>CANTUS010000005.1:0-5272500 GCA_947683365.1 Euphorbia pulcherrima
AATTGTAAGAGTCTAGATAGTATATCAGCAATATTATTATGTTCACCCTGTATATGTTCTAATATTAGTTTATATCCTTTCTGTAATAAAATTGAAGTTATTTTATGCCATCTTTTATAAGAAGATCTTTTTCTTTCTCTTTTCAAATTGTTATAGTATTTAACAATAGCTATGCAATCGGTTCTTATAGTGAATTCTGTCTTACCAATTATAAAGAATTCAAAGGATTCTAATGCATAGTATATTGCTAGTAGTTCTAAGTCTATAGTACTAATTTCTCCCTTTTCTCTAAAGGATCCACTAGTGTATCTACAAATTCTTTCCTCAGTCTTACTAGAAGTCTTATGGGGTTTACTTATTAAAACAGCTCCCCAACCAGATGCTGATCCATCTGTTTCTATTATCAAGTAGTCTGTATCTAAAGGAATTTCTAGTTTTGGTAATTTCTTTACCTTTTCTTTCAAACTTCTAATTGTCTCATGGTCTTTATAGTTTAATTTCTCAAAAACTTCTTTTCCAGTCTTTAAATATAGTGGCTTCAGGAATTTAGATAAGTCTTTTATAAATGGTCTAGCATAATTCAACAATCCTAAAAATTGCTGAAGCTGTTTCTTTTCTTTTATATTCTCAGGGAATTCTAAAATCTTAGTAGTTATATGAGGTTGTAATTCTATCTGTCCTTCTCCTATTACAACTCCTAAAAAGTTTATTTTTGTTCTACCCAGTTCTATCTTTTTGTTCTACCCAGTCCTGACTTTAGATCAAATTTACTCATAAATTTTGACCCTTGTATTTTATTTATAAGCATTTCTTTATTAGGTATATCATAGCCATTATTCTCAGTATTATCATTAAGCTGCTTATAATTTATAACCATTCTAGGTTTTCCTCGTTTCTTTTCTGCATTATTATTGACAAAGAAACTAGGTGATCTATGTCTAGATTCTGATCGTCTAATAAATTTATTTTTTATAAGTTCTTCTAAGGCTTCTTTGTACCATTCTAATTCCTGATTATTAGCTGGTATAGCCTTTGCCCTTATAGTTATATCTGGATTTATAATTTCTAACTTATATTCAGTAGGATTTCTATTCCAGTATTTCTGAGGGTTTTCTCCTATTATTTCCAATTTCTCAAGTCTAGATTGATATTGTAAAATTTCATCGTCTATAATTATATTATTCAATTGACTTGAATATATATAGTCTGTTTCTACTTCATAAAAGGTATTTAGATAAGTCTTTTATAAATGGTCTAGCATAATTCAACAATCCTAAAAATTGCTGAAGCTGTTTCTTTTCTTTTATATTCTCAGGGAATTCTAAAATCTTAGTAGTTATATGAGGTTGTAATTCTATCTGTCCTTCTCCTATTACAACTCCTAAAAAGTTTATTTTTGTTCTACCCAGTTCTATCTTTTTCTTAGAAATTATTAAGCCATTCTCTTCAAATTTCTTAAAAACTTCTTTAAGATGTCTATTATGTTCCCTAGCAGTCTTACTAAAGACTAGTATATCATCTATGTATACTGCAGTAAAATCTGTAAGGTTTTCAAAAATCTTATCCATTCTTTTCTGGAAAACTGCAGGTGCGTTCTTTAGTCCTAACGGCATTACTGTCCATTCCCAATGTCCTATAGGGTTTGGGCAAATAAATGCAGTCCATTCTATAGAGTCTTTATGCATTCTTATTTGATAGTATCCTGACTTTAGATCAAATTTACTCATAAATTTTGACCCTTGTATTTTATTTATAAGCATTTCTTTATTAGGTATATCATAGCCATTATTCTCAGTATTATCATTAAGCTGCTTATAATTTATAACCATTCTAGGTTTTCCTCGTTTCTTTTCTGCATTATTATTGACAAAGAAACTAGGTGATCTATGTCTAGATTCTGATCGTCTAATAAATTTATTTTTTATAAGTTCTTCTAAGGCTTCTTTGTACCATTCTAATTCCTGATTATTAGCTGGTATAGCCTTTGCCCTTATAGTTATATCTGGATTTATAATTTCTAACTTATATTCAGTAGGATTTCTATTCCAGTATTTCTGAGGGTTTTCTCCTATTATTTCCAATTTCTCAAGTCTAGATTGATATTGTAAAATTTCATCGTCTATAATTATATTATTCAATTGACTTGAATATATATAGTCTGTTTCTACTTCATAAAAGAGTCTAGATAGTATATCAACAATATTATTATGTTCACCCTGTATATGTTCTAATATTGGTTTATATCCTTTCTGTAATAAAAGTGAAGTTATTTTATGCCATCTTTTATAAGAAGATCTTTTTCTTTCTCTTTTCAAATTGTTATAGTATTTAACAATAGCTATGCAATCGGCTCTTATAGTGAATTCTGTCTTACCAATTATAAAGAATTCAAAGGATTCTAATGCATAGTATATTGCTAGTAGTTCTGAGTCTATAGTACTAATTTCTCCCTTTTCTCTAAAGGATCCACTAGTGTATCTACAAATTCTTTCCTCAGTCTTACTAGAAGTCTTATGGGGTTTACTTATTAAAACAGCTCCCCAACCAGATGCTGATCCATCTGTTTCTATTATCAAGTAGTCTGTATCTAAAGGAATTTCTAGTTTTGGTAATTTCTTTACCTTTTCTTTCAAACTTCTAATTGTCTCATGGTCTTTATAGTTTAATTTCTCAAAAACTTCTTTTCCAGTCTTTAAATATAGTGGCTTCAGGTATTTAGATAAGTCTTTTATAAATGGTCTAGCGAGAGAGAGAGAGAGAGAGAGAGAGAGAGAGAGAGGAAAGAAATTAGGTAGTAATATGATTTTTGAGATGTTAGAGATATAATTTGAGGTTACGATAAAAAAATGAATTTGATTCCCTACATCTCTAGGTTACTTCTGTAAAATTTTGGGATTTTTAGATGAGTAGATCAATATCTATGATTTTTATAAGATGAAGTGTCCAGAATTGGATGATCAAAGAGATGAGGTGAGTATCGAAATTAATCTGGAATTGTTATACTGCTTAGAAAATCCTGAGTTTTTGATATGTTATTTCCTTATGTGTATAGTTTAAGTATAAAAAAGAATCAAGTCAATTCATGTTATTTATAAAAAGTTATGGTCATTTTACTAAGATGTTGTCCAAGTAGAACTGGTTAAAACAGGGCATTGAAGGAAAATTCACTATAAATCGTACAAGGATTTTAAAATTTTGAGGTTTTAGTATGTTATGGAATTGTGTATTAGGAATTGAACAAAAGAAGAATCAACGCATTTGAGTAAGTGAGTTGAAAGTTATGAATTTTGAAGTGAAGTAAGGTCATAAGAATACTAGTTCTGGGTGAAAAGAAAACATGATAGATTTAGAGTTTAAAATACAAAATTTGTAAGAAATGGAAAAGTAATCAGAAAATTATAAAATTTTGATATGTTATGAAGCTATGTGTTAAGATTAACTGGAATCAGGTCATTTGGTTGAGTACTTGGAAAGATATGACTGGTTATAGTCAGTAAGGTCATAAGGATAGTAATTCTATTCTAGTTTATATTAATCTTTATATATTTACAAAAGGATATAATATGTATATATGTATGTTTGATATACGAATATGTATGTTATAGAAGCTCAAAGCAATGAAGGAATTCCAGAGAAAGGTCCAGGTTATTCCGGGAGAATTAGCTCGGATAATTAAGTGAGTATAAACATGATATGAATTTATATATGTGAAATGCGTTAATGTGTTAGTTGAACTGATATATGATGTGTTGATTTGTATGTGAATATGCTTGATATAAGCTGTATTTATATGTGATATGTGTACATGTATGACTTTGCGAAATATGTTGTTATGTACTTGTATATATGTGTACATGTATGATTTTGCGAAATATGTTGTTATGTACTCGTATATATGTGAATTGTGGCGACAAGTGAATATTGGTGAACGGTTAATGTGAATTATTGGATAAGTATAAGTGAGTATAAACATGATATGAATTTATATATGTGAAATGTGTTAGTGTGTTAGTTGAACTGATATATGATGTGTTGATTTGTATGTGAATATGCTTGATATAAGTTGTATTTATATGTGATATGTGTACATGTATGAATTTGCGAAATATGTTGTTATGTACTGGTATATATGTGAATTGTGGCGACAAGTGAATACTGGTGAATGGTTAATGTGAATTATTCAATAAGTATAAGTGAGTATAAACATAATATGAATTTATATATGTGAAATGTGTTAATGTGTTAGTTGAACTGATATATGATGTGTTGATTTGTATGTGAATATGCTTGATATAAGTTGTATTTATATGTGATATGTGTACACGTATGAATTTGCGAAATATGTTGTTATGTACTTGTATATATGTGAATTGTCGCGACAAGTGAATATTGGTGAGCGGTTAATGTGAATTATTGGATAAGTATAAGTGAGTATAAACATGATATGAATTTATATACGTGAAATGTGTTGATGTGTTAGTTGAACTGATATATGATGTGTTAATTTGTACGTGAATATGCTTGTTATAAGTTGTAATTATATGCGACATGTGTACATGTATGGATTTGTGAAATATGTTGTTATGTATTTGTATATATGTGAATTGTGGCGATAAGTGAATATTGGTGAATGGTTTAATGCGAATTATTGAATGAGTGTAATTGAGTACTGAATTTGATATGTGAGATTGATATGATATATGTACTTGGAATATATGATAGAATATAAATGGAAATGATATATGTACATGAGCACGAATACATGAAACATAAAAGGGCGTTGTGACATACTTGTTCAGACATTGTAATACATGTTCTGTTATATGGACCTATATGGTCAACTACATGGATTATATGGACCTATATGGTCACCCACATGGATCACTTGATTATATGGACCGAAAGATCACCCACATGTTTACAGGCTGGCCAGCGAAATCAAATGTTATATGTTACATATTCCCGGGGCAATAGTATGGCTAGTGTTGTCACAACAATTAAATAACCGGTTCATTCATTCTCGTATAAGTGTGACTGTATATTGGATTTGTTAATGTATATATGTGATTTGCTATTGAATTTTTAATTTGTGTATATATGTGATTTGCTAAATTCATAGATTGTTTATATTCACTGAGTTGCGCCTCATATAAAGTGCTAAATTTTTCAGAGCTAATAAAGTTTGTATTAGAAGCTCATTACCTGTAGATATCATGGATAGAAGATTGGTTGGTTGTGTTCCATCTCGCTCCCTCTCCTCACATGACAAACATATATTATAGAAAGTTGTCGGGTTTTGGGTTTTGCTATGTATTAAATATATATATATATGGTTAGTATAAGGTATGAGGTGTTTCAGGCTATTAGCAGGAGCAGGGTGAGCGACCGTTCAGGACCCCGAGTTTTAGGGGGCCTTGAAAATTTTGGGTTTATATGAATATATAAGTAATTAAAATTATATATATATATACATTAAGCAGGAGAATGTAACATGTAAAATATCGTGTATCAGTGGTAGGAGTGCGCATCCTTAGTCCTGCTAATCCTGTGTTAGACACCTTGGGGCCCCTTTTTATTTAACTAGTGTAGTGCCCGTGCGATGCATAGATAAGTCATTTATAATAAGTATATCAATGATAAGTTTATTTTGTAATATATATATATATATATATATATATATATATATATATATATATATTACAAAAATAAAAATACAACATAGAAAATATTAAAAATAAAAAAATATATTATATTGTGTATCAAATTAAATTACGGAAAACTTCTTTATATATAATTTCTCAGTAGTCTATTTCTAAATTATAAAATATTCAGTCAATCACTATTATTTAAAATACATTTACACAAAGACAAAACCATAGAGTTATTTCCTATATCACTGGTATAGATGTTTCACCAAGTGAAACTATAATGTTATAATGTTATAGATGTTTCACCAAAGTGAAACTAATATAATTTTGAAAGATAAAAAGCAATAAAAGATGTTTAAAACATTATTAATTGAGAAAAAACTAAAATTAATTATAATTCAAAGAATATATATTATTGATATTAGAAAACTATGTACCTATCCCTTAATTCATTTACAGTATTTTCAATCAGTTGTTGCGCTTCGCAGTCCCAAATTAGTAAAGAAATAAACCCTATATCATCCATTACACGAACTTTATAAAATCCGTTTTCAGTTGCACCCTAATTGGGTTGATATCATCCACCGAATTATGTTTTTGCTTCAACATAATGAACAATATACTTTTTCTACAATTATCTTGTGATTTCCTATCAAAATTTGATGAGGAAAAAGAGTCACACTGATTCTTAAATAAGAAGGAGTAAGTACTGTTATAAAATTTAAATTTTTTCTTAAATAGGATTATAACCAACGTAATTAAATAAAATTAAGAATAACAAATTAAATTTTAATTAAATAGATTTAGGAGATATATTAGTTGATCAAATAATTTAAATATTCCATTATAGGAGTAAGTACCATCATAAAATTCAAAATTTTTCTTAAATAGGTTTATGATTTACCCTTTTTTGCAATTATATTGTGATTCCCTCTCAAATATTTGATGAGAAAAAGAAGTTACATTAATTCTTAAATAGGATTATAATCAACAAATTTTAATTAGTTAGTATTTATAGTAAAAGTGAAATGTTAACTATTTTGATGAGTTTTCATTACATATGTTCGTTTGTATACTATTTTAAAGGTCAAATAATCAATAATTACTATAACAGCTTTGCAATAGAATTCTTATTAGCAATTGTGAATTATTTTACTGTGTAATTATTACTTTATTTGGTTGTACGTTTACTTTGATTTGTTTATATAATAGTGCTATTTAAAATTGGTTAATATTCATAATAATTATAACAATACCAAAATATGATTCTGTTGATTATAATCCTATTTAAGAAAAAATTTTATATTTTAAACTTTAATTAGCAATTAATTAAATATACGGATTTTTTGACAGATATAATATATAATTTATTCTTAAATAAGTATATAATTTATAATTAATGTGACTCTATAAGAATTAATGTGACTCTCATTAAATATTTTATTACTATTATTGTTTTTACTTTAATTAGTAATTAATTAAATACACAGATTTTTTGACAGATTTAATTTATAATTTATTCTTAAATACGTTTATAATTTAGAATTAATGTGACTCTATAAGAATTAATGTGATTCCTTTTTTCTCATCAAATATTTTATTATTATTATTAATTTTTTTTGTTATTATTATTATTTGAAATTTATTTTAATTTTATAATCAACAAAATCATATTTTGGTATTGTTATGATTAGTATGAATATTAACCAATTTTAAATACTCATCAAATATATTATTATTATTATTATTATTATTAATATTGTTATTTTTGTTGTTATAATTATTTTAATTTTATATTTTGGTATTGTTATAATTAGTATAAATATAAACTGATTTCAAATATCATTATTATAGTAATATAAATTGGAATAATATGTTAATAAAATAAAGCACATTTAATAATAAAATTGAAATATTTATTTTTAAAGGTATAAGGGTAAAAAAGTCATTTAAGACTTCTTTACCTTTATATATATAGATGTTTCTTCCTCTCCTTTTTTAACATCATATTATTATTATTATTATTATTATTATTATTATTATTTCTAATTCAAAATAAGGAAAAGTGCATAATTATACCAAAACCAATCAATAATTTCCATTAAAACTTTGGTCAACAACATAAGTGTCTAAATCTACAAGCCTCAACAATATAAATACGTTCCATACAACTTCACAACATAAATACGTTCCTCTCCCAAAACAGCAGATGTGCAACGAATTTTTTTATTTTCTTTTCTTATTTTACATTTATCTCTCAAACTGTTTATTTTTTTGACATGCCGCAGTAGACTTTTTTGTTCTTCTCATTTTTATCTTCGAAACGCCATCCATTGTCATATATTTTTTGACTTTTTTTCCAAACTTTTCAACATCTGGTGTAAATCTGGTATTTTGCTGGTATAAATCTAGTATGAAGTAGTTTTTGTTTGATTTCTTCATAAAATGCAAGTTTATGGGTTATTTTCATCACACCTAGTATTTTGCTAGTATAAATCTGATATGAAGTGGTTTCTGTTTGACTTCTTCTTAAAAATGCAAGTTTATGGGTTATTTTCATCACACCTAGTATTTTGCTGATATTTTGCTTGTATAAATTGGTATGAAGTGGTTTTTATTTGACTTCTTCATAAAATGCAATTTTATGAGTTATTTTTATCACACCTAATATTTTGCTGGTATAAATCTGGTATGAAGTGGTTTTTGTTTGATTTCTTCATAAAAATGCAAGTTTATAGGTTATTTTCATCACACCTAGTATTTTGCTGGTATGAACTGGTTTTTGTTTGATTTCTTCATAAAAATGCAAGTTTATAGGTTATTTTCAGCACACCTAGTATTTTGCTAGTATAAATCTGGTATGAAGTGGTTTTTGTTTGATTTTTTCATAAAAATGCAAGTTTATGGGTTATTTTCATCACACCTAATATTTTGCTGGTATAAATCTGGTATGAAGTGGTTTTTGTTTGATTTCTTCATAAAATGCAAGTTTATGGGTTATTTTTATCACACCTAGTATTTTGCTGGTGTAAATCTGGTATGAAGTGGTTTTTGTTTGACTTATTCATAAAATGCAAGTTTGTGGGTTATTTTCATCACACCTAGTATTTTACTCATATTTTGCTTGTATAAATCTGGTATGAAGTGGTTTTTGTTTGATTTCTTCATAAAAAAGCAAGTTTTTGGGTTATTTTTATTACACCTAGTATTTTGCTAGTATGAATCTGGTATGAAGTGATTTTTGTTTGATTTATTCATAAAAATGCAAGTTTATGAGTTATTTTCATCACACCTAGTATTTTGCTGGTATTTTACTGGTATAAATCTAGTTTGAAGTAGTGTTTATTTGATTTCTTCATAAAAATGCAAGTTTATGGGTTATTTTCATCACACCTAGTATTTTGCTGGTATAAATATGGTATGAAGTGGTTTTTGTTTGATTTCTTCTTAAAAATGCAAGTTTATGGGTTATTTTTATCACACTTAGTATTTTGCTGGTCTTTTGCTGGTATAAATCTAATATGAAGTGGTTTTTGTTTGATTTCTTCATAAAAATGCAAGTTTATGGGTTATTTTCATCACACATAGTATTTTGCTGGTATTTTACTGGTATAAATCTGGTATGAAGTGGTTTTTGTTTGATTTCTTCATAAAAATGCAAGTTTATAGGTTATTTTCATCACACCTAGTATTTTGCTGGTATAAATCTGGTATAAAATAAAAATTCGAAAAAAGTATATCATCATGTATCTAGTTTCGAAGATAAAAACGAGATGAATAAAAAACTCCAGAGCGGCATATCAAAAAAATCATCGGTTTGCGAGATAAATGTAAAACAAAGTAAAAAAAGTAAAAAATTGAAGGAATCGCATGAACAAGATGGGAAAGAAAGGAACGTATAAACTAAAAAGGAGAAAATTTAAAACCTCACTAAAGAGTTATTTATAAAAGTATAAGGTACAGAGGTAAATATTTTAGCCAACCCCTACATTCCTTACAATTGGGATAAACACATAAATGCACCTAATTGAGAAAACTAATAACCTAAATACCATAATTAAACGCGTGTAGCCAAACCAGAATTTTTGAGAAAGTAACTAACGATAATATGCTCTCCATTAAACCAAAACTCTTCCTTCGATTTGCCGTTATCCCTGTGCTTCATCATCTCAATTCTCTCCCGTTTCTGTTCAATAGTATTTCTGGGTTCTTCAATCTCGATTCCATGGTTCTTTTTCGAATTCCAAATCAAGATTTTGTCTTGTTTTCTCCCTAAAAGAGATCGCAGCTCTTCGATTTTGTGTTTTCTCATCTTGAATCCTTTATTCATTATCGATTTCCTTTTATAATCTGTGTTCTACGCAAATCAACCAATATCGATCTGTGTTTTTCTTTCCATCTGCAATTTTCTCTCTCTAAAAATAGGTTCAAATTGGTTTTAAGCAATTGAAGAGGAATTCTGCTGCATTTTTATTTATTTCGACACTGATTTGGATGAACATCTACTACAAATCTTTCATATATCAGAAAAATATCAGAATTACATCAGATATGTATCTAATATATTCATGATATTTTTCTGTTATATATAAGATATAATCGTTATTCTTCGTTCCATCTATAATTTTTTCTTTCCATCTGCAATATTTTCTCACTAAAAACAAGTTCAAATTGATTTTGAGCAATTGAAGAGGAATTCTGCTGGCTTTTTTTGAACTGTTATATTTCTGATATGTATCTGTTATAATTTTAATATAAGTCTCTTTGTATTTGTAATACTCATTGAACTGTTATATATCTACCATATATCTGATATATTTCTAATATATATCTATTATAATTCTAATATAAGTCTCTTTGTATTTGCAATGCTCATTGAACTGTTATATATCTACTACATATCTAATATATATCCGTTTTTGCTGCATTTTTTTTGTTTCAACACTGATTTGGATGTTCTTTTGTATATGTTATACATTTATTATATATCTACTACAAATCTGTTATACATCTACTACAAATCTGTCAAATATTAGAATTATAACAGAAATATATCAAAAATATATCAGATACAAATCTGATATATTTCTGATATATCTGTTATAATTCTAATACAAGTCTCTTTATATTTGCAATGCTCATTGAACTGCTATATATCTATTATATATCTGATATATATATGTTATAAGTCTAATATAAGTGTGAGCACGGGATCTTGCAGTCCCTCTCGCGAGACGATGATGACGTGTACCAGATTTTAATGCCTCAAAATAAAAGTTCTCTTTAGAATTTTTATTACCAAAATAATATTCCTCGAGAACTTTATACTTGATAGAATCCAGTTCGGTGTGGCCGATAACGCGTCCGGTAGGAGCTTGAACCGATGATTTGCACCCAAATAATAAATACCCATTAAGATATTATTAAAAGTAAAAAATATGCCTTTCCACCCACTATTAAACCACTTTTCACGATTTTTTAGGCTTTTGGGCCGGTTGGCTGTCGGTATGCTGGAGGCTGATGCCACCAGCGGCATCAGCCATGCCGTCGGTGGCATCACCATACCGCCGGCGACATCAGCCATGCCGCTGGTGGCATCACCGAAATGGGTCCCTCCACATACAGCCTTTTGGCCACTTTTGACGGAATTGGTAAAAAATGCCTAAAAAAACACCCCATTTCACCTATAAAAGCACACATTGAGCTGCATTTTAGAAAACCATTTTTGATGTTAGGATTTTAATGTAGGGATAGATTTTAGTGAGATAAGAATTAGATAAAACAGAAGAAAAAGGATTCCGATCCATTTTTTCTGGTTTTTCTTCTTTGAATTCTCTGATTGTGAGTTTAAAATCAGCAAGTCTTTAAGATAAAATCAACTTAATTAGATTTAGAAACCAGAAGCACTTAAATTTATTGCTAAATCGTCATAACAAGCTCCCCGAAGGTGTTTCTTTCGGTTCATGAAGATGTGGATTCACGGCCTTGAGGTAAAAATCCTGAGTCTCATAGCTCTTTGGCATTAATATTACTGATTTGTGTTAATTTTTGTCGATTTATATTCATTTTTGGGGTTTCGGTCATTTTCACTGCCACCACTGCTGCCTACAAACTGATATCGCCGGTGACATAATTGATGTCGCCGGCGGCATGAATCATGTCACTGGCGGCATCAGTTGTATCATCGGTGATATGACTTTCTAGACAGCAGTTCTATTTTCATTTGTTCCCGGATTAGCTTATTTTCCGAAGCTAGAACATATAATGTAGTGATGGAAGTTCAAAACCTCTTGAAAACAGACCCCACTACGTAATGTGTGGCTATTTTCACTCATAATCCGGTTAAAGTAACAATTGAGCCTAAAATTTGGTTAAAAATGGAATTTCGTCGAAAACGCAGTTCGAATTTCATTTTAGCCATCCGGTTGGGCTTTATGATACTGGAAATAAGATATGCTATATCCGTGCTAACAATCTTCTGCAGGTAGATTGTATCAGACATTCAGGTATTTTATTTATTGCACAAAAAAATGTATAGGACTTGGAAGTCTTGTAATAATCTTGTTTTTCGCACTTATTTTTTATGGCTGTAAATATTTTATTCATTGCTTCAATTGCTTGATAAAGGCGAAAACAACAAAATAACTGAAAACATAAATAAATAGGATGGATTAAACCGATTAAGAAATAATGAAGTGTCTTAACTTGGCCTAATGAAAAATAGATAACATCATCCAAACTCAGAATCTCTACTTAAGGTATGGTCCAACCACCCAGTGGGAAAATCATACCAAAAATTTCCCGATTGAGCTTAACCGGGTGGCGACTCTATTTTAAGTTCGAGATTTCGATCTCGTATCTTTTGAACATTAAATATACAAAATCATTTTCCAATCACATTATATGCATCTCCCCCGTCATTTAAAGAGGCTGGCCAAACCGACCCGGCCTTGCTACCGCCGCGCAAAACGTCGTCCGCTCACAGTGACGACTCTGCTGGGGAGGATCTCTTTAAACTTGAACTTTCTTTCAAAAAGTTTAAAATATTTTGATGATGTATTGAAATCATTGGCCAAATTAAAACTTCATTCTTTTTTATAACGTTTTATCCTCACGCGTGTAGATAGTTCGGTAATTATAGGTGCCCTATTTTACCCGAGAAGCTCAAGAAGTATCACTCATTCCCTGTTGGAATTGAGGATGCTTAGTGGGTGGATCACTCATTTTAACTAACACGTAAACTCCTACGATCACACCTATTTGGGTAGTGGTTGAGTAATGTGGAATCAAGGTAAACGAGAACCTTCTACATCAACAACCCTATACCAAAACCGCTCTAGAAAAAGCCTTAGCATATCATTCCCTTTAGGATTACCCAAAATAAATAAAATAATTAGGATGCGCTTCTTTCGCCATTACCGGTGAAGAAGCCAAACTACATCCTTCCAAAGAGGTGTTATGCAGGAGTCATAAGGTTGGAAGAGGGACGATTCGCGTGCTATATGCTCTGTGATCATGCACCCCCATGCATTGACTTTAAGAGCTGAAAATGAATCAATTTACCCTTACCGTTTCCACCCATGGAAGAGGTTTAGAAACACACATAGGACTTCTTTTGTGCCTCCATTGCATCACCACATATCGCTATGTATGAGTGAGATATAAACATCCCACGTATGTTGGAGGGATAAGCCATCACGTCATCTCTAACCATATCTACGTGCAGCCATACATATCACGCATCGATCCCAAGGAACAAAAGGCATGTATACCATCCATACCATTCGCCAACCCATTCATGGTCTGATCCGCTGCCTACCATTTCAGCTAGGAGGAGGCGCACTGATCGTCGCACCCCAGCTTGGAAAAGGATAGAACACCGCTTGATATGTCATTCTCTGACCCCAATTATCACCACGGAAGTTGAAGGAATTCTACACACCGATTCCAGTGGGGAGTTAGATTCGGGGCAAGTTCAGTTAAGCCAAAATCCTTCTCGACCAGCCATGTCTTTTCCAAGAAATGAAGGGACCCCTCCTCCAAAAGAGCCCTGTGGCCTTACTTCCAGCTCGGGAACAGGATCCCAACCACCACCTGGTTTTGACTTTGCTAGTGCTATAATATAGTTCCTTAACTTGGACGCTTTCCTAGCTTCTATCCAAACTACTGTTTAGGTAGCCATTAAGCGAGCTCTCGAAGATAGAAATTCCAATCAAGTATCGGCATCTGATATTCAGGCCCAGAATGGTTCGGCACAGATGTTGACCAGTCTGGTAGGGATGAGACCTGTTGCACCTATGTTTCAATCAACCCAACCCAAGGCAAGCCCATTCCAGTTTGGGCAGGCTTCAGCTTTCTTATCAACTTCAACCATCCCATCAGTTGTGCCTTTTAATCCAAGACCCTTCGCTTAAAGCTCCACTCCTCCGATATTCACTCACCAAAGTCCAGTTTCTCAGCCACTACCCTCCTTCACCGGGCATGACACTTGAGGTAGCCGCTTTTGTTCGACAAATGATAGCTTCTTAAACTATCAACGACCAGGTCGTGCATTCACTGGGCGCGACACCTGAAGCCCCAGCTATCTCTCATAAACTGGTCAGCGACCAGGTCACGCAGCCTCCGGGCGTGACACCCGAGATCTAAGCTTACATCAATTGCCTCATCACTGATAAGAAATCTGAGAAGGACGAAGATTGGGTCCCCAATAATTTTACTATACCAAATATAGCTCATTATGATGGTTCTGGAGCACCTGCCTCCCACCTTATAATGTATGAAAGAGTAATACGCATGAAGAAGTTAAGTGATAAGGTGCTTACTAAAATGCTTCCCTGCTACCTTCGGGGTCCTGCCCTCGAATGGTATCACACCTTGCCACAACATATTGTCACCGACTGGAATCTCTTATCAGAGGCATTAAAAGTACATTATGATTTTAATACTATGATGAAAACAACCCTCCAGCATCTTGAGAGGGTCCGCCAAATGCCTAATGAAAGTTTTAAGCAATACTTCAATCGGTGGATGTCAACTCAGGTCTTAATGAAATCCAAGCTAAGCCTTGAGGAAATGATTGTCAAACTCCTCGAAGGGTCTCTCCCCCTGTTTCGCAAGGAAATGGCTACTGATTCCTTTCTTTCTTATAAGGTTATGTTTGAGAAAGTTGAGAAAATTGAGCGTGAGGCAGAGCGTGAGAAGGCCGAGAGAGTGGGGAAACTGTAGTTCAAGAAGAATGAAGCTCAACCCTCAGCCCTGGCGCCGGCTAAGCCTAAATCATCGATTGTAATTCAAGCCATTTCTCACACCCCCGCTATGCCCCTCACAGTCACTTCGGCTCCATCAATGATTACAATAATCCAGCCTTCTCGCCCCCCTTTTGTTTTGACCAACCCTTATAAGTTGCCCCTGAGGGTCATCTTCCAGCGTTTGAGGGAAGTAGGTTTCATACAATCCCTTCAGGAATACAAGCTGCCTAGACCTAAAGATAAGAATAACTTCTGTAATTATCACGTTCAGGCAGGACACCAAACTAACAATTGTAAAGCTCTACTCTCAACAATTTAACGGTTGATTAGTGAAGCAAAGATCGCTGAACTGGACAAGGCTCCGAGCATTATGAATAATCCTTTGCCGAATTTTAGGAGTAAAGTCGGCATGGTCCAATCTGGTTTATCTGAAGCCATAATCTTTGATCTTCTTGCTCAGAGGTTGGACAGTAGTAACTCTATCTTGGTCATCGGTTCGGGTCTACCATCTTACTCGGTTTTTGATCTTATCAATCAAGCCAACCCGGGAATGGAAATTGATCTAAACCAGCTAAAGCAAGAGAGCCGCAGGTCTAAACCATTCGTGGTAAAAAGAAGGAAAGCTGAGGAGAAAATGCTATTCAGTGTAGATTCCTTTATTTCGAAGGAGAACTATTCTGCTGGAGATGAGGAAATGGCTCGAGAAACCAAGGCCGTAAGTACCAACTTATTCAAGGTTGATCACAATGACCTTTTTAGCATGGACAAATATAAGCTACAAAACCCGAATTTGGACTCCGAAGAGCAACAGTATCTGTTTGAGACGCGAGCCACTAAGAGCGTCTTGCTCGATGATATCCTTAATATTACTCGGAGTGACCGATATCTTCACCTAAATAAAGACCCAATTCCTGGCAGAGTTGGAACTACTACAAGACCCCCTTCTCCACCTCGCTTGTCCCTACCAGTCTTGAGGTTGACCCCCTCATTACCCAGCTGAAAAACACCCAAGCCCAATACAGCATCTGGCAACTAGTAATCAACTCTGAAGGGCATTTCAAGGGCTTTATTAAACGACTCTTTGATCTGGAAGCTAATCTAACCACCTCGGTCATTGAGATATACGCCACGATAGGAGAAGGCGTTCTCCTGAGAAAAGGGCCTCAAATTGTGTTTGACAGTTTTGATCTTACGATCGATGGTAGGGATCACAATAGGGCCTTATTCATTCGAATCCAAATTCTCGATAAGGTCATCCCGTGCGTCATGGTGGATGATGGCTCCGCTCTAAATCTGTGCCCTCTAAAAATCCTTCCTCATCTAGGACTGTCGGAGGACATGTTTAAAAGATCCAGCACGGTTATTAGAGCTTATGATGATTCAAAGCGTAATGTAATTGGGACCTTTGAGGCAGAAGTCACTGTCAAAGGTGTGGGAAGCAATGTGTATTTCACTGTACTTGACATTCCCATTACCTATTCTCTGTTGCTTGGCCAACCATGGCTCCATGCTTTGGGCACTATTCCCTCCACACTACACCAGAAAATCAAGCTAATTCATGAAGATAGAATGGTGACTATAGAGGCCGATCCCGCCTCCGTTATGGCTGTTATAGAAGCTGAAGCTAATTTAGAAAAGGGCCTTCAGATTGCCATAATTAGCAAAGTTTAGAAGCCTCCTCCCCTTTGGCACAACTACTTTCATGCGGGTATGGGTAAACTAATGAAGAAATCTAGTTACAAGCTTAGCAGAGGTGGAGGAATACACGAACAGGGAATTACTGAGGCATTGAAGCCGAAAATCCTTATCCATTGAGCTGGATTGGGATATAAGCCTAGAAAAGCCTATCACCGCGTCCCTTCTTGCTATTCCTGCATGGTCACTATTTATGAGATCCAAGGCAAGAGGCCTTATAAGGGGGAGCCTGAGCCAATCGAGTATGGCAGAAAAATATGGCCCGGTTTTGAGATTTTTAAAGATGTCTATGACTTCGAGACTGGTCACATGATAGTTTCAGCTGAACCCAAGCCTACTAAGCCTGATACACCTGTCAATGTTATTTCTGATAAGGCTAAGGGGAAAGGTAAGATGCATCCTAAGGATGAGCTTGAGGGAAGTAATGAAGAGTCTATCGATCCAGAAATTGAGAATGTTGTGGCAATAGTGACAAAAGCTATGGCCTACTGATGAGGAAAGGCTGGAAGGGTACCGGGGAAGAAGACGCTATGATAGCAATAGTAGGAAAACTTGCTAGGGCTCTCACCGAAAAGGCCGACCTGTCTAAAGGGCCATCACTCACCATTGCCCAAAAGACCACTCTAGAGCATGACCTGAGTGACATTTTGACAGACAATACAGAGGACACTTCTCCCGTCAATGTTGCTACTGAAGCCCCTCCGCTTGTGGAGGAGGATATGGATGATGCAATTTTTAATATTTCTGATGTTTTTGATGTAAATAATGCTGCTTATGAGGCTTTTAACGGAATGAATAGCTCCGTTCTGCTTACTTGTTTGATGTCTTTCCTGATGGATCCATGCATTCACATAACAATACGCATAATGTTTTTGGCATTAGTGATACATTATTGAGTGAAATAAACCTAAGTACAGATGATAATCCCAAAATGGTAACCATTTCCAAAGATTTAACTCCCGAGGAAAGAAGTGAGATCATAAAAGTGCTTAAAAATCATGTTAATGCTTTTGCCTGGTCCTACAAAGACATGCCTGGGGTTGACTGATATATCACCGAACATAGAATCCCAACTGATCCTAAATTTTGACCTGTCAAGCAGAAACTCCGCCGGTTGAGACCTGAATGGGCAGAATAGGTTAAGACAGAGGTTTTAAGGTTGATTGAAGCTCGATTCATAGAAGTGGTAGAATACCCGACTTGGTTGTCCAACATCATCCAAGTTCCGAAGAAGGATGGTAGGGTCCGAGTCTATATGGATTTCCGAGATCTCAATAAATCCTCGCCAAACGATGACTTCTCTCTCCCGCACATCGATGTCCTAATTGATAGAGCCACCAAGGTGGCTATGTATTTTTTTATGGATGGGTTCTCAGGGTACAATCAGATTCTGGTTAATATTGTCAACAAAGTCAAAACAGCGTTCATCACTGAATGGGGAGTGTATTGCTGCAAGGTAATGCCGTTCGGGTTAAAAAATGTCGGGGCCACTTATCAGTAAGCTGTAACCACCCTTCTACATGACATGATCCATAAAAAAGTGGAAGTGTATATGGACGATATGATTGTGAAGTCCAGTACTCGAGAGGAGCACCCTGCTGTTCTCGACAAGTTCATAAATCGCATTGAAAAGTATAACCTCCGCCTAAATCCAAAGAAGGGCATGTTTGGGTTTACCTCCGATAAGCTATTGGGATACGTGGTTAGCCAGAAAGGGATTAAAATAGATCCAGACAAAGCTAAAGCCATCAGGGACATACCTCCCCCTAAGATGGAGAAGGAGGTTCGATCGTTTTTGGGGTCCTTGCAGTATGTTAGTCGGTTCATTGCTCACCTCACTACTATTTGCGAACCCATCTTTAAATTGTTAAAGAAATAGCAACCCGTGGTATAGAACAATCATTGCCAAGTAGCGTTTGACAGAATCAAGATGTATCTTGTCGATCCACCCGTCTTAACACCCCCCATCCCAGGGAAACCACTCATCCTTTATCTGGCCATTGAGGAAACTTCCGTCGGGGTCATGCTTGTCTAGGAACATGATGATAAGCACGAACATGCCATCTACTACTTAAACAAGAAGTTGTTAGACTATGAAACCCGGTATTCGATTGTAAAAAAGACCTGTACTCCTATGGTTTGGCTCACTAAGAAGTTGCGACATTATTTCCAATCTTATCGTGTCCAAGCCATGGCCAAGATTGATCCAATGAAGTTTATTTATCAATCCTCTACCCTGGCCGGCAAATTTTCCAGATGTCTACTTCTTCTGTTTGAGTTTGACATTGAATATGTAACCCGGAAGGTCATTAAGGGGCGGGCCGTAGCTAAATTCCGGGCTAATCAACCCTTCAGCTCTGACTATAAGGAAAATTTAGAGTTTCCTAATGAACAGTTTGCCTCTGTTACAACCCTTGACGACATTTGGACAATGTGCTTTAACAGCGCTGTGAACCGCCGGGGAGCAGGTCTCAGGGTCATTATCATCACACAAGATAATGAAATAATCCCATTATCCAAACGTTTAGAATTCACTATCACCAACAACGGCGATGAATATGAAGCTTGCCTGTTCGGCCTTGAGGCTCTTCTTCAAGTTTGGGCCCACCGTGTATCTTTCATTGGAGATTCGGCTCTGGTTGTCCGCCAGGTTATTGGAGATTAGGAAATTAAAGAAGAATCTCTCCATCCTTATGTTGAGGCTGTTCGTGAATTATCTGAGAAATTTACCTCGTGCTTGTACCGCCATGTCCCTCGAGATGAGAATCAAATGGCAGATGCTCTCGCCACTCTCGCGTCCATGTAGGAAGGACCCCAACATCAGCCTATCCACCCATTGATTTTACTGTCCACCAAGATCCTATATCATGTTCAATCGGCTCCTCCAATCCTCGCCATTTCATCCAAACCTTATTGGTATTCTGACATCGTCTGATTTCTTCAAACTGACCAATACCCTACGGATTCTTCTGGCTTGGACCGTACCACCCTACGACGGCTTGCTATCTAGTTTTGCATTATGGATAATGATCTATTTAAGTGCACCAGCGACGGTCTACTTCTCCATTGCCTCACTGACTCCGAGGCTCAAAACGTAATGTCCTAGGTCCATGCCGGTGACTGTGGCCCTCATATGAACAGTCTTGCTCTCTCAAAGAAAATCCAGTGGCTGGGGTATTTTTGGCTCACTCTCACAGTTGATTGTATCGCCCAAGTTAAACGATGCCACCAATGCCAGGTTTATGAAGATATACAGCATCTACCACCCACCGAACTCCATCATTTATCCACCCCTTGACCGTTCTCGGCATGGGGGATAGATATAACTGGTGAAATCCGTCCTTCTTCAACAAACGACCATAAATTCATTGTGGTAGCAGTAGATTACTTCTCAAAATGGGTGGAAGCCGAATCCTTCACTAATGTCACCGCCAAGCAGATGGCCAAGTTCATAGAGAAGCACATCTTTGCTCGGTATGGGCTCCCACACCATATAGTCTCAGACAATGGGGTATAATTTCAAGGAGCAACTACTTCTCTACTTGAGAAGTATGGGATCGAGCACCATAGATCTTCTCCATGTAGACCACAAGCCAATGGAGCTGTTGAGGCAGCCAACAAATCGGTAAAGACGATCCTTTCTAAGATGATAGCCGGTTATAAGGATTGGGCAGATAAGCTACATTTTGCTATCTGGGGATACCGCACCAGCATACGCACCTCGACAGGCCAAACTCCGTTCTCCTTGGTCTATGAGATGGAAGCAGTCTTGCCAGTTGAAACTCAAGTGACCTCCTTAAGAGTCGATCTAGAGGCTAAAGAATCTGAATGGACCCGGGCAAGATTTGAACAATTGAACATGATGGATGAGTAGAGGTTAAAGGCCCTGGACAACCTCCAGATGTACCAATAACGTATGGCTCGGGTATATAACAGTCGGGTAAGACATCAGAAGTTCCCCCTGAAGGCTGGTGATCTGGTCCTTAAGACATTCTACCACTGATGCGAGGGCTAAATTCAGGCCAAATTGGGAAGGAACATATGTAATAAAGAGGCTACTTGGTAAAGGGGCAGCTAAGCTTATGGACATGGATGGGAACGAGTTTGTGAATCCCGTAAACCAAGACAGGCTTAAGCGTTATCATGTCTAATTCAAAAGAAACAAATCAGAAAAGCGCACACCAAAAAATATATACATAATAATTACCCGCCTTTCAGTCTTTTACTGATCGGGCAAAAATTAGGGTGGCGCCCGACAATTGGTATCCTGCGAACCAGCCGTGCAAAAATTAGGGGATGAGACAAAATCGCTAAATCGAAAACCCGAAAAGGGCGATCTAAGCAAAAGTTAGGGTATGTGAGCAAAGAGCGAGTGCCTTCTAGAAAACTGATCTTGGCTAGTTGGCACCGGGAGTTAAATCAATGGGAATGTCAACCAAACATCATGTACTTTATTTTATCTCAATTAATAAAAGTTTCTCTTTTGTTGAAATCTAAATGCTTAGGCTTATGTGGATCCTGTATTCATAAGATTAAAACAACTTCAGTAAGCCTTGGACAGAGTTCATTTTATTTCATATTAGATGCAAAAAAAAGAGGTCTGATAGTTCTGACAAAAGCAAGACTCAAATCGAACTTCCTGCATCATCATCACAGTACCTAGAGATCCGCCTCGGTGTGCTAGTAGAAAAGGGGTCCTCTCCCTGTTCTGCACATTCCCTCTTAAAACGGGCCCATGATGGCTTCCGACGGGTCGGCAAGTCTCTTATCTCAGCAAGCCATCCCCTATAGTGTATGTCACTTTCGATGGTTTCCATGTGATCATAATCAAGAATCTCAAATACAGCCTCCCTGGACCACTTCTCCTGAATATGGTTGACCTACCTAGCTTTGTAAACTCCGATCTGGTAGTGGGGTAGTTTGATTGGGACTCTTTACCTCTTGCCATACTAACGACACAGCCGGTAAGGGGTATAAAATGAAGATTTCTCCAGACCTATCAGTTAAACATATGCTCCCCAAGATTCTACAACCACATCCTGAATTCTCCACCATGGACTAACCCACTAAACCTGCGCATCAGTATACCCCCTCAAAATAGGCACCCAATCATCATATGTCAACTCATCGAAATCAGCCCTCATAAGCCCTCTCTCCCTCAGATGGACGGGAATATACTTTTTCGGGTTCCCTCGTGGCGCCTCCCTCAACTTCAGCTTCTCCATCAGCCATACCTATAATTCAAAACTCAGGTAAGGATTGGGGAAGGAAATATGCGGGATCGGAAAGAACAAAAGGTACTTGTAATAATATGAGTTGATCTCCGATAAGTGACGAGTCAATAGAAGCAGCATCCTCGTTCAGCAAAACATCGACCAATCCTATAGCCACAGGAGAAGCCCCTATCGACATAGGGCTGATGAGCGAAATCAGCCTGAGCGGAGCAATCGGGCTCACTCGGCAGATAAACTCCACCATGAGTAGCAATGCCCCCATAAATGGGCAAGCAGGACGGGATCGGGGCACTCCACAGTATCACTCTAGAACTGCTCCGAGCTGAAACCCAGGTTTATTGGGCAACCGAGATAGAAATGGGTCTACAGAATCCAAATTCCATAACCCTCGAGGAATTCCATCTATACCAAAATGAAATTCCGGCAACGCCAGTGAAACGCGTTTAGGACACGGTGTCCCTAAAATAGCGTGAAATTCTTCGAGCAAGGGGCAAAGCTCGAACGATAAAAATCGAAAAACGTGGTCCATTGGATCCCGAAAAGATAGTGCCGCTCGAAGGAATTCGCGGCTTATGGGCCACGCCGCGATATATCGAAACCCCCAAAGCCTGAATTTTTCAAGCCTCTTCCAGTCTGCATTCCCTAGGCTCTGTAGAAAACCCCGTAGCTTTTGATTGTGGGTTGCCATGACAGGAATGGATAGAATAGTTAAAATTAGATTGCTAGAAAATTGATACCGCCGGAGATATGGATGATGCCGCTGGCGATGTAAATGATGCCGCTGGCGATATGGATTAGATTGGGCGATATCAGATGATGCCGCCGGCGATATGGACTTTCAGGCAGCCCTATATATATTATTTTGGTTGAATGAGTTTGGGCGATATGGGTCATGCCACCGGCGACATGAAGTGAATTTTCCGGCCACATCAGAAGCTGTTTTCCATTTCAGATCTAAACAAAACCTGTAAATAATCCTATACTACGTTTCCAATGCCTTTCCAAACAGCGACCCATTCTTATTCAAAATAAAAAGCCTGTAGGCACAAACTATCCAAAAATTTTGAATGTCTAGACTATGAAAGAAACAAAACCCAACAGAAAAAACCAAATTATTCCAACCTCAATGTATCAAGGGTACAAATAAGGAAATAAAAAAAAGCAAAATAAAAAACTAGGCATGCCGGCCACTACCGGCCGAGCGAGATGAAACGTCTTAGGGACTCACAATCCAGTCATCAATATCGTCCTCTTCCCTTCCCTCTATCATGGGCACACTGCTAGACTCCTCAGCCATGACAGGCGGGCGTCAGCCGATAGACATCTTGATCCCCCTACGACTAGTACTACTAGGGTGCGCACGGTCTAGGTTTTCCTTACTTCTCCATTCCTGAACGGTAGCTGTCAGCTGACCCTCAAGGTCACTCACACGATGCCATAGGTCTGTAGTCTCCTCCTCGTATCACCACCGGGCTCCATTAGCATCTGACAAGGAAAGGGCCAAGAAATCCTACAAACCAGAGAAAATATCAACAATGCATATCATTCATAACATCCATACATGCATCCCATCTTAACATATGCATAAAATACCTGAGCAAGGAGCGACTGCTCGATAAGTGTATCTCGGAGAACAAAATTGTTCTCTGTAAGCTGCTCTACATGGCTCTGCTCCACCTAAAAAATCTAAAAGGCAAATCATTAGACACCCGCATCCAAGGCTAAATAAGAAAATAATTACCAGGCCTTACGTAAGTAGTATTTTTGGGGCATGAAAATTGGAGCCTACCGGCTCGAGCCTATATTTTTAGGGAGGAACTCGCCCCGAGAATTCATCAGCAGGAACGTGGTTTCCATCGGATTGACCAGACACCCCTCCATAAAGTTTATGCCCTCCGGCACACCATAATATCGTCTCCCACTCTGATTATCCTGGCCTCTCTTCCTCGCGGGTTCCTGAAAAACAAGAAAGCCACACGTCAACAACGTTCCTAAATAATTTTAAAATTATGCACATAAACACAATCATACCTCAAAAGAACATTGCTCCCCTTGGGACATTGGCGCACTCCCGCCGGCTATGTCCACGCCGGCCTCATCCTCCGTCTCGGGCTCGATCCCAACATCCCCTTCAAGCTCCTCATCTTCATCATCTTCTTCCTCCTTGACGTCCACAATGCCTTTGAGATGCCTTTTCTCCTCCTCCAACCGTTGTTTATTATGATACTCAATCGTGTCATTTCTATAGATGCGGGGACATATAGGGAGTAGACGCTGTTGGAGCTGCTCGTAGAGGCCAGGGACGCTAGGGATCACTCGACCGTTCCCCTCGATGTAATCAGCCTTATCAGCCTCGGAGGTGATCACCAAATAGGGCCACCATAAGCCCCTAGGAGGATCAGTAGGCACCGGTCTATCAGCCACTGGGACAGACCTCTAGCCCCGGATGTGCTCATCTAGGTACCATTGCTAGGACAGAGGGCACTCAATCACGAACCAACGATCGTCTACCTCCCTCCTACCCCTTATGACCTCTGTCAGGTTCTCCACCCCATCGAATGGATCCAGGACAAGCTAGACCAATAATCAGCCAAAATAACTAGTGTAAGTTCATAAACGCCTTTTGTTTTGTCTAAATGTAAAAACAAAGACTAAATTAAAAAGTCGCATACCGAGCTCATCCACACGCTCCTTTGGACCTCCCTATATTTCGTAGTACTTGGCCTTCCCACCAACGGCCCTGCACCAGTGAGCGAAAAAGTGGGAGCCCGGCGGCACAATCTTCTTAAACTCCACCGATGGGAGGATCTGATGCTCAGAGGCCCAAGCCTGTACAAATAATGACCAATCAATTCAAAAAGCGTCATACAATAAATGAGAACATGTACTATCAAGTAAAATACTTCCAAAGAGATGTACCTAGAGTAGCAGACGGCAGAGGTGAAGGGCTTTCACCCTCTTCTGGGCTCCTACATCCAGCCTGTGGTATATTTGTGCCAAGATGGCCCTTGGCCAATTCTTCCTCCTAATGCCCGCCACGTCTTCCACAGAAGTTATCAACATATAATTGATCTTGCTCCCCATGATTAGGAAGAACAACACAGTAAGCAAAGAAATCACGAAGAACCGGACACAAGCCTCCCTCTTATCCTCAGGCACTACATCCATCCGGGTCTAGTGTTGGTATAACTCACTATAAGATAGCCGCCCAGAAACGAGCTTCAGACCAAATAGCTCCTTCACACGCCTTACCATGAGCCTCTTAACATGGTATTTGTCTATGTAAGCATTAAAGTGTATGACCTCGTCAGTCCAAGGGAGGCCAGTCATGGCTACATGTCAAAGGGTGTAATCGTAGCTTCCCCGAAGAGAAGTGAAAAGTATTGGTGGTCTCAGACCACCTCTCGATTAGGGCTGTCACCGCTGAATGAGAAAGCTTGGGCATCAGCATTGGCATTATCCGGGCCAAGTCCTCGAATCCTGTCTCATTGATGGTAAGTGCAAGCTCAGGGTCATTCTCTAAATATGGTGCCACCATTCGCCGATGGTGCCCATCCCCCCTGTATAGGTCAGTTCATATGGCTGCAAAATTCGAAACAAAACAGATCAGTCCTACTTATTTCTCATCAAAAGAGCTGCTGATGTCGCTTCTACTAAAAGTGATGTCGCCGGCGGTATCACTCCATACCGCCAGCGGCATGGATGATACCGCCGGCGATATCACTTCAAACAGAAGTGACATCAGGCTTCCCTAGCACCTTTTGCAAGGACTGATGCCACCAGCGACATCACTTATGTCACCAGCGACATCACTACCTGCGGGCAAAGCTTATTTTCCCCAAAATCACACCCATTGTGCTAAATCCACAAAAAATCGCAATCAATCAAACAATAAGCCTAAAAAAATCGAACCTAAACATACCATGTCAGTTTATAATCAGTCTATGACTCCTACCATGACATAATTTCAAGCCTAAAGCAAAATCAAATCGAATCCAAAAAGAGGAGATTCAGGTTTTGTGTGATTACCTGAACATAGTAGAGGTGCTTCTCTTTCTCTAGGGTCAGATTGGTGATGGGAGAATTGATCCTATAGCCATACATCTTGGTCGTCTCCTTCAGGCCATAAGCAGTAGGAACAGAGAGAATTTTTAATCCCTCGATAGAAGGATCGGGCAGGTTCTCCCTAGCCTTGGTAGATTTGCCCTTGAAAGCCTTGGCGATTCTCTTCATGATTTGAATGACGAGAGAAAAAATCGTAGGATTTGGAGAATGAGATGTGAAACAGTAGGTACGGTTTTCTGAATAAATAAGGAAGAAGGGAGTTTCAATTCCTTTTAAACTGTCGCATGGAATTCAAGGAGTTTTAATTTATCTGAAACTGTCCGTTCATGCCGCCGGCGGCATCCATCTATGCCGCCAGCGACATCACTCATGTCACCGGCGACATCACCCCTTTCAGTTCAAGTTTTGAAATTACCTGACCTGTCAAAGCTGCCCCGTGGCACTCATGTCGCCGGTGACATCGATTCATACCGCCAGCGATATCATTCATGCCGCCGGCGACATCACTTTTCCAATTCAGATTTTGCACAAGTCCGGACAAAGGGCAACCAATCTACAAAACACAAAACCCAACCAAGGGACAATTTCTCCGCGAAGCATAAGTCTGACCAAAGGGCAACCAATCTACAAAACACAAAACCTGACCAAGGGACAATTTCTCCGTGAAGCATAAGTCCGACCAAAGGGCAACCAATCTATAAAACACAAAACCTGACCAAGGGACAATTTCTCCACAAAGCATAAGTCTGACCAAAGGGCAACCAATCTACAAAACATAAAACCCGACCAAGGGACAATTTCTTCACGAAGCATAAGTCCGACCAAAGGGCAACCAATCTACAAAACAAAAGTTCGACCAAGGGACAATCTTGCCATAAAGCATAAGTCCGACCAAGGGACGATCACTCCACAAAGCATAAGTCCAACCAAAGGATAAACTCTCCATAAAGCATAAGTCCGACCAAAGGACGTCGTTTCCACAAAGCTCAAGCCCGACCAAGGGGCAATTTCTCCATAAAGCATAAGCCCGACCAAGGGGCAACCTCTCTACAAAGCACAAGGTCCGACCAAGGGTCAAACCAGTCATCCATCAGGTATCATGCCTATCCATTGCTCTTTCGAGTAATCATACTGACCTGTGGCAGCAGTGATCCCCCGATGGGCAGCCTGTGAGCACGGAATTTTGTAGTCCCTCTCGCGAGATGATGATGACGTGTACCCAATTTTAATGCCTCAAAATAAAAGTTCTCTTTAGAATTTTTATTACCAAAATAATATTCCTCGAGAATTTTATACTTGGTAGAATCCAGTTCGGTGTGGCCGATAATGCGTTCGGTAGGAGCTTGAACCGATGATTTGCACCCAAATAATAAATACCCATTAAGATATTATTAAAAGTCAAGAAGATGCCTTTTCACCCACTATTAAACCACTTTTCACGACTTTGTAGGCTTTTGGGCCGGTTAGCTGTCGGTATGCTGGAGGCTGATGCCACCAGCGGCATCAGCCATGCCGCCGGCGGTATCACCATACCTCTGGAGACATCAACCATACTGCCAGCGGTATCACCATGTCGCCGGCGGCATGGCCCAAAATGGGTTCCTCCACAGACAGCCTTTCGGCCACTTTCGACGGAATTGGTCAAAAAGGCTTCAAAAAACACCCCATTTCACCTATAAAAGCACACCTTGAGCTGCATTTTAGAAAACCATTTTTGATGATAGGATTTTAATGTGGGGATAGATTTTAGTGAGATAAGAATTAGATAAAACAGAAAAAAAGGATTCCGATCCATTTTTCCTAGTTTTTCTTCTTTGAATTCTCTGATTGTGAGTTTGAAATCAACAAGTCTTTAAGATAAAATCAACTTAATTAGATTTAGAAACCAGAAGCACTTAAATTTATTGCTAAATCATCGTAACAAGCTCCCCGTAGGCGTTTTTTTTGGTTCACGAAGAGGTGGATTCACGACTTCGAGGTAAAAATCCTGAGTCTTATAGCTCTTTGGCATTAATATTACTGATTTGTGTTAATTTTTGTCGATTTATATTCATTTTTGGGTTTTCGGTCATGTTCACTGCCACCACTGCTGCCTACAAACTGATATCGCCGGTGATATAATTGATGTCGCCGGCGGCATCAGCCACATCGCCAGCGACATCAATCATGTCGGCAGCGGCATCTGTTGTATCGTCGCCGATATGACTTTCTAGACAGCAATTTTATTTTCATTTGTTCCCGGATTAGCTTATTTCCGAAGCTAGTACATATAATGTAGTGATGGAAGTTCAAAACCTCTTGAAAACAGACCCCACCACGTAATGTGTGGGTATTTTCACTCATAATCCGATTAAAGTAACGATTGAGCCTAAAATTTGGTTAAAAATGGAATTTCCTCGAAAACGCCAATCGAATATCATTTTAGCCATCCGACCGAGCTTTATGATACTGTAAATAAGATATGCTATATCCGTGTTAACAATCTTCTGCAGGTAGACTATATCAGACATTCAGGTATTTTATTTATTGTATAAAAAAATGTATAGGACTTGGAAGTCTTGTAATAATCTTGTTTTCTGCACTAATTTTTTTATGGCTGTAAATATTTTATTCATTGCTTCAATTGCTAGATAAAGGCGAAAACAACAAAACAACTGAAAACACAAATAAATAGGATGGATTAAACCGATTAAGAAAGAATGAAGTGTCTTAACTTGGCCTAATGAAAAATAGATAACATCATCCGAACTCGGAATCTCTACTTAAGGTATGGTCCAACCACCCGGTGGGAAAATCGTACTAAAAATTTTCGGTTGAGCTGAACCGGGTGGCGACTCTATTTTAAGTACGAGATTTCGGTCTCGTATCTTTTGAGCATTAAACATGTAAAATCATTTTCCAATCACATTATATGCATCTCCCCCGTCATTTAAAGAGGCCGACCCAACCGGCCCGGCCTCGCTGCCACCGCGCGAAACGTCGTCCGCTCACAATAAGTCCCTTACAAGTCTAATATAAGTCCCTTTGTATTTGCAATGTCCATTGAATTGATATATATCTATTATTAATCTGTTATAAGTCTGTTAACAGAAATACATTAGATTTATAACAGAATTATATTAGATTTGTAACAAGTCGAAAAATTTTGGAAAAAGTATATCACAATGGGTGGCGTTTCAAAGATAAATATGAGACAAACAAAAAACTCTGAAGCGACATGTCAAAAAAATGAACGGTTTGAGAGATAAATGCAAAATAAGCAAAAAAATTTTAAAAAACCCAACCTAATCGCATGGCTGTTGATGATGGGCGTATAAAGCTAATTTGGGAAACTTAAAACGGTTACAAAGTTAGGATTAGCATATACAAGTTATTGACAAAACATAATGGGAGCTTTAGATTATTAGACCAAACTTGGACAGAAATTATTTTGGAATACTGGGACAAAAGTGACAATTTCCCCTTACAATTTCCCTTCAAAATAACTAAAGCCCATTTTTTATGTATTATTTCTTTCGTCATTTTATATATTATCTAATATTTAACGATAACCATTCAATATATTTTATAGGTATTGTTTTATATTTATGTTTGTTTACATAAAAACTAGATGATATAGTATCTATTATATTTATTTATTTACTAAATTTATTATTCTAAAATTTTAAGTAATGTTATTAAAGTTCAACTAATGGATATAGTACTTTTAGAAAAACATTAAAATTATATAATAGTTTCGTAGATGATAATTTATGTATTTAAAAAAAACTATTTGAAATACATGTTATCACTTATTCAAAATAACCAAAAAGACCTCATTTCTTATGTTTTTTTTTATCATTTTTCATATTATTTATTATTCAACAATAACCATTCAATATATTTTATATTTACTATTTTACATTTATATTTATTTAAATAAAAATAAGGTAGTATAGTAATTAGATATTATTTTTTTCTTTCTTATTTACTAAATTTAGTATATAAATTTTCAAATAAATGTTATTACAGTTTAACTAATGGATATAGTACTTTTAAAAAAATATTAAAAATATATAATAGTTTCATAGATAATTATTTATGAATTTCAAAAAAACTATTTGATTTTGTCAATATATATTCAAATGAAAAGTATATATAATTATTTTGAAAATGATATGAACATATAATAGACTGGTTATTTTGTTCGTGTATCTTCTATATGGAGTTTCAACTTGATATATATACTTAGGAATGGCAACGGGTCGGATTTGGACCGGGTCTAGCTTGAACCCGGCCCGGATCCGTTTTTATACACTGGACCCGGATCCGATCCGGATCCATCGAGTCCAAAATTTTAATATCCATATCCGGATCCCACGGATCCGGGTAAAAAACGGGTCCAAAAATGGATCTGACTAAACTAGAGTTTTCTCAAAAAAAATACTAAAACAATAAGCTTCAAGAACCCATCCATGTTAACCAAATAAGATGTTAAATGAAGTGAACACAATTAATCTGCAGGAATGTATGAAAAAGCTTCAATGATGACTTTATTAGTATGTAAAGATTTAAAATCTAAGCTTCAACCGAGCATTACAAGAAAAAATGCCATTGAGAAGTGAAGTAAGAGCAATCCAGTTAACAATTGGGAAACATATATTTGATAAACTTAGTTTTTTTAAAAGAAAAAAAGACGATCAGGCCATGTGGGGGCTTACAATGAATTGCAGAAGAAACTTCGTAGAGAGGGGTAGGTCAGATTAGAGTTTGATTTTGAATAAAAATGATCGGATGAATGAGAGGCAGAGAGTTTGAGAGGAGGCTTAGTCTTAGGAAATGAAAATATATTAGGGTTTTATTTTCTATTGCATATATATATACTATTACATACGGACCCGGGTCTTGAAACGGATATCATATTAAAACCTAATAATGGATCCGGATCCGACGGGTCTAAAAATATAGGATCCATATCATAAAAACGGATACGGATCTACGGATCTGGACCGGGTCAGGATCCATTGCCATCCCTATATATACGTAAGAATATATAATATCAATTTAACTAGTATAATGTGTTTGACATCAGTTATTTAACTACATTGGTTAACGACAAATGTCTTATCCTAGTGGTTGAGACTCTTCCTGTGACTAGGGGATATCATGAATTCGAGACGCACGAGGGATGTAGTAAGATATTCATTTCAATCTAATGTAAGCGCAATTGCGCAATTTTTGGAAGAAAATGTTTTAAAAGTGTACATAATTTCGTTTTACTTAGGCCCATATTTTATTTTTTGCTCAGGCCCGGAAATTTCCGAAATGGCCTAAAGTACTTAGAATGTGGTAGACGGTGAAAATGGATATCATTTTCTCTAAAATTTTCTAATCAAAAAAATACTTTTTCTACATCATGTTTGCGTTGCTTTCCTATCTATAGCATTCAACTGAATTAATTGCATTTCTTCTAGTTGCGAATCCAGGAAGTAATAATTCAAGTTCATCGTTTCTTTCAAATTTGTAAATTTATCAGTAACCAATAAGATGCAGTTTAGTTGATTAAGTAGGCTGAGTAAGTTGGAGGAGAATAAGGTTCAAATCCCACTAAATACACTTGTTGGGAGAGGTGACGAGCCTTAACTCTTACTAAGCTCCGAATAAAATTATCTCAATAAAGATAAAAAAAAAAAAGTAAATTTACCAGCAATTGTAATTCATTTTTAGTCAACCAAACATTTCATGATACTTTTTAGGTTGATATCATGTTATTAGTTTTTTAGGAGACTTTTTCAATTAATTAATTTATTCCCATGAGTATATGGTCTCAAGAAGTCAATATTATTCAATTTTGAATATGAAACAACTATTAACAAATGTATATTATTTCTTACCACCGATTAATGTTTATTTGACGTTTCTTTCTATAACTCTAAAATTATTTTTCGTCTGTTTTCTAAAACAAAAAATACCTCGCAACCTATTTGGGGAAGCTCTAGGATGAATCTTATATGACTACAAAATATTATATTCCCATGCCACATGATGGAAATTTATACAAGAGACCCGGTCTTTCAACTATGAATAAGGACCCTCCACATAAACGTGGACTCGTGTGCTAGTATTGAGTCATTGCTCAGAGCATCTCCAATAGTTAGTAAGTTCTAGGCATATGTGGTATGTAAAATAGAAGATGACATCGATAACATGTCAATAGTTTTATAGATACACAAAACAATTTAAAACTCTAGCCACAATATATAGATGGTCAATTTCAATTTGAGTTCTATTTACAAAATAATTCTTTACATAACGTAAAATTCAAATCAAAATCTTCAGAAGTCCGTCTCTTCTTCTCCTCTTTATAGCACACTGCTTCATTTTTTTTTGTCGATCTTCTAATCAAATATCAGGTAGGGGTTTTCTTCTTCACTCTAGTACTTTGACAAATCTCTATCTCTCCCATAGTTCTCACTTTCTTATTTAATGGGGTTTTCTATTTGGATGGACAGAGAAAAGTTTAGAATTGGCCCATACTATGCAAATATATCTAATATGATCAATCTTTCACAATTTCTTTTAAAAGCATTTTAGTTGTTTTTCATGTGCAATTTTTCAATACGTTCTAGATATTATTATCATCCCTTGATAGCAGTACTCAAACGAAAACTTACGAATCAGCTAGGCAAACGAGGTTGTTGAAGACTGAAGATAGAGAACTGAAAATAAAACGAGAGAACAAAGACCGAAAGAAATAAGAACACAGACAAAAAGGAAAAGAGGAAGCAAGAGGTTTCAGTATTTCATAAAAGAATAGGCGGCAAACAAAAATAATTGGCGGTACAACGTGAATATTTGGTGTTAAGATATTATTAAATTGATGAGTCAGACTTCTATTTCATTGTCTATTTGTGGAAGATGAGGGAAATTTTTATACGAGTTCCGGCATTTTAGGGTGGAAAAGTGTCACTCCATACATCAATCGACACATGTTCCATTATGTAGAAAAAAGTGGATATAGTGGGACATGTGTCGATTGATGTATAGAGCGGCACTTTTCCACGTCAGAATGTCGGGACCTGTATAAAAGAACTCAGAAGATGAGATAGACAATCTTGAAAATTTGAGATGACACATCAGATTGAAAGGTGGGGTTGAAAGATCTGTTGTAGGGCAAATTTTATACAGGACCGGGTATTTAATACCCCCCTTGGATGCTTGACATGTATGCAGCTTTTATAATTATAATATATAAACTGCATATGTGTCAAACATCCAACGGGATGGGTATTAAATACCCGGTCCCGTATAAAAGAACTCCTGTTGTAGAGTTCTTTTCTACTTCAATTTCTATTTGTGCCTCGGTGGCAAAAAAGAAACTAGAATGGAGTATCTATTGGAGGAGTTTTTTTATTTGACACCGGGAATTCCAGTATGGAATAGTGCCCACCAACATGTATATGACATATATTCAATTGCATTTAGTAGGAAAACTGCCATGAGAGTTTTAGTGGGGGAGTGAGTCTAAATAGAAAATATGTGTCAATTACATATTGGTGGATACTATTCCATGCTGAATTCCTGGTGTCATATAAAAAAACTCTCTATTGGAGATGCTCTCTGCAACTATGAAGGGATTAATTGCTGAGTAATAACTCCCTAGTACACATGTCTGCTTTTATGTGGAGGGTCCTTATTCATAGTTGGAAGACCGGATCCGGGTCTCTTGTATAAATTCTCTGCATGATGACTTGATGGGAGGTATCAGGATGTATGTATAAATCACCATGAACAACTAACATCTAAAGTCAACGAAGAACTTGAACAGAAAAGGATGGAAATTTGTTAAAAGATTTTTTTTTTTCAATTTTCTTGACATTAACATGCTAAAGGCTTTTACTCTAGCAGGAAGGGCTGAGGTGAGGGCTGAAGTGGTTCGGGATTGGATTTTGGTTGGGTGGAAGCCTCCTCCGCAGGGCTGGGTTAAATTGAACACCGATGGCTCGGTGAAAGGTAATGAGTTCAAGTCATCGTCGGGGGGAATTGTTAGGGGTTATTGTGGTGAATGGCTTCGAGGCTATGCTCGGAATATCGGGTGTTGTTAAATTGCGAGGGCAGAGCTATGAGGGGTGTTAGATGGCATGAATCTAGCATGGGAGAAGGGCTACAAGAACGTTATTGTGGAGGTGGACAGCTTGTTGGTTATTGATGTTATCAACAAAGAAGAGCTTGAGTGTAATAACTACCACAGTTTGGCCATGAACATCAAAAAATTGCTAGGCTTGGATTAGACGGTCTCTTTCCAGCATGTGTATCGGGAGGACACTCGGTGTGCGAATCGATGGCTATGCTTGGTGCTTCTCTTTCTCTAGGCTGCCATTACTTCGAACAACCTTTTCGCGAAGTGTCTGTTATTATGTCCGAGGATATATAGGGTGTTTCCTTTCCTAGGCCCGGCTTAATCTAATTGACGCCTAGTTCGTCTCTTTTCATAAAAAAAAAAGAAGAGGTCAATTCTCAAGATATTGATCATGAGTTTTTAACATAGATACGAGAAATTTACGTGGAAGTCGTTTTGGTTAACTTTTGAGAAATGGAATTTTAATTTTATCAAATGTAACTAAGATCACACTTACATAACCATCAAGGTGGCACTACCTCGTTAAGAAAAAGTACTGGGGTGTTAAAGACTATCGAAAATTACGTGTTATAGTCGATGAAAAATACATTTTTGCCCTTATTTAAAAATTAACAGATTTTGACATGGAAATGCCCCCGCCACTGCAGAGGTGTTTCCAAGAAACACCCCTCTTACGGAAGGGGTGTTTCCCCCTTCCTTTTTTGTAATTTTGAGTTTATTTTATTATTTTATTGTTTTAAAATTTTTTGTTTGTTAATTTTATATCATTAGAGTTTGATTTGTTGATGGTTATGGATGCTTCATTAGAGTTGATTTGTTGATGGTTATGGATGCTTTAAGGGTATTTTAAGCATAAGGGTGAAGTCGTCTTTCACACCGATTGTAACAAGTAATTTTCGATTGTCTTTAACAGCGCTCTTATAAAATAAACAAGAGTGGAGTTGTGGTTTCAATCCCCACAAACTACAAAATTGGTAAAAGTGCCCCTTATTACTTAAAAAAATCACATTGCATAAAAAGGAAAGTAAAAATTAGAAGTTTATATTTGCATAGAAAAATTTATATATTGGCTGCTATAACTACTTCAAACTTGAATCATGAATACAACATTGTGTATATTGTCTTAGTCAGTGTATATGCATCAGAAATGTTATTTACACTAGATCGAAGTTAGGGTTTGAATTGAGTGTGCTTGGGGAAGCCCAAAATTTGCTTTCATCATGTTCCATAAAAGTAACCTTATCCTCTATCATAATTTTGTGAAATCTCAAGTATTTGCCTAAGTGGACTTTAATGTGTGTTTGAAAATTTATTTAAGAGTTGCCTTTTTTTTCCTGATATCTAACTGCAGTTATTTAATTACGATTGTTTTTATTTATTTTGGAGATAAAAAATTATTTATAACAACAACCTGCTATTAACATCAGCTAATAGCAACGAGAGGGTGACTGATCAACATAATAATCATAATAATGGGAGTTTATTTTCTTCATTATACTTATTATTATTCTGTTGTAAAATACTATAAAAATATCATGATTTTTTCCACTTTTTTAAAAATTTAGATATTCGATTCTTGTAAAAGAATGAAAATTGTTAAAAAGGAATGAAAAATGAATATGTGTATATTTATATATACAATTGTGGTGTTTCTTATTGCTGGTGTTTTTTTTATATTATCATATATAAGTTAGATTTAACTTATAAACATATTAGGTAAAAATGACTTAGAATTATATAACAATTGCTTTTTGATATAATTGGTTTATAAGCAACTTATAAGTTATAGAAATTGGTAAATGGCTACAGAAAATACATGTGACTTTTTTAGTATAAGATTAAAGGATGTTATGTGTATAATTTTTGTTGATTAACTTATAAGTGCTTTTAAAATAAGCTAAAATTTAACTTACAAAATTAAATTTAAAACATAAAATAATCAGGTCTGACAAACGAATAAGAAGGAGAAAAACACTTATAATCAATATACCCAGTGTTTGAAAATTCTCATCAATGTGATGAAGACAAAAATTATATTTTTTTATAGTTACAAACGTTGTGATAAATATCTATGAACAAAATTAGATTTTTTATGTTTTAAGGTTGACTGCTATTACAAAAATTTTATTTAACCTAAAAAAATAAGATTATATCGATAATACCTCGTTATAAATGCATATGATGTTAGAATTTTCGAAATAAAATTCTATAAAATTAATATAAGCATGAAGGTTATAATGTGATGAAGGTAAAAGAGGTATAAATTACATTTACAAAATTTACTTAACTCAGATAATTGGTAATCTATAATTCTCTCTACCGATCCTATAGAGCTTTATCCCATTAATATATTAATTAGGGCTGTTAATACATAGTTACAAATATAACCCTACTTAAATACAATATAACATATTAACATTATACTCATATTATACAGGTAAACTATAATATCTATCATCCCACGCAGGTTGAGCCGAGGTGACTATAAAAGCCAACTTGTCACGATGAAGTCCAAAATGAGCACTCGACAAGGGTTTGGTGAAAATGTCCGCAACTTGGTCATTAGTGGATATATATCCAACAACAAGATCCTTGGTACAACACGTTCACGAACAAAATGGAAATCGAGCTCGAGATGTTTTGTGCGATTGTGAAAAATCGGATTGGTCGTGAGGTAAGTCACACTTAAGTTATTACGCCAGAGAATGGGAGCACCTTGCAGCGGTATGGCAATCTCGTTTAGAAGCATACCGAGCCAGGACAATTCCGAGTTAGTAGCTGCAAGTGCTCTATACTCACCTTCAGTAGAAGACCGAGACGCCGGTCGTTGTTTCCGTGCAGCCCAAAAAATTAAATTTCTTCCATGAAATATAGCAAAGCCGGTAATAGATTGTCGATCATCCGGGTCACCGGCCCAAACTATCTAACTCACTAATAAGCGTACCAACCACCACGTTTTTGCCTATTGAAAAATGGCTATCTACTTATAAGTTTTAGAATATTCGGATTCATTTGAGTGAATGACTTTACCCAAATAATTTTATTGATGATTTTTTGCTAATGGACTTGTGAGTTACTAACAAGACTGGCAACGAGAGTTATTTTACATAGGTCACGATATTTAGTGCCACTTTATAGAATTATTGACATATGTCCTATTAAATCTATATTTTTATCCTTTTCACCACACAATGAGACATGTACCAGTTATTATATGGAGTGATATTTTTTCATGATGGAATGTCGGGACGCATATAAAATTTCCCATTTCAACGAACACTTTCCAAATTCATTCACCTCTTCACTTGTATTCTATTACCAAACTATGCAATAGTACGTATAAGAAAGCACTAGGCATCAAAGAGCAAGTGGAAATTAATTAAGAATTTAGTTCAATTTTTGCCCTTTTATCATTTGTCAAAGGTCAACTAGTTCAGACTTTTGACCAACCACAGCACGTTTTTCCTCAATAGACAACTAATAAACTCTCCGCTCCCTTATCTTTCCAAGCATTTTCCTATTCTTAACAGTTCATTTTTGACCATTCAATTTGAAGCAGCTTGGCTAGACTTTTTTTTTCGATTTTTTTAAGTTTTATTTTTAAGTATTTTTTAGAATTAATAAATTTTATTTTTAAAAAAATAAATTAGATATTTTTTAATTAATTAGTATAAATGATTAAAATATGTTATTCAAAATTAAAATATATAATTCCATTGATAATTTATGAGAGCAACTCAATTTCACAGCATCTTAAAAACTAATATCAAAATAGACTTACTCTTGCTCGCCCTGTATAAACTCACTTCCACTTCTTATTCCTTAGTCAATTACACCTTTGAACTTCAAATTCTATTCTTTCAGTTCCTTATTGTTCCCTTTCTCTAATTTGACAACTTTTTTGTTAATTTCTTCATTCCAAAATACAAAAATGGCTTCACTTAATGGCTCCCTTTTTTGCACTCTCATTCTCTCAAAGGTCCCTTGTGAATAAATAGGCTCTAACCAATTGTATGATTTCTAGCAAAATAAATTGGAAGACTTTTGAACTCAAATTTTTATGTCAAGAAGTTAAATTTATCAAACAAGGGAACCTACTATTAGATAAATTCTATGGTTACTTTGTTGAGAAACAAAGTAACCAAACTTTATTTTTATGTCTAATAGTACTGTGACATGTGAAAATTTAAAATAATAAGAAAAAATAATTAAGAAAACTTTATTTGTAATAACAAGTCATTAACAAATTAAAGGGTAGGCTAAAGTCACACTAGGTATTCTATAAATTATATGCATCCATCTATATTTACGGGATTTCTCAAAGCTTTGCGAAAATAATATTCAACTCTTACAAATTTTTGTAACGATATTATAATTTTCGTAAGGTAGTTCTTTTTTTTATTAAAGTACTACCTTAATAAGATTTTCAAAAATAAATTAAGATAATGAATTTGATGAAGTATGCAAATTTTTAGTTGTTAATTTAAAACCTAACTTATTATACTTTTTATTGGAATATATATATATATATATATATATATATATATATATATATATATATATATATATATATATATATATATAAAGATTTGGCCCGAAGATTTTTATTATTATTATCTGAATGAGTACATAAATTTTTATAGTTTTCACTCAATTCTTTACAAAATGTTATATATTTAGTGATTCACATCAAATATATCTAAATTTAATCAATTTCATAAAGTTAAAGATTTTATGCGATCTCTAGTTTTTCTACTATCGGATACGCATTTTTTCGTAGTTTTCAATCATTTCTTGCGAAGTTAAAGATTTTGTAGTAAATTGTCAGTTTTAAAAAAAATTAAGTAATCTTTCATGTAAAACATATTTAATTTTCATTTAATTTTGTAAATTTCTAATTTTTATCTGAGCCTTCAATTTCTATCATTTAAATAATATATTTTCGAAGTTTTCATTAGTTTTTTCTCATCGGTAAAGATGTTTTTAGTAAAGTGTTAGCGGTGTATGTCTTAATCTTTCATATGTCCAATTTTCAATTAATTTTCTAAAAATTTAGCGAATTTTACTTTTTTATCATTTGAATCGCATTTTGCATTCAATTTTTTTGTAAAGCAGAAGATTTCTTTTGATTAATTATTACCTTTATCAAAATTAACTACCCTTTCATATAAGATTTGTGAATAAAATTCAAAAAAATTTGCAATCATTACTTCTATCAAATGAATACAAATATCTTTCCAATTATCAATCTTTTTGTAAAGTTCATGATTTTTCTTTTTGCAAATTATGTTCACTTTATAAAAAAATTACCACTTTTGCATGTAAAATATGTCTGAATTTCAATTAATTTTGTAAATTTATAACAATTTACTTTAATCTCATTAGTTTATCATTAAAATAATATATTTTTACAGTTGTCGTTCATTTTTCACATAGTTAAAGATTTTATTGGTAAATTATAACTTTACAAAAATTAAATATACTTTTACATAATATATATATAACTTTAATTAATTTTTGTAAAATTAATTGGTTTTACCTAAACTTAGTTTTTTTGTTTATTTCAACACAAACTTTTTGCAATCATTAATTTAATATTTTTGTAAAGTTGAAGAATTTTTTTTGTGAAGTGTTAATCTTACAAAAAATTATTAGTCTTACATTTAAAATAAGTCTATGTTTCAATAAATTTCATAATGTCCTAACATTTTATGTAATTCAACACATGTTTGTTTACTTTTTTTTGTTATCCACCCAATTCACAAGAGCCTTTGCCTTGAATACACTGAATCAATTAGCGAGAACAACATATCTAAAATAACTTGTGCATATAGCATTAATTTGTTTATCATTCACAAAATGTTTAAGCTATCCAACCTTAATATTTTACATTTGGTTGTGTTTTTAATAGTTTAAATTTCAGCTGCACTTGTATAAATTTACTCATTTAATAATTTACCTCAATAGTTTATATTACAAACTAACCTATGCAATTTTACAACTTTGCATGGACAAAATATAGTGATTATTTTAAAAGCATACTTGTAGGGCTAAGTTAAACTTAAAGTCTTTATATTGTACGAAATTGATTGAAACTTAGATATATTTTACGTCAAATGCTACTTAGTTTTTATAAAGTTAACATTTTACTGAAAAAATATTCAACTTCACGAAAAATGAATGGCAATTGCGAAAATATAAGTATTCAATTAGGTTGAAAACTACATTTAATGTAAAATCTTTAGATTGTATGAAATTTATTGAAACTTTGATATATTTTATATGAAATGCTACTTAATTTTCATTAAACAATCTTCAACTTTGCAAAAAATGAATGACAACTGCGATAATATAAGTAGTTTTTCATATAAAGTATGTCTGAATTTCAATTTATTTCGTAAAATTCTAAAATTTACGCGAACCCTTTATTTATCATTTGAATTGGATTTTCATTCATTTTTCTTATAAATTTGATGATTTTTTCAAGTATTAACTTTGCAAAAATTAAGTAGTTTTTTTTATGCAAGATTTGTATATTTTTCAATAACCTTTGATAGATTCAAAACTTTTTAATAAGCCTTTGTATCATTTCAATAATACATTTTTGCAGTTGTTATTTTTTTTTAAGAGCTGAAGGCTTTTTCATAAAGTATTAACTTTACTAAATTTAAGTTGTCTTTCACGTAAATTATGTCTAAGTTTCAATAAATTTCATAAAGTGCTAACATTTTACGTAATTCAATACAAGTTTATTTATTCTTTTTTGGCCGCCCACCCAAGCTTTTGCCCTGATTACATGAATTCATTAATAAGAACATCAGTAGTAAAATAACTTGTGTAGATGGTATTCAATTTGTTTATCATTCACAAATTGTTTGAGCTATCCAACCTTAATATTCTATATTTGGTCGTGTTCTCAATAGTTTAAATTTCAGCTACACTTGTATAATTTTAGTCATTCAATAATTTACCTCAAGCATTTAAATTACAAACTAACCAACACATTTTTATTTATTAGACGAAATATAGCAATAATTTCATAAGCATACTTATAGGGCTAAATTTAACATAAAATCTTTATATTGTACAAAATTTAGTGAAACTTATATATATTTTACGTGAAATGTTACTTAGTTTTCGTAAAGTCAACACTTTTACTGAAAAATTTTCAACTTTGCAAAAAATGATTGGCAGGTGCAAAATATAAGTATTCAATTAGTTGAAAAACTACATTTAACATAAAATATTTAAATTGTACGAAATTTATTGAAACTTTGATATATTTTACTTAAAATGCTACTTAATTTTTTTAAAGTTAATACTTTATTGAACAATCTTCCAAAAAATGAATGACGACAACGAAAATATGAGTAGTTTTTCACGTAAAGTATGTCTAAATTTCAATTTATTTCGTAAAATTCTAAAATTTACGCGAACCCAGATTTATCTTTTGAATTGCATTTTTCTCATAAATTTGATCATTTTTTCAAGTATTAAACTTTCTGAAAATTAAGTAGTTTTTTATGCAAGATTTGTATATTTTTCAATAACCTTTGCTATATTCAAAACTTTCTAATAAGCCTTTGTATCACTTCAATAATACATTTTTGCAGTTGTTATTTTTTTGACGCGTTGAAGATTTTTTCATAAAGTATTAACTATACTAAATTTAAGTCGTCTTTCACGTAAATTATGTCTAAGTTTCAATAAATTTCATAAAGCCCTAACATTTTACGTAATTTAACACAAATTTATTTATTCTTTTTTGGCTGCCCACCCAAACTTTTGCCCTGATTACATGAATTCATTAATAAGAACATCAGTAGTAAAATAACTTGTGTAGACGGTATTCAATTTGTTTATCATTCACAAATTGTTTGAGCTATCTAACTTTAGTATTCTACATTTGGTCGTGTCCTCAATAGTTTAAATTTCAGCTACACTTATATAATTTTAGTCATTCAATAATTTACCTCAAGTGTTTAAATTACAAACTAACCAACACATTTTTATTTACAGGACGAAATATAGCAATTATTTCATAAGCATACTTATAGGGCTAAGTTTAACGTAAAATCTTTTTATTGTATGAAATTTATTGAAACTTATATATATTTTAAATGCTACTTAATTTTCGTAAAGGCAACACTTTTACTAAAAAATTTTCAACTTTGCAAAAAATGATTGGCAGGTGCAAAATATAAATATTCAATTAGTTGGAAAACTACATTTAACGTAAAATATTTAAATTGTACGAAATTTATTGAAACTTCGATATATTTTACTTGAAATGCTACTTAATTTTTTTAAAGTTAATACTTTATTGAACAATCTTCCAAAAAATGAATGACGACAATGAAAATATAAGTAGTCTTTCACGTAAAGTATATCTGAATTCCAATTCATTATGTAAAATTCTAAAATTGATGTGAACCCTTTATTTATCATTTGAATTGCATTTTCATTCACTTTTCCTATAAAGTTAATTTTTTTCAAGCGTTAACTTTGCCAAAATTAAATAGTTTTTTATGCAATATTTGTGTATTTTTTAAAACCTATGTAAAATTCAAAACTTTCTAATAAACCTTTGTATCATTTCAATAACATTTTTGAAGTTGTTAATCATTTTTTTTGGTAGAGTTGAAGATTTCATAAAGCATTAACTTTATTAAATTTATATTGTCTATGTCTAAGTTCCAATATATTTATATTTTTACAAAATTTTATGTAACATTTTTTACTTTTTGAATAGCATATTGTGGCAGCATATTGTTTCCATTGTAAGAAACTTTTTAACTTTTTCTCTAGCATTAGATTTGTCTAGGCAAACAGGTCTGTGAACTAGTCTACTCATCTAATAGTAAGGGTAATAGTTTCTTCGATAAGTATGGGGACTTGATTTTATTGTCCACCTTTAATTAGAGTCATCATCAACTCTGATTTATAATAATGGCAATATCCTTCGGTTAAAGAAAATAATTTTTTTGTAAAGTGCCAACTTTACAAAAATTTAATAGTTTTTCACGTAAAATATATCTAAATTTCAAATAATTTGGTAAAATTAGAAAAATTTAGGAGAAGTTGACTTTTTTATCATTTGAATTGCATCTTTATTCATTTCCCTTCAAAGTTGAAGTTTTTTTATTATTAAAATTAAGTACTCTTTTATATAAGATTTGTACATGTTTAAAATAATAAATTTCTTAAAGTTCAATTTGAATCTAACTTTATATTATCTGTATAATTTATTTTTGTAGTTGTCCTTCGTTTTTCAAAAAATTGAAGACCTTTTCATAGAGTGTTAACTTACAAAAAATTAAGCAAAATTTCACGTAAAATATTACTAAATTTTAATAAATTTGAAGATTTTACATGAAACTTAGTGTTTCTTCTTGAAGAAATATATTTTTAATTGTTTTCTTAATTTTTTTTGGAAAGTTGAAGATTTCTTTTTTGTAAATGTTATCTATGAAAACTTAAGGAGCATTTCATTTAAATACGTTTGAGTTTCAAATATCAAAAATTTGAATAATTTATTTTCATAGTTGTTATTCATTTTTTTGCAATGTTAAAGTTTTTTTTATCGTAAAGTGTTAGCTTTAATAAAATTAAGTAGTGTATTTTTCACGTAACATATGTACCCAAGTTTATACAAATTTTGTGAAATATAAAAATTATAGGTGAAACTTATTTTTTTACTATTATAATAATATATTGTCATAGTTATCAATCGATTTTCAAAAAAACTGAAGATTTTTCGTAAGGTGTCAACTTGACGAAATCAAGAAGTCTTACGCGTAAAATATGTTTATAAGGATTCAATTAATTTCATAAAATTATAAAATTTTATGTGAACTTTTCTTTTTTTATCATTTGAATAACTTGTTCCATTCATTTTACATTGTTGAAAATTTTTTGGTAAAGTGTTAGCTTTACGAAACTTAATTACTTTTTTCATGTAAAATATGTTTAAGTTCAATTAATTTCGTAAAACTCTAACTTTTTTTGTGAACCTTACTTTTATTCATATGAATAATATATTTTCGCAGTTTCCATTTGTTTTTCTCCAAAGTTAAAGACTTTTTTTTTTTGTAAAGTGTCAATTTTACGAAAATCAAGAAGTCAATATGTCCAAATTTCAACTAAATTTGTAAAATTATAAATTTTTATATGAACTTTACTTTTTTATCACTTGAATAACGTTTGCAAAGTTGATTTTTTTTTGTAAAGTGTTATATTTACGAAACTTAGTTACTTTTCCACATAAAATGTGTTTAAGTTTCAATAAATTTCGTAAAACTCTAACTTTTTTTGTATCATATATATATATATATATATATATATATATATATATATATATATATATAACTAAGCATCATTTCACATAAAATGTAATAAAATTTTGACAAATTCCATAAAATTTAAAGATTTATGTTAAACTTTGTTTTTCTATTCTTCAAATAATATATTTTTTTGGCAAGTTGAAGATTTACTTGGTAAAGAGTAAACTTAACGAAAATTAAGTAGTTTTTCGTAAAGAATGTCTAAAATTGAATAAATTTCGTAAACTTCAATGATTTTATAGGAAATTTAATTTTATGATATTTAAATTCATATATATTCAGACTTACCAATCGTTTTGCAGATTTAAGAATTTTTTTTGTAATGTGTTAACTTTATGTAAGTTTAGTATCATTTTATAGTCCCTGTTTAACTAATTTAAAATTTGATAATCTTATGTGAAACTTAGGCTCTCTTCTCTTGGACTATAATTCAATGTAGTTTAGTTCAGTACAATTCATTTCATTTCAGTTCAGTGCAGTGCAGTTCAGTTTAGTTCAACTATTCATAGTTATAAATTTACACTGAAATAAGTTCAGTTCAGTTCAGCTTTCAGAAGTTGAAAAGAAGAGAGCCTTAGTTTTGTAATCTTTTGAAGAGATTTTTCATTTGCACGTACTACTACAAAAGTTGGAGATTTTCATGTGAAGTGCTATGAAATTTAAGTAGTAATCTTTGCTTAAAACATGTCTAAGTTTTCACTCAACAAAATTAAATATGTTTCTGGTACATTGTTAACTTTATAAAGTAGTCTTTTAAGTAAAGATATATGTCTAAATTTGAATAAATTTTGTAAAATTCAGTGACGTGATACTCAGTTTTGTATAATTTGAATATTTTCGAAATTATCTATCATTTTTTTGGTTGGAGATTTCTATGAAGTGTTATTTTTTAAAAATTAAAATAGTAGCCTTTCACATAAGCATGCATTAAATATTAATGAAATTTCATAAAATTTAAAATATATGTGAAACTAATTTTTTTTACTATTTGAATACGTTATCTGAGTTATAAATCTTTTTTCGCAAAGTTGAAGATTTTTATAAAATACAAGTTGTACAGAAAATAAGTAGTCTTTTATGTAGAATATGCCTAAATTTGAATTCAATTATTTTACTTGAAACTAGTTGTTCTACTTTTCTAATACAAATATTTTAGAGTTTAATTTTTCATTTTTTGCTAAGTTAAAGATTTTTGTAAAGTGGTTAATTTTTTTGAAAATTAAGTAGCATTTCACCTAGTACATATACTAGATTCTAATGAAATATTGCAAAATTCAAAAAAATTGCGTGAAACTATTGTTTTACTATTCGAATACATTGTTATATATCATATTTAGTAAAATTGAAAATTCTTTTTGAAGTGTAACTTTACAAAAATTAAGTTGGCTTTTCATGATAATATGTCTATGTTTTTATAAATTTTGTATTTTTGAAGATATTACATGAAACTCAAATCTTCTGCTATTCAAATAGATATATAACCACAGTTTTGATCGTTTTTTGCGAAGTTGAAAATTAAGCAAGTTTTCATCTAAAATATGTTGAAGTTAATAAATTTAGAAATTTTATGTGAAAATCATTTTTTAACTATTTGAACACATAAATTGTTGCAATAATCAATTTTTTTCCCAAAACTGTGATTTTAAAGTGAAGTGTCAACTTGTTGGTTTTCATGCCATTTATGTTAAAATTTCAATTGATTTCATAGAGCAAGTTGCTGCGTTTTATGAACCAAATTAAACTTAAACTGCACGACAACTTTAACTTTTTTGTTCACGGAAAAATTATTTGTGACTGTTTTATCGTAATGTAAAATTAATTTGTTACCGATAATTATTTGAAACAACTCCGTGGTGCATAATTTGGATTGAAGGGAACTCAAATTTATGGAATCAATGTACAAAAGGAATATCCTACCTACTAACATTAACATATATGCAAGCCAAAATAGCATTCAGGTAGTAGGTGGAAAAGGAACAAGCTAGAACAATGGTAAATAAAACAATTACATTGCATTGGTTTTGTTAATTGTAATTACAATTTTGTCATGTGAAACTAAACAAGTTTTTTTTTTTTGGTTATAGTGAAACTAAACAAGTTAGTTCAAAGCTGGTGGAACCATTGGATACATGTAGCAGCAACGATTGAAGTAAACGTTTAGCTAAGAATAAAAAATTCACTCCCAACAAGATACAAATTAAGTAACATATCAACAATATTGGGAAAGCCAAATGTCTAAACAACTTTATATTCAATGCATGTGTCAATTCCACCAAGAGTTAAAACTAATCCACTCCTTTGGGAAGTGGCAGTAGTCTAAAAAGTTCAAAAATGGCAAGTATACCTTATAAAACTAAACAAATGCAAACAGAATGAAGATACTGAAAGAAGGAAGAACTAAATTTCCATAATATAAATTATATCTCTCTGTTGGAAGTGTATATGTTCAGATGAAAAAGAACTGAATGTATTACAAATTAACATATATGATCAATTCTAAAGAAAACCAGCGAAGTTTGGATTAAAATGAACCGTTTTATCTTCCGTAAAATGACAAAATTAGAGGATATAACTTCAAAGTGGATAAGGATTCCTTGCACAACAACAAAAGAAGTGCATCTATGGCCTTTGTATAAAATGAACCAAGTTTCGCATACCTTCCAAGCGGATCTAGGATTCCAAAATTTCCAGCAACACACGTGTAATTTTGTCATATATCCACTCTCATATATGCATATAGGCAAGACAAATTTTTAAAATTAGCTTTTATTTTCACACTAAGATAGATACAATGTCAGTTTTCAGTCTCAAAGTTCCATATAGAGAAAACAAATTCCAAAGGACGTTCTGTTATATTTTTGAAACAAACCAAAGCATGTTTTATAAATGGAATCCTATTCTATTTACACGATCAAACACCCATAAAGTTGGGAAAAAAACTCATATTAACAAATCCCAACAACCATATACGATACTCACACTTACTCTTGTCTTCTAGATTAGTTTAGTCAACATATCATGTTATATTGCATCTATTTTGACAATCACAACCAAGATATCCATTAATCAATCTTCGATCACTCTGTTGAAGAATCTGAATATTCATTTTGGCTTCAGGACAATGAATTCAAAAGACCTGTAAAAAATGGATGTTAAAGAGTGTCGATCAAGTATTGCATACTCATGTAAAATATTAAAAACAATCAACAAATATTGTTTTAGGAAAATTGGGATTTTCCAGCAGCAACATTTAGGAGTATATGCAAACCTTATGTGAATGATATAGTATTGCCATCAATTACTAGTGAGAAAAGAATATAGAAAAAGTTATTGAAGAGAATGAGCTGAGAGCAAACTCAACCTCTCTAAAAAAACAAGGTTAGAACAAAAACATACTTCTAAATGCAACATTCTCTTTGGGTCTTGAATTGTCTGTACATACAGCACTACACAAGCATAAGGAAGGACCTCCCAACAGAACCCTTCAACAAAGTCAGCATAAGTGATACCAATATTTTATGCAAATTGACGACTTTAACAACAAGAAAAATTTACAACTTGTACTTTAGCCATAATAATTAACGTACAGATTGTAATAGTGTAGAAAGGGAATGTTTCTAGGATAGCAATCACTGAATGTCCACCTCAATAGAGGAGCAAAGATATCAAGTAACAAAATATCACCACTTCTTGTTTCCTAATACCAACAATGAAGTTCCTAGGTTTTCTTTTCTCTGTTATCAGCCACAATTTTAATAAATAAGAAAGTTTTAAGTCGGACTTAAGGATCATTTTGGCATAAATTATAGAGCTTTTCCCCCAAGTTTGTATTTAGGAAAACGGGTTGAAGCAAACATTAAATCCGATGATATAGCTGGGACAAGATCCTATTATATATCATGGCTTATTACAATCACAAAGAAAATGAACATTCAGCTCATAAAAATCGTTGTAAAAGGACTTCTAAGCCGAAAAGCAAATTGTGAGCAAGCATTACCGATCAAAATTACTAAGGAAAACTACCATGAAAAAGTAGGAGCAAATAATAACAGAACAGACCGTTTGAATAATGATAAAATTGTAGTTAAAAAAATTATTAGAAGGTAAGATTGGATTGATAAAAAATTTCCCCCAATTGCTAAATTTGGATTAAAGAGCTAAAAGTAGCATGATTTTGCACGAGGCATGTCTTGGAATCACATACAACCGATAGAAACATGCTAAGTGCTTACAATTCTGTAAATTTCAAACTAAAGTGACTGAAAAAGTAATATATTTTCTAATCTATAGTTCCAGAAAAGCTTTGGATAATTTATCAACTCTATTATTCACTACTTTAATAAAGGACATGAAGTGCATTAAATATATCATTCAAATTCAGAAATCACGATTAATAAAGTTCAAGAGTGGAACCCCAATAGCATCACAATCTATAAAATTAAACAAAAAAGACGCATTTTTTTAATCAAAGCTATATGAAGTGAACATAGCAACAGAGTAATCAAATTAAGCAAAGCCTTGTTGTAGAGATATAGTTAGAAGACACAATATAATTTTTGTTTCATCATGGCATGTTCAGTAGCACAAGTCCATATATAGCTTATTGCTTCAGTCTACAAGGTATAGTGTATCACCAAACTAAAGTTTTTGAATAAATATGTAATCATACATAAAGTTACCAAAAATCACAGGCACAACAAATAAAAAGTTCATCCACTTTTATTGGGATTATAACTCATTAGCAACCACTGACGGAATTAGTTCAAAACAATACTAGAGTGCTTTTAATCATAAAGAAGCAAAATCAATCCAATGTAAAAACCACACCCCATAATAGCAAGTAAAACTTAAAAATAACAAGCAGTTCTTGTACAAGGAATTCCAAAACAACAATAACCATATCTGATAGTCCACGCAACATATTTATCTTGGAGAACATAGTGACACTGATGACACCCAAGCAATATGGACACCGACATCTAATTGAAAAACGAAGACAACAATTGTACCTCGATATTGTCTAGTACTCCAGTGGAACAAGGAAGACAGCGGAAGTAGAATCTCTGTCCAAAAAGAACTCTAATAGTGTCAGGAAATTAAAATTTCAACTTTCCATCGTGCTTGTGAGGTAAAGAGAAGGTATTAGGTCGTAGCAAAATCGGAGAAACACAAAATAAAGCTAAATTTATCGGACTCAAATTTTTGGCGAGCATCACAAACTTCCATGGATGACGAGAATCCTTTGGCACCGGTGTTTGATTTAAGAAGAGCAATATGTAAGAAAAGAAAGAGGCATGGACAAAGAAAAGTGAGATGGCACGAAGCCAGAGCAGTTAATTAAGCATCAATCTTTCACAGGGAGAAAAGGTAATCAGTAAAGTTGTTTTAAAAGCTTCAACGGATGAGATGAATTGGTAATTAAAATCAACGGTGTGAAATAGAACGTATATATACCATTACCTTCTACTGCAGCTATTACTGATAATTTATTGACAATAAATCTAAATAATAATTAAAATTTAGATATAAATAATAATTGTGATTTGAACATAATTAAATATATCTGATGGCTTGTGGAAGGTAGAGATTATTTTCTTAAGTATTGATTGATAACACCGATATTTTATGAATTTTCTATTTGATTTTAAAATACTTTAAATATTCTCACTGGTATTTTTCTGAGCTAACCTCTCCAGAGTTTGCATTCAAAGGTTTTAAATAAACTAAAGTTTATTTATCTGAAAAAGCTCTGCCAAGAACAAGGATCTTAGCTCCATTATATACACAACAAAATTACATATAAAACTGGTAAAAAGAAAACCTACCGGCAAATGTCAGTTACTCTAATCTAATAATTATACGTTACGACAAAAAAGAAAAGTAAAAAGATAGGATAAGATAGTTAATCCTAAAAAGTCTATTTCTTTTCTTCCTATTATAGCTTTTGGTCTAGATAGAATTATCCATTTTTCTTTGCATCTATCTATTATTTTTATAACTGCTACAAAGTGATCTTTCTTGGATTCAGATGTGAATATTATAATATCTTCAATATATATGGAACAGATATTTTCTAATCCTTTTAATTGTCGAGTCATAAACTCTTAAAATATTCCTGGAGCTTGTTTTAACCCTAGAGGTAAGCTATTATATTCATAATGATTATTGGGTGGAAAGGTGAAGGTTCTTAAGGGCTTTGTATTTTCATGTAGTCTTAATTGTCAATAGGCTGATTTTATGTCTAATGTAGAGAATCAATTTTTTCCTTGTAGTCTGTTCATAATATAATCTTTTCTTGATAATCCTTTCGGTGTTCCTATGGTTGCTTCATTCATTCTTTTATAGTTAATAACTATTCTTCTTTTTCCTCTTTTTTCTTCGACATGATTTTCTACATAAAATGCTGGAGCAGTATGGGGGCTATTACTAGGTCTAATTACTCCTTTTCTTATTAACTCATCCATATCTTTTTCAAATTCATCTACGTCTCTTTTGGTGTAAGGTATGTTATTAGGGCAGTTTATCTCTGCTGTAGGATCCTTTAATTTTATTTCAATTAAAGCATCATTTGTATTTTTTATTCCTAATAAATCATCAGTAAATCTTTCTTCTAATTTTTTATTTATTTGATCTTCTAATTCTTTTTCTAAATCTTCTTCTAGTTTGTAGATTATTATTTTTAGCTTTTGTTTTATATTTTCTAACTTTGTTTTTTCTATGGGTATTTTTACTATTTGTTTATCTTGATGCTATGCATAGAGATGTTCCTGTATCTATGTAGGCTAATACTGGTTTATTCCCTATTATTATTTTAATATAGGTACTATTCGGATTCATAGGGATCACTAAATAATTCTAATTCATCTGATTCGTCAGTAGATTCTAAATAATACAATTCATTGTTATTATCTACTTCTGACTCTATGGGTTCTAAATCTATTTCTTCTATCCAGTTTAATAATTTAATTTTTTCTTTCTTTTTATTTCTTTGAGGACATTTATTTGCGTAATGTCCTTCTTCTTGACATAACCAACATTTACAGCTCTTTTTCTTCTCAGGGCAATATTTTTGTTTCATATGTTTTCTTCTTTTGAAATATCGTCTTCTATTTTTTGGGTCAAATTTTCTTTCTGGAATAGGTTTATATTTCTTTTGTTTGTATTTATAAGGTTTATAATATTTGTATGATTGATATTTTCGTTTATATTGTGTAGATCTTCCCCCCTAGAGAGGTTGGAGCATCCAAACTTTTGTGGTACTTCTGCAAAATTGTTACAGCAATTAATCCTAAATTTGTTTTCTAGTAATTTATCTTTTTCTGATTCAGTGCATTTTTCCATTATGTATTCTTTAGTTATTTTTATTATAGATCCTAACGTTTATGGGATTGTAATATTTACTTGGTTTTTATATCTTTTGTTTACTTCTTCATTTATTGGCCAAGGTAATTTGTTAATAAATATTTCTAAAAATGGGTTTCTTTCTGCTAATTTGAGTTTATTATAATATTTCCTATATTGACATGCAAATTCGTTAAATTCACTTATGTTGCAAAGTTGTATATTGTATAATATGTATTTTGATATAAATTGTTCGTATTCTCTACTGGCTGATACATCACTATGTTTTCCAAAAAAATCCTTATTAATTTCGTTTCCAATGTATTTAACATATTCTATCGGGTGTTGATTACCTTCAGTTGGTATTGATATTTTATTTAGATACTTATATGCATCTCCACTAGTATGGAATAATAAGTAATAATGTGTACTTTCTAGGTTTAGATTTTCTAATGCTTTATTAATGGCTAATTCAAAAGTATGTCTAGAGATCCAATTTTGTAATAAATCTTCTCCATTTTCTACACAATCTAGATCTAATATTAAATCATTATTTATATGTTTATCCTTTGGTTTATATGGTTCTGGTATTTTTTTGAATTTGTTATTGTAATATGTATATCGTTGTTTTTTACATGTTTTCCTCATAGTTTCTGTTGGTGGTACATAGTTAGACTGATATCTGTGACTTGGTTCAGCTTCTTCTTGTTTAATAGGTTTTGTCTCGAAATCACTTTCTTCATCAGATTCTTCAAAAATGATTTCATTTGTTTCATCATCTTTTTCTATTTTAAAGTTTTCATGTATATTTAAATTAGATAATAAATTTTTTGATTCTTCTATCTCCTCATTCATTTTGGTTTTTTCCATTCTGATTTATACCAAAAAGGTGTATGTTCCTTTGGTTTTTTAAATTGAAATCCATACTTATAATTAAATCCTATTTCAGGTTTTTTCTTTTTAGATTTTAATTCTTCCGTAAATATTTTATTAGGGGATTCTCGTTTTTCATCTAGTTTTTCTTCTGTTTTTTGTTGAGCTATACCTATTCCTTTGTCTATTAACATATTTAATCTTTCTAATATTATTTTGAAAGTTGATATTTCTAAAGTATTTCATTGACTTGTTATTTCTTGTTTAATTATTTGTTGTATATGAAAGAGGTTTTCTTTTAAACTTTCTTGCATGTCTGTTAATAGTTTTATTATGGTTTTTAATTGTTCTTTTACTACAACTTCATTCCAAATTTCATCTAATTTTTTTGTCATTATTCATGAATATATTCTCTTTTTATCCATCCTTGTTTACAATGGATCCATTTTTTCTGGGGTTTTTCTAATAAATCTTTTAATCGTTTTATTTCATTTTCTAACCTTTCTTGTTCTTCTTTAAGTTATAAATATTTTATCTGTGATTCGATTATTATTGTATTTAGAAAATCTTTAATGATTTCTAATTCTTTCTCTTTATTTTTAATCATATGTTGTGTATTCATATTCTATCTATAGCCCTTATTTTCCCTTGATCTTTTATGGTTATTTTGGTAGGGTGAATTTCATATTCTATTTTTTTCTAAAAATTGTGTCCTAGTATTAGGTCGCAATTATTACTAACATTTGCTGCTACTCCAATGGTTGTATCGTATTCTAAATCTTGAATTTTAAATCTTATGTTAGCTACTTGCGTTATAATTAGTTCTCTGGAATTATTAGGGTAAATATATGTTTGTGGTTAAATCATTTCACAGTTCTTTTCATTTACCTTGTCTATATTTATACAACTTTTTGCTTCTTCATTTATTTCAGCTATGCAGTCATTTGCTAATATTCTTGTAAATAACACAATTTTTATTCTAAATTTGTAGGTATTTATAAGATTCATTTTTCTTGGGGAATTTATTATTTCTTTTCTAAAACTTAATCTTGCATTTTCTAATACGGGTATTAATTTTTGAATAGGTTTACTTTGTGTATTTCTAAAATCCATACATATGTCTTCAGGTATTGTTATTTGAGAGTAATCTTTATGTTCTAAAGGTTCTAATATTTCTTGATATAATTTAGGTACTAGTATATCTCTTTCATAATATTTTCTTATGTGGTGATTACCAGTTAATGCATATATTATTTTTATTTCTACACTTATTACTTTACTTCCTGGGGGCATATTTATTAATTCATTTATAGTTTTGTGACATTCTAGTATTACCTATTCTTGTGCTATTTTGTTATTATTTAATATCCTTATTTGACTTTCTAATATTACAATTTTTTCTAGTAATTCTTTTTTATTATTTTCTCTAGATGTTGCAATCTTATAAACCTTTTCGTATTGACTATCTTTAAATTCTATAATAGTTATAGCATTTCTACAACTTATAATATGATGATTAATATCTTGATTGTATATTAATGATTTTTGAGATATGGACTTAATATCTTCTAATAACTTATCCATGATCAGTCTTCCTTTCTTATTAAATTTATTAAGGCTTCTTTTATTGTTTCTAATATCTTTATTTTATTACTTATTTCTTCTGAAATTACTTGGAATCCTTGATCTATTCCTGTTATTTCTATTACTGTAGGTATTTCTTCCTTATGAATAAATTCTAACTGGCTATTAATTTCCTGGATCATAAGGTTTAAACTTAACTTATATTTTTCAGAGGTATAATCTATTTAACATAGATAATAAGCAAATTTTTCTATATCTCGATTCATTATTGAAAGGATTTTAGTAATTTTTTATACTTATTTATTTTACACATCAAAAATTCTATTTTGAAAATTCTAACTTGAGTTTCATTGTTGTTTATTATTATTAGTAATAATCATCTTAAGTCTGTTATACTATATAACCCTCAACTAATGTCTATTATAAATTCTTCGATATTCATTTTCAAAATTTTTATTCTTAAATCTTTGCTAAAATTCATAATACTTCTTCTAATCCGGCTCTGATACCATTAACTTCTAACTTGTTTAAATAGATAATATCTATTAATCCATGTACTGATAATTCATATGCGATATGGGATTAGCTTCGCGTAATATTACCATTTTGTTTTCATTTGATCCTTAGTAGTAGGATATATATTTCTGCTTTGATCTTCATCCTTATAATTCTGGATTATTTGAGACCATTTAATATATTTGTTAAAGGTTGTTTCTTTCATCTCATTTATTTCTGAAGCGGTTTTTATTTGAGCAATGATTGGGATCCTGCCTAAAACAGTTTTTGAATCTGGTATTTTAGTGGACAGTATTTTTTCTTTATAGGTACCATACATATTACTAGTTTCTTCCAAGGCCTTTTTTGCTGACTCGAAAGATGGATATTTCTGATGAATAATACCGGGTTGTCCTTGAATGAATATGGCGGCCTTAGCCCATTCGTCAAACAGGCCTCGATTCGGCCCATTATGTATTACATAATAAGTTTTATTGGGCTGTTTAGCTAACTGTGGTAATCCTGCTGTTATATCAGCGGGAGTGATTAATACTGATTTGCCTGTATCTTTACTGGGTTCAGGCTGTATATTACTAATAGATGCTTCTTGCTTTTCTGATGCTTCGCTTTCTTCTGCCCAAGATAATTTCTTATCCGTAGGCAAGCTGACTAATACTGAATGGTTATTTATTGGGGTGCTTACTATATCGGCCCCAGATAATCCTTTGATTAGTGCAAGAGTATTTTCTAGATGTGTTATTTCTGCCTTTATTTTTTTCTACATTGGATAATGCCTGCTCCAACTGATTATTCTTCTGTTTCAATTGGTTGCTAATGACTGCTATGGCTGACTCCATTTTCGGGTCAAGGTGTCTACTCCGTAATTTTCTTCGGACTTTATTAATATTACCTGAAATTCATAATAAGATAATTCTAGTTGCCAACGGATTAATCTTCCTTGATTATAATGAGTATTTATTTTATTTCGAATAAAAGTAGTGACATATTTGCTATCCGTTTTGACAATAAAAGGTTTTGTTAATAATTTTATTTTCCATTTTCTTACGGTATTTAATAAAGCTAATGTTTCTCTTTCATGGGTAGTATATCTTTTTTGGGTGTCTGTAAATGTTCCCGAAATATATTTAACTATTCTTTCTAAAGAAACAAATTGTTTAGTTTTAAATAATGCGGTGAGAGTAGAAAGAGTTTCTTCCATTAACTCTTTTCCTTTTTCTTATTTGTAAATTTTTAATAATTCAAATGGTCATGGTCAACAAAAGACACTGAAAATATAATTGCATTAAAAAAGAGTTGTCAAAATTTACCATCCTTATACAATCCCACAGAAAAAGATTTATTAATCATCTCTACTGATGCTAGTGGAGAATATTAGGCAGCTGTCAGAGCTGGATTACAAGAAGTATTATGAATTTTAGCAAGGATTTAAGAATAAAAATTTTGAAAATGAATATCGAAGAATTTATAATAGAAATTAGTTCTGGGTTATATAGTATAACAGACTTAAGACGATTATTACTAATAATAATAAACAACAATGAAACTCAAGTTAGAATTTTCAAAATAGAATTTTTGATGTATAAAATAAATAAGTATAAAAAATTACTAAAATCCTTTCAATAATGAATCGTGATATAGAAAAATTTGCTTATTATCTATGTCAAATAGATTATACCTCTGAAAAATATAAGTTAAGTTTAAACCTTATGATCCAGGAAATTAATAGGCAATAAGAATTTATTCATAAGGAAGAAATACTTACAGTAATAGAAATAACAGGAATAGATCAAGGATTCCAAGTAATTTCAGAAGAAATAAGTAATAAAATAAAGATATTAGAAACAATAAAAGAAGCCTTAATAAATTTAATAAGAAAGGAAGACTGATCACGGATAAGTTATTAGAAGATATTAAGTCCATATCTCAAAAATCATTAATATACAATCAAGATATCAATCATCATATTATAAGTTGTAGAAAAGCTATAACTATTAAAAAATTTAAAGATAGTCAATACGAAAAGGTTTATAAGATTGCAACATCTAGAGAAAATAATAAAAAAGAATTACTAGAAAAAATTGTAATATTAGAAAGTCAAATAAGGATATTAAATAATAACAAAATAGCACAATAAAAGGTAATACTAGAATGTCACAAAACTATAAATGAATTAATAAATATGCCCCCAGGAAGTAAAATAATAAGTGCAGAAACAAAAATGATATATGCCTTAATTGGTAATCACCACATAAGAAAACATTATGAAAGAGATATACTAGTACCTAAATTATATCAAGAAATATTAGAACCTTTAGAACATAAAGATTACTCTCAAATAACAATACCTGAAGACATATGTATGGATTTTAGAAATAGACAAAGTAAACCTATTCAAAAATTAATACCCATAATAGAAAATGCAAGATTAAGTTTTAGAAAAGAAATAATGAATTCCCTAAGAAAAATGAATCTTATAAATACCTACAAATTTAGAATAAAAATTGTGTTATTTACAGGAATATTAGCAAATGATTGCATAGCTGAAATAAATGAAGAAGCAAAAAGTTGTATAAATATAGACAAGGTAAATGAAAAGAACTGTGAAATGATAGAACCACAAACATATATTTACCCTAATAATTCCAGAGAACTAATTATAACGCAAGTAGCTAACATAAGATTTAAAATTCAAGATTTAGAATACGATACAACCATTGGAGTAGCAGCAAATGTTAGTAATAATTGCGACCTAATACTAGGACACGATTTTTAGAAAAAAATAGAATATGAAATTCACCCTACCAAAATAACCATAAAAGATCAAGGGAAAATAAGGGCTATAGATAGAATATGAATACACAACATATGATTAAAAATAAAGAGAAAGAATTAGAAATCATTAAAGATTTTCTAAATACAATAATAATCGAATCACAGATAAAATATTTATAACTTAAAGAAGAACAAGAAAGGTTAGAAAATGAAATAAAACGATTAAAAGATTTATTAGAAAAACCCCAGAAAAAATGGATCCATTGTAAACAAGGATGGATAAAAAGAGAATATATTCATGAATAATGACAAAAAAATTAGATGAAATTTGGAATGAAGTTGTAGTAAAAGAACAATTAAAAACCATAATAAAACTATTAACAGACATGCAAGAAAGTTTAAAAGAAAACCTCTTTCATATACAACAAATAATTAAACAAGAAATAACAAGTCAATGAAATACTTTAGAAATATCAACTTTCAAAATAATATTAGAAAGATTAAATATGTTAATAGACAAAGGAATAGGTATAGCTCAACAAAAAACAGAAGAAAAACTAGATGAAAAACGAGAATCCCCTAATAAAATATTTACGGAAGAATTAAAATCTAAAAAGAAAAAACCTGAAATAGGATTTAATTATAAGTATGGATTTCAATTTAAAAAACCAAAGGAACATACACCTTTTTGGTATAAATCAGAATGGAAAAAACCAAAATGAATGAGGAGATAGAAGAATCAAAAAATTTATTATCTAATTTAAATATACATGAAAACTTTAAAATAGAAAAAGATGATGAAACAAATGAAATCATTTTTGAAGAATCTGATGAAGAAAGTGATTTCGAGACAAAACCTATTAAACAAGAAGAAGCTGAACCAAGTCACAGATATCAGTCTAACTATGTACCACCAACAGAAACTATGAGGAAAACAGGTAAAAAACAACGATATACATATTACAATAACAAATTCAAAAAAATACCAGAACCATATAAACCAAAGGATAAACATATAAATAATGATTTAATATTAGATCTAGATTGTGTAGAAAATGGAGAAGATTTATTACAAAATTGGATCTCTAGACATACTTTTGAATTAGCCATTAATGAAGCATTAGAAAATCTAAACCTAGAAAGTACACATTATTACTTATTATTCCATACTAGTGGAGATGCATATAAGTATCTAAATAAAATATCAATACCAACTGAAGGTAATCAACACCCGATAGAATATGTTAAATACATTGGAAACGAAATTAATAAGGATTTTTTTGGAAAACATAGTGATGTATCAGCCAGTAGAGAATACGAACAATTTATATCAAAATACATATTATACAATATACAACTTTGCAACATAAGTGAATTTAACGAATTTGCATGTCAATATAGGAAATATTATAATAAACTCAAATTAGCAGAAAGAAACCCATTTTTAGAAATATTTATTAACAAATTACCTTGGCCAATAAATGAAGAAGTAAACAAAAGATATAAAAACCAAGTAAATATTACAATAATAAAAATAACTAAAGAATACATAATGGAAAAATGCACTGAATCAGAAAAAGATAAATTACTAGAAAACAAATTTAGGATTAATTGCTGTAACAATTTTGCAGAAGTACCACAAAAGTTTGGATGCTCCAACCTCTCTAGGGGGGAAGATCTACACAATATAAACGAAAATATCAATCATACAAATATTATAAACCTTATAAATACAAACAAAAGAAATATAAACCTATTCCAGAAAGAAAATTTGACCTAAAAAATAGAAGACGATATTTCAAAAGAAGAAAACATATGAAACAAAAATATTGCCCTGAGAAGAAAAAGAGTTGTAAATGTTGGTTATGTCAAGAAGAAGGACATTACGCAAATAAATGTCCTCAAAGAAATAAAAAGAAAGAAAAAATTAAATTATTAAACTGGATAGAAGAAATAGATTTAGAACCCATAGAGTCAGAAGTAGATAATAATGATGAATTGTATTATTTAGAATCTACTGACGAATCAGATGAATCAGAATTATTTAGTGATCCCTATGAATCCGAATAGTTCCTATATTAAAATAATAATAGGGAATAAACCAGTATTAGCCTACATAGATACAGGAACATCTCTATGCATAGCATCAAGATAAACATATAGTAAAAATACCCATAGAAAAAATAAAGTTAGAAAATATAAAACAAAAGCTAAAAATAATAATCTACAAACTAGAAGAAGATTTAGAAAAAGAATTAGAAGATGAAATAAATAAAAAATTAGAAGAAAGATTTACTGATGATTTATTAGGAATAAAAAATACAAATGATGCTTTAATTGAAATAAAATTAAAGGATCCTATAACAGAGATAAAATGCCCTAATAACATACCTTACACCAAAAGAGACGTAGAAGAATTTGAAAAAGATATGGATGAGTTAATAAGAAAAGGAGTAATTAGACCTAGTAATACCCCCCATAGTGCTCCAGCATTTTATGTAGAAAATCATGCTGAGGAAAAAAGAGGAAAAAGAAGAATAGTTATTAACTATAAAAGAATGAATGAAGCAACTATAGGAACACTGAAAGGACTACCAAGAAAAGATTATATTATGAACAGACTACATGGAAAAAATTGATTCTCTGCATTAGACGTAAAATCAGCCTATTGGCAATTAAGACTACATGAAAATACAAAGCCCTTAACAGCATTCACCTTTCCGCCCAATAATCATTATGAATATAATAGCTTACCTCTAGGGTTAAAACAAGCTCCAGGAATATTTCAAGAGTTTATGACTCGACAATTAAAAGGATTAGAAAATATCTGTTCCATATATATTGACGATATTATAATATTCACATCTGGATCCAAGAAATATCACTTAGTAGCAGTTATAAAAATAATAGATAGATGCAAAGAAAAAGAGATAATTCTATCTAGACCAAAAACTGTAATAGGAAGAAAAGAAATAGACTTTTTAGGATTAACTATCTCTAATGGAGAATTAAAATTACAACCCCGCATAGTAGAAAAACTAAATCAATTTCCAGATCAAATAACAGATAAAAAACAATTACAAATGTTTTTAGGAAATCTTAATTATATTTGTGATCAGGGTTTTCTAAAAAATCTAGCACAACTAAGACGAAATTTACAAAAGAAATTATCAGAAAAAATTAAATGGTCTTGGTCAACAATAGACACTGAAAATATAATTGCATTAAAAAAGAGTTGTCAAAATTTACCATCCTTATACAATCCCACAGAAAAAGATTTATTAATCATCTCTACTGTTGCTAGTAGAGAATTTTGGGTAGCCGTAATGACAGCATTACCATTTGAATTATTACAAATTTACAAACAAGAAATAGGAAAAGAATTAATGGAAGAAACTCTTTCTACTCTCACCGCATTATTTAAAACTAAACAATTTGTTTCTTTAGAAAGAATAGTTAAATATATTTCGGGAACATTTACAGACACCCAAAAAAGATATACTACCCATGAAAGAGAAACATTAGCTTTATTAAATACCGTAAGAAAATGGAAAATAGAATTATTACCAAAATCTTTTATTGTCAAAACGGATAGCAAATATGTCACTACTTTTATTCGAAATAAAATAAATACTCAATATAATCAAGGAAGATTAATCCGTTGGCAACTACAATTATCTTATTATAAATTTCAGGTAATATTAATAAAGTCCAAAGAAAATTACGGAGCAGACACCTTGACCCGAGAATGGAGTCAGCCATAACAGCCATTAGCAACCAATTGAAACAGAAGAATAATCAGTTGGAGCAGGCATTATCCAATGTAGAAAAAATAAAGGCACAAATAACACAGCTAGAAAATACTCTTGCACTAATCAAAGGATTATCCGGGGCCGATACAATAAGCACCCTAATAAATAACCATTCAGTATTAGTCAGCTTGCCTACGGATAAGAAATTATCTTGGGCAGAAGAAAGCGAAGCATTAGAAAAGCAAGAAGCATCTACTAGTAATATACAGCCTGAACCCAGTAAAGATACAGGCAAATCAATATTAATCATTCCCGCTGATATAATAGCAGGATTACCACAGTTAGCTAAACAGCCCAATAAAACTTATTATGTAATACATAATGGGCCGAATCGAGGCCTGTTTGACGAATGGGCTAAGGCCGCCATATTCATTCAAGGACAACCCGGTATTATTCATCAGAAATATCCATCTTTCAAGTCAGCAAAAAAGGCCTTGGAAGAAACTAGTAATATGTATGGTACCTATAAAGATAAAATATTATCAACCAAAATACCAGAAACAAAAACTGTTTTAGGCAGGATCCTAATCATTGCTCAAATAAAAACCGCTTCAGAAATAAACGAGATGAAAGAAACATCCTTTAATAAATATATTAAATGGTCTCAAATAATCCAGAATTATAGGGATGAAGATCGAAGTAGAAATATATATCCTACCACTAAGGATCAAATGAAAACAAAGATGGTAATATTACCCAAGCTAATCCCATAGACGCAAATGAATTATCAGTACATGGATTAATAGATACTATCTATTTAAACAAGTTAGAAGTTTTAAAGTATTTCCCAGAAAAATTCAAAAGAGCTGTCACTTTATATTTCAAAAATTACGCAAAAGGAAGAATGATTTTTCTAAGATACTTCAGCAGCATTCCTATATTTTCAGAAGAAGGCAAAGAACTAACACCTTCATTTGCATATATTTTAATGGGAATATCCAATGGACAATATCCAGATATTGAAGCAAACAAAATTCCTATTACTTATGAAGAAAGGGTATTATGGAACCAAACCCTCTTCTCCATAATAAACAGGCAATTAACAAATATAGAAGGTGCATACAGAATTAATTACAAGTTCGATTACTGGTTATTAGCTACTCATTCCAAAAAGGAAATTCCTATGGCTGAATCAATGCAAGAAATATTTTATGAGTATCAGAAAAAATTTCTTGAATTAAAAATTCCCAATCTCGACAAGCAGTCAAAATTAATTTTATGTCAAAGAAGCCAGAATTATCTAGAGCATTCATGTGAAGTATGCGGACTAATGGAAGAAGAATCTAACCACAGTGAAGCAGACGAAACCCCACTAGTTGAATAAAAATAAAGAAGATGTAGACACATGTAATAATCTGTCTAAAAGATAAGGATACCTATCTTATCCTATCTTTTTACTTTTCTTTTTTGTTGTAAAGTATAATTATTAGATTAGAGTAACTGGCATTTGCCGGTAGGTTTTCTTTTTACCAGTTTTATATGTAATTTTGTTGTGTGTATAAGGGAGCTAAGACCCTTGTTCTTGGCAGAGCTTTTTTAGATAAATAAACTTTAGTTTATTTAAAACCTTTGAGTGCAAACTCTGAAGAGGTTAGCTCAGGAAAATACCAGTGAGAATATTCAAAGTATTTTAAAATCAAACAGAAAATTCATAAAATATCGGTGTTATCAATCAATACTTAAGAAAGCAATCTCGACCTTCCACAAGCCATCCGGTATATTTAATTATGTTCAAATCACGATTATTATTTATGTCTAAATTTCAATTATTATTTAGATTTATTGTCAATAAATTATTAGTAATAGCTGCAGAAATCATTGTAGAAGTTAATGGTAATTGCAATATTAGAAAGTCAAATAAGGATATTAAATAATAACAAAATAGCACAAGAAAAGGTAATACTAGAATGTCACAAAACTATAAATGAATTAATAAATAATGGAAGAAAGTAAACAAGTAGAAAATACTGACGTTTATTATCAAATGGATACCTGTGAAGGAGGTACTACTCGAACCTTAAGCTTTAAACCTGAAACATATTATAAAATTCAGGAAGAAAAAGAAGAGTTATCTATAAATAAAATTTTTAAAACTAGATGGTTTGATAGAAATAAAGAAATAAGGTATGTAGTTCAAAAACATGAAAATACTATAGATATAACTACAATAAATGGAAAAGCAAGAATTAATTTAATATCAGATGAAGTAGTAAAAAGAGAATTAGCTAAATTATCTAACAAAGAATCTAAAAGATATAAGAATATATACTTTGGTGGAATTGAATTCACAATAAAAGCATATTTTTAGAAAAAGATAAATACTCCTATACAAATCTATATACTAGAAGATAGAATACTAAATAATCTACAAGACGCATTAATCTCAGTAATAAGAGGAAATCTAATTTATCAAAAATTAAAATTTACTATATAACTAGACTTCAGTATTTCTTTACGAGATAAAAATAAAGACTTAGCCCTAACGCTATATTATGAATTAGAAGGAATAAATATCCCCCCAGGAAGTAAAGTAATAAGTGTAGAAACAAAAATGATATATGCATTAACTGGTAATCACCACATAAGAAAACATTATGAAAGAGACATACTAGTACCTAAATTATATCAAGAAATATTAGAACCTTTAGAACATAAAGATTACTCTCAAATAACAATACCTGAAGACATATGTATGGATTTTAGAAATAGACAAAGTAAACCTATTCAAAAATTAATACCCATAATAGAAAACGCAAGATTAAGTTTTAGAAAAGAAATAATAAATTTCCCAAGAAAAATGAATCTTATAAATACCTACAAATTTAGAATAAAAATTGTGTTATTTACAGGAATATTAGCAAACGACTGCATAGCTGAAATAAATGAAGAAGCAAAAAGTTGTATAAATATAGACAAGGTAAATGAAAAGAACTGTGAAATGATAGAACCACAAACATATATTTGCTCTAAGATTTAAAATTCAAGATTTAGAATACGATACAACTATTGGAGTAGCAGCAAATGTTAGTAATAACTGCGACCTAATACTAGGACACGATTTTTTAGAAAAAATAGAATATGAAATTCACCCTACCAAAATAACCATAAAAGATCAAGGGAAAATAAGGGCTATAGATAGAATATGAATACACAACATATGATTAAAAATAAAGAGAAAGAATTAGAAATCATTAAAGATTTTCTAAATACAACAATAATCGAATCACAGATAAAATATTTATAACTTAAAGAAGAACAAGAAAGGTTAGAAAATGAAATAAAACGATTAAAAGATTTATTAGAAAAACCCCAGAAAAAAATGGATCCATTGTAAACAAGGATGGATAAAAAGAGAATATATTCATGAATAATGACAAAAAAAATTAGATGAAATTTGGAATGAAGTTGTAGTAAAAGAACAATTAAAAACCATAATAATACTATTAACAGACATCCAAGAAAGTTTAAAAGAGCACCCCTTTCATATACAACAAATAATTAAACAAGAAATAACAAGTCAATGGAATACTTTAGAAATATCAACTTTCAAAATAATATTAGAAAGATTAAATATGTTAGTAGACAAAGGAATAGGTATAGCTCAAGAAAAAAAGAAGAAAAACTAGATGAAAAACGAGAATCCCCTAATAAAATATTTACAGAAGAATTAAAATCTAAAAAGAAAAAACCTAAAATAGGATTTAATTACAAGTATGGATTTCAATTTAAAAAACCAAAGCAACATACATCTTTTTGGTAGAAATCAGAATGGAAAAAACCAAAATGAATGAGCAGATAGAAGAATTAAAAAATTTATTATCTAATTTAAATATACATGAAAACTTTAAAATAGAAAAAGAAGATGAAACAAATGAAATCATTTTTGAAGAATCTGATGAAGAAAGTGATTTCGAGACAAAACCCTATTAAACAAGAAGAAGCTGAACCAAGTCACAGATATCAGTCTAACTATGTACCACCAACAGAAACTATAAGGAAAACAGGTAAAAAACAACGATATACATATTACAATAACAAATTCAAAAAAATACCAGAACCATATAAACCAAATGATAAACATATAAATAATGATTTAATATTAGATCTAGATTGTGTAGAAAATGGAGAAGATTTATTACAAAATTGGATCTCTAGACATACTTTTGAATTAGCCATTAATGAAGCATTAGAAAATCTAAACCTAAAAAGTACACATTATTACTTATTATTCCATACTAGTTGAGATGTATATAATTATCTAAATAAATTATCAATACCAACTGAAGGTAATCAACACCCAATAGAATATATTAAATACATTGGAAACGAAATTAGTAAGGAATTTTTGGAAAACATAGTGATGTATCAGCCAGTAGAGAACACGAACAATTTATATCAAAATACATATTATACAATATACAACTTTGCAACATATGTGAATTTAACGAATTTGCATGTCAATATAGGAAATATTATAATAAACTCAAATTAGTAGAAAGAAACCCATTTTTATAAATATTTATTAACAAATTACCTTGGCCAATAAATGAAGAAGTAAACAAAAGATATAAAAACCAAGTAAATATTACAATCCCATAAACGTTAGGATCTATAATAAAAATAACTAAAAATACATAATGGAAAAATGCACTGAATCAGAAAAAGATAAATTACTAGAAAATAAATTTAGGATTAATTGCTGTAACAATTTTGCAGAAGTACCACAAAAGTTTGGATGCTCCAACCTCTCTAGGGGGGAAGATCTACACAATATAAACGAAAATATCAATCATACAAATATTATAAACCTTATAAATACAAACAAAAGAAATATAAACCTATTCCAGAAAGAAAATTTGACCCAAAAAATAGAAGACGATATTTCAAAAGAAGAAAACATATGAAACAAAAATATTGCCCTGAGAAGAAAAAGAGTTGTAAATGTTGGTTATGTCAAGAAGAAGGACATTACGCAAATAAATGTCCTCAAAGAAATAAAAAGAAAGAAAAAATTAAATTATTAAACTGGATAGAAGAAATAGATTTAGAACCCATAGAGTCAGAAGTAGATAATAATGATGAATTGTATTATTTAGAATCTACTGACGAATCAGATGAATCAGAATTATTTAGTGATCCCTATGAATCCGAATAGTACCTATATTAAAATAATAATAGGGAATAAACCAGTATTAGCCTACATAGATACAGGAACATCTCTATGCATAGCATCAAGATAAACATATAGTAAAAATACCCATAGAAAAAATAAAGTTAGAAAATATAAAACAAAAGCTAAAAATAATAATCTACAAACTAGAAGAAGATTTAGAAAAAGAATTAGAAGATGAAATAAATAAAAAATTAGAAGAAAGATTTACTGATGTTTTATTAGGAATAAAAAATACAAATGACGCTTTAATTGAAATAAAATTAAAGGATCCTATAACAGAGATAAAATGCCCTAATAACATACCTTACACCAAAAGATACGTAGAAGAATTTGAAAAAGATATGGATGAGTTAATAAGAAAAGGAGTAATTAGACCTAGTAATAGCCCCCATACTGCTCCAGCATTTTATATAGAAAATCATGTCGAGGAAAAAAGAGGAAAAAGAAGAATAGTTATTAACTATAAAAGAATGAATGAAGCAACCATAGGAACACCGAAAGGATTACCAAGAAAAGATTATATTATGAACAGACTACAAGAAAAAATTGATTCTCTACATTAGATGTAAAATCAGCCTATTGGCAATTAAGACTACATGAAAATACAAAGCCCTTAACAACCTTCACCTTTCCACCCAATAATCATTATGAATATAATAGCTTACCTCTAGGGGTTAAAACAAGCTCCAAGAATATTTCAAGAGTTTATGACTCGACAATTAAAAGGATTAGAAAATATATGTTCCATATATATTCACGATATTATAATATTCATATCTGGATCCAAGAAAGATCACTTAGTAGCAGTTATAAAAATAATAGATAGATGCAAAGAAAAAGGGATAATTCTATCTAGACCAAAAGCTATAATAGGAAGAAAAGAAATAGACTTTTTAGGATTAACTATTTTATCCTATCTTTTTACTTTTCTTTTTTGTCGTAATGTATAATTATTAGATTAGAGTAACTAGCATTTGCCGGTAGGTTTTCTTTTTACCAGTTTTATATGTAATTTTGTTGTGTATATATTGGAGCTAAGACCCTTGTTCTTGGCAGAGCTTTTTCAGATAAATAAACTTTAGTTTATTTAAAACCTTTGAATGCAAACTCTGGAGAGGTTAGCTCAGAAAAATACCAGTGAGAATATTCAAAGTATTTTAAAATCAAACAAAAAATTTATAAAATATCGGTGTTATCAATCAATACTTAAGAAAGCAATCTCTACCTTCCACAAACCATCAGATATATTTAAATATGTTCAAATCACAATTATTATTTATGTCTAAATTTCAATTATTATTTAAATTTATTATCAATAAATTATCAGTAATAGCCAGAAATTATTGTAGAAGTTAATGGTATATATACGTTCTATTTCACACCGTTGATTTTAATTACCAATTCATCTCATCCATTGAAGCTTTTAAAACAACTTTACTGATTACCTTTTCTCCCTGTGAAAGATTGATGCTTAATTAACTGCTCTGGCTTCGTGCCATCTCACTTTTCTTCGTCCATGCCTCTTTCTTTTCTTACATATTGCTCTTCTTAAATCAAACACCGCGACGAAGAAAAAGAATTAATGGAAGAAATTCTTTCTACTCTCACCATATTATTTAAAATTAAATAATTTATTTCTTTAGAAAGAATAATTAAATATATTTTGGGAACATTTACAGACACCCAAAAAAGATATACTATCCATGAAAGAGAAACATTAGCTTTACTAAATACTGTAAGAAAATAGAAAATAAAATTATTACCAAAACCTTTTATTGTCAAAACGGATAGCAAATATGTCACTACTTTTATTCGAAATAAAATAAATACTCATTATAATCAAGGAAGATTAATCCGTTGGCAACTAGAATTATCTTATTATGAATTTCAGGTAATATTGATAAAGTCCGAAGAAAATTACGGAGCAGACACCTTGACCCGAGAATGGAGTCAGTCATAGCAGTCATTAGCAACCAATTGAAACAGAAGAATAATCAGTTGGAGCAGGCATTATCCAATGTAGAAAAAATAAAGGCACAAATAACACAGCTTGAAAATACTCTTGCACTAATCAAAGGATTATCCGGGGCCGATACAGTAAGTACCCCAATAAATAACCATTCAGTATTAGTCAGCTTGCCTACGGATAAGAAATTATCTTGGGCAGAAAAAAGCGAAGCATCAGAAGAGCAAGAAGCATCTGCTAGTAATATACAGCCTGAACCCAGTAAAGATACAGGCAAATCAGTATTAATCACTCCCGCTGATATAACAGCAGGATTACCACAGTTAGTTAAACAGCCCAATAAAACTTATTATGTAATACATAATGGGCCGAATCGAGGCCTGTTTGACGAATTAAGGACAACCCGGTATTATTCATCAGAAATATCCATCTTTCGAGTTAGCAAAAAAGGCCTTGGAAGAAACTAGTAATATGTATGGTACCTATAAAGAAAAAATACTGTCCACCAAAATACCAGAAACAAAAACTGTTTTAGGTAGGATCCCAATCATTGCTCAAATAAAAACCGCTTCAGAAATAAACAAGATGAAAGAAACATCCTTTAACAAATATATTAAATGGTCTCAAATAATCCAGAATTATAACGATGAAGATCGAAGCAGAAATATATATCCTACCACTAAGGATCAAATGAAAACAAAGATGGTAATATTACCCGATGCTAATCCCATAGACGCATATGAATTATCAGTACATGGATTAATAGATACTATCTATTTGAATAAGTTAGAAGTTTTAAAGTATTTCAAAGAAAAATTCAAAAGAGTTGTCACTTTATATTTCAAAAATTACGCAAAAGGAAGAATGATTTTTCAAAGATACTTCAGCAGCATTCCTATTTTTTCAGAAGAAGACAAAGAACTAACACCTTCATTTGCATATATTTTAATGGGAATATCCAATGGACAATATCCAGATATTGAAGCAAACAAAATTCCTATTACTTATGAAGAAAGGGTATTATGGAACCAAACCCTCTTCTCCATAATAATCAGGCAATTAACAAATATAGAAGGAGCATACAAAATTAATTACAAGTCCGATTACTGGTTATTAGCTACTCATTTCAAAAAGGAAATTCCTATGGACGAATCAATGCAAGAAATATTGTATGAGTATTTCAAAAAATTTCTTGAATTAAAAATTCCCAATCTCGACAAGCAGTCAAAATTAATTTTATGTCAAAGAAGTCAGAATTATCTAGAGCATTCATGTGAAGTATGCGGACTAATGGAAGAAGAATCTAACCACAGTGAAGCAGACAAAACCCCACTAGTTGAATAAAAACAAAGAAGATGTGACACATGTAATAATCTGTCTAAAAGATAAGGATACTTATCTTATCCTATCTTATTACTTTTCTTTTTTGTCGTAATGTATAATTATTAGATTAGAGTAACTGACATTTGTCGGTAGGTTTTCTTTTTACCAGTTTTATATCTAATTTTGTTATGTATATAAGGGAGCTAAGACCCTTGTTCTTGGCTGAGCTTTTTCAGATAAATAAACTAAAGTACCAGTGAGAATATTCAAAGTATTTTAAAATCAAATAAAAAATTCATAAAATATCGGTGTTATCAATCAATACTTAAGAAAGTAATCTCTACCTTCCACAAGCCATCAGGTATATTTAATTATGTTCAAATCACGATTATTATTTATGTCTAAATTTCAATTATTATTTAGATTTATTATCAATAAATTATCAGTAATAGCTGCAGAAATCATTGTAGAAGTTAATGGTATCAGAGCAATCAGAGAGTAAAGTCATGTCGCACTGTAAGACAGGTATCAATCCTTGGAGGGTTCTCACTGTGTGACACAGTGACGAAACACAGGCTCTTACCTCCAGGAAATCCCAACGGCTAAGGCCCAAACTGAGTTGTATAGTCGAAAGGCACACGTAAAAGGCTACCTCTAAAATATCTTAGGTTGTCACGATCCTCGGACAATGTAAACCCCACCGACACCCTACTTATATATGCCTAACAAATAACAAAAATATCACAAAATCCTTAACAGTCTGATTTTGATAATCTAATAAATAACTAATCCAAATAACAAATAATCCTAAACTCTGAAATCATTACTCCAACAAAATTTGCCATTTTGTTAGCTATTGTGTTGTAAAACAATCAAATTCCAGCAGCTTGTAATCGTCTCCTTTAAAAAGCTTCATTTTTTTCTTTTTCTATAACTAGCAGAATTAATTTTAAAAAAAGGTAAGTTGGACAGTTTCTAATTAGTTAATATGAATGACCAAAATGTAATGTTCAGAGCCAAAATATGTAGTTCTATTCAAAATTTTTTAGAGCAACTTATTTTGACAGCAGCTTAATAAGCAATACCAAACTGGCTCTGAGTCAATCTTGCTTTGATTGTTGCCGAGTAAGCCTTTCTTGGTGGTAGAAACCCGTAAATCAATCTCTCATATTGCAATGCCAATACCACTATCCATGTTTTTACTCCAAAATTTGATTTTTGAACTTGAAGAAACAATATCAAACTCAACTATTCAAATATCTTGACTATTCTGATAGACTCTATTTTCAGTCAATTTTTTTTGCAACGATTAACCTATCAACTATCTCAACTAGTTCTTACTTGGTCAATGTTCGAAGTTCACTATCACTTTTCATCAAACAACTATAAACCATGTTTTCTTCCTCCTTAAAAAAATACTTCCATCATTTTTAGAAGTTTAATGTTTTGGCTTTTGTTAATTTTTTAAAAGTTTGACGTTTTGAAATTTCAAAACATTTTTTATCATATTTTTTTTAATTTACCATTTATTAATTAGGAGTGAGATAATTGATTATGTGTAGCAATTAAGAAGAAAGAGAATTCTTATATAAAATATAAAGAGGAAATTAGTCATTTTAACAACGTTATAACTATTTCATTGGTAACCTGGCAATTAAATAATATAAACCCCTTCCATGAAGAGAAACCCTAGCCTCCACCACCGCATCCCTTCCTACACCGCAAACCACTCCAACCACCGTCACTACAACCACTCCAACCCTCCCTTCGCCGTCAGCCACCGCCACCAACCCTTCCCCGACAACCGCACCCATCGAAACCATCCATACACTCGCCAAAACAATCACTTCCGCCACACCATACCCTACCGCCGCCACCGCCAAGCCGTTGTTCGCCACCACAACCGCCAGCCCGTTGCCGTTACCCATCGCCGAAACCCGAAACACAATCACCGCCTAAACCCTAACCCCAAAACCCCTGCCCTCAACCACCGCCCAAACCCTAACCCCGAACCCGCCCTCACCAGACTCTATTTTGAAAATTTCCCAAATTCCTATGGAGCAGATTCTATGAGCAGGGTATTCAAGAAGAATGGAATTTTGGGACGTGTTTATGTGGCCAGGAAAAAGAATGTCAGGAATCTTAACTTTGGCTTTATTACCGTAGACGACTCCCTGCCTGTTCAGGAGACGCTCCACAGGTTGAACTCAGTGAGCATTGGAATTATTCGTGTGCGCGCATTCAAGGCCAAGTTCACGGACTCGGCTGTAGCTCCAACATCTCGGCATTACCAACCCAAGCCATCTGCAAGACGAATACCTCAACGACGGGTCAATTTCCGAGAATCACTACGTGGAGACAGATCGTATGCCAAAGTTGTGGCAGAACCACAAGTCTCAAATGAGGCATCTTTTGCCATCCATAATTCGATTCCAGCGAACTCACCTAGGGGCCATGATTTTATTACAAATGTGGCCCCTTGGAAAGATAAGTCATGCTTAGTCACTCTAATCAATATCTCGAATATTTGACTCACCTTTGATTTATTGCATGAACGTGGATTTTATGTTTCTTTTGCTGCCCCTGTAGGCAAGGATAATGTTATTGTCTCGTTTAATTCAATACTGGCTATGCAAAATTTTGTAGGTGGCGAATGGAAGGTCATGCTGCATATTTTTAAGGCTGTGCAGTTACTGCCGGCTGATTTTACACCGACAGAATGCATCATGTACCTGGATTTTATGGGAATTCCCCCCACTCTAATTCAAGAGGAGCTGATCAGACACCTAGCGGCCTCCTTTGGCCGTGTTATTTCTGTGGACTTCAATTTTGATTACCCGGACCGTCTAGATGTGGTTTCCTGTCTGGTTTCGGTCCCCTTTAGGACAACCAATCGCTCCTTCAAATTGTTAGTGAATACTAAGGAAGTGCTCATTCACACTAATCTGAGACAAGGTGTTGGCTGTGAACATTACCAAGATGACGATTCCGAAATCTTCGATGCCCCGTCAGATGCTTCTATTGCTACTTCCAACGATTCGCTCAGTTCCGGCTGCCAGGGAGTGGAAATTGCGGATCATATTAGCTCGGATCTCCGAATTATCCCTATCCCAAACCAATCAAATGATAATCTGAGTTTTATCCCGGAATCAAACCCAGCTACACATGAAACTCATATGGAGGCCGAACAACCTGTACGGCTAGTCAATCCACAGACGGAAGCCAATCAGCCTGTCACTTCAGTTTCGTCAGGACCCAACATTTCTAATATGAATTGGGTGATCATTTTATCTCAGTCAAGGATATCTCCGACCCTCGAAAAAGAGCTGACTATGGAAATGGGGAAAAATTAGGAATATTCTCGGATAGAAATAAACAAGCTGTTCTGACAGTTATGAATAATTTAGTGAACTGATTAGTTCCCACTCATCAAGGTATTTATTTTCTTCTATTATGTCGATGGATTTTTTATGTTGGAATTGTAGAGGAGGTGTTAATAATGGGGCAAAGCAGCAATTTGTCTTTTCTTGCATTCGTAAACACAATCTCAAATTTTTCGTTATGTTAGAAATGAAGATAGAAAGTATCTCTGAGCAAGTGGTCAAACGGTTCTAGGGGCATAATGATTTTGCTTATCACCATATCCCTTCTAATGGTCTTTCGGGCGGAATATTATTTTCTTGGAACTCCTCGTTGCTTTCAGGTTCGGTTATCCACTCTACTCCCCGATGGGTGTTAGTTAAATTTCCCCTTCAGCAGCAAGATCTGTACATTCTTAGTCTCTATGCCCCAACAAATCATATGGATAGATATGATTTATGGCAGGAACTTATCCCGATTATTCGAGACTTTCAGATGATTTTGATTTGTGGTGATTTTAATGAGGTGTTACATATGTCGGAGAGGGCAAACGACCGCCCCTACCCATCCATGTCGGCTTTTCAAGACTTTGTATTGCAATCTGAACTCCATGATCTACCCCTACACGGTCGTGATTACACCTGGTCCAATAGAATTTCGTTCTCTCGTATTGATCGTGTTCTTGTTTCAGATGGGACATTGCAGTTCTGGCCTAACTTATCCATATCAACGGTGGACCACCCTATCTGATCATTTACCAATTTTATTTCGCTCCTTCGTTGCTCACTCAGCCGGCCCAAAAACCTTTAGATCTTTGAACATGTGGTGGGATAAGGCAGATTTTCTGCCTTTTATTCGTAATAAATGGCACCTCATTTGTCAATCCTATGCTCACAAAGACCTATCTTATAAATTGATGAAGTTGGGTCGTGCAATCAGCCCTTGGCACTCGGAAAATTTTGGAAACCTACAGGAAAGATTGGTGATTTAGAGGAAACAATATTGGCCCTTACATCGAGTAATATTCCCCGACCGCTCACTTCAACTCAAAACTCAGAACTAAACCGCAATCGTCCTCTCCTTCAGGAAAAGAGGGCTTCTTTGGAAAAATTACGGCATCAACAATCAAGAGTGAATTGGACGCTATTGGGTGATAATAATACGTCTTTTTTCCACCGCACCGCTTCAGCCCGATCTCACAACAACCGTATATCGCAACTGGACATCGAGGGAGTAATTGTCACGGACTTGAAGGTTATTTCAGACGCTATTTGCAGCTATTACACCCAAATATTCAAGGCTGCCCCTATAACGCCATTCTCTCTTAAGAAGCTACGCTTCAATACTGTTACTTTGCAACAAAACGCAGCTCTTATCGCGCCCTTTCAGGCTGAGGAAATTTAGAATAGTATATGTGCGTATGGTGAGAATAAAGCGCCGGGACCAGATGGCTTCAATTTCTTCTTCTACAAAAGGTTCTGGGATGATTTAAAGCCCAAATTTATGCAAGTTTTGGACCGTTTTTATGCTATATCTCAGCTCCAAGATTCGGTCAAGACATCCTTCACAGTGCTAATCCCTAAAATTCCAAGTTCTTGTTCTCTGAATAACTTTAGGCCTATCTCGCTCATCCATGGTATCTATAAAATTATTGCGAAACTGTTATCGATTCGTCTTCAGGCTGTTCTACCGACTCTTATTTCAAACAATCAGTTTGCTTTCATCAAGGGTAGAAGCATTCATGAGTGTTCTTTTGTGGCTTCTGAGGTAATTCATGACCTCTATGTTAAAAGAAAACCATGTGTGGTGTTGAAACTAGACTTTCACAAAGCTTTCGATAGTATTTCTTGGACTTATATAGACTCGGTTCTCCAAAGGATGGGTTTTGACCAGAAATGGATTTCATGGTTGTCAAATAGCAGGAAAAAATCCACTACTTCTATTCTAATCAATGGCTCACCAAGCCCTCCTATTCACATCCGTAGGGGGGTCAAACAAGGAGACCCTTTATCGCCTTTTATTTTTGTGTTAGCAGTGGAGGGCCTAAAACAGCTCATAGATCGCAGCATTCAAGTAGGCGTGCTACCTGGCTTTCGTTTGGAGGAATCCCTTCCAGATATTTCTTTGTTACAGTTCGCTGATGATACGATTTGCTTCCTTCCAGTAGAAGAATCCATAATTCCCAGTTTCATTCAGATCCTGAGGTGTTTCGAACTAATCTCAGGATTGCGTATCAACTACCACAAGAGTGCGATTATGGGAATCCACGTCAATGAAGCCTCCCTGGCCTCCTACGCAGCACAATTGGGATGCTGAGTGGACAACTTCCCGATAAAATACTTAGGTACACCACTATGTATTAAACAGCCACATATCTCCGATTGGGATCCTTTGATCGCCAAGTTCAAGTCTCGTTTGGCAAATTGGAAAGGAAATTGTCTATCATATGTCGGGCGTACCATACTTATCAAAACGGTACTTTCTTCCCTTCCTATTTACTTAATGTCAATTTTCTGCATGCCTTGCTTTGTATCTTCTACACTAAATCAATTAATGCACAATTTTTTGTGGCGAGGCGATTCTTCGATCAATGGCATATGCAAAGTAAGCTGGGTTACGATCAATTTACCCTATCACCTTGGGGGATTGGCAATTCGGATCTAAAACTTGTTAACTCCAGCCTACTCTTTAAATGGATTTGGAAACTGGGAGACCGCAATGATGACTCCTTGTGGTCAATGTACTGTGTTCGGCGTTATGGGGTTAGATCGTGGCATGAAATGACTCTTCTCGACCCCAAGTTTGTCTCTCCGTTATGGCGTGGAATTCTAAAATGCTGCTTTAAAAATGAGAGAATTTGGTCCTTTTTCTCATCACAGGTGCGTGTACAAGTGGGAGATGGTCAAAACGGGTTGTTTTGGCATGATAATTGGACCTCAAACACCCCAATCAAATCACTCTTCCCCGACTTATTTGCTATTTGCAATAGGAAATCCTCAACCATTTTTTATGGGTGTAGCTCTATTTTTTCCAATCGATCCTAAACTCGTCCCTTTTGGAAAAGAAGCCTTCGCATTACGAACCAACAACGATGCAATGAACTGAAAACCTGGATATCGATTTCATGCCCAGTGCTCTTCCAAGCTCATGGAATCGTGAACAGCCCCACTTTCTTCCTGAGAGGAGATTGCTTCTTATGGGACATTGGAGTCCAAAAAAAATATTCAGCAGCGTCCTTTTATCATGGATATTATCAACAACGACTATGGCCGAATCCGTCGAGAGACTTCACACTCATTTGGACCTCCCACATGCTTCCCAAGATAAAAAATTTTGGCTGGTTGGTCTTTCATAATAGGTTACCGACACGTGAGTTCCTTTTCCATCGGGGATATCGTATGCTAACTAGCGCATGTTGTTCGTTCTGTCCACTACCTGAATCCTTGGAACACGGCCTTTTTTTATGTCACGCGAATTATCAGATTTGGAGAGATGCATTCCGTTGGCTGGATATTCAGGTTGTGATGCCGAATGATGGTTACAACTTCCTTCTCTTATGGTGCACATTTTTCAAGCCTGGAATCTCCCGCGATTTTGGTAGGTCTCTCTGGTTCATTATATCATGGAATCTTTGGAAGCGTTGCAACAAGAAGATTTTCCGGGACGAAACTGATGATGGAGATATTTTAATTGCTAGTATTAATTTTTGTTGGTTTCTTTTTCATTCCTATAAGCGCATTGTTAGCCTTTCGGTTTCTGATTTGTTTACGAACCCGAGGATTCTTATTATGTAACTTTTGATGTACTTTTGGTTCTTATTTCTAGAACCACTATTAATAAAAGCGAGGTGGGTGTTTTGTAGGTAAGCAGAGGAACCAACCTAGTTGGGTACTCTGCCCCGAAATTTTCACCCACTCCAATCTTTTAGCCATTGGGGAGATACACTGTCTCTTCAAGGGTTTTTCAAAAAAAAAACTATTTCATTGGTCTTGATGATTTAGTTAAAATGTCAAACTCTTGGAAATAGAGGGAGTATAAATTTAAGGCATATTCTATGGTTACTTGTTTAACCATTACTTTATCTTTTTTTATCATTAAATTAAAATAACTACCATTCATCCTATAATAAAAAAGTGAAAAATAATAAGTACGTTAGAAAAAATAAAGTAGCCATATACCTAAATTTAAATATACTTTTCCGTTTTCTATCATTCCATGTATAATTTTTTAAGGCTGTTAAAAATAACTTTCCCAATTATCCATTTAATTTAATTGATCATTCAAGCCGACCCTCTCAAGTTGCCCATTTACTTGCTCTTCCTTTTACTATCAAATCAAAACACACACGCTACTACCGCTTCTTCATATCCCACATCCTCTCTTAATTTCACTTACAATTCAAAACAAAACAATGGCAGATTTTAATTTCAATTATGAGTTAGTTTAATCATCGGCTTATAAGCAATAAGATTAACGAAGTAATTTTTTTAAAAAAAATTGCTTAATTAAACTTACATTAAATAAAAGAAACATACTTACTCACCCCAGATGTGGTTCAAACATGAGATCTTTCTAGAGGTTTCAAATTCACTCTTAACCACTAGGTTAAGACTTCACCACATAAATTTAGGGGAAATTGTAAAAAATATATGGTTGGCCTTCGTACAATTGGTAGATCCACAAATTGTGGGTCGGGATGACCAGGGATCAGTTTCTGGCTCCTGCAACAACTCCTATTATTTCAAAAAAAAAGTTTCATATTTACTAAATTAACCTTTTATGTTTTCTTTACACTCTCTGACTAATTTTAAGTTTTCATTCTTCTCTCATATGTTCTATTTACTGTTCATGCTACTGTTCATTTTTATTTATTTTTTCATCTTATTTTAATATTATCTTTCAAAGCGTTTATTTTTTTGACATGTCGCTTTAGAGTTTTTTGTTCGTCTCATTTTTATCTTTCAAACGCCATCCATTGTGATATACTATTTCAAATTTTTTTCGGTGGTTCGAGATCTAGTAAGTAACTGGTAAATAACTAGTAAGAATCATATTTTCATATGTTAGAATTTTTGTTTTTAATTCAACAGAATATGGTAAGTATTTGGTAAGTAACTGGCAGGTAACTGGTAAGAATCGTATTTTCATATGTTTTTAATTTCTATTTTTAATTCATCAGAATCTAGTAGTTATTTGGTAAATAACTGGTGAGAATCGTATTTTCATATGTTTTTTAATTTCTGTTTTTTGATTCAATAGAATCTGGTAGGTATCTGGTAAGTGACCGGTAAAAATTGCGAATTTAGAAAACTACCAGTTTCTTACCAGGTAAATACCAGTTTCTTATATGAAAATTGTGAATTTAGAAAACTACCAGTTTCTTATATGAAAATTGCGAATTTAGAAAACTACCAGTTTCTTACCAGGTAAATACCTGATAACTACCAGATACGCAAAAAATCGAAAATGCAAAATCAAATACAAATTTGTAAAAACACATCAATATGTTTGATTTTTATCATTCAAAATAGAAATTCAAAAGTTCTAATCAAACAAAATAAATTGTGATTCCAATCAAAGCTTGATGAACTTGTAAGCAAAACTCTAAGAACTCTATATCCAATAATCTTACCTCCACTCAGGCAATTCATCAAACACTTTATGTGCAAATTCTTTATATCCAACATAGATTCAAATCTGAAAATAAATCAAAGATAACAGAATCAAATCAGAGATTCAACTTTTTATCTAACAAATCTTAAAACAAAATAATTTGATCCAGATAACCAAATCAAAATAACTTACCATTAAATCTGTAATTTGCAGCAAATCCGACTTTAAGAGAAGTAGATTTTAGGTTTTTCAAAGTTTATGTAGAAATCGCGAAGGAGAACATTGCTGTTAGGAATGAAGGAGATCGTTGCTATTATATGAGTTCTTGAGTCGAGATCGTTGCTGTTAGATGAGTTCTTAAGTCGAGATCGTTGTTGTTAGACAGGACATCAAGAATTTTGAACGCCAAAGAGAGTGGGGAGTGAGGAAGGTGAAACGTTTTCTTTGGAACGTATGTTTGGGTATTTTGAATCTTGTTTGACCAGAGAAAGTTATTGGTCAAATATTAAGGTGAAAGAAACTTTAATTTTTGTATATTTTATAAAAAGCCCTAGTACATAGAATACAACTTTATATGTGGTCCATTTTATCAAATCAATGTCAAAATTGAGCTATCTTGATTTAAATTTTGTTCGTTGAATCATGACAATATTATATGTAACAATATTATACGGCTGATCACCCAAGTTAAGGTATTTTTCAAAGTTATTTTAAAGTAATTACTGTATTTAAACTTTTTCTGGTAAATTAAATTTCATACTAAATATTTAATAGTGAAAAAAGATGGGTAATTATTATTTCATAAAAGCAAAGTAGCAATAGAAAAATATTGTAAAATTTGTAGGATATTTAATAACTTTTGAACACTTTTATAATCATGAGTTAAATGTGTTGAACTAAACTCAGAACAAGGATTCTCAAAGGCTAAGGTTTAAAGCTCAGAAGTTAAGTTTTGAAGATAACAAAAAATTATAGAACTACACACTCGGAAGCGGACACGCTCAGAAGATGGAAATCTCATAAGCAAGAAAAATCCGGAAGATGAATTAAGATAATCCCAGAAGACAAGCCTAAGAAATTTCAGAAGATAACCAAGGTGTACCAAATAAGGAAAGCATCTACTATAGTCAAGTTTAGATCCCAATACAAGAACTCACGTGAAGATAAGCACTAAAAATAGGCCTCTACTTTTTATGATCCAAAAAGATAGTTAATCAGCCTAACATAAAAAGTGATAAGAGGATTTCCAAAAAGTGAGTTGACAACAAGAAAGCAATGACTACTTTTGGCCACCTGTTAGTCGACACAAGTAAAGCTATATGAGACTAAAAAGTGCACACAGTTAGAGAACTTACAAAAGTTGGTAGAGTTGACTCCTGCCAATGAGTCTAACGGAAAAGAAGATGGGTCTAAAAGAAGATCTAACGGCTCTTAAGAAAAAGAGATGTTGTGAGACAATTGCCACGATTTTGGACTCTGAAGATGAGTCACAACGGGAGGATTCTGAAGACTGCCTATAAAAAGGCCTCTACCAGCAACAGGAAGAATTATCCAAGCTTTCATTCAAAACTAGCAATCACTCTCAATATGAAAAATCTCTAAACAGCAAAACACACGGCTCTTAAATATGTTTGACACTCATTGAAAGCTTAGAAAAACTCATGAACTTCTAATTTGTTGTAAAGTGATTCTTGAAACTAAAACCTATTTTCTTTTCATCCACTCGTACTTAAGACTGGGCAAGGTGCTTGCTCAAGTCTTCTTAACCTAAATACAGCTTGAGGATAAATTGTGATTTATAAGAATTCAAGAGGAGGGTACTCTTGAATTAGGGAATTAGAAAGAGCAAGAGAAGGGTGCTCTTGATTGTAAGAATTCCAGACTATGAAGGGTTCTCCGCCTCGAAAAGAGTTAATTAATAGTGGATTAAAGCTCAAAAGTGGATGCTTTGGGGACTGGATGTAGGCAGGGTCTGAACCAGTATAAAATCGCAATATTTGATTTATCTTTCACTCCTACTTAAAAATCTATTTGCTTACATTTGAATTTTGTTAGAAGCCTATTTATTGAAAATGTTTTAATATTATATTTCGAAAATGAGTAAACCACCCTCCTCTAACTCCAAATCATTCCAAAGGGATTAACAAAATATATTAAGCAACATTAACTACTTATATAGACTTGATAAATAACCAAAAAAAATGGCAGAATACTTTGATAATCTAAAAATGACTAATTCAAACTTTCTAATTACTTGCCAACAAATAACAAGTAATGCTAAACTTTGAAATCTTAATTTTCAATATTATTCCAATTTGATTTCAAATATTTTGTATTGTCTTTGATGATATATCTCTCACCATTAAACCTTGACGATATACTTACTTGAATTCAAACTCACACATGAAAATTGCGTTGCCAACTAACAGGCCAGCCATTAACAGGATCAGGATAAGCGACCGCTCATGACTCTTGAGTATTAGTGGCCTCGAATTTTTCGAGTTTATATAAACATATAAGTAAAATAATTTAAATAACGCTGGAGATGCAAGCATGTGAAATGCAGTGGTTCAATGGTAGAGGCGTCCGTTCCTTGACCTAATTGCCTGGTTTTCATACTTAGCCCCTCGTTTTTATTGTTTTTCTCTCCCCTTTCACATCTTATCTCTTATTTAATAGTAACTAATAAAACCTCATTTTTTATACTATCTTTTTTTTCTCTATTCTTTTACATATTATGTATTCCTTAATTAGAACCATTCCAAAACATTTTAAATTTATTCGTTTTACATTTATATTTATTTACAAACAGTATACATCCATATATTATTTTTTTCTTTTTTATATACAAACTTATCTTTCTAATTTTTAAAAAAATTTGCACAATTATGTTTATATTAAATAGAATAAAAATTTCCACACGCTTCGGATGTGGGTCGAACAAAAAACCTATAGAGATTCTAAATTTTTAAACCAAATAGATGTCATTAAAGTTTAACTAATGAATAGTATACTTTTAAAAAAAGCATTAAAAATATGTATTAGTTTCATAGATTATTATTTATGTATTTTATTTTTTCAATATATATATATGGAAATTCTAAGGTAACTTTTTTTAGCTACTTTATCACAATCACCATTGAATTGAATTCTACCCCACTAATCCAATGATTATGTAAGGCAAAATAACTTTTACTTTGCAAAAAATAAAGTTACCATAACATTCATATATATATATATAATTGTTTTGCAAATTTTATGAACTTTAATTTTAAAGTGTTCGGTTGGTTGGTTTGTTCTCATATTTTTCTTATAGAGTTTCAGGACTCAATATATATACTTAAGGGCATATAATATCAATTTAAGTAGATAACATATAATAATGTATATAATATCGGTTATTTAAGATAAAACTTCCTGGGGACAAGATCGAGGCAGTAAAGATCACGAAGAAATCCATGCGATTCGCCCTAATAGGCAATGAATTGTACCGGAAATCCTACTCGGACGTATGGCTCAAATGAGTCACGCCCGAGTTAGGAAGACTAATCATAGAAGAGATTCATGAAGGAAATTGCGAGTCCCACCAGGAGGCAGAAACTCTACTTAGAAGAATCACTCTGGCAGGATATTATTGGGAGACAGTCAAAGCCGATTCAGAAGAATACGTGAGAACCTGCCACCAATGCCAAATACACACGAGGAAATCGCATATCCCCAAAGCTAACCAAAGGCCCATAGTGACCGGCTAGCTATTTGCATCTTGGGGAATTGACATCGCAGGACAAATGCCAGAGGCTTCCGGGCAAAGGAAGTGGATCTTGGTGGCCATTGATCATTTTTCTAAATGGGACGAGGCGGAAGCACTCAGCGCAGTCACAGCTAAAAGAGTAATTGACTTCGTATGGAAATAAATAATCACTCGATTCGAAATACCAAAAAGAATTACAACTGACAACGGATCGCAGTTTATCTCGGAAAAATTCAAAGACTTTTGCAAGCACTGGAAGATTGAGAATAACTATTCATCCGTGGTGCACCCCCAAACGAATGGCCAAATGGAAGTGACCAATAGAACCGTAGGAGAAGGGTTGAAGAAAAGGGCGTTGGATTGCAAGGGAAGATGGCCGGATGAACTAATCAAAGTCTTATGGTCTTACAGAACGACTCCTTGAGGAACGACGGGCAAACCCCTTACTCTCTAGTTCATGGAGTCGAGGCAGTCATTCCGGTTGAAATAGAGGGACCATCTAACCGGGTGGCATACTACATAGAGAAAGATAACGATATTAACATGAAGTACCACCTGGACAACTTGGATGAAAGAAGAGAATGAGCCTGGATCCTTATGGTGGCCTATAAAGCTAAAATCGCAAGGTACCATGACTGAAGGGGTACGAGAAATCCGGCTCAAAGAAGGATATCTTGTCCTTATAGACTCCACCGCTTCACAGGCTCGAGAGGGCAAAGGAAAGATGGGCGCCAATTGGGAAGACCCCTATAAAATCACCAAAGTCATGGGGCCGGCAACTTATAAGCTAGGCACTATAAAGGGCAAGGAACTTCCTCGCACATGGAACATTGCTAATCTTAGGCCCTACTACATAATAGATACTTAGGGATTCTAGCAGCCGCACTCTTTTTCCTTCCTTAAGGATTTTTTCCCACAGGGTTTTACCTTAAGTTTTTAAAGAGGCGGCTCCCTTCAAGTAGATATCCGGATGCGTATAATTCTCGGACTTGTATTTTATTTTCCGCGAATAAATACATCAGTTATTATTTGTTTCAAACAAGTCTTGATCAAATTTTTTATATTCGACATATTATAAGACCGACTTAATTCATACCTGCCTTAGTTAAAACTAAGATAGCATGTTTTTAGGCGGCAACTACAACTAAAACGTAAAAGCCTAGCATAAAAAAAGACTGGTAGAAACTTTATAAAAATCCGCGGATTTAACAAAATAAGGCACAAAATAAGACCTTTAAAAGTATGCCATAATGAGCTCAAACATAGATTGTACGTACAAAACAAGCTAACATAGCTAAAAGACGAAAAAGACATACAAAATTTCTATTCTTGAGACGGAATATCATTGTCAGACGGCTTCTCCAATCCCCCATCCAAGACCTCTTAGACCTCACCATTTTTCCCGCCAAGGGCGTCATCTTTGGGAGCTTTCTCTCCCTCTGTCTCAACCCTCGAATACTTGACAGTATTAATCAAGCCATCGGGAAGGTCCGGTGAAGCTGCTTGCAGGCCTGAAAAACGCGCCGCCCAAACTCAAAACCATTATCCACCATCCCTTTAATGGACTTGATGAATTCAACGACGCCTTCTTCTTTCTTCCATTGGACGTCCCGCAGCTCTATTTGGGAAGGGTGAGATCGGCTTCAGCCTTCTCAAGGCTCTTAGAGGCTGCCTCATGAGACAATTTGAGAAGCTCATGCTCCTCTCTCAGCTTTTGTAAGCTCTCTCCCAAGGTCTTATTTTTGGCTTTCGCCTCCTTCACTTAAGTTTCAGCTTTCGGCACATGTTTATAGCTTCCATCAACTTCTCGACATTAGTCCTCTCTGCATCCACCCGATGAAAAATGCCGGCTGCCCGAGACAAAGACTGGACAAGAAACATGTTAAGCATAAAACACATCCATTAATATGAAATTCTTAACTAGAAGGGAGATCATACTTGAGCGATCGATTCGAACAGGCGGGTCACCGCCGTATGGAAGTCCTCTTAATCATACAAGTGGTCCTCTTCTTCCAAGGGAAAAGCCTGAAGAAAAAACTCTTGGACAACCAAAATACAGAAAGAAGGCTTGTTACTCGCGACATGGATCAGGGCATCCTTCACCAAAGAGAGAGGAGCCCCGAAATCTTCAACAGGAGTGTCAACGGCCGCCTATCATGAATCATGTTAATAGATAAAATTATATCAATACAAATGAAAGTTTTCAGACAATGGAAAAAATATTGAATCAGTAACCTTGGCTTTCTTCTTTCAGTCCTTAGTGGACACCTCAGCCGCATCCGGGTTTCCTCTCTTCACTCCCTTTTTAAGTGCCTTCTCCCCATTCTTACCTAACAAAACTGTATCATTAGTTTTGTTAGTTGTGCCATCAATGATCTTAGGAGCCTGTCGGTAATTGACTTATTGTAGGTTTTTCACCTGCTTAGCTATAGCATCAGAAACTGCATTCTTAACCCCTGACATAGCTGAACATAACAACAAGAGAGAAATAAAGTGGGAAATAAACTCATCCAGAGGCGGAGGACTGACATAATAAATATAACCGTCATCAATATCCAAGTTATAATCTATAAGTCGAATATTATGGACAAAAGCATAGGAGACATCGGCCAGAGACCACACTCCCTTCTTCAAACATTTGAATATCTCCACACGAACATCCAGGTCATTCGTGGGATCCTTGAAAGGAGGCGGCACAGCAAATGACCAACGAGTAGGAAAAATAGGAGCCCCCCTTCCTTCAGTTCAACAAAAATAAAAAATTTATTGAAGTTCTTTACCGAGTTCGCCCTATGGGTGAAGGAGTAGAACCCATTCTTATGCGAGAATTGCAGATGGTCCTCACCTTTATTCATCTTACAAGAAGCTATCCATCTGAAGAATTTTGCATCAAATTCGAGCCCCATGTTTTCACATATCAGATAATGACCCACTATATCACCCCAACAGTTGGGGTGAATTTGGGCTGGACATACCTTCCAATAGTTAAGGAGGTCGCATATGCCTTGAGGAAGGGGATAGATAAAACCAAACCAAGCTTGTTCCAAGTAAAGGTTAAACCATCCTTTGGGCGGCTGGTGGGCACGTTGGCCTTCAAACAGCAGCATAACCCTACAGCTTTGCATCCAGGGGAAAGTGGCCCTCTTGAAATCTACATCTACCGAATGAATTATGGATACCATATTCTCAATACGAGGAGTCACCTTTTTCCCTTTTGAGACGGGGCCCGGTCCATTCCATATTCATAATCTTTGCCTTGCCCTTCTTAACGGCCCTCTTCTTCCTATACCCCTTTGGCATTGGATCTGGGCATACTGGGTGGGCCAGTTGCTCAACCTCGTCGCCTTCACTGCCACTACCTGCCCATATCGAGTCGGAAGAATGTATTTGCGAGCTTGAGGTGGCCTAACCGAATGTCATCCTCTCTTTATTACCCTCTATGTGGTCCATCCTCATGGCTGTCCTTTTAATCTTAGGGTTATAAGGCAAGTCAGAATGATCTATGTTAACAAAAGTGTGAGAAACCAGGTCAGGGCACTCCCTACACAAGAGGGTAAACAAACTTTCGTCAGAATTGCTACTTATTGCGAAGACATAGCCGCCTAGAAAGAAAGCAAAAGTCCTAGAACAAGTTAAAGTTAGATCCAGTCACCCTATCAAGATCTACGGTCGTTTTTCAGCCGGGAGGGGTCTAACCTTAAGCTTATGTTCATCATGTTCATCCAAGTTCATATATAAACCCAAAATCCAGCCAAAAGAAACCCATATTTCGGCGACACTAACTTACGGCTAAGATCATTTCTCCAAACAAATACATTCAACATGCAAAATCAAAGATGCAAAGGATTCTAGCCCGAAAATTCAAGATGTACTATAACCTACTATGATATGGACAAGAGTTCCAACAAAACTCGTTAAATAGGAAATTCAGGTTACGACAACGTATAATCTATGGCATAGCAGCAATAAGCATAAAATTCTCAAGAAATAAGGATAGAAGGAGAGTACTTACTTGTTAGAGAGAAGGAGTTCAAGGAAATAAGGGTCGCCGGAGAAACAGTCTTGAAGATTCAAAGGAACGGAGGTCGTTGGAATAAAGTAAAGAATTGCAGAGGAGTCAAAATGAGGAAATGAACTCCAAAGGCACTTAAATAAGAAACGGATGTAAATTGGAAAAGTCACAATCATTGTATCGCAGAAATTAGGCGCCACGTGTCAAGTAGAGAGTGATCGATTTGAATTTCAAAAAAAGCCAGCTACCGCTAATGAATGTGGAAGGACTCAAGTTTCCTGGAGAAGCTTCAAGACGCCCCGTCCATAGCTTGCCATGTAGCCCTAATCCGCTAAAAAATCTGAGCCGGTTCAGACGACTGATGGCAAAAGGCCTGAAGAACTTCTTACGCTTGGGGGGCTTCTGATAACTTACTACTTATATTTCACCCGTCTTGACCAGTGAGACCGGGTCAACGAAGAGCCGAGTGGCTCGCTTCACAGTCAATGTTAGGAAAGCCAAGCGAATCTGACCCATGAAGCCGGCTGAATCTTAATCCACCTGGAAATCATATAAAGCCGTGGTTTCTGGGAAGCTTTAGACGGTCATGGTCTTGAAGCAGTTCATGACCGGCTCAAAGGCACTCCCGTGTTCTACAAGAAAGGAGAATCCAAATATGACTCTAGTTCCTATACTCTCTCCTCTGACCTTATCCTAATCAACTTAGGATTCAAGGATCAGATAAGTGCTAAGAGTTCTAAACTTATCTCAATTAGGACTCCTCATTCCATCAGGAATAGGGCATCTCTTGCGCCTATAAATAGGCCCTTAGGTCAGTTCAACAGATACATCCACTTTCTCACAAATACTTGCATAATATTCCTCAAAACCCTTAACTGACTTAAGCATCGGAGGGTCCCCCCGGGCTAACCACCGATTGCCCCCAAGTGGGTGTGTTGTTTTGCAGGAATTAACTCATAGATTCAAGATAAGTTCATTGAAGATCAATTCTGAGATATCGAATTCTGGTACGATATTTTCAGTGGTTGAAACTCTTTTTTATGAATAGGGGATTTCATGAGTTCGAGGCACATGGGGGATATAATAAGATTTTCCTTCATATTAATGTAAGCTCAATTTTTGTATAAAAAATGTATTTGAAAGGGTCGAACATAATTTCATTTTACATAAACTTATATTTTATTTTTTGCTAAGCGCCCTGAAAATTTCCGGGACGGCTCTACCAACTAAGCTATTGTTATCCTCATATACTCTGATATTAGATTTTGAACATGGAAAAACAATATCAACAATATCAGTATATCAAATATCTTATGGGACCATTCCCACCAACTTCATTTTCACTCAATTTTTTTCCAATGACTAATCAATCAACTACTGCAACCACTTCTTACTTTGTCAATGTTCGAAGTTCACTATCACTTTTTTTCCAATGATTAATCAAGTAAATTATTGTAACAAAAACATATAATATATGTGAAACTCTATTGTAACAAATATATTTTTACTTGACGACTTTTTTATATTGTCATAAAATTTTAGTTCATTTTGGTGTATTATACGTGACAAGTAGCTTATTTATGACGATAATATTTTCTTTTCAGTTTCAACTAATGTTGTCACAAGAAAACTAAATATTTATGACAACATTTTGATGAAAAAATGGACAAATTATCTGTTACGGAGTTATAAGCGACGATCTAGTGATAACTATTTATTGTCACATAATGTTATCTGTGACAACTTTTTACTTTTTTTTGTGACAACATCTGTTGTCACAAAAAGCTTTATTTCTTGTAGCGGATGAAATGAAACTTTAATTTTTATACATTTTATAAAAAGCCCAAATTTAGTAGTACATAGAATACAACTTTATGTGTGGTCCATTTTATCAAACCAATGTCAAAATTGAGCTATCTTAATTCAAATTTTGTTAGTTGAATCATGACTATATTTTATGTAACAATATTATACGGTAGATCACGCAAGTTTAGGTATTTTTCAAAGTTATTTTAAAGTAATTGTTGTATTCAAACTTTTTCTGGTAAATAATATTTAGCATAACTTTTGAACACTTTTATTATCATGAGTTAAATGTGTTGAACCAGAGAAGAAGGATTTTAAAGCTCAGAAGTCAAGTTTTGAAGATAACGAAAAATTATAGAACTACACACTCGGAGGCAGACACGCTCAGAAGATGGAAAATCTCATAAGCAAGAAAAATCCGGAAGATAAATTATGACAATCCCAGAAGACAAGCCTAAGAAATTTCAGAAGATTACCAAGGTGTACCAAAGAAGGAAAGCATCTACTACAGTCAAGCTTAGATCCCAATACAAAAACTCACGTGATGATAAGCACTAAAAATAGGCCTCTACTTTTTAAGATCCAAAAAGATAGTTAATCAACCTCACATAAAAAGTGATAAGAGGATTTCCAAAAAGTGAGTTGATAACAACAAATCAATGACTACTTTTATCCACCTGTTAGTTGACACAAATAAAGCTGTATGAGACTAAAAAGTGCACACAGTCAGAGAACTTACAAAAGTTGGTAGAGTTGACTCCCGCCAATGAGTCTAACGGAAAAAAAAGATAGGTCTAAAAGAAGATCCAACGGCTCTTAAGGAAAAGAGATGATGTGAGACAACTGCCACGATTTTGAACTCTGAAGATGAGTCATAACGGGACGATTATGAAGACTACCTATGAAAAGGCCTCTACCAACAACAAGAAGAATTATCCAAGCTTTCATTCAAAACTTGCAATCACTCTCAATCTGAAAAATCTCTAAACAGCAAAACACAGATATCTTAAATCTGTTTGACACTCATTGAAAGCTTAGAAAAACTCATGAACTTCCAATTTGTTGTAAAGTGAATCTTGAAAATAAAGTACAAGATCACTAAAATCTTTTTTCTTTTCATCCACTTGTACTCAAGACTAGGCAAGGTGCTTGCCCAAGTCTTCTCAACCTAAATACAGCTTGATGATAAATTGTGATTTACAAGAATTCAAGAGGAGGGTACTCTTGAATTAGGGAATTAGAGAGAGCAAGAGAAGGGTGCTCTTGGTTGTAGGAATTCTAGATTATGAAGGTTTCTCCGCCTCGAAAAGAGTTGATTAATAGTGGATCAAAGCTCAGAAGTGGACGCTTTGGGGACTGGATGTAGGCAGAGTCCGAACCAGTATAAAATCGCAGTATTTGGTTTATCTTTCACTCCTACTTAAAAATCTATTTTCTTACATTTCAATTTTGTTAGAAGCCTGTTTATTGAATCTGTTTTAATATTATATTTCGAAAATGAATGAACCACCCTCCTCTGATTCCAAATCATTCCAAGGGGATCAACAAAATATATTAAGCAATAATGACTACTTATACAAAAAAATATGGCAGAATACTTTGATAATCTAAAAATGACTAATTCGAACTTTCTAATTACTTGCCAACAAATAACAAGATACTGCTAAACTTTGAAATCTTAATTTTCAATATTATTCCAATTTGATTTCAAATATTTTGTATTGTCTTTGATGATATATCTCTCACCATTAAACCTTGACGATATACTTACTCGAATTCAAACTCACACATGAAAATTGCGTTGCCAACTAACAGGCCAGCCATTAACAGGATCAGGATAAGCGACCGCTCATGGCTCTTGAGTATTAGTGTCCTCGAATTTTTCGAGTTTATATAAATATATAAGTAAAATAATTTAAATAACGCTGGAGATGCAAGCATGTGAAATGCAGTGGTGCGTCCGTTCCTTGACCTAATTGCCTGGTTTTGATACTTGGCCCCTAATTTTTATTGTTTTTCTCTCCCGTTTTACATCTTATCACTTATTTAATAATAACTAATAAAACCTCATTTTTTATGCTATCTTAATATACAAACTTATCTTTCTAATTTTTTAAAAAAATTGTACAATTGTGTTTACATTAAATAGAATATGGTTCGAACCAAAGACCTATAGAGATTCTAAATTTTTAAACCAAAGAGATGTCATTAAAGTTTAACTAATGAATATGGTACTTTTAAAAAAAGCATTAAAAATATGTAATAGTTTCATAGATAATTATTTATGTATTTTATTTTTTCAATATATATATATATATATATGGAAATTCTAAGGTAACTTTTTTTAGCTACTTTGCCACAATCACCATTGAATTGAATTCCACCCCACTAACCCAATGGTGATGAAAGGCAAAATAACTTTTACTTTGTAAAAAATGAAGTTACCATAGCATTGACATATATATATATATATATATATATATATATATATATATATATATATAATTGTTTTGCAAATTTTATGAACTTTAATTTTAAAGTGTTTCGTTGGTCGGTTTGTTCTCATATTTTTCATATAGAGTTTCAGGACTTAATACTACTTAAGGGTATATAATATCAATTTAAGTAGGTAATATATAATAATGTATATGATATCGGTTATTTAAGATAAAAATTCCCGAGGACAAGATCGAGGCGGAAAAGATCACGAGGAAATTCATGCGATTCGCCCTAATAGGCGATGAATTGTATCGGAAATCCTAATCGGACGTATGGCTCAAATGCGTCACGCCCGAGTTAGGAAGACAAATCATAGAAGAGATTCATGAAGGAAATTGCGGGTCCCACCAGGCGGCGGAAACTCTACTAAGAAGAATCACTCTGGCCGGATATTATTGGGAGACCGTCAAAGCCAATTCAGAAGAATACGTGAGAACCTGCCACCATTGCCAAATACCAGCGAGGAAATCGCATATCCCCAAAGCTAACCAAAGGCCCATAGTGACCGGCTAGCTGTTCGCATCTTAGGGAATTAACATCATGGGACCAATGGCAGAGGCTTTCAGGCAAAGGAAGTGGATCTTGGTGGCCATTGATCATTTTTCTAAATGGGACGAGGCGGAAGCACTCAGCGCGGTCACAGCCGAAAGAGTAATTGACTTTGTATGGAAACACATAATCACTTGATTTGGAATACCAAAAAGAATTATAACCGACAATGGATCGCAATTTATCTCGGAAAAATTCAAAGACTTTTGCAAGAACTAGAAGATTGAGAATAACTATTCATCCGTAGCGCACCCCTAGACGAATGGCCAGACGGAAGTGACCAACCAAACCCTAGGAGAAGGGTTGAATAAAAGGGTGTTGGATCACAAGGGAAGATGGTCGGATGAACTAATCAAAGTCTTATGGTCCTATAGAATGACTCCTTGCGGAATGACCGGGCAAACCCCTTACTCTCTAGTTCATGGAGTCGAGGCGGCCATTTCGGTTGAAATAGGGGGACCATCTGACCGGGTGGCATACTACACAAAGAAAGATAACGATATTAACATGAAGTACCACCTAGACAACTTGGATGAAAGAAGAGAACGAGCCCGGATCCTTATGGCGGCCTATAAAGCTAAAATCGCAAGGTACCATGATAGAAGGATACTAGAATTTAGGCTAAAAGAAGGAGATATAGTCCTTAAATACTCGACCGCTTCACAGGCTCTAAAGGGCAAAGGAAAGATGGGCGCCAATTGGAAAGGCCTCTACAAAATCACCAAAGTCATAGGACGACAACTTATAAGCTAGGACTATGAAAGGCAAGGAACTTCCTCACACATGGAACATTGCTAATCTTAGGCCCTACTACATGATAGATACTTAGGGATTCTAGCAGCCGCACTCTTTTTCCTTCCTTAAGGATTTTTTCCCACGAGGTTTTCCCTTAAGGAAGTTTTTAATGAGGCGGGTCCCTTCAACTAGATATCCAGATGCGTATAATTCTTGGACTTGTATTTTATTTTCATCAAATAAATACATCAGTCTTTATTTGTTTCAAACAAGTCTTGATCAAATTTTTTATATCTGGCATATTATAAGACCGTTTTAATTCATACATGCCTTAGTTATAACTAAGATAGCATATTTTCAGGCAGCAACTACCCCTAAAACGTAAAAGCCCAACATAAAATAAGACTGGTAGAAACTTTATAAAAATCTGCGGATTTAATACAATAAGGCACAAAATAAGACCTTCAAAAGTATGCCACAATGAGCTCAAACATAGATTGTATGTACAAAACAAGCTAACATAGCTAAAATACAAAAAAGACATACAAAATTTCTATTCTTGAGGCAGAATATCATTGTCAAAAGGCTTCTCCGATTTCCCAAACTAAGACCTCTTGGACCTCACCAGTTTTCCCTCCAAGGGCGTCATCTTCGAGAGCTTTCTCTCCCTCTGCCTCAACCCCCAGATACTTGACGGTATTAATCAAGCCATCAGGACGGTCCGGGTGAAGTTGCTTGCAGGCCTAAAAAATGTGCCGCCTAAACTCAAAACCATCATCCACCATCCCTTCAATGGTCTTGATGAATTCAGCGGCGCCTTCTTCTTTCTTTCGTTGGACGTCCCGCAGCTCTATTTGGGTGGAGCTGAGATCAGCTTCAGCCTTCTCATGGCTCTTGGAGGCTGCCTCATGAGAATATTTGAGAAGCTCATGCTCCTCTCTCAACTTTTGTAAGCTCTCTCCCAAGGTCTTATTTTGGCTTTTGCCTCCTTCACTTGAGTTTTCAGTTTTCGGCACATGCCTATAGCTTCCATTAACTTCTCGGCATTAGTCCTCTCTACATCCACCCGGTGAAAAATGTTGGCTGCCCGAGACAAAGACTGGACAAGAAACATGTTAAGCATGAAACACACCCATTAAGATGAAATTCTTAACTAGAAGGGAGATCATACTTGAGCGACCGATTCAAATAGGTAGGTCGCCGCCGTATGGAAGTCCTCTTAATCATACAAGCGGTCCTCTTCTTCCAAGGGAAAGGCCTGAAGAAGAGACTGCTGGATAATCGAAAGAAGGAGAGAAGGCTTGTTACCCGCGACATGGATCAGGGCATCCTTCACCAAAGAGAAAGGAGCCCCGGAATCTTCAACAGGCGTGTCGACGGCCGCCTATCATGAATCATGTTAATAGATCAAATTATATCGATTTAAATGAAAGTTTTTAGGTAATGGAAAACATACTGAATAAGTAACCTTGGCTTTCTTCTTTCGGTCCTTAGTGGACGCCTCGCCGCATCCGGGTTTCCTCTCTTCACTCCCTTTTTGAGCGCCTTCTCCCCATTCTTACCTAACAAAACTGTATCATTAGTTTTGTTAGTTACGCCATCAATGATCTCTAGAGCTTGGCAGTCATTGACTTATTGCAGGTTTTTCACCTGCTTAGCTATAGCATCAGAAACCGCATTCTTAACCCCTGACATAGCTTAACATAACAACAAGAAATAAATAAAGTGGGATATAAACTCACCCAGAGGTGGAGGACTGACGTAATAAACATAACCGTCATCAGTATCTAAGTTATAATCTATAAGTCAAATGTTATGGACAAAAGCATAGGAGAAATCGGCCAGAGACCACATTCCCTTCTTCAAACATTCGAATATCTCCACACAGACATTCGGGTCGTTCTTGGGAACCTTGAAAGGAGGCAACACAGCAAACGACCAACGAGTAGGAAAAATAGGCGCCCCTTCCTTCAGTTCAACAAAAATAAAAATTTCCTTGAAGTTCTTTATCGAGTCTGCCCTATGGGTGAAGGAGTAGAACCTGTTCTTATATGAGAAATACAGATGGTCCTCACCTTTATTCATCTTACAAGAAGCTATCCGTCTGAAGAATTTTGCGTCAAAATCCAGACCCAGGTTTTCACATATCTGATAATGGCCCACTATATCACTCCAACGGCTAGGATGACTCTGGGCCAAGCATACCTTCCAATAGTTAAGGAGGTCATATATGCCTTGAGGAAGGGGATAGACAAAACCAAACCAAGCTTGTTTTAAGTAAATGCTAAACCATCCTTTGGGCGGCTGGTGGACATGTTGACCTTTAGACGACAGTATAACCCTGTAGCTTTGCATCCAGGGGATAGTGGCCCTCTCAAAATCTACATCTATCGGATGAGCTACGGATACCATATCTCAATACGAGGAGTCACCTTTTTCTCTTTTGCGATGGGCCCGATCGGTTCCATATTCATAATCTTTGCCTTGCTCTTCTTAGCGGTTCTCTTCTTCCTATACCCCCTTGGCATGGGATCTGGGCATACGGGGTGGGCCGGTTGCTCAACCTCGTCGCCTTTGCCACCACTACCTGCCCATACTGGGTCGAAAGAATGTATTTGCGAGCTTCAGACTGCCTGACCAGATGCCACCCTCTCTTCATTACCCTCTATGTGGTCCATCCTCCAGGCTTTCCTTTTAATCTTAGGGTTATGAGGAAAGTTAGAACGATCTATATTAACAAAAATGCGAGAAACCAAGTCGGGGCACTCCCTACATAAGAGGGTAAACAAACTTTCGTCTGAACTGCTACTTAGCAAGGACGAAGATATAACCGCCTAGAAAGAAAGCAAAAGTCCTAGAACAAGTTAGAGTCAGATCTAGTCACCCTATCAAGATCTATGGTCATTTTTCAGCCGGGAGGGGTGCAACCTTAAGCTTATGTTCATCGAATTTCACACATAAACCCAGAATCCGGCCAAAAGAAACCCAAATTCCGGCGACACTAAGTTACGGCTAAGATCATTTCTCCAGATAAATACATTCAAAATGCAAAATCAAAGATGCAAAGGATTCTAGCCCGAAAATTCAAGATATACTATAACCTACTATGATATGGACAAGTGTTCCAACAAAACTCATTAAACATGAAATTCAGGTTACGACAACATACAATCCATGGCATAGCAGCAATAAGCTTAAAATTCTCGAGAAATGAGGATAGAAGGAGAGTACTTACTTGTTAAAGAGAAGGATTTCAAGGAAATAAGGATCACCGGAGAAATAGTCTTGAAGATTCAAAGGAACGGAGGTTGTAGGAATAAAGTAAAGAATTGCAGAGGAGCCAAAATGAGGAAATGAACTCCAAAGGCACTTAAATAAGAAAAGGATGTAAAGTCGAAAAGTCACAATCATTGTATCGCAGAAATTAGACGCCACGTGCCAAGTAGAGAGTGATCGTTTTGAATTTCGAAAAAAGCCATCTACCACCAAAGAATGTGAAAGGACTCAAGTTTTTGGATAAGCTTCAAGACGCCCCGTCCATAGCTTGCCACGTAGCCCTAATCCGCTCAAAAATCTGAGCTGGTTCAGACGAATGATGGCAAAAGCCCTGAAGAACTTCTCAGGGGGGGCTTCTAATAACTTACGACTTATATTTCACCCATCTTGACCAGTGAGACCGGGTCAATGAAGAGCCGCTTCACAATCAATGTTAGGAAAGCCAAGCGAACCTGACCCATGAAGCCGGCTGAATCTTAATCCAGCTGGAGATCGTATAAAGCCGGGGTTTCTGGGAAGCTTTAGACGGTCATGATCTCGAAGCGGTTCATGACCGGCTCAAAGGCACTCCCGTGTTCTACAAGAAAGGAGAATCCAAATCTGACTCTAGTCCCTATATCCTCTCCTCTGACCTTATCCTAATCAACTTGGGATTCAAGGATCAGATAAGTGCTAAGAGTTATAAACTTATCTCAATTAGGACTCCTTATTCCATCAGGAATAGGGCAGCTCCTGCGCCTATAAATAGGCCCTTAGGTCAGTTCAACGGGTACATCTACTTTCTCATAAATACTTGCATAATATTCCTCAAAACCCTTTACAGACTAAAGCATCAGAGGGTCCCCCGGGGTAACCACCGATCGCTCCCAAGCGTGTATGTTGTTTTGCAGGAATTAACTCATAGATTCAAGATAAGTTCATAGAAGATCAATTCTGAGATATCGGATTCTGGTACGATATTTTTAGTGGTTGAAACTCTTTTTTGTGAATAGGGGATTTCATGAGTTTGAGACACATGGGAAGATTTTCCTTCATATTAATGTAAGCGCAATTTTTGTATAAAAAAAGTATTTGAAAGGGTTGAACATAATTTCATTTTACATAAACTTATATTTTACTTTTTGCTAAGCGCCCTGAAAATTTCCGGACCGCTCTACCAACTAAGCTATTGTTATCCTTATATACTCTGATATTAGATTTTGAACATGGAAAAACAATATCAACAATATCAGTATATCAATATCTTATGGGCCCATTCCCACCAACTTCATTTTCACTCAATTTTTTTCCAATGACTAATCAATCAAATACTGCAACCCCTTCTTACTTTGTCAATGTTCGAAGTTCACTATCACTTCTCACCATACAGCTACAAACCATGTTTTCTTCCTCCTTTAATAAAAAAATATATAAAGTTAAATATACTTTTCTCCGTTTTCTATCAATCCATGTCTACTCTTCTCTTAAGACTAAGATATTTTTCAACTATTCGATTCAAAATAGTTATAAATTCAAACATAATTCAATTCAATACGGTCTTGACATTTTAAGGGCCTTAAGCGAAATAAATTGAGGTCCCTTGAAAAAAAATTTTGTATAAAATTAATATATTCTTATAAATATTAAATAAAAAGTATAATTTTTTATTTTTTGTTTTAATCAATTATGTAACTCATTAGATAAATTTTAAGAGTTTAAAAACTTATATATATATATATATATATATATATATATATATATATATATATATGCCCTTTTAATAATGAACTATAGGCCGTCGCATCCTTAGCTAATGCAGGGACCTGGTTCAATGGAGTGAGAATTTCAATCGGCTCATTATCCATTCAATTTATTTGATCATCCAAGCCGCCCCTCCAAGTTATCCACTTACTTACTCTTCCTCTCACTATAAAAAAAATACACACACTACCTCTTCTTCTCATTCCTCATCCTCTCTTAATTTCACTTGTTATTCAAAACCAAACAATGGCAACTTTTACTGATTCTGTTGTTTCCCCTGTAACAAAAAACCAAGAACTTTGTGATTGTTTTCTTTCAAACCCACAAAACAGCTGGACAAAGGCAGCTCAGTCTATCCAATCTGCTCATTTCAATGAAGTTTTCAAAATGATATCCGAATTTGATCATTCTGAATCTGTTCAACTCAAAGGCACAACCCTTTCTGTTGCTCAGGTCACAGCCATTGCTCGAAAGAGTCAACTCAAGCTCGAACTTGACCAGACTAGTCGTGATCATGTGGCTAAGAGCGCCGATTGGGTCGCTTTCAACGTCTCTCGTGGCACAGACATTTATGGTGTTACCACAGGTTTGTACAAATTTGTAGCAGAATTTGAACTCAAACTTCATTATTCATGAGTTAATTATCTTAAACAGTATACCCTGTTTATATAGGCCTAATACGTAACAAAACTACGCAAAATCCCAAACAAACTTATTTTTCTAATCTAGTGAATGACTAGTTCAAACTCCTAATAACCAGATAACAAATAACATAAAATCTAATTTTATTCTATTTTGAATCTATTCCCAACAGGTTTCGGCGCTACCTCTCGAAGGCGAACTCAAAAACCCGAAAATCTTCAAACCGAGCTTATTCGGTTCCTAAACGCCGGAGTTATCTGCAAAGACTATCTTCCCACTAGTTACTCGAAAGCTGCTATGTTGGTTCGAATCAATACACTAATGCAAGGCTATTCGGGTATTCGTTGGGAGATTCTTGAATCCATTGCCAAGCTTATTAATCACAATTTGATCCCTAAATTGCCCCTCAGAGGGACTATTACAGCCTCTGGAGATCTTGTCCCTTTGTCTTACATTGCTGGATTGTTAACTGGGCGACACAATTCAAAAGTCGAAACCCTTAATGGAGAAGAGATTACTGGTGTTGAGGCTTTGAAAAGAGCGGGAATTTGTTCGCCTTACGAGCTTCAGGCTAAAGAAGGTTTTGCCATTGTGAATGGAACAGCAGTTGGGTCAGCTGTAGCGGCAACTGTTTGTTTCGACGCGAATATCTTGTCCTTAAATGCCGAAATCCTTTCGGCTTTGTTCTGTGAAGTTATGCACGGCAAACCCGAATATACCGACCCGTTAACACATGAGCTTAAACATCATCCGGGTCAAATTGAAGCGGCTGCAATAATGAAACATTTGCTAGACGAAAGTGATTACATTAAAGAAGCGAAAATTCGTCACGAAAAAGACCCGCTCACAAAGCCTAAACAGGATCGGTATGCCATTAGAACTTCTCCTCAATGGCTTGGCCCTCAGATCGAAGTTATTCGAGCAGCTACTCATTCAATTGAAAGAGAAATCAATTCGGTTAATGATAATCCACTCATTGATGTTGCTCGAGACCTCGCTCTTCATGGAGGGAATTTCCAGGGTACACCAATTGGAGTATCAATGGATAATCTGAGAATAGCCATCGCTGCAATTGGGAAATTGATGTTTGCGCAGTTTTCTGAGCTTGTTTGCGACTATTACAACAATGGATTGCCTTCTAATTTGAGCGGAGGGCCTAACCCTAGCTTGGATTATGGACTTAAAGGGGCGGAAGTCGCCATGGCTTCGTACTGCTCGGAGCTTCAGTACTTGGCGAATCCAGTAACGACACATGTTCAAAGTGCTGAACAACACAATCAAGATGTGAATTCTCTCGGTTTGATTTCAGCGAGAAAGAGCGCGGAAGCTGTTGAGATCTTGAAGCTCATGTCTGCAACTTTCATGGTCGGACTTTGCCAGGCGATTGACCTGAGACATTTGGAGGAAAACATGAAGGAAGTGGTGAAACAGGAATTGCAGCAAGTGATCAGGAAAACCCTGGAATTGCAATTCTGCGAAAAGGACCTCTTGCAGGTTATAGAATATCAGCCTGTGTTCTCCTATCTGGATGATCCATTAAATCCTCGTTATCCTCTTTTGCCTAAATTACAGGAAGTGTTGGTTAAGAAAGCAATAGCAGATTCGAAATCTGATGAAAATGGGTATACAATGTTTAAGAGGATACCGGTTTTTATGGAGGAGTTGAATGAAAGATTAGGGGAAACTGTGTTGAAGGCTAGAGAAAGATTTGATAACGGCGAATTTGTTACGGGAAACAGAATAAAGAAATGCAGGACTTATCCAGTATATGAATTTGTAAGAAATGAAGTTGGAACTGAGCTTCTAAGTGGGGAAAAGAAGGTGAGTCCAGGGGAAGACATTGAGAAAGTTCTCGAGGCTATCAACGAAGGGAAACTGGGGAAAGTGTTGATCAAGTGCTTGAAAGATTTGAAAGTGTGAATTATTTTTGGTACACTTGTTCCAAAATTGCAGTCTAATTTCAACCTTTTTTATCAATAAAGAATCCTGCACCGCGTTTTGTACCATTTGTTTGAATTTGTACTTGTAAAGCACAAGAACATTTCAATCAACCCTGTTATATACAAGACATATAAGGAATTGAAATGAATTGAATTCCATAAAAAAAATGTTTCCAAATACAACTGAATTAGTGTTTCAATCATGTTCTGAAGACCGAAACTAACACTACGTCCATAATAATGAAATAGCCAAGGAAAGATACAAAAGATGGCTCAAGTTTGGAACTCAACTTACTCAAATATTGATACTGGAAGAGAGAAATTACTTGTAAATTACAAGCCAGATCATGCTGATGAATTGAATTTCCGGGTTTCTTCACCTATGCAATTGGCATAGTTAATGGCGAGGCAGAAATTGGGAAACAGCTCTATCTATGAAATCCGAGATGTGCCTAATTTGGGATGAGGATGGAAGAAGGCCTCTTGTTGGACTGCAGTCAAAATAAGTTGCTCTCACAAACTTTGAATACAATTACATATTTTGGCTTTGAACAACACATTTTAATCATTCATATTAATTAATTAGGAACTGTCTGATTTGTTTTCCAGAATAAAATCTACTCCTTCTAGGGAAAGCTTGAAAATGAAGCTTTTGAAAAAAGCTATAACAAATTGGCTCTTTGTAAGCATTAATGACGGCTGTGGGAATATGGGCTTCTTCCTGACTTTAATAACTTTTTTGGTCTTGTTCTATATATCAAATGCCCTTTTAGTCTCTGACCTATTGAAATTACCTATTTGGTGCTCGACGTATTCAATATTAGCCTATTTGGTATCTGATCTACTTGATTTTAGTACATTAAGCATCCATCTAATAACAGAAAGAACGTGAAATACCTGTAACATCGTTTGGAACATGAATATATTTTGTTGATCATGCATGAAATCGTCGATCCTTATTAATCCATTAAGTTATCGTACTGAAATTGAATATGTCAGATACTAAGGAGGCAAATATTAAATACGTCAAACATCAAAAAGGCGATTTCAATAAGTCAAATATTAAAAAAAATATTTAATGTATAGAATAGGATCCAAAAAATTATTAAGTCGCTTCTTCCTTGCGTCAGGCACAGGCAATCTTCTTGTAACTAGTACATAAAACAAAATTTATGTGGGCTGTATTGTTTTGATGATTTGTTGACTTCTTGAAACTTTACTTAGCACAACTATTTTATTAAGATCTTCTAGAACTTGTAAAGCATTTCTTTTTGTTCAACGTTGATGAAGAGTGTTCACTTCTTACAATAAGTAAATTAAAAAGTAAAATAACATATTTAATTGTAAAGCATTGAGCGCATGATACTTCATACAATTTTTAATTTTCTCCACTGAGTAGTATTGCTGCATAATGATGGAGGACCCATTTCTCTATCTTATTATAAAATTTACATCAATAAATTCTATTCAAAATTCAAGTAAAACCCAAAATATGGAAACTAGTAGAGTTCAAAGGCTGTATGAGGCATCACTAAATGGAGATGTAGACTTATTGCATCAACTAATGAAAGAAGATCCATTAATTCTAGCCCGAATTTGCTCGTATACCTCGACCGATACACCTTTGCATATTTCCGCAATGCCCGAAGAGGTGGAATAGAATAATCTGGTTGAAGCGTAATGATCATACGTTTGTAATGCATTGTATGTCCCATAATAGGTCTCATTCTTCTACCCTTTCCCGGGAGTCGATGGCTATTCATAGCTATTACCTTGACACCAAAGAAGAGTTCGACTCAATGCTTTATTTCTGTCCTAATTGATCCTGATTCGACATTAAAAGTATATTGATTTTTCCCCAATAACCGAATACTTTTGTCTGTAAATACTGCATATTTGATTCCATCCATAAATAGATTTTCTTCCCTATGAATTCTAGTCTCAATAAAAATGCTAGTTCTTACAATTCATATGTTATGATATGAATATACCACAGCAATTCGTTATGTATGGATGATGAGATTCCATTGATACAGAGCCAATTCCAATAGACTTATTGGAGGGTCACATTGGCGTGCATCCAGTAGGAATTGAACCTACGAATTCGCCAATTATGAGTTGGGCGCTTTAACCATTCAGCCATGGATGCTTAGCGGGGATCCTCGTACACGGTGAATTACCAAATTCCAATTGAAATGAAATCTTTAGGATAAATCAATGCAATTTAGGAGGAATCAATGAAAGGACATCAATTCAAATCTTGGATTTTTGAATTGAGAGAGATCAAGAATTCTCACTATTTCTTAGATTCATGGACCCAATTCAATTCAGTGGGATCTTTCATTCACATTTTTTTCCATCAAGAACGTTTTATAAAACTCTTGGACTCCCGAATTTGGAGTATCTTACTTTCACGCAATTCACAGGGTTCAACAAGCAATCGATATTTTATGATCAAGGGTGTAGTACGGTCACTTTGATTTTGCCAAAGCACTTGTTTATTACAAGCCAGATCTTGTTGTTGAATTGAATTCCAAAGCCTCTTCTCCACTTCACTTGGCTTCAGCCAAAGGCTATGCCGATATTGTGAAACTGCTCTTATCTATGAACTCTGAGATGTGTTTGGTTCGTGATGAAGATGGCAAAACGCCTCTTCATTTAGCGGTCATTAAAGGAAGAGGCAATGTTAATTGAGAGTTGGTTCAAGCCAAACCTGTAAAACGGTATGAAGTGTTATGAGGCGAAACTCTGCTTCATTTGGCTCTGAAGCATAATAGAATTTAGTCTTTGACTGTGTTGATCGAATTGGAACGAGAAAATTTTGATAATGAATATTTCATTAATGTTAAAGACGGTTGTGGAAACACGGAGTTGCATCTAACTACTTCCCTGAGGTAGATTGGGGTAAATTTTTTTGTCGTTTAATAGGTGAAATCAGTGTTAACAGATAATTTTTACCGACATATATATGGATGTGTGTGTATATATATAAGACAATGTTTTTAAAAGAATTTATGAATTAACGACAATAAATATATGATTCGTAAAGAAAGTATCCAAGAAAGTGATATACTTGTTTAATTTAGGATATTTTTTATATTTTGATTAAATAGTCGTTCGGTCAATAATACATATAAGTAGATTTTATTAGAAATTTCTTCATAATTTTTTAATTAAATTAATTTGTAGTTACAATATTGATATGAGATTTAATCGATAATTTTGACGGGTTCATATATATTTATGTATATAGTTATAATACTTTTTTTTTAAAAAAATCTTTTTACTATGTGGCTTCGCCGCTACCTGAAATAAAATTTTTGTATTTGTATTATTACGATGAATGTTCAAAATTCTATCTTATACAGACAGTTAAGTATTTGATCCATAAAACTAGAGTCGATGCTAATGCAACAAACCTATATGGCTTGACCGTGCCAAGAGATTTAAAAGCAATGGAAATACAAGATTACCTTCTTAAAGCTGGAGCAGCTTATATGTTGAGAAAAGTCGAGGAATCAACAAACCATTGTCGATCTTCGATGAAAACAATGAACAACGACAAGAACATTTGGTTCGAAAAGAAGCGAGATTCGTTGATGATAACTGCAAGTGTGATAGCAGCAATGGCTTATCAAGCTGTACTTAGCCCACCATGCGGTGTGTGGGACCACGACAATGGGGATTCACCCGACACTTACGGAAGAGCCGGAACATCAGTGATAGCAGTATCTAATCCCGATGCATACTCAAAGTTTCTAATATCGAACACGGTTTCTTTCATGTCTTCGATAAGTAGCTGATTAGCGGGTTGCCTCTGAGGCGAAGGTTTGTGATGAATATCCTAATGGCGACAACAGGGCCGTTTCGGAAATTTTCGTGGCCCTGAGCAAAAATTAAAAGAGGTTTTGATAAATAGAATGAAAGAATGTTCTAAAATTTCAGTAACAAAATTTATATTTCACTCATAAGCAATAAAAAATTATTAAATTTGGTATATACATATATTGTTTGAATTTTGATACAACCATTTGAAATTCTGGTTATTCGAGTTTTTTTTAAGCAAATTCCAATTAAACTTTTACAGAAAATTCTATCAAAAATCACGTTCTTAATATATTTGAAAGATAAAAGAATACAATATTTTTAATTAATTCAAGGTATCATAATCTCGAAAATATATCTTATAACAATTAAATTAATATTTATAGCATTTTTAAATACAAAACAATATATCAAATTCTTGTACTCACTATATTATTCCTACTTTTGCATTATCAATAACTAAAGAGGTGAGATAAAAATCAAATATCAAAATTGATTGCTTGTAAAAAATAGTGTGTTTAGCAAATCAATCACACCTTATATAGGCTTTAAGTAATATTAATTTGAAAAACAATAAATACTTAAAGCTATTGTAAATTCTTGTTTACATTGAAAAAATTATGATATTAAACTAATAAACGATAGTTAAAAATTATATCTATTTTTTTGAATTAAAATAAATTAGATCTAAATGTTAACCTGATCACATTTTTATGCTAATATAAACTTTTTTATATAATTAAAATAATTAAAATATATTTTTATATTTAAGATTTAAAAGATTAGAAATAAAGTAAAATGTGTTTTAAAGTAACTAATATAAAATAATTGTCAACTTGTTTTCAACGAAAAAGGAAAATAATTAAAGAAATGAAGTTGAGGGGAATTGAACCCGTGCAAACAAGACTACTCACTATATTATTCTTACTTTTGCGTTATCAATTGTAATTAAAGAAGTGAGATAAAAATCAAATATCAAAATTGGTTGCTTGTAAAAAATAGTGTGCTTAGCAAATCAATCACACCTTATATAGGCTTTAAGTAATATTAATTTGAAAAACAATAAATACTTAAAGCTCTTGTAAATTTAAACTAATAAAAGATAGTTAAAAATTATATCTATTTTTCTAAATTAAAAAAATTAGATCTAAATGTTAACCTGATCACATTTTTATGCTAATATAAACTTTTTTATATAATTAGAATAATTAAAATATATTTTTATAGTAAAGATTTAAAAGACCAGACACAAAGTAAAATGTGTTTTAAAGTAATTAACATAAAATAATTGTCAACTTGTTAACAAATTTTTTCAACAAAAAAGGAAAATAAATAAAGAAATGCAGTTGAGGAGAATTGAACCCGCGCAAATAAGACTACTCACTATATTATTCTTACTTTTGCATTATCAATTGTAATTAAAGAAGTGAGATAAAAATCAAATATCAAAATTGGTTGCTCGTAAAAAAAATAGTGTGTTTAGCAAATCAATCACACCTTATATAGGCTTTAAGTAATATTAATTTGAAAAAAAATAAATACTTAAAGCTCTTGTAAATTTAAACTAATAAAAGATAGTTAAAAATTATATTTATTTTTCTGAATTAAAAAAATTAGATCTAAATGTTAACCTGATCTCATTTTTATGCTAATATAAACTTTTTTATATAATTATAATAATTAAAATATATTTTTATATTAAAGATTTAAAAGATTAGAAATAAAGTAAAATGTGTTTTAAAGTAATTAACATAAAATAATTGTCAAGTTAACAAATTTTTTTCAACAAAAAAAGAAAATAAATAAAGAAATGCAGTTGAGGGGAATTGAACTCACGCAAACAAGACTACCAACCCATGAATCCACCAACTTACCAAAGCACATCTCATGTTATATTTTCGTAACTTTATATTTATATATTTGTATTCTACTTACTATATCAAGCATAGATCCGAGGCCCCCGAAAACTTGAGGCCCTGAGTGGTCGCTCCACTCGCTCCCCTTTATAGCTGGCCTGGGCGACAATGTGGGTGACAATATTGTCCATGGCATTTTCCTACGTTTTTCCTCTTCAGGCAATATCCCGGAGTATGCAGTCTTTTGTTTACCTGCTAGTGCTAGGATTGTCGACGATGGTTTGGTTGGGAGTGATTCTGTTTGTTTTGGTAGCTCATATTGTCCGCTCGGTTATAAAGTTGATTAAATATGTTTGGAAACTTGTAAAGAAAATATACGTAAGGCAAACCAGTGAAGCGGAAGATCAGCCGTTGCGTAATTTTTTAAACTTTTGTATGAATTTGTAGTTGAATAATTTCGTTCTGCAGTTTATTGTTTAGTGATTTGTATTTAATACTGCTAGTATTTAGGAATTATTATTTGATGCAGCGGAAACTCGATCAATAAAAGAAACGAACAAGATAACTCTCGTAAGAAAGCGGAAGTCGACTCTTCGAAAAATTCTGGAAACTCTATTTTCTAAAATAATCAGGAAAATGAACTAAAATTCAAAATTTATCCAAAACTGTACATTGAGTGTATAGCACACATATAAATAGTCTACAAAAAACTAAGGTTGAAATTCAAAAACAACATTCAGGCACAAAAACTTTTAAAATTTTGCAATTTAGTCACTAAATCAGGAAAACGCAAAATTAAGGTTCTAAACAGTGTTTATCACGGAATAGAGGCAAACATCCCAACGCTGCGAGCTTTGGCCCGTTCCGATAAGAAAAGAATTCAAAATCACTTTCTCCAACAAAATCCAAAAATTCAAAATTCAACCGCCTTTATGATCCTCTTTCTCCGAATAAATCAGCGCATGCTCATCTCTATCATTAGCGTTCAATCTAGTAAATTGTTTGCTGCATATCCACAAAACATGAAATTTATACATCTTTATTTCACAAAAACCAACAATTTGATACCATTCCTCGCTTTGGGCATAATGACGATAAACAAAGATGAACACAGATAACAAGTACACCAAAATTATCAATTCAGATTGGCATGTATTTCTGTCATAAAATTGGTGGACTACATCATAAATACAACAACTCCTCAAGGACAATCAAACATGGGATATGCAAACTATTACCAAGTTGAATTGCCCGAATCCCGCAACAAACAAGTTGCCCGAATTCTTTGGACAACCAATGCAGCCAGACGAGCTCATCAGAAAACTCTACACCGGCTTCTGCATATAACTAAATGCAGCTTACCCCGATAGGATTCTGTACATGTCGATCGAACTCCTACCTTATTTTGCTCCCTTACGAGAAGATACGCTCCACAATTTATCACCACGCTGCGCCTTTCCCAACAAGGACGTTCCAGGTTTATCGGAAATGCCCTTTGACTTAACAAAGGAATTCTTATTATTCTTCCCCATTCCATTGGCAAGCAGCCATCGAGACCCCGATTGTTTCTGAGCTGTTGTACCCCATAACTTGTTCTTACTGGGCTCAGTCTCGAGGCCCGCAACTTGAACCTCAGTAATACAAAACTGAGGAATTCTCTCCTCTTCAGTAACTTTTCTCTCAATCTTCTCCTCCTTTAAATTCACCGCTGACTCAGCCTCATCGATTTCATCATGATTGTCAAATTTTACCTCGGAAACCTTGCAGTAAATTTTTGGCTTTGGCGGGATAAAGACTCTTTCGACTTGAATAAGAGCAAGCATTGGAGCACCAACCGGTTCATAATTTCTCAGAGGATCATGTAGCTGAACCATCAAAGCAACAGTGAAGTTATTTCCTAGTAAACCGCACTTTCTACCCGATCCTTTCCCACGCCTTCTCTCCCCTTTTGAACCTCCACGAATTGTATCCAACGAGCTGGCATGATGTGCAGCGAGTATCTTAGAAGTCTGCTCGCTGATTTCATTTTCATCGCCAATATCACCCGAATCTAATCTCATCCATTCATCGAGCGTCAATGACAGACCCATTAGTCCTTCGATATCACCACCATCATCGTCCTTTATGTCCAACAATTGCAGCCCAGCAGCTCCCTCTAGACCTAGCGAAACTTCCTTGGCAGACTGTGCTTTGATATTTGTTGATGAGTCCTCATTCGACATGCCAGATTGAACTCTCAATCCCTCCATTGAAAGTGCTTCGATCTTATCCATAGCCAAGGGGGCAAGATCTTCTAAACATACATATTCTGACCCAATACCATTCCCAATTCTGTTTGACATATAGTCATCAGATCGAGAAGCAGAATACTTTGTGGTCTTTTGTCCACTAGATTTATCTTGCCCAAACTCCACTCCATGCTGCAAAAATCCTTGGCTGTGCAATATAAGAAACAATCAAAAAATTTGGCAAAATGAACTTTTTGGTCCCTGTGCTATAAATGTTTTGCCTCTATGGACCCTGTGTATACACCTTGCCTACTTGGTCCCTATGGTATACACGTTGCCTTTTTGGTCCTTGTGCTATTCAATCATTACTCATTTGGTCCATGTGTTATTCAATCACTACTCATTTAATCATTGTGCTGTCCAATTTGTTATCTTTTCGGACCTTGTGCAATAGAGATTTTATTAGTGATTTTTCACGTAATCCATCATACTAAAGGAACATAAAAGGTAACAGATTGAATATTATTGAGACCAAATAGGTAACATGCATAGCAAAAGGACCAAAAGGATAAAACTGATGGTACCACAGGGACTATCCTACATATAAAAAAAGAATAATTATGAATTATTGTTTTAGGAAGAACTTGTAAATTTAGACAAACCTCTCAGGTCCCTCAAGAGAAGCAGATTCTTCCCACGCTACTTGTTGCATTGTTTTTCCAGTGATATCGTCTAAAGGCATTAACTTATTCGCCTGCATAGAGAGCTTTTCGATCCCAACTGCAGCCAACTGCTGTAGTATCTCGGCAGTGCCAGACCCCATTTCTGCAGGCACCACAACAGGACTAGAAACTTGCATAATCAAGTTCCCACCAGCTTTAGCATTCCTAAAAAGTGCAGGATTCATAGATCGCAAGAAACCGCCGTTCTTTGTCTGCAAAAATGGGCCTAATCCTTCTCCAAGAGGCGGTAATTCAAGTGGCTCTTCAGGAGGTAAATCAAGTAGACTTCCAAAACCAACAGAACCCTTTGGTGGAGAACACTGAAATGCCTTATCATTCAAGCCCCATTCACGCATTAGGGCTTCTGTCTCCAAGTCTTCTAACAATTTTGCCCTTGGCTTGCCAATCTCTGCTTGTTTGCCCATCTGATACTCCTCCTCTGCAGCTTCAATAACTGATGACAATTCAAAGTCCTCAGACAATTTATCATATTCTATTTGGTCCTCGCCATCGATATCAAAGTCGAAAAGAGAGTAGCCCCCAGCAAGCGCATCCTTCTCGAATTGCCTTAGTAAGCGTTCTCTAGGGGACTCTGGTTCACTCTCTGAACTCAAGCCAAATGGACTTGGCTCAATACCCAACATGTCCAGAAATTCATTTGCAACAGATTCAGTAACATCATACAAGCTCAGTGATGTCTCGTCCTTAATAGTTTCAAAATCGATTTCAACTTCCGTGTGTTTTTCTTCATCTTCAGGAGAATTGAGTGCTTCAGCTTCTAGATTCGTGACCTTGGTCAATGCATCCTCTAATGCTTTCATTACAGACTCTTTCGAACTTAATTCATGCTCGTCAAAGTTGGAATCTTCCTCCACATGGTCATCTTTACCAATTCCATCCGTATTATTTTCTACCAAATTAACCTCAGCAGCTTCGGCCGTTTTTTCCTTTTCCTTCTCCAATTGTGATGAGTCCAACGTCTGTGCAACAGCAGAAAATTCACTATCTCCGCACTCTTTATAATCATTTTGGTGGCTGGATAGTTCATTCTTGAATTCAAATGAGGAATCTACCTTCACATTCTGTTCATCGATTTTCTGAACCAGAAGAGTCGGTGAGCTTGCAATTTCAGATCTTGATGTTTGCAACACTTCATAAAGATCTCCTCGATCTTCAATAGACTTAGATGGTTCACGAATCTGCTTATCCAAAGTACCGGGAAGACTTCCAGTGCGACGCATTCTGCTCCTCCCATCAACAGGACCAAGTTTAGGAACTGATGTAGTTGTCCTTGAATTACTCTTCTTCGATGCTTCTAGAACATTCTGGTTATTTCCATGTGGCACGGGGCTCTCTCCAACTACTGTATACCCGAAACTGACATTTAACTTAGCACCCTTTGCTTCTCCTGATAACTTGAAACTTGTAGTCCAATTTCCTGAGCTCTTCTCTTCCTCTAATTCCTCTAATGTGAGAGGAAGTAATCTTGTGAGATCAACCCTATGCTTTCCTAAATCGAGGTCTCGATAGCCAATTGCAGATGCAAAGAGCAAGAAATGTTTAGCCTCGTATTTAGCCGAATGGTGGGCTCCACTCCTACTACCATAGACCATACATGTATGTGTCAATTTCTCCTCAAACTCGGCAACACCCTCAGAAACCTTAACAGGCTGCGTGATTAGTTCTCCATCTCGCCTTTTCCAGTGAACACAGACACTAAGATCTTCAAAACTCGAGGGGAATCCTTCGATAGAATGTACAACAAGAGAGAAACAGCAGTTGAACTTACGATTTTTAACATTCGAAAAGGCTTTTAATGGCTTCCAGTTCCAAATAGACTTCTTTTCCTTATTTGAAGAATCTTCATTTCCATTCCTTAATTTTGGTTTCGGGTCGACCATTGGGAATTTCCCAGATGAACTTGTTCGAAAACTGGGGCCAGAATTTGAGTTCCTTGGATGGTTTTTGTCCAAATAGAGAGCTTTGCTTATAGTTTCTATATCATTCAATAGTTTTGTATTGCCCGAGTCCTCAACTTTTTTCCTACCTTCAATTTTGGACATCCTCACCTTTCATAAACTAAAGAGAACAAATAGAACAAAGAATCAGTCAATCATATAACACAGCGAAAAATCACAACTAAAAAAACCTAAAATTCATCTATTCAATTGATTAACCAAATCTCAAGCATTGTTCATCGGGAATTTCCAAATTAATTACAAAATTCACCACACCCAGACCCAAATTAGATAAACCCAGAAACACAAAACATAAATGCAAACAAAAAACAGATTGAATTTTTCAATTTTTTCGAATTAGCGTTGAAGAGCTTACCTGCAATCGAAAACTCTTGACAAAGCTAACCCTAAATCACTGAACAAAATACTCCTTCTCCCAATCTGAAATTCCAAATATCGAATCAAACGGGTAGTAAACAAATCGAGATAAGAAAGGGATTTCGGGTCTGCACCGGGTTTAGCTCTCAGTATTCCCTTCTTCTTCTCTCCCTCAGAATTGCCGCTGCTTCTTTCAATCCAAGTTTCAATTTCAAACCATTTGCACAAATATGCCTCTTTCAGTCCAATTCAAACCATTTACGCAAATATTTAAAAGCTATTTTCAAAATGTACCCGTGTCTTTAGTTATTTTCACTTTTGAGCTCAACACGTTTTTTTAGTTCTTTTTACAAGGTAATCATATCATCATTTAAAATATGTTACTTCTTTACTTAAATAAAACTGTTGGTCAGAATAGATTATATGGAGTGATATAATAAATGTGATGAGTGCTATGATGACTATATTTTGTTTTAAGTAAAAATTATTTTATCATTTATTAACATTGAATTAGTATTATAAAATTTAATCTAATAATAACTGTTTTAAAATAAGTAAAAAAGTAAAATCACAGTAGAATTAGCCTTATAAATACATATCACCACATTGCTTTCTTATAAGTAATTTGCTTTGATATAAGTATTTTTCAGATTTGTTATTGCATTTTGTTCAAAATATGAGACTCAAAACTAAAACCTCTCTTATAAAAAAAATTTAATGCACATAAATTTTATTAACTTGAACAACGTCGTAAATTATTATCATTCATCATTTTAAAGTATCACCTGAAAAAGTTATTATCATATTTTCTTTGTGGTAAAGATAGTTATTATTATAAATATTATTTCTAAAGTAAAATTTATTCAATTATACTTAATTATTTGAATAGAAAGAAGGCAATATTCCATTATTGGCAAAAAGAAAGTAACTAGTGGTGTTTTCTTATTAGTTGACGAAATTATATATATTAATATGATTGGGAAACTTTTGTGACAAAAGTCAATTTAATAATTTAAGAAAAAATGCTAACATATATTAGAGATTTAATTTTGGAGTTTTCTTAAAAGTAAGGTTTTTTTACCTGATTTAAATTAAAATTAATCTTTAAACAATATAATAAAATTAAACAAGAGTCTGATATCTAAAAGTAAGCCTATGACAAAGAAAATACATAATTATAGGCACAAGTTGTTATTGTTTCCAAAATGTATACAAGTACTCACTTTCAGAATTATTTTTGGAGGGAGGGAAATTATTTTGTGGAAGAAAAATAATATAGCAAAATCTTTTATTTATTTGGGGTTTGGAGCGTTGATGACTTAACTTGAGAGATAGTCAACTAGTCCAAGCTGTCTCCCTTTGCCTCAGCTCTACAAATGCTTTGCTTGCATTTGCATTTAACATGTGATGATGTTAATTATGCATGTTTTTTTTATGGGAGAATACATCGCAGCTATTTGAATATGTATCTAATTACCCCTCATCTCTCTTAACGTTTGAAAGTTCCTCTCTCATCTCTGAACTTGTCTAAAATTCCTCTTACTCCCTTAAACTTGTCTAAATTGCACCTCATGACCTTTTTCAGCTGATGTGGCGTTGACTTTTCAAGCATTGTCAAATCACATGTCACATTAGCCGAAATGAGTTATGAGGTAGACTTTGGACAAATTCAAGGGGCAAGAGGACCTTTAGAAAAGTTCGGGGGGCGAGAGGAATTCTTGAAAGTTCAAGGGGGCGAGGGGCAATTAGGGATAAGCAGGCCCGACCCTGACATTTTCAGGACCCTACGCAAAATGACATATGAAACTAATAAATTGGGCCCTTTTGATAAAAAATAGTCCAATAATATATATTTTGTAAGAAAATTGCAGGATAATTATCTCATAATTTCGAAATATGTATAATTAAAGCATTTTTTTAAGGACGAAACTTTCAATTTTTATGGTTCAACTAGCCATTTTGTCACTAGTACTAGTACTCTTGGAATCTAAATATAAGATAAAATATATAATTTGATAACAAACTAAAAAAAATTAATTATATCCAATTATTTTAGAAAAATGAAACCAAAAAAATTAAATGAGTAAAACAACATAAAAGTTTAATTTATGTTATTATACTATGGTTCATTATAAAGATTAGAGTTTTTTTTATTAAAAACAACAAAAAAATTTAATTTTCGTTTATATAACAAAAAATTTAAAAAATTAAAAAAATTGGGTCACTTTTAATTATGGACCCTGAATAATAATACCCGTTATACCATCCCCGGGGACCTAGGGGACAAGTTCAAGGGTTCTGTTTCATTGAAGTTTACTCTAAACTTGACATATTTTCTGATTTTTATTGTTAGCAATTACATGATATTAACTTTATTTAGTTTAGTAACTAATGTTAATGATATTAATTAAGGTAAAAAATTAGTTTTTATCGTTTGAACGTAGTTTAAATGATACATCTACAAAAGTGGGTGTTAATTCTAAAGTTCGAACATCTTGCTCATGTAAAAATGATCCTTTCAGTTATCGTGTTTATTAATAATTACATACTTCATAAATTTTAACTTTAAGGTAATTACATATGTATTACATTTACTGATTTATATTTTTTCTTTTATATTTACTTAAACTTTCAGAAATGAAAAATTACTCAAGTAAATAAAATTAGGGATAGTTGTTAATTTATTAAAAAATGTAATGATTGTTATTTAAGAAGATGTATGAATTTATTTTGGTTTCCCTCCATAGTTCAAATTTGGTTGGAATTTTTTTTTAGAATTTTGAAATATTGATTTTTCAAAAAAATGGGAACAGCCAAACATAAGTAATTGGATGATTTAATAAGAAACATCCAAATAATATAATTATTAAAATTCTAATAATTGAGTAGCAAGAGGAAAATTGTATTCAAAATTTCATTCTTAGGAGAGGCGGATATAAAAAACGTTATTTTAAGTGATGATTGGGTTGGTATCACTTAAATAAGATTTTAAGTTTGAGTTATGGTGAATGTAGAAAATCTTTATTGAGAAATTCATCTAATACAATTAGATGTATGATACGGGTCGAATCTAGATGGAGTCGAAGTAAAGCTTATTTAAAGAAAAATAAATTTTTATCATTGGCTGATTATATTTTTAGTATTATTACAGAAAGGACCCCAATTGTTTTTCTATCTTATCTGGATGTCTTGTTAGGAGACAGAATGTGCTGGAAGTTTGATTATGGAACTGGAATTAGAATATTCTTTTCTTTAGCCATTTCCAGTCAACATATTCTATCTAATATGAAGCATAGCTTAATTTTCATGTAACAACTCAATGGCAAAAAAATTTTAGGGTTATAGTATAGTTGTTTGCTTATTTGGTTTTGTAATTTGTTACTTCTAGGTGTTATTAATTTGTTAACTGTATTATTAGTTTATTACTTTTTAGATCTTTGCTTGAACGGATCTATGCACTTGTTATAGAATTTTATTAGAATTATTATTATTATTATTGTGTTGATGTATACAAATGGGAGGAAAAATTACGAGGGCATCATACGGGATGAGAGCAATGTTATTAAAATTGGATCGAATCAATCGGTTTAATTGGAAAAATTGTGGTTGAACTATAATTAAATTACGGTTGAACCATAATTGAATCCGATTAAACTATAAAAATCGTGAACCGTTACCTTCACTGATTTAATGTCCGGTCTAGAGAGCCACCCAACTGAAATGTCAAGGACCCAAGCGGAGGAAAGTCGAGCGAGGAATAGAGAGGGATAAAACGATAATCAAACTGAATATAAGAAGGATATCAAATTCTTTAATCGTTGGATCAAACTTCACATATTAAAATATTTAATATCTACTAACGCCTTGACGAAGAAAAAATAATAGAAAACAATATATTAAAACCTTTAATGAAATTATTTAAAACAGATATAAATGATAATAAGACTTAATCATTTGCGAGTAAAATGTAATTAAAAATTGAAATAAGTAGCAAACGCTTTAATTTTTCGTAGTATGCAGTGTGTTAACATAGTATGGTTCGTTATTCAGTTAAAAACATAATGAAATTTGTTTTTATTTTTCTATATCGATAACTAAGAAACTAACAAGAATTGGCCATCTCCTAGTTATGAACTCAAGCAATGCATTGCATTGTTCGCCTATCCCACAACTAGACCTGGATATGGGTCCGATGGCCTGCCAAAGTCCAATCTACATGAAATAGAATTGGGCAAACTATTAAAATCGGGTTTTAAATCAAATTTATCGTGGTCTAATTTATGTATGAAGTGAGCTTTATTTTAGTATTAAAATCTAAGTTAGGTTGTTAAATAATATATAGATCTAATAGGTTTTACTTAATTTAAATTTCTTATGGAATATATATATGTGTGTTAAATTTAGTTTGATAGTATATATTACAATTTTGTTTGAAATATAGCAAATTATAAATATATTTTAATAAATAAAATTGATAAATTTTATAAAAAAACTGATTTATAGGTTCGCGGGCGGGTCGGACCTAGAGTTTAATTATTTATAAAGGTCTAATCGGGGCCAACTTTGATTTTCTTATAAGTTGGGCAATGCTTTGGCTGATAAATTTAAAGCTAGGCTTGATTAGGCCTTGCTCGTTCCTAGGTCCAGGCCGGCCTTGGAGGAGGAGAGCAGGTGCCATTGTTTAGGGCGTATAGTTGAAAGGAAACTAAAAATATATTTTTGTTTGAAGTTTTAGTAGTTATCATTAAAAAGATAAAAATAATAATTAATAAATGTTAGATCAATTGATAAAACATTAGTTAGATTTATAAAATGTCCAGAGTTTAAATCATACTTTTTTGCAAAAAAAAAAGTAAGCATATTATTGACTTGTTGCAATATTTTTTTATTAAGGGCTCAATTTTACTACTTTTAGTGTCTTCAAATTGTTAGGGTCGGACCTACTTAAATCTACGGTTAGAGCAAAAATTTTCATTACTACATCATGGAGGCCTCTCTAAAGTTTCATTCATCATAACATCTACCTTTATCTTGAAAAGATTTATGTAATTACATGAATCAGGAGTAATGTTACTTGAAATTAGTTATTTGGTTCAGTTTATAAAATGAAAATTAGTTTAGGTTAATAGTTTTTCTATAAAATAATTTAGGTTAAACGTTGATATAATATACTAAAAAAATATTGAAGACTCATTGAATGTTGTAATGAGAAGAGGTTTTCAATAAAAAGATTGGGAAATGTGACCTCCAAATTTATCCAAACATATCACTTATTTAACCCAACCACAAATGTTCTTGAGTCGCGTGATATGGAGCAGTGGATTCCAATCAAACATTGGATAAATATTTTCTCCTTATTATCTATACCAACACTACTATGGCATTATGAATTAATTTTAGGATTGAGAATTTCATAAATTAGAGACTACTATAAGATCTATTTTCATGAATAAAGATTTTAAAGAGGTGTATATTGAATTTAAAATCTCTCACTTTCATATTTAAGGCGCATTAATTGATATCTTGATAAAAGATTTGATGATGATCCATAACTTTTTTATTCTCGAATCCTTATTAATGGGATAGGAATAACACTTTCAACTCTAAATATGTTAGAATTCAAATAACCCTGAAAATATTATATATATTTGCTACATTTTCTTATTTATGATATGTAAAAACAAATTAGATATTTCACCCATTTTGTTTGATTAATTAGTATATGTTTGTATTAACATTTGTAAAATTTGTATTCTTAAGCTGAATTTTGTTTATTTAGTACTCAAAAGGTTGACTTTAACAATGAAAAGGGGGAAATGTGTATTTTTGAACGGTAATTTTATTTTTGTCCTGGTATTGAAGTTTGATATGCTAAAACAAATTTTTATTTCTACACAATTGAAGTGTTTAAAAATTTATTTGACTTACTACAGTGTTTGAATTGTGTGAACCGAACCATTGGAATTGAAATCTAGTTTGGATCTCACCATTTTTTGAAGTATTATTTTATTGCAAATTAAATTTTAGAAAAATTTACATGTTATTTTATTTTTAATGGAAACGTGTATTCCTTAAGTCCTAGTAATTAGTTTGATACAATATTTAATAAAGTAATTAATACCAAAATTAAAATTTGCATCAACTGAAAATACAAGTATCTAACGTGTAATCATTTTGCTGCGTAATATTCGTCATTACCATGTTGTAGAAGATACTAGACATTTTCTAATTCAGAAAATGAAATGAAAATTGAATGTTTTAGAATACTTTTACTAAGGTCATATTAAAGTGAACGCTATTTAAATTTGGTTTACTTCAATTCAGTTTAGTGTATTTTAATTATACGTAATTATAAATTTATACTGAAATAAATTAGTCTAATTTAATTTTATAATTAACAAGCGTTTGCTCGATCACCATCAATATTTTATTTCAATTATACTATAATGTTATAGAATGGTAATATATTATAATCACTCCATTATTAGTTATAAATTAGTAGTCGTTCACCTATGTCCAATTACTAACAGTTCAATTTCCACGTCATTCTTATTCACCTAATACACAAATTACACATTTATCATTTTCTTTGGCTCATTACTGACAAATTATTATTTATTACAGATTATTAGTCTAATCAACTTAAATTACAGGTCTTACTATATTGAAAATACAATTTCAAAAATTTTCACCATAACCAAAAACTATAAATATTTTATGCTGCTAGCCTGCTATGGTCTAATTTCAATGACACTCCATGCTCCAATATCAATGCTACAAAGGTTAGTATCGTAACATCATATTATGATTTCTACATTATAAGGTTAAAATTAAAATTTTAAAATAGTAATTTGATACTTTTACGAAATTCAGGATCAGTTCTGATATCAGGGGTATGACGGTCTAGAGTCCCCGATTAAAGGAGTCTAAATTTTATAAATACATATGCATGTATATATAAGATTTAAAATATTTTATGAATTTATTCTATATTAATGGGTTGAAATATTAACGTGCAATAAAAATACCGATTAAATTGTATTTTATATTAAAAATACTTAAATTCACATGATTTTTTTTATCACATGGGCTCTTATTTATTTTTTACTTAGTACCCTTAAAATATTAGGACTGACCCTTACAACATTACAATTAAAAAAGGTTGGCAAACCGCATGTAACTGACTACAATATATTATGTATGCTAAACAAGAAAAATAAATTTTTTATTGATAAAAAAAAGAAAAATAAATTTTACATATAAAATTGTAAAAATAAAGATAATTAATATGTTATTTAATATTTACAATGTGTAATCTATTGGCAACAAACTCTAACTGAATCGAATATTGAATTGCTGAATGCAATAGTTAACTATTTTAATAATTTAATTATAATTAAATTTAATTTAATTATGATTCAATCATACTTTAATAATAATTTAATTATTATATTTTTAATTAAATCGGACGGTTTAATCTGATTTTAGTAATATTGTGAGAGACTCAATTCATCGGTAACTAGCCTCGTAACAATTCTCATTTATAAAAATAATCGATAATTTGATTAGTCAAATAAATGAAAAAAAATTAGTAGGAAGCTAATTGCCGCTAATCTTAATTAGCAATCAAATGAAAGATTATCCAAAATCGTATATTCAGTTTCACGCATTTGTTTATTCGACAAAGATCTCTCCTCTCTCTCTCTCTCTGTATATATCTTTCCAACTCTCTCTTCATTTCTTCTTCCTCAAATCTTCTCTATCTTTTTTTCCATTTGTGAATTCCTGTTATAGCAATTGAAATGTCCGCGGACGAACTTGTTTCCAATGGAGATTCATTTCAAAAAGTGAAGCAGAGGTTCAAGGATCGATCTATGGTGCGTTCAATCTTCGCTTTCCATTTTATGCGTTTTTTTGGATTTTACAGGTTTGTTCGATTGTTTTGATCTGTTTTTTATGCAGAAAGTGGCTCAAACGAAGGAAATATTTTCGAAACAAGCTAATCAGACGAAGGAGATCTTGTCTAAGCAGGCGGTTAAGATTGCCAAACAAGCCGAGGAACATGAAAGCTTTCTTAGTAAGGTTTGCATCTTCGTTTGTATAATCGTTTTCAATTGGAGGTGTTGATGTTGTCATTGATTTGCTGTTGATATGATATGAACAATCCCTTAAGTGTTTGATGTAGGAATTTTGAATGTAGAATTTGAGTTGATTTTTCTTTGATTTTTGTTAGGTGACTCATTTTCTTGGCGTTCTGGGGTTTGGAGGATTTTGTTTCCTGCTTGGAGCAAGTAAGTTTGCTGTTATTGATTGTATTAAGAATTTTGTTGATCCTTTTCTTGCCTGTTAATGTTATTGTTCCCTGTGCAGGGCCGCAGGATATTCCTTACGTTTACTGCTTCTTTTATGTCATGTTTGTTCCTCTTCGGTGGATATACTACCGGTTTAAAAAATGGCATTACTATCTTTTGGTAAGCTATTTTTTTTCTAGTTTCACTAATGTTTTCATCCAAAAAACTAGGAGAGATGGTACGACTGGATTCTGAAATCTTTGCTAAAATTCAACAGTTCATGTTTCCAATAACCTGAGTCCCGACTGTGCATTAAAATGTGTGTTAGTAACCAAGGACTTTTATGTTTGATGTAACACAAACATGAAGTTGTAATCCAGCATTCTTATTGTATATAATGCAAGTTATACGAGAAGCAGTTTTTATATGCTAACTTCTTCTCAGGGTTGACCATGAATGTTACTGAACAGTGAAATGTATCACTATTGGTTCCTTGTTATATATGTGTGTGTGTGCACAGTACATAACTGATACAATGTAACAGTTGTGCATAAGTATAGTTCAAAACATAAAAAAATCTATCACTGTTGGTTCTGTTTGTTATACATATACATATACATATATAATTATATATGCAATGTACATAAACTTATATGTTCTTGCTATTCAGGATTTCTGCTATTATGCCAATACAATTTTCTTGGTCCACCTCCTTCTATATCCGAAGGATGAAAAGTTGTACATGGTCTGCTTTTCATTTGCTGAAGTAAGAACATAGTTCCCAATTTTCGGTTGATGGATGATTTATTTTGTCTCTTTTTCCTGATTTATAATGATAAATAATGCTGTAGGGGCCATTAGCATGGGCAATAATTGTTTGGCGGTGTAGCTTGGTTTTTAGTTCTGCTGATAAACTTGTTAGTGTCCTTATACATCTATTACCAGGTGAGTTCATCCTTCCTTTCTGGTTTAAATTCTTTAGAATAACATGATTTTCATCTTTGGGAAAAAATTTCTACATTTTTGGAAGGGATTATTTTAATGATCTACGATTCCGATCATGCGCAGAAGGGCTATTATAATGAGGTTATGCATATGTTATTGATGTTTTTGTTAATTTGAAGTTTGTCCGTTTACCATCCATTATCTTACATTTGGCCACGCAAGTATTATGGTGTGGCTGTTCAAAGATAAGAATAGAGAAAGCATTTAACAATGTTTTGACAGCTTACCAAATGAATAAAAATTTCCGTTTTGCCTTTGATAGAGAATGTCACTACTGTTATTCCTTGCTGTTTGTTATTTGAATTTGGCTGTTGCTTCTTGCAGCATTTTTACTTGGGGGAAACTGATGGACTACAGTATAAAATCGATGGTGATGAACCTGATTTTGGTTAATAGGGCTAGATGAGTTTGTGTTTCGGACATTCTCTTGCAAGGGTATATAGAGTTTACTTATTTAGAAAGAATTAAAGAAATTTATGAAGCCACTGCATTTAAACTGATTTGTCATTCATAGTCTAACGCCGAAGGATTATAGAGAGTGACATCAGTTTCTCACCAAGTTCATAGCAATCTTACCTCACAAATTGCAGTATGTTTTTGTGCATTATGCTTAACACTGGATCACATTATCAATGACATAAAACAGGAAACGTATAATTTGAAAAATAAGCATAGTGTTTATTTTAGAACATTGAGTGCAACCAAAGCTTGTGTTTGTAGTTAGTAATTAGTGATTGTAGTGAACATAATTATGGCCATAATCCTTATCTGCAACCAATGACATCATCTCTCACCTGTTGTCATTTAATACCGTCAGCACAGTGTTGAAAAATCCACTCATCAGGTTTTTTAAGGCTCGGGTTATTCTAGCAAACTATCAACAATTCGATTTCATATTCTGATATATCAGTTATATTTGCAGGTTTAGTAATCTTCACAATACGATGGTGGAATCCAGCAACCTTTGAAGCTATGCATCCCGAAGGAACTTTGCGCAGGGCATCATGGCCATATGTAGTGGAAGATAAACACTTCCTGTTGACTTGGCTGTTCTTGGTGCCCTTAGTTGCTTATACTCTATGGCAAGCACTCTATTTCCTCATTGTCAATGTCCTTCGTAGGCAACGGCTGTTAAGAGATCCTGAAGTCATGACTTCTTACAGGTAACGAAAGCTCAATTCATTTCCACTATGCAGACATTAAATATAATAGGCCAAATGCATCTAAACCACTTGGCAATCTTCGCTAGATGTCACCCTCAACTTTCATTTTCTCCTTTTACCTCCTGTTTTACATAAAATTGCGCAAATGCGCTTATATTATCAAATACAAAGAAAAATCCTACTCTACTCCGGATGTGGTTCGAACTTGTGACCTCTAGAGTCACAGATTCAGTTTCAACCACTGGGCTAAGACAAGACCTTCGCCGTAGATTCAGTCATAAAGTGCATATGTTTGCCCATCAATGCCACGTGTCATCTTCTGATTAGAGAGAAAAAGTAGGCTAATGACATTTCTGAAAAGCCAAAGCAGTCATCAATCAGAAGCTGACACGTGGTGTTTAGAGTAAACCGGTGCACTTTTTCCGAGGGGTGTTAGTTGGAACTTTTGAGAGTTTAAGGTGGCATCCAGTGAAAGTTGCCAAGTTCAAGAGGTCAGCATGCATTTTGCCAATATAAAATGATCATTTTCGATGGTTTGTTTCTCAAATTTGATGAGTTCTAATGCATTATTTTGCCTTTTGAATAGAGAACTCTCGAAAAAGGCGCAAAAGGCGAACAACGTGTGGTGGCGGTTAAGTGGTTTACTTGGCGATCAGAATCGTCTGCTCATGTACATCCTACTGCAAGGACTATTCACTGTGGCAACCATGGCACTGACAGTTCCAATATTCTTGTCATATGAGCTCCATGCTTTTTTCCAAATTCTGAAAATCTCGGCAGCTGTATGGAATGGAGGAAGTTTCCTGCTCGACGTAATGCCAAGGCAGGTTATTCTCAAAGAGAAGAAGAAAAAAGAGAAACAGCCAAAGCCGTCCCAACAGCAGGACGAATCGAACAATGGAACCGAAAAAGTAATGAACGGGACGGGGACTGACTCTGATGAGGTGCATGAATCTTAATCTCATGTAGCAATAGTTTCTTTTGAGGCTGTAACATTTATCTTATGAAAAAATTAGTTGATGTTGAGTTGTTTTTGTTGTTTTCAAAATGTTGAATAATTTTAATTCTATGTAGGGTGATGGCACTGTATAGTTTGACAGCAGAGGTGTAGGATGAAGATTATATAAGTGCTTAATTACATTATCTAATGGTCAGTTAACATATACGTGTCAAGTAGTTGACGTAACTCAGTGATGTGTATATGTACGTAATACATAGGATTAGTGTTGTGGAAATTTAAGTGCTAGGACCTCCGGAGCATACGTGGAAAGTAGCCAGATTTATTTAGAAATATATTGGTATATCAAAATTTGAAATGTAAAGCCACCTTCCACCTCATACTACCACACACAACAATAACATTAATGCTCAACAAGGCTCCCGCACAAGCAGAGTAAGGGAGGTGGGTATAAGCAATCTTACCCTCGTAATTACAGAATAATAGTTGTTTCCAACTGACTCTAAAGTGGAGTTACAACAACTACCCATGATTTCATAATAAAAGAAGCTCAAACGGTTTAATAAGTTATTTTGCCTTAACCCATCATACTACCACGTAAATCCATAAAATCCATTTTCTAATATTTTATATATTAATGCATCATCAAGTCAATTTCCGGTAAACAAATGTTTCACATTAATTAGAAAAAATGAGATTACTGAATATATCAAACATAGACTGTAACTATATTATTATTGGTATGAGGTCAAAACAACTTACTAAACAATATATCATGGCGGAGGTACATGTTTGGCAAAATGTTGTTAGTTGGATGTCTAGGTCAGCTGCTCAGAATCAATCATCTTGCTTTTTTCTAAAGAAAATATAGCAAATGAGTTCACTTCACTAGGTTCGAGATCCAGCCATAGCTTACCAACAGATCAAATTGGCCAATGCTTCAAAACTCAGGAAGTACGTGACATACATTTCAAAATCCCTATTATAAACTAAACATTATATACAAGAGCCTATTTTCTCCCTTGGTGATAGTTCCAGCTTGAACACCAAGAGTGAGAAAAACCCCATGCTCTAGTTTTTTTTTTATCATTGATTAATTTAGTCAGCTAATTTCTAGTCAAGTTTCCAATTATGGCATAAAACTTGCGCATTAAGAGCAAAGCAAGGATTACTTGCACATGATATATTAAAACAAATATAAAACGGAGCTAACATTGAATACCAAAGAAAAAAAAACTACATACATACAATTTGCTAGTATACAAAGTACAAACAACGGCCTATAAAATGCAGCAGATGTTAGTTACACCAAAGAAACCGTTACAGCAACCCGAAAAAAACCCAACCACTGGCAAAACCCAACTTAAAAAATTAAACAATAAAAAATATGAAGGAAGCCTGTTGAAGGCCCTGGCAAATTAGGAGGCCATAACGACCTCCAAAGATAGCTCGATATCACATAATTTGTGATAGAGCTTCTGAACAAAATACCCTCTCATTTAAATAACTCGAGGGGACGAGGTTTTGACAAGCACTAGTGATATATGATGATAGCCTAAGACGAATGCAAAATATATTATACACATTGATGGTGATGAACAATGAGGCAGGCTATTATATGCACGGGTCTAAGTGCATTGTGTGATTGGCACAAAAGGGATATGATTGAAACAAACATCAGTCTGCTCGTGGTAGTAAGAAACCGAAGCCCGAGTTTTCACGTATTAGAGGTGGCGGGTCGATATCTCCTATGTCTACTTGTTGCATTGACTTTGAGATGTCATCCACTGTGAATGGTATGCTGCGTTGTGTGAAGATTGTAAAGAGGATTAGACATTTTTATTGTGTTTTGGCCAAATACGTCAATTGCCCCCCTGAATTTTTACTTGTTTCTATTAACTCCGTGAACTTAGCAAAAATGCAACAAATTGCCCCCTAAATGACATGTGTCAGCTTCTGATTGGTTTGACTTTCAAAGATGTTATTTTATTGATTTTTCTCTCTCCCCTGCTAGAAGCTGACAAGTGGCGTTCAGGGGTGAATTGGTGCACTTTTGCCTAGTTTAGGGGCTAAGAGAAACTTCGAAAAGTTCAGGGGGAGTAATAGACCATTAGAGCCAAATTTTGGAGGTTAATTGATGTATCTGGCCTTGTGTTTTTGCGTGTGCATGTGATACGTGTATAAGCAAGTGGGACTAAATATGAGCCGAAATGAAATAACTATAGTGAAGTTGTACCTTGAATCATCATCTAACAGAAACGAACTGCTCACAGCATTGTTCGAGTCCTCAGTCATCATAACTCTCATGTTAGCTATAACCTGTAAATCCAAAGTTGTTTCAGACCGAAAAAGATGTCTTTGCAGGAATTAGGCATAACCACCTTTTTTGGACCCTGTGGTATAATCCATTTATCAATTTGGTCCCTTTGTATACAAGTTACCTATTTAGTTCATGTGCTATGCAACTTATTATCGTTTTGGTCCCTTCTTATACTGGACAAGCCGTGTCCCTTTACATCCTTAGAATAAGGATGGATAATTCTTTCTTCCTTGGAAAAATCATTTCTAAGATGTAAAGACAGACTTCCAAGCCCACGAATTCATGATGCTTTCAATGCTAAGGTAACATAGATCCTAACATCTAACTTGATCCATGCTTCCTTCAAGCTACTTACATAAGGTAACATGGATCTTAACAACATCCAAGGTGTTGTATCCTTGTTTCCTTCATGAATTCCCGCATTTCTACTCGACATAGAAATACTTGCATCATGTTGTTCAGTATCGGGCATATACCATATGGGTCAAGCCTTAGGCTTTGAGGACTATCCTCAAATTTCTAAACAAACCCTTGAAGCTAGAGCCAAATATAGTTACATTAATAGAGATTTTACAATGTGGGGCCCAAAAAGATAACAGATTGCTTAGTATAGGGGCTTAACGGGTAATGGTTACAAGGCACATGGACCAAATGGGTAACATGAATAGTAGAGGGAGCAATTGGACAAATGAGTCATACCACAGGGACCAAAAGGCCCTTTTACCCAGGATTAATACCAAAAACATGGGTACGTTAGCTCTTGTCGTCACACAAATCGACATAACAATAACAATAACAATTGAAGGACAACTTACATCTGAAGACACGCTGTGTGTCCCGTATTTGTCATCCCAATACATTGTGCTGATCCTGTATAGTTGTTGTATGCTCAACACCTAAAGAAGCAGCAACCAAACAGTATGTCATATGTTAAAATTGTAAAGAAGACGAAAAATAACAAAGAATTAAGTGGCATATAATGAAAAAGCTCATCGAAAAGACCGAAAGTACTGACAGGGCAGAGTTCTTTTGTAATTTCATTCAAGGTCTTCTTTGGCTTTTGATGTATGACCTAATCAAAGAAAAAGATAAGTAAAACAATGCAAATCTGTGCTCGAGAGAAAATGAGACGAACTAGGCACAAGTATTTACTAAGAATCCAACAGCCTGTCTTATATGTTTTAATTCATCCCAAGCAGAGCCCGCAAACTGCAGAAAAAGAAAAATAATGTTAATGCATATGCATAAAAGAACAGGGAAAATAAAGATAAGAAAGATATTTAGCTGCTTACTTCCTCAGTTGCCTCGTAGCACCAATGCTCTAATTCGGCTAAACCAGCTTTCACGTATTCTCCATTGCTGAATGAACAACATTCTCGGCGCAACAGCAGACTGAAAATGCAAATAGAAATGAGTATTACCAAGTAAATTTCTTAAAAATGACCGGTTTTTGTTTACATTCTATGATTAAACAAACAAATCAACAGTGAGAGTGGTTACCTATTAAATAGCTGGACATTAATGAATGAGAATATTTGAGTGAAAACTTTACGCACTAAGAAGGGAGGCACCTGCAAAACAAATGTCAAAGAATGATAAAATTCTTCAAAAAGGACCAAGGTCGTTGACTTTCTCAACAAAGAAAGAGAGCAGTCATTCCTTACATAATTTGCTTTCATTATCATCAAATAGCTGTTTAAGCTTTTCACAATGCTCTGCCAGTGAGCTATTAATGCTTGCTGAGCAACAGCATTCGCATGAGCCCGGCCTTTCACTAAACTTGCCCGTGAAGTTCTAGGTGCCTGCATCCATATCCAAAATAAGTACCAATTCAGTTCTTTGTTTATAAACAAAGGAGAAACAGCTCGTATAGTTCTTTGTTTCTTTGGTTTTAGAAAATTATATTAGGAGCAGCGTAAGTTAAGAGTATGAGTCATAAGCATTGACCTGAATACATAGTCCAAGCAGTGGAGATATCTCCTTCTTAAGATTGTCTCTAATCATTCCATATATCTTCTCAAGGAAGGCAGTCAGCTGTTGCTTGAACAACAATGCGGGATACTTGGCCTCAACTTGTCGTAAATCATCCAGCCTGCTTAGAGCTCTACCGTTAAGAAATGAGAGTCCACCACTTTGAGGAGATGCTCGAAGCCCCTACAGTCCACATAAACAAGGAAAAGAGAATTAACAAAATTTGTGCTTTAAAGTTTAAGGCACCTAAGTAAAGACGAGTTAAATTCTTACTTGAGACATCCTTCCAAAGAGAGAAGCAGATGATGTTCTACGCCGTTGTGGTGTTAAGCTGGCTGCTCCACTTGCTTTGAGCGTATGTTGGAGGAGGAGCAACAATGCAGAAGAATTAGATAGCCAATAGGCTAAGACATCATTGTTATTTGCGACCTTCAATACAAGTCAAGATTGATTGACATCAGTTATATATTCATGACCATACACAGCGTTTCTATTAGCCTTTGATTTACAGATAAGACAGATAATAAATTGTAAAATACCTCTATGGCTGAAGCTATTGTTTGAATGATACGATCAAACACACTTGTTCGTTCAACTTCAAACGATCTCCACTGAAGAAGACATTTATATACAATGCAAGCAGCAACTGGCTTGCCCCCAGAGAATCCCAAATTTTGTGTTATACACTTGATCAGCACTTCCTGGTTCTCCTGAAGAAAAGTTTATTGCAAAACATAAATTAGGAAGAAAATACGACCTCAAGAAAAACAAAAGTAGATGTATCAGTTGGATGAAGTAATTGACAAAACTTGGAAAAAACAGCCAATTACCTGCTGCTTTTCGTTGAGGGATTTTTGTGGCTTTTCCTCAGATTCAGGTTCACGTGCAGGTGATACAGCAACAACCATATCCTAGAATAACAGGAACAGGAAAAAATTATGGTAAGGCCAATGTAACGTATTTCCATTATCACAATGAACGGATTCCCTTACCAATGGCTGTTTTGCTTCTCCATTGGCAACATTCCCATTCTCTGCAGTTCTCTGTTGTTTAACAAATGACATAAAGTCAATGAGATTCTTAGGTCATAATGCAAGGACAAATAACCACTAAAATCATATTCACCTGTATGATTATTGTTTTTTGCCGTGTAGACAAGGATTTTCCTGTTGGCGACATAGTCAGTGCTTGCTGACGAAGAACTTGATTTTCTGATTCTGAGTTGGAAAGTTTCTCTTCCAATCTGAAAAGCAATGTAGAAGTTTTGGCATATAGTTCAAAAGAAAGTCTCATTATAAAGAAGTAGAGATCAGAATGAGAGTGCACACTATCAGAAACAATTGAAAGTCTTTAAAAAAAATGAGCTAAGGTTGAGTGAGACTATAATGCAAACAATAAACAGACGGGAGCAGGAACGTTCTGATAAAATTGATTAGTATAAACCATGATGAAACTATTTTGCTCCTAGGTTTAGCACGCAAACAGTTCCATTATCGTAAGGAAACAAACCTCTGCACTGACTCCTGAAGTTGTTCAACCTTTTGCTCTGTATCTTCAAGTTTCTTCACCAGTTCTGAGTTTTTGGTCTCAGCATCCTCCTGAGCTTTTCTTGCTTCTTCTGCGGCCTGTTTTTCCGAAAGCAGAGAAGCCTGGAAAACAACAGAAACTCATCAGGTCTCTTCAGAGACTGCAAATACTTGTGATGTGACTTGTAATTAACTTTTATTTATCTTAGAAAAAGCTGGATAAATGCCAGAGGACTCCTGAACAGTCTGATCGACACATTGAGAAAAATCACAATTGTGTCTTGAGGGAATTGGGCATCAACCTAATAGGTCTCAGCAAATTCCCTGAATGTGAAGTGGTAATGGCCAAGATTAAAGCAGGAATTCTATGAAAAATAAAGAGTTGTAGAAGAGAGGAAATCAACAAATCAGAAATTTGTCAATACTCTATCGGTCAAGAACCAGCAAAATGTAGCAAGCACATCAAAGGTTCAAATTTGACAGCCTTTATTTTTTAATTTTGCCTCATATGGGCATACAATAATAACAAAGGAAAACCTTATCTCACCCTGCCCGAATGTGGACTCAAACCTGCGACCTCTAGGATCACAGGTTCAAGGCTCAACCACTAGACCAAGCCTAAGAAAAATAAATTCAGCAGTCACAATTCTCCCAGTTGATTTGAAGTTGTAATCACTACAAACAGTCAAGGGAAAGGTCACTCAGTAAAAGCTATCTGTTTGGATTCATATGTTTCCATTCAGAGCAGCGTCGAACAAATTCTCATTTACATATAACTTTTTTTCACTTATATGACGATATTATTCATGTTGGTTTAAAATCACGAATTATGATTGCTCATTTTAGGTGCATACCTTCAAAGTCTCAACCTCAGCCATCAATTGTTCAACCTTTTCCGTGTCTTGAACAAGAACAGGGGTTTCCTGAATGACTGGAGGTGCCTCTTCAATAGCTTTTCGAGCTGCTTCTCGTTCTTTGATTACTCTGGCATTGGCTTCTTCTACTTGCACATGCATAGCATGCAAAGCTTCCTGTAATTTGGCAATTTCTTGGGCCTTTTCCTCTTCCAAATCAGTCTGTAGTTGAAATCAGAACAAAATTAGTATGTGCAAGGGAGTCCATGTTACTGGTACTCGTTCAAGGTGAAAAACATACTCTTAATCTCTTCTCAAGTTGTAACCTCCATGTTAGCTCTTCCACTCGCTTTTCCAATTTGTCTTTCGCTTCTTTAAGGGCGCCGGTCTCCCTTGCAGCCTGTAAATTTACTCTAATCATTTGCATCTGAATTCTTTTGTAGAGCCAATTCGATATAGTACATCTTTTAAAACAATGCAAAATTAAGTAATTTATCAAACCATTTTAAGCATTCTAAGCTCTTTTCGAGCAACCCTTTGCCTCCAGCCACATTGGGTAACTAATGCAGCCTTCTGAAGCCTCTTATAATAAGATAATGCTATGTGGCAACGCAATTGTGCCTGCAAGTCATCAAAAGAATTGAAGTGATCAATCGTCTTTTCTTTTTTTCACTTGAGAAAATAAATGGGATCCAACTTTTCAGAAACTCGATATTGTAATTTAGAAACAATAGCTTCTCTCAACCCTTAAATTGACATAATGAAAAAGATTTGGTGTTTGACCTGGATTGCAATTGCGGCTTTAGTTTGCTTCCTGAATCTGAATTCATCACGAGCAGTCATTGCCCTTAAACCAGTCTGTATCGTAACTGCAGACAAGTATATTGTCAAGTAGGATTTCCTGGCTCTGCATAGTCTAAAGTTCTTCTGAATCTTCAAAGCTGCTGCTTCCCTTCTCAATTGCTCAAATAATTTGCGAGCCAATACACCTGATTGTCACACGCAACAGAAAAGGTTACAATCCCAACCAAATCTCCAAAAACGAAGATAATAAAACCTAACACCATGCAAAGACAGAACATGAATAACTATTTGGAGAAGCTAAATATGAAATATTCACTACTGAAACTAACAAACTGTATTCTTATTTTAATTGAAAGTTGAAGCCGGGAATCCGGCCTCAATTTACTAAAATAGAAAAAGAAAAAGTGCAACACAAAAAAGGAAACATTATGCAGCTATGTGTGACTACATTTAAAGAAATACTGAAAGCACTCCAACATAATTGCACATTCAACCACAGCAGACCATCAATTCACGTGAATCTGTCACATGCACTAAACTATTTTATGCCACAAGTGAAATTTGAAGAATCATGATGAGCATCAACATACATATACAATATATGCTTTAATAGGGAAAAGAAAATACCCCGGCTATGAGACTGCAAACGAATTGCAGCTTGCCGAAATGCGATGAACTCCTTGCGTGCAATGTAAGTGCGGATCTGTCTTTGAATAGTTCTAGCTGCATTTCCAAGCACTTCTGCTCTTCTTGCATCAAGTTCAGCCATTTGACCCGCCCTGAGGAAAACCTTTGTCTTACCTATCTGTGAAAATAACAAATTTCCCACACACTAGACATCAGAGACTACATACACAATCGACAGGCACATGGAAACTTACAAATAGACATGTAAGACATGTGAAAGAATGATGGGGTTAATTACTCTGATGGATGAATATATTAGCCCTTGCAACGCAAAACAAACAGGCTTTCTATTATCCCCAAAACTAGGGTCTTCAGTTCATACTTCATACAGACAGATTGAAGACACCAACAAGGATAAAAAAAGTCTTAAGAAACTTGAACTAGAAATTGGTGGTTCCGGAAGTAGATGTGATTAGCCATTGATGATTTTTTAGATGAAAGCAGCTTGAAAACCAACAAAAACAAATCAAGAATTTTTTTTTTGCCAACTGCTAGGTTTTGAGATGCCACAATAATCCTATTGCCAATTAAATGCTCTAAGGCAGCATTTGGTTTTGGGATCCAAATATACACTATCCCCTCCTTCACATATCCTATTACCAATATTTGTTTATGAAAGGGGTCCGTATTTCAATCAAAAGAGCCCATAAATAATATCCAAACAATGGGAGTAAGCAATTGATAGCAAACATATAGCTAGTCAATACATACACCAAGATCATCTGATTTACTAATGGGGAGTGTTCAATTAAAAGTTCATCACCTCAGCATACTTTCTGCTATTTGACTCTTCACAAACAAAGCCGAACCTCTTGTGGCTTCGCATCAGGACAGGCAAACAACATATATTACTCTAAATTGGTAATCACTTAGTAATGAATTCACATGCAAGTATAAATGAACTATATATTTATCCAATATCTCCAGACTGAAATTGTTTAAGTATAGAGGGATACACGGTCAGACTAGGCCCCTAGTATAATACAATTACACAGAATTTATATCAAATATTTCATTACCTGATAACCTTTCAATCCCCTTTTATCCAGAATCATTTGGCAAGCAACCTTATCATCATAACTGTGCAGAAAAAATAACGAACACTTATTCGAGAGAAGCAAAATGCTGCAGAAGATGAAGGGTAAAAGAATATAAGACAATTAATTTGTCCCCTTAAATTATGACTTACTTTCCTTCCAAAACTTCTGGAGCAAGAACACCAAACCGGATAAGAAACTCATAGAAAGTTCGTCTTGTTGGATATCCAGCACAGCTTATTCTAATTGCCTCAAGAACACCCTAAATAAATGAAAATGATGATAAATACATTATACATATCATAATACAAAAATGACCCAAATTGCAAATGCCACACTTTTAATCTTCTGGGCTTGTAGCCTTATCATACTTACACCACATCGCAGTTGCTGTATAATATTAGCATTCTCAAAAATCATAGGCTTGAGAACATTATTTGGCTTCACACATCTGATATAGTGGGGCTCAGTGGAATTCAAGGTCTCCATCAAAGATTGCAGTTGTAGCTGCAGTTTTAAGAAAATACATCTTTGTAACCATGACTAAAAACAAGATCAGCGATTTAAAAACAAGTTGCTACAGTGAGCTAGAATGCATAAATTGTCTTCATGTTCAATAAGTATATATGATTAAATCTAGTAACATGCACCAATCTGCATTTTATAAATGGTATTATTTTTCATCAATTTAGAGATTGTCAATATCATTTGGATTTATTTTGTTTTTTGAATACTTAAAATTAACAATGACTTCATGCAAGATACATAATACCACCACAAGCAAATGAAAAAGAATCTGAGCCAAATATATTACCCTTAGCTTGTATGTGGATGTACAATTCACTTAATTAGAATGAATACAGCATTATTTTGCATAAAGACCTACAGTAGTGTAATAAATAAAGAAAAGGTTGCAGAACTGCAATAGCACAAGTCTACCTACTGCAACCCTTACACGCTAGGTCATGATCAAAAAAAATTTCTTATAACAGTGTACCATCAACACCTCAACAAGCTGTTACATCATTTGACCACAGCCCTTTTCCATCACCCAACGTTCAGAAGAAGCTCTTCTATTTCTTTTTAGAGGGAACAACTCGTATAGAAATATAACTATTATATACGCTTAATTTCAATAATTCCAGATGCGGTATATGCATATTCAGTATATGCTTACAGTTGCAGGTTTATTTTGCAGGCTGTATGGATTTGAAATATAAGGAAATGCTACACCCAAACCAAACCAAACCAAAACAGACTTAGCATTTATAGATTCAAGACATTTCTACAATCCTTGAATATTGGTACCGGCCAAAAGTTTTGATCTATCAGCTACGATCCCCATCAAATAAATCAGTTGATGGCATTCAAGTTCTAGGAAGGCCAAAGTCTAGAGGAAAAATAAATTTATAGTACCTTAAAGCGTGACCCAATGGAAGAAAACTTGGAGGACTTTGATGTTTCCTCTGCAACTCGAGGAAAGAGACCAGCCACAAAAGAGCAGCTTGAAGCTGTCAGAAGATCTTGATGCTCTGCTACCACATAATCTTTGTTTTTATCAAGAAACTGATCAGCAAGATAAGTAACCTGTGGAAAAAAATCATGAATACCTTTGCATTCCTCAAAGTTAAAAACCTTGTGAACAAGATTTACAACAATTATGTTTACCTCCCCTGCATAATGAGATATGGTAAAACTAGTGCGAGATAGCTTGGGTTTGATAAATCGCTTGTTGTTTTTAAAGGTCTGATACAACTTCTGAGCAAAAGTTTCATGTGTAGATTTTGGAAACATGCTGTATGAAGTAGTTAAACATCATACTTGAGTCAGTCTTTGCAATAAAAAACATAAAAGTGTGAACAATGGTTCAACTTCTGCATAGGATTTATGAGGCAAAAAAATCAAATGCAAATCAAATAGCAATGCCGTACCAGGCTTCATCTAGAAGTGCTATAATCCCACCAGGTTTCTGCAAAATATTGAAGAGAATAATTGAAATGTATAAGGCTAAACACTAGAAGAGCAAGACACTAACATGTAAATAGTATATTGTGCAATGTTGTTCTACCGCTCCATCAAGCATATTATTCTTCAAACAAATAAAGGAAATAATTTAAACGAAAAAGACTGTGAAAAGACGGTACAAGACCTTTTCAATCAGATCCAGTACATCTTGATTGTCAACAAACTCTATGTAGCTCCAGTTTATTTCTTCTTTTGTGTATTCTTCTTGTTCCATTTTAAAGACATGCTGCAGACATCATACACATACATCCAAAATCAGTAAAACCAGTGTTATAACACAATGGTACAGAACAATGCCAAACAATACCAAACCTGATTGAAATGCTGTTGAAGTTTTTCATTGGTAAAATTGATGCAGAACTGCTCGAAACTATAACATGGAGAAAGTCCAGCTTCAATAAAAAAAATAGCACAACCAAAAAGTTTTTGAGTTTCAATTGTGTACCTATTGAACTTAAAACTCTCAAATCCATATATATCAAGAACTCCAATCAACTGTTTTGAATTTGGATCTTGCCCAATCGAATTGTTAATTTTCTCTACAAGCCTGCAAAAATTTTAAATAGGAACCCAACATCAGATTAAATAAAGATGTCTATGACCATGATTTAGAATATAAATTTTACAAGCTACACAAAGTGTCATTCTTTTTTATTTTTTTAATCGTCCTTGGTGACCGGCCAAGTGCTATTCTGCATGGGAGCAACTGCATAAAAGTTCTCTTACCAATCAAATAAGCGAGAATAGACAGTTTTAGCCAGAGCATCCCGACTACCTAATGCACCATCAGGATCAAGGGTCCTCGTGATAATCTCTTCTGGAGTTACCATTACACGCTGAATCAGGGCATATTCTAAGCTCTTGGCATCGCACCTGTGGCACAACAAATATAATTGCTACAAAATGCTAAAATAGCAAAGGAAACAATGATACCAAATGCATCAAACTTGGGAGAAAAATAAGCCATACCTGAGCAGCTCCGCTGTTGTATTGAGATGGAGCCTAGATTTCTCATCCTTGATAACAGATGAGTCTATCTCCTCTCCTTTGGCGAACTCAATGTTTCCAAGGTGTAGAATTGCTGCTACAACCCTAAATATTGCCTCCTGAAAACGGTAATGCAGAATTTGTAAGAGCAGTAGTATGCTAGCATGACCATAGCATTGATAAAAATTAATGGGAGACTGACCTGCTCTTCTTCACTGATGCCAACTATATCCATTGCCCTTCTCGTTGCAAGATACTCCTCAGCATCATTTACTCCATCCAATTCATAGCAGTTCGATTGATTCAAGAAATGAAAAGATTTGGGGTTCTCCAATTTATACTTCTCTCTTTCCTAAATTAAGGGGCAAATATTGGTGATACAACAAATAAAGAAGCATTAAATACAATTGGCTATGGATAGATTTCCATAGAAAGTTAAAGAATCAACACCTCTGGCGGGGCTGCGCATAGAAGGTAGAAACAGTGATAGTTTCGCTCAGGACTTGAAATTTGGCAAACCCGAGACCTTTCAAGCAAATAAGTTCGTATAGCTGCCCCAGATATCCTTCCATTCTTGTCGAATTGAATCTCTACAAATTTACCAAAACGACTGCATTTTGATGCCAAGATGAACACAAAGAAATAGTCAGATAATCTCTTCCAAAGCAAACATATATACACATGCATCAGTCTATCCATCTCCAAAAAAATTCAGGAGAAAACATATCCATGGCATAAAGATAATATCATAATAGAGGCCCAGAAACAGAAAACCGCCAAAAAGAATGACTGAAGCACAAAATAACAGCTCAATCAGCTAGAATAGAACTAAGAGACAATGGAATTGCCCATAAAAAATTTGCATATGCAGCTAATGTAACATGACAAGGAGATACTTAGTACCGTTTTCAACTTTGTGAACATTTACGAACAACCCAATTTGTTGTTTCCAAATTCTAACATATCTCTCTGCATGTGTGTGTGTGTGTGTCCTGTATAAACTCTTAGTCTATTAACTGTTAGACCTTTTGTTCAGTTGAACTTCCAGACTAGATCAAGAACCAGTGAACCACTGTATTGATTTATTACATTGGACAGAGCAAAAAAGTAGTTACCTTGAGTTGTTGTTCCTGACAGTTTTGGCATTACCAAATGCTTCAAGAACTGGATTAGACTGCATATTTAAGTAGACCAGAAGGATCACATCAGCGAACACTTTCCATCAAAGTAAAATATTCAAATAATTTATGCCACAAATCTGTAGACCACAGGCAAATCATCATCTTACTTCTAGCACTTGTTGCTCAACTGTTCGTCCTTCCACACCAGATCGACCACCCAAATATGCAAGATACCGCATAAGCATTTTTGTTGTCTCAGTCTTACCAGCACCACTTTCACCACTAACTAGAATAGAGTTGCTTTTCCCTTCATTGATCATTGCTCTAAGCAAGAAAAACATATAGCTTAGCACAAGCTTGATAGGAAAATGCAAGGTTTGAAACAATGGCAATTGATTACCTGTAGGCAACATCAGCAACAGCAAAAACATGTGGGCTCAGCTCTCCAAATTGAGCACCTTTATATTGTTCCATCATATGAGTGTCATACAGATGTGGTAATCTTTGAAATGGATTAATAGCTATCAGTATATTTCCGGTGTACGTCTGCACAGTAAATTTATATGTTCAAAACAGGTAAAAATGCTAAAACTTGTGCTGAATGAGGGGGAACTTTCTTATTTAATATTTATGTCAATTTATCAATGTAAGAGAAAGTAGATTACATAGATTTCATTAAGTTCATATCTGGTAGACAAATTATGCAGAACTCCCGGTTCATGCAAATATGACAGCTTTGTCATGTCATCTACACCACCCGGAGGAGCTTCAGTATCTTTGGGGAATACTTTGGATAACTTTGCAACCGCCTACAAAAATTTTTGCCATTTGAAAATCATAAAACTATAAGCTGAAAGGAATAAGATACAGTTATCAATCTTTTATATGTGCAAATGGAATGCAAGAAAAATAGCTAACAAATCTCAAAATAGATAGAAAAGCAGCTGCCAAGCAGTTCTTAACCAGCTAGTAACTGTCATGTACACAACACAATATAGGTATACGATTTGTACGTGGTATTTGTAACTCAATTAAGCATATTAAATTGAACCAGTGAAAACTCACTGTTTTTCCATTTGTGGTATGAACATGAACTTCGTCACCAGCAATTTTAAAAACTTCTCCATCTATCCATGCAAGCTCTGGATCTTCAACCCAGACATGAGAGCCTACTATAATATTAACTGAAGTAGCCTGCAAGAAAAACATTGTAGGAACATATTTGAATTAGGTCGTACTTCTTTCAAATAGAAAATTTAAAAAACTAAATTAATCAATGAGCAATATATTTGTAGCCTCTACAGTTTATCAACCTGACAAAGAGATTCACTAAATTCTAACGATAAAAAATATCATAGAAACGCAAATCACATTTTGAAAAGTGACATTACAACACAAGGGAAATTTGATTTTGAGCGTGCACAACTTCTGGTGAACTCCAATGAGAACATACTTTTTCCCCAAAAGTTCATAAGAATGTATATGAGTGTTAAATATGTCCAAAACTGCAACTCATCTTCATGTTATATGCATAAGACCTTCATAAGAAGTAATCAAAAGCAAAAAACAGAATTTCAAGATTTTGGCTATGACTATATTGGCACAAAAATATCATGCATCCTAGCAGTATTTCTACAATTGGCTAAGGGCTTATTATCAAGCTAACAGTGAAGTCAAATGACAATCCAAACTGCAGAATAAACTCCCAACTTCCAATAACCAAATTAAAACTAAGCGGTGATACATCATCGCAACACCATATGCAAGAGTTAAAAACTCAAAGTTACAGAAACCAAAATATCTTAATTTGCTTTATTTAAATTACAACTACCAATTCCAGTAGCATCCAAATGCGAATAGCATCTCCAGTTCGAGCCATAATTGGTCCATGTCTTCCCGAAACCAAAAAATATCCTAAATTATTATGGAAATGAAATAATAACAAGTGCAAGCATAGCGAAACATTTCCCGAAACTTAAATGCCTTTTCAATATACCTTTTGACCAGTTCAATGTATCACCCTGACAGGCTCTTATTAGTCTTGCAAATATAGGACCACTAATCTTAGCAAATTCAATCGGAATAACAGTTTACCAATCAAAATCTACGAGTCTCAGTAGCTGAAATGCCATATCTAGCTATCAAGTAATGCACATACTTCATACGAAATCAAAAATTTGCTATGATTACCGACCAACACAGAGCATAAAAAACACAGTTCATTTTCCGAATCACAACTCATAAATTCCTATCCGATTCAAACAAACCAGTCTAAAAATGAGAGATTAACAAAAACAAGATATGATTTCAATTCTTTAGCTTACCATATCGATTCTACACAGCGATCTTCTTCCTGTCTCAACTAATCAGAAGATAAACCCCGAGACGATCGGAAATGAGACTCAGTGAGTCCGATCGGACGCACTTCGTCTCCTTTTTGTAAAGTCCGAAGCTCCTCCTTCCTCTACTTCTTACTATTGCCGCTGTTCTGTTTCAAAAACAGGCGGTTGAATTTAATCGTCAGCTGAAGAAGATGATGATAAGCAGAAGCGAACAAAATTATTTTTCAAGAATTTTCACCCCTTTTTCAAAGCTTTTTTTTTATTTTCCTGTTCTTTCTGTATTTTGATTTAGAAAACTAAAAAAACTTGGTTAGGAGATTGTTTAAAGATATATATACCTAAAAGCGAAGCTGTTTATTTAGCTCAGGGTTTTCTCTCTGTAAAATTGGTCAAGTGGGGTCCACTGCTACTCAACAGCGGCACGAGACTCGTTGCGGATTAGTGGTCGCCATTAACCTTTAAACCCAAATATTACAGCAAATATTATTAGTGACTAATTTGTTTAATTGTTTTTCTTTGTTTTTAGTCATCACAAGGGTTGTTATTTACTGAATATGCCATTCAATTTAACAAAATGATTAATTTTAATCATTGTGTTGACAAAATTTCGGGGAAAGCTATTATGACTTTATTTTTTACAAGATTAAAATTAATATGTCTTTTATCGTTATTAGATTAATGGGGGTAAAATTCAATCCAATTATAATAATGGTAAAGTCAGGAAAGAAAATAAAGCCATTAAAGAATAACCCCAACTCTAGTTGTTTAGGATTGTTATGAATGCATTCAGTATAAGGGAGAGTTTTGTTTTGTATATACTTGTAAGCCTATAAATTCATTTTCTCACCGTCTTTCTTTATGAGTTGATTTTTCTACGTAAAGAATAAAATGTGATCGTAAAACATGTACACATTTTTATAAGAATGATCGAATAGGTCATGTTCTCTTGGACTATAATTTAGTTCAAATCAGCTATACATAGTTATAATTTACACTGAAATTAGCTCAATTCAGTTCACTTCAGTCAACTTCAATTTAATTTAATTTATAAAATTATAGTCTAAAATAACAGGATATCAGCACTCTGTGCTCCAAACATATATGAATGGTGTATTTGTTTCCAAATATGAATATTTGCAATTGATGCACAACATTTTAATCAACTAGCCCATATTTGAGACTAATCTATTGGCTTTACTCCGTATAAAAATTTAATTATTAGTTGCTTTATAATTAAAAAAAACAATTATGATGATTTTCCTTTAATAAAGAACATACTACTTTGTTGTTCATTATTTTGAAATGATAGAAGGAAATTTAATCTTATCATACAATTAAAGGAATAAAAACTAATTTAAAACGAATAAATTAACAATAAAAATATACTTTTGTGTATTATAACAGCATATGCTACTACCTTGAAGAAAAAGCAAAATCTAAAAATACAAATATCTATCTCTACTGTACCCTTTTTTAATTGTTACAATTTTAAAGTACGGTTATTTATTAATTTTAAGTTTAATGCATACTTAACCTTTAAATTTGATAATTTTTATCATCTGACATATTTAATTTACATATTTTTTTATCAATCCCTTGAACTTAATAAATGTGCTCACTGCAGTCCCTCAATACCACATGTCACCTTGTAATTAATCTGACTTTTCAAATATGTTCAGAAGGTGACACCCGGCATTTAGGAGGTTGCAGCGAACACTTTTACCAAGTCCAAAAAGTTGGTAAAGACATTTGTAAGTTATAGGCGCTAGGTGATACTCCCTTCATTTAGAAATTATTATCTATTTAGCCATTCTATTAGTTCTCTTTTTAATTGTCAAATTAGATTATCAATGCATTTTGCGCAATTTTTCTCTAATTTACCCTTGTATTAATTAGGATAGAGATTATGTATTGTGAAAATTATAAGTGAGTAATTAATAAGAAAGAGAATTTAACATAAATATATAAAAGATAATTTAATCATTTTAATAATTCGATTAAATGAATAATATTTTATACATGAAAGAAGTAAAAGTTATCAAATTAAGGAGGCCAGGTATATATTAACCCTTAATTTTAACAAAACATGTAGATTGATGTTTCAGTTTTATTATGCAAAGCAAGGGTAAAACTGTACTTGCAGTTAACCTGGGGGTAAATTGTTAAATAAAAAATGAAATATCCAGGCACATGAACAGAATAAAAAAATAAAATAATAGACATTACAGAATGATATCGCACACTATTTGCTGGCGTGTATAATTAAGCTATATATATGGGTCGGAGAATCTTTTGTTGCATAAATCCGGTTATACCGTTTACATGTCCTTGCCTATTCCAAGTTAAGCACGTTTATGATTTATTTATTTACAAGGGAACCCATATAATAATACGTGCGTTCACACTTTAAAACAATTTTATTTCTCCCGTATTACAGCGAACCATATTTTCTACTTTTTATTTTTTAAATTTTATTTTAAAAAATTTATAGTATTTTTATTTAAATTATATTTTCTATTTTTATTCCTCATATTATATTTCTCTCAAAATAATAATATTTTATTATTATTATTATATTAATACTTTTACATTATCTCTATTCTAATCAATTTAAAAAATAATTTTAAAAAATAAAAAGTGAAAATAAATAATATATAATATTCATTCTCTAAAATAGAGTTCTATATATAGAGAACCTATTTTAGGAATATATTATATAAGGAATGGTTAGATTTAATTATTCCTTATATTCATTCCCGGATACCGTAAAATAGAGAATGAATGGATTTGATCTATTTTATCCTTCCCTATTTTTCAGTCATTTTCTCTTTTATTTTTTTAAATATTAATACTATTTCAGATTTTTCTGTGGAAACATTTATTTTATTACATTAAGTTTTATATTATTTTAATAAATTTTAATTCCATATCTATATGTATATGTTTTTGAAGTATAGAGAACGGAGAAATTACATATTTGATTTTCTTAGTTTTTACCCATTCAGCAAATGATTTATTTAATTTTTGCTTATTCGATGCAGGATTTATTTAATTTATATTATATTAAGCATTTAACTAACTGCATAAAATGTCAATAATCTATATTGAATATAAACATATTTTGTTTATCATACATAAATTTGTCATGTCTCATTGGTTAGTTGTCAATACTAAATTTTTATAACGGTAAAATTGTATAGTTTACTCACCAAATATATAATTTCAATAGCTTAAACTTCAAAGCTACATTTGAATTATAGAATTAGGGCGGGTTTGGGATTGATTTCCCGTACTACTTTTCTGAAAAGCTCTATTTTCAATCTTTTCCAAGTCGTTGTCCTGAAAAGTTCTGGAAATCAATAGCAAACAATTCTTAATTAATTAATATTAAGAGACAAAACCTTTTATCCAATCTTAAAATATGTTATTTTACTAAAAATTTATAAATGAAACATTTTATAAACAATTCCAACAAAGCAATATACCAGAAAAGATAATTAAGTTGGTCTCTCGTATTTGTAAGATTCTGGCACAGGCCTAATGCTACCCAAGTGAACCCATAGGCTCATGAAAGAGACCTCTATTAAAGGGTCCTTGCCACAACTACAATTAAGAAGAGACAACCCCATTAATAAATTTTGTTGGCCCTTAATTTTCAACTATGTTAAAATAGCTGCTTGCATATTTTTATTGCTTATATAGTCAACATTGCATTCCATGCAGTTTCAACTCAGATTCACTTCATTTTATTTCAGTTTAATTCAGTTCAATTATACATAGTTATAAATTTATATTGTAATAAGTTCAGTTCAGTCCACTTCAGTTCAGCCATGCGTAATTATAAATTCATACTGAAATAAGTTCAGTTCAGTTCAATCAACTTCAATTCAATTCAGTTCAATTTTGAGAAGTTGAAAATTACGTTAAATTACTTTGTTAAATTCAAAATGTAAACTAAAGTTGATTTGTTTGTCAGAATCTATGTGCTTCTTGTTATCAAATTGGAAGAATTCCAATTAATTTCAAATTTAGTAATGAGATTTGGATTCTTATGAAAAGAACGAATTGACTTACTTTGATTTTATTCTTTTACAAAACACAGAAGCAGCACAATAATTAAAGAAACAAAATTGTCCAATATAATCTTTGCATATATATTGTTTTATCATGTAAAACACAAAAAATTATGGCTTTTGAATTATAATTTCAACTTGTTTCTTAAATAGACATCAAATATCCAGAGTCATTGATATATCATGCATATGTATGTGCGTGAGTAACACATTAGTAGCTTGGAAATTGAATATGTTATTTTTGTTAGTGAAAGTAATTTATAAATATTAGAGAGAATGTGTTCTATATTTATATATGAACACTAAAAAGAAAATGTACAAACATAAAAATACATATTTATATGGATTCAAATCTACTGTCCTCAAATTGGTGTCCACTTTTGTGTCTCTCCGTTCATATTTGACATGTATTATATTGATAGGAGATATAAACTGAAAATGAATAAAATAATAATAAAAATAGACACGTGTCAATATTTGAATCCCAAATGATGAGTGGAGGGACATGAAGGGACACCAATTTGGGGACAGCAGATTCGAATCACAAATATATGTTACTGATCCTCTGTGGAAATACTTTTTTTCAATATTTACAAGTATCTTCACTGAGATAATCTTGTTTGGGGCTTAGTAATAGATAAGGTTATTCACCCCTCTCAACAAGTGTATTTAGACGTTATTCTCCTTCAACTTATTCAGTCTGCTTAATCAATTGAGTTAGTATGTGAAAATATATCTTAATGTGTAAAATATGGTAGTATTTAGTAGGAATTCAATACATTCGTTTTTTACATTAAAGTTTTGCTCAATTTTATATATGAAATAAATGTAATTTATTTCCTTCCAAATTAAGTGTTCCAAGCATAGGTAATACATTAACGATATAGATTTTACCAAAAATAATTATTAATGATATAGATTTGCACCCTGTGTTGGCAGAAATTCTTTCAAAACTTCCATAATCTTGCTTAGGATGATGTAAAAAATTAGCGAAAATTCGCTAATGCAGTGGAAAAAGTTTGGCAAAAACACCCTATGCTGGTGTTTTTTAACTTATTATGTACTAAGTTATCTTAACTTATAAATAATTTAAAATTAGTTACGAGTCGTATTTGATAAAATTGGCTTATAATAAAATTATAACTTATAAGAAAATGTTATGTGATTAAAAAAAATAAATAGAGGAGATGACTTTTTTTTATAAAATTAAATTAAAATATATTTGTATTTACATAAATAATTTTATTTTTTTTGTAACATTACATAAATAATTTTATAGTTTTTCTTATAAAGTTTGGTTATTTTATGGTAACTTTTTTCTTTACTTATTTTATCATTATTATCATTATATTAACTTTCACCTCACTAATATAATGATGATGAAGGACAAAGCAATTTTTACTTTATAAAAAATAAAATTACCTCCTTCACTATGAAATTAATATATAACATATACAAACTATTTCTCAAACTAATTTATAATTTTACAGGTAAAACGTGTTTAGAAGATAATTTGACTCATTTATAAATATTAAAAAAATTACTAAAATATACTTCTTTATATATAGAATAATTTATAGGACACATTGATGAAGCTCCTTTACGGTCGGACCACTATATAATTTTCTGTCTAGGCATCCCAAAGGCAACACGATTGACACGTGTGAAGAGATTGGACCGAAATCAGTACAACATAACCAATAGGACCCACCGCAGCGCCACCGTGCTCTTACACTATTTATTAACAACCACACTCCCATTTCCCATCCATATCCCATTTTGTAAGAACAATCAACAAACCGCAGCCGCCGTCGCCGCCGCCGGCAGCCTCCGTCCGCTCATTGCCATGGTAACTTCCTCCTCCCTATTCCACTCCTCAATCACCTCCCCTCTCACTCACAACCGCCACAATTCCCGTCAAATCCCTAGAATCTCCACCTCTCACCGCCCCCCTTGCCGAATCTCCTGCACCTCATCCACTCTCGACCCCACCCCCTCCTCCAACAACGCGCCGCCGCCTGCCACCAAACACCGCCGCCCCGCCGACGAGAACATCCGCGACGAGGCCCGCCGCGAGCGCTCCTCCTCCCCGCCATCCACCTTCTCCGCCAAGTACGTCCCGTTCAACGCGGCGCCGGGCTCCCGCGAGCACTACTCGCTCGACGAGATCGTCTACCGGAGCCGCTCCGGCGGCCTCCTCGACGTACAGCACGACATGGAGGCTCTGAAGAAGTACGACGGCGGTTATTGGCGCGACCTGTTCGATTCGCGCGTGGGGAAGACCACGTGGCCGTACGGCTCCGGTGTCTGGTCGAAAAAGGAGTGGGTGCTGCCGGAGATTCACCCCGACGATATCGTATCGGCGTTTGAAGGCAATTCGAATTTGTTTTGGGCTGAGCGTTTCGGCAAACAGTTTCTAGGCATGAACGATCTATGGGTTAAACAATGCGGCATTAGCCATACAGGCAGTTTCAAGGATCTAGGTATGACCGTACTGGTCAGCCAGGTGAACCGGTTGCGCAAAATGAACCGGCCGGTGGTCGGAGTCGGTTGCGCCTCCACCGGAGACACCTCGGCAGCGCTCTCTGCTTACTGCGCCTCCGCCGGAATCCCTTCAATTGTATTCCTGCCGGCGAACAAGATCTCAATGGCGCAATTGGTTCAACCAATTGCTAATGGCGCATTTGTATTGAGTATCGACACTGATTTTGACGGCTGTATGCAGCTAATTCGAGAGGTAACATCTGAATTGCCTATTTATTTAGCGAATTCATTGAATAGTTTAAGGCTTGAAGGGCAAAAAACTGCCGCCATTGAAATTCTCCAGCAATTTGACTGGGAAGTGCCTGATTGGGTTATAGTTCCAGGTGGTAATCTAGGGAATATCTATGCCTTTTACAAAGGGTTTAAAATGTGCCAGGAATTAGGGCTTGTTGATAGAATACCTAGGCTAGTTTGTGCTCAAGCTGCCAATGCTAATCCACTGTACTTGTACTACAAATCTGGGTGGAAAGATTTTAGTCCAGTGAAAGCAAGTTCAACTTTTGCTTCAGCTATTCAAATTGGGGACCCGGTTTCCATTGATAGGGCTGTGTATGCTTTGAAGAGTTCAAATGGGATCGTTGAGGAGGCTACTGAAGAGGAATTGATGGATGAAACGGCGCGAGCCGATTCGACAGGGATGTTTATATGCCCTCATACTGGTGTGGCTTTAACTGCTTTGAATAAGCTTAGGAAGAGTGGGGTTATTGGGGCTATGGATAGGACGGTTGTGGTTAGTACTGCTCATGGGTTGAAGTTTACTCAGTCTAAGATTGATTATCATTCGAAGGCGATCCCTGATATGGCTTGCAGGTTTGCTAATCCTCCTGTGGAAGTTAGGGCTGATTTTGGGGCGGTTATGGATGTTTTGAAGAACTATTTGGGGAACAAGGCTGCTAAATAAACTGCTTGGTAACTAAAACTGTTAGTTAAGCACTTTTACTTGATGTTTGTTTTTCTTTACTTGAATTTGTGATTGTTTCTCTTTTGTCAAATTTTGTTGTAGGCTGGATTGAAGTTGGATCTTTTTGACACGAGTATTGTCAAGTATACATGTAATGGAGCAAGAGCTGGTACTAATAACTTGGAGTCTAGAATTAATGAATATTCAGGAAGATGGTCTAATTCATGACACTTAACATCTATGTTTTAGAATATTTTCAAGCCATTGCTAAATACTTGAATACCTTTTTGGTTCCTATAGCTCAAATGCCATTTTGGTGTCTGATATATTGAAATTGCCTATTTGGTAAATTATTAGGGCATTTAAGACCCGAAAAGGTATTTAAGTCCATTGTTAATTAGTGTGTGGTTTTGTTTGTGGAATAAAATTCGATCATTTTTAACAACACTTGTAGGAATTGTAAGTTTTCAAATAGCGTCCAATTCCCTCGTGATTTGCTTTTGTAGGAGATTGTACACTGATTTGCGGGCTCCATACATGATTTAGAAGTTGCCGAAATTTACACATAACCCATGGAAAGAGCTGCACATTATCTAGGGAATACTTGTAAGAAAAAGTGTCGCATATATTGGCATAATGTGGGTCCAAACACGTACCGTTTTATGGGCACATTTAATTTGAGGTTCTAAATTTGATTGTGGCTTCAGCAATTTTAAAAAGTAAATTTTCCATGCAAAACATGTGATTGGGGGGTTAATTACCTTATAGTGGACTTAACAATTACGTGAAGGATTATCCTTGACTCAATTAAAAGTAAAGTATATGACAGGCAAGGACCAAGTGGTATATTGTGCTGACCTTCACAGAAGGTTGGAATATGCCACGAGTACTAAACTTTATATAGAATCAATAAAATCCATGAAGTCATTCAACTTTTCATTTTGGCACATATATTATAAAATCATTCTCGCTTTGAGGTTATATCAATATACAAGTGCAAGTGTAGCTAGTAGGAACATGCTTTTCTTCTTTATTCCAACGCATCCATTTCTTTTTATGGACTCGAATTCATATGGAGTTTTGTAATAGATTCTACTTGATTTAGGAGAAATAAAAGTAAGATTAACTTTATTATCATTGAAAACAAATTTCAAATGTCCGAAAGTATCTTTAAATTAGTTTTTGTATTGTCTATATTAATCGATTTGTGAATCATGCTGCACAATTATTAGTTAGAGCAACTGCTTTATCGACATGTAGGGGGATTTATCCACCTTAGATTAGAGTTGTTATTAGTTCTGATTTAATATAGTAGACTATATTATTCAATAAAAAATAAATTTCAAATGACAAGTCTAGTAACTATAACTCTTCACGGGCAAGTTATACCCAAAAATTTAAAAGAAAAACTATTAATAAGACCATGAATCGAGCTTGAGAATGACCTTGTAAACCCAACCCATACCTAGCCCCAATACAAAATTTTTAACAATGGATCGGGCTGGGCATGTTTTTAGTTAAAAGCCCGACAAAATCCAGGCAGAAACCCAGCCTAGATATTTACTTGTAACTAAGGGCGATAAGCAAAATCCGCAATTAGGTCATCGATTTATGCACATGACATGTTATCCTAAATCTACCCTGATCTTTGTTGCCTTTAATTCTACTCACCTTGAAGTCTCGGATCAGTGTGCCACCCCATCTTATAGCATGCTGAAAGGTAAAATAAATTAGAGCAAGGATAGACAAATATGAAATCAAGCATCCTTCAGAACAATTTGATAAACAAAAATCACAGGCATTAATCTTCTAACAGTTAAAAAACCTCCGAGTTCACCAACACGGCACGTTCAGGAGTAATCATACAGCGAAATGCTTTTGTCATCCGAGACACTAGCAAGCCGACCAGCTCGGCCACCATTACTATCCACTGGTCGAAATGCTACACCCCAAACTTGATCGCTATGGTTGCTCATAGTCTGCACAGCAGCCCTCATACTAATATCCCATAGCCGCACCGTTCTATCACTTGAACCCGTTGCAATAGCCGCACCATCAGGGCTAGCATCGACGCTCAAAACCCAGCTTGAATGCCCTGACATTGCTGTAACTAGGCTCTTCCCTTCAGTGTCGTACATGTGGACATGAGCATCGTCTGACGCTGAAAAGAGCACTCGAGGATCTGTAGGCAAATACACGAGAGACCGCACTGGCATGAAATGGCCTTCTAGATGGTGCAGCAGTTTTGACCGCTCTACGTCGAAAACAGAGATGGTGCCGTCCATTGAGCCACAAGCGAGTCGTCGACCATCAGGACTCCATGCTACAGATAAGACAAACTTCTTGCTGCTGTTTTTATCAGAGGGCTTCGGTCCTTCTGGACGTGGGACGTATAGGGTGGTGTCCAATCTCCATGTGCTTGTATCCCAGAGCTTGACTGAGGCACTACCCCCACCGGCTACTGCAAGAGTAGTACCCTGAAGGTATAGCTATTGTTAGCATTCTGACTGAATTGATAAAACAAACATAGTTTTTCATATTCTCCAAACTTTTAAAAACATCAGTAACATAAATAGCTCTACAGTATATATTATGAACTAATTTATTAGAAAAATAATTCATGGTAAAAAACTGTTAACTGTTAACACAAAGATAAAAACTGTTAACACAAAGTGGCTCAACAAAAGGGCAGCCCAGTGCACAAAGCATTCTGCGCACACGTAGGGTCTAGAGAGGGTTTCATAAGCATGCATGTCTGGCTGCCACATCCACGATATAACTTCATATTTCAAGTAGGGTTAACTTGTAAAAGGTTCGAAACGGGCCTCAAAACAACTGGTCGTGAAAGAAGTTGGCATTGACACAATGAAACAGGAAGCTAAACTCTGCTAATATGACACTCGTGACATCAACCAAACAAAAATTGACCAGCAGGGGTTCACCGCCTCTGTTTCAGTCATTTGAGGTTATCATTATTATGTTAGTTATAAGTTCATAACTCTCTGGCTTCACTTTTGCTACGTTGATATTGATCATCACAAAATTGTTCAACTACTTGCCCTGTAAAGCATGAAAGAGACGGATGGGAAGAACTAATTATCTAAAAAGAGTCATACAAAAACTCTTGATGACTTGTGAAGAGTTTCAAATGCAATGAAATTTCATACAATTCCTAGAATGATTACAGACAAGTGTTCCGCTAGGTGCCAGGTTACCCCCTAAAACATGAGCAAGAAATAACATATTCTCAGAGCTTACATCCAGTTGACAGGAAACAAAAGAAGTACTATTAGAAACAAGATTTACTTCAACAGAACACTAGATTGAGGAAAAGATACAGTTTCCAATATAACAAATCTTGAAGGCTTCAAAATTCAAGCAGGCACCAGTTATACCTGACCTCACCAATGCTTGAAAAGGAATGAGTAAAAGAGAAGGGATTACCAGATATTTACTTATTAAGGTTGTCCAATGGGTTCACAAACCAAAATAAGCGAGTTAGTTAAAACATTCATTCAAATCACCTAACAGGCAAGGAAGGAAGACTCACTCATCCATTTTTTGCACAAGGGCAAGCAATGAATAGCAGCAGATACGCATAGTACAACAAAAACAGTAAGGGCTCGTTTGGTTCGCGGAATTCCTATTCTGTGTAAAATAGAATTAATATGTCTAGAATCCGTCAACGCACGGAATACCGAGTTTGTACACATCTCATGGAATAGCTATTCCTTGTTGAAAAAACGAATGCGATGTATAGAAACTAAGAAAAGCTATTCCCCGGATTCTAAACATATACTCTATTAATTTGACATCTTTCCATTCATTTTTAATTCTAATCTTCCGCGAACCAAATGCCAGCTAAATGGTTTGGATCTATATGACCAACAGGCAGAAAAAGCTCAACAAAATGAAATAATGTTTAGTTCTCCTGCAACGAGAAGATCAATTAGAAGCTATATAATTGATCAAATTCCCTGAAAACGGCCATACTTCCAATTTTTTTCTGTTGCAAATTAATTACCTCAAGTAGAAGCCCTCAATGAAAGTAAAAGCAACACCTACTGAAGCTCATAAGCTATATGAAGAATCTAGTAGCGTAAGAGTATAAAATTTTGTAAAGCAATTATCCAGTTTTCAGTACTCAAATTCAGTAATATAAATCCTATTACCTTGGAATTAAACTGCATTTGCCAAACTTCCGAAGGAGGAGCTTCAAGAGTGGCAATACTAGCATTGGTATCAACATCGAAGACTCGAACGAAGCTGTCAAGAGAGGCGGAAGCAGCAATTACGCCGGAAGGATGGGCGGCGACGGAAACAACGCCGAGGGAGTGGCCGGTGTTAGTGTGCTCGAGGACAAGCTCGTCGGACCTCCAAAGCTTGACCGTTTCGTCGAGAGAGCCGGTGAGAAGGAGAGCAGGTCTAGAATGAGTAGCAGGAACCCAGGTAGCAGCCCATACTGATTCGTCGTGTGCGTTATCGATGGATTTGAGGCCTGCAAGTTTCATTGCTCTCAGTTTGCAGAAAAATAGAGAACCCTAGAATTTGGATTTTCGTTTGGGTTTTCTTTTTCACTTCTTGACTTTCCTAAAATGGATGATGGGAGGAGGTGACTTCCCTCATGTTACATGTTACTGTTTATAATTCTTCCTCCCAATCCTGGTTCTCAATTCATTTACTTTACTTTTCGCTCCAATTCCTCTCTCAAATAAAGTCTGGCAATAGATTCTGAATATTTTTAGGATTTAGATCGTATTGTTTTAGATTTGTCTTCAGTGTGAGATCCGAATCGTAGAGTACGTATGTTTTTAAGATAATTTTAATGAAAATACGATATAAAAGAAAAATATTCAAAATTTAAAAAAAAATTCATAATTGTTCAAGTTTCTAGTTGTTAATTTATTTACCAATAAAAGAAAGATTGTGACCATAAAACTTCATCTTCTCTTGTATAATATGGAAACGTAGATGTATCAACATACTTGAACTAAATTTCTTCACATTTGATCAAGCAGAGATTGTCAAAGAATTACGTTTTTGTTTTGTTATTATAAATGAAGATTAATAGAACTATTTTATTTCTTATTTCCTTAGAATTTAATGAATTGTTAATATCATTTACAAAGATTCATTTTGGACCCGTTTCAGACCCGGATCCGGATATGGATATTAAAATTATAAACCCGATAGATCCGGGGATAGTATGTGAAAACAGATCCGGATCAGGTCTAAATTGAATCCGGCCCGAATTCGACCCGTTGCCATTCCTAAGCCTAAGACTTTGCTTGGATTGCGGTGTTTGAGAGGAATCTAAAGGAAGCGAAGCATGTCACTTTACTTTGGAGCAAGAATTTTAAAATTTGAAAGGATTCGAGGGAAACTAACTTTCTCTCACTTCCACCATTTACAATCCCACTAAAATGGTGGAATTATTTAAAGGGACGATAGATTAAATTATATTTTAACTATAATTTCTTATTTATTCATAGATATTTTAAATTATAAAGGATGTTTATGTAATTTTTATATTTATCTTACTTCAAGATTTCATCCCTTCTTTACTTCATACTTTATGTTTTTATTAAATAATATCTCTCACCTTACCATCTTTTCACTTTCTTTCCTTTATAATTTCTTCGAAGCTTACTCCCAAGCAAAGCCTAAATTCCTAATAACGAGGTTTCAAGCTTACATGGATGAAAATAGATATGTCGTTGCTAGCATGACACTAACACTAAAAAAAACTTTAATGCAACATTTGGTTTACGGAATGTATTTTCGTTAAAACAAGGAAAGATGTTAAATATAATACATTATTTTTTTAATCTGCATTGGATGTAATGATTAATCCTAGTTATTATATCTTGTGAAATAGTTATTCATTCATTTTAAATAGTAATAACAATTTCATGAGATCTATAATAAATAATAAACATTTCAACCGATGACGGATTTTAGATAAATTTTCAAAGATGTTTCACATATTTTCATTTATCTCTAGTTTATTTCTAATATAAGCATTCCGTAAACTAAACGAGTCCTAAATGTAAAATTTTTTATATATGCAGAATTGATCCAACTTATTTAATTATAAGGGCAAGAAACATAGTGTATTTAATTTAAAAAGAACTTGCCTTTCAATACTTTCGTTATAATGACATGGAATAGCTATTCCAATTGCAAATATTAGATAGGGCTACCCAATTTCATTCATTGCTTGCATTACACTTCCACTAAAGTGAGAATAGCACTTCTTAAGGATGTTAACGAACTGACATCAAACCTACATGAGTTCTTAGCTTGAAAATGTAAATAATCAAGTTTGGCTTCGCTTATTATTCGTCAAGCTTGAAAAAAAATTAGTTTTTCTTATAAATTTTGAAAAGTTCAGCTCAAACTCGCAAGCTTGATACATGAACGAACTTTTTTTTATTTTTGATTATTGGGTATATGTTTCATTATAGAGAGAGATTAACATGAACATAATAAGATGAGCAAATGATCTTGAAAAGTTCTTTTATATATCAACTCTTGAGTTAATTTCAAACTCAAATCAAACTTTATCTAGTTGAGCTTTTTGGTCTCACTTTCACTCTCAAATTGTTTATGAATGGCTTTGCTGAATTAATGCCTGTATGGCCATTACGATATTATTAATATGTTTTAGATAAGAAGCATCACTTTATTAGTTCGACTTTGCTGGTGTGTTCTTTCACAAGGAACCTAATTGATAGATATTTTGAGTGAATAGGTATTTTCAAACTCATGTTTCAATAAAACTCAACTAATATAATTAAAAAATACAGACTATGGAATTCAATGTGACATATTTTGCAGTTTTTGAAGTCTTGTACCGGAATTATAATAGGTTTCCTTTTTAAAACAAAAATGTTAGATTCAGTTACTCAGTTGTAACTTATAAGTTACTCGTACTTATTTAAGTGTCTCATTTTATAACTAAAATTTTTCATTGCTACTGAAAATTGATTCAAGATGTGATGCTACATTATGTAGGTTTTTTCAACTTTGAAATTACTATATTCACCGTTAGGTGAAAATGTAGTTCTTACATCGTTAGAGGTAAAAATTAGATAGAATACCCAACAAATATGGTAAGATATACAGATCAGCTTATTTAAACGCATTTGATATGGCTTTTCGCGATCCTGAAACAATTTCCGTGTGTTTTACAAGGGAATAACAACTCAAACTCGCCCTAACTGGAGCAAATGAATTCACTGCTTCGAATCAACATTATTATTAACCTTATTTATTAGAGATTAGATGTTTATGTAAATATTGGATTGATTAGCAAAAATACAACCAATCAACTCAATACTAAGTTAAAATGTTGAGCAAGGTAGAATGATACAATTGTAGCGAAAAACCAAACAACTTTTATCCTTTGTGAACTTTATTGCAACTTTATTGCTCTCATTAATGTCTACATAAAAAAAATAAAGACACAAAGTATTGGAACTCATATATATTCATCACACTAGTTTGCACATTAGATAAAACAAACTTATTACTAAATAAAAACAAACACAACTCAAACTTGGAAGTCAACTCTCAAACCTTAAAGTGTGACTCAAAGAAGTGACCAAAAAACACAACCAGAGCCTTACACCATATTCATGGTATATACCTAATATCAATCAAAATTCCTATCTCTACTAAATACCATCATAACTCCAAACGCCCAGAAAAAAAAAATCAACCAGCAATCTCTATAAGAACGCTCCAAAAAGGTGAATGAAAAACACACCTACAGAGAGCCCCATCCTATTTGCACTCTTCTATACCATACCAACCGTAATATATATGTATTGGTGATTTCTATATCGAACTTCATGTCACTGATCCAACCAAGAAAAAGACAAACTATTGGTTATTTTATGAAAAACATGTTTTTATATGTTAAAAGGGAAAGTATAGGAAATGTGTTTCATACTTTTGATGGGCCTGGGCTTTATTGTGGGCCTGTTTATAAATTAAAGCCCATATTGTTTTTTCCCTTGATTCTCCAGCCTCCATTCACCTCTTAGCCTGGCAATGAAACTATCAGCTTTGACATTCACATCTGGACTTGGACAGAACGTAGATCCATCTCTACCGTCCATCATGTTGACCTTTTCCGTTGACCTGTTATCAACGTCTTCCAACTCAGGAGAGCTACAGCGCGAGCTATTGGCGCTCCTTATCTTCACATAGTCCCCCTTCATTCTGAATTTAAATCCCGGCACTCTGAACGGCGGAGGTGGCGGCGGAGGAGGCATAGGAATGAGCGGAGATTGTCCTCCGCTTGCGTTTTCTTGATTTACATTGTTGATTCTTGTTGGCAATGGCGGTCGGCCTGCGGCGGTAGAGTTTCGCCACCGGCGTGGAGGTGTCGGAGGTGCTGGTGGAGGCGGAGCTGGGGGCAGCGCCGGTGGCGGGACGTGGCTTTTGCGTTTGGACCACCGCTTTGATGAGGAGAGTGATGGTCGAGGCGGAGGTGGTGGTGGAGGCGGCATCGGCGTCGACGAGAATGAGTGGATTCTCTTGTTTTTGCTTCCTTTTCTGAAGAAGTTTTGAAATACTGACGGCGGAGGGGGAGGGGGAGGAGGAGGCGGCGGCGGAGGAGAAGGTGGAGGTACGGTGAACGACGGCGATTCATTCCGATGGTGAAGTGAGTCGCCGTACGGACTCTTCGTTTTCAATTTCTTTTTCCTTTTACTTTGATTATACAATGAAATCAAAGCCATCTTTATTTCCTTAGTAGCAGTAACTTTTTTCCGATCGCTTTTCCAGTGATTATGATCTGACCGCATAGATTTCATAACCGGCGGTGTTGGAGCTGGCCGCGGAGGAGGTGGTGGTGGAGGCGGCGGCGGCGGCGGCGGCGTTGATGGCCGATTCCTCATATTCACGATCTCATCATTATCCGCTGCTTTCTCAATCCTTTCTTTACGCGAAACTGCTCTATAAGTTCGCTCTCGCCGATAATTATTTCTCTCGACTGGCGGAGGCGGCGGCGGTGGAGGCGGAGGCGCCGGCGAAGCTGGCGGTTGTTCCGGAGTGGAACGGAGTTCATAAGTATCAATCGGAATTTCCTTAACAACCGATTCAACCTTAGCTCGCCGGCTCCGATGGTTAAAATAATCGGCAGATGAATCAGGATCAGGAGACCGATACTTATGCAATTCAAAATCATCAAAGAAGCGCGACCGATAATCGCCGGAGGATTCAAACAGAGATTCTTGCCTCAGATCCGGATAAGAACTGCTGCTCCTCTTCATCCTCCTCATCCCGCCAGTGGCCGGAGCAGGACTAGAAAACTGATCAAACCAGTTACTAGAAGAACCAGAATTACCACCATTTTCTACTCTAACACTTCGATTTCCGGCGCTATTATCGCCGCCACTAGGAGCTGAATCGTCGTCGTTTCTCCGAGCGAAAACACCGCAGAGGATCGCAAACAAGACGAGGAACACATTGAGGGAATCCCAGCTCTTTTTGACTGCGATTTTAGGCCGGAGTTTGTGATCGGAATTGGAAAATGAGAGAAATGAAGGGAAAATTAAGAGGAAGAAGAGGAGGAAAGCAATGAGAGATAGGAGGAGGATTAGGAAAGGGAGGCTGAGGAAATGAGATGCGGCGGCGGCGGAGGTGCGGCGGCCGGAAGGCATGGAGGAGGCGGTGGGTCAAGTTGGTGTTTTTTTGAAGGTTGCCAGGAAAGAGAGTGGTTTTGCTTTTGTGAGAAACTTGACCTTACAAGATGTTGAGTTATTAAACAAATGAAATAATGGGTGGGGTGGGTTTTTAAATGCTATATTTAACTAGTTTTTATGTTGCAATTCAAAAATTTTAAATGTATTAAATTGGGTATATATTACAAATATTTTAATTAAGATAATTTTGTTGGAAATGAAGATATTTTTTTTTTATTTTTAAAAGTTAAATTGAATTAAATTGAAGTGTGTTAATATGAACTGAATTTATTTTAGTATATATTTATAACTACGAATAGTTGAATTAAATTAAATAGTCTGAACTGAATTAAAATGGTATGAGCTAAATTGAATTGAATTGCAATCCAAGAAAATAAGGACTAACTAAAACTTAAGTTCATCTATTAAACTTTAAAAATGTACTTAATGAGTTGAAATTAAATGGGTTGATGTTGTCCCATGTCCACGGCTCGAGTTTGAGGGTGAAGCTAAGACGCTCTCTTAACCTGGACTGATTATCTCCTACATTCAATGTCGACCCACATCTTGGCTAGTTGTGGATTGAACTACTGAAGGCGAATGAGACCCCTAACGGACCATGAATTTAGCGAGTTTAATTGATTTTCCGAATTTATTTTAGTTGGTTTCTTTTGTTGATTTTTTTTAATGTTGAATGATTGTTACTTCTTACTTATTTTCACATTTTATAATTCATCATTTTTTTCGTTCGTCACAATATATGAATATAAAATTTTGATTTTGTTCGTTGGATGGAATTGAACAAAGTCTACCCAACTTTATATCGACATTAAAAAGGTATTTTGGTTTAGGCCCAAAGCCATCTGTTAACGTTATTAATTTTAACTTTTATAAAATTATAATAAAACACTAAAATAACAATAATACGACATCAAACATATCTATATACTATAAAAATAATTTTTTTAAGAATATTATAATAATTCGGTGATTAAGTACTGAAGTTATAATTTTAATAGTTACAAGTTTGAGTCCACATTTAGATAGGTAATATGAGATTTTTTTTTATTTTTATTGTAAGCTCAACGAGCCATGTATTTTTAAAAATTAAAAAAAATGAGAATAGGTTTAGAAATAATGCTTATTAAAACTTCATAATATACAAGTGTTTAAGTAAGACTAGCTTGAATACCTACAAAAAAAAATTCCTAAATTTAACCCATAAAATTTTAAAGTTTAGTAGAACCACGCTCATTAAAGCCACCTGACAAGTATTCTGTTGCAAATTGTTGATTTTCTTAAAGTAATCATTTAGTCTAACTAACATATCAAGTATATTTATGCGACTGATGAACCAAGTGTTGACGCCTGTCACTAGGAAGTTTGTAATTATCTACTTTGATGACATATTAATCCATATAGCAAGTCTGAAGATGAGCATCGCGGAAACAAATGTGGTGATCAAGCGGATCACATGGTTGTAGGCTTGAGTCGGGTCAATGATAACTATTTTTTTTATTCGATATGAGTTAGAGTTCAAACTCAGGACTCCCCGCCCACTCTATATATGTAACATTCTAAATGGTGGGTTAGTGTTAATTAGCCTGCAAACAATAATAATGAAAATAGGAGTCAATAGTTCCTTTTTGGTAATTGTTAAATTTGTTTTTTTAAAACTTGCATTATTAGTGTTGTTTTCAGCTTAAAAGTTATTTATGATGAGTTTTTAATTTATAAAAAATCTTGTAAAGTATTTTTTTATCCTAATTTTAGCTTATAAATTAAATTTATAAAAGTAAGGAGCACTTATTTTTAATTTTTATATATTTTAAGTTAATATGTCAATAAATATAAGGTTTGAGAAACATCGTAAGTGTTGAATTTCAATGAAGATAAAGTAAATCTAAAAATACTGTTAAGCGTAGTTAGTTTCACATAGTAAATTAAAACATGTTAAAATATAATAAACATTACCTATAGAAATACTTAAGGGATACATATTCAATTTCGCTTTATTCCGTTTTGCTGGTAACCAAACCATGTTGCTTGAAAAATTAATTTTATTAGTAAATTTTATTTCTATATTTAGGGACTAAGATCTTCTATCTTAGAGTAACAAATAAGTCAATTATTATTTTGATTTTGGCTTATTTACTCTAAGAATGTAGAATTGTAATGGAGATTGATCTAAGTTGTTGTGTCTGTGCATATATATTTTTTTTATTGCCCATCGGAGATTTGTTCCGACTATATCTAGATCTGATCCGAGTCGCGCACTCAGCTGTGGTAGGTGAGTTTTTCAATTACTAAGACTCGACATCTTGCTTAAACGATATCAAGCCGCTTACCACTTGAACCTACCCTTATTAAAAATTTTGATGCGTTCAACTGTGAATTTCTTTTAAGGTCCAATATTATGTGTAAACTCGTTATGCTCATTTATAATAAGCCTATATGAGAAATGCCCAATCAGTTTCTAACCCAAAAAAACTAGTCAACCAATAATTTTAGGAAGAACAAAGTAAGAATCTACAAGAACAAATTAGAATAAACTGAATTCCGAATTTATTAAATATTATGGCGTCTATTATATAATTAAAAGATATATTCTATGGTTATTTTGTCTAACTATTACTTTGCCTATTCCACCATTAGATTAAAATAACTACTACCCATCCTATGATGGAAAAGTGCAAAGTAACGAATACTTTGTAAAAAATAAAATAATCACCTAATTAAAATAATATATCTGTAAGATAACAATGAGAAATATATAAGTTCATGGAGATGAAATATTGATACATAGCGTATCGATGTCTCAAATCTTTTTATTTGGACATACTAAAATTATGTGATATACATCATGGATGAATTTATGTAAATGAATGATCTAAATTCAAAATTTGTTTGCATATAATATGGTGATTTGACCCATAAATAATAAATATATGGTCAATTAATAATGTCTTCTACAATTAATAGAAAAAACAAATTGATAAAACTACAAACTTTTCAAGTATCAGCCAACAACAGCAACAATCCAATGATGAAATAACATTCTCATACATCTAACTATTATAATTTGATAACATTATTTTTATTTAATTGATTAAATAAGAATAATTTTAATTTCTCATTTGTTTTTTTAGGTCTCTTGGATTACAAATCAGTTAAGTTCAGTTCAGTTCAGCTATACATAATTATAAATTTACAGCGAAATAAGTTCAATTCAACTCATCTCACTTTAATTCAGTTCAATCAATTTTAGTTTAGTTCAGTTTATAAAATCGCAATTCAAGAGAGCATGGCTCTATATCTCTCAATAAATTTTTTGTATATATACAATTAAAAAGTTATAATTTAAATAACCATAAACCGATAATGTTCAAAGTAATTAATTTTAATAATACATGATAAGTAAGAATATTTGATAGCTCGAATGATAAGATGAGACACCATTAGAGTTTTTCTACCATCATATAAATTTTTTTTAATGTTATTATTCACATGCAAATATTATTTCAATCGGATTGACATTAATATAATATACTACGGAATTTAGTAACTACAAAAATTATAATCTCAAAAATTATTTATACTTGTAGCGTATACTTCGACCTAATTGAATTTTGTTTTGTGTTGTAAATTATCTAAAACTAACATGAGGCCTACCAACGTAAAACATAATAAATATTTTCTGCATAAGATGGAAGTTTTGAATTTTTAATCTATACATGTCGGTTTTATTTTACTAATTGATTGAAAATTACGTATGTTTTGCAATTGAAAATAAATATATAAAAGAGTTGATTTCACGTAATTCTATAAAAATAAAATAAAATAAAAAGTGGCAGGTAAATACGAAAATGATGACCACGTGTAGTCCATAGAAAGAAAGGTAGTATTATTTAAAAAAGAAATCCCAGAATGATTGGAGCGTGGAAGCAATCATTAAGTCTTACCCTTTTACAATATTCCCCTTACTTCATTACTCTTTTGGCAACTGTATATCCTTTTTATTTTCAATTTCATTTTTTACTTTCTATATATTATGAAGAATAAAAACTATCCAATTTGATGATCCGAAACTTTGATGCGAAATTAAGATTTCAACACAAAATTTACCGGCTATGAATGAGGTCTAAATTTGTATTACATTAAGACCTGGCCCGATTCTAACATTTTTGGGGTCTTAAACAAATTAACATACAAAAAAAAATACATTGGCCCGGTTAATAAATTTTATTGTCTAATCGAAAAAAATTTAGTTATTAAAATTGCCGAATAATTATTCTCAAAATTTTGATCCGAGTATAATTAATGTCAAAGGTCTCTTAAAAAATATTTTTTTAGGTTCAATTAATAAGTTTTTATCACTAAATATAACACTCTACATATAAAATAAAATATTAATAGAAAACCAAATTAAATTGATAATTAATTATATCTAAATATGCATGAGAAAATGAAGTTTAGAAATTAAATGAGGAAATAATTAAAATTAAAATTTATGCTCTTATATTATAGTCTTTTAAAAAATAGTAATAAAATTTATTTTTATTTTTTTATATATATACTTTAAAAAGCTAAAAAAATGGGCTCTTACTAGATATAAAATAAAATATTAAATAAGGAAATAATCAATGTGCGATTGCACCAATTACATACCACCTAGAGTCGGCCCTCATTAGGATTATTTGTACACTTGACAAAACTTCAGTAAATATTTTTTTTTATATCAAAATAATTCAATTCTTTGTATTGTTTTTCATATTTTGGAAGGTTATATTTTTTTTGTCTATTTTTCTAATGTATTTTTTGCTCTCACCACCGAGTTTGACAAAAAAAAACATCAGCATATCCTTGCAAACTTTAGTTTAGGTTATAATTTTTGGGAATTTATATTAAATATTTGACTTTTTAAACCCTTTTCTAATTCATTGATAGAAAATTTATTAACAGTTAATTAATTATTTTCTCACTCCAATTAAATACTTTCTAATAAATTCTCAACCGTTAGATAAGAGAAAAGTATAAATAGTCAAATATTTAATATAAAATCCCTGTAATCTTTTCAATTGAACCCAATAAAATTCAATCTAAAGTTTATGGAAAATGATTATGAGTTCAATATATATTTATAACCATATTAGAACTATACTGAGTTCGATATATATGGTAACATAACAGTCGAATTGGTACAAATAGTTGTCAAAATAACAATAAAATTGAAAGAAAAATATAAAGTGTCATAAGGATTTTATTAAACTTCTCTTGTATTGACATTTTCTAGAGAGATTTTTGCCCTTTTCAATTTGGATGGAATACGATCTTAGTATTTCAAAGAAATTTGATTACATTAAGCTTTCAATTATAAGTTATAAAAATACAAATTAAGGTTAATCAGTCATGATAGAAACTTGGAACTTATTTCGTTTCAAACGTGATAAATTATGATTAATTTGTAAGGAAGAAATTCATTTATCCCTTTAATTTTTTATGCATGAATTATAACAAAATAAAACAAATTCAATTGATTTTCTTACAAATCACGGAAGTGTAATATTTTTATGTCTAATTTATCTTCAGCTCCCTTAACTTGTTTTATTTTATTTATTATTCTCTTAAACTTTAAAAATGTATTTATAGCCCCTTGAATTTTAAAAAAGTGTTTAAGTTACTCATTAAATGATATGTGTCAACTTTTAATTAATTTGACTTTTGAAAAAAGTAGTTCATTTAATTTTATTTTCTCCAATTAAAAAAAGACACATAATTTTTATGGACAATCATTTTAAAAATTAAAGGAGACACTGAATGGAATTAAACATGTTGAGAAAGTCGATGCATTTGAAATTTTTTTTTATGTAAAATGATATTACACATTTTATAACTATTTTCCATTATTAGAAAAAGAAAAACTATTTTCCAATGCGTTGAGGTGTTACTAAACTTCTTTTTCCACTTGATGATGGTTGTATTTTAACCAATGTTTTAAAAAGTGTTAGGCACTAATCGGGTGATTGAAGGTTTAAAATATTTAGGTGGGGTCTAGGTGGGGCCTAGATAGAATCTAGGTGGGAGTTAGGCGGATTTGTATTTTTATTTTTTAAATATTTTTTAATATATAAAAATATAAATTAAAAAAAATAAATTATAATAATATAAAATATAAAAAAATAATTTAAATCATGTTTTCCAATTTGTGTTCTGAAAAATCCCACCTAGGTGCCGCCTAGGCCGATTTTTAAAATAAAAGATCCGCCTAAGACCGCCTAGCCCCGCCTTGGACCCCCTAGCCTCGCCTAAATCGGTCAACCGCCTAAAACCACCCGACTACCTAAAATTACGACGGTGTTATAAAAAATCCCGTCTAGACGCCGCGTAATCCAATTTTTAAAACAATTTGTTTTCTTTTGTTGTTTTGTCGTTTAATATAAAAAGCCTTGTGTCTTCTACCCAAAAACAATCTAATCAAAACCCAAAACCTTTTTTATTTGTGTAATCCTTTTCATATTGGTTTTAAACTTTAGAATTTCAAATCCAACTTGAAAAATTGATCACTTTTTATACGCACATATATAAACCAAAATTTATTGAAAGAAATGAAGTATTACAAAGAATGGGTTATCTACAAATTTTTTATTTTTGAATTTTGTGAAAGATTTTATACTTTTAATTAATATCAATTACATATAGATCGTATTCTATTATGCTATTTGGATATTAATCACATATATATCAATGTATTGCGAGTTTCATTCTTTTTCAACATATTCTGCACGAATTGGTCATTCAATCACGGTCCCGTATATAAGTACTAATTCCTTATTTAGAACTAATGATGAAAATGAAAAATATAAAACTATATATGATTATTTAGTATAACTTCAATATTTTTTTTAAAAAAATAAATGACTCGAATAGAAATATCTAAAATGAAGATAATTGGTCTACTGGTCACAACTTCCTCTTAAAGTAGAGAAAGGAGTTGAAGATTCTGAATTCGAGCCTCAAATTCCTCAAAAATTAAATGTTCTTACTTCTTAAAAAATGGAGATAGCTTGTAATAAAAAATAGAAGAAAAAGAGTCACATCATGATATATAAATATATAAAATATTTTTCTAATCTAATTTTCTTATGTATATAAACATAAGTTTGTATTAATAGTAAAGTAGGAAGTGTGACTAGTAATGGACCTCTAAAAAAAATAGAAATAATTTAGGCTATAAGGATGAGGCAGGGGTTATAATTTGAAGACTAGTTAAGTTTATCATGTTGTTCATGTCCCACCTTCAACATGTATATATCTTCTTCCTTCTAAAAAAGTTGGATTACAATTCACAGGCCCCATGCCTTTTAGCTATCTCCCATTTTCCATACCCTAAGCTACCTCTCCACTTTCTCATTTCTTTTCCCTTTATGTGCAAAATATAGTAATACAATATTACACTTTTTTGCCTTTTTCTTCCTATTGTCTTTCCATTTGTTACATGTAATCATTAATCACGTTAAAGTCTATATATTCATACAACCCGATCTAAAAATTTAAATTGAAAGATAAAACTCATTCATAACTTAATATTATTCCTTATACTTTCTCACATATGAATACTCATTAAATTTTAGAAGAGAGTTAACACTTCACCTTGGTGTCGAAATCTAATCAGCGCAAGAATTCGGACCTTCGAGTTCTATGTATAATTAATTATGCTATCATGTCATAAAACTATTTGACACAAATTAACGTTGTATGTAAAGACTAATCATAACTTTTATATTATTCTTGAAAAAGATCCATGCCCCCAATTTTTGAGATGAGTTATTGTTGCACTCATAGTGTTTTTTAGCTACTTTCCAAGCGTGTCTATTCCTAACACGACCCATGTTCATATACTATACACTTAATACCAATTTAGTGTATAACAATAAATTATGCCTCAAGGTTGAGTGAAAACTTAGAGCATCCATGTACTTTTTATATAATTTTTTTAAAAAAATTATGTGATAACATATTTTTTTAAAAAGTAGAGAAAAACATTTGTCGACTACGAAAAGCAATGTCTAATACGCCTTTAATAATATCACGCCATCCATCCAGTCACTATTTACTTCTATAAGTATTGAACTTAACATTTTCCATGTTATATAAAAAAAAGAACTTGATGTCATGAAATAGATATTGGAAACAGAGAATAATGGGTGTAGAAATAAGAGGGATAGAATGTCATACCTCATTATGAGTGCGCGTTGTTCCTTTATAGGAGACGTAATGATAGGTGTAATAACCATTTGGTAACGTGAAGTCTTGTGAGTGGAGACTGATGTATACTCTTTAATTAATAAACTGAATAAACTTAACTATAATAGTAGCTTAAAGGAGCCCATTATCTCTAATGATATCAGAACTTAAACATTTTATACAATTGTTATTAAAGTTTTTATTAACTAGATAACTAAAACCTCAATCTTTATCCAAAATTAATGCCTTTTTTTGTTCATATTTATATTATTGTTTTGATATATAACTTTGTTTTTTTATGAATTCATAAAAAAAAAGACATATTATAAGATGATAGGCACTAACCATGAAGTGTCTTGTAAGTCTCATCTTCCCAACAGCTAGCTTTACTTCTGATCAGCTAGACTGCCTGTTCTTTACTTCATCTCAATTTTTTTTTGTTATTTTCCATTTTTTTACAAAGGAAAAATACTTTTACGAAAATAACATTGTTCGAAACAATTACGGCTTTTTTACCTATAATTGTATTGAGAATCTTTTTTGTTTATAACTCATAATATGTGTGATTTTACCTTCATAATTAGTTTATTCACTAATCTAGTATTAACAGGATGTGTTTTATTTTGATTCCACTGTATGTTTAGTAATAAACATATTAGGTTATACAAATACATTTATGAGGTCAGAAGCTGTTACATATACTTCATCAACATAGTAGTTGTTAAAGTTTCAATAAAATCATGACTCTCTAAATTGATGTCAACTTTCATGTAGAGTAAAATATATATAAATTAATACTTGATAAATTAATAGCATCGATAAAATTAATAATTTATCCAGTCTCAACTTAGGACCAGTACAAAATTGGACCCCAATCGATAAAATAATAAGATAATAACTTTTTTGAAATCTCAGTGTATATATATTGGTCCCAACGAAACTATAAATTAATGATTACTAAAAGATTCCAAATTCTAAGATTGTCTAGTAAAAAATAAATCTATAGTCACTTATTTTTTGTTGAACTTCAAATCTATATTGAGTTCATCTTTAAACAGTGCCGGCCCTGGGGGTGATGCAACGGGTGCTACCGCCCAGGCCCATAACCGAAAGGTGCGCAATTTTTCTAGTTTTTTTATAATTTTTTTTATTATGTAAAAGAAAATTGATTTTTTTATTGTTTCTAATAAAAAAACTTTAATCTTTTTATCCATAATACATTAACATAAATTAAAATTTTATGTCATTTTACTCATTTAATTTTTTTTGTTCCATTTTTCTAAAATAATTGGGTATAATTAATTTTCTTTTTAGTTTGTTATCAAATTATATATTTTATTTTATAATTAGATTCAAAGAGTATTAGTACTAGTGGCAAAATGGCTAGTTGAACCCAAAAAATTGAAAGTTTCATTCTTAAAAAAACATGCCTCAATTATACATGTGTCGAAATCATGAGAACAATTATCCGAAAGTTTTCTTACAAAAATATATATTATTGGACTATTTTTTTATCAAAAGGACCCAATTTATTAGCTTCATATGTCATTTTGCCTATGGCCCCGAAAATGTCAGGACCGAGCCTGTCTTTAAATCTCCTCATTGCACTTAAGAGTTGGGGCATTATCTTCTCGTATTGCAACAAAAAGTTTGATATTGTTCTTTGACTAACTTTCAAATCAAAAGTTTTGTCAACCCACTGCACCAAATCTTGTTGAGTGCATCCTTGGTGATCTCTCTTATACTCGCATAACAGTTTTCGTTGTTGATTGGTCATGGTTGATTTTTGAACACCTTTTAGTTTAGGAGCTAGTTGATGTGATTTTAAAAATTTTTAATGGACATTTTATAGTGATCAATTTCTAACCATGTTTAATGTACATGGAGAAGAAATGTGCCTTGAAACTTGTTTTTGTAATTTTTTTTGTACAATGAACTAACGTTTTAGTTATTAAAAAATAATGAACTTGACAATTCAATTAATTTATAAATATACATTGAACTTAAAAATTTAATAGTCATACATAAAACCTCTATAAATTAATAAATTATTAATTTATCGATATAATAATATCTCATTAAATTAATAAAATATCTCAATCTGAATATTATTAATTTATAGAAGTTTTATTGAATTCTTCTATTTGAATTTTGTTTCTTTTATGTGTGTTAAAGTATTTTTTTATTCTTTTTTTATTTTCCTTTTCTATTAATAAGGAACAAATAAAAAAATGAATGAGGGACAGTTAACGAGGACATCAGTATTTAGCAACATATTTTATATCTCCTGAAGTTATGCATAATTAATTTGAACAATTCTCTTTTAATATATGACAAAAGAATTTAGATGCAGACATAGTACAAGGATTTTTGAAATAATAAATGGAATTTGATTTTTTTTTTCATAAAGGGAATAGTCATCTTCTAGCTAAATAGAGATAGGTTAGATTGTTGAATTCTTTTAATTACTCTAATTGGCATTTGGACTGCAATTCTGCAAACACAAACAGAATGGGTAAGAAATAGATAATCTTAGTAGTAGTGTGATATATAAAAATATAAAAATAGTTAAATATTTTCCCAAAATGTTTATACAGTGTATTAACATTAGGAGCTTATTTGGGATAGGATCTGGACATTTAATGAGAAACAATCAAGTTGTAGCTGAGGTGTATTACTTAAAATTCTTCGACATTAATAGAAATAGAGGTAGACTCAATAGTGGACATGATGAGGTTTTAAAACCAAAATAGCTACAAATATAGTGGAAAATATTTTACGAAAAATGCTCGAGTTTTATAGGATATAATTCAACTTTTCAATTCTATTTGTTGATTCCTACTTGTTATGGTTTTATTGTTAATTTTTTTTTATCAATTTTCACCCAATAGGTGTGAACATGAGCCAATAACAAAAAAATTGGTAGAAACATCAGTCAACCAATAAAAGTTGTTCGTGTTGCGGAAACTATTAGCAAACTAAAACTACTGCTAAAATAAAATAAAGAGGAAACACTGAAATTACACTACCAACTTAATTTTATAACAAAATATTACAAAGAAAAGGAATAAGAAGAACAAATGCCTTAGAGATGAGAAAGGCTTTGTTGGTGTGATTTCAACTAAGGCCATAGGCCTTTTTTTATGCTACAAAATCAACCCCTATGCCTTACAATTGGCAATGTGGGACAATTCCTATTTTTCTTTTTTTATTCACTTTGCCAATGTGGGACTTGGTAATCCCACAAATCTCCACCTTGACAAGTTCCACATCGTCAATCTCTTATCTTGTGTAGTGTCTTCCAATGCAGTCTTCAAGTTTTGACAGTATTGATCAAATCCAAACAATATTGAAATTTGATTGGGTTTACTGCCTTTGTCAACATATCAGCTGGATTCTCTGTGGTCTGAATCTTCTGGATTACAACTCCACCTTCTTCGAGAACCTCTCGTATGAAGTGGTAACGAACGTCGATATGCTTCGTCCTTGCGTAGTAAACTTGATTCTTTGCTAACATGATAGCACTCTGACTATCGCAGTGCACCTTTATGTGCTTCTGTTGAATACCCAATTCACCGAGCAACCCTTGAAGCCAGATTGCCTCCTTTACAGCCTCTATACATGCCATATATTCTGCCTCTGTCGTAGACAAGGCAACTGTCGACTGTAATGTAGACCTCCAACATACTGGTGCTTTTGCCAAGGTGAACACATAACCAGTAGTTGATCGACGTTTATCTAGATCACCAGTATAGTTGGAATCACAATATCCAACTACATGTTGACCGCCTTTATTCTGCTGATATACCAATCCAACATCCATGGTGTTCAGAATATACCGTAGAATCCATTTCACAGTTTGCCAATGTTCCTTTCCAGGATTATGCATATACCTGCTCACGACCCCAACTGCATGTGAAATGTCGGGCCTTGTAAACACCATAGCATACATTAAGCTACCAATAGCACTTGCATATGGTACTTTGACATATATGCTTTCTCTGCTGCAGCTTTTGGAGATAATGCTGCACTGAGCTTGAAATGAGAAGCAAGTGGTGTACTAACAGGTTTTGACTACTTATTTATGCCAAAACGCTTCAATACCCTTCCCAGATATTCCTTTTGAGTCAAAAAAAGTCTTCCCACATTCCTATCTCTGCTTATCTCCATGCCAAGAATCTTCTTTGCTTCGCCAAGATCCTTCATTTCGAATTCCTCATTTAATTGAGATTTTAACTTCTCAATTTCCTCTTGGTTCTTGGAAGCTATCAACATATCATCAACATAAAGAAGAAGATATATAAAAGATCCATCTTGCAGCTTGCGCAAATGCACACAATGATCATATTTGCTTCTTGTGTACTTCTGCCTCAACATAAACTTATCAAATCGCTTGTACCACTGCCTCGGAGATTGCTTTAATCCGTACAACGATTTTTCAAGTTTACAAACCATGTTCTCTTTTCCAGCAACTTTGAATCCTTCAGGCTGAACCATATAGATTTCCTCCTCCAAGTCTCCATGTAAAAACGCTGTTTTTACATCCATTTGAACCAGCTATAGATCTAACTGTGCTACCAAAGCCAATAAAATACGGATGGAAGTGTGTTTCACCACTGGAGAAAACACTTCATTGTAATTAACTCCCTCTGTCTGAGCGTACCCTTTAGCTACCAACCTTGCTTTGTAGCGAACATTAGACTCGTTAGGAAATCCATCTTTCTTTGCATAGACCCATTTGCACCCAATTACCTTCTTTCCCTTTGGAAGATCAACTAACTTCCATGTTTGATTCTTCTGAAGGGACTGCATTTCTTCAATCATGGCATTCCTCCACTTATCTTCTTCTGAACTTTTGACTGCTTCTTTGTAAGTGGTAGGCATGTCATCATTTGCAATTGGAGATGCAAAAGCCACCATCTCAACATAGCGAGCAGGCTTTCTTACTGTTCTTTTTAGCTTTCTCAATGCAATTGGTTCAAGTTGCTGTGGAGGTTCTTGGGTTTGAACCTCTTCCTCATCAGACTCCTCATCTACCATTGGAGTTTCTACATCTTCATCATTTGCTGGACTAACTATCTGCCTTTCAAACTCCACCTGTTTCGGAGTACCATCTGTTTGTTCTGTTGTTACCTTTCTTAACATGGTAGATTCATCAAAGGTAACATCCCTACTAATGATCGTCTTCTTGGTCTCTAGGCACCAAAGACGATACCCTTTTACTCCCGAAGCGATCCCCAAGAAAATTGCTTTCTTTGCACGAGGATCCAACTTTGATTCCTTCACATGATAATAAGCAGTGGAACCAAACACACGTAAGGAATCATAGTCAGTAGCAGGTTTCCCAGACCATTTCTCGAGTGGTGTTTTACCATCAATGGCACTAGATGGTAGGCGATTGATGAGATGGCTCGCATATATAATAGCTTCAGCCCAAAACTGCTTGCCTAACCCAGCATTGGACAACATACATCAAACTTTCTCCAGTAAGGTTCGATTCATGCGTTCAGCCACTCCATTTTGTTGTGGTGTATACCTAACTATGAAGTGCCTGATAATACCGCTATCATCACAGGCTTTCTTAAATGGATCACTCATGTACTCTCCACCATTATCTGTTCGGAGATGCTTGATCTTTCGACCCATCTGAGTTTCCATCATATTTTTCCACTTAAGGAAAATTTCGAGCACTTCATCCTTAGTCTTTATAGTATACACCCAAATTCGCCGGGAAAAATCATCAACGAAGGTGGCATAGTAGTGCTTCCCTCCAAGTGATGCCATCTTGGAAGGCCCCCACACATCAGAGTGAACATAGTCCAGAATACCTTTAGTATCATGGATCGCAGTTCCAAATTTCACCCTTGTCTTTTTCCCTTTGACATAATGCTCACAAAAGTCCAATTTGCAAGCCTGGACATCTTTCAATATTCCTTGTTTTACCAGAAGATTCAAGGATTTTTCACCAGCATGCCCCAAGCGCATATGCCACAATCTGGATGCTTCCAATTCTTTCTCATCATTAGAACCACTGCTATAGTTCCAATAACAGTAGTACCTTGATAGTGGTACAACCTGTTATTCTTTCGAACTCCCTTCAACACCACCAATGCACCAGAAATGATCTTCATTACTCCATTTTCTGCTTGAACTTTGAAACCCTTTTCTTCTAGGGCTCCCACAGAAATGAGATTCTTTGATAAATCTGGCACGTAGCGAACTTCCTTCAATGTTCTGATTGATCCATCTTGGTTTTTCAATAGAATGGAACCAACCCCATGTGTGGTGATAGGGGAATTATTTGCTGTGTAGACAACACCATCTTCTAGTTCTTTAAAATCATAGAACCATTCTCGATTAGGACACATGTGATAACTGCATCCTGAATCAAGAAGCCAAACACTAGAAGAGTTGGTAGAAGCCGAAAGAGCAAGTGAACAATCTGAGTTATCGTCATACTCAGCTACTGCAACAGTCTTTCCCTTGTCAGATTGGCCTTTCTTTTTCAGCTTAGGACAATCTTTCTTCCAATGCCCCTTTTCACGACAAAAGGCGCATTCATCTTTCCCCAATTTGGATTTTGACTTTGATCGTTGCTTCATTCCTTTCGCCTGGTTCCCCTGGCGTCCTCTAACAATCAAAGCCTCAGTAGCTCCATTTGAGCTTTCCCTTTTCTCCTTACTCCTTAATTCATAGCTGTATAAAGCTTCACAAACTTCATTGAGAGTTACAGCAGCCTTCCCATGGAGCAGAGTTGTTTCAAGGAACTCAAAATCCTCCGGAAGAGATCCCAACAACATTAAGGCAAGATCCTCATCTTCAAATGTCACATCTAGGTTCAACAAATCAGCAACTAGTTGATTGAAGCTGGTGATATGATCGTTGATTGTGGTACCAGGAATGTAAGTGAATCAGAACAGCCTTTTCTTCATGTGAAGCTTGTTCTGAATGCTCTTTTTCAAGAACTTCTCCTCCAGTGCCATCATCAGTTTTCTAGCAGAGATTTCTTTATAAAATGCATACCTCTGTTCTCTAGATAAACATGACCGAATTGTACCACAAACCAGTCGATTCATGGTCTTCCATTCTCCTTCTCCCATTTCATTTGGTTTCTCTCCTTCAACGGCAATATCTAGACCTTGTTGAAATAATGCGTCTAGAACCTCACTTTGCCACATGCCGAAATGGCCACTTCCATCGAAAATTTCCTCCAGCAATCTGGAATTTACTCCAGCGGCCCTCTAAAGAATACTTGAAGAAGCATTCGAAGTGGATATCTTTCCGAATGGATTTTCTTCTTCCATTTCAGCTCAAACCGTAAAATCACAAATAATAATATTACTCAAGTGTTAGAAAAATTCCCAGGTAATTGGTCGAGTCACAAACGGTCTCAGTTAAATACCAATTTCCTTAGGCTCTTATCGCTTGGTGACAGAATTTTTCCAGTTACTCGAGACAGTATACTATTATTATTCTAGATTTTACCGAAAGATTATTTTAACAATAATTTTAAATTTGCTAAATGCCAACTAGACAACAGGCCCGAAAATTAGAAAAAACTTTCTGATGTGCCGATTGTAGTACACCTACAGCGCACAGAGCATACTAATTTTTTCTAAAACTAATGCTCTGATACCAATTATTGCGGAAACTATTAGCAAACTAAAACTACTGCTAAAACAAAATAAAGAGGAAATACTGAAATTACACTACCAACTTAATTTTATAACAAAATATTACAAAGAAAAGGAATAAGAAGAACAAATGCCTTAGAGATGAGAAAGGCTTTGTTGGTGTGATTTCAACTAAGGCCATAGGCCTTTTTTTATACTACAAAATCAACCCCTATACCTTACAATTGGCAATGTGGGACAATTCCCATTTTTCTTTTTTTATTCACTTTGCCAATGTGGGACTTGGTAATCCCACAGTTCGTGTAAGACATAAGTGGACCGATAAAGAATTTAATGATTTTGTTGATATTAGTGTTCATGATACTTCTATTGGTAAAAGATATGGAGGGTTATGGGGTAAAGGATGGTCATGGGTCGGAACTGAGATGAATAGTCGAGGTCATAAGTTTACTAAAGAACAAATAAAATCTAAATGGGATTCGATGAAGGGTAAATGGAAATTATGGAGAGAGTTAAAAGGAAAAGAGACTAGATAAGGATGTGATCCTATCAAAGGTACAATCGATGCTTCTGATGAGTGGTGGGATGCAAAGATACAACTAAGTTGAATATGATTAATAATTATCTTGGTTGAAAATTAAGGGTACCTATTTCATGCTTTATTGATTTTATTATAACTCCTAAGATTTTAGGAAAATTCAGATTATGCACCATTAGGTGAAAAGGGGATTGGAACATAACTTTATGAAAAATATTGTTTATTGTTTATGGATAATGTTGGCAAACAATGATATTAAACTAAATTATCCGGATCAGGTTTGAAAGAAACAAAAAACTTAAATTATGTAATCCTTCTAAATCCAAATGAAAACATTCGGACAAAGATCTAGCTACAAGCTTGTCCATTGAAGACATCAAGTACCTAAGCATATGGAATCACCAGAATAAAACTTGGTAAGGAAACAAGCTTTAATCCCTCAAGAATAGCATCCGAAAAACTAATTGCCCTAACTCCGGAAGCATAGAGATCTAGAGACAATGAGTTTGAAGACATCCGGAAGACTCATGCTTGAAGACAATAGGAAAAGTTTCAAAGATAACTTTTCCCTCCACCTTTTGGTCTACATAGTCAAAGATCCTTTCCCATGAACAAGACAAAAGTGACAGCTTGCACTTTTCAGTAAAAGGACAAAAGGACTGATACCAGACTGAAAAAGCTAACAAACTTTTTCACTTAGACCAATAAGGAGGAGCGTGGAGCTCACACCAAAAAGCTAAAGGTGTAAAAATTGGTGCATCATCAAAAGCCAAGTAAAACGATCACAGGCAACTTTTCAGCATCAATTCCTAGGATTCAAATAGGTCAAATTATAGTCTAACGGATTGATCAACGGCTCCAGAAGCGCCACATATAACCTGATCAAGGGTTAAGATTTATTACAAGCTCAATAACCCACAATGGCTACATTTATGATATAAGCCTATAAAAGGGAAGCTTCACCAAGTGAGAAGGTTGGCTGTTTGATTGAGAAAAACAAGTAATAAAGAACAAGCATTCAATCCGTTTACAATCCCTCCAAGAATCAATCAATTCCAAATCTGTTGTAAGGATTCTTAAGTGAGTTATAAACTTAAGGAAATCTAAAACCTTCATGAAAATAAGAGTGTAAGAATCTCCAACTTGGGTGAGTTGTGAGATTAGGATACAGCTTAAAGTAGGTACTTTGAGTAGGATCTCCTTGTAGGACTCAGCTTAGATTCGAGGTAGAAGGCTAAGTGGTATATCCTACTAAAGACTAAAGTACTCAACTATAAGTTGGTGCTTCTATGGTATATCATACACCCGAAAGGAGTTACCATTCGGATACAAATTGTAAGGCTTGATTCCTACCAGTTGGAAAGGAATCCACTAGTGAAAAGCTTGGAGGAAGGAAACTCCGAGGACTGGAGTAGGCGGGGCCGAACCAGGATAAAATATCCTTGTTTAATTTTCTTACTCTTTATTTTTTGCATTATATTGTCATAACTGCATCATCCGGATCCATCACCTGGATCATAATCAAACACGCTACACTAAGACTTTGTAAAGTCTATTTATTCCGTGAAAAAGGGTCATTCACCCCCCTCCGACTCTGAAAGTCCCTCTCAGGGACCAACAAGTGGTATTAGAGCAAGTGCTCAAAATTAGAGATCTAATAATCTCAAGCTAAAGGTCCACTATTTTGATTCATATATCAAAATGAGTTTCCAAAACTCACAACTCCTTCCCGAGGGTGTGTCCCTTACCCGTCCTCCACTCTTCACTAGTGAACACTACACGTTCATGAAAAATCGGATGAAGAACTTCATCCAGTCACAAAGCATGAAGCATAGTTAGTTATTAAAGATGGTCTATATGAGCCTACTCATGAAATAGAGGGTATGACTACCCAAAAGCCATCGAGTATATGGGATGAAAATGATTTTAAAAAGTTACATAAAATTGCAAATGCTATTAACATGCTTCATTGTGCTCTTAGTGCAGCTGAATTTAATAGAATATCCGGATGTGAGACTGCAAAGGAAATTTGGGAGAAGCTAGAGGTAACCTATGAAGGAACTACCAAAGTAAAAGAAGCCAAACTTGATTTACTTCAGCAAAAGTTTAAATCCTTAGAAATGGAGCGTAAAGAATTAATCAGCAGCATGAACACTAGATACACCAATCTAGTGAATTAGATGAAAAGGTTAGAAAAAGAAAGCTCTGAGGTAGAGATGGTAAAGAAGGTGCTCCGGAGTCTCACCAAGGAATGAGACAACAAAAAGACTTCCATTGAGGAAGCTCATAACTTAAACTTTTACAGTTATGATGAACTCATTGGCAATCTTCTAACCTAAAAGTTATCCTTGAAGAGATATAACCAACAAGAAAAGAAGCCTGGGGAGAAGAAGAAAGCCATTGTACTTAAGGCAGAATCCACCGGATCAGCTTCATCCGGAGAAGAAGAGCAAATCAATGAATCACTGAGCACCAAAGATCAACTTGCTCTATTGACTAGAAAACTTAATAGATTTATACAAAAGAAAGATAGAAGGAAATCAAGAAAGTATGAATCTCGGAAATCAAAATAAGGCACTTCCAGAAGGGACAGACCCAGAAAGAATCCGGAAGAAAAGAAGGATCCGGAAAAAGAAGCTGCCTGTTTTGAATATGGAGAAAAAGGCCACTTCAGAACAAAATGTCCCAAGCTTAAGAGAACCAAGAAGTTCAAAAAGTAGGCAATGGTAGCTACCTAGAGCAACAGTGAAGAAAGCAATAACTCATCTTCAACAGAAGAAGAAGAGACTATCAACTGTGCATTCATAGCACTGACTGATCCGGAAGCAGAGCAATTCAGAAGGAATGCCTCTAAGCAAGAACTAGTGCAAATCGAAGAATCAGAATTGGAAATAGCAAACATTGAGGTAAATTCTTGTTCTAATTCTACTTTTAATTTTGACCTTGCTAGAGCTCTATCTATTGTAATCAAGAGTGTAAAGAAGAATGTAAAAGCAATCAAGTCCCTTAAGAGAGCAGTGATGGAGTTAGCAGAAGATGCTAAAGTAATGGCACAAGACATCAATCTGATTAGAGCAACCAGGCATATTGATACTGTGGAAGAAAACTTCCTGAGGAATCAAGTCTAGATTCTAAATGCAAATGTAACGGGACTAAATAGAGAAATCAATCTATTAAAGGAAATGTCCAGGAAGAGGCAAGAAGAAAAAGCTCCAAGAAGAAATCATCATCTTCCTAATCAAAACAGACCCCAAAAGTCCCTTAATCAAAGGATGAAGGAGGTTAGCATGCAACCACAAGCCCAAAGATACACTACTGCTCAAAAGGGAAAGGCTAAGGTAGCTCACAACCAACAACTTGCCAAACAAAGATGAAATTGTGCAGCTGAAATCGCACCTCCAACTAGCTTCTGAATATACTCCAGATCATCCACCAATGTACAAGAAGCTGGATATAGAGGAAACTATGGGAAGGAAGATCTTGAAAAGATAAAGAAGAAGCAGGAACAAAATTGATCCATTGTAGGGTGCAAGTTTTGTGGGAAAAAGAATCATATTACTAAATTATATAGATTAAAAAATGGTTATTATAATGTTTACCCTTGGCCTGAGATGGTTATTAACCCGAGAGCACCCAAATCTTGGGTACCCAAACCCACCTGATCTGTTTTGTAGGTATACCTTAGATCCACAATAGATCAACACACTTGGTATATTGATAGTGGATGCTCAAGGCATATAACCGTTGATGAGAAGGCCTTCATCACATTAACCCGGAAGAAGGGAGGCAGAGTAAGCTTTAGAGATAATAAAAAAGGATAGATCATTGGACAAGGAACCATTGGATCTGATTTAAAAATTGAAGATGTCTCACTAGTTGATGGACTAAAGTTTAACTTACTGAGTGTAGCCCAACTCTGTGACAGAGGAAGAAAAGTCATTTTTGACTCCAGAGGCTACTCAATCTATGATCGTAAGTCCAACCAACTCATTCTTTATGCACATAGAGTCAATAATGTTTATTCTATTAACATTAAAAATGGGAAAAAGAATCTTTGCTTGTGTCTAAAGAAGAAGAATCATGGTTATGGCACCGGAGCTTGAGACATGTTAGCATGAACCTCCTGTCCAAACTAGCCAAAAAGGAATTGGAAGTGGGTTTTCCTAAGGTTACTTTTGATAAGGATCATCTATGCACTGTATGTCAATTAGGTAAACAACATAAGAAAAGTTTCTCGTCCATCTCATACATTCCTTCCAAAAGAGTACTTGAGCTCTTGCATATCGATCTATTTGGTCCAATCAAACCATTGAGTCTAGGTAGAAGAGAATACTGTGAGCACGGGATTTTGTAGTCCCTCTTGCGAGACGATGATGACGTGTACCCGATTTTAATGCCTCGAAATAAAAGTTCTCTTTAGAATTTTTATTACCAAAATAATATTCCTTGCGAATTTTATACTTGGTAGAATCCAGTTCGGCGTGGCCAATAATGCATTCGGTAGGAGGTTGAACCGATGATTTACACCCAAATTAAAGAATACCCATTAAAATATCATTAAAATTCAAAAAGATGCCTTTTGACCCACTTTTACCCACTTTTGACCGCTTTTTACGACTTTTTAGGCTCCCGGGCCCGCTGACTATCAGCTTGCCCTAGGCTGATGCCACTAGTGGCATCAGCCATGGCGCCAGCGATATCACCATGTCGCCGGCGGCATCATCTATACCACCGATGGCATCACCATGTCGCCGGCGGCATGACCTAAAGCGGGTCCCTGCACATACAGGCTTTCGGCCACTTTCGACGGAATTAGTAAAAAACGTCTCGAAAACCACCCCAAATTGCCTATAAAAACACACCTTAAAGCTGAAATGGGGAGAGGAGGCTGAAATTAGGAAGAAAATTGATGGGAAAATTTAATGTTAGAATGAGAAAATAGATTTTAGTGCGATAAGAATTAAAAAAGGTAGGAAAAAGGATTCTAATCCATTTTTCCTGGTTTTTCTTCTTTGAACTCTCTGATTATGAGCTTAAAATTAGTAGGTCTTTAAGTTAAAATCAACTTGATAGGATTTAGAGACCTAAAACTCTTAAATTAACTACTAAATCATCGTTATAAGCTCCCCGGAGGTGTTTCTTTTCAGTTCATGAAGAGGTGGATTCACTACCCCGAGGTGAAAATCTTGAGTCTCATAGCTCTTTGGCATTAATATTACTGATTTATGCTAATTCTTGTTGATTTGTGTTCATTTTTGGGTTTTCGGTTATTTTTTACTGCTGCCCACTGCTGCTGCAAGAAATTGAGGTCGCCGGAGACATGTGATGTGGCCAGCGGTATCACCCATGTCATATACCGCCGGTGGCATCACATTCCCCAGAGACCTCACTTTCTTGTAGGACCCTTTCTTTATGGTACTCAGAAATCCATATAGCCTGCCTACATACTGATGCCTTTAGCGACATCATTGATGTCACCGACAACATCAGCCATGTCGCCAGGGACATCAACCATGTCGTCTGCAGCATCGTTAATATCGTCGGCAGCTTGACTTTCTAGACAACTATTTTTATTTCGTTTGTTTTTGACCTAGTTTATTTTCTAAAACTAGGATACACAGTGCAATGACGGAGGTCCAAAACCTTCTAAAAATAGACCCCATCCCATAACATGTGGCATTTTTACTAATAATCCGGTTAAAACAACGATCGAGTCTAAAATTTGGTTAAAAATGAAATTTTCCCGCAAACGCCATTCAAATCTCATTTTAGCCATCCAACCGGGCTTTATAATATTGTCAATAAAATATGCCATGTTCATGCTAACTAGGGTCTTGTTTGGTTTGCTAACTATATGTGGTTCGTGAGATATCTCATACGACATACCATATCTGTGCTAACCATTTTCTGCAGGTAGATGTATATTAGGCCTTCGGGCATTTTATTTATTGCATCGGAAAATGTATAGGACTTAGAAGCCTTGTAATAATTTTATTTTTCGCACTTATTTTTGGATGACTGTAATAATTTATCCATCGCCTCAACTGCCTAATAAACGCGAAAACAACATAATAACTGAAAACACAAATAAATAGAATGGATTAAACCGATTAAAAAAAGAATGAATTATCTTAACTTGGCCTAATGAAAAATAGATAACATCATCCGAACTTGGAATCTCTACTTAAGGTGTGGTCCAACCACCTAATGGGAAAATCATACTAAAAATTTCCCGGTTGAGCTGAACCGGGTGGCGACTCTATTTTAAGTGTGAGATTTTAATCTCGTATCTTTTGAGCACTAAAATATGCAAAACCATTTTCCAATCACATCACTCACATCCCTAGTTACTTTAAAGAGGCCGACCCACCGGCCCGGCCTCGCAGCCGCCGCGCAAAACATCATCCGCTCACATTGGCGACTCTGCTGGGGACTGATCTCTTTAAACTTGAACTTTCTTTTCATAAAGTTTAAAAGATTTTGATGATGTATTGAAATCATTGGCCAAATTAAAACTTCCTTCTTTTTCTTATGACATTTTATCCTTAAATACGCGTGTAGATAGTTCAGTAATTTTTAGGTGCCCCATTTTACTCGAGAAGCTCACGAAAGTATCACTCATGCCCTGTAGGAATTAAGGATGCCTAGTGGATGGATCACTCATTTTAACCAACACATAAACTCCTGTGATCACAACTATTTGGGAAGTGGTTGAGTAACGTGGAATCAAGGTAAACAAGAACCTTCTACATCAACAACCCTATACCAAAGCCGCGCTAGAAAAAGCCTTAGCACATCATTCCTTTAGGATCACCAGAACAAATAAAATAATTGGGACGCGCTGCTTTCGCCATAACTCCATCCTTCCAAAGAGGCATTACGGGGGATTCATAAGGTTGGAAGAGGGACGATTTGCGTGCTATATACTCCATAATCATGCACCCCCATGCATCGGCTTCAAGAGCCAAAAATGAATCAACTTACCCTTACTACTTTTGCCTATTGAAGAAGTTTAGCAACATATGTAGGACTTCTCTTGTGCCTCTGTTGCATCACCATATATCACTATATATGACGTGAGATACAAATGTCCCACATATCTTGGAGGTATAAGCCATCACATCATCTCTAACCATATCTACGTGCAACCATACATATCACGCACAGCTATAAAAAAAAGCATACATACCATCCATACCATTTACAACCCATTTATGGTCTGACCCACGGTTTATGATCCTAAACAGTCTTCCTCCTAAACCGAGACCTTCACAACCAGCCATGTCTCTTCCTCGCAATGATAACTCTGCCTTACCCAGAGAACAGACTAGTCTTTCCCCCACCTTAGGGGCAGCAGTTCACCCTCCGTCTCTTGGGTCAGAGATCACCACCGCTATCATCCAGTTTCTGAACTCGGATCAGTTCCAAAACATCATTCAAGAACTAGTATATGTATCCATCAAGAAAGCCCTAGGAAGTCAGAACTTCGACCAGTTCATACGATCTCCGGGCATGACACCCGATAGTAATACACTCTAGCAATCACCGCCAATCGGTTACCCTAGACAAAGGGAAAGAGCCCAAAGTCCAATTCTTCCATCATTCTTTAACATCTTGCCCCCAACGTTAGTCACTCCATTATATTTTAAGATCCCCACTACCCTGACGCCTCCTCAGTACGACCAGGTCAAGCAATAAAAAGTTGAAGCCTTCTCGCATCAATTGGTGACAACAAGCTGCAATCAGAAAGAGGGAAGGGTCCAACTAGAGGGGAACCAGATCTTTCAAAACACTGACTCACCCATACCCCCACCTCAAATCCTGGTGGACCAAGAGACCTCTCAGAAACTGGCACCAACTACCACTATTCAGCCAAACAATGGTCTTAAGTGTAGCATAAATCCATGGAAATTGCCGCTTAATGTAATCTTCACCGAATTAAAGAAAGCTGGCCTTCTCAAACCTCTTTTCGATTACATTCCTTCCACGAGAGAAGAAGGAAAAGGCTTTTGCGAATATCACATGCTATCAGGTTACCACACCAATCAATGTAAAAATTTGATTCACACCATCCAACGTCTGGTAAAGTATAAGAAGGTTATTGACCCTGAAAGAGCACCCAGCCCCTTACCAGAGTTTGGCGATCAGACACGGATGATCAATCCCGGCTTTCCTAAACAAGGGAATGCACTGCAAGATCTCATCAAGGCCATCTACTCCAATGGTGAGGGAAAGTCTCGCTCTGACAGAAAGGACGAAGAGTCAATCGATGAAGAAGCTAAGGAGGTTATGACCACCATAATCAAAGCCATGACAGTCTTATCAAAGAAGCATGGTCAAAATGAAAAAAAAAACCCAGTAATCAAGGCCATGAGGCAGTTCACTAAGGTCCTCACCGGGGATCTAAGTCAAGTGAGAGGCACCTCGTACAAGTACCAAGCATAATAAGACTCAGTTTGCCACCGAGGATGAAAAGCCTTGATTTGCAGTCCTTAGAGTTTAGACTTTTTATGCTACCAAACTTTGAGCTTCATGAGTAACTTATGTTGTGGGTCTAGCATTTGATCCATGCATTCATATGAGCATACGCATGATGCTTCCAGTATTCAAGATATTTTACTGAATAAAATTAATTTGAGTACAAATAAAGGCTCTTATGTGGTAATTAAATCCAATACTTTAACTCCTGTCAAACACATGTGAGATAATAAAGTGCTTAAAGACCACGATAATGCTTTTACTTGGTCCCCAAATCAATAATCAAATTGTTAAACACCACGGGTCTCTTCCAAAAATTAACTCAGCAACGGTACACCTTCAAGCTACCAAAGAATTATCAACTGGTCCCATGAAATGGAAAATCGCGGGATACTCCTACCAACAACTGATGAAGCCTAACCTCCATCAAATAAACACCCTTCTCGAATCTCAGACCAATGTCACCGCCAAGGAAATGACCAAATTCACAGAGAAACACATCTTCACCCACCACAAATTAACCCGCATCAAACCCCTCGACCAATAAAGGTCAGGGGGCAACCACCGCCTAGAGCATGAAGTATAAGGGCAAGCACCTTCATCCCACGAACCACAAAGATAAGTGCATAATTGAAGTCGCGATCAGCTTGCCAAGTAAACCAACAAAACAAGCTGCCACTTCACCGTTTCAAAGGCACTAAGTAAAAGGCCCCTAAACCAAATATCACTTGGTCAAAACCCTCCATCACCGATACAAGGGACAAATTCGGGCCTAAACAGGAAGGACTATGCAAACTATAGACTGAAGAAGCACTCAGAATAGCAATCAGAAAGGCAATTGAACCAATCAAGAAGGCTCTGTGTAAACACCAAAACTCACACAAATTAAACTCCTTGCAATGTGGCCAATAAGAATCAAAGTAAGGTTACCCGATGTAACTTTGAAGTTCAGAATGAATTGGGTAAATCAGGCGAAAACTGAACGGACACTAAGAACCTTGGAGAATCTTCAAAGGCACAACTGAGCACACAAGAGCAAATCAGATACCCAACACCCTCGCCAAGAGTCACAGACCCGACATAGAAGCGTCTGAGACCTTCTGAAATCAATGTTAATAAAAAGTTCAGACTAAATTGAGAAGGCTGTCATGTGGCTGAAGATGGTACCAAATAAGCAGAGCTATTAAATGTTGGATATGATGTATGCCCTTAAGGCAATTAGGTCGATATATCTTAATTATGCAATAGTACGAATAATTTATTTAATCAATAAAGACATTTAATCTTTTGTTTATATCAATATGCTTGTATATATATATATATATATATATATATATATATATATATATTAAAGCTGGTTAAATATATATTCATTGATGTATGCAAAAGTCTTTGACATATCATATCATGAAGTCAGAGAAATTATAGTTGGACTATATTTGGTAGAACCTGCTTTATGTGCAATTATGATTATGTCTAAACTATCCCTAGTCATAGTTTCATCAAGAAAGGATATTGATGAAATGGAAAGACTAGCATGTGGTCAACTTTCTTGGAAAGGGTCCAAGCAGTCAATCTCCTAAGGACTGAAGGTGGTGCCTTAAGTTTGACACATGGATATATTGGAGACCGCAGTAAGATAAACACTTGGTATATATATCAATGTGTTAGTGTTTATCTTTGTGCAATAAGCTTTGTGAATGTCCTCGTACTTGAGATGCTAGTTACCTTGTGTGGTACTATTGCTATACTTTGGGTCATTACTATACACTAATTTATTTAAGGTGCTACGGGGTGATTACGGGTATTGTGATGACAGCACGTTGGTAAGCTGAGTAATCGGAAAGAATCCATCACTCCGAATATATTAGGGAGTTGTACCTGGCCACTTGTTGAAGTGATGATTGCCATAAACCTCTGATCAGAGTATGTGTTTGATAGAAATGGTTTCTAGTCAAACACACTATGGTAAAAGGCAATATATTTCGGTAACAAGTAAATAACTGGGATAGCTTGGAGCAACCTCGCTATTAGTGGGTTAACACTTTAACCGAACCCTATAAACCAGATGGTACTAATATTAAAGAATGGAAGGAATTTATCGCACTGGATAACTATTGCATTAACCGGGATTTAGTCATAAGCATAAATGACGTTCCGAATAATGGGGGATGGTAGACCCTTGCTAGAGGTGTGCTACAGTCATTTAAGGTAATCGAGTTCTATTCATGGTTCCATTAGAACAAGGGTTGGTTAAGCCTTAACAGCCCAATACTTTAAGATCCTATAAGGTCACACACATTGGACCTTCATCAGACTAAGTAAAGAACTAATAGATTTATTTTATTACAAAAATATAACTTAAATAATAATTAGATTATTATTTGATTGGTTAAAATTGATTAGATCAATTTTGGATAGACCAATGAATTTATTTTGATCGGTAACTAATTAATTAGAGCCATAAATAAATTATAATTGATTAGATCAATTTTAGTTGGACCAAGAAATTCATTTTAATTGGTAACTAATTTATTAGAGTCAAAAATAAATATTTATTTGAAAGGATTTAAAGGGGATTTTACATTAGCAAGTTAAAATCGAAAAGTATGAAATATTTTATACAAAGTTTGGTTACGTGAAATACACTGAAATATGCGCGAATACTGCTAGGCAGTGTTCGCGGTAGCCCTTGTTCATGGGCTGCACAAAGGCAGCCCATGAAAAGGGCAGCCTTGCCACATGTAGCGTGCATAGCACGCTGCATGTATATATATTAATTAATGGGATGGAAGCAATTGCTCCCATCCCACATCGCTCATAGGGGGAGCATTTTTGCTCCCCCAAGCCTATATATAGGCTATTCCCTTTCCTTTCAAATTGTACCAAGCTTAAAGCATAAATCCTAAGTGAGATAATTAATCTCTCAGGTAATTGAGCAAGTTATTTTTGTGGAGCCTGAATTTATTCGGGCACGCTAGTTTATATTTTTGGGTGAGACTTCTGGAGTAGTCTAGCAACTGCTTGAAGCTTCTTAGTTCTTCCTCCTGAGGAGGATTTGGTTCGTGGGGTTCGTGTGGATACTGATAGAGGCTATCCTACGATTGGAGGCTTGTGCAAAAAGGTTTTGCAAAAGCACACTTCAACTGGTAGTTCTTTTTCTTTCTCTTTTAATTATTAAGTCTTTTTCTTTAAGTGTTTTTAGACTTAATAATTATGCTTAGGTTATTTTTGCATGCTTAGTTTATTTTATGCTTAGGTTATAACTTAGAGTTATAACATGCTTAGTATAAAATAAATATGCTAGGATATAATTTGAAATTATGGTATGCCTAGTCCTTTAGCATGTTAACCTTGGTAGAGAATTATTTAGTTAAGGCTTTATTTAATTTATATGCAACTAATAGGAGTTCCTGGGATAGGGACACAATTTTGAATTTCCGCCATGCCTCTTATGCATGTTCAATCTAACTGTCAGTTCCCAACAGTGGTTTCAAAGCCTGCCTATTTAGTGCATGATTAAGTTAGAAGCAAACTAAATATTATTTTCTAAATGAAATAATTTGTTTATTTAATTGTTTGGAATAATATATATAAACTTGTGCCTTTCATTTCAAGGTTAGAAAATGGTTATGAATAATTTTGAATAATTCTGCTCAACTTACTCAAATTATATAAGTGTCAATAATTTATTTAAATTACATGGGTTATCGATGCTCCCAATTTACATGAATTGGTAGAACTAAATTTATTAGTTTAAGAGAATCCATTGGTCTTCAAGTTTGTGCCCGTATTTGTTCAGGCTAAGGATTGGACTTGGTGTCTACTCCTCATAGGGCACCTCTCCTACCTGGGAACCTATATTGGTGCAATTTGAATTGACCAACCGGGGGATTAATATGAACTAATTTATTTCTAGTATATAAGATGGTGCTTATATATGTTTCTATAACAGAGTAAAAAAATTAAATTTATTGAATAAAAGCTTAATGAAAATGCAATATTAATATAACAAATAAAAGTGTTAATTATTTTGCATATAATCTAGGTTGATGGAATAATTATAATAAAGAGCTGAACCCACCTAAGGTTAGGCCATATAAATTAATTCTAAAATTCCCTGTATTAATACAAGTTATTATATTTTATCCATCTGATAAAATCCTAGATTGGGTGAGACGTTTAACACTAAACATATCCCAAAGTAAATATATTAAGGCAAGTTGTAGTCTTCCTTACTCAAATATATAATACGATCTCTTTGGGCTATCAAAGTGCTACTCAAAGCGTTCCTTCTAGTCCACATTGATTGGTTGTAAAGTTTGAGATAGGGTCTGCCTTAATAGAGCTGGGGTAGTCCACCATAAAATTGGGGGCTAGGCCCAGATCTGAGACATATTCAAGGAGATGTTAATATAAGAGCACACGTCCCTTAGGATTAGGGAACTTGAATGAATTAGCAATTGCATGCGATGCAAATGGAATGATATTCCAACTATAACTTAATATTATGACTTGACTCATAAAATTGGGGGTTGTAATAGACTAGTTATAGATGCTACCTACTAGAAAATTTAGCTGGGCTAAAATTCATGAATTCAATAGAATGGGCTATTGTAAATTTCGAAGAAAATAGTAGGAAAATGTATTTAATTAAAAGTCCTCATATTAAATACATGTACTTAAACTAATATCTAAACACTTTTCTTTTCTTATATCTTAGGTTGAAAATGGCTTCCAATTTTAATCTCCGTATGTTACTAGACACCAAATTGAATGGCTCGAACTTTTCTGATTGGTTTCAAGCAGTGAGAATAGTTCTCAGATCCAAGGGAATTGCCTATGTCCTTAGTGAAATTTTCCCTGTGGAACCTAATGTTGAGGATCATGTGAAACATGATGCCTGGTTGAAGCACAGGAAAGATCGTGAGACTGCCATGTGTATTATGTTGGGCTCCATGAATCCTGAGATTCAGAAACAACATGAGAACATGCCCTTGGAGGATATGGTTCTCCATCTTGAAGAACTCTTTTCGGAGAGGGAGAGGACAGAGAGGTATGAGACCTCCAAGCTCCTTTTTAGGACCAAGATGCAGGCTGGCACCTCTGCCTCTTAGCATGTACTGAAACTCTTGGGATGCCTTGAGAAACTGAATCGATTGGGATTAGAGATGAATCATGACTTAAGCATTGACCTTGTGTTGATGTCCTTGACAGATAGTTACCAAGGGTTCATGACTAACTATTACATGAACAGGATTAATTCTACTATCCCTGAATTGATCAACATGCTGAAAATAGTAGAACCTCAGATAAAAAAGGATCAAAAACCTCTACTATTGGTTGAGAAAGACAAGGCTTCTAAGAAGAAGAAGCAGGCACTAGGTGCTAAGAAAAGAATCGGTAAGAAGAAGATTGAAAAGAAGGCATCTAAGTATGTCTGCTTCCAATGTGGGAAACTGGGACATTGGAAGAGGGATTACAAAGCTCCTACTTCTGAGCATTTGAAGAAGAAGCCTACAGAGGCATCTACTTTAGGTATGTTTGTAATTGAAAACTTTGCTACTTTTCCGCAAGAATCCACTTGGGTATTAGATACTGGTTGTGGTTCTCAAATTTGTACTTCTGTGTAGGGACTAAGGAACTGTAGAAAACTTGTAAAAGGGGAGATGGACCTACGCGTGGGAAATGGAGCCAGAGTTGCTGCATTAGCCGTAGGGAGCTTTAGTCTTGTTTTGCCAAGTGGACTTGTTTTAGTTTTGAATAATTGTTACTACATTCCAAGTGTTACTAAGAATATTGTATCTGTTGCGTGTTTAGTAGCAGAGGGATTTGAAAATTTATTTTTGAATAATAATTGTCAGATTCGTTTGAATAATATGCTTTATGGTTATAGAATGTTGAAAGGTGGCATTTATATTCTTGATACTAAAACAGAAGTTTTCAATATAAACAATGTGAAGAAAGTTAAATTAGATAATGAGAATTCCTTCTACTTATGGCATTACCATTTAGGCCACATAAACAAAGATCGCTTAACCAAGTTGCATAAGCATGGAGACTTGGGCCCAATAGACTTGGAGTCTTATGGTGATTGCGAGCCTTGTTTAAAAGGTAAAATGACAAAGTTACCCTTTAAAGGAAAGGGTGAGCGAGCCATGAGTACATTGGGACTTATACACATTAATGTGTGTGGTCCAATGAGTGTTCAAGCACTAGGAGGATAGTCCTACTTCATAACCTTTATTGATGATTACTCACGATATGGTTATTTGTACTTGATGAAGCACAAGTCCAAAAGTTTTGAAAAATTCAAACTATTCAAAGCTGAAGTAGAGAAACAGCTTGAGAAAAGTATTAAAACACTTCAATCGGATTGAGGTGGAGAATACTTAAGTCAGGAGTTTCAGGATTATCTAAAGGAAAATGGGATAGTTCCCCAGTGGACCCCTTCTTATACACCCCAACACAATGGAGTGTCAGAAAGGAGGAATAAGACTTTATTAGATATGGTCAGGTCTATGATAAGCCATGCAGTTCTTAGTAAATCCTTTTGGGGATATGCACTGGAGAGCGCGGTTTATGTCTTAAATAGAGTGCCCTCTAAATCAGTTGATTTTACACCTTATGAAAGATGGTGTAACAAAAAGCCATCTCTAAGTCACTTAAGAGTATGAGGTTGTCCTACTATGATAAAGAGGATAGCGTCAGATAAGCTAAATGCTAAGGCTGATAAATATCTGTTCATTAGATATCCAAAGGAAACAATTGGATAACTGTTTTACCAACCAGATACATAAAAGGTATTTGTGTCTCAGAATGCTCAGTTTTTGGAAAAGGAACACTTACTTGAAAAAGTCAGTGGGTGAAATATTGAACTGCAAGTTCAAGAGAAAGAAACAGACAATCAAATGGTTGACCCCATTCTAGATACATAAGAGAGTGTGATCCAAGAACAACCTGTTGAAACACAATCATTGCGAAGAACAGGTCATGTTCATAAGGGTCCCGATAGATATGGGTTTATCATCACTAATGATAAGGAACTATATCTTATGGAGGATGATGATGCAAGGACATACGATGAGGCAATGAAATGCTCAGATTCTAATAAATGGCAAAAGGCTATGAAATCAGAAATGGATTCCATGTACGAGAACCAAGTATGGAATTTGGTTGATGCACCACAAGAGGTTAGACAAATTGGGTGTAAATGGGTCTTCAAGAAGAAGACAGACATGGACGGTAATGTAATTACCTATAAAGCGAGGTTGGTTGCGAAAGGTTATAGTCAACGGGAAGGTATTAACTATGATGAAACCTTCTCACCAGAAGCCATGCTCAATTCTATAAGGATACTCCTCGCCATTGCTGCTCATTATGATTATGAGATCTGGCAGATGGATGTAAAAATAACATTCCTCAATGGGGATTTAGACCGGGATGTGTATATGATACAACCTAAGGGTTTTACTTCTCAGAATGGCTCGAAGGTATGCAAGCTACAAAGATCCATTTATGGACTTAAACAGGCATCCAGGAGTTGGAATATAAGGTTTGATCAGATAATTCGAGAACTGGACTTCTGCCCAAATGCAAATGAGCCTTGTGTTTATAAGAAGGTTAGTGGGAGTGCGGTCGTTTTTCTAGTATTGTATGTTGATGACATTCTGCTAATAGGAAATGACATTTCTCTTCTACAAAATGTTAAAGCATGGTTGTCAAGAAAGTTCTCCATAAAAGACCTTAGTGAAGCAGCATTTATACTAGGTATAAAGATCTACAGGGATAGATCCAAGAGGCTGTTAGGTCTTTCTCAAAGTACATATATAGACAAGGTGTTGAATAGGTTCAACCTTGAGCATTCTAAGAAAGGTTATCTCCCGATGACAAAGGGTATTAAGGATGTACCCTATCTAAGGCTGAGTGTCCGAAGACAGCTCAAGAGAGAATGCATATGAAGGATGTACCCTATGCATCCGCGATAGGATCCATCATGTATGCTATGATATATACTAGGTTGGATGTCTCTCAGGCTTTGAGCTTTATGAGTAGATATCAGTCAAATCCAGGTGAAAAGAACTGGACGACCGTCAAGGCAATCCTTAAGTACATGAGAAGGACTAAGGATGAGTTCTTAATTGATGGAGAAGGTGACCTCACTATCAAAGGTTACACTGACGTGAGCTTTCAATCTGACAAGGTTGACTTTAAGTCTCAGTCAGGTTTTATGTATGTGTTAAATGGAGGGGCAGTATGCTAGAAGAGTTCCTAGCAAGAAACTACTGCCGATTCAACCACGGAATCTCAATACATTACTGCATGCGAAGCAGCAAAAGAAGCTATCTAGTTAAAGGGATTTATTGGTGATCTCGGTGGGGTGCCTGAGGCTATTGATCTAATTACATTATACTGTGATAACAATGGTGCCATAGCTCAGGCAAAGGAACCACAGTCTTATCAGAAAAATAGACATATATCCAAAAAGTATCATATAATCAGAAAGGTTGTTGATGCTAAGATAATAAGATTAGAATATGTACCCACTGATCAGAACCTCGTGGATGGTCTGATAAAGCCATTGACTTAAGTCAAACATGACCAGCATGTTAAAGCATATGGATTAAAACATATGGCTAATTGGCCTTAGTGCAAGTGGGAGTTTGTTGGATATGATGTATGTCCTTAAGGCAATTAGGGCGATATATCTAAATTATGTAATAGTATGAATAATTTGTTTAATCAATAAAGGCATTTAATCTTTTGTTTATATCAATATGCTTGTATATATATATTAAAGATGGTTAAATATATATTTATTGATGTATGCAAAAGTCCTTGACATATCATATCATGAAGTCAGAGAAATTATAGTTGGACTATATTTGGTGGAACCTGCTTTATGTGCAATTATGATTATGTCTAAACTATCCCTAGTCATAGTTTCATCAAGAAAGGATATTGATGAAATAGAAATACTAGCATGTGGTCAACTTTCTTGGAAAGGGTCCAAGCAGTCAATCTCCTAAGGAATGAAGGTGGTGCCTTAAGTTTGACACATGAATATATTTGGGAGATATATTGGAGACCGTAGTAAGATAAACACTTAGTATATATATCAATGTGTTAGTGTTTATCTTTGTGCAATAAGCTTTGCGAATGTCCTCGTACTTGAGATGCTAGTTACCTTGTGTGGTACTATTGCTATACTTTGGGTCATTACTATACACTAATTTATTTAAGGTGCTACGGGTGATTTTGGGTATAGTGATGACAGTACGTTGGTAAGCTGAGTAGTCGGAAAGAATCCATCGCTCCGGATATATTAGGGAGTTGTACTTGGCCACTTGTTGAAGTGATGATTGCCATAAACCTCTGATCAGAGTATGTGTTTGATAGAAATGGTTTCTAGTCAAACATGCTATGGTAAAAGGCAATATACTTCGGTAATAAGTAAAAAACTGGGATAGCTTGGAACAACTTCGCTATTAGTGGGTTAACACTTTAACCAAACCCTATAAACCAGATGGTACTAATATTAAAGAATGGAAGGAATTTATCGCACTGGATAACTATTGCATTAACCGGGATTAAGTCATAAGCATAAATGACGTTCCGAATAATAGGGGATGGTAGACCCTTGCTAGAGGCGTACTACAATCGTTTAAGGTAATCGAGTTCTATTCACGGTCTAGAGCATCGAGCCAATGGTTCCATTAGAACAGGGGTTGGTTAAGTCTTAACAGCCCAATACTTCAGGATCCTATAAGGTCACACACATTGGACCTTCATCGGACTAAGTAAAGAACTAATAGATTTATTCTGTTACAAAAATATAACTTAAATAATAATTGGATTATTATTTGATTGGTTAAAATTGATTAGATTAATTTTGGATAGACCAATGAATTTATTTTGATCGATAACTAATTAATTAGAGTCATAAATAAATTATAATTGATTAGATCAATTCTGGTTGGACCAAGAAATTTATTTTGACTGGTAACTAATTTATTAGAGTCAAAAAATAAATATTTATTTGAAATGATTTAAAGGGGATTTTGCATTGGCAAGTTAAAACCAAAAAGTATGAAATATTTAATACAAAGTTCGATTGCGTAAAATACACCGAAAGGTGTGCTAATACTGCTAGGCAATGTTCGCGGCAGCCCTTGTACATGGGCTGCACAAAGGCAGCCCATGAAAAGGGCAGCCTTGCACATGCAGCGTGCATAGCACGCTGCATGTATATATATTAATTAACACATCGCTTATAGGGGGAGCATTTTTGCTCCCTCAAGCTTATATATAGGCTATTCTCTTTCCTTTCAAATTGTACTAAGCTCAAAGCATAAATCCTAAGCGAGATAATTAATCTCTCGGGTAATTGAGCAAGTTATTTTTGTGGAGCCTGAATTTATTCGGGCACCGCTAGTTTATATTTTTGGGTGAGACTTCTGGAGTGGTCTAGTAACTACTTGAAGCTTCTTAGTTCTTCCTCCTGGGGAGGTTTTGGTTGGTAGGGTTCGTGTGGATACTGATAGAGGCTATCCTACAATTGAAGGCTTGTGCAAAAAGGTTCTGCAAAAGCACGCTTCATCTGGTAAGTTCTTTTTCTTTCTCTTTTAATTATTAAGTCTTTTTCTTTAAGTGTTTTTAGACTTAATAATTATGCTTAGGTTATGTTTGCATGCTTAGTTTATTTTATGCTTAGGTTATAACTTAGAGTTATAGCATGCTTAGTATAAAATAAATATGGTAGGATATAATTTGAAATCATGGTATGCCTAGTCCTTTAGCATGTTAACGTAGGTAGAGAATTATATAGTTAAGGCTTTATTTAATTTATATGCAACTAATAGGAGTTCCTGGGGGCAGGGACAAAATTTTGAATTTCCGCCATGCCTCTTATGCATGTTCAATCTGACTGTCAGTTCCCAACATTAAAGTCATAAGCACAGACAAGAGCGAGTTCATCGATCTAATCAACCAGGACAGGCTTAAGCATTATCAGGTTTAAATAAAAGAAATAAATCAGAAAAGTGGCACACCAAAAAATATATATGATAATCACCTGCCTTTTGATCTTTTACTGATCGGACAAAAATTAGGGTGACACCCGACGGTCGGTATCCTGCAAATCAACCCTGCAAAAATTAGGGATAAGCCAATATCTCCTGTTAAACTGAAGACCCAAAAAGGGCGGTTCAGATAAAAATTAGGGCAAGAGAGAAAAACAGTGAGATGTTAACTTGAAAACCTGTAAAGGCTAGTTAACACCAGGGGTCCATTAATGGAAATGATTGCCAACATCGTTGACTGAAATTAGATTCACTCGATAAAAGTGTCTTTAGTACCGAAACCTCTGTGTTTGTGATAGTATGAGTGTCTGACGACCGAGTAATGGAAACATCGCAAGTAAGCTTAAATCGAAGATGCTCCGAGCTCATCAGTGTCTCTAAAAAAATCCAGATGGACTGAAAACATCTAGGTCTATGCAAAAGTCAGAATAATTCCGCTAGGTTGAAAACCCGAAAGGGCAGTCTATGCAAATGTTAGAGTTGTGATGGAGCCCGAATTTCTCCAGTTCCCTCCAATATGCGTTCCCCAAGCTCTATAGGAAGCCCTATAGCTGTTAAGTGTAGCTCGCCGTAGCAGAATTTAAAAAAATGACCGAATCTGTATCTCTGGGAAGTTGATGTCGCCGGTGATATGGGCGATGCCACCGACGACATGGATTATTTTGGGCGATATGGATTGTTTTGGGCGATATTAGTTAATGCCGCAAGCGACATGGGTATAGGCAGTTTTGAGGTGATGCACCTGGCGATATGAATCCTGTTGCTAGCAATATGGAGTTAATTTTTGGGGTGACATCAGAAGTATATTCTTCATTACAGACCCATACAAAACCTGTAAACAATCCTATACTCCATTCCCAATACCTTTTCAAATTGCAATCCATTTTTATTCAAAGTAAAAAGCCTTGAAGGCGCAAACCACTCTAAAATCCCAAACGTCTACCAAATCATAACTAAAACAACAAATCCAAACCCCAATGTATCGAGGGTACAAGCTGAATTATGAAAAAAAAGCAAAATGAAATGTCCTCGGGGCTTACTACCCAATCACCAACCTCATCCTCATCTTCCTCCTTGCCTTCTGTCATAGGTACACTACTTGACTCCTCAGTCACTATGGGTGGGCGCCGATGGGCTGACATCTTTACTCCTCTACGACTGGTGCTACCGGGGTGCACATGATCCAAGTTTTGCTTGCTCCTCCACTCTTGAGTAGTAGCCTCCACCGGAACCTCAAGGTTGCTCACGCGACATCAGAGTTCTGCAGTCTCCTCCTTATATCTCCGTTGGCTGCATCGGCGTCTGACAAGGAAAGGACCAAGAAATTATGCAAACCAAGGAAAACGTCAACAATACACATCATTCATAGCATCCGTACATGCATCTTATCTTATTTTGGCATAGGCCTAAATAGGGAATGTACCTGAATTAGGAGTGATTACCCGATAGGCGTGTCCCAGAGAGAAAAATTATTCTCTGCAAGTTGCTCTTCGTGGCTCCGCGCCAGCTGAAAAATCTAAAAGGCGAATCATTAAACACCTGCATCTAAGGATAAACAAGAAAGCACTTACCAGGCCTTACTTAAGTGGTGTTTTCTGGCATAAAGATCAAAGCATGCCGGCTCGAGCCAATGTTCCTGGGTTGGAACTCGCCTCGAGAGTTCATCAGTAGGAATCGGGTCTCTATCGGGTTGACCAGACGCCCTTGTACAAAATTTATACCCTCTGGTACACCGTAATACCGCGTCCCACTCTGGTTATCCCGACCTTGCTTCCTCACAGGTTCCTGAAAAGCACGAAAAATATACATAAGCGACATTCCTATAACCCAAACGATTGCAAATCATGCACATAAATGCAATCATAACTCAAAAGAGTGTTGCCCCCTTTAGGACATTGGCACACTCCCGCCAGCCACATCCACGCCTACCTTATCCTCCCCTTCAGGCTCGAACATCGCCTTGAATCTCCTCCTCTTCATCCTCTTATTCCTCCTCCTCGACATCCACAATACCTTTGAGGTGCATTTTCTCCTCCTCCTACCCTTTGCTCATTATGATACTCAATGGTATCATTCCTATGGATGTGGGGGCATAAGGGGAGTAGGCGCTATTGGTGCTACTCGTAGAGGCCAGGGATGCTAGGGATCACTCGATCGTTCCCCTCGATATAGTCAGCTTTGTCGGCCTCGAATGTGATCACTAAATGGGGCCACCATAAGCCCCTGGGGGGGTCGGCGGGCACTAGTCTATCGGCGGCTGGGAAAAATCTCCCGCCCCAGACGCGCTCACCTAAGTACCACTGCTGAGATAAGGGGCACTCCAAGACAAACCGATGGTCGTCCACCTCCCTCCTGACCCTTGCGACTTCCGGCAGGTTCTCCACCCAATCAAATGGGTCCAAGATAAGCTGCACCAATAATCAACCAAAACAACCGATACAAATTCATAAACACTTTTTATTCTATTCTAGATATAAAAACAAGGACTAAATCAAAGATCGCATATCGAGCTCAACCGCACACTCCTTAGGACCTCCCTTTACTTGGTAGAATACTTAGCCTTCCCGTCAATACCCCCGCACCGGCGGACGAAAAAATGGGAGCCCGGTGGTACGGTCTTCTTGAACTCAATCGGCGGGAGAATCTGGTGCTCAAAAGCCCAAGCCTGCATAAGTAACAATTAATCTGTTCAAAAAAGCTTCCATAATAAATGAGACATGCACAATCATGAAAAATGCTTCGAGAAGATAAACCTGGAGTAGCAGATGGCAGAGGCGAAGGGCTTTCACCTTCTTACGGGGTTCCACATCCAGCCCAAGATACATATGTGCCAGGATGGCATGCGGCCAATTCTTATTCCTGATGCTCGCCACATCCTTCACGGTGGATATCAGCCCGTAATTGATCTTGCTCCCCGAGATTGGGAAAAATAGTACGGCGAGCAAGGAAATCATAAAGGAGCGGACGCAACCATCTCTCTCATCCTCGGGCACCACATCTGCCCTAATCCAGTGCTGGTGCAACTCACCATAAGATAGCCGCCCTAAGACAGGCTTCAAACCAAACAGCTACTTCACTCGTCTCACCATGGGCCTCTCGATGTGGTATTTGTCCCTATAACCATCGAAGTGAATGACCTCATCCATCTAGGGAAGCCCGATCATAGCTATGCTATTAGAAGGCATTATTATCACTTCCCCGAATGAAAACTAAAAGGTGTGGGTGGTTTCAGACCACCTATCTGTAAGGGTTGTCACGGTCAGATGGGAGAGCTTGGGCATTAGCATTGGCATGATTCGGGCCAAGTCCCTGAATCCCGTTTCATTAATGGCGAGTGCAAGCTCAAGGTCCTTCTCTGAAATATGGTGCCACCACTCACGAATGGTGCCTATACCTCTAGTATAGGTCAGTTCATGCGGCTGTTAAAATCAAAAGCAAAACAGATAAGTCCCTATTTATTTTCTCAACACCAATACCTACTGGAAGGCTGCTAATGTCGCTTCTACCAGAAGTGATGTCGCTGGTGATGGATGATGCTGCCAGTGACATCACCTTAAGCAGAAAAGACAACAGGCCTCCTTAGGCCTTTTTGTAAGGCCTGATGCCGCTGGCGATATCGCTCATATCGCCAGCGACAGCACAACCTACGGGCAGAACCTATTTTCCCTAAAAATCACACCCATCTTGCCAAAACCACAAAAATCACAATCAATCAAACAATAAGCCAAAAAACAGTGAAAATCAAACCTAAAGCGTGCAATATCAGTTTGTAATCAATCTATTTCACACATATGACTCCCATTATGGCAGGATTTCGAGCCTAAGGCCAAATCAAAACTCAACCCAAAAAGAAGAAATTCGGGTTTTGCAAGATTACCTGGATGTAGGAGAGGTGTTTTCCCTTCTTAGGAGTCAGATTGGTGATGGGGGAATTGATCCCGTATCCATACATCTTGGCCGTCTCCTTCAAGCCGTAGGCAGCAGGAATAGAGAGAATTTACAGCCCCTCAATGGAGGAATCAGGCAACTTCTCCCTAGCCTTAGCAGATTTTCCCCTGAAAGCCTTGGCAATTCTCTTCATGTTTGGAATGACGGAGAAAATTGAAAGATTTGGATAAGGGAGCAAAGAGGGGTACGGCTTTGCAGAATGAAGGGAGAAAGGAGTTTTACTTCCTTTTAAACTGCCACGAGGAATTCGAGGAGTTTTAATTTATCTGAAACTGCCCACTCATGAGGCCGGCGCTATCACTCCATACCGCCCGCGACATCAGTCGTGCCGCCAGTGATATCACCCACTTTAATTCAAATTTTGAACTTGTTTGACCGGTCAAAGCTGTCACGTGGAACCCATGCCTCCGACGGCATCACTTCATACCGCCAGCAACATCACCCATGCCGCCGGTAACGCCGCCTCCTTCAATTTTAATTTTGAACTTGTTTGACCAGTCAAAGCTACCACATGGCACTCATGCCGCCAGCGGCATCATTCTATACCTCCAACAACATCATCCATATCACCGGTGATATCAACTATCTCCATGCCTTTCTCGGCCAACCTCGGCCTCTAGCCCTGACATTCCAATACTTGCACAAAGTCATAATCGCAAACCCAATACGCTCATTCTGTAAACTACCCAGAGATTATGGTATGACCCGATACATGCCACCCTTTTTGGTTCATCCAAGAACACCAACTGAAGGTCTCGAATACAGTCGCTGTATGTATCACCCTTTGGGTTCACCCCCCAGAACACCAACTAAAGGTCCTGGCATGACCCTGTACATGTCGCCTTTAGGTTTACCACTCCTCAAACATAAGCCCAATCGAGGGGCAATCTCTCCATAAAGTGTGAGCCCGACCAAGGTGCAATCACTCCATAAAACACAAGTCCGACCAAAGGATAATCACTCCACAAAGCACAAGTACGACCAAAGGACAAACTCTCCACAAAACATAAGTCCGACTAAAGGACGAACTCTCCATAAAGCACAAGTTCGACCAAAGGACAATCTCTCCACAAAGCATAAGCCTGGTTCATCCCGGAACACCAACTGAAGGTCTCGAATACAGTCGCTGTATGTATCACCCTTTGGGTTCACCCCCCAGAACACCAACTAAAGGTCCTGGCATGACCCTGCACATGTCGCCTTTAGGTTTACCACTCCTCAAACATAAGCCCAATCGAGGGGCAATCTCTCCATAAAGTGTGAGCCCGACCAAGGTGCAATCACTCCATAAAACACAAGTCCGACCAAAGGATAATCACTCCACAAAGCACAAGTACGACCAAAGGACAAACTCTCCACAAAACATAAGTCCGACTAAAGGACGAACTCTCCATAAAGCACAAGTTCGACCAAAGGACAATCTCTCCACAAAGCATAAGCCTGGTTCATCCCGAAACACCAACTAAAGGTCTCGAATACAGTCGCTGTATGTATCACCCTTTGGGTTCACCCCCCAGAACACCAACTAAAGGTCCTGGCATGACCCTGCACATGTCGCCTTTAGGTTTACCACTCCTCAAACATAAGCCCAATCGAGGGGCAATCTCTCCATAAAGTGTGAGCCCGACCAAGGTGCAATCACTCCATAAAATGCAAGTCCGACCAAAGGATAATCACTCCATAAAGCACAAGTACGACCAAAGGACAAACTCTCCACAAAACATAAGTCCGACTAAAGGACGAACTCTCCATAAAGCACAAGTTCGACCAAAGGACAATCTCTCCACAAAGCATAAGCCCGACCGGGGGGCAATCTCTCCACAAAGCATAAGCCCGACCAAGGGGCAATCTCTCCACGAAGCACGAGTCCGACCAAAGGACAACCACTTTGCAAAGCACAAGTCCGGCCAAAGGATAAACTCTCCATAAGAAGCAAGCCCGACCAAAGGATAATCTCTCTACAAAGCACAAGTCCGACTAAAGGACAATCTCCGCAAAGCATAAGTCCGACCAAGGGATAACCTCTCCGCAAAGCATAAATCCGACCAAGGGACGACCTCTCCATAAAGCTCAGTCCAACCAAGGGATGACCTCTCCACAAAGCTCAGTCCAACCAAAGGACAATTTCTCTGTAAAGCACAAGTCCGACCAAGGGACAATCTCTCCACAAAACACAAGCCCGACCGAGGGGCACCACTCCATAAAGCATAAGTCCGACCAAAGGGCAACCAATTTACAAAGCATAAGTCTGACCAAAGGGCAACCAATCTACAAAGTATAAGTCCGACCAAGGGGCTATCTCTCCACGAAGCACGAGTCTGACCAAGGGGCAACCATTCCACGAAGCATAAGTCCGACCAAGGGGCAATCTCTCCGCGAAGCACAAGTACGACCAAGGGGTAACCACTCCAAAGGGCGCAAGTCCGACCAAAGGACAATCTATCCACAAGGCTCAAGTCCGACTAAAGGACAAAACCTTTAAATAATTCATTATAGACCCATGCAAAACCTGTAAACAATCCTATACTCCTTTCCCAATACCTTTTCAAACTGCAATCCATTTTTATTCAAAGTAAAAAGCCTGAAGATGCAAACCACTCTAAAATCCCAAACGTCTACCAAACCAGAACCAAAACAATAAATCCAAACCCCAATATATCGAGGGTACAAGCTGAATTATGAAAAAAAACCAAAATGAAAATGTAAAGCTAGGCATGCCCGCCACTATCGGCCGCGGGCGGGATGAATTGTCCTCTAGGCTTACTACCCAATCACCAACCTCATCCTCATCTTCCTCCCTGCCTTCTGTCATAGGCACACTGCTTGACTCCTCAGTCACTATAGGTGGGTGCCAATGGGCTGACATCTTTACTCCTCTATGACTGGTGCTACCGGGGTGCACACGATCCAAGTTTTGCTTGCTCCTCCGCTCTTGAGTAGTAGCCTCCAGCTGACCCTCAAGGTTGCTCACGTGATGTCGGAGATCTGTAGTTTCCTCCTTATATCTCCGTCGGGCTACATCAGCGTCTGACAAGGAAAGGGCCGAGAATTCCTGCAAACCAAGGAAAATGTCAATAATGCACATCATTTATATCATCCATACATGCATCTTATCTTATTTTTGCATAGGCATAAACAAGGAATGTACCTGAATAAGGAGCGCTTGCTCGATAAGCGTGTCCTAGAGAGCAAAATTGTTCTCTGCAAGTTGCTCCATATGGCTTCGCGCCACCTAAAAAATCCAAAAGGCTAATCATTAAACACCCGCATCCAAGGATAAACAAGAAAGCACTTATCAGGCCTTACGTAAGTGGAGTTTTTTGGATAAAGATCGGAGCATATCGGCTCGAGCCAATGTTCCTGGGTTGGAAATCGCCTTGAGAGTTCATCAACATGAATCAGGTCTCCATCGAGTTGACCAGACGCCCTTGTATGAAATTTATACCCTCTGGTACACCGTAATACCGCATCCTACTCTGGTTGTCCTGACCTCGCTTCCTCATAGATTCCTAAAAAGCATGAAAAATACACATAAGCGACATTCTTAAAACCCAAACGATTGCAAATCATGCACATAAATACAATCATACCTCAAAAGAGTGCTGCCCCCCTTGGGACATCGGCACACTCCCGCCAGCCACATCCGCGCTACCTCATCCTCCCCTTCAGGATCGATCCCAACATCGCCTTCAATCTCCTCCTCTTCATCCTCTTCTTCCTCCTCCTCGACATCCACAATACCTTTGAGGTGCCTTTTCTCCTCCTCCAACCCTTTGCTCATTATGATACTCAATTATATCATTCCTATGGATGTGGGGGCACAAGGGGAGTAGGCACTGTTGGTACTGCTCATAGAGGCCAGGGATGCTAGGGATCACTCAATCGTTCCCCTCGATATAGTTAGCTTTATCGGCATCGAATGCGATCACTAAATGGGGCCACCATAAGTCCCTAGGAGGATCGGCGGGCACCGATCTATCAGCGACCGGGAAAAACCTCCAGCCCCGGACGCGCTCACCCAAGTACCACTGCTAAGACAAGGGGCACTCCTCGACAAACCGACGATCGTCCATCTCTCTCCTGATCCTTGCGACTTCCGATAGGTTCTCCACCCAATCAAATGGGTCCAAGACAAGCTACACCAACAATTAACCAAAACAACCGATATAAATTCATAAACGCTTTTTATTCTATTCTAGATAAAAAAAAAAGGACTACATCAAAGAACGCATACCGAGCTCAACCGCACACTCCTTAGGACCTCCCCGTACTTGGTAGAATACTTGGCCTTCCCACCAATACCCCCGTACCAGCAGGCGAGAAAATGGGAGACCGGCAGTATGGTCTTCTTGAACTCAACTGGTGGGAGAATCTGGTGCTTAAAAGCCCAAGCCTACACAAGTAACAATTAATCAGTTAAAAAAAGCATCCACAATAAATGAGACGTGCACAATCAAGAAAAATGCTTCCGAGAAGATAAACCTGGAGTAGCAGATGGCAGAGGCGAAGGGCTTTCACTGTCTTACGGGCTCCTAGATCCAACCCATGATACATATGTGCCAGGATGGCATGCGGCCAATTCTTATTCCTGATGCCCACCACATCCTTCACGGTGGATATCAGCCCGTAATTGATCTTACTTTCGGAGATCGGGAAAAACAGTACGGTGAGCAAGGAAATCATAAAGGACCGGACGCAAGCGTCTCTCTCATCCTCGGGCACCACATTTGCTCTAATCCAGTACTGGTGTAACTCACCATAAGATAGCCGCCCTGAGACGGGCTTCAAACCAAACAGCTCCTTCACTCGTCTTACCATGGGTCTCTCGATGTGGTATTTGTCTGTATAAGCATCGAAGTGAATGACCTCATCCATCCAGGGAAGCCCGGTCATAGCTAGGCTGTTAGAAGGCGTTATTGTCACATCCCTGAACGAAAAGTGAAAGGTGTGGGTAGTTTCAGACCACCTATCTATAAGGGTTATCACGATTGGATGGGAGAGCTTGGGCATTAGCATTGGCATGATTCGGGCCAAGTCCTCTAATCCCGTCTCATTAATGGCGAGTGCAAGCTCAAGGTCCTTCTCTAAAATATGGTTCCACCACTTGCGAATGGTGCCCATACCTCCAGTATAGGTCAGTTCGTGCGGTTGTAAAAATTAGTTGCAAAACAGATAAGTCCCTATTTATTTTCTCATCGCCAATATCTGCTGGAAGGCTGCTGATGTCGCTTCTGCTAGAAGCGATGTTGCCGGTGATATCATCCATACCGCTGGAGGCATGGATGATACCGCCAATGACATCACCTTAAGTAAAAATGACATCAGGCCTCCTTAGGCCTTTTTGAATGGCCTGATGCCGCTGGCAATGTCGCTCATGTTGCCGGCGATAGCACAACCTACGGGCAGAACCTATTTTCCCCAAAAATTGTACCCATCGTGCCAAAACCACAAAAATCCCAATCAATCAAACAATAAGCCAAAAAACAGTGAAAATCAAACCTAAAGCGTGCAATATCAGTTTGTAATCAATCTATTTCACACATATGACTCCCATTATGGCAGGATTTCGAGCCTAAGGCCAAATCAAAACTCAACCCAAAAAGAAGAAATTCGGGTTTTGCAAGATTACCTGGATGTAGGAAAGGTGTTTTTCCTTCTTAGGAGTCAAATTGGTGATGGGAGAATTGATCCCGTATCCATACATCTTGGCCGTCTCTTTGAAGCCATAGGCAGCAGGAATAGAGAGAATTTTCAGCCCCTCGACGGAGGAATCAGGCAGATTCCCCTAGCCTTAGCAAATTTTCCCCTGAAAGCCTCGGCAATTCTCTTCATGATTGGAATGATGGAGAAAATCGAAAGATTTGGAGAAGGGAGCAAAGAGGGGTACGGCTTTGCAGAATGTAGGGAGAAAGGAGTTTTACTTCCTTTTAAACTGCCGCGAGGAATTCGAGGAGTTTTAATTTATCTAAAACTGCCCACTCATGCCACCGGCGGTATCACTCCCTACCGCCCGCGACATCAGTCATGCAGCCGGTGATATCACCCGCTTTAATTCAAATTTTGAACTTATTTGACCAGTCAAAGCTGTCACGTAGAACTCATGCCTCCGATGGCATCACTTTATACCGCTAGCAACATCACCCATGCCGCCGGCGACGTCGCCTCCTTCAATTTCAATTTTGAACTTGTTTAACAAGTCAAAGCTGCCACGTGACACTCATGCCGCCGGCGACATCATTCTATACTGCCAGTGACATCATCCATGTCGCTGGTGATATCAGCTATCTCTATATCTTTTTTGGCCATCCTCGGCCTCTAGCCCTGACATTCCAAAACTTGCACAAAGTCATAATCACAAACCCAGTATGCTCATGTCACCCTTTTTGGCTCATCACAAAACACCAACTGAAGGTCTCGGATACAGTCGCTGTATGTATCACCCTTTGGGTTCACCCCCCAGAACACCAACTAAAGGTCCTGGCATGACCCTGTACATGTCGCCTTTGGGTTCACCACTCCTCCAACATAAGCCCAATTGAGGGGCAATCTCTGTACAAAGTGTGAGCCCGACCAAGGTGCAATCACTCTATAAAACACAAGTCCGACCAAAGGATAATCACTCCACAAAGCACTAGTCCGACCAAAGGACAAACTCTCCACAAAACATAAGTCCGGCTAAAGGACGAACTCTCCACAAAGCACAAGTCCAACCAAAGGGCAATCTCTCCATAAAGCATAAGCCCGACCGAGGGGCAATCTCTCCACAAAGCATAAGCCCGACCAAGGGGTGATCTCTCCGTAAAGCACGAGTCCGACCAAAGGACAACCACTTCACAAAGCATAAGTCCGACCAAAGGATAATCTCTCCACAAAGCACAAGTCCGACTAAAGGACAATCTCCCCAAAGCATAAGTCCGACCAAGGGACAACCCCTCCGCAAAGCATAAGTCCGACCAAGAAATGACCTCTCTATAAAGCTCAGTCCAACCAAGGCACGACCTCTCCACAAAGCTCAGTCCAACCAAAGGACAATATCTCCGCAAAGCACAAGTCCGACCAAGGGACAATCTCTCCACAAAACACAAGCCCGACCGAGGGGCAACCACTCCACAAAGCATAAGTCTGACCAAAGGGCAACCAATTTATAAAGCATAAGTCTGACCAAAGGGCAACCAATCTACAAAGCATAAGTCCGTCTAAGGGGCTATCTCTCTGCAAAGCACGAGTCCGACCAAGGGGAAACCATTCCACGAAGCACAAGTCCTACCAGGGGGCAATCTCTCCGCAAAGCACAAGTACAACCAAGGGGTAACCACTCCAAAAGGCCAAGTCCGACCAAAGGACAACCTATCCACAAAGCATAAGTACGACCAATGGATAATTGCCCCATAAAACACAAGTCCAACCAAAGGAAAATCACTCCACAAAGCACAACCCCGACTAAGGGGCAACCACTCCACGAAGAATAAGCCCGACCAAGGGGAAACTACTCCATAAAGTACAAGTCTGACCAAAGGACAAACACTCCACAAAGCTCAAGTCCTATCAAAGTACAATCTCTCCACAAAGCATAAGTTCGACCAAAGGACGATCTCTCCATAAAGCATAAGTTCGACCAAGGGACAACCACTCCAAAAAGCTCAAGTCCGACCAAGGGGTAACCACTCCATAAGGCGCAAGTCCGACCAAGGGGTAACCACTCCATAAGGCGCAAGTCCGATCAAAGGACAATCTATCCATAAAGCATAGGTCCGACCAAAGGACAATCTATCCACAAACCAAAGGACAATCGCCCCACAAAACACAAGTCCGACCAAAGGACAATCACTCCGCAAAGCACAAGCCCAACCAAGGGGCAACCTCTCCACGAAGCATAAGCCTGACCAAGGGGTAACCACTCCATAAAGTACAAGTCCGACCAAAGGATAAACACTCCACAAAGCTCAAGTCCGACCAAAGGACAATCTCTCCACAAAGCATAAGTTCGACCAAAGGACGATCTCTCCACAAAGCATAGTCCGACCAAGGGACAACCACTCCACAAAGCTCAAGTTCGACCAAGGGACAATCTCTCCTCAAAGCACGAGTTCGACCAAGGGGTAACCACTCCACAAGGCGCAAGTCCGACCAAGGGATGACCTCTCCACAAAGCTCAGTCCAACCAAACGACAATCACTCCACAAAGCACAAGTCCGACCAAGGGATAATCTCTCCACAAAACACAAGCCCGACCGAGGGGCGACCACTCCACAAAGCATAAGTCTGACCAAAGGGCAACCAATTTACAAAGCATAAGTCCGACCAAAGGGCAACCAATCTACAGAGCATAAGTCTGACCAAGGGGCTATCTCTCCACGAAGCACGAGTCTGACCAAGGGGTAACCACTCCATGAAGCATAAGTCCGACCAAGGGGCAATCTCTCCGTAAAGCACAAGTCCAACCAAGGGGTAACCACTCTACAAGGCGCAAGTCCGACCAAAGGACAATCTATCCACAAGGTGCAAGTCTGACCAAAGGACAATCTATCCACAAAGCATATGTCTGACCAAAGGACAATCGCCCCATAAGACACAAGTCTGACCAAAGGACAATCACTCCACAAATCACAAGCCCGACTAAGGGGCAACCTCTCCACGAAGCATAAGCCCGACCAAGGGGCAACCACTCCATAAAGTACAAGTCCAACCAAAGGACAAACACTCCATAAAGCTCAAGTTCGAACAAAGGATAATCTCTCCATAAAGCATAAGTCCGACCAAAGGACGATCTCTCCATAAAGCATAAGTCCGACCAAGGGACAACCACTCTATAAAGCTTAAGTCCGACCAAGGGACAATCTGTCCGTGAAGCATAAGTCCGACCAAGGGGAAACCACTCCACAAAGCGTAAGTCCGACCAAAGGACAATCTATCCACAAAGCATAAGTCTGACTAAAGGACAATCTATCCACAAAGCATAAGTCCGACCAAAGGACAATCGCCCCACAAAACACAAGTCCGACCAAAGGATAATCACTCCACAAAGCACAAGCCCAACCAAGGGGCAACCTTTCCACAAAGCATAAGCCTGACCAAGGGGCAACCACTCTATAAAGTACAAGACCGACCATAGGACAAACACTCCACAAAGCGCAAGTCCGACCAAAGGATAATCTCTCCACAAAGTATAAGTCCGACCAAAGGATGATCTCTCCACAAAGCATAAGTCCGACTAAGGGATAACCACTCTATAAAGCTCAAGTTTGACCAAGGGACAATCTCTCGACCAAGGGACAATCTCTCGACAAAGCATAAGTCCAACCAAGGGATGACCTCTGCACAAAGCTCAAGTCCAACCAAGGAACAACCACTCCATAAAGCCTAAGTCCGACTAAGGGACAATCACTCTGCAAAGCATAAGTCCAACCAAAGGGCAATCTCTTCGCAAAGCACAAGTCTAACCAAGGGCCAACCACTCCGCAAAGCATAAGTCCGACCAAGGGGCAAACAAGTCATCCATCAGGTATTATTCCTATCCCATGTTCTTTAGTGCGATCATACTGACATGTGGCAGTAGTGATCCCCCGAGGGGCAGCCTATAAGCACGAAATTTTACAGTCCCTCTCGTGTGATGATGATGACATGTACCCAATTTTAATGCCTCAAAATAAAAGTTCTCTTTAGAATTTTTATTAACAAAATAATATTCCTTGCGAATTTTATACTTGGTAAAATTTAGTTCGGCGTGGCCAATAATGCGTTCGGTAGGAGGTTGAATCGATGATTTACACCCAAATTAAAGAATACCCATTAAAATATCACTAAAATTTAAAAAGATGCCTTTTGACCCACTTTTACCCACTTTTGACCACTTTTTACGACTTTTTAGGCTCCCAGGCCCGCTGGCTGTCAGCTTGTCGGAGGTTGATGCACTTAACGGCATCAGCCATGCTGCCGGCGATATCACCATGTCACCGGCGGCATCATCCATACCGCCAACGGCATCACCATGTCACCGACGGCATGACCCGAAGCGTGTCCCTGCACAAATAGCCTTTCGGCCACTTTTGGTAGAATTAGTCAAAGAGGTCTCAAAAACCACCCCAATTTACCTATAAAAACGTACCTTAAAGCTAAAATGGGGAGTGGAGACTGAAATTAGGAAGAAAATTGATGGGAAAATTTAATGTTAGAATGAGAAAATAGATTTTAGTGAGATAAAAATTAGAAAAGGTAGGAAAAAGGATTCTAATCCATTTTTCCTGGTTTTTCTTCTTTGAACTCTCTGATTGTGAGCTTAAAATCAGTAGGTCTTTAAGTTAAAATCAACTTGATAGGATTTAGAGACCTAAAACTCTTAAATTGGCTAATAAATCATCGTTACAAGCTCCCCGAAGGTATTTCTTTTCAGTTCATAAAGAGGTGGATTCATGACCCCGAGGTGAAATTCTTAAGTCTCGTAGCTCTTTGGCATTAATATTACTGATTTATGTTCATTTTTGGTTTTTCGGTCATTTTTTACTACTGCCCACTGCTGCTGTAAGAAATTGAGGTCGTCGGAGACATGTGATGTCACTAGCAGTATCATCCATATTGCCAGAGACATCACTGATACCGCCGGTGGCATCACTTTCCCCAAAGACCTCACTTTCTTGTAGGACCCTTTCTTTATGGTACTCAGAAAGCCATGTAGCCTGCCTTCATACTGATGCCTCTAGCGACATCATTGATGTCGCCGGCGGCATCAGCCATGTCGCCAGTGACATCAACCATGTCGTCGGCGGCATCAGTAGTATCATCGGCGGCATGACTTTTTGGATAGCTATTTTTATTTCGTTCATTTCTGACCTAGTTTATTTTTTGAAACTAGGATACACAGTGCAACGACAGAGGTCCAAAACCTTCTGAAAATAGACCCCACCCCATAACATGTGGCATTTTCACTAATAATCCGGTTTAAACAACGATCGAGTCTAAAATTTGGTTAAAAACGGAATTTTCCCACAAACACCGTTCAAATCTCATTTTAGCCATCCAACAGGGCTTTATATTATTGTAAATAAAATATGCCATGTTTACACTAACTCGGGTCTTGTTTGGTTTGCTAACTATATATGGTTCGTGAGATATCTCGTACGACGTACCGTATGTGTGCTAACCATTTTCTGCAAGTAGATGTATATTAGGCCTTCGGGCATTTTATTTATCGCATAGGAAAATGTATAGGACTTGGAAGCCTTGTAATAATTTTATTTTCCGCACTTATTTTTGGATGACTGTAATAATTTATCCATCGCCTCAACTGCCTGAAAAATGCGAAAACAACATAATAAATGAAAACACAAATAAAAAGAATGGATTAAACCGATAAAAAAAGAATGAATTATCTTAACTTGGCCTAATGAAAAATAGATAACATCATCCGAACTCGGAATCTCTACTTAAGGTGTGGTCCAACCACCCGGTGGGAAAATCATACCAAAAATTTCCCGGTTGAGCTGAACCGGGTGGCGACTCTGTTTTAAGTTTAGGATTTTAATCTCGTATCTTTTGTGCATTAAAATATGCAAAACCATTTTCCAATCACATCACTCACATCCCCCGTTATTTTAAAGAGGTTGGCCCACCGGCTCGGCCTCACAGCCGCCGCACAAAACGTCGTTCGCTCACAAATACATCATGGTCATTGTGGATGATTATTCTAGATATACTTGGGAGATCTTGCTAGCAAGCAAAGATGAGGCCTTTGACCAATTCTCAAAAACATTCATCCGGATTGAAGTAGAACAGGGCATAAGCATTGCACGCATCCAGAGTGATAATGGTGGAGAGTTCAAAAATAGGCAGTTTGCTAACTTTTGTGACTCCAAGGGCATTGAACACAACTTCTCTGCCCCTTATAGTCCTCAACAGAATGGAGTTATTGAGTGAAAGAATAGGACTATAGTTGAGATGGCTAGAACAATGCTCAGTGAAAATTGTTTACTAAAATATTTTTGGGGAGAGGCCGTGAATACAACATGTTATATTCTAAATAGAGTTATCATTAGAAAAACTACAGAAAAGACCCCATATGAAATCTAGAAGGGAAGAAAACCCAAAATTAGGTATTTCAAAGCATTTGGATGTAAATGTTACATCCTTAATGATATAGAGCAACTAGGAAAATTTGATCCTAAATCTGATGAATCAACTTTCCTTGGCTACTCAACACATAGTAAGGCTTACAGAGTCTTTAATAGATGAACCCAAACTATAGTATAGTCAATACATGTAGATTTTAATGAGACTAACTCTACAGGTAAGAAAAGTTACACTCCAGAAGACCCAGTTCAGGAAGTTGAAAACTCTGGAGAAAAGAAAAAGGCAGAAGTTCCTGATTCATTCCATATCAAGAAGTACGAAGAGAAAGATAAAGGAATAGCTTTTGAACCAAAAATACAACAAGTTAATCTCAACCAGCAAGAGATTGACTTTGACAAAGGCCAAGAAGGAGTGGTTAAAGCTGAAGTGGAGCAAGTCCCAGTTCAACATAAAGGCTTACAAAGGGAGATCCGGACATATAGAGATCATTCTATTGATAATATTCTGGATAATGTTAAGAATCCAGTAAGAACCAGAGGTTAGCTCAACCAAATAATGAGTTGTGTTGCTTTTGTCTATCTTATTAAGCCAAAGAAATTTCAAGATACTGAAGGAGATAAAAGTTGGATGATAGCAATGCAGGAAGAGCTAGATCAATTTACCAAGAATGATGTATGGGATCTAGTAGCACCTCCAATAGGAAAGTCAATCATTGGCACTAAATGGGTTTTCTGGAACAAGCTAGATGAATCTGGAGTAGTGGTGAGAAATAAAGCAAGATTGGTTGCCCAAGGCTATAATCAACAAGAAGGGATTGACTTTGAAGAAACCTTTGCCCCTGTAGCAAGATTAGAGGCAATCCGGATCCTATGTGATTTTGCATCATTCATGGGATTCACTTTGTTCCAAATGGATGTCAAAATTGCATTTCTCAATGGAATTATCCAGAAAGAAGTATATGTCAAGCAGCCTCCTGGATTTGAAGATTCTAAGCATCCGAATCATGTCTATAAATTATAGCAGAGACACTCTTGAGAGGAAGAGCACATCCAGAGGTTATCATTTCCTTGGAGATTGCTCAGTATCATGGTATAGCAAGAAGCAAACCTCAGTTGGCTTATCTATCATAGAAGCAGAATATATGGTAGCTGAAAGTTATGTAGCTCAACTCCTTTGGATCAAGCAATAACTAGAAGATTATGGAGTTCAATCTGGATGTATGGATGTTATGTGTGATAATAAAAGTGCTATTGATGTATCAAAGAATCCAGTACTCCATAGCAGGATGAAGCATGTGAATATAAAGCATCATTTTGTCAGGGATCATGTGATGAAGAAAGATGTTGCTTTGGTATACATTCCAACCATTGAACAGCGAGCAGAAATCTTTACTAAACCATTGAGTAAAGATCAATTTGGAAATCTGAGGGAATTAATTGGTATATCCAATCCAATTTGAAGATAATCCGAAAGATAATCCAGAATCATGGTGGATCCTTTGCAATATAAATCCAGAAGAGAAGCTTTTATCCTGGAAGAGAATCTACCATATAAGCAGACAATAATGACATATGGCAGTAAAAGCACATAAAGTTAATAGTTACTTTTTGAATTTTAAAAGTCTATTAGCCGTTTCACGCGCGATAAATTCATCAGTTATCATTTAAAATAAACCGTTCACATTCTCCGGTTAAACTAAATTTACCTCTCTCTTAAAAATTTGGTTGCCATGTCATCGATCCAGCTAAATTATCGGCGTCCAGACTACCAAACTACCTATACCTTTAAAATTCTATATAAACCCCTCAAAATCACCCATCTTCCTTATGCGAGCAACTACTCTACTATTACTCTGCAAAAATTGAAAACCTAAACCCTAATTCCTTCAATCCTTTCTCTAAAATGGCTACAATTATGACTAAATAAGGACCTGTAATACTTCCCACCTAGAACATCTTTGAAGAGTCTGATCTTCAAGATAAAGACTTCATTCCCATCAATTTCAAACCCTCCGACTCCGTTCTCCCTACAGATTATTTGGGTGATAATTTTTTATTCGAAACAGACCCTTATTCTATACTCATAGAAGATCAGCATCTCATGATTTTCCTTAAGATCAACCGCCCTACGTATCCAGACTTAGTCAAAGAGTTATATGAAAATCTCTACGTTCACTCCAAATTTGACGCTCTAAGAACCAAATTTCAGGGAAATGTTATTACAATTACCCCAGATTTCCTTGAACAGCATCTGGGCATGAAAAATGAAGGGGTTTAACTATGGACTGAGGGTGATGAACAGAAGGTTAAGTATGAAGCCAAACAGTGGTTGCATCAAAACTACTTTGGTGATAAATTCTCCACATAATTTCCTCAAATTCCCAGATATCTCCAGCATATCCTGATAAAATTGGTGCTCATAAGGAAAGGATCTCTTACCATAGTGTCTTCATTCCAACACTGTGTGCTCCAACACTGGATGGAGAGTAGGGTGGTCAACATGCTTGTACTGATCATCTATTTCCTCAAGCAGCATGTAAACTCTCACGGTGCTCTCATCACCCGGATCCTCCTTGCAAATAAAATCAACCTCACTGGATTTTAATCAGCCACTCGTAAAGAAATCTTAGAGAAGAACTTCAAGAAATTGAATTATGGAGAGAAGTGGGATGAAGAAAAGGCCAAGAGGCAAAAAGATGAGAAGAAAAGTAGAGCTAGAAAAGCTACTGATCTAATAGAGGCTTCGGTTCTAAAGAAGGCTCGGACTGCTAAATCCAAGAAAGTTAAAAAGCAAATTGTAATTCCGGATGTAGAGGAAAATGAAGACACATAAACAATCACCCAGCTGCTTAACAAATCTCCAGAAAAGCCAAAGTCAAGGGAAAGGATGATCAAATCAGTTGATAAGTTAAAGAGACAGGTTTGTGATCTAGTAGCAAGAGAGTCAATTGCAGTAGCTCCTGCTGCAATAAGGAAAGGTTATCAGAAAGGTCAAAATAGAAAATTATCAAATTTTCTGACAGAGGGTAATGGGTTTGATGAGGAGGAAACAGAAGATGAAATGCCAATGCCAAAGAAGCAATTCAGCCAGAAGGGGTGCACTTTTGATGAAGCAGTCAAGGCACAGAAACATCAAAAGAAGACAGCCAAAAAGTTTACTACCATTGTGATTAATGAAGAGGCTGCAAAGAGGGTTATCTTAGAAGAGTTGACTATGGCCAAAATTAGCAAAGGGAAAATATGCCAGGAGATAATGAGGATATCCTTCCAAAAGATCCTCAATATGAAGAGATGATAGCCTCTGTGGCAGATAACTACAGGATAAATAACCTAACCATAGAGGGAGCTGTAGGATCCTCTGCTACACTAATCCTCATATATCAAGCTGCCTTAGCTGAGATGTTAAAGATTCTAAAATTCGGCTCATTCAACTTCCTAACCATCACAGAACCACTTTCGGAGAACCTGCTGAATCTAAAAACAGAGATCCCAACAGAAATAAGCCCTGTAAAGGCAATTGTAGAGGGTGTTGAGGACATTTCCAACACGCCTGGGGGTAGTACTAAAAGTCCTGAAAAGGTATGTGTAGGGGTGATAGAGGACACTTCCTGTCATTCGGGGGTTGAGGTGGAAGATGAAGTAATAACAGAAGTTAGAACTATCCTATCCCAAACGGACATCAGTAAGTTAACTCCTATTACAGCTACATCAAACACTAATGTTGATTCTACTATTGATAATGTAGCACAGGATAACTTGGATGTTCTTTCTCCAAATGCATCCAAGGGAGATCTGTCCAACCCAGAACACATTATTTCAGAGGAGGGACAGGGTTTGAGATTCGAAGAGAATGCTTCTAAAGTGAACTCTAAGGTGAGGCTAGTCCGGGGGGAAGGTTGGATGAGAGGAGAGAAGAACAAGATCAGCCTCATTTAGAGGAGAGTGATAACGAAACAGATAATGAACCCTCCGAAAGCAGGTTTAGTTCCGGAGATGACTCCTCTAGCTCCTCTAAAGAAAGGTTCCCTCCAAAAGTTAGTCCTATGAGAGTTTTGGCTAATAGTATAATAAAGGCCAAGGTCTCAGCAGCGCTTCACTTGCTAAAAAAGGCTGCTCAAGAGGAAAATGAAGAAGGGTACATCAAGCAGAGCCTTTGGACTATCTGCACTCATCTTAGAGGAGTTGAAAAGGAATTACTCTGACAAGCCTCTAGTTCGGATGTGAAGAAGGAGTTGGGTGAAATCAAACAATCAGTAAAGAATATAGAAGAAAAAGTCTAGGATTTTCCCACTCTAAGAGCTATTACTGAAGCTTCTCTCTCCCAGATCATACCAACCTTAAATGAGCTTAAAGAAAATGTTTCCACAGCTAATCGGACTACTGATCAAGCCAGCACCCTGGCTTCAAACAATTGTGGAACAATACTTAACAAAATCGCTTCCTCCTCATCTAAGCTCTCAGAAGAAATTAAAGCCTATCTGGATACCAAGTTTGAAAACTTGTCAAAATTCATGGCTGAGAATGACCTCAAACCTGTCATCAATGATCTGGGAATAGACCAGCAAGTTCTCCGGGAAATGCTGGTACACTTTATTGAGAAGACAATTCCCAAAATCCATAATAAAATCTTGGATGATATGGGAGATAAAATGCAGAGCCATCTGGCTGAATTAGAGAATATGACAAATGATTGGAAGGCATTCATCACCAAAGAAATCTCTCTTCAAACAGAATCCATTCATAATATCCGGAAATGGATTAGTGAAGAAATAACCCTATTCCAAATCGGAATCAATAACCTCTCAATATCCGATCCTTTTCCTCTCTATCTATTCCGAAAAGCTAGCTCCTTCCAGTCTTCCATAACCTTATTCAAGTAATTAGAGATTCCGGCTTCTTTCGTCAGAAGGGAATGACAACTCTCCTTAAAGTGCTCTTCCCTTACTTTGACAAAAAAGATCAAGAGTTTGTCTTGTGCATTCATCCGTCCATCAAACAATCCTATGATCAGTTGAAGAAGACTATCCGACCTTACTATCTTACTCCTCATACTGTTGACCATATCATTATTGAAAGAACCAAAGGTAATCTTGATTACTCAATCTCCTCAAAAGCTTGGCAAGAGGCCTAGGATGACGAGACCTACATGGGGTTTGATCCCCAAGCTGGCAACAAAAAGGGGGAGATAAGTCTACAAGGGGAAGGAGCAAGCAAAGGGAAAGAAAAGGAAAGAGGACTATCCAGAGAGAATTAGACTAGCTATAATTTTTTAAAATTTTGTAAGAGCTAGATTCACTATTATATATTTCTGTAATTTGTAATCTAAACTTCATTGATGTTAACTATTGTTAACAGCAGAAGTATATATAGTGAAACAATCTAATTCTCAAAATATTGCTTCTAAAAGTACAATCTGTAATTGTACTAAAACAAACTTAGAAGCTAGAATTGAAAAATATTGGGGGAGTTGGGATGCAAGAATTATAGAGTAGTAAAACTATGTAACGACTAAGTGTCAAAAATCATACTTGGCTCGTATATACTCCATTCCCTTGTACTTAGTTTTTGTTTCCATTAAATGGGGGAGATTGTTGGGATATATTGGTCCGGACCACATATTAGACCATACTATCCGGATCAGGTTTGAAAGAAACAAAAGCTTAAATTATGTAATCCTCCTAAATCCAAATGAAAACATCCTAACAAAGATCCAGCTATAAGCTTGTCCATTGAAGACATCAAGTACCTAAGCACATGGAATCATCAGAATAAAACTTGGAAAGGAAACAAGCTTTAATCCCTCAAGAATAGCATCTGGAAGAACTGATTGCCTAACTCTGGATGCATAGAGATTATGAGAAAATGAGTCTGAAGACAATTGGAACACCCATGCTTGAAGACAATAGGAAAAGTTTCAAAGATAACTTTTCCCTCCACCTTTTGGTCTACATAGTCAAAGATCCTTTCCCCATGAATAAGACAAAAGTGACAGCTTGCACTTTTCAGTAAAAGGACAAAAGGACTGACACCAGAAAAAAGCTAACAAACTTTTTCACCTAGACCAATAAGGAGGCGCGTGGAGCTCACACCAAAAAGCCAAAGGTGTAAAAATTGGTGCATCACAAAAAGCCAAGTATAACGATCACTGACAACTTTTCAGCATCAATCCCTAGGATTCAAATTGGTCAAATTATAGTTTAACGGATTAATCAACGGCTTTAGAAGCGCCACATATAACCTGATCAAGGGTGAAGATTTAGTACAAGCTCAACAACCCACAACGGCTATATTTATGATAGAAGCCTATAAAAGGGAAGCTTCACCAAGAGATAAGGTTAGCTGTTTGATTGAGAAAAATAAGTAACAAAGAACAAGCATTCAATTAGTTTGCAATCCCTCTAAGAATCAATCAATTCCAAATCTGTTGTAAGGACTCTTAAGTGAGTTATAAACTTAAGGAAATCCAAAACCAAAACCTTTGTGAAAACAAGTGTAAGAATCTCCAGCTTGGGTGAGGTGTGAGATTGGGATACAACTTAAAGTAGGTGCTTTGAGTGGGACATCCGGAATGAGTTACCGTCCGGATAGGCTTGATTCCTGCTAGTTGGAAAGGAATCCACTAGTGAAAAGCTTGGAGGAAGGAAACTCCGAGGACTGGAATAGGCGGGGCCGAACCAGGATAAAATATCCGTGTTTGATTTTCTTACTCTTTATTTTTTGTATTATATTGTCATAACTGCATTATCCGGATCCATCACCAGGATCATAATCAAACACGCTACACTAAGACTTTGTAAAGTCTGTTTATTCCACGAAAAAGGGTCATTCACCCCCCTCTGACCTTATAAAGACCCTCTCAGGGAGCAACAGACAATGTGGCGACTGGTGAATATGCATATGCGCCATCGTCTGGAAATTTACCAAACAACAATGAAGATGAACCTTTTTATGAAAATGTGATTAATTTGGTAAACAATAATGATTTGGAAGAAGATTTTGAAGAAAGTTTAGAAAGGGTGCTAAGACAAGAGCCTGTGTTACCTGATTCAACCACCCAGATAGGTGATGAAAGTATTTATACTGATGATGTAAGAAAACAAAAAAGAAGAAGGTCAAGGAAAGATGGAAAAGACAAAAAGAAATCTAGTACGACACAAGTTACTAATGTAATGAGAGATCTAAAAGAAACTATCAGCATAACCGTTGAAAAGAAAATGGTTGAATTACGTGAAATGTTAGGAGATCGGCCCGATTGTTCTACTGATGAGGTTATGAAAGATGTGTTCTCTATACCACAAATAGTTAGGGGTTCTGATATTCATTGTTTCTGCACACATTTGCTTTTTGACAAGTCGAAGAGAGAAATGTACAATACACTTGGGGATGGTGATGAGAAGTTTAAGTAAATTTAATTTTATTTTGAATCTTATAAGAATGGAATATTCAATCTTAGTGTATAGAAAATTGTTTTCTGTTACTTTAGCTAAATTTTATCTTATGTAGGAGTACTATTGCAAATTTTAGCATTTTAGTATATTTAGATTTATGTTATCTTTGTCTAAACTAATGATATCATTTTACATTTATTAAGTGGTTTTGGTATATTGTTTTCGTAGTTGTGAATTATGTACTTGTTTACTTTCAAGTTTGACAAAAGTTATGAATTATAGGGGTGATAGTTATTGTTTCATTACCTTATGTTTTATATAGAGAATAAGCATTAACTCTTGATACTTGCTTATAGATGAGTGCAACTTTCATGCTCTGTATCCATAGAAAGTAGCTTGTTGAAAATGTAATAATTGGTTTTTGTTTTGATGGATGTATATTAATTTATCTAAACTTTGTTTAATTTGATGATATTCTTTTGCATTTATATAAAATAATTGTTTATGAAATTGATTTTATTTTGTTTGTGTAGATATGGATATATTCCATAAAGTTTTTATTGACGACGATGACATTGATGATCAGATTTGGAGAATAATAGTATGCAGTGTTGAACTTTTGTCTCAACATTTTTTGAGATATATAAAAAAAAGAACTATGCATGGATTCATTTCAAACGGGTATTGTGTGGTTGTTGGAAATCAGGAGAGGCAATGAATGAAGATGTATCAATATGTTCAGAATGGAAAAAATAACATTAATAAATCTGTGTAACGATCTTGAAGAAAAGTATGGATTAGTTCGATCAAGCAAAATGTCAATTTTAGAAAAAGTGTGTATATTTTTATATGTACTAGCTCATGGAGCTTCAAATCATGTTGTTCAAGAACGCTTTCAACACTCAGGTGAGATAGTTTGTAGAATTTTTCATGAAGTGTTAAAGGCAATGATACGATTCTCAATCAACTCCATACAACCTGAAGATCCAGCATTTTCTATAACACCTACAAAAATACGTGAGAATAAAAGATATATGCCACATTTCAAGGTAATGCATGCCACTACATATTTTTTTATAACATAAAATATACTTTTAATCATTTGTTATTCCTATAGTTTTCATATTACAACCAAATACTCGATGAAATTTTAATAGGATTGTATTGGAGCAATTGATGAGGACTCATGTGGTGGCTTGTGTAAAAGAAATGGAGATGATTAAATTCATTGGTAGAAAAGGAATGCCTACACAAAATATTATGGTTGCATGTAATTTTGACATATTATTCACATTTGTAATGGCTAGTTGGGAAGAAACTGCTCATGATGCACGACTCTTTCAATATGCTATCAATAAAAAGGAATTAAACTTTCCTAAGCCGCCTCCAGGTAATCACATCTCGTTTTCTTTTCTCTTTATATTTATGTAATAGTATCCTTATTATGTTTAATGTATATGTAGGAAAATATTATTTGGTAGATGTTGGAAATCCACATATTAAAGGATATCTTGCACCATATAAGGGAATTAGATATTATCTACCTGATTTTGAACGAGGTGGTCCGCCAAGTGGGCTTAAAGAGTGCTTCAACCGTTGGCACTCATCCCTTAGGTATTGCATTGAACGAACTTTTGGAGTTTGGAACGCAAGGTGGAAAATTTTACAATGTATGCCTCCTTATCCATTTCATACACAAAGGGATATAGTCATTGCATCAATGGCAATTCACAATTATATTCGAAGAAAAACATCAATAGATCCACTATTCTTACGTTTGGATGAAAATCCCAATTTGGTGCCATACGACCCACTTCCTGATTTAAATGACATTAATGCAGATGAAAATGATGAAATTACCGAAACAGTTCAGATGAATGCTTTGAGAGATAAAATTTCTTATAGTATATGGGGAGCAAGAAATGACCATTAAAGTGAAAAAGAAATGTTTTTCTTTACATGACAATTGTTAATTTGGATTATAATTTGTATGGTATTTTTTTTTAATATTGATAATTAATTTAAATCATGTACATATATGTCATTTTACCATATAATTAGAAGCAACACTTAATTATTTTATCAAACACTAAATTATAAATATGTAATACTGAACATCAAGCAATAACAGAAAACTATTAACTGCAACAACATGCAATTATTAACACCTATGCCAAACATGCCCTAAGTTCCAATTTGTTTATGTCTTTGAATCATATTACTGATTTAATAGTTCGAAGTACTGATCCCTTGATATATAAGAGGCAAATGGTCTTAAGTTCCTTTTTTTTCAAGGTCGGTTCGTTTCTAATTTATTGGGATGTACGAGTGAAATAAGAAATTGAGGGTCTTTTTTAGAGTATGCATGTTTCTATCATTTTGAGGGAGTGTGTAAGATATACAGAAAGTAGTTAATAAGATCTTTAATTTTGAAAATTATAATAGCAGATAACATTTTGAATAGGTTATTAAAATAAAAATAACATGTGATTTAAATTCAATTAATATCTATATTTTATACAGTGTAAATTAAAAAGTTAAAAAATTTATTTTAAACCCCTCTCTTCTATAGGCTCCTGACGGTCGCCCCAACTAACCACCCCGGCGGCCATGTTTAGGCTTGTTAATTGTCTAACTACCTTTTATAAATGAATGATATTAATGAAGTGCAAAAACTATATATAATATTTTTGGGATAAACATAAAAGAACGTCAATTAAGTTGTTACTAACGTGTGAATGGTGGTTACGTAATTTAATAATATGAATTAATTAAGGGGAATTAATTAACTGAGCAGAACATAAATAATTAATAATCTTAAATACAATAATGTAATTCTTTTTCATTTTGTTTGTAGTCTATACAGTCATAATACATTCTTATTCAATTATTTGTTAAACAGAAAAAACATCTCAAGTATTAATGCACTAAGATCAAAACTGGTCTCATAATCCATTTTTCATATATTAGATGTATGATTTTTTGTAGTGCATGGTTGAAAGGAGCGACGGCCAAGAATTTCATTATTATGGGAATCTTTCAGTTATTTTATAATTTTTTTAAAATTATTTAATTAAAAATAAAAAATTTTAAATACAAAATTTCATATTTTATGCGTTAATCGATTATAATTATAAAAATTTTATCTATAAAAAGGGACCAAATTTCTTATACCTCCTATAGGCCTACAACAAGCTAGAAATGGGTATGAATTATTTACCTTGTAAATAATCATCCTTCTATACACCTCATATTTGGCTTTAATTAATTCCATTTGAGTGAAGAGCATTTAGATTCTAATGTTATTTTTTAATGCTATAATGTAAAATTTGACGTTTTTCTTTGATCTTTCATTAAGTGAAATAATAAAGTACGTCATTTACATATTATAATTTCAGACATTTTATTTATAAAGAGGACTCCAATCTCACATGTGAGCAGGCCTGTTTTATATTTTCATATTAATTACAGTGAACTCCAATAGGAGTGACTAATAATATTTCAATATGGAATATCATGGTAAGCAAGCAAATTATTTGCAAGTATTTCTTCATTATCATGCGACTGAATAAAATTTGTTCCACATTAGGAAAAAATTGAATGAATTAATATTATTATATCCCTAATTTAAAAAAACATTTCCTTCCAAAAATAAAGTATTGAAAGGAGATCCATCATTGTGCGCCCACAGGATCGAGCTTATCTTCAACTAATAAAAAAATATATAGTGAAAATGAAAGCTAGCAAATACACAATTATTAATCCAATTGACAAGTATCTACACATTTACATTTTCCTACTTATATTTCAACTTCAATTCGTTTCATATATATTTTTCCTAACTTACATGTATGAAATCCTATGTAACACGGAAACAGAAAAAAAAATGTTTTTGATTTTCCGAAACACATACCAGAAACATAAAAAATAACGTAATTTCAGGTTTCCGACAAGGAAACGAAAACAAAAAATGTTAGTGTCTAGGAGTTTCCGTGCTTCCTAGATGAAATCTCAATATTAATTGAAATAATTGTGTTTAAAACTTGTTCACTAATAAAATTTATCTTTCTTTCATGTGAAGGTATCAGGGCCGGTTTTAAAAATTACGGGGTTCTAGGTGAAAAATATAAATTTAACAATTTTGTAGTAAATTAAAATTAATTTACTAAATTCTAGTAAGAAAAAACATTTTTTCTATATGTAATGATATATTTTCTTGAGAATATAAAAAATTTGATATTAAATTTATAAAAAGAAAAATATATAGAAACCTTTTATTTATGAAGCCTTAAATGACCGCCTTAATTTTTTTAAAATAGATATTTCCCTGGTGAAAAATATTTTAAACAAAGTTGTACCATTGGATTAGAAAAATTTTAGAACCACCACTGTCTTGTATGCAAATTTCAACAAATTAATTAAACAGAAAATTTGTAAAGGAGTCGAAGTGGAGTAGTTCAAAATAACTTTGTTCTAGTTTTTGTTTGCCTACACTAACCAAATTTTAGTGATGAAAACTCAATCTAACTTATATCCAAAACGAGGAATGGATATGGAAACAGATCAAGTCAAGCATTTTTCATACAGTATTAAGAGAATTTCTATTTTGAATATTAAAATATTAATGTTTTTTTATTTTTTCGTTTTTTAAATATTTTGCTAATTTTTGCTGGCAGAGATTATGTAAATAAATTAATATTATAATAATAAAATATTATTATTTTTGGAGAATCTAATATGGGGAATGAAAAATAAGGAAGATGATTGAAATAAAAACACTGTAAATCATATAAAATGAAATTTGAAAAATGAAAAATGAAGAATATGGTTAGACTAACTCTAATTTTAGACATAAATATATTAATTATTTGATTTTTTTTCAAAAGAAACAGCTTTATTTGACACAGTTAAAACTTAAAATTGTAAATATTTTAAATATAAAACTGACTTCAAACATAATAAGTGTTTTGGTATATGTTGGCAAAACAACCAGTTTGGTTTATAACACGACCAAATGCTTAGACTGATCCAAACAAGTGGATAGAGTTTCCAAAAAGATCAATGGAGGGAATTAAATTTAATGTTCCAACCTCCATTCATAATCTGATATGTAAGAGAGAGAATGTTATGTATGATAAATAGAGAGATTTTACTTGTGTCTGAGTATTTAATACCTTTTTCGTTGAATGTTTGACACGTAGCCACTTTATATTATTATAATATAAATAGCAGTTACGTGTCATTTATCCAACGAGAAGAGTATTAAATATCCGGATACGAGTATCCCTTATACGGCAATGAAGTTGGCGAAACTAAAAAAGCTTGCTATTAGTTCATTCCCGGAATCTGGCATTACAAAGGAAGAAACCGAACCCATTGATATTAGGGAAGGAACTGGATCTTGGTTCCGGCCCGGATCCCTAGATCCGTATCCGTTTTTAAGGATCTGGATCATATTATTTTGGACCCATAGGATATGGACCGGATCCGGATCTAACTAAAAAAATATGGATCAAGTATCGGGCTTTTTGAAAGACCCGGATCCAGATCCGTTTATATATATGTCATTATTTGTTTAAATTTATATTTATATATATAACGGTGAGCTATAGTTACTCTAACTCTAGCCCTAGTATATATATTCACTCTCACTCAACTTTCTACTGATTATCACTGGCTCTATATCTAAACTTGGATGAATGTTAATTTGCATTATATTTATTTCAAGTTTTGAACCTAGAAATTACATGTTAAAAGCTTTATTTTTTTATTATAAACCAAGATAGTGATTTTAAGAATAAATCTCTAGTTGGTTGTTGATATTTTCATGAGTTGTATTTCTTTAATTTTATTTTTTTATAGATCTATTTTAGACCCGTCTTGGACCCGGATCCGTGAGATCCATTGAATATGGATACGGAGTTTATCTTTGTCAGGTTTTAAATCTGAAAATCGAAATTGGAAGAATGATTGGGGTAGAGGAGAAGAACTTAGGGAGAGATAGAAGAGATTAGAGAGAATTGAGAAATAGAGAGGGAATTAGAATTTGAATATTTCATTGATTACTTGTTGGAGTAATTCTCACAGCTTATATACACCTTATGCGTGCTAGATGGTTACACTAGAAGACAAAATAGTATAACTAACAGCTATAAGCAATTGGGCCCAAAGGCTCACTTAGGGAATTCAAATAAAGTAATTACAGTTTAATTTTAACTAACATAACCTCCTTTCCCGCCATTCTGCTTCTTCTTCCTCTGATACTTAACAATACCTTCCCCTCGAGACCATTCTTGTCCCCAAGAATGGTAAAACAGTGGAAACTGCTTGCGAAGGAAGTCTGCACCCTCCCATGTGGCATCTATGGTGGCAAACCCTTCCCACAAGATGAGAAGTAGCAAGACCTCCTTGCCCTGGACCATAACATGCCAAGAGTTGATTATTTTTGCTGGGGTCACTAGAAGCAAACCATTCTCAATAGGAGGAAGAGTGGAGAGAGCTGTGGAAGTAGCAGCTGGCTTCCTTTTGAGCAGAGACACATGAAAGATAGGGTGTACTTTGGAATCAGGGGGTAGTTGGAGTTTGTAAGCCACTGCTCCTACCTTAGCCAATATCTTGAATGGACCAAAATACTTGGCAGCTAACTTGTTGGAACCCCTGTAAGCAATAGAGTGTTGCCTGTAAGGTTGGAGTTTGAGGTAGACCCAATCACCAATCTGAAATTCCCTTTCACTCATGTGGTTGTCAGCATACTGCCTCATCCTGTTCTGAGCCTGAGCCAAAGATCCTTTCAAGGCAAGATCCATCTCCCTTCGTTGTTGTAGAATCTCCTCCACTGCAGCTACTGAAGAAGAGACAGCAGGGGTGGCTGGGAATAGTGGTAGGATGCCATAGAGGGCTTGGAATGGACTCATGTGAATTGCACTATGGTAGGAACTGTTGTACCAGAATTCTGCTAGAGCCAACCAATTAGTCCACTGTTTTGGAACCAAGAAACACATGCACCTCAAGTAATTTTCCATACATTGGTTGACCCTTTCAGTTTGACCATCGGTTTGGGGGTGATAGGCACTGCTGAACAGTAGCTGGGTTCCCAACATCTTCATCAATTCCTTCCAAAAGAGGCCTGTGAAGATCTTGTGGCGGTCTGATACAATAGTTTTAGGCAGGCCATGTAGCTTAAACACATTGTCTAAAAAAATTTAGCCACTGTGTGAGCAGAAAAAGGATGAGTTAGTGGCACAAAGTGAGCAAACTTGGTAAACCTATCAACCACCACTAAGATAGTATCAAACCCCTTAGACTTGGGAAGTCCTTCTACAAAATCTAGGGAGACATCCTGCCAGGCAGTAGCAGGAATTGGTAGTGGCTGTAGTAATCCCGGGCTTGCACAATGTTCAGGTTTACACCTGAGGCAAATATCACATTTACTCACCCAATCTGTAACAAACTCCTGCAGGTTAGGCCAATAGAAATTCTGTTTGACCCTTACTAAAGTTCCCCTGATGCCAGAATGACCACCCAGTGGTGAGTCATGGCAAGCCTGTACCACCTTGCACCTTAGGGTGCTATGCTTCCCTATGTACAATCTCTTCTTGTAATACAACAGGCCCTTGCTTAAACTGAAATGCTTGACTACTCCTTGCTGTATGGTCAACTCCTGTATCAACTTTAGTGCTTCCTCATCTGTTGCATAAGAACCCTGTACCTCCATCACCCAGGTTGGTATGACAGTTGAGATAGCACACAGTTGCCCAACACTTCCCTCCATTTGCCTAGACAAGGCATCAGCCACTCTATTTTCACTTCCCCTTTTGAATTGAATTGTATAATCCAATCCCAATAGTTTAATGACCCCTTTATGTTGAAAGGCAGTGTGGAGTTTCTGCTCTAGTAAGTGCTTGATACTTTGGTGATCTATTTTTATGATGAAGGGGGAGGCTTCCAAGTAGGGTCTCCAAGTAGTGACAGCTTGAACTATAGCTAACAACTCTCTCTCATAAGCAGAAAGCTTCTGGTTCCGGGGACTTAAGGGTTTGGATAAAAAACATATTGGCATGTTGTCTTGCATTAGGACTGCACCAAGGCCACTACCACTAGCATCACATTCCAGGACAAAAGGCTTATTGAAGTTTGGGAGAGCTAACACAGGGGCTTGAGTCATCAACTGCTTAAGCTTGTGGAAGGCTTCTAAGGCCACTTCATTCCACTGGAATTGGTCCTTCCTTAACATTTCAGTCAAGGGTTTGGCTATTGTACCATAGCCTTGTACAAACCTCCTATAATAACCAGTTAATCCCAAGAACCCCCTTAGGCCTCTGATAGTCCTTGGTATAGGCCAATTAACCATAGCATTAATCGTATCAGGATCAGTAGATACACCCTCCTGTGAAATGATATGACCCAAATAAGATATTCTGCTCACTCCAAAGTCACACTTAGATTTCTTAGCAAACAGCTGATTCTCCTCTAGCACCTGAAACACTGTGTCTAAGTGTAGCAAATGTTGTTCCATGGTTTGACTGTACACTAAGATGTCATCAAAAAACACTAAGACAAACTTGCTTAGGAAGGGTTTAAACAGGGTATTCATCAGTGATTGGAAGGTAGCAGGGGCATTGGTCAACCCAAAGGGCATCACTAGGAACTCATAGTGTCCTGAGTGTGTCCTAAAAGCTATTTTCTGCACATCAGCCTCTACCATTCTAATTAGATGGTAGCCAGCCCTAAGATTAATCTTGGAAAACACTGTTGCCCCATGTAGTTCATCTAGCAGCTCCTGGATAAGGGGTAAAGGAAATTTATCCTTGACAGTGCTCTTATTAAGCTCCCTATAGTCCACACAAAATCTCCATGTTCCATCCTTCTTCTTAACTAGCAGTACTGGTGATGCATATGGACCTTGGCTGGGTCTTATCACTCCAGCCCTCAACATTTCTTCAACCAACTTCTCAATCTCATCTTTCTAGAAATGGGAATACCTGTAGGGCCTGATATTAACTGGATCCGAGCCTGGTTTGAGGGGTATGGTATGGTCATGGGATCTGTTTGGTGGTAATGTGGTGGGTGGGTCAAATAAGAGTTGGTGTTTGGTAAGTAGGTGTTGTAGGGGTATAGGTATGGGTGTGTCAGGGTCTTGTGGTTCAGTTTCTGGATATATCTCCTCCATTCCAGGTTTAGAGACCATCACCAAGAGTCTAGAGGTAATCCCTTTCCATCCCTTGGTGATGAGTTTGTTGATGGATTTCAAAGACATCATTCTCAATGCCATATCTTCTTTCATTCCCACCAACTCAACCTGTTTACCATCCTTGCAAACAATCAACTTGTTTCTAGTGAAATCAAAAGTAACTGGAGTGTGAGTCCTCATCCAGTCCACCCCTAGTATTATATCATAATCTCCTAACTCCAATACTCTTAGAGTAAAACTGAACTTAGTACTCTGCATGCTCCAGTTACAGTCAATACACTTATGAGTAACAGTCAACTTCCTGCCATCAGCTACAGTTACAGGAACAGGTCTAATAGGAGTCAAGGGCAACTTAGCATCTTGAGTTAGCTTAGTGTCTATAAAACTATGAGTGCTACCACTGTCTATCAAGATAAGGACAGGTTTCTTATTGATAGTACCTCTGAGTTTCATGGTAGTATCTGTTAGACCTCCATCCAGTGCATTAATGGATAACTGCAGCTGCTCTTCTTCCTCTCCACAGTTGATCTCCAATTCTCCATCCTCAACTGGATCTAAATCACCCGAAGCCACTTCTGCCACCTCCTCCCCTTCCAGGGTTATAGCCATGATTTTATTACATTGATGGCCAGGGAAATACCTATCTCCACACTTCCAACAGGCTCCTGGTACTTGTTTGGTAGGATTGGGTGTTTGGCTAGAGTTTGGTTTAAATTCAGTAGGTTTTGGGATTATTAGATTGGTGGTTTTGGGGTTCAGGTTGAGAGAATTCCAGGTTTTAAGATTTTGGCTAAGAGGTGGTTTGTAGGAGGGTTTTGGTTTCATAGCCTCTGTTAGGTCTTTCATCAGGTGCTCCTGCATCCTTGCTTGCTTAATTGCAGTGTATAGGTTCATAGGCTCATGGATCCTGACAGCAGATCTGATCTCAGGCTTGAGGCCTGCTATAAAACTCTTCACATAAAAGGCTTCTCTCATCTCAGGATGCTCCTTCTCCATACGCAGCTTCACCTCTTCAAATCTCTCTTGATACTGCAAAATAGTAGAGATCTGTTTCAGGTTACTCAGCTGCTCCACCACTTCTTGCACTTCTATCTCCTTAAATCTCTAAATCACCTCTTCTCCAAATCGCTCCCAGGAAACTTCAGGATTATATTGGATCCAGTTCCTATACCACTTTTCTGCTTTCCCATTCATGTATAAACCTACTAATTCTACTTTCCTATCCTCTGCAACTTCAAACAGCTGGAAATACTTGTTGCATTTCGCAATCCAATTCTCCACTTCCACTCCCTCAAATGCAGGCAATTCGCATTTAGGCAAGAGTTCGCTAAAGTAAGGATTACGATTTGCCGGGGTTTCTGTGCTAGATCCAGGACCTTGGTAGCATCCCAGCAGTCCTTTACTAGGAGGTGTTTGGTGATTAACAAAGAATTCTGAGTTCTCTGTTTGGGTCGAAAGAAGGGGTGGTGTTTGGATAGGCTTGTGGAAGGTGTTTGGAGGTTGATGGCTGTTTGGAATGGAAGGATTTGATAGCAGCATGGTTTTCATCATCTCCGTCAGTTGCGTAAGCTGCTTGTTTGTTTCCCGGACCTCTTGCCGGATCGATTCAGCAGTGTCGCCGTGATTCTTTTGTAAATCCAACAGATCGCGCCTCGCGCCATCCAATTTACTATCCTGCTGTTGCATCGCTGCTTCTAGCTTCTCAAACTTCTCAGCATTGCGCTCATCGCGATTATTCATCCGATCGGTGAGGACTTGAAGTTGCTCAGTAATGGCTTCCATTTTCTGCGTCGCAACAGTTTTTTTTAACCATCAACGGTGGCCGGAGGATGGTGGCTTTGATACCAACTTGTCAGGTTTTAAATCTGAAAATCGAAATTGGAAGAATGATTGGGGTAGAGGAGAAGAACTTAGGGAGAGATAGAAGAGATTAGAGAGAATTGAGAAATAGAGAGGGAATTAGATTTTGAATATTTCATTGATTACTTGCTGGAGTAATTCTCACAGCTTATATACACCTTATGCGTGCTAGATGGTTACACTAGAAGACAAAATAGTATAACTAACAGCTATAAGCAATTGGGCCCAGAGGCTCACTTAGGGAATTCAAAGAAAGTAATTACAGTTTAATTTTAACTAACATAACCTCCTTTCCCGCCATTCTGCTGCTTCTTCCTCTGATACTTAACAATCTTATATATGAAAAATTATATAAATCTGAATCTCTGTAGATCCGATCCAAATCCAATCCGCGTAATATCCTTGAGCAAAAGGTAGAACTCTAGTTATTATTGTTCCTTTTTATATCTTAATCTGTTGTTTTATGCTAGGGACCTAAAGTGATGACTATTAGGATATTCTCATTGGTTCTATAAACAGATCAACTCGAGCTCCAGATTAACAGTTGACAATAAAATGCAATTGGCATTTATATGGTTAAACATCTCATGGGATTGCTCCCAATACACAAAAAGCCACCAAACATCAATTCATATAAACAAAGCCTTTTATAATTATTAATCTAATATATACTAGTATATAACGTGTAAACTCGAAAAACAAGATAACAAATTTCAGTTTTGTACTCAACGTCTCGAGTGTAGAATCTATAACTGTTGAACAATCTATGATTACAATTTCTTTGTGCAGCCCGGAGCTTTAGCTTTGTTATCTACATAAACCGCATGGGCAATGTTTTCCAGCCGGTTGAATGTACTTTTTTAGCGTATATTTTAGGAACACACTCGCGTGTTGGGCTAAAATAAGGCGTAAAATGCTAGAAGAACCAGCAACAAGACAGAACATGCCATTGCCTGAAATAGGAATTGCATCTACAGTTAGGTTTAGATTCAGTCAAAAAACTGTCATTGATGGTTCACTAACGAGAGACAGAGATTGAGAGAGCTTACAGCAATGGCAGCTGCGGCAAGGCCAGCTCGTTCCCTAGGATCCTTGCGGTAATAATTTCCGAAATAAAGAAATGTGGCATAATACCACATTACTGGGAAAGCAAATCCTATAAGAAAACTGCAAAAAGAATATGTGAAACATGTTGGGTTTTTAACATTATGATGCTTCATGCCCTATTTATATGTTGGATTGCTAAAGACAGTCGGAAATTATTTGTTATAATCGGTGTAAAAGATGACTTTACCCTTATGCTTAAAAAAACCCTTAAAGCATCCATAACCATCCACAAACCAAACTCTAACGGTATAAAATTAACAAATAAAGAATTAAAAAATAAAATAAAATAACAACGCAAAACGTTTAAAAAATTAAATAATAAGGCAGGGGTGTTTTATAGAAACGCCCCTTCCATAAGAGGGGCATTTCCAAGAAACGCCCATTTACTGGTTATGGCGTTTCTAGAAACCGCCACCACAAGTGCAGAGGCGTTTCTAAGTGCATAGGCGGAAACGCCTCTGCAATGGCGTGGGCGTTTCTAGTGCCAAATTCTTTGGATTTTTAAGTAGGGCAAAAATGTCTTTTCCTACCGACTGTAACAAGCAATTTCCGGCTGTATTTAGCCACACCCTTTATAGGCTTACAAGACAACCAAATCTTAAATATCAAATACAAATTCTAATCTGATTTGTATCTCATCTAAAGAAACTTATCGCAACAGATAATATAAACAGATTTTGAAAACAATTTCTAACAAAACAGAGATAATAATTCAAAAGTACTTACGAGAACCATCCCACACCACAACCGAAGCACGGAAGGGGTTTGTCATAAGCTCCAACTTGGAAATCTTCAGGATCTCTAAGAAGGGTATATTTGGCATCTGGAACTTGCCCTGCAATTATAACTATCTCTCAGATCTTCAATTCAACTAAACATGCTGTGGAGTACTTCATCTAACAGATGGAGTGTCATATGGCAAATAATGAAAAAAGGATGAATGTGATGTGCAAATATGTAAATGAAGCAGAAATGTCGCTCTAAACTCTAGGAGAGGGCATTATGACTGCAAATTCAGTCTCAGCTTAGCTTAAAATGTGTAAAATTGGCTAATTACATCTTTAAGCGGGCCCAAATGGTCTATTGTCCCTTTGAACTTGGCAAAAGTGCATCAGTTTGCCCTTGAACGCCACGTGTCTGCTTCTGACTGGAGAGAAAAATCAGGAAAATGACGTGTCAGGATCTTGACCTGACGGAGCTGAATTATAGAATTAGGTTGAGAATTTAGAGAGAAAAAGGGAGAGGAGAGTAAGAGAGAAGATAGGGAGAATTTCCGACTTCTTATTCATTGGTTTTTTCCTTACATTGCAGTAATAGTCTATTTATAGTAGACATACTAACTGCCTATGGACAGTTGTACCTGAAAAAGACTAAAATATCCTATTACAATATCAAGCTATTATAAACCCCCAATACCTGACATGACGTCTTTGAAAAGTCAAACCAATTAGAAATTGACATGTGGCATTCAGGGACAAACAGATGCACTTTTTTTACCAAGTTCATGGGGCTAAGAGAAACTTTGAAAAGTTCAAGGAGACAGTACGCCATTTGGGCCAAGTTCGGGCGGGTAAAGATGTAGTTGGCCTAAAATTTGACAAGATTAAATTTGACAAGATTCGAGTTATGTGAAACGAACGCAATATACTCCCATACCTAGCTCAACTAGGACTAAATGCACTAGGTCGCCCTTTCTAGTGTGTACTTCCTTTATGTTATCATCTAAGAGCAAGTCCAACCATTTCCCCCATTTTCCATTCCTCAAACCCCATTTTGTGGAGTTTACAGCGATTTTGCTCCAACTAATTTTCCCATTTTTCATTCCCCATATTAGATTCTCCAAAAATAATAATATTCTATAATTATTATATTAATTTCTTTACATTATTTCTATTCTAATCAACTAACAAAATAATTAAATAAATAAAAATTAAAAATAAATAATACTAAAATAATTGTTCCCCAGGGAACCCCCTTTGGGGACAAACCATATGGGGAATGGATATGTGTTCCCATTTAGGGGAATTCCCCAAAACGAGGAACCATTGGAATTTGGAAGTGCCCTTAGGTCTACCCCTCATTTTTCAGGAGTATAACCTCAGACAACAACCCCAATAACACATAAACAAGGAGGGATCCAGACATCCAGTTCACAATGACTCTTGAAATTGATCTATTTTTCAAGCAGTTAATGTTTGATTATGATTCCTACCTTTAGATGATGAATTGTACCGAGCCGAAGGCCTGAGAAGATCAATATGCTTATCAGAAGGAGATTTAACAAGCTCAACGCCATTTTGCAAACCCCCTTTTTCCTCGACATCTGTACCACCAAGAAGATGAGCTTATGTTGAAACAACAAAATTAGTCAGTTTTTGAAAGGCGTTTGGATTTGAATGAATCAAACAAAGACTACCCCTAGATCCATTTACAAAAAATAATAGCACAAAAGCAATAACTACGTAATTGAGATAAAAGGTAATGTAAGTACTTTGATCCATTTGTGCCGAGGCAAGTGATCAACACGATGTGCTCCTCGGCTCTTTATTGACTCCTGATATACCTGCTTAAGAAATTAAAAAGAGTACTTATTATAACATCATATCCCAATCTTGCTGATGATACCGTGTTGGTAAAAAGATGACAAAGAAAAATGCATCTTTACCCGCCTAAATTTGACACAAAAAGCCTACTGTCCCGCGAACTCTGAAAAGTTCCTCTCAGACTCTTGAACTTGGCATAAGTGTATCAGTTTGCCCCTGAACTTGGCAAAAGTGTATCATTTCGCCCCTTGAATGTCACTTGTCAGCTTTTGATTGGAAAGAGAGAGACATATTTGAAAAGTCAAACCAATCAGGACTTGACTGATGGCATTCCGGGGCAAACTGATACACTTTTTTCAAGTTCAAGGGGCAAACCAATACACTTCTGCCAAGTTTAGGGGGTTGGGAGAAACTTTTAGAAGTTCAGAATGGCAGTAGACTTTTTGTGCCAAGTATAGGCGGCTGAAGATGTATTTGGGCAAGAAAAATAACAACATAGCTATCTAATCTCTAGTTTATTCACATCATTATTAAGCAATGAAAGTATTAGATACTGTAAAAAAACAGAAAATAGTGGAAAGCACACCCTACAATTCAGAGTTCATATCCAAAATTTTACAGGAATACTACAATAAAATAAAAACCATTTCTAAATCAAATTCAGTTTATTTAAGCTGCAGCTACAGCCAGTCAAAAAACTGCAACTAGAAAATTGATTCTCACTCAAATTTTAACCTAAATTTCTCATTAGGTTCATATGTCACTAGATTATATATACTGTATTTAAACAAGCAATATAACCTTTGCAGGTGCACTTGCATAGAAGGGGCCAACAAAAATATCCCCTTAACATATAAGCTCTGAATCAAATCAGAGCAATTCATGTATTTAAGTACCCAATGTCAATTTCCCATTTTGCATCACAAACAAACAAAAATCAGCTCTAAAAGTCTTTTGGATTAAACAAAACCAAAACCATTTGACTTTTTTCCTTTCTCTTTTGCCCAGAAAAACACCTTAAAAATACAATTAAGTACAAAATTTTCAAATTGTGAAAAATAATTGGCAATCATTGATTATAATTATATAATTCAGCTGCCCACACCAAGACATCCGGCTAAAAACGCAACTCAGTTCAACTAGCAGAAAAATTCAACGGAAAGCATAAATCATAGAGCAAAAGGAATTTCTTCAAACGCCTTGCATGCAAATTCAAAATCCTCATAGCATAACCAAAAATCCGAAAAAATCATCTCAATGATATCAAAATTTAGCCGCTAATACAAAAAAAACCCCACAAATCATCAATTTCATGTAGGAGAGAGAGAGATCCTTGCCTGCGAGAAGCAGATAGTGAGGGGCCTCGATGGATTTGGGAATTAGATGAGACGAGGGGAAATTGAAGTCAGAAGAAAAGAGATTTAGATGACAAGTAAAGGGTCTTGTTTGGTATAAAATCAGTATACGCTGAGCTTGCTTGACTCTTCTTATGTCCCTTTTCTTCTAATTATCAATTCTATTTTTATGGCATTTTAAATAATTATGTTTTTTTACTGTTATTAACTTATTATCACTAGCCCCGTGTAATTCTTTTTAAAACAACCTCCCAACTCCTAAATTTATAAAAGTTTAACAAAATTCTATGAATTTATTAAAGTATATCTTAAAGTAAGTTTAGTTATTTTCTCCATTTTAAAAAATTTATAATATTTTTATTCGAATCATTTTCTTCATTTTTTATTTTTGAATTAGTTTCTCAAAAAATAATAATACAATTATTGTATTAATTTCTTTACATCAACTCTATTTTAATCAATAAATAAACTAATTAATAAAATACAAACTAAAAAATAATAATAAAATAATAGTAAGAACCTTATTTTGAGGACATATCATTGGGAAATTGCGTCCCTTGTATATGTTCCTCTTTTCAGGGAATTCCCTAAAATGGGGAACCATTATAATTGCCCCTTAAGGCAACTCTAAGGGTTTCCCGTTCTGGAGAATTCCTCAAAATGGAGAACACATATGGGGAATGGTTGAGTCCAATCATTTCCTATATGGTATGTCTATAAAATTAGGTTCCCTAAATATGGGGAACCCCATTTTATGGAATATATTATTTTATTAATTTATTTTTTAGTTTCAATTTTTTTAATTATTTTGTTATTTGATTAGAATAGAAATTATGTAAGGAAATTAATATAATAATATTAAAGTATTATTAATTTTAGGGAATGAAAAATGGGGAAGATGATTGGAATAAAAATACTGTAGATTCCCCAAAATGGGGTTTGGGGAATGAAAAATGGGAAAAATGGTAGAACTTGCTTCCAATGGTATTCTATTTTAGGGAATTCCCTAAAATGGGGAATACATATAGGGAATAATTGAGTCCTACCATTCCTCATATGGTATGTCCCCAAAATGGAGTTCCTCATGCAATTTTTTAATAATATAATTTTTAGTTTTTATTTTTTTAATTATTTTATTAGCTGAGTATAATATAAATGAGGTAAATAAATTAATATAATAATAATAATAAAGTATTATTATTTCCATTGAATCTAATATGGGGAATGAAAAATGAGGAAGATGGTTGGAGCAAAAACACTATAAATTTCCTAAAATGCGGTTTGACGAATGGAAAATGGGGAAAATGGTTGGATTTCTCAATTCCAATGGTTCCCGTTTTGAAGAATTTTCTAAAATGAGGAACACATATACCATTCCCATTTTGGGGAATGCAATTTTTTAATAATATAATTTTTGGTTTTGATTTTTTAATTATTTTATTAGTTGAGTAGAATATAATTGATGTAAATAAAATAATACAATAATAGTAAAGTATTATTATTTATTGGGAATCTAAAATGGGGAAGATAGTTGGAGAAAAATACTGTAGATTCCCCAAAATGGGAGTTGGGGAATGAAAAATGGAGAAAATAGCCCCCTAAACTTATTAAAAATGAACCTCATAGCCTTTTGATGTTGATATGCCAAAGTATTATTTTTCTAGAAATTGAATCGAAAATTGATTTACCAAAACATAATTGGGTATGTCAGCATTAAGGGGCTATGATATTCACTTTTACCAAGTTCAATGGGCTATACGGTCCCACTTTAACAAGTTCGTGGCTATAAAGTCCACTTTAATAAGTCAGAGAGATTATATGAAACTTTTGTAAGTTTAGAGTTGAGGGATTTAGGAACAACTTAGGGGATTACTATCATTAATTTTAAAATAATATTGCAAAATATATGCCAAAGCCTGAATTTTGTTTCCTGTAATTCCATATTGGCATTAATACTGATTTTCTTTTTATTTGACCAGTAGATAGGTCATAATATGCAATCGTCCCATATTTTATCTGTTGTGTTAATTTGACTTAGGAGTAATTAGTTTTGAAAATTGTTCGACGAATGTTAACACAATTGTTGCCGACCTCGTACCTGGCAATTATGCATTGATGACTCCCAAATTCATATATGCTTGTATTTGTTTTTAACTTATTGATATCAAACAAGACATGTACCCGCTTAATATGCTGATTGTGAATTCTCATTAATAAATTGTTATAGTTGTTAAGTTAAACTTGTTGACTTATTTTTTACACTAATATATATGAAATGAATATTTTAATTTTAATTTTAATTTTCATGTTATATTACCTATTTTCATAACTGAATTGATTGTTACTATGTGATTTCATTACGTGTTGAAATCTATATATTCAACTTTCAATGGTATGAAAAGTAGATATATCAAACACCCGAGTTGACAAATTTAATAGGTCAAATATCAAAATAATGTTTGAATTTAAGATTATGACCCATAATATAAGATCCTTAACTTGATCCCATTGTCACACCGAACTTCTTAAAATTTTATACTCACATATTAAATTTGACAAAAGCATACTAATTTACATCTTTAAACTGACGTATCTAATTTGTATTTATTGTATGTCTTACAGAATAAATGTGATTATATGGTTTTGTTAATCCAAATTGAATGTGTTAACATGACAATATAGACAATAAAAATTTTAAAAAATGGATGATTTATTCAAATTCATGACGACATTAAAGTTTTTAAATAATTTTTTACCAAAAAAAGAGTTTTTTTAAAGGATCCAGGATAAGTGTTGGGCCCTATTGTGGTCAACGTGACATGATAAGCTTGAATGCAACACAGCATTCAAGCCCATGGGCCCTTCATAATGGGCTTGTTTTGCAATTTCTTAAAGGATCTCAGCTATAACAAAAAAATATAAATAATGATTCAGAAAAGACAATATATATTTAAGAAAATGACAGATGTTCCATAGACATTAGTTTAAATATTAATCCTTTTTACCAAAATCATATCATCATCCCAAATAAAATTAGCTATATTCAATCCAACTAAGTTTTGTAAACTAATTAAAAAAATGTCAAAACATATTTTTTAACGAATAAATATAAAATTTTGCTTGTGCAGAGAGTAATATCAAACCCGTAACTTGCTATATGAAACACTTCAATATAAAAAATGCTGTCTTATTCTACAGATAAATAAATTGGAATTGTTTTTATCAAATATAATAAGTCATCTTAAAATAAATCTAGTGGTTGTTTGTAAATTTTCCAACAAAATCTTTTTAAAATGGCTATGTTATTTTCAATTTTTAAAAGTTGAGTTGAATTGAATTAAAGTAAGTTTAACTGAATTTATTTTAATGTATGAAATAGTACTGAACTGAATTGAAATAGATGAACTAAATTAAATAAAATTGAATTAAAATGATCTAAATATGGTCTGAATTGAACTATATTGAACGTACTCCAAGACAACAGAGATATCAAATTTGAGTGTTTGTCTGGGTGAATTTATGTTCATTAAGAGTAGTCTCGACATATAAATAAAAATAAATAACTAAGAAAAAACTAATTTTATATCAGCTCTTCTATTTTCTCTTTTCTATATGGCGTGACGCCATAAATGTTGAACATTATTTATTTGATCTTCTACGTGTAGACAGTCAAATAAAAAGTCAAGTCATCAATTTTATTACTCCCTCTATCTAGTTTTTATTATCTTTTTAGCTTTTTTCTAGTTCTCTTTTTAATTGTTAATTTATATTATCAATATATTTTTTTATCATTTTTTCTCTAATTTGCCCTTGTATTGATGATGAGATAGATCATGTGTGAATGAAAATTATAAAAGAAGAAAGAAAATATTTATATGAAAATGTAAGAGATAAATTACTCATTTTAACAATGTAATAAATATTTTATTAATATTAATGATTCGGTTAAATAAATTATAAAAAATAGATGAAAGGAATAATATTTTAATACTTAATTTAAAATTCAAATGTTAGTTAATATAAAAAAAATAATTTAATAAATGATTAATTTTTTTTATAACTAATTTTTTAAAATATATTATTTATTTTTAAAATTATTAATATATTATTAATGTAAATGTCTATTCCATATGCCAAAGATGCCCTAACCAAAGGCAGCTATAGTTTTCAAACTTGTGCCGACAAATAATTTTGTAAGACTTTTGCGTTCAAAATTGTGAAAGCCAGTAAAGAGCCGACAGGTGGCTGAATAAAGGTGTAGTCCTATCAGAGCGCCAAATATCAGTCTACACTAGAACATTTGCCTTGAAAGTAGACTCTTCTTGCTTCTCCACTCTTCTTCCACCTGTCTCACTTTGCTTCTATATATCAGACCCGATCTTCTTCCTGTCTTAGAAATCCACAGAAAAACAACCAATTGAATAACATGGACGACCAAATTGTTGCAACCGGCGGTAACAATAACACCGTCGCCGGCGGCAGTGGCGATGAGGGTTTAGTGATAGACATATACCCTCTGAGCAGCTACTATTTTGGATCCAAAGACGCTATCCCGTTCAGGGATGAGACTTTCCTTGATCGGAATCGCAGGATGGAGTCTAAGTAAATTTTACTTGTTTCTGTTCCTTGTTTTAATTAATTAATTTCCTCTAATTGATTTATTTTACTGTTCTTGTTTTGGAATTAGTTATCTGGCTCATGGATTGAGGACATGTGTGGAGGCTGTTATCCTGGTCAGTTATCTCTTTATTTATTTTTATTCTATTTGAATATCAATTTTATATGAGGTGTCAGGTGGTTTTTAGACCTATTTTCGAAGTTCAGGGGTGTTGGTCAAACAAATCAGTTTATAAGATTTTTTTTAGGCTAATGAATTGAATTTATTTCACTGTAAATTTACATGTGTTCAGTATTAAATTGGATTGAACTAAATATAAGTTGAGAAGAACATGACCTTATTCCGATGGCTTACATATAACTTATAAGTGGCTTAAAAGTTAAAAGCAAAAGATTTCTTTAGCTTTGAAAAGAAGCAATTTATACTAATAAGTTGTGTCTCAGTTGACAACGTAGGCTGAATAAGTTAGAAGAGAACAAGGTTCGAATTCCACTAAAGAAGAGCTTCAACTATGACTAAGTCTCGTACAAAATTATCTTAACGTAAATAAAAAAAAAGCGAATATACATAAAAAAAAAAAGTTATTCATATCAATTTATCATTTTTAGTTATTCCATATCTGTAAGCTTCCTATAAATTATTTTGAGAAATACTTCTAGTTAATTATATACACTAAAAAATTATTCACATCTACTTATCTTTTTAGTTATTTCATACTTATAAGCTTCCTATAAATTATTTTGAGAAATACTTACTACTGATTAAAAAAAGCTTTAAAAAATACTTCAACTTCCTATTTTTTATTTTTATTTTTAATAAAAATGGTGCTTAAAAGATATAAGCCGAAAAGCACCCAAACACCCTTTAGTCTTACGAGGACTGAAAAATTGACCAAGTGTATATCTCATTTAATTGGCTCAATTCTGTATTGCCATCATCAAATAGTGCTTAAAATTGAAATAAGTATGAATACCAATGATTTGTTTGAAAATAATAAAATGTAAGCAGGTAGAGTTGTTCAAACATCCTCATCTGCTGCTTTTGCAAGTCAAAAATTCAATCTTCAAGCTTCCAGGTGGCCGAATTCGACCTGGCGAATCAGGTATATGTCCTTTCTTACTATACAAAACACAATATGGGATTGTAAGCTTCGGGCTCAATGTACAAGATCTATACAACTTGAGGGGCTAGAAGATGTCTTACTCCTTAACTCGACAAGTTTAGGCTCCGTTTTTTTCGATTTTTAACTTCTAAAAGCTGAACTGAACTGAAGTTGGCTGAACCGAACTGAAGTGACATGAACTGAACTGAACTGAATTTATTTCAGTGTAAATTTATAACCTCGCGTAGAACTGAACTGAACTAAACTGCACTGAATTGTTTAGAATTGAACTACATTGAATTTTACTCTAAAAGAAGAGGGCCTTGGTATGAAAATAATATTTTTTATTGGATTGGATTTCCAGATATTGATGGATTGAAGCGCAAGCTATCAAGAAAGCTTTCAGTCAATGAAAATGATTCTAGTTGGGAGGTAACTAACTAACTAATTAACTACCACATTTGCTCGTAGAGCTGGCTTTTAAGTATAACTATAAACCAGTTCATTGTGTTTTACTAGGTAGGAGATTGCCTAGGAATATGGTGGAGGCCTGGCTTTGAAACTTTGTTATATCCTTACATGCCCCCTACTGTTAAAGCACCCAAGGTAATAGTTCATTATAAGCTCATCTCCTGAACTTTTCCCATATTGCCCCTGAACTTGAACTTTTCAAGTGACTCTGTAGCCCGCTCAACTTTTAAAAAGCGCACCACTTGCTCCCTAAAGGCCATGTGTTAGCTTTTGATAGGTTTAACTTTTCAAAGATGTAATTGTTCTGATTTTTTCTCTCTCCAGAATCTGACATGCTGCTTGTTCAGGCAGTAAATTGTTGCACATTTTAAATGTCGAGTGAGTTACAGGGTGTAGAATTTTTAGGAGAAATTCGGGTAGCTGTAGATGCATTTGGCCTTCATTATATTTTCATTAAAATAAAATACATTTTCTACTATGGTTCCGACAATAATTTCGGGTTTTTTTATTTCTATCTAGGAATGCACAAAACTCTATCTTGTGAATTTACCTCGGAGCAGGAAATTCATTGTGCCTAAGAACCTTAAACTACTTGCGGTTCCCTTATGCCAAATTCATGAAAATCACAAGGTAACTATTCTAGGTATTTTTATACTATATGATTAGTACTCTTGTAAAATGTAATTATAAATGATTTTTGATTGTCTTTTGTAGACATACGGTCAGGTTATATCGGGAGTGCCACAACTGTTATCGAAATTCTCCTTCAATATCATTGATTTTTAATTAGTTTCTTTTTTTGGTGTGTTTTATGAGGTATAGTGTTAGTTTGAACCAAGTTGATTGATAATGGAGTCAAGTTTAGAGGCTAATATGACCCTTTATTTTCCCTACGAGTTGTACTTATTTTATAAAAATTTTGATATAAATGTTGTATATGCTGCAAATCAAATTTTGACACTTACAGTAGTGTTGGTGTATTGATGTTGAAGAAGCTAATGAAATGTTGATTTGTTGTATCTAGCCTACCGCATTGGCGCTATTTTAGAGTTTGCCGTCTGATTTTTCATTTCTAGGGCGCTATCAGGCGTTAGTTTAGTCCGATTTTTTCCGCCTAGGCGGCGCCTAATTTAGGTTTTTTATGGTACAATTGTTTATAATAATCATAGTTTACCAACAAAAATTAGTGTAGTCGGTAAAACTGAAGTATATTAAAGTGTTCTCATAATATAATTAGTATTTTGAGTGAAACAATATACTCTATACTAATTAATTATTTTTAAAATATGGTTTAAATTATGTTTTTTTATATTTCATATTATTATAATTTACTTTTTAGTTGAATTTATATTATTATATATATAATAAATATTTAAAAAAAAAATCCGTCTAGCTCCCATTTAGGTTTCGTTTAGGCCCCGTCTAGACGCCGTCTAGACATTTTTAAGCTCCAATCATCTGACTAGTTCTAGCACTTTTTAAAATATTAATATATTTAATATTATATTTTATTATTGTTTGGAATTGTTTGAAAAATGAAAATCAGAGAAAAGAGTCTGGAATTGGAAGCGTGGAAAATTTAAGCAAAGGGTGTGAGGAATTGAATTAAGGACCTGTTATTTTTATCTTAATTTCAGATGAGTTCACTTCTTATAAGAATAAGGTCTTCCTTTTTTTTCAACTTACAATTCACTTCAATTTCAATATTTATAGTTTAGTTTCTGTAATTATTTTGTTGATAATATTTAAAATATTGTAAAATATTAATGTATTATTATATTATATTAGTAATTATCATTTAATTTATTTTTTATTTTTAATTTCGACTCAATTTCAATTTATTTCTACAAGTTATAAATTGAAAAAAACATTACGTTATTTCTTTTATTTTATCTTCTGAAAAGAAGTTGTGAAAATGGACTCGCTTGTCCACCATGGTTGTATCAAAGTGAATGTGTATATATATATATATATATATATATATATATATATATATAAAAAAGTAAAGAAGTTTTAAATTACTTTTTATAAATATTTTATTTTATTACCATATTATTTCAATTTATATTACTATGATAATAGTATTTAAAATTAGTTAATATTCATACTAATCATAACAATACTAAAATATAAAATTAAAATAAATTAAAATAATAACAACAAAAATAGTGATAATAAAATTATTGATGAGTATTTAAAGTGGTTAATATTCATACTAATCATAACAGTATCAAAATATATAAATGTTGATTATAAAATTAAAATAATAATAACAACAATAATAATAATTTTTACCCTTATACCTTTCAAAAGAAATATTTCAATTTTATTATTAAATTTATTTTATTTTATTACCATATTATTCCAATTTATATTACTATAATAATGGTATTTAAAATTAGTTGATATTCATACTAATCATAACAATACCAAAATATAAAATTAAAATAATAATAACAATAACAACAACAGTGATAATAAAATATTTGATGAGTATTTAAAAGTGCGTAATGTTCATATTAATCATAACAGTACCAAAATATATAAATGTTGATTATAAAATTAAATTAAAATTAAAATAATAATAACAACAATAACAATAATAATAATGTTTACCCCTATACCCATCAAAAGAAATATTTCAATTTTATTATTAATTTTTTTTATTTTATTACCATATTATTCTAATTTATATTACTATAATAATATTATTTAAAATTGGTTAATATTCATACTAATCATAACAATACAAAAATATAAAATTAAAATAATAATAACAAAAACAACAATAGTAATAATAAAATATTTTATGAGTATTTAAAATTGGTTAATATTCATACTAATCATAAACAATACCAAAATATAATTCTTTTGATCATAAAATTAAAATAACAACAACAATAACAACAACAATAATAATAATAATAATAATAATAATAATAATAATAAAAATATTTGATGAGGAAAAAGGAGTGACATTAATTCTTAAATAGGGTCACATTAATTCTTAATTATAAACCTGTTTAAGAATAAATTATAAATTATATCTGTCATAAAATCCGTGTATTTAATTAATTGCTACTTAATGTTTAAAATATGAATTTTTTTCTGAAATAAGATTATAATAAGCAGAATTATATTTTGGTATTGTTATGATTATTATGATTTTAACCAATTTTAAATATCATTATTATAGAAATAAATTAAAATAAACGTAGAACAATTAAAGCAATAATTATACAGTAAAATAATATATAATTGATAATAAGAATTATATTGTAAAACTGTTATAGTAATTAATGATTATTTGACTTTTAAAATAATATACAAACGAACATATATAAGGAAAACTTATCAAAATAGTTAACATTTCACTTTTACTATAAGTACTAACTATTTAAAATTTGTTGATTATAATCCTATTTAAGAATTAATGTGACTCTTTTTTCCTCATCAAATATTTGACAGGGAATCACATTGCAATACATGTTCTGTTCATCTGGACCTATATGGTTGTGAGCACGGGATTTTGCAGTCCCTCTCGCGAGACGATGATGACGTGTACCCGATTTTAATACCTCAAAATAAAAGTTCTTTTCAGAATTTTTATTACCAAAATAATATTTCTTGTGAATTTTATAATTGGTAGAATCCAGTTTGGCGTAGCCGATAACGCGTTCGGTAGGAGCTTGAACCGATGATTTACACCCAAATAGAAAATACCATTTAAAATATTGTTAAAAGTCATAAAGATGCCTTTTTTTCCACTATTAGGCCACTTTTCCCGACTTTTTGGCCTTTTTTGACCCACTAACTGAAGGCATGCTGAAGGCTGATGCCGCCAAAAGCATCATCCATGTCGCCGGCGATATCATCATACCGCCGGCGACATCGATCATACCGCCGGCGATATTATCATGTCGCCGGCGACATGACTCGAAGCGGGTCCTCTTACAGACAGCCTTTCCGACCACGTTCGGTGAAATTATTAAAAAAGGCCCCAAAAAGCACCCCATTCCACCTATAAAAAGGCACCTTGGGCTGCACTTGAGGATGAGGGAAAAAAAAAGAAAAGGGATTTTTAAGGTGAAAATAGATGATAGTGAGATAAGAATTAGATAAAACAGAAAAAAAGGGATTCCGATCCATTTTTCCTGTTTTTTCTTCTTTGAACTCTCTGATTGTGAGTTGAAATCAACAAAACCTTAAGCCAAAATCATTTTAGTAGAACTTAGAAACCAAAAGACACTTAAAATCATTACTAAATCATCGTAACAAGCTCCCCGGAGGTGTTTTATTCGGATCACGAAGAGGTGGATTCACAACCCCGAGGTGAAAATCCTGAGTCTCATAGCTTTGGCATTATTATTATTGTTTTTGCACTAACTTTTGTTGATTTGTGTTCTTTTTTTTGAGTTTTCGGTCATTTTAACTGCAAACCGCTGCCGTAGCAAGAAATTGGAGTCGCCGGAGATATGCGATGTTGCTGGTTGTATCACCCATGTCGCGAGAGACATCGTTGGTACCGCCGTTAGCATCACATTCCCCGGAGACCTCGCTTTCTCGCAGAACCCTTTCTTTACGGTACTCAGAAAGCCCTGTGCCCATCTGCATGCTGATGTCGCCCGTGACACAATCGATGTCGCCGGCGGCATCATCCATGCCGCCAGCGACATCAACTATGTCGTCGGCGGCATCAGATGCCATCGGCGGCTTGGCTTTCTGGACAGCAGTATTTTCTAAAGCTAGGACCTATAGTGCAACGATGGAGGTTCGAAACCTCCCGAAAACAGACCCGCCCCACAACAAGTGGTATATTCATTTGTAATCCGATTAAAGCAACAATCGAATCTGAAATTTGGACAAAAATGGAATTTCCCCTCAAATGCCATTCGAACCTCATTTTAGCCATTCAATCGGGCTTTATGATATTATAAATAAGATATGCCATATTCGTGTTAACTATCATCTGCAGGTGGGTATATATCGGACATTCGGGTATTTCATTTGTTACGTAGAAAAAGTACAGGACTTGAAAACCTTGTAATAATTCTACTTTCCGCACTTACTTTTCTTTTACGATTGTAAATATTTTATTTACCGCTTCAATTGCTTGATAAATGCGAAAACCACAAAATAACTGAAAATACGAATAAATAGGGTGGATTAAACCGAATAAGAAAAATGAAGTATCCTAATTTGGCCTAATGAAAAGTAGATAACATCATCCGAACTCGGAATCTCTACTTAAGGTATGGTCCAACCACCCGGTGGGAAAAATCGTACCGAAAATTTCCCGGTTGAGCTGAACCGGGTGGCGACTCTATTCTAAGTACGGGATTTCGATCTCGTATCTTTTAAGCATTACAATATGCAAAATCATTTTCTTTTCAACCACATCACACTCATCTCCCCGACACACCAAAAACGGGCCGGCCCGACCGGGTCCGGCCCCCGCGCACGCAGCCGCGCGGGTCGTCGTCCGCTCACAATGGTCAACCAATTGCAATATCTGACAAATGGACCGAAAGGTCAACCAATTGTTTATCTGGACCGAAAGATCAACCAATTGTTATATAGCTGGCCAGCAAATCAATTGTTATCTGTTACAAATATTACATGTATCCCGGGGCAATAGTTTGTTGGATGGAAATGTCACAACAATTAAATAACTGGTTCATTCATCCTCATATAAGTGTGACTGTATATATGTGATTTGCTAAATTCATAGATTGTTTATATTCACTGAGTTGCACCTCATATAAAGCGCTAAATTTTTCAGAGCTGATAAAGTTTGTACTAGAAGCTCATTACATATAGATATCATGGACGAAAGATTGGTTGGCTGTGTTCGCTCCCTCTTCTCACATGACAAGCATATAGTATAGAAAGTGGTCGTTATTGGTTTTTGTTTTGTACACATTTGTTGTAATAGGATATGATGCTATGAGTATTATAAACCGAATGTTAAGTTTTATTAGTATATTATATCTATAAATGAAGTATAAGTATAAAAAAAATTTATATGCTGTGATTACAACTTTGGTGATTTAGTGTAAGGTATAGGTTGTTTCACATAGTTTTCCTATATCAATAATATATCTTCTTTGAATTCCAATTAATTTTAGTTTTTTCTCCATTATTAATGTTTTAAACAGCTTTTATTAGTTTTTGTCTTTTAAAATTATATTAGATGTTTGTTGCACTTAGTGAAACACTTATACCAATGGAATTAGAGAACATTATAAGAGGAGAAGTTATGTTCATACTTTCAGTTAAGAGCAACAATATTATTGCACATGATAAAGTTTATTATGTGGTTAAACTTATGGAGAATGAACAACTTCTAATACAATAGAATCCTTATCTCCCTCAAAATTTATTGACTGTAAGTTTAATTTTATTTCATATGTAACTACAAATTAGTACGTTGTATTATTTGCATTTTAGTTCATATATATTTTAACTTTAAAATATTTTTACAATAGGATCCATATTTCGATGTTGACCGATTCCCAGATGCAAATGAAAATTTCAAGATACTTTTAACATTTATGGTATAAGTACAAATAATTCATCATCTACTATGATTTGAATTAGGTCTTCTGTTTATTCATTTATTTATTTATTTATTCTTGTTTGGCAGTATCTGATATCAGAAAATGAGGTCAATTCTCCTGTCACAGTTGTAGAGATAAGAAATGAAATTCTGACACCGTCAATATTGATAGATGAAGATAATGCACAACTTTTGATCAATCGAGCAAAACAGAGGAGGATTAAGAAGGAGAAAAATAATTGATATGTATCTCCTTTTAAAGAGAGATTCGTATTTGTTCTCCAATTCTATTAGTGTTTCACCATAATGCAACATACATATAATATAATTTCAAATGACATCTAATATAATTGAAAGCCAAATTTTAGATATATCATTGTCAAATTTAACAGAACTATTATTTGGTGTTAAGTATTATTTATTTTGTATTGTTGGATTGTTTCATTTTAAATATGTGTTATTTCTTTCTATTTCTACCTTTCCCATTTTTTGGATAAATTTTGTAATTCCTATATAAGCTCTAAAATCGAAAAAAACATTGCTGATTGATTGATTATAAGCCTATTTAAGAAAAAATTTGAATTTTATAATAGTATTTACTCTTTATAAGTAATAATAGAATATTTATAATTATTTGGTCAAGTGAAATATTTAAAAATATTCCATTATCACAATAAATATTTAATAAAATTGTAACATTTAAAATTTTGAAAAATAGATTCTGGAATTAATGAGTTAGAAATTAAAATTTAAAAAATAGATTTTGTATAATAATTGAATATTTTTAATCATTTGATCAACTAATACATATCTCATAAATATGTTTTAAAAATCCAATCTGTTGTTCTTAATTTTATTCTATTGATTATAATCCTATTTAAGAATTAATGTGACTCTTTTTTCCTTATAAAATATTTGACAGAAAATCACAGGATAACTGTATAAAAGTATAAATTATAATTTTATTCAAGATAAAAATTGAATTTTATAACAGTTCTTACTCCTTATGGATAATAATGGAATATTTTTAATTATTTGATCAAGTGGAATAATTAAAAATGTTTCATTAATATTACAATAAATATTTAATAAATTCATAACAAATTAAATTTTAGAAAATAGATTTAGGAATTAATGTGACTCTTTTTTTCTTATCAAATATTTGACATGAAATCACAAGATAACTGCATAAAATTTTATATTATAATCCTATTTAAGAAAAAAATTGAATTTTATAATAGTAAAAAAATTGAATTTTATAATAGTACTTACTCCTACATTGTAATATTTTAAATTATTAGGTCAACTAATATATCTTCTAAATCTATTCATTTAAAATTTAATTTGTTGTTCTTGATTTTTTTTAGTTTTGTTGGTTATAATCTTATTTAAGAAAAAATTTGATTTTTGTAATAGTACTTATGCCTTATTTAAAAATAATTGTGACCATTTTTTCCTAATCAAATATTGATAATAAAGTATAAATTATAATGTTATTTAAGAAAAGATTTGAATTTTATAATACTACTTACTCCTTATGAATAATTTTATAACAGTAACTCCTTCTTATACAAAATAATGGATTATTTTTATTTATTTGATCAAGTGAATCAAATTTCAAATTTCGGTCTATGGTGATGATGGACAAGTAACAAATAAAGCTGCAAATGTTGTATATAAAGAGATTTTTCACAATTTAATTTAATAAACCATGTAACATTTTTTATCTTTAATATTTTCTATATATTACAAACTAAACTTATTATTAATATATTTATTATAAATTATATATTTATGCATTTTACGGTGCTACACTAGATGTCATTAATTACAGGGATCTTAATGACCCTTTAATTAATGCTCCATTATTTCTTGTCGTCGGTAGCATTACCGGCCAATGTAATTTTCGGAGTTTGAGAATAGTCCAAAAATTCCACTAGCAATATCACTCGTTCATTCCAATTCAAAAATTAAAATGGTTAGTGTAAGTGTTAGCCTACTATATCAATTTAGTACTCCCTCATTTTTATTTTAAGTTACTCCCTCTATCATTTTAAAATAAGTATTTTAGCAACTTTTTTAAATATTTTTTTTATTTTTCATTTCAAAAATTAGATATTTTTTTTCCAATTATACCCTCATTTGTCCCATTATTATTAATTATGATGGAGTGAAAAACTAAATATTAATTAGAGGGTAAAATGATATTTTTCTGCCTTAATTAATTGAAACCTTAAAAAGTGTGAAATGTGTTAGAAGACAAGTAAAAAAAGAATGAAGTATCTTTTAGAATTTTCGTTAATGCTAATAACAAATTTACTACACGATTTAAATGACCATTTTACTCTTTACATTTTTATACTAAGAGTCTCTTCCTTCTTAATTACCAGCATATAATTTTATCAATACATAATATCTCTCAGTTAGTACAAATTTATAAAAAAATGGAAAAATATGCATTGATAATCTAAAGTGATAAATAAAATAGAACAAAATAAAGAAGTGAAATAATCACTTAAAATGGAATGAAGGGAGTAATTGGGAAATGTTTCAACAGAAAAATATTAGCATCATTCAGAAAGCATATAATATTGGCAATTTTAGTCTCCATAATAAGTTACGATATTGATGTTTTAGTTAGCACAACGCATATCGACGGTTTAAAAAAAAGTTTCTTTTTAGGTTATTCATTTGAAATTATTTGTGTTTTTTATATTTCCTTCTTAATTACTCGCTTACAATCTCACTAATATTAGTAATTTTTATTTCTTAATTAATACATAGGAAATATGGGAAAAAATGGTGAAAGTTATATTCATATTTAAAACTGATTAATAAAAAGAATCATAATTTTTTTACTTTCGAGTTCAGTATCGACTCACTAACCGACTAATCCGGTCTCGGGTAATACAAAGACTCAATTACAGGGGTGACTCTCCCAACATAATTTACTCTATACACATCACTATATTTAAATTCTACTTGATGCTTAATTAATTGAGTTCCTCGTCAAACTCATATTATCGATGAAAGCGAAATTTTGAAATATCTGAGAACATTTTGTTGATAAAGGTGGCAGTTAAACCCAGGATTTTAGGGCATTTGTATAAATTTTCACGTGTTTAAACCGAAATTGGTGACTAGAAATTGACCACATTAATAGTCAACAAGTCTTGGTGTTTTTCGACTTTTATTTAATGCTTGGTTTCGTTTTCATAATTCTTTCTAGGCAACTACCTTTGATACGATGCCTTTATTTTGACTTTTAATTAGTTCCTCTTTTCTATCATGGTTTCACATGTAATTTAATTTAACTACTTTTTTTTAATGTTTAAAAAAGCGGAGTTAGTTAGATAGCCAAAACTTTAAAATATATTGGTGAATTTTGGGTGAGGTCGAAGTAGAATTTATGTGGAATATGGGGCGAATTTATATTTTTTATATTAATATATTTATAATATATATAAAAATATAGATTCAATTAAAAAGTACAGTAATATAAAATATCAAAAAGTATAATTTAGATTATATTTTAAAAATTATTAAATAGTATAGATTATGTTTATCGCTTTAAAACTTAAAATAATAATTTTATTTCGAGAACACTTTCATGTACTTTAGTTTTATCAATTAAACTATTTTTTGTTGGTAAACTATGATTATTATAAATAAAGGTATCATAAAAAATCTAAATTACGTGCCGCCTATACCACAATAAATCGGACTAGTGTCTGATAGCGCCATATAAATGAAAAGTCGGACAACAAATACTAAAATACTGCGTAGGCATGAATTTTTAAAACAATATTTTTTTGTAGCTAAATACTAACATATGTCGCACAATTTTCAAATCCTTTATGCCGAGTTATTTGGAACCAAAATTTGTCTAGTGCAAACATTTGGTTATAAAATAGATTTATCAACTGAACTAACTTTTGTATATTACCGACCTTATTTCTGGCTTCTTAGGTAAGGCCCGACAATAATATTATTTCTGACACTCTCTTAAAGTGAACTTAAAGTGAATACAATAAATATCTATTCTACTATATATTATAATTTAATTCAACAACTAAAACTGTCATAATCTAAATTATTAACCTTTAAAGCTAAACTGCGTCTCATAGTACGTTGGGAAACCGATCTATCTTAAGGGTTAAACTATTATATCTGACACTAGATTTATAAGAATATAAAAGTGTAGTATATCTGTACATGAGTGTGAAAGTAAATTTTGTCGTTACAAAAGGCGAGGCAATAATGCAAGAGAGAAAGAAGAAAAAGAGAAAACAAGGAAAAGTAAACGAGAAAGTCTGGGCTTCCTCGGGGCTTCTATAATGGTGACCACCGTTCTTCTCTACCAATCAATACTCCACTACTGCTCTCTCTCTTTTCTAGTATTTCTTCTTCTCAATTTCTTCTTTTCCTTTTTTTCTCCATAGACTTGCAACCTCGATTCCTATTTCGTTAATTCTGACAATTCAATTATGAAGAAGGGTGGTTTATTAAACCCTAATATTAAGCTTGAACTCTCTCTTCCTCCTCCAGATGAAGTTTCCTTTGCTAAATTCTTGTATGTTATCTTCTCTTTTCTGTTTCTTTTATGGATTTTTGTTGCATTTTTTGGCTGATTTGTTGTGCCTGGTTAATCGCAGAACTAGGAGCGGTACTTTTATGGATGGCGATCTGCTCGTCAATCACGACGGCGTTCGAATTGTCTCGAGAGACGCAACCGAAGCTGTAAGATGTTTTTCGTTATTTCTATTGGAAATTGATGTGATTATATGAAATGTTCTTAACAGTGGAAGCTGAATTTCTTAATTCTAGATGTTAAACATTGGATCGATGCTTAAAGGAAGTTTCCTCTGAGTCTGAACCTATCTATTTGAATAGTTGTTGATATTAATTTGGGAATGCTTAATTTACTGCAACTTAATTTCGGTTTCTAAAAAAAGGTGATACATATATACTTCGTCAACTAATTTTGTTCAGCTGCTTCAGTTTGTGGAATAATTTCAACTGTACTAGGGGCTAGTTTGGTATTGCTTTTTAAGCTACTGCAAAATAAGCTGCTCTCACAAACTTTGAATAGAACTATATATTTTGACTTTGAACGACACATTTTGATCCTTTATACTAATTAATTAGGAACTGTCTGATTTGTTTCTTCCAGCATAAAATCTACTGCTTCTAGGAAAAGCTTGAAAATGGAGCTTTTAAAAATAGTTGATGATAAAAGCTTAGCCAAAATGGCCAGAAAGTTTGGCGACAGTTGAGTTATGCTTCATAGTTCAGTAATTTGAAGGATGTTTCAATGGTTTTTAAGATATGAATTAATCAATTGAATATTCCCTAGAACTTTTTCTATGTATATACTAATATCAGCAATCTGAATTTTTTATTCTATATTGAACTATTGAAGTTTACTGTTATTAAATGTTTTAGAAATTTTTTTGTGCAATTGCGTTTACATTAATTAGAAAGAAAAATCCCCAACCACCCTGGATGTGGTTCGAACCTAAAGGCCACAAGTTCAGCCTTACCACTAGGCTAAGACTTCACCATTTACCGTTATTAATTTATTATACATGATAATTCATAGGTCTTTTGTAGTGTGTCCTCTTGCTTGAAATGTGGAAGCTCACTAGCCTAGAGAGCCATATCTTAATTGCCAATCTGCTTTTTCAAAGGCATACATACTTGTTCTCGTTCACACAGTTGTAGAATTTTTTACAGCATTGATAGCTTCCCACGGGAAATCTTTCCTTATCTATTTTTTGGATGATGAGTAGACATAAATGAGGCTACTATAGCGTTTTCATTGTAAATATATGATTCTTGTGAATTTATAAGAAATTATTAGTGCATGGATTTTTTTTTTGTCGTTCTTCCTCATTGGATGGATAAGTTACATGTAATTTTCTGCCTCGTAAACTTTAGTTTCTCTTTTTTTGCACGCCTGCCTTCAGCCAGCCCCTATTAAACCAGCGGACAACCAATTAAGTTTAGCAGACGTAGACACCATTAAGGTCATAGGGAAGGGAAGTAGCGGAACTGTGCAATTGGTGCAACACAAATGGACTGGCCAGTTTTTCGCGTTAAAGGTACGGTACATTACATTAAGCATGGAATTGTCTAGCTTTCATCTTATGGTTGATGCCTGTAGAAGAATATGGGAAATTTAGTTCGTATTTATGTTCTGTCCTGTTAATAATTGTTTTGCCATTTGCAGTGAGTGGTATTTTGTTTGTTTTTCTTGTTTATATGAAGCAGCAATAACATTTTTTCTTTGTTGATCTCTAGGTGTCTTGAACTGATGTATGGTTTCTCTTAATGGGGTTTTTGTTTCCATTTATTTTACTGCGTGTTTTTTTTTGGTTCTAGCTAACGAAAATCACCCTCAAGCTCTCAAGAACACAAGTATCTGCTCCTATCGTTTGGCTAGAGAGTATATTTTGCAATTTGTCACATTTTTTATATCAGATTTTATATATTTGGTGCTTTTTTCACTTACCAACCTGTAAACCTTCAGTCTTTTTAATGCCAGAACAGAATTTTAAGATTCAAATATTAAGTATGACATTTCGTCGTGCTAGTTGTGTAATCTTTACAAATTCTTATAATTGGCATCACTACAAAATATTGCTTAAAAACATGAGACTAATATTTCTGATGTGTGCATTGTTCCATACATAAAATTTGTTGTTCTTGTTTACATCCACAGGTTATACAAATGACAATCGAGGAGAACACACGAAAAGCAATTGCTAAGGAATTAAAGATTAATCAATCATCACAATGTCCTTATGTTGTCATGTGTTACCAGTCATTTTATGTCAATGGTGTTATTTCAATTATCTTAGAATATATGGATGGTGGATCTTTGGCAGATCTTCTAAGAAAAGTTAAATCGATTCCCGAACCGTATCTTGCTGCAATCTGTAAGCAGGTGAAATAAACTCGCAACTCTGAGTGATTGGACTCTTATTTGCTGGAAACTGATTAATTCACTTTATTTCTTTTATTGCTGAAGGTGCTAAAGGGTCTAATGTACCTACATCACGAGAAACACATAATTCACAGGGACTTGAAACCTTCAAATTTGTTAATAAATCATAGAGGAGAAGTCAAGATTACTGATTTCGGTGTGAGTGCTATATTGGCAAGCACATCTGGGCAGGCTAATACTTTTATTGGTACATACACCTATATGTCTGTAAGTTTTCAAGTTGGACTGTCATAATTCTTTTCATTCATGGCCCTGTTCTTTTCAGCTTTACAAAGCCGAACTGAACTTAAATTGGTTGAACTGAACTAAAGTGAGCTGAACTGAACTGAACTTATTTTAGTGTAAATTTATAACTACGCATAGCTGAAATGAACTGAACTGAAGTGGTCTGAATTGAACTGAACTGAAGTGGTCTGAATTGAACTGAACTAAAGTGGTCTGAACTGAACTGAATTGTAGTCCAAGAGAACAGGGCCTAATTCTTTTCATTTCTTCTAATTCCTTCTGGTTGTCTTTTTGTAGCCTGGGAGAATTAGTGGAGGGCAGTATGGGTATAAAAGTGATATATGGAGTCTAGGTTTGTTGTTGCTGGAATGTGCAACTGGTCAATTCCCTTATTCTCCTCCAGATGGGGAAAACGGGTGGGTTAATGTTTATGAGCTTATGGAAGCTGTTGTTGACAAACCACAACCATGTGCATCCCCTGATCAATTTTCTTCAGAATTTTGCTCATTCATATCTTCATGGTAATAATTCCATAAAATTTTGATTTCCTTATTTCTGTGAATAATTCATTGTTTTTAGATTATGTGTTCCTTCCACAAAACATAGTCCATAAAAATTTGGCCAAATACCTGAACTTGGCTCAAATGGCCTACTGTCACCCTGAACTTTTCAAAGTTTCTTTTAGCCCCCTGCACTTTGCAAAAGTGCACCACTTTGCCCTGAATGCCATGTGTCAATTTCTGACTGGTTTGACTTTTCATAGATGTAATTTTCCGAATTTTTTCTCTCCAATCAGAAGTTGACACGTGTATGCACATTTTCTAAGTTTAGGGGGCTGAGAGAAACTTCTAAAAGTTCAGGCGGCCAGTAGGCTATTTGGGCCAGGTTCAGGCGGGTAAAGAGTAAAGATGTATCAAGCCTGAAAATTTTGATTTCCTTATTTCTTGGAAGAATTCATTTTTTATATGAATTATATGGTCTACTTTTTTTTTCCAGTGTGCAGAAGGACCCTAACAACAGACTGGCTGCTCATGAGCTAATGGCATGTGATATTTCTAAATTTCTGCTTAATTTCAAATCAAATAACTCAAATTTGTCATGTTTTCTGACTGTTTATATCTGTAATTTTGTTTGTGCAAATATTAGGCACATCCTTTTCTGAAAATGTATGATGACCGGCATATCGATCTCTCATCATACTTCAAAGCCGCAGGCTCTCCACTTGCAACCTTTTGAAACCCCTAGTAAGTTCATTTTTCTGCTTTCAAATCTGTAATCCATATACCAACAAGGTGTAGCTCAGTTGGCAATGCATGCTGAACAAGTTGGAGGAGAACAAGGTTCAAATCCCACTAAATACATTTGTTGGGAGGGGTGAGGAGCCTTCATTGTGACTAAGCCCGGAACAAGATTATCTCAATGAAGATACTTGTAAATATTACCAAAAAAAATCTGTAATCCATATCTTCAGCTCTCGTAAAATGTGGAACATTCAGTCAAGAATTACAATTCTGTGCCCGCTCAGGCCGGACATCCATAGGTCGGGCTTGAACAAACATCATATTGATATAAGTCCGGCCTGGTGCTAGCCCGCTCAAATCCGAGCATATAATGAGTTGGGCTTGCTTATCATATAAAAACCTAAGTATGGCCCGGAAATATATTATTAATGGCAAATATATATATTTATATATTATTATTTATTAAAATATACATATAATTATTATTTTTTATATATTATGTATATATAAATTAATAAGTATTGATGGGTGGGTTGGGCCGGGCTTGGGAATGAAGTTTCAAATCAAAGACCTGCTCAGCCCAAGTATACTATTCATGCATACCGGGTTAGGCCCGGTAAGAGCAATATATGTGTCGGCCCGAGCCCACCTATTGAACAGGTCTCCAACAGTTTCGAAGTCTAAAAGTCCTTTACGACTTCTGCAATTATTTCCAAAAGTCGAGTGGACTAATCATGTACTCCCCGCACCGAAAGTACAATTTTATCACTCAAATTGCACCATTGGCAAACAGGTAGAATGGGAGACAATTAGAAGGGAAGATTGTTCCAGAAATGTCGAACATGATAAGATCGTAACTGCCAATGCAACCGAAAATGATGGCTGCTGCTATAAGAAACAAGCAAACGGCTCTTTAAAAGCACCGGTGCTTCCTAGAACATTGCAGTTACAGAGGAACTCACATGGAACACGTAAGATTTTGTTGAATTTATGGGGAAGTTAGTTTTTATTTGTTATATTATTGGTTTGTTTGACTTATTAAGGAATAGTATCCAACTATCCAAAAAATAGGATGAATTGCTTTCTAGTTAGGTCGATTAGGATTGCATTTGGTTTACGGAATCTATTTCCTTGCGTGATGGTAAGTTTCCAGCAAGCATGATTTCTACAAAATGTGGACCTTTTTTTCTTTTTCTGGTATTTTGTTGATTAAGCCACTATTTTTCTTATATATAAATTTGAGTCATTTTACCAATGTTTGGAAATTGTATGATTTTTTTAATTGTGTGTATAGGCCCCAAATCAACAATCTTATATGCCTCATAGACACATACATAAAATGAATGTTTTCATAGTGACTTTGTTTCATTCTTATTTTGCCACTTGCCATTGAATTGAATTTCGTACCATTAATATAATGGTTATGGAAGACAAAATAATATTACTTTGCAAAAAATAAATTCGACATGGAAGTAATAGTGCCGTTAGCCTCTAATGTTTTATTCGACTGATTGACCTCAATCCGACACCCTCATTATTTCGCGAATGATCTTAACAATGCCTTCAAGTTATATATTAACTTTTGACCTATAGTTTTACCATGATCATGTTATACAATACAAAAAAAATGTTGTAAACCGACAATTGCAGTTTTAAAAACAAGGGATTGAATAACATTTCTCAATTTAAAGATGTGGCATTAATAAATAAAAATTATATAGTTCTTTTACCAAAGCAAGCATCTGCAGACAAAGGCAAATTTAGATGTAGGTTCGAGCCCTTTAATATATATTTTAAACCCTAAGTGGGTTTTGAAGCCAAAATAAAAATATATAAAATAGTTCCTTTTATAAGGTTGCTTCCACTTATTCTTATTGAAATGGATTGCTTTCACATTTGTACATTAAGCAGCAAAAGGGTTTAGCCCAAAATAAAAATTGACGGACTAAACAAGGTTGGCTAACCAAAAGATACTTAACTTGTATCTTTACTAAATAATAGTATCTCAATTTTCATTATCACGTTTTGTCCTCTTAAATTTCCTTTGAGCTTTTAAGTCAATCACAATAACAGTAATGTTGTCTTTGCTTCCCTTCTGAAGCGCAACTTTCGATAGATATTCGGCTGCCGCTTGTGCAGCAGGATCAACTCCATCGACACCTAACATATCGCCGTCATTCCTTTTATGCCAAAGAAGGATTCTTCTTCTCGCTATATCACAGGCTTCTTGATTCGTCATTACATCCCACAACCCGTCACTTGCTAAAATAAGGCACTCGTCTTCTTTCGCTCGAGGAAAGAACATCACTTCTGGTTCGGGGATTATCCACGGTTTCAAATACCTATCACCTAATACCGACAAAATAAATATAAATTCATCAACGGGAGTGTTTAATTTAAGTTTCTATACTATGGTATTGTTAGCGTATAGATGCTTATACCTATAGACCTTGACATTGCAAGAACACTGAAAACACAAATACGGCGAGTTTGATTTAGATATGGTAATAGTTAGAGTATAGATGCATATAACTATGGACCTTGACTATGCAAGAACACTGAAAACACAAACAAAACGTGTTTGATTTAGTTTCATATAATATGGTAATAGTTAGTATAGATGCATATACACATAGACCTTGACAATGCAAGTACACCGAAAACACAAATAAACCGTGTTTGATTTAGTTTCATATTATCAGGTAATAGTTAGAGTATAGATGCTTGATGCATATACCTATAGACCTTGACATTGCAAGAACACCGAAAACACGAGACCCGTTCCAGTTAATGATCTTGCCTCCTGCCGCTTCTATCCTTGCATATTCGTCTTCTCTATCAGGCTACAAGCAAAAAACAAACTCGATAAGAAAATCAATCACCTAAAGGAGAAACTTCCACTAATAAGTATTAAAAAAGACTATAAAGCCCTTACTTTGTGATCAACTGATAGCGGCACAGCCAGTTTCCCACGACAAAGGACCGCCCTCGAGTCACCACAATTAGCAACTATAACATGGGATGGACAAACAATGGCAACTACAGCAGTAGAACCGGTAGTTTCAGGGGCAATCTCTTTAGAATCAGCGCCAATTCCCACTGTTTCAGCATCGACTTTTTTGAAGCAATTTGAAAAGGCGATTTTCCATTGTTCTTGCCAATTCGAGGAGTTGAGCAAGGCACCATTCGGTAGCTCTAACTCCTCAGCTAAAGCTAAATGAATCCGTTTGCTACAATAATCAGCAACCTGAATAGGAAAAACACCAAATTAATGAACTAATCTACTCATAAACACATAAAAACTGATAATCGAAAAAACAAAGTACAGATTTATACCTGATTGCCACCATGGCCATCATAAACAGCAAAAAAATGAGCAGAAAAACTATCACCAAGTTTTTGATTCAAGCCGTTCGAAATTTGCAGAAAATCAGGCACAATTGCAACAGAATCTTCCATTTCTGGTCTTCTTCCACAAATAGAAGTAAATCCCCAGAGGGGCTTAGTTTCTGATTCAGTTGATTTACAGATCTTGTTTTCTTCTAATACATCAGGAAGATCAATACACAATTTTGGATCAGAATCAGATACAGAGTAATTGGAAACCCTAGAATTGGAATTAGCCTCCAAAGCTACAAGTTCGTAGCAATTTATACCCTCCGGCGATAGTTCCCCGGATTTCCGAACCTGCTCTGTATTATTGCCTCGGTAACTTTCGTTTCTGCAAGCAACGGAATCGAAAACCCTTGCCAAACGCGGCGGCGCCGGCGATATCAATATGTCCATTCTAAAAGGAACAGCAACTGCGGGAGCTATTTCCTCCATTGAATTCATTTTAAATTACAAACCCTAACGAAAACCCCAAAAAGAATCAGAAATTGAAACTTCAGTAGCTTCTAATTTATTAGGGCTTGAAAGAATCGTTAAGAATCAGAAGCCATGAAACGTTTTGAATAATCAATTTGAGCTTAATTACACAAGTATATAAAGATTCAAAGAATTCACAGAAAAAATGAACGCTAGAAACTAGAAGAAGATGGGTCTAGAAGCTTAAAAATGGAGTATTCTCTGTCCAAAAAAGCCAGAGAAAGAAGGAAAAAAATCGAAAAAAAACACTTTTTTTCTGAATTGTAATCAAAAAAGGAAAAATCGAGTATCAGGAAAAGGAAATCAGAGTGAATTCAAACAAAATAGAAAAACCCAGAAAAGCACAACAGAATCGAATTCCCTGAATCACAGGCAATTTCTTTCAACCTCTTGAAAATTGAGCTCTTTTTCGTTAATTAAAAGGGAAAATAAATAATGGGTCACCAAAGAATTACAGGAAAAAAAAGGGAAATGGAAAAATAAAGCAAGCAAGAACAATGAGAGTTGCGAGTTTTTGCTTGCGTTTACAAGGAAGAAGAAGAGGAAGAAGAAGAAGAAGAAGTTGGCAAAGAAGAGCAGAGTTCTAAAGAAACAATTCACGTTAAAAATGGAAATAGAAAATTTTGGCATACATACACGTGTCCTTTCTTGATTGCTTTTAAATTTTATTTTTTTCAAGGAATTTAAATTCTATTTTATTTATCCATCTAGTTCCTCGAAGCTTTGATTATATTACATTTAGATTCGATTCAAATCATACATCTGGCTATGATGGATAAATCTCTTAATAAAGAATTTTTTATATTTAATAGGACTCAAACTCGAGATTTTATTAAAATATTAAATTATTTAACACTTAGAATAACCTTTATTAATTTGTATTTTGTTTGCTTAGAAAGTGAAATTTCTTTTTATTAAATTTGGTTTGGAGAAGTGCGAACTTTTTGTTGTTAAGATAAGATTAATTTTGATAAATTGAAAAGCTCTTTTCATGTGAAGCACTTGAGCAAAACTCATTATTTTTTTAGGGTTCTTTGTAAAGAGTATACCTACTTTACTGTTTAAAAAAACAGGTTATTGATAAGGTTAGGGTTTACTGTTATGATTTATTCTTGCAGGTTTTTTTATCGTGGTCTTAAGTTATTGTTATTAATTAATTTATATTTTAGTATTTAAAAAAAATATAATTTATTGCTGTGGTTAAAGATAAAAATTATTAAAATGGATATATTAAAAATAAATTAGAAGTTATTTATAAGGGTAAAATTAAATTATATAATTCAAATCATAAAAAGGAAGTGTAAAAGTTTTAATTTAATGGTGTTTTTAAAAAGAAGGTTTAATTCATGTTGAAAAGGAACCTCTTATTAAATTTTGTCATTATCAAACACATTAATTATATGCTTTTGTGATTCACATATCAAAATGAGGTCTTTTAAAGGCAACCAAACGGAGCCTTCATTTTTAAATTTTCCACCACATTTAAGACTATTTCATGCCATTTTTTTATTTATTTTACCATTTTTCAGCTATAATTATTAAGGTAATGTTGAAAAAAACATATTATCTCTTGATAATTTCTCCCGAACACTATATATCTATTGATATTTTACTTGAATTTTTTACGGTCCATTGTTTTATAATGGACCTTTATGACACAATAACTCCGATAAAATAATTCCAAATATTTGTGATACATTTTTTAATAATATACAAACTACTGAAATAATAAATGGTATAAAAAATTAAGATTTATATAAAATCCAGATTAACAATGTGAAATTTAGATATTTAAGCCAATTTTTAAGCAAAACAGTAGTAATTTGTTTGGCATTCTAATCATAGTTGTTAGATTCGACCAGACACCTCCAGCCGGTGAAGGCAAAGAGTAAAAATCGATGAATCAACCGAAGTTAAATCAAGCTTTAACCAATTAGAATAAAGCAGCTAACAATTAAATTAAGAATAAAGTATTATATAGTAAGTAACAAACTAAATCATAATATTACATTATGATCAAAATAAGTATATAAATCATTAATCCACATTCTAATATTTACACATAATTTTCATTATTCGTTAACTAGTAAACTTATGAAAACTAAAAAAATTATTTACTACAAGATTAAAAAGTAAAAAAAATTGAAGTGGAGTAAAGAATGAGAAAAAAAACTTATACTGAATAGTTAAAACATATAAAGACATAAAAATATATATTGTTTGATACAAACTAAGCTATCAAAATTTTAAACTCATGCCACAAATTTTTTAGAAGAAAATTGAAAAAATGGATTTTAACAAAGTAAGAGACTATTTTTTACAATTTTTTTTCATAAATGCGCTTATAATATAAAGCATAAAGTAAATTTTATATCCACTCTAAATACACTGTATGTGATTTGTATCCATAATTTCTAAAGCTATAAATTCAATCTTAATTATAAGGCTAAAATATTAACTACAAACTTTAAAGTATAAAAAATCCTTTCTAACCTTTAAAGTATAAAAAACCCTAGTTAACCGTGAAAATAAAGATATTGATATAATAGCAATTTTTAAGTACTTCTTATAATTTATAAGGCTTAAAATTATGGGAGATCATTGATGGGTTTGGTTCAAGAATCGAAATGAATCAAATAAATTGAAAATCGAACAACGATTAAATTAGGAATTTAATACTAAACCTAATTAAATTCAGTTCGATCTGGATCGAAACTAAATATTTAGGTTCGGTTTTGTTCCGTTTAATATAGAACCAAAATTTTCATTTCATGTTAAAAATGTAATTATTATTTGATTTACTTACTATAAAATTTAATAACTTACTAAACTTAAGATTGGTATATTGATAGTAAAATATAGTAAAAAAACTAATCAAATCAAAACTTAATCAATGAGTTTATACGTATCTTATAAAATGTAAGACATAATATAAATCAATCAAAATTAATAAAAAAATGTTCCAATATTCGCTATTGGTTGAATTTTAATATGAAATTCTCTATTTTTTATATAATACTTATAACACTAATATTTGATAAAATATAAATAAAAAATTCTAATATTTACTATTAGTTAGCCTTCTTTTATGAGATTCCCTAAATTCTTTTTCATGTATTTATATATTATCCTAATTAAATTTGGTTCTCGGTTTATTTGCTTTTTATTAAGAATTGAGAACCAAACCGAATACAAAATAAGTAAAATATTAGAATCAAGTACTGAACCTAATAAATTTGGTCCGTCCATTTAAGTTCGATTCGATTCGATTCTTAGATTCAGTTCCGTTCATTAGATTTCTTACTCAATCATCCTTAAAATTAATACTCCCTCCATCTAGTTTTTATTGTCTTTTTAGTCCCCTTTTTAGTTCTCTTTTTAATTGTTAATTTATATTATCAATGCACTTTTTACCACTTCTTCTCTAATTTGCCCATGTATTAAGGATGAGAGAGTGTGTATAAATGAAAATAATAGGTTGGTAATTAAGAAGAAATAGAATATTTATATAAAAATGTAAGGGATAAATTAGCCATTTTAACAAGATAATAAATATTTTATTGATATTGATAATTCGATTAAATGGATAATAAAAAATAAATGGAGGGAGTAACTATCAAATCAACTACTCCCTCTATCTTTTTAAAATAGACATTCTAGTCATTTTTTCAAATATTTTTTTACTTGTCATTCTCAAATTTTTAGGCACTTTTTGGATTATTTTTTCAATTATACCCTTATTTGTTTCATTATCATTAATTACAATGAAGTAAAAAATTAAACATTTACTAGAGGGCAAACTAATATTTTTTTACCTCAATTAATTATTTTTTAAAAAAATATAAAATGTGTTAAAAGACAGATAAAAAATATGAAGGGAATAATATATAGTAATATTTATTTCTCGAAAGAGTATAGGTAACAACAGGTTGATTAATTGGTTAGATTAATGATGGTTAAACATTTAATTTTCATATACACCATTAATCATATTGAATGTATAGCCTAATCTATTAGAATGATATTACTCAAGACTCTCAAGTCAACTTCGATTGGACTTTTTTAACTCCTTCCTTTTTCATTTATTTCTTCAAACCATAAAGCTCCATGTTCAATTTTTGTATTTTTATTTATTTTTGTAAGTTAATCTATTACAATATTCTACGTTGAAACGCAACTAATAAAAATATGTATATTTATATTTCAGCATAGCTGTATTATTTAAAATAAAAGATCTTTCTGGATATAATTGTACAGAAAATAAAACTGTGTTAAATATGTTATTTAAACAGCAATGATTTAGTTTATAATAAATATATTTTGTATCTTTTTCAGTTTTGCATTATGCGTATACGAATTTTATTATTTCATGTGGGTGTTTTTCTTTGATATTTTAATGTTTTTGAAGCTCTATAAATTAGATTCATAACCTTTATTTTCCTTCAATTTATAAATATGAGCATTTTGAAAAAAAAAAAGTTTAAATGAAATAAGATTTAACTGTTACTTAATTGCTTATTTAAAGCTAAAGAATTTGTTTTTGAATGAATTTCTATACTTAAAATAACATATAAAGATATATAAAATTTAACTTAATTTCATGGATTTTAATTTTATAAAATGTAGATTTGTAATTTCACTTTAGTTTGATAGAATTTTAGTTATAGCCAGTATCATTTTTAACGGGCGGCCAATATGAGCAACTATTCATAGCTTATAGCAGAAAATGTCCAAAATACAAAATTTTATCTTTATAGTCTCGAGTGTGTGAAATATAACATCATTTAGTTTAGAGCAAATGATAATATTCTTTTAAAAAAATTATTTAAATATATAAAATTTAATTCATAAACTTTTCAAAATATTCATCTTTTATTATAATTATTAATATTGAGAGTCTTTTTACGATTATCTACATTTATTTGCCTACAGCCCTAAAATGTTAGGAAAAGACTTGCGAATAAAAGGCATATAAGCTCCTAACAAGTTAGAAATAACAAGTTAGAAAGACTTGAAGAGGTTGGTTATTGAATCCAGAATCTCCCACCTATACTTTAATTTTTTTAATAGATATATTAATTAAGTTACATTTAATTAATAAATTCAAAAAATTACATATTGTATTTTTATTTATTCCAAAAAATATTAAAAATATAGATAATTTCATAAAATGATGGATGGAATTCATTTATGTCAAACAATAGCTTAGAATAGTCTCTAAAATGTTAATCGGCTGTTAAAAAAACTTGAGCTTAATAGTTCAGTTTAATAATAAAATAAATTATTTTTTTACAGTGATTGACACTATAATTATAACCTTTAAAAGTCGCTGGTTTAAGTTATATTCAGCATAGATTGGAAACTTTTACACTGAGGTAACAAAAAGAAAACAATAAAGCAAATGAACAAAAACAATGTACGGAACGGATAATGATAAGAAAAATAAAAAGGTACGAATTTAGATAAAATAAAGCTAGAGGAGGAGTCATACGCAAGAGCCATTAAGAAAGTGACACGTAGGGATGGACGGCTGGTTAGAGGTGGATGACGTGTATAAGTGTTGGCTAAATAAAAATAAAGGAATACTTAACAAAATATAGTATAAATACATTTGGGTTGGGTTAGATACATGCACTGTACTGACACTCTGCCTTTTTCTCCCATCTAATTTTGTGCCCCTCTTCCCAATTTTTGTAATATATAATTAATTAATGTAATTAAAATCAAATCCAACAGATTGGTATTAAAAAAATAACTGTTAATTCTATTGAATTATAAAAATTCAAAACTATTACTTTTATTGTTTGATATTCAATTCAATTTGCTAACATTGCAATTAATAGAAATGTCAATAATATATACTATTTATACATTAAGAACATTTATAACTCAAATCTCTTTTTTTTTTTTGTAAAAAGAGAAGCCCTAAGGCTAAGAAATTACAAAATAAGGGAAAGAAACTCTCGCAGTATCATCTATAATAATAAGTAAGATTTTGTGTGGCGGGTTGATGGAAGAGTTGACCTCGTTTGATTATATTTTTATATGATATGTATAGTTTTTTTTAGAAAATTGCCTCACATAAGTTTATATTACACCGAATGAAAAATTTTCAACACACTTTGAATGTGACTTGAATTTGAAACCACTAGAAGCTACAGCTTCGGCGTTAATACTAAATCAACTCCTCAGTAAAATTTTTTTAATAATTAAAAATTTTTTAAACAGAAATTAAATATTAAACTTATAACCTCTTACCTTCACTTTAAAAAATATACCGATTATTCTTTAATTTATTCAATCTAATTTAATAAGTGTAAATTTAACGACATAAATAATGTGATTTGGCAAGACTATTATATGAAGTGTGACCATATATTATTGATTATATAAACTTGTCTACCCTATTATACGAAACTTGAATTGATATTTAATAATAAAAATTGAATAGTCAAAACAATTGGAAACATGACTTTTGAGGGGTAGATCATCATCTAAAAGGTTATTTAATTCAAATATGGATCCGTCAATATTTACTTATTAAACTCGCATAGTTTAATGTGATAATATTTAATTTTTAATTCATTATTATAGTTATGCGCAATTCCACTAAAAAAATATAAAAATCCGGTCAAGTATTTTGACCTGTTTTCATCTATAATTTTTAATTAAAGTATATCATATTCCTATGTACTAATAAAGTTTGTGATCCTTAACGTACATTATATACAACTACAAGATTCTTTCTTTTTATATATATATATATATATATATATATAAAATCTTACTATAATATATATTTTTATCAGATTTAATGATATACAACATGTTATTTAAACTCGAATATTTCATTTAATAAATTGAGATTTTGATCAATGATATACGGTATTTTCTAATGATAGAAAATGTTTATAGTGCATTTTTAATAATGAATAATGCTAAATTTGATATGTAAAAGTCAAATTAATAGTTATTTTTTAAAAAAATTAATTAAATATGAGAACACCTACTATCTATCTAGCTATGCTATAAAATTTTACATAGAACTTGTTTGGTGTAACTGTTTATTTTTACTGATTTTTTTGTGTTTAAAATAGCTAAAATCAAGTTATAGTTCATAATCAAACATTGATAATGGATATTGAAAATGTTTTTGTGTTCAATAAATTGTCAAAAGACCCCCTTTCTTCTTCAACAGATTGTCAAAAGGTCCCTTACTTTCTTTTTGAGATTATTATTTAGATTTCATTCAACAAGTTGTATGAATATGAATATAAATAATCATTATTAATTTTTAGTTAATTTTAGACCATTATTTTTTATGGCTAGTTCAATAATGCACTTGAGAGATAATAAAAAAGTTAGGGATTTTATATCATGCTTCGGGATCATGCTTTTTATTCTCTTGTATGAGTGATAAATGTCGTAAAAATATATAAAATAATAAAAAATTATAACATAAAGTAATTTTTAAGATACCTGTCACTCATGCAGAGGAGTAGGGAGCATGGTAAAAAATGTTATTGGTAAAACTAAAAATTAAATGTTAGATATTACTATTAGATTGTTTGGTTTAACTGTTAGTTTGTTAATATCTTTCATAAAAGCTAAAAGCTGCTATAATCAAACGCATTCTAGTGCTCTATTTTCTAAAACTGAAATTTAGTTATGTTTTCAGACAAGGTGAAAATCAATAAACACCTGATTTTAAGTGTTGCATTGTATTATTGTAGCCATTGCAAACAAAGTTATTATTTCTATTTAGTTTGAATCACCATAGAGAATCCGAGTTCAAGTCGAAATGAATCATTAATGAGAGTAAAAGCCTCTTAACAATTGCTATTTTCATAAAAAAAATGTTCGAATCAATCCGAAATATTGTTCAAAGGGAAAGAGATGCCAACCAAGAGTTATCTATTACTAACAAAAACTTCTTCACAAAACTATCCATTTCTATTTATATTAAGTAGTGACAAATATAACTAAAAAAAAGTAGAATATATTGATAAAAAAATACTACAAGGATAAAAAAGAACATATAAAGTTCACGATATCTGTAAATTAACAAGTTCATCCAGGTCATTTGTGTAATTGTCCAGGTAGAGCAGGAAATATCCCTGAACATAGAACTAGTAAAAGACAGAATATCCTGTCTATGGTTGTTTTTAGCATTTTTTCTCTGACATACAATGACAGTGCCGGAACCTTAGATGGGGTAGGGCACTCCGTATGGTGTCCCGCGACTATAAAATCCGGCCATAACTAATTTTTTTTGTTTATGATATCATTATATGAACTTCTACTTCTTAACAATTTTGAAAATTTATTCATAACAAACTAATTTTTTAAAATAACAAAACTTTGTAATTAGTAAAATAATATCAAATCAATTATAATTCAGTAATCAATTCAATAAAAATTACATTTACAAAAGCAATAAAACTAAAAAATGAATGCGTATGTGCCAAAGCACATGAGAGACCAAATCATCAGCCGTGGAATATAATGGGCTGGGTAATAAAAATTTTAAAACACTAAGTGACGTCGTTTTGACCTAGGTTAAGGGCCCAATTAAAACCTTTTTTCCCCTTTCTTCTTCACGCATTTTCCTTCTTCTCCACAGGTTCTTTAACGGCGACAATGGAGGGTGGGATTCTTCGTATTTCCGGTGGCTGGGGTGGGCCCCGTGCACCACCGGACCCCCCTCCTGCCGTCCCTGCTGACATAATAATAATAAGTAACATAGTCATCCAAATAAACAAAAACCAACCATCCAATAAAATTACAACATAGATATATAAACTGTTGTCAAATTAAAACTAGATAGTGATACTCTTATTTCCCATAGCTTCCTTCTAGATACTCATTTCAATATAAAATCAATTATAAAATATTTAATTATTTTTTGAACATGGTAAGATTCATGAATAAGTATAATATAGGACTAATACATCACTGGATCTTATGAATAAGTAACATGAATAAAAAGTACATGAGCTAAACTTTTTCCCACTACAATTGCCTAAAATAACTTTAAGAACATATTGGTAGCTTTATTTATTTTGTCTACCACATCACTATTAATATCGATAATTCAATTTCTTTTTCTTTACAAATATTGTTCATTTACATATTAATGATACTTTAAGCTTAGTCCACTCAGGTGTTAATTTCGGTACACATTAATTGCTATGAAATCAGTAGAGCCTGACATGATTCGCGTTGGAGAAAGTTGATCTTTCATCAATTCATACGTAATTGTTTTTGTACATTCTTCCTAGCAATGCCTTCTTCTACAATTGTTGCTAATGATGGAGATAACTAGATGATATGAGGAATTCCGGTATATGTCTTGTTCAATTGAAGAAACATAAAGAGACAACACAAATGCCATGGGTTCTTATTTTTTTTGTCATATTATTTAATAATAACCGGAATAATTATAATGAAATAACGAGGCATTATTGATCGCATTTCCAATATTTTAATTTACTTTTAGGTGGCGTTTGATTTACGGAAATATACTAGAGCATATGTTTAGAATCCTTCAATGTATGGAAAAGTTTTTCTAAGTTTATATACTTCTCATGGAAAAGTTATTCCTTTGATTCAAAAAGGAATAGCTTATTCGTAAGATGTATATTAACTAGGAAAAGCTTTTTAATGCGTCGATGGATTCTAGATGAATAATGTGTCATATTTGACATCTTTCCATACATTTCTATTTCTATTACACGGAATAGGATTTCCGCGAACCAGACGAGCCCTTAAAGTGGTTGTTTGGTTGGTAAGCAAGTTGACACTCATTAATACCCAGACCATCTCCACCCTTCATCTCATTTCCATCTAATTAGATGAATGGTAGAGATTGATCGGGTGTTATGGAGTGTCAACTTTTGGGTGTTAGTATAGCATTACCCAATTAGGGTAATGCTATACTAACACCCAAAAGTTGACACTCCATGACACCCAGACCATCTCCACTCTTCATCTCCTTTTCATCTAATTAGATGAATGGTAGAGGTTAATCGGGTGTCATGGAGTGTCAACTTTTGGGTGTTAGTATAACGTTACCTTTAAAACTAATGCCATTACCTCATTTCCCATAAAATTAAGGTAGTCCTCACCCCCTAATGCCATAGTCAAAAAAATGGATTACCTGCAAAACAGAAACATATCAATAATATATACAGGTAGCATCAAAATTTAAAAGCTGAAACTGGCCAACTTTCGGTACATGAAGTCAAGCATTATAAAATTTCTACCTATTTATGGAGCCTAAAAAGACCTTATAAAGTGTTATCCCTCGCTCGACAGCAGGTGGAGGATATGTCAAACAACACATGCTATGTCCATTAGTAGAAAAGCAATAGTCTTGTCACCAACAATAGCCTGAGACAAAAGATAAGGGATTCTATAGAGTGAAACTAAGTAAAAGTTCATAAAATTCCCATAAAGTCAAAATCTTTTGATATATAAAACTAACAGAAACACCATATTTTTTCGGCACATATGCAATTTGTTACATATGATATTTTCCCTTTTATTCATTGATAAGCAAATCTATAAGGAATCTGAAGGAGATGCCGATGATACTTGAGTTGTAATATTGGGCTGACACTTTGGGCAATGACAAATTTTGAACTATCTGCGGATCGTTTGGCGTTGAGTGGCATGTGAGTGGTTTCGGGAAATTTTAAAGAGCAAGTGAATAATAAAGATATGGTATTGTACATAAGAAAATTTTTTATATAACTTTTTATTATTATTATTATATTAAATTTAATTTGTTTATCTCCTTGTCTACTCTTAGTTTATCAAAGAATTTAATTTATTTATGTTTTAGTAAAAACAGGGCAGCGCTGCATTTGTTGTTTGAAGTTTGATGAAGTTGGATTTTTAGTAAGTATTTATGGTATTTTTTATACACTACATGAATGGATTTTGGGCAAGTATTTTGTGGTTTATTTTTTCTTGATACACTACATATGAACGCTTTTTGTTAGGGTGTGGCAGTTATACATTGGCTCTATTATTAACATTAGTATCAAACTAATTAATTTTGTCTGCTGATTTTTTCATAAAAAGTCATTAGATAAGTTAGAAGTCAGAGACTACAATTTTATCCAATGTGGCATTGCAAATTTTATAGAGTGATGTTTGTGATATGAATTTGAGATTTCTAAGAATGACAAATTATGATAAAATGTGTTATGGTTATTATGGAGATAAGATTGTGTAAATGAAAAATATGAAAAATTATTTATCGTTAATATGACAAATATGAAAAAATATGTGATATGGTTATTCATCGTTTAATCCATTAATCTTGATAAATTTTGACAATTATGACAAAATGTAATATAGTTATTATTCAGATTTCATTGAACAAGTTGTACGATAGTAGATATTCCATTTCCAACAAATTCTGAAACATATGGTTCCAAAAGTTTGGAAATTGTATAAATCGTATCCCCATAATCAATTGCATATCGTGGTACCAGCTCAACCCATGTAGCTCTGCTTGATGCATTCTTATTATGCATAACTTCCAGTTGTTCAGTCGGTGCTATTTCAAGCGATTGATCTGACAGTGAAATGAAAAGTAGGTTAAGTAGATAAAAAAACATTAGAGAGAAAGAAGAGGGAAAGAGAGGAATTTACCGGGATTAGTTGCTCTTTTGGGCATTGATATCATGAATCGTCCATACAAATCCTCCTATAGCATAATATTCAAGTTTTAAGATGAATTAAAATGAAGGAAGAAATAGACTACGACTAAAGAAAAAGAGAGAAGAGGGGATTGAAAAAGAGCTCACCATTGCAATGCCGAGAGAAACCAAAACCTCAAAGAGAAAATGAACAGGAAAATGTGAAGAGGAGAGAGAGAGGTTATAAGGGGACAGCGAGTGAGGCAGTGGGTGAGAGGGGCTATAGGGGTATAAGTGAAAATTGTTTAGGAAATATAGGGGCACTTAGGGAAATATAGGGCACTTATTCGAGTTATTGTACGAGTTTTTATCGAGCTTGTACTCCCATTTACTAGCCTTAACCCATCCAAAGATATTTACGGTTTTGTATTAGTTATTTAGTTGTGAGGGTAATTAGGCACAAATCTATTATATTCTGGTCTAAGTGGTTCAATTGTAGTGTTCTCTATGGTTCAACCGTTGGAAATGGAATATCACATTTTGTCATAATAATTTATTAATAAAGTTAACGAATTCAACGACATAACCATATCACATATTTTTCATCTTTGTCATATTAACGATAAATAATTTGTCATATTTTTCATTTTCACAATCTTATCTCCATAATAAGTATATCACATTTGGTCATAATTTGTCATTCTTCTTTTTTTTAAAAAAATTACCTCATATGGGCTTACAATAATAATAAAGGAAAACTTTATCCCACCCCGCCCGAGTGTAGACTCAAACTTGCGCCTCTTGGATTACAGCTTCACGGCTCAACCACTAGACCAAGCCTTTGCCACCTAATTTGTCATTCTTCTTAATTTGTCATAATATTTAAAAATGTGATATGGTTATTATGGAGGTGATGGAGACGAAAAATATGACATTATTTATCGTTAATATGATAATTATGAAAAATATGTGATATGGTTATCTATGGTTTAATCCATAAACCTTAACAAATTATGACAAAATGTGACAAATATTGAGCATTCAGTTGAAGATTAAAGTGCCATGAAAAAACTTAGAACTCAAAGCACTGGTTGCAGATTCTTCCGATGCATAAGTGAAGCAAAATAACCTCAAAAACAAAAACATTGCTTTCATAATATGCGGATTGTAAGAAGTCATAAATGAAAAGAGTAAATTGTTCAACTAACATCAAAATTTTACCAACTTCGGTATATGTATGTATATATGCCAACAATAAATTCCAGGTTAAGTTTAAATTAGGAGTGTTTATTGTCCTAATTAACACTAAACAATAATAGGCAAATACAACATTACATTACCAACAAATATCATGTTGCGAAAGTTTAAAATATTTCAAAAATATTTAACTTCAGAGAAGCACACAATACACATGTCTCCAATTTTCCAAGAATACATAAAATAACGGCTTCTACAAAACAATAATCCTTTGAACTAATATCAATCAAGTGATAGAACGACTCAATTTCGAAGAAATATGTCAGGTAAAAGGAAGAAGTAAGCAGCATCAAAATATAAGTTACAGTAATCTGGAGGAAAAGAAACTCTAACTTGGGGGAATGTGAAGACTGAGCAAGATTTCAGAGAGGAACGTGAGGAAAACCAAGAGATTGAGGAGAGGAGGAAAAGAAACAGGTTAAGGTAAATAAGTATGACCTTGACATAATATTTTCAGTACCCTTTGAACTTTTACTTGTTTTAATTAGCTTTTTAAATTTGACAAAATTGCACCCTTGAATGTCATGTATCAGCTTTTAATTTATTTAACTTTTCAAATATGTCATTTTTCTCTCTCTAACCAGAAACTGACACGTGAAAATCGAGTGTTGATTTGTGTATTAAGCTATATTATCAAACTTAAAAAATCGAATAAATTGAAAATAGGATTTTGCACACTATTGAAAAGGAAATTTGGTGTGTAAGAGAAACCTCCTTTACTTTTCAATCATTGATTGAAGGCATGATGAAAAGGAAACATATAACAACAAATACAAGAATAAAGTGCTCTAACAAATAATATAGATATATAGTATTAAAAAATAGATAGAATGGCTCAATTATTTGGTTTTCTAAATTATTTTTAACATACCAAATATCAATTTTTTTTTATTAAAAGTAAATGTAGAGAGAAGAGAGCAATTTTTATTTCTATTTCAATATTAATGTTCATCCCTCACTTTATTTCTATGAATGAATTATTGATGATTTGCTACTTGATAATGCTATATCAAGTTATGGGACTTCCCACCAGATACAAACCGTAAATATATTGAATAAAAATAAAAAAGAATATATAAATTTTAAAAAAATTAAAATATATGTTTAAGTACACGTATGTTATTCTCATCCATTTTAAATATAGTTTGAATCAAGTACTCTAGAGGTCATAAATTTAGTTTTAACCATCGGACTAATACATTTACCACATATAAATTTAAAATATACTTGAGTTGTATGTATGTTTGTAAATATTTTAAGAAGTTAGATCAAACCTAACAATTTCCTATATATTTATAAATATCTTAAGAAATTATACCAAACCTAACAATTTCCTCCGTTATAATTTATTTATCATTTTTTATAACTACTTAGCTGTTTTAAGAAGTTTTTATATCTCTCTCCTTTGTCATTATTATATGCTTAAAAAATATATTTGTAAAAAGTCCCTATCATTATCAATGTAATTTGTGACTTTTATTCCCGTGTTTCACATGATTATAAGGGTTAGACTGCCATTATTTTTTAAATTGTTTGTTTTGTTTATTTTGAAAGTTTTATTTTTAAGTTTTTTTAAAAGTAATAGATTTAATTTTAAAAAAAATAAGTCAGATAATTTTTAATTAATTATTATAAATGATTAAAATGTGTTGTTCAAAATAAAAATATATATGTCTATTCAAAATTTGTGAGAACAACTTATTTTAACATCAACTTAATAAATAATATCAAGCTGGATAAACAGACTTTTATTCCCATATAGACACTCAAGATGTCAAAACATTTTACAGAAAATCATTTAAATCTAAAGTCTAAGTCTCTAATCATATATATAACAAAAATGTTACATACTTACAGACACAATAAACTCTACTCTTTGTTCTTCATAAACAACCTTATTGTTCACTAAAAAGTAGACTGCAAGAACAAAAAATAAACAATCACACAATACAATAAGCCAATAATGAATCAACTTAACTGAGCCTTCCCACTCCTTTTAAGAAGCTTATTACCATTAGATCTTATTACCATTGACCTCGAAGACAAACTGTTGACTTTTCAAACTCTTGTTTATCTTCATCAAATGCTTTATATAGAACTCCCTGAAGTTCCATGTATCTTTGTTTTTTCCTTTTTCGTTCTTCGGGTGTGTCGTTTCCTAAATAGGCAAGCTGAGATAAGTCGTCTGCATCCATTATTCAGTTCAACATCTCCTAACATCTCGGGAAAAACCGTTTTCCAAGTTCAACTGTGAACAGAAAAACGACTCATCATTAGCTCAACATCGTTTTTCTTCTTTTTCAAGACATTTATAGTGAAAAACTACCGGCCATAGCGAGAGAAAGAAAAGCCTCACCGAGCAACGGCTCTCGTGTTTCTGCTTGCTCCAATATCTCTATACATAACCGTTCCTTAGGAGAAGCTTTTCCTTCCTCGGTAGACCTATAATAATCAGCTGCTCTAGTCAACCGTTTCGAGATTTGCAGCGCTTTTCTACCGTCTAAAGTAAAATCAGTCGGTCTAGCTCCCTTAGTGAATAGAGACACTATGATTTTCGGCTCTTTCCTCATTGCAGCCACATATAACACAGTAAAACCCTGTAAATTTCTCTGATCTATATGGCAATCTCGAGATCTAGAAGATCGGTAGTAGTTTTCGGGTCACAGTAAGCAACGGCATAATGGAAGGCATTTGCGTCATCTAAATTAGTTTGCGCCTCTTTTAGTAGCATTCAAACTAATTCCACATCGTCCGAGTCCAATGCTCGGTGTATCCTCTTTACGTGTTTATCAGGGTGACTTGCACTTTCTGATGTGTCCAAACCGAGTTTCTTAGGCCCAATAATAGATTACGAGAAAAAATAATAGCAGTAGTGTAACACCCCCTTTATAGGAAGTGCCACAGTAACTATGATCACCCAATAAATGACTCTACTCCATTATATGAAGTTCAACACTTATAGATTTAATATGTACAAATACAAATATAATGTTTCCAACTCCAAATTATTTCTCAATGCTAATTATTCTCCAAATATTTCTCAATGCCACTTTACATTTCTCACACTATCTAGTATATGCCATTATTCTACAAACCATAATATTACATTAAAATACTAATCCACCTCGAGTCTTTCCTTATTTGCTCTTCAAGCTGATCCACTTATACCACTTTGGTCCAAGCTATCTACAAATCTCCACCTACGTGTAGAAAATAAACTACACGCTAAGCAATTTGCTTAGTGGTGTCCATAAAAGAAATACAACAACTTTAAACATTTTTTAACACTTTAAAATACAAACCAAGATTTTTCATTAGTCAAAAACAAATTAAACAACTTTATAAAACCAAATCACAAAACTTATATAGTAATCATTTCAAAGTACAATCAAATTTATAACTAATTTTTCCAAACACTTTAACCACATATTGCCCAAAGTAAACAAGTCCTGAATAACGGTAAAATGGATACGGGAGCGGACAAGCCCGAAGCCGAAGCTTCAAAATCAATATATCGGTCAAACCCGAAGCCGAAGCTTCAATATCAATATATATATATATATATATATATATATATACATATATATCATAATATCGGCCAAATCCCGAAGCCAAAGCTTCAATTGTTTGTACAGTACCGTACCCCCCTTTATTGGCGCCAATCTACCCTGACCCGTATTCTACTCGTTTAATAAGGGCAATAAATCAAAGTAACATCTTAAAAATTCTAGTATAAACCATCAATCGTAATTCAACATAACTTCAGTAGTTAAGAAATCCAAATCCCAAATTTTTAAGCATCAAACTTCAATTAAAACTCAATAAAATCAATATTCATACTTTCCAGAATTTTTCAGGTTTCGTAACCTGACTTCCCCTGCATTTTTCACTATTAAAACATCATCCAGTTTTTAGATTAGGGAAAAAATTTGGTTAAGGGAGAGAGGAAGAATGGAGAAGGAGAAGATGAATGTGAATGGGATGAAGGGGGTGAAGGGATACGTATAGGATTTTGTTTTTTTTTATTTTTCAATTTCCAATAATGCCCTTGAACAAATAATTAAATGCCCAATTCATCCCTCTTACTTAATTAACTCTTATTTCTTCGTGCCTTATATTCAATAACAATAATAATAACTACAAAAATAATTTTCATGATATTTTAATACCATAGTAATTTATTATAAGTAAATTTTTAGAAATTTCGATTCGTTACAAGTAGAATAAAAGACACGCAGATTTTTACGTGAAAACCCCAAATGAATTAGGGAAAAACCAAGGGACAAACTCCGGATAATTCTTCCACTATGAAAATAATAGTAGGTACACCAAGAGATTACAAAATAGTGGTACTCAAGTGTTTTCCAAAACCTCACTATTTTTCTCTCTTACCCAACTCTTCAGAACCCTTTTCCTAAGTCTCTCTGCACAGATTACATTTTTATCTGTGTTTCTTCTCTCTTGCTCTGCTCTTAAAATGAGCAAAACCTCCTCTATATATAGGAGATTTAAAACGGGTATGGCCGAATTACTGTGCACTTTTTGAAAAAATACTCTACCGACATGCCCCCAGCCTCTTTATTTGAATTACTTCTTTTTCTTTTTCTTTTTTTAATTAATTCAGTGGGTCCCACAATACGGAGGGACACCACTCAACAAATCTCCCCCTCCCGACTACATTGTGGGACTCTCCATCCCGGTTGCTTCAATGCACTGGTCGAACTTTTCTTTTTGTACGACCTTCGTTAGCATATCAGTAGCATTGTTGTTGGTATGAATCTTTTGCAACTTGAACTCTTTTTCTTCAATGGCAAGTCCGAGCCAATGATACCTTACATCAATAAGTTTCGTTCGTGCATTGTACATGGTATTCTTGCTCAAGTCTAATACACTTTGACTATCACAATAAACTACGTATTCTTCTTCTTGCACACCCAATTCGGTAAAGAATAGCTTTAACCAAAGCATTTCCTTTCCTGCTTCCGCTGCTGCAACGTACTCTGCTTCGGTTGTTAATAACAAAACACGTTTTTGTAACCTTTACTGCCATGAAATAGTTCCCCCTGAGAATGTAAATAAATAACCCGATGTAGATTTTCTTTTATCAAGGTCACCAGCCATATGTAACCAACAAGTGCTGGCTTTCCACCTTCAAAGGTTAAACATAACTTTGAAGTTCCTCTCAAGTATCTAAAGATCCATTTTACTGCATCCCAATGTGTCTTCTAGGGATTTGACAGGAATCTACTCATAACTCCAACTGCATGAGCAATGTCTAGTCTCGTACACACCATTACGTACATCAAACTCCCGACCGCTGAAGAATATGGAACATTTGACATATCTTCTTTATTTTTCTCTGTTGAAGGGTAGGACTTCTTACTCAACTTGAAATGAGCGGCAAATGGAGTGCTAACTGATTTAGCATTCTTCATATCGAACCTTTCTAGTACTCGTTCAATATATTTTTCTTGTGACAACCACAGTCTGCTGGACCTTCGATCTCTGGTAATCTCCTCCAAGAATTTGCCTTGCCGATCCTAAATCCTTCATGTCAAACGCCTTAGATAAATCACACTTCAACTTATTAATCATTTTGGCATCTGGTCCAACGATTAGCATATTATCAACATATAAGAGAAGAATGATAAATTTTCCATCAAGGAATTTCTGGATATATACACATGGATCAGCTTCTGTCCTCTTGTATCCTGGATTCATCATGAAGGAATCAAACTTTTTATACCATTGTCACGAGGCTTGTTTCAACCCATACAAACTTTTCTTCAAGAGGCAAACCATGTCCTCCTTTCCCTTAACCTTGAAGCCTTGTGGTTGTTCTATATAAATTTCTTCTTCTAAATCCCCATGCAAGAAAGCGATCTTTACATTAAGCTGTTCTAACTCAAGATTCAAGCTGGCTACAAGACCTAGCACAACTCGAATGGAACTCATTTTCACAACTGGCAAAAAAATTTCATCAAAGTCGATACCTTTCTTTTGAGTAAATCCTTTGACAACCAATCGAGCTTTGTATCTCACTAGGTTTCCATCATCTTTCTTCAGCTTGTACACCCATTTGTTCTTGAGTGTTCTCTTCCCTTTAGGAAGTTTCACTAGCTCGTACGTGTCATTCTTCTTTAAAGAATTCATCTCCTCCTGCATGGCCTTCATCCAACAATCTTTATCTTTACAAGTTTGCACATCTTGGAAGCTTTCAGGCTCCCCCTCATCAGTGATTAAAATATAATCAGAACTAGAGTATTTTGTAGATGGTTGGCGTTCTTGTGAGCGGACGACGTTTTACTCGGCGGAGGCGGAGCCTGGCCGGTTGGGCCGACCTCTTTAAAATGATGGGGAGATGTGAGTGATGTGATTAGAAAATGGTTTTGCATATTTTAATGCTCAAAAGATACGAGATAAAAATCCCATACTTAAAACCGAGTCGCCACCTGGTTCAGCTCAATCAGGAAATTTTTGGTACGATTTTCCCACCGAGTGGTTGGACCATACCTTAAGTAGAGATTCCGAGTTCAATGATGTTATCTATTTTTCATTAGGCCAAGTTAAGATACTTCATTCTTTCTTAATTGGTTTAATCCATCCTATTTATTTGTGTTTTCGGTTATTGTGTTATTTTCACGTTTATCAAGCAATTGAAGCGATGATTAAAATATTTACAACTGTTCAAAAATAAGTGCAGAAAATAAAATTATTACACGTCTTCAAATTCCTATACATTTTTCTATGCGATAAATAAAATGCCCGAATATCTAATATACATTCACCTACTGAAGATGGTTAGCACGGGTATGACATGTTTTATTTACAATATTATAAAGCCCGGTTGGATGGCTAAAATGAGATTTGAACGGTGTTTGTGAGAAATTCCATTTTTTAACCAAATTTTAGGTTCAATCGTTGTTTTTACCGGATTATTAGTAAAAATGCCACATGTTATGGGGTGGGGTCTATTTTCAGAAGGTTTTGGACCTCCATCATTGCATTGTATATCCTAGTTTTGGAAAATAAACTAGGTCGGAAACAAATGAAATAGAAATAGCTGTCCAGAAAGTCATGCTGCCGATGACACAGATGATGTCGTCGGTGACATGGTTGATGTCGCTAGCGGCATGGATGATCCCGCCAGCGACATCAATGGTGTTGCAAGTGACATCACTATGCAGGCAGGTTACATGGCTTTCTGAGTACCATAAAGAAAGGGTCCCACAAGAAAGTGAAGTCTCTGGAGAATGTGATGCCACCAGTGGTATCAGCGATGTCTCTGGCGACATGGGTGATACTGCCGACGACATCACATGTCTCCGACAACCTCAATTTCTTGCAGCAGTAGCAGGGAGCAGTAAAAAATGACCGAGAACCAAAAAATGAGTACAAATCAACAAGAGTCAACATAAATCAGTAATATTAATGCCAAAGAGCTATGAGACTCAGAATTTTTACCTCGGGGTCCTGAATCCACCTCTTCATGAACCGAAAAGAAACACCTCCGGGGAGCTTGTTACGATGATTTAGTAGTAAATTTAAGAGTTTCAGGTCTTTAAATCCAATTAAGTTGATTTTAAATACAAAATTTACTGATTTTAAGCTCACAATCAGAGAGTTCAAAGAAGAAAAAAACCAGGAAAAAATGGATTAGTATCCTTTTTTTTCTGCCTTATCTAATTCTTATCTCACTAAAATCTATTTTCTCATTCTAACATTAAACCTCTAACCTTAGATGGTTCCCCCTCCTCTAATTGCAGCTCAAGGTGTGCTTTTATAGGTGAAATGGGGTGGTTTTTGAGACCTTTTTGACTAATTTCGCCGCAAGTGGCCGAAAGGCTGTCTGTGCAGGGACTCGCTTTAGGTCATACTGCCGGCGATATGGTGATGTCGCTGGCGACATGGGTGATGCCGCTAGTGGCATCAGCCTTGGCCTGCCGACAGGCAGCGGGCCTAGGATCCTAAAAAGTAGCCCAAAGTGGTTAAAAGTGGGTCAAAAGGCATCTTTTTTATTTTTAATGATATTTTAATGGGTATTTTTTAATTTAGGTGTAAATCATCGGTTCAAGCTCCTACTGGACACGTTATCGGCCACGCCGAACTGGTTTCTACCAAGTATTAAAATCGGGTATACGTCATCATCATCGCGAGAGGGACTGCAAAATCCCGTGCTCACAGGCTGCCCCTCGGGGGATCACTGCTGCCACAAGTCAGTATGATCGCACGAAAGAGCAAGGGATAGGAATGATAAATGATGGGTGACTAGTTTACCCCTTGGTCAGACTTGTGCTTTGTGGAAAGGATGCCCCTTGGTCGGACTTGTGCTTGGTAGATTGGTTGTTCCTTGGTTGGACTTAAGCTTTGCGGATTGGTTGTTCCTCGGTCGGACTTGTGCTTTGTGGAGTGGTTGTCCCTTGGTCGGACTTATGCTTTGTGGAGTGGTTATCCCTTGGTCGGACTTATGCTTTGTGGGGAGATTGTTCTTTGGTCGGACTTAGGCTTTGTGGAGAGATTGTCCTTTAGTCGGACTTATATTTTGTGGATTGGTTGCCCCTTGGTCGGGCTCGTGCTTTGAGGAGTGATTACCCCTTGGTCGGGCTTATACTTTGGAGAGTTTGTCCTTTAGTTGGGCTTGCACTTTATGGATAGGTTGTCCTTTGGTTGGAATTATGTTTTATGGATTGGTTGCCCTTTGGTCGGGCTTATGCTTTGTAGAGGGTTTATCCTTTGGTCGGACTTGCATTTTGTGGAGAAATTGTCCTTTGGCCGGACCTGTGCTTTGTGGAGAGATTGCCCCTAGATCAGGCTTGTGCTTTTGAGGAGTGATTGCCCCTTGGTTGGGCTTATGCTTTGGAGAGTTTGTCCTTTGGTCGGGCTAGTGCTTCGTGGATAGGTTGTCCTTTGGTCGGACTTATGTTTTGTGGATTGGTTGCCCCTTGGTCGGGCTTGTACTTTGTGGAGGGTTTGTCCTTTGGTCGGACTTGCATTTTGTGGAGAAATTGTCCTTTGGTTGGACCTATGCTTTGTGGAGAAATTGTCCTTTGGTTGGACCTAGGCTTTGTGGATTGGTGGAGTGTAGTTCTAGGATGTCAGCATGGGAACCAGGATTTCACCGCGGATGGTTGAAAAAAAAAGCCATGGAGGTAGTTGATATCGCTGGCGACCTAGATGATGTCGCTGGCGATGTGGAATTATGTCGTCGGCGGCATGAGTGCTACGTTGTAGGCTTGACTGGTCAGATAAGTTCAAAATTTGAATTGGAGGGGGGCGATGTCACCAGCGGCATGAGTGATGTCGCTGGCGGTATGGGGTGATGCCGCCGGCTGCATGAATGCCACGGGGCAGTTTTGACTGGTCATGCAATTTTAAAATTTGATTTAAAGGGGGCGATGTCGCCGGTGACATGAGTGATTTCACTGGCGGTATGGCGTGATGCCGTCAGCGGCATAGATTGGCAGCTCCAGATAAATTAAAACTCCTCGAATTCCGCATAGCAGTTTAAAAGGAATTAAAACTCCTTTCTTCCTCGTTCTTCAAAAACCGTACCCCCTTTCATTCTCTTCTCTGAATCTTTCAATTTCCTCCATCATTCAATCATGAAGAGAATTGCCAAGGCTTTCAGGGGAAAATCTGCTAAGGCTAGGGAGAATCTGCCTGATTCCTCTATCGAGGGGCTGAAAATCCTCTCAGTCCCTGCTGCTTATGGTTTGAAGGAGATAGCCAAGATGTATGGCTACGGGATTAATTCTCCCATCACTAATCTGACCCCAGAGAAGGAAAAACACCTCTGCTATGTCTAGGTAATCCCGCGAAACCCGAATCTCTTCTTTTTGGGTTGAGTTTTGATTCGGCCTTAGGCTTGAAATTGTGCCATAGTAGGAGTTATAAGCGTGAAATAGATTGATTACAAACCGATATTGCATGCTTTAGGTTCGATTTTCACTGTTTTTAGGCTTATTGTTGATTGATTGTGGTTTTGGTGGTTTTGGCATATTGGGTGCCATTTTAGGGAAAATAGGTTCTGCTTGCGGTTAGTGATGTCGCCACTGACATAAGTGATGTCACTAGTAGCATCAGGCCTTGAAAAAAGGCTTAGCTAGGCCTAATGTCGCTTTTGTTTGAGGTGATGTTGCCGGCGATATCATCTATACCGCCAGCGGTATGGAGTGATGCCACCGGCAACATCGCTTCTAGCAGAAGTGACATTAGCAGCCTTTCACCGAGTTCTAGTGATGAGAAAGTAAACAAGACTTATCTATTTTGTTTCTGATTTTTACAGCCGTATGAACTGACTTATACCAGAGGGATGGGCACCATCGGTGAGTGGTGGCACCATATTTCTAAGAAGGACCCCGAGCTTGTGCTCACCATTAATGAGATGGGATACGGGGACTTGGCCTGAATTATGCTAATACTAATGCCCAAGCTTTCTCATTCAGCCGTGACAGCCCTTACCGAGAGGTGGTCTGAAACCACCCATACTTTTCACTTCTCATTTGGGGAAGCGACAATTATGCCCTCTGATGTCGTAGCTATGACCGGGCTTCCTTAGATGAATGAGGTCATTCATTTCGACGCTTATATGGATAAATACCATATCGAGAGGCCCGTGCTGAGGCGAGTGAAGGAGCTGTTCGGTTTGGAGCCCGTCTTAGGGCGGCTATGTTTGGTGAGTTGCACCAACACTGGACCCGAGTAGATGTAGTGCCTGAGGATGAGAGAGAGGCTTGCATCCGCTCTTTCGTGATTTCCTTGCTCACCGTGCTATTTTTTCTGATCTCGGGGAGTAAGATTAATTACGGGCTGATATCCGCCATGGATGACATGGCGGGCATCAGGAAGAAGAATTGGCCAAGGGCCATCTTGGCATAGATATACCACGGGTTGGATGTGGGAGCCCGTAAGAAGGTGAAAGCCCTTCGCCTCTGCCATCTGCTATTCCTGGTATATCTTCTCAGAAGCATTTTTCTTAATTGTGCACGTCTCATTTATTACTGATGCTTTTTGAACTGATTAATTATTATTTGTGCAGGCTTGGGCCTTTGAGCACCAGATTCTCCCGCCGGTCGAGTTTAAGAAGACCGTACCGCCGGGCTCCCATTTTCTTACCCGTTGGTGCGGGGGCATTGGCGGGAAGTCCAAGTATCCCACCAAGTACAGTGAGGTCCTGAGGAGCACGCGATTGAGCTCGGTACGCAATCTTTGATTTAGTCCTTTATCTTTACACTTAGAACCAAACAAAAAGCGTTTATGAATTTATACCGGTTGTTTTGGTTGATTGTTGGTACAGCTTGTCTTGGACCCATTTGATGGGGTGGAGAACCTGACGGAGGTTACGAGGGATAGAAGGGAGGTGGATGACCGTCGATTCGTCATGGAGTGTCCTTTGTCCCAGCAGTGGTATTTGGGTGAGCGTGTTTGGGGTTGGAGGTTTGTCCCGGTCGCCGATAGACTGGTGCCCGCCGATCCTCCCCGGGGTTTATGGTGGCCTCATCTGGTGTTTACATCAGAGGCCGACCAAGTCGACTATATCGATGGGAACGACCAAGTGATCCCTAGCATCCCTGGCCTCTACGAGCAGCACCAGTAACGCTTCTACGAGCAGCACCAGTAACGCCTCCTCCCCTTGTGTCCTCGTATCCATAGGAATGACACGATTGAGTATCATAATGAGCAAAGGCTGGGGGAGGAGAAAAGGCACCTGAAAGGTATTGTGGATGTCGAGGAGGAAGAAGACGAGGAAGAGAAGAAGCTTGAAGGTGATGTTGGGATCGAGCCCGAGGGGGAGGATGAGGCAGGCGCGGATGTAACCGGCGGGAGTGCGCAATGTCCCAAGGGGAGCAGCGCACTTTTGAGGTATGATTACGTTTATGTGCATGATTTGTAATTATTTAGGAACGTTACTAATACGTATCTTTCGTGTTTTTTAAGAACCCGCGAGGAAGAGAGGCTAGGATAACCAGAGTGGGATGCGGTACTATGGTGTACTAGAGGGTATAAACTTCGTGGAGGGGCGTCTGGTCAACCCGATGGAAATCCAATTGCTGCTGATGAACTCTTGGGGCGAGTTTCTCCCTAGGAACATAGGCTCGAGCCGGCATGCTCCAATCTTTATGCCAGAAAACGCCACTTATGTAAGGCCTGATAATTGCTTTCTTGTTCATCCTTGGATGCAGGTGCTTAATGATTCGGCTTTTAGATTTTTCAGGTGGCGCGAAGCCATGTGAAGCAGCTTGTAGAGAACAATTTTGCTTTCCGGTACACGCTTATCAGGCAATTGCTCCTTATTCAGGTACATTCCTTATTTATGCCTATGCTAAAATAAGATAAGATGCATGTATGGATGCTATGAATGATGTGCATATTTGATTTTTTTTTCCTTGGCTTGCAGGATTTCTTGGCCCTTTCTTTGTCAGATGCCGGTGCAGCCCAGCGGAGATATGAGGAGGAGACTGTAGGACTCCGGCGACGCGTGAGTGACCTTGAGGGTCAGCTGGCGGCTATCGTTCAAGAACGGAGGAGCAAGCAAAATCTGGATTGCGCGCACCTCGATAGCACCAGTCGTAGGGGAGTCAAGATGTCCATTGGTCGATGCCCTTTTATTGCGGCCGAGGAGTCCAGCAGTGTCCCGATGACTGAGGGAAGAGAAGAAGATGAGGATGAGGTTGGTGATTGGCTTGTAAGCCCCGAGGACATTTCATCCCGCCCGATCGGCAGTGGCGGGCATGCCTAGCTTTATTTTTTCATTTTGCTTTTTGAATTTTGGTTTGTATCCTTGAGACATTGGGGTTGGAATAATTCGGATTTGTTGTTTGGTTTTGCTTTGATAGGCTAGATGTCCAGAATATTTGAATGGTTTGTGCCTTCGGGCTTTTTTTTACTTCGAATAAAATGGATTGCAGTTGAACACGTATTGGAAATGGGTTACGGGATTGTTTACAAGTTTTGTACAGGTCTGTAATGAGAAAAAATGCTTCTGATGCCGCCGAAAAATTAACTCCATGTCACCGCCGGCATGACCCATATCGCCCACACTCAACCAACTAAAATAACATATACAGGGCCGTCTTAAAGCTCATATCATCGGCGGCATCAGTTGATACCGCCCAATTTGATTCATATCACCAGCGGTATCACTTACATCGTCGGCGGCATCATTCACATCGCCGATGACATCACTCCTCTAAAAATCTGATTTCAGCCATTCTGCCAATTCTTGTCATCGCAACCCACAATCAATAGCTACGGGGTTTTTTTGCAAAGTCTGGGAAATGTGGACTGGAAGAAGCTTGAAAAATTTAGGCTTTGGGGGTTTTGATATGTCGCGATGTGGCCCGTAAGCCGCAAGTTCCTTCGAATGGCGCTGTGTTTTTGGGATCCAATGGACCACGTCTTCCGATTTTCATCTTTCGAGCTATGTCCCTTGCTTGAAGAGTTCCACGCTATTTTGGGGGTATCGTGTCCCAAACGCCTGACCCTAGCGCTGCCAGAGTTTCATTTTGGTGCGGATGGAATTCCTCGAAGGTTATAGAATTTGGATTCTGTGGACCCATTTCTTTCCAGGTTATCTGACAAACCTGGGTTTCAGATTGAAGCAGTCTTAGAGTGGTGCCGTGGGGCGCCCCGATCCCATCTTGCCTGGCCATCCATGATGGCATTATTACTCATGGCGGAGTTTATGTGTGGAGTGAGCACGATTGCTCCGCTCAGGCTGATTTCACTCATCAACCCCATGTTGACAGTGGCTTCTCCCATGGCTGTGGGGTTGGCCGATGTTTTGCTGAACATGGATGCCGCTTCCGTTGACCCGTCACTTATCGGAGACCAGCTCATTTTGCTGCAGGTACCTTTTGTTCTTCGCAATTTTGCCATTTTATTTCTCGATCCTCACCTGGATTCAAATTACAGGTATGGTTGATAATGAAACTGAGGTTGCGGGAAGCACCATGAGGGAATCCGAAGAGGTACCTACCCGTTCATCTGATGGAGAGGGGGCTTATGAGGGTTGATTTCGATCAGCTGACATATAATGATTAGGTGCCTATTTTGGGGCGGTATATCGACGCACAGGTTCAGTTGGTTAGTCCATGGTGGGGGATCCAGGATGTGGTTGTAGAATCCTGGGGGGCTTGTGTTCAGCTGATAGGTCTGGAGAGATCTTCGTTCTACACCCCTTATCGGTTGTGCCGTCAGTATTGTAAGAGGCAAATGATCCCAATCAAGCTGCCCCATAACATGATCGAAATCTACAAGGCTAGGTGGGTCAACCATATCCAGGAAAAGTGGTCCAGTGAAGCTGTATTTGAGATTTTAGACTATGATCATGTGGACACCATCGAGACCGACACATATTACAGAGGATGGCTTGCTGAGATAAGATGCTTGACAACCCGTCGAAAGCGGTCACGGGCCCGCCTCGAGGGGGAGCGAGCAGATCAGGGGGAGGAGCCCTTCTTTACTACGCCATTGAGGAGGATCTCCAGGTACTATAATGATGATGCGGGAAGCTCGATTTGAGATGTGCATTTGTCAGAACTATCAGACCCCTTTTTTTAGCATTCGATATGGAATAAAATGAACCCTGTCTAAAGCTTGCTGAAGTTGTCTTAATTCTATGAATACATGATTCACATAAGCATAAACATTTAGATTCTAAAAAAAGAGATACTTTCGTTAATTGAGATAAAATAAAGTACATGATATTTGGTTGACATTCCCATTGATTTAACTCCCAGTGCCAGCTAGCCTAGATCGGTTTTCTAGAAGGCACTCGCTCTTTGCTCACATACCTTGACTTTTGCCTAGATCACCCTTTTCGGGTTTTCGATCTAGCGGGTTTGTCTCATCCCCTAATTTTTGCATCGCTGGTTTGCAGAATACCAATCCTCGGGTGTCACCTTAATTTTTGCCCCGATCATTAAAAGACTAAAAGGCGGGTAATTATCACGTATATATTTTTTAGTGTGCCACTTTTCCGATTTGTTTCTTTTGAATTAGATATGATAACGCTTAAGCCTGTCTTAGTTCACAGGATTCACAAACTCGTTCCCATCCATGTCCACAAGCTTAACTGCCCCTTCACTAAGCAGCTTCTTTATTACATATGGTCCTTCCCAGTTTGGCCTGAATTTACCCCTCACATTAGTGGTAGAATGTTTCAGCGATTTAAGGACCAGATCACCAGCCTTCAGGGGGAACTTCTGATGTCTTACCCGACTGTTATATGCTCGAGCCATACGTTGCTGGTACATCTGGAGGTTGTCGAGGGCCTTTAACCTCTGCTCATCCATCATGTTCAACTATTCAAATCTCACCCGGGTCTATTTAGATTCTTTTAATTTAGCCTCCAGAGCGACTCTTAAGGAGGTCACCTGAGTTTCAACTATCAAGACCACTTCCATCCTGTAGACTAGGGAGAACAAAGTTTGGCCTGTCGGGGTACAAATGCTGGTGCAATATCCCCAAATAGCAAAATGTAGCTTATCTGCCCAATCCCTGTAACCAGTTATCATCTTAGAGAGAATCGTCTTTACTAATTTATTGGCTGCCTCAACAACCCCATTAGCTTGCGATCTGTATGGGGAAGATCTATGGTGCTCGATCCCGTATTTCTCGATTAGAGAAGCAGTTGATCCTTGAAATTGTACCCCATTGTCCGAGTCTATATGGTGTGGAAGTCCATACCGAGCGAAGATATGCTTCTCTATGAACTTGGTCATCTGTTTGGCGGTGACATTGGTGAAAGATTCGGCTTCCACCCATTTCGAGAAGTAATCTATTGCTACCACAATGAATCTATGGCCGTTTGTTGAAGAAGGACGGATTTCACCAATTATGTCTATCCCCCATGCCAAGAATGGCTAGGGGGTGGATAAATGATGGAGTTTGGTGGGCGGCAGATGCTGCATATCTCCGTAAACCTGGCATTGGTGGCACCGTTTGACCTGGGCGATACAATCAGCTGTGAGAGTGAGCCAAAAATACCCCAACCGTTGGATTTTCTTTGCGAGAGCAAGACCATTCATATGAGGGCCACAGTCACCGGCATGGACTTGGGTCATCACGTTTTGGACCTCAGAGTTAGTGAGGCGACGGAGAAGTAGGCCAACGCTGGTGCACTTAAATGGATCATTATCCACAATACGGAATTAGACAGCAAGCCGCTGTAGGGTGGTATGGTCCGAGCCAGAAGAACTCACGGGATATTAACTGGCTTGAAGGAATAGGACGATGTCAGTATACCAACAAGGTTCGAATGAAATGGTGAGGATTGGAGGAGTCGATTGAACTTGGTATGGTATCTTGGTAGACAACATAACCAAAGGGCAAATAGGCTGCTGCGGAGGTCCTTCCCATATGGACGCAAGAGTGGCGAGAGCATCAGCCATTTCATTCTCATCCTGAGGGATATTGCGGTACAAGCACGAGGTAAATTTTTCAGACAATTCACGAACAGCCTCAACATAAGGATGGAGAGATTCCTCTTTAATTTCCCAATCTTCGATAACTTGACGGACAACTAAAGTCGAATCACCGATGACGGAAACGCGGCGGTCCTGAACCTGAAGAAGAGCCTCAAGGCCAAACAGACAAGCTTCATACTCAGCGCCGTTGTTGGTGATAGTGAATTTTAAACTTTTGGACAATGGGATTATCTCATTATCTGGCGTGATGATGATGACCCCGAGACCTGCTCCCCGGCGGTTCACAGCGTCTTCGAAGTACATTGTCTAGATGTTGTCAAGGATTATAACAGAGGCGAGCTGCTCATCAGGAAACTCCAAATTTTCCTTATAGCTAGAGCTAAGGGGTTAATTAGCTAGGAATTCAGCCACTGCCCGTCCCCTAATGACCTTTCGGGTCACATACTCGATGTCAAACTCAGATAGGAGGAGTAACCATCAGGACAATTTTCCGGCTAGAGTAGGGGATTGACAAAGAAACTTCAGGGGATCGATCTTGGCCATGGCTTGGACGGGATAAGATTGGAAATAATGTCGCAACTTCTTGGTGAGCTAAACCATGGCAGTGCAGGTCTTTTCCACAATCAAATACCGGGGTTTTATAGTCTAATAACTTCTTGATTAAGTAGTAGATGGCATGTTCACGCTTATCAACATGTTCCTGGACAAGCATGGCCCCGACAGAAGTTTCCTCGATAGCCAGATAAAGGATGAGTGGTTCCCCTGGGATGGGGGGTGTCAAAACCGGTGGATCAACAAGATATGCCTTGATTCTGTCAAATGCCACTTGGCAGTGATCGTTCTATACTATGGGTTGTTGTTTTCTTAACAGCTTAAAGATGGGTTCGCAAACAGTAGTGAGGCAAGCACTGAATCGACTAACATACTGTAAGGACCCTAAAAATGATTGGACTTCTTTCTCTTTCTTGGGTGGAGGCATGTCCCTGATGGCTTTGGCTTTGTCTAGATCTATTTCGATTCCTTTCTAGCTAACCATGTGCCCCAAAAGTTTATCGGAGGTAGCCCTAAACACGCACTTCTTTGGATTTAGGCGGAGGTTATACTTTTCAATAGGAGTCGTGAACCTGTCAAGAATAGCAGGGTGCTCTTCTCGAGTAGCGGACTTTACAATCATATCGTCCACATACACTTCCACTTTTTTATTTATCATGTCATGTAAGAAGGCAGTTACAATGCACTGATAAGTGGCCCCGGCATTTTTCAACCCCGAACGGCATTACCTTGTAGCAATACACCCCTCATTCAGTGATGAACGTTGTTTTGACTTTGTCGATAATATTAACCAGAATCTGATTATACCCCAAGAACCCGTCCATGAATGAATACATAGCTGCCATGGCGGTGCTATCAATCAGGACATCGATGTGCGGGAGTGGGAAGTCGTCCTTCGGTGAGGCTTTATTGGGATGTCGAAAATCCACACAGATCCGGACCCTACCATCCTTCTTCGGAACTAGGACGATGTTGGACAACCAGGTCGGGTATTCCACCACTTCAATGAATCGAGCTTCAATCAACCTTGAAACCCCTCACTACAAGAAAATCAACGATCCGCAATGGAATCTGCAACAGAATTTCCGTTGCAGAAGGTGTTTTTCAACGGAGTTGCAATGAAACTGATTCTGTTACAATATACGTGCTTGCATATTCATTTGTGAGTGGATTTCATTCCGTTATAAATCCGCGACAAAAAAATTTTTGTTGCTAATTCCGTTGCAAATCTACAATTAAACATCCGTTACAAGTTTCATTGCAGATTTGCAAGTACAACATCCCTCACAAAATTTCTTGCAGATTTGCAAGTGTCATTTCCGTTGCAATTCCCCTTGCTATTTCACAAGGGCAAATTTCTTGAAAATCAATATGCATTTATTATATATTATCATTTGTATTGAAGGAAGCTATATTATAAATAATATTCTTTCAAACGTATTCAAATCACCCTTCATTCATTATCCAATGAGTGACTCTGGCTTTGCTCTGCAATTTATAAAAAATGCTAGATATTGGTTTATTGTCTAATCTTTGGAGCTACCTAGAGTTGCCTCCATATAGCCTGATAATTGTCAGTCGGATAATCAAAAGAAAATCCTAGCTCTTAGTCAAATCTCAGCGAAATTGAAAGAACATAATAGGGCCAAAGCAATGCTTAATGTATTTGTTAAAATGTAATTTCAAAAAATACCTCATTAGACATGAAAAGTACAGCATCAAGAATTCATTTAAGTTAACAAGTCAGAAGTAAAATGAGCTAAAATATTCACTAGTGTAAATTATATTATCTTGCCAATTGAAACACTCAAAAAACCAAATATTACATGACAACGATAATAAATACTTACATACCTATGTACATAAAAATTATGTTAGCTTGTTCTGGTAACTTCAGAGATAGCCTCTCAAAAATCATTCAATGAGAACAATACCACTTATAAAACAAAATCTGCATAGAATGTTGTTGACTAAAATGAAATCAAGAACCAAATCAGAGCAAATCAATTAGCTGTTGACTAAACGAAATCATAGCAGATCAATTAGCTTATGAAAGAAATTAAGCAATAATTGTATTTATAACCTTCCTTTTATACATACAATCTGTAATAGCATAAATCCTTATGTAAGAAGAATAAGAAATATACAACAATTCCTAAAACTATTTTGTCTATTCTGTTTTACTAAATCATGAAACAAATGTTGGGCTTTATCAAAACACTAGACACTTATAAGCATTGATGTCTCTCTCCTCCCACAAAAAATAAGCAGCATAATGATCAAAATTTAACAATAGCTTCTAATAGAAAAGGAGAATATGCAAAAACACAAAAAGTGCACTAATGTAAAGAAAATTGTCCATAAGAGTGGATGGGTGAAGCTCAAAACATGAGAAGTGATCAGATGAGATTAAGCTCACTATTATTTAACAAGTTGAACATAAAAAATCAAATTAAAAATATTAACCATGTTACATATTAATCAAAATCAATTACTAAGCCCAAAGATCCAAAGATCCAACACAGCAAGCATAATGACAAAGGGAAAAAAAATAATAAGACTTACTATGGATTATGAGCAATATTAAATAGGAATAACAATAAATCAATTCATATAACTATTCCTTGAGGATGGTTAGTTCTGATTTCTTTCACCTTGTATAGATTTTCTTTATTTCTTCAAAGGATTGATACAATAATCAATTCATATAACTATTCTCGTAAAAAAAGGGATAACAATAAATCTCTTTATTAGCAGCTGCACCAAAATTAGGCATACATGTAGGTATCAAGATAAATGTAAACGTAGAAAGAAAGCTATGATATAAAGAGTCCTTACACTTATCTGTGGATAACGAATTCTAGGACTAATAGCTGAGAGAACCACCACTATTGCGATGCTCCTTTCTCTAACACACAAAGAAAATTAGTCAAGCAATGAGAAGTATGTAAAAATTGACAGGCCATAGAAGGAAACATGCATAAATGAATGAATGAATAAATAAAGTATCAAAATGACTCAACTATTGCGAAAGCCGTCTCCTCGAGATGAGCACTAGAACCAAATGCATCAATTGCAATACCAGATATTATCAAATTTGAGTATGATGTTGATCTTATATTGTACTTCTCCATGGCTACTGCAAAAATATAAAATTTTTCAAATGAGATATAAATGTGATGTATTTAACTATGTTGTGGTCCTTATACCATCAATTTTCACAATAGTATAGAAGTATTGAGTCAGCTTCATCAGCTCTTCATGACTATCTCTATTTAAATTAGTTTCCCTAAAAGATTTTAATGTCAGCCCATTCTATTAACTCATGACAAAATTTCTTTTCAGATCATCAAGCAGTACTATAGTATATTTTGGACTATAAAACTACAGCGTAATGGGACACAAGATAACAACAATAAGAGGCAGTGAGCTACTCATAGAATGAGCATTTTTAAAAATACAAACTGATACATTTCAAATTAAACACCTTAAACTTTGTGTCACTCAAAATTATAGCAATCTATAACCTTTTAGGTTAAAAATCCATAGCCATTTACATATCAAACTTATTTACTCCATATACTAGTACGAAACTGACTAACAAGATAGTAAGGCATGGCCATAATTTTTTTGTATTCCAAAAGGTATGGTAAAAATAAAGAAATTTGAAAATTGGAAAAGTACATTTACAAATAAACATAAAAGAATCCATTTTATGCATTAACATACATGTATAAGGTGAACATATATCTAATTTAATCATAATGTCAAACACTTTACAGGCACAATCAAGAACATTGCAACATTTAAAGCATCAAATAGATAATATAAGCCCATTTTAGCCATCAATGGCTAGAATTTAAGTATTATATGCATATAGGCCTTAACTACCTCAACCAGTCTTGTGAACTCCACCCCTATTAACCCATAATTTCAATTTGAATATTTGAGATATATTTTTTAAATCCAAGAACCAAACTGAGAAGCTTAGTGTAAAATAGGTTCTAGCTAACTATCTTCAGCATTTCATAGTCTTACAATATTCAACACAAAATTTTAACCGTGCGCGTTAAACACTATGATTTCTAGTGAAACATTTATCATAAAAAAACGACATATATAGCAGACCTCATCATCAAACAGAAATGTTTTTAGCCATCTAAATAACAAGCCTGAGCTTTTCTTTTGCGAATTAAGATTCAAGAACTACTTTATATGCACATGCTTCTTGAGGAGCCTTTAAATATACATAAGTGTGAAGTCAAGCACTCAACAACATTAGGACCCTATGAACTTGAACTAACAGTGCAATGAAAAAGAGTAGAGCGGCTAATATTGACAAAGCATGAACGAACTGAAAAATTGAATATTAAACAAACCATCATTATCGTACAAAAATTCACTTAGAAACCTCACACTACAAAACAAATTTCAGTCTCCCAGTTGTAGTCCAACATCAGTAAATAGTGAACCTTAGCCTAGAGAAAAACACAAGACATATTTTTACAAGATAACGGGCTAAACTTTTACAAGATATATTTTTTTACCTATTTAATTGTTGAAGAAACATCATCCTAGATTTCCATGTCTACAAAATCAAGCAGACACAAATTGACAATAATACATATTCATTGTTCATTTGGTTCAGAAATACAAATATGCAGAGTTTGAAAAAAAAATTATAACTGAAACCCAAAATCAAAGTGCAAGCTATGAAGCGAGATTTTACCTACATAAAAGCTTTGAAAATTAGCAAAAAAACCTCAAGCTTTCTTCTCCGCTCTGTACAATCTAGGGTTTTTGTTTCCGTCTGTTACTCAAGGAAATTGGTTCGGGACAAGGGGCTGTCGGTGAGAGTCAGTGGAAAGGGACAAACGGTGGTCGCTTAGAAGTTGCTGGAATTTAGAGAATTCATGATCTGTGAAACGATGCGGAAAACGGCAGAGTGGAGAAGCGAAGAGATGAGAGGATGAATGTAAATCTGAGTTAGAAAATATAAAACAAACTTAATACTAGGTTGATTACGATTAATTATTTAAATAAATTAGTAAATGAAATAAATATCAATATGTTCAACAAATTTTCTTAATTCTTCTAATTTTATAGGCCAGTTATTGATTAACTTCCTTTTTTATTTATATATATATATATATATATAATATGACATTAAAGAAAAAATGTCTAATTAAACAATTAAATTTTCCCTCAAAACACCGTGAAAAGAATGCGGCGTTTAATTTCGTTTTATATCAAATTTTTATTAAATTTTGCAACGGGACGTGCATAAAAGCTGCAAATTCTGTTTCAAATTCCCCCTTCAAAAGTTCCCTCCAACTATCTGCAAAAGAAATTCTAAACCCTTGTAATTTCCGTTGCAAATATATACAATATTTTATTATTTATTGTTCTGCAAGGAAACTCCATTTTTATTGCAGATTCCGTTGCAAGCTAAGAAATCTGCAACGGATTTTTTTCCATTGCAAGCGCTCCCTTGCAGATTGCGAGTTTTCTTGTAGTGTCTGTCTTAACCTGATCTGCCCATTATGGTCTCAACCGGTGGAGTTTCTGCTTGACAAGCCAAAATTTATGATCAGTTGTGATTCTGTGCTCAACAATTTGTCGATCAACCCCAGGCATGTCTTCATATGACCAGGCAAAAGCGTTAACATGATCTTTAAGCACTTTTATGATCTTACTTTTTTCCTCAAGAGTTAAATCTTTGGAAATGATCACCATTTTAGGATTGTCATCTGTACTTAGGTTAATTTCACTTAATAATGTATCACTAATGCCAAAACCATTATGCGTATTGTTATGTGAATGCATGGATCCATCAGGGAAAACATCAAACAAGTAAGCAGAATGAGAGTTATTCACTGCATTAAAAGCCTTGTAAGCAGCATTGTTCGCATCAAACACATCAGAAATATTAAGAATTACATCGTCCATATCCTCCTCCACAGGCGGAGGGGCCTCAGTAGCAGCGTCAATGGGAGGAGCATCCTCTGTATTGTCTGTCAAAATGTTACACAAGTCGTGCTCCATAGCGGTCTTTTGGGCAATGGTGAGTGATGGCCCCCTAGACAGGTGGGCTTTCTCGGTGAGAGCCCTAGCGAGTTTCCCTACTATCTCTGTCATAGCATCTTCTTCCCCGGTTCTCTCACCCTTCCAGCCTTTCTTCATCAGTAGTGCCATAGCTTTAGTTACAGTTGCTACAGTATTTTCAATTTCTGGAACGATAGACTCTTCATTACTTCCCTCGGGCTCATCTTTGGGATGCATCTTACCTTTTCCCTTAACCTTATTAGAAACAACATTTACAGGTGTACCAGGCGTAGTGGGCTTGGGTTCAGTCAAAACTATCATACGTCCAGCCTCAAAGTTGTAGACATCTTTAAAGATCTCAAAGTCGGGCCACATTTTTCCGCCATACTTGATCGGCTCAGGCTCTCCCTTATAAGGCCTCTTGCCTTGGATTTCATAGATAGTGACCATGCAACAGTAGTAGGAGGGGACACGGCGATAGGCTTCTTTAGGCTTATATCCTAATCCAGCTCGATGGGCAAGGATTTTTGGCTCCAATGCTTTGACAATTCCCTGCTTGTGTATTCCTCCACCTCTGCCAGGCTTGTAACCAGATTTCTTCATCAGTTTACCTATATCCGCATGAAGGTAGTTGAGCCAAAGGGGAGAAGACTTCTGAGCTTTGCTAATCATGGCAATCTGAAGGCCTTTTTCTAAACAAGCTTCGGCTTCCACAACAGCCATAACGGAAGCAGGATCGGCCTCTATAGTCACCATTCTATCTTCATGAATAAGCTTGATTTTCTGGTGTAGTGTGGAGAGAACAGCACCCAAAGCGTGAATTTATGGTCGGCCAAGCATAAGAGAATAGGTAATGGGAATGTCAAGTACAGTGAAACACACATTGTTTGCCAAACCTTCTACAGTGACTTCCGCCTCAAAGGTCCCAATTACATTGCTCTTTGAATCATTATACACTCTAATAATAGTGCTGGATTTTTCAAGCATCTCCTCCGACAGTCCTAGATGAGGAAGGAATTTTTAGAGGGCACAGATTTAGAGCGGAGCCATCATCCACCATGACACACGGGATAACCTTATCGAGGACTTGGATTAGGATGAACAAGGCCTTGTTGTGATCCCTACCCTCGAGTGTAAGATCAAAACGGTCGAACACAATCTAAGGTCCCTTTCTCGACGGAATGCCTTCCCCAACCGTGGCGCACATCTCAACGACCGAGGTGGCCAGATTAGCTTCTAAATCGAGGAGTCGTTTAATTAAACCTTTGTGATGCCCTTTGGAGTCGATTACCAGCTGTTAAATATTGTATCGGGCATAGGTGTTTTTTAGTTGAGTAATAAGAGGGTCAACCTCAAGAGTAGTCGGGACAGGCGGAGGTGGAGAAGGGGGTAGTTCCAACACTACCAGGAACCGGGTCTTTGCTTAAGCAAAGATATCGATCTTCAGATTGATATACGCAGCCACTCCGAGTAATGTTAAGGACATCATCGAGCAAGACACTCTTAGTGGCTCGTGTTTTAAACAGATATTGTTGTTCCTCAGAGTCCGAATCTGGGTTTTGCAGTTCATACTTATCCACGCTAAAAAGGTTATTTTGATCAACCTTGAATAATTCGGTGCTTAAGGCCTTGGTCCCTTGTGCCACTTCCTCATCACCATTGGAGCAGTCCGCCTTTGAAATAAAGGAATCTATGCTGAATAGTGTTTTTTTCTCAACTTTCATTCTTTTTACCACGAATGGCCGAGATCTGCGGCTCTCTTGCTTCGGCTGGTTTGGATTAACTTCCATCCCTGGACAGAGTTGACCCCTGGGTTGGCTTGATTGATTAGATCAAAAACTGAGTAAGATGGGAGACCCAAACCGATGACCAAGATAGAGTTATTATTGCCCGGCCTTTGAGTAAGGAGATTGAAGATTATGGTTTCAGATAAGCCAGAGTGGACCATGCCAACTTTGTCCCTAAAATTCGGTAAAGGGTTATTCATAGTGCTCGGTATTCTGTCTGGCTCAGCTATCTTTGCTCCACTAACCAAGTGTTGAATTGCCGAGAGTAGGGCTTTGCAATTGTTGGTTTGGTGTCCTACCTGAACATGATAGTTACAGAAGTTGTTCTTATCCTCAGGGTTAGGTGGCTTGTATTCTTGAAGGGACTGTATAAAACCTGCTTCCCTCAAATGTTGAAAGATGACCCATAGGGGCAGCTTATAAGGGTTAGCCAAAACAAATTGGGGGCGAGGTGGCTGAATTATAGCAACTATCTGCGGAGCTGAGGTGATTGCGAGGGGCGCAGTAGGGGTTTGAGAAACAACTTGAACTGCAGCTGGTGCTTTAAGCTTAGCTGGCGCCCGGGCTAAGGGTTGGGCTTTATTTTTTATAAACCACAATTTCCCCACTCTTTCGGCCTTTTCACGCTCTACCTCACTCTCAATTTTCTCGGCTTTCTCGAATACAGCCTTGTAGGACAGAAAAGAATCAGTAGCCATTTCTTTGCAGAACAGGGGGAGAGGCCCTTCGAGGAGTTTGACAATCATTTCCTCAAGGCTTAGCTTGGATTTCATTAAGACTTGGGTTGACATCCACCGATTGAAGTATTACTTAAAAGTTTCGTTGGGCATTTGACGGACCCTCTCAAGATGTTGGAGTGTTATTTCCATCATAGTATTAAAACCATAATGTACTTTCAATGCCTCAGATAAAAGATTCCATTCGGCGACAATATGCTGCGGCAAGGTGTGATACCATTCGAGGGCAAGGCCCCGAAGGGAGCAAGGAAACATTTCAGCAAGCACCTTATCACTTAACCTCTCCACGCGTATTATATAATGTGAGAGGCAAGTGCTCCAGAACCATCATAATGAGCCATACTCGGTATAGTAAAATTATCGGGGACCCAGTCTTCGTCTCTTTTAGATTTCTTGGTGGTGATGAGGTGATTGATGTAAGCTTGGATCTCGGGTGTCACACTCGGAGGTTGCATGACCTGGTCGCTGACCGGTTTATAAGGGATAGCTTGGGCTTCGGGTGTCACGCCTGGAGAATATGCAACCTGGTCATTGATAGTTTGAGAAGCTATCATTTGTCAGACAAAAGCGGCCACCTCGGGTGTTACGCCCTGCAGTTGCATGACTTGGTCGTTAAGTGTCGGAGGTAGTGGAGGACGAATGGTCAGCTGGCTGGCAAAAGGATTCCGGGGGTAGGTGGTACCTTTAGGATTTACAATGAATTACGGAGGAGTGAAAGAGGGCAATGGCTGAGAAGCTGGGCACTGGTGAGTAAATACTGAAGGAGTAGAACTTTGAGCGAAAGGTCTTGGATTAAAAGGTATAATTAATAGAACATTCAAAGTAGATAGAAAGGTAGAAGCTTGTCTAAATTAGAATGGGCTTGCCATAGGCTAGGTTGATTGAAAGATAGGCACAATAGGTCTTGTCCCTACCGGACTGGTCAACATCTGTGCTGAGCCATTATGGGCCTGAATATCGGATGCTGAAACTCAATCAGAATTTCTATCTATAAGAGCTTGCTTAACAGCAGCCTGAACAGTGGTTTGGATAGAAGCCTGAAAAGCATCCGAATTTAGGAATTATGCCATAGCACTAGAAAAGTTGAAGCCATGCGGTTGTTGGGATCTCATTCCTGAGCTGGAAGTAGGGTCGGAGGGTTCTTTGGTAGGAGGGGTCCCTTCATTTCTTGAAAAAGATATGGCTGGTTGAGAAGGGTTCCGGCTTAACTGAACTTGTTCCAAATCTGACTCCCCGCTAGAATCAGTATGTGGAATCCCTTTGACTTTCGTGGTGACAATTAGGGTGAGAGGAGGACGAATCAAGCGGTGTTTTATCCTCTTCCAAACTGGGGTGCGATGATCAGTCCGCCTCCTCCTAGCTAAAATGGTAGGCAGCGGATCAGATCATGAATGGGTTTGTGAGTGGTATGGATGGTATACATGCCTTTTGTTATCATATAGCTGCACATAGATGTGGTTAGAGATGATGCGATGGCTTATTCCTCTAACATACGTGGGTAATTTGTATCTCATGTCATACATAATGATATGTGGTGGCACAATAGAGGTACAAGAGAAGTCCTACATGTGTTGCTAAACTTCTTCCACAAGCAGAAGTAGTAAGGCTAAGTTGATTCCTTTCTGGCTCTCGAAGCCGATGCATGGGGGTGCATGATCACGGAGTACATAGCACGCGAATCGTCCTTCTTCCAACCTTATGACTCCTGCGTAACGCCTCTTTGGAAGGATGTAGTTTGGCTTCTTCACCAATAATGGTGAAAGAAGTGCGTCCCAATTATTTTATTTGTTTTGGTGACCCTAAGGGAATGATTTACTGAGGCTTTTTCTAGCGCGGCTTTGGTATAGGGTTGTTGATGTAGAAGGTTCTCGTTTACCTTGATTCCATGTTACTCAACCACTCCCAAATAGGTGTGATCGTAGGAGTTTAAGTGTTTATTAAAACGAGTGATCCACCTACTAGGCATCCTCAATTCTAATAGGGCATGAGTGATACTTCGTGAGCTTCTCGGGTAAAATGGGGCACCTAAAAATTACTGAACTATCTACACGCGAAAGGATAAAACGTTAAAAAAAGAATGAAGTTTTAATCTGGCCAATGATTTCAATACATCATTAAAATATTTTAAACTTTATGACAAGATAAGTTTAAGACATCCCCGGCAGAGTCACCACTGTGAGCGGACGATGTTTTACTCGGCGGCAGCGGGGCTGGCCTCTTTAAAATGACGGGGAGATGTGAGTGATGTGATTGGAAAATGGTTTTGCATATTTTAATGCTCAAAAGATACGAGATCGAAATCCCGTACTTAAAACAGAGTCGCCACCCGGTTCAGCTCAACCGGGAAATTTTTTTGTACGATTTTCCCACCGGGTGGTTGGACCATACCTTAAGTAGAGATTCCGAGTTTGATGATGTTATCTATTTTTCAGTAGGCCAAGTTAAGATACTTCATTCTTTCTTAATCGATTTAATCCATCCTATTTATTTGTGTTTTCGGTTATTGTGTTGTTTTCACGTTTATCAAGCAATTAAAGCGATGAATAAAATATTTACAACCGTTCAAAAATAAATTATTACACGGCTTCGAATTCCTATACATTTTTCTATGCGAAAAATAAAATGTCTGAATATCTAATAAACATTCACCTACTGAAGATGGTTAGCACGGATATGACATGTTTTATTTACAATATTATAAAGCCCGGTTGGATGGCTAAAAGGAGATTTGAACGGCGTTTGTGAGAAATTCCGTTTTTTAACCAAATTTTAGGTTCAATCGTTGTTTTAACCGAATTATTAGTGAAAATGCCACATGTTATGTGATAGGGTCTATTTTTGGAAGGTTTTGGACCTCCATCATTGCATTATCCTAGTTTTGGAAAATAAACTAGGTCGGAAATGAATGAAATAGAAATAGCTATCCAGAAAGTCATGCCGCAGACGATGCAGATGATGCCGTTGACGACATGGTTGATGTTGTTGGTGGCATGGATGATGCCGCCGGTGACATCAATGGTGTCACAGGTGACATCAGTATGCAGGCAGGTTACATGGCTTTTTGAGTACCATAAAGAAAGGGTCCCCACAAGAAAGTGAAGTCTCTGGGGAATGTTATGCCACCGGCGGTATCAGCGATGTCTCTGGCGACATGGGCAATACCATCGGCGACATCACATGCCTCCGGCGACCTTAATTTCTTGCAGTAGTAGTTGGGAGCAATCAAAAATGACCGAGAACCAAAAAATGAGCATAAATTAACAAGAGTCAACACAAATCAGTAATATTAATGCCAAAGAGCTATGAGACTCAGAATTTTTACCTCGGGGTCCTGAATCCACCTCTTCGTGAACAGAAAAGAAACACCTCCGGGGAGCTTGTTACGATGATTTAGTAGTAAATTTAAGAGTTTCGGGTCTCTAAATCCAATTAAGTTGATTTTAACTACAGAATTTACTGATTTTAAGCTCACAATCAGAGAGTTCAAAGAAGAAAAAAACCAGGAAAAAATGGATTAGTATCCTTTTTTTTCTGCCTTATCTAATTCTTATCTCACTAAAATCTATTTTCTCATTCTAACATGAAACCTCTAACCTTAGGTGGTTCCCCCTCCTCTAATTGCAGCACAAGGTGCGCTTTTATAAGTGAAATGGGGTGGTTTTCGAGACCTTTTTGACTAATTCCGCCGAAAGTGGCTGAAAGGCTGTTTGTGTAGGGACCCGCTTCAGGTCATGCCACCGGCGACATGGCGATGCCATCAGCGGTACGGATGATGCCACCGATGACATGGTGATGTCGCCGGTGGCATGGTTGATGCCGCTAGTAGCATCAGCCTTTGGCCTGTCGACAGCCAGCGGGCCTAGGAGCCTAAAAAGTTGCCTAAAGTGGTTAAAAGTGGGTCAAAAGGCATCTTTTTAATTTTTAATGATATTTTAATGGGTATTTTTTAATTTGGGTGTAAATCATCGGTTCAAGCTCCTACCGGATGCGTTATCGGCCACGCCGAACTAGATTATACCAAGTATGAAATTCGTAAGGAATATTATTTTGGTAATAAAAATTTCAAAGAGAACTTTTATTTCGAGGCATTAAAATCAGGTACACGTCATCATCGTCTCGCGAGAGGGACTGCAAAATCCCCGTGCTCACAGTTCTCTGATTGACCTCCTTAATTGAGGTTCTTCTTCTGGTTGAATGGGGTTCTCTAGCTCCCCCAGCTCAATGCCCTCTTCATTCGTATCTTCATCTACAATCGTATCTTGATCCCTCACAACTGGCTCTTCTTCTCCATCTTGTTCTGATTGATGCATTCTTCTATCTATGGCATCATCTGATAAAATGTTCTCTGGTGTAATATCGATAATACCGTCACTTGTAGATCTTTCACCGATGATGTCATTCTCATAAAATACAACATCTCGGCTCCGTACAATTTTCTTTTTCACCGGATCCCATAATCTATAGCCAAATCTTCATCTCCATAACCGACTAAAGTGCAAGGAACTAATTTATCATTGAGCTTTAGCCTTTGCTCTTTAGGAACATGCATAAATGCCTTGCAGCCAAATACCCTCAAGTGAGAGTATGGGATATTTTTACCTCTCCAGACCCTCTCTGGAATATCAAAATCCAAAGGTACTGAAGGTAGTCAGTTGATAAGGTAGACAGCAGTATTAACAGTTTCTCCCCAAAATGACTTGGGTAAGGTAGCCATTTTGAGTATGGATCTAACTCTTTCGACAATGGTGCGATTCATTCATTCAGCAATGCCATTATGTTGAGGTGTACCAGGAACTGTCTTTTCATGCCTGGTACCATGTTGACTACAGTAATCCTTGAACTCCTTGGAGATATACTCACCACCATTATCTGTGCAAAAACACTTCAATGGCACTCTAGTCTCCCTTTCCACCATTGCATGGAATTGCTGAAAGTGCTTGAATACTTGATCCTTTATGCGCAGCAAATAAATTCATGTCTTCCTTCAGAAATCATCAATGAAGATAAGAAAATGTCTTCTTCCTCCAATGGATTCTATATCCATGGGACCACAAACGTCAGAGTGTACCAACTCTAACTTATTATTTCTCCTTCTAGAGCTTTTCAGAAATGAAACTCGATATTGCTTCCCAAATAAACAATGATCACACGGGTTAATTTTTCCTTTGGCTAATGGGATGAGGGACTTCTTAGCCAGTATATTCAACCCTTTCTCACTAACATGCGCCAGTCACCTATGCCACAAATTTAGTGAAGCATCATCTCCAACTGTATTTAGTTGATCCGCACATATTGTTGCATGCATTTTGTATAGCGAGCAACACAATCTTCGTTTTGCCACCACCAATGATCCTTTGGTGAGTTTCCAATTTCCATTGCCTATATGATTGTGATAACCTTCCTTGTCCAATACACTAACGGACAAAAGGTTCAACCTAAGATCTGGAATGTGTCGCACATTTTTAAGTGTTAATGTGCATCTGACACTTGTCTTCACACAGATATCACCAATTCCCACCATTTGTGAGACACTATTATTTCCCATTTTAATAGTAACAAAATCGTCTGCTTTATATGTTGAGAAGTATTCCCTTTTTGGAACACAGTGGTATGAGGCACCGGAATCTACAATCCACTCGGTATCTGCATCTCCAACATGACAAAAATCTACATCATAAGATACTAAAGCCACCTCTCCATCTTCTATTGTGACTATAGCAAATGTGTTTTTGTCACTATCATGACTTTAGTTTGCATTCTCTTGATTAAAGAAATGGCAGTTCCTTTTGAGATGACCCTGCTTTGCACAGTGGTAGCATGACCTCTTCTCCCTGGACTTGGATCTATCTTTCGATTTTCCATTCCCATGACCTCTACTCTTGCTTTGGCCCCTATTCTCTGTGACAAGGGCTTGTGAACTAGTACTGTCAATGTCCCTTCTACGAAGCTCTTCATTAAGTAGGCTATTCTTTACCATAGGCATTGTTACCACACCATTTGGAGCTGAGTTACTCAATGATACAACAAGAGTATCCCAGCTATCTGGTAGAGTTTCCATTGAAAGAAATGCTTGCATCTCATCATCCAAGGACATACCGGTGACTGCTAACTCACTTATAAATCCTTCAAAGTCATTGAGGTGTTGTGTGATTGATTGTCCCTATGTCAGTTTCAAGTTCATGACTTTGCGAATCATGAACACTTTTCCTTGAGCATTTTTAGCCTCGTACATATCCTCTAACTTCTTCCAGAGAACTTTGGAATCTGTTTCGTTCCTCACGTGGTTGTACAAGCTAGCATCTATCCATTGGCGTACTGTACCCAATGTCTGCTTCTTCAACTTTATCCACTGTTGTTCTTTCATATCCTTCGGCATTGCGTCGTCACCCTCAATTGGATCATATAAATCTTTACAATTAAGGTAGTCCTCCATTCTGGATTTCCACATTGAATAATTTGTATCCGTCAATTTGATCGTTACAACGTCATTCGCCATGTCAAAACTTTTTTAAAAAGGACAAACTTTTACTATTCACGAATTTTACTATTTATGTAAATAGTGACTGTATATATGAATAGTATCGTATACCCAAATAATATTTGTATATTGGAATAGTAACAGTATGTCTCCCGTATATTTAAATAATACTATTCATAAAATGATATAGTATTATTCAAGTTACTATTTTACTATTTACTCAAATTGTATTTTTGCGATGGTTTTTCGAATGGATTGCGCCACCGGATTTATCATAATTTTCTCGTCGTCGTGGTATATTTATTTTTGAAAAATATATCCACGGATTTTACAGATAAAACAACCTTCTACTCTGATACCACTTGTTAGGCTCAATAATAGATTACGAGAAAAAATAATAGTAGTAAAATAAAAGACACGCAGATTTTTACGTGGAAACCCCAAATGAATTAGGGAAAAACCACGGGACAAACTCTGAATAATTCTTCCACTATGAAAATAATAGTAGGTACACCAAGAGATTACAAAATAGTGGCACTCAAGTGTTTCCCAAAACCTCACTATTACATTTTTATCTGTGTTTCTCCTCTCTTGCTCTGCGCTTAAAATGAACAAAACCTCCTCCATATATAGGAGATTTAAAACGCGTATGGCCGAATTGTGCATAGTAATTTTACTGTGCACTTTTTAAAAAAATACTCTACCGACATGCCCCCAGCCTCTTTGTTTGAATTACTTCCTTTTCTTTTTTTTAATTAATTCAGTGGGTCCCACAATAAGGAGGGACACCACTCAATAGAGTTCCTTTTGAAAATCTGCTATTTGTTTTACAATGTGTTGCGGTAAGTCCTTTTCGAGAGTTACAATATCGAGATTTGATTTTACAATGAACTCAATGCATTTTACGAGCAATTTCTTGCAATCTTTATCGCAAATGTTTGCAACAGATAGAACTACCAATATGTCATCAACTGAAACCTTGTTAAGTATGTCTAAAAGTCGCCTCTGCCATTAACGAACAAAATGAAAGATTTCAAAAATATGTACAACAAAACAGAACATCAAAACTAGAAACATTAACAGAAGTTGCAAAAGTTTCAGTCTTTCAAAGATCTAACAGAATATACTTTCATTTACAACATAAGAACAAATTGACAAAGTGGGGAATGCATCCCCTAATGCATTTGTACCATATATATAACCAAATGGTATAGATTATAGACATATAATAGGCTTAATGCATCTCCAGGTATCTGAACTTGTTCCAAAAAACCTACTACCTCCGTGAACTTTCAAAGTGACCCTGTAACTTCCTCTCAACTTTCACAAAGTGCACCATTTTGCTCCTTGAATGCCATATGTCAACTTCTCATGGGAGAGAGTAAATCAGAAAAATGCCATCTTTGAACAGTCAAACCAACCAAAAGCTGACACGTGGCGTTCCGGTAGCAAAGTGGTCACTTTTTGAAAGTTGAGTGAACAGTCAAACTAACCAAAACCAGCACAAAATAGCAGTTGCCAACATATAATTCACATTACCAACACCATTTGAGATGGTCATTGCCAACCTAACACAAGATTATTATTTCCAAACTACCCAATGCAAGAGGGTGTTGCCAACCCAACACAAGGTTGTTATTGCCAACACCCAATTCATGCTGCCAATGCCAAAGTTATCATAGCCAATGCAAAATTACTGTTATTAATGCAAGATGATCATCGCCAACACCAAATATTACCATCACTAACTTAAAATGGCAACATCGTTTATAACCTAAAGCCAGGTCAACGATGAAGGAGCAACCGACGGATTAAATGTCACACGTTCAAATAGAAAATTATCTCCACAATATTCGCTATACGAAGGAGTGACCGACGAACAAACAATCCTTCGGTTACACGTTCAAAATATAAAATTGTCCCCACAGTATTAACTATACGAAGGAGTGACCGACGAACGGACCACTAGTCGGTCACACATTCAAAATATAAAATTGTCCCCATGATATTCACTATATAAGGTGGTCATTGCCAATGCTAAAGATTATCATAGTCAACGTAAAATGGTAACATCCTTTACAACCCAAAGTTAAGATGCCATCATCATTCATCTGTACGAAATTGAGGAAGATAAGGGCCAATGTAGCCGTTACATGAGCGAACATTCGATGGACCACTCTTCAGTCACACATTCAAATTATAAAATTGTCCTCAGTATATTCACTATGCAAAAATTACTGTCCGAAAGACCACTCGTTGGTCACACGCTCAAAATAGAAAATTGTCCCTACAGGCCTAAAGGGTGTATGTCCGATAAGGCCCAAAACATAATGAACATACGAATCAGAGCTAAAAGCTCACCAAAACCCTTCAGAGAAGGGATGACGAAATGAAAACAATCACATTCACTACAAAAGAAATTTAAGTCCCTTAAACTATAAGGGAAAGCATGACGAAGTTAACTCTTACATCACATTCATCGAAAGCTACAAAATCGCCTCAAAGACATGTCAAACAATCAAACAAAAGTCGTAACAAAGACTATGGCATTTGCTGACCTAAAGAACATTCTCAAAATCCCTTTACACCATGCAAAGTCAAATTTTTCTGCACTACTCATACAAATGTCAAAATCTTTTGCACCATGCGACTACTATACAAAAATACACGACTATTTTCCGTGAATCATCATAGTACTCAAATATATATAAAATACTAAAATACATAAATATATTTCCGCATACACCTGAGGGGGGACATGTGGTGTGGGCTCTATAATATAAAGACCCAGCCCACAACGCAAATAAGGCCCAAGGGCCTACAACTCTCACTCAAGATCCCTATATAAAGGGGACTCCTTCACCACCCAAAGAGAGGTCACATATTCTATCTTCTCTCAATACTTTCTATACACAATCATTCTCTCTCTACATAATTTATCATATTCTTACATATCCAACATACTGACAAAGGCATCGGAGGGGTTTACTAACCCCCCCCCTGTCTCCTCTCTTTTGTGCAAATCACAGGTTTACACCCTTGGAGGGAACTTGTCGCACCAATGGGGTTTGGAGAATAGAAAATGGGGAATATGATTGGACTTGCTCTAAGAGACCTAGACACCTCTTTTATCTTTCAATCGTTGCTTGAAGGTATTGGGAAAATGAAGCATATAACAACAAATACAAGAATAAAGTGTTATAACAAATAAAATAGATATATAGTATTTAAAAATAGGCAGAATGGCTAAATTGTTTGGTTTTCTAAATTATTTTCTACATACCTAGGATTTCAATGAAGGGTTAATTATAAATATCAAATTTTGTGTCGAAAGAAAATGCAGAGAGAAAGAGCAATTTCCATTTCTATTTCAGTGTCAATGTTTATCGCTCACTGTTTTCTTTATTTTCTATGAACGAATTATTGATGATATGTGCACTTGATAATGCTATATCAAGTTAGGGGACTTCCCACCAAATACTGACCGAAAATATGATGAATAATGTCATGGAACTATTTTAACCAAAAGCTTAAGTTGTTAGGTAAGGCTCAATCTTAGTATTTATATTATTCCTGAAACTCCCCCACACAAGAATGCCCCTTGGGCTTGAAGCGGCATAACACAAACTCATTCCGCTATGTGTTGTAATACAACTCAATAAATGGAGCTGTCAGGATTCGAACCCTCGACCTTTGGGTTTGACCTGCTCTGATACCACTTGTCAGGATACGGGAGCTTTCGGTCCGGGGGAACAATGAATGATATACTTCATGGGCTTGACACCATATCTAACCCAAAACCCTAAGGTGATGGGTTAATGGGTCCTTCCCAATTATATATCATTCACTTAACTCATTGTTCCCCCGGACCGAAAGCTCCTGGATCCTGACAGGTGGTATCAGGGCAGGTCAATGACCTAACTCGCCCTAAAAGGTACCTCAAATGGTGACAATTGTCTCACACATATAAGGAGCAATATTGCTCAAGCCAAAACCAATGTGGGATATTCAACACACCCCCTCACGCCCAAATCTATTTGGAGCGTGGAGCTTTCAACGGGTGAGCCAACATCATAACCAGGCTTTGATACCATGTAGAGAATCCGTGGGCCTGTAGAGTGTTGGACTCGATAGCTTGAGCGAGCATATAAGTGGGATTGAACCCATCTAACACAAAACCAATTGGCTTTGTGTTAGATGGGCTCAACTCCACTTGTGTGCTCACTCACCTATCAAGCCCAACACTCTCGAGGCCCACGAATTTTCTACATGGTATCAGAGGGGAGTAAGGCCTGACAGCCAGTGATCCTGGGTTCGTGATTAAAGTACTGGTGGAGTTTAGGCTAACGGAGAAGATTAGACCCGTTAATAACCTTGTGCCTCAGAGGAGATAGGTCAAGGAATGTTTGGCAAGTGGCAACTGGTCCATGCCCAGTTGCACTTAAGGGGGAGTGTTGGAGATATCCCACATGGGAAACCTACAAGTGAAAAGAGTGGTATATAAGTGAAGTAAATTGGGCTTTAACATAAGCTAATTAGTTTTGTATTAGATGGGCTCAACACCACTTGTGTACTCACTCACCTATCAAGCCCAACACTCTCGACCCCCACGGATTTTCTACAAATAAAAATAAAAAAGAACATATAAATTTAAAAAAAAAATTAAATATGTGTGTAAGTGACTTAAGTTAAATAAATTGAAAAATTCTCACCCATTCCATATATAGTTTGAACTTGGTACTCTAAAGGACATAAATTTAATCTTAACCACCGAAATAACACATTGACCACAGATAGATTTAAGATATATTAGAATTGTATGTATGTTTGTAAATATTTTAAGAAGTTAGACCAAAATATTTTACAGAAAATCATTTAAATCTAAAGTCAAGTCTCTAATCATATATATCAAAAATTACATATTTACAGAAAATAAACTGTACTCTTTGTTCTTCATAAACAACATTATTTGTTCACTAGAAAGTAGACTGCAAGAACAAAAAAAAAGTATACAATACAACATGCCAACAATGAATCAACTTAGCTGGGCCTTGCCACTCCTTTTAAGAAGCTTACCATTAGATCTTCCTACCATTGATCTCGAAGACGAAGTTGTTGACTTTTCAAACTCTTGTTTATCTTCATCAAATGCTTTGTATAAAACTTCCTGAAGTTCCATATATCTTTGTTTTTTCCTTTTTCGTTCTTCGGGTGTGTCTTTTCCTAAATAGGCAAGCTGAGATAAGTCATCTGCATCCATTATCCTGTTTAAAACCTCCGAACATCTCGGGAAAAACCGTTTTCCAAGTTCAACTGTCAATATAAATCGGTTCATCATTAGCTGAACATTGTTTTTCTTCGTTTTCAAGATATTTTGAGTGAAAAATTACCGGTTTTTGAAAGTGCTCTCATCCTATTAAGATGCTCTTCTTGAAGTCTAAAAGGCGCCTCGTTCAAGTCAACAGACGTTGTTCTCTGTGTGGGACCCGTAGTGTTTTTATGCTTGATGCCCGATAATGAAAATTCGGAAGTGCCATCCACTTGAGCAATGTCCATAACAACTTTGGCTTCCATGGGAAATAGAACTTTTGCCAATGCCACTGATAACAACACTTAATAGTTTCAGAATCGAAAGGCGATACCAAAATTGTATAGCAACAAGTAAAGTTTCGATTTTTTCCTATCAGAACGCAAGCAAGAACAATTTCTTTATATAATCAATGAAAATGAAAGCATGGGATTCTGTGAGAAATAACCAGTTTTCATAGCAGCAACGCTATACTGTGCATTTTTTTAATATGAATTCAACTCTTCTAAGATTCATATCCATAATTGTTCCGAGCGCGCCTTAGGCGCTCGAGGGTTACGGCACATCACCTCTGAAGATCTCAGGGGAGGCCCGGGCTCGGGGTGCTCGAGGCTCACGGCCCATCGCCTTGGAAGACCTCAGGTGAGGCCCGGGCACTCGGGCTCCGGGCGCTCGAGGCTCACAGTCCATTGCCTCAGAAGACCTCAGACGAGGCACGGGTGCTCGAGGCTGTCGGCCTAGCGCCTGGGAAGACCTCAGGCAAGGCGCAATCACTCAGGCACACGCCTCGGGCGCTCGAGGCTCACAGCCCAGCTCCTGGGAACTCTGGCGAGTGCGCCCGGTGTCTAAGCATGCCCACGTGAGGCACAGTCTCTCGCCTTGTGCCCGTAATAACATAGGTGTGTGCCTGAGTGAATGTGCCTCAACTGAGCTCTTCCAAGGCACTGGGCTGTGAACCTTGAGCGCGGGGACCCGAGGCGCGCCCGCAACAACTATGTTCATATCAGACCTTTGAAGGATGCCAAAGCATCAAGAAATTATAAAAAGTCGAGATTTTTTTACTTGAGATCAATTTCGAATTACAAAAACATAGTAAAGTTTCGATCTTTTCCTATCAATATGCAATCAAGAACAATTTCAATATATAACCAATGACAATGAAAGCATCCGATTCTAAGAGAAAAAATCACCTCTATTTTCGAGATATAATAACTTCATTCGCAGATCATCCCCGGCCATAGCGAGAGAAAGAGAAGCCTCACCGAGCAACGGCTCTCGTGTTTCGGCTTGCTCCAATATCTCTATACATAACCGTTCCTTAGGAGAAGCTTTTCCTTCCTCGGTAGACCTATAATAATCAGCTGCTCTAGTCAACCGTTTCGAGATTTGCAGCGCTTTTCTACCGTCTAAAGTAAAATCAGTCGGTCTAGCTCCCTTAGTCAATAGAGACACTATGATTTTCGGCTCTTTCCTCATTGCAGCCACATGTAACACAGTAAAACCCCGTAAATTTCTCCGATTTATATCGGCAATCCCGAGATCTAGAAGCTCAGTAGTAGTTTTCGGGTCACAGTAAGCAACGGCATAATGGAGGGCATTTGCGTCATCTAAATTGGTGTGCGCCTCTTTTAGTAGCATTCGAACCAATTCCACATCGTCCGAGTCTAACGCTCGGTGTATCCTCTTCACGTGTTTATCAGGGTAAACTGCACTTTCTGATATGTCCAAACCGAGTTCCTTTCGAGAATCTGCTATTTGTTTTACAATGTGTTGCGGTAAGGCCTTTTCGAGAGTTACAATATCGAGATTTGATTTTACAATGATCTCAATGCATTTTACGAGCAATTTCTCGCAATCTTTATCACAAATGTTTGCAACAGACAGAATTACCAATATGTCATCAATTGAAACCTTGTCAAGTATGTCTAAAAGACGCCTCTGCGATTAACGAACAAAACGAAAGATTTCAAAAATAAGTACAACAGAACAGAACATCAAATCTAGAAAAATTAACAGAAATTGCAAATGGTTCAGTCTTTCATAGATCTAACAGAATATACTCCCACTTATAACATAAGAACAAATTGACACAGAGGGGAATGCATCCCCAAATGCATTTATACCATAGATATAACCAAATGGTAGAGATTATAGACAGATAATAAGCTTAATGCATCTCCAGGTATCTGAACTTGTCCCAAAGAACCTATTGCCTCCCTAAACTTTCAAAGTTGACATTATAGCTTTCTCAACTTTCAAAAATTGCACCATATTGCTACTTGAATGCCATGTGTCAACTTAGGATGAGAGTGAGAGTAAATCAGAAAAATTACAGTTTTGAAAAGTCAAATCAGCCAGAAGCTGACATGTGGCGTTCAGGTAGTAAAATGGTGCACTTCATTAAAGTTGAGTGAGCTACGGAGTCACTTTGAAAGATCAGGTAGACAGTCGATTTCGAAGACAAATTCAGGAACCTAGTGATGCATCAGGCTAGATTATATAATGTGAATATCACACTCCTAACATCAAATATCTAGCTTTACTAAATTATCTTTCTACCATTTGATCAATACAACAAAACCAAAACTTCCATACGAATAACCGAAAAGTCTCTTATTACCTGATAAAGAGTGACCAATTCAGGCACCTGAAATGTAAAAGAAGCATACAAAACCTCAATCATGAAATCAACAACAGGCCTACAAGCAACATGGCAACAATCTTCATCTACACAAACACAAATCCCTTCGGGCAAAGGTTTCACCTTTCCACTATACAAATACCCCAAAACCGCTACAACTGAATCAAACCCAATATCATACTCTTTAGCCAACTCCTTCAGCTCAAATTTCCAATCTTTGTGATCTTTAGCTGCAGAATTTGAAAAAAACCCCTTAAAAAAGGGGCTTCTAGCTGCTAAAATGCACCGGTGAACAGGAATTTCCCTTTTGGAAGCTGAGATTGTGATTTTAGCATCTGGGTAAAAGTCAAAATCGGAGTCAAAGATGGATTCGATGCTTTTTGATAGCTGCTCAAGAGCTGAGATTTCTGGGTTTGGAATCGGGGGTTTTGGATTAGAGAGGGTTTCTGTGCAGCAAGTGCTGCTTCCATTACTGAACTCGTTTGAATCGGAGAAACAAATCCGATTCTCCATTAAAGCTTGGTCTAGGGTTTAATGGAGGCTTTTAATTTGGTCAAAACTGAAGATAATTGGGACAAGAGAGAAACGTGGAGACAGATTTAGATACCCTTTTGAATGAATTGGGAAACAACAACCTTAATTTGCCATTAAAGGCATGAGGCCTGAATACCATCTGTACATCTAGATGAATCCTATGTATTCAGTGGAGGATCTTTGTGCGCAAACATTTGACCTCAGTTGCTTGTGTTTTTGTCTGTCTACCCAGATGGGGCTTTGATCCGACGGCTGGGAACTGGGATTGTTGTTAAGGTGAAAAAGACTCAATTTTTATCTATTGATTTGTTAACTAATTGCATAGAATTTTCATTGAGTAGTTTTGTGGTTTCGTCATCTGCTTTCGAAAGCAATTTTTATGAGTATTTCTTTGCCATTCTATGGCAATAGCTGCCATCGACATTTTTTGATTGAACCGATGTACTTTTATCAATTTCAAGGGACATATTAGTTTATATTTGTCAAGTTTTAGAGGAAAAGTTGAAACTTTAAAAGTCTAGGGTAACATATAATTTTTTTGTGTCAAATTCAGAAGCCAAATGATCTATTAATCCTCATTTCTTTGATCGGATCCTATTTCAATTTCATCCCAAATTGGGAAACTTGGTTTTCATATTTATCTAATTTTTTAGTACTTGGATATTTCAGAAATTGATTGTGATAATATTATATGTGATTTCAGCCAATGAAGCACTATAATAAGTTCTGTTTATTTGTTCAATAAATAAATTCAGTTTGTTTTATACTGCTAATTGGATTTTAAAAAGTTTAGAGGAAGAAAATGATTGGTTTGTCGTGTAATAGCTACTCAAGTTTTGCTTAACCAACTAATGTTGTTAATAATCAAGTATCACAAAAACTGCATTAGGATTGGATAATGATGCATTTAATACTGGTCAAATGGCTGGATTATGCATTTGCCTCTACATATCAAGTGGGAATTACGCCTTGTTATCTTCAACAGATAAGTAATAGTACAGATTGAACTGATAAATATTTATTTCAGTATAAATTTATATGTATATAATATTAATAAGTAATGAACTGAACTGAATAAATTATAAGTTTTTAAGAACAGGGTTTTAAAGTCAACAAGTAGCCAACTCATCTCACCATGAGAAAGGAAAATTATTCTCCTGAATTATGGTCAAATTTTAGAATAAAGTTATTTTATCTCTCTCTTAATTATCGTAGAGAGAATAAAATAATTATTTTTAATTCATATAAAAGTTTACCTTTGATCAATTTTACTCTAAAATTTTATCCGAGAATCCTTGTCCCATGACTAATTAGAGTACAGTGTAAAACAATTTGTTGAGAAAATATAAAACCTCCAAATTGAGATTGATGCAAACTTCCGGGAGCTGAATTTCATCAAAATATAGAATATTGCAACAATGCTCCTGACTATATAGTCCTATTCTTTTTTTTTTTTTTTGACAGCACGAGGTAATCTGGATGGATCCTAATTGTGGGCGGCGCCTTTAAATCATGTTCATATGTAGACTAAATCTCTGATCGTCAATTTGCAGGTGCCTTGAAGGGCAGGATGATTGGTCCAAAGATTTAAGGTTGCTCCGTACAATCCCAAATTTTGATTCTTACTGAATGCTTAAGGATGGAATAGTCTCTATCACTATATTAGACACTCGGGTACTATACAATCCTATTTTGTTGTTGATAGATTTGTGAAAAGATATTTTACATTATTGAATTATAGAGTTTACTTCTACTGGAATGTCGTTGATTTTATTTTTTACATAACAAAGAAACAGCGGTTTCAAACTGTCAACCATAAAGTTGAAGTGGAAGTGACCGTAAAAGTTATTTATGAAATTATGATATTATTTCACCTAAACACCACGTTTTGAAAATGGACAAAGCCTTAGGGAGTGATCCGATAAAAATGATGTACCAGGTACTTAAAATGTTTTCCGGCATTTAAGAGTGGTCGCCTAGTCATGTGCCTCCTTGCACCACCCATAATGACAAAGACATTCATTCGGTCTTAACAACTATTTATGAGTCTTTCTTTTATTAGACCATTATCTCAAGTTTTGGATTAACTAATTCATTGACACAAAATAGTTCACGAGAAAAAATTGAGTTGATTGAGTCGTAGAGGATTGACGGGAGTCACCATGAGTGCATTTGTCCCATTGACACATTTGAAAAAATCAATGTTGGACTTCTCCAATCTTTAACAATTTATGCCAAAAATGCTTGTTGGGTCTCCAATTTTATAAAATATTTGAAGGATTCAAATGGTACCGATGCTTTATTTATCACCAAACTAACAAGGAACCTCACTACATATTACCAACACGAAGTTCTTGGCGCTAAACGAGTTTGGATTCTCTAATGTTAGGTTTTCTAAAATTGTACAGTTTAATCAATCTCAATCATCCATTAAGTTTTAATAGTATAGACCTTACAAACCAAAAAAACTGAATCTGCACAACTTTACAAACCTGTAACGTCAGATAATCAAAACCCGTGTTAAATAACTTTGCCAAATGTCATAAAACGTTTACATAAACACCAAATACAACCAAGCATATTTGAATATACATTTAACTCTCCCAATAAGAACCTGTAATACTATGCCGATCCAACATATAATCAAGCAAGCATCAATACTGTGCACAAATTTGCTGCAATTTAATCAATTACTCTTACTACTCTTAGCCGGAGCACAAACCTTTTCCAGCCCTCTTCCAATGGAAGCCCCAATTTCCGGCGAACACACCTTTTCCAGTCCTCTCCCAATTTTAGCCCTAAATCCTCCTTCCTTCACCGGCGGCGTATCGCCGGCCTCCTTTTTCCGGTGAATTGTTCCAACAAGAGCTTCAACTTCTTCTTTAGCTCGTTGAAAGATGCTCGGACCTCTGATTTCATCGACCGGCGTGTTCTCATCAATGTCATCTCTCCTTCCATGAGTTTCTCTCTGATTATGATTGTGATTCCGATTGCTGATTGCTTCGCCTTCTTCCCTGAAATTGCAATCACAGAGATTGAATCTCAAATTAGCAAGATTAGAGATCTAAAGCGGAGAGTTTTGAATGTGTACGGACATTTTGTGATTCGATTTTGGATCTTTCTCTTGGTGAATGGTGTGAATCAACGCCTCGATCTCCTCTTTTGCTCGATTGAACACGTTTGGGGCTTTTACTGGAGTTTGTTCATTGGGGTCGGTTTTCTTTTGATGCAAATGGAATTTGTCGCTGTTGATTACCGCCTGGATCTCCTCCTTCGCCCTCTCGATTAAATTCGGCGATTTCACGTGTTCATCTGCCGCCATTTCGAAGAAACCGGGAATTAGCGATTGATTTGAACCTGAAATTGAGAAATGTAGGAATGAATGGAACAAGGAAAAGAATGATACCTGGGAGAATTTTCGATCCGGCCATTGAATTTGGGGAGAAAATGATCGGAATTTGATGATTGGGAAGGAGTTGGCCAAGTTTGGTGTACGCAGAAAAAGAGTTCAAATCATTTGTGTCCTTTATTATTTTAGGAAGGTTAGCTGTAGGACAGATGAAATTGTGGGCCTACTTGCTTAAAAAAGTGCACCTTGTTGTTTATGTGTTTTCTTTTCGGAAAATTGTCCCATTAGCCTCATGTAGGAAAAATATTCTGGGCCAAAATTAAGCCCAACTACCTAAACCTTATGATTTTGGAAAAATAAGGAAATATCATTTTTTTTATATATCTAATTTTATTATTCTTAAGCTGTTTATCATTTTTAAGTGGCGTTTAGTTCGCGAAAATCCTATTTCGTAGAATAGAAATCGAAATGAAAGAAAAGATGTCAAAAATAGTAGATTATATGTCTACAATTCGTCAACGCACGGAAAAGCTTTTCCAAATTTATATACATCTCATTGAAAAGCTATTCCTTCGTTTGAAAAAGAATAGCTTTTTCGTGAGATGTATATAAACTAGGAAAAGCTTTTCCATATGTTGACGGATTCTAGATGAATAATGTGTCATATTTGACATCTTTCCATACATTTTTATTTCTACTCTACGGAATAGGATTTCCGCAAACCAAACGAGCTCTTAAGGTTATTCTTTTTCTCTTTACCATAACCTCCTCTCTCATATCTAATTTGATTTTCACAACTTAAAATGACTATATCTCACAAATCGTCAATTTTTTTGACATGAGCCTCTAGAATATTTTGTTCGTTTTATTTTTATCTTTAAATCAAAATCCATATTGAATATTTTTGGAGCAAAAAAAATTCGCAGTCTTATACCAGTTTTTTACTAATTTTATACCAGGTATAAAAGTTTTTTTTTTGCTTTAAAGAGAACAATGTTGCTAATGTTTTATGTTATCTACCTGGAAATAAATGAAAAACCGGTGCTATAAAGACATTATACCACTCTTATACCAGGTATAACAATTTATGAAACATTGGTAAAATGGGTATAAGATGCGAAAAAAAAATTTTGCTAAAAAAATATTCAATATGGATTTTGTTTTAAAGATAAAAATAAGACGAACAAAATATTTTAAAGGCTCGTGTCAAAAAAATTAACGATTTGAGAGATATAGTCGTTTTTAAGTTGCAAAAATCAAATTAATTAGGAGAGAGAGAGTTATGTAAAAGCGAAATTAAAAAGTTAAAATATTATAATTAAGAAAGAGTTTAGGTAATTAAAAGAAGTTTTTATGGTAGGATTTAAAAAATGTAGGGTTGGTATTTACAAAATTGAAAGCTCAAAATCTTGTATTTAGCTAAGTTACCCTATGATTTTCAAATAACTTCTATACGCCCTTCCCAACTGTTATACGTTTAACCTAATTTTTAGTATCTTTCAAACACTCTCTCACGATCAAACCATTTTCTCCTTATGCTCTTCAGTTTCTTCCATTATTTCTGCATTTTCTCTTCATAAAAGCCTATTTCCATCTTGTTTTCGTTCATTTTGAATTGTTTTATTCATGTTCTTTCGTTGTTTTTCGCTCGTTCAAGCTGATTCATTTGTTGTTTTTTGCTCGTTCAAGCTGATTTACTTATTTCGAGCCTTCTGTATATCATAATTCAAGGTAATCACTTTGAAAACCTAGAAATTACATACGCTTTCTGTTTTGATTTTTGTTTGTATGATATTTTTTATTTTTTCTGATTTAAGTGCTAATGGCTCCTAAAAAGAAGCAAATAGCAAAGAAAGTTGCTTCTGCGACTAAAAAGGAAGAGGTATGGCTGCTAAATCTCATAAGTTGGTAAGATGAAGCCTAAAATTTCGATTTAATGTATCTAGTATATATCTGTTAAATTTCTGCTATATATTTGTTTTAAGTAGTATATAAAGGAATCTACTATATATCTAGCACGTATATAATATATCTCTTATATATGTTTTAGATCCATGAGGTTCTTAGAACAATACATGTAAAATTTTTCCTTAACTTTTCTATTAGATATTATATCACAAATATCATATGTGTTAAATTTAAAAATAAAAAGTATACTTTGTTTATCTAATATAAATCTGTTATATGTATATTATAATGTATGTAAATGTAAGAAAATGAAGGTATAAGAGTGTTGAAGTGTTTTGGCTAATTAACAAGTGATATATATGTGATACAAGTTTGTTATATGTCTAACATAAGAGCATATATAGTGTTTGGTTTGATATATATGTGTGTTTGTGTGGTACAAATATGTTAAATGTCTGTTATAACATCATGTATAGTGTTTTGGCGGTTGAAAACAATGTTTAGGTAGTGAAAATAGTCTATGTTATATATCTCATACAAGTTTGTTATATTTCTAGGGCCTAATGCATTCGGATCCCCCTAAACTTTTACAAGTTCATCTCGCCCGTTGAACTTATCTAAAGTGCCTCTCGCCCCCCTGAAAGTTTTTCAATTGCACCAATTAACCCCTTGGTACTGACGTGGCGTGAATTTTGAAAAGTCAAGCGAGTTATGGATTAATTTAAGAATAAAAAATAAAACTTTTAAATGCCTCCATTTTTTTTAAAACTATCTCATCTTCCTCCTCTTTTTGATCCATCTCTTCACCAGTTTCAAGTTCAACAGATTTTTTTTAAATCTATCATTATTTTTCATCCTTTTTTCATCCCATTATTTTCCCAAACCACTTTCAAATTCAGTCTTTGTTCATCCCATTTCAATTTAAAACTTCAAAATTTCTAACCCTAATCTCACTTCAACATATCTGTTTGTCTTGAAATCTTTGATTCTCTTCTCTCTAAAGCTTGTTACCGATCGTCTACTCCGTTCGTGGTCGTCTTCGCTGTTCTTGATTGTCGTCGGCGCCGTGAATCACCATCGTCCTTAGTGTCTTTTCTAGATTTTATTGCAATTTTGAATCTAAATTCTTATGTTTGTTTCAGATTTTGAGATTTTGAAGCCGAATCATGGTGTTTGTTCGAATTTTTTTTTAGATCTTGAAGTTGATTCTGATGTTTGGTTGATTTGTTTTTTAATTTTGAAATTGGACTCTTCCCTGTCGTAGAAGTTTTAGGCGATTTTGCTGATATTTGTTTGAATTTATTTGGAATTATGAAGCTGGTTCAATTTTTATAAAATAATCTGAACTGAATGAAGATACAGAGGAGCAGAAATGTTTGGCACCGAGTCTTTGCACAAACAGATAGAGTTGTTCTTGATCGTATTCGTGGCATTTGGCGGTGGATTGAACCAGGTATGGCTTACGAGTTATGCATTTGCCAGAATTTTATTGTTCATCTCGGAGACACTGGCAGTAGAAGACATATGCAGATGAATTGTTTGAATTTATGGGTTGTGAGGTTGAAGATAAACTTTTGTAAGAATTGATTTTCAAAATTGATTTTTGAACTACATTAAAATTGAAATGAAAGTGTTTGAAGATCAAATTATGATTTTTGAAAAAGAAGAATATTCAATTTGAAATCACAGAGGTTGAAGATGGTCTTTTTTTGAAAGAACTGATTTATTTGGTAAACGTTTTTAAAGAATTAATTGTATAGGGACTTCATTGCAAGTATTCCAAGGATTTATTTGTAATTTTTATTGTGTATGCCACGTGGCAACTTTCAATTGGTTTGACTTTTAATATTGGTTGCAGTATGCACATTATGAAGTGGGACTGGTTTAATTATATGTAGGGGTCTAATTGGTGCACTTCAAAAACTTTCAAGAGGCGCGAGAGGCATTTTAGACAAATTCAGGGGGGGCGAGAGGCGATTAGGGACAAGTTTAGGAGAGTCCGGATACATTAGGCTTATTTCTAGTATAAGCCAAAAGTCGTATTATTATAAGAGCTTTTCGACTAGTTAAGTCACTCTTATTATACATATAAGATGAATATAACATATTGGCAAAATGATTGAAGTGTTTTGCTAATCAAACAACTAGGTATATTTGTTAGAGGTTTTTTTTATATTTGTCATGTGTTTTTATGGCCGGATTGATATTATATGTGTATTAATGTCTATTATGTCAATAACACATTTTTTTTTGTTACAAATGCATAAGAAAGGAGAAGAGAATCTTTTGTAGAGATAATCCGGCTTTATGCTCCTGTTTTTTCCGATAGTTAGCTGCTGGATTGAACATGACATCCAATTGGGACGTCATCGAGTATATTATCAAAAACAAACTAATGCTCAAGAAGCTTGCTGTGGATGTACTCAAATTGCGCTTACCTCTCAGTTTGTACAATCATGGAATGAGAGAGAATGTCTAGAATGTTGAGAGCGATGAAGACATTGTTAGGCAGGGGCCGCGCCAAGGGTGGTCATGGAGGGTCTATTGACCCTCCAACCGCCGGAAAACACCTTTAATATGAGTGTTTGTGGCGCCTGCACCCATGTGAATTAGGTTTTGCAGAGTATTTGCTTTCCCGAATTCCAGGAAGAAGAAAGGTTATAGTGGGCCTTTATCAATCTTTATTTTAATTTGGCCCACAAAAACGACAGCGTTTATTTTTGGATCAGCTAAATAATGTTGGCCTCATTAGTTTGAAAGATGCCCAGGACATTCCCACTATACTTTCTTAATTATACGTATATATTCTTATTTTATTTCTTTATAAATATTATCTTTTATTAAATAAAAATTTAACTTAATTTTGTACATTTTGTTAAATAATTTAATGTGGTTAATTTTAATTTGATTTTTCTTTCTTATACTTTATTTATGTATTATTAGTAATTTAAAAAGTATAATTACAAAAAATTAAATATTAAGGTCTAATTATTTGTACTGTTATAACGTGACAAAGGCTTAATCTAGTGGTTGAGCTTTGAAGCTGTGATTCTAGAGGTCATATGTTCGAGTCCACATACGGATGGAGTGGGTTGAGATTTTTCTTTATTATTATTGTAAGTCCAATAAAATAAAAAAAAATTTAAAAAGTCTCTAATTATTTTATAAATTATAAAGTAATTTCTGATCTCTATATTTTTGGAAGCTAAGTAAAAATAATAGATATTTTATTATTTGTTATATGGTGTTGTGGCTTTTTTTATTGCTTTATAAAATAGGTATAACTAGCCACCAATGTTCGTGACTTTCAGAGTATTTATATTCCATTATTTTTCCCTGATGAAAGCAATTTTGACCCCCGAAGACCCGGCACCGCCACTATTATTAGGAGTTATGAGTAGTCAGATATTGAAGATTTTTTTTTAGTTTTAGCTATTGGGGTAAAATTTTGTGCCTTGCCATTCTTTACTTCGATTCTTAAAGCGGAAGCTTTATCGATTTGTGAGGTTTTTTTGTAGTTAAAAGATATGAGTTTCTTTCATATGGTCCTTAAAGTAAATAACTGCATTCTATTTGATTCATTAATAAGTCCATGCTATTCATATTTTTATTCAATAATTTCGGATTGTAAGCAATTGGTTTAAACCTTTATCGCTTGTGTTTTTAGCTCCATTAATAGAGAGACTAATATCTTGATACATTTGATTCATGGATCAATCTTTTTAGATGAGGTAATGGGGTCTGATTAGACTCACCACCTACATGTGTTACTCATTTTATTTTCCCCAAAAAAATTTATATATATCATAAAAAATAATAATTATATATTAACTTTAACCTAAGATTGATGAATTTTTTGGGCATGTATCAGACCTGTTGGCGGCTCAGGCGGTCCTAGGGCACCTATTTTTTACTAAGTCCGACTCGAGCCCGTTAAAATTTAAAGTTTTATGGGCCAAATTTAATTTTTGTATAAATACTCAAGCTTGGCCTAATGAATAACAATTTAATTTTTTTTATAAATCATATATTATATCAAATCATTATTTTAAACTTTTATACTTTTTTTTTTGAAGAAGTAAGATTTTTGCAGGAGTCAAGGTTTGATCCATGACCATCCCCATCCAAGCTAATGGATGTACCACTTGACCAAAAGCCAATTGGTAAAACTTTTATACTTTATATTAATGAATTTTAAAATTTAAATACAATAAATTGTATAATATATTAAAAACTTCAAATAAATAATATAATTATACATAATTTTGTGAATCTATTTTTAAAAAATCTATAGAAAATTATTAAAAAATTATCTATAGGCCTCCAGCCGGACTTAAGAATGACCTTATAAAGCTAGCCCAAATTCAAAGTTCTAAAGTGTGGACCGAATCAAACTTAAATTAATACTTTTAATCAAAAGTCTGATGAAACTTATCAACCCGCTCCGCCCAGGTCTAGTATGTGTTAAGATTCCTAGTAGCACACAATCACTATTTTCCGAAGCTGTACAAACTAGTCGCACAATAGAAATAAGTTATTCACCAATTTTTAAGTTATTTGAAATATGGATTATATTTAAATATATAACAGGCCCTTTGATATTTTAAGTTTTCTTCTGTTATCTGCTTCATGTAATAGTCCATTCTTTCTGTTTTTAAAGTCTTTTTTAATTTGAAAACTTTTTCTGTAAACAAGAAATAAATTCTAAGTAAGAAATTGAGTTTTTTATTATTTACTAATTATTACAATATTTAATTACCATGTCAATTTAAGTTATAATTTTATATTATTTTTATTCAGTCAATTAAGCATATAATATAATAAAAAGTGATTATTATTTACTTTTTCAATAACAGTAATAATGTAATATATTAGAAGAAGAACACTAAAATGAAAATCGAAATAACGGACCAACTAAATTAATTTGGTTCGGTTGTATTCTTTATTTTAATTTAATTTGATTCAGTTTATAAATATTATGTTATTCAATTTTCAATTTATTTAATTTAGTTTAGTTATTCAACCGTATCAATCGATCAACACCCTCGTTATAATAGTCCAAAACTTTGATTTTCTTAATTTCTTCCCCATATTTTTTACTCAAAATTTTTCAACCCAGTTGACTACCATTGATAAAGACTGCATCTTTTTCAAAACCCCAGTTCAATTCTAACGTTTTCTCTGGGATTAGTTTCTCATTTAAATACTTCAAGCTTTGGTTTTTGACTCAAATTTAATCAACCCAATCGAATTCCATTAATAAAGATAGAATCTTTTTCAAAAACCCAATTCAATTCAACTTTTTTTTTCTCAATCAAGTACACAAACAAAAAACTGTACTCATTAAGGTCCTATTCTTTTTAACTTATATTTAATTCAGTTCAATTCAATACTGCATACATATAAATTTATATTGAAATAAATTCAGTTTAATTCAATACTGTTATTTATAAGTTGAAAAGAGTATGGCCTAAATAGCACACACAAAGTACACGTATTATATATTGGACGCCCTCTTATTGGGGAATTAATACATAGTATCAGTCATTTTGCACTCTTATCTTATTGATTGAAAATTAATGAGAAATAATTTAATTAATATAAAAAAATATTTAATTAAATATATTAATTAATTTTCAACCATTAAAGAAAGTAAAAAAAAGCTGGCTTTTTTACAAATTCCCCTCTTATTGTGTACACTTGCACCCATTCACCACTCTCTAATTATATTAAGCACACTTGCACCCAATTGGTCAGTCAAACACAATAGCCCTACTCCTATTTATAGAGTCATTAGTGTCGGTGCTTAAGCACGTTCCAACCACATATTTGTGACGGTCGCAGAAGCTTCTAAATGAGGTTCATTTATTGAAGCATTCTCCAGCCTTTTCTTTACTTTCTATCAGTATCTTGTTATAGCTAATTACTAATTAGTATACTTATTAGAATAAAGCTTTTTCTAGAATTTTTTACTAATTACTCCTTAAGTCGTTCCGTGCATAATTCGATTTTATCCGAATTTTTGGACTCCTATTTTAGTGTAATTCGGTTCGAATAATTCGCATTTTAATTCGGTTTGGATATTTTATAGTTCGGTTCGAATAATTCGATTTTTTTAATATAATATTTTGATCTGTTTTATATGTAAGGTTGAATTATTATCAAATAACTAATGTTATATTTAGTTCATTCTAATGCAATACGATGGATTAAAATTTTTATTGCATTTATAAGCCTTTATGTTGCTCTAACAAAGTATTTTAATGAAAATTCAATTGCATTTTTTAATTAATTCTGTTCTATTCGGATAACCGAAATATTTTTGGTTCAAAAATTTCGATTTTTAGATGAACTTAGTTCGGTTCGGTAAATTTTTTTACGAAAATTCGGTAATTCGAGAGGACAATTCGGTTCGGTAATATCCAAATGCTCAGCCCTAGATATGTGCTTATTATAGTATACTATCTGAGTTTATTTAGGTATAAAGTGTACAATTTTTAATTTTATAACTATTTTTTCAGTTAGTGGTAATGACCTTTAAAATTCGCACAGAGATCAGTATTTGATATTTTAAATTTTGATTGATCCTCAGTGGTGTATGCTTAACATCGCTATCTTTGCTCTATTCAGTCAGGGAAGAAATCATACGACACATAGTCTCTGATTGAACTTTCAACATTAATCTCTCCTCAAAATCAATCAAAATCCCTCTTAGATCAGACAGTTTTAACCAAATTACAGATTCAGAATTGATGATAAAACCAATCAATTCGAACACACCAACAACAAGAACCAAGAATATATTCAATTAACAAAACAAATTGCAACCCAAAAATGTAATGTTAGTGAGGAATTTGTCATTCAAAGATCTAAGTTTGGACATAAGCAATTCATTAAAAAAAACCCAATTTCGTTTTCTCTGAGACCGATGACTTTAGAGTATTTAATATAGAGCGAGAAGACACGTAGCAACGGTACGCCCTCTCTCTTTTAACGAATTTGGAACAGAATAGAATTTCGGTACAAAATATCTCACAACGGATTAATTCCCTATCATAATAATATTTTTTCTATCTCACAATGTCGTGATTTCTATCTCATATGGAAAGAATTCAACTCAATGCAGTGTGAAGATTTGAAGATATTTATAAAGAAAATCAATACTATTTACTTCGAAGAAACTATCTATTTAAGGAGCATGAAAAAACCATTCAAACCACTGAATTTTCAAAAAAAAACTTGAAACTTTGCTAATATCACAACATTAAAAAATTCACAAGCATTAAAAAGCGGTTCAACTAATTATTCGTCGTTTTTATTAACTGAATCGTGAAGAAATCGATCAAACCTATTGTCGATTTCAATTATTTTCAGATCTTTTGAATAAAAGTCGTGAAGACATCAATGAGAATGTCTGGGACCTCATTGACCCCTTTGAAACATAGTGAAGTTTAAAAAAAAATTAATAGGAAATGGCATGGGATCCAATTAAATGTGATAATGGGGTAGTTGGGTCGCTTGTTTCCTTGTCAATGATGACTTTTCGTGCTTTCTTGCTCTTTAATCTAGAAGCTTTTACAAAATTATTTTAAAAATATAAAAAATATTTAACCAATAACGTGTGCAACTGTGGAAAATATTTGTTGAATCCTTTCCTCTTTCTTACAAAAAAAAAAATATTACTACCAAATAGAATTTGGAAGAGGATCCACATAAATAACTTTATGACTTTTTCTATTAAGGGGTTGAACCGGGTTTATACCGGATCTAATTAGGTTTAATTAAAAAATAAGTAGTTTATATTTGGTTCAACCTGTAAAAAATATAAATCGGGCTCGGACGCGGGTCGGGCCTTAATAAAATAATTAAATCTCAAGTTCGGTTCGGGCTTATCAATTAATATATATAATTAAAATATTAAAATATTTTTTAATATAAATATTATTATAATTGTAACCAAAATTCTAATATAAATCATAAAATTGAGTTTTAAAGCTAAATTTTAAAAAGTTTCAATAATCATTACTAAAGGTCCCATGTTTGAATCACATTTGAGATGGATGGTGATTTTTTTTCTATTTTATGTAAGCGCAATTTGTGAATTTATATATATAAAAAGGTTTCACTATTAAGTAGTATTATAATTATGAGTAAATAATTATAATCTCCCTGAAATTTATGCTAATATAATATACTACTATCTCTTTATATTTTGTCAATACAATTAACACATTTAATTCAATTACTATCTCTTAAGGGAGGTTATAATTATTTAGTATATAGTTATACACATTTGGGCGCATGCGTTATTTCATTTTAAACTACTTAACCTAATTTTTATTCATTATCGTATAGTATTAAGCTAGATTTAGATGTTTGGCGCAATGTAAATACAAAAGTATAACTGCCCGTTACTACTCTTAGCTCATTTAAATGCAATGTAGACGTATAGGACCGTATTGTTTTCGACTTCTATTTATTTTAGTTCAGTTTAGACTTTAATACTATTAATAATTATAAATAATATATACTACTTCCTCCATCTAGTTTTTATTGTCTACTTAATTCTTTTATTAGTTTTCTTTTTAGTTATTAATTTAGATTATTAATGCACTTTTTACTATTTTTTCTCTAATTTACCCTTATATTAATAAGAAGACACATTATGTGTTAATGAAAATTATAAATAGGTGATTAAGAAGAAAGAAAATATTAGTATAAAAGTGTAAGAGATAAATTTATAATTTAAATAGTGTAATAAATATTTTATTGATTTTAATAATTTGATTAAATGGATAATAAAAAATAGACGAATGAAGTAATTAATAAGAACAATTAAATTATAGTTGTAGTAATAAATAATAATAATAATAATGATAAATAATAATAAAAGTAGTAATAAAAAGTAATAATTATTACATAATGTATATAAAATTAAAAAAATATTTTATTTATAAAAATAATGATGCAATTATTTATTTAATCACTGTAATAATTATACTCTTAAATAATAATTATTAATTTTATCACAATAATGATATTTATTAATCATAATTATAAATAATCATTACTTATTATACTGTTATTGTATTTTAATTTTATCTATTATAATAATAATAATACTTCATTTTATTAATAAGTACTAAATTTAATTATTAGTAAAAAAAATATTAAAAAGTTAATTTGATCATGCATAATTTATAATTATAAATGTAAATGTTAATTGTATTATTTTTAGCGTTATATTATTTTTTATATTAAATATTTTTAATTTTTAATATAATTAATATTATGATATTTATAATTTATTATTTATTATTATTGATATTTATATTTATATTTATATTCATTTTATTTAATATTTTAATTATTATTATTTATTTATGTCTATTATAATATTTATAAATATGATTTTTAATATTTATTTTATTAAATATTAATAATATTTATACTTATTATTATTTATTAATAGCATCACGTTCACTTTCCTTCGCTTAAGTTCAATTTAATACAATTTAATTCAATTTTATTCATGATATTACTAATACACTAGAGTTTAGATTATATTCTTTTCAACTTATAAATAATAGTATTAAACTGAGTTTATTTCAATATAAATTTATATATATATAAAATTAAATAAAATTAAACTAAGTCGAAAAAACGGGGCACTAGACTTCAAATGAGAAAGTTTGAATTGCCAAATGAAAAAGTCAGAAAATAAAAGGAAAAGTTAATAAAGGGTATTTACGACATTAAAAAGAAACAGAAAGTCTAACGTCACCTTTACGTCTCATTCTCAACAGGGAACAATGATTATACCGACTTTTCTTATAGCTAAATGTGGGTTAGCTTAACTAATCACATTTCTTTGTTATTTCCTTCTTCTTTCTCCACTACAATCAATTATATTTATTCTCCCTTCAAAGTTACTCATCATGTACTAATCTACACAATATACGTATATTATGATTGTTCCACAAAAGTGTGTATATATATATATTGGAATCGAAAGATCTGTTGCCAAACTATAAACAAACAAAACTTTTATTTAGGTGTGATTCCAATTTATGACTTTTATAGTCGCAGGTAGACATAGGACAACTAGAACTAATCCTTTACCACGTAAATTTTAAAAGTTTTTCACTTATTAGAATTTTTTAGGTTATATTCTTTTTAACTTTTAAAAGTTTTTTTTCAACCGCTACCTCTCAACTTTTAAAAGTTGAATTAAACTGAACTGAACTTGGTTGAACTGAACTGAAGCTAGCTGAACTGTATTTATTTTAGTGTAAATTTATAACTACACATAATTAAACTGAACTGAAGTAATCTGAACTGAAATGAATTATAAAAAAAAACAATGCCTTAACTTGTCATGAGTAATCTAATACATTCACAATATAATTATTTAGGATTATACAAAGTGCATTATTTTTGTAGAATTCACTTGATTTTAATGTTGAATACTTTTATTGTTAGAATATTTACTAATGTCCATATGTGAATCATTCAATGTTTCGATAGTAAAAATAAATTTCTTATTAATGACAGTAACTTTCTGTATCTCATATAGAGTCGGTTTGGCTAATTTTTTCTTCGGAAATTTTTTTTTAAGTTTCATTTTGAACTATTTTTTAGAAGCAGCAACTTTTATTTTTAAAAAATAAATCATAAAATTTTTAATTAATTAATACGAAAGATTTAAATGTGTTGTAAGTTAAAATATGTAGTTTTATTCAAAATTTATGAGAATAAATTTATTTTAACAGCAGCTTAAAAAGCAATACCAAATTTATCTATAATGTGGTAGAAGGCACATTTTGTAAATAAGACAGGACCTAAAAGGATTTTTTAACCACAGCACCAACATAAATAATAATAATAATTTTATTATTATTTATAATTTATTCAAATAAATGGCGTGAAGCAGTGGTGGTGAAGTGTTATATAAATGGGAAAATTTGTGTGTAAAATGAAGTCCCCAAAAACTCATTACAAGTAACCAATAAAAAAAAAAGTTCCCAATGGCTTTTCATGCCGAATTAATGAGTCTCTCCCTCCTCCTATTCATCACGGCGGCCGCCACCGCCGGAAAAAACCAAGAATTTGTCAAAAGCATGGACAAGAAACTCTTTGGGGTAAAGAAAGAAAAGCTAAGCCATTTCAGGATGTATTGGCATGACATGGTTACAGGACCAAAAATATCCTCCGTCATGGTGGTTCCGCCGTCCAACACATCAAAAACAGCTTTCGGTATGGTCAGAATGATCGATAACCCGTTAACGGTAGGCCCGGAAATCAGCTCAAAATTGGTCGGAAAGGCTCAAGGGTTCTATGCACAGGCAGCACAGGATGAGATAGGGTTGTTAATGGCCATGAATTTTGCCTTTATTGAAGGTAAATATAATGGAAGTACTCTGACGGTTCTTGGCCGGAACGAGGTGTTTTCTAAGGTTAGAGAGATGCCGGTGATCGGAGGAAGTGGGCTTTTCCGGTTTGCGAGAGGGTATGTTCAGGCGAGTACGCATACATTTGACCAAACTACAGGAGATGCTGTTGTTGAGTATAATATTTATGTGTTGCATTATTGAGAAGTTTTGTCTTGTGTTTAGTGGTTGAGGCCCCATCTTCATTTGTCTTTCCATTTATTAACTTAATGTGTTTTTGTGCGCTCATGTGGGGCCTCTTTCATCATGATCATTAACTACTTCTTTTCCTTGTAAGAGCTCAATTTATTCTAATGGAGTAGTTTTTTTTGACTTTATATTATGCAATTTATTGGAGCATTCTTAGTAGATGCTTCAATTTATCGATTGTCTTAGATCATAATACCGATTATTGTACTAATAAAGGAAGGGGGTTATAAATTTTATATTCAATTGAATTAAATTAATGATTAAATTGAATATTTTTAAAATATGTTAAAATATTAATATTTTTAATAATTTAAAATAAAATTATATAACTAAAGATATATTGGACTGATGGTTTATAATATTTAATGTGAATATTTTATAATTTAAACATTATTATACTTTAAAAGAAAAATACAAGTCTTATAGTTTGGTGAAATCAAAGTGTCTTATAAATTGGACAAAAAAATCAAAGAGTCTCAACATGTTAAAAATTGGACAAAAAATTAATAAATAAAATTTATATTACAAATTTTTATAAATTTTTTCTAGAGAGAGCTTTAATTACAGGAGTTGGAATTTGATCCTCAGACCTCCATACCTATCTTTGATAGATGTATCACTTGAACAATTTTAAAATTTTTAAATGTTTATTATATAAAAGAAATATTGAATCATATTAATTCTTCTGAAAAATATAATATGGTTAAGTTGGTTTATTTAATGCATTAAATAAAATAAAATATATTCGTGATAATTTAAATTAAATTGTGAATCTATTTGGTACCGTTTGAAAGTTTTATTTTAATAATATAAAAAATAAATATCGTAATTTAATATTAACATTTTGTAGTTTAGTTGGTTAACACTTTATTTTAAGCTGAAGTTTTTGTGTTCGAATCTTAGAGCCTATAATTTATTTTAAATTAAGTGATTCAGTTGAATCTAGTTGGTTTTTGATTTAACCGATTGGTTCAACCGGACGATGATCGGCTCTTGACCATAGCCAAAACCGTTTGAAAACCGACGGGACCAGTAGCCTGTTTTAGTTGAACTGGGTCAAATCGATCGGTCCGATTCGTTTCAAAACCATGGTCTTGACAGCAAAAATAGACAATTAACTAAAAATGATTATACACTAGATTTTCTATTTTCTCTTTCCAATATGACATGACACAATAAGTGTTGCGCAATATCTATTAGAAAATCAAATATAAACTTGAATAATCAATTCAATATTATTTTATAGATGAGAGTAACTATTTAAAAAATTACATAAATTTATTTATTATTATTTTATTTTAAAAAGTTATAATGAAAGATTAAATAGACAATCTATTATAACTATTTTTTGAAATATTTTATCTATTTTACCCCATTATCAATGCAATCGTCTATTGTACATGATAGCATGTATTTCCATGCTTATGTGAGACAAAGTTTTGCACTATAAAATAAATACAATATTTAAGGTTCATACAAATTTATCATCTAACGCTTTCTCTATTTAACACTCATCTACAAAACCCTCTATGAGTGAAAGGCGTTTTTCAGAAGTTGCGGTGAAACGAATTATGAGATTTTATTGAAAAATGAAAATCTACATGTTTTTAGAGAGGGGGTGTTTCCTTAAATGAGTTGAATAACGTTAGCTATCTATGAATATAGAGTCACCGCCTAAATCAGTCAATTCACAATTTAAAGTCCGATACAACTTATTCCATACCATGACACAAAGATTTAAGTTTGGATGACTTGCTAACTTATTAAATTCACCGATGATTTGCTACTTGTTTAGCCATATTTAACCAATTTAGTTATTTAGGCGTTTTACTATGCTCACTCAGATTGAAAATTTGGGAAAAGATAAACCATCCATAAAGCATGGTAGTAAACTGTGAAAAAATAAAAATGAAAAGTAGAGTACAGATAAAGTAAATTACAACCGCCTAAAATACACAAGAAATCTAGGAAAGCAATTACGGCCGAAAAAAGGTGCGTACTTACAACAATTGATAATTATATATAATAATATTAATTATCCTAATGAATCTGGGAATATATGTCTCTTCGATCCCTTATAATATGCCTATAAATTAAGGTTATGTTCTTTATTTAGTAATGATAAAAAAGAGTGAATTCTATCTTACACCTTTCTCTTCGTATTTTATTTTCTATTGTTTGTAGTCTTGTTTATTCATTTTATTTATAACATGTTATTTGTACGAGTTTGCTATTTAATTTTATTTAGGTGATATGAGGGAAAATATATATAGTGATGTGACACCTAAAATTTGATCAATGAAAAAGTTTTACTTTTATTTAAAATTTTATTATCATTGTTGAGTTCATTGATACTGCTACTGCTACTACTAAAATTATTATTATGATTTCTTCGCAATATGTTTCTTCAACAATGATTTGTAATTTTGCCCACCAAATCCATCCAAACATATGGTCAAGTCTATTATGAGTTTTTTTTGCACAATTTATTTGATTAAATTTCATTTAGAAATCATATATCAAATAATTGTAATTGTTAATATTTATGAAATCATATCCTATAGATATAATGAATAATTTTAATTTGAATATTTATGAAGAATACATATACACTTATATCTCTGAAAGGTAAATTAATGTAATTTATATATATTTAAAAAAATTATATATTTGTACTTTTTGATTATACTTTCTTCAAATAATATTATTATTATTTCTTTGCAATAATTCTATTCAATCTATTGAATACTTTTTTTTTATAGTATTTATGCACATGAGGAATAATGTTTCTTCAACAATGATTTACAATTTCGCTGGCGGGATCCATTCAAACATATGGTCAAGTCTATTATGAGTTTTTTTTAACAATTTATTTGATTAAATTTCATTTACAAATGATATATCAAACAATTTTAATTGTTATATCCCTGAAGTATATTTATGAAATCATATCCCAAAGGGATATAATGAATAATTTTAATTTGTATATTCATGAAGAATACATATACACTTAGGTGGCGTTTGGTTCGCGGAAATCCTATTTCATGGAATAGAAATAAAAATGAATGAAAGATGTCAAATATAGTAGAGTATATGTCTAGAATCCGTCAATGAAAGAAAAAGTTTTTCCTTGTTTATATAAATCTCATGGAAAAGCTATTCCTTTGTTTCAAAAAGGAATAACTTTTCCGCGAGATGTATATAAACAAGGAAAAGCTTTTTCTTGCATTGACGGATTCTAGATGAATAATGTGTCATATTTGACATCTTTCCATACATTTCTATTTCTATTCCTCGGAATAGGATTTCCGCGAACCAAACGAGCCCTTATATCCTTAAAGGGTAAATTAATGTAATTTACATATATTTAAAAAAATTATATATTTGTACTTTTTGGATGATACTTTGTTCATATAATATTATTGCTGAAAAGATTATCAAAATTGTAATATTCGACTACTAAAGATCTTGAGGTGTTTTAAAATGTTTAAAGGAAATATATTATCATTTGCAATCAATTTTCACCCTAAAGTGAAAAACTAAAATTGATGAACAATTCCATCTGAAGTGAAAAATTAAGATTGATGAGCAATTTTACCTGACGTGAATAATTAAAATTAATGAATTATTTTCACCTGAAGCGCAAAATCAATATTGAAGAACAATTTCATCCGAAGTGATCGAAAAATTGAAAATTGATGAGAAATTTCATCTGAAGTGAAAAATAAATTTGATGAATAATTTCACCCGAAGTGGAAAGATTGAAATTTGATGAATAATGACCAATAGAAGTGGAAAATCAAATTGATAATAATAACATCTACTAGAAGTGGAAAATCAAAGGACATGAATGTTTTTTTATATTTATTAACGTCAATGCTAATGAAAATACATGCATTGTAAGGATGTCAAATGTTATTATACTTTAAAATAAAGAAAAAAAGTTACCATAATATCGAGCAACATAAATTATTAAAGGCTTCAAAAGAGTAAACATTAATGTCCCAAGGGGCCAAATATTATTAAATACTTCAGAAGAGCTAATTAAAATGTACCATGAGAAAAAAATATTGAATGGTCTGAAAAAGTTCAGTATGAATGTTTCAAATGGAAAGATGATTATTATAAATAATCCATTACATTCTCACAAATTTTTATTGAATTTTAAAAAATATTTACAAAAATAAATATTATATTAAAACTGTGGGTGAAGAGTTACGATCGAGCTAAGCGCTGCCGCAGTTAAACTTCAAAAGATTTATAAGAGTTACCGGACAAGAAGGAATCTTGCAAGGTTGGTAAAGGTTTATCCAAGGATGATAAAGCTCAGAAATTGGCTTTACAACAATGACTTGAAGCTGTATGTTTTTTTAACAGATTCATTCACGCCATAGATATGATCACAACCAGGGGCGATTCGACATGTATAGGAGTGAGGTTCATAGACTCCACTTATTTTAATAAATAATATTAAATTATATATTGTATTAAGTAGATTGATTAATTATCTGATTATTTATTGTATTATGACGGATCGATCCACGCCATAGATATGGTCATAATTTGCAGTTTTACCGGGGGCTATTTCACATGTATATGAAGCCCACTTATTTTTAATAAATAATATTAAATTATATATTATTATGGATACCGTAAAAATATTTGAGTGGATCCCTTATAATAAATTTTGTTAAAAGTATTTTAAAAAAGAGTACGACACTTTAAGTGATGAATTTCATCAATTAAATTCAATTACTTGTCACCAACTTACAATTTATTTTTTAAACTTTTCCATCTCTCATAATTATTTCACTAATTTTTAGCTTTTTACTGGTGGAGAAAAGCTATAGATAATTTTTTTTTCTAAATAAAAAATTTGTGTAATACTTGGACCCTAAGCTGAATGAAGTCTGGATTTGCCTCTGAGTTTTACCATGATGTCTGGTTCAAAAGTGAAAGCAATCAACCTTTTTTCTACTGGTAAGTACTTTTGTGAGAAACGAAAATTAGTTTGAACCATAAATTAGAGACCAATTGCTATAAACTAGAAGGCAACTTATAAACAATTTATTAGTTAAAAGCTACTATAGAGTTGTTTTGTATGTTGTGTTTATCAAGATAAAATACAAATATCACCAAAAAGTTTGTATTTTTTACATGTTATATGTTGTAATTTAATACTTTTTTACAACCTATAGGCGGTTTATAAGCTAATCTATCTAGGGCAGAGCAAAAAAGCAAAAAATCGAATCAAGTCAAAAAAATCGAATCGGCCGAATCAAACCAAATATATTCGGTTCAATGTCAGTTTATGAAATTTGCAATTTTTTGTTCAGTTCGATTCAGTTTTTCCCTGTTTTCTTGATTTGATTTGGTCTTTTATTATAAAAAACGTTAATGGCTACACCATCTATAAAATTAACTGCTAATTTTAAGTTGTAAATTAATGGCGGTGAGAAAATGAAGAGCATAATATAATATCATATATGTTATCCTTTAGCAAATACATATTCTATTATGTCATATTCTATTTATTTATTATATTTTGTGTAGTAAATAACACATTGAAAGTTTAATTTTCTATGGCAATTTTAACATGAAGTGAAAAATGCAGGTTGGATGTGGGAGACTACCGACAAAGAAGTAAATCTTGAAAAGTGTCAAAGATCAGTCCTACAACGCCAGTATATCAAATACCTTGGACCAGTAAGTTTGATAAAAGAGCTTTTGTATGTTGTTCGTTTTTTGTTTTTCCTTTTTTGGTAATCTTGTATGTAAATTCCTATGAGTTGAGCTCAGGGCCAGCCTATGAGGGTGCCACCGTATTGGATTCATTGTTGAAAGAGGCCTAAAAATATATTTTCTTTTTAAGTTTTAGTAGTTATTATTAAAAAGATAAAAATAAATAATATTAAGTATTTGATCAATTGGTAGAGCATGTTGGAAAAATGAGAATATTATGTTACTTTCAAAAGAATATTTTGTGATAGTTTGTTGAGAAAAATATCTTGTGGTAAAAATTGTTTATGGTGGAAGTTACAAACTTTATTACATTCATAAAAGTTAGTTTTAAGTGAATTTAATTCTATAACGGTTATATTTTGATTAAGTGTTTGTAACTGCCATCGGTTACAGTTTTAAAGGTATTTTATATATTATTTTATAACAACCATTTTATTACCTATAAAAAGGTTGGTGGGTTTTTCCATTTGAGAAGAGAACCGAATTTTTATGCTTGTCTTCCTCCCAAAATTTCTGGATATGATAAGCATTTCTGATTCTTGTATCCAAACTCAAATCGAGTTTGAAGGAGTTGTTTAATTCTGGAAGGAACTATGAAGTATCCTTTAAAGACAGAGTCTCCTACTCGATTCAACTCATTCTAACACTTAAAAGTTTGTTCTTGTTGTTTCAGTGATGTTCCAAGTGGTTAAGATCATTATTTACAGCTTTTGAAGGGTATTATCAATTTCAGCAGAAAGTGTTGCCTTATCTAAGTAAACAGTTGCCTAAGCTGTGCATCCGGATCCCTACTGCAACAGTTTCAGAAAAAATGTTGCCTTTTAGCTAGTTTGCATCCGGTCAGTTTTCATCCAAAAGTGTTGCCTCCATATCTATTGCGACGGATTTGGAATAATAAAGCGTTGCTTTTGGTCCAATTTCAAAGATACTGCAGCATTTTCTAAAAGAGTTGCCTTTCATCCAGTTTGCCTCCGGATCAGTCCGGATTAGTTTGCCTCCGGATCCATCCGGATCAGTCCGGATCATTTTTCATCCGGAAGTGTTGCCTCTGGAAGTGTTGCCTGCAGATCTATTGCAACTTATTTTGAACAATAAAGGGTTGCCTTTGATCCAGTCTTGAGCTTCTACAACAGTTATTGAAGAAAAGCGTAGCCTCTTTCCGGAAGCAATACCGGAACAAAGTTTTAAAGAGCAAACTTTCCAACAATCTTAAAGGATAATTCCATAATGGAAAAGTATGCTACTCCATGGAGATCCAATTCTTTCAAGACTACGAGAATAGTTGTTCCTCCACTAACTATTCCATTGTAAGCTAAGTATTTTCTTGGAAAAATTGAGATATTTAATAGTGGGAATTTCACACGGTGAAGCTAAAGAGATTTGGGAATCTTTGATTTTCAAATTTAATAATATGGATGTTGGTGAGCAAAAGTTTGTCATTGGGCTAAAAAATGTTGATTGGAAGGAGATCGAAATAACCAAAAGGAATGAGATAATCTCAATGGCAAACATTGTGGAGTACAATCCTTACTAAGAAATAAGGTACAGATTTTTTCTATGTTTATTTATAAAGCTCAAAAGTAATAAAACCTTCAATAATATAAAAGGGGAACTTTTATACATGTGACCACCATGCTCTTAAATGGAGGAAAAGAGTTGTGAAATGTGACAAACCTACTCAACTTATAGTTAAGTAGATGATATTATTTTGTAGTCATTTCATAAGTAAACATGGTGATTGATGTGAATGAGTGGGATATTGACTATGGAGTAATGAGACACAATTACGAGAGTAAATAAAAATTCTCCATAGTCATATATACCCAAGTTGAAAGTGGAGAATAAAGGTTCTCCTTAAGCTCACATCTTTAGCACATAATAAGGTGCTACTTGTTCCCAATGATTAAACCGAATCGGTTTGAATGAGCCTTTTAGGCAAAAATGGAGTGAAGGTAACTTTTGAGTCCGACAGGGTTTTAATAACTAAAGATAGTGCGTTATCGGAATGAGCTATATGAACCATAGAATTTTCTTTGATGTTTTTGAGATTATCAATTTATATGTTTGCTCTTCTTTGCCTATTTGTGTTGAATCAAAATATTTATTTGTTGAGAAATAAATGATGTTTTGATATGTTTTATATGGATCAATATATTTTGAATTAAGTTGTTTTGAGACATCTTGATTTCATGTTTGTTGGAGTTTGTTGATATCCAATTTGTGATAAAACTTGTGTTTTATATTAGCTTAAAGTTTCAGCTTTGAACACCCTTGGTTGTTTATGAGTTTTCTTAAAATTTACAACTCCGTTTTGAGTGATTCCTATTTCTATGGTTTTATGAGACATAGATGAAGATATATTTAGAAGGAATGTTTTTCAAATTCTTTCGTTTAGTGGGTTGAAATATATTTTGAAGTTGAGATAAGAATCTCGGTTTTCTGGAAATTCAGCTTTGAGCGCAGATGATTGTTTGTGGCATAACTTTAGTTATACCAATCAGTTTTATGTGTTTCCAGTGGCCTTGGAAACTTAAGACATATATGTTCTTATGAGTGGAAGAAAGTTTTGTTAATTAAATTCATTTACATGTTCAAAATCTTAGTTGAAGTGGACTCACGAAATCTGCAACTGAGTAGATTTCTGGTTTGCAAAATTGCTAGTAACCATGTGTGGTTATATGAGTATAATTTTTGGTGCGTTTACCTTGAAATTTGATGATTTTTAATTTCTAGTAAACTCGAGGCACATGAGAACATGTTGTGAGTTATTATTAAGTATATATGTGAGTTTCATATTTAATATATTAGATATATACTTGAGATGTTTGTTGGTGAAGCTATTTGTTAAGTTTCTATACAAATAGAATTTCACATGAGAAACCGATAAGACACCATATGAGGAATGAGAGAATTATCATCCTAATTTGAAATATTCAAAACTGTGGGGGTGTCTTATTAAGGTTATTATTCTTGAACCTATATAAAGAAAAATAGGTACAAAATTTTATATTTGTATGTTCATAAGTTATACTGAGCATAGTGATGTGCTTGGAAATAATATCTTTGAGACAAAGAGCACAAATTCTTTGTGAATGTTTTCAATAAAGGCTAAAGAGGTTTCCATTTTTAAGTATTGTTCCGGATGTTGACCCGGTTGCACCTACTTTTCAAATTGAGTTTGAAAATGATTTTTTAAGGATAGGCGAGTGAACTTTGAAAAGAAAGTTTCATAAAAGAGTTGCCTTATCAATTCATCCGGATTTGCTTCCGGACTTAGTTTGCTTCCGGACCCAGCTCTTTCATCCGGATCAACCAGGATTAATTTTGCTTTCGGATCAATTATCTCTGGAATTCAGCATACTTTACCAACATTGAGTTCACCACTTGGGTGTTAAAATTGCCTTTCAAAATATAGTTTTTTTTATATATGGTGCAACTTGAGGGGTATATGTAGAGCCTAGACATGGATGGAAAGTTGAAAAAGTTTTTACATGGTTTAGTGACAAGCACCTAAATAATGAATTGAAAAGTTTGATTATTTGAGGCAGATATATGTGTTTATACTAAAATGATTAATGGTATATGTGTGATTATACATGAATATCTTTATTCCGAGTGTTGATGTTGTCAATAGAATAAAGATAATCATACTATCAATATTTGTCATGAAATACATAAGAGAAGCCAATGTGATATTGGGTATGTGAATCATAAGAATGAATGAGAGTGTCTTGTTAACACAAGAATACTATGTTGAGAAACTTCTTAAGAAATTTGAATTTTATGATGTAAATCATGTGAGTATCCCTTATAATTTCAATACTCAATGGAAGATAATCGTGATCTAGTGGCTAAATCTAAGTATGCATTTGTACTTGATGAGTTTCACACATTGAGACATAGCAAATGCTATGTGAGCAACTATACACATAATCTAATAATTAATTATAGAGAAGTCATATTGAGGCTTTAAAAATATTTGAGATGAACCATTAAATATGGTATTCTATATAATGAATTTCCCATTTGTTCTTGAAAGGAACAATTATGTTGAATGAATCAATGATTCATATGAGAAGAAATTCATTAGTGAATTTCCCATTGTTCTTGAGGGGAACAATGACGTCGAGTGAATTTTTAATTTTTATGGGAATAATTTCATTAGTGGTTATGTTCTCACATTTAGTGGTAGAACAATAACATGAAAACCAAGTAAGCAAGCTATGTTAAGAGTTAGTTGCTTGAGAGTTGGAATATAAAATGAGACTAAGTGGTTGGAAAAACTTTCTTAGTAAGTATTATAACACATGCAATGTATTGAGATTGTAAAATATATTGAGAATGCCAAGATGCAATATATATTTTGAGAAATAAGACCTCTAATGACAAAAGTATATGTATACGTTTGAGACATATTATTGAGATGGAATTTTATCCATTTAAGTCTAGAGTGATTATGATCAAATCATCTGACTAATATATGAGAAATAAATTTTGAAAAAAGAAATTTATTTTTGATACATCAGAGAGGATGGGACTTAAGCCAATTTGAAATTAATGAAGGGTGAGAACCCAACCTATATGAGTGGAGATTCCACAGAATAGGTTCATATGGGTATGAACAAGCCTTCCGTTAGTTCTGATAGCACTATAAATATTGTCTCCAATCCTATATGTGAGAAAATTGCTATATTGCATGTCTTGAGAGGTTGAGTTAAAAGAACTCTTAATGAGATTTTATAGCTCTTATGAGTGGTGTATAAAGTGCAATATACACTTGATGATTTCACCTATGTGAGTGTGGAGTGGGGCCGCTTCTATGAGATATAATATTGGCAATATCTCTAGAGCACTCATCAAAGGCCAGGCACGGCCTATTTGCGCAAAACCGCGATGAACAGAAATGTACTTGGTATAATGCGATATGGTAAAATCCCTATCTTACAATAGCGCTTATTTAGTTCATAGAAACTATATGTTTCACTAAATATTCCGTGAGATAAATTTTATCTATCAAGTTCTGGTTCATAGTCCACAAGACACTAGTTCCATGCATTATATGTCAAACTCGAGATATCCAGAAAATTCTTTTTATTTAAACTTCTTTTGAAAGTTGTGGGAGATTGTTGGAAAAATGAGAATACTATGTCACTTTCAAAAGAATATTTTGTTGAGAAAAATATCTTGTGGTAAAAATTATTTATGGTGGAAGTTACAAACTTTATTATATTCATAAAAGTTAGTTTTAAGTGAATTTAATTTTATAACGGTTATATTTTGATTAAATGTTTGTAACTGCCGTAAGTTACAGTTTTAAAGGCATTTTATTTATTATTTTATAACAACCATTTTGTTACCTATAAAAAGGTTGGTGGGTTTTTCCATTTGAGAAGAGAACCGAATTTTTATACTTGTTTTCCTCCCAAAATTTCTGGATATGATAAGTATTTCTGATTCATGTATCCAAACTCAAATCGAGTTTGAAGGGGTTGTTTAATCCTGAAAGGAACTACGAAGTATCCTTCAAGGACATAATCTCCTACTCGTCTCAACTCATTCTAACACTTAAAGGTTTGTTCTTGTTGTTTCAGTAATATTTCAAGTGGTTAAGATCATTATTTACAGCTTTTGAAGATTACTTTCAATTTCAGCAGAAAGTGTTGCCTTATCTAAGTAAACAGTTGCCTAAGCTGTGCATCCGGATCCCTACTGCAACAGTTTCAGAAAAAGTGTTGCCTTTTAGCTAGTTTGCATCCGGATCAAAATCCGGATCCGTCCGGATCAGTTTTCCTCCAGAAGTGTTGCCTCCGGATCTATTGCGACATATTTGGAGCAATAAAAGGGTTGCCTTTGGTCCAGTTTAAAGCTACTGCAACATTTTCTAAAAGAGTTACCTTTCATCCAATTTGCCTCCGGATCACTTCGGATCAGTTTGCCTCTGGATCCATTCGGATCAGTCCTGATCTTTTTCATCCGGAAGTGTTGCCTCCAGAAGTGTTGCCTGCGGATATATTGCAACATAGTTTGAACAATAAAGTGTTGCCTCAAATCCAGTATTGAGCTTCTGCAACAGTTATTGAAGAAAAACGTTGCCTCTATCCGGAAACAACTCCGGACCAAAGTTTTAAAGAGCAAACTTTCCAACAGAGCATTAGTTAATTTTGTAAGAGGTCAAAGGTTCAAATCTTAATTTTTACAAAAAAAGTAAGTATTTATTACAATTTTTTTTATTGAGGACCCCATTTTACTACTTTCAATATTATTTACCCTAAGGCCTTCAAATTGTGAGGGTCGGACTTGGTTGAGCTGATCTGAATTAAATTCACTTTATTATTTACTTACAAAATATGACTATACATATCTGAACTGAATTGGTTTTGATGGGACTTCTTTTTTGTGTGCCTGGAATTGGTGTTGCGGAAAGAAAGGGAGGGCTATGAAGTGATAGTAGAAAATGGGAAGTTTATTTACAGGGAAAGTGAGAATGTAGTAAATACAAAAGAAGGATGAAAATGGATATTTGTGCTTAGCACAACACAACAAGGGCAGTTTTATATATGTTGGGCAAAAGAAGAAGGGTGTTTTTCAACATTCTAGTTTTTTTCTCCAATTCTGGTATTTAAGTAGCAATTTTGGGGAGTCTATTCAAAATTTTGAAAATTAAGGATGAATTTGACTGCAAGTATGATTGATTGGACACAAAATATAATTTTGAGTACCTGTTTTTGACAATTTATTGGTTTTAGGGGCCAAATTAATCTAAAAACTCACCATGAGAATATGACACGTGTTGTCAAGTTAAACAAATTTCATTAAAAATGTCAAATTTTTTATAGTTGAACTTAATATTGGACCAAATTGATCCTTTGTCCCTCAAATAACACTTATCTGTACTAAAATCGACATACGTTAATATGCACATGAAATTTTGAACTAATTTGAATAAAAATGCAAGCTCTTAACATAAAGTTAATTTTGATTGATGTAGCAATATAAGATAAGTGCTTTTTTATATATTTAAATCAGGCATTTAAGTTGAGATTGAATTTGTCCGTACAAGAATTTGATGATTTTCCATTATAATCTATGCAGAAATGTGCAATTGATGATGACAGTCCACCACAAAGTGTCCTTGCAAAAGAAGAAACACCTCAACATATTGTTAGTTCTCTTGATAATGCCCAACCCAATAATGCATACAAGGTATATGAAGAAATGCCCAAAAGAGAGCCTACAATTCCACTTACTAATCCTAAAGCCGCAGCACGGCAAGACCAATAATAGCAATGTATTATAGTGGCTGGACCGGTTGTCCCACAAGTGGTGCACTAGAGCTGGACCTAGAATTGGGTGTGTTCGATATTATCCTTCGGAGCTACAATTTAAAGCTTTGGAACTAGTCAAATTGTCTCCCGGAATATTTACTACACCTTTTGAAAATTACGGCCCTATGCCTTTTTCGCGCCCTAGTCCAAGAGTTAGGCTATCCCCTAGACTTCAATATATGGGTCTCCTTAGCCCTACAACTCCTCCTTCTCCAACCCCTGTTTCTAACTAAGGATCGAGATAGAAACATCAAGTAACAAAGACAGATTTATGATGAAATTTTCCAAATTGAAATTGAACCAGCGTGTTAAATTAGAACATACGACATTTTTGTACCCGTGCTCATATTGACATATTCTTTTGTTATTTAGATCAATAAGAATGGATCAAGAACTAACCTGAATAATTATATTTCTCTTGTTCTATTTTTTTGTTTATCCTATTGCTTCACTTTATATTTTTATAACTAGACATTGCCCATTACGACTGTTATTTTAGTGATAGGTAGACATGTTTACAGGTTGGGGTACTCGTCTAACTAGACCGAGCCCGTTCAAATGGACCCGGTTATCTACAAAGATCGACCTGTGCCCGTGTTCGCTAAAGTCCAAAATTTTTTGGGCGGGCTTGATTTTTATATAAATATCTAAGTCAGCTCGACGAATAATAATACTATTATTAAATATTTTTATATAATATTTAAATAATTATTTTAGTTTTCTGTATTTTGATTATATTGAACTTTACAATATGTCTTACAATTATTGAATAATTCAAGTAAAAATGTAATTATATGTCAGATGTAAAAACATTTGTATAAAATTTATCTTTTTTTCCTTTTTAGTTTAACAAAAAATTTACAAGAAAAACTATATATGAGCTTCGGGGTCAGACTTTAGAATAACCTCTTAAGTTCGATCTGAGCCCATTTTAAGTCCGAAATTTTAAAATGTAGGTCGGGCCGGACTTGAGTTGATGCTAGTCTAAAGCATGATAATACCCGATCTAAACTTTGTCCATCCCGTCCGATGAACAGTTTTGGTGATAGGTGAAACTAACCATAAATTTTCCGAAAAACAAAGTAAGAATAAATTGCATATAAAATATGAAATAAAAATATGTGACCTCTAATTTTCATTTTAGGCATTCATTTTTTCACTTATTTTATATGTATCTTTATTATTTTAATTTGGATCGGACTTTTTATAATATATGATTCTCTAAAATTTAAAAATTAAATTATTTCATCTCTTTTATATATAAAATAAATATTTTTAATCTGCACAAATAAAATATTTAAATTCAACCATTGTTACTCTAAATTTTAACTCCAGCTAGGGAGACATGAGAAATTGGATTTTATACCTAAATTTTAAAGGTGAAAAAGGTGATAAATTTAAACTAAAATTAAATTAAATAATCTATTAACCACACGCGGTATTATCATCTTACAGTCACGCTCGAAAATAAAAGTCACGTGACAACAGAAAAGAAAAAGGTCCCACCGGCCCACCTCCCTAAACACGACACTGACACCGCTCCCTCCGCCCCACCACCACCATCACCACCAGCTTTTACGCTTCACGCGCTCCAAACGTTCTTATCACGCGTGGCCAACGCACCATCTCCTTGATTAATACTTAATTAGTACTCGTATTAACCTAGATAATGCAATCAATACCAGTAATTACACAATTTAATTGAATAAAAAGACCCATCCAAAACCCACGCGCTTCACACACGTTACACAATCCTACATTGGTCGTTGTTCAAAGCCTCGACTTTTGTTTAACAATGCAATAATCCGAGGAGAGAGAAAATTTTCCATGTCTAGAGAGAGAAAGGGAGCGACGGGGAGGAAGATGATTATACCAGGACCAGGAGGCGTCTTCTGCTTTTGAATTTTTTTTGTCAATTTTTTTCAGTTTTTCGTTTTCTGTAATTAACCTAACCCTAGATTTAGGATTCTTCTTTTTTTTTTAATTGTTAGTTCTCTCTGATCGTCAAAACTAAGAAAAATTCTAGATCTCCAATTGTCGGTGCGGTTGATTCACTGTATGGTGTCGTGTTTTTAATCTCCTCGGCAGCAAATTTCGTAATGTCGTAGTGTTCTTTTTGGGGATTGGATTAGGGTTTGTGTTGTTATACTAGAGGGTTTTTGTTTTTGCCTTTCTGGTAATTGGATTGATGGAGCCGCGGGTTGGTAATAAGTTTCGGCTTGGTCGAAAGATCGGCAGCGGGTCGTTTGGAGAGATCTATCTTGGTTTGTTTACTTTTGCTCATTTGGTTTGGTGATATCAGTTGTAAATTTTGAATTGTAACTTTGATTATGATTGATTGTTGAATTTTATCATTTAGGTACGAATATCCAGACAAATGAAGAGGTTGCCATTAAGCTTGTAAGTTATCCTCTTTAGCGTAATTGTTCCCTGAATTCTGTTTTGATCTTCTATTTTTTTCCAGTCTTTACTATGCTTTGGTTTTTTCCTTTTGGTGATGTCTTAGCCTATTTTACATACTTATTTTGTTTCATTTGCTTTCCATGAATATTGGACAGTAGAGGTAAGTCAATTATCCAATATTGATTTTTGGATGAGTGTAGTTACTGTATGATTAAACTTAGTCATAGCTTGCCTGCTGCCTTTCCACGAGTCCTGTGTTTTAGTTTGCAGCTTAATGAATGATGATAGTGATTAGGAGATATGGATGTGAGTTTCCAATCTGAATTCGAGACTGTAAAAAACCTGAGTCATACAATGGTGGTGGGTCCTTTCAGAGACTGTTATCAAGAAGGTCTAGTCGGTTTATATAATATGCTTTCTCGAAGGCCGTGCTGTCTCTTGAAAATACGTGCATGAAGATAACTGCCAATCTTTAGTTCTCTATCAATTAGAAACTCAGTCAGCGATAGGAATTATCGTATGGGGTTGTTAATTAATTTACGAGAATAGTTTCATTTTTTTAACTCTCAGCACAGCCATGAGGTACCGTGTAGGATTTCTTAACATGGATAATTTGTAATCAGTAATTCATTGATATTCTTTCTTTGATAATTTTGGGGCGTTTTGCCAATTCTTGATTCTTGAAGATTGTGGGGATTAAAACTGCAACCCCATACCTCTGTATTAATTCATGTCATGGCATCTAGCTCTCCATTTGATAATTGAACGTAGAGTATCATGTTGATTTGATTTGTGGTATGCAGGAAAATGTGAAAACGAAACATCCTCAATTGCTCTACGAATCGAAGTTGTACAGAATCCTTCAAGGAGGAAGTAATGAGACATTCTTGGTTTTATTTGTCTTCAGAAATCTTCTTAATTGTAGTTTTTTTTATTCATCTATGCATATTGATTTTGCAGCTGGAATTCCAAATGTGAGATGGTTTGGAGTCGAGGGAGACTATAATGTTCTTGTGATGGATTTACTCGGACCTAGTCTCGAAGATCTGTTTAATTTCTGCAGTAGGAAACTATCTTTGAAGTCAGTTCTTATGCTTGCTGATCAAATGGTAGGTTTTATTGTGTTTGTGCATCTGCTCCTCTAGGTTGCATATCTTCTGAAGATTATTTTGTGTTCCTTTTTTTTGTTTCAGATCAATCGTGTTGAATTTGTGCATTCAAAATCATTTCTTCATCGGGATATCAAGCCTGACAATTTTTTGATGGGTTTGGGAAGGCGGGCTAATCAGGTTGGTATAGACAGACCTCTAGTGTATTTGTAATTTTCTTTTTCCAGGAGATCAAATGTTAAAATATATAATACCTCTTGAACCTTGCAGGTTTACATGATTGATTTTGGTTTGGCAAAGAAATATAGAGATAGTTCAACTCATCAACACATTCCCTACAGGTTAGAAAAGTTAAAACTTACGGTTTAGTACATGATTGTCTTTTATTTAACCTCTTGGGGTATGTGCAACAGGCTTGTGGATAGATGCTATGTTACATTGTTGTAATATGCTTATTGTTTGTTGAGATGATTGCCCTTGTACTAGTTTCCAGTCCTAGCATTATGATGTGGATATCATCATTTTTTTTGTCTTATGCATTCTTGGCGTGACAATTTGACTAGTTTTGTCGGCCGATTACTTCACCTTATGACGTAAAAATACTGCAGGGAAAATAAAAATTTGACTGGTACAGCTAGATATGCAAGTATGAACACTCACCTTGGGATTGGTACGTTCTTTCCTGTCATGCTCCATTCGGCATAATCTTCAATCTAACAAAGTTCAAAGTAGCATGCTCTTTGTTGGTCTTATAATTCCATTCAAACTATTTCTACTTTTTTGTGTAGAACAAAGCCGAAGAGATGATTTAGAATCACTGGGTTACGTCCTAATGTATTTCTTAAGAGGAAGGTGATTTTTCTGCCTGCTGATGTCTATATATTGTGTTATTTGCTCTCTATCCGTGCATTGTTGACTGATGTCTTATTTTCTGCAGTCTTCCTTGGCAAGGACTGAAAGCAGGAACCAAGAAACAAAAGTATGAGAAAATCAGTGAAAAGAAGGTCTCCACTTCAATTGAGGTAAGCTGTTCCTGATATGAATATCCTTTATACTTTGATATTCTGACTTTTGGTGCTGATAAATGACTTGCTGCTTTTCAGGCTTTATGTAGGGGTTATCCAACTGAATTTGCGTCCTACTTTCACTATTGCCGATCTTTACGATTTGATGATAAGCCGGATTATGCTTACCTGAAAAGAATATTCCGTGATCTCTTTATTCGTGAGGGTAAGAATATACAAGCGGTTTCTGGTATTCCCTTCTGATATTTAGTATTGGAATCTGATATGCTCCCATTGTATATGTTTCTGTTTAACCTAGGCTTTCAATTTGATTATGTCTTTGACTGGACAATATTGAAGTACCAGCAATCACAGCTGGCAAATCCCCCAGCCCGTGCCCTTGTAAGTGTTGGCACTTTTTTTCAGTTTTTCCTTTGTTTATTGAAGTGGCATGAGATTGAATAGTTCTTTCTGTTAGGGCCCTGGAATTGGAACTAGTTCTGGAATTCCTCCTGCTATTGCCAGTGCAGACAGACAGACAGGTGCCTTTTCTGTCCCTTTTGCCGGATTTTCAGTTTATGCCCTTAAAACATTATGTATTACTTTGGTTGATTTTCAGTTTTTTTAGGTCAGTGCTCTGAAGTGTTTATGCATGCATATTTCTCGATCATTCCTGTATCGGATAATAAATAATCTGCCTTTTTTCGAATGAACTCAGAATATGTAATTGATATTACTGGATATTATCTACTATGTTGCAGGTGGGGAAGAAACGCGTCCATCTGGACAGTCAATGGATACAACAAGGCGCAGACTATCTGGGCAGTTCCTTAATTCTGGAAGTTATGCCAAGCAAAAGAGTCCTGTAGCCCATGATTCTCCCATTATAAAGGATCCTATTGTAAGTTGTTGATTGATTTCCCCCTTTTTCGTGTGTTGAATTTTGTTTAACTATAAGTATCCTGTATTTCAGTCAGAATTCACCACATGATGCATGTGATTCTTTTTAATTGTTGTTAGCTGTTGTTTTGAGATTATGGGCTGCTTAACAACTTGAGTCAAATTTGTGTTTATCTGTGGTTTAGAAATCGCTAGGCAGTAGTCGGGTGGCTGAAGTCTCCGAAGCTTAGGCAGAGATTAATCGGGCTCTGGCGGGGATTAATCGGATTAGTAGTTTTTATTTTTAAATATTAAAATTATAAATTCAATTAGTATGTGAATTATACAAACAACAACAACATTACCCCAATGCCTAAAAAGGCTCCCGCACAAGCAAGGGGGGGTCGGCTGTTCGATGGGGGCCAAAGATTCACCATTCTTTGGCTTTAGATTATAATATGTAATTTATATTATGACAAAATATTTTATAAAATAATAATAGACATTTAAATAAAAAACATGCAATTTTAGTTAAATCTCAAATTTCATTAAAAATACAAAATTTCTGTTAAAGTGCTTTATCTTGATATGAAGTGTCCCGGACTTCCTTGGATTAAAATATATTTAACTATAATTATTCTAAGTATTGTATCTTGAAAAAATGTGTCTAAGCTGAGCCTAGGCAGAAAAATCTGCCTAATCAGTGCGTAGGCGGTGTTTATTCAAGTTTCTTGTAGCTTTTCATGTTCTGTATACTTTTTCAAATCTCTCCTAATTTGTGCAATGATGGAGCAGTTATCGAGCTCTACTACGTTTATGGGGCGGACAAGCCGATCCTTGAGACAACCTGCTGGTGTTTCTTCAAGTCGTGATGTTTTTGTCGGAAGTGAAGCCGATCCCCAACGCTCTCGTACAACAGATGCAAGCCCGGGGGCTATGCATAAGGTATCAAGTGGACAAAGGAGCCCACCCTATGGATCTTCAGACCCTAGGCTCTCATCATCAACAAGAAACGCCACTCAAGTAAAGACATATGAATCTGCCCTTAAAGGAATCGAGGGCCTGAATTTCGACGGCGATGATAAGGTTCATTTCTAGGTATGATCAGCAGTTGTACGCATTGTTGTAAATCGAGGATTTGTTCGTGTGCTGGAGAAGTGGGTTAGTTGAGTTGATGAAATTGTGGTTTGAGGCATTATATTAAAGTGGATTTGAATTTGCACACAGCAAGATTTACGAAGAGCAGGGGTCTTGGAGATGATTTCCAGAAAATTTAGAAGGCTACTGCAGATGGTTGATGTGGAATTACTATTTTTTTAAATGGTTCTAATAGCTTTAATATATTTCTGTTGTCTGTTTACTATATGATAATATGATACCACTTTTTATCGGTTTTTTTTTGGTTGTGGTTAGAAAAGAAAAATGTTCTGTTTGAATCAAATTTCGAACTTGAAGCGACTGTAAATCTGGCCATGTATTTTTGTCTGCTAAAGTTTTTCCAAAGTTGCAGTTTGAAGAACGATACAGCATTGGGGTTGGCTTGTCAAGTGTAGCTTGTTAGATAGCTAGTTGTCTTAAGATCGATTTTCGGGTTATACCAGGAGCCTATTGTGCTTGGGAAGTTGATGCAAAATGAATATAGGTCGCTTGACATTGTAAATTCATTTAAGATATAGTCAGGGCGGTCTTATAAATTATGGGGCCTAGGCGAAAAAATTATATATTTTAATAATTTTATATTTTATTAAAATTAATTATTAAATATTAGTAAGAAAAAATAAATTTTCTAATATATATTGATATATTTTTGTAAGAATATAAATATCTTGGTATTAAATTTGGAAAGAAAAAAATATATAGGGGTCCTCATTTTTATGAGGTCCTTAGCGGTCGCCTTAGTGGCTTTCATTATAGGGGCGACCCCCCGATATAGTGCGATTAATAGGCTATGACTCCTGATTTTACATTATAATGAATAGATGTAACTATCGTCCTCCTTATGGCATAATTAAGGGCATGTTTGGCATTATTTTTAGAGCTACTTTACGGAAAGCGTCACTTATAAACTTTTAATAAAACAACATATTTTAGTATTGAACAAAATATTTTAACTCTTAATATTTATTAATTAGAGACTGTCGGATATTAACTTTCAGAACTTTTTGTGACAGTAGCTTAAAAAAATTTAAAAATAGAATTTTTCGAAAAAGTATGAGAAAGCAATGTCAAACTAGCGATAGGTTTCACGTTTCGTTAGGCTAAAAGAAAAGAATGAGATTGCACTAACTGAATAATAATAATGATAATGATAATAATAAGAGATAAATTAATAATAGAGAAGTTAATGGCTCAAATAGTTTCATGTGTGTTGGGCTACAGATGAGGCCTACTCAGGTGGATAGTTGAACCTAAATGTAGAGATTTATGTCTTAAATAGTTTTGAAAATGACATGGTTAAGAGAGATTTTATTTCTCCATATTAAAGTCTATGTGCATAAATGTCCATATTTAGTTTTGAATTATTCAGACATATTTATTGATTTGAGGAATATATATTTATTCATTGATGAAGATTTCCGTATTTTTAAAAGTTTGACATTCTAATCGAATCATTAAAATTAATAAAATATTTATTACACTGTTAAAATGACTAATTTGTTCTTTATATTTTATATAAAAAAAATTTTTTTTCTTAATTATTACTCATAATCAATTACCTCCCTTCTAATTAATATAAGGATAAACTAAAAAAAATATAATAAAAAATGTATTGAAATTTTAAAACGTCAAACTTTTAAAAGAATATAGAAATGGAGAGAGTATTTTGTATTACGAGAATGCAAAAATCTAAAAAAAAGGTTTTATCCATTTAGAGGACTATTTATTGCATATATATAGTATTGGTTAATCAGTTAATGTAAAAACTAGTGCACGAAAAAAAAAAACTCGACACTGACAAGAATCATTATTTAAAATAAAGTATTGACCTCATTAATTCGTGTCTCATTAATACCATGCCTAGAAATACTAAGTCACACCTATAGGGTGTATTGCAACAATTTGAGTTATTAAGACCAACATTTCTTATTTAGGATTTGAAGTATTTACAAATTAAGAAAAGAACACTACTTAATATAAAATTTTAAAAAATAATTCGATTGAATATTTGAGTATATTCTGCCCTCTATTTTATTTTAAAGGGTTGGAATTTAATGCACACATTTGTAAAAAAAATTCACTCACTTCCTCATATTTTATATCTCCCTAATTTTACTCTAAAGTTACCTTAGAATATACTAATTTCTTAAAAATGCACTTTAGCTAAAGTAAGGCTCGATTCTCTTAGACTACAATTTTATTTAGTCTAGTTCAGTTTTGCGTAGTTATAAATTTACACTAAATTAAGTTAAGTTCAGTTCAATCCATTTTAGTTTAGTTCAGTTCAATTCAGCTTTCAAAAGTTAAAACATACGAGGCTTAATAGACTAAGTTGTAAATAATTTGAATTTTACATGTTGAGAAGATTCTTACTAAATTAAATAAAACATGTAAAAATTGTTGAATTAAATTTTCTTAATACGAAAATAATTATATTCTCGTACTAGTGGAAACTTCAAATAAATTATATATTAACTCTATCTCTCTCTCAATGTAAAAGAAAGAAGTACGAATATTAATATCTGACATAAAAGGTTCAAGCCATAACAAAGAGAAGCTATACAACTTAATTCCAATATAATCTGATTTAGCAATTTTTTTGGCACTTTACTGTTATTGATTCTGTGAACATAGTAGCTAAATAATCCCACCGTATTAATAAGGTAAATATTGTATAATTGTTTGATTTTCCGCGATTTTTTTTCCATTCCTCTCTGTAAATAACCAAATATTGGTTTACAATCAATAACATCCTCTCCGTCTAGAGTAACGATGAGTCGAAGAACACCGTGCATTAATGGGTGGTCGGAACCCGTATTCACGATCACAAGGTATTTTTATTTAGCTGATATATTCATAAGGGTTTCTTCAATCCATTCCATGAGTTACTGAAAATAAAAAGAAGTTCATATGAAGATCTAATAAATTAAATAATTTAATTCGAATTTTCATCCTCAATTTAAGGTGAATAATATAATGGACTGAATAATTTAACCCCTTCTCCCCTCCGATTTGAATCGACTTCTACTCTCATAGGCAATTAGAGCATCTTTAGTAGATAGTTTATTTTATCAATTATCTTGATATATAGGCATAAATAGACAATTAACTTCAAAATGACTCTACACTAAATCTTCTATTTACTCTTTACAACGTGACATAGAAAAATAAATATTACATATTATCTATTTAATCTTCTACATACAAATAATAAAATAGAAGTTTATATAATTAGTTTCATATTATTTTATTGACGAAAGAGATTATCTAACAACTTATTTAATTTTTTTATTATTATTTTATTTTAAAAAATTATAATAAAAAATTAAATAAATAATTTATTAATTATATAATAAAAAATTAAATAAATAATCTATTACAATTACTTTTTAAAATTTCTCGTCAGATACCACGAGTGAATAGAAGGTTGGACTGTAGTTGTTTGACAGCTGACAAGTGGCAAAGTCAAAAAGAATACGCTGCTAAAATGCGCACCTAATTTCCCTTTTACATCACCGACGACGCCATGCCGCCTTCCTTTCTGCGGTCAGAGTGAGTGAACACAACGCAACCTCCAATTTCCCCTACAAAATCCCCATCCAATTCCTTCCCCACAGATCCACAGCCATTTCAAACTCCAAATTCCCAATGGAAGATTTCAAATCGAAACCACCGTACGCCGACGGCGGAGGCAATACGCAAATACAGCCTTACGGCGGCTGCGGCGTTACTGGCATGCAGGATCTGAGATGCTACAGCGCCAATTACGCCTCGTCGGCGTACCAATCACAAACCGATGTGAAATTCAAAAAGGCGAAATCGACGAACGGCGGCTCGGTTTTGAGGAGTTTGAGCTTGAGCGATCCGGAATTGCAGAGGAAGAAGAGAGTGGCTAGCTATAAGGTTTATTCTGTTGAAGGCAAAGTGAAAGGATCTTTCAGGAAGAGTTTTAGGTGGCTCAAGGACAGGTACTGTAGAGTTGTTTATGGCTGGAGGTGATTCTTTGTTACTCTTTCCGCGTTCTTAAATTAATGCTTTCAGCTTGTTTGTTGGTGTTATTAAGTGTATGATAATTTTATTGATATGCAATTACAAACTTCGAAATTATTTATGATGCCTGCTCTGTTGTGTGCTTGAATTTGGGGATTTGAATGAGTTTAGGCATCTTAATTAGGTTGATTGATTGTGATTCAATGATTTCGTAAGAGTTTCATAGGGCTCAAATTGTTGATCTATGAAGCATGGACACTCCAAGACCTGGAGTGTCCCCATCAGACACCAACACTCTCGGTACACTCGTCTCCAACACTCTAAATTTCAAACGGACATACCTCGGACACTCCACTCTACGTAGAAGTCAATGTATCTCCTTTGTGGAAATATCTGACAAAAATAGAAAATGTGGTGACAAAAATAGAAAGTGTGGTGGTGGGTGGGGTAATACGGCATTTAAATGCAACAATGTGGGTAAGAAAAGTATGAGTCATACACTAGAGTTAAAGCACATTTGTTGTACATAGCTGGGGCATGAGCAATAAAGTCACAGGACATGACATGGATTTTATTATATATGAATATTATGTTTGACAATTTATTTTAGTTGCCGCATCGCAAACGTGTCCAAATGCATATTTTTTCCAGATTGTCGTGTCCGCATGTCCGTGTTCGTGTCTTGTCGGACACTTGGGGTGTGTCCGTGCAACCTATTTGGTTGATTGTTGGGATTGTGCCTCAAAAATATGGTTTTTTGGCTTAGTTTTATCCAATTTCAATCTAGGAAGGAAGTTTCTTTATGCTAATGGTGTGTTTAGGACTGGATTGGAAATCCTACTTTCTTGTTTAAATTAGTACTGCATCTGAAAAAAGAATTCTGCAATTAAGTGTTCGTTTCTGGAGTTTGCTTTATAAATAGAGCTCCTATGATGTAAGAGATATTGAAATAGAAGAAATAGCGATAGAGATTTTAGAAATTTGGTTTAAGCAAATGCGAATGGATCATACAAGGATTTTCATACAAGGTTGAAAATATTTATATAAATAGAATCTCTATGATGTAAGAGAAATCCGGGACGAAGAAATGGCCATAAAAGTTATAGAATTTGAGGTAGTGAATGGATCATACAAGGTTGAAAATCTCTCCTACATATAGAGGAGATAATGTGATGTGAAGAGAAGATCCGACCGGAAGAATGGCAATATAAGTTATAGAATTTGAGGTATTGAATGGATCCTACAAGTTTGAAACATGTTGTTCATAGAGTAATAGCTTCTCCTCGCCTATCGAGCAATCCGTGGTCATAGTTTTGTTCCCAGGATTGTTCAATTCTCCTCGCCATATTTTCGGAAAAAATTTGGTCTTCGTTCTCTACTAAACTTAATTGAATGGTATTGAACTAAACTGAAAATAATTCGAAAAGAGCAGAGCCTTAGTTGTTTAAGTGTTTTTGAAGATGATGTATGATGCATTTATCTCTTAGGTGGCGTTTCGTTCGTGGAAATCTTATTCCGTGGAATAGAAATAGAAATGAATGGAAAGATGTCAGATATAGTTGAATATATGTCTAGATTCCGTTAATGCACGGAAAAACTTTTTATAGTTTATATACATCTTCTAGAAAAGTTATTCCTTTGTTTCAAAAAGGAATAACTATTTCGTGATATGCATATAAACTAGGAAAAGTTTTTCCGTGCCATCCTCGATGAATAATGTGTCATATTTGATACGTTTCTGTACATTTCTATTTCATGGAACAGGATTTCCGCGAACCAAGCGAGCCCTTAAAGAAACAAAGGGATTAGTTTATTAGAATCGGAGTCGCCATTTAACTTTACAACCACTTGGCTAAGCCTTTGTTTCTTTATTATTATTGTAAGTGGAATGAGGCGAATTTTTTTTAAAAAAAACTTTACAGCCAACTTAACTTTTAAGAATTTCAGTCCCTTTTAGTTGATGCACTGAAATTGCATTGGCGTTTACTAGATATTCAAAGTACTGAGTTGAGGTCAAGTTGTAACATGTAGCTGTTAGGCATTGCATAATTCTACAGCACAATTTGCCTAATTTCCTCCAAACTTTTAAAAATTTCATTGTCAGTAACAGAAGATGTACTGATTTTTAAAAAAAAAAAACTTGAAATTTGACAATATATTATCATCTGGTGATTCATTTTCCAAATTGTTGACTAAAATGGTTGAGAGGAGTTATTGATAAGTAGTACTATAAAATTGTTGGCTTGGTAACCAAAATCTCAAACTTTAGTTCACATTTTCTTTCAATTTAAAAAAATTGAGTGTAGCTCAATTTCAATTTATTCTGAAAACTAAACTCCCCATTATATTCAAGGTAGAAATATAAAACCTTTGAACTCATTTCCTAATAAAATATTAAGGGTGAGTCTTGCCTGAGTTTTTTCCAGCAGTTTTTCAGAAAAGCTCCATTTTCAAGCAGATTTGATTTTGGAAAAAATAAATCAGATAGTTTTTAATTAATCAGCATGAAAGATCAAAATGTGTTATTCTTAATCAAAATATGTAATACTATTAAAAGTTTGTAAGAACAACTTATTTTGAAAATAGCTCAAACGACAATGTTAAACTGGCCCTAAGAATATTAAGAAGTGGTTGTGAGTTCAATCCATACAATCTATAAAATTGATAAAAAGTCACGTATTTCTCAAAAAAAAAAAATTAAGCAGCCTCTTAAATAAAAACTCTTATTTGTTATCTGATTCAAATCTGATGTTCCTAAATTGGTGTCTCCTTCCATGTTCCTCTATTCATCATTTGACATGTGGCATATTTGTAGGAGTGATAAATTGAATTTGAATAAAATAATAATAAAAACAGACACGTGTCAAATGATGAATGAGAGACATGAAAGAAAAGACCAATTTAAGGACAACAGATCTGAATCCCTTCAACTAACTACACTACATGATAAAAGTTAACATGTAACTTGACTATTTTACCTAAGAATAAATTATATGCAAGTTTTATGTTGAACATTTAAAAATATACTCTTATATTTTCATTATTTACATATTTTTTCATAGTTTATAAACCTGTATTTTTAATTAGAAACGACGCTTTTTGATGTATGATTTTATTTTCATTTCGTTTTCATTTCCATACTACCTAGATTATGGCTAATATGAAAGGAACGTAGTTAACTTATAAGTTATGACTTTAAAAAGTATATTCTCACGTATATTTTGAAAAAATGGAAAAATAGACCGAAAGCAAAGCAATAACTTCGTACCTGCCATTAGTTATCTCAAAAAATTGAGAATTTCATGTCACCAATACCCGCTTAGCAAATGCTCATTGAGCTGATCAACTAGTTCATTACTCAATAGCTATTCCAAAATTAGAAACACTGAAAGCTTAAGAATATAAATAAAATACAAAGAGGTGCTACTTGGTCGGGAATAATTATTAAAAATTATATAATAGATTGGGTCTTTTGATCCCTTCACACTGCATGGATGATATTTGTCAGAAACTATTTTATGCTATTACTTTTTATTATTTTATTCATTTTTGAAACATATGTCATTCATACAGTGCGAAGGGACCAAATAATTCAGTCCATGATATAATTTGCCCAAAATTATTGTGTACATGTAGTGTTGGTTTAGCAACTAGGGGTCAACGACGAAATACTATAAATATTACAATTATCACTAAAAATTTAGTGTTTTCTTAAACTTTAAAGCCACCTTATAACTCCCTTAATTATCAAACATGCACCATTTTACTCTACAATACTTTGCTCCTCCATATCAACTTATGTGTGAAAATCTTACATTCATATGTTTTTAAGTAGTTGGGCTGGTTGGCAACTTAGGGGTGATCACAAGTTTTATATATTTTTCTTGTGAGTCTTGTTGGATTTTAAAATTGTTTTGAAATCCTCAAGTCATATATGTTTGTCAACTAGTACAACATGATGAATGTTATGGTGCCGTGTCAATATGGAAAGGTTAATTAGATAGTCATGTTGTACAAACTCCAAAATTTAATCAATTCCTTTTCTAGAATTTGATATTCACATTATAACCAAATTAAAAACATCAAAATAATCATGATTCAATCAATTTTTTTTTCTTTCAGACATGTTAATTTGATATATAATTAACTTTTTTTAATGAAATATAGAATTATATATTTTGTGGTATTCTTCTATAGCAACACACACCAAATAAGCAGGTTATAGTATAAACATTTGACATTTGTTAGTAGTAGTTTTGCTGATTAAAGAAAATTATTCAAAACAAAACTGATCCTAATACAATAAAGGGGCGTTTGGTTCACATTAAGAAAGGGAGGGGAATTAAGAAAGGGAAAGGTAAAAAAAGGAATGTAATTCCCTTTGGTTGACTTATGTGCTTGGTATGATCAAGAAAGGGAATGAAATTGCTTCTGATTTCATTTATTATTTTTTGAATTACAAAAAATCAATCATTTAATTATAGTATAATAACAATAATTACATATAATCTTAATTAATTATAATAAATAAAAATATAATTTATTAATTATTATTAATGATTATTCTTATTATATTTATAATAATTATAAAAATAATATTAATATTAATAATATATATTATTAAATAATAATATTTTTATTATTATTTAATATATTATTAAATAAATAGCAATATTATTCAATAAATATTGTTTGGAAATTTTTTTAATAATAAATAATATTATTAATATTATCTAATAATATTATTTATTATTAGATAAATAATATTATTATTAATATTAACATTATTTAATAATATTATTTGTTATTAAATAAATAATAAAATTATTAAATAAATATTATTTAATAATATTCATAATAATAATAATAATTATATATTATTATTATTAAATAAATATATTATTTAATAATATTCATAATAATAATAATAATTATATATTATTATTATTAAATAAATATATTATTTAATAATAATACTATATATATTTTATAAAAATATTATTAAGACATTAAAAATAATTAGTGGCAAAGGCTTTGTCTAATGGTTGAGCCTTAAAGCTGTGATCCTAGAGGTCGCAAGTTCGAGTCCACACTCGGACGAGGTGGGATAAGATTTTTCTTTATTATTATTATAAGCCCATATAAAGCAAATTTTTTTAAAAAATTAAAAATAATTATAATTATTTTTATATATTATTATTGATTATATAGAATAATAATATCATTTATTATTATTAATAATTTTATAATATTATTTTTATTTAATATTATAATAATATTTATTATTATTATTATTTTATATAATAATAATAATTTAATTATAAAATAATAGTATTAGAGAAAAAAAAAAGAGAATGCTAATTTATAGTGGATTAAAGGGAATGAAAAGACCTTGAAAGGATTAATCTTATTATTCAAAATGGGTAATGAATTTAATTCTTTTATCCAAACAAACAACAAATGGAATCAAATATTTTAATTCCCTTTCGTGAACCCTAATTTCAACTTTTAAAAAATAAATTAAACAACAAAACCATTCAGTCCCAAATCATAAGGATATTTAATTTTTTATGTTGTGGTACATTTAAGTGATTGACTTTATGTCTTTTTAATATCTTAATTCTATGAATTGCACTGATTAAATGGGGAAGTTTTACACGAGTACATATTCTCTAGCTATAAAATCTATTTTATATATATATATATTCATTGAGATAAATTGGTATTTTTTCTTGAAAAAGTTCCAACAATTGTTTAAAGATGAGAATGTAACACTGAACAACGGAACATTATACACCTCCTACGAATTTCTCCTATTACTGAACTATACCTTTAAACTTCTTCTACCCCATTCGCTCATACTCCTAATGCCCCAGCCAACAAATATACTCAGAAAATTAAGTTGTGCAAATTAGTCGAATTGACAATTAGATCTTACTCTCAGGCTCATATGTTTCCTAATATAAACAACCAGCCATATGTTGCAGCCACCATCTCGAGTCATAACCACGGCACACTCACACCAGCGATTAAATTCAACGTGATTCTGTTAACCCTTTTCGGTTCATCACATCATGGTAATACAATAGCACAGACATGGGTTGACCCAGAATGCAGAAAATGAACCAAAATATCATGTTTCCTACCTGTGTCGAGTTTCAAAAAAAATAGCAACATATAATACCCCGCCAAATTATTATCAAGCTTTAAGGCAAATTCATCACCAGCTCCCTCAATTTGTCTTATTCTGCCTATTGCGCTATTGAACTTTGAAAAGGTTCTTGTAGCCCCCTAAACTTTCAAAAGGTGCACCGGTTTGCCCTATGAATGCCACATGTAAGTTTCTGTTTGGAGAGAGAAAAATCAAGAAGATGAAATCTATAAAAAGTCAAACCAATCAGAAGCTGACACGTAGTATTCAAGGGGCAAACTGGTTACCTTTTCAAATTTCAGAAGAGCAGTAGGCAAAATGAGATAAGTTGAGGGAGTAGGTGATGCATTAGGCCATATATTTGAATGGCCTGATGTATTATCAGTAAGGTCATCCAGTTTGTAAGATCTTTACATACTCATACCGCGGTTTATACATCTGGTAATCATATGCCAAGACGATAACAAGCCAGAAAAGCCAGCAAACAAAATCTAGAAGGCCAAACGCATCTGTTGCCCCCCGAACTTGGCACGTTTTGTCACATGCCACCCCTAACTTTCAAGTGAATCACTTTACCCCCTAAAGTTGGCAAAATTGATACAGTTTGCCCCTCCTCAGTGCCACGTGTCAGTTTCTAGTTGGTTTGACTTTTCAAAGATGTCATTTTTTAGATTTTTCTCCCTCCAATCAGAAGTTGACAAGTGGCATTGAGGGGTCAAACTGTATCAGTTTTGCCAACTTTAGGGGGTAAAGTGATTCATTTGAAAGTTGAGGGTGGCATATGACAAAACGTGCCAAGTTTGGGGGGGCAATGGATGCGTTAACCCTATCTAGAAAAGAAAACGTACCATTGAGCTTTTGAACTTCTGCTGAAGGAAATTCGTTATTACAACCAAAGGAACCTGAGAACCACAAGAAACGGACAGCCATAGGAAATTCGTTATTAAAACAACCTGGATTAAAGTAAAGTGAACTTCTAGGTTCTAATGAATATACTCGATCTTACCTGGAACATTATTCCTATAAAGGCCCAGAGCTTGAATATGTGGCAAGGAACAGCTATACACAACTGTTGATAGATAAACAGCTTACAAAAAAATGTAGTTAATGCCAGGATCGAATCAAATAACTCAATCAGTATATACGTAATATTTTTATTTGATCTTTATGTTCTTCAATCACCTATTTATTTATTTATTCCAATTGTCTTTATATCATATATAAGCAGAACCAACATCAGCCCCCAGGTAGTCTACAGTATTACAAACCGGCTTCACTGAAAGTATCATCGATCATGCCCATACCAATAATTTTTAACGATAAAAATAAATTCCCTTTATAAGTTCATATATAGAGTATGCCCTAAACAAAAATCGCTACATTATTATGATATGTAATCTCAATGGAGAAACTGAACTAGAAAAAGGTGTCGGTCTAAGGATATGACAATCAATTTCACAGAAATGAAATAAAATGGGCATTATTCACATCCATCAGCATACTGAAAGAACAGGGCATCTCAATAGATTCACAAACTAGAATATAGAAATTTGTATGAAAGAAAATACTCCCTCCATCTAGAAATTATTGTCTCTTTAGCCATTTTATTAGTTCTCTTTTTAGTTGTCAATTTAGATTATCAATGTATTTTGTACAATTTTTTCTCTAATTTGCCCTTCTATTAACTATGAGAGAGACTATGTATTGTTAAAATTATAAGTGAGTAATTAAGAAGAAAGAGAATTTAGTAAAGGATAAATTAGTCATTTTGGCTGTGTAATAAATTTTTCGTTGGTTTTGATGATTCAGTTAAATGGACAATATTTTATAGATAGAGGGAGTAACAGTTAATACCTCATGAAATACAGCTGATACGAAGAAAGCAATAACTATTGCCACCCCCTACGTCATTACAAAATGATAGAAATAAAAATGAGCAAGAATGAACAATAAGCATAATACACAAATGCTACATTTATAGTTGCAAGAACTATCATAAATATTGCTCTATTTCTATTGATGTGAACAAATGAAGATTTGTATATAAGCGTAATACACAACTGTATTATTTAATTCCTAAGCACACTTGAAAGACCCTAACTTATTACTCGATCCTAGTCATGCAGCCTTTTGAAGGATTGAGAAATGCGTTCCTGATTTCTCAAAGAAATATGACCCTTACAGATTCCAAATACGATTTGATTCTTGAAGATTACAATAGATCCATAAATTACAATTTCAACCCATACAACACAAAGTAATGTTCTCATCTCAGAACAAAAAAAGACAGTCATCAATAAATAAAATGAGAACTATACATCCAAGAACATAGCGATCTAAGGTTAACATAAATTAATGAATAATTCAACGGCCTCTTAGAGCGAGAAATGAAATTACCTTTGGAATTCCATGACGTAAGCACGGAAAGTAGATATGGCGAACCATCCACTTATGAACAGGCTGCGAACAATTAGAACTGTATCAGTAACATGATTGACATCCCTTTGACTGTATGGTGTTGCTGAGTATGTGCATAAGCATATCCACAAGCAATTTTTCACATTCTTTCATAAAAAGAAGGATGTCTCATACTATCGTAGCTCCAAGGACTAGATTACATAAACAATTTTAACACAAGCTTGTAACAGGTACTTTGACTCTAAGAAATGAATTCCACTTCTAGATTTACAACTCTCCAAGGCACTTAAGAAGACGTTCAATTTAACAAAACTCTTCTATTATGTCTGACTTCAATCCACAACTCACAAGTCATTATACTATAGGTGGAAGCAAAAGGCAAAAAGTCAGTTTGAGAAATATCAAATATGATTATGTAGAGGCAAAATATTGCAACATAGGACACACTCAAATAAACCACTTAACTTTTTCAATTTTAAGCGTGTAATCAACCTCAAACAAGGTTTAAGCATACAATCTAATGATGAAATAGGTGAGAGAGATCATGCTTTAAAAAGAAAAACATCTTAAAATGATAACTAGAAAAGAAACCAAAACATGACCTCTATGCATAAAAATAGACATAACTGCTGAAAGTCACCTACGTTAAAGCAAAGGCTGGAAAGTATTATGGATTCAGAAACATACCATATTCCACATTCTCCAGTACTGATGAACCACGAAGGTGAGCATGACAACATTCAAAATCGATATCAGAAAAACAGTGTTTAATGATATGCCGGAAAGAAAACCTTACTGAAAATTTGAGACTCGTACCTCATCAACTGTTCTTGCATTCCACCAATCTTTATAGAATTCTCGATCACCAAATCGAAGAAGCTCAGCTAGTATATTTAACCTGTGTTTGTATGCAAGGACACCAAACTTCAGAAATTGTCTTTGATGAAAAAAATAATAAAAGATGACTAAGAATGCATTCTCCACCCCCATGATGAACATCTTAAACTAACACGTCATTATAAATTTTCTCAAAATCACATGTAAACCTAAAGAGTCACATAATTCACTGAAAAACAATTTTGAAGTAGTGGATCAATAATAGATCATTCAAAAAATGAACTTGCAATATCATCCAACAATCAATATGTTGCCCAGAAATAAACATAGAACAACAAATCTCTTCATGTTACTAGCATGCGGCGAATGACAGGTGAATGTTAAAAATAATAAAAAAAATTACTAAATCTCTTCAATATTATAAGAAAATTTTCAATACTTTAATAAGTAATGAAACCTTAAAAATGCAATGGAAAGAAAAGATTGGTAAACTCACCATAAGTGAAAGAAGCAGTAGAACATGCAGAGCCACACATATAAATTTGGAACCGAAAGCTTCAAAATCCTCTCAATGGCATTTAAGAAATCTCCTTTCAAAGGGTGTTGTGAATTCTTGACAATGGGATTGATATACTGCAGATTATGTTGACAGAATGTCAGAGATGAAAATACTGATTTCGAAAACATCAGATAGGCTGTGGAAAGCACACTGTAAATATGAAGTTCTTACCTGTTCTATTATAAATCCCATGAATCCAGTAAATATTATCAACTTGACAAATTGACGAAACACCCAGCTTTTACGAACCGATGATGTACGAGGATAACTCGGCTATAAAATAAAGATATAAAAATAGGATGGCAAGGTTAATACAACCAAGTACTCCAAACGTTAAGAAAAAAAGACATTGTAGTTAAAATTTCCTATTTCCACTACCACAAAAAGATCAGCAATGTCGTACAAAAAGTTCAACCACAAGTCATACAAAAGCATAGTTACACTCAAAATGCCAGAATCAATAACTTAGCTCCAACTTTCCCTGGTACCAGACAAAGATGACTCGACATATATATCTAATATTATAGAAAACGACAATACAACTGCAAATATGGTTGAAAAAGTGATTGTGAACCACATGGTGGCCAATCTCAAGATCTAAATTAGAATGGACCCTCAAATAACTTAATGCATAGAGATGATATGCCAAACAAGAATTCCAAAAAACAAATACCTATTCATATTACTCAATTTTAAGAATGTTGTATGAACTAGAAACAACAATCATTAGCTATATGACCAAACATGCAGCACAGATTGTGTAAGGGCAGAGATATATAAATGATATTACTTATTACTGCAAGTTTGTAACTCCTGGACAGTTAAACTTGCATCTAGCATCATAGGAGGAGTAATACCAAGATGGACCAAGGATTCTCATATCATACTTAATCATGTGCACAGTGCCGTACATTAATTACAAGAAGAAATATGATAGGCTACCTGGTAACATAAGGTGGGTGCAAGCATGAAGTACACCAAACTTTTGAAGCTCACATCACGAGAATACTCTGAACTTGGAGTATCTCCTCGTGCATCTCCCTGGCATAGAACGCGTTGGTGTCATCTTGTTTGTCAATATAATGGGTAGAGAAATGAAGCCAAGGTAAAATATTTAATCCCTTGTTACTCGGTAAGAGATAATGAGGGAAATGGGGCTGGGGAAAGGGGGGGAAAAGAGTACTTCTTTCTCACCTCCCTTTGAAAACATAATGTGATGAACTATTCGAATAAAGGGTAAATTTAAAAAAAGACCATGTGGTTTCACTCATTTGCAAAACAGGTCTAAGGAATTTTTTTTTGCAAAACGGGGTCTATGGTTTCAAAAAAAATTGCAAATAAAGGGTTCTCAATATTAAATTATGTCACGAAATAGGTAATCTTATCCATTTTTATCCGAATTTTTGCGGAATGGTTATTAAAAATACAAACTTATGACGTATAATTTTCATAGTGCAAATATTTTTTTTGAAATACACATCAGTGAAAAATTTTGAAATTTCTTTAATAGTGAAAATATTTTTTTAATTAACTTCTGATAACATACTTTAAAAAATCATAAAAAATAAAAAAAATCTCCGAAATTTACTCAAATCCTAACGTATAATTTTAAATAATAAGGTTAAATTATTGAAATGTTTAATTGTTTAAAATATTCACTGTAACACCATTATTCCGAAGCCATAGGCCCCCTTTTGCAAATTTTTTGAAACCACAGACCCCATTTTGCAAAAAAAAAATTCCTCAGACCCCATTTTGCAAATGAGTGGAACCACAAGGTACTTTTTTGAAGTTTTCCCTAGAATAAATCTACAAGAGCAATTATCATGAGTTTTTAGTCCATAATTTTGTAATAGTCACTCAAACATCAATATACAAATCTTTGGCAAAACTATAAAATTTTCTCTAGCAACTCAAAAAATTGCACTATTAGTCTATTACCTTGTCAATGGATCTGGCAACAGCTCTCAGGTCATAGTTTGTATGTGCATATGATACCAATTTTAACCACACAATGCAAGCAAAGAGCATCAATGTGACACCAGATAAAACAGCAGAATCACAACTGCAAAAGTTACACAACGAATGATAAGTATTTTCACACATGTGTAGATCATCTAATTAACAATGCTTCATAGGATTCGGACAACAAACATATACTGCTTATAAATCCTATACAGAATATTTTATCACAACTATAAACTACGGCAGACTATGAAGCATGGGCACTCCAAAACCTGGAGTGTCCCCGTGTCGGACACGTATCGGACACCGACACTCTCTGGACACTTGTCGGACACGTGTCCGACTCAAAATTACACTCCATGTAGGATGGACACTCCACGTAGAAGTTAATGAATCTCCTTTATGGAAATATGTGACAAAAATAGAAAAACATAGTAGAGGTGGGGTAATACAACATTTAAATGCAATAATATGAGCAAGAAAAGTAAGGATCATACACTAGAGTTAAAGCACATTTGTTGCACGTAGCTAGTAAAAGTATTGGCTTGTATGATAAAGTCACAAGACATGACATAGCAATTATTTTGGATATATTTTTTGTTCTTTTGTAATTGATCAAATGACTATGGATGATATAAATTTTATTAGATATGAATATTTATGAGCCTTGTTAGGCATTGGGGTAATGTTGTTGTTGTTGTTGTTGTTGTTTTTTATGAATATTTATGTTTGACAATTTATTTTAGTTGCCGTGTCCCACCTGTGTCCAAATGCATATTTATGTCTGTGTCGTGTCGGACACTCGGGATGTGTCCGTGCAACCTAGACTGCAGATATTTAGAAAATACAGACAAATAGACACAAAAACAAGAAAAAGGAGAGAGATATAAATCCACGACAGAAGCAGAATAAAAAACAGGAAAAATCACTGTTGACTTTGTATAACTATAGAAGGTGAACTGTGGAGAAGCAGACGATTCCTACAATTAAAACATAAATATATCTGGCACTGATAATTTCTTATTAAACTGAACTTGGCACTTTCAACAACATGGGCTTCAATCATGAGTCTCATGACTTTCTTGCTACAACGTGTCTCTTAAAAGCAACTTAAAAACTCTCAAATGATGAAAATATCCTCTACTCAAAGTGACCTCCAATCAATACACCAATAACTGACCCTTTCTCCTAACTAGCTGCCATTGGGGTCCAAAATTTTTTTTCCTTCATTCTGTTCAAAAGCATTCTACAACCTATCTTCAAAACTAAAATAACTTTTTACTGCACTTGATACAAGGGTCCAAATTTATTTTTGATGAAGACAGAAAAGTACACGCTCTGGTATTGTTTTGGACTGTTTTAAAGATGCTACTAGCAGAATATTTGAAGCAGAAAAGGAAAAAGTAAGTAGAAGAACCTGAGAATCACAAATACTGGGTATAAAACTGCAGCTGAGGTGATGATTATATGAATGAAAATTACAATCTGCAAAATTGAACTCAAGGTTAGTTGCAGATTAGTTCACCAGCAATGATTTCACGTATCATATAGATTACTTTATTGAATGTATTTAACAAACAAGGTATATATTGTTATGAAGTACAAAATTGTGACACTCTAAACACTTACAGAATCAGAAACATAGTTTTTATAAGCCAACTTCTCCACAAGAAAGGCAGCAAGAGACAATTTTGGCAGAGTAAGACTGCAAAAGGAAGTCATGATGCATATCATAAATACACAAATATTTTTTCCAATTCTATAATCAGAAAAACACAAAAAGCATATGCCTCTGAAAATCTTTAATTCAAATCGAATGGAAACGTTTGAAGAATTACCAGCACATAAGAAGGGGCCAATCTCTCAATGATCTTGAACTAAACCAAAACCCAGTCCTAATTAGCCAACCATACTGAAAGAACAAAAAATTATATCAAAGACCATCATTTCACATTACAAAATGTAAGAGAACTAAGCAAGATAACATGTCAATATACAAAAAATGAAGAAGATGATTCGCAAACAAGAAGAAAGGCATTGAGCTACCAACCTTCATTATATTTTCAATGATGAGTCTGCTGTTAACGGCAATAAGTACTACTATGCAGAGGTTAAAGAGACCTGCATGACTCTAACATGAAATGTACAAGTTAATTGATCAACCATTAACAGCCCATCAAAAACATATTTTAAACTAATCATGTTCTTGTTTAAATGATACTGTCCATAATCGTGCATTTAAACCCAGAACTAGCAAAAATCAATCCAGTAGTCCCAGAAATGTAACTCGTCAACTCAGTAAATTAATCATACCAACTCATCGAGCAAAAATATAATCTTGAAAAATGAGAGAGAACTCACATTTTAACGTCAAATTTTTTTCCTATAAATCTAACTGTTACCAATTAACAAAGTTTTGCTTCCTTAAATGATCAATTCAAGATGAACAAGAAAAATAATAACTAACCAAGAACTTGTGAATTAGAAATGCGAAGTACAATTTGACTTCCAAATATCAAAATTCAAGAGCCTTCAATCCTTACTTGTCTAAATATAGCGTCGGAGCTCAGCGGACTTTCCCTAAGAGTCCGGTGAGCAGGCACGGATGGGCGATAAGTGAATTTGATATCCGCTTTTCCACGATTTTCAATTTTATCCTTATCACTGCGCGGCTCTTCACCATTTCTTCTAGAGGTCTCAGATTCCGACGCCGATCCAGGATCAACAGTTCCATGAGATTCCATTTCCGCGACAGAGTCACCATCGCTCCGCCTCCTCCGAACCGAGAAATTAAGATCCGATGCCGATTCCGCAACGCCAGCAACAGCAGTAGATGCGTTCTCCGGCGCGTCGAGAACCGCCATTAAAGCAAAACTCAAAAACGAAAATTCCAGTAGGTTAAAGAATCCAATGAATCCAATGAACCAGAAAAGGTCAGCTAGAAATCAGCATACAGATTCAGAAAGAAAGCATGTATTCTAAGGTGCGTATGGATGAAATTTGAAAAGCCTGGTCATGCAAAGGAGGAGCGAAGCGTGGCGGTGGAGGAGAGGCGGAATGGAAGAAATCTAGGAGGGAGATGTCGAAAGCATAACGGAATTTTGACTGACGAGTTCAGTTGAACGGCCGCATGAGTGGTGGCAGAGGGCGGTGGAGGCCGTCCAGCTGTGATTTGTGTCAGGCCAAGAGAAAGATTTGTATTTTTTGAGCTTTTCCTTTCTCCTCGGGATTTGGGATTCTTTTCTTAATTATATTGTTGAGTTTTTTTTGCTCGCTTGCCCTGTTATTTTTATTACAATTCATTGAAGTATTTTATTTCAATTTAATTATATATAATTATAAATTTATATAAAAATAAATTTATTTTATTTTAGTTAATAAATATTAATTTAATTTAATTTAATTTAATTTTTAAAAATTAAAAAAAACAGGACATTAGTCGGTGATATTTGCATTTTTTATATATATGATATTAGCTTCAATAAATTTTTTTGAAACTGCTACAAATGTTAATAGAAAATTAGTAGCAATGTTAATAGAAAATTAGAGAAAGTACACAAATCTATTAAATCAATATTCATCTTATGGGCTCATTATTTTATATTTAACTAATTGCTTTATTGAATATTCATAAAAACTAATTTAGTTATAGTATACAAAACAATTGTAGTACATTATCATTATGAAAAATCCAAATAAATTGAATGAATCCAAACAAGAAACAAAACATACAAAAACAAAAACAACCTAAACATTATAGGTCAAATATTTAATTAAATCTATGTAATTCCAAATAAGGGCGAACAGAAACTCGTGGTTGTAATTAGATTGCTTATTACTTCCGCTCATTGTTTTAAAAATCTTTTTCTAATTAGATTTAAAAGTTAATTTAAAATTTGTTATCTAATTTTTTATTTTTAAGGTATTATTAGACACATAGTTAATTTATTACCATTTAGGCACCGCTTAATTCAATTATTTTTACCTAGATAGTGCCTAATTTTAATTTTTATGATATAATTATTTAAAATAATCATAGTTTACCAATAAAAAGTAATTTAGTTGGTAAAGCTAAAGTACATTAAATTGTTCTCATAATAAAATTGTCATTTTTTGTCTTAACCCGAGAAACAACATGACCGTTCAATTAGCACTTAGTAATTTTTAAAATATAGTCTAAATTATTTTTTTTTATATTTTATACTTATTATAGTATACTTTTTAGTTGAATTTATATTTCTATATATATAATAAATATTTAAAAATAAAAAATATTAATCCATCTAGGTAACACCTAGACCTACCATTTTTAACATCCAATCATATGCCTAACACTTTTTAAATCACTGCTTTCACTAACTTTAGTAAAAAAAGTGTTTGTCGTTTACTTAATACATTTTTTTATTTAATTATTTATGATTGAGCTAGAATTTAAACCCCGAGCTTGAACACCTTTTCCAATCCACTGAAATTTATTTTATTATTTTCTTCGCTCTTGATATGTCTCACATTTATTTCTTTTCAAATCGAAACGTCTGAAAGATGTTTATCATTTTTAGGGCTTATTATTGCTCTAATTAAATTATAAGCAATGATTCTCTTGTCTTCCATATGAATTGCTTCAATATTATCATAATTTTTATTTGTATCATAATTACTTAATTTTATTGAGTCATATGGCACAATTTTAATTTTTTTATATTCATGAGTATCCACTACATTGAAATAATTTTGTTAGAGATTTAGTCATAGTTTATGCTTCTTATCCCTCCCAATAAATATATTTAATAGGATTCGAATTTTATTTTTCTCCAACTTACTCAATTTACATTATCAAATAAGCTACAATTTATTGATTTGACAAAATTTTAATATAAACATGTCGATTGGTGAAATTAGGTATATTAAAAACAAATGTTTGTGCAGCTTTTAACACCATATTTTATAAAAAAAATTGTCTAATTATAATAATAATAAAAAAAATATTATCTTTACTTGTTTGAGTGCGGACTCGAATCTATAACTTTCAGAATTACAGCTTTAAAAATCAACTATTAGATCAAACTTTTGTCATAAAAAATGTGTTAGAGGTGCAACATAAAATTTTTTTAAGATAGTACCCATCTTAATACTATTTCCGTCCAAACACGTTTAACCTTGAAGTCTATCCGATGATCACGCCCCTTTCAACACCACCTTTTATATTGTTTTGGTTGACCACTAGACACATAAATAATATCTAGTGCAAACTATCTTTTCCATTTTCTAAGAGATTTTTAGTTCTATTTTTTTGGACCTTTAATACTACCACTACATGAATATGAATATTAAATTTTGGTGTTTTGACGCATAAGACAAAACTGCTTATGCCACATCTGTGGAAGAGATGAATAGTTCAACAATTATATATGTTTATTAATGTTGTTAAATTGTTAGAGTATGTGTAGACAACAAGGGGAAAACCCAAACCATCCTCCCTACTCTTTAACTTCTCCCAAATTGAAGCAAAAATAAAAGCGAAAAATATACTCATTTATGAAATGCCAAAAAATGGATTGAAGTACTCAGTCCAATCATATTCCTCATTTTTTATTCCGCAAACTCCATTTTACAGATCTAAAGTATTTTTACTTCAATCATTTCTCATTTTCCACCCCCCTATAATAATAATATTTTATTATTATATTAATTCTTTTACATTATCCTACCAATAAAAACTAACAAAATATTTAAAAAAATAAAAACTATTAACATTATAATTATTTCTCAGATATTCATCATATTTGGAGAATCTCTATTTTAAGAAATACTATATGAGTAATAGTTGGATTGACCCACTCCCCATATTCATTCTCCATTTGATATAATTCTGCAAAATGAAGAATAGTTGAACTTGCTCGTAAGGCTTTCATATAAATTTCTATTTTCTTAATAACTAAGGTAATCCATTCATAACTTCTTTTTTATGCCTTTTAAGTATGATACCAATTTTCAGCACTCTTCCTACTTATAAAATTATTTTTCGTGCATAATAATGTCTGCATCCCTTTCATTATCATATCATAAGTAAAATTTTCTATTTTACCTATAAATGAATAAATAATAAATTTTGTAAAGCTCAGTAAAAACTTTTAACTAATCAAACTTCTTTATATTATTCAGGACGCTTCTTCTTTATATTATTCACGACACTTCTTCTTATCCAAATGTCATTTGGATTAAAAATAATTAACTCAAATACCTTTTTGGTCCTGTTTCATACATCAAATGCTCGTTTGGTGTCTGACCTATTGGAATTGCTTATTTGGCGCCTAATGTATTCACTTTTCGCCTATTTAGTACCTAGTATATTCAACATGTGCCTATTTGGTGTCTGACCTATTTTATTTTAGTACATCAAGCGTCCATCTAACAACAAAAAAACGTGAAGTACCTATAACATCATTTGAAACATGAATATATTTTGTTGATGATGCATAGAAATGTCGACCCTCAATAATCCGTTTAGTTGTCGTACAAAAATTAAATATCTTAGGTACCAAAAAGACAAATTGAATACGTCAAACACCAAATAGGCGATTCCAATAGGTCAGACCCTAAAAGGACATTTCATTTATATAAAAACACCCAAAAAGTTATTTAAGTCTAATTAGCGTCAAGCTTAATTGACGAGGAGAATAATGATAATGCCACAGCTGTGATTTTCAGATACTCTACTGCATTCATAAAATCCTATAGCATATCTAAAACTGGTAATTTTCAGAAAATTGTCAAATTGAATCCAAAATACATTGTCCGTGTTCCTTCAAATCATGGACCTGTTTGAAATAGTGATGTTTTACCAGAAAGAAGTTTAAACGTACAAGCCACACTACACCCTACTAAGCTCACCAGAAATGCAGCAGATGAACTAACTCATTAAACATGTTTGCAGCGAAATGTGCAATAATGGCTTCCAAATTGAGAGATAACATCTACAAGACCTCCATGACCACCAACTGCAACCACCTGAAAAGAAGAGCACAACGGGGATCACAAACATAGCAAAGAATAGTGCACAGACATGTATTCCAAATGTCGATACATGTATTTCACTTTTCTGTGTTGTTAAATGGAAGCTTAATGGTTAAAGGTTCGTGGCAAAGGTCTTAGCCTAGTGGTTGATGAGCCTGAAGTTGTGATCCAAGAGGTCATAGGTTTGAGTCCACATTCAGGTGGGGTGGGGTGGGATGGAGATTTTCTTTGTTATAATTGTAAGCCTAATGAGGCAAAAAAAATTATTAGGTTATGCACTAAATAGGCAAATATTGAATACGCTAAGAAACAAATAGGCGAAAAGTGATTACTTCAGGCACCAAATAGTCAATTTCAATAAGATGGACAACAAAAGGGCATTTTAGTTATAGAACATGACCCAAAAATGTATTTAAGCCGTATATAACCTTCAACCTGATGCACTCGATACTCACTTATTTGCTAAACTTATGAAAGCCCTAGAATGCAATTGTTACAGGCATGTCAAGGTAAGAAGACGTTGCATTGCTCAAGGATGAATTTGACCAAGTGACTCACTCATTCCGTAGTGCACAACGATGCAGAATAATAATTTTGAACAATAAACTTTCTAGTATGCAACACAATCAAATAGTATTAGGCCCTTTTCTTTTCAACTTATAATTCATTCAGTTCAGTTTCAGTATTCGCAGTTTCCATTCAGTTCAGTTTCAGTAATCAATAATTAATAATTAATTTTATTTTAATATGATAGTATTTAAAGTATTATAGATTATTGTTATTATTAATATGATAATATTTTGATACATTGTTATTTGTATTATCAGTTATCTTTTAATTTATTTTCAGTTTTTGTTCAGCTGCAGTTCAATTTCAGTATCTTCAGTTTCAGTCCAGTACTGCTACTTCTAAGTTGAAAGTAACAGGGCCTTAGTATCTATGTCTGAACAAAACTCAAAATCATGCCCTCAATTCCACCAGTTTCCCACATCTCCTCCACAACCAAAGAAAGAAGCAGTAAACTGAAATACGGTAAAACCAGAGTTGAAGAGAAATATACTTTTGAAGAGTGCATAGAGGCAGAAAATGAAGACTGAGGAGCACACGGTATTTGTGAAAGAATTGCGCCATTTATGTTAAAACGACTAAGTAGAGGCTCCGCTCCAACAGCTAATATCTGGGATACCATGAGAATATGCTTCGTATCAGATTGCTTAGATAATGAAATGGGATCATGACAGAGCTCAAACTACTGTTAGGCAGATAAGAGCGCTTACTTGGTTGTCGTCAAATATAATGTCTTGTATGGATGCACCAGAACATGTCCTTGAAACACATTCAGAAGCTGGAAGATTCCAGACTGACAAATCCCGACCATTGCTGCAAGCCTATGGGCCACACAATTAACATAAGAAGTATGTAGGCCTAATACATTGGGACCCCTGAACTTTCAAAAGTTCCAGTGCAATTACCCCCTTGAACTTGGAAAGATCCACAAGTTTGCCCCATGTGCACCACATATCAACTTCTGGTTGGTTTGACTTTTCAAAGATGTCATTTTCCTAGTTTTCTCTCTCCAACCAGAAGCCGACACATGGCATTTAGAGGGATAGGAGGTGCACGTTAAACAAGTTCAATGGATGGTTGGAACTGTCGGAGATGTGTGGATAATCCCACGTCGGAAATAAAGAAGAATAAGGATTAAGGAGTGGAATATAAGTGGTGTAGAATGGGCCTTAACACAAGCCAAATAGTTTTGCGTTAGATGGGCTCAACCCCACTTGTATGCTCATTCAAGCTATCAATCCCAACGCTGTCAAGCCCACAGATTTCCTACAGGAACATTTGAAAGTTCAGGGGGCAAACGCGCGTTCAGAGCCAAGTTCAGGGGGTCCCAATGTATTAGGCCAAAAATATATGAAAGTTAATATCTAAACAGCATGCACTACATATTTTTTTACATTTTATACTGAACCTTTGTCAGTGCATATTAAATCCGTACTATACACGAACTCAAAATGTCTGAATTATTATCATACAAAAAGGGAAGGTACGATCACATTTCGCAGTGTGAATTCTTACCAACCAGCTCTCACTTGTATCAAGGGCAATGCAGCTAACATATGTGGAACCTTTTGGCTTTTTCTCCTTCCGTGGATCTATTACCTTCACACACTTTCCACTCTTGCAATCTGAAAGATTACATGTTATTAGTACATGCAGCAAATTAGCTACAAGCAGGAAGTCAGATATTGTAACTAGCAGATTTCTACGTGATTACATTTCTACACAGACCATACATTCATAACGAGGAAATGGGGTCAATCGAATGTCGTTTCAAGTGAACTGCTAAATGTGACTTCTTATATTTGAAACAATGGCTTTCCAGGCAATTTTAATCGAAAAGGAGTATGATGGCCAGAATTTAGCTCTAGAAAAAATTCTTCCAATTAAAAAAAATATATACAAAATAATGACGAAATGAAAGACAAGCAAACAACAAGCTCATATATTTGTATAAACTTTATGACTAAAATATAAGACCAGACGCTGGAGCTGGATTTTACCCCATATTCTTGCAGTCCCGTCCTCTGAGCCAGTTATGACCTGAGATTAACAAGGCAAAACAAACCTGAATTTAGGAGATTTTTCTTTCTGATTTGATATACAGAGCCAGCATTATTGTGCATAATACTGACATTAAATTACAAAAAGGACAAGTCATAAGGAACCAGCGTTGCATAGCATTAGCTCCAGTATATTCTATAGCAGGAAAACATGAATTATGGTGAACAAAATTGTTCACAAAAGATAAGATTTATATGTAAGTTAATTTGATATAATCGCATTACTGAGAAATTCAAGTAAACAGAAGATGGTTGAACAATAAATTCTCACACAAATTACAAAGAACACTATTTCTATTTAAAAAAGAAAGTATAACCTGGCTCATAGAATTACGAGCCACTACACAATGCAAGTAGTCCAGGTGGCCTTTAAAAACAGTTTTGATCTTACAAGTCTCCTGCAAAGCACAATAAATAATTGTAGAAGCACTGGTTTTAGAATATATGGAAAATATGTGAAGCCATCTAAGAAACAACTTATTAATTTTGAACAGTTACATACCACATCCCAACAATATGCACAAGAATCGCCAGCAGCTGAGAAAATGCATCCCCCCTAATTAACAAAAATTAAGTAAAAGCGTGACTTTTAACTCGCAAAAAGACAAAGGATTATGTCGAACCTGAGTATCCACAGCAATTGCATTGTTTTCAGGGATTGGGGAGAGAGCACCCCAAGGACCTCTAAAATTAAACCAATATAAATGGAAATGGTGTATCAGAAGACTTATAAAAGCAACAGCCAGAAATTAAGAAATATATTACTAATTATCAAGTTTAAAGCAAATAACAAATATCACAAACAAACTTAAGTTCGGCCTCGAATAAAGGCGATTTAAGATACTTAGGGCCAATCACCAAGTTTATTGCAAATACTTATGATTATTAGGTTTCTGAAATCACACTAGTTATTCCCTGCGTTGTCCGAAATTGTATCACTATAAATTATAAATGTAGAGCTTGCATTGTCTCATAGTAAGTAAGATGCCATGTCAGCCCACGGGCATTTGATAGTTCATCATAGAGGAAAAAACAGCCATTAAATCAACTCATTAAAATTCAGCATCATCTTAAGATGTAGGTTGTCATTTTAAAAAGTAGAAAGATATACTTTTGACTTTTTTCACAAATTGAAGAGGTTGGGTATTGAATCCACAAAGTTCCACCTCCGCTTTAGGAGATGTACCGGTTAGCCAAAAATTAAATCTACGGAGCTGATTTTGTTGTCCATAAACATCAATAAGAAGTCAATAAGTAACAGTAATAGCATGTTTGATGATTAGAGATCACTCACTTATGCTGGGGATTCACCAACTCAAGCACTGGTTCCATTTGATTTCCTGTAAGGGCAAAGTGTTAATAAGTAGAGACATAGTCATCAAGTTGAGCAAGAACTCGAAGAAAAATGCTCTAAAAACAACTTCAGAAGTTGCAATTTCAAATTTGTTCTAATCTCATCTAACTAAAATGGTACCCTTTTCTACACATACTACCTTTCAATGGTGTAAGATCTCCTAGTTGTACAAATTCCTTCCAACTCCATCCTCGAATCCGACCATCATCCCCACAACTACAAAGAAAAACACAAGTTTAGACACATAATTGACAATATTTACGTAAAGCAACAACGAACAAGAAAAAGAAAGATAATTTCAGTAAACAGAACCTCAATAGTAAAGCATCTTCACTATTTCCATAGAATTTAACATCATAAGCCGGTCCATCGTGCCCATGAAGACACGTATTGGGTTCAACCCTAAGCAAATACCATAATTAGTCAGCAGAATCGATTATACAAAGCCAAATACATATAAAACTCACAACTAACATCGCACCATGGCCATTGCACTTACTGCTGAGCTTTCGCATTGTTGAACCCCAACGGCTGTATTTAAAAAACAGAACAGAAGAGTTAATTGAATTTCTTGAATTTCATTGAATTGAATGTAATTGATGTTGGGGATACACCGGGGATAGCTTGGACTAATCTGAAGTCGTGACGAACACTTTCAGATCGAAACTTATTTGACGGTTCTACCAAATATTTCAATCGGATAACACCGGAGAATCAAGAACTTAAAATGAAAATTTCCTGTGAATAATTATGAACCGTGAATCTACATTGCCAATGCCCGGTTTTATACCAAGAAAACTGTAAATAACCATCAAAAAATGATTTTCGTCCAATGGCAGTTATCACAGTTGATAACCATCAACATAACTGCAGTATTAGACTGGCGCAAGCCCTTGTCGCGAGGGCGGACAGGGTTGTGTGGTGGGCATGACATAACCAAAAACATGAATTTTCCGGGGTTAAAATTATAAACATAATTTTCAAAAATTCATCCAAAAACGAATTTTTACATCAGTACTTTTATTCAGAACAAGCGTGCACTCAGCATACTTCATGAAATATTACATAACATTCGTCAACTAACCGATACAATTTATTAACAATTGAGTTAACGGGAAAAGAGAATTACAAGCTTGGAGATGCAAGAGGCGATGGAGTAAGAAGCGATTGATCCGTCACTGGCGGCGGCGACAATGATGTCCGGCGTAGGGCTTAAAGAGGGAGGCCATGCCGTTCTAAAGACGGTGAGAGTTTGGAGCTCTCGCTCTTTCAATATGCTATCTCTATAAGCGTCTTCGTCCCAATTTGTAGCGTCTCCGTACATTGATGCTGGTTTCTGTTTTGGAGTTTGGGATTTGAATTCTCGCCGGGACTTCCCTTTGGTTCAGTTGTTCCCATTCCTGCTAGAAAGAATAAGTGATCGGACCTTAGACGGTGTCGTTTCTCTTGTGGAGGGATAATTCAGACATGGGTAGCCAAACCAGGACCCAAACGCATTCCAAATAAGGCCTCTTTTTTTCTTACTTTGCATTTTAAGTCAATTCATTTCAATTCAATTATATACTGCTATAAATTTATATTAAAATAAAATTAGTCAATTTAGCTTTTAAAAGTTAAAAAGAACTGAACCTAAATGGTAATTCACTCCAAAAGGTAAGATTTGTCTTGCATATTTAAAAAGTGACATTGTTCAAGCATCAAACAATATGAAATACCAACAACCTCACCCGACAACTTATTTTAAGCAAATATTAGCTGGTAACCCAATATTATATAACCAATATTTAATACAACAATCAATTATAAAAAGGTGAACAATAACATACCTCAAAGATTACTTCATCCATATGACGAATAATAATATTCAAACTTCAACCAATAAGGAATATCCAATACAATCCCACCGTTAACAAACATTAGCAAGAATGTTCCTCATATATTGAAAAAGGAGACAGGGGACAAATGGATATCCGATTTTGAATATTATGGCATACAAACATGAATTTTCATAAACTTTATAAATTACCTATTTCGAAACAAAATTCATATTTTCAACAAACTATTTCCCGGCACATTTATATTTCTTTACATAGCAAGTACAAAGGCTTTATAAATGTTACAAACTACAGATCAACGTGTTATATACCCCATTATACCTCGTTTGCGAGTATTTACCGCAAGTGTGCTTTATACACAGTATAATGGGAGTATAGAGTCTATATCACGAGCTTTGGATTCTTTTTATAATTTGTTTGCAAAGATTCTCCGCAAGTGTTTTACCAATAATATAAGGCACACATTGCATGTTTTATACCCCTCTATATTTGCGAGGATTTTAAGCACACCGCTTCCTTTATACCCCTTGTATATCTTGCTTACAACAACTCTGCACGTTGTATACATGCACAAGTACTTGCATGTTCACGTGCTTTATACTTTTTTTTTATCCCTTTTATACATGTGAAGTAATGAAATATAAGCTTAAAACTGATTTCAAAAATATATATACATATAAAAAAAATTAACAATTCTTAACATTTAATTGATTTAGGGTTTGTTCTTTTCAACTTCTGAAAGTTAAACTGAACTAAACTGAAGTTGACTGGACTGAACTGAAGTTAGCTGAACTGAGTTGAACTGAACCTATTTTAGTGTAAATTTATAAATACGCATAGTTGAACTAAAATGAACTCAACTGAAGTGGACCGAACTGAACTGAACTGCATTGAATTACAGTCCAAGCTAATAAGGCCTTATAATAAAATAACAATTAAACTGAACTGTATTGAATTATAGTAAAAGCCAACAAGGCCTTATAATAAAATAACGTATTTGTGTTAAATGCGAAAAAATACTTATATACACGTATTTTCGTATGTATTTTTGTGAATAAACTTGCAAAAACATATCCGGATCTATATCCAGCCCAAATCTAACCCGTTGCCAGTAATTGGAACTTCCAAAGCCGCCGCTGAAAATGATTGAGGTTTTTAATTGCTTAGATAGTCCACTTATCTCTTAGCTATCGCCGCCTTCGATCGCCTTTCAAGCTCCACTCCGGCGAAGCCTCTCCAGTTTTCCTGTGAGTTAAATCTATCTGATTTTTTTTCATAGATCTATTTCTGTCTTGTAATTTGATTATCTTGTAAGAGTTGAATCATAGTCTTATTGAATTTATACTGCTTCAGATTCCTGTGTGTAATATTAATGAGTACAATTTGATTCAGGTAATTTTTTTGTTGAAATTGAAATCGATTTTGTTGAAATGGATGGTGGTAATGGTGATTCTAATACCTCCCCTGGATCCCCTAAAGAAATAGTCAATGACGATAACAATCTGGAATCCATTTCCCGTAGGATACAGGAGTCTTTATCTTTAGGCAAGCAACACAAATTTTGGGAGACTCAACCTGTAGGCCAATTCAAAGATTTAGGGGACTCGAGTTTGCCCGAGGGACCAATTGAGCCCCCAACTCCCTTGTCTGAAGTAAAGCAAGAACCTTACAATCTCCCTAGCCCGTATGAGTGGACCACTTGTGACATAGACTTAGAGGAGACTTGTACTGAGGTCTATAATCTTTTGAAGAACAATTATGTCGAGGACGATGAGAACATGTTTCGATTCAATTACTCAAAGGAGTTCCTTAGCTGGGCGCTTCGCCCTCCTGGGTACTACCGTAGCTGGCACATCGGTGTCCGTGCCAGAGCTTCGAAGAAGCTCGTTGCGTTTATAACAGGCGTGCCTGCGAGGATTAGGGTGCATGACGAAATTGTGAAAATGGCCGAGATTAATTTTTTGTGCGTTCATAAGAAGCTTCGGTCTAAGAGACTCGCTCCGGTTATGATCAAGGAAGTTACGAGGCGGGTTCATTTGGAGAGTATTTGGCAAGCGGCTTATACCGCTGGCGTTGTTCTTCCAACACCTATCGCTACTTGCCAGTATTGGCATAGGTCTTTGAACCCAAAGAAGCTTATAGATGTTGGGTTTTCTAGGCTTGGAGCAAGGATGACAATGAGCCGAACTATCAAACTCTACAAATTACCAGATTCGCCAGCTACTCCTGGATTTAGAAAAATGGAGCTCCGTGATGTGCCAGCTGTTACACGACTGTTGCGAAAGTACTTGAGTCAATTTGTTGTTGCTCCTGATTTTGATGAGGATGATGTTGAACATTGGCTAATTCCAACCGAGGATGTTGTTGATAGTTATTTGGTTGAGAGCCCCGAAACTCATGAAATTACCGACTTCTGTAGCTTCTACACTCTCCCATCTTCTATTCTAGGCAACCCGAACTACACGAATTTGAAAGCAGCTTATTCGTATTATAATGTGTCTACTAATACTCCATTGCTTCAGTTGATGAATGATGCGCTTATAGTTGCAAAGCAAAAGGATTTCGATGTGTTTAATGCGTTAGATGTCATGCAGAATGAGTGTTTCCTTAAAGAGCTGAAATTTGGCCCGGGCGATGGGCAACTTCACTATTATCTTTATAATTACCGCATTCGAAGTGCTTTGACACCAGCGGACCTTGGTCTTGTGCTTCTTTAGTCTCGAAAGGCAGCCCACTGGTTTTGTTATAATTTTTCCTGGACTACCAGCAGCAGCCGCAGCAACGAAGAATGAGATTTATGAGGTTTTATTTTTTAATTGAACAGCTTAATTAAACACTGTAGAGAAATTACAATGTTGTGAGCCATTGAAATGGTTAATTGGACACATGATGTGAGAACATGAATGCCCTTTTTGTTTTGTTTTTGCTGTTTCAGTCTTAAGTAATACTGCGATCTTTTCTTGATTGGCTTGAGTTGTTTTTGTAGGAAATCGAGTTGCTTTTGTTAATGTAATATTATAGGCTTGGTCTTGGTATATGATTCAGGTTGCATATGATGATGACTATTTAACCATGCTAGATTAAAAACTACTCTTCCATTGTTTCTAATCAATTGTGAAGTATGGGAGGCTCGTACTCATTGAACAGAATTGATTTCTGCTAGCAAAAAGGCTGCTTACTTTAATTGATTTCTGTTGAATGTGTTTTATGTTTTCAAATATCCGCTAAATGTTGTGCAATTTTGTGAATAATGTAGTGCAGCATGGTGATAATCTTGGCACCAGTGGAAAACGCAGTGCAGTGAAAGAAATGGTTCTTTTCCAGGAATTTAAAATTTTTTAAATGTAGAATCTGTTATCAATTATATGGTTCTTATAGCTCAATTAAATGACCCTATTTCAACTTTCTTGACCAAAATAACAATTGCAGCATAAATAATGAACTAACTGAGCCGTTGGTTTCGATCTCACAGCAAATCAACAAGAGGACATATAAACCAATCAAAATATATTCCAATTTTGGACAGAATAGCTAATTACACCTCAGTTTTACAGCAGAACAATCCTTCTCATTTCACTTATCAATGTCTCTGCCAAAATATGTGGAAAGAGGAAAGGCAATATTTACACCTCTTTCACCTGTAAAGAGTCGTCTAATTATTTGACAAGAATTGCACCCACCAAACACCAATTATGCCATAATCACAATCTCACCTCTTTCACCTGTAGAGTCAGAAAACAATATGTTTAAAACCTCAATCTAAAGTGATCAAACAATGTCAACGAACACAAGAATCTGAATTTACATTTCTCGAATATCTCGGTAGCTAATTGTAGCAGTGAATCTGTTTCCTCGGCCATCTTCGAAATCCTTTCTGCCTCCTTTACTGCTTCAGCTGCGACATATGATTTATTTTCTGCATCAGCAATCCTACATGCAGCCCCTATTGCTGCTTCTTCCACAGTATCAGTAGAACTAATACAGCTGGGGCCCGGCAATGGCCTAGGCCGAACTTCTGTTTGTTTTGGAGTCGGCACTTTTAATGCTAATGAGGCATTGTTCTTTATTTTATAACAGTTTTGTACCTGCATTTCCATTACACGGTCAAATCACCGTTACCTTGCTAATTGTTATGTCCCTTCTGCACGTAGGGAATCGGGATAGTGTTTCATGTATGTTGGGAAAAGATAGAGGATGGAATTCTTATTAGCTACAACTAGATGCAGTGTCTAGTGGCTTAATGCATCGGTGGCTCCTTTAACTTGTCTCATTCCCCCTACTGCCCCCCTGAACTTTGAAAAGATCCCCTTGGCTCCTCCAACTTTCTAAAAGTGCATCAGTTTGCCCCTTGACGTCGCGTGTCGGCTTCTGGTTAGTTTGACTTTTCAAAGATGTCATTTTTTATGATTTTTCCCTCTCCATTTAGAAGTAGATACGTGACATTCAACGGGCAAACTGATGCATTTTGCCAAGTTGAGAGAGTTACGGGCATAGTTGTTAAAGGAGCGCCTCACACAAGGCTCAGGGTCCTGCGCCTCGCCATACCTTAGGCGAGGTACGTACCTCACGTGCGCCTTTTGGTGTGCGCCTTGGTGTGCCTCAGAGACACTTATTTTTTAAGGTTTTAACTTACTTTAATACATGTTGTCCATCTATTTTTAATTAAGGCTAGATTAACTCGAGGGCCAAGGCTAGATATTCCTAATGCAATATGTAAATTTTACATACATATGTACATCAGTACATCTAACAATTCTTTTAGTTCTTTTTCTAGTATTGTTATTGCATTTAACTTCCCTTTTTAAGAAAATATATTTTGCAATTTTTTTGCGCCTAGCGTACCTTAGGGGCGCGCCTCAAGTGCCTTGACAACTATGGTTACGGGGACTTTTCAATGTTCAGGGGGCACTAGGAGGAATGGGACAAGTTGGAGGAGCCACTGATGCATTAGGTCGTGCCTACTAGAATCAACTTTTCTTATATCACATGGCTATTGTCCCTTTAATTTGAGAGCGTTGCGACAATGGTTTAACTTGTTACAAAATAGAGCGTAATGTTGTGGTTTCAGCCACACATAATAAAGCATAGGAAACATCAACAAAAGCCATTATGAAATAAAATAGCGGAAGTTCCAACTTCCAACATCAGTATCAAGATATTGTCATGCAGGATAAATAGTCAATGGTCATACATGTACCTTTTCAAGTTTATCTTGCCCAACCAACCTTCTTAACCTTGAGGTCAATTGCCTTCTTTGTGCTACCACTTCCTGTTGCTGCATCAATATGAAGGAAACAAACAACTAACCCATCACATTTCTCAAACTACACAGAGCAAAAAAAATGAGATTGCAGATATGCAAAAAAAATACAGCAGCGTGCCGATATTGGAAACTTTTGCACTTGCACTTTTCAAATGTTTCCAGACAGCTAAATCCTGATGAATGCATTTCAAGGTTTAAGAACAGGAATTGATTGTAACTTCATGCATTAACAACCTTTGATGCTAACATAAAGGTCCTGATAGTTATGTTATTATTATATTGTATATTCAGGTGAACGGGATTGTCTTTTTTTAGTTGCAGTTCAGTTTTAATCCAAATATCAGGATGGCCAAGGAATAGCAGCTTATTCACATTTTATATCGTCATCTAACAGGGCTCATTATCAACTCTGAAAAATACATACAGGCATGCAGCGTATTTCGTATTATGAAAAAAAACTCCTCCATGGCAGATCAATCACTAGTCATGCAGAATAAAGGAGCATTGCAATAACATAAACTCCCTGCATACCTCAATGTAGCTGACGATTGCACTAGTGTCTACCATCCCATTTTGCTCATTCAAGACTTGAATTGCTTCAAAGATCAATGCATCGTACCTGGACAAACCAAATAAAAGCAGTAAGCAAATCGAAATGCTTCTTCATCTATAGGTTGTAACCATGAACTCCACAAGCAACTCAACTAATTCGTGATGATGAAGTACATGGCACATTGAATGAAAATATTGAAAATACACACATACACACACACAGAGCAAAGGCAAAAAAACAAAGAGCATACTTTGGAGCAGTTTTTCCGTCCACAACGCCTTTAGAAGAATCATCAACCATGGAATTGGCCTTAATTGGAGCAACAGAAGCAGGAGTCTGTAAATTAGAAACTGGAATTGGAGAAACGGAAGTAGCCGGAACAGGAGCAAGAGCAAGAGCATCAGAATCAGCTTTTGGTTTTAAAGTCCGAGATTTTTCCCTCGGGCCTAGGGCACCAGCACTAACGTTCATATTCCGCCATTTGTCCTGCATAAAGGCAAACAAAATCACATATCATAAGCCAAAGATCTTCAGATTCAGCAAAAAAAAAATCTTCGTTCTTCGCCAACTTCGAAAGTACATCAGATAAAACAAAAACAAGCAGCAAGATTTTCACCTCCGTTAATCAATGGCTTAATACATCTGCACCCCTATAGTTGTCCCTAAAAACCCCTCAGCCCCCTGAATTTTCAAAACTTTGACAAAACCTTGAACTTGTCAAAGTGGACCTTATAACCCATTGAAATTGTTAAGGTGGACCTTGTGGCCCCTTAAACTTGGTAACCCTTGATGCTGACATGCCCAATTTTGTTCCGGTAAATCAATCTTCTGAAACAATCTTAGATTCAATCTCTAAGAAAAATAATTATTGACATATAGCATCAAGGTTACACGAGATTCACTTTTAATAAGTTCAGGGCCACATAAGGTCCACTTCTATGGAACTTTTGTAAAGGGGGCGGACAACTATAGGGTATATTAGGCCTTGATCAATTTAAAGAAGCACTGCCTCTAGTTGCCCAATTCCAAGTAAATAATAGTTTTCAACATCAAGGTTTGTCAACGCAGCTGAATTTCGAGAACAGAGTTCAAGTTTAATATGATTAATCAAGAAACAGAAAAGGCGGGAGGGAAAGAAAACCTTAAGATCGATGTTGGAGCGAGAGAAGAGGAAGGGATTGAACTCGGGATCTTTCTGAATAAGTTTCCATTTTCCAGTGCCGTGTTTGGCGATTCCGGCCCGAAGAGCGTCTTCTTCTTCGGCCGTCCATTTTTGCTTTGGATTTCCCATTGAAACCGATTAGCCAAGTTTGTTTGTTCCTGTAATTTTGACCTTCTTCTTCGCTGGGACTGAACTGAACCATGCACAAGCGCAACGGGCGAAAGTGTTTTGCCTTGTCAGCCCTAAATTTGCATTTATAAACGACGGCAATATGTAAACGACACCGTTTCTGTGTGCGGTACTAAAGCTGCGCTAATCAGGTGGCCGGAGCTTCAAAACGCCTCAACCGGATTAGGTGGATTTGAAAAGTAAAATATAATAATGTAAAAAATCATAATTTAGTCTATATTTTAAAAATAACTAAGTGACATGAAGCATATTATTTCTTGCTTGAGAGCACTCTAATGTAATTTAATTTTATAAACTAAATTACTTTTCCTTGATAAACTATAATTATTATAAATAATAGTATTATAAAAAATCTAAATTAAATACCGTCTAAATAAAAAAAATTAAACTAAACAATATCTAAATAACAATAAATCAATTAAATGTTAAATAACTCCCTAAAAATGAAAAGTCCAAACTACAGCCCGAAAATAGTAAATCCAACCATTTAAATGTTTTTCAACTATTTATTATATGTAAGCTCCCTGAAACTTATCATATTTTTCTTACTACACACTAAACTTTGACCAGATCTAAACTTTTTTAAATTTGCAAAAAGTGCACACTTAACATTTTATATATTGAGTTTAAATTTGTGTAAATGACTAAACCTAACTCAACTAGCATTACAAAATTTAAATAATCACATATTGTATTTTAATACTTGTAATTAATAATGAAATTTAAAATTATATTTTGATGAATTTTAATATTTTAATTTCATTCAAATAATTCTATTAATATTCAATCAAGTAATAATTAGACTATATAAAATTGACTACTAACTCAATTACTCATATAATTTACGGATAAAAATTTAGTTTTCGGGTGGTTTTCGGAGATAAGTGCTGGTAGAAAAAATAGTTATTGCAAGCCAGACTCATAATCGATTTTATTACTGTTTAATAGATCTATGTATTGGCGAGTCCGATTTTATTGAGTTTTTAATTTAAAATATTAATTCAAGTCTTTTTCAAGTCTATGACTTAAAATTTTGGATTCAGATCAAACTTATTAAGTATTTTCAAACTCGACCTATAGTCTATAGATTATTTTTTTCTTTTAATCAGACTCAGGCAGATCTTAATTATGAATATAGAATCAAATTCAACCTATAAAACTTTGAGTTTTTACATACTCGAACTTAAATCGGGCTTTATAATAAAATGAATATCCAATCCAATCCTATTTGAGTGAAATCAAGCCGGGCCCGATTAATAGCCCGATCCGCGAGCGAACAGATGTACCGTTAAATTCGGGTTGAAAAGTCATCAGTGCGTGAGCCGGAACTTACAACCAATGGGGCTATGCTTCTAGCAGCTTTCTCGATTCCAAGCCAATAGTAACAAACCACGTGTCAGCTCAAGGGATGATACTTTTTCCAACTCAACAAAGCGTTTTATCCAAACACTGAGGAGCAGAGAGAGCGAGCCAGAGAAGAGGAACCATTTCAGTTCTTATTGAGGTTTCAACTGCAAACAGAGGCTCACACAATCTACATTTCATTGCGAAATTCTCTACAAATGGCCTGAATCACAAGGTATCTCTTCTGTACATAAAACTGAGTAGAAGTTTTTCGTTGCGAAGTTCTCGAAGAAAAATAGTCAATTATGGAGTGTTTAGGAGCTCGAAATTTCGCGGCAATGGCGGTTTTTTCATTTCCTAAGTCTAGGTTAAGGAGGAGAAATCTGAGAAGTAATAAACAAGGTGTTGTTTCGGAGAAACGGTGTGATCTGTTTCAGGTGAGAGGAAGCAGAGGAAACGACAGTTGCGTGGTAATTAAAGAAGAATTCGCCGATGAGGAGGATTTCATAAAAGCTGGTGGTTCCGAGCTTCTTTTTGTTCAAATGCAGCGGAATAAGGCCATGGAGGAACAGTCGAAACTCGCGGATAAGGTTTGAACTCTTTTTCTAGCTGAAACAAACTTCATTGTTGGTTGCGATTTTGGAAAGTATTAATCGTTTGCTGTTTGGCTGTTGCAGTTGGCGCCGATTCCGATTGGAGATGATGTTTTGGATTTGGTGGTGATTGGATGTGGTCCGGCTGGGCTGGCTCTCGCCGCAGAATCGGCTAAGCTCGGATTGAGAGTAGGACTTATTGGTCCTGATCTTCCGTTTACTAACAACTATGGTGTATGGGAGGATGAATTTAAAGGTAATATACTAATGACATTGTTTTTGTTTCTGTATCAGGTAGCAACTTCTATGCCATTAATCTTTAATAATGCCAGATGAAAAAGTGGATTCGCTTGATTTTTTTATTAACTTCGATGTTTCTTTGTCTTTTCGCAATTTAATAGTACATCTTCTTTACTCGCCGTTTTCTTTTTTCTAATTGAGGGCGAATTTTGTTATTAATCTATTAACACAATGAAAAAACGCAAATCCTTAGATATCAGTGCTGAATTACCTGTTTGCATTAACATCTAATTGAATTTAACCTGTTGTCTTTTAAGATCTTGGACTCGAAAGATGTATTGAGCATGTCTGGCGGGATACTATTGTATATCTCGATGAAGATGATCCTGTTTTAATTGGACGTGCCTATGGACGAGTTAGTCGACAATTACTTCACGAAGAACTGTTGAGGAGGTAACAGTTGCTGGAATCTTTGTATTTTCTGTTTATCCAATTTGATTCATTTGGTGTTGATATGTAGCATTCTATAGTTATGTAATCTATTATTAATTTCCACTAGGTGTGTAGAGTCAGGTGTTTCATATCTTAGCTCAAAAGTAGATAGAATTATTGAAGCTGCCGATGGTCACAATGTTGTTGCCTGTGAAGGTGATATTTTTGTTTCTTGCAGGTATAATCTTATATCCCTTATTTTTTTGGAAATAGAAACGTGGAATTAAAGAGTTCAGTGTTTCAATATATGCCAAGTTTCTAATGTATTATTGTAGGATTGCTACTGTTGCTTCTGGAGCAGCTTCAGGGAAACTATTGCAGTATGAAGTGGGTGGTCCTCGGCTTTCTGTTCAAACAGCTTATGGCGTGGAAGTTGAGGTAGGACTATGGATTTCAAAAAATTCATCGAATCTCTACTATTATCATTTATTCTGCGTTAAAATAATGTACTTCTGGGAGCTGATAAGAGCCTCTGTTGTTCTTTTTCCCTGTGCTAAGTATCTTTCCATGGGGAAGATGCACCATTTTGTTTAGAACTTACCATTCTGTCATCTATATATTTTAAACTAGATGATATTAGTTCTATTTCATAATTCCAGGTGGAAAGCATACCGTTCGATCCTAGTCTGATGGTCTTCATGGATTATAGAGACTATGCTAAACAAAAAGTTGCTTGTGTAGAAGCTGATTATCCAACATTTCTGTATGCTATGCCCATGTCACCAACAAGAGTTTTCTTTGAGGTTTGCTTGATTGGATCTGTTTTGTGTGCATAAAATAATCCTTACACGTGTGATGTATTTAAGGGCAATGTAATACAGGAAACTTGTTTGGCCTCTAAAGATGCTATGCCTTTTGAAGTGTTGAAAAGAAAACTCAAGTCAAGATTGGAGACTTTGGGAATCCGAATTTTAAAAACCTATGAAGAGGTAATTTTCTTAAACAAAGTGTTACGTATTCGAGGTAATATGATTCTTTAACCACAGAAGATGCGTGATAATCTTAAACCTTTTATATTTTCTTCCCTTAAAAGGAATAACTTGTCTGCAAATGATTCCTTTCTTTCTTGAAACTATGGAAGATTGGGCTTTATGTCCGTGTCAAATATGCTGTCCAACAGCATTGTTGTGGTTGAAAAATTTTGAACACTTTTCACATTGCAAATATTGAGACTGTCTATAGATTCTGTAATTTTCTATTGTGCTACCATTAAATGCCAACCAACAATCTGAGAGGCTTTATGTTGACCTTACTCTTTTATAAATTTCCATTTCTCGAGTATGATTCTTACAAGATAAGAAGGAAAGTTATAGATGGTTTTCTTTTATTTGATATCAGTCGACCTAGATTATTTTGCTTGCTTCCACAGTGCTGTTGAGGAACAAAAACTAATGAGGTGCTAGTTGACTTAGTAGATATGAAATTATTAACTATTGTGGCATCTTTATCACTTGATAAATGTCATATTGCACAAAGCCCTAAATTTCGCAAGGTCCTGTCGCCTACCAAAATATAAAGACTATGCGCTAAATTCCTATACAAGGGAACACGCCTTTGCTTCACAAATTTGTTTTGGTTTTACACTATTAATTAAATCGATGATATAACATTTCTATTGGCGCATAAGAGAAAATATTCATATCCTCAATGCAGGAATGGTCTTATATTCCAGTTGGTGGTTCATTGCCCAATACGGAGCAAAAAACTCTTGCATTTGGTGCTGCTGCTAGCATGGTGCATCCAGCTACAGGTAAGAAGAATGAGTGGTTTATGTTTTTTTTAAGAAAAGGAAGGAAAATAAACTTAAATTTGAAGAGGATCATTTCTTTCTCTTATTTCACAGGCTACTCTGTGGTGAGATCGTTGTCAGAGGCTCCAAATTATGCTTCTGTAATTGCAAATATATTGAAACAAGAATATTCCAAGGACTTGATCGCACTCAAAAGAAGTCATGCAAGTATTTCAATGCAAGGTACATTACATGTAGCGTTTTCCATGTTAAATAAATTTCTTGTAGCGTTTGTGATGTTACAAATATACAATACTTTTGATCAGCTTGGAACACTCTTTGGCCACAAGAAAGGAAACGTCAGAGGGCATTTTTCCTGTTTGGACTCGCACTTATATTGCAACTGGATATGGAGGGAATCAGGACATTCTTCCGCACTTTCTTCCGCTTACCCAAATGGTATGGATTACTTTCCTCTTTGCTTCAAACTCATCGCATTTATCCGCACCTACACCTTACACCTTCACTAGTTACTTGCATCTATATGCATATGCTACTTTTCATAATAAGAAAGTAGGTTTTATATCACATAACTTAGTGTAAGAAGTTCAACTGTGGTTAGTCCTGGACTGAATTGGTCAGTGTTATCAAAACAGTACCGTACCGGCCGGTTCGACCAGTTTTACCGTGAACCGGCCATGTCTACGGTGCGGTGTAACTTAAAAACGGTTTCTTAAAAACGTTGCAAAATACCTAGAAAGCGTTGCAAAAGATCAAGATAGCGTTGCAATAGACCCAGAAAGCGTTGGAAAAGACCGATATGATGTCCTGTAAACCACTAATTATACCAGTAGTACCGGTAATACTGTGTACCAAAATCTTCACCGGTATGACGTCTGGTACGGTTTTGATAACGTTGGAATTGGTTACAAAAATAAATTTATCTAGAAAACTAGATTATCCTTCATATGCGTGCGAGAATTAAATAGTAAATGTGCCTTTTGAATTGTTTACAAGTTAAAAATACCTTATAAGCAATAAGTTAACTAAACCAACAATGAGAAACACCCTTTAAGAATGTATGTCTTAGATCTCATAACTTAGTTTAATGAGTTTTATTGTGATCTCTGACTATATTTGTTCTTCGACTGCTATGATCCTGTAACATCAGTAGTTGTGTGGTTGATGTCTTGGCCTAATAGTTAAACTAAATCTGGGACTCTAGAGGTCGCAGATTCAAACCACATCCGGGATGAGGTGGAAATTTCCTTCGTATTTTATAATATAAACTCATTTGTGCAAATTTTAAGATAAACATCAGCAGTTGTAAAAGCTTCTAATATTGCATTGTCAAGAAAACCAGTTTATAAGAGAGAATTTAAGACTGAATTCGTGATCTTTAGAGGTCTCTAGTAACATTTACAACAACAACATTACCCAATGCCTAACAAGGCTCCCGCACAAGTAGGGTAGGGGGGGTCGCGTGTACCAACCTTACATCTGTAGTTACAGATAGGTTGTTTCCAATTGACCATGAAGTGGAGGAATAATAGAAGAGTTGTGATTGATGCAGGATGTGGCAGGGATTTTTGGGATCAACTCTATCTTCAGGAGACCTCATACTATTTGCATTCTATATGTTTGTCATAGCACCAAATGATATGAGAAAGTGCCTTGTTAGTCATCTACTTTCTGATCCCACTGGAGCCAATATGATTAGAACTTACCTCACTTTCACTGTTTAATCATCATCCCTGACACCAGTTCATGTCTTGTAAGTAAAATCTCAATCTTCCTGGATGCTTACAATTTTTAGATTCACAATATGAGCTATTGTGTGAGGTAGATATATACTTCGTTTATCAGAAAATATATATATAATGAAGAAACACCAGAAAATAAACCACGGCAAAATCAGCTTTTGGAATATGCCGTAGGGTAAACTTAAAAAACATGCACTGTGGTTTGACTGTTTTGTAAAAAGATCCTTGTGAAAATTTTTCTTTCAAATGGGTGCTTGTTGTAACACCCCGGGTTTGACCGACTGCCCCCACAAACCAACACGAGTTGTTCCAGTGAGCTTTGTTCTCACTTGCTCATTTCCTGGAAATTACTTCCGAGGAGGTCACCCATCCCGAGATTGCTCTAAGTCAAGCACGCTCAACTTTGAAGTTCTCCCGAGTAGGTTCCCGAAAAGAAGGTGCATCTTGTTGGCATAGGTAGTACCAATCAAATCTCTTAAGTCTCTCTCAATTCTAATGTCCCATACCATCACAATCTCGAAATCCTTAACCGTTCTCAATTGTACCGTCCCATACCAGCACAATCTTGAAACCCTCTCTTTCGGGTGTGGACTCAGTTCATTCCTGTCCCCATCAACATCCTTCATGACCGCTCTTTGCTCAAGTCTTCTACCCCGGCGCCACCTCTCTTAGGACTGGGTCGCTACAGGCCCACCAGCTTCCGCCTGGTTCGTCCCCGAACCACACCGCACTGGGAGAGAGCTGGCTCTGATACCAACTGAAACAACCTATACTAAATCACAAAAATCGTAATCACAACATATAAATTTTTTTTGTACTTATGCTTCATTTATATATATTATCACTTGTAACATTATATCTTTTTATAAAACAATCTTATACAAAGCAAAATCAAAACCCGACCACCTTCTATTCTATATGCTTGTTTTGTGAGGAGAGAGAGTGAGATGGAACACAGCCAACCAATCTTTCGTCCATGATATCTACAGGTAATGAGCTTCTACAAACTTTATTACCTCTGAAAAATTTAGCGCTTTATATGAGGCGCAACTCAGTGAATATAAACAATCTACGAATTTAGCAAATCACATATATACACACATTGCAAATTCAATAAAACAGTCACAATTATATGAGAATGAATGAACTGGTTATTTAATTGGTGTGGCATTTCCAGCCAAACTACTGCCCCGGGATACATGTAACATTTGTAACAGATAACAATTGATTTTGCTGGCCAGCTATGTAACAATTGGTTGACCTTTCGGTCCAGATTAACAATTGGTTGACCTTTCGGTCCATTTGTCAAATATTGCAATTGGTTGACCATATAGGTCCAGTTGAATATAACATGTATTGCAATGTTTGATCGGCTATGTCACAACGTCTCTTATACTTTTCATATATTCAAGTGCAAATGTTTGTTATACGAACCATTGAACTTACAATTATCATATACTAATGCAATTGAATTTTAGCATATATTCCACATACATATATCATATAATTTCGGCTTTATCAAATACAATTCTTATCATAAACTTATATGCACATGATTCACTTAACAATTCAAATCAAGTTTATATTCACGTAACAATACATTTCCAATACAATTCATTTCACTCTCAAATAATGTCAACACACTTCATATATATCAAGTTCCACTCACATATATAGTCACATACCAACACAAATTACAATCACAAATCATTTAATGTTTATACTAACTTATAGTTATCCAATAATTCACATTAACCGTTCACAAGTATTCACTTGTTGCCACAATTCATATATCAATACCTCCTCAAGGCAACTTACATTTCATATCAAATATAACCACACAACTCATATAACACTATTCAAATACAATTTTAAATCAAAATAATCATATCACTCAATTCACAGTAAGAAAATTTACACAAATCATGTCAAATTTAATCACATATCAATACAATTCATATCACATTCACATATTCATAAGATTAACACATCAACGTATTTCACCCATATATTTATATCATGTTTATACTCACAGATTATCCGAGCTAATTCTCTCGAAAACGACTTGGACATTCCTTTGGAATCCCTTCAGTGTTTAAGCTCCTATAACATAGATTCATATAAACATATAAACATATACACCTTATTTCCTTTTGTATATTAAAAAGATTGACATAAACTATCTCCGTGACCTTATTGAGTATAACCAATCATATCTCTCAAAGTACTCAACCAAATGACCTGATTCCAGTTTCATTTTAATCTTAACACCAAACTTTATAACATATCAAAATTTTATAATTTTTTGATTACTTATCCATTTATTGATAATTTGATATTTTGAACTCCAATTTTGTCCTGCTTTTCAGCACTTAAAACTAGTGTTCTTATGACCTCACTTCACTTCAAAATTCATAACTTTCAACTCACTTGCTCAAATGTGATGATTCTTCTTTTGTTCAATTCCTATTACACAATTCCATAACATACTAAATCCTCAAAATTTTCAAAGCTTTATACAATTTATAGGGAATTTCCCATCAAAACCTGTTTCAGTCCCGCTTTACTTGGACATCAACGTAATAAAATGAGTATAACTCTCTCTACACAACATGAATCGACCTGATTTTTTTTCCTACTTAAACTATACACAAGGAAAAAATGTATCAAAAAATCAGAATTTTCTAAGCAGTATAACAATCCTAGATTAATTTTAAAACTCACCCTATCTCTTTGATCATCTAATTCCGCACACTTCATCTTATAAAAATCATAACTATTGATCTACTCGTCTAAAAATTCCCACATTTTGCAGGATGAACCTTGACTTAAAGAGGAACAATTCATCTTCTTACCAGAACTTCTAATTCTAACTTTAACCTAACAAAAATCGCATTACAAAGTTACTAAAATACCTGATTCCTTCCTTCTAGTTCTCTTCTTCTCTTCTTCCTTATGTTTCCTTCTCTTCTATGGAACAATTCTGATCTTTCTAGAGGTTGTAGAGATCAGATTTTGATCCTCATCTTACCTACTTTCTTATATATATATTCTTTAATAATATATACCAAATATGCCCTCACTAATACACAACTATTACAAAAATAATAATAATAATAGTAATAATTATAATTACTTGTTAAAATATTTCTTGTTTATCTAATACATTTTTATATACATACATTTTATATACACTAACTATACCTTTATATTCTTTCTTAATACTAAAACAATAATACTCATAATAATACTAATATTAAACAATACAAATATCTTATCCAATAAACCACTTTATATCTATAATATAACTATATTCTACTTATTTCTTAAAATTATATTCTTCTATGGATTGGTGCCTAGACAATAAAATATCGTATTTCGTATCACTAAATAATTATTAACTTAACTAATCAATTTCTTATAATTTAATATATAAAATATTAAATAGTCTAATTTCATGAGATGCAATGGATGTTAACAAATATTAAAATATTTCTTGTCTATCTAATACATTTTTATATACATACATTATATATACACTAACTATACCTTTATATTCTTTCTTAATATTAAAACAATAATACTAATAATAATACTAATATTAAACAATACAAATATCTTATCCAATAAATCACTTTATATCTATAATATAACTATACTCTACTTATTTCTTAAAATTATATTCTTCTATGGATTAGTGCCTAGACAATAAAATATCGAATTTCGTATTACCAAATAATTATTAACTTAACTAATCAATTTCTTATTATTTAACATGTAAAATATTAAATAGTCTAATTTCATGAGATGCAATGGATGTTAACAAATGCAATTATAATGTACGTACTGTTGGGAACTGACAGTCAAATTGAACATGCATAAGAGGCATGACGGAAATTCAAAATTTTATCCCTGTCCCAGGAACTCCTATTAATTGCATATAAATTAAATAAAGCCTTAACTAAATAATTCTCTACCTAGGTTAGCATGCTAAAGGACTAGGCATACCATAATTCCAAATTATATCCTAGCATATTTATTTTATACTAAGCATGTTATAACTCTAAGTTATAACCTAAGCATAAAATAAACTAAGCATGCAAAAATAACCTAAGCATAATTATTAAGTCTAAAAACACTTAAAGAAAAAGACTTAATAATTAAAAGAGAAAGAAAAAGAACTTACTAGTTGAAGCGTGCTTTCACAGGACCTTCTTGCACAAGCCTCCAGTCGTAGGATAGCCTCTATCAGTATCCACACGAACCCCACCAACCAAAACCTCCCCAGGAGGAAGAACTAAGAAGCCTCGAGTAGTTGCTAGACCACTCTAGAAGCCTCACCCAAAAATATAAACTAGCGGTGCCCGAATAAATTCAGGCTCCACAAAATTAACTTGCTCAAGTACCCGAGAGATTAATTATCTCGCTTAGGATTTATGCTTTGAGCTTGGTACAATTTGAAAGGAAAGGAAATAACCTATATATAGGGTTGGGGGAGCAAAAATGCTCCCCCTTTCATCGATGTGGGATTAATTAACATATATATACATATGTGTTAATTTACATCCCACACCGCCACTTATCATGGGCTGCCTTTGCGCAGCCCATGAATAAGGGTTGCGTGTTTTTCGGTAACCGAACTTTGTACAAAATATTTTATACTTTTCGGTTCCAACTTATCAATGTAAAATTCCCTTTAAATCCTTTCAAATAAATATTTATTTTTGACTCTAATAAATTAGTTATCAGTCAAAATAAATTTCTTGGTCCAACCAAAATTGATCTAATCAATTATAATTTATTTATAACTCTAATTAATTAGTTATCGGTCAAAATAAATTCCTTGGTCTATCAAAAATTGATTTAATCAATTTTAACCAATCAAATAATAATCCAATTATTATTTATGTTATATTCTTGTAATAGAATAAATCTATTAGTTCTTTACTTGGTCCGATGAAGGTCCAATGTGTGTGACCTTATAGGATCCCGAAGTATTGAGCTGTTAAGGCTTAACCAACCCTTGTTCTAATGGAACCATTGGCTCGATGCTCTAGACCGTAAATAGAACTCGATTACCTTAAACGACTGTAGTACGCCTCTAGCAAGGGTCTACCATCCCCCATTACTTGGAACGTCATTTATGCTTATGACTTAATCCCGGTTAATGCAATAATTATCCAGTGCGATAAATTCCTTCCATTCTTTAATATTAGTACCATCTGGTTTATTGGGTTCAGTTAAAGTGTTAACCCACTAATAGCAAGGTTGCTCCAAGCTATCCCAGTTATTTACTTGTTACCGAAGTATATTGCCTTTTACCATAGTGTGTTTGACTAGAAACCATTTCTATCAAACACATACTCTGATCAGAGGTTTATGGCAATCATCACTTCAACAAGTGGCCAGGTACAACTCCTTAATATATCCGGAGCGATGGATTCTTTCCGACTACTCAGTCTACCAACGTGTTGTTATCACTATACCCGTAATCACCCGTAGCATCCTAAATTAATGAGTGCATAGCAATGACCCAAAGTATAGCAATAGTACCACACAAGGCAACTAGCATCTTAAGTATGAGGACATTCGCAAAGCTTATTGCATGAAGATAAACACTAACACATTGATATTTATACCAAGTGTTTATCTTGCTGCGGTCTCCAATATATCTCCCAGATATATCCATGTGTCAAGCTTAAGGCACCACCTTCAGTATTTAGGAGATTAACTGCTTGGACCCTTTCCAAGAAAGTTGACCACATGCTAGTCTTTCCGTTTCATCAATATCCTTTCTTGATGACACTGTGACTAGGGATAGTTTAGACATAATCATAATTGCACATGAAGTAGGTTCCACCAAATATAGTCCAACTATAATTTCTCTGACTTCATGCTATGATATGTCAAGGACTTTTGTATACATACATCAATGAATATATTTTAACCAGCTATAATATATATGTATAAAAATACATTGATATAAACAAAAGAACAAATGCCTTTATTGATTAAACAAATTATTCGTACTATTACATAATTAAGATATATCGCCCTAATTGCCTTAAGGGCATACATCATATCCAACAAACTCCCACTTGCACTAAGGCCAATTAGCCATATGTTTTAATCCATATGCTTTAACATGCTGGTCATGTTTGACTTGAGTCAATGGCTTTGTCAGACCATCCGCGAGGTTCTGATCAGTGGGTACATATTCTAATCTTATTATCTTAGCATCAACAATCTCCCTGATTATATGATACTTTCTGGATACATGTCTGTTTTTCTGATGAGACCGTGGTTCCTTTGCCTGAGCTATGGCACCATTGTTATCACAATATAAAGTAATTGGATCAATAGCCTCAGGCACCACACCGAGATCACCAATAAATCCCTTTAACCAGACAGCTTCTTTTGCTGCTTCGCATGCAGCAATGTATTCAGATTCCGTGGTTGAATCAGCAGTAGTTTCTTGCTTGGAACTCTTCCAGCATACTGCCCCTCCATTTAACACATACACAAAACCTGACTGAGACTTAAAGTCATCCTTGTCAGATTGAAAGCTTGCGTCAGTGTAACCTTTGATAGTGAGATCACCTTCTCCATAAATCAAGAACTCATCCTTAGTCCTTCTCAAGTACTTAAGGATTGCCTTGACGGCCATCCAGTGTTTTTCACCTGGATCTGACTGATATCTGCTCGTAAAGCTCAAAGCCTGAGAGACATCCGGCCTAGTACATATCATAGCATACATGATGGATCCTATCGCGGATGCATAGGGTATATCCTTCATGCGCATTCTCTCTTGAGCTGTCTTCGGACACTCAGCTTTAGATAGGTTAATCCCCTTTGTCATTGGGAGATAACCTTTCTTAGAATGCTCAAGGTTGAACCTATTTAACACCTTGTCTATATATGTACTTTGAGAAAGACCTAACAGCCTCTTGGATCTATCCCTGTAGATCTTTATACCTAGTATAAATGCTGCTTCACCAAGGTCTTTCATGGAGAACTTTCTTGACAACCATACTTTAACATTTTGAAGAAGAGAAATGTCATTTCCTATTAGCAGAATGTCATCAACATACAATACTAGAAAAACGACTGCACTCCCACTAACCTTCTTGTAAACACAAGGCTCATTTGCATTTGGGCAGAAATCCAGTTCCCGGATTGTCTGATCAAACCTTATATTCCAACTCCTTGATGCCTGCTTAAGTCCATAAATGGATCTTTGTAGCTTGCATACCTTCGATCCATTCTGAGATGTAAAACCCTCAGGTTGTGTCATATACACATCCCGGTCTAAATCCCCATTCAGGAATGCTGTTTTTACGTCCATCTGCCAGATCTCATAATCGTAATGAGCAGCAATGGCGAGGAGTATCCTTATGGATTTGAGCATGGCTACCGGTGAGAAGGTTTCATCATAGTCAATACCTTCCCGTTGACTATAACCTTTCGCAACCAACCTTGCTTTATAGGTAATTACATTACCATCCATGTCTGTCTTCTTCTTGAAGACCCATTTGCACCCAATTGGTCTAACCTCTTGCGGTGCATCAACCAAATTCCAAACTTGGTTCTCGTACATGGAATCCATTTCTGATTTCATGGCCTTTTGCCATTTATCAGAATCTGAGCTTTTTATTGCCTCATCATATGTCCTTGGTTCATCATCCTCCATAAGATATAGTTCCTTATCATTAGTGATAATAAACCCATATCTCTTGGGACCCTTATGAACACGACTTGATCTTCGCAATGATTGTGTTTCAACAGTTTGTTCTTGGATCACACTCTCTTGTGTATCTAGAACGGGGTCAATCAGTTGATCGTCTGTTTCTTCCTGTTGAACTTCCAGTTCAATATTGCTCCCACTGACCTTTTCAAGTAAGTGTTCCTTTTCCAAAAAGTGAGCATTCCGAGACACAAATACCTTTTGTGCTTCGGGTTGGTAAAACAGATATCCAATTGTTTCCTTTGGATATCCAATGAACAGACATTTGTCAGCCTTGGCATTTAGCTTATCTGACGCTATCCTCTTCACCATAGTAGGACAACCCCATACTCTTAAGTGATTTAGAGATGGCTTTTTGTTACACCATCTTTCATAAGGTGTAAAATCAACTGATTTAGAGGGCACTCTGTTTAAGATATAAACCGCGCTCTCAAGTGCATATCCCCAAAAGGATTTACTAAGAACTGCATGGCTCATCATGGACCTGACCATATCTAATAAAGTCCGATTCCTCCTTTCTGACACTCCATTATGTTGGGGTGTATAAGGAGGGGTCCACTGGGGAACTATCCCATTTTCCTTTAGATAATCCTGAAACTCCTGACTTAAGTATTCTCCACCTCGATCCGATCGAAGTGTTTTAATACTTTTCTCAAGCTGTTTCTCTACTTCAGCTCTGAATAGTTTGAATTTTTCAAAACTTTCAGACTTGTGCTTCATCAAGTACAAATAACCGTATCGTGAGTAATCATCAATAAAGGTTATGAAGTAGGAGTATCCTCCTAGTGCCTGAACACTCATTGGACCACACACATCAGTGTGTATAAGTTCCAATGTACTCGTGGCTCGTTCACCCTTTCCTTTAAAGGGTAACTTTGTCATTTTTCCTTTTAAACAAGGTTCGCAATCACCATAAGACTCTAAGTCTATAGAGCCCAAGTCTCCACGCTTATGCAACTTGGTTAAGCGATCTTTGTTTATGTGGCCTAAACGGCAATGCCATAAGTAAAAGGAATTCTCATTATCTAATTTAACTTTCTTCACATTGTTTATATTGAAAACTTCTGTTTTAGTATCAAGAATATAAATGCCACCTTTCAACATTCCATAACCATAAAGAATATTATTCAAACGAATCTGACAATTATTATTCGAAAATAAAATTTCAAATCCCTCTGTTGCTAAACACGCAACAGATACAATATTCTTAGTAACACTTGGAATGTAATAACAATTATTCAAAACTAAAACAAGTCCACTTGGCAAAACAAGACTAAAGCTCCCTACGGCTAATGCAGCAACTCTGGCTCCATTTCCCACACGTAGGTCCATCTCCCCTTTTGCAAGTTTTCTACAGTTCCTTAGTCCCTGCACAGAAGTACAGATATGAGAACCACAACCAGTATCTAATACCCAAGTGGATTCTTGCGGAAAAGTAGCAAAGTTTTCAATTACAAATATACCTGAAGTAGATGCCTCTGTAGGCTTCTTCTTCAAATGCTCAGAAGCAGGAGCTTTGCAATCCCTCTTCCAATGTCCCGGTTTCCCACATTGGAAGCAGACATACTTAGATGCCTTCTTTTCATTCTTCTTCTTACTGATTCTTTTCTTGGCACCCAGTGCCTGCTTCTTTTTCTTAGAAGCCTTGCCTTTTTCAACCAACAGTAGAGGTTTCTGATCTTTCTTGATCTGAGGTTCTACTGTTTTCAGCATGTTAATTAATTCAGGGATAGTTGAATTAATCCTGTTCATGTAATAGTTAGTTACGAAATTTGAGTAACTATCTGTCAAGGACATCAACACAAGGTCAATGCTCAAGTCATGATTCATCTCGAATCCCAATCGATTCAGCTTCTCAAGGTATCCCAAGAGTTTCAGTACATGCTGAGAGGCAGAGGTGCCAGCCTGCATCTTGGTCCCGAAAAGGAGCTTAGAGGTCTCATACCTCTCTGTCCTCTCCCTCTCCGAAAAGAGTTCTTCAAGATGGAGAACCATATCCTCCAAGGGCATGTTCTCATGTTGTTTCTGAAGCTCAGAATTCATGGACCCCAACATAATACACATGGCAGTCTCACGATCTTTCCTGTGCTTTAACCAGGCATCATGTTCCACATGATCCTCAACATCAGGTTCTACAGGGAAAATTTCACTTAGGACATAGGCAATTCCCTCAGATCTGAGAACTATTCTCACTGCTCGGAACCAATCAGAAAAGTTCGAGCCATTCAATTTGGTGTCAAGTAACATACGGAGATTAAAATTGGAAGCCATTTTCAACCTAAGACATAAGAAAAGAAAAGTGTTTAGATATTAGTTTAAGTACATGTATTTAATATGAGGACTTTTAATTAAATACATTTTCCTACTATTTTCTTCGAAATTTACAATAGCCCATTCTATTGAATTCGTGAATTTTAGCCCAGCTAAATTTCCTAGTAGGTAGCATCTATAACTAGTCTACTACAACCCCCAATTTTATGAGTCAAGTCATAATAGTCAGTCATAGTTGGAATCCAATTCCATTTGCATGGCACGCAATTGCTAATTCATTCAAGTTCCCTAATCCCAAGGGACGTGTGCTCTTATATTAGCATCTCCTTGAATATGTCTCAGATCTGGGCCTAGCCCCCAATTTTATGGTGGACTACCCCAGCTCTGTTAAGGCAGACCCTATCTCAAACTTTACAACCAATCAATGTGGACTAGAAGGAACGCTTTGCGTAGCACTTTGATAGCCCAAAAAGACCGTATTATAAATTTGAGTAAGGAAGACTATAACTTGCCTTAATATATTTACTTTGGGATTTTATTGGTGTTAAACGTCTCACCCAATCTAGGATTTTATCAGATGGACAAAATTATAATTACTTGTATTAATTCAGGGAATTTTAGAATTAATTTATAAGGTCTAACCTTAGGTGGGTTCAGCTCTTTATTATAATTATTCCATCAACCTAGATTATATGCAAAATAATTAACGCTTTAATTTGTTATATTTATATTGCATTTTCTTTAAGCTTTTATTCAATAATTTTAATTTTTTACTTCGTTATAGAAACACATATAAGCACCATCTTATATACTAGAAATAAATTAGTTCATATTAATCCCCCGATTGGTCAATTCAAATTGCACCGATATAGGTTCCCAGGTAGGAGAGGTGCCCTATGAGGAGTAGACACCAAGTCCAATCCTTAGCCAGAACAAATACGGGCACAAACTTGAAGACCAATGGATTCTCTTGAACTAATAAATTTCGTTCTTCCAATTTATGTAAATTGGGAGCATCTATAACCCATGTAATTTAAATAAATTATTGACACTTGTATAATTTGAGTAAGTTGAGCAAGCTTATTCAAAATTATTCATAACTAATTTCTAACCTTGAAATGAAAGACAGAAGTTTATATATATTGTTCCAAACAATTAAATAAACAAATCATTTCATTTAGAAAATAATATTTAGTTTGCTTCTAACTTAATTATGCACTAAATAGGCAGGCTCTGATACCACTGTTGGGAACTGACAGTCAAATTGAACATGCATAAGAGGCATGACGGAAATTCAAAATTTTATCCCTGTCCCAGGAACTCCTATTAATTGCATATAAATTAAATAAAGCCTTAACTAAATAATTCTCTACCTAGGTTAGCATGCTAAAGGACTAGGCATACCATAATTCCAAATTATATCCTAGCATATTTATTTTATACTAAGCATGTTATAACTCTAAGTTATAACCTAAGCATAAAATAAACTAAGCATGCAAAAATAACCTAAGCATAATTATTAAGTCTAAAAACACTTAAAGAAAAAGACTTAATAATTAAAAGAGAAAGAAAAAGAACTTACTAGTTGAAGCGTGCTTTCACAGGACCTTCTTGCACAAGCCTCCAGTCGTAGGATAGCCTCTATCAGTATCCACACGAACCCCACCAACCAAAACCTCCCCAGGAGGAAGAACTAAGAAGCCTCGAGTAGTTGCTAGACCACTCTAGAAGCCTCACCCAAAAATATAAACTAGCGGTGCCCGAATAAATTCAGGCTCCACAAAATTAACTTGCTCAAGTACCCGAGAGATTAATTATCTCGCTTAGGATTTATGCTTTGAGCTTGGTACAATTTGAAAGGAAAGGAAATAACCTATATATAGGGTTGGGGGAGCAAAAATGCTCCCCCTTTCATCGATGTGGGATTAATTAACATATATATACATATGTGTTAATTTACATCCCACACCGCCACTTATCATGGGCTGCCTTTGCGCAGCCCATGAATAAGGGTTGCGTGTTTTTCGGTAACCGAACTTTGTACAAAATATTTTATACTTTTCGGTTCCAACTTATCAATGTAAAATTCCCTTTAAATCCTTTCAAATAAATATTTATTTTTGACTCTAATAAATTAGTTATCAGTCAAAATAAATTTCTTGGTCCAACCAAAATTGATCTAATCAATTATAATTTATTTATAACTCTAATTAATTAGTTATCGGTCAAAATAAATTCCTTGGTCTATCAAAAATTGATTTAATCAATTTTAACCAATCAAATAATAATCCAATTATTATTTATGTTATATTCTTGTAATAGAATAAATCTATTAGTTCTTTACTTGGTCCGATGAAGGTCCAATGTGTGTGACCTTATAGGATCCCGAAGTATTGAGCTGTTAAGGCTTAACCAACCCTTGTTCTAATGGAACCATTGGCTCGATGCTCTAGACCGTAAATAGAACTCGATTACCTTAAACGACTGTAGTACGCCTCTAGCAAGGGTCTACCATCCCCCATTACTTGGAACGTCATTTATGCTTATGACTTAATCCCGGTTAATGCAATAATTATCCAGTGCGATAAATTCCTTCCATTCTTTAATATTAGTACCATCTGGTTTATTGGGTTCAGTTAAAGTGTTAACCCACTAATAGCAAGGTTGCTCCAAGCTATCCCAGTTATTTACTTGTTACCGAAGTATATTGCCTTTTACCATAGTGTGTTTGACTAGAAACCATTTCTATCAAACACATACTCTGATCAGAGGTTTATGGCAATCATCACTTCAACAAGTGGCCAGGTACAACTCCTTAATATATCCGGAGCGATGGATTCTTTCCGACTACTCAGTCTACCAACGTGTTGTTATCACTATACCCGTAATCACCCGTAGCATCCTAAATTAATGAGTGCATAGCAATGACCCAAAGTATAGCAATAGTACCACACAAGGCAACTAGCATCTTAAGTATGAGGACATTCGCAAAGCTTATTGCATGAAGATAAACACTAACACATTGATATTTATACCAAGTGTTTATCTTGCTGCGGTCTCCAATATATCTCCCAGATATATCCATGTGTCAAGCTTAAGGCACCACCTTCAGTATTTAGGAGATTAACTGCTTGGACCCTTTCCAAGAAAGTTGACCACATGCTAGTCTTTCCGTTTCATCAATATCCTTTCTTGATGACACTGTGACTAGGGATAGTTTAGACATAATCATAATTGCACATGAAGTAGGTTCCACCAAATATAGTCCAACTATAATTTCTCTGACTTCATGCTATGATATGTCAAGGACTTTTGTATACATACATCAATGAATATATTTTAACCAGCTATAATATATATGTATAAAAATACATTGATATAAACAAAAGAACAAATGCCTTTATTGATTAAACAAATTATTCGTACTATTACATAATTAAGATATATCGCCCTAATTGCCTTAAGGGCATACATCATATCCAACACGTACTGGGATGTCACACACTTGTGGTTTCAAAAGTTAATAAAAACATGCTTCTCAAAATTTTGAAACCACATTTGGAAGGGTAATTTCAGTTATTTCAATAAATTGAGCATTCTTATGTTTCAACTATATTACTTGTGAATTATTTATCAACATTTGAGTAAATTCCAGAAATTTTTCATTTTATTATGATTTTTTAAAGTTATTGTCAATTTTTAATTGATATAAATATTTGTACTTCTCAAAAAATTCTAAAATTTATCACTAATGTATATTGTATTTTTATAAACAAAGCTGCAAAATTTCACTTCAAAATGGACAAGTCTCCAAATGTGGTTTCAAAATTTTGAGAAGCATGTTTTTGCTATCTTTTGAAATCATATATATCCTTTTAAAACAAAAAATTTCACAAGAACCTTTTTGTAAAACGGTCAAATAACAGGCATATTTTTAGAGTTTAACCTATGTGATATAGCCTTTTGATCATTTGGCCCACGTGTATTTGGTTTATTTTTGTTAAAATATGCATTTCCTTTTTGTTACATTACTATGGACTTAATTATATACCTTAAATGTCTTTCTTTGGTGTGTGAACTATTGAAATTGCTCATTTAGTGTATGATGTATTCACTTTTCGCCTATTTGATATCTGGTGTATTCAACATTTACCTATTTGGTGCACCACATTTTTAATTTTAGTATATCAAGCATCTATCTAATAAAAAAAAAGTGAAATACCTACAACATCATTTGGAATATTAATATATTTTATTGATCATGCATAAATCCGTTAAGTTGTCTTACTAAAATTTAATAGGTCGGGCATCAAATAGGCAAAAATTTAATAAGTCAGTCAATTTCAATAGGCCACACGTAACAAAAATATTTGAATTATAGAATAACATCCAGTACAGGATTTAATGCATTATACATATTATTGCTAATAAAGATTCTACAACACTAGTTCTAGAAAGGTAAAGATTGCAAAGCATATTGAAAAAACTTATAAGTTGCATAATACCCAGGATCAAAAGGGTTAGAAATTGTGTGGAGACAAACTGAATAATGTCTGCCATATGGGCAACCTACAATATCACTACACTCAAAAACCCTTTTCCATTAAACAATAAGGGAAAATTATGCTTACAATACAACAGTCAATTTGTTGTCCCAATATAGTATTTTTTTGCTAATGATATGGAGTGGTGGTAAGTGGTATCTTAATATTTTACTATGAATAAGTTGTTAATGATTGGGATTTACATTTACATACGCACGAGCATAGAAAAGGATTGAAACTCTTCAAGCATAACCACACATAAATATTAATCGGGCAGTTTGATATTGCTTTTCAAAGTGCTAATAAGTTATTCTCACAAACTTTGTATATATTTTAACTTCGAATAACACATTTTAGTCATTTATATTAATTAATTAGAAACTGTTTAATTTATTTTTTCCAAACTGTCTGCAAATAACAACATGAAATGTTTGATTTCCAACTGAAAATTATTTTATGAAATCAGGATATGTTACGGTTGAGTGCTTCAGAACTGAGTTCAAAACAATTGCTTTGCAGTATGTTTAAAATTTAAATGGGAATCTTTGTATTATACGTATGATTTGAAAATATCGTGCCTAATTTGCAATTTGGCATTAAAAGGATGGTGATTTTTTTTATCATACGGACCATTCTCAACTGTACATTGATTTGGTAAATAAGTCAATGATTCTGCACATTAAGTAATTTCAATATATACATGTTCACCATTTGTTTAATATCTGAGAGAGGAGAACAAGACTATTGTTCATATTACAAAGTATAGTTTCTATCTGCTCAGAAATTAGTTATCCACTTGAGTGAACTCCAGAGCATTTGCATCTGGATCTCGTGTAAAGATCGCTGGCCGCCCAGATCGGCTAAGTGTATAAGGAATACCTGAACAACAGAACAATATTACAAGTTTAACAGCTCATTCCTAAAGGGCTTAATACATACTTAGCCCGACTTCTATCACTTAGCGCCTTCAACTTACAAATGTTTTTACTAACCCCATGAACATGGAAAAAGTGTTCACTGCAGCCCCCTTCAATGCCACGTGTCACCTTCTGATTGGAGAGGAAAATAAAAAAATTTGACATCTTTGAAAAGTCAAACCGATCACAAGGTGACATGTGGCACTGAGGGGGCTGCGGTGAACATTTTTGCCAAGTTCAGGGGGTTCGTAAAGACATTTGTAAGTTAAAAGCGCCAAGTGATAAAAGTCACCAAAGTGAGGGGGCTAAGTATGCATTAAGCCTTCCTACATTATAGTCTAAGATCTAGATCAGGACTTCATATAGCTAACCTATGCATGTATGGGACATAGGAAACTTGGTTTATTGCATTAAACAAGTACTAGTAGGGAGAGAAAAGTGTACCGGCATTATCAAGGATCACTTTTAGCTTTGACACATCACGAATAGCAATGCAAGTGTGTCGATCTCGGCCGCCATGTGTTGGTCGTCCAGTTAAAGGGTCGGGATTCGGAAGCTCCATTAAATGAATCATTTCAGAACCCACCCATAACCAAGCACCTCTATACGGAAGCTTATCGTGTGGCCTCGCCTCGTTTATTTCAAGACCTAATTTTAAATTCGAAAAACAAAAACTTATAAGTCTAGTTTTTGTTCAAGAGTAAAGATAAAGGCGAGATGTTTGCACGAAAAAAGACATACCTAGAACACCCTGATAAAATTCCATGGACTTCTCCAGGTTTTCGCAAAGCACTCCAACGTGATGAACACTAACAACTCCATAATCTGCACTAGTAACAAAAGATGAAAAGACCTATAGATAAATAAACATTATGCTAAACAGTATTTGACAGTTTGCTTTATTCACTCCTAAAGTTCATAGCTTTCAACTGGAGAGAACATGTCACAAATATGTATAAAAATGTAAGTAAGGTACAAAATCTCAGTTCGTTTTTAAGAATCCAAATGGCAAATACATAGAAAGGTAAAAGGCAAACAACCAAGCATATCAAGAATATGAAATTTAACATGAAATTAGTACGAGTAACCTTTAACTTGAAGTTTATTTCCATTTTTTAAATAAGCATTGATCTAAAACTTAATAGAAGCAGCACGATCCAATATCAAGCATTCTAGTGGAAACAGCGTTATAAATCATAATAACAATATGCAGGAGGTCGTCTCGCTTCCAATTGAGCTACTCTTCGGCCCAGGAATGTCTCCATATTAACAGCTTTTTATTCAGAATAGATAGATCCGAGTTTCTAGTAACCCGAGCAGTCATAAATGTGAATTGTTGTCTATTACTTTAACAAGCTAGATAAACTGTGTACTGGATATCGAACTGTGTAAACTGAAAGCATTTCAGATTTTGAGAGAAACGATCATATTCATATCACATCCAATAGACTTGAACCATCGAACAAAAGGATATCATACTAAATCATTCAGAAAAATTACCTATCTTTTCAACGGAACTGGTTGATTCTTTCTCAACAATGCTTGCTTCGGCAGAGATATTGGCGGCATTTGTCTTGAAAGAAAGCCCCTCATATCTGTTACTACCAACAACAATCTGATGAATATGAGATGGCGTTTTTACAGATAAAGGTCTCACACCAAAACAGTTCACCTGCAACACAGAAAAAACGGTCATAAACTATGTACCACAGAAATGGGTCAGGAAACGTTTCCGATTTCCCCTGAAACGTACACTGGAAAAGCAAAAAATAACATGATTTCATGTTTCCGAGAGGGAAACGGAAACAGGAAACATTAGTGTCTAGGAGTTTCCGTGTTTCCTAGGTCATAAACCATCAAGGGCAATTGGGATATTATTTTTACCTAGGCAGACAAACTGCTAAGGGCAAATCCAACCATTCCCTATTCTAGGGATTCCTCTAAAATAGGGAATGGTTGTTGTATGATATATCCCTAAAACAGGTTCCCTATCCCTATTTTAGGGAATGAATATTATATTATTATTAGTTTTTACTTTTTATTTTTTTAATTATTTTATTGGTTGATTAAAATAGAAGTGATGTAAAAGTATTATTATAATAATAATAGAATATTATTATTTTTAGGGAAATGTAATATAGAGAATGAAAAATAAGGAAGATGGTTGGAGCAAAAACACTGTAGATCCCCTAAAATAAAGTTTAGGGAATAAAAAATAAGGAATATGGTTGGACTTGCTGTAATAGGATTCGAGCCAGTTCTCAGAATTTCTATGCTTATTAAGCACAACTAAAGAACAGCGAGACAGTGAAATGAGACAAAACAAGCAATTGAGACCTTTTCTTTTCTCCTTCCCCAGTCTATAACTCTAATCTCTATGAATTAAACAATTATCCCTTATCAATTTATCCAATCCAGATTTTCTCAGGAACCTAACAGATTTTATCAAAATTACTATTAAACACGGCTGAAGACCAGTGAGACAGTGAAATGAGACAAACAGGCGATCGTGTCCCGACCTTTTATTTTCTCCTTCCCAAGTTAGAACTCTAATATCTATGAATCACACAATTTCCCCCTAATCTCATCAATTGATCCAATTCCAGATTTTCTCAGGAACCAAACAGATAGAAGCTTGACCAAGCACGAAGCAATCTATTTCGTGGTAATATAAAAGCAAATCGCATCCGATTAGAAACAAGATCGTGAGAGCTGAGCAAAATCTAAAATAATTTCTAACAAGTGCAAAGGATGCTACTGTTTAAAGATGAATATATGTATACATATCAAAAAAAAGGAAAAAATTAAAGCAGATGGAGTAGGGAGAATTTGCAGGAAATTACCTTGTGTTGCGCTGAAATTGCAGCAGATGGACTGATAATGGAAGCCATAGAAGAGCAGTAATCTAGTTTGTTTTAGTTGCTCAGACTATTTTGCGAGCTGAAAATCCAAAATGCCACACTGTAAGTTTTCACGGTGTTGGTTAGACATTTTGGGCCACAAATTTGAGAAGCAAACCAACGCCACAACTTCAAATTACAATATACACTTGTTACTTTTGAATTCTTTGAACTGAAGTAAGTTAAACTGAATTTATTTAAATGTAAATTTATATTTACGCATAATTAAATTGAATTGAAGTGGACTGAACTGCAGTTAAAAATATGCGTTAAAAGCCGGCCCGCGAGACCCTCCCATGCCCGTCTTTCGTGGCACGAGTTTGGACAAACTAATTGGAGGTTAAGTCGGCCCGACCACAACCTTAAGAGGCCCGAAGAAAATATGAGATGGGCTTGATTTTATTCCTAAACCCAAGTCCGGCCCGCCTGAACTACTAAATATATATATATATTAGTAATAATTATTGAAATTTTTAAAATTTCTTGTAAAATTTAGCTTCAAAACTTAATTCTGTGACTTATATTAAAATTTTGGTTATAATTATTTAATTATAATAATTTTTTATGAAAAAATATTTTAATTTTTTAATTATATATATTAATTAGTACGTCCGTGGGTCGAACTTGGGATTTAATTTTTTTGTAAAGGCTCGATTTAATCCGAACCCAACTTTTATTTTTTATGAATTAAACCAAACTTAAACTACTTATTTTTTTAGTTAAACCGATTGAGTCCGGTCATGTCCGCTATCTGTTGTATATATTATCGGAATGATACATCAAATAATGTCTGAACACAACTCTCAATTTAAATTAGAATATTAATTTGAATTATGATTTGAGTATAGCATATATGTAACATTATGGTAGTTTTTTAGTGATTAAGACTGATGTTGTCCCATGTCAAAAGTCTCATGTTCAAACCACATCAGCCTGAATTTTTATTTATATATAATATAAGCGCAATTGCGTTGATATAAAAAAATCATGCACATTTAGACCATGTTCTTTTCAACTTATAAGTAGCAGTATTAAACTGAACTTATTTCAATGTAAATTTATATGTATACAGTACTGATAAATATTGAACTAATATAAACTGAACTGAACTGAACTAAACTAAATATAAATTAAAAAGACATGGTCTTAGTCCTTCAATAAATGTTTGGAATATGGAAGTCTTTGCCCCGTGTTACTGGATATGAGGTTGTCCTAATGAATCCTATAACTTGTTGGGCTTTTATAAGCATGTAAGAAAGAAAATATTTTCCAGATTTTCCTTTATCTGAAAAGAACTTGTTAGTCAATAGAAATTCTTTAACAAATGAGGTTCTCCCTCATTTTTTTTAACTATCACTTTGAGTAGGTTTATTAATACTAAGAAAATATTTTCCTCAGCTAAACATATTAATAAAAGACGCTCTTTTGCTCCGCTATTCGTTAACAAAAGAAGACGCTTCAATTCCACTCTCCCATCAAATAACAGCGCCCACCACCGTTGTCCTCTGCTCTCTTGCAATTTCACTCTGTTGGGCTATTCTAATCCCGAAAATAATCTTTTGGCAGATTTAAACTATGCTTTAAAGATTATCAAACAAGGATAAACATAAAAACGAAACAACACAACAATATTTACGTAATTTCATTTTAATGAACTTATGAGTACGTCTACAGGTAATGATTCCAGCAGCTTTTCATTAACGACAAAGAAAGGCACAAAGGTGGTACAAGATTTACAGGCTAAACACCATTGGTTTCTCTAAAAAACAAGCAGCAAAATCATAACTACAGATGCTCAAGAACGAAAGAGAAACAGATAAACAAGCCACAAATAAATGCCTCAAAACTAGATCAAATATCTAAACAAGCCAGGAAAAATACAAAGAGAACCCGAAATCACCCGCACTTCATCTGAAGAGAGCTTCACCTCCGTATAGAGCCTCAGCCTTCAACAGCATAACAAACTCAACGAATCTCCAACAAAATAACCGTTCGAAGTTTCCACGGCCATCTCAAGAATCGGATAAAGGAGAATAAGAGATATTTCTAGTCAAGGTTTAAAGAGAGAGGAGAAGAGCAGGTGAAGAGTTACGAAAAGAGGGATTAAATAACTGAAAAGGGAAAAAGGGGTTTTATATTCAGCTAGAGTAGCAACTAGTAATAGGCTTCACAAAACATTGGGCTTAAAGGGACATGAGGGCTTAAGGGCTTAATAAAGATGCGAAGCCAACAATATATAGCCTAACAGACTCGTTATCTCCTTACTGCTTATTTCTTCGTTTCTTTCTTTTTTAATTGCTAGAACCTTTCACAGATATTAGAAAATAAATATTACTGGGTATGTTTAATATGCTTGATTGTTTCTTGTATTTGGTTGTGTGTTGAGAGGGTGAGAATAGAATAATGAGGTTCTATTAGGGTAAGTCAAATGGTTGAATAATGGGTTCTATAATGGGGCTGTGTGTTGTGTTTATGTTTTGTAATTGGATTTAAACCAAATTACACATAAATTAATAATGTTGGGATCGAGATATTTTATTAATTTAGTAAGACATTATTATATCAATAAATTAATAATTTATTAATTTAAAGAGATTTTATTTATGACCTTTAAATTTTTAAGTCCAATGTACATTCATAAATTAATTGAATTTGTCAAGTTCATTGTTTTTGAATAAGTATAAAGTTAGTTCATGGTATAAAAAAATAAATTACAAAAGCAAGTTTCAAGGCTCATTTCTTCTTCATGTACAGTAAACATGGTTAGAAATTGATCACTATAAAATGTCCATGAAAATTTTTTAAAATCACATCAACTATGGCTCATAAACTAAAAGATGTTCAAGAGGCCATAGCAAATTGCTTTCGACTCTGTAAATACGAGAACTCTTCACAACTTTTTGTTGCAATACGAGAAAACAATGCCCTAACTCTTAAGTGCAATGAGGAGATTTAAAAATGAACTCAATATAAATTTGAAGTTCAACAAAAAAACAAGTAACCATAGATTCATTTTATACAAGACAACCTTAGAATTTGGAATCTTTTAGTAATTATTAATTTATAGTTTCGTTGGGAGCAATATATATATACACTGGGATTTTAAAAAAGTTATTATTGTATTATTTTATCGATTGAGGTCCAATTTTGTACTGGTCATAAGTTGGGACTGAATAAATTATTAATTTTATCGAATATTAATTTATAAAGGTTTTACTGTTTAGAAATTGATGTGCATATCATGATTCAGAAAAAGATGAAGGTTTGTATGTTTGTGTAATTTTGTTCCTTTTTTTTGTCAAAATATTCTGAACAAAGTTGCAATCTCTTATGAGTTTGTTTTGGCTTTTTATATATGGTTGCTCGCTATAAGAAAACAGAATTTTAGTTATCTAAGGAATGAGTGAACTGTGACCATTATTTCAATTATTTTTATTTGTGTTTACATTATTTCAGGTCTTGATGATGATCAAGTCAGAGAAAATGTGTTGATTTCGAGGGAAATCGAGTTCACAGAGAGTCTCGTGTCTTTCATTATTTGGTTTAGCATGATTTATTGCAGCAGTTTTTTTTTTTGCCAAAGCTCCATGACCCATGAAATTTTAGATTGACAAATTTTAGGTAAATAGAAAATACGGTTACGAGAAGACACACGGTAAATAGACTTTTTCTATGGATTGAATTTGAAGATGTTTATTATAAGTTTGGACCTTAATATCAATTTGACATAATTATTATTTTGAATATTATGTTTTAAGACTCATTATATTTTTTTATTTTTTTCAAATGTTACATTTTTAAATGGATATTTAATTAAAATATTCAAGCGTAAATATAATATTTTTTAAAAAAAGTGTAAATATAATATAATAATATATATATAAATTTATGATCGGAAAATATTTTACACCATTGCAACAAACACTAGAAAATAATTTTCACTATCGTAATTAAACACAGGAAAATATTTTATTTTCAAGAAAAATATTTTTCCTTGCGCATACAATAATTTTCTGCACACAAACGGGCTTAACAATTAATTCAAATGATAAAATTCATACTCATTTAAATAATATTATTAATCAAGGGATAAATGAATGATATATATTTGAAAAGAGCTCATAAACTTACTATCTTGAGGTTTTGGGTTGGATTCTTGTCTCCCCCGACCAAGATCTGGATCGTAACAATCATATTATGGTAGTCTCCTATCTGTTTGAGTTGGTAAAATCAGTGTTATCAAAACCATGTCGTAGTGGCCGATTCAACCGGTTTTATCACAAACTGGTCGTGGATACGGTAGGGTTTAATTAAAAAATGGTTTTAATAAAAATCTAGGCTGGACCAAAAAACCGGCAAACCGGTTTAAATCTGATTTTTTGAAAACTCCTCTAACAACATGCAAAAGCATTGCAAAAGACCCAAAAAGCATTGCAATATCCATTGAAAACCTTAAATAATATATATTCTTTTTCAAATCCCCGGTGGCAACACGCAGCAGCGTCGCATAAAAACCAGAAAGCATAGCAATTGCCACTAAAAACCCTAAATAATATATATTATTTTAAAAATAAAAAATCGGTAAAATCACTTATTATATCGATAATATTGATAATATCAAGTACCATTTACTCTACCATCATAGCACCAGTGGTTATTAATTTTTATGTAGTAATAATAACAAACTGAATTGGATAATATAAAATGGAATTTGACGAGTGATGCCCCTTTCTTAGAAACCAAGGTTGTATGGTGTGAAATAGAAATTGAAAATTAATAGAAATCAAACGCCTTCTGAGAAGTGTCCATACTAAGGTTGTATGGTGTGAAATAGAAATTGAAAATTAATAGAAATCAAACGCCTTCTGAGAAGTGTCCATATCAGTCAACAACAACAAGGCAAGTGAGGATAAACTATGGACCCATTGATAAACAATAACAATACTACGAGGCAAGTGAGGATTTGCCATTGACAAAAGAATAACTCCCATTTTTTTATAATGATTTAAATATTGCATAGAATTGGATTTTTTTAGTGAAGAATATATCTCATTGAAATTAATTAGAGTCGATTACAGTTGTATTTAAAGGAAGACAAGAAAATCATGACTCCCTATTAGTTGAAGATTCCGCAATCCTAGTAAGAACATTAGTAACATGATTCATAGAACGACAAACATAGAATTAGAGTTGGGTTAAATCTCGAGTCTTTAATAAACTTTTTGAGTTCCCTCTAATCCAATATTGACTGATTGGTAAAAACAAGATTGTTCTTTTCAACTGAACAATTAACCATTGATAGTGAGTTAAATAATGTAATTTATAACTATGTTCAACTGATTGAAACCAACTAATTCTTCTCTGTTGTGCAAATGTAAATGCTGTTCATTTAACGGCCTATTAATGCTTTTACAAGTATGTTCATACTATTATGAGTTGGATCAACAAGGACTTGTAATTCTAATTTCCTTACCTTCAAATCATAATTAATTATGCTTGGACTTCAATATTAGGTATAATATATCTTTCATATTTTATTTTGTAAGGTTACCCAATAATGTCAAGGATGAGAGAGGGAGTTAAAATAGATCGATTTAAAAAATAAACTGAAGGTCAATTTAGGAAAGATAAATATCAGGTAGCTAGCTTGCCAATATGCGTGCAGCATTGTGGATGATGCTACGGATGTCCATGGGGCGGGTTTGGTGCGGGTGGCTCAAGCCCCACTCTGCACTCAATATTTGTCGGGTGTGATTTTAAGGATTTTTTATTTAGTGTTTCGAAGACTTTTTTTATTGTCATTCCGCACCCACGCAAAATCGAGTGATTTTCGTTGAATCTCAGCCTACCAATAAATTATACATAACTTTTGGTGTGTTATAATATTTATTAATTATTTAGCCCCCACATTGAAATATATATCAATAAATTTTGGCTACAAAATATTGAATCTTAATATGTTCTGAAATGCTAAAATGTGAATGAAAGTATATTGAATTATCATTTATTTCTTATATACTCAAATTAAATTTGATCAAATTTGAAAAACTTCAGTTAATTGTGTTGTAGTTAATTTTCCTGTTTTTTTCAATAAAACATGAATATGCAATTGTTGAAAGATGGTTTTTTAATAAATTATATGTGTTATCATTTAAAATATACCCCTAAGGGTTGAGCCTGAAGTTATGATTCTAAAGGTCAGACGTTCGAGTCGACATTCGGGTGAGTTTTTTTATTATTGTGGTAAGTTCAATGAGGCAACTTTTTTTAAAAAAAATAAAATCTTGTTTATGTTTATGTATTTTCGGTGATTTATTAATTGCGGTGAGGATACCTAAAGGTGTGGGGGTAGTTCCACCAACTCTCGGTATATCAATTTCCATTTAAAATTTAACATGTGTACAAAAAAAATTGTCATATTTTAGATTGCATTTCCTATATTTTCAACCATAACATGATGGGCTTTTATAAGCATGTAACAACTAAAATTGAATAACATATTAAGGGGCGTTTGGTTTTATGAAATCTTATTTTATAGAACAGAAATAAAAATGAATGGAAAGATGTCAAATATAGTAGAGTATATGTTTAGATTTCGCCAACGCACGTAAAAGCTTTTTAGAGTTTATATACATCTCACAGAAAAACTATTCTTTTGTTCAAAAAAGGAATAACTTTTTCGTAAGATGTACATAAATTAGGAAAAACTTTTTCATGCGTTGACAAATTCTAGATGAATAATGTGTCACATTTGACATCTTTCCATACATTTCTATTTCTATTCCACGGAATAAGATTTCCGCAAACTAAAAGAGCCCTAAAAATTAAAACTGGCTAAAGCACTAGTAATACTCATTTAAATAAGATTATTAATGAAAGGATAAATGGAATGATATATATTTGAAAAGAGCTCATAAGCTTACTATCTCGAAGTTTAGACTTAGATGTAGTGTTAAGTTAATGAGTATATTAGTATTTATTTGGATTCTTGTCTTCTCTAACCAAGATGTGGATCTTAACAAGTTCCCTTTTTGAACCTCAAATTTTGTGAAAAGCACATAAAAATTATGTAACATAATCCGTCTGAGTCGGTAAAACTAAGGCGGTGTTTCTCCAAACTTTTTCCTTTCAATTTATTACTTAAAAGCTCCTTGCTACTTTTTTCTGTTCTCTTTATAAGGATCTTTTAAGTTAAAAATAAAGAATGAAAAATACTTCATTGCCTAACTTGTAAGTTAAAATCTCTTTCTAAATATCTTTCAAGTCATGAGTCATAAGACACAAATTTGGATATACAGCCCCTAAAAGATCCGATGTTTAAGATATTACAGATGAAATCAATGGGGTTATTGATTTTTATGTTGTAATAATAACCAATTTATCAATACCGTATCGGGCTACATACCGGGAAGGTTAGTGGTACGTGGTATAACTGGTATTATCGGTATTATTAATGGTTTTACAGGTTTTTTTTATTTTTTAAAGAATATATATTATTTATGGTTTTCAGTAGTTATGGCAACGCTTTTTAGGTCTTTGGCAACGTTTTTATTCTTTAGCAACGCTTTTCTATATCTTTAGCAACGCTTTTAATCTTTAGCAACATTTTTCTACATCTTTAGCAACACTTTCAGTCTTTAGCAACACTTTTCTATATCTTTAGCAACATTTTCATATGTTGCCAAAAATATTTTGAGAAAACCGGTTTGAACCGGTATGCCGGTTTACCGGTTTTTTACCAGTTCAATTCCATTTTCTCCGATTTTCTATTAAAACCGGTATCTACACATAACGTACCGTAGTCATGACCGGTTCACGGTAAAACCGGTCAAACTGGCCGGTACGGGACGGTATTAATAACATTGATAACAGTGTTTAAAAACTCCCCGCCTAGGCGCTATTTTTGGGCTCGTCGCCTGACTTTTCATTCCCTAGGCGCTATCATGCGTTGGACCGACATATTGCCGCCTAGGCACCGCCTAGTCTAATTTTTTCCGGCTGGGCACCGCCTAGTCCCATTTTTTCCCCAAATTTTAAGATACTGATACCTATAATAATTATAGTTCAATTTTTTCATTTCCAAAAAGGTATCATCAATGTACAACAAAATATTCTCACCATACAATTTTCACTTTGAATCTCAAACCTAGAAATAGTACGCTATAAACCACAAAATTAGTGAGGATATTTATTTTTAAGGAATTAATTTTAATGTTGATGTATTTTTATATAAAAATTAACTAAACTTATGTTTTCATAAGCTAAACTATGATTTTTTAAAAATATTATTGTATTATAATTTATTTTTTAATTGAATTTATACTTTTATCTTTTAATAATTATAAAAAATAAAAAATTTACAAATTCATCTAAACACCGTCTAAACTCTATTTAAATATTTAAAGCCTTAATCATTCGACTAGCGAATATCACTTTTTAATACATTGATTGATAATAACACATTGAATTCAATAATATAAAATGGAATTTGAGAGTGGTACCTCTTTCTCAGAAACCAAGGTTGTATGGTGTGAAATAGAAAAAGAAAATTAATAGAAATCAAAAGCCTTTTGAGAAGTGTCCATATCAGTCAACAACAAGGCAAGTGACGATAAACTGTGGACCCATAATATAAATAAACAATTAAAATACTACGAGGCAAGTGAGGATTTGCTATTCAATTTTTTTAACAAAAATTTGAATTATTTTTAGAGCTAAAAAGACTGACAATATTCCTCGCAAGTATTTCGGGTGTTGCTTTGTCATTAACATTAAATCTATGATTTCAAAAAAGTTACAGGTTTGAGTCACATTTAAAGATAAATTAGAGATTTTTTTCACATTTATAGTAAGTTTAAATGACTCAAATTTTTAAAAAATATGATAAATTAATTATACTTTGTTTGGATGAGAGTTGTTATAGGATTAATAATAGAATGACAAAAGAATAATTCCCATATTTTATAATGATTTAAATCTTGGAGAAAGTTGGGTTCAATCTTGAGTCTCTGATGAACTTTTTAAGTTCCCTCGGACCCATTATTGATTGATTAATAACATTATTATTTTTAACTGAATAGAACTCAATTAAATGACAGTAAATTGAATAATGTAATTGAAACCAATTAACTCTTCTATATTATGTAAAATTATATTACTTTGTTGTACTATACAAATGAGTTACTTTAGTAACTATAGAAAATGCAAATACATTTAACGGCTTATTAATGCTTTTACAAATATGTTCATACTATTATGAATTGGTTCAACGAAGACTTATAATTCTAATCTCCTCACCTTCAAATCATAATTAATTATGTTTTGACTTCAATATTAGGTACTAATATATCTTTCATATTTGATTTTGTAAGGTTACCCAATAATGTCAAGGAAAAGAGAGAGAGTCAAAATAGATTGATTTGAAATGATAAACTGAAGGTTAATTTAGCAAAGACAAATATCAGTTAGCTAGCTTGCCAATATGCGTGCATCATTGTAGAGGAAGCTAGGGATGTCTATGGAGCGGTTTTGGTGTGGGTGGTTCAAGCCCCACTCTCCACCCAATACTTGTCGGGTATAATTTTGAGGATTCTTTATTTAGTGTTTCAAGAATTTTCTTATTTCCATTCCGCACCCATACAGAATCGGTCGGTTTTCAATGAATCTCAGCCTATCAATAAATTACACATAACTTTTGGTGTGTTATGATATTTATTAATTATTTAGCCCCTACATTAAAACATATAGGAGTAAATTTTAGCTACAAAATATTGAATCTTAATATATTCTGAAATGTTAAAATGTGAAGGAAAGTATATTGAATTATCATTTATTTCTTATGTACCCAAATTAAATTTGATCAAATTTGAAAAACTTCAGTTAATTGAGTTGTAGTTAATTTTCTTGTTTTTTTAATAAAACATGAATACCCAATTGTTGAAAGATGGTTTTTTAATAAATTATATGTGTTATCATTTAAAACATAGCCTATGGATTGAGCTTGAAGTTATGATCCTAAAGTTCAGAGGTTCGAGTCGACGTTCGAATGAGTTTTTATTATTGTTGTAAGTTCAATGATGCAACTTTTTTTAAATAATAAAATCTTGTTTATGTTTATGTATATTTGGTGATTTATTTGATTACGATGTGGATACCCAAAGGTGTGGGGGTAGTTTCACCGACTCTCGGTATATCAATTTTTTTATTTAAAATTTAACACGTGTAAAAAAATTTATCATATTTTAAATTACATTTCTTATATTTTTAATTTATCTCTTTTAATATCTATCATGTGTCAAATTTTAAATAAAGAGGATGAAAGGGTCAATTATATGCAAAAAGAATATGTTTTAATCCTAATGATTTGCAGGATCTCCCATTAGCATTTTGTGATTTTAAAAGCTTTCCTAATGGTGGCTTATAATACTCATCTGCCCCTATATCTGCTCAAAAGATGAACAGGGCAAGGGGCTGATCGAACAGATAAAAAATCAGTTATCTCTAAGTTCAGCCCAACCCGCAATAAAATATATATAAATCGAGCCGAGTCTAATTTTTAAACTTCATTTTTAAGTCATGCTTAGTCCATCCATCAATTAATAATATTATCTAATATATATATTTTTATTAACACACATATATATATTTGGGTCAGGCTCAGCTTAGATTTTTATATTAAATTTAAGCCCAACTCATTATATCTTTGAGTTTCGGTGAACTTTGATTGGGCCGAACTCTTTACATAATAAGTTTTGCCAAATCTGACTTACAAAAGACGGACATAAATGGACTGACGGGCCTCAAGTTGATTGAACGGGTCTACCCTATATGCAACCACGTACGTTTTCTATTACAAAATATGAATTTGCTAAGTGACGACATATGGTTGTTGAACATTTTGGATGCGTTATAAATTAATTGTCTTTTTCACATTTTTTTTGTACCCGCAAGTAAAATATAATACTACAACACATTTTTTTATTTACTATATATGTTGTATTTACTCTGCTTTAAAATATAATTGTTTTTCTTTTGTATATGTCTATAGGGCTAGAGCCCTATAACCTCATAATAGGCTGGCTAACTAATTGTGTGCGCTACATGAAGTACACCAAATAAAGATACTAAAAGTTCCCATTGCACATTTGATATAATTCCATCATATTTCATTAGAAATCCATTATTAGAATTTTACATCCGCATATTACCAAATAACTTATTTATATTTAGATACGTAAAGATGAAATAATTCAAAGAATTTTCGTTTAAGCGCTATATAAAGTATACCAAATATTTTGTATGCAGTTAAAAGCTTCTCTATAGTTACTTTTTTATATATGCTTTGACTTTTATAGAGGGTCGGTTTGGTTGTGCTTTCTCAAACTGTTTTTTCTGAAAAACTTAATTTTTAAGTTTTTTTCATAAGTATCATATTTGATTATTGAAAAATAAATTAGACAGTATCTAATTAATTAATATGAATAACTAAAGTTTATTGTTCAAACTCAAAACACGTTGTTCTATTAAAAATTTGTGAGAGTAATTTATTGTGACAATATCTTAAAAACAATACCAAACAACTCCGACCGGTGATTTCAACATAATAACAATGAAAGTAGAATAGTTGTTACTATCTCTGCTTATTATTAATTATCGTTTTGGAGTCAAATAATTTTTTTTATTAAATATCACTTTCAAATTCAATATAATTATTTAAATATCTTTCCAGGTTCGTTATTATTTAATATAATATTATAAATAATAAAAGATAACTAAAATTAATCATCTTTTTAGAAGAAGAACATATTATTATCTTAATGAATATAATATTATTTTAGTAGTGATAAACTTATTTAAAATAACAGTTAATATAAAAACAGAGTACCTTGTAACAATAAAGTAGTCACAAAGAAATAAAAATAATAATATTAAGAAAGAGGAAAATCTAGGGTCAAAACCAGTAAAAAATGTCAACAATGTAGTGGTATAGTGAGCAACGCGTACGAATTGAAGCAGTTAGTTGCGTTGACATAACAGAAAGTTGAAACAACAAACCATCATGTGCTTGCATCATCCTTTATCTTGTAACAGGAAAAAAAATTGCTTTATTCTCCTATTAAAACAAAATATTATAATATATATATATATATATATATATATATATATGAAAGTAAATAGTATTAAAATACATTTTTATCTCTATAACTTTTAAAAAAAATTGTAATATTTTATTTAAATTTATTTTATTTTATTATCATATTATTTCAATTTATATTAATTTTTTATACATATATAAAATACCATTATTATAGAAATAGGTTAATATTACTTTAATAAGGGTATTTAAAATTGGTTGATATTCATAATAATCATAACAATAGCAAAATATAAAATCGAAATAAATTTAAAATAACATTAAAATAATAATAACAACAACAACAATAGTAATAATAAAATATTTTATGAGTATTTATAATTGGTTAATATTCATACTAATCATAACAATAATAAAAATATAATTCTATTGATTATAAAATTAAAATAATAATAACAACAATAATAATAAAAGATTTGATGAGTAAAAAGTAGTCACATTAATTCTTATAGAATAATAATAAATATTTGATGAGAAAAAAAAGTCACATTAATTCTTAAATAGGGCTATAATCAATAGAGTCATATTTTTTAAATTTTAATTTATTGTTCATATTGTCCAATTGTTTGAATTTTTTTTTACAAGTTGATTCTTATTTTTTTATCAATGTGAATATTTGATATGTTATTGCTAACTTTTTCAATTATTTGTTGACATATAAAAGCCTTCTTTACTTTGATTGATTTTACACTATATATGAGCAGATTTTATAGCCATCTACAATAATTATTAAATTGGTTATTTTTTCATAAATTTAAATCAATATTAAATCAATGCTTCTTCAATCGGAATTTTAGGAGATTGTTAATATATTTCCCGAATAGGTTTGATTTTGAAAAATGATAATGATTAATAGCAATAACTACTTTTTGTAAGGAAATAATTAATTAGGGTGATATATAGTTATTATTATACACGTATAAATTGTGGCCAATTTTTGCAATCAGTATAAACATCTATATATATATATATATATATAAATTTATCCTTATACCTTTTACATATATAGATTACTAATTAATGTTACTTACCATGAATAATTGTAACATCCCATTTAACACATCATTTTAGTCATTTATGCATACATATTAGAAATTATTAGATGAAGTATAAATATATAATAAATATATTAATTTTGGTATATTTGGTTTAAAATATATTAGATATATACATATATACACTTAAATATATAAAAGGGATTTGAAATTTTGTGAAGATAAAAGTAGAAATTATAGTTGAAAATTAAATTAGTACTTGAGTTGTTTATTATTGGTATAAGTATAGTATAGTATAAGTGTAAGTATTATATAATGAAAAAAGGGCAAAATGGTCATATAGATAGAAATTCTAGTTTATGTTAATCTTTATATATATATAGCACATATATATACAAAAGAAAATAAGATGTATATATGTATGTTTGATATATGAATATGTATGTTATATGAGCTCAAAATAGTGAAGGGATTCCGGAGAAAGGTCCAAGTCGTTCCGAGAGAATTAGCTCGGATAAATTTGTGAGTATAAACATGATAAGAATATATGGGTAAAATATATTGATATGTTAATTGTATGAATATGTGAATGTGATAAATTGTATTTGAATGGTGTTACATGTGTTGTGTGGTTATATTTGATATGAAATGTAAGTTGCGTTGAGATGGTATTGATATGTGAATTGTGGCGACAAGTATATATTTGTGAAGGGTTAATGTGAATTATTGGATAAGTATAAGTTAGTATTAACATGAATGAATTTGTGATTGTGAATTGTGTTGATATGTGGCTATATATGTGAGTGGAACTTGATATATATGAAGTGTGTTGACATTATTTGAGTGTGAAATGAATTGTATTGTAAATGTATTGTTATGTGAATATAAACTTGATTTGAATTGTTAAGTGAATCATGAGCATATAAGTTTATAATGAGAATTGTATTTGATAAAGCCAAAATTATATGATATATGTATGTTGAATATATGAAAAGTATAAGAGACGTTGTGACATAGCCGATCAAACATTGCAATACATGTTCTGTTCATCTGGACCTATATGGTCAACCAATTGCAATATCTAACAAATGGACCAAAAAGGTCAACCAATTGTTTATCTGGACCGAAAGGTCAACCAATTGTTATATAGCTGGCCAGCAAATCAATTAACAATTGCTACAAATGTTACATGTATCCGGGGGTAATAGTTTGGCTGAAAATGTCACAACAATTAAATAATCGGTTCATTCATTCTCATATAAGTGTGACTTTATATTGAATTTGTTAATGTGTGTAAATATGTGATTTGCTAAATTCATAGATTGTTTATATTCACTGAGTTGCGCCTCATATAAAGCGCTAAATTTTTCAGAGCTGACAAAGTTTGTACTAGAAACTCATTACCTGTAGATATCATGGACGAAAGATTGGTTGGCTGTATTCCATCTCACTCCCTCTCCCATCAAAACAAGCATATAGAATAGAAGGTGTTCGAGTTTTGATTTTGCTTTTGTATAAGATTGTTTTATAAAAAGATATAGTATTACAAGTGATTATATATATAAATGAATGAAGTATAAGTTAAAAAAAAATTATATGTTGTGATTACGATTTTGGTGATTTAATATAAGGTATAGGTGGTTTCAATAATAAATGCTGAAACTGAAGTCCTAAAGACTCTTTTATCCTTATACCGTTTAAAATAAATGATGAAACTGAATAAATTGTGGCCAGTTTTCGCAATCAATACAAACATTTGCATCAAAGCACATATAGTAAAAATGAAAGATTATACGAGTTTGATAAGCTATCGAGATAAAAGTTTATACTTTAATATATGTCGTTATGGACTCATACAGGTTAGTCTTTTTTTCAATTGAATACAAAAATTTCTATTTTACATACTTGGAAGTTGAAACAAATCAACATAAAAGTTATAAAATATAATTCTACTTTTAATTTAAATATACGTTGATTTTAAACTTTTGTGCGTTATTTGGTTTTGTAGGAATAGATGTATAATATCGCTACTTGACATATTGAATAATACAGTCAGTGCCTACTTTAACGAAATAAAATATGTACTATAAAATATTTTTTGAAGTTTAGACTTACTTATCATTGATATACTTATTACGAATGAGATATCCGTGCATCGCACCGGTACTACACTAGTTATTATAAAACCATTATATTGTTTTATATTATTATGATCTCAAGCTATTAATTATTATGTATTCACATGACATATTTTTTGTAAGCGTAATTATTGATATATGTCTAATTATAAAGTTATAAAAAAATCATAAAACAACTTATTTACAGTTTACAGGACATTGCCTCTATGCTAAAAAAAATAAGTTGTAATCATGTTTATTTAAATAGAGTTGTTACTTTTCACAATAATAAATATAAATTTTGACTCATATAAATAAATACGTAAAATGTAAATGTTTGTTATAGCTCGATGTATCGAGATTACCTTTCGAGTTCAAAAGTTGAACTTGAGGTCCCAACAACAGCTTGTGAGAAAGTATGTTCGGAAATAAGCTTTTGAAAGCTTATAAAAATAAACTAAACTGAGATGAATTAAGAAACTAACCGTGTTACACGTAGATTATTATAATTAGTCAAAATTTAGTATTAATAAATTTAATACAATTCTAATGAATTTTTAAAAAGTTTTATCATTGCCTAGTTAGTCTTTTATAAGTAAATTCTCAAAGTTTCATTAAAAAAACTAATCTAAACCATTTAAATTTAACCTTACAACCCTTCAAAATTGTAACCAAGTAACCCTTTAAAGTTTTTCCAAAAAGAGCTAGAAATTACTTTTGTTGTCTTAAAATTAGAAGACATCATCAACAAAAAAAAAAAATCAGAAAAAAGCACATGAAAAGTAGAACAGACTAGAAGAAGAATAAAATAGAAATGTAAAATTAGTCACACCCCTTGAATTTTTTTCATATACGTATTCCTTTGTATTTTTTATTTATATTTCTATAAGTTTTACGCTTCTTAATAAATTAATTAATTAAAGGATATAAAAATTAATTAGTGCTTTAATTTTTTAATCAAATGTAACTAATAGTATAAGGGTAGAGTTGGAAGAATAATGGGATGTGTAAATGATAAAATATTTTGGCAAATCAATTTTAGGGCAGAATGTCTATTTTAAAAAGATAAATGGAGAGTTCAATTCCTACTTTTGTGACTGAGGTGTTGGTCTAGTGGTTCACACTGAAACTAAATACTCTAAAAGTGTCAGGTTCGATTTACATCTGAGACAGGTTGGAAAATTTTTCTTTCCATTTAATATAAACCAAATAAACTAAATTTTTAAAAGGCTTAATACATCTTCAGCTACCTGAACTTGTCCTAAAAAATTTATTGTCCCCTGAACTTTCAAAGTGACCTCGTAGCTCCATCAACTTTTAAAAAATGCGCCACTTTGCTCCCTAAATAACACGTGTCAGCTTCTGATAGATTTGACTTTTCAAATATGTCATTTTTTTAATTTTTTTCTCTTTAATTAAAATTTAACAGGCAACATTAAAAAAATAAATAAAATATTTTTTAAAAATTAAAAAAACTACCATATCACTTTAAAACTTTAAAGAAATAATAAATTTTTTAGACAAATACGGATATCATCATTTTTAAAAAATAGACAGAGGTAGTAATTTTGTTTGGGTTCCATCTATTTTCTCTAGCACATTTTGAGGAACCTTCCACATACACTCAACTCAACGCGTGTCTTGTTAGAGAGCCCATTGTAAATAGCAGCCTTTTTTAAAATCAAAATCCTACGCCTCCCAGCACCTGACCGACCCCTGACCCCAACCGCGTAATTCCGACCCACCGTCCAATCGCCGGGGCGTTCATACTTACCCACGCGCTTCTCTCTCTTCTCGTTACATATATATACTTCTCTACCCCTACACTTCTCTCAATTTCAATTTTTCAATCTCAATTTTTCAGTTCACACCGCTATCAGGCATTTTCTCAAACACCTTTCCTGCTTTCACTTTTAATGGAAATCTCGTCTTTCCCATTTCTTAATCAGGAGGAGATTTCACACTTCTGTTCTCTTTTACAGGACATGGATGACAATGATTTAAGGAAGCGGAAGAGGAAGGACGACGATGATGATGGCGACGAAAACCCATTTCAACAGGGTAATAAAGGCGACGACTTGAAGAAATCCCCAATGCCTGATATACTCGCTTCTCTTTTGCTGTTGGATGAAGAAGAGAGACAAGAGCAGCAGCAGTGGGATTCTGAATTTCAGCAAAGTAAAGCGTTTTTCGATTCGAATTACAAGAGTACAGCTGATGTTATGAGCGATTTTAATTCGATCCAGCAGTCTCATTACTCCGATTTGGATGAAATCGATTATTCAAGAACCAAGCGCGCCCGTCGCTCCGCTTCTGCGGTGGCTATAAATGCAGCCGCGGCGGATTCAGGTCAGGGCGACGGCGGAGGCGGTGGGGGAGCTAGTGGTTCAGGCCAGCAACGGCGGCTATGGGTGAAAGACCGGTCGAAGGATTGGTGGGACAGATGTAACCACCCGGATTTCCCCGACGAGGAATTCAAAAAAGCGTTCCGAATGAGTAAAGCGACATTCGAGATTATTTGCGACGAGTTGGACTCAGCCGTCACAAAAAAGAACACAATGCTCCGCGACGCAATCCCAGTGCGCCAGCGGGTCGCGGTCTGCATATGGAGGCTAGCCACAGGCGAGCCATTGCGATTAGTGTCAAAAAGGTTCGGACTTGGAATCTCAACTTGCCATAAACTCGTCCTTGAAGTCTGCTCAGCAATTAGGAACGTTTTAATGCCCAAATTCCTCCAATGGCCAGACGAACAAAACCTTACCCTAATCAAATCCCAATTCGAATCAATTTCAGGAATCCCAAATGTAGGCGGCTCAATGTACACTACCCACATCCCAATTATAGCCCCGAAAATCAGTGTCGCGGCCTATTACAACAAGAGACACACAGAAAGAAACCAAAAGACATCATATTCAATCACGGTTCAAGGAGTAGTCGACCCTAAAGGCGTTTTCACCGATGTCTGCATTGGATGGCCAGGATCAATGCCAGATGATCAAGTCCTAGAAAAATCAGCATTGTTCCAAAGGGCCAACAGGGGAACCCTAAGAGATGTTTGGATTGTGGGAAATTCAGGGTTTCCATTAATGGATTGGGTTTTGGTCCCCTATACCCACCAAAATTTGACATGGACACAAGATGCTTTTAATAGGAAAATTGGGGAAATTCAAAGGGTTGCTAAAGATGCTTTTAGCAGGTTAAAAGGGAGATGGGCTTGTTTGCAAAAGAGGACTGAAGTGAAATTACAGGATTTGCCTGTTGTTCTAGGGGCCTGTTGTGTGTTGCATAATATTTGTGAGATGAGAAATGAGGAGATTTTTTATGAGCATAGGTTTGAGGTTTTTGATGATGAAATGGTGCCTGAAAATGGGTTGAGATCAGTTGCTGCAATTCAGGCTAGGGATAATATTGCTCATAATCTATTGCATCATGGCCTTGCTGGAACTTCTTTTTTGTAGCAATTTTGTATTTTTTAAAAAAATTTTATTGAGTGGGTGTATGGTAATAGAGAGTTAGAATCATTTAAATTTTTTTATGGGTTCATGTAAAATATTTATTTTTCCCATCTATCAAATAAATGAATGAATTTTTTGTTTTTACTTGGATTGATTCAGAAGTTGGTGAACATAAAAGATAGAAATTTGTCAGAGGAATGTTGTTTTTGTTGTTGATGCTAATAAATTGAAGGCCCCATTGCCACCCTTTTATTCTCATTAATTGCTATGTTGGGCTACAAGTAATTTTCAACTTCCAGAATCTTTGAAATTTGTCATTTTGTTGATTGACGGTTCAATTCAAAATCTTCTTCCATAGTTTTGTTCAATTTTTATTGAACTACATTTCAATTCGATCTAATTAAAATAACAATAAATTTATAATGTACCTAGTTTGGTTAAGCTAAACTCCAAGTATAAGATCTTAGTCTAACAACTTCAACCAATCATTCATTGTAAGCCTTTTAATATGATTTCATATATTAGTATTGAAATCATAGCAACCATTATTATTATTTAAGAAAAAAAGGCATAACTTTGACTAATTTGTAGCCTGCTAGGACCATTTTGGCTATTTTTAGGAATTGTTAATTCAGTTTAATTTAATTTAGTTTACTATTATATACATATAAATTTACATTTAAATGAGTTTAGTTCAGTTCAATACTGTTAATTATAAGTTGAAACGAACAAGGCCTTACTTTTTCCGCATTTCTAAAAAGTTCAATTTTCAAATTTTTCTTAAATGGAATGATTTAACTTAAGAAAAATAAATCAGACAGTTTTAATTAATTAATATAAAATATTAAAATGTGTTATACATAATTAATTTATAATTGATTTCTTAAACTACATTTTTAAAAAACTCAACAACAAGCAGTTTATAAATAATTAATATTAAAAATAAAAATATAATACCTAACAATAAAATATATTAATCTATTAAAATTTTATAAATAAAACTTTTCTTTTCACCAACTCCCAAATCAATCCTAAAATCAAACAAGGCACTAATGATAATTTGTTTTTAATTAGTTAAAATCAAACACACGGTATGGAAACAAACTTGGAACTACAGGGTTCAGATCCACATAGATATTTCAGTACTTTACATTTATCCGGGCCCCACTTAATATCTGGGCCGCTGATCTCATCAATGACGTTGCACTCGGGCCCACCAAACGATCCCAGTCCGTCCGATTTCACGACTTTGAAAGCGCGGGGAGTTTGACCACGATGACAACTGTACAGCAATCCAGTGTGCCACGTGTCAGACAGAAAACCGGCTACGCAAAAGCGAGAATAATTTCATAATTTGTCGTTTTCTCAGGTATAGCTGCCCGGCCGTCCCCTGTTTGGCAAACAAAGTAGCAAACCTGAGCCAGCTTTTTCCGGCGTCACAAGTCACCGAAATTCCGCGCACAATTGAGGACGAAAATTTTCAGATCAATGGAAAATAATCATAGCAAGGAGGAGCACGAGGAAAACGACGACGCCGGGCCCATGGCGGGGGAGGAGGAAGAAGAAGGAGAGGTGGGATCTAGTTTGACCCTAGAAAGAGTTGCGGCTGCCAAGCTTTTCATTGAAAATCATTACAAATCGCAGATGAAGCACATCCAACAGCGGAAAGCAAGGTGAAATGCGTTCAATTCTTTTTGATTTTGAAGGATCCCTTGAGAGGATTTCGTTTAATCGTTTTTCGAAATTAATTGTTGACGTTTTGGTGTTTGTTTTGTGTGATTCTGGCGCTGCCTTGCGGTTTCTAGTGATTTAATGCTAGTTTATTAGCAGGGTTATGATGCTATCAGCCATGCCTTTATAAGTTTTCGCTTCATGAATCTGTTTATTTATTTCCTTCATTGACAGATTTTTTAGGTTAATAATATATTATGATAAGCGTAATCTAATCCTAATAGGGTAATCCTGTCAGAATGTCAAGATTTTATGCCTCTAAGGAAACTAATTATTTGCCCAAATTGGATGCCTGCGGTGTGAAGCAAAAGCTATACTATAACGCATTAGCTAACAATTGAGGAATGATTAACAAAAGGAAATGAGAAAGAGATTAATTGAAGTTTTTATTTGACGAATGATGAGTCACTATTTTGTGATAATTTCAGATAACTGGAGCTTTGACATAACAAGCTTAGAAATGTGCTTTGAAGTATGCGATGTGCTTTATTCTTTTCTTGAACAATCCATCAATTTTGTGTACTATGGCCTCTGATTTTGTCATCCATTATTTCGATAGGGCCAAAGATTCACCGTTCTTTAGCTTTAAATTATAAATTTATAATAGACTAAAGCAAAATGACTAATTAAATTGTGAGCTTTTATTGTGAGGTCACAGATAGCTATTGTAACTCCACTTCAGCATCAATTGGGGACAACCTCTCTTTAATTACAGGGGTAAGGCTGCGTACACCCGAAACAACCCCCCCCTCCCTTATTCAGCGGGAGCCTTGTTAGGCATTGGGTTAATGTTGTTGTTGGTTTCTGAATTTTTTACTCCTGCAACTTAAGGTGTTGCCATTGGCTTATAAAAATTGACTGCCTAAAGCATTTCATCCAAAGTCACTATTCTTATTGTTCTCTTTAAAATTTTCTGCTAAATATGCAGTCGGGTGCATCTGTGTTTCTTAGCTATTTGGCTTTTCATTTTCTGACTGCTTCAACCTATGCATGCATAGAGGGGGGAAATAGCAGCTGCTTGAATGTGTTGTTAGATTTTCATTTTCCTCATAATTATTTTTCCTGTATTATGTTTGAAATTACTTTATCTGGAGATCATTAATTGCTTTAGCTTTGTACAGTTGTTGGTTTTTGTACTCTCATTCTGAAGAGATTACATTAATTGCAGGCGTTCAGAACTCGAAAAACAGTTGGCATCTTCTGCTGCATCAGAAGAGGAACAAAATAATTTACTGAAGGATTTAGAGCGAAAAGAGACAGAGTATATGCGATTGAAAAGACACAAATTTTGTGTTGATGATTTTGACCTTTTGACCATCATAGGAAGAGGGGCTTTTGGAGAGGTATGATCCAAAGATTTAGCTATGGGAAGGGTCATTTTCTGCCTTGTGGGGGTTTGTTAGAGAGAATCCTTCGTTCTCTTAAAACTAATTTGCTGGAAAATTCTTGCTTTTCTCTTTGTTTCTTTCAACATAACTAGGGCATAGGAGTTGTTGCTGTGACAGTTTACTTGTTATTGCTGTCTAGAACAGTTACAAAAATTCCTAGGACACATAAGAACCTAAACAAATAACTTAGGACACCAAAAAAATATTAATAATTCACTAATTTCATGAGGCTTTTGGCACCTAACAATTAGGCATATGAATGATAAGTAGATGTTGAAGATGATTCCTTTGATGGTATAGTTGATAGATTTTATCCTTTCCACGTGCTTTCTGATGACTAAAGGACTTTGAGCAAAGACACAACGATTACACCATTATACAATCACAGGGAGAGGGGCTTTTGGAGAGCTCAGGCATATGGTTGATAAATAGATGGCGAACATGATACCATTAGATGATAATATTTACATATTTCTTCTTGTGTTTGCTTTCTCAAATTCTGACATTGTGTGTGAATTGATATTCCACAGGTGAGGTTGTGCAGGGAGAAAAAATCTGGCAACATTTATGCCATGAAAAAATTGAAGAAATCTGAGATGCTTAGCAGAGGACAGGTGAAATTTGAAACTAATGGAAGTTTTTTTAAGAGCTTTCACTGAACTTGTATACTATACTGTTTATTCTTATTTCATCTAGGCTAGTTCATATTGAACTGATTACTGATCTCATCTCCTAAGTTTGTACGCATATAGTCGTAAATGCTTAATTTGTGTATGTAACATGACAGTAGGTTGACAATTAAGAACTTGGTATACTCTGATGATTTGCAAGTGTAATAAATTTTATGATCCATAGGATAACTTTCTGCCATCTAAAAACTGTAATTTTCATACAGTTACAGGCTTAATTAGTTTACACATGTTTCTGGCAAATGTATAAATATGTATCTTAGTGTGTATGTAGTGTAGTAGCATATATGTAGTTAAATTATAAAAAAGAGGTAACTCTGATGATGATTTACTATGTGTCTGGCTTTAAATTACTCCGTGGCACAGTATCACCAACTGAAAACTTCAAGGACGTAGTCCTGCTTTCAAAAGTTTTTATTTTGGATAAGCTGGACAAACCCTACACAGTAATTTTATTGTTCGGTCAAGTCATAGATCAGAAAGACAATAAAGAAACTCAAACTTGGTTTAAACTACCATTATAATTTAGTAGTTTGTCAGGCAAATATAGTTGATTTGAAAAATTTTGGTTGTTGGGAAAATATTGTCTTGAGAGTAGCTGATCAATCAATCTTGTATTATGAGATACATGAAAAGGTTGTATTTGATTTTAGTTCTGTGACATGATGAAATAAATTCAGTTGAGACGCTGTCACACATTCAAAGGATGATATGGCTAGCATAAAAGTGAACAACTTATGTTTCAAAATGGCAGTTCTAAAATCCTGTATGATTTTTTTTATACTGCTGTCTCAGTTTTTGTCCATGGTGTAGGTTGAGCATGTTAAAGCTGAAAGGAATTTGCTTGCAGAAGTTGCCAGTCACTTTATTGTCAAACTCTACTACTCCTTTCAAGATGCTGAATACTTGTATCTAATCATGGAATATCTGCCTGGTGGCGATGTTATGACTTTGCTTATTAGAGAAGAAACTTTGACTGAAACTGTCGCTAGATTTTATATTGCACAAAGTGTCCTGGCCATTGAATCTATTCATAAACACAACTATATCCACAGGTGGGTATCCCTATCAAGTCATTAAGAAAAAAGTTCACTAGGATATTAAGTCAGAATCCACGATAACTTAAACTTTGTTATATTTCGACTTTTACTGAAATCTTGTGAAGTTACTTTCTTTCTGACAGCAGTTTTGTTCTCTCAGAGATATAAAACCTGACAACTTACTACTGGACAAAAATGGACATATGAAGCTTTCAGATTTTGGTCTCTGCAAGCCTCTCGATTGCTCCAATTTGTCTACCATAAATGAAAATGAGGCCCTTGCCGATGAGGATTTGAAGGAATCCATGGATGTTCATGGGAAATTTCCAGATGCTAGTGGAAAGCGCTGGAGAAACCCCCAGGAACAACTAGAACATTGGCAGATAAACAGGAGAAAACTGGTAAAGAGTCAACACTCGTTTCTCCCACAGCATTTTTTTCGTCAAAATCTGATTCCAATTTCCAGCTGGATCTAACATCTGGATAACAATACGCACTTTATCCAGTAGAATTTATATTTGCTATCTAGTTTTTCTGGTCCAGTTTACATGTTCGAATTCAAGTATGCAATTAATTAATTACCATATTGAATCCATAATTTATTTTATTAGTGTTTTTTTTTTTCAGATCAAGCTTTTATCATTTAAACTTCTTGGTTATAATTTTCTGTTTGTATTTTTTCCTCCTTGGAACTCCTGTCCTTCAAGTTCATTGTACTCGAGCTTCATTGCTTGCTGTTCTTGACAGGCATATTCAACAGTTGGCACACCAGATTATATTGCTCCAGAAGTATTGCTCAAGAAAGGATATGGCATAGAGTGTGACTGGTTAGTTTACTAAAGTGAATCATAAAATCATGTTAGATTTCATTAATAGCAGGGGATGGAAAAAGTGCATTTGAGTAAATATCTCTCTTGTGTTTGCAACGGAATCACCACTTGTTTAATCATACCCTGGAGCTCCAGTTATGAGCTTTGCCATAATCATGCCCCAGCTATTTAGGAATTATTTATCCAAAATGATAATATAATCACCAGCCATCTCACTAGTTATATATGACAATATTATAATTCTATTCTGTCTTCATCCCATAATACCATCAGGGAAAATTTCCCTTTTTTACCCACTACATCATGGGCATGAAAATAGTGGTTTCATTGATCTTCCATTATCGTTAATTTACCATTTCCTTTTGTTCCCCTTCACTCAAAACAGTTTAAATAAAAATATCTTTGCAGAAGATGCCTCTCTCTCCACTTTCATTCCACTAATTTCTCTTATTCCCAAAGTATTATTGAAATCACGCTTTAGGATCTCTCTGTCATAAATTATGACGTATTTAGCTTCTTGCAGGTGGTCACTTGGTGCAATAATGTATGAGATGCTTGTCGGTTATCCTCCATTTTATTCAGACGACCCAGTAACAACCTGCCGAAAGGTTCAGTCTGTGCTTTTTTATTTGTCATCTTCTATGTTGATTAATGTGATGTCTGATTACCATTAAGGTCATGGCACTTCAATGTGACAGTATATTCTTCATATTATTGTACTATTGCTGATCCTAGGGCTATTATTGTTCCTCCTGCTACTTCCTTTTTCCTGAGCGAATATCATATATTCCGATTCCTTTTTACTTATGATCTTCAGTTTAATGTTTTAATGTGAATAGGATATATGAAGGTTATCCTTGGAAGCTATCTAATAATGTAATAAAGCCATTTCTCCTAAAGTATTAGCGTTTGTTTCTTTTCACCTAATTGAACTTTCAGCTCATTTCAGATCCTTCTCTTATCTGCTCTATTTGAATGGAATTTTATCCATTTCATAGACATGATGATTGATATTTTATTCAACTAGTTACACTTGGCAATATATCATCAGTTTTTCCTGTATCATATAGCAGTCTAAAAACTGCCAGTTGTTTCCTAATCTCACTGTTCAGTACGCTGAGACATTGGCTTATTGCACTAGCATGATCTAGAACATAAGAATACATCTTTGCTTTCTAGAGGAAGACTTATGCTGTTCAAATTCAATATGGTGGACCCTACCAATATGTGTAGTGGGCCTAGTGGCATTTCCGAAGCTAATACCAGTATTAAAATCTTAGTTCCCCCCTACTACTTTAATGTGTCTGATGATTTATGCGCATTCATTAATTCAGGGAAGAGTAAATGAAGAAAACAAAAATTTCACTGTAGGATATGAAGTTGACTTTGAAGAATTATTGCAGAGCATTATGGTGTTGTTTATGCTTGTTTGTGTAGCCTCATAATTGATATGTGCCAGATTGTGCATTGGAAAAATCACTTAATCTTTCCAGAGGATGGAAGGTTGACACCCGAAGCAAAGGATCTGATCTGCAGGTTGCTTTGTGACGTTGAACACAGGCTTGGCACTCTTGGAGCAGACCAAATTAAAGTATTTTTTGAAAACTCTGACATATTTGATTGTATTGTAACTTGTAAGCCATTTTTAGTTTGACTTTTCTTCTCGAAACTGTTATTGTTGAACTTTTTCAGAGTCATCCTTGGTTCAAGGATATTGCGTGGGACAAGCTTTATGAAATGGAGGCAGCATTTAAACCACAAGTTAATGGGGAACTTGATACTCAAAATTTTATGAAATTTGATGAGGTTTGTTGCCACTTTTTACTCATTCCTTATTTTACTGAAAAGGTCCGTCAGTTCTCATGTGTATCCGGTATTTAACTTGATTAACACACTGTCATTATATTATTGAGGGTGTACTTAAAAAATATGTCTTGTGGTTTCATTGTTTTTCAAAAGGGGTTAGTGGATTTTTTTCCAAAGCGGGTTTGTGGTTTAAAAATTAGCAAGAAAGGGTAAATAATATGTTTTTGGTAAGAATAATGATGTTCCAGAGAGTATATTAATCAATTCAGTACAGTGTTCTCATAATTCAAGCTTATTATTTAAAAATTATGCTTCACGTTTTGAGTAAGTTTCGGAGATTTTTTTATTTTGTTATGATTTATTAAAGTTTATCATCATATTTTAATTAAAAATATTTTCACTTTTTGAAGAATTTCAAAATTTATCAGCAATGTATATTGAATTTTTATTAACCAATCTGCAAAATTTCAAATAAAAATGAACAAGATTACTATCGTGACATAATTTAATATTGAGGATCCTTTGTTTGCTAATTTTTTAAACCGCATACCTTTTTTGGAAAAAATTCCACAGGCCTCTTTTGAGAAACACATAAGGCATGTTTTCTAAAACCAGACTTAATTGAGGATATTTTTGAAGCCTGATGAATAACTTGTAGTAATGTTGTAGAGATGGCAAAGGTCACTCAAATCCTATTGTTACTGTATAACTGGAGAGGGTTGTACATTTTTCTTCTTTTATGCTCCCTAAATTGTTTACTGCTTTTCTTTCTCCTCTTCCACTGATATGGACTAATAGACGATGTTTTTCAGATTTTACGGGACAAAATATGAATTTAAAATTTTTTATTGCAGGTGGAAACTGTGCCAACCCGAAGAGGATCAGGACCTGGAAGGAAGGTATGTTAGTCAATCATGAATTCGAAGAGCTATTTTAGTACTTGCATATATCTATCCAATGTCTTCATCTTATCTGGTTTGTTATGATTTTCATGTCAGGCAATGCTGAATCCTGAAGATCTTAGTTTTGTTGGTTACACGTACAAGAACTTCGATGCAGTGAAAAGATTGTACAATTCTGATGGTATGTATTCTTTTCTCTATTTAGCATCAAACGCATTTTTTTATTTTCCTTGGGCCAAATAAATCCGTACTCCCTGAACTCGGCAACTTTCGCCAGATGCCATCATAACTTTTCAAATGTTCCAATTGACTGCTATAGTTTCTTCTGCCGGAGAAGAAATTCTATCCCCCCCTTGAACTTGGCAAAAGTGCACTAGTTTGCCCTGCACGCCATGTGTCAGATTTTGGTTGGTTGACTTTTCAAATATATCATTTTTCTGATTTCTCTCTCTAGCCATAAGCTGACATGTGGCATCGGGGGACAAACAAGTGCACTTTCGCAAAGTTTAAATAGGTAACTAGAACAAATGAAAGTCGAGGGTGGCATATGTACACTTGGCCTTTTCTTCATGACATGAACCATTTTCTTATCAGCAAAGAACGGTTCTCAAATTTATCCGACTTTTGCAGATTTGAAGTGGATTGCATCACGGTCATCAACCGACTCGTTAAATAGTATTGAATCCATACATTATATCATTTTGTTTTGGTCTTTTGTAGTCCATGTTATATTTCATGGATAAATAAACTATAATTTCCCTGTCAGGTGAATCTGCTGTAGACTTGTCCGAAATTCAAAAACTTACTTCAGCAGAAGATTCTGTGTAACCTGTGAAGAGTCACCGAGTTGTCACCCGAGCAATCTCGTTGAAAAGATGGGCCTGGTCTGGCCATTTCTCATTTCAGGTTTGATCCTAATCTTCATTATTTATGAAGCCTCCAATAGAGCTTTCAGAGTGTATAGTACTTACTGTAAGAGGAAACTTTAGGTGATTTTAAACTGAGATCCCCGGGCCTTGTTCATACCTGTCATTCTTTTCGGGATAGCCGAATTCCACTTGTTAACAAACTATTACTCTATTGGGGTTGAAAGGGCTAGTAGTTTCTTCTTAGTTCTTATTCAACTGACATTTACTAAAAATTTTGTGATATTGTGTTTTTCCTGTAAAATGTCTTGTCAGATTTTTGTATCAGCTGTGTATATCTTCTACATAATCGAGTTTGTGCCCCTACTGTGATTCTTGAAGTTATAATTTGACATTATTTATATTCTTTTTGCTAAAAAATGGTGGAATTTCGCTTACATTCGTTACAAAGAAAATTCTTGTCCCATTACCTATGCCCTGTCATAGAAATAGGCATCAACCACTCTGCTGAAATTCTTAGAAAAAGGAAAAATCAAAGATTTTGTTACCGTTATTTTTAACTTTTAAGAGCTGAACTTAACTAAACGAGACCTGGGCACCAACCTGTCGGCCCGTGAACCCGTCCATGCCCGCCTTTCATGAGCCGGGTTTGGACAAATTAATTTGAGAATAGGTCCGGCCCGGCCGAACCCGAAGAGGCCCGAATAAAGAATGAGATGGTCATGGTTTTAGTCCAAAACCCAAGCCCGGCCTGCCGGGCCCGAAGTAATGATAAATATATTTATTAAATTATAACACTAATAATTGTTGAAAATTTAAAATTTTCTTGTAAAATTTAGTATATAAACTCAATTTTGTGATTTATATTAGAAATTTAATTACAATTATTATAATATTTTTTTATTAAAAAATATTTTAATTTTTAATTATATATATTAATTGTTAGGCCCGCGGGGTTGGGCTTGGGTTTTGATTATTTTATAAAAGTCCGACCCCAGCATGACTTTAATTTTATATGGGTTGGGCTTGGGCTACTAATTTTTTACCTAGGCCCGATTAGGTCCGGCCCAAATTCAACCCAGTCAGGTGCATGCCCAGGTCTAAATTAAATTGAAGTTAGCTGAACTGATCTAAATTAAACTTATTTTAATATAAATTTATAACTACGCATAACTGAAATGAACTGAAGTGGTCTGAACTGAATTAAATTATAATCCAATAAAATATTACTAGTTAAAAAATGAAGTTCAATAATGACACAGGACATTGTCGTTTGTACAACTATGTATTTTTACTCCTTTAATTAATGGTTTTACCTACCAATGGTAAAGAAAATAATTAGTTTTTCAACCAATTTTCCAAAATATAATAGGTTAGGTTTGGCGTTGTTTAGGCTTCTTTGTAACAAAATATTCTGTTATTCTTATTTTTGTCAATAAGAGGGACCAATTAATTAAGAATTTAGACTGTAAAGATAAGCTAATAATAATTAGTTAACGAAGCAAAAAGAGTAAATTAAGAAATTTTTTGAAAAAAACGTATGTCATAAAACGAAAAGAAAATTAAGAAATTAATCTCGTGGAGAATAGAAAGGTAATTAATGATTAGAAGATATGCGAGCTATACTTTAATGGATAAGTCAGTCAACAGATAGAGCCGAGCTGAACTTAGAAGAAGCTTCGTTCTCTGGCTTTGGACTTAGCTATGTTTATGTTTGAGCTGTAATAACCGGAATTAACTATTCACATTTCACAACTATTTTGTAATAAACAAAAGTTATTGGCACAGTCTATTCTCATTTGGGCCACTAGGCTACACAATAAAAGATCTAGGCCCATTCGTCTTCAAAAATTAAAAATAGCCATATTTAAATACCTGAATTTGTTTTAAAAAATTTATTGCCCCTTTGAACTTTTAAAGTGATATCGTAGTTTCCTCAACTTTTAAAAGTGCTTCACTTGAATGTCATGTGTCTGATTCTGATGGAGAGAAAAAATTTTAAAAAATGATATCTTTAAAAAGTCAAACCTATCAGAAGCTAACACGTGGTATTTAGGGAGCAAAGTGGTGCACTTTTTGAAAGTTGAGGAAGCTGTGGGTCAGTTTGAAAGTTCAATGAGACAATAAATTTTTTGAGACAAGTTCAAGTAGTTGAAGTATTAGAAAGTTAGATATCAATGAATTTTGTGCAGGCCTCCCTACAATTTTAGGTGTGATGTGTCACCATTAATTCTTAGTACTATTTATTTACCCTTCCGTCTTTTTAAAATAGATATTTTAGCCTAAGATTAGATTATCAAAATATTTGTTATTTGTATTTTTTAGATAATTTTTTCATTATTCTTTCAACTATGGCCTTGATATTAACCGTCTTTGGATTAAAAAATTACAGCATTAATTTAATATATAAAGATAAAATAATATTTTTATATATTTAATAAATAAATTTATTATGAAACGTGAAATTTGTATGAAAATAAATATAAAAAGATGGAGGGAGTATTTATTTGTATACGGAGAACTAAAGAAAATAGATTGTGTTTAGTTGGAACTTGAAAGTAAGGATATAAACTAGACAGAGAGGAGTAGATAGATAAGGAGAAACTAATATTTTTCCTCGTTTGGTTCAAGAAAGAAAGTTAGAAGCATAGGGAGGATTTCCTCTCATTATTAGAAAGTACGTATTTGAAATAAAGCAGATCTTCAAATAACCTCTCAAAAATGGTCTCAAAATCGGAATAAAATCGCCATAGTTATACTCAAAGCTCTGAGCCAATCGACTCCTTTCACCATTCAAAGCCTTCAATTTAACAAACAACGGATCTTCTTCACTTTCAAATCGCCGATCAAACATAATCCGGTACATACTATTATACATCATCAACTGCAACCGCCGCCGCAATACGATTCCGGTGGTCGCTGATTCCGGCATCTTCTTCACATCCTCCACCACACTCGCCGCCTCATCTTCCCAACCGTACCGGTACTGTTGAACTACTTTGTTAGTGAAAAACGGCACCGTCATGATCCGCCTCATTTTCCGCAGTGCTCTCCGTACACTGTGAAAACCATATCCTGTCCTTTGCCGGTGAAAATGTCGAACACGACATTCCGAGTTCTAGATCCGAACTCGACTCCCTGTGTAGCTAACACCTCTTTAGCGTGCTCCGGCGAAGAGACGACGACGAGATTCCTCTGGCCCATACGAATATCGCCGAATTTCTTGGCGAGATCGGCGAGATTTCGGTGGTTTAGGTCATCGCCGACTTGAAGCCAGTTGCCGAAAACGGGGACCGGTAGATCACAAAGATGATGTCAATTTCATGAGCAAGCAGTTAAAAATATAGTTACACAATGTTAGATTTCTAATAGAACTTGTACTATTGTATTTATATAATCAACAAGGTTAATTATAACAAGCAATTACAAAGCGGAGCACCAATACTCAGTAATAGAGGCAAATTCAGAGTAAATTAAAGAGTATACTGATAGGAAAACAATCCATTTATACATGTATCGGCCTGGATAATCATTTTTTAGCTATATTATTTCTGCTTTTATTCTTTTTACATTTGATAATGCCTGAAAACGATAGTATCAGAGCCATTTAAAAGAAGTATTTTGAATTTTAGTAAAGATCTAAGAATAAAAATATTAAAAAGAATATCGAAGAATTTGTAATAGAAATTGGTTCAGGTTTATATAGCATAACAGACTTAAGACATTTATTAGTAATAATAATAAACAATAATGAAGCCCAAGTTAGAATTTTTAAAATAGAATATCTAATGTATAAAATAAATAAGTATAAAAAATTATCAAGAAATTTTCAAAAATGAATAGAGATATAGAAAAATTTGCTTATTATCTATGTCAGATTATACCTCAGAAAAATATAAATTAAGTCTAAATCTCATGATTCAAGAAATTAATAGCCAATTAGAGTTTATTCATAAAGAAGAAATACCTACTGTAATAAAAATCACAGGTATAGATTAAGGATTCCAAGTAATTTTAGAAGAAATAAGTAATAAAATAAAAATATTAGAAATAATAAAAGGAGCTTTAATAAATTTAATAAGTAAAGAAGAATAATTATGGACAAGTTATTAGAAGATATTAAATTCATAGCTCAAACCACATTAATACAGAATCAAGACATTAACCACCATATTATAAGTTACAGAAACGCTATAACCATCATAGAATTCAAAGATAGTCATTATGAAAAGGTTTATAAGTTTGCAAAATCTAGAGAAAATAATAAAAAAGAATTATTAGAAAAAATTACAATACTAGAAAATCAAATAAGAATATTAAATAATAACAAAGCAACACAAGAAAAGGTAATACTAGAATGTCATAAAATTATAAATGAATTAATAAATAATGGAAGAAAGTAAACAAGTACAGAATACAAACATTTATTATCAAATGGAAACCTACAAGAAGAAAAAGAAGAATTATCTATAAATAAAATTTTTAAAACTAGGTGGTTTGATAGAAATAAGGAAATCAGATATGTGGTTCATAAACATGAAAATACTATAGATATAACTACAATAAATGGAAAAAGCAAGAATTAATTTAATATCAGATGAAGTAGTAAAAAGAGAATTAGCTAAATTATCTAACAAAGAATCTAAAAGATATAAGAACATATATTTTGGTGGAATTGAATTCACAATAAAAGCATATTTTCAGAAAAATATAAATACTCCCATACAAATGTATATACTAGATGATAGATTACTAAATAATCTACAAGACGCATTGATCATAGTAATAAGAGGAAATTTAATTTATCACAAATTAAAATTTACTATACAACAAGACTTTAGTATTTCTTTACAAGATAAAAATAAAGACTTAGCCCTAACTCTATACTATAAGCTAAAAGGAATAAATATGCCTCCAGGAAGTAAAGTAATAAGTGTAGAAATAAAGATAATATATGCATTAACTGGAAATCACCACATAAGGAAAACATTATGAAAGAGACATACTAGTACCTAAACTATATCAAGAAATATTAGAACCAGGAACACAAAGATTACTATCAAATAACAATACCCGAAGAAATATGTATGGATTTTATGAAACAGAATAAACATATTCAAAAATTAATACCCATGATAGAAAACGCAAGATTAAGTTTTAGAAAAGAAATAACAGATTCTCCAAGAAAAATGAATCTTATAAATACCTATATTTAGAATAAAGGTTGTGTTATTTACAGGAATATTAGCAAATGACTGCATAACCGAAATAAATAAAGAAGCAAAAAGTTGCATAAATATAGATAAGGTAAATAAAAATACTAGTGAAATGATAGTACTCCAAACATATATATACCCCAATAACTCTAGAGAACTTATTATAACTCAAGTAGCCAATATAAGATTTAAAATTCAAGATTTAGAATATGATACAACCATTGGAGTAGCAGCAAATATTAGTAATAATTGTGATCTAATACTAGGACATGATTTTTTAGAAAAAATAAAATATGAAATTCACCATACCAGAATAACCATAAAAGATCAAGAAAAAATAAAGGTTATAGACAGAATATGAATAAACAGTATATAATTAAAAATAAAGAGAAAGAATTAGAAATCATTAGAGATTTTCTAAATACAACAATAATTGAATCACAGATAAAATATTTACAACTTAAAGAAGAACAAGAAAATTTAAAAAGTGAAATAAAGCAATTAAAAGGTTTATTAGAAAAATTTCGGGAAAAATGGATCTATTGTAAACAAGTACGGATAAAAAGAGAATATATTCATGAATAATGACAAAAAATTAGATGAAATTTGGAATGAAGTTATAATAAAAGAACAATTAAAAACCATAATAAAACTATTAACAGACATACAAGAAAGTTTAAAAGAAAACTCAATTCATATACAACAAATAATTAAACAAGAAATAACAAGCCAATGAAATACTTTAGAAATATCAACTTTCAAAATAATATTAGAAAGATTAAATATGTTAGTAGACAAAGGAAAAGGTATAGCTCAAGAGAAACCAGATGAAAAATCAGATGAAAAATCAGATGAAAAATAAAATGAAAAATTAGAATCCCCTAATAAAATACTTACAGATGAATTAAAATCTAAAAAGAAAAAACCTGAAATAGGATTTAATTATAAGTACGGATTTCAATTTAAAAAACCAGAAGAACATACATCTTTTTGGTATAAATTAGAATGAAAAAAGCAGAAATAAATGGGCAGATGGAAGAATTAAAAAATTTATTATCTAATTTAAATACACATAAAAACTTTAAAATAGAAAAAAATAACGAAACCAATGAAATTATTTTCGAAGAATCTGGTGAAGAAAGTGATTTCGAGACAAAACCTATTAAACAAGAAGAAGCTGAACCAAGTCACAGGTATCAGTTTAATAATCAATATGTGCCACCAACAGAAACGATGAGAAACACAGGCAAAAAATAACGATATACCTATTACAATAACAAATCCAAGAAAATATCAGAGCCATATAAACCAAAAGTTAAACATATAAATAATGATTTAATATTAGATCTAAATTGCGTAGAGAACGGAGAAAATTTATTACAAAATTGGATCTCTAGGCATACTTTTGAATTAGCCATTAATGAAGCATTAGAAAATATAAACCTAGAAAGTACCCATTATTGCTTATTATTCCATACTAGTGGAGATGTATATAATTATCTAAATAAATTATCAATACCAACTGAAAGCAATCAACATCCGATAGAATATGTTAAATATATTGGAAACGAAATTAATAAAGAATTTTTTGGAAAATATAGTGACGTACCAGCCAGCAGAGAACACGAATAATTTATATCAAAATACATACTATATAATATACAACTTTGTAATATATGTGAATTTAACGAATTTGCATGTCAATACAGAAAATATTATAATAAACTCGAATTAATCGAAAGAAACCCATTTTTAGAAATTTTTATTAATAAATTACCTTGGTCAATAAATGAAGAAGTAAACAAAAGATATAATAACCAAGTGAATGTTATGATCCCAGAAACGTTAGGATCTATCATAAAAATAACTAAAGAATATATAATAAAAAAATGTACTAAATCAAAAAAAAAAAAATTATTAAAAAATAAATTTAAAATTAATTACTATAATAATTTTATAAAAATACTATAAAAATTTAAATATTCTAACATCTCTAAATATTTTAAAATCCAATAAAAAATTTATAAAATTTCATCGTTATCGGAGTTAATTTACAGTAAATTAAAGAGTAAACAATCCATTTATACACGTTCGGCATATTACATACATCTTCTTGTCTTTAGTGTGTGTTTTTCGAAATGTTAATCCGTTGATAATTCTATTGCTAAGTATAGTTCAAACTTTGTACATGTTAGGGACAGTTTGACATTAGTTTTTTTAGATGTTTTTACGAAAATTTCTATTTTTAAGCTTTTTTAATGTGCTGTCACGAAGAGTTTTAAAAATTAATAGTAGACAGTTCCTAATTCATTAGTATTAAGATTCAAAATCAGTTGTCTAATGCCAAAATAAGTTATTTTATTAAAAGTTTATAAGTGGAGCTTTTTATGACAGCAGCGCCAAACATGCCCTTAGGCTATCACTTTTTTTTCTTTCTAAAGTATCATCAATTTTAATTTTCTAAAATAAAATCTCACTACTTTTTATCTGATTAGTTTAAAAACATTGTGACTAAGAAATAAATGGAGCAGAATGGCAACATATAAGTACTCAACAACCTTCGGCCTAATCAATGAGGTTGTCTCTTCAGAATGTAACTGTTGTTATATATGTTGAGCACTGTAAAGACTATTTGGAGATGAACTGGTTGTTAGTTGTTTGTTTGTTGATTCGAAAACATTTCAAACTTGAGATGAGATATATTTTTGCTTTATAATTAAATTATCTAAATAGTAGGTGTAAATAAGATTTAGTGTATTTTTGGAATTGGATGATGTTGAGGAGCCCTCCTTAAAGTGGCAACGCACATTTACTTCCCTATCGAGCAAAGTAGTCAACATTTTCTGAAAAACGTTACAGTTTATGATGCATGATGTATCTTTTTGCGATTAAAAATTATTGAGAAACCTAAGCTACAATATGCTCGAACCATTAAGAGGATTGAGAAAAACAAGTTTTTAACATTTTAAATATTGAAGTGGCTTTTTTTTTGTCAACCAACCATGAAACAAAAATGAATTTGGAATTTAGGGGAAATATATGGTATAAATTTCAGGAAGGAAAAATATGGTGTAAGATTATTGGAGGTGAAAAATTTAAGGTAAACAAGATATATAGATAAAAAAAATACTCAAAATTTCTAGCGAGAAACAATGATACATTTAAATACTGTATAAATTTATTTTCCTAAATCTAGGCTTATATTGACTATTTTGACCACGGTATATTTTGACATGAGAGAATTTGTTAAAATCAATTTCTATCATTTAATTTATATTGGCCTAGTTCTGCTCATAAACTATAACATTTGACCCATTTTAATGAACTTAGGTATAGTTTTAGGTATTTTTGTCTAAATTTAATTTAGTAGAGTTTGGTAACAAAATTAGGCAAAACACATTCTAAGCCTCAATCTAATTATTTGTTTTTACACATAACTATGATATTTCTATTTTGATTATATTATTTCCAAACTTGACATCATTTTTCTTATGAGAGCTCAGAGAGCCGTAAAATCAGTTACCAGTAATTAAAAATTTTCTCATATGCGAATGACTAGAACAAAAATATGATTCATATATAAATATTGTCCAATTACATCAAAATTTTGTACTTTTTTTTAAAATTGTGTAAAGTGTTACGGCCTAACCACCTTTTTGGACCCTATACTATAATTACTTTACCCTTTTGATTCCTCTGCTATACACGTTACCCTTTTCATCCCCGTTCTATTAATTCCGTTACCTAAGTAGTCCTTTTTTTAACGAAGTTAAAATTTTTACGCCACATAAAAATCAAGAACATTTAATGAATTCAAATTAAAAAAAATAGTTAATTAAGAACTAAAAAAACTAAAACGAGGATAAGTAATTAATCTAATATAACTATATAAGAAGGAATCTGCAAACTCAGTTTCTTTTGCTTCTCATCAATGGCTTGCCAAAGTTTTCTTCTGTAAATATAAAAATATCTACAACGTAATCTCCAAAAAGTTACTTCTTAAAGTTTTGACAATTTCCATTTTTCTAACCCAATACCTAAAACGCTGACAAATTACTTCTCTAATTTCAGTGATTTGAAATTCAGGATCTTTAAGTAATTAAAACATACATTCCCACTTTCTAAAAATCTTCTTTTGTTTGCACCCAATGAAAATATCGTACCTGCATCTGATATTTCAGAATTTGATTATCACGAACTTGTGAGTATCAACGAGCTAATTCCTGCAAAATAATGCACAACTTGGGGGTGATCGGTGTTTACCCCATGGAGGACCCTCCGATGCCTAAGTAAAGGATTCTTAAGAAATAATGTGAAAGTATTTGTGAGAGTGTGATTGTTAGATCCGTGTTAAAGTGACCTTAGGGGCCTATATAGGCGCAGGAGCTGCTCTATTTCTGGTGAAATAGGGAATCCGAATTATGATGAGTTTAGGACTCTTCATACATATCCGATCCTTGTATCCCAAGTATAATGAGATAAGGATAATAGAGAGAACACAGGGGCTAGAGTCAGACCTGGACTCTCCTTACTTGTGGGACACGGAGAGATCGTTGAGCTGACCATAAGCTGCCTTTGGATTATGACCGTCCAAGACTTCCTGTGGTCCCCATCTAAAAGGTTCCCCAACCGGGGCGGGATTCCAGACGGCTCATTTAGCCGGGTCTCCCCAACTTAGTTCTGGGAGCGGGCTAGACGGCTCTTTCGTTGACCCGGTCTCTTAGTCGAGATGGTTGAAATATATTTAGCAAGTTATCAGAAGCCCCCCCATAAGTGAGAGAAGTTCTTTAGGGCTTCTGACGAATTGAACCGGTCTTGAATTCTAGGCGGCTCATGGTTTAGGGCTACGTGGTAGACGGTGATCTAAGCATTCTCGAAGATTCTTTGGGAAGCCCAAGTTTGTTCACATACTTTTGGCGGTAGGCGTGATTTTTCAAAATTTAAAACCAGCAACACCTTGAGTGACACATGGCGCTGCGCGTCTGTTCTTTAATGATTGTGACCCTTCACTTTCATTTTCTCTTCCTATTTAAGCATTGTCTCCCCTCATTTCATCACTTTTGCCCTTCTGATTTTCCTGCATAACTCCAGCAATTCTTCAAGTTTTCAAGGCTGTTTCCGGCGACCTTTGCTCCTTCCACTTTTTGTAAGTAAGTGCTCTTCCTCATATCTTTTTAATGATTCTATTATTCGGCGAATTGTTTATGCTTTCTATTTGGTGTCATCCATAACCTGGATTCCATGCCATATATCTTTACTTAGTAACTGCTTTATATGCTTCACATGTGGTGCACCTTAAACTTTTAGGGTAGGTATAATTTCAATTGTGAATGCCTTTGTTTATGGGAATGATCCTGACTGCTAACTTAACATCACCGAATTTGGGTTTATGCTGGCCGGATTCTGGGTTTAGGCATGAACACTGATGAGCATGATGTACATAGGCTTTAAGGTTAAACCCTTCCTGGCTAAAAAAATGACCCTAGATCTTGATAAAGTGACTAGACCCGTCTCTAACTTGTTCTAGGTTTTTTGTTTTCTTTCTAGGCGGTCATGTCTTCTGCTATCTCCATAAGTACCTGCTTAGCCGATAGGTTATTTGACGAATATTGTGCTGAGTTTCCTGACTCGGTGTCAAGGTGTTATGTTAGCGTTGACTAGTCTAACACTCGTTCTAACATTAGGACCAAAAGAAAAGCTAGGAGGATGGACCGTGTAGAGGAAAATAAAGAGAGGGCAGCATCACGCCAAGCTGCCTCCAGCTCACAAATCCATTCGTCTGACCCGGCGTGGGTAGGTAGCGGCGGTGAGGGCAATGAGGTAGAGAAGTCGGCAGTCAACGAGCACCCCAGTCGCGGACCTAGAGGGTATAGAAAGAAGAGGGCCGCTAAGAGGGTTATGGCGGTGGAGCCGGCCAAGCCAGTTATAAAGGAGAAGAAGGTGACTCCCCGCATCAAAGACATGGTATCTATCGTTCACTCGGTGGACGTGGAATTCGAGAGGGAGACCTTTCCCTAGATGAGGAGCTATCGGGTGATGCTGCCTACCAAAGGGCAGCAGGTCTATCAGCTGCCTGAAGGATGGTTCAACCTTTATTTGGAGTAGGCATGGTTCGGCTTCGTCTATCCTCTTCCTTAGGGAATATGCGACCTACTTAACTACTAGAAAGTGTGCCCGGCCCAAATTCATCCTAATTGTTGGGGCGACATAGTGGGTCACTATCATTTATGCAAGAATCTAGGTCTAGGTTTTGATGAGAAATTATTCAGACGGATTGCCTCCTGCAAGCTAAATAAAGGCGAGGACTACCTACACTTCTCTCATAGGAATGGGTTCTATTCTTTTACCCATAGGGCCTACTCCGTGAAGAATTTGAAGCAATTTTTTGTTTTCGTTGAATTAAGGCTCCCTTGTTTCCCACCCGGTGATCGTTTGCTCTGCCGCCTCCCTTCAAAGTTCTTAAAATGACCCGGACGTTCGAATGGAGATTTTTGAATGCTTGAAGAGGGGAATGTGGTCCCTGGCTGATGTTTCTTATGCCTTTGTATATAACCATAGGCTTATCGACTACAATTCAGACTGCGCTGATGGTTATGAATATAACGTTAGCCCTCTGCATTCGGGTGAGTTTACTATTTGCCTTATTTATATTTGTTTATGTTTTCCAGCTATGTGGGGAGTTAAGATAGCGGTTTCTGATGCTATAGCCAAGTGGGTGAAAAACCTGCAGCAAGTGAACAACCGCCAGGCTCCAGAGGTCATTGATGGTGCTGCTAACAAAACTATTGATACAGTTTTTTTAGGTAAAAGTGGGGAGGCAGCCTCCAAAAAGGGGGCCAAGAGGGGCAACGCCGACGCGGCTGAGGTGTCCATAAAGGACAAGAAGAAGAAGGCCAAGGTTGTTAATTCGGTAGGTTCTTAGTATTTTGGTTTGCTTTCACATGGATCAATTTACTAATACTTCATAGCAGGTGGTCGATGATACTCTGACTAAAGGACCTGAGGTTTCTCTTACTTTGGTGAAGGATGCCCTGATTCACGTGGCCAACAACGCGCCTTCCCTTTCTATGCCGATCGTTCATCAGGCTCTTCTCCAAGCCTTTCCGCTGGAGGGAGAGGATCGCCTATATGACCAAAAAGATTTTCACACAATGACGACTCACCTGTTTGAGTCGGTTACTTAGGTATTATCAGTGGGAAATTTTTATCTTATAAACTTTATGCTTGTCATAACATCCTTTCATTTTTGTGCAGTCCCTGTCCCTGGCGACCGACCTTTTCTATAGGGTGGATTCGGAACGGATAAAAATGCTGAAAAATTAGCAGAGGCAATTAACATGTGCCAAAAACTGAAGGCCCAGGTTAAGGGGATGACCAGCAAAAACAAGACTTTAGAGGAAAACCTGAAGAAGCTAAAAGAGGAGCATGGGCTTCTCCAGTCTTCTCATGAGGTGGTCTCAAAAAGTCTTGAAGAGGCTAAAGTTGATCTAGCGGCAGTCCAAGAGGATCTGAGAAAAGTGACTATAAAAAAGGACGAAGATGTGGCCGAGTTCATCCGATCAATAGAAGGAATGGTGGACGACGACTACAAATTTAGACGCTGTGTTTTTACTGCTTACAAGCAACTTTATTTGGGTCTTCCAGATGACTTGCTGAGAGGCGTCGAGTATCCAGGGGCTAACCCAGAAGAGGAGGGCACCCCGGGCAAGCCGGCGGGAGATGATGCTCAGGGCGAGAAGATTATTGAGGCTGGGGCTCTGCTCAAGGGGTAGCAGGAGCCGTCTGCTAATAAGGATTCTTCTGTTGTATAGAACTTTATTTAACTTTGTACTTTAGTAATCTTTCTTTCAAAGTTTTGTAAGCACATTATTCTATCTAAGCCTTTTGAGGCATATTTTGTTTTTCTCAAGGTCTGATTCCTTTTTCTTTTTGATTGAGTAATTTTGTGCCAGTCTTATATTTCTTTGCCGGGTTATATATTGTTCAGGGGTGTTATCGCCTAAAACTTTGTCGTAGTTTTAATTAGGTCTGTATTCACGCGAAATAATTTTAATTTCAGCCGGTCTTATGTCGTGCCGGTGGACTGCCATAAAGTGTGATCAATACTTTGTTGAGGCAAATGCATAATTGATAGAATGCTTTTATTAATGAATTAAATACAAGTTCGAGAATTCTACGCATCTGGATATCTACTTAAGTGGAGCCGCCTTGTTAAAAACTCCCTTGGGGGAAAACCCAATGGGAAAAATCCCCAAGGAAGGAAAAAGAGTGCGGCTGCTAAATGCCCCAAGTACTTGCTGTGTAGTAGGGTATAAGATTAGCAACGTTCCATGTGTGAGGAAGCTCTTTGCCTTTCATAGTCCCTAGTTTATAAGTGGCTGGTCCGATGACTTTGATGATTTTATAGGGGCCTTCCCAATTGGTGCCCATTTTTCCTTTGCCTTCATGAACCTGGGAGGCGGCTGAGTCCTTAAGAACAAGATCACTCTCCTTGAGAACGACCTCACGCACTCGCCTGTCATGGTATTTTACGATTTTTGCCTTGTAAGTCGCCATGAGGATCCAAGATCGCTGCCTTCTTTCATCTAAGTTGTCCAAGTGATACCTCATATTGATGTTATTTTGTTCTTCTGTGTAATATGCCACTCGATTGGATGGAGCTCCTACTTCAACCGGGATCACCGCTTTAACTCCATGAACTAGGGAGTAAGGAGTTTGGCCAGTTGTTCCGCAGAGGGTGGTCCTATAGGACCATAAGACTTTGATTAGTTCATCGAGCCATCTTCCCTTTTGATCCAGCCTCCAAGGGTTCTATTAGTTACCTCTATCTGTCCATTCATCTGTGGATGTGTCACAGATGAGTAGTGATTCTTTATTTTTAACTCCTTGTAGAAATCCTTGATTTTTTCCGAGATGAACTGCGAGCCGTTGTCCGCAATTATTCTCTTTGGTATCCCAAATCGAGTGATTATATGCTTCCAAATGAAGTCAATAATCCTTTCTATTATGACAGAGCTAAGTGCTTCTACCTCGACCCACTTAGAAAAGTGATCGATTGCCACCAGTATCCACTTCTGTTGTCCAGACGCTTCTGGCATTTGTCCAGCAATGTCAATCCCCCAAGATACGAATGGCTAGCTGATCAGAATTGGCTTTTGATTTGCTTTTAGGAGGTGTGACTTTCTTGCATGTATTTGGCATTGTTGGTAAGTTTTCACATATTCCACTATGTCAACTTTGACCATTTCCCAATAATACCCTGCGAGGGCGATTCTTCTGTATAGTTTCTCTGCCCCCTGGTGGGATCCACAGTCTCCTTCATCGATTTCTTCTATGATACGTTTTCCCAACTCAGGGGTGACACACTTGAGCCACAAATCTGAGTAGGATTTCTTATATAACTCATCTCCCATCAAAGCATAGCAGAAAGATTTCCGGCTAATCTTCTCCGCCTCAATTTTATCTTCCGGTAGCTTATCACAAGCCAAGTAATCATAGAGGGGTTGCATCCACCCAAGTGACTTCTTCTGAATCCATAAGTTTTCTTCTTGCTCCTCACAAGTCGGCCGGGTTAAGACTTCATAAGGGCAGCTTAGCTCTCTCTATGAGTCTTTCCCAGTAGCCGTTTTGGCTAATTCATCTACTTTTTCATTCTCATTCCTCGAAATGTACACAATCTTCCATTCGATTCCCTTGGTCTCTAGGTTTTCCAATAATTTGCCTACTTTTGCCAAGTACTTAACCATCTCAGCTCTTTTAGTTCCATACATACGGTTGATCTGATTAGCTATTAATCTGGAGTTGCTCTTCAAGACCATAACGTCTAGAGCTATTTCATTGGCTAACTCTAGCCTTTTGATTACCACTTTATACTCAGCCATGTTGTTGGTAGAGGGAAATGCTAGTTTGGCGGCGTAAGATAACCTAATTCTCTCCGATCCTTGGATATAAACTCCGACTCCAGCTCCTTCTACACATGAAGAACCATCCACAAAAACCGTCCATGTTTCCGAGAGGATGTTTTCTCTGGCTCGATTCCTGCGAATTCTACCACAAAGTCTGCTAATACTTATGCTTTTAAGGCTTTTCTTGCCTCAAACCTTATATCATATTCACTGACCCTAATGACCCACTTGATCAGATGACTAGACATCTCCAGCCACTGTAAGACCCTCTTGAGGGTAACACTAGTTCTTACAATTATCGTATGTGCCTGAAAGTAAAGCCTGAGCTGATCTGCCCAAGGCCAAAGCTAGTTTTTCAATTTTGGGGTATCTTAATTCTGCATTCTTGAGCACCTTACTCATGTAATACAAGGGATACTGATCTTGTTCATCTTCCCGGATTAGGACGATTCCCACTGCCTCATTTATTGCTGCTAGGTAAAGGTAGAGTATGTCCCCAACATTGGGGCAGCTCATAAGCGGAGGTTTGGCCAAGAAGTCCTTCATTTTTTCAAAGGCCTCTTGGCAATCTCTGTCCCATTTAAACTCATGATCTTTCTTGATGGCCTTGTAGAATGGCATACATCTCTTTGCAGAGAAAGAGATAAACCATCTTAAGGCATTGACCCTACCATTGAGACTTTGAACTTTATTCAATGTGCCAGGGGGTTCCATCCTAATTATGGCTTCAATTTTTTCTGGATTTGCTTCAATGCCCCTTTCTGAAATCATGAAACCCAGAACCTTTCCACTCTTATCCCCAAAGACACATTTCTCTGGGTTAAGCTTCAATCGGTAGGCCTACAATGTTTTAAACACCTTTTCCAGGTCATCTGCATGTGACTCTTCATCTTTGCTTTTCACTATCATGTCGTACACGTAAACCTCTACTGTCTTGCCAATCATGTCTTTAAACATTCTGTTCACCAATCATTGGTAAGTTACTCCAGTATTTTTTAACCTAAAAGGCATGACTGTGTAGCAATATGTCCCTTTGTGTATAACAAAGGAGGTCTTCTCTTTATCTAATGGGTCCATGGGAATCTGGCTTTCATATCTAATAAAGAATATACTGCATACTCGGCTATGGAGTCTACCAATTGATCAATACTTGGCAGAGGATAACTATCTTTAGGCATTGCTTTGTTCAAATCGCTGAAGTCCACACACATTCGGTAATTTCTGTTTAGTTTCTTAACCAATACTACGTTTGCCAACCATTCGGGGTAATTTACCTCTCTGATATGTTTAGCCTTGAGCAATTTGTCAATTTCCTCTTCAATAGCCTTCTGTCTCTCCTGAGCATGCTTTCTTTTCTTTTATATTACTGAGGACATGCTCGAGTCGAGATTGAGGTGGTGCTGGATGATTTCAGGCTGAACTCCCAATAAGTCGTCGTGACTCCAGGAGAATGAATGCTGTTGACCTACTAGGACTGCATTAATTGCCGCCTTGGTGTCTTCTTTTAAATCTTTCACAACTTTCAATGCTCTACCCAATCCAACCATAAACACTTCCTACTCCCCAACCGGCTCTACTATTGAACTACTTTTGTCCGACTTTGAATTCACCCGATCTTCCTCTAAATCTCTTTGAGCCGGCTGCTACTCTTTCTTTAATAAGGCAACGTACATTTCGTGCGCTACCGAGGGGTTTCCTATTGCCACTATTGTCCCATTTGGAGTTGGTATTTGCAATACCAAGTAGATTGGGGAAATTGAGGCGAACAATTCTCATAAAAAGGGACGTCCCAAGATAATTTTGAATCCGACTGAAATTTCGGCAATGGTAAAGTCCACCTCTTTGCGGTATATATGTTCCTTGTCCCCGATGGCTACTTTTAACTTAACTTCTCCTAGAGAAACGGTGTTATGACCGCTTAAATCTGACATGGTGGCATAGCCTAGCTAGACTCTACAATTGTTTATCTTCAGTTGTTCGAATGCTGTTCTAGTTGTTAGGTTGACTGAGCTTCCCGTATCAACTAGGACCTGGTACACGATGCATTTTTCTACCTTAGCTTCTATTACAAGAGGGTCCATGTAAGTTTGAGTTACCAGGGTTACTTTCTTAAAAGCCTTGTTGGCCTCTGAAATGTGGTTTTTTTGTGAGTACACAATCAGAGGAACGCCTTACTTTTTTGGAAGGAGGCTCTCAGTCATCTCCGCCTTCTATGACCATCACTTTTATTCCTCGGTCATCATCATCCTTTTTCTCATCTCTAGGCTTTTCCTTGGATTCGTCTCGCTTATCGGTTCTTCTTGTAACTCCTTTGACAAATTGGCTAAATTTTCCCTCATTGATTAAGGCGTGAACTTCTTCTGCCAGGATCCTACAGTCGTCTGTATGATGCCCCTTAGCTCTGTGAAACTCATAATACTTGTCATAGTCTCTTCCCAATGTTTTTCCCTCTGGAACATTTGGGAAGCAGAGGATTTTCTTTTCTGGTCCGTTCTTGATTGCCACCAGGATCAGGCTCAAGGATGCATTCAATTGTGGCGTGTCTTCCTCTTGATCGTACCAGCTGGATCCTCGGCCGTTCCAGTCTTTTTCCTCTTTCCTCTTTTTTCATCCTTTCTAGGATTATCATCTAAATTCTGTTGGCTTGGGCGACTTACTTCGTCAACTTCCACAAAGTTCTGGGCCATGCCAATCAACTGGGGGAATTGAGTTGGTTTTCTCGTAATTATTTCCTGCCTGAGCTGGTCATTTCTAGTTCCCTTAATAAAGGCTTCCTTTGCAGTCCCATAATCCAAATCGGCAATGCCTACACAGGCTTCATTAAATCTCTTCAAATAATCCCTCAACGATTCGTCCTGCTTTTGTACCAATCTATAAAGGCCCCGGTTGACGTTCTGCGGCTGAGCTGAGCCGATCCCAAGAAGTGTTTTTGGAATTTTCCCCTCAATGTTTCGAAATCTTTTATTGAATTGGGCGTGAGGCAGAGGAACCAGCGTTTGGCCACTTCAGATAAGGTGATGGGGAAATACTTGCATCTGAAAGCTTCTGGGGCATTAATCAAGTCCATTCTGTTTATATAATCTGCCAGGTGCATTCTAAGATCCTCTTTCCCATCATATTTATCTAGAACTGGGGGAAAATGTAATTAGGCAACTTTTGATCCATGATGCACTTTTTGAATGGGGAGAGGGCCTTTTTGCTGATCGGCTCCTAGAATGATATAGCATATTTCTTCAGCTGTCTCTTGAATTTTGAGTCGAAGTCTTTTGAACTTCCTGATTCGGATGAGGATGACCCAGACGGCGAGGGAGTGGGTGTCTTGTGCTTTTTCCCCTTTTTCTTTTCTTTTGATTTCCGCCTGGACCTCCTTTTATCCAAATCCTCTACCTCGGTGATTACGGCCGTTGAGTCGGTTGTTATTACCCCTATTCCGGGGCCCCTACTTTGGAGCCTTATCCCTGCTGGAATGTCTCTTCCTTCCTGCGCTAGCATCAATGTCCCTCGTAACGTTGTGAGATCTGAGTCAGTGAAGCCCCCTAGAGGTGGAAGCTTCGAGGAGGGCTCCTCTGTGGCCATCGGGTGGGCTGATATTGGTAGGGTTACTGTGAGGTGCTGAAATCCCATTATTACTTGGGACACTGATGTTAGAATGCCTGAAGCCTAGTTAAATTGTTTGAGCAGATTTCGGTTAACAGTAATTTCAGGCGAAACTTCTATGTCTTCATGAATTTCTCCTCTAAGATGGCCAATTGACACAAAGTGCTTATAGGCCGACCTCATCATGAGTTCTTGCTGCTCTAGTTTTAGTGCCGCTTGGCGAGCGATTTCCATGAATGGGTCCAGTTCTCTTTGAGGATGGGAGGAGCGTTCCTCCGTTTCCTTGGTTCTTGAACTCCCAACTGTGAACGACACCTTGGCCTCTGGATCCGCCATGATTGGTGTTTTGCCTGCAGTGTTGACATTTTCGGTACCACCTTAGGTGTCTTCACCGTCGTTGGTTATTGGGTTGAAGTTCTCGTGCGACATGATCATAGCGAGAATTGGGTATGATCTGAATTGGAGTGTTCCTTTCGATGAACAACGATTCTTGCTTGGGCAAGTAAACGAAGTCCACGCACTGAAACTATCGTACATGAATCCGATATTTCAGAATTTGATTATCACGAACTTGTGCTTATCAACGAGCTAATTCCTGCAAAATAATGCACAACTTAGGGGCGATCGGTGTTTACCCGGTGGGGGACCCCCCGATGCCTAAGTAGTAAAGGATTCTTAAGAAATAATGTGAAAGTATTTGTGAGAGTGTGATTGTCAGTTCCCTGTTGAACTGACCTTAGAGGCCTATTTATAGGCGCAGGAACTGCCCTATTTTTAGTGAAATAGGGAGTCCGAATTATGATGAGTTTAGGACTCTTCATACATATGCGATCCTTGTATCCTAAGTAGAATGAGATAAGGATAATAGAGAGAACACAGACTCTCCTTTCTTGTGGGACACGGAGAAATTGTTGAGTCGGTCATAAGCCGCCTTTGGATTATGACCGTCCAAGACTTCATGTGGTCCCCATCTAAAAGGTTCCCCACCCAGGGCGGAATTTCAGACTGCTAATTTAGCCGGGTCTCCCCAACATAGTTTGGAGAGCGGGCTAGACGGGTCTTTCATTGACTCGGTCTCTTAGTCGAGATGGTTAAAATATATTTAATAAGATATTACCCAATTCTAAAAATGAAACTAATTCAACATCCAGTCAGGAAAATAGACACTATCTACACTTTGAATTGGTCTAAGAATTTTGGAAAATTCTCTATGTTAGGGATTTTAATGTTTGAATTGAAAACGAAATCGACAGAGAGTGAGAGAGAAGAAGGACAACTGTAATTTTATTTTCTCATATTAGATTAATTCCTTGCTCTCATTTTACCTCATTAATTAACTTAGATATTTTCTCCAATTTAAATTGGTGTGCCACATTATTAAATATTTGTCATATGAATTTTATGTTATATAAATTGTAGCTCCGTAAAAAAAGGATTATTTTAATAACAAAATTAATAATATAGAGATTAAAAGTATAACGTGTATAACAGAGAAATTAAAATAATAAAGTAATTATAGTACATAGTTTAAAAAGGTGGTTAGGTCAATGTATTAAATATTATAGTTGTCTATAAGAAAACATATGATTAAAGCTTGATAATGGTTGGTACTAATTATGAAATTCATAATATTTGAGGGGGTCAAGAATGTTAAAATAATTACCAATATGAATTGTTTAGAGAAAACAAATTTAACTTATAAGTAATAGTATTGAATTGAATTTATTTTAATATAAATTTATATATAAATAATAATAATAAATACTTAACTGAATTAGAAGTTTGGAAAGAATTAATAAGAAAAAAAAAAGGTGGTGGCTGTCCGAACTCCGAACCGAAGTGGTTAAATTTGTAAGACATTCCAAACCTGTTTCCAACTGTTTGTAAGGACCTTACACTATTAGCCAGCTTCGAGCTGAATACAAGCCGGCTCCACTTCTTTCTTCCCAAACTATCCTTCGTTCCACCTCTTCTCTCCCATCTTTCAGCCAGCCAAACAACGTGGACAAAATCGTCATTCGGCACAGGCTAATTTCCATTGCCGATCAAAACTCAGGGCTCCTCGTCCTCCATTGGAGCTCCAACTCGATATCCAATTCGATTCTTCAAATCATTCAATCTTCACTTCTTCTATTTCGCTTAGCAATTTTTTAAGTATTCAAGGTAGAATTCGCTTTCAATTTTGAATGTGTTCGTTTTTTTCTGATTTTTTTTGAATTTCACGCTTGATTCAGGTCGTATGATCTTTATTTCTCGTGAATTGATGTTTTTGTGCTGATTCCTGATGGATTCTGCTCCCATATTCTGGGTTTTTGTGTTGATTTTGTTATGCCGGTGGTTATGCTTGTTAATTGTTGATTTATCTTGCTTGCTTGTTTTTCTAACGGTTTTTTTTATCCAACTGAATTGGAATGATATGTAGAAGCAGCGTATATTGAACTTTGTCTGTTAACTTGTGCTGGATTGAGTTTTTGCAATGAAGCAGCTAATGCGATTCCAGAGATCGTTGTTAGGATATAGAGCTACAAAACGAAATATTTTGGCTAGGATGAATAGAGGAAGAGGAATCAAATAGGGATCGGAATGTTAAATTCTTTTCGATTATTGATGAAGTTTTAGTCCGAAATAAGTTGAAGTGGTTAAGTGAAGTTAAATGGAAATTATAGGGCTCAACTAGGAAATTTTTATTGTTGAGGAGCTATAGAAGTTGATTGGTGCTCTTACTGAGTTGTGAATGCAGGTTGAAACTACTGGGGGCAATGATCATCATTTTGCTTGTAAAGGAATTGGTTATGATCCAACATATTTACCAGGGATTTAATTGTATAACTTCTTTTTCATTGCATAGATAGTTTTAGTATCTGATTGGATTCGCGCTTTATATACAGTTTCCTATTTAGTATTTTCTGTATCGGCTAATTTTCCTATTTTTGTAAATCAGTGTTAGATGTTTTTCTGCAGGTGGAAATGTGTATTAATTACCTCGCTGGCTTATCCGGTGATGCATGTTTGGACTGCTACACTTATTTATTGTAGAGAAAAGAAGAATGTTCAGGCAAAATTTGGGCCTAATTATTAGTGACTAATGATTAAGTAGAGGATAATGGCTTTAGCTTAAAAATTCAACTTGTCAAATCAGGAGTATAAATAATATAAGTTGGTTGTTCGAAGGCCTCCTTTTTTATGATTTGAGTTTTATTTTGTCTATTTTCTGGGAGAAAATGTATACTTAACTTCTATCCTTGTATTGTTCTATGCAAGCAGCAGAGAGATTTTGATTTTACTTGCTATATTTTGAGTTTCAGACATTCAGTTTGCAATTTCTTAGTCTGTCATAAGTAAAGAAGAGTTCATCTTTCTAGAATCATGATGTCTATGAACCCTTGGGCAAATTGATACTGGCATAATGACAGTAAGTTAGCTTTTGGGTTTACTTGAATCTTAGCATGGTTTAGTATTCTTGACTTTCTCCCTGACATGCAACTTGTCATTACTGATTGTTTTTGCTTCGATGATGATCATTGAGCATTGACAAAACTGGTAACGTTGTGGTATCACATGATCTCTGTGTTTTCATGGTGGAAAATATCTGTTTTGAGATCTCATCTTGAGGTTTTTGATTTACAGGTTCATTTCAATTTAATTTCTATTGAGGCTCATCTCGAGCTTTATGTGCGGTAGCTCTATATTTTGGTCATGCGTAATTGTATCTATTGGGTTTGCAATAAAGAGGATGTAAGGAAACCCATGCAATGGCAACATCTAGTAAGTTTGATCAATCCTCTGATAGCCCAGATAGGCCATTATATGCTAGTGGGCAGCGTGGATCCCACTTAACTGCTCAGCTGGACAAATCTGGTAGTTTCCGTGAGAGCATAGAGAATCCAATCCTGTCTTCTCTCCCAAACATGGCTAGAAGCAGTTCTGTTTTAGCACAGGAAGATGTAGTGAATTTTTTCCAATGTATGCGCTTTGATCCAAAGGTGGTGGCTGCTGAACATAAGTCTAATCGCCAAGGAGATTTTAAACGACACTTGAATATTGCTCTTGGTGTTTCAATGGATGATTCTTCTGGTCCTTCAAAAGTCAAGTTGCTTTCACCTGACGAAATCAAGCGGGCTAGGGCTGGTCTGCGTGAAAGCTCTGTAAAAGCCAGGTAGTTCTTTGTATGCTGTGCATCTTGTCTGATAATTGTAACTGGTTTATTAAAATGCAGTTCATTGACAGGGAACGCATGAAGATTTTTAATGAAGCCTTATCAGTATTCAACAAATTTTTTCCAAGTATTCCATCAAAGAAGAGGTCTAGATCGGATGGCTTTTCTGGTGATCGTCCTAATGGCTTGTTATCAAATGATAGATCTATTCTAGGACCAAGTGTTAGTAAGATGGGAATGCATAATCATGCTGTTGGCGGTGCATGTGAACTTGAACAACAGAAGTCGGAGGAAAGAACCAAAAATGTTGTTCCAAACAAGCGAACACGAACTTCTTTGGTGGATGTTAGGGTTTGTCCTTTATGCCTTGTTTTGTACCTTTTTATTAAGACTCGTTCATGCAACATAAAATGGGTTTGTCATGGTATTTGTAACTACTGTAACTTTTTTCCTTTTATTATATTTTCTGCTGCTTTTCTCTGGGTGTTTATTTGCCAGATAGTTTCATTTGTTGATAGCCCTTTTCATATGTGTTTTCTCATCTTTTCTTTTGTGGGTCATCATCGGCTGTTCCTTAAAAGCATCACAGTTCCTTTTTGGCATCTTTTCTTTGCGAACTCTAACAAATCCATATGGATGTGCAGAGCAATCTACCCGGCAGACCATCTGGTACTGTAGATAGAGATAGGGAAATGCTGAGGGTTTCAAATGGTGGTGCAGTTCAGGGTGAAGATCGAACACTGTCTATCGGTGATGGTTGGGAAAAGACGAAAATGAAGAAGAAACGTTCTGGCATAAAAGCAGATGTTTCACCAAGTGTTGGATCTACTAAACCCAGTGATGGCTACAGAGAGCTAAAGCAGGGAATACAGCAGAGACCTGGTATCGAGGCTCGATCAAGGTTAAATAGCGACTCTCATGGATTCAGGTAAGACTTTTTTTTAGCTGCTTCTGTTCTTCTTGCTTATTGTGGCTTTTTGTGTAAAATCACTATTTTATGCATCCAATAATTTATACTTTTTCAATGAATCATTCGTTTGCCGTTGTTCTCACCATGATAATAACTATAATTTCTGTTTCTTTTCACATGGAAAACGTAATTCTATTCCATTTTGACCCTCTTTGGTCAACATTTTTGTTGATGTGACTCTTTGCAGATTAGAACTTCAGTTGCCACATGTGATTATTTGACAAACATTAGTCAGTTTCTCGCCATTAATTTGGTTCAATTTTGTGGATCAGTTGGCATGCAACCTTACATTAAAATTCACCTAAATAGAGTGATCACTGATTCAAATTGAGCTACTATTCAGAAATCTGGCAGCTTAACATTCGGGTAGCTGTCATAGTGGTTTCATAGTCATTAACTTATCATTTGTAGCCTACCATGTGGGTTTAGCTAGGATTGATATGAAAAAATGTTTGTTAGAGGGAACTGCTTTATCAGGTTCTTTGTGGCTGATACATGGAGTTCTTGTTTGGTGATACATATATGTATTACATACAGATAAGAAACTTTTTTTTCAGTGTTTACATTTTGAAGGTGTGCATGGGTGAAAAGTGAAGATTATTTTTGTCTTTTCTGCACTTGTGGTTATAGTAATTTATTTATTCTTATATAATCTTCAGTTTCTGAGGAAATGTTAATTACTGTTTTACTATAGGCCTGGAGTTGGAAATGGCACTGTAAATATCGGAAAAGCGGATGGCATCGCACAATCGACAAGTTTGAGTGTGCGATCATCCATGCCTAGGGTTGATCCAGAAAACAATTCTCTTGTCAGTGACAGAAGAGAACGACCTATTGGTTCTGATAAGGAAAGAGTGAATGTCAGAGGCATTAATAAGTATGTAAAGAGGTTTTACTGTATTTATTTGCGTGGCATACAATTTTTTTCATGTCTTGTTGGGGAAATTACAAAATAAACCTTGTTGTTTCGCCAATTCAAAAAAACCTTGTGGTCCAAAATTGTACATACGAACCTTGTGGTTTCACAGTTCAACAAAAGCAGTGTACTGTCAAATGTTTCCCCTAAAAGCTCTTTTTCCCATTGAACTTTCACCTGAAGTTTTGCATGTTGTTTGAATAAAATGTAAATACGTAATAGACCTTAGTGAAAAGTAAATTTTCAGAAAATGCAAGTTTATTTAGTTAACATTGAAGGGAAAAAAATGAAAAATTACCAAAAAAGTAGAAATGGGGGAAAATTTTCAAATTTCAGTGACATTCTTAAATAATGTATGTAAACTATTGACACAATAAAAAGTAAAAAAATCAAGTTTCCCGTAGAAAATGGGTTGAATTGAGAAACCAGAAGTTTGTTTTTATTAAAATGCGGAACCATTGGTTTGTGTTTGTATCGTTTTGAATCATAGGGTTTTCTTTTTTGAAAGCGCCTAAACCGCAAGGTTCATTTTTGTACTTTTCCCTTTGTTGTTTTTATTATTATTATTTTTTAGAGGAGTTTGTTACAGTTACAACCCTTTTTTCGGTTTATCTCTTTCTTGGCATAGTTATTCACGTTCTTTTATTCTATGCAATGTGCAGAGCAAATGCTCGAGATGATATTAGTTCAGCCAGTCCCACCCCTGGAACAAAGTTGAATGCATCTATCCGGGGTCCACGATCAGGTTCAGGAATTGGCCCCAAGTTGTCCCCAGTTGTCTCTAGAGCAACTGCTGCAAATGATTGGGAAATTTCTCATTGTTCTAACAAGCCACCTGCTGCTGGAGTTAACAGTCGTAAACGTGCAACATCAACTCGATCTTCATCTCCACCTGTTGCCCATTGGGCTGGCCAGAGGCCGCAGAAAATTTCTCGTACGGCTAGAAGGACTAATTTGGTTCCAATTGTTTCAAATAATGATGAAAATCCAGCTTTAGACACTGTTTCTGATGTTTCTGGTAATGAACTGGGATCAGGGTTTGCCAAGCGTTTAACTGCCAACTCTCCTCAGCAAGTGAAATTGAAAAATGAACCCGTTTCTTCTACTCCATTATCTGAAAGTGAAGAATCGGGGGCTCCTGAGATTAAATCTAAAGACAAGGCGAAAAGGTCTGATGATATAGATGAGAAAGCTGGACAGAGTGTTCAAAAGGTATCCAGTCTTGGCCTACAATCAAGAAAAAATAAATTGATCGCTGGGGAGGAGGTTGGCGATGGAGTACGGAGGCAAGGAAGGAGTGGACGGGGTTTTACGACTAGGTCCGTTTTGCCAATGTCAGTGCAAAAGGTTGGCAATATTGGAACAGCTAAGCAGCTTAGAAATGCCAAACATGGTTTTGAAAAAACTGAGAGGTTAGATTTTATGCTTATGGCCTTTTTCCTGTTTCTATCCATTGTCGTTCCTTCGTTCTAGCCTAGAAATGTTAGACTTTTCAGATTGAAATCTCACTGTTGCATAAAATGCTTAAACTCAGCAAAGTTGGTCGACCACCAACTAGAAAACTTTCTGACCGTAAGGCATATGCTCGTCACAAGCATACAGTGGTCAATTCACCTGCAGATTTTCTCGGTAATCACTGAAAAACTTGTTTTCAATTTGCTCTGTAACTTGCTTAAATTCTCATAGAAATGGTTACCTGAATTATATGTTTTTACTGTAATTGAATTTTCGCTTGCTTGATTAGTTGGTTCTGATGACGGGCATGAAGAGCTTTTGGCTGCTGCTAGTGCTGTGGTTAATCCTGGTACCTTCTTGTCACTGAAAAACTTGTTCTCAATTTGTTTCTGTAAATATTTTGTTTGTTTAATGATTCTTATTGCATTGCAGCGCATACATGTCCTAACTCCTTCTGGAGGCAAATGGAGCCGCTCTTTGGTTTTGCATCTGATGCTGACATTGCTCACCTGAAGCAACAGGTAAGGCACGCTGTTTTTCAGTTGGTTATTTGCTGATTTTCTCATTATTGGTGTCTGTAGCCACAGTTGTTTTATCTAACAAATTTATGGTACTTTTGCATCTTAATGTGAAGATAACTTAAGAATCCCATTTGATATTTTCGTGTAATCCGAAGTCAATAGTTGTGTCTTCCACTTTTATAGTTTAACTTGAGATGGTTTCAAATGTCAAGACTACTCTTAACAGTTTAAAAATCAATTTCCATGAATCGATAACATCTCTCTTTCTCTTTGTTACTGCATTACTCAACCTGATACTAACTTGTTGTGGCTTGTTTTATACGTCTTTTTTCCTCTGTTCACTCAGTCAAATTGGTACATAGTGCACGCAGCTTACTCTTTGTAACAAGATTATATACAGTGCCAGTGGCTTTTTTTAAAATACCTCCTAATGGAGACAAGCATGTTTTAGAGTTTTAAATCCTGTTATGATTGTGAGATTTGTTATTATAATTCGAAAATCATGTAAAGGTTTTCAGTTAATAGATTTTAGGAGGTGCAGCTTCTAAATCTGATTTGCCTCATATAGTTTTCAATGATTGTGACTTATGTTTGGACGCTTTTGTAGGGTGATATTGAATCTGCTGTGTCATCGGCAGCACGTTTTTCTTCTGATGTAAATACTTACAATGCTGTTCCCAATGGATGTGGTTTGATAGAATATGAAGGGGAGTTACCGGCAACAGGAGACATTTCCCTTTATCAAAGGCTCCTGGCAGCTTTCATTTCCGAGGAAGATCTTACATATGCGAATAAAGATATGGAATCTAATACATATGAATCAGGAATCGAGTTGGATGGAGAAATGGGATTAAATGGTCATAGTCGAGTAGTTGACTTGAAGTTTTCTGGGCATACCATGTTTAATGGTTTTAAAGGGATTGGCAAAAGAGAACATGATGAGGCAGAGATTGATTCGTTGAGCATGTCGACTGCAGGAATATATCCGAATTTCAGTCATTCTGTAAATGGGTTACTCGTTGACCAGGCAATGGTTCCTGGGATGTTCTGTTCGGAAATTGAGTATGATAGCATGCAGATGACTGAAAATCTTCGTCTGGAGCTTCAAAGTATTGGAATTTTTCCAGCTTCAGTGGTAGGTTACTTTCATGGTGGTGCATTGCTGTGTTTATTATCATTGTTGTTTTGTTCCATATGCATGTTGACTATAATCAGAACCCTTCTCGCTTTTAATTTTGCCACATATTGTTTCACATTTTCTATTGCAAGTTTCTTCATCTGGGTTTTCTTAATCACTTTCATGTTCCATTTTTTTCTTCGTTAAATGATTGTGTGGGTGATAGGGTACAGATAGTTGGGTAAGTAGTTTATGTGGTTTGCCTTTCATAGGTGAAATTCCTGAATGTTCTCATGCAATGCTGTTGCCACCATGACTTCGACTTATTTTATTAATCTCATTTCTTTTTTTAATTACTCCTGATATGCAGATGGAGGATGAAGAAATCGGTGGAGAGATAAAGAACTTAGAGGAGAAGTATCGCGGACAGGTACTGTTGATTGCTTATTCAATGATCACTTGCCTGATTTATTGACTTCTCGTCGAGTTCCAAGCTGTTGTGGTTTTTATGTAATTATAAAAAATTTAAATATTATCGTCTTTGTTCAAGTTGTGATGAGAAATTCTCAAACTTTTGCTTCAGCTGCAGCATTTTTCTGTTGAACTTGCCATGTTATAGTATCATCCCAATGAAAGCTGACATTTCTATTTTCCTTTCTTATGGTAGGTTTCTAAAAAGAAAGGTTTACTTGATAACCTGTTGAGATGTGCCTCAGAAGTGAAAGGACTGCAGGAAAAGTAAGAAATATGTTATTCTTCTCGGAAAATTTTATCCTTGGCTTTTGAAACAATTTTACCTTGTGGTGTTTTAAAACTAACATATATGTTTGTGTAGGGAATTCGAACAACGAGCTCATGAAAAACTTGTTACAATGGCTTATGAGAAGTACATGGTAATTATCTTTTATCAAATAGTTCCATAATATTTTTAATCTCATACGATTTGAAAGATTTTTCTACATTACAGTTTTAAGATAATTTGCGTTACCAACTTGTATATGTTGCTTTTCTAGTACAAATTACAAATGGTGCATTCAGATTAAGTTTCTTGAAAGAGGCTTATATATGTTTTTATGGTTTAAGATCTAAGATTAGAAATAGAAATTACATGAACATTGGCTGGCCAGATTGGATTTCACCCCGAATGGGTAGTAATGAATCCTATACTTTGGTTAGGTTAATCATGATAGAGCACTACCATTCTCTGAATCCTAATTCTTATGATAAGATGCTCATATATTTCTTAGGAGTGCCTTTCCTATGCCATGGAGGTGTAATTCCTTATATTTGTATATCTTTATCTTGGTTTGAAATTTAATACTACTGGGTTAGGGTTGGAAAACCAAGGGACTAGTAATTTCAAACGTTCAAAAAGTTGTAGTTCGGCATTACATTTGATTTGACCTTAAAACTTGGACATGGTTACAAAGTCTCTGGTCTAAAAAATGTATTATTTTTTCAGTTTTCTTTTTCTATATAACAATTAGCTTCACTACAAATTTACAAACATGTTTCATCAGTGAAATTTTGAACGTTTCTTTCCTTCACTGGTCATCATACAGCTGATTTACATTAGTGCTGGGAGATTCATCATGCACTAATACATCTTTCTTTTATAGGCTTGTTGGGGTCCGAGTGGGTCTGGTGGGAAGAGTTCCAGCAACAAAATGGCCAAGCAAGCTGCCTTAGCTTTCGTGAAACGAACTTTGGAACGATGCCATAGATACGAAGATACAGGCAAAAGCTGCTTTGCTGAACCCTTGTTTAGAGATATGTTTCTTTCAGGGTCTTCCCACTTGAATGGTGGAATATCATCAGGTACTCCAGCAGATGGAGAACCTTCTAAACTGAATGCCTGTTTCTCAAGCAGATCTTTGGAAGTTACTGTTTCAGGTATTTTCTGGTGACTTTGATTTACTTTACCATTCCATCCCTTCATGTGGATTCCATAGTTGTCAAAAGCGTGCGCTCAGAAAAAAATAAGCGCAACATGTGATATTTTTAATGACTTTTTGATTTTCAAGCTTTCCGTTTTTTCAATGGGGCCAAAGATTTACCGTTCTTTGGCTTTAGATTATAATGGACTAAAGAAAAATGACTCGTTAAAATGTCCGAGCTTCTTTTATTATGAAGTCACGGATAGCTGTTACAACTCCAATTCAGGGTCAACTAGAAATAGCCTCTCTGTAATTACAGGGGTACAGCTGCGTACACCCGACCCGCCCTTACCCCGCTTGTTTGGGAGCCTTGTTAGGCATTGGGGTAATGTTGTTGTTGTTTGATTTTGAAGTCTTTGTTTCTTGTTGTGGACTATAGTAACATGTGATATGTTTAATATTTATTAGTTTTAAGTAGCTATATTTTATAAATTTTTATAATATTTTGTTAAATTTGTAATAATACCGCACTTTTTTCCCCAAAGCGAGCGCTTTGTTAGCGCTTTGCGTTGAAGCGAGACTCTTGCGCTACGAGTGCGCTCGACAACTATGGTGGTTTCTTTAAATTGTTCTTGAAGGCATTAGCTGGTCTAAAATTTCTTCTTCTACTACTTATACTTGACCTTATTTTTATTCATGCGGTACAACTTGGGTATTTTTTTTCTGCAGCCTCTATGGGTTCACAGCCAAGTCCTTACACTTCTCGGTTAAGTTTGAACGGGGATAACTATGTTTCCAACTCTTCTGATTTGCTTCCACCTGTAAATTGCTTATTTGAGCAATCTACTGGTAAAGAGGATGTGTGGACAAGCAGGGTGAAGAGAAGGGAACTGCTGCTTGATGATGTTGGTGGTACTTTAGATACTCCAAATACCCCTTCAGGAATTGGAGGGTCTCTATCAAGCAGTACAAAAGGAAAGAGGAGCGAGAGAGATAGGGAGGGTAAGGTTATATTGAGAAACGGAACTAATAAAATCGGTAGACCATCGTTGTCTAATATTAAGGGAGAGAGAAAATCCAAAGCAAAACCCAAGCAGAAAACACAGTTATCTGTTTCTGTGAATGGGCTTCTTGGCAAGCCATTAGAACAACCGAAATCGGTAGTACCAAAGTCTAGGGAAACAACTAGTAGTAGCAATAGGAAGGAAAAAGACGGTTTTGGCCTCGATGTATTGGATGACCCCGAGGCTATCGATCTTTCCATTCTGGGTTTGGACGATGGCCAAGGGCAGGATCTTGGTTCATGGCTGAATATTGACGATGATGGATTACAAGACCATGGTGATTTCATGGGTGGGCTTGAAATTCCAATGGATGACCTTTCGGACTTAAATATGATGGTTTAATATCCTTCTTCTCTGTATAGTCATGTTCATTATACTATTTGACATAAAAATCATAATCACTGTTGTCAAAAAGTGACCAGTTACACACTTATGGTCATTTGGCCGCCGGTCCAAAATTAGGTTATATAGATTCTTTGGTAGACTTCACAAGATTTTCGTGATGCTTTGGGTTTTATATTTGTGTTAAGTTAGTAAGTTGCACTGTAAAGAGCTTTTGTTCAAGGTACAAGTATGTACGTCGGTAGCATTATATTAATTGCAGTAAACACTGTATCAGGGCTGTAGCTTTATAAATCAGAGATCAATGCCTCTTGTACATAACATTTTATATTTCTAATAAAATTTTCTTTTTGTTCAATGTCGTTGTGTATTTCAGACTTATTCACATGGAGCTTTTTTGTTTTGATTTCTAGTTACATATATGGTTCCCTGCTAACTTTGTTGCAGTTCAAGTTATAAAAAAAACAAAAATTTTGTTGCATGATCTAGCTTCTTGGAAGAATCTTCAAGATTCCGTGGCAATATAACAAGGTGCTCATAACTACTTGGTCTTCTCTCTCTCTCTCTCTCTCTCTCTCTCTCTCTCTCTCTCATATTTTGGTGCCTTTGTTGGTTATGCTTAGTATATGTATCAACTAAGCCAATTTATAGCAAGCTTTTTCTATGGAATTCACCCTTTATTTACAAGACTTTATTGCTCGACTCAATTTCTGTTCTTATTAAGGTCTTTGGGTCCCTGTCCCTGACATGTTTCAGTTCTTGTGAATCATGGAGTATTGTATTATATTTTGTGTGCTTACTGATTTAAGGTGATGCTAATTGCAGAATCTTCTTCATTTCTATATGCTTGTCGAAAATAGAATTTCTATATGTTATGGAAATTATGGCTATATTTTTGCAGGAAATATTTTGGTTTGTTTAGGTCTTAATGTTTGCAGAAGGTAGATTATGATCTCGTTCTCCCTTTCTGCTTCTTATAATTAGTTGAAAATCCATAGTATAACTGCTGCTAGTCCTGAAAAGGTTTTCGGGGAGGGGATTATTTGGCTTATGTTGAAGGTATCTGATACTTGTTTTAAATTGTTTCAGAAATGTGGATGTCTTATTTTGTTCGATGCAGAAGTGCAGATCCCTTGCTGCACTGCAGTTCTTTCTTGTGCTGGAAGCTCAGCTCAACTTGCAACTGCTTAAATTAGTATGACTGGTTCAATTCAGCAAAAATCTATTGAGAAATACAATCCAGCTATAAGTACATCCTTCACTGCTGTCAGATCTTGAAAGAAGAGATAAAATTTCTAAATTTCACTACAAAAACAGTAAGTAACATAGTTATTGTTTGATTTATCAAGAAAATACAGGTTTCAGAGATAACCAGTAAAATATAATTTTATGAATATCAGATCCTGTTTTCATCTCTTTTATTGTCTCATTTGATGATTTGAACTTTGAATAAGTTCTGTATATCATTATGAACTTATTAACACTGGACTTAGAATCATGCAGCTATAAATTTATTTATTTTTTATTTTGAATAACTTCGATTTCGGTTTTCTTAAATAATTTCTAATCAATGTATGTGATTCTCATTTAAAGGCTTGACATTTTATCCCTCAGTATTCTTACTGTGCAACTGTGAGTTACTGCAGTGTATGAACTGAAAGGAAATGCTTTTTGCGATTAATGCAATTGTGTAAGCCTGGAGTTAATAAATTTTCCTTGTAATCTTTTCATCGATATCAGTTGTTTGTTAAGAGGTGCATAGGTTCTTATCATTTGAGGGACAAGAGAAAACTTTGAGAAGGCAAAATGGAAGATTTGGAAGAAGAATAAGGGAGAAATTGAAAAATTTAGATAGTTTTTGCCAGTTGTTCTGTTTCTGTTATAGTTTGAGTTTTATGTTAATGAAATATTAAATTTGATTATGTTTTCAGGTCATATGAAATATGTAAATGTTCCAAAAAAAAGGAATTTCAATGATTCGCAACTTCATTTGGAGAGCCACCAATGGGGAAGGAAAGATTCACTTAGTGAAATGGGATGAAATATGCAGACCTATGTATGAAGGGGGTCTGGGGTATTCGCATACCTATATTGATGAATAATGCGTTTATGATGAAACTTGGATTCAATCTAATCTCTGATACAGGGTGCTGTTAGGCAAACACAATTGCCAAGATTTCAATGTAGCTAAAACCAAGAATGGGCTAAAAGTTTCAAGCCAGTGGCGTGCAGTGGTGAAACTTAGAGAGGAGGTGCAGTTGGGAGTTAAATGGTCTGTTGTGGATGGGAGAAGTGTGAGATTTTGGAGTGTAGCCTGGTTAGGAGATATTGAAAAGGAAAAGTGAGGGCATGGAGGCATTTGGGTAATTCGGACATATGTAGCTGATGCAATTTGAGCATTGAAGACTTGAATCATGCCTTGCGATACTGCCAATTTGCAAAATCAGGGTGGCTGGCCTTGATGCAGAGTTTAGACGATTCGTTCTTTGAAGGTACTGTATTAGACTCGCTTATGGATAATTTGTTTGCTGTCAATCGGTATGGGGTTGCGAATTGGGGGTTACTTTTTGGAATCACTGCTTGGATGATATGGAAAGATAGAAATTATGCCATTTTTGAAAATACGGGTCAGGACCCCCAAGTGTGATAATTGCTGGTGCACGGGCAATGGCTAATTCTCTGGCGGGTCGAAGGGCATCTGTCAACAGATGGGAGTGTATAGGATGGTCACCCGAATGAGTGAAGGTTGAGAATGAAGACCTTGAATATTGAAGACCTTGCGGGAGTGAGCCTCCCTGGATTAATTCCTCTGTGGCCCTTGTGGCCCTTGTGGCACCTTCTTTGTATATATATATAAAAGGAAATGATCCAACATCAAATGAGGTTTTTTAAGTTTTTTTATAAAATCTTAAATATAAAAGAATTATCTGATGAAATGGATATTTCACTATTACTTAGCTTGATGTTGACAGCTAGCTTTCAGGGTAACAAAATATGTATGCCATTATAACTCACTGTGTACGAGGATGCAGAAATGTACACAATACCAATAGGAAGTTACCCGGGGCTTTTTAATAATTGGGCTAAAGCGTGTTTCTTATAAAATAGACCATAATTTTGAAAGGGACTTTTACGGGCTGAAAAATAAAAAATATTTGGCTAAAAAAATAATTTACAAAAATAAAAAAAGCATGGGAAATATTTTTAAATTTATGTTACAAAGAAATCTCAATCAGCTCTTTCCTTTTCCTCTCGCATGTTTTGAAATGAAAATTCACTTCATGTTCGACAAATCTTCAAAAATTGATCGAATCATTTACAACGCCAGTTGGATCAACTTCGAATATAATAGAAACTCTTCCTTGCTCGATTTTTCCGTTCAGAACCAAAGAAGAACAAGTAAGAAAAATCGAAAACCTAACTTTGTTCTTACGATTTTTCTGTTCTTACAATTTACAGTGTCTTGAATTTCTGATAAATCTTTACTGTTGTTAAATTGTGATTTTCTTTTCTTTTCTAAAAATCATAGAGCTGTTGTTGAGAGGAGTAGTTGATTCCCCCAATTCTGTTCTGAATTGTATCTTGCAATTGTGCAAATGAAGTGTTTGTAGAAATGCTTGAACGAAGTTTGATTAATGAGTATTTGATTTATATTGGATGTCTATAAGATTTATATTAGATGTATGTGGATCTCTATTGGTTCTTACAGGTTCTATAATTAAGGGAAGTGTAAATTGTATTGTTCTTTTTATTGAATATGTAAAAGATTCTTTTCTCCTTCTTTGGTCCCTAGCATGCAATGGAGACCTAGAAGTCCACTTCAAAAATTAAAATGAGTCGGTATCTTATCTATCTCATGCATATGCATTTTCTGTCTAGTGCTTGATTTGATACAATTAGTAATTGGAGGCATTTTAGTGCATGAAAAAATAGACTATAATAAATCAAAATAAGGTTATATAGTAGCATGACACTACAAGTCACTATCTTAGTATTTTGAACCTTATATTTGTTTAATTCATCATTATACCTCATAGTTTTTATGGGCACAAGGCGCACTGAGGCGCCAGAGGGTCGGGCTTACAGAGGCGTGCGCCTGAGGGACTTGAGGCGCATATAGGAAAAAGTGCAATAAATATTAGTTGCTACCACAAACAAACCTTCATTTTTGCATTGAGGTGCACAAGGTGCAAAAGGCACATCCAAGGCGCGCCCGAGGCGCACGCCTGATGTACCTCGCCTCGCCTGACCTTCCACGAGGCGTTGACCCTTGAGCCTCGACCACCTTGCGCCTGAGGCTCGCGCGCCCGTAACAACTATGTTCTACCTGCCATCAAATGTCAATATTTCATCTATTCAATCTTAAATGACACTGACTATTAAGCTCCTTTATGTAAAATTTGAGTTTGATTGATGAGTATTTGATTTATATTGGATGTCTATAGGATTTATATTGGATGTCTGTTGGATTTCTATTGGTTCTTACATATTATTAATTCCTTGTCAGGTTCTGTAGTTGAGGGAAGTGCGAATTGTATTTTTCCTTTTATTGAATAGGAATGTGAGAACATATAAATTGTATTATCAGGGATACAATTTGTTCAATTTGTTTGATTAATGAGTAATTATTTGGAAGCACGGTGTAACTTGTCCTTAAGTCTTTTATAATTATAAATAAAACAGTATTTGGATAGATTTATTACATCTTCTTCATAAAAAATATCTTATTATAATACTAATATTCTGTTTCAAAAGCGATTTCGGTATCTTTATGTTGAGCTTTTTGAAGTACATGATTGAGCAGAAACCAATCCTAAACCAGTTTGATGGCCAAATCCATAATACGGTTTGCTAGCTTTAAGCTTATACAAGCATGGAAGGGAATATCTAAAAAACAAACTTGAGAGCCACAAGCAATATATCGACACAATAGACAGTTAATAGAGATAAATTTGATGATCAATTATGTTTGAATTCTGGAAATCTTGTGTAATTAGGGATCTAAGTTATTGGAACTGATGTCTGTTTGAATATAATTGAATTTTAATAGTTATGATAGTGTTTGCCAATAGATATTCAATAGACAACCAATGCATATCACTTATTCTAATGAAAAAAAGACACAATAACAAAAAAGGATCAATTTTCAATATACAAAATATCAGATAACCATCTATCAGAAATCTATTGAAACGCCAATTGAAAACACACAAGTCATTTACACATGTACAAATATCTAATGTCAACTTCAAAACGAGTGACAACTGAAAATTAAAATATATTTGTACAGATGTCAATTATCAATTTCAAAATAGATTTTTTAAAAGAAATCTTGTAGATGTTCAATAGGATGTCCAACAGATGTTCAATAGATGTCCAACAGACACTCCAAAAATTTCTTTTAAGCTAAACTGATGTTGTTAACCACTGCTTGAAAAGCCCATCTTAGAACACCATCAAGTGGTGCTGCTAGTAGTGACACAAACATTGCTGCAAACAAAATTGAACCAAACCATAAATCAGCAAAACTGGATGAATTATAGATCACGTTGTTGGTTCCTAAGATTATAGTCTAATTGAAAAAGTAGCAACTTATTCACTAAGGGAATAAACACTAAAACAGATGACCAATCTTTGCAATTAATCACCAAAACTATTTGTGATATAATTGAATGTCATATCCTGCTGAGACTCAAATAGAATTGTAGCATTCTTCCATTTAAGTCAGAAGCATACAATTAAAAAGCACTTTACGGGATTCTTCACTCAAAACCAAAATTAGACTAAAGTCCAATAATATCCAATAGATGCCCAATATCTGCCCAATAGATGTCCAATAGATATTCAATAGATGTCCAATAATAAAACAACCAGCTTAGCATTTTATCCAATAACACAAACAAGCAGATTTCATAGAAAAATGAACTAAAGTACCAATTTATAATTTGTAAAAAGTGTCAGTTGATGGTTTCATTTCCCTGTCATACATAAACACAACCTTAATTCCTTGTTACAATTCAGAATCATAATGCATCAATGGACTTATCTAAAAATACGCTAATTTGAGTACCTGACGTCTGAAGTCCAGTCCATTTATTTGTAGCATTCTTCCATTAACAAGCACTGATTAAGGGATTCTAAAGTCCAATAGATGTCCAATATATGCCCAATAAATGTCCAATAGATATTCAAAATAGATGTCGAATAACAAAATAACTAGCTTAACATTTTATCAAATACATGGTGTGCACTTCAATTTTAACAGATAGAATGTTAAAAAAATACAGAATGAACTCTAAATCCTCCATTAGAGACAACAGAATGAACTACAAATCTTGAAATCAAACAAATCGGCAAAAAGGAAAACATAATATCTCAAAACAACTTGAATTTATGATTCGAAGAACAAAAATAATAGAGTCACAGAAAAAATAGAGGAGGCTTGGTACGGTTTATAGAAATAAAAAAAACCAATAGATTCAGGTACCTCAGAAACTTGGCTTGTTGAAGACTCTGTATGCTTGGCATAGAAAAATCAAGGAAGAAACAAAAGCTCAATCGTGGAAAAAAAAGAAAAGAAACAAAGATCAGAGAGAAACCAAAGCTCCATCGCCAAAGAAGGAACGAAACGATCAGTTGCAGCCTAAAGTAGGAGTTATATAGAATGTATTACTGTAGATAAATTAGGTAAGTAAATGTTAAATGAGAAAGAATTAATTAGTACGATAAAACTGTAATTATTTTATAAATATTGAACCATCTTGACAATTTCCCATTTTGAAAAAAATTGGGTAAGTTGAAAACAATTTACAAGAAATTGAAAATAATTTACAAGAATGCATTCCATAATAAAATAACGGGGATCTTATATAATTGGCCAAAAATATCAAAATATTTTGACCTCTATTAAAATAATTTTCACATAAGTCAAAACAACACAAAATATTTACAAAATTACGGCCCATGCAAACTAACCTCACCACATCCCTTCCTCTTCTCAAACAAACGCTTAATCGGTATTTTTTTTGTTTTTTTTGCTTTGTTTTGCATTTATCTTAAAATATTCATTTTTTTTGACATGCCGCTTTAGAATATTTTGTTCGTCTCTTTTTTTATCTTCGAAACGACATCCGCTATGACATTTTTGAAATTTTTCAACTAGTAGATGTTCAATTGCCCAAGGCTACAATTGCTAAATTTCCAAGATAAATATATGATATTGTATGCTCTTCTAGAATTGGTTTGCTCCAAGTTATCAAGGATTAATGCATAATCTTCATCAACATAAGATTTAGAGCTAAACTTGGTGTGAGCGGATGACGTTTTGCGCGGCTGCTGTGGGGCTGGGCCGGGCCTGTGGACCGGCCTCTTTAAGTGACGGGGGAGATGCGTGTTGTGATTGGAAAATGGTTTTGCATATTTTAATGATCAAAAGATACGAGATCGATATCCCGTACTCAAAACAGAGTCGCCACCCGGTTCAGCTCAACCGGAAAATTTTGGAATGATTTTCCCACCGGGTGGTTGGACCATACCTTAAGTAGAGATTTCGAGTTGGGATGATGTTATCTATTTTTCGTTAGGCCAAGTTAAGATACTTCATCTCTTCTTAATCAGTTTAATCCATCCTATTTATTTGTGTTTTCAGTTATTTTGTTATTTTCGCGTTTATCAAGCAATTGAAGTGACGAATAAAATGTTTACAGCTGTTCAAAAATAAGTGTGGAAAATAAAATTATTACAAGGCTTCCAAGTCCCGTACATTTTCTATGCAATAAATAAAATACCCGAATGTCCGATATACATCTACCTGCACAAGATGGTTAGCACGGATATGGCATGTTTTATTTATAATATTATAAAGCCCGATTGGATGGCTAAAATGAGGTTTGAACGGCGTTTGCGGGGAAATTCCATTTTTATCCAAATTTTAGATTCGATCGTTGCTTTAACCGGATTATAAGTGAAAATGCCACTCGTTATGGGGTGGGGTCTGTTTTCAGGATGTTTTTAACCTCCATCGTCACACTATATGTCCTAGCTTCAGAAAATAAGTTAGTCCAGGAACAAACGAAAATAAAACTCCAGTCCAAAAACTCATACCGCCGACGAGGCAACTGATGCCGCCGGCGACATCAGTATGCAGACAGGCTACAAGGCTTTCTGAGTACCATAAAGAAAGGGTCCTATAAGAAAGTGAGGTCTCTGGGGAATGTGATACCACCGGTGGCATCAACGATGTCTCTATCGATATAGGTGATACCGTCGGCGACATCACATGTCTCCGGCGACCTCAATTTCTTACAGCAGCAGCGGGCAGCAGTAAAAAATGACCGAAAACCCAAAAATAAAAACAAATCAACAAGAATCAACACAAATCAGTAATATTAATGCCAAAGAGCTATGAGACTCAGAATTTTCACCTCGGGGTCGTGAATCCAACTCTTCGTGAACTGAACAGAAATACCTTCGGGGAGCTTGTAGAGATGATTTAGTAATCAATTTAAGAGTTTTTAGGTCTCTAAATCCTATCAAGTTGATTTTAACTTAAAGACCCACTAATTTTAGGCTCACAATCAGAGAGTTCAAAGAAGAAAAACCAGGAAAAATGGATTAGAATCCTTTTTCCTACCTTTTCTAATTCTTATCTTACTAAATCTATTCTCTCTCAATTTCAGCCTTATTTCTTCCAATTGCAGCCTCTCAATTGCCCAATTTCAGCCCCTAATTTCCACCCTCTAGCTCCCCCTTTCAATTCAGCCTAAGGTGTGTTTTTATAGGCAAATTGGGTTGTTTTTCGAGTTCTTTTTGACTAATTCCGTCGAAAGTGGCCGAAAGGCTGTCTGTGTAGGGACCCATTTCGGGCCATGCTGCCGGCAACATGGTGATGCCGCCGACGGTATGGTGATGTCGCCGGCGGTATGGCTAATGCCACTGGTGGCATCAGCCTCCAACATACCGACAGACAACGGGCCCAAAAGCCTAAAAAGTCGTGAAAAGCAGTCAAAAGTGGGAAAAAGTGGGTCAAAAGGCATCTTTTTGAATTTTAATTATATTTTAATGGGTATTCTTTAATTTGGGTGTAAATCATCGGTTAAAGCTCCTACCGAACGCATTATCGGCCACCCCAAACTAGATTCTACCAAGTATAAAATTCACAAGGAATATTATTTTGGTAATAAAAAATTCTAAAGAGAACTTTTATTTTGAGGCATTAAAATCGGGTACACATCATCATCATCTCGCGAGAGGGACTGCAAAATCCCGTGCTCACAGGCTGCCCCTCGGGGGATCACTGTTGCCACAGGTCAGTATGATCGCATGAAAAGAGCAAGGGATAGGAATGATACCTGATGGATGACTGTTTTGCCCCTTGGTCGGACTTACGCTTTGTAGATTTACCCCTTGGTCGGACTTGCGCTTTGTAGATTGGTTGCCCCTTGGTCGGACTTGTGCTTTGTAGATTGGTTGCCCCTTGGTCGGACTTGCACTTTGTAGATTGGTTGCCCCTTGGTCGGAGTTACGCATTGTAGATTGGTTGCCCCTTGGTCGGACTCATGCTTTATGAAGAATTTGTCTTTTGGTCGGACTTATGCTTTGTGGAAAGTTTGTCCCTTGGTCGGACTTATGGTTTGTGGAGATTATCCTTTGGTCAGACTTATGCTTTGTGAAGAGATTGTCCTTTGGTCGGACTTATGCTTTATGGATAGATTATCTTTTGGTCGGACTTATGTTTTGCGGATAGATTGTCCCTTGGTCGGACTTACGCTTTACGGAGATTGTCCTTTGGTTGGACTTACACTTTGCAAAGGAAATTGCCCCTTGGTTGGGCTCATGCTTCGTGGAGAAATTACCCCTTGGTCGGGCTTTTGCTTTGTGGAGATTGTCCTTTGGTCGGACTTACACTTTGTGGAGGAAATTGCCCCTTGGTCGGGCTCATGCTTCGTAGAGAAATTACCCCTTGGTCGAGCTTATGCTTTGTGGAGAGTTTGTCCCTTGGTTGGACTCATGCTTTGTAGAGATTGTCCTTTGGTCGGACTTACACTTTATGGAGGAAATTGCCCCTTGGTCGGGCTCATGCTTGGCGGAGAAATTACCCCTTGGTCGGGCTTATGCTTTGTGGAGATTGTCCTTTGGTCGGACTTACACTTTGTGGAGGAAATTTCCCCTTGGTCGGGCTCATGCTTCGCGGAGAAATTACCCCTTGGTCGGGCTTATGCTTTGTGGAGAGTTTGTCCCTTGGTCAGACTCATGCTTTGTGGAGAGATTATCCTTTGGTCTGACTTATGTTTTGCGGGAGATTGCCCCTTAGTCGGGCTCATGCTTCACAGAGAAATTACCCCTTGGTCGGGCTTATACTTTGTGGAGAGTTTGTCCCTTGGTCGGACTCATGCTTTGTGGAGATTGTCCTTTGGTCGAACTTACACTTTATGGAGGAAATTGCCCCTTGGTCGGGCTCATGCTTCGCCAAGAAATTACCCCTTAGTCGGGGTTATGCTTTGTGGAGGAAATTGCCCCTTGGTCGGGCTCATGCTTCGCAGAGAAATTACCCCTTGGTCGGGCTTATGCTTTGTAGAGATTGTCCTTTGGTTGGAATTACACTTTGTGGAGGAAATTGCCCCTTGGTCGGGCTCATGTTTTGCGGAGAAATTACCCCTTGGTCGGGCTTATGCTTTATGGAGAGTTTGTCCCTTGGTTGGACTCATGCTTTATGGAGATTGTCCTTTGGTCAGACTTGCACTTTATGGAGGAAATTGCCCCTTGGTCGGGCTCATGCTTCGCGGAGAAATTACCCCTTGGTCAGGCTTATGCTTTGTGGAGATTGCCCTTTGGTCGGACTTACACTTTGTGGAGGAAATTACCCCTTGGTCGGGCTCATGCTTCACGGAGAAATGTCGGGCTTATGCTTTATGGAGGGTTTGTCCCTTAGTCGGACTCATGCTTTGTGGAGATATTGTCCTTTGGTCGGACTTATGTTTTATGGGAGATTGCCCCTTGGTCGGGCTCATGCTTTGTGGAGAAATTACCCCTTGGTTGGGCTTATGCTTTGTAGATTGGTGGAGTCTAGTTCTGAGTCATGTTATAATTTTGGAGGGGTGAACCCAAAGGCGACATGTACAGTGCCATGTCGGGACCTTCGGTTGGAGTTCTGGGGGTGAACCCGAAGGGTGTTATATACAGAGACTGTGTCAGGGACCTTCAGTCGGCATCCTGGGGTGAACCCGAAGGGTGACACATACAGGGTCTATATCATAATCTTTGGGTAGTTTACAGAATGAGCGTATTGGGTTTGCGATTATGGTATCGTGCAAGTTCTAGAATGTTAGGGCTAGAGCCGAGATTTTGCCAAGGATGGCTAAAAAAAGCATAAAGAGATATGATGTTGTCGGCGGCATGACTTATATCGCTAGCGATATAGAGTGATGTCGTCGGCGGCATGAGTGCTACGTGGCAGCTTTGACTATTTAAACAATTTCAAAATTTGAATTGAAGGGGAGGATGTCACCGGCGGCATGAGTGATGTCGCTGGTGGTATGGATTGATGTCGTCGGGGCATGAGTTCCACGTGGCAGCTTTGACAATTTAAACAATTTCAAAATTTGAATTAAAGGGGACGATGTCGCCGGCGGCATGAGTGATGTCGCTGGCGGTATGGAGTGATGTCGCCGGTGGCATGGATTGGCAGTTTCAGATAAATTAAAACTCCTCAAATTTCACGCGGCAGTTTAAAAGGAACTGTAACTCCTTTCTTCCTCATTATTCAAAAATCGTACCTCTCTACATCTTCCAAATATTTTCAATTTTCTCCGCCATTCCAACCATGAAGAGAATCGCCAAGGCTTTTAGGGGTAAATCTGCTAAGGCCAGGGAGAATCTGCCTGATTCTTCTGTCAAAGGGCTGAAAATCCTTTTCGTTCCTACTGCTTATGGCCTAAAGGAGACAGCCAAGATGTATGGCTATGGGATCAATTCTCCCATCACTAATCTGACCCCAGAGAAGGAAAAGCATCTCTACTATGTCCAGGTAATCTTGCAAAACCCGAATCCCTTCTTTTTGGGTTAAGTTTCAATTCGTCCTTAGGCTTGAAATCGTGCCATGATAGGAGTCACAAATGTGAAATAGACTGATAATAAACTGATATTGCATGCTTTAGGTTCAATTTTTATCGTTTTTAGGCTTATTGTTTGATTGATTGTGATTTTTATGGTTTTGGCACGATGGGTGGGATTTTGGGAAAAAACAGGTTCTGCCTGTAGGTGGTGATGTCGCCAGTGGCATGAGTGATGTCGGTGGCGGCATCAGTCCTTGCAAAAGAGCCTAAGGAGTCTAATGTCGCTTCTGTTTGAAGCGATATCGCCGATGATATCATCCATATCGCCAGCAGTATGTAATGATGCCGCCGGCGATATCACTTCTAGTAGAAGCGCATCGGTAACTTTCTATCAGATTCCAGTGATGAGAATATGCAGGACTTATCTGTTTTGTTTTTAATTTTATAGCCATATGAATTGACTTATACTGGGGGGATGGGCACCATCGGTGAGTGGTGGCACCATATTTTAGAGGACACCGAGCTTGCGCTTGCCATTAATGAGATAGGATTCGGGGATCTAGCCTGGATTATGCCAATGATGATATATAAGCTCTCTCATTCAGCCGTGACGGCCCTTACCGAGAGGTGGTCTGAGACCACCCACACTTTTCACTTCTCTTTTGGGGAAGCGACGATTACACCCTCTGATGTCGTTGCTATGATCGGGCTTCCTTGGATGGATGAGGTCATCCACTTTGATGCTTACATGGATAAATACCATGTCGAGAGGCCTGTAGTGAGGCGGGTGAAGGAGCTGTTCGGTCTGAAGCCCATTTCAGGGTGGTTGTCTTACGGTGAGTTGCACCAACACTAGATGCGGGTAGATGTGGTGCCCGAGGATGAAAGAGAGGCTTGTGTCTGGTCTTTCATGATTTCTTTGCTCAACATGCTGTTCTTCCTAATCTCGGGGAGTAAGATCAATTACGTGCTGATAACTGCGGTGGAGGACATGGCAGGCATTAAGAGGAAGAATTGGCCGAGGGCAATCTTGGCTCAGCTGTACTACGGGCTGGATGTGGGAGCCCGGAAGAAGGTGAAAGCCCTTCGCCTCTGTCATCTGCTACTGCAGGTATATTCTCTTGGAAGCATTTTTCTTGATTGTGCACATCTCATTGTTTGCGGATGCTGATTGGTTGTTATTAGTGCAGGCTTGGGCCTTTGAGCACCAGATTGTCCCGCCGGGCTCCCACTTTCTTGCTCGCTAGTAAGGGGGTGATAGCGGGAAGGCCAAGTACCCTACAAAATACAGGGAGTCCTGAGGAGCACGTGGTTAGGCTCAATATGCGATTTTTAACTTAGTCCTTTTTTTACACTTTAGAACAAAACAAAAGTGTTTACGAACTTATATTGGTTGTTTTGGTTTATTATTGGTGTAGCTTCGATGGGTTGGAGAATCTGACAGAGGTTGCGAGGGTTAGGAGGGAGGTGGACGACCGTCGGTTCGTTATGGAGTGTCCTTTATCCCAGTAGTGGTATCAGAGCGAACGTGTCCAGGGTTGGAGGTCCGTCCCGGTTGCCAATAGACCGGTGCCTGCTGATCCTCCCAGGGGCTTATGGTGGCCCCATTTGGTGATCACTTCCGAGGCCGACAAGGCCGATGCCGATTATATTGAGAGGAACGGCCGAGTGATCCCTAGCGTCCCTGGCCTCTACGAGCAGCACCAGCAGCGTTTACTCCCCTTGTGTCCCCGCATCCATAGAAATGATACGACTGAGTATCTTAATGAACAACGGCTGGAGGAGGAGAAAAGGCACCTCAAAGGTATCGTGGATGTTGAGGAGGAAGAAGACGAAGAAGATGAAGAGCTTGAAGGTGATGTTGGGATCGACCCCGAGGGGGAGGATGAGGCAGGCATGGATGTAGTAGGCGGGAGTGTGCCAATGTCCCAAGGGGGCCAGCATTATTTTGAGGTATGATCGTGTTTATATGCATGATTTTGAAATTGTTTAGGAACCTTGCTGATGTGTGCCTTTTGTGTTTTTCAGGAACCCACGAGGAAGAGAGGCCAGGATAACCAGAGTGGGACCCATTACTATAGTGTACCAGAGGGTATAGATTTTGTGGAGGGGCGTCTGGCCAACCCAATGAAAACCACATTCCTGCTGATGAATTCTCGGGGCGAGTTCCTCCCCAGGAATATAGGCTCGAGCCGGCATGCTCCCATCTTTACGCCAGAAAATACTACTTACATAAGGCATGATAATTGTTTTCTTATTTACGCTTGGATGCGGGTGTCTAATGATTTGCCTTTTGGATTTTTCAGGTGGCGCGAAGCCATGTGGATCAGCTTGCAGAGAATAACTTTGCTCTCCGGGATACGCTTATCGGGCAGTCGCTCCTCGTTCAGGCACATTCCCTATTTATGCCTATGTTAAAATAAGATAAGATGCATGTATGGATGCTATAAATGATATGCATTGTTGATGTTTTCTCTGGTTTGCAGGATTTCTTGGCCCTTTCCTTATCAGATGCCGATGCAGCCCGACGAAGATATGAGGAAGAGATCGCAAGACTCCGGCGTCATATGAGTGACCTTGAAGGTCAGCTGGTGGCTATCGTTTAGGAATAGAGGAGCAAGCAAAATCTGGATCGTGTGTACCCTGGTAGCACTAGTTGTAGGGGGGTAAAGATGTCTGCCAGTCGATGCCCGTTTGCCGCGGTTAAGGAGTCCAGCAGTTTTTCGATGACAGAAGGCAGGGAGGAGGATGAGGATAAGGTTGGTGACTGGCTAGTGAGTCCCGAAGATATTTCATCTCGCCCAGCCCGTAGTGGTGGGCATGCCTAGCTTTATGTTATCATTTTGCTTTTTTACTTCTGCTTGTACCCTCAATACATTGGGGTTTGGATAATTTTTGTTGTAGGTTAGATGTTTGGGATATTTGAGTGGTTTGCGCCTTTGGGCTTGTTATTTTGAATAAACATGGATTGCTGTTTGAAAAGGCATTGGAAACGTAGTATAGGATTGTTTACAGGTTCTGTACAGGTCTGAAACGGTAATATTACTTCTGATGTCGCCCAGAAAATTAACTCCATGCCGCTGGCGGCATCAACTGATATCGCCTAAAATAATCCATGTCGTTGGCGGTATTGCTCATACGGCCGGCTGCATCAACTTCCCAGAAACACAGATTCTGCCATTTCTTCAAATCCTGCTTCGGTGAGCCATACCTAATAGCTATGGGGTTTCTTGCGGAGCCTAGGGAACGCAGATTGGAGGGAACTGGGGAAATTCGGGCTCTAACTCGACTCTATCATTTGCATAGACTGTCCTTTCGAGTTTTTGACCTAACAGACTTATTCCGACTTTTGTATAGACCTGGATGTTTTCAGTCTATCCGGATTTTTTTTATTTTTTAATTTTTTTGATGAGCTTGGAGCTTCTTCGATTAAGCTTACTTGTGATGTTTCCATCACTTGGTCGCCAGGCATTCATACAATCACAAACACAGAGGTTTTAGTACAAAAGACACTTTTAACGAGGGAATCTAATTTGAGTACAAGATGTTGGCAATCATTTCCATTAATGGAACCCCCAGTGTATGACCAGCCTTTACAGGTTTTCAAGTTAACATCTCACTATTTTACTCGCGTGCCCTAATTTTTGCCTGAATCGCCCTTTTTGGGTTTTTAGTTCAGTAGGCGATATTGACTTATCCCCTAATTTTTGTATAGCCGGTTTGCAGGATACCGATCATCGGGTGTCACCCTAATTTTTTGTCCGATCAGTAGAAGACCAAAAGGCTGGCGATTATTATATTTTTTTTTATGTGCCGCTTTTCTGATTTATTTCTCTTGTTTGGACCTGATAATGCTTAAGCCTGTCCTGGTCGACTAGATTGATTGAACTCGCTTTTGTCTGCGTTCATGACTTTTAATAGCCCTGCTTATTTTAGTACCATCTTTGGTCACATGACAGCCTTCTCAATCTGATCTGAACTTAAAATCTGTATTGGAAGTTCTCAGACGCTTCAGTGCCGGGGTCTATGACTCTTGGCAAGGGTGTTGGGTATCTAATTTGCTGTTGTGTGCTTGGTTGTGCCTTTGCAGATTCTCCAAGGTTCTTAGTGTCCATTCGGTTTTCGCCTGGATCAGTCGATTCATTCTGACCTTCAAGGCTACGTCGGGTAACCTTGTTTTGATTCTGGTGGTCCACATTATAAGGAGTTTAGTTTGTGGGGGGTTTTGGCGTTTAAAGAGAGCCTTTTTTATTGGTTCGATTATCATTTTGATTGTTGTTCTGAGTGCTCCTTCAGTCTATGGTTTGTACAGCCCTTCCCGTTTAGGCTTGAATTTGCCCCTTGTACCGGTGGTGGAGGGTTTTGACCAAGTGATATTTGGTTTGGGGGCCTTCTACTTGCCTTTGAAAGGTGAGGTGGTAGTTTGTTTTATTGGTTTATTTGGCAAGTTGAATGCGACATTGGTTACGTGATCACCTTTGTGGCTTGTGGGATGAAGGTGCTTGTTCTTAGGCTTGGTGTTCTAGGAGGTGGTTGCCCCCTGATCTTTGTTGGTCAATGGGTTTGGTGTAGGTTAATTGGTACTGGGTGAAGATGTGTCTTTCTACAAATTTGGTCATCTCCTTGGTGGTGACATTCGGCTACGATGTTTATTTGATCGAGGTTGGGCTCCAACAATTCTCAGTGGGTGTATGCCTTGATTTTCCATTTCAGGGGACCAGTTGATGCTTCTTTGGTAGCTTGAAGGTGTGCCATTGAAGGGTTGCTAAGGTAATTCTGAAAAAGACCCTTAGAGTTCAATAATCTAACTATTGATATAGGGACCAAGCAAAAGCACTATCGTGGTCTTGAGGCACTTTATTACCTCACATGTGTTTGACAGGAGTTAAATTATTGGATTTGATTACCACATAAGATCCTACATCTATACTCAGCTTAATTTCATTCAATAAAAATATCTTGAATACTGAAAGTATCGTGTGTATGCTCATATGAATGGGTAGATCAAATGATAGAGACATGACATAAGTAAGAAAAATGGAAGTTGGTCATGGAGCTAAAAAGTCTAAACTCTAAGGATTGCAAATCAAAAATTCTTCGTCCTTGCTGTCGGAGCGAGACTTTCCTCTACCATTGGAGTAGATGGCCTTGATGAGATCTTGCGGTGCATTCCCTTGTTTAGGAAAGCCGGGATTGATCATCCGTGTATGGTTGCCAAACTCTGGTAAGGGGTTGGATGCCCTTTCAGGGTCGATAATCTTCTTATCCTCCTCCAGACGTTGGATGGTGCGAACCAAAGCTTTGCATTGATTGGTATGGTGACCTGACAGCATGTGATATCCGCAAAAGCCTTTCCCTTCTTCCTTTATGGGAGGATTGAATTTGCGAAGAGGTTTAAGAATGCCAGCTTCCCTTAATTCGGTGAAGATTACATTAAGCGGCAGTTTCCATGGATTTGTGCTACACTTAAGGCCATTGTTTGGCTGAATGGTGGCAACTGGTGCCAGTTTCTGGGAGGTCTCTTGGTCCACCAAAATTTGAGGTGGGGGTACGGGTGAGTCAGTGTTTTGAAAGACTTGGTTCCCCTCTGGTTAAACCCTTCCCTCTTTCTGATTGCAGCCTGCAGTCACAAATTGAAGCGAGAGGGCTTCAACTTTATATTGCATGACCTGGTCATACTGAGGAGGCATCGGGGTAGCGGGGATCTTAAATTATGATGGAGTGACCAACATTGGAGTCGGGATGTTAAAGAATGATGGAAGAATTGGACTCTGGGCTGCTTCCCTTTATCCGGGGTAAGCGGTTGGCGGTGATTACCGTAGTGCATTATTATGGGGTGTCATGCCCGGAGATCGCATGACCTGGTCGAAGTTCTGACTTCCTAGGGCTTTCTTGACGGATACCCGTACTAGTTCCTGAATGATGTTTTGGAACTGATCCGAGTTCAGAAACTGGGTAATAGCGGTGGTGATCTCTGACCTAAGAGACGAAGGGTGAACTGTTGCTCTTGGGGTGGGGGGAAGACTAGCTTGTTCTCTGGGTGAGGCAGAGTTTTCATTGCGAGGAAAAGACATGGTGAAGGTTCGAATTTAGGAGAAAGACTGTTTAGGATCACGAACCGTGGTCAGGCCATGAATGAGTTGTAAATGGTATGGATGGTATGTATGATTTTGGTTTTTTTTTGTTTTTTGTTTTTTTTGGAAGCGGTGCGTGATATGTATGGTTGTACATAGATATGGTTAGAGATAATGTGATGGCTTATCCCTCCAACATACATGGGACGTTTGTATCTCACGTCTTACATAGCGATATGTGGTGACGCAATAGAGGTACAAGAGAAGTCCTACGTATGTTGCTGAACCTCTTCCATAGGTGGAACTAGTAAGGGTAAGTTGCTTCCTTTTTGGACCTTGAAGCCGATGCATGGGGGTGCTTGATCATGGAGCACATAGCACGCAAATCGTCCCTCTTCCAACCTTATGACTCCCGCTTAACGCCTCTTTGGAAGGATGGAGTTTGGCTTCTTCACCGGTAATGGCGAAAAAACGCGTCCCAATAATTTTATTTGTTCTGGTGACCCTAAGGGAATGATGTGCTAAGGCCTTTTCTAGCGCGGCTTTGGTATAGGGTTGTTTATGTAGAAGGTTCTCGTTTACCTTGATTCCACGTTACTCAACCACTTCCCAAATAGGTGTGATCGTAGGAGTTTACGTGTTGGTTAAAACGAGTGATCTACCCACTAGGCATCCTCAATTCCAACAGGGCATGAGTGATACTTCGTGGGCTTCTCGGGTAAAATGGGGCACCTAAAAATTATCAAACTATCTACACGCGTGAGGATAAAACGTTATAAAAAAGGATGAAGTTTTAATTTGGCCAATGATTTCAATACATCATCAAAATCCTTTAAACTTTATGAAAAGAAAGTTCAAGTTTAAAGAGATAATTCCCTAGCATAGTCGCCACTGTGAGCGGACGATGTTTTGCGCGGCTGCTGCGTAGCCGGACCTGTGGACCGACCTCTTTAAGTGATGGGGGAGATGCGTGTTGTGATTGGAAAATGATTTTGCATATTTTAATGATCAAAAGATACGAGATTGATATCCCGTACTTAAAACAGAGTCGCCACCCCGGTTCAGCTCAATAGGAAAATTTTGGTACGATTTTTCCATCGGGTGGTTGGACCATATCTTAAGTAGAGATTCCGAGTTCGGATGATGTTATCTATTTTTCATTAGGCCAAGTTAAGATACTTCATCCCTTCTTAATCTGTTTAATCCATCCTATTTATTTGTGTTTTCGGTTATTTTATTATTTTAGCGTTTATCAAGCAATTGAAGTGACGAATAAAATATTTACAGCCGTTCAAAATAAGTGCGGAAAATAAAATTATTACAAGGCTTCCAAGCCCCGTACATTTTCTATGCAATAAATAAACTACCTGAATGTCCGATATACATCTACCTATATAAGATGGTTGGCACGGATATGGCATGTTTTATTTATAATATTATAAAGCCCGATTGGATGGCTAAAATGAGGTTTGAACGGCGTTTGCAGGGAAATTCCATTTTTATCCAAATTTTAGATTCGATCGTTGCTTTAACCGGATTATAAGTGAAAATGCCACTTGTTATGGGGTGGGGTATGTTTTCAGGAGGTTTTGAACCTCCATCGTCACACTATATGTCCTAACTTCAGAAAATAAGTTAGTCCGGGAACAAACGAAAATAAAACTGCTGTCCAGAAAGTCATGCCGCCGACGAGGCAACTCATGCCGCCGGCGACATGGTTGATGTCGCTGACGGCATGGCTGATACCGCCGGCGACATCAATTGTGTCGCGGGCGACATCAGTATGCAGACAGGCTACAAGGCTTTCTCAGTACCATAAAGAAAGGGTCCCACAAGAAAGTGAGGTCTTTGGGGAATGTGATACCACCGACGGCATCAACAATGTCTCTAGCGACATAGGTGATACCGCCGGCGACATCACATGTCTCCGGCGACCTCAATTTCTTGCAGCAGCAGCGGGCAGCAGTAAAAAATGACCGAAAACCCAAAAATAAAAACAAATCAACAAGAATCAACACAAATCAGTAATATTAATGCCAAAGAGCTATGAGACTCAGAATTTTCACCTCGGGGTCGTGAATCCAGCTCTTCGTGAACTGAACAGAAATACCTTCGGGGAGCTTGTAACGATGATTTAGTAATCAATTTAAGAGTTTTTAGGTCTCTAAATTCTATCAAGTTGATTTTAACTTAAAGTCCCACTGATTTTAGGCTCACAATCAGAGAGTTTAAAGAAGAAAAATTAGGAAAAATAAATTAGAATCCTTTTTCCTACCTTTTATAATTCTTATCTCACTAAAATCTATTCTCTCTCAATTTCAACCTTATTTCTTCCAATTGCAGCCTCTCAATTGCCCAATTTCAGCCCCTAATTTCCACCCTCTAGCTCCCCCTTTCAATTCAGCCTAAGGTGTATTTTTATAGGCAAATTGGGGTGTTTTTCGAGACCTTTTTGACTAATTCCGTCGAAAGTGGCCGAAAGGCTGTCTGTGTAGGGACCCGTTTCGTGCCATGCCGCCAGCAACATGGTGATGCCGCCGGCGGTATGGCCGATGCCACCGGCGGTATGGTGGCATCAGCCTCCAGCATACCGACAGCCAACGGGCCCTAAAGCCTAAAAAGTCTTGAAAAGCGGTCAAAAGTGGGAAAAAGTGGGTCAAAAGGCATTTTTTTGAATTTTAATTATATTTAAATGGATATTCTTTAATTTGGGCGTAAATCATCGGTTCAGGCTCCTACCGAAAGCGTTATCGGCCACGCCGAACTAGATTCTACCAAGTATAAAATTCATGAGGAATATTATTTTGGTAATAAAAAATTCTAAAGAGAAATTGTATTTTGAGGCATTAAAATCGGGTACATATCATCATCGTCTCGCGAGAGGGACTGCAAAATCTCGTGCTCACACTTGGAAAAGTTAAATGAAGAACAAGAATCAAAACTTCTCAATTTGAGCAACAGATGGAGCAAAATTCCACACCTGAAAACAAAAGTAGCATTAGATCCAGTCAAAAATAAACAACACAAACTGACATAAGGATTTCATAAAAAACTGTCAAAACTTATATATATCATATATCTACCAGGTATCTACCAGTTGAAAAAGTTCAAAAAAGCCGCAATGGATATTATTTCAAAGATAAAAATAAGACGAATAAAAAACTCTGAAGCTGTATTTTAAAAAAATAAACGATTTGAGAGATAAATAAAAAATAAAAATGAAACTCAAAAGAAAAATGGGAGAAAATAATTTGTTAAAAAAATAAAAAATATTTAATAAGAATGATAAATTTTTATATATTTTACGGAGGGATGAATAATTTTAACAATTTCTCTAAAATAATTCCCACAATTTATATAATAAAAGCATATTTTTTTAAAACTTTTTTATCTTATTTTATATTTATTTTTTAAATTATTTTTTTTAAGCAAATTCAAATGTTTTTTTACGTGAATTTGCCTTTAATGATGTGATTGGCAGTGGAGCTTCTGAAAACATCTTATCATTTTTTTTCTTTATATCTTATCTTAAATGACCCATCCCTTGCCTTTACTGAAGTTGCTAGAATGCCCCCACCACTCCCTACTCCTACGATTTTAGCTCTTTCTCCGTACACGTGGCTGCACTTTAATCTATAAATGGTTAGATGAGTAATCTGTCTTTAATCCTTGCTAGTATATATCTTTTGGAAGCATCTACCTACCATACTAATCATCACTTAATACTGGACTAATACCGTTTCACTCCTTTCATCGGGACTTGTTTGTCGGGCGGGAAGGGTAGATTTAGGTCGGACTTTTAATTAAAAATATTAATTTAAGTTAAGTTCAGTTCATACTTTAAAACTTCAGATTGAAATTGAATTTATAAGGTCACTTTTAAATTCGGCCCATTCTCCATAACTAATTTTTTTAAATTTAATGGAAATAAAATGAAAAAATTAAATATAATTACATTATTTATTTAAAGTTATTAATATATTATAGAACTTACTGTAATTAAATTTAAAAATTCATTATTATAGAATATAAAAGTCGAAAAAAATTATTTAATAAAATATATAACATATTTAATAAACAAAATTATTATTCGTTGGATCGGGTTCGGGTCGAGCTTGGGTATATATATAAAAATTAAGTCCGGCTCATTAAACTTCGAGCTTTAGTTGGCTCAGACTGAGCTTAGTAAGAAAATAGGCGTCCAGGCCCGACTTATGGAAGCGGGCCCAACGGGTAGCCCGGTCCTTGAACAGGTCAACAGTTTCATCTAATACACATTAAAATAAAATATTCTTTTTTGAAAGGATAAACTATTTAAACATAAAAACTCTTAGACCCTCTTCATTCGTAAGAAAATATTGTGCAAGAGACCATATTTTACAAAGAAAAATAAAATATTTTCATATGTTTGATTACAACATTAAAAAATATTTTCTGATATATATTTGCAATGCTGTAAAATTCTTTACGACCCTAAATTTACTTAAAATATACCATATATATATACTTAAATATTTTAATTAAGATACCATAAAAATGGTTACAATACCAACATAATGAGAATATCTGATAAGAATTTCCATAGACATAAGAATATTTGAAGTTTGAAATTGTCAGTGTGATGTAGTAACCTTCTTAAAATTGAAAGATCCTCAACTCGAAATTCATAAACAATTTTTTTATACCATAAACTCAAACATCTAAGTTTACCAAAATTCTTATATAAATACAGTGGATGTCCATGTGATCATTTGAGCTTTACTCTTTAATTGTTCTTCTCCAAATAAACATGTACGTACTAAATATGCACCCACCTCTCCTTGTAAATCTTTGCAAACTTTGATATATAAATAAACTTATTTCCATTATTTATAAATTATAATTATATTATGCAAAGCCAATTTCATATTGATATTGTTTATTCTCTAGTTACTATAATGTCAATATTAAATATTAATTATATTCAATTGATGCATCCGAAAAAAAAAGTGGGAAATGATTTGAGAAAAGACTCCTTGAAATAGACTCTCATTTCAATGAAAAAATGTTATTTTTATAGTTAATCTATATTCTAGCTTCTACACATATTGTCATCAATAATTCCTAAACTAAATCTATTTCATTCACTGAGATTACAACTAACAACTGATCGGCTCATTTAATCATTTAGGCCTTTTTCTTTTCAACAGTACTGAACTGAACTATATTTCAACGTAAATTTATTCGTATGCAATACTGAACTAAACTGAATATAAGTTGAAAACAACACGGCCTTAATTCCAAGTTACTCATTTGCATGGAAACCCAGCAAAAAAATCCAAATTCAGTTTCACTCACAACTCTCAAGTGGATTTAACTTGTACATAAAGAAACAGAGAGTACTTATAAACCAATGAACAAAGGCCAAACTAATTAATGATGTGTACTTGTGTTATTTCACAACTTTCATTGTAAAGAAAAATCTACAATGCCAAGTTCATATAACACTTTGGCTGTAAATTGCACACTAAAAAACAAGATTCACCTTCAAAATCAGGCAATGATCAGATGCAACTAGGCCCAGTAACCCCAGTTGCAAAACCACTCCAATTAGTTCTTGGCTTTCCAATCAAATCCTCTAATTCTAGGTAAAACTTTGAGTCATTCAAATCTAAATCATCCTCAACATTAGGAACTACACAGTCTTCTAATAGATTCTCCGACATTAACCGATAAACAGAATCTTCATCATTAACCAAAGGTGTTTCAAATAGTTTTGGGATTGTTTTTACCTGTACTGTGACTGTATCCTCTCCTAGTATTTCAGTGATTTGAGTATGCATTGTTGCTAATTGTTGCTGAGCTTCATTTCTACAATCAACACTCTGGCTATGGCTACCGGAATTTTCTTCATCTGGGGAAAATTCAGGTGACTGGGTTTGAAGCAGCCGTCTTTTCTTGCAAAACCCATTGATCAGTTCTCTCCTTTGCCTGATTTTCCCCATTAAATTCCGAATAAAGCTGCGTTTTTTAGCTGCTTTGGCGAGAAAGAGGAGCATCTGTAATTGCTTGTTGTGTGCTGCCTGAATTCGCTGTTCAACAGTACTGATTCGAATCTCTGATTCTTCCTGTTGATGTCTTAGTTTGTGGATTTCAACTCTTAGTTTGTCTTGATCATTTTTCAAAGATTCAATTTGGGATTCCAAAACGATTTTTTCTGAATCAACAGCATTACAGTAGTTTCCACTTGTTGTTCTTTGTTGATGTTTGTTTTGCCTGCATCTTCTCCTGATGTTCTTGAGCAAATGCTTCTTCCCGCCGCGAAATCCCTCATTTGCAAACTCCCATTTATCAGGATCAATCTTTCTAAACCCCTGAAACCATTTTTTTTCTCATTGAGGCATTTTATCAAACACATTGTCGACAGAACGTTGAACACAGACAAATTTGACACCCTGAAAACATTTTTTTCCTCATTGAGGCATTTTATCAAACACATCGACAGAACATTGAACACAGACAAATTTGACACCCTGAAAACATTTTTTTTCATTGAGGCATTTTATCAAACACATTGTCGGCAGAACATTGAACACAACAACAAATTGGAATTTAAGAGGAAGAGATTGGAAAAAAAACTCACATAAGTATTTAACTGACGAATAAAGCTGCAGAAATTGGAGTGCTTAAAGTATTTAGGAAGCAAATGCTTGGAGAAATCACACGCATCCCAAACTGTAAAACTATCACCATTTTTGCTCCAGGAAACAGTGGAATTCGTCTCTGGATCATCCACCATCTCAAAAATCTTTCTAAGAAACGGCGGCGGGCCTGATTCGTGTAACCCCTCCATCGGTTTAGGGTTCAGAGCTGAAGAAGAAGAAGAGTACGACGGCATTTTGCTGCTAAAACTGTCAAAACAAACGCCGGCAACGCCGTCGCCGTCGTCGTGATCTTCCTCCTCCTCGTTGATTGTCACTATCTCGACAGCCTCCTCCTCCGACGGCGGCGCGTGTATGATCTGCGCTGATGAAGAAGAGGGAGGGGCTTGAATTGGGTCTTCTTTGAAGTGGGGAAATTGAGGAGGTTGGTGGTCATCGAATGAAATTGGAATTGGCGGTGGTTTTGGAAGCAAGTGCGTGGTGGTTGAGGGCGGAGGAAAATCTCCGGCGAGTTCGGGAGAGTGAATACCGGGAACCTGAGCTGCCATTTTTGTAGGGGGGTAGTGTATTGGTAAGTCACCTGAGGAAGGAGAGAAGGAAATGCAGATTTGGTGATATGTGTTTTGTTTACTATTTATGGAAATGTGTGTCTTTCTATTTTCTTGATGAAGTAAATGTAGGTATGGGATTTATGATGAAAGCTGCCACGTATCACTTTGCTTTTGTATTTGCTACTACTTTATTTTTTGAATTGAGCATTGATTTTCTTTCTGGACGTCAGCAGGACTATAGTGGTGCTAAGTGGACTCGAGTCGAAACTTTAAATTATTTATGTTCATATATTTTAAGCCCAAAATTTATATTTATGGATGATTTATTTAATAATTTATTTATTTACATTGTGTTTATGAATATTAGTGAATTAATTTTATTATTTATGAATAAAAATAATAATATTAAATTTGTTCCATCAAGTAATACTATTAAGACTCATAATTGTAATATTGTTTGGTTATTTATAATAAATTATTAAAAATTGTTGTTAAATTATAAATATTTTAAGTGTATATAGCTAGAATAAGTTTTACTCATTATTAAAATTTTATTTTTAATTTGTAAAATTGATAACGACCAGCTTTTAATGAGCTAGTACATGAACTTATTTACGAGCCTTTAATACTTGTTCACGAGCTTTTGAGTCAAACTTAGACTTGTTCATTTTCAGTTCATTTATAAATTGAGCAAAAAAAATGTTTTCACGAACAACTCATTAACAAATCAAGCCGAGTTAAATTGAGCTTTTATCGAGCTGAACACCAACATCTCGATTCGTTTACAACCCTAAATAGGATAATTTGACCTTTTGTATATGATACTTAAATCTCTGTATAATTTTTTCTAGATATTAAATAGTTGTTCTTTCAAATATGTTTAATTGATACTAATTCAATATTAAATATCAATTTAACTAAAGTGTAAAAAATTAAATAAACTAAAATTGAAAATGAGACTGTATGTAGTTATTAGTAGTCCTTTTTTTAGTGAACTAAAATTCCAAATATGATTGATGTGTCATTTTGGATTAAGGAAAACTTAAAAAGTTTATCACGTGGTTGTATTCATTTGTAAAATAGGGTTTGAGAATTATTTTTTATAAGATGGGGTATGCGGTTTTAAAAAATTGGCAACAAGAGGATTTTCAATATTAAACTATGTTACGATAATGGATCATCTTGTTCGTTTTTATCTAAAATTTTGTGAATTGGTTAACAAAAATGTAATACACATCTGCTATAATTTTTAAAATTTTTTAATATTGCAAATATTTTTTAAAAAAACATGGTGATAAACTTAAAAAAATAAAAAATGGAAAAAATCTCTAAAACTTACTTAAACAGTGACGTATAATTTTTAAATAGAAATGTTAAATTATGAGAAAGCTTAATCAAGTAAAATATTTTCTAAAATATCATTATTCTGAACAAAATTAAATTTTTATTTCATTTTTATTAATTTTTTGAAACTATAAATCCTATTTTATAAAAAATAATTTCTCAAATTTCATTTTGAAATGAGGGAAACTTCGTCGTGATTTTTTAAAATCATTCCTTTGGATTATTTGAATTGAAATATCAATATAATTGTTCAATTTAATCTTAAACAAAATTGATTTTCAATATTAGCTGTAAAAATCAATTAGAGCATATTTGCATGCCAAGATTTAAGATTTAATGTAATGTATAAATGGTTACTTTAATCATAATCAATTAAGCAAATTTGCTTAATTTCTTAAATGATACCTGAAGCTGAATCCTTATTCGGTGGTAAAACTCTTTCTTGTTTAAAGAAATTAGAATACTCATATAATTATTGAGACGGATATCTGTTCGTGAAACTCTTTCTTGTTTAAAGAAATTAAGATAATCTTGTGTAATTATTGAGATGGAAAATTTAATTTTTTGTGATATATTAGTGAATTATGAGATAGATGATTCTTATTTTTTTTCTATTGTTTTGGATAGTAAGAACTTATCTCACCTATTCCCATCTTATGTGTTTAGCATAATGTCGAAACATTCTAATATTCTAGCACACTCTATTGCCGTTCAGTACACTTTGATAAGGTATCCTGTCTATGCCGCTTCCTTGTGAAGCTGCCTATCAAAATGTTTTAAATACGGTTATAAATTTTTTAAGCAAGTTTTACCCATAACGAATAAATTATGACACAACCACTGTCTTAATGTATAGGTATACACGGTTTCCAACTGCTTATCTTAATGCCACGTATCGATCAAATGGCTTCCATTCCCCGTGGCTATTGTCTACATACATATCACATTACTACATTACTAACTATGCCAAGTTATGGGCTTTTGAATTTCGAAAGGGAAAAGTACATAACTGTATTAAAGTCCAATAATAATTTTAATTAAAAGTTTAGTCAATAATACAGGTGTCCAATTCCACAAGCTTCAACAACATAAATATATTTCACAAGCCTCAACAACATAAATATATTCTACAAGCCTCAACAACATAAACACGTTCCTCTCCAACAGCTATTTTCTTTTCTTACTTTGCATTTATCTCTCAAACCTTTTATTTTTTTTGACATGCCTCTTTAGACTTTTTTGTTCGTCTCATTTTTATCTTCGAAACGCCATCCATTGTGATATATTTTTTTCCAAACTTTTCATCACCTGGTAAAATGCTGGTATTTTACTGGTAAAATGCTGGTAAATGCTGGTATAAAGTGAGTTTTTTTGTTTTCATAAAATAGATGCTTATGTTTGAGTTCTTCAAACATTATATAATGCTTGTATAATGATGACATAAAGTGGCTTTTGTTTGATTTCTTTCATAAAATAGATGCTTATGTTTAGTTTAATTTCTCACACATGGTAAAATACTGGTATAAAGTGGTTTTTGTTTGATTTCTTTCATAAAATAGATGCTTATGTTTTAGTTCTTCACACCTTGTATAATGCTTGTATAAAGTGGCTTTTGTTTGATTTCTTTCATAAAATAAAATAGATGCTTATGTTTAGTTTAATTTTTCATACCTGGTAAAATGCTGGTAAAATATTGGTATAAAGTAGTTTTTGTTTGATTTCTTTCATAAAATAGATGTTTATGTTTGGGTTCTTCACACCTTGTATAATGTGTTGGAAATGCTGGTGTACCCTAGTTCCCAGGCATTGGTTCTTACATTATGTATATGCTAATGTATCACATTATAAAGGCAATAATCTACTGCATATATATCTTATGCTATAATATGAGTAGAGTATCCATTGATTATTAATCGTAAATGTCTCAAGTCTGTTTTAATCATGGGAATGAATAAAACAAAAGGCTTGTATGTTGGATGACCTATAGCAATGTAGTTACTATGTCACTTGGTAAGTAGATCATGAACATAGGCACATGTTGAGAACATGGGGCTGGACCGATCCACACAGCAAGGTCACATAGTTGTATGTCATAGACAGTTTGCTGAGTAGGTCTCAATAGTCCTCAGACTTGATTTCAACTTATTATTAATATGGAAGTGGGCGTGTTGTGGCATATTACTAACGGGTCCTTAAATATTGGATTACAAGTACAGGTATGCTCGATTTATTTCACGACCATGCTGATAGTAGTGTTGAAGTGATAGGATTGCCATTCGGTTTGATAAACCAAAATGAATCGTTGGCCACTTGATGAATAAAAAGGATAAAGACGTCCAATAAGTCGTTGACTTATTTTATCATTTTATTCTAGATCAAGAAATACGATGAACTGTATAAGAGGGTGACAAGCACCATGCATCTTGTTCATCATATTGATGTCAGCTGACAAAGGACTTTGTGAGATAACTACTGGGTTCAGTATCTTTTAGAGACGGTTGTACTTTGTCCTAATTGGGGGCTGTAATGGTTTGCTAGAATCCGCTTACAGTCTATGGGTGAACCCCATTGCCAACATATGGACAGACCTAAAGGATCGTGCACTTAGAATTACTGATCTGAAGATTCCTTATACATTCAATGTTACAAGACTAGATGAAGAATTGATTATTAATTAATTGACATGTCAAATTCATGTTATTGAATAATCATAAACCCTATGAGATTAATTTGTTTAATGAAATAATATAATGTAGCTTATATTATTCATTAAGCTAAATTAAGCCTATATTTAATCAAATTACATATGATATTTATTTAATTGTTAATTGCTTAAATTTATATGTTGAACAATTTAATTAAATATTAATTTAGTCATTAAAAATTGACTACTTTAGCCTATTAAATTAATTTGTAGTATGATCATTTATTTGATTAAATTATAATATTTTAATTTTATTTATGGGTTAAATTGTGAATTATAAATAATATTAATTAGAAATTACTTAAAAAAAAAACTTAATAGTTTAATTATTAAATTAAATTTCTAATGGGACAAATTTATAATTAAATTAAAACTAATCCTAAGCAATTAAATCCCTAATTCTGCGCACATCATAAACGGCTGCCATACACAGATGGGTGAGCACGTTATTTGTGCTTGGGTAATTACAAATTATGGTGTTTTCTTTTGATTTTTATCCCTATAGCACCGGTACTTATTTAAGAATAATTCATGCATTTGAGATTAGAGAGTATTTACTTGGGAGTTTTATAATATCCGTCTTTTAAGGAGATTATTTAAGTAAGTTTTTATTTGTTAAAATTAAATAGTTTTGAAACTCTATTAATGGTTTTTGAAAAGATTCTACTCCGAATTTGAGAAAATTTTAACCAGTAATTCCGCCTTCGCAGTTAAGTTTTCGATCGTAATTTCCCTTCAATTGGTATCATGAGCGAGGTTGTTTCAAAAAGATTGATGAGTTTCTTGATTCCTTAAAAGTTTTCAATCTTAATAGGAAAAGTTTTGAATGAGTTCCTTTGAAATTCTTATATTGTTCTTAAATCAATTTTAAAGATTCTTATGGAATGGTTTAATTTGATTTTTAGAAAGTTATATTAGATTTCAAGATTCAAAATGTTTTTCTATTTTGATGAAAAAGGTTTAAGGAATTGTTCTTGAGGTTTTCTTTAATTTTTCTTTAAGTTGATTAATAGACAAGATTAATTTATTAAATTAATGGTTATAGTTAATCGATGTTGAATTTAGTCAAAAGATCAGGTTCTTTACTTGTGAAAATTTTCTATTCTATAGGGAAAGGTTTCAGAATCAATGATTTGGGTTTTTGTTATTTTTCTCAAATTACTAATTTAATCTTAGTGGCTAGATTCTTGAGTTGTTATTTGTGTTTATTGGGGTTTTAATTAATCGTATTGAATTTAATTAATTTAACATAATAAATAATATATAAAAATAGAAACCTGTAGGCAGAATCTATGGATTCTGCCCACAGATCTCTGTTTTAAAAATACTCGTCTAGTTCTATTTAGGCCCTATTTTAGAGTTTGTCTCCTGATTTTTCGTTTCCATGACACTATCAGGCCCCTAACCGATTTATTACCGTCTAAACACTGTCTAGTCCGATTTTTTTCCCCTAGACGACTTCTGAATTCAAAATTTTAAGATATCGATATCTATAATAATTAAAGTTTGATATTTTTAAGCTACTAAAAATAGTTTAGTTAATAAAATGAAAGTACATAAAAGTGTTCTCACAATAAAAGTCTCATTTCCAATTTCAAATGGTGCTCTAAATTATGTTTTTTTAATATTTTATAATTTATTTTTTAGTTGAAATTATATTTTTATATATAAAATACTAAAAAATTAAAAAAATACAAATCCGCCTAGACCACCACCAGGGCCCGCCTAATCTCCGCTCTAACCCCACCTAAATTTTTTAGAGTTCTAACTACCAGACTAACGCTTAGCGCTTTTCAAAACACTGCAGACGCCACACTAAGTCCCATTTTGGGCGTCCATGTAGACGGCCAATGTGGATTGGCTGTCCATGAGGTGGATAGTGCTGTCCATAACATGGACATGGCTGCCCACAGCATGGACAACCGTTTGTTTGGGATAGTGGGCCTGCCTAGTAGGCCATCGAGTCCGGGGACTACCGAAATAATTTTGGCCATTGTTTGATTTGATTAAAGGATTGGATCGGATCGTGTTTTAAAATTAACGGATATTTTAAATTTATCCGAGGCTAATGATTTAAGTCGGATTATATATTAAATTGATGGAATGTATTAATTAATCCGAGGTTAAATTACAATTGTCTTAAAATTATTCTAAGTCCGTTTTGAAGTTTCAAACGGTTGACCCGAATTGTTTTAAAATAAAGTTGCAGTGATTTTACTAATTCGGGGTCATAAAATTTTAATGTTTAAAATTATCCAAAGTCCATTTTAAAGAATTTTAAAGTGGCTCATTTAGATTGTATCAAAATAGCATTCCTGTTATTTTGTTAATCTGGGTTCATAAATTCTAATATTTTAAAATTATTAATTTTAATTAATTGGAATTTAAAAGCTTATCTTCTGGCATTTATATTCAATTTATAAGTTGAATATATTAAATTTGAAATTAGCCCAATAGACCGTGGTACCGGTCACAGTTGGGGTGCTAAATTTTGAAATAATGATGCCCTAATTCGAGTGAAAGCAAAATTGTATATTTTGCAAAATGGTTGCTAAACGATTGGGTCCTAACAGGCTTTAAGTTACAATTGTCAAAACTTGGCGATTTCACCAAGTATCTTGGCTAAATATAATAGATGTAATTATAATTGTCATCCACATGAATCATACTAGTATATATAAGTATGACGGTTGGTTTGTAAAAATTCGTAATTGAGAATTCTATGGGTCCAAATGATATTTGGTTTAAATATTCAATATTTGTTAACACCCATAGAAGTTCTAAATTATAGTTTTGTACATTGAACCTCATTTATATATAGAATATGGATACATTGTGTCTAAAATAATTACATGGACCCGATTCATTATATAAACCGACAATACTTATAAAATCCATAAAATATTGAGACGCTTAAAAGTGTTTCCCGGATTCGCACCTGTGCCACCCATTGAAGCCATTGTACCTTATGCTCAGCAGGGTGCATTATGTTATCGATGGGCCGCATAGGGTTAAGATACTTTGGTATGGCTAACATATGGAATGGCGGTTTGACTCAATATGTTTTTGTTCTAACTCAGTTAGGCCCAAGAACACAGATGAGTAAAGTACCAATACACCCATCAACCAAGAAACCTTTTGAGAAAAGGATTGGATAGTTTATCTTACCAGACATTCAATAATGGGTTTTTGTTCAGGCTCAGCCCGGCTCATTATTGGAGGGTTATGGATCTTGGATAAAGCCAATAAAATCATCAAAATAAATTAATCTGAATTAATTAATTTATTTAATGGCTTTAAAGACCTTTATTTTTAACTTTGTAATGATTATTCTGTTTAGACTAACAAATAAATTTCAGCAACAAAATAATTAATCATTTAAACTACAATATATCCTTAAAAAGGACTGGCTATCTAGGCAACACTTGATTGGGCTCAAGAACTAGTGGATAGTTTTGAGACACGGTTCGAAGGAATGTGTGATAGATAGGCCTAAGCCCACTTACAGGGATACTATACTGGCCCAATTTGGGTGGTATGTAAATTCAAAAGGGATAGCCGGGATGTGAAACACCTTGTGTTGGCTAGAAAGTTTTCTGGATTGTGCAAACGATTAAAGGAGATGCAAGCCTATGCTATGATTAGGTCTCTTAATGAGACATTTTCATGAGCAACTTTATCAAGAGAGGTTCTTGATCACTAAGGCGTTTTAATCCTACAAGATGGATACTATGGTCTCTATAGTACTAATGTGTAGAAGATGGAGAAACTCATGAAGGGTTTTGTTCAACTTAGTATACTAGTACGGGAGTTGATAGTTGTGACTATCTTGGCCTTCGTATTTGAATCCTATGACCATTTCATTATGAGCTACAATCCATAAATGAGTGTGACTATAGTTGAGCTGTAAGAGTTACTTGAGCTAGCTAGGAGTTTGGTAAATAGGACTCAGCCAGAGTTGATGGTGGATAACCGATTCAACATTTGGGCATAGACGAGGCCTTGATGTTCAAGGGGCTCATGAATAAACAAGAAGTTAAGTTTGTACTACGTCCAAAGGATACTCTTATCAGATACAAGCAGATTGGAAACAAAATGAGAACATGTACTCAACTACATGGGAGAGTCTATGAAAAGCATTGAATGTTTTTTTATAGAGGTATCTATGTTATAGATATGGTTATTTCTCTTCAGCATAATAAGTATTTGATACTGGATGTGGTTCTGACATTGATAATGTGCAAGAACTTAAGATGAGAGATAATCAGGATCTAGACAAGTGAATTCTTAAATCATAACTGGAGTTCAAGTAGCGGCCATTAAGATTAAAGAATGTCACTTAAAGATTTGGTTAATTATTTTGATCCCAAAATGATGAAATTTTGTATACATTTAGAGTGAGAACTTTATTTCTATTTCAGTTAAGATGATTCTAGATATTCAATTTTTCATTGATAATGAATATAGTTGGTATATCTGAGAATTGTTATTCCCAAACTTAAATGTTAGGAATAGTCGTTTCCTTGAGTTGATCAAAAAATAATTTGATCTATAACATAAATGCAAAAGGGACAAGCATGAGATGCTTGATCTAGTCTATATCCAAAAGTTATTTAGACCGAGTTAACCAGAAGCATATGGCTGAGTTTTCTACAAAGAAAGCTCAGGATCATTTGATTGACAATCATCTTATCATATGGGTTCTTTAAATACTTGGTGAAATAAAGTACAAGCTATTCAATAGACTTGTAGGCGTAGCAAATAGCTTGGTGAGCCTGAAGTGCAGTGGAAGCATGTGTATGGCCTTAGGTGTATATGCTAGTCAACGAAGTTATTGAATGAGCGACTAACGCAATGGACCCAAAACGCTGTGGGAGTGTATATAAGTCCAAAAAGCGTGATATTTGGAAAATAATGATTCAGAATCTCAAACAAATTAAATTATCCGGATCAAGTTTGAAAGAAACAAAACTTAAACAAAGTATCTCCTAAATCCAAATGGAAGCATCCGGCCAAGATCCAGCTTCAAGGATATTCATTGAAGACATCAAGTACCTAAGCATATACTGGAATCAACAGATTAAAGTTTGGAATGGAAACAAACTTTAAACTCTCAAGTCTAGCATCCGAAAGAACTGATTGTACAAGCTTCGAAAGAAGACAGACCTAGAGTCACTGAGTCTAAGAACATCCGGAAGACTCAGATATCAAGACAATAGAAAAAGTTTCAAAGATAACTTTTCCCTCTACCTCTTGGTCTATAAAGTCAAAGATCCTTTCCCCATAAGCAAGACAAACGAGATAGCTTGCACCATTCGAAGACAAGCATAGAGGACTTAGCTAGGAGTTGGTGCTTCTAGTAGTATATCCTACATCAGGAAGAAGCAAAAATCTCCGAAGACAATTTAAGGCTTGATTTCTGCCAGTTGGAAAGAAATCACACCAGTGGAAAAGATTAAAGGAAGGAACCTTTGGGGACTGGACGTAGGCGGGGCCAAACCAATATAAATTGCCTGTGTTTGAATTCTTTTAACCTTGCTTTATTTTATTACAAAATCTGTTAATTTGCATCATCCGGATCCTAACTATCTGAAACATTCAAACACGCTACACAAGACTTTTTAAAGTCTATAAATTCCACAAAAAATGTCATTCACCCCCCTCTGACCTTATTAACATAAGCAAAGGGACCAACAAGTGATATCAGAGCAAGTGCTCAAACTAGAGATCTAACAATCTTCTGCTAAAGGTTCATATATTTTGATCTAAGAATCAAAATGTGTTTCCAAAACTTATAGCTCCTTTTGGAGGGTATGTCTATTACCCATCCTTCACTCTTCACCGGTGAAAACTACACATTATGGAAAAATCGGATCAAAAACTTCATCCAAGCACAAAGCATGCAAGCTTGGTTAGTAATTAAAGATGGTCCATATGAGCCTACTCGTGAAGTAGAGGGTATGATAACCCCGAAAGCCCTCAACTATGTGGGATGAGAATGATTTTAAAAAGTTGCGTGAAAACGCAAATGCTATTAACATACTTCATTGTGCTCCTAATGCAGAAGAATTTAATAGGATATCAAGATGTGAGACTGCACAGGAGATTTGGCAGAAGTTGGAAGTAACCTATGAAGGAACCAACAAAGTAAAAGAAGCCAAGATTGATCTACTTTAGTAGAAACTTGAATCCTTTAAGATGGAGCCAAAGGAGTCCATCAGCAGCATGAACACATGAGATATACAAATCTAGTAAATGAGATGAAGAGGCTGGGAAAGGAGATATCAGAAGTAGACATGGTCAAGAAAGTACTCCGGAGTCTCATCAAGGAGTGGGATAATAAGAAGACTGCCATTGAGGAAGCTCATGACCTAAACTCCTACAATTATGATGAGCTCATTGTCGACCTCCTAACTCAAGAGCTATCTCTAGAAAGATATAGCCAACAGGAGAAGAAGCCTGAGGAGAAGGAGAAAGCTATTGCATTTAAGGCAGAATCCACTGAATCAGCCTCATCCGGAGGAGAAGAGCGGGTCACGGAACCCCAAAGTACCAATGAGCAACTAGCTCTATTGACTAAACAGCTCAATAGATATCTACTAAAGAAAGATAGAAGGAAGTCCAGAAAATATGAATCCCAAAGGCCAAAGGAAGGCACATCTAGAAAACATAGGCCTAGAAAGGTTCCTGAAGAGAAGAAGGATCCAGAGAAAGAAACAGGGTGCTTTGAATGTGGAGATAAAGGAAACTTTAAAGCCAAATGTCCCAAGCTCAAGAAGGATAGAAAAGAGAAAAAGAAGCAGTAGCAGGCACCTGGAGTGATAGTGAATGAAGCTGTAGCTCATCTTCCACAGAAGATGAGGAAGTTGCCCATTGTGCTTTTATGGCAATTTCTGATCCGGAAGCTAAATAATCTGGAAGAAAAGCATCTATGCAAATAACTAAACATATAGAAGATTCAGAAGCAAAAACCGTTGAAATTGAGGTAAACTCTCACTCTAACTCTGTATCTAACCTTGAACTTGCTAGAGCTCTAGGGATTATGATCAATGCTATAAGAAAGAACACAAAAGCAATTAAGTCCCTCAAAAGGCAAGTGATAGGGCTAACGGAAGATGCTGAAGCACTGAGTCAAGACATTAATTTGCTGAGAATAGAAAAGCATATTAAAACGGTTGAAAAGAACTTCCTGAAGGAGCAAATCCAAATTCTAAATGCCAATATGATTGGGCAGGATAGGGAGATCACCCTAATGAAGGAAGCTTCTAGGAAGAGGCCGGAAGCAAAAGTTCCAAGAAGAGATTATCCTCCTCCTGCTCAGAAAAGATCCCAAAAGCTTTTCAATCATAGGAATGTTAAGAGGAAACCTCAAGCATAGAAGGTCCCAATTCCTCAAAAGGAACAACTCCAAAAGATAAGGTTTACAAGGGAAGAAAAAGGAAATACAACAGTGAAGGATCCATCCATGGTTAAAGAATCTCTTCCTAATCCGAATGGGACAGGAACAAGGATATACTACCATCCTATGGGCAAGCCAAGAAAGAACTATAAAGCCGAAGTTGCCCCTCCTGCTAAATTCCAAACTCAAAGGAATCAGGATGATGCATCTCTCTCGAAAGTAGGATATAAAGGGAACTATAGGAAGGAGGATCTCAAGAAGATTGAAAATAAGTAAGAGTAGAACAGACACATCTTAGGGTGCAGGTTTTGTGGGAAAAACAATCATATTACTAAATTATGTGGATTAAAAAATGGCTACTATGATGTTAATCCTTGGCCTGAGATGGTTATTAACCCGAGAGGACCTAAATCTGATTAGGTACCCAAACCCACTTGATCTATTTTGTAGGTATGCCTTAGATCTATAGTAGATCAACACACTTGGTACATTGATAGTGGATGGTCAAGGCACATGACAGGTGATGAGAAGGCCTTTATAACATTGACCCGGAAGAAGGGCAAAGTGAGTTTTGGAGACAACCAAAAAGGACAGATCATTGGACATGGAACCATTGGATCTGAATTCAAAATAGAAGATGTCTCACTGGTTAATGGACTGAAGTTCAACTTATTAAGTGTAGCCCAACTCTATGACAAAGGGAGAAAAGTCACATCTGATTCCGGAGGCTGCTCAATCTATGATAGTAAGTCTAATCGACTCATTCTTTATGCACCTAGAGTAAACAATGTCTATTCTGTTAACATTAAAAATGAGAAAAAGAATATTTTCTTGGTGTCTAAAGAAGAAGAATTATGGCTATGGCACCGAAGATTGGGACATGTTAGCATGAATCTCCTGTCTAAACTAGCCAAAAAGGAATTGGTAGTGGGTTTACCTAAGGTTGCTTTTGATAAGGATCATCTATGCACTGCATGTCAATTAGGTAAACTGCATAAGAAAATTTTCCCTTCCATCTCCTACATTCCTTCCAAAAGAGTACTTGAGCTCTTACATATTGATATCTTTGGTCAAATCAAACCATTGAGTTTAGGTAGAAGAAAACACACCATCATAATTGATGATGATTATTCTCGCTATACCTGGATTCTCTTGCTAGCAAGCAAAGATGAAGCCTTTGATCAATTCTCAAAAACATTCATCCTGATAGAGGTAGAACGTGGCATAAGCATTTTAATGCATCCAAAGTGATAGGTGGTAAGTTCAAAAATAAGCATTTTGCTGAATTTTATGACTCCAAGGGCATTGAACATAACTTCTCTGCCCCTCATACTCCTCACATAACTTCTATGCCCCTCATACTCCTCAACAGAATGGATTTGCTGAGAGAAAAAATGTGACCATAGTTGAGATGGCAAGAACAAAGCTAGGTGAGAATTGTTTGCCAAAATATTTCTAGGGTGAGGCCATGAACATAACATGTTACATTTTGAATAGAGCTCTCATTAGAAAGACCATAGAAAAGACTCCTTATGAAATCTGGAAGGGAAGAAAACCCAAAATTGGGTACTTAAAAGCATTTGGATGTAAGTGCTACATCCTGAATGATAGAGAGCAACTAGGAAAATTTGATCCTAAATCTGATGAAGCAATTTTCCTTGGCTACTCAACACATAGTAAGGCTTACAGAGTCTTCAATAAATGAACACAAAATGTGGTAAAATCAATACATTTAGATTTTGATGAGACTAACCATGCAGGTAAGAAAGGCTTCACTCCAGACGATCCAGTTCTGAAAACTGAAAACTCTGGAGAAAAGAAGGAAGCAGAAGTTCATGTTTCATTCCAAATCAAAAAGCACAAAGAGGAAGATGAAGGAATATCTTTTTATCAAGAAGTACAACAAGTTAATCTCAACCCACAAGAGATTGATTTCAATGAAGGCCAAGAAGGAGTGGTTGATACAGAAGTGGAACTAATCCCAACCCAACATGAAGACTTGCCAAGGGAAGTCCGGACTCACAGAGATCATCTAATTACAGCCATTTTGGACAATGTCCAAAATCAGTAAGAACCAGAGGTCAACTAAACCGGATGATGAGCCATGCTGCTTTTATATCTCTCATTGAGCTAAAGAAATTTCAAGATGCTAAAGGAGATGAAAGCTGGATAATGGCAATGCAAGAAGAACTAGATCAATTCACCAGGAATGATGTGTGGGATCTAGTGGCACCTCCAAAGGGAAAGTTAATCATTGGTACCAAATGGGTATTCCGGAACAATCTAGATGAATTTGGAGTAGTGGTGAGAAATAAAGCAAGATTAGTTGCCCAAGGCTATAACCAATAGGAAGGGATTGACTTTGAAGAAACCTTTGCCCCTGTAGCAAGACTGGAGGCAATTTGGATTTTGTGTGCTTTTGCATCATTCATGGGATTCACATTGTTCCAAATGGATGTCAAAAGTGCATTTCTCAATGGAGTCATTTAGGAAGAAGTCTATGTAAAGCAGCCACCTGGATTTGAAGAATCAAAGAATCCGGATCATGTCTACAAACTGAAGAGAGCTCTCTATGAATTGAAGCAAGCACCAAGAGCTTGGTACGAGAGACTCACCACATTTCTCATATCCAAGGGATATATCTGGGGTAAAGTAGCACAACACTTTTCATCAAGAAGAAGAAGAAATATATTATTCTGGTCCAAATTTATGTGGATGATATTATATTTGGGGTAACTGATGAAAAGATGTGTGAAGAATTCAGCTATCAAATGCATAAGGAATTTGAGATGCCCATGATTAGAGAACTAAATGTCATCCTTGGTTTACAAATCAAGCAAAGTCCGGATGGAATTTTCATAAATCAATCCAAGTACAACAAGGAGATCTTGAAGAAATTTAAAATGGACAAGAGCAAGCCTATGTCAACTCTAATGGGATCAGATACAGTCCTATCCAAGGATTGTGAAGGAGAAGATATTGATTAGAAGATCTATAGAGGGATGATTGATTCACTTCTATACTTAACAGCTAGCACGCCTAACATACACTATGCAATCTGCTATTGCGCAAGGTATCAAGTCAATCCTAAGGATTCTCATCTAAAGGCTACAAAGGGAATTCTTAGATATCTCTTCTGAACCACCGAAGTAGGGTTACAATATCCTAGTAATGAAGATTTCACACTCCAAGGTTTCACTGATGCAGATTATGGCAGAGATACTCTTGAGAGAAAGAGTACTTCTGAAGGTTGCCATTTCCTTGGAGATTACTTAGTATCATGGTACAGCAAGAAGCAAACTTCAATTGCTTTAACAACTATAGAGGCAGAATATATGGCAGCTGGAAGCTGTATAGCTCAACCCCTTTGGATTAAGCAACAACTAGAAGATTATGGAGTTCAATCCGGATGTGTGGATGTCATGTGTGACAATAAAAGTGCTATTGATGTATCAAAGAATCCTGTACTCCATAGCATGATGAAGCATGTCAACATCAGGCATCATTCCAACCAATGAGCAAAGAGCATATTTCTTTACTAGGCCATTGAGTAAAGATCAATTTGGTAAGCTAAGGGAGTCAATTGTTATGTCTAATCCAATTTGAAGGGAATCCGGAAGACAGTCCAAAATTGATTTGGACCCTTGGCAAAACAATAAATCCAAAAGAGAAGAAGAATTGAGGAAAAATCCATTCTGGAGGAAAGTGTGCCATGTCAGCAGACAAGAATGACATATGGCAGTAATAGCGTTGAAAAGTAATTGTTCCCCTTTTGAATTTCAAACATTTATTGGGTGTTACACATGCTGAAAATTCAACAGTTAGTTTTCAAAATAAGTCGTTCCTATTCTCCAGTTAAACTGAAACTACCTCTCTCTTAAAATCCCGATTGCCATGTCATCAATCTAGCCAAATTAACGGCATTCGGATTACAAAAATACCCTCACTTTGAACAATCTATATAAACCCCTAAAATCCTTATCCTCTTCATGCGAGCAACTATCATATTTTGTTACTCTGCAAATGACTAGTGAAGGACCAAAACTGCTTCCCCAAAAGAACTTCATTGAAGAATCTTCTCTCAATGACAAAGATTTTATTTCCATAAACTTTAAGCCTTCCGACTCCGTAGTTCCTACTGATTTCTTGGGAGATAACTTTCTGATTCAAACCGATCCATACTCCAAACTGATAGAGGATCAAAACCTGACTGACTTCCTCAAAATCAACTGTCCAACCTACTCGAACTTAGTTAAAGAATTCTGCAACAATCTCAAAGCCCACTCATTCCATGATGCCCTGAGAAGTAAGGTTCAAGGAAAGGTAATAACCATTACTCCTGAATTCTTTGTAAAGTTCCTCAATATGAAGAACGATAGAGTTCAACTAAGAGTAGATAGGCATGAACAACAAGTCAAATATGAGCCTAAAATATGGCTCTATCCCAACTACTTTAGAGATAATTTCTCTAACTACTTTCCAGAGGTGCCAAGGTTCCTTCAACATGCTCTAGCCAAACTAGTTCTAATCCAGAAAGGATCCCTCACCACTGTATCATCCTTCCAGCATTGCACACTACAACACTGGGTAGAAAGTAGAGTAGTGAACATGTCAGTGCTACTTATCTACTACTTGAGGCAGCACAGGAATTCCCATAGTGCCCTGATCACCAGGATCCTTAGTGTAAATGAAATTAACCTGACCAAATTTCAATCAATCTATAGGAAATTCCGTCAGGTTAATTTACACCAAGGGAGGACAAATTATCAAAAGCTATTTAAGAAGTAATAACCACTCTTCAGTCCGTTGAGAAGCTACTCTCTGACAAATCTAGTTCTCCGAATTTAAAAGAAGATATTGGGGATATCAAAGGGAGTGTGAAGCGCATTGAGTAGAAAGTAGAGGATTTCCCTACTACAAACCTGGTAGCAGAGGTATCTCTGGCCAAAGTCACTCCAGTTCTTAATGAGCTTTACGCCAGCATTACAGAAGCAAACCGATCTATAGATCAAGCCAACATAGGGGCTACTAATAACTGTGTAACACTTATAGATAAGATAACTTCCTCATCCACTGATCTGTCCACTGAAATAAAGGAGTACATAGATACCAAGTTTGAAAACTTAACAAAATCCTATATGAAATGGAAGAAAAATCCCCTCTCCCAAGCCTAAATGAATCACAGTAAACCATCCTAAATAAGCTGACCAAATTCATGGAAGAGGATCTTTCAAAGCTCTTTGCCACACAATTAGCTGGTATTGCACAAGAAGTGTGTGGACAACTAAATGGACAAGATGTAGTCAATGAAAGAGCAAGAGATAATCTTCACAAGGACCTAACAATAATAAACTCCAGCATTCATAATATCCAGAAAGATCTGGGCAAAGACATTGAAAAGTTGTAGTATGAACTATCAAGCCTATCCATCTCCGGATCCTCTTCCTCTCCATCAATTCCTAAAAGCCAACTGCTACCGGCCTTCCAAGATCTAGTTCTGTACATTAGGGATACTAGATTCTTTGTATACAAGGGAATCACTATTCTTCTCAAAGCATTATGTCCATGTTTCGATGAGAAAGATAGAGACTATATGCTTTAAATGCATCCCTACATCACTAGATCCTACACACAGCTCCGAAATCACTTCCGCCCCCTGCACTTATCTCCGATAATTGTAGATCATATTCTGCAGCAAAGAAAGCAAGGTAATTTAGACTACTCAATCTATTCAAAAGCCTAGCAAGAAAAATGGGACGGTAGAACTTATACGGTAATCGACCCCCCTACTGAAAATAAAAGGGGGAGAAGGATAAAGGTAAAGAAAAGGAAGGAGGAGTTTCCGGTGGTGCATCTGAGAAAAAATGACTCAGCTTTGTAATAGATAGATTAGCTATGTACTTCATATGTAAAATATGTAATAGCTAGCTTCACATTTTCACTTATATATTTCTGTATTTGTAATCCTGCACTTCATTGATGTTAACTATTGTTAACAACAGAAGTATATATATAGTGAAAATCTATTACAAAATTGCTTCTAAAAGTGCAATCTATAATTGTACTATAAAAACATTAGAAGCTAGAATTATGAAATTGGGGGAGTAAGGATGCTAAAATTATAGGCGAGTAAAATTGTAAATGACTAAGTATAAAAAATCATACTTAGTTTATATAACTCCTTTTACCATATGCTTAGTTTTTGTTTCCATCAAATGGGGGAGATTGTTGGAAAACAATGATCCGGAATCTCAAATAAATTAAATTATCTAGATCAAGTTTGAAAGAAACAAAAACTTAAACAAAGTATCTCCTAAATCCAAATGGAAGCATCCGATCAAGATCCAGCTTCAAGGGCATTCATTGAAGACATCAAGTACCTAAACATATACTGGAATCAATAGGTTAAATTTTGGAAAACAAACAAACTTTAAACTATCAAGTCTAGAATCCGAAAGAACTGATTGTACAAGCTCCGAAAGAAGACAAATCTGGAGTCACTGAGTTTGAGAGCATTCGGAAGACTCAGATATCAAGACAATAAGAAAAGCTTCAAAGATAACTTTTCCCTCCACCTTTTGGTCTACAAAGTCAAATATCCTTTCCCTATAAGCAAGACAAAAGAGATAGCTTACACTTTTCAGAAAAAGGACAAAAGTACTAACATCGGACTGAAAAAGATAACAACCTTTTTCACCTAAACTAATAAGGAGGCGCGTGGAGCACACACCAAAAAGTTACTGGTGTAAAAGTTGGTGTGATACTAAAATACAAGGAAAATGATCACTGACATCTTTTCAGCCTCAATCCCAAGGATTTAAATGGGTCAAATTACTGTCTAATGGATTAATCAACGGCTCCAAAAGTGCCACATCCTACCTGATCAACGATGAAGATCGAGTTACAGCTCACCATTCTACAACGGCTACATTTATGATCCAAGCCTATAAAAGGTAAGCTTCACAAGTTGAGAAGGTGCTGGTTGATTTACAAAAGCAATTAACAAAGAAAGAAGCATTCAATTAGTTTCCATCAAATCACTCCAAGAACCAAGCAATTAGCAATCTGTTTGTAAGAACCTTCAAAGTAATCTATAAACTTGAAGTGTTCAAAAACCAATCCTTTGATAAGCCAAAGAGTGTAAAGCTCAATACTTGGGTAAGTATTGAGTGTGGGAATTAGCTAGAAGAGGATTCTTTTAGTGGTATATCCCTGAAGAACTCAGCTTAGAATCAAGGTAGATTTTAAGTGGTATATTCTTCTAAAGCCAAAGGACTCAGCTTAGAGTGGACTCTTCAAGTGGTATATCCTACTTCCGAATGGGTTCACCATCCAGAGATAAGCATAGAGGACTTAGCTAGTAGCTGGTGCTTCTAGTGGTATATCCTAAATCCTGAAGAAGCAAAAATCTTTGGAGACAACTGTAAGGCTTGATTTCTGCCAGTTGGAAAGAAATCACACTAGTGGAAAAACTCAAAGGAAGGAACCTTTGGGGACTGGACGTAGGCGTGGCCGAACCAGTATAAATTTCTTGTGTTTGAATTCTTTTAACCTTGCTTTATTTTATTGCAAAATCTGTTAATTTACATCATCAAGATCCTAACTATCCGAAACATTCAAACATGCTACACAAGACTTTTTAAAGTCTATAAATTCAGCGAAAAAGGTCATTCACCCCCTTATAACCTTATTAACATAAGCACATGGACCAACATGATAGCTGGAAATAGACACATTTCTCGGTTATTCTTGGGGATGAATTTTATTAGCATATCTAATAAGATTTGATCCATGAACCTTGATTATGTTAGGGACTCTGAGAATAAAATTGAGAAATACATAGCTTATAATATCAAGGTTTTTGGTGTAACCAAGAATGCAAGCATATTAAAACCTAGTTTGAATTTTCTCCCAAGACTCGAATTGAGGACATATCTCATTTGACTAGTGGTTTGCAACATCACTCTCTGACCGAGGCTACTGAAGGAGCACCATATGAAATATGGATAGGTTAAAGCCTAACATGTCTTTCTTTAGATTTTGAAATTATGAAGTCTAAATTAATTGTTTGACATGAGATTGAATATCTATGTCATGAAATTAATGTCAGATTGGCACAAGAAAATCTACTTGAGTCTATTTGCGACTAACGATTGGAAACAAAAGGATAATGCACCTACAACCCTGCCTAAACATAGTGTTTGAGGCTTGTAAGGGAGTTTTCTAAAGGATGAAATTCTTTGAGAAAAGTAGTGGGAGCACGGTTGAACTTGTAAGTCCAAGGCGCATAAATTCCGAGAGAATAAAACAAATTTTTACATTTAAGCTTCACGTATTTAAAGTATAAGTTATAAAGACACAATTGCACTGAAAGGCATGTCGGTTCAATCACAAACTGGAGAAATGTAGCTTCTCTCGAATGGTGATGACTCTTATCATATATCATGAGTAAGAGACTTGGAACCTATTGAAAGCTATTGAATCTTCAAGTAGCAATTCAATGATGCTTTTATAGACAACGTGTGTACGTGATGTTAGCCAGTAATGCGGTCACGTTTTCAAATGTTGTATTATGATAGTGTAGTTATGATTGGGCATATTGAAAGTAGTTCACTAAAGTTATAGTGAATACTTTGCAATGTAAGCTTTAGGCAAAACTGTGACATTCTGATTGGACACAGATATACATTGTTTGATTAGATCCTAGAGAATGACTTTTAGGATGGAAATCTACGAATTTAGATTTGATCCGATTGATTATGATCTATGAAATAGATTAAATCAGATGATCCAAATGAGGCAAATTTATGGTGTTAAATTTGATCATGGATATTAAGATTTACAAGGTAAATCAATTCGATTTATACCTGAAGACCGAATGTATTCTGGTATGTTATGATTGCTGAAAGTCGTATAATAAGCTGAAAGCTCTATACTGTGTATTTGTTAATTCTACGACCGGAACTGGACACATAGTAGTAATGTATTGCTACACATGGAAGTGTTTGAATTAGGATGTTCATAAGTAAGTTAGGATTGATGGATCCTAGACCCACTTGATGTTTTCCGCGACAAAAATGGGGGCAACTGCACAAGCTATAGGGACCCGGTCATAAGTTCGAACACATGTTCAGTATGTCGAAGACATGTCATTACATGGGGTTGACACAAGAACAATGTCGTTGATTATCTAGCCAAAAGTCCATCTTGGATGGAGCTTAATGGATTAGGTCAGATCTATAAAGATTAGGGCAATGCCAACTGTGAACTAGTTCGAGTGGGAGATTGTTGGAAATGTTGGTGTGCCCTAGTTCCCAGGCATTGGTTCTTACATTATGTATATGCTAATGTGTCACATTATAAAGGCAATAATCTACTACATATATATCTTGTGCTATAATATGAGTAGAGTATCCATTGATTATTAATCATAAATGTCCCAAGTCTGTTTTAATCATGGGAATGAATAAAACAAAAGGCTTGTATGTTGGATGATCTATAGCAATGTAGTTGCTATGTCACTTGGTAAGTAGATCATGAACACAGGCACATGTTGGGAACATAGGGATGGACCGATCCACACATCAAGGTCACATGGTTGTATATCATAGACAGTTTGCTGAGTAGGTCTCAATAGTCCTCAGACTTGATTTCAATTTATTATTCATGTGGAAGTGGATATGCTATGGCATATTACTAACGGGTCCTTAAATATTGGATTATAAATACAGGTATGCTCGGTATATTTCACGACCATGCTGATAGTAGTGTTGAAGTGATAGGATTGTCATTCGGTTTGATAAACCGAAATGAATCGTCGCCACTTGATGAATAAAGGGGATAAGGACGTCCAATAAGTCGTTGACTTATTTTATCATTTTATTCTAGATCAAGAAATACGATGAACTATATAAGAGGGTGACAAACACAATGCCTCTTATTCATCATATTGATGTTGGCAAGGGACTTTGTGAGATAACTACTAGGTGCAGTATCTTTTAGAGACGACTGTACTCCGCCCTAATTGGGAGCTGTAATGGTTTGCTAGAATCTGCTTACAGTCTATGGGTGAACCCCATTGCCAACATATGGACAGACCCAATGGATCGTGCACTTAGAACTACTGATCTGGGATTCTTTGTACATGGAATGTCACAAGACTGAATGAAGAACTGATTATTAATTAATTGACATGTCAAATCATTGTTATTGAAGAATCATAAACACTAGGAGATTAATTTGTTTAATGAAATAATATAATGTAGCTTATATTATTCATTAAATTAAATTAAGTCTATGTTTAATTAAGTTACATATGATATTTAATTGTTAATTAATTAAATTCATATGTTGAACAATTTAATTAAATGTTAATTTAGTCAATAAAATTTACATACTAAAATAGTTAATTGACTACTTTAATCTATTAAGTTAATTTGTAATTTATAATATAACAATTTATTTGATTAAATTGTAATGTTTTAATTTTTTTTATGAGTTAAATTATGAATTATAAATGATATCAATTAAAAATTATTTAAGAAATTAAACTTAATAATTTAATTATTAAATTAAGTTTTTAATAGAGCAAATTTATAATTAAATTAAAACTAACCCTAATTAACTAATTAGACTGTAAATAGACAACTAAAGCAATTAAATCCCTAATTCTACACGCATCATAAACGGCTGCCACACACAGATGGGTGAACACGTTATTTGTGCTCGGGTAATTAGGAATTGTCGTGTTTTCTTCTCCTCTTCATCTTTACGACTAGCATCGATCTTTATTTAAGAGTAGTTTGTACATATAAAATTGAAGAGTTTTTATTTACGAGCTTCATAGCATTTATCTCTTAAGGAGACTATCCAAGTAAATTTTTATTTGTTAAAATAAAATCGTTTTGAAACTCTATTAATGGTTCTTGAAAAGATCCTATTCCGAATTCGAAAAAATTTTAACCGGTAATTCCACCTTCGCGGTTAAGTTTTCGATCGTAATTTCCCTTCATAATGCTTGTATAATAATGATATAAAGTGGCTTTTGTTTAGTTTTTTTCATAAAATAGATGCTTATGTTTAGTTTAATTTTTCACATGATAAAATGCTGGTATAAAGTGGTTTTTATTTGATTTATTTCATAAAATAAACGTTTATATTTGAGTTCTTCGCACCTTGTATAATGCTTGTATAATGATGATATAAAGTGGCTTTTTGTTTGGTTTCTTTCATAATAAAATAGATACTTATGTTTAGTTTAATTTTTCATACATGGTAAAATACTGGTAAAAAGTGGTTTTTATTTGATTTCTTTCATAAAATAGATGCTTATGTTTGGGTTCTTCACACCTTGTATAATACTTGTATAATGATGATGTAAAGTGGTTTTTACTTGATTTCTTTCATAAAATAGATGCTTATGTTTAATTTAATTTTCCACGCCTGGTAAAATGCTGATAAAATACTGGTATAATGCTTGTTTTTCACACCTTGTATAATGCTGATATAATGTTAGTATAATGCTGGTTTTCACACCTGATAAAATGATGGTAAAATGCTTTTATCATCTGTTACATATCTTCAAAAATAAAAACTCAAAAAGGTATATCATCACGTATCGACTTTCGAAGATAAAAACGAGGCAAACAAAAAACTCTAAAGCCACAAATCGAAAAAATCGACGGTTTGCGAGATAAATACAAAATAAAGTAAAAAAAGGAAAAAAAAGAAAGAAAGAACATGACTGCATTATTATACAATAAGAGGAATGTATACCTTAAAAATAAAAAATTTAAAACGTGACCAACGAATTAACTATAAAAGTAGAGGACAATAATATAAATATTTTAATCAACCCTTACATTTCATACAATTTACCCAACCAAAACACTAATTCCATTTTGGCAGGAAAGAAATGCAAAACAAAATAGATTCTTCAGCCCATTCAGGCCTGCTTTTCACACGGATAGGACTTGAACAAATATATTTCCATATAGTTTCAACTTCAAATAAATATGTAGTAGCTTAAGATATAATAAATTGGATTTAAATTTTATCTAATAGCTTAAACCCGTCACGGATTGACCTGACTTGCACGGTTATATAATTATATAAAATATATTAGTATATTAGTATATAAAGATGATAAGTTAATAATATTATAATTATTATTTGACATTAAATCAAAGTCACACAAGTTACATTTTTGAATTAATTTATAAGTATGTAATATTATAATTTAGCGCTTAAAGTTGTATGTCCTGTACTAATTCAATCTTGTTTTTTTATTTAAATTATTGGCAATGAAAATGCAAATCTTTTATTCACCGTCAATTGTCAAACTATAATTTTATTTTTATCTCAACAAAAGTTTTGCTCAGAAAAATCACAATTAATAGCATTCGATAAGCTAGGTCGGGCTTAGGGTGAAGTATCAAAACCAAATACGACCCCATCCAAGCCCGGTGTTTTATGCAAGTTTGATTGAGTTTGGGAAATCATTTTTTTTTTAAAATATGACCAAGCCCTGGAACATGTTAGGAAAATCCTCAAGAACACCTCAAAATCCACTCGTCGAGAACATTTTCTATCTACACCAGTTCTTGATGGCTAGTTTCTTCTACTTGGTTTTATTCTACTCAGTATTCGAACTTTATGTATGTTTAACAATTGAGTTTAGTACAATTAGTACATTTATAAAAAAAATGAATAGGGATGCAAAATCTCCTTTCTGTAAAAAAAGCTTCACACTTCAAAAAAAAAAAACTTTACATCCGTTTTTGTATTTAAATTTCAACTTTTTCAATTATTTTTTAACCGGTTACTTTTTTTAATTTGGAATACACGTATTTATACAAGACAACGTTCACAAATGTTAATTAACCTACAAGAAACTTAATTTCAAGCAGAAAGTAAAAAATTAGTCAAGTATAAGAATAACATTTGAAGCATAAACAAATAATCTCCATATGTTGGATTAATCAATTAAAATGTTCTTCAAAACCTATCACTTCAAAGTTCAAACAATACAAGTACTTCTTTTATTATTCTTTTACAAATAGATCAAATGGTTGTAAATATTGAAACTAGGGCTGTAAACGAACCAAGTCGAGCTCGAACATTGATTGTTTAAACTTTGTTTATTTAAATTTTAACGAACACGAATCGAGCTCGAGCTTGGTCAAATCGAACTCGAGCCGAACTTCGAGCCTATCTCGAGCTGTGTTTAAATGAGAGCTCAGCTTATGAAAAAGATAGAATCTGTAAGATTAAGAATCAGAGATGAAAGATCTAAACACCACAAATGATTTTCATTGTATTAAGAAGAGGAAGAGGATGAGTGTTGTATAGGCGACTGCATTTTTTTAGAGGAAAATGAAATTAGAGTTTTACTGAGCATATAGAGATTGATGAATATATATAGTAAGAATTGAATTGGATCCGAATTACCTTAATTAGGCTTTTTATCCGTCTTTTTTTTATCTATATTTTATATATCACTTTTATACATATTTTTCCTTTACTCTATATCTTATATTTTTATATTTTCCGTTGTACATTTTTATATCCATTTAACATATACACTATTTTATATTTATTCATAATCTATTTATTTCATAAATATAATATATAAAGTTTTCAAATATGTTAACAAGCATGTTAATGAGCCTGTTGGTGAACTAATTCGCGAGCCTCTTATCGAGCATGTTCACGAACTTTCGAGCCGAATATCTCCTTATTCAAGCTTAGTTCATTTATAATAACAAGCTTAAAATTTTATTCATAAATAAGCTCATTTATTAATAAATAGAGCTCGAATAAATTTTAATTAAATTAAATATTAAATAATTTATAAATAATTTGTCTCATTTACCGCTTTAATTGGAACAAACTAAATATCCGACTTAGTAAGAAAATAGATAAACTCATTTTATTCTACAGAGCAAGAGTTTAAACTTTAACGATTATGCTCGTGAGACTGTCTACCATAAGCATGTGCCTTCTGACACAATGATGGAATTTTGTAAAATGCTATTCCTCTCCAATCTTGTCAGAAAATTAAATAATACGGCACCAAGTTTCTCCAATCAAAAGGATTTTATACCATGATTCGGAGCATATTTTCTACTCCTCTACTTAAATGATAAATATTTTTAAAATTATTTTATACTATTATTTTTTATTATTTTATTTATTTTTAAAACACCAGTTACTTATATAAATAAATAGAAAGCATATTTTCAGAGTATAATATAAAATCCCCCGATCTTGACAGTAAATGAAACAATTTATCATCAAAGTTTACCAGTTCGGTCAGTAAATGAAATAAATAATAGCTCGCTTCTTAGAAACTCAAATATTACAAATGACAAATATTGATAGTGTGTACGAGGAATTATGATTCTTCAAAGTTAAAATTATTACCAACTCCCACGGAATCCAAATTTGTGTTTAACAGGCTACTACAGTAAAAGCAGAAACAAGCTTTCATATATCTAGCATATTGAACACTAACACAATCTAAAATCTCAATTCAAACCATCCAACTCTCTAATTGGAATTCTCCATTTTAGTGGAATTGATATATATATACACACACACCTGTTATTGTTGTTGTTCTGAAGTTGCAGCTGCCACCCAATCAGACACTATATCTTGAATATCCGGTTCAGAAGTTAATGATATGGGAGTAACCGCAATCTACAAGCCACATATGAAATTAAATAATATATAACATGCATAGATATTTTAATGCATGTCATTTTTGGAAAAAAATTTGTTGTCCCCTTTCTTATATTCCCTTGGGTGTCCTCCACTCAATGTTTGACACATAGGCCATGTACAGGTGAAAGAGAAAGAAAAATAGGAAAAATAAAAATACATATAAGAAAAAGAGAGATACTAAGTGGAGGGACAAATGGGATATAAAAAAGGGCACAGCTGGTATTTTTCCGTCATTTTTAGCAAGTATTTCAACTCACAAATGCATCTTCAAGTGCTCTATAATCTTGATCTTCTTCAACGTTTTTCTGCTCCTTTTCAGAGAACTGCACACATTTGCATTAACATAACAATTGAAGAAATTAGAGATTTTCCAATTCAATTTTGAGTTCAGTAATGTCATTTCACTTGTAATTTTGCATAATGTAGTTATATATGTACCTCTAAACGGAAGTATTTCTTCACGGTTTGTGGAGCATTGACTCTTCCTGAAACCCCTACAGATTCGATCTCGACATTCTTCCTGTGGGAGTTCATCCGGCGAGCTGCACCCTGCAAATTTACATGTGTCAAGAAATTAGTGACACATTAGATAATTTATTCGTTTTCTTTTTATCGAATTTATGGTTGTTTAGGCAATGGGGATGTCAATTCTAGCACCATAGCACAATTTATGAAGAAAATCGACTAATAAAATTGTTTGCCATGATTATCTCTTCAATAAAATATAAAACTGATATAACAGGATTATTACACAACAATCAGGATATTGTAAATTGATTCTTACAGCTGCAGAGGCATCTCGGCTGAGTTGTGCAAGCTTGATACCGAGGCTTTGTTGATTGGACATGAAATGACCAGCAGAAGGATGCCTGTTTGCTGATACAGCTTTCCAGCTCAAAGATGTTCGCCATAAACTCTTTCTGGTTACTTTATAACCCTGTCAAATTAAAATACATTTAGGGCCCGTGTGAATGTGATTATTTCGGCTGCTTTTCTGAAAAGCTCCATTTTAGACAGATTTGATTTTGGAAAAACATATGAGACATTTCCTAATTGAATAGTATGAAGGATCAAAATGTGTTGTTCAAAGCTAAAATATGCAATTGTGTTAAAAGTTTGTGAGAGCAACTTATTGGGACAACAACTCATTTTTCTACAGAGTTGTAACGGGGAAGAAGACAAAACCTTGTTTTCAACAGGACAAGTGGGAATTTCTATGTCCAATAAACAACTCCTGGGATAATTTCCTTTCTTGATATCTCTTACAGCAGCATTCAGTAATGGTAGGCATGCACTGGCTGCATCTTTAAAGTCATTTTCAGAACTTACTCCATCCTTCCTGATAATTCCAAATTGATGTAAGAAAATAACCACAATGAAATCAAAATTAAAACTTACGGCCAATAAGTCAATAACCAGTTCAATGATATGCAAAGAGATGGTACACCACAAATCAATGCCTCTCTAGCAGCAGCTACAGCACCTGAGTAGAACCTTTTTTTCAAGTACAAGGCAGAGAGTCCATTAGAATTTACAAAACTCTGCTGTCCCTAGGAGTTGATCCAATATAACATGACATAAATTACTTACATATTGTGACCACAACTAGATCCCCTGTTTATTCCGCTAATCACCTGGATTAAGAGGGAAAAACAAAGATTTGGATGTAGAATACTATTACTAAAGGCTGAGATTCATTTGTCCGATTTACTGATCAGAATTTCAAAATTTTTGAATTAGATGCATTATACCAGTACAGGCTTAGACCAAGAAAACAACGCTCCTGATAATGCCAAAGAAACACAATCCGCAGGGGTGCCTGAAAGTCAAAAAGCAATCACAAATTTCGCTGAAACAGTGAAATTAGGCAATTCGCCTTCAAATCAGATCATGATTCCAAATTACACACAGTAAACGAATCTCATTACCGGAAACTTCAAAAGCAGCGGTAGCGCCACCGATTTCAACAGAAAAAGCAGCAAGCGTTTCTCTAACTGTCACTGAATGACCAGACACAGATCTATCCCTGCACGAATCAAAATTAGAACCTAAAATCGTTAATTCTCCGATTAACCGACGCGAAAAAAATGAAAAAACAGTGGAGAAATTCGTAATTAGAATACGTACGATTGAGGAGCGCAGACGTGAACATCAAAACGGCCGTCAACAGCTAGAGCTTCAACGAGAGAAACGAAACCGGGAGAATCGATTCCTTCGCCATTGGTAATCAACACAGTATCTTTTTCCTGATCCGGATCGCGTACATTGCTCTCGTTACTGCTTAAAGAGGAAGAATCGGAAGATAAGGAAGGAGAGGACGCGGCGGTGGTAGTGAACGGCGGTTGTTGTTGTACGCCAGAATCGACATTGTTTCTGGAAATGAGAACTTGCTGGAGATTGGAGATGAGAGAAGGAGGCAAGAAATTGTTCTTCAAGGAAGTAGCCATTTGAGAGGATTTGTTTGGTTAGATGGAAAATGGGAGTGGGGATTTAAGTAAAGGGCTTTGCCGCCATTGTCGGTCCAGTGAAGCTACTGTACCGTTTTTTTTATAATTTGAGATATTTTAACCTGTCCTCAGCCTTATTGTGTTTTATTAGCGGTCAAATAATTAGTTGACACGTGTCTTCTAGATTTGAAAGAAATGTTTTCTCACTAGTGGTAAAGGAGGATTTTATGTTATACATTTTTTACAATTTTTTTAATTTAAGGATTAAAAATTAATTAAAAATTAATTAATTATTTTTTTACTCTAATTAAATACTTTCTACTAAATTTTTAACCCTTAAATTAAAAAGGAATATAAAAAATTGAAAATATAAAATAAAATTTCATGGAGATATTTTAACATGCCTTCGGTAAGTTACGTGTCTTTTAAACTTATATGGGTAGATGAATTTTTTTTGGCTTGTGCTGATACAACAGCTTAAATTATAAGTTTAAGCATACTAAAATCATAGATGATATTAGTATTTCATATTTTTTAAATTAATATTTAATATATTTAAATTAAATAGTTATATATTAAATATATAAAAATTGAATAGATTAAATAATAGTGATTGATTTGTTGATTTAATGGTTAATATTGAAGTTATGATTTGTAGAAGTTTTAGATTCGAGTCATATTTGGGATAGATTGAGGATTTTTTTTATTTAATGTAAGCCCAAATGAGGTAAAAAAAATTTTAAAAATAGATTAGACAAAAATGAAAAATATATCATATATCAAATATATAGTTCTAATTTACCGTAATCTTAAAAAATTGGGTAAACTTAAAAAATATGTCATGTAGTTTGACTATTTTGTAAAAAGGACATTGTGAAATTTTTTCTTTTAAATTGATGCCTCTAGTTACAAAAGTTAGCAAAAACATGTTTCTCAAAATTTTGGAACCACATTTGGAAGAGTAATCTTGTCCATTTTGATGTGAAATTTTGCAGCTTTGTTTATTAAAATACAATACACATTAGTGATAAATTTTAGAATTTTTTGAGAAGTACAAATATTTATAGTAATTAAAAATTGATGATAACTTTAAAAAATCATAACAAAATGAAAAATTTCCAAAATTTACTCAAATCTTAATAAATAATTCACAAATAACATAGTTGAAATATAGGGATGTTGAATTTATTGAAATAACCAAAATTACCCTTTCAAATGTGGTTTCAAATTTTTTATAAGTATATTTTTGCTAACTTTTAGAATCACATACACCCTTTTAAAACAAAAAAAATTCACAAATACATTTTTATAAAACGACCAAATCGTATGGTATGTTTTTTAAATTTATCCAAAAAAATATATGAGTTATAGACATAACTCAAAAAATATATTTCAATCCTAAATTACACAGTGTATAAGATAAAGTAGATGCAAAATAATAAAGAGTAACATTAAGGAAAAATTAAGACTTAATGGATCAACAATATTATCAATTTGTCCCTAAAATTTTACTACCTTTGTGAGCTTTAGAAGTGTTTCCACAGCTATTTCAACTGTCAAAAACTGTATCACTTTACTCCTGAATGCCACGTGCCAGTCTCTGGTTGGTTTGACTTTTCAAATATATCATGTTTTAAAATTTTCCCTCTCCAATTAAAAATTGACATATGATATTTAGGGACTAAGGTGATACACTTTATAAAAATTGAGGCAGCTGTGGAGCACTTTTAAAATTAAGAGAAATAATAAAATTTTAAAAATAAATTAAGGATATTGTTGATTGATCGTGCCAAAAACTAAGTGAACTTTATGATATTTTCCACTTTATAAAGGAAATAATTAGTTTGATAATTTTAAATATTTGTCTGTACAAATGCCAACAACATAGTTACTCTATTTTACTTAAAAGCAGCAATATGTAGCCGTTGAAAGTATGAATGTGGGCAACAATAATTACGTGACATGATAAATTAGGAGAAAAATAAATACTTCACTGAAGAGGTCACATGGAGCTATAAAAATAGGCATCATGAATTTGAAGCTCACCAAAAGAATAGATGCTATGGGGTCCAAATCTGCTCTACTGTTATTTTTTTAGATTTTGTCATGTCCCGGACACATGCGAAAGAGAAATAAAAAAATAAAATTAAAAATTAAAAAATTAAATAAAAAAATTTAACACATAATCAAATTTGAACGAATAACAAAGAGGAACATAATTGGAGGAAAGCAAATTTAAATCCCATACTCAATTAAAATTAGATAGAAGAATCTAAATTAACTCATATATAAATATAATATAGGATCAAAATGAATTAACTAAAATATAACATGATGTGGTGGTATAGTTTAGGTGGAATGCAATTAAGCATGCATGATAAGGTTCACATAGACTGGAGGTTTGACAACTCGGATGGAGTTACTCAAGAGGTCGAGCTCAGCTAAAAATGATAAAGTTCAATGAATTTTGAGCCAAGCTGATATTTTGGATCGTATTACTTAATAAATTATTATTAAAATAAGTTATTTTTATAAATTTTAAATAAAATTACATATTTTAACCTTTAACAACGTCTTTTGATCATTCATACTAATTAATTATTTATTTTTTTTAAAATTAAATTTACTATTTATAAAAAATAATTAAAAATAGAGCTTTCAAAATAAGTAATTAAAAAATCAATTTCAAATTATACCTGAATCAATTTCTATTCGGTTTACATCATAATTAAAGTTATAATTTGAAACTAGAAATTTTCATGTGGAATCTCTTTTTGCTTTGGGCCGATCTGAAGTGATTGAGTAACATAATGAAAGTGCTATTTCAATCCAAATAATTCAAGATCAAACGAAAGTCAGGGCCTTTTTCTTTTTAATTTGGATGAAAGTTGAACTGAACTGAATTAAAGTTGGTTGAATTGAATTAAACTGAACTTATTTCAGTATAAATTTATAAGTACGGATAGTTGAACTGAATTGAATTGAACCGAATTAAACTGAACTTAGTCCAAAAGAACATGACCTTAAAAATTGTAATTGCTTTTAAATGGGAAAATACAAAAACATGATCAACTTCAATTTTAATTGTTTTTAATCTTTCATTTACTTTTACTTCACTAGCAAAAAGTGGGCAAAAATACTTCAAAAATGTTTTTTTTCTTACACAACCAATAAACACAACACAAAGAAGTGATCAATTTCGTTTTCATCCTGAAGTCAATCTCCGGCAACAGACTATGACCCCAATGAAGATTGAAAAAATGTAAAAAAACAATAATAATAAACATATTGTAAAAAATTGTAGAAAACAAAATAATGTAATGAGTGAAAAGCAACCCTAAATTAGAAGTCATATGAAATTTTCTTTTTTAAAAAATATGTTATATTTTAAAGAATTACGAAAGTGGTTTGAATTACTTATATTTCTTTCAAAATTTAATTATATGTCTATATATATTAGTCCTAAATTCCCTTTTCTTTTCTTTTTTCTAATTAGTATAAAGTCCTACTTAGTTTTCTACTTTTACATGTAATTTTGAATTCAAATTAGTATAATTGATAGTAATGTCTGAAATTCAAATAACGATCATTGAAGATTTGAACATAATCAAATTTAAATGAGTTGCAAAAGTCACATCAATATGAATCCCTCAAAATATAGCTCATATATCCAATCCTACAATGGCCCTATAATTTTGAAAGGCATAGTTATAGTATAGGGCCCCATTCATTAATGTTTCCATTTCGTTTTCTGTGTGCTTATACAGAATGCGTTGCCTCCACGAATATAACATGTGTATAGAAATAGTTTAGTTTGTGGGCATCAATTGTATTCGATAACAAGTCGAGTAAGGTACAAGTCATATGAGTAGTAATGTGGTACGTACATAATCTAATATTTGCCTCCTAAGTTGAAGACAACACTAACATGCATTGAGGGTTAGGTTACGATCTTTATAGGTACTGTTATTTTTAATTGTTAAAAGTTAAACTGAATTGAAGTTGGTTGAATTGCATTGAAATGAGATAAACTGAAGTGAACTGAACTGAACATATTTTGGAGAAAATTTATAACTATGCATGACTGAACTGAACTGCAGTGAACTGATCTAAAGTGATTTAAACTAAACTTAATTAAATTGTAATATAAGAGAATAAGGGAGTATAAATGTTTGACCTTGAGCATAAACTTTTTCTACCTGTAATGTATGTAGGGATTATCGATTTAGTACTAGTAACTGGGAAGCATCTATACACGTCGGTCCACTATTGACCCATTACTATGAGCCCAATACTATAATCAATCATCATACTAACATTTTTTTTTTGGTAATTCGGGAATTAAAAGTTACAGAAGAGAAAAACAAAAAGAGATGTGGCAGCAGCCCAGAAAAACAAAAAAAAACCAAAGGTAGAGCTATCCTGTTTCCAACGTAGGGCATAGTATAATAGATGCTGCACCCAATTGGTCTCTGAGGAGCAGTTGATGAAGGCCTGGAGGAGGTACTTGTAGCCACTCCACCCCTGTATTAGCTGAAAGAGCCATTTTGGCTAAAAAGTCTGCGCAACAATTAGACTGTGTACCAGTGGGTCACCTTGGTGTGGGGGATCAACACTAGGACTCGTTTAGTGTCCTAGTGTCGGTGATAAGGTTATGTAAGGAATGCCCCAACAGCAAGGTCTGCGTGTTGTTGATCAGTTGTACCAATTCACCGGAGTCGGATTCGATTATAACATTAGTAAGTCCTCTTTCCAAAGCAAAGGTAGCTCCTGAAAATATAGCCCATGCTTCAGCAAGAAGATATTAGCCAATCCCGATGTTATGACAGAATCCGCCAAGCCATTTACCGGTGTGATCTCGAATGACTCCCCCAGCACCTATGGCTCCTGTACTTCTGATCCAAGTTCCATCTACATTCACTTTTAAGCAGTCTATAGCTGGTTTTTGCCAACCCACCAAGCGCTCGACAGTATACGGAATTCTACAAAGGAGTGAGGGGGACTTAGTGTGACTACAATCTTCCACGAAGTTTTTCACAGCATTTAGTTTATCGTATGGAATCCTTTGAGACTCGTTAAAGACTTGGCAATTTCTCCATTTCCATAGCCACGGGATTGTTGTGCAAAATACTAGATGCCAACGACAATTCCAAACAAACCGGGTGTTGTTGTTTAAGCTTCTTTGCCACCACTCTTGTTCCGCCTTGTCAAAAAAATCAGATACGAAATTCTGAATTCCTATGCGCCTCCATAAATTCTGGCTATTGGGGTAATCCCTCAACACATGAATCGTAGTTTCCGGCTCATGGTGGCAAATGTCACATCTGTCATGCTCAATCAAGTGTCTTCTGCGCCGTTCAACATTCGTGAGGATTCTGTTTTGAAACTCTAACCAAACAAAAAGTTTTATTCTTTGAGGGATCTTCAACTTCCATATGGATACGAGTATAGGATCTGGTGGTTGGGCTGGTTGTTGTACTATCATTTTGAAAGCTGACTTGGTAGTGAACGCACCTGAGGGGGTTTTATTCCAAGAGAAATCATCTGCTTCTTCATTGTCATTGCTGATTTTGAAAGCTGCAAGGTGTAGGAGAAGCTCTGGTGGCAGCAAACCTTCAAGAACCTCCCAATCCCAAGCTCTAGACTTGGTTATATATTCATTCACGCGTTTCTCTATATGCTCCCTCTGAATACTGTTCACGACTTCAGATAGAGGGATTTCAAGTAGCCATGGGTCTGACCAGAAGCGCACTTGTGAACCTTCCATCGGAGTCCAAGTTATTGTTGGATTATAAACTTGATCCATATCAATAGAAACCCAAAATCCAAATCCAATCAATTGGAGTCCAAGCCCACAAATCCAAAATGTAGTAAATTTATTTAGGTATTTTAAGTATGTAGATTTTTATGTGTGATAACCAAATTGGAGGCTATTAACTACAACCAATTTGGAGGCCATTAAATTAACTAAATAAGATGGCTATTAATTGTATTAGTTGGAGGTGGTGGTAAGTAATTGTGTTAGTTAAGAATTGTGGTTATTAATTATGGGAGTTGGGAGTTGGGAGTTGTATAATTAACCTATAAATAGGGGAGTTCTTTAGTTGTTTTTCATCAACAAAAATAAGAACTTCTTTAGAGAGAAAAGAAGTAAAAGAGTGAGTTGTAGTTTTTGTATTTTGAGTGAGAGTGTTCTTGTAATATTTTTGAGTTTAATAAAAGTTGTTTGTTTGAGTATTTTAATTTCCAACAAAGTGGTATCAGAGCCAGGTTGAAAGCTCGAGTCCTCCTCCCGAAAAGAATTTTTTTTTTCGAGTGCGGAAAAATCGAGTTGAAACTGCCCAGGTGTTGCAGTAGCTAAAAAGCCCAGAAAGTGTCGCAGTAGATTGCCAAAAGCGTTGCAATACGTCCAGTGTATTGCAAAAGACTCCAGAAGTGTCGCAGTAGAATCTAGAAGTGTCGCAGCAGACTCCAGAAAGTGTCGCAATAGCTCCTGTACGTCTAGAAAAGCTATTTGAGTAAGATGGCGAATAACATGGCATCCTTTCAAGTTCCAACACTCAACAACAACAACTACGACAATTGGAGTATCAAGATGAAGGCTCTTCTCGGTGCTCATGATGTTTGGGATATCATAGAGAAAGGATTCAAGGAGCCCGTAAATGAAGCCTCTTTCACGCCAGATCAAGCTATAACTTTGAAGGTTTCCCGAAAGAGAGACAAGAAAGCTCTCTTCCTCATCTATTAAGCATTAGATGATGACGGTTTTGAAAAGATTTCAAGTGCAACTTCCGCCAAGCAAGCATGGGAGAAGCTACAAATCTCTTACAAAGGAGCCGAAAAGGTGAAGAAGGTCCGTCTCCAAACACTAAGAGGTGAGTTTGAATCCTTGCACATGAAACCATCCGAGTCTATCTCCAACTACTTTTCAAGAGTAGCAGTCGTTTCTAATCAATTAAAAAGAAACGGTGAGAAGTTAGAAGATGTAAGAATAATAGAGAAGATACTCCGCTCGTTGGATCACAAATTTGAGCACATCATGGTGACGATTGAAGAAACCAAAGACTTGGAGGAGATGACGATTGAAGAACTCCAAGGATCACTACAAGCCTATGAAGAAAAGCATAAGAAGAAACAAGGTATCTCTGAGCAACTCCTCAAGCTACAACTTAAGGATACGAGTGAAGGCCAAGGCAATGGTAGAAACAACCATGGCAGAGGCAGAGGCAGAGGACGAGGCCGCGGACGAGGAGGAAGCCGTGGTTGTGGACGGAGTTGGAATTACAATAACAATTCCAACAACAACTATGAGAAAGGAGAAAGCTCTAAGCAAGGTCATGGAAAAGGAAATTCGAACTCGAGGTATGACAAATCTCTAGTCCGATGCTATAATTGTCAAAAGTTTGGGCATTACGCTTCAGAATGTAGAGCTCGAAATGATCAAGTTGTAGAGAAGGCAAATTTCGTGGAGGAGAAGATTGAGGAGAAAGAAACGCTATTATTAGCATACAACAATAACAACAGTGATCATCAAGACAACACATGGTATCTTGACACCGGTGCAAGCAACCACATGTGCGGAAAAAGAAGCTTATTCGTGGAGCTGACTGAAGAAGTAAGTGGTGATGTCTCATTTGGAGATGACAGCAAGATATCGGTGAAGGGGAAAGGTAACATCCTCTTTCGTGCTAAAGATGGTAGCCACCAATTAATTTTAAATGTCTACTATATGCCTCATATGAAGTGCAACATTCTAAGTTTGGGCCAACTCTTAGAAAAAGGCTATGATATTCACATGAAAGATTGTAGTCTTTTAATAAGAGATGGCAAAGGAGATCTAATTGCTAAAGTACAAATGTCAAAGAATAGAATGTTTCCTTTGAACATTCAACACGATGTTGCGAAGTGTTTGAAGGCGTGTTACACAGATGCATCGTGGCTATGGCATCTTCGATTTGGTCATCTCAACTTCGGAGGATTAGAGCTACTATCGAAGAAAGGAATGGTTAGAGGCTTACCATGTATCAACAATCCTGATCAATTGTGCGAAGGATGTTCACAAGGGAAGCAATTCAGAAGAAGCTTTCCAAAGGAGTCAGACTATAGAGCCAAGAAACCGCTCGAACTCATCCATACCGACGTGTGTGGTCCTATCAAGCCAAGTTCTCTCGCTAATAGTAACTACTTCCTTCTTTTCATTGATGATTACTCAAGAAAAACATGGGTATATTTCTTGAAGTAGAAATCAGAAGTCTTTGGAGTGTTTCAGAAGTTCAAAGGAGCTGTGGAAAAGGAGAGTGGTCATAAGATCAAAGCCATGAGATCTGATCGAGGAGGAGAATTCACATCCAATGAATTCAACCAGTTTTGTGCAGCACATGGAATCCGTCAACCCTTAACGGTTCCTAGATCCCCCCAACAAAATGGTGTGGCAGAAAGGAAGAATAGAACAATTCTTGACATGGCACGGAGTATGCTCAAAAGCAAGAAACTACCTATGGAGTTTTGGGAGGAAGTAGAGGCATGTGCAGTCTACCTATTAAATCGTTCTCCTATAAGAAGCGTGTGGGGAATGACACCACAAGAAGCATGGAGTGGAAGAAAGCCCGGAATTTCCCATCTTCGAGTCTTCGGGAGTGTAGCTCATGTTCATGTACCAGATGAGAATCGAACCAAGCTTGATGATAAAAGCAAAAGTTTTATTTTCATCGGTTATGACTCAAGCTCAAAAGGTTATAAGCTATACAATCCGAATGAGAAGAAATTTATGATCAGCCGAGATGTGATATTTGACGAAGAAGGAGAATGGAACTTTGATTCTCAAACGGAAGACTTCAATTTTTCTCCATTCGAGGAAGATGAGCCGACAACACCTGAGCAACCAAGACAACTTCAACAAGGCCTCACAACTCTACCAACTTCTCCTACTCATAGAGATAGGTCATCATCATCATCATCATCATCATCATCATCTCCATCCTCAAGCGAGACTGAAGATTAAAGAGAAGTGCATCGTACGAGAAGTCTTCGAGAACTCTATGAGGTGACTGAACAACTAGACAATCTTACATTATTTTGTCTATTTGTTGACTGCGAGCCAGTGACATTTCAAGAAGCTGCAAAAGAGAAAAAGTGGAGAGATGCAATGGATGAAGAAATCAAGGCCATTGAGAAGAATGATACATGGGAACTCACTTCACTTCCCAAAGGACACAAGGCGATAGGTGTCAAATGGGTGTACAAAACAAAGCGGAATGCCAAGGGAGGGATCGAAAGACACAAGGCAAGGCTTGTTGCAAAAGGCTATTGTCAAAAGGCTGGAATTGACTACGATGAGGTATTCGCTCCAGTTGCTCGATTGGAAACTATCAGATTAATAATTTCTTTAGCAGCTCAAAACAAGTGGAGAATTCATCAAATGGATGTAAAATCAGCGTTCCTAAATGGAGTTCTTGAAGAGGAAGTTTACATCCAGCAACCACCAGGTTATGAAGTCAAAGGCCATGACGACAAGGTGTTGAAATTGAAGAAGGCTCTTTATGGGCTAAAACAAGCACCAAGGGTATGGAATAGTAGAATTGACAAGTACTTCCGAGAAAATGGCTTCAACAAATGTCCCTATAAGCACGCTTTGTACATCAAGATCAAAGATGGAGATATTTTGATCGTGTGCCTCTACGTGGACGATTTGATATTCACTAGAAGCAACCAAAGAATGTTCGATGAATTCAAGAAAGTGATGATGAAGGAGTTTGAGATGACAGACATGGGGCTCATGGCGCACTACCTCGGCATAGAAGTAAAGCAACAAAAGGATGGAATATTCATTTCACAAGAAAGCTATGCGAAGGAGATCTTGAAAAAGTTCAAAATGGATAACTGCAAGCCGATAAGCACACCGATGGAGTACGGGATCAAGGTGTCCAAACATGAAGAAGGGGAAAGTGTAGATCCAACATTTTTCAAAAGTTTGGTTGGAAGTCTACGCTATCTTACATGCACGAGGCCAGATATCCTTCATGCAGTCAGATTAGTAAGCCGCTATATGGAGTCACCAACAACCACCCATTTCAAAGCCGCTAAAAGAATTCTTCGCTATTTGAAAGGTACAACAGACTTTGGCTTGTTTTATTTGGTATCTAATGATTACAAGCTTGTTGTATATAGCGATAGCGATTGGGGTGGAGATGTAGATAACCGAAGAAGCACTAGTGGATTCATGTTTTTCATGGGAGACACTGCTTTCACATGGATGTCAAAGAAACAACCGATTGTAACTTTGTCTACATGTGAAGTAGAATATGTTGCAGCAACCTCGTGCGTATGTCATGCAATTTGGCTTAGAAATTTAATGAAGGAGATTGGGTTAATGCAAGAAGAGCCTACTGAGATCCGTGTTGACAACAAGTCAGCCATTGCCTTAGCAAAGAATCCTGTATTCCATGATCGAAGCAAACACATCGACATCCGCTACCATTACATAAGAGAGTGTGTTGCAAGAAAAGAAGTACAAGTTGAATACGTGAAGACACAAGATCAAATTGCGGATATATTCACTAAGCCGGTCTCAAGCGAAAACTACGTCAGATTGAGAAGCTCACTCGGAATGACAAGATCAAGTTTAAGGGGGGGTGTTGGATTATAAACTTGATCCATATCAATGGAAACAAAATCCAAATCCAATCAATTGGAGTCCAAGCCCACAAATCTAAAATGTAGTAAATTTATTTAGGTATTTTAAGTATGTAGATTTTTGTGTGTGATAACCAAATTGGAGGCTATTAACTACAACTAATTTGGAGGCCATTAAATTAACTAAATAAGTTGGCTATTAATTGTATTAGTTGGAGGTGGTGGTAAGTAATTATGTTAGTTAAGAATTGTGGTTATTAATTGTGGGAGTTGGGAGTTGGGATTTGTATAATTCACCTATAAATAAGGGAGTTCTTTAGTTGTTTTTCATCAACAAAAATAAGAACTTCTTTAGAGAGAAAAGAAGTAAAAGAGTGAGTTGTAGTTTTTATATTATGAGTGAGAGTGTTCTTGTAATATTTTTGAGTTTAATAAAAGTTGTTTGTTTGAGTGTTTTAATTTCCAACAGTTATACCTTTTCAGAAGTCTGGTACGATTTTAATTATGCTGCACCAAAGATGAGACGTTTTCCTTTTGTTTTCTGTCAATGAAAAAATGTCAGTATTCTCAAAGTATTTGCCTTTTAACAACTTCACCCATAAGGACTGTGGTTCCCTTAGGATTCTCCATATGACTTTCATAAATAGAGCAGTGTTGTGCAATTTGCTGCTTCTTATGCAATTCCCCCATTCTGTCGACTTTGACATATCTGCTCCCATGGTATTAAGTGAATTTTCCTAATGCCTGCAGTACTTCCCCATAAAAAGCTTCGATTTGCTTTATCTAGAGCTTCCCAAATAGCCGAGAGGAGGAGATTTGGTTGCATAAGATGGTTTGGGATACAATTCGTAACCGCTTTGATTAATGTAGCACGTCCCGCAAGAGATAGGCATGACGCTTTCCATTAAAGCTTCACTAAATAGGAGCAGGTCATTCGCGAAGAACAAGTGAGTTATCACTAGACAATTCTTTGCACACTCTATTCCTTTCCGAAGTCCCGCTTCTATTTTGGCTTGAATAAGGTGCCCTAGTCTCTCCAGGCATAAAACAAACAAGTAGTATAACACCCCCTTAATAACTACAATATTAAAATAATTATACAGTACATATTTTTCGTAACATGTTCGACATTTTGTATAATGTTTAGTTTTTAACGACTATTAAGATATGTAAACTTCTTATTCACTCTTTAATTTACATAATATATGAGCAACATTTATATATACATAAACTCCAAATTTTAAGTCTAAATACAACACATATAATTCATACGTTTTAATACATGCCATTCTATATACAAAACCGAAAATATAGCAAAGCTTAAACAACCTCAAAATGATATCTCAGCTTGTGCTTCTCTATCAAACTACTCCACTTTGGTCCAGACTATCAACAATCTTCAGTATCTGCGTGTAGAAAATAAACTACACGCTAAGCAACTGGCTTCGTGTGTACACTAATTGTTATGTCATACAAGATAATACTTTACAAATTGTATAAAATAGTAATTAATTTGTGTTCATAAACTAAAAACCAAGCTAAACAACTTTATAAAACTTAAGAAGAATAGCACCTGTTTATAAAAAAAAATATAATCCAATTTTCTCAATGAAACATTACCAAAAGTAAGCCAAGTACAACAACAATTTCATAAGAACTAAGACACCAAAATCATTTATATAAAAATCTATATATAAAATCAAGCCCTTCATGTACTTCCAATTCAATAAAACTTTGCCCAAAGTAAACTAGCAATTCAATAACGGTTATATGGATACGGGGGCGGACAAGCCCGAAGCTGAAACTTCAATATCAGCGTATTTTCAATAATCGGTCCAGCCCGAAGCCGAAGCTTCAATATCAACGTATTTTCAATAATCGGACAAGCCCGAAGCCGAAGCTTCACAATCAATGTCAATATCAATAATTTCAATCTCATAATATCGGCCAAAACCCGAAGCCAAAACTTCAATTATTTGTGCAGTACTGCACCCCCCTTTATTGGCGCCAATCTACCCAGACCCCTTTTTCCTAATCGTTTACTATAGGCAACACATATATTTCAACTTCATTTTAAACAATAACTAATAGTAAAAAAATAATCAAAACAATACTTCAATATCAATTCAAATAAATCCAAACATTTACCTCAAAATCAGAACAACATACGAGACATAATTGGCTACTAAATTTTGAGTCAATAAATAAACCCAAAACCTTAATAAGATATCACCAACATATATTTCATAAAATTGAGTTCCTAGAGAAATTAAATTCTTAAATCTTCAGGTTTTACACTTATAGATAAAGCCATAATACAATATCAAGTACAATAAACAATTTCCCATAATTTCATATTCAATACTCAACTTTATCTGCATAAATTACCCTGAAAACAGAGAATTTTGACAAAAAGTTCTTCTAATCATAACTAGGTATGTGTCTTATCTTTCCAACGCCTTAAGAATCATGCAAATCCAATCTATATAGCTCAAGTTATGCTCAAAACAATCAACTATGTACAATCTGTAAAATTCCAGAAAAACAGTTTCCATACCTTCACTTGAACTGAAAATTTCACCAAGTAAAGAAACGAATTTGACAAAACTCTATTCTAGTCATAGCTTCACATATGTCTTAAGAATCCATGTAAACAAGAAGTTTCAAAATACAATTCATAAACCAGAATAAATACAGCAAACAATCAGTTGAGTTCAAGTCCGAAATTTTCAGCTAAACTTAATATGAAACAAAATTAGTGTACACACCTATTAATCTCTTTATTTACTCTCTTCTACCTCTTTTCCTCTTTCATGGCTTCCACTAGCACCCTCTACAATAACCATACCAATTTCAATGAAAAATACCCAATAATCAAAACATTAATCACTATGAATTTATGAATTCTATAACTATAGTTTCAATTGCAGTTTTAATTGCATCAATTTTTACTTACCTCAACCTTGAACCTTTAATTCCATAAATACTAACTCTTAGAAATCCTTAATCTCTTAACTCAAGAGGCTAGATTTATAAGCATAAAAGGCTTATGCCCCAATTTCTAGCAAATTTTTGAAATTAGGTTGAAGAGAAATTGAGTTCTGATATTTTGTGGATTTCTTTTAACCATAAGAAGATGAAGGAGGAAATATAAGAAGTAAATGAATGATAGATGAATGATAGAAGGGCATAGAAGCAGCTGGGAAATTGTATAGGATTTAGTTTTTTTTAAATTACCATTATACCATTCTTCAATTAACTAAATATTCATGACATCTTTTCTTAATTACTTCACTCTTATCTTATGGTTAACTTTTAAGAATATTATTTATACTAATTATAACTTCTAATTCAATTTATAACATCATAATTTATTATAAATTAAATCCTAAATTTTGGATTGAACAGAATGCGCATAGATGCTGTTGAGATACATTGGTCTATCAAATCCACCCACTGATCAAGCATACTCAGGCCTTTCAAAGTGTCGATGACAAAATCCCATCGGAGTCTATCATGGGCTTTTTCCAGGTCAACCTTAATCGCCACAAAGCCTTTCTTGCCTTTTTTGGTCCTCATAGAATGTATGACTTCCTGCGTTATCATGATATTATTGTTGATTTGCCGATCCGGGATGAAGCTGCACTGATTAGGCCCCACCAAGAAGGATAGAAGTGGCTTGATTCTATTGGCTATGATTTTGGTGATGGTCTTATAAACAACTGAGCATAGGCTGATGGGTTGGAATTGAGCAAAGTTCGTAGGATTGTCATTCTTTGGAATTAGGACTAGTAAAGTCTCATTAATCCCTGCCATTTCGGTTTTACCATTAAAAGTGTCCAAAATAAACTGCACTATGCCTTCACTCAACCCCCAATGCTTTTGGAAAAAATCGGCTGGTAAACCATCGATTCCCAGAGCTTTCGGCGGTCCCATTCCAAATATCACATTTCTGATGTCCAAAGCAGAGATAGGTCTGAAAGCCGATTGTAGAAAGTTAGGGTCAAGGGCTGGAAATCCTCTTCCCACATTAGTGCTCGTTATAAAGTGTCCTTCTTCACGAAAGAGGGTCTCAAAATATTTGATTGCCAATGGACTTAAGTTACAACTGGTCATCAATCCAATTCCCCAACTCATCTTAAAGATGATCAATCCTATTCTTCTTCCTATGTGTCATTATTGACATGTGGTAAAACCCAAGTGTTCCAATCTCCATCTCGAATCCAGGTCCTTCGAGATTTCTGGTTCCAAAATAGATCTTCTTGATTAAGAGTTGCTAGAAGTTCTTCCCTCAGCTCTGATTCTAAGGTTGACAATGATTGGGACCAGTTGTTCTCAAGCTCTCTATTAATGCCTGCTAGCCTAGCCAGAAGTCTTTTCTTTTCATGAGTTATATGCCCAAATACCATACGGTTCCAAGCACCCACCTCCTTCTTAAAATTCTTAGATGCTAAGAATACATTAGACCGGGGCAACCATTTATCTACAACCAGTTTTTTGAAAAGCAGATGTGTTTCCCAAGCTACCTCATACCTGAATGGTCTATTGTTAATCTCATAGAAAGGTCCTTCTGATTTGAGGAGAATTGGGCAATGGTCTGAATGTTGAAAGGGTAGGTTAGTCACAGTTGTATTTGGGAATAGACATCTGCCTGTTGTGTGTGTATATGCTCTATCCAATCTAACTCTAAGTCTCTTTCTTCTCCATGTAAATTTGTTTCCTATTGCCCCTAGATCAATAAGATTGCATGCATTAATCTGAGCTTGGTGGTTGTGGCATCTATTGAAGTAATGATAGAACCCCCTTATTGATCTTCTATACTTGTAATGTCATTAAAGTCACCTAACATAAGCCAGGTCGTATTGTAGTCAACTGCCAAACTTCTGATTTCTTCCCACATCCAATTCCTCATTGAGATCACCGCACTTGCATAAACAAGCGCCATCATAATTTTAAAGGAAGATGTTTTGACCCAGATAAGGAGGAAGTATCTATCAGATTTGATGACATCAATCTGCTCAACGCTAGGTCTCCAAGAAAGCCAGATTCCTCCTGAAAAGCCTATAGGATCAATGCAAAAAAACTTCCAGCCTTTAAGTTTTGTTACAATTTCATGAGCTCTTTCCTTTCCCACTTTAGTTTCTACTAGTCCAAATATATTCAACTTATGTAATCTAACAAGATCCTTTAGATGTAGGTAACTTTTAAGGCTTGCACAACCTCTTATATTCTAGAACAAAAAATTCATAATAATCTGAGATGTTTAAAAGATGAAACCAGTACCTCAATCGGTACCTATTGAGTTGGCTTGAAGCCAAGTGGAACCTCAGACTCATTTATCTCACTCTTTCCCTTCTTAGTTTTTCTCCCACCTTTGCCCATAAGTGAGTCAGGCAGAATCGGTGGCAGAATATTCTCCGTTCCCGATGGCATTGCCATGTCTTCTTTATCCTTAGAGGTCTATAATGGTTCCTTGCTTCCCATAATCGCTATAGAATTTTTGTTACTTTGATCAAAGGATGCACTTAGATCCATGGGTTTAAGGATATTAATTTGAACTTGCTTGTGGGGATCCTCTCCCGGTTCCATTGATGGAATATGATCATATTGGTCCCTGTGAGGGTCTAAGTTTTATCAGAGGGGGGTGAATGACCTTTTTTCGAGGAATTAGTAGACTTTAAAAAGTCTAAGTGTAGCGTGTTTGATTATGATCCGGGGGATGAATCTGGATGATGCAAATGTGATAATATAGTGCAATAAATAAAAAGTTAGAGAACTAAACACAACGATTTATACTGGTTCGGCCCTGCCTATGTCCAGTCCTCAGAGTTTCCTTCCTTTGAGCTTTTCCATTAGTGAATTCCTTTCCAACTGGCAGGAATCAAGCTTTACAAATTGTCTCCGAATGGTAACCCTTTTCGGATGTAGGATATACCACTAGAAGCACTAACTTTTAGCTGAGTCCTCTTATCTTTAGCAGGATATACCACTTAGATTTCTACCCAAACCTAAGCTGAGTCCTACAGGTAGATCCCACTCAAAGCACCTACTTTAACTTATATCCCGATCTCATAACTCACCCAAGTTGGAGATCGTTACAGTTGGTTTTACTCAAGGGTTTTGGTTTTAGACTTCCTCAAGTTCATAACTCACTTGGGAATCCTTACAATTGATATGGAAATGTTTGATTCTTTGAGGGATGTGTTTCTGATTGCTTTTGCAAATTCTCTTGTTAATTGCTTTCTCAAATCAACCAGCACCTTCTCAACTTGTGAAGCTTCCTTTTTATAGGCTTCTATCATAAATATAGCCTTTGTGGATTGGTAAGCTGTGATTAATCTTCACCGTTAATTAGGTAAGTTATAGAGATTCTGAAGCCGTTGATCAATCTATTAGACAGAGATTTTGACCCGTTTAAATCCTTAGGATTGAGGCTAAAAAGTTGCCAGTGATAGTTTTCTTTGGATTTTAGTGATACACCAACTTTTATACTAGTAACTTTTTGGTGTGAGCTCAACGCGCCTTCTTATTGGTCTAGGTGAAAAAGATTGTTACCTTTTTCTTTGTCCGGTGTCAGTCCTTTGTCCTTTATTGAAAAGTACTAGCTGTCATTTTTGCCTTGCTTTGGGGAAAAGGATCTTTGACTTGGAGACTAAAAGAATGGAGGGAATGGAATTTTTGAATCATTCCTTTTGTCTGAAATATTAAGTTTTCTGGATGGCCTTAGACTTAATATATCCGGATTTTCCTTCTTATGGATGCTTCTGCAATCAGTTCTTTCGGATTCTGTTTTGGCCGATTTAAAGTTTGTTTCCTTTCCAAATGCTTCCATTTATTCTTGGATGATTGTCTTCACTTGTCTTAGACTTTGATGTCATGAATATATGTCTGGATGTTGTGACTTAGGTTCTTTTGCATTTAGGTGTTTTGTTTACTTCAAACCTGATCTGGTTTACTTGTATTTCGGATCATTGTTTCGCAACAATCTCCCTCATTTATTGAAAACAAAAACCTAAAGCATCTAAGCATAAGGGAACAAGTTTATATGAGCTAAGTATGATTCTTGATACTGAGTCATTTACAAATTTTACTCCCTCATAATTCTAGCATCCCCTTTAACTCCCCTAACATTTTACATTTCTAGCTTTTAATGTTTTTGTAGTACAATTACAGATTGTACTCTTAGCAGCAATTTTTGTAATAGATTTTCACTATATATACTTCTGTTGTTAACAATGGTTAACATCAATGAAGTGCATGTTTACAAGTACAGAAATATATTAGTGAAAAAGTAAAGCTAGCTATTACAGATTTTACAAGATAAGATATAGCTAGTCTGATTTCTTTTTCGGGATGCACCAGATGCTCCTCCTTCCTTTTCTTTTCCTTTGCCACTCTCTCCTTTTGGATGTTTCTCCCCCTTTTTGTTTTCAGTAGAGGGGTTGATTACCATGTAAGTTTTATCATCCCACTTTTCTTGCCAAGCCTTAGAGTAGATAGAGTAGTCCAAGTTTCCCTACTTTCTTGTTTCAGTGATGTGGTCCACAGTGGCTAGAGAAAGATGTAGAGGGTGGAAGAGGCTCCTGAGCTGAATGTAGGATCCGGTGATATATGAATGCATTTTCAGTACATAGTCCATATCCTTCTCATCAAAGTATGGAAAGAGTGCCTTGAGAAGAGTAGTAATGCCCTTGTGTCTGAACAATCCTGTGTCCCCAATGTGTTGGACCAGGTCTTGGAAGATTGGAATAAGTTGGCTTTCCGGGATGGAGGGAGAGGAGGATTCAGAGATGGATATGTTTGACAGTCCGGACTGCATTTTATCAAAATCTTTGCCTAAATCCCGGTGGATGTTGTGAATGTTGGAGTTTACTATTGTGATATCCTTGCGAAGATCATCTCTGATTTGTTCAATGGCTGAGTCTTGTCCATTGAATTGACCACACACCTCCTGTGCTATGTTGGCCAATTGTGAAGCAAAGAGTTTTAGCAAATCCTCTTCCATGAACTTTGTCAGTTTATTTAGAATTGTTTGCAGCTGTTCATTCAAGCTAGGGAGAGTTAATTTTTATTCTTTCTCAGCTATTAATTTTGATAAGCTTTCAAACTTTGTGTCAATGTACTCCTTTATTTCTGTGGATAGCTCGGAGGAGGATGATGTAATCTTATATAAAATGGTTGCGCAGTTATTTGTTGCACCGGTGTTAGCTAGATCAGCAGAGCGATTTGCTTCTACGACACTTGTTTTCAGTTCATTTAGCATCGGAGTAACCTTGGCTAGTGATACCTCAGCAACAAGATCTACAGTGGGAAAATCCTCCAATTTCTGCTCAATGCGCTTCACACTCCCTTTGATATCCCCAATATCCTCTTTCAAATTTGGAGAAGTAGATTTATCACAGAGTTGCTTCTTAACGGACTTCAGGGTGTTTACCACTTCTTGAAGAGTGGTGGATAGCTTATCTTCCCTGTGCCCTTCCACTGTAGCCTCTTCTATTAATCTCAAAGCCACTCATAATTTTTCTCTTCTTGTTGGCTGAGGATTGAAAGTTCTTGGCTTATTCAGATGTCCAAATGAGGATGTAGATGTATCATTGGAGCTGGAACTGCTGCCTTATAGTTTTTCATCATTGCTCTTCTCCTTGCTACTTTCATCCTCACTTGAATGATCCGTATCTTCCTTTTTTGTATCCAACTGTTCCCCTGGATTAGCCTTGCCCCTTGAGTCCTTTCTAGAAGTATGCTCTTGGGAACCCAAACTATATCCCTCCTCCGGAATAATGTCTTCTGGGCTAGACTCATCATCCTTAGATACATTTAGAGAATGTGCATCTAAGTTATCCCTATTTTCAACTATTGTTTCAACACTAGCAGTGATGTCTGTGTTAATATCAAATGACACAGATTCAGGAATTACCTCATAGTTTTATGCAGAAATGTAGTTGGTTGCATCCTCTTGTGTTTCTTCATCAACTTCCACCTCAACTCCTGGATGACAGGAAATGTCCTCTGTCACCCCTACAATTGCCTTTTTAGGACTTTTGATTTCTCCACCAGGTGCATTGGTAGGTCCTCAATGCCATTTTCATGTGCCTTTATAGGACTTTTCTCAGTTGTGGTTTCAATTTCCACATTTAGTAGATTATCCAGAAGTGGTTTGGATCTGGGTAGGAAGGGGAAATTATTAGCTTTTGGTTCTCGGGCTATGGTTGCCATATCCACTAGATCAATGAGAATCAGTTGAGCACCAGAAGAACCTCCGGGTCCTTCTACTGTAAGTTTCTTATTGATCTCAGTATTTTCCTTTATAGCTTGTCTTATCTCTTCATACTGAGGATCATCTGGATTGACTTCCTCAATGATTCCGGGGACATTTTTCTCTTTCATGATTCTGGCCATAGCCAATTTTTCTTCTTCTGCCCTTTTCGCCGCTTCCTCATCAATCACAATGCCCGTAGGCTTCTTGGCCTTCTTCTTTTGAGCTTTATGGGCTCTCTTGGCCTTATCAAAGGTACACCCCTTTCGGGTGAATTACTTCTTAGGTATAGGAGCTTCATCTCTTGTTTCTTCATCATCAACCACAACCTCCGGGATTTCAGCTTTTCTTTTCTTGTCTGCTGCTTTTATCAGCCACCACCTTGGCTTAGGCTTTTTCGGGCTCTTGCTCAATAGTTGAGTGAGGGTTTAGGTGTCCTTATCAACTTCTTCTACCAGAATTAAGGCAAGTTTCTTATGTCTTTGGCTTGATGCTTCTAGCCTTTTTAGGCATCGAAGCCTCTTTAGTCGGATCAACTGCCTTCCGGGCTCTAGTCTTCTTCTCATCTCACTGCTTTTTAGCCTTCTCCTCATTCCACTTCTCCCTAAAATTTAGCTTTCTGGAATTCTTTTCTAGAATTTCCCTTCCATTTACAGACTGGAATCCGATTAAGTTTACTTCATTGGAGAGAAGGATCCTGGTGATCAGAGCACCATGAGAATTTTTGTGTTGCTTGAGATAATGAATAATCAACACTGGCATATTGATGACTATGATCTCCACCCAGTGTTGAAGTACACAGTGCTGGAAGGATGACACTGAGATGAGAGATCTCTTTCGGATGAGAATTAATTTTGTGAGAGCGTATTGGAGGAATCATGGTACCTATGGAAAGTAAGTGGAGAATTTATCTCCAAAATAGTTCAGATGTAGCCACATCTTAAGTTCGTAATTAACATGTTGCTCATCTCTATCACTTCTGAGCTACACTCCATCATTCTTCATATTGAGGAATTTTTTGAAAAATTCAGGGTAATGGTTATTACCTTTCCTTGAACTTTAGTTCTCAGAGCATCATGGAAGGAGTGGGCTCTAAGATTATCGTAGAATTCTCCTACCAAATTTGAATATGTTGGATAGTTGATTTTGAGGAAGTCAGTCAGGTATTAATCCTCAATCAATTTGGAGTATGGGTTTGTCTGAAATTGAAAATTATCTCCCAAGAAATCGGTAGGAATAACAGAGTCATTTATTTTGAGTTTGAGGGTTTTGAAGCTTGCATCTTTAAGATCGAATTCTGTAAAGATGTTTTGAGTGGGGAGCATTTTGGGTTCTTCGCTTGTCATGATGGCAGCCATTTATAAGAAGGTTTAAAAGAAATAGGGTTTGAGATTGGATTTGTGCAGAGTAACAGTTGGTAATTTGTTTGCGTGAGGAAGAAAGGGAATTTTGGGGGGTTTTGTAGGATTTTCGAAGTGAGGGTATTTTGGTAATCCGGACGCCATTAATTTTTACTGGATTGATGATATGGCAGACTGAATTTTAAAAGAGAGGTAAATTTTGTTAAATTGGAGAATGGGAACGATTTATTTTAATTTCCATCTGTTGAATTTACCACACGTGTAACTCCTAATAGACGTTTGAAATTCAAAAAGTAACAGTTACTTTTCAGCACCTTTACTGCCAAGTGTCTTTTTTGTATACTAACGTGGCAATATTCCCTCCAAAGTATACTTTTTTCAAGTCTTCTTCTCTTCTAGATTCCTTGTCCTGCCAAGGATCTAGACTATCCTTAGACTGTCTTCCAAATTTCTTTAAATTGGATTAGACATCCCAATTGACTCTCTTAGCTTGCCAAATTAATCTTTACTAAATGGCTTAGTAAAGATATCTGCTCTTTGTTCATTGGTTGGAATTTACACCAATGCAACATCCTTTTTCATCACATGATCCCGGATGAAGTGATGTCTTATATTAACATGTTTCATCCTGCTATGGAGTAATGGATTCTTTGACACATCAATGGCACTTTTATTTTCACTGTGAGCGGACAACGTTTTGTGCGGCGGCTACGGGGCCGGGCCTGTGGACCGGCCTCTAAAAATAATGGGGATGATGTGATTGGAAGAAAAGGTTTTGCATATTTTAATGCTAAAAAGATAAGAGATCGAAATCCCGTATTTAAAACAGAGTCGCCACCCGGTTTAGCTCAATCGGGAAATTTTGGTACGATTTTCCCACCGGGTGGTTGGACCATACTTTAAGTAGAGATTCCGAGTTCGGATGATGTTATCTATTATTCATTAGGCCAGGTTAAGATACTTCATTCTATCTTAATCTGTTTAATCCATCCTATTTATTTGTGTTTTCGGTTATTATGTTATTTTCGCATTTATCAAGCAATTGAAGCGACGAATAAATCATTACAGTTATAAAAAATAAGTGCGGAAAATAAAATTATTACAAGGCTTCCAAGTCCTATACATTTTTTTATGCGATAAACAAAATGCTCGAATGTCTAATATGCATCTACCTGCAGAAGATGGTTAGCACGGATATGGCGTGTTTTATTTACAATATTATAAAGCCCAGTTGGATGGCTAAAATGAGATTTGAGCAACGTTTGCGAGAAATTCTATTTTTTTACCAAATTTTAGGTTCGATCGTTGTTTTAACCAAATTATTAGTGAAAATACCACATGTTATGAGGTGGGGTCTATTTTCGGAAGGTTTTGGACCTCCATCGTTTCACTGTATACCCTAGTTTTGGGAAATAAACTAGGTCAGAAATCAACGAAATAGAAGTAGCTGTCCAGAAAGCCATGCTGCCGGTGGCATGATTGATGTCGCTGGTGACATAAGTAAGCAGGCAGGCTATATGGCTTTCTAGGTACCATAAAGAAAGGGTCCCATAAGAAAGTGAGGTCTCTGGGGAATGTGATGCCACCGGCGGTATCAATGATGTCTCTGGCGATATGGATGATACCGCCGGTGACATCACATATCTTCGACGACATCGATTTCTTGCAGCTGCAGCGAGCAGTGTCAAAAGTGACTGAGAACCCAAAAATGAGCACAAATCAACGAGAATTAGCCCAAATCAGTAGTATTAATGCCAAAGAGCTATGAGACTCAGGATTTTTACCTCGGGGTCGTATATCCACTTCTTCGTGAACCAAAAAGAAAAACCTCCGGGGAGCTTGTAACAATGATTTAGTAGTAAATTTAAGAGATTTAGGTCTCTAAGTCCTATTAAGTTGATTTTAACGAAAATACCAACTGATTTTAAGCTCACAATCAAAGATTTCAAAGAAGAAAAAACCAGGAAAAATGGATTATAATCCTTTTTCCTACCTTTTCTAATTCTTATCTCACTAAAATCTATTTTCTCATTCAATTTCAGCCTCCTCGCTTCTAATTCAGCTCCCCCTCCTCAATTTCAGCTTAAGGTGTGTTTTTATAGGCAAATTGGGGTGGTTTTGTAGACCTTTTTGACTAATTCAGCCAAAAGTGGCCGAAAGGCTGTCTGTACAGGGACCCGCTTCGGGTCATGCCGCCGACGACATGGTGTTACCGCCGGCGATATGGCTGATGCCATTGGTGATATGGTGATACCTCCGCCAGTATGGCTGATGCCGCTGTTGGCATCAACCTCCGACAAATTGACAGCCAACGGGCCCAGGAGCCTAAAAAGTTGTAAAAAGCGGTCAAAAGTGGGTCAAAAGGCATCTTTTTGAATTTTAATGATATTTTAATGGGTATTTTTAATTTGGGTGTAAATCATCGGTTTAAGCTCCTACCAGACGCGTTATTGGCCACGCCGAACTGGATTCTACCAAGTATAAAATTCGCAAGGAATATTATTTTGGTAATAAAAATTCTAAAGAGAACTTTTATTTCGAGGCATTAAAATAGGGTACACGTCATCATCGTCTTGCGAGAGGGACTGCAAAATCCTGTGCTCACAGTCACACATAACATCCATACACCTAGATTGAACTCCATAATCCTCTAGTTGTTGCTTGATCCAAAGGAGTTGAGCTACACAACTTTTAACTGCCATATATTTTGCTTCTGTGGTTGATAAAGCAACTGAAGTTTGCTTCTTGCTGTACCATGATACCAAGTAGTCTCCAAGGAAATGGTAACCTCCGGATGTAATTTTTCTCTCAAAAGTGTCTCTGCCATAGTCTGTATCAGTAAAGCCTTACGATGTGAAATCTCCGCTACTAGGATACCATAACCCAACTTCAGTGGTTCCTAGAAGATATCTAAGGATCCTCTTAACTGCCTTGAGATGAGAATCCTTAGGATTGGATTGATATCTTGCACAGTAGCAAACTGCATAGTGTATGCCAGGCCTACTAGTGGTCAAGTATAGAAGTGATCCAATCATTCCTCTATATAGCTTCTGATCAACATCTTCCCCTCACAATCCTTGGATAGGATAGTATCTGATCCCATTGGAGTAGACATTAGCTTGTTCTTGTCCATTTCAAACTTCTTTAAGATCTCCTTGGTATATTTGGACTGATTAATGAAAATCCCATCCAGACTTTGCTTAATTTGTAGACCAAGGAAGAAATTTAGTTCTCCCATCATAGACATCTCAAACTCCTTCTGTATTTGAGAGCTGAATTCTTCACACATCTTCTCATTTGTTGCCCTAAATATGATATCATCCACATATTGAACTATAATGATGTCATCCTTCCTTTTCTTGATGAAAAGAGTTATATCTACTTTACCCCAGATATATCCCTTGCATATGAGAAATGTTGTGAGTCTCTCATACCATGCTTTAGGTGCTTGCTGTAATCCATAGAGGGCCTTCTTCAGCTTGTAGACATGGTCCGGATGTTTTGAGTCTTCAAATCCAGGTGGCTTCTTAATATAAACTTCTTCCTAGATAACTCCATTAAGAAATACACTTTTGACATCCATTTGGAACAATGTAAATCCCATGAAGGACGTAAAAATATATAAAATTCTGACTGGCTCCAGTCTTGTTACAGGGGCAAATGTTTCTTCAAAGTTAATCCCTTCATATTGATTGTAGCCTTGGGCAACCAGTCTTGCCTTATTTCTTACTACATTTTGGATTCATCTAGCTTGTTCCGAAAAACCCATTTGGTGCCAATGATTGGTTTTCCCTTTGGAGGTGCCACTATATCCTACACATCGTTCCTGTTAAATTGATCTAGTTCTTCTTGCATTGCTATCATCCAGCTTTCATCTCCTTCAGCATCTTGAAATTTCTTTGGCTTAATAAGAGAGATAAAGGCAGCATGGCTCATCATCTAGTTAAGTTGACCTTTGGTTCTTACTGTATTTTGGACATTGTCCAGAATAGCAAGCCTAACTCTTGTGGGTTGAGATCAACTTGTTGTACTTCTCGATCAAAAGATATTCCTTCATCTTCTTCTTTGTATTTCTTGATTTGGAATGAATCAGGAACTTCGACTTCCTTCTTTTCTCCAGAGTTTTCTGCTTCCGGAATTGGATCTTCCGGAGTGGAACTTCTTTTGCCTGCATGGTTAGTCTCATCAAAATCTACATGCATAGACTCTTCCATAGTTTGGGTTTGTTTGTTGAAGACTCTGTAAGTCTTACTATGTATTGAGTAGCCAAGGAAAATTACTTCATCAGACTTAGGATCAAATTTTCCTAGTTGCTCTCTATTATTTAGGATGTAGCATTTACATTCAAATGCTTTAAAGTACCTAATTTTGGGTTTTTTTCCCTTCCAGATTTCATATAGGGTTTTTTCTATGGTCTTTCTAATGAGAGCTTTATTCAAAATATAACATGTTGTATTTATAGCCTCACCCCAAAAATATTTTGGCAAGCAATTTTCATTTAGCATTGTTCTAGCCATTTTAACTATGGTCCTATTTTTTCTCTCAACTACCCCATTCTGTTGAGGAGCATGAAGGGCAGAGAAGTTATGTTCAATCCCATTAGAGTCACAAAATTCAACAGAGTGCTTATTTTTTAACTCACCACCATTATCACTCCGGATGCGTGCAATGCTTATGCCCTGTTCTACATCTATCTGGATGAACGTTTTTGAGAATTGGTGAAAGGCTTCATCTTTGCTTGCTAACAAAAGAACCCAGGTATAGCGAGAATAATCATCCATAATCACCATGGTGTATTCTCTTCTACCTAAACTCAATGGTTTGATTGGACTAAAGAGATCAATATGTAAGAGCTCAAGTACTCTTTTAAAAGGAATGTAGAAGATGGAAGGGAAACTTTTCATGTGTTGTTTACCTAGTTGACATGCAGGGCATAGATGATCCTTATCAAAAGCAACCTTAGGCAAACCCACTACCAATTCCTTTTTGGCTAGTTTAGATAGGAGGTTCATGCTAACATGTCCCAACCTTCGGTGCCATAGCCATGATTCTTCTTCTTTAGACACCAAGTAGATATTATTTTTCTCATTTTTAATGTTGACAGAATAGACATTATTTACTCTAGGTGCATAAAGAATGAGTTGATTAGACTTACAACCATAGATTGAGCAGCCTCCGGAATCAAAGGTGACTTTTCTTCCTTTGTCGCAGAGTTGGGCTACACTTAGCAAGTTGAACTTCAGTCCATCAACCAGTGAAGCATCTTTTATCTTTAATTCAGATCCAATGGTTCTATGTCCAATGATCTGTCCTTTTTTACTGTCTCCAAAGCTTACCTTGCCTCCCTTCTTCCAGGTTAATGTGATGAAGGTCTTCTCATCACCTGTCATGTGCCTTGATCATCCACTATCAATGTACCAAGTGTGTTGATCTACTGTGGATCTAAGGCATACCTACAAAACGGATCAAGTGGGTTTGGGTACCCAATCAGATTTGGGTCCTCTCGGGTTAATAACCATTTCAGGCCAAGGATTAACATTATAATAGCCATTTTTTAATCTACATAATTTAGTAATATGATTATTTTTTCCATAAAACATGCACCCTAAGATAGGTCTGCTCTGCTCCTGCTTCTTTTTTATCTTTTTAAGATCCTCCTTCCCATAGTTCCCTTTATATCCATCTTCTTGTAAACTTGTAAATGGTCTGGTGTGTATCCAGAAGCTGGTTGGAGGTGCAACTTCTGCTGCATAGTTCCTTCTCTGTTTGGCAGGTTGATGATTGTATATAACCTTAGCCTTTCCTTTTTATGGATATGTATATCTTTGGGCTTGTGGTTGCCTGCTGACCTCCTTCACTTTTTGGTTGAAAGACTTTGGATTTCCTTTGGTAGCTTGATGCTGATTTTTTTGTGTATTCTGCCTAAGATTCCTTTTTAGTTACGAAGGACCTGATCTCCTTTCGAAAGCTTCCTTCATTAGAGTTAGCTCCCTATCTAACCCCATTAAGTTAGCACTTAATATCTGCACTTAATTTTTCAGGAAGTTCTCTTCAACCATATCAATGTGCTTAGTGATTCTTATCAAATTCACCATCTTCAGCAAGCTCCATCACGAGTCTTCTTAGGGATTTTATAGCTTTAGTGTTCTTCCTCACATTCTTGATCACAATAGCTAAATCTCTAGGAATTTTAAGGTTAGAAACAAAATTAGAATGAGAGTTTACCTTAGTACTGGCTGTTTCTGATTTTGATTCTTTGATTTGCATTGTTTTTTGCTTTGAGGCATTCTTTCTGGATTATCCTGCCTCCGGATTAGTCAGTGCCATAAATACATAGTTAGCAGTCTCCTCTTCTTCTGTTGAAGATGAGCTACCGCTTTCTTCACTATTACTCCAAGTGGCTATCATTGCTTTCTTCTTGTGCTTCTTGGTTCTTTTAAGCTTAGGGCATTTGGTTCTGAAGTGCCCTTTTTCTCCACATTTAAAACATGCAGCTTCTTTTTTGGGATCCCTTTTTTCTTCTGGATTCTTTCTAGGCCTGTCTCTTCTAGATGTCCCTTCCCTTGATCTTCGGGATTCATACTTTCTGGACTTTCTCCTTTCTTTCTTTTGTAAAACCTATTGAGTTGTATGGCTAGCATAGCCATATATTCTTTGCTACTTTGAGGTTCCTTGAGTTGCTCTTCTTCTCTGGATGAGGTTGATCCGGTTAATTCAGCCTTGAGTGCAATGGCTATCTTCTTCTCTTCAGGCTTCTTCTCCTGTTGGTTATATCTTTCTAGGGATAGCTCTTGAGTCAAGATATTGCTAATGAGCTCATTATAACTGTAAAAGTCCAAGTAATGAACTTCCTCGATGGCTATCTTCTTGTTATCATCCTCCTTAGTGAGACTCTGGAGTATTTTCTTTACCATCTCTAGACTCTGGAGTATTTTCTTTACCATCTCTACTTCTCAAATTTCCTTTCCAAGCCTTTTCATCTCATTAACTAGATATGTGTATCTAATGTTCATACTGCTGATTGATTCTTTTGGCTCCATCTTAAAGGTCTCAAGTTTTTATTGGAGTAGATCAAGTTTAACTTCTCTTACTTTATTGGTTCCTTCATAGGTAACTTCCAACTTCTGCCAGATCTCTTGTGCAGTCTCACATCCTGATATGCTATTAAATTCTGTTGCACTAATCCCATAATGAAGCATCTTAATAGCATTTGCATTTTCACACAATCTCTTATAATCATTCTCATCCCATAAGCTCTATGGCTTGCGGGTGGTTAAACCATCTCCCTTATGAGTAGGCTCATATGAACCATCTTTAATGGCCATCCATGCTATCATGCTTTAAGCCTGAATGAAATTCTTCATCCGATTTTTCCAGAACGTGTAGTGTTCACCGATGAAGAGTGGAGGACAAGTAATGGACATACCCTCAAAAAGGAGTTGTGAGTTGTAAAAACTGATTTTGAAATTTGAATCAAAATTTTGGACCTTTAGCTCGAGATTGTTAGATCTCTAGTTTTGAGCACTTACTCTGATACCACTTATTGGTCCCTGTGAGGGTCTGAGTTTGATCAAAGGGGGGGTGCATGACCCTTTTTCGTGGAATTAGTAGACTTTATAAGTCTAAGTGTAGCGTGTTTGATTATGATCCGAGGGATGAATCCGGATGATACAAATGTGACAATATAGTGCAATAAATAAAAAGTTAGAGAATCAAACACAATGATTTATATTGGTTCAGCCTCGCCTATGTCTAGTCCTCAGAGTTTCCTTCCTCCGAGATTTTCTACTAGTGGATTCCTTTCCAACTACCAGGAATCAAGCCTTACAGATTGTCTCCGGATGGTAACCCCTTCCGGATGTAGGATATACCACTAGAAACACTAACTCCTAGCTGAGTCTTCTTATCTTTAGCAGGATATACTACTTAGATTTCTACCCAAACCGAAGCTGAGTCCTACAGGGAGATCCCACTCAAAGTACCTACTTTAAGCTGTATCTCACAACTCACCCAAGTTGGAAATCTTTACGCTTGGTTTTACTCAATGATTTTGGTTTTGGACTTCCTCAAGTTTATAACTCACTTGGGAATCCTTATAACTGATTCTTGAAGGGATGTGTTTTTGATTGGTTTTGTGAATTCTCTTGTTAATTGCTTTCTCAAATCAACCAGCACATTCTCAACTTGTGAAGCTTTCTTTTTATAGGATTCTATCATAAATGTAGCCGTTGTGGGTTGGTAAGCTGTGATTAATCTTTATCGTTGATCGGGTAAGATGTGGAGATTCCAGAGTCGTTGATTAATCCATTAGATAAAGATTTTGACCCGTTTAAATCCTTGGGATTAGGGCTAAAAAGTTGTCAGTGATCGTTTTCTTTGGATTTTAGTGATACACCAACTTTTATATCAGTAACTTTTTGGTGTGAGCTCCATGCGCCTTCTTATTGGTCTAGGTGAAAAAGGTTGTTACTATTTTCTCTGTCCGGTGTCAGTCCTTTGTCCTTTTTCTAAAAAGTGCTAGCTGTCATTTTTATCTTGCTTTGGAGAAAAAGATCTTTGACTTGGAGACCAAAAGAATGGAGGGAATGAAATTTTTGAATCATTCCCTTTGTCTGAAATATTAAGTCTTTCGGATGGCCTTAGACTTAATATATCCAGATTTCGTTCTTCCGGATGCTGTTTTGGACAGTTTAAAGTTTGTTTCATTTTGGGTGATTGTCTTCACTTATCGTGAACTTTGATGTCATGAATATATATCCGGATGTTGTGACTTAGGTTCTTTTGCATTTAGGTATTTTGTTTACTTCAAACTTGATCCGATTTATTTGTGTTCCGAATCATTATTTTCCAATAGATCGCATTGTATATTGGTTGGAGAGATATTGGTCATTGGGGGCTTATCCATAGAAATTGACCAATTTTGTCTAATTGGAATTCTTGAAAAGATTTCAAAGGGCCCCCAAGGCTTTGGGGCTTAGGTCTGATAGTGGGCTGATGCTTTTTGGGAATTGGACTAGGCCCACTTGTGCCATTTCCTTGGGTAAGAGCTGAAAGTTGACCATTTTCTAGCATAGCCATCCCTATCTTCGTAGCTTCTGGTGCCAACAACTCTGTAGACCTAAGGATGTTGAATCTACTGCCTACAATAGCTTTATCCTTTCCATTTACCTTCTTACTTGTCACTAGGGTTCGTCGCTCTTCCTAAAAATCAGGTGTATTTTGGGTCTTTTCCATGTTAGCTTTCCTCTGATTACTTGCAGGTGCGTTTTATTGATAGCCGGAGCTGTTCGTCGTTGTTGAGTTTATTTTCCTTCTTTTGTTTTGCTTGCCCACCATCCATGGTTCAAACTTTTCCAGAACTTCAGGCCTTGTTACTTTACTGAGATTCGGTAGAACGCCTTCTCCTTCCACAGGTTCTGTACTCGGGTTTTCTTCAGAAGCTTTTTTGGGGCATGCTTCTTTATTATGGCCTTATATACCACATGAAAAGCAAATATTATGAAGCCCTTCATATTCAATTCTATAAACCCTGTTCTTTAGACGAAATTTTGCTAATAGAGGTTTACTTAGGTCTATCTCAACACAAGCCCTTGCAAATTTACCTCTACTGGCACTCAGAGTGGTATTATCCATATACAGAGCTTTCCCTACCAAATTATGCAATCTTATTAGTCCTGCTAAATTGTAGTACTCAATAGGTAGACTTGGGAATCGTACCCACGCTGTAATATTGGTCACCTGGACGTTATACAGGTCAAAATGAGGGTGCCATTTAGTTACTGATATCAAATGGTCAGCCACCATCCATGGGCCACCTTGTAGAGCATTTAGGAAGTCCTCCGTTGTAGAGAATCTTGCATTGTTCATTAGTGAGGTCAATTAGTCCCATTGTTCCCTTTTTTTTGCCAAAATTTGTACAGTTTGGAGGCCAAGAAATTGAAACCAACCCTTCTTCCAAGCACTTTGCAGATGATTGAATATTTCCATGGCTTCCAAAATGAAGCCTTTTTTGAAGCAGAGAAATGTAGCCTGGGGCATTTATCATCTTCTTCTTCTTCATCTTCACTGTTAGATATTGCCAAAAAGTCGTCTTCCTCAAGATGATCAGAATCTGAGGAGTAAGAGTTTTCTGACATGGTTTCATTATCTCCTGATACTACCCCTTTTAGAGCATCTCTATAGGGAGACTTCTTTCTATAAGGAGAGGCAGCTGTTTTCACATTTTCTTCACCTACTGAGTTCTCATTTATGCCTGTTGTACCATCAGGTCCTTTGCTCTTCTTGTTACTTCGTTCGAGTTGATCGTTTTCCTCCCTGGAGAGGGTAAGTGGACCTGTAGATGTTATCATGTATGTGGAAATAATTAGCTACTCCAATCATCATACTAATATAAATAACGGTAATCCTTACAACCAAGATATATTATGATACTCAGCTTCCTTATTATTGTATGCTACTCAATACCACCACTGATGGTGTACTTGGAATTCTCGTCTTTTAAGGAATTCAATTATGTTGGTGGCAGGCCTTAGTCTAATAGTTTAGACGGAATATGTAATTTTAAAGGTTATAATTTTGATTTACATTCAGGGTGAAGTAAAGACTTTTCTTTGTATTTAACAGGGCTGGTCATGATATTCTGGGGGCCCTAGGCAAAATAAAAAATATGGGGCCCTTGGAAAAAAAATTATGCAAATTTGAAATATATTCTAAATAAAAAAGAATTTCATTAACAGTTGTATTTATTGTGTAATTATATTTAACAATCGTTAAAATCCAAAAAAAAAAAATTTAGAAGTCATAATTTTTTTCAAAAGAAGAGGAGGTGGTGAAGTTTTAACTTCAATGTACAAAGAAAAAAAACTAAAACGCTTGCTTGTCTACTGTTGAAGAAGAAAAGATGATGAAAGGGAGAAATAATATGAACGTTAAAAGTAACTCTTAATATTCAAGACTTCAAGTGTTTATGAATGAGATTTGATTAAAAATATTATGAATTAAGATAAAAAAAATGAGTAAGTTTTAAAATATTCATATTCTTATAAATGAGATCAAATTAGAAATATTAGGAATTAAGCTAAGAAATAAGTTTTGAAAATAATAAATGATGCGCAAAAATTTAATGAAATTTGAAATCAAATGGGGATTCAAATCTGTTGTCCCTAAATTAGTGTCCGCTTTCATATCCCCCAAATTAGTGTCCCCTTCCATATATTACTAAGGGTCAGTTTGGCTGTGAGTTTTTACAGCTCTTTGTAGCAGCTTTTATGAAAAGCTCCATTTTAAAGCTTTTTTTTAAAGCTGCAGATTTAATTTTAGAAAAAATAAATCAGACAATTCCTAATTAATTACTATGAAAGATCAAAATATGTTCTTCAAAGCTAAAATATATATTACCATTAAAAATTTGTGAGAATAACTTATTTTGAAAGTTGCTCAAACAACAATGTCAAATCGACCCTAAATAAAAAGAGATAAAAAAATAAATTAAAGATATACCCTAACTAAAGAAAAATTGTAAATTCAAATTTAAATATGACTCTTTTATAATAATATAAAATGTATAATGTATAATTTAATATTTTAATATTTTAATAATGAAATCTATGTATACGTATTAATGGTTAGGAATTTATTAATTATAATTCTCTTTTAAGCTATATTTTTAATCAAAATTACAAAAATTTTAATAAGATAAAAAAAATTCATATATATATATATATATAAAATTTTGAGGCATCCTTTATTCTTAGGCCTTAAAGGGTCACACCTTTGACCTATGCTTAAGATCAACCCTGATATTTAATGATGTAAGCACAGTTTTTTCTATAATAATGATATTCAATTCTTTTCATTTTATTTAGAACAGTGTGGATTTTATACAAATGAATTGAATCAATCTATTTAAGTTCATGGTTAGTATTTTTGGCCTCCCCCACAACAATCAGGGCCGATTTTAAATATGGACGAGAGATGCGACCGCCCAGGGCCCTATTATTATAGGGGCTCTCTGAATTTTTTTAATTAAAAGTTGAGAATCGAAATTCGGTCTTTTTATAAAAAGGAAAATAAAGAAAACAAAAAAAAGAAAAGAAAAGAAATAAAAAATTCTTAATTATAGAATTTCTTATAAAGAGGATCAAATTTCTTATCTCTCCTATAGGCTTAGAAACGGGTATGAATCATTCACCTATAAATAACCATCCTTCTATATACTTCATATTTGTCTTTAAATTTCATTTGGGTGATGAGCATTTAGATTCTTAGTTATTTTATAATATTTTTATTATTTGATTAAAGAAATAGAAAATTCTTAATTATAGAATTTCTTATAAAGAGGACCACATTTATTATCTCTCTTATAGGCCTACAGTAAGCTAGAAACGGACATGAATCATTAACCTATAAATAATCATCCTTCTATATACTTCATATTTGTCTTTAAATTTCATTTGGGTGATGAACATTTAGATTCTAATGTTATTTTTAATGCTATGATGTGGAATTCGACACCAATAAGGGTTGATCTAAGTGGTAAGCGGCTTGGTATCGCTTAAGCAAGGTCTCGAGTTCGAGTTCTAGTGAATGCAAAAAATGCTTATTGGGAGACTCACCCATCACAACTAGATGCGCGATCCAAGTCGGATCTGGATGTAGTTAAAGCAAAGCTTCGGTGAACCAGATGGACAACCAAAAAAATGTGAAATTCGAAGTTTTTATTTGATCTTTCGTGAAGTGAAACAATAAAGTACAAATTCACATATTATAATTTCAAATATTTTACTTGGACTTATCACGAGGGCCTCAATCTCTCGTCTCGCCCGTGAGTCCCCAACATGGTTGGAACGGGGCTAGACAACAACACGTTTATGTATATATGTTACTATTTTAATACTATACCCGGTTATAAATAAATGTCACTTTAACACTTTCTCACTTATAAATGCTACATCAAATAAAGTAATAAAAATATTGTTATAAAAATTGGAAAAAAATCACATGTCTCCGATTCGGTGTCCCCTTTTATATCCCCCATTCATTTTCTGACACGTGGCAATTTTAATTATTATTTTATTATTTTTCAGATTTACTTTCCTAGTTTTCATCACATCTCTCCTACAAACTTAATACATGTCAAAAAATGAATGGAAGATATAGAAGGAGGCACCGAATAGAGGATATATGATTTTTTTTTCATAAAAATTAACTCTTCATATTTTTTAACTTTTTGTAATAAAGGGCCATTTGATTCATAACGGAATATAATTCAGGAGAGAAAAATGAATGGAAAGGGAAGGAATAGCTTAGTATTCCCCAATTGCGATTGGTTGTAGTAACCGAAGGAATGGAATTCTCCTTTTGCGTTCCTGTTATTGACTGGGTTACTGCTCTGTATTTCACTGTCCAACTCATCCGCCATTATTAGGGATGAAAATGAGTTAAATTGGGATTGAACCTATCTAAGTTTAATTTGGCTTCAAAATGAAAATGATTAAATTCGGCTCGTCTCGTAGTTTGTCGAACCTTGTATATTTTAGCTCGGCTCGAGTTCACGAGCTTATGAGCCTAAACAAGCCTTATTTATCCAATAAATTTCTTACTTATTATTTCTAAAAAATTACACACTTTTTGTCAAATTAAAATGTAAAACCTTTTTATATTCGATGATTAGGTTAAGGTCTTTTTGAGAAGTGATAGGATTATAATAGGAATATAACTTGTTTAAGGATATTTATAATTAACTAAAAATACAATACACAACTTTTTCTTAATTAGAATATTTAAAATTAAAACGAACCTACCATATTTTTATGAATATACAGGAAATTATTAATATTATAACGTAATTAAAAAATTATATGAGTCTGCTCGCGAGCTTTTAAGCCGAACCTTAAAAAACTCTACTTGACTCGTTAATATCTCGAGCCTATCTTGAACTCGAACCAAACCTTATCGAACCGAGCTTTAATCGAACATCAACCGAGCCGATCTCAAACTACTCGCGAACCGCTCATCTCAATTGCCACTCTAGCCATCACTTTCATCTTATTCAACCCATTGCCAACAACGCTTTCTCGCCGCGGTCAGATATCGAAAAAATAAAAGCTCCTCCACCGCCGTCAAATATAATAAAACGATCAATACCTTCATCATCTTATTTAACGCATCGCCGACGATGTTTTCTCGCCGCCGTCAAATAAGGAAAACAATAGCAGCTCCACCGCCAAAATTGTTAAACAACCAGCAGCTCTTCCACTGCCGTGGCTTTGATTTTCTTAATTTTCAACACACCTTTGGATTTTTATAATTTCAATTGTTATTATGAGTGTCCAGTTTAACTATATTTGAAATTACAGTTTCTAATATTTCTTTTACTTGTGAATTGATTTTCAATTTGATTTTTCATTGTTTTGGGTGGCTATGCTATGTTGAGAATTGAATAACAATTTGAAAGCTGAAAATCTAAGTCCATCGTTAATGGATTTAGATTAAAATTCAGTCGATGAAATTGTTGCCGGTGGCAAAAACGACGAGTTTGACGGCAATGGTGACATCACTGTGACTTCGACGGTTGCTGTGGTCGTGGCAGGACAATGACGTAGCAGCAAATCAACAAGTAGTTGTGGGTAGTGGAGTTTTATATAGGAAAGAGATTAGGATTCTCTCCAGTTGGAACTAATTACATATTTACAGTCTCACCATAAATAATTTATAAATTAATAAAAAGAAGAGAAGATAGTTATATGAATACGGTCTGGTATTTATATGGTAAATATCTAGTATTCGTCTAGTAACTATCTAGTAGTTATCTAGTAAATATTGTTATGAAATTGTCTAGTAGGTCTGTGTCATTAAATCTATAAAAAAAACTGTAAAAATTAAGACATACTAGAGAATAACTGTGAGCCGACGACCCCCGATTCCCTCGCTCGCAAGGTAAGCTTTAATACTCTTCGGCGTGGGGCGGAGAAACAACGAGCGCTGTGAAGCGTACTAAGGGATAGTCCTTATTTTAGCGTGATGAAAATGGATAATGAAAGCGATGTTGAAGTTGAAATTTAGTCCGATTTATGTGTTAAGGGATACGAGACTTAGAATCTCGTATTTTAAGAAAGAGTCGCCACCCGGTTAAACTCCACCGGGAATTTGGGTACGATATTCCCACCGGATGGTTGGACCGTACCTTAAAACGGAGATTCTAGGTCCGGATGATGTTGCTTACTTTTCAATTTTTAAATCAAGCCGATTATATTTTAATAAACGTGGCCTTAGTTCTTATGCGATTTAATCCGATTATTGTTTGATGTTTTTGAACTCATTATCATTGATAATCATGTCCCTTGGACCGAGTGCTTTTTTGGATATGCAAAGCCTTGCTCAATCTGGACAGGATTTCCCCCTTTGGGTCGGTGCTGGTGGGCTTTGCCTGCTTTGGAATCAGATCGTTGGCCTTTGACGGATACTCTTGACGCTTGACGCGGTTGTTGCTCAGCCTCGCTATGCGCTTTTGATATATCTGAAGACCGTTTAAGCTACTCAGGTTGTGCCTTAGTCTATGGGGGTCTCTTTGACGCTGGGTTCAATACGACTCTCGATTTCAGTTGTCCCACTAGCTCATGGGCAGTGCGGTGAAGATCTGCGGGGCTCGGACCCAAATTTTCCATCAATCAGGGGGTGCCTCTTGGGATTGAGATCCGTTGTCTGAAATGATGTGAAGAGGTAGGTCACACCGAGCGAAGACATGTTTCTCGATGAACTTGGCCATCTTCTCGGTGGTGATGTTGGTGAAAGACTCTGCTCCCCCCTATTTTGAGAAGTAACCTGCCCCTCTCTTGATGAAGCAGTGCTCATTTGTTGATGAGGGTCAAATCTCGCCGATCATATGTCCCCTCCGCCAAGAATGGCCAATGAGGAGAGAAACAGGGAAGGTTTGGAAGGGTTTGGATAATAGTAAGGACCAATGGTGTATTGAGGTTGGAAATTTTGAGAATGGGTGGGAGAAAAAAGGTAAGCCTCGATTTTGTTGAAGGTAATCTGGCGATGCTCCTTTTCCATAATAGGCTGACACTTCTTTGGTAGTTTGAAAATGGGCTTGCTCATAGTCGATAGGTCGACGATGAACCGATTGACATATTGGATCTATCCAAGGAAGGACTGAGCTTCTTTTTCTTCTATCTTAGGTGTGAAGATGGGATGCTCGGTAACCTGACGACGAACCTTGGGTGTGCAGGCATGACTAGGCGAAGGCGTTATCATGATCTTTAAGCACTCGTTATCTCTCATTTTCTCTTAGAGATTAGTATTGGGAACTGACAGTTAAATTGAACATGTATAAGAGGCATGACGGAAATTCAAAATTTTGTCCCTGTCCCCAGGAACTCCTATTAGTTGCATATAAATTAAATAAAGCCTTAACTAAATAATTCTCTACCTAGGTTAGCATGCTAAAGAACTAGGGATACCATAATTCTAAATTATATCCTAGCATATTTATTTTATACTAAGCATGTTATAACTCTAAGTTATAACCTAAGCATAAAATAAACTAAGCATGCAAAAATAACCTAAGCATAATTATTAAGTCTAAAAACACTTAAAGAAAAAGACTTAATAATTAAAAGAGAAAAAGAACTTACCAGTTGAAGCGTGCTTTTGTAGAACCATCTTGCACAAGCCTCCAATCGTAGGATAGCCTCTATCAGTATCCACATGAACCCTACCAACCAAAACCTCCCCGGGAGGAAGAATTAAGAAGCCTCGAGTAGTTGCTAGACCACTCTAAAAGCCTCACCCAAAAAAATATAAACTAGCGGTGCCCGAATAAATACAGGCTCCACAAAAATAACTTGCTCAATTACCCGAGAGATTAATTATCTCGCTTAGGATTTATGCTTTGAGCTTGGTACAATTTGAAAGGAAATGAGATAGCATATATATAGATTTGGGGGAGCAAAATTGCTCCCCCTTATTTGATGTGGGATGAGAGTAATTAATTACTCCCATCCCATGTGCACACAGCGTGTACACGCTATGTGCCACAATTCAATATGGGTTACGCATGTGCAGCCCATTTTCATGGGCTGCTGCGAGCAATGCCCAGCATTGCTCGCACACCTTTTGGTGTACTCCTGCGCACTCGAGCCTGTACAAAATATTTTTATACTCTCGGTCCAATTAAACTCGTCAACGCAAAATTCCCCTTTTAATCCTTTTTCAAATATATATTTACTGACCCTAATAAATTAGTCACCAGTCAAAATAAATTTTTTGGTCCAACCAAAATTGATCTAATCAATTATAATTTATTTATGACTCTAATTAATTAGTTACCGGTCAAAATAAATACTTTGGTTTATCCAAAATTGATCTAATCAATTTTAACCAATCAAATAATAATCCAATTATTATTTAAGTTATATATTTTGTAATAGAATAAATCTATTAGTTCTTTACTTAGTCCGATAAAGGTCCAATGTGTGTGACCTTATAGGATCCCGAAGTATTGAGCTGTTAATTCTTAACCAACCCTTGTTCTAATGGAACCATTGGCTCGATGCTCTAGACCATGAATAGAACTCGATTACCTTAAACGACTGTAGTACGCCTCTAGCAAGGGTCTACCATCCCCTATTACTCGGAACGTCATTTATGCTTATGACTTAATCCCGGTTAATGCAATAGTTATCCAGTGCGATAAATTCCTTCCATTCTTTAATATTAGTACCATCTGGTTTATTGGGTTCGATTAAAGTGTTAACCCACTAATAGCAAGGTTGCTCCAAGCTATCCCAGTTATTTACTTGTTACCGAAGTATATTGCCTTTTACCATAGTGTGTTTGACTAGAAACCATTTCTATCAAACACATACTCTGATCAGAGGTTTATGGCAATCATCACTTAAACAAGTGGCCAGGTACAACTCCTTAATATATCTGAGTGATGGATTCTTTCCGACTACTCAGCCTACCAACGTGTTGTCATCACTATACCCGTAATCACCCATAGCACCCTAAATTAATGGGTGTATAGTAATGACCCAAAGTATAGCAATGGTACCACACAAGGCAACTAGCATCTCAAGTATGAGGACATTCGCAAAGCTTATTGCATGAAGATAAACACTAACACATTGATATTTATACCAAGTGTTTATCTTGATGCGATCTCTAATATATCTCCCAGATATATCCATGGGTCAAGCTTAAGGCACCACCTTCAGTCTTTAGGAGATTAACTACTTGGACCCTTTCTAAGAAAGTTGACCACATGCTAGTCTTTCCGTTTCATCAATATCCTTTCTTGATGAAACTGTGACTAGGGATAGTTTAGACATAATCATAATTGCACATGAAGCAGGTTCCACCAAATATAGCCCAACTATAATTGCTCTGACTTCATGCTATGATATGTTAAAGACTTTTGTATACATACATCAATAAATATAATTTAACCAGCTATAATATATATGTATAGAAACACATTGATATAAACAAAAGAATAAATGCCTTTATTGATTAAATAAATTATTCGTACTATTACATAATTAAGATATATCGCCCTAATTGCCTTAAGGGCATACATCATATCCAACAAACTCCCACTTGCACTAACGTCAATTAGCCATAAGTTTTAATCCATAAGTTTTAACATGCTGGTTATGTTTGACTTGAGTCAATGGCTTTGTCAGACCATCCGCGAGGTTCTGATTAGTGGGTATATATTATAATCTTATTATCTTAGCATCAACAATCTCCCTGATTATATGATACTTTCTCGATACATGTCTGTTTTTCTGATGAGACCGTGGTTCCTTTGCCTGAGCTATGGCACCATTGTTATCACAATATAAAGTAATTGGATCAACAGCCTCAGGCACCACACCGAGATCACCAATAAATCCCTTTAACCAGATAGCTTCTTTTGCTGCTTTGCATGCAGCAATGTATTTAGATTCTATGGTTGAATCAGCAGTAGTTTCTTGCTTGGAACTCTTCCAGCATGCTGCCCCTCCATTTAACACATACACAAAACCTGACTGAGACTTAAAGTCATCCTTGTCAGATTGAAAACTCACGTCAGTGTAACCTTTGATAGTGAGGTCACCTTCTCCATAAATCAAGAACTCATCCTTAGTCCTTCTCAAGTACTTAAGGATTGCCTTGACGGCCATCCGGTGCTTTTCACCTAGATCTGATTGATATCTGCTCGTAAAGCTCAAAGCCTGAGAGACATCCGGCCTAGTACATATCATAGCATACATGATGGATCCTATCGCGGATGCATAGGGTATATCCTTTATGCACATTCTCTCCTGAGCTGTCTTCGGACACTCAACCTTAGATAGGTTAATCCCCTTTGTCATCGGGAGATAACCTTTCTTAGAATGCTTAAGGTTGAACCTATTCAATACCTTGTCTATATATGTACTTTGAGAAAGACCTAACAGCCTCTTGGATCTATCCCTGTAGATCTTTATACCTAGTATAAATGCTGCTTCACCAAGGTCTTTCATGGAGAACTTTCTTGACAACCATACTTTAATGTTTTGAAGAAGAGAAATGTCATTTCCTATTAGCAGAATATCATCAACATACAATACTAGAAAAATGACTGCACTCGCACTAACCTTCTTGTAAACACAAGGCTCATTTGCATTTGGGCAGAAATTCAATTCCCGGATTGTCTGATCAAACCTTGTATCCAACTCTTGGATGCCTGCTTAAGTCCATAAATGGATTTTTGTAGCTTGCATACCTTCGAGCCATTCTGAGATGTAAAACCCTTAGGTTGTGTCATATACACATCCCGGCCTAAATCCCCATTCAGGAATGCCACTTTTACATCCATATGCCAGATCTTATAATCATAATGAGTAGCAATGGTAAGGCGTATCCTTATGGATTTGAGCATGGCTACCGGTGAGAAGGTTTTATCATAGTTAATACCTTCCCGTTGACTATAACCTTTCATAACCAACCTTGCTTTATAGGTAATTACATTACCGTCCATGTCTGTCTTCTTCTTAAAGACCTATTTGCACCCAATTGGTCTAACCTCTTGTGGTGCATCAACCAAATTCTAAACTTGGTTCTTGTACATGGAACTCATTTCTGATTTCATGGCCTTTTGCCATTTATCAGAATCTGAGCTTTTCATTGCCTCATCATATATCCTTGGTTCATCATCCTCCATAAGATATAGTTCCTTATCATTAGTGATGATAAACCCATATCTATCGAGACCTTTATGAACACGACTTGATCTTCACAATGATTGTGTTTCGATAGGTTGTTCTTAGATGACACTCTCTTGTATATCTAGAATGGGGTCAATCAGTTGATTGTCTGTCTCTTTCTCTTGAACTTCCAGTTCAATATTGCTCCCACTGACTTTTACAAGTAAGTATTCCTTTTCCAAAAAGTGGGCATTTCGAGACACAAATACCTTTTGTGCTACTGGTTGGTAAAACAGATATCCGATTGTTTCCTTTGGATATCCAATGAACAGACATTTGTCAGCCTTGGCATTTAGCTTATCTGACACTATCCTTTTTATCATGGCAGGACAGCCCCATACTCTTAAGTGACTTAGAGATGGCTTTTTGTTACACCATCCTTCATAAGGTGTAAAATCAACTGATTTAGAGGGCACTCTGCTTAAGACATAAACCGCGCTCTCTAGTACATATCCCCAAAAGGATTTACTAAGAACTGCATGGCTCATCATGGACCTGACCATATCTAATAAAGTCATATTCCTCCTTTCTGACACTCCATTGTGTTGGGGTGTATAAGGAGGGGTCCACTGGGGAACTATCCTATTTTCCTTTAGATAATCCTGAAACTCCTGACTTAAGTATTCTCCACCTTGATCTGATCGAAGTCCTTTAATACTTTTCTCAAGCTGTTTCTCTACTTCAGCTCTGAATAGTTTGATTTTCAAAACTTTCAGACTTGTGCTTTATCAAGTACAAATAACCGTATCGTGAGTAATCATCAATAAAGGTTATGAAGTAGGAGTATCCTCCTAGTGCCTGAACACTCATTGGACCACACACATTAGTGTGTATAAGTTCCAATGTACTCGATGCTCGTTCACCCTTTCCTTTAAAGGGTAACTTTGTCATTTTTCCTTTTAAACAAGGTTCACAATCACCATAAGACTCCAAGTCTATTGGGCCCAAGTCTTCATGCTTATGTAACTTGGTTGAGCGATCTTTGTTTATGTGGCCTAAACGGCAATGCCATAAGTAGAAGGAATTCTCATTATCTAATTTAACTTTCTTCACATTATTTATATTGAAAACTTCTGTTTTAGTATCAAGAATATAAATGCCATCTTTCAACATTCCATAACCATAAAGAATATTATTCAAACGAATCTGACAATTATTATTCGAAAATAAAATTTCAAACCCTGCTGCTGCTAAACATGCAACAGATACAATATTCTTAGTAACACTTGGAATGTAGTAACAATTATTCAAAACTAAAACAAGTCCACTTGGCAAAACAAGACTAAAGCTCCCTATGGCTAATGCAGCAACTCTGGCTCCATTTCCCACGCGTAGGTCCATCTCCCCTTTTGTAAGTTTTCTACAATTCCTTAGTCCCTACACAGAAGTACAGATATGAGAACCACAACTAGTATCCAATACCCAAGTGGATTCTAGCAAAATAGTAGCAAAGTTTTCAATTACAAATATACTTGAAGTAGATGCCTCTGTAGGCTTCTTCTTCAAATGCTTAGAAGCAGGAGCTTTGCAATCCCTCTTCCAATGTCCCGATTTCCCACATTGGAAGCAGATATACTTAGATGCCTTCTTTTCAATCTTCTTCTTACTGATTCTTTTCTTGGCACCCAGTGCATGCTTCTTCTACTTAGAAGCCTTGCCTTTTTCAACCAACAGTAGAGGTTTCTGAACATTGTTGATCTAAGGTTTTACTATTTTTAGCATGTTGATTAATTCAGGGATAGTTGAATTAATCTTGTTCATATAATAGTTAGTCATGAAGCCTGAGTAACTATCTGTCAAGGACATCAACAGAAGGTTAATGCTCAAGTCATGATTCATCTCGAATCCCAATCGATTCAGCTTCTTATGGTATCCCAAGAGTTTCAGTACATGCTAAGAGGCAGAGGTGCCTGCCTGCATCTTGGTCCCGAAAAGGAGCTTGGAGGTCTCATACCTCTCTGTCCTCTCCCTCTCCGAAAAGAGTTCTTCAAGATGGTGAACCATATCCTCCAAGGGCATGTTCTCATGTTATTTCTGAAGCTCAGGATTCATGGACCCTAACATAATACACATGACAGTCTCACGATCTTTCCTATGCTTCAACCAGGCATCATATTCCATATAATCCTCAACATCAGGTTCTACAGGGAAAATTTCACTTAGGACATAGGCAATTCCCTCGGATCTAAGAACTATTCTCACTGCTTAGAACCAATCAGAAAAGTTCGAGCCATTCAATTTGGTGTCAAATAACATACGGAGATTTAAAATTGGAAGCCATTTTCAACCTAAGATATAATAAAAGAAAAGTGTTTAGATATTAGTTTAAGTACATGTATTTAATATGAGGACTTTTAATTAAATACATTTTCCTACTATTTTCTTCGAAATTTACAATAGCCCATTCTATTGAATTCGTGAATTTTAGCCCAGCTAAATTTCCTAGTAGGTAGCATCTATAACTAGTCTATTACAACCCCCAATTTTATGAGTCAAGTCATAATAGTAAGTCATAGTTGGAATCCCATTCCATTTGCATCGCATGCAATTGCTAATTCATTCAAGTTCCCTAATCCCAAGGGACGTGTGCTCTTATATTAGCATCTCCTTGAATATGTCTTAGATCTGGGCCTAGCCCCCAATTTTATGGTGGACTACCCCAGCTCTGTTAAGGTAGACCCTATCTCAAACTTTACAACCAATCAATGTAGACTAGAAGGAACGCTTTGCGTAGCGCTTTGATAGCCCAAAGAGACCGTATTATAAATTTGAGTAAGGAAGACTATAACTTGCCTTAATATAATTACTTTGAGATTTTATTGGTGTTAAACGTCTCACCCAATCTAGGATTTTATTAGATGGACAAAATTATAATAACTTGTATTAATTCAGGGAATTTTAGAATTAATTTATAAGGTCTAACCTTAGGTGGGTTCAGCTCTTTATTATAATTATTCCATCAACCTAGATTATATGCAAAAATAATTAACACTTTTATTTGTTATATTTATATTGCATTTCCTTTAAGCTTTTCTTCAATAATTTTAATTTTTTTACTTTGTTATAGAAACATATATAAGCACCATCTTATATACTAGAAATAAATTAGTTCATTTTTACCCCCGATTGGTCAATTCAAATTGTACCGATATAGGTTCCCAGGTAGGAGAGGTGCCCTATGAGGAGTAGACACTAAGTCCAATCCTTAGCCAGAAAAAATACGGGCACAAACTTAAAGACCAATGAATTCTCTTGAACTAATAAATTTCGTTCTTCCAATTCATGTAAATTGGGAGCATCTATAACCCATGTAATTTAAATAAATTATTGACACTTGTATAATTTGAGTAAGTTGAGCAGGCTTATTCAAAATTATTTATAACCATTTTCTAACCTTGAAATGAAAGGCACAAGTTTAAATATATTGTTCCAAACAATTAAATGAACAAATTATTTTATTTAGAAAATAATATTTAGTTTGCTTCTAACTTAATTATGCAGTAAATAGGCAGGCTCTGATACCACTGTTGGAAACTGACAGTCAAATTGAACATGCATAAGAGGCATGGCGGAAATTCAAAATTTTGTCCCTGTCCCAGGAACTCCTATTAGTTGCATATAAATTAAATAAAGCCTTAACTAAATAATTCTCTACCTAGGTTAGCATGCTAAAGAACTAGGCATACCATAATTCTAAATTATATCCTAGCATATTTATTTTATACTAAGCATGTTATAACTCTAAGTTATAACCTAAGCATAAAATAAACTAAGCATGCAAAAATAACCTAAGCATAATTATTAAGTCTAAAAGCACTTAAATAAAAAGACTTAATAATTAAAAGAGAAAAAGAACTTACCAGTTGAAGTGTGCTTTTCCAGAACCTTCTTGCACAAGCCTCCAATCGTAGGATAGCCTCTATCAGTATCCACACGAACCCCACCAACCAAAACCTCCCCTGGAGGAAGAACTAAGAAGCCTCGAGTAATTGCTAGACTACTCTAAAAGCCTCACCCAAAAAAATATAAACTAGCGGTGCCCGAATAAATTCAGGCTCCACAAAAATAACTTACTCAATTACCCGAGAGATTAATTATATCGCTTAGGATTTATGCTTTGAGCTTGGTACAATTTGAAAGGAAAGGGAATAGCCTATGTATAGGCTTGGGGGAGCAAAATTGCTCCCGCTTATTCGATGTGGGATGGGAGTAATTAATTATTCCCATCCCATGTGCACATGGTGTGTGCCACAATTCAATATGGGCTGCGCATGTGTAGCCCATTTTCATGGGCTGCCGCGAGCAATGTCCAGCATTGTTCGCACACCTTTCGGTGTACTCCCGTGCACTTGAGCCTGTACAAAATACTTTTATACTCTTGGTCCAATTAAACTCGCCAATGCAAAATTCCCCTTTTAATCCTTTTTCAAATATTTATTTATTGGCCTTAATAAATTAGTCACCAGTCAAAATAAATTTCTTGGTTCAACCAAAATTGATCTAATCAATTATAATTTATTTATGACTCTAATTAATTAGTTACCGGTCAAAATAAATACTTTGATTTATCCAAAATTGATCTAATCAATTTTAACCAATCAAATAATAATCCAATTATTATTTAAGTTATATATTTTATAATAGAATAAATCTATTAGTTCTTTACTTAGTCCGATGAAGGTCCAATGTGTGTGACATTATAGGATCCCGAAGTATTGAGCTGTTAAGGCTTAACCAACCCTTGTTCTAATGGAACCATTGGCTCGATGCTCTAGACCGTGAATAGAACTCGATTACCTTAAACGACATTTATGCTTATGACTTAATCCCGGTTAATGCAATAGTTATCCAGTGCGATAAATTCCTTTCATTCTTTAACATTAGTATCATCTGGTTTATTGGGTTCGGTTAGTGTTAACCCACTAATAGTAAGGTTGCTCTAAGCTATCCTAGTTATTTATTTATTACCGAAGTATATTGCCTTTTACCATAGTGTGTTTGACTAGAAACCATTTCTATCAGACACATACTCTGATCAGAGGTTTATGGCAATCATCACTTCAATAAGTGGCTAGGTATAACTCCTTAATATATCCGGAGCGATGGATTCTTTCCAACTACTCAGCCTACCAACGTGTTGTCATCACTATACCCGTAATCACCCGTAGCACCCTAAATTAATGAGTGCATAGTAATGACCCAAAGTATAGTAATAGTACCACATAAGTATGAGGACATTCGCAAAGCTTATTGCACGAAGATAAACACTAACACATTGATATTTATATCAAGTGTTTATCTTGCTGCGATCTCTAATATATTTCCTAGATATATCCATGTGTCAAGCTTAAGGCACCACCTTTAGTCTTTAAGAGATTAACTGCTTGGACCCTTTGAAGAAAGTTGACCACATGCTAGTCTTTCCGTTTCATCAATATCCTTTCTTGATGAAACTGTGAGTAGGGATAGTTTAGACATAATCATAATTGCATATGAAGCAGGTTCCACCAAATATAGTCCAACTATAATTTCTCTGACTTCATGCTATGATATGTCAAGGACTTTTGTATACATACATCAATGAATATATTTTAACCAGCTATAATATATATGTATAGAAACACATTGATATAAACAAAAGAACAAATGCCTTTATTGATTAAATAAATTATTCATACTATTACGTAATCAAGATATATCGCCCTAATTGCCTTAAGGGCATACATCATATCCAACAATTGGGTCATTAGAAAATGGTTATCATCTTAGATTATCATCTATACTCAATTTTATTTCACTTAAAGAAACATCATGAATACAAAACACATTATGCTTGTGATAAAATAAATGCATGGAACCAGTGGGCGAAACATAAAACAGATAAACAAAAAGCAAAGTCTTTCATTAAATTAAAGTGCCTTAGTGGCAGAATTGTTCACATCAAAATACTAGAAACATAAAGAAAGAAGATTACATTATAGAAAAAAAATCCTCCACAAGCGGAGGGTCTTGATTGGTATAGTCCGTAGACTAATCATCCAAGGTAGCTTTCTTTGGAGCATCATCTAGGACGAAGTCCAAAACCTTTGCTTGCTTGGCTAATAAATTTTCTCCTTCATCCGCTAGAGACCTCGCGGGATTCTTGTCAGATTTGGCGGCAGAATTGGTTTGCATAGGGGTGTTGGCTGAACTGGAGGAGACCATGGCCAATACAATATCTTCGGGGAGACCAGAATTGATCACACCTACTTAATCACCCGGGCTTGGTGATGGCTTCTCCTCAGCATCGGTCTTCCTAGCAGGCTGAGCCATTTTCCCTTCCTACACCAAAGGCCAAATGGCCCTGCCCAAAGGCTTGCACTGATCTGTTGTATGTCCTCCCTGAACATGATAGCGATAAAAGTTTCCTCTTTCTTCGGGTGTGGGAACACGATATTCATAAAGAGAGGTAATCATGCCTTTTTGAGTAGCTTGGCAAATAGAACACTAAGGGGAAGCTTCCACGGAGACACGAATGCTTTCTGAGCAGGTGTCCGAGCAGTCACGGCTTGAGCTGCAGAAGCATTCTCTTGAGCGATGACTTGGACTGTAGCTGTCTTTTCCTTGGTCGGAACCGGATTGACTTTAAAAGACTGGGAATCATTGCTCTTGTTAAACCAGGGTTTGCCACTTGGCTTGCTAGCCCTTTCCTTCTCTTCCCAGCGCTAGATCCTCTCAACCTTTTCAAAAACTATTTAATAGGACTCGAAAGAGTCGGTCTCCATTTATTTTTGGAGCATCGGGAGAGCCCCATCAAGCAACTTCCAGCTTATTTCTTTAAGGCTAAGCTTTTGCTTCAAGAGAACCTGAGTGGCCATCCATCTGTTAAAGTAAGATTTGAAAGCTTCATCGGGCTTCTATTTGACTGCCCCCAAATGCTAAATTGTGGTCTCCATTGTAGAATTAAATCCATAATAGGCAATCATTGCTTCAGATAGGAGTTTCCAATCCAGGATTGTGGACTCCAAAAGAGTATTGTACCACTCGAGAGCGGGGCCTAAAAGGGTACACGGGAACAACTTGACCAACACCTTATACCTAATCTTTTAGATACGCATGATTTGCTCATACATGACTATATAGGACTTGGGGGGCCCTTTGCCCCATTCGGGGCATTGAGAAATTTTTAGGCACCCAATCATCACCTCTTACTTCTTCCCTATCCTCACTCCTGTTCAAAAATTACCTGAAGAAAGCCGCCGTTTTGGGCATCCCGCTCGGAGGCTTGTGACCTAGTCGCATGGAGATGACCTAAACTAAAAGGGCGAAGGAGCCGAGATTTTGATCTAGGGAAAAGAAAAGGGATTCTAAGGGTAAGTGGTCTCGCGGGAAGTGACCACAAAGCTAGGGGGAGAGGTTGTGAAAACAGCCTGCTGTATCGGAGGGACAACAAAGCCACTCGAGGGGATTGTCATCTAAGGAGTAAATCCCCCTAAGAAAGTGGGAAGAATAGGAGACTGGAGAACAGGCCTCGAGTGCACAGGGGAAAAAAATTGAAGGTTGGTGGAGCAGATGGTAAGGATGGCTAAGAAGAGCTCTGTCTAAACTAAAATTCATTTTGTTAGAAAGGACAAACAGGAGGGAACAGTGGTACCAGAAACTGATTCTAAACTGGCAGAGACTGAACTATCTATCCCGGAGCATAAAAATAGGCCCCGTTGGCCTCTGAGACTCCCTTTCCTCCCTGAGAGCGTATCTAACTTACTCTTAAATAGTGGCCCAAAACACATCTGACTGGAAGAACATAGCCATAACATTAGCCATCTCTGAACCCAACTGAGATCGCCCCTCGTTTGGCTCTTGTGAAGGGTCCCTTTTATAAGCCAAACCAAAAAGCCCTCATTTTTATTCTAACTTCTTTTTTTTTGCAAGACTTTTTTTTTTACCTTTTTAACTTTCACTCTTTTTACTTTAATCTTTCCAAGACAAAAATGCATGTTATCTTTTTTTTTGTTTATTATTATTTTTCAATTGGTTTTACTAATTATCAACTTAATATAATTGGGGTATTAGGCATTAATGATAATCAAGTCATTTAGGGATGAGTAACATAGGTCCAAAGAGCACGGTCTCGTAGTAATTTTGGTTGACTCGAGGCCCGTTAAAATCCAATTAGGCTTCTAGGACCAGTACCTATAGAAACTTAAATAAAGGATAACCATATATATCTCATCATCAAGGCCGACCAAAATCCCATGCTCACAGGATGCCCCTCATGGGATCACTGCTGACACAAGTCAGTATAATCTCATGGAAAGAGCAAGGGATAGAAGGTCATACCTGAGGTTTGGATTCTTGAACCGATTGTTTATTAGGGCTGTTGTCATCGGAACTGAGTTTTGGATCCTTGAATCGGTTATCTATTGGGGCTGCCAACAACAGACCTATTAAGAACAAATTTGACATATTCGTAATCAAGATGAACAACATTTTTTTATTATTTAATTGATTTTGCTTAGACAAAAAATTTTTGCCCCTTCAATTAAGCAATAAAGAAATGAAGGGTGAATAAAAAGTTTGAGTTAGAAATTTTCTGTTATCCGGAGAAGCTTGTTGTTCGATTGACTTTGCCCCATTGATTGTAGAGAATTTGCACGAGTTGGTTGCTTTGCATGGCGGACCTTGGCTTGCAATTTGTGGCAGGATAGATGACTCAGTGTGCTGATCCCTGGCTTAGGATTTGCGTATTGCCCGAAATGGTCTTGGGCTTAAAGGTTTACCAAGTGAGGGCTTAGGCTCAGAGGTTTGCCAAGCGAGGGCTTGGGCTTAGAGGTTTGCCAAGCAAGGGCTTGGGCTTTAGAGGTTTGCCAAGTGAGGGCTTGGGCTTGGGCTTTGGAGGTTTGCCAAGCGAGGGCTTAGGCTTACAGGTTTTTCAAGCAAGGGCTTGGGCTTAGAGGTTTTCCAAGCGAGGGCTTGGGCTTAGAGGTTAGGTTTGCCAAGCTAGGGCTTGGGCTTAGAGGTTTGCCAAGCAAGGGCTTGGGCTTGGGCTTAGAGGTTTGCCAAGTGAGGGCTTGGTCTTGGGCTTTGGAGGTTTGCCAAGCAAGGGCTTGGGCTTAGAGGTTTGCCAAGTAAGGGCTTAAGCTTTGGAGGTTTTCCAAGTGAGGGCTTGGACTTAGAGGTTTGCCAAGCGAGGGCTTGGGCTTAGGGGTTTGCCAAGCTAGGGCTTGGGCTTAGAGGTTTACCAAGCGAGGGCTTGGGCTTAGAGGTTTGCCAAGCGACGGCTTGGGCTTTGGAGGTTTCCCAAGCGAGGGCTTGGGCTTAGAGGTTTGCCAAGCAAGGGCTTGAGCTTTGAATGTTTGCCAAGCGAGGGCTTGGGCTTAGAGGTTTGCCAAGCAAGGGCTGATTGGGTACATCATCAAAATCCTTTAACCATAGTTTGAAAATAAGAGCGATTTTCAAGTTTTAAGTTAAAGGAAGATCCCCATCAGAGTCACCACTGTGAGCCGATGACCCCCGATCCCCCCGCCCGCAAGGTAAGCTTTAATGCTCTTCAGCGTGGGGCGGAGAAACAACGAGCACTGTGAAGCGTGCTAAGGGATAGTCCTTATTTTAGCGTGATGAAAATGGATAATGAAAGCGATGTTGAAGTTGAAATTTAGTCCGATTTATGTGTTAAAGGATACGAGACTTAGAATCCCATATTTTAAGATAGAGTCACCACCCGGTTAAGCTCCACTGGGAATTTGGGTACGATATTCCCACCGGGTGGTTGGACCATACTTTAAAATAGAGATTCTAGGTCCCAATGATGTAGCTTACTTTTCAATTTTTAAATCAAGCCGATTATATTTTAATAAACGTGACCTTAGTTCTTATGAGATTTAATCCGATTATTGTTTGGTGTTTTCGGTTTATATGTCATACATCACACGAAAAGCTATAAATAAAGCAAAGCAAGAAAAAAAATTATTATAAGGCTTTACAAATATCTATACATTTTTCTAATGCGAGAAAAATAAATAAAGCGATAAATAAATAAACAGGTAAAACCGGGTTTTAACCTAGCTTACTGACTCGGATCCGGCTCCAAACGAGGCAAGAGATATACGGGAATAAACATAAATAAAGCATGAATATAAAAATGCGGAAAATAAATACATAGCGTGAAGAAAAACATATTTTTTGGATTTTTCAGGACAAAAACGTAATTTTCGGGCATTAATTAATTATCTAACAACCTAAAAAGGGTGAAATAAATTAACTATCCTAAAATCAGATTTAATATATTCAGAACATATTTGGGATTTTTAGTTGGTAGAACAATTTATTTAGATTTATTTAGTTAAAAATACCATTTTAAGCCGTTGAATAGTCATTTAACCCATTAAATAATAGATAAAATAATTTCTAACAGCGCTAAAAATGACAGAAACAGGGACCATTTGGACATTTTTACCAGTAGGCCGAATCAGTGAGGTGGTAGGCCGACTCAGTGGGGTGGCCTAGATGACGCTCAGTCGACCTTTGTCCCACTAAAGTGGCCTGCTGGAAAAAGTGTCTAAACAAGTCGGAATCAACATTTTTGAGCCTGAAAACCCAAGATTACTAAGATTTCAAGTCGTTTCCTACCCTGTTACAGTAGATTTGGACCTAAAATGCTTAAATAACTTTGGTTTTCCAGTTTGGGGGAAAAGAATTCAGAAAATCCGATAAAACAACGATTGGCCGCTTGAGCGACCCGTAGGCCGACTGAACGAAGTGGTAGGCCGACTTAGCGAGGTGGCCTAGGTGACGTTCAGTCGGCCTTACGTTCGCCGAAAAGGTCAGCCAGAGTTTTGGCAGAAAATCACAAAAAGGACGAAGAAAAGGGCCAAACGCTCGGAAAAACAACAAAAAAACACAGCAGCAAAAATAAAAAACAAAAAGAAATAGATTGGAACTCATAAAGTTACCTAAAGGTCGTGGATCCACTCTCGAGACTTAAACCGGACGTTTGGCAAGCTTTGTGATGGATTTGAGATGAAAACCCGGCAAAACAACTGATTTAGCAAGGGATTTAGTGATTTTTTGAGGAAAAAAGTCCCTAAATCCTATTTAAACCAATTTTTACTTAAGATTTCTAATAGATTTTAATGATTTAAGCTAAAGAATCAAGTCTAATAAAGCTTAGGAAATTTTGATATTTAATTTCCACCACTTTATAACATTTATCCTCCTAAAAAGCCTAAATAAATCTCTAAAGACTCAGTTTCATTTCAATCAGCCAAAAAGTCCTCAAATCAGATTTTTAATGGGTATTTATAGACTACCAAAGTATAAAATCCCGGAATTAATCCCCCAAATGTAAAAATTTAAAGGAAAAATCCCAAAACCCGACTTGGTGGCCAAGAAAACTCGGAAAAAATGCATGACAGACAAAACCCCGCGCGAAGGCCGCATCAACGATGCGGCTGGGTCTAGGGCGCGTCAGATGATGCAGCCAGATCTAGGCTGCTTCATGCGATGTGGCCTACCGCGTGGTCCACGCGGCATAGCATGGGCACCCGGGGAAAAAAAGGCCAAAGGGCCTTGCTCGCTGGGCCCGAAATGCGAATAACCTACACTACGGGAACCCGAACGGGGCGATTCTTGACATTCCAGAAAGCTCGGAGAGCAAAGAATCCAACGATGCAAACGAGACTCACTGAGAATGTCCAGATTTTAATGAAAAATGAGAAACAAACTACTACGCGCGAGGGGAAAGGAAGCGGTTAACATTTTAAAACGCGATCCAATTATTTTTAATCGGGGTCAAAGATCTCAAAATCGATAACAAAGCACTTGCCAAAAGCGATTCGATTCTAAAATAATGGAATAACTAGACCGTAAAAGGTTAGCGCAAAAAGTCATCATCGTTCTGAGGGTCATCGAAAAGCCCGTGCTCACAATAACTAGATATCTAACAGTAATCTACTAGATAAATACTAGATGTCATATGTTATGTATATTTTAGAAATTTATTTGAAGTTATGATTTACTGGATAACTACTAGACTATTACTAAACGATTACTAGATATTTACTAGATAAAAACTACACCGTATTTATGTAATTATTTTCACATATTTTTGTAAACTTGTAGATTGTTTATGGTGTCACCAAATGCTTTTGGGTTTTTTGGATTTTTGTAAGAACCCCATATATTATAATACAAGTTAGGCTATGTTCTTTTCAACTTATAATTTATTCAGTCCAGTACTTATCAAAACTTATTAGTATTTATCAATATTACATACATACAAAATTATACTAAAATAAATATTTATCAGTTCAGTTTAATTTAATATTACCTGAATAAGTTAAAAATACTAGCTTTAAATACTTTCTATCACAAAATTAGTGGGGGTAGGGTTGGGCAAGCAGTTTAAACTAAGCCTAATAAGGCACAACCTGAAATAAATGCATGGCCCACAAACGGGTCCAGCTCTCATCTACAAACAAAGTAATTAGAGAAATTAAGGGAAATAAATACAAGTTTTTAAGGAATTTTCTTATTTTTACATAATTTTCTTTTCACTTAGTTTTTTTTTTATTTTTTAAGTTTTTGTTTTTGGATTGCTATTTATCACTCTATTATTTTGATTATCATCCCCTATAATGATGAAAATGTCCTTATAGTTAATAAAATTAATATTATATTTATATCTTAATATTTTATAAATAAAAATTCATTTATACTTAATTTTAAATTAAATAATATTCTAATTAAATAAAAATAAAAGAATTGGTTATTATAAAAATACAAAATCTAAAAAGTATATAAAAAATAATTCTCATTACGAATTATAAAACAATACAAATTATAAAAAAGGCAAAGAAACAAAAATCCTAAAATAAAAAGGTAAAGATCAAAATTTATGTGTTCTTGATATAAAATCAACTGAGCAATATATTATAAAAAGATTTATAGTGATTTATACATTTTGAGTTTACTAGTTGAAATTAATAGATGTAAAAATTTAATTCATAAACTTTGTGATCACCATCAAATTTTTTACAAGTCTCTTTTACATTTTTTCTATTGTTTACCGAGCTATTCATGTTGGTTATTATATAGTTCGCTCTTTTATTAATCCAATAAATAAAAACATTGTTTTTATCTCCGTCTAATACAAACTTAAGAAATACAATAATATGTTAACAATTTAGATTTTTTATTTTGACTTGTAATTATATTACTCACAAGTATAATAATAATTGATTCGGTATTTTTTTCAAATATTTCATATATTAAATTTTTTTGAAATTATTTAGATGAAATATCATTTTTAATAAATAAGTATAAAAGACAAATAATTTTGGGTGGTAGGTGTGAAAATGAGCTCTAAATAACATCAATTATTTTTTTAACGAATAAATATAAAGGGCATACAAGGGATTATAGGAGGCGGTAAGAGTAAAAAGGGGCGGCAAATATCAACACCCTGTTTCTGGATCGCTATTTACCATACTTCTCCATTCCCCTTTTAACAACTTTCTTTTTCAAATTTAATTTTATTTTCGCAACTTAAAACGATCGAAACCGTTAATTTTTTTCGACATGAGCCTTTAGAATATTTTATTCGTGTCATTTTTTTTTATCTTGAAAACAACATCCATTGCGAATATTTTTGGAGAAAAAAATTATCACAGTCTCATACTATTTTTTATTACCTTTATACCTAGTATAAGAGTTTTTTTTGCTCTAAAGTTTTCAATGTTGCTCATGTTTTTTTTGTTTGCTTGAAAATAAATAAAAACTTGGTGCTATAAGGACATTATACCACTCTTATACTAACTATAAGGCATTCACGAAAAGTGGTAAAAACTGGTATAAAACTATAATAAATTTTATTTGCTCTAAAAATATTCAATATGGATTTCATTTTAAAGACATAAAAAAGAAGAACAAAATATTTAAAGGCTTGAGTAAAACAAACTAATGATTTGTGAGATATAGTCGTTTTATGTTGCAAAAATCAAATTAAATAGGAGAGAGTTGTTACAATGAGGGTTCTTATTTTCACGTAAAAGCAAAATTTAAAAATTAAAAAATATATAATTAATAAAGAGTGTATGTAATTAAGAAAAGAGAAAAATTAAATATGAGCTTTAAAAAATATAGATTAGTAAATAGATTTTCATACGCCCTTTCTATGTATTTAACTATAAAGCCAAAGTAATCACTCTCTTTTACCACTTACGCCTAGATTAGAAATAACAAATTTGGTGAGTATGATTCTAGTGAACATTTAAAATTTTTTATGGAAAAATAAAAAATGAAAATTGAAAGGCTCTATATTAACATCAAATAGTCATCAAAACGGTAACATAATACACAAAGATAAAATGAATAACAGGCTTTATAAAAAAACGACTTACCCTATAAAATAATTTTGGTTAAACGTTACAATCATGATAAACTAATGGCTTAATGCATTAATAACATTCTCAATTTGTTCCGAAAAATCCGCTACCTCCCTGAACTTTAGAAGTGTCCCCCAACTACCTCAACTTTTAAAAAGTGCACCACTTTACTCCTGAATGCCATGTGTCAGCTTCTGGTTGGTTTGACTTTTCAAATCTATCATTTTTTAAGATTTTCTCTCTCCAATCAAAAGCTAACACGTGGCATTTAGGAAGGAAAATGGTGCACTTTTTGAATTATGAGGTAGCTGCGGGGACACTTCTAAAATTCAGGGAGACAGCAGGTTTTTTGTACCAAGTTGAAGATGCTATTGATGCATTAAGCCTAAACTAATTACAAACACACCGCATGCGTACTTTCATTATTTTTAAAAAAAAATTTGTCTTATTTTGCATTTATTTCTCAAAGCGTTCATTTTTTTGGCATGTCTCTTTATAGTTTTTTCTTCTTCTCTTTTTTAATCTTCAAAACGACATTCATTGTGATATTATTTTCAAACTTTTTTTTGAACTGTCAGATATCCAATAGATATCTAGTAGAAGTCCAATAGAATTCAGTAAGTGAATAAGAACTTTGATTCAAAATACTAGATTGATTTTAAAAGATCTTAACTTTAAAATATACTTGTACAGATGTCTAATATAACTTTAAAATAGATTCTCTAATAGAAGTCTAGACGATGTCTGATAGATATATGATAGATTTCTAATAGATGTATGATAGATCTCCAATCGCAAAGGCTAGAATTGCAAAATTCTCAAATTACACATCGATATTGTATGATCTTCTACAATTGATTGGCTTCAAGTTATCAACGATTAGTGCATAAACTACACCAGCAAAAGATTCAGAGCTAAACTTAAAAATCCCAAATGAAGAACAACATCCAAAACTTCTCAATTTGAGGAACAAATAGAGCAAAATCCAACACCCGAAATTCAAAGCAGCACTAGATATTGTTAAATAGACAACATCGCAAACTAACATAATGATTCGATTAAAAACTGTCAAAACTAAGATATATCAGCTACATATTGGTTAAAAATTTCAAAAGTTCACAGTGGAAGTCATTTCAAAGATAATAAGAGAAACAAAAAAACTCTAAAACGACATGTCGAAAAAATAAACGGTTTGAGAGATAAATGAAAAATTAGAAAAAAATAAAACAATGGTAAACTTAAAAAAAGTACCTTGTAGTTTCACTCATTTGCAAAATGGGTCTGAGAAATTTTTTTTGCAAAATAGGGTTTGTGATTTGAAATTTTTTGCAAAAAGAGTCCTTTAACTTCCAAAAAGTGGTGTTACATTGAATATTTTAAACAATTTAATATTCTAATAATTTAACCTTATTATTTAAAAATTATACGTCAAAGTTTGAGTAATTTTCGGAGATTTTTTTTATTTTTATTGATTTTTTAAAGTATGTTATCATAATTTAATTAAAAAAATATTTGCACTAGTAAAAAAATTTCAAAATTTTTTACTGATGTGTATTGTATTTTTAATAACCATCCCGCAAAAATTTAGATAAAAACGAACAAGATTATCCATTTTTGTGATATAATTTAATATTGAAGATCCTTTATTTGAAAATTTTTTGAAACCATAGACTCAGTTTTGCAAAAAAAAATTCCTCAGACCCCATTTTACAAATGAGTGAAATAATAAGATACTTTTTTAAAATGTATCCTAAAAAACTAGCAACATAAAAATTATATAAATATAATTTAAAAGGCAAAAATTAAAAAAATTTAACAAATATAATAATTAGGTAGATATTGTAGTAAGTAGAATCAATCTTAATAATTACCTTAATATAAATATTACAAGACTCATCTTTTGCCTGTTTATGTTGGGCTTTTGCCTAGTACATGGATGGGCCCAAATGGTACGCAGCCTAAATCGAGTCTATCAATAGTGTGGTTTACAAATTATTTGTATTTTTTTAATAAAAAATTTGTCTCATTAAACTTACAGTAATAATAACATATAAAAGCTTATCCCATCTTATTCGTATGTAAACTCGAATATATGACCTCTAAAATTACAACTTCAAAATTCTAGTACTAGACCAAGCCTTTGCCACATTTACAAATTATTTGTTGTTCACATAAAAATAACATTAATCTAATGATTATAATTTTTTTAATAATCTAATGATTATTAATAAAAAGGGTAAACTTCAAAAACATGCCATGTGGTTTGGCCGTTTCGCAAAAAGGTCCTTGTGAAATTATTTATTTCAAATGGGTGCTTGTGGTTTCAAAAGTTAGGAAAAACATGTTTCTCAAAATTTTGAAATCATGTATAGAAGGGTAATCTCAATTATTTCAATAAACTCAACATTCCTATATTTCAACAATAATATTTCTGAATTATTTATCAAGAATTGAGTAAATTTAGGAAATTTTTCATTTTGTTATGATTTTTTAAAGTTATCATCAATTTTTAATTAATATAAATATTTGTACTTCTCAAAAAATTGTAAAATTTATCACTAATGTGTATTATATTTTTATAAACAAAGCTGCGGAATTTCACTTTAAAATGGATAAGATTACTCTTTCGAATGTGGTTTCAAAATTTTGAGAAGCATGTTTTTGCTAACTTTTAAAACCAGAAAAGTTATACAAGTACTTTTTGTAAAACAGTCAAACTACAAAACATATTTTTTTAAGTTTACCTTAATAAAAATTAATCTAATAATTATTAATAAAAAGAAGAAAAACATAGTACCAGCTAGATGCTAGCTAGATACACGAATGTTCTTTAAAAAATCACATATGTATTTTAATTTTATTTCTTTTTTTTTTGTTGCCTTTGACATTATTTACACCAATAAAAGGAAATTTGTTTAATATAAATCTCCCAAAATGATAAAAATAACTAAAAAATCCTTTTCAATATCAAAATAGAAATCAATCTGGTGCTGAAATGTTTTCTTAAAATGTCTTCACCTAGTTAATACCTGAATAAATACATTGGAAATTTCATTTTAAATCCACCTAAATACCAATTATGTTTTTTCATTAATTACTTACTTATTTCTTTGCAATTTACTTACGATTTATTCTTTTTTTTCTATATATGTTATATTTTAATTTTAAACTTTTGAAATTGAACATACACATATTAATTGTAATAAATAGTTTTTTTTTATAGTTATAAAACTTACTGATTGACCAATATCAAATTACATTTGCCATGAAAATTGGATTCAAAATTGACTTCTGCCAACATTGTAATGAGATGAATTACGTGAAAATGAACAAGTGAAAATAAAAATAAAAATAAAAACAACAAAAACGATATTTATGTTCAATGTCATAATGTGAATTAAGGTTAACAAGTAAAAGACATTATATATTATAAATTAGTGTGTTATTATTTCATATCGATTTAACTACTAAAAAATGTTATGTTTTTAGCTTTCGAGAATCTAATACTCAAAGTAATACGTTACTGTTATTCGAAAATACATCAATTTATACATTTAATAATGCTAGTAATATATTATAATTTGCATGATCTTTCTATTACATGTTAAACTAAAAATGTAGTCTTGAAAGATGAAATTGAAATGTTTGAATATTATATCAACTTAATTACTAAAAGAGATTAAACTTCGAATTAATATGTTACGATTTAGAGTCGACTTGATAATATGAAAGACCATAATGTGAATTAATGTATTTCGATATTAGAACAAACTTTGATCACTAAAATAGATTAACTATCTACATCATAAATTTTTAATAACCTAATTACTAAAAAAGATCACCGAATAATAAGTATGTAGATTAATATATTACGATTCCGCAACCGTACGAAGTCTTATACATCAAGTAATAATTTAACATCGTAGTTTAACTAATGTTCAATTAAATTGTTACGTTACTTAGAGATAGAAGGTAAAAAAATGCTAATAAATAAACTCAACAAACACCGTTAGTATATCCGTGGTAGCCTGGTTACACTCTACCTACCTACCAAGCATTGACAATTAAAAAAAAAAGAATTCTTTTATAGAAAACCAAAAGGTTTTCCAAAAAGGATTAAAACATTCCATAAGAGAAAAAAATGAGTTGGATTATACAAAAGGAGCAATTTTGAATAAATGAAAAGCCTCCCTCAACTAGTATAAATACCGCTCAGATTATGAACTCAATATCAAACTCTCATTAGATCTTCTAGACAGAAAAGCGGTTTTCTGAGCAAAAGGCTGTCTCTGTTTTCCATTGTTCTCTATTTTATTTTGCTTAATTCTCACCATGACCAACGGCAACAAGGATAGCTTCGCCACCTCCGATCTTACTGCCGGTAGTTTCGTAGTCGAAATTGCTTAATTTCAAATTTACCTGACCGTTGTTTTCTTAGTTGGTTGGTTTTAATCTCTGCTAATTATGCTTATCTTTGATTGATTTGTGTTTGTTGTAGCTCTTAATGATGGTGACCGACAAGGACTAGTGAATGATCTCAAGGTTTGTTGTTTGTATTTCTGTTGTTCTGGATTGAATTGTGAATTAGGGTTTAATTTGGTTATAAACTGTATTTTCTGCGTATTGTTGTTTTGTTAGTGTCGTTAATGATTGATTACTGATTGTCGATTTCTTTGTTGTAGAATAAGCTTCGGGATCTTGATGAACTGTATTCTGAAGTGCTTTTGAGTTTGCCCCCTGGTGTGAGGGAGCGTGTTGAGGCTCTCAGGGAGATTCAGGCATGTTTGGTTTAACCTAACCTGGCTAATTATGGTGATATTTTGAATTTTGGATATTTTGCCAGTCTAAATTATTATTTGTTTTCTGATAGTTATTGTGCTTGTGTGAGGGCATGTCATGTGTTGGAGCTAGATTACTCGGAGAATAATCGGCTTGAACTTTTGCATTGCTTGCTCTTAATTTGGCAACTCAGTTTTAATGAACTTACCTATTATGTAAATCTGATTGCGGTCATGTTTCTTAAAAAGGTGAATATCACACCATCATAATATCAACAAAATTTACGTAAACAATACCAAGAAGTGCGTAGAGGTCATCTGAGCTAGCTTTCCATATTAACAATCCATGGTTATTGCTTGACAATGCTATGCTCAATATGATGTTATGTGTGAATTGTTTGGTGCTTCTAAATAATAAGAGTTGTTTTCTTACATATAAGATTCCTATACACTGTCCTTTTTTAGAGGATGCTCTTTTAATATCTTAAATTAATAAGCTTTTGCACCAACATTTAGATTTTAAATCAAATGAAGTTGATCACATTCATAATAGAATCGATGATGTGCAGAGCCAACATGATGAAATAGAAGCTAAATTTTTTGAGGAGAGAGCTGCACTTGAAGCCAAATATCAGAAGTTGTATCAACCCTTGTACACCAAGGTACTAATTTCATCGTCTCTCTTGATATATGGATACCTAATGATGCCAAAATTGATTTGAATGCAACAGTTTTCATTAGGTTTTTTTTTAAAAATCGCTTCTAAGTTAAAATCTTATATTATCAAATTTACTGTAGAGGTATGACATTGTCAATGGTGCTGCAAATGAAGCTTCAACAGACCAGGAGGGTGACAAAGTTCCTGCAGGTGCCCTTTAATGTCTCTTACGGATATAATTATACATGCTTTTGTGTGTGTCGTTAGCTTAATATTTAAATACTTTTTTGGTGTAGTGAAAGGTGTTCCAGATTTCTGGTTCCATGCATTGAAAAACAATGAAGTTTTAGCTGAAGAGGTATGTCAAATGTGCAACATTATTCCTTATGATGTTATCTTACTCGAAAATAACATTTTTGATTACATTTTCTTTGATTAGATAACCGAACGTGATGAAGAAGCCCTTTCATATCTGAAAGATATCAAGTGGAGCCGGATAGATGATCTCAAGGGCTTCAAGCTCGAGTTTTTCTTTGCTCCCAATCCGTACTTCAAGGATACTGTCTTGACCAAGACGTACCACATGATCGATGAAGACGAACCTATTCTTGATAAAGCAATTGGGTAACTTATCTAGCTTCTACCCTGATAAATTCGCGAGAGACGTTTTGGCAGTTACTAAAATGTGGGTTGGTGCATGGCATGCAGGACTGAAATTGATTGGTATCCCGGCAAAGCTTTGACACAAAAACTTCTTAAAAAGAAATCTAGTAAAGAAACGAAAAATGAAAAGACGATTATGAAATCTGAGGATTGTGAAAGCTTTTTCAACTTTTTTAGTCCCCCTCATCTCCCTAACGAGGGCGAGGATCTCGATGATGACACGGTAAATCATCTTTCAGCTGTGAACGTTTGACCATTTATGTCTCGTTTTTTCCATGTGCTAAGTTTTTTGTCCATCTTTTCAATTAGGCTGAGGAGCTCCAAAACTGGATGGAGAAAGATTATGACGTTGGGTGAGTCCTTTATAATATATGATAGAAATCCATACATTTCTAGGTTAAACAGTGGTTGTACTCAAGGTTTTAAAAATCGCTAGGCGCTAGTCGGGAGGCTGGGGTTTCGAACGCCTGGGCGGGGCCTAGGCGGATTTATAAATTTTTTATTTTTATAATTATTAATAGATAAAGTATAAATTCAATTAAAAAATAAATTATAATACAATAATATTTTGAAAAAAAACATAGTTTAGCATATGAAAACATAAGTTTTAATTAAGTTTTACATAAAAACACATCAACATTAAAATCAATTTCTTGAAAACAAATATCCTCACTATTTTTTGTGGTTTATAGCGTACTATTTCTTCGGTTTGAGATTCAAAATAAAAATTGTATGGTGAAAATATTTTGTTGTACATTAGTTTTACCAACCGTATTACCTTTTTTGAATTGAAAAAGTTGAACTATAATTATCATAGGTATCAGTATCGGGGAAAAAATCGGACTAAGCGCTGCCCAGGGGGAAAAAATTGGACCAGGCGGTGCCTAGGCGGCAATATGTCGGTCCAGCGCCTGATAGCGCATGAGAAATGAAAAGTCGGGCGGCGAGCCCCAAAATAGTGCCTAGGCGAAGCTAGGGGGGAGTTTTAAAACACTGGTTGTACTTGTAGTAGTTTGACCTTTAAAAAATGTGAATGTGAACTTTTTTTCTGATATACTTTCTTCTTTTCCTCTTGCCCTAATAAAATTATTTTTCAGCTCAACCATTAAGGACAAAATTATCCCTCATGCTGTGTCATGGTATACGGGCGAGGCTATTCTTGGCGATGACTTTTTTGATGATGATGACAATGACGATACCGACATCAATATCCTTGATGACGATGATGAAGAAGAAGAAGATGAAGAGGACGAAACAAAAAAGGTATAACTATAATGCCTAATTAGGTTTTGTTATTGTATCGCGATTCTCTTCATTATTATTATTATTTCAGCCCTAATATATTTGGTCCCTCTATAGTTGTCCCTAAAAACCTCTCAGCCCCTTGAACTGACAAAAATTCCACATAACCCCCTGAATTTGTTAAATTGGACCGTATAGCACCCTAAACCAATTAAAAGTGGACCTCATAGCCCCTTGACGGTCTCTCTTTTACACCTTATAATCTTATTTGAATTGTGGTTTGTGTGATGTAGAAGAGTCGAGGCGACGGCCAGTCGGGAGAAAGGCCACCAGAGTGCAAGCAACAGTAGGGGGACATGAAGAATTCACCACCACAGACAGAGTGTAGTCTAATAGAATTTTGAATTGATGGCTTGAAGGAGGAAAAGGGAGAGGGTTTTCTAAGTTTTGATGGTTTATTTTATTTGGACCGTATAGCACCCTAAACCAATTAAAAGTGGACCTCATAGCCCCTTGACGGTCTCTCTTTTACACCTTATAATCTTATTTGAATTGTGGTTTGTGTGATGTAGAAGAGTTGAGGCGACGGCCAGTCGGGAGAAAGGCCACCAGAGTGCAAGCAACAGTAAGGGGACATGAAGAATTCACCACCACAGACAGAGTGTAGTCTAATAGAATTTTGAATTGATGGCTTGAAGGAGGAAAAGGGAGAGGGTTTTCTAAGTTTTGATGGTTTATTTTATAATTTATTGGTTCAAGTATGGTGAAGGAGAATGTCATGGAAGTTGTACTGGTAGTCAGAGGAACAATTTGTTTTTGTATCTTTTAGTTTTTTGGTGATCGTTGTTGGAACAATTTGTGATGGCTTGATATTTATATCACATTTTTATTTTATTTCTTTCCTGTTATTGTGTTATGTATATAATATGTTTATGTGGAAAAAAATTATATGTCCCATTTGGGTATCTTTTTTCATATCTTTCATTTATTTTTTGATATGTGTTAAGTTTGTAGGAGAGATGGAATGAAAAGTAGGAAAGTAAATCTGAAAAATAATAAAATAATAATTAAAATTACCACGTGTCAGAAAATGAATGGAAGACATTGGAGGAAACACCAAATCGGGGACATGTTTGGTTAATTGTGGCAAAATTTAATTTTTAACCTATTGGGCAATATTTACATAATCATTGTGCTAGGCCCAATAATAGATTACGAGAAAAATAATAGCAACAGAATAAAAAGACACGCAGATTTTTACGTGAAAACCCCAAATGAATTAGGGAAAAACCACGAGACCAACTCCGAATAATTCTTCCACTATAAAATAATAGTAGGTACACCAAGAGATTACAAAATAGTGGCACTCAAGTGTTTCCCAAAACCTCACTATTTTCTCTCTTACCCAGCTCTTAAGAACCCTTTTCCTAAGGCTCTCTACACAGATTACCTTTTTATCTGTGTTTCTTCTCTCTTGCTCTCTGCTTTGGTCTGCTTGGTCTTCAAATGAGCAAAACCCTCCTCTATTTATAGGAGATTCAAAACGCGTATGGCCGAATTATGCACAGTAATTTTACTGTGCACTTTTTGAAAAAATATTCCCTTGACCTGCCTCGTCTTTGTTTTTTTTCAATTTTTTAATTAATTAATTTAGTGGGTCCCACTATAAGGAGGAACACTACTCAACAAATCTCCCCCTCCCAACTACATTGTGGGACTCTCCATCCCTGTTGCTACAACGCACTGGTCAAACTTTTCTTTTGGTACGACCTTTGTCAGCATATCAGCAACATTGTTGTTTGTATGAATCTTCTGCAACTTGAACTCTTTTTCTTCAATGGCAAGTCTGAGACAATGATATCTTACATCAATATGTTTCGTTCGTGCATTGTACATAGTATTTTTGCTCAAGTCTAATGCAATTTGACTATCACAATAAACTACGTATTCTTCTTGGTGCACACCTAATTCGGTAAAGAATCGCTTTAACCAAAGCATTTCCTTTCCTGCTTCCACTACTGCAACGTACTCTGCTTCGGTTGTTGATAACGAAACACATTTTTGTAACCGTGACTGCCATAAAATAGCTCCCCTTGAGAATGTAAAGAAATAACCCGATGTAGATTTTCTTTCATCAAGGTCACAAGCCATATCTGCATCTGTGTAACCAACAAGTGCAGATTTTTCAACTCCAAAAGTTAAACATAACTTTGAAGTTCCTCCCAGGTATCTAAAGATCCATTTAACTGCTTCCCAATGTGTCTTCTGGGGATTTGACAGAAATTGACTCACAACTCCAACTGCATGAGCGATGTCTGGTCTCGTACGCACCATTGCATACATCAAACTTCTGACCGCTAAAGAATATGGAACATTTGACATATCTTCTTTATTTTTCTCTGTTGAAGGGTAGGATTTCTTACTCAACTTGAAATGAGCGGCAAGTGGAGTGCTAACTGGTTTAGCATTCTTCATATTGAACCTTTCTATTACCCGTTCAATATAGTTTTCTTGCGATAACCATAGCCTGCTGGACCTTTGATCTCGGGTAATCTCCATTCCAAGAATTCGCCTTACCGGTCCGAAATCCTTCATGTCAAATGCCTTAGACAAATCACACTTCAACTTACTAATCATTTTGGCATCTGGTCCAGTGATTAGCATATCATCAACATATAAGAGAAGAAAGATAAATTTTTCATCAGGGAATTTTTGGACATATACACATGGATCAGCTTTTGTCCTCCTGTATCCTTGATTCACCATGAAGGAATCAAACTTTATATACCATTGTCACAGGGCTTGTTTTAACCCATACAAACTTTTCTTCAAGCGACAAACCATGTCCTCCTTTCCCTTGACCTTGGAACCTTCTGGTTGTTCCATATAAATTTCTTCTTCTACATCCCCATGCAAGAACGCGGTCTTTACATCAAGCTGTTCTAACTCAAGGTTCAAGCTAGCTACAAGACCTAGCACAACTCGAATGGAACTCATTTTCACAACTGGTGAAAAAATTTCATCAAAGTCAATACCTTTCTTTTGATTAAATCCTTTGACAACCAATCGAGCTTTGTATCTCACTAGATCTCCATCATCTTTCTTCAGCTTGTACACCCATTTGTTCTTGAGTGTTCTTTTCCCTTTAGGAAGTTTCCCCAACTCGTACATGTCATTCTTCTTCAAAGAATTCATCTCCTCTTGCATGACCTTCATCCAACAATCTTTATGGTTACAAGATTGCACATCTTGGAAGCTTTCAAGCTCCCCCTTATCAATGATTAAAATATAATCAGAACTGGAGTATTTTATAGATTGTTGGCGTTCTCTGATTGACCTCCTTAATTGAGGTTCTTCTTCTGGTAGAATGGGGTTCTCTGGCTCCCCCTGCTCAATACCTTCTACATTCATATCTTCATCTACAATTGTATCTTGATCCCTCACAACTGGCTCTTCTTCTCCATCTTGTTCTGATTAATGCATTCTCCTTTCTGTGGCATCATCTGATAGAATGCTCTCTGGTGTAATATCGATAACACCATCACTTGTAGATCTTTCACTGATGATATCATTCTCATAAAATACAAGAAAGTATCATCTTCCTCTAATGGATTCTGTATCCATGGGACCACAAACGTCAGAGTGTACCAACTCTAACTTATTATTTCTCCTTTTAGAGCTTTTCTGAAATGAAACTCGAAGTTACTTCCCAAATAAACAGTGATCACACGGGTTAATTTTTCCTTTGGCTAATGGGATGAGGGACTTCTTAGCCAGTATATTCAACCCTTTGTCACAAACATGCGCCAGTCGCCTCTGCCATAAATTTGGTGAAGCATCATTTCCAACTGTATTCAGTTGACCCGCACATATTGTCACGTGCATTTTGTATAGCGAGCAACACAATCTTCCTTTCATCACCACCAACGATCCTTTGGTGAGTTTCCAATTTCCATCGCCTATATGATTATGATAACCTTCCTTGTCCAATACACTAACAGACAACAAGTTTAACCAAAGATCTAGAACGTGTCGCACATTTTTAAGTGTTAATGTGCATCCGACACTTGTCTTCACGCAGATATCGCCGATTCCCACCATTTGCGAGACATTATTTTTTCATATTTTAATAGTACCATAATCGCCCGCATTATAGGTTGAGAAGTATTCCCTTTTTGGAACACAGTGGTATGAGGCACCATAATCTACAATCCACTCGGTATCTGCATTTCCAACATGACAACAATCTGCATCATGAGATACTAAAGCCACCTCTCCATCTTCTATTGTGACTGCAACAGATGTGTTTTTGTCATCATCATGACTTCAGTTTGCATTCTCTTGTTTAAGGAAATGACAGTTCCTTTTGAGATGACCCTGCTTTCTATAGTGGTAGCATGACCTCTTCTCTCGGGACTTGGATCTATCTTTCGATTTTCCATTTCCACGACCTCTACTCTTGCTTCGACCCCTATTCTCTGTGACAAGGGCTTGTGAACTGGTACTGGCAACGTCCCTTCTACGAAGCTCTTCATTAAGTAGACTATTCTTTACCATAGACATTGTTACCACACATTTGGAGCTGAGTTACTCAATGATACGACAAGAGTATCCCAGCTATCTGGTAGAGTTCCCATCAAAAGACATGCTTGCATCTCATCATCCAAGGACATACCTGTGACTGCTAACTCACTTACGAATCCTTCAAAGTCATTCAGGTGTTGTGTGATTGATCGTCCCTCTGTCAATTTCAAGTTCATGACTTTGCGAATCATGAACATTTTTCCTTGAGCATTTTTACCCTCGTACATATCCTCTAGCTTCTTCCAGAGAAATTTGGGATCTGTTTCGTTCCTCACGTGGTTGTACAAGCTAGCATCTATCCATTGGCGTACTGTACCCAATGTTTGCTTCTTCAACTTTATCCACTGTTGATCTTTCATATCCTTCGGCTTTGCGTCGTCACCCTCAATTGGATCGTACAAATCTTTGCAATTGAGGTAGTCCTCCATTCTGGATTTCCACATTGAATAATTTGTATCCGTCAATTTCATCATTACACCGTCATTCGCCATGTCAAAACTTTAAAAATGGCAAAATTTTACTATTCACGAATTTCACTATTCACATAAATAGTGACGGTATATGTGAATAGTACCGTATACCCAAATAATACTTTTATATTAGAATAGTAACAGTATGCCTCTCGTATACTTAAATAATACTATTTATAAAAGATGGCCGAATATGAATAGTATTATATATGAATACTATTATTCAAGTTACTATTTTACTATTCGCTCAAATTGCGTATCTGCGACGGTTTTTCGACCGGATTGCGCCACCGGATTCCCCGTTATTTTCTCGTCGTCGTGGTATATTTATTTTTGAAAAATATATCCACGGATTCTACTGATAAAACAACATTCGGCTTTGATACCACTTGTTAGGCCCAATAATAGATTACGAGAAAAATAATAGCAGCAGAATAAAAAGACACGCAGATTTTTACGTGGAAACCCCAAATGAATTAGGGAAAAACCACGGGACCAACTCCGAATAATTCTTCCACTATAAAATAATAGTAGGTACACCAAGAGATTACAAAATAGTGGCACTCAAGTGTTTCCCAAAACCTCACTATTTTCTCTCTTACCCAGCTCTTAAGAACCCTTTTCCTAAGGCTCTCTACACAGATTACATTTTTATCTGTGTTTCTTCTCTCTTGCTCTCTGCTTTGGTCTGCTTGGTCTTCAAATGAGCAAAACCCTCCTCTATTTATAGGAGATTCAAAACGCACATGGCCGAATTATGTACAGTAATTTTACTATGCACTTTTTAAAAAAATATTCTGCTGACATGCCTCCTCTTTATTTTTTTTATGTTTTTTAATTAATTAATTTAATGGATCCCACCATAAAAAGGACACCGTTCAATACATTGGGGCAAGCTGGTATTAAGGGCCTCTAAATTGGTTTAAAACTCATCAATTTATTCACGTCGGAATTGAATAAGATAATATTGATAACTGATGTATTGCAAATGTGTTGATCTTATGACCGTAATATTTTAATAGAAATTCTAAGTTATGTACACGAGCTATTATTTGTTAAACTATTCATTTTTATTTTGACACAGAACAGTAATAGTAAAATCCAAAAAGGAAAAAAATGTTTTCAAATATTTGAAAAAAAAACTGAAAATGTTTTAACATTTTTTAATAGAAGTTATTTAATAATTTAGTTACATTAAGAGCAGCTCTAACCTCACTGGAAATGGAGCTCCAATGGAGCTTCATTTCCAGCTCTAAAAAATAGAATTGCAATCGTGCAACTTCATATTTGTTGCAACTCTAAACATTAAAATAATGTATTTATTAACTTTTTTATTTTTTTTATTTTATTTTCTTTAAGTTTGATTGATTGTTTGTTATTTTGAGTTAAATAGAAAGAAATAAAATAATAATATTTTTATTTTGAAGTAGAAATTTAAAGTGAATGATTTGAGAATAAATACTGTAATAATTTTAAATTATAGAATTTAAAATGAAAAAAATGGTGTTGAATTGAAGATGCCCTAGATCAATGATATTTTTATAAGTACGTTTTTTATTCATACGGCCAATTTTATTAGTTAGCTTAAGATTTGATTAATTATTGTTGATACGGTACTATAAACAAATATCTATGGTAGACAAAAGTTAGATTCATTCTAATATTTATTTTTAAATATTATAAATTTTTGAAGAGGTTGGATATTGAACTTAAAATCTCCATCACTACATTAATTCACCACTATATTGAGTGATGTCAATTAAACTACTCAACTGGTAGATTCAATCTAATATGAAAGCACTCAACAATTATAATTTCATGAGGTTAGTCCACTATAATGATGAATATTAACTTATTTAATCACGTCAAAATATCTTTATTCTGTTAAATACATTTGAGGACAACATCACAGTTTGCCAGCTGACATTGTATGGTTATTTACTACAAAATTATTTTTTTTTGGAGTTTTGCTTTGATTATATTCAGATTCAACAGGATCGCACATCTAGCTGTGGTGATGAGTCTCTCAATAAAGATTTTCTGCATTCACTAGAACTCGAACTTGAAACCTTACTTAAGTGATACCAAGCCGCTTACTACTTGAATCAACCCTTATTAGTATTACAAAATTATTCTTAATAAACCATATTTGTTATCTTTTATCATCGTTGAACCGGGGATTAAAGAAAATATAATACTCAAATCTACATTTTAAGAGAGCCAATAAATTTAATTTTTGTTATGTTGTTGACTATTAGGCCCGGCCAAAAGCCCAAAGCCCAGTTATGTCAAGGAGCCTGGTATATAAGCTTGCATTGCTTGTATTTAGGGTTAATTCCCTCAACTCTGAAAAAACCTAGCCGCTTAAAACCCTCACAAGCTCTCCCTCTTTCTCACTGGCGATCTTATCTCATTCACATGAAGAATCCGTTGGTAACAGCCTTATTTACCAACGGCTATAAAGTGGAATGTTGTATCTGCCTTGAAGATATATAAAAGGGAGGTATCAGTTTCTGGTTCTTGTGAAGTTTTGCGAGAGTTTAGAGCGATTAGGGTTTTCTGGGTTTAGCTAGTTCTTTGTTTTGTTGAAAACCCATGAGCACTGTTTTTCCTTTTCTTATGTGTTGTAGTTGTTTACTCACATAGTTAGTGCTGGGTTTCTTGAAAGAAATCGTTGTTAATCTTCATCAGTTTGATCAATAAAAGCTTCATAGCAGTTGTTCGATAAAACTGATGTTCTCTTCTCTTATCTTTTCATTTAATCTTGATTGCTTTAATTCTTGAGTTAAATTGGGGATTAAATCCCTACTAACTGATATCAGAGCATTTATAACTCCTGGATTTAATGATTAAATGCGATGCATGTTACAGATGTATCATTTTTAGGTTTGAATTGATTTAACCTAGTTACATGTGTGTTTGTTGATATATTTTTTTCGTACTAAATTCACATACAAAGCCAGATTTGAAAGTTTTGCGATATTCTGATGATTTTCCTTTTGTTTTAAATTGTGACTTTGTTTTAAAATCTTCTTGCCTTGAAATTTTAGTTAATATGCTTTCTTTTATGATTTTCCATCAAATGGATTCTTACTAGATCTTTCTGTGTTTTTTATCCGAGAGATTTCAAATTCTGGATTTGAGTTTGAAGAGTGGACCAGGTCTGAATTAAAAAGGTGGATTTTGAATTTAAAATTTGTAATTTGCTTAGCTGGAGACCCCACTGTAAGTATCCTTAACCCTTTTTGATAAACACTGTTAAAGGAAGACTAAACTGTAAGTTTTCTTTAACTCTATTCTTTTAAGTTTCTGTAAATTGGCATGTCTGGTAATGGTGTGTTGGTAGATTAGATTTTTTGCATGCTAGGATTAGAATTCTTGATTCTGTGATTGATATCTCTGAATTTGCTTAAATTCTATTCATGCTTCATATAATCTGATCGATTGCTTGTATAGATAACTACTCTTTAAAATTATCTATTTAATATCCTGATTTGATATTATTTTTGGGAAGTTCTTGATTGATTCTCGTTTGTTGTGATTAATTAGGATTAGAATTCTTTATCCTCTAGTCCTTCTTTGTCTCTTAGCATAGTTTCTTTAGAATTCTCATCTTCATAGGCATATTGTCTAGTCCTTCTTGTCTAGTATCTAAGTGTGCTCTTGTTTGATTTATCGAAATGTCAATTGCTACGGTTAATTTGGAAATTTTTGATGGTAAAATGGATTTTACTCTTTGGAAAAATAAAATGAAAGTTATTTTAGTCCAACAAAAGTGTCATAGAGCCTTGAATGTTATTGATACCTTAAGTGCTGAGTTGATTGCAAAAGAGAAACAGGATTTAATGGAGTTAGCTTACTCCACTATTATCCTGAATCTCTATGATTCTATTTTAAGGAGGGTAAGGGACTATGATGAAGCCCCTGCCCTGTGGAATAAGTTAGAGACCTTGTATAAGACTAAAGATTTATCTAAAGTGCCATAGTTGAAAGAAAAATTGTTTAGTTTTAAAATGAACCGAACTAAAGGTATTGATGATCATCTTGATGAATTTCAGAAATGGGTAATGGATTTAGAAAATACTAGTGAAAAGTTTTCTGATGAAAATCATAGTATGATCTTGTTAAATTCCATACCATACACTTATAGGGAAATTAAAACTGCCTTGAAATATGGTAGAGAGTCCTTAAGTGTAAATGATATCATAAATTCCTTGAAATTAAGGGAACTTGAACTAAAAGGTGACACTAAAGGTAAAGGTCAGTCTAGTGAGGCTCTAGTTGTTAAAGGTAAGATGGGAGGTCAATAGAAAGGTTTTAAAGGGAAAGATTCACATAATAACTCACCTAAACAAAAACCTAGTAATGATCGGTCTAACAATAATGAGGAAAATAAGTTTAAATCACATAAAGAATTAACTTGCTTTTATTGTAAGAAAAAGGGTCATACTAGGAGATTTTGTAGACAAAGATTGAATAACCAAAATAACACTAATCAAACTGGAGCAGTTAATAATACTACTGAAATGGGAGATATAGAGGCCCTTGTTGTTAGAAGTAACAAGGACCAAGAGTCTTGGATATTGGACTCTGGTTGCACTTTTCACATGACACCTAATAAAGACTGGTTTTATGAATATGAAAATATAAATGGTGGTAAAGTCTTAATGGGTAATAACACAGCTTGTGAAATTCTTGGAATTGGTTCTGCGTTACTTGATGTGAAAAATGGCAATAGAATTCTTTTAACGGATGTTAGACACAAATCTGGTCTTAAAAGGAATCTTATATCTCTTAGTTATTTAGATAGCAAAGGCCTAGTACATCAGGTTCGAGGTGGAGTTCTGAGAATCACTAGAAATGGCATGTGTCTCTTGGAAGAGAATCTTGCCAATGGCCTTTACTATCTTAATGGTTGTGCTTTGGTGTGTTCTACTTATGCCATAAATAGTAATGAGAAAACTGTTTTATGGCATAAGAGACTTGGTCATATAGGCAATAAAGGTCTCTCTTACCTTCAAAAGGAAGGAGTCATTAATATCCTTGTTTCTAATAAATTTCAATCTTGTGAAATCTGTATTATGGGTAAATCTCATAGACAAAGTTTTAGTAACTCAACAAATACATCTAAAGTTTTCTTAGAATATGTGCATAGTGATCTATAGGGGTCATCTTTTATTCCTAAATCCATTTTTGGATCTCAGTACTTTGTGTCTTTTATTGATAACTTTTCAAGGAAAGTTTGGATTTATTTTCTTAAAAATAAGAATGATGTATTTGATAAATTCTTGGAATGGAAATTGTTAGTTGAAAATCAATCTGGTCTTAAGATTAGAACTCTTAGAACTGACAATGGTCTTGAATTTATAAACAATCATTTTAATTCTTATTGTGTGGAAAATGGAACAATAAGGCACAAGGCTTGTACCTATACACCTCAATAGAATGGAGTGGCTGAAAGGTACAATAGAACACTGTTAAAAAAATAGATACATGTTGTTTGAGTCTGGTTTAAGTAAAAGATTTTGGGTAGAAGCTGCCCAAACTGCTTGTTACTTGATCAATAGATCCCTAGTGTTGCCATTGATTTTAAATGTCCCAGTGAGATTTGGTACAACAAACCTGTAAACTTGAGTCACCTTAAAGTGTTTGGACGTGCTGCCTATTTTCATAGTAAAGAGTCTAAGTTAGACCCTAGAGCTAAGAAGTGTATTTTTATAGGTTATCCATTTAGTATTAAGGGCTATAAGTTTTGGTCTTTGTCTGATAATAAGGTTGTTATAAGTAGGGATGTTGTTTTTAATGAAAAAAAATTTCCCAAATTTGAAAATAACACTGTTATTAATCAGACTAATAATCAACAATCTTGGTTTGAGGTGGAGCTTGATAGGATTGAACAAAATGTTGATGACCATAATCCTGTTAATGAAAATCAAGATGATTTTAACAACTTGAATGAAAATTACTTAAATGATCAACCTAAAGCTGTTAATAATGAGCCAAATCAACCTAATTCTGGATCTGATAACTACTAGTTAGTTAGGGATAGATCTAGAAGGAAAGTAAGGCCTTCTAGGTTCCTTGATACTACTATTTATAATTGTAGTTATTCTAAATTTGTTGAATTTGCTGTAAATGCTGATTATATTGAGTATGTTGAACCAAGAACTTTTAATGAAGCTAAACAATCTAAAGATTGGGATAAACGACATTCTTGCTATGTTAAGTGAAATTGAATCTTTGAATAAAAATAACACTTAGACTCTTGTACCTAAGCCTAAGAATAAAAGAATTATAGGGTGTAAATGGGTGTTTAAAAGAAAACCAGAAATTCCTGGTGTTGAAATTGAAAGGTTCAAAGCTAGAGTTGTTGCTAAGGGGTTTCGTCAAGTAGATGGTGTAGAATTCCACGACATTTTTTCTCCTATTGTAAAATATGTTTCAATTAGAATTATTTTATCCTTGACTGCTTTATGTGACTTAGAGTTGAAATAATTAGATGTTTAAACTGCCTTTCTTCATGGCAATTTGAATGAAGAGATCTATATGTCCCAACTTGATGGTTTTGTTCAAAATGGAAAAGAGTCACACTTATGTTTATTGAAAAAATCCTTGTATGGCTTGAAATAGTCTCCTAGGCAGTGGTATCTTAGATTTGATCAGTTTATGCTAGACTTGAATTTCTGTAGAAGTATGTATGATTCCCGTTTTTACTAAATGAAATTGAAAGATGGTTCATATATATAGTTGTTGCTTTATGTCGATGATATGTTGATTGCCTACAAACATAAGTCTGAAATTGATAAGTTGAAGCTTAAATTGAACTCTGAGTTTGAAATGAAAGATCTAGGAGAGGCTAAAAGGATTTTAGGAATAAACATAATAAGAAATAGGACAAAAGGAACTCTTTACTTGACCCAAACTGATTACATTGATAAAGTTTTAAAACATTTTGGGTTAAGTGAAACTAAATCAGTGTCAACACCCTTAAGTACTCAATTTAAGCTAAAGGCTAGTTCCAAACCATTAGATAAAGAAGAAACTGCTTTTATGTCTAAAATTCCTTATCAGAATTTGGTTGGTTCCTTTATGTATGCTATGGTTTGTACTAGGCCTGATGTAGCCTATATTGTGAGTGTGGTTAGTAGATACATGAGTAATCCAAATAAGAGTCATTGGTTTGCTATTAAGTGGTTGTCTAGATACTCAAAAGGGTTTAATATTGTTAGTATTGTATAAAAGAGTCCTTGATGATAACCTTAGCATAGAAGGCTATTAAAAATCTAATTTTGCAGTTGACCTAGATAAGAGAAGGTCAGTTACATGCTACTATTTTACACTAGAAGGAAACATTATTAGTTGGAAGTCTAGTTTACAACATATAATTGCTCTTTCAACAGCAGAGGCAGAATATATTCCCTTGACAGAAGCTGTAAAAGAGGCTTTGTGGTTGAAAGGGAACTTAACTGATTTTGGGATAGGTCAAGATAAAGTTAAAATTCATTGTGATTCACAATCTACAATTCATCTATGTAAAAATGCAATGTTTCATGAAAGAACTAAGCATATAGATATCAAGTTGCATTTTGTTAGGGACATTGTTAATTCTGGAGCTATATGTGTTGAGAAAATACATACTAATGTGAACTCTGCTGACATTTTAAATAAATCTATGCCTATTGCTAAGTTTCAGGATGCTTTGAAGCAGTTACAAGTAGTGTAGTTTTAAGCAGTGAAATAGTTCAAGAAGTGCTACTGCTACTACAATGTTTACTGTTGTTTTATTTATTTCCTATTTTTTGTTAGTAAATGTATAGGTCCTGAACTTGTTAACTAGTTGATTATATAATTAGTTAGTTTTATTCACTAGGATATGATTTTCTTTTTGAGGTTTCTGATGGATGTATTTTAGTAACACTATTGTGAAGCTGGAGTTGATAAAGTTTAGTCCATAGCCAGAGGTGGAGATATGTTATGTTGTTGACTATTAGGCCCAGCTAAAAGCCCAAAGCCCAGTTATGTCAAGGAGCCTGGTATATAAGCTTGCATTGTTTCTGTTTAGGGTTAATTCCCTCTACTCTAAAAAGACCTAGCCGCACTCACAAGTTCTCCCTCTTTCTCATTGGTGATCTTATCTCATTCATGTGAAGAATCCGTTGGTAACTGCCTTATTTATCAACGGCTATAAAGTTGAACGTTGTAGCTATCTTGAAGATGTATAATAAGGAATAGTTTCTAGTTCATGTGAATTTTTGCAAGAGTTTAGAGGGATTAGGGTTTTCTTGGGGTTTAGCTAGATCTTTGTTTTGTTGAAAAACCATGAGCACTATTTTTCCTTTTCTTATGTGTTGTAGTTGTTTACTCACATAGTTAGTGCTGGGTTTTTTGAAAGAACTGTTCTGTAATCATTGTTAATCTTCATCAGTTTCATCAATAAAAAGCTCCATAGCAGTTGTTCGATAAAACTGATGTTCTCTTTTCTCTTATCTTTTCATTTAATCTTGATTGCTTTAATTCTTGATTTAAATCGGGGATTAAATCCCTACAATTTTGCTTACAATTATATATGAAGTAAAACTTATGACAGAATGACATATTTGCCATGTCATTATTTTTTTGTATATTTTCTAAAAAATGATATTACCTTTTTTTTTTAAAAAAAAAATACGACAATCAACAACTAATTTATTTGTCCATCTTGTTAACTAGGAATGTGATTAAAGTTTAAAAAGGGATTTACTTACTTCTTCCTCCTCTCCTATAACTTTCCCCTCCATCATCACCGTGATATGGTGAGAAAAAAGAAAATATTAGAGAAAGAAGGAAGAAAGGAGCACTTCCTTCTTTTTACAGGATAAGAAAAGAAAGAAGTTTTTAACTTCTTTTTTTAATGTAACAGTTTGGTATGACTTCCACAGTTCGAAGGGTTCGCCGGTCTCGATTTTTCAGATTACACTTCTATTCATGAGTTCAGATATGAGGCAGAAGACACTAAATGAATGTTGGTCCCTTTAGTTGGTGGTTTCTTTTGCCATGTGTGTGTAGCTTATTTTATGATTTTGCTTCTTGTAAACATTTTCTTGTATTAAGCTTCTTGTAAGCTTTATTTCTTTCTTTTCCTTTTCTTTACCGTTATATTGTACGCTTTTTATTTTCTATTATTTTGCCCATATTACCGGCCCCAACTCTTACATAAAAAAAACTTCAAAATCATAGTACTCATAAAATACGTGTATTTCACAAAATATAGGAATACTTGAGAAGAAGGGAAATTGTCAAGAACATATATGTCTCACTAAAACATTTACAAACTTAGAATTAAAGTTAAACTAATTGCATGTCTTCAAAACTAATTACATATCTACATTCATCTCTTAATCTATTTACATGCCATACATTCCACCTTTTTTCCCATTTTTCTTTTGATTTTCTTTCTTATTTTTCATTTATCTCTCAAATCGTTTATTTTTTCGACCACCCGCTTTTGAGTTTTTTGTCTATCTTATTTTTATCTTTGAAATGATATCCACTATGACATTTTTGAAAATTTTTATCTCGTATATATCTAGTATGTAGCTAGTAAATCACTGTTAGATATCTAGTGTAGCTTTAAAAGTTTTTTTTATAGAATCTAATGACATCAAACATATATTTAATAGATTTTAAATTGTGAGCGGACGACGTTTTGCACGGCGGCATGATCACGGGGGCCGGGCCGGCGGGCCGGTCTCTAAATGTAACGGGGGACGCGAGTGATGTGATTGGAAAATGGTTTTGCACATTTTTATGCTCAAAAGATACGAGATCGAAATCCCGTACTTAAAACAGAGTCGCCACCCGGTTCAGCTCAACCGGGAAATTTTTGGTACGATTTTCCCACCGGGTGGTTGGACCATACCTTTAGTAGAGATTCTGAGTTCGGATGATGTTATCTATTTTTCATTAGGCCAAGTTAAGATACTTTATTCTTTCTTAATTGGTTTAATCCATCCTATTTATTTATGTTTTTAGTTATTTTGTTATTTTCGCTTTTATCAAGTAATTGAAGCGATGAATAAAATATTTACAGTCATTTAAAAATAAGTGTGGAAAATAAAATTATTACAAGGCTTCCAAGTCCTATACATTTTTCTATGCAATAAATAAAATACCTGAATGTCTGATATACATCTACCTGCAGAAGATGGTTAGCACGGATATGGCGTGTTTTATTTACAATATTATAAAGCTCGGTTGGATGGCAAACAATGAGATTTAAACGGCGTTTGCGGGGAAATTCCATTTTTAACCAAATTTTAGATTCAATCGTTATTTCAATTGGATTATTAGTAAAAATGCCACACGTTATGGGGTGGAGTCTATTTACAGGGGGTTTTGAACCTCCATCGTTGCACTATATGTCCTAACTTTGGAAAATAAGCTAGTCTGGGAACAAACAAAAATAAAACTACTATCCAGAAAGTCATGCCGCTGACGACGTAGATGATGCCGCCGGCGATATGGTTGATTTCGCTAGTGACATCAGTATGCAGGTAGGTTACATGGCTTTCTGAGTACCATGAAGAAAGGGACTCATAAGAAAGTGAAGTCTCTAGGGAATGTGATGCCACCGGCGGTATCAGCGATGTCTCTAGCGATATGGGTGATACCGCCGAAGACGTCACATGAAAGAGCTATGAGACTCAGAATTTTTACCTCGGGGTCCTGAATCCACCTGTTCGTGAACCGAAAAAAAGGCCTTCGGGGTGCTTGTCATGATGATTTAGTAGTAAATTTAAGTGTTTTGGGTTTCTAAATCCAATTAAGTTGATTTTAACTACAGGATTTACTTATTTTAATCAGAGAGTTCAAAGAAGAAAAAGCAGGAAAAAATGGATTAGAATCCTCTATTTTCTGCCTTATCTAATTCGTATCTCACCAAAATCTATTTTCTCATTCTAACATTAAACCTCTAACCTAGATGGTTCTCCTCCCTTTTATTACAACTCAAGGTGTGTTTTTATAGGTGAAATAGGGTGGTTTTCGAGACCTTTTTGACTAATTCCACCGAAAGTGGCCGAATGACTGTCTGTGCAGGGACCTACTTCGGGTCATGCTGACGATGACATGGCGATACCGCCAGTGGTATGGTCGATGTCGCTAGTGGCATCAGCCTCTGGCATGTCAACAGTCAGCGGGCCTAGGAGCCTAAATTAGTATAAAATTTGCAAGGAATATTATTTTGGTAATAAAAATTCTAAAGAGAACTTTTATTTTGAGGTATTAAAACCGGGTACACGTCATCATCGTCTTACGAGAGGGACTGCAAAATCCTGTGCTCATAGGCTGCCCCTCGGGGGATCACTACTACCACAGGTCAGTATGATCGCACAAAAGAGCAAGGGATAAGATTGATACCTGATGGGTGACTGGTTTGCCCCTTGGTCGGACTTGTGCTTTATGGAAAGGATGCCCCCTAGTCGGACTTGATCCTTGCGGAGAGATTGCCCCTTGGTTGGACTTGTGCTTTGTGGATTGGTTGCCTCTTGGTCGGATTTGCATTTTTTGGAGAAATTGTCCTTTTGTCGGACCTATGCTTTGTGGAAAAATTATCCTTTGGTCGGACCTATACTTTGTGGATTGGTTGCCCTTTGGTCGGGCTTACACTTTGTGGAGAGTTTGTCCTTTGGTCAGACTTGAGCTTTGTGGAGAGTTTATCCTTTGGTCAGACTTGTGTTTTATGGAGAGATTGCCCCTAGATCAGGCTTGTGCTTTGAGGAGTGATTGCCCCTTGGTCAGGCTTATGCTTTGGAGAGTTTGTCCTTTGGTCGGACTTGAGCTTTGTGGAAAGATTGTCCCTTGGTCGGGCTTACACTTTGTGGAGAGATTGCTCTTTGGTCGGGCTTATGTTTTATGGAGTGATTGCACCTTGGTCGGGCTTGTGCTTTGAGGAGAGTTTGTCCTTTGGTCGGACTTGAGCTTTGTGGAGAGTTTATCCTTTGGTCGGACTTGAGCTTTGTGAAGAGTTTATCCTTTGGTCGGACTTATGTTTTATGGAGAGATTGCCCCTAGATTGGGCTTGTGCTTTAAGGAGTGATCGCCCCTTGGTCAAGCTTATGCTTTGGAGAGTTAGTCCTTTGGTCGAACTTGAGCTTTGTGGAAAGATTGTCCCTTGGTCGGGCGTACACTTTGTGGAGATATTGCCCTTCGGTCGGACTTATGCTTTATGGAGTGATTGCCCCTTGGCCGGGCTTACACTTTGTGGAGAGATTGCCCTTTGGTCGGGCTTATATTTTATGGAGTGATTGCACCTTGGTCGGGCTTATGCTTCGAGGAGAGTTTGCCCTTTGGTCAAACTTGAGCTTTGTGGAGAGTTTGTCCTTTAGTCGAACTTGAGCTTTGTGGAGAGTTTGTCCTTTAGTCGGACTTGTGTTTTATGGAGAGATTGCCCCTAGATTGGGCTTGTGCTTTAAGGAGTGATTGCCCTTTGGTCGGGCTTATGCTTTGGAGAGTTTATCCTTTGGTCAGACTTGAGCTTTGTGGAAAGATTGTCCTTTGGTCGGACTTGTGTTTTATGAAGAGATTGCCCCTTGGTCGGGCTTGAGTTTTGTGGGTAGTGGAGTATGGTTCTGGGATATCAGGGCTGGAACCAGGATTTCACCGCAGATGGCTGAAAAAAGTCATGGAGGTAGTTGATATCGCCAGCAACCTGGATAATGTCGCTGGCGATACAGAATTATACCGTCGGCAGTATGAGTGCCATGTGGCAGGCTTGACTGGTCAGACAAGTTCAAAATTTGAATTGGAGGGGGCGATGTCGTTGGCGGCGTGAGTGATGTCGCTGGTGGAATGGCGTGATGCCGCCGGTTGTATAAATGCCACATTGCAGTTTTGACTGGTCAAGCAATTTCAAAATTTAAATTGGAGGGGACGATGTCGACGGCGGCATGAGTGATGACACTAGCGGTATGGCGTGATGCCGTCGGTGGCATGGATTGGTAGTTTCAAATAAGTTAAAACTCCTCAAATTCCGCGCGACAGTTTAAAAGGAAATAAAACTCTTTTCCACCTTCATTCTACAAAACTGTACCTCTTTGCTCCTCTTCTCCAAATTTTCCAATTTTTTTCCGTCATTCCAATCATGAAGAGAATCACCAAGGCTTTCAGGAGAAAATCTGCTATGGTTAGGGAGAATCTGCCTGATTCCTCTATCGAGGGGCTGAAAATCCTCTCAGTTCCTGCTGCTTATGGCCTGAAGGAGACAGCCAAGATGTATGGCTACGGAATCAATTCTCCCATCACTAATCTAATCCTAGAGAAGGAAAAGCACCTCTGCTACATCCAAGTAATCCCCGCAAAACCCGAATTTCTTCTTTTTGGGTTGAGTTTCGATTCGGCCTTAAGCTTAAAATCGTGCCATAATAGGAGTCATAAGTGTGAAATAGATTGATTACAAACTGATATTGCATGCTTTAGGTTCAATTTTCACTGCTTTTAGGCTTATTGTTTGATTGATTGTGATTTTTATGGTTTTGGCACAATGGGTGCAATTTTTTAGGAAAACAGGTTCTGCCTGCAGTTAGTGATGTTGTCAGCGACATGAGTGATGTCACCAACGGCATCAGACCTTGCAAAAAGGCCTAAGGAGGTCTGATGTGCTTTTGTTTAAAGCGATGTCATCGGCGACATCATCTATGCCGCCAGCGGTATGGAGTGATGCCGTCGGCGACATCGCTTCTAGCAGAAGTGACATCAACAGCTTTCTATCAGGTTCCAGTGATGAGAAAATAAATAGAGGCTTATTTATTTTGCTTATGATTTTTACAGCCGCATGAACTGACTTATACCGAAGGGATGGGCACCATCAGCGAGTGGTGGTACCATATTTCTGAGAAGGATCCAGAGCTTGCACTCGCCATTAATGAGATGGGATTTGGGGATTTGGCTTGAATCATGCCAATGCTAATGCCCAAGCTCTCCCATTCAGCCGTGATAGCGCTTACCGAGAGGTGGTTTGAAACCACCCATACTTTTCACTTCTCATTTGGGGAAGCGACAATTACGCCCTTCGATGTTGTAGCTATGACCGGGCTTCCCTGGACGAATGAGGTCATTCACTTCGACGCTTATATGGATAAATACCATATCGAGAGGCCTGTGGTGAGGCAGGTGAAGGATCTATTCTGTTTGAAGGCCGTCTCAGGGCAGTTATCTTATGGTGAGTTGCACCAACACTGGACCCAGGTATATGTGGTGCCTGAGGATGAGAGAGAAGCTTGCGTCCGCTCTTTCATGATTTCCTTGCTCACCATGCTATTTTTTTCGATCTCGGGGAGCAAGATTAATTACAGGGCTGATATCTACCGTGGAGGATGTGGCGGGCATTAGGAGGAAGAATTGGCCGAGGGCCATCTTAGCCCAGCTGTACCATGGACTAGACATGGGAGCCCGTAAGTAGGTGAAAGCCCTTCGCCTCTGCCATCTGCTACTCCAAGTATACCTTCTCAGAATCATTTTTGTTGATTGTCCACGTCTCATTTATTGTGGATGCTTTTTGAACTGATTGATTGTTATTTATGCAGGCTTAGGCTTTTGAGCACCAGATTCTCCCGCTGATTAAGTTCAAGAAGACCGTGACACTGAGCTCCCATTTTCTCGCCCGCTGGTACGGGGGCATTGGCGGGAAGGCCAAGTATCCCACCAAGTATAGGGAGGTCCTAACAAGCACGCAATTGAGCTTGGTACGCGATCTTTGATTTAGTCTTTTATCTTTACATTTAGAACCAAACAAAAAGCGTTTATGAACTTATATCGGTTATTTTGGTTGATTGTTGGTGCAGCTTATCCTGGACCCATTTGATAGGGTAGAGAATCTACCGGAAGTCACAAGGGTTAAGAGGGAGGTGGATGACCGTCGGTTTATCATGGAGTGCCCCTTGTCTCAACAGTAGTAATTGGGTGAGCGCATCTGGGGCTGGAGGTTTGTCTCGATCGCTGATAGACCGGTGCCCACCAATCCTTCTAGGGGATTATGGTGGCCCCATCTAGTGATTACATCTGAGGCCAACCAAGCTGACTATATCGACGGGAAAAGACGAGTGATCCCTAGCGTCCCTAGCCTCGACGAGCAGCACCAGCAATGCCTTCTCCCCTTATGTGCCCGCATCCATAGGAATGATATGATTGAGTATCATAATGAGCAAAGGGTAAAGGAGGAGAAAAGGTGCCTCAAAGTTATTGTAGATGTCGAGGAGGAAGAAGAAGAGGAAGAGGAGGAGCTTGAAGGTGATGTTGGGATTGAGCCCGAGGTGGAGGATGAGGCAGGCGCGGATGTAGCCTACGGGAGTGCGCCAATGTCCCAAGGGGGGCAGCGCTCTTTTGAGGTATGATTGCGGCTATGCACATGGTTTGTAATTGTTTAGGAACGTTGCTGATGTGTGTCTTTCATGTTTTTCAGGAACCCGTGAGGAAGAGAGGCAACCAGAGTGGGACACGGTGCTATGGTGTATCAGAGGGTATAAACTTCGTGGAGGGGCGTCTGGTCAACCCGATGGAAACCCAATTCCTGCTGATGAATTCTCGGGGCGACTTTCTCCCTAGGAACATAGGCTTGAGCCGGCATGCTCTAATCTTTATGCCAGAAAACACCACTTACGTAAGGCCTGATAATTGCTTTCTTATTCATCCTTGGATGCGGGTGCTTAATGATTTGCCTTTTGGATTTTTCTGCTGGCGCGAAGCCATGTGGAGCAGCTTGCAGAGAACAATTTTGCTCTCTGGGACACGCTTATCGGGCAATCACTCCTTGTTCAAGTACATTCCTTGTTTATGCATATGCTAAAATAAGATAAGATGCATATATGGATGCTATAAATGTTGTGCATTATTGATGTTTTTCTTTGGCTTGTAGGATTTCTTGGCCCTTTCTTTGTCAGATGCTGATGCAGCCCGGCGGATATATAAGGAGGAGACTGCAGGACTCCGGCGTCACATGAGTGACCTTGAGGGTCAGCTGGCGGCTAACATTCAGGAACAGAGGAACAAGCAAAATCTAGATCGCGCGCACCCAGGTAGTACCAATCATAGGGGAGTGAAGATGTCCGCCGGCTGATGCCTGTTTATGGCGGCCGAGGAGTCCAGCAGTGTGCCTATGATAGAAGGAAGGGAGGAAGATGAGGATGAGGTTGGTGATTGGCTAGTAAGCCCCGAGGACGTTTCATCCCGCCCGGCGGGCATACCTAGCTTTATATTTTATTTTGTTTTTCAGATTTTGGTTTGTACCCTTGATACATTGGGGTTGGAATAATTCGAATTTGTTGTTTGGTTTCACTTAGGTAGGCAAGATTTTAGGATTTTTGAATGGTTTGTGCCCTCGGGCATTGAATAAAATGAATTACAGTTGAACAGGTATTGAAAATGGATTACATGATTGTTTACAGGTTTTGTACAGGTCTGTAATGAGAAAAATTCTTCTGATGCGGCATGACCCATATCACCCACACTCAACCAACTAAAATAATAAATACAGGGCTGTCTTAAAGCTAATATCGCCAGCGGCATCAGTTGATACCGCCCAATTTGATTCATATCACTAGCGGCATCACTTACATCGCCGGCGGCATGACTCACATCCCCGGCGACATCACTTCTCCAGAAATCTGATTTCAGCCATTCTGCCAATTCCTGTCATGGCAACCCACAATCAACAGCTACGGGGTTTTTTATAAAGTCTCAAAAATGCAGACTAGAAGAAGCTTGAAAAATTCAGGCTTTGGGGGTTTCAATATGTCACGGCGTGGCCCGTAATCCACGAGCTCCTTCGAGTGGCGCTGTCTTTTTGGGATTCAATGGACCACATCTTCCGATTTTCATCTTTCAAGCTATGCCTCTTGCTTGAAGAGTTCCACGCTATTTTGGGGGTACCGTGTCCCAAATGCGTGACCCTAGCGCTGCCAGAGTTTCATTTTAGCCCGGATGGAATTCCTCAAAGGTTATGGAATTTAGACTCTATGGACCCATTTCTTTCCCGGTTATCTGACAAACCTAGGTTTCAGCTCGGAGTAGTTTTAGAGTGGTGTCGTGGGGCGCCCCAATCCCATCTTGCTTGGCCATCCATGGTGGCATTATTACTCATGGCCGAGTTTATGTGCGGAGTGAGCCCAATTTCTCTGCTCAGGCTTATTTCACTCATCAGTCTCATGTCGACAGGGGCTTCTCCCATGGCTATGGGGTTGGCCAATGTTTTGCTGAACATGGATGCCGCTTTCGTTACTTATCGAAGACCAGCTCATTTTGCTGCAGGTACCTTTTGTTCTTCTCAAATTTGCATATTTCATTTCTCGATCCTTACCCAGATTTGAATTACAGATTTAGTTAATGGAGAAACTGAGGTTACGGGAAACACCACGAGGGAATCCGAAGAGGTACCTACCCATTCATCTGAGGGAGAGGGGGCTTATGAGGGCCGATTTTGATCAACTGTCATATGATGATTGGGTGCCTATTTTAGGGCGGTATACTGACACACAGGTTCAGTGGGTTAGTCCATGGTGGAGGATCCAGGACGTGGTTATAGAATCTTGGGGGGCTTGTGTTCAGTTGATAGGTCTGGAGAGATCTTCGTTCTACACCCCTTATCAGTTGTGCCGTCAGTACGGCAAGAGGTAACAGATCCCAATCAAACTACCCCATAACTAGATTGGAATCTACAAGGCTAGGTGGGCCAATCATATCCGGGAAAAGTGGTCCAGGGAAGCTGTATTTGAGATTCTGGATTATGATCATATGGAGACCATCGAGACCGACACATATTACAGAGGATGGCTTGCTGATATAAGATGCTTGACGACCCATCGGAAGCGATCACGGGCCCGCCTCGAGGGGGAGCAAACAGAGCAGGGGGAGGAGCCCCTCTTTACTACGACATTGAGGCGGATCTCTAGGTGCTATGATGATGTTGCGGGAAGCTTGATTTGAGATGCACTTTTGTCAGAACTATCGGACATTTTCTTTTTTCCTTTTTTTTTATCGCATTTGATATAGAATAAAATGAACTCTATCTAAAGCTTGTTAAAGTTGTCTTAATTCATTGAATATAGGATTCACATAAGCATAAGCATTTAGAGTTCAACAAAAGAGATACTTTCGTTAATTGAGATAAAATAAAGTATACGATGTTTGGTTGACATTCCCATTGATTTAACTCCCGGTGCCAACTAGCCTAGATCGGTTTTCTAGAAGGCACTCGCTCTTTGCTCACACACCCTAACTTTTTCCTAGATCGCCCTTTTTGGGTCTTCGATCTAGCGGGTTTAGCTCATCCCCTAATTTTTGCACGGCTGGTTTGCAGGATACCAATCGTCGGGTGTCACCCTAATTTTTACCCAATCAGTAAAAGACCGAAAGGCGGGTAATCATTACGTATATATTTTTTTGGTGTGCTACTTTTCTGATTTGTTTCTTTTAAATCAGATATGATAACGCTTAAGCCTGTCTTGGTTCACGGGATTCACAAACTCGTTCCCATCCATGTCCATAAGCTTAACTGCCCCTTTGCTAAGCAGCTTCTTTATTACATATGGTCCTTCACAGTTTGGCCTGAATTTACCCCTCGCATCAGTGGTAGAATGTTTCAGCTGTTTAAGGACCAGATCACCAAACTTTAGGGGGAACTTCTGATGTCTTACCCGACTGTTATACGCTCGAGCCATACGTTATTGGTACATCTGGAGGTTGTCGAGGGCCTTTAACCTCTGCTTATCCATCATGTTCAACTGTTCGAATCTCGCCTGGATCCATTCAAGTTCTTTTAATTTAGCCTCCAGAGTGACTCTTCAGGAGGTCACCTGAGTTTCAACTGGTAAGACCGCCTCCATCCCGTAGACTAGAGAGAACGGAGTTTGGCCTGTCGGGGTGCGAATGCTGGTGCGATATCCGTAATTAAAAAAATGTAGCTTATCTACCCAATCCCTATAACCAGCTATCATCTTAGAAAGTATTGGCTTTACAGATTTGTTAGCTGCCTCAATAGCTCTATTAGCTTGCGGTCTGTATGGGGAAGATCTATGGTGCTCGATCCCGTATTTCTTGATTAGAGAGGCAGTTGCTCCTTGAAATTGTACCCCATTGTCCGAGACTATATGGTGTGGGAGTCCATACCGAGCGAAGATGTGCTTCTCCATGAATTTGGCCATTTGCTTGGCGATGACATTGGTGAAGGATTCGACTTCTACCCATTTTGAGAAGTAATCTACTACTATCACAATGAATCTGTGGTCGTTTGTTGAAAAAGGACAGATTTCACCAATCATGTCTATACCCCATTCCGAGAATGGCCAAGGAGTGGTTAAATGATGGAGTTCGGTGGGCAGCAGATGCTGTATATCCCTGTAAACCTGGCATTAGTGGCATTATTTGACCTAGTCGATCCAATCAGCTGTGAGAGTGAGCCAAAAATACCCTAACCATTGGTTTTTCTTTGCAAAAGCAAGACTGTTCATATGAGGGCCACAGTCATCGGCATGGACTTGGGTCATCACGTTCTGGGCCTCGGAGTTAGTGAGGCAACAGAGAAGCAAGCCGTCGCTGGTGTACTTGAATAGATCATTATCCACAATACGGAACTGGACAGCGAGCCACCATAGGGTGGTACGGTCCGAGTTAGAAGAACCCATGGGATATTGACCGGTCTAAAGGAATAGGATCATGTTAGTATACCAACAAGGTTCGGATTAAATGGCGAGGATTGGAGGAGCTGATTGAACATGGTATGGGATCTTAGTAGACAATATAACCAAAGGGCGGATAAGCTACTGCTGAGGTCCTTCTCATATGGATGCGAGAGTGGCGAGAGCATCAGCCATTTGATTCTCGTCCCGAGGGACATGGCGATACAAGCATGAGGTAAATTTCTCAGATAATTTATGGATAGCCTCAACGTAAGGACGGAGAGATTCCTCTTTAATTTCCCAATCTCCGATAACTTAACGGATAACTAGAGCTAAATCCCCGATGACAGATAGGCGACAGGCCTGAACCTGAAGAAGAGCCTCAAGGTCGAACAGACAAGCTTCATACTCAGCGCCGTTGTTAGTGATAGTGAATTCTAAGCGTTTGGACAACGGGATTATCTCATTATATGGAGTGACGATGATGATCCTGAGACCTGCTCCCCGACAGTTCATAGTGCTATCAAAGTACACTGTCCAGACATTGTCAAGGATTGTAACAGAGGTGAGCTGCTCATTAGGAAACTCCAAATTTTCCTTATAGTCAGAGCTGAGGGGTTGATTAGCTAGGAATTTGGCTATGGCCCGCCCCTTAATGACCTTTCGGGTCACATACTCAATGTCGAACTCAAACAGGAGAAGTAACCATCGGGGACAATTTAATGGCTAGGGTAGAGGATTGACAAAGAAACTTTATAGGATCGATCTTGGCCACGGCTTGGACGCGATAAGATTGGAAATAATGTTGCAACTTCTTGGTGAGCCAAACCATGGTAGTACAGGTCTTTTCCATAATCGAATACCGGGTTTCATAATCTAATAACTTCTTACTTAAGTAGTAGATGGCATGTTCATGCTTATCAGCATGTTCCAGGATAAGCATGGCCCCAACGGAAGCTTTCTCGATAGCCAGGTAAAGGATGAGAGGTTTTCCTGCGATAGGGGGGTGTCAAAATGGGTGGATCAATAAGATATGCCTTAATTCTGTCAAATGCTACTTGGCAGTGATCATTTCATACTATGGGTTACTATTTTCTTAACAACTTAAAGATGGGTTCGCAAATAGTAGTGAGGCGAGCAATAAACCGACTAACATACTACAAGGACCCTAAAAATGATTGAACTTCTTTCTCTATCTTAGGTGGAGGCATGTCCCTGATGGCTTTGGCTTTATCTAGATCCATTTTGATTCCTTTCTGGCTAACCACGTGCCCCAATAGTTTGCCAGAGGTAACCCCAAACACGCACTTCTTTGGATTTAGGTGGAGGTTATTCTTTTCAATACGAGTCATGAACCTGTCAAGAATAGTAGGGTGCTCTTCTCGAGTATCGGACTTCACAATCATATTGTCCATATACACTTCCACTTCTTTATAGATCATGTCATGTAAGAGGGCGGCTATGGCGCACTGGTAAGTGGCCCCGACATTTTTAACTCGAACGGCATTACCTTGTAGTAATACACCCCCCATTCAGTGATAAACATTGTTTTCACTTTGTCGACAATATTAACCATAATCTGATTATACCCCAAGAACCCATCCATGAACGAATATATAGCTGCCCTAGCGGCGCTATCAATTAGGACATCGATGTATGGGAGCGGGAATTCATCCTTCGACGAGGCCTTATTAAGATCTCGAAAATCCACACAGACCCGGACCCTACCATCCTTCTTTGGAACTGGGATGATGTTGGACAACCAAGTCGGGTATTCCACCACTTCAATAAATTGGGCTTCAATCAACCTTGAAACCTCCGCCTTAACCTGATCTACCCATTCTGGCCTCAACCGGCGGAGTTTCTGCTTAACAGGCTGAAATTTAGGATCAGTTAGGATTCTGTGTTTGGCAATTTATTGATCAACCCTAGGCATGTCTTCATATGACCAGGCAAAAGTGTTAACATGATCTTTAAGTACTTTTATGATCTCAATTTGTTCCTCGGGAGTTAAATCTTTAGAAATGGTCACCATTTTAGGATTGTAATCTGTACTTAAGTTTATTTCATTGAATAATGTATCACTAATGCTAAAAACATTATGCATATTGTTATGTGAATGCATGGATCCATCAGGAAAGACATCAAATAAGTAAGCAGAATGATAGTTACTCACTGCATTAAAAGCCTTATAAGCAGCATTGTTAGCATCAAACACATCAGAAATGTTAAGAATTACATCATCCACATCCTCCTCCATAGACGGAGGGGCTTCAGTAGCAATATCAATAGGAGAAGCATCCTCTGTATTGTTTGCCAGAATGGCACCCAAGTCTTGTTCCAGAGCGGTCTTTTGGGCATTGGTGAGCGATGGCCCCTCGGATAGGTTGGCTTTCTCGGCGAGAGCCTTGGTGAGCTTCCCCACTATTACTGTCATAGCATCTTCTTCCCCAGTTTTCCAACCTTTCCAGCCTTTCTTCATTAGCAGCGCCATAGCTTCGGTCACGGTTGCCACAATATTTTTAATTTTTGGATCGATAGACTCTTTGCTACTCCTCTCAGGCTCATCTTCGGGATGCATCTTACCTTTTCCCTTAGCCTTATTAGAAATCACATTGATAGGTGTATCAAGCTAAGCGGGCTTGGGTTCAGCCAAAACTATTATGAGACCGGTCTCGAAGTCGTAGACATCTTTAAAGATCTCAAAGCCGGGCCACATTTTTCCGCCATACTCGATCGGCTCAGGCTCTCCCTTATAAGGCCTCTCGCCTTGGATTTCAAAAATAGTGACCATGCGATAGTAGTAGGAGGGGATGCGGCTATAGGCTTTTCTAGGCTTATATCCCAATCCAGCTCGATGGGCATGGATTTTTGGCTCCAATGCTTCAACAATTCCCTGCTCGTGTATTCCTCCACCTCTGTCAAGCTTGTAACTAGATTTCTTCATCAGTTTACCCATACCCGCATGAAGGTAGCTGTGCCAAAGGGGGGAGACTTCTGAGCTTTGCTAATCATGGCAATCTAAAGGCCTTTTTCTAAACTAGCTTTGGCTTCCATGACAGCCATAACAGAGGCGGGATCGGCCTTTATAGTCACCATTCTATCTTTGTGAATAAACTTGATTTTCTAGTGTAGTGTGGAGGGAACAGGGTCCAAAGCGTGAAGCTATAGACGGCCAAGCAACAGAGAATATGTAATAGGAATGTCAAGTATAGTGAAGCGCACATTGCTTGCCACACCTTCTATAGTGACTTCTGCCTCAAAGGTCCCAATTACATTGCGCTTTGAATCATCATACGCTCTAATAACAGTGCTGGATTTTTCAAGCATCTCCTCCATTAGTCCTAGATGAGGAAGGATTTTTAGAGGGCATAGATTTAGAGCGGAGCCATCGTCCACCACGACACATAGGATAACCTTATCAAGGACCTAGATTTAGATAAACAAGGCCCTTTTATGATCCCTACCCTCGATTGTAAGATTAAAATGGTCTAACACAATCTGAGGTCCCTTTCTCGGGGCAATGCCTTCCCCAGCCGTGGCGTACATCTTAACGACCGAGGTGGCTGGATTAGCTTCTAAATTGAGGAGTCATTTAATCAAACCCTTGCGATGCCCTTTGGAGTCGATTACCAGCTACCAAATACTATATCGGGCTTGGGTGTTTTTCAGCTGAGTAATGAGAGGGTCAACCTCAAGACTGGTCGGGATATGCGGAGGTAGAGAAGGGGGTCTCGCGGTAGTTCCGACCCTACCAGGAACCAGGTCTTTACTTAAGTAGAGATATATATCTTTAGGCTGATATACGCGGCTACTCCGAGTAATGTTAAGGATATCATCGAGCAAGACACTCTTAGTGGCTCGTGTTTCAAACAGATAATGTTGTTCCTCAGAGTCCGAATCTGGGTTTTACAGTTCATACTTATCCACGTTAAAAAGGTTATTTTTATCAACCTTGAATAATTCGGTGCTTACGGCCTTGGTCACTTGAGCCACTTCCTCATCACCATCGGAGTAGTCCTCCTTCGAAATAAAGGAATCTACGTTGAATAGTGTTTTTTCAACTTTCATTCTTTTTGCCATGAATGGCCGAGACCTGCGGCTCTCTTGCTTCAGTTGGTTTGGATTAACTTCCATCCCTTGGACAGAGTTGACCCCTGGGTTAGCTTGATTGATTAGATCAAAAATCGAGTAATATGGAAGACCCGAACCGATGACCAGGATAAAGTTATTATTGTCCGGCCTCCGATTAAGGAGATTGAAGATTGTGGATTCAGATAAGCTAGACTGGACCATGCCAACCTTGTCCCCAAAATTCAGCAAAGGGTTATTTATAGTGCTCGGTATTCTATCGGGCTCAGGGATCTTTACTTTGCTAGCCAAGCATTGAATTGCAGAGAGAAGAGCTTTACAATTATTGGTTTGGTGTCCCACCTGAACATGATAGTTATAGAAGTTGTTCTTATCCTTAGGTCTAGGTAGCTTGTATTCTTGAAGGGACTGTATTAAACCCGCTTCCCTCAAACGTTGGAAGATGACCCGTAGGGGCAGCTTATAAAGGTTAGCCAAAATAAAGGGGGGGGGGGAGGAGGCTAAATTGTGGTAACCGCTGACGGAGCTAAGGTGATAGCGAGGGGCGCAGCAGGGGTTTGAGAAACAACTTGAGCTGCAGCCGGTACTTTAGGCTTAGCTGGCGCGAGGGCTAAGGGTTGGGCTTCATTTTTTTTAAACCATGGTTTCCCTGCTCTTTCGACCTTTTCACGCTCTGCCTCACGCTTAATTTTCTCGACTTTCTCAAATTCAGCCTTGTAGGAAAGAAAAGAATCGGTAGCCATTTTTTTGCAGAACAGGGGGAGAGACCCTTCGAGGAGTTTGACAATCATTTTCTCAAGGCTTAGCTTGGATTTCATTAAGACCTGGGTTGACATCCACGGATTGAAGTATTGCTTAAAATTTTTGTTGGGCATTTGATGGACCCTCTCAAGATGTTCGAGGGTTGTTTCTATCATAGAATTAAAACCATAATGTACTTTCAATGCCTCAGATAAAAGATTCCAGTCGACGATAATTTGCTGCGGCAAGGTGTGATACCATTCGAGGGCAGGACCCCGAAGGGAACAAGGAAACATTTTAGCAAGCACCTTATCACTTAACTTCTTCACGCGCATTATTCTTTCATACATTATAATGTGAGAGGCAGGTGCTCCAGAGCCATCATAATGAGCCATATTCGGCATAGTAAAATTATCGGGGACCCAGTCTTTTATCTCTTTCAAATTTCTTGATGGTGATGAGGTGGTTGCTGTGAGCTTAGATTTTAGGTGTCATGCCCGGAGGCTGCATGACCTAATCGCTAATTGGTTTATGAGGGATAGCTAGGGCTTCGGGAGTCACGCCTAGAGAATATGCGACCTGGTCATTAACAGTTTGAGAAGCTATCATTTATCGGACAAAAGCGGCTACCTCGGGTGTCACGCCCGGCAGTTGCGTGACCTGGTCGTTAAGTGTCGGAGGTAGCGAAGGACGAATGGTCAGCTGGCTGGCAAAAGGATTTTAGGGGTAGGTGGTACCTTTGGGAGTTACAATGAATTACGGAGGAGTGAAAGAGGGCAGTGGCTGAGAAGCTGGGCACTGGTGAGTAAACACCAGAGGAGCAGAACTTTGAGCGAAAGGTCTTGGATTAAAAGGTACAATTGATGGAACATTTAAAGTTGATAGAAAGGCAGAAGCTTGCCCAAACTAAATGGGCTTGCCATAGGCTGGGTTGACTGTAAGATAGGTGCAATAGGTCTTATCCCTACCGGACCGGTCAACATCTGTGCTGAACCATTCTGGGCTTGAATATCGGATGCTAACACTCGATCGAAATTTCTATCTTCGAGAGCTTGCTTAACGGCAGCCTAAATAGTTATTCGGATAGAAGCCTGAAAAGCATCTGAATTTAGGAATTGTGCCATAGCACTGGCAAAGTCGAAGCCAGGCGGTTGTTGGGATCTCGTTCCTGAGCTAGAAGTAGGGTCAGAGGGTTCTTTGGTAGGAGGGGTCCCTTTATTTCTTGGAAAAGACATGGCTGGTTGAGAAGGGTTCTGGCTTAACTAAACTTGTTCCGAATCTGACTCCCTGCTAGAATTAGTGTGTGGAACCCCTTCAATTTTCATGGTGACAATCGGGGTGAGAGGATGATGAATCAAGTAGTGTTCTATCCTCTTCCAAACTGGGGTGAGACGATCAGTTCGCCTCCTCCTAGCTGAAATGATAGGCGGTGGATCAGATCATGAATGGGTTCATGAGTGGTACGGATGGTATGCATGCCTTTTATTGTCATATAACTGCACATAGATGTGGTTAGAGATGATGCGACAGCTTATCCCTCCAACATACGTGGGACACTTGTATCTCACGTCATACATAATAATATGTGGTGACGCAATGAAGGTACAAGAGAAGTTATACGTGTGTTGATAAACTTCTTTCACAAGCGGAAGTAGTAAGGGTAAGTTGATTCATTCTGGCTCTTAAAGCTAATGCACGGGGGTGCATGATCATGGAGCATATAGCATGCAAATCGTCCCTCTTCCAACCTTATGACTCCCACATAACGTCTCTTTGGAAGGATGGAGTTTGGCTTCTTCACCGGCAATGGCGAAAGAAGCGCGTCCCAATTATTTTATTTGTTCTAGTGACCCTAAGGGAATGATGTGCTAAGGCTTTTTCTAGCGCGGCTTTGGTATAAGGTTGTTGATGTAGAAGGTTCTCGTTTACCTTGATTCCACATTACTCAACCACTCCTAAATAGGTGTGATTGTAGGAGTTTACGTGTTGGTTAAAACGAGTGATCCACCCACTAGGCGTCCTCAATTCCAACAGGGCATGAGTGATACTTCGTGAGTTTCTCGGGTAAAATGGGGTACCTAAAAATTACTGAACTATCTACACGCGTAAGGATTAAAACGTTAAAAAAAAGAATGAAGTTTTAATCTGGCCAATGACTTCAATACATCATCAAAGTCTTTTAAACTTTATGATAAGATAAGTTCAAGAGATCTTCCCCAGCAGAGTCGCCACTGTGAGCGGATGACGTTTTACGCGGCGCCATGATCATAGGGGCCAGGCCGGCCTCTAAATGTAACGGGGGACGCGTGTGATGTGATTGGAAAATGGTTTTACACATTTTTATGCTCAAAAGATATGAGATCGAAATCCAGTACTTAAAACAGAGTCGGCACCCGGTTCAGCTCAATCGAAAAATTTTTGGTACAATTTTCCCATCGGGTGGTTGGACCATACCTTAAGTAGAGGTTCCAAGTTCGAATGATGTTATCTATTTTTCATTAGGCCAAGTTAAGATACTTCATTCTTTCTTAATCGGTTTAATCCATCCTATTTATTTATGTTTTCAGTTATTTTGTTATTTTCGTATTTATGAAGCAATTGAAGCGATGAATAAAATATTTACAGTCATTCAAAAATAAGTGCGGAAAATAAAATTATTACAAGGCTTCCAAGTCCTGTACATTTTTCTATGCAATAAATAAAATACCTGAATGTCTGATATACATCTACCTGCAGAAGATGGTTAGCACGGATATGGCGTGTTTTATTTACAATATTATAAAGCCCGGTTGGATGGCAAACAATGAGATTTGAACGACGTTTGCGGGGAAATTCCATTCTTAACCAAATTTTTGATTCGATCGTTATTTTAACCGGATTATTAGTGAAAAATGCCACACGTTATGGGGTGGAGTCTGTTTACAGGGGGTTTTGAACCTCCATTGTTGCACTATTTGTCCTAGCTTCGAAAAATAAGCTAGTCTGGGAACAAATGAAAATAAAACTACTGTCCAGAAAGTCATGCCGCCGACGATGCAGATGATGCCGCCAGGGACATGGTTGATGTCGCTGGCAGCATAGATGATGCCGCCGGTGACATCAATGATGTCGCTGGTGACATCAGTATGCAGGCAGGTTACATGGCTTTCTGAGTACCATAAAGAAAGGGTCCCACAAGAAAGTGAAGTCTCTGGGGAATGTGATGCCACCGGCGGTATCAGTGATCTCTCTAGCGATATGGGTGATACCGCAGGTGTTATCACATGTCTCCAGCGACCTCAATTTCTTGCAGCAGCAACAGGGAACAATAAAAAATGATCGAGAACCCCAAAAATGAACAAAAATGAACAAAAATCAACACAAATCAGTAATATTAATGCCTAAAAGCTATGAGACTCAGAATTTTTACCTCGGGGTCCTGAATCCACCTCTTTGTGAACCGAAAAGAAATGCCTCTAGGGAGCTTGTCACAATGATTTAGTAGTAAATTTAAGTGTTTCGGGTTTCTAAATCCAATTAAGTTGATTTTAACTACAGGATTTACTGATTTTAAGCTCACAATCAGAGAGTTCAAAGAAGAAAAACCAGGAAAAAACGGATTAGAATCCTTTTTTTTTCTGCCTTATCTAATTCTTATCTCACTAAAATCTATTTTTTCATTCTAACATTAAACCTCTAACCTTAGATGGTTTTCCTCCCTTTCATTACAGCTCAAGGTGTGTTTTTATAGGTGAAATAAGGTGGTTTTTGAGACCTTTTTGACTGGTATCGCCGAAAGTGGCCGAAAGGCTGTTTGTGCTGGGACCCGCTTCGGGTCATGCCACCGGCGACATGACGATGTCGCCGACGGTATGGGTGATGCCGACGGTGACATGGTGATATCGCCGGCGGCATGGCCGATGCCGCTAGTGGCATCAGCCTCTGGCATGCCGACAGTTAGCTTACCTAGGAGCCTAAAAAGTCGCCCAAAGTGGTTAAAAGTGGGTCAAAGGGCATCTTTTTTATTTTTAATGATATTTTAATGGGTATTTTTTAATTTGGGTGTAAATCATCGGTTCAAGCTCCTATCGGACGCGTTATCGGCCACGCCGAACTGGATTCTACCGAGTATAAAATTCGCAAGGAATATTATTTTGGTAATAAAAATTCTAAAGAGAACTTTTATTTTGAGGCATTAAAACCGGGTACATGTCATCATCATCTCGCGAGAGGGACTGCAAAATCCCGTGCTCACAGATATATAACATATGTGTATACCAATAATGGTTGGTCCCAGTGGTAAACGACTTGGGATCGCTTAAGCAAGGTCTCGAGTTTGAGTCCTAGTGAATGCAGAAAATCTTTATTGGGAGACTCACCCACCACAGCCAGGTGCGCAAACCGAGTCGGATCTAGAAGTAGTCGGAGCAAAGCTCCGGTGAATCAGATAGGCAACCAGAAAAAATATAACATATGTGTATATGATGATTTCATAGATTATAAATAGATCCGTATCTTTTTTACGATAGCTATTTTATAAAATACAACATCTAGTATATCTAGTAAACATCTAGTAGATATGTACTAGATATCTAGTAAATCTTAATTTTGACTTTTTTTATGGAATCTAATGACACCTAGCATATATATAACAGATCTACTAGATATCTAGTAGATCTTAACTTTGACAGATTTATGGAATATTTTATTAAATATAACATCTAATGGATGTATAATAGACATCTAATAGATCTATATCCTCTTAAAAAATTTGTTGAATATCTGTTATAAATTGTGTTAGAAATTTATTTGAAGTTATGATTTACTAAATACCTAATTGACAATTACTAGATATTTATCAGGTACCTACTAAATATCTGACAGTTCGATTTGAAAAAAAATATCATAGTGAATGTTATTTCAAAAATAAAAAAAAAGATAAAAAAATTTTAAAGCTATTTGTCAAAAAATAAATAAATTTAAAAATAAATGCAATATGGAAAAAGAAATTAAAAATGAACACGTTGGATGCAGGAGAGGAGGGATTCATGTAATTGTTTCCTTCTGTTTATGTTTATTTCTAGATTGGGTTTTTGTGTACAATTGTGCAAGGAGCCCAACAAAAAAGGCGACAATTACCTTTTTATTCCGAATAAAATGCAATTGGTCAGTCTTGTCCTGCAAACCAAACGCAGTTAAATTTACTATTTCAATTAGAGAGCACAAATGGAGGGAAATCAAACATCACCACCTAAAACCCTAGAAACGGACCAGGGTTTCTCTCCCCTCCATTTCTTTTCTCTCATCTGTGGAGTATAGCAACGTTCATTTGTTTTGCCTTCACTTCTCTCTCACTGTTTCTTTTACTGAGGTGTTTCACTTACAGTTTTCCATGGCCAGGCTTCTTCGAAACTTTTCTTTCCTCAAAGCCCCCCTGTTTTCACCCGAGGTAGTTTTCTAGTGATCAAACGATAGACAGCTTTATTTGGACTAGTTTAGCTTTAATCTGTTGAAAAAAAATGTATTTTGTCTCTTCACAGTTACGTTTCTCTCGCTTCTCGAAATTATTTGCTGTTGACAGTTTTGTAATTTTATGCATTTCCAGGGATTGAGGAGAGGGATATTGGGAATTTCTTCTCAAAGTTGTGGTTTTGCTACTAGAGGTGCTAAAAATTTCATGACTTGTGTTAATTTTTGTTTGACTTGGAACTCTTTGAAAAGAGACTTAGGTTATTAGGTAGCTAACTCCTTATTGCTACAAAAAATGAGCCTTCCTCACTTGGTTTTCAATGTCGAAAATTGCGTTACAGGAGAATGTTGCCACTGAAGATATTTTAAGTGATATTAAGTATTTGAAGGGGTTAGATGGTTCACATTGTAATCTATTCACATTTTGAAAGTGATATTTGTATTTAAGTTTTGAAACCATCCTCTGATTTTGAATTGATTGGAAGTTGCTCTGGTGATTTGTTGACCCTTTAACTCTGTATGCGAGTTTTCTTAGGTTGTCATATCATTATGTTGAGTTTATAGCACTAATGTGTTATTCTCAGCTACTATTTAATTTTTGGCTTTTGAAGGATGGATTTGTTTGCTTTAATATGTTTGACTGGGGCTTGGACTGATGATGCGACAGTTCATTTTTTATACAACATGAAAACACAATCTCAACATCCTCATGTATGTAGGTAAAAGAAAATCAAAGTCAGATGGAAGTGAGTCTTCTGATGATAACATGTCCAAGAAAGAGGTGGCTTTACAACAAGCCATAGACCAGATTACTACCGCACATGGAAAGGGTTCTATCATGTGGTTTGGCCGATCCTTAGCTCCCCGAAAAGTTCCAGTGATTTCCACTGGCTCCTTTGCTCTTGATGCAGCACTTGGAACTGGTGGGTTTCCAAAGGTATGGGACTATATATAGTTTCTTCTTTGTTTCTTGTCGTGCATGCTGATGGCCCTTAAGTTCTTGTATGTATTCTGTTCTGGTAACTCTTATCATGAATGCTGTTATGGTTTTCTGAAATCGGGATTTGGTATGGATCTATCGTAGTGGGAATCATACCTCTTAGTTGCTGTATGTTAGTTACGTGCTTTTAATGGAATCTGTGCATTGAATTTCTGCAGGGTCGTGTTGTGGAGATTTATGGTCCGGAGGCTTCCGGGAAAACCACCCTCGCTCTGCATGTTATTGCTGAAGCACAAAAGCAAGGAGGTATAGTGATGAGACATCTACACTGCATCATTTTTTTAAATAAGTTATTGGTATTCTGATCAGTATCTAATGCGACTTTCTCATGTCAATTCTGGCAATATCCGGGTATTTTGTGAGCTTGAGTAGCAATTTAGGGAATTGTTATAAAGTTAAAATGATCAATAACAGTTGTTTTCGCCTGTTGCGGTATTTGATTTATATAATTCTTTGTAGGTTACTGTGTTTTTGTTGATGCTGAGCATGCTCTTGATCCAACATTGGCTCAGGCCATTGGAGTAACCACGGAAAACTTACTTCTTTCACAACCTGATTGTGGTGAACAAGCTCTCAGTCTCGTAGACACTCTTATCCGAAGTGGTTCAGTGGATGTTGTGGTGGTTGACAGCGTAAGTAAAGTGCGTTTTTTATTTAGGCTTAGTTGTGCATTATCCCAATTTTAGTTACAGTCCTTGTATGTTCCACAACATGTTTATGATTTTCTTGATCAGGAAAATCGTTTCTCGAATTGGCATTTCACTCTATTTTCTCTTTTATCAGTAGATGCTTCATATTATTGATTTGGTTTGATGTCCTATATTTGGCAATAACAGGTTGCTGCCCTTGTGCCTAAAAGTGAGCTTGATGGCGAAATGGGTGATGCTCACATGGCTGTGCAAGCTAGATTGATGAGCCAGGCACTTCGCAAATTGAGCCACTCTTTATCTCAATCACAAACCTTACTAATCTTTATAAATCAAGTATGAATTTTGCTCTTTGTTTCTACCATATTCCATTGGCCTAATGGCCCTAATGCATCTCCAGGTGCCAAAACTTGTTCCAAAAAACTTTTTCCCCCTGAACTTTCAAAATGACTCCATGGCTCCTTGAACTTTCAAAAAGTGTACCACTATGCTCTTCGAACTTTCAAAAAGTGCACCACTTTGCTCCTTGCACTTCACGTGTCAGCTTCTGATTGGAGCGAGAGAATCAGGAAAATGACATCTTCGAAAAGTCAAACCAATCATAAGCTGACACGTGGCGTTGAGGAGCAAAGTGGCGCACCTTTTGAAAGTTGAGGGAGCTACGAGGCCACCTTAAAAGTTTAGGGCCATTAGGTTTTTTGGGACAAGTTCAGGTACTTGGAGATGCATTTAGCCCATTCCATTTTTACTTGATGTGTGTTAGTCTTATGAAGTCCAATCATAGTTGCTTGTCACCTTATTGCAGACACTGATTTGCTTGAAAACGTATTCAGGTTTTCCTGCTGTTTGACTTGCTCTTGTTAATATTTTTCTGTTTCTGAAATTTACTCATTTTTATTTTTTATACCTACCAAAATAAATAATTGTCCGCAGTTTCTGTAAGATTTGTTGGATATATACATAACGACCACGCACTATATAGGTGAGGTCAAAGCTTAATACTTTCGGATTTGGCGGGCCCACCGAAGTAACATGTGGCGGTAATGCTCTGAAGTTCTATGCTTCAGTGCGCCTAAATATACGAAGAATAGCATTTGTAAAGAAGGGAGAAGAGGTATAATATACATTCTTTCTTATCATATGCTATGCCTTTCTTGAGATCGACATATCCTCAATAAATCGTAACTTGCACAGATTACAGGGAGCGAAGTTCAAGTGAAGGTCGTAAAGAATAAGTTAGCTCCTCCATTCAAAACCATCCAATTCGAGCTTGAATTCGGCAAAGGAATATGCCGGGTTTCAGAGCTCATAGATTTGGGAGTAAAACATAAATTTATTCGAAAAGCAGTTGCATTTTACAATTTGGATGGTAAGAGTTACCATGGAAAAGAAGCCTTGAAAAAGTTTCTTTACGCAAATGACGTTGCAAGGGAAGAACTTACGGAAAAGCTCAGGGAGGTGTTATATGGTGGCCCCACGGACAAAGATTCTGAATCTGAGGCTAATGAAGATTCTGTTGCAGAAATTGTTTCTCCCAATTCTACCGATGAAGAAACAATTACTGCAGTAGAACTGTAAATTGAAGTGATTCTGATAGATTCTGTTGTATTTTCGACCTTTCCGCTTGATCTGGCAGTTCCCTGTTTCAACGGAATTTGAAAAGGGTTCGTTATGGCAGTGACTTGTGAATTGGTCATCTCGAGATTGCGAGTTCAGCTACGAGGTTAAACATTTAGAAATTGTAGAGAATGTATTTGTTTAGATGTTTAAACTGATTTGGTGGTAAGTGATTAGGACAAACCTTTTTAATCAATATTATTAATGCTAGAAAATTTATGTGTCCTTTTGGTGTTTTGAGCAGGTTGAAACATTAAGTATGAATTCAAATTTGAAAGGCTTAATGCATCACCTCCTAAACTTGTCGAAAAAAGTTGGTTGCCATCTTCAACTTCAAAAGTTCAAGATAACCCCGATGAACTTGCAAAAAATTGTCAGTTTGCCCCGCAATGCCATGTGTGAGGTTCTGGTTGGAGAGAGATCAGAAAAATGACATCTTTGAAAAGTCAAACCAACCAGAAATTAGGACGTGTCATAAAGGGGGCAAAATGGTGCACTAATACACTTGTATAAACAAGTTCGGAGTATCTTGCAACATTTGAAAAATCAGGGTGGTAAATGGCTTTTTTGGACAAGTTAATGGGTTGATGCATTAAGCCAATTTAAAATAGTCAAAGCATCAAATTATTTTTCTTTCTTTCTATTTCCTTTTTCTGTAGAAAGATATGAATTTTGACTGGGAATTAAGGCTGAAGAGTGATAGATGTTGAGAGTTTGAGACATCAATTTTGGGGATCATTAATGAACTTTTAAAGTCCGAGTGTGATATTACAAATCATCTATCTCAGTTGAAATATAATCAATAATCTGACTTACTATAGATGAATTGAATTGAACCAACCCTTAATATCTCAATCATTGAATTTTGATTATGGACTTGTCTTCTTTTTATTGACAAAGCTGATTGATTTCATGTTCAAGAGTTTCCAGGTTATTACAGAATGTATCCCATTTTTTTCTGTTTTCTGGTTGACAAGTATAGGGCAAGTTTTGACTTATTTATATTCTGTTTTTCATATATTTTCTTAAAGACTTAATACATCATTCGCCCCTGTTTGTCCCTGAACTTTTAAAAGTTTTAACTTGCCCATTAAATTTGGCAAAAGTGAATCAGTTTGCTCCTTAAATTTGACAAAAGTGCACCAGTTTGCCCCCTTCAATGCCATGTATGAGCTTCCGATTGGTGTGTCCTCTCAAAGATGTCATTTTTCTAATTTTTTTCTCCAATTGGAAGCTGACACGTGGCAATGATGGGGCAAACTGATTCATTTTTGCCAAGTTGAGGGGGCAAGTTGAAACTTTTTAAAGTTTAGGATGACATCCGATTTTTTGTGTCAAGTTCAGGGGGCAAATGGTGTATTTGGGCCTTCTTTACGGTAGAGTACAGCATTTTTTTAAATAAGGCTGATTGCACAGTAGCTAGACTAATTGTGCCCTGTCACAAGTATATGCTTTACTTTATAGGGAGTTTATAATTCATGTTTTGTTTACAATAATAAAAAATCACTAACATTCAAAATTATGAATTCAAATGAATCTAGATGCATGTTTACTTCAAATTTGCAAAGATTTATTTTTATTTAACAAAATATAGTCACAATTGAAATTTCTCATCCCTCACCATCTATCAAACAGAAATTGTCAATTTAGCTTTTTATTTTACTAATATATTGTAACTGTTTTATGAAAGTGGATATGTTATAACTAATTCAATAGTACTTTTAAGGGATTTTCTACTGCAACTTTGTTTTGGTGCTTATTTTACTACTATTATTATTGTATTTTACACTATCTTGTACTTTTGGGCTTTTTACAAAAAAAACACTTATTTCATAAAATAAATTTGGCAAAATAATTATAATTATATTATACTCGCAATTTATAATGCAAATAATTCTAAACTTCTCTTTCATGGGTATTGTTCACGTTTTTTAATTTTTTTTAATTTATTTTGCATTTATCTTTCAAACTATTTCATATTTTTTAGCATACTGCTTTAGAATTTTTTATTCATCTCTCTTTTTTTATCTTCGAAATGAATCCATTGTGATATTTTTTTCCATATTTTTTTTGAACTGTCAAATATCCAATAGATTTTTTAATAGAAGTCCAATGGAATCCAAGGATTCAAAAAACTAGATAGATTTATAATAAATCGAAACTTTGAAATAGATTTTTACATACGTCTAATATCAACTTCAAAATAGATTTTCTAATATAAATCTAATAGATGTTTGGTAGATATCTGGTAGATGTCCAATAGGTGTCTGGTGGCTTTCCAATCGCCTAGGGCTAGAATTTCTATATTTCCAAGTAAATATATGCCGATATTGTATGGTCTTCTGCAACTAAATTGCTTCAAACTATCAAGGTTAATGCAAATCTACATCAACAGAAGATTAGAGTTAAACTTGAAAACCTAAATGAAGAACAACCATAAAAATTTCTCAATTTGACCAACAAATAAAGCAAAATCAGCACGCGAAATTCAAAGCAACACTAGATCCAGTCAAAGAAACAACAATACAAACTAACATAACGATTTCATAAAAAAACTATCAAGACTAAGATATATCAAATATCTATTGGAAATCTACTAGATGTCTATTTTTTAAAAAAAGTTCGAAATTTAACATAGCATATCATTTTGAATATAAAAATAAGACGAACAAAAAACTCTAAAGCGGCACGTCGAAATAATAAACGGTTTGAGAGATAAATAAAAAATAAAAAAAATTAAAAGAACAAGGTAATAATTGTGTAAATCAAATTTAAGAAGGAAAAGTTAAAAAATATATCTTTGTTTGGTATTGCTATAAATAGTTTGCAAATTATTACTTATAATTATAATTGTTGTAAATACTCTTTACTTTTCATAAGACAAAGGCTAACATTCACCTAATTTTTAACTTATTTTGTTATTTCAAACTATTTGTAGTTGGAAAGTGCTTATTTGGATGAAGGTTCACTATTTCAAATATTTTAGTAGAAAATTTAAAATTATGTAAAAAAGTCAATAATAATAGTGGCCTAAGTTTGTGAGACACAATACCTATTGAAACAAACAACATTCAAAGTCACAAATTAAATAGAAACATTCCAATAAAATCACAAATTAAATAGAAATATTCCAATTTAACTAAGGGATTGAAGTGAAAAGTAATGTGATTCAAATATTGCGGCTTAAACTTACACAATTCATTCATGTATTATATAAATTTTGACCTTTTAAATAAAAATTAATTTAATTTGACTAAAATTGGCAAAATTAATTTAAAAATATAGAACCTTTTGAGTGCTCTTAATAATAGGTTTGTTTGTGTCCTATATTGGTCATTAATAAATTAGTGGAAAATTTGAGTATATAATGCTAGTAAGTCCATTCAAAAGAATAATCTTTGAATTTGCACTTTCCCTTTTTATTTAATTATGAAAATGACTGCTTTTGACTTTTAAAGAAAAATTGTACTTTCTAGACTTGTCCTTATTTCTTTTTCTTTTTCCCTTAAAATATTTATTAATTTTTCATAAAATAAATTCAAACTTTATTTAAAATTTAGGAACTTTGTTCAATTATTAAAATCACTATGCATGAATCAATTTGTCCAAAATAAATATAAAAAATTGTTATGATATCAATTTTTTCCTGGTAGTGTCTAATAATGGGAGAGGACCCACTTAGAGTTAAAAGATGTTTGATCAAATATAAAATTAATGTATATATTCTTTCAAAAATTCTCGCCTAAGCATTATTTTAGGGATTATTATCTAATTTTTTATTTTTAGAATGTTATTAGGTAATTAATTGATTTATTGTTATTTAGTCACCGCCTAATTTAATTTTTTTTGCCTATACGGCGCTTAATTTAGATTTTTGATGATACCATTATTTATACCAATAAATAGTAGTTTAGTTGGTATAACTAAATTACATTAAAGTGTCCTTACAATAAAATTGTCATTTTGAGTCTCAAAGTGAGAAATAATATACTCTATGCCACGTAGTGAATTTTCAAATATGGTCTAAATTATATTTTTTATATTTAGATTATCATATTTTTTTTAAAATTTATATTACTATATATATAATAAATATTTAAAAATAAAAAAATACAAATCAGCCTAAGCCCCGTTCAGGCCCTTTTAAGCGTTATAAAGCTCTGTCCGCCCGACTAGCGCCTAACGCTTTTTAAAACATTGATTATATATAAGTAAAAAGTTACTCTAAATTTTTACTTATTATACTAGTTGTTCATTGATGTATTTTAAATCTGAACAATTTTTTTGGCATGTGGTTTAAATTTAACAATTCTGATTTTTCAAATTTTGCTTCCTAAAAGCAGGCAGAAGACTTCAAAAGTTAGTTACAGTAAGTCGTTATTGAGAGGGACTCACAAATTAATATTAAAACAAATATTATATGTTGATGGATTGGCTATTAAAAGAAATAATTTTAAAATAATAGGGAAAAGAGAATTAGTGAATAAATAATAATTTGTACCAGACTAAATTATTAATTTCTAGAAGTAGGATTTAATCCACTAAACTGAATGAATGAGAAGCTGGGATTATTTTAAAGATACAAATACTGGAAAATTGTGCCTAACAAAAGTGTCTTTTTTTTACTTTCTGGAATAATTTGGTAATTAGTTAATAACATATACTATCCAATTTTAATTTTACTTGTATTTTCAGTTATATTTTTATATTAAAAATAATAATTAATTTATAAAAAAATGAACTAACGGTTACAAACAGCTTGAACGATATTATCCGTTTTGGTATTATTTATGGCTAACCTCATGGCTTTAAAAAGCCTCGTTCAGGTTAAGGCTTTCAGGCCCAGTTTACATACAAGCTCAGTGGATACTTCGAGAGCGATGCAGGATATTCATTCCTAACACACCCCCTCATCGCGATCGTGTCGATAACGTGTTATAAATAGCTTGAACGATATTGTCCGCTTTGGCGCAGTTTATGGCCAACCTCACGGCTTTAAAACGCATCGTTCAAGTTAAGACATTCAAGGCCCTGTTTATATATAAGATCAGTAAATACTTCAAAAGTGATGTGAGATATTCATTCCTAACACTAATAATATAAAAACTGTAAAATTATGATAAACCATATTTTTTTACACCAAAACCATATATTTAATACTCATCCTATTAAATACTTGATACATATGTAATTTATTTATTATAATAATAAAATTTATATATACGTTAAACATCCAAGTATATAAAATTTGCCGATAAACAATTAGAATTTAATTTCGTCTTCCTTTAATATCAACATTCCCAAACAGAGTGGTCTTCATGTTATATATGATTATGGGCCTGTATTTTTTAATTTATTTTTTATTCAGTTTAATTCAGTTTAATATTAATTAATTTAGTTTAGTATAGTTTAGTTTAATTTAGTTCAGTTTTAGTATTTAGTATTCAGTTTCAGTATTCAATATTCAGTATTCAGAATTCAATATTAAGTTTCAGTTTATGTATTATATTAATATTATTAATGTATATCATTATTCATAAATATTAAAAGTAATGAATATTAATAATAATATCATTTCAATGTCAATTTTAGTTCATTTCTATTTATACATTATATATATATATATATATATATATATATATATATATATATATATATATATATTATTAATTAATATCAGTAATCACAAATAACAACAAAGAAAAAGAAACCAATAATAATATTTTTAACATTATCAATTATTATTTCTACGATAAATAATTTTATACAAAAAATAAATAAATAAATAAAAGTAATAATATTTTATAAATATTGATAATAATTAAAATAATAAGATAATATTCATAATAATAATTATAATAAAATATAATAATAATAATAATTTATAATGGTATATTTAATTATTATTAGATGTAACAATTAATAAAATTTATTAGAATGTATAATATTATTTAAAGTGTTATTAATTATTATGTGTTTTAATATTTTTAAAATATTATTTATATTACTAATTATAATTCAGTTTCAGTGTTTTCAGTTTCAGTGTTGTTCAATTTCAGTATCATTCAGTTCAGTTTCAGTATAGTTCAGTTCAGTTCAGTACCATTCAATTCAGTTCAGTACCAATCAGTTCAATTCAATACATCTACTTATTAATTGAAAAGAACATTACCTATATTATTATTTTCTTTTTTTAATATAAGAAAAATATTTTTATTAGTATAATGTTTGAAACCTTCACCGGTCTGTGTATTTATGTATTTAATGGGTTTAAACTTGAGACTGGTCCAATATATTTAACATATGTTACCAATTAAGATGTCTTATAAGTACAAAACCAACACTATATGTACTGAACAAAAGATGCATCAAGGGATTCTTATAAATAAAAAAATTTACATAAAGAAATATTTTCATTTAACGTGTAAAAAAAAAACCTTTCAAATGAATGAACTATATGCTATGAGTGTGTCCAAAGTGGTGCAAATGGGTCACAAAGTATAATAAATAATTGCAAATTTTATGTAGGGACATGATATATAATATCACTCCTGTTAAATGTTTGACATATAGATAATTTATATTGTAATAATAAAAATTATTTATGTGTTAATTATTTAATGGAAGGATAATTAAATATTCGATCCTGTATAAAATTTGCCTAAATAATAGATACAGTTTTCACGTTAAAAAATTGGGAAAAGTACATAAGGAATTTATTATAATTAGGCTTTTTTTCAAATTAATTACAGATTTGTTAAAATATTTACAAAATTAATATGTTTTTTTAATATATCTTAACTTCCTCCATTTTTTCAATTCTATTTACAGAATTACCAAGTTGCTTATTTTTTTTATTTTTTCCTTATTTTTCATTTATCTCTAAAACTATTTATTTTTTCGACATGCCGCTTTAGAGTTTTTTATTCGTCTTATTTTTTTCTTTGAAATGACATCCACTATAATTTTTTGTCATTTTTTGTCCAATAGATTTCCTAAAGATCATCTATTAGATCACTAGAAATTTTGTTGTATCCATCGCTATGCGGTTACTTTACAAACTCCTACCACTGAGACCATTGCTAATATTTTACAGGTATAATTTAGGAGTCCTCTACCTTTTAAAATTGGATATTCATGTGCTATTTAAAGGTCTTCTAGTTTTAGTTTTCTATTGGACTTCTATTATATATCTATTGGATATATGACAGTTAAAAAAACTCGATAAAAGTATATCATCATGTATCTAATTTCTAAGATAAAAAAGAGAAGAACAAAAAATTCTGAAGCGGCATGTCGAAAAAATAAATGGTTTGAAAGATATAAGCAATGCAAATCAAAACAATTAAAAAATAAATGAATAAGGCTGTGCCCGTAGAGGGGGAAGGGGGTTTGTAATTATTTTTGCAAACATAATGTATTTGTAATTATTTTGCCCTTGTTATATAATTTGACCTAAATTATTTTATTTTTTTTGCTCATTTATGTAAAAGGCCCAAGTACATAACTGTATCAAAGCTCATCAATAATTTTCATTAAAACTTTAGTCAATAATACAAGTGTCTAATTCTACAAGACTCGACAACATAAATACGTTCCATACAACTTCACAACATAAATATGTTCATCTCCAAAAACAGCACATGTGCGAGGCATGTTTTTTTTATTTTATTTTCTTATTTTGCGTTGTCATATACTTTTTTCGACTTTTTTCCAAACTTTTCAACATCTGATAAAAATCTGGTATTTTGCGGGTATAAATCTGGTATGAAGTTTTTTTGTTCGATTTCTTCATAAAATGTAAGTTTATGGGTTTTTTTCATCAGACCTAGTATTTTAGTATTTTACTGATATAAATCTGGTATGAAATGGTTTTTGTTTGATTTCTTCATAAAAATGCAAGTTTATGGGTTTTTTTCACCACACCTGGTATAAATCTGATATAAATCTAGTATGAAGTGGTTTTTATTTACTTTCTTCATAAAATGCAAGTTTATGAGTTATTTCATCACACCTAGTATTTTACTAGTATGATATAAATCTGGTATGAAGTGATTTTTGTTTGATTTCTTCATAAAAATGCAATTTTATAGGTTATTTTCATCACACCTAGTATTTTGCTGGTATAAATCTGGTATGAAGTGGTTTTTGTTTGATTTCTTCATAAAAATGCAAGTTTATGGGCTATTTTCGTCACACCTAGTATTTTACTGGTATAAATCTGGTATGAAGTGGGTTTTGTTTGATTTCTTCATAAAATGCAAGTTTATGGGTTATTTTTATCACACCTAATATTTTGCTAGTATAAATCTGGTATAAAATAAAAATTCGAAAAAAGTATATCATCATGCATCTAGTTTCAAAGATAAAAACGAGACGAACAAAAAATTTCAGAGCGACATATCGAAAAAATCAACGGTTAGCGAGATAAATATAAAATAAAGTAAAAAAATAAAAAAGAAAGGAATCGCATGAACAAAAAGAAAAAGAAAGGAACGTATAAACTGAAAAAAAAAGTTTAAAATCTGACTAAAAAATTATTTATAAAAGTAAAAACTAAAGAAATAAATATTTCAGCCAACCTCTACGTTGCTTATAATAATTCCTCTAAAAAATTTGTTGTTGTTTATAAATAAACTTAGATTTCCATAGTCCTCATTAATTTTGGGTTAAAATCTTGACTAATTATTTTTTAATCCCTCCACGTGTCAATTGAATTTGAGAAAGAAAACATGAGACTGTATTAGACTAAACCAAAAATTGTATTATGTTATAATTAATAATTAATCATGATTAGAGTGAAGTAAAATTTGATTTTAATTAGAAAAATAAAGGTTAGTCAATTCCGGCACCGCAGTCTCATTTACAAATAGATAGACCTACTTTCTTATGCTCTATTTTTGATACGTGGCCTTCTACTTTGTGACATGTCATGGTATCGGTCAATTGACTGACCATCCTAATCAAAGTAAAAAAAATATATTTTTTCATCTGATTCACCGGAGCTTTACTTTGACTATATTCAGATTCGATTTGAGTCACACACCTGAATGTGGTAGATGAGTCTCCAATAAAGATTTTCTGCATTTACTTGGACTCGAACAGAAGACTTTACTTAAATAATACCAAATCGCTTACCTACTAGACCAACCCTTATTAATAAAAAAATATATATATTGAAAACTTGTAATATTATATTTGTCTTCCTTCATAATTGATTATGCAATTATTTTACCACATTTCTTATTGAGTTATTATTATAACTATTAGGCTGTAATTAGAACGTTTCTTCTTGTAATGTTCCAACTTAATTCAACCACATTTAGGGCCAGTTTGCCACTGTATTGGGTTGATTTTGGTCTAGCCTCAGGCCTTTGGAGCTAAGGCCATCAAACTCAACATTGGGTCTAGCAACAGTGAAGCCCATGCCAAGCCCATACTTGTTATATGACTGATTTATGAGGTGCCTATTGCCTAATATCCTGATGACTTCGATCAACGGTGTGATCATATTCAACGGTCTTGATGCTTCCTTGGTTCACCGACTCATTTGGATATAAATGTTGTTTTCTCTCTCTCTGAAACAACTAAGAAAAACTGAAGGGGCGATTAGGGTATTGAGAGCTTTCATCTTCTTCTTTTCTTTCTCTGAGATTTCACTCTGGATCTTATTTTGGGTTTACTGTTTGTAATCTTTTGGATCTTCTGTATCTTGATTGTTTTGGCTCCTGTGATTGTGGTCATTGAAAGTTTAAGATCGAGCTTAAACTTTCTGGGTTCTTTAATACATTTAAAACTGAGAAATTGATGGTTCTTGGAGAAGATCTATTGTACACTTGATTTCTGATTCATCAATAAAGCGGCTGCCGGCGACCTTCCCCCGTGGAGTAGTCTGATCGTTTACGATCATGAAATCACGTAAATTTGGTGTTCTTGTGTGTGCAGGTTTCATTTTACGCTTAATCTTGATATTGGTAATATCCCTGAACTCACTGATTTTCGTGAATTTATTCAACACTGCCATCTTGCGATTCACAACATTTGTGGTCTATCAATCCTCAACATGTGGTATCAGAGCTAGGTTTACTGTAACTATAGTGATTTCAGTTCCTTGATATCTTGAATCTCTTTATTCTGTTGAAATTATATTTCTGATTGAAATCCATAGTATAATTTCGTGATATTGAGATATTTGTATCTGTCTTAAATCTGTGTTATATTTGTGTGTGAATCTTTGTTTTAGCTCTTGTTTGAAATGGCTTCATCAAGAGTTTATGTTGAAAAGTTCGATGGTAAGACTAATTTTAGTTTATGGAAACATAAAATGAGAGCCATCTTGGTTCAACAACACTGTGATAAGGCTCTTTAAGGGATTCAATCTCTCCCTCGAAACCTTACTGATGATGAAAAACTTGAAATGATGAACCTTGCTTTGAGTACTATAGTGTTGAATTCTTCTGATAATGTTTTAAGAAGAGTTAAAAATGAGGACACTGCTCCTAAAATCTGGAACAAATTAGAATATCTATACATGACTACTTCTCTGACTTAAACTACTTTTCCTAAAGAACAATTGTTTAGTTATAAAATGATTGCATCTAAATCTGTAGAAGAGAATTATGATGAATTTCAAAGAATAATAATTGATCTTGAAAATGTAGGTGAAGAAGTGTCTGAGGAAACCCAGGTTGTGCTGCTCCTAAATGCAATTCCAGATGCTTTCAAGAATGTTAGGGATGCCTTGAAATACGGTAGAGAAACTATTGAATGTTCTGATATCATTGACTCTTTGAAAATGAGAGAATTGGAGATTAAAGGTAATACTCAAGGTAAAAATTCTGCTTTATCTGGTGATGCCCTTGTTGTTAAAGGTAAAAAGAAATCTAAGGGTAAAAAGTTTACTAATACTGCTAAAACTGGTCACAAGAACGCAAATAATCAAAGTTCTGGTTCCAGCAGTAATAGTAGTCATTTTAAAACTGACAAGATATGCCACTACTGTAGAGAAAAAGGCCATATTCGAAAATATTATAAGGAAAGACTCTCTAGAGTCCAATAATAATAAAGGTGGAGTTGCTAATACATCTACTGATGTAGACAACATAGAGGCCCTCACTGTGAGTAACATAAAAAATGAGAGTCACTAGATTCTAGATTCTGGGTGTACATTTCACATGTCACCAAATCAGAGTGGTTTACTCACTTGACTGAAACTAAAGGGAGTCAAGTTCTAATGGGAAATAATGCATCTTGTAGTGTGAAAGGAATTGGTTCTGTTAAACTCAAAATGTGGAATGATAAGGTCATTCTTTTAAACAATGTAAGATATATCCCCAACCTTAAAAGGAATTTAATATCCCTTAGTTTTCTTGATAAATATGGTTTGAATTATGTTGCTAGTGGAGGTAAACTTCAGGTAAAGAAAGGTAAATCATGTGTTATGAAAGGTATTATATTATGATTGGATATGTTGTTTGTGATGTTAACTTTGCTATTTCTGGAGCTGACTTTATTGCTTTATGGCACAAACGCCTTGGGCATATTGGTATAAAGGGACTGGAAACCCTGCACAAAGAAGGTAATCTTACTATCCCTAACTTTAGTAAGAATGATGCTTGTGAGACATGTATTACGGGTAAGTCTCATAAATAGTCCTTTACTTCTTCTAATCATAAGTCCTCTGATTGTTTAGATTATATTCACAATGACTTGTGGGGTTCCCCTTATATTCCTGCTTCTATATCTGGTTCTCAATATTTTATTACTTTTATTGATAATTTCTCTAGAAAGGTATGGATTTATTTTCTTAAAAATAAAAGTGATGCCTTTGATAAATTCTGTGATTGGAAAACCTTAGTTGAAAATAAAAAGGGAAAGAAAATTAAGGTGCTCAGAACTGATAATGGTCTTGATTTTATCAATAATGAATTTAATGAATTATGTAATAAATCTGGAAACTTAAGACACAGAACTTGTACCTAAACTCCTCAATGAAATGGAATTGCTGAGAGGTATAATAGAACCATTCTTGATAAAGTACGATGTCTCTTGCATAAATCTGGTTTAGGAGTTAAATGCTGGGCTAAAGCTGCTTATACTGCTTGCTATTTGATTAATAGGTCTCCAGCTTCAGCAATAGGGTTTAAGTGTCCTAATAAAGTATGGAATAATCAACCAGTTGCTTATTCTCATTTAAAGATCTTTGGATGTGCTGCTTATATGCATGATAATGTATCTAAATTAGATCCTAGGGCTAAGAAATGTGTTTTATGGGCTATCCTAGTGGAGTTAAAGGATACAAGTTATGGTCTTTAAATGATAATAAGGTTGTCATCAGTAGGAATGTTGTGTTTGATGAGACTGTGTTTCCTATGATTAACAATTTTGCTCAAGCTGATGAACAGGGAGATATATCCATATTTGAGGTGGAGTTGTATGACAAAAATAAAGGAAATTATACGGCTAATGTAATAAGTCAACCTGAAGAAAATAACGATGATAACATTGAAGCCACTAAAGTTGCTGATACTGGTAATGTCTCTGATTCTGATGACACTAGTGAAACTAGTAATGTTTCTAACTCTAATGATGTTGCTAATAATGATGTTGCTAATGAATCTGCTGATAATGCTGGTAATCCTGTTGTTATAAATAGAAGTACTAGGTCTGTGAGAATGCTTGTTAAATTCAATGATTACATTGTTTATGATTGCTTGACCTGTGGTGCTGTGGGTTATGCTTTGTATGCTACTAATTTTATTAACTCTAATGATCCTTTGTCATATTCTGCTGCTATGAAACATGATAATTGGAATGATTGGAGATGTGCTATGAATGATGAAATGGATTCTTTGTTAAAGAATAAATCCTGGAAATTAGTTCTTAAACCTAGCAATAAATGAGTTATAGGGTGTAAATGGATTTATAAAAGGAAACATGAAATCCCCTGAGTAACTGAAGAAAGATTTAAAGCTAGGTTGGTAGCAAAAGGTTTTGCTCAAAAGAAGGAATCGACTATAATGAAATATTTTCACCTGTTGTAAAGCATGTATCTATAAGACTGTTACTTGCCATTGTTGCTATGCTTGACTTGGAACTTGAATAGTTAGATGTTAAAACTGCCTTTTTACATGGCAATATTGATGAGGAATTTCACATGTCCCAGTCTGAAGGCTTTATTGAGAAAGGTAAAGAATCCTATGTGTGTCTTTTGCAAAAGTCTTTGTATGGTTTGAAACAAGGTTCGATGATTTCATGCTTATCAATAACTTTAAAAGAAGTCAATATAATTCTTGTGTTTACTATTGTAATTTGGTCAATGGCATTTATATTTACCTGCTCTTATATGTTGATGACATGCTTGTAGCTTGTAAGTCTAAAGTTGAAATTAAGAAGTTGTCTAATCTTCTTAAATCTGAATTTGAAATGAAAGAGTTAGGTTATGCCAAAAGAATTCTTGGCATGAATATTATAATGAATAGGAACTCTAAAATTTTATATGTATCTCAATGTGACTATATTATTAAAGTTCTTGATTTGTAGGGTTTAAATTCTGGTAGACATGTTAATACCCCTATTGGTGCTCAATTTAAACTCTGTACTACATATAGAGCTTTGACTAAAGATGATATAAGTTACATGTCCAATGTTCCTTACTTGAATATTGTTGGTAGCATGATGTATCCTATGGTCTATACCAGACCTGATATTGCCTATGTTGTTAGTTTGGTAAGTAGGTATATGTTCACTCTTGATAAATCTCATTGGAGTTCTGTGAAATGGTTGGCTAGATACCTTAAGACTAACTATTCTCTGTGTCTCATGTATAAGTCAAAAGATGATGCCTCTTTGAATGTATATGGGTACTGTGATTTTGATTATGCTGCTGACTTGGATAAAGCAGATCTATAACTGGCTACTGTTTTACTTTTGGTGGTTGCATTGTAAGCTGGAAAAGTAATTTGTAGAATATTGTTGCCCTGTCCATAACTGAATCTGAATATATCACTTTAACTAAAGCTGTTAAGGAAAGCTTTGTGGCTTAAAGGTATTGTATGAGAATTGGGATTTAAACAAGAAACTATAAAAGTTCACTATGATTCTCAAAGTTCTTTACATCTTAGTAAAAACACTGTCTTTCATGAGTGCACTAAGCACATTGAAGTGAGGTTGCATTTTATTAGAGATGTAATTGGTCGTAGGGATGTTTCTATTGTTAAAATCTCTACTCTGAACAATCCTGCTAATATATTCACTAAAGTTGTTTTTGTTGCTAAATTTCAAGATGCCTTATGTCATCTTGGAATTCGGATAAGTAACGGATAGTGCACTTAGTAACCTTGGGGATGGTTGATCAGGTAGTAGCTGAAATTGACATAGAATCAAGGTGGAGAATGTTGGGTGTGATTCTGGTCTAGGCTCAGGCCTGTCCTTTGGAGCTAAGGCCATCAAACTCAACATTGGGTCCAGCAACAGTGAAGCACATGCCAAGCCCATGCTTGTTATATGACTATTTTATAAGAAGCCTGTTGCCTAATATCCTGATGCCTTTGATCAACAGTGTGATCATATTCAATGCTCTTGATGCTTCCTTGGTTCACCGACTCATTTGGATATAAATGTTGTTTTCTCTCTTTAAAACAACTCAGAAAAACTGGAGGGGCGATTAGGGTTTTGAGACCTTTCATATTCTTCTTTTCTTTCTCTGAGATTTCTCTCTGGATCTTGTTTTGGGTTTTCTGCTTGTAATCTTTTGGATCTTCTGTATCTTGATTGTTTTGGCTCCTATGATTGTGGTCATTGAAAGTTTAAGATCGGGCTTAAAATTTCTGGGTTCTTTGATACATTTAAAACTGAGAGATTGATGGTTCTTGGAGAAGGTCTATTGTACAATTGATTTCTGATTCATCAATAAAGTGGCTGCCGAGACCTTCCCCCATGGAGTAGTGAAACAACCCAATACCATTTACTAATCGCCGAAATCGTAATCCCAATGTATAAATTTTTTTTAAATACTTATACTTCATTTATATATATAATATCCCATGTCATACATTATATTTGAATTTGATCATATCCATATATACATGCCATGAAATGACTTTAGATAAAATATATTTTGAATTATACATGCTATAGCTATATGATATTTGATTAGGTAAAGGATAGATGTAGGAAGTTTGAGGATGGGCTTAGATATGAAATTCGAACCAAGATATCATCATTTGAACTTGAAAGTTACCTAAAGTTGAAAAAAGTTGTAGTTATGGCTGAAAGACTAGAAAAAGAGAAAGCGAATTATAAAGCTAGAAGAGGCTACAGTGATTTTGGTGGTGACCAAAGTAAGAAGTCTGCTAAACGTCAAAGAAATTCTTCTCCATCATAGGTTACAACTAGGGGAGGATACTCTGGGAGAAGGAGAGGAAGACCAAATGCTCCATCAACAAAAAGACAAAGTCAGGGACAAAGCTTAATACAGAAACCTCAATTAGGGATGTCAATAGGGTGGGGATAATCCGAAACCCGTAGCATCTGATCCGATGGGTGTCGGGGGAACACCAAAAAATTTTCACCTGTGGGGATGGGGGTGGGGAAAATTTTACTCCCGGTTGAATTTTTGGATGGCTGTGGGTATAGCCATATCCGCCCCATGGGGTTCCCCACCCACTCCCAAAAAAATCCCTGTATAAATACCCAAAAAAATTTTCATTATATATATTCATGTCAAACCCCAATATATTCTTAATTTTCATGCCCTCTTCTCCGTTTTCTCCTTTTCCGGTAGCTTCACATTCAATAAAAACTTCATCTACCTCTTGGTGTCCTTTTGTAAGGTAAAATCTCTATATTTTTTATTTTTCCCGAATTAGTTGATTTTTATGTTTAGTTTGTTGTTGTTAGAAGTTTTCGTTCTTCAATTTGTAGTTAAATTCAGCAATATCGGTCTACTGGGATCATATATAGCACTATTATGAACTTTTGCAACCCATTTGGCCGCTTCCCAGACCCCAAATCTGAAAAATACACACAAGTTTAAGTTATCGATATCTTATTCATGATATATTATGTTGAAGCAACTCATTAAGACATAAAAAAACCATGAACAGTTTGAATGGATATGCAAAAAATATGGTATTATGAAATACGATGAATACAATTTGCTCAAGATTTATGAGTGCTAAAGCGATCTGATAATGCTTCTATACCTAAATGGTACTATAAAGAAAGCATCTTTATGTTCTTAAATTGTTGAGCACTTAATTGCTCCTTACTTCTGATTCTCAATATGAAGACATTCATCAATAAAAGGTAATATCCAGTAAGCTTCTAAACATGGTATTGAGGTATTAAGTCATGGGGTATTTGAATTCAAATCATATAAAGTTTGTAGAAGTATTTTAAAGATTACCGTGCGTTAAAAGATGAGGTTATCAACACAATAGGGCAGAGTACATCCTTCTAAATATTATCGTAGGTGAATATTCCTAAATTACATGTGGATAGGGATAGTATATTATTTTATTTCAAACTTTATGTCGATGGGGATTCCCCGAAACCCGTAGACACCCGTACGGGTGCGAAATGGGTGTGAAAAACTCTCCGAAACATTAAATGGGGATTCCCCGAACCCGTCCCCAAAAACTATTGGGTGCGGAGTAGGGCATATGTCACCCACCCGCCCCCGCCCCATTGACATCCCTAACCTCAATGTACACAGTGTGGTAGATTCTATGAAGGAGAATGTTGGAAATTGACTAGAGCATGTTATTTATGTGGCTCTTTTGAACATCTGATATGGGATTGTCCAAGACGGGGTGGAGCATCTGAAAGAGCTCAATCTGATGCTACAGTTCAGAATATTAGAGTTAGTGGAGCTGGAGCGGTAGCAGGAAGAGGTAGGGGTAGAGGAACAATAATAAACAATGCTAGTAGATTCAAAGCTCAATGTTCAAGGCCTCCAACACAGGCTCGAGTATTTGCTATAACTCGACAAGAAGCGGTTATTGCACCAGAAGTTGTTACTGGTACTATTTTTATTCATAAGATGGATGTTTATGCATTAATTAATCTTGGATCCACTTATTCATTCATATCATCAAACTTAGCATCACTATTGCATATGAATTGTGAACCTTTAGGATTTGATCTTAATGTGGGAACTCTATTGGATGAATTGGTGGCTGTAAAGTGTGTGTATCGGAATTGTACAACTCAAATTGACAAAGCAGTTTTCAGTGTAAATTTGATTAGATTGAATATTAGAGAATTTGATGCGATTTTGGGTATGGATTGGTTAATAAAACATCACACAATCGTTAATTATTATACAAAAGAAGTTATTTTAGAATCACCGGATCAATCAAAAGTTTTTTTTCGAGGTGAATGTCAGATAGTGCCAACTTGTTTGATTTCAGCTATTTGTGCTTTTCGATTAATCAGGGGTGGATGTGAGGCATATTTAGCACATGTTATTGGCACAAAAGCATCGGATGTATCATGTGATGATATTCCAATTGTTAAAGAATTTCCAGACGCATTTCCTGTGGACTTATCGGGATTGCCACCTGATAGAGAAGCAAAATTTACCCTTGATTTAGTTCTAGGTACTGCACCAATTTCTATTTCTCCATATAGAATGGCTCATATGGAATTAAAAGAGTTAAAAAAGCAATTGCAAGAGTTACTTGACAAGGGATTTATTAGACCTAGTGTGTCTCCTTGGGGTGCTCCGGTGTTATTTATTAAGAAAAAGAATTATATATGAGCTAGCTCTCTCCTAGTACGGTGTGGTTCGGGGACGAGCCAGGCGGAAGCTGGTGAACCTGTAGTGTTGGTCCCCGTAAGAGTATTTATGAGGGCAGAGGAGGGTGAATTGCCCTTTTTTGCGGAATTAGCAGACTAAAAAAGTCTTTAGTGTAGCGTGTTTGATTATGATCCGGAAGATGGATCTGGATGATAAAAATGTGTGCAATTAAGTAAAAGAGAAAGAAAATCAAACACAATTATTTTATACTGGTTCAGCCCCGCCTACGTCTAGCCCCCGGAGTCTCCTTCCTCTGAGCTTGTCCACTAGTGGATTCCTTTTCAACTGGCAGGAATCAAGCCTTACAAATTTATCTCCGGATGGTAACCCCTTCCGGAAGTAGGATATACCACTAGAAGCACCAACTCCTAGATGAGTCTTCTTATCATTAGTAGGATATAACACTTAGCCTTCTACCTTGAATCTAAGCTGAGTCCTACAGGGAGATCTTACTCAAAGTATATCTCTCAACTTACCCAAGTTGGAGATTCTTACACTTTGGTTTTTAACAAAGGGTTGGATTTTGGAGTTCCTCAAGTTTATAGTTTCACTTGGGAATCCTTACAAATAGATTTTGAATCAAGGATTCTTGGAGGGATTATATCAACTAATTATATATGTGTTTCTTTGTTACTTGCTTTTGTAGATCAATCAGCTAACCTTCTCATTTGGTGAAGAGCTCCATTTATAGGCTTTGATGATAAATGTAGCCGTTTGTGGTTGGTGAGCTTTTATCCAATCTTCACCCTTGATCAGGTTGTGATGTAGAGCTTCTGGATCCATTGATCAATCTGTTAGACTGTATTTTAATTTGTTTGAAATCTTGGGATTGAGGCTGAAAAGTTGTCAGTGATCGTTTTGCTTGTCATTTTGTGATGCACCAACTTTCATACCAATTGCTTTAAGATGTGAGCTCTACGCGCACCTTTATTAGTCTAGGAGAAAGTAGTTAGCTTTTCTCTGTTCAGTGTCAAACCCTTTTGACTTTTTCTGAAATATACAAGCTATCATTTTGTCTTTGTCTAGGGGAAAGGATCTTTGACTTCCATAGAACAAAAAAAGGTAAAGGGAAAAGTATATTTGAATACTTTCCTTTTATTTGAGATATATGTCTTCCGGATGTCTTTTAGTCCTATATGCTCCAGATCTATCTTCCGGAGATGGCTTCAATCAGTTCTTCCGAATGTTGGTCTTGGGGGTCAGAAGTTTGTTTCCTTTCCAAACTCTGTCCAGATTATTTCCCTTAGTGCTTTGATTAATGGATGACTTGTGTCTTGATCTTTGTCCGGATATCTCCATTTAGTTTTAGGAGAAATTACATATATTATTTTTGTTTCTTTCAAACTTGATCTGGACTTAGATTTTTTATTCGGATCATTGTTTCCCAACAATCTCCCCCATTTGATGGAAACAAAAACCTAAGTCATCTAAGTAGTGGTGTATTTACTAGGTGTAACTTTTGTTGTTTAGTCTTTTACAATGCTCCCCCATAATTTTAGCGTCCTAACATACCCCATGATTTCTGCTTCTAATTTTGTTTTAGTACAATTACAGATTGTACTTTAGAAGTGATTGTTTTGATAGTTAAGAATTTTTCACTTCATATATACTTCTGCTGTTAAGAATGGTTAACATCATGAAGTTCAGTGTTACAAGTTACAGAAATACATATAAAGTGAATCTAGCTATTACAGAAGTATTACAAGATTATCTAGCTAGCTTAACTATCTCTCCGAATGGACCACTCTTCCGGAGTTATAGTGTCTTTCCTTTCTCGCTTCCTTCTCCTTGATGACTTTGATCTTCCTCCCCATTTTTGCTTCCATCAAGGGGATCAATAACCATATAGGTCCGCTTGTCCCATGATTGCTGCCAGGCAGAGGAGTAGATTAAGTAGTCTTTGTTGCCTTTTGTATGCTCATCAATAATATGATCCACTATGGATGGAGTCAAATAATAAGGGTGGAGGGACCTCCAGAGTTGATCATAGGATTGAGAGACTAGAGGAAGAATGCGCAGAATATGCTCCTGGTCCTTGGGATCAAAATAGGGAAACATGGCCTTGATTAGAATAGTCAAGCCTTTTTGGCTCATGAACCCTAAGTCCCCTATGGCTGGAATAAGATTGTGCAGGACAGGAATGAGCTGACTGTCTAGAAGGACTAGAGATGAGGAGGATCTGAAGATAGATAACTTATTGATTCGGACTTGAAGGAGGGTGCTTTCTTCACTGTGGCCCTTCCAGATATTGTGGATAGACTCTGTTTGATCCTTAAGCTCTTTGGAGACAGTCTTCTTCCAATCATTTATTGTTTGCTCAATACCGGCATCGTGAGCTTGCATTTCATCACCTATATCATCTAAGATTTTTTCTTTTAGTTTGGGGATGGTTTTGTCTCTAAAGTTGGCAAGCATTTCCTGAGTTACTAGCTGATTAGTTTCTAGGTTCAGCAGAGTAGGTTTTAAGTCTCTATCCTCCATGAATTTTGTCAATTTTTCAAACTTGGAGTCAATATAATCCTTGATCTCTATGGATACATCAGTGGCAGAGGAGGACATTCTATCTAGGACAGTTGCACAGTTATCAGACACCAAAGTGTTAGCTTGACTGGCATTGCAATTTGCTGTGGAGGCACTTTCCTTTAACTTATTTAAAAGAGGCTGGATCTCAGAAAGGGAAGCTACCGCTAGAGCTCCGAGTGTTGGGAAGTTCATGACTTATTGCTCAATTTTGGGGAGGCACTTCAACCTTTCTTAGATCTCACCCAAATCCTTTCGGACTGCTTTATTAGACTTTTGCCTGAGCAACTCCTTCTCCACAGCTTTTAGGTGGGTGCATATTGTTAGGAGACTCTTCTTGATAAATCCCTCTTCATGATGCTCAAGAGTTACCTCCTGAAGGATTTTAAGAGAGTCACTGACTTTGGATTATTTGGAGTACTGATTTTGTGCAATGAAGGAACTGTTTATTGGAGGGTCCGGATGAGTCATCATCGGATGAGCTAGATTCATCTCCGGAGCTTGAATTGCTTTCAGAGGGGCTATCATCTTCTGAAATGGAGCCTTCAATTGCTCCCTTCTCTTCTCTACCCTTGCTTATTTCCCTTTCCTCTGAAGTAGCCTCTCCCGCAAGATCCACTTTGGAGCTCAGACTTTCTCCCTCCTCCGGAGCTGTTGCATCTGAGTTTGGCACTATATCCTTAGCTACATATGGATAGATTATAGCTAATTTATGCTCTTCATGATTAGAATAGAGATGAAGAAGATCGAGGGTTACCTCAGTGGTTAGTAGCGTCTGATCCTCATCCTTCTTTTTCTCTTCCAGCCTTGCCTCCGGATGGTTGGAACTGTCCTCAACCACCCCTACAATTGCCTTTTCAGGACTTTATTTTTCTCCCTCAGGCATCTTTGTATTTTCCTCAACAGCCTTTTCTAGTGCCTTTTCATGACTTTCAAGATTAATGCATTCATTGCTAGATCCAAGCAGATTCTCCGGAAGTGGTCTTGTTCTATCAACAAATATAAATTTATCTGCTTCCAGAATCTTTGACAGAGTGTCTATATCCTTTGGATGTACAAGAATTGGGGGAACTTGAAATGATTCTCCAGGTCCTTCGGTTGTTCTTCCCTAGTTTATTTCATTATTTTCTTTTATTGCGGCCTGAATGTCGTCGTATTGCTCATCATCTTCCCCTACAAATTTTGTTGTGTTGGGAACATTTTTTCCTTTGCTAGACTTTGCTTTCTCTAAAGCGGCTCTCTCCCTATACTACCTTGCTTCCACATTCAGGATTATTCCAGCTAACCTCCTGCCTTCACTGGCTTTCTTTTCTTGGGCAGCGAGGGCTTCATCAAAAGTGAGTCCTCCTCTCCTGAGCTTCTTTTGAGGAGTAGTTTCATCCTCTATTTCCACATCATTTGCCTCCTCTTCCATCTCAGCCAAAGTTCTTTTGGTTTTTCTCCTTCCGGCCTCAATTGCCTTTGTGGCAATTTGAGGTAGACCCGCAGCAAGCGTAAGCTGTCCCTCTTAGCTGCAGCTTTAATCAGTCTGCCCCTGGGTCTAGGCTTGTCAGAGCTCATGATTTGAGTGAGTGGGAGAGTGTCCTCATTAATCTCTTTTAGAACCTTTCCACTTGCTTTTTGGCCTTGGCTTTGGTGGTTCTGGGCCTTTTGGGAACAAGAGCCTCCTCTTCCGGATTCATTATCTTTCGGGATCTAATTTTTCACTCATCCCTCTTCAGTTTTGCCTTTTCTTCATTCCATTCATCATCAAAGCAGAGATTGAGGAAATTCTTCTCTAGGATGGGCTTTCCATAAATCCCTTCAAACCTGGTCAGATCCACTTCCGCCGCTTGAAGAATTCTTGTGATCAAGGCTCCATGCGAGTTTATATGGGTCTTGAGACAGTGAATGATCAAGACTAGCCAGTTTACTTCCACACTCCCAACCTAGTGCTGCAAGATGCAGTGCTAGAGGGAAGAAACTATAGTTAATGACCCCTTCCTTATTAGGATCAGTTTGGCCAGAGCGTGCTGCAAGAATCTAGGCATTCTGGGGAAGTACATTAAGAATTTATCACCGAAGTAGTTCTACTGGAGCCATAGTTTAGACTCATACTCAACTCCAGTCTCATCCCCATCTTTGCTCAATATGATTCCGGAGTTCTTCATGTTCAGATTCTTCTCAAAGAATTCTAGAGTGAGAATTATGACTTTCCCTTGTACCTCAGTGCGTAAGGCATCAAAATGATTGTGAGCACTGAGATTTGAAAAGAACTCTTTTACTAGCTTAGGGTAGGTTGGCAATTTATCTTTAGAAGATCACCTAAATTTTCATCTTCAATTAGAGTAAAGAAAGGAGGGGTTCTGAATAGGTAATCATCACCTAAGTGATCAGTGGGTATGACAGAGTCAGAGGTTTTGAGATTGAAGGGCTCAAAATCAGCATCCTTCAAGTCAAATACTTGAAAGAGATTTTTGCTAGGTAGGATTTTAAGGGTATTGGAGGTGTTTATGGCTGCCATTGTGGAGAAAGCTTTTTGGGAGATTGAGTTTTAGGTTTGAATTTTTGTAGAGTAACAGTAGAGTAGTTGCTTGCATGAAGAAGACAAGGGATTTTGAGGAGTTTATATAGAATTTTTGAGGTAAGGGTATATTGGTAATCCAAACTCCGGCTATTTTGACTGGATTGATGACATGTTAGGCAGATTTTTAGGAGAGAGGTGAATTCAATTTAACCGGAGAAGGGGAACGGTTTATTTTTGAATTAACTGCTGTATTCGCGTATAACAGCCAATGGACTTTTGAAATTCAAAACGTAACAGTTACCTTTATGAGCTTTTACTGCCATACGTCATTGTTTTCGGCTGATGTGGCAGTCTGTTGGAATAGATCTTCCCAACTCTTCTTGTCTTCCGGAGTGAGTTACTATCTCAGGGTTCGGCTTAATTCAAAACTAACTTTCGGAGTTTTTCTAAATTGGATTTGACATCGCAATTGATTCCCTTAGTTTCCCAAATTGATCTTTACTTAGTGGTTTAGTAAAGATATCAGCTCTCTATTCATTGGTTGGAATATATACTAATGCAACATCCTTTTTCATTGCATGATCCCGGATGAAGTGATACCTTATACTGACATGCTTTATCATGCTATGAAGCACCAAATTCTTTGATACATCAATAGCACTTTTGTTGTCACACAGTACATCCACACATCCGGATTGCACTCCATAATCTTCAATTTGTTATTTGATCCATAGGAGTTGAGCAACACAACTTCCAGCTGCCATATATTCTGCTTCTGTAGTGGATAAGGAAACTAAAGTTTGTTTCTTGCTATACCATGAGACTAAGCAATCCCCAAGGAAATGGCATCCTCCGGATGTACTTTTTCTCTCAAGAGTATCTGTGAGGACGGGATTTTGCAGTCCCTCTCGCGAGACGATGATGACGTGTACCCAATTTTAATGCCTCAAAATAAAAGTTCTCTTTAGAATTTTTATTACCAAAATAATATTCCTTGTAAATTTTATACTTGGTAGAATTCAGTTCGGCGTGGCCGATAACGTGTCCGATAAGAGCTTGAACCGATGATTTACACTCAAATTAAAAAATACCCATTAAAATATCATTAAAAATAAAAAAGATGCCTTTTGACCCACTATTAGCCACTTTTGGCGACTTTTTAGGCTCCTAGGCCCGCTGGCTATCGCCGGGCCAGAGGCTCATGCCACTAGTGGCATCAGCCATGCCGATGGTGACATCATCATGTCACAGGCGGCATTATTTATACCGCCGGTGGTATCACCATGTCACCGGCAGCATGACTCGAAGTGGGTCCTAGCACAGACAGCCTTTTGGCCACTTTCGGTGGGATTAGTCAAAAAGGTCTTAAAAACCACCCTATTTCACCTATAAAAGCACACCTTGAGCTGCAATTAGGGAAAAGGGAGAAACATCTAAGTTAGAGGTTTAATGTTAGAATGAGAAAATGGATTTTAGTGAGATAAGAATTAGATACGGTAGAAAAAAAGGATTCTAATCCATTTTTCGTGGCTTTTCTTCTTTGAACTCTCTGATTATGAGCTTAAAATCAGTAAATCCTGTAGTTAAAACTGACTTAATTGGATTTAGAAACCCGAAACATTTAAATTTACTACTAAATCATCGTAACAAGCTCCCCGGAGGCGTTTCTTTTTGGTTCACGAAGAGGTGGATTCAGGACCCCAAGGTAAAAAATTATGAGTCTCATAGCTCTTTGGCATTAATATTACTGATTTGTGTTGATTCTTTTGATTTTTGTTCATTTTTGGGTTCTCGATCATTTTTTACTGTTCCCTGTTGCTGTTGCAAGAAATTGAGGTCACCAGAGACATGGGATGTCGCCGGTGGTATCACCCATGTCTCTAGAGACATCGCTAATACCGCCGGTGGTATCAGAATCCCCAGAGACTTCACTTTCTTGTGGGACCCTTTCTTTATGGTACTCAGAAAGCCAGGTAACCTGCCTGCATACTGATGTCACCAGTGGCATCATCCATTCTGCCAGTGACATCAACCATGTCGCCGGCGGCATCATCTGCGCCGTCGATGACATGACTTTCTGGACAGCCATTTTATTTTTGTTTGTTCCCAGACTAGCTTATTTTTCGAAGCTAGGACATATAGTGCAACGATGGAGGTTCAAAACCCCCCTGTAAATAGACTCCACCCCATAATGTGTGGCATTTTCACTAATAATCCAGTTAAAATAACAATCGAATCTAAAATTTGGTTAAAAATGGAATTTCTTCGCAAACGCCGTTCAAATCTCATTTTTTCCATCACACCAGGCTTTATAACATTGTAAATAAAACACGCCATATCCATGCTAACCATCTTCTGCAGGTAGATGTATATCAGACATTCAGGCATTTTATTTATTGCATAGAAAAATGTACAGGACTTGGAAGCCTTGTAATAATTTTATTTTCTGCACTTATTTTTGAATGACTGTAAATATTTTATTCATCACTTCAATTGCTTGATAAAAGCAAAAATAACAAAATAACTGAAAACATAAATAAATAGGATGGATTAAACCGATTAAGAAAGAATGAACTATCATAACTTGGCCTAATTAAAAATAGATAACATCATCCGAACTCGGAATCTCTACTTAAGGTATGGTCCATCCACCCGGTGGGAAAATTGTACCAAAAAATTTTCAGTTGAGCTAAATCGAGTGGCGACTCTGTTTTAAGTACGGGATTTCGATCTCATATCTTTTGAGCATAAAAATGTGCAAATCATTTTCCAATCACATCATGCGTCCCCCGTTGTCTTTAGAGGCCGGCCCATCGGCCCGGTCCCGCAACCGCAGTGCAAAACGTCATCCGCTCACAGTGGCAACTCTACTGGGGAATGATCTCTTGAACTTATCTTGTCATAAAGTTTAAAAGATTTTGATGATGTATTGAAATCATTGGCCAGGTTAAAACTTCATTCTTTTTTATAACATTTTATCCTTACGTGTGTAGATAGTTCAGTAACTTTTAGGTGCCCCATTTTACCCGAGAAGCTCACGAAGTATCACTTATGCCCTATTGGAATTGAGGATGCCTAGTGCGTGGATCACTCATTTTAACCAACATGTAAACTCCTACAATCACACCTATTTTGGAGTGGTTGAGTAACGTGGTATCAAGGTAAACGAGAACCTTCTACATCAACAACCCTATACCAAAGCCGCGCTAGAAAAAGCCTTAGGACATCATTCATTTAGGGTCACCAGAATAAATAAAATAATTGGGATGCGCTTCTTTCACCATTACCGGTGAAGAAGCCAAACTCTATCCTTCCAAAGAGGCGGTACGTAGGAGTCATAAGGTTAGAAGAGGGAGGATTTGCGAGCTATATGCTTCGTGATCATTCACCCCCATGCATCGGCTTCAAGAGCCAGAAATGAATCAACTTACCCTTACTACTTTCGCTTGTGGAAGAAGTTTATCAACACACGTAGGACTTCTCTTGTACCTCCATTGCGTAACTATATATTATTATGTATGATGTGAGATACAAACGTGCCATGTATGTTGGAGGGATAAGCTATTGAATCATCTCTAACCACATCTATGTGCAGCCATACGACAACAAAAGGCACGCATACCATCCATACCACTCACAAACCCATTCATGATCTGATCCATCGCCTACCACTCAGCTAGGAGGAGGCGGACTGATTGTCGCACCCCGATTTGGAAGAGGATAGAACACCGCTTGATTCGTCGTCCTCTCACCCTAATTGTCACCATAGAAGTCGAAGGGATTCCACACACTGATTCCAGTGGGGATTCAGATTCGAAATAATTTCAGTTAAGCCGGAACCCTTCTCAACTAGCCATGCCTTTTCCGAGAAATGAAGGGACCTTTCCTATCGAAGAACCCTTCAACCCTACTTCCAGCTCAGGAATGAGATCCCAGCAACTGCCTGGCTTCAACTTTGCCAGTGCTATGGCACAATTCTTAAATTTTGATGCCTTTCAGGCTTTTATCCAAACCATTGTTCAGGCTGCCGTTAAGCAAGCTCTCAAAGATAGAAATTCCGATTGAGTGTCAGCATCTGATATTCAGGCCCAGAACTATTCAGAATAGATGTTGACTGGTTCGGTAGGGACAAGACCTATTGCTCCTATCTTTTAGTCAACCCAGCCTACAATAAGCCTATTCTAGTTTGGGCAAGCTTTGGCCTTTCTATCAACTTCGACTGTTCCATCAATTGTACCTTTTAACCCAAGACCTTTCGCTCAAAGTTCTGCTCCTCCGGTGTTTACTCACCAAAGCCCAGCTTCTCAGCCACTACCCTCTTTCACTCCTCTATAATTCATTGTAACTCCCAAAGGTACCACCTACCCCTAAAATCCTTTTGCTAGCCAGCTGACCATTCATCCTCCGCTACCTTCGACACTTAATGACCAGGTCACGCAACCGCCGGGCGACACACCTGAGGTACCCGCTTTTGTTCGACAAATGATAGCTTCTCAAACTGTCAATAACTAGGTCACGTATTCTCCGGGCATGACACCCGAAGCCCTAGCTATCCCTCATAAATCGGTCAGCGACTAGGTCACACAGCCTTCGGGCATGATACCCGAGATCTAAGCTCACATCAACCACCTCATCACCACCAAGAAATCTAAAAAAGACGAAGACTGGGTCCCCAATAATTTCACTAAACCGAATATGGCTCATTATGATGGTTCTGGAGCACCTGCCTCTCACATTATAATGTATGAAAGAATAATGCACATGAAGAAGTTAAGTGATAAGGTGCTTGTTGAAATGTTTCCTTGCTCTCCTCGGGGTCCTGCCCTCGAATGGCATCACACCTTGCCACAGCATATTATTGCCGACTGGAATCATTTATCTGAGGCATTGAAAGTGCATTATGGTTTTAATACTATGATGGAAACAACCCTCCAACATCTTGAGAGGATCCATCAATTGCCCAACGAAACTTTTAAGCAATACTTCATTCGATGGATGTCGACCCAGGTCTTAATGAAATCCAAGCTAAGCCTTGAGGAAATGATTTTCAAACTCCTTGAAGGGTCTCTCCCCCTGTTCTGCAAAGAAATAGCTACCGATTATTTTTTTTCCTACAAGGCTGTGTTCGAGAAAGCCAAGAAAATAGAGCATGAGGCAGAGCGTGAAAAGGCCGAAAGAGCGGGGAAATCGTGGTTCAGAAAAAATGAAGCCCAACCCTTAGCCCTGGCGCCAGCTAAGCCTAAATCACCGGCTGTAGTTGAAGTTATTTCTCAAACCCCCACCGCGCCCCTCGCATTCACCCCGGCTCCGCCGACGGTTGCCATAATTTAGCCTCCTCGCCCTCCCTTTCTTTTGGCTAACCCTTATAAGCTGCCCCTACGGGTCATCTTCAAACGTTTGAGGGAAGCTGGTTTCATACAGTCCCTTCAAGAATACAAGCCACCTAGACCTGAGGATAAGAACAACTTCTGTAACTATCATGTTCAGGTAAGATACCAAACCAATAATTGCAAAGCCCTACTCTCGACAATTCAACACTTGGTTAGCGAAGCAAAGATCGCTGAGCCAGACAGAATACCGAGCACTATGAATAACCCTTTGCCGAATTTTGGGGACAAAGTTGGCATGGTCCAGTCTGGCTTATCTGAAACCACAATCTTCAATCTCCTTACTCAGAGGCCGGACAATAAAAACTCTATCCTGTTCATCGGTTCGGGTCTCCCATCTTACTCAATTTTTGATCTAATTAATCAAGCCAACCCAGGGGTCAACTCTGTCCATGGGATGGAAGTTAATCTAAACTAGGCAAAGCAAGAGAGCACCAGGTCTCAGCCATTCATGGCAAAAAGAATGAAAGTTGAGAAAAAAACACTATTCAGCGTAAATTTCTTTATTTTGAAGGAGGACCACTCCGATGGTGATGAGGAAGTGGCTCAAGGGACCAAGGCCGTAAGCACCAAATTATTCAAGTTTGATCAAAATAACCTTTTTAGCATGGATAAGTATGAACTGTAAAACGCAGATGTGGACTCTGAGGAACAACAGTATCTATTTAAAACACAAGCCACTAAGAGTGTCTTGCTCGATGATGTCCTTAACATTACTCAGAGTGGGTGCGTATATCAACCTGAAGATCGATATCTCTGCTTAAGCAAAGGCTCGATTCCTGGTAGGGTCAGAACTACCGCAAGACCACTTTCTCCACCTCCGCCTATCCCGACCAGTCTTGAGGTTGACCCTCTCATTACTCAGCTAAAAAACACCCTAGCCCAATATAGTATTTGGCAGCTGGTAATCAACTTTGAAGGGCATTGCAAAGGTTTAATAAAATAACTCCTCGATTTAGAATCTCATCCGGCCACCTCGGTCGTTGAGATGTGCGCCACGGTTGGGGAAGGCATTCCCCTAAGAAAGAGACCTCAGATTGTGTTGGACCATTTTGATCTTACACTCGAGGGTAGGGATCACAACAGGGCCTTGTTCAGCCGAATCTAGGTCCTCGATAAGGTCATCCCATATGTCATGGTGGACGATGGCTCCGCTCTAAATCTGTGCCCTCTTAAAATCCTTCCTCATCTAGAACTATTGGAGGAGATGCTTGAAAAACCAGCATTGTTGTTAAAGTATATGATGATTCAAAGTGCAATGTAATTGGGACCTTTGTGGCAGAAGTCACTATAGAATGTATGGCAAGCAATGTGCGTTTCACTATACTTGACATTCCTGTTACCAATTCTCTATTGCTTGGCCGTCCATAGCTTCACGCTTTGGGTGCTATTCCCTCCACACTTCACTAAAAAATCAAGCTTATTCACGAAGATAGAATGCTGACCATAGAGGCCGATCCCGCCTCCATTATGGCTGTCATGGAAGCCGAAGCTAGTTTAGAAAAAGGCCTTCAGATTGCCATGATTAGTAAAGCTTAGAAGTCTCCCCCCCTTTAACATAACTACCTTCATGTGGGTATGGGTAAACTAATGAAGAAATCTATTTACAAGCCTGGTAGAGGTGGAGGAATACACGAGCAGGGAATTGTTGAAGCATTGGAGCCAAAAATCGTTGCCCATTGAGCTGGATTGGGATATAAGCCTAGAAAAGCCTATCACCGCATCCCCTCCTACTATTGCCACATGGTCACTGTCTATAAAATCCAGGGTAAGAGGCCATATAAGGAAGAGCCTGATCCGATTGAGTATGACGGGAAAATGTGGCCCAGCTTTGAGATCTTTAAAGATGTCTACGACTTTAAGATCGGTCGTATAATAGTTTCGGCTGAACCCAAGCCCGCTGAGCTTGATACACCTATCAATATGGTTTCTAATAAGGCTAAGGGAAAAGGTAAGATGCATCCTGAAGATCAGCCTGAGGGAAGTAGCGAAGAGACTATCGATCCAGAAATTGAAAATGTTGTAGCAACTGTGACCAAAGCTATGGCGCTGCTAATGAAGAAAGGCTGGAAAGTTTGGAAAACTGGAGAAGAAGATGCTATGATGGCAATAGTAGGGAAGCTCGCCAGGGCTCTCGCCAAGAAAGATAACCTATCTGAGGTGCCATCACTCACCAATGCCTAAAAGACCACTCTAGAATAAGACCTGGGTGCCATTCTGACAGATAACACAGAGGATGCTCCTCCTGTTGATATTGCTGCTAAAGCACCTCCGCCTGTGGAGGAGGATATGGATGATGTAATTCTTAACATTTCTGATGTGTTTGATGCGAACAATGCTTCTTACGAGGCTTTTAATGTAGTGAATAACTATCGTTCTACTTACTTGTTTGATGTCTTTACTGATGGATCCATGCATACACATAACAATATGCATAATGTTTTTGGCATTAGTGGTACATTATTAAGTGAAATAAACCTAGGTACAGATGATAAGCCTAAAATGGTGACCATTTCCAAAGATTTAACTCCAGAGGAAAAAAGTGATATCATAAGAGTGCTTAAAGATCATGTTAACGCTTTTGCCTGGTCATATGAAGACATGCTTGGAGTTGATCTATAAATTACCAAACACAGAATCCCAACAGATCCTAAACTTTGGCCTGTCAAGCAGAAACTCCGCCGGTTGAGGCCAGAATGGGTAGATCAGAAAAGGCAGAGGTTTCAAGGTTGATTGAAGCTCGATTCATTAAAGTGGTGGAATACCCAACTTGGTTGTCCAACATTGTCCCAGTTCCGAAGAAGGATGGTAGGGTCCGGGTCTGTGTGGATTTCTGAGATCTCAATAAAGCCTCGCCGAAGGACGACTTCCCGCTCCCGCACATTGATGTCCTAATTGGTAGCGCCACCAGGGCAGCTATGTATTCGTTCATGGATGGGTTCTCGGGGTATAATCAGATTCTGGTTAATATTGTCGACAAAGTCAAAACAGCGTTCATCACTGAATGGGGGGTGTATTGCTACAAGGTAATGCCATTTGGGTTGAAAAATGTTGGGGCCACTTATCAGCGCGCCGTAACCGCCCTCTTACGTGACATGATCCATAAAGAAGTGGAAGTGTATGTGGATAATATGATTGTAAAATCTGCTACTCGAGAAGAGCACCCTGCTATTCTTGACAGGTTCATGACTCGTATTAAAAAGTATAATCTCCGCCTAAATCCAAAGAAGTGCGTGTTTGGGGTTACCTCCGATAAATTGTTGGGGCATATGGATAGCTAGAAAGGAATTGAAATGGATGTAGACAAAGCCAAAGCCATCAGGGACATGCCTCCACCCAAGATAGACAAAGAAGTCCGATCATTTTTAGGGTCCTTGCAGTATGTTAGTCAATTCATTGCTCGCCTCACTACTGTTTGCGAACACATCTTTAAGCTGTTAAGAAAACAGTAACCCGTAGTATGGAATGATCACTGCCAAGTGGCGTTTGATAAAATCAAGGCATATCTTGTTGATCCACCTGTTTTAGCACCCCCCCATCCCAGGGAAACCACTTATCCTTTATCTGACTATCGAGGAAACTTTTATCGGGGCCAAGCTTGTCCAGGAACATGCTGATAAGTGTGAACATGCCATCTACTACTTAAGCAAGAAGTTATTAGATTATGAAACCCAGTATTCGATTGTGGAAAAGACCTGCACTGCCATGGTTTGGCTCACCAAGAAGTTGCGACATTATTTCCAATCTTATCGCATCCAAGTCGTTTCCAAGATCGCTCCTATGAAGTTTCTTTATCAATCCCCCACTCTAGCCAGTAAATTTTCTCGATGGTTACTCCTCCTATCTGAGTTCGACATCGATTATGTGACCCAAAAGGTCATTAAGGGGCGGGCCATGGCTGAATTCCTAGCTAATCAACCCCTTAGCTCTGACTATTAGGAAGATTTGGAGTTTCCTGTTGAGCAGCTCGCCTCTGTTATAATCCTTGACAACATCTAGATAATATACTTTGACGGTGCTATGAACTGCTAGGGAGCAGGTCTCGGGGTCATCATCGTCATGCCAGATAATGAGATAATCCCATTGTCTAAATGTTTAGAATTCACTATCACCAGCACCGACACTGAGTATGAAGCATGTCCGTTCGGCCTTGAGGCTCTTCTTCAGGTTCAGGCCAGCCGCATTTCTGTCATCAGAGATTTAGCTTTAGCTGTCCATCAAGTTGACAGAGATTGGGAAATTAAACAAGGATCTCTCCGGCCTTATGTTAAGGCTATCCACTAATTGTCTGAGAAATTTACCTCATGCTTATACCCATATGTCCCTCAGGATGAGAATCAAATGGCCGATGCTCTCGCTACTCTTACATCCATATGGGAAGGACCACAACAGCAGCCTATCCGCCCATTGGTTATATTGTCCACCAAGATCCCATACCAGGTTCAATCTGCTCCTCCGGTCCTCACCATCTCATCCAAACATTGTTGGTATTCTGACATCATCCTGTTCCTTCAGATCGACCAATATCCCTCGGGTTCCTCTAACTCAGATCGTACCACCCTAGAGCGGCTCATTGTCCAGTTCTATTTTATGGATAATGATCTATTCAAGCACACCAGTGACATCCTACTTCTCCGTTACCTCACTGACTCCGAGGCCCAGAACGTGATGACCCAAGTCCATGCCAGTGACTATGGCCCTAATATGAACGGTCCTGCTCTCGCAAAGAAAATCCAATGGTTGGGGTATTTTTGGCTCACTCTCACAGCTGATTGCATCGCCCAGGTCAAATAAAGCCATCAATGCCAGGTTTATGGAGATACGCAGCATCTGCCACCCATCGAACTCCATCATTTATCCACCCCATGGCCATTCTCGGTATGAGGGATAGACATAATTGGTGAAATTCATCCTTCTTCAACAAACGGCCACAGATTCATTATGGTAGCAGTAGATTACTTCTCGAAATAGGTGGAAGCCGAATCATTCACCAATGTCACCGCCAAATAGATGGCCAAGTTCATAGAGAAGCACATCTTCGCTTGGTATAGACTTCCACACCATATAGTCTCGGACAATGGGGTACAATTTCAAGGAGCAACTGCTTCTCTAATCAAGAAATATGGGATCGAGCACTATAGATCTTCCCTATACAGACCGCAAGCTAATGGGGCTGTTGAGGTAGCTAATAAATCGATAAAGACGATTCTCTCTAAGATGATAGCCGGTTACAGGGATTTGGCAGATAAGCTACATTTTGATATTTGGGGATATCGCACCAGCATTCGCACCCCGACAGGCCAAACTTCGTTCTCCCTATTCTATGGGATGGAAGCGGTCTTGCCAGTTAAAACTCAGGTGACCTCCTTAAGAGTCGCTCTGGAGGCTAAATTAAAAGAATCTGAATGGACCCAGGCGAGATTTAAACAGTTGAACATGATGGATGAGCAGAGGTTAAAGGCCCTTGACAACCTCTAGATGTACCAACAACGTACGGCTCAAGCATATAATAGTCGGGTAAGATATCAGAAGTTCCCCTTGAAGGCTGGTGATCTGGTCCTTAAACAGCTGAAACATTCTACCACTAATGCGAGGGGTAAATTCAAGCCAAACTGGGAAGGACCATATGTAATAAAGAAGCCGCTTAACAAAGGGGCAGTTAAGCTTATGGACATGGATGGGAACGAGTTTGTGAATCCCCGTGAACTAAGACAGGCTTAAGCGTTATCATATCTAATCCAAAAGAAACAAATTGGAAAAGCGGCACACCAAAAAATATATACGTGATAATTACCCGCCTTTCGGTCTGTTACTGATCGAGCAAAAATTAGGGTGACAGCCGACGATTGGTATCCTGCAAACCAGCCGTGCAAAAATTAGGGGATGAGACAAACCCGCTAGATCAAAAACCCGAAAAGGGTGATCTAGGCAAAAGTTAGGGTATGTAAGCAAAGAGTGAGTGCCTTTTAGAAAATCGATCTAGGCTAGTTGGCACCGGGAGTTAAATCATTGGGAATGTCAACCAAACATCATGTATTTTACTTTATCTCAATTAATGAAATTATCTCTTTGGTTGAAATCTAAATGCTTATGCTTATGTGAATCTTGTATTCATAGGATTAAGACAACTTCAGCAAGCTTTGGGCAGGGTTCATTTTATTCCATATCAAATGCAATAAAAAAAAGAGGTCTAATAGTACTGACAAAAGCGTCTCAAATTGAGCTTCCTAGATCATCATTATAGTACCTAGAGATCCACCTCGATGGCGTAGTAAAGAGGGGCTCCTCCCCCTACTCTGCACGCTCCCCCTTGAGGCAGGCCCGCAACCGCTTCTGACAGGTCGTCAAGCATCTTATCTAAGTGAGCCATCCTCTGTAATGTGTGTCAGTCTCGATGGTGTCCACATGATCATAGTCCAGAATCTCAATTACAGCTTCCCTGGACCACTATTCCCGGATATAGTTGACCCACCTAGCCTTATAGATTCCGATCTGGTTAGGGGGCAGCTTGATTGGGATCCTTTGCCTTTTGCCGTACTGACGGCACAACCGATAAGGGGTGTAGAACAAAGATCTCTCCATACCTATCAGTTGAACATAAGCCCTCCAGGATTCTACAACCACGTCCTAGATCCTCCACCATAGACTAACCCACTAAACCTGTGCTTGGTATACCGCCCTAAAATAGGCACCCAATCACTATATGTGAGCTGATTGAAATTGGCCCTCACAAGCCCCCTCTTCCTCAGATGAACGAGTAGGTACCTCTTCAGATTCCCTCGTGGTGCTTCCCGCAACCTCAGTTTCTCCATCAACCATACCTGTAATTCAATCCTAGGTGAGGATCGAGAAATAAATTGGCAAAATTGATAAGAACAAAAGGTACCTACAACAAAATGAGTTGGTCTCCAATAAGTGATGGGTCAACGGAAGCGGCATCCGTGTTCAGCAAAACATCGGCCAACCCCACAGCCATGGGAGAAGCCCCTGTCGACATGGGGCTGACGAGTGAACTCAGCCTGAGCGGAGCATTTGGGCTCACTCTGCATATAAACTCCGCCATGATTAATAATGCCACCATGGATGGCCAGGCAAGATGGGATTGGGGTGCCCCACGGCACCACTCTAAAACCGCTCCGAGCTGAAACCCAGGTTTGTTAGATAACCGGGAAAGAAATGGGTCCACAGAATCCAAATTCCATAACCTTTGAGGAATTCCATCCGCGCCAAAATGAAACTCCAGCAGCGCTAGGGTCAAGCATTTGGGACACGGTACCCCCAAAATAGCGTGGAACTCTTCAAGCAAAGGGCACAGCTCGAAAGATGAAAATCGAAAGATGTGGTCCACTGGATCCAAAAAAGACAACACCGCTTGAAGGAACTCATGGCTTATGGGCCATGCTGTGACATATTGAAACCCTCAAAGCCTGAATTTTTCACGCTTCTTCCAGTCCGCATTTCCCAGACTTTGCAAAAAACCCCGTAGCTGTTGATTGTGGGTTACCATGACAGGAATTGGCATAATGGCGATGTAAGTGATGCCGCCGGTGATATGAATCAAATTGGGCGGTATCAACTGATGTCGCCGGTGATATGAGCTTTAAGACAGCCCTGTATATATTATTTTAGTTGGTTGTGTAACGAACCGAAATTTCCAAAATTTGCTTATAATAAATTACTATGGTATTAAAATATCATGGAAATTATTTTTTATTGTTATTATTGTTATTGGATATAAGGCATGAGGAAATACGAGTTAATTAAGTAAGAGGGATGAATTGGACATTTAATTATTTGTCCAAGGGCAATATTGGAAAAAAAAAACTCAATACATTGCAGCCACTTCTTTTCTTCTCCATCATTTCATCATTTTCTCCATTTCTTCCTTTCCTTTAACCAAAATTCTCCCTAATCCAAAAACTTCCGATTTCTTCTATTTAACTTCAAATTCTTGTTAGAAATCGATCCTTAAGCCCTCTATCATCATCAATTTCAGTCAATCAAGACTAGAAGAGGAGGATTTCAGATATTAAGATTCGGATGAATAGTAACCCGAGTTTGAGGTGAGTGATTTTTGGTGAAATTAAAGCTTAATTAGTAGAATTCATGGTAGATTAAGCATGTTTATGGTATTAGAAAGTTTATTTATGCAATATCTTGATAGAATTATATATGGCTGTTGTAGAGGAAGCTATTGGAAGTAAATCAAAGGCAAAAGGGGTAGAAGAGAGCTAGAAAGAGCATAGTAAAAGGTTTGTGTCCCGAATTTCGATTGCTCGGTTTTTTGGGAAATTTTCCAGATTATATACCTGTTTTATTTTAATGTTTTATCTCATTATATAAATCTGATTTGAACAATTCTTGATTTTATTGATATCTACAGAAAGTAAGGAACATATGTTCAGAAGAAACCTTATTGAATTTCGTTGGTTTTCAATGTGAAATTTTCGTTTGAAGTTGAGTCATGAAATCTGTTTTCGGAAAATCTCAGCTTTGTATACTGTTTAGTATTTTGATCATAACTTTGGTTATTAAAATTGGATTTCTATGATTCTAGTGGCTTTGGAAATCTGAGACATGTGTCTAATTATGCTCAGAAGAAAGTTCTTCGATTGGATGATGATTTGATAGTGAAAAATGCAGGGGAAGTCAGGTTATGAAACCTGGAAAAATTCTGGAAAGTATGAATATTGATTTTATTGAGTTTTAATTGAAGTTTGATGCTTAAAAATTTGGGATTTAGATTTCTTAGTTACTGAAGTTATGATTGATGGTTTATACTGGAATTTTTAAGATGTTACTTTGATTTATTGCCCTTATTAAACGAGTAGAATACGGGTCAGGGTAGATTGGCGCCAATAAAGGGGGTACAGTACTGTACAAACAATTGAAGCTTTGGCTTCGGGCTTTGGCCGATATTATGATATATACATATATATATATATATATATATATATATATATATATATATATATATATATATATATATTGATATTGAAGCTTCGGCTTCGAGCTTGACCGATATATTGATTTTTGAAGCTTTGGCTTCGGGCTTGACCGATATATTGATTTTTGAAGCTTCGGCTTCGGGCTTGACCGATATATTGATTTTGAAGCTTTGGCTTCGGGCTTGTCCGCTCCCGTATCCATTTTACCGTTATTCAGGACTTGTTTACTTTGGGCAATATGTGGTTAAAGTGTTTGGAAAAATTGGGTACAAATTTGATTATACTTTGAAAGGATTACTATATAAGTTTTGTGATTTGGTTCCATAAAGTTGGTTAATTTGTTTTTGACTTATAAATATACTTTGTTTCTATTTTAAAAATATTCAAAGTTATTATATTATTTTATGGACACCACTAAGCAAATTGCTTAGCATGTAGTTGATTTTCTACGCGTAGGTGGAGAACTTGTAGATAGCTTGGACCAAAGTGGTACAGGTGGATCAGCTTAAAGAGCAAATAAGGAAAGACTCGAGGTGGATATGTATTTTAATGTAATATTATGGTTTGTAGAATAATGGCATGTACTAGATAGTGTGAGAAATATAAAGTGGTATTGAGGAATATTTGGAGAATAAAGTAACATTGAGAAATATTTAGAGTTGGAAACATTATATTTGTATTTGCACATATTAAATCTACAAGTATTGAATTTCAAATAATGGAGTAGAATTATTTAATTGGGTGAGTATTGTTACGGTGGCGCTCCCTATAGGGGGGACGTTACAGGTTGAGTGTGGGCAATATGGGTCATGCCGTTAGAAGCATTTTTTCTCATTACAGACCTGTACAAAACCTGTAAACAATCCCGTAACCCATTTCCAATACATGTTCAAATACAATCCATTTTATTCGAAGTAAAAAAGCCTGAAGGCATAAACCATTCAAAAATCCCGAATATCTAGACTACCAAAGTAAAACCAAACAACAAATCCGAGTTATTCCAACCCCAATATATCAAGGGTACAAACCAAAATTCAAAACACAAAATGAAAATATAAAGCTAGGCAGGCCCGCCACTGCCGTTCGGGCGGGATGAAATGTCCTCAGGGCTCACTAGCCAATCACCAACCTCATCCTCATCTTCCTCCCTTTCCTCCATCATAGGCACACTACTGGACTCCTCGGCCACAATAAACGGGGGTCAGCCGGCGGACATCTTCACTTTCCTTCGACTAGTGCTACCGGGGTGCATGCGATCCAGATTTTGCTTGCTCCTCCATTCCTGAACAGTAGCCGCCAGCTGGCCCTCAAGGTCAGTCACGCGACGTCGGAGTCCTGCAGTCTCCTCCTTATATCTCCACTGGTCTGCATCGGCATCTGACAAAGAAAGGGCCAAGAAATCCTGCAAGCCAACGAAAAAATCAATAATCCACATCATTCATAGCATCCATCCATACATGCATCTCATCTTATTTTAGCATAGGCATAAACAAGGAATGTTCCTGAACAAGGAGCGATTGCCCGATAAGCATGTCCCGGAGAGCAAAATTGTTCTCTACAAGCTGCTCCATATAGCTTCGTGATAACTGAAAAATCCAAAAGGCAAATCACTAAGCATCCATATCCAAGGATGAACAAGAAAGTAATTATCAGGCCTTATATAAGTAGTGTTTTTTGGCATAAAGATTGGAGCATGCCGGCTCGAGCCTATGTTCCTAAGGAGGAACTCACCCCGAGAGTTCATCAGCAGGAATTGGGTTTCCATCGGGTTAACCAGACGCCCCTCCACGAAGTTTATGCCCTCCAGTACACCATAGTACCGCATCCCACTCTGGTTATCCTGGCCTCTCTTCCTCGTGGGTTCCTAAAAAATATGAAAGATAAACATCAACAACGTTCCTAAATAGTTGCAATTCATGCACATAAACACAATCATACCTCAAAAGAGCGCTGCCCCCCTGGGGACATTGGCACACTCCCGCTGGCTATATCCGCACCTGCCTCATCCTCCCCCTCGGGCTTGATCCCAACATCACCATTAAGCTCCTCCTCTACCTCATCTTGTTCCTCCTCAACATCCACAACACCTTTGAGATGCCTTCTCTCCTCCTCCAGTCTTAGATTATTATGACACTCAATCGTATCATTCTGATGGATACGGGGACACAAGAGGGGAAGGCATTACTGGTACTGCTCGTAGAGGCCAGGGACGCTAGGGATCACTCGGCTGTTCCCGTCGATATAGTTGGCTTGGTCGGCCTCAGATGTAATCACCAGATGGGGCCACTATAAGCCCCTTGGAGGATTGGCAGGAACTGGTCTATTAGAGATCAGGACAAACATTCAGCCTCGGACGCACTCCCCTAAGTACCACTGCTGAGATAAGGGGCACTCCATGACGAATCGATGGTCGTCCACCTCCCTCCTAACCCTTGTAACCTCCAGCTGGTTCTCCACCCCTTCAAATGGGTCCAACACAAGCTGCACCAACAATTAACCAAAATAACTGATATAAGATCATAAATGCTTTTTGTTTGGTTCTAAGTGTAAAGACAAAGGACTAAATCAAAGCTCGCGTACCAAGCTCAATCGCGCTCCTCAGGACTTCCCTGTACTTGGTGGGATACTTGGCCTTCCCGCCAATGCCTTTACACCAGCGAGCAAGAAAATGGGAGCCCGTTGACACGGTCTTCTTAAACTCTACGGGCGAAAGAATCTGGTGCTCAAAAGCCCAAGCCTGCACAAATAACAATCAATTAGTTCAAAAAGCATCCACAATAAATGAGACGCGCACAATCAAGAAAAATGCTTCCGAGAAGATATACCTGGAGTAGCAGATGGCAGAGTCGGAGAGCCTTCACCTCTTGGCCAATTATTCTTCCAGATGCCCGCCACATCCTCCATGGCGGAAATCAGCACGTAATTGATCTTGCTCCCCGAGATTGGGAAGAACAGCATGATGAGCAAGAAAATCACAAAGGAGTGGATGCAAGCCTCTCTCTCATCCTCAGGCACCACATCTACTCAAGTCTAGTATTGGTGCAACTCACCACAAGATAGCCGCCCTGAGACAGGCTTCAAACCGAACAGCTTCTTCACCCGCCTCACCATGGGCCTCTCAATATGGTATTTATCCATATAAGCATCGAAGTGAATGACCTCTTCCGTCTAGGAAAGCCCGGTCATAGCTACGACATCGGAGGGCATAATGGTCGCTTCCCTAAATGAGAAGTGAAAAGTGTGGGTGGTTTCAGACCACCTCTCGGTAAGGGCTATCACGGCTGAATGAGAAAGCTTGGGCATTAGCATTGGTATAATTCGGGCCAAGTCCCCGAATCCCATCTCATTAATGGCGAGCACAAGCTCAAGGTCCTCAGAAATATGGTGCCACCACTCACCGACAGTGCCCATCCCTCTGTATAAGTCAGTTCGTGTAGCTGTAAAAATCAGAAACAAAACAAATAAGTCCAGCTTATTTTCTTATCACTGGAACCTAATAGAAAGCTATTGATGTCGATTCTGCTAGAAGCGATGTCGCTGGCAGCATTACTCCATACCGCTGGTAGTATGGATGATGTCGCCGGCGACATCGCTTTAAACAGAAGCGACATCAGACCTCCTTAGGCCTTTTTGCAAAGTCTGATGCCACCAGTGACATCACTCATGTTGCCAGAGACATCACTACCTGCGAGCAGAACCTGTTTTCCCTAAAATCGTACCTATCGTGCCAAAATCATAAAAAAATCGCAATCAATCAAATAATAAGCCTAAAAACAGTGAAAATCAAATCTAAAGCATGCAATATCAATTTATAATCAACTATTTCATGCTTATAAACTCCTAGCATGGCACGATTTCAAGCCTAAGGCCGAATTGAAACTCAACCCAAAAAGAAGAAATTTGGGTTTTGCGGGATTACCTGGACATAGGAAAGATTGGTGATGGGGGAATTGATCCCATACCCATACATCTTGGCTGTCTTCTTCAGGCTATAAGCAGCAGGAACTGAGAGAATTTTCAGCCCTTCGATGGAGGAATCAGACAGATTCTCCCTAGCCTTAGCAGATTTTCACCTGAAAGCCTTGGCGATTCTCTTCATAATTAGAATGACGGAAAAAATCAGAAAATTTAGATAAGAGGAGCAAAGAGATACAGTTTTACAGAATGAAGGGAGAAAGGAGTTTTACTTCCTTTTAAACTGCCGTGCGGAATTTAAGGAGTTTTAACTTATCTGAAACTGCCAATCCATGCTGCCACTGGCATCACGCCATACCGCTAGCGACATCACCCCCTCCAATTCAAATTTTAAAATTGCTTGACCGGTCAAAACTGGCACATGGCATTCATTCCGCTGACGGCATCACGCCATACCGCCAGTGACATCACTCATACCGCCGGCGACATCGTCCTCTCCAATTTAAATTTTGAACTTATCTGACCAGTCAAGCCTGCCACGTGGCACTCATGCCGCTGATGGCATAATTCCATATCACTAGCGACATCATCCAGGTCGCTGGCTATATCAACTACCTCAATGACTTTTTTCAGCCATCCACGGCGAAATCCTGGTTCCGGCCCTGACATCCTGGAACTACACTCTGCCAATCCATAAAGCACAAGTCCGACCATGGGGCAATCCCTCCGCAAAGCAAAAGTCTGACCAAGGGGTAACCAATCCACAAAGCACAAGTCCGACCAAGAGGCAACCTCTCCACAAAGCGTAAGTCCGACCAAGGGACAATCCCTCCGCAAAGCACAAGTCTGACCAAAGGGCAATCACTCCTTAAAGCACAAGACCGTTCTAGGGGGAATCTCTCCACAAAGCTCAAGTCCAACCAGAGGACAAACTCTCCACAAAGCTTAAGTCAGACCAAAGGATAATCCCTCATAAAGCATAAGGCCGACCAAGGGGCAACAGATCCATAAAACATAAGTCCGACCAAAGGACAACCTCACCACAAAGCATAGGTCCAACCAAGGGAGAGTCCCTCCGCAAAGCATAAGTCCGACCAAAGGGCAATCACTCCTCAAAGCACAATCCTAATCTAGAGGCAATCTTTCCACAAAGCTCAAGTCCGACCAAAGGACAAAATCTCCATAAAGCTCAAGTCCGACCAAAGGATAACCTATCCACAAAGCGCAAGCCCGACTAAAGGACAAACTCTCCAAAGCATAAGCCCAACCAAGGGGCAATCACTCCTCAAAGCACAAGCCCGATCTAGGGGCAATCTCTCCACAAAGCTCAAGTCCGACCAAAGGACAAACTCTCCATAAAGCTCAAGTTCGACCAAAGGACAAACCCTCCAAAAGTGTAAGCCCGACCAAGAGGCAACCAATCTACAAAGCATAGGTCTGACCAAAGGACAATTTCTCCACAAAGCATAGGTCCGACCAAAGGACAATTTCTCCATAAAATGTAAATTCGACTAAAGGACAACCAATCTACAAAGCAGAAGTCTGACCAAGGGGCAATCTCTCCCTGAGGACCAAGTCCAACCAAGGGGCATCCTTTCCACAAAGCACAAGTCCGACCAAGGGGCAAACCAGTCACCCGTCAGGTATCATTCCTATCCCTTGCTCTTTCATGTGATCATACTGACCTGTGGCAGCAATGATCCCCCGAGGGGCAGCCTGTGAGCACGGGATTTTGCAGTCCCTCTCGCGAGACAATAATGACGTATACCCCGATTTTAATTCCTTGAAATAAAAGTTCTCTTTAGAATTTTTATTAACAAAATAATATTCTTTGCCAATTTTATACTTAGTAGAATTCAGTTCAGTGTGGCCGATAACGCGTCCGATAGGAGATTGAACCGATGATTTACACCCAAATTCAAAAAAACCCATTAAAATATCATTAAAAATAAAAAAGATGCCTTTTGGCCCACTTTTAACCACTTTTGGTGACTTTTTAGGCTCCTAGGCCCGCTAGCTGTCGGCAGGCCAGAGGCTGATGCCACTAGCGGCATCAGCCATGCCGCTAGTGACATCACCATGTTGCCGGTGGCATCATCCATACCACCGATGGCATCGCCATGTCTCCAATGGCATGACTCAAAGCGGGTCCCTGCACAGACAGCCTTTCAGCCACTTTCGGCGGAATTAGTCAAAAAGGTCTCGAAAACCACCTTATTTCACCTATAAAAGCACACCTTGAGCTGCAATTAGGGAAGAGGGATAACAATAAGGTTAGAGGTTTAATGTTAGAATGAGAAAATGGATTTTAGTGGGATAAGAATTAGATAAGGCAGAAAAAAAGGATTCTAATCCATTTTTCCTGGTTTTTCTTCTTTGAACTCTCTGATTGTGAGCTTAAAATTAGTAAATCCTGTAGTTAAAACTGACTTAATTGGATTTAGAAACCCAAAACATTTAAATTTACTACTAAATCATCGTAACAAGCTCCCCGGAGGCATTTCTTTTTGGTTCACGCAGAGGTGGATTCAGGACCCCGAGGTAAAAAAATTTGAGTCTCATAGCTCTTTGGCATTAATATTACTAATTTGTGTTGATTCTTTTTTATTTTTGTTCATTTTTGGGTTCTCAATCATTTTTTACTGTTCCCTGTTGCTGCTGTAAGAAATTAAGGTCGTCGGCGGTATCACCCATGTCGCCAGAGACATCGCTGATACCGCCGGTGGCATCACATTCCCCAGAGACTTCACTTTCTTGTGGGACCCTTTCTTTATAGTACTCAGAAAGTCAGGTAACCTGCCTGCATACTGATGTCACCAGTGACATCATTGATGTCGTCGGCGGCATCATCTGCGTCATCGGCGACATGACTTTCTGGAAAGCTATTTTATTTTCGTTTGTTTCCAGACTAGCTTATTTTCTGAAGCTGGGACATATAGTGCAATGATGGAGGTTCAAAACCCCCATGTAAATAGACTCCATCCCATAACGTATGGCATTTTCACTAATAATCTGGTTAAAATAACGATCGAATCTAAAATTTGGTTGAAAATGGAATTTCCTCCCAAACGTCGTTCCAATAACATTGTAAATAAAACACCCCATATCCGTGCTAACCATCTTCTATAGATAGATGTATATCAGACATTCAGGTATTTTATTTATTGCATAGAAAAATGTACAGGACTTGGAAACCTTGTAATAATTTTATTTTCCACACTTATTTTTGAATGACTGTAAATATTTTATTCATCGCTTCAATTGCTTGATAAATGCAAAAGTAACAAAATAACTGAAAACATAAATAAATAGGATGGATTAAACCGATTAAGAAAGAATGAAGTATCATAAATTGGCCTAATGAAAAATAGATAACATCATCCGAACTCGAAATCTCTACTTAAGGTATGGTCCAATCACCCGGTGGGAAAATCGTACCAAAAATTTTCCAGTTGAGCTGAACCAGGTGGCGACTCTATTTTAAGTACGGGATTTCGATCTCATATCTTTTGAGCATAAAAATGTGCAAATCATTTTCCAATCACATCACGCGCGTCCCCCGTTTCCTTTAGAGGTCGGCCGGTCGGCCCGGCCCTGCAGCCGCAGCACGAAATGTCATCCACTCATAGTATCTCTACTATAGTCTACATCTATGAACCCCTGGAGTGTGAAGTCTCCATTATTAGGACACCACAACCTAACTTCAGTGGTTCCTAGGAGACATCTGAGTATCCTTCTGACAGCCTTGAGATGAGAATCCTTGGGATTGGCTTGATACCTTGCACAGTAGCATACTATACAGTGTATGTCAGGTCTGCTAGCTGTTAAGTATAGGAGTGAGCCAATCATCCCTCTATGTAGCTTCTGATCAGCATCTTCTCCTTCACAGTCCTTGGATAAGATTGTGTTTAAACCCATTGGAGTAGACATTAGTTTGTTGTTGTCCATTTCAAACTTCTTCAGGATTTCCTTGGTGTATTTTGATTGATTGATGAAGATTCCACCGAGACCTTGTTTAATTTGTAGACTAAGGAAAAAGTTGAGCTCTCCCATCATAGACATCTCAAATTCCTTCTGCATCTGAGAGCTAAATTCTTTGCATATCTTCTCATCAGTGGCACCAAAAATGATATCATCCACATAGATCTGGACTAGAATAATATCATTTTTCTTCTTTTTAATAAAGAGTGTGGTATCTGCCCTACCTCTGGTATATTCCTTAGATATAAGGAATAAGGTTAATCTTTCATATCAGGCTCTTAGTTCCTGCTTTAATCCATAGAGACCTTTCTTCAGCCTATAGACATGGTCTGGATGCTTTGGATCTTCAAATTCGGGTGGTTGTTTGACATATACTTCTTCTTAAATGACACCATTTAGAAATGCACTTTTGACATCCATTTGGTATAATGTGAACCCTATGAATAATGCAAAAGCACATAGGATTCGGATTACTTCCAGTCTTACTACAGGGGCGAAAGTTTCTTCAAAATCAATTCCTTATTGTTAATTGTAGCCTTGAGTGACTAGTCTTGCCTTGTTTCTTACTACTACTCTGGATTCATCAAGTTTATTCTGGAACACCCATTTAGTGCCTATAATTGACTTTCCTTTAGGAGAGGGCACAAGATCCCATACATCATTCCTAGTGAATTGATCTAGCTCTTCCTACATTGCCATAATCCAGCTTTCATCCCCTTCAGCTTTTTAAAATTTCTTTAGCTCTATGAGAGAGACAAAAGCAGCATGGCTCATCATTCGGTTGAGCTAACCTATGGTTCTAACTAGATTGTAAACATCATCCAGAATATTATCTATGGAATGATCTCTGTGGGTCCGAATCTCCCTTTCTAGGCCTTCATGTTGAACTTGGACTTGCTCCACTTCAGTTTCATCTACTCCTTCGTTAAAGTCAATCCCTTATTAATTGAGATTGACTTGTTGTATATATATATCAAAAGACATTCCTTCATCTTCCTCTTTGTACCTCTTGATTTGAAGTGAATCAGGAATTCCTTCTTCCTCCTTTTCTCCAGATTTTTCAACTTGATCTTCCGGAGTATAGCTTTTCTTTTCTGCAGTGTTAGTCTCATTGAAAGCTACATTTATAGATTCTACCATAGTTTAGGTTCATTTATTGAAGACTCTGTAAGCCTTACTATGTGTTGAGTAGCCTAGGAAAACTGCTTCATCAGATTTAGGATCAAATTTTCCTAAGTCATTAAGGATGTAGCATTTACACTCGAATGCTTTGAAGTACCCAATTTTTTGTTTTCTTCCCATCCAAATTTCATATGGGGTCTTTTCTATAGTTTTTATAATAAGAGCTCTATTTAAGATGTAGCATACTGTGTTTATGGCCTCACCCCAGAAATATTTTGGCAAACAATTTTCACTAAGCATTGTTCTAGCCATTTTTACAATGGTCCTGTTCTTTCTCTCAACTACTCCATTCTGTTGAGGAGTGTGGGGGGCAAAAAAATTATGTCCAATGCCCTTGGAGTCAGAAAACTTAGCAAAATGCTTATTTTTGAACTTTCCACCGTTACCACTCTGGATGCGTGCAATGCGTATGCCCTATTCTACTTATATCCGGATGAATATTTTGGAGAATTGGTTAAAAGCTTCATCCTTGCTCGTCAGCAGGATGGTATATCAAGAATAGTCATCTACAATGACCATAGTGTATTCTCTTCTACCTAAACTCAGTGGCTTAATCGGACCAAAGAGATCAATATGCAAGAGCTCAAGTACTCTTTTGGAAGGAATGTATGAGATGGAAAGGAAACTTTTCTTATGTTGTTTTCCTAGTTGATATGCAGTGCATAGATGATCCTTATCAAAAGCAATCTTAGGCAAACCCACAACTAATTCCTTTTTGACTAATTTGGATAGAAAGTTCATGTTTACATGTCCCAACCTCCGGTGCCATAGCCATGAGTCTTCTTCCTTAGACACTAAGTATATATTCTTCTTATCATTTTTAATGTTTACATAATTGACATTATTTACTCTAGGTGCGTAAAAATAAGTTGATCAGACTTACCATCATATATTGAGCAGCCTGCGGAGTCAAATATGACTTTTCTTCCTTTGTCACATAATTGGGCTACGCTTAGCAGGTTGAACTTTAGTTCATCAACTAGTGAGACATCTTCAATCTTGAATTCAGATCCAATGATTCCATGACCAATGATCTGACCCTTTTAATTGTCTCCAAAGCTCACTTTGCCTCCCTTCTTCCAGGTTAGTGTGATAAAGGCCTTCTCATCATCTGTCATGTGCCTTGAGCATCCACTATCAATATACCAGGTGTGTTGATCTACTATAGATCTAAGGCATACCTGCAAAATAGATCAAATGGGTTTGGGTACCTAATCAGATTTGGGTCCTCTCGGGTCAATAACCATTTCAGGCCAAGGATAATCATCATAATAACCATTTTTTAATCTGCATGATTTAGTCATATAATTATTTTTCCCACAAAACCTGTACCCTGAAATAGGTATGTTTTGCTTTTGCTTCTTGTTGATCTTCTCCAAATCCTCCCTTCTGTAGTTGCCTTTATACCCAGCTTCTTGCACACTAGTGGATGGTCCGGTATAATTCCGAAAGTTGTTTGGAGATGCAACTTCAGCTCTGTAATTTCTTCTTTGCTTGATAGGTTGTTGGTTATAAACTACCTTAGCCTTTCCCTTCTGAGCAGCAGTAAATCTTTGAGCTTGTGGTTGTCTTCTTACTTCATTTGTCCTTTGATTTGAGTTCCTTTGAACCATATTTTGAGGAGGAGGGGGGTTATCTCTTCTTAGATTCTTCATTTTAGGTTTCTTTCTGGATGCTTCCTTTAATAGATTGACTTCTCTATCCAGTCCCGTTACATTTGCATTCAGAATCTGGACTTGATTTCTTAGAAAATTTTCTTCTACTACATCAATATGCTTGGTTGCTCTAACTAAATTGATGTCTTGTGCCATTACCTCAGCATCTTCAGCCAATACTAGTATTGCTCCTTTCAGAGACTTGATGGCTTTTGCATTCTTCTTCACTCCCTTGATAACAATAGAAAGAGCTTTTGCAAGATCAAATTTAGAGGTAGAATTAGAACCAGAATTTACCTCAGTGTTTGCTGTATTTGATTCTGATTCTTCGATTTGCACTGTTTCTTGCTTGGAGGCATCCCTTCCAAATTGCTCTATTTCCGGTTCAACCAATGTAATGAATGTACAGTTAGCAGTCTCCTCTCCTTCTGTATAAGATGATCTGTTGCTTTCTTCACTGTTGCTCCAGGTAGCGACCATTGCCTTCTTTTTGAACTTCTTGGTTCTTTTGAGTTTGGGGCACTTTGTTCTGAAGTGGCCTTTTTCACCACATTCAAAATAGGCAGCATCTTTCTCTGGATCCTTCTTTTCTTCAGGATTCCTTCTGGGGTTACTTCTTCCGAAGGTGCCTTCTCTTATTTTTCGAGATTCATACCTTTTTAATTTCCTTCTATCTTTCTTTTATATGAATTGATCCAGCCTTCTGGTAAGTAAAGCTAGTTGATCTTTGGTGCTCAGTGACTCATTAATTTGCTCTTCTTCTCCGGATGAAGCTGATTCGGTGGATTCTGCCTTAAGAGCAATGGCCTTCCTTTTATCCTCAGGTTTCTTTTCTTATTGGTTGTATCTCTCGAAGGATAATTCTTGGGTTAGAAGATTGTTAATGAGTTCATCATAACTGTAAAAATTTAAGTCATGAGCTTCCTCAATGGCAGTCTTTTTATTATCCCATTCCTTAGTGAGACTCCGGAGCACTTTCTTGACCATTTCTACTTCTGGAATCTCCTTCCCCAGCCTCTTCATTTCATTTACTAGATTTGTGTATCTAGTGTTCTTGCTATTGATTGATTCCTTTGGCTCCATCTTAAAGGATTCAAGCTTCTGTTGAAGTAGATCAAGCTTGGCCTCTCTTACTTTGAAAGTTCCTTCATAGGTAACTTCCAGCTTCTCCCATATCTCTTTTGCAGTCTCACATCCGGATATACTATTGAATTCAGTTGCACTAAGAGCACAATGAAGCGTATTAATAGCATTTGCGTTTTCACGCAATTTTTTAAAGTCATTATCATCCCACATGCTTGATGGCTTTCGTTCATACCCTCTACTTTGTAAGTAGGTTTATACGGGCCATCTTTAATAACTAACCATGCTTGCATACTTTGTGACTAGATGAAGTTCTTCATCCGATTTTTCCAGAAAGTGTAGTGTTCACCTATAAAGAGTGGAGGACGGGCAACAGGCATACCCTCGGGAAGAAGTTGTGAGTTTTGGAAACTTATTTTGATATGTGAATCAAAATATATGGACCTTTAGCTCGAGATTATTAGATCTCTAGTTTGAGCACTTGCTCTGATACCACTTGTTGGTCCCTATGAGAGTATTTATGAAGGCAGAGGGGGTGAATGACCCTTTTTTGTGGAATTAGTAGACTAAAAAAAAGTTTTTAGTGTAGCGTGTTTGATTATGATCCGGAAGATGGATCCGAATGATGCAAATGTGTGCAATTAATTAAAAGAGAAAGAAAATCAAACACGAGTATTTTATACTGGTTTGGCCCCGCCTACGTCCAGTCCCCGGAGTCTCCTTCCTCCGAGCTTGTCCGCCAGTGGATTCCTTTTCAACTGGCAGGAATCAAGCCTTACAAATTTGTCTTCGGATGGTAACCCCTTCCGGAAGTAGGATATACCACTAGAAGCACCAACTCCTAGCTGAGTCCTCTTATCTTTAGTAGGATATACCACTTAGCCTTCTATCTTGAATCTAAGTTGAGTCCTACAGGGAGATCTTACTCAAAGTATCTACTTTAAGTTATATGCCAATCTCTCAACTTACTCAAGTTGGAGATTCTTACACTTTGGTTTTTAACAAAGGGTAGGATTTTGGAGTTCCTCAAATTTATAGTTTCACTTGGGAATCCTTACAAACAGATTTCGAATCAAGGGTTCTTGGAGGGATTATATCAACTGATTGTATATGTGTTTCTTTGTTACTTGCTTTTGTAGATCAATCAGCTAACCTTCTCATTTGGTGAAGAGCTCCATTTATAGGCTTTGATCATAAATGTAGCCATTTGTGGTTGGTGAGCTTTTATCCAATCTTCAACCTTGATCAGGTTATGATGTGGAGCTTTCAGATCTATTGATTAATCCGTTATACTGTATTTTGATTCGTTTGAAATCTTGGGATTCAGGCTGAAAAATTGTCAGTGATCGTTTTGCTTGTCATTTTGTGATGCAACAACTTTCATATCAATTGCTTTATTATGTGAGCTCCACGCGCTCCTTTATTGGTCTAGGAGAAAGTAGTTAGCTTTTCTCTATTCGGTGTCAAATCCTTTTGACTTTTTCTGAAATATATATGCTGTCATTTTGTCTTTGTCTTGGGGAAAGGATCTTTGACTTCTATAGAACAAAAAATAAGGTAAAGGGAAAAGTATATTTGAATATTTTCCTTTTATTTGAGATATATGTCTTCCGGATGTCTTTTAGTCCTATATGCTCCGGATCTATCTTCCGGAGATGGCTTCATTCAGTTCTTCTGGATGTTGGTCTTGAGGGTCAGAAGTTTGTTTCCTTTCCAAACTCTGTCCGGATTATTTCCCTTAGGGCTTTGATTAATGGATGACTTGTGTCTTGATCTTTGTCCGGATATTTCCATTTAGATTTGGGAGAAATTACATATATTGTTTTTGTTTCTTTTAAACTTGATCCGGACTTAGATTTTTTATCTGGATCATTGTTTCCCAACATGTCGGGGTAGAAGACCTGAGCAAAGAGCGGCCATGAAGGATGTCGATGGGGACAGGAATGAACCGAGTCCACACCCGAAAGAGAGGGTTTCGAGATTGTGCTGGTATGGGATAGCATAATCTAGAACGGTAAAGGATTTCGAGATTGTAATGGTATGGGACATTACAATTGAGAGAGACTTAAGAGATTTGATTGTTACTACCTATACCAACAAGGTGCACCTTCTTTTGGGGAGCCTACTCAGGAGAACTCTAAAGTTGAGCGTGCTTGACTTGGAGCAATCTCACGATGGGTGACCTCCTGGGAAGCAATTTCTAGGAAGTGAGCGAGTGAGGATAAAACTTACTAGTAAGACTTGTATTGGTTTGTGGGGTCAGTCGGTCAAACCCGGGGTGTTACAAGTAGTTTGATCGTTTACGATCAGAAAACCACTTAAAATTGGTGTTCTTGTGTGTGCATGTTTCATTTTATGCTTAATCTTGATATTGGTAATATCGCTAAACTCACTGATTAATTTCGCGAATTTGTTCAACACTGCCATCTTGCGATTCACAACATTTGTGGTCTATCAATCCTCAACACATTGATTTTTAAACTGCTGTCAAAATAAGTTGCTCTCACAAACTTTTAATAGAACTACATATTTTTGGCCTTGAACAGCATATTTTTAATCTTTCATACTAATTAATTAGGAATTGTCTGATTTAGTTTTTCCAAAATAAAATCTGTGGCTTTCAAAAAAAGCTTGAAAATAGAGCTTTTCAGAAAAGCTGCTGAAAAAAGCTGTAAAAACTCACAACCAAACTGACCCTTATTGTTGTTGAGGTAATTATCTGGTGTGGAGGTGTGAATGATAATTGGGATTTTAATCTAATCAATTGTAACGAGTGGTTTATGCTTAGCACTTTGCAACGACGACTTGATTGTCGCGAATGATTTTCAAAAACGATACATATTCTCTCAACTGAGAAAGAATAGGTTTCTCGCAATCAATGTGCAAGCCCAACATTGACATTGACTGTAACGAATGATTTATGCGAGTGAGACACTGATACCCACCGTCTCAACTATGAAACAATAGTTTTTTTGTTACTACTTTATAAGTGCGACGCTGACATTGATAGTTGTGAATGATTTACATGAGCATGACAATAATGCATATCTTCTCCATTGAGAAACAATAAGTTTCTTGTTACTACTTTACAAGAGTGACACTAGCATTGATTGTTGCAAATAATTTACACCAGCATGATAATGATTATATATATATATATATATATATATTTCAACTGAGAAACCACTTTGCAAGTGAAACATTGACATTTGACTTTCATGAGTAATTTACGCGATCATGATAAAAAAAATCAAGAGAAATAATTCAATTTACACGCTATGTTTGTATTTCAAGTGTAAGATTAACAAGTATCTCGATTCATTTCCTTATTTTTTTTATTAACTTAACTTTCATGTTTGACATCATTGATTCATCATCATTTTCGAAGCCATAACAAATTACCTAGCCATGTATGTGCTACAAATTAATGTATAAAAAAACAAGAAAAGAAGTCAAATAAGAAAAATGAAACCTTGCTATCATGTATATGGCAGCTAATTAAGTACATGGGTTGGTGAGTTTATGCTTTAAGAAGGAAAACAAATAACTTTTGCTAGCTTTTTCTTTTTGATGTTGGACCATGTTTGAATTTATATTAATCATCCTTTAAAAAATATTGCAGTCAAATTGGGCGACACATGATATTAATTATTGAGGATAATTCTTACAAGTAAGTCTGTTCTTTTCCCTTATTTTTTATTCAGTTCAGTATAATATCAATCAATTTAATTCAGTATTATTTAGTTCAATCCAATTCAATTCAATTTCAATATTCAGTATTCAGTATTCAGTTTCAGTATTCAGTATTCAATATCCAGCATTCAACATTCAGTATTCAGAATTCAATATTAAATTTCAATTTATTCATTATATCAATATTATTAATGTATATTATTATTCATAAATATTAAAAAGCAATGAATATTAATGATAATATCATTTCAATTTTAATTTTAGTTCATTTCTATTTATACATTATATAAATATTATTAATTAATATAAGTAATCACAAATAACAACAAAGAAAAAGAAACCAATAATAATATTTTTAAAATTATTAATTATTATTTCTACCATAGATAATTTTGTAAGAAAAATAAATAAATAAATAAAAGTAATAATATTTTATTAATATTGATAATAATTAAAATAATAAGGTAATATCCATAACAATAATTGCAATAAATAATAATAATAATGATGATTTATAATGGTATATTTAATTATTATTATATGTATAATTAATAAATTTTATTAGAATGTATAGTATTATTTAAAGTATTATTAATTATTATGTATTTTAATATTTTTAAAATATTATTTATATTATTAATTATAATTCAGTTTCAGTATTGTTCAGTTTCAGTACAGTTCAGTTCAGCATCATTCAGTTTAGTTCAGTACCAATCAATTCAGTTCAGTTCAGTACACCTACTTATCAGTTGAAAAGAACAGAGCCTAAAAGAAAATGTTTTTGAACATAAATTCATTTCAAATTATATGAAAAATTATTTTTAAGCAGGGCATCAATAAAAAAACATATAATTCCTCACATTGATGTGAAAACATATATAATGATTTAATTCAATTTCTGAATTTTTTTTACATTAAATTACAAAGAATTATGAATCATGATCTATCCAATTACAAACACAAGTTCAACTATTAGACTAAAACAAAAACATGCAAATGAATCTCACATGATTAAAAGAGATGAAGAGGCTGAATATATTAATACAAAAATGATATGATTACATGTAAGGAAAAGACATAATCTGGTGACAACGACAGAAAATAGCAAGTGAATAATAAAATCAGCCCACCGTATAATGTAGGTCTAATGCATATTTAGCTATCTGAATTTTTTTAAAAAAATTTACTGTATCCTAAACTTTTAAAGTGGCCCTGTATAGCTCCCTCAACTTTTAAAAAGTACTTCACTCAACTCCCTAAATGCCACATGTCAGATCTTGATTGGAGAGAAAAAAATCGAAAAAATGATATCTTTGAAAAGTCAAACCTATCAAAAGCTGGCACGTGAAGTTCAAGGAGCTAAGTGGAGCACTTTTTAAAAGTTGAGAGAGCTATGATGTCACTTTAAAAATTTAGAGGACAGTAAATTATTTTAAACAAATTCAAATAGTTAGAGTTGCAAGAATGTAATTTATGAGAAATAAAACTCAAAAGTAAAAGAGAATTTGCGGAGTCAAAATCAAAATATAGAAAATTTCTTTCTATAATAAGTCAGCAACAACTCTTTTAATTGCTTCCTGGAAGGCAGACTCGTCCCATTCATTTCCCTACATTCAACCCAAAAATCAATTATCCCAAGTAATCACTTAATTAATCTCTTAATTTTTTAAATTATAATGCAATTTCCTTCTAGTTTCCTAATGCAAAATTCTATTTGCTATCCCTTTTTTAAGGAAATTTCCTTATTATTTCCAAAGAACAGTTTGTGTTAGAAAATTATGGCCTTTAATTATTACATGTGGTGGCCCTCTAAATTTATATATGCACATTTAAATAGTTCATATTTTGAGTAGCAAACAAAACCAAAAAACTCATACGATCTTGTCATCACCATTATTTAAAAAAAAACTCAATCAATGGGTTGGTCTAAATGATAAGCGGCTTGATATTGCTTAAGCAAGGTCTCATATTCGAGTCCTATTAAATGCAAAAAGTCTTTATTAGGAGACTCACTCACCACAGCCAGGTGCGCGACCAAGATCGAATCTGGATGTAGTCGAAGCAAAGCTCCGATAAATCAGATGGCAAAAAAAACACAAATGGTAATTGATAGACTTAATTTGGAATTATATATTTTTTTTAACTTATTCGATTTTGGAGGATTTAAAATTTGAACTCGAACGTTCGAAGAGCTTTTTAAGCTCAGATCTTAATTCATCTACTGATATATTGATCCTATGGAGACAAAAATTAATCTTTCATTGGTAAAGTAACAATTTTTTTTTTGCTATTTTTAATGGCATATGGATTTTTTTTTAATCAAAATACAAGTATTAACCTAAACTCTTTTGTGCCTTGCATCTCACTTGTTTTTAAGTCGAATGTTTTCATAAAACCCTAATAGATGATCTTAAATTAAGTATTGGTCGTTGTCTCAAATCTTGCGTTAGATTTGAAACTCATGACAAAATACACCAATGTAAAAGACCTCTACATCAAAATTAACATTTAGGCTCGCCTCAATCTTTTTTTCTTTGGAGGGACACAATGCTCCTTCCGAGGTTTTTAAATAAAAACATTTAGGCATTTGTGTCACGGACTGTTTGACCCCAAATATTAAGCTGATAGGTAAGGTCCAACCTTAGTATTTATATTATCAGAGCTATTCTTGGGCAAGGGCAATAGGGGCGACCGCCCAGGGCCCCGAGTAGAAAGAGGCCCAAAATAAAATTTATTAGTTTCTTAATTTGTAGTTTGAAATATAAACAATAATTGAATCTAGATCAAATAATATTTATCCTACAAAATTTGATTAAATGTGTAAGTTCAATTAAAAAATTCTTTAAAATATTTATATTTTGTTATAACCTTCAAAATCGAAGGCTCTTTTAGTACCCTCCAAATTTATTTGTCTAGTGCTATAAAATGTTAAGATCAGCCTCCTTGTAAAAAGGGCCCCAATTTTTTTATCTCGCCTATAGGCCCCCAACAAGTTAGGAACGGGCCTGTATATTATTCATGACACTCCACCGCACGAGAATGCCCCCTAGGCTTGAAGGGGGGTACAACACAGACCCATTCAGCTACGTGTTGCAATTTAATTCAACAAATGGAGCTGCCAGAATTCGAACCCTCGATCTTTAGGTTTAAGCTGCTATGATAACATGTCATGGAACCATTTGACCCAAAAGCTTAAGTTGTTCCAATCGTAGTATTTATATTATTCCTGACAATTTGGAGTTGTTAGCCGCAACTCCAAAACTGTTTTCTGTCTATTTTTTCTACGAACATGTTCTCACATACTAAGAGACATAAATTTCAAAATGGCCTTTAATTGATAAACAAGAAAATGTAGAGTTCAAATATTTTTTTTAAAATCTTATGGTACAAGAAGCTCTAGTTACTATGTTAAGGAAAAAAAAACTTAATTAACAAGCTACAACATTTTAAAAAATGAATGAAAAATTGCTAGCTAGGGTTCAAGTTATAAATTTCTTTGTCCATGAAACTCTGATTGCCAAATTAGAAAACAATTCAACCTAAGAACTAAAGCAAATAGGTAACCTATACGATGGCCTATTTCTAAAACAAATTATAAACACAATTGTGTTTTAAGTAAATGTATGTAATTAAAAAGCATTAATCATGACTAATTAGGATAAATTAGCAGAAGTACCTCAATTTTGAGTCTCAAAATTACACGATTCGCAGATCTTGAATCTTCTAAAAATGAGGAAGCTTCCATGGACATCAAGCTCACATTCTGATCTTGTCTCAAGAACTCAAGTATCCGTATCACCATGTCTGAAACTGACGATTCTCCTCTTAAAACAACTTGCAAGTCGATTATTCTCTGTTCCTCCGATGTTGATTCTCGCACATGTCTAATTCTTACACCGACTCTTTCACTTGAATCTTCGATTGGCATTAACAACCGCGCCTCTAGTTGCCTATTTCTTTCGCTAACCATCTCAACTTGATCCCTTAAAGACGTCAAGTATTCCCTCGTTCGAGTCAGCACTGATGCCTTATCTTTCTACACGTAAAACCGAAAAAAATATCAATGTACGGTCATAAATTTAAAGAAAAGTACTTTTTATTATCTCGAAGTAGTACCTTGGATTCAGGAGGGAGAAGCTTTCTCAATGCTTCGAAACTTTCATTTATCTTTTCGCGCCTCTTTCGCTCTGATATCATGTGATGCAACTGAGTTGCAGTCGGGCGACTAGTCATCATATGCTCTCGTCTCGCAATGTTTAAATTTCTATAGAAAGTCATTGATCTCTTAAGCATTGTTTGCCTTCGCGGGTTATGTCTAGCTGGACTTGTAGGCGCTCTATATTTCTTGAAAGCGCTAGGTTTAGGGTTCAGCAATGGAAGATTACGCAAATTAGGAGCGGGAGACCTAAAAGAAGAAGAAGAAGGAGAAGGAGGAGGAGTTAGAACTTGTAGAATAGCTCGGGTTATTGCTTCGTCCTCAATTTGTTGATTCGGTAGTTGAATGTTTCTTGCAAGTAACGGTGCAATTGCAGTTGCTGTTAGCTGTTGCTGCTGTAGAGACTGGATATTTTGGCTTTGTTTGGTAGCTTGCAAGTATTGAATAATTTGTTGGAATTGAGGACTTGATGTCCCGGGATTTGGTTGCAATGAAGTGGATGGTTCGAGTGAGACTCTCTCGGGTATCTGGGAAGTTGAAGATTGAAGATTGAATAGTAGAGAAGTACTATCTGGGCTGTCCATTGACAGCGATCTTAATGAGGAAGAAGAAGTAGAAACCCGATTAGGATCAACTGCTTGTTGGTGCAGAATCACATCACCCGAAGACCAATTCCGTATCGAATTTTCCATGTTAACCTGGATTTTGTTCGAATTAATCCACGTAATTATACTAATTATGAATCGAATTAGTCTTTCGAGTTGTAATTACCTCAAACTCATTAGACCATCCCATTTCAATCTCCCCACTTGAACACCCCAAAAACACTGCAGTCTAATGAAAGACAAAGATATTAAAGAACTAAGAAAAACTAATCTTAATAAGATTTGATTAATGGTGAAGTGAACAAACCTTAATATTTGCTTCCTGTGGCAACAATGGCAGAAAATTAATTTAGATTTTTATAACAAGAAAACAAAAATTTGAATTTGAATTGATTAAAATAGAAGAATCAACAAAAAAACACCTGATAGAATTGTCTTTGGACAGCAACAGAAGCCATTGTTTGGAGTTCAAACTGGTTAAGTTGTCTGTAGGGCTGATCATTAACAAAAACTAAACCCGGAACTCGGCTGCCATGATTATAAAATTACAAACTGAAAACATCAAATTGATATAATCGAGCTGACAAAGTACTTAAATTGTTCATACCCATTAACAAGAAAGAACATTTCTTGCCGGTAACTATCAAAAAACCGGCGAGCCAAACTCGGTGCAGAAGAGCCGGGTTTGCTGCTATCTTCGTTGAAAATTCCGTCGCGAAAATACAAATGGCTGCCGATTCGAATCGTAAAATTAGTTAACTGATTATAAATGCAGTGAAATCTACGAAGCACGGAAACTTCTAGACACCCACGTTTCCCGTTTCCATCTCGGAAACCTGAAATTACAGTATTTTTTGCGGTCCAGTGTGCGTTTCCGATTTCCGGAAACATTTCCTTTCCCGTTTTCGTGCTGCATAGAGTGAAATAAAAGAAAGAGATATATAGTTAGAAAGGTATACTGAGTTGGGTGATCGGAATAAGACCAGAGGCAAATGTAAGAGCAGTTAAAGGAGTCGATAAATGACCGGAGATAAGTATTCCGGTCAGATGAACTGAGCAGTGAATTGAATACAGTATCCATTTTTTGGAAGTAGAGAAATATGAAGTTAAGAGATTATACGATATGTCGTTTTAATGGGGTTTGGTTGGATCGCCATTGAAAAGTAAGAAGAGAACATTAATGGGCAAAGTGTGAACTATGGATGGATCATAGTTCCATGGATTTTTACACAGACAAAAAGTTTAATTAACAATTAATTTGTGGCTGAAAAATAAAATTGAAGAATTTCAACGGTTTGATGGAGGGAGAAGAGAGAAAATATGTGTTTGAAAAGTAGTAGGAGGAAGAATAAATGGAGCCTACCTGACAGAATAGTAGAGGTTGTAGTTGATTGATCACATTGAAGAAATTTCTACTAAAATTTAAGTAGAAGGGTTTTTTCTTATAAAAAATTCTACGATTAGACCTTACCGAATAGTTTAAGTTTTTTTAGAAAGATGATTCTATGATATGGTATTAGAACAGCTTAGACTTAAAGGTTGAGGGTTCAAATCTTGACTGCTTCATTTGTTAAATTATATTGCAACACATAGCGACATGAGTCTGTGTTTTACCCACTTAATGCCTAGAGGTCATTCGTGTGCGGGAGAGTGTTAAGAATAATATAAATACTATGATTGGGTCGTACTTAATAGTTTAAGTTTTTGGGAGAGATGGTTCCATAACATGGTTCAGAGCAGCTTAGATCTAAAGGTCGAGGGTTCGAATCTTGGCAGCTTCATTTGTTGAATTATATTGCAATACATAGCGGAATGAGTCTGTGTTTTACCCGCTTAATCCCTAGAGGTCATTTGCACGGGGGAGTATTATGAATAATATAAATACTACGATTGGACCTTGCCTAAGAGCTTAACCTTTTAGATCAAACGGTTTCATGACAAAAATCGGGTCTTTTGACCTATAACGTTGAAAGAGGTTATTTGCATGAATTTTGGTACGTATGTTGATAGGGATCAAAGTGATACAAATATGAGCCCCATCAACATGTTACATATACCTACACATGACAAAATTTGGGTGTCAAGTCTTTTTTTCGGCTTCAAACTATTCAATTTTTTCGATTTAGTTATACAATCTTTCTCAATACTTGATGATCTAACGTTATTGTACATTTTCTAATTTTATTGGAATAGGTAAAATTGAGAGGGCGAGAGATGATTAAAGACGGACATCTAGTCCTCTTATTTCTATCTAAAACAAATAAAAGTACTTCATATGCTCAATTTTAATAGATTAGATACATAGAGTATGAAGTATGATTTAAAAAAGTTCTGTACGTCAAACCAATAAATGCTATTTAAGTATTTCACTGCCAAAAAAAATTAACAAAAATAAAAAATTTATTCATTTTATTTTCCGACGTAAGGCCTGCAATGCAAGCACATCAAGTAGTTGTTGGAGTATAGTAAAAATAAGTAGTAGTTGGGACTCGGAACAAAGAGGAAAAGGCAGGCATTGATTGAATGACATGAATGATGAAAAGAAAGAGATCTAAGAAAAAAACATGAAAATAAAGGTCAAATATCAAAGCATTGAAAATTAGTCAATACAACAAGGCATGGTGTCTTTCGTTTCCACCTTCTTAAAACCAAGCCTAAACTTAATCATTTTAATAAAAAAAATATAACCAGCTATAATTTTTTTTTAATTTAGCTTATTTTTGTAATTCTAAATTTGACTCAAGCTTAGTTATTATGGATGTGACAAAATTTTATCACTTTAGACTGTGACTTAAATCTGAAATTTTTAGAGCTCATAAATATAGTGTAGTGGTCACAAATTTTATATATACATTTTATTTTAGTTAATGTTAAAAATAATATCTCCGCCTATAATTAGCTTAATCAAGTCACGTGACAATTAGTTAATTTAACTTAATTTCAAATTATATAAGTTAAAGTTTAATTGTTATCAAAATTTATGGATCCTCTTCTATTTTCTTTGAAGCATCATAATTTCCAGTGAAATATACAAAATAGCTAGTTTTATAAAACTAATCTCCAAATTAAATTCCAAATAATATCTATTAAAATTATTATCTAAATTACTATTTTGCATCCCACCCTTTTTTACTTGTTTTATTTTTTATTCTGCCGTTAATTTTTTTGACATGTCATTTAATTTAGAGTTTTTTGTTTGTCTTCTTTTCTATTCAAAAGTAGATCCATGATGATATACTTTTCTAAACTTTTCTGGAAAGTATTTCAAATAAGTTATCTTATAGTTATGTAGTAGGTATCTTATATCGCACATTTTAGTTATCTTTGTCGTAATGTCAAGTTTAGTGTTTTGAAGATAACAAACTAATTTAGAATTATAATATTCTCTTTTGTAAAATATTATGGTGATTCTCTATGTATTAGACATATTTATCTTTAGGCACTACATTTTTAATGATTCATCATTTGTATTTATTTCTCTAAGTGCCATACATAATTAATTGATGGTGAAATATCGTTTATGTGTCTTCCATATTTATTGTATGGAGCCTTATTTAATTTAAGTTGACTAACAATATTCTTTAAGGCCCAAAATTGTATTTTGAATCACTTTGGCATTTGTAGCAAAAAAAATATTTCCATTAGTGCTAAGGAGTACTTGGGGAAAAGAGTTTTGCATCGTAGAAAGAGAAAAGATGTTTGCACGAAGCTCAACACAAGGAAAAGACATTACCCAATATGGCAAAAAGCGTTGTTGACAGCTTTCCAATGTTAGTTTATCAATACCATAAATGACAACTTCTCCAACAGAGCCACAAGTCAACTTGATGATCAAAGTCAAGCTACAAGGCATTCCATATAAGGCAACTAGCGGCCATCTAACAACCTAGAAGCTGGAGCCACTTCTCAACGGTCAAGATAACGGCATCCAACGGCTTCCATGGAAGAATGCACCATCTTAACAGCTATATTCTTCAAGAAGCTTATATAAAGAAGCCTGATTCAAGAATGAAGATATAGAACTGATTTAAGAGACCTGAGCTTCACCATTCAATATTCAAAAGAGAGTCACAAAGACAAAGAGCTTCATTGTTATACACACTTCTACAAAGATTCAGAAACTTGAGAGCTAGAACTTCATCGTAAACATTTTTCTAGAATAGATTTCAAAGAAAGAATTTGTTTGATTGTAATCTTTCTTCATCAATATCTACTTCTCACTTTTGGGTAACACTACTTGAGTTATAAGTAGTGGGGATACACTACTTGGGTATAAGTAGTGGGATATACACTACTTGAGGTATAGTAGTGGGGGACTTAGTTTGTATTCAAAGACTTGTAAAGGTGGAGCTTTGACAAGTGAGGAATAAACTAAGTTGTAAATAGGTTTGAGTTCTACATGTTGGATGAACTTTTAGTGGATTAAAGCACGATAGCCGAAGGCACGTGGACTGGAGTAGGCGTGGGGTTGCTGAACCGGGATATATCGTTGAGTTTGATTTCCTAACCTTAAACTTATTTACTTTACTCTACTATTGGATATCTCTTGTATTGCTATTGGTATTGGACAGTTTCTGCTATTGACTGTTGAGTGTGTTATTGTTATTGTCTTTATTATACCTGCTTATCTTGAGTTTTGTTGTAAGTATGACTGCAATAGTATATGTTGAATACTGTTAGTCAGATTCTCAACAGTTCTCTTTTTATCTTTGCTATTGTCTGTCTCTGCTTTTGGATATATATATGCGATTGGTATTACTCTTTCTATTGGGTTGCTTATCTCATACTGCTATTATTTTATTGTTGCTTTCCATGTTTTACTATGTTCAGTATTGTTGACATCTGCCATCTATGAGAAAAAGTTTATAAGCTTCCGATTGTTCACTTCACTCCCCTCTTGAACCTTATTAACCATAACCGGGACCAACGTCTTATATCGTATCATGTAGTTATTCCTGTAGTTATCTTATAGGCATCTTTATATTGCACCTTATGGTTGTCATAAAGTTATTTTATAATGTTTTTCAAATTGATGTAATTATGTTATATTTTGCCTGATGTTATATTGTTGTTTACTTATATTATGTCTAATATTCATATATATATATATATATATATATATATATATATATATATATATATATATATATATATATATATATGATAACAACTCCTTAACTATAAGATAACTTATTTGAAATATTTACTAAATTAAAGTTTGGAAAATGTATATCATTATGGATCTAGTTTCGAAGAAAAAAAAAGACAAATAAAATGCTTTAAAAACGACATGTTGAAAAAATAACGGTTCGAAAGATAAATAAAAAATTATAATAACTCTTTTAATTTTTTATAGCAATTTAGAAATTAAAAAATCGTGAGAATGTAAAAAAAATATAATTAATAATTAGTTTTGGTTGAAAACAAGCTAGTTATATGCTTTTCCCTAAATTCTATTCCAATAATTTTATTTATTTAATTGATAGTATTACATTTTGATCTCCTATTTCTTGAGGTTTTGTATTTCATTTCCATGATAATTCAAAAGGTATGTTACCATCCATAATTCCAGAATATAACTTTTGATGTTAAAATCACTTAAATTTTGTGAAGTGTGAATTATCACCGGGTCTTATAATTAACGTTGGTTTAATAATATCATATACTTGTCATTGTAAGTTCATATGAGTCAATTTTTTTTAAAAAAAAATATTATGTACTTGTCCCTAATATTATGTTAGTATCCATATAAACCATCAAAATTTAGGATTGTTTTTTTTTTTAATATTTACAAGTATCTTCATTGAGATAACCTTGTTCGGGGTTAGTCATAGCTAAGGCTCTTCACCCCTCCCAACAAGTGTATTTAGTAGTATTCGAACCTTGTTCTCCTTTAAATTACTCAGTCTGCGTTGCCAACTGAGCTACACCTCGTTGGTCAGGATTGCTTTATTAATATAAAGAACATTTTACTCCATATTCAAACAATGTGGGATTCCAACATTATAGACATATTTTATAACAAGGTAATGAAAAATTTGTCGTAAGAAACCTTACAATATTAACAGAAAGAAATTGATTATGTCTATAAAATATATGAATATCAACAATTTTTGAAAATTTCAACCTTTAAAGGTTGTATCATAAATATAATTGCAACGTGAAAATATGAGACAGAACAAAGCTCTAGTAATGACAACAACCTTAAAGGGCTAGGTAGACTGTTATAACAAACACCTCCAGATAATCAACTATGGATCAAGAGTCACATTGTGAAAATGGTAGTTTTCTTCGGATTTTATTAATATTACCTGAAATTTATAATAAGATAATTCTAGTTGTCAACGAATTAATCTTCTTTAATAATAATGAGTATTTATTTTATTTCAAATAAATGTGGTGACATATTTGCTATATGTTTTAACAATAAAAGGTTAACCACCTCCAGATAATTAACTATGGATCAAGAGTAAGTGGATACCAAAGTAGCACTCTAACTCATTGCATACTATAACCACTTTCTAAAAAAATCCACCTTACCACGCGAAGGCGCCATTTTGGAGCTTGTCGTTCTACAATGCTATCAGGCATTTGGTCGATTTATTGTCGCCTAATCCAATTTTTTCCCTTATACTTTTACTCACAAAAAGTAGCTTAGTTGGCTAAACTAAGGTATATTAAAATATTCTCACAATAGAATTGTCGTTTTGATCTCAAATCGAGAAACAATGTGATCTTTATCACAAATGAGGAGGCTCCTACCGTCTGACTAACACCTAGTGATTTTCAAAACATTGTATAGATTACGTTATTAATATTTTATTATATTATAATTTATTTTTAGTTAAGTTTATATTTTTATGCAATAGTAAATATTAAAGGGATTTGTCAAAAATATACATGTCTTACTAAATATTTACAAAATTGACCATTACGTCAAACTAATTACATATCTACAGTCCCACCATAAACAATTTACAAATTAACAAAAACAAGAGAAAATAATTACATGAATACGGTCTGGTATTTATCTGGTAAATATCCAGTATTCGTCTAGTAATTGTCTAGCAGTTATTTAGTAAATATTGTTATGAAATTGTCATGTGCACTCTATTATATATCAATTATATATATGTTAGGTGTCATTAGATCTATAAAAACTGTCAGAATTAAGAAATACTAGTTAATAACTAGATATCTAACAGTGATCTATTTGATAAACACTAGATGTCATATGTTATGTATATTTTAGAAATTTATTTGAAGTTATAATTTACTAGATAATTAATAAACGATTATTAGACATTTACCAGATAAATATTACAGCATATTTATGTAATTATTTTTCCATGTTTTTGTAACCTTGTAAATTATTTATGGTGTCAACAAATTATTTTAATTTTTTTTAGGATTTTTGAACCCTAATATTAAAAGATAAAAAGTATAAATCCATCCAGAGTCCACCCAATCCTTAGAAGCCTTGACTGGCCGAGTAGCGATTTTTATAACATTGATTATAACCCCTTATAAATGTAACTACATTCTAATTATTATTCATCTTGTACTATTTTTTAACTCTCACCAATAATTAGTTAATCACCATAATGATTCATCATCCGTACGGGGAGAAGGGTTTAAACCCCATATTTCCCCTGCTCCTCGTATGTGGCATATAAATGACCCCTGCAGCGTGAAAATCAAAATTCAATATCTCTCTTTTTGCATATCATGTACGTACCAATATGGAAACTGCGCTCAAACCATATACATTATTAAATTATAAGTTATGACACATAATCATTATTAAATAATTATACATTCACCTGGTCCTTCAAAATACTATTCAAATTGTTCACATTTCAATAAAATTACAAAAAATGCATATTTTTTTATCATCTGGTTCACCAGAGTTTTACTCCAATTACTTCCAGATCCGACCTGAATCGAGCACATAGTTGTGATGAGTAAATCTTCCAATAAAAAATTTCTACATTTACCAAAACTCAAACTCAAAATAAATCTACCAAACGGCTTACTATTTCGATCCCACATTATTTGTTAAAAAAAATGTATATTTATAATAGAATATAATCCCAATTGATGTTTGACCTTAATTAATTCATCTGGTGACAGTGACATCTTAATTTTGTTCCAAGTTGTACAGAAAAAGGTCAGCCAGCCCATTGCTAGCTTTCTTTCGTTCTGTTTTCCTATCTCTTTTCGTTGAATAATTTTTGCTTTAAATTTCTTCTTTCCATTATTAGTTTAATCCAAGTCTTTCTCCCATTTATTGAATAATTTCAATTTCGGTGTTTATTTGGTGATTACGAATTCGTTTACTATATTTCTTTTACTATTTGAAAGTTTGAAACTATAATATAATAATGTACTTCGAAATTATCTTATATTTTGTTTGTGATTTGGTTTAGTTGTTGATGTTTGATAGTAGCAATAGTTGTTTATGTTGATGGTAATTTTTATCTCTAAAATAGAAAGATTTTTTTTACTTATAGTAATCAAACACTCATAAATGTTTAAAGGGGATATACAACTCAAATGTCTCTAATTTTAAGTTTTAGTAAATTCTTCTATTTATCTACCTATGTATTCATTACTATTGGATTTTAATGGGGTGAAATATAACATAACGGTGATAATTACAGAGTAAAAAAAAAACAAAGTCATCATTGTCATAGAACCGTTTGACCCAAATATTTAAGCTGTTAAGTAAGACCTAATCGTAGTATTTTTATTATTCCTGACACTCCCCCGCTCAAATGCCGCATGGGCTTGAAGCGGGTACAACATAGACTCATTCCGCTATGTGTTGCAATATAACTCAACAAATGGAGCTATCAGGATTCAAATCATCGACCTTTAGGTCTAAGCTGCTCTGATACTATATTATAGAACCGTTTAACAAATAAATTAAGCTGTTAGATAAGGCATAATCGTAATATTTATATTATTTCTACCAACCATAATTTGCCATCATGTAAATATGAGCTTCAAACAATTATAGATCGATAAATATTTAAACATTTGACTTAATTACAGTTTCATATTTAATATGATACATTGAATTGAATATAAAACATGTGGTTTTGACATTTTCTTGATTGAAATACTACTTTTCGAAATATTAATAGCGTCAATCTAGTGCATTGTTTTTGGTCTAATATAAGAAACTTCAACATATGCATTAATTTTACATTTTACTCATTTTTGTTTGATCTCATTTAAAGCACAAGTTAATCAAGTCAATCCAATTTTCATTATTTAATACTCCCTCCATCTTTTTAAAATAGACATTCTAGCCTAAAATTGAATTACCAAAATATTTATCATTTCTTCTTTTCTATGTGCTTTTTCCATTATTCTTCCAACTATATCTTTAGCATTAATTGCACTTGTGTTGAAAAATTAAGGCATTAATTGGAGATACAAGAGTAAACTAGTATTTTCATATCATTAATAAATGAGCTTATTAAAAAGTATGAAACTTGTAGGAAGATAAGTAAAAAAATATAGAGGGAGTACTATAATATCTTACTCACTATTTATTTTACTAAAAAATAAATCCATAAAAGATTTATTTTTTAATAAAAATAAATAAGAACATATATCCCAAATATAGTGGGAGCATAAGTGCCAGGCCCGTTAAGAATTTGTTTATTGGGCCTTGTAGTAGGCCCAAATTTGGGCCTGTTTATTGCCTGCAATCTCATTTCGCTCTCTCAAGGTAGGCCCATAAACTTGGAATGGGTATTCGCTCTTTTTTCGTTTTATTATGTTATTTTACCAAAAAAAATGTTATTTTATCATTATTTTTTCTTTTATAAAAATGGATTAAAAAATACTTGTTTTGTTTAAAAAATGCCAAATTTTTATGCAATTTAGTTATTATATTTTTTTAATTATCAGATTTTTTATACATTTAAGATTTTGAAAGAGTCGAGAATTAATCCTTGTTATCCTCATCCACTCTTTATGAATGTATCAAATGCACCAAGTTGAATTGATTTTAATTTTTAAATTTGATCTCATGGAATAAATACTTTTTATTTTTCAGCTATATTTTACACTTTTTAAATAAATATGTTGTTTCTTTTTAGAAAGACGTGTTAGGCATCCTTATGAATGTAACAAACTACATATGATTCTGAGGAATGATTATTCTTTTACATTGTATTTCATTCCATTTAGCCAATCAAGCGACGTAACAATATTAAATAATGTTGGTAAATTCAAACAATGAAAGCATCAATATTATTAAAGAAAAAGAAACACATTTAAGTGAACCAAAATTTAAAAGGAAATATATGATTTTTTTTTGTTTAATCTATTGGATATTTACTCAAACAGGGATAAAATTCAAATGAAATCTCAAAGGAATTTGAAGCTCCCCATACAACTGTTAAATCAAATTTTCGATTGATTAGGAGGTTATGATGAGGTGCTGTAATTAAGATGTAAAAGGATTATTATGAGTATAGTTTAGATTAATATATAATGACTATACAGATAAAAATGTCAGCATAAAGAATAGATAATTTCATAATAACAACCCCGGTCTTGATATTTTCGATGCCTTAGTTGAAATAGTAAGTGAATCATATATTTTGGGCCCTTTTAATAAAAAAAAAAGGTTCAATTATAATTTTTTTGTAATAAATTAGGGGGTAATTATTTGTATAATTCCGACCTTTGCATGATTAAGACGTTTTTTTTTCTTATAGAGAAAACTTTCAACCATTGGGTTTCAACAAGTCATTTTAACACTAAGATCAATACTCTTGAAATTTAATTATAAAATAAAATACATAATTGAATAACAAAAATGAAAATTAATTATATCTAATTATTTTATGGAAAATGGAACTAAAAACCTAAATGAATAAAACCACTTAAATTTTTAATTTATGCTATTATACTATAATTTACCGAAAATTAATTAAAAATTTTTATTGAAAAACAACAAAAATTTATTTTTTAAAAATTAAAAAATTAAAAAATTTGGGCCCTTTCTGAGTTTGGACCCTGAGTGGTAGCACCCGTTGCACCACCCCTAGGGCCGGCACTGCATAATGCTAAGCTTTTTATGAAAATACCCCCATACAAGTTTTAAATTCATATATTTTCATCATAAAAAATGCATATTTATAACATAACCCAATTAAGTTTTCAAATTCACTATATATCGTATTATCGATATATCTTTTCTGCAACGTATATTTTTTGTGATATGCATTTTTTCCAAAATGTATATTTTTTCGATATACATTCATCTATTGGAACGGAAGAGAGAAAACGCGATGAAGAGACTTATTTAAATCGAGAATAGATCAAAACCACTAAAAAGAAGAACAATTTCATATTAGAGGAAATAGAACTGAATAAGACTGGCAAAATTTCACTCAAAGGTTATTCAATTTGCCATATTAAAAGCGTCTTGTTCAAACTAAGCAAGAAATTAAAGTGAGATATAATCCAATTGATGCGGTGTCGCAAATGAAAGAGATGACAGTGATGGTGAGAAAGAGAGAGGGAGGAGGAGGAGGAGAGAGATACTTAGATTAAAGGGGATGAGATTGTGGAATGGAAGAGTAGAAAGAATAGCAAGAATTAATGTTAAAGGTGTGAAATAAATTTAATTTTTAGAAAGGCGTATAAATTAAATAAAAATTTTATTGGGGATATTTAGTAATTATGAATCCTTTATGGGGTAAAAGCAACAATTATCCTACGAATAATTTTGAACAACCCAAGTTTAAATGGAGGAAACCAGCTACAAATTGGCCGAAATATAATTAGAACTGGTCACCGGCCCGTTAGCCCACAAGACCTGTCCAACCCACCCTACGTGGAATGAGTTTGGGTAAGCAAATTAGAATAAAGGTTCAGCCGGAACTCATTGTGGCTTCACTAATCTATGGTATAGGCTTAGTTTTAGTATTAGAACTCAATCTCAGTCCACCCGGCCGACAAAATATAAAATTAAGTTAAAATATAGTGTGTTTAGCATCTATAATTCAGATTTTTGACGAATGAAAGAAAATAAAGTTGATTAATAGTTACAGCTAACCTTTAAAATTTATTTTTCCTCGTGAACTAACATAAGTCTGCTTTAACATGCATTTCCTTTTTTTTTCCCATTTTGTTCATCAGAGCTTTGTTCCGATTACGTTCAGATTCGACCCGAGTCGCGCACCTGACTATGGTGGGTGAGTCTCCCAATAAGGATTTTCTGCATTCACTAGGACTCGAACTCGAAACCTTGCTTAAGCGATAGCAAGTCGCTTACTACTTGAACCAACTTTAATATGCATTTCCAATCATAAAACATGATGATTTCTTAAAAAAAATTAATTTATAGGCATGTGGGTCGGGCTTGAGATTTTATTATTTATAAAGGCCGAGCCCGATTTGTATATATTATTTAATAATTGGGACAGGTTTGGGCTACTAACATTTTAGCTAGCCCGGCCTAAATCAACCCCAGCCCAATCTATACCAAGGTCTAAATGTAATATGAATTCTAGTATTTGTCAATCAAGGAGGAGGTTCAAACATGGATGCGTAGTTCGGGATTCACAAGGACGTGTCATTGCTGCTCGATCTCTACTTTTACTAGTGGAAGAGACGCTTTTTTACAGAGGCTATGAGCTGTAGAAAAGTCTTTAGTTGGTTAGTCTTGCCACTTTGATCCGACGCTTTAAAATTCTCTTAATAATGGTTTTTGTTTCTTATTTCATTAGGTTCAGTTTGTAAAGATTGTATTGAACATTTGAACACTTTTTCTAATTTTGGATTGATTATGTTAGTTGTATGTGATTCATAATGCTCATCAGTTAGTAAGAACAATGGATTCCTCGATAGATAGAGACATAAATTGATGTTGCTTTTTGCGGCTTAACAACACTATCATTCTTCAATAAAAAAATATTTCATATAAATTTAATTTAATTTGTACGTAACGTTTGCACTTATATAAATATAATAAGAATTCGTAATAAAATAAGAACATAATTTAAAATGAGTATTGTTTTTTTTTTCTAAGCTTACTCAAAATAGAATTAACAAAAAAAAATAAACAATAAAAATAGATTTTCATGAAAACATGATAAAGATAATAAATAAAAATTGAAATTTTTTGCAGGTAGTAGCTAAAAGTGATTTAAGAATTAAGTAGACTAAATAATGATAATAGTAATAATAATAGTTTGCTTTAGCAAACATATTTAAACACAATAATTATCAAAATCCTTTTATCTTACTCATAAATAATATATCCCAAGTCCGTACTTATAAAATATAGAAATGACAGTTGTATGGTATCAAAACAGATTTTATAAGTTCTGTAATTAAGAAATGAATAAGTAGCTCTAATTATTAATTAGTATATTAAAATAATATATAGATTGAGAATGTTTTGTTTGGTAAAAGAGCATAAAGAGAAAAGGGTGTCTAATGTAATGTCTATGATATCCCATCATCATGATTACTAGATTAATTAATTACATAACTTATAAGTTAATTAACCCTTATTCTAATCGATTACAGTTTAATTTAATTCTGACCGTTTTAATTCAGTTCACTTCAATTTAATTCAGTTATATATATTTATAAATATATAATAAAATAAATTCAATTCAGTTTAATTCATTCATAACTCAGTTTGAATTCAGTTAAATTAAGCGGTGGACTCCAAAATAAAGTCAACAAATTGGTGGCCACTTTAAATGTCTCCTTGTTACCCACAAGCTGCCAATTCTGTGTATTACTGTATATTGGCCCATCTCCAGGCCGCATATTTCAACCTTTTCTTTCTTTTCATAATTTATTTTTTATATTTTATTTTTTTAGAACTTAAAGAAAAACAAAAGAAATTTGTAGCACTAAATCGGTTAATCAAGAAAATCTCTCCCATACCTAAGTCAGCTTTTAATGTAAGAGAAATTTGAGTTAATAAAATCATGTAACCGTTTTTTATTATAATGTGGGTGATCGCTCTGCCACGTGTCACGAGTTCCACCATCCATAATTCTATTGATTCGGAGATAGTTATATCTGATCCTGGGCTTGTGGGTTTTTAATCCTCTAATGGGCATTGGACAACTAAATCTTGTCAAGATGAAAAACAATTCGGCTAAAAAACACTGAATATATTGTGACACTGAAATGGTTAAATTATTCTGTATAATATATTTTCTAACATGTGATGTACTTCGATCTTATATCTCTATCTTGGAAGCAGAATTTAACTCTATTCCGGAAGCTTTATCGTGGACTAAAGACACGGCTTATACACATATTGTGATCGAGATGGATAATAGTACTTTATTCGATGATTCAGTGATCGAGATAACGTATGTCAAATTTATTTATTTGTGTTTCCCGACATATTTAAAACATGAAAATTTAAAAAAACAACTACTGGGCATCAATATTCTTTTATATTTATATATAACTCTCTGGGATATAAAATTACAGGCCAAATCAGTGAAGACAGTACAAACATTAAGCTCCAAAAAATATTTCCTTAGTTGGAACATCCAGCTAAATGTCTAACTTATGTCACCTCTATTATTTAAACAAATTTGCCTCCCTCATTCTAGCTTTTACTATATATCTATTTAATTTCTTGTCTCACTGAATTTAATTTCCTGCAAATACCCAGAGAAAAAAAAAACATAATACTCTATTTAATAATTTAGCTACGAATTAATTGACTAACTAATTATGTTAATTGAAAATTCTCTGGCCTGGTGATAGCATCATTTTTGGATCAAATTGAGCTTTCCTCTCTTTAAAAATTGACCATTTTGATCCAAAATGGTTCATCCATTCTTCTGTTGTTGTGTAATGTGGAAAATATTGCTTAATTTTAATGCCATTATTGTCACAAAATTGTAGCAATTCTTTGTTCTGATTATCATACATTTGCCAGTCGTCAAATCTACTTGAATGTAGAAATCCTACTGTATAGAATATTTCTTCCTCGGGTACAACAGCAGACGTTCTGTTATCCCACCTGCAAAATTTTATTATAAACTTATTAGCTAAATAATAAACCGCAAAATAATTAAGTAATCGACTTACATATATATATATATATGTACTCATATGAAAAAAAATTCATGTTAAAAGAATTGAACGTACTTATTTTTGTTCATAGGGTAAACAAGGACGGGTCCAGTGGTAATGTTACGTTTAAGGATAATGTCACGAAAAACACCAGAATCGAAGTCAAAAATTTGAGATTTCGGTAGAAAAAGATTGAGCCATGGATGAGGGACATCCCATAATCCTTGTGACTGAAGTTTCTCTTCTCCACTTCTCACTCTATTTAAGAAGTCAACAAAAGTCACATCCTTTTCAAACTTGAACCCCTCTATAAAGCTCAATGTGTTGTACTTCTCTTCAAGTTCCTAAACATAGCATAAACAAAATACAATTTAATTAGACAAAGTGTAACATAATTAACAAAAAAAAATAATTAACATAATTAACAATAACCTTAGTCTCATGCTAGGTGGAATCAGCTGTACAAATCTTCTAAAACCATGAATATTCTAATAAAAGCGTGTCTCAAGTAATTTATAGTTTTCAGGCCAGTTTGGCTGTGAATTTTTTGCAGCTTTTTTCAACAATTTTTCTGAAAAGCTCCATTTTCAAGCTTATTTTGAAAGTTGCAGATTTGATTTTGGAAAAAATAAATCAGACAGTTCCTAATTAATTAATATGAAAGATCAAAATGTGTTGTTCAAAGCCCACATATGTAGTACTATTAAAAGTTTGTGAGAATAACTTATTTTAAAACCAGATCAAACAACAATGCTAAACTGGCTTCGTCTCTAAGTAATTTAACATTTAATCATTTAAATTCTCGAATTTCCAAATCTGAGCATGTCTCAAGTACTTTTATAGTCCTTCTCTGACAATGATAGTCCTCTTATCATTTATCGTCAACATGTCAAATATGATAAATACCTAATTTCTAACTCGATTCATTCTTCTACTGTTAATTACTCAGTTATTTCTGATTAATTTATATACGTTAATTTAATTACCTTGTCTATAGAATGTTGCGTAGAATTATCATAATATTTTGCAATTTCAAGACAATAGATGATGTCATGTTGGGTAAGAAGAGACATGATCTTGGGTATCTCAGAAGAAGGGAAGAATGAAGATCTCCAATTGTTTGGGGGGCCTTGGTTCATTATAAGTGAACCTTCCACATAATCCAATGCATTTTTTTCTTTTCTTCCATTTTTTGATATTAATAGCTCTTGATCTTTGGTAAATGCTGAAAAATCACTGTATAGCATCCTTACCCATTTAACCTAACCACACACAAAAATAAATTACAATAAGCATTGGGTACAGAATTGTATATAATGTTCATTGGCTACAAAAATTTTATTTAAACTTCGATAAAAAAAAAAATTGTAGTTCAAAACTTCAAATATATATAGATTTGGGTTTTTTCATATAACCCTGGAATTTCGTGTCCGCCAACATGTAATTGACACCTGTAATCTATTTAGACTCACTCCCCCGCTAAACCTTTCATGCAGTTCCCCCACCAAATTGAACCGGACATGTGTCAATTACATGATGGCGGGTACTATTACATGCACAAATTCCGGGAGTCATATAAAAAAACTCGTATTTATTTATAATTAAAAATGAAAAAAGGAATACTTTTAACATACCTTCTTTGGTGCTGTCTCTAAGGCTATTCTAGCCCTGGTTATAATGCCAAACTGGCCTAACCCACCCAACACTGCATAAAATAGTTCTGAATTCTTCTTCTTTGAGCAAGTCACTAGATCTCCTTTTCCTGTATATCAAAATATTAAATAAAATATTAGGCAAAAAATCTTGGCAGCATATATGCATGCAAATTAAGAAAATCTTGGCAGCATATATGCATGCAAATTAAGAAAAATTATTTGTTTTTTATTGACTTTTTTGGTCTGAAAATGAAGACCCATTGCTAAGAAGCAAAATAGAAAGTGACTAGGAAGTTTGTTAAATCAACAATAATTGATCACACAATAAGAGAAATGAGAAATTGTGAATTTATTGGCAAAGTAGAACTTTTTGTGGGGCGGGCTCGGCCGGATTCGGTTAGACCTAATCGGGCATTTGACTAAAAATATCAACACAAGCTGCGTTCGGTCCACACTTTAAAACTCTAAGCTTGGGCCGCACTTGAGAGGTTATTCTCAAGTCCGGTCCAAAGCCTATAAATATATTTCTTTTAATTTTTTGATATACTATAAGAGTAAAAAAAGATAAAATTTTATATAAATATGTCTAAATCTTACCTATAATTATATTTTCTACTTAAATAATTTAATAAATAGATAGCAGTACTGTAAAAAGTTAATAAATTAAAATATAAAAATATGAAACAGTCATTAAATATACTATTTAAATATTTTACAAATATAATAATTATTGATCGGGTCAGGGTCGGCCCAGACTTAATTATTTACATAAAAACCAAATTCAGCCTATAAAACATCAGATTTTAAAGAAAAATAAGAGCCCAACTCTAACTCATTTAAACAAACTCATACTAGTACCCCGGCAGCCATAAGGTCTAGTCTTAAGAAACATATCCACACAAAATCAAAACTGTAGCACTCTGTGAACTTGACTTAAGACATTAGACATTTTGCATGTTCATCACAATGTGGGACCAAATTTTAGCATGTTTCTAACGTTATTAATTGCGACTCTGTTATCCCCGATTAGCTGTCCCTTTAAAACCATAGTACATAATTTTCCAAATAGAAAAATGATTTTAAATAAAACAACAGAATCTAAAGAATCTTTTGTATTTATGTATTAGATGGATTTAAGGTCGCTAGGATCATATCACATAAGTAACACGAGCATAACAATACCGAACCAATATGATCGAATCGTTATTAAATTACTCAAAAAACGTGGAAATTTAACAAATTTCAGGACCACCTCTAGAAGATTTTTCATGTTCTTCGCACTGCGGGACAAGAATTTTGACATGTTTGTAACGTTATCAATTACAAGGACCACCTCTAAAGAATTTTCCATACCTATAATTGATAAACAACAGAAATAGGCTTATTCTCTAGAATAGAACTACTATGTAGAAGATATTAAGGCAGAATCTCCCAACAGAAAAGTCTAAGTGATATGGTTTTACAAGTTAATTGGATCCTCTAACCCATTTCACTGATATTTTTGACTTAACTCTTTTAATTAACTTGGAACATAATAGTATATCGAACCAGTATGAAACTGATTCGGCTCCTTTAACTTTTCCTATTTTGCCCATTGTCTCCTAAATTTTGAAGAAAATTCCGTAATTCACTCAACTTTAAAAAATGCACAAGTTTGCCTTTAAACGACATGTTTCACCTTCTGGTTCGATAGAAAATCAGAAGTATGACATTTTTAAAAAGTTAAACTAATCAGAAGTTGACACGTGACATTCAGTGTAAACTGATGCATTTTTAGAAAGATAAGAGCAACAGATAAAATAAGACGACCTTAGGAGACGGTGATGCATTTGGCTAAAAAAAATTGGAAAATTAACAATATACATTACATACCAGTGACAACATCCATTTCATAAACATTGCTGATTTGAGGACCGTACCGGAAACTCTGGCCACTAATTCCGGCATTCGAAAGCGTCCCTCCGACGGTGAGATACAAGTAATCGGTGTAAGACACCGGTGCAAGTCCAAACTCCATTGTTTTCTGCAACACATCAATCCACAGCTGCTCGCCGCCAACATCGGCATAAAAAAACCCCAATTTCGAATCCCTAGAAACCAAAACCCCATTTTTTCCGTTAAACCTCCTCAACATCATCATATCAATTACGACGCCGTTTGGCGCCATAGCTTGGCCGTGAACGGAATGGCTGCGGCCTCTAGCAGAGACGGTGAACGGGGGCAAATCGGAGTAATTGTACGAAAATTTGATCAGATTCGCAATGTCTTGTACTGAATGAGGGTGGAGAACCGCGGCGGGGTATTTGTGGACCACGTTGCCGTAATCGGCGGCGGCGGATTTGATGACGGAGGGATTGGTTTGAATTCGGTCGCAGAAATTGAGGAGCTTTAGATTGGTTAATGGCTGCTTCGATTTGTTGCCTACTGTGGAGATTAATCGGGTTATGAATAGGATTACGATGAAATAGGCTGGGACTGTGTAGTTCACTGCCATTTTTGTTTGTTGTGTTTGTTTTGATTAAAGAATTGGAGAGATAAAAGGGGAAAAGGGTGGAGAGAGAGAAGGGGAAGGGGGTGGTTCTTGATTTTCCGTCGGTGTGGACGGTGGCGGAAAGGGGAGGTGGAAGTTAGGGGAATGAAGAGATGGGTATTTATAGAGGTGGCGAGAACATGTTATATTGATGAACCGCGTATAATCGTATGACCGTATACGAGGCTTTTCTGTACGTGGCATACGTGTTGTTTTACATGTGTTTATAAAGTTGAAATAATTTTGATTGTTGGAGCTTTTTAAATTTTAAAGTTATAGATACTTGTAATTCTGTTTTAAGGTTTATTAAAAATAATCTATTTGTAATTACATCGATAAGGTTGCTATATTTAAATCCTTTATTTCGCTTGTCCAAGAATATTATTGGGTATTGGGGGTAATGTTGTTGTGTTAAATATAAAATGGTATATATTGATTTACTCTATCATTTGATTTAGATGAGTCTGAAGAGTAAGGTTATATAGTCAATTTTTAAAAAAATTTATCTCTTAACACCAAAAATGAGACTTTTAATTTGGGAAAAGAAAAATTGCCAATATATATGTGTAAAACTATAAATCCTTTATTTCTTGCTTCGGTGTTCATTCCGATTTTGGCATATGATGGGCACGTACAATAGAAAAATGGATATATACAAGAACATTACAAAAATGAATAAATAGAAAAAAAAGGAAAAAAAATTATATATCGTAAAAAACTGAATGAAAGATAGAGAATGTTTGAAATATACAAATTGTACAACAAATTTTTTCATGGTACAGATGCTAATATTATTTCCTTCCAAGTGGAAAAAAACTGAAATTTTAAATTCAATTAAGTTCCTTAAATGTTCCTATTTATTAAAAAAAAATTATGCTAATAGATGCTACCAATTTGTCATCCAATACTATCTTTTTCTATATATCATTTATTGAGATTTTATGACGCAATGCTAATTAAAACACATTGCTAAAAGACTAAATATTGATAAATTGGATCTGGTATAATTAACAAACTCAAAAAAAATAGGTTAAAATGATCAAAAATTAATTCCTATCTCTTATACAATTTCCTATTATTTAAAAAAAACTAACAATTGCACTGTATTTGGGATAAAAAAATAACAAAATATTTACTAATAAATAAAATGAATACCATATATATCACGTTGACTAAATTTTATTAGGATTGTTCAAAGTTTAAATTTAATAAAATTATAAGATATAATTAATCTCAATCATTTGTTAAAATTTAAAATTTTGTTCATTGTGGATCAAAAATTAAATTTAAGCCCTTTTGCCAATCTTGGGTTGCAGAGGCTGCTCCCATTTCACTCGCCGCTACTACGGGAATCGCATTCACCGACTAAATTATATTTGTGGTCCTTCTTGTTATCCTATAATTAATTCAAATTGAATTAACGGTATCACTATTACAACTTCTGATCCTTTTTACAGAATTTTTCCTTTTGTTCATAAATTACTCAATAATTTTTTATATATCATATTATCAAATTGAACATCAATAATTTAAAATTTAATCCATACCCCCTTCGGTTCTGAAAACTAGTCGCTTTAGATAAATTCATAAATTTTAAGAAGCAATTAATAGAGTATATAAAATTACTTGATTACCCTTAAATTAGCATTAACTAAGTACTATGTGTATTGGGATTGAGCTAAAACTAATACAAGATACAATAGGGAGAAAGGAGTAAAAGTTTATATTGAAAATAGAGAATGATAAGTAAAAGATGCAAACGAAAAATATATAAAATGATTACTTTTCAAAATCGGAAGGAGTATTTATTCGTTGTTAGCTACATTAGCTCAAAAATTGTAGGATCACAAAATATAATAGATAACCTAATAGGGAATGCTGAAAACTTGGAATTCCGAAGAAGTCCAAGTGAAAATGATATCGATAAAGAAATGTGATATAAATGTGAACACAATGGAAAGACCATTTTATATTTATGTTTTTTTAGAAAATATATAAAGATTTTAATTACGCCGCTAAAATAAGAAGTGAGATTTTAAAGGAGTCGGTGTTTAATACTTAAGTCTTTTTTTTAGACTATAATTTAATTAAGTTAAATTAAATTAAATTAAATTCAATCTTTAATATTATTATTAATATAAATAGTGAATAATCCAAATTAATAAAAAAATTAATAAAAATTACCATTCTAATTTAATAATAATTAATTAATTATAATAATAAATAATATTGATATCAAAAAATAATAATTAAATAATATAATTAACAATAAATATAATTTATTATAATATTTATAAAATAAGTAATATTAAATTATTACAAAATAATTATAATAATAAATAGTATTTTATTATTATGATAATAGTTATTAATAATAGTAAAAAATAATTTTTAATTATTATTAGTAATTTGTTTAAATTTTGTTAATTATAATTATAATATTAAATAATATTTTTTATAATTTACAAATTAGTTACAATATTTAAATTTAGCAAAATCAGTATTTGGTAATTAAATACATGTTAAGCGTATTTTTCTCCCCAATATCATGTATAATATGTACTAAAATATTAAATAAATAATATAAGTTAAATAATAATAAATAATAATTCTTATTTAAATAATTTTTAATTATAATTAGTATTTACTTTAAATTGTAATAATTAATTATAATTATTAAAAAATTATTATTTAATAATAAATATACAAATTATTTTTTATTATTAAATATTACTTGAAATAGTTTTGTTAAATTACTTTATTTATCATCGAATATTATTATAATTATTAATAACTATTTATCATAATTTATTACTACTAATTATTTATATTTATGTTTATTATAATTAATATTCAATCAATTTTTTTTATTGAAACTAGATGCTATTATATTTATTAATTTATTAGTATTATTTATTTTATTATTATATATTTAAAGTAATTAATTAGCATAATTATTTTAATTATTAATATTTATGATCATTAGATTTAAATATAATTGGGTTTTTTATTATTATTTTAATAATAATTCAGATTTTTCATAGAAAAATAGTGATTTAGATTTATTAATATGTCTAATTAATATATTTAGTTCAAATCAGTATAGTTCAAAAGAACATAGCCTTAGGTCATATTCTTTTGGACTACAATTTAATTCAATTTAAACCACTTCAGTTCAGTTCAGCCTACTTCAGTTCAGTTCAACTATGAATAGTTATAAATTTATACTGAATTAAGTTTAGTTTAGTTCAGTTCAGTTTAACTCACTTCAGTTTAGTCAACTTCGATTCATTTCCGTTCAGTTCACCTTTCTGAAATTGAAAAGAAGTCATCCACATCAACTAATGTAACAATTCTACCGATTACATTTGGTATATTAAATTCATTTTAGTTGTTGAGAAATTTGAATCTGTTTGTCATTCTAATTCAAATTTCGTTAATTCTTTCCTTATAATAATTAATTTTAATTAAAAAAATGAGTTGAGGTTCAATAAAAAATTCAATTTGAACAGAATCTATAAACACAACTAACTATTTGTTTACGGAGACAATTTTGGCAATAACTTTGACCAATTTATGATTTCGCCCCATATAAATTCCTCTGTTACGTAAAATATGTGTAATTCATATTAGAATTTTTATATACGGTACTGGATATTAATTTCTCTTTTTAATTCAACGGTTGAATATTTATAAGGGACTATATAATTAAGATGAAAAATAAATATTTTTATATAAATACTTAACTGTTAAATTAAATAAAAAATATCCGATACCATATATAATTTCCCTTCATATTTACAGTATAGATTAAATATTTGGTTGAAACTGTCCAAGTCAATAAATAGTTAGGGTTTCAAATAGTTTTATCAAAATTTGTCTAATTAAGCTATTATATTTGAGAATATTATTATTCAATTATCATAAAATTAACAACTAATGGTTAACTTTATAAGACTGTTAACAATAAAATACATAGGGCATTTGGTAAGTCAATATTAATTTCGTAAAAAAGTTGATGTCTAATATTGTTAGAACTTGATTGACTAGTCTCCTAATTTTTTTTTTCCTTTTGAAATTCTACGGAATAATCTTATAGGTTTGTTCAATCCTAAATTTATTTTAACATTTAGAAAAGGCGACATACATCACTATTTTGAATTTATCTCTAATCACTCTTTACCCTTCTAAACTTTCAAAAGTTTCTCTCACTCTCAGAATTTGTTTAAATTGCACCTCATAACCCCTTTTAACTGACGTTGAATTGACTTTTCAAATATTAGCAAATCACCTGCCACGTCTACTGAAAAGGATCATAAGGTAAACTTTAAACAAATTATAAAAAATAAAAAGTAATTAAAGATAAATTTAAGGGATTATTAATATATTGGGACTTCAAAGACCCTAACTTTATTTTTCCAATATAAGTAGAGAATCACTTGTTGTCTGTAATGATCATAATGATGATTCCGGCCCACCCACAGCTTTGGTTCATTTCTTAACTCTCTAGGCAAAAACAAATCCATCCCCTCCATCCCCACCGTTGGACTCATCAAATCTCATGGTCAAAATAGAGTCAAGTTGGGTCTCTACTAAATTTTTTAAATATTTTTTAGAATATGAAAACATTACATCATTTCCTTGTATAGGATAAATGATGGTCAAGATTAGGTAATCATGAAAAGGATCTTTGAGATTTTCTCTTAGGGCTACTATTAATAATAATTAAATTTTTTTCACATTAAAACTTTACTCCTGTCACATTTAGATTCGATTTGAGTTATGTATCAGATTATAATAGGTGAGTTTTTTAATAAAATTTTTTGTATTTACTATGACTCAAACTCTAAATTTTACTTAAATAATACTAAATTACTTATCACTGATATCAACCCTTATTAATTATAATAATTAATTCTTAGAATTAATGAAACCGTGAATAATAATAATAATAATAATAATAATAATAATAATAATAATAATAATAATAATAATAATAATAATAATGAGATTCACTTTATAATTGTGAATTTAGAAACAAAGGAGACATTTTGGCAGAAAGCTTTTCAATCCTAAGATTTTGTTTTGCTTATGTTGAAGGGTACATGTGATGGATTAAAGTCAGAAAAATTTAAATTAAATTAAAAGTTGAAAGCCATAATAATTACTAAGAAACTGCCTTGTTGTGTTGTCTCATTGAACTTTTTAATTAAATTCAATTGAAGCAATTAGGATGTTTCCTTAGCATTTAATTATAAGGAGATTTGTAAAACCAAAAAAAATTTATAAGGAGATTTGTGTTCACAAATTTAAACATCTCCTAATCCAAACTTTTAAGATTTGTCCAAAAAAAAAATGAAATATTCATTATCTCAACAATTTTACTAATAGATAATAATCCGTTGTTTTCATTAGGGTTAATACATCTACACCCCTATAATTGTACGTAAAAACCCTTCAATTCTCTAAACTTATAAAAGTTTCGTATAACCCCTGAACTTGTTAAAGTGGACCTTATAGCCCCCTGAACTTATTATGGTGGACCTTATAGCCCCTTAAACTTGGTAAAAGTGAACCTCATGGCCCCTTGATGTTGACCTGCTCAGTTTTATTCCGGTAAATCAATCTTCGATTCAATCTTTCACAAAACAATCTTAGATTCAATCTATAGAAAAATATTACTTGGCATACCAGCATCAAGGGGCTACGAAGTTCACTTTTAACAAGTGCAAGGACCTATAACGTCCACTTTAACAAATTCAGAAGATTACATGAAACTTTTATAAGTTGAATCAACTGAAGAATTTTTAAAAACAATTATAACCACTTTCAAATATATTAGGACTTTGATTAAGCAACTTGCTTCCCATAATTTCTTTTTTTATTATAAAAAAGGGAAGAGAAAGGAAGTTTTTAAATTATTGGAGAACAACAATATATCGTGCCATGCACAGGAGACAACTTGGCAATTGGTACTTTATATAAATTATTCATAACTAATGTCTCCAATTTTTAGATAGGAACCAATCCGTAAGACCTCAACCACAATTCTTATAATTAAATTTTTTAATATTTTACATTAACTCTAATATCATTCCTTTATATTACAAATCATAACTATATTTAATTAGCAAAACAACAATCCGACCACCTCTATTCTATATGTCTGTCATATAAGGAGAGAAAGCGAAATGGACACAGCCGACAGATCTTTCTTCTATTGGTAAGGACCTTCTAGTACAAAAGTTTATCTACAACCTTATCAAACTGGAAAAGCATAGCGATTTATATGAGTCGCCACTCAGTGAATATAAATAATTAATGAATTTAACAATCACATACAGTCACACCTTCAAAATAAACATATTGTCATTCATATATGCTATTGGATGATTCATTTTTTTAATTGTTGTGACATTTTCGGACAAACTATTGCCCCGGGAACATGTAACAATTGTAACAATTGTTAATTGATTTGCTGGCCAGCTATATAACAATTGGTTGACCTTGCGGTCCATTTATCAAATATTGCAATTGGTTGACCATATAGGTCCATATAACAAAACATGTATTGCAATGTTTGATCGGCTATGTCACAACGTCTCTCTTTATTTCATTTGTTCCTGTACAAATGCGTACATCATGTATAATTCAATTAACTCATGTTTCACCAAATAAACATATGTGCATATAATTCAAATTCATCAAATAACATATAATCATTCAATTCACAACAATTTACCAGACATTCAAATATCACATAACAAAATATTTCACCAGTAAATTCATATCATGTTTATACTCACAGATTATCCGAGCTAACCCTCTCGAAAACGGCTAAGACCTCCTCTTGAATCCCTTCACACTCTTAAACTCCTATAGATATAAACACATATTAAATGTACATGCAATTTATTTCATTTCTAACAAAAATCATCATTAACCAAAATCTTGTTTCTAGCATGTGTATTTCTGACCTTATTTCACTTACAAATTCATAACTCTCAAATTACTAAATCAAATGAAGTGATTCCTATTTTATTTTACTCCTAGCACACAAGGGCATCATATATTCCAATCTTAAAATTTTCTGATCTTAGTACTATTTCCAGTGAATTTTACATTCATACTCTGTTTCAATTTCATGTTACCTGGACAACATCTTAGAAAAACGACCATAACTCTCTCCACACAATATGAATCGACCTGATTCCTTTTTCCACTAAAAAGAGACATATGAGGGTACCACATATCAGAATTTCATAATTATACAATTAGTAGAAAAATCAAAAACTTAATTTGAATCTCACCCTATTGCAATGACCTAACAACTCTGAATAGTTTGGATTCTAAAAATCATAGAGAAAAACCTACCAATTCTAAAATCCCCAAATTTTGCAGGATGAACCTTGACATAAAGAGGAACAATTCATCTTCTTACTAAAACTTCTAATTCTAACTTTAACCTAATAAAAATCTCACTACAAAGTTACTAAAATACCCGATTCCTTCCTTCTAGCTCTCTTCTTTTCTTCTTTCTTATGCTTCGTTCTTTGCTTTGTTTTTGGGAGATGAAGACGTGATCTAAATCTATTATTATTAGGCCATACAAAAATCTAAGAGGCAAAAGACCAATTTGCCCTCAAATTCTTTATTTAATATAAATATTAACTATACGAAATACATATACGTATATCTATACCATATTAATACTAATTCTAATACTAATGCTTATACTTAAATCCTTATGATATATCACAATTTTATTCAACTTCATATGTTCAAATAATCATTTTATATCTATAACATAACTATACTTTACTTATTCCTTAAAATTCTACAGCTATATAATTCCGTACCTAGATATTAAGTATCATATTTTGTATGGTTAAAATAACTATTATTTTGACTAACCAATTTTAAGAAATATAACATGAAAAATATTAAATATAATAATTTCATGACATGTAACAGATGTGGACAAATGCAAATATAATGCGTAAAATGAGATGTTATAATTACCCACCTCTTAAAGAATTTCGTCCTCGAAATTAAATACATGAATCAGAAAACAAATAAGGATAGTCATTTCTCATTCGATCTTCTATTTCCTAAATGGCTTCTTCTACTGAATGACTTTTCCAAAGTACTTTTACCAATGGTATTTCTTTGTTTCGCAATTGTTTGGTGTTATAACCGATAATTGCTACTGGTTCTTCTACATAACTCAAATTATCAGCAATATCTATCTCTTGGTCCTTCAATACATGAGTAGGGTCCAACCGATACTTCCTTAGCATGCTCACATGAAAGACATTGTGAATTTGAGCTAAATCTGGTGGTAATGCAAATTTATATGCAAGCGGACCAATTCTTTCAAGAATTTCATATGGCCCTATGCACTGCGGATTAAGCTTCCCTTTCTTCTTAAACCTTAACACGCCTTTCCAAGGTGATACGCGAAGAAAAACTTTATCCCCTACTTCATATTCCATTTCCCTTCTATGTTGATCAGCATAACTTATCTGTCTATCTTATGCTGCCTTGATTCTTTCTCTTACTATCTTCACCTTATCAACTGTGTCTTGTACTATTTCTGGACCCTCTAAAACTCTCAACCCTACTTCATCCCAACAAATAGGGCTTCTGCATTTTCTTCCATAAAGAGCCTCATACGGTGTCATTCTAATACTGCTATGATAGTGATTATTATAAGCAAATTCCATTAGAGAAATATAAGCATTTCTTCCTAAGTCTGAATTGTTCTTTCGGATTGACCATCTGTTTGAGGATGAAAAGCAGTACTAAAGTTCAATTTCGTGCCCAATGCCTGCTGTAAACTTCTCCAAAATCGAGATGCAAATCAAGGATCTCTATTTGATATAATAGACACAAGTATTCCATGTAACCTGACAATTTCATTCATATACTTCTTCGCCAAATTCTCCAATGAACAACCCCAATGTATGGGCAAAAAGTGGGCTGATTGCGTCAATCTATCAATAATAACCCAAATAACATCATTCTTTCTTGGAGTTTTCGGAAACCTGTACACAAAATCCATATTAACCTTCTCCCATTTCCAAACTAGCATAGGCAATGGTTGTAATTTCCTTGCTGGAGCTTGATGTTCAATCTTTACTTGTTGACATATCAAACACTTTTGAAATGTATTCTACAATATCCTTATTTATTCCAGACCACTAGAAATGAGAGCGCAAGGTATGATACATTTTGTCATTCCCGGATGCATAGCATATAGAGCAGTATGAGCTTCTTCTAAAATTTCCTTCTTCAAATTATCAACATTAGGCACACAAATTCTTTGTACCATCATCAAAGTATCATTTTCTACTGCAATATCATTGCTCTTTCCTTGCTTGACATTTTCCATAATCTCCTTTAATTGAGGATCTCAACCCTGAGCTTCCTTAATTCTGTCATGTAACACTGGTTGTACCTTGAAGTTAGCTAATAAGGCCCCATTTTCACCCAATTGTAAGTCAACATTCATTGCTCCCAATTGAACTAAGTATGGGAGTTTAGAAACTAGAACATTAGCCATTACACTATTGGATTTTCTTCTTAAGGCATCAGCTACAACATTCGCTTTTCCCTCATGATATTCTATTGTGAAATCATAATCTTTCAACAATTCTAGCCATCTCCTCTGCCTCATATTCAATTCTTTCTAACTCAACAAATATTTCAAACTCTTATGATCAGCGAAAATATGAAAAGTTTCTCCATACAAATAATGCCTCCAATTTTTCAAAGCAAACACAATAGCAACAAGTTCTAAATCATGCACTGGATAAGATAATTCATATGGTTTTAATTGTCTAGATGCATACGCAATTACCTTCCCGTGTTGCATTAGAACACAACCCAAACCTTGGTGAGAATCATCACTGTAAACAACAAATCCACCAGTACCAGTTGGAATTGTCAAAATTGGTGCTGTAGTTAATCGTTTCTTTAATTCATCAAAACTTTTCTAGAAATCATCTTTCCACTGGAACTATACTTTCTTTTGTAGTAAATTGTTCATTGGAGCAACAATAAGAGAAAACCCATCAACAAATCGTCGATAATATCCTGCTAATCCCAGAAAACTTCTTACTTCTGCTACATTTTTTGGAGCTTCCTATTGAACCACTGCTTCAATCTTTTTAGGATTAACCTGAATGCCTTGACCAGAAACCACATGTCCTAAAAATAAAATATGATCCAACAAGAATTCACATTTGCTAAACTTTGCATAGAACTATTTTTCTCTCAAAATCTATAGCACAATTCTAAAATGTTGCTCATGTTCTTCATTGCTTTTCGATTACACAAGTATGTCATCAATGAAAACAATAACAAACTTGTCAAGATACTATTGAAATACCTTGTTCATCAAAGCCATGAAAGCTACAGGAACATTCTTCAAATCAAACGGCATCACCAGAAATTCAAAATGTCCGTATCGAGTTCTGAAAGCTATTTTTGGAACATCTTGCGCTGAAATTCCGAGTTGATAATACCCTGACCTCACATCAATTTTAGAAAATACACGTGCTCCTTGTAATTGATTGAATAAATCATCAATACGAGGTAAAGGATATTTATTCTTCACAGTTACCCGATTCAACTGTCTATAATCAATGCAAAGTCGTATAGTGCCATCCTTTCTCTTAACAAACAATACCGAAGCGCCCTAAGGAGACATACTAGGTCTAATAAATACCTTATCAAGTAACTCTTGCAATTGCTTTTTCAACTCTGTTAATTCCATAGGAGCCATTCTATATTGAGAAATAGAAATTGGTGCAGTTCCTGGAATCAAATCAGTAGTAAATTCAGCTTCTCTATCAGGTGGCAATCCCGGCAAGTCAGCAAGAAATACATCTGGAAATTCTTCAACAATAGGAATATCATCAAGTGATACATCTGATGCTTTAGTGTTAATAATATATGCTAAATATGCCTCACATCCACCCTCGATTAACTGAAAAGTACTAATTACAGAAATTAAACAAGTAGGCAGTATCTAACGTTTACCTCGAAAAATAACTTTTGAATGATCTGGTGATTCTAAAACAACTTCTTCAGTATAATAATTAACAATTGCATGATGCTTTGTTAACCAATCCATACCCAAAATCACATCAAATTCTCTGATATTCAATCTAATAAAATTTGCACTGAAAACTGCTCTATCAATTTGAATTGAACAATTCCAATACATAAAATTTACAGCCACCAACTCACCCAAAGGAGTTCCCACGTTAAGATCAAATCTTAAAGGTTCGCAATTCATATGTAAATGTGATGATAAGTTTGATGATATGAATGAATAAGTAGATCCAGGATCAATAAATGCACAAACATCCATGTTGCAAATAGAAATCTTACTGGTAACAACTTCTGGTGCATCAATTGCTTCTTTTAGAGTCATGGCAAAAAGGCGAGCCTGTGTTAGAGAACTAGAACTCTGAGCCTCAGATCTACCAATATTGCTTATTGTTGTTCCTCTACCCCTACCTCTACTTGCTACTACACCAGCTCCCCTACCTTTGGTATTCTGAACTATAGCCTCTGATTGAGCTCTTTCAGGTGCTTCTATTCATTTTGGACAATCACGTATTAAATGTTCACAAGAGCCACATAAGTAATAGGCTCCAGTCAGTTTCTTGCATTTGACTTCATGCAATTTACCACATAGCATACACTGAGGTTTTTATCCCAAGCTTTATCCCTGACTTTGTCTCAAATGAGTTTGCGTATTCGTTCTTCCTCCTCTAGCTGTAAACTGTGACGGAGAAGAATTTGTTTGATGTTTAGCAGACTTTTTACTTTGGTCATAACCAAAATCACTGTAACCTCTTCTAGCTTTATAATCTGCTTTCTCTTTTTCTAGTCTTTCAGCCCTAAGTGTAGCATTTTTCAACTTTAGGTAACTTTCAAGTTCAAATGATGATATCTTGGTTCAAATTTCATATCTAAGCCCATCCTTAAATTTCCTGCATCTATCCTTTTTAGTCACCACTAATGTGGTACACAATTAGATAACTGATTGAACTTAACTTCATACTCAGCCAATGTCATCCTCCCTTATCTCAAGTTCAAAATTTGTCTTCTTTTATCATTAATGTACACAATTGGCATATAATTACTTTTGAGTTCCTGCACAAAATCATCCCAAGTCAAGATAGGAGGCTGAATAGTACTCTCGGAGACAGTCTCCCACCAGTCATAAGCATCATCTTGAAGAAAAAATACCGCATAATCGAACTTCTCATCAGGAGTATAATGCATCATATTGAAAACTCTTTCCAGCCTTTTTAACCATCTTTCCGCTATTGTAGGATCTGTAGTTCCTTTGAATTCTTTTGTACCTTGTTTCTTCAATTTATCGAACCTTCTTTCTCTTTGGACAAATGTTGCAGGTGCTTGCACCACAGGTATATACTGATGATGCTGCAAATTTGATGCATGAGAATGCATGGGTGATGCAGATGTGATAGGTTGGGTTTCTACAGGTTGATTTACAACTGGTCCCTCTCTCCTCGGGTTAACATTTTGGTTCTCATCAGCCCTATATGAATATGATAACATGTTATAAGATAAAATATACTAATCTCATATTATGTATGCATTTGTATGTATCCCTATAACTATATCCTCGCTCTGATACCAACTGAAACAACCTTATCATATAATAACTATAGAAAAATACCATAAAATTTTTTTTACATAAATATTCATATATTAACACAATCATTAATATTTTACAATACCTATAATATCATTCCTTTATTTTACAAACCATAATTATGTTTGATTAGCAAAACCAAAACCCGATAACCTCTATTCTATATGTCTGTCATATGAGGAGAGAGAGCGAGATGGACACAGCCGACACACCTTTCTTCCATGACAGCTATGGGTAAGGACCTTCTAGTACAAAAGTTTATCTACAACCTTATCAAACTGGAAAAACATAGCGATTTATATGTGTGGCCACTTAGTGAATATAAACAATCAATGAATATAAACAATCAATGAATTTAACAATCACAAATAGTCACACCTTCAAAATAAACATACAGTCATTCATATATGCTATTGGATGATTCATTTTTTTAATTGTTGGGACATTTTTGGACAAACTATTGCCCTAGGAACATGTAATATTTGTAACAATTGTCAATTGATTTGCTGGCCAGCTATATAACAATTGGTTGACCTTTCAGTCCATTTGACAAATATTACAATTGGTTGACCATATAGGTCTAAATAATAGAACATGTATTGCAATGTTTGATCGACTATGACACAACGTCTCTCTTGATTTCATTTGTTCCTGTACAAATGCGTATATCATGTATAATTCAATTAACTCATGTTTTACCAAATAAACATATTTGCATATAATTCAAATTCATCAAATAACATATAATCATTCAATTCACAATAATTCACCAGACATTCAAATATCACATAAAAAAATATTTCACCCATAAATTCATATCATGTTTATACTCATAGATTATCCGAGCTAACCCTCTCGGAAATGACTAGGACCTTCCTCTTGAATCCCTTCACACTCTTGGATTCCTATAGATATAAACACATATTAAATGTACATACAATTTATTTCATTTCTAATAAAAATCATTATTAACCAAAATCCTGATTTTAGCATGTATATTTCTGACCTTATTTCACTTACAAATTCATAACTCTCAAATTACTGAATCAAACGAAGTGATTCCTGTTTTATTTTACTCCTAACACACAAGGGCATCATATATTCCAATCTTAAAATTTTCTGATCTTAGTACTATTTACAATGAATTTTACATTCATACTCTATTTCAATTTCGTGTTACCTGGACAATATCTTAGTAAAACGACTATAACTCTCTCTACATAATATGAATCAACCTTATTCCTTTTTCCACTTAAAATAGACATATGAGGGTACCACATATCAAAATTTCAGAATTATACAATTAGTAGAAAAATTACAGACTAAATTTGAATCTCACTCTATTGCTGTAACCTAACAGCTCTGCATAGTTTAGATTCTAAAAATCATAAGGAAAAACCTACCAATTCTAAAATCCCCAAATTTTGCAGGATGAACACTGACATAAAGAGGAACAATTCATCTTCTTACTAAAACTTCTAATTCTAACTTTAACCTAACAAAAATCGTAATACAAAGTTATTAAAATACCTGATTCCTTCCTTCTTTCTTATGCTTCGTTCTTTTCTTTGTTTTTGGGAGATGAAGATCTGATCTAAATCTATTCTTGTCAGGCCATACAAAAATCTAAGGGGCAAAAGACTAATTTGCCCTCAAATTCTTTATTTAATATAAATACTAACTATACTAAACACATATACGTATATCTATACTATATTAATACTAATGCTTATACTTAAATCCTTATGATATATCACAATTTTTTTCAACTTCATATGTTCAAATAATCATTTTATATCTATAACATAACTATACTCCACTTATTCCTCAAAATTCTATAGCTATATAATTCGGTACCTAGATATTAAATATCATATTTTGAATGGTTAAAACAACTATTATTTTAACTAACCAATTTTAAGAAATATAACATGTAAAATATTAAATATAACAATTTTATGATATGTAACAGATGTGGATAAATACAAATATAATGCATGAAATGGGATGTTATGAAACTAGTAAAAATTTGAATTTAAATTATTATATTATGATCAAGTAAAAAAAGAAATTAGAGCCATCAAGTAAAAAATTATAATAAATTTATTTTTACTTTTTCACATTTCGAAAACTAAAAAAAAATTTGGACCCTCGGTATCACACAATCACACAAATACATACAACCAGCCAACCAGAGTTGGCACTGTTCTATATGGGTGGTAATATATGTTTCTTTAACTTATATTATTTATATACACATTCTATACAAAACAAAAAATAAAAATATTAGTAAAAAGAATGAAGCAGGTGGTGGATAATATATACATATTTTTGTTGTCTTTTATTGTTTTATATAATCTCAAAAAAATCCAACATATTTGATCAGGTCCTATTTAAAGTTGGTTGGAAAATTAGAATATAATTATGAGTTTAATATTCCATAATTCAAAGGATAATCTTTGACCTAAAGATCTTATGGTTATGAAGAGCTATCCATCAGAAATCAGAAAGCAGCCTATCAGGCAATAGTATTAGTACCATATCTATTGATCAAATCCATTTCATATTATTGCGCTTAGACTTGTTCACATGCAGGGATGCCCGCCCTCCTCGAGTCCACTGAAATGGATTAGGTTTAGACTTTCAAATTTTTATAAAATCTGACCAAAATTTAAATTTGTTAAAGGTTGATATTTTATGGGTCAAACTTGATTTTATATAAATATTCAAATCCGACTAAAACTTGATCTGATAATTATATTTATTAAATATTTATATAGTATATGTAATAATTATTTTTAATTTTTAAATTTTAATTCATTAAATGTGTAGAATATTTTTATCTATTTATTAAATTATTCAAGTAAATAATATAATTATATATAAAATTTAGGTATATTTTTTTATTTATCTTATATTACTATTTTAATATATCTAAAAATTTAAAAGAAAATTATTTATGGGCTTTAAGGCTGATCTGACCCGAGCCCGTCCGATGAATAAGTCTAATTGTAATTTACATATATGAGAAAAACTTTTAACGACTGTGATATAAACATTAGTCTGAGTTATGGATGAATGAATTCATAAAAAAAAAGAGTTATGGATGAATGAAATATAATATTCCGTACAAAAGGAATTTATTTAAATAAAAATGTAGCCTTCACATGTACTAGTGTTTGTATAGCCTTCTTGTGTATCATGCATATATATAATAATGTATAAATAGATTAAATATACATGTAGACCCTAGTAAAGTGAAGCTAAACACATAATTTGATTAGGGTTTGGCACTTAGTTAAACGACCACATAATTTGATTGAATAATTAAATTAATCACAAAACTACATCAATTCCTTACAAATCAAATATTTAAATTAATAAGCTAAAACCCAAGAAACCTCATGGAAACAACTAAGCATGCTTCCCCCCCCCGCCAAAACAGTTGTTATAGTTAGGTCTTTGTATCAACCAATTGAAAATTTATTAGAAAAATTAATTAGAATTAGAAAAAAAATATTCATCTAACTTACTCATTGGATCACAAAACTCAAAAGAAATAAAAAAAAATTTAGATCATCTATACTTTTATCAGCGTTATTAAACTTATATCATATCGATCAGTTGTATCTGTAAAATCTCGTCATAACAGATTTCGGTTTTGTTGATAAAAATGTGACCATTATAGATTTTATTTTTGTGTTACATAGTAGTTTTTTCGGTTAATGTCTAGTATGGTTATATAACATTGACTTTAATACCTATATTAGGCAGCTATACATATTGAAATATAAGGTAACGTATAGATGTATCGCACCGAGTCTGAAATTTAGAATATCTAGTAAGTCTTAAATAATTATATTTTTATATTTCTAGCTAACTTTAGATTCATAAGTAACGAATTTAGAAACCTTATATTCATGCGTGTAATTTGGTTTCAAACAAAATATTTGTTTTATTTTATTAAATACCTTTATAATATGTCTCATAAGTAGTTTTGGTGTGTAAATAATTGAAATTGTATATTTTGTCCGACTTATTTGATTTTGTATGTTTGGTGTCTTACATACAAAATTTACTATATTCACTTATCAGTCGACAAGTTTTTTTTATCCATTCAGTTCATTTGGGCATTAATTCGATTATGTCCAGATCTAATTTGAATTGGACATCTGACTATAATAAGTAAGTCTTTCAATAAAAAAATTTTACATTCACTAAAATTCAAACTCAAATTCAAAATCCTACTTAAATCATATTAAATAATTTATTAATTATAACAAGTATATATAACACTACTGAAAAGATTCTTTGATCTTATCATTAATAATGCTCATGTCAAAAGGTGATACTGTACAACATACAGTAATACGTAGCTAAATAGATAAATGTAGGCTGTACGGAACAACTTAGAGACTATTTATTTATTCGTTTGTATATTAATTCATTTATGTTGTGGATTGGTATATTGAATCTTTAGTCTATAAAGTTTAGTTTTACACATGACACTGTAATAATATGTATAATTTTTAGTTAAAGTTGGGAACGATAATTCACGCTCGAATGAAAAGAAATACTGTAACAATACATGAGATAGGCAGATAAAGAATTATTATCATACTAATAATTATAATAAAAATATAATAATTATAATTTTTATAGTTATTAATATTAATATAATTGATAGTTGTTAATAATTTTTATGTAAGATGAATGTTACTGTAATTTTATTTTTAAAAAAATAATTACTTTATTATTTATCATTATTTAATTAATTGATAAAATTTAATTTAATAATAATAACGGTAATATAAAAACAATTACTTTAGAAAATCCTATTTTTCAATTTTTTATATTATTTATGTAGTTAATGTTAGTATCAGTATCTTTTTTATAATATTTAATATTTGTATAATATCAATATGTGGTGGGGTAGTGGGCAAGATGCAGAAAATCTTTATAGATGGAAGCCAGCCAACAAGATCACGTGGTCTTGACAAAAACAAAATCTCCACCGTTACTTCCGCCGCAGCCGCTTCCACGACCGCCGTATACACCGTCAGAAACACAAGTACATAAAACCAAGCGTGCATGATTTCAATTTTAAAACCAATCACAAGTACATCATTTTCGGATTAGGATTCTTTGCAGTTAAAAAGTTAATTACAAGAGTAAAATTATTAAATCACAGTCATCCATCTTAAAGTGGATGGTTGTGATTTTTTTAAATAAAAGATAAATAATTTTTAAAAAAAAATCAGATGACCATAATTTTCTACTTCCAACTGCAATTACAGAGTGAAATTGTTAAAGCACAGCCATCCATCTTAAAATAGATAGTTGTGCTTTTTTGAAATAAAAGATAAATAACTTTTAAAAAAAAAATTAAAGTCGTCCATTTTAAAATAAATGACCATAATTTCTTACTTCCAACTACTCAGAATCCAAATGTCTTCATTTTCACCACTTGCTTCTCTCATTTAATTTGTTCATTTATCATTTTTTATTATTTCATTCCAATAATAATGGTAACATAAATATATGAGTAACTTTGTAAGAAATTATAAGTAGAGTTAGTATATTATTGATTAAAAAAGAGTTAAATTTTAATTTAATAGTAGGTTATTTGGAGTTTTAAATAACTTATAAGCATTGTGATTACGAGAGTCAGTGTTTCAAAAATAATCGCCTACTTCCATTTTGGTCCTCTTAGGTCTCATTTTATTGTGTGACTTTTTGCTCTCATGAAGCTATCCGACACTTAGACGATGATTCCCGCACGGCACCGCGTAATTCGATTTTTTCTGCCTAATTCAATTGTTCAATTTTTATAAGATCCATAAAAAAAGCTCAATTGATAAAACTAATGTATATAAAAATGTTAATGTACATATAAAACATTTTGTATTTGTACTGAATTTTTTTATTTGTTAAGAATTAACAAAAATCTTATTTTTAGTATTTTTTATCTTAAATATCTATTATTGTCTATAAATTTTTTTTACCATAATTCACATTTTCAATGAATTTATAATTTAATATATTTCAAAAATTAAAAGAATTATGAATCCAATCCCCACCTAGGTCCCGGAAGCCCATGCCACCCAATTAGCGCCTAACACTTTTTAAAACATTGACAAAAATAAATACAATTGCATTTTAAGCATTATATAATCACTTGAGAGCTGCCTAAGAAAACAAATGAATATATTTTTTAATCATTTAAGAGTTTATATTACTCATAAGTCAATTTTAACAAACAATTCAACTGTTTTTCACTTACTTATAAGTCGGATATAAATTGAATATAACTTATAAGCAATAAGTTAAAAAACCTATTAATAATTTATTATAAATGATATATTTAATGAGTTTTTATAGTCTAATAAGTCATGATGGATAGATGAAAGATATCAAGTAAAAATTATTACTCCCTCCATCTAAAAATTATTGTCTCTTTAGCCATTTTTTTAGTTCTCTTTTTAGTTGTCAATTTAGATTATCAATGCATTTTGTACAATTTTTTCTCTAATTTGCTCTTGTATTAAGTATGAGAGAGATTATGTATTGTTAAAATTATAAGTGAGTAATTAAGAAGAAAGAGAATTTAGTAAAGGATAAATTAGTTATTTTAGTTGTGCAATAAATTTTTCGTTGGTTTTGATGATTCGATTAAATGGATAATATTTTATAAATGATGGAGTATTATATATTTGATATTAAGTGAATTGATGAGTTCTTTAGACAAATTTATATACAAGTCATGGGTCTGAAAATAACCTTCTAAACTTATAAGAAGCTCAATTCGGTTCTGAAATTCTAAATGTACAAATCAGACCTAAATTAGATTAATGTTTTCTACTCGAATCGAACGTGGCCACCCGACAAACATGTTTGAGGATAATGGGTATTTTTTTTTTTGGTAAAAAGGATAATGGGCATTTAGTAGATAGGGCAGGGATAACAATAAATTAAATGCTTGTCCAATAGACACGGAGTGAGCTAAAAGCACAAATTTTGAAGGACGTAAGTCAAATGGTCATTAAGTGAATACGGTACGAGGAGTGATTTTCTTTTGCCACCAACTTAATGCAATCAAGCACGCTTTAATAAATTTAAACAAATTGGTTTAATACTGATGTTTAATACATTATTTTCAGAATCGGATCCGCCACCAAATTGATAAAGGTAGTAGTTTATGGATTTAAGGTTCAACCGAATTAATTTAGTGGTCGGATCGAATTTTCTTAAAATATGTAAAAATAATAAATATTTTATATAATTTGATATTAAACATGTAATATAAGTTATACTCATATAAAAATTAATAATATTAAATCAAATATTCTATAATTCAAAGTTATATTTTAAATAAAAATAAAATACAAGATAATAACTAATATAATCTAATGAAAGAATTCAAACCAAATTCTATATTGTATAGATTGGATAAAAAAAGTTAATCAATTTTTTATGATATATAAAAATTATGCATTAAAAGAATTAAAATTTATACACAATATGTAAAATATAAAAATTATATATCCATTTAATATAAATTTAATCAAAAAATTTAAAGTAACGTTATTTAAAAAATTTATATATTATTTTGTTATGAAAAATATTCAAAGCTATTATTGAAAGAAATATTTTAAATTTAATAAAATATGCAGTATATGAAATCAAAAAATATTTATTATGGTTTTTTATAATAAAATATTATTAAAATAATTTAAAAATTAACAATATATAATATAAAAGTATATAAGGAGAAAATATTACCACTTGTGTGTGGTAGCTCGGTTGGTAAAGCATGTATTGAAACATATGTTGGAGTTTTTGTGTTCAATTCCTACCACCAACAATTTTTAAAAAAAACATGATTTTAAAGAACCGAAAACCAGTTATCGATTGAACCGACCGGTTTTTGATCGATTTGGTCGGTTTAACCGATCATTGACCGATTCTTGACTACGTAAAAAATATAATGCAACTGTCATTGACCGATTCTTGACTACGTCAATTTCCGATCGAACTGATCTGATCCAATTTAATTTTCAAAACTATGGTTTAATGTATAACAATGCATTTTACACTTCCGAATTAGGTTAAATATAGTCAATTGCAATAATACATGGTTAAATATATAAACGTGGTTGAATAATCGACATGAAAGAGTTATTACTAAGCCCAGATTGATATTGTTTTTTAAATTATTTTAAAAATAATATGCTTTCATAAATTTTTAATAGAGCTATATATTTTGATCTTTCATAATAATTAATTCGGAACTTTCTGATTTATTTTTTTCAAAATCAAACCTGCAGCTTTCAAAAAAACCTTGAAAATAGAGCTTTTCAGAAAAACTGCTGAAAAAAGCTGCAAAAATTCACAGCTAAACTGGCCCCTCAATATTTCACTTTTAATTAAGGCGGTAATAATCATAATGGGTAAATGCTTATGACCTCCCTGGCTTTTGACCAAATACACTAGTATTTCTCTGTGTTTTACAAATATAATTTATAGCTCTCAGAGTATTGCTTTTATCTTACTATGTCCTCCTTATATTTTTTTATCATCTTTTTTGTATCAAATTCTTAACATAATATGTCTATGGACAAAAGTTGGTCATATACAACATATCTAAGTATGTTATGGATAAAAATTGCTATAAAAAGATTTTTGAATGTTATTTTTTCAAGTGCAATCATTCTTTGAAAGCTATAAAAATGTCTTATAATTTGTAAAAAAAATTATTTTTATGGTTGTAAACCCCATGAAACAAACATAATAAGACTAGATATACCAGCAAATATATAATATAAAATTAATTTAAAAAAAACATATAATATAAGATGCCACTACAAGAAAATTTCTAAATAGCGTCAAAAAATAGCGTCGACATATATTTCGCTTCTAATAGCATCGACTTTGAGTGGGATTAGGGTCGACAATTGCTATAAAAAGTTTATCAAATAATTGTGACAATATTGCGTCGACTTAGCATCAAAGATATTAGCGACGAATATTGTTGATTCAGTTACAGGCTACTTAGCGTCAAATTTTATATTGGAAGAAAGTTGGCGTAGAAATAGCGTCGAAAATGAAAATTTCCCGAAACCATTACCGCTCAGGGTATATTTGAGCGGGAAAATTAGCTTCCGATTGTCGTCTCTAAATTTACATTTTAATAATTATATTTTCTAAAAAGTGGACTCTATATTAAAGCTATATTGTGCCTTTATATCAACCTCTCTCACTTCATCGTTCAACCCACTTCACTTTCTCCGTCCCTCAAACACGGTATGGTTTTTTCTCTCCTTTTTAAGTTCATATATATGGTAGATCTACTGATTAGTTGTTCCTTGTTCGTTTTTCCTCTTATCCTTCTCTCCCTTTTGGTTTTTCCTTCAATTTGGCTTAGGTTTCTACAATTTGAAACTTTTGATTCTTAATTTCTCACATGCGATTGTGTTACTTTCTTTTGCATGTTTAAAATTAGGGATAAATATAACAAATTCGACAAGTTTCATACTTTATTTTGCTTTTGACTCCAAATTTTGGTTGACAAAGAAGGAAGAATCTCTCTGACTGTTTAGTTACCCAAACCCAAATTTTCTCCTATTTTACTTGCTCACTTCAAATTCAATTTTTTTTTCTTTTTTTTCTGTTTTAGTTTTTATACATGTGTTTGCTGGGGAAAACACTAGATGGCTACAAACCCTAATTTCCTTGTTCTATCTATGGTCATTAATCTCTAATGGAGAAAACACTACTTTATGAGATTTTTTTTTTGGTAAGTACTACTTTATGAGATATGCTCATATTTCCCTATTTGGTTTTATTTTATTTGGTGGTGCGGAATCCATCTCCAAGGCTTGTAAACCTGTGATCTGCACTAATGAAAGAAGACAAAGGGGCGTGGGTTGGTTGAAACCCCTCCGATGCCTAAATCAGTATATTTGCCTTAGAGAGATATGAAGAAGTAAAGAGAGAGAGAGAGAGAGAGAGTAGTAGTAGAAGATGAGCTCTTACCTTTCATGTGGGAGATCGCCCTTTTATAGGGGTTTTGAGTGTGGGTAGTGGGTTTTGGGCCTCATCTGCGTAATAGGCTTCGGTTAGATTTTTTATGGCCCGTGCTAAGTTTTCCCCCCAAATTTGATGGGAAAATACATTGATGTAATTGTTAAGAGTACACATTCAAAATAATACGTATATTAGTAGACAGCTTTCGCATGGTGCGAATAGATGAGACTTTGCATGGTGCAAAGGGTATTCAAAAGAGTTTCGCATGGTGCAAAGAGGTGAGACTTTGCATGGTGCAACAGAATGCGAGACGTTGATGATTTATATGTCTTTAAAGAAGAGGGCTTTTAGTGCCTTACGAGATAGGGGCTTTGAGTGCTATAGTGGTATGGGCTTTTGCCTTAGTGAGATAAGAGCTTTTGGTGCCTTAGTAAGATAAGGGCTTTGAATGCCGTAGTGAAATGGGCTATTTGCCTTACTGAGATAAGGGTTTTTGCTGCCTTAGTGAGATAAGGGCTTTTAGTGCCATAGTGGTATGGGCTTATGCCTTAGTGAGATAAGGGCTTTGAATGCCATAATGAAATGGGCTTTTGCCTTTCTGAGATAAGGGCTTTTGTTGCCTTAGTAAGATAAGGGCTTTTAGTGCCATCGTGGTATGGGCTTTCACCTTAGTGAGATAAGGGCTTTTGGTGCCTTAGTGAGATAAGGGGTTTGAATGCCATAGTGAAATGAGCTTTTGCCTTAGAGAGATAAGGGCTTTTATTGACATGAAGTACTTTTGCCTTAGAAAAGTAAGGCTTTTAGTGCCTTAGTAAGATAAGGGCTTTGAGGGGCTTAGCGAGATAAAGGCTTTGAGTGCCATGGTGGTATGATCTTTGCCTTTGACTTTTGTAATGTATGTTGAATAAGGGAAGCGACTCTAGCTAGTTTGATAACGCGAATATGAAAAGTAAATCTTCCTTCGATAATGCGATTATGGGAAACGAATCCTTTTTTCAATTATGTGAATAAGGGAAGTGAATCTGGCTCTTTCAGTTCATTGGCAGCCTTTCCATCCAGCAAATACGGTTGCTACTTTAAGTGGATACGACCGAATAATTATTTTGATAACATGAATATAGGGAGCAAATCCTCTTTTAATAACTCAAGTAAGGGAAGCAAATTCTCTTTTGATGAAGTAAATAGGGGAATCAAATCATTACGATCACGCGAATAGGGGAAGCAAATCACTGCGATAACGCGAATAAAGGAAGTGAAATAGAGGCTTTATTAATCACATCCTTCAAGATATCATATCACTTCTAGCGTTCTTGTGTAGGTCTTGGAAGCTTCAATAGTTTTGCTAGAGCGAATAGGGGAATCAAATCATTATGATCACGCGAATAGGGGAAGCAAATCACTACGATAACACGAATAAGGGAAGTAAGATAGAGACTTTGTTAATCATATCCTTCAAGATATTATGTCGCTTCTAGCTTTCTTGTATAGGTCTTGGAAGCTTTGCTAGTTTTGATGAAGTAAATAGGGGAGTCAAATCATTACGATCACGCGGACAAGAGAAGCAAATCACTGGCATAACGCGAATAAGGGAAGTGAGATAGAGGTTTTATTAATCACATCCTTCAAGATATCATGTCGGTTCTAGCGTTCTTGTGTAGGTCTTGGAAGCTTCGATAGTTTTAACGAAGCTAATAGGGGAATCAAATCATTACGATCACGCGAATAGGGGAAGCAAATCACTGCGATAACGTGAATAAGGGAACATCCTTCAAGATATCATGTCGCTTTTAGCGTTCTTGTGTAGGTCTTGGAAGGTTCGATACTTTTGCTTTTAAATGGATCAATTTAGAACCAACCGGTGAAGACGGACGTGATTCAAATGATAAATAAGAGAATCTATGTTGATTGATCGTGGGTTCATGGTTCGATTCCCATAGACGGCGCCAATTGGTGCAGAATCCATCTCCATGGCTTATAAACTTGTGATCTGCACTAGTGAAAGAAGACAAAGAGGGGTGGGTTGGTTGAAACCCCTCGGATGCCTAAATCAGTATATTTGCCTTAGAGAGATATGAAGAAGTAGAGAGAGAGAGAGAGAGAGAGAGAGAGAGAGTAGTAGTAGAAGATGAGCTCTTACCTTTCATGTGGGAGATCGCCCTTTTATAGGGGTTTTGAGTGTGGGTTGTGGGTTTTGGACCTCATCTGCGTAATGGGCTTGGGTTGGATTTTCTATGGCCCGTGCCATTTGGATATCTACTGTTAATATCTCTTTTGAACTTGCTTTGTTTCTCTACATGCCAAAGTTGGCATTTTTTATGGTGGATTTCTTATTATTTATTTATGTTCTTTATTTCTATATCAAATGCTTGATATTACACTAATTATTTGGTTGTTTTAGATGAATTTGCCTTGAAACTAACCTCTGAATACAACTTGAGACCGCAAAAAAGTTGTAACAAACCGAAATTTCCAAAATTTGCTTATAATATATTACTATGGTCTTAAAATATCATGAAAATTATTTTTATTGTTATTATTGTTATCGGATATAAGGCATGAGGAAATAAGAGTTAATTAATATGAATTGGGCATTTAATTATTTGTTCAAGGGCAATATTGGAAATTAAAAAAAATACATATCAGCTTCTACCCTTCATCTTCTTCATTTACCTCGTTTCCTTTCCTTTATCCAAAATTTTCCATAACCTAAAAACTTCCGATTTCTTCGATTCAACTTCGAATTCTTGTTAGAAATCGATCCTTAAGCCCTCTATCATCATCAATTTCAGTGAATCAAGACTAGAAGAGGAGGATTTCAGTTTTTAAGGTTCGGATGAATAGTAATCTGAATTTGAGGTGAGTCATTTTTGATGAAATTAATGTTTAATTAGTAGAATTCATGGTAGATTAAGCATATTTATGGTATTAGGAAGTTTATTTATACAATATCTTGATATAATTATATATGACTGTTGTAGAGGAAGCTAATGCAAGCAAATCAAAGGCAAAAGAGGTAGAAGAGAGCTAGAAAGAGCTAAGAAAAAGGTTTGTGTCTCAAATTTCGATTTATCGGTTTTTCGGAAAATTTCCAGATTTGTATCCCTGTTTTGTTTTAATGTTTTCTCTTGTTATATAAATCCAATTTGAATGATTCTTATTCTATTGATATCTACAAAAAGTAAGAAATATATGTTAAGAAGAAACCTTGTTGAATTTCGTTCGTTTTCAATATGAAATTTTTGCTTGAAGTTGAGTCATGAAATCTGTTTTCGGAAAATCTCAGCTTTGTACACTGTTTAGTATTTTGATCATAACTTTGATTATACAATTTGGATTTCTGTTATTCTAGTGGTTTTGGAAAGCTAAGACATGTGGCTAATTATTTTTAGAATAAAGTTCTTCGATTGGGTGATGTTTTGATAGTGAAAAATGCAAGGGAAGTCAGATCACAGAATCTGGAAATTTCTGGAAAGTATGAATATTGATCTTATTGAGTTTTAATTGAAGTTTGATGCTTAAAAATTTGGGATTTGGATTTCTTAATTACTGAAGTTATGTTGAATTATGATTGATGGTTTATACTGAAATTTTTAAGATGTTACTTTGATTTATTGCCCTTATTAAACGAGTAGAATTCGGGTCAGGGTAGATTGGCGCCAATAAAGGGGGGTACAGTACTGTACAAACAATTGAAGCTTTGGCTTCGGGCTTTTGCCGATATTATGATTTATATATATTGATATTGAAGCTTCGACTTTAGGCTTGACCGATATATTGATTTTGAAGCTTCGGCTTCGGGCTTGACCGATACATTGATATTGAAGCTTCGGCTTCGGGCTTGTCCGCTCCCATATCCATTTTACCGTTATTCAGGTTTTGTTTACTTTGAGCAATATATGGTTATAGTGTTTGGAAAAATTGGATATAAATTTGATTGTACTTTGAAAGGATTACTATATAAGTTTTGTGATTTGGTTTTATAAAGTTGTTTAATTTGTTTTTGACTAATGAACAATCTTGTTTTCTATTTTAAAGTGTTAAAAATGTTCAAAATTGTTGTATTTCTTTTATGGACACCACTAAGCAAATTTCTTAGCGTGTAGTTATTTTTCTACACGTAGGTGGATATTTGTAGATAGCTTGGACCAAAGTGGTATAAGTGGATCAGCTTGAAGAGCAAATAAGGAAAGACTCGACGTGGATTTGTAATTTGATGTAATATTATGGTTTGTAGAATAATGGTATGTACTAGATGGTGTGAGAAATATAAAGTGGTATTAAGAAATATTTGGAGAATAATTAGCATTGAGAAATAATTTGGAGTTGGAAACATTATATTTGTATTTGTACATATTAAATCTATAAGTATTGAACTTCATATAATGGAGTAGAGTTATTTATTGGGTTATTATAGTTACTGTGGCACTTCCTATAAAGGGGGTGTTACATTTGTTGGTATCAGAGCCAAGGTTTAGGCGATTCTAGGACTAGATGTACATGCCATTTAGGATATAAATATGCTATGTTAGTTGTTTGATCCACTTTGGTCCAATTTTCAGGAATAAGTAATGGCTAGTAATAGTCACAACCAGAGTGAGGAAGAGGATGTTGAGAGTACGGTCCGTATTAGACAAGGGGATGAAAGAAAACATGAACCTCCACCAGTTCATGGCTTTCCCGAACAACCTACTCCAGCACAAGCTGCTTTACATCAGCATATGACTACTGAAGTAATCACACAAGTACTACGAAACATACCAATCCCACAAGTTCCTGTAGTACCTCACATTGAAAGAAGAGATGAGAGAACTCCTCTTGAAAGAATCAAAAAGCTTCCGGCTGATGACTTCAAAGGGGATACAGTGGATCCTGTATTTGCAGAAGATTGGCTTGATCATACTAAATGGTGTATGACTAGGCTTCATTTTACAGATGAAGAGAGACTAGATTGTGTGCAAGGTCTACTCAAAGAACAAGCAAGGAGGTGGTAGGATAATATTGTGAGAGAAAGGCGAACCAGAGAAATCACTTAGGGCCTTTTCTTGGAATAATTTGATAAGAAGTACGTTAGTGAACGATTCAAAGATGAGCAGAGGAAATTGTTCTTGTCTTTGAGACAGAGATGAATGACTGTATCAGAATATGAAATTCAATTCCTCAAACTCGAGAGGTATGCTCCTGATATCATTGACAGTGAAGTAAAGTGATGTAAGAGATTCGAGGATGGGCTGAATGATGAAATTAGAGTGCATTTACTTGCACAAAGGATTAGGGTGTTCAATGACTTGGTTGATGCTGCTACGGGTATTGATAAGATCAATTCAGATAGGCAACAAAGAATGGCTAAAAGATCTGGATTTCAAAAGGGGTCACAGGGTCCAGTTAGTTCAGAATCTCCAAGTAAGAAACAGAAGGGAACATCAAAACAAACACAATCTCATTTCAAAGGGTTTTCACCAAGACAAACCATAAGTATGGGGTCAGCGGCTAGTGTACCTTCAAGTCAAGGCAGAGGAAATATTCCACAATGTTCTAATTGTAAAAGGATGCATACAGGGGAATGTTGGGGAAAAGGTAGAGTTTGCTTTAAATGTGACTCGAGAGAACATTTGATTGCAAATTATCCTCAAAGACAGATTAGTACATCTGCACCTGCAGTAGTTCCTACTCCTACAATGCAAGGTGGAAGAGGAAGGGGAAGAGGAAATGCTAGTGGTTCAAGTGGGCATGATGTGGCTCAACAAGCACCGTAGAGTGGTAGACCGGGAGGAATGGCGCGAAGTTATGCAATCCAAGGGCCTGAGACTCGGGAATCTACTGAAGTTATTGTCAGTAAATTTTTATTCGTTAATCACGATGTTTATGCTTTGATAGTTCCCGGTTCATCTCATTCATATATATGTACTGCGTTAGCACAAGAGAAAGGGTTACATATAGAAGAATTGGGGGAAAATATTGAAGTGACTAATCCTTTAGGACATAGTGTGATAGTAAACAAAGTGTATATGAATAGCCCTATTATGATTCAACATCAACTTTACCTTGCAAATTTAATGGAGTTACCTTTCTGAGATTACGATGTTATCTTGGGAATGGATTGGTTATCGGAACATCGAGCTGTGGTGGATTGCAAAAACAAAAGAATGTCACTTCAAGTTTCTGATGGAGAAGAAATAATTATCGTGGGGTAGAGATCAGATTACCTCTATAACATAATTTCTTTTATGAAGACTAAAAGGCTGGTTAGGAAGGGATGTCAGGCCTACCTAATCTTCGCTCTAGAATCGAAGAAAGGTGAGTTAGAATTGTAGAATATTCCTACCATATGTGATTTTTCCTCATGTATTTCCAGAAAAACTATCGGGGTTGCCACTAGAAAGAGAGGTAGAATTTGCAATTGATGTATTGCCGGGTATCGCACCAGTATCCAAAGCACCATACAGAATAGCGCCTGCTGAACTGAAAGAGTTATAGATCTAGTTGAAAGAATTGTTAGATAAAGGATTCATACGCCCGAGTATATCCCCGTGGGGTGCACCAGTGTTCTTTGTTAAGAAGAAAGATGGCTAGCTCCGATTATGTATTGATTACCGGGAGTTGAATAAATTGACAGTGAAGAACAAGTATCCATTGCCAAGGATTAAAGACTTATTTGATCAACTCAAGGGTGCCAAATACTTCTCCAAGATTGATTTGAGATCGAGTTACTATAACATGAGAGTGAAAGATGATGATATTGCAAAGACGGCTTTCCGAACCAGATATGGGCACTATTGAATTTTTTACGATCCCAGTTGGTCTAACTAATGAACCAGCAACATTTTTGGACCTTATGAACCGTGTCTTTTATTTATATTTAGACAGGTTTGTAGTGGTTTTCATTGATGACATTTTGGTGTATTCTAAGTCACGGGAACAGCATGATCAATATTTGCGAATAGTCTTCCAAACTTTGAGGGAAAATAAATTATATGCTAAACTTAGCAAATCTCAGTTTTGGCTTAAAGAAGTTTCTTTCTTAGGCCATATTGTTTCTGCAGAAGGAATTAAAGTGGATCCTAAAAAGATAAAAGCAGTTGTAGAATGGAAACCACTAAAGAACCCTACAGAAGTCAGAAGTTTCCTTGGTTTAGCAGGGTATTATAGAAGATTTGTGAAGGGATTTTCTATCATTGCTACCCCGCTGACGAAATTACTTCAAAAGAATGCAAAATTTGAGTGGAATGATAAGTGCCAAGAAATTTTTGAGAAGTTGAAGGCGATGTTGATAAAAGCACCCATCCTTACCCAACCAGAGCCTGGAAAGGACTTTATAACCTATAGTGATGCTTTGCATAGTGGTCTTGGGTGTGTTTTGATGTAAGAAGGGAAAGTGATTGCCTATGCTTCCAATCAATTGAAGAATCATGAAAGGAATTATCCTACACATGATTTGGAAATGACTGCAATAGTCTTTGTCTTGAGAATTTGATGACACTATCTTTATGGAGAAAAGTGTTATATTTATACAGATCACAAAAGCTTGAAATATTTACCAATACAGAAGGAGTTGAATTTAAGGCAGAGAAGGTGGATGGAATCCATTAAAGATTATGATTGTCTTATTGACTACCATCCAGGAAAGGCTAATGTGGTGGCAGATGCTCTCAGTAGAAAGATAATGATAGCACTAAGGGCTATGAATACGGGGTTAGCTCTTATCGTGGTGGAGCCTTAATTGCAGAATTGAAGATTCAACCTGTACTACTACAACAAGTTAAGCAAGCACAAAATGAAGATGATGGCTTGAAGGTTATTCGAGCACAGACACAAGTGGGTATCGTAGATGACTATATGGTTCGAGAAGATGGGTGTCTATATTTTAAAGATAGACTATGTGTGCTAACAAGATGTACCAAAATTTGAAGAGCCATTATTGGTGGAATGGGATGAAGAAAGACATTACTAACTGTGTTTCTTAATGTCTAACTTGTCAATAGGTGAAAGCCAAACATCAAGTTCCTTCTAGATTGTTGCAACCAATAACAATTCCAGAATGGAAATGGGAAAGAATCACAATGGACTTCGTGATGTCTTTACCACTTTCACAGAAGAAACATAATGCAGTGTGGGTTGTTGTAGATAGATTGACAAAGTCTGCTCACTTTCTTCCAGTTAGGATGGATTATTCACTTGATAGGTTGGCTCAGTTATATGTGGATGAGATAGTGCGACTACACGGAGTGCCAATTTCAATCATTTCTGACCGAGATCCAAGATTTACTTCTAGATTTTGGAAGAAATTGTAAGAAGCCTTAGGTAGTAAACTTCATTTTAGTACTTCATTTCTTCCTCAAACAGATGGTCAATCTGAAAGAGTAATTCAGGTGTTGGAAGACATGATGAGAAGTTGTATCATTGAATTTGAGGGAAGTTAGGATAAGTATTTGTCCCTCATAGAGTTTGCCTACAATAACAGCTATCAGTCAAGCATACAAATGGCGCCATATGAAGCATTGTATGGAAGAAAATGTCAAACTCTATTATATTGGACCGAACTTAGTGAAAATAAGATTGTGGGAGTGGATTTGATTCAGGAGACAAAGGAGAAGGTAAAACTTATTCATGAGAGATTGAAGGTTGCATCGGATAGACAAAAGTCTTATGCTGATCTAAAAAGAAAAGACATTACTTATGAAGTTGGGGATAAAGTACTTCTCAAAGTATCTCCTTGGAAGAAAGTCCTGCGATTTGGCAAGAAAGGCAAGCTCAGTCCGAGATTCATTGGCCCATATGAGGTTATAAAGAAGGTTGGACCGGTAGCTTATCGGTTGGCACTACCCCCGACACTCGACAAAATTCATAATGTGTTCCATGTGTCAATGTTAAGGAGATATAAATCAGATCCATCGCATATCTTATCTCCTGATGTCGTAGAAATCGAACCCAACTTGACGTATGAAGAGGAACCGGTACAAACTTGGTGAGAGAGGTTAAATAATTGAGAAACAAGTCTATTCCATTGGTAAAAGTACTCTAGAGGAATCATAAGGTTGAAGAAGCAACTTGGAAACCAGAGGATACAATGAAAGCTCAATATCCGCAATTGTTTTCAGGTAATTTTCGAGGACGAAAATTCATAAGAGGGGGAGAATTGTAACGAACCGAAATTTCCAAAATTTGCTTTCAATAAATTACTATGGTATTAAAATATCATGGAAATTATTTTTATTGTTATTATTGTTATTGGATATAAGGCATGAGGAAATAAGAGTTAATTAAGTAAGAGGGATGAATTGGGCATTTAATTATTTGTTCAAGGGCAATATTGGAAATTGAAAAAAAAATACATATCAGCTTCTACCCTTCATCTTCTTCATTTACCTCATTTCGTTTCCTTTATCCAAAATTTTCCATAACCTAAAAACTTCCGATTTCTTCGATTCAACTTCGAATTCTTGTTAGAAATCGATCCTTAAGCCCTCTATCATCATCAATTTCAGTGAATCAAGACTAGAAGAGGAGGATTTCAGTTTTTAAGGTTCATATGAATAGTAACCCGAATTTGAGGTGAGTAATTTTTGATGAAATTAATGCTTAATTAGTTGAATTCATGGTAGATTAAGCATATTTATGGTATTAGAAAGTTTATTTATACAATATCTTGATATAATTATATATGGCTATTGTAGAGGAAGCTAGTGCAAGCAAATCGAAGGCAAAAGAGGTAGAAGAGAGCTAGAAAGAGCTTAGAAAAAGGTTTGTGTCTCAAATTTCGATTTATCGATTTTTCGAAAAATTTCCAGATTTGTATCCCTGTTTTGTTTTAATGTTTTCTCTTGTTTTATAAATCCTATTTGAATGATTCTTGATTCTATTGATATCCACAGAAAGTAAGGAATATATGTTCAGAAGAAACCTTGTTGAATTTCGTTCGTTTTCAATGTGAAATTTTTGTTTGAAGTTGAGTCATGAAATCTGTTTTCGGAAAATCTCAGCTTTGAGCACTGTTTAGTATTTTGATCATAACTTTGGTTATACAATTTGGATTTCTGTGATTCTGGTGGTTTTGGAAAGCTAAGACATGTGGCTAATTATTTTTAGAATAAAGTTCTTCAATTGGGTGATGTTTTGATAGTGAAAAATGCAATGGAAGTCAGGTCACAGAATCTGGAAATTTCTGGAAAGTATGAGTATTGATTTTATTGAGTTTTAATTGAAGTTTGATGCTTAAAAATTTGGGATTTGGATTTCTTAATTACTGAAGTTATGTTGAATTATGATTGATGGTTTATACTGGAATTTTTAAGATATTACTTTGATTTATTGCCCTTATTAAACGAGTAGAATACGGGTCAGGGTAGATTGGCGCCAATAAAGGGGGGCACAGTACTGTACAAACAATTGAAGCTTTGGCTTCGGGTTTTTGCCGATATTATGATTTATATATATTGATATTGAAGCTTCGACTTTGGGCTTGACCGATATATTGATTTTGAAGCTTCGGCTTCGGGCTTGACCGATACATTGATATTGAAGCTTCGGCTTTGGGCTTGTCCGCTCTCGTATCCATTTTATCGTTATTCAGGACTTGTTTACTTTGGGCAATATATGGTTAAAGTGTTTGGAAAAATTGGATATAAATTTGATTGTACTTTGAAAGGATTACTATATAAGTTTTGTGATTTGGTTTTATAAAGTTGTTTAATTTGTTTTTGACTAATGAACAATCTTGTTTTCTATTTTAAAGTGTTAAAAATGTTCAAAATTATTGTATTTCTTTTATGGACACCACTAAGCAAATTGCTTAGCATGTAGTTGTTTTTCTACACATAGGTGGAGATTTGTAGATAGCTTGGACCAAAGTGGTATAAGTGGATCAGCTTGAAGAGCAAATAAGGAAAGACTCGAGGTGGATTTGTAATTTAATGTAATATTATGGTTTGTAGAATAATGGCATGTACTAGATAGTGTGAGAAATATAAAGTGGTATTGAGAAATATTTGGAGAATAATTAGCACTGAGAAATAATTTGGAGTTGAAAACATTATATTTGTACTTGTACATATTAAATCTATAAGTATTGAACTTCATATAATGGACTAGAGTTATTTATTGGGTGATTATACTTACTGTAGCACTTCCTATAAAGGGGGTGTTACAAAAGTAGTAAGCTCTTCATTACTTATTTGAATATAGTAGCTGCTATGCTCTTGAACTGGAAACACAATGTGTTTGGAACTATGTTGAAAACAATTATGTTCCTAGATTGATTCTATCAATATATGATGGAATTTGAATTTAAATCCCACTATATGCAAGCTGATTATGGTCGTGGTGTGAAGTACTAGTGAGGCTATTTTGTAAAGCAATGTTTAGTTGGTTTCTTTAGGAGCGCTTATTTTGTTTCTAAATTGTGAGAATCAATATTATAATATGTTACGGGAATTTACCTTTTGTAATTCTTATTTTGGTTTTTAAAGGCTTGAAAGCTTGGAGTTGAGGAATAGCTTTTTAAAGTTCATAGGTACAACTAATTACAATAATTAAGTGTTGCGTTGTTATTTTAGGCAAATGTATGTTTCAGCTTGAGTTAAAGCTCCGATTTCTAAGCTAAGTGTTTCCCTTTCATGTAAATAGAATTAGAAATGTTACTATTCTTTCATTTTCATTTATAAAACTGCTAATTTTTTTCAATTATATTTGTTAAATTTGTTTTAGTCTATTCTAGTGATTCTGTTGAATTAGTTTTTATATCTTTGTCGGCTAGTTATCTTGTAATTCAAGTTGTGAAATACCAAGCTACTACTTAGATTTCTTCTATCAATTTGGTTTATTCGTAACTGCAACATAATTGTAATATGTAAGATTAATATTTATTTCAGTCATGGCTCGACGACCAATGCATGATGTGAGATGTAGAGGAAGGGGTCATGGAAGTGGAGGGCGTGGAGGTGCATCTAATGCTTTTCAAGGAGAAGTGATAAGGAATATACCGGCCGTTGAAATTAATGAAATTCAGAATAATCAATTTCCAAATGTTGAAAATCAAAATGAACAACCCATAAATATTCAGAATCAGAATGATCAACCCCGAGAAAATGAAATTCAGGACGGTAATATTGCTGAAGAACAAAATTTAGAAAATGGTGAAGATGAAGAACATATTCTAGCAGACGAACAATTATTGAATGGACGTAGGGTATTGACACTTGTGGGAAATACGTAAGTTTATTATCAACATATTCACATTCTTACCCACCTATTTATTTTATTTATTTTCTAGCTTTGCATTATATTGATTTTGTATGGTACTCTGGTGCTTTATAAAGGTTTAACTTGTGCTTTAATGTTTGGATAAACATTTTATATTCATATTTCTATTTAATCTTGCTGAAAACTTTATTAAATTGAGATTGCCTGTTTTAGGCCCTTGTCATCAGATTCTGTTGCTCGAGTCATTTGACGTACGTTTAAGTCTAGAATCGATCCCTCTGTATCAACTTGGAGGAAAATATCCAATGAAACCAAGGCCTTTTACTTTGAAGAATTCAGGGTACGTATATTGAATAGAAATAAAGATTGCTCATAACTACTATTTTAGAACATGTTATCTTGTTGTCATTATCTTTACTATTTGTCCAACGTCAATCTTATATGCATTTCTAGAAAGCATACCATTGGGAAGATGGCATGGAGGCAAGGGTCAAGAAAGCATGGAATACAATGGCCTCAAAGCGTTATTCATATATGTTGAGTAATGCTAAACGTGATAATGAGAAGCCTGATTTTGTGCCAGAAAATGCATGGGCTCAATGGTGGATTTATTGGAATAGTGCAGAAGCTAAGCGTATAGCGGAAAGAAATAAAAAGAATAGGAAAGGACAAAACGGAGCTAGTCCTTGCCATACAGGAGGTTCTGTTAGTACCATAGAGCATATGAGTAGACTTGTAAGTAATTAGTTCTATTAATTATGTTTCTGTTCAAATAGTTTATATAATTATGTCAAATTATCTTATAAATGTTTCTGAATCCTGATTTATGTTATAATTTATAAATGTAAGTGTTTGTGACTTTTGTTTAAAAAATGATTTTGTTTGGGATTTAGGATAGCTTAAATAATGCTTTGCATTTTAATTATATAGGCAAAAAAGTTGGGTCGAGCCCCTACTCACCCTGAGCTTTTTCTATACACTCATACGAAGAAGGGTGATGGACAAGCTTTTGTGGATGCAAAAGCAAAAGAAGTTTATGTGAGTTATACTCACCCCAAGCTTTCTTCATATATCGGTTCAAGAATAATATGTAGTATATAAATTACATTATATTTTTAGGACAGCATGATGGATATACGTCAACAAAGAGAAGAGAACTTCGAGGAAATAGATGAAAATCAAATCTACTTAGAGGCTGCAACCGGAAGTAGGAGTGACCGTGTCTATGGTCTTGGAGCATTTGCGGCTGAACATTGCAGAAACAAGAAATATGGATCATCAGGTACTAGAATACCAATATTAAGAGGTCTTTTTTGTTTGTTTTTTATTCTCTTAACTCAGTTTGTCTCATTTTCTGGCACGTAAGGAAATATTGATGATAATGCAAGTGGAAATTTTCTAAAGCAGGATCATGAATATGAATATTATGCATGAGTGATACTCGTAAAATTTTTGGTTGGCCTATTTTATTACTTGGTTCAGTCTGATGTAATGTGAATATTATGCTTGATTGGTACTTGATACTTTTGTGTTTGGTGTGATAAAATTTATACATCTGACAATGTTGTCACGGGCACACCTAAGGCGCATGAGGCTCCAGCCTCGGCGCCTTGGTGCTTACCAGGCGACTTTTATGCGCCTAGAATGTGTCTGGGCGTGTTAGACGCTAGGCGCCAGGCGTAGTCTAGGCACTCCAGAAACAAATTAGGCACAAAATTATTTTTTAATACTATTTATTTATTTAATTAATATTTTTTTCAGGTAATGATTATTAATCCAATTAAATTAGCTAATGGGAAGGGAAAGATTATTAATACAGTTAAATAAAACTATTTAAATGACCTGTATATATGTTACAACCTTAAAATTAGCTATGATTTGGTTAAAAAATTAATGATATAATTTAAAAGTTTGGTCAGTATTGATTGCATTATCTTAGTAATTTATTTCTTTAATTCTAATAACATTTGTTATTATTGTAGGTTTTCCATTCACAACTTATACAACCAAATTGGAGAATGAAATGAAGGATTTGAAGAAAATTGTTAGCAATATTACTCAACAACTACAAGAAGAGAAGCAATAAATGGAAGAACGTATGCGGGAACTAGTTCGAGAGATGGTTTCTAACACATCTCAATCTAGTCCAAGTATCTCTCGTCAATCTTAGTGTGCTTTATTTGATTTTCGGGCACACAAGTTTAAATTTTGATGCTCTGTTTATACATACGTATGTATACATACTCATTAGAGCATCAAACTTATTATTTTGTTGAGTAAACCTCATATTCACACATATTAATATATATTATTTTCGGGTTCAAATATGCGGAATTAATCATTTGAATCAATCCATCTCATAAGTCCTAAAATCAATTATTATATTAATAAAAATAATATTGTATATTGTATATCAAATTTTATTAAAAATTCAATTATAATAGCATTTACCCTTAAAATTGCATCAACATCAGCACTAAAATTAAATTGTGTCGACCACAATAAAATATTTGCGTCAAATTAGCGACAACATAATCACAATTCAAAAGTTCGCGCTATTTCTCCTGGCGGCAAACTAATCAAATATTTAGCTTCCACTTAGCGACGACACAATTAGCGTCGACGTTGACGACGCCATATATGAGACCTCAAACACATAATAGAGTGAAACTAGCGACGACAACGTTGTCGCTAAATTGCGTCGACAGAGAAGTTGTCGACTCTAAATTTTAACGTCTAGTGATATATACACGACCAAATTTTGGACGCTAAGTCAACGCGAATTAATAATCCAATGCTAAGTCAAGGCAAATTGAGATTTAGCGACGACTTTTTACTTGATGCTAATTCGCTATTTTCTTGTAGTGGCAGGGAAGTCATAGTTGAACAAAGACAACACGTAGGGAAATATAAATTATTTTTTAAAATACACGGAAGTATTAGTGGATTTGTTCAAAAGCCAGTAATGTTATAAATATTTACCAAATCATAATTCATCTTAATAAATATGTTTTCTTCAATTAAAAAAAAAATCATGGATTAATTAAGAAGGTACAATTGAAAAGAGTCCGGACAAAAAAAATCATTTTCCTTAGAGAAGTATGAATAATGGAAGGATTATTGCAAGTTTTTGGATTGTAATGCGCGTTTGTTAAATCCAAACTAATCATTTTCAATAATATGGGCCACTAAATTATTATTTAAGCATATAATTGATTTGAATTATCAAAAGTTTATGGAGTTATATGTCACATTATTCCAAATTTCTGGTGAAATAATTAAAACATACTAACTAATTCAATTATAATTTATGAAAATGATAGATTTCAGTTAAAAACCAATAATCATTACTAAATTGGAACAAAAATTTATATATATCTAATAAGATCACGCAATCCCAATTGCAAGAAAAAAAAAACAATTTTATGAGATATTTTATTAGTAATTTATTATACCAATCTAAGAATATTAGTAACTACTTTAATGCCTCAAATGATGAAATTTGGATGCTTCTTATGTCTTTATAAAATGGAATATACGTCAGACTTCATAAATTTTTTAAAGGGTTATTGAATTCATTGCCCCTCAAATTCACTACGTTTTATCATATGTTACCTTTAATTTTTAAGTGTTTTATTTTATCTTCTAAAGTTGATAAAATTATACAGTTTGCTCCTTCAATGCCACATGTCAGCTTTTGGTTGGAGAGAGAAAAATCTAAAAAATGACATTTTTAAAAAGTAAATCCATCCAGAAACTGACACGTGGCACTGAAGAGGCAAACTGTATTAATTTTGTCAACTTTAAGGGGTAAAGTGAAACACTTAAAAGATGGGGTGACATGTGATGAAATGAGGCAAGTTTAGGGGGCGACAGATGCGCTTAACCTTTTTCAAATACGTGATCTCAACTAATCTATAATTATGATACCAACAGAATTCTTTTATTTGAATGCATAATATATTTGAAATTTGTATAACTATATAATACAAAACTAGTTAAAGCATATTCAGTTATACCTCAAATCACTCATCGATTTGATTTATTTATAAATAACACAACTATGATTTGTTCCTTATTAGCTATATTTTATTCAAAAGACATAAATTTAGCAACTAAATCCTCACCAAAAAATTATTTTTAAATAAATTAGTTTTAATATCTATTTCATGATTCAAAGTTGTTGATATATAAGATGAAATTCTATTATCATTCTTAAAATTGTTCAAAGTCGCAATGGCTGAATTGGTGGCTTGGGAGAAAAAAAGTAAAATTGGTTATACAATCAGTTATGAAATTTTCGGAAAAACAATAAATGGAGCCAAAGTCTATGGGCTATATATTAGTGGTCCAAACATTAGACAAACACGTCATAAAGGCAACATAAATCCAGTTTTAGGAGTTGTCTTGTACTATAATTCAATACAATTCGGTTCAGATTATTTTACTTCAGTTTAGTTTATTTTAGTTATATATATTTATAATTTTACACTGAAATAAGTTTAATTCAACTCATTTCAATTCAATTCAATTCAGCTTTAGAAGTCGAAAAGATTAAGATCTTAATTTGAGTCTTCTATCTTTCTTTTCTGTATAAAAATAGCTGTAAATAGATAGTTATGATTATAAAACATTTGTTTTGAGTTATTTCAAATATAAAAAGTCAATAATAATAAAAAAAATTATTAGTTGTAATAGACAACCACAACATCTAAAATAACATCATTTTAAACCAAAATGAATATATAAAAATATATTGTGATTATTCTAAAATTATAGTACTTTGTAGCCTATGACTTTATTCCCAGTATAGCATCTTAATGTTGAAAACAAGAGACTTTATGGTCCTAATTTTATTTTATTTTCATTCCTAACATTCCAATTGAAAAGTTTAGAGCTGCAATTCATTATCCCAATTAAAAGACAAGTTAGGGTAGAAAGAAGAGATGAAAGTTGAAGTGATGAAAACAATATGTATACATGATAGAAAAAGAAAGCATAAAGGTCTAATCTAACTAACAAACATATAAGTTTTCATTCCAATCTATTTATCTATTGATTGATTGGTCTAATTTATTAAGATCTCAAATTTTTGCACTTGTGAAAACAATTTCAAATAATGTTTATTTGAAAAAAAAGATTAAGGGCCAGTTTGGTTATGCTTTCCCAAGCTGTTTAATTTAAAAGCTTAATTTTCAAGTTTTTTCTAAAAACAGCATATTTGATTTTGAAAAAAATAAATTTGATAATTCCTACTTAATTAGCATGAAGGATAAAAATGTATCGTTGAAAACTAAAATATATAATTCTATTATAAATTTACAGAAATAATTTATTAAAACAATAACTTAAAAACTAACAGCAAACAGCACCCTAACAAAAGTAACCAAAAGAGACAGAAATATACATGTGGGAAAAAAACTTAAAAAGTCTAATCTAATAGCTAATTGTACCCTTATTCATATGCACACTAACATGCAAAAGTGCACTTGGATAAATACACCTATATGTATTAGACTAAGGACATGATATTATATGTACAATATTCTATCAATCAAGTATGATGGGTCACATTGGTCTAGATTATCACTAGCCTATGTCTTGATTTACATAATAATTTCTTCTTTCACTTTTTACAATATTTTATTTGCTCATTCATCGGCCAGTATAGGAAAAATTCAACTTAATGGTATTGTTTAATTACGCAAATCTTATTTATTGTTTGATATATTAAAATTATTTATTTAGTATATGATTTATCGAAAAAAATTAGAAAGTAGTAGAAAATTTTAGCTCCATTAATTATACTAATTTGTTGATTGAATTTATCGCCATTTTTGATGAGTATATGTAATATTTTAATATAATAAAATTTAATAGACTAAACATTAAAATGATAAAAATTGAATAAAACAAACACTAAATAAGTAGTCTCGATAGGCTAAATACTAAAATCGCATTATTGAAAATGGTGCTAAACGGTGAAGCCGAGAAAAAATGGTATTGATACTTAAAGGTTTGTTGTTGCTAGGCATACGGTTCTCTCTTGTACGTCCTTGGATTCTTATATTGATGCAACAATGTTTATAAACCATCTAACAATGTTTATACAAGTATGAACATATATCTCCATTATGTCATAAAACTGTTTCACCCAAAAGTTTAAGTTGATAGGTAAGCTCAGTCATAATATTTATATTCCTGACACTCCCTCGCGCGTGAATGCCTCTCAGCCTAAAGCGGGTACAACACAGACTCATTCTGCTATGTGTTGCAATCTTAATGCAACAAAAGGAGTTGCCGGGATTCAAACCCTCGACCTTTAGGTCTAAGCTGCTCTGAAACCATGTTATGAGAATCTGTGGGTCTGGAGAGTGTTGGGCTTGATAAATAAGAGAGCACACAAGTGGGATTAAACTCATCTAACATAAAATCAATTGACTTGTATCCCAGTGTTTTACAATTCTTAGAAGATCCTGTACAAAATGGCTCATCTCTAGCTAGGACCTTTGAAGTTGGTTACACTCAATGGAATTTTCTAGAATTTAGCTAGGGGTTAGACCTGTTCATCGGGTCGGCTGGGTTGGGTTCGGGTTGGGTTTTGTCGGGCTTTTGACTAAAAGCATCAACCCAAGCCCGGTCCGACCCACACTTTAAAACTTCGAGCTCCAGTCGGGCTTACGAGGTCATTCCCAAGCCCGGCCCAAGGCCCGTAGGTAATTTTTCAATAATTTTTTTTGTGAATTTTTTAAAAATAAATTGACAAAATTATATATAACATTATTTATTTGAAATTCTTAATATATTATACAATTTATTGTATTTAAATTTGAAAATTCATTAGTATAAAATATAAATGTTAAAAATAATTATTTAATACAATTATAATATATATATAAAAAAATTAAATTATTGGTCGTCAGGCCGAGCTCGAGTTAGGCTTGGGTATTTATACAAAAATTAAGTTCGATCCGTAAAATTTCAAATTTTAACTGATTCAAATTCGAATTGAGCTTAATAATAAAATAAGTGTCCAAACTTGATTTATAGAATCGGGCTTAAGCCCGTCCGGCCTGCGAACAGGTTTACTAGGAGTTAAGTGACTTAAAAAAAAGAAAGAGAATCAAACAATATATCACGGTGTGGAAAGTAGAATTTCCAATGCCGTTCCAGCTCTCCACTAAATTAAAACCTGACCGAAAATGGTTGGTCTAAATACGAAGTGATTTGGTATCGTTTAAGTAAGGTTTTGAGTTCGAGTTCTAGTGAATGCAAAAAATTCTTATTGGGAGATTCACCCACTACAGCTGAGTGTGTGATCCGAGTCAAATCTAAATTAGTTAAAGTAAAGCTCCGATGAATAAGATGAAAAAAAATTAAAACCTGTATATAATATTCAAAGTGTACTGCAGTATTGTGTTGTTTCATGAAACAGTGGGTTTGAAATAGGAAATTAATTTTGCAGCAAGTACTCTTTTGTTTGTTTTCTTTACAGTTCACGTATCTATATTTCTCTGAATTTTGAGGATCTCTTAATTATCAGTTTCTAGACCTCGGGAGAAGGAGTGCTCCTCACAAAGGGGTCGCAGTGATTAGGTTTGGGCGGGCGACTATTTACTAAAAATACAGGTTTCCACAAAGTAGAGTTGGGCATGAATTAGACGGACCGAATTTAATCGGGCCTAATTAAAAAAATAGTAGCTTAATTTCGGTCCAATTTATATAAAATTAAAGTCGGGTTTAGTCGGGTCGAGCTTTTATAAAATAATCAAAACTCAAGCTCGCCTACTAATTAATATATATAATTAAAAATTAAAATATTTTTTAATAAAAAATTATTATAACAAAATAATTACAATTAAATTTTTAATATAAATTATAAAATTGAGTTTATATGTTAAATTTTATAAGAAAATTTTAAAATTTCAACAATTATTAGTGTTATAATTTAATAAATATATAATTATTTAATATATTTATTATTAGTTCGGGCCGGGCGGGGGTTTTAGAACTAAAATCAAACCCATCTTATTCTTTATTCAGGCCTTTTCGGATTCGAACAGGACCGAACTTATTCTTCAATCAATTTGTCCAAATCCGACTCATGGAAGGTGGGCCTTGCTAGCCGACGGGTAGGTGCCTAGGTCTACCGTAAAGATATAATTCATGCCAACACATTACAAAGAATAGTTTCCACTAAAGCGAGTACATATATATGGACTTGAAGCGAAGCTTCAATGTAATCTCACGGTTATAGGTAATTGCATAATCATTTCTTGACAAAAAAATATTCACCAAATTGCATGTGACTCAAATATTTAACCTCTAAAATTACTGATAAAGTTTTAACCGCCAGACTAAAATATTTACCTAACTTAAAATTTTACTCATATGTTTATCCAAGCTTTGAGGCATAACTTAATTGGAGTAATGTATTAAAAGTAAAGTACTTGTACAAAATTGAAAAGAAAATGTGATGGAAGCAAGCTATAAGTAATCTATTCTTTTCTTAGGTCTTGGGTTTAAAACTAATTCAATATAGTACAGATTTGTATAACATAATTTATACTATAATAAATTCAATTTAGCTGGCATAAATTCAAGATCACAAATAATTTTATTACCTAATGCTTCCAAAATGGGTTTCTTGAAAAATATATTTCTAACAGATCTTGTTTGTCATATATGCAATGCAACTATTCCAATTGAAGAATATTATAGAGCAAAGTCCACTATTTTCATTCAAAAAAGACAACAATTTTTCTGTACTTGATGATCTTCCTATTATATTATGCTTCGGACATCAAGATTGTGTTGGAATTTTCATGCAAATAAATAAGATTGTTTAAGGAAAATCAAAATCAGATCAGACCCCTTTTTCTGAACTAGGAAAGATGGATTATTTATTTCCCATTTTTCAAGTACAAAATACATGTAGTCCAAGTGGTAAGCGACTTAGTATCACTTAAACAAGGTCTCGAGTTCAAGTCCTAGTGAATGAAAAAAATCTTTATTAGAAAATTCACCCACCACAGCCAGACACGCGATCCTAGTTGAATATGAAAATAGTCTGAGTAACAGATGCGCAACAAAATATATGAGTTGTGCCTACTTGTGATTTTTACTATTTTACAACATTGTAATTTATGGTACAATTGATGCCTTTTATGTGCTTTCTATGATTCTTCTGACACTTATTTGTCATTTTATTGCTTCCTTACAAACAAAACAAAATCTCTATTGATTTTGGTAAACACAATGCTATCATGCTTCCCCACATTACCACACTAATATATGGTTTTTATTATTAAAACCGTGGCACCTATATATCCCACTCGCTTTGATTGGCTCAGTTCAATTCATTAAATGACACCCTAGAATTTCATAAATGTTTAATGTCACTCTAAAGTAGATGAAAACAAATAATGTACACGTCATATTTATTTATAAGTGTTAAAATGGATAAATTGACGGTATAATAACTTTTGTCTTACGTGGAAAAGTGGTCATATCGGCATTATGGGTTCATTGATGAAGTTTTGCTAAGTTTAGGATGACAATAAAAAAGTTTGCAAGTTTATAGCGGCAATAAACGAATTATGCCAAATTTAGAAAATAACAGATGTATTCAATGACTTAAATTAGTTAACTTTATTGGTGAAACCTATCGCTTGTTCTTTAACTTCTCGTTCTACTAATTGGGTTTGTACGTCTATAAATCGAGTTGCTAACTCTCTAGTAAGAGCAGGAAACTTTTTATCCCATCGAGATTATTGGTTGTCTTTATCATTCATATTAATGCCTCGAGCTTGGGTAACATTTTTCATGCTTTTGACACAATAGAAGCAATGAGAGGAAATGGAACAAATTTGGACGTGAATGCATACTAATTTAATGAAAGCAAAGGTGTCTTTGTCTAACGCCTCTACATTCAAATTCAAAAGATGAAAATTTAGTTAAAACAACGAATAAATTACGACGGTGGTTAATGATAGATTTTTTTATAGAGAAGAACATGTACTTTAACTTGATATAATACTTTATGTACGCTCTTTGCATCGGAAATCATTTTTCCATGTCAATTGATCGACTCTGTTGTATATAAGTTGTTAAAACAAATTTATAAACATCTTTTAACTTATAAGTTGAATGATGTGGTGTTATTAAGTACTTATAGCTATACTCATGGGCTAAAACATATAATCTAGTTTATCAAACTTATTTTTTAGCACATCATAAACACTTTTGAATTGATGAAGAAATACACCAAAAGTCCATCTTTTTATGTCTTTTTTTAATTTTTTTAATAGTTTATTAGTATATCAACTAATTATATGCCAAATTTTCTAATCATATTAAATATTTGTCACTTTTATCATACACATCATTTCTTATTTTAAGTTGCTTGCAAGATAAAAATAGCTTATAAGCAATAACATTACAAGTACTAGCAATTTAGAAACAAAGTTTACTGAAGAAGTGTTCTACAAACTTGTAATGGATATAATCGAATCAATTCCAAGATTAGATTTTGTATATATACATATTATTATGATGTCAATTAAAAGGATTAATTAGATATTCAAAATTAATCTATAATGAAATTTAAGACACGATAAACATAGGAGGCTGCATTTCAACTTTTTTTTTTATCTGATTTACTGAAACTATGCTCCGGTTACATTCAAATCCGATCTGGGTCGTACATCTAGCTGTAGTAGGTGAATCTCCTAATAAGGATTTTCTGCATTCACTAGAACTCAAATTCACGATATCAAACCGCTTAAGTAACCCTCATCAGTGGAATCCAACTTGTTGCTATTGCTAGAGTTGAATTATTAAAAGAAAAAGGAAAATGGGGAGTTAAAAAGTTGAAAATTAAGATTGTGAAAAGATATGAAGTTGGATTTTGATTTCCTAATAAAGAAACAAGAATATTACAAAGGACTGTATCCTACTTGTTAGCCCATTGCCCATTATAAAACTGTCCTTTCTGTTTTGATTCTTAAATTCAAACTCTTCACTTGATTTCCATCACCAATTATTTATTTTCCCTCCTCTCATTGATTTTTCATAATAATTTAATTTACTCTGCCATATAGGCTCTATTCTTATCAATTTATAAGTGGTAGAATTTAACTGAATTAAACTTATAAGTACTTATTTCAGTATAAATTTATATGTATGCAGTGCTTATAAGCATTGAACAGCTTTAAACTGAACGGATTATAAGTTGAAAAAGAATAAGGTTATAGTCTAATTTATTAAGAATTTATTTTAATATAAAAAGTCCCCAATAAATTAGTCATTTTTTATAACTTTATATATTCTTTTATTGATTTTAATAAATACTAAAAAGACTAATATTTTGAAACCCATAAGTGGTACATTAGCTTCTTGCTATACTAAATAAGATTTGGAGTTGCTTTTAGCTTGATTGATAACATTACTTTAAAGTTTCACTTAAGGCAAGAATCACTTAATTTGTGAATTCATATATTTGGAGTTATATTTTTTTGTTAAATTTTTTTTATAAATTTTGAATTTGAACCTGGAACTCCACTTTCTTGCTCCACCTTAAGAGAGAGAGGTGTGACTTATAATTTAAGTCGGCCATAATCAATAGTTTTTAAAGTTTAACACTTACTTTTCTTTCGTATCCAACAACATTCACACCGATAATCGAATTACCAAAAAATGTGAACCCAAAATCTATTAAAACACTTTCAATTGAACTCATGTCATGTTGCACTTACAAGAACTTAACTGATATAAAAAGATTAAGCTTATTTCAATATAAATTTTACCACTATATAGATATAAACTAACTTGAACTAAACTTATTTTCTGATTACAAGTCCGAAGGAAAATAAATTCAAATACTATAATAACACTTTTAATATTACATTCATTAAAAAAAATTAAAATTGTATATCAACACCCACGTTGAAATGCAAGAGTTTGTTTAAAAACTAGTGCATCTTCAACTTCAAAGTTGTAGACTGACTTAGGCTTATTTTGATAATTCACTTCGTTCAATTTACTTAGGGTCAGTGTTAAAATAAGTTATCCTCACTCATTTTATATAAAAGTATATATTTTAATTTTTAATAACACATTTTAATTCTTCATATATATTTTATTTTTTCAAAAATAAAATCTACACAAACTTAAAAATGCACTGCTAAAAGAAAGTCAAATTTGAATTTAATTCGGTGGAAAAGAATATTAATACACAAACCCTATGCATATTACAATATGGCCTATTAGAACTTTAACCCAAAGAAATTACAGTGTAGATATAGCAAACTACCAATAGCATATCAACTTGGTGATGCAACACTTAGACTAGATGATGTGTCAGAGAGTCATGTCATGTCATGTCATGAAACAAAATTTCCTGATTCATCTAAAGCATAGAATCCTTTTTGTTAGAACAAAATTAAAAAATCAACTCGCGTATCAAAAAGTTTAATTTTCCTATAATTGTTCTGATAATTAGATGGCCTTCCTATTTTAACTTGACATATAGAATATTTAGGAGCAATATAACGTGGACAGCTGTTTTAAACATGAACATCACATCCTAACAAGAATAATAATTTGAGGCTTAATACGTCATTTACATTCGAACTTGCTATGAAAAGTCAGATATCACCCTGAAGTAAATGTGTTCGTCGAACGAACTGGATTTCATCAAGCTTTTGACTAAAAATATAAATTCAAGCCCGGCCCGACTCACACTTTAAAACTTCGGGCTCTGGCCGGACTTATGAGGTCATTCCCAAGCCCGACCCAAGGCCCGTACACAAATTTTTAATAAATTTCTTTTTGTGGATTTTAAAAAAATAAATTGACAAAATTACGTATAACTAGTTTTTAATATATCATACAACTTATTGCATTTAAATTTAAATTTGATTAGTATAAAATATAAAAGTCGAAAATAATTATTTAATACAATATATAATGTATAAAAAAATTAAATTATTATTCGTCGAGCCGGACTCGGGTTAGATTTGGGTATTTATACAAAAATCAAGTCCGACCTATAAAATTTAGGGCTTTATCAAGCTCTGCCAGCTTAGTAAAGAAATAGGTGTCCAAGCCCGGCCCATAGGAACAGGTCTACCCTGAACTTTTAAAAGTTTCAACTTGCCCTCTGAACTTGGTAAAAGTGAACCAATTTGCCCCCTGAAAGTGGCAAAAGTGCACCAGTTTGCCCCCTCAATGCCATGTGTCAGCTTCTGATTGGTTTGACTTTTCAAAGATGTCATTTTACTATTTTTCGCTCCAATCAGAAGCTGAAATGTGGTAATAATGGAGCAAACTGGTACACTTTTTCCAAGTTTAAGGGGCAAACTGATTCATTTTTATGAAGTTCATGGAGCAAGTTAGAATTTTTAAAAATTAAGAATGGCATCTAATTTTTTATGCCATGGAAGAGTAAATAATAATAATAATAATAATAATAATAATAATAATAATAATAATAATAATAATAATGAAATCTACAATAATGCTTAAAAGAGATACACGATTTAGATTATTGTCTAATTGTTTGCTTTCTAACTGCTTTCTAAAAATGTACGTTAAAGCATACTTTTTCGAGAAACCAGGCCAAAACATCATGAAAAATTACAACCGATCTAGTGTCTAATGCAGATAGTTGGGTACCGATGTAGGATCCGTGTCCTATAAATCGGATTGCTAATGAGTAGGACCGATTCATCATAATGGAAACAAATTTTTGAAGAGGAGAATACTCGAGTAGCAGAAGAAAACAGAAAAATAATGAAGTGGAGAGAAATTTGAGTTAATTTGCTTGGGTTACTTATTTGGGCCTTTCATAAAGGCAATAACGGGCTTTTATGGCAATAAAAATAGATTTGAGATCTCTAATATATATTAATAACCATAATCGGTTAGTTTTAATTTCAAATAATAATATTGTTAATTAAAAAAAAGCTTAAAAATTCTTCATGCCTATCCCATACATATATTGAATTTTACTTTTTTAAAAATAATGTGTATTTTAAAAATAATAAGAGATTAATTGTATAAATAAGACTCGTATAGGATTGCAAGCTCGAGAACTCAAGCCGAGCTAAACTATCCCAAATTCGACAAGCTTTGAGCCCTGCCCGAGGTCAATCATTTTTATTTTCAAATCGAGCCGAGCTTAAATAGATTCAGTTTTGGTTTGGCTGATTTGCATCCCTATGCCGCGTATCCATGTCCAAGATTAAAAAGACGTCTCTTTATCCTAAAATTTTAAAAATGTCATACTATACACTATTTTATACACTATTTCCCACACCCGTACCGGGTCCATGTAACATAGTATCATGGCCAGGAAGTGATCCCTGGTATATATGACAATGTTCAATAGATTACTGAAAACCTTCAAAATTTACAAAAGCAGCTGAGATAGGAAACTTATAAATCTTGTATAATAATTTGACCTTACAATACAAACTTTAAAACTTAACAAAATCTCACAAATTTATCCTTCACACGTTTCCCATAAGTCGAGAAACCGAGTTGACCGGAACTGACAATGTAAATTTGTAACTATTTATTTTGAACTGAACTCAAGAACATGAAATTAGAAAGCAAAACTGCTCCTATACAAAAGCCTTTAATTCTGGAAATATTTCAACAGCAAATTAAAAAGTACAATTGGAAAAAAATAAGAAACTCCATAGTGTAAAAAAAGTTATACTGCTGATGTATTTTCTGCCCAACAAGCGTTTTACCTTAAGACTGCATCGAATACACTGAGTACCCTACCAATAGTAAAACATAGCACTTCATATTATATTACCTGGGTTCATAAGGTTCAAAAATTAGGCAGCTGGGACTTTTTTACCATCTTCAATAAAATAAATTGCACTTTCTGGAACCTGCAATAATCATGTAGGAAAAAGATACAGCTTAGCTAATTTAACACGATGCCCCTATTCACAAACTCTGATGGCACATTGAGGCCCTCTTTTTTTTCAACTTTTGAAAGCTGAACTGAACCTAAATGTACTGAATTGAACTGAACTGAAGTTGGCTGAACTGAACTGAACTTAAATGCACTGAATTGAACTGAACTGAACTGAAGTGAGTTGAGTTGAACTTAACTTATTTTTATTGTAAATTTATAACTACGCATAGCTGAACTGCAATGGACTGAGCTGAACCGATGTGGACTGAACTGAAGTGAACAGAATAGTAGTCCAAGAGGGAGGGCCTGAATATCAACAATTTTAAAGCATACACAAACTAGGGACAACAACTCCAAACTCACCCTAGTTATCCCACAGCTTGCATGTTTATGTCAAATATGCAAGCAGGGACATTATATAAATGATCACAGTTAAACAAAGATATGTGCCCCATTGAAATGAAAAAATGCAATGATTTGCATGTTGAAATCCCAAGCGGAACTCAAGAAATAATGTCTATAACTCTTTATGGAAGTAACTATATAGTTTACCATATAAAATTATAAACAATGTCCAATTTCAAGTTTAGCTTTTGTTCAGTAGTTAGTGTTTTTTCAAATAAAAAATTTGAGCAATTGCGCTTACATTAAATAGAAAGAAAAATTCCAGCTCACCCCGGATGAGGTTCGAACTTGGGACCTCTAGAGGCCACAAGTTCAGTCTTAACCAATGGGCTAAGACATTCACCATTTTCAGTATTTAATTCGCTACAGAAAAGTAATTAATACACAACAAGCAAATGAAGACCACTTATGCTTTGGCTACAATGCACATACACAAAGTGCATATGCCTTATCAAATTGGTGGCCACTTAAATATGGTTTACATGGGATAATACTGACAGCAACAACCAATGCCTGGTTTTATTTTAATTCAAGCAAATTCTTTCTATGTAACAGCACACTCAGCCAACAGATAAATATCCAATTAAATATGCATTTTAATTGGTTGAAATAACAAAAGTAGCCCCCAAAACGAATACCTATAAGAAAAGATAAAAGTAATAGATAACTTACATCGGGCCAGGTGTCTGTAATGAACTCCACAATGTCATAGGATATGTCTCCTTGGACATCAATTTGTTCCTTCTCAGTTGGACCCTAAACCAATAAACAGATAACATAAGATACAATCAACATAACAATAAAAAAAACAAAGAACAGCCGATGTAACTACGAACCTTGACCACAGAAGCTCCAGTAGCAAACTTCTTCCCAAGTTTCTTTGATGCATCACTAAGTTTAACACCTAAAAACGAACTTTCAGTAGAGGGATTCCAGGGGTGAAATCGTAAATACTTGTAAAATGTTGAGTATAAACACTTACCAAAGAGCTCTAGACCTTTCACAGTGGTGATACATTTTCGCTTGTTTCGTATCATCTTTTCAATAATAACCTCTTGCCTCTCCTAAAATAAAAGAGTTAATGCACAAACACAACACATAAGTAACGTGTGATGTTATAAAAGTAGTCATGAGATCAGTTAAATGCAAACAAGTTCATTAATATTCCTAGCTCTTACTTTCTTCTTTATCTTCCCACCAGGTAGACGTTTTACTTCTTCCTTAGAATTAGAAGCACCCCCTGCAACCAACAATATACTATTTCAAATGCAAAAGAAATTATTTGAGACCACAACTTGTTGAAGGACTGGAGTAGCGTATGGCATATGCCCATAAAAATTACAGCTAACTATGTTCATCTGAAAAAGCACATTGGAGTATTGAACTGTAAAGAAATTTATTTAAATTCTTGAAGCATATCATTATAAGTGAGGCACAGCACATCTATAATAAGTAGAGTAACTAGAGTTCATATACCATCATAATAAAACTCACAACACTTATAAAAACTTGACCAGCACAACTATGCTAATCTGAGAAGCACATTGGACTGTAAAGAAAGTCATGTAAATTCTTGAAGCATATCAGTGATCATAGTTGTTAAAGCCGCGGCTCACACAAGGCTCAGGGTCCTGCGCCTTGCTATACCTTAGGTGAGGTAGCGTACCTCAGGCACGCCTTGGTGGGCCTTGTGCGCCCTTTAACTTACTTTAATATGAGTTGTCCATCTATTTTTAAGAATTTAACAATAATTCAAGGCCAGATATTCCTAATTATATTTTTATTAAGGATAGATTAACTCTAGGCCAAATATTCCTAAAGCAATATGTAAGTTTTACATACACATGTACATCTAACAATTCTCTTAGTTCTTTTTCTAGCAATGTTATTGCATTTAACTTCAGTTTACAATAAAATATATTTTGCAAATTTTCTGCGCCTAGCTCAGGCAAGCGCCTCACCTGCGCCACGCCTTATGCGTGCCTAGGCTGCACCTAGCGCCTTGACAACTATGTCAGTGATCACTATAAGCAGCCACAAAACATCTTTCTTATTGATAAATAGAACATTCAAATAATCCATATAGTAAGAAGTAAGTAGAGTTCATATGCCATCACAATCATATTATGCACTCCAAGAGGAGCAATTATCTCTTCTTCAACTCGTTCGTTAGAAAAATGCAACAAATAAGAATTCTGTGCCCCTTGTAAAGTTTCAGCTAAACGAATTTCCTTCACAATAATTAGCCAAACAAAACATCATCAGTATGATAACACTAACAGTACTTATCACAATTTCACCATTCCAACAAATTTCATACAATGGCAGTTAATTCTCGAACATCCAAGAATCACTTGAACTGATAAAGAAAAGAAAAAAGCACAAGTGTATCAAATTGCCAATAAACATCACCTGAAGGAGTAGCACCATCACCGCGGCTAGATGCGATACCGGTGGATTGCAACTTGTCAGCGACATCATCAGCTTCCTTCGCATCAGCCTCTACAGAAACGAAGAGTGTTCAGGTAAACACAGATAATCTAATAAAAGAACCAAAAATAAAGCAAAGCGTCGAATAAGGTCGGAACAACCTTTGATGAGATCGGGATATAGGTCAGGTGCGTTCTGGATCAACCAGGGCTTGCATTTTTCGAAATCGGGACCAAATTCACAGTACTCTGCGGGTAAACTGCATACTTGACAATACAGTACACGAACAGGTTGCGGTTTCTCCGCCATTAGAGCTCAACCTCGATACCGATCACTGAGTTGATGGAGTGAGTCCGACCACCGAGACGCACGGCGTTTCGGCGACGCTAGTTGTGAATTTCAGTGATTCGAGCCACTTCAGAATAAGATATTACGGTAGAATGTGTTCCGTAATGAAACGCAGCGTTTAAACCAGTGGTCTCACAATAATTAAAGTAAATAACAATTATATCATGACTATAGTAACTTTGTTCGTTTTTATCCGAAATTTTATTGATTGGTTATTAAAAATGCAGTGTACAATAGTGATAATGTTTGAAATTTTTTTAATAGTATAAATATTTTTTTAATAAAAATATGATGATAAACTTTATAAAATAAGAAAAGGAAAAATTCTCGCAAAATAAGAATATTGAATTGATTTAAATATATTCAATAATATTACTATTCTTAATAAAAACTATTTTTTATCATTTTTTATCAATTTTTTAAAACCACATATCTCATTTTGTGAAAAAAAATTCTCTCTCATAAATGAATAAAATCATAATATACCTTTTATAAGTTTTTCCTGTTAAAAAACGGTTTTAGTTATGTTTAGACAAAATTATCATATTTATGTTTTCTAAATTTTCAAAAATTATTATTTTTTATTATCTACATATGGAATGTTATCCGATAATTTTGCTTCTAGTTTTACAAATTGAAAATGTTCTCTTTACAAACAAATTGAAAATGTTAATATTTTAGTAATATATTAGTGTAGTACCGTACGATGCAACGATATATTATTTGTAATAAATGTATTAATAATAAGTTTATTTTGTTATATATATATATATATATATATATATATATATATATATATATATATAACAAAAATAAAAAATAAAAAATTATATTATTTGTAATTCATAAAAGGATATATTATTGGTATGCGAATAATTAAAAATATTCTATTATTATCTATAAAAAAGAGTATGTATTATTATAAAATTTAAATTTTTTCTTAAATAAAATTATAATTTAAAATTTTTTGTATTTATATTGATTCTTTATCAAATATTCAATGAGAAAAAAAGAGTCACATTAATCTCTAAATCTATCTTTTAAAATTTAGTTTGTTGTGGTTTTATTAAATATATATAGTGATAATAATGGAAAACTTTTACTTATTTCACTTAATCAAATAATTAAAAATATTCATTATTATCTATAAGGAATAAGTACAATTATAAAATTTAAATTTCTCTTAAATAGGTTTATAATCAATCAATCAGCAATGATTTTTTTCAATCTGGATAAAATAATATAAGAATTACAAAATTTACCAAAAAAATTGGAAAGGTAGGAATAGGAAGAAATAACAATTGTTTTAAATGAAATAATCCAACAATACAAAATAAAGAATACATAACACCAAATAGTGCTACTGCCAAGTTTGACAGTATTTCAATAAATACTAATCTTTCTTTAAAAAAAGATACATGTCAATTATTCTTCTCTTTCTCAATAACATACAAAAGTTAAAAACCAACGTATATTTAAATAAAAAATACAATTATATTTTATAATTTTTGCGTTGATTCGTTTCAACTTTCAAGTATGTAGAATAGATGTTGTGTTATAAACAGTTGAAAAAATACTAACAAATATGAATCAATGACGACAAATATTAAAGTATAAACTTTTATCTCGCTAACTTATGTGTTTATCAAACTCGTGTAGTCTTTTATTTTTACTATATGTGCTTTGATACAAATGTCTATTTTGTTTGCGAAAATTGGCCAATTTATAAGTGTATAGCAATAACTATAATTCACCCTAATTAATTATTTTCTTATAAAAAATAATTATTACTATTAATTATTACATTTTTCTAAATCAAGCATATTCGAGAAATATATTAAAATCAATTTCCTAAAATTCCGATTTGAAGAAGCATTGATATAATATTTAAATTATGAAAAAATTTCAATTTACTAAATTATTGTAAACGGCAATAAAATCTACTCATATATAGTACAAAATCAATCAAAGTAAGGAAAGCTTATATGTCAACAAATAATTGGAAAGGTTAACAATAAAATATCAAATATTTACAGTAAACAAATAAGAATTAACTTGCAAAAAAATCAATTTCAAATAATTGGAAAATAGGAAAAACAAATTAAAATTTTAAAAAATATGACTCTATTGATTATAATCTTATTTAAGAATTAATGTGACTCTTTTTTCATCATCAAATATTTTATTATTATTGTTATTATTATTACTATTTTGATTTTATTTCAATTTTATATTTTAGTATTGTTATGATTATTATAAATTTACTGAAATATAATTTTTATTATTTTTATATATTTATTTTTTATTTTGATTTTATTCATAAAAAAATAATTAATAAGTTATTTGTTATTAATACTTAATTTTATCATTTATTATTCATAGTAAGTAAGGGTAAAAAAGTCTAATAAAACTTCATTGCTTATATATATATATATATATATATATATATATATATATATATATATATATATATATATATATATTACTATTGTTGATATTTTAATTTAATTTTAATTTTATATTTTAGTATTGTTATAATTATTATGAATATATTTGAAATATAAAAATAAAAAATCTTTTAAAAAGTATAAAGGTAAAATATGTTTTTTCGGATTTAATATTTGATTATATATATATATATTTGATAATAATTTTATGTTGTAAATATTTATGTTAAATATTTTATTAATTTTTTCTGTTCATTTTTTCAATAAAAAAACAAAATCTAAACTTAAAAATAAATTAACACGTTTGGAAAACAAATATTTTATTGATTTGTTCTGTTCATTGTTTTTAAGTCTAGATTTGGCCTACGATAAATGAGAATTGGGTTATTATTTGGCCAGCATATAAAGGCCTATTAGTACCATCTGGTGGCTTGCCCCTTGTGTGAACTTCATTTCCATGGGTTGGCCTGAGTTAGACTAGAAATTTTGTTGCACTCCTTGTCTTGGCCTGGCTAAACCCATAACTAGCCACCATTTCGGGGCAAAACCATTTTTTAATTCGTGTAGTATAACTCGGTTATCAACCGGTTAACTTAACTAAATATAATATTTTGAACTTTTAATTTTATAAATAACACTATAAAAACATCAATTTTCTTATTCTTAATTATAACACTTTAACTTTTAAATTATTCTTTTACCTATAAGAACCTCTACTGTAATAACTCTTTCTGTCTCCTAATTAATTTAATTTTTGGAACTTAAAAATGACTATATCGCACAAACCGTTAATTTTTTTGACGTGAGTCTTTAGGATATTTTCGTCTTATTTTTATCTTTAAAAAAAATCGATACTGAATATTTTTTGAGCAAAAAAATTAATCGTAGTCTTAAGCCCTGTTCTTTTCAACTTTTGAAAGCTGAATTGAACGGAAGTTGGCTGAACTGAATTGAAGTGAGTTGAATTGAACTTATTTTAGTGTAAAATTATAACTACGCATAGATGAACTGAATTGAACTGAAGTGGACTGAACTGAACTGAAGTGGTCTGAAATGAACTAAACTGCATTTAATTGTAGTCTAAGAGAACATGGTCTTATACATTTTACCACTTTTTTTGTAACTTTTTATACCAGAGTGGTATAATGTAGTTATAGCATTAGTGTTCCATTTATTTTCAAGTAAATAACATAAAACATGAGCAATACTGTTCACTTTAAAGCAAAAAAAGCTCCTATATATGGCATAGAAGTAGTAAAAAACTGGTATAAGATTGAGATAATTCTTTTTTGCTCTAAAGATATTAACAATGGATGTCGTTTTAAAGATAAAAATAAGCCGAACAAAATATTCTAAAGACTTACGTCGAAAATATTAACGGTTTGTGAGATATAGTTTTAAGTTGCGAAATTCAAATTAAATATGATAGAGAATGTTGTTAAGGAAGAGAAGTATGGTACAGAGAAAAAAAACCCTAAAAAGTGGTAAAAACTAAAGAAAAATATAGTTTGGTAAATAGGGAAAAAAATCCTATAAATAAGTTTTTTTTCATATATATGTCCAGCCCATTACTCTATATTCCCTGTTCTAATACTTTTACAGTATTTACTTTATTTATACAATTGTTAGAGTAAATTCACGTCAATCCATTACTTCATTCTTCTATTCTAAAAATGAGTCTTTACATCCAACAATATTTTATTATTATAATATCAATATTTTAAATATTTCATCAAATAAATTATTATGATTAAATAACAAAAATTAAAAACTAAAATTAAAATAATCAACTCCAAATTTGGAGTGGGGTATGGGTTACTCTAAATTTGGATTAACTCATACCGTACCCATATATGGAGTAAGGATTTGGAGTAGGGTTAGACATCAACCCTACTTCAAATATGGCATTTACTCTAAATATAGAGTACCATTGGACTTGCCTTTTGATCTTAGATCTGTTAATCAGCCGAGCTGATCCGAGTTTGGGATGAGCCTCACCGGGCTTTTACTAAAAAGCGATCAACCCAAACTCCTAGTCCATGCATTAGAAAAGTGAGTTTTGGTCAAGTGGGGCTAGGCAAATACCACTTCTTCTGAACAAGTTCGAAGTTAAAAATGCTTTTGAAGAGACTCAAACCAACAACAAATAAAGCTTAACATTAATCTTTTAGCATAGTGGTTGAGACTCTAACAACGCCCCAATACGAGTTATCTCGAATTGTTACGACATTTCCTCTAACATTGTACGTGTTCATAGAGAAATGCATGTCCATTGTTGGAGTGAAAGAACCAAGATTTTGACAAGTATCGTATTCATATATTTGTGCAATATTCGAATCTTGCACGATCTTGGTTCGCTAATACTCTAATTCATGGGGCATTGGCAATTTGTAATTTTGCTCGAAATAGACCACAAAGAATCAAAGATGGTTAAAGTTTGAGTTGAGTACAAACAAAATTAAAAAAAAAGATGATGCAAGCGAGATGACGACTGCATAGTTTGTTGACTGAAAAGATAATAAAACCAAAGATGGAGTGGGTCACACCATTTATAGGACTTGATCAGCATCTAATTAATGTGTCCTTTGGGTTGGGACCATTCACATTACTCTATACAGTTGGCACTCTGCAATTCAATTACTTGTTAGACTTCATAAACTAACTACTCCCTGCTTCTCATCAATGTTCTCATTACCCATGTTACTCAAACGTGGGGAAATTATATATGGTCCGGTTTTCTTGACGTTAGAAAACTGTTAAAATTGTTGAAATGTTACAAAAATAAAATGAGGTTATAAGTTGTTAAATGTCATTCTCTCCATTTTCAAGAGTTTGATATTTTAAGCAAATAATTAAAATCAATGAAATATTTATTATATTATTAAAATAATTAATTTATCCTTTATATTTTATATAAAAATTCTCTTTCTTCTTAATTATTACTTATAATTAATTATCTCATTTCTAATTAATACAAAGGTAAATTAAGAAAAATATAACAAAAATATGCTTTGAAATTCCAAAATGCACTTTTAGAAAAATAAAGAAAAATCAAAACGTCATATTTTTAAAAACGGAGGGCGTAAGTTTTTTAAAATACGGTTATTTAGTTAGTCAATTAGTTGTAGGCGAAACTATGTGGTATAAGTAAACTTGCTCAATTTACGGGTTTGAGCCGTGCTCGGATCGGGCCGATTAAAAATCAGTTATGTCCAAGCTCAGTTCAGTCCGCCTATCAATTGGCTAGGGGGCTCCTATTTAGTTGAACTGGTCTAAGTATAAGTAGCAAACCATGTAATCATAAAATTTGAGTTGAGTAGAATATTTTTCTCTCTAATTATTCTTTCAATAAGTTCTCATTCCAAAAATGAATATATCCTCAAATTGTGGCATATGAAACAAGTTAATTTTTTTAGACGCCAGACTTCAATATTTGGAGATATTTTAATTTTTGGTAAGTTTAAGTTTTTTTAGTTAATTAGTACAAAATATCTTTTAAGAGGGGATGTTTTGTAATTAGAGGCTTACGCTTTACTTAAACCAAAACTATATCTCATGCTTACACACTTGAACAACCTTTGCAATCATGTCATTATTGAATATGAGAAAGCTAAAGTTGTCTTTTATCCTGGACGAATCCATGGGCTAGCCTAGGACGTAAAATATTTTGCATCAATGTGTTCTATTATTATGAAAGGTTTTGGTATCGAAACTCAAATGCCGAAACTTTTTTAAAAGCTTTTTGACGGTGATTAATAAAAATGTAAAGAGATTCTGCATCAAATCAAATTACTTATTTAAGAAATTTATTCCCACCGATCGTAGTCTAAACGGCTAATGAGTCAATTTAGTGTAATGTAATTCGTGGTTAGTTTATTTCTTACAAACTAGCTATTATTTTTAATGTTATCAAAATCGTAATGGACATTATACCAGTGAAGATTTTGGTACGCGATATTATCATTACTATTGATATAATTAGTGATTTTACCGATTTCTTTTATTTTTAAAACAATATATATTGTTTTAAAAAATTAACTTACATACGAGTAAAATATAAATAATTTGTTATATTCTAAGTATATTTCTACTTATATATTTCTAAATCACTGAGCTAAATCAGTTAGAATGGCTCTAAAATTATTCTAGATTATTTCAGCATATAATAGAGATTTTTAATGGCTATTGTAACGTTCTAGGTCTTTTGCAACGCTTCTACTTTTCACCATAATCATTTTTTAAAAAACCGTTTTTGGGTTAACCCTTATCGATAACATTGATTACTTCGATACTTTACATGAATCTCAAGTGCAATTCATAAAATTTTAGTAAAGAAGTTTTGTCAATGCCGAAGTGAAAAAAAAAAAAGTTGTTTAATGGAAAATAAAGATTTTGCGTAAGAAATCTTGCAACTCCCATTGAAATATCACATATATAGATCCTAATCATCTCCCATCAATTCAAATACAAATGCATCAAAAGAAACAAATACATGGGGCCTAGCATTCGTATTAGATAATGATCGGGATTACAAATTATCGTCTTATACCTCCATAGACTCGTAAAAGATTAAAATTTTACATTATTATAAGGCTGAATTGCATTTCTGAACTTATCGGCAAAACCTTATTATTTCTAGAATTTTAAAGTAATTTAGTAGTTTTTTCAACTTCTGAGAAGTACTGTCAATTGTTTGAACCTCATTTGTCACCTTTTAATTAATGTGATTTTTTAAAGTTATTAATTTTTAATTTTTTCTCTCTAATTAAAAGATAACATAAACATTGAAGGAATTAAATAATGCACTTTATAAAAGTTACGAAAGCTATAAAATTACTCTAAAAGTTTAGGATTAAAGAGGCTGGCAAACTTTTAGGGATAAGTTCGGTACGAACGATGCAATAGAACTCATTTTTATTATTTTCCTTTAAGCATATCTCTGTAACGCAAAAGAGAATCCAATCTCTGCAACTTCAACTGTTGTTTGAACCTGTTGATAAAGTCATCAGCTTTAGCGTCAACTTCTTTATCTCCAAACGACGTCGTTTTCTCATACCTCGCCGTTTGCGGCCTCCTCAGCTCAACTCTTTCCCCCTCCTCCTCCCCCTCCGGAGTCAACGCCTTTTCACTCGCCGACTTTCTCATCCTCGTCTCCGCCTCCTTTCTCTCCGTCGCCGCCGCCGCCACCCGTTGCTCCGATTTACTCCTCGTCACGTGATGCTCCACCACCACTTCAGATTCGCCGGTGATTTCCGCTTCCGGCTCTTCAATTTCGAAGCCACCGCCGAATTCAGGTTCCGATTCCGGCTCCGATCTGTATAATGAAGAGAAATTGACGGACTTGAGCCGCTGTAGCAGGGAAGGAGAACGTTCCAGATGATAAACTCCGTTTTCCGACGATATATCGGAGTCGGACGGCGAGTTTTTACGGAATGATAAATTGAAGGATTTAACTCGGTATAAGAGAGAAGGAGCTCTGACAAGCGGCGGCCGCCGTTCTTCTTCTTGTTCAGGTTTCCGGTTGGAGGTAAAACGGGAGGTAATAACAATAGTGCCGATCACGAGATTGAGGAGTAAAAAAAGGGATGCCGGCGAAAACAAACTGGTGGTTGGGAAAACCGACGCCGGTGAGAAAAAGTCCGGCATGATTTCAGGCGGGGAGTTACTGAACAGATTGTGAGTGTTAATGGTGGTTTGGAAATGAAGAGTGAGGACTGAAACCGAAGGGTGGTTTTTCAGTTTCTTTTATAGCTTAATTTGGCCTCTTGGACAGTTTACTTTTGTAGTCTGCGGTCAACTTTAATGTTAAAAATCGTATTAATGTTGATTACATTATCTTAAACTGGACACATTTTGTCTTATATATGCTAATATATTATTTAATTTTACAAATATTTGGGACTGTTTTTATGTATGAAGAGGATAATTGAAATATCATTTAATTAAGGTAAAAAAATATATAAATACACTCTCATAAATATTCAATTGTTAGATTGGAGAAGAGTAATCATATATAGGCTCTGTTTTTTTCAAATTATAAGTAGCAGTACTGAACTGAACTTATTTCAGTATAAATTTATATGTATGCAGTACTAAACTGAACTTATTTCAGTATAAATATATATGTATGCAATACTGAATTAAACTGAACTGAACTGGATAAAACATGGCCATAATTTCCCGAATTATAGTACTTATGTAAGTATATAGTGGATTCCAAAATTTTTTAAGTCTTCTAAATGTCGGAAAGAAATCAGTTGTTTCTAATACGGAGTTTTTTATGGCTTTAGGCATTAAGTGGGCATTAAGTGTTCATCCATCCATTAATTAGTAAGTGTAATTCATTTAAGGGTTAAAAAATTCATCAGAATTTGATTGGAGGAGAATTACAAATGTCAACTAAAGGATGGATTGACACTATTTCATGCTGGAATACCGGGAGCCATATAAACCAACAAAGTATAGCTCAGTTGGCTAAGCAGACTGAGTAAGTTGGAGGAGAACAAGATTCAAATTCCACTAAATACACTTATTAAGAGGGGTGAATAATCTTAACGGTTATTAAGCCTCGAATAAAATAATCTCAATAAAAATACTTATAAATATAAAAAAAAATACGAGAGAGTAATATAAAAAAACTCTCCTAATTCAAGGTCTCCAAACTATGTTTTTCATTCAATTTTGAACATTTGTTAATTTTACATTTATTATATATTATTTCATATTCTCTTATTTTTTTCACTTTCATTCTCCTGTAAATTGTCACATGGTAAAAATCAAAAATTGACCAATTAATATATTAAATAATTTTCCAAATATTTGATAATGAATCTTAATTAAGTAAGTATCTTGATGCGGATCAAGCTGTATATTTACTTTTTAGAGTGGCTGAACTTTAACTTGTAGGAGGATTTGATACTTTAGTTCACCTTTGAGTAAAGCATCAATTGCTTATAATTGATTTTATGACAATTTTTCATCACTAAAAAAAGTATCCAATGAATTTTAAAATTTCTTAAGTCTTCTAAATGTTGGAAAAAAATCAGTTGCTCCTTATTCAAGATCTACATACGGTGTTTTTCATTCATTTTTTTTGACATTTGTTACTCTTTTTATTTATTAGTTATTATTATTTTATTTTCTCTCCTATTTTTTTACTTTTGCCTCCAAACTGTGGGGTGTCAAAAATTGAATGAGCAATACCAATGGGAATAGAAAAGTTGGAGACATCTGAACTTTGTCCACAAATATCATTTAAAAGAATTTGCTCCCTTAAATTCAATCTTTGTTGAGCTATAAGGCTTATGTTCATTGTATCGGTAAGCCCAAAGATTCACATTATAATGGGTTAACTTGAAAAACATATCATATGGTTTCACTCATTTTTAAAAAAGGGGTCTGAGGTTTTGGACCATTAATAAATAAAGGATTTTTGACACTGTTAATGGTGATGACATGGCAAAGGGTATTCTTGGAAATCCCAATTTTTATTGGTTCCCTTCATCGTGTAAAACCCTAGGCCCAATTCAATCGTACAAGAAAATTAACTAATCATATTCAAAACAAACAAAAAAAATTCTCTGTTAGATCTTCAATTCTGATCTTCATTCTTTATCTCGATTAAAATTTCAGAAAAGTAATTTGCATTTTCTTCATTAGACTTTTCTTCTAATTGTCGAGGATGAGTTCACTTCTCAGTCTCGATTGCTACCTTCTACGCCATCCTCCGACACTACTCCGCCAAGCCCAACTTCCCGTTTTTCCCTCTGCTCCATAGTTCCGACACGCCTCTCCGGTCCAATTTCTTGAAACCATCGTTTCATGTGTGGCCTGGACTCTGAAAGCTTCCATTTTATTTTAGGTATCTCGGCAACTTTTGAGCGACTTATTTGAAGGCTGCGGTGGTGGAGGAGCTGCGCTGGTGGTGGATGTCGATATTGAGGCAAAGGTCCGACCAAGATAAGAGTTTTCAGAAAAGACCCAACTTTCATTACTACATGTAAGAGTTTTCCTTGGGGCAGCGCTATGACCGGTTGAGACGGCGGAGTAGCGGCGACGATCGAGGGTAATTGTGTGGAATTGGGTCGGTTACAGAGAAAAAATCAAAGGTTTCTTCATAATTTGAGGTGAAGAATCCATTGTTGGACCTAATTGCTCTTATGTGTTCATCTTCAATGCTTGAAATGCCTACAAGTGGAACATTTTGTTGTTGTTGAAAGACGAGCTTTTCCTCTTATGTGTTCATCTTCTTATGGATTTGTCAACAGATCTTGACCTTTAATTAATTGACATGGATTTGATTTTAGGATTTGTCAATTGCATCGTCTCTTTTTCTTAAGGATTTGTGCATAATTTGAGTTTGAAACAATGGATGTGGATTTGATTTTAGGGTTTGAGTACCCTTTCCACGTCATAACCAGGATTAGTAAAAAATCCTTTATTTGCTAACAGTCACAAACTTCACACCTTCTTTTAAAAAAATAATTCACATCCCCTTCTTTTAAAAAAATAATTCACATCCCCTTTTTTAAAAATAAGTAAAACCTCGTGATATATTTTTTAAGTTAACCCTAAAATAAAATGGCTCATTAAAGCTTTTTTTTATCATGAAGTCACGAATAGCTATTGTAACTCCACTTTAGGGTCAATTAAAAATAACCTTTCTGTAATTATAGAGGTGAGATTACTTACACCTGATTTTCTTTACCCTGCGTGGGAACCTTGTTAGATATTGGGGTAATTTTGTTGTTTGGTGCTACAAGGCTTACCTAACTTGAAGTATTCATATTTGAATTTCGGAACTATCATGTGCTAATACATGTACTGGTCACCAAATACCTTTTATCACCTTCAATTCACAAATGTTTCTACTAATTTCTTTGATTGACTTCTAGTTAGTTCATTCTTGGTGATGTAGAGTTGACAGATTAAAAAGAAGTGAAATTTTAATTTGCAATTCTTTTTTTTTAATCAAAATAATTGTGACCCTAGAATTTACCGGCTGTAATATGAGAGATGCTCATAGACTTCGTTTCCAACAAAACAAAAAAATGCAGATTCAATCTCCTAACTCAAGAGTGTAAGAATGATTGTCTGGCAAACTAAAGGCTATGCTCGGGAGCAAGTTTTTGATTGGAAGGGAAGGGATGGTAAATTGATTACCATATTTGAGACAAAGTTTTAATAAAAATAGGCAAAATTTCAATAGAATTGAATTACCGCCACATGAACATTTTTCTCAACTTTCAATCCCACCAAAATGGTGGGATTTGAAGGGATGATGCTTCTATTTTATTGTTTTGACCTTTGATATTTAATTAATTTGCATAGGATTCCTTCATAGAGGTTACTTGTGTAATTTTACATATATTTTACTTTATGATTCCATCTCTTACTCCCAAATATCCTTTTTTAAAATTAACTCATTCTACTCAAATTCTATCCCTCACTTTCTTTTCCTCTCGATTCCTTTCCATTAAAATTCTTAAAAAACTTGCTCCCAAGCAAAGCCTAACTGTCCCGCCTCGGCTATTCTAGCTAATAAAAGACAATGGCATAATAAAATTAAGAATAAGGCCTTGTAGTAGATGAGTTGTTGGCCTCATCAAGCCCTCAAAGAAGCCTCTAATGCCGCTAGAATACCCTTATGTTTATTTTTTAAGAGGCCAAGCTTCCCACCTATCTCCAGGGTGAGGAGATTTTCAGAATTGCCTGACACATGGGGTTGAGAGCGAATTATGACTTTGTTTTTATTGGAAATATCTATACCGGTGGAGCTTGAGCCGCTACTGATAGAAAATCTAGGGTTCGATCCCTTAGGTCTAATATTTTGGCTTGGTGAAGGCCCGGTATTGATCTTGGATGAAACAGTTTCCAAAACTCTAGAAGTAGATTTCAGTGGCAAAGGGGTGTGTGGTAAGGATTTGGCAGTGTTCTCTAAAATGGGTTCCGAAACGCAATGGTGACGTGGGGTAACAACAATCTGTTGTGATTCTAGGATATTAGAGCCCAGGTCAACAGTAGGTTCAGACACATCATTCTCTGAGTTTATTGCCCCGAGGTGGTTATCGAAATCCACAATAGGGGAAGAGTTCGAAGAGTCTTGATCCTGGGTTTCACAATTCTGACACGAAGTAGCCTGACGAAAAGTAGCCGTTACCTTGAACCTGTAGTTCCCAAGAGATAAATTGAAGTAAATTGTTTCCAAGTGAGTGACAGAGACCGAGATGAGACACGAGACAACATCCACCCTATCCGGGCACGAGAAATCAAAATCTGTGAATAAAGGGGTTCCAATGCGTGTGGCCATTTGTCCAATCAATGTCTCTGAGATAAGGACTGGAGGAATGCCCATGAAATCAACATAGATCAGACATTCTTTTGGAATGAAGTTGATGGGAAATGGTGACACTTCATAAATCAAATCCGCGAGTGAATGGTGGTTTCCATCTAAAAACCCCTTAACTGCATCTTCAGGATAGAACACGAATGCTACATGATCCCCACCCATTGGTACAACAGCCCATATGGCAAAAATTCGATTTTTAATTGCTTCGTACAAGTCTGGGATGATTGAGATATTCCTTACCCTTGCCATTATAGACCGAGTTAACCACTCACGTAGATTAGCTGAGAGACTCAGGTTCATGTCAATTATATTCTGCTTAGAAACAACATCATCGTAAGATCTTTCATCCCGAAAAGATTCTCGAAAAACACCTCTCTTTTTCACAATATGATTAATTGGAGCCGGCGGATTCTTCGGACGACCAAGCTTCTGTGAAGGATATCTAGCTCTATATGCGCGCAAATGGATATTTCCGGTAATTACAGAATTAAGGCGGTATAGGGCTTCGTGAGCAAGAATCGAACCATCCAAGGTTATGAATCCAAAATTCAGATTTTTAGCATATCATTTTGAACAGTATAGACATTGCCCGACATTCCATATTTGGAATACACTGATTTAGGGGAGAGCAAGAAACCTAAAGAACCGAACCGAACCTAAGAACCGAATTGAACCAAACCTAATCGGACCGGACCAAACTTATTAGGTTCGGTACTTGGTTCTAATATTTTGCTTATTTGGTATTCGGTTCGGTTCTCGGTTCCAAGAAAAAAACCAAATAAACCGAGAACCGAACCTAATTAGAATAATATATAAATATATACAAAAAATTTAGGGAATCTCATACTATAAGCCTAACTAATAGTGAACATTAGAATTTTTTATTTATGTTTTTTCAAATATTAATATTATAAGTATTATATGAAAAAAATATAGAGAATTCAATATTAAAATTCAATAAATAGCGAGCATTGGAATGTTATTATTAATTTTAATTAATTTATATTATTTATTATATTTTATAAGATACAAATAAACTAATTGATTAAGTCTTGAATGAATTACTTTTTGTACTGTATCTTACTATCAATATATCGATTTTAAGTTTAGCAAGTTTTTAAATTTCATAATAAGTAATTTAAATAATAATTACATCTTTAACATGAAAAGGAAAATTTGGTTTTAAAGTAAATCAAACCGAACCGAATCTAAATAATTAGGTCCGGTCCGGACCAAACCGAATTTAATCAGGTTCGGTATTAGGTTCCTAATTTTCTTGTTATTAGGTTTTCAATTTATTTGGTTTGGTTCGATTCTTGGACCGAACCGACTAATGCTCTCCCCTACACTGATTGCATTGCAACTGAGTTGTTCGAATTCGAAAAATTCTGAAAATAGAGTCTGGCTTCGGAATAGCTAGGCCTTGTTGCATTGAATTTTTGGTCCATGTATTTTGTCTTCCTTTTTTCACCTTGTTTTTCCATAAGGTAGAACTAGAATAGTAAAAGGAAGGTAGAGAGGAATAGTAAAAGGAAGGTGATGAGGAGAGATGCAACGACAGTTGGGTGGCTGATGCTTTTTATTTTCTAATTCCACCTTGTTTTTTCGTAAGGTAAGACTTAGAATGGTAAAAGGAAGGTAGTGAGGAATAGTAAAAAGAAGGTGGCGAGGAGAGATACGGGAGCATCTCTCTCACGGTTTTGTATTTTTTAGACAAAAAGGTGGAGGTCTAGGTGGTGGCATTGGCCATGGTGGTGCTTCAGGGGGCGGTTCAGGAGGAGGCTTGGGTGGTGGACATGGTGGAGGCTTACTCGATCGATCTTTTAAGGAATTGAAGATAGATTGCGTGTAACTGAGGGTGGTATTCCGGTTGTCGGGGTATCTACGGCAGAACTGGATGGTCGATGGTCACAGATGGGTGGTGGCGCCTTGGCGGTGGTCGGGAGTCCGGCATGATGGTGGAAGCTGGGTGTTTACATGGAAGAGGGGAGGGGGCCATATCAAACAGAAGGTAGTTTTACAAAAAAAAAAAGAAGGTAATTTTGTAGTGAGAAGGAAGAGCTTCTCTTTGCAATTGTTTTTTGTAAATAAATATTCTGCCACTCAACAATTTCAAACCAAAATTTCCAAAGCCAAACATTTCACCTCCTTTTGCGCAAATTTAAGACAAATTTCATACAATGGAAACCCAATTTGCTGCAAATGAGTATTTTTAGTTTGTTGATGTTTGATTTAAGTTGAAAAAAAAACCTCATATACTATTTGATTTGAGTGGTGAAATTTGTGAAATTAAAAGGTTTCGGAGAGGGGGAATGAATGTTGTTTCCTAAAGAAGAAAAAATTAGTTTTGAAGAGAATTCTTGTATGATTGATTGTAATTTATTTGAAATTTTTATTGAATTTGAAAAAAATATAGAAAAAACTAGGATAGATGGTAACTTTGAAATGAAATGAAAAATAAATTAATAGGGACTTTCTGAAAATTAGTTTTCAATTTATAATTTATTCAGTTAAGTTTAATTCAGTTTCATTATTCACAGTTTCCTTTCAGTTTCGGATAAGTTTCAATTTATTTTCAATAATCAATAATTAATTTTATTATAACATCGTACCAATATTTAAACTATTATAGATTATTGTTATAATTAATGTAATAATATTTTGATGTATTATTATTTATATTATGAATTATTTTCCAAATTACTTTCAGTATTTTCAGTTTCCGTTCAATGGCATTTCAATTTCAGTATCTTTAGTTTCAGTTTTATTTTATTTCAGTTCAATTCAATTCAATTTAATACTAAGTGACAAGAATGAACTATATTTAGTAGGGATTGTACATGGGACCTGGCACTTGAGCCAAAAGATTGTTAAATAAAAGGAGTCACTTTTCAGGAAATTAATAAAAGAGGTGTTTATTTGTCTCAGCAACTGTTTCATCTCATGAAATACTTCACATGGATGCACGTTTGTGACCTCAACTACAAGACAAACATTAGCAATATGTATTTATTTGGGATTCAACATTATTCTTAGCCAAATACATAAACGTTTATGATTTTGAAAACTTTTAAGTGTTTAATTTTCAATAGTATTAAATTTGAAAAAGATGTATTAGTTTACTTCTTAATGTTCCATGTTAGTTTTGGGTTAGTTTAACACTTTCAAATTTTATTTTTTATTTTTTCCTCTACAACAATAAACTGACACATGGTATGAATGGGCAAATTGATGCACATTTACTTGGTTAATAACTGAAACAATGAAAGTTGAGAATGACTAGACCTGGGCACTAATCCGCCGGCCCGCGAGGCCCGCCCATACCCTCCTTTTATGGGTCGGGTTTGGGCAAACTAATTAGAGAATCGGCCCAGCCCGAATAAAGAATGGGATGAGTTTAATTTTAGTCCTAAAACCCAAGTCCGGCCCGCCCGGCCAGAGCTATTAAGAAATATATTAAATAAATATATATTTTTATTATTTATAACACTAATAATTATTTAAAAATTCAAATTTTCTTCTAAAATTTAGCATCTAAACTCAATTTTGTAATTTATATTATTTATTATAATAATTTCTTATTATAAAAATTTTAATTTTTTTAATTATATATATTAATTAGTAAGCCTGTGGACCGGGCTTGTATTTTGATTATTTTATAAAAGCCCGACCCGGCTCGAGCCCGACTTTTAATTTTTATAGATTGAGCTGAATTTGCGCTATTAATTTTTTAATTAGGCCCAACTGAGCCCGATCCAAATCAGGCCCATAACCAGGTCTAAGAATGACATAGGACGAAAATTCCTAAATTAACTGCGGGATGCATTTAGCCTTATTTTCATCCTTCCTAAATATAATATAAAGATCAAATTACAAAGCGCATGGTCTAAATAAAAATAACAAAAAAATTTAATAACGATAAAATCCAAAATAGTACTAGTAGTGGAAAAACAATAGATAACCAAAAGTTTCAAAAATAATTGAAGTTACGAAAATATCGTGCCAAAAGTTTAAGGCACTCCATGCTTTCAAAGAAGTTAGCTTTTTATTTCTTTTTCATTTTAAATCAATTTTCGAGTTATAGTGGTAATCAGTCTTAGTCTAATAAATAAAATAAAATTTAATTTATAATTTTTAATAGTTTAATATTTAAATTACATTTAGAGTGGAGATTTTTTTTATTCATTGTAAGTGAATTTACACAAATTTTTTTAAATAGATTTCGAGTTATATAATTGTAGTCAGCGTTATACTTTGATGATTCAAATGTTTTTATCAAATTGGCCAGTCCACGGACCTCCACTGACTTCTTTAATTAAGAAACTTTGGGGTCCATGAATTCCATCATTCTAATAAACAAAACACCAATTGAATTCCAGAATTTATCAATATTTAGTCATTCTACTAGTGTTTGTTATGCAATCTTTTTCGGCGCTGTATGTATTTGGTTTTTTTTGTTATATATGTTATGTATATAGTATTACGGGTACGTAATTTATTTTATTTTTCATTTTTTAATACATATCATGCATTATAACATTATTAGAAATTCGATTTACTTTATAACGTTACATTTATAACGTTACATTTTCGACTCTTCAATTCAGAGAGTTGCTACTATCCTCTCCAATGACATATCTGGAGTTTTGTTTCCTAGACTAGAATCAAGCGGACTTGTGCCTGTATTTCTTTCTTTATAGAAAGAAAAAATTACAGAGCCAATAAAGTGTAGCTCAATTGGCAATGCAGATTGGGTAAGTTAGAGGAGAATAAAGTTTAAATTCTACTAAATACACTTATTATGAGGGGTGAGGAACTTTAACTTTAACTAAACCACGAATAAAATTATTTTAATAAATATATTTATAAATATTAAAAAAAATATGCACTATAATTTATTTAACTTAAGAAAAACTAACCATAAAACAATGTTAATTCAAGAAACAGTAAAACTATTTATGCATAATTGAGGGGACATATTATCTATTCAACTTTTTCTTTTTATGAAAATTATCTATCCAACTTTTATGTAATAAAGAAAGTTGATCTTTTATTAAAGTTACGTCACTGAAATGCATATAAAGGAAGAGAAAACAATGTTTAAATACACATGAAAGAAATGAAAATAATATACAAAGGCAAGTGGATTTTACATTAAATTATAATATAAACCAGTATTGTTATATGTATCATCTTAGAGCCAAATTTAGTAAATTGGGCCCTGTAGCTTACAAACTTAAGAAAGTCATTGATAGGAGAGATTACAGGACTTTTATATAAATGAGAAAAAAATGATATGGGTCAAAAATAATTTTAAATATGTCATATTTATAAAATAATTACAATTCCTTCATTCTATTACATGAATAATATCATTGTTTTATTTATTTATTTAATTTATTTTGCTTATATTTTTTAAACTGTTTATTTTTTTGACATGCTGTTTTAGAGTTTTTTATTTGTCTTTTTTTTATCTTCGAAAGTAGATACATGATGATATACTTTTATCAAGTTTTTTTAACTGCAGATAATCAATATATATCTACCAGAAGTCCAATAAAAATTACTAAAATTAGAAGACCTTTAAATAACGAATGAATGTCTAATTTTAAAAGGTAGATGACTCATAAATTATACCTATAAAATATTAGTAATGGCCTCAATGATAGCAGTTTATATAGTTACCGCATAACGATGGATACAACGGAATTTCCAGTGATCTATTGGATATCTATAAATGATCTATAGGAAATCTATTGGATAAAAAATGACAAAAAGTCACAATGAATGTCATTTCAAAAATAAAAACAAGATTAACAAAAATTTCTAAAGCGGCGTATCAAAAAAATAAACGGTTTGAGAGATAAATGAAAAATAAAAAAGAAGCAACATAACAATTGTGTAGATAGAATTGAAAAAATAGGAAGTTAAGATATATTTAACAAATATGATAATCTTGTAGATATTATAACAAATATGTAATTAATTTAAAAAAATTATCCCCCTATAACAAATTCCCATCATACTTTTAAAATATGCTTCATATTTCATATATTAATAATAAATATCTTAAAAATAAATAAAATAATATAAAATAATTTTAGAACATTTATCTCCACCTATTGTTGAGAAAATATTTCTTTGACAAATTCTTACTCGTATAATTTTATTACTTGTTTTAATTTATATAACACACATATTACTATTATCACGTGTTTATTTTCATTTGAAACAAATTATATAATAAAAGATTTCGTTTTTGGACTTTTCAGTATTGGATTTTTGGACCATTATATATATAAATATGTAAATTAATAGTTACCCAAACACAGGATAAGAAGAGTCCACATCTTAATATCACAGCACAACAATTTGTAGCAAAATCATGCATTCTCAATCAAATCAAAGAACTCTTGGGAAATTAAATTACACTTAAATAATTTTTAAATTGCATTCAAACGCATATTAGACATGTTTATGTTTTTATAATGCTTCATCGCATAATCTTAAAATTCATATATAAAATAAAAAATTAATTATATTCATAGGCCTAAATTAAGTTCAATCATTTCTTATTTTAGGATGTTCTTTAAAATAAAGAATGAGTATAAGGAATGGTTAAATCCAATCATTCATTATATGAGATATTTTTAAAATAGAGTTCCCTATATATCGAGAACTCTATCTTAAGATATGAATACTAAATTATTATTTATTTTTATTTTTTATTATTTTGTTAGTTAATTAAAATAGAAGTAGTGTAAAATAATTAATATAATAATAACAGAATATTATTATTTTTAGGGAATGAAAAATAGGGTTAGAGTTATAGCAAAAACACTTTAAAAACTGTAAAATAGAGTTTGAAGAATGAAAAATAAGGTATATGGTTCGACTTGGTCTAAGAGCAAGTCCAACTATTTTCCCTATTTTTTATTCCCCAAACCCCATTTTGGGGAATCTACAGTATTTTGCTCAAACTATCTTCTCCATTTTTTATTCCTCATATTAAATTCCCTAGAAATAATAATACTTTATTATAATTATATTAATTTCTTTACATCATTTCTATTCTACTCAATTTACAAAACAATTAAAAAAATTAAAATTACAAAAAATATTATTATTATAATGAATTCCCCAAAATGGGGTTCCCCGGAAATCCTATTTTCAAGACACACCATATAGAGAATGATTATACTCAACCATTTCCAATATGTATTCCCCATTTTGGGGAATTTCCCAAAATGGAAACCATTGAAAGTGGCCTAAGGAACTAAGGAACTAAATTATCACAATACACTTTGTACTAGACCTGTTCAACAAACCTGTAGCCCGTCTAGCCCGCCCAGGTCCTCCCTTTATGGGTCGGGCTTGTGCAAACATATTATGCAAAAAGCCCGGCCTGACTCAGGCCCACCAAAGCCTGCAAATTTGTTAGGTTGGGCTTGGGTTCAGTATAAAAACCCAAACCGGCTCGGCCCGACTTATATTAATAAAAAATATATATTTAATTATATATTAATTATAAAAAATATATATAATCCTTAATTTTTAAATAAAATATATATATACTTAAAAAATATTTAATAATTTATGGGCAGACTAAATTGGAGTAGGGAATGAATTTAAAACTTAAGTTCGGCCTAGCTCGACCTCATATAAAATTTACGTGGGTTGAGTTGGGCTTCGGCCGAGAAATATTAATGTCGGTCCGACCGAGCGCGGCCATTAAAGAGGTCTTTGTTACACAAAAATGCTCACAAGTTGACTTTTATATCCCTCTTTTAAGTTCAAATTTACCAAATTAAGCTTTATTAAATTTCCTCCTATTTGGTAAAATAGAAAGGCTCTAATTGAAGCCCAATTACGATTATTAGGCCTCATCTTGTTCCCAATTCAACCCGAACCGATTAATCCATCTTCAACAGACCTGCTTTTCCCCCTTTAATCTCTTCCCCACAATCTCGTACGCCGGTCGCCAGAATTCCATGGCACCACCGCGAATCCTTCTCTGCGGCGACGTTCTCGGTCGCCTCAACCAGCTCTACAAGCGTTTTCAAACGGTTTCTATTTTTCTCTTTAGTCTTTCAATTCGTCTCTTTCTTAGTTTGTTTGGAGCTCGTTTGACACTAATCGAACTGCTCTGCAGGTGAACAAATCAGCTGGACCGTTTGATGCGATCTTCTGTGTCGGTCAGTTCTTTCCGTCCTCACCGGAGCTTCTAGAGGAGTTCATGGAGTACGCTGAAGGCCGTTCTCAGATTCCTCTCCCTACCTACTTTATCGGTGACTACGGCATTGGTGCGCCGAAACATTTATCTACGATTTCTAGGAACTCTGCAAACTTAGGGTTCAAAATGGATGGTTTGAAGGTTGCTGAGAATCTTTTCTGGCTTCGAGGCAGCGGCAAGTTCACCTTCCGCGGTAAAATTCATGACTTAAATACCTTTTTGGTCTTGTTTAATAACTCAAATGCTCTTTTGGTGACTGAGTTATTGAAATCGCTAATTTGAAACTCACATATTCAATTTTAGTGCGACAACTCGATTACTAAAACTCTACAATTCTATGCAACAAAATATATTCATATTCCAAACGATGCTACATGTATTTCACGCTTTTTTATGTTGTTAGATGGACACTTGATATACTAAAATTAAATAGGTCAAACACCAAATAGTCTAATATTGAATACAATATGTACCAAATGGGCGAAAAGTGAATACACGAGCAACTTCAATAGGTGAGGTATAGAACAAGACCTTAAAAGATATTTAAGTCGAAAATTCATATATTGTTGTTTAGCTTATTTACATTCTTCTCAAGTAAATGCAACACTATTCCATGTTATATTCAATCAGTCAGTTGTAAATTGTAATTCATACGATTGCTTTGTAACTTATGGTTTTTTTATGGCCAATTCCAATTGCTTTATTATCGCCAACTGCCTTATTAATGTTATATAATTGGTGTCCAGGTTTATCTTTTGCCTATTTATCTGGTAGGCAGGAATCAGAAGGTCAACAGTTTGGAACATACAGTCAAGATGATGTTGATGCATTGCGAGCATTGGCTGAGGAACCGGGAATTGTCGACTTGTTTCTAACATATCCTTGTTCAGTATTTATAAGCTTTATATGGCAGTTGCTCAAATTATGTTTACTGGTTTCGTAATTCATTTCGTAGTTATGCTTTTGACTTCCTTAATAGATTATCACTAATGAATGGCCTAGTGGGGTAACAAATAGAGCTTCTACGTCTGATATTCCCACGGGGATATCGGATTCTACAGGCAGTGATTCAGTGGTATCTGAGTTAGCAGCAGAGATTAAGCCACGGTGTGTAATTTTTGGTGGTTTCTATGTGTGTGCATATTGATTGTACAAGTGTATCAGTTTGGGCATATTGCTTGTACTATTCCTCTTTTTTCTACATTGGAGAATTATGGGATTCTTTCATTGGTAAGAATAGTCGACCCCACCTAGTGTGGACTTAAGGTTGGTTGGTTGGTTGGTTGGTTGGTTGGTTGGTTGTCTGTCTTCATTGGTAACAATGCTTTGTCTACATGATTTCTTAGCTCATAATCACGAGAAATGTGCGCTATGTGAAATTAAAATTGTTTAGCTCATTCTTATCGCTTACATGAATTGGAACTGATAAATTTATCTGTTTGTTCTCATGCTTAGGTGGTCCTTATATTTTTTACTTATTAGAAAAAGAATCAATGCTTTTAATATTGACCTTTGATGGAATTATTATCATTCTGATAATTAATTTTTCTTTGTGGAAGTTATCACATTGCAGGCACCAAGGGTGTATTTTATGCACGTGAACCTTATTCTAACATCGATGCTGTTCATGTTACCCGCTTCTTGGGTCTTGCTTCAGTTGGAAATAAGGATAAACAGGTTTAGTAATTCTTCAATTCGTGGTTTTATTAACTTACTTTGATGCATATTGAGAAGATGAAGTCAATCATCTGAATACTAACCTAGAACAGTTTTGAATGGTGCTTTGTCAGTCATATGATGAACCTTTCATTGCTACTATTACCATCTTGTGATTTTTATTTTACCTACATCACTGAGATGAACTTGTTTGGAATTTATTAACTCTTTATCCTGTTTTTTGTTCCTCAGAAATTCATCCATGCAATTTCTCCCACTCCAGGGTCTACAATGAGTGCTGCTGATATTAGCACAAAACCGTCTAACACTACCTTATCCCCATACACATATGTGGAGCAATCAGCTACCACAAAAGAAGTAACCAAGAGACCTAGTGAGAGTGATGGTGTTTCCGATTCACAGTATTGGAGATATGATGTCTCCCAAAAACGCAAGAAAACTGGAGCGGGGGATGGACTGTGTTTTAAATTTATAATTTCAGGTTCTTGTCCACGAGGGGAAAAATGCCACTTTCAACATGACATGGATTTGAGAGATCAATGTTTGAGAGGTGTTTGTATTGATTTTCTCATCAAAGGGAAGTGTGAGAAAGGTCCAGACTGCAACTATAAACATGAATTTTTGAGTGAAGGTGAGACACATTCGGACAGGAGACGAGGCTCTGAAAATGCTAATGCTAATAGGTCAGTATATGATTTTCTGAATGATTTTACATTCTTCTTGGGGCAGTAGCAATTGCTTTTGCTAGTTTCACTGATATGATATTTTGATTTTGTAGTTTATTGATGCTTGTTTTTGCGTTTGTCTTGAACTGTTCAAGTATGATTATCCTAGCAGTTAATCCTTTTATTGTGTTGCAGGTCAAAAGAATGCTGGTTTTGTTTGTCAAGCCCCAATCTGGAGTCGCATCTTATTATTAACATAGGAGAAATTTACTACTGTGCCCTAGCCAAAGGCCCTCTTGTTCATGACCATGTACTATTTATACCCATTGAGCATTGGCCTAATACCCTTTCTCTACCCCAAGAAAGTGAATCTGAACTCGATAAACTCTTGAACAATCTTGAATTATATCATAAAAGGCACGGAAAGGAGACTGTATTATTTGAGTATATATCCAAGCGTGGGACTCATGCTAATCTTCAGGTGAAGTGAATACTTCCTTGATATGCATGCACAGATGCTTCACATGCCGAAATTGTTGGAATGCTTATGATAATCCGTTTCTTTTTTAAAATCAAAAGAGTGGTGTTAGTTTGAATTCTTTCCTTCTCTCTTATGTTACTTGGGATTAACATGCATGAAATTGCTTCTAAACCTCTTCGTCTCATTGGTGCATTACTTTTAGTGCATGAGAAAAGTACTATTTTTTGAAGCTGTTTTCTTCAGCCCTTTAACTTATTAAAACCCAGGATAATGACTGCGAATAACCAAGCTTTATTATTATTGTTACTTAGGCATTTTCTTTATCACTTCTTGGTGGCTGAACTTACTCTATTATATTTCTCCGTAGGCTGTTCCTGTTCCATCATCCAGGGTGGCTTCCCTTAAAGATATATTTAATATGGCTGCTGAGAGACTGGGGTTTAAATTTGCCAGTGTGAAATGTAAGTTTTATCACTCCATCTTTTCATGCTGTATGGATTCTGTTTTTTTATAAGGTGGTTCCAGTAGGACATAGTCATGATATTACAATATCTATCCCCTTAGCCTGATTTTGAAACAATCAGCCAATTACCTTTTCTTTAAACCCATGCTAATTTACTCATTAATCTGAGATAGCTGTTCCACTGTATTCCTTACCAATTGATATTCCTCTGTCATATCTCTCTTTATAATGTTATTGCTCTTGCAGTCAATAATATATCAGATGGGAGAAAATGGCTGAGAAAAGAGTTTGACAGGAACTTTAGTTTCTTTTATGTCGAACTCCCTGATGGTACAATATTATCCCGTTGCATTGAGGAGAACGAGAAATTTCCAGCACAATTTGGACGTGAAGTAAGATATTATTATGCTAAATTTTAACTTTTAAATGTTAGATTCTGCTAAATTTTGTCATTTTGTTGGTCGGGATAATATTAGTCGTTTGGTTACCTTTAATTGAACTCAGTGCAACAAGATTTCTATTTTAATGCTGCTCAGGTCTACAAATTTCTTACCTCTGTTTGTGGCTTTCCAGCTTAGATCATTACCCCCAATCTAGTGTGTTTTTGGTGCAACTACTTTTTCATGTTGAAGTTCTTCATTGCCATATAACTATATATTATGCTTATAAAGATATGGAAGGTGATTTATGGAGCAATAGTGAATGCATTGGTTAACTGTGACTTAATTCTATTAAGTCACAGAATGACCCTCTGTATTGATGTAATTATACTAGAACAGGCGTGTAATGTAAGCCATTCATTTGGCATGCTCATGCCAGGTTCTTGAACTTTGTCCTGTTTTACTTCAGTTTAAAATAATCCATAATTGTTCATGACCTTGCTTTTTATACTCATTTGGGAATGCGTGCTTGCATTGTTAATTGATTTATGTTTCTCCAGTGATTGCATGTCTTGTCTGCTTCAAATCGTGATAAGTTGCATGATCGTGTGAAGTTTTGGAATGATTACTAATTTACTTCTATTTGTGTGGCATTTCAGATTGTTGTTTGCCTTCTCTATTTGTACATTCATAGTAACGTATGAATAGATCCCAGTCAAGATCTTGGCCTAATTCTAGCATAGTTACACTTATTTGCAATGTGTGTGACATTGGACTGTAATAGCTGGTCAACATGATTCTGCTTTTTTATTGTTTTCAATTTGCTTTCATCAAGATTTTTTTTTCCAAGTGGTTGCAATGGACAATTACTGATTTTGTTAGATCGTATAAATACTAGAGAATCAGTGTGAATATAGAAATTTTTATTCCTGCCCTTCTGTTGGAAATGTAAGTTTCAAGTTCAGCTTTCATATATGAATTTGACAAGAATAAAAATGAAATGTTCTGGTTTCTGCAGGTGCTAGCCGGGTTGCTGAACATGGCTGAGAAAGCTGATTGGAGAACTTGTAATCTCAAAAAAGAAGAAGAAATGGAAGTGGTAGAAAAATTGAAGAAACAGTTTGAAGAATAGGATCCAACTCAATTGACAGAATTAGCATAGTCGTCCTCGATATGGAGCTTTACTACGTTCTCACTTGTTGATGCTACACTCAGGTAAACTCGCTTTTTTTCGATAATCTTAGGTCTTCTGGCTTCATAGCTGTCACAATATTGTTCTTGGAGCAGTACTCATATTCCATAATCCTCTAGTGAATATATGCTGTGTTTAAGTCACAAGTACCTAGGTGGTTGTATCACCTCTTCATAATATCATTACATGAACTGGGGGATTAGGACTAAATTACTTCAGAGTTAATCTCGTGTTATCTGTTGTTTATTACGATCCAATACTATAGAGAAGTAATTTGGGCCGTTTTTCCCCTTGCAAAGCCAGTCCCTTGGTGTTTGGCATCTAGATTATGCTATCTGTCTTATCCAGCTCAGTAATATTTGTGATTCATCCAGGAATGAAAATAGACTCCCAAGCTTAAGACAGGTATTTTCTATTGTATTGTCCAACTTAATTGCTTTTGATAGTTACTCAAAATTGATTTGTGTTTGTGATTACAACCAATAGCGGTGGTGATATTTTAACCAAGTCTACTCCTTGTTTGTTCATTGGAATTGATAAGGTCCTGTATTTAAGGCTGACTTGTAGGCATTTTATTTTAGTGTTTGGAACTTTATAGTAAACTAGTAAGCTGTGAGAGCTATTGAATGCCTAAAATGCATATAAAAGAGTATACTAATATTATAAGAGGGTATATTTGTCTTTTATATCGAGGGCTTGTAATTTGTTTAAAAATAAGTTACAAAATGATTTATAAGTTGTTTTAGCCTATAAGCAATGATAAACACCCTTTGAAATTCTATGTTAGGAAATGTCTATTGAAAACTTAAGGACTAAGGAGGTTCCATGTGGAATTGGGTTGGAGTAAGTGCGAGTTTTATTCCAAATGAAAGGACCTCTCTCTTGGCACCCTTAACTAAAGGGGCATAAAGTTTTTTTCCACTGTTCGTGTTCTATGAGGAGTATGAGGTTTAAAACCGAGATTTTCTAAGTGACAGTATGAGATTGCTTTCCCAGACTGCTTTTTCGAAAAGCTTCATTTTTAAGCTTTTTCAAGCTGCTGTCCCGAACAGTTATGTAAATTAATAGCAAACAGTTCCCAAGCAGGCTTGGAAATTTGTTGGTGGAACTTTTTGTGACAACAGCTCTGACAACAATTCCAAACAGACCCTAATACATTGATAGGAACGCGTTGATGTGAGAAGTAATTTCACCTATTGAGTTAGGACATTTTTAAAAAAATTTTGTTCAAATGCGCTTAGAATAATACAAAGAAAAACTTCACTTTGCCCCTGATGTGACTCGAACGTGAGACCTTTAGTGATCACAGCTTCTCTTTTAACTAAGAGTAAAGGGGATAGAGATAAATGAAATAGAGAAACAATTAATGAAGAAACCTTAATGTCATATCCGGAAAAGAGGCATTTAAGTAGTTGGATTGAAACCCATTAGATATGGAGAGGTGATGGTCCCCTACTTGTAGTGTTGAGTTGCTTGTAGGCAATGGCAAAACGAGGGTTACTTCATCAAGCAACTGCAACCCTTTCTAAATAGGACAAAAAGTCACGAGTGAATTGCAAGTCTCTCTTGGGTCTCATCAAGAATTACCCACAAATTTACCCTAAAATAGTTTTTGTCGTGAAAAATTAAAATAACAGAATTCAAAAGCCATAAAGTTGTATCAAATTTTGTTGCAATTAAATCTACTATTTCTTGAATCAAATTACGCATTGCAGAATTTTTGTTCATTATACTGATATTTTTTGGGGTAATATCTGTTGGATGGGACAGCCTCTTGTGTCAATTCATTCATATACTTTATAATTTATATGAATTGGAAAGAGAGAAAAAGTAAGATTAAAGAAATAATGAATATAACGTTAGTGCATCCAGTTTCATTATTTACTGTTTTTATTTAGTTTTGGTTCTGATTTCAGTAATTAATAATTAATTTTATTATAATATAATAATATTTAAAATATTATAGATTATTGTTATTATTAATATAATAATATTTTGATGTATTATATTATTAATTATCTTTTGATTTATTTTTTATATTTTCAGTTTCTGTTTAGTTGTAATTTAATTTTAGTATCTTTAATTTCAGTTCAGTACTGTTATTTATAAGCTGAAAAGAATAGAGCCATATAGACTTTCATGTTTGTGAAATCAAAATGGGTTTCTAGGGTTGTCAATTCATTTCATTTTATTATATTCAAGTTCATAAATCCGTGCATAAAAATGAAACAGACTAAGTTGATTTCTTTTTTCAAATTCAAAGGTCCCAAACTCACTATAAATGTGTTACACACTAGACATGATTTCTATTTATGCATCAAATGAATGAAATTCCTTATAATTTAAGAGTTATAAACACTTAAAAAATTAGAATCGAGCAACCTAGAAGAGTGAGACAACAACATATAAAATATATTTTGTTCATCACGTGAAAACCAGACAACAATAAAAGTAAAATGGAGTATTATTCCTACAGATACTTTTTCTTTCTTTTGAGATTCTCTGGTTTTTAATCTTATAACAGTTATTATTTAAGGTTTTTCGGTTAATCTCACATATAAATTTGAAGGTTAAATACTTCAGGAATGGTTCCTAAGTAGCAATATTGCCCATGGTCCACCAACACTATACAAACACAGAGAAAAAGTAAGTTATAATTTTGTTTACTTAGATCCTCTTTCTTTTTCAACTTATATTCAATCCATTTTAATTCAATTTAGTATTGTATATATATAAATTTACGTTAAAATAAGTTAAGTTAAGTTCAGTACTGTTACTTATAAGTTGAAAAGAACATGGCTTTAATTTAATATATAACAATTATAATTCTAATCACTTAGCATATTTGGGTTACTTAGCTAAATTTTACCCGCAACATAAATTTATTCGTTTTGTGGCATTAAACAATTTCTTTAAATATTATGTTACAATTATTAAACAATTGTTTTCATGTGAATTAGAGAATATAAATCATCAATATTATATATATATATATATATATATATATATATATATATATAAACTTTCAACTACATCAACCAACAAACTATAAGGACAAAACTAAATAATCCCTCACCACTATATCCTTAGCTAAAAAGTTTCATTAGTGCTCCAATGCCAAATGTCCAGTTTTCCAAACTTAACCTACTTCAAAGGTATTTATGCAACTACTTTTTTTTTCAAACAAGTATCTCTATTAAGATAATATTGTTCGAAGTTTAGTAACAATTATGGTTCTACGCCCCTCCTTATAAATGCATTCAGTGAGAATCGAACCATAATTTCATCCCACATATTCAATCTGTGTTGTATACTTTCAATCTGTGTTGTATACTGAATTATGCCTTGCAGGTAATTAAGCAACTACTTTAAAGGTAGTTAAGTGGAGCTTAGTTATTGGGTCGATCTTTGGTGTCATATGTTGATTGCGAGTTCATGAGCATCGTTATTAATACACTATTAGGATAATGCAATATTTCATTTTCTAACTTAACTAATCTCTACTTGTAGGGCTAATCTCATTTAATAAGAGATTATGCACTTTACTGTACCACTTTTATGATGTAGGACAATGTCACCCCCTCATTAAAGATATGTTAGTTTGAAGAAGTTAGGCGTAGTAGTCCGCGATTGGGGTCTAAGAATAACGTTTAGGTGGATTTGTATTTTTTTTAATTTTATATTTATTGTTATATAAATATATAAATTCAACTGAAATTGAAATTATAATATAATATTAAAAAATATAATGCATGCAATGTTTTAAAAATGAAACAAGACTTTTATTGTAAGAACACTTTGATGTACTTTCGTTTTATCAACTAAGCTATTTTTTGCGGGTTAAAAAAATTAACTATAATTAATATAGATATCTGTATATTAAAAAAATAAGTTTAGGCGTTGTATAGGTGATAAAAATCAGAGTAGACGGTGCCTAAGTGGTAATAAATCGGTCAGGAACATGAAAGTGTAAAGGGAATGAAAAGTCGAGCAACAAGCTCTAAAATATGGCCTAAGCGGGCATTAAGCGAGAATGGACTGAAATTTTTAAAACATAGTTTTGAAGTGAATAATATTTAAATGAAAAAAAATAAATTTAATTTATAAAATTCATTTATTAGAAAACCAATTGAAATTTATGTAAAAATGGTACTAAAAAGTAAGGGTGAATAAATAATAAGGGTTGGTCTAAGTGGTAAGCGACTTGGTATTGTTTAAGCAAGATTTTGAGTTCGAGTCTTAGTGAATGCAGAAAATTCTTATTAAAAGACTCAACCACCAAAGTCAGATGTGCAACCCAAATAGAATTTGGATACAGCCGAAGCAAAGCTCCAACTATCGAAAATAAAAAAGCAAGGGTTCATAGTATTGTTAGCTCCCCTTAAAATTACAAGTCATAAATGAGATAGTATGGTGTGTACTTTTAGGATTTAATTTGAATTTGATGACCGGACAAGTATATTCTTATTGAAAAAAAAATTGATTTTATATTCTATTATTTGTGGTTTATAATAAAAATTAATCAATAGAAAGATTTCTGCTAAAAGAAGTTTTTCTAATATAAGGAAAGTAAATTTAAAAAAAATAAATATTTCCGCAATGGAATATAAAACATTATAATTTTCTTCTACAGTCACACCTAAAAAAAATCCTAAGTATTTCTTATCAAATCATATATATTTTTTTTGACACGGATAACTATTATCAGGCATATTTTAGGGTTATTTTGTTTAATTATTATTTTACATTTTTCACCATTAGATTAAAATAACCACCACTCATCCTATAATGAAAAGGTGCAAAGTAATAAATACTTTATAAAAAATAAAATAACCATAGAAAGTACTCTATTATCATATATTTTGAATCCTCGATCATTATTTCACATTTAATTTATAACGTATTTTTTCAGTTTTTTAATTATATTTAACATAAATGCTTAAAAAGGAAAAAAATTGTGAGGCGTAATAATTTGGATTAGAGATACGGAAAAGAACACTAAATTTAAAACATGTATTCTAATATAGTAGCGAGGGTATTTATTATTACTTTTTATAGTTTTAAAATTATTTTCTACCTATTTTTTTAAATAACACAAAATTACATAATTATTAAAAAATAAGTGGAAAATAGAGAGACGAAAAACCGCTAAAAAGAATATTTGCTAAAATTCAAAGGAGTATTTATATTTTGATTGAATGTTACTCCAATATTAGACCTAGAAATACAGGGTTCACGTTTTCAACCCACTATAATTATTTAAATGCAAAAGTTAGGCTGCCATATTCAACCATTTACTTGATTATATTAGGAATTAAAGCACTAAAATAAAACAACAAATCCAGCTTTTGAATTTTTTTTTTAGTGTTTGATTGTGATTTTGGGCATCCTATACGAAGAACAATAAATTAATTTTGAAAGTTTGGTATTTCTTTTCGAAACTATTTTTTTTGAAAAGCTTCATTTTTAAATTTTTCTAAACTGTTGTCCCAGAAAGTTTTGAAAATCAATAATAAATAGTTCTTAATTAATTAATGTTAAAAATTAAAATTTTTTGTTCAATATTAAAATATATTATTCTATTAAAAGTTTTTAAATAAAATTTTTTATAACAATAGTTCCCACAGCAAGTAGCAAGTAAAGCGATCACATGATCCTCCTTGTTATACATTAGATTAGAATATACTTAATCATGTCCATTAAACAGCTTCACATCTACTTGTTAATTTTTACTAAAAACCATATTATAAAAACCAAACAAGAACAAAGATAAAGTGTCCAAATCTTTTTTCTCCACGTGAAACATCTCATTGTTGCTGTCACTCTTCAAACCTTTGAACTATTTTTAATTTTTTAATATTGGATTGAATTGAATTGAATTGAATTAAAGTTGATTAAAATGAATAGAATAGAATTGAAGTAAGTTGAATTAAACTGAATTAAATTTATTTTAATGTAAATTCATAACTACGCATAATTAAACTAAACTGAAATAATTTAATGAACCGAACTAAATTAAATTACAGTTTAAAATAACATGACAGCATTTAATCACTATTTAAATCACATTCACGTTATAATTAAATCAATCCCTAGGAGATATACGAATCTCAACTCCCAATTTCCCAATTAATCAACAATATTTAAAATTTAATTCCCAATAATACGATAATTAATAGCTAATACAAATCCCAACTCAAAGTTTCAACCTTTTCTTCTTCTAAATAACTCCCCATTTAACTTTTTCTCCTTCTCTCTCACATTTGTCCCCACAAAAACTACCCCATTTTTTTTCAGTATTAAAAGCAGCCTCTTACACAATACAGTGAGTTTATTGAATTGGGTTATGGCTGGTTTTTTTAATCCTCTGCAACTGTAACTCAAGTTCATTTATCGTCCATGGAGATGCTCAAAGTTGAGAGCTTTATTACAAATAAACGAAACCCATGTTTTTTTACAGGAAAATAAATCCTGGGTTTGTAATAAAGTACCTAGTCATTGCTTCTTTTGTACTGTTTGTGGGTCTTGGTTAATTTAACCTCTCCCTTTGTTATTGCTTCAAGATATGGTTCAGACCCCTTGATTTAACAGTAAAGTATTGATTTTTAATCATTTTGGGGGTTTTTTTTTTGGGATTTGTTTAAAGTTAATTTCTTTAGCATTATTTGAGGAGGGGATTGAGAGATTTGGTGCTTTATTTGATGGGGTCGGCGGTGCCACCCGTTTTTCTTTTGTTGAGACTCTGTGTCATTGGCTCTGTTCTTACAGTTCAAGGATCTGCAGGTAATTAAAATTTTTTGTCTGAATTCATCCATTTAATTATTAGGATTATTAGTTTAATCATTTGGTTTTAGTGTTGCCAATGTTAATGTGTATAAACTGCATATCAATGGTCATTTTGGAATCAGATTTTGGTTTTATTTGATTCATTATGTACAAAAGAATCCGTTGTGGAGGCCAAAGTATGTATTTTATTTCTGTTCTATATCCATATAATGGAGATCTTTGTTTGAATATCTGGAAACCAATTGATTCTATTTGTTCTTTCTTTGGGAATTAGCTCAATGGTATTCATTCTCATGTATATTAGAGTCGTAGGTCTAGCTCAATTGGGTATATTCGAGTCATAGGTCTAACTCAATGGGGATTGAAGTTTTGGACAGCTAAAATGTAGCTAAATTTAATGTGATTTTAGTATTTCACCTAATAGGGAAAAGAAAACTGCACAATTCCGATATATACACAAAATTTGACAGATACATCATTTTCTACTTCAGGTAACGATATTTCCCCAGCTCTAGCCCCTACAGAAAGTTCAGTGAGAAGCAATGTGCCAAGCTCAGGACCTCAGCCAAATGGTATGTTTCCAAATTTGTTCTTTATATTGTTGAAGTGATTTCGAGATTTTTTTTTACAGTAAAGCTTCTGTGCAATGATGTTAAAGGCGCATACTGCAGGCGAGGTAGCATACCTTGGGCACTGCATGCCTAGTTGCGCCTTTTGGTGTGCGCCTCAGGGACACTTTTTTTCAGGGGTTTAACTTACTTTAATAGGTGTTCTTCATCTATTTTGAAGAGTTTTAGTAATAATTCAAGGCTAGATATTCCTAATTCGTTTCCTATTATGGCTAGCTAGATGAATTCAAGGCTAGATATTCCTAATGCGATATGTGTGGCCCCCTTGCGCCTCTAACAACTATGCTTCTGTGTATTGATATCACAGTGTCAGATATTCTTCCACCACCAATGCCTGCCCCATTGCCTCAGATTGGAGGGCTTATACCGCCATCACCAATTATTCCAATTATAGCCCCACCAATGAGTACTGCTCAACCACCCCAAATTAGAGGGCTCGAACCATCATCGTCGATTATTCCAATTGTCTCGTCACCATTAAGTACTCCTCCACCTTCAATTATCCCAGTTGTATCTCCACCATTGAGTACTGCTCCACCACCCCAAATCAAAGGGTTCACACCACCATTGCCGGTTATTCCTATTGTGTCTCCACCATTAAGTACTGCCCCACCACCCCAAACTGAAGGGTTCACACCACCATTGCTGGTAATTCCTATTGTATCTCCACCATTAAGTACTGCCCCACCACCCCTGAACCAAGGACTTGTACCTTCACCGCCGACTATTCCAATTGCATCATCACCTTCAAGTATTGTTCCACCTCCTCCGCCTCCAATAATTCCTATTGTATCGCCACCGTTAAGTAGTACACTGCCACCTATACATGAATCACCTGTGGGGCCAAATGTTACTCAGAGAAAGGCACCGGTTGGTCAGCCTCCTGTATCTGAGCCAGGTGGACTCTATTAGTAACTCACTATATTTCCTATTTTGTGCTTCAAATTTTTTCATATCGACATTTATGCTAAACAAATTTGTTTTCATTGTATATTTCTAGTTATATCTCCATCCGCGAATTTTTCTCATAGTCCACCTGAACATTCACCGATCATCAACGCAAGTTCACCCAAAATTTCACCGTCTCGTGGTCACAGCAGTACACCACTGAGTGGGGCTCCTAAACCAGACTCAGATATACCAGTTGCATCTCCACCGAGGAGTTTGGCACCAACACATCCAATTGCCCCAGCAATAACGCCACCTGTAACTCCAGGTACGTGCTGATTGATATAATATCGAATAGGGAATCCTTTTCTGCTGTTTAGCGAGTTAAAAATCAATTTGTAAGTTGTTTTGTTATTTCTGCTCAAGCAGTTCCAACTGTATCACCAATTAGAGAATTGCCACCTAGTTCACCTGCAGGCCAGCCTATTGAACCCAGAGAATCACCCTCTACATTACCAGGTTCATCTACAAAGATACACCTGATATTACAATTTCTTATTGGTCAATTTGCTGATTTTAGGACTAAGAACTTAAAGTTCTATAAGGTAATAAATTCCATAATGACAATAATTCAAAATATCAAGTTTTGATTTTTTTCCTTTTATCTCTGAATTTTCCATAGATGGAACTCCAGTAGCAGCGCCACCATATGACACAGTGAAGCATTTACCACCCACGAGCCATTCCCCAACCAAAGGTATAAAGTTTCGAACTTTACTTTGAACCGAGTACACTATCTTGATTTACTGTGATGAGGTAATGGTCAGTAATAATAACTGCAGGTTCTTTTGCTGTGTCTCCATCAACACATGATGCTCCACTTCCATCTTCTCCATCTCCAAAATCTCCCAGATCTTTGCCTTCTACTCCATCTCGTAAGCAAACCCACGGCAATGCGACAATCAGTAGCCCTGCTCCTACATTATCTCCTCCATCTTCAAACCAGCAAGGTCTACTATTGTTTTAAACTTCTCGAGTTGCAGCTTATTGTTCTGTCGTAACATCAATAGAGCCAATTTTCATCTCTTTATCCGTTTTTTTATAGGTCCCGTTGTATCTCCGCCGTCTCTTCCCAAGGGCAAGCAAAAACACTATGCTCCTCCACCCTTTAGTCCAGGTGCTACAATTTCGTTAAGCTCTAGTACTTTGCGTAGTAATTTGGATTTTAATTTGTTTTGTATAGCAGGATCACAATACCCAATTCCTAACCCAGTAATCACTGTCTCCCCTGCTCCTTCGCCATCTCCAACGACACCATCTGGATGGACCGAAAGTAAGAAAAAGTCAATGCCTATGGTTCTGTTTTTCGGTTTCATTTATCAAATGGTGGGAACTTTATTTTTCTACTTATACTATTGGTTACTTGATAGCTGACATTTGCATTTTCAAGTGCCTATTCTTCCCCCTAAAGCTTCGCCGTTAGGGGCATCATCAAGGAGTCCAAAAGTAGCATTTACCCCTCCGATTCACGCATTGCCACCTCCGCCTCCCAATGAAGGTATCGTTGATTCTTTTGGGCAAAAAAAACTTTTTGATCCCTGTGCTATAAACATTTTGCCCTTTTGGTCGTTGTAGTATACAATTAACCCATTCGGTCCCTAGCTATGCAATATATTACCTTTTCGGTCCTTGTGCTATTAAATCATTACCCGTTTGGTCCATGTGCTATGCACTATGTTATCTTTTCAGACACTGTAGGTAGAGATTTTATTAGTGATATTTCACGTATGGATAGAAAAGGTAATAGATTAAATAGCACATAGACTAAATTGGTAACACATACAGCACAGATACCAAAGGGACAAACTAATGGGCCTAAAAAGGTCTTTTTGCCGATTTTTTGTGCTATCTTACTGTGATTTAACACAGGTTCTATTAATCTGTAGATTGTTCGACAACTGTTTGTGTGGATCCATTCACAAATACTCCACCTGGGTCGCCTTGTAGCTGTGTCTTGCCAATGCAAGTTGGACTACAACTAAACGTTGCGCTCTATACCTTCTTCCCTTTGGTTTCTGAGCTTGCTCAGGAAATCGCTGCTGGTGTTTTTATGAGACAAAGTCAAGTTCGCATAATGGGAGCCAATGCCGCTAGCCAGGAACCCGAGAAGACCATTGTTCTTATTGACTTGGTTCCGCTTGGAAAACGATTTGATAACACTACTGCCTTCTTGACTTATCAGAGATTTTGGCTTAAACAAGTAGTGATTAAAGCTTCGTATTTTGGTGACTACCAAGTATTATATGTGCGATATCCAGGTATATAAATTTGTATATTGGCCAAATAAACCTGCCTGAACTTTGGCCAAAATGGCCTTCTGGTCCCCTGAACTTTTCAAAGTTTGTCTTAGCCCCTTAAACTTGGCAAAAGTGCACCAGTTTGCCTCCTGAATGCCACATGTCAATTTTTGGTTGGTTTGATTCTTCAAGATGTCATTTTTTCTGATTTTTCTCTCTCCAGTCAGATGCTGACACATGATATTTAAGGGGCAAATGATGCACTTTTGCCTAGTTTTGTCCATTTTGGCCAAGTGCATGCGGCGTAAAGATGTATATGGCCTTGTCTATATTTACTAAACAAATTGCTTTATAAATGTTGATTTATCTGGTTTTTTTGCATTTGTAGGTTTGCCCCCTTCTCCACCTTCAGCGAATTCTGGCATTACTATAATAGATGACGGGCCATATTCGGGAAATAACAATAACGCAAGGACGATAAAGCCCCTAGGAGTTGATGTTCAGAAAGGAAACCATAAAAATCGGCTTGGTGCCGGTGCCATTGCGGTTATAGCCTTGTCTGCTGCTATATTAGTAATTATATGCTCAGCTGCTGCTTGGATTTTCCTAGTTAGGAATCGAGGCTGCTTAAATCAACCGAAACCAACTCCACAGCCAATTCCAGCCTCCACTGCAAAACCATCAGGTACTTATTGTTCGAAACATCCGGTTTTTTTCATGTATCCCATTTGTTTTTGAAGTTAAAAGAACTTTTCCTGTTATAGGTACTACTGGCTCGATGATGGGAAGCGCTATGAGCTCTGTGTCCTTGTCATTTGGGTCTAGTATTGCGCCTTATACAGGATCGGCTAAGACTTTCAATTCGATTGACATTGAAAGGGCAACAAATAACTTTGATGATTCGAGAATACTGGGTGAAGGTGGATTTGGCCGTGTTTACCGCGGTGTTCTAGAAGATGGGAGTCAAATGGCAGTCAAAGTTCTGAAACGAGATGATCATCAAGGTGGCCGTGAATTTTTGGCCGAGGTCGAAATGCTTAGCCGTCTTCATCATAGGAATCTCGTGAAATTGATAGGAATATGCACAGAGGAACACAACCGATGCTTGGTTTATGAACTCGTGCCAAATGGCAGTGTCGAATCTCATCTCCATGGTATGTTTTGATTACGAATCTAACATTTTTTTGATTTTTTCGTGGAATAATCCAACTTTTGTTTCTTTTTTTAGGGGTTGACACGGAATTGGCTCCACTTGATTGGGATGCACGAATCAAGATAGCTCTCGGTGCTGCCCGAGGCCTAGCTTATCTACATGAGGATTCGAGTCCTCGGGTCATACATCGGGACTTCAAATCTAGCAACATCTTGTTGGAATATGATTTTACACCAAAAGTTTCGGACTTCGGTTTAGCTCGAACTGCCATGGATGAGGAGAATCGGCACATATCTACCCGTGTGATGGGCACGTTCGGGTAACAATTCCCTTCTACTTAGCCTAATAGTGTCGGAGTAACTTCATTGGAGACCCCTAAAGTTGGCCCTAAACGCTTGATGACACCCTGAACTTTCAAAAGTTCCAATCACCCCGAACTTGAAAAAGTGCACCAGTTTGGCACCTCAATGCCACGTGTCCGCTTGTAGTTGGTTTGAATTTTCACAGATGTCATTTTCTTTTCTCTTTCCAACCAGAAGCTCACACGTGGTAGTGCACTTTTTGCAAGTTTAGCAAGTTTAGGGGGTTATTTAGAACCTTTGAAAGTTCGAGGTGGCATCAGATGTTTAGGAAGGGTCCTCGATGCATTATGCCTTTTCCTTAGAATGATATTTCTGATTTCTCGTGAAAATGATTTGTTGCAGGTATGTAGCTCCGGAATACGCTATGACGGGCCATCTTCTTGTAAAGAGCGACGTATACAGCTACGGCGTAGTTCTTCTAGAGCTTTTAACCGGAAGAAAACCGGTTGACATGTCTCAACCCCCCGGTCAAGAGAATCTAGTCGCGTGGGCCCGTCCACTCTTAACAAGCAAAGAAGGGCTACAAACAATAACCGATCCATCTCTGGGACCCGATGTCCCTTTTGACAGTGTAGCCAAAGTAGCCGCCATTGCTTCAATGTGTGTCCAGCCGGAGGTATCACACCGTCCTTTTATGGGCGAAGTCGTTCAAGCCCTAAAACTAATACGCAACGAGTGTGACGAGGCACGAGAAGTAGGATCAAGATGTTCTAGCCAGAGTTCATCGGTTGATATGGATGCTGAGGGTGTAGCCAGTGTAGATGCTTTCCAAAACCGAACTGGAGTAGTGGATTATGATTCTGAGCCGGATTTAGAAAGGGGAATGTCGATGTCGGGTTTGTTGGGTACATCAGTTAGGTACGGGAGGCAGGGGGAGGGGTCGTTTAGGAGGTACTCGAGTTCTGGGCCGTTAATGAGAGGGGGCGGAAGGCGTTTATGGGAGAGAATGAGGAGATTTACGGGAGGAAGTGCGAGTGAACATGGGGTTATCTTTAGACGATGGCCCGGCTCACATTGAAATTTCGAAATTTCGAATCGAGTTATAGACATGAAGAACGAATCTGCCCCGAATCAAGCAAGAGGATCTTGAAAAGCTCGAAAGGGGATGGACTTATAACTTGTGGCAGCTTCGAACTGTAGAAACTCTTGATTTAAAGGTGGAATAGTGTTGAAAAGACGAGGACAGTGGTCTTTCAAAATCTTTTTGAATTGTCAGATGTTTTTTTTTTGTTGAAGAACAGAGAAAATGTACAGATTTGTATTTTGAATTCTTGATAGACATGAAAAGCAATCTATTCCATAGCTATGAATGTTTCCCTACTGAACAATGCCTTTGATGTCCTCTCATCAAGGTGCCATTTTTATGGAATGTGTTGGTTTTTTAACAAAAAAACCATAGCTGAAACTAAAATTAAGGACAAACTTAAAAAATGTGTCGTGATTTGACTGTTTTGTAAAAGGTTTATCGTAAAATCGTTTTTACGAACAGGTGAAAAAATATTTTTTACACTACAAATAACAAATGTTACAAAAGGTATTTAAACAAATTTAACTTCCTTCTAATTTTATCATATTATCTAAGAATTATGCTTCAAAATTTGAGTAATTTTTAGAAATTTTCTAGTTTATTATGATTTTCAGAAATTATTATCACATTTTAATTAAAAAAAAATTTACTTCTCAAAAAATTCTAAAATATATTACTAAGGTATATTATTTTTATTAAGCTACCAAATGTGACTTCAAAATAGATAAGATTATGCTTTTTTCATGGTGTAATTTCATATCGGAAATTCTATTTTTTCTAACTTTTAAAACAATTCTTTTGAAAAAAAAAGTTCGCTGGGAATTTTCTGCAAAACTGTCAAACTACATGACAATTTTTTAAAGTTTACCCTAGAATTAAAGCTTAATGACTTCGGTATGTTCACATTAGACTTCTAGCCGAAACATTCCTTGATATGTATGTCTCGGTAGCCGATAAACATATGACGGATTTTTTTTCATTTTCAGTTTTTTTTTTATATTTGGCTCGTTGTAGTATGCAATGAAATAATTTTTTTGTTTGGTTCAGTTTTAGTATAGATTAAATTTTAATTTCCAAACCGAATCAAGTATTTTAGTATAGATCAAATAAATAAATTTTAGTTTCCTTTGAGATAAACCTTTTCATACACCCATGTAGAGCCACCTCTTTATTTAAGTTTGGACATGAGTGTTCTATACCAATCATTGGGCCATTTTTGTATTTATATAGTAGTAGAAAGAGTAACTTGTGTAACTTTGTTTGAAATTAAACTTTACTCTTTATTTTGAATTATGAAATTCAAATGTGAAGTTTCCGTGTTCAAATTGGGTTTTGTATTAAAACATTCAATGGCCAGGTAGAAATTCCGATTTCAATGGAACCCAGTAAATTATTTTTTATTTGATCTAATTTAGTTTGAATGGCTTAGATTTTTTTAATTAAAAATTACTTAAAATAATTTTAAAAAAATCTGAGCTAATGGATGGTTTAGATTTAAATTTTTCTTTGCAGAGGATCCCAATCCAATTTGTTTTGCTTAAGCTTATGGTAGAGTTGCCTTAAAGTACGCCACATATTTGAGCTATGAAATCAGTACTTTGGTCGATTTGGTATTGTTTTTCAAGCTGTTATTAAAATAAGCCGCTCTCACAAATTTTGAATAAAACTACATATTTTAACTTTGAATAACTCATTTTGATCCTTTATACTATTTAACTACAAACTGTCTAATTTTTTTAAAAAATAAAATCTACTGCTTCTAAAAAAAATTTAAATATTAAAATTTTTTTAAAAAAACTGCTAAAAAAAACTTAACTAAACCGATCCTTGGCATAAATCATCTGCCAAGCTACACCCTATCATTTTTTGGCCATAGGCAAACAATATATAAAACCGTAAATAGGTCTTTTAGCGAAAGATCATTATTAATTAAATTAGTACTTTGGGAGAACATTTTATGAATTAATTTAGCTTACTCTAATTATCTTTTTACAATTAATTTATTATTTATTTAAAAAATATTAATTTTAGTTTCCAATACAAATCTTATTTTTATTAAACATTTTGTAAAAATTAGTTAATAATAAATAATAAATAATACCAATAAATAATTACAAACAGTAATAATAAATGATAATAATAATAATAATAAATAATTAAAAAATTTATAAAATAAAATTTTAATGTACATTATTATATTATTATTTATTAGAAAAGATATTAGAATATTATATTAAAAAATAATAATAATAATTTTTAATTTTTTTATATTATACCTTTTTTAAGGAAAATTATTATTTCAAGCCCCTTGAAAATCCAAATCACATATGAAATATCTGAAACCAACGGCCCAGATCTATCATAGCGAGAGTCCTTGAAACGTTCAGGTGCAGACGAAGCACTGGATAATATCAAGCCAACATCAATACAGTCGACTCTCATTGCTTCACTGCCTGGCTTTTAAACCGGACCCGAGATTAGGTCAATCAAGCCATTTTTCGCTCTCAATCCTCATCTCAGCGAAGAAGAAGAGACCTTTGTCTTAACCAATGGTAAGTTTCTTCAATTTCACCTCAATTTCGCCCCTCGCCATTTTCATTCGGCATCGCTGTTTTTGATTTCGTGTTTCGTTTGCTTTTTCTTTGAAGGCGCCTAAACCGATCACGAGTCCAGTCCCTGTTAATCTGTACCCAGTCCTTGCAGTCTCTATGCTTTCGATCGGCCTCATCGTCACTGCCTCCTTTTTCATGTAAGCCCCCGATCCGATCTCTAGTCAATTTTTTGTTTTCTGTGGTGTTTGGGGGAGATCTGGGCTTTTCGTGAGCTGTAATTCTTTATTTAATCGTATTTGGTTGATTGGAATGTTTGGAGGTGAAATTTAATCCGGTCTTTCAAGTGAGTTTAGGTGGATTGTGTAAGCCTTTGTTTGTTTGATGTTACTTGTTGATTGTCATGTAGGTACGGTGTATGCTATGCCTTTTCTTATAGGCCTAATACATCTAGTGTAGACCCCTATACTCGACCTTAGAAACCCATTTACCTCTAAACTTGCAAAAGTTCTTCGCAAACCTCTAAACTTGCAAAAGTTCTTCGCAAACCTCTAAACTTGCAAAAGTTCTTCGCAAACCTCTAAACTTGCAAAAGTTCTTCGCAAACCTCTAAACTTGCAAAAGTTCTTCGCAAACCCCTAAACTTGCAAAAGTTCATCATTGAAGAACTTCTTGGGGAGTGGCTATTTCAGCTATTGAAGACTCATCGTTTGTAAATGCATTTTGTTGTTTATTTTCACCATTGCATTAGGATTGATGGTGGTTATTGTTCCCCTAATAAACTACTGATGAATGACTTTGCGTTCATTTTTTTGTTTTGACATTAAGATATAAATATTAATAAAAATATGCACCGAGCCACTGATTAGACAGAAAGCCGGTGATGATGTCCAGCCTAGTAACCATTTTGTACGGCTACTCAGTTGTTTTTCTTTTTCATTATTTTATTCAGTTTGATATTTGAGATGGGTAGTGTGAGTCTGTGAGATAATATATTTGCAGGTTAGTGTTTGTTTGCAAATATAAAATATATTATATGACACTAACCATTTCAAAGATCAAACTGAATAAAATAATGAAAACGTAGCTGAGAAGCCGTATAAAATGGTTGCTAAGGCTGACATTATCACTTGTTACCTGTCTAATCAACATCGCGACCCATATCTTATTAATATTTATATTTAAATGTCAAACAAAAAAAAGAGCATGGGTGGCAAAATTACCCATCATTGGTTTATTAGGGCAACAATCACGACCATTAATCCAAATCCGATGGTGAAGATAGATAATAAAATGGTTCCGATTCAGAATTTGCGTACATATTTTTTTATAATTATAGTAGAAGACAATATGATAGAGCTTCATGGCGTCGGAAGATTCATATAGCTGATCTCACCTAATATGGGATTGAAGGCTTGCTTGGTTGGTTGGTATAGTATAAGACAATAATTTTTTAAACGAAAGCCAAAACAGAACAAATATAAAAAGATCCCATCAAAAGTAAACTAATTATAGGCGACTACACTCACGATTCACAAACGGCGAGTCTTCAATAGCTGAAATTTCCATTCTCATCTCCTGCAACAATTTTCTCCAAATATGGAGGAAGTTCTTCAATGATGACCGACTCTTCAACGACGGTTGCATACTTAATAACCCGAGAAAAACAAATTAAAAAAAAGAAATGTTTGATTTTGACTTTCCCTTTCTTTTTCTCATCTTCAACCTTCTTCTCTGTTCCTATTTCTCTTTTTTCACAATCTCTGAATGCTTCATCTTGTTCATTTTTCTTCCTTCTCTATTCCCTTCCTCTCTTATTCCAAAACCACCATGTCTATTTCCACTTCTCCTTTATTCCTTTCCCTGCCGTCAAATTTTTTCATAGAGGTAAGTGAAAGCTTCCTCCTCCATCGACGACGGCCAATTTGAAAATCCGGCGGGATCAAAGTTGGTGAATAAGTCTATTTCTCAAGTTTTTTATCTTAATATTGAGAAATGAAGTCGGTTTATTTATCGACCTTTGATGGAAAACCTTGTTATTTTTAGCATTACAACAACAACAACATTACCCCAATGCCTAACAAGGCTGTGCGGTAGGGGGTGTCGGGTGTACGCAACCTTACCTCTGCAATTACAGAGAGGTTGTTTCCAATTGATCCTAAAGTGGAGTTGCAACAGCTATCCGTGGCTTCACAATAAAAGAAGCCCGGACAGTTTAATTAGCATTAGTCAATATAAAAACTTTTCTTCTTTGAATTTGTCTTTCTAGGTCAGCTAAGAATCCAAATGAGAGCTCTCCCTTTCCATGATAATGTAAGGAGAGAAAGTGAAACTGTAATTTATTGAGAAGTGAGAAAATAACAAACAATAAGAAAAATGTTTAAACTGAAATTGAAATAGTGAAAAATTGGGGAATTGAGAGAGGAGTAGAAGAATGGAAAAGGAGAAGGAGAGGAAAATTAAAACTAGAGAACAAATTAAAGTGGCAAAATTTTTTTGGTTCCACTTTTTTTCTTTTTTTCTTTTTTTTCTCTCCAAGTTTTAGAGAGATGATTTTCTGTTTGGATGTCTAGAAAGTGGAAAGCAAAAATTGAAAACGTGAATATGTGCCACGTGGCAGCTTGCACGGCCTTCCGGAGCTTGTCTTGTTTTGTGTCATTCAGGATTTGTGACTTTAATTGGTGTTGACTCCTTTTTTTAGCCCATTTTTTAATGCCTAACGTTGTTGCCACTATAAATAAAGTCTACAGATTTCCAATATTTCACGTCATCTCAAATTGAATTTTTCCTATTCATTTTCCAAGATTGATGTTCATTCTAATTTTATCATGTATAGACTGACATGAAAACCAACCAGTTTAAAATACTGAAGAATGTTCAAGATCACAGACAACAAATTATTCATCAATGTTGTTATGTACATACCTACCAAACAACAACAAACTCATAGATCAAGATTGACACAAAAATAAATAGCTGAAAAATATTAACATGTATTATACTAAACACTGGCGATTCTAAGAAGCTATGGACAAGGCCACAAAAGGCAGATTGAGTTCGATTCACAGGTGAACAACGTGAAGGTGTGGCGAGACCACATTGTTGTTGTCATGGCTCGCAGAATTCAAATCTACCGTGCTCAACAGATGAATCTTGTTCAAGAATTTGAAACCGTTTTTAACCAAAATGAGGCGTATGCCGAAACAGATAGTCAGTATCTATTGGCGGTGGCTTGCCCTGGGGTTACACGGGGTGAGCTTCAAGTTAAAGTTTACCTGTCAGGACCAGAATGGGGCGTATGCCGTAACAGATAGTCAGTATCTATTGGCGGTGGCTTGCCCTGGGGTTACATGGGTGAGCTTCAAGTTAAAGTTTACTTGTCAGGGCCACTCAAAACCACCACTATTGTCGCCCACAATTCAACAGTGGCTTGTTTGGCCATGACTAGTATAGTGATGGTTTTGGGTGGCCTGGATGGGTAAAATTTAACTTGAAGCTCACCTCGTGTAACCCCTGGGCAGGCCACCGCCAGTGGATACTGACTATCTGTTACGGCAAACGCCCCGTTCTGGTTAGCAACGGTTTCAAATTCTTGAACAAGATTCGTTGACTGAGCACGATAGATTTGAATTCTGCGAGCCATGACAACAACAATGTGGTCTCGCCACACACCTTCACATTGTTCACACGTGAATTGAACTCAATCTGCCTTTTGTCGACTTGTCCATCGCTTCTTAGAATCGTCTGTGTTTAGGAGTTGCAGTATTATGCATGTTAATGCTTTTTATTAGCCTTTTGTGTTTATGTCAGTCTTGATCTATGAGTCTGTTGTTGTTTGGTATGTATGTTCATAACAACCATGATGAATAATGTGTTGCCTGTAATCTTGAACTTTCTTTAGTAGTTTAAGCCGGCTAGTTTTCACGCCTGTCTATACATGATGAATGTCAATCTTGGAAAAATTCAATCTGAGATGACGTGAAATATTGGAAATCTGTAGACTTTATTTATAGTGGCAACAACAAATAATGGGTTAGACATTAAAAAATTGACCATAAAGGAGCCAAACACCAATTAAAGTCACCTGTCTATACATGATGAATGTCAATCTTGGAAAAATTCAATCTGAGATGACGTGAAATATTGGAAATCTGTAGACTTTATTTATAGTGGCAACAACAAATAATGGGTTAGACATTAAAAAATTGACCATAAAGGAGCCAAACACCAATTAAAGTCACAAAATAATAGTTCCCACATACCAACCATTCCCCATTATAGGGAGGGAATTCCCCAAAATGAGGAACCATTGGAAGTGCCCTTAAAATGCATGTGAGACATAGTACTGAAATCTACAGAAACCAGAGTAAGATCCTTTTTGTTTATCCTTTTAACCCAAAATGAATAATATGATTATATCTATAGTCCTGAATATGGCTTCAAAAGTTGTTATAGACATTTGGTTAGAAGTTTTATTTATAATAGCACTTCTAGATGTTACCAACTGAAGTATCACTTCGAATGTATAGGAATGTTCTTGATTTGAACTATTTAAGCACAAATAATGATGGTACTCCCGATTATTCTAACCCAAAATAATAGAATTAATTTTTTAACAAATTATAAATCAACAAAGAAAAAGAAATTTTAATTTACTATTTTTTATTTTCATGAATATTCAAATAAAAAAATTAATAAATAATATTCATTATTATTAGAATAGTTATATATATATATGGAATATAGCTTAGAATTGGAATTTAATTAAATAATATTCGAATTCCATTTTTTATATGTAGAATATTCTATAGCATAATATATTGTCATATTTGTGAAAGAGTAAGCGATTAGTCGTAAATTTTGCATTTTAAATCTTTCGAACCAAATTAAATTAGTAACCGAACCAAAAAATGTTACTCTGTTTGGTTGGTTCAGTTTATTTAACCGAGAAATGTTTTTAACCATTTCAAGTATCTTTTTGCAGCTATGAAGCAACCTCATCTAGGCGAAATCGCAGCCTCCCCAAGGAACTTGCAACCGGGGCATTAGCATCTTTCTTTCTGGTAGAGTTTGTTATATCTAATTTACACTATCCGTGCTGATTTAGGCCCTGTTCTTTTCAACTTTTGAAAACTGAACTGAAGTTGGCTGAACTGAGCTGAACTAAACTGAACTTACTTTAGTGTAAATTTATAATTATGCATAGATGAATTGAAGTGGACTGAACTAAACTGAAGTGAATTGAATTCTAGTCCAAGAGATTAGGGCCTTATTGTTGCAAAATTTGGCTTGTTGCTTACAGTTAACTATGACTTCCGGTGCAGGGTTTCGGTTCCTTGTTCCTTCTACTTGCCTCTGGTGTTTATGTTTAGGGGTCTTACTGTGAGCACTGATCAAAATTTTGCTAAAGACCATTTATGCATTAAGGATGATGTGGTAGACATTTCCAGTTAAATACAGTTTTAATTTCTTGAGTTTTAGACTGTAATAGTGTTACAAAATAATCATTCTAGAGTGTGTGGCTTCAAAATTTCTAATGTAAGTTTCGAGGGCATTTTATGCAAATATGCTAGAAGCTCCCTGATTTTTATTTTCCTGTTGGTTGTTGGGCTGTGAAAATACATACTTATTTTCGGTATAGGAAATGCCCCAGATTATGGGGTAAATTTTTACTCGGAGGGTGAACTGTAGGCAGTTTATCTTGACGGGCATATCAATGACTAATTCACGACTCGAGTCCTTGATTATGACTTGATGGACTTGTTAGTGACTAACGGCCCCGTTCTTTTCAACTTTTGATAGTTGACTTGAATTGAATTGAACTGAACTGAAGTTGGGTGGACTGAAATGAACTTGATTTAGTATAAATATATAACTACACGTAATTGAACTGAACTGAAGTGGTTTGAATTAAATTGTGGTTCAAAGAGAACATGACTTTGAATTGAATGACCCGTTGGTCACAATGATAGCCTACAAAAATATCATGATTAACTTTTAAAAAAGTACAAGAGTTAATTCTCAGTCATTATATAATTTTCATAGAGAAGATTGTTCAAAGTTTACAAGAAACAAGTTTTTGTCAATAAATCTGGCTTCTTGACTCCTAAGTTTATTATGGATTAGAATGATTTGACGTTTGAAAGAAAAGGTTTTATTGAGCCTAATATCAAAATTGATTGATTAATATTATACATGTTCAAAAACATTAAGAAAAGTATTTATTTAGTTGGCATTCACAACAAAAAATTCAGAAATTTAAAGAGTACTTTGGACATTAATAATTAATTAACACAACTGAATGATTTTAGTTTGTTTTTACATTAAGAATGACTTTGGTTAATCACAGCTATTTACTGATTAGGAATTGAACATAAGATTTAGATGTTCCTTACTGTAGTTGTTATGTTTTGTTCTGGATAATTTTTTGTTACTGATTATTACTATTTTATACAAAATAACTGGAATCAATAATTTAATAATCGTACCTAAAAAAATAAAACGGATTCTTAATGTCAAAAATATCAAAAAAAAAATAACACAATTATGAAGTTGCAAATCTCACTCTATTCTTCATTTATCATTTTTTTTTTTAAAGTTAACCTAAAGGTAATTTTTAGCTGAAGACAATTAGGGTGGTAAACAAGCCGAGTTCGAACCAAGATTTGGCATGTTCATATTCAGTTAATTTAATTTTTAATTAAACGTGGGTTGAGCTCGAATTTGAGCTCAAAATTCTATTCGTGTTCGGTTCGTTTAACCGTTTATTTGTTCCGAGTTGTTCACGAACAACTCATTTATTTTGTCTCTGAAAAGTTCATTGATTTGTTTGTGAATAGGCTTGTCTACTTTTGTTCGTGAACAAAATTTTCAATTCAATACATAATTTGAAGTGAGCTATAAAATTAGGCTAGGTAATGTTTTAGAAATACTTGTTATACTAATTTAATTTTATATAATCTTACTTTATTTTAATTCTATAAAATTTTATTTTTGATATGTAATAATAATAATTGAACTATTTCACGAATATTTATCGAGTCAGTTCATGAACTTATTCGCGAACGTTTAATTGAGTTTGTTCATAGTTAACGAGCCGAGCTTTAGCTTATTCATTTTCTGTCCATTTATAATTCAAGCCACAAAATAAGGTTCACAAATTGTTCATTTTTAAATCGAGCCAAGCCGATTTAAGCTTTTATCGAACCGAACACTGGGCTATTCTCGAATGATTAAAAAAATGGATTTAAATATGTTATCTCCAATTATGTGTCCACTTCCATGTCTTCTATTAAAATTTTATCATGTGATAAATTTTATTACTTAATTTTTTATTTTAAATTTTTTTTTTATTTTTCTCTCCTACATATTAAATATATAATAAAATATAAATAGAACATACGGAGCTACCGCATATTTTAGTAAAAAAAAGGTAACGTTAGGACCCTCTCTTACATACGCGTGTACATCACTGACTTGAAAAAGAGCGTCATTAGAGTTCTAAAACCCTCTCTTGATCCGTATGTATCGCCATTGTAAAACAGCAAACCCTCTCCTCCATTTTCACTGTGCACAGTGTTTGGTAGTGGTAGGTCCCGAAGCCATTCATTTCAATTTCAACCTTTTTTATACAAAACAGTGAAAGCTTGGGGTAGCTCTGAAATGGATACACCAGTCGTCAAAAAGAGAGGCCGAAAACCCAAGCCCAAAGAGGACAAAGATCAACCCCAACAACACCAACAGCTCAGTGCGGGTAAAATGAAGGAGGGAAGGAAAGCTCAACAGTCTAGCGTTGATGAGAAGTACACTCAATGGAAGTCCTTGGTTCCCGTTCTCTATGATTGGCTCGCTAATCACAATCTCGTCTGGCCGTCTCTTTCCTGCCGGTAATGTATCTCTTTTCCCCCCTTTTTTCTATGGTTTTTGTGGTAATGCGATTGTAGTGCTGTAAACCCTAGTTTTCCTGTGTTTATTTTCAAATGAGAGCATTTTATAGACAGTGGTTTTGTTGTCAACAGATGGGGTCCTCAGCTCGAGCAAGCTACTTACAAGAATCGCCAGCGTCTCTACCTTTCTGAGCAGGCAAGTTTTCTCTGCTCTGTTATTTTAAACTCTGTATTAAAAATCCCCGCCTAGGCCTATTTTATACCTTGTTGGCTGGCTTTTCGTTCCCATGGCCCTATCCCTGACCTACTTATTGCTGATTTTTTCCACTGGGCTGCGCCTGAACTCAAGTTTCATGATATGGATATGTATAATAATTATAGTTCAATTTTTTAACCCACGAACATTATAAAAGTCTCGTTTTCATTTTTTATAAACTCAAGTTTGTAAGATATATATATGTAAAATAATTATAGTTCAATTTTTTAACCCACGAACATAATAAAAGTCTCGTTTTCATTTTTAAAACGTGGTATAAAATATGCTTTTTAATATTTTATTATATTATAAATTTATTTTTAAGTTGAATTTATATTTTTTTGTATTAATAATTATTAAAAATAAAAAAGTACAAATCCGCCTAGGCCCTAGAAGCCCTGGCCACCCGACTAGTGCCTAGTGCTTTTTTAAAACACCGGTTGAAAAAGCTGTCTTTGTGGAGTTTCATTTGAAGCTTTTTCACGAATTTAACTTGTATTAATTTGGAGACTGCTCATTTTGCTTATTTTTTTTTCTGTGGTCAGACTGATGGAAGTGTTCCGAATACTTTGGTCATTGCAAATTGTGAAGTTGTGAAGCCTAGAGTTGCTGCTGCAGAGCATATAGCTCAGGTTATTTGTTGAAACTTCTTGTATTGGTATTTTTTCACTTATTTCATAATAGTTCATTTAACTCATCTGTTGAATTAACATTTGTTGCTTTACTTGTCAGTTTAATGAAGAATCTCGATCACCGTTTGTGAAGAAGTACAAAACCATCATACATCCTGGAGAGGTATATAGATTGTCAACCAAAACACACACACAAAGTGTAATTGAAGAGAATTAGTGTTATCTGAAAACCAAACCTTTTATTTATTTTTTTGAATGACATGGCTATCACAAGGACTCATTTTACTTTTCAGTTGTGAAAGAAAGTTGATTTTTTTCATGCATTTTATTGTTGTATTATTTTTTTTCAGGTTAACAGAATCAGGGAACTCCCACAGAATAGCAGGATAGTGGCTACTCATACTGATAGCCCGGATGTGAGCTTAGAAATCTTTTACCGATTTATTTGGGCTTCAGCTGATTCCATTTTAACATTTTATTGACCAAGTTTAATTTTGGCTGTATTGTGGATTTTCAAACTGAAGATTCTCATATGGGATGTTGAAGCACAGCCTAATCGCCATGCTGTTTATGGAGCTTCAAATTCTCGCCCTGATTTGGTATTTATAAGTCCTTAGCACTCTTGCATTCCGTTTTCTATGCAGTGGTTAGAGGGGCTGCCATTGTTTTAATGATACATTTGAAAGGATAGCCTGTCATTTGTTATTGTTCCTTCTTACAAAAGATATATATTTCTTTCTGGTTCTTGTATCATCTTCCTGCTTGACTATGGCTGGATGCATTTGTAATAAGATTCACTTGCTTCAGGTGAACCATGAGGCCATTTTAACCGTCAACTTTCTTTCAGATCTTGACAGGACATCAAGATAATGCGGAATTTGCTCTTGCAATGTGCCCAACTGAACCCTATGTGCTTTCCGGAGGTTGGAAAGTTTTCATTTATTAAACATAATTTGTTCATTAAATACGCATAGGAGGCCTTCAATTTAATTAGATTGATCATTTAAGGTATAGGATTTAATCCATATATATTGCATATAGTCTGAATTGTTTGTTCTTTTGGTGTGTATAGGTAAATTGAAACTAAATGTGATTTCAATTATGTAAATTTATTTTATATATAAAAAGTTGAAAATACTGCAATAATATAAGACTAATGCTGATTGAGCTCGAAAGATTGATTTAAAATGAGTAATTATATGTGAAACAATAAAAGTTATCTTTTTCTTAAACACTCAGTTTATTGCTTTGCAAATAAATAGGTTCATTTGCTGTGCCCAAACAACTTGACAGTCTTTTTTATTTATTAAGATCAAAATTATATATAACCTAATTAGTTTATCTGTACATGCACACTAAACTCTTAGTTAGACTATAAGTTCAAATTCTTGATCGTCCAATGTAACAGTCATTTCTACAACACAGATTATGGAACAATTAATTATTTCTTTTCTTATGGGAATAGTAGTCTTATGAATTTTGTGCAACATACAGTGCACAAATTATGGTTTATGCGCGCAACACAGTGAAATAAGTAGTTGAGTTAATGTATGGAGCAGCTAAGTAGTCTTATGCATAGAGTAAGTTCCCCCTATCTTGCTATCACATAATAGCTCTTGCTTTTTAATTGGTGTTGCATCAATCTAGTTGTGTACTCATATTTTTTGCATTTTCAGATAACGTTATATCCAATTTATGAAATATAAAGGTTTCTTTTGAACAAGAAGATTTTTGTTGCAGGGAAGGACAAGTCAGTAGTTTTGTGGAGCATCGAAGACCATGTAACAACATCTGCCATTGACCCAGCAACAGCCAAATCTGCAGGATCTGATGGATCAATTATCAAACGGGCTGGAGATGGTAATGACAGCCCTTATGTAGGGCCACGAGGTATCTACCAGGGGCATGAAGATACAGTTGAAGATGTGACTTTCTGTCCATCCAGGTATACTTTATACTCGTAATTTACTTCATTGAAACTGCACGTAATGATGCCTTCTTCTCTAAAAGGTGGCACTTGTACCGCATATGCATGTCTATTTTCTTGTCCTTTATTTTTGCTATATAGAAATTAAGTTTGTCGCAATTTATTGCCTTAGTTTGTGCTAGCGTTCTTTTGTATTCTTTGATGTAGTCCTTATAGTTCACTGTATCTAGTTGATGGAACCTACGCTTTATTATTAAGGGTCAAGAAAAACTGAAAAGAAAATTAAGAGCAAGGGGTACAGATATGATCACTTCGAAGGGGAAGTTGCAGATTAGTCTTAGTACAACTATTGTGTTATGTTAAGGCAGGGTAAAAGCTGAGCAATTTTATTTAAAGAGAAGTTGCATGAATTGTAAGTCTAAATAAAAAATTTGAAAAGTTTGGCATGCATCACAGGAAAAGGAGCACTTCAAACCAAATATAATTCCTTCAGAAAATATTATTTTAATATGCTGTTTAGTTAACAGTGATATCATAAAGCAGTTTGTTATTACTAAACATGATATTGTGCAGGATAAAAAAACAAACTGTTTTAGGAAAAGTTACATGACTTTTTAAGTTTAAAGAAAAAAATTCAATATGTTACTGGAAAAAAGAGGTCTTTAACCTAAAAATGATTGCTTAAAACATAATTTTGTATGTCGGGCAACAATAATATAATCACCAGTTTAATATTACTATAACTGTTCATGATATCTGGATAGTTGGTACATTGCCAAAGCAATCTATTTATCAGATAAGTTATTTTTCAAAAGAAGTTTTGTAATTAGTAAATTGTAACGGGTTATATGAAAGAGAAATATAATTAAATAAGATACTTGCTTGGTGAATAGAAAAGTTCAAATTTTTTAACGTAAAAACTATAAGGTTGCCTGAAAGCTACTTGATTACTGATTATCATTCCAAACATTTTAGAGCAGTTATTTAGAACCCAAGCAACTATCACTGCCCCCACACATTTCTAGTAAAACGAAATGAATCATTGTAGAAGGAAATAAACAATAGTACTCTCCTTAAAGTCAAACCCCGAATATTAGGAATTTCCGTATCTTGTTTGTAAATGAGAGAGAAATAAAAGTTGTTATTTTCTTGAGCTTGCTGACTTCTGATAGAAAATTAATAATTTGGCTGTTGTTTTTCTTCTTGCCTGATAATTTTTTTTATTTTCATGAAGTGGGCAGGAGTTTTGTAGCGTTGGCGATGATTCTTGTCTTATATTGTGGGATGCTCGAGTTGGTTCCAGCCCAGCAGTCAAGGTCAAGACTTCATATATATTATATGGATACATGTCTTTTATTGCTTGAAAATCATTGACTGGTTTTCTCTTGTGTGTACACAAAAATTGACATGTTATACTACATATATTGTGAGTTATTGGTATTTATGAAGTTGGAACCTGATATGTAGTTGCTACAAATGACACAGGCATACTTATCGACATGAAAAAATACTACATATCTTTATGTTTCCATGATACCTGTTCAGCAATACTAATATTATTTCAAGTCCTTGAATTGACTCGGCTAGTCTTTATTATGCCTTTATGTTTTCTGATAAACAGGTTGAAAAAGCGCATAATGCTGATCTTCACTGTGTTGATTGGAATCCCCATGACGATAACCTTATTTTAACTGGGTATGGTCTTATTTGTCCATGATAGTTTTTTTTATTTTGCTTCCTTTACATATTTATGATTATCTGAATTATGGATTTCGCTTAATGCTAGTTTTATCATTTTCCAGGTCAGCAGATAATTCTGTCCGCATGTTTGATCGTCGTAATTTAACTTCTAATGGACTTGGAACCCCTGTCTTTAAATTTGAGGGTCACAAAGCGGCTGTTCTTTGTGTACAGGTACCAGCTAACCTTCCTCTAATGGTCTGATTGCCATAAGTCCTTGTTGGAAAAAATTTGTGATTGAAGTTTTCGATTTATTTTCCAGTGGTCACCAGACAAGTCATCGGTATTTGGAAGTTCTGCTGAAGATGGTCTCTTGAATATCTGGGATTATGATAAGGTGTGATATTTATCTGCACATCAAAGTAACGCCGTTATTTTTTTGATTCCATGCTTCAGAAGTTTTCTCTTCATTTTGCAGGTTGGTAAGAAGACAGAGCGTCCTAGAGCTCCAAATGCTCCTGCTGGATTATTTTTCCAGCATGCTGGGCACAGGTTATAATTTGATTCTCTCTTCTGTCTTCCATATTAGGAATGACTGAGTTGATTAACTCGTATCGAATCATTTATATGGAACATACAATTTTTAAAAATCCTATGCTTTTTTTTTTGTTTTGAACACCTATGTGTGGCTGGCCGGTTGACTTAAGGAATGTGGAAAATCTTGTTGGTTAATGAGACAAAAGCAATTTTATGTGATGACTTAAATGTCCTCACCACCTCACACTCTGCCTCTGACAAGCATATGATTTTGTGAGACCATTGGAAACTTAGGCCCTGTTCTTTTCAACTTATAAGTAGCAGTACTGAACTTAACTTATTTCAGTGTAAATTTGTATGTATGCAGTATTGGACTGGACTGGATATAAGTTGAAAAGAACAGGGCCTTAGTGGCCCTCCACAGAAACACGAGTTTACGAGAAGAATATTTCACTGCCCAGTACATATTTATGCATAAACTGGGTCTTCTTTTTTAGCTTGCCTGATATCGGATATTTGGATTCAGTCCCTGTTTAAATTCAATCTGGGGGATATTAGGCCTGGTTATAGGATCAAAATGAGGGTCTCCTTTTTTTCTACTAGTAGTTTCTTTACAATTTCTCTTGAACTTGTGCATTTTTTAATTCTTGTCTTTATGTTTGGCTCGTTATGTTTATTCACTGAAAACTTGTTATACTTGGATGAATATTCTGGAAACCTGGTGAATCTCTTTCATACCTGTTTTATATCCAATGTAACATTGTTCCAAGGGCTTTCCAGTGTCAGCATTTCTATTAGAAATGTTTAGAACTTATTTCTTAATGGCTGATTTATGCAACTTGTTACCTGTCCTCTTTTGGTTAGTTATTCGTTTTATTTTATGAAACAACCACATCTAAGGTTATCTGGGACGAGATATTTTTTTATGCAGTCTCTTATTTGTTTCTGGACCTGTATGGAGTTGTGATTATTTGATTTGTTCAGGGATAAGGTCGTTGACTTTCATTGGAATGCCTCTGATCCTTGGACAATAGTTAGTGTGTCAGATGACTGTGATTCTACTGGAGGTGGTGGCACACTGCAGGTACGAGTAATTTTTCTGTTTGAAATATCTTTTTATGTAGCTGTGCCTATAATTCACAACTCAGGTAATTAGGGAGATCTAGGAAACAGAGGGAAATATGCATGAATTCTTGCTTTTAGTTTCAATTGGGAAAGGACAGGATAGTTGGTAGTTGTCAGTCCCTGGGATTGTTAAAGAAAATAAATTAATAGTAGAAAAAATGCATTTTGAAATGAATTTGAATTATATTATGGCTGGAATTTTAAATAGATCTTCAATTGTGAAGGTATACATGATATTTGAAGGATGGAAATCGTGGTAATTTAAAGGTTGCTGCTATTGAACATCCAAATCTGAAATAACCCAGGATCGTATGTTTTTTTTTGCTGTCCTTCGGTTCAACCCTATTTGAAGCTTCTCAGTTTATGCCAAGCCTCTAAGTCAATGTGCGTTCAATAGGACTCGTTGATCTTTCGGTCAATTATCTAGTATCGAGACGAACATCAATCTCAATTAAAGCTTTATGAGATTTTTCGTCTTTGTATGTATAATATGGTTATATGAGAAGGATGACTAGAGATCTTTTCAAAATTGTAACACAAGACATAGATGGCATAGCCGATACATATACACCTTACAAGGATTAAATTTATCCCATTAGTCAAAGCCTAATTGACCAAAAGCATAATGGGATAGATTGAAAGATCATGTGGAATGGAACTGAATGTTTTTGAAAAAATGTGCGGTGCAGATGTGGAGAATGAACGATTTGATATATCGGCCTGAAGAGGAGGTATTAGAAGAGCTTGAGAAGTTCAAGGCACATGTCATAGCTTGTGCTTCTTCTAAGCACCCTTGACTTGGATGGCCATTTGAGACTTGAAAACTCACAGGACTATTAGAAATCTGGTAGGTATGTCAACTGTAAGGTACTTTTAACTGATAGTATATTATAACAATTGAGGATTTTGGACTTGGTCAATGATTTGGTTTAGCTTGCTTGCTATATTAATATGTGACAGTTTGATATTACAAGTTTCATCCAAGTAGGAGAATTAGGCTCTCTTCTTTTCAACTTCTAAAAGCTGAACTGAACTGAACTTAAGTTGGATGAATTGAATTGAGTTGAACTGAACTGAATTGAACTTATTTCGGTGTAAATTTATAACTACGTATAGCTGAACTGTATTGCACTGAACTGTACTGCACTGAACTACATTGAATTGTAGTCCAAAAGAATGGGGCCTTAATCCTTTTTCTCTTTCATTCTGAGGTCAACTGGTTTCCTGTGTTGGGCAATTTTTTTGTTGATTAGGAATTTGAAATGGAACTGGCAACTTTGCTTGCCATTATCGCATTATGCTGATTGCATGAAGAGTTTTGTGCATGTGTTTTGTTTAAATAGGACAATAAACAAATTAATAAAGCCGTCCTTGAAGGTGTAGCAATTGATATTTAAAATCAAATGGAAGTATGCTCATTTGAACAGCTTATATTTAGAATAATCAAACCAAATCTTTTGTTCCAAATTTGTCTACTTAGTTGCTTGTTAATGTTTTGCTATGTTAGTGATATAAAGCGTAATTTAATTTCTTGCTTTTGAGAAAAATATACCTAACAAGAAAGTATTTTAATGAATTGTAAATTCAGCCGTAAATCTGGGATTTTATACCATGCTTCCGAAAAGTGTCTAAAAAATGAATAAAATAATAAAAAAGTAATAGCATAAAGTAGTTTTGAATCATTGTCACTCATGCAGAGCAGTAGGGAGTATACTCTCGGAGTATGGTATAAAATTTCAATAAATCTTTGTACGAAAGTTATTATGATGTCTGATCTATTAAAATTGATTATTAACTTACTCTTTTTCTGCCTATTTGGTATTTGACGTAGTTAACATCTTACATGTGTGTTGGGTTTATTTAATTATTATATTTGAAGGATCTTTAAATCTGATTTTCAAAATTAGTACTTGATCATGGCTCCGTGGCCGTCCAATCCGCCCAAACGCCCAAATTCGTGATATATTGATTGGATTTTGGAGATAAATTCTTGAATTTTGTTTGACCCAGTTCGAATCCATTAAAGCCCGTAAGATATATGGAACGAGTTTAGGAATAATCTCAAATTTCATTGGGCTGCTTGACCTGCATTTTTTGTATAAAAAAATAATTTTTTATATATATAATGTAATATTTGTAATTATTAAGTTAAAAAATATAAATATTATTCGTTAAAAAAATATTTTGTACCATTTCAATTTGTGAAAGTTTAATACTCCCTCCATCTTTTATTACTGTCTTCTAACACATTTTCCACTTCTTAAAGAATTAATTAATTAAGACAGAAAAATATTATTTCATCCTCTAATTAATGTTTAATTTTCCACTTCATTGCAATTAACGATAATGAGATAAATGAGGGTATAATTGAAAAAATAATCCAAAAAGCATGGATATTTGAGAATGATAAGTAAAAAAAATTAGAAAAAGTAGGTAGAATGCCTATTTTAAAAAATGAAGGGAGTATAATATTATCGGGATAGAAAAATATTTATATTAAGTATTTATAATTTAGCATATTTTGTAATAAAAATCTTTGGGTAAACCAGAGCCCAACCCAATCCAACCCAAGCCCAACTCAACCCAGCCCGAAAAATATATTAGTTAGGTTGGAATGAATTTAAAATGAGCTTTAATAAATAAAAGTCCGCTCAACCCGACTTCAACCCGTCCCAATCCAATCCATGAACAGGTATAAAAATTACAACGGGCTGTTGGCTTACTCTCGCCAACAAAAAGTGCCGTCCTTCCCGCAAAAAATAAAGCGGGAGCTTCGAAAACGTCGTCGCTAAAAAGCAAAAAGTCATCACAACATTACAAGTCAAGTGCAAGTCAAACGGCATAAGATGGTAAGACTCTACGCTCCCTCTCTATTTTTCCCTTTCCATTTTTGATCCAATTCACAATTCAAAATGCCGATCCATATTTTCAATTACCTTCGAAGCTCTCCCATGGATTCCCTCTCTTCCTCTCTTTTAGTTTTATCTGTTATATCTCTCCTTTTACCTTCCATCGTTCACTCCTTCTACCTCCCTGGAGTTGCCCCTCGCGATTTTCAGGCGGTAATCATACAATTCTTTTTCTGCTGTAGATTTTTCCTGATTTGATGTTGTGTGTTTGGCGGAATTTGCAGGGCGATCCTCTTTTTGTGAAGGTGAACAAGCTTACATCTACTAAGACTCAGCTTCCTTACGACTTCTATTTTCTCAATTACTGTAAGCCTTCCAAAATTGTGAATAGCGCCGAGAATCTCGGTGAAGTCCTTCGAGGGGATCGTATTGAGAATTCTGTCTACTCTGTGAGTTATTTTTGCTAATTTATATTCTCTACTATTGTATTTTTCAGTCTTTTTAAATAATTTGAAATTCGTGCCAGTTTGAAATGAGGGAAGACAGCTTCTGTCAAATTGCCTGTCGATTGAGGCTAGATGATGAATCTGCAAGGGGTTTTAGGGAGAAGATTCATGATGAATATCGTGTTAATATGTGAGTGCATTATTAAGGCCAAATACATCATTGGCCTAGTGGATATCTAGCTATAACCTTGTCCCAAAAGTTGTGACCCTCCCCCAACTTTAAAAAAGTGCTCCACTCAGTTCCCTGAATGCCACGTGCCAGATCCTGATTGGAAAGAAAAAAATCAGAAAAAAGACATCTTTGAAAAGTCAAACCTATCAGAAGCTGACACGTGGCGTTCAAAGAGCTAAGTGGAGCACTTTTTGAAAGTTAGGGAGCTACGGGGTCACTTTGAAAGTTCAGGGGAGCTGTAGGTTTTTTCCATACAAGTTCAGGTAGCTGGAGATGCATTAAGCCTACATCATTTGCCCCCAACTTGGCGCGAAAAAACCCAGATGCCACCTGAACTTTAGAAAGTTCCGACTTGCCTCCTGAATTTGGTGAAAGTGCACCAGTTTGCCCCATCATATCCATGTGTCAGATTCCGAGTGGAGAAAAATATCAAAATGACATCTTCGAGAAGTCAAACCAATCATAAATTGACACATGACAATGAGGGGGCAAACTGGTGCACTTTTGCCAATTCCCGGGGGCAAGTTGGAACTTTGAAAATTCAGGGTGGCATCTGAATTTTTGTGCCAAGTTCAGGGGCAATGATGTATTAAGCTTAAATCTTGATTATAATTTCCGAATTTATTTTACTGTTGCGTTAAGAATTATAATCATTTCTTTTTGTTGAATATTTAGGATTTTGGATAACCTTCCAGTTGCAGTTCTTGGGCAATTTGCAGATGGAAGTAAAACACACCTTTATGAGCACGGATTTCGCGTTGGTTTCACAGTTTTTGATCCTATTGTATGTTTTACATGTTTACTGCCATTCATCCTTATTAGCTGTTGCTAATCTTTGTTAGTGTACTTGAATTTAAGTTCTTAACTTGTGTTACAGAGTCGAGAAAATGAGTATTACATTCATAACCACTTGAGCTTCAAGGTCAAGTATCATGAGGATCCTGAGACTAATTCTGCTCGCATTGTCGGTTTCGAAGTTTTGCCTATCAGGTATTATGCTGGGATTTGGTCTAAACCCATCTCTGACTTTTTGTTCACAGTAGTAGTCAGTAGACTTATACAATAGCTACCAAATGCATTGCAAATTTGATCTTTGCTTGATGACATCATTTGGAAATTGGCATTTGAAATTGTTGTATACAAATTCATTTTTAGTATTGCTGCATTGGATTAATTTGATCAAGAGTATGTCAAGTATATGTTTTTCCTAATGAAAATTTCATTAAGACTTTGGACCTGAAAAGTTGTATTTGTATAAATGAATTCTCTTACCTATTGAGACCATTAGAAACGATGTTTTTGACTTCCTGTTTAGATGCAGAGAAAACAAACTGTCTTTGAAGATTTGTTTAGTTTATGTGCTCCACTTCATTCTTTTCAACTTATAAGTAGCAGTACTGAACTGAACTGACCTGAACTGATTTCAGTGTAAATTTATATGTATGCAGTACTGAACTGAACTGAATATAAGTTGAAAAGAACAGGGCCTAAGTACCTGCCATTTGATTTTCTGCATCACTTCTGAGGCCTTGTATTTCCCTTTTGTTAGTAATGTTTATGTAATACCTTAATCAACTATCAGCCTTATTACATTCTTCTCCAAACAGTATAAACCATTCCTACAAGGATTGGAACGGCAACAACACCCAGTTAGAAACCTGCGGTATCAAAATCCAAGACACTGCTGCTCGACAACAAATCGCTATCGGCGAAGAGGTGGTCTTTACACACGATGTCTCATTCGAGGCAAGTATTTATTCCTTAAACCTTGTCTATGTCTTTTCACTACGAAATATAAATATACACTTACCTCCCTATATGCGCACAACAGTCGAGTAAAATCAAATGGGCGTCTCGCTGGGACACATATCTCCTTATGAACGACAATCAGATCCATTGGTTCTCCATTATAAACTCGGTAATCATTGTCCTATTCCTTTCGGGCATGATCGCCATGATTATGATGAGAACTGTCCTAAAAGACATCACAAACTACAATCAAATGGACACCCATGACGAGGCTTTGGAAGAAACAGGCTGGAAACTAGTCCACGGCGATGTTTTCCGGCCACCTCAAAATTCCGCCTTATATTGTGTCCATGTTGGAACTGGAATCCAAGTTTTCGGTATGATCCTCGTCACAATGATTTTCGCCTTGTTGGGTTTCCTTTCACCAGCAAATCGAGGCAGCCTAATGACAGTCATGGTACTTCTATGGGTTTTCATGGGCTTATTAGCAGGATACTCCTCGGCTCATCTATACAAAACTTTGAACGGCAAAAATCCAAATAAAATTGCCTTGAAAACGGCTTTCATGTTCCCCGGTATTCTATTTACAAGCTTTTTCGCCTTAAATTTACTAATTTGGGGTGAAAAATCGTCTGGTGCTGTTCCTTTCGGGACAATGTTCGCGTTAGTACTCTTATGGTTCGGTATATCAGTGCCATTAGTATTCATTGGCAGTTATTTCGGTTACAAGAACTCGAAAACCGAGTCTCCTGTTAAAACCAACAAAATCCCGAGACAAATACCAACTAAGTCATGGTATACAAAACCAATAATCGCGATTCTCACAGGAGGATTACTTCCATTTGGGGCGGTATTCGTTGAATTATACTTCATCTTGACATCTATATGGCTAAACCAATTCTATTACTTGTTCGGTTTCGTGTTCATAGTGTTCATCATTTTAGTCGTCACTTGTGCAGAGATTACTATAGTAATGTGTTACTTGCAGCTGTGCAGTGAAGATTATAGGTGGTGGTGGAGAGCATATTTTACTTCGGGTTCTTCGGCTCTCTACCTGTTTTTATACTCAATCTATTACTTCTTCACAAGCCTGGAAATTACAAAGACGGTTTCGGGTATTCTTTACTTTGGTTATATGTTAATTGGATCATATACTTTCTTTGTTTTGACTGGATCCACTGGTTTTTATGCATGTTTTTGGTTTGTTAGAAATATATATTCCTCTCTTAAGATTGATTAGTCTATTGGTTTTCTACATAGATGAATAAACATGTTGAATAGGTACTAGAAGTAGTTGAAGTAAGCATTTAAATGAGAGAATATGTGATTTTTTTTTTAATTTAAAGTTGTAACAGTTGTAAAATTTTGAAATTCAATTGCGGGTAATTTTATTATCGGGAGTTAAATTTGTTTGATTTGAAGCAGGTGTTTGTTCGACAGTTGTATTTTGCTTTTTTGTTATTTAACTGTATTTCTACGTGTTTGGTTACCGTTGATTTTAATCAAGCAAGAAATTGGTAACAACAATAAATATCTATTAATAACCGCAACAACAGACAAATATTGATGTTAATGAACCGAAGTTAGCTTGAATCCACCTAAACTAAGCTTCATTTGAAAATAACAAAGATTAAGTTCAATTCTGTTTGAAGTAAATCGGGCTCTCAATTTCTTACCTCCTCTCGAGCTTCGGGTGCATGAGCTTATGAGCTTAAGTGAGCAATATCTCGCTTAAGTTTTGTAAGAATTAAGGCCCTCTTCTCTTCAACTTATTTTATGCTCAGTTCAGTACCAATCAGTTCAGTACGGTTCAGTTTCAGTATTCAGTATTCAATATTCATAATTTAATATTAAGTTTCAGTTTATGCATTATATCAACATTATTAATGTATATTATTATTCATAAATATTAAAAGCAATGAATATTAATGATAATATCATTTCAATGTCAATTTTAATTCATTTCTATTTATATTATATATATTATTAATTAACATCAGTAATCATAAATAACAACAAAGAAAAAGAAACCAATAATAATATTTTTAACATTGTCAATTATTATTTCTAAGATAAATAATTTTTTAGGAAAAATAAATAAATAAAAATAATAATGTTTTATAAATATTGATAACAATTAAAATAATAAGGTAATATTCATAACAATAATTACAATAAAATATAATAATAATAATTTATAATGGTATATTTAATTATTATTATATGTAACAATTAATAAATTTTATTAGAATGTATAGTATTATTTAAGGTGTTATTAATTATTATGTATTTTAATATTTTTAAAATATTATTTATATTATTAATTATAATTCAGTTTCAGTATTGTCCAGTTTCAGTATTGTTCAGTTTCAGTATTTTCAGTTTCAGTATCATTCAGTTCATTTTCAGTATAGTTCAGTTCGGTACCAATCAGTTCAGTTCAGTTCAGTACACCTACTTATCAGTTAAAAAGAACAGAGCCTAAAACGGAAAGGAAGTGAAAGTGTGGGATAATATTTGATGGAAACATAAAAGAAGGAGGATAATACTCCCTCTATCTAGTTATATAAGTCGTTTTAGACCTTTCAATAATTCTTTTTTATATGTCATTTTAGGTTATTGATACACTTTTTACCATTTTTTTTTTATTTTGCCCTTGTATTAATTAAGGAAGAGATCATATATTGATGAAATTATAAGTTGCTAATTCATTAAAAAAAATTTTAGTAAAAAATTTTAAGGATAAATTAATCTTTGTACTAGTATAATAGATGTTTTATTAATTTTTGTGATTGAGTTAGAAACACTTATAAAAATAGATGGCAGTGTAAAGTAACGTAATTGTCCTTAAAACTAAAGGAGTTTATTAACGGATGAAAAATTTAACAGCAAAATGGTAAATCAACCTACCTTCTCCTCGAATTCTATCAATTTGGTGAAATCAGCAGTAAGTAAAGGAAAATTCTTCCCCACAAATTCTATCTATTTTGTACAATTCTTGCCCCCTTACTTTACGATCCCCTCAAATATCCCAATCCAAGCAAAGCCTTAATTTCAATCTACTCAAAACTCTACCACCGTAACTTTTATATTTAAATTCATTCATTCTTATATTACATAGGCTAATAAATTTTGCAATAGTCATGTATAATCATTCCAATGCACAGGTAAAAACAAACTAAAATAAATAACACCGGATCCAAGTTTTAAAGTTGAGTGTGCTGGAAGATTTAGGGCAGTTTGGATATGAGTTTTTGTAACTTTTTTTAATAGCTTTTTTATAAAGTTTTATTTTTAAGCTTTTTCTAAAAGTTATAGATTTAATCTTAGAAAAACTAAATCAAACAATTTCTAATTAATTAACATCAAAAATTAAAACATATTATTCAAATCCAAAATATGAAATACTATTAAAAATTTACAAATTCACATTTGACAGAAAATATCACCAAAATGGAGGGTGAAAAAGTAAAAAGAAAATCCAAAAAAAAAAGTACACAGAAAGATGCCAAATGGAGCGAGGGGCTGATTTGTTGTGTATCCCAAAAAACAGTCCTTACTCACTCTCTCTGACACACTCTCTACACTTTTCAATTTTTCCGAACCCTGCCCCTCTTCCCGCCTTTTCCTGCCACATCATCTCCCTATCCCTCCTCTTCCCACGTGGCAGCTCCCCGCCACCCTGTCACATCCAACGGCTCCCATCCCACCTTATCTCTTTTCTTTATTCCTTACTCCGCACGCTGCCGCTTGATCTTTCTAGAACCGTCAAAGACTATATAATCACACTTTTTTCCCTCTCCTCCTCCCCAGATCGGAAAAAAAAATTCAAAATGGAGGTGGAAACCAGGAAGCGCGGCGCCACCGATGATAATCTAGCCAGTGCCGCCGTGAAGAGGTTGAGAAGCTGCGAAGAGGTCGGCGTTCTCGACGACGATATCGTTGATTGGCTTTCTTTGGACTGTGAGACAATGGAGGTGGAATCCAGAAAGCGCGGCGGCGCTGGTGATGCCGTGGATAGCGCCGCCGTAAAGAGGTCGAGAAGCTGCGAGGAGGTCGGCGATCTCGATGACGATATTGTTGATTGGCTTTCTTTGGACGGTGAGACAATGGACGAGCTTATGAAGTTTCTCGACAGCGACGGCGACGGCGGCGGAGAAGGATCGTCTTCTTCTTCTTGTTCTGCTAGTCAGGTGAAGTTCATTGAGAATCCTTACTCTTCACTGCTGGTATTTCAGTCGTCGTCTTCGTATATAACGATCAACGGAAATGAGGAGAGCTGCGGATCTTCTTTCTCCGATTGGGAGTGTTCGGTGATGGCGAGTGTGGATACGGGAGGAGGAGCGATGAGAAGCGGTGAGAGCTGTGAGGCGCGTGAGTGGTTTGGTGGAGGCGCGTGGGGAAACGAGAGTGAAGTGGCGGTTTTTTACCATTTTGGGGAGAAACGTGGATAGCGTGCGGTGGGGCTAGGGATTACTGATTACTCTCTCTACTATGGCGATTAGTCTTAATTAGTCAATTACTAATTTTGGCTGGAAAATGGAAATAGGTTTTTGGAAGAGAATACATTGACTAACAGAAGGGGAGTAGTTTTGGAAAAAGGATTTTTTGGGAGGACTAATTGGAATATTTTGTAAATGAATAGATTAGGTTCATCGTTTCTGTAGCCCTGTAAACACTGAACATATCATGATTACCTTTTCGTTTGTTTTGCGTACCCGACCCTCTTTCTTGTACTATATTTTAATATCTATATGGAATATATTATAAAATCATATAAACGTTTTTTAGCTGATAAAATTGTGTTTATTATAGGTAAACTTTAAAAACCTATTTTATGGTTGTAAAAAATTTTTTTAAGAGAATATTTGTGATTTTAAAATTTTATAGAAAGAGAATTTTTAAAATTTTAAAATTATATTTTAAAGGAAAATTTTATTTATTTTAAAGTGAAATTTTACAGTTTAGTTAATGAAAATGTAATACATGTATATGATAAATTTTAAAAATTTTTGAGAAGTGTTAAAAAATTTTTTAATTAAAAGTTAATTATAATTTTAAAAAATTAAAATAAAATGAAAAGTTTTTGAATTTTATTCAAATTTTAATATATAATTCTTAAATAATATAATTAAAATATAGGAATATTGAATTTACTTAATATATGGTGTAATATTATAATTTTCAAATCACAGTTATCCTTTCAAAAACTTTTGAAACTACAAATACGCTTTAAAAAAAAATTTCACAAATATTTTTTTACAAAATATTAAAATTACAGGGTATATTTTTAAAATTTGATCTTCGAAATGCTATCTATTGTGATATACTTTTTCAAAAAATAAAATTTGGATGTTCGATATCTGGTAGATATCTGATAAGAATTATATTTTCATATGTTTGAATATCTATTTTTAATTCAACAAAATTTGATAGGTATTAGGTAAGATGCTGATATATATTACGAGTGTAGACTAAATCATGTACAAATATAAACTTGATGGATTGAACAAACTTTCAATGAATAATTGAAGAATGAATCTGGTAGAATGTTAGTTATATGTTTGAATTTTTTTAAAATGATAACAATGAAATATATAGTTCTTACCAAATTCCTACTAGATATTGAGCAGTTGAAAAAAGTTTTTGAATATATCTGGTGGGTATCTGGTAAGTACCTGATAAGTATTTGGTAGGATGCGAGTAAATTCATGAAATAATATAGAAAACTGTTACAAACATAAATTTGGTGAATTGAATAAACTTTTAATGAAATATAAGATTCATATCAGGTTTTTACTGGATATCGAACAGTTTGAAAAAAAATTTGAAAAAGTATATCAAAATGGATGATGTTTCGAAGATAAAAATGAGATAAATAAAAAAACTCTAAAGAGACATATCAAAAAAATGAACGATTTGAAATACTATGTAAAAAAAATTATAAAAATGAATAGTGCTGAATAGTGAAAACCAATAGTAGAACAGATTATTTTAATTTTAAAATGTATTTAATTAAAAAAATTAGAACTCAAATATAGGAATGATAGAAATTTAATTTTTATAAAATACCTAAACAAAGAGTGGAGTTTTGTTTAGCTGATTTTACACATTCTTTATTTAACGTGAAAACATTTATTTTGTTAGAGGTAGAATGCTAATTCTTCTGTTACTACAATTACTATGAGAAATCTAAGATAATATTATAAGAATATTATTTTTAAAATAAAATTATCTGATGTGCGCTTATAATAATAATAATAAAAAAATTTATTTTACCTATTTTGAGTGTGGACTCAAACTTACGATCTCTAAGATTATGACTTCAAGAATTAACCACTATATCAAACATTTGTCATAGAAAAGTTGGAGTTGAACTTCTGATTAAAAAAAATTACTTAATTAACTTATAATAATAATAAGAAAAACTCATCCTACTCAAATATCAATTCAAATAGTTGAATGTAACCTTTAGAACTATAGGTTTAATTTTTAGACTAAAATATGTGTCCCTTTAACTTTATTCTATTCATTTGTTTATTGTGAATAATCATTTTGTGTATCAAATACTACAAAACTTAATAATTTAGATAAAATAAGTTAAGTTTAAATTTAAAATTATAAGTTGGTTATTTTGATATAATAGCATTTAAAATTTGATAAATTTGAAGAAAAATATGTGCTAATTTTTTTCTTAGATTGCTTGTAAGTTTGTAGGTAGTCACGAATGTATCGTCGGTTTAAATTCATCATACTACTTAAAATAAATTAAAATTAAATATAAGCTAATTTATTATTTTAAGTTTGTTTAAATCTAAATTTATAAGTTGGTTATCATGATAAAAATAACATTTAAAATTTGACATATATGAAGATAAATATATGCTATTTTTCCTTCTTAGCCTACTTGTAGGCTCTATATAGGTAGTCACGAATGTATCCTTAGTTTAAATTCACCGTATCACCGAAGAGGCTATTTGAATATACAAATAAATATAAGATATAAGCTTCTTATTAATCATTTTACAAAACACTTGATATATTTTGGACTCTTTAAAAAATATCGGACTCCTGAAAAATAAGCTTAAAAACATCAAGGAATAACACCCCCTCAAAAAATTCAGATATTCTTATTTGGAATGGAATAAGAAAATAAAAGGATATATTCTTTGAAGTTAGAAATATTGCATCTTAACCACACAGCATAGGGAAAAATTGCAATTGGGAAACTTGTCTTGTCTCCATAATATCCAAGTTACACGGGCCGGCCTACAGTGAAAGCCACTAAAGCGATTGTTTAAAGTTTGATAAAAATGAGGACCCTTATATATTTTTTTTTATAAATTTAATATCAAATTTTTTTATATTTTTAAAAAAATATATCATTACACAATAGAAAAATTATTTTTTCTTACTAATATTTAATAAATTAATTTTAATTAACTATAAAATTATTAAAATCTATATTTTTTACCTAGAACCCGTAACTAAGTTATCCAAAAAAATTTAGATGCATTAAACATGCAATTACATTTCAAATTCACAACTATTATTTGGCGCCAATTTGAAATTGTTTTTCCAAATTCAAAAGGCATGGTCTCAAGAAGCAACCTTTGAGAAATAATATAATTTTGAAGTTTCGAAAAACAATTTCAAACTGGCATAATATTGCACATTAAGCTTGGAAGCTCAAGATGGCGTTTTTTTAAAAAAGAAGTTTTTTCAAAGACATTATATTTTATGGAACGGTGAAGAGAAATAATACATAGTTTCACAACCTTGAGTTATTTATTTCACAATATAATGCTTCTCTTTGTTAATAATAAAATAATTTGGAGGCTAATTAATTACCAACAAATAAGGTGGAAAGATGGTAGATAGTAATTGGCATATTAATTGCCAATTAGAAAGTTGATGCAACCTTTTTGCCTATAAATAGACATTTTCCATAATCCAAATTCATCCAAGCAAAAATTGAGTTTTCTTTTGTAGAGCATTTCCTACAAAAAGAGATTGACAGAAATTAGGGGAGTGAGTTGAATAGTTTGGGAAATATTACACTATTTAGATGTAAGGTTGATTTTTTTTGGGGCATTCCAAATTTCTCCTAAAATTGTTTTATACCTCAAGTTTGGGTATACTTGAGAGAGGCTTTATTGTTGTATTTCCATTATTTATTAGTGGAGTTATTTTTGGCGCCCCGTGGTTTTTCCCTTTCAAAGGGTTTCCACGTAAATCCTTATGTTTCTTTATTGCTCTATTTATTTTTATATTCGTTGTTGCAACATCTATTTTAGTTAATACATATCAACTTGCTACCGAATTGATATACGGGACCCAATAAGTGGTATCAGAGCTGTTGGTTCCATAAAGGTGGTTGTGTTAATTAAAATGGAAGGTTCTTCAACATCCATGATCAAATTGAACGGTTCGAACTGGTCAATTTGGAAGCCCATGATGGAGGATATATTGTACTGTAAAGATATGCATGAAGAAATCGAAAGAGACATCGCAAAGTCAAAAGACATGAAAGATCCAAATTGGAACAAGTTGAATAGAAAGGCCATCGGTACCATTCGCCAGTGGCTAGATTTCAAAGTGTTCGGCCATGTCTCGAAGGAAACGTCTACCAATGAACTATGGAAGAAGCTGCAAGATCTTTATGATCACAAAACTGCTGGAAACAAGTTGTTCCTGATAAGGAAGCTTGTCAACATGAAATACAAGGAGAGAACTCATGTTGCCGAATTTTTGAATGAATTTCAAAGTGCTATTAATCAATTATCTTCTATGCAAACAACACTTGAAGATGAAGTCCAATCCTTATTGTTGCTCAACTCTCTACCGAAAAGTTGGGATACCTCGATGGTGTTTGTGACCAATTCGACTCCAGATGGAAAATTATCCTTAAACCACGTTGTTAGCACTTTGCTCAACGAGGAGACAAGGAGGAAAGTTACGATTGTCGAAAGTAGTCAAGCTCTTGTCACAGAACACAGAGGTCGGAGCAAAAATTGAGGTCCCAACAATCCTGACAAATCCCAAGGAGGAGACAAGTTCAAAGGCAGATCTAAGTCCAAGAGTAGAGTCAAATGCTACCACTGTGGATTAGAAGGCCATTTGAAGAGGAATTGTCGAAAGTTGAAGAAAGAGCAGAAGGATGGCAATAACCAAGAGGAAGACAAGAATACCACTGCAGCAACTGAGGAGATTGTTGTTCTTTCCTTCAGTAATGAAGAATAATGTCTGCAAGTCTTAAGTCAAGATGATACGGAATGGGTGATTGACACTGCAACATCTTATCACGCCACTCCCAATAAGGAGTTCATCACCACATACAAAGCAGGAAATTTTGGTGTGGTAAAGATGGGCAATAATGGCCATTCCAAAATCATTGAAATTGGTGACATTCGTATCAAGACGAACACTAGCTGCACACTCATCCTCAAAGAAGTTAGACATGTTCCTGATTTGAGGCTCAACTTAATATCTTGTAGTGTCCAAGATCGTGAAGGCTTCAAGAATTTCTTCGGGAGTAGGAAATGGAAGCTTACCAAGAATTCCTTGGTGATTGCAAAAGGTGCCATATGTTGTACACTGTACAAAACAAATGCAGTCATTTGTAAATATGGATTGCATGTTGTTGAAGAAGAGTCTTCACCAGATTTGTGGCATAGAAGATTGACTCACATCAGTGAGAAAGGGTTGCAGATTCTAGCAAAAAAGGCACTTGTACCTTCAGCTAATGGCACACCACTATCTCCATATTACTACTGCCTATATGGCAAGCAACATAGAGTGTCATTTAGCAAGTCATCAAGTAGAAAGTCAAGTGTTCTTAACTTGGTGCACTCAGATGTATGTGGCCCCTTTGAATATGAGACCTTGGGAGGTAACAAGTATTTTGTTACTTTCATCGACGATGCATCACGAAAGTTGTGGATGTATTTCTTGAGAAGAAAAAATCAGGTATTCCAGTCATTCCAGAAATTTCATGTTATGGTGGAAAGAGAGACAAATAGGAAATTAAAATGTCTTCGATCTGACAATGGAGGTGAATACACATCACACAAATTTGAGAGCTATTGTTCTAGACATGGAATTCGATATGAAAAGAATGTACCTGGAACCCCACAACACAATGGTGTAGCAGAAAGGATGAATCGCACTATTGTGGAGAAGGTCAGATGCATGCTCAAAATGGCTAACTTGCCAAAGTCATTTTGGGGAGAAGCAGCACGCACAACCTGCTATCTCATCAAAAAGTCATCATCTGCTGGTCTAGATTTTGATATTCCAGAAAGAGTATGGATTGGAAAAGATGTTCAATACTCTCATCTGAAAGTGTTCGGTTGTAAGGCATTTGCACATGTGCCTAAGGAGCAATGGTTAAAGCTTGATGACAAATTAAGTCCATGTATATTCCTTGGATATGGAGATGAAGAGTTCAGGTACAAAATGTAGGACCCAGAGAAGAAGAAGACCATGAGAAGTAGAGATGTAGTCTTTCGAGAAAATGAGACTATAGAAAGCTTTAAGAAGAATGGAAAGTCAGGACTTGTGAATGACGTCATTCCCAGCCATATTCCTTCATCGTCAAATAGTACCATTGGTGGAGATGAGGAACAAGTTCAGAACAACGATGAAATTCAAGAGCTAATGGAGGATCACGAGCAAGAAGACGTTGATGAGCAGGGGGAGCAACCCACCCAGCAAGTTGAAGTTGAACAACAGCTTAGAAGATCTACCAGGGATTGCCAACCAACATCAAAGTATCCTAGTTCTGAGTATATTCTCCTTACTGATGAGGGGGAGCCAGAGAATTTTCAAGAAGTTCTAACTCATGCAGATAAAGAATCTTAGCTGGAGGCAATGCAAGATGAAATGAATTCCTTGCAGAAAAATAACACATATGAGTTAGTCGAACTTTCTAAGGAAGAAAAGCCTTGAAAAACAAATGGGTTTTGAAGCTCAAAAGAGATGGCAATGGAAAGCTAGTGAAGTATAAAGCTCGTCTAGTAGTGAAAGGATTCCAACAACAGAAAGGAATTGATTTTGTTGAAATCTTTTCTCTGGTGGTTAAAATGACTTCTATTCAAGCAGTTCTAAGCTTGGTAGCAAGTTTGAATCTTGAGCTTAAGTAGTTAGATGTGAAAACTGCCTTCCTTTATGGTGACCTAGAGGAAGAAATCTACATGGTGCAGCCAAAAGGCTTCGAAGTAAAAGGGAAAGAGCACATGGTTTGTAAGCTGTAAAAGAGTCTGTATGGGTTGAAACAAGCACCTAGGCAATGGTACAAGAAGTTTGACTCTTTCATGAGTAGTCATGGCTACAAGAAGACCCAGACGGATCCATGTGTCTACTTCAAGAGATTCTCTGATATAACATCATCATATTGTTGTTATACGTTGATGACATGTTGATCGTGGGACAAGATGTTTCTTCAATTCGTAAATTGAAAGAGCAATTAGCAAAGTCCTTTGACATGAAGGACTTGGGTCCAGCACAACAGATTTTAGGCAACGGGATTATTTGTGATTGAAGCAACAACAGGTTATGGTTGTCACAAGAAAAATATGTTGAACATTTGCTACAACGTTTCAACATGTTAAATGCTAAATCAGTCAGCGTTCCTCTTGCCGTTCATCTGAAGCTGAGTAAGGAATCTTGCCCTACAACCAAAGAAGAGAAGGAAGACATGAGAAAGATTCCATATTACTCCGCTATGGGGAGTTTGATGTATGCAATGGTTTGTACAAGACCAGACATTGCACATGATGTTGGAGTTGTAAGCAGACTCTTAGATAATGTGGGAAGACAACACTAGGAAGCTGTAAAGTGGATTCTCAGACATTTGAAGGGAAGTTCAAAGAAGTGCTTATGCTATGGAGGATCTAAACCAATCTTAGAAGGCTTCGTTGATGCTGACATGGCAGGAGATCTCGATCATAGAAAGTCAACTTCGGGATACGTATTTACATTTGCCGGGGAGCAATTTCTTGGCAATCTAAATTACAGAAATGTGTTGCACTTTCTACGACCGCAGCGGAGTACATTTCAGCTGTTGAAGCAGGAAAAGAGATGATTTGGTTGAAGAGATTCTTTGAAGAGTTGGGTCAAAAACAAGCTAACTGCATTGTATATTGCGATAGTCAAAGTGCTATAGACTTAAGCAAGAATACTATGTATCATTCTCGAACAAAGCACATTGATATCCGTTACCACTGGATACGCGAGCAACTGGAAAAGGGGATTTTTCATCTTGAGAAAATTCCAACAAAAGAGAATCCCTCAGATATGTTAACAAAAGTTATTCCTCGGGATAAGTTTGATCTGTGCAATGAGCTGATCTGCATGAGCTCCAAGTAAGAGCTTATTTCATACCCCATTGGTTTGGAGGGTGAGAATTGTTAAGTCAAAACCAATTTAGAGGCTAATTAATTCAATCAATTTAGAGGCTAATTAATTGCTAACAAATAAGGTAGGAAGATAGTAGTTAGTAATTGGCATATTAATTGCCAATTGGAAAGTTGATGCAACCTTTTTGCCTATAAATAGGCATTTCCTTAATTTTTTTTTTCATTCCAACTTTCTCCTAAAATTATTTTATACCTCAAGTGTGGGTATATTTGAAAGAGGCTTTATTGTTGTATTTCCATTATTTATTAGTGGAGTTATTTTTTGGCGCCCCGTGATTTTTCCCTTTCAAAGGGTTTTCACGTAAATCTTTGTGTTTCTTTATTGCTCTATTATTTTTATACTCGTTATTGCAACATCTATTTTAGTTAATATATATTACATTACTACCGAATTGATATATGGGACCCAACACTCTTGTTATACTTGTAAAGTTTTTCTTGGTGTTACTGAATCCAAAAAATCAAAAACAAATTTGAATCCAAACAAAGCATTTTTGTCACAATTGAAGTAATCAGTTAAGTCTTATTCTTTTCAACCGTATAAAACTGAATTGAATTAGCGTAAGTTCATAACTAGATTGTATTGACTTTAAGGCCATCTTTTATAGACAGTGAATTTTAAGATTATGTGGCATGTAAAATAGACAATCACATTGATGATATGTCAAAAAATGTGAAAATAGACAATATATTTCGAGAAATCAGGTACAATAGATTGTCTATAGTGAATTGCATTAAAAAAAGAATTAATTATTTAATAAATTATCTCTTTTATGACCAACCAATATTTGAATTTTAAATTAAGCATTAAAATATTAATAAAATTGATAAGTTGGCTTTCTATTTGATTGTCTACATATAGGATATTAAATAGACAATATTCAACATTTATTATGTCACATCATATAAAAAAAAAAAAATAAGTATAAATTTATTTTCCAACTAATAATCTATTTTTATCTATTCGTCTACAAAATTAGTGAAATAAAGAGAACTTGTCATTGATTAGATTATTCGTTAACTCGTAGCACTTGAATGCAATTGAAAATTGTGTAAATTAAGTTAAGACTATAACAAATGGTCCATCAGAAAAAGATAAAGACTATAACAAATGGAGCTTTATTGGACGTATAAACCAATTCCATTTATTGGGCCTTGAGCCCGTCTGGACTCTTTACAATTGCTTACTATACCTGGTAAGGGTCTATGCATCAAGTGAAAACTTTTTTTTACTAAATAATATTGTCTACTTTGTAAAATCATAATTTAATTAAAGATGGACATAAAGTTAAGTCCCGAAAAATTAATTGTTCTACCTAACAATTATTCAGAATGATTTGCAGACCTATAATATAGACAAGCCTAAAAACACTAAAAAACTGATTACCGGAGTTAAAACCCCAGACAAAACACTCAAACACACTAAACTTGCTATTGTCGCAAAACTAACATGCCCTTAGGTAAGACTTAATCTGAAAACAAAAAATAAAATACTGCAACTTGTATTTCCTTAACCTCTAACTAACGACTTCCGAACTTGCTGAAGAACACATCTTACCGAATAAATTAAGGGCATCCAATAAGTTCTTTATGGCTGCACAAGATACAATTTACAACCTCCCTGGACGATAAAACTATAAGCAGGCACAACAATGATAAAATTATAAGCAGCCGCTATAGAACAAAAAAAATTTTCATCAAAGCTAACATGTTTATCCTTTAAATGAGTTGTTGTAAGAAGAAAATTACTAACCAATTTCGATATAAAAAAATTTCTTGATTTATTTACCGAATTTGTTTTTTTGATCAAGTCTTGAATTTTGACTTAAATATGATAATTATTTGAAGTTTAATGTTTAATCATAGTCTCAGTTGCCAAATGATACACATGATTTCTTTTACAAATATAAGAATAGCAAGTGAAAAAACACGAGGTAAATATAAGTAAATAATATTAACAGGTCGATCTATCGGAATCTTAATCAATAAAAATAGTAGGACTGGTGATTATGTTTTATTCCCATATATGAACCAGAAATAAATATGATTCACATGAATGAAGGAGATGTAACATCTTTGATTGGTAGCCGTTCATTGTCCACGTGTCGTCAATTCAAGGGTCCCTTTGATCTCCAGCTCTCTTCTAAACTTACAGAAAAGGATCACGAAGAAGATTAAAGAATCCATATAATAATTAATTGATTTTATGCTTGATACATCCGGACTCTGGAGTTGTGTATAATGACATTTCCTTCTAAACTTTTAAAAGATTTAAATATCGAATGAACTCATTAAAAATGTATTAATTGTCCTCTTAATGTCATCTATCAGTTTTTTGTTGGTTTGACCTTTTAAAGATGACATTAATGAAATTTTACTTCATTTAATTGGAAGCTGACACGTGCCACTGAAGAAGCAAACTGGTACACTTTTTATAAGTTCAAAGGAATATTTAAAACTTGTAAAAGTTTAAAGGGGAAATAGACGTTTAGGGATAACTTTATAAGGGACACTATGTATTCAACCTTGATTTTATGGCTAAAACATTAATTATGGATCTTAAGACATTTATATCGAGTATTGAATCAAACGTATTATAAGCAGGTTCAAAGTTATAAATATGTTCGGATCTGATTTGATATCGGAGGTCTCGAGTTCGAGTTATAGTGAATGTAAAAAATTCTTATTGGAAGACTCACTCATTACAGCTAGATGCGCGACCCCTGTCGGATCTAGACGTAATTGAAGCAAAGCTTCGGTGAACCATATGGGTAAAAAAAACAAAAAAAAAGTTATATACATGTCCGAATTTATGTCTAAATCTTATGTCAAAGGACCAAAACTTCGAGACTTAATGCATCAATAGTAATATTAACTTATTCCCAAAAAATTATTGTCTCCCTGAATTTTTGAAGAGATCTCGTAGATCCCTCAACTTTTAAAAAGTGTACCATTTTGCTCTTAAGACGCCAAGTGTCAGCTTCTGATTGGAGGGAGAGAAAATTTTAAAAATGACATATTTGAAAAGTAAAACTAACTATAAGCTGACACATGACATTCAATGAGCAAAGTGGTGCACTTTTTTATAGTTAAAGGAGCTATAAGATCACTTTAAAAATTCATAAAAATAGCGAATTTTTAAAAATAAATTCAGGTGGCTAATTATAGAATAGGGGAAACCTCAATAATAATGCCTATATGCTAATTGTAAAATTAGAGGCTGATCAAAGAGAAGGTGGGATGGGAAAGAGGAAATGGTGATTAAAGATTGTGATTAGTAAGATAATTATGATTAAACGGACAAAGATTAAGCATAATCATCAAAGATTGATTGATGCCCACAAGAAGAGTCCAAATTATAATAGAAGAGATGCAGGGTGGGACACATATAACATCACTTCTTTTAATTGCCAAAATCTTACAATAATTGAGCCTTCATTTCACCATATTTAGTATTTACACTTGTTCAACAAAATAAAGCATTTCTAGTATTTACCCACATCAACTTAATTGATTCTATCACGGATATTTAGTTTCAATTAATTAATTTCAATTTATTATCGCTCACTTCATTAGTTTGCTCTAATTAGAAACAATGTTTTAAAACTCTTTGTTTAGGCGTTATTTTGAGGCTCACTTTTCGACTTTTTATTCATCGGGCGCTATCAGGCTCTAGACCGACATATTGCCGCCTAGACACCGCCTAGTCCGATTTTTTCAGCTAGGCACCGTCTAATCCGATTTTTTCCCAATTTTTAAGATACTGATACCCATAATAATTATAGTTCAATTTTTTCAATTCAAAAAATGTATCATTTTGAATCTCAAACCGAGATTTAGTACACTATAAACCAGAAAAATAGTAAGGATATTTATTTTTAAGGAATTTATTTTAATGTTGATGTGTTTTTCTGTAAAAATTAACTAAGGCTTATGTTTTCATTTGCTAAATTATGTTTTTTGTAAAATATTATTGTATTATAATTAATTTTTTAGTTGAATTTATACTTTTATCTATTAATAATTATAAAAAATGAAAAATTTATAAATCCGTCTAGGCCCCGCCCATGCTCCGCTTAAGCGTTTGAAATCCCAACCACCCGACTAGCCCCTAGCGCTTTTTAAAACCTTGGACAGAAATCATACAAATGTCAGTGCAGCTGAATTTTAGTTCAATTTGTTTTAGTTGGGAAAAAATATATGTATTCCTTGTATAACTAGTCCATATAGAATACTTAATACATTCTCACTTACAGAGTTAAAGATCTAAAACGTGAAATATGTAAGAATGGACCATATTTTTTTCAACTTATAATCTATTCAATTCAATTCAGTATTGCATATATATAAATTTATATTAAAATAAAGACTTATTAGTTCAATTTAATATTACTACTTATAAATTAAAAAGAACACGACTATTTCAGTTATTTTTGTTTGATTCGTTTTTTTTTTTGAGAGGGGGCACTTATGGGATGCTTGACAACCTCTAATCAAGTAATTATAGAAAAAAAACACTAGTTTAAAATGCACCATTAATTTGTTATTATAATATATAACTAAAAAGTACATATGTGTCTCAATTTTATTGGATTTTACAAAAGTTTCAACCAAGCTATAGGGTTGCCAAAAACAAATAATGAAAACATGTGGACCAACCTCACATTTGATTAGGGATATAATACAACCATCAATGAAATTTTGTAGAAACATATCTGAAAAAGATGGGACCAACTAGGATATAAAAAAAGTAATAGATACAAATAAGTAAGATTAATAAATTAAAGAAATAAACAGGTTGATAATGTTTGGTTATAGAGAGAAGAATAGACGTTAACTATATCTGAGTTATCTAACTGGTGGTTATTTATAAATGAATTGGTAATTATGATGTATGGATCAGTAAATCATTTTTTAGAAAGAGCCATACATGCTCTAATAACGGAGTTATACATGTATTTATGATGTATATAGTTGGCTTAATTGTCATTATAATTGTACTGTCTCTGTAGTTGATATTAAATGTTGTCTCCATCGATATATCTGACTAATAAACTTGACTGCCAGTAACAATGATTCACCATCATCATTTCGTTAAGGTAACTGTACCTTATTATTAGAGAATGATCTAATTGCAAAACCATCATTTTGTCCTTCTAGGTAATCATGTTGGATTCATTAGGTGAACTTGGTGTACAAGTTACTCATTTGATCGGTCTCTTACGTAATCTCTTACTTTAATTTCTTCAAGATAAATTGTGCATAACAACCTTTATAGAGAGTCTAGTGCCCAGAAAAATAACATATCGTATAGGTAACATATTCACAAAATGAGTAATGATTGCATAGCAAAATAATGGCCTAATGCATCATTAGCTACCTAAACTTATCCTAAAAAATTAGCTAACTCGTTGAACATTCAAACTGACCTTGTAGCTCCTTCAACTATTAAAGAGTGCACCACTTTGCTTCATGAATGTCATGTGTCAACTACTCATTGGTTTGACTTTTCAAAAATGTTATTTTTAAGATTTCTCTCTCGAATCAAGCTGACACGTGGCTTTTTGAGAGCAATGTAGTGCACTTTTTGAAAGTTGAGGTAGCTACAGGATAACTTCTAAAGTTTAAGGATGCAACCGTTTTTTGAAAACAAGTTTAGATAGCTAATAATGTGTTAAGTCGAAAGTAATCAAAATTGGACAAAAGGAGTAAAACATATACTATATAGGCCAAATAAATAAACGTGTTACACAAAATAGCCAAAAAAAAAGAGAGGCCATTTTGGTGTAATGTAATGCTAGTGTATTTAGTAAGCAGAAAAGGATTTTTTGGTGAGTGGAGAGAAATCCAAAGGGTAGGCAAGTGGGTAGGGCAGGCCCTTGACAGCTTAGTTTGCAAAAACTGTCTTAGTGTATGTCTTTAGCTGCATCAAATCCTTTCTTCATGTGTCCTTTTCATTAGGACATTTTTTTGAAATTCCCTACCATTTTGATTTATCCTATGTGTCTATGCAATTTCCATACTCTACATGTCTTATATGTGACACAAGATTTGATTCTCCAATGTGGTGAAGAAAACGATAATACATGTTATTGACTGTTTTTAACTGTAAACTCTATTTTTCGGGTTAAATACTTCTTCCACATAATAAATCAGCTGAAACCAGCCGTTGAGGAACTTACAGACCTTTTTTAGATCATTTTCAATAACTCAAATAGATTGGATTTTGCATCAAATAGGCAATTGATTGCACGAGTTGCTTGGTTTAAATCAATGCTAAATATACTACCTATACAGATGCACGTGCACTACAAACATGCTAACTTTCGTTTACTTGTATTAAAATTGGATGACTTTGGTTTCAAATAGGTAATTTAAATATTTCAGGCCATCGGACATTAAAAAGGCGTTCAGTTATATATCATAGCTCCAAAAAATACTATTTTATCTCAACATTTGAGAGCTCTATTCTTAGCAATCTCCTTATGTTGTCATCTGAGTAAAAATCCTCGCGGAAAGCGAAGTTTTTTTAAGAGTTGTTTTCTAATATACGAAATCATACCCTAAACCAAAAATAGAGAATTATTGACCTATTATTTGAATGTAGAAACACCCTTTGTTTGTTTATGGACACATGTAATTGTCATGTAAGAATATCAGAGAAAATTTTAGTATCTTAGAAAAGAGTTGCTTGGATTTAGGAGGTAAAGGTTACAACAAGCAACAAAATGAGATAGCAACTATTGAAAGAATACCAAGCTGGAAAGAGCCGGGTTTAACGGATCCTGTCCATTTAGGGAACCAAATACCAAGAAAATATCAAGTGGGATCCAAAGTTTCCTTTTGTTTTCTTGCTTTTCTTGCTTTATATTAATCAAATTCAATTTCATAAAACACAATCCTCAATTGGGTCTAGCTTTAAGTACCAAATGGATGCATTAAAAATAGTAAAGCGATTAGGGAATAAAAAATTTAAAAGAATCTTTCTTTAATTGAAGCAATAAATCTAAAATGTCCCCGTCTACCCAATTCTTTTTCCCCTCTTCCAACAATAAAACTTTAATAAGTAGAAAATAATTCATTCAGTTCAGTTCAATACTTATTATTATTGTATATATATAAATTTATACTGAAATAAATACTTATCAGTTCAACACTACTACTTATAATTTTAAAAAAACAGATCCTAAATGCAGCGATTATAAATTCAAAACAAAAAATACGTCATTTTTCTACATTGATATGCAAACCACATAAATTGTTTATATATAACTTGTAAGCTTGTCAAAGTAGCTTACTACTCTACCTTCATTATGAGGAATTGTTTACGCATTTGCTAGATATTAATGGACATTTAGTGTTTAATGAAGTTTTTAGCATTAGAAGTAGAACTTTATAAAGTAACTCTACTTAGAGGGATAAATAGTGAAAAGTAACGAGAGAATCAGTGATTAGGATAAAGTTCATTTTCAACTTTTTATAATCCAAATCCACTTCAGAAAATTCATATACCTAATTCTACCGGGCGTGAGATTTAAAACAAACTTTAAGCAATGTTTTAAAAACAAGAGAAACTAGAAACACCCTCTCAATCATCATTTATAGAAAGAGGAAGGCATATATATTTCAGATACAAAATTTAAAGAAAAAATTCACCAGACTAATTGTCTAGTTAAATAAAACTAAACAAAAAATAACACTATATAGTAGCACTACTAGGTGTCTAAACCCCAAAACAATAATAATGTTGAAGAAGCCGGTTGGCTTCCCTAAGACCACTAAAATAAGCACCATGAGTAGTTGAATAATGAGTTCTATGGGTTGCTTCCCCTGCAAACAGAATCTGTAGTGGCCATTCTGATTCCAAAGATTCAATCTTTGGCAATGGTTCTGCCAATAAATCCATGTCATCTCCACTTGATCCAACTGCCACATAACTGTAAGATCCCAAGAACAGTGGATCATTCCCCCATTTGCTCTTTAACACCTTACTGAATCTAAAATCACTATGATTCCCATTGCACAAATTTGAATCTGAATTTTTTGAATTCGAGTTCAAGAAATTTGATGTTGTAGTTGAGACACCATTGATGATCTCTTCATCACTAAGAGATTCAAGCTCTAGTGCTTCTTTCCCTGCAAACCAAGATAGCAACACACTAGAACTCTTGTAAATTGGGCAAATTGATGCTGTTCTTCTCATCCACCATGGAATCTTTTTGTTCCTCAATTCCGAATCAAATCGATGAAAAGCCATTTGCAAAAAAGGGAATTTGAAGTTGAAATTGGAATCCATTTTTGAATCCAATTGTAAGAACAGTTTGTTAACAACTCCAAACCCTAGTCTTGATATAGCCTCTGTCTTATTCTTTGGAAGATTAGGACTAAACATACCTAAATCTTCATTAATGGCAGCTTTAAGAACACCAAGAGATACTGTGACTATAACATGATCAGCATACATGATAGATCCATCACAGAAATGTAGTTTCACTGGCTTATTATGGTTATTACTACTATGAACATACCCATTTTCCATTGATGGAGCTTGATTTTGATTTTGCCATTCAATTCTTGCTACTTTTCTGCCCAATTGAATCAGGCCTTTGGGGAGAACTGATGCTAGGGATTCAATTATGCTCAAGTAACCTTTAGCTATGGTGATTTCCTCACCTGGAAACATTTTGTACTCTTTTTCTGCTTTAAAATCTAGGGTTAAGAGATCACCTGCCGATGTATAAGTCCTCTGAACATTCTCCTGCATAGCAAAAATGGCTTCCTCTAACAGATTTCTCCTCTCGAAATCTGAATCTCTCACCAATGACTCGAAATAGGCATCAAGTCCTCGCCGGAGAAACGAGCCGACACTGAGTCTGCCACCGTCGGCGCCGCCATTGCTGGCTCTAGCTGCAATTTCGTGAAAATCAACGGATTTACACGAATTAATTTGGTTTTCGGCGGATTGAATCGATTTTCCCTGAGCGAAATCCATCAATTTGTTGAAAAGAGTGGAAATAGATTCAACGTCCGGCGGATTAAGCTCCAACCCGCCTTCAACAATGGTTCTAGGGTTTTCGAGAAAGCCGTCCATACACTCCCATGGCTGCTCGGACTCCAGGGAGTTGATTTGTTGAGCGATTTGATGAATCGGACTGCCGCCAATGCCGTGGATCCAGGTGGCGCCCATCTCAATCCGGTCGGCGCCGAACTCCGATGTGTTGATTCTGCCGCCGATTCTCGACCCGCCTTCTACGACGCAGAGGTCGAAAATGTCTTTGGAGGCTGAACAAGTGTAGAGCTTGTTAGCAGCAGTGAGACCCGCCATTCCTGCTCCGATAATCACTATTTTGGGCTTTTTTACCACCATTTTTAGTTGCAGAAAAATGGAGAATAATTTGAGGAAGAAGAAGAAGAGTGAAGTTGAAAAGGGGGGACTGATAAGTGTAACTGTAAGAAGTAGGATTTTGAATTATTGATATCAACAAATTTATAAAGGGAAATAGAGTATCTTTTATTATTTTTTTACATTATAATTTCGTCATGGGACCGTTCATTAGTTTAAACGTTCCCAACTGTTGTAGGGAGCAGGTTAATCTTCAACTTCCGAAACTTAAGCTAAATTAAAATAAAGTGGGCCTAATTGAATTGAATTGGAGTGAGTTAAATTGAATTTATTTTAGGATAAATTTTTAATTACGTATAACTGAATTAAATTAAAATAAATTACTTTAAATTAAATTGAACTGAACTATATTAAATTGTAGTCCAAGAGAACCGGGCCTAAGACTCTTTCTCTTGGACTATAATTTAGAGCAACAATTCAAACCACTTCAGTTCAGTTCAGTCCACTACAATTCAGTTTAATTCGGTTCAAATATATGTAATTATAAATTTATACTAAATTAAATTCAATTCAATCCAATTCAACTCACTTTAATTTAATTTAATTTAATTTAATTTAATTTAATTTAATCGAATTTTCAATAATAGTTATTTGTTGTCGTTAATTAAAAAATTTTATATTGTTTTTTGTTATTTTGGATTTAAATAATGGTTTTAAGCATTTAATATTAAACATTGTTATTTTTATTTTAAATAAAAAAATACTGGTATTAATAATACAAGCAATAAAAAATAACAGCTAGTAAAAGACAGAGCTCTACTTTTATTATTTTTTTCTTGAATTCTTTTTCTATGTAAAGATAAAATAAAATAATAAATGAATCACTGAATACATTATGAAGAAATCAGAGGAGACCAGTCTCCAATTTATATCATTCAATGTGGAACTGTGCTTTCTCATGTTTTATTATTTTATTGAATTTAATATTAAATTTTTTTATTAATTTGTTGGCAATAGAAGCATCTTTTACGGCCCACATTGATATATTTTTCAATTTTTTATTTTGCCATTATCATATAAAAATCAGGCCTTAACCTGCTATAGTATTAAGCACCGGTTTGTTATTGTTTACCTCTATTATTTGTGAGATACTAAAATTTTTTTGGAAGAGTTTTTAAAAGCAATTTTAAATTGGCTCTAAAAATAGTGTCACAACATTTAAATATTGCACTCGTTAATTTTTTTAGTAATTGTACTTAAATGATAACTTCTTGTTGATGTGGATGAACTCAACAATGATTAAACTACTCTTATAAAATTACCGCTTGAGTTTGAATCGTATTATCATTGTTAGAATTCTCATACATCGAGCGATATATTAGCTCTCTTCTAAGTCCTTATGTAACCTTACAACATTTTCTACCTTCGGCGGCTAAAGTTACAAGAGACTCTCTCAGCCTAATTTTTTACTACAAAAATATTCCCTCCATTTTTTTAAACTATCATTTTCGGTAAGTTTGCTAATACCAAAAAAATATTAATTAAGAGAATAAAAGTAGTAAAATACCCCTAATACCAATAATTTATTTGAAAAGATGATTGGTCTTTGTTATCTTTTATCTTTTCCAATGGTGCATTGAATAAGGTCAAAATGGGATATATGTTCAAATACTTACATTGGAAGTGACACTTATTAAAAAAAATTATTTAGCTGTAAACGACCGCTAAAAAAATGGAGGGAGTAATAGCTAAGCAATGTTTGGAGGAAAATAATTTTCCTCCATTTCATACCATTGACGAGGGACTCTTCTCTTCCATTATAAGATCTAATTCTTGTTCGCAATAATATATATATTATAATTGAGTCTTATTTACCAGCTTAAGTGTTTAGGTCAATTAATTTCATGACATGGTATCAAATCAGTTTAGATCTAAAAATTAAGAGTTTGAATCTCAGTAACTCTATTTATTTAATTACAACATATAGCGGAATAGGTCTGTGTGTTTAGATCAATTGATTATAATTCATAATATTTTGAAATGAAGTTTCTTATATTTTGTTTGGCATAGAAAAGAAGAGGAAATGATGGAGAAGAGAAAAGAAGAAAGAAAGGGTGATAAAGCATATCACCAACCAAGCTCATCTCACCTCACCTCACATGGTGAAATGGGCCACCTATTCAGCAAGTTATTTGTCTTCATCAATAGATGGCCAGTCGTTGGATAGGTCAAAACTAATGTCATCTCACTCGTTTATAGTTGACCATCTCTTTATTATTATTATTTCCATCATTCTTCATCATTTTGCTCTTTCTTTTCCATTTTTATTCTTCACTTTTTCATTTGTAATCTTTACATTCCACTTTTGATTTGCGTATCTTTTTTTAACTTATAAATAGTAATGTTAAATTAAACTAAATTAATAAATATTATTTGTATAAACTGAATGAATTGAAGTTAAATTAAAAAGAATATAATTTGAATTTATACATGTAACCTCTTGAAAAATTTGAATTTACATATCATGCCGTACTAATTGTATGTTAAGTGAGTTTTTGTTTATACAAAAAATTTATAATATTTATGGTTAACTTTAAAAACTTCCATGTAATTTTATTTATTTTTAAAAAGATCTTTGTATTATTTTTTTTAAAAGGGCTATTGTGGTATCAAATGTTAGCAATTAACGGTTTTTTTTATAGTAAAGTTAGTTATGTTGAGTTGGCAAATTGAATTATCATATTTTTTTTATTTTAAAATTTGCAAATTTTGGGATTTTCCGAAAATACCCTTTGCCAACTCAGCACAACTAACTTTGTTAAGAGAAAATCAGTTTTTTTGCTAATGACTGATACCATAAGGGCCCTTTTGAAAAAAAATAACACAAGGGCCTTTTTGAAAATGAATGAAACCACATGGAGTATTTTTTAAGTTGACCTTAATATTTATTTATAAAAAGTTGAATTAAAATATTGAAAAATTGGTAAATAAAAGCGTGTTCCACTTGCTAATCTTCGAATCAAATTGAGTACCGGCATTGCCTCTCCGATACCTAAGTTAACATGAATTTAAAAGAAGAGACAAAGAGTTTAGAGATTAAGAATGTCATACCTTTGAGGTTTAGAGTACTACATGTAGGCTCTATAGTCCAATATATATTATGAATTATAGTAGGAGAAGGATAGTATAGTCTCTTTTGATATTATTTCTTCATTAAGATAGAGTTATTTCTTGAGTAGAAATGAGTCTCTTATTTATAGAGAAATTTTTTATGTCCTGTTTTGAAAAGGGTTTACTTTCCAAGTTATCATATATTATTGAGCTAAAAGAAAAGAAAGTAGTCTTATGTTGGTGTTAAATTCGATGATAGAAATATGCCTCATTTAAATTTGTAACTTTAAATGTTCGTTGAGTTTTTGAGTTCATTATCATAATATATAGTACTAAAAATAATATTACCAAAAATAATATATAGTACTAAAAAGATTTTGTCAAAGTACTGCTTATAAGATTGGATTCCGTACTTTGGAACTTTGTCTAACTATTGTTTTGATGAAAGAACTAAATTGTTTAACGAAAACAAAACTGCGAGATTACATACATATATATATAAAATTATAGTGACATATACTATAATATTTTTAATCAGCATCAACATCATCATCAACTGTAACAAAAATTTTCATAATTAAATATTTTTTTTATAGGAATGAGATTTTGTAGGAGCTGGAATTTAATTATTGATGATCCTCGTCTACTAGTAGCTAATTTGTACATGAAAACTAAAGAGAGGATGGTAATAAAAATCAGAGTATATGCACGGTATCTTTTATGAAAGTAAATGAGTAATTTAATAAGTATGAATAAAATAGTCTATTTTATTAATTATATAGCATAATTTATTAAAATTAATTAAAAAATTTATTACATTATTAAAAATACTAGTAATATCTTTTATATTTTGCATCATTTTTTGGTACTTGCAAACTTATAATTTCCTATAAATAATTTGTCTTATAAAATGTGAAAATAATTAAAAAAATACATCGATAATTAAAATTAACAAATACAAAAAACACAATAAAAATATCAAAAATAAAAAAACTACAGGAAATAGTTTTAAATTTGTAACAAACTTCATATGATATCATTTAGGGGTGAGATTGGATCTTGGACTCGACCCGAATTTGTAGATTCGTATCCGTTTTAGAATTTGGACCCTACTATTTCAAACTCATTAGATTTGGATCGGATCTAGATCTAATTAAAAAGAATATGGATCTAGTATCGGATTTTTTGAAAAATCCGGATCCAGATCCAGATCCGGTTATATATATATCTATGTATGTAATTATTATTTATATTTATATTTATATATATAATAATGAAGTATAATAACACTAACTCTAACCTTATCATATATATATTCACTCTCACTCAACTATGTATTGATTATCACCAGCTTCATACTTGAACTTGGACGAATGATAATTTGCATTATATATATTTCAAATTTTAAACCTTGAAATTACATGTAAACTCTTTCTTAAACTCTTTCTTTTTTTCATTATAAACTAAGATAGTGATTCTAAGAACAAATCTTCCGTTGGTTGTTGATATTTGAATGTGTTATATTTAATTAATTTATTTTTTACATATCCGTTTTAGACCTATTTTAGACCTAGATCCATGAGATCCATTAGATATAGATACGAAATCTTATTTTATAGATTCAACAAATCTGGATCGAATATATAAAAAATTCAGATCCGACTTGTACCGATCCCTCATATCATTATTTCATTAATTAGATGCTTCAATATTGATACTTTATTATGGAGTAATCATAATTAATGATTACAAGAAATTTAGAAATTTTTAATTTGAATGTTTGATATGACGAATGACGACAAAAGAGGTTAGAAATGATTGCTACTAAAGCAATTAAATTAAATTGATACTAAATCTTTGCTTTAGTTTGCTAAAACAAACCTTTCTCTTTTCTTCCTTTTTCATCATAATTAAATATATTTCACATGTTTCATTTCAATATGAAATTTGTGGAGATATATATGTTAGAGTTTCACAACCTTTGGTAATGTGAATGGTCAAGCACATCTAGGGCAGAGAAAAAAAATCGAACCATAAAAAATTGAATTGAACCGAATCAAATGTATTTGGTTTAGTTTTGGTTTATGTAATTTACGATTTTTGGTTTCGATTCTGTTAGCTTCGATTTAGTTCGGTTCGTTTTTTAAATGACATAATAAATAAGAAAGAAAATCGAACCAAACTGAATGTTCAAACCAAACCAAATCAAACTAGATTATTTTAATTTGATTTTTAGTTTACATATTCTCTCTTAATGGTTTTTTATTCAATTTGATTCAATTTAAACCAAACCGAATTTTGTTCTGCCCTAAACACATGTACGATAATTCACACTTGAGAACATTAAATGTATGTTGAAATCCCATATAGTCATATTCCTTGGCAATAAGAGTAAACTATTCATTATATTGATCAACAAATTCTATCCCTAACATCAAATTCCTCTCGGCAATGAGTCCACATCAACAAAGAACTTGCCAAATAGATTATTCAGTGTATAAGCACTTTATATCATGTATAAAAGTGGTATAAAACACTTATATAACTTTCATACATGTTGTATAATGAATATAAACATGCGGAAAAAATATATTTAAAATTATTTTCACATAGATTTTATTTTAAAAATAAAAAATTAAACAAACAATAAATTATAAAGTCATATAAGTAAAGCGAAAGCAGTTTGTGAGATATAATCAATTTCAGATAAATTTTTTTAAAAAAAATAAAAGTTTTGCATGAACGAAAGAAAGAATATAAAATACAAAAAGGAAAATAGATGAACCAAATGCAAAACTCAAAAATCAAGTAAAAGCATAAAGAAAAGATATACTCTAAGTCAATTATACACATCAAATTTTGAAGATGAAATATTCGTAATCAATTTGCATAACATGGTATTCAATCCACTATTTGAAATGGAATCACCAGGATGAAACTTTGATTCCTACGAAATATCGAACTTCTTCAAAAAAAAATATCTCCCATATATAATTATTTTTCTTTGTTATTACGAACCTATTACTATGACTCTTTAACCGTCATTAACTGTACCAAACTTGGTTTTTTTATGAATGGTTTTGAGATTTGGATTCTCTAAAGTTCAAATTTTATAAAGTTGTAAATTTTACTCAATGAATAGTTAATATTGAGTGAAATATATAACTACAGAGAGTTTGAACTTTAAAGAATCCAAATCCATTTTGAAGTAGGCTGACTTTGTGATCATTTGCATTTATGTAAAAATACAAACCGATACACACGAATTATTTGTATGTATCACAATTTGTATTTAATTGTCACTTATTTTACCAATACATAAGTATAAATTATATCATATGCTTAAATTCGTGATCAAAAATATATTTTACCATTATAACTAACCATCACAATGTTGTTGTTAAACACAGAAACATATCATATTTTTATTTATAATTGCGCAATATTTTTTATGTACATTATTTTTTTCTTAAAAACAAACAAAGCCTAATTCTTTTTATTTTCATCTTTTAATTAATATTTTTGATCAAATTAACTTCTACGTTGATTGTGTTTACATGCTTATTATGTTTTTCTTACAACACAATTAAGATTATTTTGTTAATTTTACTAGTATTAGATAAGTGGTGTAAAATTTAATTTAATGGTAATAAAGTGAAACGTAACAGTTACTTCTTAAGAAATGACACTCCATCTATGTTTTATTGGTCTGTTTAGTCTTTTCAATAGTTGTTATTTCGATTGTGATTATAATTTTCAATACACTTTCACTATTTTTCTATTAATTAGAGAAAATATTATTTATTTATAAAATTATATATTGATGATAAATAAGTTAAATTAAATTGGGTAAATTTAAAAAATACATCATATAATTTGGTCATTTTGTAAAATGTGTTTGTGAATTTTTTTTTCAAAAGGGTGCATGTGATTTCAAAAGTTTGTAAAAAAAAGGATCCTCAAAATTTTAAAACCACATTTCAAAGAGTAACCTTATCCATTTTGAAGTGAAATTTTGCAGCTTAATTAATGAAAATATAATACACCTTTATGATAAATTTTAGAATTATTTGAGAAGTATTAATATTTTTTTTAATTAAAATTTGATTATAACTTTAAAAAAGCAAAATAAAATAAAATTTTTTGAATCTTACTCAAATCGTGATATATAATTCTTAAATAATATAGTTAAAATATAGAAATGTTGAATTTATTGAAATAATTGGTGTAATACTGTAATTTTTAAACCACATGTACCATTTTAAAAACTTTTAAAACCACAAACTCTCTTTTAAAAAAATTCATAAACATCCTTTTATAAAATAATATTATCAAAGACCTATTTTTAAATTTTATTCTATTAAATTTTAATTTTAAATATAAAAAATATATTAATCATTTATATTATAACAATTTTATAAAGTACTTATAATGCACAAACAATAATATTCCGTGGTCCTCAAGGAGTTTTGTTATAGATTATAAATATAGGAAAAATAAAGACAAAATAGAGATGGGGGAAGGTACATAAGTAGGCAATTAAATTAATACAATAGGATAATTGACTTAATGAGATTGACTAGTGGTCAAAATTCATTTATTAGTGAAATCATATTAATTAATACTAACTTCATATTAATTATAGTAAGCAAGTGCATCACTATCAATGCTTCTTATAAGGTCAATTTCTGCAGTCCCAAAATATGACTCGTGACCCTTAATTTTTTCCTTTATATTACTACTCCTGAATTTTTTAAAATAAATATTTTAACTATTTTTTAAAATATTTTTTTATTTATTAATCTTAAATTTTTATATATTTTTTAAATTATTTTTTTAATTATACCTTTATTTATTTTATTATCATTAAATGCAATAAAATAAAAAATTAAATATTAATTAGAGGATAAATTAGTATTTTTCTATTTTAATTAATTAATTTCTTAAAAAGTGTGAAATGTGTTGGAGGACAACAAGCTTTTAAAAAGCGCTAGGTTCTAATCGGGCGGCCGGAGCTTCGAACGCCTGGGCGAGACCTAGGCGGATTTGTAAATTTTTTATTTCTTATAATTATTAATAGATGAAAGTATAAATTCAAGTAAAAAATTAATTATAATACAATAATATTTTATAAAAAAACATAGTTTAGCATATGAAAATATAATTCTTAGTTAGTTTTTATATAAAAACACAGCAACATTAAAATCAATTCCTTAAAAATAAATATCCTCACTAATTTTTTGTGGTTTATAGTGTACTATTTCTCGGTTTGAGATTTAAAATGAAAGCTGTATGGTGAAAATATTTTGTTGTACATTAGTTTTACCAACCGTGCTACCTTTTTTGAATTGAAAAAATTGACCTATAATTATCATAGGTTTCAGTATCTTAAAAATTGGGGGAAAAATCGGACTAGGCGGTGCCTAGGCGGCAATATGTCGGACTAGGCGGTGTCTATGCGGAAAAAATCGGACTAGGCGATGCCTAGGCGGCAATATGTCGGTCCAGCACCTGATAGCGCCCGAGGAATAAAAAGTCGGACGACGAGCCTAAAAATAGCGCCTAAACAGAGTCTTAACGGAGCTAGACGGAGAGTTTTAAAACAGACAAATAAAAAAAATGGAGGGAGTAATATTTGCCTGATTTTGTTATTTAACTAATTCTTATAAACACACTCCAACTTATAAAATTATAACACCATCAATTTATCACAAGCAAATTACTAGCTACCCAAATCTTTAGTTTTGTGTCCCTACAACACATAAGAAAATAAAATTACACTCCGTTTTTAAAATGTATGTACTAGATTAAACTATATACAACATACAACTCATTAACTTTTTAAATTGAATGAATTTTGATCATTATTTGAATTGAGTGATGTAGTTGTGCCTCCTTCCCTTGCCTAACTGCATGAGTTAGACTAAATGAAAATTTGATATTGATTTTCTAGTGTTAAAAAGGGGTGGCGGGTAGGTACAACCGTAAAGGGCCCATAGTTGGAAGGGGCCTAAAAATATATTTTCGTTTACAGTTTTAATGGTTATAATTAAAAGCACAAAACAAACATTAATAAATATTAAATCAATTGGTAGAGTATTAGTTGAATTTATAAGAGGTCAAAAGTTCAAATCTCACTTTTGTAACAAGTAAGCATTTATTGCAATATTTTTTTATCAAAGGCCCCATTTACTATTTTTTAATATTATTTTACTTAAAGCCTTCAAATTATTAGGGTCAGGCCTGATTAAAAGCTATTGTTTATAAAAAACTGGTGAGATGAGTTTTTTTTAAAACATTTTTTATAGGTTTAAAAATTGAATATAAGACTATATCCAATTTGACATTGTTTTCTCAAAAGTCAGCTACACATTATTTTTCAAGCTTAAAAAATTATTATTTCAAGAAATTCTATCATAAGTTTTCATGTGATAACAACTTTTGGACTAAAAAAATAATATCAAAATCGCTAAACATTACAATTTAGTACTCAAGAAGAGTCATTGTCCATTTGATTATTGACAATTCATCCAGGAGATTGAAGTTCAAATTTTTTTGAGTACATAGGTGGCATTTTATCATATGCTTGATTGTGGTGTTGAAGTTCTAGAATTATCTATTTTTTTAGTTGTGGACTTTTTCCTCACACCACCCCAAACTTAATCATTTATTTCATTTCATATAATAATTCCATAACATTTCATGCTAGTGCATTTTGTTTATTTTCAATAATGGATTAGCTATTTAAATTATAAATGACAAATTTTGAACACAAACTAATATAAATTACACACTATAAAGTTAGAACCTAATTTTTTGGATTGCAATAAATCCATTAAATTCACTTTAATTCCGGTTATAATAGCTACAAATTTAAATGGAACTCATTTCAACTCTCTTCAATTAAGCCCAATTAAGAAAAGAGGCACATCCTATTTTATTAAAAAAAAGTGGCTTTAATTGCATGCAATAGTACCAATGAGGCACAAATAATATTTTCTAAAAATTTTCTTACTTGCATATAGTAATTTTGCAATATATAACAAAATTGATTATATGATTAATTATTAATTGATGAAATGATGAATAATGTAAAGTTGGAGGAAAATTAAGTAATGACGTATGATTCACCTTCATCCTATGAGACATGACTTAGACATAGAATTTTTCTTTTTGGTTGAAAAGATGGCCTTTTATTTCTTTTCCATTTTATTTTTAAAAAAGAAGATTTCCATCACTATGGACAAAGGCATAAATTAAATAAAAGATAGGAATGATTTGCAATTTCCCTTTTTCTTTTTCCTTTTATGATATTATAGATTATCACATGGATGGTCATTGTTTTGCTTTTTCCATTACTACATTCCGTAATATTTTAAGGAAAAATCAACATGGGTAAGTCATACCACTTATAGCACTAGAAAAAAAGACTTACCAATCATCAATATTTGAATAGAAAGAAAAAATCGGAAAATTCGGTTTGATCAAAGATAAAAGTAAGTCGTAATGCATTATTAGTTATTTGAATCTCAACTATAAAATAGTCACTATTTTGCACCTTGAATGCCACGTGTCCACTTTCGGTTGGTTTGAAAGATGTCATATTTAAGATTTTATCTCTCTAATCAGAAGTTGACAAGTGGCGTTCTAAGAGTAAACTGGTATATTTTTTGAAAGTTGAAGGAGCTACAGAGTTACTTCGAAAGTTTAGGGAGGCATATCATGGTTCATGGATCTCAAGATTCGCGACACATGAAGATGTTGATTCATCTTAAATTTCATTACCCGTTTTTTCACTTATTTGTTAACTTTTAAAATCACGATAAAAACATTTCACATATGCTATTTTGCAAAACGGTCAACCATATTTCATGTTTTTCAAGTTTATACTATTTTTCTCATAATTTAAGCCTAATACGATAAGACATTAGATAGTAACCCAAACTCGCCTTTAATATTTGCTTTGCTTTGTCTGAGATTAAAATTTGCAGTCCCTAAATTAGTATCTCCTTCCATATCCCTCCGTTTATCCTTTGAACTATAGCATATTGCTAGGAAAAAAAAGAAAAAAACAATAAAGATAGACACAAGTCAATAATTGAATGAAGGACTTGAATCTTATACCCAACACAAGACAAGAGTCTCAATTAGATTCGATCCAATAAAAATATGTTGGCCGAGATTAGAAGCCCAATGGGCTTAACTGGATCCTTTGAAGTAGAATACGCCGTCGTATCCTCTTTGGCGGGAAAATTCGTAGGTGTTCATTTACAAGCTGTTAGTACGAATTGTATCACTATACTCGCCGCGCTCCTGCTACAATGGACATTCTGCCTCAAATTACCGATCTTTTCTCAAAACTTGCTTTGCGCTTTCAATCAACAACTCCTAATTCACAATTCAATGATCAATTGGAAGAAGATGATGATTCTTACTCTACGGATCTCGCAGTTTCCAATCTCAATAAGTCTCTAAATCTCACTGAAGATTCCGAGGTTAGGGTTTTGAATTCCGCTCTCTCCATCATGTGCTTCAAAGTGCCTCAGGTACTTAATTTCTTTTTCTTCAATTTTTACTCATTAAACTGTTGAAACTTCTTTAATTGTAAAGTGATAGCTGTTGAAACTCCACTTTAGAGTCAATTGAAAACAATCTCTTTGTTATTATAGGGTAAGGTTGCGTACAACCGACCCCCTTACCCCGCTTGTGCGGTAGCCTTGATTATTCTAAGGTCATTTTAGTTTTAGTTTTTAAGCGGCTGTCAAAATAAGTTACTCTCGTGTATTTTGGCTTTCCAAAATATAATGTGATGCTTACAGGAAAAGCCTGTTTTAAAAAAGGCTGCCGAAAAAAGCTTAGCCAAACTGGCCTTAATTTGTTATGGATTACAGTAATGATGTGGCTGTTTTTTTAATGGGGTAGGTTTTCGATTCTACGACTGAGTGTATGATGAAGACGATTGTTAGTGTACTGTCTTCTTCAGTAGTTTGTAAAGTTTTGCGGTTTCGGGGAGAAGAGTTTTTGTTGATTGGTAGTTCCATCCCCAGGCGGAATTGCCTTGAACTTATTGAAGTTGTGAATGATGTTATTTCGAAATTGGACGAACAAGGTGAGCTTCCCCATATTTTGTTTGTTTCATCTTTATTGAGCTATCTGGATGATTTTGTTCTTTGTTGCTGTTTTCCTCGAGGTTTCTATAGTGATTGAATGCTAGTTTGTATAGGGATCAATATGTGTGATATTTCTACTTCCTTATAAAATGAAAATTCAGCCTGTTCTTATCACTTCATATTATTCACAAATTTCCATTTTCATGAGTTGGTTCTTGGTTCTACAATTGTAACATTTGTAATGATTCTATCTTGTAATCAAGAATCCTAGTGTAGTCGTCTTGACCAGCTTAAATAATGATTTGTGTTCTCTATGTGAGAGAGAGATAGAATGTTACTTATGTAAATTTGGTGTTTCAACACTAATTATATTTTTAAAAATTTTCATTATTTTTCAAACAATAGTAATTTAAGAGTTTCAGTCCCACTTTCAAGTTAGTGAGGACTAAAACTAGTAACTAAAAGTTATGTACTTTGTCCTTTATTAGTGTCACAAATTTTTAAGCATTTATTTATTTCTGAGATAACTACTGATATTGAAGCTTTGTGTGTGTCACATCACATCACACTCATGAACAGTTATACTTGTCATATCTTAGAACATAGTTTAAAGTTCATGGATTTGTTTATGCCATCAAGATTATTATAGTTGAGTAAACAGTCATTTTTGAATTTTCAGTTTGGTCAAGATCAGCCTTGGCTATTATTCTTTTTATAGATCACTTGCTGCCTGCATTCAAGATGAAATATTCTGCTGCATCATTGATGTTGTTAGCCATGAAATTATATGTTAATCCTTTCCCATGCAATTTGCAGGGATGCCTTCTCATTTGCTATCATGTGCTGTTGCTCGGGCAGCAGTTTCAACATCCTCCTGTAGTCTTGCAGTCCCACCAGCGTATTTTTTGGATGTTAAATCAATGCACATGAGAAGCACTATCCAAAAGCTCATCAGCCACTTCCGTAGAGAATGCTCCTTTGATAACCATGAAATACCACTGAGGTTTGCCAAAAGTTTTTTTCCAGAACTTTGGGCTCGTTTGGTTCGCGGAATGCCTATTTTGTGGAATAGAAATGGAAATGTATGGAAAGATGTTAAATATGACTCATTATTTATCTAGAATCCGTTGACACATGGAAAAGCTTTTCCTAGTTTATATACATCTCAAAGCTATTCCTTTTTGAAACAAGGAATAGCTTTTCCGTGAGATGTATATAACTAGGAAAAGCTTTTCCACGCGTCAACGGATCCTAGATAAATAATGTGTCATATTTGACATCTTTCCATACATTTCTATTTCTATTCCACAAAATAGGCATTCCTCGAAACAAACGAGCCCAAATGTGTCGTTGGATTCTAAAAATATACTCTACTATATTTGAAATCTTTCCATTCATTTCTATTTCTATTCCACGGAATAGGCATTCCGCGAACCAAACGCCACCTTTATGCAGTTATCTATGCAACTAGTTTTCAGTGCAGTAAATGAATGTCTAAAAAGTTCTTATCCAGCATCATCATATTTTCCCCACTAAAGCACATTTATAATTATCACATATTAAGGTTTTAAAACTATATTGTTTGTATTGCGATCTCATTTTGTTAATTAACCGCCACATTCTCTCTTTTCCGTCAATGCTTGGTCTTTTCTAACTTTTTCGGGGTGCTTGATTTTTGTTCCACAGGCTGTTATCCTGGTATCTTGATCCACTAACCTTAAAGCAAGATATTTTGATCATCTTGGAAGGCACCGCTCAAAGACCTTTCCTTTCTTTAGGCAAAGAATTTCGTGAGACGATGGAATGGCACAATATTTTTATGTGCTTGGTGATTTCTCCAATTATGTTTATTCATACTCGAGCTCTATTACACAATTGGTTTTTGTTGACGTGAGTTTCACTTTCTTCTTTTGGTAATTGTTCATTTTCTAACCAATTTAATTCATACCTTTTTTATTTGAAATATATCTTTGAAATTCTATGCTTGTTAGATACATTGAGCTTCTGGTTAAATTTCTTTGAATTTAACCATATATTCTCTGTTAATTTATTTGGCTGATGCAGCTTATTTGTTACTTAATAATTTTTATACAAGTATAGTTTTACCTGTGGGGCAGTTTGTGTTACTGCAAGCACCTGGTACTTGTTGTCTCATAGCTGATACAATGAAGGAACTAAAACTACTTCCACAGAATGACTGAATATAGCACTTATTGGAATATCTAACATTATCAACTTTTTATTCTGTCAAACTGCAACAGGGGTCTAGGTTTTGTACTAGAACTTCTGAGCCAATTGGTTGGGGTCATACTAGATGTAAATTTTAGACCTACATTCTGGGGCTTACCATCTGAATTAGGATCAAGGCTGCCACTTTATACTGCATATTTCCCCTACCAGAACGACGTACTGAGGACCTGGGCTGATTCTCTCTCATCTTCAGGTTTTCTACATTTATCTCAGAAGATATGTGAATCAGTAACTGCAGGGGAGAGATTTGGTCAGGCATCCAAGCCATCTGCAGTGACTGTTTCATCAGTAGATTCAAAATCTCTCTGGTATGTGGTTAAAGTATTTAGATGATAAAATTTGGCGTCAATACTATGTTGTTTCCAATTTGTGAGACTGATTTGAAATGTTGCATAACAGGGCTTTGGCTATTTGCTTTCCAGATTGGTTCTATTTTGCTTCTGTTTTACTCTTCTCCAACAACTCCTTTGAGAAAGGCTTTCAGTCAAAGTATATGCCAGGAGGGTACGAATCTGGACAAATAAGTGGCATGGAACAACCTTCTACTGCTGCTGCAAGGTACATGGCTTGGATTCTTAGCCCCCATAGCAAATCTCATCGGGATATGGTGTTCGATAGTTTGACTAAAATATCAGAGTCTTGGGCTCAAAAACGAATTGCTTCCGGTTCTTCTGGTAAAGGCCTGCTTGGCAGTAGAAAGAAACTTAAGAAACTCAAATGTCATGAAACTGAGAATGATTTTAATCTTACTAGTAAGTATGAATGTGAAGTCATAGGCTTGTGGCTCAAAGATTTTCAAACTGTGATGAAGTATGTGGTAGGATCGGTCAACACTTTTGCTTCACAGAACAGTACGTTTTTCAGGAGAATTCTATTGGGCTTATTGATCGGTTTTCCTGATCATGTAAAGGAAGATGGATTTGAGCTGCTTTTGCATTATGCTGCTACTGGTAAGATTCTTCACTCCACAAACAAGACAAATAAAATGGAGTATCGAGAACGATATCCGGGCGATCTAGAAGATTTCGGTGTCAATTTTGAATGTACTGAAAAGGAAGCTGTAGCAGGTGCCTGTGTTGTTTTCTGTTTAACTGACATTGCTGAGCGGATGCCGCCATTATTATTTAAGAGTGAAAAAGGCGAGATGGATATTGTTTGCATGGTAAAATTGAGGGTAAGCTGGTACTTAATAAAATGTATCAAGAGGCTGCTGCAGTCCATCATTGATGAAGATGGAGATATTATGCTGACAGATCTCCATGATAAATTGGAGCATTGGAGGCATCAAGGGAAAGAAATGTTTGAACTTGACAAAGAACTAGATGATGTGATTAAGGGGTTGAGTAATACTTTACTGTCGTTATGAGTGGGTTTTGTTAAGGAGTCAGTTTTTTGTGTGTTCAACTTCTCCAATTTAAAGATTTTTAGTCTCTTAATCTCATTTAGATGATTGAGATTTTGGGGATAAGGTATTGGTTAATGCTGTGTGCTCTCGGTTGTACTTGTACCTCAAAGTGTCACTGGTATGTTCTCTTCTAACTGTCATATTGCAGCATAAATTTTTGGTCAGGAAAATGGTATTGAAACTTTCGCTTGTGGGTTCCCTTTATTTTGTCTTCTTTCAGGTTTTGATTTGTGATTGAAAATTTGACAAGGACTACGGTTGGTACTTCGTCTTATTCAAAAAGTTGTCAGCCATTGCACTTCTAGAAGGAAGAGGTTTACTTTGATTTTCGATTTCACAGCGAATTGCTTGGAAATCGTTGGATATTGATGATTATGGTGCTGTCATTTCTCCCTAACATGCATTCTTATTGCTGTTTAAAGGTTATTTTCTTGTCATATTGACTGAAGGCAGTAATTTCCTACTTATCCTTATGTTGCTTTCAGATGATGCTTACCAGTGACTATTAAACTTTTTTTTATATGTTACAAAGCGAATTCATTTGCTATTATGTGCTTGATTGCACCAAATTAGTAGTGCTAATAGTCTACTTAATGTTTTTAAGTAATCCATGATAATAATTGAGTTTTTGGTAATGGTACCAGGTTAATGGATGTTTACTCAATGGCATCTGCTTGAAGAATTCTCTTACATCATCAAGTATGTGTCATGACTCATGAGTAGTCAACAATTTGTATTGTGAGAAATAGTTTGGCTAATTGGCTTGCAGAGGATTTGATTCGCCTCTTGATTGGGTACTCTTAACTGTTAGAAGGTAGAATAGTTGCATTAAAAGCTGCAACTTGTACAATGCTGGAGAAAGAGCACGGCATGATTTGGAGAGCCAGAAGAATTGTTCTTGTACTAAATGGGCTCTTCTGTTAGAGTTTGTCTTACAGTTAATATAGGCTGTTTAATTTATGACATGTGAAGGTTAGTACAAACAGTCCTTGTGAAGGACATAACGTAATATCATTACAGTGGGACACAAGCTTCTAGTTAAAGAACTGAACCTTTTAACTTTGTCTTCCTTGATTGTTTTTATTCAAGTATGCAAACATACAAAAGAAAATGTACATTATTATTTTCTGCTATTTTTTCCTTTTTTTTCATTGCTTTTTGAGGAACGTGTTATACTGGAACAATTTTTTCTATAGAAATGTTTGCCCTGTACATTGCTAGTATGAGAGCTACAATGTTTAATCTTATCTGTAACAATGGTTGCATTTTAGCAGCTTCTTGCACAAACTTAATCCTGTAACTTGTTTCGTGGCTGGAACTCCAGACTCATTGACTGACCCGTTTCCGTGACACATCCCTCATTGACTTGGCTTGAAAAAGAGACAAAGTTCCGTCTATAATGTAAGTATTCTATCTACTAGATGCAATTTCTGATTCAATATGTTTTTCTTGTATTTTTAGCTGCACTGAACCTCAACCGAAAGCTTCTTTAGGCTTCCTGGACAAGGATCTCCCCCAAAGCTTGCAGGCTGAACAACTATATCACAAAACGGCTTCCCAACACAGAACTGCAAGAAATCGGTAAGTTTATTAAATTCGGTTGATATACTTAAAGCTATAAATAGCAGGAAATTGTGGACCATATATCATTTACTTACCTTCTGGATAGGATCCCAGGAATGTTGGGCATGGCACTTCCCCTGTGTGTATGCACCGCATCTTCCTTGTGGCCATCCGTAGCTAGCAAATACTACCTTAGATATTTTCTGGCCTGCAGGACACCACAAGTGGGCTTTGGGCGTAACTAGGGTATACCCTCGCCCATTTCCAAGTTCTGGCTGGTCATCGTATATATCAGCACAGACACTGCCTAAACTTCTTTTATCCACTGAAATTCCAGTAGGATCACCACCCAATTCGTCAAATACTACTAGAAGATTTCCCGTAGGTTTTAACCATGCTCGCGGAACATGATACCTGCATAAAATAAATATAATTCTTAAATGTGCAGATGAGAAAAAACCCTGATATAGATATATATGAATAGAAGTTTCCTGACCATTGTTGGGAGGGTTTTCCACATTGACTATAACATTTATCGTCGGTAAAATATCCTGCAAAGTCGCAGTCTCCACACTTTCCTTGGGCTATGTGTTCAGGCCAATGTCGGCCTATGCTTCGACCATTTACCCATACCTCACCTTTTCCCATGCCACCCATATATAAAGCTACTGGGTCATTGCCTGGTGGTGCGTTAAAGGTTGTCTGAGATATATATTATTCATCGTTAGAATCGTCCTAGCCACTCTATAAAAATAAACCATAAAGAGTAAAACTTTAGCAGTAGAATAACTTTTACCTTGTACCATGTTAGTGGGGTTTTTTTAGCCAGTTGTGGTCCTCCTACCCAACTGACTGCTGCAGACCCAGTAAATAGGCGTAAATCTTCACCTTTCATACCAATCTGCTCAAATTACATTCAATTTCTTAAGTTTATTCTATACAATTAATAGATAGGAGAAATAAGCTATGGGTGACAAACCTTGTAAGACCATTTCCATTTGGACATGTCTAATGTCCCTTCATTCAGTCCTTGCAATGTGACTGGACCGAGAACCCCAACATTGTAGTCATCAAAATGGACTCCGATGTTCTGAGATATAAACCAATTAGGCGAAACAGGAACAGAAACATGAGTTCGAAACTCGGTAACTCTACCGAGTTTCAAATTTTGGGAAATAATAAAGCATTACAGAAGCGAGAGAACTAACCGCTAGGCCAACCGAAACACTTAGTAAAGCAATCCTGTTAGCTCCAGCTACCAACTTCACACCCTGGCTAAATCTTAGTTGAGGACGCTTCAATGATCCATAAGCAGTTCCTATAACAGAAATGAACTGATTACTACACAAAAATAGTTGAAAGAAAAATGTCGATAGAAAAAAAATCACACTCTAATTTTGTCTACCTGCTCGTTGACCATTGATGAAAACGTGCAAAACATGCCCAGCCGAATCAATTGTCAAAATCGGGTTCTTTCCACTCTTTAAAAATCCTTCGTTAGCATTTATGTTTACACTGAAACACGAAAATAGTATTGGAGTCAACCATAAAGAACGAATCACAATATCTCTCTAATCATTGGTTGATAATACTCACTTTTGTAGGTACCACAAATAATCTGATTTGTCCCCAGTGATCCATTTTTGTTCCCATAAACCAACCTTCTCAAAAGTACCGGGTACAAAACCAACAGGGACTTCATCGATATGCGACTGCCATTGAAATCCACTGAAAACAGGATTCATAGACATCACCGTGCTTTCGGCACCAATCTGTACAAAAAAATAAAAATACCCAAAATTAAATTACTAAAAAATCATATATATGGCATAAATATTAGAAATCAAAACAAATAATGTAACGTACTTTTGCAGTGTTGTAAATTGGGGTTTTGCAATCAGGGAGAACGCTGATAGACCAACGAGGTAGCCAATACTTGGTATTCCTGAAGGTAACTTGAATATCAGCTTTTGTGTCATAGTTGGCTAAGAAGGCTGCACATGCCGTATTTGTCTGGAAAACATGAGCCTGGAAAAAGTTTTGGAAATTAGCAATAACGTAAAATAGTTAGACGAAAAACGATAAAAAAATAGGTTCGGGTTCATAAGACTGGCATAAAGATGTTTTCTTTACCTCTTGATTTCTCCCTAATGGTGTTACTGTGGGATCTACAGCAACTAAAGCTGGTTCACATAACTTGATGGCTTTATGCAAATTCGTCAAGTGCCCGTACTTAGGATTGTTAGGTAGTCCTGGAATTAGAAGTGCATCAACCAAAAAAGTGAATAAGAGTATATACTAATATGGAATTAGTGATCAAATGTGGAAGTAACTATGGTTACCGTATTCATCAATCGGAGCATCATAATTATAGCTAGTAACCATGAAAAGCCCTGCAGTTCTTCCAAAATTTGTTCCCCCATGAAACTGCAGATAGAAAAATTGGTAAAATTTTGTTGAAATTTTGTCGAGAATTCACCAAGGTGAATACACCTAATGACATACCATATAGTAATTTGCAAATGAGCCACCAGCTGCGAAAAACCTCGCAACTGAAAATGCGGTATCTTCTGGTGGTCTGTAAGGAACTGCACCGCCCCATTCTGTGAACCTGATAGAAAGATCAGAAATGAAAATGAACTTTTTACTAAAAACACCAACCCATGTCCGGCCTAGACCACACTTTAAAATTTCGGGCTTGGGCTGGCTTGAGCCGAGCTTAAGAGGTCATTATTAAGTTTGGCCCAAGGCCCATAAAAAGTGTTCCTTTAAATTTGGGTAGATAAAAAAAGTAAAAATATAAATTTTATACAAATATACTTAAAACCTACATATAATTACATTTTTTACTTGAAATTTTTAATAAAATACTAAGACATTGTAAAAGTTCAATATATGAAAATATAAAAATCCAATGCAATCATTGTGTATAATATTTAGCAGGCTCGGGCCGGGCTTTGTAAAAAATTAGTGTCCAAGCCCAGTCCATTTGAGTGGGCTCGGTCCAAGCGGGTACCTTGTCCCGTGGACATGTCTATTTAGAATGCCTTTGAACAAGCAAGTATGCCAATTAAAAATGGTTGTAATACTAACCAGCCAGTCCAATTTTCTGTCCACATTTTCGGTTTATTTCTCCCTTTTGGTACGAAACCTTCACAATAAAACCCATTGCAGGTACCAATCTGCACATCATCAATACAAATTCAAAAATTACACAACTTTCAGTTTTAACTACGGAAACAAAAACTCCAAAGCCTGCTAGATTAAAAACCCGAAAACAAAATAACTTACAGTAGGTTCAGGGGCATCATCTTGCTTACACATAACCCATGGAACCCCGGTATTAAGACCTACAGCCATAGCAGCTGCCCATTGACTATAAGCCTTCCCTGGTGCACCAATTGTCCATTCTACTGGTCCATATTCATTTTCAATCTGAGACAGAATTATAGGTCCTCCTTGTGGCTGAAACAGTCTTTCTGCCTTCATTATATTCACAATTTTCGCCGTAAATGTTTGCATTGCCGCCTTGATTACAGTCATCAAAAGAAAAATGTCATTTCGATACCAGAAAAACGTTGAACAATATTTGATCAAAATTTTCTGTAATTCTTACCTTGAAAGGGCCATTATCTGTTCTAAATTGAACACCTTTAACAAATTTAAGCCACATAGGAAAACCCCTGAACCAGAAAACAAAACAAAAGTTAAATCAAAACCCAATACAATAAAATAAAAAATAAAAACTGGGTCCTTTTCAAAATTTATAATTTGTGTTAGATACCCATAATTCCATTCAGCACAAGCATAAGGTCCAATCCTCAGATGAACATAGAGGCCTGCAGCCTGTACTAGCTTGATGAACTTCACTAAATCATACCGATCCTCGAAATAATACTTTTTTCAAAAAAAATAAAAATAAATTAGTAATCCTCTTAATTAAGAATAATAATATTATAATTAAGTTTGAGACAAAAGATAATCCAATTGAGTATTACTTGTCCTTGTACAGGTTCATGTCCATTCCAAAATACATATGTTTGTATCACATCCAATCCTGCATCTTTTGCTTTCTGTATGAGACCTGGCCACATCTATATTCACCAAAAAATAACAATAATTATAATTTACGCTATAATTAAATGATTGATTAATCTAGTAATTTGTGTATTTTTTTTTTGGTGCAAGTGTAATTAGCTTGTGAATTGATGCCAATTAGTTAGAAAATTAGTTAATACACTAACTATTAATTTGGTGTAATTGCAAAATCAATCATTCAAAAGTCAAAACCAATAATAATGCTAACTTCCCAATGAATAAAACTTCAGAAGAAAAATGCCAAATTATTGGTTCAAACATACTTATCAAATTCTTATTCAATGATTTTATAAACCCAAATACGAAATAAAACATCGAAAACAAAGATCAGCCCGGTGCACGAAGCATCCCGCGAATAATTAAGATACCTCGGGAGTGCTTCTCGGGTAGTGAATTGATCCAGAGAGAAGAATTCTTCTTTGGCCATTGATTACGATAGCTTTCTGGTCATAAGTCACAGAGGCTACAGCAGAAGAAATCCATGAACTAAAAATAAAAACTAGAAAAAACTTAGAAAACATTATTTTCCACATTGAAGAATCTTAACATCCAAAGGCTCTAATGAGTGGAATTTATAGTTTTGTATTTGTTTGTTTGTATGTGTTGGAGATGTGAGGTATGGATATTGCAGACTAACCAACTCCTTATATAGGTATCATTAATTACGTAGACACGGTTAATTAATTGAATTAAAGATTAATTAATGGATTAATGATTTGAATAATGCCTAATTTTTAGGAAATTTGTAGTTGAATAAATCCTTACCTCATATTCTTATCCTATGACTCAATTCTAGCATGGTTTGGTGTTAAAAATAAGCTATATTTAGACTCGTGTAATTAATTTAATTTAATTGATTAAAGTTGCGATAAACTAAAAAATATAAATCAGTTACGTATTCAAAACGTTGAAAGAGCTAATTTTGGTTAGTTTGTATGAACACATTATCTCTATAGTTTGCTAAAAAATAAGTTACACTTTTTTTTTTCATCTGATTCATCGGAGCTTTGCTCTGATTACAGTTGGATATGACTCGGATCGCACACCTGGCTGTGATGGGTGAATCTCCCAATAAAATTTTTTTTACATACACTAAAACTTAAACTCGAGATCTTACTTAACCGATATCAAATCATTTAAATCACTTATCATTTAAACCAATCTTACACTTTATTTTTTTAACTTGCCAAAAGTTGTCAGTTTCAATTTGGCGGGTTTAGCAAAAGAATCTTCCAATTTACAAAAAAATCATTTATTTGATTCACAAAGCAATAAGTTGGTGATATTGACATCTTTCTTAATGAACTTGCATTTACTAGCTCTTGGTCTATATTCAATTATTTAGTATAACGTTTATAACGTTTCAAAGCAATAATCTGCTGGTATTTTTTTTAATTTTTACGGGAATCACCTTCTTCAATCATTTATCTAATGTTATACATTTCAATTTTAAGAGTTTTATCAGTGGGTTCGATTTCATTCGTCTTTAAAGAAAATATATGTTGATCTTTCACAGTAGGCACATAGATTTATCTCTTTTAAGTAAGGTCGTTCTAAATTTGTAGCAATGATTGATGTTATGGCGTACGCATTAGCTCTTATGGTTGTTGATCGAAAACGTTAGTTGAGATTAAGAAAATATAGGCTGCAACGTTTTTTTTTATTTGTTTTTATAACATGTCTTGTTTTATGACTTGTTTGTGTTGTGTAAAAGTAAGTTCAGTATGTTTGTGCTTTTAGTTATTTTTGTGTGATGTTTTAGCTCTGGTTATATGTTCTAGTAGTTTTTAAATTGTCTATGTTAATCGAATTGTGAATCATATTACACTATAGTTAGTTAAAGCAACCAATTCTTCGATATATAGAGAAATTTGTCCATATTTAATTAGAATTATTATTATCACTCATTCGATACATAAGAATATATTGTTTGGTAAAAAAAATAAGTTTGTTTCCATATATGTTTCTATCTCCATTTCCAATCCTCTTGTACAGAACAATTAACCAAGTGAGAACCTCCATTATTTAAGGTGAGGTTATTATGTTTGAGTTTTGAATTCCTTAAAAATTAAAGTGTTTCTACTTCTGAAAAAAGTCGAATCATTTATTTATCAGGCAAAATAAAAAAAAATAACAAACAAACTCCAAGGTAACATACATAAAATGAACCAATACATTGGCTCCAATTTTGTTACATTCAATACATAAATTTATATGATATTTCAACAACTTTAAAACCAAACTGAAAATAACTTTATATTCATGTTTTGGTAGGAAAATCACCAACCAATCAACCAACCAAGCCTTAAATCCTATGTTAGATGGGGTCGGCTATATGGATCTTCCGACGCCATAAAGCTTTATCCAAAGCCAAATTTTCGTCCATACCGAGTAAACGCATATCCTTAGAAATAGTTTCCCTCTAAGTAATCTTAGGTCTACCTCTCCCTCTACCCTTACTCTCTGTCCATAAGTTCTCACATTTTCTAACTGGAGCATCTATTGGTCTACGTAGCACATGTCCATACCACCTTAGTCGTCCTTCTCTCAGTTTATTCTCAATATGTGCCACACCGGTCTTTTGGTGGATGCACTCATTTCTAATTCGATCCATCCTTTTATGCCCACTTATCCACCTAAGCATCCTCATTTCCGCCACATTCATCCTTTGAATATGTTGCGTCTTAATAGCCCAACATTCACTCCCATATGTCATGGCTTGCCTAACCACCGTTCTGTAGAATTTACCTTTCACTTTCAAATGTATCTTTTTGTCACATAAGACTCCGGTAGCACTTCTCCATTTCATCCATCCTACATTAATTCTATGAGTTACATCATCATCAATCATCCCCTCCTCGTGGAAGATAGAGCCCAAATACCTAAATCGTTTACATTTTGGAACGATTGTATCTCCTAGTTTTACTTCTCCCTCGTCTCCTTTCCGTAAGCTGAACTTGGTGTGCAAATACTCCGTCTTACTTCTACTTAACTTAAAACCTTTACACAAAAATGAGATTTGATCAAACATTAGTTTAAAATATTTCTCTTTCAATAATCCTATTTTTAAATATTTGTTAAAACATTCTCCAATTATTGTGCATTATATATTTGGTTTCATTCAGTTTTTTTTTTAAATCTGAATATAAGGAAATTCATATTTTAATTAGCATTTGATAATAGCTGTCGGCTCTTATCAGGTTATTTGTCAATGGATTTTTAAGAATTAAAGCAAATTATTAATCGAATAATAGAATTTATTTAATATAAAAAAAATTCTCTATTTGTCTTTAAAATTGTATTTCTCAGTTTTTCTTAGGAAAATTGGAAAGAATAGTATATATTTATCATAATTTTTCGTAAGAATATATATTTATATCATAATTATTCCTTCGGAATATAATTCATGTTTATGGAGTCTATAAACTGTATTGAGTTGGACAAATACAAGTCCTCCTAAGAAACAAGTAGACTTCATTATCATACTATCAAATAACAAATCAATATCATTCCATGAATATGAATATTAGCTTTTGTAACTCAAACATATATTTAACCATGGCCGGTAATGACATTTTCAGGGCAGTAGGCGAAACTAAAAAAATGAGCCCTTTTTATTAAGAATTTTTTTACATAAAATTGGAACATATTCCGATAAATACTAAATAAAAACTATTTTACAATATAACTTGTTAATTTAACTCATTTACATCGAAAAATTCAGAAAGTTTCTTAAAATTTATATACACACAATATATTGAATAAAAAGTTATGGACCCCTTTTAATTATGGGTCTTAGGCCATCGCATCTCTGACCCATCCTAGGGCCGATCCTGTAAACAAAAATAATAATATTAAAATAAAATTTTATGAATAGTGAGATTAGCTGAGACGATAATATTACTATGCTTTGCGATATTTTTAGGAAAAAATTTAGTTTAGAGCTTCATAGTCTTAAAAAAATTTGAGAACTGCATGATATATATTAGTTTGGGGTATGAAATAAAAGCTCGAAAAATCATGAATCAATACAAATTACTTAAATTAAATAAATAAATAGAAACAAAATAGACAACCTTATCAATATATATCCATTAAAAACATACCAACACGCAAAGAATCGAAAATAAAAATACTGTAGTTGGAGAAATATTATAAAAAAATACACCTAATTAATTATGTACTTGTTAGTCAATTGATTAATTGAGAAAAGTATAAATTCTGGTTGAGAAGCAAAAGATGACCTTTTGGAGTCAAAATTGTGGATATGTATGATCTAAAATTAAAAGTTATAGGTACCAATTTTATATTTTAAAGTAAAAATCAATAATCATTGGAGAAAAGTCTAGTTGCCGCAGCCAAATTTTCATAGCTTGCACACTCTTCAGGTTTCGGTAGTTACCGTTGTTTACTATTTCTGAAAGTTAAATTGAACTGAATTAAATTAAATTTTGTTAAATTGAGCTGAACTGTGCTAAACTTATTTTAGTATAAATTTATATCTGAAATTTTTATGGTTGCCCATCTGGTTCACATGAGCTTTGTTCCGACTACGTTCAGATTCAACTCGGGTCGCGCACCTGACTATGGTGGGTGAGTCTCCTAATAATAATTTTTTTACATTTATTAGAACTCAAACTCGAGACTTTAATAAAGCGATTACCACCGAATGACCCTTATTAGTAAGATTAGACTTTGGAATAATTGTATACAAGTGAGGAAATATTAGTATATAATAAAAAAGTTAATAAATGAAGAAAGAAATGATGATAATATAGTTGGTGACAGTTACATTAAGGTTTTAGATATGTATTAAAAAGGTACTATAAAGTTAAAGAAAGAGAATTGGGCATAACTTGTAAACTATATATAATTATTTTTAAGTAGCTAGTCAGTCAGGGGCCGGCGCTCAGATAGGATAGGCGAATTTTTATTTTATATTTTTAAATATTTATTAATATATAAAATAAATTTAATTAAAAAATATATAATTTAATAATTTAATCAATTAAGCTAAACCGAAATTGTAATCTCAAATTAAGCTAAGACAAACAATTATGGAGTAAGCAATTTAAACTAAAGAGGAAAAATAGGGTATCCCTACGCAATGGCTTAAATTTTTGGGAGTGCAAGTTATATCAAAATAATAACTAACCCATCACTTTCGGTTATTTCGTTCAAATTTCGACTTTACTTACAAGACAAATTTTTATTATATTTGGCTTATCAACCTCTTTTCTAAATATGCCCACATATGACATGGTGGATAACTCAACAAATCCACTCTTCCCAACATTTATTTCTAATATTTTTTATTAGTTCAAATATTTATATTAGTAGTAAACATTTTCTTCTAAAGATGGTTAATATAATAGCCATATTTGAAGTACTTGTTATATTTATATGCATTGCAAGAAAGTTATAGTATAGAATTTTCGAGGCGCAAAGTCATGGATTCTGTGTTGTAGTGGAAATTATTTCTACGCTTTTAGTTTGCGGTAATTATAAATAGGGTTGTAAAGGAGCCGAGCCATTTGTGAGCGGCTCGGTGTTTGGCTATATCAAAGACTAGCTAGATTTGATATTATTTGTAAATAAGTTGTTCGTGAACACGATTTTAGGCTATGTTTGCAAAGAAGTTAAGCTTGAGCACGCCAAAACTTGGCTTGAATTCTCGTGATCAAACTTGATTGGAAGTTCGCGAACTGGATAGGTGGAAACTCTCAAACTAGCTTGATTATATATTTTATATATTAAAAATATAATTCTAATAATGTGTACATGATATTTTTATATTTAAACTTGGAAATTTATTTTTTAAAGGGTAAACTTAAAAAACATGCCTTGTGGTTTAACCGTTTTGAAAAAGGTCTTTGTGGAATTTTTCTTCAAAAGAGTGTCCATGGTTTCACAAGTTGGCAAAAACATGCTTCTCAAAATTTTGAAACCACATTTGGAATGGTAATCTCAGTTATTTCAATAAATTCAACATTCCTATATTTAAACTATATTATTCGTTAATTATTTATCAATATTTGAGTAAATTTCAGAATATTTTTATTTTGTTATGGTTTTTTAAAGTTATCGGCAATTTTGAATTATTTGTACTTCTCAAAACATTCTAAAATTTATCACTAATGTATATTGTATTTTTATAAACAAAGCTGCAGAATTTCACTTCAAAATGGACAAAATTACCCTTCCAAATGTGGTTTCAAAATTTTGAGAAGCATGTTTTTGCTAACTTTTGAAACTACAAGTACCCTTTTAAAAAACAAAATTTCACAAGAACCTTTTTGTAAAACGATCAAACCACATGGCATGTTTTTTAGGTTTACCATTTTTTAAATTCATCTATATTATTTTAATTCATAGTTTGTTATTGATTTGTGGACTTTTTAACTCATTATAATACAATTACTAAATGATATTATAAATATGTAAAGTTAGTATTATTTGAAAGTTAAATTCGATATTATTTTTTGAAAAATAAATATTAATTTATTTTATATTTTCAATAAAAATATTATTCTTTTAGTTCTATAAAACGTAAATGAGCTCGTTCATAAAAATAAATGAGTTGTTTGTGAGCATCTCATAAATAAGTGAGCTGCTAAATAAATTGAACTTAAATTAAAATTTAAAGCACGAATTAAACTTAAAACTCAATTTGAGATTATTAAAAGACCAAAGCTCGGCTAGCTCGCTTTAAAGCAAGCTCGAGTCAGTTTGAATTTGTTTACCACTCTAGCTGTAATTATGCATGTTGTTGATTTTTTAGTATTTTTTTTCATAAACTTAGCTTTTTCAGTGAATTTTTTTTCTTCTGAAATATTGCATTCTCAAACTTAAAAAATAAATTGGACAAAGCTTAATAAAATACATCAATTAATAATTGAGTTTGCTCGAGTGTGTGAGGCATTATCATATGTAATAGAAAAACTATAAAAAAAACCACGCATGCAAAGATGTGACAATATGATTAAAATGATTATGCAATACGGTCTCCACTTTCTTTATTTTTCTGTGTAGTATGTTTAGTTTATAATAGCTTTATTTTAGTTATGTTTAGATTCGATTCGAACAACGTATTTAGTTGTGGTGGGTGAATCTATCAATAAGAATTTTCTGCATTCATTAGGTATCAAATTCGAGGCCTTGTTTAAGCGATACTAAATCACTTACCACGTGGACCAACCTTTATTGGTATTTTTTAAATTTTATTATGAAGTATGAACCTATTAAATAATTATTTATCCTTTTTTATTATTTATTATTAAAAATGAATTAATTAAGACAGGGAGGTGAATTAAAAATTTGATAATGAAATGAGACTCCTCATATTGGGATAAAAAATATTTTCAACCAACAACCTTTAACACGATCTCAATCATGAGTTGACTATCTGAGATTTTAATACATTAAATAAAAGAGGTTTTGAAATATGAACAATTTTGTTATTGCCATTGAAATTTGATTTAAAACAATTTTAAAATTTTTTAATGAAAATGAAATTGGGCGATGAAAATAAAATTATGGAAAGATAAGAAACTAATTAGATGTGAGATTAGGTAAAACATTACGATCAGTTTCTGAATAATAAGAATTCTATGAATTATGATGTCAAGTAGACCTAGGTATGGGACGGATTGAGCCGAATTCGGTCCGGATATAATTGGGCCTAGTTAAAATATTAGTAGTCCAAGCCTGGCTCAGTCCAAAGAAAATAAAATTCGGGCTCAGCTAGATCTTTATAAAATAGTCAAAACCCAAGCCCGACACATGGACCCATCAATTAATATATATAATTAAAAAATTAATTTTTAATAAAAAGTTATTACAATGAAATAATTCTAACTAAATTTATAATATAAATTACAGATTGAGCTTAGATGATAAATTTTACAAGAAAATTTTCAATTTTTAACAATTATTAGTATTATTAAAATAAATACATATATTTATTCGTTTATTATTAGTTTAGGCCAACGGGCTAGACATGGATTTTAGAACTAAAACCAAGCCTATACCATGATTTGTTCAGGCCTCTATGGGTTTCGACCGGACCGATTCCCAAATTAGTTTGTCCAAACTTAACTCATGAAAAGCAGACATGCGTACGCCTCGCGTGCCGGCAGGTTAGCGCGCATGTCTAATGTCAAGTGTCATTTCAATAATGGTATTGAAACTCAAACACAAAATTGTAGTATAAAATTGTATTATCATTTATCATTCCCTTCAAATTGTAATTTTACAAAAGATAGAAATATTTGAAAATTGAAATCCCAACAAGCTAAAAAATAGAGCTTACAAGTATCAAATATCAATATACCTAATCAAGGCCTAAAACAAGCCTAAGGGCAAGTTCGGTGTTGCTGTCCACCCACTTTCCCAAAAGTACATGAGAAAATACCTTTCAGGAAAGCAGTTTTAGAGTAGCGAAAAATAATGTCAAACACGCCCTAAATATTATCTTGTATTTACACAATGACAGTACCAAACCCACAAATCACAATCTTCAATAGGCTTCCCCCAAATTGTGTCAATTATAAGATTTGGCAGCAATGGTACCCTCTTTAATGGATTGTTGTAATTTTTATGAATTTTGTAATTTGTAAAAAAAATGGGATTTCAATTATTAGGGTTAAGATAGAATAAAATCAAGAGCAAATGGCCTCTACAGAGAGCTTTTTAGAGGCATCAGGACATGGGTCTCCTCCAAATACTTCAGCTGCCACACTTACTGAGCATGATTGCTTTCCTACACATTTCTGCATTTTCCATCATATTTCGCTTATTAGAATTTCGATTCGACTATAAAAAACACGAAGAAAATCGATACCTAAAATTCAATTTGATCCAAAAAAACCGAGGTTAGGAGTCATATTGACCGTCAATCCGGTTTGATGATAGCAGCCACAATAAAAGAGCCAAAATGATGCCTAAGGCCTGTTTATAGCAAATTATTAAGCTTTAAGAGCATCCTAGTTCGACTGAAAATTTACAAGGAGCCGGGTATATTTGGAATATCATGTCCTCAATGCATGACATTTGTCCCAAATTATAGTTATTGGGACAAATGTCCTGTACTGGGAGCAAAGTATTCCAAATACCCATCTCCCCGTAAAAAAAAGACCTAGTTCGAGACTGTTATGATCATACCATGTCAGCACAGCCGTTGACATGGCATGGTTATATCGGTCTTAGACTAGGGAGCATAGTCGAGCCTCGGTTGACTGACTTGCTCATAGGAAATAGAGTATACAAGGGTTCCCGACCGAACTAGTTCAAGATCATCGGATGGCGCCACTTCAGCACAACTGCTGATGTGGCACGATCACAACACCTATCCAGGACAACAGTCAAAGATTTGCAAATTTGACCCTTCAAACATACCTTTTCGAAAGCATTATAGGACTTATGAGCATGGCAGCTGCCTTCCTTAAAACTTCCACAAGTACCTTGTGGCATACCGAAGCTAGCGAACTTAATTTTCGAGATTTTTTGGCCAGGTGGACACCACAAATGGGCCTTTGCTTGGAGATGGTCAAATTTCCCCAAGCCTACCATTTGCCAGTTTTTCAAAGTTGGTTGGCCTTCAAATACATCGGCACAAACACTTGATGTACTTCTTTTCGCTAAACTAATCCCATTTGGCTCACCTCCCCATTCTTCAAATAGTACTAGTAAATTTCCACTCGGTTTTACCCACGATCGAGGTAAATGGTACCTGCCATTCATATCACCAAAATTCAAAATCATACCAAAAAAAAAGAGAGAAAATAACGGTCGAATTGAGTCATAATGTGAAATAAAATTATGTTTTTTTACCATCTTTGAGAGGGTTCACCACAGTTAGTTCGGCATTTTTTGTCGTCATAAGTTCCAGCATAATTACATTCGCCACAGCTGCCTCGAGCTGTATAGGCAGGCCAATGGCGACCGATACTTTGACCATTGACCCATATTTGACCTTTTCCCATACTACTCATATCTAGTGCTAACGGCTCGTTTCCTTCTGGCGCATCAAATGTTGTCTGCGAATTTCTCGACATTAATTCAAATTTTTCACGATTATAAAAAACTGAAAAAAAGAATGAACTAATTGGACATGGAAATAAGTCCTACCTTGTACCAAGTCAAAGGTTGTTTCTTTGCTAAAAGCGACCCTTCTACCCATTCAACTGATGAACTTCCTGTTACTGTATGAAGGCTTTTTGATTCTCCTTGGAGACCAATCTGTTTAAACAAGTTGCACATTAGAACTATCCCTAGGGATAGATGGGGTATAGATATGTTAAAAACTAACCTTGTAAGACCATTTCCATCCAGATAGATCTTTTGTTCCTTCGTTCAAACCCTTTAATGTAACCGGGCCTAGAACTCCTGTATTCCACCTTTCAAAGTGGACACCAACATTCTAATACGAACCCGAAAGAGATCAGAACAAGTCGAAAATTAAAGTTGAAAACTTTTTACAATTAAGGTGAGAGAGAACTAACCGGGAGACCAACAGCAACACTCAATAAAGAGATCTTGTTAACACCAGCAGTTAACTTCACATTCTGGCTAAATGTTAACTTGGGATTTTCTAGTGATCCGTATGTTGTCCCTGAAATTGGATAAAAGCGATAAAGTTAGAATCTTTGAATTTGCTAAGATTGTAAAAGGCGATGCTTTGTTCGGGTCAATGTAGTACCTGCTAGTTGACCATTGATGAAAACATGTAAAGAATGTCCAGCCGAAAAAACTGTAAGAACAGGAGAATCTCCACTCTTCAAAAACCCTTCACTAGGATCTATATTAACACTGAAAAAACAACACCATTTGTCAACAAATCGCTCTTTCTCGAGGCAACTAAAGGGGGGTAAAACCGTTAAAGGTCAACTTACTTGGTCATGTACCACAAATAGTCCGAAGCATCTCGAGTGACGTTAATTTGCTCCCACAAGCCATCAAGTGTAGTTGTATCGTCGGTATAGCCGGTGGAAGCTTCTTCAATGTATGATTCCCAAGAAAACGCAGTCCCGACAGGTGTCATTTTCATTTGGGTGCTTTGAGCACCAAGCTGTACACAAATTCCCCAATGTTATTACAAAAATTTCATTAAAAAGGAGCAGTCAAAATTGCTAAATGTTCATAAACTGCTTGTTTTCTTACCCTTGCAGTGTTAAAAACCGCAGTTTTGCAATCAGGAAGTATGCTAATAGACCAAGGGGGAAGGTCATATTGCCCATTTCCGAAGCTTACTTTCACCGAATATTTTGTGTCATAGTTCGCCAAGAATGCCGCACATGATGACTTTGCTTGGAACACATGAACCTGACAAAAAAATGAAAAATTCCAAATTTGACAGATACAAAAGGTAGAACTATAAAACACTATCAAAACTCGAGTTACCTCTTGATTGCTTCCAAGTGATTTTACAGTAGGATCAACAGAGACTAATGAAGGTTCACATAGCTTTATTGCTTTATGCAAATCTCTCAAGTGTCCCCATTTTGGATCCCTTGTTAGACCTTACATAGACAACAACAAGTATACTCATTTAATCGCCGTTTAATTGCTAATTAAGGCAAGATTATTAAGCTATTAACTAACCAACAAGTTATCATTATTCCAGCTGAGTTGTAACTCACTTGTAGGGGCATTAATGAAGTAAGAGTAACGATGATAAGTACAATAGAGTGATAGATGAGTACCGTATTCATCGATAGGGGCATCATAATCATAGCTAGTAGCAATAAAGAGACCAGAAGCAGTTCTGCCAAAATTAGTTCCTCCATGGTACTGCAGGACAAATAGCAACAAGTTATGGTTACACTTATTTTTTTTGAATAATTACAGGTTATTAGCTTTGGAAATTACAATTACCATATAATAATTCATGAATGAACCGCCGTTTTGTATAAACCTAGCAACTGAAAATGCCAAGTCCTCTACTGGCCTATAAGGGACTGAACCCCCAAATTCTGTGTACCTATTGGAAATACAACAAGTAATGAACAAAACGAACAATTTTTCTTAATTTCAGATTCCGTTAAGAGGTTATCAACACCAAATTTGCAAAAATTAACAAGGGGGGAATGAAATTTTAGTCTTTTTGTGTACTTGTTATTCGTTTAAACTTTAAACTTACCAGCCGGTCCAATTTTCGGTCCACATCTTGGGTTTATAATTCGCGTTCGGTTTGAAGTTTTCACAATAGAATCCATTGCAGGAATTAATCTGCACAAAATATAATCAAAGATGTTGAAGTTTAATCATATAAAAATGGGAACTTTTTTTATCTCAAAAAATGGAAACTTGTTCTTCGTCACATTAGTGAACAAAAGAACAAAGGGCAAAAATAATAAAGCCTAAATAAATCATTAAAGGGCCAACTAAATAGACAGCAACTATTGCATACCCCACCAACAATGGAGGCCACTTGAATCAGACATAATAACAAGATATGGAATAAGAATATAAGACACAGTTATACTGAAAAGAAAACAGTTGAATTTTAGCCAAGAAAATAAGAGAGATGCTTAATGCATCATTTGATATTGGCACAAAAAGTCAATTACCACACTGAATTTTTAAATGTTTCAATTTGCCCCTTCGAACTTGGCAAAGGTGAATCAGTTTGCCCCCTCAATGCCATGTATCAGCTTTTGATTGGTTTGACTTTTCAAAGCTGACATTTTTCGGATTCTTTTTTCTCCAATCAAAATCTGACACGTGGCAATGATGGGTCGTATTTGGCCAAAGAGATATTATAGTACTTACAACTGGATCAGGAGCATCATCTTGCTTGCACATAACCCATGGGACCCCAGTTCCAAGACCCACTGCCATCCCAGCTGCCCATTTTGTATAAGCTTTACCTGGTGCCCCAATTTCCCATTCCACAGGTCCAAATTCATTCTCTATCTGTTCAAAACAATATAAAGTTTTATACTTTCTCATTTTCACTCTTCAATTGCTCAATTACATGTAAATTTTGAACTAGAATCAAGAAACAGCAACAACCCTTTCCTTGAATCAAAAAAAAGATTGATACTTTTACTCATTTTCACTCTTCAATTGCTCAATTACTTGTAAATGTTGAGCTAGAATCAAGAAACAGTTACAACCCTTTTCTTGAATCATAAAAAAGATTGATACTTTGGCCTTGTAAACATGTTTTCTTCACATTTGACTAATTGGGTACACCAAATATGGCCAAAATAGTCAATTTAATAAAAGAGATTGGTATATCTTTCTTACTTGAGATAGAATAATTGGGCCTCCTTGAGTTTCAAATAATTTTTCTGACTTCATCATGCTGACTATCTTTACAGTGAACTTTTGCATTGCAGCCTTCATTGTCATTAACAAAACAGAATTATATTCATAAATTGACAGATTTGATTAATAAGCTAAGATGAAAAGGAAAAATTCCAAACACCAACCTTGAAAGGGCCATTGTCAGTTCTGAATTCAATGCCTGGAACATATTTCAGCCAAACAGGAAAACCCCTAAACCAAAAAAAAGAGGGCAAAAACAGAGCAAATCATCTGAAACTATAAAAATTGAATCAAAATATTAGTATATAATTAAAAAAATTAATATTACAATTACCCAAAGTTCCACTCAGCACAAACATAAGGCCCAATTCTCAAATGAACATAAAGTCCAGCTTGCTGAATGAGTTTGATGAACTTAACCAGATCATACCTATCTTCAAAATAGTACTTTTTTTCCAAAAAAAGAGGGAAATTTCAAGTAATATATGGAAAATTTGATAAGTTAAATTGTGAATTTAAGGGGAAAAAATTACTTGACCAGGAGAAGGCTCATGCCCATTCCAAAAAACATAAGTTTGAATAGCATCCAAGCCTCCGTCTTTAGCCTTCTGGATAAGATCAGGCCACATCTACAAAGCACAAAATAAAAATTAGGTACCAAAAGCATAGAAAATGACAAAATTGAAACAAGGCTCAAAAAACAAGAGAACCCGTGAGCCACATTGGACATTAAAACCATTAAACACACCTCAGGAGTGCTTCTTGGATAGTGAATAGACCCAGAAATTAGAATCCTTCTTTGCCCATTTATTGTAATTGCTTTATGATCATAAGACACTGAGGCTATTACAGAACAAACCCATGAAGAAATAAAAAACAAGAGCAAAAACAATTTAGAACCCATTTCTAAACACAAAAAACCCAACTCAAAGGTGTGGCCTTTTTTCAGTTTTGCTTTTGTTTACTCAAAATGCCATACACCCATATGAGCAATAAGAGAGGGGTAGAGAGAGGGGCAGATTTGAAGCTTTCTTTTTGTTTTTTTGATTCTTTTGAGAAATAAAAGAGAAAGATACAAGCTTGGAAAGAGTTTTGTAGAGGAAGAAAAGTAATGTAAAATGGATAGGTTGAGATTTTTATTATTGGGTTTAGTTTTGAGTTGCAGAGAAGGTGGGGAGATGAACAACTGCATTTTATAACAAATATTTTACAAGGTGGGAGAGTGAACACTGTTGAGTATTGACTATTCAAGTGGGGTTCACTTTTTTTAGTTGTTAAACTAATCTTTTGTTATAAATGACTTTTAAAATAAATAAGTAGAGCTAACACCGCCATTAATCGATAAAGTATAGCTCGGTTGATAATATAAATTAAGTAAGTTAAATAAAAATAATATTTGAAACTCACTTAATATATTTATTAGGAGGGATATAACTTTAACTAATTAAGCCCTGAATAAAATTATCACAATAAAAATATTTGTAAATATTAAAAAAAAAAAGCTAACACCTACACTATGAATTCGCGAGTCAATTGGTTTGACAGTTACACTATTTTTCTTATTTTAGATTAGTCTATATTCATCGGTCTGTAAATTACATTGTAAGATTGTTAGATTGAGCAGTTGATTATTCGACATGTAGAGAAATTTACTTTATGTTTATTCATTTTTTATTAAGACTATAATTATTTCTAATTTCATATAATAGACAATCGGTTAAAATAAAAAAAAATTTAAATTACATATTTACGTATAGTAAGTAAATATATTTTAAGAAATTACAAATTATATTTAATTATAAAATCATTATAATTGAAGCAAACAAAACTAAGTATTATTTGTTTGGCCTATTAGTTTGGACTTTATTTATTTGAAGAAAAGAGATCCATAATTATATTGATAAATGAGCCAATAAGGTTAAGTTGGTTGGCATTGTTGAATTCATCCTTTTTGAAGAAAAGAATTTAATGTTGCCTATAATGTAAATAGAGCTAAAATGGTTCATTTTTCCTTGTTGAATCTTATTATTTTAGATAAAAAAAATATTAAAAGAACATAGTGAAAAGTCATTATATGACAAAGAAAACATGCATTATGTATATAGATTTCAAGAAACTTTAAGTTGGTTAAAGAACGTACTTTCCAAGGATTGTTTTTTTAATATAAATTATTTGAGAGAGGTAAAAGGTAAATAGGTGAAAATTTTTTAAAAATTATTATTGAGATATAATTTTCGGTGTAAACAATCTGAATCATGCTCTTAATTTGCATTATCCTTTAAAAGTGGTCCTTATGTGTAACTGATAGTTTAACTAAAGTTTCGTTTTACAAGTCAATGGGCTTATAATGGAAAATAAGATTGTCATCTCTATTTTTTTAGTATGTAAACTTGTTTGATTAACGAATTAATTTTTTTTTAAATATTATGTATAAAGATACATTGTTTATAAGCATAAATGTAAATTATAATTATGGAACTTATGTGCATCCATAATTACAATCTATTTCAGGGATTTAAATCTGTCGTCTTTAATTGTGTGTATCCATTCATATCTCCTATTTAAATTTTACCGTATGTTAGATACGTAGGATGAAAAAATAAAAAAATTAAAAAAATTAAAAAAAAAATTAAGTAAAAAAATATAACACATGATAAAATTTAAACGAAAAATATAAAAGAAAACACATAAATAAAAATATTAAATTTAAATTCCTATTTCAGTATATACTTATCAACTATTAATATGTACGTTATGATATATATAACATTCTTCTAATTTCAGAATGCTTTATGAACAGAACTATTTTTTTTATTTGCTTATCCAATTCAATATAATGTAAAAGGGATTATTTATTTCAAGGTATGTATGTTAATGAGGTAATATATTTTGATTTTTGACTAAATGGAAAAATATTGAATTTTAAAAAAGAATTAGTGGGTGTCATATGTGAATAGGACATATAAAAAGTACTAGTTACTCTATCATCACAATCTTAACTTCTGAATTACATTGCTTATCCATTGACTTAATAGTCCAATATGACGTGGCAAATCACTAGGTTTAGCCGGCATTTTTCGAAGAAATAATTTTTCTTTTTCTTTTAGGAAAAATAATTGGCCTTAGCATATTGCAGTTTTATATGTGAGAAAAATTAGTTTCAACAATCACGTAAGATGTTTCTATTTTCTTGGACAAACAGTACGGGATAAAAAAATCAATTGCTTAATTAAACTGAATTTATCTTTCAACAATGAAATAAGTTAGGAGAAAGAAGGAGGGGATGAGTTTTTTTTATATATAAAAAGAGGGAAGTTTTTTTGTTTTTTTTAATTGATGTAAAATTTTGGTATGGCTTCTATAGATAAAGGATATGTCGGTCTCAGACTCTTATGTATTATCAACTTCTAGTCATAGATCTGAGACAGCAAATACTTCTCTTAAAATGAGTGTTGATTCCTATAATTGGTGGTTTCTTTTACCACGTTAGTGGCTTGTTTATGATTATGCTTATGTAAGCAAATTCTTGTATATTGAGCTTGTATATTGAGCTAATGTACGCTATATCTTATCTTTTCTTTTCTTTACTATGTATATTTTTTTCTTTTCTATTTAATAATATTCAGGCCCAAATTACCGGCTTCGACTTTTACTTAAAAAAATTATTGTTGGTGATATAGTATTTGGAATTAGAATACTAATTTTTTCAGAATTTAGGCCATCTTCTTTTCAATTTATAAATAATTGTACTAAAATGAGTTGAACTAAAACTGAATATACTGAAACATGTTTACAACTGAACGAAAACTAAAAATACTGAAACTCAAATAAAATATAATTAATATATAATAATACATGAAAATATTATTATATTAGTAAAAACAATCTATAATATTTTAAATAAGACTATAGTATATAAACTATCCTTATGACTATTATATTTTTTTATTATAAATATTATTATATAGAATTTTAATTTCTATTATTATATATAACTAATAGATTATTATTATTATTATTTAAAAAAATATTACTTTATTTGTCATAAAATAAAATAATTCATTTAAAAATAATAATAATTTAAAATATTATTATTATTTATTATTTGAGATTATTAAAATTAATTAAAAATACTTATTATTAAGATTGAACTAAAACTTATCTGTTACAGATTTAAGCATATTTTCAGTAATCATTCAATAGATCAATTAAGCAGAAAGTAAAGGACACAATCGATTTTAACGTGCTTCCATCTATCCTTATTTTCAAAGTATCCTCCGTGAAGAGGTTATATCAGTGCACGGGTTGAGAAGAGCAGCTTTATTGATGGCTAAACTAAAGGCCAAAGAAAAAATACAGAGAAATATCCACAAAGAACGAAAACCAGAAAGATAGTACAAAACCCAGAAACCCTAGAAAATTACAATACGTTGAAAAGAGATACAACCCTGATATATATATATATATAGCCTTGAAAAGAAACTGCCTCAAACAGCCTTCAACGGTAACATGCCACGCAAGATCATCAAACGCTTCATTGTTGAAGATCAAAGAACACAGAAGCATCGCGAAGAACAAAAGAAAGAAATCAAGCGGCGAGAGAAAAAGTAAGGGATTAAAATGAAACCCTTAACAAAACCGGGCTTATATACAAAAGGGTAACGGAACAAAACGCACAGTTTTGAACTAGGTTAAACACATAGTTAAAAAACAACCGGGTAATGGGCTTGGGCTTAGGCCTTTGGGCATACTAACTCCAACATTCTCCACCTTGACCAAAGCAAGCCTCCAGAATAAAGCCACTTCAATTCTCAACCAAGAGAGGGTAATCACCAAGACTTGGGGGCACAGTTTGACACAGAGTCAAACTGCACAACTCCTAAGCCTTTAAGAGCAACCTGAAATTTATCAACAGGAATAGATTTTGTCAATAAATCAGCAGGATTCACACTAGTATGAATCTTATTAACAGAAATAATACCAGAAGCAATAACATCTCTAACAAAGTACATTTTAATATCAATATGTTTAGTTCTTTCATGATACACAGTGTTCTTAGAAAGGTGTATTGCAAATTGTGAATCACAGTAAATATTAACAGATTCCTATTTAATTCCAAGTTCAGTAATGATGCCTTTCAACCATATAGCTTCCTTAATTGCCTCTGTACGAGCAATGTAATCAGCCTCAGTGGTTGACAAAGCAACAACATGTTGTAAACATGATTTTCAGTTAATAAGGTTATTACCAAAAGTAGAACAGAAACCAGACACAGATCTCTTTTTATCTAGATCTGCAGTATAATCAGAATCGCAATAACCATTTATATCAACTTTATCATGACACAACTTTATGTACGCTAGACAAAGACCTGAGCTACCATATAAGTATCTAGCAAGCCACTTAACATCATTCCAATGTGATTTATTAGGATTGCTCATGTATCTGCTTACAAGACTAACTCCGTGAGCAATGTCAGGTCTGGTACAGACCATGGAGTACATAAATGACCCAGCTACATTTTGATAAGGGACATTCTCTATGAAAGCAGGTTCATCAGCACTCATAGGTTCATTATTAGCACAAAGTTCAATATGAGCACCAATAGGAGTATTAACAGATTTATTATTATTTAACACAGATCTCTTTTTATCTAGGTCTGCAGCATAATCAGAATCGCAATAACCATTTATATCAACTTTATCATGACACAACTTTATGTACACTAGACAAAGACCTGAGCTACCATATAAGTATCTAGCAAGCCACTTAACATCATTCCAATTTATTAGGATTGCTCATGTATCTGCTTACAAGACTAACTCCATGAGCAATGTCAGGTCTGGTATAGACCATGGAGTACATAAATGACCCAACTACATTTTGATAAGGCACATTCTCTATGAAAGCAGGTTCATCAGTACTCATAGGTTCATTATTAGCACAAAGTTCAATATGAGCACCAATAGGAGTATTAACAGATTTATTATTATTTAACTCAAAGTTACTTAAAATTTTCTTTACATAATCAACTTGAGTTAATATTGAAAAACCTTTAGACCTATCTCTATAGATATCAATGCCAAGAATTCTCCTAGCAGGACGTAAATCCTTCATTTCAAAAACAGTACTAAGTTGTGATTTCAAATTATCTATGTCAGATTTATTTTTACAAGCAATAAGCATGTCATCAACATATAAAAGCAGAAAACTAATGTAAGTCTTATCATTTAATCTTTTATAATAAACACATGAGTTATAACTGCTCCTAAGAAACTTCTGACTTAGCATAAATTGATCAAACTTAAGGTACCACTGTCTAGGAGACTGTTTAAGACCATAGAGAGACCTTCTAAGAAGACAAACATGATTTTCATAACCTTTTTCAATAAAACCTTCAGGCTGAGGCATATATAATTCATCAGTCAAAGTACCATGCAAAAAGGCAGTCTTAACATCGATTTGTTCTAACTCTAGGTCATATAAAGCAACAATGGACAATATCAATCTAATAGAGACATGTTTCACAACTGGAGAGAAGATTTCTTTATAATCTATCCCTTCAATTTGTGAAAAACCCTTGGCTACCACTCTGGCTTTACACCTTTCAGGTTCAACTCCAGGTATGGCGGGCTTCTTTCTATAAATCCATTTACAACCAATGATTCTCTTACCTACTGGTTTAGGAACTAAAATCCAAGTTTTATTCTTGGTAAGAGAACTCATCTCATCATTCATAGCTGAATGCCATTGATTCCAATCTTTACTGTTCTTAGCATCAGTAAAGGACTTTGGTTCATTGAAATCAATACTTTCAGTATTCAACACAGCAAAATCTAACATATCAAAATAGTTACAATCATAGAAAACATAATCTTTAAACTTAGAAGGCATCCTAGACTCTCTTCTAGGTCTTTCACTTATAATGTCAGGATTTTCAACACTATTTTCAATGTTAGCATCAGGTTCAACTTCATCAGGATTTTCATTTCCAAATTCATTATTGTTATCTTGAGTCTCGTTAGGTTCATTATTTTTGGTTAACAATTTATCCAATTCTATTTCAAACAATTGATCAACAGAGTTAGATTTATTATGCTTATTTGCATCAATCATAGGAAAAACAGACTCATTAAAGGTTACATTCTTACTGATAGGCACCTTGCTTTCAGTAATGGACCAAAGCTTGTATCCTTTAACACCAGTTGGATATCCTAAGAACACACATCTCTTTGCTCTTGGATCCAACTTGGATTCTATGTTATGCATATAAGCTAAACAACCAAAAATCCTAAGATTATCATAGACAACAGGTTTGTTATACCACAACTCATTAGGACACTTTTGACTAATGGATGGACTAGGAATCCTATTGATCAAGTAACATGATGTGGCTGCTGCTTCATCCCAAAACTTATGATCCAAACCAGATTCTAACAAAAGGCATTTAACCTTATTTAGAATGGTCCTATTGTACCTTTATGCCACTCCATTTTGCTGTGGAGTGTAGGCACAAGTCCTATGTCTAACAATGCCATTACTTATACAAAATTCATTAAATTAATTGTTTATAAATTCCAAACCATTGTCAGTCCTTAGTGTTTTAATTTTAAAATTTACCTATTTTCAACTAAAGCCTTCCATTCCGTGAATTTATCAAACACATCGCTTTTATTTCTTAAAAAATAAATCCATATTTTTCTAGAAAAATTATCTATAAAAGATACAAAGTATTGGTAGTTAGACAGAGAAAGAGGAACATAAGGTGATCCCCAAAGATCACTGTGAACATATTCCAATGGATCATTGGAAACACAATTAGCAAACTTAAAACTCTGCTTATGGGACTTTCCCACAGCACAAACATCACACACATCAGATTTAACAGACATAGGCAATTTTAAGATTCCAGATTGTCTTATAGGTTCTAGATCTTTAATTCCTATGTGACCAAGTCTCTTATGCCACAAACTAGTTTTATCAACCCCTGTAACCACATCAGATGACCCAACATACATAGAGCCTAAAAGGTAATACAATCTATTAGACAGTTCACCCCTTAAAACACAATTTCCATTTTTAATTATCTCAATAACTCCACCTTAAGCTTTAAACTCAAAGCCTTTACAATCAAGGTTGTTTTGAGAAATTAAATTCCTTTTAATATTGGGAACATGTCTAACATCATGTAACATAACTCTCTTACCATTATCACATATAATCTGTAATTTTCCAATTCCTAAGATATCACAAGAGGTATCATTACCCATTAGAACTTTTCCCCCTTTATAGGGTTTATAGTCAATGAGCCATTCCTTCTTAGGAGTTAAGTGAAAAGTACATCCTAAGTCCAATATCCAGGAATCAGGATCTCTAGTTTGACCAATGGTAAGAGCCTCAATATCAACTATTTCAGTTATATTGTTAATAGCTCCTGTATTTTGGGATTCATTAGGTGATGGTTGACCACTAATCCTGAGTCTACAGAATTTCTGAGTATGACCCTTTTTATTACAATAGTAACATATGAACTCCTTTTTAGTTTTATTACTATTCTGGCCATTACTATTCTGAGCAGGATTATCGGTAGACTGGTTATTAGATTGATTATCCTGTTTGGACTTCTTTCCTTTATTCTTTTTATCTTTTACAAACAAGCCTTCACCATTTTGACCCTTTTTAATAGTTTCAGACTTAAATTCAAGTTCTTTCATTTTAAGAGCAGCAATTATGTCATCAACTTCTAAAGACTCTCTACCATATTTTAGGGCTTCTTTTAGGTTCTTGAATATGTCAGGTATAGAATTTAAGAGAAGAATAGATTGGTCATCCTCAGTGATGTCCACATCTGCTCCTTCTAACTATATGATGAGATTTTGAAACCCATCATAAATCTCATCAACATTCTTTTGAGGATTTATTTTAAAACTGAATAATTGTTCCTTCAAAAAGGCAATTCTAGCAGTACTAGGGGTCATATACAATTGGTCTAACTTGGTAATTAATTGGACAACAGTATTATGGAACCCTCCTAAGAATGTTATCAGTTAGATTTAGGACAATGGTGGAATAAGCCTGATCAAGAATATCTTCTTTTTCAGTTTCAGTGAGATCAGTAGGTAATTTATCTTTACCTAAAAGGGCCTTGTGAAATTTTTGTTGAATCAAAACACATTTAAGTTTTTCTTTCCAAATATTGTAATCTCCTTTTTCATCAAATTTTTCTAAACTGACTTTAGTAATTGACATTTTAATAACCAAATGCAACCAAGGTATAGTTAGACAAACTTTAATAGGAAACAAGGGTAAGTTCAGAGAGACAGACTTAAAGAAAGCTATAGTGCTAAAGAAGAGAGCCCTAAAGGAGGAATCTAAACTATTTAATCTAGAATAAACCTCAAGAAAACAAGAAGAGCTAATCTTAAGAAACAAACAACAAATATAGATCAACAAAAATTTTTTTACAAAAAATAAGAACCACAAGAATCAAATAAGGAAAAACAGGTAATAACGCTCAAAATTAATTAATCAGGAATTTCACACAAGACAGCAGTCAATTTAAAGGAAGAGAGCATTGAGAGTACTTACAGTGCGTAAATCAACTCTTTAAGAGAGTTCTTCCTTTAACAGTGCTACTATTATGAAGTGAAGTTTCAAGAAAGGTTACCTGAGTGCGATTGATCTCCTCATTTGCATTTTAACCAAATTAGAAAGCATTTCACCAAAGATTCATGAAACATCAAACAAAAACGAGAATTAGAATCAAAAAACTCAATGCAGAAGCAGAATTGTAATTTCTAGGTAAAAAAAACTTTTGATAGAAAGTGAGTTGCATGTATCAAATTAAGTAAAGAATGTTAACAAAAAACTTCTTAACATAAGATCAGACGAAAAACTTTTCAGAAATCAAGGGAAAACTCAAGAAAAGTTTTCAGAAAAACGATTTGTGAAAAATTTCTACAAGATACTAAACATGGAAAGGAAGATTAACACTATATCTTTTCGAAAACTTAACATGCAAACGAGGTCTTAAACTGTAAAAGATGCTTTGATACCATTTGTTCCAGATTTAAGCATATTTCCAGTAATCATTCAACAGATCAATTAAGCAGAAAGTAAAGAACACAATCGATTTTAACGTGCTTCCATCTATCCTTATTTTCAAAGGATCCTCTGTGAAGAGGTGATATCAATACAGGGGTTGAGAAGAGCAGCTTTATTAATGGCTAAACTAAAGGCCAAAGGGAAAAATACAGAGAAATATCCACAGAGAACGAAAACTTGAAAGACAATACAAAACCCAAAAACCCTAGAAAATTACAGTACGTAGAAAAGAGATACAACCCTGATATATATATAGCCTTGAAAAGAAACCGCCTCAAACAGCCTTCAACGGTAACATGCCACACAAGATCATCAAATGCTTCATTGTTGAAGATCAAGAACACAGAGAAGCATCGCGAAGAATAGAAGAAAGAAACCAAGAGGCAAGAGAGAAAGTAAGGGATTAAAACGAAACCCTTAACAAAACCGGACTTATATACAAAAAGATAAAGGAACAAAACGCACAGTTTTGAACTAGGTTAAACACACGGGTGAAAAACAACCGAATAATGGGCTTAGGTTTAAGTCTTTGGACATACTAATTCCAACATTATCTAAAACTGAACTTAATTGAGTGTTGAACGAGTTGAAAAGAACATGCCTTAGAAAAACTATTGAAGAGGTTGGACTTAAAATTTCAAGTTTGGTATTTAACTTATTATATCAAGTTGTTAACTTAACTAAAACTTTTAAGTACTATTACATCAAACACACACAATAATTAATACATAAAATTAAATTTTCTTTTCTGTTGTAAGCATCACGATTGTATTGTTGAAAGTTTGGCTTTGATAAAATGACTTATAAAAACGGAGCTTAATTATTTTTCGATTATACATCACTTTGAATAACTTGAATTGTGTCAACATATTCTACATAAATGTAACATTTTCAGTTGCGTAGAATTTACTAAAAATTAACATATTTTGCGAATTGCTAACTCGTGCTAGCTAGCAAAGCTAGCTCTATTATTTGTGGGTAGATGCAAATCTTATAAGTGCAAAAAGCTTAGTTTAGTTATTAAAAAATTACAATCATGAATTGACCAAAACGTAAAATTAGAAAAATATTCTAAACCAAAACCCAAAATAAAAATACTTACTATATGTGTCAACATTGCCAAATTATTATTAATTGTGAAAAAGAAGCATTATTGACTAACAATAATAAAATTGAGAATGAAGATTTAACATAGAAACTTGTAAACTAATCACATCTATGATCTAACCAAGTTAATTCCTTTGGTTGCAAGCTTTAACTAATTAAGTTGCAAATATCTATGAAATTTGAGCCTTCGATTGCCTCACCCGCAAGTATTACTTTAATCTTTTACTCTTTTTCACAAGTCACTCTTACAACTTGCCATTTTATACTAAGAAGACATGTTGATTGGGTGAGTTAAGCCAAGCCGAATTTTATCGGGCTTTTTTTATTAAAAACATCAATTCAGACGCTTCTAAACTTTAGGCTTGGGTCGTGTTTATAAAATCAATTCTAAACTCAACTCATAGCATGACAATAATATAATATAGATATATAATTAACATAATTCAAATATAATAATTATTGATTGAGTCGGACACAGGCTTAGGCCGAATTTGAATTTTGCACCAATTTTAAATCATGTAAAAATATAATGATCAGTTCGCGAATCAAACACCACCTTAGAGTAATCGCTTTGCCACATGTCGATGGATTGCGTGATCATGACCTGATTATTCGAGATTAGTTATAACTACCTTGAAAGGTTCGTTTAGCTTGGAGCGATGGGTCTTTTAATGAGCTTGGTGAATGCTCCGACTGTCATTAGTTACCAATGTTGGCGAACAAGTTTTGGTAATCGTACTATACACTAAATCTGTGAAGTTACCGGTACATAATATTATCAGTTCAACCCATAATTTTATCAGAGTATTAATTTTTGAAAAGTAAAAATATATGTAAAAATGCACTAATATCAATATATTTATGTGATAAGTATAAGAAAATATATTTCAATATAATTATGTTTTATAAATGTATTTTGAATCTCATGTGTCGGTTTTTTTAATTTGAACCACCAATAATTATTCTTCTTCTACACAGTTATTTTTAATTACCGTACCAAAGTCATTAATGGTATGCGGTTTATTAGTCAAATGGGATGATATGTTATGGTATTAATAAAACTCATGTCAACTAATTAAGATATAGGAATGCTAATTTGTCTTAAATTAAAAATCATTGTGTTTTCTTATTAATCATTTAATTTAGTGTGGAAACATATTTGTGGGAACAAAATGAGGAATAATACGAACCTCGTAAACAAGACTCGATCATAGATGGAGGGCTGAATATATCATTAGCTCCTGAATTTATTTGTAATTATTTTTTGCCCCTCTTAACTTTTAAAAGTTCCTCTCGCTCTATTGAATTTGTCTAAATTGTACCCCATGGCCCATTTCGGCTAATGTGCATTGACTTTTCAAACATCGCCAAATGATCTGCCACGTTAGTCAAAAGAGGTCATAAGGTACACTTTGAACAAATTTAAAGGAGTGAGATGAACATTTAAAAATTCAAGGAGGCGATGCGCAATTAGGCACAAATTCAAGGGGATTCTTGGTACATTAGGCCTAGGTGGAGCAGTTGACAATGCACATAACTTTTATACTTAATTACCTAATTTCTTAGGTGTTATTTAGATAAAATAAAATTTATTTAATAATTACACTACTCCATTAGTCCTTCTAAACTTTAAGTCCAATTTTTTTGTAAGAGATAATTTGATTAAATAGGTTTGATGGAAGGGGTGAGAAAGTCTAGAACAAGATTATGTTAATAATAATACTTATAAATATTTAAAAAAATTTAAATAAAGGTAAAAATACAAGAAAACAAGAATATATTATGTCAAATGTTTAATTATTATAATGATTTTTTTGGTTTCATTTTCAATGACTAATTGAGTTGGTAAAAAATAAATCCATGCACCAAACTTTAATAATAATAATGCCAATAACAAGTGTCTAACAAAAGACTTCAAATATAAGCCATTAAAATACCTAACAATGAGTAGTACTAGTAACTTAACTAGTACTTTTATTTAATTTAGTGAATTGTAATTGATGTTTGCTGATAAATTAAATTAATGATTAATGATAGTAACATATTCTTTTATTTTTCCTGTACAATGTTTTAGTTTTATGCGACCCGTCGTCTGCCATAATTAATAAATTTGTTAATTAGCATTTGGTCTATTCTAATTAAAAAATTATCATTGTCCTAGTTGCAAAATTATCTCAACCACTTGGAAATTGTCCATACATATGAAGGCGAGTTTGGGCGTAAGTTTTTGGAGCTTTTTTGAAAAGTTTTATTTTCAAATTTTTTTGAAAGCTGCAGATTTAATTTTGGAAAAAATAAATTAGACAGTTCCTAATTAATTAAGATTAAAATGTGTTGTTCAAACCCAAAATATGTAATATTATTAAAAATTTATGAAAAAAATTTATTTTGAAAGCAGGTCAAACAACAATATTAAATTAGCCCGAAATTCATTGCTTATGTACTTTTCTAAAAAGTATATGAGAATATTTTTTTACGGAAAAAAATGTAGAAAATAATTTTTAGGCTGTTAAAAGTAAAATGAAGCGCACTTTTCATAATTTCAGTACAAATCAAAAGCCTTAATAATTTATTTGTCCATTCTTTAGGTCCTTCTTTATTTGTTTATTCAATTCAGTATTTAAGTCATATATGTGTGTTTATTGGAAAGTTTTGGGTTAGGTTTATGTCTTTTTTATGAATTATGAGACTAATTATTATGCAAAATAATAATTAAAAACCCGTCACACAAGATAAGTGCAGAGCTAGAAAGCTGAATTAAATAAAAAATTATATATATACACTTATATCATAATATTCCACCTCATATGTAGAACCATTTTAATATTTAAATGGGGCTTGTAAGTAAATATTTTTTTTCATATATAAAATTCGAATTGAAGATATATAGGGAAAGAGTGTCATCATATATACTTTAGTTTATGACTTTAAGTTAGTATTTTTATTAAAAAAATGATCAAAATTGAAAGAAAAATAAACTTCAGTGCATGGATAGGATACTTTGCCAAACCCAAGCTTCAAAAAGTGACTCTTTATATTAAAATTCTTGCTTACCCAAATCATCTACGGAACTCTATGGGCGTTTGTTAAGTTATATATCCCTTAACAAACACAATTACACGTAATATGTTAAATTCTTGGATATGATTAGACCCACACCCCTTTTTCTTTGAAACTAGCAATTATTTTTATAAGGCTAAATTCATTTTTATCTTGTCTAAATTTGGTACAGAAAGTCTATTGTTTCCCTGAAATATTAAAAGTTTTTCTTAGTCCGTTGAAATTGACATAAGTGTATCAATTTTGTTTTTGTAGAATCACTATTTCATTAAACTTCGGTCAAATACATATACTGCCACCCGAACGTGACACTAAAAGTTACATATCACCCTCAACTTTCAAGTATTTCACTTTACCTTTTAAAGTTGGTAAAACTGATACATTTTGCCCTCCTCAATACCACGTGTCAATTTATGATTGGTTTGACTTTTCAAAGATGTCATTTTCTGATTTTTCTCTCTCCAATAAAAAGTTGACACGTGGCACTAAGAGGGCAAACTGTATTAGTTTTACCAACTTTAGAGGTAAGGTGAAACACTTGAAAGTTTGAAGTGACATGTGACTTTTAGTGCCAAACTCGGGGACATCGTATGCATTTTGCCATTAAACTTCATATTCAAACTTCTATAAATCATATCATACAACTGTTGAAGGGCATGGCGGATTCCAAAGAGTTGTAAGCTACCTACTCAAGGAACCCACACTATTATCTCAATACAATTTGTTCAAGCGAATGAATTTTACTTGCACTTCATTTATGAATGCTTTCACAACAATTTAAGGATGACATGAGTTAGATTTGGATGGGAATGTGAGGGATCTAGATCCATATCCGTTTTAACAAGTTAGCTTTAGATCCATATAATTAAGATCATATGGATTAATAACAAGCCCACAAGAGATTAATGCAAGTTATTTTTTTTATTTTTAATATATCATAAATAATGACGAGGGAATCTTATGTAATTACCCCTGTATAGAATAGGGATTTAGTAATGAGGGTTTACTAATTTATAAATTACCCCATTAGGGATTTATATTCACTAAATGTCATTTTTTTAATTAATACCCCAATTTAAAATATAATTCCGAAACAGTTACTATCTCATTTAACACTCACGGTTACAAAAAATTATTTTATGAATTTCTTGCTAATATGATTTTGACACAAAAATTAGTCATTTCTATCATTTATATACCTTATTAAAATATGTATTAAAAATATCATTAGTGAATGTGAGCTTATTCCTTAGAAAATACACATCATATTAATAGAAAAATGTACATTAGAAACATATTTCTAAAATATTCATATAACATATTACTAGTATATGTGCTTATGAGTATATTTGTGTATATTTAAATATACTTGGTTATAAAATATACCTAACTTTGTTTATCAATTTTTTGCTTTATGAAATATTTAAATAGCTATTTTTGTTTTGTTTATGAGACATTAATTTTGCAAAAATATACATATAAATCACATTTATGTGTATTGATTTGTATATGTATTTATTTGTTTTGAATCTATGTTGTATGTTACTTTTTTTTTGTAGAAGTACACAGAGCAAGAATTGTCATACGTTTGTGATACCATGGTAAGAGGAAGACCGAAGTAGGGGAGACGAGGAATGATGACCATTTGGTGAAAATTAATGAATTGTTGTGCAATGTTTTAGTATCGCCAGACATCACTTTTAGTAAAAAAGGTTCATGTTTGCTCAACCTAGGGTTTTAGTATCGCCAGACATCAAACCGTTCATGCGTGCACAATATCTTTTAGGGGTATGCACCTATACTGTACACCGTTAGGAAAAGAGTTCATTTTGCCCACCCTAGGGTTTTAGTATTGTCATGCATCAATACTGTCCATGCGTGCACAATATTTTTTAGGGGTAGGCGTCTAACTGTACATCGTTATCAAAAGGATTCATGTTTATGCATGACGATACATAAACCCTTGGTTGAGCAAAATGAACCTTTTTGCTAACGGTGTACAGTATAGATGCCTACCCCTAAAGATACTGTGCACGCATGAACAATCTTGATGCATGACGATACTAAAACTCTAAGTGGAGAAAACTGACAGTGTTATTATTGCAATTTTGAAAACAATGTTCAACCGTATATATGAATTCTATTTTGAATAATGGATATACATATATTTAAATTTTTTATATGTTTTATATGAGAAAATACACATTTTCAATATTTTACTAGGTATATGTATTGGAAAAAGTATATTTTTTCTGGATAAAATATATTTTAGTTGAATATCATCATTATATATAATCAATGTGTGCACAATATCTTTTACGAGTATGCACCTATACTATACACCGTTAGCAAAATGGTTCATTTTGCCCACCCTAGGGTTTTAGTATTGCCATGCATCAATATTGTCCATGTGTGCACAATATTTTTTAGGGGTAGGCGACTAACTGTACATCGTTATATAAAGGGTTCATGATTATGCATGATGATGCATAAACCCTAGGTTGGCCAAATGAACCCTTTTGCTAATGATGTACAATATAGATGCCTACCCCTAAAAGATATTATGCACGCATGAATAGCCTTGATGCATGACGATACTAAAACTCTAAGTGGAGAAAAATATCGGTGTTATTATTGTAATTTTGAAAATAATATTCAACCGTATTTATGAATTCTATTTTGAATAATGGATATACATTTATTTGTGTTTTTTATATGTTTTATACGAGAAAATACACATTTTCAGTATTTCACTAGGTATATGTATCAGAAAAAATATATTTTTTTTGGATAAAATATACTTTAGTTGAATATCATCATTATATGTAATTAAATATACATTATTTATGAAAGATATATATTAGTTGAATAAAATATACCTTATTTAGAAAATATATATATATATATATCTTAAGTTGTGTAAAAAAATACTGAAACACATTTAAAATATTGGGATAATTAATGAATTCAATTTTTAAAAATAGGTATATAATAAACAACAATTAAAAAGAAGATATGTATTAAATATGAAAGCTGAATTAAGGCATTTGGCACAATTTCCGTAATGATAATTCAATTAGTATGGAAAATGAGATAGAATTCTCAATCAATAATTATTAAGAAATTAGAAGATTATTGCATTAAATGATTGATATATCATATTTTCAATATTCTCTTATGGAATGTGAATAATTTTTTTTCTAAATTTAGTTTATTATCGTTTTAATTCTAGATGTATAAAAACGATCTTTGTATCTAATATTTGGACTCGACCCTATCCCAAAATTTAATAAAAATTCACTTTAGATTCATATGATAAGAAAAATCAGAGCTCAAAGCCCCAAAAACACATCAAAATCATTAAATTCCGGCCGTGTCCAAGATCTATTGCATATTAAACAAATGATTAATGGATGTTAAGCAATTTTAGATGGTTTCACACATCTACACACTCCAGTACTTGTCCTAAAAGTTTATTTACCCCAAACGTATGTTCTATATAATCCCTTGAACTTATAAAAATGGATTTTATATTCTCTTAAATTTATTAAAAGTGAACTGCATAGCTTATTGATGCTGATATGCCCATGAATCTTTCCTCAAATTGAATCTTAAATTGGTTTGTCGAAACTATATTGGGCATATCAGCTTAGAGGGCTATAAAATTTACTTTTAATAAATTTAATGGACTATAAAATCTACCTAAATAAGTTTAGAGAGCTAAAATTAACTCTTATTAAATTTATAGAATTACTTAAAAAGTTTGTAAGTTTAGGCTGTATTCAGTTATGTAATCCAAGTCAGTCATCACCATGTCATATATAAGGCTTATAAATTCAAAAAGGTAACATATGGTCGGTTGTGATTTCCACGCGTAACCAAACAAAGGTAAAAAAAAGTCTTAACTAGGAGTTTTAATCCACCACTTCTCTTCTTATTAATACACAAACTCTAAACAAATCATGACCGTTGGATGAGTTCTATACAAAACTAATGGCATCAAGTCAAATACCAACAAACTGCAATAAATATTTCTATTACATACAACAACGACCGAATCTTAATCACACATTAGTTGAAACTGAGAGTAGGTCCTCAGCATAAGTCAGGTCTATAATGATGTAAAACGTGTAACAAAAAGAGGCTTATATTTATTTTATTACATTTATGTGTGTGTATATATATAAGTTGTAAAAAAAAATTTTAAATTTATTCTATGTTAATAAATTAAATTATTAAATTAAAATAAAAATTTATGATTAATTTTTTATTTAATATTTATTAAATTATATTTCAGTTTAACCTAATCTTTCTAATAAAAAAGCCTTTATTTTGATTGGCAATGGCTATTGGTCAGTTTGGCTAAGTTTTTTTCATCAGTTTTTTTTAATAGTTTTATTTTCAAATTTTTTCAAGAAGCAACAAATTTTATTTTGAAGAAAATAAATGAGACAGTTTTTAATTAATTAGTATGAAAAAATTTATTGTTTAAAGCTAAAATATGTAATTCTATTAAAAGTATGTGAGAATAACTTATTTTAACAGCAGTTTAAAAAACACTATCAAACTGACCCTATTTGAATCCCCCTTCATAAAGCTAAGTACAAAGTTATAGGGTCCTAGATGTCTCAAACAATTGCGTAGCACAATTAAGGTTGAACTCTTAACTTAATTATCAAACATTCTCCAAAATCATAACAAATGTTTCAGTACAAGAAATTTTATTTTATAGAAGTATTTCAGGAGAAGGTAAGAGGCCATGTGTGATGTGGTCCCCCGGTTCTCTTATACTAAAATTTAATTTAATTCAGTTTATATCATTTTAGTTCAGTTTAGTTCAGTTATGCGTAATTATAAATTTATATTAAAATAAGTTTAGTTCAATTCAGGTCAGATCATTTCAGTTCAATTCAGCTATGCGTAATTATAAATTTGCACTAAAATAAGATCATTTCAGTTTTCAAAAGTTTTAAAAGAATAGAACTGAATTGTATGATACAAGAAATGATAGAGATTATGTGATTATAAATAAATGATAAGAATGAATTTATTGCGTTCTCGATAATTTTTTATGAAAACATGTTTCAATAATTAAATTTCATGATAAGATTGCACTAGAAATACAGGTTGTTCTTTTTTGCTTTTTATTTTCCTCGTTGTGGTTTAATTAATGGATTAGTATGCCACGTTAATTTTACGTATGCTTTATAAAATGAATTTGATCTAATCTATTTTCAATTTTCTTGGATAAAGTGGGGTCCTAATTTTTTTTCCATTTACATGGTGGATCCTTTGATGAAAAAATTATTTTGTGGGGGTACCTTTAAAATCAAGTGAAAATCCACGAGAAGAACGAACTTTACGGTAGATCTGTCTGCGGGCTGGACTATTTATCGGTTTTAGTTCGAGCCTGGTCTGATAGATTGGGTTTAAACACATTATTTTATTAAGTTCGGTTCGAGCTCGAGTCTGCTAAAGTTTAAAAATTTATAAGTCGGACTTATTTTTTTTGGATAAATACTCAATCCCGATTCAAGCCTGACCCGATGAATAATAATTTAATTTTTTTTATGTATTATATTATATTATTATTTTCAACTTTTATATTTTATACTAATAAATTTTTAAATTTAAATACAATAAGTTGTGCGATATATTTAGAACTTCAAATAATAATGTAGTTACATGTAATTTTATCAATTTATTTTTTTAAAATACTCAAAATAATTATTAAAAAATTATTTGGGGACTTCGATCGAGCTTGAGAATCACAACCTAAACCCAGTCCGAGCTCGGAGTTTTAAAGTGTAGGACGAGTCAAGCTTGACTTTATGCTTTTGATCAAAAGCCTGACAAAACCTAACCTGAACCCAACCAACCCACCCGTTAAACAAGTCTACTTATACTGTTCCCCTCAAGCGAAAGGCTGATAGGCTTTGGCTTTTTCAACTTCAATTTATTTTCTAACTATCGGTGGAAGTTTTAATTACATAGTATTCAATTTATCAATTTTATTTATTTCAGTTTTGATGGAATTTGAAGCTATATTATATTTCTGGTAGAAAAAAAAAGAACACAATAACTCAGCCTCTGCCAAACTTCCAACAACTTTATCTTCTAATTGAGTAAATCAAAATCAGTTCACATGTCAATTATGCATATTTTTCTCTATTTTTGACCCTAATTGCTTATTTTCCCTCCACGTCCATATTTATAACATACTATTATTTTGGGACCATTCAATTTTTCAACAACTAATATATATGTAATTATTGGGGGCAGAGATATTTGAGATGGAGGCTAAATGGAGTATATAACGCATTAACAACCAAATTAGTTATATTTTGTGAAAGCGCGAAGCTTCTGTAGATTTACAATTGCTCAGAATGAAAACTTCTGATTTATTATAAGCTAGTCAAATTAGCTTATAAGCACCTTTTAAGTTAAAAGTATTTTCCTGGAGTATCTCTAATAACTTGTATATTAACTTTTAAATAAGTTACCAGGAAAAAAAATGTTCCTTTATAGGTTGCTGTCACCATTTTTACAACTACCGTATTTCATGAAAAAAGAACTGTAAAAATTTACAATTTTTCCATTTTTTTTAGTAAATATGAATTATGTAGACGTTGAATAATAAAGTCACACCCTCTCATCTTCAGATCACAAGATGTATTTATTGATCATTAGGCCTAACTCGTCAAATCGTGTACTAGAGAATATGAAAAACTAATTATCTCAACAATGAAATAAAATTTCATGTTCTAAGCTAGGTCTAATGGTCTGAGCGTTTACGCGTCAATATTCAAAATTTATGTAAAACAAGTTCATTATTCAAGTCAATTTTAAAAGTAAAATTGCATTATCTAATATAAAATATTATAATCAAATGACAATTTGAACTACTTTTTAAATTGGACAATTAAGCTTTCATTAAATCAAAAGTAAAGTCTCCATCCATCTAAATTAAGTTTGAGCCTGAGACCTCTACAGGTTGCTCTTAACCACTAATTTGACCTAGTTATACATGCAATCTATTATATTATAATTAGGTCTGTAGTTAGTACTGAAGTGAAGTTTTAACAAACTTAATTGTTTTATTTTTCTTTCTTAATGAATTGTCTAGCTAATATTATTGGTAAATGAAGAACATTAGTTAGTTATAAGACCAAAGTGATGGGCTTTGGTTGACAATGAAACTGAAACAAGGTAGCACATGTAGGTTGATATTAGATTTGTTCAACTGCCACCAGACATTTACATTTCTTTAAGGAACTCCATTAATTAATACCCAAAATGCATGGAATGGCTTGGCTTAATATTTGACGAAAATTTAGTTTTGTTTATCATAATTTAATTAAGTGAGACCTTAGTGAGCTACTTCTCAACTATAATCTTATAATTATTTAAGTTTGATGGCGAACTCAGCTCCTTAAGCTTCTAGGGATCGAACTTTGAGGAAGTGTATGGAGTGAACTGGATTGGATGGTTCGCTTTCTTCATTGGGCTCCTGCAGTTTCAGAGTTCAGGCTTAGTCGGTTAGTGGGTTTGGTATCGACGATCACGAAAGTGAAAAAAATTATATAGTTTTGCCGTGTGTGTTTGTTTTCTAGACGTGGTATGGTGTTAGATTTTTAGTTTCAAGGCAAAATGTATGATTGAATTGTTGATGTCCTATATGTATTATCTATTTAATCAATAAGTTATTCAATCCGTTACCTTCTTTCTTCTTTCTTCTTTCTTCTTTCTTCTTTCTTCTGTTGTGCGAATTACATGAAATACTATTAATAGAATTTTTTTATCATACAAAGCATAAAAAAAATTGATAAATTGCATAACATAAAGACCATATAGATCACATATCACAATGATCAATAGTGGTGAAGCCATGTATTGTTGTGTAGGGTCCTTGGACTCCACTTTTTTTTTTCTAATAATGGTATTAATTTATTGGTATATTGTAATTGAATTCCATTAAAAATTATAATTGGACCCTATAATTGTATTAAAACTATTCATATATTTTAGAAAAAAATAGAATTTTCTAAGTCTATATACATCTATAAAATTTTATCTACTATTGTTTCATTTACAATTTATTAGTATTTTTTAAATTTTTTTTATGATATATATACATATGGACATCACAGTAAAAATGTTCTAGATCTGCCACTGACCAAATGGATAAGTGATAAATTGCATAACATATAGACCAAATGAGTAATGTGTATACCGTAAAAATTGATAGAGAAAAAAATATAACACACAAGGGCCCAAAAGTTCTTTTTACCCAATTTTTCAAATATAATAACTTTGTAGCTTTTTCTATATGTAAAACAGTTTTCTCATTTGAAATACCTTTTAGAGTGTGTTTAAACTTATTTTACTAAGTTTTGAAGTCTAACTAGTTGACGGCCCACATTCCTTAAGATGAGAGCTTTGTAACTTATTCTATGTGGGAGACAATCATATTATATTGAGGTAGTTTTGAGTGAGTTTGACATTATTTTACATGAAATCATAACCCAATCACAATATTTTTCCTTACATCATATTTACTTCACATTCTATAAAATTTGGGCCGAAGGAGTGTTCAAATGTCCCATATATCGCTTGAAGCATGAGCTTTGTAGCTCTTTTTCTTTATATAAAAAAGCATATTATATTCATTCTATAATAAGATTCATCCGTACATCAAGATAATTGCAATGGATTGATTCGAGCAAATACATGAACATAAAACCACATAAGGTATAGCTTTGTAACTCTTTATATAGGTGGTTATTTCAATGGTTGTCAAACTCGGTTGGCCCCTTGAACCGATGGAGATAAAGGGTCAATGGTCGATGGATCAATCGATATTTAATTGTTTAGATTAAAACTCTTAAAATATCATTATTTTATATATTTAAAAGATTAAAATATAAAATTGTAAATTGTTAACTAGCAAAATAACTATTTTTATATTAAAAACTAAATAAAATTAATTTATTATAGATTCAAGAGAAAAAATAATAAAAAAAAACAAAAACTTATAATCAATAGTTAAAGATTAAAAAATTATTAAAATCAAAGTTTCTAAAACTATATAAATTTAATTATTAAAATTTTAATGTTATAACATATTTTTTAGAAAATATAAATATTTAAGAGTAAAATATTCGTTGAAATTAACTTTATTAATATCTGAAATCTTTTAGACTTCATAGACGATAATTTAATATATTTTTATTTCAATATTAAATAAAAAAAATTAAGTCATTGACTCATTAAGGTCCCTTAGGTCACTGGATAACCGGTTTAACCGACTGAATCATCGAATTTTTGACGGGTCAATATACATTCGGGTTTTTATATGAATCAATCCATTTTTATCACTGAATCTGGATTTGTCCGTCCGACCGGCCGGATCGGGTCTTACAACATTGGTTATTTCTCTTTCTTTTGAAATAAGTTTTTGGGTGGGTAGGGCTTTTGTTGTACATATAGTTTGGTTATTTTGTGGTACTTGACCATACATTATCATCATTTTCATATCATTACACATTGTCTCAATTTGTTAAATCTTGTGTTGCGTAAGAAGGTGAAAATGCTTTGCCATTATTCAATTGCTTCATTTTTTTTCTTTCTATCTGTATCTCTATCAGGCATCGAGTGATAGCCAATAATCAATTTAAAATTTTATTAACATTTAATATTTTTATTAATTAATACACGAGTAAATTATAAAAAAAATATTGAAAATACATTAACTTGACAAATAAAAAGAAATAAATTAAAAAAACTCTAATTAAAAAGACAGGAGGGAGTATAAATTATCAACATATGCAAAAATTCAACTATTAAATATGTCAAATTAAAATAACGTTGAGGTGATAGTGCTTTCATGATCATAATTTTTTTTTGTTAGATTACTTATATAGCTAAGTCATTTAAAACATTTTTGTAAGTATTTGAATTAGAGGTCTAAAGAGGGCTAAACATTCAAAACAGATTAAGGCTTTTAAATACTCAACTAATATCGATGTCAATCCATATAAAATTAGAAATAAATACGAAATATACATATAGTTTTCATGTGATATAGCCAAATTTGTATTATTGATGGGGTATTACAATTAATACAACATATGCATATAGATAAGCATGAAACGTGAAGACGAAGAGGACTTTTCATTAAACAAAATTTGATATATGATTTAAAATGTTTAAGGACAATAAAAGAAAATGACCCAAATTTTTTTTTCGATTGATTTATTTATAAATTATTTTTTAAAATTGTTGGGTGAGAAATTGATAGAAAATATAATCTGCATGTTTTTTTTATGATCACGTTAATTGTAATACTTTTTTGACCATATTTAGTTCAGTTCAACATTGTTCAGTACTTATTAGTATTGTATACATATAAATTTACACTGTATTAAGTACTTATCAGTTCAATTCAATTCAGTACTTTTACTTATAAGTTGAAAAGAACAAAGTCTTATTGTTAATACTTAGGCCCAGTTCTTTTCAACTTCTAAAAGCTGAACTGAACTGAATTAAAGTTGACTGAACTGAACTGAAGTGAAGTGAGCTGAACTTATTTCACTGTAAATGTATAACTATGCATAACTGAACTAAACTGAATTATACTGAATTGAACTACATTGAATTGTAGTTAAAGAGAACAGGGCCTTAATTACAACAAGTACGATAATCTATTTTATTTTTTTTATCATGTTATATTATATTGTTTTTTTTCAATGAGATTTATTTATTTTTATTTCATATTAGAAGATATACTTTAACTATCATCAATATGTGAGAAATTATTTAAATTAAGCCAACGGACAGTTGCCCTTAAACTTGACTCTAATTTTTTCAATGAGATTAATTGGTTTCATTTGTATTTTTTTATGTTAGAAGATGCACTTTAATTATTACTAATTTGTGAGAAATTATTTAAATTAAGAAAGGTCTAGTGCCCTTTCTTAGGCATGATGTTCTGTATTAGTTATGGGATTAACGTAATCATGCTTTTGTTGCTAATCAACCATTGAGGGGAATTTGATTATTTTAATTAATTAAATGTCATCTTCAAAAATATTGTTTCTTTTATTAACAACTCAAAACAATTTTCCTTTTTATTTTAGTAATTTAATTTGGAATTTGTAATATTACATTTTTTTTTCAATTTTGTTTTTATATCTATCAGACACCTATAATTATACTTATTCAAGGGCTTAGAAAGCCCAAAACAATATTTTTACATCCCAGCTTAGTCCAGTTCAAATTTGAATGAGGTTTCGTGGATGGGCCTGTAACCTTCAAAATGGAGGAAATTACAGAAAAATTATATTTTTTGTTCCTTAATTACTTTCTAAAAAATAAATAAAATATTTTTCTAGTTCCATTTTTAAAGCTTTATGTTGTATTTTTATAATCACTTGTTTAAATATTTGTTTAAGTTTGAACTCATCTAATGGGGCTTGTGAAATTCGAAAGGGCAAAGCTCGTTTATATATTAGCTCATGTAATACACACATTATCTATTTGATACATGTGTTATTTAATCCATCACCTTTTTAGTCTCTTTATCTCGGAAGTTTCTATAACACGTAATAAACAAAAAGTAATGAAATGGAAAATATAGAGGCAAAATAGGTACTGTACTAAAGTAAGGTGTATACTTGATATGAATGTTATTAAAATCGGATCTAACCGATTCAACCGAAATATTCATGGTTGAACCACAACTGAACTGCGATTAAATTTAATTGAACCATGTTGAACTATAAAAGCCGTGAACCGTTATATTTATCAGTTCAATATCCGATTTGGTTTCGATAACATGGACAAAACGAGAGCCAAAGAGATGATTTTGCCACTTTTGAAATTGGGTCAAAACTATAATGGACCAAGCAAATTATAACCCACGGCCCATTGTATGTTGTACAATTATTTGATGCATTTTATTTCTAAAAATTATTATTTTTGTGGTCCAGGGAGACAATTATTGCACCGTTATCATTTCCTTTTCACAAATTATGAGTCTTCTATGTTTTTTTTATTTATTAAATACCAATTGTGTTTTAAAATGAGGAAAATACTAATTTGCATAAAGTTTATCCACTTTGTTTCTCGATTGATCGGATTTGATTTCTAAAGTTTAAACTCTATAAAGTTATATATATCAGTTAATATTAATCATTCATTGAGTTTTAATGGTCTGGATTCAGTTTTGGTGATTTGTGGGGTCCACAGTACAATAAAATTTGGACCATTAACACTCAATGGATGATTGAGATTGACTGAAATATACAACTTTAAAGAGTTTGAATTTTAGAGAATTCAAATCCCGATTAATCAATTATAATAAGAAAAGCATTAAAATAAATATATATCAAATTTCTCTTTGATGTATAATCAAATTATATTTAATGTGAATCTATATGTGATGGCTGAAATAGTATGTAAGAATTATCCATCATTTTATGTTTTTTGAAGTATTTTAATTTTAATTTATAATATTATTTTTTATTGTATTTTTATACTATAATTCGCATTTTAATTAAATTTAATATGATTAATCCCCGCCTAACTCCAACCTCTAACTAGTGTTAATTCACATAAACTAATTTTCAATTCGCTAACAAACGCGGACAACAAAATGACTCTTGGAATGCTTACTCCTAACTCTTAATTACAAAAAAAATTATTTATTAATTACTTTATTAACTTCTATATAATTATAAAATATAGAATTACCTAATTTTTTCATGAAAATTATAATTGCAATTTTATTTAAAAAATAAAATTAATTTTTTAATTAAAAGTGAATCCCGTCACAAATATACTGCTTGATCTAATGTACTAATATAGTATACTATATATGAATAGAATTACACTTCTCTGAACTGAATTGAATAGAAGTTGGTTGAATTAAATTGAATTGAACTGAAGTGAGTTGAGTTGAGCTTATTTCAGTGTAAATTTATAACTACACGTAGCTAAACTGAATTGAATTGAAGTGGACTAAACTGAACTGAACTGTATTGAGTTATAGTAAAAGAGAATAGAGCCTCCATTTTCAAAAGTTTGACGTTTTGGAATTTCAATACATTTTTGTCATATTTTTTTTTAATTTACCCTTATATTAATTAAGATAGAGATAATTGATTATGAATAAAAATTAAGAAGAAAATTTTTTTTTATATAAAATATAATAAATAAATTAATTATTTTAATAGTGTAATAAATATTTCAATTATTTTAATAATTGGTTAGAGTGTCAAACTTTATCGAGAGAATCGACTTCATTAGATTAGATAAGGTTGAAATCAACTTCCGTAAAAAAAAAATTAGATAAGGTTGAAATCACCTTTTCTTCCTTAAAGACGAAATTAATCACGTGAATGATTGAACTATTATCATAATTGACTTAATATGATTAATAATAAATTTGGGATCACAATTTTGAGAAATGAATTGAAGGCCATATATTACAATGAAAGATTTATATCTCACATTATCTTCATATAAATTGTAGAGAATTCCAGCAGATAGCCCATAAAAACATTCAGCCATCACCATAACTTATTATTAGATATTATATAAAAAATTTACAACAAAATAAAAAATGGGACCTTTTGACAATACAGAAAAAATTGTCATTTTGTAGAAAAAACATATATGCCCCTAAGAATACTGTCAAGGGCTGGTCCAAATAATAGGCGACTTAATATTGCTTAAGCAATGTCTTGAGTTCGAGTCCTAATAAATGCAGAAAATTTTTATTGGCAGACTCATCCACCACAGCCAAGTGCGTGACCCGAGTCGGATCTAGGTATAGTCGGAGTTAAGCTCCAGGTTATCCAGATGAAAAAAAAAACTATATGGCCCCTAAGATATTGAAGCACCAAACTGAAAAAGAAGCAAAGTTTGGACATTACCTTATATTTCACAATCATTTCTCTAACATTGTCTCTGTCTATGTCTCTTGCACAAGTGTGATTCCTAGCTTGTCTACGTTGCTTGCCTCCTCATCGTTCAATTTCCTTTTTAAGCGGCATAAATCGAATTATAAAGAGGTATGAAATATGTGATGTGTTTTTTATACCACTTTTGTATAACTATCATATGAGGTATATGAACATATTTTATAGCGTTGCACACTTTATTACGTGTTGAAATACTGATATAAGTTTCATTTATCTCTAAAGTCACATTAAAGAAAAAGTGAAAGTTGAAAGGATAGTAGACCGTTTGAATCAAGTACAAGAGGCTTTTAATTTGTTCGGCTATGAAGCACGGAAACTCTGGTTACATGCTGTTTCGGCGTTTCCGTTTCCGTATCCGTTTCCGCATTCGTTTCCCCACAGTTTTTAAGCCTATATTTTTTGGAAATAGCGTTTTCCGGTTTCTGTTTCCATTTCTGTATCCGTTTCTGTTTCCATTTCCGTGCTATATAGGTATTCGGCCTTAACAATTAATTTCAATCTATTTTTAACCTCATCTCGAAGTTCTTTCTATATATAACTAGTAATTGTGAGGGATCTCTAGAGATGTGAACTTAGGCCATGTTCCTTTCAACTTATGATCTATTCAATTCAGTTTAGTTTAGTTTAGTTTTAGTATTCAACATTCAACAATCAGTATTCAACATTCAGCATTAAGTTTTAGTTTATACATTATACCAATATTATCAATTTATATTAATATTTATAAATAATAAAAAGCATTAAATATTAATGATAATATCATTTCAATTTTAGTTCATTTATATTTATATATTATATCAATATTATTAATTAATATTAGTAATCATAAATAAAAACAGAGAATAAAAGTAATCAATAATATATTTTTTAAATTAATAATTATTATTTTTATAATAAATAATTTTTGTAAAAAAAATAAATAAAAGTAATAATATTTTATAATAGTGATAACAATTAAAATAATAAGGTAATATTCTGATTGCAGTTAAATAAAATATATAATAATAATTTATAATAATATATTTAATTATTTATATTTATTATTATATGTAACAATTAATAAATTTTATTTAAATATATAATATCTTTTAAAGTGTTATTAATTATTTTGTTAATAAATTTTGATGTTTTGAAATATTATTAATTATAATTTAATTTCAGTTTTAATATTATTCAGTTTCAGTATTTTCAGTTTCAGTACCATTCAATTCAGTTTCAGAATCATTCAGTTTAGTACATTCAATTCAGTTCAATACAATCACTTATCAGTTGAAAAGTACATGACCTCTTTTATAAAAAAATTTACACTAGATATTTAATGTAAAATAATTTTATATTTTTTTTAACTTAAAAGATATCGTTTGGTTGCAGAATGAATATTTTAATGAAATAAAATAAAAATGATTTAATATAATAAACTAGTTATCTTGAATTCATCCTGACTATTTTTAACTATTAGTCTATTACACTTCTCATAATATTGTTTCTATCTGAAATATATGAAATTTGTTTTTTTCTTTTTGTTGTGTGATATTTTTATAACGGCATATAAAAGTACAAATTATGTGTATCCACGATTTTATACACAGAATTCAGCCCTTTATATGTGAAAATACCATTTGAAAAATTTACATATATATAATTTCGTCCTATTTTTTTTAATATTTACAAGTATCTTTATTAAGATAATCTTATTCAGGGCTTAATAACAGTTAAGGCTCCTCACCCTCCCAACAAGTGTATATAGTGGTTGTTTTTTCAGCTACATGAACGATACACTTGGTTCCAATTTGTAGTGGTTGTTTTTTATACCTTTTTTTTTGCTATTGATGGTAATTTTTTTTCAACATAAACAACTACAAGTAACTGTTTAACAATATTAAGCAAACACTCAAACAAATGTTGGATCGATGCTGGAAAGACAAAAAGTAAAATATTATGAGAGTTCCCAAACACCCACTTAGTATCGAGAATAAATAAACTAAACCTTAATTACCTAACTTTATCTTAAAATAGAATATTGAAGTAATAAATAATGTTATGGAGGAATGATATTTTCAACATATTGAAAGATTGTGTGGTACGGTAGTAGGGACTACTCCATTCTTAAGCATCTACCAAGGATCAAATCCTGTGATTGGGGCCAGCTATCTTGCCATTTGAAGCACCTGCAAATTAGCTATCGGAGATCAGTATGGATGTGGACATGACTTAAAGATGTCGTCCACGAAAGAAAGATTTGATGTCATATGTAGGTTCCATGGTAATGGCCAAAAGGCATTGAATGAGAATTGCAGCAATACACATCACCCCACCCCCACAATGTACTGCCCCCCCTTCACCTCTTTCGTCTTTATATCCCAATCATTTTCTAAATTCAAATTTTACAATATATACAGACATTCACATTAATTAACTATCATATCCACAATAAATATATTTTCTTGTAAAATAGTCTAGTACTTTAATTAAATTAATTTTAAAAATTCATTTTGCCTTTGGCACCAAACTATCATTTATAGTGTTTGATAACAACTGTTTTTAGTTATTTAAGACAAAAAAAACAGCTATCGGTAATAACCGGGAAACAATCACAATATTTATTGCTTGTTTGAAAAATTCGTATATATGATTTTGGCCTAATGCATCAGGAACTCTCTGAACTTGTCCTTAATCGCTCTCGCCTCTCTTAACTTTCAAAAGTTCCTGGCGCCCCCTGAACTTTTCTAAAGTTCCTCTCCCCCCACCCCAACTTGCCCTACTCTACCTCATGACCTCTCTTGGCTGACGTGACAGGTGATTTGACAATGCTTGAAAAGTCTATGCCACATCAATTAAAATGGGTTGTATGGTGCAATTAGACAAGTTCAGGGGAGCGAGAGGAACTTTTGAAAGTTTAGAGAGGCGAGGAGCAGTTCAGAATAAGTTCAGGAGGACCAGTGGTAATTAAGGACAAATTCAGGGGCTGATGATATTTTCAGCCTAAGATTTTTACTATACATTATCGCATGAAGATCCATATACATCATCCCCAAGATATCATTTGATTCATATTCAAATTAAGAAGCAAATTGATTATTGCAAAGCAAAGGAATTAATTCTGATTTTTGTTCAATGAACTTTTTGTTTGTAATAACAGTGACATGACAATAATGGAAAAAGAGAATCACATAAAATCCGACAAATAAGAAAAATAAAAAAACCTGATCAAAAGCTTCCTGAAAGCCATATGTCACACAATTTACAGTCACTGCTGCTTTTTGTTTTTGTAAACAAACTAAGATTTCTGCAACTAACTCCTTTTTTAACAAATTAACTCTATCACATATGATTTGGCAAATTTCGTTGTGGTCCATACTTAAATTTCACCATAAATAAATAATCCCACACAAAATATGTGTACAGGGACCACCATACACATATATATCACTTTAATTTTGAAGATTAAATGTTTTTACAAATAATTGGGATTTGGGGAATATACTCTCATACTTTGGTTTGAATAGACTCTAATAAGGCCAGTTTTTCAGCAGCTTTTCTAAAAAGGTTCATTTTCTAGCTTTTTTTGAAAGTTGAAGAATTGATTTTGAGAAAATAAATCAGACAATTCTTAATTAATTAGTATGAAAGATCAAAATGTGTTGTTCAAAGCCAAAATATGCAATACTATTAAAAGTTTGTGAGATCAACTTATTTTGAAAGCAGCTCAAACAACAATATTAAACTGGCCGTAAACGGTTTAATGTACTTCAATGGGAAAAAATTAAGTGGGACACTGGTATGGAATTTCAAAAAAAAAATTTAAGCTAAAAAATGATGTTTGAATTATAAACCATTAAAGAGATTTATGGAACCATTTTCCCTATTTTACTTTTTCAAACTGAATTATGAAGGATTGGAGTATTTAAACTTTATAATTTATTCCATTTTTCATTTCTCAATAAAGATTCAAGTCAGATAATATTATTTAATTTGTTATTGTCATATTATCTTAAACAAGAAAAATTAAAGGAAAAAAAAATTGTAATTATTTCGTCTATTTTCGGAATGGTCAAACAATGTCGTTTTCTTTTGTGTCTTTTATATTTAGTTGGGTAGCTAGAGATTATAATGTTGTTAGCAAGAGTTGTCCATCTAGAGTCGGGAGAATGGACTTCGAATCCTTCGAATCCTCCTAACTATATTGTCTCTTTGCTGAATTAATTCAAAATCCTTTTTCCTAAAAAAGAGAAATACTAACCGTCTTCTATAGTAGAACCCACTGACCATCATCAATGCCGAAGTCTCGAGTCACCCTAGCTCGTCGACAATCGTCTCTAACTACTATTTCTATTTTAAAGAACAATGTTATTAAAGTTGTATCGTACCACTCGTACCTCCTTATGCCATGTCCTGTACCTCCTTATGCCATGTCCTGTAGCTCATCAAATACGTGTGAGAAAAACCCTTGAGGTATTTTTGGGTGAGTAATGTCATTGGTCACGTGGTATCAAAGCTTGGTTATGATATTATGTCAGCCTTTGATATTTGCTCTACACTCCAAATGTATGTGGGCGTGGGTATGTGTGTTAGATATCTAACATTGCTTGAGACTTGAGCGTTGTTCCTCCTTATATATATGGGGTAACTCTCACCCTTTGTAGCGAGTTAGGTCATTGTTTACATGGTATTAAAGGATAAAAGAAAATGTCAGACAGAAGATCTTAGGTCCAAATTTAAAGATCTTAGGTCACCGATGACTTTGTCCTCATATGAGTTAGCCCAAACAATGTTTGACAAGTGAGACCATTGTTCCAAGCCCAATTGCACTTGTAGGGTGTTTGAGATGTTAGAAAATCCCATATTAGAAATAAATATTAATAAAATATAGTAAATAAGTGGTATATTGTGTTAGATGAGCTCAACCCCACTTATCTACTTATTCAACTTATCAAGTCTAAACTTTGTTTTATGCATTCCTAAAATCCCCCGCTTGCACTTTTGTAACTGGTCATGTCCATATAATCCTGTAAAGTCGTGCGACCGACATACTAAGCTGAAATTGAGAAATTTCAAAGCATGTACAAAGTTATTGCTGGACTTTCATATATTATTCCACCAATATATAGAGACTTAATTGGAGACAATAAAAAGCCAACTCTAATAAAAATGCTACGAAAATCGGTTAGATATAATACAAACAAACTAATATTAAATTTTACTCATTAGTTAATTAGAGTTTTGGATCAAACAATTCAACAACAGAATCCACCTCACATACAAATTGTTGGACTTAGTTGTCGAGAGTTTGAATTTGGCAGCTCCGCTAAATAAAATTTCAACATATTGTAAAATGAACTTGTATTAGACATGCTTGAAAACCAAAGGACATTGCAGTATAATTTTGTTTACATGTTAGAGAGTTAATGTCTAAGGGGAAATTTTAATCCTAGGTTGGCAACTTAATTGGCACCAAAACATTCCCAAGACAAAACCATATGGAAAGTATCAACAACAACAACATTACTCCAATGCTTAACAAGGTTCCCACACAAGCAGGGTAAGGGTGTCAGGTGTACACAACCTTAACTCTATAATTACAAAGATGTTGTTTCGAGTTGACCCTGAAGCTATGATTAGATCTAACTTTATTAGATGAAACTAGATTTTTGTAAGTGTAAAAAGGAATATAATAAATGACTGGAAGCAACAACAGGGGAAAGATCAGGCTTCAGATGTTGTTATATATAGCTATGTAGGGAAAGAGATGTAAGAATAGGCAGGCAGGCAGCTAGGGTTTCAACATTGGTGTATAGTAATATATACTACTAGTGTAAGTAAAGGAAGATAGGGTTTGTAATTTGAGGCTGTACTCATACTTACAGTAACACTTTGTTTTCTTGTTTTTGTCTTGTTTTCAGATTTATGTCGTCGACTCACGTGAATGCCTTCTTATTTATGGCTCTGCTTATCTTTTTCTTTTATTTATTTTAGAGTTTATTGCTGTGTTTAGTTTTTTTTGAAATTACTCAGACCAGGGAAAAGATAAACAGAAAAGGATTTCACCATCGTAAAAAACCCTCATTAAGGTAAGATATTTAATAAAATAAAGTTGTCACCGTTGTTGTGTGTAGTTGCAATAGTTGTTTGCTATTATTTATAATTTTCTCGGAATTAATAGAAAATAATAATAAATAAAACAGTTAAAATTGTTGTTTGATGTAAAAATTATAAAAGATAACTGTTATACTAAATCTCAAACACCCACCTAGTGAGTGTTTGAAAAGTTGTTGAACCACTGACTTTTAGTTTTTCAGCATCAAATAACAGTTCTAAATGTTTAGTAAAGGCGTAATACATCGAGGCCCCTATACTTGTCCCTAAGCCATTTACCTCATGAACTTGAAAAATGCATCGGTTTGCCCTTGAAAAGCTACGTGTCATCTTTTAGTTGGTTTGACTTTTCAAAAATATTATTTTTATGATTTTCTCTTTTCAACTAGAAGCTGACACGTAACATTCAGGGAGTTACGAGGTCCGCGTTAAATATGTTCAAGCGTTACATGGAACTTTTGAAAGTTCAGAGGGGATGAATGTTTACGGACAACTATAGGGTCCCGATGTATAAGGCCTTTAGTAAAATTGCTTTCAGCTATCATCATCAACTATAACAACCTCCTCTCTTAGTTTTATATCAATACTTTGATCTGCTGCCCCTAATGCCTTTCTGATCTCTCACTTTTTCTTTCCTATATTTTCCTTTGCTTGTTATTTCCAGTTGAAATCTCTATCTCTCTCAATGAATTCTCCTTTTTCTATTGATCTTAATCAAGATCAAAACCATCATAATCTTGATCATTTTTCTTCTAAAATCACAGAAGAAAATTATCCTTCTTCCTCTTCTAATTCTATTTCTTACCCTATTTTCAATATCACTCCACCTCCCCAACAATTTCCCTATTATCACTCCCACCCTTTGCACCATCAAGATGAGGTATTTAATTCTTTTTAATCTCTTGTTACTGTTATTCATCATTTGATCTCTTCAACTAGTAGGGATCACTATGGCTTCATATTGAATTTGATTTTGAGCTATAAATATTTTCAAAAGTAATTTGTTTTGTTTTCAAAAAAAAAGTAATTTGTTTTGATCCGGAATATTATTAGCTTTTTTTTATAACCCGAATATTTGTTGTGTAGTTTCCAAGCGCTCAAAATATGTATGCCTCGAATGGCGGATGGATGGATCATCAGGGTTCGGTAAGGTGGATGTCTTCAAAGATGAGATTGATGAGGAAGATGATGATTAATTCTGATAAAACGGTTGGAAATTCTTCTAATTCTCTACACAAATTTGAAGATAAAGAGAAAGGCCAATCATCATCTTGGGAATTAGATGATAACACAGCCAAATCCCTTGCTAATAACACAATTAGGGTTTGTTCTGATTGTAACACTACCAAAACTCCTCTTTGGCGAAGTGGACCAAGAGGTCCTAAGGTACTTATTTAAGTATTTCCTTTGAGTAATTATAAGTTTTAGATACGAATTGGATATTAAAATTTCCTTAATTGACAATTAGTTCCGTAGTCCTTGCTAATTACCAGAGAGTTAATTAGCAAGGAAATTTCTGTCCAATTCAATCTGTTCCTAAAGCTGGTTTGCAAGGGAAATTTTGTGGTTACCAACCGAATTTTTTGTTCCTATGTTTTTCTTATTAATCTGTTGGTGTTTTCTATTTTTTTTGGTTGCCCATCTGGTTCGACGGAGGTTTCTCCGACTACGTCCAGATCCAACCCGGGTCGCGCACCTGGTTGTGGTGGGCGAGTCTCCTAATAAGAATTTTTGCATTCACTAAAACTCGAACTCGAGACCTTGCTTAAGCGATACCAAACCGGTTACCATTTGTACCAACCCTTATTCTTGTATTTTCTATTTTCTTGCATTGTTTCAATCTAATTAGACGGTTAAACCTTAGCAAAAGAAAATTTGTGATTTTTGTCCACTTCAGTCTGTGCCTAAAGAAAATTCTGCCTATTTCAGTCTGTTCCTAAAGCTGATTTGCAGTGAATTTTTGTAATTACCTACCGAATATTTCATTTGTTTTCCTTGCAAATAGGTTGGTATTTTCTATTTTCTATTTTCCTGTGCTTTTCAATCCAAATAAATGGCTAAATTTTATTTTTTTGAATCCTATCTATAAATTCAAATATTTGAGTTAAAATCTAGTATGGTATTACAACTTTCTACACCAAAAAAATAATCGAGAATTTGAATTCTGACAACCTGGTTTATTATTACAGTCGCTCTGTAACGCGTGTGGCATTCGACAAAGGAAAGCAAGGAGAGCTTTGGCTGCAGCTCAAGAAAGCGGCAATGGGGAAAACTTTGACACTACAAATTCATCACCCATTAAAGTGAAAAGCAAAGTTCTCAAAAGATCAAATACAGCAACTACTACTACTAGTAGTAGCACTAATAATAGCCATCTTCCATTCAAGAAAAGGTGTAAATTTACAGCACAAGCTCGAGAGCGAAAAAACGATAAAACGCTTCGTTTTGAGGATTTATCATCAGTGATTTTGAGCAAGAGCAATGCAGCATTTCAGCAAGTTTTCCCACAAGATGAAAAGGAAGCTGCAATCTTACTCATGGCTTTATCTTATGGCCTTGTAAGAGGTTAATCCAGTTGAGTTTTATCATATATCAATTTTCTATAGTTTTTGATTAATTTGTTTGTTTGTTTAATTTGCTTAATCAAATAATTATATTCTAGAGGGAGCTAAAAAATTAAGAGTATTTTGTGTGTGAGATTGTTTAATTTGTGGAATTGAAATAGAAATTGAAACAAAACAAATGATTATAAGATTTGTGATATTCCATTAGTTGTAATATTAGTGTGGATTTGACATTTGATTACCAAATTGTGGGTCTATTGTTCATCTACCCTATGTTATGTTGAATTTGGATTCTCTAAAGTTTAAACTCTCTAAAGTTGTACATTTTCGTCAATTCTAGTCATTCATTGAGTTTTAATAATCTAGATTTTATTACACTGTGGACCCCACAAACTACTAAAACTGAATCTGGACCATTAAAACTTAACAAATGATTGAGATCGACCGAAATATACAACTCTAGAGAGTTTGAACTTTAGAGAATCCAAATCACGTTATGTTATATGATCATTTCTAATAAAAAATCTTCCAAATTTTGATTTGTGATATTCCATTAGTGGTAATATTAGAGTGGATTTGAGCATTTGATAACCGAATTGTGGGTCTATTGTTCATCTACCCTATGTTATGTTATATGATCATTTCCTAATTTTATTGACTTTTGTGGTTTCAAAATTTTTTTTTTTTTGTGATTGTTTGTGTTTTCTATATCATATGACAATACCTTTAGGTACTTTTATTAAACTATTGTTTTGTAGCAAAATGTTTTATGTCGAGTAATTCTTATCACTTAGGAAGCATGGAAACTCCTAGTCACTGGCGTTTTCACATTTCGTGTCAGTGTCGGAAACCGACATTTGACACGTTTCCCCCAATTTCCTAATCTAAATTACCCAATTTTTTTAGAAATGGCGTTTCCCGGTGTCGGTGTCGGTTTCCGCGTCGTTACCGTTTCCGTTTTCATGTCGGTGCTACCTAGCTTATCACTAATTTGCAATGAAATTTAAATAAAGTAGATTGTAAGTTTCGAATTTTATAGGCATGTTTAGTTTATATGTTATTATTTGCAGTTGAGGTTGTTATTTGTTGACGCTAATAAATCTTTATGGTTGATAATAACTTTTTGCATATGAGGAACAGTTAAAAATTTGTTTAATACTTGTAACAAAATACTTGATTTTGCTGAAATCATACTTAGTCATCGAAATTTATATTGTGAGCCGGGTGTAAAATTTTACACCCTCCTTCCATCCAACGGTTTAAGATGAGAAAATATTTATCAAGTGCTTATAAAATACTTAATCGTTGGACCGACATGGCGTGATTTTATCTTTTGACGGATTTGGAGTAAGTGAAATTGATGAAATAAAAGACACTCGGATGCGGTTGAAAATGTATAGGAGATGGTTGACAATAGAATAGTCAATAATGCATAATGATTTTGGAATGTGATATAAGGTGGTACCAAATATAGTCACGAGAGATTGAACTTAAATTTTGTAAATGAAACAAGGATGCTCCCACTTTATCTCTTATTTGAGTGGCCAATATTTGGCGTTTGTTTTTCATTATGAAGGTAAATTTGCATATGGATAACAAATTGAAATAAGTGAGATTCAACTTGACCCAAAGGTAATAAGTGGTTCTAGGACTTATCCAATAGATGCGAAATTCAATAGATTGGCTTAATTTTTAGCATAACTACATAAAGTGAAGTCTTCATAAGAGCAAAAGAGCATATATTCATGAGATTTTTCGAGAGCTGGAAATTGTTACAAGAAATGGCACTGAGCCAAAACTGTGTTCGATCCAATAGATCTAGTTTCAGATACAATGGATCAGGATAAAAAAAGGGTCCAAAACGAATCCTCAAAAATATTATAACGATATCTATTTTATCCTATGATATATCATGAATTATAATTCAACAAATGCATATTATATTAGTACAATGATTATAAAGAGCTTTGAATCCATAAATTAAAGAAATTAAAAGTTTGTTTTTCAAATAAAAGGATAATATACAATGTCTTCATTGTCCTCTAACAAGTTGTAATAAAAATTAATATATAACACTTAAATTTTGTTATAACACCTAGTAAACAATGTTTTGATATTTCTTACCTTGTATAAATTGTTTTTGTGAAACTTGACAGAGTGTCCGGATATAATTTTCAAATCTGGTTTGTAATTACAAAATTTTTTTTCAATCTATATCCATTGGATCTATCCATGTGAGATCAAAACTCTAAAAACAGATTTGAACCTAATCCAAGATCCATTGCCTCCCTAGCTATTACCCCTTCAGATGATTTAGCTTGACCTGATTGCACTGACAGTATAAACTATCAGAGAGTTTGACTATTAATTAGACGATTCTATATTCATGAGATTTTCGGGAAGACGGTTGCCCCTATGCAATGCTCATGCATGATTGATAATGTACAAACTATTGCAGTAGAATGTGCATGTCTTTTGACCTAATTAAATTATTGATCATATATAATTGATGTATGTTGTACGACGTTAGGGCCGGTTACAGCTTTTTGTGGGTTCTGAGGAAGAAACCTGCACGGGTGGTATACTACTTGTTCTTTTGTCGGACTTTATTATTGAATGAAGTTTGTAAATTGTAATACAACCTGGTTGAATTGAAATTCTTGTTTCCAAATTGAAAGATTATATTTCATTTATTAAATTCTTCACATATATAATGAGGCATAACATTTATTTGGATTAATTGCGCAAAACCGTTATTTGGTAACTTTAGAGAGACAATATATCGGACTTATGTGTCATATATATATTGACACGAGAATTTCAATTATTTTTTTTCATTTTATATAAGCCTTTTACATAAAACAAATTTAATTGAATTAAATTTCGAAAAAATTTTGTAAACTTTTCGATAGAACTTTAACTTATAACAAAATAAGTAACAACTCTCACTTAACATTTTATAATCATTGAAGGAGCAATATATATATATATATATATATATATATATATATATATATATATATATATATATATATATATATATACTTGTATACAGTTAAACTATTCAAAGATTATAAACCTAAAAGGTTAATTTTAAGTTCAGAATTTGGTATAAAATACCAAGATATATACTTAGTCAAGAACAGAATAAAATTCTGTTAATTTTTTCTCTTCTATATTATTCTGAGCAGTACTTCTTTTATTATTACAATTATTAATATTTTAATATTGATTGACTATTATTAGAAAATACTTCTTAAATAATTTATTCATTTTTTGTGAAACTCAAAGTCGCGTTGTTGTTTGCCGTTTAGCCGTGGATAGGCGTTGAGGCATTTTTACTAGCGTAAATCGTTGACAGTGATCAAAATAATGGATACATTTTTTGGAAAATTTTCTAGCAGTAGTTCAAGCAATAGAAAAAATATTAATAAAGATAAAACTAAAGAAATATTACTTGTTAATAATATAGATAATGAGTTGCATAATTGGAACTTGCCTCCCATATATGCTAAAAGTATCTATAAGACTAACAATAATTTTTTATTTAAATCTGACTATATTATTAAGACTGTAGAACAGTCTATATCTATAGATAATAATTTATTGTCTTTTAACTTATTATCTGCTAATCTTATAGATAAGCATAAAGAGTTATACTCTTTTATTCCTATTGGTATGATACAAGTTGCGGTAAAACCAGCAACTAGAATAGGTTTGCCTATAACGACACTAATTTGTCTAAGAGACAAAAGAAATAATAAATTCTCAGATTCTCTGTTAGGAGCTGTTGAATACTCCTTAACAGATGGACCGATCTATTTTAGCTGTTATCCTGATTTAACAGTTCCACTAGACTGTCCACATGTTTTAGACATAGCTTCTTTAGATATCAAAACAGAAGGTTTTGATATGAAGCCAGGATCAAAAAATTTGATCTTAATTTACAGAATTCATTACAAAGTAATGAATAGTACCGTCCCAAATATAAGGGATGATGCTAGTAGGTTGCTAAAAGCACCTAAAGGAGTTACTACCCTATTTTTAACTGACTTAACTAAAGGAAATTTAGTGGTCCCTAAACCAATACCATGGGAACAATTAAATTTTCCTGAGTCATGAAAAATAGATGATGCGATTCCTTTAAAAAAAGAAGAAAATTCTGATTTAGATTATATCCTTGAAGAATCAAATGGTAGTGTGATCTTAAAGTTCACAAAAGACTCTTCTTCAAGAAGATCTTTTACTAGGATTAACAGTGCTCCTAGCATGATGTCTTCAAGACATTCAACTTCTTCGATTCCTGTGGCTATGCCCATAAGAACTGAACAAGAAGTTAAGGCTACTGAAAGAATGCCTTCTATTGTGGTAAAACCAATTTATGAAAAACATGATAGTCCAACTATGTCCAACATGGGTTATCACTCCATTTATACTTTAACAAAAGAATTAAATCCTTTTGATAAATGGTTTTTAGTAGCTTTCTCTGAAAAAGAAAGAAAAGGTTGGACAAAGAAATACAGTTGGTATAAATCAAATAGTAATGAAGGTCTTAAAGACTTTCCTGACTACATGAAGTCCATATGCAGGATTAAAGGAATAAAATTCCCTAAGTTAGATAATCCTCAATATTTAGAAACTCTAGAGTCTTCATATAAGACTTTTATTACTCCAAAGGGGGAAACTCTTAAAAGTGTTCATCCACCCTTAGCTTCAGTCTCATATAAGATACAACCTAAGGTTAAGATTGAAATTAGTCCTTTTATCGCAGGTTCTGACGCAGTGGTAAAACAATCTAATTTCACTAATCTTAGTCTCCATACCATAGGAGAACAGCTTACTCGTATTGAAAATACGATTCCCAAACCTACTCTAAAAGAGGGGGGAGAGGACAAGGTAATTATAAAACCTACCTCTAGTCAGAAGTTAAACTTCCAATTTGATAATACACAAGAAAAATTGATAGAGGAAATTACAAAGAAACTTGCTGAAATTCCTGTTGATAGAAAACAAAAGCAAAATTCTCCTCTAACAAAGAAAATTGATGAAATAGATAATAGTTCTGAACTAGGTACTGAAAACTCTGAAATGAGTTACTCTGAAATTGAAAATTTACAGTCTTTATTTCAAAATATGAAATTAGATAGCACTAGTAAAACTAGTAATCAGATAAATAAAATTTATCAGTCCAAAGAAGGTTTTGAAAAACCTTATTATCCCAGACCATCCCCAGTAAATTTACAGTATGAGGAGTTTAGACCCCTCTATGCTATCTTTTGATGGTAGATCTATAGAAGAGTGGAATGTAGATGGCATGTCTGAATACCAAATTAAAAATGTTATTCAATACATGCTAATGCACGCTAGAATTCATGCAATAGTGCTAAAGTTATTGCTGAAGCTATTGTTGCTGGATTTACAGGCCAACTCAAAGGTTGGTGGGATTTCTGTTTAAACACGGATGCTAAGAATAATATTCTTAACACTGTCAAACTTGAAGGAAATCAACCTATTCCTGATTCCGTCAATGTGTTAATATACACCTTAATCCTACATTTTCTAGGTTCAACTTCCTTATTCTTTGAGCAGACTACAGAGCAGCTTATGAATTTGCGCTGTAGGGATCTCTCTAAGTTTAAATGGTACAAAGATGTGTTCTTTAGTGCTATTTACACTAGAGATGATTGTAATCAGGATTTCTAGAAAGAAAAATTCATTTCTGGACTTCCTAGATTATTTGCTGATAGAGTTAAAGAAAGAATTAGGAATAAATTTGGCGGAGATATTCCATATAATAACTTAACTTATGGAGAAATTTCTGCAGAAATTATCTCTGAAGGAATGTTGTTATGTAATGAATTAAATTCATAAACAAATGAAATTTGAAAAGATATCAGGGAAAAGAATTCTTGGCACTTTCTGTGAACAATTAGGTTACAATCCTATTAAGAGATCTAAAAGATCTGTTCAGAAGACTAGGAGAGATTTTAAGTATAATCGTAAAATTGATCAGAAGTCTTACAAGATTCCTAAAAGGAAAACCTTTAAAAGAAAATCTTTAAAGGACAAATCTTCAAAGATGAAAGAAAAAATGGTTGTTTGCTACAAATGTGGCAAGATAGGACATTATTCAAATAAGTGTCGTGTAAAACAACAAATTAGGTCTTTATCAATAGATCAAAGTCTGAAGGACTCTCTTGAAAAAATCATGCTAATAGAATCTGACTCAGAAAAGGAAGACTATATAATTGATAATATTGATGATAATACTTCTGAATCAAATTCAGATAGTAATCCTGAATGTGATGGTCATTGCGACTATTACAAATCGCTTTGTTCATTAAATGGACTGATGGTTCTTACTAAGAGTGAAGACTCTTTATTAACCTTGATTGAACAAATTCAAGACCCTTCTGAAAGAAGAATACATTTAGAACAATATTTAGAGTTGATTAAAAATTAGCGGTCAAACGAAGCCAGTACTTCTAGAACCACCAAAGTAGAGAAAAAACTAGAAGAAAAAACCGCTGCTTATAATTTAAAAGAAATTTTAGGCAGATTCAAAACTCTTAAAGAGAAAAAACCTACAGTCAATGATTTAAAATCAGAAATCAATAACTTAAAAAAGGAAATAAAAGATCTGAAAGATATGCAGACAAAGAAAGTGATAGTTCTGATGAAGAAATATCAGAAGAATTATTTTAACAACTGGAAGATTCTAAAGCTGTCAAGGAATTAAAAATTCCTACTCAAGAAACTAAAAGTTTCAAATATATTGATTTAATTAATAGAGTTATCACTTGTAAGTGGCATACAAAGATTACTTTAGTCATCAACAAGGAATTTGTTGTCACAACCATTGCTCTTATAGACTCTAGTGCAGATTTAAATTGTATTAATGAAGGACTAATTCCTTCAAAATATTTCACCAAGACTCTTGAAGAGCTACACACTGCTAATAGTGAAAAGCTCGCTGTCAACTTCAAGTTGAATAATGCAGCAATCTGCAATAAAGGATTATGTTTAGAAATCCCATTTATATTGGTTAAAAATTTAAATCAGGCTGTTATTCTAGGAAATCCTTTCCTTCATAGTCTATTTCCTATTAAGGAAATCTCTGAAAGAGGCATTAGTACAGATATTTCAGGAAGAGAAATAATTTTTAAATTCTTATCTCAACCCAAAGCTAAAAGCTTAAACATTCTTAAAACAAATATTCTCAACAAAGAGAAATTATCAATTCCTTAAAGGAAAAGGTGAAATTTAATGTTTTAAAAACTAAAATTAAAAATCTCGATTTGCAAAAGCAAATCACCGAATTATAACAATTAATGGTAAAAGAAATATGTTCTGACATTCCAACAACGTTTTGGAATAGAAAGAAACATATCGTCTCTTTACCGTAGGAACTAGATTTTAATGAGAGGTTTATCCCAACCAAAGCTAGGCCTATTGCTATGTCTGCAAGACATTTAGAAATCTGTAAAACAGAAATCAATGATCTCTTGGATAAAGGTTTAATTAGAAAAAGCTCTAGTCCCTGGAGCTGTCCAACCTTTTACGTTGAAAACGCTGCTGAACTCGAAAGAGGAGTTCCTAGGCTAGTTATAAATTACAAACCTCTTAATAAGGCTCTTAGATGGATAAGATATCCACTTCCTAATAAAAGGGACCTTTTAAACAGACTTTTTGAAGCTAAGATCTTCTCTAAGTTTGACATGAAGTCTGGTTTTTGGCAAATTCAAATTGACGAAAAGGATAAGTATAAAACTGCTTTTACTGTTCCCTTTGGTCATTATGAATGGAACGTTATCCCTTTCGGGCTTAAAAATGCCCCTTCTGAATACCAGAAAATCATGAATGACATTTTTAATGCTTATTCATCATTTTCTATTGTATATATCGATGATGTTCTCATATTCTCAAAAAATATTGAGCAACATTTTAAACATTTAAAAATCTTTCTGAACATTGTTAAAAACAATGGTTTAGTAGTTTCTGCTAGAAAGATAACACTCTTTCAAACAAATGTTAGATTTCTAGGTCATGCCATTGAAAATGGTACTTGTATCCCGATTAGTAAGGCAATAGAATTTGCCGACAAATTTCCTGATGAAATCAGAGATAAAAAACAATTACTAAGATTTCTAGGCAGTTTAAATTATATAGCAGACTGTTATAAAGATCTGGCATTTGATGCAAAACCTTTATTTGAAAGGTTAAGAAAAAATATTCCTGAATGGACTGAAAGTCATACTCTAGCGGTAAAGCGAATAAAATCTCGCGTTAAGGTTATACCTTGTTTACCTATTCCCCATCCCGATGCATTTAAAATTGTCGAAACAGATGCTTCAGACTTAGGATATGGTGGAATTCTTAAGCAAAGGATCAATGAAATTGAATCCTTAGTCCGATTCACAAGTGGGGTATGGGTAGGAGCTAGAAAAAATTACTCCACAATCAAGAAAGAAATGCTTTCTATTGTTTTATGTATACAAAAATTCGAATCTGATTTAATAAATCAAAAATTCCTGTTAAGAATAGATTGCAAAAGTGCAAAAGAAATTCTAGTTAAAGATGTTAAAAACATTGCTTCTAAACAAATTTTTGCTAGATGGTAGGCCATATTGTCTGTATTTGATTTTAATATAGAATTTATCAGTGGAGATAAAAACTCCCTTCCAGATTTTCTAACCAGAGAATTTATTGCAGGAAATGAATTCAAAGGCGAACAAAATGAACCTGAAATGGTTTGAGGGCAGTAGCAGCCAAGGGTCTCAAAGACCAGTCTCTCAAAGATCTCAAAGATCTTTGCCTTAAAGGACTAATAGGAATAAGCAAACAATAGACAATCTATCTGCTGAAAGCAGAAATGATAAATATGATGAAGATGCTTATCAACTAGCATTGGACCCTGATACTTTGAAAGAAGAAATCTTTCCCTTCATCCTAATTACCACTCAAAGAATATGTCCTATTGAAAATAGGCATGCTAATTTAATTATTCATGAATTAGAATTATTTTATACAAGGAATCACACTACGGTTCCTTATCTTCCAAGGGATTATGGGTTTTATCTCACTATCCTGGAAGAGACAGGTTCGATAAAATTTGAACCAATGTCCAGGAGTAACTTCGAATGGGCATTTACAAAATTCACAATACTAAAAGTATTGTCCCCAGAAGAATGGGATAGGGATTTATTTACCCTTAAAAGGAGTAAAGAGATAGCTTATAGCTATTTTGATTATATCGATGCTTGGCAACAAGCTTTGCTTTATAATAACAGCCTCGGCAGATTCAGTTGGTCTCTGCAATTTCAATTGGTGAAACCAATTAGATCTTTTCCAATCTGGTTCCATAATTGGTTCCAAAATTGGGGTCTTTTCCTAATTTATCTACCTTTAAGGGTTAGGGAAATCTTTAATCAGTTTTCTGATTATAATAATAACTGTGAAACAGCAAGGCTACAATTTGCCGTACTTTATAGAGTTCCATGGATCTTGAAATGGGACTATATCATTTATTATAGAAATGAATCAGAATATTTCCAAGCACCAAGCAATCAAATTGCTATCCCCTGGCTCACTAGAAGAATTTCTATGAAATGATGGGACAAATTTGAATTTTTTGAGAAACCCTCAGTCTACTCATCTGAAAATCTAATAAAGCTTGAAAACTCTATAGATTGGAGTAAAATGGAGCCTTCTGCCCCATTACTTTTTAAGGACCTCCTTTCTCAAATGACTGAAGAAGAGCTGAAAGCTCAAATGGTCGAATTTCTTAAGACCAAGGCTAAAACACCTCCTCTCCAAACAAAATCCAAAGGAATCATTATTCTGGACAGTCCTAAAAGGAAGAGTAATGAAGCGTCTCCAATGGAGACTTCTCCAATTAAAAGGGAGAAATTAGAAGCCTCGGCGCCATCTGCTAAAGGCAAAGAAAAGGCTGAAGACAAGAGTAAACCAATTGTCTCTAACCCTTTTGATCTGCTGTACCAAGATGCTAAAAACCCAGATGATAGAATCTTGGATGTTGATGACCTGCCTATTGGTGACATTGAAGAATTGCTCTAGGCTTCAATAAGATTCTGATGGAAGATGCTGCTAAAAGCAAGAATGCATGGTTATACCACGATCTACTGGTTCAACCAAACTAGTCAACCGATTCTACCACTAGAAGAAACCGGTCAAACCGGTCCAATTTTCTATAAAAGGCGAGATGCTGCCCAAATCACAGCATTCGCAACATTTTCCTAAAATCTAGAGAGAGAAGCTACAAAGAGAAGCTCTCAAACACCGGCAGTCTCCGACCACCATCTCCGACCACCACCGTCTCCGACCACCGTCTTTGACCACCGTCTCCGGCCGCCGTAGTTACTATTCCGACATATTTTCCGGCACCTGTAAACGTCTAAAAGACGTAAGTTTTCTTTATTTTCTTGTCTTTGTTTATGTAATTTATTTTCTAGTTAATAATTTTCTTCTCTTTTGTATTAAGCTTGTAGATTTTATTATGTTCAATTAATTATATATGTTAAAATTTATTCTGCTGCCTTTTAGTTATTTTTATTTACTCTCGGTCCGTCGATTCTGATGTATATATAAATTTCAAGGGATATTCTATGGTTTCTTGAAGTAACGCTTTGCTTTTATTATTGTTGGATGAGTGGATGATATTTTGATCTAATGGTGATAAAAGACAAAGTAATGTTTACCTTGTAAGAAATAAGGGCAAACTTAAAAAAAGTACCTTGTGATTTCATGTTTTTGCAAAATGGGATATGTGAATTTCTTTTTCAAAACAAGGTCCAAGGTTTCAAAACGTTAGCAATTCAGGGTTTTTTTTAACTCCGTCATTTTTGCTGACATGGCATGGGGCAATATTGGAAAAGTCAATTTTTTTGGTCTTTTTCCTTCCTCAAGCCCTAACATCAAACTTATCCACCGAAAATCTTACATCACAAAGCATCGATGTTCAATCTTTCTTTTATCTTCTCTGTTTATTCCCATTGAAAAATGCTCTTTCAATCTCAAGTCTCCAAAAATAAAAATCCATTCTTTAGTTTTGATGAACAATTAATCTGTATAAAATGCATTTTGTTGATTCCTGTAGTGTTTTAAATTTAATCAAACATGAATGGGAATCCTCTAAATCACATTTCAATGTTGAATATTGGAAAATTTGCTCTTTAAAGCTATTTTCGGAGTTGCTTCCGGATAGAGGCAATGCTTTTCTGAAAATTATTGCAGAAGCTCAAATACTGGATTAGAGGCCACACTTCCGGGTCTGAATCTGTTGGAGAAGCTCAGAAGCTGGACCAAAGGTAACGCTTTTTTCTCTGAAGCAGTTCCTTAAAACTGAAATTCTAGGCAGCGGGTTAGTGTTTTAGTGGCTGGAATTCAGCAGATGATTTTGAACTTGGAGGCTAATTCTGAGACACAAAAAAAAGCAGAAATCACGGGTTAATGGTTAGGATGAGCTGAGTCGAGTAGGAGACTCTGTCCTTAAAGGATACTTCGTAGTTCCTTCCAGGATTAAACAACTCCTTCAAACTCGATTTGAGTTTGGGTACAGGAATAAGAAATGTGTGTATATATCCAGAAAATAGAGGAAGAAAGGAGTATGTGAAATTGGATTCTTCACAAAAGAAAACCCATTCATCTTTTTATAGTATATCAAAAGAGTAGTTATAAAACAATAAATAAAAATCCTTTAAAACCGTAACCAGCGACAATTACAAACACTTAATTAAAATATAGCCATTGGAGAATTAAACACAATTAAAACTGATTTTATGAAGGAAATAAAACCAATAACGGTCTTTATAAATATTTTGACCAAAGATATTTTTCTCAACAAAAATATCACAAAATATTCTTTTGAAAGTAACATAAAATTCTCATTTTTTCAACAATCCCCCACAACTTTCAAAAGAAGATTTAATAAAAAGAATTTTTTGGACATCTCTAGTTTGACATATAATGCATGGAACTGGTGTCTTGTGGACTATGAACCAAAACTTGATAGATAAAATTTAACTTACGGAATATTTGGTGAAACATATAGTTTCTATGAACCAAATAAACACTATTATAAGTTAGGGATTTTACCATATTGCATTATACCAAGTACATTTCTGTTCATCGCGGTTTTGCGCAAATAGGCCGTAAGCGTGCCTGGTCTTTGATGAGTGCTTTAGAGATATTGCCAATATTATGTCTCATAGAAGTGGTCCTACTTCACACTCACATAGGTGATATCATCAAGTTTATATTGCACTTTATACACCACTCATAAGAGCTATGAAATCTCATTAAGAGTCCTTTTAACTCAACCTCTCAAGATATGCAACATAACACTTTCCTCACATCTAGGATTGGGACAATATTTTTTAGTGCTAGAAGAACTAATGGAAGGCTTGTTGGTATCCATATGAAACTATTCTGTGGGATCTCCACTCATGTAGGTTGGGTTCCCATCCTTCATTAATTTCAAATTGGCTTAAATCGCATCTTCTTTGATGTATCAGAAATAAATTTATTTTTCAAAAATTATTTCTCAAATATTAGTCAGATGATTTGATCAGAATCACTTTATGTTTCGCAAACGTATATGTTTTATTTTTGCTCTTATAGGTCTTATATCTCAATGTATATTTCCATTTTGCAATAATAATAATGTATATACATTAGATGTGTTAACTTTAAAGTTACACTTACTCAAATGGGTTTTCCAACCACTTAGTCTCATTTTATTCCAACTCTCAAGCAACTAACTCTTAACATAGCTTGCTTAGTTGGTTTTCATGTTATTGTTCTACCACCAAATGTGAGAACATAACCACTAATGAAATTATTCCCATATGAATTAAAATTCACTCGACGTCATTGTTCCCCTTAAGAACAAAGGAAAATTCACTAATGAATTTCTTCTCATATGAATCAAAGATTCACTCAACATCATTGTTCCTCTCAAGAGCAAATGGGAAATTCATTATATAGAATACCATATTTAATGGTTTCTTTCAAATATTTCTTAAGCCTCAATATGGCTTCTCTATAATCAATGATTAGATTATGTGTATACTTGCTCACATAGCATAAGCTATGTCTCAATGTGTGAAACTCATCAAGTACAAATGCACACTTAGATTTAGCCACTAGATGATCATTATCTTCCTCTTATTAAGTATTGGAATCATCAGGGGTACTCAAATGATTTTCATCGTGGAACTCAAACTTCTTAAGAAGTTTCTCAACATAGTGTTCTTGTATTAGCAAGACACTCTCATTCATCCTTATGATTCACATACCCAATATCAAATTGGCTTCTCTTATGTCTTTCATGACATATATTGATAATAAGATTATCTTTATTCTCCTGATAACATCAATACTAGGAATATAGATAGCCATATCATCCACGCATAATCACACATATACCATTAATCATTTTAGTATAAACACATATATCCGCCTCAAATGATCAAACTTCTCAATTCATTATTTAGGTGCTTGTCACTAAACCATATAAAGACTTCATCAACTTTTCCATCCATGTTCAGGCTCTACATACCCCTCAAGTTGCACCATATAAAAAAACTTTATTTTGAAAGGCAATTTTAACACCCATGTGATGAACTCAATTGTAAAAAGAAGCTGTAACAAAAAAATACAGAAGAACCATAATCTAAAACACAAGTTCTATATTCCAAAGAATAGAAACAAACTCAAACAATAAGAAGCTTCATTCAAAACCTTTGATTCAAAAGATGAAATAGTTTTGCCCACAATAAAAGTTCATCTTCAATCAAACACATATAAAAATTTTCACCAAAACTTTCTTTTCAAAGTTCTATTTCCTTTTCTCAAATTATCATTTTCAAACTCAATTTGAAAAATAGGTGCAACCAGGTCAACATCCGGAACGATACTTAAAAATGGAAACCTTTCTAGTCTTTATTGAAAACATTCACAAAGAATTTGTGTTCTTTGTCTGAAAGATATTATTTCCAAGTACATCATTATGTTCAACAAAATCTATTATGAACATACAAACATAACATATTGTACCTATTTCTCTTTATATAGGTTCAAGAATAATAACCTTAATAAGACAACCCTACACTTTTGAATATTTCAAGTTAGGATGGTAATCCTCTCATAACTCATATGGTGTCTGTAACACCCCCTTAATAAAAGTTAATAAACAAAAGCCACAATAATTAAATAAAACTCCTCTTTATATTATCCATATCTTGTACATGTACTCAATACAATTTATATTCTGTTATATCTCATTTAAACTTAAATATATATAATCACTAAACATATTGTCTAATTTCTCTTAGCCTTCTCCAAAATACATATTTACATTAGCTATACTATTATGTACATGCCATTATATTACAATATCACAAAACTTAAACTACACTTGAACTGATGGAAAATTTGCTCTTTAAAACTTTGTTCCAAAGTTGCTTCCGGACAGAGGCAACGCTTTTCTTCAATAACTGTTGTAGAAGCTCAAGACTGGATCAGAGGCATCACTTCATTGTTCAAAACCTGTTGCAATAGATCCGGAGGCAATACTTCCGGATGAAAAATGATCTGGACTGATCCATAGGCAAACTGATCCGGAGTGATCTAGAGGCAAACTGGATGAAAGGTAACTCTTTTAGAAACTAGATCAAAAGCAACGATTTACTATTCAGAATATGTTGCAGTAGATCCGGATGCACAACTTAAGCAATGCTTTATTGTTTAAAATCCGTTGCAATAGATCTGGACTCTTCTGATAGATCCGAATGCTCAGCTTAGGCGATGCTTTCCTTATAAAAGGTAACACTTTCTGCTGAAATTGATAATGACCTTCAAAAGCTGTAAATAATAATCTTAACCACTTGGAACATCACTAAAACATCAAGAACAAACTTTTAAGCATTAGGATGAGTTGAGTCGAGTAGGAGACTCTGTCCTTAAAGGATACTTCGTAGTTCCTTCCAGGATTAAAGAACTCCTTCAAACTCGATTTGAATTTGGGTACATGAATTAGAAATGCTTATCATATCCAAAAATTTTGGGAGGAAGACAAGTATAAAAATTCGGTTCCGTTCTCATCTCATATGAAAAAACCCACCAACCTTTTTATAGGTAATAAAATAGTTGTTATAAAATAATAAATAAAAGCTATTAAAACCGTAACCGATGGCAGTTACAAAACATTAAACAAATGTAACCGTTGGAGAATTAAACTCACTTAAACTTGCTTTTATGGAGGAAATAAATTTTGTAACTTCCACCACATACTATTTTGACCACAAGATATTTTTCTCAACAAAAATATTACAAAATATTCTTTTGAAAGTAACATTAAATTTTCATTTTTCCAAGAATCTCCCATAACTTTCAAAAGAAGTTCAAATAAAAAGAATTTTCTGGATATCTCGAGTTTGACATATAATGCATGGAACTGGTGTCTTGTGGACTATGAACTAGAACTTGATAGATAAAATTTAACTTACGGAATATTTGGTGAAACATGTAGTTTCTATGAACCAAATAAGCACTATTGTAAGATAGGGATTTTACCATATCGCATTATACCAAGTACATTTCTGTTCATCGTGGTTTTGTGTAAATAGGCCGTGCACGTGCTTGTCCGTTGATGAGTGCTCTAGAGATATTGCCAATATTATATCTTATAGAAGCAGCCCCACTTCACACTCAAATAGGTGATATCATCAAGTGTATATTGCACTTTATACACCACTCATAAGAGCTATAAAATCTCATTAAGAGTCCTTTTGACTCAACCTCTCAAGATATGCAACATAGCACTTTTCTCACATCTAGGATTGGAGACAATATTTATAGTGCTAGTAGAACTAATGGAAGGCTTGTTAGTACCCATATGAACCTATTCCGTGGGATCTCCACTCATGTAGGTTGGGTTCCCACCCTTCATTAATTTCAAATTGGCTTAAATCTCATTCTCTCTGATGTATCCAAAATAAATTTCTTTTTCAAAAATTTATTTCCCAAATATTAGTCAGATGATTTGATCAGAATCACTCTAGATTCAAATGGATAAAATTCCATCTCAATAATATGTCTCAAACGTATATGTATACTTTTGCCATTATAGGTCTTATTTCTCAAAATATATATTGCACCTTAGCATTCTCAATATATTTTGCAATCTCAATACATTGCATGTGTTATAACACTTACTAAGAAAGTTTTTTCGACCACTTAATCTCCTTTTATATTCTAACTCTCAAGCAATTAACTCTTAACATAGCTTGCTTATAGTTTGTTTTCATATTATTGTTCTACCACCAAATGTGAGAACATAATCACTAATGAAATTATTCCCATATGAATTAAAAAAAATTCACTCATGTCATTGTTCCCTTCAAGAACATTGGGAAATTCACTAATGAATTACTTTTCATATGAATCAAAGATTCACTCAACATCATTGTTCCTCTCAAGAACAAATGGGAAATTCATTATATAGAATACCATATTTAATGGTTCCTCTCAAATATTTCTTAAGCCTCAATATGGCTTCTCTATAATCAATGATTAGATTATGTGTATACTTGCTCACGTAGCATATGCTATGTCTCATTGTGCGAAACTCATCAAGTACAAATGCATACGTGGATTTAGCCACTAGATCACGATTATCTTCCCTTGAGTATTGGAATCATAAGGGATACTTACATGATTTACATCATAAAATTCAAACTTCTTAAGAAGTTTCTCAACATAGTGTTCTTATGTTAACAAGACACTCTCATTCATCCTTATGATTCACATATCCAATATCACATTGGCTTCTCTTATGTCTTTCATGACAAATATTTGCGCATCCTTTGGAAAAATTCATCAGAAAATGAATTTTTGTCCGAAACAGTGTGTCTGTTGGAAACAACTGAATCTCGGAAGAAGCATGTCTTTTAGACATGGCTGCTACCCCAAACAGCATGTCTGTTGACATTTTTGGCTATTTATTTCACAAAAAACAATGTTGGCCATACACAGAAAAACTCGGTTGAAATTTCACTGAAACAAATTCTTGTTCTTGATTCTCTTTCTGATTTTATCCGATTGAAAAATTTGGTAAACTGGCCAAATAAATTTCAATCTAACAGTGTTTTTCGCGACTTCAGAAATATCCAAGTAATCCCAGATTTCCAACAGAGATTCAAATTTATTTTTTCTGAAGACGTCGAATGCTGAAACTGTTAAAGAGATGTCCAGTAAATTTGCAAAACTAGATAAGTTTGAGGGTCAAGATTTTCGAAGATGGCAGAAAAAGATGCATTTTCTATTGACAACACTGAAAGTGGTTTATGTTCTGAGTTTTCCCATGCTAGAGATAATAGAGAATGAAACTGTGGAACAAACAAGGAAGCGTTGCAAATGGGAGAATGATGATTACATCTGTCGTGGGCACATTCTAAATGGTATGTCTGATTCCCTATTCGATATATATCAAAACGTTGAATCTATAAAAGAACTATGGGATTCTCTGGAATCAAAGTATATGGCAGAGGATGCTTCTAGCAAGAAGTTTCTGGTTAGTAATTTCATCAATTACAGGATGGTTGATACTAGACATGTCATATAACAATATAATAAATTGTTAAGGATTCTAGGACAATTTGTTCAACATGATATGAAGATGGATGAATTCATTTCTGTTTCTAGTATCATTGACAAACTGCCACCATCTTGGAGAGATTTCAAGCATACATTGAAACATAATAAAGAGGAGTTGACTCTGGTTCAACTTGGTAGTCATCTTAAGATCGAAGAATCCTTAAGGGCTCAAGAGATTGAGAATAATCCTAAGAGCAAGAACCAAGTTAGTACTGTTTCTATAAATATGGTTGAAGAAGGTGGGATTTCTAAGAATCTAAATAGTGACAAGGGCAGTAAACGCAAGTTTAAAGGAAACAACAATAAGTTCTCCAACAAGAAGCCTAAAGTGGCATGTTGGAAGTGTGGCAAACCTGGTCATTTCAAGAAGGATTGCCGATTTGGTAAAGGGAAGAACTATTCTGGTTCGAGTGGATCTAAGGATCCTGAAAAGCAACAAGGTCAGATTTTAATGCAAAATTGTAATTCTAATCAGAATTATGCGTCTTTAATATCTGAAGCATTTTATGTGCAGGATGATGATGTTGCTTGGTGGATTGATTCAGGTGCAACAAGCCATGTTTGTAAGGATCTTCGTTGGTTCAAAGATTTGCAACCAATCGAAGATGGATCTATATTAAAGATGGGAAATGTTGCGCTGAACCAATCAAAGGACTTGGAAAAGTAGATATTGTCTTTACTTCTGGAAAATGTATTTGTTTAAGTAATGTATTGTATGTTCCTGGGATTCGAAAGAATCTGTTGTCCGGTGTTGTATTAAATAACTGTGGGTACAAACAAGTGTATGAAAGTGGCAAGTATATCTTGTCGAAACATGGTACTTTTGTAGGATTTAGATATTTATGTAATGGTATGTTTATGTTAAATATTAAAATTTCTTTTAGTGATCAATCTTCTTTTGTGCTTTCCTCTAGTGATAGTAAAAATTTGAATAAATCAGAATTATGGCATGCTAGACTAGGACATGTACATTATAAAAGATTAAAAGATATGTCTAAAGAGTTACATCAAAGTAATTTCATTAAAAGTTTACGCACTGATAGGGGAGGTGAGTATTGTGATCCAGTATATTTTCAATCTACTGGTATAATACATCAAACCACTGCTCCCTATAAACCACAGCAAAATGGTGTGGCAGAAAGGAAGAATAGAATCTTGAAAGAAATGGTTAATTCTTTGTTGTCCTATTCAGGTTTGAGTGAAGGATTCTGGGGTGAGGCTATGCTAATAGCATGTTATTTATTAAATAGAATTCCTAATAAAAGGAATAAAATTACCCCCTATGAATGTTGGTTTAAAAAGCCACCAAAGTTGAGTTTTCTAAGAGTTTGGGGTTGTAGAGCAGTGGTAAGAATCACTGAACCGAAAAGACGAAACTTGAGTGAAAGAGGTATAGACTGTATCTTCATTGGGTATGCAGAGCATTCCCATGCATATAGGTTCTATGTAATAGAATCTAATGACTATGTATCTGTAAACTTGATTGTAGAGTCAAGAGATGCTGTTTTTGATGAAGATAGATTTACATCTATATCTAGACCAAGAGACATGATTCAGAATTCATGTAGTGAGAACCCTGTTCATTCTGAAAGTTTATCTGGTGGAAATGTTTCCTTACCTGGGCCATCTAGGAATAGTACTAGAGTTAGAAAAGCTAAATCTTTTGGAGATGACTTTCATCTTTATTTAGTAGAAGGATCGAGGGATGAGGTTGAGAATCAGTATCAATATTGTTTTATCGTTGAAGAGGATCCAAAAATGTTTAATGAAGCTATGGCTTCGAGAGATGTTGCATTCTAGAAAGAAGCAATCCAGGATGAGATGGACTCTATCATGCACAATAATACATGGGAATTGACTGATTTACCACCCGGATGCAAACCACTAGGAAATAGGAGGATCTTCAAAAGGAAAATGAAAGTGGATGGTACCATAAAAAAGTATAAAGCCAGATTGGTCATCCAAGGCTTTAGGCAAAAAGAAGGAATTGACTTCTTTGATACTTATGCTCCTGTTGCGAGGACTTCTACTATTAGGTTGTTGATAGCCCTGGCAGCTATACACAACCTTGTAATTCATCAAGTGGATGTTAAAACAGCATTCCTAAATGTTGAATTAGATGAGGAAATCTATATAAAACAACCGGAAGGGTTTGTTGTGTCAGGTTATGAAAATAAGGTATGTAAGCTGAAGAAATCCTTATATGGATTGAAACAAGCGCCGAAAGCTTGGCATCAAAAATTTGATGATGTGGTTTGGTCTAACGGTTTTCATATCAACCAAGCAGACAAATGTGTATATAGCAAGTTTGATCTTTCTGGTAAAGGAGTTATGATTTGCTTATACGTGGATGACATGTTGATTTTTGGTACTAACCAAAATCATGTTAATGAAATAAAGAAATTCTTGTCATCTAGTTTTGAAATGAAGGATTTGGGGGAGGCTGAGGTGATTCTTGGTATACGAATTAAGCGGAAGAACAATGTTATTTCAATCTCCCAATCTCATTATATTGAGAAGATTTTGAATAAATTCAATTTCAAGGATTGTTCTCCAGTTAGCACTCCCTTGGAACCTTGTGTTAAGCTTATGCCTAGTAAAGGTGTTGCAGTATCTCAACTTGAATACTCGAGAGCCATTGGTAGTCTTATGTATGCCATGATTAGCACTAGGCCTGATATAGCCTTTGCTGTTGGAAAACTTAGTAGGTATACTAGTAATCCTAGTTTACATCATTGGCAAGCTTTAAGCCGAGTATTCAAGTACTTAAAAGGAACCAAGGATTATGGTTTGACCTATACTGGATTTCCTGCAATTTTTGAGGGTTATTCAGATACAATTTATATATCCAATGAAGAAGATAGTTCTTCCACAAGTGGATGGGTATTCCTTCTTGGGGGAGGCGCTATCTCTTGGGCTTTAAAGAAACAGACTTGTATCGCTGATTCAACAATGAAATCTGAATTTGTTGCATTAGCAGTAGCTGGTAAAGAAGCTAAATGGCTGAGAGATCTCGTTTATGATATTCCATTGTGGCCTAAACCAATATCACCTATATCTATTAGGTGTGATAGTGAAGCTACCTTGGCCAATGCTTACAGACAAGTATATAAGGGCAGGTCTAGACATTTAAGTGTTAGACATAGCATGATTCGGGAATGCATCATGCAAGGTGTCATATCACTAGAGCTTGTAAAAACTGAGCAAAATTTAGCCGATCATTTAACTAAAGGGTTAAGAAGAGATCTTGTGCACAAGTCGGCTATAGGGATGGGATTAAAGTCCATCTGAAATCTCTCATGTTTAGATACCCAATTCCCATCTAATATGACATTAGATGTAGAATTCAATGTGTAAAGCTTAACATTTAGAGATTGGAACACATTAGTAACATCATCCCAAGGTATGTGTTCAGACCTGGAAGATAAAGGAGGTTGAAGTTTATCTTCTTAATAGTTCTTTTGAAAAATTGCATATGCAGGTGTAAGAGTAAAAGAGCTACCTATGTGAGCATGAAGTTTAGCTGCTTCAAGAAGCTTGGACTTGGCTTTGATATGCTTATGAAGGATAAGGACACAAGGCTAGTAAAAGATAGTGTCAAGTTAGAACTTTTAAAAATTTGACTTATGTGTATATTATCTTCATGTATTTATAATGAATAACTAAGGTTCAATCCATAGTGACACCTTGGTATTCGAATATTTGGAATGTGTAATATACTAAGATGAAATTCAATCGTCACAATATTTCATTTATGCATAAGTTTGTTATTTGTTTGTGATTTTGTTTAATTAATCAAGGATTACACTAAAATGGGGGAGGATTGTTAATATTTTAGTGTAATTGGATCAACTAGTTTGACCAATGCGATCGTGACATTTCACCGAATAAGTATGGAGAGTGTGGAGTGCACACTTGTTCGGGTATTGTTTACGATTTGGGGGGTCCGGGGGCAGCGCCCCCGGGTGCGGGGTCCAAGGGGCGGCAGCCCCTGGCGGGGTCTAGGGGCAGCGCCCCCAAGCAGGTTCCGAGGGGCGGCAGCCCCTGGCAGGGTCCTGGGGCAGCGCCCCGGGCTGGGGTCGAGCTGAACCCACACATCCTTTGGAAAAATTCATCAAAAAATGAATTTTTGTCCGAAACAGTGTGTCTGTTGGACACAACTGAATCTCGGAAGAAACATGTCTTTTAGACATGGCTGCTACCCCAAATAGCATGTCTATTGACGTTTTTGGCTATTTATTTCACCAAAAACCACCAAAAACGATGTTGGTCATACACAGAAAAACTCGGTTGAAATTTCACTGCAAACAAATTCTTGTTCTTGATTCTCTTTCTGATTTTATCCGATTGAAAAATTTGGTAAACCGGCCAAATAAATTTCAATCTGACAGTGTTTTTCGTGACTTCAGAAATATCCAAGTAATCCCAGATTTCCAACAATATTGATAATAAGATTATCTTTATTCTATTGACAACATCAATACTCGGAGTAAAGATAGCCATATCATCCACATATAATCACACATATATCATTAATCATTTTAGTATAAACACACATATATCCACCTCAAATAATCAAACTTCTCAATTCATTATTTAGGTGCTTGTCAATAAAAAATACAAGAACTTAATCATCTTTCCATCCATGTCCAGGCTCTTCATACCCCTTAAGTTACACCATATAGAAACTTTCTTTTGAAAGATAATTTTAACACCCAAGTGGTGAACTCAATGTTGGTAAAGTATGCTGAATTTCAGAGATAATGGATCCAGAAGCAAAATTAATCCTGGTTGATCTGGATGAAAGAACTGGGTCCGGAAGCAAACTGAGTCTAGAAGAAAACAGGGTCTAGAAGCAAACTAAGTCCGGAAGCAAATCCAGATGAATTGATAAGGCAATGCTTTTATGAAACTTTATTTTCAAAGTTCCCTTGCCTATCCTTAAAATATCATTTTCAAACTCAATTTGGAAAGTAGGTGCAACCGGGTCAACATCCGGAACAATACTTAAAAATTGAAGCCTCTCTAGTCTTTATTGAAAACATTCACAAAGAATTTATGTTCTTTATCTCAAAGACATTATTTTCAAACACATCACTATGTTCAACATAACTTTTGAACATACAAACATAAAATTTTGTACCTATTTCTGTTTGTATAGGTTCAAGAATAATAACCTTAGTAAGACACCTCCACACTTTTGAACATTTCAAATTAGTATGATAATCCTCTCATTTCTTATATGGCGTCTTATCGATTTCTCATGTGAAATTCTATTTGTATAGAAAACTTAACAAATAGCTTCGCTAACAAATATCTCAAGTATATATCTAACATATTAAATAAGAAACTCACATATATACTTAATAATAACTCACAACATGTTCTCATGTGCCTCAAGCTTACTAGAAATTATAAACCATCAAATTTCAAGGTAAATGCACCAAAATATATCCATTTAAACGCACATAGTTACTAACAATTTTGCAAAGCAGAAATCTACTCAGTTCCAGATTTGGTGAGTCCACTTCAACACAAATTTTGAACATGTAAATGAAGTTATTTGACAAAATTTTCCTCTACTCATAAAAACATATATGTCTTAAGTTTCCAATTCCACTAAAAACACATAAAACTGATTTATATATCTTAAGTTATGCCATAAACAAACAGCTGCACTCAAATTTGAAATTTCCAGAAAATCGAGATTCTTATCTCAACTTCAATAAATATTTCAACCCACTAAATGAAAGAATTTGAAAACATTCCTTCTAAAAGTATCTTTATCTATATCTCATGAAATCATAGAAACAAGAATCACTCAAAACGGAGTTGTATAACTCAAGAAAACTCATAAACAAGCAAGAGTGTTCAAAGCTGAAATTTTCAGCAAAAACATAAAACAAAAGTTTTATCACAAATTAGACATCAACAAACTCCAATAAACATGAAATCAAGATGTCTCAAAATAAATTAATTCAAAACATATTGATCCACATAAAACATATCCAAACCTTATTTATTTCTCGATACATAAATATATTGATTCAACACAAATAGGCAAAGAAGAGCAAACACATAAATTGATAATCTCAAAAACATAAAAGAAAATTCTATGATTCATATAGCTCATTCCGACAACACACTGTCTTTGGTTATTAAAACCTTGTAGGGCTCAAAAGTTACCTTCACTCCATTTTTGCCTAAAAGCCTTGCTAAAATCGATTCGGTTTAATCATTGGGAACAAGTAGCACCTCATTATGTGCTAAAGATGTGAGCTTGAGGAGAACCTTAATTCTCCACTTCTAACTTGGGTATATATAACTATGGAGAATTTTTATTTACTCTCACAAACGTCCCTCATTACTCTATAGTCAATAACCCACTCATTCATATCAATCACCATGTTTTTTTGTGAAATGACTACAAAAATAATATCATCTACTTAACTATAAGTTGAGTAGGATTGTCACATTTCACAACTCTTTTCCTCTATTTAGGAGCATGGTGGTCACATGTATAAAAATTTTTCCTTTTATATTATTAAAGGTTTTAAAACTTTTGAGCTTTATAAATTAACCCTAGAGAAATCGTACCTTATTCCTTAGTAAGGATTGTACTCCACAATGTTTGCCTTTGAGATTATCTCCTTCCCTTTGGTTATTCTGATCTCCTTCCAATCAACATCTTCTAACCCAATGACAAACTTTTGCTCACCAATATCCATATTATTATATTTGAAAATAAAAGATTCCCATATCTCTTTAGCTTCACCGTGTGAAGCTAAAGAGATTTGGGAATCTTTTATTTTCAAATATAATAATATGATCATTGAATATCTCAATTTTTTCAAGAAAAGACTTAGCTTACAATTGGAATAGTTAGTGGAGGAACAACTATTCTCATAGTCTCGAAAGAATTGGATCCCCATGGAGTAGCATAATTTTCCATTATGGAATTATCCTTTAAGATTGATGGAAAATTTGCTCTTTAAAACTTTGTTCCGAAGTTGCTTTTTGACAGAGGCAACACTTTTCTTCAATAACTGTTGCAGAAGCTCAAGACTGGATCAGAGGCAACACTTCATTGTTCAAAACCTGTTGCAATATATCCGGAGGCAACACTTTAAGAGGAAACACTTTTGGATGAAAAATGATCCGGACTGATCCGGACGGATCCGGAGGTAAACTGATCCAGAGTGATCTAAAGGCAAACTGGATGAAAGGCAACTCTTTTAGAAACCATTGCAATAACTTTGAAACTGGATCAAAAGCAACGATCTATTATTCAGAACATGTTGCAATAGATCCGGATGCACAACGTAGGCAACGCTTTATTGTTCAAAATCCATTGCAATAGATCTGGAGTCTTCTGATAGATCCGGATGCTCAGCTTAGGCGACACTTTCCTTACAAAAGGCGACACTTTCTGCTGAAATTGAAAACGACCTTCAAAAGCTGTAAATAATGATCTTAACCACTTGAAACATCACTGAAACATCAAGAACAAACTTTTAAGCATTAGGATGGGTTGAGTAGGAGACTTTGTCCTTAAAGGATACTTCGTAGTTCCTTCCAGGATTAAACAACTCCTTCAAACTCGATTTGAGTTTGGATACAGGAATCAGAAATGCTTATCATATCCAGAAATTTTGGGAGGAAGACAAGTATAAAAATTCGGTTCCGTTCTCATCTCATATGGAAAAACCCACCAACCTTTTTATAGGTAATAAAACAGTTATTGTAAAACAATAAATAAAAGCTATTAAAACTATAACCGATGGCAGTTACAAAACATTAAACAAATGTAACCGTTGGAGAACCAAACTCACTTAAACTCATTTTTATGAAGGAAATAAATTTTGTAACTTCCACCACATACTATTTTGACCACAAGATATTTTTCTCAACAAAAATATTACAAAATATTCTTTTGAAAGTAACGTAAAATTTTCATTTTTCCAACATAAACCACCTAAAGTTTAAAGGTTGGTTGCGCTACAAAAAAAAATTGATCCACTTCTCCATTTTCGTCCAGCCTATCTACAATACTTCAAAAACCTACGTGTAGAAAAATAAACTACACGCTAAGCAAATCGCTTAGTGGTGTATACAAATTTTATTTCATAAAAAAACAATAATTTCAATATATATATATATATATATATATATATGTATATATAACACTTTTATACAAATTTAGAAACAAAATAAGTTCATAAACATAAACCAACTAAACAACTTTATAAGGCCGAAAACACAAATATTATAAAACTTGTCAAATAATAATAAAACTTTGATCCAAACTTCCAAACATATTAACCAAATGTTACCCAAAGTAAACCAAGTCATGCATAACGGAAAATTAGAATCTGAAACTTCAATATCAATATATCGGTCAAGCCCGAAGTAGAAGCTTCAATATCAATATATCGGTCAAGCCCGAAGCCGAAGCTTCAATAACAACATACCGGTCAAGCCCAAAGCCAAAGCTTCAATATCAATATATCGGTCAAGCCCGAAGCCAAAGCTTCAATAACAATATATCGGTTAAGCCCGAAGCTGAAGCTTCAATATCAATATATTTTCATTTCAATTACAATTCAAGTAAATAAGCCTTACTTAAAAGCATATGACAACTTAAATTAAATTTATCTTTCATTACTCAATAGTAAACCAATAAATAGACTAAAAATCTCAATAAAGTATCTCCAATACACTTTCTTATTCATCAAATTCGTAGAGAATTCAATCCAAGCCAATACATAACAATATTATCCCATGCAAGCACTTCAAACTAAACAAACTTATCTCCAGAAAATAAAACAGATTTGTCACTCAACTTTAACTGCAAAAACGAATTAGAAAACAGAAGAATCTATCTAAACTTTCTTCTAATAATAACTAGATATTTGTTTTATCTTTCTAACGCCATAAAAATCACAGAAAAACAATTTATATAACTCAAGTTACATAAAAAAAGCTCAGCTGTGTGCAAACTGAAAACTGACAGAAACACAACATATATTACTCAACTTCAATCAAATTTTTAGACTACTAAACAAAACAATTTGGCAATACTTTCTTCCAATGAAATCTTCATTTATGTCTTACCAAATCATAGAAACAAGAATAACTGAGTTTGAGTTCATAAATCAAAAGAAAACATCTAAGGAGTAAAAAGTGTACAATATAGAAAAATTACAGAAAACAATTCTCGTAACTCCACTTTAATCCCAAATTCGACATAGTAAATACACAATTTTAACAATACTTCACTCTAGACTTAGCTTCACACATGTCTTAAGAATTTACAAGTACAAGAATTTTCGAAATCCAATTTATAAATCAAAAGAAATATAACAAACAAGCAACTATGTTCAAATCTGAAATTTCCACCAAAACGTATAGGAAAAAAAATTAGTATACACAGACCTTTATTCCCTTCACTTGCTTCCTTCTACCTCTTTTCCCTTTTCAATCCTTTGTTATAACCTTCTACCAAAAACCATACTAAAATTCAATAAACATGTCGACAAATAAACCATTTACCTCTCTAAATATGCCTCAATAGCTATAAACTCTAGAAACAAACCCTCTATTGCAACAATTTCGACATACCTCAACTATGAACCTCTATCCCTATAAACCCTAACCCTTGAAATCCTTAATCTCTGAACTTAATAGGCTGGATTCATAATCAAAAAAGGTTTATTCATTAATTTCTAGCAAGAATAAGACATTTGATTGAATATGGAGTTTTTTTTATGACTGAACATTAGAAGTAGAGCATCGATAAGAAAAGGAGATGAAGAACAGGCTTAAGAACGTGAATGAGGCATTAGAATGTGGTGGAAATTTTTGGAGCTTTAGGCATTTATATTTGAACCACAATTACCTATATATCCTTGGTCAATTTACTAAATTCCTACTGCATCCTTTCTTAATTAATTAAAATCTCTATTTTAAAACACATAAATTATAAGTATATAGCAGTATGCATATTTTCCATAGTAAATATATCATTGTATTTGTAAATATATTAGTTAGAAAATTCGGGTCGTTAAAATTCTCCCCTTCTTAAGAATTTTCTTCCCGAAAATTATCAGAAAACAGCTGCGAATATTAAGTTCTCAGTGTTTCCTCCAGCTCCCATGTTACTTCTTATGCCTTGTGGTTTCTCTAAAGTACTTTTACTAATGGAATAGACTTGTTTCTCAATTGAATTTGCAGGAAAAAGTTGATTTTGAATCCCAATAGGGCAATTCATGTACACTTTATTTACAACACTATGCTCTATAGGATTGGTCACTTTAATATGTTCTCCTAATTCTTCTACATGCATCCAACACCTTCTCTGCAGTATATATATTTATGAATGGTAAGAACTTAGATCTATTAGTGCATATGCATCATTATCAAAGAATGAGAGTTTAACAAGAATAACCTAAGCATGCTCTCAAGTTTTGGGTCCTCAGATCGTATAACTTTAAGAGTCTATCCAATAACATTATACTCTCAACATTAGGGCTGTAAAGGAGCCGAACTACTCATGAACTACTCGGTGTTCGGCTCGGTCAAAGCTTGTTTGAGCTCGATTCATTAATAAATGAGCTTGTTTGTGAACAAAATTTCAGGCTTGTTATCGTAAACAAACCAAGCTTGAATAAGGGGATAGTCGGCTCGAAAGCTCGCGAACATGCTCGATAAGAGGCTCGCAAACTAGTTCACCAACAGGATCATTATTAGGCTCGTTAACATATTTGAAAACTTTATACATTATATTTATGAAATAAATAGATGATGAATAAATATAAAATAGTGTATGCGTAAAATGGATATAAAAAGGTACAAAGAAAAATATTGTATAAAGTGCTGTATAAAATATAAATAAAAAAAGAGAAAAGATAGATATAAAGCCTAAAAAAGGCAATTCGGATCCATTCCAATCCCTACTATATATATTCATCCATCTCTATATGCTTAGTAAAACTCTAATCTCATTTTCCTTAATATAGCCGCCAATACAACACTCCTCATCTTCCTCTTTTTATTACAGTAATTTGTTGTGTTTAGATCCTTCATCTCTGATTTTTCATCTTACAGATTCTATCTTTTTTATAAGTTGAGCTCTCGATTTAAACAAAGCTCGAGATAGGCTCGAAGCTCGGCTCGAGCTCGGTTTGACCAAGCTCGGCTCGGGCTCGGTTTGACCAAGCTCATGCTCGGTTCGTGTTCGTTAAAATTTAAATGAACAGAGCTTGAACAGTCAATGTTCGAGATCGGCTCGGTTCGTTTACAACCCTACTCATCATCATCTTCCTTATTTCCCTTAGTTTAGTAGTAATAACCTATACCTTAAAATTGGACCAAAGTAGATCAACAACTAACACATCATATTTGTATCCTAAATGACATATACATCCTAGTCCTAAAATCGCTTAAACCTCGCTCTGATATCACAAAATATAACACCCCCTTAATTAAAGTTAATAAAGAAATGCCAGAATAATTAAATAAAACTCCTTTTTATATTATCCATATCTTGTACATATATTCAATACAATTTATATTCTGTTATATCTCATTTAAACATAAATATATATAATCATTAAACATATTATCTAATTTCTCTTAGCCTTCTCCAAAATACATATTTACATTAGCTATACTATTATGTACATGCCATTATATTACAATATCACAAAACTTAAACTACACTTAAACTACCTAAAGTTTAAAGGTTGGTTGCGCTACAAAAAAAAGTTGATCCACTTCTTCACTTTGGTCCAGAGTATCTACAATACTTAAAAAACCTACGTGTAGAAAAATAAACTACACGGTAAGCAAATCGCTTAGTGGTGTATACAAGTTTTATTTCACAAAAAAAATACAATAATTTCAATATATATATATATATATATATATATATATATATATATATATATATATATATAACACTTCATGATTTATACAAATTTAGAAACAAAATACGTTCATAAACATAAACCAACTAAACAACTTTATAAAACCGAAAACACAAATATTATAAAACTTGTCAAACAATAATAAAACTTAAATCCAAACTTCCAAACCTATTAACCATATGCTGCCCAAAGTAAACCAAGTCATGCATAACAGAAAATTAGAATCTGAAACTTCAATATCAATATATCGGTCAAGCCCAGAGCAGAAGCTTTAATATCAATATATCGGTCAAGCCCGAAGCCGAAGCTTCAATGACAATGTATCGGTCAAGCCCAAAGCCGAAGCTTCAATATCAATATATCAGTCAAGTCCGAAGCCGAAGCTTCAATAACAATATATCGGTCAAGCCCCTAGCCGAAGTTTCAATATTAATATATTTTCATTTCAATTACAATTCAAGTAAATAAGTCTTACTTAAAAGCATATGACAACTTAAATTAAATTTATCTTTCATTACTCAGTAGTAAACCAATAAATAGACTAAAAATCTCAATAAAGTATCTCTAATACACTTTCTTATTCATCAAATTCATAGAGAATTCAATCCAAGCCAATACATAACAATATTATCCCACGTAAGCACTTCAAACTAAACAAACTTATCTCCAGAAAATAAAATAGATTCGACACTCAACTTTACCTGCAAAAACGAATTAGAAAACAGAAGAATCTATCTAAACTTTCTTCTAATCAATAATAGATTTTTTTTATTTATCTTTCTAATGCCATAAAAATCACATAAAACCAATTTATATAACTCAAGTTACATAAAAAAACTCAGCTATGTGCAAACTGAAAACTGACACAAACACAACATTCATTAGTCAACTTCAATCAAATTTTCAGACTACTAAACAAAACAATTTGGCAATAATTTCTTCCAATGAAATCTTCATTTATGTCTTACCAAATCATAAAAACAAGAATGATAGAGTTTGAGTTCATAAATCAAGAGAAAAAACATCTAAGGAGTAAAAAGTGTACAATCTGGAAAAATTACAGAAAACAATTCTTGTAACACAACTTTAATCCCCAATTTGACTTCGTAAATACACAAATTTAACGTTACTTCACTCTAGAATTAGCTTCACACATGTCTTAGGAATTTACAAGTACAAGAATTTTCGAAATCTAATTTATAAATCAAAAGAAATTCAACAAACAAGCAACTATGTTCAAATCTGAAATTTCCAGCAAAACATGTAGAAAAAAAAATTAGTATACACAGACCTTTATTCCTTTCACTTGCTTCCTTCTACCTCTTTTCCCTTTTCAATCCTTTGTTATAACCTTCTACCAAAAACCATACTAAAATTCAATAAACATGTCCACAAATAAACCATTTACCTCTCTAAATATGCCTAAATAGCTATAAACTCCACAAACAAACCCTCAATTGCAACAATTTCAACTTACCTCAACTACGAACCTTTATTCCCATAAACCCTAACTCTTGAAATCCTTAATCTCTGAACTCAATAGGCTGGATTCATAATCAAAAGAGGTTTATTCATTAATTTCTAGCAAGAATAAGACATTTGATTGAATATGGAGTTTTTTTATGACTGAACTTAAGAAGCAGAGCATCGATAAGAAAAGGAGACCAAGAACAGGCTTAAGAACGTGAATGAGGCATTAGAATGTGCTGGAAATTTTTGGAGTTTTAGGCATTTATATTATACCACAATTACCTATATATCCTTGGTCAATTTACTGAATTCCTACTGTATCCTTTCTTAATTAATTATAATCTCTATTTTAAAACACATAAATTATACTTATATAGTAGTATGCATATTGTCCATAGTAAATATATCATTGTATTTCTAAATATATTAGTTAGAAAATTCGGGTCGTTATAATTCTCCCCCTCTTATGAATTTTTATCCCGAAAATTACCAGAAAATAGCTGCGGATATTAAGTTCTCATTGCTTCCTCCAGCTCCCATATTACTTCTTCTACCTTGTGGTTTCTCTAAAGTACTTTTACTAATGGAATAAACTTGTTTCTCAATTAAATTTGCAGGAAAAAGTTGATGTTGAATCCCAATAGGGCAATTCATATACACTTTATTTACTACAACACTAGATTCTATAGGATTAGTCACTTCAATATGTTCTCCTAATTCTTCTACATGCATCCAACCCCTTCTCTTGTGCTACATATATTTATGAATGGTAAGAACTTAGATCTATTAGTGCATATGCATCATTATCAAAGAATGAGAGTTTAACAATAATAACTTAAGCATACTCTCAAGTTTCGGGTCCTCATATCGCATAACTTTAAGAGTCTATCCAATAGCATTATAGTCTCATCATCATCTTCCTTATTTCCCTTAGTTTAGTAGTAATAACCTATACGTTAAAATTGGAACAAAGTAGATCAACAACTAATACATCATATTTATATCCTAAATGACATGTACATTCTAATCCTAAAATTGCCTAAACCTCACTCTGATACCACTAAATGTAACACCCCCTTAATAAAAGTTAATAACAAAATGCCACAATAATTAAATAAAACTCCTTTTTATATTATCCATATCTTGTACATATACTCAATACAATTTATATTATGTTATATCTCATATAAACTTAAATATATATAATCATTAAACATATTGTCTAATCTCTCTTATCCTTCTCCAAAATACATATTTACATTAGCTATACTATTATGTACATGCCATTATATTACAACATCACAAAACTTAAACTACACTTAAACAACCTAAAGTTTAACGGTTTGTTGCGCTTAAAAAAAATTGATCTACTTCTCCACGTTGGTCCAGGCTATCTACAATACTTAAAAAACCTACGTGTAGAAAAATAAAATACACGCTAAGCAAATCGCTTAGTGGTGTATACAAATTTTATTTCGTGAAAAAATACAATAATTTCAATATATATATATATATTTATACAAATTTAGAAACAAAATAAGTTCATAAACATAAACCAACTAAACAACTTTATAAAACCGAAAACACAAATATTATAAAACTAGTTAAATAATAATAAAACTTTGATCCAAACTTCCAAACATATTAACCATATGTTTCCCAAAGTGAACCAAGTCATGCGTAACGGAAAATTAGAATCCGAAACTTCAATATCAATATATCGGTCAAGCCTGAAGCCGAAGCTTTAATATCAATATATCGGTCAAGCCCGAAGCAGAAGCTTCAATAATAATATATCGGTCAAGCCCAAAGCCGAAGCTTCAATATCAATATATCGATCAAGCTCGAAGCCGAAGCTTCAATAACAATATATCGGTCAAGCCGAAGCCGAAGCTTCAATATATTTTCATTTCAATTACAATTCAAGTAAATAAGCCTTACTTAAAAGTATATGACAACTTAAATTAAATTTATCTTTCGTTGCTCAATAGTAAACAATTAAATAGACTAAAAATCTCAATAAAGTATCTCCAATACACTTTCTTATTCATCAAATTCATAGAGAATTCAATCCAAGCCAATACATAACAATATTATCCCATGTAAGCACTTCAAACTAAACAAACTTATCTCCAGAAAATAAAACAGATTCGTCAGTTGACTGCAAAAACGAATTAGAAAATAGAAGAATCTATCTAAACTTTCTTCTAATAATAACTAGATATTTGTTTTATCTTTCTAAATCCATAAAAATCACATAAAATCGATTTATATGACTCCAAGTTACATAAAAAAAAAACTCAGCTGTGTGCAAACTAAAAACTGACAGAAACATAACATTCATTACTCAACTTCAATCAAATTTTCAGACTACTAAACAAAACAATTTGGCAATACTTTCTTCCAATGAAATCTTCATTTATGTCTTACCAAATCATAGAAACAAGAATGACTGAGTTTGAGTTCATAAATCAAGAGAAAATTTCTAAGGAGTAAAAAGTGTACAATCTGGAAAAATTACAGAAAACAATTCTCGTAACTCCACTTTAATCCCAAATTCGACATAGTAAATACACAATTTTAACAATACTTCACTCTAGACTTAGCTTCACACATGTCTTAAGAATTTACAAGTGCAAGAATTTTCGAAATCCAATTTATAAATCAAAAGAAATTCAACAAACAAGCAACTATGTTCAAATCTGAAATTTCCAGCAAAACATATAGAAAAAAAATTAGTATACACAGACCTTTATTCCCGCTTCCTTCTACCTCTTTTCCCTTTTCAATCCTTTGTTATAACCTTCTACCAAAAACCATACTAAAATTCAATAAACATGTCCATAAATAAACCATTTACCTATGTAAATATGCCTAAATTGCTATAAACTCTTCAAACAAACCCTCAATTGCAACAATTTCAACTAACCTCAACTACGAACCTTTATTCCCATAAACCCCTAACTCTTGAAATCCTTAATCTCAGAACTCAATAGGCTGGATTCATAATCAAAAGAGGTTTATTCATTAATTTCTAGCAAGAATAAGACATTTGATTGAATATGGAGTTTTTTTTTATGGCTAAACATAAGAAGCAAAGCATCGATAAGAAAAGGAGATGAACGAATGAGGCATTAGAATGTGCTAGAAATTTTTAGTGTTTTAGGCATATATATTTATACAAAAATTACCTATATATCGTAGGTCAATTTACTGAATTCCTACTGCATCCTTTCTTAATTAATTATAATCTCCATTTTAAAACACATAAAATTATAAGTATATAGTAGTATGCATATTTTCCATAGTAAATATATCATTGTATTTCTAAATATATTAGTTATAAAATTCGGGTCGTTATAGTGTCTTATCGGTTTCTCATGTGAAATTCTATTTGTATAGAAATCTTAACAAATAGCTTTCACCAATAAATATCTCAAGTATATATCTAACATATTAAATATGAAACTCATATATATACTTATTAATAACTCACAACATGTTCTCATGTGCCTCAAGTTTACTAGAAATTATAAATCATCCAATTTCAAGGTAAACACACCAAAATTATACTCATATAACCACACATGGTTACTAACAATTTTGCAAACCTAAAATCTGCTCAGTTCCAGATTTCGTGAGTCCACTCCAACTCAAATTTTGAACATGTAAACAAAGTTATTTGAAAAAACTTTCTTCTACTCATAAAAACATATATGTCTTAAGTTTCCAATTCCATTAAAAACACATAAAACCAATTTGTACATCTCAAGTTATGTCACAAACAATCAGCTGTGCTCAAAGCTGAAATTCCAGAAAATCGAGATTATTATCTCAACTTCGACAAATATTTCAACTCACTAAACGAAAGAATTTGAAAGACATTCCTTCTAAACATAACTTCATCTATGTCTCATAAATCCATAAAAACAATAATTTCTCAAAACGGAGTTGTATAACTCAAGAAAACTCATAAACAACCAAGAAGGTTCAAAACTGAAATTTTTTTAGCAAACATAAAACAAAAGTTTTATCACATATAGGCTATCAACCAACTCCAATAAACCTGAAATCAAGATCAACTTAAATCAAAGCATATTAACCCACATAAAACATATCAAAATCTCATTAATTTCTCAACAAATAAATTTTTTTATTCAACACAATTTTCACCCTTAAAAACTTTAAAAGTTCGAACTTATGAAATAAAACTACTCAAATTCTTAAGCCTTAACTACCACAACGCAAATCTCATGATTCAACCAAATTGGTAAAGAAAAGCAAACATATAAATTAATAATCTCAAATATATTCTATGGTTCATATAGCTTATTCCGACAACACACACTATCCATGGTTATTAAAACCTTATCGGATTCAAAAGTTACCTTCACTCCATTTTTGCCTAAAAGGTTCGTTAAAACCAATTCGGTATAAATTGGGAACAAGTAGCACCTCATTATGTGCTAAAGATGTGAGATTGAGTAGAACCTTTATTCTCTACTTTCAACTTGGGTATATATGACTATGGAGAATTTTTATTTACTCCCACAAACGTGCCTTATTACTCCATCGTCAATAACCCACTCATTCACATCAATCACCATGTTTACTTGTGAAATGACTACAAAAATAATATCATCTACTTAACTATAAGTTGAATAGGATTGTCACATTTTACAACTCTTTTCATCCATTTAGGAGCACGGTGGTCACATGTATAAAATTTTCCCTTTTTATATTATTCAAGGTTTTATTACTTTTGAGCTTTATAAATTAACCATACAGAAATTCGTACCTTTTTCCTTAGCGAGGATTGGTCTCCATGGTGTTTGCTTTTGAGACTATCTCCTTCTCTTTAGTTATTTCGGTCTCCTTCCAATTGACTTTATTTAGGACAATATAACTTTTGCTTATGAGCACCCTCATAATTGTATTTGGAAATCAAATATTCCCAAATCTTATTAGCTTTAACTTTCGAAAAATAGCACCAAATTTAATTTTTGTACATAAATGACTTAGCTTATAGTGGAGGAACAATTGCTTTCATTTTTTCGAAGGAATTGGATCCCCATGGAGTAGCAAAATTTTCCATTACAGAATTATCCTTTAAGATTGTTGGAAAATTTTATTGATAATTATTCCAAAATTGATCTGGAAGCAAGATATAGCTGAAAGTTGGATTCGGATGTAAGATATGGCTGGAAGCTGGATCCGAATGCAAATTAGGCTGGAAGCTGGATCCGACAGCAAAATATGGCTGGAAGCTGGATCCAGATACAAATTAGGCTGGAAGCTAGATCCGAAAGCAAAAATGTCTGGAAGCTGGATCCGGATATAAATTAGACTGGAAGCTAGATCCGGAAGCAAAAATGTCTGGAAGCTGGATCCGGAAGCAAAAATGGCTGGAAGCTGGATTCAGATGTACAGATAAACAAAGTATTATAGAAACTTGAATTTGAAACAAAACAAACTTGAGGCAGCAGTAAGCAGAATGAGTTGAGTCACGTAGGAAACGCTGTCCTTAAAGGATACTTCGTAGTTCCTTCCAGGATCAAAAAACTCCATCAAGCTCGATTTGAACTTGGAGACAGGAATCAGAAATGTATATGTATATATCCAGAAACTAGAAAAGAGAATAGTAGTCGGTATGTCTTAAAGTAAAACACTGAAAGCCTTTTTATAGGTGAAAATAATAGGCGTTGGAAAACATCAAAAGGCAGTCATAAAAGGCCATAACCGGTAGGAGTTACAAAATCGTAAATGAGAATATGACTGTTGGCAATTAAGAGGTCTGTTACAGTTTCAATTAACACCCCTCAAAATTCAACAGCCACGGGTAAGCAATTTAAATTTAAAAGATATTTTTGACAAATATTATTTCCTCAATAAAAATAATAAAATAGTTTCGAGCATAGTCCCCATCGCCCGCACAGGGGGGATTCCACTGATTTGCACTAGAAATGGCTTTGGGCCATTTCTCTCATGTGCGCGAGAGCCCACCTATTCCCTCTCTCAACTTAGCAAGCCCATATGGAACATCTCAATATAAAGTCAGAAATTCACTTATCAAAAACCCATGTGGGATATTGGTTCTTTTGAAAGTAACTCTAAACACTAGCTTTTCCAACAATCCCCCACAACTTTCAAAAGAAGATTTAAAACAAAATAATTTTCTGGATATCTCTGGTTTGACATATAATGCATGGAACTGGTGTCTTGTGGACTATGAACCAGAACTTGATTGATAAAATTTAACTTACGGAATATTTGGTGAAACATATAGTTTCTATGAACCAAATAAATGCTATTGTAAGATAGGGATTTTATCATATCGCATTATACCAAGTACATTTCTGTTCATCGCGGTTTTGCACAAATAGGCCGTATGCGTGCCTGGCATTTGATGAGTGCTCTAGAGATAGCACCAAAATTATATCTCATGGAAGCGGCCCCACTTCACACTCACATAGGTGATATCATCAAGTGTATAGTGCACTTTATACACTACTCATAACAGCTATGAAATCTCATTAAGAGTCCTTTTGACTCAACCTTTCAAATTATGCAACATAGCACTTTTCACACATCTAGGATTGGGACCATGATAAAAATTTATTTTATTTTTATATATAGTGCTAGAAAAACTAACGGAAGGCTTGTTAGTACCCATATGAACCTATTCCATGGGATCTGCACTCATCTAGGTTGGGTTCCCACCCTTCATTAATTTCAAATTGGCTTAAGTCCCATCCCCTCGGATGTTTCGAAGATTAATTTCTTCCCCATATGCTTGGTCAGAGGATCGGCCAAATTCACTTCTGACCTTACATAATTTATAGATACTACTCCATCTTTTAGCAATTGCTTCACAACTTTATGTCTCAAACGAATATGTTTATTCTTGCCGTTGAAGGTCTTATTTTTTGATATAGATATTGTCGCTTGGCAATCACAATGTATATAAACCGAGGGTGTTGGCTTTACTCCCAAAGGCACACCCGCTAAGAAGTTTCTTAACCACTCAGCCTCATTATAAGTCAACTCTAATGCCACAAACTCAGATTTCATTGTGGACTTCACAATAATAGTTTGTCTAGTTGACTTCCATGTTATTGAGCCACCACCAAGGGAAAAACATAACCACTAGTGTACTTAGTCTCATCTGAATCAGAGATCCAGTTTGCATCACTGTACCCCTCGAGGACATCGGGTTTTCCACTATATAGAATACCATAATTCATGGTACCTCTTAAATATTTCATAAGCCTTAAAATGGCTGCCCAATGACCATTATTTGGATTATGTGTATATCTACTCAATCTACACACAACATACGCTATATTAGGACGTGTGAAATTCATCAAGTACAATAAACTACCAATAATTTGTGCATACTTGGATTGAGCTATGGGCTCACCTTTATTTTTACTCAAATGGATATTGGAATCATAAGGGGTACTCACATGATTTACATCATAATGTTCAAACTTCTTGAGAAGTTTCTCAACATAATGCTCTTGAGTTAACAAGATGCCATTATCCTTCCTTATGATTCTCATTCCCAATATCACACTTTCTTCACCCATATTTTTCATATCGAACTTTGATGATAAGAATATCTTTGTTCTATTGATAATATCAATACTCGGACTAAAGATAAGCATATCATCAACATAAAGACATATAATCACACCATTAATAAATTTAGAATATATACATTTATCCACCTCAAGTGATGTGAAACCATCATCTAATAAAGTTTGATCAAATTTCTCATGCCATTGTTTGGGTGCTTGTTTTAAACCATATAAAGATTTTATCAATTTACAAACTTTCCCCTTTTGTCCTGGCTCAACATATCCCTCAGGTTGCACATTATAAATTTCTTCATCTAAATCACCATTTAGAAAGGCAGTTTTAACATCCATTTGGTGAATAAAAAGATTATGAACAGAAGCCAAAGCAATTAAAATACGAATAGAAGAAATTCTAGCCACCGGAGCATAGGTATCAAAATAGTCAATATCTTCTTTTTGAGTAAAATCTTTTGTAGCAAGATGAGCTTTAAATTTATCAATAGAGCCATCAGGATGACGTTTCTTTTTGAAAATTCGTTTGCAACCAATAGGTTTAGCTCCTGGAGGTAAATCAACCAAAATCCAAGTTCCATTTTTCAAAATAGAATCAAGCTCAATTTTAATGGCTTCTCGCCAAAACTTTGAGTCGGAAGAAGAAATAGCTTTAGAAAAACTCACAGGTTCATCTTTAATTAAATAAGTGTAAAAATCATCACCAAAGGTTTTTGCTTTACGAAATCTCTCGCCTTCCCTCAAAATCTCATTTTCAAATTTATTTTGAGGAATGGGTGCAACCTAGTTAACATCTAGATCAACTCTAGATTCGGGAAATTCAGTAGTCTTTAATGGAAAAACATTCTAAAAAAATTCAGTATTCTTTGTCTCAATAATTGTGTTATATTCATACACATCACTTTTAAGCACGAGAAATCTATAGGCAGCACTATTTGGAACATAGCCTATGAAAACACAATCTAAAGTTTTTGAACCTATTTTCCTCTTTTTAGGTTCGGGAAGAAGAACCTTAGCTAGACACCCCCACACTTTCAAATAATTCAAAGTAGGATGATAACCCTTCCATAATTCATAAGGTTTCTTACTGGTCTTCTTATAAGGAATCCTATTTTGTACATCACAAGCAGACAAAATAGGCTCACCCCACCAATTATCAGGAGCACCAGAACTTAAAAGCATACATTTCAACATTTCTTTTAAGGTACGATATTTCCTCTCAGCTATACCATTGGATTCAGGTGAATAAGGAGGTGTGGTCTCATGTATAATACCATGTTTCTCACAAAGGTCACTTAGGGCAATATACTCACCACCTCTATCGGATCTAATCCTTTTAATCTTCTAATTCAACTGATTCTCAACCTCATTTTTGTATAGCACAAATTTATCAAAAGCCTTATCTTTACTATTAAGTAAATACACTTTTGTATACCTTGAAAAATCATCAATAAAATTAATATAATACTTTTCCCCACCTCTAGTCATGGTATTTTTCAAGTCTCCCAAATCGGAGTGTATTAAACTTAATAATTCAGATTCTCTATATATTGAACTAAAAGACTTTCTAGTTTGTTTTGATTCAATACAGATTTCACATTTGTCAAAACTAGAAAAATTGAAGTTTGGGATCAAGCCACTAGAGTTCAAAAGTTTCAAATAAGGCAAACTAATATGACCTAATCTAGCATGCCATAAAACACAAGAAACAACAATATAAGAAGAAGTACTAGCATCATTATTATTAATAATTTGAGCAACATTGAGTACAAAAAGTCCATGGTTCAAATAACCCTTTCAGACAAACACATTATTTTTAGTCATTACAACTTTGTCGGACTCAAAAGTTACCTTTACACCACTCTTGCCTAAAAGGCCCACAGAAACCAAATTGGCTCTAATATTAGGAACATGTAACACCTCAAAGAGTGCCAATAGTTTGCCCGATGTGAGCTTGGGAAGAACTTTCCCTTTTCCAAGAATATGTGTCGTTCTAGAATCACCAAGGTAAATTGTTTCTTCTCCACTTTCAACTGGAGTATATGATTTGAAAGCATTTCTATTAGCACAAATGTGCCTCATAGCTCTAGAATCAAGAATCCACTCATTTTCATCGGCCACCATGTTTACTTGTGAAATGATCGTAGCAATAATTTCATCATCTACTTCAACCAAATTAGCTCTAGTTTATCGGGATTGTCATTCACAACTCGTTTCCTACATTGAGGAGCATGGTGACCGGGTTTTCCATATATAAAACAGTTCCATTTCTTTTTGAAGGTTTTACCACTTTTGGGTTTGAAGCCATGTTCGTACCTTTTCTTTGAACGAGGAGCAGTTTCCACGATATTTGCCTTGGAGACTATCTCTTTCCCTTTAGCAATGTTGGCCTCTTTCTTATTAGCATCCTCGATGATGATATGCTTGATTAGCTTAGTGAGTGATAAGGTCTTTTGTTTATGTTTGAGTTGCTACTTGTACACAATGCAAGAAGAAGGCAACTTCTCAATAAGAACTCCCGCTAAAAACTCATCAGGAAGTACAATCTCCTTAGCCTTCAAATCCTTAACAAGTTTTTGATACTCATTGATTTGATTCTTAATGTCCTTATCTTCAACCATCTCCCATTTGTAATATTTTGTAACGAACCAAAATTTCTACAAATTTGCTTATAATAAATTACTATGGTATTAAAATATCATAGAAATTATTTTTGTAGTTATTATTATTGTTATTGGATATAAGGCATGAGGAAATAAGAGCTAATTAAATAAGAGGGATGGATTGGACATTTAATTATTTATCCAAGGGCAATATTGGAAATTAAAAAAAAAAAAAGAAAAGAAAATGCATACATGATATCCAGCATCTTCTCTTACCACTCTTTACCTCCACCATTTTTCTTCTCTTCTATTTCTTCCTTTCCTTATCAATTTTTTTATAATCCAAAAACTTCCGATTTCTTCGATTCAACTTCGAATTCTTATTAGAAATCGATCCTTAAGCCCTCTATCATCATCAATTTCAGTCAATCAAGACTAAAAGAGGAGGATTTAGATTTTAAGGTTTGGATGAATAGTTATCCGAGTTTGAGGTGAGTGATTTTTGGTGAAATTAAAGCTTAATTAGTAGAATTCATGGTAGATTAAGCATATTTATGGTATTAGGAAGTTTATTTATGCAATATCTTGATAGAATTATATATGGCTGTTGTAGAGGAAGCTATTGCAAGTAAATCAAAGGCAAAAGAGGTAGGAGAGAGCTAGAAAGAGCATAGAAAAAGGTTTGTGTCTCGAATTTCGATTTCTCGATTTTTCGGAAAATTTTCCAGATTGTATACCTGTTTTGTTTTAATGTTTTCTCTCATTATATAAATCCAATTTGAACGATTCTTGATTCTATTGATATCTACAGAAAATAAGGAATATATGTTCAGAAGAAACCTTGTTGAATTTCGTTCATTTTCAATGTGAAATTTTCGTTTGAAGTTGAGTCATGAAATCTGTTTTCGGAAAATCTCAGCTTTGTACAATGTTTAGTATTTTGATCATAACTTTGGTTATACAATATGGATTTCTGTGATTCTAGTGGCTTTGGAAAGTTCAGACATGTGTCTAATTATGTTTAGGAGAAAGTTGTTCGATTAGATGATGTTTTGATAGCGAAAAATGCAGGGGAGGTCAGGTTACGAAACCTGGAAAAATTCTGGAAAGTATGAATATTGATTTTATTGAGTTTTAATTGAAGTTTGATGCTTAAAAATTTGGGATTTTGATTTCTTAATTATTGAAGTTATGTTGAATTATGATTGATGGTTTATACTGGAATTTTTAAGATGTTACTTTGATTTATTGCCCTTATTAAACGAGTAGAATATGGGTCAGGGTAGATTGGCACCAATAAAGGGGGGTACAGTACTGTACAAACAATTGAAGCTTTGGCTTCGGGCTTTGGCCGATATTATGATATATATATATATATATATTGATATTGAAGCTTCGGCTTCAGGCTTGACCGATATGTTGATTTTGAAGCTTCGGCTTCGGGTTTGACCGATATATATTGATTTTGAAGCTTCGGCTTCGGGCTTGACCGATATATTGATTTTGAAGCTTCGGCTTCGGGCTTGTCCGCTCCTATATCCATTTTACCATTATTCAGGACTTGTTTACTTTGGGCAATATGTGGTTAAAGTGTTTGGAAAAATTGGGTACAAATTTGATTGTACTTTGAAAGGATTACTATATAAGTTTTGTGATTTGGTTCCATAAAGTTGGTTAATTTATTTTTAACTTATAAATATACTTTGTTTCTATTTTAAAAATATTCAAAGTTGTTATATTTTTTTATGGACACCACTAAGCAAATTGCTTAGCGTGTAGTTTTTTTTGCTACACGTAGGTTGAGAACTTATAGATAGCTTGGACCAAAGTGGAATAAGTGGATCAGCTTGAAGAGCAAATAAGGAAAGACTCGAGGTGGATATATATTTTAATGTAATATTATGGTTTGTAGAATAATGGCATGTACTAGATAGTGTGAGAAATATAAAGTGGTATTGAGAAATATTTGGAGTTGGAAACATTATATTTGTATTTGCACATATTAAATCTACAAGTATTGAATTTCAAATAATGGAGTAGAGTTATTTATTGGGTGTTTATAGTTACCATGGCACTCCCTATATGTGGGGTGTTACATTTGTTGGTATCAGAGCTGAGGTTTAGGCGATTCTAGGACTAGTATGTACATGCCATTAAGGATATAAATATGTTATGTTAGTTGTTTGATCCACTTTGGTCCAATTTTCAAGAATAAATTATGGCTAGTAGTAGTCACATCCGGAGAGAGGAAGAGGATACTGAGAGTACGGTCTGTATTAGACAAGAGGATGAACAATGACATGAACCACCACCCGTTCATGGATTTCCTGAACAACCTACTCCAGCACAAGCTGCTTTACTTCAGAATATGACTACTGAAGTAATCATACAAGTACTACGAAACATACAAATCCCTCAAGTTCCTGTCGTACCTCACATTGAAAGAAGAGAGGAGAGAACTCCTCTTGAAAGAATCAAGAAGCTTCCGGCTGATGACTTCAAAGGGGATACAGTGAATCCTGCAATTGCAGAAGATTGGCTTGATCATACTAAATGGTGTATGACTAGGCTTCATTTTACAGATGGAGAGAGATTAGACTATGTTCAAGGTCTACTCAAAGAACAATCTAGGAGGTGGTGGGATAATATTGTGAGAGAAAGGCGACCCGGAGAAATCACCTGGAGTCTTTTCTTGGAACAATTTGACAAAAAGTATGTTAGTGAACGATTCAAGGATGAGCAGAGGAAATTATTCTTGTCTTGGAGATAGGGACGAATGACTGTATCAGAATATGAAATTTAATTCCTCAAACTCGAGAGGTATGCTCGTGATATCATTGACAGTGAAGTAAAACGATGTAAGAGATTCGAGGATGGGCTGTATGATGAAATTAGAGTGCATTTACTTGCACAAAAGATTAGAGTGTTCAATGACTTGGTTGATGCTGCTACGGGCATTGAGAAGATCAATTCAGATAGACAACAAAGAATGGCTAAAAGGTCTGGATTTCAAAAGGGATCGCAGGGTCCAGCTAGTTTAGAATCTCTAAGTAAGAAACAGAAGGGAATATCAGAACAAACACAATCTCATTTCAGAGGGTTTTCAACGAGACAAACCATAAGTATGGGGTCAGCAGTTAGTGTACCTTCAAGTTGAGGCAGAGGAAATATTCCACAATGTTCTAATTGTGGAAGGATGCATACAGGGGAATGTTAGGGAATAGGTAGAGTCTGCTTTACATGTGGCTCAAGGGAACATTTGATTGCAAATTGTCCTCAAAGACAGATAAGTGCATCTACATCTATAGTAGTTCCTGCTCCTACAATGCAAGGTGGAAGAGGAAGAGGAAGAGGAAATGCTAGTGGTTCAAGTGGACATGTTGTGGCTCAACAAGCACTGCAGAGTGGTAGACCGGGAGGAATGGCGCGAAGTTATGCAATCCGAGGGCCTGAGACTAGAGAATCTACCAAAGTTATTATCGGTAAATTTTCATTCTTTAATCACGATGTTTATGCTTTGATAGATCCTGGTTCATCTCATTCATATATATGTACTGCATTAGCACAAGAGAAAGGGTTGCATGTAGAAGAATTAGGGGAAAATATTGAAGTGACTAATCCTTTAGGACACAGTGTGATAGTAAGCAAAGTGTATATGAATTGCCCTATTATGATTCGACATCAACTTTTCCATGCAAATTTAATTGAGTTACCTTTCCGAGATTATGATGTTATCTTGGGAATGGATTGGTTATCGGAACATCGGGCTATAGTGGATTGCAAAAATAAAAGAATGTCACTTCAAATTTCTGATGGAGAAGAAATAGTTATCGTGGGTGAAAGATCAGATTATCTCTGTAACATAATTTCTTTTATGAAGACTAAAAGATTAATTCGGAAGGGATGTCAGGCCTACCTAATATTCGCTCTAGAATTAAAGGAAGGTGAGTTAGAATTGCAGAATATTCCTACGGTATGTGATTTTCCTGATGTATTTCCAGAAGAACTACCGGGGTTGCCACCAAAAAGAGAGGTAGAATTCGCAATTGATGTATTGTCGGGTACCGCACTAGTATCCAAAGCTCCATACAGAATGGCACCTGCTGAACTGAAAGAGTTAAAGATTCAGTTGCAAGAATTGTTAGACAAAGGATTCATACGCCCCGAGTATATCCCCGTGGGGTGCACCAGTGTAGTTTGTTAAGAAGAAAGATGGGTCGCTCCGATTATGTATTGATTATCGGGAGTTGAATAAATTGACAGTGAAGAACAAGTATCCATTGCCAAGGATTGAAGACTTATTTGATCAACTCAAGGGTGCCAAATACTTCTCTAAGATTGATTTGAGATCAGGTTACTATCAGATGAGAGTGAAAGATGATAACATTGCAAAGACGGCTTTCCGAACTAGATATGGGCACTATGAATTTTTGGTGATGCCATTTGGTCTAACTAATGCATCGGCAGCATTTATTTACCTTATGAACCGTGTCTTTTATTTATATTTAGACAGGTTTGTAGTGGTTTTCATTGATGATATTTTAGTGTATTCTAAGTCACGGGAAGAGCATGATCAACATTTGCGGATAGTCTTCCAAATTTTGAGGGAAAATAAATTGTATGCCAAACTTAGCAAATGTGAGTTTTGGCTTGAAGAAGTTTCTTTCTTAGGCCATGTTATTTATGCAGAAGGAATTAAAGTGGATCCTAAAAAGATAGAAGCAGTTGTAGAATGGAAACCACCAAAGAACCCTACGGAAGTCAGAAGTTTCCTTGGCTTAGTAGGGTATTATAGAAGATTTGTGAAGGGATTTTATGTCATTGCTGCCCCGCTGACGAAACTACTTTAAAAGAATGCAAAATTTGAGTGGAATGAGAAGTGCCAAGAAAGTTTTGGGAAATTGAAAGCAATGTTAACAAAAGCACCCATCCTTACCCAACCAGAGCCTGGAAAAGACTTTGTAATCTATAGTGATGCTTTGTATAGTGGTCTTGGGTGTGTTTTGATGCAAGAAGGAAAAGTGATTGCCTATGCTTCCAGGCAATTGAAGAATCATGAAAGGAATTATCCTACTCATGATTTGGAAATGGTTGTAATAGTCTTTGCCTTGAAAATTTGGCGATATTATCTTTATAGAGAAAAATGTTATATTTACACAGATCACAAAAACTTGAAATATTTACCAACACAGAAAGAGTTGAATTTAAGGCAAAGAAGGTGGATGGAATTCATTAAAGATTACGATTGTCTTATTGATTACCATCCAGGAAAGGCTAATGTAGTGGCAGATGCTCTCAGCAGAAAGACAATGAAGGCACTAAGGGCTATGAATACGGGGTTAGCTCTTACCAGTAGTGGAGCCTTAATTGCAGAATTGAAGATTCAACTTGTACTACTACAACAGGTTAAGCAAGCACAAAATGAAGATGGTGACTTAAAGATCATTCGAGCAAGGACACAAGTGGGTATCGTAGACAACTATGTGGTTCGAGAAGATGGATGTCTATATTTTAAAGATAGACCGTGTGTGCCAAACAATGAAGAATTAAAGAAGAATATTTTACATGAGGCGCATAGTAGTCCTTATGCGATGCATCCAAGAGCAAACAAGATGTACCAAAATTTGAAGAGCCATTATTGGTGGAATGGAATGAAGAAAGACATTACTAACTACGTTGCTCAATGTCTAACTTGTCAACAGGTGAAAGCAAAACATCAAGTTCCTTCTGGATTGTTGCAACCTATAACAATTCCAGAATGGAAATGGGAAAGAATCACAATGGACTTCGTGACATCTTTACCACTTACACAGAAGCAACTTGGGAACCGGAGGATACAATGAAAACTCAATATCCGCAACTGTTTTCAGGGAATTTTCGGGACGAAAATTCATAAGATGGGGAGAATTGTAACGAACCAAAATTTCTAAAAATTTGCTTATAATAAATTACTATGGTATTAAAATATCATAGAAATTATTTTTGTAGTTATTATTATTGTTATTGGATATAAGGCATGAGGAAATAAGAGCTAATTAAATAAGAGGGATGGATTGGACATTTAATTATTTATCCAAGGGCAATATTGGAAATTAAAAAAAAAAGAAAATGCATACATGATATCCAGCATCTTCTCTTACCACTCTTCACCTCCACCATTTTTCTTCTCTTCTATTTCTTCCTTTCCTTATCAATTTTTTTATAATCCAAAAACTTCCGATTTCTTCGATTCAACTTTGAATTCTTGTTAGAAATCGATCCTTAAGCCCTCTATCATCATCAATTTCAGTCAATCAAGACTAAAAGAGGAGGATTTAGATTTTAAGGTTTGGATGAATAGTAATCCGAGTTTGAGGTGAGTGATTTTTGGTGAAATTAAAGCTTAATTAGTAGAATTCATGGTAGATTAAGCATATTTATGGTATTAGGAAGTTTATTTATGCAATATCTTGATAGAATTATATATGGTTGTTGTAGAGGAAGCTATTGCAAGTAAATCAAAGGCAAAAGAGGTAGGAGAGAGCTAGAAAGAGCATAGAAAAAGGTTTGTGTCTCGAATTTCGATTTCTCGATTTTTCGGAAAATTTTCCAGATTGTATACCTGTTTTGTTTTAATGTTTTCTCTCATTATATAAATCCGATTTGAACGATTCTTGATTCTGTTGATATCTACAGAAAATAAGGAATATATGTTCAGAAGAAACCTTGTTGAATTTCGTTCATTTTCAATGTGAAATTTTCGTTTGAAGTTGAGTCATGAAATCTGTTTTCGGAAAATCTCAGCTTTGTACATTGTTTAGTATTTTGATCATAACTTTGGTTATACAATATGGACTTCTGTGATTCTGGTGGCTTTGGAAAGCTCAGACTTGTGTCTAATTATGTTTAGGAGAAAGTTGTTCGATTGGATGATGTTTTGATAGCGAAAAATGCAGGGGAAGTCAGGTTACGAAACCTGGAAAAATTCTGGAAAGTATGAATATTGATTTTATTGAGTTTTAATTGAAGTTTGATGCTTAAAAATTTGGGATTTTGATTTCTTAATTACTGAAGTTATGTTGAATTATGATTGATGGTTTATACTGGAATTTTTAAGATGTTACTTTGATTTATTGCCCTTATTAAACGAGTAGAATATGGGTCAGGGTAGATTGGCACCAATAAAGGGGGGTACAGTACTGTACAAATAATTGAAGTTTTGGCTTCGGGCTTTGGCCGATATAATGATATATATATATATATATATATATATATATATATATATATATATATATATATATATATATATATATATATATTGATATTGAAGCTTCGGCTTCGGGCTTGACCGATATGTTGATTTTGAAGCTTCGGCTTCGGGCTTGACCGATATATATTGATTTTGAAGCTTCGGCTTCGGGCTTGACCGATATATTGATTTTGAAGCTTCGGCTTCGGGCTTGTCCGCTCCCGTATCCATTTTACCATTATTCAGGACTTGTTTACTTTGGGCAATATGTGGTTAAAGTGTTTGGAAAAATTGGGTACAAATTTGATTGTACTTTGAAAGAATTACTATATAAGTTTTGTGATTTGGTTCCATAAAGTTGGTTAATTTATTTTTAACTTATAAATATACTTTGTTTCTATTTTAAAAATATTCAAAGTTGTTATATTTTTTTATGGACACCACTAAGCAAATTGCTTAGCGTGTAGTTTTTTTTGCTACACGTAGGTTGAGAACTTGTAGATAGCTTGGACCAAAGTGGAATAAGTGGATCAGCTTGAAGAGCAAATAAGGAAAGCCTCGAGGTGGATATATATTTTAATGTAATATTATGGTTTGTAGAATAATGACATATACTAGATAGTGTGAGAAATATAAAGTGGTGTTGAGAAATATTTGGAGTTGGAAATATTATATTTGTATTTGCACATATTAAATCTACAAGTATTGAATTTCAAATAATGGAGTAGAGTTATTTATTGGGTGTTTATACTTACCGTGGCACTCCCTATAGGTGGGGTGTTACATATTTTACAAACTTTTGTTTCCTGGCATCCTTAGCAGTGTATTTAGAAATCAATGATTCCTAAATCTCTTTAGCTTGCTTGTAGGGACCGTAGACATAATAAAGATCATTAGATAAAGTGCTGAGAATGCAATGTCTACACACCTTATTAGCATGAATCCAAGAATTCACATCAGCATCTGGATCAGTAGGAGCAGATTCAGTAAGAGCGGTATCGACTCCATGCATATCTAGCATGGAGAAAATTCTTTCTTGCCATCTCTTGAAATTCTCGACACTGAATATCTCTATTTTAGAGACATCGGGAAAAGGCTTAGCGTAAACCGGAGAAGGCAGTGGTGGAACATTGGCATTGGCATTGTTGATGGCAGTGTTAGTTCCAGAACCATTATAACATTAGCCAATGCAAACTATCCTTTAAGATTGTTGATAATTATTCCAAAATTGATCTGGAAGTAAGATAAGCTGGAAGTTGGATTCGGATGCAAGATATGGCTGGAAGCTGGATCTGGATGCAAATTAGGCTGGAAGCTGGATCCGGAAGCAAAATATGGCTGGAAGCTGGATTGGGATACAAATTAGGCTGGAAGCTGGATCCGGAAGCAAAAGTGTCTAGAAGCTGGATTCGGATACAAATTAGGCTGGAAGCTGGATCCGGGAGCAAAAATGTCTGGAAGCTGGATCCAAAAGCAAAAATGGCTGAAAGTTGGATCCAGATGTATAGATAAATAAAATGTTGCAGCAACTTGAATCTGAAACAAAACAAACTTGAGTTAGCAGTAAGCAGAATGAGTTGAGTCACGTAGGAGACGTTGTCCTTAAAGGATACTTCGTAGTTCCTTCCAGGATCAAACAACTTCGTCAAGCTCGATTTGAACTTGGAGACAGGTATCAGAAATGTATATATATATGTATATATATCCAGAAAGTAGAAAAGAGAATAGTAGTCGGTATGTCCTAAAGTAAAACACTGAAAGCTTTTTTATAGGTGAAAATAATAGGCGTTGGAAAACATTAAAAGGTAGCCATAAAAGACCATAACCGGTAGGAGTTACAAAATCGTAAATGAGAATATGACTGTCGGCAATTAAGAGGTCTATTACAGTTTCACTCAACACCTCTCAAAATTCAACAGTTACAGGAAAGCAATTTAAATTTAAAAGATATTTTTGACAAATATTATTTCATCAATACAAATAATAAAAATAGTTCCGAGCATAGTCCCCATCGCCCGTGCAGGGGGGGAATCCACCGATTTGCACTAGAAATGGCTTTTGGCCATTTCTCTCATATGCGCGAGAGCCCACCTATTCCCTCTCACAACTTAGCAAGCCCATATGGAACATCTCAATATAAAGTCAAAAATTCACTTATCAAAAACCCATGTGGATATTGGTTCTTTTGAAAGTAACTTTAAACACTAGTTTTTCCAACAAATTTGCTCTTTAAAGCTAGTTCCGGAGTTGCTTCAGGACAGAGGCAATGCTTTTCTGAAAACTGTTGGAGAAGCTCAAATACTGGATTAGGGGCCACACTTTCTGGTCTGAATCTATTGCAGAAGCTCAGAAGATGGACCAAAGGCAACACATTTTTCTCTGAAGTAGTTGCTTAAAACTGAAAATCTGGGCAGCGGTTTGATGTTTTAGTGGCTGGAATTCAGCAGATGATTTTGAACTCGGAGGCTAATTCTGAGACACAAAAAAAAGCAGAAATCACGGGTTAATGGTTATGATGAGTTGAGTCGAGTAGGAGACTCTATCCTTAAAGGATACTTCGTAGTTCCTTTCAGGATTAAACAACTCCTTCAAACTCGATTTGAGTTTGGGTACAGGAATCAGAAATGTGTGTATATATCCAGAAAATAGAGGAAGAAGAGAGTGTAAAATTGGATTCTTCACAAAAGAAAACCCGCTCATCTTTTTATAGTATATCAAAAGAGTTGTTATAAAACAATAAATAAAAAGCCTTTAAAATCGTAACCGACGGCAGTTACAAACACTTAATTAAAATATAGCCGTTGGAGAATTAAACACAATTATAAAGGAAATAAAACCAATAACGGTCTTGCAAAAGCGTGAAATCACATGGTACGTTTTTTAAGTTTACCTAGTAACCATAGCCTACAAAAGTTCAAAATCAAAGTAAACATATGATTTAATATGAAAGTTATTTAAGTTTGGCCTAATACATCCGGACTCCTAATAGCTGTTTCTGAAAATGCCCCCTGAACTTACAAAAGTTCCATATAACCCTTAAATTTGTTAAAGTAGACTTTATAGCCCCCTGAACTTGTTAAGGTGGATCTTATAGACCCTTGAACTTTGTAAAAGTGAACCTCATAACACCCTGATATTGACATACTCGATTTTTTTCGGTAAATCAATCTTCGATTCAGCCTTTGACGAAACAATCTTAGATTCAATCTCTATAAATATAAAATTGACATATCACCATCAGGAGACTATAAAGTCCACTTTAACAAATCCAGAGGGTTATATGAAACTTTTATAAATTCAGGGGACTGAAAAGTTTTTAGGAATAATTATAGGGTATAGATGTATTAGGCCTTTGAGTTTCGGATCCGATGAATGGGCCTGGGCCAGCCCAACCATGAGCAAACAATCAAAAGGAAAGAAAATTTTAGGAAACTGGAAAAGAGAACACAGGTCAACAAGCGAAGACCATAATACAATTTACCAAACAAGATTTAGCAATCTTCCGATTAGCAATTTGTACTGACTGCAGTGTTGACTCGAGAAACAGTAGAAGGTAAATTGATTACTAATCAACAGTAATGTACCGTAGAGAATAGAACGGCGGCAAAGGCTTCCCGTTTTATTCACTGAATCACTAATGATTGAATACAGCGAACCCTTGCCTACAAATTGATTTCCTTAGCTGCGATCTTTACTTGAAATTCCAGCATTTGATTGAAATGGAGCCTCATGAATCTCAACACCCAGATTTGGATTCGATGAAATCCAAAATCAAGCGTTTCCAGCCCGTTTGGCGCGTTTTCTTGATCTCTAATCTCGGTCTTGCAGGTTGGTACTATCGCATTTTTTGCTTATCTTTAAACTTTTTTCCGTTTTGGTCTTGACCTAACGAGTTAGCATGGCTGAGTGGTTCTGCGTTTTAGATATTTGGATTTTCAGTTTCGCCTACAAGGTGTTTGATATAATGATTATCTGATCTCCTGTTGTTCTTCTATGCTTTTGTTATTGATCAATTGTAATTTCGGTACTACTGAGTCCATGCTCGTATGGATTTGAATATTGCTTTAGAATCTAGGTTTTTATTGGTGAAGTCACCCAAAGAGAATGCGAGATTCCTATTGATGTATTGTGGAAATGCGGAACACTCAGTAATGAAGGATTTGTGAAAATCTTTGGTGCTGCTAATTTGCTAGAATTAATCATGTTCTTGACATCTATTATTGTGAATTTGCCCTTTGGATTGCCCTAATGAGAAATTGGTGAAATCAATCTTCCATTTTTGGGGACAAGCAACTATATGATTTGTTTACGTTACTTGCAATCTTTTCTTTCTGTTGATCAAGAATTTTAACTATGGCTTTCATATTAATCACCCTGTCATTGTAGTACCATTTTTTTCATTTCTGATTGGAGAATACTAACGAGCGTATATAATATGTGTTCTGTAATATTCTACTAGAAGTCAAGATAGGTAGCACCGACACGGAAACGGACACCGACACTGGGAAACACCATTTAAAAAAAAAAGTTAGGCTAATTTAGGCTAGAAAACTGGGGAAACGTGTCAAGTGTCGGTTTCCGACACCGACACGAAATGTGGAAACGCCAGTGTCTAGGAGTTTCCGTGCTTCTTAGAAGTCAAGCCATCGAGGTGGTTTTCATGGTACATTAATTCGAGGTGGTTTTCACGAGTTCATTTTCTCCATTTCATGTATTTGATCCACTAGTATGCTTTTCATTTTCATTTGTATTCAATTTGAAGTATCTTGACTGATGACCAAGAATTTCATATGTGGTTAACTTCTAACTGACATAAGTTTTAATGTTTGCAGCTTATATGTTTGCGATAGCTAGAAAGAAAAACATGAACATTCCTGATAACAGAACTGCTAAAAAAGAAGAGGAAGACAGTAAAGCCCCTGAAGAAGATTTATCAGACTATAGACTTTATGATATGGAGTTTTCATCCCCACCTGCAGCTATTCCAAAACCAAAGGAGCCTATACCTGACGACCAGCAGCTCGAGCTTTTCAAGTGGATATTGGAAGAAAAACGAAAAGTCAAACCCAAGGATCCTGCAGACAAGAAGAGGATAGATGAAGACAAAGCCATCCTCAAACAGTTCATACGGACAGAATCTACTCCAAAACTTTGACTGACTGATGTTCTTGACTCAGTGTTCAACTTGAAACTAGTTTAGAAGGATTCCATGCTGACAAATTGCAAGATAGAGATTCTAAAAAACTTTATCCAACATGAATCTGACTATGCATTCATAGAGAATATGTAGTGGCTACTTATTAATTCGAACTAACATCGATTGGAGAAAGAGATTTATCTTACATTTTTTATAGGGGCGAGTTTTTCTTTTCTTTTTCTTAACCTCAATGAAGATGTTGTAGACATTGTTTTGCTATTGGCTTATGAATGATCTTGTGATGTTGAAACTTGGCATTCTCTTCACTGTGATTGTTTGTAGTTTCTTCTGTAAAATTTGTGTGAATTGTTTTGATTAGAAATTTAGAATGGAGTGTATGATATAGGCAGAAGTTAGTAATTTTTAGCTATTTATAAATAGGACAAAATTGGAGTTTTTTTTTTTATTAAGGGTGTGTTTGTGTGCGGTCCCCATCACGACTTGTTCAAATCCAACCACAGCCTCAGTTTTTCATCTAATCCCATTTGTGCCACACACACTTGCTCCAAGTCAACAAATCTGTTTTTTTTTTGTTTTCCAAATTCCAATTAAGATCAAGCTCTCTGCTTTGTTTTTGCTGCTTTATCTGTGTCTCATATATAATTTTCAGCTTACTTCCAGTTCTAATGCCAGGAACCATCCAAGTTTCAGGTACTAAAGAATTTTACTTCTCAAAAATAATTCATGCTTGGCAATTACTTCGTTGCTTGTTTTGTTTCATTTCAGTTCTGGAATTCGTGCCTCCTCAGCAATCCTCTTCCTTTTCAGAAATTTCCTTAAAGAGTATGCAATTGCCACATTTACCCTTCTTTTATTGAGAATTTCACATTTTGTTTTGACTAAGAGAGCTTCAATGAGGTTTGTGTTTCATGATACAGTTTCCATGGGTAAAAGAGAGTACCGAACATTGGAGAATGGAGACTTCTCTTTGTAATGATTCTGAACCTTACTTTCTTTTTACAGATTAAATTCTGTTCTGTTTTTTGTTTAACTTTGGTGAATTTTGAGCAGTCCATTGATAAATTTGCGGGATAATTTGATTGTTACACTTCAGAATGCTGAAGGGGAAGTGATATCACATTCAGGTTTGGAAATAACTGGTTTAATTGCATCCTTTTTGACCCCATTTATGCTGTGAGGCTGTTCAACAGTGATTTTTCTCAATGGCAGTTATTGAGACCAAATTGGTGATCGAGAAAGGTGTTTGGGACGATATATTTCCATTTGAAGGAGGCGGCCATGTGCATATGAAGCTGCAGTTTGTCCTTAGTGAAGAAGACCGCCATCGTATTTGTATCATGGTATTGTTTCTCTTTCCTTGTTACTTTACTTTCGTTTCTTTGAAGTCATTTTAGCCCTCTAGATGCCATAGGATTTTCTTGAAGACATTAGTCATTGATTCATAAACATGCAAAGTGAAGATTAGCTATTTTGCTGTAATTGAACTTATGGAAGTCTATTTTTCTGAACTTTTCTTTCTTGGAGTTATGGGATTAACATGTAAAGCAATTCAAGTTTTAGACGTTATCATTTTGGCCAAATGCACCAGTTACCTCCTAAACTTGGCTCATATGGTCTAATGCTCTCTGAATTTTCCAAAGTTTCTCTCTTAGCTCCCTGAACTTGGAAAAAGTGCACCAGTTTGCCTCACAAGCGCCACATGTCATCTTCTAATTGGAGAGAGAATTATCAGGAAAAGGACATATTTGAAACGTCAAACCTACCAGAAACTGACACGTGATATTCCTGGGGCAATCTGGTGCACTTTTGCCAAGTTCAGAATGTTAATAGAAACAAGTGAAAGTTCAGGGGAGCAGGAGACCATTTAGACCATCAAGGAGTAATTGATGTATCTGGCCTATGATTTTATGTTAACTATAACTTCTGAATCTCTTAAATCCATGAAAATTGACACCTTAAAAGAGGCGAGTTCCGTTCTGAACATGTTCTTAATTTGTGTGTTTCATGGTCCTTAAAACTTCTATTTAATAAGAATTAGTTCTGTTTATTTGTAGCGACAATCAGCATTGAAGAAGAAACACGATGAACTTCTTAAGGGCGAAGTTAAAAATCTAAAACAATCTTCCATGATTCGTAGTTATAGCGCATCTTCTTTGCCAACCAATAAAGAGGTTTCAGGTTTGATATTTGCCCAAATCCTGTAAAAGCTACTAGAAAAAAGGAACAAATATTTACTTTGTTTTCTTGCATTATCGATATCAGGAAAATGTTTTTACTTCTTATTGATCCATGTGTTATTTCGTGTTGCCAAGATTCGCATAAAAGCCTTCTTCGAAACGAAGTGATTCAAGCTATTCTGCCTTCAACGACCACCACCTTCACTCTTTTCCAGACTCGAAATTCAGAAAAAGAAACAAACCCAGTTAAGGATTACAGTACTTTGTGTATGAGCATTTTGCTGTTCCATTCAATGTGTTATATTTAAGAAGCGCCTTTAGGATTTTCTAATGACGCTCCATTTGTTTTAGAACGATACAGATAGATATAAAGATGTCTCATCTTCTAGTACTGTGTTGCGGACAATCGAAGCTCGTTTAGAAGAATTAAGCCGTGTTAAGTTAGTTGAGAAGCCTAATTTTGTGGAAGAAGCTTCATATTCTGGAAGCTCTGGATCAGTAGTGGCTGCAAATCTCGAGGCAGATAAGCAGAATTTTTTCGAGAAAAATCCTAGCCAGATTAGAGATATGATAAGTGCCTTTGAAAGTAGTTTAAATCAGGTATATTTATGCTACTGTTGTGATTCTGGGAAGTTTTTATTTGGCTTAATGCATCAGTAGCTCCTCCAACTTTTTGGGAAGTTTTTATTTGGCTTACTGCCCACCTCAACTTTAAAAAAATTCTCGTAGCTACCTAAAAAATGCTCCCTCAAAAATCAAAAAGTTACCAGCTTGCGCCCCTTAACGACACGTGTCAGCTTCTACCTGGTTTGACTTATTAAAGATGTCATTTTTACGATTTTTCTCTCCAATCAGAAGCTAACATGTGGAATTCAGCGGGCAAAGTGGTGCAATTTTTCCAAATTGAGGGAATTACGGGAACCTTTACAAAGTTCAGGGAGCAAAAAGTGGAATGAGACAAGTTGGAGGAGCTACCGATGCATTAGGCGTTTATATATGTACAAAATGATCTCTGGAGCTTCCGTTTTTCAGGATATGAAACCTAATATACGACCATCCGTAAAAAATCTAGAGAAGATGCATATTGATAACTCGAAACAGTTAACAACTGGACTCGATCGGTCTAAAGTGATGGCTGTAAATTCGAAGAACAAAGGAAAGTTTATGCAAAAAGTTGGAATACGGGAAGAAAAAGCATCTACTGAAGATTTTTCGGGCGAAAAGCCTTCTGTATCAGGAAGAATGGTGAGTGAGAAAACTAAGCTTGCATCGAAGAACTTGTCTCGAAGAAGAGTTTCGAGTGAAAATTTACTGAAACAAAAGAACAGAAAAGAAATTCAGGCAAATGATTTACAACAGGGAAGAAATAGTTTCCGAAATTCAGCAGATGTACTTAATTCCTCAGAAATCCATGGTGCCTGGATTTTTCCTGATGGAGGAAAACGCTCGTGTATAACAGCCTGCAGCAACAACGCAATAGGATTGGTCGGAGATTTTTCAGAAGCAAGGAGAAAAATTACAAATTCGAGTTTCGAAACAGAAAATGTGAAAGAGGTATACTTTTCTGTTCCATATCATGTGATGAAATTATGTTCTTATTAGAATAAAAGAAGGCCTAATACATCTGGAACCCCCTTTAGTTGTCCCAAAAAACCTGTAACCCCGCGAACTTACAAAAGTTCCACATAACCCCCCTGAACTTGTTAAAAGTGAACCTCTATATGGTTCACTTTTACCAAATTCAAGGGGCTATAAGGTCTACTTTAACAAGTTTAGGGGTTATAAAGTGTATTTTAACAAGCTCATGAGGTTATGTGGAACTTTTATAAGTTCAGGGGACTCGGGGGTTCTTAGGGACAACTACAGGGAGATTTAGTTGTATTAGGCCATAAAAGAATGGTATAAAGATTTGGAATATACATTTTAGGTGAAAGAAGATGACGTGTCACCCGAAAGACTCGAAAAGTCGAAAACTGAGGATTTAACAGATGCTCAAGGTTCTCGATCGCCGGTTGGAAAGGTTTTGTTTCTTCCCTGCTTATTGGAGAAAGAGAAAACTAATAGTAAAGAACATTTTAGAAAAAAATTTTATTTATTTATTTGTTTGTTTGTTTTAATTTCTTTTTCCAGGTGATGAGAGTTGTGATCATGGTTGGGTTTGCAACACTTGTTTTCTTCACTAGAAAATGAAATTAAACCAGGTATATAGTTTATGGAGTTGCATTAGATTTTTCAGGTAAAATTCAAAAACATACATTGTGGTTTCAGTCATTTTCAAAAAGAGTATCATAAAATTCTATGTAGCACGGAAACGGAAACCGGGAAATGCCATTTCTAAAAAATATAAGCTTAGAAACTGTGGGGAAACGAATACGGACACGGATACGGAAACGAAAACGGAAAAGTTTCCGTGCTTCATAGATAAAATTTTTGTTTTCGAAACGAGGACTGAAGTTTAAAATGTTATCAAACAAAGGAAAAAAATTACAAAATCTCTCTTTTCTAATATTACAAATGGTATTTTAATCAATTCAACGTTCCTATAAATTACTATATTATTTAAGAATTATATATCAAGATTTGAATAAGTTTTATAGTTTTTTTTATTTTGTTATGATTTTTTGAAATTATCACCGTTTTTTAATTAAAAAAAATTACACTTCTCAAAAAATTTCAAAAATTATTATGAAGGTGTTTTGTATTTTTATTAATCAACATGCAAAATTTCAGTTCAAAACGGATAAGATTACCATTTGTTGTGAGATACTTTTAAATTGAGGGTCTTTTTTTATCATTTGTTGGCTAATTTTTGAAACCACAAATCCTGTTTTGAAATAAAAATAACTTTGATCTTCTTTTTTAAAACGAGCTAAACCATAAAGCTTATTTTTGAATTTTAACCTATTTTTTTTATGGTGCACTATTAATATGTTCTAGACCTTTTGATTGATAAAATTGTACTTATTTTTCGGACATATAAACTAGTGCTTCAATCAGCAGATGTCGGCGCCAGTCACTGGAAATTGGAATGGAGTCAAATCTTACGTATTGTTCGGAGAAAAAAAGAATGAGTTTGCTTACCAAGTAGGAATAAAAATTCAATTTATTTGTTTATTTATCAAATCTATTTTATGTTTAGAGAACCTTTTGTATATTCTCTATGTCTCTTTTATGGATTTAAATTTTAATTAAATTAATATCATTAATATTTATATTTTTTTTTTCGTTCTATATTTTCTATAAATAGATGTAGTGTTTTTCATTGTAAAACAACTGATATTGAAATACAAAGTTTTATATCATATTTTTTCTATCTCTATGGCCTTGTTCTTTTTAATTTATAAGTAGTAGTGCTATGGCCATTGGATTTTAACGATTCTTCTCATGAAACTATGATGAGAGAGCTATATGATGCAATGTCTTTCAGGTGTTGTCTATCAGAGGTATTCCTACTACTGCAGAGTTGAGTTTGGTCAAAGTTTGGAGACCTAATCTGCCCTTAGGAACCCGTACGGGTGCTGCTCGGTGGTACGGACCCACTGGCAGACCTGTACAGGTCATTCCCTCCATATACGTGGAAGGGGACCCGTATGGGTACCATTGTTGCCTAAACAGGCTCTTTTGGAAGGATTTCCTTTCCTATTTCGGGAAAAGGTAGGTCATGAACGCGATTTATTGTGTTCAGACCTTCTTTCCCCTATAAAAAGGGGTCTTCCCTTCACATTTTAGACACACTCTTCATATAAAAAATATACTAAAACTCTAGCAATTTCTATAGGTATAGAAAAGGTATAGTGGGGATATTGGAAGTATAGAATATGAAATTCCTTTGAGATTTTGTCCACATTTTGTTCATTCCTAGCTTTTTTTATTAGGATTTATGGGAGATTCTATCCACACAAATACTCACCTAAATAGTCTTATTCTATCTACTTTGGTCGGGCTCTCTCAACAGTAAAAGGGATCACCTCAAAGTGGATTCACGTCGAAAAGGTAACGCTCTTGAATTTCAAAGAGACTCATATCTTAGTTATTTCATCATTATTATTCTCAGCTTCTCTTGCTCTACATGTTTCTTTCATTTCTTGTTTCGGGTCTGGTCCTAACCCGTATGAGCCTTGTTGGCACCATATATCCCCAAAGATATCAAATCGGTGTGCCATACTCATATAGAAGGAAATCCCTTTTTATTTTATTTTTCTGCTATCAATCCATTAATCTGTTAAACTATAAATAGAACTGAACAAAGCTTCTGTCTGGACCAGACAGGACCCGTACGGGTACGCCATACCCATACGGGTCCTCCCTGGTACCCCGTACGGGGTCCCACTCACCCGTAGGGGTACCAGCCCCAGGAAAATTCCCAAACCCATAATTAATTGGTTAAAAATCAACCCAATTCACCATTTTCCATGCGATCACTTTCACTAATAATCTGGTAAATCAACCCACAAAAGTTAAATAGTGTTTTCACAATAAAATACGTTGAAGTGCTGATTTATAGTGTGCTATAAAATGTGCTAACATCTGTGGATGCAGGGGAATTTATTTTCATTTTTGTTTTATAACTTAGAACTAATGTATAGGTTCTTTTTGCAATTCCCCATTTTTTCCCTAGTTGTAATTTTTATCCCCCCCCCCCCCCCCATTTAGTGCTTGTGCTTTATTGTAATATGTAAACACATGTAACGAGTGTGAAAGAGTGTAGAAATAGGATTTTTGTGATAATTCCCTAAATGATGAAACTAAAACGGTTTTACGCGGTGAATGTAATTTGGAATCAATTAAATGAGAAATAAGTGACTCATCCGATACCCGAATCTCTGATCCAATAGGTACGAGTCTCCTGTCTAGAGGGAACCTTACCAAAACTCTTTCACAAGTAGACAACTTGGGTGGCGACTCTATCAATTGTATTGGTATTTGGCTCTTGATTATTTTATTCATTAAAATTTGGCTTATTGTGCAAACTTTAACTAAAGAATGTTTTGTCACGCCTAAATCCAACCAAACCCCCCAGTGGGCCCCACCTCTCTCACACAGGCGCCAAGGGAGACCCACACATCATCGACACCTTACAGTGGCGACTCTGCTGGGGATATAATCTTTTAACTTGCAAAATGTTAGTTTGTTTTAAAAGCTTAAAAGATTAAGATGAGCACCGAAAATCATTTAATTGATTCGACTCGTTTTTATTTTCATCATTTGGGAAAATTATCACACTCTATCTTCTTTTCTCCTTCTCTCTTTAGTTAGATACGCTCTTCTTCTAGCGCTAGGATAGGGTGCCCTATTATTTCCGCGACACTCGCGACGGTGATACCTATGACCGCTAGGGATATTGGGTACACCTTAGTGAGTGGAGCACTCATTGTCATCTCCCTCAAAAAGAGGGTTGATACGATGGGAACTTCTACATCAACTTCCGATATGTCCCTATACCATACTTATCAAAAGCCATAGAATTTTACCTTTTAGGTACCTTGATTTCTGTGTGAGAGTAGACTAAGGAAGAATACCATCAAACCCTGCGGGAGAAATAAGGACGGAATCGATCGCTTTGCATGTGTTGTGATTAACCCCTTCATGCATCGTTGTAATTTATGCATGCATACACCATCCCATGCATGTACTAATCTCTTGGTTATCACCTCAGCCACAACCAAACCTCAAAGGGAAAAAGCTTGGCGATGATCTCAAGTCCGTTTGACCCGCATCTCGGTCCCTCCAATGCAGTTAAGGGTTGATCTACGTCAGTCCCCGGGTATTTCATCCAGCAATCAGTTTATTCCGGTTGATATTTCTGCCTATCATCCTGAGGAGATGTCTCACATCCTGACTCCGAATAGCCAGATTGATGTTGAGGTTGAGAATGTTGCTACTAGGGAGGAGGCAAATGCATCGACGATCGAGATTAGGTCGGAGATCGCAAATGTCGTCTCCCAGTACTTGGAAAGTGATCAATTCTTGGACCGAATGATTAATAAGATGCTAACTGCCATTAGGGCAATCTTGACCAAGGAGAGAAGGTCAAATGCCCCTGTTAGTGCTCCAGCAGTGAATGCAGTAATCAGTAGCCGGTATCGAGAATTGCTCATAATCCATTCACTCAGTTTCGATTGCTGCCAGTACAAAATCGAGGGGATTCTTCCAGTCAGTTTGGTCAGTTGGATTCTGTGTGTCCATTCGATTCAACTAGCTTACCATTTCAGTCAGTGGGTACAATGGCCCCTCCAGTCATCTATCAGTTTACTCAACCTAGGCAAGGGTTTGTGCCGCCATCACTTCAGTTTGGGGCATCAGGTTAGATCCCAAGTTTTGTGGTCACGCCTAAGGAGACGACCTTTCCTCAATCAACAGGTTTACCCTTAGGTGTGATTACCTAATTAGAGGAATCATCTCTATTGTCAAAATTACGTGACCTACCTAAAAAATTGCTTGCTGCTAATCCTAGTCTCAACCATCCATCCACGCAGCTAGAGAGGGGGATTGGGTCCCTGAAAACTTTAGTATGCCTAGCATAGCAAAGTATAAGGGAACCGGTCCACCTCAATCTCACATCACCACTCATCAGAGGGTTATGAGAATTAGGAAGTTAAGTGATAAGGTCCTAGCCGAAATGTTCCCCTGCACCTTAGAAGGTCCTGCTATCGAATGGTATAACACTCTATCAGATGAAGTGACCGGAAGCTAGAAAGCTTTATCGGAGGCTTTCATCAAATAGTATGGTTTCAATGCCACCATTAAAACTACCATATAGAATTTGGAGGCTATCAAACAGGTCCTTAATGAGAAGCTCAAACCCTACTTCGAAAGATAGATGGCCACTCAAGTTCTATTAAAGGATAGGTTAAACCTCCCAGAGATGATCATAACATTGATGGATGGTGCCCTACCAGCTTATCGTAAGGTTCTTGGTATGGATAAATTCTCTAGTTATGTTGAGGTCATTGAAAAGCTGAGAAGTGGGGAAGAATCAAGGAGTTGGAGAAGGCAAGTGTACCGGCCAAAAGTTGGTTCAAAAAGAAAGATCCTTTAGCCCCAGCCCAAGCTTCTAAGTCAAAACCCAAATCCGATCCTAAAATAGCGGTAGTGCAAGAAGAAGTGGTTGCAGTTCGTACCATCAAAGACGGCATTTCCCCTTGGAAAGCATCTCTGCCTGCCATCTTCACTAAGTTGAGGTCGCTTGGCCTTCTCTAAAGTATCAAGCCCTATGTCCCACCTAAACTGAAGAAATAGATCAATTTTATGCTTATCACGTCAGTAAGGGGCATCACACTAGTGCCTGTGGGGATCTGCTTGAGGCTATTCGTGGTTTGATTAGGGATAAGAAGATTCAAGATCCCAAGCTTAAACCAAGTACCATAAATAACCCCCTACCAAATTTTGAGAAACAGGTCACAGTTGTTGAATCAGGCTTACCCTCCTACTATGTCTTCAATATGATCTCACAAGCTAATCCCATGGTTCACTCGGTAGTGGCCTTACCAAATGAGTCGATCCCCATTAACATCGATGCATTTGAGTTAGAAGGATTACATGACGAGGAGGCTATGTTGGTGCAACCTGTACCAATTGATATTGATACTTATGTATTGGAGAATGATGGGCTCGAGGGATCCACTTTATTAGTGGAAACCCTTGAAAGGAGAAGTTACGTGAAAAATGGGGTGTTGCATGTCACTCGAAGTGGAAGGATTCCTTCCGAGATGTAGATATCCGGGTCATTCTAAGTACCGATCAGAGGTAAATCTTCACATTCACCATTGAAACTCAAACCTCAGCCAGCAATAAGAAGAAAGATTCGAAAGTCACCCCTCCCATCCAGCAATTGCAAGTTACCCCTGCTAAGTACAACATTTGGCAGCTCCTCATTTACTCTGAGGATCATCCCAAGGGTCTAATATAAAAGTTGTTAAGTATGGAAGCTACACCATCTACTACTCTGGTTGAGGTATTCTCAGTTATCAGGGGGGTCTCCTCCTGAATAGAATGAACCCATCAAGTTCTATCCATCGGACCTCCTAGTCGAAGGAAACAAGGATAACAAGGCACTCTTCATTAAGGTGTAAATCTTTGATCGTTCTATTCCTTGTGTTATGGTGGATGACGGTTCTGCTCTTAATCTCTGACCAGCCAAGATCCTTCCTCATTTAGGGCTGGACGAGTCCATGTCGGAGAAGTCTAATACTGTTATAAGGGCATATGATGATACGAAGAGAAGTGTCATTGGGGTCTTCAAACTTGAAGTTACAGTTGGGGAAGTGAAGTACAAGGTCCTATTCACTATTCCCGATATCTCTGTCACCTACTCATTACTACTGGGCTTAGCTCCAAGCATTGGGAGCCGTCCCTTCCACTATTCATTAAAAAGTTAAGCTTATCCATAATGGCAAGCTAGTGACCATTGATGCAGATGAACCATCTATCATAGCAACTATGGAAGTCGAGGAAAAGGAATCTAGGGTGGTTTTAGCTCTCAAAGGCACAGATTCTTTAGTTAAGGGGCATATATCACTCAAAATTAAGAAGATAATGATGAAGCAGGGTTATGTAAAGGGTAAAGGGCTCAGAAAGAATCTACAGGGAATGTTGGAACCCCTTTCGCCTCTTCCATGGCCATTCAGGCTTAGTCTAGGGAATCATCCAGGCGCTAAAAATCCAAGCCTCAGTCCTGCCTCATGATAGGAGCTGAAATCAAGCAAAGGGAATTTATAGGTGAAGAGGAACCTGTCGAAGTTACTGGCAAAAGGGTCCCTGGTTTTAAAATCTTCAATAATGTATATGACTTCAAGAAAGGCTACCTAATTGAAACCTCAGTTTCTGTAGAAGTATGTGGGAATGCTGAAGAAGATGAAATGAATGAGGCAATCGAGTCCATCACTAAAGCACTAGCAATTCTTATGAGGAAGAATTGGAAGAGGAATGAGAAAGGCAATCCCATTAGTAAGGCTGTCAAGAACTTAGAAAAAGCAGTGGCCGGGAAACACAAGCAGGCTTACACACTAAGGCTACCAGTTCAGCTGTCAATCAACAAGACCCTCCGCCTGTGGAGGATGATTCAAATGATGTAATTTTTATTATTGCAAACATTTTTGATACAAATAATGCCGCTTATAAGGCATATCATGAATAAGTTGTAAGCATCAGTATCTTTATTTTTAACATGTCATGAATAAGTTGATGCATCTATCATTCACATTTTCCTCGAGTATTTCATTATAATGACATCATGCACTCATAACAATAACATTCTTAAAACTATCATCATATTCATTAATGAAGTTGACCTTGAGTACAACGCAATGGTATAGATGTCCAATGGTTAAACCGTATCATCAAAAGAGAGATAATAAAGGTGCTTAGCAAATATGATAACAATTAGCCCAAGTCCTTCTTTCTTTATGAGGGGGAAAGAGTACAAAAGCACGAAGACTCATGAAAACACCAACAACATCGAAAGTTCATATGGGGGTACAAAATGCCCAGACGTTTTGAAAGCTCCAAAGAGAAGCTGGTCACATGTCAATCAAAAAGATTTTGTCAAAGTTGGTAGCTACTTACATAGATTGGGCTAATAGACTTCCATTCACAGTTTGGGGGTACAGAACAAGCATAAGAACTCCCACCAATCAAACAACTTTCTCCTTGGTATAAGGAATGGAAGTCATATTGCCGGTTGAAATAGAAGTAAGATCCCCAAGAGTGGCACTCAAATCGTAGTTAAAAGAATCGGATTGGGCAAGGGCCATGTATGAACAGTTGAATGCAATAGATGAAAAGCGACTCAGGGCAATTGACAATCTCTAGATGTACCAACAACGCATGGCACAAGCTTATAACAATAGAATCAGATACCCAAAATAATCTCTCAAGGCAGGTGATCTGGTCCTCAAACAACTACGCCAAGTCAACACCTACGCTAGGGGCAAGTTCAGGCCTAATTGGGAAGGACCATTTGAGTAAAGAAGGTTCTTAGTAAAGGAGGAATCAAGCTTATGGACATGGATGGAAATGAGTTCATGAATCTAGTGAATCAAGATAGGCTCAAGCGTTATCATGTCTTGGCCAAAAGAATAAAATCATAAAAAAGCAGCACAAAGAATAAAAGAAATAAAGAATAAAGCACCTGCGAGCGATCCTTTACTGCTCGGGAAAAAATTAGGGTACAGCCCGCTGATTGGTATTCCACAAACCGGTCAGACAAAAGTTAGGGCACTCCAATAAAGCTCGCTAGGCTAAAAACCCGAAAAGGGCAGCCCAGGCAAAATTTAAGGCATCGAGAGAAAAATGTCAGTTGCTTTTTGGAAAATCTGTAAAAGACTAAAAGGCAGTAGGGGTTAACCTTTGGAAATTGTTACAATTGCCTATGTTCTCAAATTAATCTCATTGGTGAACATGTTATGATTTTGCTAAGAATCTTGGTCTTATGGACGCATGCATGTCTTTAGGTGAAATAATCGCTAGCATATGAACATCAATTTTTTTCTTTACGTATTATGCATCATTGTATTCATCTTTGTCCACATTTGCAATATTCAGAAAAGCCTACTGGATTGAAAACCCAAAAGGGCAGTCTAGGTTAAACCGTTAAGGATAATTCAGGCAAAAATTAAGACAGCCTGCGGGATTGAAAACCTGAATGGGTGGTCTCAGCAAAAATTAAGGCAAAAGCTTACTAGGTTAAAAACCCAAAAGGGCAATCTAGGCAAAAGTTAAAGCTAAAAAGAAAAAGGTCCGCTGGGTTAAGCTGTCAAGGATAGCCCAGGCAAAAATTAGGACAAAAAGAAAGGAAAATAAAATGTTCGATAGGTCCCCTCACATTAAGTGGCCTATGCAAAAGTTAGGACGTCACCCAATTCCCTCACTATAAAATTGCTGGACAACATACGGATTCTCAAAGCAACAATATTTAAATAGTCTCAGTTCAAGCAAAATCCACATGCATAAAAGAAATATCAAAATTACCAATCCAAAAGTTCACAATCAAAACAAGCCACACAGGGCCAGAAAAGTACTATCAGTTCGTAATCATAATCTAAGCAGCTGGGGGATCCTGACCCCGGTGACCCTCTTGAGGCTAATCTTGAGTATCCACCAGTAGATCATCAATGTCTGTGGTCATATGGTCCCTAGCATCACCAGTACTAGTAGTAGGCTGGGTGGGGGCCCTAGTCTCCAAGGTCCCTACAGCAGTCCCAACAACATCAGTCCCCTTAACCTGCTGATCCATGCCTCTCTGAGTCACTAGATATGCGGAAAGATCATCCTCGGACTTGTCGTCGGAAGGGACTGATGTCTGCCTCTCCTCAGTCATCCTCGCTAGCTGATGACCCCTCAATGTCTCAATCTCGGCCCTCGCTCAAGCGGTCTTGGCCCTAGCCCGATCAGCCTCAGCAGTGGCTACCCGTAGCTGCTCCTCTAAAAATCGAGCTCTCTCGTCTGAAGCATCCAAATCCTGGGCGGACCTGTTCCGCTCCATGGCTAGTAAAGTCTACAATAGAAACCATAAGTTTAGTACACATATATAAATGTCATAGCATGCATGCATAGTTTGTTAAAATTTTGTAGGTAAACGAAACTTACCGAAGCTAGTGTATCTTGGGCCAACAGCAGATCCTACACTGAAAAATAACTCTGGGCTATCCTCTCAGCCTTGAAAATGATCACCTGAAAAGAAAGGGTCACATCAGAATAAGACATCTTAAGCAGTAATGGATGAAGGCTAAGGTAAAGGATTCCTTACATGGGTGGAGCTGGAAGGAGTTAAACCGATAGGCTGGACTGAATCGTCGAGCTTCTTGACAGCCCAATTCCCTGAGTGGTCAAGGAGCCAGAAGAAAGAATCCAACTCAGCCCAGAGGATGCCCTTCCTCACAGATTCGAAGGCTCGAGACCGCTTTACCGGCGGCTTAGGGGCAAAAGTAGCAGCGGCAACAACAGTCCTCTTCCGCGTAGAAATAGGAGGCTATAAAAAATAAGGAATAACATTCCAGACTATAGTCAATTATAGAAAGCAGTAAGGTATTTAGAAAGGCTAAGTTAGAGGCATACCTGAGAAGAAGGGGTAGTAGACCTAACTGACCCCCTAGTGCTCTGAGCTATAGATGGACCCCAACAGTCACCCCTCGGTTCGCCCTCCTCCTCCTCCTCCTCTTCCTCATTATCATCATCATCGTTGTCGCTCTAATGAAACTTCTGGGGCTCGTCCTCATAATGGATCCTGTTGCAGGGTGGCAGAGGGAGGAATCAATAAACTCAGCATAAAGGCCCTTAACAGACAACACGCGAGCCCCCTTTCCTAACAAGTATAGCTCCTGATCGGTCCTCGATATGAGATAAGGCTATAAGACGATCATCAGAATTGGGGGAGGGATCGGTCTCTCCACCCTCATACCCGCTCGCCAAAATATCGCTCGTAGGAGAGTGGTGACTCCAAGATAAAGCGACGGTCGTCCATACTAGCCCGCATCTACTTGATGGCTCTAAAGGTGGCCAATCTCTCCCCTGGGTCTCGAGTGACCTGCAAAGAATGAATGCAATATGAGTATTGTGAGCGGACGATGCTTCGCGCGGCTCCGACGCGAGGCCAGGCCCTTACGGGCCGGCCCATTTGAATGACGGGGGATGAGTGCGATGTGTTTGAAAAAAATGATTTTGCATATTTTAATGCTCAAAAGATATGAGATCGAAATCCCGTACTTAAAATAGAGTCGCCACCAGGTTCAGCTCAACTGGGAAATTTTGGTACGATCTTCCCACCGGGCGATTGGACCATACAATAAGTAGAGATTCTGAGTTCGGATGATGTTATCTATTTTTCATTAGGACAAGTTAAGACATTTCATTCTTTCTTAATCGGTTAAATCCATCCTATTTATTTGTATTTTTAGTTATTTTGTTATTTTTGCGTTTATCAAGCAATTGAAGCAATAAATAAAATATTTACAGCCATAAAAGAAAAAATAAGTGCAGAAAGTAAAATTATTACAAAGTTTTCAAGTCCCGTACATTTTCTATGCAATAAATAAAATACTCAAATGTCTGATATACATCTACCTGCAGAAGATGGTTGGCACAAATATGGCATATTTTATTTACAATATTATAAGGCCCGATTGGATGGCTAAAATGAGGTTCGTTTGTGGGGAAATTCCATTTTTATCCAAATTTTAGATTCAATCATTGCTTTAATCAGATTATAAGTGAAAATACCACTCGTTGTGGGGTGGGGTCTGTTTTCAGGGGGTTTTGAACCTCCATCTTTACACTATATGTCCTAGCTTCAGAAAATAAGTTAGTTCGGGAACAAACGAAAATAAAACTGCTGCCTAGAAAGTCATGCTGTCGATGAGGCAACTGATGCCGCCAGCGACATGGTTGATATCGCTAGTGACATGGATGATGCCGCCGGCGACATCAATTGTGTCGTGGGCGATATGAGTATGCATCTAGGTACAGGGCTTTCTGAGTACCATAAAGAAAGGGTTCTGCAATAAAGTGAGGTCTCTGGGGAACGCGATGGTAACGGCGGTATCAACGATGTCTCTAGCGATATGGGTGATACAGTTGGCAACATCACATGTCTCCGGCGACTTCAATTTCTTGTAGCAGCAGCGGTCGGCAGTCAAAGTGACCGAAAACCCAAAAATGAACACAAATCAATAAAAATTAACACAAACCAATAATAATGCCAAAGAGCTATGAGACTCAGGATTTTCACCTCAGGGTAGTGAATCCAACTCTTCGTGAACTGAATAGTACCACCTCCGGGGAGCTTGCAATGATGATTTAATTGTCAATTTAAGAGTTTTAGGTCTCTAAATCCTATCAAGTTGATTTTGATTTTAAGACCCACTGACTTTAAGCTCACAATTAGAGAGTTCAAAGAAAAAAAATCGAAAAAAATGGATTAGAATCCTTTTTCCTGCCTTTTCTAATTCTTATCTCACTAAGATCTACTCTCCCAATTTTAGCCTCTCAATTGCCCAATTTAGCTCCTTCCCTATATAATTTCAGTCCCTCCTCATTCAATTTCAGCGTAAGGTGTCTTTTTATAGGCAAATTGGGGTGTTTTTCGAGACCTTTTTGACTTATTCCGTCGAAAGTGGCCAAAAGGCTGTCTGTGGAGGGACCCATTTTAGGCCATGCTGCCAGCGACATGATGATGTCATCGGCGGTATGGCTGATGTCGCCGGTGGTATGGTGATGCCACTGGCGGCATCAGCCTCCAGCATACCGATAACCAACGGGCAAAAAAGCCTAAAAAGTCGGGAAAAGTGGTTTAATAGTGGGTGGAAAGACATCTTTTTGAATTTTAATTATATTTTAATGGGTATTATTTAATTTAGGTGTAAATCATCGGTTCAAGCTCCTACCGGACGCATTATCGGCCACGCTGAAATGGATTCTACCAAGTATAAAATTCACAAGGAATATTATTTTGGTAATAAAAATTCTAAAGAGAACTTTTATTTTGAGGCATTAAAATCGGGTACACGTCATCATTGTCTCGCGAGAGGGACTGTAAAATCCCTTGCTCACAGGCTGCCCCTTAAGGGATCACTGTTGCCACAGGTCAGTATGATCACATGAAAGAGCAAGGGATAGGAATGATACCTGAGGGATGACTGGTTTGTCCCTTAGTCGGACTTACGCTTTGTAGATTGGTTGCCCCTTGGTTGGACCTATGCTTTGTGGAAATTGTCCCTTGGTCAGACTTTGAGCTTTGTAGAGAGTTTTTCCTTTGGTTGGACTTACGCTTTATACATTGGTTGCCCCTTGGTCGGACTTATGCTTCGTAGATTGGTTGCCCCTTGGTCGGACTTACGCTTCGTAGATTGGTTGCCCCTTGGTCGAACTTATGCTTCATAGATTGGTTGCCCCTTGGTCGGACTTACGCTTTGTAGATTGGTTGCCCCTTGGTCGGACTTACGCTTTGTAGAGATTGTCCCTTGGTTGGACTTGTGCTTTTGTGGAGAGTTTGTCCTTTGGTTAGAAATTGTCCCTTGGTTGGACTTGAGCTTTGTAGAGATTGTCCTTTGGTCGGACTTTCACTTTGTGGAGTGCTTGTCCCTTGGTCAGACTTGCACATTATGGAGAATTTGCCCCTTCGGTCGGACTTTCACTTTGTGGAGTGATTGCCCTTTGGTCGGGCTTATGCTTTATGAAGAGATTGCCCCTTTGTCGGGCTTAAGTTTTGTGTAGCAATTGCCCCTTTGTCAGGTTTAAGTTTTGTGGAGAGATCGCCCTTTGGTCGGGCTCTCACTTTGTGGAGTGCTTGTCCCTTAGTTGGACTTGCACATTGTGGAAAAATTGTCCTTTGGTCGGACTTGTACTTTGTAGATTGGTTGCCCCTTGGTCAAACTTATGCTTTGTGGAGATTGTCCCTTGGTCGGACTTGTGCTTTATGGAGACATTGTCCTTTGGTCAGACTTAAGCTTTGTGGAGAGATTGCCCCTCGGTCGGGCTTTCACTTTTGTGGAGCGCTTATCCCTGGTAGGACTTGCGCATTGTGGAGAGTTTGCCCCTTCGGTCGGGCTTTCACTTTGTGGAGTGATTGCCTCTTGGGCGGGCTTTCACTTTGTGAGGAGAATGCCCTTTGGTCGGGCTCGTGCTTTGTGGAGTGATTGCCCCTTGGTTGGGCTTTCACTTTGTGAGGAGATTGCCCTTCGGTTGGGCTTATGGTTTATGGAGTGATTGTCCCTTAGTCGGGCTTTCACTTTGAAGTGATTGCCCTTCGGACGGGCTTCTATTTTTTGTATAGTGATTGTCCTTTGTTGGATTTTCACTTTGAAGAGATTGCCCTTCAGTCGGGCTTGTGTTTGGTATAGCGATTGTCCCTTGGTCGGGTTTTGTGTTTTGTATAGTGATTGTCCTTTGGTCGGACTTTCACTTTGAAGAGATTGCCCTTCGTTCGGGCTTGTGCTTGGTATAGTGATTGTCCCTTGGTCGGGTTTTGTGTTTCGTATAGTGATTGTCCTTTGGTCAGACTTTCACTTTGAAGAGATTGCCCTTCGGTCGGGCTTGTGTTTGGTATAGTGATTGTCCTTTGGTCGAACTTTCACTTTGAAGAGATTGACCTTCGGTCGGGCTTGTGTTTGGTATAGTGATTGTCCTTTGGTCGGACTTTCACTTTGAAGAGATTGCCCTTCAGTCAGGCTTGTGTTTGGTATAGTGATTGTCCCTTGGTCGGGTTTTATGTTTTGTATAGTGATTATCCTTTGGTCGGACTTTGTGTTTTGTATAGTGATTGTCCCTTAGTCGGGTTTTGTGTTTTGTATAGTGATTGTCCTTTGGTCGGATTTTCACTTTGAAGAGATTGACCTTCGATCGGGCTTGTGTTTGGTATAGTGATTATTCCTTGGTCGGGTATTGTGTTTTGTATAGTGATTGTTCTTTGGTCGGACTTTCACTTTGAAGAGATTGCCCTTCGGTCGGGCTTATGTTTTATGTAGCGATTGTCCTTTGGTTGGACTTGTGCAAAATCTGAATTGGAGGGGCGACATGAGTGCTATGTGGTAGCTTTGACTGGTCAGATAATTTCAAAATTTGCACTGAAAGGGGCGATGTCGTCGGCGACATGAGTGATGTCGCTGGCGGCATAGACTGATGTCGCTGGCGGCATGAACGGGCAGTTTCAGATAAATTAAAACTCCTCGAATCCTGTGTGGCAATTTAAAAGGAAGTAAAACTCCCTTCTTCCTCATTATTCAGAAAACCGTACCCCTCTCTATCTTCTTCTCTAATTTTTCTGATTTCTTTTTTCGTTATTCAAATCATGAAGAGAATCGTCAAGGCTTTCAGGGGCAAATCCACCAAGGCTAGGGAGAACTTGCGCGATTCTTCTGTCGAGGGATTGAAAATTCTCTCCGTTCCTACTGCTTATGGCCTGAAGGAGATGGCCAAGATGTATGGCTATGGTATTAATTCTCCCATCACCAATTTGACCCCGGAGAAGGAGAAGCAACTCTGCTATATCTAGGTAATCCTACAAAACTCGAATCTCTTCTTTTTTAGGTTCGATTTGATTTAGCTTTAGATTTGAAATCGCGCCATGATAGGAGTTTAAGTGTGAAATAGATTGGTTATATTGCATGCTTTAGGATTGATTTTTACCGTTTTCGGGCTTATTGTTTGATTGATTGCGATTTTTACAATTTTGGCACGATGGGTGCGATTTTGGGGAGAAATAGGTTCTGCCCAAACATAGTGATGTCGCCGACGACATGAGTGATGTCGCTGGTGGCATCAGTCCGTGTGAAAAGGCTTATGGGAGTCTGATGTTGCTCCTATTTGAGGTGATGTCACTGGCGGCATGAACCATGCCGCTGGCGGTATGGAGTGATGCCGTCGGTGACATCACTTTTAACAGAAGCGATATCAGCAGCTTAGCTGATGAAAAATAAGCAGGCCTGATCCATTTTGTTTCTAATTTTGCAGCCATATGAACTGACCTATACAGGGGGAATGGGCACCATTGGTGAATGGTGGCATTACATTTTGGAGAACGACCCCAAGCTAGCGCTTGCCATCAATGATACAGGGTTTGGGGACTTGGCCCGGATAATGCCAATGCTGATGCCTAAGCTTTCTCATTCAGCAGTAACGGCCCTAACCAAGAGGTGATGCGAGACCACCCATACTTTCCACTTCTCTTTCGGGGAAGCTACGATTACACCTTCTGACGTCGTACCCATGACCGGCCTCCCTTGGATAGATGAGGTCATACATTTTGATCCTTACATGCATAAGTTCCATGTTGAGAGGCTCGGGGTGAGGCGGGTGAAGGAGTTGTTTGGTCTGAAGCCCGTTTCTGGGAGGCTGTCTCATGGAGAGTTGTACCATCACTGGACACGGGTGGATGTAGTGCCCGAAGATGAGAGGGAGGCTTGTGTCTGGTCTTTTATGATTTCTATGCTTACTATGTTGTTCTTCCCAATCTTGGGGAGTAAGAGCAATTATGTGCTTATAACTATTGTGGAAGACGTGTCGGGCATTAGGAGGAAAAATTGGCCGAGGGCCATCTTGGCTCAACTGTACCATGGGCTGGACGTGGGAGCCCGGAAGAAGGAGAAAGCCCTTCACCTTTGCCACCTATTACTCCAGGTACATCTCTTTGGAAGTATTTTACTTGATAGTACACGTTCTCTTTTATTGTATGACGCTTTTTAAATTGATTAGTCGTTATTTGTGCCACCCTGGGCCTTCGAGCATCAGATCCTCCCACCGGTGGAGTTTAAGAAGATTGTGCCGCTGGGCTCTCGCTTCCTCGCTCGCTGGTGCGGGGGTGTCGGTGGGATGGTCAAGTACCCTACAAAATTTAGGGAGGTCCCGAGGAGCGTGCGGTTGAGCTCGGTATGCAATTTTTTTTTATTTAGTCTTTGTTTTCATATTTAGACAAAACAAAAATTGCTTATGGACTTATATTGGTTGTTTTGATGTAGCAGGTCCTGGATCCATTCGATGGGGTGGAGAATCTAGCAGAGGTCGCAAGGGTCAGGAGGGAGGTAGATGATCGCCAGTTCGGGATTGAATACCCTTTATCCCAGAAGTGGTACCTAGGCGAGCGTGTCCGGGGCTGGAGGTCCCTCCCAGTGGCTGCTAGATCGGTGCCTGCTGATCCTCCCAGGGGCTTATGGTGGCCCCATCTGGTGATCACCTCCGAGGCTGACAAGGCTGATTATATCAAGGGGAACGGCCAAGTGATCCCTAGCGTCCCTAGCCCCTACGAGCAACTTCTGCAGTGTCTACTCCCTGTATGTCCTTGCATCCACGGAAATGATACGATTGAGTATCATAATGAGCAACGGTTGGAGGATGAGAAAAGGCGCCTCAAAGGCATTGTGGACGTTGAGGATGAAGATGATGATGAAGATGAGTCGCTTGAAGGGGATGTTGCGATCGAACCCGAGGGGGAGGATGGGGCGGGCGTGGACATAGTCGACGGGAGTGAGCCAATGTCCTAAGGGGAGCAACGTTCTTTTGAGGTATGATTGTGCTTATGTGCATGATTTTGAAGTTGTCTACGAACATTGTTGACGTGTGGCTTTCATGTTTTTCAGGAACCTGCGAGGAAGAGAGGTCGGGATAACCAGAGTGGGACACGGCACATTGGTGTACCAGGCATAAACTTCATGGAGGGGCGTCTGGTCAATCCGTTGGAAACCACCTTCCTGCTGATGAATTCCCGAGGCGAGTTCCTCCCTAGGAATATTGGCTCGAGCCGGCAAGCTCCAATTTTCATGCCCGAAAATACTACTTATGTAAGGCTTAATAATTATTTTCTTGTTTAGCCTTAGAGGCGGGTGTCTAATGATTTACCTTTTGGATTTTCCAGGTGGCGCGGGGTTATGTGGAGCAGCTCGTAGAGAACAATTTTGTTCTCCGGGATACACTCATCGGACAGTCGCTCCTTGCTCAGGTACATTCCCTATTTATGCCTATGCTAAGATAAGATGCATGTATGGATGCTATGAATGATATGCATTGTTGATATTTTCTCTGGTTTACAGGATTTCTTGGCCCTTTCCTTGTCAGATGCTAATGCAGCCCGATGGCCGTACGAGGAGGAGACTACGGACCTACGGTGTTACGTGAGTGATCTTGAGGGTCAGCTGGCAGCCACCGTTTAGGAGCGGAGAAGTAAACAAAACCTGGACCGTGCACACCCTGGCAACACCAGTCGTAGGGGGATCAAGATGTCCGCTGGCTGATGCCCGCCTGTCGTGGCCAAGGAGTCTAGTAGTGTGCCCATGACAGAGGGAAGGGAGGAAGATAAGGATGATGTTGGAGACTAGCTTGTGAGTCCTGAAGACATTTCATCTCGCCCGGCCGGTAGTGGCGGGCATGCCTAGTTTTTCATTTTCATTTTGCTTTTCTTAGTTCTTTGTTTGTACCCTAGATACATTGGGGTTTGGATACTTTGGTTTTGTCATAGGCTAGATGTTTTGGGATAATTTGAGTGGTTTGCGCCTTCGGGCCTTTTATTTTGAAAGAAAATGATTTGCTGTTTAACAAGGCATTGGAAACGTATTATAGGATTGTTTACAGGTTTTGTCCTGGTCTGAAATGATGATATTGCTTCTGATGCCGCCCAAAAAATTAACTCCATACCGCTAGTGGCATCAACTGATATCGCCTAAAATAATCCATGTCATCGGCGGTATCATTCTTATTGCCACGTGCAACGCTTGAAAACCGCCTATACCCATGTCGCTGGGGGCATCAACTAATATTGCCCAAAATAACCCATGTCGCTTGCGGCATCATTAAAATCTCCGGCGGTATCAATTTTCCAGCAATCTGATTTTAACTATTCTGTCCATTCCTATCATGGCAAATCAAAAGCTATGGGGTTTTCTGCAGAGTCTGGGGAACGCAGGTTTTGGGCTCCAACTTGACCCTATCGTTTGCATAGACTGTCCTTTCGAGTTTTTGAGCTAACAGACTTATTCTGACTTTTGCATAGACCTAGATGTTTTCACTCTATCCGGATTTTTTTTATATTAATTTTTTTATATTATTATTATTATTTTTATTTTTATTTTTTATTTTTTTATTATGAGCTCGCAGCTTCTTCGATTAAGCTTAATTGCGATGTTTCCACCACTTGATCGCCAGACATTTATACAATCACAAACACGGAGGTTTCGGTATAAAAGACACTTTTATCGAGTGAATCTAACTTTAGTACAAGATGTTGGCAATCATTTCCATTAACGGAACCCCTGGTGTTAACCGGCCTCTAGAGGTTTTCAAGTTAACATCTCACAATTTTTCTCTCGTGCCCTAATTTTTGTCTGAACCGCCCTTTTCGGATTTTCAGTTCAGTAGGCGTTATTGACTTATCCCCTAATTTTTGCACGGCTGGTTTACGGGATACCGACCATCGGGTGTCACCTTAATTCTGTCCCATCAGTAAAACACCGAAAGGTGGGTGATTATCTCATTTGTATTTTTTTGTGTGCCGCTTTTCTGATTTATTTCTTTTGTTTAGACCCGATAATGCCTAAGCTCGTCCTGGTTGACTAGATAGATGAACTCGCTCTTGTCTATGCTTATGACTTCGGTACCATCCTTAGCCATATGACAGCCTTCTCAATTTGGTCTGAACTTTTCATTGGTATCGAAGGTTTTCAGATGTTTTAGCGTCGGGCCTATGACTCTCGGTGAGGGCATTGAGTATCTGATTCACTGTTGTGCGCTTGGTTATGCCTTTATAGATATTCTTAGTGTCCGTTCGATTTTTGCTTGGATCACCCAATTCATTCTAACATTTATCGGGTAACCTTGTTTTGATTTTGGCTGACCTCATTGCAAGCTGTTTAGTTTACGGGAGTTTTTGGCGCTTACCCAAAGCTTTATCGATTGGTTCGATTGTTGTCTTGATCGCTATTTTGATTGCTCCTTCAGTCTGTGGTTTGTAGAGCCCTTCTTGTTGGTTTCTTTGGCAAGCTGATCGCGACATCGGTTGTGCGAATATCTTTGTGGTTTGTGGGATAAAGGTGCTTGCCCTTAGACTTGGTGTTCTTGGAAGTGGTTGCCCCCCTGACGTTTGTTAGTCGAAGGGTTTAATGGGGTTGATTTGTACCGGGTGAAGATGTGTTTCTCTACAAATTTGGTCATATTCTTGGTGGTGACATTGGTCTGAGATTTGGATATGATGTTTATTTGATGGAGGTTGGGCTCCGTTGGGTGTAAGCCCTAATTCTCTATTTCAGGGGACCGGTTGATTCTTCTTTGGTAGCTTGAAGGTGTACCGTTGCAGGGTTGTTGAGTTAATTCTAGAAGAGACCTATGGCATTTCAATAATCTGTTTATTGAGCTAAGTAAAAGCATTATCATGGTCTTTAAGCACTTTATTATCTCACATGTGTTTAATAGGGGTTAAATTATTGGATTTGATTACCACATAAAAGCCTACATTTGTACTCAGCTTAATTTTATTCAATAAAAATATCTTAAATACTGAAAGCATCGTATGTATGCTTATATAAAGACGCAAATCAAATGATAAAGACATGACATAAGTAAGAAAAATGGAAGTTGCCCATGGAGCTAAAAAGTCTGAACTCTAAGGATTGCAAATCGGGATTCTTCATCCTCGCTGTCGGAGCGCGATTTTCCCCTACCATTGGAGTATATGGCCTTGATGAGATCTTGAGGCGCATTATGTCATTTGGAAAAGTCAGGATTAATCGTCCGTGTCTAGTTGCCAGACTCTGGTAAGGGGCAGGATGCCCTTTTAGGGTCGGTAATCTTCTTATCCTCCACCAGACATTGGATAGTGCGGACCAAAGCTTTGCAATGATTGGTGTGGTAACCCGATAACATGTGATATCTGTAAAAGCCTTTTCCTTCTTCTCTCATGGGGGGATTGAATTCACGAAGAGGTTTAAGAATGCCAGCTTCCCTTAATCCGGTGAAGATTACATTAAGCGGCAGTTTCCACGGATTTGCTCTACACTTAAGACCATAATTTGGCTTGATAATGGCAGCTGGTGCCAATTTTTGAGAAGTCTCTTGGTCCACCATGATTTGCGGTAGGGGTATGGGTGAGTCAGTGTTTCGAAAGATCTAGTTCTCCTCTGATTAGTCCCTCCCCTCTTTTTGATTGCAGCCCACTGTCATCAATTGATGTGAGAAGTCTTCAACTTTATGTTGCATGACCTGGTCGTATTGAGGAAGCGTCAGGGCAGCGCAGATTTTAAATTGTGATGGGGTGACCAATGTTGGCGGTAAGGTGTTAAAGAATGGTGGAAGAATTGGACTCTGGGCTCCTTCTCTTTGTCCGGGGTAAGCGGTTGGCGGTGATTGCTAGAGTGTATTGCTATCGGGTGTCATGCCCGAAGATCGCATGACCTGGTCGAAGTCTTGACTTCCTAGGGCCTTCTTGACAGATACACATACTAGCTCTTGAATGATGTTTTGGAACTGATCGGAGTTCAAAAACTGGATGATAGCAGCGGTGATCTCTGATCCAAGAGACGGAGGGTGAATTGTTGCTCCTAAGGTAGGGGGAAGACTAGTCTGTTCTCTAGGTGAGGTAGAGTTGCCATTGTGAGGAAGAGACATGGCTGGTTGTGAAGGTCTCGGTTCAAGAGGAAGACTGTTTAGGATCATGAGCCAAGGGTCAGACTATGAATGGGTTGTAAATGGTATGAATGGTATGTATGTATGTCTTTTTTTATTGGAAGCGGTGCGTGATATGTATGGCTGCATATAGATGTGGTCAGAGATAATATGGCTTATCGCTCTAACATATGTGGGACATTTGTATCTCACGTCTTACATAGCGATATATGGTGATGCAATAGAGGCACAAGAGAAGTCCTACGTATGTTGCTGAACCTCTTCCACGGGTGGAAGTGGTAAGGTTAAGTTAATTCATTTTCGGCTCTTGATGCATAGGGGGTACATTATCACAGAGCACATAGCACGCGAATCGGCCCTCTTCCAACCTTATGACTCTCGGGTAACACCTCTTTGGAAGGATGGAGTTTGGCCGCTTCACCGGTAATGGCAAAAGAAGCACATCCTAATTATTTTATTTGTTTTGGGTAATCTTAAGGGGAACGATGTGCTAAGGCTTTTTCTAGCGCGGCTTTGGTATAGGGTCGTTGATGTAGAAGGTTCTCGGTTACCTTGATTCCACGTTACTCAACCACTACCTAAATAGGTCCGATCGTAGGAGTTTACATGTTGGTTAAAAAGAGTGATCCACCCACTAGGCATTCTCAATTCCAATAGGGCATGAGTGATACTTCGTGAGCTTCTCGGGTGAATTAGGGCACCTATAATTACCGAACTATCTACACGCGTGAGGATAAAACGTTATAAAAAAGAATGAAGTTTTAATTTAGCCAATGATTTCAATACATCATCAAACTCTTTTAAACTTTATGAAAGAAAGTTCAAGTTTAAAGAGTATCCCCAGCAGAGTCGCCACTATGAGCGGATGACGCTTCGCGCGGCTCCGGTGCAAGAGTGTGATGTGTTTGAAAAAAATGATTTTGCATATTTTAATGCTCAAAAGATACAAGATCGAAATCCCGTACTTAAAATAGAGTTGCCACCCGGTTAAGCTCAACTGGGAAATTTTTGGTACGATCTTTCCACCGGGCGATTGGACCATACCTTAAGTAGAGATTCCGAATTCGGATGATGTTATCTATTTTTCATTAGGCCAAGTTAAGACACTTCATTCTTTCTTAATCGGTTTAATCCATCCTATTTATTTATATTTTCAGTTAGTTTGTTATTTTCGCTTTTATCAAGCAATTGAAGCAATAAATAAAATATTTACAGCCATAAAAGAAAAAATAAGTGCGGAAAGTAAAATTATTACAAAGTTTTCAAGTCCCGTACATTTTCTTCGCAATAAATAAAATACCGAATGTCCGATATACATCTACGTGCAGAAGATGATTGGCACGAATATGGCATATTTTATTTACAATATCATAAGGCCCGATTGGAGGGCTAAAATGCGGTTTGAATGGCGTTTGCGGGGAAATTCCATTTTTATCCAAATTTTAGATTCAATGGTTGCTTTAATCAGATTATAAGTGAAAATGCCACTCGTTGTGGGGTGGGGTCTGTTTTCTGGGGGTTTTGAACCTCTATCGTTACACTATATGTCCTAGCTTCAGAAAATAAGTTAGTTCGGGAACAAACGAAAATAAAACTGCTGTCCAGAAAGTCATGCCACCGACGAGGCAACTGATGCCGCAGGTGACATGGTTGATGTTGCTGGCGGCATGGATGATGCCGCCGACGACATCAGCCTCCAGCATACCGACAATCAACGGGTCAAAAAGCCTAAAAAGTCAGAAAAAGTGGTTTAATAGTGGGTGGAAAGGCATTTTTTTAATTTTAATTATATTTTAATGGGTATTATTTAATTTGGGTGTAAATCATTGGTTCAAGCTCCTACCGGACGCGTTATCGGCCACGCCGAACTGGATTCTACCAAGTACAAAATTCACAAGGAATATTATTTTGGTAATAAAAATTCTAAAGAGAAGTTTTATTTTGAGGTATTAAAATCGGGTACACGTCATCATTGTCTCGCGAGAGGGACTGCAAAATCTTGTGCTCACAAGCATCACAACCCAGTAAATACAATTTCTACTAATGGTTTGTCAAAGTGTAGAATTTAGGTTCAATAGGGAAGAAGATTACCCGATCCGAGTGCAACTAGCTTGAGAACTCTCGGTACTGTGCCGTAGTCAAGGGCTGATACTGCCAAAGCCCCATCCATCGGGATATGATGTACAGCGTCTTAGGCTGCATAGGCAATCCTGGCCTAGGAATCAGCCGTTGCTCGAAAGCCCAAATCTGCAAGACAAAGCAAGGATTAATTGCAACATAGTTTAGACAAAGGGTTAAAACACAAGAGATCAGTTGAGGATCTACCAGTAGTATAAGATGGAAAATCTTGAGCTTAGACTGCTCACCCTGGACCCCTACGTCCAATCCATAGTACAATTATGCTAGGATGGCCCGGTACTAATTCTTGCAAGGAACAGCTACAAGATCCTCCACAGTAGAGAGCAGACCATAGTTGAGGTTGCTCGAGTAGACAGGGAAGAAGACAATGGTAAGGAATGTCAGCAAGAAAGACCGGACGTACTGGTCCCTCCTATAGGCTATAATAGGACTCGGTTGCCCTGATTTAGTAAGCGTGCAAGTCCCCGTACTTGAGCTTCTTCAACCCGCCCAGACGAAGCCCAAGTAATCTGAAAATGTACCTTCACCTCAGGCCGAGAATGCCACCGGTCGGCATAAACATCAAAATGGACCATGTCTCCGCTCCATGCTAAGCCTGTGGTGGTGCACACATCCGAAGGAGAAATGGTGACCTCCCCTATAGGTAAATGGAAGGTACAGGTCATCTCCAACCATCTTTCTGTTAGGGCCGAGGCAGCACCAGGGGCAAATGTCTTGGGGGCCTAAGGGATAACCCTGATGATATCACTAAACCCGAAGGAATCTATGCGGGCCAGCAGCTCCGTGTCTCCTGCAGCACGAATCTCCTCATACCATTTCTTGCAGAAGCTCAAGGCTTCCACAATCTTATATTGGAACTGCTAAAATAGAGTCACAGATTAACAGGGTTAGAACATAGCAGATAAATTAGAAATCAGAAAAGGATTGCAGAAATCAAAGGAAACAAGGTTCTGTCCCTAAGGACAGGACCCATACGGGTAAGCCCCCGTATCAAAATCAAAACCCGTATGGGTCCCCTCTCACCCGTACGGGTCCCCTACAAGCAATCCTATATGGGCAAACTCCCTAAAAATCCAAAATCGCACAATCTCAATCAAAGTTCATCTGAAACTATCCTAAAAGCATCCTAGGCTAAAGTTACATGCATCAGGCTCTATTCCTAGGTCTAAAACACCCTAAATCATGCCAAAATCCAAGGAATCACCAAAAGTTCAAAATTGGAAAACTGAGAATCGAATGGAATTACTTGGAATTTTGAGGCATGGGTCTTAAGAGAAGGGATCAGTGGCACTTCAGAAGCGGGAGTAAGCCCCAAAAATGAGTCTCCCCTACGAAATGCATACCCGATGAAAACTAGGCATTCTCAAAGCCTTGAATCTCGAACCGGGGGCAAGTCCTCAAGTTTGAGAGAGAAACAGCCTGTCTTTAGGATCTTTTTATACATGTTTGATTGATTTTAGGAGAAAAACCGCCAGAAAATGCAAATAGGAAGTTTTGGTGTGAGGCAGGATGTGAAGGGGCTAATCTGCCTTTTAAAACCCCCATCGAGGACCCGTACGGGTCCCGCCCCTATCATATGGGTCCCCTTTTTTTAGAACCCTACCCCTACAGGTCTGGCCCACCCGTACGAGCCCTCTCTCGCCATTCAGGGGCAGATTTTTGCATCAGTGTTTCAACAAGCACAAGGAGTTCATCTAGTTCAAGCTCGGGGCCAACCCCACTCCCTCTTAACCTTATATTTCCATTATATTTGGATAGGTCCCTAAGCTCACCTTGATCCTTGATTGAAGGGGCAAAAATATTTTTGTTTTCACAAAAGTCAATCAAGAATCAAGGTAAGCCATTTTTTAATTGATCACTAACAAGGATAATTTTAGTATATAGGTCCACCCTATCACAAGAAATCTTCCCCAACAAACAAATCTTACCAGGAAAGACTTCCTCAGCAGAAGAGGTTTTACCAAAGGATATTAGCAGGGGCATCGCCCACCAATCCGAGGGTATCCCCCACTTCCTAATAGCGGAATCAAATCCAGGGGCATTTCCCCACCAATCTAGGGGCATCCTAAAACAACCTATACCATATACTAATCACCAAAATCGAAATCACAACATATAATTTTTTTTAAATACTTATACTTTTTTATATATATAATTACTTCTAACATTTTATCTTTTTACATAACAATCTTATACAAAGCAAAACCAAAACCCAACCACCAATCTATACTATATGCTTGTCATGTGAGGAGAGAGAGCGAGATGGAACACAACCAGCCAATATTTCGTCCATGATATCTATAGGTAATGAGCCTCTACAAACTTTATCACCTCTGAAAAATTTATCGCTTTATATGAGGCGCAACTCAGTGAATATAAACAATCTATAAATTTATCAAACCACATGTATACACACATTCGAAAAGTCAACATGTAGACATTCAAATATGCTTATGAATAATTCATTTATTTATTTATTTTGACAATTCTTGCCAAACTAATGCCCCAGGATACATATAACATATAACATTTGATTTTACTGGCCAGCCTGTATAACAATTGGTTGACCTTTCAGTCCAGATAAATAATTAGTTGACCTTTCGGTCCATTTGTCAGATATTGCAATTGGTTGACTATATAGGTCCAGTTGAATAGAACATGTATTGCAATGTTTGATCGGTTACGTCACAACTTCTCTTTTACTTTTCTACTTATTCATGCTCATGTACATATATATAAATCCAAGTTGAATCCTATCAAATATTCCAAGTACATATACCATATTAATCCCACATCTCAAATGCAATACTCAATTATACTCATCCAATAATTCATATTAAACCATTCACCAATATTCACCTTTAGCCACAATTCATATATCAATATCATCTCAACACAACTTATATTTCATATCAAATATAACCACACAACATATCATTACTATTCAAAAACAATTTCAAGTCAAAACAATTAATATCACTCAATTCATATTAAGACAATTTACACAAATCATGTACACAATCACTCCAGACATTCACTTGCACACACATCCTTAACAATCAATAACGAATAACTAGTTGTAATACACAAGTCACATACAATACAATTCTAATACATTTTCATATCAGAGAGTTCAACTAAGCTCAATGCATACGAATTCAAAGAGTTCAATTAAGCTCAATGCATACAAATTCAATACCCACATATAATAGCAATCAATCAACTTAATTCACACCAAGCTAAAACTCACATATCCATTCAAATAACACATCAACACATTTCACCCATAAATTCATATTATGTTTATACTCACAAATTTATCCGAGCAAATTCTCTCGAAATGACTTGGACATTCCTCTGGAATCCCTTCACGGTTTTGAGCTCTTATAATTTTGTATATATATAAAGATTAACATAAACTAGAATTTCTATCATATGTCCTTACTGACTTTAATAATTGATACCTATCGATTCATTCAACCAAATAACTTGATTCCAATTTCGTTTTACTCTTAACGCATAACTTCATAACATATCAAAATTTCATAATTTTTTGATTACTTTTCCATTCATTACGAATTTTGTATTTTAAACTCTAAATATGTCATGCCTTGCCTGCACTTAGAACTGGTTTTCTAATGACTTCACTTCACTTCAAAATTCATAACTTTCAACTCACTTACTCAAATGTGCTGATTCTTCTTTTGTTCAATTCCTAATACAAAATTCCATAACATACTAAGAACTAAAAATTTTCAAAGCCTTATATGATTTATAGTGAATTTTCCTTCAATGCCCTATTTCAACCCGTTCTACCTGGACAACATCTTAGTAAAATGATCATAACTTTCTATAAACAACATGAATTGACCTGATTCTTTTTCCTACTTAAACTATACACATAAGGGAATATCATATCAAAAACTCAAAATTTCTAAGCAGTAACAATCCCAGATTAATTTCAAAACTCACCTCATCTCTTTGATCATCCAATTCTGGACACTTAATCTTATAAAAATCATAGCTATTGATCTACTCATCTAAAAATCCCCAAATTTTATAAAAGTAACCTAGAGATATAGAGAATCAATTCATCTTTTTATCATAACCTCAAATTCATCTCCAATATCTCGAAAATCATATTACTAAACTATAGACATACCTGGTTTCTTCCTTCTCTCTATTTCTCTTCTCTTCTCTTCACTTCTTCTCTAACTCTCTCTCTCTTCTGGGTGAGTGAGAATTTGTAAGGATGAGAGTTTTGATTCTAATCCTACCTCTTTTCTCATATATATCTACACTTATTATTATATTCCAATTGTACCTCTTTTAACATACCATTATTACATTAATAATAATAATAACAATAACAACAACTATTTATAAAAATGTATCATGTGTAGCTAATATATTTATAACCATATACACTTATATACTTTAACTTTACCCTTATACTTGTCCTCAATACCAAAACAATAATACTAAACAATACCGATATTTTATTTATTAAAACACTTCATATCTATAACATTACTATACTTATTTCTTAAAATTCTATAGTTCTAAAATTTAGTATCTAAACATTAAAATATTGTATTTCTATCACCAAATAACTATTTTTAACTAATCGATTTCTTATAATTATAACATGTAAAATATTAAATAATCTGATTTCATGAGCTACAATGGATGTTAACAAATACTATTATAATGTATACACTGGGATGTCACACATCCCCCCATTCCCCAGCACTGGAATCAACCAAAGGGCATCCCCCCATTTCCCAGTGACGGAATCAAATCCAGGGGCATCCCCCCACTTCCCAGTAGCAAAATCAAATCTAAGGGCATGCCCCCTCCAATCTAGAGGCATCCCCCCATTCCCAGTAGCAGAATCAGGTCCAGCGATATCCCGTCACCAATCTAGGGGTATCCCCCTACCAATCCAGGGGCACCCCCCCACTTCCCGATAGCAGATTCAGTTGACCCTAGGGGCACTCACCCTAGGAGCATTCCCCAGTAATAAAACAAGTAGCTATCGGGCCAAACTCAACATTTCCCCCACAGAATTTTCAGTTTATCGCATCCACACTTATTTATTCTTAATTGACGGGGCAAAAATATTTTTTGTTCTCGCAAAAGTCAGTTAAGAATAAAAAGATGTCTAGCTCAGAGTTTGATTATTGTCTCTTTTCTAGGTTATTCAAAATCACCACCGATCAGGAGAGTCATCCGCCTTAAGAAAGGGATACACCACCACCAGCCAGGAAAGTCATCCGCCTCAAGAAAGGGATACACATATATCTTCTCCAGAGAAATCACCAGTCAGGAAAGCCGATCCGCCTTAGGAAAGGGATACGAGGAGAAGTCATCCGCCTTAAGAAAGGGATACACCGTCATCAGTCAGGAAAGTCGATTTGCCTTAAAAGAAGGATACACACCTTCCCCAAGCAGAGTCACTAGGGATAGGCGTTGTTATTCAAAATCAACATAGGTCAAGAAAGTCATCCGCCTTAAGAAAGGGATACACCATCACCAGCCAAGAAAGTCATTCGCCTCAAGAAAGAGATACACACATATCTTTCCCAGAGAAATCATCAGTCAGGAAAGTCGATCCGCCGTAGGAAAGGGATATGAGGAGAAGTCATCCGCCTTAAGAAAGGGATACACCGTCATCAGTCAGGAAAGTCGATCCACCTTAAGAAAGGGATACACACCTTCCCCAAGTAGAGTCACTAGGGATAGGCGCGGTAGAAAAAGGACAGTCATCCACCTCAGGAAAAGGATACGTAGTGGCAAGGACAATCATACGCCTTAGGAAAGGGATACATAGTAGCAAAAGGAGAGTCATCCGCCTCAGGAAAAGGATACATGGTAGCAAAAGGAAAGTCATCTGCCTCAAGAAAGGGATACACATTCCTTAGTAGAGTTACAAGGGGTATGCATCAGCAAAGGAAAGAAGTTCACCATAAGAAAGGAACTCACTCAGGATATCGCCTCAGGCATAATTTCTAAACCCTCTCTCACATCGTGAGATCATATAGATCCATATCTGCGATGATCCTACGAGGGGGCAGTCTGCGAGCATTAGATTTTAACTATCCTTCTCACGAAGCTATGATGAGAGCTATATGATGTAATGTCTTTTAGGTGTTGTCCATCAGAGGTGTTCCTACTACTGCAGAGTTGAGTTTGACCAAAGTTTGGAGACCTAGTCTGCCCTTAGGGACCCGTACGGGTTCTGCTAGATGGTACGGATCCACTGGCAGACTCGTATGAGTCATTCCCTCTATAAGCCTAGGAGGGGACCCATACAGGTATCATTGTTGCCTAAATAGGCTCTTTTGGAAGGATTTTCTTTCCTATTTCGAGAAAAGGCATGTCATGAACTCAATTTATTGCATTCATACCTCTCTTCCCCTATAAAAAGGGGTCTTCCCTTCACATTTTACACACACACACTTCATATAAAAAATATACTAAAACTCTAGCAATTTCTATAGGTATAGAAAAGGTATAGTGGGGGTATAAGAGGTATAAAATAGGGAGAAAACCCTTCCTTTAAGGTTTTGTCCACATTTTATTCATTCTTAGCTTCTTTTATTTGGATTTAGGGGAGATTCTATCCACACAAATACTCACCTAAATAGTCCTATTCCATCTACTTTGGCCGGCCTCTCTCAATAGTAAAAGGGATCACCTCAAAGTGGATTCACGCCGAAAAGGTAATGCTCCTGAGTTTCAAAGAGACTCACATCTTAGTTATTTCATTATTATTATTCTCCGCTTCTCTTGCTTTACCTATTTCTTTCATTTCTTGTTTCGGGTCTGTTCCTAACCCGTATGTGCCTTGTTGGCACCATATATCCCCACAGATATCAAATCGGTGTGCCATACTCATACGAAAGGAAATTCTGCCATCAATCCATTAATTTGTGAAACTGTAAACAAAACTGAACAAAGCTTCTGTCTGGACCAGACAGGACCCATACAGGAATGCCATACCTGTACGGGTCTTCCCTGGTACCCCGTACGGGTCCCACTCACCCATATGGGTACTGACCCCAGCAGATTCCTAAACCCATAATTAATTGGTTAAAAATCAACCCAATTCACCATTTTCCATGCGATCATTTTCGCTAATATTCCGGTAAATCAACCCACAAAAGCTAAATAGTGTCTTCACAATAAAGTACGCTGAAGTGTTGATTTATAGTGTGCTATAAACTGTGCTAACATCTGTGGATGCAGGGGAATTTATTTTCATTTTTATTTTATAACTTAGAACAAATGTATAGGTTCTCTTTACAATTCCCCCATTTTTCCCCGGTTGTAATTTTTACCCCCCCCCCCCCCATTTATTGGTTGTGCTTTATTGTAATATGTAAACGCATGTAACGAGTGTGAAAGAGTGTAGAAATAGGATTTTTGTGATAATTCCCTAAATGATGAAAACTAAAACGATTTTACGAGGTGAATGTAATTTTGAATCAAATAAATGAGAAATAAGTGACTCATTTGATACCCAAATCTCCGATCTAATAGGTATGAGTCTCCCACCCATAGGGAACAGTACCAAAACTCTTTTCCAAGTAGACAACTTGGGTGACGACTCTATCAATTGTATCGCGATTTGGGTCTCCATTCTTTTATTCATTAAAATTTGGCTTATTGTGCAAACTTTAACTAAATAATGTTTTATCACGCCTAAATCCAACCAAACCCCCCAGTGGGCCCCATCTCTCTCACACAGGCGCCAAGGGAGACCCACACGTCATCGACACCTCACAAGTGCTGAACTGAACTTATTTCAATGTAAATTTATGTGTATGTAATACTAATAAGTACTGAATTGGACTGAATATAACTTGAAGAGAACAGGGCCTATGTTCTTATTATCTCTGTACTACTCAAACTATTAAAGTTGTTTTACAATACATTATTAGCACGGGTTTGCTCTATTTCGAATCGCAATAGAATTTGTTTTTTTGGTTTTTCGAAGAATCTGCCAAGCCATACATTTTTTAACATTACCAGAGTTCTAACCGTTGGATCATTGTGAAATTTGGTCAAAAGGTTTCTAACATCCATTTCTTTGTTTTTAACGGTTGGATCTTTGAGAAAATTTCTCAAATATATTTTCGTGTAAGGTAGAATTGGTAAGACTATTTTTGATATACTTTTTCTTATTATTATATATGATAAATTTTGTAATTATTAGCTACTGATTTTACCAAAAAATTAATTTTTATGAGTGTTGACTAATGAAATTTTGTTTTCAATTGGTATCGACAATATAGATATATCAATATCCTGAAGATCTTTAAATAATGATGTCATGTTAATTTTACTACAATAGATCCTGAATATCTTCAAAAAATTATGAGCACATGAAAGTTATATATCCACCAAAAGGCTCATTCTATGTGGAAATAAATATATGATATAAACTTATATGTGCTCCTTTAGCAGTACGTGCCCTTGAAACAGCACAAAGATGAATAATTAATGATTTCCACATGGATATATTTTTTTAGAAATTAATATATGAGAAAATTACAACCAATTCGGTGTAGTCCATTGGAATTACTAAGGTAAATTGGCACTTTTGATGAATAGTAAAATAGTAATATACTATTCATTTCTAGAATTTAATTTTTGCCATCATTTACTATTTAAGTATACAGTTACTATTGTTTACTGATATTATGCATACATACGTATATGATTACTATTTATGGATACGATTACTATTTACGTACGCGGGTACTATTCACCTGAATAGTGAAAATATAATGAATAAAGCTTTTGTTAAAAAGCTTTATATAAAGCTTTTGTTAAAAAGCAATGGAGATATTTTATTAGATCCAATATATTTCCTGAAGTAAATATGAGATATTCCTCGAACTGAATATTATATTATTATAGAAATTTTAACGGTAAATTTGTAGTCATTAATATAGTTATATAACTACCAGAAGTGGAAAATGAAATTGGGTACATAATATACCCAATACTTGTGACAATATGACTATAATGATAGAATATTATGTTAATTACTCACTAACCTAACATTTATAATTTTGCTTTTATTAACATTTAATTTTAGTTTTTGTTTTATCATTTACTTAATTTTTATTCAAGTTATAAAATATATTATAGTAAGATAGTTGACTATTATAGATCTTGTAGATCTTTGTTAAATTATAATATATATGGTACCAGTTATTTTGTATGAGTGTGCTAGCAATTTTCACCTGTAGTGGAATATCAAATTAATGATAATAATCACCACTAGAAGTAGAATATCAAATTGAAATTTTTTATAGAAGGAAATGAACATTTCCTGGTATTAATTGACGTCAATAAAATAAATGTTATAATCCGGATATGAGTAAAATTAATATTATCGTGATATTGGTAACACAAAATTATTGAACGCTCCTGAAGAGTCAGTATTAATGTATCAAAGGGATAAAATTTGATAAAAGCTCAAAAAGAAGCTAAATATTTTTCTACTCAAAATATGAGTAATATAAAAGTTACCATTGTATCTGATATTACAAATATTATATAAGGCTCCATAAGAGTTGATATTTTATTACAAAGGGGAACGAAAATTATAATAGAAAATGCATTCTTTCCCTGAATTCTCACAGAATTTTATTCATGAAAATTAGCTGTGAAAGAAGACATTAAAAGAATATCTTAAAACCAGGTTTTGTGATCAAAATATATGGACTTATACATGTGTAAAATTAGATCATCTTGGTTCAAAAATGATGAGATGAATTTCAGAAAATGCACATGGGCATCAATCGAAGAAACTAACATTTCTTCAAAGTAATAAATTATCATGTGTTGCTTGTTCGCAATGAAAAATGATAATAAAACCTTCCAAAATTAAGGTTGGAATTAATCTATATTCATACAATGTGGTATATGTGGACCAGTTAATCCATAGCATGAATTTTTTTTAGTTATTAAGTATACTTCTAGAAGAAGTAGAAACATATGTTGAATGAGATGTCACATGTATGCTAGAGAATTATATTCCATACTTTTTGTGATTTGTTTATAAATTGGGATAAAAGTTGAAAATTCAATAGTATTTGCTCAAACTCAAAATGATTTGGTAGAATCATTTATTAAACGTCTGCAATTAATTGCATGAGCGTTAATTATGCGAACAAATATCCCAACTACATTTCGGGGTTATGCAATTTGCATGCAGCAAATATTATATGTTTAATATTATATGTTTAAGACTAACAAGTTATCAATATTTTTCTCCATTACAATTAACTTTTGGTCATAAGCCCACTATTTCTCATTTTAGAGATTTGGTTATGCAATATATGTGCTTATTGCTTCATCATAAAGGACTAAAATGAGTCTACAAAGGTTTTTTGAAATATATTGCTATAAATCTCTCCTTCAATAATTAAATATAATTGAACCATTAATTGATAATATATTTACTACATGATTTGCAGATCGTTATTTCGATGACACTTTTCCAAAATTAGGGTGAGAGAATAGAAATATAATTTTGGAAAAGAAAATAATATGGAAAGCTCCATCACTTTCCCATATGGATCCAAAATGAGTATTGAGCTTTTATATACTAGTAAATGCATTAATTCATATTGAGTTTTATGAAAATCCAATTAATAAAGCGCTTTTGTCATGCCTGAAGCATGAATGACCAATTGGTTAAAGGATAAAAATTTTCAAAAAAAAAATTGTTGACAATATAGATACTCATGTTGAAGATAAAAGTATATTTAATTACTTTCCATTTCAATATATTATTATTATTACAATTATTATTATTATTATTATTATTTACGTTTTTCATATGCATATACATATTCATATTTTATTTATAGTTTATCATAAAATACACTTCTTGTAGAAGTATTAGCACTTGAAGTGTGATCACTTGAAGTGCACACATCTGAAGTTGTTGAAAATAAAGAAATTCAAATAAATTATATTAGTATGGAAAAAAGATGAAATCGAGACAAATTGGTTGTCAATCCTACTTTTACATATAATGTTGCAACGAATATTGAGAATGAAAATATGGATTATGAATCACAATTCGCTCACGACACTACACCATAGATGGCCTGTTGCAACAACAAAAAAAGCTTGCAAAAGGGGTCAAAAGGTTGCAATAGAGGTTTTCGCAATGATTTTTCCAAAAAAAATGGTTGGTTTTTTTACCATTGCCTTAAGTACATATTGCAACGATTTTTGCAACCACTTGAAAACAGATGCAAAAATCACCTCTTGCAACGCTTTTTAGACCCAAAGGCAACCAATTCACGTCGTTGCCATAAGGTCCAATGCCGTCATTGTGAACGTCCGTTAACGGCCTCGTTAACAACGAAATGGCAACGATTATTGCAACGCTTGCTCGACAACGCCTAAATATCCTATGGCAACCCATTTACCACATTGCAACCATTTTTTACAATACTTATTTAGCATTTGCAACGAATTTATCAATAATTGCAACCATTTTTACCGTAATACTGTAGTCGATTGCAACCTATTTTTCATGTTTTTGCAACCCTTTGTATTCCAAAGTTTTTTTAATAGCAAAATTTTTATATAATATAAAATCCTATAAAACCAATATTATTAATATAATAATATAAAATTCAATATACATTCAAATTTTTCTAATTTTAATAATTCATAATACATATTAATTAATTGTATCTTAATCCGAATAAAATAAAGTAAAAATGTACAAGATACAAACTAAAACACCCTAATCTATCTATCTAGAATAGGCATCATCATATCAACTATTGTACGCCATTGCACACTCTGGGTTTGGAGTTGTTTCCTAAAAAAAATCTAAAGTAAGAAAATGAAACAAAAGCAAGGCGATAGATAACACATTAAGAACTAGTTATCACAAAAGGTTCCCAATAACATAGTCAATGGACTCTTACATCAACTAGTTCAAAATTCTTATATCAACTACAAAAATGAAAAACTATAAAATATAGACAAATGTGCAATACAAAGATATTCATTTATATAATTAGTTTATCTACTTGACACTGAGACATAAATCTGCCTAATAAAATAGAACGTGGTGTATAAACAAGCCAAACTAGTAAATCTGTAAATCAGAACGTATTAAATATAGTAATCCACACCTACAATGAAAAGGAGAGCCAATAATATAAAACATCACCAAGACCAACATTTAATTAACTAATTTGTCCAACTCCAGAGTAAGAGTGAATGCCGATGACCAATTCAACCTCGTCAACACTCACTTAAGAAATCTCAAAATACCATTAACCATTACAATCAGAAACCAAATAAACAAGCAGTTGTTTTTCATGAACTTGAGCACTAAAAGCATTTGAGTCATAGGGGTGTTCATCGGTTGATTAACCTAACCGAACTGAATATACCGATAACCGAATTAGTACTGAGTTAATAATGAGTTGAAATAAGACAAGAAAATGAAGATAAATTAAAGCAGAAAGCAGACACCAAGTTCAGCTATTCTAGCTAAAAGCCTAAACAAGTCTTCAAAAGAGAAAAAAAAATCAAGTCTTTCAATTCTATATTAAATAATAATAATAATAATAATAATTAACAAAAATACATTCAACTCATTTTAAATACTTATGGCCCAATATTACTTTGCCCTTTCATCTTCAATTTCGGAAAATATGGCCACTATGCCTTCACTTCTAGAAAAATCTATTTTCCATAGAAAAAGAAAGAAACTACATAAAATTTTTGGCAAAACTCTATGCAGAATAATGTGTCCGCTAAAGGGCATGATATATAATATATTTCAATGAAGCATACTGTAGTACTAAAACCAATGCAAACAACAAGTACTTAAAATGTGATATAACTTCATTTTGATTGCATACATATTTTTGGTTCTACAAGAAAGTGACAAAACACTTAATATAAATCTCGAGCAAATTAAACATTTTATTTGAACTTGCCTCTATTTGAGAATTGAAATAAAGAACTCCATCAATTAAGCGAGTAGGCATCAATCCGTAAATTATAAGTGACAACATCAGAAAGTACTCCAAATAAAATAAAGAATAATTAATCATAGTTGTCAAGGCGCTAGGCGCAATCCAGACATGCCTCAACAATAAATTGATGTGTATGTAAAATTCACTATTTAAATATCAATCACTTTGATAAAGAAAATATTATGGCTAAACTAAATTTTCACTGATCTTGCAAGCTAAGTTCATAGACATCTCTTATGTGATCTTCAATAACATAAATAAAAGAACATGCTTATTTGGTCTCTGACTCATTGATTTGCCACATTTCCCCATACCTATTGATTAATTATAATTGATCCCCATATCTCTAAATTACATGTAAAACAAACTAAATGGAGAAAATGATTAATTAGTCAGCCGTATACACTTATATCTAAATCAGGTCAATTGTGTTCAATTTTGATAGGTTGGTTTCAATTGCACTTAGTTGCAAATAGGTTAGGCCAAATTAACAGAACCAACACTTAATGTAAGGTAATGTGCCAAGATGCATTTAAATGCTCAGCTGAGGATCAAGCTAAAATACTTATTAAAAAAATAAAAATAAAACATACTAGAACAACAGAATCTCTAGCAACAATGGCAAGAAAATCAGCACATGAAACGATTTGAGGACAATTTGACAAAAACAACTCCTTGCTGCTATAAGATTAGGGAACTTTTTTCTTATTGTTAGTTTGTTAGGAATTTCATATTTCCATTAAAAATAAATAATATGGAATTTTGTTATTATAGTAACATACAACTAAAGCTCTAGTATTTTCAATTAAACTGAAGTGGACTGGAATTATTGAACCAAAATGAAATTAAGTAATTTTCAAAAAGTTGTACGAGTTATACAATAGATTAGCAATATCTAAATAAATCACCAACAACACTTTAAATTTGTACTAATTCGATTCTAAATTATACTTGATAATTAATAAAATTTAGATGTTACTAATTATCAAATTTTAGACATATTGTCTTGTTTAATAATAATATAAAAATTGAAAACTATCTGTGATATATTTTATTATTTATTGTTTCTTTATTTGAAGACTCTTGTAATGTTAAATGTAAGCCATTTAAGAAAATAAAAAAATATTTGATATAAAGCAAAGAATTATAGTGTTGGAAAATGTTATCTATGTACTGATAAAATTCTGAGAGTTTTTACTCTATTTACAATAATAGAAATGAGAATTTCACCTGCTTCCTCAACTCCTCTTTTGCAAATAAGATATAATATTATAGAAGATGAGCAATTCGATCCTATGGTGTATTAGCACAAAATTTATTATTTCATTTTGAACTACAGCTCAAACTAATAAATGTGTAATGTCATCACATCTAAATGAATTAAAGACAATATACCAAACAAATCACAAAGACAATGGCACATAACCAAAACCAACAACAAAAAAGACACAAAACTAGAAACAGAGGATGTGGTCTTAAATGTTACAGTAAATCCAGAGTGGGTCATCAAATTGGCCATATAACTTATCCCTAACAAATGCTACATGTACGCGGGTGGGTCAGATGTAAGAGAGTATAAAAGGGGTCTTTCTTTTTTTCGGCTTCCTGTTTCACGCCGGCAGAGGTAGAAAAAAGCAAATGTACTTGATAATCTTGGCAGGGTCAGATGCTGCGATTACTTACTCGGGTCAGCCAAGATTATCAAGTAAGTACATTTGTTCTTTTCTACCTGTCGAACGATTTGATTCACTATCGAGAGACAGATAGGGCTATAGGGATTTCTACCTTACAAAGCTTTGTTTATAGAAATTAGGTCTTGATTTCTCACTTACAGGTTCATAACAAGCTTATTTTAACGTTCTCTCTTCGATTAGGTCTTCATTATTGATGTTCTATTTATCGAGATAATGCAGACACAAAAAAATGCCAAAAAAAGATATCATGAGTATGCTGTACTGTACTAACTATGATGCACGGACACTCCAAAACTTGGAGTGTCCACGTATCGGACACGTGTCCGACACGGACACGCGACGGACACGCGACGGACACGTGTCCGACACGGCATTTTCGAAATGGACACGCCACCTAGGCTCGGTATGGAACGGACACGGCGCGGACACTCCTGGGACCTTCTCGGACACGGTCGTTAAACAGAGAAAATATACACAACACCTTCAGTTTGCACATCTGCTGCTGCTCGCCATCTTCTCCGGCCCATAACCCACCACCATACAACCGGTGATTGCTTATATATGCCCTCTCCTTCGTTAATAAGCTCAGTTTTTCAAATATTCAATCATTTATCATGAGATGAAGAGAAAGAAGTCAAAGAATAGAAGGTAAGAAAAAAAATATAACAGAATTTGAAAGAAAAAGAAAGTAGCAGTAGATAGTGGCGGCGTAAGAGAAGGAAGGAAAAGAATCAAGGGGTGTTATTATAGCTAGGGTTATAAATGAGCTGTTATTTCTTTTAGTAATAATGGGCTGTATTTTATACACGGATGATTGAAATGTTGGGCCAAATGAAAAGAACATTTCTTATTTTAACAATCCATGTTTAATAGTGTTAGTATAAATGCTAATAAAATATCTTATAAAAATAAAAATCTTGTAATCCTAGTTGAATAAACTTATGTACTAGTAATCTCATTGGTTTGACATTTTATCCAGTTATGGATAAATATTTATGTTTTGACTTTTTTTTTTGTCGCCGTGTCCTAGCCGTGTCCAAATGCATATTTTTTCAAAATTGCCGTGTCCGCGTGTCCGTGTCCGTGTCGTGTCCGACACTCGGGGCGTGTCCATGCAACCTTGCAGCGAACAAAAAGGAGGAAGGCTTATTTTTCTTAGTTCATTTTATGGTCTCACAACCATAGTACATAGTCTAATTATTAGGATTATCGCACCAATTTGACATATGGTAATTACATATGAAAGTCTACTGGAAGTAATCTAATAACTGAAGGTAGGTGTGATAGTGGGACAAGCTCCAACATTCTACTTATGTTTATACTCAATGTTTGTTTGTTTGTTTTCATCATAATAATTACTTGGCCATCTAAGTTATGCTTATGTACATGTATCGTCTACTTCAGGCTGATGTGAAAATTTCATATATGGTTCTTTGCCCTCTTGTGACCTATTGATACAACTTCTATTCACATATATATATCAATTTGACATTTTTATGTACATTACAGTTCCATATCAAGATAACTCTACAACTACAAAATGATAAATTGAGTACTAATCATCATCCACTATCAGATTTTTGTCTACAACATTAGCCTTTGACAAAAACAACCAAATCAATTGATTTCTTAAAATCCAGAAAATTCTGACAACATTCAAAACATAAATAAGAAACCAACACATATACGAGGAAATGCATTACCTTAATATTTTTTTGCACCATGCTCATAATGCAGATTAGAGAATTGTTTAACATCGTCAAATCCTTTCCGATATATCTTTGTATCAGGATAATTCCAACAAGAATCTATTAACCTGATTAGTTGCTATAAGATACCAATGGAAGCCGATTCGCTCACCAAGGCACCAACAAACTAGACTGAAATGAAACCATAGGCCATTAGAACAACAGAATGAAGAATCAATTAAACGAAGCATAATTCCAAAGATAGAAAAAGAACAAATAAAATGGCTTAGTTAATGAAGAATCTGGTGCGGGAACACAAAATCTATAAAACTCAGTCATAACAGTGATACCAAGAAGAAATACACAGTAATACTTAGGTGAAAAAAAGCTAAAATCAAAGACATTTGAATGATTAGATGAAACTAAGATAGAGATGAAGAAACTTACAGGTCAACGAAAGATTGAGCAGAGCACGATTCTAGGGTTTCATAGCAGCGGAGAAGGAGAGAACGAGATAACGGCGAGACGACGACAATAATGATGGTCGACCGTAACAACGACGGCGGGGAAGTGATGGTGGTTTAGAGGAGTGATGGGGGTTTAGGGCAAGTGAGATGGGTGGTGAGCAACATCGGGGATTAGAGAGCCGCACATTAGAGAGAGAAAACACATGATGTGAGGGAGAAAATATCTATTTATATGAATTTTTTAGGGTAATTGATATTTTATTTTTTACTTTCTTTTATTAAAAATTCCGTCTATTAAATGAGCTGGAGTTTATGCGCCGCTTAATTTTACGTTCCTGCCATAAATTGTTCCTATTCATAAGACTTTTATGCAACCATTTTAAAGATTTTGTTGCAAGTGAACATGATTTTCTTGACTTTCATACTTTTTGCAACCATATTTGGATAGTTTTTCAATTTTGTTGCAAAAGGTCTTTTTTCCATTAAAATCGCCACCCTTTTGTGGCAACCCTAAGCTTTTTTTGTTGCAACAGGCCATCTATGGTATAGTGAGAATGTCAAATAAGAAATGATTGGCCAAAATGGAGGGATGAAATTCAAACAAAATTAAATCCTCCTTCAAAAAAACAAAATTAAATTCTCCTGAAAAATGCAAAGTTTTCGGACCAGTTGTTCGAACACCAAAAGGTGTAAAATTTGTTGGGGTATAAATGGATTTTCGTAAGAAAGAGGAATGAGAAAAATGAAGTTGTGAGATATAAAGCGAGACTTGTTGCACAAGGCTTTTCCCAAAGTCCCGAAATTAATTATGAAGACACATATTCTTTGGTAGTAGATGCGTCTTAAAAGTTTAGCAGTGCAACAAAATTTACAAATGCAGCTAATGGATACTATTTACAGCTTATTTATATGGCTCATTTAATAACGACATTTACATGAAAATTCCTAAAGGATTGAAATTGCCAGAAAAATATGGCAAACGAGAACTTTATTCAATAAAGTTGCAAAAATTCTATATGGATTAAAACAATCTAGCCGTATGTGGTATAATCGTGAATATTTATTGAAAGATGGTTAAAAGAATAATCTTATCTGTTCATGTATTTTTCATAAGGAATACATGATCTGAATTCACCATTATCTCAGTTTATGTTCATGATTTGAATATCATTGAAACTCCTAAAGAGATTCCTTGAAAAGAGAATTTGAGATGAAAGATCTTGGAAAAATAATGTTTTGTCTTGGTTTACAAGTTGAGCATCTAGATAAAGGAATTTTGGTAATCATACACAAAATGTGTTGAAACGATTTAATATGGACAAAGCACATTCATTAAGCAATCTGATGGCTGTAAGATCACTTGATGTAAAAAATGACTCATTTCGTCCTCGAGAAGATAATGAAGAAATTCTTAGTCCCGAAGTACCATATCTGAGTGCAATATGTGCATTTATGTATCTTGCTTAAAATAGAAGGCTTGATATTACATTTGTTGTTAATTTATTATCAAGATATAGATTTGCACCAACTCCTAGACATTGGAATTAGATTAAACATATAATGCGTTATCTTCAAAGATTCATTGATTTGAATTTATTTTATTTATATGAATCCAAGCCTAAATTAGTTTGATATGCGGATTCGAGATATTTATCTGATCCACATAAAGCTCAATCCCAAACTAGTTATCTATTCACATATGGAAGTACAACTATATCTTGGCGATACACAAAGTAAACTATCAGAGCCACTTCCTCAAATCATGTAGAATTATTGCAATTCATGAAGCCAGTCGTGAATGTGTATGGTTAAGATAATTAACAAAGCATATCCAAGATGCATGTGGAAAATCAAAGGCTAAAGAAGATCCGACAACGATATATGAAGATAATACTGCTTGCATTGCTCAACTGAAGTAGGGCTACATTAAAGGAGACAGAATCAAACATATTTCACCTAAATTTTTCTTCACTCATGACCTTGAAAAGAACGGTGAAATAAACATTCAATAAATTCGCTCATTCAACAACTTAGCAGATCTATTCACCAAAGCTTTACCTTCAGCAACATTTAAAAAGATGGTTCACAATATTGGAATGCGTCGTCTCATAGATCTTCAACACTCTTGCGAACATGGGGAGTAAACAATGTACTCTTTTTCCCTTAATCAAGGTTTTTGTCCCATAGGGTTTTTCCTTGATAAGGTTTTTAATGAGGCAGTGTCCCGTTCGCAATGATGGACATCAAAAAGGGAGTGTTATAAGTCCTTTTCCAAGTAAAGGACTTGATGTCTAAGTCTCTTCTATGGACCTAAACTCTAATTAGATTAATATCACTAATATTTGTATTTATCTTTTTCCCTTTGCCTTTCCTATAAATGAATGTAGCAATTCTCATTGTAAAACAACAAATTATATTCAGAAATACAAAGTTCTATATCATATTTTCTCTATCTCTATATTCTATATCATATTTTCTTTATCTCTATCTCTATATTCTTGTTAGCTCTATGTTACTCGAATTATTAAAGTTGTTTTACAACATATACAACTTTTTTCATTTCCAACTTAAAAAATTAAATCTCACTTCTTCATGCAATCTAAAGAATAATCTCAATTCCTCATGTAATTAAATTATTTTTCAGCTAAATTTTCAGTTTTCACCTCATATTGCTCCAAACCAGTGTTACTGGTTGTAACGCAAACAGTCATGGCTGCGGTATAGTTTAATTTAAAAATGGATTTTTTAAAAAATGGCGAATCATAAAGGCGTTGTAAAAGACCCAGAAAGAGTTGTAAAAGATCGGTATGGTGTCCGATAAAATCACTAATTATACCGGTAGTACCATTAATACTACATACCAAAATCTTCACAAGTATAAGCCCGGTATGGTTTTGATAACACTGCTCCAAACCTGTATTCCTTTTCTCATAGGCCTGAATTGTAGTGGCATGAACAATGTATGATATAAGCTTGATTTTAGTATTAAAATCTGAATTCGGTCTGCTCGTCCCGTTATAATAACTGATATATATATATATATATATATATATATAATATTTGTATTGTAAAGTTTAGTATCTATTATAATAATAATAATAATAATAATAATATTATTATTATTATTATTGTTTTCAGATATTTAGTATTTATGAATTTTCTGTACTATGTTATAAAAGTTCATTTTGGACTTTAAATATAATTACAGTAAAACCTTGATAAAGTAATATTTGTTAAAATAATATTATTGTTAAATAAATATTTTTTTTTGGTTTTGACTTAGGCCAGTTATATTAAATTAATGTTTTCGTTAAATGTATTAAATAATAATTAGAAATAAAGTATTAAAGGCCCAAACAAATGTAAAGTAATAATTATTAGAATGAATGAAGAATTTATATATATTTCTAGATCAATAATACAAGACTAATAATTATTTCTTTTTAAAATATGAATCTATATATAATTTTTGTATGCCTTTCAAATGATGAGAAGACATTATCTTGGGTTATGATTTTTAAACATTTAGCATTTTTCTTTTATAGTTAACATAGAACCTATTCATATTCTATTATGAATATAATTACATATAAACGTTAAACTTTATTAATTCTTTTACTTTTTATAAATTTGAATAATAAATAAGCAAAGACTACACCATTTATTTTCTGTGTATAAGCATGACCTCATTACTTTTCATTAAAACTTTTAAGATTCTGAATTTCTGATTTTTTTTATTTCTAATGGCACACAGTACAAAATATTATATCAATAAATGAATATTTTATATATTTCTTAATAAATTAATAATATCGATAAATGATTTTTTTTTTTCGATTTCAAACATATGCATTGACAGAGGTTTTAGTTAGTTAGTAGTTCGGTATTATGTTTTCACTCATGTTTGCTTTTCTTTTACTACTCCCTCCATCTATAAAATATTGTCTATTTAACTGAATCATCAAAATCAATAAAAAATTTATTACACAATCAAAATGACTAATTTATCCTTTATTAAATTCTCTTTCTTCTTAATTACTCACTTATAATTTTAACAATACATAATCTCTCTCATATTTAATACAAGGGCAAATTAGAGAAAAAATTATACAAAATACATAGATAATCTAAATTAACAACTAAAAAGAGAATTAATAAAATGGCTAAATAGATAACAATTTTTAGACGCATGGAGTATTTTTTTCTTTTGCCACGTTTTATTTTTTTATTTATAAATTTAGTACTGAAATCTGCAACTTTGTCCCCAATCACCTATCTGTGAATCTTTCCACGCCATTTCGGAACCAATCCTTCCAATCTTGGCCCTTCATCAACTAACCCATTCCTTTTCTCTTTCTTTTTAAATATGCCACTCAATTATTAGTAATTGCCAAATTATTCAGTTTCAAAATTTATTCTTCATTCCCACTCCAAATTCAGGCCTCGGTTCTTTTTAACTACAATCAAAGAACAATCAAATTGGCATGCAATCTATTACATACAATCTTTTTTTCTATTTTTTGAAAAACCCTAGCCCTATTATATACAATCTATGAGCAAAAACAATTAAAGTTTCTCAATTTGCTTAACAAATTAAGCAAAATCTCACTCCTGAAACCTAAAGCGGCAATAGATCCAGTCAAAGAAACAACATCACAAAATAACATAATGATTCCATAAAAAACCGTCAAAACTGAGATATATCATATATCTATTGAATGTCCACTAGTTATCTACCATATGTCTATTGGATTAAAAAAACTTAAAAATTCACAGTGGATATCATTTTGAAGACATAATAATATGGAAAAAAAACTCTAAAATGACATGTCGAAAAAATAAACCATTTGAAAGATAAATGAAAAAAAAAAAAAGAAAAGGGGACACAATATGTGTATAAATATAAAAGAAATGAATATTAACAATTGTAAATTCGTAAATTACCTTTTCTTAATAACTACCCTATTATAAAAGTTCAATATAGCTCCCATGTGGACTTCAAATATATTATAGCCTCACTTGACTCTAATACATCCACGTTTACAACGCCAGTATTTCACTTATGTTTTATATTTTGCCTCATTTTCTTATAGAAGATATCTTATATTGATTTCATAATAAAAAAATCGAAAATGGACTAAGTCAGACAAGTACATAAACACATCATGTGAATAAATCCACATGAGGGAAATAAAAAGGCTACATAGGGCAATAAGGACTATTTAAAAAGAGCAAAACAAACAACGAAATTAATAAAGCCACAAATCTTAAACTGATTCAAAACTCTAAAAACTAGCTGCCTTAATCTTGAAAATCTACACAAACAACACCAAAAATATTCCCTCAATCATATTCAATGCTTAGGTCTGAGCCAATCTTTTTGAAAATATGTATATTTATAGATCTACACTACACCGACCCTAGTCAAAGACGTTCGTTACAATATACAGCTTCCGCCCTATTTGTTAAAGTTAGAAGAAAGAAGATCGAAAATTTTTTAAATCATGGATGCAGAAGCTCCAACTAAAAAACGTGTTTGGGCAGAAGGGAGTTGTATAATGTATTGATCTCCCTTCTTCCAATCGGGAGAGAGAGAGAGAGGCAGGTGATAGAAAGTGTTTTGAAAGCAAAATCAGCTTTCCTTCTTGCTTTTTGAAAAGTACCTAGGTTTTTCTTTATTATTCTACTTATTTACTAAACATTGGCCCTTGTGCTAATACTAAAATAAGTTTAAATTATTTCAATGTAGCTTACTTTAATTTAATATAATTTAATTTACTTTTATTTAATTTAATTTATAAAAATTAAAAAAATAAAATTTAAATTAAATTAAATTAAAACGAGCCAGAGTAAAATGGTTTGAATTAAAAATGGGGCCATCCTTCTTCCCCAATCAAACTCTCTGATAGCTACATTCCAACATCTTCCCTTCAAATCCCCTAATTTCGACTCGATTTTCATCTCTCCAACAACTGAACTTTCCATCTTCATCCTCAAATCCCCACTCAAACCAAAAACAAACAAGAACAAAACAGAAAAATTCTTCCCTTAAACCCCAAATCATGGCCTCCGATTCAGTACTAAATTCAACAAAACCCACTCAAGAACAAGAAGAAACAACCAATCAATCCACTGCTCTTCTCTCTTTCAACACCGATTCTTCAAATCCAGCTCAAAAACATTCAAATACAGTGATTTTCATCTCCCTAACCCTAGTCACCTGCATCGCTCTCTCCGCCGCCACCGCATTCGCGTTCCTCTTCTTTTCCTCCGCCTCCGATTCAACTCCGATTCACCAATCGTCTTCCGCCGACACGGCGGCGCGTGCGTTGACCAAGTTCACACATCCCGTGGTTATCCTAGTCTCATCCGACGGGTTCCGTTTCGGGTACCAGCACAAGACTCCGACGCCCAACATCCACCGCCTGATCAACAACGGTACGGAGGCCGAAACCGGTTTAATCCCGGTATTCCCTACCCTTACTTTCCCTAATCATTACTCTATTGTTACCGGGCTTTACCCTGCTTACCATGGAATTATCAATAATTGGTTCACTGATCCGAACTCCGGTGAGGTTTTCACCATGGCTAGCCACGAGCCCAAGTGGTGGCTCGGCGAGCCGCTCTGGGAGACTGTGGCTAACCATGGGTTGAAAGCCGCTACTTGCTTTTGGCCTGGGTCTGAGGTTCATAAAGGGAATTGGAATTGCCCTGATGAATTCTGTATGTTTTATAATGAATCTGTTGCATTTGAGGATAGGGTAGATAGGGTTTTGAGCTATTTTGATTTGCCTGAAAGTGAAATTCCTGTTTTTATGACTCTGTATTTTGAAGATCCTGATCATCAGGGCCACCAGGTTGGCCCTGATGATCCCCAAATTACAGAAGCTGTTGCCAAAATTGATCAAATGATTGGGAGGTTGATTGATGGGTTGGAAAAAAGAGGGGTTTTTGATGATGTTACTGTAATACTTGTTGGTGATCATGGTATGGTTGGTACTTGTGATAAAAAACTTATCTTTCTTGAAGATTTTGCATCGACTATCGAAATTCCGGTCGATTGGGTTCAATCCTATACACCGTTGCTGGCAATTCGGCCACCTTCGGGTGTTGTACCTTCCAATGTAGTTGCGAAAATGAACGAGGCGTTGCAATTGGGTAAAGTTCAGAATGGGAAGTACTTAAAAGTTTATCTTAAGGAGGATTTGCCTAGTAGGCTACATTATGTGGGGAACGAGCAAATTCCGCCGATTATAGGGCTAGTTGAAGAAGGTTTTAAGGTGGAAATGAAGCGGACGAAGCAGCAAGAGTGTGGAGGGGCCCACGGTTATGACAATGCGTTTTTCTCGATGAGGAGTATCTTTGTTGGACACGGTCCACAGTTTGCTCGAGGGAGAAAGGTGCCGTCTTTTGAGAATGTTCAGATATATAACTTGATTACTTCGATTCTCAGTATTCAGGGCGCTCCGAATAACGGGTCTTTATCGTTCCCTGGAAATGTTCTTTTGCCTAGGCATTAGTTTAGCTTCGTGCTATGTTGTAACTGTCGCCACACTTGGCAGAATGTAGAATTTAGTAAGTACTTGGTAGTTGTAGTTGTCGATTTTGTGCGAAATTAGTAAGTACTTGGTAGTTGTAGTTGTCGATTTTGTGCGAATTTAGTAAGTATTACGGTTTATGTTATAGGCATTGGATGTGAAACTAGTACTGGGTGAGCTATGCTTTGCTTTTATGTACGAATAGGCCACGACAATCTGTTGTCCCTGAAAATGGCGCCTGTCTTCATTCAACATCTGACATGTGGCAGTTTACAGGAGTTGGAAAGAGGAAACATGGGTGAGAGAAAAATTAAAAATTAACACTTGTGAATGGGAGGCACTGGAAGGGAACATTGAAATAGATCTTTCAATTGATGAAATATCGGTTAATAGAGTTAATTACAATATATGTATTACAATAAGAACACACAAAAATATACAACATGATTTCCACTTAATAAAGTAGAGGTTTTTCTTTAAAGCTTAGATTTAATATCATTATCATCACAACAAAATGATTCTCTTTTTAACATAATGCTTAACTCCTTCACAAATCTTTCCATTGCTTTGGTTGGCAGACAAAGTGGCAACATTGTCCCGATTTCTCCGTTTTTATTTTTGAATGGAAGATGATACCCGCTTACTAGCCGAACGCAGTCTGGTCCAGCATATAAAGCTTCACCCCATCCAAGATCGACCTTTTCGAAGCCAACGTGTCGCAAATGGGACACGGTGTAACACCTCATACTTGCTGTTAAATTCGTAAGATATCCGTTATGATCAAGAGTAACATTGTCCTTGCCATTTCTTATTTGTTGTAATGCATAACTCAATGAGTTTTCTATTATATCTTTTGCCGTTGAATTTGCTACTGAATACACAAGCGCAAGCCCGTAATAACCCGGTGGTATTATATAACCGGGTACATTTCGTAGATTAACTGGCCAAACAACATTCACCTCGTCTGTTGGGTTTAGTTGAAGTGCAATAACTCGACATTTCCAAACACACGCAGTTATAATTTCAAAAGAAGAACAATCGCGGAGATGATGCGGGATATTTCTACGTAAATTTGAAATGTCTGTTGGATTGAAGAGGAAAGTTCGATAACATAAATCATTTTCGGGAGGATGCATCGGATCGCTAATACTAACAATATTTGTGCGTTTCGAAGGCGAAGACTTGAGGATTTGTTGTGGAATTGAGTTGACAATGTGTCTTTCCCATATTGAAGGCACTGAAGGGGAAGTTGCTCCTCTTGCCATTTCGGCAATTGCAGACACGAATTGCAGACATCCAGCAGCATCGGCTATGGTGTGATTGCAACGAAAACCGAAAATAAACCCCCCGCACTTGAGTCGTGTAACCTATCAATACTTATTTATTGTCAATGGATATTTCATACAACATAATATTATGTAAATTAGGGTCAAAGTTCATTTTAGTTATCAAATAAATACTCAAGTAACTAACTTCTCTATAAATGAAAATTCACCCTTAGAATACCTTTCCAATCGACATATATGTTGATTTATATATCTAAAATGCACGGTATCTCAATTATTTTTCCCCTTTATGTAAGGAAAATCTAAAATACTATTTATCGCTCTAAATATCTAACCGCGTTTATACAAGATATGAATACCCTAGATAAAAAAACAATATCGAATTCTCTATTGACGAAAAATATTAAATTTTCTCTAAATATCATCAAGTTTCTAGGGATGTTGGAAACCAAAGAGGTCCGAGATGTCATGTAATACTTTTTCTATTTATTGGTGGCGGTTGGTTCGCTGAATGCCTATTTTATGGAATAGACTAGAATTGTATGGAAAGATGTCACATATGATAGAGTGTTTGTCTAAAATTCGTCATCCGATGTAATAGCTTTTCTTAGTTAGTATATATTTCAAATATGAATGGTTATTCCTTCACTTCAAATAGGAATAGCTATTCCATGAAATATATAAAAATTAAGAATAGTTATTTGGGTAAACTTAAAAAATATGCCATGTGGTTTGATCGTTTTTCAAAAAGGTCCTTGTGGAATTTTTTTTCTTCAAAAGGGTGCATGTGGTTTCAAAATTAGCTACTACACCAGTTATTTTAATAAATTAAACGTTCCTATATTTTAACTATATTATTTAAGAATTATATATCAAGATTTGAGTAAGATTCGAAAAACTTTTATTTTGTTATGATTTTTAAAGTTATAATCAATTTTTATTTAAAAAAATACTAATACTTCTCAAAATATTCTAAAATTTATCATTAAGGTATATTATATTTTCATTAACTAAGCTGTAAAATTTCACTTCAAAATGGATAAGATTACCCTTCAAAATGTGGTTTAAAAATTTTGGAAATCATTTTTTTGCAAAATTTTGAAACCACATGCACCATTTCGAAAAAAAAATTTCACAAGGACCTTTTCGTAAAATGGTCAAAGCACAGGTGATGTTTTTTAAGTTTACCCTAGTTATTTCACCCGATTACGATTCTAGACAAATACTCTTCTATATTTAATATATTTATATTCATTTCAATTTTATTCATCGGAATAGGCATTCTGTGAATCGAACTAGCGTTATATATTAGGATTAAAAAAAGAAATTCAAAATTGAGCTTAGGTTTTCCACCTTGAGCGTTAATTGCCTCGGCTTTATTTTGAAAATCTTTGAAGGGGTAAGGGTGTTTTAGGTATTTTTAGGGTGGTATGAACCATCAATCAAAATATGCAACTTTATCTGAGTAAATACCTGAAAATAGAGGAGAGGGCTGTTGAAAATTCCACTGGTGCCAGGAAAATCATAAAGTAGCTCATCTAAGCATGGGAAAGGAGGTACAAGAGGAAAACCGAATTGGTCAAGTGTAACATCAGCATCCGCCTCAACAAACAACACACCTTCGCTGGTGCATTCAACAAAAAGCTTTCCCAAAGAAGAATCTTCTCTGAGCCTACCGGCTAATGGATAGTAGTAGACAAGCATTTCAGAAACCGCTCTTCGAATCACAATAACCGGGTCAACCCCATTCATGATGGGATTGTGGGCATAGACGAATAACATGGGAAGTAGGTATTTACAACAATCTTGGCTATCAAGGTTGGATAATTGTTTGAACTCACGGGGGGTTGGCTTGGTCGGGGAGACTAGCTCGGGTGCACGCCTATGAACCTTGAACAATATTTCGGCTGGAGCCTTGAAAATTTCGGAGGGCAGAGATCTTCTGTTGTACATTGTGTAAAATAGTTTAGTTCTTCAGTTACAAGTTTATCTTCTTGTTTTATAGATTAGATTTTCAAACCTACAGATTAAATAATCATCCTGTCGCATCCATTAAACAAACAAATACGGTGGATAGTAACATATTTGGCGTATTGTCCGTTGGAAATTATAAGGTGCGGTATTTTTACATAGAAAAATGACAATCAATACTCATTTTGCTACGTAGATGAATTTCAAGCGTTACAAATTTATACATATATGATAAAATATACGTTGAGAGATTTTTTTTCTAATAGAAGAATCAGATGATTTGTGAAAAAAAATTAGTTTTCTATTGCTTTAAATATTAACATAACCACAAGTTGAAATTTTAAAAATTGTATCTAATTGTCTTTTCTTGGGATAATACTGATTATTAAATTTAATTTGGTTGATTTTGTTGTTTATATATGTAATACAAGATGCTAAAAATTGGAAAACGAATCTAGAGGAAGGTCATGCCCCCAACAACTAAAAAAATCCTTAACATTTCCTTTGAGACCCCATTTAATTTTTTTCTTCTTCTATAATCACAACAATAGGTTCAGTTGTTATATGATATACGGGCTTGAAATCATCCATGGTACACGAACTTTATTCTTTACTATCATAATGATACATGAACTTTAAAATTTGACATAAAGATACACGAACTTTACAATTTACTAACATAATGGTCTGAATGACCTTTGACTATAAAAATTACATTTTACTTTAACAGGTAAACTTTCGTATTTTATTCAAAGTTTTTTTCCACTTCATCCCAAGGTCTCTGATGTCTCTCCAAAACGATTGTGTTAGAAAGGAAAGATTGATATAATTTGGAATCAGATTTTATTGGAAAGGAAAGAAGAGCCATATATGGAATCAGAATTATGATAATCATTTTCCCATTCAATACCATGATTTTAGGATACTATTATAGAAATGTATTTATTTCATATTTATTTTCTATTCAATAGTCTTCATTTTGTAAAGATTTATTTCCTTTATGTCATTGTACATTCAGCTATATAAAGTAGTGTAATATCAAATGCAATACACACCAAAATTAACCAATTCTTCTATTTCTCTTATTTTTTTTTATTTCTGTAATTAAAAACATGGTATCCGAGCATGTTTCGGGCTTAGGACCATAAGAAGAGCTCATCATATACTAGGCAGAGGACTAGTAATTTCTAGCACGAAAACAATAGCAACGGCGGCACAAGGTCGACGAAAATCAGGCCAAGTTGAAAAAAGCAACGATGGCCAAGGAAACTTTCATAAACCAAAAAGTTCTTCATGGATTTTCGGCTGTGGTGCCATATACACTATGATTTATGATTTCAATGATATCAAAGTTCAAACTAAGCCCTCAAAAACACATGTTATGATGACAAATAGGGAAATAATGAAACAACATATACTTTATACTAAATCACCAAAATCATAATCACAACATATAATTTTTTTTGTACTTATACTACATTTATATATATAATCACTTGTAACATTATATCTTTTTATAAAACAATCTTATACAAAGCAAAATCAAAACCCGACCACCTTCTATTCTATATGCTTGTTTTGTGAGGAGAGGGAGTGAGATGGAACACAACCAACCAATCTTTCGTCCATGATATCTACAGGTAATGAGCTTCTAGTACAAACTTTATCATCTCTGAAAAATTTAACGCTTTATATGAGGCGCAACTCAGTGAATATAAACAATCTATGAATTTAACAAATCACATATTTACACACATTAACAAATTCAATATACAGTCACACTTATATGAGAATGAATGAACCGATTATTTAATTGTTGTGACATTTCCAGCCAAAATATTGCCCCGGGATACATGTAACATTTGTAGCAATTGTCAATTGATTTGCTGGCCAGCTATGTAACAATTGGTTGACCTTTCGGTCCATTTGTCATATATTGCAATTGGTTGACCATATAGGTCTATATGAACAGAACATGTATTGCAATGTTTGATCGGCTATGTCACAACGTCTCTTATACTTTTCATATATTCAACATAAATATATCATATAATTTTGGCTTTATCAAATACAATTCTCATTATAAAATTATATGCCTGTGATCGGAAGATGTTTCGCGCGGCGGCAGCGAGGCCGGGCCGGTTGGGAGCAGCCTCTTGCAATGATGATAGGGGAGGTGCGTATGATGTGATTGGAAAATGATTTTGCATATTTTAATGCTCAAAAGATACGAGATCGAAATCTCATACTTAAAATAAAGTCGCCACCCGGTTCAGCTCAACCGAGAAATTTTTGGTACAATTTTCCCGCCGGGTAGTTGGACCATACCTTAAGTAGAGATTCTGAGTTCGGATGATGTTATCTATTTTTCATTAGGCCAAGTTAAGATACTTCATTCTTTCTTAATCGGTTTAATCCATCCTATTTATTTGTGTTTTCAGTTATTATGTTGTTTTTGTGTTTATCAAGCAATTAAAGAGATGAATAAAATATTTACAGCCATAAAAAAGAATAAATGCGGAAAATAAAATTGTTACAAGGATTCCAGGTCCCCGTATATTTTTCTGTGCAATAAATAAAATACCTGAATGTTTGATATACGTCTACCTGTAGAAGATTGTTAGCACGGATATGGCATATTTTATTTACAGTATTATAAAGCCCGGTCGGATGGCTAAAATGAGATTTGAACGGCATTTTCAAGGAAATTCCATTCTTAACCAAATTTTGGGTTCAATCATTACTTCAACCGATTATAAATGAAAATACCACACATTATGAGGTGGAGTCTGCTTTCAAGAGGTTTCGAACTTCCATCATTACATTATATATTCTAGCTTCAGAAAATAAGCTAATCCTCGAACAAATGAAAATAAAACTACTGTCCAGAAAGTCATATCACCGACGATACAACTGATGCCGCCAGCAACATGATTGATGTCGCTGGTGACATGGCTGATGCCGCCGGCGACATCAATTATGTCACCGGCGATATCAGTTTGTAGGCAGCAGTGGTGGCAGTAAAAATGACCGAAAACCCAAAAATGAATAAAAATCAATGAAATTTAATACACATCAGTATGATGCCAAAGAGCTATGAGACTCAGGATTTTTTACCTCAAGGCCGTGAATCCACCTCTTTGTAAACCGAAAGAAACACCTCTAGGGAGCTTATCACGTCGATTTAGCAGTAAATTTAAGTGCTTCTGGTTTCTAATTCTAATTAAGTTGATTTTAACTTAAAGACTTACTGATTTCAAACTCACAATCAGAGAATTCAAAGAAGAAAAACCAGGAAAAATGGATCGGAATCCTTTTTTTTTTTCTGTTTTATCTAATTCTTATCTCACTAAAATCTATTCCCACATTAAAATCCTAACATTCAATTTCCCTCTAAAATGCAGCTCGAGGTATGCTTTTATAGGTGAAATGGGGTGTTTTTTTAAGCCTTTTTGACCAATTTCGCCGAGAGTGGCCGAAAGGCTGTCTGTGGAGGGAACCATTTTGGGCCATTACGCCGGTGACATGGTGATACTGCCAGCGGTATGGTTGATGTCGCCGGTGTTATGGTGATGCCGTCGGCGGCATAGCTGATGCCGCTGGTGGCATCAGCCTCCAGCATACCGACAGCTAACGGGCCCTAAAGCCTAAAAAGTCATGAAAAGTGGTTTAATAGTGGGTGGAAAGACATCTTTTTGACTTTTAATAATATCTTAATGGGTATTTATTATTTGGGTGTAAATCATCGATTCAAGCTCCTACCGGACGCATTATCGGCTACACCGAACTGGATTCTACCAAGTATAAAATTTGCGAGGATTATTATTTTGGTAATAAAAATTCTAAAGAGAACTTTTATTTTGAGGTACTAAAATCGGGTACACGTTATCATCATCTCGCGAGAGGGACTGCAAAATCCCGTGCTCACAGGCTGCCCTTTGGGGGATCACTGCTACCACAGGTTAGTATGATCACACGAAAGAGCAAGGGATATGAATGATATCTAATGGGTGACTGGTTTGCCCCTTGGTCGGAGTTGGTGCTTTGTAGAGAGGTTGCCCCTTGGTCGAGCTTATGTTTTGCGGAGTGATTGCCCCTTGGTCGGACTTATGCTTTGTGGATTGGTTGCCCCTTGGTCGGGCTCATGCTTTGTAGAGTGATTGTCCCTTGGTCAAACTTTGTTTTGTAGATTGGTTGCCCCTTGGTCGGGCTTGTGCTTTGTGGATTCGTTGCCCCTTGGTCAGGCCCATGCTTTGTGGAGTGATTATCTCTTGGACGGACTTTGTTTTATAGATTGGTTGCTACTTGGTTGGGCTTACGCTTTATGGATTTGTTGCCCCTTGGTCGAGCCCACGCTTTACGGAGTGATTATCCCTTAGTCGGACTTTATTTTGTAGATTGGTTGTCCCTTGGTCGGGCTTGCGCTTTGTGGAGAGTTTATCCCTTGGTTAGACTTTTATTTTGTGGAGAGATTGTAACTTGATCGGAATTTTGTTTTATAGATTGGTTGCGCCTTAGTCGGGCTTGCGCTTTATGGAGAGATTGTCCCTTAGTTGGACTTGTGTTTTGTGGAGAGATTGTCCCTTGGTCGGACTTTTGTTTTGAAGATTGGTTGCCCTTTGGTCGTGCTTGCGCTTTATGGAGAGATTGTCCCTTGGTCGGACTTGTGTTTTGTGGAGGGATTGTCCCTTGGTCGGACTTTTGTTTCGTAGATTGGTTGCCCCTTGGTCGGGCTTGCGCTTTATGGAGAGATTGTCCCTTGGTCGGACTTTTGCTCAAAATTTGAATTGGAGGGGACAATGTCGCCGGTGGCATGGTGATGTCGCTGGAGGTATAGAATGATGCCACCGACGGCATGAGTGTCACATGGCAGCTTTGACTGGTCAAACAATTTCAAAATTTGAATTAAAGGAGGCGATTCTCCGGCGGCATGAGTGATGTCGCTGGCGGCATGGAGCGATGCCGCCGATGGTATGAGGGGACAGTTTCAGATAAATTAAAACTCATCAAATTCTGCGCGGCAATTTAAAAGGAAGTAAAACTCCTTTCTTCCTCATTATTCAGAAACCGTACCTCCTCTTCTTCTCTTCTCCAAATTTTTTATTTTTTTCTGTTATTCCAATCATGAAGAGAATCGCCAAGGCTTTCAGGGGCAAATCCGCTAAGGCTAGGGAGGATCTGCCTGATTCCTCTGTCAAAGGATTAAAGATTCTCTCTATTCCTGTTGCTTATGGCCTGAAGGAGACGGCCAAGATGTAGCAATCCAGTCCTATAAGGGGTGGCACCGGGGTAGAAGACCTGAGCAAAGAGCGGCCATGAAGGATGTCGATGGGGACAGGAATAAACCGAGTCCACACTCGAAAGAGAGGGTTTCGAGATTGTGCTGGTATGAGACGGTACAATTGAGAATGGTTAAGGATTTCGAGATTGTGATGGTATGGGACATTACAATTGAGAGAGACTTAAGAGATTTGATTGGTACTACCTATACCAACAAGGTGCACCTTCTTTTTGAGAGCCTACTCGGAAGAACTTCAAAGTTGAGCGTGCTTGACTTGGAGTAATCTCGGGATAGGTGACCTCCTGGGAAGTAATTTCCAGGAAGTGAGCGAGTGAGGACAAAGCTTACTGGAAAGACTTGTGTTGGTTTGTGGGGGCAGTCGGTCGATCCCGGGGTGTTACACAAGATGTATGGCTATGGGATTAATTCTTCCATCTCCAACCTAACCCCAGAGAAGGAGAAGCACCTCTGTTATGTTCAGGTAATCACGTAAAACCCGAATCTCCTCTTTTTGGGTTGGATTTCGATTTGGCCTTAGGCTTGAAATTGTGTCATGATAGGGGACATAAGTGTGAAATAGACTGATTATAAACTGATATTGCATGCTTTAGGTTCAATTTTTACCCTTTTTAGGCTTATTGTTTGATTGATTGCGATTTTTATAGTTTTAGCACGATGGGTGTGATATTGGGAAATAACAGGTTCTGCCCACAGGTAGTGATGTCATCGGCGACATGAGTGATGTCGCTGGTGGTATCGGTCCTTATAAAAGGGGCCAAGGAAGTCTGATGTCGCTTCTGTTTGAAGCAATATCGCCAGCGATATTATCCATGCCGCCAGCAGTATAGGATGATGCCGCCAGCGATATCACTTCTAGCAGAAGCGACATCAGCAGCTTTCTATCAGATTTCAGTGATGATAAAATATGCAGGACTTATCTATTTTATTCTGATTTTATAGCCACATGAACTGACTTATACTGGGGGGATGGGCACCACTGGCGAGTGGTGGCACCATATTTCAGAGAAGGAAGCCGAGCTTGCAGTTGCCATTAATGAGCCGGGATTTGGAGACCTAGCCCAGATTATGCCAATGCTAATGCCCAAGCTCTCTTATTCGGCTGTGACGGCCCTAACTGAGAGGTGGTCTGAGACCACCCATACTTTCTACTTCTCTTTTGGGGAAGCGAAGATTATGCCCTCTGATGTCGTTGCTATGACTGAGCTTCCTTGGATGGACGAGGTCATCCACTTCGATGCTTACATGGATAAATACCATATTGAGAGGCCCGTGGAGAGGCGGGTGAAGGATCTATTCGATCTGAATCCCATTTTAGGGCGGCTGTCTTATGGTGAGTTGCACCAATACTAGACCCGGGTAGATGTGGTGCCTTAGGATGAGAGGGAGGCTTGTGTCTGTTCCTTCATGATTTCTTTGCTCACCGTGCCGTTCTTCCCAATCTTGGGGAGCAAGATCAATTATATGCTGATAACTGCGGTGGAGGATGTGGCGGCCATTAAGAGGAAGAATTGGCCGAGGGCTATCTTGGCTCAACTGTACTACGGGCTGGACGTGGGAGCCCGAAAAAAGGTAAAAGCCCTTTGCCTCTGCCATCTACTACTCCAAGTATATCTCTTTGGAAGGATTTTACTTAACTGTGCGCTTTCATTTATTGTTGATGCTTTTTGAACTGATTGGTTGTTATTTGTGTAGGCTTAGGTCTTTGAGCACTAGATTCTCCTGTCGGTCGAGTTTAAGAAGACCATGCCATCGGGCTCTCATTTTCTCGCCCACTGGTGTGGGGGTATTGGCGGGAAGGCCAAGTACCCTACAAAATACAGGGAGGTCCTAAGGAGCGTGCGGTTGAGCTCGGTATGCGATTTTTAACTTAGTCCTTGTTTTACACTTTAGAACAAAACAAAAGCATTTATGACTTTATATTGGTTATTTTGGTTGATTGGTGGTGCAACTCATCCTAGATCCATTCGATCGGGTGGAGAATCTGGCAGAGGTTGCGAGGATTAGGAGGGAGGTGGACGACCGTCGGTTTATCATGGAGTGTCCTTTATCCCAGCAGTGGTATCTAGGCAAGCATGTCCGGGGTTGGAGGTCCATCCCAATTACCGATAGACCGTTGCCTGCTGATCCTCCTAGGGGTTTATGGTAGCCCCATTTGGTGATCACTTCCAAGGCCGACAAGGCCGATTATGTTGAGGGGAACGGTCGGGTGATCCCTAGCGTCCCTGGCCTCTACGAGTAGCACCAGCAGTGTCTACTCCCCTTGTGTCCCTGCATCCACAGGAATGATATAATTGAGTATCATAATGAACAATGGCTAAAGGGGAGAAAAAGCTCCTAAAAGGAATCATGGATGTTGAGGAAGAAGAAGACGAAGAAGATGAAGAGCTTGAAGGCGATGTTGGGATTGAGCCCGAGGGGGAGGATGAGATAGGAGCGGATGTAGCCGGTGGGAGTGTGCCAATGTCCCAAGGGGGCATCATTCTTTTGAGGTATGATTGCGTTTATATGCATGATTTATAATTGTTCAGGAATGTTGTTGATGTGCATTTTTTTGTGTTTTTCAAGAACCCGCGAGGAAGAGAGGCCGGGATAATCAGAGTGGGACACGGTACTATGGTGTACCGGAGGGCATAAAATTTGTGGAGGGACATCTGGTCAACCCGATGGAAACCACATTCCTGCTGATGAATTCTCGGGGCGAGTTCCTCCCCAGGAATATAGGCTCGAGCCGACATGCTCCCATCTTTATGCCAAAAAACACTACTTACATAAGGCCTGATAATTACTTTCTTATTTACCCTTGGATGCGGGGTGTCTAACGATTTGCCTTATGGATTTTTCTGGTGGCGTGAAGCCATGTGGAGCAGCTCGCAGAGAACAAATTTGTTCTCCGGGATACACTTATTGGGCAGTCGCTCCTTGCTCAGGTACATTCCCTATTCATGCCTATGTTAAGATAAGATGCATGTGTGGATGCTATAAATGATATGCATTATTGATGTTTTCTCTAATTTGTAGGATTTCTTGGCCCTTTCCTTATCAGATGCCGATGTGGCCCGGTGGCGGTACGAGGAGGAGACCGCAGACCTCCAGCATCATGTGAGTGACCTTGAGGATCAACTGGCAGCTACCTTTCAGAAGCGGAGAAGCAAGCAAAATCTAGATCATGCTCACCTAGGTAGCACCATTTTTCGGGGAGTAAAGACGTCCGTTGGCCGCCGTGCGTTTGCTGCGGCTGAGGAGTCCAGTAGTGTACCTATGACAGAGGGAAGGGAGGAAGACGAGGATGATGTTGGCAATTGGCTTGTAAGCCCTGATGACATTTCATCCCGCCCAGCTGGCAGTGGCGGGCATGCTTAGTTTTATATTTTTGTTTTGCTTTTCAGTTCTTCATTTGTACCCTTGATACATTGGGGTTAGAATAATTTAGATTTATTGTTGGGTTTTGTTTCCATGATCTAGACATGCAGAATTTTTTGGATGGTTTGTGCCTTCGCACTTTTTATTTTGAATAAAAATGGGTTGCTGTTTGAAAAGATATTGGAAACATAGTATAGGATTATTTACAGGTTTTGTACAGGTCTGAAGTGGGAAAAATGATTCTGATGTTGCCGGAAAATCCACTTCATGCTGCTAAAATAATATGGTGCCGGCATGACCCATATCGCCCAAACTCAACCATCTAAAATAATATATACAGGGCTGTCTGAAAGTCCATATCACCGGCGGCATCATATGGTATTGCCTAATTTGATCTATATCGCCGGCGGCATCATTTATATTGCCGACGACATCACTCATATCGCTGGCGGTATCAGTTTTCCAGTAATATGATTTTGACTATTCTATCAATTCCTATCATGGCAACCCACAATCAAAAGCTACGGGGTTTTCTACAAAGTCTGGGGAATGCAGACTGGAAGAAGCTTGAAAAATTCAGGCTTTGGGGGTTTCGATATATCGTGGCGTGGCCCGTAAGCCGCAAGTTCCTTCGACCATCACTATCTTTTTAGGATCCAATGGACTACATTTTTCGATTTTCATCGTTCAAGCTTTGCCCCTTGCTTGAAGAATTCCATGCTATTTTAGGGACACCGTGTCCTAACCGCATTACACTGGTGCTCCTGAACTTTCATTTGGCATAGATGGAATTCCTTGAGGGTTATGGAATTTGGATTCTGTGGACCCATTTTTGTCTCAGTTGCTCGATAATCCTGGGTTTCAGCTCGGAGCGGTTCTAGAATGGTATTGTGGAGCACCCCGATCCCACCTTGCTTGGCCATTCATGGTGGCATTGTTACTCATGGTGGAGTTTATGTGCGGAGTGGGCCTGATTGCTCCGCTTAGGTTGATTTCACTCATCAGCCCTATATCGATAGGGGCTTCTCCCGTGGCTGTGGGATTGGCCGATGTTTTGCTGAACGTAGATGCGGCTTCTGTTGACCGATCACTTATCAGAGATCAGCTCAGAGTATTACAGGTGCCTTTTGTTCTTTCCAATTCCGCACATTTCCTTCCTCAATCCTTACCTGAGTTTTGAATTACAGGTATGGCTGATGGAGAAGCTGAAGTTGAGGGAGGCGCCACAAGGGAACCTGAAAAAGTATCTTCCCGTCCATCTGAAGGAGAGAGGGCTTATGCGGGCTGATTTCAAAGTGCTGACATACGATGATTGGGTGCCTATTTTGTAGGGGTATACTGACGCGCAGGTTTGGTGGGTTAGTCCATGGTGGAGAATTCAGGATGTGGTTGTAGAATCCTGGAGAGCATGTGTTCAGTTGATAGGTCTGGAGAAATCTTTATTTTATACCCCTTACCGGCTGTGCCGTCAGTATGGCAGAAGACAAAGAGTCCCAATCAAACTGCCCCACAACCAGATTAGAGTTTACAAAGCTAGGTGGGTCAACCATATTCGGGAGAAGTGGTCTAGGGAGGCTGTATTTGAGATTCTGGATTATGATCATATGGAAACCATCGAGACTGACACACATTACAGGGGATGGCTTGCTGAGATAAGAGACTTGCTAACCCATCAAAAGCGGTCATGGGCCCGTTTTGAGGGGGAACGTGCGGAGCGGGGAGAGGAGCCCTTTTCTACTAGTACATCGAGGCGGATCTCTAGGTACTGTGATGATGATGCGGGAAGCTCGATTTGAGTCTTGCTTTTGTCAGAACTATCAGACCTCCCCCTTTTTATTTATTTATTTATATTTTTTTTGGATCTAAAATAAAATGAACTCTGTCCAAGGCTTGCTGAAGTTGTCTTAATCTTATGGATACAGGATCCACATAAGTATGAGCATTTAGATTTCAACAAAAGAGAAACTTTTATTAATTGAGATAAAATAAAGTACATGATGTTTAGTTGATATTCCCATTGATTTAACTCCCGGTGCCAACTAGTTAAGATCGATTTTCTAGAAGGCACTCGTTCTTTGCTCACATACCCTAACTTTTGCCTAGATCGCCCTTTTCGGGTTTTCGATATAGCGGGTTTGTCTCATGCCCTAATTTTTGCACGGCTCGTTTGCAGGATACTAATCATCGGTCATCACCCTAATTTTTTGCCCGATTTGTAAAAGACTGAAAGGCGGGTAATTATTACGTATATTTTTTTGGTGTGTCGCTTTTCTGATTTATTTCTTTTGAATTAAACATGATAACACTTAAGCCTGTCTTAGTTTACGGGATTCACGAACTTGTTCCCATCCATGTCCATAAGCTTAGCTGACCCTTTGCTAAGAAGCTTCTTTATTACATATGGTCCTTCCCAGTTTGGCCTGACTTTACCCCTCGCATCAGTGGTAGAATGTTTCAGTTGCTTAAGGACTAGATCACTAGCCTTCAGGGGGAACTTCTGATGTCTTACCCAATTGTTATATGCCCGAGCCAAATGTTGTTAGTACATCTGGAGGTTGTTGAGGACCTTTAACCTTTGCTCATCCATCATGAACTGTTTAAATCTCGCCCGAGTCTATTTGGATTCTTCCAATTTAGCCTCTAGAGCGACTCTTAATGAGTCACCTGAGTTACAACTGGCAAGACTGCTTCCATCCCATAGACCAGGGAGAACAGAGTTTGGCCCATTGGGGTACGTATGCTGGTGCGATATCCCCAGATAGCAAAATGTAGCTTATCTGCCCAATCCCTATAACCGGCTATCATCTTAGAAAGGATCGTCTTTACTGATTTGTTGGCTGCCTCAACACTCCATTAGCTTATGGTCTGTGTGGAGAAGATCTATGGTGCTCGATCCCATACTTCTTAATTAGAGAAGTAGATGCTCCTTGAAATTGTACTCCATTGTCTAAGACTATATGGTGTGGGAGCCTATACCGAGTAAAGATGTGCTTCTCTATGAACTTGGCCATCTGCTTGGCGGTGACATTGGTGAAGGATTCAGCTTGCACCCATTTTGAGAAGTAATCTACTGCTACCATAATGAATTTGTGGTCATTTATTGAAGAAGGATGGATTTCATCAACTATGTCTATCCCCCATGCCAAGAATGGCTAAGGGGTGGATAAATGATGGAGTTCGGTGGGTGGCAGATGCTGCATATCTCCATAAACCTGGCATTGGTGGCATCGTTTGACCTAGGCGATATAATTAGCTATGAGAGCGAGCCAAAAATACCCCAGCCACTAGATTTTCTTTGCGAGAGCAAGACCGATCATATGAGGGCCACAATCACTGGCATGGACCTGGGTCATTATGTTCTGAGCCTCGGAGTTAGTGAGGCAACGGAGAAGTAGGCTATCGCTAGTGTGCTTAAATAAATCATTATCCACAATACAAAATTGGATAGCGAGCCGTCGTAGGGTTGTACGGTCAGAGTCAGAAGAATCCGTAGGGTATTGACCGGTCTAAAGAAATAGGACAATGTCAGAATACCAACAAGGTTCGGATGAAATGGCGAGGATTAGAGGAGTTGATTGAACATGATATGGGATCTTGGTGGACAACAAAATCAAAGGGCGGATAGGCTGTTGTTGGGGTCCTTCCCACATGGATGCGAGAGTGGCGAGAGCATCTGCCATTTAATTCTCATCTAGAGGGATATGGCGGTACAAGCACGAGGTAAATTTCTCAGACATTTTACGGACAGCCTCAACATAAGGATGGAGAGATTCTTCTTTAATTTCCTAATCTCCAATAACATGAAGGACAACCAGAGCCAAATCTCTGATGACGGATACACGGTGGGCCCTAACCTAAAGAAGAGCCTCAAGGCCGAACAGGCAAGCTTCGTATTCAGCGCCGTTGTTGGTCATAGGGAATTCTAAACGTTTAGACAATGGGATTATCTCATTATCTGGTGTGATGATGATGACCCCGAGACCTGCTCCCCGGTGATTCACATCGTCGTTAGAGTACATTGTCCAAATGTCATCAAGGGTTATAACAAAGGCGAGCAGTTCATCAGTAAACTCTAAATTTTCCTTATAGTTAGAGTTAAGGGGTTGATTAGCCAGGAATTCGGCTATGGCCTGCCCCTTAATGACCTTCCAGGTTACATATTTAATGTCAAATTTAGACAGGAGAAGTAGCCATCGGGATAATTTGCCAGCCAGGGTAGGGATTGATAAAGAAACTTCATTGGATCAATCTTGGCCACGGCTTGGATGCGATAAGATTAGAAATAATGTCGCAACTTCCTAGTGAGCCAAACCATGGTAGTACATGTCTTTTCTACAATCGAATACCAGGTTTCATAGTCTAACAACTACTTGCTCAAGTAGTAGATGGCATGTTCACGCTGATCATCATATTCTTAGACAACCATGGCCCCGACGGAAGTTTCCTCAATGGCCAGATCAAGGATGAGTGGTTTCCCTGGGATGGGGGGTGTCAAGATGGGTGGATCGACACGATATGCCTTGATTCTGTCAAATGCTACTTGGCAGTGATCATTCCATACCACGGGTTGTTATTTCTTTAATAGTTTAAAGATGGGTTCACAAACAGTAGTGAGGCGAGTAATGAACCGACTAACATACTACAAGGACCCTAAAAACGATAAGACCTCCTTCTCTGTCTTAGGGGAGGCATGTCCCTCATGGCTTTGGCTTTGTCTGGATCCATTTCAATCCCTTTCTGGCTAACCACGTGTCCCAATAGCTTACCGGAGGTAATCCCAAACATGTACTTCTTTGGATTTAGGTGGAGGTTATACTTTTCAATGCGATTCATAAACTTGTTGAGAACAGTAGGGTACTCCTCTCGAATAGTGGACTTCACAATCATATCATCCATATATACTTCCACTTCTTTATGGATCATGTTATATAGGAGGGCGGTTCCAGGTCGCTGATAAGTGGCCCCGGCATTTTTCAACCCGAACGGCATTACCTTGTAGCAATACACCCCCAATTCAGTGATGAACTCTATTTTGACTTTGTCGACAATATTAATAAGAATCTGATTGTACCTTGAGAACCCATCCATGAATGAATACATAGCCGCCCTGGCGGTGCTGTCAATTAGGACATCGATGTACGAGAGAGGGAAGTTGTCTTTTGGTGAGGCTTTATTGAGATCTCAGAAATCCATATAGACTCGGACCCTACCAAGTCGGGTATTCTACCACTTCTATGATTCGAGCTTTGATCAACCTTTAAACATCTATCTTAACCTGTTCTGCCCATTCAGGTCTCAACCGGCGGAGTTTCTGCTTGACAGGTCAAAATTTAGGATCAGTTGGGATTCTGTGTTTGGCGATTTGTCGGTCAACCCCAGGCATGTCTTCGTACGACTAAGCAAAAGCGTTAACATGATTTTTAAGCACTTTTATGATCTTAATTCTTTCCTCGGGAGTTAAATCTTTGGAAATGGTTACCATTTTAGGATTGTCATTTTTACTTAGGTTTATTTCACTTAATAATGTATCACTAATGCCAAAAACATTATTCTTATTGTTATGTGAATGCATGGATCCATCAGGAAAGACATCAAATAAGTAAGTAGAACGGGAGTTATTCATTACATTAAAAGCCTCATAAGCAGCATTGTTTGTATAACAAACGTCAGAAATATTAAAAATTACTTCGTCCATATCCTCTTCCACAGACAGAGGGGCTTCAGTAGCAACGTCGATGGGAGAAGTGTCCTCTATATCGTCTGTTAGAATGGCATTTAGGTTACGCTCTAGAGCGGTCTTTTTTGCAATGGTGAGTGATGGCCCTTCAGATAGGTTGGCCTTTTCGGCAAGATACCGGGCGAGTTTTCCTACTATAGCTATCATAGCGTCTTCTTCCCCGGTACCCTTCCAGCCTTTCCTCATCAGTAGTGCCATAGCTTTTGTCACGGTTGCCACAACATTCTCAATTTCTGGATCGATAAACTCTTCATTACTTCTCTCAGGCTTATTCTCGAGATGCATCTTACCTTTCCCTTTAGCCTTATCAATTTCTGATACCAATTAAAACAACCTATACCTTATACTAAATCACTAAAATCGTAATCACAACATATAAATTTTTTTGTACTTATACTTCATTTATATATATAATCACTTGTAACATTATATCTTTTTACAAAACAATCTTATACAAAGCAAAATCAAAACCCGACCACCTTCTATTCTATATGCTTGTTTTGTGAGGAGAGGGAGTGAGATGGAACACAGCCAACCAATCTTTCGTCCATGATATGTACAGGTAATGAGCTTCTAGTACAAACTTTATCAGCTCTAAAAAATTTAGCACTTTATATGAGGCGCAACTCAGTGAATATAAACAATCTATGAATTTAGCAAATCACATATTTACACACATTAACAAATTCAATGTACAGTCACACTTATATAAGAATGAATGAACCGATTATTTAATTGTTGTGACATTTCCAGCCAAACTATTGCCCCGGGATACATGTAACATTTGTAGCAATTGTCAATTGATTTGCTGGCCAGCTATGTAACAATTGGTTGACCTTTCGGTCCATTTGTCAGATATTGCAATTGGTTGACCATATAGGTCCAGTTGAATAGAACATGTATTGCAATGTTTGATCGGCTATGTCACAACATCTCTTATACTTTTCATATATTCAACATACATATACCATATAATTTTGGCTTTATCAAATACAATTCTCATTATAAACTTATATGCCCATGATTCACTTAACAATTCAAATCAAGTTTATATTCACATAACAATACATTTCCAATACAATTCGTTTCACACTCAAATAATGTCAACACACTTCATATAGATCAAGTTCCACTCACATATATAGTCACATATCAACACAAATCACAATCACAAATTCATTTTATGTTTATACTAACTTATACTTATCCAATAATTCACATTAACTCTTCACAAATATCTACTTGTCGCCACAATTCACATATCAATACCATCTCAACGCAACTTACATTTCATATCAAATATAACCACACAACACATGTAACACTATTCAAATACAATTTCAAATCAAAATAATCATATCACTCAATTCACATTAAGACAATTTACACAAAATATATCAAATTTAACCACACATCAATACAATTCATATCGCATTCACATATTCATACAATTAACACATCAACACATTTCACCTATATATTCATATCATGTTTATACTCACAGATTATCCGAGCTAATTCTCTCAAAAATGACTTGGACATTCCTCTGGAATCCCTTCACTGTTTTGAGCTCCTATAACATAAATTCATATAAAATATAAACATATACATCTTATTTCCTTTTGTATATATAAAAAGATTGACATAAACTAGAATAGAATTACTTTCTCCGTGACCTTACTGATTCTAGTTTCATTTTACTCTTAACACATAGCTTTATAACATATCAAAATTTCATAATTTTTTGATTACTTTTCCATTTATTGTGAATTTGATATTTTGAACTCCAGTTCTGTCCTGCTTTTCCTGAACTTAGAACCAGTATCCTTGTGACCTCACTTCACTTCAAAATTCATAACTTTCAACTCACTAACTCAATTGCTCTGATTCTTCTTTTGTTCAATTCCTAATACACAATTCCATAACATACTAAAACCTCCAAATTTTCAAATCCTTATACGATTTATAGTGAATTTTCCTTCAACGCCATGTTTCAACCCGTTCTATCTGGACAGAATCTTAGTAAAATGACCATGACTTTCTATAAACACCATGAATCGACCTGATTCTTTTTCCCACTTAAACTATACACATAAGGGAATAACATATCAAAAACTCAGAATTTTCTAAGTAGTACAACAATCCCATATTAATTTCGAAACTCACCTCATCTCTTTGATCATCCAATTCTGGACACTTCATCTTATAAAAATCATAGCTATCGATATACTCATCTAAAAATCCCCTAATTTTACAAAAGGCTTCCTTAGACATATATAAACAAATCTGTAGTTTATCATATCTTCTAATTCTGTCTCTAACATCATAAAAATCGAATCACAAGTTCGGCTCGATACCTGATTCTTGTTCGACCCCTTCTTCTCTCTACTTCTCTTATCATCTCTTCTTCTCTAACTCTTTCTCTTCTGGTTGTTTAAGGGTTGGTAGGGATAAAATTTCTAATCCTTATTCTTTCCTTTATCACATCCTTTCATATTAATATTTATCCTTAACATTATATACCAACTATACCCCTTATAATCTTCATTTCTACCAAAACAATAATATTAATAATACTACTAATAAACTACACAATTACATTACATTACATTATATTATCTAAATCACTTTATATCTATAATATAACTATACTCATTTACTTCTTAAAATTCTATAGCTATATAATTCAATAACTGGTCATTAAAATATCGTATTTTTATATAATCAAATAATTATATACTATTTTAAATAATCAATTTCTGATAAATATGATACGTAAAATATTATATAATCTAATTTTATAACATGTAACATATGTGGACAAATACAGATATAGTGCATGAAATGGGATGTTACAAATAATCCCCGTAAACGGAGCTGGGTCAATTGATATATCACCTACTTTGAAATTATCAAATTGTCTCTATTTCCCGTCACTATCACATAAATTGTTATCCATTAGTCATGTTACAAAAGAGCTCAATTGTATTGTACTAATGCGCCCAACTTTCTGCGTACTCCAAGATATCTGGATGGGAAAAATTATTGGACGTGGCACTGAACGCCAAGGATTGTACTACGTGGATGAAGTTGCCCAGCACAGTATTGTTATGCTTGCCCATTGAACTGCAGATAGGGAAGCTTGGCTTTGGCACCGGAGATTGGGACATCCATCCATGGGTTATTTACATCTTCTATTCCCTAAGCTTTTTAATTCTAGCAATAAATTACATTGTGAAACATGTGTTATAGCCAAAAGTCACTAAAAAACCTTTAGACCAAATAATACCAGAGTTGCGTCACCATTTGACTTAGTTCATTCATATGTATGGGGTCCATCACCTATTGTGGGTGGCCAAGGATTTAGATATTTTCTCCTTTTGTTGATGATTGTACTCGTATGTCGTGTGTCTTCTTCTTGAAAAACAAATCAGAAGTCGCTGAGTAAGTTATCCACTTTTACACAATGATCCAAACCCAATTCAAAAGAACCATTCGAATACTACTGTTTGATAATGGTGGGGGGGGGATTTGTCAATACACATATGAAACAAATTTTCCAAAAACATGGGTTAGTTCATCAGATTTCTTGTCCACATACCCGTGAACAAAATGGTGTAGCCGAAAGGAAAAATAGAATCCTACTAGAAATGACCCGAGCATTTATCATTGAATCCAAAGTCCCTAAAAGTTTTTGGCCTGAAGCATTAGCCACAACAACATATTTACTCAATAGACTTCCAACCAAAACTCTCAACCTACAAACATCATTCCAAACCCTAGCCAAATTTACCAAAATACCACCACCTTTGACCCTTCAACCAAGAATTTTTGGTTGTTCAATTTTTGTCCATATTCCCAAAATAGAGTGAACCAAACTTGACCCATATGCAGAAAAATGTGTTTTTGTCAGATATGGAATTAATAAGAAATGGTACAGAGGTTATAATCCCAAGACACATCATATGTACACCATAATGAATTGCAATTTCCTTGAAACTGAGTATTTTTACTAGACCCAACTCAGTGGTTAGGGGGAGAGTAGAGATATAGACACACTTAGTTGGCTTCCTAAAACTATAATTTTAGAAGAAGTGGGGATAAAAAAGGAGAGTATTGTTGGGCATACTTTGGATACTTCTGTACAATCTGAGGAGTATAGTGTCTGAGAAACTAATCATCCCAACCTGGTATCTTAGGCAAGAGAATCTGACTCTGAAACTTCTCCAATTTCTATTTCGACTGATCATGGTGAATATAGAGTTATGGGAGAACAGGAGATAGAGAGGGAGGAACTATTTGCACTACCTCCAAGGCGTAATAGAGAAGTTCCTTCTGACCGATATTCCCCATAGAAAGAAGCTACTTGATAAAGATATTCAATAGTTAACATTGCAAGGGGGAGTCTATTTGTAAAGCCAAGGCCTTCATTACAGCTTTCTGTAAGGAAGAGATTTCAACCATGGTTGAACATGCTTTGGTATCATACATGTGGGCTAATGCAATGATGGATGAGATGAATGCCCTCGAAAGAAGCAATACATGGGAGAAATGTACTCCACCCACAGGAAAGAAACCAGTAGGTTGTCGCTAGGTCTTTACTGTGAAACATAAACTAGATGGCTCAGTTGTGAGATACAAAGCACGGTTAGTAGCAAAGGGATATACTCAGACCTATGGCATTGACTATTCAAAAACTTTCTCATCCATTGCAAAAATTGATACGATTAAGGTACTGTTCTCAGTAGCAGCAAATAAAGAATGACCACTTCATCAATTTGATGTCAACAATGCTTTTTTTCACGGAGACTTGAAGGAAGAAGTCTATATGGAAGCTCCACTAGGTTTTCAAAAGGAATTCAAGAAAGGGGGAGTTTGTAGGTTGAAGAAATCTCTTTACGGGCTAAAGCTATCACCCAGAGCTTGGTTTGGGAGATTCACAGTAGCAATGAGAAAGTATGGGTTCACGCAAAGCAATTCTGACCATACCCTTATCCTTAAACGAAGGGGTAAACTTGTAACCTGTTTGATTATCTATGTTGATGACATGATCATAACAGGCGATGATGTAGAAGAAATTGCCAAGCTTCGAGAAAGCTTGTTCACAGAATTTGAAATGAAAGACTTGAGTAGATTGAAGTATTTCCTTGGAATCGAAGTGCTAAGATCTAAACAAGGAATCTTCATATGTCAGAAAAAGTATATCTTGGATCTACTAGCTGAAACAGGGATGCTTGACTGCAAACCGGTTGATATGCCTATAGTGGTAAATCATAGGCTTAAGATAGAAGATGGAGCAGAATTAGCCGACAAAGAGAGATACCAACGATTGGTAGGAAAATTGATTTACCTATCCCACACTTGACCAGATATTTCATATGCTGTTGGAGTAGTAAGCCAATTCATGCACCAACCTCAAGCAAATCACATGGAAGCTGTATGGAGGATCGTAAGGTATCTCATAGGAACAACCAGACATGGAGTTTTGTACAAGTCAAATGGTCATCTAAATATTTGATGGTACAGTAATGCTGATTAGGCAGGAAATCCAGTAGATAGAAGATCAACCTCAGGTTATTTTACTTTTGTAGGAGGTAATTTGGTCACATCGAGAAGTAAGAAACAAAAGGTAGTAGCGTTGTCAAGTGCAGAGGCAGAATTTCGAGGTATAGCTCGAGGGCTAATAGGGATCTTGTGGCTCCAAAAGCTATTAACCGAAATTGGTTTTCCATCATCAGAGATCTGCGAGATAATGTGTGATAATCAGGCAGCCATTCGAATCTCTGAAAGTCCAGTGCAACATGATCGAACGAAACATGTAGAGGTTGACCGACATTTCATCAAAGAAAAAATTGAAGCAGCAATTGTAAAACTACCCTTCATAAGATCCGAAGACCAGTTAGGAGATATTCTAACAAAAGCTATAAATGAAAAGGTGTTCAAAAATGTATTGGACAAGTTGTGTATTGAAGACCCCACTACTCAACTTGCGAGGAGTGTTAGAAAGGAAAGATTGATCTAATTTACAATCAGATTTTATTAGAAAGGAAAGAAGAGCCATATATGGAATCAGAATTATGGTAATCATTTTTCCATTCAATACCATGGTTTTAAGATGCTATTATAGAAATGTATTTATTTTCAATTCAATAGTCTTCATTTTATAAAAATTTATTTCCTTTCATCTCATTGTACATTCTGCTATATAAAGCAATGTAATATCAAATGCAATACACATAAAAATTAATCAATACACACAAAAATTAATCAATTCTGCTATTTCTCTTATTTTTTATTTCTACAGTTAAAAACAATTTGCCCTACAAACTCTCAACGAAGGATGACCCTCACCTACCATTTTCTATATTTTCTTTTCATTTTTAAAATGACTCCCTGGACTTCAAGCCGTCATTGTTTCTTAATTGTGTTGTTTTGCGTGAAATTTCGGTGAAAATCTAAATTTTTCTCAAGGTCCAATTGCCGATATTATACAGTTGTTCGGTATTCTTAGGGGAGAAAGGAATGATTTCTAGAAAATAGCTCATAGAGAGAACATGGAGTTGTCTGGTATGAAAGTTTAACGAGAGGTACGAGAGAGTTAAACGGACAAATATAAAAGTTTACTTGTTTTGAAACAAATCCGCGGGTAATTTTTTTAATCAAATGTCATTTTGATCATTACATTAGTAGATTATAAAGTTTGTATACCTTTATGCTAAATTTTAAAGTTTATGTACTATTATATTAGTAAAGACAAGATTTATGTATCATAAATAATTTTAAGCCACGAAAGATACTCGTATTCTTCAAGGATTCCTATAGAAATATAATTAGTGTGATTAAAAACTTAAAATTTAAAGGAAGTCAATAAATTTTCTACATTAACTATATAAAACGTAATTGAATTTCTTAAAATTTTAAGTTTCAAACACACTCATTACAGCGGTTATTATAATTATTAGGATTTTTTCATGTGAGTGCAACACATTTATCGAAATTTAATTAATAGATTTAGCTATTAAGATTTGAATACATAACTTCTATATCTAATAATTACTTAAAAAGATGATTGATTTTTGTTATCTTTTATCATTTTTAATGTTGCATTAAATAAAGTTAAAATGAAAAAGATGCTCAAATAATTACATTAAGATTTAAAAATGACACTTATTAAAAAAAAAATTTTAACTCCAAAACAACAGTTAAAAAAAGAAAGGAGTGATAATCTATTATACAATTGTCATCAGATCAAATTATCCCATAGTTTAAGCTGGTAGTTAGGTAAAACTCAATCATAGTTTTTATTAGTATCTTTGGGAGGTGCAAACAAATTCTGCAACAAAATTGTAAAATATAAACGATGATATAGAAACAATCTAGAAGCAATGATAGAGCCAAGATCTAGTAAGAGAGGATTTGGTGTATTTTTTAAGTAATACGGAGTATTTTTTTTTAATTTTATTAATTGTGGAGTTTCACCTATAACTTCATATTTAAAGTTATTTTTGAATATGGTGGTGGTTACTAGTTTAAAGTATAGTGGTTAGTCCATTATAATCTAAAGTTAAAGAATGGTGAATCTTTGACTTCATCTGACTGGAACATCAAAACATCTGCCAAATACAACTGGTCCAAAGACATGATTGATTGGATTTTCCTACAAAAATAATATTTGATCCCCTTACTCCAAGAAATTAACTTAACTAGAATATATTTGCTCCATACTCAAAGGAATATTTATTATGATATTTATTGCATTTCATTTATTTTCATTTAGAGAGAAGTTTATAAGTAGAGTTTTATTTTATTATTTGTAGTCATTCAATTTTTTCATCAATCAAATAATGAACTTGTAGATTTTTCTCTTAAAATGGGTTTCTAACATTCCAGTTTAAGTTTAAAATTTTCTTAGTGTAAGCAAGGGGCTTTTCGGCGTCGCTTTGAAACGATGATGATGTTTTGCTCGGATCTCGTATGGCCTAGTTGTTCTATTCTTTTGGGCTCCCATGGCACTTGGATACGTCCCCTTAGATGATTTTTGGACCTTTGACCGCGCTTAAAAATAATTAAAATGCATTTAAAAATGAACCGTTATTTGTCTCTCGCTTGCAGTAAACTGTTTCATAATTTTCTCTAAGACCCAATTGACTTCTAGAAATCTCATTATTTTTCCTAGATTCTAGACTCTCCAAGGTTTCCGAAATATCAAGAATCACTTAAATCGGATAACCGTAGTGAAAGTTATGATTTTTTACGTTTAGCGTTTTTTTTCACCAAAGTGCAGTTTTTTCCCGCTACCATAGTAGCGGCCACCGCTATAGCTATAGCAATGACCGCTATAGCGATGACGGTGAACGCTATAGTGGTAGCGGCGGTGGTGGCACGGCCATTTTTTGGCCGTGCCACTTCGTTTCCTTCTCTCCTCTATGATTAGGCCACGTATTTTCACCCGATTTCTCACCCAAAGTCGGTGCATTTCAAGTGTGGGACTATTTAAACCCATCTAAGAGAGAGATTGGGGGACTTTTTCTCCACAATTTGAATCATAATCGAAGTTCTAGAAAAAAATAAGAACAAGAGAGAGAAAGTCAAGAACTAGAGAGAGAAAGCTTTAGAAAAGCCTAAAACTGAGTTTAATCTTCTCTAATCTCGGTTTTTAGTTGTTCTTTAGCTTAAACACTTAAATCAGTTAAAAATCATAGGTTAAAATGAATTAAATAGGTTTTTTAGAGACTTTTCTTAAAATACTACCTAAATTCATCACTGAATCTGTCACTGATTTCGTCACAAATTCCGTCACTGATTCATCTGAAAATCATCAAAGGACACCTCTCCAAGGGTTGATTCGAGTCTCCAAAGATAGATTCATGGCCTAGAGGTAACAAAACTGAGTTCCCTTATCTATTTATTACTTTTTAGTTGTTGTTCTTGGTGTTTTTGGTGCTTGTTTCTCTGGTGTTTTTGCTAAATCCTCGAAAATAGCTAGACCTCCATAGTGATGGCCTTCGCCTCTATCGCTATAGCCTTGGCCGCTATCCCTATAGCGGTGAAGGCCATAGCTATAGCAGTGAACTCTATCACTATAGAGGTCCCGTTATTCTTTGTGATTTTTGGGTATTTTCTTACCCAAATCCATAAGATCCACATTATTTGTGTGTTTTAAGTCCAGATCTGTTGAAATATGGTTGATTATGACTTAAAACTTCGATGATTTGGAGTTTATGGATACAAAAATGCCGATTTCCACCTTTAAAACGAGTTTTGATCGCCGAAATTCGATTTTAAGTCCGTTTTTCATCTTTGATTTATAAATATTTTCTAAATGTTCTAAAATAATTTTAATTATTTTAATATTTATTAAATAATCATTTAATGGCTTAAAAAATATATTTTTATAAAAATATATTTTAAATCTTTTTTTCCTCCAAATAAAATCTCACTTTAATTTAAAAATATTTTTAGTGTACTATACAATCTGGAATTTTTTTATATGGTTTAGATTAATTAATTAATTAATTAAATCACCTAATTTAGCCTAAAAATGGAGTTTCACCACCTAATAACCCATATTAAATTGTTTAAACTTGATTTAAATATTTTGTGTTTTATTCCTTGATTATTTATGCCTTGTATATCATATTTGGTTTTGGATGCTGTCATGTGAGGGTGGTTTATCTCATTTGAAGCCGGATTTTGTGTTGGTAAGTTCGGTTGGGATCCGGTTTCGGTCTCTTATTCACTTATTCGCTTTTATTTTTCCCACATTAGAAAAATGTATAGGAATTTGTCAAAGCCAAGTAATAATTATTTATTTGTTTCATTTACAGCTTTCGTTTGATGTATGGCATATAAACCAAAAACTCTAAACAACAATCGGACTTAAATCGCATAAGAACTAAAGTTGAGTTTATTAAAATATGAACATTTGATTTAATAAAATGAAAAATAAGCAACATCATCCGAACTTGAAATCTCACGTTTTAAGGTACGATCCAACCACCTGGTGGGAATATCGTGCCCAAATTTTCGGTAGAGCTAAACCGAGATTTCAAGTCTCTTATCTTTTAACACCTAAATTGGATTTAATTATCAACTTCAACATCATTCTATCAACCTATTTTCATCACGCCTAAAATAAGGATTCTTCCTCCGGCACGCTTCGTCGCGCTCGTATTTTTAACGGCCCTTAAAGGGGTTGGAAAAAGGTCACCCGCTCACAGTGGCGACTCCGTTGGGGATTTCCTCTTAACTTAAATTTTGGAAAAATCTTTCTTTTCAACTTTTTGGTTAAAGGGTTTCGATGATGTGCTGAAATCATTTTTTAAATCAATGCTTTATTTCTCATGCCTTTTAAATCCAGCGCTTTAGTTGAGACCAAAAATTACGGTGCCATTTTTATCACCCCGTGAAGCTCACTTGTATACCTCAAGCTTGCTAGGGTTTGGGGGTGTTTGTGGGTGGATCACTCGTTTTAACCAACGTATAATTCTCGCGATCGCACTCATTTGAGGAGTGGTTAAGTTACACAGAATCAAGGTAAATGAGACCCTTCTACAGTGTCGTTCCATGACACCAGTAGTTTAAGACTATGAACCGCGATAAATCTAACCATAGAAACTCCCCCATAGGTCACCAAAACAATTTAGATCTAGGTTGCATACTCTCTTGCCATTTCCTGGCGCTAGAGTTAACCCCAGATTCTAAATTAGCGTTGCGCGGGAGTCATAAGGTTGGAAGAGGTTTATTTGCTTTTGTGTGCTACTTGTGTTGTGCTCATGCATACATACTTCATGCATAGGCGGCCTATGGCCGGCCTTTTAATTTCAATTTTTGCTTACTCCCCTCACTTAGAGCGGGAATTTAATAAAATGCCTAAGATCATTTGAGTCCCGACGACCCGTACCTAGTTCGCTAGACATGGCGAGGAGTTCGCACGTCTCATATATTTTAGGGTTAAGCCTCGTAACATTAGCTCTTCTGCTCCTTTCCTCTCTAAACCATCCCAATATGTATGGCATTCATCACTCGAATTATTATATAATCATTCACTTCATTCATGGTTCGATTCAGGCTGGTCATCTTCCGGTATTCTCAGTTAGACTGAGACATCCTCTTCGCTGCAGTCCTCTTTGGTTGGGTATTAGTCACCGTTTGATTCACCGTCCAGTGAGTTCAGTGTTAGTATCAGCTCTCCCTACCATGTATGATCCACGATTGAGTGATGCACCTCATGAGAGTACTCCTTCCCCTTCTCCTTCTCCTTTTCTGCCTCGTCAGGGTCAGGGTCAGTCTCAGATGGCTGTGGAGTTCGCCAATGCTATGGCATAATTTCTTCAATCTGATCTCTTCTGAAATGCCATCCAAGATCAAGTTCGATCAGCTCTTAGAGAAGAAAGGAGTGTTCAGGGACCATCGGGGTCATTTTCTCAAGCTCCGGGACAGTTTGGGATTATTCAGAATGGAGCAGTTTAGAATGATTTGGCATTAGAGCAGTTTGGGTCAGATTTTATCAGTTCAAGCTCCATCTATCTTCCACCGGGTACCGCTTATCCTACCTATCCAACAGAGCCAGTTTCAATTTGGTCAGAGTTCCTCTTAGCCTTCCTCATCCTTTGCTCCGCCAACCTTTGGCTTTCCTCCTTTGAACCCGAAGCCTTCCCCTCAAGCTCCTCCTTTCCCCACTTTCTTTGGGGGATTTACTCCACAGATGACTGTGCCTTCAAGTGGTTTTGCCCTTCCTCCGACACCTCTGATGTCGTTTATACCATCTCCTCCTAACTTTACGATCTCTCCAGGGGTAGCTATTTATCCTCCAAATCCTTTCGCTCCTAACTTTCAAGCTTATCTCCAAGTTGAGGTTTCAGCTCCACCTCTGCCCTTTCAGTTCAGATCATCCTCAGTGGTCAACGATCAGGTCACGCAGCCTCCAGGCGAAATACCATGCGACCAGGTCACGCAGCCTCAGGGAGTGACACCCAAAATGGCGGCCTTTCTGAGATAGCTTTTGGGTAAGAATGAGGAAAAGGAAGAAGTGAGAGGCGAGGATTGGGTGCCTAAGAATTTTTCAATGCCCCGAATGGAGGCTTATTTAGGTGAGGGACCTCCCAAGTCCCATATAGTGATGTATAAGCGGATCATTTGTGTCCAAAAGATTGGGGACAAAGTCCTGGCTAATTTATTCCTGTGTACCCTTTCAGGACCTGCTCTCGAGTGGTACAATACTCTCCCGGAGTCCACAATCCTAGATTAGAAACTCATATCTGAAGCTTTGATTGCCCATTATGGTTTTAATTCCATAATGGAGACCACCATTCAGCATCTTTAGGCAGTCAAGCAAAAGCAAGGGGAATCCTTCAAGTCATATTTTAATAGGTGGATGACCACTCAGGTCCCCTTAAAGCAAAAACCAGCTTGAAAGAAATGATCCCAAAGTTGCTCGATGGGGCTTTCCCAGTTCTCCATTAGGAAATGGAAACTGACTCTTTTGAATCTTATCAGAAGGTCTTCAAAAAGGTTGAGAAAATCGAGCATCGTGAGGAGAAAGAGAAAGCCAACAAGCCAAGTAGTGCTAAACCCCGGTTTAACAAAAATAGTAATTCTCAATCTTTTGAAGTTACTCCGGTTCCAAACAAAGAGAAGGCAGCTGCAGTTCAAGTGATCGCTCAGGAGAATGTTTCCATAGTTCAAGCTGCACCTACCTGAATGCTTGCTCAGAAAGCATTCGTGTCTCCGTGGAAGCTCCCTTCTAGTGTTCTATTTGCCAAGTTTCTAGAGAAAGGCATGCTCACCTCTCTTCGTGAGTATCATTCTCCTATGCTTGAGGAAAAAGGCAATTTTTTCCGCTATCACGTTCAAGTGGGGCACAAAATAGATCAATGTAAACCTCTCGATAGAGCCATCTGGTGCTTGGTAAGAGAAGGAAAAATGGAACAGCCCGCTAGGAAGACTAGCTCTGAGGAGAAACCATCGCCGAGCTCTGATAGTGAAGTGATCAACTCTGGTCTCCCCAAAGAATTTGTGTTGGCCATGTTCTCCTCCAGTCCTGTAGACACCGTTTGAAAGCCGAATCTATCTAACAAGAGCCTGCGAGATCTCTAGCGAATGAAGGAGATAAGCTATCACTCAAACTAGTGAAAGTTTTGGGTCTCGACCTGGACGACACACCAATGAGATCTACCGAGGATGTCAGCTCTTTCTGAACTACAAATCAGGGCCCTCCGTCTGTGGAGGATGACTATTTATCTACTTATGTAATTTTCTTTTTATTTTGTAGTACTTTGATGTGAACAATGTTTCCTTTAAGGCATTTTATCTCAATGTAGACTCTATTTTTACTTATTTGTTTAATGTTTCGCCCAATGGGTCCATACATTCATTTGATCATAAGCAGAACGTGTTTAGTATTCATGATGTTTCCTTTAACTGAAATAAATTTGAGTACATACGATAACCTAATATGGTAACCATTTCTAATGACCTAATCTCTGAAAGAAAAAGAGAGACAATTAAAAGTGCTTAAAGATCATGATAATGCTGTCACCTAGTTACACCTAGCCATACCCAGGGTTCCTCACTAGAAAATCGAGCATCACCTTCTGTCACCCAGAATAGAAAAAGAAGCTCAATTCTTGCTTGGATAGATCCAAAATGTCAATCAGTTCATTGTCGGCCTCACATCTATTTGCAAGCTTATTTTCAAACCACCGAAGAAGCGTCAGCCGATTATGGAGAAAGGACATCACCAGATCATTTTCGAGAGAATCCTGGCTTACCTTTTCTTTGCCCACCCATTCTCGAAGCTCCCACCCCTAATACACCATTGATTCTTACTAATATCCAATACCTTTCAAATCTATAACCCTTTCCTGTTTCTCTCCTCATTAGCCATTCTCGGTGAGGGAGACACATATGATGGACGAGATTTAACCCTCATCAATAAATGAATACTACTTCATCATCGTAGGGACAGGTTACTCCTCAAAGTAAGGAGAAGTTGAGTCTTTCACCATCATTACCGCCGTGAAGATGGCCAAGTTCATCAAGAAATACATCTTAGCTCGGTATGACCTACTTCCCCACTTAGTCTCAGAAAATAAGATTCAGCCCCAAAGGACAACCATTGAAGTCTCAAGGGGCAACCCCTAATTTAATCAAGAAATATGGAACCGAGTGTCACACAATTTTGCCTCACTGACCATAAGCCAATGGGGAAACTGAAGCCACAAACCAGCTTATCAAGAAGTTCATTTCAAAGACCATCACGGGATGTCGTGATTGAGCTGATAAGCTCCTGTTCAACCTTAAAAGATGTCAAACAAATGTCATAATTCTTTCAAAGCAAACACCTTTCTCCTTTGCCTATGAAATGGAAGTCATGTTACCAATCAATGCCAAGATGAAATCCTCAGGTGCCACGTCTGAATCTAAAGGCACAATTCAAACAACTTGAACAATTATTCAAAGGCACCAGCAGTCAATAGCAAAAGCATACAATGACCAAGTCAAGCATTAGGAGTACCCATCAAAAGCCGACAATCCAGTTCTAAAGTAAGTAAAGCCTTCCAACACCGGTCAAGGGGGAAGTTTTGACTGAATTAGGAAAGACCTTATGTAATCCGAAAGGTACTCAACATAAGGGGCATAAAGATTATGGACGGTAGCGAGTTTGTAAACCCTATCAATCAAAGCAGATTGAAGCATTATCATGTCTAACCAAAAAAAGAATCAAATCTAGAAAAGCAGCACATAAAAAAGACAAACATAACATTAATCAATCAGCGAGTGGTCTTTTACTGCTCAGGCAAAAATTAGGGTATACCCCACCGATCGATATTCTACAAACCGGTTAGGCAAAAGTTAGGGTGCAAAATAGCCCGCTAGATTGAAAACCTAAAAAAGTGGGGTCTAAGCAAAAGTCAGGGTACAGCGAGTCGAGAGTGTGTTGGCTAGAAAACCTATACAGGCTAGTTAACACCAGAGTTTGGGTCAATAGAAATGGTTATCATCATTATGTCCTCAAACTTAATTCATTTAATGGAAATATCATTTTACTGAATTCTTTATGTTTGTGCTTGAATGAATAGATTGGGCCCAAAAGGCGAAATGTTGCAAGCAAGTTGAACGTAGGGTTCCTTACAGTCAGCCCGATTCCTCAATGAAAATAGCAAAAGGCAAAAATCCTGATAGACTAAAAAAATTAAGGTCTATGCAAAAGCTAGGAACTTCCGCTGGATTGAAAACCCAAAAAGGGCGGTCTAGGCAAAAATTAGGACAAGTCCGATGGACCCAACACAACGTTCATGTCTATGCAAAAGTTAGAAAACATTTTAAACAAAGATTAATGACTGCCCTCATCACATCGAGGTATCTGCATCGTTATTGTCAGAATCACAGACATCTTCTGTAACTTGGTGGACTCGAAGAGCTTAAATCTATCCTCTGGACGTGTCCATTTTGATATTGACCGTGACCCCGCATCTCAAGCCTATGAGATTTGCATCCTCCGTTACCATCCTTGGTAGGATTCATTAGTAGTGATAGCATCCAACCGTTTGTTATCCAGAATCTTGAACTTTGTTCCGGATGCCCGCTTGTCTTTTGCACGCTCAATCTTGGGATTATTACGCAACTGGCTTGCCGCTTCAAACAGCTCATAAGGAGTCCTCTATTATTCGCCATATGGGCATCATAAATGACAAGATGTGTAGAAATAACCATCCCAAGCCTCAATGCCTTCCACAATCCTAATCTCTTATACACTTCTTTGTATCTCTAATTCTCCTCTAGGGGCATACTCACCTGAATTGTTTAGTAGTGTAACTCCATATTGTAACACCCCGGGTTCGACCGACTACCCCTACAAATCAACACAAGTCTTTCCAATGAGCTTTGTCCTCACTAGCTCACTTCCTAGAAATTACTTCCCAGGAGGTCACGCATCTTGAAATTACTCCAAGTCAAGCACGCTCAACTTTGGAGTTCTCCCGAGTAGGCTCCCGAAAAGAAGGTGCACCTTATTTTCAGGAGCTTATCCGGAAGAACTCCAAAGTTAAGCGTGCTTGACTTGGAGCAATCTTAGGATGGGTGACCTCCTGGGAAGTAATTTCCAGGAAGTAAGTGAGTGAGGACAAAGCTCACTGGAAAGACTTGTGTTGGTTTGTGGGGGTAGTCGGTCAAACCCAGGGTGTTATAGTTTGGTATCAGAGCTAGCTCTCTCCCAGTACGGTGTGGTTCAAGGACGAACCAGGCGGAAGCTGGTGGGCCTGTAATGACCCAATCCTAAGAGGGGTGGCGCTGGGGTAGAAGACCTGAGCAAAGAGCGGTCATGAAGGATGTCGATGGGGACAGGAATGAACCGAATCCACACCCAAAAGAGAGAGTTTTGAGATTGTGCTGGTATGGGACAGCAGAACTCTCTCTTTTGGGTGTGGATTCGGTTCATTCCTGTCCTGAGAACGGTTAAGGATTTCGTGATTGTAATGGTATGAGACATTGCAATTGAGAGAGACTTAAGAGATTTGATTGGTAGTACCTATACCAATAAGGTGCACCTTCTTTTCGGGAGCTTATCCGGAAGAACTCCAAAGTTAAGCGTGCTTGACTTGGAGCAATCTTAGGATGGGTGACATCCTGGGAAGTAATTTCCAGGAAGTGAGTGAGTGAGGACAAAGCTCACTGGAAAGACTTGTGTTAGTTTATGGGGGCCGTCGGTCAAACCCGGGGTGTTATAGTTTGGTATCAGAGCCAGCTCTCTCCCTATACGGTGTGGTTCGGGGATGAACCAGGCGGAAGCTGGTGGGCCTGTAACGACCCGGTCCTAAGAGGGGTGGCACCGGGGTAGAAGACCTGAGCAAAGAGCGGCCATGAAGGATGTCGATGGGGACAGGAATGAACCGAATCCAGACCCGAAAGAGAGAGTTTTGAGATTGTGCTGGCGTGGGATAGCAGAATTGAGAACGGTTAAGGATTTCGAGATTGTAATGGTATGGGACATTACAATTGAGTGAAACTTAAGAGATTTGATTGGTACTACCTATACCAACAAGGTGCACCTTCTTTTCGGGAGCTTATCCGGGAGAACACCGAAGTTGAGCATGCTTGACTTGGAGCAGTTTCAGGATGGGTGACCTCCTGGGAAGTAATTTTCAGGAAGTGAGCGAGTGAGGAGAAAGCTCACTGGAAAGACTTGTGTTGGTTTGTGGGGGCAGTCGTTCGAACTTGGGGTGTTACAGTTTGGTATTAGAGCCAGCTCTCTTCCTGTATGGTGTGGTTCGGGGATGAACCAGGCGGAAGCTGGTGGGCCTGTAACGACCCGGTTCTAAGAGGGGTGGCACCGGGGTAGAAGACCTGAGCAAAGAGTGGCCATGAAGGATGTCGATAGGGACAGGAATGAACCGAATCCACACCCGAAAGGGAGAGTTTCGAGATTGTACTGGTATGGGATAGTAGAGTTGAGAACGGTTAAGGATTTCAAAATTGTAATGGTATGAGACATTGCAATTGAGAGAGACTTAAGAGATTTGATTGGTACTACCTATACCAACAAGGTGCACCTTCTTTTCGGGAGCTTATCCAGAAGAACTCCAAAGTTGAGCTTGCTTGACTTGGAGCAATTTCAGGATGGGTGACCTCCTGGGAAGTAACTTCCAGGAAGTGAGTGAGTGAGGACAAAGCTCACTTGAAAGACTTGTGTTGGTTTCTGGGGGCAGTCGGTCGAACCCGGGGTGTTACAGTTTGGTATCAGAGCCAGCTCTATCCTAGTAAGGTATGGTTCGGGGACGAACCAGGCCGGAGCTGGTGGCCCTGTAACGACCCGGTCCTAAGAGGGGTGGCGCCAGGGTAGAAGACCTGAGCAAAGAGCGGCCATGAAGGATATCGATGGGGACAGGAATGAACTGAATCCACACCTAAAAGAGAGAGTTTCGAGATTGTGCCGGTAAGGGACAGTAGAATTGAGAACGGTTAAGGATTTCGAGATTGTAATGGTATGAGACATTGCAATTGAGAGAGACTTAAGAGATTTGATTGGTACTACCTATACCAACAAGGTGCACCTTCTTTTCGGGAGCTTATCCGGAAGAACTCCAAAGTTAAGCATGCTTGACTTGGAGCAATCTTAGGATGGGTGACCTCCTGGGAAGTAATTTCCAGGAAGTGAGTGAGTGAGGACAAAGCTCATTGGAAAGACTTGTGTTGGTTTGTGGGGGCAGTCGGTCAAACCCGGGGTGTTATAGTTTGGTATCAAAGCCAGCTCTCTCCCAGTACGGTGTGGTTTGGGGATGAACCAGGCGGAAGCTGGTGGGCCTGTAACGACCCGGTCCTAAGAGGGGTGGCGCCGGGGTAGAAGACCTGGGCAAAGAGCGGCCATGAAGGATGTCGATGGGGACAGGAATGAACCGAATCCACACCCGAAAGAGAGAGTTTCGAGATTGTGCTAGTGTGGGACAGCAGAATTGAGAACGGTTAAGGATTTCGAGATTGTAATGGTATGGGACATTACAATTGAGAGAAACTTAAGAGATTTGATTGGTACTACCTATACCAACAAGGTGCTCCTTCTTTTCGGGAGTTTATCCGGGAGAACTCCAAAGTTGAGCGTGCTTGACTTGGAGCAATTTCAGGATGGGTGACCTCTTGGGAAGTAATTTCCAGGAAGTGAGTGAGTGAGGACAAAGCTCACTGGAAAGACTTGTGTTGGTTTGTGGGGGCAGTCGGTCGAACCCGGGGTGTTACACGTATATTCTCTCTCTTAAAGCAAGTCTATCTCTCTTCGAGCAAGCGATCAATCTCCCTAAAGATGATCAGTCCAACATCTCATGCATTCATCCATACATGTATAATATTCTATCTATTATGATATTCTTCTTTCTATAGGAAACAAATCAAAGGCCATTATCCCAAGAACGGAATCTTGTCAGATCTCTAATAAGGACTACCTTTGAGCTGTACACTCGAACTCAACTGCTCTCCGGACTCCCGAAAATCCTAACTCAATTTATATTTCATACTTCCGCTTTTATTGCTTAATTGAAGGGGCAAAAATATTTTTGTTTCACAAAATCAATTAAGCAATAAAAATGCAACTTGTGTCTCTTATTAATATCTTGAAATTTCCTTGAGAGGTACACCATACGGTAATTCCGATGGACAACTGACTCGAGGCTCCTAAATTCAAGACTTCAAAAGTTTCTCCCAGGGGCACCTGTATATAACCAACAGGGGCATCCTAATTTATGTTCTAAACTGCATTCAATGGGTATATTGGCTAGGCCCGATGGACACCTTAGTAACTTATCCGGACTATAACACCCCCTTTATAGGGAGTGCCATAGTAGCGATAACCTCCGATATCTTATTTACTAATTTAGTAAGTTTCACATTAATACTTAAACAAATTCACTCTCAATACTTATATCTATTAATTCCAAACTTTAACATTCATAAATACACGCCAGAAGTTACAACTCCAAATATCAACAATATACAATTTACACTTCTCACACTATCTAGTATATGCCATTATTCTACAAATCATAATATTACATTAAAATTAAAATCCACCTCGAGTCTTTCCTTATATGCTCTTCAAGCTGATCCACTTATACCACTTTGGTCTAAGATATCTACAAATCTCCATCTACGTGTAGAAAAACAACTACGCACTAAGCAATTTGCTTAGTGGTGTATAGTAATTTCGATTTCATAAAGATTTATAACACAAAATACATTTACTTGTGCTAAAAAAATCATAAAAACATATTTTAAAACCAAATATATGAAATTCAAACACACACATTTTAACAAAGAAATCCGTCGTTCAATTTACTTAAATAGTATCTCATTATTCTTCATTTGCCCAAAGTAAACTAAGCAGAAATGACAGTATTGGATACCGGGGTGGCACAAAGCCCAAAGCCGAAGTTCCAAATATCAGCACAAAGCTCGAAGCTGAAGATTCAATATCAATATATTTTTATTAGAATACCAGTCAAAGCTCGAAGCCAAAGCTTCAATTGTTTGTACAGTACTGTACCCCCCGTTATTGGCACCAATCTATCCGGATTCATTTTCTACTTGTTTACTAAGGGTAATAAATCAAAGTAACATCTTAAAAATTCTAGTATAAACCATCAAACATAATTCAACACAACTTCAATAATTGAGAAATTTAAATCCTAAATTTAAAAGCATCAAACTTCAATTAAAACACAATAAAACCAACATTCATATTTTTCAAAAATTTCCAGATTTCGTGACCTGACTTCCCCTGCATTTTCCACTATTAAAACATCATCAAATCAAAGAAGTTTCTATTAAAAATAATTACCCACATGTCTCAGCTTTCCAAATCCACCAAAATCATAGAAATCCAAATTATATAACCAAAGTTACGATCAAAATACTAAACAGTGTACAAAGCTGAGAGTTTCCGAAAACAGATTTCATGACTCAACTTCAAAAGAAAATTTCACATTGAAAATGAACAAAATTCAACATGGTTTCTTCTGATCATATGTTCCTTAGTTTATGTAGATATCAATAGAATCAAGAATCATTCAAATTAGATTTATATACAAGAGAAAACATTAAAACAAAACAGGGATACAAATCTACAAATTTTTTGAAAAACCGAGAAATCAAAATTAGAGACACAAACCTTTTTTTAAACTCGTTTTAGTTCACTTCCACCTCTTTCCCTTGTCCTTTACTAGTATTAGCTTCTTCTACAATAGCCATGTAATAATTCTATCAAGATATTGTATAAATAAACTTCCTAATACCATAAATATGCTTAATCTACCATGATTTCTACTAATTAAGCTTTAATTTCATCAAAAATCACTCACCTCAAATTTGGTTTACTATTCATCTGAACCTTAAAAACTAAAATCCTCTTCTTCTAACCTTGATTCACTGAAATTGATGATGATAGAAGGTTTAAAGATCTATTTCTAACAAGAATTTGAAGTTAAATCGAAGAAATCAGAAACTTTTAGATTAGGGAGAATTTTAATAAGGGATGAGATGAATGAGCAAGAGAAGAAGATGAAGAAGAAGAAGAAGAATCTGGATATATGATATATATATTTTTTCCAATAATACCCTTGAACAAATAATCAAATACCGAAGTCATCCCTCTAACTTAATTAACTCTCATTTCTTATCTAATGACATAAAAGAAAAAATGTTAAAATATGGAAATTCGTAATATTCATATTATTTTATACTTTTATACCTCAATAAAATTTAGTTTAAAAATTTCGGGTCGCTACAATTCTCCCCCTCTTATGAATTTTCGTCCTGAAACTTACCTGAAAACAGTTGCGGATATTGAGTTTTCATTGTATCCTCTGGTTCCCAAGTTGCTTCTTCAACCTTATAATTCCTCCAAAGTATTTTTACCAATGGAATAGACTTGTTTCTCAATTTTTTAACTTCTCTCGCCAAGATTTGTACCGGTACCTCTTCATACGTAAGGTCGAGTTCAATTTCTACGACATCAGGAGATAAAATATGTGATGGATCTGATCTGTATCTCCTTAACATCGACACATGGAACACATTATGAATTTTGTCGTGTGTCGGGGGTAGTGCCAACTGATAAGCTACCGGTCCAACCTTCTCTATAACCTCATATGGGCCAATGAATCTCGGACTGAGCTTGCCTTTCTTCCTAAATCACAGGACTTTCTTCCAAGGAGATACTTTGAGAAATACTTTATCCCCCACTTCATAAGTAATGTCTTTTCTTTTTAGATCAGCATAAGATTTTTGTCTATCCGATGCAGCCTTCAATCTTTCTTGAATAAGTTTTACCTTCTTCTTTGTCTCCTAAATCAAATCCACTTCCACAATCTTGTTTTCACTAAGCTTGGTCCAATATAATGAAGTTCGACATTTTCTTCTGTACAATACTTCATATGGCGCCATTTGTATGCTTGACTGATAACTGTTATTGTAGGAAAACTCTATAAGGGACAAATACTTATCCCAACTTCCCTCAAATTCAATGATACAACTTCTCATCATATCTTCCAATACCTGAATTACTCTTTTAGATTGACCATCTGTTTGAGAATGAAATGAAGTACTGAAATGAAGTTTACTACCTAAGGCATCTTGCAAGTTCTTCCAAAATCTCGAATCTTGGATCTCGGTCACAAATGATTGAAACAGGCACTCCCTGTAGACACACTATCTCATATATATATAACTGAGCTAACCTATCAAGTGAATAATCCATACTAACTGGAAGAAAGTCATCAGACTTTCTATCTATAATAACCCACACTGCATCATGTTTCTTCTGTGTAAGTGGTAAAGACGTTACGAAGTCCATTGTGATTCTTTCCCATTTCCATTCTAGAATTATTATTGGTTGCAACAATCCAGAAGGAACTTGATATTCAGCTTTCACCTGTTGACAAGTTAGACATTAAGCAACATAGTTAGTAATGTCTTTCTTCATCCCATTCCACCAATAATGGCTCTTTAAATTTTGGTACATCTTATTTGCTCCTGGATGCATTACATATGGACTACTATACACCTCATGTAAGATATTCTTCTTTAATTCTTCATTGTTTGGCACATATAGTCTATCTTTAAAATATAGACACCCATCTTCTCGAACTATATAGTTGTCTACAATACCCACTTGTGTCCTTGCTTGAATGACCTTCAAGTTTTCAGCTTCATTTTGTGCTTGCTTAACCTGTTGTAGTAGTATACGTTGAATCTTCAATTCTGAAATTAAGGCTCCACCACTAGTAAGAGCTAACCCCGTATTCATAGCCCTTAGTGCCATCATTATCTTTCTACTGAGAGCATATGCCACTACATTAGCCTTTCCTATATGGTAATCAATAAGATAATCGTAATCCTTAATGAACTCCATCCGCCTTCTCTGCCTTAAATTCAACTCCTTTTGTGTTGGCAAATATTTTAAGCCTTTGTGATCTATATAAATATAACTTTTTTCTCCACAAAGATAGTATCGCCAAATTTTCAAGGCAAAGACTATTGCAGCCATTTCCAAATCATAAGTAGGATAATTCCTTTCATGATTCTTCAATTGCCTGGAAGCATAGGTAATCACTTTCCCTTCTTGCATCAAAACACACCCAAGACTACTATGCAAAGCAACACTATAGATTACAAAGTCTTTTCCAGGCTCTCGTTGGGTAAGGATGGGTGCTTCTGTTAACATCGCCTTCAACTTCTCAATAGTACTAGTCATTCCACTCAAATTTTGCATTCTTTTGAAGTAGTTTCATCAACGGGGCAGCAATGATTGAAAATCCATTCACAAATCTTCTATAATATCCTGCTAAGCCAAGGAAACTTCTAACTTCCGTAGGGTTCTATAGTGGTTTCCATTCTACAACTGCTTCTATCTTTTTAGGATCCACTTTAATTCCTTCTACAAAACCAACATGGCCTAAGAAAGAAACTTCTTCAAGACAAAACTCACATTTGCTAAGTTTGGCATATAATTTATTTTCCCTCAAAGTTTGGAAGACTATCCGCAAATGTTGATCATGCTCTTCCCGTGACTTAGAATACACCAAAATGTCATCAATAAAAACCACTACAAACCTGTTTAAATATAAGTAAAAGACACAGTTCATAAGGTCTATAAATGCTGCTAGTGCATTAGTTAGACCAAATGGCATCACCAAAAATTCATAATGACCATATCTGGTTCGGAAAGCCATCTTTGCAATATCATCATCTTTCACTCTCATCTGATAGTAAACCAATCTCAAATCAATCTTGGAGAAGTATTTGGCACCCTTGAGTTGATCAAATAAATCTTCAATCCTTGGCAATGGATACTTGTTCTTCTCTGTCAATTTATTCAACTCCCGGTAATCAATACATAATCGGAGCAACCTATCTTTCTTCTTAACAAACAACACTAGTACACCCTATGGGGATATACTCGGGCATATGAATCCTTTGTCTAACAATTCTTGCAACTGGATCTTCAACTCTTTTTGTTCAGCAAGCGCCATTCTATATGGTGCTTTGGATACTGCTGCGGTACCCGGCAACACATCCATTGTGAATTCTGCCTCTCTTTTTGGTGGCAACCCCGGTAGTTCTTCTGGATATACATAGGAATATTCTATAATTCTAACTCACCTTTCTTCAATTCTAGAGTGAAGATTAGGTAGGCCTGACATCCCTTCCTAACCAGCCTTTTAGTCTTCATAAAAGAAATTATATTACAGATATAATCTGATCTTTCTCCCACGATAACTATTTCTTCTCCATTAGAAACTTGAAGTGACATTCTTTTGTTTTTGCAATCCACCACAGCTCGATGTTCCGATAACCAATCCATTCCCAAGATAACATTATAATCTCAGAAAGGTAACTTAATTAAATTTGCAAGGAAAAGTTAATGTTGAATCATAATAGGGCAATTCATATACACTTTTTTTACTATCACACTGTGTCCTACAGGATTAGTCACTTCAATATTTTGTCCCAATTCTTCTACATGTAACCCTTTCTCTTGTGCTAACCCAGTACATATATATGTATAAGATGAACCGGGATCTATCAAAGCATAAACATCGTGATTAAAGAATGAAAATTTACCGGCAATAACTTTAGTAGATTCCTGAGTCTCAGGGCCTCGGATTGCATAACTTCATGCCATTCCTCCCGGTCTACCACTCTGCGATGCTTGTTGAGTCACATCATGTCCACTTGCCTTACTAGCATTTCCTCTTCCGAAGCTGAAGCTTCAAATGTCGGTACAAAGGCTGAAGCCAAAGCTTTAATATCAATATATTTTTATCAGAATACCAGCTGAAGCCCGAAGTCAAAACTTCAATTTTTGTACAGTATTGTACCCCTCTTTATTGGCGCTAATCTACTCGGATTCATTTTCTACTTGTTTACCAAGGGCAATAAATCAAAGTACCATCCTAAAAAGTCCAATATAAACTATCAAACATAATTCAACATAACTTCAATAATTAAGAAATTCAAATCCTAAATTTAAAAGCATCAAACATCAATTAAAACACAATAAAACCAACATTCATATTTTTCAGAAATTTCCAGATTTTGTGACCTGACTTCCCCTGCATTTTTCACTATTAAAAAATCATTAAATTGAATAAGTTTCTTCTAAACAACATTATCCACATGTCTCAGCTTTCTAAATCCACCAGAATCAAAGAAATCCAAAATGTATAACCAAAGTTATGATCAAAATACTAAATAGTGTACAAAGCTAAGATTTTCCAAAACTAGATTTCATGACTCAACTTCAAACAAAAATTTCACATTGAAAAAGAATGAAATTCAACAAGGTTTCTTATGAACATATATTCCTTAGTTTTTGTAGATATCAATAGAATCAAGAATCATTCAAATCAGATTTATATAACAAGAGAAAATATTAAAACAAAATAGGGATACAAATCTGTAAATTTTCCAAAAAACTGAGAAATCAAAATTAGAGACACAAACCTTTTTTCTAAACTCGTTCTAGTTCTCTTCCACCTCTTTCCCTTGTCCTTTACTAGTATTAGCTTCTTCTACAATAGCCATGTAATAATTCTATCAAGATATTGTATAAATAAACTTTCTAATACCATAAATATTTCTATCAAGATATTGTATAAATACACTTTCTAATACCATAAATATGTTTAATCTACCGTGAATTCTACTAATTAAGCTTTAATTTCATCAAAAATCACTCACCTCAAATTTGGGTTACTATTCATCTAAACCTTAAAAACTAAAATCCTCTTCTTCTAACCTTGATTCACTAAAATTGATGATGATAGAAGGTTTAAAGATCGATTTCTAACAAGAATTTGAAGTTAAATCGAAGAAATTGGAAACTTTTAGGTTAGGGAGAATTTTCATAAGGGATGAGATGAATGACCAAGAGAAGATGAAGAAGAAGAAGAAGAAGAAGAAGAAGAAGAAGAAGAAGAAGCTAGATGTATGATATATTTTTTTTCCAATAATGCACTTGAATAAATAATTAAATGCCTAAGTCATCCCTCTAACTTAATTAACTCTTATTTCTTATCTAATGACATAAAAGAAAAAATGTTAGAATATGAAATTTCATAATATCCATATTATTTTATACTTTTATACCTCAATAAAATTTAGTTTAAAAATTTCGGGTCGCTACACGGACCCCCAGAAATTCTATCTCGATTTGTATTTCACTCCTCCATTTTCATTGCTTAATTGAAGGGGCAAAATTTTTTTGTCTCGACAAAATCAATTAAACAATGAAAACGCAATTCTAAACAACTTACTAATATTGTAAATCTTTCTTGGTATGCATTCCAGTCCAGGGATCTCGTTTGATATTCTCGGCAAGCAATTCAAGCCAAGCAAATCTTATCGTCCGATCTCGTTTAGCGTTCTTGGCATCTTTCAGTGAAGCTCTTGGTATGCGTTCCAATCCAGGGATCTCGTTTGATATTCTCAGTATGCGATTCAAGCCAAGCAAATCTTATCGTCGGAACTCGTTTAGCATTATTGGCATCTTTCAGTGAAGCTCTTGGTATGTGTTCTAGTCCAATGATCTCATTTGATATTCTTGGCATGCAGTTCAATCCAAGCAAATCTTATCGTCTGATCTCGTTAGAAGTTCTCGGCACCTTTCAGTTATATTCTTGGTATGCATTCCATTCCAGGGATCTCGTTTAATATTCTCTACATGTGATTCAAGCCAAGCAATTCCTCCTCGTATGATCTCGTTAGAAGTTCTCGGTGCCTTTCTATTAAATTCTTGGTATGCATTCTAGTCTAGGGATCTCGTTTGACATTCTCAGCACGCGATTCAAGCCAAGAAAATCTCATAGTCCGGTAATCTCGTTAGATGTTCTTGGCATCCTTCATTGAAATTCTCGACATGCGTTAAGGCAACCCCAAAAGTCTCAAATCCATTGGTCCGTAGAAGTTGATACCGATATCCACATCCCTTAGTCAAATTCCGCTCTTGATAGGTCCGTTGATGATGCGTCCTCAGACCATCCGTAGACAACTGGTTCAAGAATTTACCCCTCAGGTATGATCTTCTATCCCTTGCTCTTTCGTGAGACCACACTTGACTCATCAAGTGGTAATCTCCCTAGGGGCAGCCTGTGAGCACGGGCTTTTCGATGTCGCCTTGGAACGATGATGACTTTTTGCTCAGACCTCGTATGGGCTAGTTGTTCTATTCTTTTGGGCACGAATCGCACTTGTAGACGTCCCCTTTGATAATTTTTGGACCTTTGACCACGCTTAAAAATAATTAAATTAATTAAAATGCATTTAAAAATGAACCTTTATTTTTCTCTCATGTGCAGTAAACTATTTAGCAATTTTCTCTAAGACCCGATCGACTTCTGGAAATCTCATTATTTTTCCTAGATTCTAGACTCTTCGAGGTTTCCAAAATGTCAAGAATCACTTGAATCGAATAACCGTAGTGAAAGTTATGAATTTTTTAAGTTTAGCATTTTTTGCACCAAAGTGCAGTTTTTTCCCCGCTAACTTAGTAGCGGCCACTGCCATACCACTAGCGGTGACCGCTATAGCTATAGCCGTGACTGCCATAGCTATAGACCGCTATAGTGACGGCGGTGACTGCTACAGTGGTAGCGGCGGTGGTGGCATGGCCATTTTTTGGCCGTGCCACTTCGTTTCCTTCTCTCCTCTATGATTGGGCCACCTATTTTCACTTGATTTCTCACCCAAAGTCAGTGTATTTCGAGTGTGGGACTATTTAAACCCATCTAAGAGAGAGATTTGGGGACTTTTTCTTCACAATTTGAATCATAACCTGTGTTTTAGAGAAAAATAAGAATAAGAGAGAGAAAGTCAAGAACTAGAGAGATAAAAGCATTAGAAAAGCATAAAACTGAGTCTAATCTTCTCTAATATAGGTTTTTAGTTGTTCTGTAGCTTAATCTCATAGCTTAAACACTAAAATCGATTAGAAATCATAGGTTAAAATGAATTAAATAGGTTTTTTGGAGACTTTCTCAAAATACTACCTAAATTCGTCACTGAATCTATCACTGATTTCGTCACAAATTCCGTCACTGATTCATCTGAAAATCATCAAAAACACCTCTCCATGATTCGAGTCTCCAAAGATAGATTCACGGCCTAGAGGTAACAAAACTGAGTTCCCTTATCTATTTATTACTTTTTATTGCTTTTTAGTTGCTGTTCTTGGTGTTTTTGGTGCTTGTTTCTTTGGTGTTTTTGCTAAATCCCCGAAAATAGCTAGACCTACATAGTGATAGCCTTCGCCGCTATCGCTATAGCCTTGGCCGCTATCCCTAGAGCGGTGAAGGCTATAGCTATAGCGGTGAACTCTATCACTATAGAGGTCCCGTTATTCTTTGTGATTTTTGGAAATTTTCTTACCCAAATCCATAAGATCCACATTATTTATGTGTTTTAAGTCCAGATCTGTTGAAATATGGTTGATTACCACTTAAAACTTCGATGATTTGGAGTTTATGGATGCAAAAATGTCGATTTCCCCCTTTAAAACGAGTTTCGACGGTCAAGGCTATGGCAACAGCCTTGACCGCCGTCGGCATAGCCTTCACCGCCATAGCCTTGATCGTCGTCGCCATAGCCTTCACTGCTATAGCGGTGAAGGCTATAGCGACTCAAGGCTGTTGCCATAGCCTTGATCGCCGAAATTCGATTTTAAGTCCTTTTTTCATTGTTCTTTTGCCGTTTTTCTCGTGTTTTCTCACCGATTTTGATTTATATATATTTTATGAATGTTCTAAAATAATTTTAATAATTATTAATTAATTTATTAATTAAATATTCATTTATTGGTTTAAAAATGTGTTTTTACTCTAAAAATTCATTTTAAATCTTTTTTCCTCCAAATAAAATCTCACTTTAATCTAAAAATATTTTAAGTGTAATATACAATGTGGAATTTTTTATATGGTTTAGATTAATTAATTAATTGATTAAATCACCTAATTTGGTCTAAAAATGGAGTTTCATCACCTAATAACCCATATTAAATTGTTTAAACTTGATTTAAATATTTGGTGTGTTATTCCTTGATTATTTATGCCTGTATATCATATTTGGTCTTGGATGCTCTCGTGTGAAGTGGTTTATCTCATTTGAAGCCGGGTTTTGTGTTGGCAAGTTCGGATGGGACCCGGTTTCAGTCTCTTATTCATTTATTCGCTTTTATTTTTCCCGCAGTAGAAAAATGTATAGGAATTTGTCAAAGCCATGTAATAATTATTTATTTGCTTCATTTACCGCTTTCGTGTGATGTATGGCATATAAACCGAAAACTCTAAACGACAACCGAACTTAAATCGCATAACAACTAAAGTTGAGCTTATTAAAATATGAACATTTGATTTAATAAAATGAAAAATAGGCAACATCATCCGAACTTGAAATCTCACGTTTTAAGGTACGGTCCAACCACCCGGTGGGAATATCGTACCTAAATTCCCGGTAGAGCTAAACCAGGTGGCGACTCTGTCTTAAAATACAGGATTTCAAGTCTCGTATCTTTTAACACCTAAATTGGATTTAAATATCAACTTCAACATCATTCTATGAACCTATTTTCATCACGCCTAAAATAAGGACTCTTCCTCCGGCACGCTTCGTCGCGCTCATATTTTTTCCGGCCCTTTAAGGGTACGGAAAAAGGTCGCCCGCTCACACTTGGAAAAATCTATTTTCTGGCAAGTTCGGCTTGCAAATTTCTTCTTTATCAATTTTTAGTTTAAACCTTCAAAACAACTTGCACAATTAGGAGGTAAATGTCCACAATCCACCTTTCATGCGTTGGAATTTTGCCCGAAACATTGGGACCTTATTATAATAGGCTATAAATGCTATGCCCCTAAACTTACAAAAGTTTAACATAACTTTCTGAACTTGTTTAAAGTGTACCTCTGGTAACCCCTAAAAGCATTGTGTCACATTCTGAATGGAGAGAGAAAATTCAAGAAAATTACATCTTTAAGAAGTCAAACCAACAAAAAGCTGACATATGGTGTTGAGGATGACAAACTAGTGCACTTTTCCAATTTGAGTGTGGTAATTGAAACTTTTGAATGTTCATACAATAAATGAACATTTAAGACCTAAATGGAGATGCAATGTATAAGTCCTTGAAACTTAATTAACCATTTAACTATTGATATATGAATCTTTTATTTCTGGACCTAATACGCTCTAATACAATGTCTTAGGTTCAACTGATTCAATATTTAAGCTGAAAATGTAAGACTTGTATAATAAGTTTCATTACAATAAGAATTACAATACGACCATACAAAAACATAGCAAATTATTCATTCAAGGCAATTACCATCCTTCAAGTTTACATGACAATGAATTTCTTAGATTTAGTTTAGTCCAAAAAAAATCTTATTTATTTTTCCATTAATAATGTATAGGTTTCAATTTAACGCTTAGATTTTATATCATTATCTTCACAACACAATGATTTTCCTTTTAACATAATGCTTAACTCCTTCACAAATCTCTCCATTGCTTTGGTTAACAAACAAAGCGGCAACATTGTCCCGATTTCTCCGTTTTTATCTTTGAATGGAAGATAATACCCACTTACTAGCCGAACGCAATCCGGTCCAGCATATACAGCTCCACCCCATCCAAAATCGACCTTTTCGAACCCAGCATGTCGCAAATGCAACACTGTGTAGCACCTCATACTTGTTGTTAAATTCGTAAGATATCCGTTATGATCAAAAGTAACATTGCCCTTACCATTTCTTATTTGTTGTAATGCATAACTCAACGGGTTTTCGATTATATCTTTTGTTGTTGACTTTGCTACTGAATACACAAGCGCAAGTTCGTGATAACCCCGCGGTATTACATTATGTAGCACATTTCGCAGGTCAATTGGCCAAACCACATTCACCTCATCTGTGGAGTTTAGTTGAAGTGCAACAACTCGACATTTCCAAACACATGCGGTTATAATTTCGAAAGAAGAACAATCGCGAAGATGATGCAGGACATTTCTACGTAAATTTGAGATGTCCGTTGGATTGAAAAGGAAAGTCCGATAACATAAATCATGTTCGGGAGGAAACACTGGATCGCCGGTGCTATCAATATTCGTGTCTTTTGGAGGCAAATCCTTGAGAATTTGTTGTGGAACTGAGTTGAGGATATGTCTTTCCCACACTGGAGGCACATAAGGGGAAGTTTCTCCTCTTGCCATTTCGGCAATTGCGGACATGAATTGAAAAACACCAGCACCGTCACTTATGGTGTGGTTGTAACGAAAACCGAATATGAAACCTCCGCACTTAAGTCGTGTAACCTATAAGTGTTTTTTTTTATTGTTAATGGATATTTCAACCAACTTCACAATCTATAAATTAGGTCAAAGTTTATTTTAATTTTAGTAGACTAGGCACATAACTAATTAGTCCGGATTTAGATTCTCTAAAGTTAAGAGGTGGTAAAGTTGTATATTTCAGTCAATTTTTACTATCAATTGAGTTTTAATCGGATGAGATTTAATTACACTATGGACCCTACAAACCATTAAATCTAAATCTCAATCATTAGAACAATGAATGGTTGGGATTGACTGAAATGTATAACTTTATCATTTACCAACTTTAGACAATCCAAATCTAATTTTCCTACTATAATTTGATCAATGGATTTGGATTCTCTAAAGTTGAGAAATGGTAAAGTTGTACATTTCAGTCAATCTCGACAATCCACTAAGTTTTAAAGGTTGAAATTGAGTTTTAGTGGTTTGCTAGTGAAATTAAATCTCAACCATTAAAACTCGTTGGATGATTGAAATTAACAGAAATGTATAACTTTGTAATTTCTCAACTTTAGATAATCCAATACTTATAAAAAAAGGAAGTGCACAATATCTCAATCATTTTTTTCTTTATGTAAAGGAAATTTGAATTACTGTTTTTCGCTCCAAATATCCTACTGCTGCTTTTGCTAAGACATAAATCCCTCAAAAAAAAATCATATTTTCTATTCATATCAAGTTTTTTCGTGATGTTTGGAAACGAAAGAGGCCCGAGATATCATGTCATACTTTTCCTACCTTATTGTGTTACTTATTAGAGTTAAAAAAAAAAAGTCAAAATCAGGTCTAGGCGTTCGTAAAAAATGCCCAAATATGGTTTGGCATTCGTAATAAATGCTCATCGTGAATTGCAAATGCCTAGGCTCGATTTTGAGCAGTAAAAGTATTTTAGTCATTTTCAGGGGCAGTATATTAACTAAAATGAAGAGGTCATGGTGAATCAAATTACGAGTGACTAGATCAGCAAAATACCTGAATATGTAAGACAGGGTAGTTGAAAATTCCACTGGAGCAAGGGAAATCATAAAGTAGCTGATCCAAGAACGGAAAAGGAGGTACAGAGGAAACCCGAACTGATCAAGTGTAATATCAGCATCCGCCTCAATAAACAATACACTTTCGCTAGTGTATTCAACAAAGGAAAATTCTACAATACATGACAATGAATTGTATATTTACCCTTGAAAAAGTATAAATAATTAAATTAATATAGTATTAAGCTCCTAATTAAACGTGTTTTTATAACATAATGAATTTGAAACATAAAAACTAACAAAATCACGTTCTATATTTCAATATTTTATGATTTATTTATTATAATATTGTAAATAAAACCTAAACTCTATATAATTCTTAAATATAACCTTAAGTGTTATAGGATATCTTTTTATAAACAGAATTAAAAATTATATAATATAAGCTAGTTTCTATTAATTTAAATATTATATATAGTAGAGTTTATCTTTTTTTTTAAATTAGTGAGATTTTAAAGAGGCTAGGTATTGAACGTAGGACCTCCCATCAGTTTTATAGAGTGGTGTACCAATTGAGCTACACCCAATTGATAGTAGAGTTTATCTTTTAATTTTTAAGTTTAATTAAAATATTTCTAAAAAAGTTATGAGCACGGTTTGTTCGGCCTGATGATAAAATATGTCTTTACTATAGATCTTAAATTTTCATCGTTCGAAGTGTCACAAGGAGTATCTATTTATTCAAATATTTTACGAATATCAATTTTAAAATTCAACAAATAAAAATTTAGATTAAAATTATGAAAAAATACAAGTAACATCGCGCTTGGCGACTAAGTGCAACCCATTGGCTATTGCATTTTTTTTGTGGAGACCTTACATCTCCGACATCAAATTATCCCTATAAAAAAGTCTTTTGTGATGATATTCTTCCAAAAAAATTAATTCTCCTCAATTCCAAAATTTTCGCTGTGTAGAGATTCTTAAATTGATCAACAAAACTTTCAAACCACAACAACACAAAACACCTTCAACACGTCAAAAACAAATTTGTTTACAATTCGAAAAATACTGAGTCAAATTTTTCTTGCGTAAATTCAAAAAAAACCTTGTGATTTCAGAGTACTTATAAAAATTGGATCTGAGAATTTTTTTTTGTAAAATGTGGTTTGTGATTTTAAAAAATTGGCAAAAAGAGAATAACAAGTATTTGCTCAGGATAGTGATGTAACATAAAATATTTCAAACGATTTAACATTCTTATAAGTTAACCTTATTATTTAAAAATTACACATCACCATTTGAATAAGTTTCGGAGACTTTTTTTCATTTTTATGATTATTTTAAGTAAATTTTAATATTTTACTAGAAAAACTCTTTGTTTTTTTACTAAGTTATAATTTCGTCAATACATAGTATGTCTTCTAACTAACAAAATGGCTATATTAGAAAAACAGGGTCAAGAATGAATTAATTCAAGTGTTTTAAAAATCCCCGCCTAATTCCGATTAGACCCCGCTTATGCGCTATTTTGGGGCTTGTCGCCCGACTTTTCATTCCTAGGGCGCTATCAGGCGATCTATCGATTTATTGTCGCCTAGGCACCACTTAATACAATTTTTTCCGCCTATACGGCGCCTAATTTTTATTTTTTATTATATCATTATATATAATAATCATAGTTTTACAGCAAAAAGTAGTTTAGTTGGTAAAACTAAAGTATATTAAAGTGTCCTTACAATAAAATTATCATTTTGAATCTCAAAATGAGAAATAATATACTCTAAGCCACTAATAAGGAGGTCCCTACCGTTCAATTAGCACTTGGTGATTTTTAAAATATGGTCTAAATCATATTTTTTGATATTTTATATTATTATAGTTTATTTTTTAGTTGAATTTATATTTATATACATATAATAAATATTTAAAAATATAAAATATAAATCTATCTAAGTCCCGCTCAGATCCCATCTAAATTTTTTAAAACTCCGATTGGCCAAATATCACCTAACATTTTTTAAAATATTGATTAATTCAAATTGATAAATAATAAACAGATTAAAAAGGACTTTAAAAAGGAGAGAGAGAAATTATCAAATTATTTTATTGATTTTAGTATTCTTTTAAGTGGTCCAAATTAGTCCCAAATAAAATTAGTATTATCTTAGTGTTATTAATTTGCTAAATTTTATTTTGAATAATATTTTGGTCAAAATCTTGGAATCATGGACAGAAAAAGTTAAAGCGGACACTTGTACAAGAATTAAAAAAAACCGTTGGATAAAAAGGATTGAAAGCCATAACAAAAAGGTGAGGCAAATTTACCAACTCACGTAATGGGTGAATATGTAAATGCACAACAATATTTAATTTATTTTATTAATAAAAAAAAGTTAATGGATATTATTACAAACTTTCAAACCTTTCCACAACTTTCATTTTTTATTAGATGATAGGCTGAAATAAAAATTAATGGATAAAATTATATTGCCTTACTAGCATTTAGAATCATCCTTCAATAAAAAGCTTCCCAGAAGAAGAATCTTCTCCGAGCCTACCGGCTAATGGATAGTAATAAACGAGTATTTCGGAAATCGCTCATCGATTTACAACAACCGGGTTAGCCCCATTCATGACAGGATTGTGGGCATACACGAATAACATGGGAAGTAGGTATTTACAACAGTGTTGGCTTTCAAGGTCGGACAATTGTTTGAACTCACGGGGGGTTGGCTTGGTCGGGGAGACTAGCTCGGGTGCACCCCTATGAACCTTGAACAATATTTCAGCCGGAGCCTTGGATATTTCGGAGGTGTTGGACATTGTTTTCGAAATTAGTTCAATTAATCAGTTACAAAGTTTTTCATGATGTTTTATAGATTAGTTTTCAAATTTGCAGGATTTAATAATTTGGCTAATCTCATCACTGAACATAAGATAGAATAAAATATATATTTGGTGGTTAGTAACATGATTGTTGTGTTTTCTATAAGAATTTTATTTTACCGAAAAATCTGGTTTCGTTATGTGTTGGTAAAATTCAAATGATTCCATTAACACGGAAGCCTAAATGTCTTAGAATTCTTTTTTCCCCGTTAAAAGATCAGATTTTCTGTCTAATTTTCTATCACTTTAATTATTAACATGACCAACGGGGACAATTTAAAATCTGCAATATTTTATAAAGCGTTAAGTGTTAGTTGGGTGGTTGAAGCTTTAAATCGTTAAGGCAGGGTCTAGGCATGGCCTAGGTAGGATTTAAACAAATTTGTATTTTTTATTTTTTAAATATTTTTAAATATATAAAAACATAAATTCAGCTAAAAAATAAATTATAATAATATAAATATAAAAAAAATCATTTAGATCATATTTTAAAAATAGTGTTCTGAAATATCCCGCCTAGATAGCAGTCAAAGCCGATTTTTAAAACAAAAACCCCCCCTAGACCCTCTTAAAACCGCCTAGCCCTGCCTAGGACGGCCTAAATCAGTCAACCGCTTATAACCGTCCGACTACCTAAAATCACGGTGTTTTAAAAAATTCCACTTAAATGACCGCTTAGCCCAATTTTTAAAACACAGAAGATTTGGAACAGAGACAGATCTCCAAACAAAATATTAATTGAATTGTATTATATTTTGGATAATACAGATTATAAAACTTAACTTGTTTGTTTATGTTGTTTGCATTCGTAATAAAAGATGCGAATATTGGAAAAGGAATCAAGAGGAAGGCCCGCAAGCTAACAACTTAAAAAAAATTGAAATTTAAATTTCACAACTTAAGTATTTGCTATATTTTAAAAAGTAACAGCGCTAGTTGGGCTAAGCGGAACGTATGAAGATTTGTATTTTATATTTTAAAATATTTATTATATATATATGATGAGTTATATTTTCAGCATGTATTTGTGCTTATTTCTATATCATTGAGACAATGCTTTTAGTCTTTTGGCCGCTATTACTTTATTTTCTATCTTTTAAGGTTTTCAAGGCAATTTGGAGAAAATATGCATTTCTGGGCTGAAAACGAGCAATAAGGAGACTCCCGATGGACTCACCGAGACTAGTCTGGTCCCGGTGACCTAGAAGCCTTCTAGAACATAAGAAGAAATGAAAAGAGAAAGTCTTACTAAAAAAGTTATCAGTCACCGAGATCATGTTGTGTTCACCATGACTGACGAGGTCATGATGAAGTGTCAACATTCTGGAGCAGAAGTCAAAGACGTCAAAGTTGACCAGAACCTAATTGAGAAAATGGCATAAATTCAATGTTGATTAATTCCTTTCCTTATCTTAAAGATGAATCTTTGCACTCAAGGACTTCCTAAAGAGCCTTTCACTGAGATCCTGTTGCAGACAGCGAGAGTGATAGCTGGTCCCGGTGATTCCAGAATATTTTAGAACGACCAAGATGACATCAATACCAAGGCACACAAATTTCCAGATCTGGGAGACATCTAATTCGGGCAAAATCCTATTCAGGAATAGCCCAATTTATGGAAGAAGTTTAATCTCTTTCCTAATTCTATAAATGAATGGATTTTACTACCATTTGAAAATAAAAACTAAAAGGAAATAAATCCTAAAAGATAAATACAAAGAGTCATATCCTATTCAACATTAAAAAGGAAGCAAGAGGTAAGACTCCCAATAAATACCAAGGCCGACGCATCCATCCAACATTCCAGAAGCTACATTCCACATTCCACATACCACATTCCATAAGCCAAAAATCCACTACCTAAGCTTAGTTTAGATTTTGTTCATTGTTCTTTAAATTAATTTTACTTTAGAATACTCTCTTTCCAATTAATCGCAAGTATTTTCGGTTTCAAGTCTTTACATTTCACATGCTTTACTTTAAGTCTCTTTATATTTCTGCACATTTAAATTCAGTCATGTCTAGTTAATTTCTTTATGACTTCACCAAGTAAGGGTCAAGGCTGAGTTTGAATGGCGTGAGGACCTCAACTGAATACAAAAGTTCACAAGGTGACCTATTTACCAATCTCGGTACTTCAAGGGTTCTATGGTAAGAGTATCATTTAGTCTCGCTATGTGGTTTGCCAACCATTTGGTAAGTCTCTATGATTATTGTTAATCTTAATTCTTGCATCTGTAATTGTGCCTGAAAAGGGATAAATTGACAACAGTCTCCAACGAGACTGGAGAAAGGTAATCTTACACCTGTTGGGAGTGCTTCACTACCTATCGGTAAGGGTTTAGGCTTTTCTAATTTATAATGCTATTCATCGACGAGCTCTCTGGCACGAAGTTGAGAGACAAGGTGAGTAAGAGGGAGGTCATGGCGTAAAGTCCAATCTCCATACACAGTAAGGAATAGTTGCTAGTATTGAACGGTGCATGAGTGCTAGTATAACTAAACTTAGGTCCTAGTGCAATTTATATCTTGTCCCATGATCACTACGATGCTCAGTTTATCCTGCTTTGGTCGAGTCATTGTCTTTAATTGATTTCATTCCTGCTTAGCTTTGTTTTAATTTACAAATTCCCAAAGAGATCACTCCTAGGTCATACTGCTGGTTGTCTGGTGAAAATAACATAGTTAAATACCGTTCCCTGTGGGATCGACCTCTGCTCGCTACTAACTACTACTTTGTGGAGGGATTTATTTTTTATGGATTCAACACCCATCAAATTTTGGCGCCGTTGCCGGGGAACGGTTCCAACTGATTTATTTTCACCTTGATTGACCAAGAAGACTTCCTCTGATTTTGAGACTGATTTCATATTCCTACAGTCACCCTGACCATTGCTGACAGAGAAAATCAGAGAGAGTTGATAATAAGAGACCTCATCTGGGTCTCGGTGGATCAATTGTCATCCTTATGCATCGTGTATCCTGAGGAGAACGATAAATTTTTTTTTGAGATGAAGACTGGGTTCATTCGGAGCCTACCTAAATTCACCGGGAGCAATACTAAAGATCCTTACAAGCATCTGCAATTATTCAACATGACTTTCACTATAAAGAAGCCACCAGAAGTCTCTTTGGAAACTGTAAAGATGAAAGCTTTTCCTTTCTCTCTTGAGGGAACGGCTATAGATTGGCTTTGTTATCTTTCACCAAGATCTATCACAACTCGGAGCGAAATGACCAAGACCTTTTTGGACAAATTCTTTCCACCGTCGAGAGCTACAGCACTAAGGAGAGCAAATACAATTAACATGTCTACAATTGACATAGTATAAATGATTTATACCTATGGTTTATATCGGTTTTGATTTGTCCATTATTTTGATGGGGCTAAAGAGTCATCGTTCTTTGGCTTTAGATTATAATGGACTAAAGCAAAATGACTCATTAAGTTGTCTGAGCTTCTTGTATTGTGAAGTCATGGATAGGTTGCAACTCCACTTTAGGATCAATTGGAAATAACCTCTATGTAATTACAGAGGTAATGTTGCATACACCCGACCCCCCTTATCCCACTTGTGCGGGAGCTTTGTTAAGCATTGAGGTAATATTGTTGTTGGTTGTTGTTGTTTATATCAATTTTGTTGCTGATCTATGAATGTACAAAGACTTTATACTTGGTATAAAGCACTTTTTGCCTATCATTTTGTTGATAATCTGTAGTATAAGAACTTAAGATCAGCTTTATTGTTGATTTTTGATGGTACATAGGCTTTACATCTGGTAGGAATCACTCTACATCAACTCTTTTGTTTATTTTCGATAGTATTATAAATATATACATGATATAAAGCACATCATATCATTCATGTTGTTGATTTTCAATGGTATAAATATTTTATATCTGATAATTTCATTGATATAACAACTTTTATATTAAATACAAACTGGTATAACAACTTTTATACCAAAATATAAAATCGGTATGCAACTTTTATATCAAATATCTCAAACAAAACACTTCTTTTTATAAGAATATTACATTTGGTATAAATTTTTTATATTTGTATTTTTATACTAGTTGTATACCAATTTTATATTTGTTATACAGTTTTTTATAAATATAATACCAAATCTCTTAAATAAAATACTTGTATGACATCTAAAAAATCTATACCAAATATGTTATGGTATAAACATTTTTTATACCAAAAAATAATATAATTTCAAAAAAAGTTGATATAACAAATTTATACCGAAATACAAAATGGTATAAAAAATTTATAAAAAAAAAGACTACAGCGTAAAACTAAAAGAAAAAAAATTAAGAAACAGTAAAAACAAAAAACTTTCGTGTTTTTGAACATAATTAAAAATAAATCTAATTTCTTACATTTCCCTTATATAAATTGTTTGCAAACCAAGCCAATAAATAGCAATTTTCCTTGCCGCATCTCCAACCGAGCTTTATTCCTTGCCCAAAATGAAGGGGAGTAACAGTGTTAATCTAATATAGAATAATATTATTAATATTAATTTTTTTATTTTTTTTCTTTTTTTTATAATTTATTTAGTTGGATTAATGTTTATTTTTTAGGTAAAAAGGAATAAAATAATAATATTTATATTTTGAGGTAAAAATTTAAAATATAGGGTTGGAGAATAAATAGTGTAGCTGCTTCAAATTATAGAGTTTTAGGGGAAAAAAATGGTAGAGATGGTTGGAGATGCTCTTAGTCCCTTAAATAGCTAAAAAAAACCTTTCAGTAGGCCCTGTTCTTTTCAACTTATTTCTGTTCAGTTCAATTCAGTTCAGTACCAATCAGTTTAGTTCAGTTCAGTTTCAGTATTCAGTATTCAGTATTCAGTATTCAGTATTCAGCATTCAGTATTCAGTATTCAGAATTCAACATTAAGTTTCAATTTATGTATTATATCAATATTATTAATGTATATTAATATTCATAAATATTAAAAGTGATGAATATTAATGATAATATCACTTTAAATTTAATTTTAGTTCATTTCTATTTATATATTATATAAATATTATTAATTAATATCCGTAATCACAAATAACAACAAAGAAAAAGAAATCAATAATAATATTTTTAACATTATCAATTATCATTTTTACTATAAATAATTTTTTAGGAAAAATAAATAAATAAATAAAAATAATAATGTTTTATAAATATTGATAATAATTAAAATAATAAGGTGATATTTATAATAATAATTACAATAATAATAATAATAATAATAATTTATAATGGTATATTTAATTATTATTATATGTAACAATTAATAAATTTTATTAGAAAATATAGGATTATTTAAAGTGTTATTAATTATTATGTATTTTAATTTTTTAAAATATTATTTATATTATTAATTATAATTCAGAATCAGTATTGTTTATTTTCAGTATTTTTAGTTTCAGTATCATTCAGTTCAGTTTTAAAACAGTTCAATTCAGTTTAGTACCAATCAATTCAGTACACCATTTTATCACTTAAAAAGAACGAGGCCGAAAGCTCAACAAGGTACTGTCCAAACCCGATCCAACCAACAACCCGCCCGGTTAACGGTCCTAGAAACAATTGAGTTCTCGTTGCAAACAAATCTTCTTCTTGGTTGGATCTGGTTCACACAAAAACTCTGCAGGTCCAGTCATCCTCCACCCATGCCTTCTCTTGCTCTTCTCTGCTTTTGACACTTCCAGATTTTTCCTATCCCTTCAATCAATCTACACATGGCAGATGTTGTTCGATTACCTCTTCGTTTCTCTCCTTCTTTGCTCAACACTTTTGCCTCCAATTGCAACCCCTCTCTCCCGCTCAATCAGGTTTCCAGTTCTTTGAATTCCGATAAGAGGGCTTATCCTGTTATTTTCTCTTCTACTACTGCTACTGATAATAATCTTGTTCCTCGATTCTCTTCCGCTCCCAGAAAGCAATTGTTTTCTGTGAAGGTAACATTATTGTGCAATTTAGTTTAGTCAATGTTATTGTGATCACATTCGAGAACCTGTCTTTTAATTGAGCTGATAGTTTGTTGGATTTTTTAGATTAGGGTTTCTGATTCTAGTTGTACTCAATTTTTGTGGATTACATGGGTCAGTCATGTTTCTGATTTTAATTGGTTGGTTGTTGCTGTTTGTTGCCTTTTACAAAAACTTAATACTGATTCACGAATTTGCATTTACATTTATCTAGTTTCTAAATTTGTAACTTGAGTTCTATGATTGTCTGGGGATTTTTGTGTCTGATCTTATAGCACTTCTTCCTTGTTATTACATAGTAGAATCAAATTATTTAGATGATGGATATACTTAGGGCCTGTTTGGTATTGTTGTCACAACTGTTGTCATGAAAAACTCTACTCACAAACTTTTCATAAATTAACATATTTTGGCATTGGTCAAAAAATTAATACTAATTAATTAGGATCTGTTTGCTATTGATTTCCCAATCCCAAAATCTGTTGTTCTAGGGAAAGCTTGAAAATAGAGCTTTTCAGGACAACAGCCTGGTAAAGCAATCTCAAACTGGCCTTATGTGTGGATTGTAGGGACATATCGATATCTTAGTTAGACCAAATACATCATTTATCCCCTTGGACTTGGCCCAAATGGTCTCCTGCTCCTGGACTTTCACTTGTTTATCTTAACTCTCTGAACATGGCAAAAGTGCACGAGATTGCCCCCTAAATGCCCTGGCTTGAATTTTCAAAGATGTTATTTTTCCAATTTTTCTTTATCCAACTAATGGCCGACGCGTGGCCTTCATGGGCAATCAGGTGGACTTTGCCAGGTTTAGGGAGCTAAGAGAAACATCAGAAAGTTCAGGGGGTAGTAGACCATTTGAGCCAAGTTTAGGGGCTTATTGATGTATTTGGCCTTTTAGTTATTAGTTTGTTGCCAGCCATCTAGATTGAATGGATTGAGCCGCTGTTTGCAAATTGATGATGATGCTTATTCCATTATGAGAAATTTTTAATCAGACGATGAATTTCCTTCAGATATTGATAACAATTTTTAATTGTTTATGAATGCTAACAGTGTCTGGGATTCAAAAAGTAGTTTTTGGGCCGAATACATACGAACCCCTTGAAGTTGGCTCTAACCGCCTTTGGCCACCCCGAACTTTCAATTGTGACACTTTACCCCCTAAAGTTGGCAAAACTGATACAATTGTGGGCCAGTGCTTATCATTGTTTGACTTCTATAATTGCTGCAGGTTAATGCAAGTGTTGCTGAAACTGAGCAGCCAAAATGGTGGGAAAGGAATGCAGGGCCTAATATGATTGACATTCATTCAACACAAGATTTTTTGGGTGCATTAAGCCAAGCTGGTGATAAATTAGTTATTGTTGAGTTTTATGGAACTTGGTGTGCGTCTTGTCGTGCTTTATTTCCCAAGGTATTCCCTTTTCGTTACATGACATTCCATTCATGTTTTCTACAGTTTTTGTTCACAATTTGTTCTATTTGTCTAACAGTTGTTTTTTTACAGTTTTTGTCTATAAACTATCACAAATTCGCAAGTTTTGGAAATTTGGGTTTCAGTATAAGTGTGATGGAATTTGCTTCTAGAGCTGATTTGATTTGGAATTCCCCATTGGAGGCCAAAATTAATTATTCCTTTTGTAATTTAGGTAATCTTGTTATAATGGACTAAAGCAAATGACTCATTAAACTGTCTGAGTTTCTTTTATTGTGAAGTCACGGATAGCTGTTGCAAATCCACTTCAGGATCAATTGGAAACAACCTCTCTGTAATTACAGAGTAAGGTTGCGTACACCCGACCCCCTTACCCCGCTTGTGTCGGAGCCTTGTTAGGCATTGGAATAATGTTGCAAGCCTAGGAGAATCTCTAATTGATTTCTGGCACTTGTGTGATTCATTCTCCTAGCTATCAGTTATTCTTAATGAAACCCTACTGGAAAGATTAAGATTAAGCCTAGGCTTCTATTTACAGGCGTTGCGATACAATTATATATAGTTTTTATGATTTTGTGCGCTTTTTGGAAGGGTTTCGTGGTTTACTTATGTTGAGATGGATTATCCAGCTGTGCAGGACAGCTGAAGAAAATCCCGACATATTGTTCTTGAAAGTGAATTTCGATGAGAACAAACCAATGTGCAAAAGTTTGAATGTTAAAGTACTTCCTTACTTCCACTTCTATCGGGGCGCACATGGACAATTGGAATCCTTTTCGTGTTCACTTGCCAAGGTTTGCATCTTCTTTTAACTATGGTGTCGGTCCCCATTCAATTTTCGACACGTCTCAATTTGCAGGAAAGAGGAAGTTAAAAAGTAGGAGAGAAGGAAAAAATAATAATAAATGAAGAAATATTACGTGTCAGAAATTGAATGGAACAACTGATTTTTTTCTCAAAGACATGAGATAGTTGAATGGGATATAAAACATCTGTATCATGAAGCCCTCATTTAATTTAGACTTGATACATCACTAACCCCCCAAACTTGGCCCGAATAGCAGACTGCCTTGTTGACCTTTAAAATGCATCATGCTGCCTTAGTAATTTGGGAAATTATACAATGGACCAGATCCTTTGGTCCTTTCTCCTTGCATGAATGACATGTGTCCCAGAAATGAATAAAATAATAGAAAGTAATTGCATAAACTTTATGCAATTACTTTCTATTATTTTATTCATTTCTGGGACACATGTCATTCATGCAAGTAGAAGGGATCAAATGACCCGGTCTATTGTGTAATCATTATAATGGCTCCAATAAATTGCAAAAAGTGCATCAGTTTATCCCTAGAACGCTAGGTGTCAGCTTCTGGTTAGTTTGACTTTTCAAATATGTCATTCTTCCAATTTTTTTCTCTCATACTAGAAGCTGACACTGACATGTGTCAGTGGCGTTTGGGGGGCAAACATGCGTACTTTTTGCAAGTTTGAAAGGTCGGGGTACTCGGCTATTATGGTCAAATTCAGAGGCTAGCGATGGTTTTGGTTTTCAAATTAGATAATCTTATTCTGATTGCCATTGATGTGATCATTGTTATGCAGTTCCAAAAAATAAAAGACGCAATTGCATTGCACAGCAAAGATGTTCAACACGGAAATGGTCCGCCAAAAGGAAACGGAGAACTTACACTTGAATCTCTGACAGCTCCCGTAGATAAGTCGGCAGGATCAGCATAAACATGATATGATACGAGACTCTTTTAGTTCAATCGTTTGTCTATATGATGTGGTTTATTTAACTGGTGTTGTGTATATTTTTTATTTCTCTTGCTAGAAGTTGTCATCTCTACGAGCATTAGTCCTTATCGGTTCGGCAAGCTAAGCTTGTAATGTAAAACACCTCCGTAGAAATGAAACTGAAAACAATTACTATGATTATTGGCAAGATAAATTAGTTTTTTTTAACAGTGTAATGGTTTTGATGATTTTGGTGAATGGACTACGCTAACTAGATAGCAGATATGAAATGAAACTGAAAACAATTACTTAAAAATTACTTCACTCTAGATGTTTTATTTTTTCCTTTTAATATGATATGAGATATGAAATGTTGCTATTTAATCTTTCGCAACTTGAATAATTAATTTAATAGTATTTTATTGATGAAAGAGGTTGTTTTATAAATTAATTAATTTTTTACTATTTTATTTAAAAAATAAAATAAACAACTTATTTTGGTTACTTTTTTTTGAATGCTTGCCTATTTTATCACCTTATTAATATGAATTTTTATTCTACATACCATATAATTTTATGATCCACTATCTATTAAAGATTCAGGTTCAATTATTGTACTTTTTTTTGGGAAAACGGTCAAAATTGTAAGAACATTTTTTGGAAAAAATTGTAATATAACTTTTTTTTGAAGAAAAACGTACTTAACATATTTTTCGAATAATAGAAATCCAACCTTGGAACACATGGATTTACAAGAGAAATTGGGCTCCAGAGCATCTCAAAAGTCTTGAATTAAAATTGAGTTGTCCATATAGTGAGAGAATGAGATCGAGCCGAACTCGAATGCTGACTGTACAAGCTTTGTTTATTTAAATTTTAACGAATATAAATTGAGCTCGAGCTTGATTAAATCGAGCCCGAGCCGAACTCGAGCTTGGTCAAACCGAGTTCGAGCCGAGCTTCGAGTCTATCTCGAGCTTTGTTTAAATTGAGAGCTTAGCTTATAAAAAAGATAGAATCCGTAATATGAAGAATCAGAGATGAATGATCTAAACACCACAAATGATTTTTACTGTACTAAGTAGAGGAAGAGGAGGAGTGTTGTATTGGCGGCTGCGGTTTTTCAGAGGAAAATGAGATTAGAGTTTTACTGAGCATATTGAGGTTGATGAATATATATAGTAGGCATTGGATTGGATCAGAATTGCCTTTATTAGACTTTATATCTATCTTTTCTCTTTTTTTATCTATATTTTATATATCACTTTATACATATTTTTCCTTCACTCTTTATCTTATATTTTTATATTTTTCTTTGGACATTTTTATATCGATTTTACATATACACTATTTTATATTTATTCATAATCTATCTATTTCATAAATATAATGTATAAACTTTTCAAATATGTTAATGAGTCCAATAACGAGCCTGCTGGCGAACTAGTTCGCGAGCCTCTTATCGAGTATGATCACGAGCTTTCGAGCCGAGTATCTCCTTATTTAAGCTTGGTTCATTTACGATAACGAGCCTAAAATTTTATTTACGAATAAACCCATTTATTAACAAATCGAACTTAAACGAACTTTGATTGAGTCGATCATCGAATAGTTTACGAGTAGTTCGTTCGATAGAGTTAGAGCTATTATACATTGAAAAAAATCAAATTAATGAGTTGCTTTCTCCAAAAGCTTTACCGGCGGCGACTATTCTCCTCCGATCACGACTCAGCGAGCTTCAACTCCAGTAACGATTCCTCTGTTTACGGGTCAGTGAGTTCTTTAATATTCCCCTGCTACTAAATTTTCTTTGAACACTATAGCATTTTATCATTCACCGTTCGCAATTTTATGAATAATTGAAGAATTCTCTGTATGTATTAAGTATTTAGTTGCTTCATGGTTTGAAGGCTTTTCTAATACTACTGAAATGCGATTTGAAATCAGTGTTGGTTGTTTTCTACGTCGACTGTCTATAGTTATTTCCTTTCATTTTTCAGTTGGGTGTTTTGTCTTGCAAAGAAACATCACTATCTCAATTTGATGTTAGCTGTCAATTTGAAGTTGTTTGCCGGTGTAATGGAGTTATATTCAAACAAAAAAGAGAAAATACAGTGCAAATGATTAAAGAGCTCTTTGGCTTGATTATTTTGAGTGACATTGCAAATGTACTACTAGCTTTTGCCTTCATTTTCCTCATTGTCAAGTGTGTAGCTGCATTTCTTCTTTATGATCTCTTTCCAGAAAATGGTTGGATATTCATTACCATTTTCAATGATGAGAGGCATGGTCTGCAACTCTTGTAGTTATGTTATTCTTCTTTTTACTCAAGACCTTGCAACTATCTTCTTTTCTTACTTAGTTTTAGAGTTTTAGCTTCCAAATGTTTTTGTTGCCACTTATTCTTCAAAGGCATAACCACCTTTTTGGACCCTGTTGTATGATTCATCTACCCGTTTGGTCCTTCTGGTATGCTCGTTACCTATTTGTACCTTGTGCTATGCAACTTGTCATCTTTTTTGTCCCTTTAGTGCATATTATGCATAATTACATCAATAGAGATTCTACAATGTAGGGCCAAAAAGATACTCCCTCCGTTTTTTTAACTGTCGCTTTTAAGCCAAGTAAATTTTTTTTAATAGTGCCACTTTCAATTTCCAATGCAATTGTTTGAGCATCTTTTTTATTTTGCCCTTATTTAATGCAACATTGAAAATGACAAAAGATAACAAAGACCAATCATCTTGTCGAACAATTGTTAGTGTTAGGGTATTTTAGTACTTTTATTCTGTTAATTAATGTTTTCTTGGTATTGACAAACTTACTAAAAGCGACGGTTAAAGAAAACAGAGGGAGTAACAGATTGCATAGTATAGGGAATTAATGGATAATGGCTACACAGCACATGGTTCAAAAAGGTAGCAAATTGCATAGCATAGGGAACAAACGAGCAAAATTAATAGCAGAGGGACCAAATGGGCAAATGAATAATACCAAAGGGACTAAAAAACCCCTTTTGCCCTCTTCAAAAGCTTCTGCCAAGTGGTGATAATTCCTTGCATTAAACTTGGATTCTTCAGAAACCTTGGTGATCTATTCTACTAACAATCTAGTGACCTCATGAATTAGATATTTACGACGGGTGTATATGTGTGTGTATGTATTGTAATATATACTACATAAATGCTGGCTTTGCCTTTGTAATAATATAGTAGATTATGATGCCTTCTGTGTATTTTTTAGTAAAATGTGCTTCATCTTATGCCTCGTAGCACATATGCCATGACTATTTTGTGCAGCCTACAGCAAATTATTCCATTCTTGAGGAAATTCGCCTTATTCTAAAAATTACAATATAAGGCATTTCCCAATTGGTTCAGTTCTGTCCCCAAAGTAATTCTTGCATCGCCTTTTGGTTTATTCTCCTGTATTTTCGGATTCCCTGGTTTGGCATACAATTTATGACGTGTTTTGTTCATGAAATAACTATTGCATGAGAGGTGGAATGACTTACTATTGTTGAGTTGATTTTAAAGACAATGAATACTCACTCATGGAATAGCTATTCCATTAGAGGTGGGATACAAATGTTTGTAATCCAATAACTATGGTCAATCCAAGACTTGTCTATCATATTTTCACATGCTTTCATTCTTTCTATTCTATTCTTATGGAATAGCCATTTCATTCTTTTTTCTTATGGTGTTGTGCATTCTCAATTGCTCATATAGCCAAGCAAGTTTGCTTAATCTTCACTTTCGGTTTTAGAAATGATGGCGCATACCTTGTTTTTAATCAATTGTATATGTTCTTTCATTGCCCTAAACTTTCAATTGTTATGTGGTATGAAACTAGATGAATTTACCCTGCCATTTATTTTCACAGGTTTAGACAGCTTATATTTCTTTCGGCCTAATACATCAGTTACCCCTTGAATTTTGCCCAAATGATCTACTGCTCCCCTGAACTTTCACTTGTTTCTATTAACTCCTTGAACTTGGCAAAAGTGCACCAATTTGCCCTTGAATGCCACGTGTCACCTCTTAGTTGGTTTGATATTTCAAAGATGTCATTTTTCTGATTTTTCTCTCTCCAACTAGAAGTTCACACGTAGCAATCAAGGGCCAAACCGGTGCACGTTTGCCAAGTTGAGGGGCTAAGAGAAACTTTGAAAGTTCAGGGGGGCAGTAGATCATTTGGGCCAAGTTCAAGGCGTAATTGATGTATTTGGCCTTTTTTTTTATTTATCTTTCTAACTATCCAAATCCCACATATAAATACCCAGCAGGAGAAGGAGTGCTGGGAGAGCGAAAATGTCGAGCTTCCTGGGGAGAATGTGGAACTATACATGCAGTATGCCGGGCTACCTGTGGAGAAAATAAGCAGATTATGTATACACCAAGTGGGAGAGAACACTTATTTGGGGTATGATAGAGCCATATAGGAAAACAAAAACATTTACTCCTCTTGTCACTATATACATAGCTGCTTTTTACACTGGGGTTATTGGTGCTGCCATCACTGAGCAACTTTACGAGGTAAAGCTCTGATTTCAGGCCTTGGCCACTTTCACATACTTGTAGTTGTTCAAGTGTTCATTATGTAGAAAAAATGAGCTATTTTATATGTTAATGAGTTCCATAACTAATGCACATGAGGGTAGCTTTTTCTTTTGATTTTTTGTTCCTATAAATTGCTTGAATTCCAATAGATAATTGGAATTTTACGAATTGATAATGGACACGATGATGTAGCGATGGCATGTGTTGCCAACTGCTATCGACATATTGATTTTAAGACGACAACTTAGAGATCATTAGATAGAACTAAAGATATTAGTGAAATTATTGTTTATTTTATTTTATCCTTAACATTTTATTTAATTTTGAATATATATTCTTCCATTTTTTTGTTTCATCATTGACAAATTGTTTAACACCGTAAATATCCTCTCCACTCTCCTCAATTGCGCTCAGGGAGCTTGTGAGTGCACTCTTGCCAAGTTAATGGGGATCGTGTTGCGGAAGCGACTTGCAAATTCAAATCTATTGCGAAAACCAAAACAAATAGAGAGAACACCGAAATTTATGAGGTTCGGCCAATTTTGCCTACGTCCCCGGACACTACCAAATTAATATTTCACTAAAGAAATATTATAAATAGAGAAAAGAAAGAAGAACAAAGCTTCAAGAATAGGAAGGCATTTGATTTTGGGATGATGAATTAGCAAAGATCATAGGCCTATTTATACACAAATTTTGCCATCTTCCAACCATATTTAGTCACCTAATTAATGTAGCATCCTATTTAATTAAGCCACCAATTTAGTTGAGTGAACCTTTTATTTTGTCCATGTTGTACTTTGTCACATTTCTACAAATCTCCACCTTGACAAAGTCCACATCTTTAATCTCTTATCTTGTGTAGTGTCTTCCAATGCAGTCTTCAACTTTCAATAGCATTGATCAAGTCCAAATAACATTAGAACTTGACCAAGCTTACAACATTTACCAAAATATCAGCTAGATTCTCTGTGGTTCGAATTGCAACTCCACCTTCTTTGAGAACCTCTCGTATAAAGTGGTAATGAACATCGATATGCTTCGTCCTTAAATGATGATCTTGATTCTTAGCCAACACAATAGCTCTCTGACTATCAAAATGCACCTTCACGTGCTTATGCCGAATCCCCAACTGATCAAGCAACCCTTGAAGCCAAATTGCTTCTTTTACAACCTCTATGCATGCCATATACTCTGCTTCTGTTGTAAACAAAGCTTTGGTAACTGTAAAGTAGACTTGCAACACACTGGTCCTTCTTGCCAAAGTGATTGTAAACAAAGCGTTTGGTAACTGTAAAGTAGACTTGCAACACACTGGTCCTTCTTGCCAAAGTGAACACATAACCAGTATTTGCTCGATGTTTATCCATATCACTATCTTTATCTTGCTGATACACCAAACCGACTTGTCCCAAGCGCATTTTCCACAATCCGACTGCTTCCAACACCTCGTCATTAGAAGCCAAATTTAGTAGTTCCAATAACAGTAGTACCCTGATAATGATACAACTTGTTTCTCTTTCAAACTCCCTCCAACACCACCAGTTCACCAGAAATTATCCTCATAACTCCACCTTCTGCTTGTACGATGAAACCTTCTTCTTCTAAGGCTCCCATAGAAATGAGATTCTTTGATAAATCTGGTACGTAGCGAATTTTCTTCAAAGTTCTGACTGATCCATCTTGATTTTTCAATCGTATGGAACCAATCCCATGTGTGGTAATAGAGATATCATTTGCTGTATATACTACTCCATCTTCTAGTTCTTCAAAATCATAAAACCATTCTCGATTAGGACACATATGATAACTGCATCCGGAATCAAGAACCCAAACACTAGAAGAGTTCGTAGAACTCGATACAACAAGTGACCAATCTGAGTCGTATCATACTCAGCAACCGTAACAGTCTTTCCTTTGCCAGATTAGCCTCTCTCCTTCAACTTAGGACACTCATTTTTCGAATGCCCTTTTTCTCTACAAAAGGCGCATTCGTCTTTGCTAAACTTCGACATTGCCTTTGATCGTCCCTTCTTTCCTTTCGCCTGGTTCCCCGGGCGTCCTCTGACAATCAAGGCTTCAGTCCCTTCGCTTAAGCTATCTAATTTATCCTTCCTCCTCAATTCATAGCTATACAAAGCTCCATAAACTTCACTGAGAGTTACAACAGCCTTCCCATAAGTAGAGTCATTTCTAGGAACTCAAACTCCTCCGGAAGGGATCCCAACAACATCAAGGCAAGATCCTTATCTCCAAATGTCACATCCAGGTTCAACAAATCAGTAACCAACTGATTAAAACTAGTGATGTGACCATTCATTATGGTAACAGGAGTGAACATAAATCGGAACATCCTTTTCTTCATGTAAAGCTCATTCTGACTGCTCTTCTTTAAGAACTTCTCCTCCAATGCCATCATTAACATATTAGCTGAAGTCTCTTTGCAAAATGCATACTTCTGCTCTCTAGATAAGCACGACCGAATTGTACTACAAGCCAACCGATTGAGGGCACTCCAATCTCCTTCTCCCAGTTCATCTGGTTTCTCTTTTTCAAGTGCAATGTCAAGACCCTATTGAAATAAGGCGTCCTGAACCTCACTTTGCTACATGCCGAAATGACCGCTACCATCAAAGATTTCCACCACCACTCTCGAATTTACTCCAGCAACTCTCTGAAAAATACTTAAAGTATTTGATGTGGATGCCTTCATTGCAAATGGATTCTCCACTTCAGCCAAACCGTAAAATCACAAATAATAATATTACTCAAGTGTGCTAGAAAAAATTCCCAGGTAATTGGCCGAGTCACAAACGATCTCAGTTGCACACCAATTTCCTTAGGCTCTTATCGCTTGGTGACAGAATTTTTTCCGTTTACTCGAGACAATATACTATTATTATTCTAGATTTTACCAAAGGAGTGTTTTAACAATAACTTTAAATTTGCTGAATGTCAATTAGACAATAGGATCGGAAGTAGGAAAAACTTTCTGATGTGCCGACTGTAGTACACCTGCGGCGCACAGAGCATACTAATTTCTCCTAAAACCAACGCTTTGGTACCAATTCTTGCGGAAGCGACTAGCAAATTCAAAACTATTGCTAAAACCAAAACAAATAGAGAGAACACCTAAATTTACGAGGTTCGGCCAATTTTGCCGATGTCCTCGGACACAACCAAATTAATTTATTGCTTAAAGAAATATTACAAATAGAGAAGATAAAGAAGAACAAAGCCTTAAGAATAGGAAGACATTTGATTTTGGGATGGAGAATTAGCAAAGATCATAGGTCTATTTATACACAAATTTTGCCATCTTCCAACCATATTTAGCCTCCTGTTTAATTAAGCCACCAATTTAGTTGAATCAATCTTTTACTTTGTCCATGTTGGAATTAATCACAATTTCTATAGCTCGTGGGTGCACTTTTGCCAAGTTGAGGGGGCTCAAAGGTACAAGATATAGTTAAAGGGGGCAGTTGGCAAAACGTGCCAAGTTGAGAGGGCTGATGATGTATTTTTCCAATTGCAATCTATTTTGTCATTGTTTATAAAAAATTTTACAAACTAAGAAAATCAACATACTTGATTTTGTTTATAAAACAAAGGCCTAAATATACCAGCTCCCCCTCCACTTGTTTCATTTCGCCTAGTGCCCCCTAAACTTTGTAAAGGCTTGTAGCTCCCTTAAATTTTAAAAAGTGTATCGGTTTGCTATGGCTGATTTATGAACACTGTGCTAAGTTTTACGGGAAAAGCACCCTAAGACCTATGATTAAGTTGATCTTTTTGTGTCTCTAATGAAAGAAATCTGCTTGTGTTATTGAGCAGGAAAAGTACTGGGAAGCTCACCCAGGCGAAGTAGTGCCTCTTATGGAGCCTAAATTCTATGGTGGACCTTGGGGAGTATATAGGGGAGAAGTTCCACTTTCCAAACTAGTCAGTGAAAAAAAGTAAAATTCTAATATGATTCCGGACCATACATGCATTATCTATTATAAAATAGTGAAACATGAATTTATATCTTGTATTTATTATGTACATCTCAGGGTTTTTTTTCAGAGGGCAGGGTATTTGGTGTACCTTATTCCCAAATGATAAGAAATGTCCCAAAAGATGACACTTGTTCTAATTTACGATTAGCGGGGCAAATGTCATCTACTGGAAGTAGTGTACTCCAAATATCCAGCTCCCTATAAAATTTCCCATAAATCTCATAAGTTAATTTTTACCGTTTAAGCACGACCTAAATACCTTTTTGGGTCTTGTTCTATAACTTAAATACCCTTTTGGAGGATGACCTATTTAAATTGCCTATTTGGTACATGACGCATTTACGTTTATATGGAGTCTAACATAATAAATTTTAGTACAACTTGAGATATGTTGAAGGTTAACAATTCTATGCATAATCACCAAAATATATCTATTTCCAAACGACGATATATGCATTTCACGTTGTTTGTGTTGTTAAATAGATGCACTAAATAGGCAAATTTTGAATACATTAGACACCAAACAGACAATAAATAAATATGTCAGACACTAAATAGATAATTTTAATAGGTCAAGATATCAAAAGAGTATTTGAATCGTAAAACACTCAAAATTATTTATGATAAGTTGAGAGGATAGGAGAGTTCCGGGGCATAATTTATCACAATCTTCTCTCAGAGCCTAGTAAAACCCATTAATTATCCACATTTTGCTCCATTTTAGTTGACTTTTTTATACTCCAATCTCTCTCTCTCTCTCACTAAACAATTCTTTCGCAATGACAACAAAATATGGAACTATACCTTCTCAATCACATGCATCAACAAATCTATCCAATTCAAAACAAAGAATAGAATCAAGCCTTGGCACAAGAAGACCATGGCTACAAATGTTCGATCTCCAATCCCTCGTTTTTCCACTCGATTGCACTGAGTTTTTCGGTAGAATCATGACAAATGCTACGTACTTTAGATACAACTATGTCATTATCATATTATTCATTTTGTTCCTTAGCTTATTGTGGCATCCGATTTCTTTGATCGTTTTTATACTCATGATGTCTGCCTGGTTGTTCCTGTATTTTCTAAGGGACGGTCCAGTCATAATATTCGGATACGGGGTTAATGATCAATTGGTAATGCCGGCTTTGTTGGGTACTACTGTTGTTGTTCTTTTTTTAACGAATGTGACGGATAATATTGTTTCTTCATTGTTGTTAGGGGTGGGAGTTGTTATAGGTCATGGAGGATTTAGAAAGATTGATGATTTGATGAGTAATGAAGAAACTGTGGGATTTCAATCTGTATAACAATGGCTAATTTTGTATTTTATTTTATTAATTTATACACATTCTTTTTTTTCCATTCTTTGTTTATTTTTTATTCATCCATCTTTCCGGTGAAAAATAACTTTTTATCCAAATGTGTTCCATTTTCATAATCAATTAGAGCCCTTTTGGGAATTATATCAGCGACACTAATTCTTTTTCATTATTTCAGAAAGCAAATATGATCTCATTTGTTTTTTAAAAAAACTAGTAAAAAAGTAGGAGTTTTTTTTACGGGGGAGTTGGACATTTGTAGCAATTGAAAATAACTTCTCCGTAATTAAAGATTTAACGTTGTGTACATCTCATCTTTCTTACTTTTTTTTATGCAAGAGCCTCGTTAGGCACTAAGATAATATTATTATTGATGGACATTTTGTTGGAAATCTGGGATTACTTGGATATTTCTGAAGTCGTGAAAAACACTGTCAGATTGAAATTTATTTGGCCGGTTTACCAAATTTTTCAATCGGATAAAATCAGAAAGAGAATCAAGAACAAGAATTTGTTTGCAATGAAATTTCAACTGAGTTTTTCTGTGTTAGGCCAACATCGTTTTTGGTGAATTAAATAGCCAAAAACGTCAACAGACATGCTATTTGGGGTAGCAGCCATGTCCAAAAGACATGTTTCTTACGAGATTCAGTTGTGTCCAACAGACACACTGTTTCGGACAAAATTCATTTTCTGCTGAATTTTTCCAAAGGATGCGTGAGTTCAGAAATAAAAAATTTTCGAGCTGACCTGATAGCTCGACCCCACCCAGGGTGCTGCCCCCGGACCCCCAAATCATAAACAGTACCCGAATAAGTGTGCACTCCGCACTCTCCATATTTATTCAGTAAAATATCATAATCACATTAATCAACTTAATTAATACAATTACACTAAAATATTAATATATCTATCTCATTAACTATAAATTACATCATACAAGAGTATAGTTCCCTAAATGTCCGAGTCGCGATAAATTTTGAAAAAGTAAGAGAGAAGACAATCTCAATTTTGCACTTACTGACAAAAGTTAGTTTGATTTTGAACTTCCTTTCATCAAATTGATCCAAATCCCAAAGTGGTAATCTTTAATGCTTTTATCAATCAACATTAGTAATAGTCTAGGATTCAAGTGTACCCGGTGATCCTATCTCTTTTCGTATCTTTTATTCAGATTTTATCATATATTAAATATAGTAGAGAGGAAAAAAATTAAAAATAAAAATTAAAAATAAAAAAATGCGTGTATGCTTATTCTTTTGTTAGAGTTGAATTATTAATTTTTTTACTTCCTCCGGTTTTAAAAATTAGTCATTTTACACATTTTCCTTTACTCATTTTATTTGTCATTCTCTACTTTTAATGTGAACTTTTACTCCTTTCTCCTTATTATATATTTATTAATTGTAGCTCAATCCCAATACACATATTACTCAATTAATGCTAATTTAAGGTAAACAAGTAATTTTATACCCTCTATTAATTGTTTCTTAAAATTTGTGAATTTCTCTAAAGCGACTAGTTTTCGAAATCGGAGGGAGTAATAAATAGAATATATTTCATAACAATGGATCTATGGAGTACATTTTGACTGATACATAAGCAAAAGAACGTATATCAAATAAAATAATCTACCATAATCAGAGAAATAAAATCTCACCATAATGGAATCTCACCGTAGTGGGAGATTAGAAAAAACTTGACACAAGAGCAAGAAGACAAACATAAACAACTGAAATAAGAAATAATCGTTGCAATCTATAATTTCTTAACCACCAACTAAAATTCTTGAGTATCTGCAACCATGAAAATACCTGCGTACGCCATAACATCAACCGAATTTGCGGATATAGAGTGATCGTACTTAAGAAAGATAGATCTAGGTACCAAATGAAAGATTCACAAGTATCTGAAAAATATCATACATGGATCTGGTATTTCAGAATTGAATTATTATGTACTTGCTTGAATCTATGAATGAATTTCTCCAAAACAACACACAACTTTGGGGCGATCGGTGTTACCCCGTGGGAGACCCTTCGATGCCTAAGTCAGTAAAGGATTCTGAGGAATATAATGAAAGTGAGTATGAGAATGTTGAGATACTTGTTGAACTGACCCAAGGGCCTATTTATAGGTGTAGGAGCTGCCCTACTCTTAATGGAATCAGGAGTCCCAATTGTGATGAGTATAGAACTCTTTGTACATATCTGATCCTTGTTCCCCAAGTAGATTGGGATAAGGATATAGGAGAGAATACATGGACCAGAGTCAGACATGGATTCTCCTTTCTTATATGGCACGGAGATGCCTTTGAGCCGATCATGAACCGTCTCAAGGTTATGACCGTCTAAGGCTGCTCGTGGTCTCAGGTTTTGTATGTCCTCCGGCTGGGATGACAGAGCAGCCGATTTTATGAGTCGGGTTTTCCTAACTTAGTTGACAGCGCAAGCCACTTTGCTCTTTATTGACCCAGTCTCTAGGTAGAGACGGGCGAGACATATTTAGTAAGTTATCAAAAGCCCCCCAAAAGTGTGAAAAGCTCTTTAGGGCTTCTGGCGGCTTGAATCAGCTCGAATTTGAGCGGCCTAATAGTTAGGGCTACGTGGCCAACTGCGGCCCAATTATTCTCGAAACTTCTTTAGGCAGTCCAAGCCTTTTCATATCCTTTGGAGGCCAAGGGGTTTTTCAAAATTTGAAAACACCCTTGCCTCAACTGGCACGTGGCATTATGCTTCTGTTTTTTTAATGATTGCGACCTTTCGCCTTTATCCTTCTTCCTATTTAAACAATTTCTCCTCTAATTTTGCTACTTTTGTTTGCTTGACTTCTTCTGCTCGACTCCGGTGATCTTTGTCCTCAAGCTTTCAAGGTTGATTTTTCCGGCGACTTCTCTCATCTCTTAACAAGTAAGCAATCTTCACCATACTCCTTCCTTTCGCGAATTCCTACTTGTGCCGTGTTATGTTTTTGACTTTATGCCACCATAGTCTGGATTCCATGCTAGAACTCTCTATTTAATTATTCCTAGCCAACACTATCTTTTATGCCATATCTGATTATGTCGTGATTTATCTGGAACCTTTAGGCTAGGTATGTTTGCATTTTGAACACCTTTGCTTGGGGAAATGACTTTAACTATAACTTAGTATTGCTGGAATCTGGGTTTCTTTTTGCTGGAATCTGGGTTTGTGAATGAGTTTTGATGAATATAGGACTGTTTAGATTTTGATGTTTTTCCTCCCGGCTGAAAGAAAAAAGCATTTAGATCCCTTAGGGTAGATTTACTATGAATCTAACTTGTTCTAGGCAACCATGTCTTCTACTACCTCCATAAGTACTGGGTCAGCCAATAGGTTATTTGATGAGTATTGTGCCGAGTTTCCTGACTCGGTGTCAAGGTGCTACGTTAGTATCGACCCAACTAACATTTGTTCTAACATTAGGGTTAAAAGAACATCCGGGATGATGGATCAGGTAGGAGAGAGTGCTGACGACAAGAGGAGGGCATCTCACAAGGCGTCTTCTAGCTCGTAAATACATTCGTCCGACCTAGCTTAGGCTGGGGATAATGAGCAAGAGATTCAGCAGCCGGTCCAACAAGAGACTACCACTTCGATCCCTAAAGTTTTTAGGGTCAAGAGGCAGCCAATAAGGGGAAGGCAAAAGTCTTTGGTGGAGAACCGACTGAGAAGGGACCTCCTAAGCCGAGAAAAATAACACCTAGGATAGAGGATATGATTTCCATCGTCCACCCTATGGATATTGAGTTTGAAAAGGTGACCTTCCCTTGGATGAGAAGGTGAAGAGTCATGCTCCCATCACCCGATCAGCACGTTCATAAGCCGCCTCCCGAGTGGTTTAGCATCTATTTGGAGTAGATTTGGTCGAGGTTCCTCTCCCGCTACCCCCGATAATCTGCGACCTGCTGAATCATTGGAACATATGCCCGGCTCAAATACACCCAAACGCTTAGGGTGACTTCGCCAGTCACTATAAAATTTGTATAAAACTAGGGATTAGCTTTGATGCTAATTTCTTCAAGCGGGTGGCATCTTGCAACCTGAACAAGGGTGAGGACCACTTGCACTTCTCCCATAAGAAGGGATCCTACTCTTTCTCTGGGAAATCAGACTCGGTGAAGAACTTCAAACAGTTTTATGTGTACATCCTGACCCAATGGTCATTCAACATACCGCTTGCCTTTAGAGTCCCTAAAAATGATCCGGGCCTCTGGTTTGGGCTATTCGAGCGGTTAAAGAAAGGGGTTTGGACCTTGGGCAACATTTCCTATGCCCTAGTTTATAGGCATAGGGTGATAGACTACGCACTGAAATCGGATGGCGGCTTTGAGTATTATCCTGGTCCTCAGATACCCGATGAGTTATCTTAATTTCTTTTCTTATTTCATATTTTCAGCCATGTCTGGAGTTAGAGCTAAAATTTCTGGTGTCGGAGCCAAGAGGGTCGAAAACTTGCAGTAAGAGAATACTTGATCGGCTCCGATTAAGTTGGCAGCTCAATCTAACAAAGCTGTTGATCCAGTTTTACTAGCGCCTAGGATCCGGAGCTGGCCAATAAGAAGCAGAAGAAAGCCAAGGGGGCTAGTGAGGTAATACTTTGCTTTTTAAGCTTTGTATTTGCTGTAAAAAATTTTTTGCTATTAGTTGTTAATTATCGTTTATCAGGCTGTTCTTGATTCGAACGTTGCCCCGGGGATAGGATACCGATGCTGATCCGACAACTCCCCCCTCCGTCCTAATTTTGAGGGAGGCTTTGCAAAAGGTGGTGGGGGATAGGCTGGCTATCACTCTTCCCAGAGTGCAAGAGTCTCTTCGTGAGGCCTTTCCTTTGGAGCGATGTGAGCGGACAATGCCTCGCGCGGCTATTGCGAGGCCGGCCCGACCTTTAGTATGTCGGGGAGATGAGTGTGATATATTTAAAAAATGATTTTTGCATATTTTAATGCTCAAAAGATACGAGATCGAAATCTCGTACTTAAAATAGAGTCGCCACCCGGTTCAGCTCAACCGGGAAATTTTTGGTATGATTTTCCCATCGAATGGTTGGACCATACCTTAAGTAGAGATTCCAAGTTCGGATGATGTTATCTACTTTTCATTAGGTCAAGTTAAGATACTTCATTCTTCCTCAATCGGTTTAACCCACCCTATTTATTTGTATTTTCAGTTATTTTGTTGTTTTCGCGTTTATCAAGCGATTGAAACGATAAATAAAATATTTACGATTGTAAAAGAAAAGTAAGTACAGAAAGTAAAATCATTACAAGGTTTTCAAATCCTATACATTTATCTTCAATAAATAAAGTACCTGAGTATCCGATATACGTCCGCCTGCAGAAGGTTGTTAGCACAGGTACAACATATTTTATTTACAGTATTACAAAGCTCGGTCAGATGGCTGAAATGGGAGTTGAACGATGTTTTTCGAGAAAATTCCATTTTTGAGTAATTTTTAGGCTCAATCACTATTTTAACCGGATTATAAATGAAAAATAAAACTACTGTCCGGAAAGTCATATCGCCCACGGTATAACTGATGTCGCCGGTGGCATGCTTGATGTCGCTGGCGACATGGGTGATGCCGCCGGCGACATCAATTATGTCACCGGCAGTATCAGCTTGTGGGCAGCAGCGATGACAGTAGGACCGACTGAAAACTCAAAAATGAATATAAATTGACAAAAAATTAACACAAGTCAGGAGTATTAATGCCAAAGAGCTATGAGACTCAGGATTTTTTACCTCGAGGTCGTGAATCTACCTCTTCGTGAACCGAATAAAACACCTCCGAGGAGCTTGTTACGACGATTTAATAATGATTTTAAGTGATTTTTGGTTTCTAAGTTCAATTAAGCTAATTTTAACTTAAAGGCTTGTCGATTTCAACTCACAATCAGAGAGTTCAAAGAAGAAAAACCAGGAAAAATGGGTCGGAATCCCTTTTTTTCTATTTTATCTAATTCTTATCTCACTATAATCTATTTTCACCTTAAAATCTTCACCCCTCCTCCTCAAGTGCAGCTCAAGGTGTGCTTTTATAGGTGAAATGGGGTGCTTTTTGGGGCCTTTTTTAATAATTCCACCGAATGTGGCCAAAAAGGTTGTCTGTGAAGGGACCCGTTTCGAGTCATGCCGCTGGCGACATGGTTATGTCGCCGGCGGTATGACCGATATCGCCGGCGGTATGGTGATACCGCCGGCAGCATGGGTGATGCCTTTGGCGGCATCAGCCTTCAGCATGCCGACAGTTAGTGGGTCAAAAAGCCAAAAAAGTCGGGAAAAGTGGTTTAATAGTGGGTAAAAAGGCATCTTTTTTGAATTTTAACAATATTTTAAAGGGTATTCATTATTTGGGTGTCAATCATCGGTTCAAGCTCCTACCGGACGCATTTATCGGCCACGCCGAACTGGATTTTACCAAGTATAAAATTCACAAGGAATATTATTTTGGTAATAAAAATTCTAAAGAGAACTTTTATTTTGAGGCATTAAAATCGGGTACACGTCATCATCGTCTCGCAAGAGGGACTGCAAAATCCCATGCTCACAAGCGGGAGGCTCAACGGTACGAGAAAGAGGATTTTCTTACCCTTTCGGGTTTGCTTTTCAAGTCCATCAGCCAGGTATGCTTTAAAATTTTTTGTTACCATTCTTGTTTGTATTAGCCGGTATGCTAATCAATGTTTCATTAGTCTTTGTCTCGAGGAGCCGAGCTTTACCGTCGAGTAGAGGCTGAGGAGATGAATGTCGAGAAACTTTCTGAGGCAATTGACATATACAACAGCCTAAAGAACCAGCTAAAGGAGTTGGACGAGGCCAATAAGAGGCTGGAGGGCAAACTTATGAAGTTCAAGAGAGAGCATGAGCTGCTCCAATCGGCCCATGAAGCTACCTCCAGCGACCTTGTGAGAGTCCAAGCTGACCTTACCTCTAGTTATCTGGAGTGTCAGTCCATTCAAGCTTCCAAGGAGAAGGATGAAGCTGAATTCATCCGATCCATCAAAGGCATGGTGGATGATGGCTATCAGTTCGACAAGATGGTTTTAGATGCTTGCTGGTTCCTTCATCCGGACATTCCCCAGAATCTCCTGTAAATGCTCAAATATCCAAGATTTGATGAGAAGGAGACGATTGAAAAGGACCTAGGCATGTTGGCTAAAGATACATAGATTAAGTCGGGAGGAAGAGTTGAAGACTCGAATCCTGTAGCTTAGCTTGTTTGTAACTTAGCTTTATTTTTACTTTTGTAAGTACAATTTATTTTAATTTAAGCCCATTCTTGAGGCGTTTATTTAAGGTCTTATTTCTTTGCCTTAATTTTTTATCTGAATCGATCTTATATTTCACCGCCGATTAGATGATTGCTTAGATCTTATAACCTTTTCCATCAAGTATTTTATTTGATGTCGATTTTAATTGCGCTATAGGGGCATGACCGCCTAAAAATTGTTTGCCGTAGTTTTAACTAGGTCTTATGTGCGCAAGATATTTAAGCCGGTCTTATGTCATGCTGGGGATATGTCATAAAGTGTGATTAGTACTTATTGAGGCGAATGTATAAATAAAAGAATGCTTTTATTAATAATTTGAGTACAAGTCCGAGAATTCTACGCATCCGGATATCTACTTGAGGGGAGATGCCTCGTTAAAAACTTCCTTGGGGGAAAGTGAGAAAAAATCCTCAAGGAAGGGAAAAGAGTGCGACTGCTAGACTCCTTAAGTACTTGCTGTGTAGTAGGGTCTAAGATTAGCAATGTTCCTGGTGCGAGGAAGCTCTTTGCCTTTCATAGTCCCTAGTTTGTAGGTGGTCGGCCTAATGATTTTGGTGATCATGTAGGGGCCTTCCCAGTTGGCGCCTATTTTCCCTTTGCCTTCTCAGGCCTTCAAGGTGGCCGAGTCTTTAAGAACAAGATCTCCTTCTTTGAGGCGGACTTCTCGTACACGCCTGTCATGGTATCTGGCAATTTTTGCTTTGTAAGCCACCATGAGAATCCAGGCTCGCTCCCTTCTTTCATCTAAGTTATCCAGCTGATACTTTATATTAATGTTGTTCTCTGCTTCAGTGTAATATGCCACCCAGTCTGATGAGGCTCCAATCTCAACTGGAATAACTGCTTCAACTCCGTATACTAAAGAGTAAGGGGTTTGGCCGGTCGTTCCATAAGGAGTAGTTCTGTAGGACCACAGGACTTTGATTAATTCATCCAGCCATCTTTCCTTGCGATCTAGCACTCTCTTCTTCAATCCTTCTCCTAGGGTTCCATTGGTGACTTCCGTCTAACCATTCGTCTGTAGGTGCGCAATGGAGGAAAAGTGATTCTTTATCTTCCATTGTTTGTAGAAGTCTTTGAATTTTTCGAGATAAACTATTATTCTCTTTGGCACTCCAAATAGAGTGATTATATGCTTCCAAACGAAGTCAATGATCCTCTCGGCTGTGACCAAGCTAAGTGCTTCCGCCTCAACCCACTTAGAAAATGGTCAATTGCCACTAATATCCACTTTCTTTGGTCGGACACTTCTTGCATTGGTCCTGCGATATCAATACCTCAGGACACAAATGGCCAGCTGGCGGTTATTGGCTTTTAATTGGCTTTTGGGATATGTGATTTCTTTGCGTGTATTTGATACTGGTGGCAAGTCCTTATGTATTTTTCTGTGTTAGCTTTGATAGTTTCCCAATAATATCCAGCTAGAATGATTCTTCTAAGAAGTGTCTCAGCTGCCTGGTGGGATCCACAGCTTCCTTCGTGGATTTCTTCTATAATGAGCTTTCCTAGTTCGGGGGTGACGCATTTGAGCCATATGTCCGAGTAGGATTTCTTGTATAATTCATCACCCACCAAAGCAAACCGCATAGACTTTTGGGTTATTTTCTCTGCCTCGATTTTGTCCTAGGGCAACTTATCACAAGCTAAATAGTCGTATAGGGGTTGTATCCACCCAAGTGACTTCTTTTGGATCCATAGGTTTTCACCCTGCTCTTCACAAGTTGGCCGAGTCAAGACCTTATAAGGGCAACTTAGCTCTTTCATTGAGTCTTTTCCTGCGGTCGCTTTTGCCAGTTCATCTTCTTTCTCATTCTGAGTCTGAGAAACATACTCAATCTTCCACTCAATTCCTTTGGTCTCAAGTTTTTCCAATAACTTTCCTACCTTAGCTAGGTATTTAACCATTTCAGCTTATTTGGTTCTATACATCCGATTGATTTGATTTGCTACTAGCCTGGAGCCACTTTTAAGCACAACTACATCGGGTTCAATCTCATTGGCTAGCTCCAACCATTTGATCACTACTTCATATTCAGCTGCGTTGTTGGTAGAAGGGAAAGCCAAGTGGCGTATAACAATCAGATTCTTTTAGGACCCTGAATATAAACTTTGATGCTGGCCCTTTCTGAACAGGAGGAACCGTCCACAAAGATTGTCCAAGTTTCAGAGGGGATGGTTTGTTCTGGCTCATTGCTTACGAATTCCACCACGAAGTAGGCTAACGCTTGAGCCTTAAAGCCTTCCTTGCCTCAAATCATATGTCATATTCTCCAAGCTTGATGGCCCACTCGGTCAGGCGGCTAGAAGTGTCTGGCCTTTGCAACACTTTTTTAAGAGGAACACGGGTCCTTACCACGATGGTGTGTGCCTAGAAATAAGGTCTGAGCCTCTCAGCTGAGTGAATGAGGGCCAAAGCTAGCTTTTCTATCTTTGGGTATCTTAATTCTACATTTTTTAACACTTTGCTAGTGTAATAGATGGGATATTGTTCTTCTTGATCTTCTCGAATCAGGATGGTTCCTACCGCCTCATCTGTTGTTGCTAAGTAGAGATAAAGTGTGTCCCCAACATTGGGGCGGCTCATGAGAGGAGGTTTGGCCAAGAAATTTTTCAGTCTATCGAAGGCCTCTTGACAATCTTTATCCCACTTGAAATCCCTGTCCTTCTTGATTATTTTGTAAAAAGGCATGCACCTCTTTGCTGAGAAAGAGATGAACCGTCCTAAGGCGTTGATCCTCCCGTTGAGACACTGAACTTCGTTTACTGTTAGAGGCGGCTCTATCCGGATAATGGCTACTATTTTTTTAGGGTTCGCCTCGATGCCTCTCTCTGAAATCATAAAGCCTAAAAACTTTCCACTCTTAACCCCAAAGACACATTTCTCCGGGTTGAGCTTCAGTTGGTAGGCCTGCAATGTTTTGAAAACTTTCTCTAAGTCATCTGCATGTGATTCTTCATTTTTGCTCTTCACTATCATATCATCCACATAGACCTCGATCGTTTCACCGATCATGTCCTTAAAAATTTTATTTACCAGCCTTTGGTAAGTTGCTCCAGCATTTTTTAATCCAAACGGCATGACCGTGTAACAATATGTCCCTTTATGAGTAACAAATGACGTTTTTTCTTCATCTGCTGGGTCCATGGGAATTTGGTGGTACCCGGCCTTTGCATCTAAAAATGAGTAGACTGTATAACCGGCTGTGGAATCTACCAACTGATCAATACTTGGTAGAGGATAACTGTCTTTTGGGGTTGCCTTGTTCAAGTCTGTGAAATCTACACATATGCGATAATTTCCATTTGGTTTCTTAACCAACATGATGTTTGCTAGCCATCTAGGGTAATTTACTTCTCTAATATGCTTGGCTTTGAGTAACTTATCTATCTCTTCTTCTATGGCATTCTGTCTTTCGGGGGCATGCTTTCATTTCTTCTGTACCACTGGGGTCCCCTCCGGGTCGAGGTTGAGACTGTGTTGTATTATTTCTGGCCGGACTCCCAACAAGTCATCGTGATTTTATGAGAATGAGTGTTGTTGTCCAACCAGGACTGCATTGATGCTAGCCTTTGTATCTACCTTTAAGTCTTTAGTCACTTCCAACGCTCTACTCGGTCCTACCACCAGTACTTCTTGTTCGCCCACCGACTCGGCTATTGAACTATTACTGTCTGAGCTAGTATCTTCTCTACTTTCCTCCAATCTTTCATGTTGAGGCGGTTGTTTGTCTCCTTTCAATGAGGCTATATATGTTTCGTGAGCTAGTGTAAGGTTTCCTATTGCCACTACCGTCCCCTTTTTAGTTGGTATTTGTAATACCAACTAAGCAGGAGATATTAAAGCAAATGATTCGCACAAGAAGGGACGTCCCAATATGATGATGAATTTGACTAAAATTTTGGCAGTGGTAAAGTCTACCTCCGCACGGTATACATGCTCGTTGTCACCTATTTCCACATTTAACTTAACTTCTCCTAAAGAAAAGGTGGTGTGTCCACTTAAATCAGACATTATGGCAAAGCCAGGCTGGACCCTATGATTATTTACTTTTATCTACTCAAACGCCGATATAGTGATCAAATTTACGGAGCTTCCTATACCAACCAGTACCCGGTATACTATACAATTTTCTACCATAGCTTTGATGACAAGTGGGTCCGAGTGGGGCTTGGTTACCATGGTCATGCTCCTATAGGATTTAATTGCTTCTGAATCGTAGCTTAGCATAAGCGGATAGCCGGAAGAATTTCTTCCTTTCTTGGAAGGCGGCTCTCTATCTCCGCCGCCGTGTATCACCATTACCTTGATTCCCTTGTCATCACCAGTCTTCTTTATTTCTTTGGGCTTTCCTTTGAATCATCTGAGTCGTCACACCTATCTATTCTTTTTATCACCCCTTTAATGAATTGGCTGAACTTTCCCGCCTTGATTAGGGCATGTACTTCCTCGGCTAGGTCTCTACAGTCATCTGTATGATGTCCTTTGGCCTTATGAAATTCACAATACTTGTCATAATCTCTCCCCAAGGTCTTACCTTATGGGACATTTGGAAAATGAACGCTCCTCCCTTCCGGTCCGTTCTTGATGGCTACCAAAATTCTGCTCAATGATGTATTTAGTTTTGGCTTGTCTTCCTCTCGGCCATATCGGATCGACCCACGGCTATTGCCTCAGCTTCGATCCCTCTTTCTCATCTCCTTCTTACTATCCCGCCTAGGATGGTCATTATCATCGGAGTTCCGTTTGCTAGAGCGACTCACCTCATCTACTTCTACCAAGTTGTGGGCCATGCTAATCATCTAGGGGAAGGTGGTTAGTTTTCTAGTAATGATCTCTTCTTGAGGAGGTTGTTACGGGTTCCTTTTATCAAGGCCTTCTTGACCGTCCCAAAATCTAAATCAGCAATGCCTATACAAGCTTCATTAAACCTTTTTAGATAATCCCGCAAGGATTCATCCGATATTTGTACTACGATGTGAAGGTTTCAGCTTTATCTGGTTGAGCCGATCCCAAAAAGTGCTTCTGAAATTTTCCTCTTAGTGTCTCAAAATCTTTTATCGAATTGGGTGCCATGCGAAGGAACCAGTGCTTTGCTGCCCCGGTTAAAGTAGTGGGGAAATACCTACACCCGGTTAAAGTAGTGGGGAAATACCTACACCGGAAGGCCTCTGGAGCATTTATCAAATTCATCCGGTCGATATAATCAGTCATGTGTAATTTTGGGTCGTCCTTCCCACTATATTTATCCAAGATAGGAGGGAAGACGTATTCAGGCAGCTTTTGATTCAAAATGTTCTTCTTGAATAGGGAGAGAGTCTTCTTGCTGATTGGCTCTTGGAAGGAAATAGCATACTTTTTTAGCCGTCTCTTGAATTTGGTGTCAAAATCTTTTGAACTTCCTGACTCGAACTGGGAGGAATGGGAGAAAGATTCAGAAGGGGAGGTAGTGGGGAATTTGTTCTTTTTCCCTTTTTCCTTTCTTTCCTCTCGATTTGCGTCAGGACCCGACTTTGTCTGCTCCATCTTGCTCCATGGCAATAACTATTGAGTCGGTGGCCACTCCTTTGAGTTTGGGAGTTCCTGTTGTAGTGATATTCCAGCCGGTATTTCTTTTCCTTCTTATGCCTCATAAGAATTCCTCACAACGTTGCAAGATCTGACTCTATAAAACCACTTGGGGGCGTCTGAGTCGGAGCCGGTCCTCTGGTTGTTGGTACGACCGGCTGGGCCGTTACCGGCTGGGATATTATCATCTGCTTAAATCCTTCCGTTATTTGAGACACTGGCGTTAGTGCACTAGTGACTGAATCGAATTAAGGGAGGAGGTTCCGGTTAATAGCTATTTTTGGTGGAACCACCATGTCTTCATGTATTTCTCCTCCCAAATGACCTACGGACACAAAGTGGTTGTAGGCTGATCGCATCATTAGTTCTTGTTGCTTTAGCGTAAGTGCCACCTACCGAGCGATCTCCATAAATGGGGTCCAGTTCCTTCGAAGGATAGGAGGAGCGTTCCTCCACCTCTTTAGTTCCTGAACTCCCCGCTATGTGCGGCATTTTTACAGCGAGATCCGCCGATATCGGCGCTTTTCCAATTGAGTTAGTGTTTCCAGCACCGCCTTGGGTTGTTTTCACGTCGGAGTTGATGATGAGATCAGAGTTTTCGTGCGACATAATCACAGCGAGAGCTCCTAAAAATCTGAATTGATGTGTTTCTTCTGATGAACTACGATTCTTGCTTAAGCAAGTAAACGAAGTCCACGCTCACCGCATAACTGAAAATATCGTACCTCAATCCGATATTTCAGAATTGAATTATTATGTACTTGCTTGAATCTGTGAATGAATTCTTGCAAAACAACACACAACTTGGGGCGCGATCGGTGTTACCCTGTGGGGTACCCTTCGATGCCTAAGTCAGTAAAGGGTTTTGAGGAATATAATGAAAGTGAGTATGAGAATGTTGAGATACATCTTGAACTAACCCAGGGGCCTATTTATAGGCGTAGGAGTTGCCCTACTCTCAGTGGAATAAGGAGTTCCAATTGTGATGAGTATAGAACTCTTTGTACATATATGATCCTTGTTTCCCAAGTAGACTGGGATAAGGATAGAGGAGAGAATATAGGAACCAGAGTCAGACCTGAATTCTCCTTTCTTGTAAGGCACGGAGATGCCTTTGAGCCGGTCATGAACCGTCTTGAGGTTATGACCGTCCAAGGCTGCTAGTGATCTCAGGTTTTGTATGTCCTTTGGCTGGGATGAGAGAGCAGCCGGTTTCATGAGTCGGGTTTTCCTAACTTAGCTGACAGCGCGAGCCACTCGACTCTTCGTCGACCCGGTCTTCAGGTCGAGACGGGGGAGACATATTTAGTAAGTTATCAGTATCTTTGTCTGAAGGCTGATGGAGTCCAATTAAGTTGTAAAACTATCAAGATTGAGATGTGTAGTGGCAGATCCATATTTGAAGAAAACGATAACGTAGTTGAAGATAAAAAAAAAATACCTAATACGAATTATTCAAACAAAAAGTAAGAAAAGAAAAGAAATAAAAGAAATAAAATTATAAAAAAGATGGGGAGAGGAACAACTCCCTTCTTCCCCCTCAAATTTGTAATATAAAAAAGATTTTTAAAGGATTGAAAATTTAGAGTGAAAGGGTATGACAATTATGGTTTTAGAATCTAGTGGTGTTAATAATATTTATTTTTTTTCTCTAAAACATCTAGAAACTTAAAATTGCTAGTTGCCCAAAAAAAAAATTAGACCTAGCAGCTGTAGTATTAATTGCATTTTTTGCCATTGTGTTTTTTTTTCAACTTCAAGCCACTTAACGTAAAGCATCACTATATTAAGTTATATTAACACATATTAGAGAAATATATGCACAAAATATAATGTAAAGCATCACTATTTTCTTTTTTTAAAAAAAATATATCATTCTCTCATTTGCCCCCTACGTGAAATCGACATGCGACCTCTAGCTTACCATAGTTAACTTACCAATTGGTAATGTTGATAACTAATAATCAAACCTTTCCACCTTTAAAATCTCATTTCTATTTTAAAAAAAATTAACTGTTACATTGACATGGTGCCCAGTCATTGTTATAATCAATTTTTTTTTAAACTTTTCATATGCTGCATATGAATTTATATCTGTGAAGTGAACACTTGCAACAAGCATTAACAGAATTTGAAAAAATAAAAAGATCTCAAGAATTCTACTAATACAACAAGTTTTTTTTTGCTATTATTATTATTATTAGTAGTATCTCAATTACTAATTTGGGAACATTGTGTACAACTTGCAGTCTAACAGACATAAATAAACTAATAATCACCCACTCATTTCTTGGCTGATCATAATATTACAGACATAATTATTAACTCATAATCAAGATTACTAAATCAGAAATTAAAAAACCAATTAATCAAATTAAATTAAATTTTTTTTTTATGAACAAATTAAAATTCAATTAAACTTTAGATGATGAACAATGAAAAACTCTAAACTCACACTTAGGCGAAATCACCTGCAAAAGCAACCTCGCCGTGTGTTCTTGCTTAACCACACCCTCCTCCTTTTCCACCAACACCGCCGCCGCTATTTCCTCATACGCGCCGCCGCCGCCGACCAGAAACGCCACAATCGCCGCCTGAACCGGGCCAAAACTCGGATTATACGCGGCGGACTCAGTATAAGACCCCCTAAAAATCCTACCTTTGGAATCCATCAGCGCCACCCCCGACGGGCAGTTACTGTACGGCGCGTGAGACGCATTCGCCGCGGCCAACGCCGCCGATTTCAAATCATCGACGGCGGCGCTAATTATAGAATCGGGAATTAGCGCCAATTGATTATCGTGTGGCTCTAAAACTAAAGGCGCGTCCTTTTCTAACAGATCGTTAGGCCCAAATCTGTGGGGAAGAAATTGAGCTAGGGATTCAAATTGCTTGATGTTTCCGTTCTTGTTTTTTTCTCTGTTGTCGCCGGTGATGAGGATCTTAACATCGGGAGCGTGCCGGAGTTCCTGGAAGAATTGCCGGCAGTGGCCGCAGGGGGCGTCGGAAACGGCGACGTATTGGAGATAGGGTTCGGAATTGAGGGAGAGATTTGTGATTAGGAATTGCTCAGCGTGAACGGAGTGGTGGAGAGGGAGGCCGGGAAATTCGAGATTGGCTCCGAAGTAGATCCGGCCGGAGGATCCGAGACCGACGGCGCCGACGTAGAAATTGGAGATCGGAGCTCGGGCGAGGGCCTGAGCCGATTTGACGAGATTAGGGAGGAGTTGGAGAAGGGTGAGATTTGATTCTCTGGCCATTGATTCGGCCTCTGATGGTTCGATTATGAATTTGGGTCGGGCCATTGTTGGAGAAAGATTGAAGCTTGAAGGAAAACAATGGAGGAATTTGAGGAGAAGAGGGATTTTGCAGGAAGAGGGGGAAGGAAGAAGAAGAGTGAAGTGGATTATTTATAGGGAAATTAGTGGCCTATGTGTTTTTGTTAATTTTTTTGAGGTTGGGTTGGTCCCAGTGATAAGTGGCTTGATACCACTTGAGTAAGGAGTTGAGTTTTAATATCAGTGAATAAAGATAATTTTTATTGGGAAACTCACATAACAAGGTGTGTGATTTGAGTCGAATCTGAATATAGTAAAGCTCCCATAAATTAAAAATAAAAAAAATTAAAACTTTGAATCTCCCTTGATTCCTCATATTAACTCTAATTCACCGACGACCAGATTGATGTGGTTGTTGTTAATTGATGGTGATATTTTTTTTATCATTAAATTGATTAAGAATAATTGTAATTAAATATTTATAATAGTATGTTATTTGTTCTCGAAGAGGGGTCATGGGTGTGCTTGTAAAGTTGATTTTTGGGAATTTTAATTCAATTGAATTGACTATCTTTATATTTCCTATTTTTTAAAAATTCCCTAGACTTAATTTTGGAGATTTATAGTGTTTTGCTCTAATTATTTTTTATTTTTTATTTTTTAATTTAATTTTTTTTAAATAATAATATTTTATTATTAAATTAATAATAAAATAATAAAATAAAAATTAAAAATAATAAAATATAAAAAGTAATGTTATTTTAATCTATTGTAGGTGGAGAATTAACCTATTCTCCATACACTCTATGCAGGGGAATCCCCCATTTTAGGGAATATTAGAGCATTTTTAGTATATTGTGGGTTTTAGGATTATGTAGCATGTAGAATAGAAGATCGCATTAACGATGTGGTAAAATAGACAAGACATTTTAAAAAGTAGCAATAGTAGGTTGTCTATTTGATATTCTATTGTAATTTTTTTTAAATAAAATAATAAAAAAATTAATTATTGTGTAAAATAGTCTCTCATCAATAAAATAATATAAAATTAATTATGCAAGCTTCTATTTGATCTTCTACATGTAGAAGATCAAATAGACATTATGTAACATTTATTGTGCCATGTCATCAAAAGAAAATAGAAGATCTACTAAAGAGTCATTTTAAAGTTCATTGTCCTATGTGTCAAGACAATCAAGGGAATAGACAATCTACTCAAGATGCTTTTATATGAGGAATGGTTGGACTAAATCATTCCCCATATTCATTCCTCGTTTTAGGGAATTCTCCATTATGGGGAATAAGTGGACGTGCGCTTAGTCAAATTCTTTGTTTGGAAAAAAAATCAATAGAATTCAAATCTTGCAACATTTGAATTCATTTCAGCTAAACATTTGGATATTATTTTTATCATATTATCCTTCACATACTTTTTCATTTTAAATAGTAAAATTACTTATGTAAACAATTTTGAAAAAATATCAATTAAATTTATAGCCAATCAATTGAATTCTCTAATATAAACGAAGGTTTCAAACAAATAATTTATTCATAGAAATCAATTCAATTAAATTCCATCAAATGAATTCTATTCTATTCAATTCTTTTTTCATCTTATTGTGAAATTATTTTCAAACACACCTTAAAGACTCTTATTTAAGAAGTTCTCAAACACTTTATTTTGACTCAAAACTCTTTTGTTAAAATTACTTTGCATTATGGTTTTTCTATAAAGGTCTTGATTTCAATCCTGTTCCCTATGATCCCCTCTCTCTATAATTCTCTTATCCTTCCTATCTATAGAAACCTCCTCTCTTAATATTTAGATAGATGAGGGAGAAAGTAGCCCATTTTGCTTCATTTTTCCTTCTCCAACTCTTTAAGCTTTTTAATTTTTTGTCTTTTTTCTTTTATTTTGGTATGTGTGTTCCCTACCATATCCTATCTTCAGAACTTGCTTTCGGTTTCAGTTTTCTATTTAGAGTTCTTCATCAACTATACAACTATCTTACCGATCTACATTCTTTCAACGATAAAGCACATGGTAGAAGCGATTTTTTTAAGTAAAGGTTGAGCTCGAAAAAAAAACGGCTCCATTTATTAAAAAAGAAAAGAAAAAGCAACAACAAAAAAAAGAAAACAAAAGAAAAGAAAATAAAAACATACGTTGGATGTAAGATAGCTAATTGCAACCTAATGCAATAATAATGAACCTAAGATCTCAATCACAACAGAGTGTGAACCTAATGATCTAAAGATCCATAGTAGAAGTGAAGGGCGGAAAGAAGATTCCCGTGGTGTACCATAATCAATCCCACGAAGGCTAAGATGATAAGTCCTAACGGTAGTGATAATGAATAACATTGCCTAGCAATCATTACTGCCTGAAAAAGGCACCACCTGTGCAATACCGCAGGCAACGATGAACGCCAAAGGATAGAAAAACTTGATCCCTTGTTGAAAACTGCCGACCAAACCTCCAGTGAAAGTAACCAAAAGGGGAGGAGCGCGTGGACCCTCTAAGGACTACAGGAAAGGCGCCGGTAGAAGAAATAAGAGAAACAAACCGTCGACTCCCAGTCAAAACGCCGGCCAAATCGAACCCTAGCCGCCAATCACCCTCTTAGCGAAAAACCGATCTGTGAAAAGCCAGCCAAACGCCGGTGGAAGCCGCCTATTCGCCCTACTATCTAAAGGAGAAGCCTTGGCAAAAACGTCGGCCAGACGCCCGTGCAGAAAATTTAGGCGGCTAGGATTCAGGAGAACCCTAGCTTCCTAATCACTAGAGTTCTTAAAGGAAAAACTCTGATGGAAGCCGCCTAATCACCCTCCTATTGAACGGCAGAGAGGGATCCAAACAGTCTTGTCAAAAAACATCTGCCAAATGCCAGAACCCTAGCCGCCTATTCAGAGAAGAAAATCCTGAGGGAAGAAGCAATTTACTCTAACGTAAGCTTATGGCTTAGGTCAATGCGGTGCAGATCAACAAATCTACAATTTTTTCTTGAAGATTTCTATAGGTCCATGTTTTGGAGATGTCTTTGGGAAGCTTTATTGTGTAATTTGGTTAGATTTGCTTTGGGTTACTTGTCTCCTGAATAATAGATTTCGATCTTAGGGTTATGATTGCATTAGTTTGTGGGTAGTGTGATTTGTTACCATTTGAGTAGTCCTTTAGTATAGTGGTAAAATTTTGCGGCTCTTCTTTGATGACGAACATTGTCAATAGTTAATATGACTCTTGAAATTACTTTCAATATTAATAAGATCAAACATAAACCATTATGCTTTGGTACAGTAAACACCACCTATTGAAGAATCTAAGATGAGTAGGATTGTTGGTTTTAAATCCCATAATTAATAAATTTGTCAAAAATAATCTATATTTCTAAAAAAAACATAAATGTTTCACACTAATTTAAAATTGGATAAAGATGCTCTAAAGTACCGTAGGGTACATTTTAATAATTTTTGACCATTGATTAAAAAATAGAAGGATGAGATTTCATATAATTTTTTAATAATAAAATTATTATTTTATTTATATCTCTACCTCTTCCCTACTTTTCTCTATAATAAAATACGGTAGATAATGTCTTTCCTTTAAAACGTTAACATATATTATTTTAAACCAAAAAGAACGAAATTATTAAGTTGAAATGTAAATATAATATTTAAAACTTGTTAAGATCAAATCTTCTGAAACTTAAAAATAAAGAATTGAACCAAATTACTAAGAGGTGTTTCCATGAGGTATCCTTGTTGATATATTTTTATTCCACGTCTTGTTTGTATCTGTAATTAATTAAGTTGCTAACAGAAATTTTGTATATTGTGAGAAATATTTCTATATAATTATTATTTGTTTAATGTGATGCATGCAAAGCTTAGAGCGTCTTTGGTAAATAGTAGATTTTAGGATTATACGGCATATGGAATAGACATTTATATTAATGATATATTAATGATATTGTAAATAGACAATATAGTTTAAGAAATTAGCTACAATAGATTATCTATTTCATAGTGGATTGGATTAGAAAAATAATTTTATTTACTAAATTATCTCTTTCACGGCTACTAACATTTGAATTTTTAATTAAGTATTAAAATATTAATAAAATTGATGATTTGACTTTCTATTTAATTGTCTATATGTAAAAAATTAAGTAGACAATATTTAACATTTATTATGTCACATCATATAAAAAAATAAAAAAATTAATATAAAATTATTTTTTAATTAATTATCTATTTTTATATATATATATATATATATATATATATATATAAACTATTATTAAAATAAATAAATTACTTTGACGGAGACAAAAGGATTTGTTTCGTGAAAGCATCAACTCTTGGCTTGGTGTTGAAAATGATCCATTTTCCTGTATATAGCAATTACGTTTTACAATTTACAAGATTAGATTGGGGCCATAACCTGTTATTAGTTGCCTTCATATTTGCATTTAATTTTTAATTATTATTACATGATTTAGTCACCTTCGATCTTAAAATTTTATTAATATAATAGTATATGAACTTCAAAATTTAACATAAAAGTATATAAAACTTATCATTTTATTATGATAATGGTCATAATTACTTTTAACTCGTAAGAAATACCTTTAACCTAAGGTGAAAATCGTTGATATCACTTACTCCCCTTTCTCAATTCATTCTATTCCACTAATGCCCTTGTCTTCTCCAAATTAGTTTCCTTTCAACCTGAATTACTTTATTTTTTTTAGTTTCGTTTTAACTTCCAAATCAGATTAACCCCAAAGCACCGTAATAACTCAATTCATGGCACATTATTTGAAAGGTCTACTGGAAACAAAAATAAAATTTATTTTATTTCTTAGCCAAATTATTATCAAGTTCAAGTTCAATGAATGTAATACAACACCTACTGAAGCTTATAATCAAATGACCCATATAAATGATCTAGCGTTTCCAGAGTATAAAATATAAGTCAGAGCATATACATACAAAGGATTCAATTTGATTTATAAATTTAGATTTTCAAATTGAAAACAAGAACAAAGGTCTATTTCTAAAACTACATTTGCCAAAATCTCAGAGCTCATTAGACATCCAAATATGACTGTTTTGTTGAAAGAGCCGGTGAGAAATTTAAATCGAGGAGCAGTAGCAGGAACCCACGTAGCATTCCATAATGATTTGTTGTGTGTGCCGTTATCGATGGAGTTAAGGCAGCAAGTTTAATTGATATGAGTTTACAGAAAATGAACTCCAGAATTGGAATTTGTGATTTGGGAAGAAAAGAGTTTGAAGAAGACAGGGACAAAGGGCAAACATGGGAAGAGAAAATTTGAAAATGGGAGTAGTCGGTGAAGTCACCTTTTTAACGGTTCAAAGTGAAAGTCAAAGGTATTTTTTTTATGGTTAAAAGTAATTTTGATCATTGTGTTAGTAAAATGATAAGTTTGTATATCTTTATATTAAGTTTTGAAGTTCATATACCATTATATTAGTAAACGTAAAGTTCGTATACCGTTGATGATTTTAAGCAAAAATGAAAATTATAAAGTTGTGGGATCCGACCTCTTCAAAAGTTCTTAATTATATAAAAAAGAAATATTTATTACAATGTTAAAACGATTAATTTATCTTCCATATTTTATATAAAAGTTCTCTTTCTTCTTAATTACTACTCATAATCAATTATCTCCCTCTAATTAATATAAGGGTAAATTAGAAAAAATTGATAAAAAGTATATTGAAATTTTAAAACGTCAAACTTTAAAAAAATAAAAAAATTCAAACGTCAAACTTTTAAAAATGGAGGAGTAGCATACAATGATAGAGTGACATTCCACGAAAATCTATTCATCTCGTGTATGAAATAATACTGGTAAAAAATATTGAGCTATGATTTAACAATCAATTTTGTGCAATTTCTATAGGCTAAAAGAGATGGTTAATCCATTACTTAAATAATTTTGACGGCAAAAAGAAGAGGAGAAATCAGTTGTATTTAATTATTTCTATCCATTTTTCACTTATCCCCTTTTCTTTTCAATTTTTACGAATAAAATAATTTCTCCCCTATTAACTACGATAAATCGGGTTTATCGGATATTTTATTTAAAATATTAATTTAAGCTTATGATTTAAAAATTTGGATTTGAGCCGGACGTGCTAAGTTATTCAAGTCATGCCCGCAACTCATTGATAATATTTTCTTTTCATATTTTATAAATTAAATTGAAAAAAATTTATAATTTTTATGTAAATATCTAAATTGTGCATACAATTATATTTTATAGTAAAATACTTTTATATATAGTAAAAAAGTTAGTAGGTAAAAATATAAAAATTTATAAAAATTATTAAAAATAATATAAAATATATATAATTTTTGTTCGTCAGGCTGGACTTATGCCGGGCATGGTTATTTATATAAAAACTAAACTCGGCCCATTGAACTTCAGAGTTTTATGAACTCAGACTCGGACTGGACTTTGTAATAAAACGAATGTCCAAACTCGATCCATTTGAAAGAGTTCGGATCAGGTTCGATGCGTAGCTTAGCCCGCAAACATGTCTCATTACGAGGAAAGATGATATAAAATAGGAGCAGAACGATGGTTTTTTCTTTCTTATTTTTAAGAGTTGCATATGCGTTTGTGCTTTTACAATAAATTTAGCATAGAATTTTCGAATAATTGTGAATAATAAAAGACTTGCGGTTTCAAGTCAATTGATAGTGAGATTGGAATTTAAAAAGTATAGTTGATGCAAGCTAGCAAGCACATTTATTTTTATCACAATAATTTGATGTTGGTAATGATAATAACATCTTCTGTCACTAAAAAATCTGGACATTGCTTGTCTTCTTCTACAACTACTACCAATCTGTCTCTAATTATTTTGATCTAGCTAGTTTACTTTAATGGTTAGTTCACTTTACACAATAATTCAATTATTATGTCAATCAGGCATTTTACAGGATTAAAGATTTTTTTTTAATTTCTAATACTATTTATAAATTTAGATTAGTTTTAAAATTAATGAAGAATTTGGAATTTTATTTTATCCGACTTTTTAAATCTCGGATAGATCAGTTAAAATTTTTTTTGGGTATCTAACTTTTATAAAGTCAGCCAGCTGTACCGACTTTATGAAAGTCGGATATAGCTGTCCGACTTTATGAAGGTCGGACAGGTATGTCCGACTTTCATAAAGTCGGATATCTGCCCAAGATTCCCCTGCACAATTAGACTACTCAGTTTGAACGTTTCTTCACCTTGCTCGAACTCCAAATTTCAGTTCCAGCAATTTTCTTCTCCGTTGCTATGCTGTAGTTCTTCTCCTCTCCTATGATTTTATTTTCAACATTTAATCACAGTGAGTTCTAATCATGCTACAACTATTGTAGTTTATTTGGCCTTCCACAAATTAAAAGGTATTGTTTCAATTTTTTCCTTTCAACATATGAAACTATGTACATAGAAATTCCTTTCTATGTCAAGTGACTTTACAAACTTATTTTTCTCTGCCAATGATAATTTCTTATTATGCTGAATTATTTTGTACCCAAATATAATTCAAGTAAGGCTCTTACTGGTGTTGGTTTGTGGGAATTTAGTTGAGATGGGTAATGGGTGGCCAAAATTTTTAGCTTGCCTTTGTGATAATTGTTTTATTGTCCTCTTAGGAACAATTTGGCTTACAAAATATTTAATTTTAGAGTTAATTTCACTAAATTTAGTTTTATGCTAATTGAGATAGTGATTTTGATTTTAAGGTATGTTATACTGGGATTAAAGAATTTTTTATGACAGTATCACAAAGTATAAAGCAATATATGGGAGTTTTGAAATTATTTATAAATTTAGGGTAGTTTTTTAGGTGTTCGACTTTATAAAAATCGGACAGGGAAAAATGGTAAAAAAAAGTATGTGTAGGGTCGGACAATTTTTTTTGTTTTAATAGAAGTAAAGACATCAAATTTTCCACATTACTATCAATTTTAATTTTATTACAATTCATCTACAGGTTGACAAAGTAATTAATTAAAATGACTTGTATGAGTTTTGTTACTGCTAAATTATGAAGAATTCATATCAATATCAAATTAGTTTGAATTTAGCTCACATCCGGTACAATAAATTTCGATAAATGAATTTATTTTTAGTTTTAAATGGTAACTTTGACCATTATGTTAGTAATTTATAAAGTAGGGATGATGAAATATTTTTAACCCGTTAAATTATTGATATTAATTTTTTGTGTAAATATAGATATGGCTAGTGAAAGTTCACAACAATCGTATATAGATTCTGGTCCGATTGATTCAAGTGTACTATGGAAGCAAAAATCTCATAGATCAGAATCTATTTGGTGGAGTGAGGTACAAAATTAAAATTTAAATATATTCTAAAAGCATATTAGTGAAACTCATTATTTGATTGCATTGTTCAATTTCACAGGAGGAAGATATTTTACGTGAAATTTACTGTAGGAGAATTGCATCAATCTTGAAAGCTCGAAATATTGATGAAAGAATAGAAAATGTATTGAGGCAAACCGGTTTTTACGGAGTTGCAAAATTGGGCTTTTTTCAACTGGATCATCATCTAATTACAACTTTAGTTGAGCAATGGAGACCAGAAACTCATACTTTTCATCTACCTGAAGGAGAAGCCACTGTTACATTACAAGATGTGGCGATACAAACCAGATTACCAATTAATGGTAATGCACTTGTTTGTCCACTTCCTGAGAGCTGGGAAATTGCATGCCTAGACTTGTTAGGAGTTCGTCCTCCATCAAGTGCCTTGAAGAGTAATTTATTGAATTTGACGTGGTTGAATGACACGTTTGGAGAGTTGCCAGGAAATGCTGATCAAAATACCATTGTATTTCATTCACGTGCTTACTTGTTACGCATCATTTCAGGTGTATTGTTCTGTGGAAAAAGTGCAGGTTATTTAAAATTAGTGTACTTGCCTCTCTTGACAAACATTGGTGAAATTTATCAATATAGCTGGGGGGCCGGATGTTTGGCATTCTTATATAGAGAATTATGCAAAGCCACGAATCCGACTACACGCCAAATTGGTGGACCCTTGATTATATTATAAGTATGGGCATGGGATAGACTTCGAGTGGTATCACCGAATCGAGAGAGCGGAGCTATTATCCCGGATTTACCTCTTGCTCAAAGGTATGTGTATTGAATAAAAATTATGATATCAATTCACTATATAAATTGAATAATTGTATCATATCAGATGGAGCACGCATAGGGAGATCACAAAAATACCAACACATACTCTCAGACATATACGAAATGCACTCGATATGGCAGATAAGAATTGTGTAAGATTTCATAATCTAAATTGTAGGGGTGTTGTTCGATTGTCGGTTGGTTCTGTTCGGTTATTCAACTGAACAAATCGATGAACACCCCTACTAAAATTATTATTTGATTGGGTTATAAATTATTTATGTATGTTACAATTTAATCATTGTAGTTCATCTGGGAGCCATACACTGATGATATCCGAGAGCAATTACCAGAGTATTGCTTTGAAGGAAATCAGTTGTGGACAGTTGTGGTCCCCTTGATTTGCATGCATATTGTGGAATGGCATCAGCCAGATAGAGTTCTTCGCCAATTTGGGTTTCAGCAACACATTCCTCGTGCACCTTATCAAACTGATGAGTTGCATAAACTTGAACTCTTGCCAATTAAGAGGGAAATAATGCAAAAACAAGAAAAATGGATTGCATTATGGAACAATAGGGCTAACTTAATTTTTTCTTCACAACCTTCTTCAAGACCACTACATTATCATTCTCAATACATGGAATGGTACAGACGCATCACTAGGAGATGAATTTCTGTCACGGGGGCTACTTATTGTGTAGTAGTGCATAATTAAAATTGAATATTTTATTTTTTTATATAGAATCATCATTATGGTATTGTTTAACATTATACCTGTGTGCAGGTTGATGGATTAGAAAAGATGTTAGTTGTTAGAGATATTGACACTATACAACAAATAAGGTCTACTTTGTGTGCTGCACTTGGAGAGCAAAGACGTTATTTCAGGGATTCGTAATCTCCAGATCCATGTCCGAATCCTACTTATCCTAATATGGATGTGGATGTGGATGTAGATGAGTCGACCACTTTGACAAAGACAAGATGTGGCCGAAAAACAAAACGGAAAAAGGTGACACGTAGGGAAGAAGTAACACGACCATCTACTACTTGGTCTTCTGATATTGTACCTCATCCTATATCTTATCATTCACAGGATTCTTATGGAGCTAGCTCACCTTGGGTTGCTGGTTCATTTGCACCTAACACATCACAATATGGGTTTCATACTTTCCAAAACCCCTCCTATATGGGTTTTTCACAATGGTGTGCACAAAGCCAATCACCTTGGAACATGGGTAGCATGGTTACTCCATCTACACTAAACATGTTTCCGTCTTTTGCAAGACCATCTTCAGTAGAGCAATGTTTTGGCATGTCTAGTATGCCAGATTATCCACAACCCACATTCATGCACCATAATTATGGGACAATGCCAACAGTTCAATTTGATCCATCACCGTCCTCTGAAGCAACACAACCTCCACAACCTCCACGTAGAAATGCACGTCCAAATTTTCGTAATGCTTGAACTCTATGCAACTATATTTTTATTTGTGACTATTTAATATGTATAAGAGTACTTTGTGTAATGTTTGAACTATATTTGATTTTTTTAACTATGTAATTTTGGAGTAGAGGGTTGTATTAAAGTAACAAGAAAAACACAAATAAAAAGGACAGACAAAATAATAATTGAGTTAGAAAAATGAAAAAAAATCAAATAATTTAAATAAGGTAATTGAATTTTCATTAGGTCCAAAAATTAAATAATTACATAATTTAGTAAAGGATTGAACTAAATTGATTATAATTATCTATCGGAAAGGAAGATGAGTTGAGATGAACACTAAGATTTTCTATATACGATTGTTGTAAACACTAAGACTAATGTTAACAAAGTCATAAATATGTACAACAACTTATAAATATTAGTAAAATATTAATGAAAACATAAAATTAATACAGAATAGTGGATTGCAACACTAAAGTTCCAACATTTGCAAAAATGAAAATATTAATATAAAAGACTTAAAGTTCATATTGTCCTAATATAACCCCTATTGCATGTCCTAGTATTGTGGCCAGATAAAGCACATTTACTACAGAAACTTGTGGTGTTTGCTCCAGCATCATTCCAATCCATCTCATTGCGAATACGTTTCACCTTCAGCCGACCCTTTTCTTTAATCAAATTTGGATTTGGAATAATTGTAGGCCCATCTATTGTAGGCCAATAGGCATGATCTCCAATTGGGACAAAACATGTGGACCAAGAGTTTATGTTGTTTTCCAATTTGTATATAGGGTGAACAAAGTTTCTATAATCAAAGTTCCCAATAAGACACCCGACAATTACATGAGAACATGGTATTCTCAGTTGTTGAAATTTACCACATGTACAACTTATTTCTTTGAAGTTCACAACCTGTATGTGTCCCCCTTTCTTCCGTGAATTTTGACGTCCCGATGTTACTTCATAAACACCATTTCTTTTGTCATACTTCCGAACATGATGTCCATTAGCCCTCATTCTCCTTTTTTTCAAAATTTCAATTGCAAATGAAGTATAAACACACCCATCATTTAGTTGCCTCATGCATCGATCCTCCTCTTTTCTATAACGATCTACCAACTTGAAATAAATCATTTCAATCATTGTTGTGATAGGCATTCCCCGAACATCTTTCAATATTCCGTTCACACTTTCAGCAACGTTCGTTGTCATGCTACCCCAAGGAGCTCCACCATCGTATGCAAGGGCCCATTTTTCCTTTGAAATTTCCTTTATCCATTCATACGAATTGGGTTGGTTTTTCTCAAGTGAGTCCATCATCTCATCGAACTTTCGTCGTTGACTTTGATATGCTAAACATTCGAATGACCTCTTAGTATAAAATATTCAACATATAACATTAAAATATTTATAATTGATTTTAGATACCTGCGTTGATGATGAATTTTTTTATCGCAACATTTTTGAAATGCTTGTTGTAATTACTTGATAGGTGGCGAATGAAGAACCGATGAGGTGCCATTTCCCAATATTCAGATCACACAGTTGTTAAAATTCCACCATGTCTATTAGAGACAATGCAAATATCTAATCTATCTGCACACACTACCTCGCGTACTCTACGCATGAAGTAACCCCAATTCTCATTATTTTCAACTTCCACAACAGAAAATCCAATAGGCAAAATTGTATTGTTGCCGTCAAGTGCTGATGCCATTAACAATACACCTTTATACCTTCCAGTGAGAAAAGTACCGTCAATGTATAACACTGGCTGACAATACTTGAAACCCTCGATGGAAGGTTTCCAAAACCATACGATGCTATCAAAGCACCTGACATTTAGAAACAACTGTTCATTTGCATAATATGGAAAATGAGACATATAATAACAAGATCCCGGGTTCTTTACACATACAGCATGCATCCAAGGGCGCAAATTAGAATAAGACTTTGCCCAATCTCCGTATATCTTTGAAATTGCTTTCATTTTTGCCACCCAAGCCTTCTTGTAGCTGATTTTTATCTCATACCTTTCCTTTATATTAGACTGGATCACTCATATCTTCAGTGACACATCGACCTTCACCATTGCCTCAATTATTGGATATAAGTAATCCGTATTGAGATTTCTGTTGTCTTGCGATGAAAGGAAATCACAAGTGTGATCTCCATTATATTTCGTGATCTCCCATAAAAACCCATTTTTCTTCTTGCATGTAGCATGCAATCTCCACTGGCATCCATCATCATATTCATTGCATACTAATGTGATTGTGTTTGCCCTTGTCTCTTTACTTCAAAACTCTTTCTGGTGTCTAATGGAGTTTTCTTTAGCTGCAATTCTAACAGCATTCCTTGACTGAAAAAACATCCCGACCTTGAGATCCGTTGATGAGTTCCAAAATGAAGCATTAGTATTTGCATTGTATGGATGAATTTCCATGGCTGACTCATCACATTGAGTGTATGAAGGGATATTTGGAAAAAATGTAGGGGTAAAGTTATTACAATGCACCCCATCTCCGACCGCCTCTCTATTCCCCTCCTCCTCCTCCTGCTCCTCTTCCTCCTCCTCAGCATCATCACCATCACCATCACCATCACCATCACTATAAGATTGAAAATTTGATGGACCAACATCATCACCCTTACAACATTCAATATATAATTCAATACAATACATGTCCATAGTAGTATTGACCATCCCCATCATCTTATTCAGATCATCATTATCACAAAGCTCAAGACAAGTGTAATGTAATTTGTCACCATGCATTGCATGTGGATAGCGAAACTCAATCTTAACTTCATTCAATGACAATTTTACATCAGCTCTAATCTTATCGTATAAAATACTTATATCCAATTGTGTAGGCACCGTTATTATTTTGTAAAATCCATTCTCATAATCAACTCCGCATTCATTTCTAACTTTATTACCCCCCAACGTACCACTACTAGCAACGAATTAGACATTTCTGTTACCTGAAAAATAAATGTAATAATACTATTAAAGAAACATATTAAATTTTGCATCATATTTCTATATAGATTAATACAAATTATAATGAACATTTCGTGATAAACATCTAATCTAAATTTACCCTAAATTAATACTTCTGCTAATAATTCACATTAGCCTTTATATTACTAACCATTATAATTTTAATAAATATCTAATCTAAATATTATTAAAACTATTTTCAACTTCAGTCATTTCAACTTCATATCTAATCTAAGTTATTTACGTTTTTTTACCATATAATCTCTTTAATTATCTAACCTAAAGTACTATAAAAAAAAACTAATTCTTAAATAACGAAATTTCTTTGCTACCATTAATAAATTTAATTTTGTTATTTTTTTTTCTAACTATGAAAACTAGAATACACAAACTTATACTTTTATACAAATGAAAATAAAATAAACAAAATCATACCAAAAGCAAATACAAATTAAAAGTGAAGTGAACGAAAATTAAAAGAAAAGACATACCTGGATATGAGCTTACTGGATGAAGAGGAGAAATGATATTTGAGCTGAAGACGAAGTAGAGAAATTCAGATCAATTTTTTTTTTTGCAGTGGGGTGGTTGAAAAATAAAGTGGGATGGTTTAGCGTTTTGTAATTAACTTTACAAGCCTATCCGACTTTGTAAAAGTCGGATACCTTCTATCCGACTTTTACAATGTCGGATAGCTTTTGTCCGACTTTGTAAAAGTCGGATTGCTTTTATCTGACTTTTACAAAGTCGGACAGATTAGGAATTATTTATCCGACTTTTTAATAGTCGGATAGACTAAAAAAACTGGCCTCCATGTCTTTTTGAAAGTCGGACAAAAAAAATATCCCAAATTTATGAATAATTAGTAAAATATCCTAAATATATTAATAGTTTTGAAAAAAACCATAAAAAATTCTTTATTCCCATTTTGCAAGTACCTAGTTAGGTGAATTCACTATTGGTGTTAATTCATCAAATTGTTTAAATGAAGGCATTTGTTCAATAGATATCTTGAATGGGTGGGCCATGTCGAATTTGGTTGGGTCAATAAAAAATTAGTTATGTTCAGGCTATGTCCAGACCGCATTAATATATACATAGGTCGGGCTGGACCTAAGTTTTAAATTTCATTTTCTAATCAAATTTGCCCATCAATTAATAAATACTTATTAAATATACATTTTATTTAAAAATTAATAATTATGTATATATTTTTATAATTTATAATATATAAATATATAAATATATTTTTTTATTAAAATATACATATTCGGGTCGGTCGGGCCGGACTTGAGTTTTCATACTAAACCCAACCTAACCCAACATATCTTCGAGCTTCGGTGGGCTTGGAGGCCGGGCTTTTTACATAATATACTTGCCCAAGCCCGACCCACAGGCGTGCCGCGGGACGGTTGAACAAGTCTAATTATATGTATCATTTTATTGGTTGCACCTTTCATGAGTATAATCGAATTTGAGTTTTCTCCCAGTATGCGATGCTTGCTGAGTTATATTTTTAGATAATGTTTTGTTGTTTTTTTTTAATAATTATAAGTATCTTCATTGAGATAATTTTGTTCTGGGATAAGTAACAGTTAAGGATCTTCACCCCTCCCAACAAGTTATTTAGTGGGATTCGAACATTATTCTCCTCTAACTTACTCGGGATGCTTACCCAACATATGTTTTATTACTCTTTAATTACACTATTGTCATCTCAAATAAAAGGTTATAGTGATCATTTAATTAAAGTTCCAAGCAAAACATATGATAAGTTTGAGACAAACTGAAGAAAATTGTATTCAATTAAGTGTGTAAAACATTGATTACAGAGTGATACTTATACTAGTTACATGTTTAGGTTGTTAGCTTCTTGATCTTCCATTGACATCTTAAAGAAAAATGAATTGTCATCTGCAAACAAAAGATTAGATGCTATCTTGTAACCTTGTATAATCTTTCAACCCAATTTTAATTTAAGGTAGAAAGACCTTCAGCACATATAATAAATTGAACTATACTCTAGAATATAATTCCTAAATACTAGTTTATTATATGTTACATGATTTATCAATTTGAAATATAAATAACATGATGTCCTGAGCAAATTGTGTGAGTAGACTAAATCAAGGTGAAATTGGGTATATATAGTTTTTTTTGTTGCCCATCTAGTTTATTGGAGCTTTGCTTCGCAGAAATTGGACATATATAACTTTAAACACTATTTATTTGTTTCTTTTGATAATAATTCATTAAACCCGTACTAATTGTCTCTTAAAAAATGTGGATGTAAAATTTCCATTATACTAAAAATGTTTGGCGTGAATAACATATTTTTACAATAATTACTTTAGATAATTTATTAAAAAAATCAATTAACTAATTAGCTTGTATTATAATCCATTACACCCTGTCAAAATTAATTGGTTGACCTATGTACTTTGAAACTCAACGTTATCAATAGTTTAGTCTTCTCTGCTAGCCAAAACTCCACAACTTATCTACAAGCCCCCAATGTGAAGCACAATAACATCAATGAAATCAACAGTTTAGTCTTTCTACTAACTCTTATATTATGTCAAAATATTATAATTGTTATTTTGTTTCTACACACTTTGATACCATATAAAAACTCTGTTGGCTTTCTGAGTGTTGGTTTAAACTACACAAATAAATGTGCGGAGGCATGTATATATAGACAGAGAAATTAAAACCTAATCTACATCATTTATGCAATTATTAATTTTATATATATTAAAGCCTTGTTTTTTATTTATAAACAGCAGTGCTGAATAAACTGAATTCATTTAATAAGTATTTATTTTAATATAAATTTATATATATATAAAGTATCGATCAGTACTGAATAATACTAAACTGAATGGATTATACGTCAAAAAAATATCATTAAAAAAAAATATGTTGAAAAAACACGCCTAAATTTATGAAGTTTGTTCATATACTATATGGCCCAAGGCAGAATCTAAACAAAGCGCTTGGGTTGGGCCTCATACAGTTTCAGTAAAGTTTGAGTTCTAATTCTAACTAATATATTAAAAATGCAGTTTGAGAACAATTTCCAGCCTTAATTAATTGAAATACTTATCATTTTGAATTGAAGAGGTGATTATAAATTATTTGCATATATAAAGAGCAAGTTAAAATTATTATAAAATATGAAAAATAAGACCAATGCACTTCAATAAAAAAAAATGTGCATTTTGTTGCTGATTTTGTTTTTCACAAAGTTATCGTTACTTTGCATTTCAAAATCCCTGGATCAAATTTCACATAGTTATCCTAGGGCTGTGCATAATTCGGTTTTATCTAAATTTCTGAACCGGACTGGACAAAACCGAATTGTGTAATTTGGATCGGTTATTTTGCATTTCGGTTTGGATATTTTATAGTTCGGTTCGGTTCGGATATTTTGCATTTCGATTCGGATATTTCATCGTTCGGATAATTCAGTTTTTTTAATATGGTATTTTGATCTGTTTTATATGTAAGTTTGAATTGTTAACAGATAACTAATGTTATGTTTAGTTCATTCTAATGCAATATGATGGATTAATATTTTTTGTTGCGTTTATAAGCCTTTTTGTTGCTCAGGTAAAGTTGTACTTTAATGAAAACTCAATTGCATTTTTTAATTAATTCGGTTTTGTTCTGATAATCGAAATTTAACCGAAATATTTTTTGGTTTGAAAATTTTGATTTCTAGATGAATTCGGTTCGGTTAGGTAAATTTTTTTACAAAAATTTGGTAATTTGGTATTGATAATTCGATTCGGTTCGTATTATCCGAATGCTTCCCCTAGCTAATCCAAAGAGTAAAGTATGATTACTTTACTTTATGAAAACCAATGTCACCTTAGAAAAAATTAATATTTTATTATATATTTTAAATTTTTTTGTATTATCTTTTTTATTATTCATTTAATTTTGGAGAAGCTATAGATGGGATTAATTTGTGGGAAAAAAATTTGAGTAAGGCCTGAGTCACCTCAAACTGGTCGTGGTGGCTTAACTAATATATGAAATAAGCTTGATTTAGCATAGAGAAAAGTCTACATCCAACATCATATGTGATTCAAAAAGTATCTAACATAGAAAAATGTTTTAATTCATATTTAACTATTTGTATCAATGAAATCTAGGGTAATATAAACAAGATCTAAAGTGGTGCAAATTACATAATAGTAATACATATTGAAACTTTTTAGTGACAGGACTCGATTGTCTCTAGTTCTTGTTATATGATTAAGGCTCGGTTCTTTATCTTATAAGTAGCTATACTGAATTGAATGATACTGAATTGAACTGAACTGAATGGTACTGAAACCGAACAATACTGAAATTGAAAATAATTAATACTATAAATGATAATATTTATTATTAACAAAAATAATTAATTAAAATTTAAATAATACTATATATTATAATAAAATTTATTAATTGTTACATATAATAATAATATTAGTAGTTATCATTAAAAATTATTATTATTACTATATTTTATTTTATTGCAATTATACCTGTGAATATTATTTTTTATTATTTTAATTATTATTAATATTTATAAAATATTATTACCTTTATTTATTTGTCATACAAAATTTTCTTTGTAAAAATAATAATTTATAATTTTAAAAATATTATTATTAATTACCTTTTCTTTGTTAGTTTTTATAATTACTAATATTGATATAATGTATAAATAGAAATGAACTATATTTAAAATGATATTATTATTAATATTTCATATTTTTTTATTATTTATGATATTAATATTCATTAATAATATATTGATATAATATATAAATTGAAATTTAATACTGAATGCTGATGAAAATGAACTGAATAATACTGAACTAAATTGAATTAAATGATACCGAATTGAACTAAACAGAAAATAAGTGGAAACATGGTTGCCTATGTATGCCAAAAATTCAGTCCGGGTCAGTTGCAGGTTTCGAGGAACGCACAGTTAGCGAGCTGTTTAGTGGTGATAGGCTCTCTTGGAATTCGGCTATGTTAAGGTTCCTATTTACCAATACTGAAGAGGCAATTGATTCAGAGGTTGCAAATCCCATCACAGCAGGCATCAGATGGTATTTTTTGGCGTTTTGAGAATAACGGTCTTTTTTGGGTTAAATCTTGTTACTATGCTTTGACTCAAAGGTCGAACCTTAATGATTTACCTTCGAACTTTACTTCACCGATTTGGAAATCCATTTGGAATATTCATATTCCACCGAAAGTTCACCTATTTCTTTGGAAGGTTGCGACGAACTTATTGCCTACGCTTGCTAGATTACGCCAAAAGCATGTTGATGTGGATCACTTATGCCCCCTTTGTCATGACGCCATTGAAGATGACTACCATGCCCTTATCACATGTGCTCTCGCTATGCAGGGTTGGAATGAAATGTACGGGGAAGGTTGGCCTTTGCACATCAGTTCGGTCATCGATTGGTGGAGATGGGTGCTAGCAAAAGGCAAGGAGTTGACTGCAAAAACAGCTTGCCTTCTTTGGGCTGTTTGGGGTAGGAGAAATCATGCCGTGTGGAATAACAAGTTGCGATCCTCACCTCAAGTTCCTAGGCACGGGTTAGTTTTTCTAGCTGCATGGCAAACGGCTAATTTAAAACCAATTTCAGGTTCAAGCTCGACAGGGTAGCAATGGAGACAGCCTCAGGCAGGCTGGGTGAAGTGCAATATTAAAGTTAGTTTATTTGATTCTGGGAATAGCATTGGCCATGTTGTGAGAGATAGCACCGGAGTAGGAATTACCACAGATCCACTATGCTTCAAGGAGGGGGCGATCCATTTCTAGCTGAAGCGTTAAATTGCAAAGAAGCTCTCAGTTGGCTAAAAGGCTTATAACTTGATAACATTTATTTGAAGTTTAGACGCTTTGAACGTGGTTAATGTTCTTAATAATAATTTACCAATTGATTCACCTATTGATCTTATTTTTTCTGAGCGTAAAACTCTTTTAAGACATTTTTTCTTTTATTAGATTAGTTTTTATTAATAGGGATTCTTAATTTCACTCTTACCATGTATTAGACATGAGATATTGACCAGTAAAAAAATAATAAAACACAATTTTCGCCGCATGGTTCTGTACCTTTTTTGTCGTTTTTTTTACTTTACTTTTTTATGTCATTTTCTCCTATTTTAAATGTAAATACCTTGAGAAAGTACCCTCTTTTGTCCTCATTGATAATTAGTATTATTTATATGACCCTCCGCTTACTGTCCTACTCCTATCTTTTCTAATATTCTCTATCCTTTCTCAATCAATATTTCATTCCTAAATATAATGGATTTGAATTCTCTTAAAACTCTCGTAATTTAATTAATTATAATTATTTATTTAAATTTTAATAGTTTAAATTTAATTTTAGTAATTTATGAGATTTATATTGTAATAAAATTTAAATTATTAAAATTTAATAAATAATTAAAATTAATTAAAATGTATAAATTTAGAGAGTTTAAACTTTAGATAATCCAAATCTTAAATTCATACATTAACTATTGCCCTTGTTGTATTAGATACCATTGGATACTCCCAAAACCACATTAGGAAAGAACAATATACCAGGACCACACGACTAGCATATATTAAAGTCAAGGTACGGTCAATAGCACATCCCATAAGAAGTCTTTTTTATATAATTGGTTTAGTATAGTGGACAAGATACAGTTTTGAATCCCAGTTTCGTCCGATGTTATAGAGCTTTCCTCTCAATCCATCTATTGATAAATTAGTAATCGGGAATAAAAGTGGAAATATTTAGTTATTGCATCGAAAGCTGAAAAAATGTACTATCATTATATTTAAGAAAAGAACAAGCGAAATGAATATGTTAAGTTTTGAAAGTCAAACAATAATATGCTAGAAGGAATGAGAAGATGACACGTACCAAGTCAGTACGAGATCTATTAAACGGAAGACTGACATCAAATGATAAAGGATTCAAATTGAAGCTCGAATTTCAATCTAATGAATTATTTTTCTATTCTCACAACAGAGTGATTCTATTTCCTAACGGATTGATTTGAAGAAGCAATAGGTGGATAGATGAGCTGTCAATTTCAGAAGATGCCAAGACAAGTTCAACGACTACATTCTTGATTTCAAGTATAAAAGGAGCAAGAAGACAAGTGTTAGAACTTGGTGATTACGCATGAATTTCTAAGAAGCAAAACTCTGCCAATTTACAAGCTTTAAAGAAGTTCAATCAAGAAAACAACTACTCAACCAACATCTGCTTTGAACAAGAGATTAGATTAGATCATTTGAATTGTAATATTTGATTATCTGTAACTGGAATAACGTTTCTATAAGTTGATTCCAGCTATTGTCTAGAATTAGTTGAGTTGCTAGTAGAATAGGGTATTCTACTCAGCGGGTGAGCGATTACAGTTTGGAGAATACTTTCTGTAATTAGGGAAATTTGTGAAAAGCTTTTTCGCCTAGGGTAAAGGAGTTGAGATTACTGAATTAAAGCCAAGCCACTCTCTTGGGACTGGATGTAAGCACAGGTTGTCGGACCAGTATAAAATCTTTGTGTTCTTTATTTTGAAGTTTTTCCAGATTTTACTCAGCCAGCTGACCTACTCAGTGGAGCTCATATGATCGCGAAAATTTTTCTTAAGTTATTAGAGCGAGTCATTCAGCCCATCTCTGATTCATTGAGTGTACGCATAGGGACTAACAAGAAGATGCAAGTACCATTTGCAAATACAATTACGAACAAAAAATTGCTTCGTACCGTACAGAAGCCCCCCACGACAATTCCAGCATAAAAATTTTAACGACATAAGAAAAATTCACAAAAACCTAGACAAAGGAACTTGATCAAAGGCGTTGGCCCTCCAATACCCCCACAATCTTCTCGACATTTTAGCTACTAAACAACTCAAGCTTTTCCCCTACCCGAAACACCAACATTTCTTCACTTTCGCGCAATACACTTCCTTCCGCTCTAAGAATCACTTTGTTCATATTCGATTTGTCCGGCTCCGACGAACTAGAGACCCCAACTAATGGTACAACTTCATTCCCCATCCTCGGACTCACACTGATACTGTTTCGCGGAATACTATCAGTTTGGACCCCGTCGCTATCTAATTTATTCTCACTAGTTGCACCCTCATTCGTAGAATTACTTGAGGGAACCGAATTTCCCCCTACAGAAGAAGCTACCTCCAAGTCAGTCGAGCGATCCGAATAACTTTCCTGGCAATGTTGACACCCTACACCCTGACGTAAGCTAGCATAAATAATTCATTCACTAGAACCCACCAACAGCTTCAATTTCTTATTAGTGGTCCCTATAGGAACCGATACAAGGCACGATATCACATTGAGGCGATCCGGTCTACCGAAATTTGAGTCCAAAAAAGAACGAGGCGGAAGTTTATTTTTTGCAAAAAAAATTTAAAATTACTGAGTTGCAGGAATTTTTTGCAACAAAAAAAATACAAATAAAAACCCGCTCTTTCACTCTCTATACGCCACTTCGGCAAGAAGGGATAACTGATGTAATTTTGTCAAATTCAGGGCTAGGCGTTTGGTGGAAAAAACTAACAATAACTTACGTATTTGATGTATATTATTAATTATAAGTTCATAATTTTGTTGTGGAGCTGCCGTTTATCGGTGAAAGTACAGTTGTGCTTTTGAGTTTATAATTGTTGTGGCTCACGGAAACACGTGTACACTGCATATCCCCACATATGGTATGATATTGTCCATTTTGGGACTAAGCCCTCATGGATTTGCTTTTGGGCTTTACTCCAAAAGATCTTATACCAATGGGGATATGGTCCACACCTATAAACCATTCACTTTCCAACTTTATTAGCAATGTGGGATATTTATTAGCTCAACAATTGTGATTTTTACCAGATAGTGACCATACTTAATAATGCATTCAATCCACACTTTCTTGAGCAGACTTGATTTTCAAGGGACCCGACAACTTTTGTTTTGCTGGTCTTGAGGATTCTGCTGGTTCAATATTATGTTTGTACTTTGTATATTGTTAGTCCTGATAATGTATTCACCGAGCCATTCCTCAAATCTTGAGCTTTGAGAGGAAAATAATGTAGGGTTAACTTTAAAAAAGTACTTTATGGTTTCACTCATTTGTAAAATAGGGTCTGAGGAATTTTTTTGCAAAACGGGGTCTGTGGTTTCAAAAAATTTGTAAATAAAGGATCTTCAATATTAAATTATGTCACGAAAATGGGTAATCTTGTTCTTTTTTATCTGAATTTTTGCAGGATGGTTATTAAATATATAATACACATCGGTGAAAAATTTTAAAATTTTTTTAACGATGCAATTTTTTTAGCTAAATTATGAAAACAAACTTTGAAAAATCATAAAAAAATAAAAAAAACTCCAAAAATTACTCAAATTATGATGTATAATTTTTAAATAATAAGGTTAAATTATTAGAATATTGAATTGTTAAAAATATTCAATGCAACACCACTATTTTGAATTCATAGGCCCCTTTTTACAATTTTTTTTCAATCACAGACCCATTTTAAAAAAGAAGTTCCTCGGACCCCATTTTATAAATGAGTGAAACTACAAGTTATATTTTTAAAATTTGCCCAATAATGTAAATGGGTTGTATATTTCTTTTTTTGGTAAAACTGAGAAAACAAACAAAACTATACTAAACTAAGTCTAGGGTATCATTACATAAGGATCGACTCTTCAAAATAATGACATGACTACAGTGGAAGTTGTAGCTTGCTGGGTACTTGATCACGACATATCCCCATACATGATATGATATTGTCATTTTGAGCCTAAGTCCTTATGTTTTTTTTCTTTGATTTCACCCCAAAAGGCCTCATACCAATGATGATATTGTCCACACTTATAAACCCATGTATCTCCTTCTTGTTAGCTAATGTGGGACATCGTTCTAACCCCAACAATCCTCTTGAACAAAGTACCATCGAGACTTCCCTCGATCGATCATTCATCCGTAAATTCTCTCTACAAATCGATATTTTATCCACTCCAATGCGATGAAGGACAGGTAGAGAACCATAAGTTTCACGGATCACTGGTGATCAATTGGGCGAACCAACTTTATTCGACTATCTGAGGATTCATCCACATCACGACTAATATTGGAGCATGGTTTTGATACTAATTGTAGCGGCAAGCGGAAACACTTGGACACGACATATCCTACCACATGGTATAATACCGTCAACTTTGAGCTTAAGCTCTCATGGTTTTACTCTTGGAAGTTACCCCAAAAGGCCTCGTACCAATGGTGATGTTGTCCACACTTATAAACACATTTGTCTTCTTCTTATTAACTAATGTGAGACATTGTTCGCACCCAACAAAAGTGAAGCCATGAAAGAAGCCAAACGATGGTAAACATCATTCAATTCAACTATCTACTCTTTGCCGAGAAGCTCTTTAACACCCACAATAAGATTATATCAATCACTCATGTCTACACTAAATATTCCTAGGCATCATAGCCAACTAACCATTCACCATATCTGCGCATTCTTAATCAAAATGGATCAGATCTTTTGATTCGATTAACTAAATTATGGGTGAATCGATTATTCCAAAGCTTCGTCATCTTAGCCCATGGCGAAGAGTACTAGGCAGAACCCACATGTAATAACATTATTTATTTATTAAGAGAAAAAAATAAGCCGAATCAACCGTTCAAATACTAATGAAAGTAATAATATTACTTTAACAATAATTAAAATTTTTTTAAAAATAATTTATATATAGTCAGGTATATAATTGTTGGAGCGAAATTAATAAGATGTCTAATCTTGTTTCACAATAATTTGAAGAACATATATAATTTGTGTGGAATAAAAATTTGAATTATTAATTTATTAATATATGGCCTTTATTCCAAACAAAAATCTTCAAAAAGTGAAAGTGGAGCCCGTAAATCTGGGGCCACCGACTTTTGGGAAAGAAATAGAATATGCAACAATAATACTAATTAGACACAAAGAAAATTTAAAGATGGAGTCAAGGGACACCAGGCTGCCCATTCTCTTTAAAATTTTGGTTTCAAAATTAGGGTAAACTTTATGAATATTTACTTATGGTTTCAGCGTTATTATGAACAACCTTTTTTAAAATCGGGTTTGAGATTTGAACGTTATTAAAATATTATCTTTTATTATCATTTCAGGGATTCATACAGGGCACCGAGTATGTCATATCATTTTCACTTAATAGTTAACACGTATCCACTTTTTATTATTATAATATAATAAGTGAGGATGGTACTAAATACCCCGATACCCTATATAAAGCCCCACCATTTCGATCTCTCACTAACTAGGCATTTGATTTCATTCTCTCCATATATATCTCAACCTTAATTTCAATTGCAATTCGTTCTCAGCTATCGATTCCCTAAATTTTTTTATTGGGACTCAAATCCCTAATTATGAGTTCGCAAACTTCAAGTAATTCGAACTATGTTATTCGTAACCACTCATCAAAATATGTATCGTGATTCGATTGACTCACAACATTGGAAGGAATTCTTTTAGAAGTTCAAAATTGTAATAATTTTCACCCCTTGTCGAAATCATTGGTAGAAATGTTTGCTCATTGACTTTGAAATGAAAATGCTTGTCCAAACCGTGTATAGTTTGTGAGATATTTTATGGTTACTTGATGTACCGCTTAGTAGAGATATGGGGTTATCTCACATTGGAAATATATAAGAACGATGAGTGGTATATAAGTGGTGTAGATTGAGCCTTAACACAAGCCAAATGATTTTGTGTTAGATGAGCTCAACCTCACTTGTATGCTCACTCAAAGCTATGAGAAATTATTTAATGGTACGGGACCAAAGGACCCTTCTCCTTGCATGAATGACATGTGTTCTAGAAATGAATAGAATAATAAAAGTAATAGCATGAAGTAGTTTCTGGAACACATGTCATTCATGTAGGGAGAAAGGTAATTTGGTTCCGGACTATTGTATAATTTCCTCAAAGCTATCAAGCCCAAAACTCTGCAGGCCAATAGATTCTCTACATGGTATCAGAGCAGATAAAGGTCTGATAACCGAAAAGATCCTATGTACGTATTTAAAGTCCTGATAGAGTTTGGGCTAGCGGAGAAGACTAGACATGTTGTTGACCTTGGGCCTTGGATAAATAGACCAAGGAATGTTTGCCAAATGACAACTGATCCAGACCCAGTTGCACTTGTGGCGTCATCCCACATTGGAATAAATTAGAAATGATCGGTGGTATATAAGTGAAGTACATGAATGGATGATATTTTGATCCAATAATGATATTTTGTCAAAAACAAAGTAAACATAACCTACACATATTTGTATAGGAATATTTTAGACTCCATCTGATATGGAATTAAAGCTACCAAAGATATATTATCGAAGCCATTTTAAAAAATATTCAAAAGAAAAATAGAACAATTGACAAAATCATCAAACAAAATGAAAATCGCTTAAATATATTAGTAGGGCCGAGTTCGAGTATTTACACATTTGAGCTTAAGCAGAGTTCAGGCTCGATGGGCCTGGGCCTGGGCCAAATAGGGCGACCGTGGTCATAAACAAAATATATTATAAAATAAGAAATGTGTTGTAGTGGTATTTTTGAATAGTTGGACAAAAGGGAAGTTTGAAATTTTTTCTCACGTGAATTCACATTTCTTGCTATTCAAATTAGGTTTGGTCTATAGTAACTTTGGGTTTTTCTAAAATGTGTTGTAGTCTGCGCGGAAGGCCGAAGATATCGCATATTCCGCAACAGTATAATATTGTCTAATTTGAGTATAAGCCCATATGAATTTGCTCTTGAACTTTACATAAAAGGACTCGTACAAATGAGGATTTTGTCAATGCATACATACACATGAGTTTCATTACTTCGCATACCAACACAAAGTAACCATTACTTTGCCCTTCATCATCATTGAATCAAGGGCTTATACATAGAAACTCTCAATAATTGTCCCTAAAAGTCAATTTACCCTGAACTTTTAAAAGTTCTAATTACCTCCTTGAACTTGGAAAAAATGCATCAATTTTCCCTGAAAGCCACGTGTCATCTTTTGGTTGGTTTGACTTTTCAAAGATGTCATTTTCCTGGTCTTTCTCTCTTCAACCAAAAGTTGACACGTGACATTAAAAGAGTTATGAGGTTCCCTTTTAAACAAGTTTAGTAGGTTGCGTGAAACTTCGGGGGGAAATGAGCTTTCAGAAATGTTTCCAATATATATATGAAGTCCAAATGTTTTCTCCAAGTGGATTTAATTCTCGTAAAATATCAATATATACAATTTTTTTAGAACATCAACAAATTTGATTGTGTTCCTTGTAATAGAGTCTAAAATTCGTTGCAATGTAGAGCTTTGTGCTACGCCATTGATGAGCACAAAGAATACAAGAGCCGTCAGAATTCCAACGGTCGACCTTTCTTTGGATAGATCAATCGTTAGTGAGTTAATAGTTAGAGCATGCGAGGAATTCGGTATTTTTAAGGTCGTTAACCATGGAGTAAACATGGATGTGGTTACGAGGTTAGGGTTGTGATTTTTTTAATAAACCAGCTTTTGAAAAACTACGAGCTGGTCCTCCAAATCCTTTTGGCTATGGCAGCAGAAATATCGGCTGCAATGGCGATACAGGCCAACTTGAATATCTTCTTCTTCAAACAAATCCTTCATCTATTTCTCAGCTATCTAAAACCATCTCCAATCACCCTGCCATTTTCAGGTACACTTTTTCTTGAATTAATGTAATCTTGTTCAATTCCCGAAATAGAATTTAATATGTCAAGCCCAAATAGCCGACTGCCAAGTTCAGGGGGCTGGTGATGTATTAACCTAGTGTAATGATTAATATATGGGTTTTATATGTTGTTGCAGTAGCGTATTGAATAATTATACAAAAGAAACTAGAGAATTGGCTTGAGAGATTCTCGTTCTACTCGGTGAGGGATTCGGGATTGCAGATAAGTAAGTACACGTTTAGTATGCTAATCCAAGATGTTAAAAGTGATTCAGTGTTTAGACTTAATCATTATCCAACGGTCAACGATTGGGACACATCATCTGAAAGAATAGGATTTGGTGAGCATTCACACCCTCAAATTTTGACCATCTTATCTAACGACGTTACCGGCCTTCAAAAATGCTTGCGTAATGGATTGTGGGTTCCTGTCCCTTCTGATCCCGACGGATTCTTTATAATCGTCGGCGACGCTTTACAGGTTAGTAATCTTTCCAATCGAAAGTTTTTTAAAACAAACTTTTGAAACTTGAAAAAACAATCATAATCAAGCCTGGTATGAGAGGACTTAATAAGGAATTAATGGAACTCTTAAATATTAGTTGTACTTTTAGTGCATAACGTTGTTTTTAATCTCCTAAAACTGTCAAGTATTTTATAGTTAACTCCCCGACCAAAATCTTTTACATTGAAGTCACGATTTTTCTATTGTGATAACATATAACATTTTTATGTCTACAGTGAGATACAACTTCAATAGACGATGCCATAGCTACACAAATATGAATTTTTACTTTGGCCTAGTGCATCGAGGGCCACCCTTGAAGTCGTCTTTAAATGCCTTATGTTGTCTTAACTTTTAAATAACCTCCTGAACTTTCAAATAGTGCATCAGCTTGCTCATTTAATGCCATGTGTCAGCTTCTGGTTATGTAGAGAAAAATAAGGGAAATAACATCTTTGAAAAGTCAAACTAACCAGAAACTGACATGTTGTGTTCAGAGGGCAAACTTGTGCATTTTTTCAAAGTTAAAGAGGGTAATTGGAACTTTTGGTGAGCATTCAGACCCTCAAATTTGACCATTTTACGATCTAATGACGTTCCTGGCCTTTAAATATGCTTGCTTCTTGTCCATTATGATCCCAACGGATTCTTTGTAATCGTCGGCGATGCTTTACAAGTTAGTAATCTTCCAATCGAGAGTTTTATAAAACAAACTTTTGAAACTTGAAAAAACATTCATAATCATAATCATGCCTGTTATGAGACGACTTAATAAGTAATTAATAATCTAACTCTTAAATCTTAGTTATAATGCATAACATTGTTTTTAATCTCCTAAACTTTAAAGTATTTTGTAGTTAACTCCCCGAACAAATTTTTTTATGTCGAGATACAATGTCAATCAACGATGCCATAGCTACACAAATATGAATTTTACTTTGGCCTAATGTATCGAGGACCCCTCTTGTAGTTGTCTTTAAATGCCAGATGTTGTCTTGAACTTTTAAATAACCCCCTAAACTTTTGAAAAGTGCATCAATTTGCTCATTTAATGCCATGCATCAGCTTCTGGTTAGGTAGAGAAAAATAGGAAAATGACATCTTTGAAAAGTCAATAAACGGAAGCTCACACGTAGTGTTCAGAGAGTAAACTGGTGCATTTTTTCAAAGTTCAAGAGGGTAATTGGAACTTTTGAAAGTTTGGGGTGACATCATATATTTAGGGCCGACTTCAGAGGTCCTCGATGCATTAAACTTGTTACTTTCAGTATAGTCTCCCATGTATCAAACGAAATATGTCACGTACTGATAAACGAAAACTATTGTCCACACGGAACTAGAATTAAGTTTGATTTAATCGTTTTTTATGGAAATGAAGGTGATGACAAATGGGAGATTAGTAAGTGTGAGACACAAGGCCTTAATATTAAAAAGTTTAAAGGAAAGAATGTCGATGATGTACTTTGGGGCACCACTTTGTCCATTTCAAGAAATGGTGTCAGCTCCAAATCCAACCAAATATAAGCCTTTTACTTGGGCTGATTATGAGAAAGCCGCCTATTCAACACGGCTCGCTATACCCGACTCGATCTTTTCAATATTCGTTTGGTTCAAAAAACCTGTACTGTTCATCAAGATATTTGTTGAGTGGTGTCTATTTTATTGTGTGACCCACTGATTAATTAAAAATAAAATAAAAAAAGAGAAAAACAAAAAGAGGCAGGTCGACAAAACGTATTTTAAAAAGTGCCCAGTAAAATTACTGTACACAATTCGGCCATACGCATTTTGAATCTCCTATAAATAGAGGAGGGTTTTGCTCATTTGAAGAGCAGACCAAGCAGAACAAAGCAGAGAGCAAGAGAGAAGAAACACAGATAAAAATGTAATCTGTATAGAGAGCCTTAGGAAAAGGGTTCCTAAGAGCTGGGTAAGAGAAAATAGTGAGATTTTGGGAAACACTTGAGTGCCACTATTTTATAATCTCTTGGTGTACCTACTATTATTTTATAGTGGAAGAATTATTCGGAGCTGGTCCCGTGGTTTTTCCCTAATTCATTTAGGGTTTCCACGTAAAAATCTGCGTGTCTTTTATTCTGCTGATATTATTTTTTCTCATAATCTATTATTGGGCCTAACAAGTGGTACCAGAGCCGAAGGTTGTTTTATCAGTAAAATCCATGGATATATTTTTCAAAAATAAATATACTACGACGACGAGAAAATTACGATAAATCCGGTAGCGCAATCCGTTCGAAAAACCGTCGCAGATATGCAATTTAAGTGAATAGTAAAATAGTAATTTGAGTAATAGTATTCATATATAATACTATTTATATTCGGCCATCTTTTATGAATAGTATTATTTAAGTATACGGGAGGCATATTATTACTATTCCAATATACAAGTATTATTTGGGTATACGGTACTATTCACATATACAGTCACTATTTATGTGAATAGTGAAATTCGTGAATAGTAAAATTTTGTCATTCTTAAATTTTTGACATGGCGAATGACGGTGTAATGATCAAATTGACGGATACAAATTATTCAATGTGGAAATCCAGAATGGAGGACTACCTCAATTGCAAAGATTTGTATGATCCAATTGAGGGTGACGACGCAAAGCCGGAGGATATGAAAGAACAGTAGTGGATAAAGTTGAAGAAGCAGACATTGGGTACAATACGCCAATGGATAGATGCTAGCCTGTACAACCACGTGAGGAACGAAACAGATCCCAAAGTTCTCTGGAAGAAGCTAGAGGATATGTACGAGGCTAAAACTGCTCAAGGAAAAGTGTTCATGATTCGCAAAGTCATGTACTTGAAACTGACAGAGGTACGATCAATCACACAACACCTGAACGACTTTGAAGGATTCATAAGTGAGTTAGCAGTCACCGGTATGTCCTTGGATGATGAGATGCAAGCATGTCTTTTGATGGGAACTCTACCAGATAGCTGGGATACTCTTGTTGTATCACTGAGTAACTCAGCTCCAAATGGTGTGGTAACAATGTCTATGGTAAAGAATAGTCTACTTAATGTAGAGCTTCATAGAAGGGACGTTGCCAGTACCAGTTCACAAGCCCTTGTCACAGAGAATAGGGGCTGAAGCAAGAGTAGAGGTCGTGGGAGCGGAAAATCGAAAGATAGATCCAAGTCCCGAGAGAAGAGGTCATGCTACCACTATGGAAAGCAGGGTCATCTCAAAAGGAACTGCCGTTTCCTTAAACAAGAGAATGCAAACCGAAGTCAAGATGATGACAAAAACACATCTGCTGTAGTCACAATAGAAAATGGAGAGGTGGCTTTAGTATCTCACAATGCAGATTGTTGTCATGTTGGAGATGCAGATACTGAGTGGATTGTAGATTATGGTGCCTCATACCACTGTGTTCCAAAAAGGGAACACTTCTCAACCTATAAAGCGGACGATTATGGTACTATTAAAATGGGAAATAATAGTGTCTCGTAAATGGTGGGAATCGGCGATATCTGCGTGAAGACAAGTGTCGGATGCACATTAACACTTAAAAATGTGCGACACATTCCAGATCTTTGATTGAACTTGTTGTCTGTTAGTGTATTGGACAAGGAAGGTTATCACAATCATACAGGCGATGGAAATTGGAAACTCACCAAAGGATCGTTGGTGGTGGCGAAAGGAAGATTGTGTTGCTCGCTATACAAAATGCACGCAACAATATGTGCGGGTCAACTGAATATAGTTGGAGATGATGCTTCACCAAATTTGTGGCATAGGCGACTGGCGCATGTTAGTGAGAAAGGGTTGAATATACTGGTTAAGAAGTCCCTCATCCCATTAGTCAAAGGAAAAATTAACCCATGTGATCACTGTTTATCTGGGAAGCAACATCGAGTTTCATTTCAGAAAAGCTCTAGAAGGAGAAATAATAAGTTAGAGTTGGTACACTCTGACCTTTGTGGTCCCATGGATACAGAATCCATTAGAAGAAGAAGATACTTTCTTGTATTTAATGAGACTAATATCATCAGTTAAAGATCTACAAGTGATGGTGTTATCAATATTACACCAGAGAGCATTCTATCAGATGATGCCACAGAAAGAAGAATGCATCAATCAGAACAAGATGGAGAAGAAGAGCCAGTTGTGAGGGATCAAGATACGATTGTAGATGAAGATATAAATGAAGAGGGTATTGAGCAGGGGGAGCCAGAGAACCCCATTCTACCAGAAGAAGAACCTCAACTAAGGAGGTCAATTAGAGAATGCCAACCATCTTCAAAATACTCCAGTTCTGATTATATTTTAATCACTGATGAGGGGGAGCCTGAAAGCTTCCAAGATGTGCAATCTTGTAAAGATAAAGATTGTTGGATGAAGGCCATGCAAGAGGAGATGAATTCTTTGAAGAAGAATGACACTTACGAGTTGGTGAAACTTCCTAAAGGGAAGGGAACACTCAAGAACAAATGGGTGTACAAGCTGAGGAAAGATGATGGAAACCTAGTGAGATTCAAAGCTCGATTGGTTGTCAAAGGCTTTACTCAAAAGAAAGGTATCGACTTTGACGAGATTTTTTCACCAGTTGTGAAAATGAGTTCCATTCGAGTTGTGCTAGGTATTGTAGCCAGCTTACCTTGAGTTAGAACAGCTTGATGTAAAGACCCCGTTCTTTCATGGGGATTTAGAAGAAGAAATTTATATGGAACAACTAGAAGGTTTAATGGTTAAGGGAAAGGAGGACATGGTTTGTCGCTTGAAGAAAAGTTTGTATGAGTTAAAACAAGCTCCGCGACAATGGTATAAAAGGTTTGATTCCTTCATGGTGAATCAAGGATACAAGAGGACAGAAGCTGATCCATGTGTATACGTCCAGAAATTCCTGGATGGAAAATTTATCATTCTTCTCTTATATGTTAATGATATGCTAATCGTTGGACCAGATGCCAAAATGATTAGTAAGTTGAAGTGTGATTTGTCTAAGGCGTTTGACATGAAGGATTTGGGACGGGCAAGGCGAATTCTTGGATTGGAGATTACCCGAGATCGGAGGTCCTGCAGGCTATGGTTATCACAAGAAAAATATATTAAACGAGTACTAGAAAGGTTCAATATGAAGAATGCTAAACTAGTTAGCACTCCATTTGCTGCTCATTACAAGTTGAGTAAGAAATCCTACCCTTCAACAAAGAAAAATAGAGAAGATATGTCAAAATTTCCATATTCTTCAGCGGTTGGCAGTTTGATGTATGCAATGGTGTGTATGAGACCAGACATTGCTCATGCAGTTGGATTTGTGAGTAGATTCCTGTCAAATCCCCAGAAGACACATTGGGAAGCAGTTAAATGGATCTTTAGATACCTGAGAGGAACTTCAAAGTTATGTTTAACCTTTGGAGGTGGAAAGACAACACTTGTTGGTTACACAGATGCAGATATGGCTGGTGACCTTGATGAAAGAAAATGTACATTTGGTTACTTATTTACATTCTCAGGGAGAGCTATTTCATGGCAGTCACGGTTACAAAAATGTGTTTCATTATCAACAACTGAAGCAGAGTACGTTGCAGCAACAGAAGCAGGAAAGGGAATGCTTTGGTTAAAGCGATTCTTTGAAGAATTGGGTGTGCAACAAGAAGACTACATAGTTTATTGTGATAGTCAAAGTGCACTAGGCTTGAGCAAAAATACTATGTATCATGCACGGATGAAACATATTGATGTAAGATATCATTGGCTCAGACTTGCCATTGAAGAAAAAGAGTTCAAGTTGCAGAAGATTCATACAAATAATAATGCTGCTGATATGCTGACAAATGTTGTACCAAAAGAAAAGCTCGACCAGTGCATTGAAGCAATCGGGATGGAGAGTCCCACAATGTAGTCGGGAGGGGGAGATTTGTTGAGTGGTGTCCCTCTTATTATGGGACCCACTGATTAATTAAAAACAAAATAAAAAAAAAGAAAAAAACAAAAAGAGGCAGGTCGGCAAAACGTTTTTTCAAAAAGTGCACAGTAAAATTACTGTGCACAATTCGGCCATACGCGTTTTGAATCTCCTATAAATAGAGGAGGGTTTTGCTCATTTGAAGAGCAGACCAAGCACACCAAAGCAGAGAGCAAGAGAGAAGAAACACAGATAAAAATGTAATATGTGTAGAGAGCCTTAGGAAAAGGGTTCCCAAGAGCTGGGTAAGAGAGAAAATAGTGAGGTTTTGGAAAACACTTGAGTGCCACTATTTTGTAATTTCTTGGTGTACCTACTATTATTTTATAATAGAAGAATTATTCGGAGTTGGTCCCGTAATTTTTCCCTAATTCATTTGGGATTTTCACGTAAAAATCTGCGTGTCTTTTATTCTGCTGATACTATTTTTCCTCATAATCTATTATTAGGCCTAACAATATTTATACTAACAATGTCAAGATTTCGAACCTCAAACTCCGCGTTCAGAATAATGTCGATGAATGTGAATTAGTTGAAAGATAGACATAGCTACCAATAATTTTTGCCACTGTAAATATTTTATTATTTCTAACTGATTTGACCAATATATAAAATTGGATAATTTATTGTTTCAGCAATAAGTTTTAACAAGTATATATGTTGTAAGAAAATGAAAATAGAAGTCTGCAACAAAATACATGAAGGTCAGGGACTAGCTATCAATACATCTTGAAAAGGAAAACTCTTCAAGCAAATTACATGTAATTAGTTGAAGCGAAATAGTTATAAGAAATAGACCTGAGCATGGCCGAATTCAATCGGGCATAATTAAAAATTTAGTTATGCTAAATCTGATTAAACCTATTAATAATTAAAATCAGGCTCTTACAAATAATTAACTTTCAAGCCCGACTTTTTGGCCTACAAAATAATTTTTCTGGTAAGAAGGTTTTACTTTCTATCATTAAAAAAGTTTACATTTATAATTTTTAAAAATTTGCAAATAAAATTGCCACATAAACAACAATATTAAATTTAACATATACATTTTCTTAAAAGAAATTTAAATTAAATAATACACACAAACACACATATATATAAATATAATCGGGCCGGGTGTAGATATGGCCACGGTTCTGGAACCGCCGGTTCCGGTTCCTAAATCGTCGGTTTCAGTTCGTAGTTTTCACGAACCTTAACCTAAACCTTATATAGGGTGGAACTGTCTGTTCCGGTTTCGGTTCGAAACTTCCGGTTCCAGTTTAGACGAGGTTTTGACTCAGTTCAAGTACGGTTTTCGTTCCGGTTCAAACATTGATATATGTTAGATATTTAATTTTAGACATTTGAGTTTTAATTAATTTTAATTTCAGACATTTGGGTTTAATTTGTGTTAACATTAGTTTATGTTACAAAAGAATATATTTTCTCAAATATGTTAAAAACATATATTTCTTATTTTAATTAATATAAGATTTAATTAAATTTGAATCTCCGGTTTGAACCGTCGGTTCACCCCTGCTCTCCGATTTACAATTCTATGAACTGAAACCTAAACCTTATCTACCTTTGAACCGCCGGTTCCGGTCTGATTTTGACCAGGGTTTGACCCGGTTCGGTTCGATTCAGCCGATTCCACTTTGATTTGGCCATGTCTAGTCGGGCGTGCCGGCTGGAGTTGAGTTTTAATACTAAAATCAATATCATCTCATATATTCATAAGCCCACGGCAAGTTTGGGTCGGGTTTTTATCCTAATTTTCTTGTCCAAATCCATTCTATTTGTATGATGGGCTTGGACGGACCTTGCAGATCAACGAGCCCGTGCTTGAGGTCTAATAAGAATGAATATCACTTTAATCCACACGATAGAATTTTGTTAGGGCAAAGTTTCCATAATTTTCTGATAGAAGGAGAAGCTTCCGTGGAGTACCGCCATGTTGGATAAAGGACACTTGCCTTCTTGGGACTCCTTAGCGATGCCCTTTCAGTCCAAACCCACTTCAATTTACAACAATAAGGACTTATTAATTTTATAAAAAAAAGGGTCTTGTGTAGCTCCAATATTTACATTTTCAGTTATGCACACGTATAGATTAACATACACGAGTTAAGCTCATTTCAGTTTCATTTAGTCTAAAAGAACATGACTTAAGTAGCCATACTTGGAAATTTAGCTTCTATTCTAACATTGGCAAACACCTTGTTTCCTATATTCAAATGAACTAATTTATTGAAATTTATTGGACTTGACCTGAAGTGAGTTTATTGGAACTTAAACTCTCGTATTTGAAATGAACTAGAAAAACATTTTGATCTCAACAGAATAAAACTTAAACTGAACTTATTTTTAAAATTATGAGTCCGAGGAATATATTCTAACAATATACTAACATGACTACACACAATGACTACATTTCACATACGAAAGGCCATATTGCAATGTACCTTTCAATTACCTTCAAGGTGTAGCTCAGTTGGCAACGCAAGTTGGAGGAGAACAAAGTTCAAATCCTACTAAATATACTTGTTGGGAAGGGTGATGCGTCTTAACTGTGACTAAACCCAAACAAGATTATCTCATTAATGAAGATACTTGTAAATATTATAAAAAAAAAATGTACCCTTCAATTACCCCCCTAAACAAAACATGGACAATTTCCTAGTATTATAGGAACAAAATCACATATTTATGGTAGATTTTTGAACTACTCCGTTTTTTGGTATTAGAATATTTGTCGGTCTTGGTCTAACGGGATGAGGTGCTAGATCTCTTAAGCATCTCCATATAGTCACAAGCTCGATCCTTAAAGATGCAAATTAATAGAACAAACTGGGTTGGGAGAGTCTCCCTCTAAAAGAGCTCTGCAGTATCCGATCTGAATTAGTCGACTAGTGGACTGGATATCAAATGATGAAACAAACGTGGATTGTTTTCAGAGGCAAAAAAAAAGTCGTTGTCGCCAAAAAAGCAAGACAATGGCCGCTGAAAACAATTCCAATTTAGTGAGCCTATTATTATGACCTTAATGTATTTGAAGGGTACATTGCAAATCGGCCTTTGTTATGCAACATGGCCTTTTGAATGCTAAAGGTAGTATATGGCCTTGTCAGCAGGGACTATTTATTTGCAAAAAGACGAAAAAACCATCTTTATGGATTTACACTTACTGGATTCTGATTTGACATATTAAATAATATGATATTTCTAACTGATTATTTGGGGAATGATTAACAAGAAATTGAAGAAAAAAATGAACGGTATTGGGTTTTTGGTATCTTGTTCATCACATTGGGCGCCATATATTCCCAAATGTTATTTTCACCCCCAATTGGGTGACAATGGCTACTACAGCAGGGTAGAAAGAGAGCCGATCATTCAATCAGGGATGGCGCCGGCACCGGACACACCCCAGCCTTGGGAAAATGCCAGAATAGTCTTAACATTCAAAGCGTATTAATATGAAAGTATAATTTGCATAAACATAATAATAACTTTTTCCAGTCTGGTGGTAAACTTTCGCTCAACTAAGTCAAATGTAGCATGCTCAATTCTCATAATAGGCACTTTTCTTTTCAAATATTTTATAACTTCAATATATATTTTTAAACCCCCCAAATTGTTGTACATATAATTTTTTTTATTAAAAATCTATCACTCTAATATAAAAAATTGTTAATTATCTCATTATTAATGTGAATTTTTCATTGATAGTTAATTTTTTATTTTCATTTAATTATATATAAAATATTTATTCAATGACTTAAGTTTGTTTATTGGTTGAAATTTACGATCATCGGCCGCCTATCAAAAATTCATTATCGTCAAATGCTTATCGGAGTGCCACACCCCATATAAGGTCCTGGGACTGTCACAGCATATAATTGGCTTGGGTTTGAACCGTTGTGTCGAATGTTATAAAATAGAAAGAAAATGCATAAAAAATTAGAGAAAAAAGAAAATAAAAAGAAGGAAAAAAAAAAGAAAAAGTTGAAGTGTAGAGGAACATGAAAATGCTTACAAAAAGCATAACAAGGCAAAAGAAACCAACAATTAAAGGAACAAACGCACATCTTAATGAAAAAACTGGCCGTATTTCCAGTGCAAACATTGTGTTTGCTGCTTGAGATCGGAGTTATTAATTGTAGAAGAATTGCAAACTCTCTATAAGTGATGAAACTCCCATAGGAGTCAAAGTTAGCTAATTACGTGTGCGATGATGACAACATGAGTCCGAGAATAAGCGGTAGATTATTTTGTCCATGATCAAAGATGTTCATGGAGAAAAGCCATATGGAAAGTAATAGCATGAGTGGATATAGCGAAAATGGAGGCAAGTAGGGTTGGAAAGGAGTTAGGTACAAATAGGTAGGGCGATATGGGAGGTAAATAGAACCGGATGTGTGTAGGTAGGACGAAATGGGAGGTAACAAGTGTTAGAGTAAGTATTTTTTAAGAATTAGGCCTGGGGAGGGAAAAGGTTGAGGGGCAACCATGGTAGTTAGCGACTCCAACCTAAAAAACCCTTCCAAAGTTGTAGTATTATAAAAGTCCAAATAGTGGTTCTCAGGGTGAGAATCACTAAAGTTCGGTTATATGATGAATAATCAATCAGATTGATCAATATATTCGAGACAGAAAACCTAGTGAATGTCCCTTACATTTGAAAAATAAACCAACAATAAGACAAGCTAGACATAAATAAATCTTCTGTCGAGAGAGTGCCTTCAAACACAAATTTGTTCTGCTTCTTCCACAAATTCCACGCTAAAGTACACCAGGAGAAGTGCCAAAGCGTTTGCATATACCTGGTTTGAATAAGTTGCACCATAAAATGAGAAAGTCATGTGATCGAGAAGGAGTTGGACATCTAGCACCCAACCATTTAAGAATGTGGCTCCACACTGACCAGCGACCTCGGCAATGGAGGAGAGCATGATCCATCGTTTCCATATTCGGGCAAAAGGGGCACAAAGCATCATTTACTACTAAGCAATTCTGATGAAATAAAAATGCCCGCTTAGAAATCCTGTTATGGAAAATGAGTAACAAAATGGACTTCCAAATTAACGCATAATTCATCTCCGAATTCGGCCAGTGACTCATTTGGTAAAATCCAAAGCAAAAGGATGAGGTCGTGAATGAGTTTTTCAGTCCAATGTCCCAAAGAAGTCTATCTATCTGAGTTGAAAAAATCAATGTGTGCCGCTGTGAGAACGAGATTTTGCAGTCCCTCTCGCGAGATGATGATGACGTGTACCCGATTTTAATACCTCAAGATAAAAGTTCTCTTTAGAATTTTTATTACCAATATAATATTTCTTGCGAATTTTATACTTGGTAGAATCCTGTTCGGTGTGACCAAATAACGCGTCCGGTAGGAGCTTGAACCGATGGTTTACACCCAAATAATAAATACATATTAAAATATCATTAAAATTCAAAAAGATGCCTTTTGACCCACTTTTGACCGCTTTTTACGACTTTTTAGGCTTTTGGGCCTGCTGGCTGTCGGTTTACCCGAGGTTGATGCCACCAGCGGCATCAGCCACGCCGCCGGCGGTATCACCATACTGCCGGCGGCATCAGCCATACCGCCGACGGCATCGCCATGTCGCCGGCGGTATGACCCGAAGCGAGTCCCTGCATAAACAACCTTTCGCCCACTTCCGGCGGAATTAGTCAAAAAGGTCTCGAAAACCACCACATTTCACCTATAAAAACACACCTTGAGCTGCAATTAGGGGGGGGGGGGGGAGGGAACTGCAATTAGAAGGGGAAGGCTGAAATTGAGAGAGAAAGAACAGATTTTAGTGAGATAAGAATTAGATAAGGTAGGAAAAAGGATTCTGATCCATTTTTCTGGCTTTTCTTCTTTAAACTCTCTGATTGTGAGCTTAAAATCAGTAGATATTTTCATTAAAATTAACTTGATAGGATTTAGAGACCTAAAACTCTTAAATTGACTACTAAATCATCGTTACAAGCTCCCTAGTGGTGTTTCTTTTCGGTTCACAAAGAAGTGGATTTACGCCCCCGAGGTAAAAATCCTGAGTCTCATAGCTCTTTGGCATTAATATTACTGATTTGTGCTAATTTTTGTTGATTTGTGTTCATTTTTTGGGTTTTCGATCATTTTTGACTATTGCCCGCTGTTGCTGCAAGAAATTGAGGTCGCCAGAGACGTGTGATAACACCGGCGGTATCACCCATGTCACTAGAGACATCACTGATATCGCCGGTGGCATCACATTCCCCAGAGATCTCACTTTCTTGTAGGACCCTTTCTTTATGGTATCCAGAAAGCCATGTAGCCTGCCTACATATTGATGTCACCAGCGACATCAATGATATCTCCGGCGGCATCATCCATGCCACCAGTGACATCAATGATGTCGCCGATGGCATCAGCCAATGATGTCGTCGGCAGCATCATCCATGTCACCAACGACATCAACCATGTCGCTGGCGACATCAGCCATGTCTTCAGCGACATGACTTTCTGGACATCTATTTTCATTTCATTTATTTTCGACTTAATTTATTTTCCGAAGCTAGGAGATACAGTGCAACGATGGAGGTCCAAAATCTTCTGAAAATAGACCCCACCCCACAACATGTGGCATTTTCACTAATAATCCGGTTAAAACAACTAAAAATGGAATTTCTCCGTAAACACCGTTCAAAACTCATTTTAGCCATCCAACCGGGCTTCATAATGCTGTAAATAAAATATGCCATATTCACACTAACTCAGGTCTTGTCAGGTTTGCTAACTGTACATAATTTGTGAGATACCTCGTATGACGCACCGTATCTGTGGTGACCACTTTCTGCAGGTAGATGTATATTGAGCCTTTGGGTATTTTATTTATCACATAAAAAGTGTATAAGATTTAGAAGCCTTGTAATAATTTTACTTTCCGCACTTATTTTTGGATAATTGTAATAATTTATTCATCACCTTAACTGTCTAATAAATGCGAAAACAACACAATAACCGAAAACACAAATAAATAGGAGGGATTAAACCGATTAAAAAAAAGAATGAAGTATCTTAACTTGGCCTAATGAAAAATAGATAACATCATCTGAACTCGAAATCTCTACTTAATGTATGGTCCAACCACCCGGTTGGAAAATTGTACCAAAAATTTCCCGGTTGAGCTGAACCGGGTGGTGACTCTATTTTAAGCATAGGATTTCGATCTCGTGTCTTTTGAGCATTAAAATATGCAAAACCATTTTCCAATCCAATCACTCGCATCCCCCGTTATATAAAGAGGCAGGCCCATTGGCCCGGCTTCGCAGCCGCCGAGTAAAACATCGTCCGCTTACAGCCGCTGCCCAATAATAATATGAGATACTTCATTGGGGAAGATAGAGGGGCAAGCAAGGAAAATCCTTCTCTTAAATTCTAAGCAACAGCCTTGCTCTAATAAACGGAGCCTTCTTCTCCAAAAAGGCCTAGTATACATGGTGGAATCGAAAATTACGTCACTCATCTCCTTAATAGATGTGTTTTTCATGTTGCATAGGGTGAATAAATCGTGAAATAAAGAGAAAAGGAGCTGATTTGACAGCCAATTATCTTGCCAAAACGAGAATGTACAACCGTTACCAATTCTCAACCGACAATTAGATGTGAAGACATCCCAAAATCTTTTATTTTGGAAGCATGAAGAATACACATTTAGCCAAAAGGGGACAACCGTGATTTATTTGAACCGACCACATTCCACCACAAAGAAAATATGTGTCTCTTAGCATAATAATCAAGCCAAAGTGAGTTATTATACGAAGAGTGCAACCGCCACAACCATTTGAGAAGTAAGCTGCAGTTTATAAGCTTGAAAGCTCGAATAAGTAGACCACCCAAATGTGTTTGCAGGTTTATAGTTTCCTAACTCACTTTGTACAAGCCACTGCTTTCCGAATCACCATTCCATAAGAAGTTCCTCATGAAATAAATTAACTTCAAATTTACAGAATCCGGTAATTAAAAAAGAGATTGGAGGTAAATCTATAGTGAAGAAAGAACCGATTTGATGAGTACAAGCCTAACCGTATGAGATAAACAACTACTTTTCTAACTTGCCAACCTCGACTTGAATTTTGAGATAAGAGGATCCCAATTTCTAGTATTAATCCGTTTGAAACTGAGTGGTGCCCTGAGGTATGTTATCAGAAATTTTTCAATCCTACATCCAAGCCGAGATGCACAAGTTTGAAGCAAGGAATCTTCCATATTAATACCAAGTAATGAACTTTTGTTGTAGTTTATACGGAGTCCCACAATTAACTCGAAACAATGCAAGATACTAACAAATGTTTGAATGAAAGAATCATCGGCTGGGAGGAAGCAAATTGTATCATTAGCGAACTAAAGTAAAGATATATCAAGCAAAGAGTCCTCAAGCTTAAAACCCATAAGAAGACCCTATTGGACACTAACATCCATAATTTGTTTCAATCCCTCAACTGTAAGAACAAAAATGAAAGGAGAAAGGGGATCTCCTTGTTTAACACCCTTTTGAAAACGGATCGGGTCACTGGAAGAGCCATTAATTAGGATAGATGTTGTGGAGTTCCTTCGACAACTTTGCAGCCATGAAATCCATTTACGAATAAAACTTAATCTTGTTAGAACCGCATTAATATATGATAATGATATACTATCAAAGGCTTTGTGAAAATCCAGTTTGAGCACGAAACATGATTGTCTCCTTTTGTGAATGGTGTGGATTACTTCAGAAGCCAAGAAGGAACACTCATGAATGCTTCTATCTTTGACAAAGGCGAATTGGTTGCTTGAGATTAATGACAGCAATATAGGTTTCAATTGGGATGAAAACAGCTTAGTAATGATTTTGTAGATCCCGTTAATAAGAGGTATAGGTTAGTAATTGTTGAGAGCACATGATCCTGGCACTTTTGGAACGAATGACAAGCTGCATAATCTTCGATTTCATGACTTCCCATTAATGTTTGTAAAAGAAAAAGTTGAAACCATCCAGCCCTGGGGCTTTGTTCTCACCACATACGCATATGGTAGACCAGACCTCATCCTCAGAAAATGGTGATAAAAGTTGAGAATTCTGAATATCTGAAACCTACAAAAAATTCAGGCTTTGAAGGGAGAAAGGGATTCCAGGAGCAGTAAAAAATAATTGAGTGTAATATTCAATAATGGAAGATTTAATCGTTGTGGGTTCAAAGGTGAGATTGCCATCCACTTCAAGAGATCATATTCGATTATTCCTGGCTGGCGTCAAACGATGGAAGAAAGCAGTTTTATTTTCCCCCCAAAAGGGACCACAACACCCTAGATTGTTGGTGCCTTATTTTTTTCCAAACAATTTCAATGATGAGAAAGGGAAATAGGAGTAGCTTGTAAATTGATAGACAGATCCGGAGATAAGGGGAGAGCATTTGAGCTTGACGATAAAGCTAGAACCCGATTCTCCAAATCCTTGATTTTTTGTTCAATACCGCCAAAATTCTGAGCATGCCAAGAACGAATAACCATTCTCAAATGACAAAACTTGTGAGTTAAATCTTTTCTTCTATTATTCGAACATATTAGATCCCATTGCGCACGAATGAAAGCAAGAAAATCCTGATTATCCCACCAATAGTTCAAAGGCTGAAATAGTTTTGACCATAAACTCGAAGAAACGTGGGACTGAAATAGAATAGGAAAGTAGTCTGACAAGATTGTATCCATAGTTCTGATTGAGAGTGTCGACCATCTGTCAATAATAGGGCGTGATGCAAAAATCCTGTCAATGTGCAAAAAAGCAGTGTTATTATGCCAAGTACAATCTCGGCCCTGAAGGGAAATGTTAATAAGTTTGTAGTCATTAACAAAATCCTGAAAACCAGCTAGCGAAGGCCAAATTAGCCTACTCAATCTTTTCGAAGGATAGAAAACGTCATTAAAATCACCAAACATAACTACATGCTAAAGTGAATTAATAATAGGTACCAACTCTAGCCACATCCCAGTCAGTAGGAACATATAAAGAAACCACATAAACATCAAAAAGATTGGAAGTGAAATGAATCATAATCCACCGGGAACCCGAAGTAAACACAGACCCTTGCAGTAATAATGAATTCCAAGAAATAATCGAACCTCTCAAAAGACCTTAAGATGGTATACATACAAAAGAAATATCATTATAACCCCAAAATCTTCAAATAGTGGAATCGGATACCCCTGATGCCTTGGTTTCAATCAAGGCAAAGAAATGCAAGTTAAATCTCTAAATAGACGACCGAACAAATTCCTGCTTTGCCTTATTTCTAGAACCAACCCCGATAATTCCAATAGAGAAATGATAAAGACATAAATAAGGATAGATAAAACCTTGAAAAGTGATAATCAAGATCAATCAGCTAATCTTGATTGAGTTGCATCCATGATAATAGATTTAGAATGTGGGTCAAATAATCCAAGCTTCACGCCATCAGAACATGTCAAGACAGCCTTATTTGGCTTTTGTGTAAGAGATCGAACGATGACTCTATTCCTATTCATAATATCTAGCCTTGATGAATTGGATGAACTATGGTAAGACTCAGGGACAATGGAAGTGGGGGATGAATTAGAGACAGCCTAAAGAATTGGTTCTACTTCAAGGTGTGATGAATTAGCTTCAACTAAAACTTGCACATTCTGATTCTTTTTAGAAAGTTAGGATAAAGGTCTCTCTGATACGGAGTTTCCTTGATAAGTTGCGGCAGATATAGACCAAGAACCATTCGACGCCAAAGGAACAGATTCCATACAATTTTTGTGAGCTGTTAGTTGTCTTAATTTGGCTCTTACCGATACAATAGTGTCCCTAATTGAAAGACTGATTTCCTGGATTACAGTTCTGATGGGTACCAAGACAATGCATGAGATGACATCAACATAATCAAGGCATTTGAAATTATAATCAAAAGAGATTAGTCTGCCAAATAGTGAAACCAAGTGTCGAATTAGTGGCTTTGAGACAATAGCAGGTGGCAAGCCAATAAAATCAATAAAAGATAAACATTATAATGGAACAAAATCAGGTGGGAAGGGAGTAACTTCAACAAACAAATCCTTTAAGGAAATACATTCACTTTCAGGAATCTGCCAATAACTTCCTCGGAAAAATATGAAACAAGCACCAGATTCCCACCAGCCGGTGCAATAGATTTTATTGCAAATTTATGAGAACGAATTATAGTAAACAATTCCGGAATAACTTTAGGTTTTCTAACCATATTAATCTTCCACATTAATACCAAGTAATGAACTTTTGTTGTAGTTTATACGGAGTCCCAAAATTAACTCAAAACAACGCAAGATACTAACAAATGTTTGAATCAAAGAATCATCAGTTGGGAGGAAGCAAATTGTATCATTAGCAAACCAAAGTAAAGATATATCATGCAAAGAGTCCTCAAGCTTAAAACCCATAAGAAGACCCTATTGGACACTAACATCCATAATTTGTTTCAATCCCTCAACCGCAAGAACAAAAATGAAAGGAGAAAGGGGATCTCCTTGTTTAACTCCCTTTTGTGAACAGATCGGGTCATTGGAAGAGCCATTAATTAGGATAGATGTTGTGGAATTCCTTCGACAACTTTGCAGCCATGAAATCTATTTACCAATAAAACCCATTCTTGTTAGAACCACATCAATATATGACAACGAAATACTATCAAAGGCTTTGTGAAAATCTAGTTTGAGCACAAAACATGATTGTCTCCTTTTGTGAATGGTGTGGATTACCTCAGAAGCCAAGAAGGAACACTCATGAATGCTTCTATCTTTGACAAAGGGAAATTGGTCGCCTGAGATTAATGACGGCAATACAGGTTTCAATCGGGATGAAAGCATTGTAGATACCGTTAATAAGAGGTATAGGTTAGTAATTGTTGAGAGTACATGATCCTGGCACTTTTAGAACGAGAACTGTAAACGAAGTTTTGATCGAATCAAGTAAATAAGAAGTCTCCTGGAAACGAAAGACAAGCTGCATAATCTTCGATTTTATGACTTCCCATTAATGTTTGTAAAAGAAAAAGTTGAAACCATCCAGCCCCGAGGCTTTGTTCTCACCACATCCGCATATGGTAGACCAGACCTCATCCTCAGAAAATGGTGATACAAGCTGAGAATTCTAAATATCTGAAACCTACAAAAAATTCAGGCTTTGAAGGGAGAAAGGGATTCTAGGAGAGGCAAAAAATAATTGAGTGTAATATTCAATAATGGAAGATTTAATCGCTAGTGGTTCAAAGGTGAGATTGCCATCCACTTCAAGAGATGAGATTCGATTATTCCTGGCTGATGTCGAACGATGGAAGAAAGCAGTGTTATTTTCCCTCCAAAAGGGACCACAACACCCTAGATTGTTGGTGCCTTATTTTTTTCTAAACAATTTCAATGATGAGAAAGGGAAATGTGTGTAGCTTGTAAATCAGTAGACAGATCCAGAGATAAGGGGCGAGCATTTGAGCTTGACGATAAAGCTAGAACCCGATTCTACAAATCCTTGATTTTTTGTTCAATACCGCCAAAATTTTGAGCATGCCAAGGACGAAAAACCATTCTCAAATGACAAAGCTTGAGGGTTAAATCTTTTCTTCTATTATTCAAACATAGTAGATCCCATTACGCACGAATGAAAGCAAGAAAATCCTGATTATCCCACCAATAGTTCAAAGGCCAAAATAGTTTCAACCCTGAACTCGAAGAAACGTGGGACTAAAATAGAATAGGAAAGTAGTCTGACAAGGTTGTATCCATAGTTCTGATTGAGAGTGTTGACCATCTATCAATAATAGGGCATGATGCAAAAATCCTGTCAATGCTCAAAAAAGCAGTGTTCTTAAGCCAAGAACAATCTTGGCCCTGAAGGGAAATGTCAATAAGGTTGCAGTCATTAACAAAATCCTGAAAACTAGCTAGCAAAGGTGAAATTAGCCCACTCGATCTTTCCGAAGGATAGAAAACGTCATTAAAATCACCAAACATAACTACATGCTAAAGTGAATTAATAATAGGTACCAAATCTAGCCACATCCCAGTCAGTAGGAACATATAAAGAAACCACATAAACATCAAAATGATTGGAAGTGAAATGAATCATAATCCATCGGGAACCCGAAGTAAACACAGACCCTTGCAGTAATAATGAATTCTAAGAAACAATCGAACCTCTCGAAAGACCTTAAGATGGTATACATTCAAAAGAAATATCATTATAACCTCAAAATCTTCTAATGGTGGAATCAGATTCAATCAAGATAAAGAATTGCAAGTTAAATCTCCAAATGGACGACCGAACAAATTCCTGCTTTGCCTTGTTTCTAGAACCAACCCCAATAATTCCAATAGAGAAATGATAAAGACATAAATAAGGATAGATAAAACCTTGAAAAGTGATAATTAAGATCAATCAGCTAATCTCAATTGAGTTGCATCCATGATAATAGATTTAGAATATGTGTCAAATAATCCAAGCTTCTCGCCATAAGAACATGTCAAGAATGCCTCATTTGGCTTTTATGTAAGAGATCGAACGATGACTCTATTCCTATTCATAATATCTGGCCTTGATGAATTGGATGAACTATGGTAAGACTCAGGGACAATGGAAGTGGGGGATGAATTAGAGACAGCCCACAGAATTGGTTCTACTTCAAGGTGTGATGAATTAGCTTCAACTAAAACTTGCACATTCTGATTCTTTTTAGAATGTTGGGATAAAGGTCTCTCTGATATAGAGTTTCCTTGATAATTTACGGCATATATAGACCCAGAACCATTCGACGCTAAAGGAATAGATTCTAAACAATTCTTGTGAGCTGTCAGTTGTCTTAATTTGGCTCTTACTGATACAATAATGTCCCTAATTGAAAGACTGATTTCCTGGTTTACAGTTCTGATGGGTACCAAGATAATGCATGAGATGACATCAACACAATCAAGGCATTTGAAATTATAATCAAAAGAGATTAGTTTGCCGAATAGTGAAACCAAGTGTCGAATTAGTGGCTTTGAGACAATCGCAGGTGCCAAGCCAATAAAATCAATAAAAGATGAACATTCTGATGGAATGAAATCAGGTAGGAAAGGAGTAACTTCAACAAAAAAATCCTTTAAGGAAATACATTCACTTTCCAGGAATCTGCAAATAACTTCCTCGGAAAAACATGAAACAAGCACTAGATTCGACCAGCCGGTGCAATAGATTTTATTGCAAATTTATGAGAACGAATTATAGTAAGCAATTCTGAAATAACTTTAGGATTTCTAACCACATTAATCTTCCACATTAATACCAAGTAATGAACTTTTGTTGTAGTTTATACGGAGTCCCACAATTAACTCAAAACAATGCAAGATACTAACAAATGTTTGAATGAAAGAATCATCAGCTGGGAGGAAGCAAATTGTATCATTAGCGAACTAAAGTAAAGATATATCAAGCAAAGAGTCCTCAAGCTGAAAACCCATAAGAAGACCCTATTAGACACTAACATCTATAATTTGTTTCAATCCCTCAACTGCAAGAACAAAAATGAAAGGAGAAAGGGGATCTCCTTGTTTAACACCCTTTTAAAAACGGATCGGGTCACTAGAAGAGCCATTAATTAGGATAGATGTTGTGGAGTTCCTTCGATAACTTTGCAGCCATGAAATCCATTTACGAATAAAACTTAATCTTGTTAGAACCGCATTAATATATGACAACGATATACTATCAAAGGCTTTGTGAAAATCCAGTTTGAGCACAAAACATGATTGTCTCCTTTTGTGAATGGTGTGGATTACTTCAGAAGCCAAGAAGGAACACTCATGAATGCTTCTATCTTTGACAAAGGCGAATTGGTTGCCTGAGATTAATGACGGCAATACAGGTTTCAATCGGGATGAAAGCATTGTAGATCCCGTTAATAAGAGGTATAGGTTAGTAATTATTGAGAGCACATGATCCTGGCACTTTTGGAACGAGAACTGTAAACGAAGTTTTGATCGAATCAAGTAAATAAGAAGTCTCCTAGAAATGAATGACAAGCTGCATAATCTCCGATTTCATGACTTGCCATTAATGTTTGTAAAAGAAAAAGTTGAAACCATCCAACCCCGGAGCTTTGTTCTCACCACATACGCATATGGTAGACCAGACCTCATCCTCAGAAAATGGTGATACAAGCTCAGAATTCTGAATATCTGAAACCTATAAAAAATTCAGGCTTTGAAGGGAGAAAGGGACTCCAGGAGAGGCAAAAAATAATTGAGTGTAATATTCAATAATGGAAGATTTAATCGCTGTGGGTTCAAAGGTGAGATTGCCATCCACTTTAAGAGATGAGATTTGATTATTCCTGGCTGACATCGACTAATGGAAGAAAGCAGTGTTATTTTCCCCCCAAAAGGGACCACAACACCCTAGATTGTTGGTGCCTTATTTTTCTCCAAACAATTTCAATGATAAGAAAGGGAAATATAAGTAGCTTGTAAATCGGTAGATAGATCCGGAGATAAGGGGCGAGCATTTGAGCTTGACGATAAAGCTAGAACCCGATTCTCCAAATCCTTGATTTTTTGTTTAATACCGCCAAAATTCTGAGCATGCCAAGGATGAATAATCGTTCTCAAATGATAAAGCTTGTGGGTTAATTCTTTTCCTCTATTATTCGAGCATATTAGATCCCATTACGCACGAATGAAAGCAAGAAAATCTTGATTATCCCACTAATAGTTCAAAGGCCAAAATAGTTTCGACCCTAAACTCGAAGTGGGACTGAAATAGAATAGGAAAGTGGTCTGACAAGGTTGTATCCATAGTTCTGATTGAGAGTGTTGACCATCTATAAATAATAGGGCATGATGCAAAAATCATGTCAATGCGTGAAAAGCAGTGTTATTATGCCAAGTATAATCTCGACCCTGAAGGGAAATGTCAATAAGTTTGCAGTCATTAATAAAATCCTTAAAACCAGCTAGCGAAGGCCAAATTAGCCCACTCAATCTTTCTGAAGGATGGAAAACGTTATTAAAATAACCAAACATAACTACATCCTGAAGTGAATTAATAATAGGTACCAACTCTAGCCACATCCTAGTCAGTAGGAACATATAAAGAAACCACATAAACATCAAAAAGATTGGAAGTGAAATGAATCATAATCCACCGGGAACCCGAAGTAAACTCAGACCCTTGCAGTAATAATGAATTCCAAGAAACAATCGAACCTCTCGAAAGACCTTAAGATGGTATACATTCAAAAGAAATATCATTATAACCCCAAAATCTTCTAATAGTAGAATTGGATACCCCTGATGCCCTGGTTTCAATCAAGATAAAGAAATGCAAGTTACATCTCCAAATAGACGACCGAACAAATTCCTGCTTTGCCTTATTTCTAGAACCAACCCCGAAAATTCCAATAGAGAAATGATATAGACATAAATAAGGATAGATAAAACCTTGAAAAGTGATATCAAGATCAATTAACTATTCTCGATTGAGTTGCATCCATGATAATAGATTTAGAATACGGGTCAAATAATCCAAGCTTCATGCTATCAGAAAATGTCAAGAAAGCCTCATTTGGCTTTTGTGTAAGTGATCAAACAATGACTCTATTCCTATTCATAATATCTGGCATTGATGAATTGGATGAACTATGCTGAGACTCAGGGACAATGGAAGTGGGGGATGAATTAAAGACAGTCTACAGAATTGGTTCTACTTCAAGGTGTGATGAATTAGCTTCAACTGAAACTTGCACATTCTGATTCTTTTTAGAATGTTGGGATAAAGGTCTCTCTGATATGTAGTTTCCTTGATAATTTGCTGCAGATATAGACCAAGAACCATTCGACGCAATAGATTCCGTACATTTCTTGCGAGCTATCAGTTGTCTTAATTTGGCTCTTACCGATACAATAGTATCTCCAATTGAAAGACTGATTTCCCAGTTCACAATTTTGATGGGTACTAAGACAATGCATGAGATGACATCAACACAATCAAGGCATTTAAAATTATAATCAAAAGAGATTAGTTTGTCGAATAGTGAAACCAAGTGTCGAATTAGTGTCTTTGAGACAATCGCAGGTGGCAAGGCAATAAAATCAATAAAAGATAAACATTCCGATGGAATAAAATCAAATGGGAAGGTAGTATCTTCAACAAATAAATCCTTTAAGGAAATACATTCCGTTTCTAGGAATCTGCAAATAACATCCTCGGAAAAACATAAAACAACCACCAGATTCCCACGAGCCGGTGCAATAGATTTTATTGCAAATTTACGAGAACGAATTATAGTAAAAAATTCCGGAATAACTTTAGAATTTCTAACCACATTAATCTTCCATATTAATACCAAGTATTGAACTTTTGTTGTAGTTTATATGGAGTCCCAAAATTAACTCAAGATAATGCATGATACTAACAAATGTTTGAATCAAAGAATCAACAGTTGGGAGGAAGCAAATTGTATCATTAGCGAACTAAAGTAAAGACACATCGGGCAAAGAGTCCTCAAGCTTAAAACCCATAAGAAGACCCTATTGGACACTAACATACATAATTTGTTTCAATCCCTCAACTGCAAGAACAAAAATGAAAGGAGAAAGGAAATCTCCTTGTTTAACACCCTTTTAAAAATGGATCGGGTCACTGGAAGAGCCATTTATTAGGATAGATGTTGTGGAATTCCTTCGACAACTTTGCAGCCATGAAATCCATTTACGAATAAAACTTAATCTTGTTAGAACCGCATTAATATATGACAACGATATACTATCAAAGGCTTTGTGAAAATCCAGTTTGAGCACAAAACATGATTGTCTCCTTTTGTGAATGGTGTGGATTACTTCAGAAGCCAAGAAGGAACACTCATGAATGCTTCTATCTTTGACAAAGGCGAATTGGTTGCCTGAGATTAATGACAGCAATACAGGTTTCAATCAGGATGAAAGCATTGTAGATCCCGTTAATAAGAGGTATAGGTTAGTAATTGTTGAGAGCACATGATCCTGGCACTTTTGGAATGAGAACTGTGAACGAAGTTTTGATCGAATCAAGTAAATAAGAAGTCTCCTAGAATTGAATGACAAGCTGCATAATCTCCGATTTTATGACTTCCCATTAATGTTTGCAAAGAAAAAGTTGAAACCATCCAGCCCCGGGGCTTTGTTCTCACCACATCCGCATATGGTAGACCAGACCTCATCCTTAGAAAATGGTGATACAAGCTGAGAATTCTAAATATCTAAAACCTACAAAAAATTCAGGCTTTGAAGGGAGAAAGGGATTCGAGGAGAGGTAAAAAATAATTGAGTGTAATATTCAATAATGGAAGATTTAATTGCCGTAGGTTCAAAGGCAAGATTACCATCCACTTCAAGAGATGAGATTCGATTATTCCTGGCTGACGTAGACTAATGGAAGAAAGCAGTGTTATTTTCCCCCCAAAAGGGACCACAACACCCTAGATTGTTGGTGCCTTATTTTTTTCCAAACAATTTCAATGATGAGAAAGGGAAATATGAGTAGCTTGTAAATCGGTAGACAGATCCGGAGATATGGGGTGAGCATTTGAGCTTAATGATAAAGCTAGAACCCGATTCTCCAAATCCTTGATTTTTTGTTCAATACGCCAAAATTCTAAGCATGCCAAGGACGAATAAGCATTCTCAAATGACAAAGCTTGTGGGTTAAATCTTTTCTTCTATTATTCGAACATATTAGATCCCATTGCGCACGAATGAAAGCAAGAAAATCCTGATTATCCCACCAATAGTTCAAAGGCCGAAATAGTTTTGACCCTGAACTCGAAGAAACATGGGACTAAAATAGAATAGGAAAGTGGTCTGACATGGTTGTATCCATAGTATTGATTGAGAGTGTTGACCATCTATCAATAATAGGGCATGATGCAAAAATCCTGTCAATGCGCGAAAAAAGCAGTGTTATTATGCCAAGTATAATCTCGGCCCTGAAGGGAAATGTCAATAAGTTTGCAGTCATTAACAAAATCCTGAAAACCAGCTAGCGAAGGCAAAATTAGCCCACTCGATCTTTTCGAAGGATGGAAAACGTCATTAAAATCACCAAACATAACTACATGCTGAAGTGAATTAATAATAGGTACCAACTCTAGCCACATCCCAGTCAGTAGGAACATATAAAGAAACCACATAAATATCAAAAAGATTGGAAGTGAAATGAATCATAATCCACCGGGAACCCAAAGTAATCACAGACCCTTGTAGTAATAATGAATTCCAAGAAACAATCGAACCTCTTGAAAGACCTTAAGATGGTATACATTCAAAAGAAATATCATTATAACCCCAAAATCTTCTAATAGTGGAATCAGATACCCCTGATGCCTTGGTTTCAATCAAGACAAAGAAATGCAAGTTAAATCTCCAAATAGACGACTGAACAAATTCCTGCTTTGCCTTGTTTCTAGAACCAACCCCGATAATTCCGATAGAGAAATGATAAAGACATAAATAAGGATAGATAAACCTTGAAAAGTGATAATCAAGATCAATCAGCTAATCTCGATTGAGTTGCATCCATGATGATAGATTTAGAATGTGGGTCAAATAATCCAAGCTTCACGCCATCAGAACATGTCAAGAAAGCCTCATTTGGCTTTTGTGTAAGTGATCGAACGATGACTCTATTACTATTCATAATATCTGGCCTTGATGAATTGGATGAACTATTCTGAGACTCAGGGACAATGGAAGTGGGGGATGAATTAAAGACAGTCTACAGAATTGGTTCTACTTCAAGGTGAGATGAATTAGCTTCAACTGAAACTTGCACATTTTGATTCTTTTTAGAATGTTGGGATAATATGGAGTTTCCTTGACAATTTTCGGCAGATATAGACCAAGAACCATTGATGCCAAAGGAACATATTCCATACAATTCTTGCGAGCTGTCAGTTGTCTTAATTTGGCTCTTACTGATACAATAGTGTCTCCAATTGAAAGACCGATTTCCTGATTTACAGTTCTGATGGGTACCAAGACAATGCATGAGATGACATCAACACAATCAAGGCATTTGAAATTATAATCAAAAGAGATTAGTTTGCCGAATAGTGAAACCAAGTGTTGAATTAGTGGCTTTGAGATAATCGCAGGTGGCAAGGCAATAAAATCAATAAAAGATAAACATTCCGATGGAACGAAATCAGATGGGAAGGGAGTAACTTCAACAAACAAATCCTTTAAGGAAATACATCCACTTTCCAGGAATTTGCAAATAACTTCCTCGGAAAAACATGAAACAAGCACCAGATTCCCACTAGCCGATGCAATAGATTTTATTGCAAATTTACGAGAACGAATTATAGTAAACAGTTCCGGAATAACTTTAGGATTTCTAACCTTCACTAGACACATTACAGGAACCCATTCGGCTTTGGCAACACAGTCATCCAATCTGATTTTGATGGGTTTAGGGTCTGGTGCAACCACTTCTACATAGGATCGACTGTTGCTAGGTGATTGATGAAAAATTCGACTCTTCATAGATGGGGTTGCTGGTTTTGGCTTTGTTGGGGGAGGTGGTGGGTCAATACATTTTGCGAATCTAGCTTTGACAGCAAGAAGGTGAACGATACCAATAATAATAGTATTTAGGTGGTATAAGGCCCCATGAACGGGAATAGATCTTTCCAAGGATAGAAAACCAAAATTCAGGTTTTTGGTGTTCCGTTTCCTCGCTATGTAAACACTTCCAATGACTCCAAACTTAAGAAAAATCACCTTCATGGCAGACGCATCATGTGAGTTTGAGAAGTTTTCAGAGTAAATTTGGTTGGGAGGGGATATTTGTTAATTGCTGCCGGGATTTGGGGTGGTTCTTTGGAGTCTAATCCAGTTGTAAAACTATCAAGATTGAGATATGTAGCAACACATTCATGTTTGAAGAAGACGATATCATAGTGGAAGATAAAAAAATATACCTGATGCAAAATTATCCAAACAAAAAACAATAAAAAAAGGATAGAAAACAAGAAAACTAAAACAAGAGTGAGATGAGGAAGAATTTCGTCCTCTTTAAACTTGAAAAACTAAAAGGTTTTTTTAGATAGAGAGTTTAAAGAGATGCTCGGACTGTTAGGGTTTATATTTTGTGAATTTAAGATTTAGTAAAGTTGTAAAGACTAGTCAACTTCAAACATTTATTTCAATAGTTAAGATTTATTACATCATACAAACAACTAAATTCAATTTTAATCATTAATATAAACTTTACCATCAATTTGACTTCAAAGAATCAAATTCAATTTTATGATAAAAAAATCTTTACAGTGCCGGTGATTGGGTGAATCACGTGGTATTTTGGAGGAGTGATATTATTTGGAAAAATTAGGGACCCAATCCTCCAAAACCAAAGAGTTTAGAGACCTGACTATTTGTTTTTGTCTAAGTTCATTTTTTTTCTGTGTAATTAACTGTCTTAGAAATTGAAACAAACATAAAACACCTCCACTAAGTTTACACTTTTAGCGACTTTACATAAGACTACTGTAATTAAATAGATGGGCAAAACTCATCATGATTTCCATGGACTTTTTTATACTTAAATTTTTTTTAACTATATATGTCTATTTTACAATTTCATATAATAAAGTTATGTATTTCTCAAGTGTATATTTCATAGTGCTGTCACTTAATAAATTACATGTGTTACACAAATTTTTTTTATAAGTAATTGGGTCTCAGTTAATGCTATTTAAAATAAAAAGTTCTTAAAAATCAAATTTTGATGGTAAGTGTGTATTTTTTTTTTCTTTTTATGTAAGTCATTTGAAGTTAACATGTCAACAAATAATTAACGGTTTTAAAGGTGAACTTCTTAAATAAATAGTACACTAATTTCTTTTAACATATACTTCAGGTAAAATGATCTATTATAACATGAAAAGGAAATACTACACACTTAATCAGTTGTTGTTTTGTTGTTGTCGTCTTATAAATATTGTTAATTGTTGCTAATAATAACTTTTATTTTTAAAATAGTTAAAAGTAGTTGTTAGTAATTTTTTTAATTTATATATAGCATATATGCGTGCATCTGTTAATGGTAAAAAGAATAATGAATTAACTCAACAACAAACAAATAATTTAGAAATACTATCAAACAAATAATATAAACCACAGCCCTATATATAAAATATATATTTTAAAATATACTAGTAACATTATTATCACAATTAATACTTATTTTTTTAGTAATATTTACAAGTATCTTTATTGAGATAATCTTGTTCGGGGCTTTGTAACAGGTAAGGCTTCTCACCCCTCCCAACAAGTGTATATAGTGAGATTTGAACCTTTTTCTCCTCCAACTTGCTCAGTCTACTAAGCCAACTGAGCTACACCTTATTGGTACGTTAGAAGTTTAAATAGTGTAGTGTAGTGAAATGAAATATAAATATAATATATAAGATAAATATTTTGTTAGTAAAGTTGTTAGTAGCGGGATTGAATAAAATAAACAGTACTATATTTCATGAAGAATAAGTACATTTTCAATATGATTCTCAAAGATATGGAAATGTAACAATTATAATAGAATAATACTTAAGCCTTTTACCGAAGAAGAAACTTATTGCGGAGGCCTGAAACTCAGTTTCCTTAAGACAATTATTCACCCGCTATAGGTGAATTTGTCTCCTAGGATACAACCGCAATCGTTAGACGAACTCCAACCGTGTGAAGAGCAATTCACAAGAACCTAATACTAAGTAGCCTTCTTGTAAAAGAAATGAAAACTTTAAAAGATATTTTTAGTATGAAAAAACAGAAAATAAATCACAAAGTAAACAAACGCAAATATTAGCTGGATTTTTTTTTCAAGAGTAAAAGAGAGAAGAACAAGTGTTAGAAGAAGGCTACAAGAATAGGGTATTTATAAGACAAATGGCATTGACATGGCTTAATAAGGTTTAAAGGGCATTAACCTTTGTAACCACATCTTTCCGGTCATTAACATTTGTAACCATACCTTTATGGTCATTAACCTTGGATGTTATGAGAAAATATATTAATTAAGAGATTAAAAACCCATTAATCTCAAATAAAAATCTGGTGAAAAAAATATTACATGACAATATTTTTTCACTATCGAATCACCGATTTAGCGCGTTTAAATTTGACAGATGTCCAAAATTTAAACAACAATTTCTCATTCATCGTTAATCCGTTTTTGGCGTATAATATATCGTTGGAAAGCTCTCAAAGCGTAGAATACAATGACATATTTCATTTTATTTAAATCATAGCTTTTCCATATTATAATTCAGCCTAAAGTAGATAGTGGACAACATTATCTAATATGCCATATTTCCAACAATCCCCCACATGAATGAAAATTGGAAAAGAAAACAAAACAGACTCTTCGGCCAATATTTGCATAGGATAGGTAGGCTACAACCTTTGAACCTTCCCTTTTGAAAGTATATTTACTTTACTAGCTGACTAGTAGACGCAATGTCCTTGAACTATTCTGCCGTTTGTGTAAGCGATGATATACCCCACACAAATATCAACACATCACGATTTTTTGGTTCTCATGGTCATGTTCGTTATGGTCATGAACATCTCCTAGTTCTGCGAGAGATTTAGATTACTATGCCCTAATAGTATCCTTTGAAGCAACCTCACTTCACTCTCACATAGGTGATCTCTTTCGCTCAACCATTGAGGCACAAAGGATCATTAAAAGCATAGCTTAACCTTAACCTGTTATCGTCACTGTTTACATCACAAGAATGGACACTGGGTTACCCCTACAGTGACCACACAAGGTCTATGCAATTAGGTTGTCCCATTGAACCAAGATCTTGGGATCTCCAGTCAAACATGGTTGGGTTTTCCTTCATATAGCGCCTTAAACATTCATGGGCTTTAGCCCCGTTCCTTTAGATGTCTTTTCAACTTGATCCCGATTTAACCCTTTGGTTAGCGGATATGCAATGTTATCCTTTGATCCTACAAAATCAATAGAGATAACTAACGTTGAGATCAGTTGTCTAATGGTATCATGTCGACGACGCATGTGTCTCGACGTACCATTATACATAACGTTTTGTGCTCTTTTAATTGCTACTTGATTATCGTAATGTACACAAATTGCGGGCACAGGCTTAGGCCATTCTGGAATATCCTCTAAGAAGTTACGTAGCCATTCGGCTTCTTCTCCCATTTTATCTAAGGCTACAAACTCAGCTTCTATTGTGGAACGAGTTATAATCATTTGCCTTGAGGATTTCCAAGACACTGCTCCTCCTCCTAGAGTGAACACGTACCCACTTGTACCTTTAGAATTCTTGATGTCAGTTATCCAACTAGCATCAAAATATGCTTCTAGTATAACAGGTTCTCTTGTATAGTGAAGTCTATAATTACGAGTATATCGCAAATATCTTAGTATTCTCACGATCGCATCCCAATGGATTTTACCCTAGTTACTCATAAATCTACTTAAGCTACTTACAGTTAATCAATATCAGCCTTGAACAACTTGTAAGGTACATTAGATTGCCTATAACCCTGGCATATTCCACTTGGTCTATGCATTCAACTTTGTTTTTAGACAAATGTAGACTAACGTCTAACAATGTTTAGGCTATACTAATATCACCTTTGTCAACTTGTCAAGTATCTTGTTCACATAGTGTGACTGCATCAATATGAGACCGTTAGGTGAACGTTGAACTTTTATGCCTAAAATTACATCAGCTAGTCCCATATCTTTCATGTCAAATTTATAATTTAACATATTCTTGTTACTCTTTACCATTCTCTCATTGCTTTCACTAATGAGTATGTCATCAACATACAAACATAGAATAACATATCCTTCATTTATAGTTTTGACATATATACATTTGTCACACTTATTTATACCATAGCCACTTGCCATCATGGCATCATCAAATTTCTTATGCCATTATTTTGGTGCTTGCTTTAAACCATGTAAAGACTTCACCAACTTACATACTTTCTTTTCTTGACCAGAAGCTACACAACTCTCAGGTTGTTCCATGTAGATTTCTTCTTCAAGATCTCCTTTTAGAAAAGCTATTTTCATATCCATTTGATGTACTTCAAGATTTCGCAAAGCGGCAATTGCAAGTATCATCCTAATGGATGTTGTTCTCAACACTAGAGAATACGTATCAAAGTAATCAAGGCCTTCTTTTTGTCTATAGCCTTTTATGACTAAAGGAGCCTTGTACTTATCAATTGTTCCATCAGCTTTTAGCTTACGTTTGAGAATCCATTTAGAACTTAGTGGCTTAGCTCCGGGAGGGAGGTCCACTAGTTCCCACGTATGATTTTGCAAAATGGAATCAATTTCACTACTTATGGCCCCTTTCCATAAAGGACTTTCAATAGAACTTATAGCTTCTTTGTACGTTTGAGGTTTTGCTTCAACCATATACATTACGAAATCCGGATCAAATAATTTTTCAACCCTTGCCCGTTTACTTATTCTAGGTTCTACCTCATGATCCTTATTATTCTCTTCTTGAGAATTTTTATCATCTTCAATTATTGATTGAAGATTGTCATAGTTATTAACCCTTTGTTGATCAACTTGACCGTCACTTACAATAAGTTCACGAGACCTTTTATTTCCCGACCCTTCACCTTTTCCCTTACATGGAAATGCATCTTCAAAAAATGAAGTGTCCTTTAACTCTATCAATGTGTTCTTGTTTACGTCCGAGTTCTTAGATTCATGCATAAGAAATCGATATGCGTTGCTATTACTAGCATAACCAATGAAAATACAATCCATCATTTTTGGACCTATTTTCATACGTTTAAGTAATGGTGCAATTACCTTTGCAAGACACCCCCTCACTTTCAAGTAATTATAAGAAGGCTTTCTACCCTTCCTTAATTCATAAGGGGGTTTGTCTTGTTTCTTACGTGGTATCTTATTTAAAAAGTGAATTTGCTGACAAAATAGCATCATCCCACATGTTGTGTGGTAAATCATAACTGGTTAACATTGTATTCATCATCTCTTTTATAGTACGATTTTTGCATTCGGCTTAGGGCTATAAACGAGCCGAACTACCCGGTGCTTGGCTCGATCAAAGCTCGTTTTAGCTCGGTTCGTTAATAAATAAGCTTGTTCATTGACAAAATTTTAGGCTTGTTATCATAAGCAAACCAAGCTTGAACAAGGGGATACTCGGCTCGGAAGCTCGTGAACATGCTCGATAAGAGGCTCGTGAACTAGTTCGCCAGCAGGCTCGTTATTAGGCCCGCGAACAGGCTTGTTAACATATTTGAAAACTTTATTTATGAAATAGATAGATTATGAATAAGTATAAAATAGTGTATGTGTAAAATGGATATAAAAATGTACAAAGAAAAATATAAAAATAATAAAAAATAATAGTATAGGAAAAATATGTATAAACGTGATATATAAAATATAGATAAAAAAGAGAAAAGATGGATATAAAGCCTAACAAAGGCAATTCAGATCCAATTCAATCCTTACTATATATATTCATCAATTACTATATGCTCAGTAAAACTCTAATCTCATTTTCCTCTGAAAGCAGCCACCAATACAACACTCATCCTCTTCCTCTTCTTAGTACAATGAAAATCATTTGTGGTGTTTAGATCCTTCATCTCTGATTCTTCATCTTATGGATTCTATCTTTTTAATAAGCTGAGCTCTCGATTTAAACAAATCTTGAGATAGGCTCGAAGCTCGGCTCAAGCTCGGTTTGACCAAGCTCGAGCTCGGCTCGGGCTCAGTTTGACCAAGCTCGAGCTCGGTTCGTGTTCGTTAAAATTTAAATGAATAGAGCTTGAACAGTCAGTGTTCGAGCTCGGCTCGGTTCATTTACAGCCCTAGTTCAGCTACACCATTTGATTGTAGAGAGTAAGGTGGTGTTACTTCGTGAATAATTTCATTTTAGGAGCAAAACTCGCTAAATGGTGCAACATATTCACCACCACGATCACTTCTAACCTTCTTAATTTTCTTATTAAGTTGGTTTTCTACTTCTTCCTTGTAGAGTACAAATTTCTCTAAAGCTTCATCTTTACTTTTAAGCAAATACATATAACAATATTTTTTGCTATCATCTATGAAGGTAATAAAATATTTATTTCCTCCTCTTGATTGAACTTAGTTCAAGTCACATCTATCAGTATGTATTAGATCGAGTAATTCTGAATTTCTTTCAACGGATTGAAATGAAGATCTTATTAATTTTGTCTCAACACACATTTCACATTTATGTGATTTATCGATATGAAATGTGGGTATATAAGTCAAGTTAATTAGGCGTCGTAATGTATCAAAATTAACGTGGCCAAGTCTACTATGCCATAAATTAGAAGACTCAATTATATAAGCAGCAACGTTATTCTCATTAATAGAATTTTGCTTATAAGAGATACAATTGAATTTGAACATTCCGTTACATTCATATCCGTTTCCCACATGCATGTCTCCGTTAGACAAAATAAATTTCTGAGATTCAAATATCATCTTGAAGCCGTGTGCACTCAATAGGCTCCCAGAAACTAGATTCTTCTTCATGTCAGGTACATACAAGACATTTTACAGTTTTACTTCTTTGCCGGAAGTCATTTTTCAGAATCACCGTTCCATGTCCTTTAACTTTAGAAGTAGCAGAATTGCCCATGAAGAGCTTCTCCCCATTTTCAATAAAAGTCAATCCAGCAAAAGACTCTTTGTGACAACACACATGACGAGTAGCACCAGTGTCAAGCCACCACTCCATTGGGTTTGAGACAGTCATATTGACCTCAGAAATTACACATACGTTAATGTCATATACATCTTTTGTAATTTCTTTCACAACTTTTACCTCAATGTAATTGACCATTTTTGTCAATTTGCAAACAAATGATTTTTGTCTCATCTTTTTGCAATTTAAGCATTTTTCATTTAACATTTGTCTCTTGGATATGCTTTCATTTTGTCCAATTTTAAACTTAAGTTTAACATGTTGTTTGCCCTTTTTGGAGTCTCTAATGACCTCCACCACGTTAGCTTTCGCCAAAACTTGATTAGCAATAGAAAATTTTCTATTTAAAGAATCCCATAATTCTTTTGCAATACGTTTAATAGTACACACCTTATATAGGTCAATGACTAAGTCATTCAATATATAATTTTTGCAAAGAAAAACCATATTATTCCAACAGTCCATAAATAATTGAAAAGAAGTGTTAACCATTCCAATGGGAGGTTCATCTTTCAATATATTATGGTGTTCCATTCTAGTAAAATAGAAAAACATTTTATGTTGCCAAACTTTGAAATTTGGACCACCAAATTTCTCCGATCTTTTAAGAGTTGAAATAAGATACATTCCCAAAGCAACCTTATGATCATTAGGCATAACAATTGTTAAAGTTCATTTCCATTAGGTCTAGCACTAATAGGACCAATTTGTCCATTTTGGCTATTCTGGCCTGGAACCGTTTTAGAACTATTACCTCCAATCGGTAAAATAATGTTCATAATTTTCTCAATTCACAATCTGATATACTACAGAGTAAGTCAGATACTTGTAAACCAGAAAAACCAAGAAAGAGAAGAAAGATATTTTTTTATGAAAAAATAATTTTCTGCTTTTTTTATATGAACAACGGTTTGTCCAAAAAAATAGTCTTCAAGAAATCCAGTGTAACCTGCACTTAATCTCAAAAAAAATATAGACAATTGTCTTAAGATTGATAGTAGCGGTATTGAATAAAATAAACAATACTTTATTTCATTAAGAATAAGTACATGTTACAATATGATTCTCAAAGATATAGAAACGTAACAATTATAATAGAATAATACTTAAACCTTTTACCGAAGAAGAAGCTTATTATGGAGGCCTGAAAATCAGTTTCCTTAAGACAATTATTCGTCCGCTACCGGTGGATACAATCGCAATCGTTAGGAGAACTCTAACCGTGTGAAGAGCAGCAATTCACAAGAACCTAATACTAATTAGCCTTCTTGTAAAAGGAATGAAAACTTTGAGAGATATTTTTAGTATGAAAAAATAGAAAATAAATCATAAAGTAAACAAACACAAATACCAGCTGGATTTTTTTTTCAAGAGTAAAAGAGAGAAGAACAAGTGTTAGAAGGAGGCTACAAGAATAGGTATTTATAGGACAAATGGCATTAACATGGCTTAATGAGGTTTAAAGGGCATTAACCTTTGTAACCACACCTTTGTGGCCATTAACATTTGTAACCATACCTTTATGGTGATTAACCATGGATGTTATGAGAAAATATATTAATTAAGGGATTAAAAAGCCATTAATCTCAAATAAAAATTTGGTGAAAAAGGCGTGGAATTCTAAAATGCTGCTTTAAAAATGAGAGAATTTGGTCCTTTTTCTCATCACAGGTGCGTGTACAAGTGGGAGATGGTCAAAACGGGCTGTTCTGGCACGATAATTGGACCTCAAACATTCCAATCAAATCACTCTTCCCTGACTTATTTGCTATTTGCAATAGGAAATCCTCAACCATTTTTTATGGGTGTAGCTTTATTTTTTCCAATCGTTCCCAAACTCGCCCCTTTTGGAAAAGAAGCCTTCGCATTACGAACCAACAACGATGCAATGAACTGAAAACCTGGATATCGATTCCATGCCCAGCGCTCTTCCAAGCTCCTGAAGTCATGAACATCCCCACTTTCTTCCTGAGAGGAGATTGCTTCTTATAGGACATTGGAGTTCAGAAAAAATATTTAGCAGCGTCCTTTTGTCATTATTATTATCAACAACGACTATGGCCGAATCCCTCGAGAGACTTTACACTTATTTGGACTTCCCACATGCTTCCCAAGATAAAAAATTTCGGCTAGTTGGTCTTTCATAATAGGTTACCGACATGTGAGTTCCTTTTCCATCGGGGATATCATATGCTAACTAGGGCATGTTGCCCGTTCTGTCCACTACCTGAATCATTGGAACACAGCCTTTTTTTATGTCACGAGAATTATCAGATTTGGAGAGATGCATTCCGTTGGCTGGATATTCAGGTTGTGATGCCGAATGATGGTTACAACTTCCTTCTCTTATGGTGCACATTTTTCAAGCCTGGAATCTCCCGCGATTTTGGTAGGTCTCTCTGGTTCATTATATCATGGAATCTTTGGAAGCGTCGCAACAAGAAGATTTTCCGGGACGAAACCGATGACGGGGATATTTTAATTGCTAGTATTAATTTTTGTTGGTTTCTTTTTCATTCCTATAAGCGCAATGTTAGCCTTTCGGTTTCTGATCTGTTTACGAACCCGAGGATTTTATTATGTAACTTTTGATGTACTTTTGGTTCTTGTTTCGAGAACCACTATTAATAAAAGTGGGGTGGGTGTTTTGTAGGTAAGCAGAGGAACCAACCTAGTTGGGTACTCTGTCCCGAAATTTTCACCCACTCTAATCTTTTAGCCGTTGGGGAGATACACTGTCTCTCCAAGGGTTTTTCAAAAAAAAATTGGTAAAAAAATATTACATGGCAATATTTTTTCAGTACCGAATCAACGATTTAGCACGTTCAAATTTGACAGATGTCCAAAATTTAAACTACAATTTCTCATTCACTATTAATTCGTTTTAGGCGTATAATATATCGTTGAAAAGCTCTCGAAGCGTAGAATACAATGACATATTTCATTTTATTCAAATAATAGATTTTTCATATATAATTTAGCCTAAAGTAGATAATGCACAACATTATCTAATATGCCACATTTCCAACATATTTTAGGTCACTAATATTTTGGGCCCTAAGCGATGGCCTAACTGGCCTCTACTGTAAGGCCGGGGCTGATAACATTTTTTTATTTATGGTTTATTTAAACTTTTAGAGTAATAAGGAGTTTAGAAATAAAGAATTGATGCATTTTAAAGTTAACTCATGAATGTGGCAAATGCTTGGTCTAGTGGTTGAGTCGTGAAGCTGTGTTTCATGAGGTCGCCAGTTTGAGTCCACACTCGGATGAGGTGGGATAAGGTTTTTCTTGAGAAACTATCAAGAATAGTTATACTTTGTAAACTATTTACAAATTCACCGTGAAGTCAAACTATTTACAAATGCACATTCCCTTCAATTCTATTTACAACTATATCATCCACTTGTTTCTCCCATTTTTCTTTTGATTTTCTTTCTTATTTTTCATTTATCTCTCAAACCGTTTATTTTTTCGACATGTCGCTTTAGAATTTTCTGTTCGTCTTATTATTATCTTTAAAATGACATCCACTGTGATTTTTCAAAATTTTTTACCCAATAGTCGCATGGCAGATATCCTATAGTCGCATGATAAATATCCAATAGACAAGTGGTAGATCTTAGTTTCGACAATGTTTTTACGGATTCGTTTATGTTAGTTTTGCGCATAGGTAGCCACGTGACATGAGTTTCTTGTTTGACTAGATTCTCTAATGTTAGGTAATTTTTAATCGTTGGCATTTGGAAGAAACTCATGAGCTCAGTATTGATTCGGGATTCCTATTTCAAATATAGAAAAATATAGACAAAAAAACATGAAAATGTTAACAAATGTGCTATAATCGGAGAAGAATACACCACTTTGATTAACCCGAACGATGCTATTGGTGATAAAAAAAATAAAAGCTCTTATCGGTTCTTTTATACTAGACTAGAGGCACAATCAAATTAGAGCAATGAATCGCGAATCGTAGCTCGTTTCCTAACCAGCAACAACAAATGTATATTTATTTTGGAATTAGCAATTCAAGGCATAGGCGATTGGATATCTATTGGACATCTACCACATATCTATTGGATGTCTACCAGATATCTATTGGACGTCTACCATATAGATACCAGACTTCTATTTGGATAAATCTGATTTGAAGTTGATATTAGACATTTGTTCAAGTATATTTTAAAGTTATGGTCTAGTAAAAATGTATCTAGTGATTTGAAAAAAAAAATAGATTCCACACATCTATCAGATTTCTACCACATGTCTACCAGACTTCTATAACATGTATACCAGACATCTATCACATGTCTATCAGTTGAAAAAGTTCGAAAAAGTCACAGTGGATGTCATTTCGAAGATAAAAATGAGATGAACGAAAAACTCTACAGCGGCATGTTGAAAAAATAAACAGTTTGAAAGATAAATACAAAAGAAAGTAAGAAAATTTTAAAAAAACTATGAACAGTAATGTGAAGGGGGGACGTATGGGTGTAAATAGTTTATTTTTTGGTCCAAATTATTTTATGAAGAGGGGTATTTTTTGTAAGAGTCCATTTTTCTTTATTATCATTGTAAGCACGTATAAGGTAACTTTTTTAATAAAAAAAGTTAACTCATGAACCACTTATAAATAATTGAACTGTTAAGTAAAATACTTTATAAGGAGTATATTGTTTTAGAATTATGAAATGACTCGAAACAATACGGAGAAAAGAAAAAAAATTTGTGTATAAAATTAAATAATAATATATTTATCTTATTTTTATTACGTGTTAAAATGCACTTACAAACTATTTAAAAATAAACAACAAAATATTTTGTAACTTTTAAATAAAAAGAGAAACTGCTGAAAGACTAAATATTGGAAGATGGGGAGAAAGAGACACAAAGAGGCATAAAGCAGAGGTTTGAATCTTAACACTTAAGCAATGTTCTTAATACCGTACCGTATCGGTTGGTTCAATCAGTTTTATCGTGAACTGACAATGGCTATGATACAGTATGTGTAAAAATCGATTTTATTAAAAATTGGAAAAAAAATTGGTTTGAATCGGAAAAACCGATAAACCTGTTCAAACCCGGTTTTCTAAAAAATTTCTGAAAAATGTTGCTAAAGAATCAGAAAAGCGTTGCTAAAGATTTAAAGTCGTTGCTAAAGATATAACTCGTTGCTAAAGATATAACTCGTTGCTAAAGACCCAGAATAGAGTTGCAATAATCACTGGAAAATAAAAAAAATATATTTCTTTCTAAAACCCTCTAGCAACACACAAAAGCGTTGCAAAAGACCTAAAAAGCGTTGCAATAGCCACTACAAACCACAAATAATATATATTCATCAAAAAATAGAAACCAATAAAACCACCGATAATACCAATTATATCACAAATAGTGGTCTTGCCGGTATGAGGTATGGTACAGTATTGATAACATTGCGGTTAAGAATTAAGACACAAATAAGAAGAGACATTGTTAGTAAAACCTATATATTTGGGAGGTGACCCCTATTTTCTTTAGGGCATTAATATCATGACACGTGTTCTCACTCCACTTAATCTTTGTCCGTAGTGAAACCTTCACAGATCGGTATTTTTTTGACTGAAGAATATAGTCTATTAAATCAATTCAAAACAAAAAATAGTTCTAATCAAAGGTGGACAAATCCCCCTACATGTCGAAGAATCAGCTGCTCTAACTAACAATTATGCAGCATGATTCGCAGACCGATCAACATAGACAATCAAAAACTACTCTAAACACATTATCGGAGATAAAACACCGGACATAAACGACCAACACAAACAAACGAAACTTGCTTTTACACAAGACAAATAAGGCATATGGCAAGAAAAACCAACAATAAAACAAAATAAACGTTGCAATCTATATTTTCTTAATCTTAACTAACGTTTTCGATCCACAACCATAAGAACTTCTGCCTACGCCATAGCATCAACCGTTCTGCAGATCTAGAACGATCTTGCTTTAAGGAGATAAATCTGGATACCTACTGTGAAAGATCGTGCAAATATCTTGTCTAAAGGTGGATGAAGTCTAATCCAGCTATCAAGATTGAGATGTGTATCATCAGATCCATGATTGAAGAAGCCAATCTCGTCGTGGATACTAAAAAAATAGCAACGGATTATTCAACATAAAAGAAAAACATTAAAATTCTTAAAGAGGGGAGGAGGAAGAAGAAAGCCAAGACTTTCTCCTTCCTCATCAACAAGAGTTTGAGAAGAATTGAACAGAGGCCAAGAGAGAAAGAGGGGTGGCTCAGTTGAAAAAATCTTAGTTTCTCCACAGTTCGGTATCTACATTATTGATTCTTAACATTTCTAAGGAAAATATTTTTCAATTTATTATCCTTTTTTAAGTAGAAAAAATAATTCTATCATTTACCTGGATGTGGTATGGATCTAAAATCTGTAGAAGTCATAAGTTCAATCTTCATAATTAGACTAAATTTTTTCACCACAAGTTAAAAATATATAGATATATAACTTTATAAATTAACATATGAAAATAGACATTTTCTCTGTAACCAATTTACGAAAAAATAGATAATATTGCAATATTAAAGAAAACACAATATTAAATTATTATTTCAGATGGATCAATTCCCTATTATATGTGATAGAATATAATAACAATATATTATATATAGAGTAAAAGATAGTTAAATACCTTTTTTAATATAGAAAACGTCTTTAAAAAATGCAGCAAAAAGAATATGATCGAGAGCTACGTATTACTAGTCAGGTAATGAACTACATCCTATGAGAAAACGTTACACAAGCCACAAACTAAAGTAAAATAGAGACAAATCAAAATATATATAAAATGAGAGATAGGATCAAAATGAGAACTCTATCAAAATGAGAACTCTTTTTTTTTTATTCTCCCATCTCTAGCATACGAACATATATGCTATATATACAAGTCCATCCCTATGGACATCCAGTCATTAATTGCCTAGCGTATAAGGCAGGCAATTGAACAATTGCCTGCCATATAGGGTAGGTAAATAATTTAAACCCTTATCTTTTATTCGGTTAACATGTATTTATACATATAGTCCACTTTAGATTACACCGACACAAATATGGGTGTAATGGGTCGAAAGCTAATACCGAATAAATCGCACCTGTACTGGTACGGGCGGATCGGGTCTAAAATCCAACATCTCCAACTCGCACGTAACAAAACAGATTTATTACTTTTGTATCTTTCATACTTGCAAATAATTCATGCGACCAACATACCTTGAGAACTATAATGCTATATACTCATTGGAGATATAAAGCAGCTCGCTGAAAAATATCGAAGTGTTGTATGTATTATCCTATATTCTATATCACATCCACTCTAATCCTCTGATCTCTATAGTTTTCTATCATCACAGTTATGCACACATGCATAACTACCTGGGTTGTGAAGTATAAAAACTCAAGATGTGAGTTCATGGTAATCTTCCACTCATACTGTATTCCTTCCATCATAATCTAACTTGCTTGTCTAGTCGGGCTCATTCAAGGTCAAATCATACTTAACCTCTTCAGAGTCTCCTTCTAAAATAGCCACATTAGACTATACTTTCATAATAAGTTAGGGTCCTGAGGATAGCAAGCTAACAAAACCACAATTTTGTTGCGTGGGTCTCACACTAGGAAAAGCTAAGATCATTTATTTTCCATCTCATGGTCAATAAGCACACATGGTATGAAATCATGTGTTATGGTGTTCTTTTCTTTCCATTTGAAAGAAGCGCATGTCTGATTAACACCATATAAAAAGCATCAGTTAAATGTGCCAAAACATATAACTTTAGTTCGCTTACTTTATGAACTGCTTTTGGCTACAAGGACATAATATGAGTATGTTACTTGTAACAAGTCCATTTGTAGATTACATATAATCTGTTATATACTTGCCTTTTGCAAATATGTGACTCTTGCACTTTTATGAAAACGGTTTTCACATTTCAAGCAAGACAGCTTCCATTATTGAATATAGTCTCAATTGTTCAAAAATAGCCTCATCCTTCATATCTGTTATCTAATAACAGAATAAGGGTAAACGCTTGTGTGGGTGAGCTATTTCTCTGTCTTACATGCATCTCTAATAACACCAAATATTGATAAATAATATTTGTACTCGTGTATTGCAAAATTCAAACTCTATTGAATAATATTTTCTTAAACATATGACCTAGATCCAATAGATCTAGCATATTCAACATAAACATCTTTCATGTTGAACCCTTTACGTGCTATATAGAAAAATGATACTTAATCTTTTACATGCTTTAACTTGAGATGGAACCTCAATTCCGTGGCAAAAGCTATATTAGATTGTCTGCCATTTTCCATTCTAATTACAATTTGAGCATTTGTAGAAGTAACATAAAGATGGTTCATTAACCTTCCTAATCAATTAGCTTCTAAATAAGAGTATCACATACACTCTACTTTATAATGTATAGGGCGACATAAGTTTATTTCTTGTTATTTCATAATATGACACTATTGTTAATTAACAAGATGAAACTAAAATATGGTTCTCATTTTGTCTGTGTCTCTAATCCAATCGCCATTTATGCATCCTTTTAATTGCATATTATTACAAATTGATAACATAAAAAAATAGCCTTTAATGCCTTTAAGGTACCTCAATATCCTTTTCGCAGTTTTTCATGTGCTTTTGTTAGATTTGGCTGATATATGCTTATAATGCCAACTGCGTTACAAATATTAGATTGTATACACACTATGGTGTATATATGAGGCTTCCCAAAGCTCTCACATAAGGAAAATTAATCATTTGTTTATTTTCTCGTTTGTGTTGTGGGACAAATGTAAGTGCTAGGGTCCATTTCGGTCCTTAGCAATTTAGCTGTACATACAGGTTTAAGATTGCTCATATTGAAAAATCAAAAACATTGTTGGTTTATGTCTCTTAAGACAAGGTTAACAATTTCATTGAGTAATCTCTTGGAATCTTCATTCTAAGGATATAAGCAATATCACCTTTAACTATCATTTCAAAACTTGATGCTAAACAAGCTTTGATTTAGTCCATATGTTCCATGTCATTTCCATCTATCAGAATGTCATTCACATGCAATGACATACTAACCAATCTATTTGATCTTACTATAAAATCAAATATTTCTTGATCTTGCAAGACTATTTAAGATAATAAATTGATCATTTCAACGTACAAACCTTTTGTTTGTGCCTAGTTACAAATCTACATGTCTTTCCTTGTAGATTTATTTATCTTCTCTAATAGAGAAAAAAATATTCTTAACATCCACTTGATGTAGTTCTAGATCTTGACTTGTTATAATAGCATGGATCATCTAATGGATTGTGTATAGTACTTTTGCAATTAGGCGAACTTAATATCCATTGATATTATCATCAACCTAATGCTTGATAACCCACTTGTTCTTCATAGCCTTTCTTCCCTATGACTATTCAACGAGTTCATAAACTTTGTTGGATTTCACAAAACCCATAGTTTTAATCCATTATTCTTGTGTGGGAATGGGAAAGTCTCTTTCTCACATCATCATTTTATGAACTGAACAAATGAAGTAAAATAGTCATGTCATCAATACATCAATCGATGATATTCAACTATTTTTCAGCAGTTCCAAATTTTGATAAATATTCCATACATTTTTCAAAATTCTATATACTCCCACTTGAACCATGTTCCATACTCCTACTGAAATTTGGATCTATCTAGTTTCCAGAAAAAATTGGTCAAGACCTTGATCTCGATCATTCATAACGTTTTGAGGTTTTTGAATATTTTCATATCTCTCAAAATTTCTCCCACTTGAATGGAAAGATCCGTCACTTTTCAATTTTAACTGAAATGGTAAACTAAATAACGATTCAACTCATCTAACTTAGTGAACTTATTCTCTAAGAAGACAACTATACTTGATCTGAACTTTGTCACTTTTTGTGTTTCTCTTACTATGACATGTCCTTTTGACAAGTTATGATACTTTAGAAAAAATGCACTTTTGTATCTCGAGTGTAGTAACTAATACTTGCTCAATGTATCCTGGGTGAAAATATTTTGTAACCTCCTTGGTTATGGTTCCAAAAATCAGGTTTTTGACATGTCCACGACTCATAAGTAGTGTAAGTGACAAATTGAGAAGACACTTGGTTAAGTCTTTATGTGGTTGTTAATTAGGATATTTCCTCAGTTTGAGATAAACAAATCTGTTACAACCACCATTGATTAACCACATTGAGAAGAGTCATATTCTTCTCTTAACAACACCGTTGTGTTGAGTAAAAGAAATTGAATACTTATGTTCAATTTCTTTTTCATCACATAAAGCTTGAATTTTATTATAATAAAATATATCTGACCACGGTCAGTTCTCAAAGCTTTAATTTTATACTAATTGATTCTCAATAAGGTTCATAAACCTTTTGAAGCAATACAAAGCTCCAATCTTACGAGATACCAATTAAACAAGACTATACATTGTACAATATATAATAAGAGTGATGAAATATAATAGGTCACATACCTTTTTACCCTCACTTCCAATCAGATCACTAATGGATTAATTACAAAAGGAAATCACTTGCCTTTTGAATGATATTTACATAATTTCTTATAAATGACAAAAGTAAATAATTCAAACTTATTTGAATTTACGATTAAACATTCTTTGACTTATTCGACTCATTCAATTTAAGCCAACACTGTTTAATGTAATATGTCATTAAATTGTACTACCATTTCATTCATATATAGAAGTAGAAACAATTGAAAATATGTCTTTATTATTTCTTTTTGGATCAATGTCCAAAAAAAATTAATTATTGGATCATTCAAAATATATCCCAATACAACTTTGAAATTTTATTTTCAAAATACAAGTTGAATCTTAGATTCAACACAATTGTAACAAAAATGAGATTTCTTAAAATCTCGAAAGAAATAGGGCATCTTGTATAATGATCACACATCTAACTTTATAGACATAACAATGGATCAATTGTAACATCCCATTTCATACACTACATTTACATTTATGCATATTCACTATATGTTACAAAATAGTATTAGATAAAGCTAATCTACATGGTACATGTAGAATAATTATCTAAATATGGTGTAATACTTAAAGTTTAATGTTTAAATACGTAAAATTAATTAACATTAGAATTATAAGTATTAGGGTATAGTTGTACAATAGGTATTAGATATTTTATTATATACCTATTATGCGTAGACTTACATATTCTGATAGGATGTGAATGTTATTATTAGTTTTACTATTATTACTATTATTTTTACTATTATAACTATTATTATATTATTTTATCAAAATTTTATTTCTAGCACATTTTGGACCAATTAGAATTGAGAGTTAGAAGGATAAGGGATAATATAGGGTTAGGAAATGCATTATTTAGCAGGAAAGTAAAAAAAAAAACACCTACAGAAATACGTAATAAGGAAGAAGAGAAGAAAGGAGAATAGGAAGTGCACAGAACGAGGTTTGTTTCTTACTTTGTAGTACGATTTTGATGATGTTAGGACTAGAATTAGAGTTTATGATAGGAAGATGAAATATTTATATATGTATTAAAAATCTATCTGTAAAATTTGAGAATTTTTAGATGAGTGCATATATAGTTATTAATTTAATAAATGAAGGTGCTGAAGACAGTGTGATCAAAGAGATAGGGTCAAAGTTAGAGCTAAACTGAGATGGCTATACTGCTTAGAAAATTCTGACTTTCGGATATTTTGTTCTTATATATGTCTACATTACTAAGAAGAAAGAATTAGTTCAATCCAATTGTGTAGATAAGGTTATAGTCATTTTACTAGGTATTGTACTTGTAGAATGAGACAGATTTAGAGTGTGAAAGTAAAATCTATTATAATTGTACAAGGGTTCCAAAGTTCTGAAATTTTAGTTTGTTGTATCCTTGAGTGTTACAAGTAAAATAAAACAAGAATCAGAGTATTTGAGCAAGTGAGTTTAGAGTTATACATTTTTAAGTGAAGTAAGGTCATAAGCACATTGGTTCAGGAATAATGGGACAGATTTAGGGTCTGAAATAAAAATTTATAATGAATGAAAAAGTAGTTAGAAAATCATAAAATTTTTATATGTTATAGAAGCATGTATAAAGAGTAAAATGAAACTAGAATTAGGTCATTTGGTTTAGTGAATAGAGAGATATGTATATTTGAAGTCAGTAAGGTCATAGGTGGATAGAATTCTTGTTTAAGGATAAGTTTTAAGAACAGAAATAGATAAGTCGAAAATTAAATTAATGTGAATTTATATGTTTATAGGAGCTCAAAATCGTGAAGGTGTTTAAGAGGAAGATTCAAGTCGCTTACAAGGAAATTAGCTCTAATAAGTGAGTATAAATATGATATGAATTTTTATGTGATTGTGTTGATATGTGATATTTGAATATTTGGTGATTTGTATGTCGATGTAAACTGTTTGAATATGTTATATGTGACTATATGAATTGGTTGATTAAATGTATATGAACTTATTGGAATTATTTGGATACATGATTATTTGATAAATTGTGATTTATATGTATATTTATATGACACATGCATTTGTACATGAATAAATGGAAAATAAAAAAGAGTTGTGACATACCTGTCCAAACATTGCAAACACATGAATCACATGGAATATATGTTTATCTGGACTTAAATGGTCAACCACATGGATTATATGATTATATGGACTGAAAGGTCAACCACATGGATTATCTGATTAAATGGACAGAAAGGTCAACTATATGGATTATATGATTACATGGACCGAAAGGTCAACCACATGTTTACTGGCTGGCCATCAAAATTATCTGTTATATGTTACATGTTCCTGGAGCAATGATGTGGATAGAGTTGTCACAATAATTAAATAAATGGATCACTCATTTGCATATATACATGACTCTATGTTGGATTTTTGAATTTATGACTGTATGTGATTAACAAATTGATTGATTGTTTATATTCACTGAGTAGCGACTCATATAAATCACTATATTTTTCCAGTATAATGAAGTAGTAGATATCTTTTCATACTAGAAGCTCTCTACCTATAGATATCATGGACAAAAGGTTGGCTGGCTGTGTTCCATCTCAAACTCCCTCCTCATAAGAATAACTAATATAGAATAATTAGATATCGTGTTTAGGCTTCACTGTTTAAATATGTTTGTAATGTGTAATAATAAAAGAATAATGGTATTAGAATTTATGTAAAATGAACGATGGTTTGTTATTATATGAATAATTGCGGGTAAAAAAAATTTACTACGTTGTTTTACTCTAGTTAGAAGAAAAATGATAAGGGTGCTTCAGTTGGTATTAGAGCAGGGATATGATCATAGGGGCATCATTTTCATAAACATATAAAAGTTAATACATGTTAGGATTGTACATTTATCACCTTTATATAGGGTTGATGAAAATCTTAACCCGATGAGAAAGGAACCAGCCAGAACGCCACGTATAGGATCATATGTGCATTCACGTACATCAAATGTACGTCAAGAGGCTCTGTGGTACAAGAGCCTCCACCATTTGCTCAAAGGGAAAGGATGTTTGATAAATAGAAGTAGAATGTTACAGTAGAATTCAAAGAAATTCTTTTAAGTGAATTGATTGTTACAAATCAAGTGTACAAAACTGTTTAATTTGATTAATAAAGCAGTATTAGTTAGTTATATGGTTAGATAAGATATTAGAGATTTTTTGTATGTGATATTGGGTTTGAATTGGTTGATGAAGCAACATGTCATTACCGATTATTTCACCAAAGAAGTTAATTTAGAGACGTCACGTTGATCACGAGTTATTTTTCAAGGTGAATGTAAGGTAGTACCTATTTGTCTAATTCTTGCAATAAGGGTTTTATAAGAACCAGTGTGTCTCCTTGAGGTACTTCAGCATTATTTGTCAATAAGAAGTATAGTACTATTCGCATTGATTATAGGAAGTTGTATTGAGGCACTATGAAAAACAAATATTCTTTACCTCGTATTGATGATTTATTTGATCAATTACAAGGAGCCAGGGTATTATATAAGATTAATTTGAGAGATAAGATAGATTGAAAACCTGATATTAAACTCTACAAAACCTTTAGAAGTTCCTGAAAATGTATTTGAGGAACAAGAATAGCAAAAGAAGAGATAGGGAAGTAAAGAGAATCAGGTAAGTAGCTGAATACGATTTTCTTGATATTAGAGATAGAATTATGGTTCAAAATATTAAAGAGAAAACAAGAGAAATAGATAGAGAGAAGGGAAGGCATAAGAATAAGGTATTTCAGTAATTTGTGATGTGATTTTTGTTATGTTGGAAATAGAATTAGAAGTTGTCATATGAAGATGAATTGTTCCTCTGTAAGATGATTTTGTCTACAAAATTAGGGAATTCTTTAATGAGTTTATAGGGAGTATGACCTTTAGTGGTGAAAGTGTTCAAAATAACATGATCAATGAGTTAGGGTAAAGTTTAAAATTGATCTGGGAACATTTTACTAGTTAGAATGCTCTAAAATTTTCATATATTGTTTAGGAGTACGCCCTTTATACATAGCAAAAAGAATCAGGTAATTTGAGGTTGCATAGAAAAAGTTGTAGTCGTTTTACTCGGCGTTGTACATGTGAAATGGGACAGATTAAGCAAAAGAAAAATTAAGTATATATTGTATAAGATGGTTACGAAATTTAAGTATGTTATAGTCATGTGTGTTACAAAGAAAAAGAGATAAGAACCAGATCATTTGGTTTAGTATTGTAGGAGATATGAATTTTCGAAGTCATTAAGGTAATGAAGAATATGAATCTGGATTAAGTATAGTTTTGAAAGAAATGTAAAAAAATTTACTATGGGATTAAGTATAGTTATCATCTTGGAAAGACATATTGAGATTCATAAAGAAGGGAAAACTAAGTACACAGTATATAGGACCTTATAAAATTCTTTAGAAAGTTAGTCTATTTGTTTATAGATTTGCATTACCTTAAGAATTAGCTTAAATGCACAATATTTTTCATGTTAGCATGTTAAGGAAGTATTGATAAGACCCCACACATGTACTCGAGGATCAAGAATTAGAAATTTCACATAATTTGAGCTATGTAGAGGAGTCAGTAGAGATTTTAGGATATAAGACAATACAACTAGGAAACAAAGAAATACCATTTGTCAAAGTACTTTGGAGAAGTCATTTAGTGGAAGAAACTACTTGAGAAACAGAGGAATGGATGAGGAATTATTTTTTTCTGATACATGTATTTAATTTCGAGGATGAAATTATTTAAGAGGGGGAGAATTGTAACATCCCATTTCATACACTACATTTACATTTATGCATATTCACTATATGTTACAAAATAGTATTAGATAAATCTAATCTACATGGTACATGTAGAATAATTATCTGAATATGGTGTAATACTTAAAGTTTAATGTCTAATTACATAAAATTAATTAACATTTGAATTATAAGTATTAGGGTATAGTTGTATTATAAGTATTAGATATTTTATTCTATACCTATTATGCGTAGACTTACATATTCTGATAGGATGTGAATGTTATTATTAGTTTTACTATTATTATTATTATTATTATTATTATTATTATTACTACTACTATTATAACTATTATTATCATTATTTTATCAAAATTAGATTTCTATCACATTTTGGACCAATTAGAATTGAGAGTTAGAAGGATAAGTTAGGAAATGCATTATTTAGCAGGAAAGTTAGAAAAAAAACACTTACAGAAATACGTAATAAGGAAGAAGAGAAGAAACGAGAATAGGAAGTGCAAAGAACTAGGTTTGTTTCTTACTTTGTAGTATGATTTTGATGATGTTAGGACTAGAATTAGAGTTTATGATATGAAGATGAAATGTTTATATATGTCTTAAAAATCTATCTGTAAAATTTGAGAATTTTTAGATGAGTTTATATATAGTTATGAATTTAATAAATGAAGGTGCTGAAGACAGTGTGATCAAAGAGATAGGGTCAAAGTTAGAGCTAAACAGAGATGGCTATACTGCTTAGAAAATTCTGACTTTCAGATATTTTGTTCTTATATATGTCTATATTACTAAGGAGAAAGAATTAGTTCAAGTCAAGCCGTGTAGATAAAGTTATAGTCATTTTATTAGGAATTGTACTTGCAGAATGAGACAGATTCAGAGTGTGAAAGTAAAATCTATTATAAATTGTACAAAGGTTCCAAAGTTCTGAAATTTTAGTCTGTTATATCCTTGAGTGTTATAAGTAAAATAAAATAAGAATCAGAGTATTTGACAAGTCAGTTGAGAGTTATGCATTTTTAAGTGAAGTGAGGTCATAAGCACATTGGTTCAGGAATAATGGGACAGAATTAGGGTCCGAAATAAAAATTCATAATAAATGAAAAAGTAGTTAGAAAATTATGAAATTTTTATATGTTATATAAGCATGTAGTAAGAGTAAAATGAAACTAGAATCAGGTCATTTGGGTTAGTGAATAGAGATATATGTAAATTTGAAGTTAGTAAGGTCATAGGTGGATAAAATTCTTGTTTAAGGATAAGTTTTAACAAAAGAAACAGATAATTCGAAAATCAAATTTATGGGGAATTTATATGTTTACAGGAGCTCAGAATTTGGAGGAAGATTTAAGTCGCTTGCAAGGAAATTAGCTCTAATAAGTGAGTATAAATATGATATGAATTTGTATGTGATTGTGTTGATATGTGATATTTGAATATTTGGTGATTTGTATGTTGATGTAAACTGTTTGAATATGTTATATGTGACTATATGAATTGGTTGATTAAATGTATATGAACTTATTGGAATTATTTGGATACATGATTATTTGATAAATTGTGATTTATATGTATATTTATATAACACATGCATTTGTACATGAATAAATGGAGTTGTGACATACCTGTCCAAACATTGCAAATACATGAATCACATGGGATATATGTTTATCTGGACCTTTATGGTCAGCCACATGGATTATATGAGTATATAGACTGAAAGGTCAACCACATGGATTATCTGATTATATGGACCGAAAGGTCAACCACATGGAATATATGATTACATGGACCGAAAGGTCAACCACATGTTTGCAGGCTGGCCAATAAAATTATCTGTTATATGTTACATGTTCCCCGGGCAATGATTTGGATAAAGATGTCATTACAATTAAATAAATGGATCACTCATTGGCATATATGCATGACTGTATGTTGGATATTTGAATATGTGACTGTATGTGATTGACAAATTCATTGATTGTTTATATTCACTGAGTAGCGACTCATATAAATCGCTATATTTTTCCAGTGTAACGAAGTAGTAGATATCTTTCCGTACTAGAAGCTCTCTACCTATAGATATCATGGACGAAAGGTTGGCTGGCTGTGTTCCATCTCAAACTCTCTCCTCATAAGAATAAGTAATATAGAATAATTAGATATCGGGTTTAGGCTTCACTGTTTAAATATATTTGTGATATGTAATAATAAAATAAAAATGGCATTAGAATTTATGTAAAATGAATGATGGTTTGTTATTATATGAATAATTGAGGGTAACACAAAATTTACTACGTTGTTTTACTATAGTTATAAGAAGAATGATAAGGGTGTTTCATCAATCCTATGATTAACTCTTAAGTTAATTTCTACATAGATACTTTTATCTATACAAGATTACTTGAAATAATGTAAAGGATCCTCGGTCCTTCACTACATGACGACACTTGAATCAACAATTCATAGTGAGATATATTCAAGATACAAATTTACTCACACTTGAGTTAATAAGATATATTTAATTCACAATCTTAATTAGAATTTAAAATATTTCACTCCTGAAATATGTATTTATTTCTTTCATTTCAAATGTGATTAGGTTCATAAGCCATCTCTTTGCTTTTGTTATTAGTAAAAGCGCTTATACTTTTATTCATGGTTGTTGAAACTATTTTCAATAAATACATAAAATGTCTCATTATTGATGTGATAATCAATATTAGACTTTTACTGTCCAACTTATTTGGGTGGGTTTTATTATCAAAATACTAATATTTTGACATAATTTATGAGCATCTTATATGCTTTTATGATATTAGCAAAGAGTAAATAACAGCGCTCACTTTTCTTTTATTAGCCTATATATACCTCTGTCCAATTTGTGCTAAACGTTTGCTCCCCCTTGAACTTTAGCCACAACTATGGTGTAGGAGTCTAGAACATGTTACATTATAGCACATATAATCTTTTAATGCTCATTCTCTCAGTTGCATTTGGGTCCCATTTTATTTATTTATTTAATTCAACCACAGTTGATATTAAATATATTGTATGAACTCATTCTTACAATTTCTTTGTATGAGTACGATTTTTGAATATGAACAATACACGAATATTTAACATACAACCAATAAATTATTAGCAAAAATTTTCATTAAAATTTAATTCGAAATGAGTCATATAGGCTCTAATCACCCTCTTAGTTCCAATGAATAAGTTTACTAAATTTATATATATCCGTATTGAATAACCATACTCGTAAAACTTATTTACAAGAATATTACATATATATAAAATTTATCAATACCGTCACTTTTATAGCACTTGCAATATATGATACTCATATCATATATATCATGATGATAAATTTAACTAATAAATATTAACAAATATTTATTACATGAATTTTGAACTTATTCAAAATTTCTCATATGATACTTCTTCTTTAAGCACCTGCAATATATTATACACATACAATAAATTGACAAAAATCAATAAATATTCTCAAATATTTATTTTAAATTAAGAACTTGTTCTTAATAATTTAACAAATAGAGATATCAATTTCATATACATTAGTACTTACATCTTAAGTACTTACAATTTATTATACTCATATAATAAATTAGAAAATTAATAAATATCCTCAAATATTTATTTTTAAGTAAGAACTTATTCTTAACTTTTTAACAAAGAAACTTATTCTCATGTCGTTATTGACTTGACCAAAATATGTTTATTTTAATTAAAAACTCATTCTTAATTTCAACATAACACTCATATTTATGTTATAAATTTAATTGTTCCATAAAATTTGGTTATACACAATTTATCAATAAATATCGTTATTAAGCATTATTTATTTCAATCTGAAATAAAATAACTATTGTATAAATTTAACTTTCAAATATGAATGTCCCTAATTTCTAATCTACAGCAACCCATAAAAAAATCTTATGATTTATTAGGGTGCATACTAATAAGGACCCGCCATTATTGAAAGGTTACAGTAATAATAACATATCCAATTATTAATAATCAAATTTATAAAAACTTTAACAGACGAGACAAATCTAGTCCAATTTCTTTGATGTTCAATGAATGTCCATACACTCATATTTATGTTTTTATCACAGTAAAGAGTAATATTTTGATACAATTTTTTTTAATTTCGTAATTCATTTACAAAAATAATCTTTATAAGGTACTAAATTATGATCAAAACATATTTTGACCATGTCAAAAACATCTCTATCAAATTTATTCTCATTACTAATTTGTAAAAATAAATTTCATTTAACATACTTATACGTTTTAATAATGATAAAAAAACACTTTTTGATCAATCCAACTCGGAAAATTTACCCATCCAATGTTTTTCGGTGTTCTAAATCCATTTATAAATTTTCTAGAATTTTTTAATTAATAGAAATATTTTAAAATTAATTTTTAATTACTCAAAAAATTAAAAATTAACGTTCACCGAAAAAAAGTAAAAAACACCAAAAAATCTGAAAAATCGAAAAACGTAGAACTGCCCAAAATCGATGGTCAGAACTTTCCAGATTCCGGCCACACGCGCCGCCACGCGTTGGCGAGTTCACAAACTCGTCGGCGCGTGTGCTACACACGCCGCTTCCTGGCCAAATTTCAGTCACCAGCCACCGGCTAACCTTGGGTTTTCGTGTGTTTCGAGTCCAATGGTGGGATCCTTTTGCCCGTATGACAGTCAAAAAATTGAGTTTGACACACAAACTCCTAAAACTGAGACTGAAATTAAAAAATAAAAGTTTTTATATAAATATTATAAATTTATTTATAATATAAAAAACTTCTCAGACTTATTTTTTTTGACTGATTTCCACAAAAATTAGTCTAGATCTCTGTCTCCCTTAAACCATCTTCCTCAAAAATATGATTTCACTCAAAATTTAAAATTCATGGTTCGAAACCGATTTTCAAAAAATGACTGAATATGTAGTAAAAAGGCTCTGGTACCAATGATAGAATATAATAACAATATATTATATATAGAGTAAAAAACAGTTAAATACCTTTTTCAGTACAGAAAATGTCTTCAGAAAATGCAGCGGAAAGAATATGATCGAGAGCTACGTATTACTAGTCAGGTAACGAACAACAAACTAAAGCAAAATAGAGACAAATCAAAATATATATAAAATGAGAGATACGATCAAAATGAAAACTTTTTTTTTTCATTTCTCCCATCTCCAACATACAAACATGTATGCTATATATACAAGTCCATCCCTATGGACATCCAGTCATTAATTGTTTAGCGTATAAGGCTGGCAATTGAACAATTATTTGCCGTATAGGATAGGTAATTGATTTAAACCCCTTATCTTTCATTCTATTAACATATACTTATACATACAGTCCACTTTAGATTACATCGATACAAATACGGGTGTAGTGGGTCTGAAGCTAATACCGAATAAATCGCACCTGTACTGGTACGGGTGGATCGGGTCTAAAATCCAACAATATGATCAAAATTCATCCTTCTATATGTGTTTCTTTGTTATAGGAAAATGGATATTGGAACCAAAGAGTTAGCTCTCTTCTTTTCAACTTATAATTCGTTCAGTTCAGTACTTATCAGTATTTATCAGTGCTTATTAGTACTGCATACATATAAAATTACACTAAAATAAGTACTTATCAGTACTTATCAGTTCAGTTCCATTCAGTATTCCCTAAATAAGGCCCTGCTCTTTTCAACTTATATTCAGTCTAGTTCAGTTCGTTCAGTACTGCATACATATAAATTTACACTGAAATAAGTTCAGTTCAGTTCAATACTGCTACCTATAAGTTGAAAAGAACATGACCTAAGTTGAAAAAAATAGAGCCTTAGAGTCTATCCAAATCATCAATGGAAACACAGTGAAGACACGTGTCTATTATCGAAACAACAATTTTCCCCAAAAATGGATTCGTTAACTTATATTTTGTCCCCATGGAAAAACATAAGGAGGAAGGAACGATATTAACAATAATTGGGAACGAATTTTCATCTCCAAAAACATTTTAATGAGTTTTCCTATTTTGAGAGACCAATTTCGGCTGCCTAAGTATAATCCCACTGTTACCCTAAAATATAGGGTAAATTTTGAAAGATAAATTATGATCGATTTCATGTTGATTGATCGAGAAAGAAATATAAACGGAAGCGTATGTGAATCATAGAATCTTGATTTGAATGGAATTTCAATAACGTTAGGATCGAATAGTCTTCTAGAAGATACAATCGATGAACCGAAGGAAAGCGTTGTATTCAAACAATATAAAACAAAAAAAACGATAATTCTATGTGGGGACCAAACGTTCTTAATTTGGCAAATTTCTATTGAGGCCCTTCAATAAAATAGGATTGGCACAATGGTCTCTACACTTTTGAATCCTATAAAAAATTTACACTTCAATAGTCAATAATTCTAAATTTGACCACAAACTAATTTTGGCTATATATTATGATTACCATACACATTTAATTATTTACATATTCAGCCCATACTTTATGATTTATTTAAAAATAAATTCAACAATCTCCCACTTGGGCTAACATATGTTACTTGATGAAATGTGTACAACCATATGCGCTCAAAATTGTAGCCATAGTCAAGGTATCCCAAACAATCTCGTCCATTACTTATATCAATGAAGAACTGAAGGGATAGTCGACACAGTCTTTGTGAGTCAACCCACCATAAACACATGCATAAATATTTCTAAATGATATAGATCAATCATAGAAGTGTAGTGTTGAAATTACATGCAATGTGATCTATCATGTATGTTTTTAACTGATCTTCTTTAGTGAGATCAAACATATATCAAGCACAATATATATGTTAGACAGAGTGTGTATACAACTGATTACTTTATTTTCTGCAGAAAATTATAACATAAATATATCCATACCGAATAAAGCATCCACATATCATAATCAAACTCCTATTGAAATTGAATATTCTAAAACAATGCCATATCCAAAGGAGTTACACGCTTCTGAAAAGACTTAAGTGCACTATTTTAATAACCAGCCTCAATTATTGAGTTTGCACCGATATGCTCTATGGATATTCTACCTGTTGGGATGCGAACAATTGTCCCACATTGGTTAACAAGGAGGAGATCAAATGTTTTATATAGATGGACAATATTCCCAATGGTATGAGGCCTTTTGGGGTAAAGCCCAAGAGTAAAACCATAAAGGCTTAGGCTCAAAGTGGACAATATCATACCATGTGTGGGGATATGCCGTGTCTATGGTGCTTCTGCGAGCCGCAACAATTAGTATCAGAACCATGCTTTGACATTATCCATGATGTGGATGAATTATCTGAAAGTTGAACAAAAAGTGGGGACGCCCAGTTTGATCACCAATGTCCATGAATCCGCTAGTGCTCTATGTAAAGCGTGTCCTCCATCGCATTAGAGATGAAAAATATCGGTTTGTAAAGAATGTCCGGATGGTTGATCAGTCGAGGGGAGGCTCGATGGTACTTTGTTCGAGTGGAGGATTGTTGGGATGAGAACAATTATCCCACATTGGTTAACAAGGAGGAGATCAAATGGTTTATATAGATGGACAATATACCCAATGGTATGAGGCCTTTTGGGGGTAAAGCCCAAGAGCAAAACCATGAGGGCTTAGGCCCAAAGTGGACAATATCATACCATGTGTGGGGATATGTCGTGTCCATGGCGCTTCTGCGAGCTGCAACATTACCACTATGTACTTTCTCCTTTACAACTAAAACCTTTATCTCAATATAATTTTGATCGATAAAAGCTTCTGTGTTATAGAAGAACTTGACTGTAGATCTGTTATCACAATAAAATTATATTTGGTCATTTAATGTCATTTAAAAACCTTTATCGTGTGACAAGATTCCTCAACTACAGTCTCAGATAAGAAGCACCAAAAGACACTACAAATTCTGCTTCCATAAAGGAGGTCGCTATCAAAGTTTCTTTTAAAACTTTTCCTGTATATAGCACCTCATATCATAATGAAAATGTAGCTTGATGTGGATTTTATATTGTTTACGCATCCAAGTCAGAATCTAAATACCGAATGATCTTCATATGATCTGACTTTCCATATGTGAACATATCGTATTGATAAAGCTTAAAGTATTTCCTTAATTTGCATAGGCTCTTGAGATTATTGAGTTTGATCTTGATTATGAATAACTTCTTTAGCATAATGAGAAAGTTCCCCAACATTGTCTTATATTGAAACCATAATTGTTTCAAATCTTATCTTCCCCCCAAACTCAATATCCTCCAAGAATCTAATCGATAATTACTAAAATGCTCACAATCCACATCCCAATAATGTTGCATATCTCTCATATACCTCAAGATACCAGCATAACATTAACCTTTCCATCTTTGGACAGAAATAAATTAACTTATAATTGATACCTTATTGTAGTAATCAAATATTAACAATAAGTCTTGTCAAATAATAAATCTTCATTTGAGCCGATTTATTATCCACATGGATACAAATAATCGTCATACTTATTACCACATGTATATTTATTATCTGGCCAAATGAAAACATTCCTTTGGGCCGATTACCATTCGCATAAATAATAAATATACAAAACAAATAATTCGGTAAGTTAAAATTAATTTCTACAAGAGAGCCCACTTTGGCGGGATGTTGTTTCAATTAATTTTACTTGAAAAATAATTATTCAAATATATATGAGAGATAACCCGAATAATTTCTATGAAATTTAAGAAAAACCAAAATTAAATTTATGGCAAAGTAAACTTTTAAATTTGCATTATTCTAAAAAAATATCTTAGAATTCTTTATTTTGGACCAATAATCAATTTAGAAACCATAAAAATTAATTTTGTGTCAAAGAACTCCCAAAAAATTAAATGAAGATAAAATTAAAGGAGTTTAGGGGTAGTTGCAACGATTAGTGATTAAAGAATTGCATAAATCTGAAGGAGTGGGTCCCCTTACCTGGTGATGGTATAAAGTGTCGCCAAAAATTTCTGAAGGATGCACATGCTGGCACCTAGCGACGTTTTCTAAAGTGTTGCCAAAGAACTGTCTAATCCAAAGATGACAAATGGCGACGCTTTACAAAAAAAATATGTCGCCAGAAATCAAAGGGTAGAGTCCCTTGCTTTTGGTAATGCATGCAGCTATTTTTAGAATATCCCAAAGAGCGCATCACCTAATGCGACGGTTTACAATGTCGCCAGAATTATCCTAAAGGATGTGTCTCATGTCCCTTATGGCAACAATTGAAAGCGTTGCAAAGCACTTATCCGAAAGAGACCATTACTAACTGTCACAACCGTCGTTGAACCAAAATTACCGACGATTTTACCAACGAAGAAACATTCCCCAGAAATCCCGACAATACTAACTGTCACATCCAATTTTTTTTGAATTTTCAAACTCGAAACACAATAAATAAAATCATAATAAGGTTCCAACCGATAACTTAACACGAAAGAAGACCCTTTTGATTTTATTTTGAAGTTGAAAACACAAGAAATAATAAAGAAAACACGAATTAAACCCGGAAAAAGAAGGATAACAAAATAATAACCATATATTCATAAATACCGAACGAATTCTATCCAACCGAAATTCAATAATCTATGAAATTCAAATCGAATTTGTGCATAACATCATAGAATCCATAAAACTTCAAAAAATCTATGAACATAGTCAATTATCGAAATTTCCTTGTATTCAACATGAAGAACATATTTTAATGAGAAAAATTCATGATCTCCAAAAGAAAACAACTTATCCATGACAAAATTTGCGATTGATAACTGAAATATCAATCATCTAATGCAAGTTTAAAATTAAAATTGCAAATCCAAACTCCAAAACCAAAATGGAACTTTATTTTGAATATCTAATTACAGCAAATACTATTCAAGTCTACAATTTCCATGCCAATTGACCAACTGGAAATAGTAAAAGGAAATCGCAATTCACAAATTATGCCATAATTTGTGCAGAGAACCATGAGAAAGAGAAAAAAAAAGTCAATCGTTATAATTACAAACTTAGGCGATGTTCTTTTTAATTGGTGTGTAGATGTATTAAATTGAACTGAATTAAATTAATTAGTATTGAATTAAATGGTATTGAAATAAACTGAATTGTACTGAAACTGAACTGAATGGTACTGAAATGGAACAATACTGAAACTGAATTATAATTAATAATATAAATAATATTCTAAAATATTAAAATTTATTAACATAATAATTAATAACATTTTAAATATTACTATATATTCTAATAAAATTTATTAATTGTTACATATAATAATAACAATTAAATATACCATTACAAATTATCATTATTATATATTATATTTTATTATAATATTACCTTATTATTTTAGTTGTTGTCAATATTTATAAAATATTATTACTTCTATTCATTTATTTATCTTATATAATTATTCATCGTAAAAATAATAATTAATAATTTTGAAAATATTATTATTGGTTACTTTTTTTTGTTATTTGTGATTACTAATAGTAATTACTAGTATTTATATAATGTATAAACAGAAATGAACAGAGATTAAAATTGAAATGATATTATCAATAATATATATTGCTTTTTATTATTATGAATAATAATATAAATTGATAATATTGATATATTGCATAAATTAAAATAATACTGAATGCTGAATACTGAAACTGGACTAAACTGAACTAAATGATACTGAACTGAACTGAGCAGAAAATAAGTTGAAAAGAACAGGGTCTTAATATATCATAAAAAAAGAATATCAATAAAGCCAATATGCATGACCATCATGAGAGTTGATGTTGGCAATATTCCCTTGCCATGTTATTTTCAACTTTTAAAATTAGTGGATATACTTTTTATTTTTTTATCACATATCCAAAATGGCTACAATAAAATTCAATCACTAATGATTAGTAAATGATAATAATTGTCATTACAAACTATAAAAGTTTCAAACAAAACCAAGTAATCAATTGAGAATATCAAAATTCTAAAGGTAATAACTCGATCCCTAAAAAATTATAAAGGTAATAACTAAAGTATCAAAGCAACAAAACATAATGTATCTCTGGATTTCAATTTGCACTTGAGAATTGAGAAAGTAATTAATCGATCGAAATTGAACCAGAAAAAATGAAGAAAAAAAATATATTAGATAATTGTTCATAATTCATGAACTCAACAAACTTAAAATCTCAAATACAACAACGTAGTATAAATAAACAATAAACAATCTAATATTCTTTAAATTACTCATGTATTCATTATAGACTTAAAAGTATATCCAAGTATCCAAAAGAGAACAACAACAGTACAATACAAGGAATCCACTAAGCAAATTAATTAGGGGTCTGTTTATTGAGAATAACAAGTATTATATATATATATATATATATATATATATATATATATATATATATATATATATATATATATATATATATATATTAACTTTTAATTTCTTTTTTTATAATTCTAGTCCCTCGAGAGTTTTAGAATTTTAACATTTTTAAATTTTATTAATTAATTTGGTTTGGTTTGGCTTTTGCTGAACCGAAACAGAAATATTAGATTTTTACAATCCAAAACCAAACCAAAGTAAATTTGGTTCAATTCGGTTTAGTTTTTTTTATTTCGGTTTTGGTTTGGATTTTGGTTTTAGTTTGATTCTGCTCACCCCTACTCGCAACATTGGTTTCACTCATTTGTAAAATGGGGTCTGAGAAATTTTTTTTTGCAAAAAGGGTGTGGTTTCAAAAAATTTACAAATAAATGATTCTCAATATTAAATTGTGTCACGGAAATAGGTAATCTTTCTTTTTTTTCTGAATATTTGCAAGATGGTTATTAAAAATACAATACCATCTAGGAATTTTTTTAAAATTTTTTGAATAGTGCAAATATTTTTTTATTAAATTATGACAACAAACTTTAAAAAATCATAAAAAATAAAAAAAACTCCAAAAATTACTCAAATATGACGTATAATTTTTAAATAATAAGGTTAAATTATTAGAATGTTGAATTGTTAAAAATATTTGATGTAACACCACAATTTTAAATCCGTATGTCCCTTTTTGCAAAATTTTTGAAACCATATACCCCATTTTGCAAAAAAAATTTCTCAAACCCCATTTTACAAATGAGTGAAACCACAAGGTACTTTTTTGAAGTTTACCCAATATAAATTGAATTCATAATTCATCTAGCAATTATTAAAAGAAAATATCACAAATCATTAAAAGAAAATATCGCAAATCTATTGCTTTTCAGTGTCGAATATATACGAAGCAGTAATTCCAACTGAAATTTCGGTTTCAATGAATAGTGGCCAAAACTATGAATTCAATCAAAAATGAAATTCTCAATGAATCAAACACGAGTGGCTCTGATACCAATTGAAAGATAAATTTTCCCGAAATGGAAGAAGCCAAGATCGATTTCATGTTGATTCATCAAGAAAGAAACATAAACAGAAGCATATATCATAGAATCTTGATTTGAATCACTACGCCATAGATGGCTTGCTGCAACCCTAGCAAAAGGTTTGCTTAAAGGGGTAAAAAAGTTGTCTCAGTGGAAAGGGCAACCCTTTTGCCAAAAAAAAGAGTAGATCTCTTCGCCCTTGTCTAAAGTCGTTTAGGCAACCCTTTTTTGTATCTCTAGCAACCGGGAAAAGAGTGACATAATCATCCTATAGCAACTCTTTTACACTCATAGGCGACCGATTTTAGGAGTTGCTACAAACATCACACTGTTACGGTTAATGGCCTTTGTTTCTTCATAAGCAACCCTTTTTTGACTTAAAAGCAACTCTTTTATTTAACACTTTGGCTTGTAAATGCAACCATTTTGAAAACATTTGCGACTGTTTTTTTACGGTTTCATTTTTAATTGCTACACATTTGATAACTAGTGCATTTTCAATTGCTACACATTTTATAACTAATGCAACCATTTTTCATTTTCGGTTTATTTCGCAAGCGAAACCCATTTTGCAACCCATTTTCAGAACGTTGCATGTTACGGTTGTACTTTGTAGCAACCTTTAGATATATTGACAATAATACAATAAATATGGACCTAATAATATGATATATTGACAACCAATATTCAAATAGTATCCTTCATACATAATAGATACCCATAAGTCCAAAATATAAGTACTTCAAACCCATAAGTTCAAAACAGAAGTACTTCAAACCTATAATAGATACCCACAAGTTCAAAATATAAAGTAGTTTAAAACGTACGTACTTCAAACCCATAAGTTTATAAGATTGAGTTGAAGCTATTCCAATGAGTCTCTAGAAGATGAATCTTCACTCTCATCACTTGAATCTTCACAATCACCTAGGTTGATAGAAACCCATAAGTTTCTCGGCCACTTGAATCTGTCTTTGACCTTTTAGGCAAAGCACGCCTACTAACAAGAAATGAGCTCCTTGGTTCATCACTGGCGATAAGTTGGTCAACACTTTCACTATTCACTCCAGATGAGCACATCTCTTGGATAGCATTCTACAAAAATAAAACAATCACAGTTAAAAGAGTAGAATAAAAATATAGGACCTACAGACGCGTGCCCATAATAACTACGGCACACAAACAACTATTAATATAAAATCATATAAGAAAAAAAGTGAAGAACTTAGTTTTCGTAAAAACAATTATAAGAACTAGCATATAATAAAGTATGAACTCCAACAAAAAAACTTGAGTGACATAAAGTATTTACAAAAATTAAGCTAAGATGTGTCAATTCCCATTTTTCCATAATACCATAATAATATAAGTTAAATAGTTTAATTAAGTACATCAATTTTTTTGACCCAAGTCTTTTCAATGATTAACATACAAATCTGTTGTAAGCATATAATTTAGACAGCAACACGATAATCATTTAAGTAACTAGACCATAGGGAATGTAGCTTGGTAAAGCCCAAAAGAGCTATATGCTACAAATAAGTACGGACAAATATTTCAGCAAACTCAAATTACAGAGCTATTCCAGTTTTCAGTTTAGACCAACTACTTACACTTTCATTTTCTTCTCATTCAATCCTAACAGCCTAATGCACATTTTAAAAGGCAAATATACTATTCTATGTCAATGTAAGTACAATTTATGAAAGAAAAAAGGAAAAGAAAAATGGTGAAAGTTTAACCTGAAGTATGTCGTTCCTGGATATGTTAAACATGAATCCATCTTCAAGTACTTACCAAAAAAACTATACTAATGCTTCACTACTGTAAACCAGAAATTTCAACTCCTAAATTATCACAAATAAAGGTATATATATATGTGTGTGTGTGTGTATGTTATGTATATAGTTCATATTACAATTGTTTTTTTCCATTAATAATAATAATAATAATAGAAATGTGAAAAATGAGTTTTATTTGTCGTTTATTATTTGATACATACTGCGAGAGTCAAAAAAAAATGGAGCAATGAGAGCCGAACCCTACCCTAACCCTAGCCGCCGCCGCCCTACCACTACCACCACCACCATCAACCACCGCCGATACCCAAACCCCTTTCCCCTTCATCGCCGCCAACCCTCAACAACCACCGCTTTCAAACAATCCTACGGCGAGTTCGATCGCCGTACCCACCCATACCACCCAAATCCCACTGCCCGTAACAATCAGACTCACATTACAATAGCTAACCCTAACCCATCGAAGCCGACCTCTGTTAAGCTATATTTTGAGAATTTTCCCAATGGTTATGATTCGATGGCCATGAAGAGAGTTTTTTCAAAGGCTGGAGTCAATGGATGGGTATATCTCGCAAGGGGGAGGAATGCTACGAATCTGAATTTTGGATTCATTAATCTAGACGGATTACTTCCCGCACATGAAGCGTTACGCATACTCAATTATGTTCAGATTGGAGCTATAAAGTTACGTGCATTTAAAGCGAGGTTTGATCGTACTAATAATCTGAATGAACATAGGAAGATTCAGCGGACAGTCCCTATACCGAGAAGGGTGTTTCGTGATTCACCACGTGATGAGAGATCATATGCGGTAGTGGTGCATGATACTAAAAAATCAAAAGAGAAATCGGGTTCAGAGAATCAGAAAAATATGCCTAGCAACCGAGAACCTGTACTAAATTCGAGAAGTGATGCACCGATGGAGAAGACAAAGGCAAGTTCGGAGGAAACACCAAAACAGACCGATATACTAATCCCAACTGCCCCATGGAAAGGTAATTCTTCCATGGTGTGAGTAAAACTTATTGCGTATATTCGAAACATCTTTGAGTTGATTAGCGACCACGATTTTAAGACAGCTTTTGCTGCCCCAGTGGGGGGGCGATCATGTTATAGTGTCCTTTAACTCAAGGAATTCGATGATTAGTTTTGTGGAGAATGAATGGAAAGTGATGAATCATGTACTATCCTCGATACAATATCTTAATGCGGAATTTACCCCTAAAGAATGTATTATATATCTTGATTTTATGGGGATTCCCCTGACTATAGTGTGCGATCGAGTGATTTGGGAGATGGCTGGCAGATTCGGACGAGTTATGGCTATTGATTGTGATTTTGAGAGGCCAGATAGACTAGATGTGGTGTCTTGTCTTGTTTCGGTTCCCGTGGGAACAATCAGCCGAAACTATAAAATATCGACGGGGTCTACCGAGGTGACAATCTTCACCAATTTCTGGCAAGGGGTAGGTTGCCAGCACGGTAATGATAACACTTGCTCAGACTCAAGCGATTCGGATGAACCGGTAATGGCCTCATATAACTCGGATTCTGCAGATTCAACTACTGAGATGGGAGATTCAGTTGAAACAAATCAGCGTGGTGAAGGAATTCTGCTTGAAAGGATAAATGCAAACAAGGAAAGTTCCGATACTAGGAATACTTTAGTTCGAGAAAGCCAAGGAGTTAATCCTAGTACTTCGATACAGGGGGTCTCTAACTCATCGGGACCAGATATTGAGAATATGAATAGAGCCATTATTAGGGGGGAAGATAATAGTCCACGAGAAAGGGAAGAGATACTAGTGTTTCAGATAGGAGAAGAGTTGGGTTTGTTTAAGGAATGCGACAAGGGGCTGATTGTAAATGCTATCGAAATGCATTAAGAGGTACGTCTCATCGAGGTTTGTGAATTCATTTTTATGTCGTTAAATTTATTAAGTTGGAATTGCCGGGGAGAGTTGACGAATAGCGCCAAGCAGAATTTTGTTCGGTCGTGTATTAGAAGATGGCATTTAGAGATTATTATTTTAATTGAAATGAAAGCGTACACTTTCAGATATGGTAATCCGAAAATTTTGGGGACACAATGACTTTTTGTTTCACTCAATTTTGGCTCAAGGGCTCTCAGGGGGTATAGTTATTTCTTGGAATTCTCGTTTACTAAACGGTGTGGTTATTCAATCTTCAGATAGATGGTGTATTGTGCATGTTAACTCAAGTCAAATAAATGTCCACATTTTGTGCTTATACGGTCCCGCTAGTGAGATTTTAAGACATCAACTATGGCAAGACTTGTCGTCGATTGTGAGGAGTTTCAAAAACATTTTAGTTTGTGGTGATTTTAATAAGGTTTTATGTGGGACAGAACAGATGGGGAGAGAGGGGTTGATCCCTGATTCTATAATTCAATTTCAATACTTTGTCAACGAATGTGTTTTATACAATGTTCCGTTACATGGCAGGGATTATACATGGGCCAATAGCTTGTCATACTCGAGAATAGATCGGTTATTGGTTAATTGCACATTACTGGACTTATGGTCGAGACTGAGGTTAATGACTGTTGATTCTTCTCTCTCTGATCATTTCTCGATTGTTTTTCAGTCACACACTATACGCAGGGGAGGGAGTAGGATTTTAATATCCTTGAATTGCTGGTGGGATAATGTTGATTTCGTACCTTTCCTGAAAAATAAATGGAATGAGATTCGAGTTCAGAATCTGAATAGGGACATCAACTTTAAACTGGGAGAGTTGAGAAAATTCATCCAACCTTGGCATTCTATGAATTTTGGGGGCCTTGAACGATGCATTAAGGAATTGGAGAATCAGGTACTTGATCTTACCTCTAGTTTAGTTTTACGTCATGTTGATGTTTCAGCGGGGTCGGCATTACAGATGGTGAAATCCTCCCTGAATGAGCTTCATCGTAGTTTAGAGAAGGTTCACCACCAACAATCTAGGGTGACTTGGACCATACTTGGAGATAACAATACGACTTTTTTTACCAAATGGCTTCGGCGCGATGGAGGGGGAATAGGATAAATCAATTGGAGATAGATGGGAATATAATTTCGGACCCAGAAACTCCATACGTAATTTCTATGTCAATCTTTTCCCAAGTGGAGTTGATGTTCCTTTTGATTTGAGGGAATTATGGTTTCGTACAGTTGATGAGCCAAATGTTAGACTTCTTGAGGCACCATTTTCAGGGGAGGAAATAGGAAATGTGATTCGGTCATGTAATGAAGGGAAGTCACCAGGACTGGACAGATTTAACTTTTACTTTTACAGGAGGTTTTGGGACGAAATGAAACCTGAAGTTATTGATCTTTTTAATAAATTTCATGAATCAGCACAGCTTCCAGATTCCATTAAATCCTCTTTCACTATATTGATTCCTAAAGTCACGGGCTCGTCATTACTGAGTAACTACAGACCAATAGCCCTTATTTATGGAATATACAAAGTCTTGTCAAAAGTTTTGGCTAACAGACTACAACCACTTCTCCAGGGATTAATATCTGAGAATCAGTTCGGGTTTATAAAAGGATGTAATATTCAAGAATGTTCGTTTATTGCCTCAGAAATTGTGCACTCTATTCATCAGAGATGATAGTCAGGGTTGGTCTTGAAATTGGATTTCCACAAAGCCAATGATTGTATCTCATGGCCTTATATTGATGTAGTCTTTCGACGAATGGGTTTTGGTGATAAATGGATTCGCTGGTTATCGAGCTATCGGGAGAACTCAGTGACCTCTATTCTTATTAACGGTAAACCGAGTGATCCGATTTATCTAGGTATGGGGGTGAAACAAGGGGATCCTATCTCCCCGTTTATCTTTGTGCTGGCTATTTAGGGACTGAAACAACTTTTGGATACTAGTATTCGCAAGGGCTTGTTACCTGGATTTAAAGTAGACGGTTCGGAAAGGGATGTGTCTCTTCTCCAATTTGCTGATGATACGATGTGCTTCCAACCCGCAGATGAGTCTCTTTTACCTACTTTTATCTGTATTCTACGATGCTTTGAACTTATATCGGGTCTGCGCATTAACTATCATAAGAGTTCTATTATTGGTATTAATGTTTGCGATTCAATGGTTAGTTCTTGTGCGGGTAAATTAGGGTGTAAAATAGAGAAATTTTCGGTCACGTACTTAGGTTGCCCGCTCAGTATGAAATGTGTACCTGTATCCTTCTGGAACATGCTGATTGATAAGTTCCAAAGTAGATTGTCTAGTTGGAAGGGTCACTCTTTGTCTTATGTCGGTCGATTGGTCTTAGTGAAATAAGTCGTCCTTGCATCTCTACCAGTGTACTTAATTTCTTTGAATAGGTTGCCTTCTTCAGTTAATGGTAGACTCAATCAACTTATGTGAAATTTTTTATGGAATGGAGATGTGAATACAAGGGGTATTAATAAAGTTAGTTGGAATACCATATCCATACGGAAAAATTTAGGTGGGTTGTTTATTAGAAGCCTGAACCTTGTTAATTGTAGCTTGTTTCTGAAATGGCTGTGGAAAATGCGGGCTTCAGATCAGGGTTCTATTTGGTTCGAAATTTGTGTTAAGAAATATGGGTTCACCTCGTGGTTTTTGGTTGAAACTTCGGATTTAATTAGACTATCTCGCATATGGCGAGAAATTATTTCTTGTTGTATTAAAAACAATGCGTTTTGGGTTTCCTTTTCTTGTTAGGTCTGAGTTGAGGTGGGGAATGGACTATTATGCTCTTTTTGGCATGACAATTAGACTTCGAATTAGCCCATATTCGTGTTATTTCCGGATCTTTATCTTCTTTGCAATAAGAAATCTAGTTCGGTGCTTGAGGCCTGCGGTTTTGTATTTGGTGCTGCTGCCCTTATGCGCCTTTTTGGAAATGCGGACTAAGGATTTCTCCAATGGAAAGTGCGATCAGCTCAGGTACTGGATTACCCAAGGCTGCCCGTCATTATTTTCAGGGATAGGAGGCGAGATAGAGACTGGACAACAGAATCATCCTCAATTCACGGAAGTGGTAGATTGATTCAGATGGGAACTAAGCGAAAATAAACAATATTCGGCATCTTCGTTTTCCTAGGGTTTCTATTTATGTTGGCCAAAGCCGGAAAAGGATTTCATGTTGATTTGGGAGGCATACCTTATTCCTAAAGTTCAGTTCTTCGGATGGTCAGTGTTCCATGATCATTTGCCGACGAGGAAATTTTCGTTTCATCGTAGATGTCGATTGGTGACAGATGAGATTTGCCCGTTCTGTAGTAACCCGGAAACAACCGATCACACACTTTTTCATTGCTACGGGAGTTATAGGATTTAGAGCCAAGCATTTCGCCTATTTGGGATTTCACTAACCATGCCATCGTCATGATTTTCTAGTGGTGTGGAGGCAGCATTTTTCTCCGGGGTCTAGTAGAGATTTTGGTACTTCTCTTTGGTACCTTATTGCATGGCCATTATGGAAACAAAGGAGCAATTTCATTTTTGAAGGCGTTCTAAGCACGGATGATCACTTGATCTTTAGTATTTATTTTTGTTGGTTTACATTCAAGCATTTGGGGAGGAATTTGTGTTTTTTAGCCCCCGATGTTTTTATTTCTCCGTACTTGCTACTCTCTTGTACCTGAACTATACCGATCTCATCTCGAGATCTGGAATTTTTTCTTTAATAAAAGAGTAGGTGTTTTGTAGGTAAGCATATGCACCAACCTAGTTGGGACATACGCCCTGAAATTTTCACTTATTCCAATCTTTTTTCCTTTGGAGGGACACGACGTTCCTCCGGGGGATTTTCAAAAAAAAAAAATTTGAAAAATACCATTAGAAGAATCCATAGTCTTTCAAATGTAGCTCATCAGAATATGTTCCTGAGAGCCACTGAGAAATACAACTAGCAGCTTGCTCGATTCTATCAAATTCCCATCTCTACATAAGTTTATTCTCAATAGTTAGAGATGTATTTTTCTGCATTTGACATGATCATATACTATAACGATGTCCATGATAGCTGCAAATGAAAAGAAGAGTAATGAAAAGAGGAATTACCTAAAGCTCATTAACTCACCATGTTTCCACACAATCTCAAACACAATAAAGCAAGATATTAGACTTTATCAGTAACCTGTTAGTAAGTCACCATCTTCACAGTCTAAGCCATTTTACCAAATCCTATCAAGTTGAGCCTAACGACCCAAATGTAATTTGCATTAATATTGGTTTTCTGGGCATCAAATGCGTTTAGGCATTATGTTTCTCATTATTCGACAAATCTTAGTTTGAATCTACTAGCATAGATGCAAATCTGATAGAAAACAAATATAAGAGAGAAAAAGGAAATCAAAGCTTGTATTACCAAATAAGAGTTGCAGCAATACGAATTACAACCTAAATAAAAGAGAGAGCAAGAGACACTAACAAGAAACCCAGAGCTCTCTAGCTCCCACAGGCAAAAGCCCTTCTCAATCACCGTTGAGACGCCAAAAGCAAAAATAATATCAGTGGCTCCCCTACCCATTATTTAACTCTCCTTATACATCTAATAAAAAAGCCCTAACCCACCTCTCTTTCTGTAAATTACTGTACTACCCTCAACTACTTAAGCCTTTTCTTAACATTGCCCACCCCTTTTATATAAGTCTTGTCCTCAAGACTTGAGTCCGGAAATTGAGCTAAAATCTGATCCTCTAACAAAGCCACCTCGATCTTGCCATTTACCCACTGAATTAGTTTCCAAGTGACTTCCTCTAATTTTTTTAACTCCATTTTCCTCCACTGCAGTTTCAGCTTCCATTAGAAAATCTCTCCATCACCATTAACATCTTCATCATCAGCTAAGAGGAGCACTCTGAGTTTTCCTTCAGGACAACGATGTTGAGGTGAATATGGTTGAGCACACCTAAAGCAAAGACCTTTTCTTATTTGTTCATCCCAATCCTTTTGTGAGATATGCTTTGTACCCCTGCTGCGTAGCATGGAGTGCTGCTCAATTCCAGAAGATATTGTGGAAGACCTTGGACTTTCCAAATGCACATTAGAGGCTCCACTAGAATTGGGCCCATCCCAGCTCTTAATTTCAGGCCCACTCCAACTCTTATTTTCATTAGCAGCAGTATTCCCATTTGTAATTGAATCTCCACATGTGCTTGAGGTCACGTGACCAACAACATTTCTTCTTCTATTTTATGAAACCCATGACCTAGCACAGTTGCTTCCTCTCTCCTCTTGCAAAAGTGTTGATTCTGCCTTTCTAGCCAACCGCATCGCAATAATCCGAGTTGTTGGGTTGTGCATAACGACTTTTCTTCTGATCTCTTCCTTCAACTCAGACATAAAATAGCCCACATATTGTATCTCTGGTTGACGAGGGACCAAAGCAGCCACCATCTCGAACTCTTCAATGAAATCCGCCACTGTCCCAATCTGTAGAAGGCTTGCTAACACTTGGTAGGGATTTAGAGTATCCAAGTAACTAAAGCGTTGTAAAAATTCATTCTTGAATATCTCCCATGTTAACTGAGGTGTAGACTCAGTGAGGATAGTAAACCAATATGCTGCTGCCCCTTCCATACAGATTTCAGCGTTAAGCAACCATAACTCCGCCGGTGTTTGATTGATTCGAAAATAAGTTTTCGCTCTAGAAATCCATCCTCTCGGATCAATACCATCAAAAAGAGGGAGCTTGACTTTTCTAACAGCCTGCCCTTCTAAAAGTTGTTGGTGACCTCCATTAACAGCTTGGGTTGAGCCCTCCAACTCAAGGTGACGCCTTGGAACCGGGGTAATCAGTACCCACCTTTCTCTTCAAGCTCTACCCCTTCTAAGTGTGCATCTCCTGTCAAATCTTCCTCTTCATAGGGCCTTTTTTCTATCTTCCTCGGTAATGTTGACAACTGAGCTTGAATCCCCATCACCGACTCACTGGTTCTTTTTTGTTCACGCATAATGCTGGTAATATCTTGCTCCACCTTAGTGAACCTTTGCTCATGAGCATCCAACCGATTTTGGATTTCGTGGATCTACTTCTCCGGTGTTTTTTTCTTCGCCGGTTTTCGTCATCCGGCAAGTCGGACCAAATGACAGAAAACAAATATAGGAGAGAAAAAGGAAATCAAAGCTTGTATTACCAAATAAGAGTTGCAGCAATATGAATTACAACATAAATAAAAGAGAAAGAGCAAAAGACACCAACAAGAAACTCAAAGCTCTCTAGCTCCCACAGGCAAAAGCCCTTCTTAATCACTATTGAGACCCCCAAAAGCAAAATAATATCAGCAGCTCCCCTACCCATCATTTAACTCTCCTCATATATCTAATAAAAAAACCCTAACCCACATCTCTTTATGTAATTACTATACTACCCTCAACTACTTAAGCGTTTTCTTAACAAAATCCTAAGAGAACAATTACCAAAAAAACATCCTAAGAGAACAATATAACTAATTTGTGTGATCTTGTTAGATCTTATAGCTCTAAATGGTAACAAAATGCTCTTGCAAAAGATAGTTCCAAGTGTTCGACCACATCTAAGTCTGACCCATGGATCTAAAAGACTTAAACATTACAAACAGATATTACCCAAGTCACTAATGACACTAAAATGATAGGTAGCAAGGCAAATTACGTGAACAAATGACTGAAATATACAATGATACTTTTAGCATTTATGCCCAAAACATATTTACAACCCATCTTACTGAAATTCAAAGATAACAAAAGCCATTAAAATTTTGTATTCAAAGATTTTGTAATTTTGTCATACTCCTCGCTATAAATCTGCAAAAAAAATGAAAGGAAATAATCTATCAAACTCAAACAAAATAATGTATGTCAAATATTTTCAACAAATTAGTTGATACCTGAGCTAGATCTTTTCCAGTGGCCACAGCGATCCGGACACAAAGATATTGGCATAAAATAGCAGCCATGTTAAAAACGAGCCACGGCAATACCAAATCATACCCGAAACAAGCACCTCCATCAATAGTTGCTGCCCACTTTCCAGGGTCAACATATCCAACGGCTATTAAAAGTCCAGGTCCAACAGCAGGAAGTAATCGATGAATAACACCAGGTTCCATGTTAATGTTGGTTAATATAAACAAACTGCTAGAGCCAGAGCAGTATGATATTAAAATAAACTTCCTAATTTAGAACCCCTGAAGAATCTCAAGTCAAATAAATTCACATTTCGATTTTTCTCTTAATTATGCAACCTTTAATCTATGCACCGCCTTTCGTTAGTCATTTTACTAGACTTAGGCCCTATTCTTTTCAACTTATTTTCTGTTCAGTTCAGTTCAGTACCATTCAGTTCAGTTCAGTATTCAATATTCAACATTCAGTATTCAAAATTCAATATTAAGTTTCAGTTTATACATTATATCAATATTATTAATGTATATTATTATTCATAAATATTAAAAAGCAATGAATATTAATGATAATATCATTTCAATTTCAATTTTAGTTCAATTCTATTTATACATTATATGAATATTATTAATTAATATCAGTAATTACAAATAACAACAAAAAAAATAAAACCAATAATAATATTTTTAAAATTATTAATTATTATTTCTACCATAAATAATTTTGTAGGAAAAATAAATAAATAAAGGAAATAATATTTTATAAATATTGATAACAATTAAAATAATAAGGTAATATTCATAACAATAGTTACAATAAATAATAATAATAATAATAATAATAATAATAATAATTTATAATGGTATATATAATTATTATTATATGTAACAATTAATAAATTTTATTAGAATGTATAGTATTATTTAAAGTGTTATTAATTATTATATATTTTAATATTTTTAAAACATTATTCATATTATTAATTATAATTCAGTTTCAGTATTTTTTAGTTTCAGTACCATTCAGTTCAGTTTCAGTATAGTTCAGTTCAGTACCATTCAGTTCAGTACCAATCAGTTCAGTTCAGCACACCTACTTATCAGTTGAAAAGAACAGAGCCTTAGTACATAATAAAGCCAATTCAAAATCTTTTAAACTTAAAATAAAATACTAAATACACCACGCCATAGCATAGGTTTTGTTGGGATTGCAGCCTAGAAAATGAACTTGGATGAACCGAATCAGTCAAATCTCTACATATACAAAATTAACGGCATGATCTGCAAACTATGACAGGATTAGCTGTGATCATCAGATACCAAACGAACCCTTGTATTGAGATTAAGTTGAATATTATCATAGAGCGACAACAATGCCCAGCTTCCAGAAATCCAAGTTTTTTGGCAAAATACATAATCTTTGGCATTTACAAGTTAAAAAAATTAACAATTTCATCCTGGATGGTACACAACAGAACACCATACATATCAGATTTTCAATTAACTTAGTATAGTGACCTTAAGTATTTGACGATGTTTGGTTTAGAGTGCAACTTTATTTACTAAACAATAAAAGGAAATCAGCCTATTTGTCTTGTCAAAAATGTATAGCAATGCCTCAAATTTTGTCAAGTTCAAGAAACAAAAGTAAACCTAAACAGAACTATTTGTCTTCCTAAACACGATATAGAAGGAAACTAGAGAATGAAAGACATAAGCATACAAATTTTGGTATCACTTAGTTCAATCTAGTCCTTATCAGATTTTTAATTAACTGACTATTGTAAACTAAAGTATTTATCATCTTTTATTTTTTAGTTGAACTTAAGTATTGTAATCTAGACCATACATACCATGGAATTTGGCTAAACAATATATGATATTGTAATATCTGTATCAGGAAAGTGAAATAGAACGAGAATTTACCACTAGGATGAGTCTAGCCTCTGAAGCAAGTTACTAACATCTAATGATATAGTAAAGCATGTATCGAACTTCTAGAGACAGGACAATTTTTTATAGGCATCCCTTAACCTTAACATATGGATACCTATGCTTAAACAAGTTATGTAAGAATAAGGAAGACGCTATCCACAGCAAATTGAGACCAAATTTAAGGTATATTGTAATTTCTAGAAGAATAACAAATCCAATCTCAGCCACTAATCTGATATATTTCTGAAACACTAACTGATTAACATTTTAAAGTTGTATGTATAACATTAAGAATAGTTTATATGTTCAAATAAACAATTAAAACTTCTCCCATCTAAATAAATTGATTAATGTCGTTTTAGGTATAAATTTACCATTTCGGAGAAGAGTTGGAGAAGGTAGTCAACATGAATAGATAGTTATTTAACTCTATGTTCTAGCCCAGCAAGGTCGGATGTGAGACTAAAGCTTTCACCACATACAAATAAGAAAATTGAGATGAAAATCAGTCATGAACTTGAGGCAGGGGCGATGTTAATTAAGTCAGTTATTTTGGTTAGCTTCTCTGTTAATAGTATTAATTACTGTGATTCTAGTAGTTATTATAGGCGGGTAAATTAGTCTTTATTTTTCCAAATAAGTAAATTCTAACTCATCATCATCAGCAGCAGAGAAAATTCCAATGCAAGTGTTCATGGCCAATCAACATGGAAAACCAGAGGATCTATTATGTTAACATCATAGCATTCAGTTTGTGTTGGACTCTTAACCAAACCCAGCTACATATCCCAACAACTGACTACACACTCACAAGATACATTCAAGTCTTTTTACAGTAAAATACAGGATACATGACTTAACCAGATCTCTTTACCAAGGTATATGCTGAAGCAATTTAAAGGGAAAAATATATAAAACCACAAAAACAAAGAACGTTCATTACATTCAATACAACACTGAGTGAACTTAGGAACTCTAAAATTCTGCAATTGGTGATTACGAATTTCATTATTTCCATCCAACCAATTTCAACCGGTGAAATCTAATTCAATTCAATAAAAAAAAGGCACAAGTAAAGTAGGACACCCAGACTATAATAATGCGGAACTAATCACAAGGATCTTAAAAATGCATTTTATCCTCAAATTGAAAACACAAGCAAGTACACCCATGACTGTAATCGAACACTTACCCAACCCAGACACGAACCCCTCCCCACCAAATTAATTGTTTGAGTCCACAAAACCTAATTTTTCCAGAAACACTTAATATTAACAATATGAACATGCAATGACATAAAATAGAACTTTAATTAAAAACAAACATGAAAAACGAACAAAAATTAGAAGCTACCTTAGTTATAAACATCAGGAAGCAGATTAGAATGATGGTGAACACCGAAATAAAATTGACAGTGAGAGAGAGTTTCTGAAAGAGATGGCGAGTGAGACAAATAGAAAGAGAGGAGATGATAGGAGTTAGGGCAGTGAGGGAAGAGAGGAAAAAGTAAGTAGAGCGTCGGTGTCTAGATCGTGAGAGGGAGAGAAAATCGGGGGTTTTATTTTTATTAATTTCGTCCCCTGCTTATAATTTTTTATTAGTATTTATTTTTTCTTATTTTATTCAATATTTGGTGCAATAGAAAAGGCGGAATTGTATCCCGCCAAAAAAGTATTCACTTTTCATTGCCAATAAAGGCAATCATTTTCTAAACGGTATCCTATACTAGCATTTTTTTTAGAATTTTATGTAAAGGCAACTGTTTTTATTCAATTTGGTAAAGGGTAACTCTTACTCTCATGTTTCATTATAAAGGTAACTCTTTGAAGGCAACTCTTTTCTATTTCTGTTTCGGCAGCCCATCTATGGGGTAGTGAATGGAATTTTGATAACATTAAGGTCGAATGGTCTTCCGGAAGATCCGATCGATGAACTGAAGGAAAGCGTTGTATTAAAACAATATGAAACAAAAAAAAACGATCATTCTATCTAAGGATCAAACCGTCTATTTATAGATTTCTTAATTTGACAAATTTCTATTGAGGCCCTTCAATAAAATAGAATTTGCACAATGGTCTCTATACTTTTGAATCCTATAACAAATTGACACCTCAATAGTCAATAATTCTAAATTTGACCATAAACTTATTTTGACTATATATTATAACTGTCATACACATTTAATTATTTACATATTTAGCCCATACTTTATGATTTATTTAAAAATAAATCCAACAAACTTCACATACATATTTTATGGTTTCACTCATTTTTAAAAGAAGGCTTGCAAAAAAAATTTTCTCTAAACAGGATATGAGATTTTGCGACATTAGCAATATTGAATACATTTTCTTTAACACCGTCAATTTTGATGACGTGATAAGGAATAATTTGATAAAATATTCCATATTCTTCTTCTTCTCTCAATTTTTATGATATGCAACTTCGAATTCAACCATTCGTAGAGCACGATCGAATATGTTCCACCCTTCCTCCGTCACCGAATGTAGATAATTGTTAAATAATATGTAATTTAGAGAAGTGGCGGAGGGAGAGGGGATAGTTGGGCACATGCCCCACCGCCCACCAGAATTTCCCCGAACCCATCCACCGATGTTGTAGATGGTGGAGCATTAATTATATTAGAAAATAGACATTTTATGAATTTTTTCCTTTATATGCTAACTTTTGAAACCATAGTTTTCGTTTCGAAAGCAAAAATTTTATGATCCTATTTAAAATGGCCAAAACTAAAAGTATGTTTTTAAAATTTACCCTTTTATCTACCACCAAAAATAAAATTATTTCATACACAACTGGATACTAGAGTATTTTACTAAAGATAAATGTATACTCAATAAAATTATTTCATTCACTCAACCTTATTGCAATATAATATTTAATTACATTTTATAATCTAAATGTTTAAACCTTTATACTGTAATGATGAAAATTTAACTTTTGCTCATAAAAATATAGTTAAGTTGGCTTCTCTTTGATATTTATATGAAAGTATATCCTAAATGCATTATATGGTTTCATGCAATCTTCAATGTATTTGTGGACCTGATTTAAACTAAAATATTTAAATTAATATTTAGAGCCTAGAATTTATAAACATTCAGTAAATTTTTAGAATTCTCGTATACATAATTTAGTTTTTATGCATATTAAGCTCTATTTTCCTTTAGTTGTTCAAAATATGCTAATATTGTCGTCAATAGCCAACTGCCACCTATCTCTGCTAGTGTAAAATTTTGCCCCCACCTATACTCAAATTCTGGATCCGCCACTGATTTAGAAATTTATCGGAAATTATTGAAAAAAAGAATACTACAAAAATAGAACTTTAGGCGTGAGCGAATCACAAATCAGTAAGTATAATATAGTTTCCATGTTTTTTCCATATGATAAGGAACAATCTTTCCCTAAAAGATATTGGTGACTAAAATACTTATTAATGATCGTTTTAATTTGACTGTTTCAGGTTTGTAGATTTATCATGAAAACGACACCTCAAAATCACTATCCATCTCTTTTTCATACATAACAACTAATGCATGAAACAAACAAATAAAACAAATTACACCTCAAACTTAGGTTTTTTTATGAGTAAAAGGATTAAATAATCCTAGAGAAACTTAAACATTGTTTGTGATTGAATATGTTAAAGTAAAACGAGCTTACAAAAGCTCTTTATACCATTTTTTTTTATATGATGTATGCCCTAAAGGCAATTAGAGCAATAAATTTAGTTTTATTTGTACGAATAAAGTTATATTAATAAAGACATTCTTTTGTTATATTAATGACTGTGAAAATATATTATGACTGGTTTAGAATATATTCATTGATGTGTTTACAAAAGTCCATGACATAATCATAGCACGTATTGCAAGGGCATAGTGGGACTATGTTGGTGAGAACTGGTTCGTGTGCAATTATGATTTGTCTAAATGTCCTTAATCATAGTATCATCAAGACTGGACATTGATGATATGGATAGACTAGCATTTGTCGTCATACCTCTTGAATTTGATTGAGAGTAGCATATCTCCAATTCTAGAGGGTGGTACCTTGGGTTAACACATGAATGTATTCAGGGAGATACATTAGAGACCGCTATGAGACAACACTCGGTAATCTATAGTATGCGTTGGTGTTTTAATCGTCTCATTGCAATAGCAATACGAATATCCTTAGACCTGAGATAGTAGTTACCTTGTTCAGATGTTGCTATACTTTGGGTCAAACCTAAGCATTCTATCGACTGGGTGATGCGGATGATTATGGGTATAGTTGATGTCTGTACGTTTGTAAGCTGAGTAGTCAAGATGGAATCTATCACTCCATTATAGCAATATAAGGGAGATGTACCTTGGCCACTTTTTAGAAGTGACACGCTCGTAAACCTCTGATCAGAGTATGGTTTGATAGGATGAGATCCTGATCAACACAATAAAATGATTGAGTAGTGTACTTTGGCAGCAAGACTAAATACCGATGTAGCTATTATAGCTACTAGTGGACTAACCCTTAAACCGAGTCCTAGAAACCAGATTGTACTTAACAGTTGATAGAAGGAGTGAATTGTATTGATACTATTGCAGAACCGGGATTAAGTCACAATGCATGTGATGTTCCAAATATTGAGGGGTCATATGCCCTTTGATAGAGAGCCACTATGACCGATCAAAGTAATCGAAGTCCATAACGGTCTGGAGCTCCGAGCGGTTAATTCCTAAAAGGAATTGAGCTAGGTTAAACTTTTGACGGCTCGATGATGGGTGTCGAATCCACCAAAAATAATTCCTATTACTCTATTGATTGGATTTTGTAGTATATGAGTAAGTAGGGTCAAATCCACAAAGACTAATATAATCAATTTAATTCAAATTAATGATCACAAAGTTAAAACTGAAAATAAAAAAAGATGGGGGGTTGAAGTTGTTTGGTTTTGAAAATAAAATAGATTGCAAAAGTAAAAATAAAAATATGAATGCGAATTCTCTCGATTAAGGAGGCTCTCAGCTTAGTTGCAATTAATCATCGACAAAAAGATAACTCTTGATATATCAATTTATTGGCTTTAACTATGAAATAGCACAATTCTTTTTCTAAAACTGGGTTGACTGTAGATAGCTAAATCAATTCCCTCGATTGTCCAATGCACTTGTAGAAATAGCTGACAAGATTTAATCTTAAAAAATCATTAAGATCTGAAGAACCAATTTTGACTCAACAAATTAGGATAGCACGAATAATTAAATCAGACCGAATAAAATCACGATAACATAGGTAATCGTTTGTTACAAACTTTTCATCTATTATGATAGCATGAATCTAATGAAAATAACAGTATATTGAAATCTTAAAAACATCGATTGATCAGTTCGAAGTAAATAAAAAGACAACAATAAAAAGCAAATTTGATTTTATTCAAAAATTGAATTTCAAAACATAATTAAGAACAAACCTCACAATATGAAACTAGCCTTGATAATTCCTCAATCGAAAGATGAAAACTAGCTAAGCATAATTAAAGAAAAAAAGCCAATTGAAAATTTCATTCATAATAGAAAAATAAAACAAAGGCTGTAGACGTTTTTAGACTGGAGAACTAGCCAAGAGATGTCATCCTCTGCATCCATTTTTCAGCCTAAATATAAGCTAATAAAAAGATATCCTAAGTGAGTTAGGATTGTAATCTCCTAATTAAAACTAAATAGATAATTACTAACTAAAAGGGAAAAAGAGCTAATTCAAAACACAAAGGGACATAATGCATATCAATTGATGAGGTCTTTGTGTTCAGATAGGAAGCTTCAAGTCTCTAATTTCCTCTTTTCTTCCAAAAATCCCAAAATTAGCAGCTCATTTCGTTACTGCTTAGCCTGGACTCTAGGGTAACTTCCAGAATAGCTTAAAAATGCATCAAATGTCTCAAACTTCTTCAATTGTGCTTAAAACTGTCCCAACAGCTTCTTATCTCCTAAATAAGCACAAATTAATCATAAATCAGTAGCATCCAATCCAAAAGACTAATTAGATCAGCATAAAAATGTGTATAATTCACACATTATCAAATTCCCTCACACTTGCATTTTGCTTGTCCTCAAGGAAACATTTAGAACCAAAGTAAACAACTTTTTGTTTCAATTAACACCCAAATTTGCCATAGCTCAGAAATTCCAACATAATTGAAAAGAATTCACTACAAAACAAATATCTAGCAAGGATTCAAATAGGTTTGAGCATCAAGTTAAAGTATAGGGAAGTTTGAAAGAAAACTTAATTGAGGATTAAAAAGGTTATTACATTCTTTAAAATTTTGACACTCAAACTCAAGCAAACCAATTAGAACAAGCAGAAACCAAAAATTTTTACACTTGCATTACCTACTAAATTGTGCCTGGTAAAATAAGGTAAGCGGATCTTACTCGCTTGCCTCCAGGTGGCTACTAGCTCCACTCATAGGCATTGCTAGAGGAGTGTTTCATAGGCTGCAAGATCTTTTCAAACAGTTTTCTTTTTTTTTTCTTTTACTAAAATTAATAACATAAACATCAAAATAAAACGCACATTAGTTTAGGTGAGCTTTTGTGTCTAGTTTATAAGAAAGTCTTAACAGTTCTAACCATCAAAGAAATCTTAATTCAAGTTCCCCAAATCTAATTACAAAAGTGGCTTAAAACCGATTTAAATCAAACTTGTTAGATAAAAATTTATTTTATAGTGAATGTTTTCCAAATTGTGGCTAAAACCAAGGTGGCCAATTGGTGTTAATATGGCAAAAAGTGCAACCAAGACATCAAAATTTTTTTGTTGAGAACCTTTTAAAATCCCCTCCCCTACACTTAAAACTAGAAATGTCCTCATTTATGCGCAAACAAAAAAAATGAAAGAGGTGATCAATGAAAGATCTAACATGTCGGTGGAGGAGATGGTATGTGGGGCAACTAAAGTCGAAAAGTTGGAAACTGTAATTTATAGCGAAGCTGAGATGGTAGAGGCTGAAAGTGTTATCGCTTTTTAAGCTGTGCTGATGCAAAAGTCGTAGTGGTTTCGATTTCCGGAGCTAAAGTGGCGGTTGGTGACATTGAGAGATGAAAGGTGGATTAGAGAGTGTGGGTAGTGGCTTAGTGGAAGATGAAAGGGAGGTTGGGTGGGGTAATGGGGTTATTAAGCATAAAAGGAAAATGGGCCCATTTAGTGCCACTTGAACCCACAATATCAAAACCCTCCATGAAAGCTCAGGTCTATATCAACTATTTCAGTATGCATTTAGCTCCATCACACCAATACCTTTATTAAAGCCAATTCTATCACCTGTAAATAAAATGAAATTTTTCAGACAAATGAATGCGTAAGACAACAGCTGAAATTACTTTTATTCCCTATTAAATTAAAAACTAAACTAAAAATAAAATAAAAACATAAATAATAAAAAAAATAAAAAAAATTGGGGTGCCTCCCAAAAAGCGCATTTGTTTAACGTTGTTTTGCTCGACGCAGACTTTAGTTCAACCGGTATCCCATGGTGGTTTCTCCGAGCCAAGTTCTTATATGCTCAATCCCTTTAAAGTTTCTTTTAGCTCAACATTCAACAAAAGATTAGAGTTAATAGCATCAATATCTCCATAATAAATTATCCCCAAACAAGTAAGCAAAGAATTTTTCACAATATAGTCCACCATATCAGAAAATTGTTCAAAAGAATCAATAAATGGGTCATCAATCTCAACATCCAAAAATATGTGCTTTAGCTCACCATCTTCCTTTTCTTTTTTGGTTTTTAATAACCTTTTCAGAAAAAGAATTTGGCAGACTACAAATTTAGTACTTTTCAGTTTTGATTCATTATTATCACTAGTGCTGATCTACTTCTCAGAATCAACCTTTAAACTCGAGTCCAAGTTATCACAGACGCTTACCCTGGACTCTAAGTTAATAGTTTCATTTTCAAATTCATCTTGAGATTGAAACTTACCTTGATCCTCTAACTTACTTAAAGTGGTGGCTATTTGACTCATATGTATTTGCAAAATCTGAAGCCTTAATTCTGTTCGTTGTTGAAACTGAAGCGAGTTTTCCACTATGAGCATCATCATCTCCTCGAGAGTCATGGCTGAGTTACTCCCTCGGTCAAACATGGTCATCAAAACAAATAAAACTAATTAGTATTAGTCCCCGACAACGGCGTCAAAATTTGATGGGTGTCGAATCCACCAAAAATAATTCCTATTACTCTATTGATTGGATTTTTTAGTATATGAGTAAGTAGGGTCGAATCCACAGAGACTAATATAATCAATTTAATTCAAATTAATGACCAAAAAGTTAAAACTAAAAAATAAAAAAAAGATGGGAGGGTTGAAGTTGTTTGGTTTTGAAAATAAAATAGATTGCAAAAGTAAAAATAAAAATATGAATGTGAATTCTCTCGATTAAGGAGGCTCTCAGCTTAGTTGTAATTGATCATCGGCAAAAAGATAAATATCAATTTATTGGCTTTAACTATGAAATAGCACAGTTAATCCTTTTTCTTAAACCAGGTTGATTGTAGATAGCTAAATCAATTCCCTTGATTATCCAATGCACTTGTGGAAATAGCTGACAAGATTTAATCTTAAAAAAGCATTAACATCTGAAGAACCAATTTTGACTCAATAAATCAGGATAACACGAATAATTAAATCAGACCGAATAAAATCATGATAACATAGGAAATTGTTTGTTACAAACTTTTCATCTATTATGATAGCATGAATATAATGAAAATAACAGTATGTTGTAATCTTAAAAATACCGATTGATCAGTTAGAAGTAAATAAAAAGACAACAATAAAAAGCAAATCCGATTTTATTCAAAAATTGAATTTCAAAACAAGAACAAACCTCACAATATGAAACTAGCCTTGATATTTCCTCAATCAAAAGATGAAAACTAGCTAAGCATAATTAAAGAAAAAAGCCAATAGAAAATTTCATTCATAATAGAAAAATAAAACAAAGGCTGTAGACATTTTTAGACCAAAGAACTAGCCAAGAGATGTCGTCCTCTGCATCTATTTTTCGGCCTAAATATAAGCTACTAAAAAGAAATCCTAATTAAGTTAGGATTGTAATCTCCTAATTAAAACTAAATAGATAATTACTAACTAAAAGGGAAGAAGAGATAATTCAAAATAAAAAGGGACATAATGCATATCAGTTAATGAGGTCTTTGTGTTCAGATAGGAACCTTCAAGTCTCTAATTTCCTCTTTTCTTCCAAAAATCCCGAAATTGACAGCTCATTTCGTTACTGCTTAGCCTGGACTCCAGGGTAACTTCCAAAATAGCTCAAAAATGCACCAAACATCTCAAACTTCTTCAATTATGCTTAAAACTGTCCCAACAGCTTCTTATCTCCTAAATAAGCATAAATTAATCATAAATCAGTAGCATCCAATCCAAAAGACTAATTAGATAAGCACAAAAATGTGTATAATTCACACATTATCACTCGATATTTCGGGATCCAATAAGGTCACACACTTTGAGTTACGACCAAGCTATGTAAAGAATAGTTAGACTAGTTCTAATCTAGAAGAGCAAGGCAATATGGTTAGACTATAATATATGGTTAGACCAATATTCATTGGTTGGGCCAATGAACCTGTTAAATAATAAGGAGGTTAAAATAGAAAAAGGGGAAGTAAAAACACAAACAGAGCAGGGTTTGGGGAACCTGCGCGAGTGGAATTGTACGTGTACTTTTGGACAGTACATGCGCAAGATCTGTACGTGGGCTAATGCGGAAGAGTATAAAGGCCCATTGGACTTATGCGAATGGGCTGCCTTTGGCAGCTCGCGATGCGCGCTGTGCAAGCCCATCAAGCCCACAAGGATTTGAAGTTTTATTTAATAATAAATATTGTCAAATTCGTAAAAATATTGTTCCTTATGGCAATGGAGTTTTAATTGATGGGATATATGTTTTAAACACTAAAGCTAAAACTTTTAATATGAATGATGCTAAGAGATTGATATCAGATAAAGACAAATCATCCTACTTATGGCATTGTTGTCTAGGCTATATGAACGAAACTCGCTGAACTAAGTTACATAAAGGTGGTGACTTAGGCCCAATAGACTGGGAGTCTTATGGAGCATGCAAACCTTATTTATTAGAAAAAATGACAAAGAAATCCTTTAAAGTAAAGGGCAACGTGCGACAAGTACATTGGAAATAATACACACAGATGTATGTGATCCAATAAATGTGCAAGCACATGGAGGATTCGTCTACTTCATATCTTTTATCGATAATTACTCATGATATGGGTAATTGTACTTTATGAGGCATAAATCAGATAGTTTTGAAAGATTCAAAGACTATAAGAATGAAGTTGAGAAACAGCTTGGGAAGAATATTAAGGCACTACAGTCAGATAGAGGTGGAGAATATTTAGGCCAAGAGTTTCAAGATTACCTAAGGGATAATGGAATATTACCTCAATGGGCCCCTCCTTATACTCCTCAGCACAATGGTGTGTCTGAGAGGAGGAATAGAACTTTGTTAGACATGTTTCGGTCCATGATGAGCCAAGCAAGTGTTAGCAAATCCTTTTAGGGATATGCACTTGAGAGTGCAGTTTATATACTAAACCGTGTGTCCTCAAAATCAGTTGATACAACACCATACGAAAGGTGGTATGGTAATAAACCCTGTCTTTCTCACCTGAGAGTTTGGGGATGTCATGCCCATATTATAAGGATAGTGTCAGACAAGCTGGGAGCTAGGGCTGACAAATGCTTGTTCATAGGTTATCCTAAAGAGACAGTAGGATGTACCTTTTATGATTCTAATGAACAAAAGGTGTTTATTTCTAGGACCGCTCAGTTACTTGAGAAGGAACACTTGCTTACAAAAGCTAGTGGGAGCAACCTTAAACTTGAAGTTCTGGTAGGCGAACAAGATGATCAACGGATAATTCCTACGCCTGATACACAACAGAGTGTGATTGAGGAACAACTTGTTACACAACAACCATTGCATAGATCTGGCAGGGTTCCCAAAGCTCCTAAAAGATATGAATTTTTCATTACGGATGATAAACAAATCTTTCTAATGAAGGATGATGAACCTAAGACCTACAAGGAAGCAATGGAGTACTCAGACTTTGATAAATGGTTAAAAGCCATGAATCAGAAATGGATTCCATGTATGAAAACCAAGCATGGGAATCGATCGATGCAACTGATGAGGTTAGACCCATGGGTTGCAAATGGGTTTTCAAGAAGAAAACTGACATGGATGGTAATATGATTACCTATAAGGCAAGGTTGGTGGCAAAGGGTGATAGTCAAAGAGAAGGTATTAACTATGATGAAACGTTTTCACTAGTAGCCATGCTTAAATCCATAAGGATACTCTTGGCCATTGTTGCTCATTATGATTATGAGATCTGGCAGATGGATGTGAAAACTGCTTTCCTAAATGGAAATTTGGATCGGGATGTATACATGATACAACCTGAGGGTTTTCCATCTTAGAATGGCTCAAAGGTATGCAAGCTACATAGATCCATTTATGGACTTAAGCAAGCATCCAGGAGTTGGAATATAAGGTTTGATGATATGATCAAAGAGTTAGATTTTATATCAAACACTTATGAGCCTTGTGTGTACAAGAAAGTTAGTGGAAGTGCAATCATTTTTCTTGTGCTATATGGTGATGACATACTGCTAATAAGAAATGACATTTCTCTTCTTCAAATGGTTAAGTTGTCATTGTTAAGAAGTTCTCCATGAAAGATCTTGGAGAAGCAGTATTTATACTATGTATAAAGATCTATAGAGATAGATACAAGAGGCTGCTAGGTCTTACACAAGATACATAAATAGACAAGGTATTGACTAGGTTCAACATTGAGCAATCAAGAAAGGGTTGTCTTCCAATGTCTTATGGAATTAACCTTTCTAAATTTGAGTGTCCGGGGACACAAAAGGATTGCGCATGAATAGAATACCCTATGCATCTGTGGGCGCGGTCCGCCAGGCCTGATGATGATTAATACCTATTCATATAGGTGTCTTAATGCTGAAAGTGCTATGAATTGAATGTCTCTTTCCTTGTCCAAAACCCCTTGAACAATCCTCAAAGTATCCTAAAGGAAAGAACCTCAAACCATAAATTTCCTGATCAAACTTCTGCCTTCTACAGAATTTTCTACAAAACTCTAAATAAAACTTCCAACGGTCAAAAGTTAGCCCTATCTGTTAGCAACCACGTGTCAAAATTTCAGAAAAATCCAATGGCTAGATTTGTGTCGATCAGTGCTCCCATATATATCAACCTACGCTAATCGCTGTTGACATGTGTTGAGTCTAGCGATGTCTCATCAAACCTACACATGTGTTGATAGACGCTTCTAGATGCGTTGATTATGTTGGGAACTGAAAATCATATTGAACATGCATAACAGGCATTGCGGAAATTCAAAATTTTGTCTCTGTCCCCAGGAACTTCTATTGGTTGCATATAAATTAAATAAAGCCTTAACTAAATAATTCTCTTCCTAGGTTAGCATGCAAAAGGACTAGGCATACCATAATTTCAAATTATATCCTAGCACATTTATTTTATACTAAGCATGTTATAACCCTAAGCTCTAACCTAAACATGTTATAACCTAAACATGCAAAACAACATAAGCATAATTATTAAGTCTAAAAACACTTAAAGAAATGACCTAATAATTAAAAGAGAAAGAAAAGGAACTTACCACTTGAAGCATGCTTTTGCAGAACCTTCTCGCACAAGCCTCCAATTGTAGGATAGCCTCTATTAGTATCCACACGAACCCCACCAACCAAAACCTCCCCGGGAGGAAGAACTAAGAAGCCTCGAGTAATTGCTAGGCCACTCCAGAAGCCTCACCCAAAAATATAAACTAGAGGTGCCCGAATAAATTCAGGCTCCTCAAAAATAAGTTGCTCAATTACCCAAGAGATTATTCTTTTTGAATCTCGCTTAGGATTTATATTCTGAGCTGTGGTGCACTTGAACAAGAGAAGGGGAAGCCTATATATAGGCTTGGGGAGCAAAAAGTTTCTCCACAAAAACAATGTAGGGTGGGAGTTACTCCCATCCCTATACGGGTCATACACACGGAACTAAGGGATCCACGTGTTGACCCCCGCACACAGTGTGCTATGCACGCTATATGCTGCAAGGCAAAGCCCTTGCAGGCTTTGCCTTGCTTGCGAGCTGGGCCTCACGGCGCTCCCATCATGGGCTGCCGCGAGCAATGCCCAGCATTGTTCGCGCACCTTTCAGTGTACTCCCGCGTACTCAAACCTGTACAAAATACTTTTATACTCTCAGTCCGATTTAACTCGCCAACGCAAAATTCCTCTTTTAATCCTTTTCAAATAAATATTTATTTTTCGACCCTAATGAATTAGTTACCGGTCAAAATAAATTTCTTGGTCCAACCAAAATTGATCTAATCAATTATAATTTATTTATGACTCTAATTAATTGGTTACCGGTCAAAATAAGTTCCTTGGTCTATCCAAAGTTGATCTAATCAATTTTAACCAATCAAATAATAATATAATTATTATTTATGTTATATTTTCGTAATAAAATAAATCTATTAGTTCTTTACTTAGTCCGATGAAGGTCCAATGTGTGTGAACTTATAGGATCCTGAAATATTGAGCTGTTACGGCTTAACCAACCCTTGTTCTAATGGAACCATTGGCTCGATGCTCTAGACCGTGAATAGAACTTGATTACCTTAACCGACTGTAGTACGCCTCTAGCAAGGGTCTACCATCCTCCATTACTCAGAACGTCATTTATGCTTATGACTTAATCCCGATTAATGCAATAGTTATCCAGTGCGATTAATTCCTTCCATTCTTTAATATAAGTAACATTTGGTTTATAAGGTTCGGTTAAAGTGTTAACCCACTAATAGCGAGGTTGCTCCAAGCTATCCAGTAGTTTACTTGTTACCGAAGTATATTGCCTTTTACCATAGTGTGTTTGACTAGAAACCATTTCTATCAAACACATACTCTGATCAGAGGTTTATGGCAATCATCACTTCAATAAGTGGCTGGGTACAACTCCTTCATATATCCGGAGCGATGGATCTTTCCGACTACTCAGCTTTCCAACGTGCCGTCATCACTATACTCGTAATCACCCGTAGCACCCTAAATTAATGAGTGTATAGTAATGACCCAAAGTATAGCAATAGTACCAAACAAGGTAACTAGCATCTTAAGTACAAGGACATTCGCAAAGCTTATTATATGAAGATAAACACTAACACATTGATATATATGCCAAGTGTTTATCTTACTACGGTCTCCAATATATCTCCTAGATATATCCATGTATCAAACTAAAGGCACCACCTTTAGTCCTTAGGAGATTGACAGATTGGACCCTTTCCAAGAAAGTTGACCACTTGCTAGTCTTTCCGCTTCATCAATATCCTTTCTTGATGAAACTATGACTAGGGATAGTTTAGACATAATCATAATTGCACATGAAGCAGGTTCCACCAGATATAGTCCAACTATAATTTCTCTGACTTCATGCTATGATATGTTAAGGACTTTGTATACATACATCAATGAATATATTTAATCAGCTATAATATATATACATAAAAATACATTGATATAAACAAAAGAACAAATGCCTTTATTTATTAAACAAATTATTCATACTATTACATAATTAAGATATATCGCCCTAATTGCCTTAAGGGTATACATCATATCCAACAAACTCCCACTTGCACTAAGGCCAATTAGCCATATGTCTTAATCCATATGCTTTAACATGCTGGTTATATTTGACTTGAGTCAATGGCTTTGTCAGACCATCCGCGAGGTTCTGATCAGTGGGTACATATTCTAATCTTATTATCTTAGCATCAACAATCTCCCTGATTATATGACACTTTCTGGATACATGTCTATTTTTCTGATAAGACCATGGTTCCTTTACCAGATCTATGGCACCCTTGTTATCACAATATAAAGTAATTGGATCAACAACCTCAGGCACCACACCGAGATCACCAATAAATCCCTTTAACCAGACAGCTTCTTTTACTGCTTCGCATGCAGCAATGTATTCAGATTCTATGGTTGAATTAGTAGTAGTTTCTTACTTGGAACTCTTCCAGCATACCGCCCCTCCATTTAACACATACACAAAACCTGACTGAGACTTAAAGTCATCCTTGTCATATTGAAAACTCATGTCAATGTAACCTCTAATTGTGAGGTCACCTTCTCCTTAAATCAAGAACTCATCCTTAGTCCTTCTCAAGTACTTAAGGATTACCTTGAGCCATCCAGTGCTTTTCACCTAGATCTGACTGATATCTGCCCGTAAAGCTCAAAGCCTGAGAGACATCCGGCCTAGTACATATCATAGCATACATGATGGATCCTATCGTGGATGCATAGGGTATATCCTTTATGTGCATTCTCTCCTGAGCTGTCTTTGGATACTCAGCCTTAGATAGGTTTATCCCCTTTGTCATCGGGAGATAACCTTTCTTAGAATGCTCAAGGTTGAACCTATTCAATACCTTGTCTATATATGTACTTTGAGAAAGACCTAACAGCCTCTTGGATCTATCCTTGTAGATATTTGTACCTAGTATAAATACTGCTTCACCAAGGTCTTTCATGGAGAACTTTCTTGACAACCATACTTTAATGTTTTGAAGAAGAGAAATGTCATTTCCTATTAGCAAGATTTCATCAACATACAATACTAGAAAAATGACTGCACTCCCACTAAACTTTTTGTAAACACAAGGCTTATTAGCATTTAGGCAGAAATCCAGTTCTCGGATTGTCTGATCAAACCTTATATTCCAACTCCTGGATGCCTGCTTAAGTCCATAAATGGATCTTTGTAGCTTCCATACCTTCGAGCCATTCTGAGATGTAAAACCCTCAGGTTGTGTCATATACACATCCCGGTCTAAATCCCCATTTAGGAATGCTGTTTTTACATCCATCTGCCAGATCTCATAATCATAATGAGCAGTAATGGCAAGGAGTATCCTTATGGATTTAAGCATGGCTACTGGTGAGAAGGTTTCATCATAGTCAATACCTTCCTGTTGACTATAACCTTTCACAACCAACCTTGCCTTATAGGTAATTACATTACCGTCCATGTCTTTCTTCTTCTTGAAGACCCACTTGCACCCAATTGATCTAACCTCTTGTAGTGCATCAACCAAATTCCAAACTTGGTTCTCGTATATGGAATCCATTTCTGATTTCATGGCTTTTACCAATTTATCAGAATCTGAGCTTTTCATTGCCTCATCATATGTCCTTGGTTCGTCATCCTCCATAAGATATAGTTCCTTATCATCAGTGATGATAAAACCATATCTATTAGGACCCTTATGAACATGACCTGATCATTGCAATGATTGTGTTTCAACAGGTTATTCTTATATCACACACTCCTGTGTATCTAGAATAGGGTCAATCAGTTGATTGTCTGTTTCTTCCTCTTGAACTTCTAGTTCAATATTACTCCCACTGACTTTTGCAATTAAGTGTTCCTTTTCCAAAAAGTGAGCATTTCGAGACACAAATACCTTTTGTGCTTTGGGTTGGTAAAACAGATATCCAATTGTTTCCTTTAGATATCTAATGAACAGACATTTGTCAGCCTTGGCATTCAGCTTATCTGACGCTGTCCTCTTTACCATAGTAGGATAGCCCCATACTTTTAAGTGACTTAGAGATGGCTTCTTGTTACACCATCTTTCATAAGGTGTAAAATCAACTGATTTAGAGGGCACTCTATTTAAGACATAAACCGCACTCTCAAGTGCATATCCCCAAAAGGATTTACTAAGATCTGCATGGCTCATCATGGAACTGACCATATCTAATAAAGTTCGATTCCTCCTTTCTGACACTCTATTGTGTTGGGGTGTATAAGGAGAGGTCCACTGTGGAACTATCCCATTTCCTTTAGATAATCCTAAAACTCCTGACTTAAGTATTCTCCACCTCGATCTGATGGAAGTGTTTTAATACTTTTCTCAAGCTATTTCTCTACTTCAGCTCTGAATAGTTTGAACTTTTCAAAACTTTTAGACTTGTGCTTCATTAAGTACAAATAATCGTATCGTGAGTAATCATCAATAAAGGTTATAAAGTAGGAGTATCCACCTAGTGCCTGAACACTCATTGGACCACACACATCAGTATGTATAAGTTTCAATGTACTTGTGGCCCGCTCATCCTTTCCTTGAAAGGGTAAATTTATCATTTTTCCTTTTAAACACAGTTCGTAGTCACCATAAGACTCCAAGTCTATTGGGTACAAGTCTCCAGACCTATATAAATTGGTTAAGCGATCTTTGTTTATGTGGCCTAAACGGCAATGGCATAAGTAGAAGGAATTTTCATTATCTAATTTAACTTTCTTCACATTGTTTATATTGAAAACTTCTGTTTTAGTATCAAGAACATAAATGCCACCTTTTAACATTCCATAACCATAAAGAATATTATTTGAATGAATCTGACAATTATTATTCGAAAATAAAATTTCAAATCCCTCTGCTGCTATACACGCAACAGATACAATATTCTTAGTAACACTTGGAATGTAGTAATAATTATTCAAAACTAAAATAAGTCCACTTACCAAAACAAGACTAAAGCTCCCTACAGCTAATGCAGCATTCCCACATGTAGGTCCATCTCCCCTTTTGCAAGTTTTCTACAGTTCCTTAGTCCCTGCACTGAAGTACAGATATGAGAACCATAACCAGTATCTAATACTCAAGTGGATTCATGTAGAAAAGTAGCGAAAATTCAATTACAAACATACCTAAAGTAGATGCCTCTGTAGGCTTCTTCTTCAAATGCTCAGAAATAGGAGCTTTGCAAGCCCTCTTCCAATGTCCCGATTTCCCACATTGGAAGTAGACATACTTAGATGCCTTCTTTTCTTTCTTCTTCTTACTAATTCTGCTCTTAGTACCCAGTGCCTGCTTCTTCTTCTTAGAGGTTTCTGATCCTTCTTGATCTGAGGTTCTACTATTTTCAGCATGTTGATTAATTCAGGGATAGTAGAATTAATATTATTCATGTAATAATTAGTCACAAAGATTGAGTAACTATCCGTCAAGGACATCAAGACAAGGTCAATGCTCAAGTCATGATTAATCTCGAATCCCAATCGATTCAGCTTCTCAAGGTATCATAAGAGTTTCAGTACATGCTGAGAGGCAGAGGTGCCAGCCTGCATCTTAGTCCCGAAAAGGAGCTTAGAGGTCTCATACCCCTCTGTCCTTTCCCTCTTCGAAAAGAGTTCTTCAAGATGGAGAACCATGTCCTCCAAGGTCATGTTCTCATGTTGTTTCTAAAGCTCAGGATTCATGGACCCCAACATAATACACATGGTAGTCTCACGATCTTTCCTGTACTTCAACCAGGCATCATATTCCACATGATCCTCAACATCAGGTTCTACAGAGAAAATATCACTTAGAACATAGGCAATTTCCTCGGATCTGAGAGCTATTCTCACGGCTCGGAACCAATCAGAAAAGTTTGATCCATTTAATTTGGTGTCAAGTAACATACGGAGATTAACATTGGAAGTCATTTTCAACCTAAGATATAAGAAAAGAAAAATGTTTAGATATTAGTTTAAGTACATGCATTTAATATAAGGACATTTAATTAAATATATTTTCCTACTATTTTCTTCAAAATTTACAATAGTTGTGAGCGAACGACGCCTCGCGCGGCTGTTGGGGGGCCGGACCCGGTCGGGCCGGCCCTTTTGGTGTGTCAGGGAGATGAGTGTGATATATTTAAAAAATGATTTTTGCATATTTTAATGCTCAAAAGATATGAGATCAAAATCCCGTACTTAAAATAGAGTCGCCACCCGGTTCAGCTCAACCGAGAAATTTTTGGTTTGATTTTCCCACCGAATGGTTGGACCATAACTTAAGTAGAGATTCCGAGTTCGGATGATGTTATCTACTTTTCATTAGGCCAAGTTAAGATACTTCATTCTTCCTCAATCGGTTCAATCCACCCTATTTATTTGTATTTTCAGTTATTTTGTTGTTTTCGCGTTTATCAAGCGATTGAAACGATAAATAAAATATTTACGACTGTAAAAGAAAAGTAAGTACAGAAAGTAAAATCATTACAAGGTTTTCAAATCCTATACATTTCTCTATGCAATAAATAAAGTACCTGAGTATCCGATATAAGTCCACCTGCAGAAGGTTGTTAGGAGAGGTATAACATATTTTATTTACAGTATTACAAAGCTCGGTCAGATGGCTGAAATGGGAGTTGAATGATGCTTTCCGAGAAAATTCCATTTTTGAGTAATTTTTAGGCTCAATCACTATTTTAACCGGATTATAAATGAAAAATAAACTGCTGTCCGGAAAGTCATATCGCCCACGGTAAAACTGATGTCGCCGACGGCATGCTTGATGTCGCTGGCGACATGGGTGATGCCACCGGCGACATCAATTATATCACCGGCGGTATCAGCTTGTGGGCAGCAGCGGTGACAGTAGGACCGACCGAAAACTCAAAAACAAATATAAATTGACAAAAAATTAACACAAGTCAAGAGTATTAATGCCAAAGAGCTATGAGACTCAGGATTTTTTTACCTCGAGGTCGTGAATCCACCTCTTCGTGAATCGAATAAAACACCTCCGAGGATCTTGTTACGACGATTTAACAATGATTTTAAGTGCTTTTTGGTTTCTAAGTTCAATTAAGCTGATTTTAATTTAAAGGCTTGTCGATTTCAACTCACAATCAGAGAGTTCAAAGAAGAAAAACCAAGAAAAATGGGTCGGAATCCCTTTTTTTTCTATTTTATCTAATTCTTATCTCACTATAATTTATTTCCACCTTAAAATCTTAACTGCCTCTCAAGTGCAGCTCAAGGTGTGCTTTTATAGGTGAAATGGGGTGCTTTTTGTGGCCTTTTTTAATAATTCCACCGAAAGTGGTCGAAAAGGCTGTCTGTGAAGGGACCCGTTTCGAGTCATGCCACCGGCGACATGGTTATATCGCCGGCGGTATGACCGATGTCACCGGCGGTATGGTGATACCGCCGGCGGCATGGGTGATGCCTTTGGCGGCATCAGCCTTCAGCATGCCGACAGTTAGTGGGTCAAAAAGCCAAAAAAAGTTGGGAAAAGTGGTTTAATAGTAGGTAAAAAGGCATCTTTTTTGACTTTTAACAATATTTTAAAGGGTATTCATTATTTGGGTGTCAATCATCGGTTCAAGCTCCTACCGAACGCTTTTATCGGCCACGCCAAACTGGATTTTACCAAGTATAAAATTCACAAGGAATATTATTTTGGTAATAAAAATTCTAAAGAAAACTTTTATTTTGAGGCATTAAAATCGGGTACACGTCATCATCGTCTCGTGAGAGGGACTGCAAAATCCTGTGCTCACAGGCTGCCCCTCGAGGGATCACTGCTGCCACAGGTCAGTATGATCACACAAAAGAGCAAGGAATAGGAATGATACCTAATGGGTGACCGGTTTATCCCTTGGTCGAGTTTACGCTTTGTGGATCGGTTGCCCCTCGGTCGGACTTACGCTTTGTGGATTGCCCCTTGGTTGGGTTTATGCTTTGTGAAGATAGCCCCTAGGTCGGGTTTGTGTTTTGTGCAGATACTGTCCCTTGGTCAGACTTGTGCTTTGAGGAAATTGTCCCTTGGTCAGACTTAAGCTTTGTAGAGATTGTCCACTGGTCGGACTTGAGCTTTGTAGATTGCCCCTTGGTCGGGTTTATGCTTTGTAAAGATAGCCCCTTGGTCGGGTTTGTACTTTGTGGGGATACTGTCCCTTGGTCGGACTTGTGCTTTGAGGAAATTGTCCCTTGGTCGGACTTGTGCTTTGAGGAAATTATCCCTTGGTCGGACTTAAGCTTTGTAGAGATTGTCCACTGGTCAGACTTGAGCTTTGTAGATTGCCCCTTGGTCAGGTTTATGCTTTATAGAGATAGCCCCTTGGTCAGGTTTGTGCTTTATGGGGATACTGTCCATTGGTCGGACTTGTGCTTTGAGGAAATTGTCCCTTGGTCAGACTCGAGCTTTGTAGAGATTGTCCCCTGGTCGGACTTTGAGCTTTGTAAAGAATGCCCCTTGGTCGGGTTTCTTGTTTTGTGGAGATTGTTTGTTCCTTAGTCGGACTTGTGCTTTAAGGAAATTGTCCATTGGTCAGACTCGAGCTTTGTAGAGATTGTCCTTTGGTCGGACTTGTGTAGAAATCTGATTTGGAGGAGCGATGTCGCCGGCGGCATGACTTATATCGCTGTCGATATGGATTGATACCGCCGGCGATATGAGTGCCACGTGGCAGCTTTGACTGGTCAGATAATTTCAAAATTTGAACTAAAAGAGGCGATGTCGCCGGCGAGATGAATGATATCGCCGGCGGCATGAGTTTATGTCACCGGTGGCATGGACGAATAGTTTCAGATAAATTAAAACTCCTCGAATTCCGCGTGGTAGTTTAAAAAGGGATGGAACTTCCCTTCTTCCTCACTATTCAGAAACCGCATTCCCTCTCTTCTCCTCCAAAGCTTTTTGCTTTCTTCCTTTCTTTTTGAAATCATGAAGAGAATCAGCAAGGCTTTCAGGGGCATATCCAAGGCTAGGGAGAGCCCGCCCGATTCTTCCGATGAGGGATTGAAAATCCTCTCCATCCCTACTGCATATGGCCTGAAGAAGATGGCCAAAATGTATGGTTATGGCATTAACTCTCCTATCACCAATCTGACTCCGGAGAAGGAGAAACACCTCTGTTATGTCCAGGTAATCTCTCAAAAGCCCGAATTACTTCTTTTTGGATTCAATTTGATTTTGCCTTAGATTTGAAAACATGCCATGATAGGGGTTTAAAATGTGAAATAGATCAGTCATATTGGATGCTTTAGGATCGATTTTTACCATTTTTGGGCTTCTTGTTTGATTGATTGTGATTTTTGTGATTTTTGGCACGATGGGTACGATTTAGGGAGAAAACTGGTTCTGCCCGCACATAGTGATATCGCTGGCAGCATGAACAATATCGCTGGCGGCATGATTGATGTCGCTGGCGACATCAGTCCTTGCAAAAGGCTTTATGGGATTCTGATGTCACTTCTGTTTAAGGTGATGTCGCCGGTGACATGAACCATGCCGCTGGCAGTATGGATTGATGCTGCTGGCGATATCGCTTTCAACAGAGGCGACATCAGCTGCTTTTCTAACAAAAATAAGCAGAACTGATCTGTTTTGTTTTCAACTTTGCAGCTATAAGAACTGACTTACATAGGGGGGATGGTCACCATTGGTGAATGGTGGCACCATATCTCAGAGAATGATCCTGAGCTCGTGCTTGGGATTAACGAGACAGGTTTTGGGGATTTGGCGCGGATCATGCCTATGTTGATGCCTAAGCTTCCTCATTCTGCAGTAATGGCCCTGACTGAAAGGTGGTCCGAGACCACCCATACCTTCTATTTCTCCTTTGGGGAAGCTACAATTACCCCTTCTGATGTGGTAGCCATAACTGGCCTCCCTTGGACGGATGAGGTCATACATTTTGATGCCTACATGGACAAGTACCATGTTGAGAGGCCCGTGGTGAGGCAGGTAAAGGAGTTGTTCGATCTGAAGCCTGTTTCTGGGCGGCTGTCCTATAGTGAGTTGTACCATCATTGGACCTAGGTGAATGTGGCACCCGAGGAGGAGAGGGAGGCTTGTGTCCATTCCGTCATGATCTCACTACTCACTGTACTATTCTTCCCAATCTCGGGGAGTAAGATTAACTATGTGCTTATAACCGCAGTGGAAGATGTACCGGGAATCAGGAGGACGAATTGGCTAAGGGCCATCTTGGCCCAGTTGTATCACGGGGTGGACGTGGGAGCCCGGAAGAAGGAGAAAGCCCTTCGCCTTTGCCACCTGCTACTCCAGGTATAGCTTTTTGGAAATATTTCCCTTGATAACATGCGTTCTTATTTATTGCATGACGTCCTTTGAATTGATCGGTCGTCATTTGTGCAGGCCTGGGCCATCGAGCATCAGATCCTCCGGTCGGTGGAGTTCAAGAAGGTTGTGCCGCCGGGCTCTCACTTCCTTGCTCGCTGGTGCGGGGGCATCGGTGGGAAGGCTAAGTACCCTATGCAGTATAGTGAGGTCCTAAGGAGCGTGCGGTTGAGCTCGGTATGGACTTATGTTGGTTGTTTTGATGTAGCTCATCTTGGACCCGTTCGATGGGGCGGAGAACTTGGCCGAGGTTGCAAAGGTCCGGAGGGAGGTGGATGACCGCCGGCTTGTGATCGAGTGCACCCTGTCCCAGCAGTGGTATTTAGGTGAGCGTGTCCGGGGCTGGAGGTCCCTTCCGGTTGCTGCTAGACCGGTGCCTGCCGATCCTCCCAAGGGCTTATGGTGGCCTCATTTGGTGATCTCTACCGAGGCTGACAAAGCTGATTATGTTGAAGGGAATGGCTGAGTGATCCCTAGCGTTACTGGCCTCTATAAGCAGCTTCTTCAGCGTCTACTCCCCATGTGTCCTCGCATCCATGGCAATGATACAATTGAGTATCACAACGAGCCATGGTTGAAGGACGAGAAGAGGCACCTCAAAGGCGTTGTGGACGTTGATGAGGAGGATGATGATGAGGATAAAGCACTTGAAGGAGACATTGTGGTCGATCCTGAGAGGGAGGATGAGGTGGGAGCGAACGTAGCTGGCGAGAGTGTGCCGATGTCCTAAGGAGAGCAACGTTCTTTCGAGGTATGATTATGTTTGTGTGTATGATTTTAAAATTGTTTAGGGACATTGTTGACATGTAGCTTTCATGTTTTACAGGAACCTGCAAGAAAGAGGGGTCGGGATAACCAAAGTGGGACCCGGCATTATGGCGTGTCGGAGGGCATAAACTTCGTGGAGGGGAGATTGGTCAATCCGTTGGAAACCACCTTCCTATTGATGAACTCCCGAGGCAAATTCTCTCATAGGAATGTTGGCTCGAGCCGGCAAGCCCCGATTTTCATGCCTGAAAATACTACCTATGTAAGACCTAATAATTATTTTCTTATTAAGCCTTAGATGTGGGTATCTAAGGATTTGCTTTTTGGATTTTCCAGGTGGCGCGGAGTCACGTGGAGCAACTTGTGGAGAACAATTTTGTTCTCCGGGATACCCTTATTGGGTAGTTACTCCTCGTTCAGGTATTTTATGCATATGTTAAGATGGGATGTATGTATGGATGTTATGCATGACATGCAATGCTGATATTTTCTCCGGTTTGTAGGATTTCTTGGCCCTTTCTTTGTCTGATGCTGATGCAGCCCGGTGGCGATATGAGGAGGAGACTGCGGTCTTACAGCGCCATGTGAGTGATCTCGAGGGTCAGCTGGCAGTCATCGCTCAGGAACGGATAAGTAAATAAAACCTGGACCGTACGCACCCTGGGGGCACCAGTCGTAGGGGGATCAAGATATCTGCCGGCCGACGTGCATTTACCGCAGTTGAGGAGTCCAGTAGTGTTCCTATGACGGAGGGAAGAGAGGAAGACGATGTTGACGATTGGCTCGCAAGTACTGATGACGTTTCATCCCGCCCAGCCGGTAGTGGCGGGCATGCTTAGTTTTATTTTTTATTTTTGTTTTGCCTTTGAGTTCTTGGTTTGTACCCCCGATACATTGGGGTTTGGATAATTTGATTTTGTCATGGGGTAGATGTTTTGGTACAATTTGAGCGACTTGCGCCTCCGAGCTTTTATTTTGAAAATGAATTGCTGTTTGATAAGGCATTGGAAATATAGCATAGGATTGTTTACAGGTTTTGTACAGGTCTGAAATGGAAGAAATGCTTCTGATGCCACCGGAAAATTCACTCCATATCGCCGGCGGTATGACCCATATCGCCCAAATTGATCGAGCCAAAATAATATATACAGGGCTATCTGAAAGTCCATATCACCGGCGGCATCATCTGATATCGTCCAAATTGGCCCTATATCGTCGGCGGCATCAACTACATCGCAGACGGATTCACTCATATTGTCGGCGGCTTCATCCACATCGCCGGCGGCATCACCTTTCCAGCAATCTGATTTCAACCATTCTGTCCACTTCTATCATGGCAACCCATAATCAAAAACTACGGGGTTTTTTGCAGAGTTTAGGGAATGTCAACTGGAAAAGGCTTGAAAAATTCAGGCTTTGGGGGCTTTGATATGTAGCGGCGTGGCCCATAAGCCACGAATTCCTTCGAGCGGCACTGTCCTTTTGGGATCCAATGGACCACGTTTTCCGATTTTCATCGTTCGAGCTTTTCCCCTTGCTCGAAGAATTCCATACCATTTTAGGGACACCGTGTCCTAAAGCGTTTCGCTGGCGTTGCCGGACCTTCATTTTGGCATAGATGGAATTCCACGAGGGCTATGGAATTTAGATTCTGTCGACCCATTTCTGTCTCAGTTGCCTGACAGACCTGGTTTTCAGCTCGAAGCAGTCTTAGAGTGGTGTCGTGGAGTGCCCCGATCCCATCCTGCTTGGCCATTTATGATGGCATTACTACTCATAGTGGAGTTTATGTGTGGAGTGAGCCTGATTGCTCCGCTCAGGCTAATTTCCCTCATTGGTCCTATTTTGACAGGGGCTTCCCCCGTGGCCATGGGGTTGGCCGATGTTTTGTTAAACGTAGATGCTGCTTTTGTTGACTCGTCACTTATTGGGGATCGATTCATATTATTACAGGTATCTCTTGTTCTTTTTGATCCAAACATTTTTTCTCCCATCCTTACCCGAGTTGTGCATTATAGGTCTGGCTGATGGAGAAGCTAAAGCTGAGGGAGGCACCCCGAGGGAATCCAAAAAAGTATCTTCCCGTCCATCTGAGGGAGAGAGGGCTTATGCGGGCCGATTTCGATGAGTTGACATATGATGATTGGGTGCCTATCTTGAGGGGGTATACTGACACGCAGGTTCAGTGGGTTAGTCCATGGTAGAAAATTCAGGATGTGGTCGTAGAATCTCGGGGAGCATGTGTTCAATTGATAGGTCTGGAGAAATCTTCATTTTATACCCCCTACCGGCTATGTCGTCAGTATGGTAAAAGGCAGAGAGTCTCGATCAAATTACCCCATAACCAGATCGGAGTTTACAAAGCTAGGTGGGTCAACCATATTTAGGAGAAGTGGTCCAGGGAGACTGTGTTCGAGATTCTGGATTACGATCAACTAGAAACCACTAAAACTGACACATACTACAGAGGATGGCTTGCCGAGACAAGAGGTTTGCCGACCCGTCGAAAGTGGTCATGGGCCCGTTTGAAGGGGGAATGTGCGGAGCGGGGGGAAGATCACCTTTCTACTAGCACACCGAGGCGGATCTCTAGGTACCAAGATGATGATGCGGGAAGTTTGTTTTAAGTCTTGCCATTGTCGGAACCATCAGGTTTTTTATTTTATTTTATTTTATTCAAATACTCTAAAATGGAACAAAATGAACCCTGTTCAAAGCTTGTTGAAGTTATCTTAAATTTATGAATACAGGATTCACATAAGCATAAGTATAAGCATTTAGATTTCAACAAAAGAGAACTTTTATTAATTGAGATAAAATAAAGTACATGATGTTTGGTTTACATTTCCATCGACTTAACTCCCGGTGCCAACTAGCCGAGATTGGTTTTCTAAAAGGCACTCGCTCTGTGCTCACATAACCTAACTTTTGCCTAGATTGCCCTGTTTGGGTTTTCGATCTAGCGGGTTTGTCTTATCCCCTAATTTTTGCACGGTTGGTTCACAGAATACCAATTGTCGGGTATCACCCTAATTTTTGCCCAATCAGTAAAAGACTGAAAGGCGGGCGATTATTTCATATGTATCTTTTTGTGTGCTGCTTTTCTGGTTTGTTTCTTTTCAATTAAACATGATAACGCTTAAGCCTGTCTTGGTTTACAGGATTTAAGAACTCGTTCCCATCCATGTCCATAAGTTTAGCTGCCCCCTTTACTAAGCAGCTTCTTTATCATATATGGTCCTTCCCAGTTTGGCCTGAATTTACCCCTCGCATCAGTGGTAGAGTGTTTCAACTGCTTGAGGACTAGATCACTGACCTTTAGGGGGAACTTTTGATGTTTTACCTGACTGTTATATGCCCGAGCCATACGTTGTTGGTACATCTGAAGGTTGTCAAGGGCCTTCAACCTTTGTTCATCCATCATGTTCAACTGTTCAAATCTTGCCCGAGTCCATTCGGATTCTTCTAACTTAGCCTCCAGGGCAACTCTCAATGAGGTCACCTGAGTTTCAACTGGCAAGACCGCTTCCATCCCGTAGACCAAGGAAAATGGAGTTTGGCCTGTCGGGGTACGTATGCTAGTGCGATATCCCCAAATAGCGAAGTGCAACTTATCCACCCAATCTCTGTAACCGGCTATCATCTTAGAAAGAATCGTCTTTACCGATTTATTGGCTACCTCAACAGCTCCATTGGCTTATTGTCTGTATGGAGAAGACTTATGGTGCTTGATCCCATACTTCTCAATCAATGAAGCAGTTGCTCCTTGAAACTGTACCCCGTTGTCTGAGACTATATGATGTGGGAGCCCATACCGCGCAAAGATATGCTTTTCTATGAACTTGGCCATCTGACTAGCAGTGACATTGGTGAAGGATTCGGCTTCAACCCATTTTGAAAAGTAATCTATTGCTACCACAATGAATTTGTGGCCATTTGTTGTGGAAGGACTGATTTCACCAATTATATCTATACCCCATGCTGAGAATGGCCAAGGGGTGGATAAGTGATGGAGCTCGGTCGGTGGCAAATGCCACATATCTCCGTAAATCTGGCATTGGTGGCATCGTTTGACCTGGGCAATACAATCGGCCATGAGAGTGAGCCAAAAATACCCTAGTCACTGGACCTTCTTTGCGAGGGCAAGACCATTCATATGAGGGCCACAGTCACCGGCATGGACCTAGATCATTACGTTCTGAGCCTCGGAATCAGTAAGGCAATGGAGGAGTAGGTCATCGCTGGTGCGCTTGAATAGGTCATTATCTATAATACAAAATTGGGTAGCAAGTCGCCGTAATGTGGTGCGGTTCGAGTTGAAAGAATCTGTAGGGTATTGGCCGGTCTAAAGAAATAGGACTATGTCAGAATACCAACAAGGTTTGAATAAAATGGCGAGAATTGGAGGAGTCGATTGAACACGATATGGGGTCTTGGTGGATAGTAAAACCAACGGGCGGATAGGTTGCTGTTGGGGTCCTTCCCATAAGGACGCGAGCGTGGCGAGAGCATCTGCCATTTGATTCTCATCTCGAGGGACATGGCGGTACAAGCATGAGGTAAATTTCTCCGACAATTTGCGGACAGCCTCAACATAAGGACGGAGAGATTCTTCTTTAACTTCCCAATCTCCAATGACCTGACGGACAACTAGAGCCGAATCTCCGATGACGGATACATGGTGTGCCTGAACCTGAAGAAGTGCCTTGAGGCCAAACAGGCAAGCTTCGTATTCAGCGCCATTGTTGGTGATAGCGAATTCTAAACATTTGGACAACGGGATTATCTCATTATCTGGTGTGACGATGATGTCTCCGAGACCTGCTCTCCGGCGGTTCACAGCGCTGTCAAAGTACATTATCCAATTGTCATCAAGGGTTGTAGTAGAGGCGAGCTATTCATTAGGGAACTCCAAACTTTCCCTATAGTCGGAGCTGAGGGGTTGATTAGCCGAGAATTCGGCTATAGCCCTCCCTTTAATGACCTTTCAGGTTACATATTCAATGTCAAACTTAGATAGGAGAAGTAGCCATCGGGACAATTTGCCGACTAGAGTAGGGGATTGACAAAGAAACTTCATTGGATCAATTTTGGCTACGGCCTGGACTCGATAGGATTGGAAATAATGTAGCAACTTCTTAGTGAGCCAAACCATGGTAGCACAAGTCTTCTCTACAATTGAATATCGGGTTTCATAATCTAACAGCTTCTTGCTCAGGTAGTAGATGGTATGCTCACACTTATCATCATGTTCTTGGACAAGCATGGCTCTGACGAACGTTTCTTCAATGGCCAGATAAAGGATGAGTGGTTTCCCTGGGATGGGGGGTGTCAAGACGGGTGGATTGACAAGGTATGCCTTGATTCTGTCGAATGGTACTTGGCAGTGATTGTTCCATACCACGGGTTGCTGTTTCTTTAACAACTTAAAGATGGGTTCGCAGACGGTAGTGAGACGGGCAATGAATTGACTAACATACTGTAAGGACCCTAAAAACGATCGGACCTCTTTCTCCGTCTTAGGGGAAGGCATATCCCTGATGGCTTTGGCTTTGTCCGGATCCATTTTAATCCCTTTTTGGCTTACCACGTGTCCTAACAGCTTGCCGGAGGTAACTCCAAATACGCATTTCTTTGGATTCAAACGAAGATTATATTTTCAATGCGAGTCATGAACTTGTCAAGAACAGCAGGGTGTTCCTCTCGAGTGGCGGATTTCACAATCATGTCGTCCATATACACTTATACTTCTTTATGGATCATGTCGTGTAGGAGGGCAGTTACAGCTCACTGATAAGTGGCTCCGACATTTTTCAACCCGAATGGCATTACCTTATAGCAATACACCCCCCACTCAGTGATGAATCCTGTTTTGACTTTATCGGCAATATTAACCAGGATCTAATTATATCCTGAGAACCCATCCATGAATGAATACATAGCCGCCCTACCGGCACTGTAAATTAGGACATCGATGTGCGGGAGAGGGAAGTCATCCTTCGGTGAGGCTTTATTGAGGTCTCGAAAGTCTACGCAGACTCGGACTCTACCATCCTTCTTTGGTACCAGGACGATGTTGGACAACCAAGTCGGGTATTCTACTACTTCTACGAATCAAGCTTCAATCAACCTTGAAACCTCTGTCTTAACTTATTCTGCCCATTCAGGTCTCAACCCTCGGAGCTTCTGTTTGACAGGTCAGAATTTAGGATCAGTTGGGATCCTGTGTTCAGCGATTTGTCGGTCAACCCCAGGCATGTCTTCATACGACCAGGCGAAAGCGTTAACATGATTTTTAAACACTTTTATGATCTCTCTTCTTTCCTTGGGAGTTAAATCTTTGGAAATGGTTACCATTTTGGGATTGTCATCCGTACTTAGGTTTATTTCACTTAATAGAGTTTTACTAATGCTAAAAACATTATGCATATTGTTATGTGAATGCATGGACCCATCAGGAAAGACATCAAACAAGTAAGCCGAACGGGAGTTATTCATTGCGTAAAAAGCCTCATAAGCGGCATTATTTGTATCAAAAACATCAGAAATATTAAAAATTACATCATCCATATCCTCCTCCACATGCAGAGGGGCTTCAGTGGTAGCATCGATGGGAGAGGTGTTCTCTATATCATCTGTCAGGGTGGTGCTTAGGTTGCGCTCCAAAGTGGTCTTTTGGGTAGTGGTGAGCGACGGCTCTTCAGACAGGTCAGCCTTTTCGGTTAGAGTCCTGGCGAGCTTTTCTACTATAGCCATCATGGCATATTCTTTCTTGTTATCCTTCCAGACTTTCTTCATCAGCAGTGCCATAGCTTTTGTCACGGTTGCCATGCCATCCTCAATTTCTGGATCAATAGGCTCATCTTCAGGATACATCTTGTCTTTCCCCTTATCCTTATTAAAAAACATGTTGACAGTCACGTCAGACTCCGTAGGTTCAGGTTCAGCTGAAACTACCATGTGATCGGCCTTAAAGTCATAGACATCTTTAAAGATCTCAAAGCCGGGCCACATTTTCCCGCCATGCTCGATTGGTTCGGGCTCCCCTTTATAAGACCTCTTTCCCTAGATTTCAAAAGCAGTGACCATACGGCAATAACCGTAAGGGACGCGAAAAAAGGCTTTTCTAGGTTTATATCCTAGTCCAGCTCCATGGATGAGGATTTTTGGTTCCAACGCCTCAACAATTCCCTGTTCGTGTATTCCTCCACCTCTGCAAGCCCTGTAACCAGACTTCTTCATCAGTTTGCCCATACCCACATAGAGGTAGCTGTACCAAAGGGGAGGAGGTTTTTGAGCTTTATTAATCATGGCAATTTGGAGGCCCTTTTCTAGATTAGCTTCGGCTTCCATAACGGCCATGACAGAAGCAGGATCGGCCTCTATAGTCACCATTTTGCCCTCATAGATTAGCTTGATTTTTTGGTGTAGTGTGGAGGGAACTGCGCCCAAAGCATACAACCATGGTCGGCCAAGCAACAGAGAATAGGTAACAGGAATGTTAAGGACGGTGAAACGTACATTGCTTGTGACACCTTCGACAGTGTCTCCTGCCTCAAAGGTCCTAATTACATTGCGCTTTGAATCATCGTAAGCTCTAATAACTGTGCTGGACCTTTCGAGCATGTCCTCTGACAGTCCCAGATGAGGAAGGATCTTTAGAGGGCATAGGTTTAGGGCGGAGCCATCATCCACCATGACGCATGGGATGACCTTATCGAGAATTTGAATCCGGATGAATAAGGCCCTATTGTGATCCCTTCCTTCAAGCGTAAGATCAAAACTGTCAAACACGATTTGAGGCCCTATTCTTGGGGGAATGCCTTCTCCTATCGTGGCGAACATCTCAACGACCGAGGTGGTTGGATTAGCTTCCAGATCAAGGAGCCATTCGATAAACCCTTATGATGGCTTTCAAAGTCAATTACCAATTACCAAATGCTGTATCGGGCTTGGGTGTTTTTCAACTGGGTAATAAGGGGGTCAACCTCAAGACTGGTAGGAATAGGCCGAGGTGAAGAAGGGGGCCTTGCGGTAGTTCCAACCCTACCAAGAACCGGATCTTTGTTTAGACGGAGATACCGGTCTTCCGGTTGATATACTCGACCACTTCGGGTGATATTGAGGACATTATCGAGTAAGACGCTCTTGGTGGCTCGCGTCTCAAATAGGTACTATTGCTCTTCGGAGTCCGAATTCGGGTCTTGTAGTTCATATTTATCCACACTAAAAAGGTCATGGTGGTCGACCTTGAACAAGTTGGTGCTTATGGCCTTGGATTCCCGAGCCATTTCCTCATCCTCATCAGAGTAATTCTCCTTTGAAATAAAAGAATCTACGCTAAATAGTGCCTTCCCTTCAGCTTTCCTTCTCTTTGCCATAAATGGTTTAGGCCTGCGCCTCTCTTGCATTGGCTGGCTTAGATCAATTTCCATTCCCTGAATGGAGTTGACTCCTGGGTTAGCCTGATTGATAAGGTCAAAAACTGAGCAAGATGATAGACCTAAACCGATGACCAGGACAGAGTTACTACTGCCCGGACCCCGAGCGAGGAGATCGAAGACTGTGGCTTCAGGTAAACCAGATTAGATCATTCCAACCTTACTTTCAAAGTTTGATAAAGGGTTATTCATGGTGCTCGGGGCTTTATCTGGTTCCATAATCATTGCCTCGCTAACCAATCGCTGAATAGCTGAGAGCAGGGCCTTGCAGTTATTGGTTTGGTGCCCCACGTGAACGTGATAATTATAGAAGTTATTCTTATCTTCAGGTCTGGGTGGCTTGTATTCCTGAAGGGACTGTATAAAACCTACTTCCCTCAAGTGTTGGAAGATGACCCTCAGGGGCAATTTATAGGGGTTGGTCAAAATAAAAGGGGGGGCGAGGAGGCTGGGCTGTGGCAACCGTTGATGGAGCTGGATTGGTTATAAGTGGTGTAGCGGGGGCGTGAGAAATGGCTTGTATAGCAGCCGGTGTTTTTGGCTTAGCCAGCGCTAGGGCGGAGGGTTGAGCTTCGTTCTTCCTGAACCATGGTATACCCGCTCTTTCAGCCTTTTCACGTTCTGCCTTGCGATCGATTTTCTCAGCTTTCTCAATCACAGCCTTATAAGAAAGAAAGGAATCTGTAGCCATTTCCTTGCAGAACAGGGGGAGAGATCCTTTGAGGAGTTTGACAATCATTTCCTCAAGGCTAAGCTTGGACTTCATCAAGACCTGGGTAGACATCGACCTATTAAAGTACTGCTTAAAGGTTTCATTAGGCATTTCACGGACCCTCTCAAGATGTTGGAGGGTCGTCTCCGTCATAGTATCGAAACCATAATGTACTTTCAATGCCTCAGATAAGAAAGTCCAGTCGGCGACAATATGCTGTGGCAAAGTGTGGTACCACTCGAGTGCAGGTCCCCGAAGAGAATAAGTAAACATCTCAGCCAGCACCTTATCACTTAGCTTCTTTACATGTATCACCCTTTCGTACATTATGATGTGAGAGGCGGGTGCTCCTGAGCCATCATAATGAGCCATGTTTGGCATAGAAAAATTTTCGGGGACCCAATCCTCGTCCCTTTTAGGTTTTTTATTAATGATGACGCGATTGATGTAAGCTTGGATCTCAGGTGTCACGCCCAGAGGTTGCGTGACCTGGTCGCTGACCGGTTCGCGAGAGATGGTTGGGGCTTTAGGTATCGTGCCCGGAGAATGCGCGACCTGGTCATTGACGGTTTGAGAAGCTATCATTTGTCGAACAAAAGTGGCTACCTCAGGTGTCACGCCCGGAGGTTGCGTGACCTGGTCGTTAAATGTCGGAGGCAGCGTAGGGCGGATAGTCAGATGGCTGGCAAATGGATTTTGGGGGTAGGTGGTGCCTTTAGGAGTTACGACAAACTGCGGAGGTGTGAATGAGGGTGGTGGCCGAGATATCGGGCTTTGGTGATTGAATATAAGAGGAGTGGAGTTTTGGGCGAAGGGTCTCGGGTTAAAAGGCACAATTGGTGGAGTGGTTGAAGCTGACAAGAGAGCTGAAGTCTGCCTAAACTGGAATGGACTTGTCAAGGGTTGGGTTGATTGAAACACAAGTGCGATAGGTCTCGCCTCTACTAAGCTGGTCGACATTTGTGTTGAACTGTTCGGGGCCTAGATGTCAGATGCCGGTACTCACTCAGAATTCCTGTCTTCCAGAGCTCGCTTAACTGCTGCCTAGACCGTAGTTTGGATAGAGGCTTGGAAAGCATCTGAGTTTAAGAATTGCATGATGGCACTGGTCAAGTCAAAGCCAGGGGGTGGTTGGGATCCTGTTCCCGAGCCAGAAGTGGGACCCAAGGGCTCTTCCGAAGGAGGGGTCCCTTCATTTCTTGGGAAAGACATGGTTGGTCGAGAGGGACTTTGGCTCAACTGAACTTGTTCTGAATCTGAGTCCTCGCTGGAATCGGTATGGGGAATTCCTTCGACTTCCGTGGTGGCAACCGGGGTCGGAGAATGATATATCAGGTGATGTTCTATCCTTTTCCAGGCCAGGATGCGACGGTCAATGCGCCTCCTCCTAGCTGAAATGGTAGGCAGCGGATCAGACCATGAATGGATTGGTGAATGGTATGCGTGGCATGCATGCCTTTAGTGCCTTGGGAATGATGTGTAATGCGCATGGCTGCACGTAGATGTGGTTAGAGATGATGTGAAGGCTTATCCCTCCAACATACACGAGACGTCTGTACTTCACATCATATATAGCGATATGTGGTGACGTAACGGAGGTACGAGAGAAGTCCTACGTATGTTGCTAAACCTCTTCCACAGGTGAAAGTGGTAAGGGTAAGCGGATTCATTGTCGGCTCTTAGAGCCGATGCATGGGGGGTGCGTGATCATAGAGTACATGGCACGCGAATCGTCCCTCTTCCAACCTTATGACTCTCGAGCAACGCCTCTTTAGAAGGATGGAGTTTGGCCTCTTCACCGGTAATGGCGAAAAAAGCGTGTCCCAATTGTTTTATTTGTTTTGGTTAATCCTAAGGGGGATGATGTGCTAAGGTTTTTTCTAGCGTGACTTTGGTATAGGGTTGTGGATGTAGAAGGTTCTGGTTTACCTTGATTCCACGTCACTCGACCACTACCTAAATAGGTGCGATCGTAGGAGTTTATGTGTTGGTTAAAACGAGTGATCCACCCACTAGGCATCCTCAATTCCAACAGGGTATGAGCGATTCTTCGTGAGCTTCTCGGATGAAATAAGGCACCTACAATTATCGAACTATCTACACGCGTGAGGATAAAATGTCATAAGAAAAGAATGAAGTTTTAATTTGGCCAATGATTTCAATACATCATCAAAATCTTTTAAACTATAAAAGAAGATTCAAGTTTAAAAAAAATCCCCAGCAGAGTCGCCACTGTGAGCGGACGACGCCTCGCGCGGCTGTTGGGGGGCCGGACCCGGTCAGGCCGGCCCGTTTTGGTGTGTCGGGGAGATGAGTGTGATATATTTAAAAAATGATTTTTGCATATTTTAATGCTCAAAAGATACGAGATCGAAATCCCGTACTTAAAATAGAGTCGCCACTCGTTTCAACTCAACCGGGAAATTTTTGGTATGATTTTCCCACCGGATGGTTGGACCATACCTTAAGTAGAGATTCCGAATTCGGATGATGTTATCTACTTTTCATTAGGCCAAGTTAAGATACTTCATTCTTCCTCAATCGTTTAATCCACCCTATTTATTTGTATTTTCAGTTATTTTGTTGTTTTCGCATTTATCAAGCGATTGAAACGATAAATAAAATATTTACGACTGTAAAAGAAAAGTAAGTACAGAAAGTAAAATCATTATAAGGTTTTCAAATCCTATACATTTCTCTATGCAATAAATAAAGTACTTGAGTATCCGATATACGTCAACCTGCAGAAGGTTGTTAGCACAGGTACAACATATTTTATTTACAGTATTACAAAGCTCGGTCAGATGGCTGAAATGGGAGTTGAATGATGTTTTCGAAGAAAATTCCATTTTTGAGTAATTTTAGGCTCAATCACTATTTTAATCGGATTATAAATGAAAAATAAAACTGCTATTCGGAAAGTCATATCGCCCACGGTATAACTAATGTCGTCGGCGGCATGCTTGATGTCGCTGGCGACATGGGTGATGCCGCCGGCGACATCAATTACGTCACCGGTGGTATTAACTTATGGGCAGCAGCGGTGACAGTAGGACCGACTGAAAACTCAAAAATGAATATAAATTGACAAAAAATTAACACAAGTCAGGAGTATTAATGCCAAAGAGCTATGAGACTCAGGATTTTTTTCCCTCGAGGTCGTGAATCCACCTCTTCGTGAACCGAATAAAACACCTCCGGGTAGCTTGTTACGACGATTTAACAATGATTTTAAGTGCTTTTTGGTTTCTAAGTTCAATTAAGCTGATTTTAACTTAAAGGCTTGTCGATTTCAACTCACAATCAGAGAGTTCAAAGAAGAAAAACCAGGAAAAATGGGTCGAAATCCCTTTTTTTCTGTTTTATCTAATTCTTATCTCACTATAATCTATTTCCACCTTAAAATCTTAACCTCCTCTCAAGTGCAGCTCAAGGTGTGCTTTTATAGGTGAAATGGGGTGCTTTTTGTGGCCTTTTTTAATAATTCCACCGAAAGTGGCCGAAAAGGTTGTCTGTGAAGGGACCCATTTCGAGTCATGCCGCCGATGACATGGTTATGTCGCCGGCGATATGACCGATGTCGCCGGCGGTATGGTGATACCGCCGGCGGCATGGGTGATGCCTTTGGCGGCATCAGCCTTCAGCATGCCGACAGTTAGTGGGTCAAAAAGCCAAAAAAAGTCGGGAAAAGTGGTTTAATAGTGGGTAAAAAGGCATCTTTTTTTTACTTTTAACAATATTTTAAAGGGTATTCATTATTTGGGTGTCAATCATCGGTTCAAGCTCCTACCGGACGCGTTTATCGGCCACGCCGAACTGGATTTTACCAAGTATAAAATTCACAAGGAATATTATTTTGGTAATAAAAATTCTAAAGAGAACTTTTATTTTGAGGCATTTAAATCGGGTACACGTCATCATCATCTCGCGAGAGGGACTGCAAAATCCCGTGCTCACAATAGTCCATTCTATTGAATTCGGGAATTTTAGCCCAGCTAAATTTCCTAGTAGGTAGCATCTATAACTAGTCTATTACAACCCCCAATTTTATGAGTCAAGTCATAATAGTAAGTCATAGTTGGAATCCCATTCCATTTGCATCGCATGCAATTGTAAATTCATTCAAGTTCCCTAATCCCAAGGGACGTGTGCTCTTATATTAGCATCTCCTTGAATATGTCTCAGATCTGGGCCTAGCCCCCAATTTCATAGTGGACTACCCCAACTCTGTTAAGGCAGACCATATCCCAAACTTTACAACCAATCAATGTGAACTAGAAGGAACGCTTTGCATAGCATTTTGATAGTCCAAAGAGACCATATTATAAATTTGAGTAAGGAAGACTACAACTTGCCATAATATATTTACTTTGGGATTTTATTGGTGTTAAACGTCTCACTCAATCTAGGATTTTATCAGATGGACAAAATTATAATAACTTGTATTAATTCAGGAAATTTTAGAATTAATTTATAAGGTCTAACCTTAGGTGAGTTCAGCTCTTTATTATAATTATTCCATCAACCTAGATTATATGCAAAATAATTAACACTTTTATTTATTATATTTATATTGCATTTCCTTTAAGCTTCTATTCAATAAGTTTAATTTTTTTACTTTATTACAAAAATATATATAAGCACCATCTTATATACTAGAAATAAATTGGTTCATATTAATCCCCATTGGTCAATTCAAATTTCACCGATATAGGTTCCCAGGTAGGAGGTGCCCTATGAGGAGTAGATACCAAGTCCAATCCTTAGCCAGAACAAATACGGGCACAAACTTGAAGACCAATGGATTCTCTCAAACTAATAAATTTCGCTCTTCCAATTCATGTAAATTGGAAGTATCTATAACCCATGTAATTTAAATAAATTATTGACACTTGTATAATTTGAGTAAGTTGAGCTGGCTTATTCAAAATTATTCATAACCATTTTCTAACCTTGAAATGAAAGGCACAAGTTTATATATATTGTTCCAAACAATTAAATAAACAAATCATTTCATATAGAAAATAATATTCAGTTCGCTTTTAACTTAATTATGCACTAAATAGGCAGGTTTGATACCACTGTGGGGAACTGACAGTCAGATTGAACATGCATAACAGGCATGGCGGAAATTTAAAATTTTTTCCCTGTCCCCAGGAACTCCTATTAGTTGCATATAAATTAAATAAAGCCTTAATTAAATAATTTTCTACCTAGGTTAGCATGCAAAAGGACTAGGCATACCATAATTCCAAATTATATTCTAGCACATTTATTTTATACTAAGCACGTTATAACTCTAAGCTATAACCTAAACATGTTATAACCTAAACATGTTATAATAAGCATAAAATAAACTAAGCATGCAAAACAACCTAAGCATAATTATTAAGTCTAAAAACACTTAAAGAAAAGACCTAATAATTAAAAGAGAAAGAAAAGGAACTCACCAGTTGAAGCATGCTTTTGCAGAACCTTCTCGCACAAGCCTCCAATCGTAGGATAGCCTCTATCAGTATCCACACGAACCCCACCAACCAAAACCTCCACGGGAGGAAGAACTAAGAAGCCTCGAGTAGTTGCTAGACCACTCCAGAAGCCTCACCAGAAAATATAAACTAGAGGTGCCCGAATAAATTCAGGCTCCGCAAAAATAACTTGCTCAATTACCCCAGAGATTATTATTTTTGAATCTCGCTTAGGATTTATATTCTGAGCTGTGGTGCACTTAAAACAAGAGAAGGGCAAGCCTATATATAGGCTTGAGGAGCAAAAAGTTACTCCCTAAAAACAATGTGGGATGGGAGTTACTCCCATCCCTATACGGGTCATACACGCGGATCCAAGGGATCCGCGTTTTGACCCGTGCACAAAGTTTACTATGCACACTGTGTGCTGCAAGTCAAAGCCCTTGCAGGCTTTGCCTTGCTAGCCAACTGGGCCTCGCGGCCCATGCCGCAAGCCTAGCTCTCGGCGCGCCCATCATAGGTTGCACATGTGCAGCCCATTTTCATGGGCTGCCACGAGCAATATCCAGCATTGCTTGCGCACCTTTTGGTGTACTCCCGTGCACTTGAGCCTGTACAAAATATTTTTGTACTCTCGGTCCAATTTAACTCGCCAATGCAAAATTCCCCTTTTAATCCTTTTCAAATAAATATTTATTTTCCGACCCTAATGAATTAGTTACCAATCAAAATAAATTTCTTGGTCCAACCAAAATTGATCTAATTAATTATAATTTATTTGTGACTCTAATTAATCAGTTACCGGTCAAAATAAGTTCCTTGATCTATCCAAAATTGATCTAATCAAATTTAACCAATCAAATTATAATCCAATTATTATTTATGTTATATTTTCGTAATAGAGTAAATCTATTAGTTCCCTACTTAGTCTGATAAAGGTCCAATGTGTGTGACCTTATAGGATCCCAAAATATTGAGCTATTATGGCTTAACCAGCCCTTGTACTAATGGAACCATTGGCTCGATGCTCTAGACCGTGAATAGAACTCAATTACCTTAAACGACTATAGTACGCCTCTAGCAAGGGTCTACCATCCCCCATTACTCGGAACGTCATTTCTGCTTATGACTTATTCCCGGTTAATGCAATAGTTATCCAGTGCAATAAATTCCTTCCATTCTTTAATATTAGTACCATCTAGTTTATAGGGTTCAGTTAAAGTGTTAACCCACTAATAGCGAGGTTGCTCCAAGCTATCCCAGTAGTTTACTTATTACCGAAGTATATTGCCTTTTACCATAAACTATTTGACTAGAAACCATTTCTATCAAACACATACTCTGATCAGAGGTTTATGGCAATAATCACTTCAACAAGTGGTCAGGTACAACTCCTTAATATATCCGAAGCGATGGATTCTTTTCGACTACTCAGCTTACCAACGTGCTATCATCATTATACCCGTAATCACCTGTAGCCCCCTAAATTAATGAGTGTATAGTAATGACCCAAAGTATAGCAATAGTACCACACTAGGTAACTAGCATCTTAAGTACAAGGACATTCGCAAAGCTTATTGCATGAAGATAAACACTAACACATTGATATATGTACCAAGTGTTAATCTTACTGTGGTCTCCAATATATCTCCCAGATATATCCATGTGTCAAACTTAAGGCACCACCTTCAGTCCTTAGGAGATTGACAGCTTGGACCCTTTCCAAGAAAGTTGACCACATGCTAGTCTTTCCACTTCATCAATATCCTTTCTTGATGAAACTATGACTAGGGATAGTTTAGACATAATCATAATTGCTTATAAAGCAGGTTCCACCAGATATAGTCCAGCTAAAATTTCTCTGAGTTCATGCTATGATATGTCAAGGACTTTTATATACATACATCAATGAATATATTTAACCAGCTATAATATATATACATAGAAACACATTGATATAAATAAAAGAACAAATGCCTTTATTGATTAAACAAATTATTCATACTATTACATAATTAAGATATATCGCCCTAATTGCCTTAAGGGCATACATCATATCCAACAAATCGACGCTCCTTGGACATATGACGAGTCTAGTAATGACTCAGCGAAGCTACAACTGCCCCAGATGCGTCGATCGATGCTCCTAAGATGTGTTGATCTACACTATCAAAATTCTTATAAAATGAATGCGATCCCTGCTCATTTTCAACAGGTTCCAATGGTTGAAAAACATCGAAAACCTCAAAAAACTTCCTTTATCCATGGATTCCCTGATTCTATACCAAAATCCCCTTCCTTTATCCCAAAACTATACTCAGGTATAGAACCCTTCCCTAGGCAAGTTTTAGCTATAAACTGGCCCAGCCTTATTTCACAAACACCATCCCGATACTATAGTTCAATATCGTCGATGGGTTTTAGCCATGAACCTTCCTCATACTGTCCTCCAAACACCAACTATACCCAGGTATAGTCCATTATCCTTGACGAGCTTTAGTTATAAATCGTCTCCACAAATCCCAAGGTTCTCAACCCTAATCTTCCAATCATTCAGTTCTAGCACGTACCGGCCTTCAGGACACTTGAAAGGTAACTGAGGGTAATTGGATATTATCCCTCCTTTATTGCATTCATTTTTATTTCATTTTTATAAGCATTTATATTTGTTAAATTGTCTGGACCAGTAAAGGCGGAGGAACTACTCACCCAGGTATAAACCTTATCCCTTTTGCTTCAATTTATTTTATTATTATTTATTCCCAAGTTTTATAAATAAAATGACATAAGAAAACTATATTCAATAAACTGATTAAACATAATTATTTCGAATTAAACGTATAAGTAACTATTTTATCCGACTCAGAATCTCTGCTTTATATGTATAGGAATCCCTCCAGGATTGGCTATACCATTATTTCCCGGAAGAGCTGATCCGGGTGGAGACTCTCATACTTCATAAAATAGGGCTTTTGACTCTATTTTAATTTATAAAGTTTTCCTCAAAACAATTCTCTACAGACCAGTCACTAGAAGGGTCCCACGGTCCCTATCGCCAAGCATTCTCAAAATGTAGACGACCCTCATGCTCGAATCACAGTGGCTCTCTGTATAAAAACCTGGGAGTTCGCTCGCCCGGAAGTTGTAGGTAAAAGTTTGCCCGGTCACAGTGGTGACTCTATTGGGGATTATACTCTTTCATAATTTATTTTCCACAAAATCAATTTAAGGTGAAATAATGAAAGTCATTTGAATTTGGATTTATTAGGATTTACTGCATAGGATCTGCATATATCTACACCTAGAACCCTGGTGTTCTCAATGACGTGTCTCTAGAACTTGACTCCAATTCATGTAGAGGCACAAAGTTGAGACACACCAGCCATACGTAGTACAATACAATCTAGTCGGCTTGATTAAGGCCACTAGGTTTGAGTATATTAAATGTGGAAAACGGGCTCCTAAACTCGATTAGGGTTCTTGGGCTTAAGTACATAATGCATGGTTACAATCAACTACAACCCTTTCAGACTTAGCCCAGCATATAGCAAGTACAACACTAGAAACTTCCCCTAGGGATACCCAATGAATTTTTTAAAATCATAAAAGAGAGTACGACCTCATCTACCCCTAGTTGGTAATAGAGGAAAATCCCCCTCCTAGGAAAGATACTCATTGCAATGGAGTAATAAGAATCCCCCTACGCATTAGTCCACAAAGGACTTACCGCTTACTCTTGGTATACATCAATTGGGACTACAATGTACCCCATTCCCTATGACCAATGTTCATACATCATTCAAACCATCACATGCATGAAACATCAAAGTGATGTCTAGCATGTAACTAAGACGGCCGATAAGAATCAGAGAGATAAAGCTTGTGAACAAACAGATCTAGAATATTTCACCTTCACTCGTAAATTGGGGCAAGGTGAGAAAGGCAAAAGTCAACACCAAAAAGAAAAAGAAAAAAATAATGACAAAAGAAAGAAGAAGCCTACTGGGTTAAAAACCCGAAAGCATAATCCAGGCAAAAGTTAAGGCAACCCGATAAATCAAAAACCTGAAAAGGCGGTTTATGCAAAAATTAGGGTGAAAAATAATAGCCCGCTATCCTTCGATTTAGGCAAAAATTAGGGCATAACCTCTACAAGTGGAAATAAAGGCATAGCCATTCATCACCACATAAAAATGGCAATAAAAAGCTCCTAAAGAAATCATTTGAAATCTTTGCAACTAGCGACATAAAGCATCGACACCAACGTTGAACCTTCCGCTCCTGCAAAATGTGAGGAGGCAGTCCTCTACCAAAGACCTTGCACATATCTTCATAAGAGGAAATCTCAAATACATATCAGTGGTGGCAGATAGTGCCCAACTCTCTAGTGAGACAAACTGCTCAATGGCGGCAGATAGTGCCCAACTCCCTAGTGAGATAAACTGCTCAATGGTGGTAGACAGTGCCCAACTCCCTAGTTAGATAAACTATTCAATGGCGGTAGATAGCTCAATGGTCGCAGACAGTGCCCAACTCCCTGATGAGATAAATTAGTCAATGGTGGTAAACAGTGCCCAACTCCCAAGTGAGGCAAACTGCTCAATGGTAGCAAGACAGTGCCCAACTCCATGGTGAGATAAGCTGATTAATGGTGGCAGACAGTGCCTAACTCGATGGTGAGACAAACTACTCAATGGTGGCTGACAATGCCACGCTCCCTAATGGGAAAACTGATCGATGGTGGCTGACAGTGTTAAGCTCCCTGATGAGAAAACTGATTGATGATGGCTGACAGTGCCATACTCCCTGATGAGAAAACTGATCGATGGTGCCTGGCAGTGCCACGCTCCCTGATAAGAAAACTGATCGATGATGGTTAATAGTGTTATGCTTCCTGATGAGAAAATTGATCAATGGTGGCTGACAGTGCCATACTCTCTGATGGGAAAACTGATCAACAGTGGCTGACAGTGCCACGCCCCCTGATGAGAAAACTGATCGACAGTGGTAGACAGTGTTATACTCCTTGATGAGAAAACTGGTCAACGATGGCCGATAGTGCCACACTCCCTGATGAGAAAACAGATCGACGTGGCTGACAGTGCCACACTCCCTGATGAGAAAACTGGTCAATGGCGGCTGACAGTGCCACACTCCCTGATGAGAAAACTGCTTAATAGTGGCAGGCAGTGCTGGCAGGTATAATTCTCTGCTTGCTTTTTGCATCACCTTAAAACCATTTTAAAATTGGCGGACCAACTTTTTTTTAAAACTATAACACGTCACTAGGGATGCAAGACCTTTTGAAATGCTCTTAATTTTCGTTTTTGCCAACGGATCTTTCTTTTCAAAACAATAATTTATTTTCATTTTCATTCCCAGCAAGATTTTAACTTAAAAACATTTTCATCAACATTCTTGATCGAAGGGGCAAAATTTTTGTTTTCCAAATTATTGATCAAGTGATGTCGACTCTTTTTAAATCCTTGTGTCCCTACGACCTACCACACATGAAAGCATATGTTTTGTTCACCGCACTCACTTCGTGTATGCAAAATTTCCCACACGGTCGAAACTTTTGAAACGCGAGGGGCAGCCTATGAGCACGGTCCGCCAGGCCTGATGATGATTAATACCTATTCACATAGGTGTGCTAATGCCGAAAGTGCTATGAATTGAATGTCTCTTTCCTTATCCAAAACCCCTTGAACAATCCTCAAAGTATCCTAAAGGGAAGAACCTCAAACCATAAATTTCTTGTCCGAGCTTCTACCTTCTACAGAATTTTCTTCGAAACTCTAAATAAAATTTCCAATAGTAAAAGTTAGCCCTATTTGTTAGAAACCAAGTGTCAAAATTTCATAAAAATCCAACGGCAGGATTTGCATCGATCGATGCTCCCATATGTGTCGATCGTCGCTAATTGCTGCTGACACCTGTCGAGTCTATCGATGACTCATCAAACCTACAAATGTGTCTATCGACACTCCTAGATGCATCGATCAATGGTCCTTGGACACATGTCTAGTCTAGTAATGACTCAGCGAAGCTAAAACTGCCCTAGATGCTTCGATCGACTCTCCTAAAATGTGTCGATCGACGCTGTCAAAATTCCTATAAAAAGAACTCGATCCCTGCTCATTTTTTATAGGTTCCAATAGCGGAAAAACATCGAAAACCTCAAAAAACTTCCTTTATCCACGGATTCCCTAAATCCATACCAAAATCCCCTTCCATTATCTTAAAACTATACTCAGGTATAGAACCCTTCCTTAGGCAAGTTTTAGCTATAAACTGGCCTAGCCTTATTTCACAATCACAATCCCGATACTATAGCTCAATATCGTCGACGGGTTTTAGCCATGAACCTTCGTCATATTGTCCTCCAAACACCAACTATACCCAGGTATATTCCATTATCCTTGATGGGCTTTAGTTGTAAACCGTCTCTATAAATCCCCAGGTTCTCAACCCTAATCTTCCAATCATTCTATTCTAGCACGTACCGGCCTTCAGGACACTCAAAAGGTAACTGAGGGTAATTGGATTCTATCCCACCTTTATTGCATTCATTTTTATTTCATTAATATAAGCATTTATATTTATTACATTGTCTAGAGCATCAAAGGTGGAGGAACTACTCACCCAGGTATAAACCTTATCCCTTTTGCTTCACTTTATTTTATTATTATTTATTCCCAAGTTTTATAAACAAAACGACATAGGAAAACTATTTTCAATAAACTGGTTAAACATAATTATCTCGAATCAAATGTATAAGTAACTATTTTATTCGACTCAGAATCCCAGATTGGCTATACCATTATTTCCTGGAAGAGCTGAACCGGGTGGCGACTCTTATACTTCATAAAATAGCGCTTTTCACTCCATTTTAATTCATAAAGTTTTCCTCAAAAAAATTCTCTACAGACCAGTCACTAGAAGGGTCGCATGGTCCCTATCGCCAAGCATTCTCAAAATGTAGATAAGCCTCGCGCTTGAATCGCAGCGGCTCCCCGTATAAAAGCCCGAGAGCTCGCTCATGCGCCAGTCGCAGGTGAAAGTTCACCTGCTCTCAGCATCTATAATAGGATCTATCATGTATGCTATGGTATGTGCACGGACAGATGTCTCACAAGCATTGAGCATCATGAGCAGATTTCAATCTGATCCAGGTGAGAAGCACTGGAAGGCTGTTAAGAATATCCTTAAGTACTTGAGAAGGACTAAGGAAATGTTCTTGGTATATAGAGGAAGTGATCTCACAATAAAGGGATTCATTGATGCGAGTTTTCAATCTGACAAAGATGACTACAACTCATAGTTAGGTTACCTGTTTATGTTGAATGGAGGGTCGGTTGTTTGGAAAAGTCCCAAATAGGATACAACTCTTGATTTAACCACTGAATCTAAGTACATTGCTGCTTTAGAAGCAGCAAAACAAGATGTCTGGATGAAGAGATTTATTAGTGATCTCGGTGTGGTGTCTAACAATGAGGATCCAATAGTGTTATATTGTGATAACACTTGGGCTATTGCTCGGGCAAAAGAACCACGGTCTCGTCAGAGAAATGGACATGTACATAGAAAATATCATATAGTTCAACATATGATAAGGGATAAGGATATACAGATGGAATATATACCCACAGATCAGAACCTGACGGATGGTCTGACCAAGCCTTTGACATCGATTAAGCATGACCAGCATGTTAATAGTTATTACTTACGACATGTAGCTAATTGGCTCTAGTGCAAGTGGGAGATTATTAGATACAATGTATGCCCTAGAGGCAATTAAGGTGATATATCTTAGTTAGTTTTATTTGTATGAACAAAGTTATACTAATAAAGACATTCTTTTGTTATATCAATGACTGTGAAAATACATTATGACTGGTTTAGAATATATTCATTGATGTGTTTACAAAAGTCCATGACATAATCATAGCACGTATTGCAAGGGGATAGTGGGACTATATTCGTGAGAACTGGTTTGTGCGCAATTATGATTTGTCTAAATATCCCTAGTTATAGTATCATCAAGACTGGACATTGATGATACAAATAGAATATCATGTGTCGTCATTACTCTTGAATTTGATTCAGAGTAGCATGTCTCTAGTGCTAGAGGGTGATACCATGGGTTAACACATGAATGTATTCAGGGAGATACATTGGAGACCGCTATGAAACAACACTCGGTAATATATATTATGTGTGGTGTTTTAATCGTCTCATTGCAATAACAATATAAATATCCTTAGACCTGATATACTAGTTACCGTGTTCAGATGTTGCTATACTTTGGGTCATACTTAAGCATTCTATAGACTGGGTGATGAGGATGATTACGGGTATAGTTGATGTTTATTCATTGGTATGCTGAGTAGTCAAGATGGAATCTATCACTCCATTATAGCAATATAAGGGAGATGTACCTTGGCCACTTGTTAGAAGTGACACACTCGTAAACCTCTGATTAGAGTATGAGTTGATAGGATGAGATCCTAATCAACACATTAAAATGGTTAAGTAGTGTACTTTGGCAGCAAGACTAAATACTGGGGTAGCTATTATAGCTACTAGTGGACTAACAGTTAAACTGAGTCCTAGAAACCATATGGTACTTAAAAATTGATAGAAGGAGTGAATTGTATTGATACTATTGCAGAACCGGGATTAAGTCATAATGCACGTGACGTTCCAAATATTGAGGGTCATATGCCCTTTGCTAGAGAGCCACTATGACCGATCAAAGTAATCGGAGTCCATAATGGTCTGGAGCTCTGACCCGATCAATTCCTAAAAGGAATTGAGCCAGGTTAAACTTTTGACGGCTCGATATTACGGGATCCTATAAGGTCACACACTTTGAGTTACGACCGAGCTATGTAAAGAACCGTTAGACTAGGTCTAATCTAGAAGAGCAAGGAAATATGGTTAGACCATAGTATATGGTTAGACCATAATAATTCTTAGACCATAATATTGGTTAGACCAATATTCATTGGTTTGACCAATGAACCTATTAAATAATAGGGATGTTAAAATAGAAAGAGGGGAAGTAGAAACACAAACAGAGCAGGGTTCGGGGAACCTATGCGAGTGGAATTGCACATCCACACAATACATGCGCAAGATCTGCACCCTGGCGAGTGCAGAAGAGCACAAAGGCCCGCAGGCCTTGTGCCAGCGGGCTGCCTTTAGCAGCCCTCGGTGCATGCTGCGTAAGCCCACAAGGGGCTTACGCGAGTTGCGCTAGATGCACAGGCCTTGGGTTAGCGAGTCACGCAGAGCGCGGCCCACTAGTGGGCAGCGCAAGCCCACGTGGCCTGCGCTCCAACTCAAGCCCAGCCACACTGCTGGCCGCTGGCCAGTAGTGTTAGGGTTACATTGGGGAGCTTGCTCCCCAAGCAAGCTCCCCAGTGTTTGTGTCAGTCTCTACTTCCTAATTTAGTTAAATAGTCTTATTTGCCCTTTCTATTTTAATTCTGATTTGTTTAGGTTAAGGACTTTATTGTCCTTTGAATAATTCCTAGCCACTATAAATAGAGGCTTTCTCCTTCATTATTTTTCATCCTTAATTTCATACTCCTTCTCTTGCTCTCTTATTCTCTTAGTTGTTCTGGAACCTAAAAGTAATCCATCGAAAGAAGTATTTACTTATAATAGAAAACTAAGGGAATTTCTTCTAGAATAAATTAGTAGGGAAGATCTAGCTATCTTCCACTTATTTATCGGTACTCCCTTTCTAGAAGGTTTTGGTCGGTGGTGCTCGTGTAGACTATTTATAGAGGGCTTCTACTTGACAGTCTGTGCACGTAGCTGAGGGGTCTTTCTACCGACTACGGAATTCATGCTTCATCTAGTAAGTGGTTAAATTATTATTAGGTCCTTTTAATAAGTATTTATGACCTAGAATAATTTAAGACTAGCATTATTATCAATCATGTCATGCTTAGGAAATTTTGGACACTAGATTAATTTTTAAATTTTCACTGTACCTATTTTATTTACTAAAACCTTTAATCTAGACCAGCAATTTTTAAATTCTAAAATTATGAGATTGCAAAGGATTTAACACTCAATTTTTAGATCTTAAATGATGTCATGTGATATAGTATCATAAAATCATTTAATGTAAAATATTAAGCTGTTGGATAAGACTCAATTCAACATTGATTATCCTTTCTACAATGCTATTCTCACTGATGATTTTTTGGTCAGGTTCTTTTCAACTTTTGAAAGCTGAATTGAATTAAATTGAAGTTGGTTGAATTTAACTAAACTGAAGTGAGCTGAATTGAACTAAACTTATTTCAATGTAATTTATAACTACGCATAGGTAAACTGAACTGAATTAAATAAACTGAACTACATTAAATTGTAGTCCAAGAAAATAGGACCTTAATCCAAGATATTCTTACTATAGATCTTCTGCTTTGATATAGTATGAATACTATTAGCACTCGACTATAAAAATGAACACAAGCATATATAAACATATAACATAAAATCAATTGGCATATGTCAAGATTAAATCTAACTAAATTTCTATTGTATCTTTAAGTCTCATTTAGTTTCTACCAATTATAAAATAGGGTAAACTTTAAAAAAGTACCTTGTGGTTTCACTCATTTGCAAAACGGGGTCTGAGGAATTATTTTTTGCAAAACGGGGTCTGTGGTTTCAAAAAATTTGCAAATAAAGGATCCTCAATATTAAATTATATCACGAAAATGGGTAATCTTGTTTGTTTTTATTTGAATTTTTGCGGGATAGTTATTAAAAATACAATACACAATAGTGAAAATTTTGAAATATTTTTACTCGTACAAATATTTTTTTTAGTTAAATTATGATAACAAACTTTAAAAAATCATAAAAAATAAAAAATATCCGAAAATTACTCAAACTCTAACGTATAATTTTTAAATAATAAGGTTAATTATTATTAGAATGTTAAATCATTTAAAATATTCAATGTAACACCACTATTTCGAAGCCAAAGGTCCCCTTTTGCAAATTTTTGAAACCACAGACCCCATTTTATAAAAAAAATTCGTTAAACCTTATTTTACAAATTAATAAAATCATAAAGTATTTTTTTGAAATTCACCCGGTAAAATATACACAATAATTTTGTAATCAATGTGTCGCATCACCAAAAAGGGTTGTATTGCCATCAAAACACAAAATATTGGCAGAATCTTTCAGAGTCTAATAAACACTGATATAGTGGCTAAGTAACCAACAAACTCAACATGATTTAGTCCTAAATAGCACCATCGACACGTGGCAATTGGCCCCCCTTCTCCAATTGTATAAACACTTAATATTCACATGATTGAGCCATACAAATCCAATATAATTACATCCAGAAATGTGAAATGACTGCATTCTTTAGCTAGTTTTTAGTGGAAGTCCAATAGGAGAGACATGTTTGTTTGTGGCCTACCACACCAAGTTGTGCCAATGTATATCTTTGGGTGTAGCTCAGTTAGCTATAACGACGGAGTTCGTAAGATGAGACTCTAGTTAGACTTGTAGGAAAAAAGTTGAGGAAAATATATTTGGTCAAATGTTTTAACTGTGGATGTTACTGATTTTATTTTCTCCTAAAATCTGAGTTTATTTGTGTTTAAAACTGTAAAAACTATATTTTACTTTAATATTGTGGTTATAGTTTTGATTATCTGTTTTAGTTGTAATTAAAACACCAACGGCTATTTTATTTAATTTCGTAACAACAAAACATTTATGGTCAACAACTCTTTTCTTACCTATAAAAAAGTTGGCTGATTTTTTCCATAGAGATCCATCCAATTTTTACTCTCTTCTTTTTTCCTCTTCTCTGGATATGATAAGCATTTCTGATTCATGTAGCCAAATTCAAATCAAATTTGAAGAGGTTGTTTAATCCTGGGATGAACTACCAAGTATCCTTTAACGATAGTGTCTTAGCCACGACTCAACTTGCATTTTCTAACATTTTATTCTGATCCTAAATTGCCCAGAAATTTACTCATCCTGAACTTGGTCAGGCGGAACCAGGTCAGTCAATATCAACTCAGCCAAGTCAGGTCAGCCCAATTTCACTCAGCCGAGTCATTTTGGTCAGCCCATTTTTACTCAACTCAGCCTAGTTTCACTCAAAGTTGTAACTCAGCCTACACAACTCAGAGTCAGCGATTCTTGTGAAATTTTGCCAACAATCTTTAAGGATATTATGTAATGAAAAATTATGTTACTCCTACGAGACCCAATTCCTTCGAGAAAATGAAAGTAGTTGTTCCTCCACTAACTACTCCATTATAAGCTAAGTTGTTTCTTCACAAAAATTGATATAATAAATGGTGGGAAGTTCACACGGTGAAGCTAAAGAGATTTAGGAATCTTTGATTTTCAAATATAATAATATGGATATTGGTGAGCAAAAATTTGTTATTGGCCTAGAAGTTGTCGATTGGAAGAAGATCAAAATGTCCAAAGGGAAGGAGATAGTTTCAAAGGCTAGCACTGTGGAGACTAATCATCACTAAGGAAAAAAGGTACAAATTTCTCTATGGTTCAAAGCTCAAAATAATAAAACCTTTAAAAATGGGGACTTTTATATATGTGGTCACCATGCTCCTAAATGGAGGAAAAAAGTTGTGAAATATGACAGTCCTACTTAACTTAGAGTTAATCTAGTTGATGTAGATGATATTATTTTTGTAGTCATTTCACAAGTAAACATGGTGATTGATATGAATGAGTGAGTTATTGAAGATGGAGTAACGAGGCACGTTTGTGTGAATAAATAAAAAGGCTCCCTAGTCATGTACACCCAAGTTGAAAGTGGAGAAGAAAGGTTTTCCTCAAGCTCACATCTTTAGCTCATAATGAGTTGCTACTTGTTCCCAAATTTTAAACCGAATCGGTTTTAGTGAGCCTTTTAGGCAAAATTTGAGTGAAGGTAACTTTTGAGTCCAACAAGGTTGTAATAACCATATGTAGTGTGTTGCCGGAATAAGATATATGAACCATAGAATTTCTTTGATGTTTTTGAGTTTATCACTTATATTCTTCTTTGGTCTATTTGGTTGAAACATGAGATTTTCCATCTGATAGATAAGGTTTTTGAATATGAGTTATATTTAAGTTCGAACTTTCAAGTTTTGAAATTGATGAAAATTGTGTTGAATCAAAATATTTATTTGTTGAGAAATAAATAAGATTTTGATATGTTTTATGTTATCAATATGTTTTGAATTAAGTTGTTTTGAGACGTCTTGATTTCAAGTTTATTGGAGTTTGTTGATAGTGATGGGTGTCGAGACCACCAAAAATAAATCCCTACACAAAACAAACTAGTAGTCAGTAGCAAGCAGGGGTTGAATCCACAAGGAACGGTATTTGACAATGTTATTTTCAATAGATAACACAAAACGTGACCTAGAAGTACTCTTGATGGGAATTTGTAGATTAGAACTAAATAAAATAGGTAATAAAACAATGAAAAACAATGACTCAACCAATGTAGAGCAAGATTGAACATATGGTGATCATGTGACAAGATATAAATTGCACCGAGACCTAGATTTAGTTATACTAGCACTCATGCACCATATAGTACTAGCAACTCTTCCTTACTATGTATGGAGACCGGACTTCGTGCCACGATCTCTCTCTTACTCGCTGCTCTCTCGACTTCGCACCAGAGAGCTCGACAACAAATAGCAATAAATAATAGAAAAGCCTAAATCCTTACCGATAAGTAGTGAAGCACTCCCAATATGCGTAAGATTACCTTTCTCCAGTCTCGATGGAGATTGTCGTCACTTTATCTCTTTTCAGGTACAATTACGGATGCAAGAATCAAGACTAACAATAATCACGAAGACTTACCAAATGGTTGATTAGGCCAAACAACGAGACTAGGTGATATCCTTACCATGAAACCCTTGATGTACTGAGATTGGTAAATAGGTCACCTTGTGAACTTTTGTATTCAGTTACGGCCTCACACCATTTAAACTCGGCCTTGACCCTTACTTGGTCAAGTCATAAAGAATTTAACTAATCATGACTGAATTTAAATGTGCAGAAATGTAAAAAGATTTAAAGTAAAATATAATAAGAATATAAAGACCGAAATTGAAATTGCTTATTGAACCAAATCCAAAATAAAAAATCCAAAAAGTACTTGAAAGTAAAGAAAAAAAAGAACTAAGAACTAAAACTAGACTAAGAGGACTGAAAATGGCGAATGGTAAATGATAGATTGGATGATGGTCCTTGAGACTTGTCGTCCTTGGTATTTATAGCTATATGCCTTTTCTCTTGCTTCTTCTTTAGTGACAATACAGGATTCTTTGCATGTATCTTGTTGGATTCATTTCCTTTTAGTCTTGATTTCCAAATGGTAGTAAAATCCTTTCCTTTATGGAATTGGGAAAGAGATCTAACTTCCTTCTTGAATTGGGCTCTTCCTGAATAAGATTTGCTCGAATTGGGTAAATTCTAGATCTGTACTGGGCGCGCTCCCGTATTGATATCGTCTTGGTCGTTCTGAAATGTTCTAGAGTCACTGGGACCAGCTATCGCTCCTACTGTCTGCTTCAGGTATCGGTGAAAGGCTCTTTTCTTCTAATTATTGCATGTTTTCTCCGAATTACCTTCAAAACCTGAAAAAGACAAAAAAGGAAGTAATAGCGGTCATAAAGACTAAAACATGGTCTCAATGATATGGAAATAAGTACAAATACAAGCTAAAAATACAACCCATCAGATAGCTAATATGTGATAAAAACTTATGTTTATTGTTGATGGAATTTTGTCAATTTTGAGCACTCTTGATTATTTATGAGTGTTCTTAAGTTATACAACTCTATTTTGAGGAATTCTTGTTTATATGGTTTTATGAGACATAGATGAAGTTGTGTTTAGAAGGAATATTTTTCAAATTCTTTAATTTTGTGGTTTAAAAACTTTATTGAAGTTCAGATAAAAATCTCATTTTTTTTGGAATTTCAGCTTTGCGGCAGCTAATTCTTTATGACATAACTTGAGATGTACAGAATTGTTATACATATTTTCAGTGGCATTAGAAACGTAAGAAACATATGTACTTATGTTTATAGCATAGTTTTTCTGAAAAACCTCTTTTACATGTTCTAATTTTGAGTCGAAGTGGGCTCATGAAATCTGGTACTGTGCAGATTTTTGTTAGCAAAGTTAGTGACTATAATGTGTTTAATGGACATTTTTTGTGTGTGTTAAGCTCGGATTTGATGACTCCAAATTCTTAGTATATCTGAGACATATGAGAACATGTTATGAGTTATTTATTAAGTATATATATGAGTTTTATATTTAATATGTTAGATATATATTTGAGATATTTGTTGGGTGAAACTATTTGTTAAGTTTTTATATATATGAGAAACATATAAGTCACCATATGAGATTGAAAGAATTATCATCCTAATTTGAAATATTTAAAAGTGTGGGGGGTATCTTATTAGAGTTGTTGTTCTTGAACCTATATAAAGAAGAATAGGGTCAAAATTTTATGTTTGTATGTTCATAGATTTTGTTGAACATATTGATGTATTTGGATATAACCTTGAGACAAAGAGTACGTGTTCTTTGTGAATGTTTGTCAATGGAGACTAGTGAGATTTCCATCTTTAACTGTTGTTCCAGTTGTAGACCTGGTTGCACCTATTTTTCAAATTGAGTTTGAAACGTGTTTTTGAGGAAAAGCCTGAGAACTTCGAAGTAAAAATCTGTTGGTGAAATTTTTGACAATTTGACTAAAGATGGACTTTTTATTTTTTACAGAACAATTTCATCTTCTGAATCAAAGTGTTTTCAAGAAGCTTTTCATTTTGAGCTTACTTCTATTCTTTGAAAAATAGAACTTGTGTTTTAGTTTATTTTCCTCCGAACTCATATTCATTGGTTACAAATTGGTGATCTAATGGCTTAACCGAAGAGTGCACAAATTATTGGTAGTTTGTTGCAAATGTGAATTTCACATGTTTGGAAATAACATATGCTAAGTGAGTAACTATACACATAATTCGAATGTTGATCATTAAGAAGCCATGTTGGGGTTTATGAAATAATGAGAGATTTCATGAATTATGATATAATGAATTTCCCATTGTTCTTCAGAGGAACAATGATGTTGATTGAATCTTTGATTCATATGAGAAGAAATTCATTACTGGCTATGTTCTCACATTTAGTGGTGGAATAATAACATGGAAATCAACTAAGCAAGTTATGGTAAAAGTTAGTTGCTTGAGAGTTGGAATATAATGAGACTAAGTGGTTGGAAAACCCACCGTAGTAAGTGTTACTTTAATACATTCAATATATTAAGATTGCAAAGATGCATTACATATTTTGAAAAATAAGACCTATGATAGCAAATCATACGTTTACGTTTAAGACATATTATTGAGATAAAATTTTGTCCATATGAGTCAAGAGTGATTTTGGGTAAATCATCTGACTAAATATTTGAGAAATAGATTTTTGAAAAAGAAATTTATTTTTTATACATCCGAGAGGATGAGACTTAAGCCAATTTGAAATTAGCAAAGGCGGGGACACAAACTACATGAGTGGAGATCCCATGGAGTAGGTTCATATGAGTACTAAGAAGCCTTTTGTTAGTTCTGATAGCAATATAAAATTATTGTCTCAATCCTAGATGTATGAAAAGTGCTATGTTACATATCTTGAGAGGTTGAGTCAAAAGTACTCTTAATGAATTTCATAGCTCTTATGAGTGGTGTATAAAGTGCAATATACTCTTTATGAAATCAACTATGTAAGTATGAAGTGGGCCGCTTCTATGGGATAAAATACTGGCGTTATCACTATAGCATTTATGAAAGACCCCATTGAACGTCACGCACACGGCCTATTCGCGCAAAACCGCGTTGAATAGAAATGTACTTGGTATATTGCAATATGGTAAAATGCCTATCTTACAATAATGTTTATTTGGTTCATAGAAACTATATATTTTACCAAATATTCAATAAGTTAAATTTTATCTATCAAGTTCTAGTTCATAGTCCACAAAACACCAGTTTCACACATTATATATCAAACTCGAGATATCCAGAAAATTCTTTTTATTAAAACTTCTTTTGAAAGTTGTGGGGGATTGTTGAAAAAACTGAAGTTTTATGTTACTTTAAAAAAAAATATTTTGCGATATTTTTGCTGACGAAAATATCTTTCGTCAAATGTTTTTATTGTGATTGTTACTGATTTTAGTTCCTCCTTAAATCTGAGTTTATTTGTGTTTAAAACTCAAACAACTGTATTTTACTTTAATATTGCGGTTATAGTTTTGATTATGTATTTTTATTGTAATTAAAACACCAACGGCTATTTTATTTAATTTCCTAACAGCAAAACATCTATGGCCAACAACTCTTTTCTTATCTATAAAAAGGTTTGCGGGTTTTTTCTATTGAGATCTATCCAATTTTTACTCTCTTCGTTCTTCCTCTTTTCTGGATATGATAAGCATTTCCGATTCTTATAGCCAAATTCAAATTGAATTTGAAGAAGTTGTTTAATCCTTGGAGGAACTACCAAGTATCCTTTAAGTACAATTCAAATTGAATTTGAAGAAGTTGTTTAATCCTGGAAGGAAACACCAAGTATCCTTTAAGTACAGTGTCTTAGGCACGACTCAACTTATTTTTTATAACATTTTATTCTGATCCTAAATTGCCCAGAAATTTACTCAACCAGAACTTGGTCAGCCGAAACCAGGCCAGCCCAGATCAACTCAGCTAAGTTAGGTCAGCCCAGTTCCACTCAGCTAAGTCATTTTGGTCAACCCATTTTTACTCAACTCAACCCAATTTTACTCAGAGTTGTAACTCAGTCTACACAACTCAGATTCAGCGATTCTTTTGAAATTTTGCCAACAAGAATCACTTTTTTGGTAATCAATTTAGACTCTATAGGCTATTTCCTTTCACTTCACTTAAAAAAACATGTCTACAACCTCTTTTTTGCATTTTTTGCCTTTAATTGAAAAATACTAGTTCAACCTTTTACTTGAATGGTTCAAAAAATGGGATAATTAAGAAACTAGGTGATTTGATGTACATGTTGGAGAGAATTTTTGATAGTTTGAGTGAGTATATAAGTGAAGTTGAGCCCATTTAACATAAAATTAATTGGCTTATGTTAAGGCTTAATCTCCACCACTTGTATACCACTCATTATCATTGTTTGTTTTTCCATGTGGGATATTTTCAATACCCCTCAAATGCAATTGGGTCTGAACTAGTTGTCATTTATGAAACATACCTTAGCCTATCACCTCTGAGGCCTAAGGTCATCAACGGATTTAGTCTTACTCACTAGCCCATCCACAGGTCTAGTCTTATCTGCTAGACCAAATTCCACCAGGACTTTAAGTACCGACCCAGGATCTTCCTCTTCGGTACCATGTATAGAATATGTGGGCCTCGAGAATGTTGGCTTGATAGCTTGAGTGACATACAAGTGGGGTAAGCTCATCTAACAAAAAACCAATTAACTTATGCTAAGACTCACTCTAGACCACTTATATATCACTTCTTGTCATTATTTATTTTCCATGCAACACATGTTTCTCCAAGGAAATGGATAATTGGCTTGCCTTTAAATAAAAACTTACAACCGACTAACTCTAAAGTTAAAGTACTAAAATAAGAGTTTGCTTGCATAAACTGAATCTATAATTTATAAAATCAAATATTTTAGACTGAAAAATACGAATTTCATCGGTTTGGAGGGTTATTTTAGTTAGTCTCAGTGTTTTTGAACACTAATATGTACAATTGGTCTTCCGATGCCATGTCTAAACCAAACTCACAAATTTATGACGATATTAAATATTAATAAAAAATACAATAGTTTTGTGATTTTCTTTTTTTAAAAAAAATTTACACAAATGTATTTACATTAAATAAAAGAAAAAATCTTCACTCGCCACGGATGTGGTTCAAATATGAGACCTTTAGAGCCTACAAATTTAATCTACCGAAATAACACAAATTTAATATATATATTGTGAGTCATTTGTTAATTTAATTTTTATATATTTTAAATAATTGGACATAAAAATCAAATATTTTATTTACTATTCACTTATTTCCAAGTTATATTTCAATTTATTTATATCTTAATATATTGCTTGAGAATATATTAAAAGTTAATATTTTTTATAGGCGGGATGAGTTGAGCTTTGAAATGAAGTTTCATACCCAGGACCACATATTCTTAATGTGGGTTGGGTTAGACATGAAACATTTTTGTGTGGTCTAGTTAAGACCCTGTTTTTTTTTTAACTTTTAAAAGTTTTACTGAACTGAACTAAATTGAATTGAAATGAACTGATATGAATTTATTTCAGTGCAAATTTATAACTGCGCATAGCTGAACTGAACTAAACTAAACTAAACTGAACTGAACTGAACTAAATGAACTAAATTACTTTAAATTATAGTCCAAGAAAATAAGGTTTAAATTCAACATGCTCATCGGACATATCTGCACACAATATTTAGTAATTTTTTTTATTGAATATTATTTTTACTAGGATCTATATATATTTTATATTTTTGGACTTCTAACTCTTGTCCACAAAATTAGTTTGACAATAGAATCAACAAATATGATGCATTATTTTATGGTAAAGAAAATCTAAACATTCGATCATCAAATGTTTTATAACTTTCTCAAGTGAAACTTGGTATATACTAGTTTTCACTAGTTAAATATTCATTGTTTTAAGATCATCAATAAATCTAGCTACTCTTTTCATTAGACAAAACTCAATGTCTTTTAAATACAAATTTAGCATCTTTCCAATGTTGGTTAGAAGTAGAGAAGAACCGGCCAGTTTGATCGAAAACGGACCGGTTCAAGATGCTAAAAATTAGACCTGGATACGAGCCCGCAAGCCCGTGAGGCCCGCCCTTTAAAAGACGGGCTTGGACAAGCAATTTCTAATATGAGCACGGCCCGGCCCAACCCAAACCCATTATAGCCCGATTAATAAATGGGCTGGGTTTGCTTTAATATCAAAACTCAAGCCCGGCCCGATATAAATCAATAACGTAATAATATTTATTATAGAAGTAATATAATGATTTGTGATTAGTGATATTCAATGCATTTTGCAACTAACCACCTAAATAACAAGACAAGCAATTCAATTGTTTTAATTTCAGAGTGCTGGATTCAAAAGTCAAATTTTGATTATCTCAAATTTCAATGTAATTAGTGATATTGGCCATTGAGAATTGCTAATGTGAATTTGTTTGCTTGGTTTTGTGTAAAAGCATACAACAACTGTTCAATTTCTTTTCATATTTGATGAAACAACTGTTCAGTTTCTTTTCATATTCGATATTGATACGAAATCTGTAGTTTTTTTTTGTTACTAGTGCTTTTAAAAAAACTATAAATACAAGTATTTGTTAATTATAAAAGTTTTTGTTTTTTTATACAAATTTAACCCTAGGTCTGTGGGCTAGACTTGGGATTTGATTATTCTATTAAGGCCCAGCCCGGCCCGAGCCCAAGCCCGAATTTCATTTACTATAAATTAGGCCGGGCTTAGGCTATAAATTTTTTAACAAGGCCCAACATGATCAGGCTCAAACCCGACCCAGTTCGACCCATGCCCAGGTATACTAGAAATTGATCCAACTCAAAATCTCACACCTATATATGGATTAATAGGTTTACCAGCTGCATACAATTGATGTTAACATTTTACTTGTATTTTTTTTTAATTTAGAAAATGATTTTACAATACTTCTTTCTAATTTAAGAATTATTTCACTTAATTTAAAAATTTATTTAAAAATTATTTCACTTAATTTAAAAATTCATTTACAATCTCATATAAAATATTGTTAATTCTTAGATAACTACTCTAACTAAGTTCAAGCAACACTTAATCTAGTTATCACAATATTTTCTATTGCGAGAAATAAATTCCTAGGCATGGCAAAGCATACATGAAAATACTTCATAGAAAATTAAACCTAGCATGCTTCTAATCAATCGTACAATCGCATTAGGTAGGCTCTAATACCACTGTTGGTCTAGATACTCGGGTTTGAACACGCAAAATAGGTATGACAGAATTTTAAAATTTTATTAAAGTCCAAGGATCTCCTAAGCATGGCATGATTGACAACATAAACTAGTCTGTAATTATCTTAGGTCATAAACACTTATAAAAGGACCTAATAATAATTTAACCACTTACCAGTTGAAACGTGTCCCAATAATAACTTGTCTGCACAAACTCCAAAGTAGAAGCCCTCTATAATTGATCCACACGAGCACCACCGATCAAAACTTTCTAGAAAGGTAGAACCAAAATTCTATTAGAAGACATCTAGATCTTCCTAATAATTTATTCTAGAAGAACTTCGCTTAAATTTCTGATTTAAAGTAAATATTTCTTTGAAAGATTACTTGAGAGAATCCAGAATAATTAATAGAAGGAAGAGAGAATGAGATGAAAAATAAGTGAAGATGAGAGCTCTATTTATGGTGGTTAGGGAAAATTAAAAGGACAATTTAATCCAACTCTTAACCAATTAGAATTAAATAAACAAGGTCAATTTAATTAAATTCAAACAAAAATAGAAATAGGAACTAACTCAAAGACTGGGAGCTTGCTAGTCCTTTCAGGATACTATTTGGTTGGGCTTGCATATGAGCGCATGCTCAGCGGCCTTGCACAGCCGCTTATAGGTTGCGCATATGCGCAGCATATGCTGAACACCTCGCAGCCTGCACAGGACCAAATGGGCCACGCGCTTGTGTAACCCGTATGGGCCTGCACAGCGTGCTGCAGGTTGCCGCAAGCAGCCCGCTTACGCGTGGCCTGCGGGCCATGCGTAGTGGTACCTTGGCCCGCATGCAGGCATTGTGCATCTACTATCTAATAGTACATGTGTCGGCCCACGTACACTGGTTCCCCGAACCCCGCTATTTAACTTGAATTCCTCTCATTAATTTTCGGTTCACTAATCTAATCAGTAAATTGGTCTAACCAATAAAATGGTCAACCATTTATTACTCTTCTAGATTAGACCCAGTCTAACAGTTCTTTACATGGCTCGGTTGTAACACAAAGTGTGTGACCTTATAGGATTTCGTAATATCGAGCCGCCAAAATTTGACCTAGCTCAAATTCCTCTCTTGGAATTGACTGGCTCGGAGTACCAGACCGTAATGGACTCCAATGACTTTGATCGGTCATAGTAGCTCTTTAGTAAAGGGCATATGACCCCATGATATTTGGAATGTCACGTGCATATGACTTAATCCCGGCTCTGTAATAGTATCAATACAATTCATTCCTTCTATCAATGGTTAAGTACCATCTGGTTTCTTGGACTCGGCTTAAGTGTTAGTCCACCAGTAGCCTTAGAGGCTATCCCAGTAGTTTAGTCTTGCTGCCAAAGTACAAAACTCAACCATTTTAATGTGTTGACTAGGATCCCATCCTATCAACTCACACTCTGATCAAAGGTTTACGAGACTGTCACTTCTAACAAGTGGCCAAGGTACAACTCCCTTATGTTGCTATAGTGGAGTGATAGATTCCTTCTTGACTACTCAGCTTAACAACGGACAGATATTAACTACACTCGTAATCATCCGTATCACCCAATTTGTAGGATGCTTAGGTGTGATCCAAAATATAGCAACACCTGAACAAGGTAAGTAGTATCTCAGGTATGAGGATATTAGTATTACTATTGCAATAAGACAAAACACCAACACATAATATAGATTACCGAGTGTTGTCTTATAGCGGTCTCCAATGTATTTCCCCGAATACATTCATGTGTTAACTCAAGGCACCACCCTTCAGCACGGGAGACATGCTGCTTGAATCTTATTCAAGGAGTAAGACGAAACATGCTAGTCTATCTACATTCATCAATGTCCAGTCTTGATGATACTATGACTAGGGATATTTAGACAAATCATAATTGCACATAAACCAGTTCTCACCCTACATAGTCCCATTATGCTCTTCCAATCTGTGCTATGATTTTGTCCAGGACTTTTGCAAACACATCAATGAATATATTCATAACCAGTCATAATATATTTTCGCAGTCATCGATGTAACAAAAAAGAACGCCTTTATTAACATCACTTGTTTGTACAAATTAAACTAGCTAAGATATATCGCCCTGATTGTCTCTAGGAAAAACATCATATCTAACATTGACGTCTTTGAGCGTGATGTTACGATCAAGGGGGAGCACAACTTAGCTGGTTACGATGATAATTCACACTTAGGGAGAGATTGTTGGGAAAGTGTAGAGTTGAGAATCTCACATGGAAAGTTAATGAGTTAAAGCTATATAATTGGGAATGAGCTACAAACTCATCGCCGTAAGATGTTTTGTTGGATAAGGTATCAAGCCCATTAAGTATATAATTTACTTGGGTGCTCACAATTCTCAGGATCGAAAGTCCCGAACCTAAAAATACCAATACAAAATCTACTATAAAACTAGTCCCTACAAGTCAAGTTGGAAGGACTAAGTGCTCCTTGCCAATGTTTATCTGAAAGGTAAATTATTGAGTTTTTTCATCCAAAAGATATAATGCATTAGCAAAGGTTACAAGTCAATGGTCATTCACTTTTCACATTTGTACGTTTTCTTTTACCGCATATCGAAGTGAGGGACCAGGTGGTTCTATTTTTGACTAGAAAAAGCAAGCCTCGTCTAGTTTTTTTTCTCTCTATATAGTGTGCAAGTACTTAGAATAATTAATTTCAATTGGTAGTTTTGCCCTAGGTGGGATGAATATGAACAATAAAGAGCTCAATCTCTTAAGTTGTTTTCAAGTAAGAGATTCATCAACAACCTCTCACAATCATCAAATTTTGAAAAGAGTGTTTTCTTGTAACTATTGTAGTAAGGAATTTGATAGCCCTCAAGCTTTAGGTGGCCACCAAAATTGCCATAAAAGAGAACGGGAACTAGCCCGATTTGTTCTGCCACACCAATATCCAGTTCCTTGTGACTCGAAAACTCGACATTTTTCTTCTTCTTCTTCTTTTTCCCGCCCTCTTTTTTATGGCAGCCAGCAGCCTAAGGCTATACCCATCAACCAACAATCGGCAGCCATTGAGTACTTTGATTTTTATGATGGCAATGTTCCGGAAATTTCGTCCCCATTGCCAACGCCACAGAAAGTCGTCGATTTTCAGAAGATTGGGACCGATTCTTCGTCTGATCAAGAAGTTTGTGACCATGTTTCGGTTGGAAAACTCGACTTGAGCCTTAAGCTCTAGGGTAAGTCTAAAGAAATTGAGATTCAAATGATCTTCACTTAGGTAAGATGTTATATGTGTAAAATACATGATGAGTTATATGATCATGTACTTGCCGTGACAAACGAATAATGGTCGTAATGGTTCTTAATCATTCCGATCCGAGACCATGGTAAAAAATTTAAAATTGAATCCTTGAAAAGAAATATTATATTTTTAAGATCTTTATGAATTCGAGCTCAATCCCATTGTGAAATACCAAAATAAGTGTAGCATATTGATCAAGTAATTATGTATTATAATATATGAATTATGAAAAAGCAGTTGAATCAACATTCTCGTACAGCACTTATTTTTTTGAGTTTTAATACTCTTATTTACATTGAGAAATATTCATGCTAGAGATCCTTGATTTCAATTATTTTTTATATGCTGAGCTCTTGATCTTTTTGTTCTAATAATTTGATTTACTAATCCCTATTAACTTAACTGAATCCTTCAATCAAAGTGCAGTATGAAAAATAAGATCAATTTGAATGTGGCGAACTTATAACAAAAATTTGGATGTGGCGACCCTCGAATTTATTGAATACCTACACAAAAAGTAAAAAAATATATTATAATCATTTTCAAGGTTAATAATATATCAGAATAATATTCAGCCACTTATCTCTGTTTGAAATATGCTCTCTCCATATTCTCTACAAAACATAAATTAATTTAGTATTTTAGCCGATCGGTTTAATGATTATAATTGTTGGTTGAAGAAGTAAACCTACTCTTTAGTTATACACCGTAAAAATTTGACAAATCATTTATAATTATATCATTATTATTCAAATTCAGTGGAAAAACCAGTTCAAATATCAGTTTTATGGGTGTAGTCCAATTAGTACATCTCTCAAATTTAAGGTGGGAGGTCTTAGTTTATTCCCCAACCTTTGCAAAAGTCCTAATTATAAAAAAAAATATATATCAATTTTTATGCAAGCAATACAAATTAAATAGTATTTAAAATAAAAATTGAAAGTTGAAGATAAGAACAATAAATATATGTTTCATGGTCTAACTATAGCATTAGAAGTCGATTTCACTAAAAGAAAGAAAATTTAGCTAGGGTATAAGAAAACTAAAATTATCACTGTAAATTATTTTTTAAAAAAAAATTGCATCATTTGGCGTTCATTAAACAAGAAAAATCACCAACCCGCCTTGTATATAATTCAAACCTGAAACCTTAAGAGGCCACATCTTCAATGTTAACCATTAGGTCAATTCCTTATTCACAAATTATCATTGTAAATTAATAAAATAATAAACTTAGCCTCCCGTTCAAACAGAAGCTCCCAAATGATATATTTATGCTAAGCTAATCTAAATTTCATTAGGAAACAATTTTCTAATTACAAGTATTTTAATAAATCTAACTAATCAGAAAAAATATGTGTAATAAAAATACTGAAAATAAAAGACAAATACTAGTCGTTCGGATCTTCACATTCCCGAATAGATAAAGCTGAAAAAGCAACGTAATTCAATTCCAAATATAACTCTTCGCAGGAGGAGTAACTTCGATGCCACTTATCACAAGGATAGAGTCTGAATTAGAAGATGACTTGAATCACTTCAATCCGACATTGTATGAAGATGTTGCGACAGAAATAAGAACACGTGTCCAAAATATGAAGATACTAAATTATTGTTCGGAGAACGTCAAATTCCTGAATATATAATGCTGAAATAGCAATATAATTCCATCTCAAACAGAACTTTTCGCATGACCAGTAACTTGCAAACTTTGACGCTACTTTTCACATGGAGAAGAGTCCGAATTTGTAGATGAGTTAGTGGTACAAATTTGTAGAGCTATTTCTTAAGTTTCCAAATCATCTTGAATCACTCCAATCCGAAATAGTACGAAGATGTTATGACCAAATTACGAAGACCTGTTCAGAATGCGTTAAATGCTCCAAAATCAGTTTTCGCATGTAAATTTTCAATTAAGCACCCAAACTTCCTGAAATATGCAACTAAGCTCTAAATTAGTAGCATCCAATCTAAAAAATAAAATAAATATATGATTTGCATAGACACAATACAGCAAAAGCAAGTCCACATATCTACTAAATCGTAATTAATTTGAAAGTCATATTTCCATCCAAACTTTTCTGAAATGCCTCCGAACAAAGTTACACTAATGTAGCACTCAAACAATTTGTTTTCATTATTTTAACATCAGTATAAAAAAAAAATTACATAAGAACTTGGAAACCTCTGTGGTGAATAAAAGGGGGTAGGGAGGTTAGAAAAAAAATTGCAAACAGAATTTTTGGTGAAAACCTGAATTGTAAGTTAAACGAAATTGCCAAATATTTAAGCCGACATTATGTATTAAGTGCTAAGAAAAACCAATAGGAAGTATTAAGTTGCCCACATAAAGATAGTAACGGTTAGGAATGAATCTCATATCACTCTCGGATGATCCAATGAGCTTGTATATTTTTTGGTTGCCCATCTGGTTGACTGGAGCTTTGCTCCTACTACGTCCAGATCCGACCTGGGTCGCACACCTGGCTGTGGTGGGTGAGTCTCCCAATAAGGATTTTTTGCATTCACTAGGACTCGAACTCGAGACCTTGCTTAAGCGGTACCAAATCGCTTACCACTTGGACCAACCCTTATTGGTTCACTGAGCTTGTATATAAACAGGGCCATGAAGGCCTTAACTTGAACGACACATTTTAAAGCCGTGAGGTTGGCCATAAACAGTGCCGAAGCGGACAATAGACCGCGATGAAAGGTGTGTTAGGAATGAATCTCACATCGCTTTCGGATGATTCACTAAGCTTGTATATAGACATGGCCTCGAAGGCCTTATAACTTAAACGATTCGTTTTAAAGCCGTGAGGTTGGCCATAAATGGCGCCAAAAGCGGACAATATCGTTAAAGTTGTTTATAAAAGTAATTACTATTGCATGACATAAGACACTTCATAAATATCATTTCCTAATGAATGGAAGAATTAGAACCACTAACATGAATGGGCAACAACAACAAAGTTTTAGTACAAAATTCTGAAGTAATTCTACAGCAGATAATTTAGACCTTATAATGTGAATTCTTGCTTGGTATATTGCAGGATGCATGCAAACATGGGTCAAAACAACAGAATTATAAAATTTGGCATTACTATCTTTATACTCCAGATAAACATTTCAGTGCATGAACTTTTGTAATCAGCTGTTTTAATGCCTTCAAACATTTTTTTTAGTATGACCTGTTTCTTATTTAATATCAAAACACTTCAATGCCACATAATTTGCAGTAAAGAAAAGGGTAAACTTCAAAAACATGCTATGTGGTTTAGTCATTTTTCAAAAAGGTACTTGTGGAACATTTTTTTTAAGAGGGTGCTCGTGGTTCCAAAAATTTACAATAATAAGATTTCCAAAATTTTAAAACCACATTTTGAAGGGTAATCTTGTCCATTTTGAAGTGAAATTTTACAGCTTAGTTAATGAAAAGATAATCTTATTGATAAATTTTAGAATTTTTTGAGAAGTATTAATATTTTTTTTAATTGAAACTTGATTATAACCGTAAAAAAAAATCATAATAAATTGAAAATTTTTCGAATATCACTCTAATCTTCATATATTATTTTTAAATAATATAATTAAAATATAGGATTGTTGAATTTATTGAAATAACTGGTGTAGCAACTAATTTGCAAACCACAAACACCCTTTTGAAAACTTTTGAAACCATATACACCTTTTTGAAAAAAAAGTATTCCACAAACACCTTTTTGAAAAATGACCAAACCACAGGGCGTGTTTTTGAAGTTCATCCTAAAAAAACACATAACCAAGTATAAAAAACACAAAAAGTGAATTGGATTGGAAGAGATTTAACTGAACATAAACAACAGCAGCATTACCCCAATGCCTAACAAGGCTCCAGCGCAAGCGGGGTAGGGGATCAATTGTACGCAGCCTTACTCTTGTAATTACAGAGAAGCTATTTCCAATTGATCCTGAAGTGGAGTTGCAACAGCTATCCGTGACTTCACAATAAAAGAAGCTCAGACAGTTTAATGAATCATTTTGCTTTAGTCCATTATAATCTAAAGCCAATGAATAACGAATCGTTGGCCCTATCGAAATAGTGGACGGAAGAGATTTAACTGTACATAAACCCTAAAAAACATCTTGTACCTAAGGCATGTCTAATTGCACCCATACAGAGTTTGTCAAGGCGCACCAAAGAACGCACCTGTAGTACAAGATCTTACCTAGGTATGGCAAGGCGCGTTACTTAGCCCAACGTGAGGCTTATCTGTAACAACTATGTTGTGATCAAAGGCCTTTGACATTTATTTTTCTTTACTATCTTTGTTTCTTTTCTTTTATTTAATAAAACGATCCCGGTTCCCCGACCTTCACCTTTAATAAAAAAAACACCAAAAAATTATATAAATATATATATATACACACACTCACACACTGTGTTTGTGTTTTATATACGAGGCCTTAGAAACTCCAAAGCAAGATATGAAAATAGAGTTCTGAATTATTAAAAAAAAAAAGAAAAACATTAGAGTTCTGAATAATAGCTAACCACAGGGGATGATTGCCTACAGTCCAAAATATAATTACTGTCCCTATACTTATAGATGTAGCTATAAAATATAATTTTCCAACAAATCAGCTATACGTGGTAAATGAAATTTGCTATTTCTTCTTTCGTAAAACAACTGCTATATTTTTTTTTAGGAAATAAGGTTAATAGTGAGAAAGGGCGTAGACATTCTAATTAGGTTGACATTTCTAAAACCTCTTTGTAATTATTAACTTTGAGTTATAGTAAAAGAACCTCGAGCTGAGGTCAAAGTTACAACCAAAACAGTTGCTCTATTTTCCTTGAAAGTTCTTTACCACAACATATTTATTTACGGATTTGGATTTTCTGAAATTTAAAGTTGGTAAAATTTAAAGTTTGAATAATTTCAACCATTGATTAAAGACTTAATTCATCACTAATTACCTAAACTTGCGCCTAAAAACTTGTTGCTCCCTGAAATTTTGAAGTGACCCCGTAGCTCTTAACTTTTAAAAAGTGCACCACTTTACTCCAGAATGCCACGTGCCAGCTTCGGAGAGAGAAAATCTTAAAAATGACATCTTTAAAAAGTCAAACCAACCATAGATTGACATGTGGTACTATGGAGCAAAGTGGTGCACTTTTTTATAGTTGAAGGAGCCACGAGGTCGCTTTGAAAGTTCAGAAATGCAGTGGGTTTTTGTGAATAAATTCAGGTAGCTAATGATGCATTAGTCATTGATTAAATATAAATGGTCGAGATTGTGATACCATTTCGCCTTTAATTAAGAGAGAGATGAAATAATTTTTGAGTAAAGTTGATTACTTAATTTTTATCCTTTATTTACCCATCTTGTGAAAGTGATTTGACTGCATCCATCTATGTAGTACAGAAACGGAAACGGACACGAAAACGGAAACTCAGAAACGCCATTTCTAATAAATATAGGTTTAAAAATTGTGGGGAAACGTGTAAATAATAAAAATATAGGGGTATATGTATAAATATAAAAAAACTATAAAATTTCCATGAATATATTTTAAATCTTTTATAAAATAATGAAATACTAAAATACTCTACACTTAAAATATATTCATTAATTATAAAATAATTCTATCGTAAATATTTGTAAATAGAACATATCATATCATATCATATTCATTTCATTAAGATCACCTCACATTTGAAAAATTCTAATTCGGAAATAATATATATATTTAGAGACTTACACAATAAATGCATATGAGGTTTAGTTTTTGAATGAACCAAAATAAAGTCATAAAGTTGAAGAAATTTTTACGAAATGGTATCCGGGATATGAAGAAACAATTTTCCAACTTTCTTTAATTGCGGAAACTGCCCGAAAATGTTTCGTAAGGGTTTCCGTTTCCAAAACATTTCAGAAATGCCGAAACGGCATGTCACCAGAGTTTCCGTACTTCATAGGCATCCGTATATCATGTAATTATGTATTTTATATGGATACAAGTACATGGTGAAAAAGAAGGCAATCATACCAAAATAAGCATATATGTTATAAACTGTTCTCAAATTATAGAGTTAGTTCTGTACTTTTTGTTCCAGATAAGGTAACCACTGATTTTTTTTTCTCAAAAGTACACTTCTTAAAAGTCTAATGCATTTTGAGCTTTTAAATTTTGCACAAAACCTATATGGCTTATGAACTTACATTAAGTTTTCACCCTAAATTCGGCAAAAATGCATTCGTTTGACTCTTATTAATGACATGGAAGACTTTTTAATTATTATATGAAGTGCATGATAAAAATGATTTAGTTTTCACCCTAAATTCAGTAAAATGCATTCGTTTGACTCTTATTACTGACATGAAGACTTTTTAATTATTATATGAAATGCATGATAAAAATGATTTAGTTTTCACCCTAAATTCGGCAAAATGCATTCGTTTGACTCTTATTACTAACATGAAGACTTTTTTTTTTCTCTCCTTTTTCTTGTTACTTTCTCCCTCTATTCTTTATTCTCCACCACATGTATCCTTTTTTTCCCAATTCTTCCGACAATGAGACACAACACTCAATTTCCTTTCTTATGCTTCAATTTTCTGTGTTTTTTTTTTTTGTAAAATTCTAATCTATTTATTTTACTTTTTGTCAAAGACATTTTCACTTTTTTTTCTTGAAGGTGTATTGAAACAAACAACCATGAACCCTAGCCGCCCCTACCCCTTCCCTAGCCACCATCGCCGTCTGCCGGCGATCACCCAAAATCCGACGCTCCCCTCTCGTCGTCCAACTCAACGATTCCCAAACCAATCCCCTAACCTCTACACCAACCAATCTGCAAACCCTAATTTGGAAAAAATTTACTTTGAAAATTTCCCCAATCACTATGATGCTGCTACCATGAAGAGGGTCTTTCACAGGTGGGGAGTGAACGGATGGGTCTATGTTGCTAGGAGAAGGAACTCCAAAAATCTGAACTTCGGTTTTCTTACCCTGGATGGCTCCATTCGAGTGCAAGAAGTGCTGAAACTCTTGAACTGTGTGGTGATTGGAGTGGTCAGACTCGAAGCTTTCAAAGCTAGGTATGGTAACCCTATGGAACGTCCGCAGGTATGACCTAAAACCCAGGCACCTAAGCAGCGGACTGTATTCCATGATTCATATCGTGATCATCGTTCATTTTTGGCAGTTGTGGCAAGAAAGGATTCAGTGGAGAGTGCGGCTAATGATCATGTCAAGATGGATCCAAAACCGATGGAATCGGGTGATTCGCAGTTGAGGGGTGAGTTGGTAATTCAGACCGCACCGTGTAAGTCGAAATCGTGTTTAGCTCAACTTAAGAATATCTCCCATATTCAAAATATTCATGATCTCATGTGTGATTACGGTTTTGAGATCAATTTTGCTGCTCCTGTTGGTAGTGATAGTTTGATAATTTCCTTCTTATCAGAGGCTGCTTTATCGAAATTTTTTGAGGAAGGATTGGGAAGTAATGGAACATTTATTGGCCTCGGTTAGGGCATTACCGGCTGAATTTTCCCCAACGGAATGTATTATGTATCTAGATTTTATGGGAATTCCACCGGCATTCATATGTGAAACTTTGGTTCGTGAACGTGCGGCCAGGTTTGGGAGGATTGTTGCGATAGATTGTAATTTGGAAAGGCCAGACCGCTTGGATGTGATCTCGTGCCTTACATCGGTTCCTTTGGGGACTGTTAGCCGAAACCTGTCTCTTGTCATGGGATCCGGGGAGGTGATGATTTACATTAACCTTAGGCAAGGCGTCGGGTGCCAATACGGCCAGGGATTTGAATCGATAGATGAGAGTGAGTCGGAGGAAGCGTTTTCTGATGGAAGTAGTCTTGAATCGTCGGGGAATAAAGTAGACACGGAAACTAATGACAGTGTTGGAAGAGCGGTAGAGAGCAATGAAACACGGCCAGAATGCAACTAGAATCCGGTTCAACATGGGAATAATAGGGAAGGATTTGGCAGTGAAGAAATGTCAAATTCTCCGAGACCAGACATTGTAAACATGAACAGAATTATCATTCGGGCAGAGGATCGCGAACAGAGTGTAAGTGAGGAATTGATGACGTCTCGGATTGGCGAAAAGCTTGAGCTTTTTAATGAACAGAACATGGGCATTATTGTGGAGGCTTTGAAAGAGCAGCGATGATGAGGTGGTTTCGTCACTCGAGGTTAGTGTTTCTTTTTAATGTCTTTAAGTTATTTGTGTTGGAATTGTCGAGGGGGCTTGTCGAATGGGGTAAAGCAATTTTTGGTTTGGTCTTGTGTTCGTAAGTGGCAGTTACAGGTTATTATTTTGGTTGAGACGAAGGTTGCTTCGATTACTGAACAGGTTGTTAGGAAGTTCTGGGGGCACAATGATTTTCAGACGCATTGTATTCCATCTCAGGGATTCTCTAGGGGCTTATTGGTCTCCTGAAATACAAGCTCACTTCAAGGATCTATTACTGCTTCTGCGGAAAGATGGTGCGTGCTCAATACTATATCTAGCCAATTCGAGGTAAATTTGGTATATCTTATGGCCCCCCTAATTATATAGAGAGGAATCAGTTATAGATAGATTTGATACCCCATATTAGTAGTTTGGAAAATTTGATATTGTGCGGTGATTTTAATGAAGTTTTACATGGTTCTGAGAGAGCTAGAAGGGGGGAGTGGTCACGAATTCAATGATTAAATTTCAAGAGTTCGTTAATGGGTGTTCGTTATTTGATTTACCGTTGTACGGTTGAGACTATACTTGGTTTAATAGCCAGTCTTTCTCGAGGATCGATCGGGTGTTAGTTTCGGGTGATATTCTAGATAAGTGGCCAGGGCAGAATCGATGACCGTAGACTCAGCATTATCGGACCACTTCCCGATTATCTTTCAATCTCACAATGCTGGTTGGGGAGGTAGAAGAATTTTTTGGTCCTTGAACTGCTGGTGGGATAACGCCAACTTCTTACCCTTCTTGAAATTGAAGTGGCAAGCTATATGCGTGGAAAATCCGGGCAGCGATATTAATTTCAAATTATGCCATCTTCGAAAGGCTATTGGACCGTGGCATCAGTCCAATTTTGGTGGATTGGAGGGCAGAATTAAGGACCTTGAGGAGCGAGTTATTTCGTTGACTTCTAGTACCGTAACTAGGCCGATTGGTGGGGATAATAATTTAGAACTTTAGAATGTTCGTTCGGCTCTACTTAGCTATCGGCGAAACTTAAAGAAGATCCTTCATCAATAATCGAGAGTTAAGTGGACCTTGCTTGGGGATGAGAACACCAGTTATTTTCATCGTGTGGCATCAGTTAGGGCCAGGGGTAATCGAATTTCTCAACTGGAAGTGGACGGGGTTATTTCCTCTGATCTAACGCTAATTAGAGCCACGATTTAGAATTATTACTCCAACTTGTTCACTAGGAAAGCGGAGGTAGCTTTTGACTTGGGTGGATTAGATTTTAAAATGGTGGATGATGTATCCAATTTGAGGTTAGTTGAGGCCTTTACGGAGGCTGAAGTGTGGGAGGCGGTGTGCGCTTGTCAGGAAGGTAAAGCCCCAGGCCCGGATGGGTTTAATTTTTTCTTCTACAAATGTTTCTAGGGTGAATTGAAATCGGAAGTGCTGGCCGTGTTCAATGAATTATATATGTTTGCTCAATTGCCAAATTCTATTAAATCATCATTTATTGTTTTGATCCCTAAAGTGCCAAGGTCGTCCGTACTAGGGAATTATAGACTGATTGCTCTTATTCATGGCATATATAAAATTATCTCAAAAGTGCTTACGAGGAGGCTACAAAGAGTGTTTCCCCATTTGATCTCAAACAATCAGTTCGCATTTGTCCAGGGTCGTAATATACATGAATGTTCATTCATTACCTCGGAAGTGGTGCAATCTATTCACCGACGTGGCCAATCTTGCTTGGCTCTTAAGCTTGATTTTCATAAAGCTTACGATAGCGTGTCTTGGTCATATATTGATGCAGTCCTGAGGAGGATGGGATTTTCTAATAGGTGGATCGAATGGATGGCGACTTGTAGGGAGAACTCTGTGACCTCGGTTCTTATTAATGGGAGCCCTTCGGACCTAATCAAATTGGGAAGGGGGGTTAAACAAGGTGATCCAATTTCTCCATTTATTTTTATGCTAGCTGTGGAAGGCTTAAAACAGCTATTTGATGCAAGCATTCAGAAGGGGCTTTTGCTTGGTTTTTGTATCGACGGGTCAGAGGAGGATATATCTATCCTTCAGTTTGCAGATGATACGATGTGCTTTTTACCAGCAGATGAGTCTCTTTTACCTATTTTTATTCGTCTGTTACATTGTTTTGAACTGATTTTGGGATTGCGAATTAATTTTGTTAAGAGCTCTGTTTTGGGTATTAACGTGCAGGACTCTATGTTACATCACTGTGTGGAGATTATGGGTTGCAAAGTTAAGAGATTCCCTATTACTTACCTCAGTGCCCCTCTTAGTACTAGATGTATTTCGGTGTCTTATTGGAACGTGCTAATTGGTAAGTTCCAAAATCGGCTGTCAAGTTGGAAAGGTCAATGCTTATCGTATGCAGGCCGGGTGGTTCTTGTGAAATCGATTCTCTCCTCGATCCTGATTTATTTGCTATCGTTGAATAAAATGCCAATCACGATCAATAACAGGCTAGTGCACTTAATGAGGAATTTCTTGTGGAAGGGTGATGCAAATAATAGAGGAATATGTAGGGTGAGTTGGGAGACAATTACGTTACCAAAAAACCTGGGCGGGTTGTATATTAGGGATCTTAAACTAGTAAATTATAGTCTTCTTTTAAAGTGGATTTGGAGAGCTAGAGTAGGAGAGCAGAGATCATTATAGTTTAAATTGTGTGTTCAGAGGTATGGGTTTGACTCGTGGAATGCGTTTGAGAATTATGAGAGCTTGGGTCTTTCATATGTGTGGCGTGACATCTTAACATGTGTGAAGAATATTTCTTATTGGGACCTGTTTAAATTGAATACTAGAGTAAGGGTGGGTAACGGGTTTGTTGTTCGTTTTGGCACGATAATTGGACTGCCAATGTATCGTTATCTGTCCTATTCTCGGATTTGTTTCTCATTTGCAACAGTAAAGGATGCACGGTTTAGGTTGGGTGCAATCTTGTATTTGGGGAAGATGCTTTTTCTAGACCTTTTTGGAAACGTAATTTAAGGATTTCGAGTAGAGATAGGTATACCCAGCTTCGGAATTGGATAGCTCAAACCTGTCCTGCGATGGTTTTAGCGGCTGAGAACGGCGCCTCATTGGGGCAGTAGCTACAAGTTGTATTTCAGGAGGTGGGGGATCGGTTCCTATAGGATTTGGGAGCAAACAATGTCTATTCAGCTGGCTTGTTTTGTTCAGGCTTCTATGGGACGCCCCAATGGACATTTCATGTTGGTGTGGGACCGTGCCTTCTCCCTAGAGTTAAATTCTTTGGTTGGTTAGTGCTTCATAATCGTCTCCCAATGAAAGTTTTTCTTTTTAACCGTAGATGCCAAGTAATTATGGATGAGAAGTGTCCATTTTGCGATGAAATGGAATCAATGGAACATGCTCTATTTCATCGTATGGGCAGTTATCGTGTGTGGGCTCAAGCTTTTTCGTTGTTAGGAATTTCGGTTACAATGTCGTGGAAGGGATACGAATTTTTATTATCTTGGCTTGCTTATTTCTCCCCGGGTATTGGTCGTGAGTTTGGTACGTCTCTATGGTTCATGATTGCGTGGGCTATTTGGAAGATGAGGAATAAGTTCGTGTTCGAAGGGGTTCTTGGCACTGAGGATCATCTTGGTTATTGCATCCACCTATGCTGGTTTTTCTTCAAGTATAGACGAAGGAATCTTAATTTTGTTGCTTCTGATGTATTTAATTTTCCAAGCGTCTTACTTAGCAATAGGTAGCATCTTTTGCTTGCTCTTGTAATAGATATTTGCTTATGGTGTTTCACCGATTAGGCTATAATTGACTTCACTGACGCTCCCATCTTATGAGCGACAATTGGGGTTTTATTAATAAAGAGAGGTGGGAGTTTTGTAGGTTAGTGGAGGCACCAACCTAGTTGGGACGTCCGCCCGGAAATTTTCTCCCGTCTCAAACTTTTTCCTTCCCGAGGGACACAATGTTCCTTGTGGGAGTTTTCAAAAAAAAATGATTATGTAGAAAACCTAGATAAATTTAAGTTAGGTTTTTTTACAACTTTAGTATGAAGTTAGAGATAGATAGAGGGAGAGGTAGAATACATGTGGGAGTGTTTAGATTCTATCCTTCCAAGTTCCAACAATGAATTGAGGAAACATTTGTCCAAATGTTATCTAAAGTTATTTTACAACCTAAGAGAATCTAAATCTCTATATTTATAGGGACGAGAATTCTACATTTGGAAACTAAGTATAGGTAAAAGTTTACCAATCGATCTAATCCCTTTATTATTTCAAAATGAATGCACTAGATTGAAATTCCCTCCTATAAAGAGATAAGAAACAACTTATCTCTACATTTGGAAACAAATGTAGAGAATTCCAATCCAATCTAAGAAGCAAATTGGTTATATTCACCAAGTCCTTAACGACATTAAAAATTGTGAAAGTTTAAGGAGTAGAGCAATATATATTCAATACCAAATTTAGAGATATGTGAATGTATCGGCATTTTTAAATGTAGAGATAGGTTCTCTTGCATGGTTTTCCATTCAAGAGAGTAGGTGCGGTTGGTCCGAGTGGTAAGCAGTTTGGTATCGCTTAAGCAAAGTTTTGAATTTGAGTTCAGGTGAATGCAAAAATCCTTATTGGGAGACTCACCCATCACAGCTAGGTGCACAATCCGGGTCAGATCTGGATGTAGTCGGAGCAAAGCTCCGGTGAACCAGATGGGCAACCAAAAAAAAAGAGTAAGTGCACTAAATCAACTGAATAACAATAGAGAAACCAATTGAGTCTAGCTCAATTAGTACATCACTCAATATGGTGGTGGGAGGTCCTACGTTCAATAGCTAGCCTCTTCAAAAATCCATAATATTTAAAAAAAATAGAGAAGTAGGATGTCAGAACAAGGATCATATATGCAATTGAGATTAGTAAGTAATAAGAAAAAAAATTTAAAAAAAATTATGCATTCAATATATAAAAAATTAACCCGATAAGCTAAGTCATGATTTGTGATTTAAACCTAATAACTTTAGAGGTTATAAGTTTAGTCTTCTTAATCACCAAGTTAACTTGGATTTTAACACTAAAATCAAGCCCAAACCATGTATGTATTATCCGGACCACTTCAAACTCGGACCGAACCTATTCTTTAAGTAATTTGTCCAAACCCACCCAATTTAAGGTGTGCTTAGGTGGGCCCGACGGGCTCGTGCACAGGTTTAGATGGGACATAAGGATAGCTATCCGTTTCTACATTCAGTGCATGCACCATTAATCCATTAATACACCTCTAACATTAGAGTGGGAGGTCATGGGTTCAATCCCCAGCCGTGACAAAAATCTTAATTCTTAAAAAAAATTAATCCATTAATCCAAGTTGCACCACCAAACACAAACGATCTACCCAATTCGACAAATTTCTATTCAGTCCCTTTGAAAAATGGAATTTAGGTTGCAGTCTCTACATTTTTAATCCTATAAAAAAACCTAATAATTAATAATTCTCATTTGACCACAAATAAATTCTAGTTGAAAACGGCAAATGAACAAATTCAAATCAAGCAAACACATAATTTAATCAGACCACATAACACATGTATATAACCTAATGAAATCAAGCAAGAATTGATAGAATTAATAAACTCTGCTGGTACCTGTAACATATCGCAGCACGTAGACATTAAAAACTTGCAGTAGTTCATAGGTTGCAGATTGAAAGAGAGAAACCTCAGACTCCTGCTTTTTTTTTCACCACGAGGTGGTCCTGAATAGGTCTTAACTGTGGGCGGCATCTTTAAGCCATATCCACATGCAGACTAATTCTCGATCGCCAATTTGCGGGTGCCTCGAAGGGCAGAATGGCTGGCCCCAAGATTTAAGATTGCTCCATGCACATCCCACCTCATATTCCTGCTTTATTTAAAATTGAAAAATATAATCAAATTTGATCTACACTAATTTAAAATTCTCAAAAATAACAAGCAATTGCATTTCTAATTTTTTTTACTTCACTTTTTGACTTTTACATCATGAGTAAATTGTCAATCAATAGCCACTTGAAAAAAAGAAGATTAAAACACCAACCATATAGGACTATATACTACTTAGAGTAGCTTAAAGAACAATAAGATATTAGTGAATTTTGCTAATCCACAAACCGAAAAATAAAACTAGCAATGTTCACTCAGTTAGAATAGCATAAATACATGTGAAAACATCAATTAATTCATATTAGTATTAATAATAAATGGCATTAAATTCCAAATCGAAATTGATGGCAAAAAGACTCAATAATCATCAAAAGAAGCTTGATAAAGAAAAATAATAAACGACCAATGTAAGCGATTTGGTATCAAGTTTGAGTACTAGTGAATGCAAAAAATCCTTATTGTGAGACTCACACACCACAGCCAGGTGCGCAACATGTGTCGGATCTAGATCCGGTGAACCAGACCAGCAACAAAACAGAAAAGAAGAATAATAAACGGAAAACCAAAACCATGACCTAGCGGTTAGCATAAGAAGATCTAATCATAAATAAATCTCTGAAAATAGAAAATAAAAACAGTTACCTCTCAAAAATCTTAAATGAAATGTTAAAGATCCTTCACTGCAACTCATTAAAGGTGGAACATTGCTGCTAAAAACTCAAAACAAAATGAGAGATAATGAAGATGACTGGAGGTAAAATCATGTGTATCTATACAAAAGGATTGAATTAAGCTTCCAATTTTGAAGATCAGCAAAAGTTCAGAGATATAAAAGAGGCTGCACATCTAAAGGAGGAGGGAGAAGGAGAACCAAAGAAAAAGAAAGAAAAACAATGGCTAACCCTATACTGGAAGACTATACCCTAATTATACATACATTACTGTTTGATTTTTTTTTTCTTTTGTTTTACTTATTTTTACTTTTCCTTTTTAAGTTCTATTTTGAGTTAAATATACTTCAGGTGTGATTGTTTAGGCTCTCGAACCACAGTTCAATTTAGTTCAGACTACTTTAATTTTTTTTGATTCAGTTATGCGTAATTATAAATTTATATTAAAATAAGTACAATTCAATTCAGCCAACTTCAATTCAATTCATCTTTTACAAATTAAAAATAACATGGCCATACATGTTACAATTGTTTTGATTGTTGCTGATAAACTTTTGCTTCATACACAATTAAAATTAAAAGTCAAAACCAAATACTTAAAATAAGCTTAATTCTGATGAGTTTTTTTTAGACAACAGATTCTACAGCTTATAAAAAAATTATCAATAACAGTAAATAACTACAATAACAAGTAGTTACTATCATCAAATAAAATGAGAAATTTTATATAGAATCAGATATTTAATACTTCTCCCATTAGATCTTTGATACATATGCAGTTTATATATTATAATAATAAAATTGCATATTTATCAAACATCCAACGGGACGGATTAAATGCCCAATTCCGTGCAAAATAACTCAAAACAAAACATAGCCTTCATCACATGTTTTTGTATTTAATCTTTGAGATTGAGCCCTTTTTTCCCCTTTTGCCATAAACAAAAAAAACTTCTAACTTCTCTTCTTTCTAACCTTTTCTTTCATTCATTCCTGGAAATAACATTTTCTCTTCTATTTCATTTGAATTTTTCAATTTAAAACTTATATATCTTATAAACTTTTGATTTTTTCGACACAAGCCGCTAAAATATTTTATTCATTTTATTTTTATTTTTAAAACAAGATCAAAATCAGTATATTTTTAACAAAAACTTCGTGATAATTAAACATATTGGTTTGTGTTATAAGAACTCTTATGCCAGTTCTTTTTACCTTTCTTTTTTCAGCTCTCATACCTAATTTAAGAGCTCTTACATCAGTCTTATACTAGCCATAAACTTGGTATAATACCTCTTTTTTTAACTTTCGGACCCTTAATTATACCAATCTTATACATTGTATGAGAGTTTTATCACATTTTACCATAATATAAGAGCTCTTTTTATATTTTGAGTTGTTATGTCTGGTATAAGAGCTCTTATATCATTAATCTATAAAAGCTCTTTTTTAACTTTCCGTCTTTTATACTAGTTTTATGCCAGTTTTCCTTTTTTTTCATGAATTTCCTTCTTTCTAGGTAAACTGTCATTAGACTCTTATACCGAATCAAACAGGCATATGACTTCTATCATGAATCAAACAATGAACAAACAACAAACACGAAATCAGAACGAAATTTTGACAAAGAAAATTAGAGCAAAAAGTACTACTTCTATTCTCAATAAACAAAATACAATTTACATAGAAATCTTCGATATTAATTCTGGCTAAAAAAAGTAGTTATTTCCTCCTCTCTTTGAAGGTCAATTTTTTTTTTTCATCTGGTTCATCAGAGCTTTGCTCCAACTACGTTCAGATCTGATCCGGGTTGAACACATGGCTGTGGTGTGTGAGTCTCCCAATAAGGATTTTCTGCATTCACTAGGACTCGAACTTGAAACTTTGCTTAAGCGATACCAAGTCGCTTACCACTTGGACCAACCCTTATTGGTCTCTTTGAAGGTCATTATATCCCACCATAGATCAACAAGATAAACCCTAATTTTGGCCGATCTGTTAATATGAGTCAATTAAGCCAACTTAACTAAAACAAGCTTATGAAGATATTCAGACTTAATTTACATAGATTTTCTAGAAACACCAGGATATTAACAATTAGGTATAGATTTTGTAAAGTTATTCAGATAATTCCAACCATTCATTGAGTTTTAATGGTCTAAATTATATTATACTGTGGACCTTATAAATCACTAAAATGGAATTAAAATTACTAAAACTCAATAAATACTTAAAATTAACTGAAATATATAATTTTGAAAACCCAAACTAAACTTTAGAGATTCTAAAACCTAGTAGAGTTTTTAGTAGTAGGCAAGTGGAGAGGGATTTCCTACAACAGCTAAGAATCCAAAATATAAATCCTGTCCCTATAGTTATAGATGCAGCTATAAAATATATTTTCCCATAAAGTCAACTATATGCGGTTAAAAAGTTTTGATATTATTAAAAACATTTTGCTATTTTTTGTTATTTTTCAAAAAAAAAAAGAACTTCTAAAAGTTTTTTTTTTGATAAATAAGAACTTTTAAAAGTTGATTTAATCGCATCCATGTTTCATGCCATGATGTTTTTAGAAATATAAAATATAAAATATGAAGTTAGTTTTATTCCATAGAAGGTAATCACGGTGATCATAATAAAATTTCTCGTTCAAGATATTTTCTTTTACGAAAAAAGTTTATTTTGCACCCTAATGTCGTAGGCTAAAGTTTAAGTAACTAAATTTTTCTTACATTTCTTATGACAATTTCATATCAACCTTAATACATCTAATGTCTCTGAATTTGGTCCATACTGCTTTCTGATGAACTCCCTATATTTAGTAAAAGTATACTAATTTATCCCATGAATATTGTATATCAGTTTTTGATTGATTTAACTTTTCAAATGTGTCATTTTTCTGATTTATCTCTCTCCATCTAAAATTTAACACGTAGCCATCAGGAATGTACGCACTTTTGTCAAGTTTAAATAAGGGTTCAAAAAACTTTGAAAAGTTAAAGGGGACGGTAAATCATATTTTGGGTCAGGCTCAGGGGATACTTAATGTATTTTGCCTTTATATAAATAAAGAACATCTTTCGAGATGCATTTGCCTTCTTTTATTATACACGCTTCAACCTCAATTGAGAAAGTTTATGAACGTTAATAATAAATGATAACTTGCTAAATATATTTTGCCTGTCTAGGCTAAGAGACCGGGTTAACAAGGGACCGTCTAGCTCTTCCCCCAAACTAAGTTGGGGAGACCCGGCTAGATGAACCGTCTGGAATTCAGAGCCGGCTGGGGAACCCCTTAGATTGGGATCACGGGAAAACTTAAACGGTTGTAACCCCAAGGCGGCTTATAGCCGGCTCGACGATCTCTCCTTGTCCCACAAGAAAGGAGAATCCAGGTCTGACTCTAGTCCATGTATTCTCTCTATTATCCTTATCTCATTCTACTTGGGATGCAAGGATCGGATATGCATGAAGAGTCCTAAACTCATCATAATTCGGACTTCCTATTTCACTAGAAATAGTTCAGCTCCTGCGCGTATAAATAGGCCCCTACGGTCAGTACAACAGGTATCGAACAATCACAAACTCATAAAGACTTTCATATTGTTTCTTAAGAATCCCTCACTGACTTAGGCATCGGAGGGTCCCCCGGGATAAACACCGATCGCTCCCAAGTTGTGCATTGTTTTACAAGAATTAGCTCGTTGATACATACACGTTCTTAATAATCAAATTCTAAAATATCGGATCCAGGTACTATATTTTCAATAAATTAAGTATTTTTTACCTTAGTTATTATCTGGAAAAAAAACTTTAATAAATCCGTAGAAGGCAGAATATTTCCAAATATTGAATGCCAAATATTTGAATTTGTGGACAAAATTCGGGATCACATAGAATCTTTATTTTCGCCCAATGCGAAAGGCCACATCCTCTGAGTTCATCTAAATGCTATCAATTATCTGACTTTTGAACAAATATTCTCATAAAGGTGAAACTCACAAAAGAGGGACACAAAGTTTGTTTAAACGAGGACATGACACGTTGCTATATTACTGTAACAACATTTCTGTAAATGGAAAAAATAGCATGATATAGCCTATGCCTTTTTAAAGGTGCTTTCAGTCTGCATTTTTCCAAACCACCAAACCTGTTATTTATTTTTCGCTCTACATTTTGAAAACTGTCGCCTTGACCCTTTAAAGGTGTCTGGAGGCGTACAAAATGAGACTAGAAAATTGGGGACGGGAAAAATTAAATTAGTTCTAGTTACAATTTCAATATATGCAGTTTAAATATGAAGTGAAGCCCCGTGGAGGATAGATTTCGGTTTACATATTTGGATTTGAGCATGACATGTTTATGGGCTGGGTTGAGATGAGTTTGGGCCGAGCTAGCGGACTTTTATCTATTAACACATTCCAAACTCATCTCAAATTTGTCAGTGCCCGGGCTAGGCTAGGGTTGGGTTGGAATATATATATATATATATTACATCCAACCAATTCATTAATTAAGCCTTAAATCTCACACTAGATCAGATCGGTTATATGAATTTTCTGACATCATGAAGCCTGCGTATCTTTCAAAATACATATATTAATAATATTACATCAAACTTTTAAAAATAGTAAAGTAACTAAACATTTTCTAGCTATTTTTTTTCCCAACTGATTCACTAGAGCTTTACTCCGACTACATCTAGATTTGACCCGGATCGCGCACCTGGCTGTGGTGGGTGAGTCTCCCAATAAGGATATACTGCATTCACTAAAACTCAAATTTGAAACCTTGCTTAAGCGATACCAAGCCGCTTACCACTTAGAAAACATTTTCTAACTAATAATATTTGCATTTTGAACTCAATAATTAAAATATTACATTATATATAAAAAATTATTTTATATAAAAGAATTTGGGTCAACCGCCTAATGAAATTTCAAACTAGTCTCAAACTCAAACTATGTACTTTACGAACTTCGCCGGGTATAGGGTGGACCGAACAAAATTCAAAAATCATTTAGGAAAAGCACATAAATGTACTATTTCAGGTCAATCATTCAGCTCGTTACCTAAATAATAAAAGGATATTTATCAAGAGTAGTTAAAGTTGATAAAGTATTTATAAATTTATAATCAAGTCAAACTAATCTTAAATCTACGTTCTTTTCTTTTTTTTATTTACATACATGCATTGTATGCTCATTGTTCATCCTTTTTTAATTTTTTTCTTTATTTTTTCCTTTATCTCTCATACTGTTTATTTTTTCAACATGCCACTTTTGGATTTGTGTTCGCCTATTTTTATATCCGAAATGATATCCACTATGAATTTTCAAACTTTTTAAACCAATAGACAACTGGTAGATAACTAATAGACAACTAGTAGATATCTAATAGACATCTGGTAGATATCCAATATATCTCTGATATATCCTAGTCTTGACAATTTTTTTATGGAATCATTATATTTGTTTGTTTTGTTGTTTCTTTGACTTAATCTACTGCTGCTTTGGGGTTGGATGTGGGATTTTGTTCCCTTTGTTGCTCAAATTGAGAAGTTTTGATTGTTGTTTCTCTATATAATATATTGTATGTAATAAACATTTACCGGACATCTACTAGATTTCTATTAGAAAATCTATTTTGAAGTTAATATTAGACATTTGTAAAAGTCTATTTAAAATTATGATCTATTAAAAATCTATCTAGTGTTCTGAATCCAAGTTCTTCTAGTTTTACTGATTTCTATTGGACTTCTATTAGATATCTATTGGATATTTGACAGTTAAAAAAACTTGGAAAAAATATCGCATTGGATGTCGTTTCGAAGATAAAAAAAGGGACGAACAAAAAATTGAAAAACAGTATGTCAAAAAAATAAATGATTGAAAAGATAAATGGAGAATAAATTAAAGAAATTTAAGGGGTTAGAAAAACTTTGGAGAGTTCAATACGGCAATAGATCATTTGGGACAGGTTGAGGGGATACTTGATTTATTTTGCCTTTATATAAAGAAAAACTTTCAAGATGCATTTGCATTCTTTTATTGTAGACGCTTCACCTCAAGAGATATGATTCACTTGAGCAAATTTATCAACATTAATATCAAATTAAGTATTTTTTTACTTTAGTTATTATCTGAAAAAAAATTAATAGATCCATAAAAGGCAGAATATTTCCAAATATTGAATGCAAAATATTTGAATTTGTAGACAAAATCCGGGATCACATATGCCACATCTTCTAAGTTCATCTAAGTGCTATCAATTATATGACTTTTGAACAGATATTCTCATAAAGGTGAAAGTCACAAAAGAGGGACACAAAGTATGCCTAAACGAGGACATGACACGTTGCAATCTGTTGGAATTCTGGTAGAATAAAGTCTGGATAATTTAAAGTCGTGACGAACACTTTCAGATGGAATCTTTTTTGGCGGGTCTACCAAATAGATCAATCGAATATTTGGAGTGAACCAAAATTGTAGAGAACGTTGCAAAAAGCTCTACATATAAGTGTTGCCAATGCCATGTTTTATAGACCTGATACGAACAGTCACAACTCTTCAGAACAGAAGTGTTGCAAAAAGACATGTCCATTCGAGCAGCTGTGATAGTTCATAACAAAAGTGTTGCGAAAGGTAGCTCCCAGACCCTCGTAAGCTAAGTATCGTAATAGAACTCGAACAAGTGTGCACTTCATACTCTCCTAACTAGTTTGATGAAATATTACGACTGCATTAGTCAACTAGTTGATCCAATTACACTAAAATACCAACAATCCTCCCCCATTTTAGTGCAATCCATGATTAACTAAACAAAATCACAACAAATAACAAACTTATGCATAGATGAAATATCTGTTAGATAAGATATATCGTCCTAATTGCCTTAAGGGCATACATCATATCTAACAAACTCCCACTTGCACTAAGGCCAATTAGCCATATGTTTTAATCCATATGCTTTAACATGTTGGTCATGTTTGACTTGAGTCAATGGCTTTGTCAGACCATCCGCGAGGTTCTGATCAGTGGGTACATATTCTAATCTTATTGTCTTAGCATCAACAATCTCCCTAATTATATGATACTTTCTGGATACATGTCTGTTTTTCTGATGAGACCGTGGTTCCTTTGCCTGAGCTATGGCACCATTGTTATCATAATATAAAGTAATTGGATCAATAGCCTCTGGCACCACACCGAGATCACCAATAAATCCCTTTAACCAGACAGCTTCTTTTGCTGCTTCGCATGCAGCAATGTATTCAGATTCCGTGGTTGAATCAGCAGTAGTTTCTTGCTTGGAACTCTTCCAATATACTGCCCCTCCATTTAACACATACACAAAACCTGATTGAGACTTAAAGTCATCCTTGTCTGATTGAAAGCTTGCGTCAGTGTAACCTTTGATAGTGAGATAACCTTCTCCATAAATCAAGAACTCATCCTTAGTCCTTCTCAAGTACTTAAGGATTGCCTTGACGGCCATCCAGTGCTTTTCACCTGGATCTGACTGATATCTGCTCGTGAAGCTCAAAGCCTGAGAGATATCCGGCCTAGTACATATCATAGCATACAAGATGGATCCTATCGCGGATGCATAGGGTATATCCTTCATGCGCATTCTCTCTTGAGCTATCTTCGGACACTCAGCTTTAGATAGGTTAATCCTTTGTCATCAGGAGATAACCTTTCTTAGAATGCTCAAGGTTGAACCTATTCAACACCTTGTCTATATATGTACTTTGAGAAAGACCTAACAGCCTCTTGGATCTATCCCTGTAGATCTTTATACCTAGTATAAATGCTGCTTCACCAAGGTCTTTCATGGAGAACTTTCTTGACAACCATACTTTAACGTTTTGAAGAAGAGAAATGTCATTTCCTATTAGCAGAATGTCATCAACATACAATACTAGAAAAACGACTACACTCCCACTAACCTTCTTGTAAACACAAGGCTCATTTGCATTTGGGCAGAAATCCAGTTCCCGGATTGTCTGATCAAACCTTATATTCCAACTCCTGGATGCCTGCTTAAGTCCATAAATGGATCTTTGTAGCTTGCATACCTTCGAGCCATTCTGAGATGTAAAACCCTCAGGTTGTGTCATATACACATCCCGGTCTAAATCCCCATTCAGGAATGCTGTTTTTACATCCATCTGCCAGATCTCATAATCGTAATGAGCAGCAATGGCGAGGAGTATCCTTATGGATTTGAGCATGGCTACCGGTGAGAAGGTTTCATCATAGTCAATACCTTCCCGTTGACTATAACCTTTCACAGCCAACCTTGCTTTATAGGTAATTACATTACCATCCATGTCTGTCTTCTTCTTGAAGACCCATTTGCACCCAATTGGTCTAACCTCTTACGGTGCATCAACCAAATCCCAAACTTGGTTCTCATACGTGGAATCCATTTCTGATTTCATGGCCTTTTGCCATTTATCAGAATCTGAGCTTTTCATTGCCTCATCATATGTCCTTGGTTCATCATCCTCCACAAGATATAGTTCCTTATCATTAGTGATGATAAACCCATATCTATCAGGACCCTTATAAACACGACCTGATCTTTGCAATGATTGTGTTTCGACGGTTTGTTCTTGGATCACACTCTCTTGTGTATCTAGAACGGGGTCAATCAGTTGATCGTCTGTTTCTTCCTCTTGAAATTCCAGTTCAATATTGCTCCCACTAACCTTTTCAAGTAAGTGTTCCTTTTCCAAAAAGTGAGCATTCCGAGACACAAATACCTTTTGTGCTTCGGGTTGGTAAAACAGATACCCAATTATTTCCTTTGGATATCCAATGAACAGACATTTGTCAGCCTTAGCATTTAGCTTATCTGACGCTATCCTCTTTACCATAGTAGGACAGCCCCATACTCTTAAGTGATTTAGAGATGGCTTTTTGTTACACCAACTTTCATAAGGTGTAAAATCAACTGATTTAGAGGGCACTCTGTTTAAGACATAAACCGCGCTCTCAAGTGCATATCCCCAAAAGGATTTACTAAGAACTGTATGGCTCATCATGGACCTGACCATATCTAATAAAGTCTGATTCCTCCTTTCTGACACTCCATTATGTTGGGGTGTATAAGGAGGGGTCCACTGGGGAACTATCCCATTTTCCTTTAGATAATCCTGAAACTCCTGACTTAAGTATTCTCCACCTCAATCCGATCGAAGTGTTTTAATACTTTTCTCAAGCTGTTTCTCTACTTCAGCTCTGAATAGTTTGAATTTTTCAAAACTTTCAGACTTGTGCTTCATCAAGTACAAATAACCGTATCGTGAGTAATCATTAATAAAGATTATGAAGTAGGAGTATCCTCCTAGTGCCTGAACACTCATTGGACCACACACATCAGTGTGTATAAGTTCCAATGTACTCGTGGCTCATTCACCCTTTCCTTTAAAGGGTAACTTTGTCATTTTTCCTTTTAAACAAGGTTCGCAATCACCATAAGACTCTAAGTCTATTGAGCCCAAGTCTCCACGCTTATGCTACTTAGTTAAGCGATCTTTGTTTATGTGGCCTAAACGGCAATGCCATAAGTAAAAGGAATTCTCATTATCTAATTTAACTTTCTTCACATTGTTTATATTGAAAACTTTTGTTTTAGTATCAAGAATATAAATGCCACCTTTCAACATTCCATAACCATAAAGAATATTATTCAAACGAATCTAACAATTATTATTCAAAAATAAAATTTCAAATCCCTCTGTTGCTAAACACGCAACAGATACAATATTCTTAGTAACACTTGGAATGTAATAACAATTATTCAAAACTAAAACAAGTCCACTTGGCAAAACAAGACTAAAGCTCCCTACGGCTAATGCAGCAACTCTGGCTCCATTTCCCACACGTAGGTCCATCTCCCCTTTTGCAAGTTTTCTACAGTTCCTTAGTCCCTGCACAGAAGTACAGATATGAGATCCACAACCAGTATCTGATACCCAAGTGGATTCTTGCAGAAAAGTAGCAAAGTTTTCAATTACAAATATACCTGAAGTAGATGCCTCTATAGGCTTCTTCTTCAAATGCTCAAAAGCAGGAGCTTTGCAATCCCTCTTCCAATGTCCCAGTTTCCCACATTAGAAGCAGACATACTTAGATGCCTTCTTTTCATTCTTCTTCTTACTGATTCTTTTCTTGGCACCCAGTGCCTGCTTCTTCTTCTTAGAAGCCTTGCCTTTTTCAACCAACAGTAGAGGTTTCTGAACTTTCTTGATCTGAGGTTCTACTATTTTTAGCATGTTAATTAATTCAGGGATAGTTGAATTAATCCTGTTCATGTAATAGTTAGTTACGAAGCCTGAGTAACTATCTGTCAAGGACATCAACACAAGGTCAATGCTCAAGTCATGATTCATCTCGAATCCTAATCGATTCAGCTTCTCAAGGTATCCCAAAAGTTTCAGTACATGCTGAGAGGCGGAGGTGCCAGCCTGCATCTTAGTCCCGAAAAGGAGCTTGGAGGTCTCATACCTCTCTGTCCTCTCCCTCTCCGAAAAGAGTTCTTCAAGATGGAGAACCATATCCTCCAAGGGCATGTTCTCATGTTGTTTCTAAAGCTCAGGATTTATGGACCCCAACATAATACACATGGCAGTCTCACGATCTTTCCTGTGCTTCAACCAGGCATCATGTTCCACATAATCCTCAACATCAGGTTCTACAGGGAAAATTTCACTTAGGACATAGGCAATTCCCTCAGATCTGAGAACTATTCTCACTGCTCGGAACCAATCAGAAAAGTTCGGGCCATTCAATTTGGTGTCAAGTAACATACGGAGATTAAAATTGGAAGCCATTTTCAACCTAAGACATAAGAAAAGAAAAGTGTTTAGATATTAGTTTAAGTACATGTATTTAATATGAGGTCTTTTAATTATATACATTTTCCTACTATTTTCTTCAAAATTTACAATAGCCCATTCTATTGAATTCGTGAATTTTAGCCCAGCTAAATTTCCTAGAAGGTAGCATCTATAACTAGTCTATTACAACCCCCAATTTTATGAGTCAAGTCATAATAGTAAGTCATAGTTGGAATCCCATTCCATTTGCATCGCATGCAATTGCTAATTCATTCAAGTTCCCTAATCCCAAGGGACGTGTGCTCTTATATTAGCATCTCCTTGAATATGTCTCAGATCATGGCCTAGCCCCCAATTTTATGGTGGACTACCCCAGCTCTGTTAAGGCAGACCCTATCTCAAACTTTACAACCAATCAATGTAAAAGGAACGCTTTGCGTAGCACTTTGATAGCCCAAAAAGACCGTATTATAAATTTGAGTAAGGAAGACTATAACTTGCCTTAATATACTTATTTTGAGATTTTATTGGTGTTAAACGTCTCACCCAATCTAGGATTTTATCAGATAGACAAAATTATAATGACTTGTATTAATTCAAGGAATTTTAGAATTAATTTATAAGGTCTAACCTTAGGTGGGTTCAGCTCTTTATTATAATTGTTCCATCAACCTAGATTATATGCAAAATAATTAACACTTTTATTTGTTACATTTATATTGCATTTCCTTTAAGCTTTTATTCAATAATTTTAATTTTTTACTTTGTTATAGAAACATATATAAGCACCACCTTATATACTAAAAATAAATTAGTTCATATTAATCCCCGATTGGTCATTTCAAATTGCACCGATATAGGTTCCCAGGTAGGAGAGGTGCCCTATGAGGAGTAGACACCAAGTCCAATCCTTAACCAGAACAAATACGGGCACAAACTTGAAGACCAATGGATTCTCTTGAACTAATAAATTTTGTTCTTCCAATTCATGTAAATTGGGAGCATCTATAACCCATGTAATTTAAATAAATTATTGACACTTGTATAATTTGAGTAAAATAAATTATTGACACTTGTATAATTTGAGTAAGTTGAGCAGACTTATTCAAAATTATTCATAACTAATTTCTAACCTTGAAATGAAAAGCAGAAGTTTATATATATTGTTTCAAACAATTAAATAAACAAATCATTTCATTTAGAAAATAATATTTAGTTTGCTTCTAACTAAATTATGCACTAAATAGGCAGGCCCTGATACCACTGTTGGGAACTGACAGTCAATTTGAACATGCATAAGAGGCATGACGGAAATTCAAAATTTTGTCCCTGTCCCAGGAACTCCTATTAGTTGCATATAAATTAAATAAAGCCTTAACTAAATAATTCTCTACCTAGGTTAGCATGCTAAAGGACTAGGCATACCATAATTCCAAATTATATCCTAGTATATTTATTTTATATTAAGCATAAAATAAACTAAGCATGTAAAAATAACTTAAGCATAATTATTAAGTCTAAAAACGCTTAAAGAAAAAGACTTAATAATTAAAAGAGAAAAAAAAAGAACTTATCAGTTGAAGCGTGCTTTAGCAGGACCTTCTTGCACAAGCCTCCAATCGTAGGATAGCCTCTATCAGTATCCACACGAACCCCACCAACCAAAACCTCCCCAGGAGGAAGAACTAAGAAGCCTCGAGTAGTTGCTAGACCACTCTAGAAGCCTCACCCAAAATATAAACTAGCGGTGCCTGAATAAATTCAGGCTCCACAAAAATAACTTGCTCAAGTACCCGAGAGATTAATTATCTCGCTTAGGATTTATGCTTTGAGCTTGGTACAATTTGAAAGGAAAGGGGAAAGCTATATAGGCTTGGGGGAGCATTTTGCTCCCCCAAGCCTATATATAGGCTTTCCCCTTTCCTTTCAAATTGTACCAAGCTCAAAGCATAAATCCTAAGCGAGATAATTAATCTCTCGGGTACTTGAGCAAGTTATTTTTGTGGAGCCTGAATTTATTCGGGCACTGCTAGTTTATATTTTGGGTGAGGCTTCTAGAGTGGTCTAGCAACTACTCGAGGCTTCTTAGTTCTTCCTCCTGGGGAGGTTTTGGTTGGTGGGGTTCGTGTGGATACTGATAGAGGCTATCCTATGATTGGAGGCTTGTGCAAGAAGGTCCTGCTAAAGCACGCTTCAACTGGTAAGTTCTTTTTTTTTCTCTTTTAATTATTAAGTCTTTTTCTTTAAGCGTTTTTAGACTTAATAATTATGCTTAGATTATTTTTACATGCTTAGTTTATTTTATGCTTAGGTTATAACTTAGAGTTATAACATGTTTAGTATAAAATAAATATACTACGATTTAATTTGGAATTATGGTATGCCTAGTCCTTTAGCATGCTAACTTAGGTAGAGAATTATTTAGTTAAGGCTTTATTTAATTTATATGCAACTAATAGGAGTTCCTGGGACAGGGACAAAATTTTGAATTTCTGTCATGCCTCTTATGCATGTTCAAATTGACTATCAGTTCCCAACAATATCGTGACAATTGAATTTCATCTTAGTATATTAGACATTCTAAATATTCGAATACCAAAGGTGTCACTATGGATTGAACCTTGGTTATCCATCTTGAATACTCGAAGATAATATACACATAAGTCAACATTCTAACATGTTCTTACTTGACACTATCTTTTACTAGCATTATGTCCTTATCCTTCATAAGCATATCAAAGTCAAGTCCAAGCTTCTTGAAGCGGCTAAACTTCATGCTTATCTAGGTAGCCTTTTTGCTCTTGCACCTACGTATGCAATTTTTCAAAAAGGCTATTAAGAAGTTAAACTTCAATCTCCTTTACTTGCAGGTCTGAACACACACCTTGGGATATATTAATTAGTGTGTTCCAATCTTTAGATGTTAAGTTTTCCTTATTGAATTCAGCACCTAACGTCATATTAGGTGGGAATTGGGTATCTTAACATAAGAGATTTCAAATGGACTCTAATTTCATCCCCATAGCCAACTTTTGCACAAGATCTTTCCTTAACCCTTTGGTTATATGATCGGCTAAATTATGCTCAGTTTTTACAAACTCAGATTCCATTGTCGAATCATTCATACAAGTTTATTTCTTAGACACCCAAGAAGTAACACCTCCCCCAAGAAGAATCACTCACCAGCTTGTGGACGAACTATCCTCCTCATAAGAAAAATAACTTGTATCCGACTAACCTTCAAAAATCGAAGGAAGCCATTAGAAACGCGATACGTGGCATTATGTTGACCTGTCAACTTTGACTTTTGACTGACATGTGTCAGTCAACTATTGACATGTCAACCCCAAAAGTTAAACCAATGCCACATTAGATGACGGTTAAAGTTGAATAAGGACAAGTTTTTGTCAACGCTTAATTTCACTAAAGTGTCGCCAAAACTGCTTCACTTACATTCTTTCTTGCGACACAAAAAAAATATTCTGGCAACGCTCTTAAAATCGTTACCATATCAACTAGTATCCTTATTTCTGGCAACACTTATAAAAGCGTCGCAATAGATCACAAAACCGTTGCCAAAACTGCTACATGAAGCATCACCACATATCATGAGCCGTCACAAACGGTTGTCACAAAAACTAACCGTCCTGACTTTTTATTTTGCGACGGAATTTCTGACGGAATAAGAATCCCTCACAAACCGTCACAATAAACCATCAACTACCGCGAAAAATAGTTGTCACAAATGAATCGCCGCAACTTTTCATTCTGCAACGAATTTTGAAACGGATTCAGAATTCCTTGTAAAATGCAGAAAAACAAATTTCGAATTTAAATCATTCTGAAAACATTTCCGGCCTTCGATCAGACCCTTTCTAAAGTTTTTCAACGTCCCGAGTCCAATGGCGATGTTCTTTTCACGAAAAACTGAACCTAAATAAGTCATTTACACAAAATGACTCGAGAATCAAGATTCTTTTCGGGAAAACTAAGGCTTCAAGTGAAAAATAAGATTCAATCTTTGTTGGGTCTTATAAATAACTCAGGCTTTAAGCGCCAAATAAGATTCAATCTTTGTTGGAATTCCGGTAGAATGAAGCCTGGATAATTTTGAAGTCGTGACGAACACTTTCAGATTGAATCTTATTTGGTGGTTCTACCAAATAGACCAATCGGATAAAATAAAAAATGACAAGAACTTAGAATGAATTTTTGTTGTGAAGAAAAGTGAACCAAAATTGTAGAAAACGTTGCAAAAAGCTCTACATATAAGTGTTGCCAATGCCATGTTTTATAGACCTGATATGAACAGTCACAACTCTTCAGAACAGAAGTGTTGCGAAAAGACATGTCCATTCGAGCAGCTGCAACAGTTCATAACAGAAGTGTTGCAAAATGTAGCTCTCAGACCCTCGTAAGCTAAGTATCGTAATAGAACTCGAACAAGTGTGCACTCCATACTCTCCTAACTTGTTCGATGAAATTTTATGACCGTATTGATCAACTAGTTGATCCAATTACACTAAAATACCATCACAATCTTACTGTAATAACATAGTTGTATACGGAAAAAATAGCATGAGATTGCCTATGCCTTTTTAAAGGAGCTCTCGTGGCAGTTTGGCCTTAAGTTTCTGCAACTTTTCTGAAAAATTTCATTTTCAAACTTTTTTTAAAAGGTATAGATTTGTTTTGGAGAAAATAAATCAGACAGTTCTTAATTAATTAGTATGAAAGATCAAAATATATTATTCAAAATCAAAATATATAATATTATTAAAAATTTATAAAAATAACTTATTTTAAAAGCGGTCAGCATTTTTTTAACCACCAAACCTGTTAATATTTTTCGTTCTGCATTTTGAAAACTGTTCGCATTGACCTTTTGAAAAAGGTGTCTGGAGGCGTACAAAATGAAACTAGAAAATTGGGGACGGGAAAATTAAATTAATTCTAGTTACAATTTCAATATATACAGTTTAAATATGAAGCGAAGCCCTACAAGTACTCCAAGAGTTTAGGTTAGATTTTTTTTTACTGGAAGTATAGATTAGATTTATTTCATTCGAGGGCTTGGAATCACTCAACCATTTTACATATCTGGTCCCTCTGAGTAAGATATATTCATGGGTTCGATTGAGATGAAATTGAATGTTGGGATTAGATTTATTTTATGCGATACACGTCATTCAACTAATGGAATGAAGTACCAATTTATAAGTTTGGTCCCTCTAAGCAAGACATGTTCACGAGTTGGATTGAGTTGAGATGAGCTCAAGTCAGATCGGACTTAGTTGACTTTTATCTATTAGCTCATTCCAAACTTATTTCAACCCTCCTAAATTTTTTCCCCACTAGGCTAGGGTTAGGTGGGACAAATACTACATATATGTTGTCCCAATAATATTACATCCAACCAATCAACTAAGCTTTAAGTCTCATTCCAGGTGGAGTCGACTATATGGGTGTTCTGATGTTACGAAGCTCTATCAAAAGTCGGACGTTCATCCATATTTAGCAAAAGCATATATTTCGAAATAGATATATTATCCAAATAATATTACATCAAACTTTTAAAAATAGGAACATAACTAAACCTTTTTTAACTAATAGTATCTGTATTTTAAACTCAATAATTAAAAATATTACATTATTTATAAAAAAATTATTTTTATAAAAGAATTTGGGTCAGCCATCCAATAAAATTTCAAACTAATCTCAAACTCAATATACTTTATCGACTTTAATGAGTTCAAGCCGAACCGAACAAAATTCAAAAAAATTATTTGAAAAAAGAACTAAAATGTACTATTTCGGCCCAATCATTCAACCCATAAACTAAATAACAAAATGTGACCAATACATTATAGACTCCAGTAGGCTGGACGGACACTACCCAAGCTCACGAACAAGTCTACTTTGAGCTTCGTTGTAACCTTGTGGTGTGAGTAGATAAAGATCATAAAACATAGTTAATATCTGATCGAGGCCGTTAAAAAGCATCCAACGGCAAGGATCGAAACACGCTGCTATGCTACGGTGAACCAAATCCCAACATATAAAACACAGTTATATAACGAATTAACGATAAATGTTAAGAATGGCCAATTTGATGTGTTCCAAACTGCCTCAAAGGCTGCCAGTTCTCGCATCTGCCTATCCTTTTTGTTCGGCAAGACCGCAAAGGAAGTGGAACAGCGTATTCAGACCACCTCGTCGACTGGTTTTAGGACTAGGCGCTTCGTTTTGGGCGCAATTTCTCAGTATGTCTGGTCCCAAATCCTTCATTGCTTCTGCACGGCTAAAGGGCGCTGTTGAAGAGGTGAATTTTCAGCATTTCTTTGTGTATTTGTGTTAATTTATGATTCTGTTCTTGAATTTCTTTTCAGGGGTTTTCAATTTTATTGAACAATTTTGAAATTTTTCCCTGAATGTGAGGCATTTAAATTTAATTGGGTTAAGATTAGTTTAGAATTAATTTAGGTTTACAACTTTTAAGGCACCCAACTGTAGAGAATCTCAATGGTTGAAGAAAGATGAAGAGCGAAAAAGAACCTTATAGGACTGACCTATCTATCCAAGTTGTGATCTTTCATTCCTTGAGCTTTTGAAACATTTGGCGCCTGTTGGGATAGTGCTTATTTGGTTCCTAATAAAGACCACAATACATGTCAAATTTAAGCCAAATATTCTATTAAAAAGAAGGCCTCGTGCATACTTAGGGCCTGTTCTTTTCAACGTTGAAAGTTGAACTGAACTGAAGTTGACTGAACTAAAATGAACTGAACTTATTTTAGTGTAAATTTATAACCACGCATAGTTGAACTGAACTGAACTGAACTGAAGTGGTCTGAAGTCTGAACTAAAATGGTCTGAACTGAACTGAACTCAATTGAATTGTAGTCCCAAAGAACAAGGCCTTAGCTCCTCAACTTGGCACTTTAATCAGTTGGCGCCTTTAACTTTAAAAGTGTTTACCAGCCCTCCAAACTAGGTAAAAGTGTTCCTGCATCGCCCTCAGTGCCAAATGTCAACTTTTGATTGGAGAGAGTTTGAAATTTTGAAAAGTCAAACCAATCACAAGATGATAGGTGGCACTGAGGGGTTTGTTGTGAACATTTTTGCCAAGTTTGAAGGGCGGGTAGATACTTTTAAAAGTTGGAGGCGCTACCCGATAGAAAGTGCCAAGTTCGGGGGGCTAAGTATGCATAGAAAGTGCCCAGTTTGGGGGCTAAGTATGCGCTAAGGCTCTGTTCTATTGTACTACAATTCAATGTACTTCAAATCAGTTCAGACCACTTCAGTTCATTTCAGTCCACTTCACTTCAGTTCAGTTCAGTTATGCGTAGTTATAAATTTACACTAAAATAAGTTCAGTTCAGCTCACTTCACTTCAGTTCAGCTTTTAGAAGTTGAAAAGAACAGGGCCTAAATCTAAAAAGAATACAAAGATTGGACGAAATGTGCTTAATTTCCACAAATGTGCTCCTGAGTTGGCCATGGCTCAAAAGGGCGCATTTCGGATATGTTAGGGTCTTAATATGTGAAATGTGCTTAATTTCCATGTCTTTTTTGTCAAATCAATAGGTATTGATGAATGTGGAATGGCCAGAGCAGTTTCCTTTCAAGGATGAGGATTTCCAGCGGTTTGATGAGTAAACTCACTTAACTTCTTCTTATCTCTTTTACTAATTTCTATGTTCAAGTCAACAGATTTTACTTCTAACAGTTGTTACTGTACTAAAATCCTCAATCACTTCAAACTTTTAATGTTCCATATACTTCCATATCATGTTAAGAATTTTTAGGCCTTGTTATTTTAGACTGCAATTTAATTCAATTCAAATCACTTCAGTTCAGTCCAGTCCACCATAGTTCAGTTCAGCTATGCGGTAGTTATAAATTTACACTAAAATAAGTTTAGTTTAGTTCAGTCCAGTTCAGTTCAGCCAACTTCAATTGAGTTTTGTTCAGTTCAGCTTTCAAAAGTTGAAAACAACAGGGCCTGAGTCTTTAAATTCTGAAGTTAAGGCATTGAAATTTGTAGGTCTTCAGACTCATTGTTCTACGAAGCTCCGAGATTCGTGACACACATTGATGACCCTGCAATTGCCGCTCTTACAAAGTACTACTTGGACGTTTTCCCTCCCAGTAACACTCCGGGAGTTAGCATCTTGGACATGTGTAGCAGTTGGGTAAGACCAAACCACTGTAAAATGTGTTTTAGACCTCATTATAAGTTGAAGAATTGCGTTAACATAATCCTGTTCCTGTCTTTATTTTGTAGGTCAGCCACTTCCCTAAGGGATACAAGCAAGATAGAATAGTAGGACAAGGCATGAACGAAGAAGAGCTAAAGCGAAACCCAGTATGAAATCTTGCAACCTTATTTCTAGAGAACTATTGTAATGATTTGATCGTTCTTGCACCTATAGATAGGATATTTCCGTGGATTAATACAATCCATTGATTTGGTTATTGTTTCTGTAGGTCCTGACAGAGTACATTGTTCAAGACTTGAATGTAAACCCTAAACTTCCATTTGAAGACAATTCATTTGATATCATTACTAATGTGGTATGTCCTTTTCCCGTCTCTTGATTTTCATTGTGCTACAAATAACATATGCTTTGCAGAAAATAGCTTCAACAAATCTTGATTTGATTTTGAATTCCTTACATGTTAAATAGATTGGCGTGTTGTCGTATTTCATATCATTGACTTTTTAGTTGCGTCTGGATTCTAATTGATTCGAAATTCTAATTTCTAATTTCGTCCTACTTATCTGAAATATTTCACAGGTGAGCGTCGATTACCTAACAAAACCTCTGGATGTTTTTAAAGAGATGAGACGAGTACTTAAGCCTGGTGGATTGGCCATAATGAGGTGAGAACTTTTATCTCTCTAGTCCATACGGACTTGAACCATTCTAGATGTTCAATTTTTGTTATAGACTTGTTACCTTTGACTTGTATCAGTTTTTCGAATCGTTGCTTTTGGACAAAAGCGATATCGATATGGACATCAACGGGTGACGTTGATCACGTTATGATTGTGGCATCATATTTCCATTATGTTGGAGGGTTCGAGCCTCCTCAGGTATAAAGTTCCTTCTTTTTCATTATTACCGTGATACGGCTGTATGTTGCTTATGAATAATTTCAAATTTAGCTAATGTTAATTTGGGTGCAGGCTGTTGATATATCCCCAAACCCAGGACGATCAGATCCTATGTACATTGTTTATTCTCGAAAGGCTTCTACAGCATAAGATTGAAGGTACAGGCTGTCCATCAACTGCCTTCACTTTTGTATATTTCAATTAGTTTTTTTATTGTTTTGTCAATCATTAAATTACAAACTCCTCTTGTTACAACTTGAGCCATTAATAGGTGTACAACTCCAAATAGAATCCATTCTTTGAACGGATCTGTACAATACATATATGTAAATCCAAACCATATGCAAGCATTGTTTTACATTTTCCATAATATATGTTCAGTTAACTCAAGATTCAGTTGATCTACTTGTTCTCTATGTTCATAAACTTGCTCAATGTTTCTCAAAATCTTGAAGATTTGGTATCTTTTTGTTATGCTTTGTCAACAAATGTTCTCCATTTTCTCTTATCAGTGATGCTGTAAATATTTGGTTCATGTAACTTCTATATGCTCAGGTACAGTTGATATGTGTGATCTAGACCTTATCAAGGGCCGGCTACCCATCGGGCCTGGCCCGATCTTGATTTCGCATCTGAGCTTGGAAACTCGTTTATTTTACTAAGCTCGGCCTGAACCCACTAAAGCCCGAAGTTTTATGGGCTGGCTTGGTTTTTATATAAATACCCAAACCCGACATGGGTCTCGTCCGATGAATAATGGAACTAAAGATTAACCATTATATCACTTTAGATTATAATGGACTAAAGCAAAATGACTCATTAAACTGTCTGAGCTTCTTTTATTGTAAAGTGATGAATAGCTGTTGCAACTCCACTTTAGGGTCAATTGGAAATAACCTCTCTATAATTACAGGGGTAAGGCTGGGTACACCCAATCCTCCTTACCCTGCTTGTGCGGGAGCCTTGTTAGGCATTGGGATAATGTTGTTATTGCTAGATATATTTTTACATTATATTTGGTAATTGTTTTGAATTTTTTGATTTAACCTATTAACCTATTAGGATCTTTAAATTTACTACAATAAATACCATTATATATTAAAATATTTAACTAAAGAATGTAATTATAGACTTATCCAAATAAGGTATAATTTTTGGAGCGCAATTAATATAGCTATTAGGCAAAAGAGTCGCTTCTAATGCAGAAATAGTAATACAATACAACACAGAAGTAGAGATTACAACATAACAAGCTCTTTTAGACATTAACACCATTGAATCCATTACTCATTTTCTTCATGGACTCAAACCTAGGCCCCTTGTCTAAAAACTTTGTCGCAGAATAAAACTTCAGATAATCTCCAAAACTATACCCATAAGGGTACATTAGCTTAGAAGCCGGAGAAATGATAGCATCACCAGCAGGATTATAGAATGTAGCAATAGATAGCCTGCTTCCATTCTTATCGGCCAGGACACGGTGTAAAGCACTTCTGTACCTGCCATTACTCAGTACTTCTAACTGGTCTCCGGTGTTCACGAAAATCCTGTTATTTATGGACGGTGGGATTGCCACCCATTGGCCGTCTTTCCAGAATTCAAGGCCTGGGACTTGGTCATCTTGGAGCAACAGGATGATTCCCCCGGCATCGGTGTGTTCCCTTAGCCCTCTTACTAGCTCTGGCTGTGGACATTTCGGGTATTTCGCCACTTTTGTTCCTACTGAAGGGCCTTTGGACCCTGAGAATGTGTTCTTTATGTAGTCTTTTTCCAAACCTAGGTTCTCTGACATGAGCTCTGCAGTGGCCTCGGCTAGCTTGATCAGTTGAGTAATGTACTCCTCAATTGATTCTCTGTACCATATACAATGAGTTAGTTTCACATAAATGAAAAGGCCAAATACATCGACCTCTTCTCCAAATTGGCACATTCCACCTACCGGCCCTTGAACTTGAAAAGTTTCCCAGTAGCTCTGCAACTTGATAAAAATGCTCCAGTTTGCCCCGAGCTCTTGGTTGGAGAGAGGAAAAAAAAAAAAAATGACATGTTTGAAAACTCAAACCAACGAGAAGCTAACAGGTAAGGGAGTAGACTGATGTACTTTTTTAAAAGTTGAAGGAGCTACGGGGATATTTTCAAAAGTTCGTAGGTAGTAGGAGGAACGTGTTAACTTGGAGGAGCAGTTGGTGTCTTTGACCGAGTCAAAATTATGTAGTTTAGGCCTAATAAATCACCAGCCTCTTGACTGCCTCCGTGACCTTTAAAACGCACGTTGTTTCCCTTTAAACTTGCAAAAAAATGTACTTGTTTGCCTCCTGAACACCTTGTATTTGTTTCTGGTTGGTTTGACTTTTCAAAATGTCATATTTCAATTTTTCTCTCTCCAGCCGGAAGCTGACACGTGGCGTTCATGAGACAAACTGCGCTTTATGCAAGTTTAAGGAGTAACAAGGCACGTTTTAAAGGTCAGGGCAGTCGGCTATTTGGGCTCCTCATTACTTACCCAAAATCGCCAGGCAAGTTTGGGATTTCATCGATATTGGATTCAGGACGATGCCAAATGAAGTAGGAGCTCTCCCAGTCAACTTCAGATGCATTTTGTTCGTTATTCAACCGCTTAGCTATCTCAGATTCATAGAAGCTTTCCTTGAGGTTTTTCTCATAGTGCAAATTGACCAACTGCTTCACCTTCTCCATCAACTTCTTGTCAATTCCATGGTTCTCAATCTGCACAAATTATATCACAATACAAAATCATTACAGACAGGGTATCACTCATTACAAAACTAGGCGCATACCTGAAAAAAGCCCCAATTTTCGCAGGCTTCATGAAGAATAGCTAACATGTTGCCCCTGTTCTCGCCGTTGAACTGACTAAAATCTATAACTGGGATATTTTTTTGCTCCATTCTTGCTAACTTAGAGTGATGAAAAGATGGGGATTTGCTACTAGTATATATAGGCTCAAGGTGTAGGAGGTAAATTATTTGTTTAATTAGTAGGACAGTTAGATTAGTTGCAAGTTAACCCAACGTCAACTGTAGACAATAGTATATAATTAGGCAACTTTGGGGATTGTCAATATAATAAAAATTCAATTTAATTACTTATCTCACCTACAGTCCCTTATGAACTTTGTAAAGGAACATATAGCCCCTTTTGACTTTTAAAAACGGTACTAGTTTGTCTTTTGAACGTCGCATGTCAGCTTCTGATTTGAATGAGAAAAATAAGGAAAGTGATATTTTCGAAAAGTCAAACCGGCTAGAAGACGACACGTGGCAATCATTAGACAAATTGATACTCTTTTTGAAAGGTAAGAGGGAATAAAATCTGCTATCCTTATTTTGGTGTCTCTTTCGGCATCTTCATTTAAAATCCGACACGTAGTTGTTTTTCAAGAGAAAGAAACAAATTGGAGGAGTTGATCATGCATTTGAGGTAATAATTTTTGTGTCTATGTTGGATTCATCATTGCCAGTCATCACTTGTCACTTGCATGCTAAGAATAGTAGTAGCTTTCTTCATTCCGAAGGACTAGGCCTCTTCTTTCGCCCCTTGAAAATTCCCAAGTTGGGATTGTTGACGTTATTTATTACTAACATTCATCACTTGTCTAAATGTTTGCCATTATGATTGTATCGAATTGAAACATTGATCTTTAGTACATTTCAATCAATTTCAGCTATTCATTGAGTTTTAATGGTCCAGATTTTATTGCATCATGGACCTGCAAACCACTAAACTGAATCTAGACCACTAAAACTCAATACATATTTTAGATTGACTGAAATGTACAACTTTACAAACCCTTGACAGAATCCAAATCCTTGTTTATTAGTTTAGGCGACAAAACTGTGGGTAGAATTGGAATTTGCTTCCAAAACCAGCCCAACTGAAAATTTGAAACCGTGGGCAGTATCAAATCTACCAATGCCATTTTCTTACTGAGTTAATATTTTAAAGTTGGTCCTCAATTATTGTTCGTCTCTTAATGGGTGTCTGTCCAAATTTCGTCAAGTTTTCTGCTGTCTACTGTTTTTTTCAAATTTACTAGTCTGCGACTAGTTAGGTAACTTTTGAAAGCATGGGACAAGTTATGCATGTGAATTTTGTACATACTTTTTCAGCTTAATATATTGTTTGCCCCTAAAACTTGACAGAAAAAGTTAGATGTCTCTCTGAATTTTTAAAAGTTTCAACTTAGCCCTCTAAATTTGGCAAAAGTGTGCACCAATTTGCCCCCTCAATGCCGAGTGTCAGCTTCTGATTGATTTGACTTTTCAAAGATGTCACTTTTGTGGGTTTTTTTCTTCAATCGGAAGCTGGCACGTGGCAAAGATGGGGCAAATTGGTGCACTTTTGCCAAGTTCAAGGGGGCAAACTGGTTCATTTTTATCAATTTTAGGAGGCGAATTGGAAGAACTCTTGAAAGTTCAGGGTGCCATCTGATTTTCCATACCAAATTAAGGGTGACATCTGATTTTTCATTCTAAGCTCGGGGACAAACGATGTATTTGGCCCACTTTTTGTGAATCATTTGCAGGATGGTTGGTTACTTTTTATATTTTAAGTAATTTCGCTGAGTTAACAGTGAAAGCATCAAATGTAGCTCAGTTGCTAAGTTTCAAATATTTTTGCGTTTCATTTCAAGAAAAAGGAATTCCAATGAAGGCTTTAATTGCACTCAGTAAACGCCGCTTTCCAATTTCACTTTGATCAAGCATTTGGTTACCACCGTTTGAATTCCTAAGCTATAATTCAGTAATTGTAAACATTACATTTTTGTTTGAATTTTGACATGGTACTTGAAAGCAATTATTGACGGAGGGTATTGATTTATAAACCAAAAACTTGTAAAAATATCATTGTCCAATAGTTTTTTTTAAGCAAGGTAGAGGATTTTTTTTTGCGAACTAGCCAATTAATTGTGAGGTTTGAACCCACCAATCCATATATTTTGAATTCTCCAAGAGTGACCGACGAACTTGGTGGGACAGAAATGAGGTTGCATTTAGAATTTATCTCACTCAACCTCTTATTAATTTAATTTGAAAATCACATCATTAATAAGTTAAATATTTAACTTATTCTTTCAAGTTAAACATTCTCCATGTTTCCCAACTTAAAATTATGGGTAATTTTATAATAACACCCAAAAATTGATGATCTATGATATCGATCAATCTCTATCATTCATCTAATTAGATGAAAAGAAGATGAAGGGTGAAAATGGTCTGAATATTATTGAGTATCAATTCTTAGGTGTTAGTATAGCATTACCCTAAAATTACATATCCTTGTTACATGACTCAATTAACAATAGTAATAACTTGGATTAAAAAAAAGGAAAAAAAAACAATAGTAATAACTTACTAGAATATTAACGAAATAATACACGGTCAAGATTAACTTCATAGTTACGATGGATTCAGATATCAATTGGTTGGCAAATTAATTTTATTTGTCCATTGCTAAAAAATAAACTCCAAACTTGTCAAATGTGTGCAACACGGAGTTGCATTCTTTGCCTACCCAATTAATATGTTTACACCAATTTTTCAAATTGGTAAGTGAAGCCATTTGCCTATAAAAGGCACTCCATGCATATCCAAATTCATGAAGCAATTTAAGAGTTTCTTTTGCATAGTTGTATTCCCGCAAAAGTGAGTGTGTTTTTAGAGCATTTCCTTTTGTAGAGTTTTGTTCCTACAAGAGAGTGAGAAAATATCAGAGAGGGGGAGTTGAAGGATTTTACCTTGTGAGTAAAATCGGATTATTTCCAACTGTCCTAAAATTATTTTATACCTCAAGTTTGGGTATGCTTGAGAGAGGCTTTATTATTGTATTCTCATTATTTATTGGTGAAGTTATTTTAGTGCCCCGTGATTTTTCCCTTTTAAAGGGTTTCCACGTAAATCTTTGTATCTCTTTATTGCTCTATTTATTTTTATACTTGTTGTTGCAACATCTATTTTAGTTAATACATATCACCTTCCTACCGAATTGATATACGGGACCCAACAAGTGGTATCAGAGCTGTTGGTTCCATAAAGGTGATTGTGTTAATTAAAATGGAAGGTTCTTCAACATCCATGATCAAATTGAACGGTTCAAATTGGTCAATTTGGAAGCCTATGATGGAGGATATATTGTACTACAAAGATATGCATGAAGCAATCGAAGGAGACACCGCAAAGTCGAAAGACATGAAAGATCCAGATTGGAGTAAGTTGAATAGAAAGGCCATTGGTACCATTAGCCAGTGGCTAGATTTCAACGTGTTCGGCCATGTCTCGGAGGAAACATCTGCCCATGAACTATGGAAGAAGCTGCAAGATCTTTATGATCGCAAAACTGCTGGAAACAAGTTGTTCCTGATAAGGAAACTTGTCAACATGAAATACAAGGAGGGAACTCTTGTTGCCGAATTTTTTAATGAATTTCAAATTGCTATTAATCAATTATCTTCCATGCAAACAACACTTGAAGATGAAGTCCAATCCTTATTGTTGCTCAGCTTTCTACCGGAAAGTTGGGATACATTGGTGGTGCTGCGGCTCCAGATGAAAAATTATCCTTAACCACATTGTTAGCACTTTGCTCAACGAGGAGACAAGGAGGAAAGTTACGATTGTCAAAAGTAGCCAAGCTCTTGTCACAGAACATAGAGGTCGGAGCAAAAATCGAGGTCCCAATAATCCTAACAAATCCAAAGGAGGAGACAAGTTAAGAGGCAGATCTAAGTCCAAGGGTAGAGTCAAATGCTACCACTGTGGACTAAAAGGCCATTTGAAGAGGAATTATCGAAAGTTGAAGAGAGAACAGAAGGATGGCAATAATCAGGAGGAAGACAAGAACACCACTGCAGCAACTGAAGAGATTGTTGTTCTTTCTTTTAATCATGAAGAACAATGACTATAAATCTTAAGTCAAGATGATATGGAATGGGTGATCGACACTGCGGCATCTTATCACGCCACTCCCAATAAGGAGTTCTTCGCCTCATACAAAGCATGAAATTTTGGTATGGTGAAGATGGGCAATAATGGCCATTCCAAAATCATTGGAATTGGTGACATTTGTATCAAGACAAACACTGGTTGCACACTCATCCTCAAAGAAGTTAGACACATTCCTGATTTGAGGCTCAACTTAATATCTTGTGGTGTCCTAGATCATGAAGGCTTCGAGAATTTCTTCTTGAGTAGGAAATGAAAGCTTACCAAGAATTCCTTGGTGATTGCAAAAGGTGCCATATGTTGTACACTGTACAAAATAAATGTAGTCATTTGTAAAGATGGACTGCATACTGTTGAAGAAGAGTCTTCACTAAATTTATGGCATAGAAGATTGGCTCACATCAGTGAGAAAGTTGCAAATTCTAGCCAAGAAGGCGCTCGTACCTTCGGGTAATGGTACACCATTATCCCCATGTGATTACTGCCTATTCGGCAAGCAATATAGAGTGTTATTTAGCAAGTCATCAAGCAGAAAGTCAAGTGTTCTCGACTTGGTGCACTCAGATGTTTGTGGCCCCTTTGAATATGAGACCTTGGGAGGTAACAAGTATTTTGTGACTTTCATTGACGATGCATCCCTGAAGTTGTGGATGTATTTTATAAAAACAAAAGATCAGGTATTCCAATCATTCCAGAAATTTCATGTTATGATGGAAAGAGAAACGAACAAGAAATTAAAATGTCTCTGATCCGACAATGGAGGTGAATACACATCATACGAGTTTGAGAACTATTGTTCTAGACATGGAATTCAACATGAAAAGATTGTACCTGGAACCCCACAACACAATGATGTAGCAAAAAGGATGAATCGCACTAATGTGGAGAAGGTCAGATGTATGCTCAAAATGGCTAGCTTGCCAAAGTTGTTTTGGGGAGAAGCAGCACGCATAGCCTACTATCTTATTAATAGGTTACCATCTACTGCTCTAGATTTTGATATTACAGAAAGAGTATGGACTGGAAAAGATGTTCAGTACTCTCATCTAAAGGTGTTCGATTGTAAGGCATCTGCGCATGCGCCTAAGGAGCAACGGTCAAAGCTTGATGATAAATCAAGTCCCTGTATCTTCCTTGGATATGGAGATGAAGAGTTTGGGTACAAACTGTGGGACCCAGAGAAGAAAAAGATCATTAGAAGCAAAGATGTAGTCTTTAGAGAAAATGAGACTATAGAAACCTTTAAGAAGAATGGCAAGTCAGGACTTGTGGATGACATCATTCCCAGCCATGTTCCTTCATCGTCAAACAGTACCATTGGTGGAGATGATGAACAAGTTCAGAACAATGATGAAATTCCAGAGCTAATGGAGGATCACGAGCAAGAAGATGTTGATGAGTAGGGGGAGCAACCCACTCACGAAGCTGAAGCTGAACAATAGCTTAGAAGATCTACCAGGGATCGCTAACCAACATCAAAGTATCCTAGTTCTAAGTATATTCTCCTTACTGATGAGGGGGAGCCGGAGGATTTCCAGGAAGTTCTAACTCATGCATATAAAGAATCTTGGCTAGAGGCAATGCAAGACGAGATGAATTCATTGCTAAAAAATAACACATATGAGTTAGTAGAACTTCTTGAGGGAAGAAAAGCCTTGAAGAACAAATGGGTTTTCAAGCTCAAAAGAGATGGCAATGGAAAGCTACTGAAGTATAAACTCGTCTAGTAGTGAAAGGTTTCCAACAACAAAAGGGAATTGATTTCGATAAGATCTTTTCTTCGGCGGTTAAAATGACTTCTATTCGAGCAGTTCTAAGCTTGGTAGCAAGTTTGAATCTTGAGCTTGAGCAGTTAGATGTGAAAACTGCCTTCCTTCATGGCTACCTGAGGAAGAAATCTACATGGTGCAACCAGAAGGCTTCAAAGTGAAAGGAAAAGAGCACATGGTTTGCGAGATGCAAAAGAGTTTGTATGGGTTGAAACAAGCACCCAGGTAGTGGTACAAGAAGTTCAACTCTTTCATGGGTAGTCATGGCTACAAGAAGACTCAATCAGATCCATGTGTTTACTTCAAGAGATTCTCTGATAACAACTTTATCATATTGTTGTTATATGTTAATGATATGTTGATTGTGGGACAAGATGTTTCTTCAATTTGTAAATTGAAGGAACAGTTAGCAAAGCCCTTTGACATTAAGGACTTGGGTCCAGCATAATAGATTTTGGGCATGGGGATTTTCCGTGATCGAAGCAACAAGATGTTGTGGCTGTCACAAGAAAAATATGTTAAACGTGTGCTACAACATTTCAATATGTTGAATGCTAAACCAGTTAGCGTTCCTCTTGTCGGACATCTAAAGCTGAGTAAGGAATCTTGTCCAACAACTAAAGAAGAGAAGGAAGACATGAAAAAGATTCCATATTCCTCCGCAGTGGGGATTCTAATGTATGCAATGGTTTGCACAAGGCCAGACATTGCACATGCTGTTGGAGTTGTAAGCTGATTTTTAGATAATTCGGGAAGACAACACTGGTAAGCTGTAAAGTGGATTCTCAGATATTTGAAGGGAATTTCAAAGAAATGCTTGTGTTATGGAGGATCTAAACCAATCCTAGAAGGCTTCGTTGATGCTGATATGGCAGGAGATCTCGATCATAGAAAGTCAACTTTGAGATACATATTTACATTTGCCGAGGTAGCAATTTCTTGGCAATCTAAATTACAGAAATGTGTTGCACTTTCTACGACCGAAGCAGAGTACATTTTAGCGGCTGAAGCAGGAAAAGAGATGATTTGGTTAAAGAGATTCTTTGAAGAGCTGGATCAAAAACAAGCTAACTGCATAGTATATTGCGACAGTCAAAGTGTTATAGACTTGAGCAAGAATACTATATATCATTCTCGAACTAAGCACATTGATATTCGATATCATTGGATACGGGAACAACTAGAACAAGAAGTTTTTCATCTAGAGAAAATTCCAACAGAAGAGAACCCTTTAGATATGTTGACCAAAGTAATTCCTCGGGAGAAATTTGAGTTGTGGAATGAGCTGATCGGCATGAGCTTCAATTAGGAGCTGACTCGATACCCTCATGAGTCTGGAGGGGGAGAATTGATGGGTCCAGACATCAATTGGTTGGCAAATTAATTTTGTTTGTCCATTGCCAAAAAAGTAAACTCCAAACTTGTCAAATGTGTGGACCACGGAGTTGGAATCTTTGTCTACCCAATCAATATGTTTACACCAATTTTTCAAATTGGTAAGTGAAGCCATTTGCCTACAAAAGACACTCCTTGCATATCAAATTCATTAAGCAATTAAGAGTTTCTTTGCAGAGTTGTATTCCTGCAAAAGTGAGTGTATTTTTAGAACATTTTCTTTTGTAGAGTGTTGTTCCTACAAGAGAGTGAAAAAATATTAGAGGGAGTGAGTTGAGTGATTTTACCTTATGTGTAAAATCGGATTATTTCCAATTATCCTAAAATTATTTTATACCTCAATTTTGGGTATACTTAAGAGAGACTTTATTGTTGTATTCCCATTATTTATTAGTGGAGTTATTTTGGTGTCTCGTGGTTTTTCCCTTTTAAAGGGTTTCATCGTAAATCTTTGTGTCTCTTTATTGCTCTATTTATTTTTATACTCGTTGTTGCAACATTTATTTTAGTTAATACATATTACATTCCTACCGAATTAATATACGAGATCCGCCATTATGGTTTTGGTTAGACCTGCAACTTTTGTTGCAAAAGAGGGCTCAACTTTTTTAGTATTTGTCCTAATGCTAAGGATTAATCTCGATTTAAATCGATATAAAAAGACTTAGCTCAGTTATTAAGTATTTGTTAAATAAATAATTTTGGAAATACAAACTAAATATAGTAAATATGCTTCACCATTTATTTCCATCTCATCTCATGGCCTCATGCAGCTATTTCAGGCGAAGGTGGGACTAAATCAAATGAACTTTAAGGATTTGGTACCCAAAAAATGTATAATGCAAAAAAAATTATATTATAGGCACATGGTTGAAGAATAAATATTTGAAATGAGCAAATTTAACAAGAAATTTTTTTTTTAAATTTCTAATAAAAACGGGCTTTCAGCCCGTTTTCAGACGATGGTGTGGGAATCTCTCTAAAGGGGAGATTCCCATGCCAAATGGTGAGACCAAACCGGTCTCACCTATTTTAGTGGGTGAATTTATTTTCACCCACTTCATTTATTTCCCCATCTAAAAATTTTTACTCCATTTTATTTCCCACACTTTTCTCTCTTAATTTCAAATTTTACACTTTCATCTCTCTCAACTTTCGTCATTTCCATCTCACAAAACTCCCTTCATTTTGATTTCTATTCTACTAAATTTTAATTCTATAAGTTAAATCCAAGGTAATAATGGTTGTTATTTTTTTAATTTTTTGTTTATTGAATTTATTATTGCAAATGATAATGTTAAACTTATTGTTAATTTTTTTTACAGGATATTTAAAAGTAAAAAAATAGAGGTATGTAAGCCAAATCTTTAAATTTTAGTTTTGATGCAAAATTTATAGTTATTTGCATGTATGAACATATTTTTGATATAATTTTAGTTGGACTAAGGACCTGAAAAATGCAAACTAGCAAAATTTATATATCAAGAATGCACACTTAAACAATAAATCACAAATAGGTGCAACTTTAACCGGGACAAAAATTGATTGTCAGAACCAGTTTTCGCTTTGCACAAAACCAGTTTTCATGCTTTTTATTTTTTAAAAATTCAATACATGCTGCGTTACGGGACTGCCGACTTACCACAAGTCGGAAATAGTTTGAAAATTGGTTTTTTCATGCTTCTTTTTGAAAAAAAAAATAAGTTTTCAGCTGCACCTTTACCAGAAATCGTAATACACTGAATAAATCAAAGGTTACAAGTTTCAAACAGGTGAACAAAATGTACTCTTTAAATATTAAAAAACAGAAAGCACGGTTTCTGTTAGGCCACCAATTTTGATGGGTGCAAAAAAATAAAAAAATAAAAACATATGTAAAAAAGTACAGATGGATTTTTCAAAGTCAGGCCTTGTTTTTTAACTTATGAGTAACAGTATTGAACTGAATTAAACTGAATTTATTTGAGTATAAATTTATATATATACAGTACTCAATAGTACTGAACTGAAATGAATTGAACTGAACTAAATATAAGTTGAAAATTACAGGTCATTAACACATGCGATCACGGGTCCAAAAGCTTTTGCAATAAGTCTTGAGTTTTCTGCAAATATGTATTTTTTTCAAAAAAAAATGTGTGAAAAGTGACTATTTCCAACATACTGTCAGTTGTCAGTCCCGTAGTGCAGAAAACTGGCTTTCAAAGCCTATTTTCTGCATTTATCGAATTATTAAAAAATAAAAAGCATCAAAACTGATTGTTTGTCTCGGTTATGGTTACACCTATTTGTGATTTATTGTTTGACTGCACATTCTTGATATATATAATTTACTAGTTTGCATTTTTCAGGTCCTTAATCCGATTTTAGTTTTAGTATTATTATTTGTTTTCGGATTTGGCACCCAAAAAATGCATAATACAAAAAAATACAATATAGGCGCATGGTTGAAGAATAAATACAAGAAAGGAGCAAATTTAACCACTGAATTTTTTTTAAAATTTTCTGCTGAAAATGGGCATAAAAGAAATTAGCTTAGGTTTTAGTGAAATTTGAAAAATAATAAAATAAATTTAATATGGTTGTTAATTTTTTTAATGGTTATTAATTGTTTAAAAATGTTGTGTTCATAGAATGTACTATTTTAAATGATAATTTTGAACTTATAATTAATTTTTTTTGCATATATAAACTAGTTTTACATTTAGTTTTTGAAAAAAAAAATTAACTCTAGTTTTAGTGAAATTTTAAAATTAGTTATACCTATAATATAAGTTGAGGTAAAATATTATGATTTAGGTTTAGTATGATTTAGGTTTAGTTTTACATAAAAAAATAGATATAGTTTTAGTGAAATTTAAAATATGCATATATTAATGTTTTAGTTTTAGTGGTAGTATAAGTTAAAATAGAAATACCAAATAAAATGTTAACAAAATTTAAGGCCAAAATAACAATAATTTTGTAAAAATATGTAACCATAAAAAAATTAGTTATCAATAACATTATTAGTATTAATACATGGATAATACTGATTTAGTTAAACCTTTTTAATAGAAATTGATAAAAAATATTATGAGTAATTTAATTAATTTCTAATTAAGAAATTAGTTTCGGTTTCGGTGATTACAGTGAGAATGCTCTAATTATATGCAAGTAGAATTTAGAAATGATAATTAAATGAATTCCTTTCAAGTTTGGAAATTTGAAATATTCACATATTAATATTTTAGTTTTAGTGCTAGTGCTAGGATAAGTTAATTTTTTTGTTTCATATATCAACAGAGTATAACTTTAGTTTAGTTTTAGTTTTAGTATAATTTTGATATTGACTGATATTAGTATACTTTGGTTTGTTTGGTTATTTTAGTATGAAAATTCTGCAGAAAATGTAACTGTAATTTGATTAGAAAAAATTGTGTTGTTTTACAAGGAAAAATGGAACAAATTCGAAGAGCTGAACAGATTATAAATCCTGGACCAGTTCAGATGGATGTGTTAACTTTACAAATGAAGCATAGATCACAAAATATATGGCGTGGAGAGGTAAAATATTATGTATACCTAGACAATTTTTTTAATTTTAATGTAATTGAATCAAAAAAATTATTAATTGAAGATTTTATACTGACAGGAATGTTCAGAAGTATATTTGAATAAAGGCGGGGTTAGGTCATTGTTAGACAACATTAACCCAAAAATATATGAAAAAATAATTGAATGCGGCTTTGAAGGGGTTGTAAAAATTGGTACAATGATAGTAGACCACAAACTGATTAATGCAATGGTGGAGAGATTGCGACCCGAAACATTCACATTTCATCTAAGTGTTGGTGAAGCCACTATAACACTTCAGGATGTTGAGGTGTTAAAGGGGTTACGTGTAGATGGAGATGCAGTGACAGGTGTAACGAAACATCCCCAGAATCTTTATGAAACATGTGAAAATTTGTTAGGAAAATCTCCGAGGACAACTGATGTATCAGGAAGTAATATAAGGCTAAAATGGTTTAGACAAGAGTTCTCTCGTTTACCTATTGATGCCGATCAACGTACAATTGACCAGTATACTCGAGCATTTCTAATGCAGTTATTTGGGGGTTTGCTCTTTAGCAATACTTGTGGAAATAGTGTACATGTAATGTGGCTGAGCTTATTGCGAAATTTGAATTCCAGAGGTGTTGGTAGATATGCCTGGGGCGCTGCTGTCCTGGCCTATTTGTACAGAGAGTTGTTAAAAGCAACACGTCCAGGGAAACAAAATATGTGTGGATATTTCCAACTGGTGCAAGTATGGGCTTTTGAGCGGATAAAAAACATAGTCCCTAGATTATCTGAACCACGTTACCAAGCTTGTGACAAAGAACTATATGCTATGAGGTAAAATTATATGATTAGCTTTTTATTAAGTTTCAATTAGTAAGGGGATAAAATATTTTAGAAAAAGTAAACTATTTGAACAATGTAAGTGAATCACAGGTGGAAAGGTGTAGGTTCTGAAAGGTTCCATTTGGAAGAAATAAGAAGACGATTAGATTGTTTGCTAGCTGATCAGGTTTGTTTTATTTTATTGAAAAATAATTTGATTAATGGGTAGAGCTAACACGTTAATAGTATAAAACAGGACATATAATTTGACTATGCATTTGTTATGCAGTTTGTATGGACACCATATGATGAAATCTTAGAGTTGTTGCCTGAGTATTGTACCCGAGGAAATATAGTTTGGAGAGCAATTGTACCAATTATATCATGGCATATAGTTGAGTTTCACCATCCAGATCGATGCATGCGCCAATTTGGATTTGATCAACCTATACCGCAAGCCATTAATCCTGTAGTGTACGATCTCCAAACTATCAAAATGACCGGGTATACAAGTGCTGACAAGGGCGACAAACATGCTCAATACATAGCTGGGTGGAATTCACGTTTGCAATGGATTGCAACCGTTAGAGATAGGTGTCCAGCATTCTCAAGTCCACAAGCTCTATATCAATCTCAATATATGCAGTGGTACCTTCAAATTACAAGACGTTGGATCAGCCCGACTGGTGCCGCAACTAATGCAGTGGTATGATATTTGTTTGAAAGTATAAATTTTTATTGCGAAATAATAATGTCACTATATTGATGATTTTTATTTGATATAATATTATTCGTGGTAGGGAGACGGACTTCAACAAGTGTACTATATGGAAGGAGGCGAAACCTACCGTCAAAATGTTAGAAACATGGTCGGAAGTATGCTTGGTAGATTAAACCAAGAATATCGTATGGAGAGGATAGCTCGACCACATATAGGTCCACCGCAAATTCCATATGAAAATGTGGTAAACCCCGCCTGGTTGGCAAGTCGTCTTAAACGAACCTTTGATATGCAACGAGATGCAGTTCCTTTTCCTCCACTTCCTGAGGGAATTCAACAAATTCCAGGACCCTATTTTTTTCCTATGCATTATGGAAATGTTGGCCCATCAGTGGGCCGGAATGACGCAGGTCCATCAAATAACCAGAATGTTGCAGGTCCATCAAACAACCAGAATATTGCAGGTCCATCAAACAACCAGAATGTCGTAGGCCAATCAACAATCCAGAATGAACAAAGTTGGAGTTTCAGTACTATAATTGAAATGGTTAGAGAAAATGATAATGCAACAAATGATCCAAATGGTGGAAATAATTCTGATTTTGGCAGTCCTGGCTCATTTGTCCAACAATAACACACCCCGGTACAACCTAATGCTCCTCTATTTGGACATGTTACACTTGATTCATATGGAAATACAATTATGCCAAATTTCCAGATGGGTCATGAATTTGGGATTGGTCCTTCAAGTGGTTTATACAATAATATGAACACAAATATCCCATATGAAGGAATGGGTCTAAGGAGATTAGATTATTCAGATGCATTGAACACGGAGGGTCAAGGATCAATGAATGTCCGATATCGAAACACGTTCGATCTTAACGAACAAGACACCCAACATCACAACCTAGAATACCAATTGTAGCATGTTTTGTACTGTAAAAAAATGTTTTATTTATTTTGAACTCAAGTAAATTTTCTTTAATATGTTATGTTTTCATATTATTTTGAGTTACTTTGGTTTTGTTTTTAGTAGCATTTTTTCCAAAGGTGTTGAAAAAATTTATGAAGTAATGAAAAATAAAATAAATAAATGATTAAATATGAAAACAATATGGACATGATACTATTTGAAAATATTTACTCATTTAGCATAAAAATTCAGCATTGTGCTCAAAGTTGAAACCCATTTAAAAATATTTAAAAAGTAAACTTTAAGTGCTTTGAGTTACCAAATGTGCATTACTCAAAGTGTAGACATGTCAATGTGAAAGTAAACATACCATAAAACACACAATAATGCATTCACAGAGTTAAAAAATATTATAAAGAAGAGACAAACTTAATAGTAATAATAATTTCACAGTGATAGATCCCTTACTAATTTAGATATTGCCTACTACGACCGGGATTGGTACAAGTTGTTCGATTATGTCCACCTCGGCCACAGTTACTACATTTGTAAGAAGTGGTCCCCTTTTCTTTTTCATCCATTTCATTTCTTATTCTCGTTGACTTTGGCCTTCCCTTGCTCCGTTTGCAAGCCGGATTCGGAACCACTGTTGCCGAGTTCACTTCAGGCCAATAGTCCCTGTGGCCTAAAGGTTGGAATGGATGATTGTACACTTTTAAGTTCTCCTCCAAAGTGTGCACTTTATCAACGAATTCGAAAAACTCACAACGCAAGCGCTTACATACTGCAATTGCATGCGAACATGGCATTTTGTATATTTGGAATTTCTTGCATGTGCACTCTCGACGTTCTAAGTTCACAACGTGAATATTGCGTCCTTTTAATAGAATTGGGTCATATCCAGTTAAAACTTCGCACAGTCCACTTCTACTGTCGAAGTATGTTATAGTATGATAATCTGCCTTACACGCATATTTTGTCACTATTTTCTTACAAACAGGAGTAACATGTTCACCCTTTTGAAGCAAATTCATGTATTTATTTCGACGGGTATCAAAATAATGTACCATTTTTCCAAAGGTGTGTTCAACAATGCTCTGGATAGGCCTTTGTCGAATGCCCTTTAACACGCTGTTTACACACTCAGCAACGTTTGTGCACATATGACCGAACCTTGAGCCATTATCATTTGACAAACTCCACTTCTGCATACATTTCTCCATCACCCACTGGTACGCTCGTTCATCTATTTTTCTGATTTCGTCCATCTGCTTTAAGAACTTCCGCTCTTGTGCTTGAGCTCCTACATGTAATAAAATTCATACAGTTATAGCTATATGTCGGCAGCATACCAAAAGCATTAGAAATAGATAGAGTGCATAATCTATACATTCGTACCGGCTCTATATAATAGGTTTTTTATTGTAGTATTGTGGTACTTTTTGTTGTAGTTGCTTGTAAAGTGTCTGAGGCAAAACCTATGGTATGCTAAAGGTTCTGCCGACCCTGAAACTTCACTATTCATTATCTGTAGTATTCCACCGTGGCGATCAGAAATGACACCTAGACCTTCACATTGTGTCACATACACCCTTATGCACTCCATGAACCACCCCCAACTAGATCCGTTCTCACTTTCAACAATAGCAAACCCAATGGGAAGAATATGATTATTACCATCTAGCACAGTTGCTACCAACAATGTGTGATGATATTTTCCATACAAGAATGTCCCATCAATTTGGATTACAGGTCTACAGTGCTTGAACCCTTTGATGCATGGCTTGAAAGACCAAAATACTCGACTGAACATGCGATATCGACTGTCAGTTGTTGCATCCGTGATCAAAATGGTGGCAGAACCAGGGTTGTAGTGGGTCAATGCATTCAGATAACGTGGCAACATATTATACGAGCCTTCCCAACTGCCAAAAATTTCTTGCATTGCTTTTCTTTTTGCACAAAAAGCCTTCTTCTTTGAAATGGTAAACCCCCATTTATCTTTAGCATGCTCAATTATTACATCAAGGCTTAGTGATGGATTTTTTGAAACCATTCCAAATATAGAACCGGCAATTAAATTTCCATCGAGATTCCAATGGTCTTGAGATAGTTGAGAGTTCACGCATGTATGTGGACTAGGGAGTCTAGTGATTTGCCACATATTGATTGACTTCTTAAGGCTTGCACGGAGCCTCCATCCACATGTTTATCCCGGTCCACCTTCTTTGTTGTTACATTGGAGAGCTAATTTATATGGATAAGATTCAACCACTCGATAAGACACATGGTTTTTCATCAACGTGATCTTAACCGCTGTTTGCACAGACTTTTTATCTGGGAAAACTAATCTAACTCTCAACTCGGACACTCCATCCCATGTGCTTATGTCATCAATAGCATTAGCATATTGTACATAATCATTCTCCTCTATCGCTGTATATGTAGGGCTTGGAAATTCAAAAGCTGTTAATGGAGCAACAAGTGGAACGTCGTGCCTTTCCTCAACATCCGGGGGAGTCATATTCAAATCGATCATATCAGATTCATTGGTAGCCTCATTATCAACATCCCCGTCATCATTATCACCGTCACTGTCAAACATATCCATATCGTAAATGAATTGCTCCTCCAATGTGTCGTCAATATCATTTGGTTCCACAGTGCCATTAACATAATCACAAATTGGGTCTTCTATTTCTTCTTCTTCGTTTTGGGAACTTCCCACTATATCATTCATTGGATTCACCTCATTGCTTGTTGCAATGCCACCAGTAACTCCACCTGTTGTTGTTATCATTAAAGTTGTCATTGTTGAAAAAAATTGGACAGGATTGGATTCTCCAGAATCACTGCATCCCACATTTCTTGTTGATTAAACTCCAACAGAAGGATATCCTGTATTTGCTTCCATGGAACCAAATGTACACAATGATTGATTTTGTTGAAATTAAAAAGGGGATGGTGCTTCTTGACCATCTACCTCATATTCAACAAATAACTCAGCCGTGTGATAATTTGAAATGTTGTCCAAATTATAGTGAATAAATTCAATTCCTTCATCATTACAAATGTCCATGTAACAATAATAATTAGTTGGTGGAACCGGATACCTGTACACAATCTTTGTTATCTTTCCATTATTTTCAAATCCAATCTTTGTTGACATCTTTTGAACAAGACTACCAAACAACGGCTTCCTCTTCACCTTCACACATTTTTGCATTGCACCCCAATATATAATGTAATGGTTGTTCACTGACATTTTTTCCTGATTTAGAAACAAATTAATTTTCTTATTTAATGATCATTTATAAACAAATATAAAGTAAACACACATAAATAAATATTAATTACACAAACATAACTTAAATATATAAAAAAACTAACAACATTTATTTCACAATAATAAAAATACTAGAAGCTACATAAATTTATACTACTCATAATTCTTCTAACAACAATAAAAGCTACATAAATATATAATAGTCATAATTTTTCTAATCATATAATTTTCTAGTTGGAATGGATGCCCTCATTGCATATTCCAAATGCCATAAAGTTGGTTGATCCTTGGCTAGCGATCTCCTGCGAATCACTTTCGGGCCACTCCTTAAATTTATAGTTCCTTCCTCCGTACGAACCAAAACGTGAAGACCATTGCATAAGTACACTATAAATAACTTCATCGCATCTCTGTAATTTTCATTTTTAAATTCAAATGCACGCTTCAACTTTTTTTTAAGAAACCTATTGTTCAAAGATTCAAACATACATGTGAAAAGGGACTTTTGATTCATTCCCATGTTAAATCCTCCTATCCATATATATTTTTGCATTTTATCATGCATTTTTATAATATGAGATGACAATGCATCTATATCATTATATCCATGTGGATATGAGATTTTTTTTATTTCTTTCATTTCATCTTCAAGCCTCTTGAACTGCCAAGCAAATTTTGGACAAATTGGTGTCCTCACCATCTATACAAATTGTACAAAATCAATGTTAATTATTGACTATAAAACTAAGTAACAATACACGAATATATAATATGAATAATTTAAATCTCATTATGTGGAGTTTTACTTACAACTGAGTGTACTTATATTTTTCCCACTTTAATTAGTACATTTTGTTGGGAACTGACAGTCAAATTGAACATGCATAAGAGGCATGACGGAAATTCAAAATTTTGTCCCTGTCCCAGGAACTCCTATTAGTTGCATATAAATTAAATAAAGCCTTAACTAAATAATTCTCTACCTAGGTTAGCATGCTAAAGGACTAGGCATACCATAATTCCAAATTATATCCTAGCATATTTATTTTATACTAAGCATGTTATAACTCTGAGTTATAACCTAAGCATAAAATAAACTAAGCATGCAAAAATAACCTAAGCATAATTATTAAGTCTAAAAACACTTAAAGAAAAAGACTTAATAATTAAAAGAGAAAGAAAAAGAACTTACCAGTTGAAGCGTGCTTTTGCAGGACCTTCTTGCACAAGCCTCCAATCGTAGGATAGCCTCTATCAGTATCCACACAAACCCCACCAACCAAAACCTCCCCAAGAGGAAGAACTAAGAAGCCTCGAGTAGTTGCTAGACCACTCTAGAAGCCTCACCCAAAAATATAAACTAGCGGTGCCCGAATAAATTCAGGCTCCATAAAAATAACTTGCTCAAGTACCCAAGAGATTAATTATCTCACTTAGGATTTATGCTTTGAGCTTGGTACAATTTGAAAGGAAAGGAAATAGCCTATATATAGGCTTGGGGGAGCAAAAATGCTCCCCCTTTCATCCATGTGGGATGGGAGTATTACTCCCATCCCATTAATTAACATATATGTTAATTCACATCACACACCGCCACTTTTCATGGACTGCTTTGTGCAGCCCATGAATAAGGGTTGCGTATTTTTTGGCAATCGAACTTTGTATAAAATATTTTATACTTTTCGGTTCCAATTTACCAATGCAAAATTCCTTATAAATCCTTTCAAATAAATTTTTATTTTTGACTCTAATAAATTAGTTACCAGTCAAAATAAATAATTTGGTCCAACCAAAATTGATCTAATCAATTATAATTTATTTATGACTCTAATTAATTAGTTATCGGTCAAAATAAATTCCTTGGTCTATCCAAAATTGATCTAATCAATTTTAACCAATTAAACAATAATCCAATTATTATTCATGTTATATTTTTGTAATAGAATAAATCTATTAGTTCTTTACTTAGTCCGATGAAGGTCCAATGTGTGTGACCTTATAGGATCCCGAAGTATTGAGCTGTTAAGGCTTAACCAACCCGTGTTCTAATGGAACCATTGGCTCGATGTTCTAGACCGTGAATAGAACTTGATTACCTTAAACGACTGTAGTACGCCTCTAGCAAGGGTCTACCATCCCCCATTACTCGGAACGTCATTTATGCTTATGACTTAATCCCGGTTAATGCAATAGTTATCCAGTGCGATAAATTCCTTCCATTCTTTAATATTAGTACCATCTGGTTTATTGGGTTCGGTTAAAGTGTTAACCCACTAATAGCAAGGTTGCTCCAAGCTATCCCAGTTATTTACTTATTACCGAAGTATATTGCCTTTTACCATAGTGTGTTTGACTAGAAACCATTTCTATCAAACACATACTCTGATCAGAGGTTTATGGCAATCATCACTTCAACAAGTGGCCAGGTACAACTCCTTAATATATCCGGAGCGATGGATTCTTTCCGACTACTCAGTCTACCAACGTGTTATTATCACTATACCCGTAATCACCCGTAGCACCCTAAATTAATGAGTGCATAGTAATGACCTAAAGTATAGCAATACTATCACACAAGGCAACTAGCATCTTAAGTATGAGGATAATCGCAAAGCTTATTGTATGAAGATAAACACTAACACATTGATATTTATACCAAGTGTTTATCTTGCTGCGGTCTCCAATATATCTCCCAGATATATCCATGTGTCAAGCTTAAGGCACCACCTTCAGTATTTAGGAGATTTAACTGCTTGGACCCTTTCCAAGAAAGTTGACCACATGCTAGTCTTTCCGTTTCATCAATATCCTTTCTTGATGACACTATGACTAGGGATAGTTTAGACATAATCATAATTGCACATGAAGTAGGTTCCACCAAATATAGTCCAACTATAATTTCTCTGACTTCATGCTATGATATGTCAAGGACTTTTGTATACATACATCAATGAATATATTTTAACCAGCTATAATATATATGTATAAAAACACATTGATATAAACAAAAGAACAAATGCCTTTATTGATTAAACAAATTATTCGTACTATTACATAATTAAGATATATCGCCCTAATTGCCTTAAGGGCATACATCATATCCAACAAACTCCCACTTGCACTAAGGCCAATTAGCCATATGTTTTAGTCCATCTGTTTTAACATGCTGGTCATGTTTGACTTGAGTCAATGGCTTTGTCAGACCATCCGCGAGGTTCTGATCAGTGGGTACATATTCTAATCTTATTATCTTAGCATCAAAAATCTCCCTGATTATATGATACTTTCTGGATACATGTCTGTTTTTCTGATGAGACCGTGGTTCCTTTGCCTGAGCTATGGCACCATTGTTATCACAATATAAAGTAATTGGATCAATAGCCTCAGGCACCACACCGAGATCACCAATAAATCCCTTTAACCAGATAGCTTCTTTTGCTGCTTCACATGTAGCAATGTATTCAGATTCCGTGGTTGAATCAGCAGTAGTTTCTTGCTTGGAACTCTTCCAGCATACTGCCCCTCCATTTAACACATACACAAAACCTGACTGAGATTTTAAGTCATCCTTGTCAGATTGAAAGCTTGCGTCAGCGTAACCTTTGATAGTGAGATCACCTTCTCCATAAATCAAGAACTCATCCTTAGTCCTTCTCAAGTACTTAAGGATTGCCTTGACGGCCATCCAGTGCTTTTCACCTGGATCTGACTGATATCTGCTCGTAAAGCTCAAAGCTTGAGAGACATCCGGCCTAGTACATATCATAGCATACATGATGGATCCTATCGCGGATGCATAGGGTATATCCTTCATGCGCATTCTCTCTTGAGCTGTCTTCGGACACTCAGCTTTAGATAGGTTAATCCCCTTTGTCATTGGGAGATAACCTTTCTTAGAATGCTCAAGGTTGAACCTATTCAACACCTTGTCTATATATGTACTTTGAGAAAGACCTAACAGCCTCTTGGATCTATCCCTGTAGATCTTTATACCTAGTATAAATGCTGCTTCACCAAGGTCTTTCATGGAGAACTTTCTTGACAACCATACTTTAACATTTTGAAGAAGAGAAATGTCATTTCCTATTAGCAGAATGTCATCAACATACAATACTAGAAAAACGACTGCACTCCCACTAACCTTCTTGTAAACACAAGGCTCATTTGCATTTGGGCAGAAATCCAGTTCCCGGATTGTCTGATCAAACCTTATATTCCAACTCCTTGATGCCTGCTTAAGTCCATAAATGGATCTTTGTAGCTTGCATACCTTCGAGCCATTCTGAGATCTAAAACCCTCAGGTTGTGTCATATACACATCCCGGTCTAAATCCCCATTGAGGAATGCTGTTTTTACATCCATCTGCCAGATCTCATAATCGTAATGAGCAGCAATGGCGAGGAGTATCCTTATGGATTTGAGCATGGCTACCGGTGAGAAGGTTTCATCATAGTAAATACCTTCCCGTTGACTATAACCTTTCGCAACCAACCTTGCTTTATAGGTAATTACATTACCATCCATGTCTGTCTTCTTCTTGAAGACCCATTTGCACCCAATTGGTCTAACCTCTTATGGTGCATCAACCAAATTCCAAACTTGGTTCTCGTACATGGAATCCATTTCTGATTTCATGGCCTTTTGCCATTTATCAGAATCTGAGCCTTTTATTGCCACATCATATGTCCTTGGTACATCATCCTCCACAAGATATAGTTCCTTATCATTAGTGATAATAAACCCATATCTATCGGGACCCTTATGAACACGACTTGATCTTCGCAATGATTGTGTTTCGACAGTTTGTTCTTGGATCATACTCTCTTGTGTATCTAGAACGGGGTCAATCAGTTGATCGTCTGTTTCTTCCTCTTGAACTTCCAGTTCAATATTACTCCCACTAACCTTTTCAAGTAAGTGTTCCTTTTCCAAAAAGTGAGCATTCCGAGACACAAATACCTTTTGTGCTTCAGGTTGGTAAAACAGATATCCAATTGTTTCCTTTGGATATCCAATGAACAGACATTTGTCAGCCTTGGCATTTAGCTTATCTGACGCTATCCTCTTCACCATAGCAGGACAACCCCATACTCTTAAGTGATTTAGAGATGGCTTTTTATTACACCATCTTTCATAAGGTGTAAAATCAACTGATTTAGAAGGCACTCTATTTAAGACATAAACCGCGCTCTCAAGTGTATATCCCCAAAAGGATTTACTAAGAACTGTATGGCTCATCATGGACCTGACCATATCTAATAAAGTTCGATTCCTCCTTTCTGACACTCCATTGTGTTGGGGTGTATAAGGAGGGGTCCACTGGGGAACTATCCCATTTTCCTTTAGATAATCCTGAAACTCCTGACTTAAGTATTCTCCACCTCGATCCGATCGAAGTGTTTTAATACTTTTCTCAAGCTGTTTCTCTACTTCAGCTCTAAATAGTTTGAATTTTTCAAAACTTTCAGACTTGTGCTTCATCAAGTACAAATAACCATATCATGAGTAATCATCAATAAAGGTTATGAAGTAGGAGTATCCTCCTAGTGCCTGAACACTCATTGGACCACACACATCAGTGTGTATAAGTTCCAATGTACTCGTGGCTCGTTCACCCTTTCCTTTAAAGGGTAACTTTGTCATTTTTCCTTTTAAACAAGGTTCGCAATCACCATAAGACTCCAAGTCTATTGGGCCCAAGTCTCCACGCTTATGCAACTTGGTTAAGCGATCTTTGTTTATGTGGCCTAAACGGCAATGCCATAAGTAGAAGGAATTCTCATTACCTAATTTAACTTTCTTCACATTATTTATATTGAAAACTTCTGTTTTAGTATCAAGAATATAAATGCCACCTTTCAACATTCCATAACCATAAAGAATATTATTCAAACGAATCTGACAATTATTATTCGAAAATAAAATTTCAAATCCTTCTGTTGCTAAACACGCAACAGATACAATATTCTTAGTTTCACTTGGAATGTAATAACAATTATTCAAAACTAAAACAAGTCCACTTGGCAAAACAAGACTAAAGCTCCCTACGGCTAATGCAGCAACTCTGGCTCCATTTCCCACGCGTAGGTCCATCTCCCCTTTTGCAAGTTTTCTACAGTTCCTTAGTCCCTGCACAGAAGTACAGATATGAGAACCACAACCAGTATCTAATACCCAAGTGGATTCTTGCGGAAAAGTAGCAAAGTTTTCAATTACAAATATACCTGAAGTAGATGCCTCTGTAGGCTTCTTCTTCAAATGCTCAAAAGCAGGAGCTTTGCAATCCCTCTTCCAATGTCCCGGTTTCCCACATTGGAAGCAGACATACTTAGATGCCTTCTTTTCATTCTTCTTCTTATTGATTCTTTTCTTGGCACCCAGTGCCTGCTTCTTCTTCTTAGAAGCCTTGCCTTTTTCAACCAACAGTAGAGGTTTCTGATCTTTCTTGATCTGAGGTTCTACTGTTTTCAGCATGTTAATTAATTCAGGGATAGTTGAATTAATCCTGTTCATGTAATAGTTAGTTACGAAGCCTGAGTAACTATCTGTCAAGGACATCAACATAAGGTCAATGCTCAAGTCATGATTCATCTCGAATCCCAATCGATTCAACTTCTCAAAGTATCCCAAGAGTTTCAGTACATGCTGAGAGGCAGAGGAGCCAGCCTGCATCTTAGTCCCAAAAAGGAGCTTGGAGGTCTCATACCTCTCTGTCCTCTCCCTCTCCGAAAAGAGTTCTTCAAGATGGAGAACCATATCCTCCAAGGGCATGTTCTCATGTTGTTTCTGAAGCTCAGGATTCAGGGACCCCAACATAATACACATGGCAGTCTCACGATCTTTCCTGTGCTTCAACCAGGCATCATGTTCCACATGATCCTCAACATCAGGTTCTACAGGGAAAATTTCACTTAGGACATAAGCAATTCCCTCATATCTGAGAACTATTCTCACTGCTCGGAACCAATCAGAAAAGTTTGAGCCATTCAATTTGGTGTCAAGTAATATACGGAGATTAAAATTGGAAGCCATTTTCAACCTAAGACATAAGAAAAGAAAAGTGTTTAGATATTAGTTAAGTACATGTATTTAATATGAGGACTTTTAATTAAATACATTTTCCTACTATTTTCTTCGAAATTTACAATAGCCCATTCTATTGAATTCGTGAATTTTAGCCCAGCTAAATTTCCTAGTAGGTAGCATCTATAACTAGTCTATTACAACCCCCAATTTTATGAGTCAAGTCATAATAGTAAGTCATAGTTGGAATCCCATTCCATTTGCATCGCATGCAATTGCTAATTCATTCAAGTTCCCTAATCCCAAGGGACGTGTGCTCTTATATTAGAATCTCCTTGAATATGTCTCAGATCTGGGCCTAGCCCCCAATTTTATGGTGGACTACCCCAGCTCTGTTAAGGCAGACCCTATCTCAAACTTTACAACCAATCAATGTGGACTAGAAGGAACGCTTTGCGTAGCACTTTGATAGCCCAAAAAGACCGTATTATAAATTTGAGTAAGGAAGACTATAACTTGCCTTAATATATTTACTTTGGGATTTTATTGGTGTTAAACGTCTCACCCAATCTAGGATTTTATCAGATGGACAAAATTATAATTACTTGTATTAATTCAGGGAATTTTAGAATTAATTTATAAGGTCTAACCTTAGGTGGGTTCAGCTCTTTATTATAATTATTCCATCAACCTAGATTATATGCAAAATAATTAACGCTTTAATTTGTTATATTTATATTGCATTTCCTTTAAGCTTTTATTCAATAATTTTAATTTTTTTACTTTGTTATAGAAACACATATAAGCACCATCTTATATACTAGAAATAAATTAGTTCATATTAATCCCCCGATTGGTCAATTCAAATTGCACCGATATAGGTTCCCAGGTAGGAGAGGTGCCCTATGAGGAGTAGACACCAAGTCCAATCCTTAGCCAGAACAAATACGGGCACAAACTTGAAGACCAATGGATTCTCTTGAACTAATAAATTTCGTTCTTCCAATTCATGTAAATTGGGAGCATCTATAACCCATGTAATTTAAATAAATTATTGACACTTGTATAATTTGAGTAAGTTGAGCAAGCTTATTCAAAATTATTATTAACCAATTTCTAACCTTGAAATGAAAGGCAGAAGTTTATATATATTGTTCCAAACAATTAAATAAATAAATCATTTCATTTAGAAAATAATATTTAGTTTGCTTCTAACTTAATTATGCACTAAATAGGCAGGCTCTGATACCACTGTTGGGAACTGACAGTCAAATTGAACATGCATAAGAGGCATGACGGAAATTCAAAATTTTGTCCATGTCCCAGGAACTCCTATTAGTTGCATATAAATTAAATAAAGCCTTAACTAAATAATTCTCTACCTAGGTTAGCATGCTAAAGGACTAGGCATACCATAATTCCAAATTATATCCTAGCATATTTATTTTATACTAAGCATGTTATAACTCTGAGTTATAACCTAAGCATAAAATAAACTAAGCATGCAAAAATAACCTAAGCATAATTATTAAGTCTAAAAACACTTAAAGAAAAAGACTTAATAATTAAAAGAGAAAGAAAAAGAACTTACCAGTTGAAGCGTGCTTTTGCAGGACCTTCTTGCACAAGCCTCCAATCGTAGGATAGCCTCTATCAGTATCCACACAAACCCCACCAACCAAAACCTCCCCAGGAGGAAGAACTAAGAAGCCTCGAGTAGTTGCTAGACCACTCTAGAAGCCTCACCCAAAAATATAAACTAGCGGTGCCCGAATAAATTCAGGCTCCACAAAAATAACTTGCTCAAGTACCCGAGAGATTAATTATCTCACTTAGGATTTATGCTTTGAGCTTGGTACAATTTGAAAGGAAAGGAAATAGCCTATATATAGGCTTGGGGGAGCAAAAATGCTCCCCCTTCATCCATGTGGGATGGGAGTATTACTCCCATCCCATTAATTAACATATATGTTAATTCACATCACACACCGCCACTTTTCATGGGCTGCTTTGTGCAGCCCATGAATAAGGGTTGCGTATTTTTCGGCAACCGAACTTTGTATAAAATATTTTATACTTTTCGGTTCCAATTTACCAATGCAAAATTCCTTATAAATCATTTCAAATAAATTTTTATTTTTGACTCTAATAAATTAGTTACCAGTCAAAATAAATAATTTGGTCCAACCAAAATTGATCTAATCAATTATAATTTATTTATGACTCTAATTAATTAGTTATCGGTCAAAATAAATTCCTTGGTCTATCCAAAATTGATCTAATCAATTTTAACCAATTAAACAATAATCCAATTATTATTCATGTTATATTTTTGTAATAGAATAAATCTATTAGTTCTTTACTTAGTCCGATGAAGGTCCAATGTGTGTGACCTTATAGGATCCCGAAGTATTGAGCTGTTAAGGCTTAACCAACCCGTGTTCTAATGGAACCATTGGCTCGATGTTCTAGACCGTGAATAGAACTTGATTACCTTAAACGACTGTAGTACGCCTCTAGCAAGGGTCTACCATCCCCCATTACTCGGAACGTCATTTATGCTTATGACTTAATCCCGGTTAATGCAATAGTTATCCAGTGCGATAAATTCCTTCCATTCTTTAATATTAGTACCATCTGGTTTATTGGGTTCGGTTAAAGTGTTAACCCACTAATAGCAAGATTGCTCCAAGCTATCCCAGTTATTTACTTATTACCGAAGTATATTGCCTTTTACCATAGTGTGTTTGACTAGAAACCATTTCTATCAAACACATACTCTGATCAGAGGTTTATGGCAATCATCACTTCAACAAGTGGCCAGGTACAACTCCTTAATATATCCGGAGCGATGGATTCTTTCCGACTACTCAGTCTACCAACGTGTTGTTATTACTATACCCGTAATCACCCGTAGCACCCTAAATTAATGAGTGCATAGCAATGACCCAAAGTATAGCAATACTATCACACAAGGCAACTAGCATCTTAAGTATGAGGACATTCGCAAAGCTTATTGCATGAAGATAAACACTAACACATTGATATTTATACCAAGTGTTTATCTTGCTGCGGTCTCCAATATATCTCCCAGATATATCCATGTGTCAAGCTTAAGGCACCACCTTCAGTATTTAGGAGATTTAACTGCTTGGACCCTTTCCAAGAAAGTTGACCACATGCTAGTCTTTCCGTTTCATCAATATCCTTTCTTGATGACACTGTGACTAGGGATAGTTTAGACATAATCATAATTGCACATGAAGTAGGTTCCACCAAATATAGTCCAACTATAATTTCTCTGACTTCATGCTATGATATGTCAAGGACTTTTGTATACATACATCAATGAATGTATTTTAACCAGCTATAATATATATGTATAAAAACACATTGATATAAACAAAAGAACAAATGCCTTTATTGATTAAACAAATTATTCGTACTATTACATAATTAAGATATATCGCGCTAATTGCCTTAAGGGCATACATCATTTCCAACACATTATACACAACTTCAAAAATTAATGATATTTTGGACTTATAATTAGTAATGTATTAAATTAGAAAGCATGTAAATTAACACTTTATTAAACTAAAACTATAATCTTACTAGACCAAAAATATGATAAATGTTAATTTGGTATAACTATACTTAACTTGTTTTCAAAAACTAAAACTTAAGCAATAATATATGAAATAAATAAATTTTTATAATACTAAAGGTATAACTAATTTTTTATTTTAAAAAACAATTAAAGCCAATTTCTTTAATTTTTTTTATAAAAAACTAAACTACGACAGACACTAAAATTAACACCAAGACTTAAACTAAAATAAGAGCAACAATATGTTCCTATATGCAAATTTTGTCTACTTTTAATTACAAAATTAAATTTTGTTAACATTGTATTTGGTAATTCTTTTTTAGCTTGTACTAAAGCTAAAGGTAAAACATTAATATGTGCATATTTTAAATTTCACTAAAACTATATCTAACTTATTTTTTTTGTAAGACTAAAACTAAAACTAAAACCAAACCTAAACCTAAAATCATACTAAAACTAGAACTTAAATAAAAAATATGTTCTATTTTAATATCACTAAAACTGTAGTTAATTTCTTTATTTTTTTTTAAACTAAAACTAAAGCAATAATATGTTAATTAATATAGGAAAAAAAAAATTTACCTTATAGTACATGTATAACTAAAACTAAAATAATAGCAAAAATATGTTCATACACGTAAATAACTATAAATTTTGCATCAAAACTAAAATTTAAAGATTTGGGTTACATACCTCTATTTTTTTGTGGTAAATATCCTGTAAAAATTGACAATAAGTTCAACATTATCATTTACAATAATAAATTCAATAAACAAAAAAATAACAACCATTATTACCTTGGATTTAGCTTATAGAAGTAAAATTTAGTAGATTCAAAATACAAATTGAGGGAAATTTGTGAGATGGAAATGAAGAGAGTTGAGAGAAATGAAAGAGTGAAATTTGAAATTGAAGAGAGATGAAAGTGTGGGGAGTGAAATTGAGTAAAAAAATTTAGGTGCCAAATCCGGAATAAATAGGAGTGGGTTGAATACCCGGATCATGTCTGAAAACGGGCTTTGTCAGCCCGTTTTGTCTGAAAATGGGCTGACAAAGCCCGTTTTTACTAGAAATTTTTTTTTTAAAAAAATTCTGGTTAAATTTGCTCATTTCAAGTATTTATTCTTCAACCATGCGCCTATAATATAATTTTTTTTCATTATACATTTTTTGGGTACCAAATCCGAACTTTAACTATAATATAATCCATTTCAATATAAAATTGCTTTCCCTTTTAGTAATTTTAAAGTTAAGTAGTTGAAAAAAACCTAACCTCCCAATACTTCTTGTTATCAAATTACATAATAGACTAATAATAGTAATTCCTCCATCTAAAAATTATTGTCTCTTTAGTTATTTTATTAGTTGTCAATTCAGATTATCAATACATTTTATACATTTTTTTCTCTGATTTGCCATTGTATTAAATATGAGAGAGATTATGCATTGTTAAAATTATAAATGAGTAATTAAGAAGAAAGATAAATTAATAAAAGATAAATTAATCATTTTAACTGTATAATAAATTTTTTTATTAATTTTAATAATTTGATTAAATAAAAAATATTTTATAAATGAAAACTGAGATAATTAAATGGCAATTTAATCGAAAAGTCACTTCCCATGGAAGTCTTTTCTATCATTTACGTATTAATTAAAACATGAATGTTTGTTTGTTCAGAACTAAATTCATTTTGAGTGTGAATTCTAAGTTGATTAGTTTTACACCTTTCAACATTTTCTTTAATATGTTATTTTTTTATTATTGATGTACTTTTCCTATTTTTTTTATTTTATTATTAAATTAATTAGGAGAAAAATTATATATTGATGAAATTATAAGTTGGTAATTAATAAGATAGAGATTTTAATAGAAAAATTTCAAGGATAAATTAATTTTTTTACTAGTGTAATAAATTTTTTCTTAGTTTTAATGATTCGGTTAAAAAGATTTGTAAAAATAAATGGAGAGAGTAATATCAAGTAGTAAATTTATTCACTCCTGCCGTTAAATCCTTTTTTTAGTAAAACTCCTGCCGTCAAATCTAATATTACAGTAAAACCTCTATAAATTAATACTCGATAAATTAATAACCTCGATAAAATTAATAATTTGTCCAGTCCCAACTTGGGACCAGTACAAAATTAGACCCCAATCGATAAAATAATAAGATACTAACTTTTTTGAAATCTCAGTGTATATATATTGGTCCCAACGAAACTATAAATTAATAATTACTAAAAGATTCCAAATTTTAAGATTGTCTAGTAAAAAATGAATCTATAGTCACTTATTTTTTGTTGAACTTCAAATCTATATTGAGTTCATCTTTAAATCTCCTCATTGCACTTAAAAGTTGGGGTATTGTCTTCTCGTATTGCAACAAAAAATTGTGAAGAGTTGTTGCCGCTTGCAATGCCTCTTTCCGAATGACCGGTTCCAAAGCTATTGAATCATCCTCAACTTCGTCATCGACCAGATTTTAAATAGTATCCGCCACAATTTCTTTAATGGTTCGAACCTCGTAACATTCATTATTTTCACCAGGATAATCTAGCAAGTGATTCACATCCATTTTGTGTTGATAATGCATACCCGTAATTAAGTTCTCAAGCTCGCGAATGTCTTTTCCAGAATTTTCATAGTGATCAATTTCTAATCATGTTTAATGTACATGGAGAAAAATGTGCCTTGAAATCTGTTTTTATAATTTATTTTTTGGTATCATGAACTAACTTTTTACTTATTCAAAAATAATAAACTTAACAAATTCAATTAATTTATGAATGTATATTGAACTTAAAAATTTAAAGATCATATATAAAACCTCTTTAAATTAATAAATTATTAATTCATTGATATAATAATATCTTATTAAATTAATAAAATATCTTAATCCCGACAATATTAATTTATAAAGATTTTACTGATTTTAAAATTATAAAAAGTGAATATACTTTTTTAATTAATTTAATTTATTTTAAATCATTTTATGTATTAAATACTTAAATTTATAAGTCAAATAATTTCAAATAAATTAAATTTCTTATAAAAATATTAAACAGACTCATTCATGATTTAATAAGTGTATATTATCGTCCAACTTTTTCCTTTTCAACTTTTTTTTTAATAAAATATAGTCATTATTGATAAAAAAAAAGTAATTACAATCCTAATCAAATGCAAACATTCATTATTCTTTGTTCTCCTGTGTATGAATAATCTGCTCCTCTAATTAAGTTATGTGTAATTTGATTTATAGACCTACTCAGACATATACTAATCGAAAACTATAAATTAATCTCAAGTTGCTTACAATTATGAAAATTTAAACAACAGGTGCATAAAAAAGTTGAGTCATTGTTAAATGCATCGACCGTGATCAGGGCATCCATCTTCATGATTACTTGTAATGACAATATTAGAAATAAAATTAATGTAGTGTAAACCACAATGCACAAAGTAATTTTATGTTACCAATATTTATCATCAAATTCACCCTACTCATGCAATGGTGTGAAGTGACAATGTTTAGAAAATTTTTTTTATCTTAAGTAATAAATTAGATTAAAGTTGCATGTGTGTAATGTAACCCAGTCACGATGCCTTCACCAATATTCTTATAATGGGATTGGGCTTGCAGATTCACTAAATAAATTGCAATTGAACAATATTTGAATTCAATTGAACTATTAGAGCTGTGAATTATTGTCTTTCACAGTTCGATATTCAATCGAGTATATGTTATAAGGGTGAGTAAATATTGGTTCGGTCCAAAAATCAGATCGACCTGACCCGAAATTTGAATTAGTAAAAAAAGATGAAACCAAACGAAATATAGTTCGAATCAATGTAACCAAACTAAATATAATTTGGGTCCGATTCGTTTCATTTATAACTGAGCTGCTCAAACTTTATAATTTATAAAATAATATGTAATTTATTTTTTCATTTTAGGGTCATATGAGAGAGATTTAAAGTAATTTTATCTTGATATGTGTTAAATTTGATGGTAATTATACTTTAGAAATTATATTCACAATAATAAGCATAAGTATTGATACATAAAAGATATTAATTCAAGTGATATGACATACATATATAATGAATTAATAAACGAAACATATTACTAAAATTGTAAAGTAAAATAATTCTTTTTTTTATTAAGATTACTTTAAGATAAAATTCCCTATTTATTATTATTGTTTACAAACCGAAACGAGACCAAAATAAATTCAATCCAGTTTAGTTAGTTTGAGTTTTGATTCTCCACACCACCCTCGTACGGAGTCTTTTCCTCTACAGGAAAGTAAAACCATCTAGACCGTTGGATCATCATCCAGTGACTGCAGCTACAGCAGATTCCCTCTCATAAAATAAAAAGGACCTTTTCGTACTTTTCACTTTCACCGAATCGAATGCGAAATACGATCCTCCATTTCTAAGCTAACTAAAAAAACTTTCCCTCTCGTTCTCCGAAAACCCATTCACAAACAAACAAACAAACCACCACAAAACGGACCACTTCCATTAAAAACCGCCGGCTCTCTAACTCCGCCGGCAGCATTTTCGCTTTTGCTTGCAATGAGATTAGCCTTAGCTCTGATACTCGTCTGCGCTTTCCTCTCGCTCGCCGAGTCGGATTCTGCGGCGGAGATAAATGCGACCGCCGACGGGAACTCAACGCTTTCTGGATCCAGAGAGGACAGCTTCGCGGATATGATTGATCGCGCTTTGGAGAAAGAGTTTAATGAGACCGACCAGAATGAATGTATGTACTAGATCTGAGCTCTAATTCTTCCTGTTTCTTTGTGCGTCTGCATTTCATTTTTTTCGATCGTTAAGCTTCTTTTTTTGTTGAGCGTCCGGATTTCAGCTCCTGGATCAGTTCTAAATTGCTTAATTTCTTTTTTCTTTACAACACTTGAGCGACAGTTACTGTTAAATTTTAAGCAATTTTTGGTATGTAAGCTGTTTCTGTATTTTTTTTGTGAATGTCTCAGTCGAAGTCATGAAGATGCCATGCTTATATGATTTACTTTCAGTTAGGAAGTTAGTTTGGCTTCTAGAGCTGAAATGTAAGCTATATAATAAATTCTGGTATTATTGATGGTTTGAGTAGAAATAAACCTTGGAGTACGATTTATTATTGTGCTATCTTTTTGCAGCCACTGATCCCGGTAGCTTCAATAACAGTGTTGCTGGTCAGCAGGTAAGTTATGGTTTCACTGATTATTTTATTTTAGTTTTCTTGTTACAAATTATTGAGTGATAACAGAATAAGGAATCCTTAAATGAGTATTTCGGGAAATATTAGGCAACTAAAAACGTTCTCACCCCTGTGAGGTGTCCCTATGTATCTAAATCACTCTTTTTGTCAGTGACATTTTTTAATAGTCTGTCAAGCATCAACAGGTCACTACCTTCATATTTGGCTTTGCAATTGCATTGTGCTTTCTTCTTTTATAGGTTATTTTTGCAACATGTTAATATATAAGTATGCTCATGAATTCTCCATAGATATTGGATAAATGTATGTTTTGCTTGTTTTTTGTAATGTATGAAACAACTCATTTTAGGGAGTGAGCCTTTGCGAAGTTGCAAGGTTGTTTCCATGTGACCGTTAAGTCATAGTCCACGTGCAGAAACAGCGTCTTTAAAAAGACAGGGGAAGGCTTCTTACAACAGACAAAACCTTCTCGGAGCCTATATAGTGGGAGCCTTGTGCATTTGGTGTGCCCTTTCAATTTCTTGAAACAATTTATTTCAAAAGAAGTTAAAGTTAGAAGACTTTATTTTGAATAAGTAATTTTGAATTTTCTGTATGTTAGACTTCTGACATTGTATGTTTTTATGATTTGTCAATGTTGCCTGTTTTTGCTAATATTAGCTGCTGAAGCTCTTCAATTGGAACCATAAAAGCAATTTCTCCCAACTCCATTTCTTAGAATACATACCCAGGATGTGAAACTGCCAAACTATGGACAAATTAACAAAAAATATATTACATGGTGTAGTAACTGGAATGGTCTGGACAAAGCTTTGTATATTGGATAGTATATCTAAAATAGAGGGCATCTACATATTGGATGTTTTATGATGAGATCATCTGTTTTTTTTGGTTAATGTGTATCAATTAAACTTGGGTCTTTTTGCTGAATCAATGACTGTGTTTGTGCATATGTTTAATGGTGGATCAATCTGCTGATGAATTTTAGACTTGAATTTCCTTTTCACAGTTTCACCTTAATATATAATGCCTGAATGTACTTGCTTACTTTTACCAGGCAGTTTTGGAAACTGTTGCTAGAGTTAAATCGAAGAAAAATGACACCAAGGAGGAGAAGTATGTGTTCCTCTCTAAACCTAAGAGATTGTTACCGTTCCTAAGTCTTCTATGCAGTTATATTTTGATAATACATTTGTACAAGATCAGCTTATCCACCTTGACTTTGAGAACTTCTGATAAATATGTGAACCTTAGGTCTTTTCAGTTTCATGATGTTTTCTTCAATTTGGATAATGAGAATCGGCAAGAGGATACACCAATTCTAATTGACAGAAAGGTATGTGGCTCTACTACCTCTGAGGAACATAGTTTACATCACACTCTTAGTGATGTTTGCCGTTGAATTTTTATTCCAATATCTGAAAAAAAATTTTAACTTCTAAGCTTGCAAAATTGTGACCTTTAATATAAATCTTTTCCAGGATAATGTCTTTATCATGTCAAATCCAAAATCCAAGTACCCTGTGCTGCAGCTAGATCTAAGGTCAGCTTAAATTTTTTTGTGCTTTTAAATCAAATATTCTTATCTCAATGAAGATACTTGTAAATATTACCAAAAAAAAATCAAATATTCTCCTAATAGAAACCTCTTAACTCATCGCAGATTGATATCTGATCTGGTAGTTGTCATTGTCTCTGCAACTTGTGGCGGCATAGCATTTGCTTGTGCTGGACAACCGGTTAGAGTTGCTCCTATGTTTTTCTTACAGTCAACCTCTCTTTCCAAGATTTGATTTTCTTGCTTCCATATTGGATTTCACAGGTTATTTCTGGATATCTGCTAGCAGGTTCTCTTATTGGACCTGGTGGCCTGAGCTTTGTCAGTGAAATGGTGCAAGTATGTTGTTTGTACATTTCTTTTTTCTTTTTACATTTATTCTTTGCTTTACTTTTCTGTTATGATATTCTGATAATGAAAATAAAATTTTATTGGAAGTCTGGTGCTCTATCAGTCTATCTCCTATTATTTTCTTCTCTTTTGGTTTCATTTGTTTTATATTTTACTGTTTTAGTAAACTGAAGTCACAATGTGAATCTCAGAAGTTTCTAGTTCTCTTCTTATGGGCTCAACATTGTTCTTCATTGTAAATTTGTACGAGCATTTCAGTGAATAGATGCATATATGCATCTAAAGTGATTGGTTGTTGGTTTTAGTGTCTGGTTCGTTTGTTTTCATGTGCATGAATGCCTATTTTTTTCCACATCCATCACATTTCAGGTTGAAACAGTAGCTCAGTTTGGTGTTATTTTCCTTCTTTTTGCATTGGGCCTGGAGTTCTCGGCCAAAAAGGTTTGCTTGTATTTTCTGCCCCTCTTTCATTTTCAGTTATTAACTTTTTGAAACTAATAGGAGTAAACACAGCATTGACTTTAAAATGCAGCTCCACGTTGTTCGCGCTGTTGCTGTTCTTGGTGGTCTTCTCCAGATTTTCTTGTTCATGTGTTTGTGTGGAATAACAGTTTTGGTATGGAAGCTCCATTCTCTGAATTATTTATATCCGTAATTAGCTTATGGAACCCTACTCATTGTTATGATTTGGAATATGTGTGTGTATTAATTAACTCTAGTGGAAAAGTAGAGAAAATCTTGCATTACCTTCTTTTGCCTGGTGTTTGGTATTTGTTATTATCAGCTTTCATTTATATTTTCAATGGTTGTTCAATTCCTTCTTTATGCTTTAAAAGGCTTCTGAGAACTTGTAAAATGCTGAAAGACTTGTGTACCTTTTTTCTTGGTCCCCGAAGAATCATGGGCTTCCATGAGAATTTGTGGCACTAGTGAATTGCATTTGTACTTTCTTATATTTCCGTGCATTGATTCATATTGTATAAATCATAGTGAGAAACCTCATAAGTCAAAGGATAAGCTTAATATTTGCTCTTGATGGAGGATAAAAATTAGTAGCAATGATTTGGAAGCAAAGAGTTTGTCTTTTAATGCTTGGCAATCATTAGCTTAGATTGATGCCAGTTGGCATTTCTCATCACCCAATACAGTGAGTGGCTAATAGACATGAGAAATTGAATTTGTAGTTTAACTGCTTACTTTCAAATTGCACATGCATGTACACATCTAGATGGTAGACCAATGAATACGAGTGCATGCATGTGGTATAAAGGAATGAAGATCAAACTTCAATATTTGTCTTCAAATAAAGCGTTTAGGTTCTTGCTAGTACAGATTTGATTGATCACTTCAAAATGAGTCTAGCTACATGTGTATGGTACCTGAAGTTACATTCATAATTTTGGACTTCGGGTGTTGGATTTTAGTTGAAGGGAGTTTGATGTAATGCTCTAGTGTTATACAATGTTGACATAGTAAATAAGAAACAAACAGACACAAAAGCAAGAAGATGAAGGAAAGCAAGAAGCTCTGTCTTTGATGTATTAATTTGATTCCACAGAACTACAAAACTACTTATGTCTTAGAAAGACAATGGCAAATCTTACGACTACTAGTAATATGAATAACAAACTAGGAATTTTCTAGAAGAATACTAATCGGGATATAAAGAATTGTAGCTTTTCAGTGTACATCTATCCATGATAAAATTTCCTAAACTATAATCTGAGTTTTGAAATGATAATGAACCTGAATTTCTGAATTGATGATTTTAAATTCGTAGTGCATTAGTTCCTTAGTTAAACTCTTTGACTGCATCAAATGTTTTTATTTTCATTTTTGGATTATATCAGCTACAAGATTTGATTATTTTTTTCATATTTTTGCAGTTTTGTGGAGGTAAACCTACAGAGGGAGTGTTCGTTGGTGCTTTCCTCTCTATGTCATCTACTGCTGTGGTATATTCTCAACTCATTGCATTCTTGCAAGTAAATGCGTTGGCTAGCATCTTGCTTTTGTATCATTGTTTAAAGATTGTTCTCTTTAGCCATCACATCCATGGTAATAATTATGTTCTCTTTGTCGTATGACAATATCCCTGTACTTGTTGCTGTTATCGTGAGACATGAAATTTCTTGTATGAAAATGTAAAAAGTATCAGAATTCGGTCTGCTAGATTAATAAAAAGCATTGGAAAACATAAATAGAATAGAAGGGAATAGGATAGGAAGAACAGAGAAGAAAGAAGAGAATCGGAGAAAACTTGTGAATAATTCTCATTGATTGAATAGCTAAAGATATTCACAGCTTCAGCCTTTTATAGGACAGCAAACAGTGCTACTACTACTACTACCATAGCTGGCAATAACACCTCATACAAACAATCAAAATAGTATAACGGCTAATGATTGGAAGGGACAGCCCCTTATGATCCGTTTCAAACACCTCATCAAACCATCTAATTGCGTTCACTGCTTAATTGACCAAAGCTAATTAACGACTAACAACTGCTAATAAAAACTGAATAACAGACTGAATATCTAATTGAAATAACTGAATTAATTGTCAAAAACCTCAGCCATTACAAACAATCAAAATAGTATAACTGCTGCTCATTCCTTGTTTTTTCCTTCGCCTGTATCTGGCACAGGTTCTCTAAGGTGTAATATGCTTGCGATTGCTCATCTCTGATTCTTCTTCTTTTTTCCTCAACATGCTTTAGCGAGAATTTTCTGAAATTAACAAAAGTAACTGAAATAAGAAAAAGTATCTGCTTCTTACTGTTTTCAACCTAATTGTTTTTTTCCTTGATGAGCAGTTGATTGTGGTATTCACATCTTATATTTGGAACTCAAGAGTTCTTTTATTCCTTTCTATGGAATTCAAACTTTCTTTTTTCATATTTGTGAGTTTGTCTTTCCTCTGTCACAGGTTTTGAAATTTTTGATGGAGAAGAATAGTATTAGTGCTCTTCATGGTCAAGTTACTATTGGTACACTTATCCTGCAGGTATATATTCTGTCAATCATAAAAAAATGTGTTTGGAGGTGCTTTTATGAAGTTCTATTTTTTTATTTGCTGCCAGGATTGTGCAGTTGGTCTGTTGTTTGCTTTCCTCCCTGTTCTTGGTGGTACTTCAGGTGTTCTTCAGGGTGTCATATCTATGACTAAATCGTAAGAATCTAGCCTTACTTAGTTTATGTGTTTGTTTTTGAAATTTCGCTGCATAAAGTATCAAGCCTGTTATTGTTTATTGTATTATATAATTTTTTTCTTTTTTATCTTTACCTGTTACTAAACTGGTGTATGCCATGAAGGGTTCAAAATATGCAGATAAAATGACTTGACCATTAACATATATATTGTCATGCTGGTGATTTTAGCCATATGCTCATGTCGAGGTTATGCAATTACCAAATACACCCATTCGTAATTTTTGTGTGATTTAATGGTTTTGTGGCAACTTATGTCTGAATAATAATGTTATCTGGTCTGTATTATAGCCTGTTGATGTTGTTGGATAATCACCCATTAATCGTCCGAAATCTTATCTATTTACATGCTGCATCATGATCTATATTCAGGTTGGTGCTGCTAGCGGCATTTCTGGCTGTCTTGACAATCTTATGCCGTACTTGCGTGCCCTGGCTTTTGAAGCTGATGATTAGGTTATCATCACAGGTATTGTTACACTCTTTTCTTTATATTTTATTGTACAGTGGATAGTTTCTGATTGAACTTTTATTTTTGCAGACCAATGAACTTTATCAATTGGCTTCTGTGGCATTCTGCTTGCTTGTAGCTTGGGTTAGCTTTATTTTCCTTTTCTCCTTGTTGGAAAACTTTTTTGAAGTTGGTCATTGTGTCTTCAAATTTTTATGCAGTTTATAATTATATAATTTTTTTGCCGACCCCACCTAGCATGGGATTTAAGGCCTAGTTGGTTGGTTGGTATAATTATATAATTTTTGATATACGAGAAAAAAGGAGGAAAGAAACACTAGGTCATCAAATCGGACCTGTATTTGCCTTTCAATGCTCCTGTCTTCTTTGGCTGGACAAAATCACGTGTTTGCATCTGTGCATGCATTTATTGATTGACTTTACATTTCAGTGTAGTGACAAGCTGGGTCTAAGCCTTGAACTGGGATCTTTTGCTGCTGGAGTCATGATAGCAACAACTGATCTCGCTCAACACACACTTGAACAAGTGAGTCTTTCTTGTATTCTGTTTCAGAAGTTGCTTCATCGTTGTCTTATTTGTTCTTTAAAACTTGTTACGAAGGACGGATAAGTTTTATGATGTTGAGGATAAATATCTTTTTTCCCTAAGTTATACATGTATGAGGCAACCCGGAAAGACAGAAATCTAATATTAGTAACCACCAACTGTGAGATGCTCTAGAAAATCACCATAACTCATAACAGATCAAAAGACAAAATGCAGTTGCATAAAATGTGGACATTCTTCATTTAGCTGCTTTATAAAATTGTGACAACCGAACAGTACTGTTGAAGACTCTTTGTTGTTATACAGAATATTAATCTTAATATGTTTGTATATTGTTTGTGCCACAAACGGTGATATTTTAAAAAACTGAAGGTTCCATTCTGAAAAAGGGAAACAAATAAATATTTTACAAGTGGATGTGAACTTCAAAATATCTTATTCTATGGCAGTTAGTTTCTTAAACATCTCTCATAGGTAGAGGTGGGCTTCAATTTTTCGGTATTATATTAGCCTCAGATACAGAAGTTCCATTATCTATGTGTTTGCCCTCATTTGGAATTATGTTCTTGTAGGTTGAGCCCATTCGCAACTTCTTTGCGGCTCTCTTTCTTGCCAGCATTGGGATGCTTATACACGTTCACTTCCTATGGAATCATGTTGATATTTTACTGGCAGCTGTATTATTGGTGATTGTTATAAAAACTATTGTGGTTACAATTGTTGTCAAAGGGTTTGGATACAGCAATAAAACCTCGCTTCTTGTAAGAGTTGAAAGCTATTAGCAATTTTTAACTAATTTTATAAGTCCCTTGGTCTTAGGCTTATTCATATGTATAGGTTGGAATGTCCCTGGCACAGATTGGGGAATTTGCGTTTGTTCTTCTAAGCCGTGCTTCTAATCTTCATCTAATTGAGGTTAGTTTTTCAACTTCCATTATATTTAATATATTCCGAGCGTATCCACCCTAAATAAATATCAGTTCTCCTCATGGAAAAATCCCCGTTTGATTTGTTTTTCCTTTCGGAAAAGAACCTTTGTGTTATAAGTTTCTGATCTTAATGCTACAGATGTTTCTATATCGAGGCATAGAGCTATTAAGTTGTCAAATTGGGGTTTTACAAAATGAATATTTACCATACTATGAGACTATGAAATTTATCTTGGTTTTATGTGTTTCCTGGGTATCAAAGTTCTTATCTCATCATATAAGAGTATGCTTACAGCATGGGAACTTGCTTCTTCAAAATATTTATGTTGTTATAGTTAAGAGATTGGTATCTTTTATAATGGCTATTTTCTTCTTTCAGATGATACATTTAAAATTAATTTGGGCTCTTGCAGGGTAAATTGTATTTGTTGCTTCTTGGCACAACAGCACTGAGTTTGGTAAGTATGCACTATCTTACATGTCAATGAGTATATTAAATAAACTCTTTGGTTCGATGTTCTTTATGTTTGAATCCAATTTGGCCTTTCAATAAATAGTTGATGCTCACGTTGGGCCCGGCATGAACTTTTCATCCTAATATGGCCAAGAAGTTATTATTCATAGCTCAAAATGATTTTGTTCAAATTTTATGCTGAAGTGCTTCGAATTTTCATGAATCACAAAAGGACAAGTTCCAAAGAGTTGTGGGACCATGCAAAAATGACCATTGCTATTTAGTTGCCAATTCTAATAGTAAATTGTGGTTTTTTACTGAATCATCTGAAAATAATGTTGAAATATGATAGGTGACGACACCATTTCTTTTCAAGTTGATTCCTGCCATAGTACGACTTGGAGTATTACTGCGCTGGTTTCCCCCAGATAGTAGTCTGAGCGAGGTAATGTTCTCTGATATGCATCCCATATACATACATACAAGTGCACTATGGAAATGATTTGTTTGTTTTGAGGTGTTTTTTTTATTAATATGATTCTCGTACCAGATTGGATATAAAGGAGGAGAGAGTGCTAAGCGTATTACTTTGATGGTCCAAGGCTCTCATGATTCATGATATTAAACTATAACATGAATCCTGCAAAATTTCAGCATTTACCTGATCAGGCTTCTTATACTCTGGAGGACAGGTGATTAAGAGCGCAAAGGAGGTTGACTAACTGACATTTCATTTCCAGCGCACAGCAACAATCATGCCGAATCGATAGCAAGAAATCAAGGGCTCGGGTAAATATTATATGGCTACATACTTCTAATTTCTGATACAGGTCATCTCTAACTCTCCTAGATGGCCTATTTTGTAATATAGTCGGTGTTGTAACGCACTTAATTCAATTCAATTTTCTTTTTTGTTAGTCAGTTAATTGATTTGCTCTTATCCGATACACAAAAACATCATCTCAAGACAAATCTTAGGCAGTTCTTTTAAGGTTGAGAAGGTTGACTTCACGTTCTCTTCTATATAATAATAAGATATGATCCAATGTAAACAGGATCTAGTGTATTTCTGATTTTTTTTGCCATGTATAGCAAATATATTGTGTTCATCTCATGATACGTGTTCTGGATTTGGATTCGATTTGGTTTATGTTGACAAAGTTTCGTATATTTGTAACGACTGTGTTGATCGACTCGTGGATGGAGACACAGGACGGGAAATGCTTGGATGGCACTGACGAATGGCCTTGTCTATTGCTGAAGGATGCTTCAGTAGGTACTCAAATTTAAACCAGGTGATTTCTTCTTGGATTTTATGTAAAACATTTTAACGAAAAAAAATTAATTTGCAGAAAACATGGTGATTGGGCCGCACTTAATATGTGGCGCGCTGCAGCATGGCTTGTTTTGGTGTTGCATTTGTAGTAAAATAGTACAACTGCAACAACAACAAACATTTCATACAAAAATTATGAAAGGAATATGCGAAAATTTGGTGGAGATATAAACATATAGCAGGTAGAGGATATAAATATGAAAATTTATTATCGTCCACAGAGTAAAAGTGTGAGGAGAAAATAAGATACAAGTACTGGAAAATAAAATGACAACTCACTGAACAGAAACAGATTAGATATTTGGGTAGCTGGCTGTGGCTGATATGTCACCCGGGCCTATGGACGAGATAAGAGATTGAGAACCTCTTTACAATTAGTTAAGTAAATAATATTAAAGTTTTGAAAAATGAATTGGATCGAATATTTAACTTATTTTTAATAGATTAATTAATTTGGGAGAGAAAATAAGAGAGTATGAAATTTTATAATTATGAATTTTATTTTATAATTGTAAGAAATGAAGGGGTTCAGTAAAATATTTACACAATTATCCTCTTCATCATAGCTGAATTGTTATATGCCGTTCGCTTTTACTTAAAAATGCTTGCGCATTTGTCAATAATACCCTTAATAAAAAACATCCCTCATTTCCCTTTTTACCTCATGTTTTACTCCCTCTCTACCCTGAGTTTCTATTTTTAAATTATTGTTACATAATTATATATTAATTTGAAATAGAATTATCCAAGATTGATATTTTATTTGTTTGAGTTTTTATTTTATATAATTTCGGATAATCAGAGATTGCCCAAACTCAGCACTTTCTTTTCCAATTTTCTCAATTTTCTATTCCAATTTATCTAACTTTTATTTGCTCCAATTAGTATAAATTAACAAATTTAATTTCTTGTATACATGAACACTTTAAACAATTATTACGAATGCTAATAATTAGCGGAATTTAATTTATAGGTAGGTATGCCTTATGATATTATTTTTTTATTATATGATATTTTGCTATTATAATTCATATTGATTCACTCTTAAAATTAATATATTTAAAATAAAATACATATATCCATAAATAATATCAATTTCTACACAACAATTGACAAATTTTATGAAAATAGTACATTTTACGTTAATGTACTTTTTCGGCCCTATCCAAAAAATTATCACTATATGGCGATATTCAGTTCTAGAAATGTAAGTTGAAGCTTTCAAAAGTACATTACTGTGATAAGGCAAAAAAAGTGTAAATATCCGGCTACTCAGTCTAAAGCCAAAAATATAGAGAACCATTAGCCGAATATATTATATAAATGAGATAGAAACAATCATAATATAAAGCAAAAAGTTTATTATTCGACTATAAGAAATTTTACATGTTAGCTAATATATACTAATGCTCTCTCCTAAGAGTAATAATTTTTCTATCCATCAACATTGACGTCACAATTTTCAAATAACGTAATTGGTATAGATGGTACTGAATCATTAGTTGTTAAATTTAGTCTCATGTAGTGTTTTGGATATTCTAAAAAGACCACATATTTCACTATTTAGACAGCCGTAAACTGAAGTTTTGTACAATAACAATATTATAAAGCAACTACATAAATTTGATGGTGTTGTATGAGCGACACAAATTACGATTGCATTAAAAATAAAATTTTTATGACATAAAAAATACAATTTCAGACAATCATGAGTTTAAACATTGAAGTGATACTATATATTTAGAAACTTTCGCAAGTCAAGATTATGGACCTGTGAATCATGAGATAATAATACTATTTAACATACAACCATGATAAAACAAACCTTTACTTGTAATGAATTCATAATAAAACACTAATTACAGTTTTTGATTGAGAACTAAAATTCTCAAAATTGAAGGATCTCACTACAGAGCACTAAGCTTAAAATTCTCTAATTAAACATTAGAATACAGCAAACTAATTATCTCAACAATAACTGTGATAGTGTTGTCAAATATAATACCATGCATCATCATTATTTCATGATTTATTTATGTTATTTATCTCAAATATACTATATCAAATATAATTACGACCAACCTTAATTGTAATCACGTGTCACACTCTAGATTTGATCCCTCACAAGTATGCCTAAGTCAGAAAGGGGCTTCAAGAATGTATGCGATGTATTTTGTAAATAAAAATAATATAATTTTTGCCTGACGCATGAGACATTTATATAATCATTTAGGTATTGATCATATCCCACTAGAATTAGGTTTCTTAGTGAAGAGATAATCAAGTTTTTAAGACATAATTTCATGCGAACTTTAATTTTCCTAACTCTAATATCCAATAAAAAAATAATTAAAATAAAAAAAATGGTAATGGATTGTAATTTTTTAATGTTAGTTATGTTGATCCACTTGAAGTCTTCAGGCGTAGCAAAAGATTTTCCTGTGTAACGATTACATAAGAGGATAATGTAAAAAATAAATAATATAAATTGTATAAAAGAGTTATATTTAGATTAGGTTTGGGTTTATCCCTTTTTGATTTAAGATTTTAATTTTTTTTATTGTTCAGTTTAGTAATAAACCATTGAGTAAAGAGCAAATGAGAGATATTTTCGTTAAGGGTATTATTGTTGATAGCACGGTATTTTTAAGTAAAAGTGAGCGGTATTTAATAACACCGTTTTATAATTAATCATTTGGTCACTTTTTAAATTTGTTGTTTTCATGTTATTCGTTCCTCCTCCCAGTTTAGGGGTGACTAAATATCGATTCGATTCAAAAACCAGACTGAACTGACCCGAATTGAATGTAGCTCGGTTCGATGTAAAACAAACCGAATATAATTCGGTTTGGATTCGGCGCGGTTATAACCGAATTGCTCAAACTCTATAATTTATAAAATAATTGGTAATTTATTTTTTCGTTTTAGAGTTATATGAGAGAGACTTAAAGTAATTTTATCTTAATATGCGTTAAATTTGATTGTAATTAGACTTTGAAATTTATATTTACAAAAATAAATATAACTATTGGTACATAAAATATATTAATTGACGAAGTATGACATGCATATAATGAATTTTTGAACGAGTCATATTCTTAAAGTTATAAAGTAAAACATTTCTTTTTAAATTAGGATTATTTAAGTTAAAATCTCATATTTGTTATTATTGTTTACTAATTAGTGTGCTGTATATCGTCAATATAATTAGGATATTAGATATAATGTGAATATATATTAAAATATAATATTTATTAATTTATTTGGTTCAATTTAATTTCGGTTTTTGTTATGAAAACCAAAATCGAACTAAAACCCGAATTTTAGGAATTTTAAAAACTGAACCGAACTGAAATAAATTTGGTTCAGTTCAGTTCGGTTGTTTTTATTTGGTTTCGATTTGGGTTTCGGTTTTGGTTTGGTTTTGCTCACCCCTACTCCCAGCAGCCTCCTTAATTATTTTTATTTTTTTACTTTGTTTACATTTATCTCTCAAGCCGTTGATTTTTTCAATATGTCGCTTTACAGATTTTTGTTCGTCTTGTTTTTATCTTCGAAAGTAGGTACATGATGATATACTTTTTTTGAGTTTTTTATTTTTGAAGATATGTAACAGATGATGCAAGAATTTTACCAGCATTTTACCAGCATTATACAAGGTGTGAAAAACCAGCATTATACAAGGTGTGAAACAAAAAAAATTCCATGGTAAAATGCTGGTTTTTCACACCTTGTATAATACCAGCAAAATACCAAACATAAGTGTGAGCGGACGACCTTTTTCCCGCCCACAAGGACCGCGTGAAATGCGTAGCACGGGGGCGAAAAATTAACAATGCGCTATAAACCGAGCCGAAGGATTGATCCTCATTTTAGCGTGATAAACAGATGGATTAATTGATGTTGATGTTAAATTTAAGTCCAATTTGATTGTTAATGGATACGAGACTTGAAATCCCGTATTTTAAAATAGAGTGGTCGCTCGGTTAAGCTCCACCTGAAATTTTGGTACGATATTCCCACCAGGTGGTTATACTATACCTTAAAACAGAGATTCCAAGTTCGGATGATGTTATCTATTTTTCATTAGGTCAAAATATTCATTCTTCCTCAATCGGTTCTAATCCACCGTATTTATCGTGTTTTCGGTTTTATCAAGCAATCAAAGTGATAAATAAATTATTACAGTCATCCAAAAGTAAATGCAGAAATTAAAATTATTACTAGGCTTTCAAATCCTATACATTTGATCTATACAAGAAACAAGATTACCAAATACATGAATACGACACATTGTACGGGATATATCACATAGCATGCATAGTTAGTAGACAAAACAAGACTCAAGTTAGAGTGAAGATGGCATATTTATTTAGAATATTATGGAGCCCGGTCGGATGGCTAAAAATGAGAGTTGAACGGCGTTTGCGAGAAAATCCCATCTTATCCAAATTTTAAACTCGATCGTTATTTTTACCGGATTATTAGTGAAAATGCCACATGGTATGGGGTGGGGTATGTTTTTAGAAGGTTTTGGAACTTCATCGTTGCAGTGTATGTCTTAGCTTCGGAAATTTAAACTAAGCCGAAAAATTAAGCGAAACGAAACTGCTGTCTAGAAGGCCATTCCGCTGGTGGCATGATTGAGATCGCTGGCGGCGTCAATGATGCCGCTGGCGGTACCAACTACATAGGCAGGTTGCATGACTTCCTGGATACCATAAAGAAAGAGTCCTACAAGAAAATGGGGCCAGTGGGGGTAAGTGAGGCCACTGGCGGTATCAATGACGCCACTGGCGGCATGGTTGATACCGCCGGCGGCATGGTTGATACCGCCGGCGGCTTCAAGTGCCTCTGGCGGCTTCAGTTTCTTGCAGCAGCCATTTTGGCCGGAAAGTGACCAAAACCTAAAACTAAGCATAAACAACAATTAAAACATAACAAACAAGTAAAATTAAAGCCAAAGAGCTATGAGACTCAGAATTTTTACCTCGGGGCCGCGAATCCACCTTTTCTTACCTTTTCTACTCTTTATCTCACTAGAAGAGATTTTCTCACTCTAAAATCTCTCAAATTTAGATTTCAGTTGTCTTCCCCCCCTTTAGAAACCCTAATGCATGTTTTTATAGGCAAAAAAGGGTGGTCTTCAACGTATTTTAGCCAGTTTCACCGAAATAGCAAAAAAGAGCTAGTCAAAGGAAGAAGTAGAAGCTATCTGTGCAGAGCCTGATTTAGGCCATACCGCCAGCGACATGACCTATACCGCCAGCGGTATGAGTGATGCGCCGGTGGCATCAGCTTTCTACCAGCTGACTGACAGTGGGCCCACAAGCCTAAAAAGTTTCCAAAAGGGGTCAAAAGCGGGTCAAAAGGCATCTTTTTAAATTTTAAGGATATTTTAATGGGTATTTAGGACTAAATTATTTTTGGGTGCAAATCATCCATCTGAGCTACAACCGGACGCATTACAGGACACATCAAACTCGATATCTCCGAAAATAAAATTCGTAGAGAATTTTATAAAAAATTCCCAAAAGAATTTTTATTACGAGGAATAAAATAGGGTATACATCATCATTGTCTCGCGAGAGGGACTGTAAAATCTCGTGCTCACAGGCTGCCCCTCGGGGGATCACTGCTGCCACATGTCAGTATGATCGCATGAAAGAGCAAGGGTTAGGAATGATACCTGATGGATGACTGGTTTGCCCCTTGGTCGGGCTTGAGCTTTGAGATTTGGTTGGCCCTTGGTCTGACTTGAGCTTCGCGGAGAGGTTTGCCCCTTGGTAGGACTTATGCTTTGTAGATTTGGTTGCCTCTTGGTCTTACTTATGCTTTGTAGATTTGGTTGCCCCTTGGTCGTGCTTGAGCTCTATAGAGAGGTTTGCCCCTTGGTCAGGCTTATGCTTTGTGGATTGGTTGCCCCATGGTCGGACTTATGCTTCGCGGAGAGTTTGTTGCCCCTTGGTCGGGCCTATGCTTTGTAGATTTGAATGCCCTTTAGTCAGGCTCATGCTTTGTGGAGAGGTTTCCCCTTGGTTGGGCTTGAGCTTTATGGATTGGTTGCCCCTTGGTCAGACTTGGGCTTTTTGGGTCGGGAAGTGTCGTTCCTGCAACAAGCGACAAGTAAAAGATTAGACCGTCCTTTAAATGACGTTTTTATTGCTTAATCGATTTTGTGAAACAAAAAATATTTTTTCCCCTTTGATCAATAGTAAAAATATAATAATTGAAAGTATAAGGGTTTCAGAGGTCCTGGGATGTCGGGGCTGGAGCCGAGATTCCACTAGATCTGCCGAGGGCTGTAAAGGGGTATTTTGATGATGCAGGCGGCCTAGCTGATGCCGCCGGTGATTTGGATTGATGTCGTTGGTGGTATGGATGCCACGTGGCATCTTTGACTGGTCAAAGGAATTCAAAATTCAAACTGGGGAAGTCGATGTCGCCGGCGGCATGACTCATGCCGTCGGCGATTTGAACTGATGTCGGTGGCGGCATAGACGGGCAGTTTTAGATAAATTAAAACTCCTCTAATTCTACGCGGGGGTTTTAAAAGAGTAAAACTCTTTCTCTTTCTTCATTCTCTACATACAGGAACCGTAACCCTCTCTATTTCTCTCTACTTTCTCTCTTTTCGCAAAAACCAAATCCTTTGCTTTCTTTTCGATTCCAACCATGAAAAGGATTTCTAAGGCTCTTAAAGGAAAATAAACTGCCAAGGCTAGGGATAATTTGCCTGATTCTTCCATCGAAGGGCTAAAACTTTGCCTGATTCCCGTCGGGTACGGTTTGAAGGCAACAGACAAGATGTACGGCTACAAGATCAACTCTCCCATCACTGATTTGACTCTTAAGAAGGAGAAGCATCTCTGAAATGTTCAGGTAATCCTACAAAACTTGAAATTCCTTTTTTAGGTTAAGTTTCGATTTCGACATTACGCTCAAAATTTTGCCATGATAGGGGTTATAAACACGAAATTGATTGATTAGAAACTAATATTGCATGCCTTAGGCTTGATTTTTACTGTTTTTGTGCTTTGGATTTATTTAATTGCGATTTGTTGATTTTGGCGTGATTTGGTTTGATTTTGGGACAAAACTAGTTTCTACCCTTAGGTTTTGATGTCGCCGACGGCATAAGTGATGCCTCCAGCGGCATCAGGCCTTGGAAAAAGGCCTAGGCAGATGTGATGTCACTGTTGTTTATAGTGATGTTGCTAGCAATATCAACCATACCGCCGACGGTATGGCTGATGCCACCGGCGGCATCGTTGCTTATAGAAGCGACCTCAGCAGCCTTTCAGCAGATAGTAGAGATGAGAAAATAAACTGGGACTTATCTGTTTTGCTTTTGATTTTCTTAGCCAAATGGACTGACTTATACCAAAGGTATGGGGACGGTTGGTGAATGGTGGTATCACATTGCGGATAAGGATCCTGAGCTCGTGGTGGCTATCAACGACATGGGCTTCAGAGATCTAGCCCGTATTATGCCCCTTCTAATGCCGAAGCTCTCCCATTCGACCGTGACTGCTTTGATGAAAAAGTGGTCCGAGACCACTTACACCTTTCACTTCTTATTAGTGGAGGTGACCATCGCACCTTCTGACATGGTGGCTATGACCAGGCTCCCATGGAAGGACGAGGTCATCCACTTTGATGTATACATGGATAAGTATCATACTAAGAGGCCAGAGGTGAGGCGGGTGACTGATTTATTTGGCTTGAGGCCCGTCTCAGGGCGATTATCATGTGGAGAGCTGCATAATCATTGGGTAGGAGTTGGTGTGGTTCCCGAGGAGGATCATGATGCTTGCGTCCGTTCTTTTGGGATTTCTCTGCTCACCATACTGTTCTTTCTAGTTTCGGGCAGCAAAATTAATTATGGACGTGGCCAGCATCAGCGAGAAGAACTAGCCCAGGGCCATTATGGCACAGCTTTATCGCAGACTAGACGTGGGTGCAAGGAAGAAAGGGAAAGCCTTCGACTTAGCCATTTGCTCTTACAGGTATACCCTTCTCAAAAGCATTTGATTGATTATTTGCATACTTTCCATATTTTGGACGTTTTAGATTGATTAACTATTTACTTGCACAGGCCTGGGCTTTTGAACACCAAATCCTCCTGCCAGTCCAATTCATAGTTACTGTGCCATCGGGTTCTCACTTCCTTGCCCGGTGGTGTGGTGGCATCGGGGGGAAGAGCAAGTATCTCACGAGTTATAAAGAGTCCTTGAGGAGCATGCGATTGAGCTCGGTATGTGATCTTTTAACCTTGATCCCTGCTTCACACTTAAACGAAACATTAGTAGACAAAATGCATTTATGAATTTACGCTACGCTTACATTAATTGTTTGCTTGGTTATTTGGTCAGCTTAACTGGGATCCTTTTGATAGGGTGGAAAACTTGGTGGAGGTGGCTAGGGTCCGAAAGGAGGTGGATGATCACCGATTCGTGATGGAATGCCCCCTATCCCTGGAGTGGTTTTTGGGGGAGCGTGTTTGGGATTGGAGGTTTTTCGCTAGTTCCGCTAGGCCAATGCTCGCGAACCCTCCTACAGGCTTATGGTGGCCATACCTGGTGATTACTTCTGTGACCGATAAAGCTGTCTACTTTAAAGGGAATGGCCGGGTCATTCCGAGTGTTCCAGGCTCATATAAGTAGCACCAGCAGCTCCTACTCCTCATTTGCCTTCATGTCCACAGGAACGACACGATTGAGTACTATAATGAGAAGAAGAAGGAGGAGGAGAAAAGGCAGCTTAAGGGTATAGTGAGTGATAATGAGGAGGAAGAGGAGGATAAGGGTGAACTAGAGGAGAGGGTGAGGTAGGTGAAGGCGCGGCTGGCGGGAGTGCGCCGATGTCTCGTGGGGAGCACCGTTCTTTTGAGGTACAATTATGTTTATATATGTCAATTGTCTGGGTTGAAAATGGTTGCTTATATTTGCTTTTGTATTTTTTAGGAACCTTCTAAGAAGAGAGGCCAGGCCGGCGAAAGTGGGACACGATACTGTAGCGTGCCTGAGGGTGTCGAGTCCATGAAGGGGTGCCTCTCAAACCCTTTAGAGACCCAATTCCTATTAATGAACTTAGGGGGTGATTTTCGGTCAAGAGACATTGGCTCGAGTAGCCACAAGCTGAACTTCATACCAGAAAACACCACCTATGTAAGGCCTGTAAACATATTCCTACGATAACCCTTTTTATGGACTTCTTCTGATTGCCCTTTGGATTTTTTAGGTTGCTCAGAGCGAGGCGGAGCGGTTGACCGAAAATGCCTTCGCTCTCAGGGATACTCTCATTGGCCAATCTCTGCTTGTTCAGGTACATTCCCTATATGTATAGATGCTATGAATGATATGGATTATTGTTGTTCCCTTTGTTTGTAGGATTTCCTAGCCCTTTCTCTATCGGATGCCGATACGGCCCGGCGGAGGTACGAGGAAGAGAATGCGGTGCTTCGGCGCTGCATGGGCGAGTTAGAGAGCCAGCTAAATGCCACCATTCGTGAGAGAAGGAGTAATCATAACATGGACCGTGCACACCCCGGTGAGCCAAGTCGTAGAGGAGGGAAGATGGCGGCCGGTCACCGTCTTTCTGCCGTGCTCGTCGAGTCAAGCAGCTTCCCAATGATAGAGGGTAGGGAAGAGGACAAGGTCGACGATTGGCTTCTCATCGAAGAGGATGTTTCATCTCACCCGACAGGCAGTGGTGGGCATTCTTAGATTCATGGTTTTTCTTTCTGCCTTTATTTTTCTGGATTTTGGTTTTGGTTTGTACGCCCTTGATACATTGGAGTTTGATTGGTTTTAGGTTTCGGATGTCGAGTGATTTTGGTTTTATTTAGGCTTAGTGTTGGGATATTTAAATGGTTTGCGCCTTCGAGGTTTTATTTTGAATAAAATGTGGATTCGTGATCGAACAGGTTTTGAATATAGATTACAAGGCTCTTTACTGGTTTTTGCATAGTTCTGAACTGATAAAAACAGTTTTGATATCGCCAGAAAATACTTCCATGCTACCGACGGTATCACTGATGCCACCACCCATATCACTCCATTAAATAATATAGACAAAGTCACCCACAGTCGATACCGCCAGCGGGCTCAATTGATATCGCCCTATTTCAACTCATACTGTCGGTGGCATTACCCATATCGCCGGTGGCATCCAAAAATCCTATTTCAGCCATTTCTCAAATTCTGCCATGGCGAGCCACAACCAACAGCTATGGGGCTTTCTGTAAAGCCAGGGAAATGAGGATTGAAAGAAGTTGGAAAAATTTGGGTTATAGGGCTTTCGGTACATTGCGATGTGGCCCATAATTCCTGAATTCCTCCGTACGGCGTTGGCTTTTTGGGATCGGATGGATCATGTATTCCGATTTTCTTCGTTTGAGCTATCCCCTTGCTTGAGGAATTTCATGCCATATTAGGGGTTCCATTCCCCAAGCGTGTTCCCTTAGCACTCCCGGAGTTCCATTTTGGAACAGACAGCATCCCACGGGGGTTGTGGAATTTAGATTCAGTAGACCCATTTCTGTCCTAACCGCCTGATAAACCCGGATTCCAACTCAATGCGGTTTTAGAGTGGTGTCGCGGGGCGCCTAGATCTCTCCTTGCTTGGCCGTCCATGGTAGCATTATTACTTATAGTGGAGTTTATGTGCGTAGTGGGCCCAGTTGCTCCACTCAGGCTGATTTCGCTTATTAGGCCCATGTCGATAGTGGCTTCTCCCATAGCTGTGGGACTAGCCGAGGTCCTGCTAAATACAGATACTGCTTCTACTAACCCGACCTTTATCAGTGACCACCTCATACTACTACAGGTATTCTTTATCCCCCAATTCTACAAATAATACATTTCTTCTTGCCCCCATCTAAAATTGGTTCACAGGTATGGCTGATGGAGAAACTGAAGCTGAAGGAGGCACCACGGGGGAACCCGAAGAAGTACCTACCCATTCACCTGAGAAAGAGAGGGCTCATGCGACCCGATTTCGATCAATTGAAATTCGACAGTTGGGTGCCTATTCTGAGTGGGTATACGGATGCACTGATTCAGTGGGTTATTATAGCGACCCGAAATTTTTAAACTAAATTTTACTGAGGTATAAAAGTATAAAATAATATGGATATTATGAATTTCCATATTTTAACATTTTTTTATGTTATTAGATAAGAAATAAGAGTTAATTAAGTTAGAGGGATGATTTAGGCATTTAATTATTTGTTCAAGGGCATTATTGGAAAGAAATAATACACACACACATACACACACACATATATATATATATACATATACATATTTCATATGATCTTATGCTATACGTATTCCTTCTCATCTTATATCCTTCTTCTCCGTATTCATATGCTTCTTCATCCTCCTTATAGCTATTCAAATTGCCTTAGCCTACAAACTTTTGATTTCTTCGATTCAACTTCAAATTCTTGTTAGAAATCGATCTTTAAACCTTCTATCATCATCAATCTCAGTGAATCAAGGTTAGAAGAAGAAGATTTCAGTTTCTAAGTTTCAGATGAATAGTAACCCGAATTTGAGGTGAGTGATTTTTGATGAAATTAAAGCTTAATTAGTGGAATTCATGGTAGATTAAGCATATTTATGGTATTATGAAGTTTATTTATACAATATCTTGATAGAATTATTACATGGCTATTGTAGAGGAAGCTAATACTAGTAAAGGACAAGGGAAAGAGGTGGAAGAGAACTAGAACGAGTTTAGAAAAAAAGTTTGTGTCTCTAATTTCGATTTCACGGTTTTTCTAAAAATTTCCAGATTTGTATCCCTATTTTGTTTTAATGTTTTCTCTTGTTATATAAATCTGATTTTAATGATTCTTGATTCTGTTGATATCTACAAAAACTAAAAAATATATGTTCAGAAGAAATCTTGTTGAATTTCGTTCGTTTTCACAGTGAAATTTTTGTTTGAAGTTGAGTAATGGAATCTGTTTTCTGAAAATCTCAGCTTTGTACACCGTTTAGTATTTTGATCATAACTTTGGTTATGCAATTTGTATTTCTGTGATTCTAGTGGAGTTGGAAAGCTGAGACATGTGGCTAATTATGTTTAGAAGACGCTTTTTCAATTGGATGATGTTTTAATAGTGAAAAATGCAGGGGAACTCAGGTCACGAAATCTGGAAACTTCTGGAAAATATGAATGTTGATTTTATTGTGTTTTAATTGAAGTTTGATGTTTTAAAATTTAGGATTTGAATTTCTTAATTACTGAAATTATGTTGAATTATGTTTGATGGTTTATACTGGAATTTTTAATATATTACTTTGATTTATTGCCCTAATTAAATGAGTAGAATACGGGTCAGGGTAGATTGGAGCCAATAAAGGGGGTATAGTACTGTACAAATAATTGAAGCTTTGGCTTTGGGCTTCGGCCGGCATTCTGATAAAAATATATTGATATTGAAGCTTCAGCTTCGAGCTTGACCGATATATTGATTTTGAAGCTTCAGCTTTGGGCTTGACCGATACATTGATATTGAAGCTTCGGCTTCAGGCTTGTCCACTCCCATAACCATTTTAGCGTTATTCATGACTTGTTTACTTTGGGCAATATATGGTTAATGTGTTTGGAAAAAATTGGATATAAAATTTGATTGTACTTTGAAAGATTTATAATATAAGTTTTGTGTTTTGGTTTCATAAAGTTGTTTAATTTGTTTTTAACTTATGAACATACTTTGTTTCTATTTTAAAGTGTTAAAAAATGTTCAAAATTGTTGTATTTCTTTTATGTACACCACTAAGCAAATTGCTTAGCGTGTAGTTGTTTTTCTATACGTAAGTGGAGATTTGTAGATAGCTTGGACCAAAGTGGTATAGGTGGATCAGCTTGAAAAGCATATAAGGAAAGACTCGAGGTGGATTTGTATTTTAATGTAATATTATGGTTTGTAGAATAATGGCACGTACTAGATAGTGTGAGAAATGTAAAGTGGCATTGAGAAATATTTGGAGAATAATTTGGAGTTGGAAACATTATATTTGTATTTGTACATATTAAATCTATAAGTATTGAACTTTATATAGTGGAGTAGAGTTGCTTATTGGGTGATTATAGTTACTGTGGCACTCCCTATAAGGGGTGTTACAGTTAGCCTATAGTGGAGGATCCGAGATGTGGTTGTGGAGTCCCAAGGACCCTGCGTTTAGCTGATAGGTCTGGAGAGATCTTCATTCTATACCCCTTATCGGTTGCGCCGTCAGTACGGCAAGCGATAGAGAGTCGCGATCAAGCTACCTCATAACCAAATCGGAGTCTATAAAGCCAGATGGGTGAATCATATCCACGAGAAGTGGGCTAGGGAAGCCATATTTGAGACTCTGGACTACGACCATATGGAGACCCTTGAGACCGATATACACTACAGAGGATGGCTCGCTGAGATTAGACGCATGACGACTCGATCCTAGCTATCATGGGCTAGCTTTATGGGAGAGCAAGTGGAGCAGGGGTACGAGCCATTTCCCACTACCACCTTGAGGAGGATTTCTCGATATTATGACGATGATGCGGGGAGATCGGCTTGACATACGCTTTCTTTTAGTTTAATCTTTTGCATAGGCTAGTCAGGGTGACAGGCCTATTGAACTTTATTTTATTTTATGTCACTTATTTGGTTCTAACTTTTGCATTGACTGCCCCATGGGGTTTTCAGTTTATCAAACCTTGTCTTAATTTTTGCCTAGACCGCCCTTTTTAGGTTTTCAATCCAGCAGACTTATTCTGACTTTTGCATAGACCTTGCTCTTTTCAGTCTATCAGAATTATTTTTATTTATTGCGCATTCGATTTTGAATAACATGAACTCAGCATTAGGCTTACTTGAGCTGCTTCAACCGCATGGATACAAAATTCACAAAAGTATTCAGAAGTCAACAGAAGAGATACTTTCATTAATTAAAGTAAAACAAAGTACACGATGTTTGGTTAACATTTCCATTGATTTAACTCCTGGTGCCAACTTGCCTAGATCGATTTTCTAGAAGGCACTCTCTCTTTGCTCATATTCCCTAATTTTTGCCTAGATCGCACTTTTCGGGTTTTTGATCTAGCGAGTTTGACCTATCCCCTAATTTTTGCACGACTAGTTTACAGAATACCGACCGTCGGGTGTCACCTTAATTTTTGCCCTATCAATAAAAGACTGAAAGGCGGGTGATTTATTTTATATATTTTTTTTGTGCTGCTTTTCTTGATTTATTTCTTTTGAATAAGATATGATAACGCTTAAGCTTGTCTTGGTTTATGGGGTTCACAAGCTCATTCCCATCCATGTCCATAAGCTTAACCGCCCCTTTACTAAGCATCTTCTTTATCATATAGGGTCCTTCCCAGTTTGGCCTGAATTTGCCCCTCGCATCAGTGGTAGAAGGTTCCAGCTGTGTGAGGACCAGATCACCAGCTTTCAGGGGGAACTTCTGGTGTCTTACCCGACTGTTGTAGGCTCAAGCCATGCACTGCTGGTACATCTAGAGGTTATCAAGAGCCCTTAGCCTTTGTTCATCCATCATGTTTAGCTGCTCGAACCTCGCTTGAGTCTATTCAGATTCTTTCAGCTTAGCCTCCAGAGCGACTCCCGAAGAGGCTACCTGGGTTTCAACTAGCAAAATTGCTTCCATTCCATAGACTAGGGAGAATGGAGTTTGGCCGATCGGGGTACGGATGCTGGTGCGATATCCCTAAATAGCAAAAGGTAGCTTATCCGCCCAATCCTTGTAACCTACTATCATCTTAGAAAGGATCTACTTCACTGATTTATTAGCTGTCTCAATAGCTCCATAGCTTGTGGTCTGTATGGAGAAGATCTGTGGTGTTTAATCCCATATTTCTCAATCAGATCAGCGGTTGCTCCTTAAAACTGCACCCCATTGCTGAGACTATATGATGCGGAAGTCCATACCGAGTGAAAATATGATTCTCTATGAACTTGGCCATCTTCTTGGCAGTGACATTGGTGTAGGATTCGGCCTTTACCCATTTTGAGAAGTAATCTACTGCTACCACAATGAATCTATGCACATTTGTTGAAGAAGGGCGAATTTCACCAATTATATCTATCCCACATGCCGAGAATGGCCAATGAGTAGATAAATGATGAAGCTCAATGGGCTGTAGATGTTGCATATCTCCATAAACCTAGCATTGGTGGCACCTTTTGACTTGGGCAATGCAATCGGCCATGAGGGTGAGCCAAAAATATCCTAACCGTTGGATCTTATTTGCGAGGACGAGACCATTCATATGAGGGCCACAATCACTGGCATGGACTTGATCAATGACTTTCTGAGCCTCGGATTTAGTTAGGCAATAGAGTAGGAGCCCGTCCCTAGTGCGTTTGAATAGATCATTATCAACAATACGGAACTGAACAGCCAGCCGCCTTAGGGTGGTACTGTGCGAGTCAGAGGAGTCCGGAGGATATTACCCAGTTTGGAGGAACAGGACAATATTAGAATACCAACAGGGTTCGGATGAGATGGCGAGGACCAGCTGACCCAACTGAGCGTGGTAGGGGTTCTTGGTGGACAACAGAACCAAAGGATTGATAGGTTGCTATTGAGGTCCTACCCATAAGGAGGCCAAGGTGGCTAGTCAGCCATTTGATTCTCATCCCGAGGAATATGGCGATATAAGCACGAGGTGAAGTTCTTGGATAATTCACGGATAGCCTCGACATAAGGACGGAGAGATTCTTCTTTAATTTCCCAATCCCCGATAACGTGACAAATGACAAGAGTCGAATCGTCAATGATAGATACCCTATGGGCGCTGACCTGGAGGGGAGCTTCAAGACTGAATAGACATGCTTCATACTCAGCCCCATTGTTTATGACAGTGAACTCCAAGCATTTGGACAACAGGATGAATTTATTATCCGGGGTGACTATAATAACTCCGAGGCCTACTCCCCACGGTTCACAGCACCATCGAAGTACATAGTCTATACACGCTCGAGGATTTTATCGGAGGCGAGTTACTCATTAGGAAACTCCAAATTTTCTTCATAATTAGAGTCAAGGGGTTAATTAGCCAGGAATTCAGCTACCGTCGGCCCCTTTATGACCTTTCAGGTCATATACTCAATGTTAAACTCGGATAGGAGAAGCAACCATCGGGACAATTTACTGGCTAGAGTGGGGGATTGACAAAGATACTTCATTGGGTCAATCTTGGCCACGGCTTGGACTCGATAAGATTGGAAATAATGTCATAACTTCTTAGTGAGCCAAACCATGGTGGTGCAGATCTTCTCCATAATCGAATACCGGGTTTCATAATCCAATAACTTCTTACTCAAGTAGTAGATAGTATGTTCTAGTTTATCATCATGTCCCTGGACAAGCATTACTCCTACAAAAGACTCCTCGATAGCCAGGTAAAGGATTAGTGATTTCCCTGGGATTGGGGGTTTTAAAATGGGTGGGTCAACAAGATAAGCCCTGATTCTGTCAAAAGCCACTTAGCACTGGTCGTTCCATACCATGGGTTATTGTTTCCTCAATAGCTTAAAGATGGGTTCGCATACGGTAGTGAGGCGGGCAATAAACCGGCTGATATACTGTAAGGACCCTAGAAATGATTGGACTTCTTTCTCTATCTTGGGTGGTGGCATGTCTCTGATGGCTTTGGCCTTATTTGGATCCATTCTAATTCCTTTCTAACTAACCATGTGCCCCAATAATTTTCCTGAAGTAACCCCAAATATGCACTTCTTCGGATTCAGGTAGAGATTATACTTTTCAATACGAGTCATGAATCTGTTGAGAATATTAGGGTGCTCTTCTCGAGTGGCAGACTTCACAATCATTTATCCATATATACCTCCACTTCTTTATGGATCACATCGAGCAAGGGGGCAGTTACAATGTGCTAATAAGTGGCCCCGGCACTCTTTAACCCAAACGGCATTACCTTGTAGCAATACACCCCCCATTCAGTAATGAACACCATTTTGACTTTATCACCATTGTCTACTAGAATCTGATTATATCCTGAGAATCCGTCCATAAACGAGTACATAGCTGCCCTGGCGGCACTGTCCATTAGAACGTCGATGTAAGGAAGCGAGAAATCGTCTTTCAGCAAAGCTTTATTGAGATCTTGAAAATCAACACAAACTCGAACCCTGCCATCTTTCTTCGGAACTAGAACTATATTGGACAACCAAATTGGATACTCCACAACTTCGATGAATCGAGCTTCAATCAACCTTAAAACCTCTATGTTAACCTGATCTTCCATTCCTAGTCTCAAATGGCGGAGCTTCTGCTTCACAGGCCTGAACTTAGGATCGGTCAAAATTCTGTGTTCAGAAATCTGATGATCAACCCCAGGCATATCTTTGTACGACTAGGAAAAAGTGTTAACATGATCTTTAAGCACTTTTATGATCTCACATTTTTCCTTGGGAGTTAAATCGTTAGAAATGGTTACCATTTTAGGGTTGTCATCTGTACTTAGGTTTATTTCACTTAAAGATGTATCACTAATGCTAAAAATGTTATGAGTATTGTTATATGAATGCATGGATCCATCGGGAAAGACATCAGATAAGTAAGCAAAATGAGAGTCATTCATTGCATTAAAAGCCTTGTAGGTGACATTGTTTGCGTCAAATACATCAGAAATGTTAAAAATTAGATCATCTATATCCTCCTTAATAGGGGAGGGGCTTCAGCAGCAACGGCAACAAGAGGAGCATCCTCTGTAGTGTCTGTCAGAATGGCATCCAGGACATGTTTCAGAGCAACCTTCTGGGCAACCATGAGTGGTGGTTCCTCGGATAGGTTGGCTTTCTCGGCAAGGGCCCTGGTGAGCTTCCTTACTATCTCTGTTATGGAATCACCTTCCCCGGTTCTCTCACCCCCTCTAACCTTTCTTCATCAACAGTGTTATAGCTTTGGTCATGGCGGCCAAAGCATCTTCGATTTCTAGATCAACAAACTCTTCATTACTTGCACCAGACTCATCCTCGGGTTACATCTTACCCTTTCCCTTAGCCTTATCAGAAATAATATTGAAAGGTGCAACAAGCTCAGTGGGTTTGGGTTCAGCAGAAACCATCATGCAGCTGGCCTTAAAATCATAGACATCCTTAAAGATCTTAAAGCTGGACCACATTTTTCCATTATGCTCGATTAGTTCGGGTTCTCCATTGTAAGGCTTTTTAACTTAGATTTCACACACAGTGACCATGCGGCAGTAGCAGGAAGGAATATAGTGATACGCTTTTCTAGGCTTATACCCCAATCCAGCTTGGCGGGCCAATACTTTTGGCTCCAAAGCCTTGATAATTCCTTGCTCATACATTCTGCCACATTTGCCAGGCTTATAACTAGATTTCTCTATCAACTTACCCATATCGGTGTGGAGATAACTGCACCAAAGGGGAGGTGGTTTCTCAGCCTTACTAATCACAGTAATACGAAGGCCTTCTTTTGATTTATCCTCGGCTTCCATAACTACCACAACGAAAGTGGGGTCAGCCTCAATAGTCACCGGTCTGTTCTCATGAATGAGCTTAATTTTCTGGTGTAGAGTGGAGGGAGATGTGCCCAAGGTGTAGAGCCATGGTCGGCCGAGTAATAGAGAATAAGTAATAGGAATATCAAGTATAGTGAATTGCATGTTGCTCGTAACGCCTTCCATAGTGACTTCTGCCTCAAAGGCCCCAATTACACTATGCTTTGAATCCTCATAAGCTCTAATGACAGTACTAGACTTCTTAAGCATTTCCTCCAACAGTCCCAAGTGAGGAAGGACTTTTAGAGGACACAGATTAAGAGCAGAGCCATCATCCACCATGACACAGGGGATTACCTTATCGAGGATCTGAATGCGAATGAATAAGGCCCTGTTGTGATCCTTTCCTTTAAGCGGGAGATCAAAATGGTAAACATACAATCTGTGGTCCCTTCCTTGGGGGAATACCTTCTCCAACCATAGCACACATCTCAACAACCGAAGTGGTTGGATTAGCTTCCAAATCGAGGAGTCGCTTAATCAACCCCCTATGATGCCCATCAGAGTTAATTACCAGCTGCTAGATACTACATTGGCCTTGGGTGTTTTTTAGCTGAGTAATGAGAGGGTCAACTTTGAGTCTAGTCGGAGCAGCTAGAGGTAGAGAAGGGGGCCTTACGGTGGTTCCTACCCTATTAGGGATCGGGTCCTTATTCAAGTAGAGATATCGGTCTTCAGGCTGGTGCAAATGGCCACTCCGAGTAATGTTGAGAACATTATCGAGTAAGACACTCTTAGTGGCTCGAGTTTCAAACAGATATTGCTATTCTTTAGAATCTGAATTTGGGTCCTATAACTCATACCCATCTAGGCTGAAAAGTTCATTTTGATCAACCCTGAACAGTTCTTTTGGCTTCTCATTAGCGGGTGAATCAACCCTGAATAATTCTCCCTCATCTTCATCGGAATAGTATTTCTTTAAAAAAAAGGAATCTACACTGAATAGCCGCTTTTTCCCAACTTTCATTCTCTTTGTCATAAACTGCTGAGACCTACGACTTTCTTTCTTTGGTGGATTCGGATCAACTTCCATCCCCAGGATCGAATTGACTCCCGGGTTGGCTTGATTGATCAGATTAAAAATCGAGTTAGACGGGAGACTCGAACCGATCACTAAAATAGAGTTACTACTTTTCAGCCCTTACGCAAGGAGATCAAAGATTGTGGCTTCAGATAAGCCAGACTGGATTATGCCCAACTTATTTCTGAAATTCGACAAAGGCTTACTCACAGTGCTTAGGGCTTTATCAAGCTCAGCAATCTTTCCTTCACTAACCAGACGCTGAATAGCCGAGAGTAAGGCCTTGCAATTGTTGGTTTGGTGTCCCACCTGAACATGGTAGTTATAGAAGATGTTCTTATCCTCGGGCTTAGGCGGTTTGTACTCCTTAAGGGACTGGATGAAACCTGCTGCCCATAAATGGTTAAAGATGACCCAAAGAGGCAACTTGTAAGGACTAGCCAAAATAAAAGGAGGGCGAGGAGGTTGAATTGCGGCAACTGCTGCTGGAGCTTAAGCGATTGCGAGTGATACGGTAGGGGCTTGAGAAATTGGTTGAACTGCGATCGGGGCTTTAGGCTTAGCAGGCACTGGAGCCGAGGGCCGAGCATCATTATTCTTTCTAAACCACGGCTTTCCAGCTTTTTCGGCCTTTCCACGCTCCGCCTTACACTCAATTTTCTTGGCTTTTTAAAAAACAGCCTTATAGGAGAGGAGCAAATCAGTAACCATCTCTTTACGGAAAAGGGGAAGAGATCCCTCTAGGAGTTTAACAATCATCTCCTCGAGGCTTAACTTGGATTTCACTAAAACCTAGGTTGACATCCACCTATTAAAGTATTGTTTGAATGTTTCATTGGGCATTTGGCGGACTCCCTCAAGATGTTGGAGGGTCCGTCATAGTGTTGAAGCTAAAGTGCACTTTCAGAGCTTCAGAAAGAAGTTTCCAGTCTGTGACAATGTGCTGAGGTAAGGTATGATACCATTTAAGAGTAGGGCCCCGAAGGGAACAAGGAAACATTTCAGCGAGCACTTTATCACTTAATTTCTTTACACGCATAATTCTTTCATACATAATAATATGGGAAGCAGGTGCACTAGAACCATCATAATGAGCCATATTTGGCATGGTGTAGTTGTCAGGGACCTAGTCTTCATCTCTTTTGGGTTCTTTAGCGGCGATGAGGCGGTTGATGTAGACTTGGATCTCGGGTGTCATACTCAGAGGCTGCGTGACCTGGTCATTGATCAGCTTGTGAGAGAGGGCTACAGCTTCGGGTGTCGCGCCCGAAGAATGCATGACATGGTCGTTAATAGTATAAGAAGCCATCATCTGTAGGACAAAAGCAGCTACTTCGGGTGTCACGCCGGTGATTGTATGACCTAGTCGTTGACTGGTGGAGATGGTGGAGGACGAACAATCAACTGGCTAGCAAAAGGATTCTGGGGGTAGGTAGTGCCTTTGGAAGTCATAATAAACTGCGGCGGAGTAAAAGATGGCAGAGGCTGCGAAGCTGAGAACTGATGAGTAAATACCGGAGGAATCAAGCTTTGATCAAAAGTCTCAGATTAAAGGGCATAATCAACGGAGTAGTCAAAGTTGACAGAAAAGCAGAAGTTTGCCCAAACTTGAACGGGCTTGCCATAGGCTGGGTTAACTGAAAGAATGGTACAACGGGTCTTATCCCTACCGGATCGGCCAATATCTATGTTAAACCATTCTAGGCTTGCATATCGGACTCTAAGACCCGGTCGGAATTTCTATCCGCGAGAGCTTGCTTAACAGCTGCCTGAATAGTGGTCTGGATAGAAGCCTGAAAAGCATCCGAGTTCAGGAGTTGCGCCACAGCACTGGCAAAGTCAAAGCTGGGAGGTGGTTGAGACCATGCCCCCTAGGTGGGAGTAGGGTCGACTTATTCCTCAAGCTGAGGAGGGGTCCCTTCATTTCTCGAAAAAGATGGATGGCTGAGAGGAATTCTAACCTAATTGAACTTATTCTGAATCTGAATCCTCACTGGAATAGATATACAAAACCCCTTCGACTTCCATGGTGAATACCGGGATGGGAGAACGACGAATCAGATAGTGTTCTGGCCCTTTCCAAATCAGGGTGCAATGATAATTCCACCTCCTCCTAACTGAAATGGTAAGTAGTAGATCAGACTATGCATGATTGTATGATGTCATGGATGGATGAATAGTCTTTATGCAATAACTGGTGAGTGGCATGTATGGCTGCACGTAGATGTGGTTAACGATGATGCAACAGCTTATACCTCCAACATAAGTAGGATGTTTGTGCCTCGTGCCACACATAGTGACATGCGGTGATGCAACAGAGGTACAAATAAATTCCTATGCATGCTATTTAACTTCTTCTAGGAGTGGAAGTAGTAAGGGTAAGTTGGTTCATTTTGGCTCTTGAAGCCAATGCATGGGTGATGCATAAGCACGTAACACGTAGCACACAATGTGTCCCTCTTCTGGCCTTATGACTCCCACGTAACACCTCTTTGGAACGATGGAGTTTGGCTTCTTCACCGGTGATGGCGAAAGAAGTGCGTCCTAATTATTTTCATTATTTTGGTGATCCTAAGGGATGAAGTGCTAAGGCTTTTTCTAGTGCGGCTTTGGTATAGGGTTTGTTGATGTAGAAGGTTCTCGTTTACCTTGATTCCACGTTACTCAACCACTCCCCCAAATAGATGTGATCGCAGGAGTTTACGTGTTGGTTAAAACGAGTGATTCACCCGCTAGGCATCCTCAATTCCAAACAGGGCATAAGTGATACTTTCACGAGCTTCTCGGGTAAAATGGGGCACCTAATATTACCGAAATATCTATATGCTTAAGGATAAAACGTCATGAAAAAGAATGAAGTTTTAATTTGGCCAATGATTTCAATACATCATCAAAATCCTTTAAACTTATTGAAAATTTTAAGTTCAAGTTTAAAGAGATAAATCCCCAGTAGAGTCGCCACTGTAAGCGGATGACCTTTTTCCCGCCCGCGAGGATTGCCTGAGATACGTAGTACAGGGGGCGGAAAAATAACAATGCGCAGTGAAGCGAGCCGAGGGATTGATCCTCATTTTAGCGTGATAAACAGATAGATTGATTGATGTTGATGTTGAATTTAAGTCCAATTTTCTTGTTAATGGATACGAGACTTGAAATCTCGTATTTTAAAATAGAGTCACCACCCGGTTAAGTTCCACCGGGAATTTTGGTACGATATTCCCACCAAGAGGTTAGAACATACCTTAAAACAAATATTCCAAGTTCGGATGATGTTATCTATTTTTCATTAGGCCAAGTTAAAATATTTCATTCTTCCTTAATCGGTTTTAATCCACCCTATTTATTATGTTTTCGGTTTTATATGTTGTTTTTGCGTTTATCAAGCAATCAAAGCGATAAATAAATTATTACAGTCATCCAAAAGTAAATGCAAAAATTAAAACTATTACAAGGCTTTTAAATCCTATACATTTGATCTATACAAGAAACAAGATTACCAAATATATGAATACGGCACATTATACGAGATATATCACATAGCATGCATAGTTAGTAGATGAAACAAGACCCGAGTTAGAATGAAGATGGCATATTTATTTACATTGTTATGGAGCCCTGTTGGATGGCTAAAAATGAGAGTTGAACGGCGTTTGCGAGAAAATCCCGTCTTATCCAGAATTTTAGACTTGATCGTTATTTTTACCAGATTATTAGTGAAAATGCCACATGGTATGAGGTAGGGACTATTTTCAGAAGGTTTTGGACCTTCATCATTGCACTGTATGTCCTAACTTCGGAAATTTAAACTAGGCCGGAAAATTAACCGAAACAAAACTGCTGTCCAAAAGGCCATGCCGCTGACGGCATGATTGAGATCGCCGGCAGCATCAATGATGCCGCTGGCGGTATCAACTACATAGACAGGTTGCATGACTTCCTGGATACCATAAAGAAAAGGTCCTACAAAAAAGGGGCCACTGGGGGTAAGTGAGGCCACTGGCAGGATCAACAATGCCGCTGGCGGTATAGTTGATACCGGCGGCGGCTTCAGTTCCTTGCAGCAACCATTTTGGTCGGAAAGTGACCAAAACCCGAAACTAAGCACAAACAATAACTAAAACACAACAAACAAGCAAAATGAAAGCCAAAGAGCTATGTGACTCAGAATTTTTACCTCGAGGCCGTGATTCCACATCTTCGTGATCCGTATGACACCTCCGGGGAGGTCGGGATGATGATTTGGGTAGTAAATTTAAAGATTTATGTCTCTAAATTCCTATTAAGTTGATTTTAACCTAAAGTCTACTGATTTTAAGCTTTAACTAAGAGAATCAAAGAAGAAAAACCAAGAAAAGTGGATTGAAATCTCTTTTCTTACCTTTTCTACTCTTTATCTCACTAGAAGAGATTTCTGACTCTAAAACCTCTCAAATTCAGATTTCAGTTGTCTTCCCCCCTTTAGAAACCCCAATGCATGTTTTTATAGGCAAAAATGGTGGTCTCCAACTTATTTTAGCCAGTTTCACCGAAATGGCAAAAAAAAAATTAGTCAAAGGAAGAAGCAGAAGCTATCTGTGCAGAGCCTGATTTAGGCCATGCCACCGGTGACATGACCTATACCGCCGGCGGTATGAGTGAAGCTGCCGACGGCATCAGCTTTCTACCAACTGGCCCATAAGCTCAAAAAGCTGCCAAAATGGGCCAAAAGGCATCTTTTTTAATTTTAAGGATATTTTAATGGGTATTTAGGACTAAATTATTTTTGGGTGCAAATCATCCATCTGTGCTACCACCGGACGCGTTACAGGACACGTCAAACTGGATTTCTCCGAATATAAAATTCGTAGAGAATTTTATAAAAAATTCCAAAAAGAATTTTTATTACGATGAGTAAAATCGGGTATAGTCATCATCGTCTCGCGAGAGGGACTGTAAAATCCCGTGCTGAAAATAAGCATGTTTTTATGAAAGAAATCATACAAAAACCAGTTCATACCAGCAAAATATCAGATTTTCACACCTTGTATAATACCAGCAAAATACAAGCAACGCCAGCAAAATACAAGCAAAATAACAACACTACTAGCAAAATAACAAACATAAACATATTTTTATGAAAGAAATCATACAAAAACTAGTTTATACCAGCAATATACCATATTTTAACACCAGCAAAATACCATGAAAATACCAGCATTTTACCAAGTGACAAAAAAGTTTGGAAAAAAATTTGAAAAATTATATCACAATGGATGGTGTTTCGAAGATAAAAATGAGATGAACAAAAAATTCTAAAGCAGCATGTAAAAAAATAGACGGTTTGAGAGATAAATACAAAATAAGAAAAAAAAAAAAATGCCTTGCTCATGCTGTTTGGAGAACTTTGTGGAGAGGAACGTATTTATGTTGTGGAGGCTTGTGGAACGAATTTATGTTGTTGAGGCTTGTGGAATTGGACACTTGTATTATTGACCAAACTTTTCATTGAAATTATTGTTGGTCTTTGATACAGTTGTGTACTTTTCTCATTAAATAAAGTTAATAAACTAAAAAAAAATTTTATAAAGAGAGCCCCTATAATTTTGTCCATTATTTTGATGGCGCAAAAGATTCACCATTCTTTGACTTTAGATTATAATGGACTAAAGCAAAATGACTCATTAACTATCTGAGCTTCTTTTATTGTGAAGTCACGGATAGCTGTTGCAACTCCACTTTAGGGTCAATTGAAAACAACCTTTTTATAATTATAGAGATAAGGTTGCGTACACCCGACCCCCCCTTACCTCACTTGTGCGAGAGCCTTAAAGACATTGGGTAATGTTGTTGTTGTTTGTAAAGAGAACCCCTATAATACCTGAACATGGGTGATCACCCTTCTCACCCGTGCTCAAAATCAGGGCTCATAGTCCGGACAATTTCCATTTCTTCATCTTACTCAACAAATTCAGAACAATAGATTTAATATCTTCTTCTTCTAGAAAAGAAAAACCTTGTTTCATCAATAATCTACAAACATACAAATATATAATTGAGTTTTGAATCGAATAAAAACAAATGGCATCGATGAAGGTCATTGGACGTGGTGAAAAATTGGAACATAGTTATAGCGCTTCCCTTACAAATTTACTTTTTATATCTTCCCTACTTTATAAATTTAGTCCTATTTAGTGGGAAGACATGTAATGTAATGAAGTGGAGTGATTACGCCTCTTCGCCTAATATAAAGTCTGATGGCATGTGATTTGACTCAATTCAAACTCAAACTCAAAGGCACGTTGTGTTTAATTTATATTCAGTCCAGTTTAGTTCAGTACTGTTTAATATTTATCAGTATTGCATACATATAAATTTATATTGAAATAAGGACTTATCAGTTAAGCTCAGTACTGCTACTTATAAGTTGAGAAGAACAGGGCTTAAATGATATGATGTCATTTCGTGTTTTATTGTTGAAATTGTTCTAATTTAGGGCCAGTTTGGCTATGAGTTTTTTTCAGCTTTTTTCAGCAGTTTTTCTGAAAAGCTCCATTTTCAAGTTTTTTTTAAAGCTGCAGATTTGATTTTGGAAAAAATAAAGCAGACAGTTCCTGATTAATTAGTATGAAAGATCAAAATATGTTGTTCAAAGTTAAAATATATACTTCTATTAAAAGTTTATAATAACAACTTATTTTAATAGCAATTTAAAAAGTAATGCCAAACTCGCCCTTAATTGCCCTTAGCTGATTTCATTATGCTTTTTCAGTTTTTTGGGCTGAATGGATTAGTTCTAGTATCCTGAAAAGAATGGCGTTGAGAAGGTTAAATAACTATCATCATGCGCTTGTTAATCTCGGCATTAGGTGTCAGCATTTATGTAGTACACTTTGGGTTAAGTAAAAGTTTTGAAAGTTAACATCACGTGTTTAAGACCAACTTTAGGGATCCCGCACGTATTATGCTATCTATGGTACGTAATAAGGGGTGCGTAAAATCGAACTACACCGAAACTAAATTAAAAAGATTCAACCCACCCAAATTTATTTCGGTTTTGGTTTTTAAATTCTAAAAATATGATTTTTCATTGCGATTTGTAATCAAAAAATCGAAATAAAATTGAATCCAATTATTAAAAAAAATATTAAAGGCATATGTCTCTAATATAAATATTAATAAATACATGGATTTCTGATATGAATTCTTATTGGAGAAATAAAAATCATAGTTAAAGAAAAACGAAGTAATTGGGCAACACATTACAATATTTTCTTATTTCATAAAAAATGTTTAATTGTAACAACTTTTTGAAGATGACATAGGGTCTCGCTTGATTTGGTAAAAAATGTTGCACTGTAGCAAGGTTATAGCCCAGGTCAAGTTCATTTGCAGAGTTTTCGCTTCGGCTGATACGTTAGTGTGGGAATATTCTCTTCCCACATCGGCTGTTATAAAAAATAAAATTTACAAGCTATATGGAGTGGCTCGGCATGCAGCATGACAGTGTCTCATCACTCAAAAGTGTGTCGAGCCACTCCATGTAGCTCAAAAATTTTATTTTTTATAATAGCCGGTGTGGGAAGAAAATATTCCCACACTAGTGCAACAGTCGAGGAGACAACTCTGTCGCAAATAAATTTTTGACTTGGTAAAAAATATTGTTACAATGCATCATTTTTACCAAATCTAGCAAGGCCCTACACCGTCTTAAAAATTGTTGCTACACTGCAACATTCATAATGCAATACAAAAACGTTGTACCGTAATAATATTTTTTTCTAAGAATCAAAGTAGTCTTACAGATGTCTTTTTTTATTTAACTAACAGTAGTATGGTATGGTTTTTATTTATCCGATAACCATTATTTAGGTACTAAACACAGTCCTAGTGAAATTATATCGATTTTTGCCGATAGTTTAAAAGTTTGGAATAGTGTACTTGTTTAAGAGATTCAATTAAAATAATCAAATAATACAAAAACTCAGACCAATGATTAGTTTGGACAACAAAGTTTACTAAGCGAGAAATCGGTGTTTTTATTTATATATATGATATTTTATCTATTAGCCTATTCCCAAGTCTAAGATTAAGCTTAAACCATTTTATTTTTTCATACTGGAATTTATAGTCAAACTGCAATGTCTTTATAATTTCTTAATCCTGGTTTTAAATTAGGAAGACTAAGGTTAACGTACAACAACAGCAAATAATGGGCAATTTTATGACTTTGTCTTCTGTAATTTTCCTATCATCGTTGTTCCATTCATGCTCATCTTCAATTCTAGCTCATATCAAAATATATGCCATCAAAAATTTAGTCTTTATTGTTATATGCATATATATGTCACCAAAAATTTAGTCTTTATTGTTATATGCATTTCATAAAATAAATATTTGTTTATAAAAAACTTAATTTAAATTCTTGAGCAATATATGCATTTGTAAACTCATATAGCATTGAATTTAGTTTACTCGTGATTTATTCTATTTAAAACCGACAAATCAACATGAATTCTCTTTTGATTGCCCCTTATCATTTTTAACTTTCAAGGTCTTTCTAAAGCTTCATGCAACACCACCCGGTCCCTCCGTCTCATAATTATTGACGTTTGAGAGGGATTTTTATTTCTCTTTTTTATCGGCATTTTATATTTTTAAGGTATTTTTTTTCTAATTTTTCCATTCCTACCCCTATTAATGAAGCCTTAAAAATGAAGTAGGACATTATTAAAAGAATAAATTAATAAATCACCTCACTCGGTTAATAATTATTATATTAAAAAGTGTGAATTAGTTAAAATAAAATTTATCAAAAACTGTGAACACAACATTAATTAATGTGCTGAATCTGGTGGGTAATTGTAACCTTCAACGGTTTCAGCCAGAGTCACAGCCCCACTTAACAATTATCTGTTTAAGTGCACTTGTAAGGAAAAACAATTAAGTCAGAAAACATATTAATGATGTAGTTAAATAGTTACAATTTACCAATAAGGTTTTAGTCAGTTGGCTAAACATGTTATACAAATTAGAGGAGAATAAAATTTGAATCTTACTAAATAATCTTATTAGAAGAGATGAGAAATTTTAACTATTACTAAGTCTCGAATAAAATTTTCTTAATTAATATATTTATAAATATTAAAAAAAAATAGTTACACATTTCCTTTAACAGACAGTTGTTGGACTATTGCAATGGCCAAAACAGTAGAATGACGTTACAAGTAATCACGAGATCCAACACAATAATTGTTGTCGCCTCCATACGTAATTTTTTATGGATTTCGTTAATACCCGAGACGATGTTACCTTAAGCTTTAAGAAGATCGTGAAAGTTATAAAAGATAAAAGAAGACAAAAGACTGACAACAGAGGATCTAAGTTGATTTATCGATTTTAAACAACATAATTCATAGACAAACTAAGCTTATATTCTTCTCAATTTTTAAAAGTTGAATTGAATTGAACTGAATTGAACGTATTTCAGTATAAATTTATAATTATGCATAGCTAAATTGAACTGAATTATACTGAACTGAACTACGCTGAACTACATTAAATTATAGTCCAAAAGAACATGGCCCAAATTCTATGCTATATTTTCATTTTTCTTAACAAATATGCATTTCAGAAGAATTCAAAGAAAACGTCAGCTAAAAAAATATTGTTGCATGAAATAAATATGACAATAAAGGTAAATTAATGGTTACGTATATTTGTTTTAATAGAGGGACAAGGGTTACAATTGAAGATAAATATGAATTGAACATTGATGACAGGAAAATTTTAAAAAATATACAGGATAAACTTAAAAAATATGTCATGTGATTTGATTATTTCACAAAAATGTTATTGTGGAAATTTTTTTTAAATAAGTAACTGCGATTTTAAAAGTTAGCAAAAATATGATTTTCAAAATTTTGAAACCACATTTGGAATGGCAGTCTTATCCATTTTGAAGTGAAATTTTGTAGCTTTGTTTATAAAAATGCAATATACATTACTGATCAATTTTAGAATTTTTTGAGAAGTACAAATATTTATATTAATTAAAAACTGATAATAACTTTAAAAAATCATAACAAAATGAAAAATTTCCCAAACTTACTCAAATCTTGATAAATAATTACAAATAATATAGTCAAAATATAAGAATGTTGAATTTATTGAAATAACTGATATAGCATTAACAAAAAAAATAATTTTAAAAACACTGTGGTTAGCTTGTTTTACTAGCTTCTGAAACCACATGCACCCATTTGAAATAAAAAAAATCACAAGAACCTTTTTGCAAAACGGTCAAACCACATTGCATATATTTTAAGTTTACCCAAAAATTTATTTTGGAGAATAAAATAGAAGTTACCTCTGCCAACTGCAATGTCATCTTTTTTTTGGTACATGTTGAAGCAAATTGATGTGTTAGAATTTCTTGCAACTGCTCAAAATCTGATTTCGTGCAAACTGTACTTTGAGCCTCATAGTTTTCGCTAGGCGCAGGAGAAAGGGTAAGAATTTCGGATCTAGGCCCTAAATAATGTTTATGGGAGAAAAGAAAAGCTCATAACAAAGTTAGTGAAAGGAAAAAAAGTAACCTGTAAGGCCATTTTAACCATGGGCAAAAACATTGATACAATGCAATGTTTTTATGTTGCAACAAAAACGTTGCACTGTAACAGCCTTTTTGTTGTAAAAAAGGGGATATGCATGACTTGGTAAAAATCATTGCATTGTAGCAATTTTTTTCATGAAGTCAAACGGATTGCTTTAACTACATACTTGAATGGTGTCCCAAAGTCAGGCCAGCTCCTTTTTAACAACAAAAACGTTGCTAAAATGCAACGCTTTTGTTGCAACACAAAAACGTTGCATTGTAGCAACTTTTTCCCATATTTAAAAAGGCCTTGTAGTCTTCTTTTTTTCTTTAACTATCATTGTTAAAGTTTTTTTTCTCCAACAAGTATTATTTAGGTCATGAATCCAAAGAAGGTGGCCACCTCAGCTTATATGCTTCATTATTCTGTAACTAATCAACTCCTCCGGTCAAGTATGCAATTTGTGAGTATAATTTGAAGAGCTATAATTGCAACTTCATTCTGGGTCTAGCGACTCATTAAAATATTGTCAAGGAGGACCATTAAGATCTGATAGCTACTAGTCTACTACACACTTTTAGGACCAGTTTGGTTGTGAGTTTTTTAAGCTTTTTTCAGCAGCTTTTCTGAAAAGCTCCATTTTTAAGCTTTTTTTGAAAGCTGCAGATTTGGTTTTGGAAAAAATAAATCAGACTAATTAGTATGAAAGATCAAAATGTGTTGTTCAAAGCTAAAATACGTAATACTGTTAAAAGTTTATGAGAATAACTTATTTTAAAAGCAGTTCAAACAGCAATGCCAAACTGACAACCCAAATCCATAAACTTATCTAACAGATAGATTTTCAGTATATAAATTGAAATAACTAATAATGAGTATTCTATATATTATAAAAATAATCAGTTTTCTATATTTTCTAGTCTACTGAAGTTTTGGTTATTTAACTAAACATGACATGATAATTAAAATCTAAAATCTTAAAGAACATACCTTAGTGTAGTTATTAGGAAATTCCTGTAAAATTATCAAAAGTAACAAAATTATTGAAAGCATACTTGTTTTTGTAATGTTAATAATGATGATCGAAAATTAATAAATAGCTTAAGTAAATCAAACCATGTACCTTAATGTGTTGATGTTCTAACTTGAAGTACGAAGAAATTTTGTTGATGGAAATAAATTATAAGTGATGTAAAGGAGAGTTTCTGGTTGAGAGGAAAGAACCAAAATTGAGTAGAAGAAAATAAATTTATAGTAAAAGCATTAAGTTTCTTGGGTTTTTATATAATGATTTCGGTTCTTTGGTCTCTTCTGTTTATATGAATGGTAAGTGTCCCAGAAATTAATTTATGACATTACTCTTTAGGTCTAATACATATTTAGCTACTTAAACTTATCCTAAAAAACCTACTGCCTTCCTGAACTTTCAAAGTGACCTTGTAGTTCTTTCGACTTTCAAAAAGTGCTCCACTTTTCTCCCTAAATGTCACATGTCATATTCTGATTGGAGAGAAAAAAGTTTAAAACATGACATATTTAAAAAGTCAAACCTATCAAAAACTGACACATAATGTTTAGGTAACTAAGTGGCACACTTTTTAAAAGTTAAACGAGCTACGAAGTCACTTTAAAAATTCAAATAATAATAATTTTTTTTATATAAATTCAAATAACTAAAAATATATTAAATTTAATTTTTTATTACAAGGTACTTAATATCCATTTAAAAGAAAGGAACAAAAAAATCCAATCTGTTATATAATTTCCTGTTATCGCGGGGTCATCTTGACAAGACGGGACAATTTGGAGTGTTTTGGCGTGGGAATCGTAGGATTCCACTGTCCACGCCAAAACAGGTGGAGTTATTTAAGAGCATTTTCTTCAATTTTTTATTCTTCAAACCTTATTTTAAAAAATTTATAATATTTATAATATTTTATTATTATTATATTAATTTTTTTACATTATTTTTATTCTGCTCATTTATTAAAATAATTAAAAAAAATCAAAACTATAAAAATAATAATATGATAATAAAATTCCCTAAAATAAAGTTCTCATATATAAAAAAACCTCATTTTAAAAACATACTATATAAAAAAGTTTCTGATATATGTTTCCCAGAGAAATTGGTTCGCAACAGAAACAATTGAATTTAACCCTGCACTTCGGTCAGTACAGATTTTGTGTCTGAGACATGGTAAACCATAATTTGGTGCTCCAACCACTGAATTTAAAAAAAATTACCCTGGCTAAGGCCCTTGCTTTTTTTTTTGGCATAAATAAAAAAGTTATACCGAACTAAAACTAAAAATATTTAAATTATACTAAATTTATCAATTTTAGAGTAAAAATGTCACTGATGAAAGTCTAGATAGCCAAGGACAATTAGATCCAAACCTATTCAGAGGTTGAGGTACCCACCCAGCCTGGTCAAAACCCACTCGAATGGAATTGGACACTCGAGTTTTTACAAAGTTCGGTTTGAGCAGGAACCTGCTAAATAATTCTATTTATTAAGCATTTATGCATTATATATAGCAGCCTGCTCGACTTGTACTTATATTTTTAATCAAAAGCCTCATGAAAACCGACCTAACCAGCACAGGTCTAGAGCCAAGTTGGGGGCACTTTATGCATTTGGCCTTAAATTAAATATATACACATATAATACTTAAAATCAAAGCTTAGGTCTATAATTCATCGTTAATTAAATTTAGGTCTTGAGCAAATCAGGGTGTTGTTTCACTGCCAAGCTGACTTTTTTTCAGTAAATTCTTCCGGGTTTGATTCTTGTTGTTAGACATGTTCATCGGGCGAACTGGATTCGTCGAGCTTTTAACTTAAAGAATCAACCTAAGCCGAGCCTAGCCCACACTTAAAAACTTTGGGCTCGGACCGGACTTAAAAGGTCATTCCCAAGCCTAACCCAAGGCCCGTAGATAAATTTTTAATAATTTTTTTATGGATTTTAAAAAATAAAATTGACAAAATTATAAATAACATTATTTATTTGAAGTTCTTAATATATTATTGTATTTAAATTTAAAAATTCATTAATACAAAATATAAAGATTGAAAATAATTATTTAATACATATACAATGTATAAAAAAATTAAATTATTATTCATTGGCCGGGTCCGGACCGAACTTAGGTATTTATATAAAAACCAAGCCTGACTCATAAAACTTCGGGTTTTAGCGGGCTCAAACTCGGGCCGGGCTTTGTAAAAAAAATAGATGCCCAAGCCCGGCCCATAGGAGCGGGCTCAGGCCCAAAAATGACCAGCTAAAATTATTTCTGGTCAACCTAAGACTGATCATTGGATCCACATTTGAATAAAGTGAATCAAGTAGCTGTGATAAAGATGAAGAAAGGATTAGAAGAGAGAAGTTGATGGCTTCTGACAAAAATTAGGAGATGATGGAGTAAGCTGAAGAAAATTATCAATAGGCAAAGAAGAAAAATTAGGCAATCTTTTACTTAAAATTTGAATTAGGGTTTGATGCTGAATCACTTGATTGACTGCTAATTCTTTCCTGCAAGTATATGGACACTGTTATCGTAGTTTTACATATCGATAAAAAAAAGTTATCACATGTTGCTGGTATAAAATTGTGATTGCGTCTATTTTCAACAAACTATTATAACTTTATAAGAATGAATTCAATTGATTGCCTGACCCTCATTTTACACCATGAACAAGAAATATTATATTCTGCATGCATCAATATAACGACAAATATTCAGAAATCGTTGTTATATGTATACAGTAAGCAACAAAGTTATATAAAATTTCATTGCAAATACATATACTAACAACTTAATAGCAAAAACATAACGTTCTTTATATCAGAAGCTATATAACAATGTTCTTCATACATTTGACTGCCTTTGTCACATATAAAACACATACCAACCCTTCTTTCTTGGATGGGGACTAGGTTTCTTCTTTCCAACCTATTTTTGTTCAGTGTCATTGAATTCGCACTGTTCCGACAGCTAAATCCTATATATATAAGACTAGGCTTCTTCTTTCCAACCTATTTTTATTCAGTGTCATTGAATTCAGTTCAGTTGAAAAGAAAAGAACCTAAGCTTAAAGCTACTAGAAATAACTAACTTAAATACATGAGAAATGAAGTAATGTCGTGTTCTTTTAAACTGATCAATAAAATTGAACTGAACTCAAAATAAATTGATAGTTTCTAAATTGAATTGAACAAAATAAATAAATAAATAGGGTATTATAAGTCGGTGGTACAATAATATACGGTGGTGGTGGTGGTGATGAGGTGGGGCTAACAAAAATGGATTACACCAACAAATATGAACTTTAGTTTCTCCCATTGAGATAATCTTATTTGAAATTTAGTTGAATTCAACTTGAATCGCGTCTCACAAATTCAGCCTGTATTGGTAACTATTTGTAGAAGATAATCCTCTATTCTGAACTAAGTTTTAGCACGAGATTAGGATTATGGGACCATGCAATTATTTTCCACCATTAACTATAATAATTTATTTCTCTAAAGAAAGAATATGGCATACATACTTTCTTATAGGATCATATATACCAAAAAGATATCAACTGAAAAAGTACAACGGGAGAAAGCAAGTCATTCACACAATATTAAAAGCAAGTTATAGAACTTACAATAGAATGTCTCAAGAGCCACTCCAACGTCTCGACTTGCATATTCCACGCCGGTTTTCAGCAAAAGAATCACGAAGAGACTGCACCATGGAACATACAGCTGAGACCTTACCTAGTTCTTTATCCTGCTCCTGAAAAATTTTGTTTTTGTTTTAGTTTATAATGCCAAAATGGTGCTATGCTTTCAAAAGGAGAGGTAAAGAGAGATCGAATACCACTTCAGCGAGCCGTTCTTCAAAACTCATAGAATCAGTGGTGATGGGCATGAATATCTTTCTGTATGCCATTCTCAAACTTCTAATCTGAATCCTTGTCCAAAAATGAATGCAGGTGATTATATATGATCAAGGAAAAAGAGTGATACTGAAATTATATTGAAGTACAAAATACATTGTAATTTCAATATCATCTTCAGCGTTCATTCTCTAAAACCAGCAGCAATCTAACTCTTGAGAGAACAAGTTTCTAATTATTGGATAAAGCGCATACACTGATACACCAAAAATCAATCTAAAATGATTTGATACCACTACAAAAAGCATTCGGACACCTCTCTGTCTTGAAAACACAGTATGACTAGATCTCAAATCCTAACATTTTTAAAGTTGATGCATATTACTATACATCAGTGTTGTCAAAAGCGCCACAGGCGCCACCAATCGATGCTAGAGTGCCTCAGCAACCTCTAGGTGAGGCGTCTTCAATGAGACGCCCCCTAGGCAACGGCGTTTAAGGCGGAGCCTCAATAATTAGGAACATAAATGTGTTATATGGAAACAATAAAATTAAAATGTAACTAATTAGGCCTCAATTAATTAGGATTGTAAATTGATTTTTGTGAAGTTTTTGTATGGAAAACTAAATGCAATTAATTAGGAATGTTAATAGGAGAAGTCTTTATATTAAAAGAACAAAATTAAATGCATATTTTACGGTTTTTATAGCCTTAACTCGTCATTTGAAAATCGTGGAGTTTTTATTCAGAACAACAAAATTAAATGCAATTAAGCCGGATGTAAAGTTTTTATATGGGAGATAAAAAAACTAAATGCATATTTAAGTGCAGAATTAACGTGATTTGAAATCTGCAAATTAAAAATTTATATCGTTAATATGTATTCTTAAGGAAATAGGCCTCAGTTTATTAGGAATATAGACTCAAATCTGTGAAGTTTGGAAACTATAAAACCGGATTCAATTAATTATGAATGTGAATGAATAATTTGAGATATGAGTTTTTCTATTGGAAAGAACAAAATTAAATGCATATTTAAGTGCAGATTTTATAACTTTAACTATCATTTGGAAATTTGTGAAGTTTTTATATTGGAAAGAACAAAATTAAATGCATATTTAAGTGCAGATTTTATAACTTTAGCTCGTCATTTGGAAATTTGTGAATTTTTTATAATTTAGTAAATAATTAATTCTTTTTATAATGCAATCCAATATGAAATAGACAATATATTGTAGCTAGTTTCTTGAAATATATTGTCTATTTATAAAATCATTACCACATTATTAATATGAATTGTTATTTTATATGCGACATCAACCTAGAATTTGCAAGCTACTAAAGATGCTCTCATATCTGAAATTATTTGTTTACATCTCTACCAAATTGTATTTAATTTTGTTATTTCCAAATAAAAACTTCACAGATTTCCAAATGATGAGTTAAAGTTGTAAAATATGCATCTAATTTTGTTCTTTCCAGTATAAAAACTCGTATCTCAAATGTATTCATTCACATTCATAATTAATTGAATTCAATTTTACTGTTTTCATACTTCACAGATTTGAATCTATATTCCTGATAAACTGAGGCTTATTTCCTTAAGAATGCATATTAAGGAAATAAATTTCTAATTTGCAGAATTTAAATCACGTTAATTATGCACTTAAATATGCATTTATTTTTCTTGTTTCCCGTATAAAAAAACTTTAGATCCTGCTTAGCTTCAATTAATTTTGTTGTTTCCAAATAAAAAACCACACGATTTCCAAATGACGGGTTAAGGCTATAAAAACTACACTTAAATATGCATTCAATTTTATTTTTTCCAATATAAAACTTATACTCTGTCAAACGTATATCCGTTAACATTCCTAATTAATTGCATTTAGTTTTCCATACAAAAACTTCACAGAAATCAATTTACATTCCTAATTAAGGCCTAATTAGTTGCATTTTAATTTTATTTTATCCATATAAAACACAAATTTCATTTTACATTCCTACTTAATTGAGGCTCCGCCTTGGACGCCTTAATTTAAGGCTAAAGCGCTCGCCTAGGCGATGCCTCATTGAAGACTCCTCGCCTAGAGGTTGATGAGGCACTCTAGCATCGACTTTGGCGCCTGGGCACCTGGACGAGCGCCTGTGGCGCTTTTGACAACACTGACTTCATCTAAAACTAATAATTGATATATCTCAAGTTATACATTCAAGTCTCAATTTCATTCTAAGTCTATATCTGTTCTCTATCTGTTTTCTATCGTATTCATATACACAAGTCATTGTGTTTTTGCTATATTTATAGATTCTGTAACAGCTATAACAATGGCATACTTGAACAAGTAACAACAATGACATTCCAATTAAATAGTATCCAAATCCTTGGGTTTGTTTCATTCTCATTAAAAGGAAGCTTGGCTCATGTCTCATTAACTTACCCAAGCAATATGCAGAAATCCTAAAATGCCACTCAATAACTGGAATGTCGTATACAATCCTCAACTTAAACTCCATCTTTCCCAAAGAAGAAACTATCTAACTATGACTGCTTGACACCTAGCCGTTCATATCCATCTTTATAGAACATGATTCAGAATATAAAAATTCATGATTCTTATCAAAATTTGCTAACAAATATTATTTTCAACATTTTCTTATATTAAGTATAGGACAGCAATTAAATAATAATTAAATTATAGTTAGAGCCAATTGAAAAATAATACCAACCTCTGTACTGGTGAATCCATGTCGCCGAAGACCTTCCAAATTCAATCCACGAAGCTCAGCTCTTTCTCCAGCTACCATTGCATACTTGGGGACATCTTGTGAAACCTTCAGGCATGAATAACGTAAATTTAATATGGAAAACTTATCACCTCTTTCATTTGTTTTGATAATACTATATGAAAATCGTAAAAAATCATACCACTGATCCACCGCCAATGAAAGAGAACGAACCAATATGGCAAAATTGATGGACAACAATAGCACCAGCTGTGTGAGCATAATCCTACAATAAAAGCACTTGTATCAAGTTCTAGTCAGACACTGCATACAAATTTATTGCTTTGTAAATGTAGTAAACAATCCTCACTCCAACTGCGATAAATTAGAGATGTACTTCGACAATAACATGGCCAGCTAGAAGAGTGTTATTGGCAAAAATGTTATTGTTGCCGATGATGCAGTCATGAGCTATATGGCAAGAACCCATGATAAGATTGTTATCTCCAATAATCTGCATATACAAAACTCTGTTAGAACTTCACATTATGTGTGATCATAAGCATGTAGCTTCAAAGAAGAATGCCCATAATTTTCTATCATTATTATCATATTATGTTAACTTCTGCAAATTACGTATAAATATCACTCAGAGACATATTCATACCGTTCTATCACCTAACTTTGAGGATCGGTGAATTGAAGTGTGCTCTCTGATTTCATTGTTATCCCCAATGTCAAGAAAGCATTCATCCCCTGGCTAGATGCACAGAAGGATAAAATATAGTTGCTATTCAGAAAACAAATCATATGAGCTTAAAGTTCCAAAACACTAGAAGAGCTTGCTACTTATAAACAAGTACTCTTTAACATCATGATCATAATGACTGAGGAAATCAATCATGGTGATGGTATAGAAAAGATTCAGATGTTCTCCCACATCTGTGTACAAAGACAATGTTTCATGTCATCAACACTATCCCAAGGAATAGTTTGATGAACAAAAACTAAACAGGAAATAACAGTTTGGAAGAGGATTATAGATTTTGACCATAGTTGTCATATCGGGATTCGAATCGGGAATCGAAATCCATATTTTGTGAATCGGGTATCGTGAATCAAATCGAATCGTAAGATTCGGTTCATGTTCATTAAATTATAAAAAGAAAACATTTAAAATGTCTAACTTAAAAGATATATTTTATTTTAGTCGGACATGCAAGTTTAATGTTAAAAGAATTATGTAACTAGATAAGTACTTATAATTCAAACGCAATGCATGTATAATCCTGATAAAAGTTTTAGTCTATGATAATATATTCTTAATTTAGCTTTGATTTTTATGTTAAATGATCTAGATTTGATGTTGAACATGAATTATTATTTAAGGTAAGATTATTTTTCAATTAGTATTCAAAGAGACTTAATTTCCACTTTTTCTAGATTAGAGACTGATTTTAAAGCAAAACACACATTTTAGTGCACAACCAGTCCACCGTCAATGCAGGGAGGCCATTGTCGACTTATTAAATTTAGCGACTAATTGGTGGGGTAATCGACTTTCGCTACCTTGAGTCGAGTCTTTACTTTCACCATCTTCAAAATAATATGCCTCTATAGTTCTACCATGCTTTAGTTTAGTAAATATAGCGAATCGACCGAATCGGTAGAATCGTAAGATTCAGTAGATTCGCTACTGAATCGATATTGAATCATAAGATTCAGAATGAATTTAGATTCACCCATAGATTCAAATCGAGTTGGGGTTGAATCGAATTGAGTTGGGGTTGAATCGAATCAAATCGTAAGATTCGTATCGAGAATCGTAAGATTCTGATAACTATGATTTTGACCATAGCATAGTTGTCAAAGGCGCGCCTTAGGCTCCGGGCTTACCAGGCTCCAACCTCATCGCCTAGGCGCCTACCATGCTCCTCACATTCAAAAGGCGTGCGCCTGGACGCATAAGGCACTAAAGGCGTGAGCCCAGGCGCACCTGATACTAAAATTAAGTTTTTTTATAGGAAATGTAATGGTTTAGGTACGTTTTGAGTTTAGGAAAGAAAAAAAAAGAAATAGAAATTATGGAAGAAAAATTAGGGGAAAAATATTACTTACGAAAGGTTTTCTCCTAAATGATGAGTAAATGGTAATAAAACAGCAAAGATATTATTATTAATGATAAAACGATCACTCCATCCTATAAGAAATGATCGATTACATTGATTTGAACACATAAGATAATATAAATTGATGAAACTTTTATATTTTTCATGGTTTTAACACTTGGCATAATTTATATGTTTTTTTTAGTTGGTGCGCCTAAAGTGCGCCTTGCGCTTGCGCTTGCGCCTTACACCTAGGCTCCAGGACCCCTTGGCGCCTAGGCTGCGCCTAGCACCTTGACAACTATGGAACATAGGGAACTGGAACATGAATTATTCATTAACAAAGTCTGTACCATTCCGTCAGCACCAAGTTTTCTAAATAACAGAACATGCTAAGCGATGAAGTTAATCAGATGAAGATGATAGCATAAAATTACCAGCATTCACAATTAGCAGGAAAAGTGGAAAACAAACCTTATATTTCATATCTTGACATTTAATACCAACCACAGCATGATGCCCAATCACATTATCATCTCCTATAACTGTACATCCAGGAAGATCATCTCCAACAACAGCACCACTGTCCGACACAATTATCATTTTCTCAATCCAATTGAAAAACCTAATTATACAACAGTAAAAACAGAAACAGCGAACTCACGTCATCAAAACACAACGCTCTCCTAGCTCTGTGTTGCCAAAAACATGGCTGCTAGGGTACAATCGACAGCCACTGCCTACCCTGGCGGATGATCCAACGGTACAGAAAGGTCCAATATAAGCACCCTGCGAAAGAACAGGTGAAAATCTAACAAAATAAGGATTCTAAGCTAAAATAGACTGTAGCTACCAGGCCAATTATAGCATTGGGATGAACAATCGCGGAGGGGTGAATGAAGGTTCTGTGTTCTACAGAAGCTTGTGTTGTACGCTCGTTGGAATCATCTGAATCGCGGAAAAAAGAGATTCAAGTTAATGAAGGGAAAGTAATGGAGAAAAGGAGAAAATACGAAAGGAAGATTTCATACATGTGAGTGCTGTGGAGAAGCGCTGGAGATACAGGGACGGGAGAGCTGAGGAAATAGGGTTTCGGACTTTGAAGAGGAAATTCATTGAGGACGGAGGCCAACTCCAGAATGGAACTTCAGTTCAATTTGGCGCTGATGAGTACACTCCGCGACTGCGCGTATTGCTTCTAAACTATTTCACTTGTATCATGAGATATTTCAATGGTTAAAATTTTGTGCGCAATCTTAAAAATTAACTAAATTGTAATAAGAATAGATATAACTGCAGATAAGAAATTTTTTTATTTTTTTATTGATACGTGGAAGAAAAGAAAGTGTTATATATTTATAGTAGAATTTGAAGGATACGTGAGTTTAATATATTAATGACTTTTTGTAAATGTCTACAAATTAGAATATTATTTAAATGGTAGTTAAATAACTATTTAAATGGTGGCTAAGTAAAAGTTTAACAATAATTCACATCAAATTTACATTAAATTTTAACACCCCCTTTGATGTGGATTATTGCGAATGTGGCATTGCCTCATTAAAAACCTTACTATAGAAAAACTCTGTGGGATAAAAACCATAGTTAAGGGAAAAAGAGTACAATGTTTACCCCATGTTCGCAAGTTGACTGAATGTCTTTAAGACGACGCATTCCAATGCCGTAGATTCTTGAAAGTTGAGGAAGGTAAGGACTTGGTGAACAAATCTGCTAAATTGTTACAAGAGCGGATTTGTTGAATACTGATTTCACCATTTTTTTCAGATCATGAGTGAAGAAGAATTTTGGTGAAATATGCTTTATTCAATCTCCTTTAATGTATCCTTCCTTTAATTGAGCAATGCAAGCAGCATTATCTTCATATATTACCGTCGGATCTTCTTTAGTCTTTAATTTGCCACATGATTCTTGGATATGCTTAGTTAATGGTCTCAACCATACACATTCGCGACTGGCTTCATAAATCGCAATTAATTCAGCATGATTTGAGGAAGTAGCTGTGATAGCCTGCTTTGTGGATCGCCAAGAAATAATTGTTCCCCTATATGTGAATAAGTAGCCCGTTTGAGATTGAGTTTTGTGTGGGTCGGATAAATAACCCGCATCCGCATATCCAACTAATTTAGACTTAAATTCATATGGATAAAATAAGCCTAAATCAGTAATTCCTCGAAGATAGCGCATTATGTGTTTAATTCCACTCCAATGTCTACGTGTTAGTGCTGAACTGTATCTTGATAATAAATTAACAGAGAAGACAATATCCGGCCTTGTATTGTTGATAAGATACATTAATGCACCTATTGCGCTAAGATATGGTACTTTTGGATCAAGAACTTCATTATTATTTTCTTTAGGACGAAATATATCCATTTTCACATCAAGTGGTCGTACAACCATTGGATTACTCAATTGATGTGTTCTATCCATATTAAATCGTTTCAGGATCTTTTCTGTATAATTTGATTGATGCACCAATATTCCCTTTTCCAGGTGATCGATTTGTAAACCAATACATAGTTTTGTCTTTCCAAGATCCTTCATCTCAAATTCTTTCTTTAAAGAATCTACCGCATTTGGAATCTCTTCTAGAGTTCCGATGATATTCAAATCATCAACACAAATAGAGATGATAACAAATTTAGGTCCCGATTTTCTTATGAAAACGCAGGGACAAATTTGATCATTTTTATAACCTTGCTTTAATAAATATTCACTAAGACGGTTATACCACATGCGTCCAGATTGTTTTAATCCATATAGAGACCTTTGTAATTTTATCAAGTAAAGTTCTCGCTGACCATATTTTTCTGGCAGTTTTAATCCTTCAGTGATTTTCATATAAATATCATTATATAGCAAACCATATAGATAAGCTCTAACAATATCTATTAAGTGCATTTGCAAATTTTCTTGCGGTACCAAACTAATAAGATATCTAAAAGTTATTGCATCCACTACAGGTCAATATGTCTCCTCATAATCAATTTCAGGTCTTTGAGAAAAACCTTGGGCAACAAGTCTGGCTTTATATCTTACTACTTCATTTTTCTCATTTCTCTTTCTCACAAAAACCCATTTATATCCCACAGATTTTATACCTTGTGGAGTTCGAACTACAGGTCCGAAAACATTTCTTTTTTCTAGAGAATTTAACTCTACTTGAATTGCATCTTTCCATTTAGGCTAATCATTTCTATTTTAGCATTTTTCAAGAGATTTTGGTTCATAGTACAAATTATCATTTTCAATATTTACTGCAACATTATAAGCAAAAATAGGATCTATAACCATTTCATCCCGATTCCATCTTCTTTCAATACTAATACAATTTATTTGAATTTCTTCATTTTCAATAACTTCAGGTGTTTGCACTTTAGGTGATTGCACTTCAGGTGCTTCTACTTCTTGTAGAAGTGTATTTATATTAGTATTTGAATTTTCAACGAGAGTGTCCTTATTATCATTAACTCTCCTCTTTCTATGATTTTTATCCTTTAAACCGATAGGTCATCCACGCTTTAGGCGTGTTATCGTATTATTATTTGGTTGTTCTTCGGGAATATCAATACGTATAGGTGCATTTTCTGCTGGTATATACGACTTGGTTACTCATTTTGGGTCAGCAAGTGCATTAGGCAACTGATTTGCTAAATTTTGAAGATGGACTATCTACTGAACTTCTAGTTCATAATCTTTTATTTTAGGATCCATATGAAAATGTAATGAAGCATTCCATAAGATTGACTTTTCCAAAATTGCCTTTTTGCCTTCTCCCCCTAATTTTGAAAAAGTGTTTTCATCAAAGTGACAGTCTGCAAAACGTGCAGTAAACATGTCTCCAGTTAATGGTTCGAGGTATTTTATAATTGAAGGAGACTCATAGTCAACATAAATTCCTAATCTTCTTTGAGGACCCATTTTGGTTCGTTGTGGTGGAGCAATCGGTACATATACTGCACAACCAAAAACTCTTAGATGAGAAATATTGGGCTCATGACCAAAAGCTAATTGCAAGGGGGAATAATCATGATAGCTTGTAGGTCTTAAACATATAAGAGCTGTTGCATGTAATATTGCATATCCCTATACTAATGTAGGAAGTTTTGTTCGCATAATCAATAGTCGTGCAATTAATTGCAGCCTTTTAATAAATGATTCTGATAGACCATTTTGAGTGTGAACATGTGCTACAGTATGTTCCACTTTTATCCCAATTGACATACAATAATTATTAAAAGTTTGGGAAGTAAATTCTCCAGCATTATCAAGATGAATTGATTTGATTGTGTAATCGGGAATTGTGCTCGTAATCTTATAATTTGAGCAAGTAATCTCGAAAATGCCATATTGCGTGATGATAATAAGCATACATGTGACCATCTAGTTGAAGCATCAATTAGAACCATAAAATATCTAAATGGTCCACATGGTGGATGAATCAGTCCACATATATCACATTGTATGGGTTCTAAAAATGCTGGTGATTCAATTCCAGCCTTAAGTTTTGAAGGTTTTATGATTAATTTTCCTTGCGAACAAGCAGCACAGAAAAAGTCATTATGTTGAAGAAACTTCTGGTTTTTCAACGGATGCCCATGTGCATTGTCTATAATTTTTCTCATCATTATTGAACCAGGATGACCCAGTCTATCGTGCCAAATTTTATATGTATCTGAATCTATAAACTTCTGGTTTATAGTTAAATTGGCTTCAATTTCATTTATAAATATGTAGTACAAGCCAGATGGAAGAATATAAAATTTTTCAAGTAAACACTTCTTCCCAAAAGTTATGCTTGTAACATAAAGACATTCTTTGCCTTCTTCATTCACAGTTTCAATATGATATCCATTTCTGCGAATATCCTTAAAACTTAATAAATTTCTTTGAGAATTTGGGGAAAATAATGCATTATTTATTATAACTATCGTTCCCCTTGGTAAAGTAATATGAGCTCTTCCGGAGCCTTTAACAATTTTTGAGTTACCCGTTATTGTGGTAACGTTTGTCTCACCCCTTTTCAATGTGGAAAAATATTTTGAATCTTTAAGAATAGTATGGGTGGTAGCACTATTCAGAATGCATATATTTTCTTCATTAGCCTTGATGTCAATTAATACTGGGAAAGAATTCATTTTATTCATTTAAAGAAAATAAATTAAATTATTAGTTATTCATAATTAAACATTACATAAAACATTGAAAAGAAAATACATAAGACATTGATAAGAAAATACAAATTACATAAAACATAAAAGAAAATAAACACACATATTAAAAGTAGTAGATATATAAATATATATACAAATATTCAACCATTATTCATATTTGTCATTTCCACTAGTGTTGGGTAAAAGAGATCTGACATATCCAAATGGGTCATATCAATGGGTTCATCATTAATAATGCAATTTGTTTCCACATCAGCGGGTTTCTTTAACGATGCTTGATAAAGGACCACTAAATGTTTTGCGGTTCGACAGGTATGCCCAGTCATACCACAACGGTGACATTTGTTCTCATCATTTTGAACATTTTTATTTTTATCAAAATTATCATTTTGATTTTTCCACTTCTGGTGGTTTTTGTTATTTTTCCACTTACCGCGCTCATATTTACGGCCACGACCACGACCATTTTCATAGCCACGTCCACGACCATTAAAGTTATTATTACCATAAGATGTTGCATTCACTTCAGGAAATGCCACAGATCTAGTGGGACGTGATTCATGATTTTTCAATAAAAGCTCATTATTCTGTTCTGTTAAAAGAAGGCAAGAAATTAATTCACTATATTTCTAAAAGCCTTTTTCTCTATATTGGGTCTGCAGGACCATGTTAGATGGATGAAAAGTTGATAATGTTTTTTCCATAATATCCTCATCAGTAACTTCAACTCCACATAATTTTAAAGTGGATGTAATTTTGAACACAACAGAATTATATTCAGTTACAGATTTAAAATCTTGTAGCCGTATTTGAATTCAATCAGATCGAGCTTTTGGTAACGATATCAATTTTAAATGTTCATACATGTCTTTCAGTTGCTTCCAAAGATCTGCAGGATCTTTGACAGTTAAATATTCAGATTTCAAACCTTCATCAAGATGTCGTCTAAGAAATATCAAGGCCTTAGCCTTTTCTTGCATTGTGGCATCACTCTTTTCATTTATCGTTTTTCTAAGACCTATTGATGCTAAATGAATCTCGGCATCCAGCACCCAGGAAATGTAATTTTTCCCAGTGACATCAAGTGCTAAAAACTCGATATTTGCAAGTTTCGACATATCTATAATATTAAGATTAATTAGAACAAATATATAACTAAATTTATAATAAATAGAATTGATACCTTTTTCTTTGACTGATAGAGCAAGCTCATGCTGATAACGTGTTGAAAATCAACTATTAATACAAAGAAATTGTAACAAGAACAGAGAGAATTGAAGAAGAGAAATTTTCTTATTATTTTTGTTGGTGTATGGAAGAAGAGAAAGGGTTACATATTTATAGTAGAAATTGAGGGACATGTGAGTTCAACATATTAATGACTTTTTGTAAATGTCTACAAATTATCACGTAAGGTTAGAATACTATTCCAATAGTGGCTAAGTAACTATTTAAATGGTGGCTAAGTAAAAGTTCAACAATAATTCACATCAATTTTACATCAAATTTTAACAGTGTAATAGTTATCAAAAAAAGAATTTGTGTAATAGGCTCTCTTTTAAAAATTCTCGTCTAGTCCCGTTTAGGCTCTGTCGAAACCCTATTTTAGAGGTTGCCGTTCGACTTTACGTTCCCTTGGCGCTCCCAGGCCCCTAACCGATTTATTATCGCCTAGCCACCGCCTATTCCAATTTTTTCCGCCTAGACGACGCCTGAATTCAATTTTTTAAGATATCGATATCTATAATAATTATAGTTTGATATTTTTAACCTACTAAAAATAGCTTAGTTAGTAAAATGAAAGTACATAAAAGTGTTCTCACAATAAAAGACTCATTTCCAATTTTAAAACATGTTTTAAATTATGTTTTTTTAATATTTTATAATTTATTTTTTATTGAAATTATATTTTTATGTATAAATAATAAAAAAAATTAAAAAAATACAAATCCGCCTAAACCACCGCCAGGCCCCGTCTAGTCCCCGCCTTGGCCGCCCGACTAGCGCCTAGCGCTTTCTAAAACACTGGTAATAGGTATTAATGGAATGGCTATTCCATTTAATAATAGAAAGTGAATTAATATATTAAATATGGTAGAATATTTGTATAGAACCGTCATCGAATTAAATAAATTTTTAGTATCTCTCATAAAATAGTTATTAGTGAGTATTTCAGACATATTCCACGCAATATATCAAAACCATACCATATTGACCGGTTGTACTGCAAACTGACCGTGGTTATGATACGGTTTTATAAAACGGTTATGGCGTTGCAAAAGACGTTACGATGTACGATAAAACCATTAATTACACCGGTACCATTACTAACACATACCAAAATCTTTACCGGTATGACATCCGGTATGGTTTTGATGACACTGATTCTACCATATTTGACATCTTTCCATTCATTTCTCTTCGATTTCACGGAATACATGTTTCACAACCCAAACGCCACCTTAAATCTAAATATCCTTATTTTTAAGCTTCTTGAAAGTTAAAAGCGTAAAAAGGCTTGATCTAGTGGTTGAGCCTTAAAACTGTAAACCTAGAGATCGCAAGTTTGACTCTACATTCAAGTGGAGTGGAATAAGATTTTTCTTTTGTAAGCCCAACAACACAATTTTAAAAAAAAACCATGAAAGCAAAAGTTAAGAGAAACACTCGTTTAAGCTACTAACGCAACTTTTTCCTTTTAGCTTATAGTCACTTGTAAGTTAGAAAAAATCAGTGATGAAAAACACTTGCATGTTTATTTTAAAAACTAATTTATAAACTGATTTGACCAACTTATAACTTAAGAGGAACACCCCAAACTCATAACCTTACCGGTTTGACGTCTCAAAAAGCAAATAATAGTGGCAGGGCGCCAGCAATAGATGTCCAGCCAAAGGCGTTGTAGCATACGACTTCTCCACTGGTGCAGTGATGATGAGATCCTTATAGAGCTAATATTTTCAATTTTTCATATTAGTTTAAATATAGGCCTCCTTTTGCAAGCTAAAAATTTTAAAATATATATATACCTGAATTAAATTATTGAAACTGTTTTTGTTTTCATCCATTTTGAAATAGTTGGCTATGATCATCAAACTTCACTCTGTAATCCAACCACAAAGGATCCATTTTCTTCTTGTTTAGAGAAATTCAAGAACCAAAGAGCCTTTGTTGGATTGAAGAGGAAAATAATCAAGCAAAAAATGCTCAAAACATAAAAATGAGTAATTCACACTAATTTTATTACAATACACTCATAAACTCTTATTATTTTTTCACTCTCTTACTCTCTTTAAAATAGCAAATTACATTGCCTTATATAGGCATTTGATGAATTCTGCAATGATGCTGTCATTTTCTCAATGATTCAATCTATTACAAAATTCAAATTTAGGTTTAACAACTTACATTAATTTTCTACAAAATCCAACTAACAAATCCTACAAATACCAATTTTTTCAAAGTCCAATTTAGGTGGCTTGCTATTTTTGACCCTTTTTTTCATTATTTTTTTATCATATTAAGTTTAATAATTTGAACATTCCCCCGTAAACTTAATTATCCGTTATTCCCAATAACGCTCGCAATTGATTGAACACGTTATACTTCAATGGCTTTATAAAGATGTCCGCTATCTGATCTTGTGTTTTGACATACTTCAATGTGACTTCCTTCTGCTCAATACACTCTCGAATGAAATGATACCTTGTATCGATGTGTTTGCTTCAATCATGGAAGACAGGATTTTTCGCCAATGCCAATGCCGATTTGTTATCGACAAAAATATTCGTTGGATCATGTTGTATCATTTGAAGTTCCGTTAATAGTCTTCTCAGCCATATTGCATGACACACACATGATGTTGCAGCAACATATTCAGCTTCACATGTTGACAACGTCACTATAGGTTGCTTCTTTGAACTCCAAGTAAATGCCGTGTTACCGAGAAAAAATACAAACCCGCTTGTACTTTTTCGGTCATTTTTATCGCCAGCCCAATCACTGTCACTATAGCCAACTAATTTAAATTCGTCAGATTTTGAATAATGCAATCCGAAATTAGTTGTACCTTTAACATAGCGGAGTATTCTTTTCGCTGCATTCCAATGAGACTCCTTCGGTTCTTCCATGTATCTGCTCACTAGTCCAACTGCATATAGAATATCTGGCCTTATGCTCGTCAGGTATCTGAGACTCCCGATCAAACTTCGAAAAATTGACGGGTTCACCCTGACTCCATTTTCATCCTTGGTCAATTTCAAACTGCATTCGGCCGGAGTGCTGACAGGGTTGCAATTTTCCATCTTAAATTTCCTCAAGATCTCTTTGGCGAAGCCACTTTGACAAATAAAAATTCCATCATCCCTTTGCTTCACTTCAATGCCAAGATAGTACGACATCAAGCCAATATCAGTCATTTCGAATTCACGAGTAATCGTTTTCTTGAAATCATTAAACATTTGAGGATTGTTTCCGGTAAATATGAGATCGTCCTCATATAAGCAAACAAGTAATATGTCTCCACCTTTCATTTTCACGTACAAGGCATACTCATGTGGGCACTTGATAAATCCATTCTCGCAAAAGTATTTGTCGATGCGACTGTTCCAAGCTCTCGGTGCTTGCTTAAGACCGTACAACGCCTTCTTCAGCTTCAACACTTTTCGTTCATGACCTTTGACAATGTAACCAGGTGGTTGTTGGACATAGATCTCTTCCTCCAAGTATCCATTCAGAAATGCTGACTTTAAATCCATTTGGTGTATCTTCCATCCATTTTGGGCAGCGACTGAGATCACTAGTCTGATAGTCTCCATTCTTGCTACTAGTGCAAATACTTCATCATAGTCAATACCGGGTTTTTGACTATATCCCTTTGCGACTAGCCTCGCTTTATGTCGAACGATTTCTCCATTTGCATCCTTCTTTGCCTTGAACACCCATTTGACTCCAATGGGCTTTTTGTCAGCTAGAAGTTTGGTCAACTCCCACGTCTTGTTTTTCTCAATTGAATTGATCTCCTCCTCCATGGCTTTTCTCCATTTCTCATCTTTCATGGCTTCTTCAGCATCAATAGGTTCACTATCAATAAGATGACAATAAAGAGTCAATTCTTCATTGAGCTCTCTAGTTGCATCATAAAGATCTTCAATAAGACGAAATTTTCTAGGTCTTTCTCTTGGACTTTGACTTTCATCATCATCGTGTCCTGGAGATGCAATTGGAATGGGACTATATGACGTCGATGCTTTTCCTGACTCCTCCACATCTCGATCATTGTTTTCATCCATGGTGAAATGATAAAAACTATAATTCTTCTGCTTGTCATTATTCCATTCCCAAATTGCTTCCTCGTCAATAGTCACATCCCTACTGATAATCGTCTTCCTTGTGTCAGGATCAAACATCTTATAACCTTTTGAAAATTCTGAATATCCCACGAACAAGTATTTTTTGCTTTTGTTGTCCAGCTTTCTCCTTTCTTCATCCGCAACATGAACATGTGCAACACTCCCAAAAACACGAAAATGAGAGATATTAGGCTTTCTCCCACTCCATGCTTCTTGGGGTGTCATATCCGACACACTTGTTGTTGGAGATCGGTTCAAGATGTAGACAGCACAATCAACAGCTTCTGCCCACAACTCTTTGGGCAAATTCTTGCTGTTTAACATGCTCCTTACCATATCCATCACGGTTCTATTCTTTCGTTCAACAACACCATTTTGCTGAGGCGATCTCGAGACTGATAAGAAATGACGGATTCCTTGATGTTCGCAGAATCTTTTGAATTCATTTGACGTGAATTCTCCCCCTCTGTCGGATCTTAAAGCTTTGATGTAATAGCCACTTTCTTTTTACACCATAGCTTTAAACTTTTTTAATGCTTCAAAAACTTCTGATTTCTCTTTCAGAAAATAAACCCACATCTTTCTGCTATAATCATCAATGAATAGCAAGAAATATTTGTTGCCTCCCAATGATACTGGTGTCATTGGTCCACAGACATCGGCATGAATAAGCTCAAGGGGAGCCTTTGCTCTTGACATAGACTCTTTTGGAAAACTAGTTCTAGAATGTTTTCCAACAAGACATCCTTCACAAAGCTGATGGGGTTTATTAATCAGCGGAAGACCATGCACCATCTTCTTCTGGCTTAGCAATTTCAACCCTCCAAAATTGAGATGACCGAATCTCAAATGCCAAAGCCAATCAGATTCTTTCACGCAAGCTTTTAAGCATCTTGCTACATCTGTCTTGATGTTGAGAGTGAACATTCTATTTTTTGACATTGGTACACTAGCTAGCAGCTCCTTCTTTTCGTTTAACAGTACCAAATTTCGGTTCACCATGTGAATTTGGTAATTTTTCTCCAGCAGTTGTCCCAAACTTAAAATGTTGCTTTTCATGTTTGGAACGTAATAAACATTGTTGATGAATTGGTGCTCTCCATTCTTTAAACGAATAAGAATAGTTCCTTTTCCTTGAATAGGAACTCTTGAGGAATCCCCAAAAACAACATTACCACTGAATGACTGGTCCAGCTCTACGAACATTTTCTTATCTCCACACATATGGTTACTTGCACCATTATCAAGATACCATATGTTGTTTTCTTGACTGTATTCACCTTCACGGGTTAGTAATACCGTGTTGGTTACGTCCTCTTCTTGAATGTTGTTCGCCGTTTCCTCTGTTTGCTTCGGTGGGCTCCGACATTCTGCTGCATAGTGGCCATATCTGGAGCAATTATAGCATTGAACATTGGACTTGTCACGTCCATCATTATGCCTCCAGTTTCCTCTTCCTCATCCACGTCCATGAACGCGACCTCTGCCTCGTACGGACTGATTATCTCCATTATTATTTTCACCTCTATCGAATGGTTGATTTCTACCACGTCCTCTTCCTCTTCCATTTCCTCCACAATCTCTACCACGTCCTCGTCCGTAATGGCTAGAATCCTGGCTACTTTCACCTTTGACTGAAACCTTTGCTGCCAAGACTTGTTCTACAGACTCTTCTCTTTGTCTGTTTAGTCTCTCCTCACGTGCTTGTAAAGAGCCAACTACTTCATCGACGGTCATTTTACTTATATCCCGAGATTCTTCTATTGCCACTACTACGTAGTCAAACTTTGGTAGTAGTGACCTTAGAAGTTTTTCAACAACCCTGGATTCTTCAAGCTTTTCTCCATATTGCCGCATTTGGTTAGCGACAGATTTTAATCGTGAGGAGTAATCTACAATCACTTCTGTCTCCTTCATCTTCATCATCTCGAACTCTCCTCTCAACATTTAGAGCCGAACTTTTTGTACTTTCTCCTCTCCTTGGAGAGAAACTCGTAGTATATCTCAAGCTTGCTTTGAGGTGCTCGCTTCTGCCACCTTCTCAAATATAACATCATCTAACCCTTGATGGATGATACTAAGAGCATTCTGGTCATTACGACGACTCTTATGCAAACTGTCCTTTTCGGCTTGCGACAGTTGTGCATCTGCAGCTGGGACTTCATAGCCTTTTTCAACAATATCCCAAACATCTTGGGATCCTAGAATGGCTTTCATCTTGATACACCAATTTTTGTAATTGGTTTTTGTAAGTTGAGGAAAAACGAAGGAAACACCGTTGGGATTCATTTTTGTAAAGGAAAATTTGTTTCGAAGAGTACAAGGGTTGTTGCAACGCTTTTGAGTCTATTGCGACACTTTGGTACGTCGCTATAGCTTCAGACAGATTTTGCAAGGAGAACAGCAAGGGAAAATATTTCCTTGCAATTTTAGATGAACTTGAAAATTTTCCAGAAAGGAAGAACAGAGGCTATTGCAACTTTTTTGAGTATTTGCGACACTTTATGCTAACTGCGACACTTTCTGCAATTTTTTGCAACACTTCGGACAGCCTATTGCGACACTTTCTGGGCTGCTTCTGAAACTCTTTAAACTCGACTTTTTTACTTGGGGATTTTTGGAAAGAGGATTGGATACGAAATGGCTCTGGTACCACTTTGTTGGATTGATGAGGAAAATAATCAAGCAAAAAATGCTCAAAACATAAAAATGAGTAATTCACACTAATTTTATTACAATACACTCATAAACTCTTATTATTTTTTCACTCTCTTACACTCTTTAAAATAGAAAATTACATTGCCTTATATAGGCATTTGATGAATTCTGCAATGATGCTATCATTTTCTCAATAATTCAATCTATTACAAAATTCAAATTTAGGTTTAACAACTTACTTTAATTTTCTACAAAATCCAACTAACAAATCCTACAAATACCAATTTTTTCAAAGTCCAATTTAGGTGGCTTGCTATTTTTGACCCTTTTTTTCTTTTTTTTTATCATATTAAGTTTAATAATTTGAACATTTTTTTTTTATATCTGGAGCAATTACAGCATTGAACATTGGACTTGTCACGTCCATCATTATGCCTCCAGTTTCCTCTTCCTTGTCCACGTCCATGACCGCGACCTCTGCCTCGTACAGACTGATTATCTCCATTATTATTTTCACCTCTACCGAATGGTTGATTTCTACCACGTCCTCTTCCTCTTCCATTTCCTCCACGATCTCTACCACGTCCTCGTCCGTAATGGTTAGAATCCTGGCTACTTTCACCTTTGACTGAAACCTTTGCTGCCAAGACTTGTTCTACAGACTCTTCTCTTTGTCTGTTTAGTCTCTCCTCACGTGCTTGTAAAGAGCCAACTACTTCATCGACGGTCATTTTACTTATATCCCGAGATTCTTCTATTGCCACTACTACGTAGTCAAACTTTGGTAGTAGTGACCTTAGAAGTTTTTCAACAACCCTGGATTCTTCAAGCTTTTCTCCATATTGCCGCATTTGGTTAGCGCAGATTTTAATCGTGAGGAGTAATCTACAATCACTTCTGTCTTCTTCATCTTCATCATCTCGAACTCTCCTCTCAACATTTGGAGCCGAACTTTTTGTACTTTCTCCTCTCCTTGAAGAGAAACTCGTAGTATATCCCAAGCTTGCTTTGAGGTGCTCGCTTCTGCCTCCTTCTCAAACATAACATCATCTAACCCTTGATGGATGATACTAAGAGCCTTCTGGTCATTACGACGACTCTTATGCAAACTGTCCTTTTCGGCTTGCGATAGTTATGCATCTGCAGCTGGGACTTCATAGCCTTTTTCAACAATATCCCAAACATCTTGGGATCCTAGAATGGCTTTCATCTTGATATACTAATTTTTGTAATTGGTTTTTGTAAGTTGAGGAAAAATGAAGGAAACACCGTTGGGATTCATTTTTGTAAAGGAAAATCAGAAGTTTTTGAAGCATTTAAAAAGTTTAAAGCTATGGTGGAAAAAGAAAGTGGCTATTACATCAAAGCTTTAAGATCCGACAGAATGGCTTTCATCTTGATACACCAATTTTTGTAATTGGTTTTTGTAAGTTGAGGAAAAATGAAGGAAACACCGTTGGGATTCATTTTTGTAAAGGAAAATCAGAAGTTTTTTAAGCATTTAAAAAGTTTAAAGCTATGGTGGAAAAAGAAAGTGGTTATTACATCAAAGCTTTAAGATCCGACAGAGGGGGAGAATTCACGTCAAATGAATTCAAAAGATTCTGCGAACATCAAGGAATCCGTCATTTCTTATCAGTCCCGAGATCGCCTCAGCAAAATGGTGTTGTTGAACGAAAGAATAGAACCGTGATGGATATGGTAAGGAGCATGTTAAACAGCAAGAATTTGCCCAAAGAGTTGTGGGCAGAAGCTGTTGATTGTGCTGTCTACATCTTAAACCGATCTCCAACAACAAGTGTGTCGGATATGACACCCCAAGAAGCATGGAGTGGGAGAAAGCCTAATATCTCTCATTTTCGTGTTTTTGGAAGTGTTGCACATGTTCATGTTGCGGATGAAGAAAGGAGAAAGCTGGACAACAAAAGCAAAAAATACTTGTTCGTGGGATATTCAGAATTTTCAAAAGGTTATAAGATGTTTGATCCTGACACAAGGAAGACGATTATCAGTAGGGATGTGACTATTGACGAGGAAGCAATTTGGGAATGGAATAATGACAAGCAGAAGAATTATAGTTTTTATCATTTCACCATGGATGAAAACAATGATCGAGATGTGGAGGAGTCAGGCAAAGCATCGACGTCATATAGTCCCATTCCAATTGCATCTCCAGGACACGATGATGATGAAAGTCAAAGTCCAAGAGAAAGACCTAGAAAATTTCATCTTATTGAAGATCTTTATGATGCAACTAGAGAGCTCAATGAAGAATTGACTCTTTATTGTCATCTTATTGATAGTGAACCTATTGATGCTGAAGAAGCCATGAAAGATGAGAAATGGAGAAAAGCCATGGAGGAGGAGATCAATTCAATTGAGAAAAACAAGACGTGGGAGTTGACCAAACTTCCAGCTGACAAAAAGCCCATTGGAGTCAAATGGGTGTTCAAGGCAAAGAAGGATGCAAATGGAGAAATCGTTCGACATAAAGCGAGGCTAGTCGCAAAGGGATATAGTCAAAAACCCGGTATTGACTATGATGAAGTATTTGCACTAGTAGCAAGAATGGAGACTATCAGACTAGTGATCTCAGTCGCTGCCCAAAATGGATGGAAGATACACCAAATGGATTTAAAGTCAGCATTTCTGAATGGATACTTGGAGGAAGAGATCTATGTCCAACAACCACCTGGTTACATTGTCAAAGGTCATGAACGAAAAGTGTTGAAGCTGAAGAAGGCGTTGTACGGTCTTAAGCAAGCACCGAGAGCTTGGAACAGTCGCATCGACAAATACTTTTGCGAGAATGGATTTATCAAGTGCCCACATGAGTATGCCTTGTACGTGAAAATGAAAGGTGGAGACATATTACTTGTTTGCTTATATGAGGACGATCTCATATTTACCGGAAACAATCCTCAAATGTTTAATGATTTCAAGAAAACGATGACTCGTGAATTCGAAATGACTGATATTGGCTTGATGTCGTACTATCTTGGCATTGAAGTGAAGCAAACGGATGATGGAATTTTTATTTGTCAAAGTGGCTTCGCCAAAGAGATCTTGAGGAAATTTAAGATGGAAAATTGCAACCCTGTCAGCACTCCGGCCGAATGCAGTTTGAAATTGACCAAGGATGAAAATGGAGTCAGGGTGAACCCGTCAATTTTTCGAAGTTTGATCGGGAGTCTCAGATACCTGACGAGCACAAGGCCAGATATTCTATATGCAGTTGGACTAGTGAGCAGATACATGGAAGAACCGAAGGAGTCTCATTGGAATGCAGCGAAAAGAATACTCCGCTATGTTAAAGGTACAACTAATTTCGGATTGCATTATTCAAAATCTGACGAATTTAAATTAGTTGGCTATAGCGACAGTGATTGGGCTGGCGATAAAAATGATCGAAATAGTACAAGCGGGTTTGTATTTTTTCTCGGTAACACGGCATTTACTTGGAGTTCAAAGAAGCAACCTATAGTGACGTTGTCAACATGTGAAGCTGAATATGTTGCTGCAACATCATGTGTGTGTCATGCAATATGGCTGAGAAGACTATTAACGGAACTTCAAATGACACAACATGATCCAACGAATATTTTTGTCGATAACAAATCGGCATTGGCATTGGCGAAAAATCCGGTCTTCCATGATCGAAGCAAACACATCGATACAAGGTATCATTTCATTCGAGAGTATTGAGCAGAAGGAAGTCACATTGAAGTATGTCAAAACACAAGATCAGATAGCGGACATCTTTACAAAGCCATTGAAGTATAACGTGTTCAATCAATTGCGAGCGTTATTGGGAATAACGGATAATTAAGTTTACGGGGGAATGTTCAAATTATTAAACTTAATATGATAAAAAAATAATGAAAAAAATGGTCAAAAATAGCAAGCCACCTAAATTAGACTTTGAAAAAATTGGTATTTATAGGATTTGTTAGTTGGATTTTGTAGAAAATTAAACTAAGTTGTTAAACCTAAATTTGAATTTTGTAATAGATTGAATTATTGAGAAAATGATAGCATCATTGCAGAATTCATCAAATGTCTATATAAGGCAATGTAATTTGCTATTTTAAAGAGTGTAAGAGAGTGAAAAAATAATAAGAGTTTATGAGTGTATTGTAATAAAATTAGTGTGAATTACTCATTTTTATGTTTTGAGCATTTTTTGCTTGATTATTTTCCTCTTCAGTCCAACAAAGGCAATTTGGAAGGTAATTTGGAAGTCACCGGACAAAAATGAACTAATTCAATCTATGCATTACTAGGAAAATAAAACTATACATAATTCAAGAATCTACAATCACAAACCAAACAAATACTAACATTACCACTCTTATCCACAAAATATACTTCTAATCATATACTTTTGCCTCTATCTAATCAAACCGAACCACCAATTCGACAAAAATCCGTGTTTATCTAAAGCAGCTTTCACTTGCTAGTTGCTATTGTTCGAATTTATAATCATGTCGCCTTCTAACATCCTAAGTACCTTCACACAACAACATTAAAATAACATCAATACATAACCAAGCCCTATGCTTCAAACTAAAACAACTTTTAAATTACTAATTCTTTCTTTCATCAAAAAAAAAAAAGTAATTCTTTCAAACCTGAGACATCCTTGGCCTTAAATGAGGATCCCGGGAGATGCACATCGAAGCACAATGCAGCATGTTATGCACCTCGTCTTTTGAGCAGGAGTTCATCAAGCGCGGGTCTAGCAGCTCATCAAATGCTCGTTTCTGTAGCAGTGGGCGTGCCTGTCGGTATCTCACAAGTCATGATACAAGAATTGCCACTATAAAGATGCTAGACCAAATAAATCTGGACCTCCTGAACTTGGTAACTTTCGCCTGATGCCACCCTGAACTTTCAAAAGTTCCAATTTTGCCCCTTTGTCAGCTTCTGGTTGGTTTGACTTTTCAAGAATATCATTGTTCTCTCTCCAACCAAAAACTGACATGTGGCATTGAGGGGGCAAACAAGTGCAATTTTGTCAAATCTAAGGAGGTAAGTGGAGCAAACGGGAGTTGAGGGTGACATTCGGCGAATATTGCCAAGTTCAGGGGTTTGTATGCATTTGGCAAAGATGTTATAGACAAACTCTAGATCCATAATTCGTAAGGCATACCCATTCAGTGAGGCATTGCTGGCCTTTTGGCCGTTTTAGATCGATAGCTTTCCGTCCTGTAACTAATTCAACCAACACTACTCCAAACGAATAAACATCAGCTTTTTCGGTAATTTGTCCGCTTTGTGCATACTCTGGAGCTAAATACCTACACAACGGCAGCCATTACATTAAATTCATCACTATTTTATGCAAAAACAGCAATGTTATTAAAACCGGACCGAACCGGCCGGTTAAACCAGAAAAACCACGGTTAAATCCGATTGAACCACAGTTGAACCATAAAAACCAAGAACTTTTGCCTTCACCGGTTCGATGTCCAGTCCGGTTTCGATAACATTGAAAAATAGTACAAAAGAAATAAAAACATATAACTATTTCTACCCGAATGTTCCAATAATTCGTGTTTCAACTCCCATGTCTCCGTTCGGCTGCCACCTGGCAAGCCCGAAATCTCCAACCTGACATGGAAAAAGAGAGTAGAAATCAATTCAAAAGGCAAGAATACTAAACGAAAGAGGCATACTTTTGGGGGTTTTTTTACCAAGTATTAGGAATACTCTGCTCCCAAAAGATGACATCTGACAGTTGTCCACATATTTCATATTTTGGGAGCAGTGTATTTCAAATAACCGGCTCCCTTTCCGTAGTTTTGACACGTACCAACGGTTCAAAATCATGAGTGATTAAGATATTGTTAGGCCTCATATCGCGATGAACAATACAACCAACTCGACATTCTTCATGAAGGTATCGCAACCCTCGAGCTGCCCCAGCCGCGATTTTCTGCCTCGCTGTCCATTTCAATGGATCTTCATCCTTTCCTGTAAAATTCGGCAACATTGAAATTGCAGGATTTTTTAGCAAAATAAATGGAGAACTTTTGAACTCAATCTGTATTTAATTATATCAAATAAACAAGGCTCATTAAATAGGTTAAAACAGCAAATAACAACAAAATCCAAAGATCTGAAATTCCGATTTCGAATCATTTACGAACAGAATTCTAGTATTTACCGAAAAGATGCAAATCCAAAGATCTATTGCAAATATACTCGTAAACGAGCAATCTCCTTCCATCTTCAACACATAACCCAATCAAAGTCACCACATTTCGATGTTGAGCACAGCTAAGAACCTCAACTTCCGAGCAGAACTCTTGATCGCCTTGTGAACTCGCCAATTTATGCTGCTTAACAGCAACCACTTGACCATCAGGTAAAACTCCCCTATGAACAGAACCGAAACCCCCTTCTGCTAAAAAATTTTCCCGTGAAAATCGATTTGTAGCAAGCTCGAGTTCACCATAAGTAAACCACTTAGGTGGATTTCCAAACACCGGAGCTTTGTGTCTACATAGAGAACACAATGGAGGCGGTCCAAAGGGTACATTAGTTGACAAAGAAATCGCCTCTCGAACACTTCTGCTCACATTCAAATCAATTCGGTAACTTGTCGGTCCAATTTGGGGATCAAGTTCGAGTCTAGAAAAATTCTCCAAGAAGTTTTTATATGTTTTTTTCGTAATTTCGCCGCTGGAACTCAAATTATCATCCATCCATGGCTGGAAATACATCTTTGTTTCGGGTTTTTCACTCTCGGAATCACTATGACTTTCTTCACTGAATAGTAAATGCTCTTTCTTTCTACTTCCATAGATTCCTGAGAGAAAATACGGTGAGTTCCCTTGATCTGAACTTGATATTGATGATGAAGTTCCAGCACTAGTGGCAGTTAGGGACAAATCGTGATCTGGACTACTCACGGGAGTGACATCTGGCACTTTTATTGTTTCAAGTTTTTCGTATTTGCTGTCAATTTTCTTCATCGATTCTTCGGTATCAAACAATGACCATGAAACTTCAGCTGGTTGTATTGACGGTGATCCGATTAGATTTAATCGAAGAACTTTTGGTTCAGACCGTTTTATTACTACCACATTGCATTGTAACTCTTCCATACAGTGTCTCGTCTCGTGTTTCAAGTGTCTGCCAGGAAATAGAACTAGGAATTTCAGGCAATGGACAACAATTTCAAGTTAAAACAACAAAAGCATATCAATTTATTCAATTACCTGTCTAAGACAACCCAATTTGATTGGAGTTTCTTGGCTTCAGAAGCTACTGTACTATATGATGAACTTGAAACTAATTTTATTCTGATTTTAATCTGAGAAAAAAAACAAAAAGATGTATACTACTCAATGTTTAGAGGCAAATTGCAATGTGAAAGTATTAATCACAAAAAGGCTTAATACACCATAACCCTAATAAACTTAGCTCTAAATGCCCATAAGCCAAATAAAGTTTCAACTGCTTCAAATAATCTTTGAACTTGTCATAAGAGCTGTCAGCTTCTGGTTGGGAAGAGAAAAATCAGAAAAATGGTACCTTGAAAAGTCAAACCAACCAGAAGATGACAGGTAAGTGTTAATTAGAACTTTTGAAAGTTCCGGGGCAACGGAAAAACTGAAATATTACAGGATCAGGATGCTCTCCTCCATGTTTACACAACAAAAACAAAGACTATGATTAGAGGTAAAGAAAATAAACCTTATTAGGGTCATAAACATCAAGGAGAAGCCTCAACAATTCAGAGCAGGAATCTGAGATTTCATCCTTTTGATCTAATTTGGTCCCTGGCAGTAATTTCCTGTTACTCATAGTGCAGTCAGTGGTGAATCTTGAGAACCCCCATGCTTTTTTACCTGGAAAATAACCTTAATCTACTTAAACCCATTTCAAATTATCAACCTCTTAAAGTCACTATGACTAGTAGAGTTCATTTATTCTAAGCATTTATGATCTACACCAGCTAACTCACAATCATGTTTTTTGTTACTTTCCCCTTTATGAAGAAGCAACAAATTTAACTATAAAATCCAACAACAAGAACACAGAGCAAATTAACTTCAACTAATTAAAACTTTTAAGAGAGAGAAAGAAAATTGCTGGAGGAATGAGAAGGGATAATAACCAATAGCTTAATACAATCACCAGGTTGAACAACATGAGTTAAAGCCCAGACCAGAGCCCTTTTTGATATCTCTTTTGATGCCTTAACAGCAACAACAACCACTTTCCCAATCACCATGTCTGAAACTCCATTTCCCTTCATATCCAACCCCAAAAAAACCCAATCAACAACAACAAATTTTAAAAAAAATAAAAAATTTAACCCCCTTTTCACCTTCTTCAACACAATTCATGACAAAAAAAAAAAGAAAACCCAATTCAAAAACCCCCATCAAAACACAAAAAGAACCTAGTCACCATGTCTGAAACTCTATTTCCCTTCATATCCAACCCCAAAAAACCCAATCACCAACAACAAATTTAGAAAAAAAACAAAACTTTGACCCCTTTTTCACCTTGTTCAACAAAATTCATACAAAAAAAGCCCAATTCAAAAACCCCCATCAAAACACAAAAAAAACCCAGTCAGCATGTCTGAAATTCCATTTCCCTTCATATCCAACCCCAAAAAAACCCAATCACCAACAACAAATTTTAAATAAAAATCAAAACTTTAACCCCCTTTCACCTTCTTCAACACAATTCAAAACAAAATTCAAAAACCCAATTCAAAACCTCCATCAAAACACAAAAAGGAGTGCTTAAACCAAGTGGGCAAACACATAAACCCAGATGATTTGGTAAAAGAGATGACTTTCTTTCTCACTTGTTGATGAAAAGGCTTTGGATCAAACAAACCCAGATGAGTTTCTGCAAGCACAAGTCCCTAACAATCAAAAAGGAGCTGTCTTTATTTGATATTCATGGGGAAAGCGTGAGATTGGAGAAATTATTAGAAGTTGGTTCCTACTAAGTGAAGAGGAAAAGATTAAAAAAATAAGAAAACTTACTAAAAGCACGTCATTGTTTGTGTTGATTTGTGAAACTGTTTCCTTTTTTTTCCGTTTGGGGTTTTGGATTATTACATGGCATAAAGCGCCAAAATCCAATGCAGAAAAAGGAAACTGACAAAACGACAATACGAAATTCATTAAACGGCTGCTTGAAATCCCAATATGTTGTACTACTCTATACCAAGGAATTAGGCAGCGGGTAAAGGTTAAACTTGGGTTTTTATGTCTATATTTTACTTATTCAATAATAATATAGATAAACCACTAATAGTTATATCAAATAAACATAAAAGGAAAAAATTATTTTTGAAATGTAGGTCACACAATTAATTTGGTTTAGAAAATATAAATTTCATATTATTGATTATTTTTTTTAATATGTGTGATTTAAAGTATTCTACATACTACAAATTAATTAAATATCAATTAACAAAAAAATAATATATTTGACTTTAACAATTATTACCGTTGATTTAGTTTCTATCACTATTTTAAAATTCTCTACCTAGCTCCGTCCAGGCGCTATTTTTAGGCTCGTCCCCTGACTTTTATTCTTCGGGCTCTATCAGGCGTTGGACCAACATATTGCTGCCTAAGCACCACCTAATCCAATTTTTCCGCAATTTTTAAGATACCAATACTTATAATGAATATAATTCAAAATATTCTCACAGTATAATTTGAATCTCAAACCGAGAAATAGTTTCTAAGGAATTGATTTTAGTGCTAATGTGTTTTCATGTAAGAATTGATTAGAACTTATGTTGTCATATGTTAAACTATTTTTTTAATATATTTTTACATTATAATTTATTTTTAATTGAATTTATATTTTTATCTATTAATAAATATTAAAAATAAAAAAATTACATATTTCGCCTAAGCACCGCCCAAGTACTGTAAGCCCCAGCTACCCGACTAGCGCCTATCACTTTTTAAAATATTAAAACTTTCTATGATATAAAGATATTTATCATTCGATATCGCCTATAAAAATCCGAAATATTTTTTACCTTCATGCATTTGCAACATTATCGTAACACTCTCCTAACCACTATTGTTGTGATAAAAATATAGAATCTAACTTTTTATAGTTACATTCAATTCAAAAATATCAATGTGAACTTTAAATTAGTGTAAAATGAATTATCTTAAATATTTTTTATAGAAGTAGGAAGATTTAATTTTTTGAAGAATTTAGGGTTAAATCCAGTATTTTAATTTTGTTCTCCATTTTAGAAGGAAGTTGTGGCCACTAGACTATAGTGGTTAATTATCTTAAATATTAAATTAAACAGCTTATATGAAAAATTGAAGTTTACTTAACCTCCATTTTTTTTAATTCCAGGTATATATGAGCGTAATTTTAAAGTTTTGCTTTCAATGCAATTAATTAAATTAAAAGGTTAGGTGTTAGGGAGGGAAGGAATATTTGTTAAAACTATGTTTTTTATATTTGTAACATTTATTTTATTTCTAATTGAATTTTTCATTTGCACGATCAAACCACTTAAATAATATTTTTTTTTGGTTGTTCTGTTTATAATTTTTGCTCAATTTTCTATTTATTGTTCAGAATATTTGTAGAGAAGAGATTCTGCATGTTGATGAATAACATTTAAGACTATTATTCAATCAATTTTTCAAAATTATTTAGTTAAATCTAATTCTAGTTACAACTTATAATGGACTTAGTATACAGAGGGAAGTTCTAACAATTCATAGACAATGCTAGAATTTGAGACCATAAAACGGATAAAAAAAATAAGTATATGTAATAAAACATTACTTTCATATAAAAAATTTAAAATTGGAAATTGATTTCCTGAGTTTACTAATTTGTTATACAACTATAAAATTTTAATTTTTATACACTGAACTTTTTACTAGGGCAATTAAATTAAATACAAGATTTTAAGTTTTTAATTTTGTAAATATCAAGCCAATATTTTTTAAATCACACCATAAAAACTTACTTCTCTTAATACCTAAACTCAATCTTAAATACAATATTTTAACTTTTGAATTTTACTTTTACAGGAACACAAGAACCCTCATTGTAACAACTCTCTCTCATAATAAATTTGATTTTTACAACTTAAAAATGACTATATCTCGCAAACCGTTAATTTTTCGACATGGGTCTTTAGAATATTTTGTCCGTCTTATTTTTATCTCTAAAACAAAATCCATATTCAATATTTTTTGAGCAAAAAATTTTTTTCGCATCTTATACCAATTTTACTAATATTTCGTAAATTCTTATACCTGGTATAAGAGTGGTATAATGTCTCTATAGTACCAGTTTTCCATTTATTTTTAGGTAGATAACATAAAACATTAGCAACATTGTTCTATTTAAAGCAAAAAAACTCTTATACCCGGTATAAAGGCAGTAAAAAACTGGTAAGTATAAGACTGCGAAATTTTTTTTGCTCAAAAAATATTCAATATGGATTTCGTTTTAAAGATAAAAATAAGACGAACAAAATATTCTAAATGCTCATGTCGAAAAAATTAACAATTTATGAGATATGATTATTTTATATTGTAAAAATTAAATTAAATATGAGAGAAAAATTTATCATAAAAATAAAATAATAATTTTAAAAATAATAAAAAAATTAAATATATAAAAAAAATATCTTTTAAAAATAATATTTCCTTTTATCTGGCTTTTCTCTAATAAATGTTGTTTTTTTGTCTTTTAGTTTGGATAGGGCACACAATGTCACGTGGGTAGGCCAACCATGACTACAGGCTTCAATTTTATAAATCAGAAAATGAAAAAGTTAGTTTTATAATTGAAAATTTATTTTTACTTTTTTAGTTAAATTTCAATTAATTATTTAAATTTAATTCATAGTTAATTTAGTTTTAGAGAATCACAATTCTGAATAATTGTTTATATATAAAATAGACTTATTTTTTGGTTAGACTACTCATCAGGCCTGATTTGAGTCTAGTTTTATAAGTTGGATTTGGGCACTTATTTTTACTAAGCCTAGCCCGAGTCCGTTAAAGCTGAAAGTTTTATGAGCCGGGCTTGATAAATAATAATTTAATTTTTTTAATATTATATATTATATTAAATAATTATTTTCAACTTTTATAATTTATATCAATGAATTTTTAAATTTAAATACAATAAATTGTATAATATATTGAGAATTTTAAATAAATAATGTAGTTATATATAATTTTGTCAATTTATTTTTTAAAATTTCACAAAAAAATTATTAAAAAATTATCTACAGAACTTAGGAACGACCTTGTAAGTTCAACCCGAGTCCAAAGTTTTAATGTGTGGATCGGGCTGGACTTAAGTTGATGCTTTTAATCAATAGCCCGATGAAGCTCAATCGATCCGATGATATACAAGAATGTCGATTTTATAATTTTCAAAAACTAAAACGCAATAAAGAATGAATTAATAAAAATATTATTTTCGTGCTATAAAAATAGGTTTATTTCTCAGGAGAGTTGCTCTAGAAGTATTATAAATGTCTTGCAGTCCATATCTTTACCAAATTGTGATTTGGTCTTGAATCCAATCAACAATAGTTGGAATTGGAATATATATATATATGGAGTCTTGCTTAATCCACTTAATACTATATAAATAATTTTTAATCATTCAATTTCTGCTTTAACCAAAGTTGAACTTAATTTGATAAACAATTAATTATTATGGGATAGAAGGTTAATTGACATATAATAAATTCATAAAATATTTTAAATTTTATATATCTATATACACGTAGTTCTGCGCCCCTTTCAATTAGTGGCCCTAGACTATCTCACCCTTATCTTATGCTTAGGGCTAGCCCTGAATCTAGATAGCACCGACAAAAAAATTGACAAAACGCGGAAACAGACACCGTCATCAGAAAACGTCATTTTCTAAAAAAAATTTAAGCTAGAAAACTGAAGAAAAACGTGATAAATATCATGTTCGACATCAACACAAAACATAAAAATAAAGTGTCCAAAAATTTCCGTACTATCTAAATATAAACGGTAAAGAATGTCATTTCTTATGTCAAATTACTACAATAATACGTATAATATGCATTTATTATTCATTTTGAGAGCAACTGGAATCCTTTACACATGAAAAGGAAAAATTAGTGAAAAGAAATAAGTAGTGGACGTAGATAAGACAGATGGATGACAAACTAGTTAAATTGGAAAATTAAATAGCTTTCATATCTATAAGAATTCAAAAATTTATGATATACGAGTCATTTTTTTTATTGAAATTGTGATAAACAAAATAACTTTCTTAGTAATCAGTATTTTCATTTTAAATGAGAATATTATAGATGTTTTCAAATTGGCTCAAACTTATATAAAAACATCCCAGTAAAATAAAGTTATTTATCACCATAATAAAGTTGGGTTGAGATATTTGATGTTAGACTTTTCAAATTGTGTTTAATTTCAATATTCTAGATTGTTTTATGGAGATTTTATATTATGCCTCTGGTTTTTTACATCTCTTTTTAATTTAAGAATTGAGAATTTATTAATAATTAATTAATTATTTTCTCACTTTAATTAAATACTTTTCAATTCTTAAATTAGAGAAAGGTGTAAAAAATCAGATGCATAATATAAAATCTCGAGAGCATATTAGGAGTACGAGGATTTTAAAATATTTTATGTTTGTTATTTTCACTTAATGAGAAATTACATCCTAAATAGTATATATATATACAGTAATAGAACAACCTAAAACTTTAAATAAAGTATAAAAAATTTAGTGGTCACAACTTTTTTTTAAAATAAAAAAAAATTAAAGGTCTTAAGTTTAAATTAGAGGTTCCTCAAAAATTAAATGTTCCTAATTCTTAAGAAAAATAAATTACAAAATGTAAAATACAAAGTCTTTCTATTATTAATAATGTTTGAGTTCAATTTAGTTTAAGCCCTTATTCTTTTTAACTTTTAAAAGCTGAGTTGAACTGAACTAAATTTATTTTAATGTAAATTTATAAGTACGTATAATTGAATTGAATTAAACTGGACTGAACTAAACTATTAAATTATAGTACAAGAGAACAACGCCTAAATATTTAGAAGGAAAATTGTAAGGAATGTAGGAGTTAGCTAAAATATTTACCCCCCTACCTTCTACTTTTATAAATAACTCTTTGGTCAGGTTTTAAACTTTATCTTTTCAGTTTATACATTCCTTTCTTTCCCGTCTGGTTCATGCGATTCCTTCCCTTTTTACTTTTTTTTACTTTATTTTTTATTTATCTCGCAAACCGTTAATTTTTTCGATATGCCGCTCTGGAGTTTTTTGTTCGTCTCGTTTTTATCTTTGAAACTAGATACATGGTGATATACTTTTTTGGAATTTTTATTTTATACCAGATTCATACCAACAAAATATTAGGTGTGATGAAAATAACCCATAAACTTATATTTTTATGAAGAAATAAAAAAAAAACCACTTCATGCCAGATTTATACCAGCAAAATACTAAGTGTGATGAAAATAACCCATAAACTTGCATTTTTATGAAGAAATCAAACAAAAACCACTTCATACCAGATTTATACCAGCAAAATACTACGTGTGATGAAAATAACCCATAAATTTGCATTTTTATGAAGAAATCAAACAAAAACCACTTCATACCAGATTTATACCAGCAAAATACTACGTGTGATGAAAATAACCCATAAATTCGCATTTTTATGAAGAAATCAAACAAAAACCACTTCATACCAGATTTATACCAGTTCTATACCAACAAAATACAGGTGTGATGAAAATAACACATAAACTTGCATTTTTATAAAGAAATCAAACAAAAACCACTTCATACCAGATTTATACTAGCAAAATACTAGGTGTGATGAAAATAGCCTATAAACTTGCATTTTTATGAAGAAATCAAACAAAAACCACTTCATACCAGGTTTATACCAACAAAATACCAGATGTGATGAAAATAACCCACAAACTTGCATTTTTATGAAGAAATCCAACAAAAACCACTTCATACAAGATTTATACAATCAAAATACTATATGTGTGGAAAATAACCCATAAACTTGCATTTTTATGAAAAAATAAAACAAAAATCACTTCATACCAGCAAAATACTAGATGTGGTGAAAATAACTTATAAACTTGCATTTTTATGAAGAAATCAAACAAAAACCACTTCATACCAGTAAAATACTTGGTGTGATAAAAATAACCCATAAACTTGCATTTTTATGAAGAAATCAAACAAAAACCACTTCATACCAGATTTATACCAGCAAAATATTATGTGTGATGAAAATAACCCATAAACTTGCATTTTTATGAAGAAATCAAACAAAAACACTTCATACCATATTTATTCCAGCAAAATACTACGTGTGATGAAAATAACCCATAAATTTGCATTTTTATGAAAAAATCAAACAAAAACCACTTCATACCAGATTTATACCAGCAAAATACTACGTGTGATGAAAATAACCCATAAATTTGCATTTTTATGAAGAAATCAAACAAAAACCACTTCATACCAGATTTATACCAGGTCTATACCAACAAAATACAGGTGTGATGAAAATAACCCATAAACTTGCATTTTTATAAAGAAATCAAACAAAAACCACTTCATACCAAATTTATACTAGCAAAATACTAGGTGTGATGAAAATAGCCTATAAACTTGCATTTTTATGAAGAAATCAAACAAAAACCACTTCATACCAGGTTTATACCAACAAAATACCAGATGTGATGAAAATAACCCACAAACTTGCATTTTTATGAAGAAATCCAACAAAAACCACTTCATACAAGATTTATACAATCAAAATACTATATGTGAGGAAAATAACCCATAAACTTGCATTTTTATGAAAAAATAAAACAAAAATCACTTCATACCAGCAAAATACTAGATGTGGTGAAAATAACTTATAAACTTGCATTTTTATGAAGAAATCAAACAAAAACCACTTCATACCAGTAAAATACTTGGTGTGATAAAAATAACCCATAAACTTGCATTTTTATGAATAAATCAAACAAAAACCACTTCATACCAGATTTATACCAGCAAAATATTATGTGTGATGAAAATAACCCATAAACTTGCATTTTTATGAAGAAATCAAACAAAAACACTTCATACCATATTTATTCCAGCAAAATACTACGTGTGATGAAAATAACCCATAAATTTGCATTTTTATGAAAAAATCAAACAAAAACCACTTCATACCAGATTTATACCAGCAAAATACTACGTGTGATGAAAATAACCCATAAATTTGCATTTTTATGAAGAAATCAAACAAAAACCACTTCATACCAGATTTATACCAGGTCTATACCAACAAAATACAGGTGTGATGAAAATAACCCATAAACTTGCATTTTTATAAAGAAATCAAACAAAAACCACTTCATACCAAATTTATACTAGCAAAATACTAGGTGTGATGAAAATAGCCTATAAACTTGCATTTTTATGAAGAAATCAAACAAAAACCACTTCATACCAGGTTTATACCAACAAAATACCAGATGTGATGAAAATAACCCACAAACTTGCATTTTTATGAAGAAATCCAACAAAAACCACTTCATACAAGATTTATACAATCAAAATACTATATGTGAGGAAAATAACCCATAAACTTGCATTTTTATGAAAAAATAAAACAAAAATCACTTCATACCAGCAAAATACTAGATGTGGTGAAAATAACTTATAAACTTGCATTTTTATGAAGAAATCAAACAAAAACCACTTCATACCAGTAAAATACTTGGTGTGATAAAAATAACCCATAAACTTGCATTTTTATGAAGAAATCAAACAAAAACCACTTCATACCAGATTTATACCAGCAAAATATTATGTGTGATGAAAATAACCCATAAACTTGCATTTTTATGAAGAAATCAAACAAAAACACTTCATACCATATTTATTCCAGCAAAATACTACGTGTGATGAAAATAACCCATAAATTTGCATTTTTATGAAAAAATCAAACAAAAACCACTTCATACCAGATTTATACCAGCAAAATACTACGTGTGATGAAAATAACCCATAAATTTGCATTTTTATGAAGAAATCAAACAAAAACCACTTCATACCAGATTTATACCAGGTCTATACCAACAAAATACAGGTGTGATGAAAATAACCCATAAACTTGCATTTTTATAAAGAAATCAAACAAAAACCACTTCATACCAAATTTATACTAGCAAAATACTAGGTGTGATGAAAATAGCCTATAAACTTGCATTTTTATGAAGAAATCAAACAAAAACCACTTCATACCAGGTTTATACCAACAAAATACCAGATGTGATGAAAATAACCCACAAACTTGCATTTTTATGAAGAAATCCAACAAAAACCACTTCATACAAGATTTATACAATCAAAATACTATATGTGAGGAAAATAACCCGTAAACTTGCATTTTTATGAAAAAATAAAACAAAAATCACTTCATACCAGCAAAATACTAGATGTGGTGAAAATAACTTATAAACTTGCATTTTTATGAAGAAATCAAACAAAAACCACTTCATACCAGTAAAATACTTGGTGTGATAAAAATAACCCATAAACTTGCATTTTTATGAAGAAATCAAACAAAAACCACTTCATACCAGATTTATACCAGCAAAATATTATGTGTGATGAAAATAACCCATAAACTTGCATTTTTATGAAGAAATCAAACAAAAACACTTCATACCATATTTATTCCAGCAAAATACTACGTGTGATGAAAATAACCCATAAATTTGCATTTTTATGAAAAAATCAAACAAAAACCACTTCATACCAGATTTATACCAGCAAAATACTACGTGTGATGAAAATAACCCATAAATTTGCATTTTTATGAAGAAATCAAACAAAAACCACTTCATACCAGATTTATACCAGGTCTATACCAACAAAATACAGGTGTGATGAAAATAACCCATAAACTTGCATTTTTATAAAGAAATCAAACAAAAACCACTTCATACCAAATTTATACTAGCAAAATACTAGGTGTGATGAAAATAGCCTATAAACTTGCATTTTTATGAAGAAATCAAACAAAAACCACTTCATACCAGGTTTATACCAACAAAATACCAGATGTGATGAAAATAACCCACAAACTTGCATTTTTATGAAGAAATCCAACAAAAACCACTTCATACAAGATTTATACAATCAAAATACTATATGTGAGGAAAATAACCCATAAACTTGCATTTTTATGAAAAAATAAAACAAAAATCACTTCATACCAGCAAAATACTAGATGTGGTGAAAATAACTTATAAACTTGCATTTTTATGAAGAAATCAAACAAAAACCACTTCATACCAGTAAAATACTTGGTGTGATAAAAATAACCCATAAACTTGCATTTTTATGAAGAAATCAAACAAAAACCACTTCATACCAGATTTATACCAGCAAAATATTATGTGTGATGAAAATAACCCATAAACTTGCATTTTTATGAAGAAATCAAACAAAAACACTTCATACCATATTTATTCCAGCAAAATACTACGTGTGATGAAAATAACCCATAAATTTGCATTTTTATGAAAAAATCAAACAAAAACCACTTCATACCAGATTTATACCAGCAAAATACTACGTGTGATGAAAATAACCCATAAATTTGCATTTTTATGAAGAAATCAAACAAAAACCACTTCATACCAGATTTATACCAGGTCTATACCAACAAAATACAGGTGTGATGAAAATAACCCATAAACTTGCATTTTTATAAAGAAATCAAACAAAAACCACTTCATACCAAATTTATACTAGCAAAATACTAGGTGTGATGAAAATAGCCTATAAACTTGCATTTTTATGAAGAAATCAAACAAAAACCACTTCATACCAGGTTTATACCAACAAAATACCAGATGTGATGAAAATAACCCACAAACTTGCATTTTTATGAAGAAATCCAACAAAAACCACTTCATACAAGATTTATACAATCAAAATACTATATGTGAGGAAAATAACCCATAAACTTGCATTTTTATGAAAAAATAAAACAAAAATCACTTCATACCAGCAAAATACTAGATGTGGTGAAAATAACTTATAAACTTGCATTTTTATGAAGAAATCAAACAAAAACCACTTCATACCAGTAAAATACTTGGTGTGATAAAAATAACCCATAAACTTGCATTTTTATGAAGAAATCAAACAAAAACCTCTTCATACCAGATTTATACCAGCAAAATACCAGGTGTGATGAAAATAATCCATAAACTTGCATTTTTATGAAGAAATCAAACAAAAACCACTTTATACCAGCTAAATACTAGGTGTGATGAAAATAACCCATAAACTTGCATTTTTATGAAGAAATCAAATAAAAACCACTTCATACCAGATTTATACCAGTAAAATACCAGCAAAATACTAGGTGTGATGAAAATAATCCATAAACTTGCATTTTTATGAAGAAATCAAACTAAAACCACTTCATACCAGATTTATACCAGATTTATACTAGGTGTGATGAAAATAACCCATAAACTTGCATTTTATGAAGAAATCAAACAAAAACCACTTCACACCAAATTTATACCAGCAAAATAACAGATTTATACCAGATGTCAAAAAGTTTAGAAAAAAGTCAAAAAAATATATGACAATGTATGGCGTTTCGAAGATAAAAATGAGACGAACGAAAAAGTCTAAAGCGGCATGTCAAAAAAATAAACGGTTTGAGAGATAAATGAAAAATTAGAAAATAAAATAAAAAAATGTCTTATACATGTGCTGTTTTTGAAGAGAAACGTATTTATGTTGTAAAATTGTGTGGAACGTATTTATATTATCAGGGCTTATAAAATTAAATACTTATGTTATTGACCAAAGTTTTAATAAAAATTATTAATGAACTTTGATATTTTTTCATATTTAGAATGTTGTTTAAATATTTCATGGGAGATTTTGTAAATCTAAATATCCGAAATGTTAGGGATATTTCCTTAAAATTTTGGAGTTCTCCTAAAATTTCTAATCCTTTCTAGCCTAATCGATAAAGTAAATAATTTTTTTTATCAATAATAAAATAAGACAAATTTCTTTTAAAATACAATTTAAAAAATTTTTAAAATTAAACTGAATTTAATTTATAAATATATAAATTAAATTAAATTATATTGAACTGTGAATTTGAATTTCAAGAGTCAATATCACGTTTACGCAATTCAAAATAACACAAGTTAACACAAGACAAATTAAAAATTGTGAAGGTGGTTTTCCCATTCACAAGCTCTTTTACCAAAGATTCTATTTTGGAGGGAAGCGGAAAGAGGCTCTCCTTTTCTATTTATCTCGTTGAATTTCAATTTCAATCATTGCTTACCTGTCTTCCTATCAAATTTCTATTTCAAACTTTGATTTTCTTCATCTAACTAAAAATCTCATTTTTGCTAATAATGAATATATTTTCTGGACGATCTATTTTTACACTACGCTTTTATATTTTCAAATTAAAATATGACATATATTTCTCAAGTAAATAATATATATTTTTTTAAATTTATAATTTTTTATTTGCATATATTTTGTCTAAGAAATTATGGGCGATTCTACATTATTATAGATGATTTCATGGACCCATTCTTTTTTATAAATAGTGTTATATTACGTGCCATAAATTATGATAAAGATTTGGTCTAGTAGTTGAGTTTTAAAGCTGTAATTTTAGAGATCGTAGGTTCAAGTTCACTCTTGCGTGGGGTGGGACAAAGTTTTTTTTATTATTATTATAAGTCCATATAAAACAACCTTTTTAAAAAAATGTCATAAAATTCATGAACATCACAAAAAATATTTGAATAGAATGCACTTATAAATTAACTCTTACTAATATACATTTATAAAAAGATATGTTTGCGGTGGATTTCACCTAGTTTTAATAATTTTTCCTATTCATTTACTTAGTTTCTAAATTAGTCTATTTCTTTTTTTTTGTCAATTTTTAAGTTTTTACCTATTGATTAAAACTATAAATGAATTTTTTTTCTAGCTCAAAATTATTAAAATGAATATATTTTTATATATGTTTGAAATTTAACTTTATTTATGCATTAATAATCCGATCCCATAATAAAAAAAGCCTAAATTCTTCGTTGTTTGAAAATAACTAAAGCAACCATAATCAAATACTTTAAATGGTTGTTAAATGCTGAAAATGCGAAAAAACATTTGTTGAATAAGTCACTGTACACAAAATTATATAAAAAGTAGTAAATAGGCACTCAATAAAAATAATATAATAAAAACCGTCTCATGAGATTTTTGAGTGCTCAATAAATTGATCTAACGTGTCTAGTAGTATTATCTTTTCAATTATAATAACTAAAATTGTAAAACGAGAAAAATATTTTTAAGGTCCTTGCAATTATGAGCTATAGGTGATTGTATTTGTTACCTGTCTATCAGGGCCCCAACTAAGACTGTTGACTGGCTCATGTCATTGTAAAACAGCCGAATTAAACAAATAATTGAATTAGACTACGTACGAAAGTAGATTAAAATTGGATTTGATGTAGTTGTTATTCACATGTTAGGCAACTCTTTTTCTTCTGTTGGGTACATCTAACACTATTGCCCCTTGACTTATTAAATTGCCTTATTCTTATCATTTTCTTACATAAAATATTATAATATTTATAAATTAATTTAAAAGTAAACAACAACAACATAAAAAAAAATCAATCACAATTCAATTCTGCTTGCTTCTTTGTCTTATTATCTCTAACTATAGTTTCAAGTTCTTTTTCCCGGCGTGACGGGCGGTAATACGGCAATTACTAGTTAAAATTATAAAATCGTTTATCCAATTTCGAGCTATGTTCTTAAATGAATCAAAATGCTTATTTATTAGTTAGAGAAATTATTTCTTCCACAGCTAGAAAGACATAATATAATATTTGTCTATATTTGATTTTAGCGATTGTTGCATCGAATATGACTTCATTATTTGTTAAAAAAACCGTGTTTTAGAGTACAACAACGATATAACTATGTGTACAACAAGGGATAGTATGCTTGATTTTGAATGAGTTTTGCAAGATATTGTTGTTTATTTGTTATTACTAGTTGCAAATCTTATACTCTTTTTGGATGTCCTTGTTAACTAAAAGAAAATAGTCATTTATATTTGGAGGTTCTAGGCAAAAATATAAGAAATAAGAGACTATTTATAAAAATATCAAAAGATTGAATATATTTTAATAAATATTAAATAAAAGAATTATTTGAAATTTTTATTTTGAGTTAATATTACTAAATCATTTTCATTGAATATATACATATAAGCATAATATAAAAATATGAGCCACTTTAATCATAGACCTTAAACCATTGCACTGCCAATTTCTAACCTATGCGTGGGCTAGCCCTTTGAGAGAATCTCTAAGAAGGAAGAATTACTAGAATCATATATAAGCTTTTTTTAATGCATCACATGTACTTACAAAGTTTTTTTTTTCAATCTGGTTTATCGGAGTTTTATTTTGACTATTTCTAGATCTGATTCGGGTCACACATCTGGTTGTGGTGAGTAAGTCTCCTAATAAGGATTTTCTGCATTCACAATGACTCGAATCCGAGACCTTGCTTAAGCGATACCAAGTCATTTACCACTTGGACCAACCTTTATTGGTTCCCATGTACTTACAATTTTAAAATAAATGAAAACCTTATCCCACCCCGCCTGAGTGTGGACTCGAACCCACAACCTCTAGAATCACAACTTCAAAGCTCAACCACTAGACCAAACTTTTACCATATACAAGGTTTACCTCTATCATCTTTGTAACTACTTTGTACTTTCTTTCTTCTAAAAATTTGCCAAATATTTTCATGATTTTGATTTAGTTATTGAAAGATATAACATCTTAGGTATTTTTTTTTGACGTGTGTTAAATTTAACCAAAATTAAAGAGTGGCCATCTTAAATTTTAAGTAAAAGCATCCTTAAAATCTTTATGCTCTTCCCAAATCTATAAATATGATTTCGAAAATATTTATCTAGATAATCTAAATCGTGTTGTTGTTTGCAGTTTGTGGAAACTCTCACGAAATTAATGTGTTTATTGTTTTAGTTATTTCAATATTTATAGAAGATATTGTTTGATTCATTACTGATAAATTATTTATTATAGAAAATGTTATAAATAATTAAAGGATAATTATATTGAAATACAAAAATAAAGAGTTGAATAGAAAAACATGGACTTGTTGCCATATGCAAGCAGTTAGTGGGCTAGGCTTTTTTGGGCTCAAAGTATACTTATAAAGTTATATGATATTGAAGCAGCACCCAGCTACAAAGGGAAAATTGCCAACACTATTTTTTGGAGTTGATGATATTGATTCTTCGTCTAGGTTCCATGTTTTAAAAAAGCGTTAACCGCTTTTTGAGCGGCTGGAGCTTTAAAATACTTATACAAATTTAGATAGATTTGTATTTTTATTTTTAAATATTTATTATATACATATAAATATACATTCAATTAAAAAGTAAATTATAATAATATAAAATATCAAAAAAAATAATTTAGACCATATTTTAAAAATCACTAAGTGTCAATGGAACGGTATGGACCTCCTTTGCAACACTTCATTCTCATCAAAGTCCAAGTCGCGGTTCACTGGATTACCAAATCCAAAATCACAAGCTTTTGGGACATCGTTGGGATTGCAATTTAGGGGTGTTGGTAGGGTTTGGTGATTTTCTCTGTTATCTTTGCTTGGAAAATTCATTTGGCCTTACAAATTCATCCATCAAGCAAGCACCATTTGTCTAACAAGTAAAATAATAATAAAATTAATCGGGTGAGAAATTTTGAGATTGAAAGATTCATGGCTACTAACCAATTTTCTAAGCTCTCCACTGCAATTGGTAATCTTTCTTAGCGAAATTAGTTTTCTTTTGCTCTTTGATTCATTATTTTTTGTGTTTGCTGTTTCTGGGTTGATGAATTAAAATTAAAATTAAAATTGTATTTGTTTAAGATTGAACTGGAAAATGTTTTGAATTTGATGGTAGCTATGGTTTGAAAAGAGGGGGCGGAAAAAGAAATGAGATTTCCGAGTTTGCCCCTAGTCACATCACGGGAAAAACTTCTATTTGCTCACAAAACCTCGGACCCATTTGTGGAAAAAAAAAAATTTCGCACAACTTATTTTGTAGAAATATGAAATTATATGGTACTTTTTTAAGTTTACCCTTATTAAGCTTTATTTTGTTGGTAAACTATGATTATTATAAATAATGGTATCATAAAAAAATAAAAGTTAGGTGCTGCATAAGCGGAAAAATCGGACTATGCGGCAATAAATCAGTCAAGCGCCCTAAAAATAAAAAATCAAGCGACAAACACTAAAATAGTGTCTACGTGAGGCCTGAACGAAATTAAGCGATGATTTTTAAAACAATGTCTATATTTTTTGAGACATGAAATGTGGAGCTGGATTATAGGACGGTTCTATTTGTACTAAAACGCCTGTTAGGGGTAGAAAGAGATGTTTTAAAACACAAGGGACTCAGCCTTGTCGTATGCCCGTACTGTATTACAGAGATAGAGTCGTGAAAAAATTCATCAATCATGCTCAAACGCTAGTTGTAATGTGGATTAGTCTTTTTAATGGAAAAAAAGGTGGTACACCCAATTTGATCATTAATGGTATGTGAAAATTCCTAAGGTGAGTCCTTTAACGTGTTAGAGTGGAATGAAAAAATGTGTTATTATGATTGGTGAAGAGTAAGCTTGATGGTACTTTATTGGATGGGAGAATTATTGGAAGGTGAACAAATGTCCTACATTAGGTAGAAGAAATGAGAATCATCGGAATATAAACATGTACAGTATCATCATTCTTTTATCAAAAATTTACACAGTTTCACTTACATTAAATAAAAAGAAACATCTTCTAATATTTGCCACAAGTCCAATGCTAATGTACAATACGAGACATTTTGAGTAAAATCCATGGGAGTTTAGATTCAAAGTGGATGATTGCCTTCGACAACAAAAGAAACGAGACTAAATACTGAATCGATTAATTTCACCTTACTAATCTGATGATGGAGGAGAAAGTAACTTTTAATACTAGTATCATTCATATACTCCAACTTATTAAGATAACATGAAAAAACAACAAGAAAGCTATTCTAAAACTAAATTAATTGCAAAAATAAAAAAAATCTCATTTTGGTATATTTATTTTCCTAATAATCTCATTTAGTATTTTTCCAAAAATAATAATTTTTCTGTGAACTATGAAATTGCGAATCAAGATTTCTGTTGTTTTTAATTTTTCTAAGATCCTAAAAAATTGTATAATAAACACAGCGCTAATTTATTCACCACAAAACCAAAGCCCTCCGTTTAGTAGCTTATCTCTTCACTTCCACAAACTCCTTTGAAATCTCCCCCTCCTATCACCGTCATCGGAATAGCCATGACCGCCGGCGAGCTCCACAATCTGTCTCTACAAAATGGCTCCTGCAATGGCGCCGACGAGGAGGCCGCCTTGTGGAACCAGATCAAAGCCGAGGCTCGCCGTGACGCCGAGTCGGAGCCCGCCTTGGCCAGTTACCTTTACTCCACCATCCTCTCGCACTCCTCTCTCGAGCGATCTCTCTCGTTTCATCTAGGCAACAAGCTTTGCTCCTCCACTCTTCTCTCTACTCTTCTGTATGATCTTTTCCTCAACACTTTCTCCTCCGATCCTTCTCTCCGCGCCGCCGCCGTCGCCGACCTCCGCGCCGCTCGCGTTCGAGATCCTGCCTGCGTTTCCTTCTCCCACTGCCTTCTCAATTATAAAGGCTTCTTAGCTTGCCAGGTAAATTAAACGATTAGATGATGAAATAACCTCAGATTGAGAGCTCAATTTTAGGATTTAGGTTTTATTGATGCTTTTCTTTGCTCTCTCAATACATAGGCTCCTTAGCTTGCCAGGTAAATTAGACGATTAGATGATGAAATTACCTCAATTTGAGAGCTCAATTCTAGGATTTAGGTTTTATTGTGGCGATTGATGCTTTTCTTTTGCTCTCTCAAGTACAAAGGCTCCTTAGCTTGCCACGTAAATTAGACGATTAAATGATGAAATTACCTCAAATTGAGAGCTCAATTTTAGGATTTAGGTTTAATTTTAGCGATTGATGCTTTTCTTTTGTATTCTTTGTTCGATTTGACCTAGGCTCATAGGTAAATTAGACAATTAAATGATGAAATTACGTCAAATTGAGAGCTCAATTTTTGGATTTAGGTTTAATTGTAGCGATTGATGTGTTTCTTTTATGTGTGTTTGTTCGATTTGACCTAGGCTCATCGAGTTGCGCATAAGCTATGGAATGAATCTCGCCAGCCGCTAGCTTTGGCGTTACACTCTCGAGTATCTGATGTGTTTGCGGTTGATATACATCCAGGGGCGAAGATCGGTAAGGGAGTATTGTTTGATCACGCTACCGGTGTAGTGATTGGTGAAACGGCTGTGGTAGGGAACAATGTTTCGATTCTGCATCATGTTACACTTGGAGGAACAGGGAAGGCCTGTGGTGATCGGCATCCCAAGATTGGGGACGGAGTTTTGATCGGAGCTGGTGCTACGATTCTAGGGAATATTAAAATTGGGGAAGGGGCTAAGATTGGAGCTGGATCTGTGGTTTTAATTGATGTGCCTGCTAGAACTACAGCAGTAGGAAATCCCGCTAAATTGGTTGGAGGAAAGGGGCAGCCGAAGCGGCATGATGAATGCCCTGGAGAATCCATGGATCATACTTCTTTTATCTCTGAGTGGTCTGATTATATTATCTGATTTGATGATTTGTTCTTGTTATATGTATTGTATATGTAGGGAAATCCCGGGTAGTTGCAATAAAGGAGAAAATGAAAATAATCTGATGGATGATTTGCTCTTATCATCTATGGTGAATCAGGCTGGCTGGGGATGAGGTTAGTGTAATAATTAGTGCCCCTAATTACATCGAACAAACGAATACTTATAGTTACAGCAAACTGTCTTTGAGCTTTGTATCTGATTTTCAGTAATCTAGCTACAATTCTGATGATACTTATCATCCTGTCTGTGGTGCTTGAGTTTTCAATAGATGATTGTCTCTCCAGGATTTGAAATTTATTGTGCATTGGGTATCGGAATTGTGTCCATTCTGGCTGCTATGGACACCTTGGTTTGAGCTTTTAGGTCCTGTTATTTTCAACTTATATTCAGTCCAGTTCAGTTCAGTACTTTATGTATATAAATTTACACTGAAATAAGTTCAGTTCAGTCAGTTCTGCTACTTATAAGTTGAAAAGATTAGGGCCTTAATGTTGTGGTATGGCGATGAGGCTTAATATCATCAATGGTATATAAACTTTAGCTTTACTAACATAATGGTATACGAACTTTAAAACCTGACATTACTGTTTACCCTGTAATTAATATTTACCTCATTCTAAAATTTGTAAAATCTCACCTGCAATATTTTACATTCCACTAATATCCTTCTCTTCTTCAACCTTCCTTTCCATTTCATAATTAAGAACTGCATTATACTTGCAACGATTTTCACTGATCAATTTGATTTTTGGGTAAGCCTCGAATTCCAAAAAATTATTTCCCTAAAATACTAAATGAACCATTTCCGTAGTTGAACTTTCTCCCAAAGATCCTTAGCCCTATCATTAAAGTAATCATTGACGCACAACATCTGATAAGAACCACTTCAGAGTTTGAATTGGTCTGGAATGCCTGATCGACCATTGAGGAATCGGGACCTTATGCTCGGAGAAGGCGATGATGTATGTGTCGACTGCAGCCTTATCTTTCGGCTTCTTTCTTGCAATGACATTAATTCGGGTAATCCTTCTCGGCATGAAATTGAATTAGCAAAAAGATGGTTATGCACTAAAGTTGGAGATTTGAACAGGAGTGAAAATGGTGGCTTAACTATTTCTTATTTTTGTTTAAAAAATTTGCAGTTCATTTGGAGAAAAGAACAAGAAGATTAAGTGGTTTCGAGGAAGAAAAGGGAAGGGTATTAGCGGAATTTAAAATATTGATGGTCAAATTTTACCAATTTTAGAAGAACTTAAAGGTAATTTTGACCATTATATTAATAAAATTATAAGTTCCTATACCTTTATATTAGGTTTTAAAGTTCGTATATCGTTCGATATATTAATAAAGCTAATTTAAGCCATGATGATGATTAGCTGATTGTTGGTTTTCCATGGAGTAAATATAGAATGCAGCTATTTGCCATCAAAAGCTTCGTAGAGTGTGAAAATTTCATTGAGAGGGTCCACATGAACATTGATTAAAATGAAGTTTCTCCTTTTGACAATGGCTAGCTGTGAATTTTTAGTTAGTCAGTGTTCTTATAGTTAAACGATCGACTTTTGGGTATCAACCGATAATTTTAAGTGTGTTTGGTATCAAATATCAATTATCACATTATTACTTTTAGCTGTTTTAAAGTTAAAAAGTTACCGACAATAAAAAATTATCAGCAACATCAAAACAACAATATTGGCCGCTAAACTAAATGGTTAAAAATTGCCTATAAAGACAAGTTCAAATGAAATTCATGCACATGGTTATATTTAGATCTGGACATGAGCCCGCTGACCCACCCAACATCGTTCTTCATGAGATAAGCTTGGACAAACAATTTATAACATAAGTCCGGCCCGACTCGAACTTATTGTGGCCCGATTAATATATGAGCTGGGTTTTGTTTCTAGTAAAAAAATCCAAACCCGGGCTTGATATAAATTATTTAGGAATTAATAACATATTTATTATAAAAGCAATTGGTATACCATTACTAATTACCATTGAATGCTCTTACTTTACCGATACCATGCAAATTGTGGGATTGGTATACTAATTGCATTGACCACTCTTTCTCTGATTACTAATACAGCTCGCAATAAATCACAAAATTAATCACAACTTTCCAACTTCTATTCTTTTTGAATTGTTTAATCTCATATTTAAATAATTTTTAATTCAAATCTCAATGTGCTCCGTAATTTCTTCTATTAATGTTTTTTAATCTTTTATAAAAAAAAAGTTTGTAGGCCTATGGGCCGGGCTTGGGATTAAATTATTTACAAAAGCCCGAGCCCGACTTGTATTTTATTATATGTTGGGTCGGGTTTGGGCTACCAAATATTTAGTTAAGCCCGATTTGGTCTGGCCTGAACCTAGCCCATGCCCAGGTCTAGTTATATCTCAAGAATATTGAAATGTCTAAGAGACTACACATAGTTCTTAGAAAATATATAGTTGGGGAAGAACGCTTCTTATTCAATCTGAGATTGATTTATTGAGATTTTGTTGTAAAAGTGATAAGTTTACACAGTCCTTCAGTAATGTTTCAATATGGTTCTTGGTTATCACATTTTATTCAGGTAGCAATAAAAAAGGAAAAAATTATATGTTGGGAGTTTTCTAGGTACGTAATAAGCTCTAGTGTAAACTCTCAAAATCACAGAAATGGCTTTCGTGGTGCTTATATAACTTCACTAGCAGAGGCTTCAACAACAGCACAAAGATTATATCCCATTTGTTTTCTTTATAATCCAATCTTTTATTTTCATACCAATGCCTGAAAACAGGATATCGATGTGTATCACAACGCAGAACGAGTTCCCGTGAACGAGGGCAATGTCGATTCTTCATTTATGTTGAACCTTCTGTACATTACATACGAATTTTCCCTAAAAAATATAAGCATCATTTATGCATTAAAAACGTTATAACCTATGCACTAGGCAGATTACTTGACACAATTGAATGAACTTTTACAAATCAATACTACAAATAATGGGATCAATAATTGGTAATTCCTTAAGAATGAAGAGATTGTTGACTACTTTTATCTGTCATAACTTCTATAGCTTCTCGAGACGGGACTCTCAAACTTGATTTCATTAGGTCGTAAACTGTAAAACCAATTGCCACAGACGGCACAACCTGAAAAAATTTAACATACCCTCAACGAAAAGATCACTTAATCGAATAACCAAATCAACAATACAAAAACGCAAAATCTCGGTACCTTCAAGTAATTGATACTCAACCCCGAAAATAGCTGTTTCCACCCTTGCTTTCGGGCGATTATCAAAAGGGTTTCCATTGTTCCTTTTAATTGAGCAGTACTTGAAGTGGCAAGTCTTTCCACCTATTGAAATGTTATTAAGATTTTATTTTTTCTTTAAGTTGCCTAATAAAATTGTAATATATAAGCATATTTACCTGCATTTGCCTTCTAACGACATCGAGAGGGTATGTGAAGGTTTGACCCATCAAACCAGCAACCGAGCCACATACTAATTTCACAGTGATATCTTTCTTGTGCTCCTCGGGAACATGGCGTTTCATCTCTTCGTAGAAGTAAAACTTTAAACCGGCATAAGGGAAGATTCCATAAAGTGATGGAGCTGTCAATAACCTCTCATTATCAACTTTTTAGTACCTCAAAATAACTATGTATGCAAAATAAAAGCAAAGAGGCCATACCAACACCGCGATAGAGACCTCTAAACCCGGATTCCTTAAAAGTCTTCAAGAAACAATCGAAGATTCCTCTATAAACTTGTTCACTACTAAGTACCCCACTGATTTTTGTTTTTGATGAATCAACAACCTGTAAATGTAACAATAAACTTAATTGTCAAGTGGTCAAATCGAATCCCAGTTCTCCAACTGATGTCTTCCCCTCGATTTTACTTTTTTCATGGTTTTAACACTAGGCATAATTTATATGTTTTTTTAGTTGGTGCGCCAAGCGTGCGACTTGACAGATGTGTCTTGCTAGGATGTCTTTTACCTGATATGCTAATTTAGTGCGGACTAAATCGAGGGGATAAGTGAAAAGAACGGCTGTTCCACCAGCAAATGATCCAGCCACGAGATCGAGCACTGGGCCCCTGTCTACATCGGGAAAACTGAGGATTATCCATCTTCGATATTGTTCATAAGTCATGTAATGCAAGGCAGCATATGGAACTATTCGAGCAACACTAGCTCCATTCCCTCTGTAATCATTAACCACGACACGAATTAGTGATGGAAGTATAAAAAGAAAACATGAATCTGAAGAAAGACTGAAACTATATGATTCACCTATAGAAACCCATAATCCCTTCGGTTTTTCCGATCTTTCTAATGGAGCCATAGAGCCCTATAGTCTTGAATTCATCTCTTCTTGTCTGAAAAGTATTTGAAGTACAGATATCAGGTCTATATCAGCCATTAACCAATCTAATGTAGCTTGATATGAAGGGACAAAGAGAGACTGGAATCATTCTAATATCTTTACTATAATCCTATCAATGACAGATTTGGGTATAAAATTCTTTTAAAGCAAATGTTGGATTGTCAATATAAATTACCCGGACCCGAAATTTAATGTAGTCTTGTAGCCTGCATATGAAAGGCCAGGTCATTCAAAAACTAGCAAATCAGAATGATAAAGAGATCTAACTGACTTAATATAAGGCTGCTCAAATTCCTATATCTTCAAATGATAAATGTTCAAACTTCAAAGTAAAACAGAAGTAAATTTCAACTGTATTCTATTTTTAGTTTGTTGCCCATATGGTGTCGCTTACCACTTAACCAACCCTTATTGGTAATTTCAACTGTATTCTAATTGGGGAAGATTAAACAATTGAAAATTTTCCTCAAATTTATTTTGCACATCCTAAAGAACACATTTGAAAAATAAAATCAAAATCAGAAGTGAAATCAAGACAAATCAAACAAAGTGAAACAACCCATTTCTCTAATCACAAAACCCACTTGAAAAATGAAAACAATACTTGAACTTAACCTAAATTTCCAGTAACCAAGAACTGATCTTTGAGCTTAAAGACAATACCCAATAACCAAGAACTGAACTTTTTCAGTAGATGATAACCAGGCATTTACCTGAAACAGGATCTTGACACGTTCAAGAGGAGCAACGGCAGATTTCGCAATTCCGCCGGCAACACCGCCGGCGATCAATTCCTTAGCAAAAACAGGCATGGCCTCTATTATCCCATCTGGCACTAAACCCATCTCTCTTTCCTCTCTTTTTCTCGCCATTATGCTCTCATAGAGGAAAAGAAAAAAGGGTTCTTGGAGATTCTTGAATTGCAAGAAAATTAATTGACTAGTTTGAAGGCAAAATTGGAATAACTGAGAGAAAGAGAGAGAGAAGGGAAGAAACGTTTCTGGGGGAGGATGGAATTCTGACTGGGTTTTATATGTTTTGGACCAGTTGACAAATTGGACAAATATACGCAAGTGGGATGCGTATTCTGTTTGTTTCAAAGTGGGCAAATTTTTATAATTGGCCTAAATTGTTCCTTGGAAAGATGCGTCATTTTTATTCTATTTACTGTTTATGCCTTTTCTATCTTTTTTAAAGCTGAATTTTAAATAAATTGAGCCGAAATTTTGAACTAAACTTATTTCATTATAAATTTATAACTATATATAGTCAGGTAAACTGAACTAAAGTTTATAAAAAAAAGCAAATAAAGAAGAAGATAATAAGTTCTTACTTGCAGATTCGGCAAAACCAATTAAAGCTTTTTTAAATTTCCCAACTTAGTATTTTTACCTCTTCTCGCTGAAATTATTTTTGGTTTGTGGTATATCCTCAGCTTATCCTTGGAAGCTTCAATTCTTTGTTTTTATCTTCGTAACTAGTGTAGCATCCGTGTGATACACGGATAGGTCATTTTTAATAAGTATATTAAAGAAAAGTAAGTCTAAACTTCAAAAAATCTACTTCATAGTACATATTTTATTTCGTTAAAGTAAGCACTGACTGTATTATTCAACAAATTAAGTAGCGATATTATAAGTCTAATCCTACAAAACCAAAATAACGCACAAAAGTTCAAAATCAACATATATTTGAATTAAAAGTACAATTATATTTTATAACGTTTGTGTTGATTCGTTTCAACTTTCAAGTATGTAAAATAGTTATTTTGTATTCAGTTGAAAAAAGACTAACCTGTATAAATCCATAACGTCAAATATTATCAGTGGCGTAGTCAACATTTGAAGTCTAATGGGCCACAAACTTCATGTGAAAAAAAATTCATCCTGAATAGCTTTTATTAAGTATATCTATCTCAACTAACAGTAATTTTTATAGGTGTATTTATAACTTAATTTTAGGTGACTTAAACACATTTCTATGTTATGTTTTTATAACTCAAATCCTCTTTTAATATCCAACCTATTAAAATTATTTATTTGGCGTCTAAATTATTCAGTTTTCTTTATTGGTGCACGCATGACTCATTCAATTTTATATGAAGTCTCAGTCTAACAAAACGAATAACGTGAAATAGCAGTATCATCATTTAATACATGAATATGTGTTAATAACTATGCATGAACTTGACAACACTCAGTAATTATATTATTAGTAGTCATATTATAATAACGAATTACCAGTTGTAATATTGTAAGCAAACGAAAGAAATTCAAATTTCACTAAACAAATTTTAGTAATATAAGAAAAAAAAATAAACCTGAACTTTTTTTAAATTAAGAAATAAACCTAAACTTTAAATGCACAAAATAAACAAGATAATCAATATAATCAAAACACTTAATTTAAAATTAAAACTACAAAAAAATCTTAGCCATTGATATCTCTTGATCAAGTGGATTTTATAAATTAATGTTTTTAAGTGGGGCCCATACAGTAAAAAAGGAAACCAGACGTGACATTATCTTCTTCCTCTTCGTTTACATTCCTCATTTCAATGCATGTGTCTATGGGCTATTTTAGTTTCGCGAGCTCGCGAATTCGAGCCGAACTTTTTATGAGTTTGAGTTAGGTTTTATTTTTTTAAGTTTCACGAGCTTCGAGTCTAGTCTAGCCCAAGTAAATATGTTCATGAGCTGAGCCGAGCCAAGCTCTACATTATTCGATTTCGGTTTGGCTCGCTAACACCCCTAGAGGGTAGATGGGGAGGTTTCCGGTGACCCGGGGGCACGTGCCCCCCTCTCCCTCCGCCGCTGATCTTGATAACTTACGTGCTCATCAAACTCGTGTAGTCTTTTATTTTTACTGTATGCTTTGATACAAATATTTATATTAATTGCGAAAATTGGCCACAATTTATAAGTGTATAACAATAAATATAATTCACTCTAATTAATTATTTCGTTATAAAAAGTAGATATTGCTATTAATTATTATCATTTTTCTAAATCAAATATATTCAGGAGATGTATTAAAATCAATTTCCTAAAATTTCGATTGAAGAAACATTGATTTAATATTGATTTGAATTTATGAAAAAACATCCAATTTAATAATTATTGTACACGACAATAAAATTTGCTCATATGTAGTGTAAAATCAATTAAAGTAAAGAAAGCTCTTATATGTCAATAAATAATTGGAAAAATTAGCAATAACATATCAAATATTCACATTGGTAAAAAAAATTCAAACAATTGGACAATATGAACACAAATTAAAATTTAAAAAATATGACTCAATTGATTATACCCCTATTTAAAAATTAATGTGACTCTTTTTTCCTCATCAAATATTTTATTATTATTGTTGTTATTATTATTATTTTAATTTTATATTTTGGTATTGTTATGATTATTATGAATATAAATGAAATATAATTTTTATTGTTTTTATATATAGATTTGTTATTTTGATTTTATTCATTAAAAAATAATTAATAATTTATTTGTAATTAGTTTCATCATTTATTATTCATAATAAATAATATTAGTTAGTAATCTATATATGTAAAAGGTATAATAAGTACAAATTTTTTTTAAAAAAATAAGGATAAAAGAGTTTTTTCGGACTTCATTAATTATATATATATATATATATATTACTCATAAATTAACTTAAGTTATTTTACATGCAAGTTATTATAATCTTTTTATTGGGGATAGTTACTTTTCATAACAGAAAATTAGACATAAAGGAGGCGAAAACAATACTCCGAGAAAAAAGACCTAAAGAAAAATTTTCTTTGTCCAACTTGCATGAAACTATTTCCGCATATAGGGGCTCGTTCCTAACTTTTTTGGGGACGAGATAAAAAAATTAGGACTCTTACATTTCTAACATTTTTTTGGCATTGTACACAGAAATATTGAAAGTTAAAAAAAAACACCTTAGTTTTGAAATCATAAGAGAATCGTTATTTGATCTAATCTTAATTTATATTTATATTTCATACACTAAAAATTAAGACGTAAAATTTTTTTTTATTTTGAACTCCTTTTTACTATCGGATTCTGGGTGGTCATACCTACTGTCCACCCCTCAGGAACGATTGTCGCATAGTTTAACATGAAGCATGCGTATATGTTTTGGAAAAGAACACAAGGAATTCAATTAGCTGTGGACTTGGGTAAACCACCAACCAACCAACCAAGCCTTAAATCCCACGCTAGGTGGGGTCGGCTATATGGATCTTCCGACGCCATGAAGCTCTATCCAAAGCCAAATTTCCGTCCATACCGAGTAAACGCATATCCTTAGAAATAGTTTCCCTCCAAGTAATCTTAGGTCTACCTCTCCCTCTACCCTTACTCTCTGTCCATAAGTTCTCACATTTTCTAACTGGAGCATCTATTGGTCTACGTGGCACATGTCCATACCACCTTAGTCGTCCTTCTCTCAGTTTATTCTCAATATGAGCCACACCGGTCTTTTGGCGGATGCACTCATTTCTAATTCGATCCATCCTTTTATGCCCACTTATCCACCTAAGCATCCTCATTTCCGCCACATTCATCCTTTGAATATGTTGCGTCTTAATAGCCCAACATTCACTCCCATATGTCATGGCTGGCCTAACCACCGTTCTGTAGAATTTACCTTTCACTTTCAAAGGTATCTTTTTGTCACATAAGACTCCGGTAGCACTTCTCCATTTCATCCATCCCACATTAATTCTATGAGTTACATCATCATCAATCATCCCCTCCTCGTGGAAGATAGAGCCCAAATACCTAAATCGTTTACATTTTGGAACGATTGTATCTCCTAGTTTTACTTCTCCTTCGTCTCCTTTCCGTAAGCTGAACTTGGTGTGCAAATACTCCGTCTTACTTCTACTTAACTTAAAACCTTTACTCTCTAACGCATTTCTCCACACTTCTAGCTTCCTGTTAACCCCTTCCCTTGATTCATCAACCAATACGATGTCATCCGCAAACAACATACACCATGGGATGTCGTCTTGTATTTTGGTGGTCAACTCATCCATAACTAGGGCAAATAAAAATGGGCTTAGAGATGATCCTTGATGCAATCCAATCGTGATGGGAAACTCCTCTGTCACTCTTTGTCTAGTTTTAACACTTGTTACCGCCCCTTCATACATGTCATTTATTAAGTTTATGTACTTTACGTGAATACCTTTTTTCTCCAATGCCCACCAAAGTACTTTCCTCGGCACTCTATCATATGCTTTTTCTAAGTCAATGAAAACCATATGAATGTCCTTCTTCTTCTCCCTATATATCTCCATTAGATTTCTCAGAAGAAAAATAGCTTCAGTCGTGGACCTACCAGGCATGAAACCAAATTGGTTTGCGGAAACCTTAGCGATCATCCTAAGACGGTGTTCGATCACTCTCTCCCAAAGTTTCATTGTATGACTCATCAGTTTAATACCTCGATAATTAGAGCAGTCTTGTATATCTCTTTTGTTCTTAAATATAGGTATAAGGGTGCTTCTTCTCCACTCGTCCGGCATTTTCCTCTCCCTATATATAGAGTTAAATAGTTTGGTTAACCAAACTATTCCCTCATCTCCAAGGCATTTCCAAGCCTCAATCGGTATGTTATCTGGCCCACATGCTTTCCCTACCTTCATCCTTTTCAGAGCTTCCTTCACTTCACTATGCGTAATTCTTCTTGTGTAATTTAGGTTTTTCTCAACTCCGCTTACCTCCAATCCTGCAATGTCATCTTCCTTTCCATCATTGAATAACCGATCAAAGTAGTTTCTCCATCTCTCTTTGATCTCTCTATCTCCTGACACGACTCTTTGTGTTTCATCTTTAATGCATTTGACTCCATTCAAATCCTCTGCCTTCTTATCCCTCAATCGAGCTAGCTTGTATATGTCTCTCTCTCCTTCACGTGTTCCTAGCTTTTGGTACAAGCCTTCAAAGTATTTACCTCGTGCTTGACTAACAACCTTCTTAGCTTCTTTCTTACCCCTCTTGTATTTCTCAAAAGCCTCACCATCAGTTGCTTTTGATAACATCTTATACCAATACCTCTTCTCCTTTATAACATTTTGAACCTCCTCACTCCACCACCATGCATCCTGAGGGCGAGGTCCTTGTCCCTTAGAAATCCTTAACACTTCACCTGCTACTTTCCTTACACGTTCTCCCATTACTTTCCATATTGAGTTTGTGTCGATTTCCATATCTCCAAATCCTCCATCTAATACCTTTTTCTTAAACTCCAACATCTTGATACCCTTAAGGGCCCACCATCTAATCTTCGGTTCCCTATATTCTTTTCTCTTTCTCCAAATATCCATTTTCTTGATGTCCAAGACTAATAGCCTATGTTGAGATGTTAGCGCTTCTCCCGGAATAACCTTACAGTCTTTACACAAAGCCTTATTTCTACTTCTAGTAAGCAGAAAATCTATTTGGCTTTGGTTACCCCCACTCTTATAGGTAATCAAGTGAGAATCTCGCTTTTTGAGTAAGAGTTCAAATGATAATTAATTTTATTTCCTTTTTCTATGCACAATTTACTGAATTTAACAAAGGAGGGAAAATGGTCAATTTTATCTTGACCTTGTAATGATCATGATGAGGATAAAGACTTCTATCAACCCTATTAAATGATTCATCACCCTTGCATCTGTAGCCACCAAGACCATATGATATTACGTTGAAACAAAAACGTGAATTTAGGTTTCCGAAACAGAATCATCTAACTAGCCACATCAACACACAAATGCTTATCCAAAAGCTTCAAATTTTTGATATTCTAGGCAATGCCATTAGGAATAGGACACAACAAGGTCTTACTCTTCACCCAAAAAGTCTTTATCCATCAAAATGTATTAGTTATAAAATTCCAAGGATAACCAGCCAAAACCTCAAATCACCTAAACTAGAGCTCTAAAGTTTGAATCTTTAATCAAATTCACTTGAAAAAATGGGCAAAATATCTCGAACAATTAAAGGCATCACCTGCAGCGTTCAAGACGAAAACTTTGTAAAACCATTCGCTCCATTGGTTGAATCTTTTCTGATCAAATTACTACTCGTATTGAGAATAGAGAGTAGAATATCTGCAAGCTCCTCTCCATTGCTCCACTCGAGGATTTTCGCCTTGACTAGAGTTGGTTCGCTGTGGAGGTGATCCCATAAGGGATACTCTTTCCTAGGCATCACATAATCACCTTGACCAAGTTTAAGAGATGGGCAGTAATCACCTCTCCCATCCCCTAGATAGATAAATCTCTTTTTCTCATTTAGAGCAGCTAGGATTTTCTCAATTACCATGCCCTGCATTGAACCCACATATTAAACAATAGCCAAATGAAACAAGACTAGTTCATTTTCCACATAGTAAACCACTATTTAGCCACATGTAACAATGGAATGAACCATTTAACCCTACCAAGTTAATCTATTAAAAGAATTAGGCTTAATACATCATTTGCCCCCAGTACTTGGCACGAGAAATCAGATGCCACCCTAAACTTTCAAAATTTCAGAAGTTCCAACTTGCCCCCTGAACTTGGCAAAAATGAGCTAGTTTGCCCCGGAACTTGGCAAAAGTGCACTAGGTTGCCACCTCAATGCCATGTGTCAGCTTCTGATTGGTTTAACTTTTTCAAAGATGTCATTTTTCTAATTTTTTTTCTCCAATCGGAAGCTGACACATGGCAATGATGGGGCAAAATTGTGCACTTTTCCCAAGTTCAGAGGGCAAACTGGATAATTTTTGCCAAGTTCAAGGGGCAAGTTGGAACTTTTAAGAGTTCGGGGTGGCATCTGGTTTTCCGTGCCAAGTTCGGGGGGCAAATGATGTATTTGGCCAAAGAACTAAGCCCATTGGTGATATTGATAAAACAACACTACTAAGGCCAAACAACTCATATGGGATTCAACAAAAATGCAATGTATGATAATATTTAAAGAGACTAATAAAATATAATAATGGAGTTGGTACCATCATTCATCTTCTTCTATGATGGCCTAAACTAAGAGCTATATATGAATAAAGGGTTTTTTTACGGGGAGCCGGGTATTTGGAATACTCTGCTCCTAATTGATGACATCTGTCCCGCTAACTGTCAATTGGGACAAATGTCATCAATCAGGAGTAGGGTACCCCAAATACCCGACTCCCTGTAAAATTTTCCCATAAATAAAAGGAATCGAAGTTGTAATCATGAAGCAGTAAAATTAGTCGATTTTGTGGAAATCTCGAAGGCATGGCCGACTAACATTACATTACAGCTCCTCTCCACTGTGAATAACCAAGGAGAAGTATTTGAAATGGATAACATAAAATTATAGCACAGATTTTTCAGGAAATTGTAATAATTTCTCTATCCAAACTAGCCCTAAATGCAGCTCTCTTGCATTAATATGATACAAAACATATTTCAACCTACAATCATATAAGTCAAGCTTTAATCATCCAATAAATCAACTACTGAAGTAATAATTTTCCACTGATATGATAGCTAAAATTGGTCATTTTTTTTTGTTTTACCTTGCACAAATTTGAAGGGCATAAATGACAACCATGTGGAGAAGAACTCGAACCATGATACGGAAAAATCCTAATCCTTCCTTCATCATCTATAGAGGTTGGATTTGTGATGATTTGCGAGAAGCATCCCAACAATCCATGATGATCCAGAATTTTCTCAATGAAAAACTGATTTGCATCACTGATTATTCTCAAATCACATCTTAGCCAAACCAAATTGTCAACAAAACCTTCAGTCAGCACCATTCATTACAAAAACAAGATTAAAATACCTTTTTGGGTCTTGTTCTATAACTCAAATGCCCATTTGGTGTCTGACCTATTGAAATCGCCTATTTGGCGCATGATGTATTCAATTTTTGCCTATTTTGTACTGACATATTAATTTTAGTACGACAACTTAACGTATTATTGAGGGTGGACAATTTTATGCATGATCGACACAATATATTCCTGTTCCAAATGATTTTATATGTATTTCACGTTTTTTATGTTGTTAGATGAATGCTTCATATACTAAAACTAAATAGGTCGGACACCAAATAGGCTAATGTTGAATACACTAGGTACCAAATAGGCGAAAAGTGAATACATCTAAAACCAAATAGGCAATCTTAATAGGTCAGACATCAAAAGAGCATTTGGAGTATAGAATATGACCCAAAAAGTATTTAAGTCCAAAAACAAGATGAATAACAATTAACGAACTAAAATGAGCATGGAAAAGAACTCTACCTACCCAAGAGAATGAGATGATTTAATGGCTTCAATAACTCTTGGATGCAATGGCATTTGAGTTAGACAATCTGCAATGTCATCAACAGTTTTGCCTAGTGAGTGGAGCTCCTTCATCATTCTATCCTAAAATTCGAGTTCAACATTTTAGAGTCAACCACAAAAGCAAACCAGCTGCAATTATTGTGTTCAAACCCTAAACATCAAAATCTAGCAGGTATCAGAGTGTCTAATTATCAATTATACAATCTCAAATTCTAAATTAAAATTTGGTTTGTTTTTCCCCAAATGTAATTTGATCTATACAGTCGATGAACATTTCCGAAAATTGAAGTTTGATCAGTATCTCTATATCTATAGATATACAAAAGAGAGGGAACTGAGAGCACAAACCATGAGGGAGTTCCAAGGTAGAGTAGAACGAAGCTCTTTGAACTGTGCGGTGAGGCCCATCCGAGTCACCATCCAACGATCACTGTCGTCGTCGATTAAGGTCCTGTCAAAATCGAAAATCACCACTGTCCCCGCCATGCCCGTCGTACCGGTGCTTTCACGGCCACCAGCTAGACAGCGGAGCAGTCTACAAGAGGCAAATGGATGCCACAAAAATGAAGAGCCTGAATGAAGTAATCAATCCTCAAAAAAGGAACATGTTTTGATTGAGGATTTGAGATTAGCCACTTGATTAGTCTTCTAATCAATTACTTTTTTTAGAAAATTAATTTTTGTAGCTTATAAGTTCTTATAGGATTTTTTCTATAATAATAGAATTATTTTCATTAATAGATAAAAATTAGTGCATCATACATCGCTCTTATAGGCAGAACAATCCACCTAAGGAGAAGAGAAGGATCACAAAAAGTAAAAAATTTATTAAAGATGTAATAAAAGAGAAAAACATGAAAGATAACTAGCCAGATCTTGAATCGAAGTCCTTACAGAATTTTATACACGGATAAATCTTTTTCTTTCCTCTGTATTTTTGTTTTAGGCTTTATTTTGGAGCAAGAATTTGAGTGAATTGAAATGGAGGCTAAGCTAACTACCTTGTTTGGGACAAAGTTTTAATGAAATTATAGGGGAATTGGACAGCATTTTTCCCAAAAATCCCACCAAAATTGGTGGGATTGCAGGGGAAGGGTATATATTTTACTTTAGTTTTTAATTTACCAAATACAGCTTATTTCTCAAGATTTTCTTGTAATTTTTATATTATTTTTCTTTATAAATTCATTCATTCTTTCCAAACACAATATTACTCAATCCTTTATGTTCAATCATTTACTTTACCATCCTTTCACTTCATTCCTTTATAATTCTGGCATTCCTTGCTCCCAAACAAAGCCTTGGTGATTTTACACTTTATAGGACTTGTAGAGCTCTTATAAATCATTTTAACATATACTTCCACGTTAACAATAATTTTTGTTCCTAAGCTTTTTCTTTAGCTTTCAATATTTGGCATTGGAGTATTCTCGATTTGTTCCCTTCAACAACTAATTCCATATCCTTATAAATAATTGAACATTGGAGTAATTACTATATAACTATAAAAAAAATAAAATTGATATATATAAGAAAGCTGTGAAATCCAGAAGATGCAACTACCCCAAAGAAAATCAATGGGGCAACTACTCTCCAATCCATCTTATCAAGGCATATATCCTCAGTGTAGAGGGGAAATTATACATCCATCCAGTACATTGCTCCCTACTCCCTGCATGTCATTCATGTAGGGAGTAGGGGAGACTGTCAAACCCAAAATATAGTTGTATTTTTCTTTCTGAAAATTAATCACATAAGCAACAAAAAAAAAATGTAAAGTAGCGATTTTTCAACAAAACTACCGTGAAATCATGAGAAGAAAAATATGAAATTCCCTATTATTGATTAATGTTCATCAACATAAACAAATTGCAGTAAAGTTCACAATTTACAAGAAAATGAGCTCAAACAACTCCTTTATGCCCGACCAGTAACCAAAGAATGAATGCAAATGCCTCTAATATATGTGTATCACTTATCTACATTCTACAACACCCTCCAACCTTCCCCGGCTACACTTGTATAGAGGATTTCTAAAAGAACAAAAAAATGTCAAATAATTCTTCTAATATTATTTGCAGTATTATGGCATCCTCTTTCGTTTTCCGCTTAGCTATTAAGAGAAGTACGGGTTTTGATCGGTTTTAGCTTCAAACCCATGCTTTCGGGAGAGAGAAGCTCGGGCGAGATACAAGATGGACTAAGCGGGCTCCTCGGGCTGTCAAAAAGGCAAGGCCTATGTAAACCGTATCCCATGAAGAAGTATTCCATTGGTATCAACATTGCATGGGGTTGTTCTTCGGTTACCATTGATCCACATGCCTGCACCTGGAACATACAATAAGAGAATTTACGTATATATTTGAGGGCAAAAGGGTCTTTTGGTCCTTGTGGTATAAGTCATTTTCCCACTTGGTTCATTTTCATGTCACCCATTTGGTCTATGTGTTGTGTTGTTACCTTTTACATTGGGACCTTCTAAACCTGTCCCTAAATGCCTATTTTCCTTGAACTTTTGAAAGTTTCAAATAACCTCCTGAACTTGCAAAAAATACACCGGTTTACCCCTTCAATGTCATGTGTCGGCCTTTGGTTAGTATGACTTTTCAAAGATCTCATTTTTCTGATTTTCCTTCATCCAACCAAGGCATTGAGAGGGCAAACTAGTGCAAAGTTCATTGGGTACTTGGAACTTTTGAAAGTTCAGGGGGAAAATAGGCGTTTAGTATTCAACCTTTTTAGGCCCTGCATCGTAGAATGTCTATTTAAGTAACTATGCATAATACGTGTTAAAGGGACCAACAAGGTAATAGGTTGCATGGGTAACCTGTATATCAGACGGAGCAAAAGGTGGTTTTGTTTTCAAATTAAACACAATACAAGTTATACAACAATATATATATCACCAATTACAAGCGAAACACGTACCTCAACTAAAGCACTGTATCTTCTATCCATTTTAGAGGTCATATGGAGAGCTTCAGAATGGAAAGGAGAGTTATCGCCAACAAAAACAAGTGTTCGACATCTTAGTCTCTTTAAACCACTAGTGAGATCAGGTCTCCTGTAGGTTGGATTGCAGGATTTTAAACATCTAATTATCCAACACATGAAAAATAGTTGACAAGTTTTCTTGAGTAATATCCCGTACCTATTAATTGCTTGAAGAAAACGCAAAACATTTGTGCTCTGCCTCTCATCAAGAAGCTGAGGAAATTAAGGTCAGACAATCAAAGGAAGTGCCAGTTTTTTGTAATCCACAAAATAAAATATTCACAGCAAAAAAAGAAGAAAAATAGACTAAAACAAGCAAATGGAGTAAATAAAAATTAAGTTACTAACTTTTCTGCATGCCTGAACAATATCTGACTCGGGAATTTCTGCAGTTCCACGAACTTCCTGTTACATTTTTATTTCATCACTCACCAAGTCCATCACGTGTGCAATTATTAAGGCAAAATTTTTTTAAAAAATACCTACCTTGCTAAAGTACCGCTGCAGTAAAAACTCTTTCATTAACCCACACATGCCATAGAAATATAGCAAATTCGACATCATCTACACATAACACATTACTTTTAACAAGGGGTGAAAAGATGGTAATGTTCTGTGTACAAAAATATGGACAACATTCAGGAAATAAACCTTGTTATAGAGCCATTCGGTCCAAGAAGGAGATCTACATAAAGGGGATACAAGTATCAACCCAAGAACACGTTCTCTATATTTCATCTGTAAAGCAAAAACTTGATTAATCAAAAGTGGTCAAAGACCATAGAATAAAAAAAATTAATCATACATTACAGGGAGGAACATACGGCAAATAGAGTAAGTATGTACGCACCGGCCGTCACCCCCATGCACATCACTGTACCAAGCCTGAAGAAAAAATTTCAGGCCAAGAGAAACAAAGTTAACACATAATAAAAACAATCTTATAATGAAAGAGTGAGCTAGTAACCAATGTATCTAAAAAGGAAAAAAATTATCATTCAACCTACCCAAAGAAATTGAGGATTTCAATGATCTGATCTGCCAACTCATCAGCAGTAGGGACAGGATTGTTGTGGCTAACTGGAGCAGCCCCTAACTGCAAGAACTCTTGTGCAAGTGCCAGGAAAGAAAAATGTGAGCAATATATACAAGATTCAAGAAATCATGCACATTAGTATTGAAGGATACTAGATATATAACCGAAATACTTTCGAGTCAATTAGTTTACTAACCTCATGCCCAGGAGGACTGATGTGATATATGCAGAAGTTGTGAAGCAAGAGAGAAGCTGCTTCAGGACAAAAGAACAACCCTTGGAAACAAGACACGTCTGGGATAAAAACAAAACCAACAAGGCAAATATGTTATTTCCATCAAGTAGAACAATGGCTAGAAATTCATATTGGCACGAGGGTAAAGGTAGAAAACACAAAGTAACTGTAACAGCAGCATGAAGACAACAATAAAATTTTAAGGCTTAATGCATCATTAGCTACCTGAACTTGTCCTAAGAAACCCGATGCCTCCCTGAACTTTCAAAGTACCCTATAGCATAGTAGTCAAAGGCGCAAGAGGTGCGCGCCTAGGAGCAGAGGCGCGCGCCTAGGAGCAAAGGCGCAGCGAGGCGCAGCTTTGGGCCTCACTGGAACGCAAGGTGTCCTTTCCCGTAAAGGCGCGCGCCCGGGTGCGCCTTTTTCCAGGGGCACAGGCACACAGGCGTAGGGCTTTTTTAAGTTAGGCGCTTACTTGTTATTTTTTTCATTAAAATAAAGAACAGTCAGCTCTTAATTGTTATTTTTTTGATATCTTTTAATAAATATTAAAATAAATAACTACCATCTCTTAATTATTATATTTTTCATTATATACATTCAAATAAAAGGACCTGTTTAGAGCATAAGAAGCTAAAAGGCATTGTGTTTGTCAAATACAATCAAACACTCAAGATGCGTCATGCTAAAGAGGCTCTTGATCCTATATCTTTGGATGACATTGATGATAGCGATGTTGGTTGGGACGAAGTTGAGTGATCAAGACTATGAAACACTGGGAAATCAAAGGCTAGGAAACAAGACAATCCACCATCTTCAAGTTCAGTGGCATTAGAATTAGAAGATAAAGAAAGTGATGACGATGACTTAGATGGAGAAAGCACGGAAGGGGAATTGGAAATACTTGAGTAGGATGCTAATGAAAACTTAGATTACCTTAGTGATGAATGATTTTCTAGTATGTGCTTGTGGCTCTCCATGTGATGAATTTTTTTTGGATTATTATTATCTTTAATTTAGGATTATGAATTTTTTTTGTTATTGTGGACCATTATGACTTGTGATATTTTGATGACTTTAAGTTTTAAGTAATATTATATATATATATCTTTATATATCTATAAGACTATAAATATATTTTAGAAATTTTATACTTGTGCGCCTTTCTTGTTCCGGGTGCGCGCCTTTTTTGCGCCTTGCTCCTAGGCGACAGGCGAGACCCTAGAGCCTTGCGTGCGCCTCGCGCCCTCGACGACTATGCCCTATAGCTCCCTCAACTTTCAAAAAGTGCACCACTTAGCTCCAGAATGCCACGTGTCAGTTTCTGATTGGATAGAGAAAATCTTAAAAATGACATATTTGAAAAGTCAAACCAACCAAAAGCTGACACGTGGCATTCAAGGACCAAAGTGGTGCACTTTTTGATAGTTGAGGGAGCTACGGGGTCACTTTGAAAGTCTAGGGAGCCAGCAGGTTTTTGGGGACAAGTTCAGGTAGCTTATGATGCATTAGGCCAAATTTTAATGTATTTCATCACGGTGATTAGCAAAGAGAACAGAATAATTTTCTACATGACAATCCAAGCAAATTAATACATAAATAATTGAGAATACAATATAATAAACGATACCATGGCCTCATGGGGCTTAAAACAAAGATAAAGTATTCAACACAGCACACTTACGATTTAGAGCTAAATCAGGATAAGTGATTAGTGCCGGTTTATCTTGGTCGCCATAGACAATCACAGACACAGAGCCACAGCCAGTTCTAACATGATATTCCTGAACACATCAAGAACCCATCATAAACAAACTGGAATATCTAAAATATGGAAAAGGTAAGAATATTCTTGACTGTCACTGAGAATCAACAAAAATGTTTCACTGTCATAAAATCATACTGATGGATTCTTGTTTATAGTGAGAGAAATTGAGTTAAAAAAGAGAAATCATAAGTATCTATAAAATCCAAATTTCATCCAAATATATTTATCCAAAGTTAAAAGCTCCCATGTGCACTTAGTCCTTTTCTAGTTCTGCCAAAATTGCTTGTTACATTGTTTAATATTCGATGACACATGAAAACAATAAAAAAACTAAGTTAACAGCTAGACACCTTAGTATAATAAGAAGAAAAACAAAACGTAGGTAAGGTTTCTTCAATATACTGCAACTAACTTTGATTAAGATCCAAGATATGAATTCACCAAGGAAATCAACTCAATTCCCGTCGAAAACATCAAAAAACTGGAACAAATATCCAAAAAAAATTCAAAACAAAGATGCAGATAATAATAAAAACAATAACACATTAAAACTAGAAATTCCAAAATCCAATTCCAATCACAAACGAAAAAAAACAAGAAACATAATTACGATCAATCGAACTTAGAGGCTGCAGATAACCGTACCATTTCTCACAGGAGAAAACAAAGAGATGCAAGAACGACAACCGTACAACAGAAAATCAGCAAAATCACCTAAAGGTGATGTGAGAAACCGTGTCTAGATTCTCAGAATGAGAAAATTAACATCCAAATGGAAAGCATGGATGAAAAATCGAAATCCTCAAGCAGTTTTTCCTTTATAAAAAAAGGAAACGCACGGATCTGATGATCATTATTTCTAATATATTCAATCGACAACAATAAATGAACCAAATCTCAACTCAGTAACATACAATTGAGTTGTTGTGATTAAAATTTCACAAAAGAAGCGAAACAAATAAAATTCAACGAATTAAGAATTAGAAGCATACTTTTCCACCAAGGTAGATCTTCTCCATATCGAGGGAAACGAAATCTTTAGAGTCGGCGGCCATCGGCTCTCCGTCGGAGAGGAAGGAGAAAGCCGCCGGAAATCTGAGGAGCTCAGAAGCCACGCAGTACCTGGACCTCTTCTTGTCTTCTCTTCTCCTCCTCGGTGAGGGATTGGGGTCTTATATGCCAAGCGATTCTTTGGCTTTTCAACTCTCTCTCTCTCTCTCTCTCTCAGAGCAAAGAATGAAGTTAGCGGTTAACCTCCACCGACGCTTTTGTTTTAATTTGGGATTCTCGTTAACTGATTTTCACTCTTTTTCTCTCTCTGAGAATTCTCGAAACAGAAACATATATGGAAAATGATTATGGGATGAAGAATATATTATTTTATTATTTTATATTTTAATTTTAATTTTTTAAATTATTTTATTAGTTGATTAGAATAGAAATGAAGTAAAGAAAATAATATAATAATAATAAAGTCTTATTATTTTTAGGGAATGAAAAATAGGAAAGATGGTTAGAGCAAAAATATTATATATTTTTTAAAATGGGGTTTGAGGAATGATAAATAGAGAAAATGGTTGGACTTGCTATCTATTGGTGGCTTAATTAATGCATCAAAGGCATCTTCTAGCTTGTCCCAAAATTTGGCCGTCTTCCTCAACTTTAAAAGTGTCTCGCACTTATTTTAACTTTTAAAAAGGATATTACTTTATTCGTGAGCCATATATCAGTTTCTGGATGGTTTGACTTTTCAAACATATCATTTTTCAATATTTTTTTTATCTCCAATCAAAATCTGATATATGGTATTTAGAGAGCAAAGTGGTGTACTTTTTAAAAATTAAGATAATCACAGGACACTTTTAAAGTTTAACCAAACAGTAAAATTTTAAGAACAAATTAAAAATATAGTTAATTCGTTAGCTATTTATTCATTGTTCCCATATTTGTGATTTTATTACAAAATTATACTTATTTTATTCAATTACGAGAATCAAATATATCAATTTATTATTTATTGTGATGTTACATCTATAACAATTCTTCGTACTAGTATATTTCTTAACTATTTATGGGTTATAAATCAGGAAATTTTTAATTGCATAATTTTACAATTCATTTTGTTGAACTAAAAAATTAATAAATAAAATTAAAAACTGTTTACAAATTAAATCATACTGTGAAATGGTAAAAGACATAAATTCAACGGAAGAAAAAAGCCTACTCGTAAAATCTAAAGAGGTAAAACATAATTTTGCATAAAGATTGTCAGTTTCTTTCATCTGTTAGTTTTTATCATAGTTTTGAAAATCAGATTGGTCAGACATGGTTCAATTAAAATTGATGTGTGGTTTGATTTGGTTTGACTGAATTTTTATATAATCAAGAATTGATCAACAGTCGGTTGGTTCGATTAGAAATCGATTGGTTCGATTAGAAATCGGTTTTCGATTCTTTTAAATCATGTTCGTTGGTGGTAAGAATTGAACACAAAACCTTCAACATATGTTTCAATACATACTCTATCAACTGAGCCATCACACAAAAGTAGTAACATTTTCTTCTTATATACTTTTATATTATATACTGTTAATTTTTAAATTATTTTAATAATATTTTATTAAAAAAACCATAATAAATATTTTTTATTTCATATACTACACATTTTATTAAATTTAAAATATTTCTTTCAATAACAGCTTTGAATATTTTCATAAAGAAATAACATGTAAATTTTTTGAATAAAAATGTAACACCCCCTTTATAGGGAGTGCCACGGTAACTATAAACACCCAATAAACAACTCTACTCCACTATATGAATTTCAATACTTATAGCTTACATATGTACAAATACAAATATAATGTTTCCAACTCCAAATTATTTCTCAATGCCACTTTATAGTTCTCACACTATCTAGTACATGCCATTATTCTACAAACCATAATATTACATTAAAATACAAATCCACCTTGAGTCTTTCCTTATTTGCTCTTCAAGCTGATCCACTTATACCACTTTGGTCTAAGCTATCTACAATCTTCAGTATCTGCGTGTAGAAAATAAACTACATGCTAAGCAATTGTACATAAAAGAAAATACAACTTTGAACATTTTTTTAAATAGAAACAAAGTATATTTATAAGTCAAAAACAAATTAGCCAACTTTATGAAACCAAAACATAAAACTTATATAGTAATCCTTTCAAAGTACAATCAAATTTATATCCAATTTTTCTTCCAAACACTTTAACCATATATTGCCAAAGTAAACAAGTCCTGAATAACGGTAAAATGGATACGGGAGCGGACAAGCCCGAAGCCAAAGCTTCAATATCAATGTGTCGGTCAAGCCCGAAGCCGAAGTTTCAAAATCAATATATCGATCAAGCCCGAAGCCGAAGCTTCAAAATCAATATATCGGTCAAGCCCGAAGCCGAAGCTTCAATATCAATATATATATCAGAATATCGGCTAAAGCCCGAAGCCAAAGCTTCAATTATTTGTACAGTACTGTACCCTTTTAATGGCGTCAATCTACCCTGACCCGTATTCTACTCGTTTAATAAGGGCAATAAATCAAAGTAGCATCTTAAAAATTCTAGTATAAACCATCAATCATAATTCAACATAACTTCAGTAATCAAGAAATTCAAATCCTAAATTTTAAAGCATCAAACTTCAATTAAAACACAATAAAATCAACGTTCATATTTTTCCAGAAATTTCCAGATTCTGTGACCTGACTTCCCTTGCATTTTTCACTATCAAAACATCATCCAATCGAAGAAGTTTCTTCTAAACATAATTAGCCACATGTCTTAGCTTTCCAAAGACACCAGAATCATAGAAATCCAAATTGCATAACCAAAGTTATGATCAAAATACTAACAGTATACAAAGCTGAGATTTTTCCGAAAACAGATTTCGTGACTCAACTTCAAACGAAAATTTCACAATGAAAACGAATGAAATTCAACAAGGTTCCTTCTGAACATATATTCCTTAATTTATGTAGATATCAATAGAATCAAGAATTATTCAAATCATATTTATATAACAAGAGAAAACATTAAAACAAAACAGGGATACAATTTGGAAAATTTTCCGAAAAACCGATAAATCAAAATTTGAGACACAAACCTTTTTCTAAGCTCTTTCTAGCTCTCTTCTACCTCTTTATTTGCTTGCACTAGCTTCCTTTACAACTGTCATATATAATTCTATCAAGATATTGTATAAATAAACTTCCTAATACCATAAATATGCTTAATCTACCATTAATTCTACTAATTAAGCTTTAATTTCATCAAAAATCACTCACCTCAAATTCGGGTTACTATTTATCCGAACCTTAAAATCTGAAATCCTCCTCTTCTAACCTTGATTGACTGAAATTGATGATGATAGAGGGCTTGAGGATCGATTTCTAACAAGAATTTGAAGTCGAATCGAAGAAATTGAAAGTTTTTAGATTAGGGAAAATTTGATAAGGATGAGAGAAATGGAGAAGGAGAAAATGATGGAGGTGAAGAAGAGAGAGGCCGGATAATATGTATTTTGTTTTGGTTTTTTTTTTCAATTTTCAATAATGCCCTTGAACAAATAATTAAATAACCATTTCATCTCTCTTACTTAATTAACTCTTATTTCCCCATGTCTTACATCCAATGACAATAATAATAACTACAAAAATAATTTCTATAATATTTTAATACCATAGTAATTTAGTATAAGTAAAATTTGAAATTTCAGGTCGTTACAATTCTCCCCCTCTTATGAATTTTCATCCTCGAAAATTACGTGAAAACAGTTGCGGATATTGAGCTTTCATTGTATCCTCCGGTTCCTTAGTTGCTTCTTCAACCTTATGATTCCTCCAAAGTACTTTTACCAAAGGAATAGACATGTTTCTCAATTGTTTAACCTCTCTCGCCAAGATTTGTAACGGTTCCTCTTCATACGTTAGGTCGGGTTCGATTTCTACGACATCAGGAGATAAGATATGTGATGGATCTGATCTGTATCTCCTTAACATCGACACATGGAACACATTATAAATTTTATCAAGCTTCGTGGGTAGTGCCAACCGATAAGCTACCGGTCCAACCTTCTCTATAACCTCATATGGGCCAATGAATCTCGGACTGAGCTTGCCTTTCTTGCCAAATCGCAGGACTTTCTTCCAAGGAGATACTTTGAGAAATACTTTATCCCCCACTTCATAAGTAATATCTTTTCTTTTTAGATTAGCATAAGATTTTTGTCTATCCGATGCAGCCTTCAATCTTTCTTGAATAAGTTTTACCTTCTCCTTTGTCTCCTGAATCAAATCCACTCCCATAATCTTGTTTTCACTAAGCTAGGTCCAATGTAATGGAGTTCGACATTTTCTTCCATACAATGCTTCATACGGCGCTATTTGTATGCTTGACTGATAGCTGTTATTATAGGCAAACTCCATGAGGGACAAATACTTATCCCGACTTCCCTCAAATTCAATGATACAACTTCTCATCATGTCTTCCAACACCTGAATTACTCTTTCAGATTGACCATCTGTTCGAGGATGAAATGAAGTACTGAAATGAAGTTTACTACCTAAGGCTTCTTGCAACTTCTTCCAAAATCTCGAAGTAAATCTTGGATCTCGGTCAGAAATGATTGAAACGGGCACTCCGTGTAGTCGCACTATCTCATATACATATAACTGAGCCAACCTATCAAGTGAATATTCCATTCTAACTGGAAGAAAGTGGGCAGACTTTGTCAATCTATCTACAATAACCCACGCTGCATCATGTTTCTTCTGTGTAAGTGGTTAAGATGACACAAAGTCCATTGTGATTCTTTCCCATTTCCATTCTAGAATTGTTATTGGTTGCAACAATCCAGAAGGAACTTGATGTTTGGCTTTCACCTGTTGACAAGTTAGACATTGAGCAACATAGCTAGTAATGTCTTTCTTCATCCCATTCCACCAATAATGGCTCTTCAAATTTTGGTACATCTTGTTTGCTCCTGGATGCATCGCATAAGGACTACTATGCACCTTATGTAAGATATTCTTCTTTAATTCTTCATTGTTTGGTATACATAGTCTATCTTTAAAATATAGACACCTATCTTCTCGAACCATATAGTTGTCTATGATACCCACTTGTATCCTTGCTCGAATGACCTTGAAGTCATCATCTTTATTTTGTGCTTGCTTAACCTGTTATAGTAGTACAAGTTGAATCTTCAATTCTGTAATTAAGGCTCCACTACTGGTAAGAGCTAACCCTGTATTCATAGCCCTTAATGCCATCATTGTCTTTCTGCTAAGAGCATCTGCCACTATATTAGCCTTTCTTGGATGGTAGTCAATAAGACAATCGTAATCTTTAATGAATTCCATCCACCTTCTCTGCCTTAAATTCAACTCCTTTTATGTTGGTGAATATTTCAAGCTTTTGTGATTTGTATAAATATAACATTTTTCTCCATAAAGATAGTGTCGCCAAATTTTTAAGACAAAGACTATTGCAGCCATTTCCAAATCATGAGTAGGATAATTCCTTTCATGATTCTTCAATTGCCTGGAAGCATAGGCAATCACTTTAATTCCTTCTACAGAAACAACATGGCCTAAGAAAGAAACTTTTTCAAGCCAAAACTCACATTTGCTAAGTTTGGCATACAATTTATTTTCCCTCAGAGTTTGGAAGACTATCCACAAATGTTGATCATGCTCTTCCCGTGACTTAGAATACACCAAAATATCATCAATGAAAACCACTACAAACCTGTCTAAATATAAGTAAAAGACACAGTTCATAAGGTCCATAAATGCTGCTGGTGCTTTAGTTAGACCAAATGGCATCACCAAAAATTCATAGTGCCCATATCTGGTTCGGAAAGTCGTCTTTGCAATATCATCATCTTTCACTCTCATCTGATAGTAGCCCAATCTCAAATCAATCTTGGAGAAGTATTTGGCACCCTTGAGTTGATCAAATAAGTCTTCAATCCTTGGCAATGGATACTTGTTCTTCACTATCAATTTATTCAACTCCCGGTAATCAATACATAATCGGAGCGACCCCTCTTTCTTCTTAACAAACAACACTGGTGCACCCCACGGGGATATACTCAGGTGTATGAATCCTTTGTCTAACAATTCTTGCAACTAAATCTTCAACTCTTTCAGATCAGCAGGCGCCATTCTGTATGGTGCTTTGGATACTGGTGCAGTGCCGTGCAATACATCAATTGCAAATTCTACCTCTTTTTGGTGGCAACCCCAATAGTTCTTCTGGAAATACATCAGGAAAATCAAATACCGTAGGAATATTCTGCAATTCTAACTCACCTTTCTTCGATTCTAGAGCGAAGATTAGGTAGGCCTGACATCCCTTCCTAACCGGCCTTTTAGTCTTCATAAAAGAAATTATGTTACAGAGATAATCTGATCTTTCACCCATGATAACTATTCCTTCTCCATCCGAAACTTGAAGTGACATTCTTTTGTTTTTGCAATCCACCACAGCTCGATGTTCTGATAACCAATCCATTCCCAAGATAACATCGTAATCTCAGAAAGGTAACTCAATTAAATTTGCAATGAAAAGTTGATGTTGAATCATAATAGGGCAATTCATATACACTTTGTTTACTATCACACTGTGTCCTAAAGAATTAGTCACTTCAATAGTTTCTCCTAATTCTTTTACATGCAACCCTTTCTCTTATGCTAATGCAGTACATATATATGAATGAGATGAACCGGGATCTATCAAAGCATAAACATCGTGATTAAAGAATGAAAATTTACCGACAATAACTTCAGTAGATTCCTGAGTCTCAGGCCCTCAGATTGCATAACTTCGTGCCATTCCTCCCGGTCTACCACTCTACGGTGCTTGTTGAGCCACATCATGCCCACTTGAACCACTAGCATTTCCTCTTCCCCTTCCTCTTCCACCTTGCATTGTAGGAGTAGGAACTATTCCAGGTGCAGATGTACTAATTTGCCTTTGAGATAATTTGCAATCAAATGTTCTCTCGAGCCACATTTAAAGCAGACTCTACCTTTTCCCCAACATTCCCCTGTATGCATCCTTCCATAATTAGAACATTGTGGAATATTTCCCCTGCCTCGACTTGAAGGCACACTAGCCGCCGACCCCGTACTTATGGTTTGCCTCGGTGAAAATCCTCTGAAATGAGATTGTGTTTGTTCTGATGTTCCCTTCTGTTTCTTACTTGGAGATTCTGAACTAACTGGACCATGTGACCCCTTTTGAAATCCAGACCTTTTAGCCATTCTTTGTTGCCTATCTGAATTGATCTTCTCAATGCCCATAGCAGCATCAACCAAGTCATCGAACACCCTAATCCTTTGTGCAAGTAAATGCACTCTAATTTCATCATTCAGCCCATCCTCAAATCTCTTACTTTGCTTGACTTCACTGTCAATGATATCACGAGCATACCTCTCGAGTTTGAGGAATTGGATCTAATATTCTGATACAGTCATTCGTCCCTATCTCAAAGACAAGAACAATTTCCTCTGCTCATCTTTGAATCGTTCACTAACGTACTTTTTGTCAAATTGTTCCAAGAAAAGACCCCAGGTGATTTCTCCGGGTCGTCTTTCTCTCACAATATTATCCCACCACCTCCTAGCTTATTCTATGAGTAGACCTTGCACACAGTCTAATCTCTCTTCATCTGTAAAATGAAGTCTAGTCATACACCATTTAGTATGATCAAGCCAATCTTCTGTAAATGCAGGATTCATTGTATCCCCTTTGAAGTCATCAGCCGGAGGCTTCTTGATTCTTTCAAGAGGAGTTCTCTCCTCTCGACTTTCAATGTGAGGTACTACAGGAACTTGAGGGATTTGTATGTTTCGAAGTACTTGTGTGATTACTTAGTAGTCATATGCTGAAGTAAACTAGCTTGTACTGGAGTAGGTTGTTCGGGAAAGCCATGAATTGGTGGAGGTTCATGTCTTTGTTCATCCCCTTGTCTAATACGAACCGTACTCTCAGTATCCTCTTCCTCAGTCTGGTTGTGACTACTACTAGCCATAACTTATTCCTGAAAATTGGACCAAAGTGGATCAAACAACTAACATAACATATTTATATCCTAAATGGCATGTACATACTATTCCTAGAAGTGCCTAAACCTCACTCTGATACCAATAAATATAACACCCCCTTTATAAGGAGTGCCACGGTAACTATAAACACCCAATAAATAACTCTACTCCACTATATGAAGTTCAATACTTATAGATTACATATGTACAAATACAAATATAATGTTTCCAACTCCAAATTATTTCTCAATGCCACTTTATATTACTCACACTATCTAGTACATGTCATTATTCTACAAACTATAATATTACATTAAAATACAAATCCACCTTGAGTCTTTCCTTATTTGCTCTTCAAGCTGATCCACTTATACCACTTTGGTCCAAGCTATCTACAATCTTCAGTATCTACGTGTAGAAAATAAACTACACGCTAAGCAATTTGCTTAGTGGTGTACATAAAAGAAAATACAACTTTGAACATTTTTTTAAATAGAAACAAAGTATATTTATAAGTCAAAAATAAATTAACCAACTTTATGAAACCAAAACACAAAACTTATATAGTAATCCTTTCAAAGTACAATCCAATTTATATCCAATTTTTGTTCCAAACACTTTAACCATATATTGCCCAAAGTAAACAAGTCCTGAATAACGGTAAAATGGATACGGGAGCGGACAAGCCCATAGTTGAAGCTTCAATATCAATGTATCGGTCAAGCCCGAAGCCGAAGCTTCAAAATCAATATATCGGTCAAGCCCGAAGCTGAAGCTTCATAATCAATATATCGGTCAAGCCCGAAGCTGAAGCTTCAATATCAATATATATATATATATATCAGAATATCGGCTAAAGCCCGAAGCCAAAACTTCAATTATTTGTACAGTACTGTACCCCCTATTATTGGTGTCAATCTACCATGACCCGTATTTCACTCGTTTAATAAGGGCAATAAATCAAAGTAACATCTTAAAAATTCCAGTATAAACCATCAATCATAATTCACATAACTTCAGTAATCAAGAAATTCAAATCCTAAATTTTAAAGCATCAAACTTCAATTAAAACACAATAAAATCAACGTTCATATTTTTTTAGAAATTTCCAGATTCTGTGACCTGACTTCCCTTGCATTTTTCACTATCAAAACATCAACCAATCGAAGAAGTTTCTTCTAAACATAATTAGCCACATGTCTCAGCTTTTCAAAGACACCAGAATCACCGAAATCCAAATTGCATAACCAAAGTTATGATCAAAATACTAACAGTGTACAAAGCTGAGATTTTTCCGAAAACAGATTTCACGACTCAACTTCAAACGAAAATTTCGCATTGAAAACGAACGAAATTCAACAAGGTTCCTTCTAAACATATATTCCTTACTTTCTGTAGATATCAATAGAATCAGGAATCATTCAAATCGGATTTATATAACAAGAGAAAATATTAAAACAAAACAGGGATACAATCTGGAAAATTTTCCGAAAAACCGATAAATCAAAATTTGAGATACAAACCTTTTTCTAAGCTCTCTTCTACCTCTTTTGCCTTTGATTTGCTTGCACTAGCTTCCTCTACAACAGCCATATATAATTCTATCAAGATATTGTATAAATAAACTTCCTAATACCATAAATATGCTTAATCTACCATGAATTCTACTAATTAAGCTTTAATTTCATCAAAAATCACTCACCTCAAATTCGGATTACTATTCATCCGAACCTTAAAATCTGAAATCCTCCTCTTCTAACCTTGATTGACTGAAATTGATGATGATAGAGGGCTTGAGGATCGATTTCTAACAAGAATTTAAAGTCGAATCGAAGAAATTGGAAGTTTTTAGATTAGGGAAAATTTGATAAGGAGGAGAGAAATGGAGAAGGAGAAAATGATGGAGGTGAAGAAGAGAAAGGCTAGATAGTATGTATTTTGTTTTGTTTTTTTTTTCAATTTCCAATAATGCCTTTGAACAAATAATTAAATGACCATTTCTTCCTTTTTCCTTAATTAACTCTTATTTCCTCATGTTTTATATCCAATAACAATAATAATAACTACAAAAATAATTTTCATGATATTTTAATACCATAGTAATTTATTATAAGTAAAATTTGAAATTTCAGGTCGTTACAAACATTACTCTAACTTTTTTTGATTAAATTTATATTAAATGGATATATAATTTTTTTATTTTACATATTGTGTATAAATTTTAATTCCTTTAATGCGTAATTTTTATATATCATAAATCAAATTTATTAACTTTTTTATTCAATTTATATAATATAGAATTCGGTTTGCATTCTTTCGTTAGATTATATTAGTTATTATATTGTGTTTTATTTTTATTTGAAATATAACTTTAAATTGTAGAATATTTTATTTAATATTATTAATTTTTATATGAGTATAACTTATATTACATATTTAATATCAAATTATATAAAATATTGGGTATTTTTACATGTTTTAAGAAAATTCAATTCAACCACCTATTTAATTCGGTTAAACCTTAAATCCATAAACCACTACCTTAATCAGTTCGGTGGCCGGTCTGAATCTGAAAACCATAATTTTTATCATTTAATAAGCGATATATATGAAATAATGAGAAAAGATTAAGTATTATTTATACTGCTATTGAGCATAAGGTGTTCCTTTTTCTTATAACACCACTCAAGATGTTCTATAATGGATGAAATTGAGTCAAATATGATGTCCCGAAATCATTGATTCTTTCCATATTTTATATTTTTCTTTTAAAACAATACTGTGACATAAAAAATGAATATGAGACAATGAAAATGCATCAATTTAGTAACTTCATATTTTATTTCATCCCAAAGTAGTTGTATTAATCAAACTAAGTTCCTAAACTTTTTAAAACAGTCATGATTAATTATATGACCCATAGTTGATGTTTATCGATCATGTAAGCACAATAGTATTTATCATAAGAGAAAATTAAATTTATTAGATATTAAACATCCTTGTTGCGTCTAAGTCGGGCAATGAGGTGTAGTGTTTCATATGCTTTTTTATATTCTTATATTAATTACATTTTCAAGGTCTTTATCTTTTTAATAATCTCAAAAATATATATAAAATAGTCCAGATATGCATTTTGTAGATATAACTTCACTTCATAGTTTTTAGACCTTGATGTCTACAAATTTTGCATATTGATCTTGAACTACTGACGAGTGTTTCAGCAAGTGGTATAGGATCAAGCAATCAAACAATTAAAGGTAACTTGAGTTGTCTAAAGATTTAGAGGACAATATAAATTAAAAATTTAAAGGTTTTTACTTGATTGATGTCACAAAGTTCTTAGCAGTCCACATTTGTTATTATAAATTGCCAAATGAGACAAATTCTGAAAATAATACAAATCTATCAATCTAAACAAAAATGTCAAATACAACAATCATCAAATGATCTACTAACTTTTAACTTTTCAAAGTTTCTCTTAACCCTCTAAACTTGGCAAAAATGCGCATGTTTTCCCTCTAATGCCACAAATGACATCTTTCAAACCACAAACCAACTAGAAGATGACACGTGACATTCAAGAGGCAATTTGTTGCGTGTTTGCCAGCTTCAGGGAGTTAATTGCAACTTTTAAAAGTTTGGGGTTACATTCGGCAAACATTATCAAATTAATGCATTTGACCAAAAAAAGTCAACAAAAAATTTTGATGGTTTATAACAAGAGAAAACTAGTCCATTCAGACATCTTCATCGGAGGTCGGATTCTCAACTTCACTCTCACTATCCAAATCAGAATCATCAGTACTTGACAAAGACCTCTCTACATCCGACGACTCGGAATCGTTGGAAAGGTCATCCCCAACTACTTTAGCCTTCTTCTTCCTTCCGGAAAGTCTATCGTCTTTTCGTTTTTTTCCTACACTTTCGATATTTCTCATCATCTGAGCAGCAGCAGCAACAAAGGCACTGCTCATTGACTCGTTTGCCACCTCCTCATCCTCGTCATGGTCTTCGTTTCCTCCTTCATTATCAATGTAAAATGCAAGATCAACATTGGCTTTCTTAGGTCTTGAATCCTCAGCGTCGGTCATTGAATCGTCGAGAACTGATTTAGCAAGGGATTTGCAGATTCTGTCATCGAATATTCTTACTCCTTGACCTTCTAGATTCAGAAGCCACCCTAGTGAACATATCATTCACAATTTTAATACCAATCTATCATAGATTATGGACAAATTGAACCAGGCAAAAAGAACCTTTGGGCCTTAAGGGGCAAAAGGGCCTTTTTGGTCCCTGTAGTATAACTCATTTGCCTATTTGAACCCTCTCCTATTCCTGTTTCCCATTTGCTCCTTATTCTATGCAATTTGTTACCTTTTGAACCGTGTGCTATGCAAGAATAACTCATTAAGTCCCTGTAGAATGCAAGTCGTTACCTTTTTGGGACTCTATTGATATAACTATGCATAATATGCACTAAAGGAACCAGAAAGGTAATAGGTTGCATAGCCATAGCACATGGACCAAATAGGTAACCTGTATACTAGAGGGATCAAATGGATAAATGAATCATACCACAGGGTCCAAAAAGGTGTTCTGCCAACACAAGGCTCAAAAAGTTAACAAAATGCATACACAGGACCATGTGGAGGAACAAAAGGTAATAGATTACATACATAGCACAAGGCCAAAAATGGGTAATGGACCAAATGAGCAAACAGTCTATACCACAGGGACCAAATGTTCATTAAGTCAATTGAAAAAAGTATAAGACAGCTACTTACTTATTAGAGCTTTAGGTGCAGCTCCCTTCAATTTACTTGCTTCTTCCTCGACCCCGACCTGGCTTTTGACAAACTTGATAATTTGTAAAGGTAACTGAGAATTGGAGAATGAAGTTGTATAAGAAATCACCCTCTTTCGATCCCCGTTTTGCCTGTAATGAGAGAGTTTTTCTTAGTTTATTAAAAAGCATAAACAAATTCAGCAACAATAACTTTGGTTATGAGCCCTACCTAAAATAATCTATGGCTTTTTGTGTAATGATCAATCTTTTCACTGCAAGACTTCTCGCATGGTCAGCTGGTAGGTTAACCGCTTTCTCCAGGCGAAGAAAAGAATATTCCACCAATATAGCAGCATCATAGAGAATTTTCCTCAAAAAGCTTGCATCTTCAGGGCTCTATATAAAAAAATTAGCACTTGTTATCCAATCAGAAACAAATCAATATGGCCTAATACACAGGACCTCTGAACTTGGCCCTACACGCCCATTTGCCCCCTAAACTTTCAGACGTTCCAATTACTTGAACTTGGCAAAAATGCACCAATTTGCCTTATGAATTCCACGCATCAACTTCTGGTCAGTTTGACTTTTCAAAAATGTCATTTTCCTGATTTTTCTCTCCAATCATAAGCCAACACGTGGAATTCATGGGTTATGAGGTGCACTTTAAACAAGTTCAGGGGTTATTTGGAACAGTTGAAAGTTCAGGGGGCAAATGGGCGTTTAGGGACAAGTTCAGGGGTCCCGGTGTATTAATCCAATCAATATACTATTCTTTCCATGTGATGAGATTCATAAACAACTTAATACTCCTCTAATTCAATGCTTAATTTCGAGTTTCATTGAAGCAGAATACGTAAGCACAACCTCAATGGTTTTCAAGTAAAATAGTAAATAAAATGGAGCTCAAACAATATTTTGATCAGGAAAAAACACAAATTGTGAAGATATAAATATAAGCACTGATGATGCAACAAACTGAGGGAAAAAGAATACTAACCAATAACGAATCAACCAGTAAGTTTGGCTCCAGCAGCATCCTCACAAGGGTTTCTGAAGGAAATTGTTAATCGGTTTACAAGCACATATTATATATAAAAGAAACGAACGAAAGTAACAATCACATTGAGGTAGCTGCACTCCTAAAGATTTAGGGACGATATTAACCAAAGCGGGCTTTTTTGCCAAATACATCCGCTGCTACTTCAAGTTGGCAGTTATACCTCCTGAACTTGAAAAGTGTCCACGTAGCTCCCTCAACTTGGAAAAAGATGCACTAGTTAGCCTCTGAATGCCACATGTCAACTTCTGATTGAAGGGTGAAAAATCAAAAAAATGACATCCATGAAAAGTCAAAACATCCAAAAGCTGACACGCGGCATCAAGGGGGTCTACTGAAGCACTTTTTGGAAGTTGGGGGAGCTACGAGGATCTTTTCAAAGTTCAGGGGGCAATAGGTGGAACGTGGCAACTTGAAGGAGTTGCTGATGTATTTGGCCATTTTTTTCTCAAATGTTCATACTTCTAACCAATGAAAATTACTAACAACCGAAAATCATGCTAGTTACCAATAAATTTTGCTTTACTACGGCAAAACTGAGATACAGCAAACATCATGAAGGTGACATTGGAAAAAAAAACAAAACACGATTTCCCTAACAATGCTTAGTACTTTGTATATTAAGTCCTTAATTCAATATCATGTAAAACTACATATCAGCAATGCCTAAAGAAGAAATCTTTCACCATTAAAGCACATTACACTACAGCTTCAGTTCAGTTTGAAATTTATGTACTAAGCCAAAAAAACCAAACAAAAAAGGCAAACCATTATTATAGATCAAACAAGTAATGTAATAACTCAAAATCCAATCTAAAGAATTTAAGCAACACAACACTAACCAAAAAAGTAGAAGCTCTCAAGCCCAGTTACTGAGCCAACAATCCAGTTCTTCAACTCCTTTTCAAACTCCAACCCTCGAATACCTACCCGTAAATCGAACCACAATTTCAACAAAAACACCTCAAAAGCAACAACACCAGCAAAAGAATTCACACTTATCCCCTCAGCACTAATCTCTCTTCGAATCCCATCACTAACAAGCGGTAAAAACTCCTTCAATTCACCTCTCCCATCCATCCAAATACTCACCAAATCACCAACAGAAACCCTCAAATTCAAATCACTTTCTTCGCTAATGCCTTTGCTACAAGAAACACTAATATACCCAAGAACAGCTCCAATCAACAAACTAACCTCTTTAGTTGTTTTCTTCGATTTGTTAGCAACCAAATTCTTGACCAATTTATGCAATTCGAAGACGACGGGAGCTAACAAAGCTATGCTTTTTGAAGCGCTACATGAACCGGAGCAACCCGATATGAGCCGAAACAGTTCGTTTGCTTTTGAGATGTGGCTCTTGAGATCATCGTTCGCTGAATTTCGGGTCCTGAATGAAAGAGCTGCGTATACCCAGATTGATTCCAATGGTGGGTCGATTTTTGATTGCATTAATTGGTAGAATACGTCGATCAAATGGGAGAAATTAGAGGTTTGTTTGGGGATTTCGGATAAAAGGTGTTGGATTGATTGGTTAAATGTGAAATCATAGTTTTCTCCGATGAGAAGAGTGGATTTGTTAGAAATTGAAACCATGGTTGAGTGGAAATTTTAGGTTTGAGACTCGAGAAAGGAGTGCCCCAGTCTTAAACCCTAAACTTTGATCAGGGTTTTACTTTGGAAAACATACTAACACGGTGTCGGTTTTTTTTTTGACGAACACGGTGTCGTTTTAACTCTGTGTCAAATATGTGCAGAAGGTTAACCACTTTAGGAAGAAATTATGTTGTCTGGTTGCAAATTTGCAGTCTCAAAAGAGTTATAAAAAGTTTACTGCTAAAAGTATAATTTACGGATTAATTGATGACCTTGAAAGAGATAATGCATTGAGCCCATCAGATTTTATTCGATCATTTAATTGTAACTCTAAAAAAATAAAATATAATAAATTAAATTCCTTCATGTGTTAGAATTTCAAACAATAAAAAATAAAATATAATAAACTAGGCTTCATGTTTTACAAATTAAATAGTTAATTTTATAAATTTCCTATAAAAAATAAAATATAATAAATATATTTATAATGTGAACATTTTAAGAATAAGTATGTTGTTATATGGGTACATTTTCAATAATTTCTTTAATTATAATAGTTGATGATTTGAATAATTACTTTTTAAGAAAATTTCCATAAGAAATTATAGAAGTCATTGTCAATCACTTGTTATCATTGCTCTGAAATTCTCGGCTACGTAGGAGCTTGAATGGTGAAATATATATTTCATTACGTTCCTTTTTTAGTTTGTTGAAAGCTAGAGGAGGAGAAAATGAATATATGCATCTACATTACATTTAGGTATATTAAAAAGTATGTTAAATTTATGTAGTAGTTTTTATTCCAATCCATCATCAAATTAAAAAGTAGACTCGTGGAAATCTATTTAACTTTTTATTTGTTTATTTATTGTATGTAATAAATAATAGTACATGTCTCCTGGTACCTATCTCCACCCTTTGTCTTTCACCTCACCTCATACTTTTCTTTGAGGGTGCAGGCTTTATGAGTGAGATAAAAAATTAAGGTCTTTTTTATTTGAGAGCTCGGTTTTAATATTTTAGAGCATTATATAAATAAATATGGAAAGTAATAAATAGACCGTTAATTTAGAACATTATAATAAAGTATTAATATTTTAAAGAAAATTATGAATCGAACTTACAACATAAATAAATATAGTAACAGAAATATCATTTGATCTAAATTAAATTAATGTTTACATTTCAAATTATAAATTAAGAAGTCAATAAATTTTATTTTGGAGCCCCTTTCTATTATAGACCTTAGACGGTTATCCCTATTGTCCACCCTCACGAACGGCCGTGAACACAAATATTAGCATATATCACTGGCTAAGACTGAAGAACTGGTATCTCACTTGCAAGGCACCTGCAAAATTAGTATAAACCCGTAACTACATAGTACTCTTTGTTGCTTGAATTTTTATTATGAACGTGACATCCCATTGAAAGCTTTGTGTTCGATCAAGTAAGGCAATAACCGTTTTGGCATTTTCTTTTCCCTTTTTCTTTGGTGGAAAATGAAATATAAAAACTGGTGATTAATCAAGAAAAACCTCAACAAGAAGGAAGTTATTTACTACTCAAGTAACTTCATTGAATAAAAACATGATGTTAATTAAGGATTCAACACCTTCTCATTCTATCGCATAATTTAGTAGTGCCAACTTTTTCTGCTTCTGAATATAGCAGAGATGATTTTCCTTTCGGCTTCATTTTTGGGACTGACACTTCTTCTCATCAAAACAAACAGAATTTGAAATAGTTGGATTGAAATATGAATAAATTGAGAAAAGAGGGAAAGAGAGGTAACGGTGAATATAATAATCATATTTCAAAATACGCGGATAATTAAGGAACGTAATTTGTTAAATTTGATGTCTAAATTTATTGTACTCACTAAATTTTATGTAATTATTTATGTAAATAAATTTGTCATACACTTTAATATATCTAAATGTATTGTAGAATTTCCCTGGACGGAACCACAATATAAACCAATTACATTACTTTTAAGAAAAAAACATGAGCTTCAAATACTACATGTAATAGAACTTTTTGATGAAAATTTTTACACATCAAATATCGATGATATATATAAGATAAATTTCTAAAATAGACCGCATGCACCCAAACCCCTTATTTTTTTTAATATTTACAAATATTATAATCTTTTTTAATAATTAAAACTCTTCATCCCTTTTAATAAATGTCTTTAATAAAATTTAAATTTTATTCTTATTTAATTTACTTAATTTATTTAATTAATTAAATTACACTTTATTGATATACTGACCCCCTTATTTCGATTAGTGTGGGAGTTTTGTTAGACATCGGGTAAATGGTAACGTTGTTGTTGAAAGTCTACCCATATAACAAATGGGCGTATTGTTGTGTTGATGGGTTCAGACCTTCTTATGAAACGCCCATTAGAACTGATAGAGAAAGCCCATTAGAAATCAGAGCTACGTGTTTTCTTTCATCCTATTGGTGGAAATATCACGGGCCCACAATCAAAACCTAATCAACCAATCAGAAACAAGGAAACACGTATGAGCTAATAATCCTTAACCCAAACCAAACTCAAAAAAAAATCCCATTACATATATAAAGTCTCCATTTTTACATTAAGAAGGTTCAAAAATACAATCAAAGATCCAAACTTCAGTGGCAGCTGTAAGAGAGAGACAAGCCATGGCTAATCTCAATCACTTACTGCCGATGTTAATTGCTTTGACAACATTGTTGCCTGCCTCTCTTGCCTTAAAGAAACCTGATGCAGCTGCAAGAAAAGAAGACATTCCGTACATCAAATGTCAGGTCTGTGAGAAAGTAGCAAAGGAATTGTATCAGCTCACACAAGCAAAACAGGATGAAATCAAACCCAAAAAGGTATTTTGATCAATTGGGTTTTTTATTTACTGTATTGGGTTTAATGGGTTGTTTGGCAATTTGGTTGGATTTGATTGATTTGGGAGGAATTTGTGTTTTGGGCTGTGTAGATCTCAGAGTATCATATCATTGAGATTGCAGAGAATGTTTGTAATTTGAAGAAACAAGAAGCTGACTGGATTATGAAGATTGATATTGTTGAGGAAGGGGATAAATTAGAGGTAATTTAAGTGATTTTATGGCAAAGAAACGTTTCTGAACTCATTCGAAACGCCGAAAATAATGTGATTTCAGGTTTCCGAGACAGAATCGGAAACAGGGAGTTTCCATGCTTCATAGATTAACACAAATCAATATTTGGTGATTAATCTAGATCTTGTTTTTTTCCATTTCTTTAATGTGTAGTTGATTTTAACTTGAGTGAGTTCAATCATGTTTTAGATGGTAGAACAAGATACTGAAGGCCAATGCAATTCAGAATGCAAGACAATAGAGAGAGCTTGTGAGGAGGTGAGATTTTCATTTCAAATTAGGGCCAGTTTGGCATTGCTTTGAGCTGCTGTCAAAATAAGTTGCTCTACAAACTTAGAATAGAACTACGTATTTTGGCTTTCAAACAACACATTTTGATCCTTTATACTAATTATTTGGGAGCATTAAAAAAAAAGCTGCTGAAAAAAGCTTAGCCAAACTGGCCCTTAGTTCTCTGTAGGTTTATAGCAACTTAAATTTGACCCGAAAAGAAATATTCGGGCTGCTTTCACAAGTTATTTTCATGTTTTAGCTATCTTAGTACTCAAATGTGTAGTTTATTTGTGGAAACTACTTGATGAGATTGCAGGTAATGGGGTATGCTGATACTGATGTTGCTGAATACTTGTATACTTTGAAACCCAGTATCGACGAGTTGGTTAACTATCTCTGTAAGGATCTCACGAAAATTTGTGTAAAGAAGCCGCCTCCAGTCCCCAAGGTAATATATCTTCACTTCATTTACCCGTATACAGACAACTACTTATAGAGTTGAGACTATGTAGATAGTTGAAGAAGAAATAGAAAACAGTTAGCATTTGTCTGGCCTTTCATTTGTTGGCATTGCTTAGTTTGTTTGTCTGGCCTTCAACAGTGATCTATGAAGCACGGAAACTCCAGTTACATGCTGTTTCGGCGTTTCCGTTTCTGTTTCCGTGTCCGTGTTCCTTTCCCCACAATTTCCAAACCTATTTCTTTCAGAAATGGCGTTTCCCGGTTTCCATTTCCGTATCCGTGCTACATAGACAGTGATCATCGAACCAAAATATATTCAATTTTTGTACTCGAAATTTTGTAGGTGTATCCAAAATTAGGCGCATTTTAGTGATGTTTATTGGATTTGCAATGTTCTGTTAAACCCTGCAGTATTATTCATTTGCTCCCTCTGGTATACATTTTGTTACTCAATTAGTCTCTGAGCTATACAATCTACTACCTTTTGGTCCCTTTTGCATATTTACATTAATAGAGAGTCTATAATGTATACCATAAAAAGGTAATTAATTACATAGCAGAGAGACCTAATGAGTAACGGTTGCATAGCATAGGAATTAAAAGGGTAACGAATTCCATAACACAGAGACCATATGGTAACACGTATACCAAAGGGACCAAATGGACATATGAGCAATACCACAACGACCAAAAAGGCCATTTTGCCAAAAATTTGTCAAATCTTCTGCTTCACAACATGTTATAATCTATGTAGCACGGAAACGGAAACCGAGAAATGCCATTTCAAATAAATATAAGCGGAAACGCCGAAACGGCATGTAACCGGGGTTTCCGTGCTTCATAGGTTATAATTATATAATGTCTTTTCCTATGTTGTGAATGTGTTATCCTAGTAGTTAACACGGAACTTGTGCCTCTAGAGTCCCGAGTTCGAAACACATCTGGGGTGGGTGAGGATTTTTCTTTCTATTTAATGTAATAAGCGCAATTGTGCAAATCTTTTTTTTCTAAAAAAACAGAATATAATGTCTTTCTATGTTCTGTATTCAATTCTCAGTAAGTTTTTCTTTTCTTTCTGGTGTCTCAGGATAGAACTCCTGGAGAACCATTTGTTCCAAAACCGTCCAAAGATGCTGAGATGGAGAAGATGTTGAAATCAATGCAGGCAATAATCGAACCCCTCGAGCTTAAAACTTCACCCATGTTTGCTCCCGAGTTGACTAATTATTTGTTTTCGTTTTTTTGCAGGGTATGCCAGGAGCTCCAAACATGCAAATGTATTCAAGGGAAGATTTGATGAACATGAAAAATTTCGGAAATGAAGATGTTGATGACGACGATGAAGACGAGAATGACGAACAAAGCTTCCCTAAGAATTTGGTAAGCAAACTTATTAATTCTATTAAACTATCTAGGGGATTAATTAATTTAATCTGACTGTTAGACCTTGTTTTTTTCAACTTTTTAAAGCTAAACTGAACTAAACTGAAGTTGGTTGAACTGAGCTTATTTTAGTAAACTTATAACTATGCATAGTTGAACTGAACTGAAGTAGTCTTAACTGAATTGTAGTCCAAGAGAAGAGAGCCTTGATTTAATTGTTGTTGTTTGCAGGCAAAAGCTCTGAAACAGAAAGAAAGCAAGAAAGAAGACTGGAAACAACAGATAACAAAAGGAATAAAAAGCACGGCCGAGACAGTGAAGAGACACACATACAAGGTTTCCAACAAGATACGGCGGTGGTGGAAAGGCATAAAAGCCGGAAACACAAATAAAAATGCGAAAACCGGGAAGTCGGAGCTTTAGGGACCTTGCACTTTATTGTTTTTGTATCAAAGATCACATTTTTGTTAGTAACAAAGTGTTTCAGGCATGGATTAGCCTGTCAACAGATAGTGGGATAGTTTAGGAATCTACTCAGTCTAGTGAAAACTGAAACGTGGTTTAAAAGTTGCAATTCAGTTTGTCATTGTTTTTTAAGCTGCTTTCAAAATAAGTTGCCTTTACAAACTTTTAATAGAGCTACATATTTTAGCTTTAATCAACACATTTTCATCTTTCATGCTAATTAATTAAAAACTGTCTGATTAATTTTTTCTAAGATCAAATTTGCAGCTTTAAAAAAAGCTTGAAAATAGAGCTTTTTAAAAAATCAGTTGAAAAAAACTGCAAAAACTCACAGTCAAATTTGGCCTATATCAAGTCAACTAAAAGCTAGCACATTGCAATTGCATTCAGAAGGCAAACTAGTACATTTTTGTCACGTTTATGCCGGGAATATTTTCTGTAATTTCTTATGTTTGTCCATGAAATTACTAGGTTAAGGCTATAAAACAGAATGAGACATGATCACATAAGCATAAAACAGAATTTCACTAATTAATAATTCAATTCACCAATAAATATTCCTCAAAATTAAAATTAAAAATATCAGTATTACATAAATCAACCACTTAAACATTTGTTAAACTTTTTAAGGAAGTCAAATCCACAAAACTCTCATATTTAATAGAGAGAAAAAGAACACTGAGCAGCAAGAGTCTCATTCTGCAATAAGTGCTAGAAAGTGGTTGACCTTCAGTATCTGCAACCGATGCAGACGATTTTGCAGGTAGCCTTATCTCATCCTGTAATGTTGAGTTCTCGAAACAACACAACGGCGACCATTCAATGAATACTTCACCATTATATCGATGTCTCGAGGATTCTTTTTATTGGGTGCTACAGACATGCTTCCAGTTAATGCTTCCCCTTCACAAATTGTCAGTACATCTTCTAGGTAAAGAACAGTTTGCTTCCAGTGTGTGGCCCGGGATTTCGGCCCTGCAAAAGTTTGCAATTTTTTTAGTAAACCATTGAAATTATTATACAGTGTAACTTTTATTGTACAATTGGGGAGCACTGACCGGTAGAGAAGCCCATAAGCTTATGGCATTTGGTAAAGGATACATCGAAGTAGGCCACTAAAGCATGGATGTAATCGTCGCGTTCTGCAACGAGCTTAAAAGGAGCAGTGAAGGAAGCATCACCCGAAACCATTTTCGAGATATCCATTGTCTAAAATTTTGATTAGTATTTTAGTACAGGTTGGATAGAGTGGTTACTAAAAATAGATAAGAAAAGAGATGGAGAGATATGAATGACACCCACCTTGAGAAGCTGGCTAGTTGTTACAATTTGATTCTGATCGACTGTGTCGACAAGAGGTTCCATCATTGCTTGCTTCTTTATGCAGCTCATGTCAAAGCCATACACACTATTCCAAACTGGCGAATTTGCAAGGTTAAGGCCCAAAATGATATAACAAATATAAAAACAACCAATAACAGAAACAAAAATGTGTTCCAAATCATAGTTATCAGAATCTTACGATTCGATTCGATTCAACCCCAAACCGATTTGAATCTATGTGAACCTGAAGTCGCCTTGAATTTGCGATTCAATACCGATTCAATGGCGAATCGGCTGGATCTTACGATTATACCGATTCGGTCGATTCATGAACCATAATAAATTGAAGCATAGTAGAAGCGTATTATTTTGAAGATAAAATTAAAGATTTGACTCAAGGTAGCCAAAGTCAATTGCTCCACCAAATAGTCGTCGGATGGAGGAACCCAACGTCACGCTGCCAACAATGGACTTCCGGCTACGACTAAGCGGTGGATAATTTGTGCACTAAAGCACATCGTGTCTATACTTTTCTTTGAAATTAGTCTCTAATTTAGGAAAAGTAGTAAGTCTCTTTGAATTCTAAACTTGCATATCTAGCCTAAAATTTAATAGTATCTTTAAGTTAAACATTTTAAATATTGTATTTTATTATTTTATGAACTCGAACCCGAATCTTACGATTCAATTCACGATTCTCGATTCACAAATTTTGGATTTCAATTCTTGATTCGAATCCTGATTTGATAACTATGTTCCAGATCATAAAGAAAAGGTCCAATACAGCATGACCCCCCTGAACTTTCAAAAGTTTCAATTAACCCCTTCTACTTGGAAAAAGTACACTAGGTTGCCTTCTAAATGCCATGTGTAAGCTAATGGTTGGTTTGACTTTCCAAAGCGCAATTTTTCTTATTTTTCTCTCTCCAGCTAAAAGCTCCCACACGACGTTGAGGAAGCAAACTGGTGCATTTCTGCCAAGTTTAAGGAGGTGATTGGAGCAAATGAAAGTTGAGGGTGGCATCCGGTGAAATTTGCCAAGTTCAAGGGGGGTATGGATGCATTTGGCCTAAAGAAAACAATGTTCATATACTGTAAGCAATGGAAAACATATACTCACATTCAATCTTATCTTCTTTATAGTCTGCATCTTCAATAGCAGTCACAAATAAAGAAGCTTTGTCTGGCAAAAGGATCCCATCATTCACCTGAAAACAAAATAGAGTCAAAGGCAAAAGCAAAGCTGAACCCACTTTAGATCCATTAAAATGTCAAGTCATTTGATATATAATCGAAACTAACAAGCCATTTGTCGCGTGCATAAAGGACTGTGTTTAACATATTCTCGTACAAAAGAAAATATCCCATCCACTCTGAAATAATAATATCAACTTTAGGTACTGGTAGCTCAATTTCTTCAATCTTTCCCTTCAAAACTGTTATAACTGAAACACGGCAAAAAAAAGAGTGTGAATACATAGATCAATGCTAAAGCAACTAATTGAGAGATAAGTAAGCCACACATTAAAAAATAAAATACCATCTGAAAATCCATTTGATTCAACAATCTGTTTTGCCATGTCAGCCATTTGAGAGCACTCAACCTGAAGATAAAGAAGCCAGCTTCCAAGTATAAGACAAAACCCGAAAAAGGGAATAACAAATGTTCAATACCGCTCATATAAAATTCCCATCAAATACAAGGGAAACTTAAACATACCGCATAAACATGAGCTGCCCCTGCTTTCGCACAGAAAAGGGACAAAATTCCAGTGCCAGCGCCAACATCCAGTACTACTTTATTCTTAATTAGAAACTTATTCTGATAAATTACATTTTGATAAGTCTTTGTTCTTACTACATCCTTCAGCATTTCCTGAAACATGAAGATCATAAGGGGCTTATTAACCAGTGATTTCACAAAGGAAACACAACACAAATAGAGTTCTAAGTTCTATAATCTCTTAGATATATGATATGTTCCAGCAGGTGAAAGATAGCATCCAAGTGCCACAAACTAACCTCATGAATACCTGCAAAAAAGACCAAAACTGAAACATTAGCTTTTGCAAGATATACAAAGGGCATGTGTGGGATTGCTGTCAGAGTTGTTGCCACGAAACGTTCCACTTACAAACTTTCAATAGAACAACATATTTTGAAATTGGACAAAAGATTTTGATTCTTAATACTAATTAATTACGAACTCTTTGCTATTGATTTTCAAAACTTTCCGAGACAACAATTAAAAAAAAAGCTACGGAAACAATCCCAAACTAGCGCAAAACTAAAGATAAAGGACTTTACAAATACAATAACGCATAAGAAAATTAAGTAAAATATCCATGTAAAGCAAGAAACTTTCTCTCAATCTTCAACTTCAAAAGCTAAGACCTAAGCTATTACATAGTTAAGAGCTTCAAATCCTAAATTTAACACATCATTATAGAGAAAAAATACTGAAGAACAGAGAAAAAAGGGAAAAAAATTGAGTTGGTTACCGAAGTGGGAATAAGAATCGAAGTAGTAATCGGCGCTGGTCTTATCATCACCGCCGTCAACGAATGAAACGTCGGCTTCGCACATGGATTCATCGTCCATGGTGGTGGCTTTGTCTCCGGCTACGGTAGAGCCGTCGAGATTTGAGCTCTGAGAGGCAAGCTCTTCGTCCTGGTCTTCAAAGCGAATCTTAGTGGGTTCGTGCGGAGAGTTGTTTGAGCTGTGATTGTTGTTGTTAGTGCTGCTGTTGGTGTTCTTTCGACGGCCCATTGTAGAGATTAGGGTTTATGATTGCAGAGGTTGGAGTTGGAGGCGGGAGAGAAATAATTGAGTTTAGGGTTTATGAATGGGTTCTACATTTATCAGTTCTAACTTTCAAGACAAAAGCCGCAATGTTTGGACCAATGCCATTATTTTCCCTACTATTTGGAAGTTGTTGATAATAATGTTTGAATTGTATTTAAAATAAATTGTTTTTAAAATTTTTAATAAATTTATATATTTTAATTTTTATTTATATTAATTAATTAGGAATTGTCTGATTTATTTTTTTTAAAATTAAATTTATAATTTTTAAAATTTTTTAAATAAAGCTTAAAAAAAAGTTGCTGACAAAATTTAAAAAACCCATGGCCAAACAACCCTACTCTATCATTGAGATATTTTAGTTTATGACCAATCAATGTTAATTTGAGAAACTCATTTTCAATATAATGGCAATCCTTAAAATTATTTATAAACATAAAATGGTATTTTTTTTACAATATGATTGAAGCTTTACTCCGATTACATTCAGATCTAATCCGAATCAGCACCTGATAGTAGTGGATGATGAGTCCCCCAATAAAAATTTTCTGTATTCACTAATAATCAAAATTGAAATCTTATTTAAACAATACCAAATCACCTACCACTTAAATTAACCCTTATTGATACGTAAAATGGTATTTGATCATAATGATAATGAGGATTTTTTTTATAGGATTATCTTTTATTTTCTCTTACAAAACATAATATCACATAGTTTTTTTAAAAAGTATGCGAAAAGTAGTAATCGAACCTGATCCAAATCCACAAATCCACTACTATGGTCGGACTTTACCCTGGCTCAAGCATAGCTCAGTAATTTCTGAAATTTTATGGGTCATATTTAGAGTTTGTAAAATATTTAAATTTGGCCCAACAAATTATGAATATATATTTTTATATATTTAAAGAATTTAAGTAAAAAATTGCAATTTTAAGATGACAACTTTAGAAGGGAACGGATTGACTTGCACACAACTGTAACTGTAACACACTGGCAAACTTCTACTCCATCCTTACGTGTTACGTTTGTGTAACCAAGAATTTCGAAATGGACCATTGTAATTCAATAATTTTAGGGGCTTTTACATGAAGGTTTTTCAAATAAAATAATTTGGGTAAAAAATTAAATTAATACTAAAACACAAAACAGGCAAAATAATTATAGATATACTTTTCTCGGGCGTTTTCTCTATCATGCAATCTGCATGTATTTTTTTTATTTCTTGCTTTATTTTGCATTTATTTTTCAAACCGTTCAATTTTTCGACATGCCGCTTTAGAGTTTTCTATTCGTCTTCTTTTTTTATCTTCGAAACGACATTCACTTTGAGATTTTTTTTCTAAATATTTTTCTGAACTGTCGTATACCCAATAGATTTCTAATAGATGTCTAATAGAAATCAGTAAAACTAGAAGAACTTGAATTCAAAGTACTAGATAGATTTTTATACATCAGAACTTTACAATACACTTTTACAAGTGTCTAATATCAACTTCAAAATAGATTTTCTAATAGAAATCTAGTAGATATCAAGTAGATTTAATAGATGTCCAATAGATGTTCAATAGACGTCTAATAAATGAGAAAACTTAAAAACCGAGTTAAACAACTAATTGATCTGATAAACACAACAATTAAAGAAAGAGACAAAGCAAGAGATCAATTGCAAAAACTTAGAGAGTAATTAACTAAAACACATTCATCACCAATCTTCCTATCTTCTTAATCAAACTCTTAGACTTTAAATTGTTTTATATGACCAGTTCTCTATTATATTCTACATATCTTCATAACACAGACCTGTGATATATGTTGATGTTATTAGGTTCCATAAAAAAGTGTTAAAATTAAGATATATTAGAAATCTATTGGATAAAAAATATCGAAAAAGTCACAGTAGATATCATTTCAAAGATAGAAATAAGACGAACAAAAAACTCTATAGCGGCATATCGAAAAAATAAACGATTAGAGAGATAAATGAAAACTAAGGGAAAAAAATAAAAAATTAGAGAAAGATGCTCATGTGATGGAGATAAAAGACAAAGAGATTTTTATGTAGACATCATCTAAATTTCTTAATTAATTTTAATTTTATTATAGTTATGTAAATATTTTAAAAAGTATGCAAATATTTTTAAAAAAGTACCCCGTTACTACAAATTCCCATAATTTTATTTTTAAGGTCCAATACTACAAATCCATCCACCTTATCACGTTATATTGGTTAATGCTACCAATAAGATATATATAATGTTGATGAGAAAGATGTTAGACTAAGGCAAGGTATTAGACTAAGGCCTTGTTCATTTCAATTTTTGAAAGCGGAGTTGAATTGAATTGAACTGGACTGAATTGAAGTGAGCTGAACTTATTTTAGTGTAAATTTATAACTACACATAGCTAAACAGAAGTAGACTGAACTGAACTACATTGAATTGTAGTCCAAAAGAACAAGGCCTAAATTGAACTCATAAATGATTAATAAACTTGGTTAAGTTCGGGATTGCGTCCAAATTTTGTGAATCACATGGCTTTGAATTGATTGAATTGAATTAGAAATGGAACACCCTACCCATTTCCAATCCAACATTTCAAGAAAATTTTCTTTTTAACAAACTACTTTGTTGTTTACAATGTAAAATCCAGTAATCAATGGTTGCTTAGAATAAAGCAACACTACAGCTAGCTATTAGATAAAACTTCAAACTGGTGAATAGTTTCTTCCATAACAAACCAATTTACTCCCAACCATTTATTATGGTTTATGTAATGCAGCAAAGCATAAAATGCCATACTAGTTTATTGATTACTTAACTCCAAATGTGATCTTACTTTCTCGGCTAGTTCAGGCATCGTTAAGTGGCCACGGTGCTCCTGCCATTACCGCTTCAATCTCCCTTATTTCTCGGGGACACTTTGTCATGTTTGTGCAACCATCAGCGGTTACATGCTAACATATATCAACAAGAAAAAAAAGAGAATATCATATGCAGTTTTAGAACATTAGAATCATATAAAAAACGAAAAGCTTGCATGAAGAAAGTTCTCAGTATTATAATCTTGCTGGCCTGATACATCAAGACCCCCTGTAATAGGTCCTAAACAACTATTTACCCTTGGACCTGTTTAAAGTGCACCTCGTAACCATGCATGCCACATGTCAACTTCTGGTTCGAGAGAGAAATATCAGGAAAATGGTATCTTTGAAAAGTCCAACCAACCACACGCTGACACGTGGCGTTCAGGGGGAAACTAGTGCATCATTTCCAAGCTTAAGGGGTTATGTGGAACTTTTGAAAGTTCATGGGGCAAATGGACTTTTAAGGCCAGGGGTATGTATTAGGCCTATTGTGTTGGATTGAAATCCCGAAATTAAACTAGAAATGTAATGAAGTAAAATTCAGTTTCAGCTATTTAATAAGCAGCAAGTCTACTAAAGATTAATAAACAAGTGGTGTATAACTTGCATAACAGTGACAGAATTGTTAATATAATGACCACTTCTCAAGTCAGTATGCAAATCAGTAAAAGCAAAAAGTGATTTATGTTGAGGCTTAGGAAATTTACCACATCGCTTTCAATTCGAACCCCACCCAAACCTTTAAATCTGTTAATAGCTTCGGAATTGAAAAACTTAGAGGTGTTTGAATGCTTCATGGCTGGAACCAACACTGCATCTATGAAGTAGCAACCAGGCTCCACTGTTATCACCTACAAGTCAGAATTATCTTTAATTCCAGAGATAAAAGCATGGGTGAGTGGCCAAGAAAACCTCAAATACTTAAGCCGACCTGCTAAAAATTAAATAAATAAAGTAGGCCTAATGCATCAATAGCTCCTTCAACTTTCATTACACCTACTGCCCCCCAAACTTTGAAAAGGTCCCCGTAACTCCCTCAATTTGGAAAAAATGCACAGGTTTGCCACCTGAATGCCACGCGTCAGCTTCTGATAGGAGAGAGAAAAATCAGAAAAATGAATTCTTTCAAAAGCCAAACCAGCAAAAAGCTAACACGTGGGGTTAAGGGGGCAAACTAATGCACTTTTTGAAAGTTGAAGGAGCTATGGGGATCTTTTCAAAGTTTAGGGAGCAGTAGGTGGAACGAGACAAGTTGGAGAAGCCAGACAATAAAGTAAAAACATGATTGGATAGCTATGCTGGTATAGAATTATATGTTCTATTGCGCTATGCGCAAACTCTTTTAATAGATTTTTTTGGTTATTCATGGATCAAAATATCAACATTGAAGATGCAATTTCCTTTGATTTGAGGTGCTGTTACTAACCATTCCCTCCTGGAGTTCTCGAGCAGTTCGTAACGATTTCAATCCTGGCTCCTTTGATTTCTCAGGTCCCTGAAAAATCTTGCCAGTAAGCACCATTGAATGGTTTGGATTAAACAAGAGCAACGAAAGATTTAGCCAAAGATACCTTTAAGTAACCACCAGGATCATGAGTATCAAGACCCAAGAAATGACCTAGGCCATGAGGCATGAATACAGCACCCAACCGCACTGTCATCATATCTTCGACATTGCTAGAGTAAAGAAAACACTAACATAATTGTTTCTTTTTTCCAGCTAAAAATCATATTAGATGAAGCAAAACATTAAGTAAAATTACCCTGTAAGAAGGCAGCCTTTCTTTAATGACTCGAGAATTATTCTCTCAGCTAATCTGAACATAAGACGGAGGAAATTAGAAGAAATATATAAACAGCAGCAAAGAAATTTTTTATTTTCAATACATCATAAAGAGGGGTCATTAGGAACATAATATTCCAACTGATATCTTCATTTCATATTTTTTTAGTTAACCCAAGATGCTACAACTGTTTTTTCAAATAAGTTCATCCGGTAGTAGAATGGAAAAAAATTCTGCAATCTGCAAATTCCAAGTCATGCACACATCATAGGGTCTGCAAGTCAATCTCTCTTAAGTTTTGCCGAAAATAAGAAATGCTCTTTGGCCAAGAAGCTTTACATTTCCACTACTGGGAGATGAAAATATAAGCTCAAATATGATACAAACTCTTAGGCAAAAAACACATTTCAATTCTTGGGGGAAAAGCATAGGGCCACTTATTAAAGTCACAAAATAGGCCATCGACAGCAACCAACTACCAAATACTCAATAAGACATTTTTCAGAAAAGAACAATTACATGAATATATGTAGATAAAAATGAGTAGAATATAGGTGACGTTTGGTTCGCGGAATTCCTATTCCGTGGAATAGAAATAAAAATGAATGGAAAGATGTCGGGTTAAAAGAGTATATGTCTAGAATCCGTCGACGCACGGAATAGCTTTTCTTAGTTTCTATACATCACATGGAATAGCTATTCCTTCTTTTCAACAAGGAATCGCTATTCCGTGAGATGTATACAAACTCGGAATAGCTATTCCGTGAGATGTATACAAACTCGGCATAGCTATTCCGTGAGATGTATACAAACTCGGAATAGCTATTCCGTGAAATGTATACATGCTCGGAACTGCTATTCCTTACGTCGACGAATTCTAGACATATACTCTACTAAATTTGACATCTTTCCATTCATTTTTAATTCTATTCCACGGAATAGGAATTCCGCGAACCAACCATGCCCATAGTGTTATCAGCCATATGTATAGAATTAAAATCTTCAATTTCAGAGCCTTACTTGTGCATATCTAACCAGCTTACTCCCGGTCTCATTGCAGATATGACAGCATTGTGAGCATCAAGAACCGCCTGAAACTATTCCACTCAGAAACAGAACTTTTCCAAAAGCAAGAGTTGTTGCGAAATATAAAACCAATTGTGCGCAGATATCAGCAAAACATAGATTTGAACCCATTTGACCATTATGAACATTTATTTCCTTTCCTTTAGAAAGAGAAGCAACAAAGAACTAAACACATTAATTTATATTGAACGAACTTACATTGTAAACAAGGGACTGATCACTAGTGAACTTTCCATTTACCTGCAAATGTAAAATCTGCAGGTTGAGAAGCACTTCCCCTAGCACTATTACTATTGCCCCTCAAGTCAACTACATTAAAAAAATAAAAGCCTATATTTAAATCATCAAAAGCAATTGGGGAGCTCATATCATATTGATGTCAGCATCGACTTCATCTCAAAAAGAACCAAGTAAAAAATCAAATTGACAGACAGAAAAAATGGCCTAACCGTAAAGTAACAGCAAGAGAAAAAGACAATGGACATCATCAAAATCGAAAACAAGAAGAGCTACAAAAGAAATATATGTACACTTACAGGGAATGAACAAGTTATGTCAGAGCCATAAAAGTGATACTCAGCACCCATATCAAACAAAGCTATATCTCCATCTTTCAAAGTCTGCACAACAAGGTATAACAAAGATGTGCAGGGTTATCAAATGCTCTTGCAATTCACACATTTATCAGTAAACAGGGTTTTTTGGTTATGAACATACAGAATTGGTCAATTGGAAACAACCTCTCTTTAATTACAGGGATAAGGTTGCGTACACCCTCTTACCCACTTGTGCGGGAGCCTTGTTAGGCATTGGGGTAATGTTGTTGTGGTTGTTGTTGAACATACAGAATTTACACCAGACATGATCCCCAATGAAAATTGTTTTGTTCTGCCTAATCTTCAAAAAGTCATAAAACTTTACCACAACACAATTCAATCTCATAAGAACTTTAAAAAAATTCAGCTTATGGAGATAAATTGGTGAGTTTAAGATAGTCGAATTAGCCATGTTTAATATGCTAAAGCTGTTTAGCATATTCGAATTATTTGCAACCTTCAATGGATTCAATTAAGGGTGAGCCTTGGCACAATGGTAAGGTTGTTGCTTCGTGACCAGGAGGCCATGGGTTCAAACCCTCGAAACAACCTCTCTACATAAAAATGTGAACGTAAGGCTGTGTACATATACCCTCCCAAGACCCCTTAGTGCACTGGGTTGCCCTTCAATAGATTCAGTGTCATCCTCTAAGTAAACAGATAAAAACAACAAATAAATGAAAATTATTTAATGTGTCAAAAATACAGAACCATTTCCCATAAATATAACAGAAATAAACATATCATACATATACATATATACAAAGAAGCTTCGAATGGCTACAGAATACACATTACAAAAAAAAAATTCATTTGCCTGCATAACAAGGAAATGAGGATCCAAATAACAGGAAACGCACCATGGTGGTAAACTTCATAAATATAGAATGTTTCAGGACATACCCTGTCATTTGGAGCTGCGGCATGGCCATAATGGAGAACAGCACTGGATAATGAGATTTTAACAGTTAGCTTATGTAAGCAAATACAGACTAACTAACTCATCATGCAAATATATCCTAAAATAAGTCCATAGATGGTCAAATTAGGAAAAAAGGAATATATTAGAGATACTAAGTAGCTCAGACATAGTTCAAAGCATATGCCTGTTAATAACAGGATACATTAAATTGGCCAATCATTGTAAAGAACATCCAGAAAACTAACAGCATTATCAAAATAATAGTACATAAGAGCGAGAAACTACTCGGATATTAAGTTCTTATGCTTATAAGAAATAATGCCCCAACCGTAAAAACAGTATGATAATTACCTGAGTCATCAAAATTATCAATGGTAATAAGATGCTAAACAATCCACTTTTTAATGGAAAAAATGTAAGCAGTAAATACAGCATTAAATAATGTGTATTATGCTTATTTTTAAGTAAATATATTGAATGATAAATATTTTAAATAAGGTAGTTGAGTCAAGAAAACTTCCATTGAGCTTTCCAAAGAGTAAAAAAACCACTGACAATAAACGATTGAATGCTTGACACAAGCCAAACACAATAAAGTAATCAATGAGCACGCTTTGAACAGCCACAAGTTACACAATGTTCAATCTCCTTGCAGCCCTTAATAAAATACATAAACCATACAGTCTACACCTAATTTTCGTCTTTCATGCTTTGAGAATGTTGAAGGCAGGTTTCTACATATTCCTTGTTGCTCCAAGTAACCTAGAAAGAGATATTTGAAAGCTGTTATGTATACTTACCTATTTTCACCAGTGGCACAGATACATGTGTATGAGCAATGCCTGCAGCCTCCATACATGTAGGTGTGGTGAAGAAATATGCTTTCCAACTGATACTCTTTCATGCCAGCTCGAGCATTCCTCATAACCTGGTTAACCCAAGAAACTTTTAGTATAAAAGTATAAAAGTAAAAGAAAAGCTTCCCATTAATTACAAATAGAAATCATCACAAAGAATGTCAAATTTGCTCCTACTAACTTAAAAGTTAGACCTAATTTAAGCTAAATGAACTGACTCTAATATGTGCTCCTAAGTCCCAAGATATAACAGTACACCACAATAAAGACAAAAACAAGAAACTGATACAACAAAATCTTCAGCAATTTGACATTTATTTACATAAAAAGATATACTCTTGAGAATATTATGACATCTTCTATATTATTATATAACTATTTCAGATAAAACATAGATGATATATTAGTTAATCAAATTTCCAAATGTACAATTAATTTAGCCCACGAACAGAGAAATTACTACTTAAGTATATGTTGAGAGAAATTGTGATTCAGATTTATGATCAAAATGTTACCATTTCTGTATTATTCTATCATCACCTAAAAAATAAATGTTTTTAGTTAATAAATATCTTGATTTCGAAATTCTATACATTTAATTAACTCCAGTAATAGCCTAATAGGTGCCGAAGACAATTCATCTGTGCATGTGTAAATCCTATAATTTGGTATCACCATTGATTTAAGTAATCATTAACTTTTTTTAAAAGAAAAGATAGAATTGAGCATCACAGAAAATAAAGGCAAAAACTAATAAATAATATGTCATGCTAATAAATGCAGTTAGAGAGATGTAGTCTACCTCGACATGAGCTTCAGAGCTTATGTCATTAGCAAACTGAATAATTTCAAGCTCCAAATCTGATTTTATGACACGGCATTCAGTCAAAATAGGATGTAAGATATTCAAATCTGTGTCAAACATATTTATCCCCTGCAAGAGGTTTATACAAAATTACTGAATGCACAATCACCGAAGAAAGTAAAGTAGCTTAATAGCGGGCAGTGCAATGATGACACCAAGTAGTCTTAAGGACAAAATAATGAACAAGAACCTCGAATTCTGCTGGTTTTGAGAAGTTATTGCTGTCAGTATTAAGGCCATGCAAGAGAAATAGCAGAGGTTTCTCAACTTCCTTGCTGAGCTCATGCAATACTTTGACAATTTCATCAGTATAATAAACCATGTCGACCATGTACCTTTCCTGCAAAAGAAAATTATACGTAAGCTTTGATAACAAAATACTTTTAAACGCTGAAACATAAATCCAAGAAACATTTTAGGCAGAAAACCTGAAAATGTTGCAATGGCTTTATTTCTCCCAACCAAACAGCATAATCAGCAGGCAACCTGGGAGCAAATAAAATAGATTTCCCTGTCGCAACATCCTCAAAGGAAAAACCATAAAAGAGAAATGTAAATAGCACTTAAAATTTGAATATTGGGAATAAGAATGATAAAGCTATAAGGAAATGATAAGCTATAGAAACAATACAAATTTTCGTTATCCAGAAAACATGGCTTCAAAATCATACTTCGAAACTCAGGTATATTAGTCGTGCTAACTGATACTGCTAAAGCACTAAAGCAAAATGGATTGTCTTATAACAATTTTGCATAGATAATTTAAAATCCTACAATTTCCTGAGTTGGAACAGGAAGGAAATCAATGAAGCACCATATACAGTTACTCATTAAGTATCAAATCAAGAATCCGTACCTCATCACAAAAACGCAAAAACTAAGACATTTTCATGACTAATACGGAAATTCAAAAAATGAAATAATGAAACGGTCTTGATTTACATCTGCAATGCTAATCATTCTCGAAGAACGAAAAAGTTCAATTATAATTTATAAAACAAACTATTGCGGTGTTTCTCCAGAACAACACTAAGATTGTCTTTTCCAATATTGAGCTAATAACTTACAATAGCGCCATAGAAGCCGGGTTCCATAACTCCAAACAGATAAGCGAAATAACTCTCTTGCCTACATAGCAAGTTCCGCACACCAATCACAAATCAAACAAGCAACAAAATCCAAAAGCATCATCAACAATTACCTGAAGAGTTCTAAGTGATCAGTACAGTAGCGAGTTTTTTCCTCGCCTCCCTAAGCGATTCACACAAACAAGCCAAACAAATGCGCATCAAAAAGCGATCATAAACAGCTGAATTAACATTCAGGACTGGATGCAACATGTAAGAGTATACACACCTGAAGCAGAACAACGCCGTGGAGAGGACGAGAGGCTTCGATGAGGTGTCGACGAAGCGATAAGACGAGCTTTTCACGGTTGCTGACGTGAAGCTCCATCGGAACTCGAGGAGGCGATGGAGCCATTGATATGTTGGCTTCTGTATCTCGATTCGGCCAGTCGCCGATGACTGATCTTTGCTGTGGCTTGTAGTTTGAGACTTTATTTGACGATCTGTTCTACGCACCGTTTAATGTATATGGGCCTGGCTTATCAATTTATGAGCCTATCATCCTTTATAAGGCCCAGATATACTAAGTTTAGGAGTTTTATGGGTCGATTGAAAATTTTTCCCAACTCAAAATTGGCCCTCATAATAAAATTTCTGAAAATTTTCATAGGATAGCTTGGTTTTCTGTTCACTGGCAGAGGTACCGGCCCTGCCCGAGCCCGCTGGAATTCTCAAATTTTTATAAAGCACTGCCCTAGCCTGAGCCCACTAAAGCCGGATGCTTTATCGACTGATTTAATTTTTATACAAATACCCAAGATAAGCCTGATAAATAATAATTATATTTATTAAATATTTATATAGTATATTTAATATTTATTTTGGATTTTTATATATTAATCCATCGAATTAGTACAATATTTCTATCTATTTATTAAATTATTCAAGTAAATAATATAATTATATGTTAGATTTGATAAAAATTTTCTTATTTTACTCTTTTAGTATACGGGAAATTTTAAAAGGAAAGATTTTATAGGCTTTGGGCCGGATTTGGGAATGAAATCTGAAGTCCGGTCTGAGTTTAGCCCGAGCCCGAAGCTTTAAAGTATGAGCCGGTCCGGGCTTGGGTTGACCTTTTTAATCAAAAATCCAATTAGGCCCGACCCAAACCTGACTCAGCCCGCCCGACGAAGAAGTCTATTTTTCTGTAACCAATTTGAATTTGGCATTTTATTTATTGAGGTGAAAAGGAATTTAAATGTTTTATGGAAAAGTTTTACCAATTGTTCTATTTTGTGATTACACTAAACAAACATTCTGAATCAATTGATCATTTAGGTTAATATAGAACTTGGCATTAAAAGATTATCCATGAGCTTTCACAAGTATTTATTGTTATCATGAACTTAGTAAAAATTAAAAATTTGCTCCTTAAACTTGTTTAATGCGTCATATGAGCTCCTTAAATTTGAATAAATCAAATCGCATAACTACTATCATCTTACAAGACACGTAATAAATAGAGGCATATGTATTGGTACACTCTTATCAAGTTTATGGTAAAAACTACTATAATTTTTTAAAGTTTAGGGATGTAATATGTGTTGTGTCAAATTCAAATATTAGGCCTCCAAAAATTTATAAATTTACATGAATTTATTTGGTCTTCGTTCAACTCAATATTAAAAAATAGTGTAAACTTTAAAAAAGTACTTTGAGGTTTCACTCATTTGTAAAATGGGGTTTGAGGAATTTTTTTTTGCAAAATAGGGTCCGTGGTTTAAAAAATTTACAAATAAAGGATCCTCAATATTAAATTATGTCACGAAAATGGATAATCTTGTTCGTTTTTATCTAAATTTCTGCGGGATGGTCATTATAAATACAATACACATTGATGAAATTTTCTGCAAATTTTTTATTAGTGCAAGTATTTTTTTAGTTAAATTATGATAACAAACTTTAAAAAATCATAAAAAATAAAAAAAATCTTCAAAAATTACTCAAATAATGACGTATAATTTTTAAATAATAAGGTTAAATTATTCGAATGTTAAATTGTTAAAAATATTCAGTGTAACACCACTATTCTGAATTCATAAGCCCCCTTTTACAATTTTTTAAAATCACAGCCCCATTTTGTAAAAAAAAATTCCTCAGACCCCATTTTATAAATAAGTGAAACCGCAAGATACTTTTTTAAAGTTTACCTAAAAAACATAACTTTAGCTTGTTTAAAACAAAACTTCACCCTTTATATAAGATAAAAATGATCTTCCTTTTTTATTTAATTAAATTACAAGGCCCGCTAACCTTAAGAGTGTGGTCTAGTGATATGGGCTAGTTCATTCTTAAGCATCTATCAGAGATTAAATCTTGGGATGTGCATGGAGCAACCTTAAATCTTGGAGCCAATCATCATACCCTTTAAAACACCTGTAAATTGGCGATTGTGGATTATATTGAATGTGGACATTGTTTAAACATGTTGCCCATAATTAAGACCCAGTGACAGTGAAAAACCAAAAAAAATTACAAGGCCTTCTCAAATGTTGTTATGGCTGCATCATTCACTATTGTTGACGATATATTTCATAGTAAACTACATGTATGTGCACTACTCCACTGACATAAATTATTGTCATTTTATTTATTGTTACTCTTTGTACTTGTATTGTATTTGGACTTTGACCTTTTATGCAAAGTGACATGTTAAAAAATATATTTTTTAAAATGCAAATATGAATTCCAGTATGGGTGTAGTCCGCTCAATATGAAGGATACGACATTTATCGGAACTTTAACGTATGTATTGTTTATTTTTATGGATTTAAATAAAGCTATTATAGTACTTACTTTTGTCAATAATTCCAAAAAAATAAAAGCAAAGAAACTTCCTCTTATACAACACAAAAACAATGAAATTGTTTTAATGTTCAATTTATACAATTTGTGGCATTGTTTGCTATCTCTAAAGTGAAATTTGAGGTTGAAATAATTGTTACAATATGAAGTCGAAGGTTGTTAATAAAATATGGAGCTTATAATGTTTTAGTCAGGGACCTTTTTAACTAAACTGAAACTATATTGGGCTGAATTCATTGAGTTTATAACTATTTTGATTTTAATAAAATCGCTTTTAACTATTAATAGACTTTATAGACCATGATGAACGATATAAGTTTGTGTGTAAGTGGGTACGTACAAACCGGTCATCAGTGTTATTAAAACTGTATGTATCGGTTGGTTCGATCGATTTTACAGTAAATCGGTTATGGCTACGGTAGAGTTCGACATAAAAACGATTTTTTAAAAAGGCAATGGAAATAACGTGTTGCAAAAGACCTAGAAAGCGTTGTTAAAAACCCAATAAGCGCAATAGCCACTGGAAATACGCAGAAGCATTCCAATACCCCTCTGGCAACACACAAGCGTTGCTAAAGACCCAAAGCATGCAATAACCACTAAAAACCCAAAATAATATATATCTTCTAAAAATAAAAAAACCAACAAACCACCGATTATATCAATAATACAGCGTACTACTAATTTCACCGATATAATATCTGGTCCGATATTGATAACTTTGTTGATCATATAATAAAAAATCATTTTACTTGTACTGAATGCAGTGCTGTATAGTGGTGTTTATTTTAATGCTAGTACAAACTTACAAGTTGACAAATAAAGAAATTTATTGTCTTTTGTAGAAACTAACACATGAAAAGATATAAAATGGCAATTTCATTGTTGCCAATACATGTGTTTTGCTTCAAATTGATTCATTATAAGACAAAAATATAAAATTGCAGTAGCAACTATCCGGATTTCTTGGGTTAGTTTCAATTTAAAAAGATTTTATTTTTACAAGTCTTTTAAAAAAACTTTGTAGGGTAGGTTTCTAAAAATAAAGGCATGTTAGCCCTAATTTTATGGTGTAATGTGAGAGTTTAGGTCAGAAAGAGAAAATTTGTTTGTTACCTTATGCCTGAAATTAATAAGCTATATAGCTAGTTGCTCTTATATGGAGCTTTGTGACAAACCCAATAACAGAGAATAAAAAATTCTATTACAACGTATTTGAAGTGGATTGCTGTGGTTACAACTTATAATTTGTAAATTAAGCAATTTTGCTGTTGATATTGAGTGTTTGTTTTTCGACTATTTTAACAATTATTTGTTTTTTTTTTTTACTAAATTGTGGTTGTATTTGTTTGATTGTGGTAATAATATAAAGCTTTTGGTTATTTTGGAGACAAAATATTACCAAAAATTGTGATAGTTCTAGCAATACTTATACATATGGTTGCATGGATAAGCTTTGAGTGTCCAACACGATATAGACATGATAGTTTAAAAGAATATGCATTTAGACAGAGCTAGAACACGATAATTAAAATAAATAATTGACTATATATATATAATAAAATTCATATGCAACAAATGCGTTTTAATTAACTCGAATGTATGCCATTTACTTTTCTTGCCTACATTGTTGCAATTAAATGTCTTATTCTTCAACCCCCACTATTTTTTCTATTTTTGTCACACGTTTCCACAAAGGAGTTTTACTAACTTCTACATGGAGTATCCGAGATATGTACATGGAGTATTCGAAAAGTGTCCATCCTACGTACAGTGTCCGTTTAAAATTTGGAGTGTCGGACACGTTTCTAACGAGTGTCTGTGTTCGATACGTATCCAACAGTGTCCATGCTTCATTGTCGAGAACATAACTGGTCAATTTTTTTTTTTTGTAATTTAGCTTCTAAAATAGATATAGGATATCAACTAGTTTATGAGATTTTTGTGACTTGATTAGCATAGAAATTATGCATAGTAGTATATCATTCATAAAGTTTACTAAGTCTAACACATATATTTGGGCATGGTAGAGCGCCTAACTAAAAATCTAGTAGCCTAACTCTGTCTCAACTATTAAAAAGTCATAAAGTCGGGTCCGGCCAGCCGTGAAATCCAAGTTGAAAACTGCATTTTGATCCCTAAGTTTATTTGGTCCACATTGGACGTAGATGAAATTTAGCCATCAATAGTTCAATTTCTAAATTGGTACTCAAAGTTTTACTTTGAGCATGTTTTACCCTTGAACTCATTTGGTAGGTCAAACTGACATCCAGTACATGACACTGACATATTATTTTGAAGTAAATTTATTCATAAGCAATTTGATTGTAACTGTATAAATTATGAAATAACTAATTTCATCAAGTGGATGTTTTCCTCTGTTGTCATTGTTCTCCAATCAGGTTCTACAATTTGCATTATCAAGTTGACACAATTGTTCAATGATTCATAATATTTTTTTCAACAAATATAATTTAAAATTGTGACGTATAATTAAATCAAGCAGTCATGTGTTTCATCAATTTACGAGATATTATCTGTTTATATATTAATCAACATAACTAATTATTAGCATATATATACATAAATAAATTACCTCTTTCAAGAGTTCCAATGTCACATATATAAATATATATACTACTACTATATCATATCTTCATGATTATTATTTGATATAAATGATTAATGTGACACTATCAAAGCGTGTGCGGCAACTTGGTTGGCATTGTTATTCTTTTATAATAATAGTATAAAAGATAATAATGAAAATTTGTTATTCTTTATTGAATATAAATATTTTAAAATTTGTTACCACTATTTTGTATTTTTACAACGTAATATTAATTTTATATTTTTTCACTGGTTAAAACTTTAATAGAAAAAATAAATAAATCATTTCTTCTAAGTAGACAAGCAGGTTCAGTTTTGATATTTCGAGGGTCTTAGATGAAATTAGAAATATTGGCCCTTTTACTATAAAATATTCATGTGAAACTGAAATATATTCTAATAAATACAAAATAAAAATTATTTTAAAGTTTTAGTTTGATTTAATAATTTAATCATCTAAAAAGTTCTTATTGTTTATATATATATATATAAGATAAAAAATTATGGGCCCATGAACCCTACACTGTTGCACCTTTGATCTATATTCAGGGCCGGCTCTATAGGCAAGTAGCCTTTAAAACTACTTAAATTCAATATGTTGAAGAAAAGCGTTTACTTCGCAATATATACCTGTAAAACCTTCATCATTTTAGTTCAAAAGCATTAGGCATGTATATTTGAACTAATTTTTAAGTATCTATATAAAAATAATTAAATATGATATATTAAATATGTTTCCTATTTTTGATGAAGAAATATGTATATATAATTTTATCATTGAAAAGAAAAATGTATGAATAAGACCTACTTAGTAAATATAAAATAAATTTAATTTGATTGTAATATAAAAAAAAGTGAAAAACTTATGCTAAGTTGGGTGTGGAGCTTGTTAAATCACACATTTTTAGTATAAACTAATAATACAAGCATGTTTATGAAAGATGGAAAATTTTCCACGCACTAAAAGGCAGTTTTTGGAACATATGTTAGATTAGTTTAAAAATTAATAAAACTGAATTTGGTGTTTATTTTATACTAAATTATTAATATCCATTCATCAAAAAACAATTAGCTTCATATGTGTGTTTATATATGCCTTTTCAATTGCATTGCCTAGTTGGCTTACTTATATAAAATTATCTCTATGCCAATTCAAACACTTTACATATAGTTGACCTAATTGAAAATTCAACAAATATAAGTTTTTAATTTCAATTTGGATTAATATATGTGTAGTAAAAAAGTTCCTCTATTTTATTACTCCTCAAGTACTTATAGCTAACATATGTCAAACAAGTTGTAGCTCTACCATTGTCTACAAAAGGTGTGCAAAAGGTACCGGAGGAGTAACTACTTTCAATTGCCAGCAAATTTTATGAGTATAGGAGTTTGAGACAATTTGACTTCTAATAGTTAAGTCAGCATTATCAATCCATTAGAATTTTGCATCCCATTGAATAAGTTCATATACTGACCCTAAATGCCATTTACATCATTTTTTAGTATTCATCTTTAGTAAAGCATCAACCTTCTTATATAGTCATGTAGTGGTTAAATGGACACTAATATTCTTTGTCATGCGTTGAATATGAAGATGGTTGCTCTTATTTTAAGTCTTTTATTTCATATTGTAAAAGATTATTTTTTTCAGTTCTTATTTGTTTTCTTTAAATATTAGAGATGCTAATATTACATCTCATGAATTAGTTCGACAAGGTACCCAGAATGATCTTTCAAGCGTGTAGTTCAACAATCCGCCATCCAAGTCTGACCCTGACAATTTGAAGGCTCAAGGTCAAATAATATTAAAGTAGTAAAATGAGGTCCTCAATAAAAAAAATTGCAATAAATACTTGCTTTTTTTTTTTGCAAAAAGTAGGATTTTAACTCTTAACCTCTTATAAATTTAACTAATTCTTTACCAATTGATCTAACATTTTTTAATGTTTATTTTTATCTTTTTAATAATAATAACTACTAAAACTTCAAACGAAAATATATTTTTCGGCCTCTTTCAATTACAAATTCTAGGCGGTGGCACCTGTCCGTCACCCCTCATGGCCAGCCCTGCCCTCTTGTATTGGTCGTTGCCTGAGTTAATACAATCCTCCTACTTCCATAAAAAAATAATAAAAATATTTGAGTTGTTTAAATTATAAACAATATTTGTAAACTAAAAATAAATATGCCGGTGACGAAAATTTAGAAGATATATTTCATTTAATGATAATGGATTATGTTTTTTGTCTACTTTTTCTGATTCATTCTCCGAAGTCAAAAGAAATTGAAGCAAAATATGATGGTTTACCAACTAGTGGTGATATTAATACCCATATATCAAAGTATCAAAAAAAAAATCCATATATCAAAAAATTGAATTAAATCGTGTATTGAAAATCTTCCATCAAGACCTAATTTAATGCCACGTGTTTAAATTTTATTCGAATTTTCTATTTATTTGAAAAACAATCAATGCATAGACGTGGGGGAAAACTATAGATATCCCCAATTAGTGTGTATATACTCTGTGTTAGTATTTTAGTGTAATTGAATTGACTAATTGATCATTGCGATCGTAATATTTTATCGAACAAGAGTGTAGAGTGCAGAGTGCATGCTTGTTCGAATTCAATTATGATTTCAGGGGCAGAGCCCCCGACTGGGGTCGAGCTATCAGGTTAGCACGAAAACTTTTTTATTTTCGAATAAAGTTTTTGTGTAAAAAATTCATTTTTCGAATAAATTTTAACCTAGAGAAGGGTCCATGTCGCGCTTGCTACTTTACTGGAGAGAAATAGTAGGTTTTGGACCATAAAGCCACGATCATGACACGCTATTGTTTTCGAACCGTTATTTACAGTTATTTGAAGTTTTCTTTATAAAGGAAACTAGGCATTGCCAAAGAAAAAAAAAATAGTTTTTCAAATCTGAAAAACAGGTACTTCTGGTACATTACATTCACAATAAATTTGTTCAAAGTTTCTGATCATTTTCTAATTTTATCTGATTGAATTATTTGATAGTACCGTCAAATAAGTTTTAATCTAAAAGTGTTCATCACGACTTCAGAATTATCCAAACGTTCTATCAAATTTCCCCAACACCATGTCGGTTATATAATGTCAGTTTAATTTTATTGCGGAAAATATCATGCTTAATTAATTTTGATGTGATAATATTGGAAAAATACAAATTAAATCAAAATGTGCCGGTGGAGTACTACATATGTACTAATATAAAAAATTTGATAGGAATTAAAATTTTGAATATATTTGATGTAGTCAAATGTTATGTGGGGAACATTTTAATGGCTTACAACTGTTCACATTAAGAACCATAAACAAAAAACAAAATTTGAACTGAACATAAGTATTATTTTCTCAACCTTCAGGAAATTTCCAAATTAATGGCATTTTCTCATAAATTTTTATAAGGTGTGTGTATACATATATATAATTGATTAATAAATTCGATAAGACAACCCTTGATTAATAAGGACTACCATATCCATTTTAGTATATCACAAACGTCATAGATCCCTATGGGGTTCACAAAACGTGTTCTTATGATCACAAATCACAAGTCAATTAAGAATATTCACAATAATATATCTGATTTTATATTATATTAATACAAAAGGTAAAAGGAAAAAGTAGAAATATAAATTGTTAATAATAGTGTTCATTGTGCGTGTCAGGCTGGATTTGGATCGGGCTTTGTCGGACTTTTGATAAAAAATATCAACTCAAGTTTGGTTTGGCCCACATTTCAAAACTTCGGGCTCCAGCCGGACTTACGAGGTAATTCCCATGGTCTGTAGATAAATTTTTAATAATTTTTTGTGAATTTAAAAAAATAAATTGATAAAATTATGTATAACTATATTATTTATTTGAAGTTTTAATATACATACAATTTATTGTATTTAAATTTAAAAATTTATTAGTATAAAATATAAAAGTTGAAAATGATCATTTAATACAATATATAATATATAAAAAAATTAAATTATTATTTATCGGGCCGAACTTAGATATTTATTCAAAAAATTAAATCCGATCCATAAAACTTCATGCTATAACGGACTCAAGCTCAAATTGTGCTTATTAAAAATATAGGTTTCTAAATCTGACTCATAAAATTGAGCCCAAACCGACGAACATGTCTAATTATTTAGTATATTGTTTTAGAAATTTATTCAATAACAACCTTTTGACCTTTTGGCAAGATATAATGTAAAGAGATTATTTAGAAACCACATTAACCATTGTTTCTCGGATATTCATATCAAATAACAATTTTAAATATTTAGTTTACTCTTACTTTACGAAATAAAAAATAAGCAGTGTTTGGTAATTAATATAGTTGTTGAGAAACAACATTATTAACAATTTGCTAAACTAACAAGACCTTAAAACCTTAAAAGAGGGCAAGTTTATGGAACAAATTACTATTAGATAAAGTTAATTACCTTTAAAATCCTTAAGTAGCATAGTTAGTACTATAAATCCAACCCACCCAATATTCTAACTTTATCTTACTTTCAAAATGATGTGATCATGATTGGCACAAATGATTCCTACGTGGCAGGTGGCTATTGGCTATATATCTTCCGCGAAGATACATATACCTTATAAATTGGACACAAACAAGCATGCAAAATCCTTTTTAATGTAAGTCCCTCTTCTTTTCAAATTTTTCGCTTTAACTAAATTAAATTGTATTAAAATAAATTGTATTGAGTTTATTTTAGTATAAATTTATAATTATATATAGCTAAATTGAATTGAATTGAATTAATCTGAATTAAAGTAAAGTAGTCGAAATTGTAGTAGAACAAAATATGGCCTAATTCCTTTTAGTTTCTTTTTTCATCTCTGCTTTATAACTGTTTTTAATTTATTAAATATAAACAAAATTTATATAAAAAAATAAACAAAATTGAAATTAAATTAAAAAAAATATAGCCTTAATCTCAACTATATATATTACCACCCCTCTACCAGAATTTCGTTTTTACTGGACATGTCTTGTAACTGCTCATAATCATCTCATTATAATTTAGTAACTACAAATATGTATTCAAAACGTGTTAATTCTTCGTTGTTTCGAAGCTAAAGCAAAAAAGTTATAACCACCAAGCAGTAATTCGTGTGAAGTTGTGTTTCAAACCTCACAATTACCAAATATTGACAATATGCCTTTTTTATATCACAATTCATTGTAGTTCAGTTTAAATTAATTTAATTCAATTCAATTTAATTATGTATAATTATAAATTTATACTAAAATAAATTTATTTCAGTACAATTCAACTCACTTCAATTCAATTCAGTTGAGCTAAGTTTAACTTAATTCAGCTCAACTTTAAGAAGTTGAAAAGACCAGACCTACCTAAGGCATGAAACAAGACAATTAGAGACTAAGTAAGATGATTAAGCCCATTTCATGTCGGTCATTGCCTTGAAAAACGAGAATAATCCTAATCTTAATCCTAATTAAATAATATAATATGTGTATTTATGTATTTCTTACAGACATTTCCTTTTCACTTGTAGTCCATATGTGTAACAATGAAAGTGACAAACATGGGCAATTTCATTATTACAAGTGACAAATTAAGCTGTTGGTCACCTAGTATTAAACAAAAAGTAAAACTCCTAATTATATTAATTAATTGCAAACCCATTGCTTTTGATTATATTTATATATATTATATGCAAGAATTTGAAATTCAACCCTAAACATGTCATTATCCATCGTTAATGTGTCTTCTTAGGTGCTTCCCTTATTAGCTGCAGCTCAGTTGGAATACACTTATTTATGCTAATTAGTAATTAATTACATGCTTTTCATAAAAAAAATAAATACTAGAAAAAATAACAGTGTTTTAAAACTCTCCGCCTATATTTTGAAGCTCGTTGCCCGACTTTTCATGTCTCAGGCACCGAACGTCCAGGCACTACCTAGTCTGATTTTTTCCCCAATTTTTAAGATATTGATACCTATAATAATTATAGTTCAATATTTTCAATTCAAAAAGGTAGCACGGTTGGTAAAACTAATGTACAATAAAATATTTTCACCATATAATTTTTATTTTGAATCTCAAACCGAGAAATAGTACGCTATAAACCATAAAAAAATTAGTGAAGATATTTGTTTTTAAGGAATTTATTTTAATGTTGATGTGTTTTTATATAAAAATTAACTAAGACTTATATTTTCATATGCTAAACTATATTTGTTGTAAAATATTATTGTATTATAATTAATTTTTTAGTTAAATTTATATTTTTATCTATTAATAATTATAAAAAATAAAAAAATTTATAAATCTACCCTGGCGCCGCCTAAGCATTCAAAGTTCCGACCACCCAATTAGCGCTTCGCGCTTTTTAAAACCTTGAAAAATAAATAATGGGAGTTGGAAGAGTAGATATTCTCAATATATTGCATAAAATTTTGGTATTTATGCGGTACTATCTTGTACTATAATTTAATTTAGTTCAATTCAGTTCAGTTAACTTCAGTTTAGTTCAGTTTAGCTATGCGTAATCATAAATTTATACTAAAATAAGTTCAGTTCAATTCACTACATATCACTTTAATTTAATTAACTTCAATTCAATTCAATTTAACTTTCAGGAATCGAAAAGAATATGGCCTTAAAACTGAAAAAGGTTAAGATGGAAATCTGGTGATGAGGAACGGTTGATATTTGTCTGCATAATACAGACCAAAGCCGCCGAATTTATATAATTTTTGCATTTCAAGTTATCTAATCCAATCTATTACTAATTGCAAAATCTCATGATATTTTAGTTTCTAACACATGGATAATTTATATTTCCCCACGTCGACCTATCAATCATTTTACTCTAATTTTATTTGTCTTTTTTTTTAAATAGGCTAATTTTAATTTAATTAACACTAATATATAAATATAAGAATTTATACGGAAGATCGAGTTTTTTAACATATAAAAACTTCTTAATATACATTTTAATATATGCACAGATGAAGTTCGAAATTATAATACTTTGAAAATCATTTGTGCAAATGTCGAAATATATATGAGTGTTATCATATATATACATTATTTATCCTTTAAATTTGATACGGAAAATTAAATGTCACATTAAATTTTTAAAAATTTCAACTTATAATCTCTTGAACTTGGCGAAAGTGCATCAGTTTGTCCCCTTGCCACGTGTCATCTTCTGATTGGAGAAAGAAAAATAGGAACAATAACATCTTTGAAAAATTAAACCAACCAGAAGCTGACACATGATATTGATGAGCAAACTGATGCACTTTTATTAAAATTATGGGGCTAATTGAAACTCTGGAAATTTTAGATGACATTCAACTTCATGTATCAAATTTAAGGGGATTCTTATGCATTTCACCTTATTTTTATATGTTAAATAAACGACGGCTACATATGTGTAGTCTTTTTCTTTCTTTAAACAAATAAATAAATAGTGACCCAAATATTCTTCTACCTCTCATATGGACCTTTTCTTTCTTTTTGATTTAATTCATTTGATTTATTTCAATTATTTGTTAGTTTATTGTATAGGTTTGTTAGTTGAAATCCTATACAAACAACATAATCTTTACAAATATCTTTCATTTCTTACATATACGTAATGCAAATTTTACCAACCACAATATTATTCTCTCATTTCTAGTTAATTACCTACACTTAAGCTTTAATCTCTCAACCTAATAAACCAGTAGTAAAAACAAAGTGTGCTATTTATATTAAGTAGCCCAAATTAGATGATTTCTTTTTACATTATTGGAGTGTACTTAGTGAGGGTGCTAGTATGCCAAATGTGGACCTCAATCGTTTCCATGTTGCACTCCGGGGGAGTGGAAGTGAGGCACTGAGCAACAATATAGGCAATTTTCCAATTTTTAGTGGCTGGAGTAGGGCTGGTACCTTATCCAACCCCATTGCCACCACCCCGAGTGTATCCACTCATGGGATCGAGTTGGTGTATATACACACACACACCCACCAAAAAAGGAGGGGAAAATTGTATAAAACCATACATAAAGTTTGGACTACAAAAAAAAATCCAGAATACTTCGAAATATTGTAAATTACTCACATAAAATGTGTTCAATGTACCAAAACTTATAAAATAAATAAATATCGACTCATAAACTAAAGGCCGATCACATCTATAACGTCCTGCTCTTGGCAATAAACGCCTAATATACAGTTTGAACTTATAAATTTTCCATTTTCCATCTTGAATATGTAAAAAATGCATCAGCCTATCCACTTATTACTGAATGATAATTTTGATTTTGTGATATGTTATATAGGATGAAGATGACTATTTGGTTCTATCCAAGTTGAGTGACCGATAGGATAACTTCGTCAAATTTCATAAGCAAAAAGTAGTTACATTTACCAAGTTCAAGGCGGCCATCGAAAATCGTGAAACTATAGTCTAACGATAGATATTTAGGCCATGTTTCATTTAACTTCTGAAAGTTGAGCTGAACTTATTCCAGTGTAAATTTATAATTGCATAGAGTTGAACTAAGCTGAACTTATTCTAGTATAAATTTATAATTATATAGAGTTGAACTGAATTGAACTGGAATAAACTACATTAAATTGGAGTCCAAGAGAACAGTATGAAGTTTAGAGGTCAAAACTCAATTAGTAGCAGAATTGAGTCCATAACTAGATATAAGTACACTGTTAAGTACCATAATTAAGGATTAATCGTTAGTCACTATTAATTCTGTTGTTGCTAGTGGGCCCATAGAGATCTTTAAAAAGCTTTCTATTTTGTCCTAATTCGGTTCCCAAAATCAGAATCTCAATCTTGAATTGTTATCTATCTCATGATCATCACAGCTATAACAACTCTTAGATCTCTTGAAATATTTTTCAAGCTTTTATTTTGTAACTAAATGATTTATCTGTTAATTTGGTTTCAATAGCTCAAGTTTTGTTACCAAAATGATTTGATTAGTCATATGTTTGATACACTGTAACATAACTACCATTGCTTAATTATTTAAAGGGTTAACTTCAAAAAACTCATATGGTTTTACTCGTTTTAAAAAAGGCTCTGGTGTTTTTCTTAAAATGGCACTTTAGTATCAAACGTTAGCAAACAACGGATTTTCTCTTAAAAATTTTAGTTATATATACTGAATTTTCAAGGTGAATAATCATATTTTTTTGTTTTAAAATTGGCAAACTTGGGGTTTTCCGAAAATACCCTTTGCCAACTCAGAATAACTAACGTTGTTAAGAGAAAATCCGTTTTTTTGCTAACGTTTGATACCAAAAGGGCCGTTTTAAAAAAAAAACATAAGGGTCTTTTTGAAAAAGCGTGAAACCAGAAAGAGATTTTTAAAATTAACCCTTATTTAAATTAAATTGTGAATCCAAATCAAAATATATCAGTATCCATAAAAATTTAGAATTTGATCATACATGAAAGCTATACAACATTACAAGTAGGTTAAATAAAATCGGGTTTTTTTATATAATCTTTAAATAAAAAATTTTAATTTGTTATCTTTATTTTTGGTAATTTTTTCTAAAATTAGTTAAGAGTAACGCTATAAACATTTCACTTCATAAATTACAAAAAGTGACGAAAAAGTGATATTTATGGCGGAAAGTATAATATGAGAAAAAAAAATATACCTTCTTTTCAAGGATTTGAATTCTATACTTACCTTCATAGTGAGATAAAAAAAATATTTAGGGATGTGAATTAAATCTTAACCTTTCAATATTTTTCAAATTTATCTAATTTTTTTACAACTTTAAATATTCTAAATTCCGAAAGTTAATGTTCAATGCTCTACATATCCATACCCACAAACTTAAAAATATTGATAAAATTTTATCAACGCAACTAAATCAATTTCATTTCCAAAGTGTGCATATATTACATGCACGGTGTTTTAATATTATTGATTCAAAAAATCAAATCAATTAAAGTTTGATACGTGAAATAAAAATTGAAAAGTCAAACAAAATAGTTGTACACGGGAGCAAAAACTATAAATTTCAAAAAGTTTTGTGAAATAAATTGCTTAATACATTAGCTTCGATAACTTTTATTATTGGACGCCTTTAATTTATAAATGTCTTTATTAAATTTTTGAATTTGGTAAATGTATTCACTGCAATTCCCTCAGTATCACGTGTCATCTTGTGATTGATTTAACTTTTCAAAGATGTCAAATTTTTTATTTTTCTCTTTCCAATCAGAAGGTAACACGTGGTATTGAGATGGCTATAATGAATATTTTTATCAAGTTCAGAAGAGTTGGTAAAAATATCTATAAATTGGAGGCCAAATAATAAAAATTATCAATTTAAAGGGGTCAAATATGTATTAATTCGAATAATTTCATTACAATTTCTATACTTTTGTTAAGTAGATTATGAAATAAAATGTTAATCCGACAGACAATTATAGTTTCAGAAGTATTTCAGTGCAGGACAAAAATTGACTGAACAAATTGAAGGGTTAATGACTTGTTGTTTTCAACTTATATTCAGTTCAATCTAGTTTAATATTTATCAGTACTGCATATATATAAATTTATATTGAAATAAGTTAAGTTCAGTTCAGTTCAGTTCAATTCAATTCAATTCAGTTCAACTCTACTATTTATAAGTTGAAAATAATATATATATATTTTTATTTTCAAGAAATTTACCTATAGTTAATTCACACATAGCACCCACCCTATGTCAAGTGTCAACTACCATGTTCGGCGTGTAGATCTTGAAGAAGATTGAGGTGAAGAACGGTTTAACAACACGACACAACCAAACAGTTGTCATTTTTATTAATTTTCAATCTGTGAAAAAAAGGTGAGATTTTTCCATATTTGCTTACATTACCCAATCAATTATTTGATATTTTATATTTTTAATAAATTATATAATTCTCATCAATAACCAGGCCCTTAGTGGCCCCCCCTCCCCCTTTTCTTCTTAAACAAACTGCTCTATATAAATGCCTTCTTCCCATTTCTTTCATTCATCAAACTCAATTCCAAGTCTCTCTCTCTTCTTCTTCAATTTACACATACAATTCATATAAAATCAGTAAATTATACTCTTAATTGTAATTATTACTCAGTTAATTACCCAATCAATGGCAATTGAGATAGAACAACCAGGCACAGTTGGCCTATCAACAGTTGCCATCTCCGAAACTCACGGAGAAGATTCACCTTACTTCGCCGGTTGGAAAGCTTACGATGAGAATCCTTACGATGAATCCTCGAACCCTGATGGAGTTATCCAAATGGGTCTCGCCGAGAATCAAGTATGTATATGTGGATTCTAACACGGTATCAGAGGATGAACCTTAGTTTTTTAGAACTTAAACTGATCGAGTTTTGTTTTTTTTCGTTTTGTTTAGGTTTCGTTTGATTTGTTGGAAGAGTACTTAGAGAAGCATCCGGAAGCGAGCATTATGGGAAAAGGCGCTCCGAGTTTTAAAGACAATGCGTTGTTCCAAGACTATCATGGCCTCCTCTCTTTTCGGCAGGCAATGGCGAGTTTCATGGAGGAAATTCGAGGCGGTCGGGCTAAATTTGACCCTTCCAGGGTTGTTCTTACGGCAGGCGCAACCGCGGCTAATGAGCTCATTACTTTCATTATTGCTGATCCCGGCGATGCTTTGCTTGTTCCTACTCCTTACTATCCTGGGTAAGTAGCTAGTTTTATGTAAATCGAAATGTTTTTTTAGACAAATACTTCGATTACCCTATAAACTCGGCTAAAACTGTCTGCTGCCCTCTTGAACTTGGCATACAGTGCATCAGTCTGCCCTCTGAATGCCACACGTTAGCTTCTAGTTGGAGAAAAAAAGTCCCCTAATCAGAAGTTGACACGTGGAATTCATAGCAAATCTGGTGCACTTTTACCAACAAAAGCAAATGAAATTTTAGCGGACAGTAGGCGATTTAGGCCAAGTTTAAGAATTAATGATGTATTTTGCCTTCCTATTATGAAAATGACTCAGTTAGAACTTGTTCTGATGTAAATATTTTTTGTTGTTACAGATTCGATAGAGATTTGAGATGGAGAACTGGAGTGAAAATTGTTCCGATTCACTGCGATAGCTCGAACAATTTTCAAGTGACACCCGAAGCAATGGAAGCAGCATGGAAAGAAGCCGAAGCAATGAAAGTTCGAGTTCGAGGAGTTCTCATAACAAACCCTTCGAACCCGTTAGGCTCAACGATCCAAAGACAAGTCTTGGAAGAGATTCTCGATTTCGCTACACGTAAAAACATCCATCTCGTATCCGACGAAATCTACTCGGGATCCGCGTTTTCCTCATCAGAATTCGTGAGCATTGCCGAGATACTCGAATCTCGAAACTACAAAGAAGCGGAAAGAGTTCACATTGTGTATAGTCTCTCGAAAGATCTCGGCCTACCCGGTTTTCGAGTAGGAACAATCTATTCCTACAACGACAAGGCTGTCACAACCGCTAGACGAATGTCGAGTTTCACCTTGATATCGTCACAGACACAACACTTGCTAGCTTGTATGCTGTCTAACAAGGAATTTACAAGGAATTACATCAAGATCAATAGGGAAAGATTGAGAAAACGATACGAAATGATAATAGCCGGATTGAAAAAAGCTGGGATCGAATGTTTACAAGGAAATGCCGGACTTTTTTGCTGGATGAATTTAAGTTCGATTTTGGAAACACCGGCAAGAGAAGGCGAATTGGAGCTTTGGAATTTGATTATTCGAGACGTGAAATTGAATATTTCTCCAGGTTCTTCGTGCCATTGTTCGGAGCTGGGTTGGTTTCGAGTTTGCTTTGCAAATATGAGTGAAAAGACACTTGAAGTTGCGATGAAGAGGATACATGATTTTATGGAACAAAGGAAAAATTAAGATACAGTAAGTAAAAAATTAATATTCTTTTACAGGAATGGAATCTAGGATTTCAATTTTTTTAATGGCTATTGTGCCATTTTGAATATTCTTTTAGAAAAAAAATACAAATGGATTTTTGTATTTATTACAATATATATCAACATCAGGGTTCACATATTGTACGACAATTTTTGTTCTTGTTTTTCTTGCTTTGTACAGGCAAGTTTCCTGGAAAACTCAGTCTGTCCAAATTTGTAATATGTTTGAAAGAAAATATTGTTATCATATATGTTTTGGGTTACCATAGTTATATACTTTTGACTTGGCTTTTTTAATATAGTTCTTTTCATACATGCGTGTCTATTTATATTGAATTTTTTTTATAATATTTACGAGAATATGATATAATCTTGTTTTGATTTTAGTCTCAGTTAAGGTTCTTCACCCCCAATAAGTGTATTTAGTAGGATTCAAACATTGGTCTCCTCCAACTTACTCAGCCTGCTTAGCCAACTTAACTACACCTTGTTAGTCTATTCATATTGAATTCTAATCCTACCACGTGTAAGTGTTTTGTTTAATTTCTCTTAGTAAGAAACTCTTCTATCAATATTGGAAACTTATAAATTACATGTTCCATGATTCAAATCCGAGCAATAATAATTTATCAATTACTTAATGACATTAAGTGAATGTTTGACAACTTTCTTAATAATTAAATTATGCGGTGACAACCTAAAAATATATCAATTTTAAGTGTTCGATAACAACTGTTAACATATGCTTATTTAACTGTTTTACAAATAAAAGGTAATTTTTTTAAAAGATTAGCCTTGCCAAGAAGTAATGAGGAAATTTGTTCCCTTTAAGGTAGATTTTATTCATAAGGTATAATGGTGATTGATTGTTACCTATTGGCCAACAGGATATATAAACATGTGAACTTTTGAAAACTTGTATTTTTATAATATTTACCACTATCTTCAATGAGATAATCTTGTTCGAGACTTAGTCACAGTTCAAGCTCTTCACCCCTCCCAACAAATGCATTTAGTGAGATTCGAACTTTGTTCTCCTCCAACTTACTCATCATGCGTTGCCAACTGAGTTATAGCTTGTTGGGTGAAACCTGTTTTCTTAGATTAGTTTTCTTGATCATTTAGATAACTAATTAAGGAGCTTAAGTAGTAATATCAGTTAATTAATTAAGGATGTGATGTTGTACTAGACATATACACACACATTTCATGGTTGGTGAGAAAACCTTTGAGTTAATTTTCATTAAAATACTACTTAATTACTTGTACTCAAAATCATGGATGCAAATTAACTTAATTAATCCACCTATTCATATATATAGCTAACCAGTTTCCACCAATTGTCTTAATTAACAAACCATATTATAACAAATACTATAGGTTGATATATATCCTTCTTATGTGGCACATTTCAGCCATTATTAAGCATAAATAAGTATGATTAGATCATTATAATTAACATTATGTTGACTGGATTAGCAATAAAACTATAGTTGGTTTTGAAAGATTAGGATTGTTAAGGTGTTAGCTTGGGCCCATGCCCCAAAAGCCAACATCCTACTCATAGTTAATTAGTTGTCAAATCTTATCGGTATCGCATAAATAATATTTATTATATTCATTGCATAAATTTATACAGAATATCAAGTACTCTTACATGAAGCATTCAAATTTGACCGCATGTTAAATGAGAGAAAAGTGTGAAACTTGTTTGGTGCGGGGAGAATTTTATACGGTATGAGATATTTAATACTTATATTCTGTTGGATGTTTGGTACGTAACCATTTTATATATTATAGTAATAAAAAGTGGCTATGTGTCAAACATCCAACGATAAAGGTATTGTTATAATGCTATCGCGCTTGACCAATTAAAACTGATTGTTATCAGTAAAAGTGCTTTTATTATGTTAAAATAAGTGTTCTTCTCCATTGCGGTTCTTGATTCGTTATAGTTATAATTGTTTTTCCTATCCAATCTTACTAAATGACTCTAAGAAAAAAATTTAGGGCCGGTATTGGTTGTTCTTATTTCATGTGTTTTTTTAAACTCCATTTTCAAACTTTTCTTAAAAGAAGCAGATTTGATTTTCATCACACGGTTTTTAAATAATGAGTATGAAGGATTTAAACGTGTTGTTCAAAGCTAAAATATGTAATTCTATTAAAATTTTATAAAAGCAACTTATTAAAATAACGGCTTAAAAAGTTATACCAAACATGCCCCTAGTGCAAAAACAACTTTTGGAAGTTGGAAAAGTACTTCCATATAGGGCTTTATTGAGTCATTAGTTGAAATTACAATTACATTTATAATGGTGTTGTAAATGTTACATCCAGCTAATAATATCATGGGCGTTTATAGAATTAAGCGTATTATTTTCAACTTATAAATAGTTTTATTGAGCTGAAATATATTTATTTTAACGTAAATTTATAAGTTCATAGTACGTAATTATAAGTACTGAACTGAACTGAATATGTTATAAATTTAAAAGAACAAAACTTAAAACTAGCTCACTGACTCTCCGAGCCTATAGAGTGCTAGCCTACAATTATTTCCATCTACACGGTTGTATACTATTCTAGGTTTATAATTATTTCCAATGTAAGATTTCCAACTCATGTAAGCATATTTCCTATGCCAAGTGGTTCCTGGAGGTCTCTTACAAAATTAATTGAAATTATTATTTCTAATGTACACTATTATATAAGTAGTTAGTTAAGGCCGTGTTCTTTTCAACTTATGAAAGTTGAATTGAATTGACCCGACCTGACCTGAAGTTGACTGAACTGAACTGAACTCATTTCAATGTAAATTTATAACTACGCTTGAATTGAAACGAACTGAAATGATATGAACTGAACTAAATTAAATCGAATTGTAGTTCAAGAGAACGGGGCCTCAGTTTATAATTTTGAGAGATTTGTTGGAGATATAGCATGAACATAAAATAGTATTTATATTTACACTGATTAAGTTGAAACCATTAATGTCATGTTCAAGATAGCTAGCATAACACTGGCTTAGTTGATTAAGATGTAATAATACTATTGCACAAGATATGCATGGTTTGATAATAATTGATATTTAACAAGTAATCTATTCTAAATAAATAGATAGAGTCGAAGCAATAATAGAGTGCATACAAGTATTATAGCTGTGGGATAAGCCTCTAATAAAAATACAGAGCATATTTTATGGGATTAACGGTTAGGCTCCTGTGAGGACGTTGTAAATGCCTCGGAGCCCTGGAAAATACTTTTTTAGTTTTACGAATTTTGACTTGTCATGAATTAGCATCATCCTCCATTGTCTCATACCATGAGTTATCATGCGATGAAAGTGACAGTGCTCTCTCAACTGAAGTGGGCAGCTTCCCCTGTGAAATAATTTATATTATGTTTTGCGTGTGACATTTGCTTAATACCAAACGAATTATGGCCCCCAAGATGATACTGTTTGATATCAAAAAGCAACTCTACAGATTTATGATTATAATGGCTGGATAACTATATAAATATATTCACTAATTGCATTATTAGTGCTCTTAAACCCCATTTGAATACCACCATATAATAACTTGCGGATCACATTAATAAATTTATCCTCACCAAACTAAGAATTAGTTAATAGCTAAAATTGTCATTTATTTATTGATTTTAGATATTATCTATAATATATAGGAAGGTCATAATGCATGATGAAACCAATAGTATATGAAAAAATTTAATTTAGTTTTTACTGGTCTCGATTTCAAACGTCAAACTTTGGGGAGTGCTTGAAATGTGCAATAGATTAATTAAGACAAAAAAAAGGCTTAAAAATTATGATATTTGAATTAAGAAAAATTATAGCTACTTTATCATAAATGTATTGAATATCAACTGGTAAAAGCTATTGTCACAACTAAGTATAACTAGTGGCTAACGAGGCTGAATAAATTGGAGAAGAATAATTTTTGAATTTTATTAAGTATATTTATTGGAAGGGGTGAAGAATTTTAACTGTTATTAAGCCCCGAATAAAATTGTCTCAATGAAGATACTTGTAAATATTACAAAAAAAAAAGTGAGACTACTTAATAATTACTACTTCTTTTAAGGCCTAACGCATCAATAACTTCCTCAACTTATCCCCAAAATCCCACTGCCTCCCTGAACTTTGAAAGTGTCCCCATAGCTACCTCAACTTTCAAAAAGTGCACCACTTTGCTCCCTAAATGCCACGTGTTAGCTTTTGATTGGAGAAGAAAAATCTTAAAAAATAATATCTTTAAAAAGTCAAACCAACCAGAAGCTAACACTTGGCATTCAGGAAGCAAAAAGGTGCACTTTTAAAGTCTGAGGTAGCTGTAGGGACACTTCTAAAGTTCAGGAAGGCATCGAGATTTTGGCGACAAGTTGAGGACGTTATTAATGCATTAAGCCAAAAATAGTTTGGGTATACCAATAAGGGTTGGTACAAGTGGTAAGCGGTTTGGTATCGCTTAAGCAAGGTCTTGAGTTCGAATCCTAGTGAATGCAAAAAAAACTTCATTAAGAGACTCACCCACCACATCCAGGTGTGCCACCTGAGTCGAATCTAAATATAATTGGAGTAAAACTTCGATGAACCGAATGAAAAAAAAAGTTTGGATATAAAAATACATTTACATAAGTATATTTACTAAATTAAAATTTATTATCTCCGGGAAAATGGGAAGATTTGTACTAACTTTTTTTATTTATTTAAGGTTAAATATGTAAAAATTATCGTATATTTGGCTTAAATAGTTTATCGTCTCTCCTAATTTATAAAATGAATTATTAACTCCCTCAATTTAGTAATTATGCTCCTGTTATCCTCCTCAACTTTTAAAATGACCTATTAGGCTTAATGCATCTCCAACTATCTGAACTTGTCCCAAAAAATCTACTGCCCCCTGAACTTTAAAAGTGACCCCGTAACTCCCTCAACTTTTCATGAGTGCTCTATTTAGCTCCCTAATGCCACGTGTCAGATTCTGATTGGAGAGAAAAAAAAGAAAAATGACATCTTTGAAAAGTCAAAACTACCAGAAGCTGACACGAGACATTCATGGAGCTAAGTGGAACACTTTTTAAAAGTTAAGGGGGCAATAAATTTTTTAGAACAAATTCAAATAGCTGAAAATGCATTAAGCCGAACCTATTACCTCCGTTAGTTATACTCATTAAATAGAAGTATAATTATTTAAATTAAGAGAGCTGATATGAGCATAATTATTAAATTTAGACGGATAATAGGAGCATAATTATTATCCGGACACATGCATTTTCGCTATTGACCCATTGGACCAAACCGCTCCAACAAGTAAGAATAAAAGAAAGAAGGAATATAAGCGAATGGACTGTTTTTTTATCAACAAATGGACTGTTTATTATTGCCTGTAAGTGTGAACGCATGCATTTTTGTTATTGACCAATAAACTAGTACTAGTTACTTTTGTTTAATTAATTGTCCTTGCCTGCAATGTCAATACACTTTCTAATGAAATTGAAACATTAGAATAATATATTTAAATTTTCTGTTATGAATTTTTAAACATTAACTTTTTGAGACAAGCACACTATTTGACTTTTGAGATGACCCATTCTAAGTTTCTAAGTTCAATAGGAAACCAGGATTACCAACTGCTTAAAGTCAATTCAGTATAAACTATGAACAATTTAGACTTTGAACCGCATTAATGGTTTCAACTTAATTAGTGTAAAGATAAAGTGTTTTTATCAAACACTAGTCAGATAGCAGTTAATAACATCAACATTAAACCGTTACACTAAACTGTAATAATATGCGGCTATGTTAAACAAGGCCTTAGAGAATGTTTAAGCATATGAAATATTGGAATAACTATGACCAAAACAATTGATGGATGATGAGGATGTTGAAGTGGTTTCGTTAAGTGAAACCAACTAAATATATAAGGTCAATTGATATAAAAGTTACATTCTTTTAACCTTTATTTGGAATTATTGTCAGAGCTGCTATCACAAAAAGTTAAATTTTTTAATAAAATAGCATATATTTTAATATTAGACAAAAGATTTTGACTCTTAATATTACTTACTCTTTCCCTTTATAATTGACGTTATAGCTCAATAAACAATTCCCTAATTAATTGAAGTTTTATGTTTTCAATGCATATTAAACTTTTTCTTGTCATATATACCCCTATATATTAAGCATCTTTTTAATTGAATTTTGAAATGAAAAGAGTAAAGGGTAAAACAGTACTTAATTAAACAAATTAATGTTTTCTTAATTTTTATGCTTTAGTCTAAAATGCCATTTATAATGGGAAGGAGGGAGTAATAAATTAGGAACTGTTACCTATTGATTTCAGAATTTTTTGGGATAGCAGCTTGAAAAAGCTGGAGGGTTTGTTGGTATTGCTAATTAAGCTGCTGTTAAAATAAGTTGCTCTCACAAACTTTAAATATAACTACATATTTTGGCTTTGAATAACATTTTGGTCATTCATATTAATTAATTAGAAACTGTGTGACTTGTTTTTTCTAAAATCAAATCTACTGCTTATAAGAAAAGTTTGAAAATAGATATTTCAAAATAAGCAGCTTGAGAAAGCAATCCCAAACTAGCAAGAGTAATACAATACTTATCAGGATGAATTGCTATTTTCACAGCATTAATTCAATGATACGTTTTAACAGATAAAGTAATATTTACTTTGAAAAATTCAAAAATAATGCTAGAAAAATTCATTAATTAATTTATACAAAATAAGATAAAGAATTGACTGTAATAATATTATAAATTGGATATTAACTAAAAATGATTTCTTTGTTTAATGGCTTGTCCTCTATATGCGTATGACGATAAAGGGTGGGTAACTCAGGCGTAAAATAAATTTTTCTAACTATTTCCGTGTAAAAAAAATATTAATTAAAGTTAAATCAAATAATATCATCTTTTCAAAATAGATAGAAAGTTGTGGTTGAGTTTGTTATATTCTCAAATTTTTTTAATATTTTAATATAAATTTTAAGTGTAATGGATCTTCAGCTATCTGAATTTATCTCAAAAAATCTACCACCTCCCTGAATTTTTAAAGTGACCTCGTAGCTACTTCAATTTTTAAAAAGTGCACCACTTTGCTTCCTAAACGCCACGTGTCAGCTTATGATAGGTTTGACTGTTCAAAGATGTCATTTTTCTAATTTTTTCTCTCCAATCAGAATCTGACACGTGGCATTTAGGGAGCTAAGTGGAGCACTTTTTGAAAGTTGATAGAGCTACGGGTCACTTTGAAAGTTCAGATGGGAAGTAGATTTTTTGGGACAAGTTCAGATAGTAAGATATGCATTAGGCCTACATTTTATAGTTTAAGGCCTAAATATATACTCTAGTCCAAATGCATCAAGACCCCAAATTAGCACACGAAACTAGATGCTACTTTGAACTTTTAAAAGTTTCAATTAGTTCATTGAACTTGTAAAAGTACACCAATTTATCCTCTCAATGTTATGTGTCAGCTTCTGGTTGATTTGACTTTTCAAAGATATCATTTATCTTTCTCCAATAAGAAGATGACACCTGACAATGAAGAAGTAAACTAATGCACTTTTACTAAGTTGATTGACTAATTAAAGCCTTTAAAACATCTGAATGACATAATATCACTTTTCGTGCCTAATTCGAGGGATAAATAATATAGAGCTCCAAAATAGGTTATGATCACTAAATGTTCAGTTACAATCATTAAAGAACTTATTTACCTAGCATGGTATAACAACTTACCAATAATAAAATCTATCATAAATAACAAACAAAAATTGTGATTACAAGTTACTACTAGTATAATCACATGATTGTAATTAATTACAATTATATTTGTTACTAATTTATCCTAATTAGGGAATAAATAATTATCGGCGGTGAGTGTGAATACATATTACTTATACTACTAATTTGGTTCAGCCATAAATACAGTGGTTATAGTTCTGTTTCAGCAAAATCAATACAAAATTAATTGATGTAGTTGATTTATTTTCTACTCAAAATTGGACCAGAACAGATCGATCACAGCCGTCCACGTGACCCCATATGGCACACGAGTGGCAACATAATTCTTCCCATTGATTATATATATAATCATAAGCACATGCATACTGCCATAGTATATGTTTAGTAGCAGCCAAAGCCAACTATTTTGATTTGAAATCAATTGGCTTTTACATTAAATTTTAGTATAAAGTATAAAACCCTTTTCAATTCCATGATCCACGGTGCCAATTAATGTTGCTATTAGGGCTTTTTTTTTTATTGTTCATCGGAGCTTTGCTCCAATTACATTCAGATTCGACTCGGGTCGCATATCTGAATGTGATGGATGAATCTCCCAATAAGAATTTTTTTGCATTCACTCGGACTCGAACTCAAAACCTTATTTAAGCGATATCAAATCGTTTATCACTTATATCGAACCTTCTTGATATTTTTGCTATTGGCTTTAGGGTCCACTATTTTGATAATTGATTGTATCATGGCCTTAACTATAATTTATGTGATTGTTTAGTTGAACTGGTGATATCTGTTGTTACTGTTCGGTACGTATTTAGAAACTTCAATAACCTTTTCGGTATTTTTAAACATTAAACTGTAGTTTTTAGTAGTTAGTTATGACCACTTTTAGTTATTTTATAGACAAGAGAGTTATCAGCTACAACATCACCTAGCAATAGATCCATCAGCCAATATTAACAGTTAAATCAAACCAGCACTTTGGTTTTAAAATATCTAAAATCAAGTGTTTGTCAATAATAACCACCTAATTTAAAAGTTAAAATTATTTAATAGGTCTAACACATCTAAAGCTCCCCCAATTTGGTACAAAGTTATAGGAGGCGCTCTCAACTTTCAGCAGACACTATTAACACCTTAAATTTGGCAAAAATGTTCACCCCAACCCCCCCTCAGTGCCACGTGTCATCTTCTGATTGAAGAGCAAAAAATATAAAATTTGACATCTTTAAAAAGTCAAACCAATCATAAGGTGATACGTGGCACTGGGGGGACTGGGGTGAACTTTTTTGCCAAATTTAAAATATTAATAATGTCTGTTAAAAGTTGAGGGCGACACCTATAATTCATATCAACTTTATACCAAGTTGGGGGCTTTATATGTATCGGGCTATTTAATATTTCATTTTTGAAGAAGTTGTCATGTACATTATCTTGTTTTATAACGTCATGGTCCAATTTGATCATAGTCTATTAAAATTTCATATTGGCAAATACTAAACATATTTGTCAATAAAAGGGAAGATTGTGAAATCTCATTTATCATTCTTTCTAGCATGAAATTATTTGAGCTTTCCAACTAATTTAGATATCTCTAGAAGATTCAGTAAAATTACACGAGGATTGACATATTAAATTATAATTTATTTTATTTTTAGAATGATTTGTGTAAAAATCTAATTAAACTTGTAGATTTGTCATCATGTGAACTAATTTGAAACTTATGTGCACAACTAGCATATTAATCATTTAAGCTATATAAACGTGTACTAGTTATTTACTACTTATTTTGGCTCTAAAAATTAATTCTTTAAGAAAAATCTAATATTTTTTTTGGTAAAGAAGAAAAATCTAATATTAAAATGAAAGCATGGGCATATAACATGTCCTTTTTTAATAAACAAATATTAACAGTAAATACAACCATTCTTTATTTTGGGGTATTTTCTAAAACAGAGAATGAATATAGGGAATATTTAAATTCAACCATCTCCTATATACCCTAAAATATGGATTCCTATATATAAGGACGCTATTTTAGGGAATGAATATTAAATTATTATTTATTTTTAGTTTTTAGTTTTTTAATTGTTTTATTAGTTGATTAGAATAAAAGCGAGGTAAAAGAATTAGTATAATAATGATAATAAAATATTATTATTTTTAGGGAATGTAATATAGGGAATAAAAAATGAAAAAGATGGTTAGAGTAAAAACACTATAAATCCTGTAAAATAAAATTTAAAGAATGAAAAATAGAAAATATAATTGTAATTACCCTAAAAAGTTAAATTTAAATATGTTGCTAAAATGGAGTTGAGGAATGTTAAAATTTATGTTTATTAGGCACATAATCTTATAACCATCAACCCGTACAATCATAATTTCAAGGATTACATATATCATATTAATAAGGTGGCGTTTGGTTCGAGAAAATTTTATTTCGTGGAATAGAAATAAAAATTAATAGAAAGATATCAAATATAGTAGAGTATATATGTAGAATCCTTCATCGCATGGAAAAGCTTTTTCTAGAATATATACATCTCACGGAAAAGCTATTCCTTTGTTTTAAAAAGGAATAGCTTTTCCGTGAGATATATATAAATTAGGAAAAACTTTTCCGTATGTCGACGGATTCCAGATGAAGAATGTGTTATATTTGACATCTTTTAATACATTTCTATTTCAATCCCACGGAATTGGATTCAGTTAAAAGTAGTTGCAGCTGAATCCCTTTATTTTTGAGATATTATATGTATCTCCTATATATATAAAATTATACAAGATTAAGTGCTTTCAATACTATTTTTACAGTCTTTTTTTGTCTTCTTTCTTCTCCGACTTAAGTATTAGAATGACTTCACTGGAATTTCACAGAAATCCTCAACAAAGTAAAGAAGAATGAAAATTTATGTGTCAATTGTGGGATGAACTTGCTATTATATCAAGTCACACAAAAGCAAAATAACTTACTCTTTTATATGAAATTTCTTTATGTCTAGATAAGATATAATGAATAAGATAATCAATCCTCTTAATTATTTAGTTATATATATAAGTGTATTTCAATTAAAAAGTTGACTAAAGCTAGGTTAGGCTTAAGGAAAAGATCATCTAAGGTTGTTCATTCTAGAGTGGTCCTAGAGATATACCCACGGATATATTTACTTCTACCATTATATTAAGGGTGAATTAGTTAAATATAAAATTTTAGAACTTCAATTTTATAAATAGCATCATAAAAATTTTATTTGTCTTAGTTAACTAACTTTTTTTTAGTTATAATATTTAACTTTTAAATTTTACTTTTACCTAAATATAATAACCCTAATTGTAACAATTATCTATCTCGTAATTAATTCGATCTTTGTAACTTAAAACGACTATATATCATAAATCATTAATTTTTTCGACACAAACCTCTAGAACATTTTGTTCGTCTTATTTTTATCTTTAAAATGAAATCCATATTGAATATTTTTTGAGCAAAAAAAATTTATTGCAGTCTTATACCAGTTTTACTACTTTTTCGTAAATTCTTATACTTTTTATAAGAGTGTTATAATGTCTTTATAGCGCAAGTTTTTTTTGTTTATTTCCAGGTAGATAACATAAAACATGTACAATGTTGCTCTTTTTAAAACCAAAAAAGCTCTTATACCTGGTTTAAAAGTCGTAAAAAACTAGTATAAGGCTGCGATACTTTTTTTTGCTCTAAAAATATTCACACTAAATGTCGTTTTAAAGATAAAAATAAGACAAACAAAATTTTCTTAAGACTCATATCGAAAAAATTAACGGTTTGTGAAATATAGTCATTTTATGTTTCAAAAATCAAAATAAATAAAAGACATAAGGTTGTTACATAGGGAATAGAGAAGTATTGTAAAGATAAAAATAAAAACCTAAAAAATAGTAAAAAGCTAAAGAAATATAGAGTTAGGTAAATAGGATTAAAATCTTATAAATGTAGTATTTCCCTATATTTAAAGTCCCCATTTACTCATGGGAAATTGTTGGATTTGGCCTATTTATCGGCCCACGTTTAGCTTAATTACTCAAAGCTCCTAATATGTTTTCTGAATAACATTCATACGCCCTCCATATCTTTCACATGCTCTTTATAACTTTCTTACGTTCTTACAGAATTCCATATTTATATTAGATTTGTAACCGGCATATAACAACTTTGTAACAGACATATAACATGTAGTTCAAATAACATAAGAAACTTATCTCCAATGATCAAAATGGATTGGATACGCATTTCTGGGATTTCAAACATTCTAACTGGTTATATAGTGCACGTATCTTTTTTTTTACCTTTATTTCAAAAAAAGAAGTCATGTATTAGACATATACTAGTGTTGGAATAAATAAAAGACATAAAGACTTTGCCAAACACTTCATTAATAATTCTATTTAGTAAAACACTGCTACATGTCTGTTATATATTCACCAATTATACATTTATTAGACTTGTAGCAATTAATATTGTATAACATATATGTAACATGTATGTTGCAGATCTGTACTAGATGTATAATAAATATGTAACATATATGTAGTAAGTTTGTACTAGATGTGTAGCAGATCTAAAGGAACACCTCAACAACATTATTATTTGATACAATATTGTTACAAGTCTATTGTATATTCATCAAACACTTATTATACTTGTAGCAGATATATAACAGATATGTAACATGTATGTTGTAGGTATGTACTTGATGTGTAACAAGTGCGTAAGAACATGCAAATCAGATAAATCTGTGATCATTAGCCAATGATTCGTTTATATGAAGCAAAACAAGAGTTATGTTCATTTTTGAATTCCAAAGTCTGATTCTAAAACTGAATCGCAGTAGAATAAAGAAATCAGAATGGACAACAAATTTGTATCAGAAATCCTTTATTTGAATTAGGAAGAAATTAAGAATGAAGAACACAGATGCAATCGAAAAGCAAAATAAAATTTGAAAAATTGGTTCGAAATACGGATTGCAGTAAAGTAATGAAATGAGTTAATGTAAAAAGGTCCTTGACATGTCATAGCATGATTTGCAAGAGCATATTGGGACTATGTTGAGTGAGAACTATTTCATGTGCAATTATGATAATGTCTAATTATCCCTAGTCATAGTTTCATCAAGATGTGACATTGATGAAGCGGACAGACTAGAGTATGCTGAGACACTCTCTTGGATTAGATCCATGCATCTAATCTCTTAGGCTGAAGCTGGTGCCTTGAGTTGACACATGGATGTATCCAGGAGATATATTGGAGATCGCTGTAAGATAAACACTTTCCAATTATAATTAAGTGTTAATGTTTATCTTATTGCAGTAACTTTGCGAATATCCTCATATTAGAGATGCTAGCTACCTTGTGTGGTACCGTCGCTATACTTTGGGTTTCATGTGCACTCATTCATTAAGGATGCCATGAGTGATTACGAGTGTAGTGATGATAACACATTGGTAAGCTAAGTAGTCGCATATGATTCATCGCTCCTGATATAAAGTGGGAGTAATACCTAGCCACTTGTTGAAGTAACATATTGTTTGGAACTTCTTATCAGAGTATGTGTTGATAGAAATAGTTTCTAGTCAACACATCTTGATAAGAATTATACTTTGGTAACAAGTCAAACACTGCGATAGCTTGGAGAAACCTCGATATTAGTGGGTTGACACTTTAGCCAAACCTTATAAACTAGGTGGTACATATTTAAAGAATGGGAGGAGTTCATCGCATTGGTAAACTATTGCATAATTGGGATTAACTCACAGGCATGTGATGTTCGGAGTAATGGAGGATGTAGAATATTGCCAGAGGAGTACTACAGTTGTTCAGAGTCATTGAGTTCTATTTACGGTCTAGAATATCGAGCAAGTAAGTTCTTTCTTAATAAAGAACTAGGGTTGGTTAAGCTCTAACAGCTCAATACTATTAGATCCTATAAGGTCACACACGTGAGACCTTTATCGGACTAAGTAAAGAATTGTTTAGACTACTCTATACCGAGAATATACTAATTTAATGGTTAGACTAGGAATTTATATTGGCCAATTACTAATTTATTAGGGGCAATAAATAAATTAAATATTGAACAAATAAGTAGAGAAACTGAAAATTGCCGGACTAAACTGCAAGGGTGAGACCCTGTAAAAATGGGCCACGTAGGCATTGGATGCCTACGTGGTCTTCCATTAGGCCACATGAGTGCTGTGCGTAATCCCCGTCCTCATGCCATGCAAGCGTTACCCAAGAAGCACGCAGGCCTATGCATGGCAGGCCTTGCAAGCACTGCAATGGCAGCGCTTATGCAGCCCATTACCACCCGTGAGTTAGGCTTGTGGCATGTCCCATGAGGCCCAACCCATAGGACAAGGTAGGCTCGCAATCCAGGTTGCCTTGAGCGGCATGCGGATCCAATAAAGAAGACCAAAATTCAATTTGGTTCAAAATTTGAACCAAACCGAAAACCATTAAGGGAAAAAAATAAAAAATGAAAACCAAACATAAATAATTCAATTTGGTTTGGTTCGATTCAGTTTTTTATTTGTCCGATTTTCTTTTTTTTGTTCTTTCATTCAAAAAACCAAATTGAATCAAAACCGAAAATTGTAAATTTTATAAACCGAAATCTGAACCAAATATATTTGGTTTGGTTTAGTTTATGGTTTTTTTGCTCTACCCTATTCGCTTGTTTGCCCAAGGGAGGGATGTGAATTTTCCCATCTCGCATTAAATTCGGGGAGCCTTAGCTCTATTTGTAAATACCTCTCCCCCCTTCATTTGTTCAGTGCACCACATCTTGATTTGAGCTCTGACTCAAGATTCTTCAAATAGTTTTCTCGAGCTAACTTAGAAGATATTTTTGAGGAGGATGAGTTATTTTTGGGCACCTTTAGTATAGATTTTTGGCATGATTTTCAGGGTGGTCTAGCAGCTACCCGTTACTCCGCAGTTCTTCTTCTACGAGGAGGTTTTGGTCGGTGGTATTCGTGTGCATACTCATAGAGGGTTTTCTACACTTAGAGGCTCATGCTGAAGGGGTCATTCTTCTGAAGGTCAAGCATGTATCAATTGGTATGTTTCTTCTTTAATTATTTAGGTCTTTTTCTTTAAACATTTTAGGCCTAGATAATTATGCCTTAGCTACGATATACATGTAATAGTTTATACTAGGATATAGCTCATAAGTTATGGTATGCTTAGTATAATTATGAATGATAACCTTGTTATGAATATGCTATAGCTAAGGCTGTAGTTAATCATATGATAAATAGGAGTTCCTATAAGATAAAGGATCAAATTTTGAATTTCCGCGATGCCTGTTATGCATGTTTAACTTGACTATCAATCCCCAACAATATCTTAATTCTTGATTGAAGGGGAAATTTTTTTTGTTTACCACAGTCAATCAAAAATTAAGATATGTCATCCTAGGTAGTAACTAACCCAACAGTTTTATTGTCTTTTAACAAGTTATTCAATCCCCAGAAAAGTCTTTTGCTTTAGGAAAGGGATACACAGGAAAGTCATTCGTCTTAAGAAAGGAACACACAGGGAATTCATCCGCCTTAAGAAAGGGATATGAAAGAGAGTCATTTGCCTCAAGAAAGGGACACTAATATAGTCATCCGCCTTAGAAAAGGTATATAAAGGAGAGTCATCCACCTCAAGATAGGGACACCAGGAAAGTCATCCGCCTTAGGAAAGGGATACAAAGGAGAGTCATCCGCCCCAAGAAAGGGATACAAAGGAAACTCATCCGCCTCAATAAAAGGATACAAGGGAGATTCGTCTGCCTCAAGAAAGGGACACGAAGGAGAGTCGTCCGCCACAAGAAAGGGACACGAAGGAAATATGTTTGCCTTAAAAAATGAACTCACCAGATCATCAATCGTAGGAATTCCATACCAATCCGTCAGGTATATTTCTAAACCCTTGCTCATATCGTGCGATCATACAGATCTGTATCTGCAGTGATCCTACTAGGGGGAAACTGTGGGCACGGGATTTTAGCAGTCCCTCTCGTGAAACGATGGTGAGAGCTATATAATATATTAGGTAAACTTAAAAAACATGCCTTGTGGTTTGACCTGTTTGCAAAAAGGTTCTTGTGGAAAATTTTCTTCTAAATGAGTGCATGTGGTTTCAAAAGTTTGCAAAAACAAGCTAACCATAAAATATGTTTTTTAAAATTAGTTTTTTTGTTAATGTTACACCAATTATTTCACTAAATTAAAAATTCCCATAGTTTAACTACATTATTTGTGAATTATTTATCAAGATTTGAGTAAGTTTCAGAATTTTTTTTATTTTGTTATGATTTTTTGAAGTTACAATCAATTTTTAATTAATATAAATATTTGTACCTCTCAAAAAATTCTAAAATTTATCAATAATGTGTATTGTATTTTTATACACAAAGCCGCAAAATTTCACTTCAAAATGAACAAGATTACCCTTCTAAATGTGGTTTTAAAATTTTGAGAATCCTCTTTTTGTTAACTTTTCAAACCACATGCATCCATTTGGAAGAAAAAGTTTCACAATAACCTTTTTGCAAAAGAGTCAAATCACAAGACTTGTATTTGAAATTTACCCTAATATATTTTTCTACAAGTGTTATCTATCTGGAGTGACTTTAATGTTGTTTGGTAAAGGTTTGTCAAACCTAAACCTCATAAAACATGTAAAAGAACAATGCTTAGGTCCCTAAAAGGTTATTTCAGTTATAATCTATCAAATTTTATCAATACCAGTCAGACCAGTAGACTGCGCCTGAAGGTTGGAATTTTCGTCTGTTCACAATACCCAAAAAAGGAAGAAGAAGAAAACAAATACTAATGATAACAAGGGAAAAAACCCATTGAGACCAACTATCCAATCCAAGAAAAAATAAGAAGAAAATAAATAATTAATCAGAAAGAAAAAAACCCATTAAGACAAAATGATAAACCCAAAAAAAAGAAGATAACCGGAACAAGGAAAAGAGAAAAATTGTTGAGTCCACAAAAAAAGAACAAGAAGACGAAAATAATTAGAAAAAACCATTGAGACCAAATATCGAACACGAAAAAGAAGAAGAAGAAAACGAAGAATTAAGTAAAGAAAAACTCATTTCTGACTCGATTAAAAGGAAAACAAAGAAGTGAGAAATCAAGAACCTTAAAAGCTACCCTATATGTAAATATATTAATCACAATGCCTCCAAAGCTAGAAAGTTGGGGTTATCTTTCCACCCAACTCTGATCCTCCCCTCCTAGACCAAATCTTTCCATCCACCATCAAGAATGGTTGTGCCACTTGCTTCTCATATGCGAAACGTCACAATTCCCATAATATTGTCATTAACGTAATGGGAATCATGGAGAAATCAAGTGAGAGCTTCATGAGTAATTGGATGCTGTGGATATTGTGGTGTGGAGATAGTTGAATTGAACCTTGCAATTATATATTACAATTCGAGTGTTGAGTGTAGCGGTCATATTTCTATTTTTGCCACTGTAATAATGAACATTGATGTAGTAGTTTAACTTTTGAAATTCGATTTATGATTTATGTAAAAGACAAATAGTTAAGCAAAATGAATGCAATCCATTTTCAAAATGTTCAAGAGTATCAGAATGCATACATAACCATGCTTCATATCTATTAGATCACGAGCTGAATTGTTGAATGTAAAATAGTTTGTTAGTTATAAAACGGTTAATAACTATTGGAGTCATTAAGGGCATTTTAGTCAGTTCACTTAATTAGGCAATATAGCCGTTGTATTTAAAGGATGAACGATTCTTCATCCTATTCACTTACTCTGTAATCCCTAATTCTCTCAATTCAGTGAAACTGATTTCATTCTCTCTCTCTCTCTTTCTCTCTCTTGATCAATTGCTGCTTTATTTTTCTATTTTTAATTTCAGTTCTTCACATGGTATCAGAGTGAATCTGATTCGAGCAAAGCTTTTGCAAATTCTAGTTTTTTTAGATTTCTTTCAGTTTTGTATTAGTAATCTTGAATTTGACAAAAATGGCGAATCGCAATCAACCACACATAGATGAAAACAACCCATATTATGTGCATCCTGGAGAAAATCCTTCACTCGTTCTTGTCTTGCCGTTGTTACAGAGATCTTACTATCATTGTTGGGCAAGAAATATGCGAATGGCACTGATATCAAAGAATAAGATGAAATTCATCGACAGAATAATTCCAAAATTGGAGATGCGTTGTTCGGTTCTTGGAGACATTGCAACAATATGGTTCTTTCATGGATGATTAGGTCTCTTAGTCCTTCAATTGCAGAGAGTGTCATGAAGGAGTGATTCTCACAATCTGTCATTTATGGAATTGCAGATCTTCAAACTAAGATATTCACTATTTCTCAAGGAGACATGTCAGTAACTGATTATTTTGATTCTTTACAATCTCTGTGGGATGAGTTCACAGCCTTGAATCCCCTGCCAACCTGTGTTTGTGAAAGGTGTTTTTGTAATATGAATGCTGCTTTTAGGAGAAAATATGAGACAAACTTGACAATATGCTTCTTGAAGGGATTAAATAACTCTTTTATGAATATCAAATCGCAAATCATGGCTATGGATCCATTACCTACTCTAAATAAGGCTTTTTCTTTAACCATTCAATTTGAAAGAGAATGTGTGGTTATCGATAAAGAAAGTAATGGACAAGCTGCTATTGCCTCATTTGCTGGAAACCAGACTGGTGGTCAATACCATAATCATTATGAAAACTATCAAAATGGTAATTTTCAAGGGCTAAGAAATTCATTTAGAAGGCAGTAAGTCACCAAGAAAGGGGTATTTGTGTACTTTTTGCAAGGGAAATCATCTTGAAGTGAATTTTTGGAAAAAAGAATGGGTATCCACCCAACTTTAAGTCAAAATTCAGTAAAGTCAATACTGTTATGGGTTGTGAGGATATGGAAGAACAGAACATTGAAGAATACAACTATGATTACAATGATCCATGGAATTACAATGAGCCAATGACAATCCCTACCTAGTCCTCTCAAGCAGTCTTTAGCAATGAACAACTGGCTCAATTGGCACAATTAATAAAGGATCAAACTATAGGAAATCCAACTCAAAATGTCATTGCTGCAACTGCTAGAGCAACTAGTGTGGCTTATAATTCGAAACAAGGAAAGGCTTCTACTTCAACTCCTCAACAAATTGGACATTCTTTCTATCAAAATGGATCAATTGTAGTTCCACAACAAAGTCTTCCTGCTTACTTGCGATAACTTGACTATTGTAACTCTATTGACTCAGGTAACATAATTCATAAACCCAATATTTGGACTATAGACACTGGGGCTAGTAGTCATATTTCCAATTCATTAGACAATTTCACTAACATTAAGCAAATAAGTAATTGGAATGTTGTGTTGCCTAACAACTTGTGATTACAAGCCACACACATAGGAGATATTCACTTTAATGATAAGTTCACTTTGTTTGATGTCTTATATGTTCCACTTTCACTATAATCTTTTGTCTGTTGCAAAACTATTTGTGTCATTAAATTATAAGGTAGTGTTTATTGCTGGAACTTTTTTTAATACAAGACATAACTACCATGAAGAAGATTGGTTCAGCTGAAGTTAGAGATGGATTGTACCTCTTAGATATTGATACCTTGCCTGACACAGATTCTGTTTCTTTGCTAAATGTAATAAGAGTGATCTTTGACATTATGAACTAGGCCACATATCAAACAATAGACTAGCTGTTTTGCATAAGTTGTATCCTGACATCACTTTTCCAAGTGACTTTGTATATGATATATGCTATAAATCAAAGTAAAAGAAACTCTCTTTTCCTTTGTCTAAATCCATTTCTGCTAATCCCTTTGATCTTGTGCATGTGGATATATGGGGACCTTCTAATCTTTCTATTGATGGATATAGATATTTCTTAACTATTGTTGATGATTGCACAAGATTTATTTGGGCTGTAATGATGAAAAACAAGGGAGAAGCAGGCACTTTAGTTCAACAGTTTTATCAAATGGTAAAGAAACAGTTTGATAAAGAGATAAAGGTAATCCATTCTGATAATGGTCATGAATTTAAATTGGTAAATTTGTATACCTTGCATGGCATTATTCACCAAACATCCTGTGTAGAAACTCCATAGCAGAATGGCATAGTGGAAAGAAAATACCAACATATCCTTAATATTGCTAGGTGCCTTAAGACACAGAGTAACTTACCTAAATCTTTTTGGCCATTTTTTATAACTCATGCTGTTCACATTATAAATAGAATGCCTACACCTTTGCTAAAAGAATCTACTCCTTTTCAAAAATTGTATGCTAAAGACCCTGATTATTTTGATTTAAAACCTTTTGGATGTTTGTGTTATGTTAGCTCTCTAGAAAGAGACAGAACCAAGTTTGATGATATAGCTCACAGAGCTATCTTCCTAGGATATGTTTCAGGTATGAAAGGATACAAGGTATACATTCTAGATTAACATAAATTTGTTGTTTCTAGACATGTCAAATTTGTTGAGAACATTTTTCCTTATAGTAATGATGTCTCCAATAATGAAACTGATAATCTATCAAGCAATGAGGAGACTGATGACACCCCTAGTAGTAATAATGATACTATAACAACTAATATTTCAGTAGCTAATAGGAAACACAGAAGGATTCACAGACAACCTGAGTACCTAAAGGATTATCACTGTAACTTAATTCAGGGTAATAGTATAAATGAACTAGAAAAGGACAAATTATATCCATTATCTTATGTTATTTCTTATGAAAAACTCTCATAGGACTATAAGGTTTTTTCTTGAACAATTAGTGCAGAACAAGAACCAAGGAGTTACAAAGTAGCTTCAAAACAAAAAGAATGGCAAGAAGCCATGCAAGCAGAACTCAAAGCACTTGAAGACAACAAAACCTGGAAAATAATGACATTAACAGAAGGCAAGAGTCCCATTGGTTGTAAATGGGCATACAAGATCAAAAGGAAGAGTGATGGGACTATGGATAGACACAAAGCCAGGCTTGTAGCAAAAGGATACACTCAACAGTTTGGTATTGATTACAATGAAACTTTTTCTCCTGCTGCTAAGATTACTAACATTAGATTATTAATTGCTTTAGCTACTAAAAATGACTAGTATTTAGAACAATTAGATATTAACAATGCTTTCTTACATGGTAGTTTGGATGAAGAGATTTATATGAGTTTTCCTCAAGGAGTTCAATCTAGCATTCTCAATGCTTTCAATCTAGCATTCTCAATGCTGTTTGTAAGCTTGAAAGATCACTATATGGTCTCAAACAAGCAAGCAGATATGGAATTCTACATTAACTACCTCTCTAATAAATCTAAGCTTCATCCAGTCTGTTGTAGACCCTTCATTATTTACTAGGCAAAGAAAAGATAAATTCATTGCTCTTACTGTATATGTGGATGATGTTATACTTGCCAGTAACGACAATGAAGACATAGTAGAAGTTAAAAAACACTTGCATAAGTGCTTTAGCATCAAAGATTTGGGTAAACTGAAATTCATTCTAGGAATAGAGGTTGCTAGAAATAAAACAAGCATACATTTGTATCAAAGGAAATACACATTAGATCTTCTTGCTGAATATGGTTTTTTAGAATGAAAAGCTGTCTCTACTCCTATTATAGTTGATTAATAGGTAAGCAAGGAGACAAAACCATTACATGACATTACAAGTTATAGGCAACTCATTGGAATATTAGTGCACTTAACCAACACAAGACCTGACATCAGTTTTACAGTACAATAACTGTCTCAGCACTTGGACAATCCTCATGAAAATCATGTCACTGCAACACACAGGATCTTGAGATATTTGAAGGGAAAACCAGCTCGAGGACTATTTTATCCAACAAATAAAGACTTCAAATTGAAAGGTTTCACAGATTCTGATTGGGGAAGTTGTAAAGAGAGCAGAAAGTCAACAACTAGGTACTGTATCTTCACAGGAAGTTCATTGATCTCATGGAAATCTAAGAAGTAGAATACATTGTCAAGGAGTTCTTATGAAGCTGAATATAAGGCCATGGCAACAACAGCTGTTGAAATTCAATGGTTATTATATTTGCTTAAGGATTTTAAAGTGGAGCACTCTACACCAACAATACTGTGTTGCGACAATATTTCAGCAATACACATAGCTAAGAACCTAGTATTTCATGAGAAAATAAAACATCTTGACATAGATTGTCACTTTGTAAAATCAAAGGTTCAAGCTAGGATCATTTCGTTACAACCTGTATCCTTAAGTCATCAAGTAGCAGACATGTTCACAAAGGCACTACACACTCCAGCTTTTCTTCAACAAACAAGCAGGCTAGGCCTCATTAGCATATAATGATGTTAGGCTTGAGGGGGGATATTAGATCACGAGCTGAATTGTTAAATGTAAAATAGTTTGTTAGTTGTGAAACGGTTAATAGCTGTAGGAGTCATTAAGGGCATTTTAGTCAATTCACTTAATTAGACAATATAGCTGTTGTATTTGAAGGAAGAACAGTTCTTCATCCCATTCACTTACTCTGTAATCCCTAGTTCTCTCAATTCAATGAAACAAATTTCATTCATTCTCTCTCTCGATCAATTGCTGCTTTGTTCTTCTATTTTCAATTTTAGTTCTTCACAATATCCAAAGTTTTTGGAATTCACAATTTCAAATTTGCTTTTATGGATCATCTCTCTGCCCGTGTATCGTTTTCTTTTACTAATTAGTAATTTATCATTAAAGGAATTAGTAATGTAATTTTATTAAAAAAACCGATAGTTGAAAATATTTAAAATTCACAAATTTATTCTTGAATTTATATTGTAGTATTAAATCATGGTTTTTTAATTTTTTTCTCAAAAATGTGAATGTTATATAAAATTAACTATTACGCAAAATAATTTGTTAAAATAATTTATGATTTATTATATGTTTTAATGTGTCATAATTTTTATTTTGTTTAACTTTGGATTTCAATATTAATAACTTAGTTCAAAGATTTGATTTATGACTTATTTGGATAGTATACAGATTGCATTATTATGTTTCGTCGATTGCATTAGTGTCAAATTAAAGTCATTCAGCCAATTCAAATAAACCGTTAGATAAGATAAGATCCGACGGTTGTTGTTTCAATACGAACACAAAAATCCATTCTTTCCCATTCGTGTTTCTCTTCTTTCTCTAATTCTTTTCCCGAAATACTTTCCTCCTTCATGATCGATCTCTGTAGGATTTAATTTCTTTGGCTGAATCCACCACCATGCTTGTTCAGTCCCTTTTACGTCTGTGGCTGAATCAGGTTTCTTTGTTTAGTCAATTTTTAGAATCGGAACTGCAATATTGGATCGTGGGATCTCCTAGTTCATATACTCTTCTCTGTTCTAGATTGACGACACTCCTCTTTATGTTAGAGATGATTTAGAATAGTTTTAACAACTGATGTTGGTGTATCAATACCAATTGCATCATACTCAACATTGGAATTTGTTAGGAAATTCATCTAATTCCACTTAGTTGTTTTGAACGAATGAGGTTGTTCAAGGAACTTTCAATTTGGATGGAATTTGTTTGTTGGTTGAGTAACATGATTGAAATTTTAGACTTGTCTTCTATATGTATAATTTCTGGTGACTTGGTGGATGAAAAATAACAGCGAATAATTATAACAAGGAAGAAATCCGTTGAATAAAACATAGATTAAATATGTGAGAAACGTAAATGAGAAAGATGGAATTTTTTAGTTGTTTTATTGAAGTTAAAGCCTCACGAGAGGAAGATTAATGGTGGAGATTTAAGGTGTTAAAGGGTCTTAATTATGTGGATATTAGTATAGCATTGTTATGTAACAAATTAGGCGATGGGACAAAAAGTATAATAATACTTTTGTTAAATTGTATTCATTTATCCTTATTAGTCTTGTCTACTTTTATTCGGATTTTCAATTCTTTTTTTGAAACTTCATTTTGGATTTAGCACCTAAAAAATGCATGATATAAAAATATATATTATAGATGCATGTTTGAAGAATAAATACAAGAAAACAACAAATTTAATCACTGAATTTTTTTTTTGAGTTTGGGTCCGAAAACGGGCATTGTCAGCCCGTTTTCAGCTGAAAATGGGCCCATTTTTAGCTGAAAACGGGCTGACAATGCCCGATTTCAGACTTGGCTTGGGAATCTCCCCTTGCAAAGATTCCCACGCCACCCACCCCTATTTATTCCCTGCCACCTAAAATTTTTTACTCAATTCTACTCCCCACACTTTTATCTCTCTTAATTTCAAAATTTACTCTTTCATTTCTCTCAACTCTCTTCATTTCCATCTCACAAATCTCCCTTCATTTTTATTTCTAATCTATTAAATTTTACTTCCACAAGCTAAATCCAAAGTAATAATGGTTGTTATTTTTTTAATTTTTTGTTTATTGAATTTATTATTGTAAATGATAATGTTGAACTTATTGTTAATTTTTTTACAGGATATTTACAACTAAAAAAATAGAGGTATGTAACCCAAATCTTTAAATTTTAGTTTTGATGCAAAATTTAGTTATTTGCATGTATGAACATATTTTTGCTATAATTTTAGTTTCTGTTTTAGTATTAGTATTTATTTTACAAAAAGAGAAATTAGCTTAGGTTTTGGTGAAATTTGAAAATTAATAAAATAAAATTTATAATGGTTGTTAATTTTTCAATGGTTGTTAATTTTTATAATGGTTGTTAATTTTTTTAAAATGTTTTGTTCCTAAAATGTACTATTGTAAATGATAATGTAGAACTTATAGTTAATTTTTTTTCTATCTATAAACTAGTTTTACATTTAGTTTTTGAAAAAAAAAGAAATTAACTCTAATTTTAGTGAAATTTTAAAATTAGTTATACATATAGTATAAGTTGAATTTTTTTTCATATATTAACTAACATATTATTGCTTTAGTTTTAATTTACACAAAAATATAGAGAAATTTACTCTAGTTTTAGTGATATTAAAATATGAACATATTATTGCTCTAAGTTTTAGTTTTAGTATGTGATAAGCAAAAATTTGTAGTGAAATAGAGTTTAAAAATGCCACTTATTTTACTAAAGAATCAGATTTTACCGAAGGATTGTTACAATCTTAGGTTGCAGAAAGCTTGACGGACAATCTCAGCATCACAATGAAAAAGAGGAGAAATTTGGTGGGAAAAAGCTAAAAGAAATTGGAGGGAAAGTTGAAGAGGAAAATGGGGAAAAGTAACTGACACCTAGCCTACGCAATGATGGTGGATCAAACTGATGTGACCATAACCAGTGGAGAGAGGTGATTGCAGCTATCTTTATTTACTTTATGTCATTTAGCTTTTAGAAAGCTCCTTATTTTGTGGACAAAAGGGAGAGGTAATATTTTAGTATTTTGCACCCTTTTTTCATCTTCCATCACTTGGGGGACTATAAAATGGTGATGTTGGTTATTTTGTGAGGATCTTTTCTCTGCACTTAAGAAAGAAAACTCTATCTTTTATGCCATTAATGAAGTTTAGTTCTTTTTTTATAAGCATGAGTGAGTAAATTCGAGCAAGCAAAGCCAGCCGCAGGCTGGCAGTCTAAGGAATTCCTCCTCTACCATGTATGTATTTATTTCTTGTCATTAATTGATGATTATGTGTTTGAATGCTTCATTTATTGAGTCAAAGATCTAACTCATACTTAGCCCCATTAATGAGACTTAGCGGAGATTCAACGTGGCCGAAACACATACACAGACATGTATTCTATGAGACGTAGTTGTTTTTCTTTGAATGAATGCTTAATTGATCTTAATGCAAGTTTTGTTAGCTTAATATGGACTTAACGGAGACTTAAGTTAGCAATTCTTAGAAACTAAGTGAGGCTGAGAAGTAAGCTTAGGGATAATAGGTTAAGATACCTTAGATATACGTGCTTAAACTAGAGTATTTACATTCGGTTTGGAGGAAAGACTTAGATTGCTTAGTTGGCTGGTGACAACTTGTGCCTTTATCTATTTTTGTTAATCTTTATTCTTATTCTCTTATTTTTATGTCATTTACTGTATTTGTCAATCACAACTAAATCACTCTCAATTTTTTATGAAAATATCTGAGCCAATCTATAAGGGTAATTTCAGACAGTTTAAGCTCGCTCCCTGAGTAATACGACACTTCGTCTTGCCCTCACTACAACCTGACCCTAGTGCACTTGCTAGGTGAACCCGTTTGGGCGCAACAAGTTTTTGGCACCGTTGCCGGGGAGCAACTTTAAAAAGTTTGAATATTTAACTATAGATTGACGCTTTTTACCTTGTGTGTTCATAAGTTTTTAGGAATAAGTTTTCGGGGAAGATTTTCGTTGTACGCGCAGGGCTAGATTGCCACCTACTAATCCTCTAGATCCAGAAATTGAAAGAACTTGTAGAAGGAGAAGTGGTACTGCAAGGAGAGCTCATGCAAGTCAAAGGATGGAAAGACCAAGAGTCCCAAACCATAATCCACTCCCCAATCCTAATCCCGAGAATGATGGACCACGAGAGGAAGAGGACGAGGTTAACCCTCAGCCTCAAAGTGTAACACCCCTTTTCCAACACTTAAGACTAGTATTCTTATAACCTCACTACATTTTAAAAATCATATCTTTCAACTCACTAACCCAAATGATCTGATTCTTCTTTTATTCTCTTTTTAAAACACAAAACTATAACATACTAAAATATCAAAATTTACGGAACCTTATGTAATTTATGAAGAATTTTACTTTCGGACCCTGATTCTGTCCCGTTTAACCAGTACAGCTCTTTGTAAAATACTCGTAACTTTTTCTATATAGCACGGAATTAATAGATTCTTCTTTCTAATTTAAATAGACATGTAACGGAATAACATATACAAAATCTAGAAATTTCCAATCGTTAGAACTATAACAGTATACTTTTAAATCTGACTTTGCTTTATTAATCATGCAATTCTTAACAATTCGAATACGAAAAATCATAGAACTAAATACACTCAATCAAAATTCCCAAATTTTGCAGAAGGATTCTTAAAATAAAGAGGAGCAATTCATCTTCTTATGATACCTTTAAATTCTTTATCTAGCATCATCAAATTTGCATTACAAAAGAATAAATTTACCTGAATCTTTCGTCTTTCCTTCTTCTTCTTCTTTGTGTTCATTTTTTTTCTTCTCCAACCCTCTCTTCTCCCATTTCTTTATCCGTTTCTGCGTTTTTTATGATGAGATTTCTCATCCTAATCTTTACCTCTTTTCATCATATATATCTCTAATATATACCAATTATACCCTTACTTATTTTTACAATTTATAATACTAAAAATACTAATATTTATAATAATAAACAAACATTTTCTTATCTATTAAATCACTTCTTATATATGGTGTAACTTTACCAAATTCTTAAAATTTTGAGGTTATACAATTAGGTACCTATATATTAAAGCATCATACTTTCGTATTCTAAAATTGACTTTACACTTTTATCTAATCAATTTCATGTATGTATATAATGCCAAATATATTTATCAACTCTAATTACAAATTTTATAATGAATATGCATAAAGGCAAACAAAATTTATAAAATGGGATGTTACAATTCTCCTCTTCTTTTAAAAATTTCGTCCTCAAAATTTATGTGAAAATCAAAATAGCATTTCAGATTTTGGTACTAAATCTCATGTAAGAAATTTGTTCTAATCCAAAACATAGATATTCAGTTACCTTATCCATTTTCAATACATTCTCCTTTTTTTCATATATACTACAGTAACCTTTAAACCTTGATATATAGTTTCCAGAAACAAATGCAACGCATAAAAAATATCATTATATTATAAATGTAAAGGGTGAACCAGGCAGAACCTGGTGGGCCTATAGCAACCCGCTCCTAAGAGGGGTGGCGCCGGGGTAGAAGACCTGAGCAAAGAGCGGCCATGAAGGATGACGATTGGGACAGGAATGAACCAAGTCCACACCAGAAAGAGAGGGTTTCGAGATTGTGCTGGTATGGGACAACATAATTGAGAACGGTTAAGGATTTCGAGATTGTAATGGTATGGGACATTACAATTGAGAGAGACTTAAGAGATTTGATTGTTACTACCTATATCAATAAGGTGCATTTTTTTCGGGAGCCTACTTGGGAGAACTCCAAAGTTGAGCGTGCTTAACTTGGAGCAATCTTGGGATGGGTAACCTCCTGGGAAGCAATTTCCAGGAAGTGAGCGAGTGTGGACAAAGCTTACTAGAAAGACTTGTGTTGGTTTGTGGGAGCAGTTGGTCAAACCCGATGTTTTACACAAAGGCAGAGACTTCGAGAGTACATACAACCTGTCACTGAGGGACACTCTTCTTGCATAGTGATACCTCAGGAGGGTGACAACCTCTTCGAAATCAAAGCGTCAATGATACACATGCTTCAAGCTGCCGTCCAATTTGGAGGTTTGTTTGGGGAAGACCCGAACTCACACATCCAAGATTTCATCATAATGTGCAATACCTTCCGAACTAATAGAGGAATCTCGGACGATGTGATAAGACTTAAGCTTTTCCCATTCTCACTAAGGGATAAAGCTAGGATGTGGCTAAAAACTCTACAACCAGGTTCCATCACAACCTGGAGTGATATGGCAAAGGCTTTCTTGAACAAATATTTCCCACCTAAGCAAGCCTTGAAACAAAGGAATGAAATAACGAGGTTTTCCCAACTTCTTGATGAGTCTTTGTCAGAAGCTTGGGAAAGGTTTAAAGAAATGCTGAGGAAATTTCCTAATCATGGTATCCATGCATGGATACAAGTGCAAAATTTCTATAATGGTTTCACCAATGCTCACAAAACACAAGTTGAATCAGTGGCTAATGGTGACTTGGAAGACTTTTCCCCAGAGGAGATCTTTAAGATCATCGAAAGGCTTATCAACACAAGTTCTAAATGGCACTCCGTAAATGAAGAAATATCTAAGGTTCATGAGTCGGAGGCTGTCTCAGAACTTTTTAACAAGTTTGATATGCTACTCCAACACCTCATAAAAAAGAATGTCTCAGCTATCACAAGCTCTCAATCAAGTTGTTGCGAGTACTATGGAGGAAAGACTTAGATTGCTCAGTTGGCTGGTGACAGCTTGTGCCTTTATCTATTTTTGTTAATCTTATTCTCTTATTTTTATGTCATTTACTGTATTTGTCAATCACAACTAAATCACTCTCAATTTATATGAAAATATCTGAGCCAATCTACAAGGGGAATTTCAGACAGTTTAAGCTCGCTCCCTGAGGAATACGACACTTGGTCTTGCCCTCACTACAACCTGACCCTAGTGCACTTGCTAGGTGAACCCATTTGGGCGCAATAATATTATTTAGGTTTAGTTTTACATAAAAAAATAGATATAGTTTTAGTGAAATTTAAAATATGCACATATTAATGTTTAGTATAAGTTAAAATAGAAATACCAAATAAAATGTTAACAAAATTTAAGGCCAAAAAAACAATAATTTTGTAAAAATATGTAACCATAAAAAAATTAGTTATCAATAACATTATTAGTACTAGTACATAGATAATACTGATTTAGTTAAACCTTTTTGATACAAATTGATAAAAATATTACGGAGATTATTGAGTAATTTAATTAAATTTCAATTAAGAAATTAGTTTTCGGTTTCAGTGATTACAGTGACAATGTACTATTTATATGCAAGTAGAATTTAGAAATGATAATTAAATGAATTCCTTTCAAGTTTGGAAATTTAAAATATGCACATATTAATATTTTAGTTTTAGTGGTCTCATAAGTTAATTTTTTTTGTTTCATATATCAACATATTATAACTTTAGTTTTAGTTTTAGTTTTAGTTTTAGTATGATTTTGATATTGACTGATATTAGTATACTTTGGTTTGTTTGGTCATTTTAATATGAAAATTTTGTAGAAAATGTAAGTGTAATTTGATTTGAAAAAATTGTGTTGTTTTGCAAGGAAAAATGGAACACATTCGAAAAGCTAAACAGATTATTAATCCTGGACCAGTTCAGCCGCATGTGCTAACTTTACAAACGAAGCATGGATCACAAAATATATGGCATGGAGAAGTAAAATATTATGTGTACCTAGAAATTTTTTACAATTTTAATGTAATTGAATCAAAAAAATTAATTGAAGATTTTATATTGACAGGAATGTTCAGAAGTGTATTTGCATAAAGGCGGAGTTGGGTCATTGTTAGACGACATTAACCTAAAAATATATGAAAAAATAATTGAATGTGGCTTTGAAGGGGTTGTAAAAATTGGTACAATGATAGTAGACCACAAACTGATTAACGCAATGGTGGAGAGATGGCAAAAATTCACATTTCATCTAAGCGTTGGTGAAGCCACTATAATACTTCAAGATGTTGAGGTGTTAACGGGGTTACGTGTAGATGGAGATGAAGTGACAGGTCTAACAAAACATCCCCGAAATCTTTATGAAACTTGTGAAAATTTCTTGCGAAAATCTCTGAGGACAACTAATGTATCAGGAAGTAATATAAGGTTGAAATGGTTTAGACAAGAGTTCTCTTGTTTACCTACTTGTGCCGATCAACATACAGTTGACCAGTATACTCGAGCATTTCTAATGCAGTTATTTAGGGGTTTGCTCTTTAGCAATACTGGTGGGAATGGTGTACATGTAATGTGGCTGAGCTTGTTGCAGAATTTGAATTCCAAAGGAGTTGGTAGATATGCCTGGGGCGCTGCTGTCCTGGCCTATTTGTATAGAGAGTTATCAAAAGCAACACGTCCGGGGAAAGAAAATATGTGTGGATATTTTCAACTGGTGCAAGTATGGGCTTATGACCAGATAAAAAACATAGTCCCTAGATTCTCTAAACCACGTTACCAAACTTGTGACAAAGAACCATATGCTATGAGGTAAAATTATATGGTCAGCTTTTTGTTTAAGTTTCAATTAGTAGGGAAGTAAACTATTTGAACAATGTAAGTGAATCACAGGTGGAAAGGTGTATGTTCTGAAAGGTTTCATTTGGAAGAAATAAGAAGACGATTAGATTGTTTGCCAGCTGATCAGGTTTGTTTTATTTCATTGAAAAATAATTTGATTAATAGGTAGAGCTAATACGTTAATAGTATAAAACATGACAAATAATTTGACTATGAATTTGTTATACAGATTGTATGGACACCATATGATGAATCATAGAGTTGTTGCTTGAGTATCGTACCCGTGGAAATAAAGTTTAGAGAGCAATGGTACCAATTATATCATGGCATATAGTTGAGTTTCACCATCCAGATCGATGCATGCGCCAATTTGGATTGGATCAACCGATACCGCAAGCCATTAATCCTGCAGTGTATGATCTCCAAATTGTCAAAATGGTTGGGTATACAGGTACAGACTGGGGCAACAAACTTGCTCAATACATAACTGCGTGGAATTCATGTTTGCAACGGATTGCAACCGTTAGAGATAGGTGTCCAGCGTTCTCAGGTCCATAGGCTCTATATCAATCTCAATATATGTAGCGGTACCTTAAAATTACAAGACGTTGGATCATCCCGACTGGTGCCGCAACTAATGCAGTGGTATGATATTTGTTTGAAAGTATAAATTTTTATTGCGAAATAATAATGCCACTATATTGATGATTTTTATTTGACATATTATTAATCATGGTAGGGAGACGGACTTAACAAGTGTACTATATGGAAGGAGGCAAAACCTACCGTCAAATGTTAGAAACATGGTCGGAAGTATGCTTGGTAGATTAAACCAAGAATATCGTATGGAGAGGATAGCTTGACCACATGTAGGTCCACCGCCAATTCCATATGAAAATGTGGCAAACCCCGCGTGGTTGGTAAGTCGTCATGAATCAACCTTTGCTATCCAAAGAGATCCAGTTCCTTTTCCTCCATTTTCTGAGGGAATTGAACAAATTCTAGGACCCTATTTTTTTGCTATGCATTATGGAAATGTTGGCCCATTAATGGGTCGGAATGACGTAGGTCCATCAACGAACCAGAATGACGTAGGTCCATCAAACAACCAGAATGGCGTAGGCCAATCAACAATCCAAAATGAACAAAGTTGGATTTTCAATACTATAATTGAAATGGTTAGAGAAAATGATAATGCAATGAATGGTCCGAATGGTGGAAATAATTCTGATTTCGGCAGTCCTGACTCATTTTTCTAACAATATAACACCCCGGTACAACCTACTGCACCTCCATTTGGATATGTTACACTTGATTCATATGGAAATACAATTATTCCAAATTTCCAGATGGGTCATGAATTTAGGATTGGTCCTTCAAGTGGTTTATACAATAATCTGAACACAAATATCCCATATGCAGGAATGGGTCCGAAGAGATTAGATTATTCAGATGCATTGAACATGGAGGGTCAAGGATTAATGACTGTCCGATATCGAAATACGTGCGATCTTAACGAACAAGACACCTAACATCACAACCCAGAAAACCAATTGTAGCATGTTTTGCACTAAAAAGATGTTTTATTTATTTCGAACTCAAGTAAATTTTCTTGAATATGATATGTTTTCATATTATTTTGAGTTACTTTGGTTTTTTTTTAGTAGCATTTTTTTCAACGGTGTTGAAAAAATTTATAAAGTAATGAAAAAGGAAACAAATAAATGATTAAATATGAAAACAATGTGGACATGATACTATATAAAAATATTTACTCGTTTAGCATAAAAACCATAAAAATTCAGCATTGTGCTCAAAGTTGAAACCCATTTAAAAATATTTAAAAACTAAACTTTAAGTGCTTTAAGTTACCAAATGTGCATTACTCAAAGTGTAGACATGCCAATGTGAAAGTAGACATACCATAAAACACACAACAATGCATTCATAGAGTTAAAAATATTACAAAGAAGAGACAAACTTGATAGTAATAATAATTTCACTTTGATAGATCCCCTACTAATTTAGATATTGCCTACTACGACCGGGATTGGTATAAGTTGTTTGATTATGTCCACCTCGACCACAGTTGCTAAAGTGGTCCCCTTTTCTTTTTCATCCATTTCATTTCTTATTCTCGTTGACTTTGGCCTTCCCTTGCTCCGTTTGCATGCCAGATTCGGAATCACTGTTGTCGAGTTCACTTCAGGCTAGTAGTCCCTGTGGCCTAAAGGTAGGAATGGATGATTGTACACTTTTAAGTTCTCCTCCAAAGTGTGCACTTTATCAACGAATTCGAAAAAGTCATAACGCAAGCGCTTACATACCGCAATTGCATGCGAACATGGCATTTTGTAGATTTGGAATTTCTTGCATGTGCACTCTCGACATTCTAAGTTCACTATGTGAATGTTGCGTCCTTTTAATAGAATTGGGTCATATCCAGCTAAAACTTCTCACAGTCCACTTCTACTATCAAAGTATGTCACAGTATGATAATCTGCCTTACACGCATATTTCGTCACTATTTTCTTACAAACCGGAGTAACATGTTCACCCTTTTGAAGTAAATTCATGTAATTATTTTGACGGGTATCAAAATAATGTACCATTTTTCCAAAGGTGTATTCAATAATGCTCTGAATAGGCCTTTGTCGAATGCTCTTTAACTATTGGAAAAATTTGTTTTATATTATTTCAAATGAATTATTTTAATATTTTGAATACTATTGTTTTTAATTATAAATAACAATATACGTTTATTATGGTATAGTTACCGTTATAATCAATATTTAAAAAGCATTAATTTTGTTTTCTATTATTTTGGCCTAATATTAAGTTTTATAATTATTAATATATATATATTTACGAGTCAAATTATTGAAATACATTTATGTTTTAATGAAGATCAATTTTCTCCTTGATGGCAGTAAGTTTTACATTTATATCATCTGATTTTGGAAACAATTTTTCGAATTTGGCAGCTAATGCAAAGAATTAGCTTATAATTATGTATATAATTAATTGTATGTTTAATGAGTAATGATAGCTATTTTATTTTTAAGTATAAAATGGCGCTTATGTTTTGTGATTTGAGAAATACCATCTTTTTACTTTTAAATTATTTTATCTATATAAACTTGTTTTGTTCCTTTTGAGGTTGTGATAACTTTTCAACATAATTTTATTCTCTCTTCTAATCTCTATTCTGGATATGTGTTGCATTTTTGTTCCTGATCCAACCAATCGATTGAAGAATCTGTTTAATTCTGAAAGGAACTACAAGTATCCTTTAAGGACAGTGCTCCGCACGACTCAGCTTATTGGTGTTCACGTTTCCTTTGACTTGTTTATTGATTTTAGTAATCTCTCTATATTATTTATATTGATTGTATTTGTTTGTTTGATATGAGGTGGTGATCGGAAAGCACTCTCTATGGCGGATATAACAACGAGTTTGGCACCCAGAGGAAAACTGAGAATCGAAGTTTTATATATTTATTTATTTTTGTAATTGTTATCTAACATTAACACGTTGTTTACGCACTCAGCAACGTTTGTGCACATGTGACCGAACCTTGAGCCGTTATCATTTGACAAACTCCACTTCTACACACGTTTCTCCATCGCCTACCGGTACGCTCGTGCATCTATTTTTTTTTATTTCGTCCATCTGCTTTAAGAACTTCCGCTCTTGTGCTTGAGCTCTTACATGTAATGAAATTCATACAGTTATAGCTATATGTCGGAAGCATACCAGACGCATTAGAAATAGATATAGTGCATAATTTGTACATTCGTACCAGCTTGATATAATAGGTTTTTTTTATTGTAGTATGGTGGTACTTTTTGTTCTAGTTGCTTGTAAAGTGTCTGCGGCAAAACTGATGGTATGCAGAAGGTTCTACCCACCCTGAAACTTCACTGTTCATTGTCCGTTGTATTCCACCATGGCAATCAGAAATGACACCTAGACCTTCATGTTGTGTCACATACACCCTTATGCACTCCATGAACCACCCCCAACTAGATCCGTTCTCACTTTCAACAATAGCAAACCCAATGGGAAGAATATGATTATTACCATCTAGCGCAGTTGCTACCAACAATGTATGATGATATTTCCCATTGAACATGACAGTAAAATTGAACATGCATAAGAGGCATGGCGGAAATTCAAAATTTTGTCCCTGTCCCCAGGAACTCCTATTAGTTGCATATAAATTAAATAAAGCCTTAACTAAACAATTCTCTACCTAGGTTAGTATGCTAAAGGACTAGGCATACCATAATTCCAAATTATATCCTAGCATATTTATTTTGTACTAAGCATGTTATAACTCCAAGTTATAACCTAAGCATAAAATAAACTAAGCATGCAAAAATAACCTAAGCATAATTATTAAGTCTAAAAACACTTAAAGAAAAAGACTTAATAATTAAAAGGGAAAGAAAAAGAACTTACCAGTTGAAGCGTGCTTTTACAGAACCTTCTTGCACAAGCCTCCAATCGTAGGATAGCCTCTATCAGTATCCACACGAACCCCACCAACCAAAACCTCCCCAGGGGGAAGAACTAAGAAGCCTCGAGTAGTTGCTAGACCTCTCTAGAAGCCTCACCCAAAAATATAAACTAGCGGTGCCCGAATAAATTCAGGCTCCACAAAAATAACTTGCTCAATTATCCGAGAGATTAATTATCTCGCTTAAGATTTATGCTTTGAGCTTGGTACAATTTAAAAGGAAAAGGGATAGCCTATATTGGGGGAGCAAAATTGCTCCCCCTTATTCTATGTGGGATGGGAGTAATTACTCCCATCCCATGTGTGCCACAATTCAATATGGGCCACACATGTGCAGCCCATTTTTATGGGCTGCTGCGAGCAATGCCCAATATTGCTCGCACACCTTTCGGTGTACTCCCGCGCACTCGAGCCTGTATAAAATACTTTTATACTCTCGGTCCAATTAAACCTTCCAATGCAAAATTTCCCTTTTAATCATTTTTCAAATATTTATTTTCTGACCCTAATAAATTAGTCACCAGTCAAAATAAATTTCTTGGTCCAACCAAAATTAATCTAATTAATTGTAATTTATTTATGACTCTAATTAATTAGTTACCGGTCAAAATAAATACTTTGGTTTATCCAAAATTGATCTAATCAATTTTAACCAATCAAATAATAATCCAATTATTATTTAAGTTATATATTTTGTAATAGAATAAATCTATTAGTTCTTTACTTAGTCCGATGAAGGTCCAATGTGTGACCTTATAGGATCCCGAAGTATTGAGTTGTTAAGGCTTAACTAACCCTTGTTCTAATGGAACCATTGGCTCGATGCTCTAGACCGTGAATAGAACTCGACTACCTTAAACGACTGTAGTACGCCTCTAGCAAAGGTCTACCATCCCCCATTACTCGGAACGTCATTTGTGCTTATGACTTAATCCCGGTTAATGCAATAGTTATCTTGTGTGATAAATTCAATCCATTCTTTAATATTAGTACCATCTGGTTTATTGGGTTCTGTTAAAGTGTTAACCCACTAATAGCAAGGTTGCTCCAAGCTATCCCAATTATTTACTTGTTACCAAAGTATATTGCTTCTTACCATAGTATGTTTGACTAGAAACCATTTCTATCAACACATACTCTGATCAGAGGTTTATGGCAATCATCACTTCAACAAGTGGCCGGGTACAACTCCTTAATATATCTTGTGCGATGGATTCTTTCCTACTACTCAGCCTACCAACATGTTGTCATCACTATACCCGTAATCACCCGTAGCACCCTAAATTAATGAGTGCATAGTAATGACCCAAAGTATAACAATAGTACCACACAAGGCAACTAGCATCTCAAGTATGAGGACATTCGCAAAGCTTCTTGCATGAAGATAAACACTGACACATTGATATTTTTACCAAGTGTTTATCTTGCTGCGGTCTCCAATATAACTCCCAGATATATCCATGTGTCAAGCTTAAGACATGACCTTCAGTCTTTAGGAGATTAACTGCTTGGACCCTTTCTAAGAAAGTTGACCACATGCTAGTCTTTCCATTTCATCAATATCCTTTCTTGATGAAACTGTGACTAGGGATAGTTTAGACATAATCATAATTGCACATGAAGCAGGTTCCACCAAATATAATCCAACTATAATTTCTCTGACTTCATGCTATGATATGTCAAGGACTTTTGTATACATACATCAATGAATATATTTTAATCAGCTATAATATATATGTATAGAAACACATTGATATAAACAAAAGAAGAAATGCCTTTATTGATTAGATAAATTATTCGTACCATTACATAATTAAGATATATCGCCCTAATTATCTTAAGGACATACATCATATCCAACAGAACCAGGGTTGTAGTGGGTCAATGCATTCAGATAACGTGGCAACATATTATATGAGCCTTTCTAGCTGCCAAAAATGTCTTGCATTGCTTTTCTTTTTGCATAAAAAGCCTTCTTCTTCGAAATGGTAAACCCCCATTTATCTTTAGCATGCTCAATCATTACATCAAGGCTTAATGATGGATTTTTTGAAACCATTCCAAATATAGAACCGGTAATTAAATTTCCATCGAGATTTTGATGATCTTGAGGTAGTCGAGAGTTCACGCATGTATGTGGACTAGGGAGTCTAGTAATTTGCCATATATAGATTGACTTCTTAAGGCTTGAACAGAGCCTTTATCCACATGTTTGTCCCCGATCCACCTTCTTTATTGTTACATTAGAGAGCTAATTTATACGAATAAGATTCAACCACTCGATAAGACATATGGTTTTTCATCGACGTGATCTTGGCCACTGTTTGCACAGACTTTTTGTCTGGGAAAACTAACCTAACTCTCAACTGAGACACTCCATCCCATGTGCTTATATCATCAATATCATTAGCATATTGTACATAATCATTCTCCTTTATCGCTGTATATGTAGGGCCTAGAAATTCAAAAGCTATCAATGGAGTAACAGGTGGAACGTCGTGCCTTTCCTCAACATCCGGGGGAGTCATATTCAAATCGATCATATCAAATTCGTTGGTAGCCCCATTATCAACATTCCCGTCATCATTATCACCGTCACTATCAAACATATCCATATCGTAAATGAATTGCTCCTCCAATGTGTCGTCAATATCATTTGGTTCTACAGTGCCAAATATCATTTTGAGAACTTCCCACAATATCATTCATTGGATTCACCTCATTGCTTGTTGCAATGCCACCGATAACTCCACCTGTTGTTGTTGTCAATGGAGTTACCATTGTTGAAAAAAATTGGACAGGATTGGATTCTCCAGCATCATTGCGTCCTACATTTATTTTTAATTGAACTCTAACAGAAGGATATCCTGTATTAGCTTCCATGGAACCAAATGTACACAATTATTGATTTTGTTGAAATGAAAAAGGGGATGGTGCTTCTTGGTCGTCTACCTCATATTCAACAAATAACTCAGCCGTGTGATAATTTGAAATGTTGTCCAAATTATAGTGAATAAATTCAATTCCATCATCATTGCAAATGTACATGTAACAATAATAATTAGTTGATTGAACTAGATACCTGTACACAATCTTTGTTATCTTTCCCTTATTTTCAAATCCAATCTCTGTTGATATCTTTTGAACAAGACTACCAAACAACGGCTTCCTCTTAACCTTCACACATTTTTGCATTGCTCCCCAATATTTAATGTAATGGTTGTTCACTGACATTTTATCCTGATTTAGAAACAAATAAGTTTTCTTGTTTAATGATCATTTATAAACAAATATAAAGTAAACACACATAAATAAATATTAATTAAACAAACATAACTTAAATATATAAAAAACTAACAATATGTCGCTCACCTCCACCTGTAACATTTCAACCGTCTGATCATCGATACGAGGAAATGAACCACGGAAATTACTGTCCAACCCAATCCTATAAGCCCTCGCTACTCTCTCCCTATCACCAATCGAGTACAACTCCTAATAATACGAAACAACCGCTCGTTTCAAAAATGCATCATCCGAGCACCATTCCCCTTCGACCATCAGCCCTGATATCTTATTTCTTCTTCTTCTTCTATTTATCACCTAGTTGTGGAAGAATTTTGTATTCCTATCACCACAAATCATCGACTCCTTTTGTGCCTTTTATTGCCAAAAGCTTTCTTCTTGTAATAGAATGGACTCATATTCCTCCACTAGCTCTTTCTCTAATTGAAATAAAAAATTGGCGCGTTTATGATCCAAGCATTGCTGAATGCCTACGATACGGTTTTCAAGCTTCCTTTTTTAAAAAAAATTATTCCTGAAGACAATACGGCTCCAAACTTCTAAGCTAGCTGCTGCACACATTAAAATCTCACTGACTTGTTTATTATTATCCCACACATTCAACACCTCACTCTTCAAGCTGTCATTCTCTAGCCAAAACCAAAAAAAGTAAAAGGGCCTCAAACCTCTAGTTCTCCTAGCAGTTTCACCAAAAGAAATGAGGAGAGGACAATGATCGAACCCCGTGCGCGCAAGGTGTCTGACATTAGTGTTATCGAAGTCCCTTATCCAAGGTGTCTGAAATTAAGAAGGCTCTTGTTTATATAAATCCTTGGAAGGCTCCAGGACATGATGGCTTTCAAGCTTATCAGAAGTTTTGGAATAAGGTCGGGTCACGGGTGTGAAATAATGTTCGTCGGGTCTTTGCGGGGGAGGAGGTGGATGAGTCGAGTAGCCGTACGCTTCTGGTTATGATACCTAAAAAGGATAATCCACAAAAATTTACCGACTTCCGCCTTATTAGCCTGTGTACGGTTATGTACAAGATAATAACCAAGGTAATTGTAAATAGATAGAAAGATGTGATGTCGAAGGTAATCCTGCCAAACCAATCGAGCTTTGTTTTGGGGAGGCAGATAACTGATAATATTTTGATTTCCCAAGAAATAATGCACTCTATGAATATGAAGAAGGGAAAGAAAAAGTGGATGGCTTTGAAGATTGATTTAGAGAAAGCCTATGATCGGGTGAGGTGGGATTTCATTGAGGACTCTCTTGAAGATGTGGGTATTCCTCCCAATTTGATTTGGTTATTATGAGTTGTATCTCGAACACGTCCATGCAAATTAGTTGGAATGGGGAGGTATCTGATGTATTTTGGCCTTTGCGAGGTGTCTGTAAAGGGGACCCTATGTCCCCTTATATCTTCGTTCTTTGTATGGATAGACTTGCCCATGGAATCAACAAAGCGATGGAAAACAGCATGTGGAAACCTATTTCACTGACTCGCGATGGCCCTTGTATGACTCATCTCTTCTTCGCGGATGACCTTTTACTGTCTACGGAAGTGAGTAGAGAGTAGATTGACCATGTCCAGAGGGTGATAGATTATTTTTGTGATGCAATCAGTGAAATTATCGGAGTCAGCCCAATTGAGGAACTTATCAGGCAGTTTCTTTGGGGAGGTACAAGGGATAATAAAAAGTTGCATTTAGTTGACTGGAATGAGCTGTGCAAACTGCTATATGAGGGGGGTCTCAGAATTAGGTAATCGAGATTGATGAATACGACTTTTCTTATGAAACTCGTTTTCTGTTCTTTCTAGGCGTGATTTTTTATGGGCTAGGCTTGTGATGGGTAAGTACAAATACTCGAATTTTTCTGAGACGACCATTAGACCGGGTCAACAAGTCTCTAAGATTTGGCAAGCACTTGTTAAAGTCAAGGAGGGCGTGCTCTTGGGGGTGAAATGGAGTGTGGCGAATGACAAGAATGTGAGGTTTTGGACTGACGCATGGGCAGGCGATTTGGTGCCATTGTGTAACCTTGCTTATTGTCAGATTTCAGAGCAAGAGTTGAATTTAAAGGTACGTGACATGCTTATGATAGATGGCAGCTGGAATTGGAGCCTTTTCAAAGATAAAGTCCCTATATCTTGCCTTTATTATATTGTCGCATGCTGCATTAATCGATCAAAGAGTGGTAAAGACGTTTATTATTGGAATGGAACGTCATCTGGTAGATTTTTGGTGAAGTCGGCATATCTGCAGGTTAGTGACAATGCGGGTGATTGGCATGGTGACTTATGGAAAGACATTTGGAGATGGAATGGTCCCGAGCATGTCAAAATATTCATGTGGTTATGCTTTTGGGAACGCTTGTTAACTAATATGGAGAGGGTGAGACGTCACTTAATAGTGGATGGTGTGTGTGGGTGGTGCAAAAATGGTAATGAGAATGTCATCCATGTTCTGCGTGACTATACAGGTGCACATGAGCTTTGGTATGGGCTGATTCCTAGAGACAAGATGGTTGAATTCAACTGTGGTAATTTACAACAGTGGCTAAGTTATAATTTGTGGGCTAAACATCGATTTGGACATGATAATTGAGGGTTGATTTTCGGAGTTGTCTGTTGACTTTGTTGGAGAAGGAGAAATACTTTTGTGTTTGATGAAGTGTTGCAAGAAGGAAGAAGTGTTATTGTAGTGGTTGTAGGAATGGCTGAAGTTTTTAAACTTGTGGGAAGGGCTCAAGGGAGGACTGATGTGACTCAACAATGGACACTTGTTAGCTGGGTACCCCCACCACGGGGCTTGGTGCAAGGCAGCGACTTTAAGGCGGGGTCAGGTGGTGTCATTAGGGGATATTGCGGGGAGTGGCTAGGGGGCTATGCCCGGAATATTGGGTCTTGCTCGATAGCAAGGGCTGGGTTGTGGGGGTTAGTAGATGGCCTCAATTTAGCACGGGAAAAAGGCTTTAAGAATGTGATCGTGGAGGTGGATATCTTATTTGTCATTGATGCAGTCAATAAAGAGGAGATCGAAGGGAGTAGCTACCATAGTTTGGTGATGAGCATCAAGAACCTAATGAGTATGGATTGGACGGTTTCATTTCAACATGTGTATCGAGAGGGCAATAGGAGTGCGGATTCGATGGCTTCGTTGGGTGCTTCGCTTTCTCTTAGCTGTTATTATTTTGATCAACCTCCTCATGGAGTGACAACTATTTTGTCCGAGGATTTCTCGGGTGTTTCTTTTCCTAGGCTCGGCTTAATTTAGTCGGTACCTAGTTTCTCTTTTCATAAAAAAAAACTAACAAATATGTTTTTCACAATAAAAAAAATACTAACAAGCTACATAAATTTTATACTACTCATAATTCTTCTAACAAAAATAAAAGCTACATAAATATATAATAGTCATAATTTTTCTAATCATATAACTTTCTAGTTGGAATGGATGCGCGCATTGCATATTCCACATGCCATAAAGTTGGTTGATCCTTGGCTAGCGATCTCCTATGAATCACTTTCGGACCACTCCTTAAATTTATAGTTCTTTCCTCCGTACGAACCAAAACTGAAGACCATTGCATAAGTACTCTATAAATAACTTCATCGCATTTCTGTAATTTTCATTTTTAAATTCAAATGCACGTTTTAACTTTTTTTTAAGAAACCTATTGCTCAAAGATTCAAACATACATGTAAAAAGGGACTTTTGATTCTTTCCCATGTTAAATCCTACTATCCATATATATTTTTGCATTTTTGTAATATGAGATGACAATGCATCTATATCATTATATCCATGCGGATATGAGATTTTTTTAACTGCCAAGCAAATTTTGGACAGATTGGTGTCTTGGCATCTATACAAATTGTACAAAATCAATATTAATTATTGACTATAAAACTAAGTAACAATACACAAATATATAATATGAATAATTTAATTGTCATTATGTGAAGTTTTACTTAAAATTGACTATACTCATTTTTCCCCACTTTAATTAGTACATTATACACTACTTCCAAAATTAATGATATATTGGACTTATAATTAGTAATGTATTAAATTAGAAAGTATGTAAATTAACACTTTATTAAACTAAAACTATAATCTTACTAGACAAAAAATATGATAAATGTTAATTTGGTATAACCATACTTAACTTATTTTCTAAAACTAAAACTTAAGCAATAATATATGAAATAAGTATATTTTCATAATACTAAAGGTATAACTAATTTTTCATTTTTCAAAAAATTAAAGCCAATTCATCTATTTGTTTTACAAAAAACTAAACTACAACTCACACTGCAATTAACACCAAGACTTAAACTAAAACAAGAGCAAAAATATGTTCCTATATGCAAATTTCGTCAACTTTTTATCACAAAATTAAATTTTGTTAACATTTTATTTGGTAATTCTATTTTAACTTATACTAAAGCTAAAATATTAATATGTGCATATTTAAAATTTCACTAAAATTATATCTAACTTATTTTTGTTGTAAGACTAAAACTAAAACTAAACCTAAACCTAAACCTAAAATCATACTAAAACTAGAACTTAAAGCAACAATATGTTCATATTTTAATATCACTAAAACTAGAGTAAATTTCTCTATTTTCTGTGTAAACTAAAACTAAAACAATAATATGTTAATTAATATATGAAAAAAAAATTTATCTTATACTATAGGTACAACTAATTTTAAAATTTCACTAAAACTAGAGCTAATTTATTTTTTTAAAAACTGAAAGTAAAACTAGTATATATAAATTACCTATAAATTCAACATTATCATTTACAATAGTAATTTCTATGAAGAAAACATTTTAAAAAATTAACAACCATTATAAATTTTATTTTAACTTATACTAAAGCTAAAACTAATTTAAATTTCACCAAAACCTAAGCTAATTTCTCTTTTTGTAAAACAAATACTAAAACTAAAACTAAAATTATAGCAAAAATATGTTCATATATGCATATAACTATAAATTTTGCATCAAAACTAAAATTTAAAGATTTGGGTTACATACCTCTATTTTTTTAGTTGTAAATATCCTGTAAAAAATTAACAATAAGTTCAACATTATCAATTACAATAATAAATTCAATAAACAAAAAATAAAAATCATTATTACCTTGGATTAAACTTGTAGAAGTAAAATTTAGTAGATTAGAAATGAAAATGGAGGGAATTTTGTGAGATGGAAATGAAGAGAGTTGAGAGAAATGAAAGAGTAAAATTTGAAATTGAAGAGAGATGAAAGTGTAGGGAGTAAAATTGGATAGAAAATTCTAGGTAGGGGGAATAAATGGGAGTGAGTGAAAATTAATTCACCCACTCGAATGGAAAAGGTGGTCTCACCTTTTGGCGTGGGAGATTCCCACGCAAACGGGCTGACAAGGCACGTTTTCTAACCGAAACTCAAAAAAAAATTTTAATGATTAGATTTGCTCCTTTCTTATATTTATTTTTCAATCATGCACCTACAATATATTTTTTTTATTATGTATTTTTTACGTGTTAAATCCAATTCATTTCCCTTGCTTTTTTTTTTATTTCAATTTGTTATTATTATTTGAATTTGATTACAAAAAAATTCAAATATCAAGATAACTTTGGGCCAGAGTTGACGGGGTGCCAAACTTTGTAAAGATCTTTGTTCTCTAGCTCCTTTCGGCTCCAATTTTTATTTAAAAATTTAAGTTTCAAATAAAAAAATAATGCCCTTTAATAAAAAAAAGGCTCTTGTCGTTCAAACTAACACTAGTAGTTTATAAAATGTTGATTAAATTATATTTTATAATATTACGATTTATTTTTTAAATTAAATTTATATTTTTATATATATTTATTTTATATTTGTAAATATTAAAAACAAAAATTATAAATTCGTGAAGCTTTTCGGAAGTTTTGGCCGTCCGACTAACAACTAGCACTTTTTAAAATATTGTAAGCGAGTACAAGCTCAACTTTGTAAACAATTGAGGAAAATCCTATTCTATGGAATGGAAATAGAAATGTATGAAAATATATCAAATATAACACATTATTCATTAAGAATCCGTCAACGCAGTAAAAAACTTTTCCTAATTTATATTTATGTCACGAAAAAACTATTCCTTTTTTAAACAAAGGAATAGCGTTTCCGAGAGATGCAAATAAATTAGGAAAAACTTTTTCTTACGTGGACGGATTCTAGACATATACTCTACTATATTTGACATATTTTTATTTATTTTTATTTTTATTTTTATTCCACAGAATAGTATTTCCACGAACCAAACGCCACGGCCAAATTTAACTAATTGGAGCTCCAGAAAAAAAAATCAATTGGAGCGGATTCGGGCTGTCTCTGTCGGATACTCCGGACCTTGGACCGTGATATCGTCACAATAAACCCATTTATTCTCTACCTCTCGCTCTAACCAGAGAAGCTAAGCGGCGGCGAAAGTATAGGAACTGTATACATCTCTTTCTCCGATCTTCCTATACTGGTAACTCCTGTTTTTTTCAATTCCCTATTATGTTTCAGCTCGCATATTAGTCTTTTATATCAGTAGCAGTCCCTTTTTTTGCCCTCAGATCTTACATTTGCGTCTTACTGCTGTGTTTGATTGCTTGCGAGCTTGATGTTAAGCTCCATTTTATGCATATGGTGTGAAAAACCAATGGATTTGTCGACCTGTTGTGATCTGTTAATTAGGTCGGCCTAGCTCACTTCTTTTAGGGTTTCCGAAGGGATTTTGGTCTTAGAAGAGCCTGTCATTTGAATTTTATGATTGATGAATTTGTGTTTCTTTAGGTTTAATTTGGGGAATCCATGGCGTCCAAGTTGTATCAGTTGCAGTCCAAAGCTTGTCAAGCGACACAGTATGTCTCTAAGCATGGAACTTCCTACTACAAGCAGTTGATGGAGAAAAATAAGCAATATATTCAGGACCCTCCCACTATTGAGAAGTGCAGCGAGTTGTCTAAGCAATTGTTCTACTCTCGCCTTGCTAGGTTTTACTTCTTGTACCCTTGTTAAATTTGCGGTTTGATTGTTCGTGATCGATATTTTTCTTTGCTTTCATGACATTTAGTTTCAAATTGCCAATAATAAACGTTTTTTTTTGTCAAATTGACATCCGAGTGTGTGGGTTGTTTTGTTATGTTTCCCTATTTAATTGTGTAAACAATGGCTTTATGTGTTGGCTTTGGTTGAATCTTAGAGCGGAATAATAGATCAGTTACTTTCGCTAATAACTGTGTTTGTCTTTCAATATCTTAATGTGCCAAGCTTTCCATCCATCTCTTTTTCGATTAGAAGCTTGTTCATGTTCATTAAGAATGTTTATTTGCAGTTTGATCTTTCGTTATCAAAAATTTCTTTGCTTTCTTAGCTTTTACTTTCAAATAGTCAGTAGTAGATGTTTATCGTGTCAAGACAACTGATAATTGTGTGGGTTTTGTTATATTTCTACTATATAGTTGTGTAAACGGTGGTTATATGTGTTGGGTACTTAGGTTTGGTCGATTCTTAGAGCGGAAGAATACATCAGTTACTTTTGTGTTAGATAAATATCTTTATCTTTCAGTATTTCAATGTATGAAAAGTTTTCCTTCTCCTTTGATTGATTAGAAGGTTGTTCACTGAGAAAGATCATTACTAACATGATATTCATATGTATCTAGTAAGATGTCTTTTTCTCTTTAGTTTTTGTGAAATATAAATTTCTGAAAGCATTGGATTTAAATTAGTTTTTGCCTTGTCTTTTTTTATTATTGATCTTAAACATGTGTTTTTTACTATAGAAGTTGTGCATTGCTTGCTCTATGAGGCTTGGTTGAAACTGATAGAAATTTCCAGACAAAAACAAAACAACCTTCCTTTTCTTTTGACTCTTAGTATGTCTTCTGCTAGGTGATTGTTGTACATCAATCTTTAATTGAAAACTTAACCAACTTAGTACTATACTACTATTATTTTGATGCTTGCCTAGCTACTTTAAAGTATATTAAAGAATTGTTTCACCTTAAGCATTTCTTTTATCTTCTAAACAATGCTTATGCAAAATAGTTATCATTGCCACAGTCTTTTTGCTCATATTTCATGAATTGAGATGGAATATTGTATGGGATCTTTGGGTTACACTGTGTACGTTATTTTTCTTCCGAGTTTGCTTTTCATTATTGTGCTTTATTTATATAGGGTACTCCTGGCTGGCATAATATAATATAAATACTTTGTTGATATATAGCCTACTATGTTCATTGATCTGAGTGCTCATTTGTTGCATGATACACCCATAATTGATATTGTTGAATGTGAAAACTACATTTTATTGGAAAAACAAATCTTTATATGGTATATTTGGAGTTTGCTGGAGTGAAGATATACTAGTTTGAATTTTACTTCTATTGTTTCTCTTTTCAACATCCACTTTGTGATTGCTTGATATATCATTGTACATTGAGTTGTTTTCTGTCACATGCATCTCGAATTTATGATTTAGGTAAACGTCACATGATTTCATTGCCATCTGATCAAGTTCTAATTTCTGTTTGAGTCTTGAAAAGAGATTGAAATTCAGTTCTTTTGGCAATTTTATATGAACTACATATTTTTTTTCAATAAATACCAATAATAATGGTGTGTTTGGAAATCTAAAATTTGAAGAAATTCAACTCAATTCAATTTCTATAGAAAATTTACAAATTATCTATAGAATATGAATTGAATTCCTTAATTTATGTTTCCAAACACACCCTAAAGACCTGGATTTAGATGTGGAAAGAAAGTTAGTCAAGATAGTCTATTGCTCTTTATTACGAGTTTCTGGATATTTTTGATTATTCGGCGATATAGTTTATTGCTTTCTCCATATCACACTTGATATTGATGGGAGCTTTTCTTTTTTATACATTCAAAGAGCATCAGCGTATAGTATTTTCATCATCTGTATCTTCTACAAGTTGTCATTGAATACTTTTTTTCTTTTAACAGATCTTAATGAGTTAAGTTTAAATTAAGCAACAAGTGCATATATCTTTTATAATTTGCCTCTCGTGGAAACTGCGCATATATAATACTGGATTGATTCTTGAAATTTGTTTTCCATGACATTTTATTTTCTCATATTTCATCCTGTTCTTATTTATTTCCAGTATTCCTCATCGAAATGAAGCATTCTGGAAGGAACTTGACTATGTGAAGAGTTTGTGGAAGAACAGGCAAGAACTGAAGATCGAAAATGCGGGCATTGCAGCCTTGTTTGGGATGGAGTGCTATGCTTGGTTTTGTGCTGGTGAGATTGTGGGAAGAGGATTCACTTTCACTGGTTACTACCCTTGAAAGGAAATTCTCATTTCATAGAATGTGTTTTTCGAGGGTGTAAGATTCTGTTGTCATTCGCAAGATTGAATTGCAAAAATTTTTGTTTTTCTGCAAAATTTTTGAAGCTGAGGAATCAGTGGGTTTACTGTGATTCATCAATAATTTTTATATTTGACGCAGCTTAGGATTTTACTGTACTCCCATATAACTCTTCCGAAAGTCGTAAATGATGATAATGTTGCAAGTCCGTGTTGGCTTGCCTTCGGACTTGATAGTTTGATTTCTCCATTGATAGTCCTTGAAAAAAATTGATTTATATTACTTCATGTTCTAGTGTTTCACTTTTTGAGTCGGGAAATCTGTTGTATGGTACTTCTCACATGTGCTAAGGCTCTGTTTTTTTCAATTTATAAGTAGCAGTACTGAATTGAATTTATTTCAGTGTAAATTTAATACTGAGTTGGACTGAATATAAGTTGAAAAGAATATGGCCTAAGTTGCTACAGATGAGGTTTCCAATTATGTCAGGATAATGTTTTGTGCTGAACAATATTGTCGTCTTATTGTTGCCAGTTTTATACTATATAGTATATACTCGGTGAAACTCGTGACGATTAAAATTGCGAGTTTTATACTATTCATTCATTGGTGTAACTCGTGAATATATATAACTTGTTACCCTTTGGAACATGAATAAAACTTACTCCCTCCATCTATTTTTTATTGTTCATTTAATCGAATCATCAATACCAATAAAATATTTATTACATTGTTAAAATAACTAATTTATCCATTACACTTTATATAAATATTCATTTTCTTTTTAATTACCAATTTATAATTTTCATTCATATAAAATCTCTTTCATCACTAATAATAGGGCAAATTAGAGAAAAAGTGGTACAAAATTCATTGAAAATATTAGTTGACAACTAAAAAGAGAACTAAAAAAGAGCTAAAAAGACAATAAAAACTAGATGGAGGGCCTCCATCTATTTTTTATTGTCCATTTAACTTAATCATCAATACCAATAAAACATTTATTACATTACTAAAATGACTAATTTATCCCTCACACTTTATATAAATATTATCTTTCTTCTTAATTACCAACTTATAATTTTTATTCATATACAATCTCTCTCATCATTAATACAAGGGCAAATTAGAGAAAAAGTGGTAAAAAATGCATTGAAAATATAAGTTGACAACTAAAAAAAAACTAAAAAAATAGTTAAAAAAATAATAAAAACTAAATGGAGGGAGTACTATCTCAAAAGGTATCTCTAAGGGTATCCTAAAGCTACTTGGAACATTTCCTCATACCAAAATCCCTTTAAAGCATGAAGCAACATGTGGCTTAACATCATAGTCAAATTTTAATACCATTTTTTTTAATATTTACAAATTATCTTTATTGAGATTTTAATACCATTTAAACATCCATATATAAGCTTAAAAAGGTACTCAATGAGATTAATATTATTTTATTATTATGATAAACATTTTATGTTCATGTAGGATTCCAACAATTTGCTACAATTTTTTCCAAGTTATATGATAATAATGTGAATCAAAACAATCCAAAAGAAAATTTTCAAAATTATGTAAAAAATCTTTAATATGTAAATTTATTGGTAGCGTCCACTCGATGGGTTTTTATATATGATATTAAGTATTTAATATTTTTCTTCAATCTAATGGTTGAGTACTCATGAGAGACCATTTGATTAAGATGAAATCATATATAAATACAATCTCATAAATACGCAACCATTGAATTAGAAAAGGGTATTCGGTACCATATATAATTTTCCTGATCGAGTTTTTATACATGGTACCGAATATTTAATGCCCTTATTCAATCCAACGGTTAAGTAATAATGAGAGACCATTTAATTAAGATAAAAAGATATATAAATACACTCTTATAAATAATCAAGTTGAATTGGAGAAGGATATTAAATACCCTTTTCGGCCTTCCCCAGCAAAACTCTGTCCGTTAGTTGATCACTCCCACTTTCCAAAATTTTTTACAGTATCCAGGCCAATAATAATGCGCCACATCAACAACTGCGGTGAATTGGCATATTCTCATTGGCCTGCCTGGTACTCTGTACGATCTCGTTCTGTTACACATTGGCAAAAGCGACGTCGCTTTCAGCAGTCAACAATGGAGGAACTTAAGAACGAGGGAAAAGAGAGGAACTAAGCAAAAAAGGTAGGAAACAAAATAAAATACCAGTAGAGAGAATGCCGGATCGTCCGATTCGTCCTGCTACAACTCTCGCAGCCTTCAGCTTAGTCTTCTTTTTCCTGTTCATCGTTTCAGACTCCGCCAACAACGAATCTCAGGTCCAATCCATTGTCTGTTTTTTTTGCATATCGATTTCTTGTTAATCTCGCTTTTAGATACTCATTTGAACCCGATCGTTCGTTTTTGCAGGTAAGATGTAGCAAAACCTGCGTCGCTGAGAATTGTGATAGTAAGTCGAACAAAATCGTTTCTACATTATCTTCAAATTCATCTCTAAGTATTTCAATTTCATCATGTAATTGTGTTTTTTTTGTTGATGATGATGGAAATTAAGCCATTGGAATTAAATATGGGAAGTACTGTGGCGTTGGATGGAGCGGATGTCCTGGAGAGAAACCGTGTGACGATCTGGACGCCTGTTGTCAGATTCACGATGACTGCGTTGATAAAAATGGTACGAACCGAGTTTGCTTAATTCCGTTCATTTTACCTATCTGTAGTATGCAATTGTAAAGTTAATTATCAGCAGCAAATTTGTTCTACCATAGATGCATTCTCGATCTTGCATTGTTAATTTATATTGTTCTCTACATAATTTAGTTTATTGAATTATGGAACCAGTAAATGGTACTATTTTTCATCGACTTAATACCTTTTTGGTTCTTGTTCTATATATCAAATGCATTTTTGGTATCTGACCTATTGAAATTGCCTATTTGGTGCTTGATGTATTCACTTTTCGCCTATTTGTTGTCTGGCATATTCAACATTAGCCTAGTTGGTGCTTGATCTATTTGATTTTAGTACATCTAGCATCCGTCTAACAACACAAAGAATGTGGAATGCCTATAACATCGTTTGAAACATGGATATATTTTGTTGACAATTGTCGGCCCTTATTAATCCATTAAGTTATCGTACTGAAATTGAATATATCAAGTACTAAATAGGCAAATATTAAACACGTCATGCACTAAAAAGGCGATTTCAATAAGTCAGATATCAAAAAACATTTGGTGTATAGAACATGACTCAAGTATTTAATTCATTTTTCATCTATTGACCTTTCTAATCTTTATATACATAATACGGATGCAATTGTAAGTCTTGTGAAACAAAGGCAGATAAAAGGACTTAAATACTTGATCATGTTCTATAATTCAGATGATGTTTGGCCTATTGAAATTGCCTATTTGATGCCTGACTTATTCATTAACTGCCTATTCGGTGCATGACGTATTTAATAATTGCCAATTTGGTGCATAACCTATTTAATTTGAGTACATTAAGCGTCCATCTAACAATACAAATAACGTGAAATCATAGTTGTCAAATCGGGATTCAAATCAAGAATCGAAATCCTAATTTTATGAATTGTGAATCAAACCGAATCATAAGATTCGATATAACTTTAAAAATTTATAGAAATAAAATATTTAACATGTTCGTTTCCACAACTATTTTTACTTTTTTAGTAATATTAGAATTAAACATATGAAAACTAAACTTATTAAATGAAATTTGTATAACTAACATTAAATAATCCATAAATTAATTAATTAATTATATATATATATATATATATATATATATATATATATATATTAAATATTTAGTAATGTATAGCTTCTTCATAAATGTTATTGGACTCCAACAATTTCATATGATATTTAACAATATAAATTTATAAAAAATAAAGATTGTAATTGAATTTTTCAAGTAGTATAATTAAAACTTTGAAAAACTGTGCAAAGTGGGTGGATGGGTAATTTTGGTAGTAAATTAGATTTATTATTACTGTTAAAGCACTGAAGAATCCGTGCAATCCATTAATTCAAACTTAAAAATAAATACAAAAAGGAAAACATGAGCAAATTAGCCTCTTTCTTAAATCGAGAACTTAATAAAGGGGTGTCTTTTACTCTTCTTCTTCTTCTTCTTCTTCAACCTTCAGTAGCCTCAATCTTAAAAAAGTGTTCTGTTCGAAAGAACATGAAAGATGCCCTCCATAGAAAATTTTGGTGGCTAGATAGGGCTGAAGCTCATATCGACTTCAAGTGTATGCTCCTTAAATTCAATCTCATCTTTATCTTTTCTCTGGGTGTGTTCATGAATCGTATGAATCAGTGGAATCGTCCGATTTGGCCGACTCACCAACGATTCGGATGATTCACTAGCGATTCATGGTGGATTTCAGTTCTCCCCATAGATTCGAATATATTTAGGGATGAATCGAATCGAACCGTACGATTCGTATCGCGAATCATACGATTTTGATAACTATGCGTGAAATACATATATTGTCATTTGGAGCGTGGATATATTTTGATGATCATGCATAGAATTGTCGATATTTAATGATCTTCTAAGTTGTACTGAAATTTGTTCTGTCAGATACCAAATTGGTAATAACTAAATGAGGCACCAAATAGGCAATAGACAATTTCAATAAGTCAAATGCTAAAAGTGCATTTGAGTTATACAACAAGACCTATAAAGGTATTTAAGTCCAGATGGACTTTGAATTTCTGATGGTCATCTTTTTAAGTAATTGTTAGCAATTCCTCTAGGGAGCAGAGTACTCATTGGATTGCACATATGAACTGCAAAATATTTTGATCCCATACTTGAGATTATTTTTGTCGAGATTTTTTCTGCATTTACTGTATCATATAAGAATAGAAAGGATTAGTTATTCCTAAACCACACTTCGACATAAAAAATACTTATATTCCTACTATGTTTAAGCTTTCGCGGATGAAACAAATTGTTAACTATATATTTTTCACTTCAGTCTTCTGGTTTACTATTATATTTCATTTGAATCAATGGCATATATATCTGAATGATAAGTACTGCTATTGTCAGTAAGACAGAATGTCTAAAATGTTACATGTTTTCAGACAGTGAAAATGTTAATACCATGTATATAGGGTGATACTGTGATCAACCTAAATAGAAATACGCTGCTTAAATGGTTGTAGCAAAATGACTCATTAAACTCAGCTTCTTCTATTGTAAAGTCACAGATAGCTGTTGCAACTCCAATTTAGGGTCAATCGGAAACGTCTGTGTAATTACAGGGCTAAGGTTGCGTATGCCCGACCCTCCTTACCCCGCTTGTGCGGGAGCTTTGTTAGGTATTGGGGTAATGTTGTTGTTGTTGTTTGTTTGTTTGAGCTTTTATATAATAACATTTTCAAACTAAAGTGATTTTTCAGTACTCAATTGTTCTTTTAAACAGCAAAAGAGAATAGTGGTTTTTTGTCAATACAATAGTTTCTTAGACAGTTTTTGTGAATGGTAAATTGGTAAATCTTTTTTTGCAGGTCTGACTAATATAAAATGCCATGAGAAGTTCAAAAATTGCATGAGGAAAGTGAAGAAAACAGGGAAGGTGGGGTTTTCTAAGAGTTGCCCTTATGAGATAGCTATGCCTACTATGATTCAAGGTATGGATATGGCTATTCTGTTGAGTCAATTTGGTCAACCAAGGGATGAACTGTGATTTAATTATTCTTAATTTCTTATAGAGTGCACTACCAGTGCCACTTAAGTCATTCTTTACTAGGCATAACCAATTTTTTAAAAGAATTGTGAGCCTCTAGCATTCTTTTATTTCTATAGTTTTGTAGTACTTAACACATTCATTGTAGACACTGGCGAATTCAATGTTTTTGAAATCACAGAACTGAAATATTTAATGCATGAGGCAATTTTGGTTCGTTTTTTGAACATCTTTCTCTGTCATTTTGATTCGTTTTTTCGAACATCTCGCTGTCAAACTTCTAATTCTACGTTTCACGTGGTATCTTCACCAACAATAGGCCAATTATATATATCTGCGAATGTTAATTAGAAAGATGATAACTAATACTCGTATTTAGACCTTGTTGTTTTGGGCTACAATTCAGTTAAGTTCTATCCAATTATAAATTTACACTGGTTCAGATAGTTTCAGTTTGAATCCAAAGAAAAAGGCGTTAGTCTCACTAGGTCAGTTTGTCCGGTATATAAACACATAATGTACTTGTGAAACTTTCCGTTTTGAATGTTCAGTAAATCAGTAAGGTATAGATTACCCAACTCAGAAATGCTGTTAACATTTTTAACTCTTGAAAGACAGTACATATGATGTTAAAATGGATTTGAAAATATGTAAATGGAAAAGAAGCATCCTTGAAGACCCAAATTTTTTTTGTTTTTGTTTTGTAAAATATTATCTCATACTTTAATTCGACATTCCGGGATAATTACTTGTAAATGCTTGAACATCGAATTGATAATATACGGGGTAAACTTTTTTAAAAATGTTCCACAAGCATCTTTTTGAAAAACGAACAAACTACATGACATATTTTTAAAGTTTACTAACTAACAATAACATATTTGGTTAGCAACACATGATTTAGTTTTTGGGTTACTAAACTTTTTGTCACTGAAATTTATCATTTGAGTTATAATATAATGATTTGAACTACTGTTACCTTGTAATATTCACTTTTTTTAAGGAACCATGTAACCATAGCCAACCTGCATCACCAAATTATATGATTTCAAAGTCATTATATTTGCTTCTTTCTTCCCCTAATTTTTTTGTTTTTCTATTTGTATAAAAGAAAACCATTTTCTTTTTATACGTATAAAAGAAAAGGTGCTTTAAAATCTGACCCTAGTTTTATTGCTACGGAAGAAATGCTATCTGTCCCAATAAAATATAAGAGAACAAATTCTATTTTCTTTCAACCTTAGCAGTATCAGTGAGCTGTGAGCAGCAAATATAATTCACCTATACATTAAGCAAATGATGCATAATTAAGGCAGGAACAAACTGCCCAACTCAAAAACTTACCCAACATCACAAAATCCAGCAGAATATTTCCCGATAAACGGGAAAACAAGTTCGGTCATTAGCAAAAATGTCCTCAAGCTGCCGTTGAGGAAGATAAAATATCAAATATTCAATTTAATTCATCTTGTATAACAGCCAGCAAAATTATTGTTTCCTTCCCCTTCCTTTCCTCAAAGGCTGTGCTTCAGTTTGTTCTTTCCCTGTTACTTCTGACATTTCCGCTGGATCGTTAAAAAAGAAAAGTAAACAAAAGGAAGATTAATTTGATATGTTTTTGAAGATTAATTTTTTTAAAAAATAAGTAGAGAATGCAGTACCGTCTGGCCCTCGAGACATCAGCGTAAAGAACATGTTATTTAACTTCTCCATCTTCTTAGCATCCTGCGCCTGGTCTGTCTTGAACTTAAGACACTGCCAGAAACCCAAACACAAACAACATCATCATCATCATCAACAACAACAACAACAACATTGCCCCAAAGCCTAACAAGGCTCCATCAAAAGCATGGTAAGGGGGCGTCGGGTGTATGCAACCTTACAGAGAGGTTGTTTCCATTTGACCTTGAAGCGGTCAGTAAAACAAACATCATCAGAAAGGGAAAAAAAGATTCACACATTCTGACATTTGGAAACTAAACTTCGATTTCAAATCAAAGCATTGATTATGATGTGCTATCTTATATCTTTTACTCTATTTCCTAAACTGTATTCAAAAGATAAAGACAACAACATCAGAATTAATGAATCTTAGAATCCGTTTAACTTAAATCGAATCATTCCTTTTTAGCCCCTTTAATTACCAGTGTTATTAAAAGCACTAGGCGCCCTTGAGGCGCTGCGTCCCCAAATTGCCTGAGGCGTGAGGGACCACCATAGGCGCTCGCCTGAGCGAAGAGAAGCACTACTTGGTATAAATACTAATAAATATTCACAATAGCATAAACAGACACTTTGAAAATTAAATAACTCAATTTTTTTTAAAAGAAGTAACAAAATTGATGTAAAAATCAATGAAACCACAAACGAATTCCAATCCTAGATCATCATCTTAGTTCAACATCAATAGGAGAAAGTTGTTGAAATAACATAAAAAAAATTTAAAATTCAATGGTGACAATTGCCTAGCAAAAAATATAGCACAAGGCAGAGAAGTGGTTATTTTACATCAATTTTTTGATGATTGAATTATTCAAGGCACCGCGCCTTCAAAGATAGCACAAGGCAGAAAAATATAGCACGTGGCGCCTTGACGCTGGTGAGGCAGCCTGGCAGCGCCTCGCCTGAGCACCTAGGCAAGCGCCTCATCGCCTTTTAATAACACTGTTAATTACTAAAGTTTTCTTCCTAAATAACATCAAATGTTCTAAAAAGGCAACTTGTATAACGGGCGTGCCTTTTAGGAAAGCGCTTGAATTAAGGTGCTCGCCTAGGAAGCATCTCGCTCGAGTGCCTAGGGGAGCGCTTCTGTGGCTGTTAACAAAACTGCGGCCAGTAAAGAAGAACTGGCTGTACCTTCTAAACCATGAAAAGACATCTTCAAATTCCATTAAGCTGTAAGAAAAAGAGGACCAGCAAACTTGAACTTATTGCTGGTAATCCCCTGGACTTGGCAAAAGTGCATCCTCATCATGAACGTCACATGTCGGCTTCCGGTTGGAGAAAGAAAAATCAAGAAGAGAATATCTTTGAAAAGGCAAATCAACCAAACACTGGCACATGGCATTCAAGGAGACAAACTAGTGCAATTTTGCCAAGTCCAGGGGGTTAGTAGCAATAAGTTTCAAGTTCCAAGCGGCAGTTGGCAAAACGTGTCAAGTTCAGGGGGCAAAACATGTATTACACCATTAAATTTCCTCAGTAAGCAATAGAAAGAGCCACATCATACATGTGGATAGGGGGCATCAGGTAAACCAATGGCTCAAAGGGTTTACACAATTACACTTTCATTTTCCTAGTGACTTAGGCCTTTTCAACTTTTGAAAGTTGAACTGAGCTGATATGAAGTTGGTTGAACTGAAATGGGCTGAACTGAGCTGAAGTGAGCTGAACTGAACTTATTTTGGTGTAATTTATAACTACGCATAGCTGAGCTGGATTGTAGTCCCAGAGGGCCTTAGTGTGACATCTTAACTACTAGGATGCAAGAAATCTCAAATAACAAAAACAACTCTATAGAGCTCAGATGACTTCCATACAATTTCAATTTTGGATCATTATCAGTAAAAAGTTAATATTTATAGCTACAGCACTGATCAATGAATCAATCACTTACATTACACTAATCACATACATATTAGCTAAAAATGATTCTCATCCTAGATTCAATTCAAAAAATTAAAAAAAGGTAGACTAAAAGAAATACCTCTTTGTTATCAGTGACTTTGAGAACCAACTTGCCATCACAGTGTCGATACTTCATCACATACCGCGTCTGAATCCCCCATTCGATTGGCATAATAGTAAACAAGATAAAAAAAAGGCCAAATGCATCAAGACCCCCTCAACTTGGCGCGAAAAATCATATGCCACCCTGAACTTTCAAAAGTTCCCGCTAACCCCTTGAATTTGGAAAAAATGCACTAGTTTGCCCCCCCCTTAATGCCACGTGTCAGCTTCTGATTGGTTTGACTTTTCAAAGATGTTATTTTTCTAATTTTTCTTTCTCTATTGACACGTGGCAATGGGGGGGCAAATTGATGCACTTTCGCCAAGTTCAAGGGGCTAGTTGAAACTTTTGAAAGTTCAGGATAACATCAGGTTTTTCATGCCAAGTTCGAGGGGGCCAATGATGTATTCGGCCTAAAAAAATTAGCAACACATTACTCAAATTCAACATGGTTCTTGTTAAATTGTCTAAGGTCTAACAAAAAAACAATAGAGAGCAATTAACTCAGACTGAAAATAAAATTTTAGAAGTATTCTTTTCAGATCGATCGAATCAACAACATAAATTCAGCTGCACAAAACAATCTTTCCTGAGTACTTCACAAAAATCAAATTAGTAAGGGCTTACAAAGGAATTGGAATTGAAATTAACTCACGGAATCAGGAGCTGTACGGAACATATGGACCGACCGTTCGACGAATTCATCCCATGTTGTTATATAAACCATTTGAAAAGAAAGTTTACAACGCCGGCCGCCGTTAATGGATGAGCTCCTCTCCCTCGACCTTCAGACGGAGCAGAGCGGTTGATTGGGTGCACGGATGCACTATGGGCTTTTGTGTTAATAAGCTGTTCATGGGCTAAACCTGTTTGATGAGCGGGCTGAGATGGGTTTGGGCGGGGTCTTATTGGACTTTTTATTAAAAATATCAATTCAAATTCAGTATGGTCTACACTTTAAATTTTGGTTTAGGGGCTCGGATCGAGCTTAAGAAATTATTTCCGAATCCGGCTCAAAGCCCAAAAAATAATTTCTTCCAATTTTTTTATAAACTAAAAGTAATGAAAGGATAAATTTTACAAAATATGTTAAAATCTTATATATAATTATATTTTTTTAATTTAATATTTTTTATAAATAGTTAGATACATTATAAAATTTCAATTGAATAGAATATAAAAACTTAAAATAATTGTTATATGTAATATATAAATTTATAAAAAATTTATTTTTCGTCGGACCAGACTATAATATTTATATAAAATTAGGCTCAACCCATAAGACTCTAGGTCTTATCGGGCTTAAACTGAATTTATAAAAAAACGAGTGCCAAACCCCACCCATTAGAGCAGGGTGGGGCTGAAGGGAACCCAGACCCTGAATAGGTCTTTTAATAAGGCCTCGAGCTGCCGCCTCTAACTTAAAGGCTTTGAAGGAGTCCATTTGCCTCGAGTTCTTGGAAGTGCGAGCGTGACAACAAAGGTTTGACAACGAAGCGAAGTAGCGGCTTTAGGCGAAAGCCTTCCTCACCCCTTATAAGGTTCGCTTCCTAACCGCTCGCAGGCCGGGCTTAGAGCGCTCCATGTCAACATCCTACGAGGGTCCAATCATTCAATATGGGCCAGGGAGAAATTGACATAAGAAAATGGGCTCATAGATCTGCTGAAAATCCAATCATTTCCCCATTTCAATTTCAGTGTTTCTTCTATAATAAGATCTTATATTAATCCTTTAATATGATCAGATGTTTGTGTAAGAACTTTTATGATTTCGTAATGATTTCGATAATGATATTTACATCAACGGTAGTCTTAGCAAAATTTAAATGGGTGAAGACTAAGACCAACTTGCGTAGAATTGAATGATAAACAAATAAATTAATCAATTAGCAGAAGTGCATCTTAATGCATATTGAACCATACTTTTGCAATTGATTCGTTGATGATAAGAGATTTCCAACGATTGAATTATTTGAACATGTTACTAAGTCGTTCAATTCATTAAGAAAAGAAAGTAAAGAAAGTGGCCTTAATAGTTTCATACTTGATAAGAAGAAACATTATAACTGAAAGGAAGAGGAAACCATTCATAATTTCAACTATGAAAATTGAAAACATCACATTTTTTTCTATTTGGATACCTCCAATTCTTTTCCTTTATTTTCTAATTGATCTCTTTCTTAGAAGTTATCTCTTTTTCTGTAAAAAGCCTGTTCTCTCTTTAAAATTTCACCTTCTCTATCCAAAACAACTTTTTTTTCTTCCTGACACAATGTAATCATAAAAAGAAGGGAGTTTAAACCTCATTCAATATAATGTCCACAAAACTTTGCAATCATCATGTGAAGCCACATATAATCATAAAATTGGAGATCCATAATATACGCGGGCCACTAAGATTTTACTAAAAAATTTCATAATTTGAATTTTGTTCAAATCCTTTTTCGTTTTTTCTTCTTGTTTTTCTTCTTCTCTAATAACTATACTACTTGGCATGGTAATTGATTGGTATTCGAATTAGCTAGTGGTCTCACTTTTAATGTATATCACTGAGTTGAATCTAAAGCTTTCAATTTCATTTGAAATTTCCATCTGAATACAATTATTTCATAACTAAATTCATTAAACGAAAGCGAGTTCAAAATGCTACATCTCATTAATATGTAATGAAAGTATTATTAAACTTATCAAAAATCCCATAGTGATTTCGACCATACCACTAACAAAACATGACTCGCACACCTTTTATTCTCGAACACATATGTTTCTTCCTTTCCCCTTATTACTAGCATACGAGGTTCTAAAGAAGAACAAAAAAGGCTATGCCCTATCCTAAACCCAACTCAAACTAGTCCAAAGTCACTATGATAGTGCCACATTAGCATATGGCATGATCATAGTGGTAATTAATATAGAATTTTGCGAGAAAACGACTAGAAATAACGTCGACAAATGATTATACCATCACCTAAAAGAGCAAGACAAATATGATCAAGCCGAGGATCAACTGCTATCTTTACATTGAATTTGAGCACCGAAATCATTCCTTCTATTTAGATTTGAGGAACATTTTCTTCAGCCATAACAACAGATACTCCCCAAAGAGTATTATCATAAGCAGTAATTCCACCCACTTTGACCAACTTCATTAGCCTCTCATGATAATAATTGTAGTTTCTCTTATCAACATCCACGAATGCAAAGTCAAAACTCCCTTCATTCTCTTTCTACATCAAATTATACATATAATTTAAGAACTTCATGCCATTTATCAATGGGAAAAGGGCCTTTTTAGGAGATGTTATATTGACTGTTTTCCGATTAATAGGCTCTGTGTTATACATATTACCCTAATGTTCCTAAGGAGTGACCAGTATAATGACTGCCTAAGGCCTATGATAAAATTTTTTGCCTTATTAATTTGTATTGTGTGAAATATGTATTAATTGAGTTTAGATTAAATGATATTGCACTTAAAAATTGGTTTAATGTTCCAAGTTCATATCATATATAACATCTTGGATACGTACCTTTTTATTATAAATTTCTTAATTGAACTTGTTTTTATAGCTTTCTATATTTTGTTGCCTGGTGCCCAAAAAGTTAGGAAGAATCTTTTATTACCCATGTTGCTCACGTGTCAAACTTCTTACCCTTTCGATCCTCATGCTATGCTATTATCTGTACTATCTAACATGTTAACTTTTTAAGGTTATATTGTACAATTTTTTTGTTAAAGATTCTATGCATAATCTATATTAAAATTGTAATAGATTGCATAGTAGAGTTACCAAATTGGTAACATATATACCACATGAACCAATCAATCAAATTATGATATGATATTACCTCTTGTAAGAGGTTGTCAAGAATTGTTAAAGCAGAGGATTCAATAAAGTTAATCTAGTGAAAATTCAATCATTCTAACTTTCAAATTCAGTGTTTCTTCTCTAGTAAGATATTCAATTAATCAAATAATAAGATCAGATGTTTGCGTAAGAACTTTTATGATTCAGTAATGATTTTGATAATGATATTTACATCAATTGTAATGTCAGCAAAATTTAAATGGGTGAAGCCCAAGACAAACTTATGTAGAATTGAATAATAAACAAACAAATTAAGTAATTTGTAAAAGCGCACCTTAATGCGTATTACACCATACTTTTGCAATTGATTCGTTCATGATAAGAGATTTCCAAGGATTGAATTAATTGAACATGTTACCAAATCGTTCAATTCATAAAGAAAATAAAGTGGCCTTGATAGTTCCATTCTTGATAAGAAGAAACAATATCACTGAAAGGCAGAGGAAACCATTCATAATTTCAATCATAAAATTGAAAACATCACATTTTTTTCTATATTGTTTCCTCCAGCTCTTTTCCTTTAATTTCTAATTAATATCATTCCTAGAAGTTATCTCTTTTTCTATAAAGGGACTATTCTCTCTTTAAAATTCCACTTTCTCTGTTTAAAACCACTTTTTTTCTTTTTGAAACAATGTAATCATAGAAGGAAGGGAATTTAAACCTCATCCAATTTAATTTCCATAAAACTTTGTGATTATCATGTGAAGTCACATATAATCATTAAATCGGGTATCCATAATACAAGTGGGCTACTAACATTTTATTGAAAAATCTTAGAGTTTGAATTATGTTCAAATCCATTTTCGTTTTTTCTTCTTCTTTTTCTTCTTCTCTATTACTATACACTTGTTGGGAGGGATGAGGTGCCTTAACTGTGACTAAGCCCAGAATAAGATTATCTCAAAGATACTTTTAAATATTACCAAAACATACTACTTGGCATGGTAATTGACTGGTATTTGAATTGGCTAGTGGTCTCGCTTTTAATGTGTATAACTAAGTTGAATCTAAAGCTTTCAATTTCATCTGAAATTTCCATCTAAATACAATCATTTCATAACTGAATTCATTAAACAAAAGCAAGTTCAAAATGATATATCTCCTTAATATGTAACGAGAGTTCTATTAAACTTATAAAAAATCCTATAGTGATTTCGACCATACCACTAACAAAATATGACTCGCACAACTTTTTTTTCTCGAACACAAATGTTTCTTCCTTGCCCCTCTATTTATTACTAGCATATGAGGTTCTAAAGAAGAATAGAAAAAGACAATGTTCTATGTAAACCCGACTCAAACTAGTCCAAAGTCACTATAATAGTGCCATATTAGCGTATGGCATAATCATACTGGTATTTACAATAGAACTTTGTGAGAAAATGACTAGAGAGCACGTCGATAAATGGTGATACCATCATCCAAATGAGCAAGACAAATATGATCGAGACAAGGATCAACTTTTATCTTTTCATTGAATTTGAGCACCGAAATCATTCCTTCTCTTTGGATTTGAGGAACATTGTCTTTAGCCATAGACACAAATCCTCCCCAAAGAGTATTTCCATAAGCAATAATCCAATTTACTTTGACCAACTTCATTAGTCTCTCATGATAATACTTGTAGTTTCTCTTGTCAGTATCCACGAATGTAAAGTCAAAACTTCCTTCATTCTCTTTCTGCAATAAATTATATATATTCAAATTGTTATAGATAAGATAAGAACGTGCCATTCATCAATGGCAAAAGGGCCTTTTCAGGAGTTGTTCTATAGACTGTTTGCCCATTTATAGGCGTTGTGTTACACATATTACCTTACCGTTCCTGAAGAGTGACCAGTATAATGACCGCTCAGGGCACATGATAAAAAAAATTTAGCTTATTAATTTGTATTGTGTGAAATATATTAATAGAGTTTAGCTTAAATGATATTGCACCAAATAATTGGTTAAATGTTCTAAGCTCATATCATAAATAACATCTTCGATATGTACCTTTTTATTATAAATTTCTAAATTTAAGTCATTTTTAAAGCTTTCTAAATTTTGTTGCTCAGTTCCAAAAATGTTAGGAAGAATCTTTTATTACCCATGTTGCTCATGTGTCAAATTTCTTACCCTTTTAATCCTTATGCTATGATATTATTGCTCGTACAGTCCCTGTACTATCCAATATGTTTCCTTTTTAGGTTGCATAATCTATATTAAAATTGTAATAGATTGCATAGTCAAGTTTGTAACATATATACATGGACCAATCAATCAAATTATAATATGATATTACTGCTTGTAAGAGGTTGTCAAGAATTGTTAAAGCAGGGGATTCAATGAAATTAATATAGTGAAATTCAATCATTCCCACTTTCAATTTTAGTGTTTCTTCTATAGTAAGATCTTAAATTAATCATGTCATATGATCATATGTTTATGTAAGAACTTTTATGATTCCGTAATAATTTCGATAATGATAAACAAACAAATTAAGCAATTAGTTTAAGCGCATATTAAACCATACTTTTGCAATTGATTCATTGATGATAAGAGATTTCCAACTATTGAATTAATTGAACATGTTACTAAATCGTTCAATTCATAAAGAAAAGAAAATGGCCTTGATAGTTTCATTCTTGATAAGAAGAAACATTATAGTTGAAAGGCAAAGGAAACCATTCATAATTTCAATTATGAAAATTGAAAACATCACATATTTTCCTATTTTGATTCCTCCAGTTCTTTTCCTTTATATTCTAATTGCTGGTCTCTTTGAGTATAACTCAATGAATCAAAGGGGGGTGAATGGTTCAGTTACTGAAACTGGTTACTTTTTAGTAGAGGAGTAGACTTCGCTGAGTTTGTCAGCTGGGCTGCCAGAAAACTGTGAAAGCTAGAAAATAGAAGTAAAGAAGACAACAATTTATACTGGTTCAGCAACCTGTGCCTACCTCCTGTCCCAAGAGAGTGTCTTAACTTTAATCCACTAAGTTCAACTCCTTTACCCTAAGCAGAGAAGCCTTTCACAAATTTCCCAATAACAAATGAGTACCCTCCTCACTGTAATCACTCACCGCTGAGTAGCGCTTTCACTCAGCAACTTAAGATTTCTAAAAGAATAAGGATTCAACTTATAAAAAGTTGATCCTTTTAAAATAATAGATATTACAAGTGTTTGTTCTATTCTCATCTCTCAATGACAACATGATGTGGCTGAGTAGTTGTTTCTCTTTGATTGAATTTCTCTAAGGCTGTAATTTTCTCTAAAGGAAACCATTCATAATTTCAATTATGAAAATTGAAAAAATCTTATTTTTTTCTATATTGATTCCTCGAATTCTTTTCCTTTAGTTTCTAATTACTCCCTTTCTTAGACATTATCTCTTTTTTTATAAAGAGACTATTCTCTCTTAAAAATTTCACTTTCACTATCTAAAACGACTATTTTTCTTTATAGAATTCACTTTCCCTAACCCTAACTATTTTTCTTTCTGACACAATTTAATCATAGAAGGAAATTTAAACCTCATCCAATTTAATGTTTATAAAACTTTGTGACCATCATGTGAAGTCACACATAATCATTAAATCGAGGACACATAATACACGTGGGCCACTAAGATTTTATTGAAAAATCTTACAGTTGTATTCTTTCAAAACCATTTTCGTTTTTTCTTCTTGTTCTTCTTCTTCTCTAATAACTATACTACTTGGCATGGTAATAGATTGGTATTTGAATTGGCTAGTGGTCTCACATTTAATGTGTATCACTAAGTTGAAACTAAAGCTTTCATTTTCATTTGAAATTTCCATCTGAATACATTCATGTCATAACTAGATTAATTAAACGAAAGCGAGTTCAAAATGATACATCTCGTTAATATGTAACGAAAGTTGTATTTAACTTATCGAAAATCCTATAGTGGTTCCGACCATACTAGTAACAAAATACGACTCGCGCATCTTTTATTTCTCGAACACAAATGTTTCTTCCTTGCCCCTCTATTTATTACTAGCATATGAGGTTCTAAAGAAGAATAGAAAAAGGATATGTTCTATCGTAAACCCCGACTCAAACTAGTCCAAAGTCACTATGAAAGTGCCAAATTAGCATATGGCATGATCGTAGCAGTAATTACAACAAAACTTTGCTAGAAAATGACTAGAAAGCACGTCGACAAATGGTGATACCATCGTCCAAAAAAGCAAGACAAATATAATCAAGACAAGGATCAACAACTATCTTTTCATTTGAATTTGAGCACCGAAATCATTCCTTCTCTTTTAATTTGAGGAACATTTTCTTCATCCATAGCAACATATCCTCCCCAAAGAGTATTGTCATAATCAATAATTCCACCCACTTTGACCAACTTCATTAGCCTCTCATGATAATACTTGTAGTTTCTCTTGTCTGCATCCATAAATGCAAAGTCAAAACTCCCTTCATTCTCTTTCTGCAACAATTTTTTATATATTCAAATTGTTAGAGATAAGATAAGAACTTTATGCCATTTATCAATTGTAAAAGGGCCTTTTTTGGAGATGTTATATAAAGGCTCGTTCCTACCTTGTTGGCTTATGGGCGAGATAAGAGATTGGGGCCCTCTTTACAAGTAGTTGAGTAACTAATGTTGTTAAAGTTTTAAAAAATGAATTGATTGAATATTTAATTAATTTTTAATAGATTAATTAATTTGGGAGAAAGAAAAAAAGACAAAGGATGTTATTGTTGAACACATAAAGTATCAAATTTTATAACTAAGAATTTTTTTAATCAAATAATCTAAAAAATTAATATAAAGAGGGCCCCTAAAATAACTAGGCCCCGGGTGGTCGCCCCTCTCTCCCGTGCTCAGGAACGGCCCCGGTTATATAGACTGTTTGCCCATTAATAAGCCTTGTGTTATACATATTACCCTACCGTTCCGGAGTAGTGACCAATATAGTGACTGCCCAGAGCTATGATAAAAAAAATTTAGCTTATTAATTTGTATTGTGTGAAATATGTATTAACTGAGTTTAAATTAAATGATATTGCACTTAAAAATTGGATAGATGTTACAAGTTCAGATCATATACAACATCTTCTATATGTACCTTTTTTTATCATAAATTTCTTAATTGAACTTGTTTTTACAGCTTTCTATATTTTGTTGCTCAGTGCCCAAAAAGTTAGGAAGAATATTTTATTACCCATGTTACTCATGTGTCAAATTTCTTACCCTTCGATCCTCATGTTGTGCTATTATTGCTCGTACTGTCCCTATACTATCCAATGTGTTAACTTTTTTAGGTTGTGTTGTAGAATTTTTGTTAAAGATACTAGGCATAATATATATTAAAATTGTAATTGATTGCATAGTAGAGTTACCAAATTGGTAACATATATATCATATGGACCAATCAGTCAAATTATAATATGATATTACCTCTTGTGAAGTTACTCTTGTGAAAATTCAATTACTCTCACTTTCAAATTCAGTGTTCCTTTTTTCGTAGGATCTTAAATTAATCATATAATATGATCAGATGTTTGTGTAAGAACTTTTAATATTCCGTAATGATTTCAATAATGATATTTACATCAACTGTAATGTCAGCAAAATTTAAATGGGCGAAGCCCAAGAAAAACTTGCGTACAATTGAATGATAAACAAACAGATTAAGCAATTTGTGGCAACTTAATGCATATTAAATCGTACTTTTGCAATTTATTAGTTGATGATAAGAGATTTTCAAGGATTGAATTAATTGAACATGTTACTAAATCGTTCTATTCATAAAGAAAAGAAAGTGGCCTTGATAGTTTCATTCTTTATAAGAATAAACATTATCATTGAAAGGTAGAAGAAACCATTCATAATTTCAATTATAAAAATTGAAAACATCACATTTTTTTCATATAAATTCCTCAACTTCTTTTACTTTGTTTTCCAATTAATATCTTTCTAAAAAGTTAACTCTTTTTCTATAAAGAGACTGTTCTATCCTTAAAATTCCACTTTCTCTGTCTAAAACAACTTTTTTTCTTTGTGACACAATGTAATCATAGAAGGAATGAAATTTAAACCTTACCCAATTTAATTTCCATAAAACTTTACGATCATCATGTGAAGTCACATATAACGATTAAATCGGGGATCCATAATACATGTGGGCCACTAAGATTTCATTGAAAAATCATAGAGTTTGAATTTAGTTCAAATCCATTTTCGTTTTTCTTCTTGTCCTTCTTCTTCTCTAATAACTATACTAATTGGCATGGTAATTGATTGGTATTTGAATTGGCTAGTGGTCTTGCATTTAATGTGTATCACTAAGTTGAATCTAAAGCTTTCAATTTCATCTGAAATTTCCATCTAAATACAGTCATTTCATAACTAAATTTAATAAACAAAAGCGAGTTCAAAATGATATATCTCGTTAATATGTAATGAGAGTTCTATTAAACTTATCAAAAATCCTATGGTGGTTTCGACCATACCACTAAAATAATATGAATCGCATACCTTTTTTTCCTCGACCACAAATGTTTCTTCCTTGTCCCCCTATTTTTTACTAGCATATGAGGTTTTAAAGAAGAATAGAAAAAGACAATGTTCTATTGTAAACCCGACTCAGACTAGTCCAAAGTCACTATGACTATGCCATATTAGCATATGGCATGATCATAGCGGTAATTACAATAGAACTTTGCGAGAAAACGACTAGGAAGCACGTGGACAAATGGTGATACCATCACTCCAAAGGAGCAAGACAAATATGATCGAGACGAGGATCAACTATTATCTTTTCATTGAATTCAAGCATCGAAATCATTCCTTCTCTTTGGATTTAAGGAACATTTTCTTCAGCCATAGCAACAAATCCTCCCCAAAGAGTATTATCATAAGTAATAATCCAACCCACTTTGACCAACTTCATTAGCCTCTCATGATAATACTTGTAGTTTCTCTTGTCAGCATCTACAAATGCAAAGTCAAAACTCCCTTCATTCTCTTTCTGCAACAAATTATATGTATTCAAATTGTTAGAGATAAGATAAGAACTTCATGCCACTTATCAATGGCAAAAGGGCCTTATTCAGAGATGTTATGCCCATTAATAGGCTCTGTGTTATACATATTACCCTACCATTCCTGATGCGTGACCAATATAGTGACTACGCAAGGCCTATGATAATCATTTTTTGGCTTATTAATTTGTATTGTGTGAAATATATATTAATAAATTTAGATTAAATGATATTGCACCAAAAAACTTGTTAAATGTTCCAAGTTCAGATCATATATAACATCTTCGATATGTACCTTTTTATTATAAATTTCTTAATTGAACTTGTTTTATAGCTTTCTATATTTTGTTGCTCAGTGCCCAAAAAGTTATGAAGAATCTTTTATTACCTATGTTGCTCATGTGTCAAATTTCTTACACTTTTGATCCTTATGCTATGCTATTATTGCTCGTACTGTCCCTGTACTATCTAATATGCTAACTTTTTTAGGTTGTATTGTAGAATTTTTTTTTGTTAAAGATACTGGGCATAATCTACACTAAAATTGTAATAGATTGCATAGTAGAGTTACCAAATTGGTAATATATATACCACATGGACCAATCAATCAAATTATAATATGATATTACCTCTTGTAAGAGGTTGTCAAGAATTTTTAAAGCAGGGGATTCAATGAAGTTAATCTAGTGAAAATTCAATCATTCTCACTTTCAAATTCAATGTTTCTTCTCTAGTAAGATCTTCAATTAATCATATATTATTATCAGATGTTTGTGTAAGAACTTTTATAATTCCGTAATGATTTCGATAATGATATTTACATCAATTGTAAGGTCAGCAAAATTTAAATGGGCGAATCCCAAGACAAACTTACGTAGAATTGAATGATAAACAAACAAATTAAGTAACTTGTAAAAGCGCACCTTAATGCATATTACACCATACTTTTGCAATTGATTCTTTCACGACAAGGATTGAATTAATTGAACATGTTAGTAAATTGTTCAATTCATAAAGAAAAGATAGTGGCCTTGATAGTTTCATTCTTGATAAGAAGAAACATTATCATTGAAAGGCAGAGGAAACCATTCATAATTTCAATTATATAAATTAAAAACATCACATCTTTTCTCTATATTGATTCCTCCAGCTCTAAATTAATATCTTTCCTAGAAGTTATCTCTTTATCTATAAAGAGATTATTCTCTCTTTGAAATTCCACTTTCTCTGTCTAAAACAACTTTTTTTTCTTTCTGATACAATGTAATTATAAAAGGAAGGGAATTGAAACCTCATCCAATCTAATTTCCATAAAACTTTATGATCATCATGTGAAGTCACACATAATCATTAAATCAGGGATCCATAATACACGTGGCTACTAATATTTTTTTGAAAAATCATATAGTTTGAATTCTGTTCAAATCCATTTCCATTTTTTCTTCTTGTTTTTCTTCTTCTCTAATAACTATACTACTTGGCATGGTGATTGACTGGTATATATTTGAATTGGTTAGTGGTCTCGCGTTTAATGTGTATCACTAAGTTGAATCTAAAGCTTTCAATTTCATCTGAAATTTCCATCTAAATACAATCATTTCATAACTGAATTCATTAAACAAAAGCGAGTTCAAAATGATATATCTCGTTAATTTGTAATGAGAGTTCTGTTAAACTTATAAAAAATCCTATAGTGGTTTCGACCATACCACTAACAAAATATGAATCGCACACCTTTTTTTTCTCGACCACAAATGTTTCTTCCTTGCCCCTCTATTTATTGCTAGCATTTGAGGTTCTAAAGAACAACAGAAAAAGACAATGTTCTATCATAAACCCGACTCAAACTAGTCCAAAGTCACTATGACAGTGCTATATTAGCATATGGCGTGATCATGGCGGTAATTACAATAGAACTTTGCGGGAAAATGACTATAAAGCACGTCGACAAATGGTGATACCACCACCCAAAGGAGCAAGAAAAATACGATCGAGATGAGGATCAACTGTTATCTTTTCGTTGAATTTGAGCACCAAAATCATTCCTTATCTTTGGATTTGAGGAACATTTTCTTCAGCCATAGCAACAGATCCTCCCCAAAGAGTATTGTCATAAGCAATAATCCAACCCACTCTGACCAACTTCATTAGCCTCTCATGATAATACTTGTAGTTTCACTTGTCAGCATCCACGAATGCAAAGTCAAAGCTCCCTTCATTCTCTTTCTGCAACAAATTATATATATTCAAATTGTTATAGATAAGATAAGAACTTCATGTCGTTTATCAATGGCAAAAGGGCCTTTTTAGGAGATGTTATATAGACTATTTGCCCATTTATAGGCTTTGTGTTATACATATTACCCTACCGTTCCTGATGAGTGACCAGTATAGTGACCACCCAGGGCCTATGATAAAAAAATTTTAGCTTATTAATTTGTATTGTGTGAAATATATATTAATTGAATTTAGATTAAATGATATTGCATTGAAAAATTGGTTAAATGTTAAGTCCAGATTATATATAACATCTTCGATATGTACCTTTTTATTATAAATTTCTAAATTGAACATTTTTACAACTTTCTAAATTTTATTGGTGAGTGCCCAAAATGTTAGGAAGAATTTTTTACTACCCATGTTGCTCACGTGTCAAATTTCGTACCCATTCAATCCTCATGCTATGTTATTATTGCTCGTACGGTCCCTATACTATCCAATTTGTTAACTTTTTAGGTTGCATAATCTATATTAAAATTGTAATAGATTGCATAGTCAAATTGGTAACAAATATACCACATGGACTAATCAATCAAATTATAATATGATATTACCGCTTGTAAGAGATTGTCAAGAATTGTCAAAGCAAGGGATTCAATGAAGTTAATCTAGTTAAATTCAATCATTCCCACTTTCAATTTTAGTGTTTCTTCTATAGTAAGATCTTAAATGAATTGTATAATATGATCATATGTTTGTGTAATAACTTTTGTGATTCCATAATGATTTCGATAATGATAAACAAACAAATTAAGCAATTTGTATAAGCACACCTTAATGCATATTAAACTATACTTTTGCAATTGATTCATTGATGATAAGAAATTTCAAACGGTTGAATTAATTGAACATGTGACTAAATCTTTCAATTCATAAAGAAAAGAAAGTGGCCTTGATAGTTTCATTCTTGATAAGAAGAAACAATATAATCGAAAGGCAAAGGAAACCATTTATAATTTCAATAATGAAAATTGAAAACATCACATATTTTCCTATTTTGATTTCTCCAATTCTTTTCCTTTATTTTCTAATTGTTGGTCCCTTTGCGTATAATTCAATGAGTGAGAGGGGGTGAATGATTCAGTTACTGAAACTGGTTATTTTTTCGCAGGGGATTAGACTTTGTTGAGTTTGTCAACTGGGCTGATAGAAAACTGTGAAAGCTAGAAAACAGAAGTAAAGAAGACAACAATTTATATTGGTTCAACAACCTGTGTCTACCTCTAGTTCTAAGGGAGTGTCTTGGCTTTATTCCACTAAGTTCAACTCCTTTACCCTAGGCAGAGAAGCCTTTCACAAATATCTCAATTACAAATGAGTACCCTCCTCATTGTAATCACTCACCGCTGAGTAAAATACCCTCTTGCAACTCAATATTTCTAAAAGAATAAGGATTCAACTTATAAAAAGTTGATCCTTTTACAATAATAGATATTACAAGTGTTTGTTCTATTCTAATCTCTCAATGACAGCAGGATGTGACTGAGTAGTTGCTTCTCTTTGATTGAATTTCTCTAAGGCTGTAATTTTCTCTGAAGGAAACCATTCATAATTTCAATTATGAAAATTGAAAACATCTTTTTTTTTCTATATTGATTACTCCAATTCTTTTCCTTTAGTTTCTAATCACTCTCTTTCTTTAGGGAACCTTATCTCTTATTCTATAAAGATATTATTCTCTTTTTAAAATTTCACTTTCTCTATCTTAAACGAATCTAATGTCCATAAAACTCTGTGATCATCATCTGAAGTTACATATGGTCATTAAATCGAGGATACATAATGCACGTGGGCCACTAAGATTTTATTGAAAATTCTTACAGTTTGAATTCTTTCAAAACCATTTTCATTTTTTCTTGTTATTCTTCTTCTTCTCTATAATTATACTACTTGGCATGGTAGTTGATTGGTATTTGAATTGGCTAGTGGTCTCGCGTTTAATGTGTATCACTGAGTTGAATCTAAAGCTCTTAATTTCATTTGAAATTTCCATCTGAATACATTCATTTCATAACTAAATTTATTAAACGAAAACGAGTTTAAAATGATACATCTCGTTAATATATAACGAAAGTTTTATTTAACTTATCGAAAATCCCATAGTGGTTCCGACCTTACCACTAACAAAATACGACTCGTTCACCTTTTATTTCTCGAACACAAATTTTTCTTCCTTGCCCCTCTATTTATTACTAGCATATGAGGTTCTACAGAAGAACAGAAAAAGACAATGTTCTATTGTAAACTTGACTCAAACTAGTCCAAAGTCATTATGATTGTGCCACATTAGCATATGGCATGATCATTGCAGTAATTACAATAGAACTTTGTGAGAAAATGACTAGAAAGCACGTCGACAAATGGTGATACCATCACCCAATGGAGCAAGACAAATATGATCGAGACGAGGATCAACTGCTATCTTTTCGTTGAATTCGAGCACCGAAATCCTTCCTTCTCTTTGGATTTGAGGAACATTTTCTTCAGCCATAGCAACAGATCCTCCCCAAAGAGTATTGTCATAAGCAATAATCCCACCCACTTTGACCAACTTCATTAGCCTCTCATGATAATACTTGTAGTTTCCCTTGTCAGCATCCACGAATGCAAAGTCAAAACTCCCTTCATTCTCTTTCTGCAACAAATTATATATATTCAAATTGTTAGAGATGAGATAAGAACTTCATGCCATTTATCAATGGCAAAATGACCTTTTTATTTTAAATTTCTAAATTGAAGTTGTTTTCACTGCTTTGTCTATTTTGTTGCTCACTACCCAAAAAGGAAGAATCTTTTATTACCCATATTGTTCATGTGTCAAATTTCTTACCCTTTCAATCCTCATGCTATATTATTATTGCTCTTATGGTCCATGTACTATCCAATATGTTAACTTTTTAGGTTGCATTGGAGAATTTTCGTTAAAGATACTACACCTAATCTATACTAAAAATGTAATATATATACCACATGGACCAATCAGTCAACTTATAATATAATACTACCTCTTGTAAGAGGTTGTCGAGAATTGGTAAAGCAGGGGATTCAATGAAGTTAATCTTGTGCTCTACATTAGCCTTCTTTATTATTGGTAATCCAACCTCATATGTTTCTCTATTGATATCTATGGCTGTAACCTGTCATTATATAATATATCATTTGATTAATTAATTCTTACTTATAAATTGAATAATTTTATAATATAAGATTATTATTGAAGAAATTAAAATTAAAATTACCTTGCCATCAGGAGGAATGGTAAGGGCAGTTAAAAGAAGAGAGTAACCAGTATAAACTCCAAGCTCAATTGTCTTCTTTGCATTTGTCATCTTCAACAGCAATGCAACTAACTGCCCAGCATCTGGTGCTGTTGTATAATACGACCTACATCGAAAAATATAGCTCGATAAATAAATTACGAAATTCGGGTTTTAGAGAAGAAAAAATTAGATGTACGAACTCTGGTAGGGAAGCAGTAACAGCCCTTAGCTCCTTAAGAAGAGAAGATTCTCTTGGAAGAACACTGCTTTCAACTATATACTGCAATTAATTTTAAAACAATGTCATGTATTAATTCAATTAATATTAATTTCTAATGTGTTGAAGAAATTAACAAAAAATAAAATAAAAATTGAATTAAATTAAATTAAATTATTACATTGTATAATGCAGCAGTCTGCAGCAACCTTGCATGAGGCTTAGTCACTTCATTTCCTGTGCTTCCCATTTCTCTGCAGCAACTTATTTTTTATGATTATTGAAAGCTATAAGAAGAAGATGAAATTAATGGTAATATATGATAATAACACAATCTACTTGTATAAATATATATAGAGAGGATTTGGTGGCCTGTTGGCTCCCATTTTGTTCAATTGTTTTATGCATGCCTTTTTTTGTGAATACTTTATTTTTTATCTATAGTTTAAGATGAAATGTTGTTGTACCAATAAGGGTTGGTTCAAGCAGTAAGCGGTTTGGTATCGCTTAAGCAAGGTCTCGAGTTCGAGTCCTAGTGAATGTAAAAGATCCTTATTGGGAGACTCACTCACCACAGTCAGGTGTCGGACCCGGGGTCGGATTTGGATGTAGTTGGAGCAAAGCTGAGATGGTAAAAAAAAATGAAATGCTGTTGATTGAATTTATTTTAATATTTTTGTACTGCTATTTCACAGTTGTTCTCATGAGCTGCGAGGAATTCCAAGTCTGTGTTCTCTATATTTGACTAAATTATTTATGTGTGTTTTATGGCAATAATTAAAGCCTAACTAGGTTTGGCAAAGCTTGAGGGAGGATAAATTTATTTATTTCAATTAAGGCAAAACCCATGTTGATGTCTTTCTTTCAATTTCGTAATTGGTTTGATGATCATTTTTTCAATAATATGATATTTTTTATTTTATTTTATTATAATTTATTTTGTTTAGTTATTATTATTCATTGCTGTCGATGTGTTTAAATTAAAACAAATAAAAGTTATTGAATAATAGTTATAGGAAAATATTTAAAAATATTGTTTAATTGAAAAGGCAAAAGATAAATGTTGAGCAGCTACCAACTTCAACTTAATCTTGGTATTTTTGTTTTGTGCAGTTTACAATATCGGCTAAGTAACATGTGACCTAATAATTTTGAGGAAAGTATATGACTTAACATGTAGAATGTTATTTTGGACTATAATTTAATATAGTTCAGTTCAGTTTAGACTATTTCATTTTAATTCAATTCAGTTTAGTCAACTTTATTTCAGTTCAGTTCAACTATATACAGTTATAAATTTATACTGAAATAAGTTCAGTGTAACTCATTTTAGTTTAATTCAATTCAACTAACTTCAATTCAATTCAATTCAACTTTCGGAAGTCGAAAATAACGTGGCTTTAAATGGAAAAATCATATCTTAAGTGTTTGGAGAAATTGATCATACACTTTTATGCATATTTTTCAGTTTGTCACCCTTTATTTCTTTTTTTTATATTTTTTTTATCTAGTTTACCGAAGTTTTACTCCGGCTATATCCAGATCCAACTCAGGTCGCACACTTAGCTGTGGTGAGTGAGTCTCCCAATAAAATTTTTCTATATTCACTAAGACTCAAACCTAAAACTTTACTTAAGCGATACCAAATCACTTACCACTTGAATCAACCCTTATCGTTGGACCCTTTATTTTTCTTTACAATATATGAAAGACTAATTAATGACGGTACATAATTATGTCCCTATTGTTTTTTGATAATTACTTATTATACAACTAAGGCCTTGTATTTTTTAATTAATAAATAGGTATATTAAATTAAATTAATTGATATTAAATTAAATTAAATTATGTTGAAACTAAACTTAACGATAGTGAAATTAAAAATATTGAAATTAAATAATATTAAAATTAAAAATATTGAAATTAAATAACATTAAACTAAATTATAATTAATAATATAAATAATATTTTAAAAATATTAAAATACATAATAATTAATAACATTTTAAATAATAATATATATTTTAATAAAATTTATTAATTATTATATATAATAATAATTAAATATATCATGATAAATTATTATTATTATTATTATTATAATATTTTATTATAATTATTATTATGAATATTACCTTACTATTTTAATTGTTATCAATATTTATAAAATATTATTGCTATTATTTATTTATTTATTTATTTTATAAAATTATTTATCGTAGAAGTAATAATTGATAATGTTAAAAATATTATTATTAGTTTTTTTTTCTTTGTTGTTATTTATGATTACTGATATTAATTAATAATATTTATATAATGTATAAATTGAAATGAACTAAAATTGAAATTGAAATAATATTATTATTAATATTCATTGCTTTTAGTATTTATGAATAATAATATACATTAATAATATTGATATAATGCATTAACTAAAACTTAATATTGAATTCTGAATACTGAATACTGAATATTGAATACTGAATACTAAAATTAAACTGAACTGAACTGTACTGAATTAAACTGAACTGAAAAAAAAGAAAATAAGTTGAAAAGAAATGGGCCTAATTTTACGTATTATTTGAAATCAATTGTATGGTTTTTCGGTTTTACATTAAATCATTTAGTGTTTTAGTCCAAATATTTATTGCCAATTGTCAAATCATTTTAAATAAAACTTCAAAAAAGTAAAATTGCCCTTAATTGAGGTATAAGAATGAGATTTGTAAGTTAACATACATTTACTCTAACTTCCATCCTTTCTAGAATGTAAAGAAAAATAATACAATTAATAATTAATTAAAAATTTCTTAATACTTCACTATACAACTTGCTCTATCAATGTATATAAATATGATTAATAAGAGTTGGTTCAAGTGGTAAGCAGTTTGGTATCGCTTAAGCAAGGTCTCGAGTTTGAATCTTAGTGAATGCAAAAAAAATCATTATTGGGAGACTCATCCACCATAGCTAGGTGCGCGATCCGAGTTGAATCTAGATATAGTCGGAGTAAAGATCCGATAAAGGAAAAAAATATATGAAATTATAGAACATTTTATTGGGTTTTGTGTATAACTTAAATAACACTTTGCTGTTTATAATAATTATCTATCTAATTGATAAATTTATGTCTAATCAATTCAATTGAAGTTAATTATTAAATTTCAATTGATTATTAAAAATAAAAAAAATAATTTTTTAATTACATGATTTCAATTTCAATTGCTTATTGAAATAAAAAAATAAAAAAATTTCAATTTCAATTAATTATTAAAATGAAAAATTAAAATTTCCTAATAGTTTTTTTGTTTACTTTTGTATTTTTAAACTTTTGTACAAAAAATGATTGATTTAGGCACTATATAAATAGTCAATTTCAATATATTATATACCATGATTTGTAGACTATCACCTGAAAAGTTTCTTAAATGAGTTATACCCTCGCAATACATTTTTAATCCCACCCTTAATATTTAATTATTGAGTATATGTGTTTATAAACTGTATATATATATATAATGAAACGTGGTGGATCTTGCTTTGGTCCGTCTAAAACGGGATGAGGGATGCCAGTCTTTTTATTTACGGTCAACATTTACGTGCAGTGATTAATATTCCTTTTTAATAATGTATATACTATTAAATAATTCATCTAATTCATGTTATCAATTACATAATGGATTCAATTCAAACCCATTTAATATTAAATATGTAATATATATTAAATTAATTTAATAAATAAAAATATTTAATATTCATGATTTATAATTAACAGTTTATATTTCAAATAAAATAAAAGCAACATAATAATCAGTGGCGGAGCCAGGACTCGATCCCTGGTGGGGTATGATTATGAACATATGAAAATAAGTGATGACACCGGTGACAATAATAGTTGTTGATTTTGGACAAAAGAGGAGAGCAGCTTTGATCATTTACGTGTAATTAGTACTAGTGAATATCTAGAACATAATCATAAACTTAATATAACTTTTAGGTAAATTGACGTCAATCATCAGTTATTTTAGCTGTAAATATTATCTGAAAAGAAAATAAAAACGCTAAAAATGATAGAGATACAGTAAACAATGCAACTTTTTGAAGGAAAAAAAGAAAAGAAAAAAATATAATTAATTAACATTTGAAAGAAATATATGCAAAATTTCAAAAGAAAGGAAAGAAAAAACAATTATTATGTTATACAAGAGATAAAATAAAAACATGAAACTTAAAATGAAAAAAGAATGATAAGTATATATATTTATATGGCCTTTTAATAAAAATTAACATTTAATAAGAAGTTTTATAAATTTAGGGGGAGGATAAAATACTTATAATATTAGGGGCAAGGGGTTTCGATCCCGGATCTCTAAGGGAAAATATCCAATTCTCCCCACTAAAGCCGTTAGGGGCACGCTCCATAATTGTTTGAATTTCACACAATAAATATATATATTACAAATTGAAAGCTACTATATTTACATCACTCCTCCAGCGACCGTTGGACCACCCCACCCTTCCTCCGCCCTGATAATAATCAATATAATTCGGTGAATTGATAAGCTCACTAATTTTTTTATTAAACTGAATTTGGTTTGAATAAAACAATTTTTTATAATTAAATAAAAAAATTATTTACAATATATAATATGAAAAAATTTATATATTTTGTTACATAAAATTTTTTAACTATAAATTAAAATTTATTTTTTAAAAAATTATAGTGTGGTCATATAGCGGTTTACTAAATATATTTATTGTAGTTTTTTATAATTAAATATTAATTTCATTTAAAGCAATTTAAAAAACTTAATGTTTTAAGCAAAAAGTTTTTTGAATGAGCCAAGTATTGATCTTTGGTTATCCTCGTTCAGTCTTTGTCTTATTAATAGTTTAGTACACTTCTCATTGTAGAAATGGGACATTTTGTGTTCAATATGCACCATCTTCAAAAATATGCATTTTTCGAAATATTAATATGATCAAACTAGTATCCAGTTCAACTGACTGGTTTATAGTCTAGCTGGTCGGTTCATTCTATCGTTGATAGATTCTTAACCAGAGTAAAAACCTAATAGAGGAACAACATTAGTTCAACCAGAGTAAAAACCTAATAGAGGACCAACATTAGTTCCAATCGAACTCAATCTGATCAATCCGTCCAAGTTTATAGATCATGATGTGTATTCAGTTGAACCAACCAATTATAATTAGCCGGCTAGTTTGACCTATCATTGACAGATTTTTAATCAGACTAAAAATCCAATTGAACCAACATCAGTTATGATCGAACCAAATATAGCCGATCGATCCACTTTTCTAGATAATGATATGAATTGCTAAAACCAATTTTAGGGTATCATCGTTTTAATGGGAAAATGATTCTCCAAAGTAACTTTAGAGTAAAGATAGAAAGAGATAAAGAGAAAAGAAGTGAGAGAAGAATTTTGTTGGAAGTTGTGTAATTAATTTTAACCATTCAAAATGTGATAAATGGTTGGATATAGTTGTTTTTTAACTTTAGAGAATCTTGTTCCGTTTTAGTGACACTGGTGCAATGGTAAAGCGCCAAAGGATCCCCATTTCAAAATTATTTCACAAAATTATAAGAAAAAATCAAATAGGAGGTACTCATCTCCATGAACCTAAAGTTAATTGCATTCTATTATTAATTTGATTTTTACAGAGTAACCATACTTTGCCCTGCGTAAATATTGAATGTTGAATGAGTGGTTTAAATTTTAATACAAAGGCCATGAAGGGGAGAATAATGGTGACTTTGTAAAAAAAACAAGAAATCATAGAAAATGTTGATAGTCTATAATAGAAAGTATACATTGCTTGTCAATAAAAGGCTAAAAGCAAAGTTTTGATGGAATGGAGATTCAAACCCAAAACCCATCAAGCAGAGGTACAAATTCCTTATCACTCGGGGTAAAGAAATTTAATACAACATATGGAGTTGTTCGTATTCAAATGCTCGTAATAAACTCGTCAAAAACTTAGTATATATTAAACTCCATAAAGTATGATCAAGCAATTGGCCTTTGTGTAGAAAAATTTAATTCAATAAATAGGATTGTCCAAATTTTTTTGGTAATATTTACAAGGTTCTATATTGAAAGAATTTTGTTTGGAGTTTAGTAATATTTAAGGCTCTTTATCCCTCCCAATAAGTATATTTAGTAGGATTTAAACCTTGTTCTCCTCTAACTTGCACTGCCTGCTTAGCCAACTAAACTACTATAAAACTGTCCAAATTCAAACCATCCTCAAGTGTCCCAAAAATTTAAACGAACTACCTCGTCAAAAACTTAATATATATTAAGTTCCACAAATTAGAATCAAGCAATTGGTTATTTGATCAAAGTCCAAATACTAACGAGGGGCTAATTCAAATCAAAAGCTACTTTTACCACTCATCATATAGTTTGATACAAAATTCAGGCTTAAAACAACAGTACTGTGTTATGGGCCACGTATGCAGTCAGGATGTAGATGTGATTTAAAGTTGTTATGGTTCCGGGATTGGGATCAAGTTATGGGTTTTTTGTTAGTAGAGGTGGAGGGTGTTTGTGTCGGTGAAGAAGTGAATTTCTTCTTACGACCTATTTTGGAAGAACGTAAGGCTCGATTAGAGGGAACCTTAAAACCTCTGAGTTAAAGTACTCAAAACTATATTTGATTTTCAAGCTTAACTTTTCATTAATGTTAATGACATTTATACAGTACATCAACTGACCCACTACTACATTATGGAGGTCCCTAAAAGAAAGGAAATAACTGACTGAAAGTGGACGACTCCTTACAATAAGGAAATTGAATAACTACTTGAATAGAATAAACTAATAATAAAAATGCAACTATAATATGGTTATTAATTATCCACTTCAAATCACATCTGCATCCTGCATACGTGACCCATAACATACTACTTGATGAATTTGTCCAGGAAAGATGTTTAATGTAAGTAACCAAGAACCTGACCACCGGCATTTTGTTCGATTGCCCGTTCATGATCAAGTACGGCAGTTCAAGAAATAAAATAAGAAAATAAATGAAGTAATTCAATCACTATTAGTTTAATATCAAAGATTATTATAATAGGCTTAACCTAACCTGATGGGTAGGAAGTCTTGGCAATCTATAGGTTTCTATATTTGTTTCATTTGATGTCTGGTCGGTAAGTGAGAGCCCGGCAATCTTTTACCCTGCCTTGGATTAATTCAAATCCAATCCGACCCATACTTTAATATTTTGGCTCGAATTGAACTTAAAAGTCATTCCCAAACCTGTTTCAAATCCCAAAAACAGCTTCTTCAAATGTTTGGGTTATTAGAAAGAGTAAAATGATAAATGAAATAGAAATAGCTAGGTTTAAATTTTACATATACTTACAATTTTTAATTCAATAATTTTATAAATAGTTAGAGGTATAGTAGAAGTTCAATGAATTTAAATATAAAAATTCAAAATAATTATTTTATATAATACATAAATTTATAAAAATTTACTAATCTTTGAGAGGACTTGGGTATTTATATAAAAACCAAACGCATTCCATAAGACTTTAGACTTTAGCGGACTTGGATTGGGTTTGTAAAAAAATAAATGTTCAAACCCGACCCATTATAGCATGCTCGAGCTGGGCAGGACAGGTACCCTAGCCCATGAACAAGCCTATTACGGGCCAAGGATAATTTTTGAGGGAAATTGTCACTTATATCTCATTTGGGTAAAATAATTTCAGCCAAAGTTTACCTCAATTACCTAAAGGTACTAACATGTTTTTCAAATATCCTTCATACGCCCTCCATGACTTTCATACGTTGTTCATAACGTGTTTACGCTCCAGGTTGTAATAGGTTTGTAACAGATACATAACAACTTTGTAACAGACTTGTAACAGACATGTATTAGACTTGTATTAGGTTTGTAACAGATATATAATCAACTTGTAACAGATTAATGACTGACAAATAATGTCAAAACACTTCAATAAGAATCAAATGTAAATCAAAACTAATGAAAAATTACTATTTTATTCATCAAACACCAGTAACATATATATATATATATATATATATATATATATATATAAACCGATATATAACAAGAAGGTTAAAGAACATATGAAACTCCTTAATAATGATCAAAATAATTTAGATATGCATTTTTTGACATTTAAAATAATCTAATGGGTCACATGGTGTTTGAATTCATGTTGCATGTCCTTTTTTTACCTTTCATTCAAAAAAAGAAGACATATATCAGATATATACTAGGTATATATCAGCTATGTAGCAAGTAGGCGGGAATAACACAAATAAAACCTATCTTATTTATAAATTCTATTGTATTAACATACTGACATCCAAAACACTTTTTGAACACAAAAATGGATGATATGGATTCAGGCATGTTCTTATTTCACATTTATTCCAATAAAAAATCACATGTAACCGGTCTGTAGTAGATTTGTACTATATGCGTAATAGGTACAAAAGAAGATGGCAATCAGTTACGAAACAAAAAAGGGCAAGAAATCATGAACGAGGAATAGAATCGAATCAGAAAGAAAGAAAGAAATCAATTCAAAATCTGTATCGCAGTAGAGGAAAGAAATCATGAACGAGGAATAGAATCGAATCAGAAAGAAAGAAAAAATCGATAAACGCAGTAGAGATCGAATCGAGAACGAAGAACACAGACTACTGAATGAAATCGAAAAGGAACAATAAAATCGAGATCGAAGTAGGAAAAACCAATATTCAACATAAAACGGGAGAGAATTGAGAAGAAAAGAACAAAAAATTTCCAGAATAAGCGAATTGATTTGCAAAGACTGGGTTTGATTAGTGGCGCGTTTGTTAGATGGAAAAGAGAGAACGACGATCAGAAAGGTAGAGAGGGGGGTGTGGCGTTGTTCAAAGTCTGAGATGTGCAAAGGTTGTGGGTGGTGGCGTGAATGGAAGAGGGTACAACCTGGGTTTTATAGAGAGCATATTTAGGTTATCAAATGTTCAAAAAATTCTAGAACAGTAGGTCGCTACTTTTTAGGTCATAATGGTAATTATTTTGCAAACCTTAAATAATTAGGTGCTTTACCCTAATTTATATGGGAAAATGGGATTGTAGATTCCGTGAAAATTCAAGCATTTCTCCCCTTTCAATTTTTGTGTTTCTTCTATTTTAAGATCTTAAATTAATTATATAATATGATCATATGTTTGTGTAAGAACTTTTATAATTCTATAATGACTTTGATAATGAAATTTACATCAACTTTAATGTCAACAAAATTTAATTAAGAAAAGTTCGAGACTAATGTGCGTGGAATTGAATGATAAACAAATAAATTAAGTAATTAACCGGTGCGTACCTTAATGCATAATAAACCATAGAGAAGACAATGAACTGTTATATCTCCCCTACTTTTACAGATGATCCACTAATGATAAGAGATTTCCGAAGGATTGAATTAATATTGAAGTTGTAACCATGTCGTTTAATTCATAAAGAAAACAAGAAAGTGGCCTTGATGTTGTCATCCTTAATAAGAAGAAACATTGTAATTAAAAGGCAGAACAAATCATTCATAATTTCAATCACATTTTTTATTCCTCCAATTCTTTTCCTTTATTTTCTAATTACTCTCTTTCTTAGATGTAGTCTCTTTTTCTATAAAGAGACTATTTCTCTCTATAAAATTTCACTTTCTTTATTTAAAATAACTTTTTTTCTCTCTAACACAATTTAATTATAGACGGAAGGGAATTAAACCCCATCCTATTTAATGTCTATAAAATTTTGCAATCATCACATGAAATCACAAATAATCGTTAAATCGGAGATCCATAATACACGTGGGCCACTAAGAATTTATTGAAAAATCTTACAATTTGAATTTTGTCCAAATCCATTTTGGTTGTTCTTCTTCTTACTATACTACTTGGCATGGTAATTGATTGGTATTTGAATTGGCTAGTGGTCTCGCGTTTAATGTGTATCACCGAGTTGAATTAAAGCTTTGAATTTCATTTGAATATATTCATTTCATAAGTAAATTCATTAAACAAAATCGAGTTCAAAATGATACACATCTTGTTAATATATAACGAGAATTTTATTTAAATGAAAATCTTATAGCGGTTTCAACCATACCACTTCCAAAATACAACTGCGCACATTTTAGTTCTCGAACATAGAATATTTTTCTTTGCCCCTCTATTTATTACTAGTATCTAAGGGGCTAAAGAAGAACAAAATAAAAGACAATATTCTATTGTAATCCCGACTCAAATCAGTCCAAAGCCACTATGACTAGGGAAATACAATATAACTTTGCGAGAAAATGACTAGCAAGCACGTCGACAAATGGTGATACCATCACCCAAAGGAGCAAGACAAATATGATCGAGGCGAGGATCAGCTGCTATCTTTTGGTTGAATTCGAGCACCGAAATCCTTCCTTCTCTTTGGATTTGAGGAACATTTTCTTCAGCCATAGCAACAGATCCTCCCCAAAGAGTTTTGTCATAAGCAATAATACCACCCACTTTGACCAACTTCATTAGCCTTTCATGATAATATTTGTAGTTTCCCTTGTCAGCATCCACAAATGCAAAGTCAAAACTCCCTTCATTCTCTTTCTGCAACAAATTATACATATATTCAAACTGAAACTTAATACTGTATTTTGAATACTAAATACTGAATACTGATTGCTAAATATTAAATACTAAATATTAAACTGAATGGTACTAAATTAAACTGAACTGAACACAAAATAAATAAAAAAAAGCCTTTAGACTTAAAAAAATGTTATGGGATATTTTCAATGAATTCCTAAGTTGTCAACCTTCTTCAAAACTGTCATATGGTAGTTATTTTTTTTACCCCCAACTGTGGGCGGTATATGCAGGTTTAATTTATTGGTTATTCTTCGATAATTTTTTATTTTTGAATATCATAATAGTGGTTATAAATAACAACAAAGAAAATATAACCAATAATTATATTTTTAAATGGGTCACAATTCAATTTATAAATCACCAAAGGATTCATAAAATTCATTTATTTCTTCTCGATAAATTCACTGATCATCAATTATTTTTTTCAATTTGGAGAAAATAATATAAGAATTGCAAAATTTACCAAAAAAATTGAAAAGATAAAAATAAGAAGAAATAACATTTCACTTTAAAATAATATTCAAACGAACATATATAAGGAAAACTCATCAAAATATATAACATTTTACTTTTAATAAGATAAATAAATAAATAAATAAAAGTAATATTTTTTATAAATATTGATAACAATTAAAATAATAAGATATTTATAACAATAACTGTAATAAAATATAATTTATAATAGTAGATGTAATTATTATTATTATTATTATATTTAATAAATAATAAATTTTATTAGAATATATAGTATTATTTAAAGTGTGATTATGTTAATAAATTTTAATATTTTAAAAATATTATTTATATTATTAATTATAATTTAATTTCAGTTTCGATATCATTCAATTCAGTTTTAATACAATTCAGTTCAGTTCAGTATTAGTCATTTCAGTTCAATTCAGTACATACATTTATCAGTTGAAAAGAACATGGCCTAATACAGAGAAACTTCCGTGCACTCATTTCAAAAGTTCCAGTTATCCTCTTAAGCAAAAGAAATGTACCGCTTAATCCCTTTGAAAGTTTGTAATGATACAAGACATTTAGAGCCAAGTTTAGGAAGTTTCGATGTATTAGACCCAACTAAAACTTAATTAAAAATATATTAATACTTCATTAACCCAACTTGCCTATCAATAATAGATACTAGTGTGGTACCCGTGCGATGCACAGATAGGTCACTTGTAATAAGTATATCATTGATAAGTTTATTTTGTAATATATAAGAGAAAATGGCAGGGTTTATCTTTTTCTTTTTTCTTCAAGGAATAATGAGCAGTTTAAAGAATGAGTAGATAGGAGGAAGAATAAATTCTTTATTGAGTTACAGACATTTCTCATGCTTATATTTAGAATAAATAATCGGTCAGATGATATCTATATATAAGAAACTAAATTAAATTTGAAATTTTTTTAAATGGGATCATAATCAACATAATAGAATTAAATAAAATTAGTAACGACATTTTAAATTTTAAGAAAATAGATTTAAGACATATATTAGTTAACAGATTTACTTAGATAATAATTATGAAATTTGAATTCACTTATCAAATAAAAAAAATATTCCATCATTTTCTTTAAAAATGAGTTACTATTATAAAATTATCCATAAGAAGGAGTATGTATTTTTATAAACTTTAAATCTTTTATTAAATAGAATTATAATTTATACTTTTTTGCCAATATTCGATGATGAAAAAAGTGTCACACTGATTCTTCAATAAGGAGTAACCACTATTATGATATTCAAATTTTTTCTTAAATAGGATTATAACCAACAGAATTAAATAATTTCAAGAACAACAAATTAAATTTTAAATAAATAGATTTAGGAGATATATTAGTTGACCAAATAATTTAAAATATTACATTATTGGAGTAAGTACTATTATAAAATTCAATTTTTTTATTAAATACGATTATAATTTAAAATTTTAAGCAGTTATTTTGTGATTTTATGTCAGATATTTATTGAGAAAAAAAAGTCACATTAATTCATAAATCTATTTTTATAAATTTAATTTATTGTGATTTTATTAAATATTTATTGTGATAATAATGAAATATTTTTAATTATTTCACTTAATCAAATAATTAAAAATATTCAATTATTATATATAAGGAGTAAGAACTATTATGAAATTCAATTTTTATTCTGAAATAGGATTTTAATTTATACTTTTATGCATTATCTTGTGATTCACTGTCAAAGATTTAATGGGAAAAAAAGAGTCACACCAATTCCTAAATCTATTTCTTAAAATTTAATTTGTTGCAATTTTATTAAATATTTATTGTGATAATAATGAAATATTTCTATTATTTCACTTGATTAAATAATTATAAATATTTAAGTATTATCTATACTATTATAAAATTCAAAATAGGCTTATAATCAATCAGTAATATTTTTTTCCACTTTGGAAAAAATAATATAAGAATTGTAAAATTTACAAAAGAAAATTGGAAAGGTAGAAATAGGAAGAAATAACACCTGTTTAAAATGAAACAATCCAACAATACGAAATACATACAGACAATAAATTTAGAGGGAGAGAAAGATTAATGTTAATAGTTCTTTTGAAATGTATAGGGATAAAGAAGTAATTTAAGACTTCTTTCCTTATATATATATATATATATATAAGATTATTATTATTATTATTATTATTATTATAATAATGTGTTTGTGTTGTTATTATTAGTATTATTATTATAGGAGTAAAGAAGTAATTTAAAACTTCTTTCCTTTTATTTATATATATATATATATATATATATATATATATATATATATATATATATATATATATATATATATATATATATTAAATGATACATACGTGATACATTTTTAGTCCCACGCCTATACTTAATTATAATCCTCCAATACATATATCCTTCTAAAACGGCATGAGGGATGCCAGTCGTTTGTTTTAGGTCAACATTCACGAGGGGTGGCTAACATTCCTTGTAATTTTCTAAATAAGTACTGATAAATCTAAGCTATATCATGTTATTGTTCACGTAATGGATTCAGCCCCAAATAAACCTTTAACTTTTCAAATAGGCCAAATACATCTTCAGTGCTTGAACTAGGCACAAAAATCTGTTTACCCCTTGAATTATTGGCAAAAATATATCAGTTTGTCCAAGAATGTCACATGTTATATTTTGATTGATTTGACTTTTCAAAGATATTTCTTTCTCTTTCCAATCAAAAGCTAACAAGTGCATTCAAGGGGCAAAATAATACACTTGTGTCAAATTTAAAGGACAAACTGATACATTTATGTTAAATTCAGGGGAGTGAAAAAATCTTTTAAAAGTTCAAGGTCATCATTTAGCCTTTCAAATATGAAAAGTCGAACAACTTCACATAAAAAAACATGGCACAACGTCACCATAAAGAACAATGGTAAAGCACCAACTGGTCTTTATTTATAGGTTTATATCTTAGGATTTAGGATATAAACGTATTTACACGTTTTTAGCTAGAAATTACCCATATAAACCTGGAATGAATGATCTGAATGCAAATGTTTCATCCTTTTCCCCTCTATTGTCTGTTTATTTTCAAAATTAAATGTTTTTCTTTTCAAAAGGAGCTCAAAATTCATAAAAGAGAACTTCAGGTAGCTAATGATGCATTAAGCCGGTAGACACATATAAATAAATATCGGCTGCAAAACTAGTTCGCGTATGAACACAAGTAGACAACTAAAACGACATTGCAGAAACAAGTATATGTTATATTTTATAGGCTTAATGCATCATCAACTACCTGAAGTTGTCCCCAAAAACTCGCTGCTTCCCTGAACTTTTGAAGTGGCCCCGTAGCTCCCTCGACTTTAAAAAAGTGCACCACTTTGCTCCAGAACGCCACATGTTAGCTTCTGATTGGAGAGAGAAAATCTTAAAAATTACATCTTTCAAAAGTCAAACCAACCAGAAACCAACACGTGGCATTTAAGAGCAAAGTGGTGCACTTTTTGATAGTTGAGGGAGCTAATCTCTCTGAAAATTTGAGGAGGCAGTGAGTTTTTTGGGACAACTTCAGGTGGCTTACGATGCATGCATTAGGCCTATTTTATAAAGCAGGATCAAGTAATTGGTTATTTAATCAAAGAACAAATACTAATGAGGGGCTAATTAACATCAAAAGCTACTTTCACCCAAGGTTTTAAAAATCGCTAGGCGCTAGTCGGACGGCAGGGGCTCCAAACGCCTAAGCGGGGCCTGGGCGAGGCCTAGGCAGATTTATAAATTTTTTATTTTTTATAATTATTAATAGATAAAAGTATAAATTCAACTAAAAAATTAATTATAATACAATAATATTTTACAAAAAATATGGTTTATCATATGAAAACATAAGTCTTAGTTAATTTTTACATAAAAAACATCAACATTAAAATCAATTCCATAAAAACAAATATCTTCCCTAATTTTTTGCGGTTTATAACGTATTATTTCTCGATTTGAGATTCAAAATAAAAATTGTATGGTGGGAATATTTTGTTGTACATTAGTTTTACCAAGAAAAAATTGAACTATAATTACTATAGGTATCAGTATCTTAAAAATTGGGGAAAAAATCGGATTAGGCGGTGCCTAGGCGGCAATATGTCGGTCCAGCGCTTGATAGCGCCCGAGGAATGAAAAGTCGGGCGGCGAGCCTCAAAATAGGCCCTAGGCGGAGCCTAGGCGGGGAGTTTTAAAGCACTGCTTTCACCATTCATCATATAGTTTGCTATAAAATTCAGCCTTAAAGCAAGAGTGCTACTTGATGAATTTGTCCAGGAAATATATTTAATGAAAGTAACCAAGAGCCTGACCACCGGCATTTTGTTCAATTGCCCGTTCATGATCAAGTACACCATCTGGCGTAGTTATCACAGCATAACCATACTGCGGTTCGAGAAATAAAAAAAGAACATAAAGGAAGTATTCAATCACTAATAGTTTATTATCGGACAAATACATCAATTACCCCTAAACTTGGCTTGAAATGGTCTACTGCCCCCTGAACTTAGGCACCAGTTTGCCCCATGAGCCGAACCGAAAATCAAGCAAGAAAAATGTTAGAATCGAATACCGAACCGAATATATTTCAGTTCGGTCCAAACCAAACCAAAATATTTCGATTCGGTTCAATTTAAACCGAATTATAATTTTTATTAATATTTTATTTTTAAATATAAATTTAATTTATAAAATGAATAAAAATCAACATAAATATCTTTCGGCATAAATAAATTATTGTTAATTTGAAAACAAAATCTTTATTATCAAGTATAAAATGTAAATTGAACTAAAAATAAAAAAATAGTTTAAATCTAATTCAGTTCGATTTTCCATTTTTGACCCAAAAAACTGAAATATCGAAAATATGTAAACCGAAAACCGAACCAAATAACTTCGGTTTGATTCATGTCGGTTCATCGGTTTCTCGGTTCGGGTTTTTCAGTTTTTGCTCTCCCCTGCAAGTATCTCAAAAACATACTAAAAGAAGACAAACTATCACAGTTTCCATTGCTTGGCTCGCAAAAACTAACAAGATTTCATCCATATTATTCAAAAAATTTATTTAGAGGAACTAACTATGATCAAATCAAAGTAGAAGGGCTAACTAAAGAATATAGGGAAATATACTGTTTAATATATAGAAATTCTTGTTTAGAGTCTATAATATCTGGATGGCTTAATGCATCAACAACATCCTCAACTTCGCTGCCTCCCTGAACTTTAAAAGTGTCCCCGCAGCTACCTTAAATTTCAAAAAGTGCACCACTTTGCTCCCTAAATGCCACGTGTCAGATTCTGGTTGGTTTGACTTTTCAAAGATAACATTTTTTAAGATTTTCCCTCTCCAATGAAAGTTGTCGATGCACTTTCATTGAAAGTTGAGGTAGCTGCGGGCACACTTTCAAAGTTCAGGGAGGCAACGGAATTTTGGGGTCAAGTTGAGAATGTTGTTGATGCATTAGGCTTAACTGAATTAGACTGAGCAAGAATTTCTATCTTGAAGCCACATTGGACTTGTGTGCAACAAAAAGGAGCTTGATCTTCTTTAGCGTAAAGGCATATTATTTGACCCTATCCTTCGCAAATAATCTCAAGTTAAGTTCACAAATGCTGTAGAGAAAGCAACTTTCATCAAGGGGCCAACCCATAGAGCTTAAACCCAAATCTTACACGAGATGGGAAAGTGAACAAATGGTATAGGCAAGTTATCTGAACCATAGTTGTTAAAGGCGTGCCTCACAGAAGGCTCAGGATCCGGCACCTTTTGGTGTGCGCCTCAGGTGTGCCTCAGAGACACTTTTATTTTTCAAGGTTTTTACTTACTTTAATATGTGAGTTGTCCATATATTTTTAACAGTTTTAACAATAATTCAAGGCTAGATATTCCCAATTTAAGGCTAGCTTAACTCAAGGCTAGATTTTCTAATGCAATATGTAAATTTTACTCACATATGTACATATAACAATCTCTCGGTTCTTTTTCTAGTATTGTTATTGCATTTAACTTCACTTTTCAAGAAAATATTTTTTGCAAATTTTCTGCGCCTGGCCCCCTTGCGCCTAGGCTGTGCCTAGCGCCTTGGCAACTATGATATGAACTATCAATACTCAATAGTAAACAAATAACAGGTCATAAGTGAATTGTATTGTTCCATCTTTCATTGCAATTCATATTTTCCAGACCGACAATGAGACTAATAGAGCAAACTCATTCCAATGCACAACCACAAACTATTAAACTGCATAATGAAACCTCATGTCTATAGTTGTCAAATCGGGATTTGAATCGAGAATCGAAATCCAAATCTTGTGAATCGGGAATCATGAATCAAATCGTACGATGCGGTTCATGTTCATAAAATTATAAAAATAAAACATTTAAAATATTTAACTTAGAAGATACTATTAAATTTTTGTCTAGATATGCAAGTTTAATGTTAAAAGAATTATGTAACCAAATAAGTACTTATAATTCAAACCTAATACATATACAATCCTAATTAAAGTTTTAGTCTATAGTAATATATTCTTAGTTTAGCTTCAATTTTATGTTAAATGATATGGAATATGAAAAGATGATGTTGAACTTGAATTATTATTTAAAGTGTTCAATTAGTATTCAAGGAGACTTAATTTCAAATTTTCCTATATTAGAGATTAATTTTAAGCAAAACATAGATGTGACACGCTTCAGTGCACAACCACTCCATCGTTTAGTAGCATACATCGTCAGAGTCCATTGACGACATCGGGATCCTCGCTTCGGTGACTAAATGGTGGGCAATTAAGTTTCACTACCTTGAGTCAAATCTTTAATTTCATCGTCTTCATAATAATATGCATCTACCATGCTATAATTTAGTAGAGATCATGAATCGACCGAATTGGTAGAATCGTAAGATTCGGCCGATTGAATCGGTATTGAATCATAAGATTCAGGACGAATTTAGATTCACCCCATAGATTCAAATATATTTGGGGTTGAATCGAATCGAATAGCCTCAAGAATCGTAAGATTCTGATAACTATGCGCATATCATATGGAACTAAATTATAATCAAGGCGCAACTGAGTAATGGACAATTAGATCAAAATCAGTAAGAATCAAGGAAATAATGGACAATTAGGTTAAGTAGTCGAATATATATATTTTGCCAAAGTTGGAAACAGGCAGCCACGAGTTTTGGAAGTAGATGTATCAAGTAGGCATTTTCAAATGGGAGATTACAATTGACAATCCACATGAAAGGGAAAAAACACAAATAATCAAAAGAACCGAAATTTGTTGAACAGAATCGACGAACATTAACAGTTTCCATACCAAAAACCAAAAAGTGCTGGAAAATACAGAGAATTTACCCCTAAAAAACCCTGTGTTAATGCGTTGCAATGAGCCAAAAAGTACCTAATCCTACCATAAAAATTCAGAAAAACTCCTAGTAAATAATAGCATCAAAACTGAAAAAGTTCAATGTTATATCAGTGGACTACATATGTTCTTAAGCTCCTTCAATTTGTCGGCATACTCATCAATCTCGGAAAGATTGTCGTGATCCAACCAGTTCATAGTTTCTTCAATGGCATTCTTGATCTTGTTTGCTTCCTCTGGGGTTAGTTTCACTCTCTTTCTCATGTCATATGCATAATCCTCCAATTCAATCTTGGCCTTTACTTTCTTTACGTATTTCTCATCTTCAGCCTTGTACTTTACGGCATCCTCTTTCATCTTCTCGATCTCTTCCATTGACAATCTTCCCTTTTCGTTGGTGATTGTTATCGCATTCTTGTTCCCATTTGACTTATCCTCGGCAGATACATTTAGGATACCATTGACATCTAGATCAAAGCACACTTCCATTTTAGCAACACCTCTTGGAGCAGGTGGAATGCCAGAGCGTAAATTGTCCAAGTAAGTTGTTGTCTGCAGCTCTGCTTCTCTCACCCTCATAAATCTTAAAAAGTGCACTGGTCTGGTTGTCGAATGCAGTGAAGGCCACACCCTCCTTCTTTATAGGAATGGTAGTGTTCCTTGGTATGACGACAGCCATTACACCTCCATGTAATTCCCATCCAAGTGAGAGAGGTGTGACATCCATTAGCACAACATCTTTCACCTTGCGGTTGCCTCGCCACTTAAGATTGCAGCTTGAACAGCAGCCCCATATGCAACTGCCTCGTCTGGGTTTATGCTCTTGCAAAGCTCCTTTCCATTGAACAAGTCCTGCAACATTTGTTGTACCTTTGGAATCCTAGTCGAACCGCCAACAAGTACCACATCATGGACACTGCTCTTGTGGCATCCTTTAAGCACTTCTCCACAGGTTCCACGCACTTACTGAAAAGTTCCATGTTTAACTCCTCAAATTTGGCACGAGTTATGCTTGATGAGTAATCGATACCCTCATACAAACATTCAATCTCAATACTCGTCCTAGGATTTGATGACAGAATCCTTTTAGCTCTCTCACAGGCAGTCCTCAATCTCCTTAGAGATTTAGGATTTCTAGACATATCTTTCATTATGTTTTTTCTTTAAGTCTTCAACAAAGTGATTCAACATTCTGTTGTCAAAATCCTGACCTCCAAGGTGGGTGTCACCGGCTACGGCTACCACTCTGAAAACCTTCTTGTGAATTTTAAGGAGAGAGACATCAAAAGTACCACCACCCAGATCAAAGATCAGCACATTCTTCTCGCTATAGCTACCTACCTTGTTGTCCAGGCCATAAGCCATGGCTGCAGCTGTAGGCTCATTGATGATACTCATCATGTTGAGACCAGCAATCACACCGGCATCCTTAGTGGCTTTACGTTGGGCGTCATTGAAATAAGCAGGAACAGTGACCACTGCATCTGTCACGGGTGATCCAATATAAGATTCAGCAACTTCACGCATCTTAGCGAGGACTATAGAAGATATTTCCTCGGCGGCAAACTGTTTTTCCTCACCCTTGTATCTAACCACTATCATAGGCCTGTCATCTGAACCAGCAATGACCGTAAACGGCCACAGTTTCAAATCTTTTTGTACGGATTCATCGGAGAATTTCCTACCGATCAATCTCTTTGCATCTGTCAATCATGAGATGTAAAATTAAACAAACCAAACATGTAAGCCAATATAAATAATTGAGAACGGTTAGCACCCAAAATGTTTCTAGTTGGAATCATTCAAAACAAAGAAACAAAATAACAGTATTAGTAGATTCTATATAGACAAATCACTTCCCCTGCGGAATATGAAAATAAAATATCAAATATAGCACCACAAATATCAATGTGCATCACAAATGTCAATAGCAATGCTAAATTTGCAGTAACTTGAAAAAGATCAATAAAAATTTGATGTATCTTTTGGACTACAATTTTATGAACTGAACTGAACTTGGCTGAACTGAAGTGAGCTTTCAGTGTAAATTTATAACTACGCTGAACTAAACTATAGTCCAAGAGAACAATAAAATTCAAATTCCCCAGCAAGCAAAAGCCAACTTATTGAATAAGGCCTTATTCTTTTGAACTGCAATTTTATGAACTGAACTGAAGTTGATTGTACAACTTATTTCAGTGTAAATTTAGAAAGTATTTCTCCAACCTTTTAAGTTGGTCAAAATTCATTGTAAGAAGATTTTAAATTATAAGTTAATTATATCAAGTGTTTCTTCTAACTTGTTCTAACTTAAAAAGCTACTTTTAAGTGAAAAGATAAAAATAACTAATCGCTGCACATCTTATCTACTTTGACCAAATAAGAAATAACCTAAAAGTCACAAGTTAGCATAAACCCGGAAATTAAAATAGTCTGAATTAAATTAAACTGTAGTTCAAGAGAATAGTTCGTAAGTTGAATCAATAGAAAGTGAATACCGAAAACGGAGTTGGTAGGGTTGGCGGCCATCTGATTGTTAGCAGCATCACCGATGAGGCGCATGGTGTCAGTGAAAGCAACTAGAGACGGCGTCGTACGGTTGCCCTGATCGTTAGCAATGATTTCTACTGTCATGTTTCCAAACGGCAACGCATGAGTAGGTTGTCCCAAGATCGATCCCGATTGCCGGCGGTCCTTTTCTTTTTCTGACCATTCCGCGGCAATTCAAACCGCCGGTTTGATTCCGCCATAATAATAGTACGGTTTTTATAAGCCAATTATTCTATAACTCCTACAAAATTAAAACTCCTAACTTCCTAAGTAGAAAAAATTTAAATAATTCTAACAAAAATAAAGTACCAAAACAAAATAAGGAAATAATATTTTAATTTTTGAAATTTCTAATTTTCGAACCCAAGTTGAATTCCCTAGAATGAGTCTACAGGCACAATTTCATTAGGAATTTTTAAAAAAATTGTTTTATTTCTATTTTATAACATTTTCGAATTATAATCTTATTTTAGAATGATTATAAGCAAATCATAATGATTATAACCAAATTATAATCATATTCTATAATAATATGGTAATAAAATAAAATAAATTTAATAATGAAATTGATAGATATATCTTTTAAAAGGTACATGGGTAAATAAGTTATTTAGGACTTCTTTACTTTTATATATTATATAAATATATAGATTCTATAATACTATGGTAATATGGTAATAAATATAACGAATTTAATAATAAAATTGATAGATATATCTTTTGAAAGGTATAAGGGTAAAAAAGTCATTTAGGACTTCTTTATTTTTATATATTATATAGATTATAATCCTATTTTATAATATTTTAGAATTATAATCCTATTTTAGAATGATTATAACTAAATTCATAATGATTATAACCAAATTCGATATCAGAAAATGAGGTCAATTCTCTTGTCATATCTGTAGAGATAAGAAATAAAACTCTGACACCGTCGATATTGATAGATGAAGATAATGCACAACTGTCGAGCAATCGAGCAAAACAGATAAGGATTAAGAAGGAGAAGAATAACTAATATTAATCTCTTTTTAAAGAAAGATTAGTATTTGTTCTTTAATTCCATTGGTATAAGTTTTTCACCATAATGCAACAGACGTCTAATATAATTTCAAACGACATCTAATATAATTGAAAGCAAAATTTTAGATATATCATTGTCAAACTTGACAGAACTATTATTTGGTGTTATGTATTATTTATTTTGTATTGTTGGATTATTTCATTTTAATCAGGTGTCATTTCTTCCTATTTATACCTTCCCAATTTTTTGGGCAAATTTTGCAATTCATATATAAGCTCCGAAGTGGAAAAAACGTTATTGATTGATTGACAATAAGCCTATTAAAGAAAAAATTTGAATTTTATAATAATATTTACTCTTTTTGATTAATAATAGAATATTTATAATTATTTATCAAACGAAATATTTAAAAAATATTCCATTATTATCACAATAAATATTTAATAAAATCGCAACATTTAAAATTTTGAAAAATAGATTCAGGAGTTAAATTTTGAAAAATAGATTTTGAATAATATTGAAATATTTTAATTATTTTATCAACTACTATATCTCATAAATATGTTTTAAAATTTTAATTTGTTGTTCTTGAGTTTATTTAATTTTATTCTATTGATTATAATCCTATTTAAGAATTAATGTGACTCTATTTTCTTTATCAAATATTTGACAGAAAATCACAAGATAACTGCATAAAAGTATAAATTATAATCCTATTTAAGAAAAAATTGAATTTTATAACGGCACTTAATCCTTCTTATGGATAATAATGGAATATTCCAAATTGTTTGATCAAGTGAAGTAATTAAAAATATTCCATTATTATCACAATAAATAAATATTTAATAAAATCAAAATAAATTAAATTTTAAAAAATAGATATGGGAATTAATATGACATTTTTTCTCATCAAATATTTGACATGATCCTATTTAAGAAAAAAATTGAATTTCATAATAATACTTTCTCCTATATTGCAATATTTTAAATTATTAGGTCAACTAATATATCTTCTAAATCTATTCATTTAAAATTTAATGTGTTGTTCTTGATTTTATTTAATTCTGTTGGTTATAATCCTATTTAAGAAAAAAAATTGAATTTCGTAATAGTACTTACTCCTTCTTATTTAAGAATCAGTGTGACTATTTTTTCTTCATCAAATGATGGACAAGTCACAAATGAATCTGTAAATGTTGTATTTAAAGAGGTTTTTCGCAATTTAATTTGATACACGATATAACATATTTTTTATCTTTAATATTACAAAATAAACTTATCATTGATATACTTATTACAAATGACATGTCAGTGAATCGCACGGGTACTACACTAATAATAATAAAAAAAGAAATTATTAAGATTATTCATATCTCTATAAAATATTTACAAATTAGTCATGTTTGTTAAATATTTTCTATTTTTTATTTTAACAAACTATTTATAGAAATGTTATGTATATAAGCTCCTTGTTTAGTCTTGGGACTTTTACAAAAAAAGGATTTTTTCATAAAATAATTTGAGTCAAATGTCATACACATGACAAAATAATTAAAGCATATTGTACTTACAAAATAATTACAAACTTCCCTTCTACTGTTCACCTTTTTTTAAGTTTTTTTATTTGTTTTCCATTTATCTCTCAAACGTTCATTTTTTCAACATGCTGCTTTAAAGTTTTTTGTTCGTCTCTTTTTTATATTCGAAACGATATCCACTGTAATATTTTTTTCCAAATTTTTTTTGAACTGTCAGATATCCAATAGAATTATAATAGAAGTCCAATAGAAATCAGTAAAACTTAAAGAACTTGGATTCAAAACACTAGATAGATTTTTAATAGATCAGAACTTTAAAATAGACTTTTAAAGATGTCTAAATATCAACTTCAAACTAGATTTTCTAATAAAATCTTGTAGATGTCGAAGTAAATGAGAAAACACAAGTTAAATAACTAATTGATCTCATAAACGCAACAAACAAAGAAAAAGAGACGAAGCAAGAGATCAATTGCAAAATAATTCCTTCAACTCCTGAAAGTCCACTCGTAACTCAAATCTATACAGCCAATTTGCCCAAATTCTGATCAAAGTAAGTTAAATAACACATGGATGTCCAATGTTAAAAGGTAGAGTACTCTTAAATTATACCTATAAAAATTAGCAATGGTCTCAACGGTAATAGTTTATATAGTTACCGCATAGCGATGGATACAATGAAATTTTCAGTGATCTATTGGGTATTTATTAGATAAAAAAATGTCAATAAGTCACAGTGGATATCATTTCAAAGATAAAAATAAGACGAACAAAAAACTCTAAAGGGGCATGTCGAAAAAATAAACGATTTAAGAGATAAATGAAAACTAAAGAAAAAAAATTAAAAAAACTATCATCTTTGAATCTACCATTGAACAAGGAGAAGGAAGACAAGTTTGAGTCAATAGTAAATCAACTATAACGTTATTATAAAAATAGTTTTTGAAAAGTTATATTTTGTTTTTTTATAAGTGAAAAGATATAAATTTAAGATAAGTTTGAGTCTAATTTAAAAAACTTGACTAGATAAATACCTTTCGTCTTTTTCTAATTAAATTGATTTTTTTTTTTCCATTTTTCTTTTGATTTTCTTTTTTAGTTTTAATTTATCTTTCAAACCGTTTATTTTTTCGATATGACATTTTAGACTTTTTGTTCGTATTATTTTATCTTTAAAATGATACCCAAAATGACCTTTTCGAACTTTTTCAACTGGTAAATGTTTGGTAGTCTGGTAAATATATGATATATCTAAGTTTTGACAACTTTTTTTTATGGAATCCTTATATTAATTTGTGTTGTTGTTTCTTTTTTACTAGATTTAGTGCTACTTTAGTTTTCGGGTGTGGGATTTTACTCTATTTGTTGCTCAAATTGAAAACTTCGATTGTTGTTCTTCATTTGGTTTTTCCAACTTTAACTCTAAATGTTATGTTGATGAAAATTAAGCACTAATCCTTGATAATTTGAAGCAAACTAGTTGCGAAAGATCATACAATATCATATATTTATTTTGAAAATTTAGCAATTGTAGCTTTAAGTGATTGGACATCTACCAGATGTCTACCGGTTGAAAAATTTTGAAAATGTCACAGTGGATGTCGTTTCGAAGATAAAAAAATAGAAGAACAAAATATTTAAAGCGGTATGTCAAAAAAATGAACGGTTTAAAAGATAAATGCAAAATAAAACAAAGAAATTTTAAAAAACATACACGGTAAGTGTTGTTTGAGAAGATGAATGGATGTGGTGAGATTAGTTTACAATGAGCCGTAAATTTGTAAATATTTTGTGTTGTTTTAATTTATGTGAAAATTGTTTAAATAGGGGCAAAATTATTTTAAAATTTGTGACTAATTACGTAAAATCCGAGAATATAATTGTAGAAGTAAAGATGTTCATAGTCCAGGCCCACCCTAAAATGAACAACCTTAGATGAGCTATTCTTTAAGCCCAACCTAACTTTAGTCACAATAACTTTTTACTTGAAATACACTTGTATATACATCTAATTAATTAAGAGAATTGATTATCTTAATCATTTCACATAAAAGACAAGTTCTTTTGCTTTTGTAACTTGATAGAAGAGCAAAGTTGTTCATGCCCTTGACACATAAATCTTCATTCTCCTATGCATTGTTGAGGATTTTCCTGAAGTCATTCTAATGATTAAGTTAGAGAAAAGAGAAGACAAAAAAGTGTTAATATAGTATAGAAACCGATTAATTTTGTATAGTTCTATTATCGCAATATATATAGGAGATGCATGTAATATCTCAGAAATCAAGGGATTCAATTGCAACTACTTTAATTAACCGTTATCGTAATGATATATGTAATCCTTATAATTATGGCTGTATTTGCAATCAACGGATTGATTGGTTATAAGCTTATGTGCCTGATATACGTAAATTTTAACACCAATTCATCAACTCCATTTGAGCAACATATATGAAATTAACTTCTTAGCATTTGTTTATTAAAAAGTACATGTTATATGTCAATCCTTTCATTTTCATATTAGATTTTTCAATGGGGAAGGGCGGCATCTTCTGTGGTGGTTTATCATGTCTGCTCTCTTTAGATGAGCTAATATAAGAGAGGGATCATTGAGGATGTAATGTCACCATCGCTCTTTTATTTTTGTCCCCTTACTTTTTTAAAAAAAAGAGCCAAAATAAGTGTTACCCCCTCCGTTTTTTAAAAATTATTGCTTTGTGCACTTTCTCGCATACCAATATTTTATTAAATAGGGTAACAAAAATACTATTATACCTTTAAAGCTAACTCTTCATTTTTTTCACTTTTTACAATAAATGAGTAAATGAGGATAGAGAAAAAAAAGATAGACAAAGATACATTATAATCCATAAAATGAAACTTATTTAAAATAAAATTCCACTTTATTTTAAACGGGGGGAGTAAATAGCTATTCCACTTTTATGTAGCTTAAATGATTAATCTTCTAGCTGTGCACATAAGTTTCAAATTATTTCACACGATGACAAATCTATAAGTTTAATTAGATTTTTTAAACGCAATATTCTAAAAATAAAATAAATTAATAATTTAATATGTCAATCCTCGTGTAAGTTAACTGAATCATATCAAAATTGGTTGGAAAGCTGAAATAGTTTCATGCTACAAAGAATGATAAATGAGATTTCACAGTCTTCACTTTTATTGACAAAAATGTTTAGTATTTGCCAATATGAAATTTTAATAGATTATGATCAAACTGGACCATGATTAGGATGGGATTGGATCTTGGATTCAGCATGGATTTGTGGATTCGGCCTGAATTCATGGATTCGTATCTATTTTTTAGGATTTGGACACTATTATTTTAGATTCATTGGATTTAGGCCGGATCTGAATCTATCTAAAAAAATATGGATCATATATTGAGTTTTTTCAAAGACCTAGTTCGGATCCGTTTATATATATGTAATTGTTTGTTTTTATTTATATTTATATATATAAAAGTGATCTATAATTACTTTAACTCTAACTCTAGTATATATATATTCACTCCCACTCAAATTTGTACCGATTATTAACGGCTCTATATTTGAACTTAGACGAATGTAATTTGCATTATATTTATTTCAAGAGCCTTGAAATTACATGTTAAACTCTTTCATTTTTTTATTATAAACTAAGACAATGATTTTAAGAATAAATTTTCGGTTGATTTTTGATATTTTCATGTGTTATATTTACTTAATTTTAGGGTAAACTTAAAAAACTTGACATGTAGTTTGGCCGTTTCGTAAAAAGGTACTTGTGGAATTTTTTGTTTCAAAGGGTGTCAGTGGTTTTAAAAGTTAGCAACAACATGCTTCTCAAAATTCTGAAACCACATTTGGAAATGTAATCTTGTTCATTTTGAAGTGAAATTTTGCAGCTTTGTTTATAAAAATACAATACACATTGGTGATAAATTTTAGAATTTTTTGAGAAGTAAAAATATTTAAATTAATTGAAAATTGATGATAACTTTAAAAAATCATAATAAAATGAAAAATTTCTCAAATTTGCTCAAATTTTGATAAATACTCACAAATAATATAGTTGAAATATAGGAATATTGGATTTATTGGAATGATTGGTGTAGCATTAACAAAAAGATCAATTTTAAAGAACATACTATGTGGTTAGCACGTTTTTACTAACTTTTGAAACCACATGCACTATTTGAAAGAAAAAATTCATAATAACCTTTTTACAAAATATTCAACCATATGACATATTTCTGAAGTTTACCCTTTTTTTCTCAGAATCAAAATTATTATTTCTAATTTAATAATGGGTAATTAAAGGGACGTCAATGGGGCGGGGCGGGACAGAGGCCGGTGATATATCCCCCACTCCGCACCCAATAATTTTTGGGGGCAGATTTGGGGAATCCCATTTAATATTTTAGAGATATTTTTACATCCATTCTACACCAATATAGATGTCTATTGATTTCAGGGAATCCCCTCTCACAATAAAATTTCTAAAAGAAAATTAGAATCGATAGACTTTGTGCTTTGATTTCTTTATTTTTTTTTTTTGAAGTTGATCCTGTTTCTACTAGAGAAAGACTGCTACGAGCTATAGAATTTGTAGTAGTTTTTTTTGTATTGAATAAACATCTTCCATAGTTAACCCGGAATTAGCCACCTCAAAATTTTGAAACATAGAATCAATATATCATATTTTTTCTCCATAGTAAATCTCCATATAGGAAATAACTTATCAAGCATTCATATTGACTCATTTAAATTTGAATCAAGATTTACTGTTAAATAAGGAAAAAAATCTTAAGAAAAAGCTAAAGCCAGTTGAATTTTTTTTTACATAATATTCATATATACAATGCTCGTTACCATACTCCTAAATATGGATTACTTTAGTCTATTCATAAATCGAATGAAAGTTAAACCTAACTAGGGAATTATAACAGTTTAATTAACTCAATAAAAAATAAAAGAAATGGAACAAACGCTTTCTAGACTGTGGCTCAGTGTAAGTCTATGCAAAAAAAAAATAGCAATAGTTAATGAATATGGTTTGGGCTTATATCTCCAATTTATTTATGTCTATCAATTTATATATTATATAAATATTATAAATAATGAGATTTGTCGGGGATTTTTACGAGAGCGGGTGAAAATTCCTACGGGACGGATGTAACTTTACCCACCAGGCCCAAATTTTTAAAGTAAAATTTTTTAAATTTTCTTCCAGTACCTATCAATTCAAATGCTGTAATTTTCAGATTATCCCCGACTATTGAGATCCCTGGTTAACTGGCTGAAGTACATTTTTGAACTATAAACTCACTTCACATGGGCCGAATTATAAACCCAGAGAGCCTATCACTAGCCTGCTTTACCAGCTCAGTCAGGCGCGCCCGATGTGGGACATTGGGAGCGTACATATATATAACTGTTCAGTTCACGACCATTTGTACAGCTTTATTTCCCGCCTATCTCTCCATTTCCCGCTCTGAAAACCCTAACCCTAACTGACCTCTCCCAATGGGGCAGAAGCAACAACCCACCGCCGATCTACCCACCGAGCCCAAGAAGCGCAGGCGCGTCGGCTTCTCTGCCGTCGGTTAGTTAATTCAGCTCTCGTTCTCCCTTTCGGTGTTTTTGTACCTTAATCTCAATCTCTTCCGGTTCCATTTGTTTCATTTCTCTGAAACGCAGTTGGATCCTTCTTTTTCAATGTTCCCTTGTGCCAATTTTTGAATGCGGCTGTCCTTTTCTGATGAAATTTTCTTTTTCCCCTTTTATATGCTTCGTACTAAATTAAAGATTGTGTATGCTGCAGATGCTGGAATTGAAGCCAACGAATGCATCAAAATTTACCTTGGTATGTTGATTATTTTGCACTTCATATTTATATTTAGCTTTATTTCGTTGATGCCAATATTCAGTGTCGAATGGTATGTTTCATGTTTGTGCCTTAGTTACTCGTAGCTGTTATCTTGGTGACTGTTTTCTGTGAGCTTATATTTCTTTCTGTTTTGTGGAATTGAAAATGCAGTGAATCAAGGAACTAAAATACCTCCAGGTTCCATTAAAACAATACAGGGAACGAAAGTAAAAAAAAAACTCCTTGAGGGAATTATTTGAAATTGCCAATATTAGTTCGCTGTAAATAGGATAAATGTTTATCTTGCCTTCATTTTGAAGAGCATGAAGAAGACTAAAAGTAAAAATAAGCTCAACTTTGACTCAAAACTTGCCAAACTAGGGGTCTCTTCTTTGTCTGCCCTGAGAAGAACCATGGAAAATGCAACTCCTCGGAAGCTAAGACCAAGGGAAATCAAAATTGCAATTTTATTTGTGTGCCTATATCATATGAACTTGAATGCAATTAGTTGTAATTACATACCTTGATTGTTCTGTATTTTTTCTTATTGCTATGTGTAGCACCTTTTTCTTCGTATGTAGATCTTATGTCTTTCTTTATTCTTGGTGTTATAGCTTCTAGAAAGGAAGAAGTGGGAGTTCCAGAAAGCTTTTGTATTGATCCAGTTGATTTAAATGGGTTCTTTGATGAGGATGGGAAGATTTATGGTTACACTGGGCTGAAGGTAATTAATGGTGTTCTGTCAATTTATGTGTATCTACATTGGATGGTAGTTCATCATGTGAAAGATTTACAAATTATCTTGAATATGCTGTTTGTTCCGCCAATATCGATGATTGTCCTGCCAACACCGCTTCTCTACATAATCCCTTACAATTCATGCAGATAACTATCTGGATTAGCAGCCTAACATTTCATGCTTATGCTGATATTACGTACAAGAGTACATCTGATGTGAGTATGAAAAGTTTGCTAGTTTTCATCTTGTTTGTCTTGGATTCTCTATCTTAGTGTGCTCTTGTTTTGTGTTGTAGGGAGGTAAAGGAATCACAGACCTGAAATCTGCTCTTCAGGTATACTCTGTGGCCCATATTTAAATACTCACTGTCTGTTTGGTGTCATTGGATTTATAGGTTAGCTCTTTTGCAGAGGATTTTTGCTGATACTCTGGTGGATAGCAAGGACGAATTCCTTCAATCATTTTCTGCTGAGAGCCAGTTAGTGAGGTACCATGTTATGGAAATAGAGTTCTTGTCTGATCATCAAGATTTTATTTATGCTACAGTTCTGGTTTTCCTCGGTACATATTCTGTAGCTCTTACAATTTATATGGTTTCAGATCCCTTGTCTCATCTGGGGAAATAGTGCAACAAAAAGCTGCTAATGGTCATAATGGAGAAATTCATAGTCATTTGGAGGCAGCTACTTCAGATTTAAAGGTGCTTTTTACATAATTAGCTACTTTTTGTGTGCTGAAAATAGTTGTGAATCTTTTTTCCATCTCCTGGAGACTCAAAAGAAGTCTTTAATGAATGATAACTTCAATGACAATGTCAATAAATTGTAAATAAAAACGTGTCCATAACAGTACATAGGAAATCTAGAATTGTCTATGAAAAAGTATACACTACCTAGGGGAACTCCAGTGATCTATCAAAATTACACCAAGTCAAGTTGTCAATGATGTAATCAAAATGAGTTTACAGCTATTGCCCTTGAGATTCAATAACCGTATAATTTTGCTTTAGGATGTGTATAGTGTGAATTTCTTCTTCGCTATTGTTTTGCTTTTATTTTCTAGATGGTGGACTAGGAGTTTGGATGGGTTTGTGTATCTTGCTTTGTACTGACAGTTTCTACTACTGTTTACCCCTTGTCTGGAATATCATTTTGCAGGCATTTTAATAATTGATTTGTAGTGTTTTGCTTAATATGATTAACTACTGCTATAGGTAGTTCGTATGGTGATGGGCAATGCTGGTGCTGGACTCCTTTACAGTCGCTTGATACCTCTTGTTCTTCTTCTTATTGATGGTATTTCCCTTTCAGTCTATTGAGCCATATTTTACTGCATTGTTCCTGTACTTCCCTGCATCCTTAGTGCTCATTGGGTTTTTAAAAGCTTTGTTTCTTAATTTTCAGGTAGCAACCCTATCGATGTTGCTGATCCTGGATGGGAGTTATATGTCCTAGTTCAGGAAAACATGGGTGAACAGGGAACAGTTCAAGATAAAGTTCTGGGTTTTACAGCAATTTATCGCTTCTTTCATTACCCTGATAAAACACGACTGCGACTCAGTCAGGTTCTTTTTCCTTCTCGTTGCTTCATTCATATGAAACTAGGATCAAAATCATTTCTGCAAGGGTAAACTTCAAAAACATGACCTGTGATTTCACCCTTTTTCCAAAGGGTTACGTGGAATTTTTTTTTCCAAAAGGTTGGCAAAAAGAATGATAAAAATATTTTTTTGTTAAGAACAATAGTGTTACAGTCTTACAGAGGGTATTTTTATCAATTCGGCATTCTCATAATTTAACCATATTATTTAAGAATTATATATCAAGATTTGAGTAATTTTCGGAGATTTTTCATTTTGTTACGTTTTTGTAAAAGTTTATTATGATCTGTTAATTGAAAAAAATATATATACTTCTAAAAAAATTTCAAAGTTTATCACTGATGTGTTACATGTGTATTTTAATTTTATTAACCAACCTGCAAATTTTCAGTTCAAAATGGACAAAATGACCCTTTGCCGTGACTAAATTTTATATCGGAGATCATTCGTTTGCTAAACTTTTTGAAACCATGACCCCGCTTTGGATAAAAAATAACTTCACAGACCCCTTTTTACAAAACAGTGAATCTATTTTTGAAGTTTAGCTTTCTGCCAATACATTTATTTAAGTAGTAAATTTGATGAGATGTTTTGATTACAGATCTTGGTGCTGCCACCATACCAACACAAAGGCTATGGTCGACGCCTAGTTGAAGTGATCAACAATGTCGCAATAACCGAAGATGTTTATGATTTAACAGTCGAGGAGCCATTAGATTACTTTCAACACGTGCGCACCTGTATTGACATACAGCGTCTGCTCGCTTTCGATCCAATTCACGAGGCTATCGAATCAGCTGTTTCAAATCTGAAACAAGGGAAACTCTTGAAGAAAACTCACGTCCCTCGATTCATGCCGCCTTCAACTACAATCGACAAAGTCCGAAATACCCTGAAAATAAACAGGAAACAGTTTCTCCAGTGTTGGGAGATTTTAATTTACATGGGTCTCAAACGCGACGACAAGTGTATGGATGATTTTGTGACGATTATTTCGAATCGTGTGAAGGTAGATATTTTGGGGAAAGATTCTGGAAGCGGGGGAAAGAAGGTGATTGATATCCCGAGCGATTATGACCCAGATGTGTCGTTTGCCATGTTTAAGTTGGGGAATACAGAATCTGAAAATGTTCAGATGGACGATGAAAATCAAGAGAAACAGAAAGAGCAGTTGCAAAAGTTGATCGATGAAAGGGTTGAGGAGATAGAGCTAATTGCTCGGAAATTGTGCCCTGTTTGAAACCAAAGTAGAACTGCCTCAATGACTTAGTGATTACAATGTTCTGCATCTTTTAGAGGCACGGGGCTAGTAGATGCACCGGTTTGATGAATTGAGGCTAGTTGCTGAAGCGTATTGTGGTTTAACATCAGGTTAAATTATTAACGGTTAGAGGCTTTTTTAGTATCAAGGGACATTGTTGCTGGACTTTTATAGTGCTTAAATTAATGGAATGAGACATCAATGTAGCAATTTTAAGTTATATAATTTTCATGTGGAATTAATTTGGATAAAAGAAATATTAATTATCAAGTGTAATATGATATTTTTAGTTAAACAGGTGTAGTTCTGGAGGGTGGATGTGTTACGAACTACCTATGTAAAGCCCTTTATAATGGATCCTATAATTAGATCATGTTGTTTTCTAATATGTATGCAATATTAATGAATACGGAACAGTACTGAACTGAATGAAGTTGAAAAGAATAGGTCCCGAGTCAGACTTTACTCTAGATACCCAGCTTCCTTTAAAATTTCTCTAACATAACATATAACAAATCATTTTCACAATTTTAACTATCATATGGTGACGTTTAGATATAAATAAAGAAAAAAGCCATATCATACAAAGGCTAAATGTTGTCTCCTTCATCGTTCTAGGAATTTTAAAAATGTCTCTATAACCTCTAAAAGTACTCGTGAACATTATATATCAGTTTTTAGTGGATAAAAAAAAAATTAAAGAAAGTGATACTCTAAAAGTCAAATTAATTAAAAATTAACACATGACATTTAAAAGGCAAATTAATGCGCTTCTTAGTAGAGTTACGAAAAACTTTTTCAAAATTTAAAATCAATTAATGAAATGAGACAAGTTGAAACCCCGTCATTAAGTCAAATTAAAATAAATAATTCTTTTAAAAAACGAATTTAAAATAAATAAATAATATTTTATCAAAAAAATAAATTAGTATTATTCTTCAAGTGAAACAAAAAAAATATTTATCTATCATTTTCTCCAGGAAAGCAGAGGCAGAGGGAGAAATGGGCTTACTGCCGGTGGAGACCTCGCAGATCGTCAAGAAGCACGGTTTCCGGTCACTGAAGCTAGTTAACGTCGACCTCGACCTCGACCAGGTTCTAGAAGAACAACCCTTCGGCGCTGACTACGGCCGTCTCGACAATGGCCTCTCTTACTATGTACGCCGGAATTCCAAGCCTCGAATGCGCACCGCACTTGCTCTAGCCGTCAAGGCCGGGTACCCAATTTTCTCCGTATTGCAAAATTTTTTATCAATTGTGTTAGACTGTTAGGCAATTTTCAAGGGACTGATTGGTCGGTGTTCGTGGCTTCTCAGTTTTGGAAGAGGACGAAGAGCGTGGAGTAGCTCACATAGTCGAGCATCTTTCTTTGAGCGCCACTTAGAAATACTCGAATCGAATCACGATATTGTTAAGCTTCTTGAGAGTATTGGTGCGGAATTCGGTGCTTGTCAAAATGCGGTCACGTCCGCGGATGAGACTGTGTATGAGTTGCTTGTGCCCGTTGGTAAGCCGGAATTGCTATCTCAGGCTATTTCGGTTCTCGCAGAGTTCAGTAATGAGATATAGGATTTTCTGCTTTTTTTATTTGGATATTGCGTCCATTATTTAGACGTGCCCAAAGATTTATATTTTTTGGTTTTAGATTATAATGGGCTGAAGTAAAATGACTCACGGATAATTATTGCAACTCCACTTCGCTTTCAATTGAAAATAACCTCTCTGTAATTAAGGGGCAAAGCTACGTACACTCGATCCCCCTTATCCAGTTTGTACGGGAGTCTCATTAGGCATTAAGGTAATGTTTTCATTGTACAATGGTGAATCTGATGCGAAATAGTGTATCTTATGATTCCGATTTGTGTGGGTGAGGGTATCAAAGGAAGATTTGGATAAAGGCAGAGGAGCTGGTTTGGAAGAGTATAGAGGGAATAGAAATGCTAGTGGAAGAATGCAGGATGCGCATGTGTTTTTTGAAACTACTATTTATTATTTGTATTTTTCTTATTAATTGTTATTATTAGTTATACGTATTATATAATGTTTATATTATTTATTACTATATTTTATTTTTAATTATTAGATTAATAATTTTTTATATTTATTGGTATTACCGTAGATAATAGGGTTTTGGTGAAAGAATAAATTTAAATATTCACCGTATAACTATAACTAAATTTAAATAAAACTATAACTAGAACTACTACTATTATATATACCGGGAAAAGAAAATGCAGTATAAATAACAACTTTTGTCAGCATTGCTCCAATTTGAAAATGGACTGCTATTTTGAGAAGAACCTCACACGTTCGGACTTAAAAAGGCCGAAGGTTGGCCCTTGAGGAGAAGATATCCATGAACATCTACATCTGAATGAAATCATTCAAGTGATATTTCGAAAACATGTAAATGTATGAAGTAACTGTGAGGTACTGGATCAGCTGTCATCACTTTTTGCTCACCGTAGGCTGGCACCTGTACTTCATCCAACGCCTTGGCTTGAACACCGGCGACCGCATTCGGTTCGGCTGGAGCCACGCACACTACTGTTTTGTCAAGTTTTGAGCAATTTTAACATATAAATTTGTGAAATCTATTTTAGGTTTAGTTGTATTCACCATTTTGAAGCTCTGATATGCCATTTGTATGTTAAAAAATTGCTCAAAACTTACAACATCACAGACGCTCGAAGTCAAAATAGTTGTGTGCGTCGCTCTAGCCGAACCAAATGCGGTCGCCGTTGTTCAAGCCAAGGCGTTGGATGAAGTTGAGGCGCCAGCCTGTGGTGAGCAAAAAGTAATGACAACCGATCCAGTACCTCACAGTTATCTCATACATTTGCATGTTTCCGAAATCTATCACTTAAATAATTTCATTCTGATGGAGATGTTCATGGATATCTTTTCCCCGAAGAACAATTCAGCCTTTTTTTAAGTCCGAACGTGTGAGATTCTTCTCAAAATAACAGTCCATGTTGTTGACGGATGTTGTTATTTATACCGCATTTTCTTTTCCCGGTACAAGTAATAGTTTTATTTAGATTTAGTTATACTTATACAGTTGATATTTAGATTTATTCTTTCCCCAGGACCCTATGATTTATAGTCGCTTGATACCTCTTGAATAGTGGAAGAATGCTGGTGCAGGACTCCTTTACAGTCGCTTGACACCTCTTGTTCTTCTTCTTATTGATGGTATTTCCCTTTCAGTCTACCAAGCCACATTTTTCCTGTACTTCACTGCATCCTTAGTGCTCATTGGGTTTTTAAAATCTTTATTTCATTCTAATATTCAGGTAGGAATGGGAGTTATATGTCCTAGTTCAGGAAAAAATGGATGAACATGGAACAGTTCAAGATAAAGTTTTGGGTTTTACAGCAATTTGTCGCTTCTTTCATTACCCAGATAAATCACGACTTCGACTCGGTCAGGTTCTTTTTCCTTCTCATTGCTTCGTTCATATGAAATTAGGATCAAAATCGTTTCTGCAAAAGGTAAACTTAAAATACATGACATATGGTTTCGCCCGTTTTCAAAAAGAAGTCTGAATTTTTTTCCCAAAACGGTGTAAAAGGTTGGTGAAAATTGATAAAAAGATATTTTTTCAATACGGCATTCAATTTAACCAAAATATTTAAGAATTATATATCAAGATTTGAGTAATTTTCAGAGATTTTTCATTTTGTTACGAATTAAAAGTTTATTATCATCTTTTAATTGAAAACAATATTTGTACTTCTAAATTTTTTTATAAATTTATCACTGATATGTATTGTATTTTTATTAATCAACTTGCAAATTTTCAGTTTAAAATGGACAAATTACCCTTTGTCGTGGCTAAATTTTATATTGGAGACCCTTTGTTTACCGACTTTCTGAAATCAATGCCCTGTTTTGGGAAAAAACTTTTTACTTCGAGAAACAGTGAAACCACATAACATGAAGTTTAGCGTTCTGCAAATACATGTGTTTCAATAGTAAATTTGATGAGATGTCTTGATTATAGATCTTAGTGCTGCCTCCATACCAACACAAAAGCTATGGTCGCCTAGTTGAAGTGATAAAAAATGTGGCAGTAACCGAAGATGTTTATGATTTAACAGTCGAGGAGCCACCAGATTACTTTAAACACGTGCGCACCTGTATTGACATACAACGTCTGCTCGCTTTCTATCCAATTAAAGAAGCAATTGCATCAGCTGTCTCAGATATGAAACAAGGGAAACTCTCAAAGAAAACCCACGTCCCTCGATTCATGCCACCTTCAACTACAATCGACGAAGTCCAAAAAACCCTGAAAATAAATAGGAGACACTTTCTCCAGTGTTGGGAGATTTTAATTTAAATGGGTCTCAATCGTGACGACAAGTGTATGGATGATTTTGTGACGATTATTTTGAATCGTGTGAAGTTAGATATTTTGGGGAAAGATTCTGGAAGCGGGGAAAGATGGTGGTTGATATACCGAGTGATTATGACCCAAATGTGTCGTTTGCCATGTTGAAATCGGGGAATACAGAATCTGAAAATGTTCAGATGGACGACGAAAATCAAGAGAAACAGAAAGATCAGTTGCAAAAGTTTTTTGAAACCCGTTATGGAATGCCTCAATGAATAAGTAATTGCAATTTCTGCATCTTATATAGGCACGGGGCTAGCAGATGTAGATGCACCGGTTTGATGGATTGAGGCTAGTTGTTGATGAGTTGCTGAAGCGTATTGTGGTTTTACATCAGTTTAAATTATTAACGGCATGAACCCAGTAGTGGTAGGATGGTTAGAGGCTTTTTTAGTATCAACAGACATATTTGTTATTGCTGGACTTTTATACTGCTTAAATTAATTAAATGAGACGTCCATGTAGCAATTTTAAGTTATATAATTTTCATGTGTTAAATTTTAAGTATTTATTGTTTATTATTTATAAATTATGTAATTTATATGTAGAGTTAGAAAAGGTGATATGGTGTCATCCTGAAAATGTGTTTCTCAACCAAACTTGGATTGAGATTGAGATATTGTGAGTTACTTTGTGAAGGGAATTTGGCTTGTGGGATTCATTTGGATAAAAGAAATATTAGATTTGAAGTGTAATATGATATTTTTAGTTAAACATGATATTTTTAGTTAAACAAGTCCAAAATAACACTAGTGTAATTCTGGAGTGTGGATGTAATACCCTACCAGCAGTTAGTGACTCCTATATAAAGCTCTCCTGTATACCGAATAGTAGCTGATAGCAGGGCACATAAAACCCTAATATCAATGGGGTCTGTAAAGCCCACTCAAGGAACTTGCCTGTCAAGTCAAAAGGATTGGGGCACATGTCAATCATCTAGACATTCCTTAGCCCAAGACCGGACACATGACAATCATTTAAGGGATACTACCCTCCTATATAAGGAATAAGGGCATACGTCCCCAGGTAAGACAACACACTTTCCCTACCTCTTTTAGCAATGGCTACATCATCCCCCACGCCAAACTAACTTGAGCGTCGGAGAGGCCACGTCGGGTAACAAGCTTTTACTTGTGCAGGTCCCCAACCCGAGACAGACTGAGCCGATCCTGTGTCCTGAGTCCCACGACATCAAATTGGTGCGGTGAGCGTGAATCGAACACAATGACCAGGTTCGTTCAGTTTCAAAACCTGCATTTCAAGTTCGATAGTAGTAATGGAAGATTCGACGAAACGAAAATCCGCCTTGAAGTCAGCATCGAGCCGAGCCGACCAAAAATTGGCTCCGGGAACGACAAGCGAGCTAACGACACCTCCAAAACCGGTCGACGCATCGGGTAACGAAAATCGAGAACATTACAATAGGGCTGGAGTTCGATGCTCAGATAGAAGCAATGGTAGCAAAGCCCGATGCCTCTGGCGATCTTAAAAAATTGGCGACAATAACGAAGCAAGTCATGTACAAAATAGGCCACATGGAACATTCGGTAAACACCTTAAACGCGCAGCGATTGGCCACGGAGGGTAAGGTCGTTAACCTCGAGAGAAGAGCAGCAACATCGACCCAATCCGGGTCTGCTTCAAAAGGTTTTCGGAATCTGAAGAGGCGCCTTACATACGACTGAAGCCAAGATGACGGCGTTCCTTCGACTCCTATAGCCTCGGACCCCCAGTATGAGCCAAGTCCGCGAGGATCACGGTCAAATCGGTCAAATAAAGGCCTAGTGAAATCGCGGCTTGGAGCACGACTTGGAGTAACCGAGATAACAAAAGATTATACCAACTTCATTCGCCCTCATGAGCGCGAGTCCGGTCAGAAGAAAGAGGAGCCGAGGAAGAAAGCACGATGCAGTTCACCGAATACATCTATTAATTCATCGATGAAAGAGCCCCGAAGATCGACAGCCAGGTCTAATCAAAATATAACCTCCAAGCAGACGATCGAAGAAATCGAGAAAAATTTGGCTCCAAAATGGGCAGGTGAAGTGATGAAAAATGTGAAGGCGCTCCTTGCGGATATGGGAATGGAGCCGGCCATCCCCGAAATTGAGGACGCAGAATCACCCTTCTCCCCTGAAATTTTAAGGGCTGAGTTCCCTGAGAGTTTCAAATGGCCGAAGCTACGGGACTACAACGGCACTGGCGACACGACCCTTCATGTCAAGAATTTCAGGCAGAAAATGGCAACCACCAGGGCAACCGATGCTATGCTATGTAAAATCTTCCCAACAACCCTCGAGGGACCTGCTACCTTCTAGTTTGAGAATCAAAAGCCAGGGTCGATCACGAACTTCAAAGTAATGAGAAAAGACTTCCTCCTATATTTTGTTACATCGATCCAGCCTTATAAGACTATCCAAGATTTACAGTTGATGAGGCAAGGTCGTAATCAAACATTGGGAGATTTTGTAGAACGATTCCAAAGGGCGACTCTTAAGGTTAAAGGGTGCAGCATCGACGTTGCCACTAATATACAAGCAAACAATTGTAGAAACGCCGACCTCAAAAAGGATTTACTCACAAGAAGGCTGAAGAGGCTGGCACTAATGATGCAGAAGGCATGGGAGTGGGTAACTTATAAAGCCCATGAAAAAGGAACGCCAGTCAACGAGCATACAGGTCGACAGCCGAGTCTACCTCGGTCTAATAAGCTACCCCTGAGGCCCCCTAGATATGAGCACAAGCTTCGCGATCTCCCCAAGGACTTAATTCCTTTAAGAGTAGATCGGAAGGAAGTACTGTACTGTACTGGATAGAGAAGAACCGACAGTCTATCGAGTACCAGCCAAAGATAAAGCGGTCGGGAAAACCGTCACCTATTGCGACTTTCATAAGTCTGAAGATCACGACAGTGAGGACTGTCGGCATTTGGCCATTGAGCTTAATAAAAGGGCAGCCGAGGGCAAGCTCGACCACTTTTTGACAAGACTGTGACCTCATCGACAATAAGAGGAACGGGCGGAGAAGCATCAAGTTGCTTCCACTGAAAGAGCAGCCGATCCATCGCCAGCTCGCAGAGGAGTTATTAATATCATTTACGGCAGACCAACGTCGAAGAAATGTAAAGCATCATCGATAAATAACACTGGTCGAGATAGAGCCATGTACTATTCCTTCGCCCATATACCCAAGCCTGCCCCACATTAGGACGCACTGGTAGTTGAAATGGAAATTGAGAGGTTCCTGGTCAAAAGAGTATTAATAAATACCGGAAGCTCAGTTAACCTGATGACCAGCTCTGCCTTCGACGCACTCGGATTAGATCCGAATAAGCTAAGATTCGGCCAAGATCCGATATTAGGCTTGAGCGGCCACACAATTGAAGTAATAGGGTCGGCCACACTACAAATCACTATAGTTGACGATTCGATCAAATGGAAGTCGCAAGCCAAGTTTTTAATCATGGACATGCCTTTAGCATACCACATTATCCTCGGAAGACCGATGCTCATCGAGTCTGAAGTAGTGATCAATTTATGCTACTTTGTGATTCAAATTCCGACCAGGCAGGGATGGTAGTCATAAAAGGCAACCAGAAGATGGCACGAGAAACCTACCTGGCTTCTATAGAGCCGACCGACCCACTAGCCTGAAGAAAATGCACCAGATAAGACTGAGCCTCACGGTAAACTGGAGACGTTGCTCCTAGGCCAAGGCCAAGATAGGGAAGTGTTTATTTCGGAAGACATAAAGCCCCAAGCAAAGGTTGCTTTGATCGAAGTTCTCAAAAAGAATGAAAGCTCGTTCGCCTGGACGGAAGCCGATGTAACGGGAGTCGATCCTAGGGTAATGGAGCATAAGCTGAATGTCGACCCAAAAGCCAACCCGATTAAACAAAAGCGAAGGAACCATGGTCCGAAAAAATAATGGGCCATTGAGGAAGAAGTGGCAAAACTATTAAAGGCAAGTCATATCAGGGAGGTCCAATACCCCGACTAGATGGCTAACGTAGTACTGGCCAAAAAACCTAACGGAGCGTATCGAATGTGTATAGACTTTATCGATCTCAACAAAGCTTACCTGAAAGACAGCTACCCGCTGCCCAACATTGACCTACTCATAGACGCAACCATGGGTTACGAGTCTTACTCCACCATAGATATGAAGGTAGGGTACAATCAAATACCCATGGCCGCAGACGACATGGAAAAGACATCATTCATAACCCACGAGGGAACATACTATTATAAAGTCATGCCATTCGGGCTAAAAAATGCTAGCGCGACCTACCAGCGCCTAGTCAATAAGGTGTTTAAGGGTAAGATTGGCGATACGGTAGAATTATAGTGGACGACATGATCATAAAAAGTAAGAAGGTCAATGCACACTCAGCGGACCTTGAGGGAGTCCTGCGCATATTAAACCAATATCAGTTAAAGCTGAACTCGGAGAAGTGTGCTTTTGGCCTAACCGCAGGGAAATTCTTGGGGTTCTTGATCTCCCATAGAGGACCCAAAGCAAACCCAAATAAAATCAGGGCAATAATGGAGTTACAGTCGCCTAAAATAATGAATGATATACAGAGGTTGAATGGCAAAATTAATGCCTTAGGATGATTCATATCGTGCTCGGCTAGACGATGTATGCCCTTTTACAAAACCTTGAAGGGTGTAAAGAACTTCACATGGACCGATGAATGCGCTAAGGCGTTCGACGATTTTAAACAGTTTCTCTCCTTGCCACCGCTGTTGAGCTGACCTACCCCCGACGAATGTCTGTTCCTTTACATCAGTACCTCTAAAGATGCGCTAGGAATGGCCTTAGTTAGGGAAGAGAAAGTGGAGCGGTATCCTGTGTATTATTGTAGCAAGATTCTCAGAGACACGGAACAAAGTTACCCTCGTCTTGAAAAGGTTGCCTATGCTATCATCATTGCATCTCAAAGGCTGAGATGTTACTTTCAATCTCACACGATTGTAGTTTAGACCGACCTGGGTTTGAAAAAAGTTCTCCAAAGGCTAGAAACGTCAGGTAGGTTAGCGAAATGGGCTGTAAAACTGTTAGAGTTCGATGTCAGGTTCAAACCAAGAAAAGCAATAAAGGCTCAGGCACTAGTAGATTTTATACAAAAGGCCCCACCACCTGAGCCGACCACTCTGATGGAAGAAACGTGGAAGGTCTTTATCGATGGAAGTTCAACCCAGCGGCAGGGGGGCATAGGTGTGCATATGCGAGGCCCGAATGAAATAGTTATCAATCAGGAGGCTAGACTCTTCTTCGCCGCAACAAATAACGCGGTCGAGTATGAAGCATTCATCTTTGCCCTACAGTTGATCAAAGCAATTCACCTGGACTAAGCTTATGTCTATAGTGATTCAAAGCTCATTGTCAATCAACTAGGGGGAGGATATACAATGAAAGATGTGATAATGCAGCAATACCTCGCCCTAGTGCGAACACTTATGGACAAGATAAAAAAGGCGGGGACCAAGATAGAGATCCAGCACGTGTCACAAACTCAAAATTCCGTAGCCGACAAGCTCGCAAAAGCGCAGACCTTAATGGGGACAATCTCATCCATTGCACTATTGGAAGTGTAGACTGACCCAACACTAGGGGGAATGAGGTCCTAGTAAACTTAGGTGAAGTTGAACCGATGGAGGAATGGTACTCCCTGATATGGAGGTACCTGAAAGATTCTACCCTCCTAGAGGACGAGGTCGAAGGCTAAAAAATTGTAAGAAAATCATTCCAATATTCCATTCTGGGCGACCACTTATATCGGCGATCATTCAGCCACCCTTGGAAAAAATGCCTTGGGAAGAGGGACGCTAATTATGTCCTAAGGGAAATACATGAAGGGATCTACGGAGGCCATGAGAAGAAAGACACCATGGTCAGGAAGGCGAAGTTACAGGGTTTCTACTGGCCGACAATGGAGCTAGACGCTAAAGAACTTATAAAAAAAATGTGAACCTTGCCAAGCATATGCTAAGAACATCAAAGCGCCTCCCACGAAAATGACTATTATCCGCGCAGGTTGGCCTTTCTCTACGTGGGGAATGGACATAGTCGGACCCCTGCCTGTGGCCCAATACTAGAAAAAATGGATCATCGCTGCCGTCAACCACTTTTTCAAATGGGTCGAGGTTGAAGCTATATCCACAATCTTCCCTAATCAAGTCATACAGTTCTTCAATAAGAACATTATCACTAGGTTCGGCATACCCTGATAACGGATAATGGCACACAGTTCAACTGTGAAACATTCAAATCCTATTGCAAGGGACTTAGAATTAGGCTCTGATTCTCCCCGGTATTGTACCCCTATAACGGCATTGCCGAAGTCATAAACAGAACGATCATGGAAGGAATCAAAATGTCGGTACTCAAGAGCGGGTCGAGTTGGGTCGATGAACTACCAAATAGCCTCTAGTCTTATTGAACCACTCTAAAAACGACAACAGGAGAGATGCCCTTTGCCTTGATATATGGCACGGAGGCTATAGTACTTGTTGATATAGGCACTCCCAGCGAGAGGGTAACACATTACATCAACCCTATCAACAATAATGAGAAGCTAAGGGCAAACCTAGACGACCTAGAGAGGCGCAAAGATCGAGCATACACCAAAATGGCAGCTTATAAGCAGAGGGTCACTTCGGCCTTCAACAAAAAGGTCAAACCTCAGAGCTTTCAATTGGAAGAGCTCATGCTCCGATCCACCGAAAGATCAAGAGCAAGGGTAGGCCAAGGCAAGCTCGGTATCGATTGGGAAGACCTATTTAAAATCAACCAAAAAATTGGGCTTAATACTTAAAAACTTCAAGACATGGAAGGGAAGATTGTGCCTCGGACATGGAATGTCACAGCCTTGAGGAAATTTTTTGTTGGGGAGTAGACCATCCAGCAGTCGTGGTAGTTTTATTTTCAATAAGTCTTAGTGTCGGTCCTGTGTGGGTCGGTCTTGCTTGTCTTTGTTTTGTTCAAGTCAGTCCTATATGAGTGTCGGTCTTAGGGTCGATAGTTCATAGTTTTTAACGTCGGTTTAAGTGTTAGCATGTTTTTATTTTTGGAAGTACGCCTCGGCATATTTTAATGAAAGATTTAGAGTTTATTCAGTTTATCTTCAAATGTTGCATAAATCTGACATGTAATGAGTGAGGCAACCCCAGGTAGGGTTCCCCCTTACAGTAAGAGAATAAATGCACAAATATAACACATAATGAGCGAGGTGACCCCGAGCATGGTCCCCCCTTACGAAAAATAAGCAAGCAACAAATCAGGGCTCAACAAGTTTGTTCATAAAATTAAAGTAAATGGAAATTACACATTCTTAGGGGACGGAGACAAAGCATCATCCTCGGCCTCACCCACATCGCTAAGGTTCGAGGTAGCATATGAGTGATAGGAAATGACATCATCCTTGCCTTGCTCCCCACCGTCCTCAACTTCCTCTTCGCCGCCTCCGAGATTGAATGAGCGAACGTCCTCAGACTAGAGGACCATCCTAGCATCGGCCTCCGGCTCAGGAAGAAGAGCCAAGTCATCTAGCTCCGCAGTAGGGCACTTGAACTTCTCTTGAACTTTGCGAAGAAAGTTGGAATGATAGTTGACCTTATAGTGCTGTGACCGATCCTGCGCTACCATCTCTTTCTTCTAAAAATGATGCTTCAGAGCTTTATTACCCCTCCTGTAAAAATCACGGCTCTTAATCACATCGCCTAGATCCTTTGCAGCCACACTAGCCTCATTCTTCAACTTCTGCACATCGGTTTCCAAAGCAGCCTTGTCCTTTCTTAGAGCCTCCACCTCGCCCGCATACTTCTGCTCGACCTCCTTGGCTTTATCGGCCATCGACACTTGAAGAGCCTTCAACTCCTGCTTCGTCTTAAGGGTCTTTAACTGACAATCATTAAGCTCCCTCAAAAGTGAAGTAACCTTGGTGTCAAGATGCCTCCTCGAACCTTGAAGGCCATCAATCTCCCTATCCTTCTCCATCAAGGCCTCGGTCAGGAAAATGGCATTGGATAGCGCCTACACCAGGATAACTTAACTTTAGAATGGGGAAACCAGGTAAAAAACAATTGCCAATAAATGCAGCACTTACAGAGATAAGATTGGCCTAGTGGTGTAAGGCCTGTTGTTCAACCTTCACCTTCTGTTGCCTTTCCACCTCCGATGGAAGGCGTGTGAAGTTAGCAAAATCTCAAACGACCAGGTCATTCTCTAGCTTCACATCCAGACCATAGGTTAACGCCCACAGCTAAAGAACAAGAAAATGAAGACATAAGTAAACGAAAAAGAAAACGTAAAAACTAAGGATCATCTTACATCAGGCGACGACATATACAAGCCTTGGTTAGGCCGAGGTGCAGTGTCTTCGATTCCAGTCACCTCTTTCCCCTTCTTGCTGGCACTAAGCCTTGCCCTCTTAGACCTTGAGAGTTCACCAGTCACTTCCTGGTCAGAATCCAGGCAAATAGCATCGGCCGGGTTCTTGTTAATAGCCCCAACCTGGTTGATCACATCAATGACCCCATCCGGACCGAGTAAAGGAATCACCTCTACTCTTATCGACTCAACAGCCCCCCTCGAACCCCTTTCGGGAGTAGATCGATGGAGAGTGGACTGAACTGTCCCCATTGCGTTATCTTCTTTGGCAACCCTAGTGTCCGAAACTTTGGCCTTCTTCGCCTTCCTCTTCTTAGGCCTCGTCGCGGCTGCGATAACGTCAAAGTAAGTGCCTTGGTTAGATATACCTGCACATCGGCAAAAATAACAAATCAATTTTGAAAAAGTAAAGAAAGACGACGATCGTTACCTTGTGAAGCAACAGGGTTGATGCCTTCGTCACCCTTCGAACAAGTTAAACCACTCCATCCTCAACCTCGACATACTTGCTGTGATTAGTGGCCAGCAAGTGGGCAGCCTTGGTCCATGATAGTTTTGGGAGCCTAACCCGCGATAAATAACTCACAGTGCTAATTTGCTGCCGCATCAGCCGGCTGTCAGGTCTCCACTTAGAAGGATTCTATGTCAGGGGAAAGGGCTAGTAATTGCGCTTGTAAAGGGCGTTCCTCGGATATATTATTTTGGCGTCGGTGTCCAAGTTGACCTAGAACCACTTGTTCTTAAAACCTTTCACAAAATCCTTTCAATGAATGAGCTTGTTCATCTTAAGCCCACAGCGGCACTAATATAGATAGTTGCCCGCCCTCTTCTGTGCTGGATGATAAAATCGTCGGAAGATAGCACCATCGAGCCATAAATTCAACTCTTGACATAGTTTTACAATCAGCGCTAACTCCATGAAAGCATTGGGCAACACCTGCGAGGGGCAAATATTGAACTCCCTCGAAATGGAACAGATTGGCCTACATAAGGGAAGCATGAATCCCCACTTAATATGCTGCACAAAAATGGCAAATGCATCGCGGGGCGGTACGTCCATCCTATCTTCCGGGGTCGGAACGGTCCCATAAACATCGGGACGACCATCATGCATGACACCGGTATAGTGGTCGACCAAGTCCTGATTGATCGATGCAGGAGTGCACACCACTACTTTCGAGGTCATCATAGTGGATTTTGGCATGTTGGTACTTGGTTCAGGATTTATTATTTTCAAGCTAACATATGATAGAGAGAAAATGGTCTCTTCGATGTACACTTCTGCATTCCTCTCTTCCGATTGAAAGCTATACAACCTATCTGAATCCGCCGATGAACGACCATCAATCGAATGAGGAAGATGTCGGTCATAGACGACCTAGAGTGAAGGTGCAGGAATTGCATCGGTCGTCAAAGGATGTGATGACAAAGTAACCAAAGCTGAAGTAGAGGCTGAGGCGGAGGTCAAAGTAGAGGACGAGGATCTTGAACCAGATAAAGACGCATCGGACATATCCATTGGAATAAAAACGTAGACTTACCAATGCTATGTGAAGCTGATGTAAGGGAAGCAGAGCAGGAAGAGCGAGATATCGAAAGGGGAGCTAACTCCGATATTTGTAAAGAAATTGAGCGGCAAAATTTGAAACATTGCCTCAAAAATGAATTGACATGCAATTATGACCCAGAGAATCCCAAGTGACTGCGTGCTTAGCACGCCAAAGTTGAAAAGGCGCGCGTGGACCCCACGCATAAGCAAACAAACCAATCGGAGCATAAGTAAAAGAAGCTACAGATCGGCCATCCGCAAGGGAAAGAGCTGACCCACAAAATTAAAGCATGCAACAAAAGATAACCGATGCAACATAAGAAATAACTTTATTCATTGAACATAAAACCGAGCTCACAAAGGCCGAGCCCCTTAGCCTTGGTAGAACCGACGACTACATTCACAGGATGTAAAACCGAGCTCACAACGGCCGAGCTCGTGACCAACAAAAAGAAAATAAAATACTACCGAAACCCCTAGGAGAAGATTCTGAGTGGTAAGAAATGGAATATTGGAGGAGGACTACACACCCAACTATCACTGGCGGTGGGACTCCAGGTCGCACAGAATGGCAACAGCAAGTACCTTTCGCCAAGCTGTGCAACGAGGGAGGTTGCAACGACACAACCGCCGACCTTCGGACGTTACATCCCCCCCTGGGCAAAGACCAGCACGCTACATCCGAACTTGGGCAAAGTAAAGTCTTCAAGACGACCCTCTGATCCAATGTGCAAATCGTTTGGAGGTCGATGCCCAACCACCCAAGCATCGTGACCCATGATTGGTTTACCAGAAAGGAAAAACTAATAGAATCACCAGTGAGTGAATAATGAGAAACAATAGTTTACCCCACCCTTATATATAGGGGTAGAGAGAGTAAATGTCTGTAATTAATGACAATAAATTTCAAGGCATCGGGAACACGCAAACACAGTTGGCAGTTGACGATCAAAATTCTATATCAAAAAATCTGACCATTTCTTCACGCCCAAAACCTCAGTCGATATTGGCGACCACTACCAACGTAAGTTCGAGGATCGGTCATCGTACGCTCCGACGAGCCACATTAATGCCCTACCATGTAAAATTTAAAGCTTCTCGAACCCTAAAGAGTTCGAACTGACCTGAGGGGGGACATCTCTGGAAATAGAGACAAAATCCTATCAAGACCGACAAACCTCCTATCAAGCTTTTATTTTTTGATCAATCTCCTATCAAGCTTTTAGAACCCTAAAGAGTTCGAACCGACTTGAGGGGGACATCTCTGGAAACAGAGGCAAAATGCGACAACGCATTTTGTCTCGATCCATCTTTGAAATCTCGGAATAGATCTAATCCACTGAAGGCACTCAAAGCCGATGATCAACCCTAAAAGAGTCTACCTCGACCAAGATCAAACTAACACATTACATTCAAGATCAAACTGCTCCACTTCTTAATGGAGCTATGAAAATCTATTCAAAGTTTAGGATTAATTAGCGAATTGAGACAACTGGAGACCGCGACATTAATGCTCTGTTCTTTTTAACTTATATTCAGTTCAGTTCAGTTCAGTACTTATTAATACTGCATATATATAAATTTACACTAAAATAAATTTAGTTCAATTCAATTCAGTTCAGTACTATTATTTATAAGTTGAAAAGATCAACGCTAAGTCAAGTTAATTTAAATAATTTCTTTAAAAAACCAATTTAAAATAGATAAATAATTTTTTATCAAAAAAAATTAGTATTCCACAAGTGAAACTAAAAATATTTATCTATCATTTTCTCCTGAAAAGCAGAGAGGCAGGGGGAGGAATGGACTTACTGCCGGTGGAGATCTCGCCGGTCGTCAAGAAGCACGGTTTCCGGTCACTAAAGCTAGTTAACGTCGACCTCGATCAGTTTCTAGAAGACCAACCCTTCGGTGCTGACTATGGCCGTCTCGACAATGGCATCTCTTACTACGTGCGCCGGAATTCCAAGCCTCGAATGCGCGCCGCACTTGCTCTAGCCGTCAAGGCTGGGTACTCAATTTTCTTCTCGTTGCAGAATTTTTTATCTATTGCGTTAGATTGTTAGGCTATTTGCGCATAGTTGAACATGAATTATTAAACGGACTATTGGTTGGGGTTTTGTGGCAGCTCAGTTTTGGAAGAGGAGGAAGAGCGAGGAGTAGCTCACATAGTCGAGCATCTTTCGTTCAGCGCCACTAAGAAATACTCGAATCATGATATTGTTAAGTTTCTTGAGAGTATTGGCGCGGAATTTGGTGCTTGTCAAAATGCGGTCACGTCCGCTGATGAGACTGTGTATGAGCTGCTTGTGCCTGTTGATAAGCCAGAATTGCTGTCTCAGGCTATTTCAGTTCTCGCAGAGTTCAGTAATGAGGTATAGGATTTTCTCCTTTTTTGTTTGGATAGTGCTGATGCATAATAGTTTATTTGATGATTACAGTTTGTTTAGGTTAGGGTATCGAAAGAGGATTTGGATAAAGAGAGGGGAGCTGTTTTGGAAGAGTATAGAGGGACTAGAAATGCTAGTGGAAGAATGCAGGATGCGCATTGGTCTCTAATGATGGAAGGTTCAAAGGTTTGTTGTTGGTTTCGATTTCGTATCTTTGGTTTCCTTTTATAGATTCATTAGATAGTTATTTCAAGATATTTTCATTTGTCTGGCTCCAAAATTAGTGGAGAGCTTGTTATTTGCGTTGTAAAACATGTTATCTCTACCCGTTACTTTTGTACTATCTATGGTCATGTTTGTTTAAGACCTTGCTTGTGGCAGTATGCGGATCGCCTGCCAATTGGGCTTGAGAAGGTAATTCGTACAGTTGCTGCTGAGACGGTTAAACAATTTTACAAGAAGTGGTACCATCTTCATCACATGGCAGTGATAGCAGTTGGAGATTTCCCTGATACCAAGGTTTGAGTTTATTCATGCAGGCTTATCCTGTTGCTAATTAAAGAAGTCGTTTACTCGAAGCTAATTAATAGTCATTTATCTCTATGTACGAAATTTCCAGATCCGTTGTTATCTATTACTAGATGATGTTTGGCCATTTTATTTTGTTGTTTAGAGTGTAGTTGAGTTGATAAAGACACATTTCGAGAATAAATATTCAGAACCAAATCCTCTTCCCCTACCAATCTTTCAAGTTCCACCTCACAAAGAGCCACGGTTTTCGTGCTTTGTTGAATCTGAAGCTGCTGGGGTTAGTCCACCTTGAAACTTAATACATGTGAGGTATTTAATGAGTGCCGCTTCACTTAGTAATAGTTTATTTTAATGCTTGTTATCCATTTTGGTTGGGGCAGTCTGCAGTAATGATAAGCTACAAGATGCCAGCAGATGAGTTGGTGACAGTAAAAGACTACAAGGACATGCTTGTGGAGTCCATGTTTCTTTATGCTCTTAACCAGAGGTTCTTTAAATTATCTCGTAGAAAGGATCCACCCTATTTTTCATGCTCAGCTGCAGCTGATGTTTTAGTTCATCCATTGAAGGCTTGTATAATGACTGCGTCCTGCAAAGAGAAAGGCACTCTTGAGGCCTTAGAATCAATGCTTTTTGAGGTTTGTCATAATTTTGAATTTAAGAATTTGTTCTTTGCTGCTTTCTTGTTTTTGTTTTTTGAAGTTAAAGATATGTTATTTTAAAGGTTGCAAGAGTACGATTACGTGGTTTTTCGGAACGTGAGATATCTATTGTTCGAGCGCTACTTATGGCAGAGATTGAGTCAGCATACCTAGAGCGTGATCAAATGCAATCAACCAACTTGCGAGATGAATACTTGCAAGTATAGTTTAAGTTCCTTGGACTACATATGATTCTTTAATAGACACAATGCAATGATGCCATTTTCATCTATTTTACAGCATTTTTTCCGAAATGAACCTGTTGTTGGAATTGAATATGAGGCTCAACTTCAGAAAACTCTTCTACCTCGTAAGTATCTCCTATTATACATTCAAATATTTTGGCTTGTGGTTATTGTAGTAGGCTGGGTTTAACTGTTTAAGTGTGGTTTATGTTTTTGCAGAGATATCTGCACTGGAGGTATCAAAGTTTTCAGACAAGTTAAGGACATCATGCAGCTGTGTCATAAAGACTGTGGAACCTCAAGCTTCAGCCACAGTTGATGATTTGAAGAAGGTGTTACATAAGATAGACATGCTTGAAGGCGAAGGGAACATTCCTCCTTGGGATGATGAAAATATTCCAGAGGAAATTGTCTCTACAAAGCCAGCTCCTGGGTAAACTAAACCCTCATTTTTTTTGTACAAATATACCAACATTTTTCACCCTGTTCTTCATGTTAAAGCTACTCAGAGCGTGTGTGAATTTATCAAGATGCTTTGTCTCTTCAATGTATTGTTTTCTTTCAGTTTACTGTTTGAGGTTGGTAGGAACTCAAAATACAGAAACAATAAATAGGAGAAACGGAATTTGCATTGATAAAGTAACTAAGTTATATTAGGAATTAATTACTAGAATAGTAAAGGAAAACAAAAGGATGGGATAAATTGAGACTAAGCTCAATCCAACAGGAAGATGAACTTCTATCTACTCCATAGTATAGAGCCCTGCTGAAGGCGGACAAAATTACAATGGCAATATCCCCTTCTTCCTAAATTCTTTCTCCCTAATTTCTAATGCTTTTGAGTTATGCCAGACATACCCATATCCCATACTAGAAATACCCTTGCCCCTTGCAGCCCACTCGTCCTAGACTGTTCTTTTTATTGGGCTAAGCCATACTCTATCAGAGGTATAGTCACCGTCTCTTGAATATCACCTTATCCTTTCTGATTTTGTAAAAATTAGTACCATATATTTAACAAAATATGATCTGGCAATCTGCAATAGGTAACGGCTTGTACAACAAAAAAAATGTGAAATAAAAGATCTCCAAATATATGCATAATGAGTATATAAGATTTTTCATGTTTAAAATTCCTCTTTAGAGTCTACTCTACTCTCTTTTCTGTCTTTTGGCCCTAATATGTGTTCTACCATTGAATCTGTCTTTAATTTTACTATTACCAATGGATCTCTCAATTCTCCCAATTGGGAAAGTAAATATTCTCATCCCAAAAAGAGGTCATTAGAAGATATATAGTAATACCATTGCTCTTCACCAACAAGGTGTAGCTCAGTTGGCTAAGCAGGCTGAGTAAGTTGGAGGAGAACAAGGTTCAAATCCCACTAAATACACTTGTTGGGAGGGGTGAGGAGCCTTAACTGTTACTAAGCTCCGAACAAGATTATCTCAATGAAGATACTTGTAAATATTACCAAAAAAATACCATTGCTCTTCAAAGTATTAACTTTTCATTGCAATCATTTCTAACCAATATATCCTTTGTACAAATCATTCTGCATAAATAGATTGATTTCAGGATATCATTTCATTATACTGAACTAAATTAAAGGATAACTGCAGGAGTATCCTGCATCAGCTTGAGTATTCAAATATTGGAGCTTCAGAATTGATCTTATCCAATGGGTTGCGAGTTTGCTACAAGTGTACAGATTTCCTCGATGATCAGGTGCAATTTCATGACCAAAGTGCTACATCTATTGCTACAAAACCTTTTCTTAAACTTATGTTGCACTTGCATGGTTAGCAATTGACTAAGAATACATCTTTCTATTCATTTATCTGGTGGCTCTTTGGCTGGATTTTGTATTTTAAATGGCTGTGTGGTCTCTTAAGTCTTGAAAGGAGCAGTGCAATCTAGTTGGATTGAGGTTTGTCCAGATCTCAATGATCAAATGATAATGAGAAGTCAATAAACAAAGAATGACAGCCACCAAGCAATGGCTTTAAGACCACCACCTCCTTAAGAAAATTTAAGAAGTGCAGGACTGTGGGTTTAATTCTCACAATCTACAAAGTTGGCAAAAAAAAATGCCCCATATTTATAAAAAAACAAAAAGAATGACACTAAAGTTGCAACTGGGTGATGTCGCTTCTTACTTGAACTTAGATATTATAATTTCTTTTACATTATTTAGCTGAATAAAAGATGAACTTCTCTGACAGCTGTCATAATCAGATAGATCACCTGCCAGGTGTTTTTCTTGCCTAAAACATAAGCACAGGAGACTTCGTGCATTATTAAACATCGTGATAGGGGTTTCTCTTTCTCTTCCTGGCACACTTATTAAGGAGTTTCGTCTTCGACTAAACATATTTGGTCTCATTTTTGTTCAAAGTTAAATGTTTTAAGCACTAGTTGGCTAGCTTGCCTAAAGTCATTTGGTGTTGGTTCATGTTATGCAGGAAGCTTTTGAAGCTTCTTGTCTAAATGATGCATAGTTGTCCAAAAGCTTTTAGGTGGAACCGGTATGCTTGTCAATGAATGCTAATTATATTGCCTCATGAACAGGCATCTTAATTGATGGGAATGGTATTTTGTTTTTGAGTATTTGGCATCTGAAAATCAATTAATTCTTGGCAACAACTTGTTTCAACAGGTTCTTTTTACGGGGTTCTCGTACGGTGGTCTATCTGAAATCCCAGAAAGCGATTACTTTTCATGTTCAATGGGATCAACCATTGCAGGCGAAATTGGTGTCTTTGGTTATAGACCATCAGTTTTAATGGATATGCTTGCTGGTAAAAGAGTTGAAGTCGGTACAAAAGTTGGAGCATACATGAGAACCTTTTCAGGAGACTGTTCACCTTCAGATTTGGAGACAGCTTTGCAGGTTCGATTGTTGTGTATGATTTTCTTCTATATTTTTTTACTTTAACTCAATTACTTCCCTGAACAATTTCTGATATGTAGGTGCCTTTACCTTATCTTTAGTTGATTTATGCTCATTTGTAGTTGCATGATTTATACTTAGTTTTTCATTATTTCTATAAGAGATTTATACTGAATCACCTCATCGGGTGTTATTGAATGGCCAATACACATCATAATTGTGAAAAACCAATGAATACCATAAATTTATGATCTGAAAAACCTTAAAACATTCTATCTATGCCTTTGGTAGAGCCAATTTTTACATGATAGAAAGCCACACAATCAAATAAAAAGAAGAGGGAAAAAGCTTCATTGATGAACTTCCAGATCACTACAATTAAGATTTAGAAACGAGAATGGTAAAACAATAGAAAAGAATCAAGAAACAAACAGCAGTGAAAGATCTTCTTCTTAAGGAAAGTTACCCTCCGAGCTTCAAGCTGAGACCAAACACAAAAGCCACTTTCCCTTTTCATCTTTGCACCTTCATATCTTCCAGCTCGAATCTCTCACCAATCCCTATACATAACAAATTCCAGCTAATAAAGCACCCTGTGTAATACCCACTAGCCCCCTAAATCTTGTACTAAGCCTTCTTTCCTGTGTAGCAATCTATATCAGTGTACAGAGAAAATGCAAGCTAAGGGTCTTGATTTCACACTCCTGCACTTCAAACCCTCCTTGCCTATGCGCGTGCATACTTGAAAATGTTGTACATCTTGGCTGCATATTTAAGTTCTGGTATTCTAAATGGTACGTCAGGGTTGTCTTTGCCTTGCTAGTCTAAATATACTCATTCCTGCAGCTTGTCTATCAACTTTTTACTACCAATGTAACACCAGGAGAAGAAGATGTCAAAATAGTGATGCAGATGGCAGAGGAAGCGGTTCATGCTCAAGAGAGAGATCCTTATACTGCATTTGCAGATCGAGTCAAGGAGCTCAACTATGGGAATTCCTATTTTTTCAGGGTATCTAGACTATGATGCTGTTGTAGGTTCACTATTTACTGTCAAGATAAACAATTGTGGTTCATAACCTGAGTTTTGTTTTATTTTTTCAGCCTATAAGAATAAATGATCTCCAAAAGGTTGATCCGTTTAAAGCTTGCGAATATTTTAACCGTTGTTTCAAGGATCCTTCAACTTTCACTGTTGTAATTGTTGGGAGTCTTGATCCCACTATTGCACTTCCTTTGATACTGCAGTATTTGGTGAGTCAACTGTCGTTTTTACCTATATGAATATGGAAAATGAAATATTCTGTTTACCAATTCTACAATTGTCCATGCAGGGTGGAGTATCAAAGCCTCCTGAACCTGTTCTTCACTTTAACCGGGATGACCTTAAAGGTTTACCATTCAGTTTCGCCACAAGCATAATCAGGTAGAGGATTCAATGCTTGACTATCTCTTTGTTTTTTACAATTTGCACAATAGTATAAATAATTTCATGTTCATTACTAGCCCCTCGGTTTCTGTCTTTGAGCTCACTTTTTTATTGTTGAGATACGAATATGTCCTAATGTATGTGATATTCATGTAGAGAAGTGGTTCATAGCCCCATGGTGGAAGCACAGTGTTCAGTTCAGCTAAGCTTTCCTGTGGTGCTGAAGAATGGGACAACGGTATGCAGCTCTTAGTACGTTGATTTATTGTCATGTTTCTCGACTCTCGAGTAACAGTTATCTGTGAATTTCTTGTTACTGATTATTGAAGATATTTTATTCCCTACTGGAGGCTGTTAATTGGCAGGTAGAAGAGATACACCGTATTGGTTTCTTAAGCAAACTTCTTGAAACTAAAATTTTGCAAGTTCTACGTTTCAAGCATGGACAGGTGCGTGTCTCATGTTATTTAATCAAGGCCTAATGCATCATTTGCTACCTCAACTTGCCTCCAAAAACCTGCTACCTCCTTGAACTTTCAAAGTGATCCCGTAGCTCCCTCAACTTTGAAAAAAGTGCTCCACTTTGCTCCCTGAATGCCATGTGTCAGTTTCTGGTTGGTTTGACTTTTCAAAGATGTCATTTTTAAGATTGACTCTCGAATAAGCTGACACGTGACGTTCTGGAGCAAAGTGGTGCACTTTTTGAGAGTTGAGGCAGCTACGGGTCACTTTGAAAGTACAGGGAGGCAATGGGTTTTTGGGGACATGTTCAGTAAGCTAATGATGTATTAAGCCTTTAATCAATTGTTAATGACTTGGAGAATGTGACTTATTACTGTATTAACATCTCTACACCAGATCTACTCTGCTGGTGTCTCGGTATTCCTAGGTGGCAATAAACCTTCAAGAACTGGTGATATACGTGGTGACGTTAGCATAAATTTTTCTTGTGATCCTGGATTCTCCTCAAAGCTGGTAGGCACTTGGGTCTATAAAATGTGTGTTGATTTGCTTTACTTAGTTTATAATTAATAAATTCGTTTTCCTGTAATTCAATTCTTTGTAATAGGTTGATCTTGCCTTGGAAGAAGTATTGCGGCTCCAGGAGGAAGGACCTTCAGATCAGGATGTTTTGACTGTACTGGAACTTGAGCAAAGAGCCCATGAAAATGGACTGCAGGTTAGTTTTCTTCTAAAGTATTTATTTTCTATCCTTTTTAGAAAAAAACTCTCTTAAAATTCTTGATTAGGTGCTGATTTGCTCACAATCTTTCAGGAGAACTTTTATTGGCTCGAAAGGATATTACGTAGTTACCAGTCGAGGATTTACAATGGGGACTTGGGCATTGCCTTTGAGGTTGGTGGTTTCTATGTCTTTTTTTTTTCTAGTTTTGTTTTTGTAGGTTCCAAATTGTTTCAGTTGAAATGATTTACATCATGGAAGTGATACTGACTGCTGTAGTACCGATATATATAGTTGATGATACAACTGAAATACAATTTTGTTTTTTTCTTACTTTTTAGTCCAGGTTAAATTAGATAGTGAGACTGGGTAAACATAATTTTATTTTGGTGGTGCAGATTCAGGATGAAGGACGTTCAAGCGTTAGACAATCACTTACAACAACAACAGCTAAATCTACACTGCAAAGAATACTGCCGAATCCTTGCAAGAAACAGTACACTGCAGTCATTCTAATGCCTCGCACTTCTCGCTTACAGGTGCTGAGGTCAATCTTCCAGTCTACTCAGACCAGCTCTATCAGAGATGCCAAGGTCAGTCATTATCTGTTTGTTTTGTCACCTGCTTCTTTTATGCATCTCACAGATGCCATTTTCACATTCAAGCACTGTTTTATAATTCCCTGCCTACATCCCATTTTGCTAGTTGTCTCCTGACTTTTCATTTCTAGGGCGTTATTAGTGCCTGGCCGATTGCAGTCTAGGCACCGCCTAGTCCCATTTTTTCCGCTTAGGCGGTTCCGAAACACATTCTAAGTTCAATTTTTTTAATCCACAAAAAGTAGCTCGGTTGGTAAAACTAATGTACAACCATGGTATTCTCACCATAGAAGTCTCATTTTGAGTCTCAAACCGGGATATAGTAATCTTTAAGCCACACAAAATTTGTGAGGTTTTAATTTTTACGTAAGAATTGATTAATTCTTGTGTTTTTTTTAATACTCTATTCTATTTTAATTTACTTTTTACTTGGAACTTATATATTTATGTATTAATATATATTTAAAAAAATTTTAAATTCGCTGAGGCCTCACTAAAGTGTAGGCCGCTCGACTAGTGACTACCACTTTTTAAAACATTGCATTCAAGCAATATGAAATTACTCTCGAAAGCCCCTGCATTGTATTGAATATCAAATTGCTTAGCTAGGGAGTCGGTCCATTTCTTCGGGTAGACTCACATAGTTATGATGGTGATTGCAGGTAATAGCAGGCATAGCTGGCCTGGCAGTTTTGGGAGTCACATTTTGGAGATATTCTAGAAGTACCTTGAGATCTTAGAGGATTATGCTCATCAGATATTCCTATACTTGACAATAATCATTATTTGATTACAAATTAATTCAATCATAGTTGGATGTTTATAAAATATTAATTTTAACTAATATTTTAGGAGGAAAAACATTTAGATTTATATATTTAATCGTTTAAAAATACTCTATCTGTATTGATTCATTAGCTTTGTTTCCCCAATCGGCATAGCGATTGTTCGTCAGTGATCATTTTATTGTTACAAAGTGGATTGTACTTTTAGTGCAAAGAGTTAGTATTTGATCATGTCGATTCGGTACCAAGCAGATTGTTCTTTCAATCAAAGAGTGTTGCATGATTATGAATAGCAGTTTATGGTGAAAACCTAGTTTAGGGGTTAAAGGAATTATTGTCATATAATTAACTTATTCAAAGAGTTCCCTTTCATAAAAGAACAATTAAATGCAGTTTCTCTAATATTACCCGTTCGCCAAATGAAATGTCTAAATGAATTAAAAGGTCAAATATTATAGAACTAAATGACTTATCTAGAACAGTTATTTCTAGCTGTTACATCACTCATGGAATAGCTAGTTTTAGGGAAATTGGAAAAATTTGTATACACGAGATATGCAATAAGTAGGAATAACCATTACAAATATATCAACTATTTTTATTATCTTCTTTCTCATTCATTCAATCTTGTTCTATCCATGGAATAGTAAACAAAATATATCATCATTGTTTCACACAATTTCAATTTCAATAAATTCTAACCAGTTTAAATTCTTATAAGTTGGTACTTGTGAACTTATTAAGTAGATACAAATAACGGTTTCAAGTATTTAAATATGACTATTATTACTCAATTTTATTTTGATGACTTATTATTACTCAAATTTGGATACAAACAGCAAATAACAACCGCAACAGTTTAATCAAATGAGACTATAAGAAGATGTTAAGAGAGCAAAGATGTTTGAATTTTACAGCCCAAAAAAGACTACATGGTCATTAGCCCACCACGGAACTGCAACCCATTCGACAAGGATAAAATAGGAAATAAGCGTGAGCTAGGGTTTTATCTTCCATTTTTAAGCTTCACACTGCTCTCGCCTCTTTCTCTGATCTGCCCATCCAACGCCAAGGTCTTTCTTCTCTCTCTCGCTCTATTGCTCTACTGGTTTTCAGCCTTTTAACTTCACCTCTAATCATTCATTACCGATATTGACAACTCTTTATTGGCGGTTCCGTTACGCACTGCAGGTTGAGGCAGTAAAAATGGTGGACAAGACTAAGGGGAGAAAGGAAGAGGTGGTCACCAGAGAATACACCATCAACCTCCACAAGCGCTTGCATGGCTGGTATTTATACCTGCTTTTTCTCCTGGTTCAATTATTATTTAGGTCTTTTTTAGTATTCCATAATATTTGTTTCTTATTGTTTGTCTTCGACCTATTTGCTCGGATTTCAATTGATTATGTCTCTTGAAGGAAGTCGTTTTAGCATGTTTATTTCCCTGCTAGACTCTTTGAATTGGATTTTGTATACCGACTTTAAGGTTTTAATTGGAATACAAATGGATATGCTAATTGGAATTTGGGGGAAAAGATTATCGGGAGCTATGTTCTATATTTGATTGTGGTAGATTCTATTGCTTCCTTTTTTTGGTGTTAGTTGCAGTAGCCGTAGTTATTCATTCGTAGCTGTTAGACTTGGTAATAAATCTAATGATTAGCTGCTATTTTCTGCCGTGGCTTGAAGAAGGGGATTAGTAGTTAAGTTTTCTTGTAAGGTTCTGAGGATGTTTGTGGATCTATCACGTTCACGAGTCGTTACTTTGTAGTATTTGAAGATATATGGTTCTAGTTTTTATCTATTAGACTATCAGAAGTTTAAAATACTTAATGCTAAAATTATTCAATCTATTCTCTACACGTCTGAACCACATAATAGCACATGTTGAACCCCTGGTGTTTGGGAAAAATAATATGGAAGATCGTAAATCATTATGGGTTTAACAAGTGTGAGTTGTTGGTCAATTTTTTGTCAACAAGCTTATATATTTGCATTCTGATGTCATCTAGTGAAGTTTGGGGTGTGCTTTAGCAGTACCATATGTATTATGCCTAATATTTGTAATAGTTATGACCACATTCGCACTGATTCTTGCACTTGTATTTAAAATGTGAGCGCGGCTTGTGTGTTTGGATACCCAAAATTTGAAGGAAATACAATTCATTTCACTCACAAAATTGCAACTTCCGTATATAAAATGAATTGAATTCCATCAAATTTTGAGTTTTTAATCACACCCCACATGGTTTAAAACGTTTTGTTGTAGAATGTATACATGTCTCGTTCAATGCCTGATTGTTATTCAATTATATTGTGAAACAGCACCTTCAAGAAGAAAGCTCCAAAGGCCATAAAGGAGATAAGGAAGTTTGCCCAGAAAGCAATGGGCACAAAGGATGTGAGAGTGGATGTGAAGCTGAACAAACACATATGGAGCAGGGGGATAAGGAGTGTGCCAAGGAGAGTTAGGGTTCGCATCGCTCGCAGAAGAAATGATGATGAAGATGCTAAGGAAGAGCTCTACTCTCTTGTCACTGTTACCGAAATCCCACCTGAAGGCTTGAGTGGTCTTGGCACTAAAGTCATCGAGGACGAGGATTAAAATTTGCGGCAATTTTAGTGATTTGGAGATTTGCCAAATTTTGGTTATTAAGTTTTGTTTCAAACTTTTCGCTGTTTGTAGTGACAGATGTTATCAATGCTTGAATTTCATCTTTTTTCTTTTGGACTTGTGCTTCTGTCATGTCAAAATGCTTAAGACCAACATATGTGCCTTATTTAAATGACTCTTTTTACCTTGACGATGGGCGTTTTGTTATACATATCCATGTTTTCTTGTGATTTTTTGTACCGTTACGAGGTGATGGTATGTGGATTTCACTAGGTAACAGTCAAGCTTTGTTTGTTGCTTTTGCTGAACCAACCTATGATTTAGAGAAATTATCCAAGCTTTGTTTGTTGCTTTTGCTGAACCAACCTATCCTTTAGAGAAATTATTCATCAGTACGAGAGTCCGCAGCATCAATGCCATTTGAAGAAAGAAAATGCTTAGAGAAAAAAATACTCATTGCCTGTTAATATCCAGAATTCCAGATTAGGGCACAAGTATGACTATGAAATGCAACTTCCATATCCATAACAGTATGTGTTAAGACTGTCAAGTGCAAAAATGCACCAAAATCTACTATTCTTCAGGTAGTAAAGAAAAAAGACAAAATGAAGTCATTCCTGTACTGTCATATATCAAATTGATTCATGCCATAATGCCGTTTTCTCCATTACATTAGCAAATTTGTGATCAAGAAGTTCCCTTTTTCTAGCCTGCACATGCTTGAAAACCCGCTCCAATCACGTAGGACCTCGAAAATGCTAGTCTAATGTAAGTTTAGCTGCCTTTATAAGCATACATGTACCCTCTAAGTTTTCTCACTTCTTCCGATGACTCGGCGAGTAGATGGTCAACATAGAGACAAAGACTACCAGCGCTGAAATTTCGAAAGAAAAAAAGTATCCAATTCTAAGTGAAAACTTGTAAAAAGAAAATGCCCTGGAGCATAAAGGAACCAGAGCCAAACAGTAAGACCACTCACCTAATAGGTCCAAATGGCACCCACAGAATATCCCATCGAAATTTTGGCAACCTACACAGTTAAGTACGATATAAGAAACACTACATACTTCAACAATGAGAATAAGCCCTGTTCTTTTCAACCTATAATCAGTTCAGTATTGTTCAGTACTTATCAATACTGCATACATATAAATGAAATAAGTATTTATCAGTTCAATACTGCTACTAATAAGTTGAAAAGAACAGGGCCTAAGTGCATAACATAGCGATACTTCATTTTCAACTACATTTCGAGGGGTGCAGCTCTAAGGTATTTCGATTCTATGTTCGTGTGCAAGCTTTTGAAATTTTCACCACAGCAATCTAAATAATGGAAAGATAAAAACAATTACATTTTCATTTGGGTCATCTTTTCACATTCAAATCCAAAATAAATAACTAAGTTCCCTGCCCAAGTTTTTGGACAAAATAGGTTGACAAAGATCTCAATATAAGAGTTTAAAGGAATTACAAATAAAGAACTTATTGTACCACAAAATCGGTTGACATAGATCTCAATATAAGAGTTTAAAGGAATTACACATAAAGAACTTTTTGTACCTCAGCATGAAAAATAGCCAGAAACCTGCCAGTATAAAACCAACATAGCATGACCCCCGAATCCATTGTCTGTGATCCTTTGAATCATGAAGTAGTCCGAAGATGGCCAAAGAACATGCTAGAATGGCTAGCCAATCTATAAGATCCTCAATTAGCAAATCACAAGAATTCAGCAAAAACATAGAAATACGATAACCTCAGATAGATAATTCCTCAGATTATATACTATCTAAGCATGAATTCGCCCATGTAATCTTCTGAGCACCGTGGAAATGAATAAAAGAGGGGAACAAATGAATCACTAAGAGTATTTATTTTATGTAAGTGATCACGTGTTCATACTACCAAAATCTGCATGTCATTCGAGTTTCTCATTTTGAATTAAATTAATTTCTCTACTTCTGATAGGAAGGAATACATTTACCTCATGATTTCAAAGCAATGACCAATTAGATAAATTTGCTGATTTGAATTTCATATGCAAGAGAATTGAGCTATAAACTACAGCTAACAACAAGACACTTTTCTTCCGCATCAGCAGCACGCATCAGGCTGCTTCCAATGGAAAACAACTGATCTTCCATAGAAATAAACCATATTTCAAGATTTTAAACATGTAAAATACTAGAATAAGAGATACCACAGCTTTCAAAAACAATTTTTTGGTGCTGTTAGATCACCATAAGGTACAGAAATGAAGTGAATGCTAGGTTTAGAAGCAAAAATTGTTCCACTTGCTACCATTCTCACCAAGATACTGAAGCTAAAAGTCTAAGCAGCAAAAAACATGGACAAGGATTAGATTCCTCAAATGAGTCATGATTGAAACTAGGCACAACTAAAAATTTTGATTTTCATACATTCAAGATGGTTTATCAGGGTACAAATTAACGTCATTAACACAAATTCCCATTTATCCTCGTGAAAATACCAGACATCAAAGCTTTGATTGCATAATAAAACACTGAAATAATGGAATAGGATTACAAACTACCAACAACAACATTACCCCAATGCCTAATAAGGCTCCCGCACAAGCAGGGTAAGGGGGTCGGGTGTGTGGAGCCTTACCCCGTAATTACAGAGAGGTTGTTCCCAATTGACACTGAAGCGGAGTTGCAACAGCTATCCGTTACTTTACAATAAAAGAAGCTCGGACAGTATAATGAATCATTTTGCTTTAGTCCATTATAATCTTGAGCCAAAGAATGGTGAATCTTTGGCCCTATCGAAATAGTGGATGGAGGATTAGGAACTACCAATAGTACATAAAACAGTGAACATTAAACCAGTTAACAAAGAGTATATATCAAGAGGCTAACCTGCACATATTACCATCCATGAATCGATATCTTCCATGAAGTAAGCATGAAACCTCTGTTATATAGAAAGCAACAAACAAACTTACTCAACAACGACTAAATTCGACAAGAAAATAATAGTAACAAAACAAAATCCATTCAATTTCAACATAAAAGACGACATTTTGTTGCGTAAGTGAATTCATGTACCAGCTCCCATGGAGAAGTTGCTTGCTGGTAGATCGAGTAGAGTTGAAACGCCGCGTAGCAGACGAGAAACGCAGCGAACACTCTCTAAACAGGAAAAAAACCGAATAAGGAAATTGTTATTAAGAAATGGCTTACTTGAAGAAATAAAATGATGAACATGATAAATACACGCCATAGAAGAGATTGCTGAGCTTGTGTTCCTGCAAGCGATCGAATCAATTCCTCTTGTTCTGTAAGGTTGAACAAACAATAAATACCTTTGGTTGCGTAATTAATTGCTGGAGAAAAACACAATCAAGAATGAAAGGAGAAACCTTCGGTGTCCATTGGACGGGAGTCGTCGGAAGCGAGATCGTCGGAAATCGGGAGAAACGACTTGTCGTCGTGAGATTTTCGCCAGTTCCTCGACAGCTTCTTCATCGGTGTTCAGTGATGACTAGCTTATGCTTCACTTGTTCGCCCCTTTCAAAGACACAGACTAATAAACAGAGAATGATGAACGATACCGTTTACTTAATTGATTGGATGACCTGCTCCAAACTCTAACTATGTGTACGTGTTTTGACAAAATGCCCCCTACTGGCAGACCGATCCTACCATATTGAGATGAGAAATTGAAGCTTTTTTTGTAACTAAAATATTTAAAATTGTAATATGTGGATGCATTTTTTATTATTTTATTTAATAAAAGATTAAAAAAAATATTAAATTTTATATGAATTAAAAAATAATATTATAATTTAAATATTTATTTTTCAAATGAAATTAATTATGGATAAATATAAAGTATATATTAAGATGATTATTTATAGGTGAATGATTCATGCATATTTCTATCTTGTTGTAAGCCTTTAAAAGAGATAAGAAATTTGGCCCCTCGTTATATGTAAAATTTTTAAAATTATAATCGATGAATATAAAATATGAAATTCTATAAGTAAGAATTTTTATTTTTTAATCAAATAACCTAAAAAAATTATAAAATAACTAAGAGGCCCCTATAATAACGGGACCCTAAGCGGACGCCCCTCTCGCCCATGCTCATGAACGGCCCTGGCTATTGGTGGGGCTTTTTCGCCAAACACCCACGCCAATGACATGACATTCTGCCAAACGCTCGTGAAGGGGTTGAGCGGCCACGCAATGCCGTTGATACAGGCGAGATGTGTTCTCGATCGGGCTATCTGTCGGGTTCGGCCCAAGCCCGTTCTTATGGGCCGGGGTTGGACATTCATTCAAAATGCCCCAGTCCAGACTTGGGATTTGTATAACCCGGCCCGACAAATAATAATAATAATTTATTAATTATATATTAATTATTTCTCAAACTACCTAAATATGTTATACATGAGAATTGGATTTACTAAAAAGATGAAGAAAATTCAACAACTATAAAATGGTCACTGGAGTTAATTATTTGGAGATATAAATTATGTTATTAATTCTATACAAAAATGACTGGTTCGACATCATACATATGAAAACTGTAAAGTAACAAACAAAGTGGGTGTAAAATTTAATTATTAATTAAAAAAATGGATAAAGGGATTACTAGATTTAGGATCCCATATTCTAATGAGGGTGATGATTTGACCTCTATGGGCCTGTAATTTTAAAGGGTGGATTAGGCTGGGCTTAGGTTGCTAATTTTTATGAAAAGTTTGATGAAACCCACTCAAACTCAGCCCAATCCATCCGATGAACATATCTATGCTAATCAATGCCAAACGAATTTTTGTTGTTTCCTAAAAAAATTACTTGCTGGAAAACAGAAGAACCACTACTTCAAACCCTACTTTTTGAGTGTTTGAAAAGAAAATTTGATAAAAGAAAACTATTAACTCAATTGGACATTTAAATATAAAAACCATCTATTATACTAATAACTTGTATAATCAAATCATATTATCTTTCATGAAGTTATAATATAATTAAAGTAAAGGTTATAATGACTTTATTTTTACAAAATGAAAATAGCTTTATCTTTCTTCTTCGTTAAATTAGTAGAGTAAAGTTAAATCCAATAATAATAGCTGCAACATAAATAAAAAAAAAAATAAAAGAGTGTCGTATAGGCCCAAATCGTTGCTCTGGTATCCCAAATTCGGCCCAACATTCCAATAGCTCCATATATCAAGCTGCGAAACCCTAACCCTAGATTTTGCATCCTGCATCTTCTTCTTCTTTATTACCTCTGTTTGTGTAGAGCTAAAGATCAACAGACTCAGCCGCCATGGGTAAAGTTCACGGTTCTTTGGCTCGTGCTGGTAAGGTGAGAGGCCAAACCCCCAAAGTGGCCAAGCAGGATAAGAAGAAGAAGCCCCGCGGCCGCGCCCACAAGAGGATGCAATACAACCGCCGTTTCGTCACTGCAGGTAATATCAATTTTATCTTTCGGTGCATATGATTTCTGGTTAGTTTTAGATCCATATCTGATTTCAGTGAAGTTTAATTGAAAGAGTACAGGATTTATGTTCAGTTTTGTTGTAGCTTGTTAGGAAATGAGATACGACTCGTGATCCATTGCTCTAATTTGATTGTGCTTCTAGTTTAGTTGCAAACAACGGATGAGAACTTTGATTTTTTTTGCCACCAATTGCATCTTGGTTAATTAGCAATTGAAGTGGTGTATTCTTCTCCGGTTGTAGCTCATTTGTTTATTTTGCCGGGCTATTTTAGTTTTGTCTATATTGTTCTTATGTTAACCTGTCAATGCTCATTTGCATATATGAACTCAGCAATTAAAATGGAATTATTATGGGAATAGATTCAGTTTTATGTCCAACTTCTGCTAATAATATGGATTACATTAGTTATCAATCAGTGTAATATGATTTTGATGTTTGGTAATGATAACATTGTGTAGTAGTAGACTGAGTATTGCTCGGTGGCTGATGAACTATGTAACGTGGAAACGTGCACACTCGAAACGAAAAAAAAAACCTGATTTCAGGTTTCCTGAGATGGAAATGGAAACCAGCAACGTGTCCAGTAGTTTCAGTGCTTCATAGCTGATGAAGATAATAGATTTGCTTCAATTGGAATATTTTGAAATAGGAATCCCGAATCAATACTGATCTGTGCTTGCTCTAATCTGAATGCTCTTTTTATAAAAGAATTATATAGAATTTGTTGGAAGTTGGATGATTTATGAAATGGGGTTTGAGTTGAAGTTTGATTATTTTCTCTGAATTTGTTATATGCAGTTGTTGGATTCGGCAAGAAGAGAGGACCCAACTCATCTGAGAAGTAAAACATGAACAAGATGTTAAGTTTAGTTAGGTGAAGAATTATGTTTGGTGTTTGGTTTTTGTTTCTTTCTTTAATGTTATAAGAATTCTCATACAATGTGATATTATGCATCAAGCTTTTGTGACTGTTATTCTCGTTTTTGTTAATCAGAATTGCATTGACCTATTCCCCCCTAATTTATTGTTCTGCATTTCTGTATTTTGCTCATTTCTTGATGTTTTTTACTGTATCATTTTATCTGATGATTCTAAAATAAGACTGAAGATAACGATCTTCAAAAGAAGAGCACCTATGAAGCAAGGAAACTTGTGGACATTAATGTTTCAAGTTTCTATTTCCGTCTCGAAAACCTGAAATCATGTTATTTTTTTGTGTTTCCAGTGTCCGTTTCTGAAAACCGGAAACGTTTCCTTTCCCGTTTCCGTGCTATACATTTAGAGCACTGAACATATTGATCTCTGAAAGAACAGAAGAAACAATACCGATCATAACTCCCAAATAATAGAATGTCGTAACAACTGCTGATTTGCGTTCGGTTAACTAGTACCATATCTTGAATTCTATAAATCTTTGATCTGTGAATGAATTATTGAATAGATTCAATCTAGAAAGATGGTTCACTCATACATGGAAGGGCCAACCACCTTTTTGGACCACTCACCTCTTCTATGTGTTATACAAGTGCATAGTTAGATCATAGGGCTAAAAAACATAACGAGTTAACAAATTGCATAGTATAATATAGCAACTTAATATGTAATAGCACATGGCTACACCATTCAAATATTATCACGTGTTTGTTTTTATTATTATTTTATTTTTTAGTTTATCTCTCGTACAAATATAATACATGTCAAATGATGAATGGAGAGACATAGAGGGGGACACTAATTTGAATCCCGTGCATTAAAAATGGGTAACATGAATAGCAGCGGGCTCAAATGAATAAATGAGTTATACCACGCGGACTATAAATGCCTTTGTCTAAGTGGAAAGGCCTTGTGGTTTTTGAAGTTTTTTATGTGAAAGATTGAAAGTTGACACAAAATAATGGTACTAAAATCTGAAACATCAGCTTATGTCGGGCATCATCAAACAATAGTGTAATGCCTTTGACAGAATCATACATGGCACATTCAAAGTGATATTTACAGTTTTTAGTAGCTGATACTATTGAGAATTGGAAATGCGCAAATGAAGTCAACCATGCTCTTGTGGATTCATCAAAGTACCTCACAATTCGTCATGCGAACTACCCTTGGTCGGTTTAGATTCTACCTGATTTTCGAGAAGAAACCTAGTAGCTAATGATGCATGGAACGCTGCCCCATATGGAAGTGCATCTTCATTGACTCTGTAGTTCGGTGAATGGCCGATTGCAAGTGGTCCTTGAGATTCATTTTTCATCCCAACGAAGAAGAAGTATCCAGGCATTGCCTCGGCGAAAAACGAGAAGTCCTCTGCTCCCATTAATGGCCGAGCGTCTCTAATGTTATCCGCGCCCAACATATCTGTGGCAACACTCATGAATTTCTCGTGCAACTCCTTGTTGTTTACAGTCACAGGGAAAAAGGGTTTCTCTTCTAAGTTAAAGATCACGGTGCCGTTGCACCTTTGAACGCTCGCTTGTTTCGTGATAACCTGTGATTCGTAAATCAAGTAAACTAACTTCCACGGCTGCCAAACAAGAGCTAATTTGAAGTGCTAGAACTATAACAGTATACAGTAAGTATATACCTCTTCAATTCGTTGTTTAAGCTGAACGAAACTCTCTTTGGAAAATGCCCTGAAAGTGCCGCCTATTGTAACAGAATCCGGAATAACATTGAAAGCATCGCCTCCTTGGAATTTTGCAATTGTTACTACCTGAATGAAATATTCAAGTAGGAAATACTTATTGAACAATTATGAGTGTACCCAAAAGCATAAATGAAGATTAAAACATTTCCAAGTACAACTTAATACTAATTTTTTTTTGCCTGAACTTGGCAATATTCGCCGGATGACACTCTCAAGTTTCATTTGCCCCAGTTACATCCTTTAACTTGGCGAAAGTGCAACACTTTGCCCACTCAACGCAGGGCGTGTCAACTTTTGGTTGGAGATGAAAAAAACAGACGAATGACATCTTTGAAAAGTTAAACCAACTGGAAACTAACAAGTGGGGTTCAACAGACAAACTGGTGCATTTTTGTCAAGTTTATGGGGTAAAAGAAAACTATTGAAAGTCAACGATGACATTTGGCAAAAGTTGTCACGTTTAAGGGGTCCGGATGTATTTGGGCTTTTTTTTAAGAAATAGTTATCCCTGATAAGTAAGAGAGAACAATGGACACAAACGACCAACTAATCAACTTCCTACATAGCATGGTATTCCAAATACCCGGCTCCTTGTAAAATTTTCCTTCCTACAGGCATAGGCATAGCGCACAATGTGTGTGAGAGAGTACCTGTGAGTCCAAAGGATCGGCTTCTCGGGAAATGAGATGTTGCAAACTCACGATGACATTAGAAGCAGCGATAATAGGATCGACTGTGTGCTGAGGAATGGCAGCATGTCCTCCCTTTCCACTTATCACCGCCTCAAAGAAGCCGCTGCCTGCCAAAATAGGACCCGCTCTACCGCCTACTGTACCAATTGGGAAATTAACTGAAAGATGCAGTCCATATATGGCGTCAATATTATCGAAGACTCCAGTCTCTAACATTCTCTTGGCTCCACCGTATCCCTCCTCGCCCGGTTGAAACACAAGAACAATAGTTCCCTACCAAACCACAAGAAAAATTGAGAAATATCCTTTTGGAAATAAAACTTCTAAAAAATTAAAATAGGACAAATACATCAGCAGCAGCCCCTGAGCTTTGAGAAAATCCCCATAGTTCCCTCAACTTTTAAAAAGTGCACCAGTTTGCCCCCTCAACACCACGTGTTAGCTTTTGGTTGATTTGACTTTTCAAAAATGTAATTTGTTTCTATGTTTCTCTCTCCAATCAGAAGCTGACATGCGACACAAACTGGTGCATTTTTGCCAAGTTGAAAGAGTTTACAAGTTCAGGAGGCAGCGTGCCAACTTGGACGAGCTGCAGTATTTGGCCATAAAAATAGATGAGAAGAACGAAGCACAAAGGAACTTTTACTGCGTTACAAAAATGGAATACAAAGAGCTAAGGTGCTAGCTGAAGACTATCACAAATAAGCATAATCCAAAACTATTGAACTGAATTCATAATGATTCCCCAAAAACCTATCCATTCAATATCTTTACTATATTATATGAATTTGATGCTCCTCAAAAACTGAAACAACAATCTAACTCATTAACAATACAATTGACCCAAAAAGTCCCATCAAAAGCAAACAACAACAAGAGTTACAAAGCTAAACAAATATACAAAAAGGAAAACATTTGTACAGAAAGATACCTGCAACTCATGGCGACGCTCTTGGAGCATCTTAGCAGCACCTAGTAGCATAGCGACATGGCCATCGTGCCCACAAGCATGCATTTTACCTGGAATTTTACTCTTATGCTCCCATTCCCCAGCTTCCTGCAACAAAAAAAGTACATCTCTTTATATGTAAATCCAGTTAATCAGTGCCAGATTAAGGCATTAAGGTCTAATTCACCCTATATTTCCAACGATTTTGAAACATTTTTTTCCATATCTTATGCAAATATATGGAAATTATGACAAAAAGAAAAAAAAAGGCTTAATTCATCCGGACCCCCTATAGTTGTCCCTCAAAACCCATCAGTTCCCTGAACTTACAAAAGTTCCACGTAACCCCTGAACTTGTTTAAGTGTTAAGGTGAATCTTATAGCCCCTTAAACTTGGTAAAAGTGAACCTCATAGCCCCTTGATACTAACATGCCAATCTTCGAGTCAATCTTTAACGAAACAATCTTAGATTCAATCTCTCAAAAAAATAATACTTGCCATATCACATCAACAGGTTAGGGCTACAAGGTTCACTTTTAACAAGTTTCGGGGGCTAGAAGGTCCCTTTAACAAATTCGGGGATTACATGGGACTTTTGTAAGTTTGCGATTTTTAGAGACGAATATTGGGCTTCAAATGTATTAGGCAAACATTTTATGTAAGACATGATGAAATGAAACTTCAATCCGCCGGACTAATCAAGGTTCCGGCGCTTACTTAATCAATTAGCAAAAAAAAAATTGGAAAATTGAAGCATACCTCCATTGCTAGGGCATCCATATCAGCTCTAATTGCAACAAAAGGGGGTTGACCAGTCCCAATATAGCCAACAACGCCTGTAACTGCAACAGGGTGCTTATAAGGGATACCCAAATGGTCAAGCTCAGCTCTAATAAGCTTACTGGTTTCAAATTCCTCAAAACCAAGTTCTGGGTTTTCGTGGATTTTTCTTCTGATTTTAACCATGTAATCTGTAATCTCTGGTTTCTTTGCTAACTCAAGGAAATCGATTGGGATTTGAGCTAATTCTTTTGTGGTAAGGGAAGAAATGGATTTTGGGGTAAATGAAGTGGTAGCTAGAAGAAAAGATATGAACTTAAAGAGACCCATTGATCTCATAATCTGTGCAGATTTAGTAATGGAGCTTTGAGAGAAGGGATTTGACTATGTTGTGAAAGTTACGATGGAAAATATATGCTTGTCCTATCTTATTAATATAATTTCGATAACCAATTTCACAATCCATTTGGAAACAAGGTCAACATCAATTTTGGCCCTGTAAATTAATGTAGAGTTGTGATATATTTACGTAGAAATAATTTAAATTTAGTTTCGTTTAACTTATATTCATTTAAAACCTTTTTAATTTATATACTCTCTTTAATTTGAACTATTTGAATCCTTGTTTTTACAGGTAAGCTAATATTTGTCGCCGAATTAAAAATATTTATAATAAATTTTTTTTAAAAAAAATTTATCTCATGAACTTATAATAATAATAAAAAAAAATATCTGTTTTACTTCATTCGTATGTGAACTTCAATCTGTAACCTCTAAAATACAACTTAAATACTCAATCACTAGACTAAATCAAGACATCTAAAGAATATATTTTAATATATATTAATTTTATCAAATCAACTAATGCATTTCAAAAAAAATTAACTAGCGTGGTTAAATGACATCAATTTATTTTTTACTTATTTTTTTAAAGTTGTTTTAATAAGTAGTTTTTATTTTTTTATAAATAACAAATATTTTCGTTGAGTTAAGTGAAGGTTTGTAAATAGAGTTGAATATGTATGATTAATATGTTATAATTTTCGTTGAAATTCAATATGAAAATTGTATGGTGAGAATATTTTGTTATACATTAGTTTTACCAACTGTGCTACGTTTTATAATTGAAAAATTGAATTATTATATGTATTAGTATCTTAAAAATTGAAAAAAAAAATCGAACTAGGTGATACCTAAACGGCAATATATTAATTTAGCGCCTGATTGTATCCGAAAAATGAAAAGTTAAAAAACTAACCTTAAAATAACATCTTAACGGGGCCTAAACGAAGCTAGCAGGAAGTTCAAAACCAATGATTTCAATTAGGTGCTTCCGTGTATTATCGTGGTGTTATGTTAACAAAATACCCAAAACAACACAAAACTAGGTGACTGGTTCAAAGCTTAAACGGCAGCGTTCGAAAGGCGTTGTTATCAATCAAAAGTAGGACCCAATAACAAGACCTAATAGAATACGCGCCACGTGGAAAGACGATGACTTAAACGGCGTGAAGAAAACGGAAAGCAGCTTCCTCCTCCTCCTCCATCATCTTCAATTTACAACACGCTTAAGCAAAATCCCAAAATATACCTCTTCCCTCTTTCACTCTCTGGTTCGATCAACAACCTAATCAACTATTTGTTCGATCTCTTCTTCATTTCCTAACAAAAATTCTTCAAGGTATGTCTTAATATTCGTAATCTCTTCATCTTTTTGTTTCTTTTCGTTTTATTTGATTGAGTATTTCGGTTTGGATCAATTTTGAAGAATTTTCCCGCTAGATCGGACTATAAGTTTGGAGTTAGGGTTTAAACTGAGATGATATCGTTGCTTATTGTTTGTGATTTAGGAGATCGGAGGCAGTTCTAAGAACCAATCATGTTCAACCGGCTTTTTGGAAAACCTAAGCAGGAAACCAATGCTCTAACCTCGTTAGACAAATTAAATGAGGTATAATTTTGAATGAAATATGCATCTTACTTTTGGTTTACGATTTACATGCGTTCTTTTTGTTTTGGTTAATTTATTTGTTCGGGTGTATTGTTTGAAATAAACTTGGGAAATTATTGGAAGTTGGATCCTTAAATGGAATCTAGAAAAGCTAGAATGATGTTTAGCTTGTTCTTGTGTTCTTTCTCATGTATTGTATTTGACGATGTGTCTCTAGCAGAACAAATTATTTTTGGAAGCATGTATTTGGCTCGATTTCTGTATTTTTTTCCTGTTCTGAAATCGTTCTCTGTTGTGTGTTGAGTAGACACTTGAAATGCTAGAGAAAAAGGAGAATGTGCTTAAAAAGAAAGCTGATCAAGAAGTTGAGAAGGCTAAGGAATTCACTCGAGCAAAGAATAAGAGAGGTATTGTATTGTTTTGTTTTCTGTATTGATTGGCTGTCTTTTGTGTACCCTAAATTAGTTTGCACGGTTTTTTGTTTTAGTTTTGTGCATTATTATAAACTATAGTTTTGGCTTCTTTTTAGATAGTTTTGCTGTGAACATTATGGCAACTGCTAGTCATTGCATATACCGGTTTCCTTTTTAACATGATCGCCTACTCCTTGCTTGGGTAATGAGGTTTTTATCTCAGTTTATATTGATTCGTTTTTGAAAGAACTATGACGTTATGGTGAAGCCCAAACCACAGAGAAAAACTATAGACTATAGCACTTCGACTCTTCCAGTTACTTCAAAACGATTTAGTCCATTATATGATACAGGACTGCAAATTATCTCGGCATGCTGAGGATAAAGAAAATTTTAAGTATAGAAAGGTTGTTTCCTGGTTGGATTTTGAGTGACAATTTTTTTTTGCAGCGGCTATTCAATGTTTGAAGAGGAAGAGGCTATATGAACAGCAAATAGAACAGCTTGGAAATTTCCAATTGCGCATTCATGACCAGGTGAGATTTTTTTCATACATGTTCTAGTTTTCTGCTTTCTTTTAAATTATTATGTTTCAGATTTGGTATTCATGCCTTATATGATGTTGTAGATGATAATGTTAGAAGGTGCAAAAGCAACTACAGAAACTGTGGATGCATTGAGGACCGGAGCAGCTGCAATGAAGGCAATGCAAAAGGCAACGTATGTAACATTTATTTCATTGTCTTTCTAGATCAACAAAAGGGTTATTTCTCCTAGGAATCTAGTAAGTGTTGTTTTTAACTGATGGTTGACATGTGCGCTGCATTTATTATTTTTCAAATCTTTGCCTTATTTAGAGATATGTGCAACATGATTCTTGTTCTTTCATAATTTATTGAGGCAAATAATAGATTATCCTCTTCTTTTGCAGTAATATTGATGATGTGGACAAGACCATGGACGAGATCAACGAGCAGACTGAAAACATGAAACAGATCCAAGAGGCACTTTCAACGCCGATTGGTGCTGCAGCTGATTTTGATGAGGTACTTTTTGTGCTTAGACTCACGGCAAAAAGAACTTTTTGGTCCCTGTACTACAAACATTTTGCCCATTTGGTCCATGTGGTATACATGATACCTATTTGGTCCATATGCTTTGCAATATATTACCTTTTTGGTTTTTGTGCTTTTAAATCATTACTCATTTGGTCCTTGTGCAATGCGACTTGTTATCTTTTTTGACCCTGAACGTTATATTATTATTGACATTTCACGCAATTCGTACTAAATGGACAAAAAAGGTAACATACTGAATAGCATAGGGGACGAAGAGGCCAAAGATTATAATGGACAAAGATTTCGACGAGGCCAAAGATTCACCATTTTTTGGCTCTAGATTATAATGGACTAAAGCAAAATAACTCATTGAAGTGTCTGAGCTTCGTTTATTGTGAAGTCACCTGATAGCTGTTGCAACACCACTTCAGGGTCAATTGGAAACCTCTCTGTAATTACAGAGGTAAGGTTGCATACAACCGACCCCCCCTTACCCCGCTTGTGCGGGAGCCTTGTTAGGCATTGGGGTAATGTTGTTGTTGTATTGAATAGCATAGGGGGCGAAACTGGTAACATGTATAGCATAGGACCAAAGGGACAAACTGACAATATTAGAGGGCCTAAAAAGGTTTTTTTGGCCTTGGGCTAACATAAATTCTTGTTTGTTGTGTGACGATCGTTTAAGTCTGGTCAAATATGCTTATGGGAGATGGTTAAAACAATGTTTACAGGATGAGTTGGAAGCGGAACTTGAAGAATTAGAAGGTGCTGAATTGGAAGAGCAGCTTCTTCAGCCGGTAAATACAGTTCCTGTAGCTCCAGTGCAAGCTCCAGCTGGCAAACAACCAGCTCGTCCTGTTCCTCAAAAGCGCACTGCTGAGGAAGATGAACTTGCCGCCTTACAGGCTGAGATGGCACTTTAAGCAGGTTTCGCCTTTTTCTTTTTTCTGTGCGCTCTGTAATTTAAACATCCGTGAAACAGTAAATTTGGAAAGAAGTCTTTAAGTTGATGGACCGTTATCAAAAATCAATTGTTGATCCTGGTTTGAGGTCATTTAGGCTTTAGTTTCGTGTTTGTATAATTTGCGGAAACAAATATACCTGTAATTGGATAAATCTAGTCAACTACTTGCTGAATCAATTGAGACCTACAATTTCAGGTGTTGTTTCTTATATTGCAGAAGAGCTAATTTAAGGATCTTCACATTGTATTGTGGAGATTGTGCTACTCTTGCGGTATAGGGCGTGCATATGCATTGAATGGTCTGAACAATGTACATAGTAGACGGCATACTAAATGAACAGTGGGCTAAAACTTGTAATCTTCATATTGGATCTTTGGTTATTTCTTCCTACCCCTCAGAACATGATCATTTCCTTTAAATTTGTCGTTTCTCAGTTTGATCTTTCATTGTCAGTGTCAAAAACTTGTTATCCCAATGTTGTCTCAACACTTGGAGAATATAAACATATGTATCATCTGTTTGTGCTTTATTGGACTTGCTTCCACTGATTACCAGTGATGTTGTTGTATCTGTTGGATGTATTGGCCTTGTGGGAATTTGCAAGAGCATAGTCTCTGGTTCAAGAGGCGATGGTGCCAAAATTTGAGGTAAAGCTTCTTTAACCGATCCACTTGGAACCTAAGCCTTTGTTTTCTGGTTCTTCATGGCTTATTAAATTGTAGTAGGGCATAGTTTTTTTTAAAAAATTCCTGTTCATGTAGACAGTATGGTATCAAAATTATAGTTTAATATCATGGGAATTCACCAGATCCACGAAAGAAATCGTGGAATCAAATAGGAGATTTTAAGTTGGAACTATAGGGTTTGTTGGGTATTGCTGTCCTAACAAGTTGTTTAGTTCTACATTTTGATCCTCCATGCTAATTAATTAGGAACTGATTTGTTTTTTCCAAAATTAAATTTGCTGCTTTTAGGAAAAGCTTGAAAATTGAGCTTCTCCGAACGAAGCAATGGCAAACTATATTATTTTTAGCATTGAGAGAGTGCCAATTTCTGGTCATCACCAATTATATTTTGTGTATCTCAATTGTTAGAGTGTTCAAATGAGCTAGTCATTTTTTTCCACCTTGTTTCATTGTTACTCACCGTATAATTTGATTCGTGAAATGATTATTCTATAAAAATGAAATATAATTTGAAATATAATAAATTATTGTTTTGGATTCATCATATTTATTGGCAGAAAAGAACTTCTGTAATCAACTTCAAGTAACAATTATTCATACTGCAATGAAAGAATTTGTATTCAACTTCTCCCGATAGTTATTCTATAAGTGACTAGTGATTGTTCATTGTTTTTAAACCATTCGTATGAGAGTTATTTTGTTCTATGATCCAAGCATGTAATAAGAGTTGTGTTATGACATCAGAGGACATGTTGCAATTGAAGGAAAAATGAACTGATTGGCTTCCTCCATTTACAGAAGTACAAGTCTGTGTATTGGTGGAAAAAAGAGAACAACGGATATCAATAATGGTTATTAGATGAAATATACTTGGAAGTCAATGAGGTAAATACTGTTGGGGCAATGCTCTAGAATTATTATCAAGTCTAGTCGAACTTGTAAAATTGCTAAATCCAACCTCCTTTTTACTAGTTACCGCCTCAAGAGATGTTTCTGTCCACCACTCCCTATCATTACTTCCACACCTTAAACTCTATTCATTACCATAACTCTCCATCATACTTATCAGAATCTTAATATGCAATTCGATTCAACCCCAAAACAATTCAAATCTAAGGGGTGAATTTAAATTCACCTAGAATCTACGATTTAATACCGCTTTAGCGGCAAATCAACCAAATCTTACGATTCTACCAATTCTATTGATCGATGAACCATGCTAAATTCAAAGCACAGTAGAAGGATATTATTTTGATGATGGTAAAATTAAAGATATGACTCGAGGTAGCCAAAGTCGATTGCTCCACCAATTAGTTATCAGATGGAGGAGGAACCCGATGCCACATTGCCAACTATGGACTTCCAGCGATGACTAAGCGGTGGAGCAGTTGTACATTGAAGCAAATCGCATCTAATTGATGAACTAAAATTATAAATCTCTTTAAATTCTAAACTTGGATATCTAGACTAAAATTATATAGTATCTTCAAGTTAAACAATTTAAATGTTATATTTTATTAATTGATGAACTCGAATCCGAATCTTACGATTTGACTCGATTCTTGATTCGCAAAATTTGGATTTCGATTCTCGATTCGAATCCCGATTTGACAACTATGCTCTCCATCCAGTCACCCATTATATAAAATTAAACGAATAAATAAAGATAATATTGTTATATTTGTTGAGAGACTAGCTAGTTTAACCAAAGTCACTGCATATCATACAAGCACTAATCATGAGCCTGTATCATACTCGTTTATGAGTGTAACCATTCTGTAGCAGCAGATGATACAGAGCTATATAGTTTCTGATATTGAACACCACACAGGGACAACAGCAATTAAAGAACTCATGGTTAATATCAATGCACAATGATTTTAAAAATGCCCTTAATATGTAATTTTCACAAGTATGTATATGATATCTACCATCATTTAAATCCACTCTGGAATCAATCTAGTATACCTATTTGTCTTCCAGCATCGGATCACCAATGGCGCTAAGTGGAGCTACTGATAGAGGCTCCAAATAGTCAAAATCATCCGTGATTCCAATCTGCATATATATGCAATAAAAAAGCACATTCAGTGTGTACATAATTGTTTTTTTTTATCAAGTATACAAAATTGTTAAACTTGCGTCTTTGCATAGGGTAATTTCTAAATAATTTTAGGCTATGTTTGGAAAAAGTTGCTTGATAGAATTAAATTGAATTGATTTTTCAAATTAAAATCTGCTTGGACTCTTCAATCATATCAAAGAATTCAATTTATTAATTTTAGAATATACATATTTTTTTCGAGTAATAAGGAACAATTTTGCCAAATTTATTGATTGTGGGGTTTGAAACCACAACCCCACACTTGTTGGTTTTTCCTAACAAGGTGGTGGCTACTAAACCAAAATCTAGTGGATAATTTTAGAATATATTTATTAATAGTCAAACTATATATAAGGAGCATATACAAGGGGTAATAAGGTAAAAAGTAATGTTCACAACACAAACTAAATGAATTCCTTCGAGATCATATTTTGCATGATTTCTAATCCAAAATTTGCAAGAATTTAATTCTTGGATGAATTGAATTCTTTTTATAAGTTCTCTATCCAAACAAACAGAATAAGACAAAATGAAATCAATTGAATTGAATTCTCTCAAAATGTAACATTCTAAACAAGGGGTCAAATATATACCTCGTGGTACAGGTTTTCAAGCTGCTCCTTGGCTTGAGGAAAGTTGTTCGAAATCCATTGCCGCAATGTGAAGATGTTGTCTGTGTAGTTTTTATTATACCAAGTAAGATTTTCAAGTAACTAAATAGTTTTTACTAAAGGCCAACGAAGATACTTGTAAATATTACAGAAAAAAAGAGAAACTCCTATGTCTAAAAAAGATCAAACCTGTCCATCTATTTGCTGCTGCATGCGCCACTTCAATTGCTTTCTCTGTAGAGAAGATATCAAACAACAAATTAGTCAAAGCTTGATAATCATCAAATACAGTTTACAAGGCAAAACAAATATATTATAAAAATAAGATTCTCTCAACTCATTGTTTCGACAGTAGCAGGATCATTGTCTGCATATTGTCCCATCTCCTCCTGATCACTTGAACGGTTAGAAACTAACAGAATCTGTCAAAAAGAACTTGATGGAAAAGGAAGATTTGGTTATACCTTCAGCTCTTCATGCTTTAGTTGAATGGCTTTTAGCTCAGATAAAGCCTCCTCCCTTTCATCCTAGTAAAAGAACACAATTAGATATGATTAGCCTAAATAATGCATTGGACCGGAGTAGGGAAATTTTAGCTAAGAAGAATGAATATGCTTACAGATTCTTCGCGTCCCTTCTTTAGTTCAGCACCGTGATCAACAAGTTCTGCATGCCGCTTTTTGCAGCTTTGTAGATCAGATTCAAGTTTGCGATATGCATTCCTCAGCTGTTAACCAGATGGTTTAGAGAAAAAATCATATCAACTTCATGAAATCGAGGAAAAGAAGTCAATTCTCAAAATTCACCTGATTTCCAGCACAGCTAGGAAGACTCCAGAAATAGACCTGTAAAGTGTGAAGTTTTAAGAGCTCTTCAAATGTTTAAATAACACGGATAATGGAAACTTCCAGATGTAAATTAGGAATAGCTTGCAAACTTTAAACATGCAAGCTCTTTATAACTTTCAGATTTGGAAGTGTATAATACATGAGATGTTTCACTTTTACTGTCCAGTAAGTAAATAGTTACTCACCGAAGTTCCAATCTTGTCCTTTGAAACAAGGTCATCATCAACTAAACTCTGAACAACATCTTTTACAGACTGGCTGATAACACCTTTCTTGGGGCCCGACTTCTCAAGTTCCTTAAGCTGAAATAATAAGAAATCCATTAGAGTTCATCAGCTTTTCATTCTCCAAGAGCAGTAAACTTCAGTCACATCTACGACAACCTACCAACTTGGTAAAGAAAGTTTTACAAACTGAAATTTTCTTGGCACGAAGTCTTTTACTCGAAGAAAAAAATAAGGAACTAAGAACATGAATAGAACACTGCTCGTAAAAATGGATACAGAATACAGTGAAAGACTTGGCATATTAAAGTAAACTCACCAAGAAGAAGTCCTGTGAATCATAAAATATTTGAAGCATCTTCTCACGTTTCTCTTCCAATGAAAGCCCTCGTTTCTTAGACTGCATCACAGTTGAGTTACATAAGTAATACAATTGAATTAGTTTGAAAGGTAGATTCTATGCAATACAATGCAACATAACTATCACTAAAAGCTATGATAATGATGTGACTCAAGAGGCCATTGTTTTTTGTTATCTATGTAATATGCATTCTCCAGAGAGAGAAAAGGATCTCTACTAGGAATTATTACCTTCAAATTACAAGACTAGAGAGAAAAAATGATAATAAAACAAGTCATATTACATCAATGATATGATAAATACACTCAAAATCAGTGGTATATGATAACTGCTAATTCACTGCAAACTAAGCGCAGTTCAGAAAAGAGAGTTTCGGTACTCATTGAGCTTGACATTTCGTCGAACAACTATAGTAAGTGACCAAATGTAGTTCAAACTTTTTTTAAATCGCATAATTGAAGTTACTGCACTCCTTCAAAAGTTTATGTTGTTTGTATGCGATTTGTAGATCTATATGAGCGTTCAGTGATCAGCTAAAAGGAGAGTCGTAATTCGTAAAATATTAGATTTAACCTATACATCGAATTTGGGGATTTCATTCAAAATACATACAAATACCTAAGTTTCAGTTTGAAACAAATAAATTAGAAGAAAACTGAAAAATGGAATCGAATCGAAGAACAAACCACGACAACGCATATACGGAATTCGACCGTGATTTGATCTGCACAGAGAGGAGAATCATAAAATGGAAACAGCATAGGGAGACAAAATTACCATTGAGAAATGATGATTTCCTGCAAGTTTCGAAGAAGAAGACGATTGAATTAGGCCGTCGCTTGTATTTTTCTCTCCAATGAGCTTCAGTTTCAAAAAGTGCAGAGGAAGCCTCTCAGTTCTTTTTTGGTACAAAGGAAGCCTCTCAGTTAAGCACGAAAAAGAATTAGCGGGAAATATTTCAGATTACTCTTTTGCCCTTTCGCGGTTGCGCTGATTACGGAGGTTAATTTGGTCATTTAGAGACATCAGCCAAGGAACGGCGCTGATGCGGAATACGCCGATGTGGATCCTAATCAAAATAGAACGGCTTGTCGTTCATAGAAACGACAATACAAATACCGAAATGACATACTGTAGTTTTATTTTAGTCGGTGTTTTCTAAAAACCATTAGAAGTCTTTAAAATTTCAGGAAAAAAATGTATCACGACTATAATAAATATGAATGTCCTTTTCACCAAAATTTCCAATGTGTTATCTTCCCGCAACTTCTTTGACTTTATCAACATTTTCATGTATTCCATAATGAATGTAAAAAGGTTAATATATATTGATGTCCTTAGCTTCGTGTGGGCGAATCTGCGGGATAGATAATGAGTCAAACAGGCTTAGCGGAGCTTCGGATGAAGCCTCTCCGATACCTAAATAAGTATTCCGGTAAGGGAAATGTAGAATGAAGAAAGGTGAGTGGAGTAAAATTACCTTGATATTATCTGGCTGGGGGCTTTTATAGATAAGATCTTTGGTGGCAATGAGCATAACGTCATTGTCATGTGTGTCCTTGTTGTTGGGTAGGTTTTGCCTTCTTACCCTTGAGCCTAACCACCTCATTGTGTGGGTTTTATGGGTTACAGGCTTGGTGGGCCTTCCAAGCCCATATTCTCTTATTATCATCTATAACTTAAATTCAGACAGTATCATGTAATGATAATTGAGGGTAATTCGATAGTGGTTATCCAATCTTGTTAGTAGAAATGATCACTCATCTTGATTGAATAATGAATATGATAGATGTAATTGTCATTGATTCAGTACAAATGGTAACAATTTCATTAATAATATATATATATATATATATATATATATATATATATATATATATATATATATATATATATATAATATTTGGTATATTTCAAGTATAGACATAACTTTAATGCTTCTCAGAATATATTCAAGATAAGAAATTCCACTAGTCCAGCATCTTAGATGCCATATTGCTGCCAAATGCCGCAAAGAATCAACTACATAGATTTTACACTAAATATATCACCACTCCTTGTGTATTATACATATGAAAAAAACTTCTTTTGAATTGCAAAAATGGGCTATTTTAGGAGCAGCAGTACCAAAGAACCAATCCAAACACCAAAAGAAAACACACAAAAAATCAACCAACAAACCCTAGTACAAATCCCAGGATGTACAGTCCATCTCATGGACAAAAGCGGGCAAGTCCTAGAACTTTCCAGGGGCCAATTCACGGTTATCCAAATCCTGGATAAGTCTATCCCTGTTGCTACTATAATCAAAGTGAATGACATTCAATGGCCTTTAACAAGAGACGAGCCTGTTTTGAAGATCGATCGTCTTCACTATCTGTTTTCTTTGCTTATAAATGAGAGTTACCCGCTTAACTATGGAGTGACTTTTTCGGATACCCGGAATTTGGGGTCTCTTGATTCGTTTCTCAGGGAGAATTCGTGCTTTTCGGGTGCAAGTTCGAGTAAGAGTAAGAATGTAACTGAGTGGGAGCAATTCGGTTCGAAGATTGATGAGTATAATAGTGTTTTGGCTAGGGCTATTGCTGAAGGAAGTGGTCAGATTGTTAAAGGAATTCTCATTTGTAGCAATGCTTATACTAGCAAGGTACATATTCTTTAGTTAGATGTGGATATCTATATACCATAACTATCTGCATCTCAAATTTCATTTTCTAAACTTGGTAATGTGTAAGTAAGGAAAATATAAGATATTTATAAATATTTCATTGTAGATATGTATTTATTTAATTTAATTTTATAAAAAATTGAAAAAAATAATCAAGGAAATTATTGATTGAAAATATTAATTAAAAAATTATTAGTTTAAAATAGTATCATAATCGATTCCTCTAAATTTCTTTATTTATAGATTCACAAAATGTTTCGTACTAGCTTTGATTAGGCCTGTAAACGAGCCGAACTACTCGTGAACTATTGGGCGCTCGGCTCGGTCAAAGCTCGTTCGAGCTTGGTTCATTAATAAATGAGCTTGTTCGTGAACAAAATTTCAGGCTCGTTATCGTAAACGAACCATGCTTGAACAAGGGGATACTCGGCTCGAAAGCTCGTGAACATGCTCGATAAAAGGCTCGCAAACTAATTCGCCACAGGCTCGTTATTAGGCTCGTTAACATATTTGAAAACTTTATACATTATATTTATGAAATAGATAGATTATGAATAAATATAAAATAGTCTACAGGTAAAATGGATATAAAAAAATGTATAAAGGAAAATATAAAATATAAGGCAAAGAGTAAAGGAAAAATATGTATAAAGTGATATGTAAAAGATAGATAAAAAAGAGAAAAGATGGATATAAAGCCTAAAAAAAGCAATTTGGATCCAATTCAATCCTTACTATATATATTCATCAATCTCTATATGCTCAGTAAAACTCTAATCTCATTTTCCTCTAAAAAATGCAGCTGGTAACACAACACTCCTCCACTTCCTCTTCTTAGTACAGTGAAAACCAATTGTGGTGTTTAGATCCACAATCTCTGATTCATCATCTTATGGATTCTATCTTTTTTATAAGCTGAGCTCTAGCTCGGCTCGGGCTCGGACTCGGTTTGACCAAGCTCGAGCTCGGTTTGACCAAGCTCGAGCTCGGTTCGAGCTCAGTTTGACTAAAGCTAGAGCTCGGTTCGTGTTCGTTAAAATTTAATTGAACATAGTTTAAACAGTCAGTGTTCAAACTCGGCTCGATTCGTTTACAAATTTCATTTTCCGAAAATATATAATTTGATAGCTTCATCCAACATTTTATCAAATAATAGTATTATATTACATACAATTAATTATATAAATACTATAAAAATATATGATTGGACCCTCATTATTATTATTATTGACTTCTACTAAAAGACTTATATACATAAGTTGCCCGGGGAATAATGACTTTTAACAATCAAATCCAATGAATTTCCTAACTAATTTCTGAACTTTTTCATTTTTAGTAACTCTTTTACTTATTTCTAACTTCTTATTCAGTGATAAAAATTATAAATGAGTTTTTTTATTTAAATATTATTGAAGTAAATATTTATTTACATGTGTTTTAAATTAAATTTTTTTTGTACATTAATAATAGGACCCGTTGATAATCGGACCCCATAAGTAACTAGGACTAGATTCGCCACTGTCCATTTTCACCAAATTATTCTAATTAATCCACTATAGTTGGTTTGCCCATTAATTTACATAACCATTTTCTTTCTTCTAGCATTAAAATAATTTTAACTAATGATCAAAATGAGAAACAGGTCCAGAATGGAGGACAAATGGTATTAAACAACAAAAAAGACAAAAATCAAATCACTACTAGCAGAACTAACAGCATAAAAAACCCTGCGGAGGACACTTCTGCAATCCAAGAAACCTTAAAACGGTACATAACCCCTCAATACTTCAAATTACTCATAAATTCCTTCTGATTTATTTGTATGTAAAATGAATTTAATTTGTTCGAAATTCGGTGTTAAATTAACAGGGCGAGAAATCTGTCGAAAATGACAGATAACATAAGCAAAGCAGTGCTTGATGGGGTAGTTGCAGTGACCGGGATAGTAATGTCATCCCTGCTATTTTCCCAGGCAGGAAAAGCATTTTTGTGTAGCCCTACTGGACAGCTTCTCATGGCTTCACTTGATGCCCTCAGTAAGTATAACTAACTCTTAGGTGTCGTTCGGTACGAGGTTATCGAGATTGTAATGAAAGAAATTATTTCTTGATCAATAATGCAGATGCTATAATGGAAGCAGCTGAGGTTGCAGGAAAACAAGCTCTCTCAGCAACATCTAGTGCTACTACTAGAATGGTCACTGATAAGTAAGTGTTATATCTAGTTTAAATTAGTTAATTAAAACTCTTGTGTTTGTCTAGTGTTGGCTAATTAGTGAGCCATAAACTAGGGTTGATACGAGAGTCCTCACAAGAGCATGTACTCCAAATATCAGTAATTAATGAAATTCTTCTATTTAGTCAAAAAAGAGTCCTCATTGGGGATGACAATGAACTGGATCTGGAATTTGGATTTGATCCAAATTAGATGGTTCTAAAAAAAGTAGGATCTCGATCCTATAAAATGGATCTGAATCCACGAATTTGGACCAGATCCAAGATCTATTGTCATTCCTAACTGTCACATGTTACTTCACGCTCCATATGGCTCGAGCCTTGTGTGGGTGTATGTAGTAATAGCTCGAGACGTTAGGTGAGTGGCCAGTCATAACGTATTGACTATGTTATAATTGTGTAAGTCCTTTCGGGGTATCTTTTCGGATGGAGCTAGGTCTAATACTAAATAATTATGTTATGCGAAAAAACAGGATGGGTGAAAGTGCTGGAGAAGCCACGGAGGATGTGCTAGCGACAGCAGGGCATTGTGCTAACACTGCGTGGAATGTTATGAAAATTCGCAAGGCAATCACTCCAGCACCATCGGTCTCGGCCGGGTTGAAGAGGAATGCAGGCACCAAGCTAATCTAAAGGCGAATATGGTGTTGCTTTCCATAACCTAAAAATTGTTTTCGTATAACTATTGAAGTTAATTATATAAAATGTAATAGTTAAGACTTGGTCTAAGTGATAAGCGACTTGGTATCGCTTAAGCAAAGGTTTTGAGTTCGAGTCCTAGTGAATGCAGAAAATTCTTATTGTGATACTCACCACCACAACCAGGTGTGCAACCCAATCGGATCTGGACGTAGTCGGAGTAAAGCTCCAGTGAATCAGATTGGAAAAAAAAAATTATTATATTAAATGGCATATATGGTTATAAATACAACAAATACATATCTTTTATAATAGTTTGCTTTCAACTTCCAAGTGATTTTAGGTCTTATTTTTCATTTATTCGATCAAGTGCAAGTAATTTTTTTTCATTTTATATTCATGTCAACAACTCTTGAATTTACAGAAGAGTATTTTTCATCAATTAATTTTTATATATTATCTCGCATAATAATTTTTTTTACTGAGGAATATAGTCTATTATATCCAATCAGAACCAATAACAGCTTTAATTAAAGGTGGACAAATCCCCCTACATGTCGAAGAATCAGCTGCTTTAAATAACAATTGTGCAACATGATTCGCAGACCGATGAACATAGACATTCAAAAACTATTTTAAACATATTATCGGAGTTAAAACACCGGACGGAAATAACCAACACAAACAAACGAAACTTGCTTTTACACAACACAAACAAGTCATATGGCAAGACTTACTAAAAAAATCAAGCAAAAAATTTGTTAGTAGCGGTATCATAAAAATGATAATATTATATTTCAATAAAGATAATTACAAATTACATTAAAAATATTAGATGACAAAATATTACATATTGTTGAACCAAGCACAAGTCTGGACTGACTCTGTTGATGACTCAGTAGTGCTTAAGTTTTGATCATAACAACTAAGTTCAGATTGAGATAATTAAATCAATAATAAAGTTAAAATAAATAGTCTGTGGTTATGTAGGAGTTAGTAAATTCAAGGGTAGAATTTCAAGTCTCCGTTGACCTAGCTGTGTAGTTTAACTCTGAGTGGATTCTGGGCTGAGTAGTCACTTTATCGCTGACTGTGTATTACTCATTCAAAACACTTAGTATTTATATTCAATTTTAGCTATGTTTTACGATGAAATATTTCGCTGAGTTATCTTAAGTCTATTCAAGGTACTGACATTACCTTTTAAGTTAATGTGACATCTTTGCTTTTAGTGTTTCTTTTTGCAGGAACATTAATGAGACAAAGACAAAACAAATTAATGCCTTGACAAGACTCAAAATTATGAAGAAAATGATGAAGTCTTCCAATGCAAAGCTGCAACAAGTCAATTGCTTTTTTGAGCAAATCTGCAGATCTACCAACCTTGTATTGTGCACTGTGCAACATGTCAGGAAACTAGAGGGAATGAGATGAAGACACGTGGCAAGTCAGCACGAGTTCTCTCTAACGGAAGGCTGGCATCAAATGACAAAGAATTGAAATTGGAGTTCGAATTTCAATCTAACGGATTGAAATGTATTTCACAATGATGCAATTCTATCTCTTAACGGATTGATTTGAAGAAGCAATGGGTGAATTAATGAGTTGCCAATTTCAGAAGATGCCAAGATAAGTTCAACGACTACTTTCCCAAATCCTACTATAAAAGGAGCAAGAAGGCAGACGTTAGAACTTGATGATTACCTGAAATTCCTAGAAGTAAAGAATCTGTCCAAATACGAGCTTTAAAGGAATTCTAGCAAGAAAAGCACTACTCAGCGAACATCTGCTTGAACAAGAGAGAATAATATAGATCAAACCATTGTAATATTAGATCATTTGTAGCTGGATCAACATTTCTATAAGTAGTCCAGCTCTTGTTTTAGACTCTATTGAGTTGCTAATAGAAGAGGGTATTCTAGTCAGCGGGTGAGCGATTGCAGATTGGAGGGTACTTTCTATAATTAGGGATTTTGTGAAAGGCTTCTCCGCCTAGGGTAAAGGAGTTGAGATTAGTGAATTAAAGCCAAGACACTCTCTCGGGACTAGATGTAAGCACAGGTTGTCGAACCAATATAAAAATCTCTATGTTCTTTACTTACTCGCAATTTCCAGCCATCTCACTCAGCCAACTGACCTTACTCAGCTAACCTAGTAACTATCACAAAAAAGTTTTATAAGTTACTGAGCGAGTCATTCACCCCCCTTCTAACTCATTAAGTGTACGCATAGGTACGAACAAGTGATATCAGAGCAGTTCTCATTTCTAGATTCAACAATCTTTAAGACAAAGACCATGCCGTAAAAACAAGAATCCAGCGGAAGGGCTTAAGCTTATATTCTGCCCGAAGGCATGTCAGTTACTAGGCCTCCAATGTTCAATAGAGAGAATTATACTTACTAGAAGAACAGAAGGAAGAATTTCATTCAGTCCCAAAGTATGCATGCTTGAAGGGCCTTATATTTCCACCATCGTGAAGAAGGGAGTAAAAGTAAATAAGTATTTCGATGTATGGGACAGTCGGGACTTAATCAGACTAAAGGAAAATGCAGCTGCTATCAACTATCTTCACTGTGCTCTTGATGCTATTGAGTTTAATCAAGTCTCTGAATGCGAGACAGCCAAAGAGATTTGGAAGAAGTTTGAAGTTACTTATGAAGGTACTGACAAGGTGAAAGAGTCCAAGATTAATATCCTTATGAGGGATTAAGAGTGGTATCATATGAAGCCCAAGAAGGATATTTCTAACATGAACATCAGGTTTATAAATATTCTAAATGAGCTAAAAATACTTGGCAAGACCTTCACAGAAGAAGAGACTGTTAAAAAGATCTTGAGGAGTTTGACTCAAGACTGGGAAGCCAAGAAGAGTGCTATTAAAGAGGCTCATATTCTGAAGACCTACAAGTTTAATGACCTGATTGGAACTCTACTAACTCATGAAATGTCATTGAAGCAATTTGAAGATGAGTCCAAGAAGCACAGGTCCAAAGAAAAAGAAAGCACAAGCAGAGCTGTTGTCTTGAAAGTTGATGATGATGAAGAAGAAGAAGAAGATTCCTCTGAGGAAGGATATCCAGAGGATAGAAAAGAGGAGATAGCTCTAATGACCAAAAATTTCAGGAGATATCTGGGTAAAGAGAAGAACTTTCAAAAGGTCAGAAAGATAAGCAAGTATAAGAAGGGAGCATTTGATAGACCACGAAAGGAATTTATTAAGGAGCATAACAAAGATATCAAATGTTTTGAATATGGTGAAAAAGGGCATATTCAGTCGAGCTATCCTAAAGCTAAAAAGGACAAGATCAAGAAGAGGAAGAGTAAGAAAGCCCTTGTTGCTACCTGGAGTGACTCTGAACAAGAGTCATCATCCTCAGATGAGGAGGCGCATGATTCTACAAATGTGTGTCTTATGGCTAAGGATGATCGAGTTCACTCAGAGTCAGTTGATCAACCAACAACTTCCGCTGCCAGACAATCAGCTGACCAAGGCAAAGACAAAGGAACACATTCTGAGGTAAATACTGAACCCCCTTTATTTTCTGATAAGCTTGGCGCAGTACTAAATGATGTTATTAATGTGACTAAGAAGTTAACCAAATACATCAAAGTACTTCTAAGGAGGTGTGATGATATGGAAGATGTAAACTCTTCTACATCACTTGACATCCTATACCTAATGGAAAAAGCTGAGTACCAAAATGGATATAACAGCAAACTCACTAAGATATTGGATGAGCTAGCTGCTGAAATAACAGCTTTAAAAAAGGTTTGGGTCCCTCCTCAACCTAGCAGGAATACTCAGAGTAACCACACTCACCACTCTAAGAAGGTTTCTCAAAAGAGTAAAGTGAGTAAGCCTAATCCTAAGGCCGCATGTAATTTTTATGGCAAACCAGGACATGCAACAGTCATGTGTAGGTACAAAAATGGTTACTATAATGAGTATGACTGGTCAAGGTTAACCACTACTTACAAGGGAAGACCCAGCCAGAAAAAGGCATGGGTACCTAAGAAAACTTAATTGTTTTGCAGGTAAGCCTAAGATCCACCAATGACAGCAGAATGTGGTATTTGGATAGTGGATGCTCGAGGTATGACAAATGATGAAAAGCAGTTCATCATATTAGAGCGAGGAAGAAATGGAAGTGTCAGCTTTAGAGACAACAAGAAAGGAAAGATTGTTGGCAATGAGACTGTAGGTGTAAATCCTTCAATTGATAATGTGTCTCTGGTGAAAGGCCTAAAGTTCAACTTGCTAAGCGTTGCTTAACTGTGTGATAAAGGCAGAAAAGTGATATTCGACTCAGCGGGCTGCTTAGTCATTGATGGTAACTCTAACTAAACTATTCTTTATGCTCCTAGAATTAATAATGTTTATATGATTGATTTATCCTCTAGCTCCAATGATATATGCTTAGTTTCTAAGGAGGAAAACTCATGGATATGGCACAGAAGGTTAAGATATATCAATATGACCAATCTGTCCAAATAGCCAGAAATGAACTTGTTGAAGGATTATCCAATCTAGCCTTTGATAAAGATAGACTCTGCTCAGCATTCCAACTTGGGAAACAATTTAGGAAGACCTTTAAATCCATAGTTGATATATCTTCTTCTCATCCCCTTGATCTTCTACACATGGATTTGTTTGGGCCTATTATGCCAACAAGTCTAGGTGGAATGAAATACACCCTTGTGGTTGTAGATGATCTGACCAGCTTCGCTTGGATTGTATTGCTAGCTAGCAAAGATGAAACATTTGAATCATTCTCTAGGTTGGCTACCCGGATCATGAAAGATGAAACATTTGAATCATTCTCTAGGTTGGCTACCCGGATCATGAATGAAAAGAACCTTAAAGTTAATAGAATCCGCAGTGACTATGGAAGGGAATTCAAAAACAGACAGTTTGAGGAATTCTGTTCTAAGCATGGAATTGACCACAATTTTTTTTCTCCTCATACACCTCAGCAGAATGGGGTTGTTGAGAGAAAGAATCGCACGATTACAGAGATGGGTCATTCTATGCTGAGTGATAACAATCTACCAAAGTATTTCTGGGGAGAGGATATTAACACAGCTTGTTATATTCTAAATAGGGTTTTAATTGGCCCAGTTTTGAACAAAACTCCTTATGAAATTTGGAAGGGGGACAAGCCCAAGGTTGGTCATCTCAAGGCCTTTGGTTGTAGATGCTTCATATTAAATAGTAAAGACCAATTGGCTAAATTTGACCTCAAGGCTGATGAAGGAATCTTTCTGGGTTAATCAACACACAGTAGGGCATACAAAGTGTATGTCAAGAAAACTGGCATCTTAGAGGAGTCCATGCATGTAGGTTTCGATGAAACCAACAATGCAGGTAGAAAGCTAGTGATGATGAAGGAGAAAAAGATCCAGTCAGCAAATCAGTTAGTTAACCCATAATTATACCTGATCCAGTACAAGAAAAAGAAGAAGTTGAAGCTAACATGGACCAATCAATCAACTTTGGTGATGATGTTGATGCTCAACCAGTGACTATATATTAGCAAGTTGATCTTAAACTACTTAAGGAAGTCAGAACAAGAAGAGACCACCCAGTTGATAGGATTCTTGATAGTGTGCAAAATCCAGTGCTGATTAGAGGTCAGTTGAACAGAATGATGAGCCACTCAGCATTTGTATCCTTGATTGAACCAAAGAAGTTTGAAGATGCTGAATTTAATGATAATTGGATGATTGCAACGCAAGAAGAGCTAGACTAATTCAGAAGAAATAAAGTTTGGGATTTGGTAGAAAAAACCCAAGGGCAAGTCAATCATTGGAACCGAGTGGGTTTTTAAGAACAAGTTAGATGAAGCTGGGAATGTTGTCAGAAATAAAGCCAGACTAGTTGCATAAGGCTACAATCAATAAAAAGGCATTGATTATGGAGAAACTTTTGCACTAGTAGCAAGACTTGAAGCCATAAGAATTCTTTGTGCTTTTGTATCCCATATGAACTTTAAGTTGTTTCAAATGGATGTGAAGAGTGCATTTCTTAATGGTTACATTCAAGAAGAAGTCTATGTCAGATAGCCCCCAGGCTTTGAAGACCCTAAATATCCAAATCGTGTCTTTAAGCTGAAGAAAGCTTTATATGGACTGAAATAGGCTCCATGAGCTTGGTATGGGAGATTGACTAACTTTTGGATTAACAAAGGTTATATCAGAGGGAAAGCAGATAATACTCTGTTTATCAAGAAGAGGCATCAAGATGTGTTACTAGTCCAAATCTATATGGATGACATAATTTTTGAAGCAATCGATGAGAAGCTATGCAAAGAGTTCAGCCAACAGATGAAGAAGTAATTTGAAATGCCAATGATGGGAGAGCTTAATTACTTTTTTAGTTTGCAAATCAAGCAAGGTGATGATGGAATCTTCATCAGCCAAGCTAAGTGTTCCAAGGAAGTTCTTAAGAAGTTTGACATGGATAAAGCCAAGCCAATGTCAACACCCATGACCACTGATACAACTCTGAGTAAAGATGAGGAAGGTAAACCTGTAGAGAGTAAGCTCTACAGAGGTATTATTGGTTCTCTACTTTACATAAGTGCTAGTAGGCCTAACATTCAATATGCTGTATGTTATTGTGCAAGATATCAAGCTAACCTCAAAGAATCTCACTTAGCAGCTATTAAGAGAATTCTCAGGTTTATGCTAGGCTCTATTGATACAGGTTTGTGGCATCCAAGTAATGCAGATTTCACTCTGAGAGGATACACAGATGCTGAATATAAAAGAGAAAAACTTGAAAGGAAAAGCACCAGAGGAGGTTGTCATTTCCTTGGTGACTGTCTAGTAATATGGTATAGCAAGAAGCAAACTTCTATAGCTCTGAGTACAACTGAGGCTTTGTATATGACTGCAGGAAGTTGTGTAGCACAACTGCTATAGATCAAGTAGTAACTGGAGGATTATGGTGTAAAGTCAAATAGTCTTGAAGTCATCTGTGATAACAAGGGTGCAATTGACCTATCCAAGAATCCAGTTCAACATGGCAGGATGAAGCATATCAATATTAGACATCACTTTATAAGGGATTATGTGTTAAAAGGAGAAGTCAAGCTCACGTACATTCCAACTGAAGAACAGTGAGCTGACATATTTACAAAGCCTATTGGAAAGGATCAATTCAACAATTTAAGGCAGCTGATCAAAATGTCTAATCTAACTTAAAGGAATACACTTCACTCTGACCCGTTCTAGAGCTGACCAAATTAGGGCTCACTTTGAGCTTCAGTAAAGAAGTTAAGTATTTCTTTTATCGCTCAAATTTTGGACACGTCATTAAATTGTCACCGGTTATCTTTCAAATTTAAACTTGATAGAAATGGTAGCAAGTTATGAAATGATCCATATTCAAAGCAGTTATCCCTATTCTTTACCCTCATTAATCCTACTATATGCATTCTATAATCTAACCGTCTATTTTGAGACCATGTAATATGAGTTGTACACGTAGCTTTGCAAGCTTATCCGAAGGAATCTTAGCTATTCAAGAAGAGATTGAGAAAGAGGAAATGTTACTTTACCAAAATTCTTTCTCTGCTACTCTCTTTCTAAAAATCCCTAAGGCTTTACATCCGTGTTCAAAGTAATTTTAATGGCGAGTTCAACAGGGAAGAAATCTAGTCTATTTGTGAGAAGTAAAGATGATTCTTGATGGGTTACAATAAGGCATCACTTAGCCCAGATAGCTATCAGCATAGATAAAATTGAAGAAATCAACATTCCAGCAGGAACTAAGTATACACCTATAAAATGGTGTTTGTTAGAGAAATCTGAAGTTGAACCACCAAACGTCGTTGACATGCTAAGCATTTGTAGTGACAATAAGTTTGGGAAGTTGGCTCATCAACACCACTTAAGAGGGTTCTTTGAGCTACCTAATGGATGCTATAAAGAAATAGTAAAGCATTTCTACCATGGTATCCACATGATAGAAGGAATAAAGGACATCTTTGTAACGACAATGATGGAAAGGAAAGTGTATGTCACCCCAAAGCTTATAGCGGGTTTGTTGGGGATGCGTGAGAGAGGACTCAGAATGAGGATTGTCAAGGATAAGGAGCATGTGGACATTCCAGTAGACTATGAAGTCCCAACAGATTATAAAGCTGGTGAGTTGATTGCTTCAATGTTCACCAAAGAGGGAAAACATGTACGTGAGCTTATTACAAAATTCCTTTTACCTAAGACCGGATCAACAAGAAGCTACTCTAAGTTTGAGAGAGTTTTTATGTATACTCTAACCCACCGAATGAGCATCAATTGGCCCCTAGCCATTCTACACCGATTCCTTAAAGTAAACAAGAATATGGTGTATGGACAATTGATTAAGGAACTTTGCAGAGCTTATGAGCTGGATATGGAAGGATGGGCTATGAAGAGTAACATTCAGCTAAAAGTAATTAAGTCCATAATACTCAGCAATGCTCATTTTCATGGACTGGAGTTTAATAAGAGGTCATCCAACACCAAGTATATTAAGTTAAAACTGGGAGAAGTAAGTGTGAAGGATGCTAAAGCTATAATGGAGCTAAAGCCAATCAGACCAGAAGAGGAGGATCTCACTCTGAGTGCTTTTGTAGAGAAGGAGCTTGAGAGGATCACCAAGCTCAGAGAAGAGAAAGGAGAAGGAGAAAAGAAAGAAAATAAGGATGAGGTCAGGAAGGACTCCAAGAAGGATAAAAAGATGAGCTCAGTGAGCACAATTCCTGTTGCTATTCCTAAGAAGACTAGATCCTCAAAGGATTCTAAGGAAGCTAAGAGCAAGGAATTGACTCATAAGGAGAAAGAAGAAGAAAAAGCTGCTGAGAAAGAGCTAAGGGAAGAGATGCCCCTAAAAATAAAAAGGAAGTCAGATGAAGCTTAGCTGGATGAAGTGACTATAAAAGGAAAGGAAGCTACATCAGCTTCTATTCCTCAGATAGGTCAACTGAAGAAAAAGCTTATGGTGAAAAGAGGGACATGAGTGGCCCAAGATGTTGAGGAATCTAAGAAGGTTAAAATTGCTGAAAAGGAAAGGATTATTAAGAAGCAGGAGGAGATTGAGGCTACTATCAGGAGAAAAGCTGAAGAAGCAGCAGCAGTAGCAAAAGCCAAAAATTATTATAAAGAAGTTTTACAGAAGGCAATGGCTAGCTTGGCTGAGAAGGAGGTAAATGAAGTTTTTGACGATGTAATTAGGGTTCTGGATGGAATAGATGAGCAAGAAGAGCAGAAAGAAAAAGTTGAAGTTCTGAAAGTAGAAGCAATTGAAGTAGATAAGCTGAACTCTGACCAGCAGGTCACATTGACTATTGAGGAAGTTAAGGAGGCTAGGAAAGAGCAAAAGAGAGGATTATTGAAGAGGATGAAAGTGGTTATCGATGAACATGAAGATTTAGAGGACACAGAGGATGAAGTGGTTGAGCACGGAGCTCAGCTGACTGAGGATTCTCAAACTCAGGTCAGCGAGTCCGCTGTTGAAGGTGAGGAAGATGAGAAGGAGAAGGAAGAGGAAGAGGAAGGTTTTTTCACTTCCCTAAACACATCCAATGAAATACCTCTATCACCTACACCTATCTCTGCCTTACCCTCACCAAGCCAAACACCATCCACACCAAGCTCAAGCCAATCTAACCAACCTACTAACCAAATAGCCATAATTCCCTATCTCACACCACCAAGATCTCTAGTGCAAGAAGTGTTATACTTGGAAGGCCCTCCTCTAGTCAGAGGACCTCTAATCATTGAAGAGATTCTGAAGCAATAACAACCACAATAACCACCACAACCTCAACCCCAATTCAACCCCAATGCTGCTCTTTTGGTAGATATAAGGAGGTTAGGGACAGAGAGATTTCCAGGACTTGGAGCAGATGCTGAAGTTGATGTAGAAATTTTAAAATCCTTGCTATCTGAGGATGTCCTAAGGAGTATAGCTAAGGCTGTTGAGCCAGCAAAAGGGTTTGTAGATGCAGTTGAGGAGATGAAAGCCCATATCGGATCAGTACCTACACAATTTTCATTAGTAAAGGCAATAGTGTCCTATTGTTTGCCCTTGCTATCTATTGCAGGTAGGCAGGCAGCTGGTCTGAAGATGAAGGTTGAAGAGCTGAAGAAGATGATGTTGAAAATCTATGAGACCAATTGTAAAGTACTGAATGATGAGAGGGATTTCAGAAATTCAATGATAGATAAGTTCAATACCCTTTTTGAAGCCATGCTGAAGGTTTTAGATGGCTATAGCATTCTGAGCAAGGAAAATGACGAAAACACAACTCGCTGAAATAAAGTTGTTAATGGCTTAGATGCTCTGATTACTGTGGTGACCAAGAATCATGAATCCACACTGAGTTAAGGAAAACAAAGGAGGAAGTGCTTGAAGGAGTGAAGAGCTCATAAGGAGTTGTGCTTAATGCCTTAAAGAGGCCTAAATATTTCTGATGCTCTGAGTAGTGATATTGTAATGGCCGATGCTGAACTTGAACCCACTCTTCACCTGAAACTTGGTCACATCAGAGACCAAATCAAACAAGTTCAAGCTCATGTCATTAATGATGGAGAAGCCCTGGATAAGGTCCATAGTGAAATATCTACTCATATCAGGAGCACTCCAATGCTAGAGCGCATACTCAGAGAAAACAACCAAGCTAAAGGTATAACATGTCTCAGCTAGATATCCAGAGAAGGTTTGAGGAGTCTCTGAGCTCATCTGATCATCAAACTCAGGCCATTTTGGATGCAATAGTAATGGGAGAGAAGGATGACGAGAAGCATAAAAAGGAAGAGAAGGAGAGAGAGAAGAGGGTTGTTGAATTCTCATATAACCTATCAAAGGATCTGGAGCGCATTTAGCGGGAATATAATGAGATCAGGAAGAGGAAAGGCAAGGAAATTGCTCAGCCTAAAGAGAAGAAGAGCTGGTGGGATCAGCAAGCCTATGAGGAGAGGAGAGCTAATCTTGGAGCCCCACCAATGCCAAAGGACTAGATTAGGATCTATGTAATCATTAGTGCTATATTGTAAAACTTAGTATAGATTAACTCTATGTTATCTGTACTCAAGTCATTATGAATGAAAAATTACAATTTCCTGTTCTAAGTTAAGATCTTTTTAACTTCATATATTATTCTGCTATACATATATGCTCTAATCATTTGCAGAAATATGTGAAGAAAATTTAAGGAATGTTAAACTTAAAAGATTCAAGAATTATGGGGGAGTTAGCATTCACTCTGAGCATATTAGAGAAGCTGAATAAAAGATATATCAAGCATGAGTATAAGGTAACCCTGATCTAAATATCTTATTGATTTGATTCTCGCTCAAGTTAATTGCCATTGATCGAAATGGGGGAGATTGTTGAACCAAGCACAAGTTTGGACTGACTCGGTGGATGACTCTGTAGTGCTTAAGTTTTGATCATAACAATTAAGTTCAGCTTGAGATAATTAAATCAATAATGAAGTTAAAATAAATAGTTTGTGGTTGTATAGGAGTTAGTAAATACAAGGATAGAATTTTAAGTCTCCGCTGACCTAGCTGTCTAGTTTAACTCTGAGTGGATTCTGGGCTGAGCAGTCACTTTAGTCGCTGACTGGGTATTAGTCATTCAAAACACTTAGTATTTAGATTCAGTTTCAACTATGTTTTACGATGAAATATTTGGCTTAGTTATCTTAAGTCTATTCAAGGTACTGACATTACCTTTTAAGGTAATATGGCATCTTTGCTTTTAGTATTGCTTTTTGCAGGAACATTAATGAGACAAAGACAAAAAGAATTAATGCCTTGACAAGACTTAAAATTATGAAGAAAATGACAAAGTCTTCCCATACAAAGCTGCAATAAGTTAATTGCTATTTTGAGCAAATCTACAGATCTACCAACCTTGTATCGCGCACTGTGCAACATGTCAGGAAACCAGAGGGAATGGGATGAAGACACGTGGCAAGTCAGCGCGAGTTCTCTCTAACAGAAGACTGGCATCAAACGACAAAGAATTCAAATTGGAGCTCGAATTTCAATCTAATGAATTGAAATGTATTTCACAAAGGTGCAATTCAATCTCTTAATGGATTGATTTGAAGAAGCAACGGGTGAATTACTGGGTTGTCGATTTCAGAACGGCTACTTTCCCAAATCCTACTATAAAAGGAGCAAGAAGGCAAGCGTTAGAACTTAGTGATTACACCTGAAATTCCTAGAAGCAAAGACTCTGTCCAAATATGAGCTTTAAAGGAATTCCAGCAAGAAAAGCACTACTCAGAGAACATCTACTTGAACAAGAGAGAATAGTATAGATCAAACCATTGTAATATTATATGATTTGCAACTGGATCAACATTTCTATAAGTTGAGTCTAGTTCTTGTTTTAGACTCTATTGAGTTACTGATAGAAGAGGGTATTCTAATCAGCGGGTGAGCGATTACAGATTGGAGGGTACTTTCTGTAATAGGGGATTTTGTGAAAGGCTTCTCCGCCTAGGGTAAAGGAGTAGAGATTAGTGAATTAAAGCCGAGACACTCTCTCGGGACTGGCTGTAAGCACAGGTTGCCAAACCAGTATAAAAATCTCTGGGTTCTTTACTTACTTGCAATTTCCAGCCATCTCACTCAGTCAGCTGATGTCACTCAACTAACCCATTAACTATCGCGTAAAGTTACTGAGTGAGTCATTCACCCCCCCCTTTTGACTCATTAAGTGTATGCATGGGGACCAACACATATGAATAAATATATGTATATACTCAAATCTTGAACCAAAATATTGTTATGGGGAGGCCTGAAACATTAGTTTCCTTAAGATAATTATTCATCCGCTACCGGTGAATTTGTCTGCTAAGATACAACCGCAATCATAAGCGAACTCGATAGAGTGAAGAGCAATATACCAGAACCTAAAGCTAGTAGTCTTGCTCGAAAAAAGAATAAAAAGAATTGCTAGGAATTTTCTTTTTGAAAATAGAAATAAAACTCAAAAGCTTATGACACAAATTAACTAGCACAAAGCCAAGACATTTCCAAGTTCGTGTTTTTTACAAGGCTAAATGAGTAAGGATTATATAGAATATAATATATGACATTAACATGGTTTTAATATATTTAATGGAGATTAAACACATGTAACCACAAACATAATGGTGATTAAACATGTAAGTTATGATATTGGGAAATATTTATGTTTATTAACGAGCTAAAAACTCATTAATCATAAAACATTTTATGGTGAGAAAGTGAAGAGGCAAAGTTGTCACAATACTGAAACACCGATATGACACGTCAAAGTCTAACATATATTCAATCTTTGAACTTTCAATTTCTCATGCACCATTAAATCTGTTTTAGGCGTATTATATTTCGTTGAAAAGCACTCAATGAATAGAATACAATGACATATTTCATGTTATTCAAATCATTATTTTTCCATATTATATATTAGCTTAAAGTTGATAATGCACATCATTATCAAATATGTCATATTTTCCAACAAAATAAACGTTGCAACCTATATTTTCTTAATCTCAACTAACGTTTTCGATCCGCAACCATAAGAACTTCTGTGTACGCTATAACATCAACCATTGTTGTTGATCTTGAACGATCTTGCTTAAAGGGGATAAATCTGAATACCCACTGTAAAAGATCATGCAAATATCTTGTCTAAAGACGGATGAAGTCTAACCCAGCTATCAAGATTGAGATTTGTAGCATTTAATCCATGATTGAAGAATCTGATCTCGCTCGTCAGAAACTAAAAAAATAGCAACTAATTATTCGATAAAAAAATATTAAAATTCATAAATAAGAGAGGAAGAAGAAGAAAGCCAAATCTTTGTCTTCCTTGTCAATGAGAACGTGTAACGAATTGAGTAGAGGCAGCTATGTCTATATCCTTATATTATTTTAAGATTATATAGTTCCATTTCTTATTAAAAAAAATCTATTGATAAGGAATATTATAATAATGCCAATTAAAAACATCTTAACTTGTTGTAAGTATTTTATTTCCTAAGAAATTATGTTCCACAAAAAAGATTTTCTCTTAGAAAAATATTTTCTGTGAAGTAAACTAAGTCTAAATTGAACTATTAAACTAAGTCTAAATTGAACTATTTTTCCTTTTCTAGAAAAAGAACTAAGACTGAACTTTCATAAAAAGAGGAAGACTAAACTCGTTTCTTTTCTTTTTCTTTTTTCAAGTTTGATTAGGATAAATTTTTTAATTTTTTAATTTTAATAGTTGTAGGATAATTTTAAAATTAAATATTGTAATATGAATAAAATTTATAATTAATGATCACTGATAAAGAAATAGTTAATCAAACAAAAAAAATTATCTTAGTTTTGTTTTTTTATAGTTACTTTCCACCCTTAAATAAATGGTGAACAAAAGATGAAGTAGATCATCACTTTATAAAAAATCGAAATAACTACAGAAAAATCTTATTGTTTTTATAACTATGAATATGTGGTGAAGTTTTAGTCTAGTGATTAAGAATGAACTTGTGGCTTCTAAAGATCTCAAGTCTGAACCACATCTGGAATAGGTAGGAATTTTAAATCTATATAATGTAAGCGCATTTGCGTAAATTTTATTTTTTAAAAAAAAGTTAACTATGTATGAACATATATGACTTCAGTATATTATTGCTTGAACTAAGTATGTGTTCAACTACACTAGTACAAAAATGGGCTTTAAGGACCATTATTTTGGACTTTTCCGGACGGTTATGAACCGTCCGCAAAGCCCGCGACGCAATTGATCAGGCCTTATTGCGAACGGTTTTGAACCGTCCGAAATAAAGAGCATTGCGGACGGTTTTATATAAAAATCGTCTGCAAAAGTATGCTGAATGGCCGAAATAAGCATTATTCTGGACGGTTTTCTATATATAACCGTCCGAAATAAGCAAGCAACCTTTTTATCTTTTTTACATATTTATAATGATTAATTCATATAATTTTGGATTGAAGATAGCCATACATGCCAGTTGATTCATATATACAAATATATAAATTAAAAAAATTCAAATAACTATTAATTATGTAACTATTTAATATGTAAATTAATATATAAATATTATTCTATTAATTATTTAATAATAATTAATAAAATAATTAATTAATTTAATAATATTATTTAATTATTTAATAATATTATTAAATTTAATATTTTAAATAATAAAATAAAATAATAAATAAAAATAGTAAAATAAAATAATAAATAAAAATAATAAAATGAAATAGTAAATAGAAAACGAAACGAGTACCTACTTAAGAGGTCAAGTGCCTACATACAATTAATTTCAAATAGTTTAATTTCTTCAATTGGTTGTAAGATGCAAGAAACGTGAAGTATATTATTACCTGTAATATAATTGCAAGGGTTAAGATAACCAATAGTTCCCTTGTTAGGGAATTAGACCCGTAATGGAACGAAATATTTATTTTGGGTGAATATAGTAATAATAAAATAGGAGAAATAAATTGGTGAAAGGAGAAAATAAATAATCCACTAATTATATAAAAAGTGGTACAAAAGAAATGGAGAAATAAAACACTCAAACTCTTAATTCAAATACACCCAAAACCTTACATAAATATTCCTAAAAGAATATAACTCTCAAAAGACAATTTTAATTCATTGCCTTTGCTCTTTTCGGATGATCCTGAAAGTGGCAATTGAAAGGATATTTATAGGAGAAGCTTGGGCCAATTCAAGTTGACAGTATTGTATGAAATGAAAAAATAAAAAATGAGTGCAGCATTTGTGAACTCAAGGAAATTTGAATGAGCTCTGTGGTGCTAATTATTTTGTCGACAGTGTTTGTCAACCACATGCATAATTATGCCAACAAATTCAATTGTCATTGGACGGCAATTTGAAATCATAGTATATGTTCACAAATCTCCACCTTGATTTGAAATTGACGGAACAATTGCCTTTCGGGGTGAACTCAAAAGTTGCAAGTACCAATCAAGTTCAGACAATGCTTAAACTTACTGGTTGAAAGAGGCTTTGTCATCATGTCGGCTGGATTGTCTGTTGTACCAATTTTAGTAACACCGATATTTCCCTAAGAAATAATTTCTCGAATAAAATGGTACTTCACGTCAATGTGCTTGGTTCGTTCATGAAACATTTGATCTTTAGTTAAACAAATAGCACTTTGGCTATTACAATGGAAAACAATTTTCTGCAAATTTGAACTGAGTTCACCGATCAAACCTCTTAGCCAAATAACTTCTTTTACAGCTTCAACTACTGCAATGTATTTTGCTTCGGTAGTGGATAGTGCAACTGTAGGCTGTAAAGTAGCTTTCCAACTGATAGTGCTAGTACCAAGGGTAAACACATAACTTGTGGTCGATTTTCGCTTGTCAAGATCACCTGCATAATCTGAATCGACATAGCCAACCACCATGTTCTTACTTTTTCCAAATTCCAAATAAGCGTTAGTTGTACCCCTTAAGTATCTTAAAATCCATTTCACAGCATGTCAACGTTCTTTGCCCGGATTAGACATATAACTACTAACAACACTGACTGCATGAGAAATGTTAGGATGAGTGCAAACCATAGCATACATGATACTACCAGCAGCACTAGAGTAAGGAACATGTGACATATACTCAATATCCTTTTCGGATTGAGAACATAGAGTAGCAGAAAGTCGAAAATGAGCAGCTAGTGGAGTACTTACAGGTTTGGCATTTTTCATGCCAAAACGCTCCAACACTTTCTCAACAAAGCTTCTCTGAGTTAAATAAAGTTTTCCTACAGTTCTATCTCTTCGGATCTCCATGCCGAGAATCTTCTTAGCAGCTCCCAAATCTTTCATCTCAAATTCACTGCTAAGCTCTACTTTCAATCTGTTGATATCAGACATATCCTTGGCAGCAATAAGCATATCATCAACATAAAGTAACAAATAAACAAATGAGCCATTTGCAAGTTTTCTAAAATACACACAGCTATCATATTGGCTCCTTGAATAGCCATGTCTAACCATAAAGGAATCAAACCGCCTATACCACTATCGAGGCAACTACTTTAATCCGTACAATGATTTTCTCAATAAGCAAACATGGTCTTCTTTGCCTTCAACTTCAAAACCATCTGGTTGTTTAATAAAGACCTGCTCCTCTAATTCTCCATGCAAGAAAGCAGTCTTGACAGCAAGTTGCTCTAACTCTAAATTGTGAATAGCAACCAAGGCAAGCAAAACACGAATAGAGCTATGTTTAAAAATAGGTGAAAACACATCGTTAAAATCAACTCCTTGTACCTAATTATAGCCCTTAGCAATAAATCGTGCTTTGTATCTAGCATCTTCAACCCCCGGAAACCCATCTTTCCTTTTGAAGACCCATTTACAACCAACAATCTTCTTGCCTTTAGGAGGCTTCACCAACTCCCATGTGCGGTTCTTGTGTAGAGATTCTATCTCTTCTTGGATAGCGATAAGCCATTTCACTGTATCATCATGAGAAATGGCCTCTGAATATATGGAAGGTTCGCCAACTCCTTCTGTTTCTTGTGTAGCTACAAAGGCATAAGTAACATAATTTGTAAACTTTACAGGCATTCTTCTTTCTCTATCTAGCCTACTTTCAATAACAGGATGCTCCACTTGTTCTACGGTAGTATTTTCTTCAACTTCTATTAGCTCGGACAACTGTTCTAAAATTTGCTCCTCTGTGGCTTCGGATGGAGCAAATGATTCCTCCGCCTTGAATGGAACCTCCAACTGCTTATCAGAATTTTGTATTTTGGTGTCAACTACAACTGGGGACTCTTTTCTTGGATGAAGTATAGCAGACTCATTGAACACAACATTTCTGCTAATTAAAGACTTTAGTGACTTGGGATCAAGAAGCCAAACTTTGTATCCCTTTACACCATCTAGATAGCCTTGAAAAATGTCCTTTTTAGCTCTAGGCTCCAATTTTCCACCGTTCATATGGCCATAAACAAGACACCCTAAAATCTTTAAATCAGAATAATTAGCAGGTTTACCAGACCATAACTCCTCAGGAGTCTTGCAGTTAATAGAGGCACAAGTAGAGTGATTCACCAAATGAGCAGTTGTTGCAGCTGCTTCAGCCCAGAAAGCTTGAGACAAGCCAGAATTTAACAATATGCATCGAACCTTCTCCAATAGAGTTTTGTTCATCCGCTCAGCTACACCATTCTGCTGTGGCATTCCTGGAACTGTGAGATGTCTCGAGATGCCCATATCTTTACAAAATGTGTCAAATTCTGCATTACAAAACTCCAAACCATTATCTTTTCGAAGACGTTTGATTTTCCTGCCAGTTTCATTCTCCACCAAGGCTTCCCACTGTTTGAAAGTGACAAAGACATCATTCTTGTGTTTCAAAAAATAAGTCCACACCTTCCGAGAGTAGTCATCAATAAAGGTAAGCATATAATGAGCACCATCTTTTGAAGGAACACAAGTAGGGCCCCAAAGATCTAATTGGATATAATCCAAAGTACCTTTTGTTCTGTGAACACCACCACTGAACTGAAGCTGACTCTTTTGTGCTTGTCGAAAATGCAGTGCTCACAAAACTCTAACTTGGAAGTACTCTGGCCACAAAGTAGACCCCTTTTACTAAGCATGGCCAAGTCTTTTTCACTCATGTGGCCAAGCCTCATATGCCATAATTTTGTCACGTTTGAGTCTAACATGGAAGATGAAACTACAGCAACACCTGTTGTAGTTGATCCTTGCAACCCTTACAATCTCCCAACTTTTCTAGCTTTCATCACGATGAGGGCACCTTTTAAAACCTTCAAAAATTCAACTCCACTAGAAAATCTGCAACTGTTGTCATCTAAAGCAGATAATGAGATCAGGTTCTTCTTCATGTCTGGAATATGCCGCACATCGGTTAGCGTTTTGATAATACTATCATGCATCTTGATTTTGATAGTACTGATTTAATCAACTTTACAAGGATGATTGTTTCCCATTAACACAACTCCTCTATCTACAGGCTCATAAGAGGAGAACCAATCTTTGTGGAAACAAATATGGAATAAGCAAGTGGAGTCCAAGATCCATCCTTGCCCAGATCTGGCACCATCATCAAACACGGTATATACTTCAGAATCTACTTGATCTTCTGTAACACTGGCTTCGGCAGAACTATCATCTTTGTGACTCTTGTCTTTATTCTTTCTCTGAAGCTTGTAACATTCAACTTTAATATGCCCTTTCTTCTTACAGTAATTGCACGTCAAATTACTATAACGAGATCTTAATTTAGATCTAGATCAGCTATTGCTGTTGCTACTGGGATCTCTTGTACTATATCTCCCTCGAACGACCAGAGCATCTGCATAACTATTTCTGTTACTAGAAAGCTCTTTATCAATAAGATCTTTAGAGAACAAACATTCTTTAACCTCCTCCACGGTTAAAGTGGTTTTACTATAGATCAAGGTCTCGCAAAAATTCTTGAATGATAGAGGAAAAGACCGCAACAACATAAGAGCTTCATCTTCTTCTTTATACTTGATATCCAAATTTTCCAGATCCAAAAGAATGGAACTAAAATCATTAAGGTGCGCCTTAAGGGATGTACCTTTTGCCATATGAAGCATATGGAGACGATGCTTCACTACAAGCTTGCTAGTGAGGTTTTTAGACATATAGAGATATTGTAATTTCTCCCATAAGCCTTTGGCAGTCTTCTCATGGATGACTTCTCGTAGAACCTCGTTCGACAAGCATAATTGAATGGCAGCAAGAGCTTTATCCTCCAGATCTTGTTTTTTATCCTTTGTCACCGTTTCAGGTAACTCTTCCATCATCGCCTTGTACAATCCATTTTGTGTCAAAATCGCTTTCATCTTAACTTGCCATAAGGCAAAGCTCATATTGCGATCAAATTTCTGAATATCGAATTTTGTTGTCGCCATAGTAAATTTCAAAAAAATTCCAAAATAAATATTAATTGGCTCTGGTACCAATTTGTTAGGGAATTAGACCCGCAGTGGAACGAAATATTTATTTTGGGCGAATATAGCAACAACAAAATAGGAGAAATAAATTGGCGAAAGGAGAAAACAAATAATCTACTAATAATACGAAAAGTGGTACAAAAGAAATGGAGAAATAAAATACTCAAACCCTTAATCCAAATACACTCAAAACCTCACATAAATATTCCTAAAAGGAATATAACTCTCAAAAGATAATTTTAGTTAATTGCCTTTACTCTTTTCGGATGATCCCGAAAGTGGCAATTGAAAGGGTATTTATAGGAGAAGCTTAGGCCAATTCAAGTTGACATTATTGTATGAAATGAAAAAAATCAAAATTGAGTGCACATTTATGAACTCAAGGAAATTTGAATTACGCCGACAAATTCAATTGTCATTGTACGGCAATTTGAAATCAGAGTATATGTTCACATTCCTTAACAAAAAATATTGGTTGTCACTTCTGATTTCCCTTTAGGCATCAATTTTGCATAGTGGCATGCTGGTATCATTGGATTGTAATTCTGCAAACAACAGAAATCAAAGAATAAATACTAATTGTCTAACGCACACATATATATACATATATAAAGGTCACATACATCTAAAGGATGACTATGATTCATATTACAAGCATATTCAACAATGGTCTGATTCATATAGATCCAACTCCAGTCCATTTATTAATAACACTATATTACAAACATCTATTTTCTAACGAGTACAGTGTTGGTTATGATGTATGCCCTTAAGGCAATTAGGGCGATATATCTAAATTATGTAATAGTACAAATAATTTATTTAATCAATAAAGGCATTTGTTCTTTTGTTTATATCAATGTGTTTTTATACATAAATATTATAGCTGGTTAAAATATATTCATTGATGTATGTATACAAAAGTCCTTGACATATCATAGCATGAAGTCAGAGAAATTATAGTTGGACTATATTTGGTGGAACCTACTTCATGTGCAATTATGATTATGTCTAAACTATTCCTAGTCACAGTGTCATCAAGAAAGGATATTGATGAAACGGAAAGACTAGCATGTGGTCAACTTTCTTGGAAAGGGTCCAAGCAGTTAATCTCCTAAAAACTGAAGGTGGTGCCTTAAGCTCGACACATGGATATATCTGGGAGATATATTGGAGACCGCAGTAAGATAAATACTTGGTATAAATATCAATGTGTTAGTGTTTATCTTCATGCAATAAGCTTTGCGAATGTCCTCATACTTGAGATGCTAGTTACCTTGTGTGGTACTACTGCTATACTTTGGGTCATTGCTATGCACTCATTAATTTAGGGTGCTACTGGTGATTATGGGTATAGTGATAACAACACGTTGATAGACTGAGTAGTCGGAAAGAATCCATCGCTCCGGATATATTGAGGAGTTGTACCTGGCCACTTGTTGAAGTGATGATTGCCATAAACCTCTGATCAGAGTATGTGTTTGATAGAAATGGTTTCTAGTCAAACACACTATGGTAAAAGGCAATATAATTCGGTAACAAGTAAATAACTGGGATAGCTTGGAGCAACCTTGCTATTAGTGGGTTAACACTTTAACCGAATCCAATAAACCAGATGGTACTAATATTAAAGAATGGAAGGAATTTATCGCACTGGATAACTATTGCATTAACCGGGATTAAGTCATAAGCATAAATGACGTTCCGAGTAATGGGGGATGGTAGACCCTTGCTAGAGGCGTACTACAGTCGTTTAAGGTAATCGAGTTCTATTCACGGTCTAGAGCATCGAGCCAATGGTTCCATTAGAACAAGGGTTGGTTATGCCTTAACAGCTCAATACTTTGGGATCCTATAAGGTCACACACATTGGACCTTCATCGGACTAAGTAAAGAACTAATAGATTTATTTTATTACAAGAATATAACATAAATAATAATTGGATTATTATTTGATTGGTTAAAATTGATTAAATCAATTTTCGATAGACCAAGGAATTTATTTTGACCGGTAACTAATTAATTAGAATCATAAATAAATTATAACTGATTAGATCAATTTTGGTTGGACCAAGAAATTTATTTTGACTGATAACTAATTTATTAGTGTCAAAAATAAATATTTATTTGAAATGATTTAAAGGAAATTTTGCATTGGCGAGTTAAAACCGAAAAGTATAAAATATTTTATATAACGTTTGGTTGCACGAAATATACCGAAAGGTGCGCGAGTGTTCGCGGTGGCCCATATTCATGGGCTGCACAAAGGCAGCCCATGAATGCAAGGTTACCACATGCAGCACGTGCATGTGGTAACTCCCATCCCACATCGCTAATGGGGAGCAAATTTTTGCTCCCCAAGCCTATATATAGGCTGTCCCTTCTCCTTTTAAAATGTATCAAGCTCAAAACATAAATTCTAAGCGAGATAATTAATCTCTCGGGTACTTGAGCAAGTTATTTTTGTGGAGCCTGAATTTATTCGGGCACCGCTAGTTTATATTTTTGGGTGAGGCTTTTAGAGTGGTCTAGCAACTACTCGAGGCTTCTTAGTTTTTCCTCCTGGGGAGGTTTTGGTTGGTGGGGTTCGTGTGGATACTGATAGAGGCTATCCTACGACTGGAGGCTTGTGCAAGAAGGTCCTGCAAAAGCACGCTTCAACTGGTAAGTTCTTTTTCTTTCTTTTTTAATTATTAAGTCTTTTTCTTTAAGTATTTTTAGGCTTAATAATTATGCTTAGGTTATTTTTGCATGCTTAGGTTATAACTTATAGTTATAACATGCTTAGTATAAAATAAATATGCTAGGATATAATTTGGAATTATGGTATGCCTAGTCCTTTAGCATGCTAACCTAGGTAGAGAATTATTTAGTTAAGGCTTTATTTAATTTATATGCAACTAATAGGAGTTCCTGGGACAGGGACAAAATTTTGAATTTCCGTCATGCCTCTTATGCATGTTCAATTTGACTATCAGTTCCCAATAGTGGTATCAGAGCCTCCCTATTTAGTGCATAATTATGTTAGAAGTAAACTAAATATTATTTTCTAAATGAAATGATTTATTTATTTAATTGTTTGGAACAATATATATAAACTTCTGCCTTTCATTTAAAGGTTAGAAATTAGTTATGAATAATTTTGAATAAGCCTGCTCAACTTACTCAAATTATACAAGTGTCAATAATTTATTTAAATTACATGGGTTGTAGATGCTCCCAATTTACATGAATTGGAAGAACGAAATTTATTAGTTCAAGAGAATACATTGGTCTTCAAGTTTGTGCCCGTTTTTCTTCTGGCCAAGGATTGGACTTGGTGTCTACTCCTCATATGGCACCTCTCCTACCTAGGAACCTATATCGGTGCAATTTGAATTGACCAATCGGGGGATTAATATGAACTAATTTATTTCTAGTATATAAGATGGTGCTTATATATGTTTCTATAACAAAGTAAAAAATAATAAATTATTGAATAAAAGCTTAAAGGAAATGCAATATAAATATAACAAATAAAAGTGTTAATTATATTGCATATAATCTAGTTTGATGGAATAATTATAATAAAGAGCTGAACCCACCTAAGGTTAGACCTTATAAATTAATTCTAAAATTCCCTGAATTAATACACGCCATTATAATTTTGTCCATCTGATAAAATCCTAGATTGGGTGAGACGTTTAACACCAATAAAATCCCAAAGTAAATATATTAAGGCAAGTTATAGTCTTCCTTACTCAAATTTATAATACGGTCTTTTTGGGCTATCAAAGTGCTACACAAAGCGTTCCTTCTAGTCCACATTGATTGGTTGTAAAGTTTGAGATAGGGTCTGCCTTAACAGAGCTGGGGTAGTCCACCATAAAATTGGGGGCTAGGCCCAGATCTGAGACATATTCAAGGAGATACTAATATAAGAGCACACGTCCCTTGGGATTAGGGAACTTGAATGAATTAGCAATTGCATGCGATGCAAATGGAATGGGATTCCAACTATGACTGACTATTATGACTTGACTCATAAAATTGGGGGTTGTAATAGACTAGTTATAGATGCTACCTACTAGAAAATTTAGTTGAGCTAAAATTCACGAATTCAATAGAATGAGCTATTGTAAATTTCGAAGAAAATAGTAGGAAAATGTATTTAATTAAAAGTCCTCATATTAAATACATGTACTTAAACTAATATCTAAACACTTTTCTTTTCTTATGTCTTAGGTTGAAAATGGCTTCCAATTTTAATCTCCGTATGTTACTTGACACCAAATTGAATGGCTCGAACTTTTCTGATTTGTTCCGAGCAGTGAGAATAGTTCTCAGATCTGAGGGAATTGCCTATATCCTAAGTGAAATTTTCCCTGTAGAACCTGTTATTGAGGATCATGTGGAACATGATGCCTGGTTGAAGCACAGGAAAGATCGTGAGACTGCCATGTGTATTATGTTGGGGTCCATGAATCCTGAGCTTCAGAAACAACATGAGAACATGCTCTTAGAGGATATGGTTCTCCATCTTGAAGAACTCTTTTCGGAGGGGGAGAGGACAGAGAGGTATGAGACGTCCAAGCTCCTTTTCGGGACCAAGATGCAGGCTAGCACCTCTACCTCTCTGCATGTACTGAAACTCTTGGGATAGCTTCAAAAGCTGAATCGATTGGGATTCGAGATGAATCATGACTTGAGCATTGACCTTGTGTTGATGTCCTTGACAGATAGTTACTCAGGCTTCATAACTAACTATTACATGAACATGATTAATTCAACTATCCCTGAATTAATTAACATGCTGAAAACAGTAGAACCTCAGATCATGAAAGATCAGAAACCTCTACTGTTGGTTGAAAAAGGCAAGGCTTCTAAGAAGAAGAAGCAGGCACTGGGTGCCAAGAAAAGAATCAGTAAGAAGAAGAATGAAAAGAAGGCATCTAAGTATGTCTGCTTCCAATGTGGGAAACCGGGACATTGGAAGAGGGATGGCCAAGCTTGAAGAAGAAGCCTATAGAGGCATCTACTTCAGGTATATTTGTAATTGAAAACTTTGCTACTTTTCTGCAAGAATCCACTTGGGTATTAGATACTAGTTATGGTTCTCATATCTGTACTTCTGTGCAGGGACTAAGGAACTGTAGAAAACTTGCAAAGGGGGAGATGGACCTACGCGTGGGAAATGGAGCCAGAGTTTTTGCATTAGCCGTAGGGAGCTTTAGTCTTGTTTTGCCAAGTGGACTTGTTTTAGTTTTGAATAATTGTTATTACATTCCAAGTGTTACTAAGAATATTGTATCTGTTGCGTGTTTAGCAATAGAGGGATTTGAAATTTTATTTTCGAATAATAATTGTTAGATTCGTTTGAATAATATTCTTTATGGTTATGGAATGTTGAAAGGTGGCATTTATATTCTTGATACTAAAACAGAAGTTTTCAATATAAACAATGTGAAGAAAGTTAAATTAGATAATGAGAATTCCTTTTACTTATGGCATTGCCGTTTAGGCCACATAAACAAAAATCGCTTAACCAAGTTCGATAAGCATGGAGACTTGGGCTCAATAGACTTAGAGTCTTATGGTGATTGCGAACCTTGTTTAAAAGGAAAAATGACAAAGTTACCCTTTAAAGGAAAGGGTGAACGAGCCACGAGTAAATTGGAACTTATACACACTGATGTGTGTGGTCCAATGAGTGTTCAGGCACTAGGAGGATACTCCTACTTCATAACCTTTATTGATGATTACTCACGATACGGTTATTTGTACTTGATGAAGCACAAGTCTGAAAGTTTTGAAAAATTCAAACTATTCAGAGCTGAAGTAGAGAAACAGCTTGAGAAAAGTATTAAAACACTTCGATCGGATCAAGGTAGAGAATACTTAAGTCAGGAGTTTCAGGATTATCTAAAGGAAAATGGGATAGTTCCCCAGTGGACCCCTCCTTATACACCCCAACACAATGGAGTGTCAGAAAGGAGGAATCGGACTTTATTAGATATGGTCAGGTCCATGATGAGCCATGCAATTCTTAGTAAATCCTTTTGGGGATATGCACTTGAGAGTGCGGTTTATGTCTTAAATAGAGTGCCCTCTAAATCAGTTGATTTTACACCTTATGAAAGATGGTGTAACAAAAAGCCATCTCCAAATCACTTAAGAGTATGGGGTTGTCCTGCTATGGTAAAGAGGATAGCGTCAGATAAGCTAAATGCTAAGGCTGACAAATGTCTGTTCATTGGATATCCAAAGGAAACAATTGGATATCTATTTTACCAACCCGAAGCACAAAAGGTATTTGTGTCTCGGAATGCTCACTTTTTGGAAAAGGAACACTTACTTGAAAAGGTCAGTGGGAGCAATATTGAACTGGAAGTTCAAGAGGAAGAAACAGACGATCAACTGATTGACCCCATTCTAGATACACAAGAGAGTGTGATCCAAGAACAAACTGTCGAAACACAATCATTACGAAGATCAGGTCGTGTTCATAAGGGTCCCGATAGATATGGGTTTATCATCACTAATGATAAGGAACTATATCTTATGGAGGATGATGAACCAAGGACATATGATGAGGCAATCAAAAGCTCAGATTCTGATAAATGGCAAAAGGCCATGAAATCAGAAATGGATTCCATGTACGAGAACCAAGTTTGGAATTTGGTTGATGCACCGTAAGAGGTTAGACCAATTGGGTGCAAATGGGTCTTCAAGAAGAAGACAGACATGGATGGTAATGTAATTACCTATAAAGCAAGGTTGGTTGTGAAAGGTTATAGTCAACGGGAAGGTATTGACTATGATGAAACCTTCTCACCGGTAGCCATGCTCAAATCCATAAGGATACTCCTCGCCATTGTTACTTATTACGATTATGAGATCTGGCAGATAGATGTAAAAACAGCATTCCTAAATGGGGATTTAGACCGGGATGTGTATATAACACAACCTGAGGGTTTTACATCTCAGAATGGCTCGAAGGTATGCAAGCTACAAAGATTCATTTATGGACTTAAGCAGGCATCAAGGAGTTGGAATATAAGGTTTGATCAGACAATCCGGGAACTAGATTTCTGCCCAAATGCAAATGAGCCTTGTGTTTACAAGAAGGTTAGTGGGAGTGCAGTCGTTTTTCTAGTATTGTATGTTGATGACATTCTGCTAATAGGAAATGACATTTCTCTTCTTCAAAACGTTAAAGTATGGTTGTCAAGAAAGTTCTCCATGAAAGACCTTGGTGAGGCAGCATTTATACTAGGTATAAAGATCTACAGGGATAGATCCAAGAGGCTGTTAGGTCTTTCTCAAAGTACATATATAGACAAGGTGTTGAATAGGTCCAACCTTGAGCATTCTAAGAAAGGTTATCTCCCGATGACAAAGGGGATTAACCTATCTAAAGCTGAGTGTCCGAAGACAGCTCAAGAGAGAATGCGCAAGAAGGATATACCCTATGCATCCGTGATAGGATCCATCATGTATGCTATGATATGTACTAGGTCGAATGTCTCTCAAGCTTTGAGCTTTACGAGCAAATATCAGCCAGATCCAAGTGAAAAGCACTGGATGGCCGTCAAGGCAATCCTTAAGTACTTGAGAAGGACTAAGGATGAGTTCTTGATTTATGGAGAAGGTGATCTCACTATCAAAGGTTACACTGATGCAAGCTTTCAATCTGACAAGGATGACTTTAAGTCTCAGTCAGGTTCTGTGTATGTGTTAAATGGAGGGGCAGTATGCTGGAAGAGTTCCAAGCAAGAAACTACTGCTGATTCAACCACGAAATCTAAATATATTGCTGCATGCGAAGCAGCAAAAGAAGCTGTCTGGTTAAAGGGATTTATTGGTGATCTCTGTAACGAACCGAAATTCCTAAAAAAAATTGCTTATAATAAATTACTGTGGTATTAAAATATCATGAAAATTATTTTTATTGTTATTATTGTTATTGGATATAAGGCATGAGGAAATAAGAGCTAATTAAGTAAGAGGGATGAAATGGACATTTAATTATTTGATCAGGGGCATTATTGGAAATTGAAAAAAAAAAAAGATCAACAGCATCTTCTCTTCTTCACTTTCATTCTTCTTCTTCTTCTTCACATTACATTTATCTCTTACCAAAAATTTTCCATTATCCAAAAACTTCCGATTTCTTCGATTTAACTTCAAATTCTTGTTAGAAATCGATCCTTAAGCCCTCTATCATCATCAATTTCAATCAATCAAGACTAGAAGAGGGGGATTTCAGATATTAAGATTCGGATGAATAGTAACCCGAGTTTTAGGTGAGTGCTTTTTGGTGAAATTAAAGCTTAATTAGTAGAATTCATGGTAGATTAAGCATGTTTATGTTATTAGGAAGTTTATTTATGCAATATCTTGATAGAATTATATATGGCTGTTGTAAAGGAAGCTATTGGAAGTAAATCAAAGGCAAAAGGGGTAGAAGAGAGCTAGAAAGAGCATAGAAAAAGGTTTGTGTCCCGAATTTCGATTTATCGGTTTTTCGGAAAATTTTCAGATTTGTATCCCTGTTTTGTTTTAATGTTTTCTCTTGCTATATAAATCCGATTTGAATGATTCTTGATTCTATTGATATCTACAGAAAGTAAAGAATATATGTTCAGAAAAAACTTTGTTGAATTTCGTTCGTTTTCAATGTGAAGTTTTCATTTGAAGTTGAGTCACGAAATCTGTTTTCGGAAAATCTCAGCTTGGTACACTGTTTAGTATTTTGATCATAACTTTGGTTATAAAATTTGGATTTCTGTGATTCTGGTGGTTTTTGATATGTACAGAAAGTAAAGAATATATGTTCAGAAGAAACTTTGTTGAATTTCATTCGTTTTCAATGTGAAGTTTTCGTTTGAAGTTGAGTCACGAAATCTGTTTTCGGAAAATCTCAGCTTGGTACACTGTTTAGTATTTTGATCATAACTTTGGTTATAAAATTTGGATTTCTGTGATTCTGGTGGTTTTGGAAAGCTGAGACATGTGGCTAATTGTGTGTGGAAGAAAGTTCTTCGATTGGGTGATGTTTTCATAGTGAAAAATGCAGGGGAAGTCAGGTTAAGAAACCTGAAACAATTCTGGAAAGTATGAATATTGATTTTATTGAGTTTTAATTGAAGTTTGATGCTTAAAAATTTGGATTTTGATTTCTTAATTACTGAAGTTATGTTGAATTATGATTGATGGTTTATACTGAAATTTTTAAGATGTTACTTTGATTTATTGCCCTTATTAAACGAGTAGAATACGGGTCAGGGTAGATTGGCGCCAATAAAGGGGGGTACAGTACTGTACAAACAATTGAAGCTTTGGCTTCGGGCTTTGGCCGATGTTATGATATATAATATATATATATATATATATATATATATATATATATATATATATATATATATATATATATATTGATATTGAAGATTCGGCTTCGGGCTTGACCAATATATTGATTTTGAAGCTTTGGCTTCGGGCTTGACCGATATATTGATTTTGAAGCTTCGGCTTCGGGCTTGACCGATATATTGATTTTGAAGCTTTGGCTTCGGGCTTGTCCGCTCTCGTATCCATTTTACCGTTATTCAGGACTTGTTTACTTTAGGCAATATATGGTTAAAGTGTTTGGAAAAATTGGATATAAATTTGATTATACTTTGAAAGGATTACTATATAAGTTTTGTGATTTGGTTCCGTAAAGTTGGTTAATTTGTTTTTGACTTATAAATATACTTTGTTTCTATTTTAAAAATATTCAAAGTTGTTATATTTTTTTTATGGACACCACTAAGCAAATTGCTTAGCGTGTAGTTGATTTTCTACGCGTAGGTGGAGAACTTGTAGATAGCTTGGACCAAAGTGGTACAGGTGGATCAGCTTAAAGAGCAAATAAGGAAAGATTCAAGGTGGATTTGTAATTTAATGTAATATTATGGTTTGTAGAATAATGGCATGTACTAGAGAGTGAGAAATGTAAAGTGGCATTGAGAAATATTTGGAGAATAATTTGGAGTCTAAAACATTATATTGGTATTTGTACATATTGTAAATCTATAAGTATTGAACTCTATATAGCGGAGTGAAGTTGTTTATTGGGTGTTTATAGTTACCGTGGCGCTCCCTATAGGGGGGTGTTACAATCTCGGTGTGGTGCCTGAGGCTATTGATCCAATTACTTTATATTATGATAACAATGGTGCCATAGCTCAGGCAAAGGAACCATGGTCTCATCAGAAAAACAGACATGTATCCAGAAAGTATCATATAATCAGGGAGATTGTTGATGCTAAGATAATAAGATTAGAATATATACCCACTGATCAGAACCTCGCGGATGGTCTGACAAAGCCATTGACTGAAGTCAAACATGACCAGCATGTTAAAGCATATGAATTAAAACATATGGCTAATTGGCCTTAGTGCAAGTGGGAGTTTGTTGGATATGATGTATGCCCTTAAGGCAATTAGGGCGATATATCTTAATTATGTAATAGTACGAATAATTTATTTAATCAATAAAGGCATTTATTCTTTTGTTTATATCAATGTGTTTTTATACATATATTGAAACACCCTTATCATATAATAACTATAGAAAAATACCATAAAAAATTTTTTTTTTGTACAAAAATATTCATATATTAACACAACCATAATATTTCACATCAACTCTAATATCATTCGTTTATATTACAAACCATAATTATGTTCGATTAGAAAAACCAAAACCCGACCACTTTCTATTCTATATGCTTGTCATGTGAGGAGAGAGAGTGAGATGGACACAGCCGTCAGACCTTTCTTCCATGATAGCTACAGGTAAGAACCTTCTAGTACAATACTTTATCTACAACTTCAACAACTGAAAAATATAGCGATTTATATGGGTCGCCACTCAGTGAATATAAACAATCAATGAATTTAACAATCACATACAGTTACACCTTCAAAATAAACATATAGTCATTCTTATATACTATTAGATGATTCATTTATTTAATTGTTGTGACATTTCCGGCCAAACTATTGCCCCGGGATACATGTAACATTTGTAACAGATAACAATTAATTTGCTGGCCAGCTATATAACAATTGGTTGACCTTTCGGTCCAGATAACAATTGGTTGACCTTTCAGTCCATTTGTCAAATATTGCAATTGGTTGACCATATAGGTCCAGATAACAGAACATGTATTGTAATGTTTGATCGGCTATATCACAACGTCTCTCTTTATTTCATTTGTTCCTGTATAATTGCGTATATCATGAATAATTCAATTATCTCAAGTTTCACCCAATAAACATATGTTCATATAATTCAAATTTTGCAAATAACATATAATCATTCAATTCACAACAATTCACCAAACATTCAAATATCACATATCAAAACATTTCACCCATTCATATCATGTTTATACTCACAGATGGAATGCTAATTTCCACGAAATCGAGTTGTTTCCTCCTCTTGAACACTTTCACGACCTCGTGTTCCTATAAGCTTAAATTCACATCAATACATTTCACCTTGTGTTGTTTTCTATTTATAAAGTTTTCATGACTTAAACCATTGTTACTTGTATACTTGTTCATATGACCTTGCTCTACTTAAAAATTCATAACTTTCAATTCACCTCTCCAAATGATCTGATTCCTTTTTTATTCTATCCCTAATATACAAGGCTATAACATACTAAAACCTCAAAAATTTTAGAGTCTTATACAATTTATAGGGAATTTTCCATCAAAACCTATTCAGTCCCGTTTTACCTGGACAGCAACGTAATAAAACGGGTATAACTCTCTCTACACAATATGAATCGACCTGATTCTTTTTCCTACTTAAACTATACACATAAGGGAATAACATATCCAAAAATCAGAATTTTCTAAGTAGTATAACAATCCCAGATTAATTTTGAAACTCACCCTATCTCTTTGATCATCCAATTCTGCACACTTCATCTTATAAAAATCATAACTATTGATCTACTTGTCTAAAAATTCTCAAATTTTGCAGGATGAATCTTGACATAAAGAAAAACAATTCATCTTCTTACTAAAACTGCTAATTCTAACTTTAACCTAACAAAAATCGCACTACAAAATTACTGAAATACCTGATTCCTTCCTTCTAGATCTCTTCTTCTCTTCTTCCTTTCTCTTTGTTCTTTGCTTTGTGTTTTAGGAGATGAAGAACTGATCTAATTCTTATCAGTTCATAAAAAGATCTAAGGGGCAAAAGACCAATTTGCCCTCAAGTTCTTTATTTATTACAAATACTAACTATACTAAATACATGTACATATATCTATACCATACTAATACTAATTCTAATACTAATTCTTATACTTAAATCCTTATGATATATCAAAATTTTATTCAACTTTATATGTTCTAATAATAATTTTATATCTATAACATAACTTTACTCCACTTATTCCTTAAAATTCTATAGCCATATAATTCGATACCTAGATATTAACTATCGTATTTTGTATGGTTGAAATAACTATTACTTTCACTAACCAATTTTAATAAATATAACATGTAAAATTTAAATATAATGACATATAACAGATGTGGACAAATGCAAATATAATGCATGAAATGGGATATTATAATTCTCCCCTCCTTAAAGAATTTCGTCCTCGAAATTAAATACCTGAATCAGAAAACAAATAAGGATAGTCCTTTCTCATTCGATCTTCTGTTTCCCAAGTGGCTTCTTCTACTGAATGACTTTTCCAAAGTACTTTTACCAATGGTATTTCTTTGTTTCGCAATTGTTTGGTCTTATACCCGATAATTGCTACTGGTTCTTCTACGTAACTCAAATTATCAGCAATCTCTATCTCTTGGTCCTTCAATACATGAGTAGGGTCTGACCGATACTTCCTTAGCATGCTCACATGAAAGACATTGTGAATTTGAGCTAACTCTGGTGGTAATGCCAATTTATAAGCAATCGGACCAATTCTTTCAAGAATGTCATAAGGCCCTATGTACCGCGGACTAAGCTTCCCTTTCTTCTTAAACCTTAGTACGCCTTTCCAAGGTGATACACGAAGAAAAACTTTGTCCCCTACTTTATATTCCTTTTCCCTTCTATGTTGATCAGCATAACTTTTCTGTCTATCTTGTGCCGCCTTGATTCTTTCTCTTACTATCTTCACCTTTTCAACTGTGTCTTGTACTATTTCTGGACCCTCCAAAACTCTCATCCCTTCTTCATCCCAACAAATAGGACTTCTGCATTTTCTTCCATAAAGAGCCTCATACGGTGCCATTCCAATACTACTATGATAGTGATTATTATAAGAGAATTCCATTAGAGCAATATATTCATCCCACGCACCTTTGAATTCCATAGCATAAGCTCGAAGCATTTCTTCCAAAGTCTGAATTGTTCTTTCTGATTGACCATCTGTTTGAGGATGAAAAGCAGTGCTAAAGTTCAATTTTGTGCTCAATGCCTGCTGTAAACTTCTCCAAAATCGAGATGTAAATCGAGGATCTCTATCTGATACAATAGACACAGGTATTCCATGTAATCTGACAATTTCATTAACATACTTCTTCGCCAAATTCTCCAATGAACAACCCCATTGTATGGGTAAAAAGTGGGCTGATTTTGTCAATCTATCAACAATAACCCAAATAGCATCATTCTTTCTTGGAGTTTTCGGAAACCCGTACACAAAATCCATAGTAACCATCTCCCATTTCCAAACTGGTATAGGTAATGGTTGTAATTTCCCTGCTGGAGCTTGATGTTCAATCTTTACTTGTTGACATATCAAACACTTTGAAATGTATTCAGCAATATCCTTCTTCATTCCAGACCACCAAAAATGAGAGCGTAAGGTATGATACATTTTTGTCATTCCCGGATGCATAGCATATGGAGCAGTATGAGCTTCTTCTAAAATTTCCTTCTTCAAATTATCAACATCAGGCACACAAATTCTTTGTCCTAACATCAAAGTATCATTTTCTACTGTAAAATCAGTGCTCTTTCCTTGCTTGACATTTTCCATAATCTCTTTTAATTGAGGATCTCGAGCCTGAGCTTCCTTAATTCTGTCATGTAACACTGGTCTTACCTTGAAGTTAGCTAATAATGCACCATTTTCGCCTAATTTTAAGTCAACATCCATTGCTCGCAATTGAACTAAGTATGGGAGTTTAGAAACTTGAACATTAGCCATTACACTACTGGATTTTCTACTTAAGGCATTAGCTACAACATTCGCTTTTCTCGGATGTTATTCTATCGTGAAATCATAATCTTTTAACAATTCTAGCCATCTCCTCTGCCTCATATTCAATTCTTTCTGACTCAACAAATATTTCAAACTCTTATGATCAGTGAAAATCTAAAAAGTTTCTCCGTACAAATAATGCCTCCAAATTTTCAAAGCAAACACAATCGCAGCCAGTTCTAAATCATGCACTGGATAAGATGATTCATATGGTTTTAATTGTCTAGATGCATACGCAATTACCTTCCCGTGTTGCATCAGAACACAACCCAAACCTTGGTGAGAAGCATCACTGTAAACAATAAATCCACCAGTGCCAGTCGGAATTGTCAAAATCGGAGCTGCAGTCAATCGTTTCTTTAATTCATCAAAACTTTTCTGGCAATCATATGTCCACTGGAACTGTACATTCTTTTGTAGTAATTTTGTCATTGGAGCAGCAATAAGAGAAAACCCATCAACAAATCGTCGATAATACCCTGCTAATCCCAAAAAACTTCTTACTTCTGCTACGTTTTTCAAAGCTTTCCATTGAACCACAACTTCGATCTTTTTAGGATTAACCTGAATGTCTTGACCAGAAACCACATGTCCCAAAAATAAAACATGATTCAACCAAAATTCACATTTGCTAAACTTTGCATATAGTTGTTTTTCTCTCCAAATTTGAAGCACAATTCTCAAATGTTGCTCATGTTCTTCATTGCTTTTCGAGTACACAAGTATGTCATCAATGAAAACAATGACAAACTTGTCAAGATACTGTTGAAATACCTTGTTCATCAAAGCCATGAAAGCTGCAGGTGCATTCGTCAAACCAAATGGCATCACCAGAAATTCGTAATGTCCATATCGAGTTCTAAAAGCTGTTTTTGGAACATCTTGCGCTGAAATTCCGAGTTGATAATACCCTGACCTCAAATCAATTTTAGAAAATACACATGCTCCTTGCAATTGATCGAACAAATCATCAATATGAGGTAAAGGATATTTATTCTTCACAGTTACTCGATTCAACTGTCTGTAATCAATACAAAGTCGCATAGTGCCATCCTTTTTCTTAACAAACAATACCGGAGCACCCCAAGGAGACACACTAGGTCTGATAAATCCCTTATCAAGTAACTCTTGTAACTGCTTTTTCAACTCTTTTAATTCCACTGGAGCCATTCTATATGGAGAAATAGAAATCGGTGCGGTTCCTGGAACTAAATCAACGGTAAATTCTGTTTCTGTATCAGGTGGCAATCCTGGTAGATCCGCAGGAAATACATCGGGAAATTCTTTAACAATAGGAATATCATCAAGTGATACATCTGATACTTTGGTGTCAATAACATGTGCTAAATATGCCTCACATCCACCCTTGATTAACCGAAAAGTATTAATTGCAGAAATTAAACAAGTCGGTACTATCTGACGTTCACCCTGAAAAATGACTTTTAGCTTATCTGATGTCTCTAAAATAACTTCCTTGGTGAAACAATTTACTACTGCATGATGTTTTTCCAACCAATCCATACCCAAAATCACATCAAACTCTCTAATAGTTAATCTAATCAAATCCACACTTAATATAATCTTGTCAATTTGAATCGAACAATTTCTGTACACCTGATTTGCAATCACCAATTCACCCAAAGGAGTTCCCACATATAGATCAAATCCCAAAGGTTCACAAGCCATATGCAATTGCGATGCCAAGTTTGATGATATAAATGAATGAGTTGATCCAGGATCAATTAATGCACAAACATCCATGTTGCAAATAGAAATCTTACCGGTAACAACTTCTGGTGCATCAATAGCTTCTTGTCGAGTCATGGCAAAAACGCGAGCCTGTGTTGGAGGCCTAGAACTCTGAGCCTCAGATCTACCAATATTGCTTGTTGTTATTCCTCTACCCCTACCTCTACCTGCTATTACACCAGCTCCCCTGCCTCTGGTATTCTGAACTGTAGCCTCTGATTGAGCTCTTTTAGTTGCTTCTATTCGTTTTGGACAATCACGTATTAAATGTTCAAAAGAGCCACATAAGTAACATGCTCCAGTCAGTTTCCTGCATTCGCCTTCATGCAATTTACCACATAGCATACACTGAGGTTTTTGTCCCGAGTTTTGTCCCTAACTTTGTCTCGAATGAGTTTGCACATTTGTTCTTCCTCCTCTATTCCCAGAATATCCTCCTCTAGCTATAAACTGTGATGGAGAAGAATTTGTTTGATGCTTAGCAGACTTTTTACTTTGGTCACCACTAAAATCACTGTAACCTCTTCTAGCTTTATAATCTGCTTTCTCTTTTTCTAGTCTTTCAGCCCTAACTACAGCATTTTTCAACTTTAGATAACTTTGAAGTTCAAATGATGATATCTTGGTTCGAATTTTATATCTAAGCCCATCCTCAAATTTCCTGCATCTATCCTTTTTAGTCGCCACTAATGTTGGTACATAACTGGATAGCTGATTGAACTTAACTTCATACTCGGCCATTGTCATCCTCCCTTGTCTTAAGTTCAAAAATTGTTTTCTTTTATCATCAATGTACACATCAGGCATATAATTACTTTTGAATTCCCGCACAAAATCATCCCAAGTCAAGATAGGAGGCTGAATAGTGCTCCCCGGGATAGTCTCCCACCAGTCATAAGCATCATCTTGAAGTAAAAATACCGCATAATCGAACTTCTCATCAGGAGTACAATGCATCATATTGAAAACTCTTTCCAACCTTTTTAACCATCTTTCCGCTATTGTAGGATCTGTAGTTCCCTCGAATTCTTCTGCACCTTGTTTCTTCAATTTATCGAACCTTCTTTCTCTTTGGACAAATGTTGCAGGTGCTTGCACCACAGGTATTTCCTGATGATGCTGTAAATTTGATGCATGAGAATGCATAGGTGATGCAGATGTAATAGGTTGGATTTCTACAGGTTGATTTACGGCTGGTCCCTCTCTCCTCGGGTTAACATTTTGGTTCTCATCAGCCCTATATGAATATGATAACAAGTTATAAGATAACATATACTAATCTCATATTATGTATGCATTTGTATGTCCCTATGACCATATCCCCGCTCTGATACCAACTGAAACACCCTTATCATATAATAACTATAGAAAAATACCATAAAATTTTTTTTTTTGTACAAAAATATTCATATATTAACACAACCATAATATTTCACATCAACTCTAATATCATTCGTTTATATTACAAACCATAATTATGTTCGATTAGAAAAACCAAAACCCGACCACTTTCTATTCTATATGCTTGTCATGTGAGGAGAGAGAGTGAGATGGACACAGCCGTCAGACCTTTCTTCCATGATAGCTACAGGTAAGAACCTTCTAGTACAATACTTTATCTACAACTTCAACAACTGAAAAATATAGCGATTTATATGGGTCGCCACTCAGTGAATATAAACAATCAATGAATTTAACAATCACATACAGTTACACCTTCAAAATAAACATATAGTCATTCTTATATACTATTAGATGATTCATTTATTTAATTTTTGTGACATTTCCGGCCAAACTATTGCCCCGGGATACATGTAACATTTGTAACAGATAACAATTAATTTGCTGGCCAGCTATATAACAATTGGTTGACCTTTCGGTCCAGATAACAATTGGTTGACCTTTCAGTCCATTTGTCAAATATTGCAATTGGTTGACCATATAGGTCCAGATAACAGAACATGTATTGCAATGTTTGATCGGCTATATCACAACGTCTCTCTTTATTTCATTTGTTCCTGTATAATTGCGTATATCATGAATAATTCATTTATCTCAAGTTTCACCCAATAAACATATGTTCATATAATTCAAATTTTGCAAATAACATATAATCATTCAATTCACAACAATTCACCAAACATTCAAATATCACATATCAAAACATTTCACCCATTCATATCATGTTTATACTCACAGATGGAATGCTAATTTCCACGAAATCGAGTTGTTTCCTCCTCTTGAACACTTTCACGACCTCGTGTTCCTATAAGCATAAATTCACATCAATACATTTCACCTTGTGTTGTTTTCTATTTATAAAGTTTTCATGACTTAAACCATTGTTACTTGTATACTTGTTCATATGACCTTGCTCTACTTAAAAATTCATAACTTTCAATTCACCTCTCCAAATGATCTGATTCCTTTTTTATTCTATCCCTAATATACAAGGCTATAACATACTAAAACCTCAAAAATTTTAGAGTCTTATACGATTTATAGGGAATTTTCCATCAAAACCTATTTCAGTCCCGTTTTACCTGGACAGCAACGTAATAAAACGGGTATAACTCTCTCTACACAATATGAATCGACCTGATTATTTTTCCTACTTAAACTATACACATAAGGGAATAACATATCCAAAAATCAGAATTTTCTAAGCAGTATAACAATCCCAGATTAATTTTGAAACTCACCCTATCTCTTTGATCATCCAATTCTGCACACTTCATCTTATAAAAATCATAACTATTGATCTACTTGTCTAAAAATTCTCAAATTTTGCAGGATGAATCTTGACATAAAGAAGAACAATTCATCTTCTTACTAAAACTGCTAATTCTAACTTTAACCTAACAAAAATCGCACTACAAAATTACTGAAATACCTGATTCCTTCCTTCTAGATCTCTTCTTCTCTTCTTCCTTTCTCTTTGTTCTTTGCTTTGTGTTTTAGGAGATGAAGAACTGATCTAATTCTTATCAGTTCATAAAAAGATCTAAGGGGCAAAAGACCAATTTGCCCTCAAGTTCTTTATTTATTACAAATACTAACTATACTAAATACATGTACATATATCTATACCATACTAATACTAATTCTAATACTGATTCTTATACTTAAATCCTTATGATATATCACAATTTTATTCAACTTTATATGTTCTAATAATAATTTTATATCTATAACATAACTTTACTCCACTTATTCCTTAAAATTCTATAGCCATATAATTCGATACCTAGATATTAACTATCGTATTTTGTATGGTTGAAATAACTATTACTTTCACTAACCAATTTTAATAAATATAACATGTAAAATTTAAATATAATGACATATAACAGATGTGGACAAATGCAAATATAATGCATGAAATGGGATATTATATATATATTATAGCTGGTTAAAATATATTCATTGATGTATGTATACAAAAGTCCTTGACATATCATAGCATGAAGTCAGAGAAATTATAGTTAGACTATATTTGGTGGAACCTACTTCATGTGCAATTATGATTATGTCTAAACTATCCCTAGTCAGAGTGTCATCAAGAAAGGATATTGATGAAACGGAAAGACTAGCATGTGGTCAACTTTCTTGGAAAGGGTCCAAGCAGTTAATCTCCTAAAGACTGAAGGTGGTGCCTTAAGCTCGACACATGGATATATCTGGGAGATATATTGGAGACCGCAGCAAGATAAACACTTGGTATAAATATCAATGTGATAGTGTTCATCTTCATGCAATAAGCTTTGCGAATGTCCTCATACTTGAGATGCTAGTTGCCTTGTGTGGTACTATTGCTATACTTTGGGTCATTGCTATGCACTCATTAATTTAGGGTGCTACGGGTGATTACGGGTATAGTGATAACAACACATTGGTAGACTGAGTAGTCGGAAAGAATCCATCGCTCCGGATATATTGAGGAGTTGTACCTGGCCACTTGTTGAAGTGATGATTGCCATAAACCTCTGATCAGAGTATGTGTTTGATAGAAATGGTTTCTAGTCAAACACACTATGGTAAAAGGCAATATACTTCAGTAACAAGTACATAACTGGGATAGCTTGGAGCAACCTTGCTATTAGTAGGTTAACACTTTAACTGAACCCAATAAACCAGATGGTACTAATATTAAAGAATGGAAGGAATTTATCGCACTGGATAACTATTGCATTAACCGGGATTAAGTCATAAGCATAAATGACGTTCCGAGTAATGGGGGATGGTAGACCCTTGCTAGAGGCGTACTACAGTCGTTTAAGGTAATCGAGTTCTATTCACGGTCTAGAGCATCGAGCCAATGGTTCCATTAGAACAAGGGTTGGTTAAGCCTTAACAGCTCAATACTTCGGGATCCTATAAGGTCACACACATTGGACCTTCATCGGACTAAGTAAAGAACTAATAGATTTATTTTATTACAAGAATATAACATAAATAATAATTGGATTATTATTTGATTGGTTAAAATTGATTAAATCAATTTTCGATAGACCAAGGAATTTATTTTGACCGGTAACTAATTAATTAGTCATAAATAAATTATAATTGATTAGATCAATTTTGGTTGGACCAAGAAATTTATTTTGACTGATAACTAATTTATTAGAGTCAAAAATATATATTTATTTGAAAGGATTTAAAGGGAATTTTGCATTGGCGAGTTAAAACCGAGAAGTATAAAATATTTTCTACAATGTTCGGTTGCACGAAATACACCGAAAGGTGCGCGAACACTGCTGGGCAGTGTTCGCGGTGGCCCTTATTCATGGGCTGCATAAAGGCAGCCCATGAATGCAAGGTTACCACATGCAGCACGTGCATGTGGACTCCCATCCCACATCGCTAATGGGGAGCAAATTTTTGCTCCCCAAGCCTATATATAGGCTGTCCCTCCTCCTTTTAAAACGTACCAAGCTCAAAGCATAAATTCTAAGCGAGATAATTAATCTCTCGGGTACTTGAGCAAGTTATTTTTGTGGAGCCTGAATTTATTCGGGCACCGCTAGTTTATATTTTGAGGTTTCTTAGTTTTTCCTCCAGGGGAGGTTTTGGTTGGTGGGATTCGTGTGGATACTGATAGAGGCTATCCTACGACTGGAGGCTTATGCAAGAAGGTCCTGCAAAAGCACGCTTCAACTGGTAAGTTCTTTTTCTTTCTCTTTTAATTATTAAGTCTTTTTCTTTAAGTGTTTTTAGACTTAATAATTATGCTTAGGTTATTTTTGCATGCTTAGTTTATTTTATGCTTAGGTTATAACTTAGAGTTATAACATGCTTAGTATAAAATAAATATGCTAGGATATAATTTGGAATTATGGTATGCCTAGTCCTTTAGCATGCTAACCTAGGTAGAGAATTATTTAGTTAAGGCTTTATTTAATTTATATGCAACTAATAGGAGTTCATGGGACAGGGACAAAATTTTGAATTTCCGTCATGCCTTTTATGCATGTTCAATTTGACTTTCAGTTCCCAATATAAAGTCCATTAGAAAAACATATAAACATGGCATAAACTTGTGGGTGTTGGAAACAATTGTTATTAAAAGAGTAAATCATGAAAAGATTTCATAAATAATAACATTAACTTGAAAAAAAAAATCATAGAACTCATGACTTTCTGAAAATAGCAAGCAAGAGATTGTTTCAAGTCAAGTTCAAGCTATGAGTTCAACAAGTAGCCCCTTTTCCCAATCTTTTCAAATATAATACAAAGAGAAACACTTACTGTCCATAGAATAGAACATGGATTTAATAGATCTCTCCAACACATTTGTTATAAACATGTACTATTGAAGTTATGCTCACAAAAAAAATCTTAATTACTTGTTTGTAGGTCTCTCAACGCGCGCTTGGACTCTGGAATTTGGCAATGTCTTGAAGGCATATAACTTCAACTCGCCATCAAAGGACTAGCAAACTTCCTCTACTATTGTTGGTGCTTCTTTATCCCACCATGTGCCAGTCAGGGCAATTCCACCTCCCCCACCCCCAGCTCCAAACTTCAGCAAGAGAACACATCATAAACCAAGCTATGAATTGCATAAAGTAACAATACCATAAAATTAGATCTGGAAAATACTTACAGATATTTCTAGTTCATATACGGTATTATTCATATAAATCCAACTCCGGTCCATTATCTTTAATTCTATAATCTATTTAAAAAACAAATGAGTTCCACATAAGGTAAGTTCTCTATACATTTAGGTACAAGTAATTGTATGTTAAACTCAATAAATAGATAGCAATTCAGAATTGCAAGTCCCCCGGATTCCATTTTCACAAACTGGTAAAATGATCAATTGATATATTCTGCACTTCTACTAGTTCCAGATCAATTACAAGTTTGTTTCTTGAATCAAAATAACATACCAAATACCTTAATTGTTCATAACCAACATTGTAACTTTCTTTTATTCATTGCAAAATTGTAGCACAACTAGTTCTCATATATGTAAACTACACCAGTATTCATAATCATTTCTTCAAGTTTTCCATATTCTCACTATATAATTAAACGAGCTCAGTTTTGAACTATGATAGGGAGATGAGAGTGACATGCCAACTGATCAATATAAAGCATAATAATGCATATGTGAAATCCTTGATAAATCATTTGAGCGAACAAGAGAACAGAGGGAACTATAAATTTGGTATAAGCAACTTTGTATCAAGTCTAACAGAGCTTAAATCTAACAGAGCCGGCTCTATCCGTAGTCTAAGAGTACAGCAGCTTAGGACTCCTAATTAAAAGCGGTTCATATTTTTTATCATGTATGAATGTATATATATAAGGTTTAACAAATTTTATGAAGGTCAATGTTAATAATTTAAAATATTTTTCATTTAATTTTTATTATAATATAATTTAGTTTTACATAATTTGTTTTGATCAAAGAAGCTCCAATTTCTTATTTCGAATAGAAATTTCAAAATGTCAGGAAGAGTTATGACTACGTGATAGTTGGTCCACCTATAAAGTAGATAAGAACAATTGTTCAGCCTCATAAATCATATTCAACTTTGATGGAGCCTCTTTTATTTTTAATCTACTTTTGTAACATATTTTGTTTGACTAGCTCGCCGGATTTGATATTATAATAGCAATAGTATAATGCCAATTCAATAGACAGCCGCCAAAGACCAAGACAAATGGTATTATTATTTGGTTAATTAGTTTATCATCATACATGCATTTGTTTTACAGTATTTGGAAGTTATTAATTTATGTCTTTTTACTTTATTGTTTCTTAAATATGAAACTTGTTATAAACATCTCGAATGATATTGTCCGTTTTGGCGTCGTTTACATCTAACCTCATGGTTTTAAAACGCGTTGTGTAAGTTAAGGCCTTCAGGGCCCTATTTATATATAAGTTCAATAAATCTTCTAAGAGCGATGTGAAATTCATTCCTAACAAATTCTTTTATTAAAATTCTTCCATGACCCTACGAGTTTGCATTGATTTTGACTTTTATCCTTCCCTTATCTTAATATAATAAACCCATTATTAAATCATGTATTGAATAGTATAACTACAAATCATAGAACTCGTGTGCTTGGAGAAATTTAGTCCAAACTTATTTCATATTTTGAGGTAATTCCCAATTTATGGGGGCTTTCCTTAATATTGTATTTCTAATTTTCTATACAACCTCACAACTTGAAAAATGGAGAAAATGCATCGTAATAAGTATTGCAATGGTTTAGTATTTTAGTAAAGGTACTATTCTCGTCCGAAAAAAATCACATTTCCCCAATTTGGTATCCCCTTCTATGTCCCTCATTCATTTTTCGACATGTCCCAAGTTTGTAAGAGATGTGATGAAAAGTAGGAAAGTAAATTTAAAAAATAATTAAATAATAATAAAAATTGTCAAGTGTCAAAAAAAAAATGGGAGACATAAAAGAGGACACCAAATTAAGAACAAGTGATTTTTTTCATTCTCGTCCTAGTACTTTTGGACTTTTAATGAGATAGTACAATGTATTTAAATCTCAACCTAAATTATATATTGTTAAGGGGTGCAATGGAAAAAAAACCGAAAATACAAGGATTTAAGATGTTATTTTATATTCTTTCAAAATGTACAATGGGATGAGTTAGACTCGTTCGTCAAGTAGGTGGGATTGGGCTCGGTCGGGCTTCATATTAAAAATATTAACCCAAACTCATGAATTGAAACTTTAGGTTTGAACTGAACTTATTAAGTCTTTTTAAAACCCGACCCATAATTCACATATAATTTTTTCCTTTAATATTTTGTAAACTAAATTAATAAAAATTATAATTTCAATATAAAAATATTTAAATTTTATGTACAATTACATATTTCAATAAAATTTCTTTATATATAGTTAAATAATAAAACTATTATTTAACCAAACAAAATAAATATAATTTTTTATACCAATTCAGGTTCGGGTTAAACTTGAGTATTTATGTAACGCCTCCCTATAGGGAGCGCCACCGTAACAATACTCACCCAATCAACAACTCTACTCCATTATATAGAGTTCAATACTTATAGATTACAATATGTGCAAATACAAATATAATGTTTCCAACTCCAAATATTTCTCAATGTTACTTTATTCTCAAAATATTCCTCAATACCACTTTATATTTCTCACACTATCTAGTACATGTCATTATTCTACAAACCATAATATTACATTAAAATACATATCCACCTCGAGTCTTTCCTTATTTGCTCTTTAAGCTGATCCACCTGTACCACTTTGGTCCAAGCTATCTACAAGTTCTCCACCTACACGTAGAAAATCAACTACACGCTAAGCAATTTGCTTAGTGGTGTGCATAGAAAAAAAATATAACAACTTTGAACATTTTTAAAATAGAAACAATGTATAATCAAATTTATATCCAATTTTTCCAAACACTTTAACCATATATCGCCCAAAGTCAACAAGTCCTGAATAACGGTAAAATGGATACGGGAGCGGACAAGCCCGAAGCCAAAGCTTCAAAATCAATATATCGGTCAAGCCCGAAGCCGAAGCTTCAAAAATCAATATATCGATCAAGCCCAAAGCCGAAGCTTCAAAAATCAATATATCGGTCAAGCCCGAAGCCGAAGCTTCAATATCAATATATATATATATATATATATATATATATATATATATATATATATATATATATATATCATAATATCGGCCAAAGCCAGAAGCCAAAGCTTCAATTGTTTGTACAGTACTGTACCCCCCTTTATTGGCGCCAATCTACCCTGACCCGTATTCTGCTCGTTTAATAAGGGCAATAAATCAAAGTAACATCTTAAAAATTCCAGTATAAACCATCAATCATAATTCAACATAACTTCAGTAATTAAGAATCCAAATCCCAAATTTTTAAGCATCAAACTTCAATTAAAACTCATTAAAATCAATATCATACTTTCCAGAATTTTTCCAGGTTTCGTAACCTGACTTCCCCTGCATTTTTCACTATGAAAACATCACCCAATCGAAGAACTTTCTTCTAAACATAAATAGACACATGTCTTAGCTTTCCAAAACCATCAGAATCACAGAAATTCAAATTGTATAACCAAAGTTATGATCAAAATACTAAACAGTGTACCAAGCTGAGATTTTCCGAAAACAGATTTCGTGACTCAACTTCAAACGAAAATTTCACATTGAAAACGATCGAAATTCGATAAGGTTTGTTCTGAACATATGTTCATTACTTTCTGTAGATATCAATAGAATCAAGAATCTTTCAAATCAGTTTTATATAACGAGAGAAAACATTAAAACAAAACAGGTATATAATCTGGAAAATTTCCCGAAAAACCGAGAAATCGAAATTCGAGACACAAACCTTTTTCTATGCTCTTTCTAGCTCTCTTCTACCCCTTTTGCCTTTGATTTACTTGAAATAGCTTCCTCTACAACAGCCATATATAATTCTATCAAGATATTGCATATATAAGCTTCCTAATACCATAAATATGCTTAATCTATGTGAGCACGGGATTTTGCAGTCCCTCTCGCGAGACAATGATGACGTGTACCCGATTTTAATACCTCAAAATAAAAGTTCTCTTTAGAATTTTTATTACCGAAATAATATTCCTTGTGAATTTTATAATTGGTAGAATCCAGTTCGGCGTGGCCGATAACGCGTCCGGTAGGAGCTTGAACCGATGATTTACACCCAAATAATAAATACCCTTTAAAATATTGTTAAAAGTCATAAAGATGCCTTTTTTCCACTAATAAACCACTTTTCCCGACTTTTTGGCTGTTTTTGACCCACTAACTCGAGGCATGTTGAAGGTTGATGCCGCCAAGAGCATCACCCATGTCGCCGGCGATATGACCATACCGCCGGCGACATGGATCATACCGCCGGCGATATTATCATGTCGCCGGCGACATGACTTGAAGCGGGTCCTCTTACAGACAGCCTTTTCGACCACTTTCGGTGGAATTATTAAAAAAAGCCCCAAAAAGCACCCCATTTCACCTATAAAAAGGCACCTTGGGCTGCACTTGAAAAAAAAAGGAGAAAGCAAAAGGGATTTTAAAGGTGGAAATAGATGATAGTGAGATAAGAATTAGATAAAACAGAAAAAACGGGATTCCGACCCATTTTTCCTGGTTTTTCTTCTTTGAACTCTCTGATTGTGAGTTGAAATCGACAAAACCTTAAGTCAAAATCATTTTAGTAGAATTTAGAAATCAAAAGACACTTAAAATCATTACTAAATCATCGTAACAAGCTCCCCGGAGGTGTTTTAATCGGATCTCGAAGAGGTGGATTCACAATCCCGAGGTAAAAATCCTGAGTCTCATAGCTCTTTGGCATTATTATTATTGTTTTGCACTAATTTTTGTTGATTTATATTCATTTTTGAGTTTTCGGTCACTTTGACTGCTAACCGCTGCTGCAGCAAGAAATCGGAGTCGCCGGAGACATGTGATGTTCCTGGCTGTATCAACCATGTCGCGAGGGGCATCGTTGGTACCGCCGTTAGCATCACATTCCCCAGAGACCTCGCTTTCTCGCAGAACCCTTTCTTTACGGTATTCAGAAAGCCCTGTGCCCATCTGCATGCTGATGTCGCCCGAGACACAATCGATGTCGCCGGCGGCATCATCCAGGCCGCCAGCGACATCAACTTGGTCTTCGGCGGCATCAGATGCCATCGGCGGCTTGGCTTTCCGGACAGCAGTATTGTTTTCGTTTATTTCCAAACTAATTTATTTTCTAAAGCTAGGACCTATAGTGCAACGATGGAGGTTCGAAACCTCCTGAAAACAGGCCCGCCTCACAACAAGTGGTATATTCATTTGTAATCCGATTAAAGCAACAATCGAATTTGAAATTTGGATAAAAATGGAATTTTCCCCTCAAATGCCATTCGAACCTCATTTTAGCCATTCAATCGGGCTTTATGATATTATAAATAAGATATGCCATATTCGTGTCAACTATCATCTGCAGGTGGGTATATATCGGACATTCGGGTATTTTATTTGTTAAGTAGAAAATGTATAGGACTTGAAAACCTTGTAATAATTCTACTTTCCGCACTTACTTTTCTTTTACGATTGTAAATATTTTATTTACCGCTTCAATTGCTTGATAAATGCGAAAACCACAAAATAACTGAAAATACAAATAAATAGGGTGGATTAAACCGATTAAGAAAGAATGAAATATCCTAATTTGGCCTAATGAAAAGTAGATAACATCATCCGAACTCGGAATCTCTACGTAAGGTATGGTCCAACCACCCGGTGGGAAAATCGTATCGAAAATTTCCCGGTTGAGCTGAACCGGGTGGCGACTCTATTCTAAGTACGGGATTTCGATCTCGTATCTTTTAAGCATTAAAATATGCAAAATCATTTTCTTTTCAACCACATCACACTCACCTCCCCGACACACCGAAACGGGCCGGCCCGACAGGGTCCGGCCCCCGCGCTCGCAGCCGCACGAAACGTCGTCCGCTCACAGTGGCGACTCTGCTGGGGATCTTCTTTAAACTTGAATCTTCTTTCATAGTTTAAAAGATTTTGATGATGTATTGAAATCATTGGCCAAATTAAAACTTCATTCTTTTCTTATGACGTCTTGTCCTCACGCGTGTAGATAGTTCGGTAAATCTAGGTACCCTGTTTCACCCGAGAAGCTCACAAAGTATCACTCATGCCCTGTTGGAATTGAGGATGCCTAGTGGGTGGATCACTCGTTTTAACCAACACGTAAACTCTCATGACCGCGCCCATTCGGGTAGTGATTGAGTAAACGTGGAATCAAGGTAAACGGGAACCTTCTACATCAACAACCCTATACCAAAGCCGCGTTAGAAAAAGCCTTAGCACATCATTCCCTTTAGGATTACCCAAAATGAATAAAATAATTGGGACGCGCTACTTTCGCCATTTCCGGTGAAGCAGCCAAACTCCATCCTACCAAAGAGGCGTTACGCGGGAGTCAAAAGGTTGGAACAGGGCCGATTCGCATGCTAAGTGCTCTATGATCATGCACCCCCATACATCGGCTTTAAGGACCGAAAATAAATCAACTTGCCCTTACCACTTCCACCCGTGGAAGAGGTTTAGCAACATGTGTAGGACTTCTCTTGTACCTCTATTGCATCATCACATATCGCTATGTATGACGCGAGGTACACACGTCTCATATATGTTGGAGGGATAAGCCATCACATCATCTCTAACCACATCTACGTGCAGCCATGCGCACTACACTTCCAGGGCACAAAAAGCATGCATACCACGCATATCATTCACCAATCCACGTATGACCTGATCCGCTGCCTACCATTTCAGCTACGAGGAGGCGCACTGACCGTCGTACCCCTGCCTGGAAAAGGATAGAACATCGCCTGATACGTCGTACTCCGACCCCGGTTGCCACCACGGAAGTTGAAGGAATCCCCCATACCGATTCCAGCGAGGAATCAGATTCAGAGCGAGTTCAGTTAAGCCAAAATTCCCCTCGACTGACCATGTCTCTCCCAAGAAACGAAGGGACCCCCCCTCTAGAAGAGCCCTTTGGTCCCACTTCCAGCTCGGGAACAGGATCCCAACCACCTCCTGGTTTTGACTTGACCAGTGCTATGATGCAGTTCTTAAACTCGGATGCTTTCCAAGCCTCTATCCAAACTACCGTTGAGGCAGCAGTTAAGCGAGCTCTAGAAAACAAGAATTCTGATCGGGTATCGGCGTCTGACATCCAAGCCCCGAACTGTACGACACTGACCAGTTTGGTAGAGGCAGGACCTGTCGCACCTTTACTTCAATCAAGCCAACCCTTGGTGAGTCCATTCCAGTTTGGACAGGCTTCGGCTCTCTTGTCAGCTTCAACCACTCCACCGGCTGTACCTTTCAACCCGAGACCTTTCGCCCAAACCTCCACTCCCCTGACATTCAATCACCAAAGCCCATCATCTCAGCCTCTACCCTCATTTACACCTCCACAGTTTGTTGTAACTCCTAAAGGTACCACTTACCCCCAAAATCCATTTGCCAGCCATCTGACTGTCCGTCCTACGCTGCCTCCAACATTCAGCGACCAGGTCACACAACCTCCGGGTGTGACACCGGAGGTAGCCGCTTTCATTCAACAAATGATAGCTTCTCGGGCCGTCAACGACCAGGTCGTGCATTCTCCGGGCGCGACACCCCAGGCACCGACCGTCTCTCACAAACCGATCAGCGACCAGGTCACGCAACCTCCGGGCGTGACACCAGAAATCCAAGCTTACATCAACCGCCTCATCATTAATAAAAAACCTGAAAGGGACGAGGATTGGGTCCCCGATAATTTTACTATGCCAAACATGGCTCATTATGATGGCTCGGGAGCACCCGCCTCTCACATCATAATGTACGAAAGGGTGATGCGCGTAAAGAAACTAAGTGACAAAGTGCTGGCCGAGATGTTTCCTTGTTCTCTTCGGGGACCTGCACTCGAGTGGTACCACACCTTGCCGCAGCATATTGTCGCTGACTGGACGCTCTTATCTGAGGCTTTGAAAGTACACTACGGGTTCAATACTATGATGGAAACGACCCTCCAACATCTTGAGAGGGTCCGTCAAATGCCCAACGAAACCTTTAAGCAGTACTTCAATAGATGGATGTCGACCCAAGTCTTGATGAAGTCTAAGCTTAGCCTAGAGGAAATGATTGTCAAACTCCTCGAAGGATCTCTCCCCTTGTTCCGCAAGGAAATGGCTACGGATTCCTTCCTTTCTTACAAGGCTGTGTTTGAGAAAGCAGAAAAAATTGAGCGCGAGGCAGAGCGCGAGAAGGCCGAAAGAGCAGGCAAGCCGTGGTTTAGAAAAAATGAAGCGCAACCCTCGGCCCTAGCACCGGCTAAACCAAAAACACCGGCCGCTATCCAAACCATTTCTCATACCCCAGCTACGCCATTTGCAACCAAACTAACTCCATCAACGATTGCCGCGGTCCAACCACCTCGGCCCCCTTTTGTTTTGACCAACCCCTATAAATTGCCCCTGCGGGTCATCTTCCAACGGTTGAGGGAAGCGGGTTTTATACAGTCCCTTCAAGAATACAAGCCACCCAAACCTGAAGATAAGAACAACTTCTGTAATTATCACGTCCAGGTGGGGCACCAAACCAACAACTGTAAGGCCCTACTCTCAGCTATTCAGCGATTGGTTAGCGAGGCAAAGATTGCTGAACCAGATAAGGCCCCGAGCACTATGAATAACCCTTTGCCAAGCTTTGAAAGTAAGGTCGGGATGGTCCAATCTGGTTTACTTGAAGCCACGGTCCTCGACCTCCTTGCCCAGGGGCCGAGCAGTAGTAATGTCATCCTGGTCATCGGTTCAGGCCTTCCATCTTGCTCAGTTTTTGAACTTATCAATCAGGCCAACCCAGGAGTTAACTCCATTCAAGGAATGGAAAGGGATTCGAGCCAACCAAAACAAGAGAGTCGTAGGTCTAAACCATTTGTGGCAAAGAGAAGGAAAGCTGAGGGAAAGGCGCTATTCAGTGTAGATTCTTTTGTTTCGAAGGAGAACTATTCTGATGGGGAGGGGGAAATAGCTCGGGAATCCAAGGCCATAAGTACCAACTTGTTCAAGGTCGACCACCATGACCTTTTTAGTGTGGATAAATATGAACTACGAGACCCAGGTTCGGACACTGAAGAGCAGCAGTACCTATTCGAGACGCGAACCACCAAGAGCGTCTTACTCGATAACGTCCTCAATATCACCCGGAGTGGTCGTGTATATCAGCCTGAAGACCGATATCTCCGTCTAAATAAAGACCCGATTCCTGGTAGGGTTGGAACTACAGCGAGGCCCCCTTCTCCACCTCCACCTATCCCTACTAGTATTGAGGTTGACCCCCTCATTACCCAGTTGAAAAACACCCAAGCCCGATACAGCATCTGGCAGCTGGTAATTGACTCAGAAAGGCATCGTAAGGGTTTGATCAAACGGCTCCTTGACCTGGAGGCTAATCCGACCACCTCGGTCGTTGAGATGTGCGCCACGATAGGAGAAGGCATTCCCCCAAGAAAAGGGCCTCAGATCGTGTTTGATAGTTTTGATCTTACACTTGAAGGAAGGGATCACAATAGGGCCTTGTTCATCCGGGTTCAAATTCTTGATAAGGTCATCCCATGCGTCATGGTGGATGATGGCTCCGCCCTAAACCTATGCCCCTTAAAGATCCTTCCTCATTTGGGATTGTCAGAGGACATGCTTGAAAAGTCCGGCACTGTTATTAGAGCTTACGATGATTCAAAGCGCAATGTAATTGGGGTTTTTGAGGCAGGGGTTACTGTCGAGGGTGTCACAAGCAATGTACATTTCACCGTCCTTGACATTCCTGTTACCTATTCTCTATTGCTTGGCCGGCCATGGCTCCACGCGTTGGGCGCAGTACCCTCCACACTACACCAAAAGATCAAGCTAATCCATGATGATAGAATAATAACTATAGAGGCCGATCCCGCTTCCGTCATGGCCGTTATGGAAGCCGAAGCTAACCTAGAAAGGAGCCTTCAGATCGCTATGATTAGCAAGGCTCAAAAACCCCCTCCCCTTTGGCACAGCTACCTCCACACGGGTATGGGCAAGCTAATGAAAAAGTCTGGTTACAGGCCTGGCAGGGGTGGAGGAATACATGAACAAGGGATTATTGAGGCATTAGAACCAAAAATCCTCATCCGTGGAGTTGGACTAGGGTACAAGCCTAGAAAAGCCTATCGTCGCGTCCCTCACTGTTATTGCCGCATGGTCACTACTTGTGAAATCCAGGGAAAGAGGCTTTATAAGGGAGAGCCCGAACCAATCGAGCATGACGGAAAAATGTGGCCCGGCTTTGAAATCTTTAAAGATGTCTATGACATTGAGGCCGGTCACATGATAATTTCAGCTGAACCTGAACCTACGGAGTCTGACGTGCCTGTCAACGTGATTTCCAAAAAAGATAAGGGGAAAGATAAGATATATCCTGAAGGTGAGTCTGTCGATCCAGAAATTGAGGATGCCGTGGCAACCGTGACGAGAGCTATGGCGCTACTGATGAAGAAAGGCTGGAAAGGTAATGGGAAAGAAGATGCCACGATGGCTATAGTAGAAGAGCTCGCCAGGGCTATAACCGAAAAGGCTGACCTGTCTGAGGGGCCGTCGCGCTCCACCCCCCAAAGGACCACTTGGGAGCACAACCCAAGCACCACCCTGACAGATGATATAGAGAACACCTCTCCCATCGACATGGCCGCTGAAGCCCCTCCGCATGTGGAGGAAGATGTGGATGATGTAATTTTTAATATTTCCGATGTCTTTGATACGAACAATGCCGCCTATGAGGCTTTTTACACAATGAATAACTCCCGTTCAGCTTACTTGTTTGATGTCTTTTCGGATGGATCCATGCATTCACGTAACGATACGCATAATGTTTTTGGCATTAGTGAAACTCTATTAAGTGAAATAAACCTAAGTACGGATGACAATCCAAAAATGGTAACCATTTCCAAAGATTTAACTCCCGAGGAAAAAAGTGAGATCATAAAAGTGCTTAAGAATCATGTTAACGCTTTTGCTTGGTCATACGAAGACATGCCTGGGGTTGATCGACGAATCGCCGAGCACAGGATCCCAACTGATCCTAAATTTCGACCCGTTAAACAGAAGCTCCGCCGGTTGAGACCCGAATGGGCAGAACAAGTTAAGACAGAGGTTTCGAGGTTGATCGAAGCTCGATTCATAGAAGTAGTAGAATACCCGACTTGGTTGTCCAACATCGTCCCGGTACCAAAGAAGGATGGTAGAGTTGGAGTCTGCGTAGACTTTCGAGATCTCAATAAAGCCTCACCAAAGGATGACTTCCCTCTCCCACACATCGATGTCCTAATTGACAGTGCCGCCAGGGCGGCTATGTATTCGTTCATGGATGGGTTCTCAGGATACAATCAAATCCTGGTTAATATCGCCGATAAAGTCAAAACAGCATTCATTACTGAGTGGGGGGTTTATTGCTACAAGGTAATGCCCTTCGGGTTGAAAAATGCCGGAGCCACTTATCAACGAGCTGTAACCGCCCTACTACATGACATGATCCATAAAGAAGTGGAAGTGTATGTGGACGACATGATTGTGAAATCCGCCACTCGAGAAGAGCACCCTGCTGTTCTTGACAAGTTCATGACTCGCATTGAAAAGTACAATCTTCGTCTAAATCCAAAGAAATGCGTGTTTGGAGTCACCTCCGGCAAGCTGTTAGGACACGTGGTTAGCCAAAAAGGGATTGAAATGGACCCAGACAAAGCCAAAGCCATCAGGGATATGCCTTCCCCTAAGACGGAGAAAGAGGTCCGATCATTTTTAGGGTCCTTACAGTATGTTAGTCGATTCATTGCCCGCCTTACTACCGTCTGCGAACCCATCTTTAAGTTGTTGAAGAAACAACAACCCGTGGCATGGAACAATCACTGTCAGGTAGCATTTGACAGAATCAAGGCATACCTCGTCAATCCACCAGTCTTGACGCCCCCCATCCCAGGGAAACCACTCATCCTTTATCTGGCCATTGAAGAAACGTCCGTCGGAGCCATGCTTGTCCAAGAACATGATGATAAGCGCGAGCATGCCATCTACTATCTAAGTAAGAAGCTGTTAGATTACGAAACCCGATACTCAATTGTAGAGAAGACTTGTGCTACCATGGTTTGGCTCACTAAAAAGTTGCGACATTATTTCCAATCCTATCGAGTCCAGGCTGTAGCCAAGATTGATCCAATGAAGTTTCTTTGTCAATCTCCTACTCTAGCCGGCAAATTGTCACGATGGCTACTTCTCCTATCTGAGTTTGACATCGAATATATAACCCGAAAGGTCATTAAAGGGAGGGCTGTAGCCGAATTCTTGGCTAATCAACCCCTCAGCTCTGACTATAAGGAAAGTTTGGAGTTCCCTGATGAACAGCTCGCCTCTGTTACAACTCTTGATGACATTTGGACGATGTACTTTGACGGCGCTGTAAACCGCCGAGGAGCAGGTCTTGGAGTCATCATCGTCACACCAGATAATGAGATAATCCCATTATCCAAACGTTTAGAATTCGCCATCACCAACAACGGCGCTGAATACGAAGCTTGCCTATTCGGGCTCGAGGCTCTTCTTCAGGTTCAGGCGCACCATGTATCCGTCATTGGAGATTCGGCTCTAGTTGTTCGTCAGGTCATGGGAGATTGGGAAGTTAAAGAAGAATCCCTTCGCCCTTATGTTGAAGCCATCCGCAAATTGTCTGAGAAATTTACCTCGTGTTTGTACCACCATGTCCCTCGAGATGAGAACCAAATGGCAGACGCTCTCGCCACCCTCGCATCCTTATGGGAAGGACCCCAACAGCAACCTATCCGCCCGTTGATCTTGCTATCCACTAAGACCCCATATCATGTTCAGTCGACTTCTCCAGTTCTCGCCATTTCACCCGAACCTTGTTGGTATTCCGACATAGTCTTATTTCTTCAGACCGGCCAATACCCCACAGATTCTTTCGACTCGGACCGTACCACCCTACGGCGGCTTGCTACCCAATTTCGTATTGTGGATAATGACCTATTCAAGCGTACTAGTGACGGCCTACTCCTCCGTTGCCTCACTGACACCGAGGCTCAGAACGTAATGATCCAGATCCATGCCGGCGACTGTGGCCCTCATATGAATGGTCTTGCCCTCGCAAAGAAGGTCCAACGGCTAGGGTATTTTTGGCTCACTCTCACAGCCGATTGTATCGCCCAGGTCAAACAATGCCACCAATGCCAGATTTACGGAGATATGCGGCATTTGCCACCGACCGAGCTTCATCACTTATCCACCCCTTGGCCATTCTCGGCGTGGGGCATAGATGTAATTGGTGAAATCCATCCTTCCTCAACAAATGGCCACAAATTCATTGTGGTAGCAGTAGATTATTTTTCAAAATGGGTTGAAGCCGAATCCTTCACCAATGTCACTGCCAGGCAGATGGCAAAGTTCATAGAAAAGCATATCTTTGCACGGTATGGGCTCCCACATCATATAGTCTCAGACAATGGGGTACAATTTCAAGGAGCAACCGCTTCATTAATCGAAAAATATGGGATTGAGCACCACAGGTCTTCTCCATACAGACCACAAGCCAATGGAGCTGTTGAGGCAACCAATAAATCGGTAAAGAAGATTCTCTCTAAGATGATAGCCGGTTATAGGGATTGGGCGGACAAGTTGCACTTTGCTATTTGGGGATATCGCACCAGCATACGTACTCCGACAGGCCAAACTCCATTTTCCTTGGTCTACGGAATGGAGGCCGTCTTGCCAGTTGAAACTCAGGTGACCTCATTAAGAGTCGCCCTGGAGGCTAAGTTAGAAGAATCCGAATGGACTCGGGCAAGGTTTGAACAATTGAACATGATGGATGAACAAAGGCTGAAGGCCCTTGACAACCTCCAGATGTACCAACAACGTGTGGCTCGGGCATATAACAGTCGGGTTAAACATCAAAAGTTCCCCCTAAAGGTCGGTGATCTGGTCCTCAAACAGTTAAGACACTCTACCACTGATGCAAGGGGAAAATTCAGGCCAAACTGGGAAGGACCATATGTGGTAAAGAAGCTGCTTAGCAAAGGGGCAGCTAAACTTATGGACATGGACGGGAACGAGTTCGTAAATCCAATAAACCAAGACAGGCTTAAGCGTTATCATGTTTAAAAGCAATAAACCAGAAAAGCAGCACACGAAAAGATACATGATAATCTCCCGCCTTTCAGTCTTTCACTGATCGGGCAAAAAATTAGGGTGATACCCGACGATTGGTATTCTGCGAACCAACCGTGCAAAAATTAGGGGATAAGACAAGCCTGCTAGATCGAAAACCCGAACAGGGCGATCTAGGCAAAAGTTAGGGTATGTGAGCACAGAGCGAGTGCCTTCTAGAAAACCGAACTCGGCTAGTCGGCACCGGGAGTTAAGTCGATGGAAATGGCAACCAAACATCATGTACTTTATTTTATCTCGATTAATAAAAAAGTTTTCTTTTGCTAAAATCTAAATGCTTACACTCACGTGAATCCTGTATTCATAAATTCAAGACAACTTCGACAAGCTTTGAACAGGGATCATTTTGTTCCATTTTAGAGTACTTAAAAAAAAAAAAAAAAAATGATGATTCCGACAATGACAAGACTTAAAACGAACTTCCCGCATCATCATCCTGGTACCTAGGGAACCGCCTCGGTGTGCTAGTAGAGAGAGAATCTTCCCCTCGCTCTGCACATTCCCCCTCCAAACGAGCCCATGACCGCTTTCGACGGGTCGGCAAACCTCTTATCTCGGCCAGCCATCCTCTATAGTATGTGTCAGTTTCAGTGGTTTCTAGTTGATCATAATCCAGAATCTCGGACACAGCCTCCCTAGACCACTTCTCCTGAATATGGTTGACCCATCTAGCTTTGTAGACTCCGATCTGGTTGTGGGGCAATTTGATCGGGACTCTCTGCCTTTTACCATACTGGCGACATAGCCGGTATGGGGTATAAAATGAAGATTTCTCTAAGCCTATCAATTGAACACAGGCTCCCCAAGATTCTACGACCACATCCTGAATTCTCCACCAGGGACTAACCCACTGAACCTGCATGTCTGTATACCCCCTCAGGATAGCCACCCAATCGTCATATGTCAGCTCGTCGAAATCGGCCCGCATAAGCCCTCTCTCCCTCAGATGGACAGGAAGATACTTTTTTGGATTCCCTCGGGGTGCCTCCCTCAGCTTTAGCTTCTCCATCAACCAGACCTATAAATGCAGAACCCGGGTAAGGATAGGAGAAAGAAATGCTGGGATCAAAAAGAACAAGAGATACCTGTAATAATGTGAATTGATCCCCAATAAGTGACGAGTCAACAGAAGCAGCATCCATGTTTAACAAAACATCGGCCAATCCCACGGCCACGGGGGAAGCCCCTGTCGACATGGGGCCAATAAGGGAAATTAACCTCAACGGGGCAACCAGGCTCACCCCACACATAAACTCCGCCATAAGTAATAAGGCCACCATAAATGGCCAAGCAGGATGGGATCGGGACACTCCACGACACCACTCCAAGGCTGCTTCGAGCTGAAAACCAGGTCTGTCAGGCAACTGAGATAGAAATGGGTCGATAGAATCCAAATTCCACAGCCCTCGTGGAATTCCATTTATGCCAAATTGAAGATCCGGAAACGCCAGCGAAACGCGCTTAGGACACGGAGTCCCTAAAATGGCATGGAATTCTTCAAGCAAGGGGCAAAGCTCGAACGATGAAAAGCGGAAAACATGGTCCATTGGATCCCAAAAGGACAATACCGCTCGAAGAAATTCGCGGCTCACAGGCCACGCCGCGACATATCGAAGCCCCCAAAGCCTGAATTTTTCGAGCCTCTTCCAGTCGACATTCCCCAAACTCTGCAGAAAACCCCGTAGTTTCTTATTATGTGTTGCCATGACAAGTAGAGGACAGGATGAGTGAAGTCAGATTGCTGGAAAGTTGATGCCGCCGGCGATGTGGAGGAAGCCGCCGCCGCTCTGAATTAAGCCGCCGGCGATTTGGATGATGCCGCCGGCGATATGGAGCCAACTGGGGCGATATCAGATGATGTCGCCGGCGATATGGACTTCGGACAAACCCTGTATATATTATTTTAGCTCGATCCATTTGGGCGATATGGGTCATGCCGCCGGCGGCATGGAGTAAATTTCCCGGCGACATCAGAAACATTTCTGCCATTTCAGACCTGTACAAAACCTGTAAAACAATCGTATGCTACATTTCCAATGACTTATCAAACGGCAATTCATCTTTATATCCAAAATAAAAGCTCGGAGGCGCAAATTGCTCAAACTATACCAAATCGTCTAGCCCATAAATCAAATGTATCGGAGGAACAAACGAGAACTCAAAAGCAAAACAAAAACGAAAAGTAAAACTAAGCATGCCCGCCACTACCGGCTGGACGGGATGAAACATCATCGGGACTTGCGAACCAATCGTCAACATCGTCTTCCTCTCTTCCCGCCGTCATGGGAACACTACTGGACTCCTCGGCCGCGGTAAACGCACGTCGGCCGGCAGACTTCTTGACCCCCCTACGACTGGTACCCCCAGGGTGCGCATGGTCCAGATTCTGTTTGCTTCTATGTTCTTGAGCGGTGGCCGCCAGCTGTCCCTCGAGATCGCTCACGCGGCGCTGTAAAGCTGCAGTCTCCTCCTCATACCGTCGCCGGGCTGCGTCAGCATCAGACAAAGAAAGGGCTAAAAAATCCTGCAAACCGGAGAAAATATCAGCCTTGCATATCATGCATAACATCTATACATATATCCCATCTTAACATGTGCATAAAATACCTGTACAAGAAGCGATTGCCCAATAAGGGTATCCCGGAGAACGAAATTGTTCTCCGCAAGTTGCTCCACATGACTTCGCGCCACCTAGCAAATCCAAAAAGCAAATCCTTAGACACCCGCATCTAAGACTTAATAAGAAAATAATTATTAGGTCTTACGTAGGTTGCATTTTCGGGCATAAAGATCGGGGCTTGCCGGCTCGAACCGACATTCCTATGAGAGAATTCGCCTCGGGAGTTCATCAACAGGAAAGTGGTTTCTAACGGATTGACCAATCTCCCCTCCACGAAGTTTATGCCCTCCGGGACGCCATACTGACGGGTCCCACTTTGGTTATCACGGCCCCTCTTTCTCGCGGGTTCCTGCAGAACGTAAAAGTCACACGTCAACAACGTCCCTAAACGACTTCAAAATCATACACACAAAACACAATCATACCTCGAAAGAACGTTGCTCCCCTTGGAACATCGGCACGCTCCCGCCAGCTACACCCGCACCTACCTCATCCTCCCCCTCAGGGTCGACCGCAACGTCCCCTTCCAGTGCTTCATCTTCATCATCATCCTCATCATCATCCTCCACATCGCCTCCGAGGCGCCTCTTTTCGTCCTCCAATCGTTGCTCGTTATGATACTCAATCGTATCGTCGCCATGGATACGAGGACACACGGGGAGTAGACGCTGGAACAGCCGCTCATAGAGGCCAGGAACGCTAGGGATCACCCGGCCGTTCCCTTCAATATAATCGGCTTTGTCGGCCTCGGCAGAAATCACCAAATGAGGCCACCACAAGCCCCGCGGAGGATCGGCAGGCACCGGTCTAGCAGCAACCGGAAGGGACCTCCAACCCCGAACGCGCTCGCCCAGATACCACTGCTGGGACAGGGGACACTTAATCACAAACCGGCGGTCATCCACCTCCCTCCGAACCCGTGTGACCTCAGCCAAGTTCTCCACCCCATCAAACGGGTCCAAGACGAGCTACATCAAAACAACCAACATAAGTCCATAGACCAAATAAATAAACTTAAAAAAAAAAAAAAAAAAAAAAAATTCGCATACCGAACTCAATCGCACGCTTCTGAGGACCTCCCTATACAGCGTAGGATACTTGGCCTTCCCACCGATGCACCCACACCAACGGGCAAGGAAATGAGAGTTCGGTGGCACAACCGTCTTAAACTCCATCGGCGGAAGGATCTGATGCTCGAATGCCCAAGCCTGCACAAATAACGATCGACCAATCCAAAAAAAAAAACGTCATGCAAGAAACGAGAACACATGCTATCAAGGAGAATATCTACAAAAAAATCTATACCTGGAGTAGCAGATGGCAAAGGCGAAGGGCTTTTTTCATTCTTCCGGGCTCCCACGTCCAGCCCGTGGTACAATTGGGCCAAGATGGCCCTCGGCCAATTCTTCCTCCTGATTCCCGGCACATCTTCCACCGCGGTTATAAGTATGTAGTTGATCTTACTCCCCGAGATTGGGAAGAACAGCACGGTGAGTAGCGAGATCACAAAGGAACGGACACATGCCTCCCTTTCCTCCTCAGGCACCACATCCACCTGGGTCCAATAACGGTACAACTCACCATAGGACAGCCGCCCAGAAACGGGCTTCAGTCCAAATAACTCCTTTACCCGCCTCACCACGGGCCTCTCAACATGGTACTTGTCCATGTAGACGTCAAAATGGATAACCTCGTCCGTCCAAGGAAGGCCGGTCATGGCTACCACATCAGAAGGGGTAATTGTAACTTCCCCAAAGGGGAGGTGGAAGGTATGGGTAGTCTCGGACCACCTTTCAGTCAAGGCCGTTACGGAAGAATGAGGTAGCTTAGGCATCAACATAGGCATGATTCGAGCCAAGTCCCCAAACCCCGTCTCGTTAACCGCGAGCGCAAGCTCAGGATCATTCTCTGAGATATGGTGCCACCACTCACCGATGGTGCCAATCCCCCCTGTGTAAGTCAATTCGTATGGCTGCAAAATCGAAAACAAAATGGATCAATTCAGTGCATTTCTGTCAAAAAGACTGCTGATGTCGTCTCTATTAAGGCGATATCGCCGGCGGCATAATCCCATACCGCCTGCGGCATGACTGATGTCGCCGGCGACATGACCTTGACACAGGGCGATATCGGACTCTCATAAAGGGACTGATGCCGCCAGCAACAACACTGATGTCGCCAGCGACATCAATCAGGCCGCCAGCGACATCACTCAGCACGGGCAGAACCTGTTTTCTCCCTAAATCGCACCCGTAGGGCCAAAAATCACAAAAATCACAAAAATCCCAAATCAGTCGAACCACAAGGCAAAAATCGATCCTAAAAGCATACAATATGACTGATATATTCCATTCTGAACCCAAGTCAATCGAACAACGAGGCAAAAATCGAACCTATCATAGCATGATTACGAATCTAAGGCAAAACCACATCAAATTCAAAAAGAAGTAATTCAAGTTTTTTTAGAGTTACCTGGATATAAGAGAGGTGTTTCTCCTTCTCCGGAGTCAAATTGGTGATAGGAGAATTAATGCCATAGCCGTACATTTTGGCCATCTCCTTCAGACCGTATGCAGTAGGAACGGAAAGGATTTTCAGTCCCTCAACTGAAGAATCGGGCAGGCTCTCCCTAGCCTTGGATTTACCCCTGAAAGCCTTGCTAATTCTCTTCATAATTTCAAAGACAAAGAGATTGGAGAAGAAATGGAGAGAGATGCGGTTTTGGGAAGGAATAGGGAAGAAGAGAGTTCCAAACCATTTAATAAACTGCCGCGCGGAATTCGAGGAGTTTTGATTTATCTGAAACTATTTGTCCATGCCGCCGGCGATATCAGTCATGTCGCCGGCGATATCAGTCATGCCGCCGGCGACATTGCCTCATTAAGTTCAAATTTTGAAATCATCTGACCAAGTCAAAGCATCCATATCGCCGGCGACATAAAGCCATGCCGCCGGCGATATAATCCATATCACCGGCAATGTTACCCCTCCGAAGGGCAATCTCTTCAAAACACGAGCCCGACCGAAGGGCAATCTCTTCAAAACACGAGCCCGACCGAAGGGCAATCTCTTCAAAACACGAGCCCGACCGAAGGGCAATCTCTTCAAAACACGAGCCCGACCGAAGGGCAATCTCTTCAAAACACGAGCCCGACCGAAGGGCAATCTCTTCAAAACACGAGCCCGACCGAAGGGCAATCTCTTCAAAACACGAGCCCGACCGAAGGGCAATCTCTTCAAAACACGAGCCCGACCGAAGGGCAATCTCTTCAAAACACGAGCCCGACCGAAGGGCAATCTCTTCAAAACACGAGCCCGACCAAAGGGCAATCTCTTCAAAACACGAGCCCGACCGAAGGGCAATCTCTTCAAAACACGAACCCGACCAAAGGTGAATTCTCCACAAAGCACAAGCCCGACCAAGGGGCAAACTCTCCACAAAGCATAAGTCCGACCAAGGGACAAACGATCAACAAAGCATAAGTCCGACCAAGGGACAAACGATCGCCAAAGCGTAAGTCCGACCAAGGGACAAACGATCGCCAAAGCGCAAGTCCGACCAAGGGACAAACGATCGCCAAAGCGTAAGTCCGACCAAGGGACAAACGATCGCCAAAGCGTAAGTCCGACCAAGGGACAAACGATCGCCAAAGCGTAAGTCCGACCAAGGGACAAACGATCGCCAAAGCGTAAGTCCGACCAAGGGACAAACAATCGACAAAGCATAATTCCGACCAAGGGACAAACAATCGACAAAGCATAAGTCCGACCAAGGGACAAACGATCACCAAAGCGTAAGTCCGACCAAGGGACAAACGATCGCCAAAGCGTAAGTCCGACCAAGGGACAAACGATCGCCAAAGCATAAGTCCGACCAAGGGACGAACAATCGACAAAGCGTAAGTCCGACCAAGGGACAAACCGGTCATCCCTCAGGTATCATTCCTATCCCTTGCTCTTTCGTGTGATCATACCGACCTGTGGCAGCAGGGATCCCCCGAGGGGCAGCCTGTGAGCACGGGATTTTGCAGTCCCTCTCGCGAGACAATGATGACGTGTACCCGATTTTAATACCTCAAAATAAAAGTTCTCTTTAGAATTTTTATTACCGAAATAATATTCCTTGTGAATTTTATAATTGGTAGAATCCAGTTCGGCGTGGCCGATAACGCGTCCGGTAGGAGCTTGAACCGATGATTTACACCCAAATAATAAATACCCTTTAAAATATTGTTAAAAGTCATAAAGATGCCTTTTTTCCACTAATAAACCACTTTTCCCGACTTTTTGGCTGTTTTTGACCCACTAACTCGAGGCATGTTGAAGGTTGATGCCGCCAAGAGCATCACCCATGTCGCCGGCGATATGACCATACCGCCGGCGACATGGATCATACCGCCGGCGATATTATCATGTCGCCGGCGACATGACTTGAAGCGGGTCCTCTTACAGACAGCCTTTTCGACCACTTTCGGTGGAATTATTAAAAAAAGCCCCAAAAAGCACCCCATTTCACCTATAAAAAGGCACCTTGGGCTGCACTTGAAAAAAAAAGGAGAAAGCAAAAGGGATTTTAAAGGTGGAAATAGATGATAGTGAGATAAGAATTAGATAAAACAGAAAAAACGGGATTCCGACCCATTTTTCCTGGTTTTTCTTCTTTGAACTCTCTGATTGTGAGTTGAAATCGACAAAACCTTAAGTCAAAATCATTTTAGTAGAATTTAGAAATCAAAAGACACTTAAAATCATTACTAAATCATCGTAACAAGCTCCCCGGAGGTGTTTTAATCGGATCTCGAAGAGGTGGATTCACAATCCCGAGGTAAAAATCCTGAGTCTCATAGCTCTTTGGCATTATTATTATTGTTTTGCACTAATTTTTGTTGATTTATATTCATTTTTGAGTTTTCGGTCACTTTGACTGCTAACCGCTGCTGCAGCAAGAAATCGGAGTCGCCGGAGACATGTGATGTTCCTGGCTGTATCAACCATGTCGCGAGGGGCATCGTTGGTACCACCGTTAGCATCACATTCCCCGGAGACCTCGCTTTCTCGCAGAACCCTTTCTTTACGGTATTCAGAAAGCCCTGTGCCCATCTGCATGCTGATGTCGCCCGAGACACAATCGATGTCGCCGGCGGCATCATCCAGGCCGCCAGCGACATCAACTTGGTCTTCGGCGGCATCAGATGCCATCGGCGGCTTGGCTTTCCGGACAGCAGTATTGTTTTCGTTTATTTCCAAACTAATTTATTTTCTAAAGCTAGGACCTATAGTGCAACGATGGAGGTTCGAAACCTCCTGAAAACAGGCCCGCCTCACAACAAGTGGTATATTCATTTGTAATCCGATTAAAGCAACAATCGAATTTGAAATTTGGATAAAAATGGAATTTTCCCCTCAAATGCCATTCGAACCTCATTTTAGCCATTCAATCGGGCTTTATGATATTATAAATAAGATATGCCATATTCGTGTCAACTATCATCTGCAGGTGGGTATATATCGGACATTCGGGTATTTTATTTGTTAAGTAGAAAATGTATAGGACTTGAAAACCTTGTAATAATTCTACTTTCCGCACTTACTTTTCTTTTACGATTGTAAATATTTTATTTACCGCTTCAATTGCTTGATAAATGCGAAAACCACAAAATAACTGAAAATACAAATAAATAGGGTGGATTAAACCGATTAAGAAAGAATGAAATATCCTAATTTGGCCTAATGAAAAGTAGATAACATCATCCGAACTCGGAATCTCTACGTAAGGTATGGTCCAACCACCCGGTGGGAAAATCGTATCGAAAATTTCCCGGTTGAGCTGAACCGGGTGGCGACTCTATTCTAAGTACGGGATTTCGATCTCGTATCTTTTAAGCATTAAAATATGCAAAATCATTTTCTTTTCAACCACATCACACTCACCTCCCCGACACACCGAAACGGGCCGGCCCGACAGGGTCCGGCCCCCGCGCTCGCAGCCGCACGAAACGTCGTCCGCTCACAATCTACCATGAATTCTACAAATTAAGCTTTAATTTCACCAAAAATCACTCACCTCAAACACGGGTTACTATTCATCCGAATCTTAATTTCTGAAATCCTCCTCTTCTAGTCTTGATTGACTAAAATTGATGATGATAGAGGGCTTAAGGATCGATTTCTAACAAGAATTCGAAGTTGAATCGAAGAAATCGAAAGTTTTTGGATTAGGGAGAATTTTGGTTAAAGGAAAGGAAGAAATGGAGAAAATGATGAAATGATGGAGAAGAAGAGAAGTGGCTGCAATGTATTGAGTTTTTGTTTTTGTTTTTGTTTTTTTTTTAATTTCCAATATTGCCCTTGGACAAATAATTAAATGTCTAATTCATCCCTCTTACTTAATTAACTCGTATTTCCTCATGTCTTATATCCAATAACAATAATAACAATAAAAAATAATTTCCATGATATTTTAATACCATAGTAATTTATTATAAGCAAATTTTGGAAATTTAGGTTCGTTACAATTCTCCCCCTCTTATGAATTTTCGTCCCGAAAATTTCCTGAAAACAGTTGCGGATATTGAGTTTTTATTGTATCCTCTGGTTCCCAAGTTGCTTCTTCAACCTTATGATTCCTCCAAAGTACTTTTACCAAAGGAATAGACTTGTTTCTCAATTGTTTAACCTCTCTCGCCAAGATTTGTATCGGTTCCTCTTTATACGTCAGGTCGGGTTTGATTTCTACGACATCAGGAGATAAGATATGTGATGGATCTGATATGTATCTCCTTAACATTGACACATGGAGCACATTATGAATTTTGTCGAGCATCGGGGGTAGCGCCAACCGATACGCTACCGGTCTAACCTTCTCTATAACCTCATATGGGCCAATGAATCTCGGACTGAGCTTGCCTTTCTTGCCAAATCGCAGGACTTTCTTCCAAGGAGATACTTTGAGAAATACTTTATCTCCCACTTCATAAGTAATGTCTTTTCTTTTTAGATCAGCATAAGATTTTTGTCTATCCGATGCAGCCTTCAATCTTTCTTGAATAAGTTTTACCTTCTCTTTTGTCTCTTGAATCAAATTCACTCCCACAATCTTGTTTTCACTAAGTTTGGTCTAATATAATGGAGTTCGACATTTCCTTCCATACAATGCTTCATATGGCGCCATTTGTATGCTTGACTGATAGCTGTTATTATAGGCAAACTCCATGAGGGACAAATACTTATCCCAACTTCCTTCAAATTCAATGATACAACTTCTCATCATGTCTTCCAACACCTGAATTACTCTTTCAGATTGACCATCTGTTTGAGGATGAAATGAAGTTTGCTACCTAAGGCCTCTTGCAACTTCTTCCAAAATCTCGAAGTAAATCTTGGATCTCGGTCAGAAATGATTGAAATAGGCACTCCGTGTAGCCTTACTATCTCATCTATATATAACTGAGCCAACCTATCAAGTGAATAATCCATCCTAACTGGAAGAAAGTGGGCAGACTTTGTCAATCTATCTACAACCACCCACACTGCATCATGTTTCTTCTGTGTACGTGGTAAAGACGTCACGAAGTCCTTTGTGATTCTTTCCCATTTCCATTCTGGAATTTTTATAGGTTGCAACAATCCAGTAGGAACCTGATGTTCTGCTTTCACCTATTGACAAGTTAGACATTGAGCAACATAGTTAGTAATGTCTTTCTTCATCCCATTCCACCAATAATGGCTCTTCAAATTTTGGTACATCTTGTTTGCTCCAGGATGCATCGCATAAGGACTACTATGCCCCTCTTGTAAGATATTCTTCTTTAATTCTTCATTGTTTGGCACACACAGTCTATCTTTAAAATATAGACATCCATCTTCTCGAACCATATAGTTGTCTACGATACCCACTTGTGTCCTTGCTCAAATGATCTTTAAGTCACCATCTTCATTTTGTGCTTGCTTAACCTGTTGTAGTAGTACAGGTTGAATCTTCAATTCTGCAATTAAGGCTCCACTACTGGTAAGAGCTAACCCCGTATTCATAGCTCTTAGTGCCATCATTGTCTTTCTACTGAGAGCATCTGCCACTACATTAGCCTTTCTTGGATGGTAATCAATAAGACAATCGTAATCTTTAATGAATTCCATCCACCTTCTTTGCCTTAAATTCAACTCTTTCTGTGTTGGCAAATATTTCAAACTTTTGTGATCTGTATAAATATAACATTTTTCTCCATAAAGATAATGTCGCTAAATTTTCAAGGCAAAGACTATTGCAGCCAATTCCAAATCATGAGTAGGATAATTCCTTTCATGATTCTTCAATTGCCTGGAAGTATAGGCAATCACTATTCCTTCTTGCATTAAAACACTCCCAAGACCACTATGTGAAGCATCACTAGAGATTACAAAATCTTTTCCAGGTTCTGGTTGAGTAAGGATGGGTGCTTTTGTTAACATTGCCTTTAATTTCTCAAAACTTTCTTGACACTTGTGATTCCACTCAAATTTTGCATTCTTTTGAAGTAGTTTCGTCAGCGGGGCAGCAATGACTGAAAATCCCTTCACAAATCTTCTATAATACCCTGCTAAGCCAAGGAAACTTCTGACTTCCATAGGGTTCTTTAGTGGTTTCCATTCAACAACTGCTTCTATCTTTTTAGGATCCACTTTAATTCCTTCGGCGGAAACAATATGGCCTAAGAAAGAAACTTCTTCAAGCCAAAACTCACATTTGATAAGTTTGGCATACAATTTATTTTCCCTTAAAGTTTGGAAAACTATCCGCAAATGTTGATCATGCTCTTCCCGTGACTTAGAATACACCAAAATGTCATCAATGAAAACCACTACAAACCTGTCTAAAAATAAGTAAAAGACACGGTTCATAAGGTCCATAAATGTTGCTGGTGCATTAGTTAGACCAAATGGCATCACCAAAAATTCATAGTGCCCATATCTAGTTCAGAAAACCGTCTTTGCAATATCATCATCTTTCACTCTCATCTGATAGTAGCCCGATCTCAAATCAATCTTGGAGAAGTATTTGGCACCCTTGAGTTGATCAAATAAGTCTTCAATCATCAATAATGGATACTTATTTTTCACTGTCAATTTATTCAGCTCTCGGTAATCAATACAAAATCGGAGTGACCCATCTTTCTTCTTAACAAACAACACTGGTGCACCCCACGGGGATATACTCGGGCGTATGAATCCTTTATCTAACAATTCTTGCAACTGGATCTTTAACTCTTTCAGTTCAACAGGCACCATTCTGTATGGTGCTTTGGATACTGGTGCGGTACCCGACAATACATCAATTGCTAATTCTACCTCTCTTTTTGGTGGCAACCCTGGTAGTTCTTCTGGAAACACATCGGGAAAATCACATACTGTAGGAATATTCTGTAATTCTAACTCACCTTCCTTCAATTCTAGAGTGAAGATTAGGTAGGCCTGACATCCCTTCCTAACCAGCCTTTTAGTCTTCATAAAAGAAATTATGTTACAGAGATAATCTGATCTTTCCCCCACGATAACTATTTCTTCCCCATCAGAAACTTGAAGTGACATTCTTTTGTTTTTGCAATCCACTACAGCCCGATGTTCCGATAACCAATCCATTCCCAAGATAACATCATAATCTCGGAAAGGTAACTCAATTAAATTTGCATGGAAAAGTTGATGTTGAATCATAATAGGGCAATTCATGTACACTTTGTTTACTATCACACTGTGTCCTAAAGGATTAGTCACTTCAATATTTTCTCCTAATTCTTCTACATGCAACCCTTTCTCTTGTGCTAATGCAGTACATATATATGAATGAGAAGAACCAGGATCTATCAAAGCATAAACATCATGATTAAAGAATGAAAATTTACCGACAATAACTTCGGTAGATTCTCTAGTCTCAGGCCCTCGGATTGCATAACTTCGCGCCATTCCTCCCGGTCTACCACTCTGCGGTGCTTGTTGAGCCACATCATGTCCACTTGAACCACTAGCATTTCCTCTTCCCCTTCCTCTTCCACCTTGCATTGTAGGAGTAGGAACTACGGTAGGTGCAGATATACTTATCTGTCTTTGAGGACAATTTGCAATCAAATGTTCCCTTGAGCCACATTTAAATCAGACTCTACCTTTTCCCCAACATTCCCCTGTATGCATCCTTCCACAATTAGAACATTGTGGAATATTTCCTCTGCCTCTACCTGAAGGTACACTAGCCGCTGACCCCGTATTTATGGTTCGTCTCGGTGAAAACCCTCTGAAATGAGATTGTGTTTGTTTTGATGTTCCCTTCTGTTTCTTACTTAGAGATTCTGAACTAGCTGGACCCTGTGATCCCTTTTGAAATCCAGACCTTTTAGCCATTCTTTGTTGTCTATCTGAATTAATCTTCTCAATGCCCGTAGCAGCATCAACCAAGTCATTGAACACTCTAATCCTTTGAGCAAGTAAATGCACTCTAATTTCATCATTTAGCCCATCTTCGAATCTCTTGCATCGCTTTACTTCACTGTCAACGATATCACGAGCATACCTCTCGAGTTTGAGGAATTGAACTTCATATTCTGATACAGTCATTCGTCCCTGTCTCAAAGATAAGAACAATTTCCTCTGCTCATCTTTGAATCTTTCACTAACATACTTCTTGTCAAATTGTTCCAAGAAAAGACCCCAGGTGATTTCTCCGGGTCGCCTTTCTCTCACAATATTATCCCACCATCTCCTAGCTTGTTCTTTGTGTAGACCTTGCACACAGTCTAATCTTTCTTCATCTGTAAAATGAAGCCTAGTCATACACCATTTAGTATAATCAAGCCAATCTTCTGCAATTGCAGGATTCACTGTATCCCCTTTGAAATCATCAGCCGGAAGCTTCTTGATTCTTTCAAGAGGAGTTCTCTCCTCTCTTCTTTCTATGTGAGGTACTACAGGAACTTGAGGGATTTGTATGTTTCATAGTACTTGTGTGATTACTTCAGTAGTCATATGCTGAAGTAAAGCAGCTTGTGCTGGAGTAGGTTGTTCAAGAAAGCCATGAACTGGTGGTGGTACATGTCTTTATTCATCCCCTTGTCTAATACGGACCGTACTCTCAGCATCCTCTTCCTCACTCTGGTTGTGACTACTACTAGCCATTCTTATTCCTGAAAATTGGACCAAAGTGGATCAAACAACTAACATAACATATTTATATCTTAAATGGCATGTACATACTAGTCCTAGAATCGCCTAAATCTCAGCTCTGATACCAACAAATGTAATGCCCCTCCTATAGGGAGCGCCATCGTAATAATACTCACCCAATCGACAACTCTACTCCATTATATAGAGTTCAATACTTATAGATTACAATATGTGCAAATACAAATATAATGTTTCCAACTCCAAATATTTCTCAATGTTACTTTAATATTCCTCAATACCACTTTATATTTCTCACACTATCTAGTACATGCCATTATTCTACAAACCATAATATTACATTAAAATATATATCCACCTCGAGTCTTTCCTTATTTGCTCTTTAAGCTGATCCACCTGTACCACTTTGGTCCAAGCTATCTACAAGTTCTCCACCTACGCGTAGAAAATCAACTACACGCTAAGCAATTTGCTTAGTGGTGTCCATAGAAAAAAAATATAACAACTTTGAACATTTTTAAAATAGAAACAATGTATAATCAAATTTATATCCAATTTTTCCAAACGCTTTAACCATATATTGCTCAAAGTCAACAAATCCTGAATAACGGTAAAATGGATACGGGAGCGGATAAGCCCGAAGCCAAAGCTTCAAAATCAATATATCGGTCAAGCCCGAAGCCGAAGCTTCAAAAATCAATATAACGGTCAAGCCCGAAGCCGAAGCTTCAATATCAATATATATATATATATCATAATATCTGCCAAAGCCCGAAGCCAAAGCTTCAATTGTTTGTACAGTACTGTACCCCCCTTTATTGGCGCCAATCTACCCTGACCCGTATTCTGCTCGTTTAATAAGGGCAATAAATCAAAGTAACATCTTAAAAATTTCAGTATAAACCATCAAGCATAATTCAACATAACTTCAGTAATTAAGAATCCAAATCCCAAATTTTTAAGCATCAAACTTCAATTAAAACTCATTAAAATCAATATCATACTTTCCAGAATTTTTCCAGGTTTCGTAACCTGACTTCCCCTGCATTTTTCACTATGAAAACATCACCCAATCGAAGAACTTTCTTCTAAACATAATTAGACACATGTCTTAGCTTTCCAAAACCATCAGAATCACAGAAATTCAAATTGTATAACCAAAGTTATGATCAAAATACTAAACAGTGTACCGAGCTGAGATTTTCCGAAAACAGATTTCGTGACTCAACTTCAAACGAAAATTTCACATTGAAAACGAACGAAATTCAATAAGGCTTCTTCTGAACATATGTTCATTACTTTCTGTAGATATCAATAGAATCAAGAATCATTCAAATCGGATTTATATAACAAGAGAAAACATTAAAAAAAAACAGGTATATAATCTGGAAAATTTCCCGAAAAACCGAGAAATCGAAATTCGAGACACAAACCTTTTTCTATGCTCTTTCTAGCTCTCTTCTACCCCTTTTGCCTTTGATTTACTTGAAATAGCTTCCTCTACAATAGCCATATATAATTCTATCAAGATATTGCATAAATAAACTTCCTAATACCATAAATATGCTTAATCTACCATGAATTCTACTAATTAAGCTCTAATTTCACCAAAAATAACTCACCTCAAACTCGGGTTACTATTCATCCGAATATTAATTTCTGAAATCCTCCTCTTCTAGTCTTGATTGACTAAAATTGATGATGATAGAGGGCTTAAGGATCAATTTCTAACAAGAATTCGAAGTTGAATCGAAGAAATAGGAAGTTTTTGGATTAGAGAGAATTTTAGTTAAAGGAAAGGAAGAAATGGAGAAAATGATGAAATGTTGGAGAAGAAGAGAAGTGGCTGCAATGTATTGAGTTTTTTTTTTTTTTAATTTCCAATATTGCCCTTAGACAAATAATTAAATGTCTAATTCATCCCTCTTACTTAATTAACTCGTATTTCCTCATGTCTTATATCCAAAAACAATAATAACAATAAAAAATAATTTCCATGATTTTTTAATACCATAGTAATTTATTATAAGTAAATTTTGGAAATTTCGGTTCGTTACAATTCTCCCTCTCTTATGAATTTTCGTCCCGAAAATTTCCTGAAAACAGTTGCGGATATTGAGTTTTTATTGTATCCTCTGGTTCCCAAGTTGCTTCTTCAACCTTATGATTCCTCCAAAGTACTTTTACCAAAGGAATAGACTTGTTTCTCAATTGTTTAACCTCTCTCGCCAAGATTTGTATCGGTTCCTCTTTATACGTCAGGTCGGGTTCGATTTCTACGACATCAGGAGATAAGATATGTGATGGATCTGATCTGTATCTCCTTAACATTGACACATGGAGCACATTATGAATTTTGTCGAGCATCGGGGGTAGCGCCAACCGATACGCTACCGGTCCAACCTTCTCTATAACCTCATATGGGCCAATGAATCTCGGACTGAGCTTGCCTTTCTTGCCAAATCGCAGGACTTTCTTCCAAGGAGATACTTTGAGAAATACTTTATCTCCCACTTCATAAGTAATGTCTTTTCTTTTTAGATCAGCATAAGATTTTTGTCTATCCGATGCAGCCTTCAATCTTTCTTGAATAAGTTTTACCTTCTCTTTTGTCTCTTGAATCAAATCCACTCCCACAATCTTGTTTTCACTAAGTTTGGTCCAATATAATGGAGTTCGACATTTCCTTCCATACAATGCTTCATATGGCGCCATTTGTATGCTTGACTGATAGCTGTTATTATAGGCAAACTCCATGAGGGACAAATACTTATCCCAACTTCCTTCAAATTCAATGATACAACTTCTCATCATGTCTTCCAACACCTGAATTACTCTTTCAGATTGACCATCTGTTTGAGGATGAAATGAAGTTTGCTACCTAAGGCCTCTTGCAACTTCTTCCAAAATCTCGAAGTCAATCTTGGATCTCGGTCAGAAATGATTGAAATAGGCACTCCGTGTAGCCTTACTATCTCATCTATATATAACTGAGCCAACCTATCAAGTGAATAATCCATCCTAACTGGAAGAAAGTGGGCAGACTTTGTCAATCTATCTACAACCACCCACACTGCATCATGTTTCTTCTGTGTACGTGGTAAAGACGTCACGAAGTCCATTGTGATTCTTTCCCATTTCCATTCTGGAATTGTTATAGGTTGCAACAATCCAGAAGGAACTTGATGTTCTGCTTTCACCTATTGACAAGTTAGACATTGAGCAACATAGTTAGTAATGTCTTTCTTCATCCCATTCCACCAATAATGGCTCTTCAAATTTTGGTACATCTTGTTTGCTCCAGGATGCATCGCATAAGGACTACTATGCCCCTCTTGTAAGATATTCTTCTTTAATTCTTCATTGTTTGGCACACACAGTCTATCTTTAAAATATAGACATCCATCTTCTCGAACCATATAGTTGTCTACGATACCCACTTGTGTCCTTGCTCAAATGATCTTTAAGTCACCATCTTCATTTTGTGCTTGCTTATCCTGTTGTAGTAGTATAGGTTGAATCTTCAATTCTGCAATTAAGGCTCCACTACTGGTAAGAGCTAACCCCGTATTCATAGCTCTTAGTGCCATCATTGTCTTTCTACTGAGAGCATCTGCCACTACATTAGCCTTTCCTGGATGGTAATCAATAAGACAATCGTAATCTTTAATGAATTCCATCCACCTTCTTTGCCTTAAATTCAACTCTTTCTGTGTTGGCAAATATTTCAAACTTTTATGATCTGTATAAATATAACATTTTTCTCCATAAAGATAATGTCGCCAAATTTTCAAGGCAAAGACTATTGCAGCCAATTCCAAATCATGAGTAGGATAATTCCTTTCATGATTCTTCAATTGCCTGGAAGCATAGGCAATCACTATTCCTTCTTGCATCAAAACACACCCAAGACCACTATGTGAAGCATCACTAGAGATTACAAAATCTTTTCCAGGTTCTGGTTGAGTAAGGATGGGTGCTTTTGTTAACATCGCCTTTAATTTCTCAAAACTTTCTTGACACTTGTGATTCCACTCAAATTTTGCATTCTTTTGAAGTAGTTTCGTCAGTGGGGCAGCAATGACTGAAAATCCCTTCACAAATCTTCTATAATACCCTGCTAAGCCAAGGAAACTTCTGACTTCCATAAGGTTCTATGGTGGTTTCCATTCAACAACTGCTTCTATCTTTTTAGGATCCACTTTAATTCCTTCGGCGGAAACAATATGGCCTAAGAAAGAAACTTCTTCAAGCCAAAACTCACATTTGATAAGTTTGGCATACAATTTTTTTCCCTTAAAGTTTGGAAAACTATCCGCAAATGTTGATCATGCTCTTCCCGTGACTTAGAATACACCAAAATGTCATCAATGAAAACCACTACAAACCTGTCTAAATATAAGTAAAAGACACGGTTCATAAGGTCCATAAATGCTGCTGGTGCATTAGTTAGACCAAATGGCATCACCAAAAATTCATAGTGCCCACATCTAGTTCGGAAAGCCGTCTTTGCAATATCATCATCTTTCACTCTCATCTGATAGTAGCCCGATCTCAAATCAATCTTGGAGAAGTATTTGGCACCCTTGAGTTGATCAAATAAGTCTTCAATCATCGGTAATGGATACTTATTTTTCACTGTCAATTTATTCAGCTCTCGGTAATCAATACATAATCGGAGTGACCCATCTTTCTTCTTAACAAACAACACTGGTGCACCCCACGGGGATATACTCGGGCGTATGAATCCTTTATCTAACAATTCTTGCAACTGGATCTTCTACTCTTTCAGTTCAACAGGCACCATTCTGTATGGTGCTTTGGATACTGATGCGGTACCCGATAATACATCAATTGCGAATTCTACCTCTCTTTTTGGTGGCAACCCCGGTAGTTCTTCTGGAAATACAGCGGGAAAATCACATATCATTGGAATATTCTATAATTCTAACTCACCTTCCTTCAATTCTAGAGTGAAGATTAGGTAGGCCTGACATCCCTTCCTAACCAGCCTTTTAGTCTTCATAAAAGAAATTATGTTACAGAGATAATCTGATCTTTCCCCCACGATAACTATTTCTTCTCCATCAGAAACTTGAAGTGACATTCTTTTGTTTTTGCAATCCACTACAGCCCGATGTTCCGATAACCAATTCATTCCAAAGATAACATCATAATCTCGGAAAGGTAACTCAATTAAATTTGCATGGAAAAGTTGATGTTGAATCATAATAGGTCAATTCATGTACACTTTGTTTACTATCACACTATGTCCTAAAGGATTAGTCACTTCAATATTTTCTCCTAATTCTTCTACATGCAACCTTTTCTCTTGTGCTAATGCAGTACATATATATGAATGAGAAGAACCAGGATCTATCAAAGCATAAACATCTTGATTAAAGAATGAAAATTTACCGACAATAACTTCGGTAGATTCTCTAGTCTCAGGCCCTCGGATTGCATAACTTCGCGCCATTCCTCCCGGTCTACCACTCTGCGGTGCTTGTTGAGCCACATCATGTCCACTTAAACCACTAGCATTTCCTCTTCCCCTTCCTCTTCCACCTTGCAATGTAGGAGTAGGAACTACTGTAGGTGCAGATGTACTTATCTGTCTTTGAGGACAATTTGCAATCAAATGTTCCCTTGAGCCACATTTAAAGCAGACTCTACCTTTTCCCCAACATTCCCCTGTATGCATCCTTCCACAATTAGAACATTGTGGAATATTTCCTCTGCCTCTACCTGAAGGTCCACTAGCCGCTGACCCCATACTTATGGTTCGTCTCGGTGAAAACCCTCTAAAATGAGATTGTGTTTGTTCTGATGTTCCCTTCTGTTTCTTACTTGGAGATTCTGAACTAGCTGGACCCTGTGATCCCTTTTGAAATCCAGACCTTTTAGCCATTCTTTGTTGTCTATCTGATTTAATCTTCTCAATGCCCATAGCAGCATCAACCGAGTCATTGAACACTCTAATCCTTTGTGCAAGTAAATGCACTCTAATTTCATCATTTAGCCCATCTTCGAATCTCTTGTATCGCTTTACCTCACTGTCAACGATATCACGAGCATACCTCACGAGTGTGAGGAATTGAACTTCATATTCTGATACAGTCATTCGTACCTGTCTCAAAGACAAGAACAATTTCCTCTGCTCATCTTTGAATCTTTCACTAACGTACTTCTTGTCAAATTGTTCCAAGAAAAGACCTTAGGTGATTTCTCTGAGTCGCCTTTCTCTCACAATATTATCCCACCGCCTCCTAGCTTGTTCTTTGAGTAGACCTTGCACACAGTCTAATCTTTCTTCATCTGTAAAATGAAGCCTAGTCATACACCATTTAGTATGATCAAGTCAATCTTCTGCAATTGCAGGATTCACTGTATCCCCTTTGAAATCATCAGCCGGAAGCTTCTTGATTCTTTCAAGAGGAGTTCCCTCCTCTCTTCTTTCTATGTGAGGTACTACAGGAACTTGAGGGATTTGTATGTTTTATAGTACTTGTGTGATTACTTCAGTAGTCATATGCTGAAGTAAAGCAGCTTGTGCTGGAGTAGGTTGTTCAGGAAAGTCATGAACTGGTGGTGGTTCATGTCCTTGTTCATCCCCTTGTCTAATACGGACCGTACTCTCAGCATCCTCTTCCTTACTCTGGTTGTGACTACTACTAGCCATTCTTATTCCTGAAAATCGGACCAAAGTGGATCAAACAACTAACATAACATATTTATATCTTAAATGGCATGTACATACTAGTCCTAGAATCGCCTAAACCTCAGCTCTGATACCAACAAATGTAACGCCCCCCCTATAGGGAGCGCCACCGAAACAACACTCACCCAATCGACAACTCTACTCCATTATATAGAGTTCAATACTTATAGATTACAATATGTGCAAATACAAATATAATGTTTCCAACTCCAAATACTTCTCAATGTTACTTTATTCTCAAAATATTCCTCAATACCACTTTATATTTCTCACACTATCTAGTACATGCCATTATTCTACAAACCATAATATTACATTAAAATACATATCCACCTCGAGTCTTTCCTTATTTGCTCTTTAAGCTGATCCACCTGTACCACTTTGGTCCAAGCTATCTACAAGTTCTCCACCTACGCGTAGAAAATCAACTACACGCTAAGCAATTTGCTTAGTGGTGTCCATAGAAAAAAATATAACAACTTTGAACATTTTTAAAATAGAAACAAAGTATAATCAAATTTATATCCAATTTTTCCAAACACTTTAACCATATATTGCCCAAAGTAAACAAGTCCTGAATAACGGTAAAATGGATACGGGAGCGGACAAGCCCGAAGCCAAAGCTTCAAAATCAATATATCGGTCAAGCCCGAAGCCGAAGCTTCAAAAATCAATATATCGGTCAAGCCCGAAGCCGAAGCTTCAATATCAATATATATATATATATATATATATATATATATATATATATATATATATATATATATATATATATATATATCATAATATCTGCCAAAGCCCGAAGCCAAAGCTTCAATTATTTGTACAGTACTGTACCCCCCTTTATTGGCACCAATCTACCCTGACCCGTATTCTGCTCGTTTAATAAGGGCAATAAATCAAAGTAACATCTTAAAAATTCCAGTATAAACCATCAATCATAATTCAACATAACTTCAGTAATTAAGAATCCAAATCCCAAATTTTTAAGCATCAAACTTCAATTAAAACTCATTAAAATCAATATCATACTTTCCAGAATTTTTCCAAGTTTCGTAACCTGACTTCCCCTGCATTTTTCACTATGAAAACATCACCCAATCGAAGAACTTTCTTCTAAACATAATTAGACACATGTCTTAGCTTTCCAAAACCATCAGAATCACAGAAATTCAAATTGTATAACCAAAGTTATGATCAAAATACTAAACAGTATACCAAGCTGAGATTTTCTAAAAACAGATTTCGTGACTCAACTTCAAACGAAAATTTCACATTGAAAACGAACGAAATTCAATAAGGTTTCTTCTGAACATATGTTCATTACTTTCTGTAGATATCAATAGAATCAAGAATCATTCAAATCGGATTTATATAACGAGAGAAAACATTAAAAAAACAGGTATATAATCTGGAAAATTTCCCGAAAAACCGAGAAATCGAAATTCGAGACACAAACCTTTTTCTATGCTCTTTCTAGCTCTCTTCTACCCCTTTTGCCTTTGATTTACTTGAAATAGCTTCCTCTACAATAGCCATATATAATTCTATCAAGATATTACATAAATAAACTTCCTAATACCATAAATATGCTTAATCTACCATGAATTCTACTAATTAAGCTTTAATTTCACCAAAAATCACTCACCTCAAACTCGGGTTACTTTTCATCCGAATCTTAATTTCTGAAATCATCCTCTTCTAGTCTTGATTGACTAAAATTGATGATGATAGAGGGCTTAAGGATCGATTTCTAACAAGAATTCGAAGTTGAATCGAAGAAATAGGAAGTTTTTGGATTAGGGAGAATTTTGGTTAAAGGAAAGGAAGAAATGGAGAAAATGATGAAATGATGGAGAAGAAGAGAAGTGGCGGCAATGTATTGAATTTTTGTTTTTTTTTTTAATTTCCAATATTGCCCTTGGACAAATAATTAAATGTCCAATTCATCCCTCTTACTTAATTAACTCGTATTTCCTCATGTCTTATATCCAATAACAATAATAACAATAAAAAATAATTTCCATGATATTTTAATACCATAGTAATTTATTATAAGCAAATTTTAGAAATTTCGGTTCGTTATAATTTATATAAAAACCAAATCTCATCCATAAAACTTCGCTCTTTTTCAATCTCAAACTGGATTTATGATAAAATAAATGTCTAAATTTAATCTATTTAAATGGGCTCAAATCAGACCAATGGATAACTTACCCGCAAACAGGTCTAGCCGGATGACCGAGTTAATAAAAGACGAAAGGGAAACAAAGATAAGGAAAAAGATGGCTATTGTGAGAACAGAAGTAGAAAATGTGTTGGAATTTGAATAACATAATCCCATGCTTGTTTTGTGAACCCCTACTCGTCACTACCAAACAAACTCTGATGCTGACATTTCTCCTTTTCTTTTTCTTTTTTTCCTTTTTCACCTTTTATCCATTTATAATTTAGAGAGCTGCATTTTAAATGGTTGTATTATTTTCTTTCTTTATAATTCTAGTCTTATAAATTCGGCTTATATATTAATTTAAACTGAAATAAATATACTTTAATTCAATTCACATGCTCATAAATTGAAAAAAATATAACTTATTATCATATAAAAATTTAATATTCTAAAATCAGGATTAATAAACAGCTATTTTTATTTATTTTGTATAAATAAATTCATCATAAACAACAAATACAATCCTAACAACAAGTAATAACTTCCACATTATATCAAAATGGAAAAAATATAATTATAACATTTATTACACATTAATTAATCTCAATTTCGAATTTCAAACTGCACGTACACAACTCACAAAACATAATACTACTATTATTCATATTTTATCTTTTAAGTACTTAACACGAAACATCTATTCCAGAACTAGTAATTAGCAGATAATTAATTAACTAGCTCATTAATTAATGATAATGTGCCATATTAATCTCTTGATCAAAACCAAGATCATTAAACAGCTCACCATTTAGAGATTCAAATCCAAAATAATTATTCGGAATCCCATCTTCTTCTACCGTCCATCCGGTGGTCCACACGGCGGCACCACTATGATCCTCCAAAGCTACTGTAACAGAAGAAGATGAAATATTACCGTCGGAAAATCCGTCGCTAAACCTAAAAAAATCCGTCGGTGATCTGAACTGGGTCTGGTCCAACATCAAATCTTGTTGAGAATAATTGCAGAAAAAATTCGCCGTTTCCATTAGCGGCGGCATGGAATTAAAATCGCCGCCACACTCTGAATTAAAGCTGTGATTTAAAGGTTCATAATTGGAATTGGAATTGGAATTCGCCCAAATTTGTGACGAATTTTCATTAGAAGCAGAGTTGTTAATTTGGCCAGCCATGAATTTTTTCTTCAATTTTGTGTTCCAGTAATTCTTCACATCATTATCTGTTCTTCCGGGCAATTGAGAAGCTATAAGAGACCACCTAATTAATTAATCCAATACAAAATCAATTAATTTGGGTATTTAAGCATAAATTTAATTTGTTTGGTAATAATAAGCATAAATTTAAATAAATTAAAGCTAAAAGCAATCCATTTAACTCATCTGGTATATACTTTATACTTACATTTGTTCCGCACACTATTCAATTTTATACTTATTTTATCCCATCGATGTAAACGATATGGATCTCCAATAATACATGGCCAAAACACTAACTGATTATAAACACTGTGATTAAAAGGGTAAAAGTTAAATAATACAGTAATGAAATAACGTAACAATTTAACACAAAGATTAAATAGGCAACGTGTATACTATAACCCGCACTGCCACATCCCAAAATGGTGTTTTTGCTCATAAATTTATATAAGGCTAACTCGATTAATAATCTGTAAACAGCTAGCATAAATTAATCTGAATTCCAAACCACGAAAAAATAAAATTAATTACTCAAAAATAAATGAGGAACTAATTTAGACTTGCCTACTTCCTATATTGGTATAAAGAGTGCAAATAATGTTATCTTCTTCTCGAGTGAAACCGCCATGTTTGATATCCGGTCTGAGATAATTCAACCATCTTAAACGACAACTCTTCCCACACCGTTTAAGCCCTGAATTCAAAATTCAAGAGAAAAAAATTAAACTTGAAAATTTTAATTAATCTGAATAAACAAAAAAGTTAATAACCTACTTATAATTATAAATAAATAAATAAATAAACTTTTTTTCGGCCTCCACTTTTAATTAAAAAATAAACCTGCTTTTGAAGGCAAAGCAATCCAATTGCCGCCGGTGCCGTAATGTTGAATAAAATTCTTGAGAGTGGCATCTTCTTCCGGCGACCAAGGCCCTCTTTTCACCTTTGATTTATCACAGCATGGAGCTCTTCCCATATTGATAAACTTAATTAATTAAGTTCTTAATTGATTGATTAATTAGTTAATTAATTAATCTGAAACTGTGAGTGAGTGATTGACTGTGTTAATTAAAGGATTGAGAGCATACAGTAAAATGGCATTGATTTTTATGGGTTTTTAAAGAGGGATTTATGTTACTATATTTGGATAAATAGACTTGTTCTTTATTCTTGGTTTTAAATTTGGAAAACTGAAGGACTGTGAAAATGCTGGACTTAGTCTGACTTACTTTTATGGAAATTGGATGAGTTTGTTCTCTCATGTTTGGGTTGTAGGATATATTTTATTCAAGGAAAAGGATGGTATATTTCAATCAATTTTAACCATCCATCCAATTTTAATAGTTGAGATTTAATTTTACTGTAGGCCTCACAAACAACTAAAATTCAATTTCAACCACAAAAACTGGATGCATGAACTGAACGAAGCTTAGGTCATGTTCTTTTCAACTTCTGAAAGCTAAACTGAACTAAACTTAACTTATTTCAATGTGAATTTATAACTATAGCTGAACTGTGCTGAACTGAACTACATCAAATTGTAGTCCAAGAAAACAAGGCCTTATTTCAATGTAAATTTATAACTATGCTTAGCTGAAACTGAACTAAATAATTTGGTTTGAACTGAAATTGAACTAAATTAACAATTTAGTTCAAGAGAGTAGGGCCTAAATTAGACTATGTAACATTATGAAATAATTGCAAATTGACGTCTGCATTTAGCAAGAGGTTTCATTTGATGCGCAAAATTTTGAAAAAGATTATTAATTGGTGTTCTAATTCTTCATGGACGGATTACAGTATAAATTGTTTTATAATTAGTTAAATTTTACAAAAATATATTATAATTGATGTTATTAATTAATTCTAATTTGTTTTTTCATCAAGTAACAAATTTAGTGGATGATCTGACTTCAATGAGACAGTGTGAACTGCAACATTTTCATGAGTTTGAACTGCCTCTTGTATGTACTTGTGTTTTTTCAGTTTCTTTTACGCGTTTCCGAGTTGACTATTCCATTCTATGCTTTGCATCTCCAACCAATTTCAATTGATAAAAAACTAATTTGTGCATGGTTTTTTTTTTTTACTATAATTTAGTTCAGTTCAGATCACTTCAATTCAGCTCAGTTATACGTAGTTATAAATTTATACTGAAATAAATTTAGTTCAATTCAACTCAACTCACTTTAATTTAATACAGTTCAGTTCAGTTTATAAAATTGCAATTCAAAATCGATGGGCCTTACTTAACACATGAAACCTAAAGTTCAAAAGTTTGGCATGGAATAATATTGGGCAAAATCACATATTTTAGTATAGCACATTTGTCTATTTGATTCATATGATATACATTTTTTTTAATGTGTTATGCAATATATTTCATATTGGTTATTTTAGTACATGTTATACATAGTAAAATTAATTAAAATTCTATAACATAAAGTAAAAAGAAAAATAACAAATCGCATAATACAATAATCAAATGAGTAAATATGAATCAAAGGGGTAGCGAATTATATAGTATAGAAATCAAATGAGTACCATGTATACCATAAAAACTAAATAACAAAGGTCCAAAAAGATCTTTTTGCAAAGACCAAATAAATTAAATTGAATTGAATTTCTTAAAAAAAAATAGGGTTTAAAACACACTTTAATTCTAAACTACTAGTGGATGATTCTATTATAGCTTTAAACTTTATTATATTGTTTTAAACTTTTACGAATTGAACTAAATTAATAAAATTTATTTTAATATAAATTTATAATTACGCTTGATCCAAACTTATTTAATTATAAGTCAAAAAAAAGTGTTACCTAATAAAACAGTTTTTGTACCATCAATGATGTATAATTCAATTTTGTAGGATAATTGAATGGGAGAAATTGACTAAATTAACTTTCTAAAGAAACCTCGCGGTTATTTGCCAAATGACAGTACACGTAAAAGATAATAATAAATTTTCTTTTTGAAGTAGACCTTGGCCAACCAACCCGAGCCCTCGTAGTCCATTCAGGCCCCTTTTTTGTGGGTTTGATTTGATAAGTATATTATATAAAGAGCTCGGTCCGACTAAAGTTTATCGAAGTCTAAAGATATTATGGGTTGGATATGGGTTTAATATGAAAACTCAAGTCCGACTCAACCTGAATTTATATATTTTAATAAAAAAATATATATTTATTAATTATAAAAATATCTATATAATTAATAATTTTTAAATAAAATATATATATATTTATATAATATTTATTAATTGATGAACGGGATAAAATGAATTTGGAAATGAAGTTTAAAAGTTTGACCCAATCCGACCCATGTATATTTTAATACGGATTAGGCTGGGCTTGGACATAACTGATTTTTTGTCGGCCCAGCCCGCCCATCGAACAAGTCAATAATTTGGAGTGAGACCATCTAAATTATATATTGGATAGAGAACATTCAACTCATTGTTCTGTGTGTAGTTATATGGAATTGTTGCATATGGCTTATTTAATAATAAAAAAACGTTTAATACTTGTTAATTTATTAAAAAAATAAACATTGAAAACTCTCTTCAATTTAAATTCTATGATGAAGTGATTAAAATGCTATTGCATATTTGCTTATTTAACCCTTATTATAACCTATATTTGTTTTACTAGGGAAGAAATGTTAATAATAAACCACCCGAAACCATTATTATATGGATATAATGGTGTATAATAAAGTATTTCTAATAATTGCAAAATAATTTTACAAAAAGTATTAAATATATAATATTTACTCGGGCCACAGATATCTTTAAGCGGCCCACTCTTTATTAGCAACCTCGGTTGCCTAAGTTGTTGTTGGCCTTTACAGTTTGGGGCCTAACTCTTAAACATTGTATTATTCTACTTTTTTTTTGTATTTGATGAGGGATGTAAAATTTAATATATAACACTTATAAAAATAAAGTAATTGTTATTTTAACATAACTCAAAAATTATTTATATTTTACTTCATTGAGTAATAGAAAAATTTTATCTAGTGAAACTTTCAATTTTTGGATGAACAAACAAATGTTTTATTTTGATAGGATTTAATTTTTCTTAAAACCATTCTCATTAGTTTACAAGATTATACATTCATACATGTGTAACGACCCGATCCTATAAGGGGTGATGGTAGAAGACCTGAGTAAAGAGTGGGCTATGAAGGATATTGATGTAGACATGAATAAACCGAATCTATATATATACACGAAAAAGAGGGTTTTGATATTGTGTTGGTATGGGACAGGAGAATCGAGAATAATTAAGGATTTCGAGATTGTGATTATGTGAGACATCACAATTCTGAAAGATTTAAGAGATTTGGTAGGTATACCTATACCAACACAGTGCACCTTTTTTGAAAGCTTATCCAAAAGAATTTTAAAATTGAACTTGTTTGACCTAGAAAAATCTGAGGATAAATGACCTACTAAGAAGTGATTTATAGGAAATAAGGGAGTGAGGAAAAACTTACTAAAAAAAACTTATGTTGACTTCTAGAGTTACTCCGTAGAACCGGTGTTTCACCTTCTATATGTATTGAATGAGCTTTTGGACTTGCATATCTTTTGATATGATTGGTCTGAGTTGCTAATTAAGAGGATTTATTTCTAAATATATATATGTGTTACTTACCATGTATTGGTAAGAATAAGAAAAAAAATATTGAAGAAACAACTATTTTAAAAATGCTAGACTACAAGTACTTGTTTGAACCTCAAATAGAAATATAATACTATTACCAAAAGTATCAAAGGAAAGTACTAAAATGCTTTATTATTAATGCCATATTTCACTTTCACATAGGATTCTCAAAATCCATTAATGTGACATCCCCTATCTTTAATTATTTTAATCTCACCCACTCTGCTTCCCTCCTAAAATAACTCCAAGCTTTTACATGATATCCTAATTTCCAAAATATCGAAAATAAGGTTGTTTTAAATGATAAGTGATTCGATATTATTTAAATAAAGTTTTAAATTTGAGTCATAATAAATATAAAAAAATTTTATTAGAGACTCATCCACTACAATTTAACATACGATCTGATTAAATCTAAATATAGTTGAAATAAAATTCAGATAAATCAAATAAAAAAAAAAGTTGTCCAAAATATTAGCTTAGTATGATGATTACCAGTATACCCTGGGTAAGTTTATCATTGCCCTTTTTATTTTCTTATTTATTTATTTAGTTCATTTTCAATCAATGTCTATCTTCATAAACCATCCACTTTGGACTTGAGGACAGTTTTGTTCTGGCAAAAAGTCTTCCATGTCAATTATGAAAAACATACATTTTTTACAATATTGTTTTTATCGAAAATGTTAATTTGCTAAAAAGCTAAACATTTCAATCCCTTTTTACTTATTTTTTTAACAATAAATAAATATAATAAATCGAATTAAATTAATTAATATTAAACTAAATTAAATGACACTGAACTGAATTGAATTATACTGAAATTAAATTAAATGGTACTGAAATTAAAAATACTGAAACGAACAATACTGAAACTAAAAATACTAAAACTAAAAAATACTGAAACTAAATTATAATTAATAATATAAATAATATTTTAAAAATATTAAAATACATAATAATTAATAACACTTTAAATAATACTATACATTCTAATAAAATGTATTAATTATTATATATAATAATAATTAAATATACCATTATAAATTATTATTATTTATTGTAATTATTATTATTAATATTACCATATTATTTTAATTATTATCAATATTTATAAAGTATTATTAATTTTATTTATTTATTTATTTTTCTTATAAAATTATTTATTGTAGAAATAATAATTAATAATTTTAAAAATATTATTATTGTTTTATTTTTCTTTGTTATTATTTATGATTACTAATACTCCCTCCATCTAGAAATTATTGTCTCTTTAGCCATTTTATTAGTTCTCTTTTTAGTTGTCAATTTAGATTATCAATGCATTTTATACAATTTTTTCTCTAATTTACCCTTGTATTAACTATAAGAGAGAGTTTGCATTGTTAAAATTATAAGTGAGTAATTAAGAAGAAAGAGAATTTAGTAAAGGATAAATTAGTCATTTTAGTTGTGTAATAAATTTTTCATTGGTTTTGATGATTCGGTTAAATGGACAATATTTTATAGATGGAGGGAGTATTAATTAGTGGTACTTATATAATGTATAAATAGAAATGAACTAAAATTGGAATTGAAATGATATTATCATTAATATTTATTATTTTTTAATATTTATGAATAATAATATACATTAATAATATTGATATAATACATAAACTGATACTTAATATTGAATTCTGAATACTAAATGTTGAATGCTAGATACTAAATACTGAAACTGAATACTGAACTGAATGATATTAAACTGAACTAATTAATATTAAACTAAATTAATTGATACTCAACTAAATTAAATTGAACAAAAAATAAGTTAAAAATATCAGCGCCCTAATATAATTACTTGTAAATTGGAAAGAAGGATGAAAAAAAAAGTTACAATAAAGGAATTGCATGACCAATACCTATTGTGACCATCTAATATTTGTAATTGTTGGATTGAAATTTTATATCGCTATTCGTATATTTATTGAGTTTATATATAAATAGGGCTATAAAAGCCTTAATTTGAACGACGCGTTTTAAAGCCGTGAGGTTGGCCCTGAAGGCGCCAAAGCGAACAGTATCGTTCGAGCTGTTTATAATACGTTATCAGCACGATCGTAAGGAGGGGGTGTGTTAGGATTGAAATCCCACATCGCTCTCCGTGTATTCACTAAGCTTATATATAAGCAGGGTCCTGAAGACCTTAACTTGAACTATAACACCCCTTTATAGGGAGTGCCACAGTAACTATAAACACTCAATAAACAACTCTACTCCACTGTATAAAGTTCAATACTTATAGATTACATATGTACAAATACAAATATAATATTTCCAACTCCAAATTATTCTCCCAATATTTCTCAATGCTAATTATTCTCCAAATATTTCTCAATGCCACTTTATATTTCTCACACTATCTAGTACATACCATTATTCTACAAACCATAATATTACATTAATATGCAAATCCACCTCGAGTCTTTCCTTATATGCTCTTCAAGCTGATCCACTTATACCACTTTGGTCCAAGCTATCTACAAGTTCTCCACCTACGTGTAGAAAAATAACTACATGCTAAGCAATTTGCTTAGTGATGTCCATAAAAGAAATACAACAACTTTGAATATTTTTAACACTTTAAAAATAGAAACAAAGTCAGTTTATAAGTCAAAAATAAATTAAACGACTTTATAAAACCACAACACAAAAACTTATATTATAAACCTTTTAAAGTACCATCAAATTTATATCCAATTTTTTCAAACACTTTAACCATATATTGTCCAAAGTAAACAAGTCCTGAATAACGATAAAATGGATACGGGAGCGGACAAGCCCGAAGCCGAAGCTTCAATATCAACGTATCGGTCAAGCTCGACGCCGAAGCTTCAAAATCAATATATCGGTCAAGCCCGAAGCCAAAGCTTCAATTGTTTGTACAGTATTGTACCCCCCTTTATTGGCGCCAATCTACCCTGACTCCGTATTCTACTCGTTTAATCAGGGCAATAAATCAAATTAACATCTTAAAAATTCCATTACAAATCCTCAAACATAATTCAACATAACTTCAGTAATCAAGAAATTCAAATCCTAAATTTTAAAGCATCAAACTTCAATTAAAACACAATAAAATCAATATTCATACTTTTCAGAAATTTCCAGATTTCGTGACACGACTTCCCTTGCATTTTTCACTATCAAAACATCATCCAAACGAAGAACTTTCTTCTAAACATAATTAGCCACATGTCTCAGCTTTCCAAAACCACCATAATCACAGAAATCCAAATTATATAACCAAAGTTATGATCAAAATACTAAACAGTGTACAAAGCTGAGATTTTCCAAAAACAGATTTTATGACTCAACTTCAAACGAAAATTTCAAATTGAAAACGAATGAAATTCAATAAGGTTTCTTCTAAACATATATTCCTTACTTTCTGTAGATATTGATAGAATCAAGAATCATTTAAATTGGATTTATATAACAAGAGAAAACATTAAAACAAAACAGGGATACAAATCTGGAAATTTTTCTGAAAAACCGAGAAATCGAAATTTGAGACACAAACATTTTTCTAAGCTCTTTCTAGCTCTCTTCTACCTCTTTTGCCTTTGATTTGCTTGTACTAGCTTTCTCTACAACAGCCATATATAATTCTATCAAGATATTGTATAAATAAACTTCCTAATATCATAACTATGCTTAATCTTCCATGAATTCTACTAATTAAGCTTTAATTTCATCAAAAATCACTCACCTCAAATCCGGGTTACTATTCATCCGAATCATAAAATCTGAAATCCTCCTCTTCTAGTCTTGATTCACAGAAATTGATGATGATAGAGGGCTTAAGGATCGATTTATAACAAGAATTTGAAGTTGAATCGAAGAAATCGGAAGTTTTTAGGTTAGGTAAAATTTTGGATAATGGAAAGGAAGAAATGGAGAAGGAGAAGGAAATGAAAATGAATGGGATGAAGGGGATGAAGGGATAGGTATAGGATTTTGATTTTTTTTCCAATTTCCAATAATGACCTTTAACAATTAATTAAATCCTAATTCATCCCTCTTACTTAATTAACTCTTATTTCCTCATGTCTTATATCCAATAACAATAATAATAACTACAAAAATAATTTCCATGATATTTTAATACCATAGTAATTTATTATAAGTAAATTTTAAAATTTCGGTTCGTTACAATTCTCCCCCTCTTATGAATTTTCGTCCTCGAAAATTACCTGAAAACAAATGTGGATATTGAGTTTTCATTGAATCCTCTGGTTCCCAAGTTGCTTCTTCAACCTTATGATTCCTCTAAAGTACTTTTACCAAAGGAATAAACTTGTTTCTCAATTGTTTAACTTCTCTCGCCAAGATTTGTACCGGTTCCTCTTCATACGTCAGGTCGGGTTTGATTTCTATGACATCAGGAGATAAGATATGTGATGGATCTGATCTGTATCTCCTTAACATTGACACATGGAACACATTATGAATTTTGTCGAGCATCGGGGGTAGTGCCAACCGATAAGGTACTGGTGCAACCTTCTCTATAACCTCATATGGGCCAATGAATCTTGGACTGAGCTTGCCTTTCTTGCCAAATCGTAGGACTTTCTTCCAAGGAGATACTTTGAGAAATACTTTATACCCCACTTCATAAGTAATGTCTTTTCTTTTTAGATCAGCATAAAACTTTTGTCTACCCGATGCAGCCTTCAATCTCTCTTGAAAAAGTTTTACCTTCTCCTTTGTCTCCTGAATTAAATCCACTCCCACAATCTTGTTTTCACTAAGTTCGGTCAATATAATGGAGTTCGACATTTTCTTCCATACAATGCTTCATATGGCGCCATTTGTATGGTTGACTGATAGTAGGCAAACTCCATGAGGGACAAATACTTATCCCAACTTTCCTCAAATTCAATGATACAACTTCTCATCATGTCTTCTAACACTTGAATTACTCTTTCAGATTGACCATCTGTTTGAGGATGAAATGAAGTACTGAAACGAAGTTTACTACCTAAGGCTTCTTGCAATTTCTTCCAAAATCTCGAAGTAAATCTTGGATCTCAGTCAGAAATGATTGAAATAGGCAATCCGTGTAGCCTTACTATCTCATCTACATATAACTGAGCCAACCTATCAAGTGAATAATCCATCCTAACTGGAAGAAAGTGGGCAGACTTTGTCAATCTATCTACAACAACCCACACTGCATCATGTTTCTTCTGTGAAAGTGGTAAAGACGTCACGAAGTCTATTGTGATTCTTTCCTATTTCCATTCTGGAATTATTATAGGTTGCAACAATCTAGAAGGAACTTAATGTTCTGCTTTCACCTGTTGACAAGTTAGACATTGAGCAATATAGTTAGTAATGTCTTTCTTCATCCCATTCCACCAATAATGGCTCTTCAAATTTTGGTACATCTTGTTTGCTCCTGGATGCATTGCATAAGGACTACTATGCGTTTCATGTAAAATATTCTTCTTTAATTCTTCATTGTTTGGCACACACAGTCTATCTTTAAAATATATACATCCATCTTCTCGAACCATATAGTCGTCTATGATACCCACTTGTGTCCTTGCTCGAATGACCTTGAAGTCGTCATCTTCATTTTGTGCTTGCTTAACCTGTTGTAGTAGTACAGGTTGAATCTTCAATTCTGCAATTAAGGCTCCACTACTAGTAAGAGCTAACCCCGTATTCATAGCCCTTAGTGCCATCATTGTCTTTCTGCTGAGATGTTCTGCCACTACATTAGCCTTTCCTGGATGGTAATCAATAAGATAATCGTAATCTTTAATGAATTCCATCCACCTTCTCTGCCTTAAATTTAACTCCTTCTGTGTTGGCAAATATTTCAAGCTTTTGTGATATGTATAAATATAACATTTTTCTTTATAAAGATAATGTCGCCAAATTTTCAAGGAAAAGACTATTGCAGCCATTTCCAAATCATGAGCAGGATAATTCCTTTCATGATTCTTCAATTGCCTGGAAGCATAGGCAATCACTTTCCCTTCTTGCATCAAAACACACCCAAGACCACTATGCGAAGTATCACTATAGATTACAAAGTCTTTTCCAGGCTCTGGTTGGGTAAGGATGGGTGCTTTTATTAACATTGCCTTCAACTTCTCAAAACTTTCTTGGCACTTATAATTCCACTCAAATTTTGTATTCTTTTGAAGTTGTTTCATCAGTGGGGCAGCAATGACTGAAAATCCCTTCATAAATCTTCTATAATACCCTACTAAGCCAAGGAAACTTCTGACTTCCATAGGGTTCTTTGGTGGTTTCCATTCTACAACTGCTTTTATCTTTTTAGGATCCACTTTAATTCCTTCTACAGAAACAATATGGCCTACGAAAGAAACTTCTTCAAGCCAAAACTCACATTTGCTAAGTTTGGCATACAATTTATTTTCCCACAAAGTTTGGAAGACTATCCGCAAATGTTGATCATGCTCTTTCCGTGACTTAGAATACACCAAAATATCATCAATGAAAACCACTACAAACCTGTCTAAATATAAGTAAAAGACACGGTTCATAAGGTCCATAAATGTTGTTGGTGCATTAGTTAGACCAAATGGCATCACAAAAAAATCATAGTGCCCATATCTGGTTCGGAAAGCCGTCTTTGCAATATCATCATCTTTCACTCTCATCTGATAGTAGCCTGATCTCAAATCAATCTTGGAGAAGTATTTGGCACCCTTGAGTTGATCAAATAAGTCTTCAATCCTTGGCAATGGATACGTGTTCTTGACTGTCAATTTATTCAACTCCCGATAATCAATACATAATCGGAGCAACCCATCTTTCTTCTTAACAAACAACACTGGTGCACCCCACGGGGATATACTCGGGTGTATGAATCCTTTGTCTAACAATTCTTGCAACTGAATCTTCAACTCTTTCAGTTCAGCAGGCGCCATTCTGTATGGTGCTTTGGATACTGGTGCGGTATCTGGCAATACATCAATTGCGAATTCTACCACTCTTTTTGGTGGCAAACCCTGTAGTTCTTCTAGAAATACATCGGGAAAATCACATACCGTAGGAATATTCTGCAATTCTAAATCACCTTTCTTCGATTCTAGAGCAAAGATTAGTTAGGCTTGACATCCCTTCCTAACCAGCCTTTTAGTCTTTATAAAAGAAATTATGTTACAGAGACAATCTGATCTTTCCCCTACGATAACTATTTCTTCTCCATCAGAAACTTGAAGTGACATTCTTTTGTTTTTGCAATCCACCACAGCTCGATGTTCCGATAACCAATCCATTCCCAAGATAACATCGTAATCTCTGAATGGTAACTCAATTAAATTTGCAATGAAAAGTTGATGTTGAATCATAATAGGGCAATTCATATACACTTTGTTTATTATCACACTTTGTCCTAAAGGATTAGTCACTTCAATATTTTCTCCTAATTCTTCTACATATAATCCTTTCTCTTGTGCTAACGCAGTACATATATATGAATGAGATGAACCGGGATCTATCAAAGCATAAACATCATGATTAAAGAATGAAAATTTACCGACAATAACTTTAGTAGATTCCCGAGTCTCAGGCCCTCGGATTGCATAACTTCGCGCCATTCCTCCCGGTCTACCATTCTGCGATGCTTGTTGAGCCACATTATGTCCACTTGCCTCACAAGCATTTCCTCTTCCCCTTCTTCTTCTACCTTGCATTGTAGGAGTAGGAACTACTGTAGGTGCAAATGTACTTATCTGTCTTTGAGGACAATTTGCAATCAAATGTTCCCTCGAGCCACATTTAAAGCAGACTCTACCTTTTCCCCAACATTCCCCTGTATGCATCCTTCCACAATTAGAACATTGTGGAATATTTCCTTTGCCTCTACCTGAAGGTACACTAGCCGCTGACCCCGTACTTATGGTTTGTCTCAGTGAAAACCCTCTGAAATAAGATTGTGTTTGTTCTGATGTTCCCTTCTATTTCTTACTTAGAGATTCTGCACTAGCTGGACCCTGTGACCCCTTTTGAAGTCCAGATCTTTTAGCCATTCTTTGTTGCCGATCCGAATTGATCTTCTCAATGCTCGTAGCAGCATCAACCAAGACATTGAACACCCTAATCCTTTGTGCAAGTAAATGCACTCTAATTTCATCATTCAGCCCATCCTCGAATCTCTTACATCGTTTTACTTCACTGTCAACGATATCACGAGCATACCTCTCAAGTTTGAGGAATTGAATTTCATATTTTGATATAGTTATTCGTCCCTATCTCAAAGACAAGAACAATTTCCTCTGCTCATCTTTGAATTGTCGCTAACGTACTTCTTATCAAATTGTTCCAAGAAAAGGCCCCAAGTGATTTCTCTGGGTCGCCTTTCTCTCACAATATTATCCCACCACCTCCTAGCTTGTTGTTTGAGTAGACCTTACACACAGTCTAATCTCTCTTCATCTATAAAATGAAGCCTAGTCATACACCATTTAGTATGATCAAGCCAATCTTCTGCAAATGCAGGATTCACTGTATCCCCTTTGAAGTCATCAGCCGGAAGCTTTTTGATTCTTTCAAGAGGAGTTCTCTCCTCTCTTCTTTCAATGTGAGGTACTACAGGAACTTGAGGGATTTGTATGCTTCATAGTACTTGTGTGATTACTTCAATAGTCATATGCTAAAGTAAAGCAGCTTGTACTGGAGTAGGTTGTTCAGAAAAGCCTTGAACTGGTGGTGGTTCATGTCTTTGTTCATCCCCTTGTCTAATAAGGATCGTACTCTCAGCATCATCTTCCTCATTTTGACTATGACTACTAGCCATAACTTATTCTTGAAAATTGGACCAAAGTGGATCAAACAACTAACATAACATATTTATATCCTAAATGGCATGTACATACTAGTCCTACAATCGCCTAAACCTCGCTCTGATACCAACAAGTGTAACACCCCTTTATAGGGAGTGCCACAGTAACTATAAACACCCAATAAACAACTCTACTCCACTGTATGAAGTTCAATACTTATAGATTACACATGTACAAATACAAATATAATGTTTCCAACTCCAAATTATTCTCCAAATATTTCTCAAGGCTAATTATTCTCCAAATATTTCTCAATGCCACTTTATATTTCTCACACTATCTAGTACATACCATTATTCTACAAACCATAATATTACATTAATATGCAAATCCACCTCGAGTCTTTCCTTATATGCTCTTCAAGCTGATCCACTTATACCACTTTGGACCAAGCTATCTACAAGTTCTCCACCTACATGTAGAACAACAACTACACGCTAAGCAATTTGCTTAGTGGTGTCCATAAAAGAAATACAACAACGTTGAACATTTTTAACACTTTAAAAATTGAAACAAAGTCAGTTTATAAGTCAAAAATAAATTAAACGACTTTATAAAACCACAACACAAAAACTTATATTATAAACCTTTTAAAGTACAATCAAATTTATATCCAATTTTTCCAAACACTTTAACCATATATTGCCCAAAATAAACAAGTCCTGAATAACGGTAAAATGGATACGGGAGCGAACAAGCCCGAAGCCGAAGCTTCAATATCAATGTATCGGTCAAGCCCGAAGCCGAAGCTTCAAAATCAATATATCGGTCAAGCCCGAAGCCGAAGCTTCAAAATCAATATATCGGTCAAGTCCGAAGCCAAAGCTTCAATTGTTTGTACAGTACTGTACCCCCCCTTTATTGGCTCCAATCTACCCTGACTCCGTATTCTACTTGTTTAATCAGGGCAATAAATCAAAGTAACATCTTAAAAATTCCATTATAAATCATCAAACATAATTCAACATAACTTCAGTAGTCAAGAAATTCAAATCATAAATTTTAAAGCATCAAACTTCAATTAAAACACAATAAAATCAATATTCATACTTTCCAGAAATATCCAGATTTCGTGACCTGACTTCCCTTGCATTTTTCACTATCAAAACATCATCCAAACGAAGAACTTTCTTCTAAACATAATTAGCCATATGTCTCAGCTTTCCAAAACCACTATAATCACATAAATCCAAATTTATAACCAAAGTTATGATCAAAATACTAAACAGTGTACAAAGCTGAGATTTTCCGAAAACAGATTTTATGACTCAACTTCGAACGAAAATTTCACATTGAAAACGAACGAAATTCAACAAGGTTTCTTCTAAATATATATTCCTTACTTTCTGTAGATATCAATAGAATCAAGTATCATTCAAATTGGATTTATATAACAAGAGAATACATTAAAATAAAACAGGGATAAAAATTTGGAAATTTTTCTGAAAAATCGAGAAATCGAAATTTGAGACACAAACCTTTTTCTAAGCTCTTTCTAGCTATCTTCTACTTCTTTTGCCTTTGATTTGCTTGCACTAGCTTCCTCTACAACAACCATATATAATTCTATCAAGATATTGTATAAATAAACTTCCTAATACCATAAATATGCTTAATCTACCATGAATTCTACTAATTAAGCTTTAATTTCATCAAAAATCACTCACCTCAAATTCGGGTTACTATTTATCCGAATCTGAAAATCTGAAATCCTCCTCTTCTAGTCTTGATTCACGGAAATTGATGATGATAGAGGGCTTAAGGATCGATTTCTAACAAGAATTTGATGTTGAATCGAAGAAATCGGAAGTTTTTAGGTTAGGTAAAATTTTGGATAATGGAAAGGAAGAAATGGAGAAGGAGAAGGAAATGAAAATGAATGGGATGAAGGGATACGTATAGGATTTTGATTTTTTTTTCAATTTTTAATAATGCCCTTTAACAATTAATTAATGCCTAATTCATCCCTCTTACGTAATTAACTCTTATTTTCTCATGTCTTATATTCAATAACAATAATAATAACTACAAAAATAATTTTCATGATATTTTAATACCATAGTAATTTATTATAAGTAAATTTTAAAATTTCGGTTCGTTACACAAACGATGCATTTTAAAGCCGTGAAATTGGCCCTAAAGACGCTTAAGCGGACAGTATCATTCGAGACAATAATGACTAGATTTCAGTATTAAAACTCAAAACTGAGTTAATCCATTACCATATAATTTATGTAGTGGTGATTCATATTAGAACATAGTTTGAAATTTTTTTCATCAACTTAAGTATTATTTAAAAATGCATTCTTTTAAATTAGTTGCACGATGGTCATACTTGAAATTTAGTTATTTATAAGACACGTTACCCCAAGTCCGTCCATTTAATTTTATAACTTTTTATGATAGACTACTCATATAAAAACAGAATGAACGACATAGAACATAAATAAAATTTGGGCACAACATATTTTACTTAATTTCGGGCTGAGGAATCAAAATCAAAACAAATAAATTTATTTATGATCGGGTATCTGGTTCAGCTTACCCAACTGATAGATTTAGGAACGACTAAATCACCAAGAAATGGTTTGGTAGCCATTATTTTATTAAAAAAATGGTAGAATTCAAAAACATATCATGTGGTTTAGGACATTTTTAAAAGGATGATCATAAAAAATTTTATTTCGAAACGAGAACTGTGGTTTCAAAAGTTAGCATACAAATAACAAAAAAAGATCCTTAATTTGAAATTATGTCACGAAAAGGGGTAATCCTGCCCATTTTGAACTAAAATTTTATAGGTTGGTTAATAAAAATACAATACAACTTAAAGATAAAATGTTGAATTTTTTTAGAAGTTTAAGTATTTTTTATAATTAAAAAATAATAATTTTAAAAATCATAATAAAATGAAAAATCACCAAAATTTATTCAAATCTTCATATATAATTTATAAATAATATGATTAAATTATAGGGATATTGAATTGATTAAAATATCATTTGTAACATTAAAAAGAGACATTTTATAAAAAAATTTATTTATTTGTTAACTTTTAAAATTATAGTCCTCGTTTCAAAAATAAAAATTTTATGATTCTAAATGACTGAAACCACATGTTATGTTTTTAAAATTTACCCTAAAAAATATACCTGTTTATCTGATGAATCGGGCTTCATCAGGGTTTTGATTAAAGGTATTAACCCAAGCCCATCCCGACTTACAAGTTGGAACTTCATGTGTAGGCTGATTTGGATCAGGCTTACGAGATTATTCTCAAACCCGCGTATGACCCATAAATATTTTTTATAATTTGTTTGTGTAAATTTAGCAGAAATAAAATGATAAAATTATATATAGCTATATTACTTAATTGATATTCATAATTTATTATAGAACTTATTTAATTAAATTTAAAAATTTATTAGTATAAAAGTTAAAAGTTAAAATAATTATTTAATAAATATATAATATGCATATAAAATATAAAATATTTTTTTTGCTGGGTCGGTCATAGATATTTATATATAAATTAAGTCTGGTCTATAAAACTTCGAGTTTTGATATGCTCAGACTCGACTCGTGCTTGGTAAAAAATATAGATATCCAACCGGTTGAATACATCAAAATTTCCTTGAATTTATCCCTAGACACCCATTTACTCCTTGATCTTTTAAAAGCCTCAAATAACCCATCAAATTTGTAAAATAATTCTAAATAACCCTCTAAACTTGAAAAAGTGAACCGTACTACTCCTTAAATGTCACATATCAGATTTTTATTGGTCTAACTTTTTAAAGATGTCATTTTTTCTCTTCAATTAAAAGTCAATACGTGATGTTAAAATGATAAATTAATTTACTTTTTATAAGTTTAAGAAATTATTTAAAATTTTTTATATATTAAAAAAAATTTAAGAACTAAGGGAATATATAAATATTAAAAACAAATTTAAAATTCTCGTGCATTAGGCCTATCCAACCCCGATATATGAGAGCGTGCAGGAATCGGTCCAGATATATTACTACTAAAAAAGGAAAAGGAAAAATAAGGGGAATCTCGAGGCAGAGAAACAGGGCAGATGTCAAAAGATGAGATGATGATAGTCAAATGAAGGAGTGTCGGGTGGCGACACTGCCACGTGTACGGTGATCGAAGGGCACGTTTAGTTATGTCCGTACAACGTCGCATTCCGATATCTTTATTTATTATTGGCATTGTTTTGTCGGTAAGCGAAATCAATTTGATGCAGCCACGTGTCTTGCCTCTCATGTGCATGTGGCACCTTCCTATCCCCCCTCACGTGACTCCCTCTGCCATATTCTTCTGCCCATTATATTTTTATTCATGAGCTCCTAAAATTTGTTGTATGATATTATTATTATGGTCAAATTTACTAAATCCCTGTTAGATTTTTCTTTATTGTTTTCACAATAAAAACTTCATGGCCGCTCAATTCTTCTTCAAAGTCACTGTTGCACGTGTTAATTAGTAATATGATGCCCCCATTTTTTTCGACTCATTAAAATTAATAAAATATTTATTATATTATTAAAATAATTATTTTATTCTCTGTATTTCGTTAAATTCTCTTTCTTCTTATTTATTATATCAGAATTAATTATCTCTCTCATAATTAATATAAGGATAAATTATAAAAAATATAATAAAAATATATTAAATTTTTAAAACGTCAAACTTTTAAAACAAATAAAAAAAACTAAAACGTCAAACTTTTAAAAATGGAGGGAGTAGTTGGGAGGGGTGATAAGCCTTAACTGTTACTAAGTCCCGAATAAAATTATCTCAATGAAGATACTTGTAAATATTATAAAAAAATATAATAGTTTTAATTTGGGTCAAATACATCATTTGCCCCTCAAATTTGAAATTAAAAGTTAGATATCATCCTAAACTTTTAAAAGTTTTAACTGACCCCTGAACTTGGTTTAAATGCACAAGTTGCTCCTTCATTGCCACGTGTCAGCTTCTGATAGGGAAATAAATTTAAAAAACGACATATTTGAAAAGTCAAACCAACCAGAAGCTGACAAGTGATATTGAGGGGGTAAACTGGTGCACTTTTGCCAATCAGAGACTAATTAAACTTTTAAAGAGTGACATCTAATTTTTTATGCTAAATTTAAGAGGGTCTTGATCTTTAATTTATTTTTCTCTTAAAGTATTATTATCTTATTTTTCACATGATTATGCGTTATCTAAATCATACCAAAATAAATTTAGTTGGATCATCAACAGGGTCGATTTCAAATAGGGGATTACGAACGCCTTGAACCAATAGGTAAATAGCTTCCAAACTAAATTTTTGTTTAAATTTTTTGATTTTAGTAAGGGCGAAAAGAAGATAGGTCAATCCATATATATTCTAAGTTTTAGATGAAAAGTTTAATTGCGAATCCTTCAATTATTTATGAACTTCTCTTGTATATCAACGAAGGAGGTTATAATGAAAACGAATAATAGTAGGAGGGATTGTATGTTGAAAAATTAGTGTCTAAAGTTATTTTTAAAAGAATCAATATTTCTGATGAGTTTTTGATAAATGAATTTTTGACTTTATATTGAGATGTTTCATATGGGTTTAATAAGTTGTGAGTGGGAATAGGTGGGCTTTCGTGCACATGAAAGTCATTTCTAGTGCAAATTGGTGGATTTCTCCCTTACGCGAGCAATAGAGACTATGCACAGGGCTAGCTAGTGATAAAAGTGAGTGAAGCAACCGCTCAAAACCTCAAATTCACGTGCCCTCAAAATGATGGAGTCTGTACCAAAATAAGAAGTAAACTGTTTATATGGTTTTTTTTTTCTCCTCTTTGTTTTTGTGTCTTTAATTTTTACTTTCATCTTTTCTTTTATATTCAAATATACTTTCATATTTTTTTTTACTCTTTTTTTTTCCAAATTTTATAAGATATTTACATTAAAATATAATTATTTACTATTTAGCCATTGTTTTTTCATTAATTATCATTGTTAAATTAAAATTTCAAAAATTTAAAATTAAAGAGATGTATGCTAAAAAAAAAAAATAATTTGTAGTTCTCTAACATATTTTATAAAATTTATATATGGAATTAGTTAAAACTTGTTTAACTAAGTATTCAAGAATATTAAATTTAATAAAAATAAAAATAAATATAGTCGTGTATAATAATTAATAGCTTAAAGATAATATTTACCTTTAGTATAATATCGTAATTAAATATTAGAGAATTCCATAAGTGCCACTAAAAGCTTTAAATGTCAAGATACTCTAAAATCTTTTAAATTTGTTTTATCAACAAAATACTTTGATTGCAATTCAGTATTATTTCATTAGTAATATGCTATTAGATTTTATAATGATAATTTTATTGTAATATTGATCAATTTTCTATAGTATTTTAAAAAATGCTCATTTTCATTTTTCGTTCAGGGCCTCATATTTCGATGAGACAGTCCTGATTATGCTCGGAACTATTTTATTATTTTTCTTGAGAAAATAATATTAGTCAAAAAAATTTTCCAGAGTTTATTTCCCTACTCGTAACTTTTATTTTAAAAGGGTTAAATATAGCTATTTGCATTTAAAATTGTACAACTATTTTTTTTCTTAAATGCTAACAACTATATTTTCATTAATATTCTGTAGCTCCTTTTGGTTACGATTTTAAATGGCTTTAATCTGTGGCTTTCAAACATCTCTTTTCTTAGCCTATATAAAGGCTGTTTGTGTTTATTATCAGATACCGAGTTCACTTTTCTTCTCTATTTTCTGAATATGTATATGCATTTCTGATTCATGTCTCAAAGTTTAAATCAAGCTTGACGGAGTTATTAAATCCTGGAAGGAACTACGAAGTATCCTTTAAGGATAGCATCTCCTACGTGACTCAACTCATTCTGACAATACTTTATAAGTTTTGTTCTTTTCAACTCCTAATTGCTGCCTAGAAAAGTGCTGCCTTTGATCAGAGAAAGTGTTGCCTTTTCGTCTAATTTACAGAATTACTGCAATAGTTTCATAAAAGTATTGCCTTATCAGTTCATCCAGACTTGCTTCTAAACCCAGTTCCCTTTCGGATCTGTCTTGCTTCCATCCGGATCAGTTCTTTCATCCGGATCGACCAGGATTAATTTTGCCTCCAAATCCATTATCTCTGAAATTCAACATACTTTATCAACATTGTAAAGGAAAACTAAGGACTTGATTGAATTGTTTTACAAGTTGTTATTTTAATAAATTGTTCTCACAAACTTTTGATAGAAATATATATTCTGGCTTTGAATAATACATTTTGATCATTCATAATAATCAATTAGGAACTGTCTGATTTATTTTTTCTAAAATTAATTCTGATGCTCAAAAGAAATACTTGAAAATGAAGATTTTTCAAAAAATAGCTGAAATAAGCATAGCCATTAGCCCTAAGGACCAGTTTGGTATTACTTTTTAAGCTCTTATTAAAATAATTTACTCCTATAAATTTTTAATAGTACAATATATTTTCGATACTAACAATATATTTGATCATTCATACTAATTATTAGAAACTTTATGATTTATTTTTTTCAAAATAAAATCTAATCTTTTAAAAAAACTTAAAAATAAAATGTTTCACAAAAGCAGCCAAAAAAAGTTTAGCCACGGTGCCTTAACTAAAGCAAATATATGAGTGACAAAGACTTGATCTAACAGTTGTATCTTAAAGTTGTGATCTTAAAAATTATAGGTTCAAATCCTCCCTCAAATAAAGTAAGATAAAATTTTCTTTTATTATTATTAAAAACTATATTACAAATTTTTTTTAAAAAAAACTAAAGCAAACGCATGGATGAGGCTCAGATAAGAACGGTTTTTCTAGTTACAAAAGGCCATTTCATTAATGGAGGCGAATATTAGAATAGGCAAAGCTAATTTTCTAGAATGCCCCATTAGCCTACTATTACTCCTTCCCCCTTACGTGCCGCTCTTATGGGGCCACCCTAAATCTACAACGCCACGTGTCTATTCCTCACAACAATTAAATATTTTATGAATCTCCACAATTTATTAATTATTTATAATTATTATTTTTCTGGTAAAAAAAAGGACAGAACTTTGTGATGCTTGAAATGAAATCCACTCTTCTTCTGCAAAAATTCACATGGGTTGCTTTGATCAGAGCCGTTGATCATCGTCCACGTGTACCCTATGCCATGGACATAGTACACGTAATACTAATAATTGACCAAAAAATAATACTGATAGTTAAAAATAATAATATATACACTGCTACCTTACAGTTTAATCCAACATAATGAATCCTATTATTTAGCGCTTCAATAACTTTATAAAATCTATTTACTTTCTAATATTCTTGTTTACTCAATTATCATCTTAACACGGAATATTGCTATACATGCAAAAGTATTTTGGTCTCCATAATACCTTATCAACATGTATATTCTTTACTTGTACAAAATAATGTCTATAATTTAATGCAAAAATGATCTTATATACTTTATTATCATTTTTTTCTATATGTTGTAATGTTTTTTATTTGTTGGATTAACGTTTCAATATCGAGCCTAACCATAGTCGAAAGGATAAGTATATGTATAGCTACAAATTTTTGAGCTTTCGAAAGTTTATATTTGCAAAATTTTTTGATAATAAAAAATTCAGTTGCCTCTTTGTGTCACTCCTAGATCTATTCAAATGATTTGTGGCCTACTTTACCCATTCAAGTCCCATTTCATGGATCGGCTTGGGAAAACATATTTTAATATGGGTCAGCCCATGGTCGATCCTGTTAAAATACGAACATAATATAAATTAAGCTTGGTTATTATATAAAAATCCATGATCCGAATATATATATATATATATATATATATATATATATATTTATTTAAATTAATAATTATTTTATTGCGGGTCGGACTGAATTTGAGAATGAAATTTTATATTCAAACTCGACAAGAGCCCCTAGCCGCCCCCTTTCTCCCTTGATATCTTCTCAGTTCTTTTCAATTTCTCATTAAGGAGGAAGGAGAAAGTTTTGATTTTCTTCTTCCTCCTCCGCTTTATGGGTTTATAATATTTTATTTTGTGGTGAATAATTCATTGCTATTTATTTTAGTTTCAACAGCGGGATTGGCATCTTCAATCATGGATCTGATGCTACACATCTCAATCTTGATAGTTTATTATTGGATCGGACTTAATATGCCTTTAGACAAGATACTTGCATGATATTTCACAGTAAACACCCGGATTTATCTCCTTTATGCAAGATCGTTCTAGATCTGCAACAACAGTTGATGTTATGGCGTACGCAAGAGCTCTTATTGTTGTAGATTGAAAACGTTAGTTAATATTACAAAAACATAAGTCTTGTCATATGGCTTATTTAATTTGTTTATTTGATTGTGTCCGTCTGAAATTTTAACTTCAATTGTATGTTTAAAGTACTTTTCAAACTGTCTCTATTAATCGATATCCAAATTATACTGCATAATTATTAGCTAAAATAGTTGATTATTCGACATATTAAAAAATTTATCCACCATTAACTAAATTTATTATTACCTCTAATTTTATATACACCCTCCATCTTTTTAAAATAGGCATTTTAGCCTAAAATTGGATTACTAAAATTCTTATCATTTATTCTTTTCTAGATATTTTTTTTATTATTCTTCCAACTATATCCTTAGCATTAAATATATTTAAGTTAAAAAATTAAAACATTAATTAAAAATATAAGAATAAATTAATATTTTTATATCATTAATAAATAAATTTATTAAAAAATATAAAATTTATAAAAAGTAAATAAAAACATACGAAGGGAGTAATAAATTATATTCCTCGAAAAAAATCATTATTCTTCGATTGAGTCAAAATTAATTAAGGCGATGTGCCGACAAATAGGGTATTGGTTAGGTTGAAGGAAGGGAACATGGTCACAGTTATATGTATTAATTAATGATTTGATAGAGAAAATGATATATCCGGCATTCCACGGTCCTTGATATGAAATGTAGCAAATCTTGCTTCCTTACTAATAGTAAGTACCATATTGTTCAATTATATTTTTTTTATATATAAATATGTTAGTTTTAAATTTGCATAAAATACATTCCATCACTTTCATAACCTAATTTTATAATTTATAAATAGTAATATTAAATTAAATTGATAATTATTTATTTTAATATAAATTTATATACATATTAAATATTAAATAATATTATAATATTAAATTAAATTAAATAAATTATAAGTTAATAATAACACACCCTCACATTTTTTAACATGCCTTTTTTATTCTTATTTTTGACTTTGACTCTTCTTTGTCATAAATATATATTGTTAATGTAGCTTTTGGCTGTAATGTTGTATGTAAGTCAAATAGACAAAGTCTCAATTTGCTAGCTTAATAAAATCTAAAGCAAAAGATGAGATAATTAAGAAAATTAAACTGTTGGGTTGGATATAAAACATATTTAGAGGCTTCTTTCTGCTTATATTCAATTGTTTTTCAAAGAACAATATAATATAACTTTTATGGAGTCATTTTAATTATTTTCAATAAATACTTCTTTTCACAAATTAATAATTGATTTAAAATATACTTATTTTAGTCACTCGCAAACCATATTATTTGTATTCATGATATTCTTTTATGAAAGCATGTAACAACTCAATTAAATTTTATTAAAGTAATTCGGTGCTACATTTCACATATTTATTTCATTTTTTCTGTTTAATATAAAAATTTATAAACATGACACATGTAAAAAATCAAATAATAAAAATTGAAGCTGAATTAAAAGTTATCTCTATTTATCGTTGTCTTTAACATTCTTTTAATCCTCCAATGATTATCATATACATACATCATATGTATTAATTATAAATGTATTATAGATAAATTGAATAAAAACCTTCATAAAGCCTTACCTTACCTTTATTGCATGAAATAAAAAATGTTTTGTGATTGAGTTTGATGATTGAGAGGGATGGCCAGCAATTTAATGTGAGCTAAAGGACAAATGGCAGGATGGATGATGTTACATATGGACACTATGTACGATGAATTCCATTTACGGACCAACTTACATATATAAATTGCAGCTTTTGGATTATAGATTTTAAATTTCCAATTTCGTTGAAAATTATATGTGGTATTTTGGCTCTATTTACAACATATTTGTAGTTTAAATAATAAATTTAATTAATAACATATATTACAGTTACCAAACCCTAACGAGGAATTCAATATTTTTTAAACTATGACTTCGAAAATAATTATATATTGAAAGATTGAAGCAAATATAGATATTTTTATAAAATGAAATTTCTTTGCAAATATCATATGATGTGTTTGGGTTATTAGAGTGATTTTATTTTTTTTGTTACTTCTTCATTTCCACCATTGAATTACACAATTTCTAAAAATGCCATTGATGAAAATAGTATTCTACGTTGTTCCACTAAAATTAGTACTCTAAATCTATATTTTAACAGGCATACCAAATTTTTAATTGAAAGATTCACGTGAAATATGCCTAATAAACTTTAATAACATACCTAAAAATTTTAAATTTTAGATTTGGTGGTTCTTAATTTTAGTAAAGAAGAAAAATTGTAATTTACAAAAATAATGAGAAGACTTTAATGTTAATAAGGAAATTCTAATAATATATTTTTACCATTTAATTCATTAAACTTTACTCTAATTATATTTAAATTTAATTTAAATCACCAATCTAACTATAAAAAAAAAATTACTCAATAAAATTTTTTCATATTAACTAAAACTCCAACTTAAAATTTTATTAAATAATATCAAATTAATTACTACAAACAGAAATTCTAATAATAATTGTTGTTTTGCATCTTTATCTAATATATCTAAGCGTATCTCACCTCCACCGCCTTTGGAACTCTACGGGCTAGATTGAATAAAATTTCCAATAGCCCTGATATTCAGACAGGTCCGTAATCTATACCTCACTCACCGTCCGCCACGTTGACAAATACCAGGATATGTAATCCTTGAACCCGACTGTGACAGAACTATCAGCCGCAGCGCAGTAACTCTAAAAAAGTCCATAGCTTTAACCGTAGTGATAATAAAGCTTAACATAACCATGGTTAAGACAACCCAACTATGGTTAAATTTCAACTGCTGAAAATGCAGTTTATATAGCGAAGTGAAGCTTGCCGGTTATTATGCATACAAAAATCTCAACGCAACCAAATTTTCAAAGATGATGCTCGGAGAACGACACCGTCCTGGTCCGATTACACCGTGGGCCATGGCGGACGACACAAATTCCGACGTTTATCCGCCGTCGCCGTTGAGTTCTCACTCTACGAACGCCGCAACCGGCGGCGATTACGGTGCCTACTACCTCCAGGACGCCTTGGCGGCGTTGCAGAGGTACCTGCCGTCGAACGATCCGGATTTCGACTCCGATCCGGAATCGGACTCTCCGGTGGATGCTTTCTCCTGCGATCATTTCAGGATGTACGAGTTCAAGGTGAGGAGATGCGCACGTGGCCGGTCTCACGACTGGACGGAGTGTCCGTACGCTCATCCCGGCGAGAAGGCGAGGAGGAGAGATCCGAGGAAGTTTCATTACTCTGGTTCTGCGTGTCCGGATTTTCGCAAGGGTAATTGCCGGAAAGGCGACGGTTGTGAGTTTGCGCACGGCGTTTTCGAGTGCTGGCTACATCCGGCGCGCTACCGGACACAGCCGTGCAAGGACGGGACGAACTGCCGGAGGAGAGTTTGCTTTTTCGCTCACACGGCGGACCAGCTTAGGGTTTTTCCTCAGCAAAGCCCTAGGAGTGTGACCTCTATTGATTCTTACGACGGGTCGCCGCTCCGGCAGGCTTTAGAGGCATCATGCGTTAAAGGTCTGCCGTTTCTGTCCAGTCCAGGCTCGATTTCACCGCCGGCGACTCCTCCGGCGGAATCGCCGCCGATGTCGCCGATGACTCAGTCCCTTAGCCGGTCACTTGGATCCAGCACAATCAACGAAATGGTTGCTTCTTTAAGAAACCTGCAACTCAACAAGGTAAAATCGTTGCCTCCATCGTGGAACGGCCAGATTAGCGGATCCGGGTCTGGAGTCGGGTCTCCACGAGGATCTGTGCTCCGTCCCGGTTTCTCCAGCCTCCCTACAACCCCTACTGCTCCGACCCGGTCCATATTCGGTTGGGATAATATCCGCGAAGAAGAGCCTGCTATGGAGAGGGTTGAGTCCGGCAGGGGATTACGGGCCAAGATGTTTGAGAAACTGAGCAAAGAGAACTCGCTGGGTCGGACTAACCCGGATCCGGCTCCACAGTCACTTGTTGGTCAAGATGTCGGGTGGGTTTCGGACCTTTTGAAGTGAAACGGGTACGGATTTTTCCCTTCTCTGTTGTGAATATGGGTGAAAATGAATTAAAATTATGGAGGCAACAAAAGAAGAAAAAAGAAAATGGATTTAGCGACTGTAAATACGGAGTAATATTTAATTTGGTTGGAATCAAATTAGTATTGAATTTTGTGGGGTGAAGAGTTAAAGATTCTCTTCATTTTGGGAATTAAGAAGGCGATTAGTGGTAATGGAGGTCTACTAATGGAGTTGAAGTTGTATAGGGAGATGAAGAAGATGAATGTATTTATTAATTTTTATTTTAATTATTACCCTTTTGTTTAACGGTTGATTAAATTATGACGCTTATCCTAAGTTGCGAAGCTAATTTCATTGTTATTAAATGTAATTCCAAATTGCAATGTATAAAAACTGTATGGAGTTTGTTAATTTTGATTTTAATTTTAATTATTACCCTTTTGTTTAACGGTTGATTAAATTATGACGCTTATCCTAAGTTACTAAGCTAATTTTATTAGTGTTAAATGTAATTCCAAATGTATAAAAACTGTATGGAGTTTGTTAATGGCAGAATGTGGCAGGAAATGGATTAGATTAGGTCTATTAAAGTAAACTGATGAATGCAAAATGGACTATATTTTTCTATGGGTGAATGGGCTCTTTTTTTCTTCCTTTTTGGTAAGCTCTTACAGAATACAGACGGGGCTCTTTCAAAAATAAAAAAAAATAATTTAATAATATAGTAAATAATTTAAAAATTAAAAAAAAAGTAATTATAAAAATATAATTTAATAATTATATTGTAAATATTTAATAATTATTTAATAGTTATATATTTATAATAATATTTATTAGATAACTGTCGAATATTAGATATTTATTATATAATGTATTTATGTAATTATTTCTTTTATTTTTATTAATTTATAAATTATTTATAATTAAATAGTAATATAATTAATTTTATATATATTTTAATAGGATATATATATTTTAAATAATTTTTCTATTCATAACACCGATGTCATAAATTTAGACATGGATGCTTTTCTCAGTCGTGAACTATACTTTAGGGACTGATTTATAGAAGTTGTCTATTTGTTAAAACATCAAGTTTAATTTGTTTAATTTTAATTTTAATACATGGCAATTTGATTATATTTTGTTGATAAAGCATAAAATTATTGATCTTTAATAATTTGTTAAATTATTGTACTAAATATTGGATATTAAATAAGTAAAAATTAAATATATATAGTTATAATATAGGCGATTTTAATAGGTCCAATACTAAAAGAAAGTATTTAAGTTAGAGAGCATCATAACTCAAAGTATTTGCATAACTTGGATATATGCTCAAAACAAATGTTTCCATACAAATCTTAAATCTTATTATTTTTAACTCTTTTGTTATAAGACGTAATACTAATAACTATAAGTTTGATAGGAAAAAATAAGTAATTATGTAATGTATCGTAAGTTAACTACTTTGCTGTAGTTAGTTTTGTAACATCACTGTCCATACAATTGTACCATTCTTGATCAGTCGTTATTTGGTGTACAGTTATTTTTTTGATTCAATGGTTTTGTTTTCTATCGAAAGAGACTTTGTTTAATCTAGAGATTTGACATTTGTTAACTTGGGTGGTAGTAACATTCAAATTGAAAGCAAATTATGGACTTTGTAGCTTTTATTGGAGATATAGTAGAAGCTATATATTTTTTTTATATTATTTATAGCTAAAGTCTATAGTCTATTTGGGAGTGGAAGGTACTAAATATGAAAACTTATCTGTTACTTATGTATTAACAATTTTTTTTTGTAGTTGATATTAATCTAGTCTAATACAAGGTTTACGAGTAGAGTTGATCTAAGCATAACAATTAGCTTGAAAAATATGGTATATTGAGAGCCATACCAATCAATTTACATATTAAAGAAAATTGTTCACATCTATTTTAGAATGGAAATAACTACAAATTCATTTTATAATATAGATGGTATAATCTTTTTCTTCCTTTTGTTTGTAAAATTTCTTAATTATAATTTAGTGAACAACACAACATGCACACAAAAGTTATATTTTAATTTGTGTTTGGTTCAATGTTATCAAATTAAGATTTTGATACGCGGTATTACTGACATTATCGGATATTATATCACTTTTGCGATACTTTTTAGGTCTATTGCAATGCCTTTTATATCTATTACAACTCTTTTAGGTATTATTATAGCCTTTTAAAAAAATATTTTAAAATTAAACAATATGAGCAGTTTAAGGTAAAACTGACCGAGATGGTTCTGATAATTTGGTTTTTGCATTTGACCCTTTTGTATGGAAAGAAACAAGAAAAGCAAAACTCCTTCAAACAAGCAATATTAATATGTAGCCCAAAGTCAATTGTTTGGATTTTGACGTACCTATTCAATGATGTATTAGATTGGCTTCCGCCCTTTGATTGATCTTATAATATTCAACTTTCAGGACAATCCAACGGTGGAGGATGGTGTAGACTTATTTTCCTTTTTTTTTTTTTAGTCTTTTCCACACATCACCAATTTTGAGTGCAATCACATTGATTGGGTCTGTTGCTCTTAGAGCTGTTATCACGAAAGCTCAAGTCACAAATTTTTCATGATATATTGGCTTTGATAAAAAACTTAACTATTAATATTAATTAATTGAACTCCGTTTGATTCTAATTTTTCAATACTAAAATATGATGTTATTGAAAAATTTGAAAATAGAGCCGTGAAAATAATAATGACACTAAGCCTAGGATAATTTCGTTCCAATATATTTCTAACGCTATTCACAGTTTAAGATTTGAATTTGACTAACTCCTATTTTTTTTCAATTTATAAGTAACAGTACTGAATAAAATTAAATTTATAAATATTTATTTTAGTATAAATTTATATATATACATAAATATTAAACAGAATAAAATTGAATTAAATAAATTATAAGTTGAAAAGAACATGTGATAAACGAGTATAATTTAATCAATTGGAATACAGTGTGAATCCATTTCCAATGTAGTAAAATAATTTTATTGTTGCATTCAGAATATCCAGATATTCTTTTCTTGAAATTGTAATTTAATATGCATGGGAGTTTCGTCTTAGGGTATATCGATCTTGTGAGAGTGACTGGTTCACAATCTCATTCAAATTGAGACAAAAATTTAACTAAATTAATTTGTTATAATGATTATTATAGCTTGAGTTTAATTTTTAGCGTCAGAACACTGAAAATAGTATACAAATGAAGAGTTCCTTTTTCTTGCCTAAATCACTTCCAGAAGCTGGTTTGTGGAGTTTATTTTATAAGTAATACACAAATATATTTCCCCTAGTTTGCGTAGAGAATTTAGGAGTTTTGAGAGTATTGGGCTTGTTAGTTGAGTGAATATATAAAGGAGGTTGAGCTCATCTAATATAAAATAAATTAGTTTGTGTTAATGTTTATTCTACACCACTTATATTCTACTCTTTTCATTTATTTATTTTCCATATAGGATATCTCTATATATCTCCAACACCCCCTCAAGTGTAATTGGGTCTGGACCAGACCAGTTGCCACTTGCTAACATTCTTTGGCCTATTTCGTCTGAGGCTCAAGGTCATCAACGGATCTAGTCTTATCCGCTAGTCCAACTCCACCAGGACTTTAAACACGAACCCAGAATCACTGACTGTTAGGCCTTCCTCCGCTCTAATACCATGTAGAATCCGTGGGCGTGGAGAGTGTTAGGCTCGATAGGTGAGTAAGCATACAAGTGGGGTTGAACCCATCTAACACAAAATTAATTGGCTTGTGTTAAAGCCCAATCTACACCACTTATATTCTACTCTTTTCACTTGTTTCTTTTTTCATGTGAGATATCTCCACGTATCTTCGACAGTTTGCGCAATAATATCAATAGAAATAGTCCCGTGGTTAGTTTGTGTGGTTAATGATTTTGTTACTCTCCCGGATCCGATTCTAAAAAACCGGACATGTTAGCAATTTTACATTGGTTTCTTTTACTTGTCATTTTAGAATATCAAAACAACTTTCACAATTTTTTCTCTAATTTACAGATTATTAATTAGGAAAGAGATTAGATATTGATGAAATTATTAAGTGATAATCAAGAAAAAGAGAATTTTATCAAGGATACAATAGTCATTTTAACAGTGTATTAAAGGTTGATTGGTTTTGATAAAAAGTCTAAAAACGACTAATTTTTGAAATCAGAGAGAGTAGTTATATTTTCAATACATTATACTCCCTCCATATCCATATTTTTTTTATTTATAAGTTTCAGGCATCTTATCAAATTAATTAAATAAGAGTATAAAAATATCACTTTATCTTATAATTTAATTAATGCTTTAATTTTTAGCCGAATGCTTTTTAATACCTTTCAACTTGCGCATTTTTTCTTTAAACATACCCAAATTTTAGAGTGGACCTCTGAGGTACCTAAACTTGTAAAAAGTGAACCTCCGTGCTACCTGTTGATGACGTGGTAGGTGAGGTGAACCCTTTGACCAAGGGGGCGCGTGTTGACTAAAAAAATGAGTAAAAAATTATTGTAAATTTAATAATTAATAACAAAAATTATTAAAAAATCCCTTAGTACTTTTCTAATTATAAAATGACCCTCTTCCTTCATTAGGGTGTGTTTGAAAAGCTCACATTTTTTGAAATTCTTTCGCTAAATTTATTTTCTTTATTTTCCGGATATTTCATAATTTTTTGGAGTTTTCGATTTTTTACTAAATCGGACCCCGAAACATATTTTCACATTTTTGGGCCATTCTATAAACATTTTCTCAAAATTTTTTGTACCAAATTTATTTTCCGGATATTTCATAATTTTTTGGAATTTTTCGATTTCTTACGAAACCGGGCCCCGAAACGTATTTTCACAATTTCGGGTCCTTCCGGAAACATTTTCTGAAAAATTATTGCACAAAATTTATTTTCTTTATTTTCCGGATATTTCATAATTTTTTGGGATTTTTCTTTTTTTACAAAACAGGGACCCGAAACGTGTTTTCAAATTTTTGGGCCCTTCCGGAAACATTTCTAAAAAATTCTTGAACCAAATTTATTTTTTTTATTTTCCGGATATTTCTTAATTTTTTGGGATTTTTCGATTTTTTACGAAACCGAACCCCGAAACGCATTTTCACATTTTTGGGCCCTTCCGGTAACATTTTCTAAATAATTCTTGCACCAAATTTATTTTCTTTATTTTCTGGATATTTCTTAATTTTTTTGGATTTTTTGAATTTTTGCGAAACCGGGCCCTGAAATATATTTTCACATTTTCGGGCCCTTTCGGAATCAATTTATAAAAAATTCTTGCACCAGATTTATTTTCTTTATTTTTCGGAAATTTCATAATTTTTTAGGATTTTTCGATTTTTTATGAAATCGGGTCCCGAAATGTATTTTCAGCTTTTCAGGCCATTCCATAAATATTTTCTAAAAATTTAATGCACCAAATTTATTTTCTTTATATAATAAAATTTATAGGGACTTAAATAAATTTTATCAAGGTTTTTTTGAAATCAATTGTAGAAGATAGTGTTTTTGGTTGAATTAAAATTGTAGGGACTTAAAAGAAGTTTTATCGTGTTTTTTTTGAAACTTTGTTAGTTTATGCTACATGTCGTTATGCCATTGGTTTGACTTTTCCAAATTTTTAGTGTTTTTTGGTTGAATTAAAATTACAGAGACTTATAAGAAGTTTTGTCAAGGATTTTTTTGAAAATTTTGAGTCAATGTCACCTGTTATTCACTCATTAGTTTAACTTTTCCAAATATTACACATTGGTAGCGAGCGTAATACACTCTCCAGGCTGCGACTGAGCGAGTGGGATTGAGGTAGCACGGAGGTCCACTTTTTACAAGTTTAGGTCCCTCGGAGGTCCATTTTAAAATTTGGGTATATCTAAGGCAAAAGTGCCCAAGTTGGAGGGTATCAGAGAGCATTCAGCCTGAAATTTTCAACTAATTATCAAAAAAGAAAAAAAATTCAGCTAATTGTACTTAATAAATATAGGGGCAGAATTGGAAGAATAATGAAAAAATACCTGAAAAAAGTATAAATGACATATATTTTTGCAAACCAATTTTAGGTTAGAATGTCTATTTCAAAAATATGGAGGAAGTAGATAAAAAATTTAATTTTATATATATATATATATATCAGTAAATAATAATAATTTTTTATTTTAAAAAATTTCTACAATTAGTAAAGTTATAATTTTTTATTTTAAGAAATTAGTAAAATTTCTATAGAACGGTGGTTAGGCCAGTCATGACATGTGGGAGTGAATGTTGGGCTATTAATACGCAACATACTCAAAGGATGAATGTGGCAGAAATGAGGATGCTTAGGTGGATGAGTCGGCATATAAGGATGGATCGAATTAGAAATGAGTGCATCCGTCAAAAGACCGGTGTGGCACGTATATGACTAAGGTGGTATGGGCATGTGCTACGTAGACCAATAGATGCTCCAGTTAGAAAATGTGAGAACTTAAGGACAGAGAGGGTAGAGGGGGAGGTAGACCTAAGATTACTTGGAGAGAACTATTTCTAAAGATATGCGTTTGCTCAGTATGGACGAAAATTTGGCTTTGATAGAGCTTCATGGCGTCGGAAGGTTCATATAGCCGACCCCACTTATAGTGAGTTTTAAGGCTTAGTTGGTTGGTTGGTTGGTTGATACTAAAGTTATCAATAACAATAACTCTAAACACTAATCTATTTTCTTGACCGAAGAATATATGTCATAGAATCAATTAATAGCTGTGATGCTTCAAATAATAGATTTCTAGGTTCTAAACATAAAGTAAAGCATTCAAGATCAGCGGAAACATAAACAACACACAGATTTTTTACGTGTTTCCACCACTCCTTATTTTAAAAGGACAACCCTGTGAAGGGCTGATGTCAATGCAAGGGGAGAAGGAGAGAAGCTTTATTGATGGCTCTTAAGGCGTAAAAGGGAAATTGTTCTACAGATCACGAAAACTGAAAAGCTCAAGAACCTTAAAAGAGAAAACCCAGAAACCCAGAAAGTAAACGCACAAAATTTTTTTTACAAGCATACAGAAATCTGTAAAGTAGGGTTCAATATATAACACAAAAGGATGGAGAGATATAACCGCTTCAAATCAGATGCATCAGAGTGAAGATCAAGGACGAATCACAGCCATGCAAAAATCTCAGGCGAGAGAGCAAGCAAGAATCACAAGGCGGCTATCAAAGGGAGGAAGGCTTAAAGGAAAAAATGAAACCCTAAGCAGATTACACGACCTTATATACAAAAAAGGCTAAACCGGACTTTAAAGGGAAATGGGCCTAAAAACGGGCTAAGAGCACAGGGGGCAATCCACAAACAATCTCCACCTTTGACTGCTGTGCCTCTAATAAAGCCTCTTCAACCCCTCTCCAAGGGTAATCACCAAATCAGTAATTAGGGGCACGCTTTGCCACAAAGTCAAAGCGCACAACTCCTAACTTGTTTAAGGCAACCTGAAATTTTTCAACAAGAATGACTTTAGTTAGTAAATTTGCAGGATTAACACTAGTATGAACTTTGTTAATAATAACAGTACCGACAACAACTATATCTCTTACAAAATGCAATTTAATGTCAATATGTTTTGTTCTCTCATGATAAACTGAATTTTTGCCAAGATGAATGGCAGACTGAGAATCACAGTTTAAACTAACATTATCCTGTAAAATTCCAAGTTCAGAAATAATGCCTTTCAACCACATTGCCTCTTTAATTGCTTCTGTTAAAGCAATGTATTTAGCCTCTATAGTGGACAAGGCAACCACATGTTGTAAGCAAGATTTCCAGCTAATTAAATTTCCACCAAAAGTAAAACAGTAACCTGATACAGATCTTCTTTTATCAAGATCTGCAGCATAATCAAAATCACAGTATCCCTCAATACTGATTCTATTACTTTTGGCAGACTTATAAACAAGACACATAGATGAACTACCTAAAAGATACCTAGCAAGCCATTTAACAGCCGACCATTGCATTTTACAAGGGTTACTCATAAATCTACTAACAAGACTTACACCATAGGCAATATCAGGTCTAGTGCACACCATAGAGTACATGAATGAGCCAACAACATTTTGATAAGGGACATTAGACATAAAGTCAGATTCACTCTTATCTAAAGGTTTTGGACTCATTGACAGTTTAAACTGGGCTCTAATAGGTGTACTAATAGGCTTATTAGTATTTAACTCAAAATTACTTAATACTTTATCAATATAATATTTCTGCGTTAAAGTTAATATGCCTTGACTTCTGTCTCTAAATATATCAATCCCTAAAATTCTTTTAGCAGGCCCTAGATCCTTCATTTCAAATTCAGATTTAAGTTTTGACTTTAAATTGTTAATTTCAGTCTTATCTTTACATGCACTTAACATATCATCAATATACAAGAGCAAATATATGTAGTGACCATTAACAAGTTTATTGAAATAGACACAAGGATCAAATTTGCTTCTATGAAAGTTGAGTTTTAACATGTATTGGTCAAATCTTAAATACCATTGCTTGGGGGACTGCTTAAGACCATACAGGGATTTTTTAAGTAAACAGACTTGACTTTCACAACCTTTAACGATAAAGCCTTCAGGCTGACACATATACAATTCATCATCTAAATTGCCATGTAAAAAGGCAGTTTTCACATCAAGCTCTTCAAGTTCCAAGTCAAACAAAGCAGTCAAAGACAGAATTAGCCTAATGGAAACATGCTTAATAACAGGAGAAAAAATTTCTTGATAGTCAATTCCCTCAATCTGAGAGAATCCTTTAGCAACAACTCTGGCCTTAAATCTCTCAAATTCAACACCAGGTATTGCAGGCTTCTTCCTAAATACCATTTACAACCTATAACTCTTTTACCTTCAGGTTTGGGCACTAAGGTCCAAGTCTTATTCTTAGCTAGAGACTTCATTTCATCATTCATAGCACTTAACCATTTACTACTATCTTTACTGTTTATAGCTTTAGAATAAGACTTCGGTTCATCAGACTCTAGACTAACAGTAGCAACATAGTAAAATCAGCCAAATTAGAGTAATTATAATCATAGATCACATAATCATTAAATTTAGAAGGAAATCCAAATTCTCTCCTTGGTCTAGATGTATTGTTATCATGATTGTGATTAACTTCATCATTGGCAGTAGTATAATCTTCATTCAAATTATCAGTTTGATTATCAAGATTATCATTAAAAATAGCTTGATTTCCTTCCTGAGGTGGTTCAATATTAACATTGGGCTCATTAACTCTTCTTTCAAAGTTAGTGAGCTCCACCTCAAAGGGAAAATTATCCTGCTGTAATATGTCAGAGTTTTCATTAGTATCCTTATAAAAAACATTTTCATTAAAGACTTTATTTCTGCTAAAAACCATTTTATGTTCAGTGATAGACCAAAGTTTATAGCCTTTAATGCCATTAGGATAGCCTATAAAGACACATTTCTTAGCTCTTGGGTCAAGTTTTGACTCAGTAGTGTGAACATGGGCTATACTACCAAATATTCTAAGGTTACTATAATTCATAGGTTCCTTATACCAAATCTTATTAGGACATTTAAATTCAATGGTTGAGCTGGGAGTCCTATTAATGAGATAACAAGCAGTAGCAGCAGCTTCTGCCCAAAAACTATAACTTAAGTCCTGATTCAATCAATAGACATCTAACCTTATAAAGGATGGTTCTATTGTACCTCTCAACAATATGATGTAGATGAGAGAGCGTTGGTGTACTTGGAGAAAATTGATAAAAGTGTCTAGCTAGGTTACTATTCTTTTTGGCTTTTTGGGTCGGATTTCGACATTTTAGGACACTTTTCTAATCAGAAACGGCCCAACGAGCAACGCTCATAGCATAGTGGGCCCACCCTATCGGGCCCTAATTTTGCCCTTTAGGCCCTTAATTTTGCGTTTTTCTGTTTTCAGGGACTTAATTACAATTTTTTAAAAGTTTGTGTGGCTTTCTTTTTATTCTAGGGTTTTAACCCTAGCCTCTAGACCTTATTTATAGGCGTGTTTGATAGACAATTCAGCAGTTTTTAATTGAATAATATTGGCTGCGGCTATTTCTCCTAATTACTCTAAATCTTAAAGAATTTAGGGTTCTTAGAACCCTCTTTTATTTACAATTTGAAAGAATTATGAACAATAGAGTTATTTTCTTATCTTATGATTGATTTCACTGCATCAGTTGGTACCAGAGCCTTCACATACTATGGCACCACCAAGAAAAGAATGAAGTGTGGTCGAGATTGTTGAAGACGAAGAAAGGTGCCAGGTTATAGAGGTTGTTGATCAGAGGATGGGGACTTTTGTCGAGCAGGTAATGTCCAGGCTAGAGGCATTAGATGCGAGACTTGATGGGATCAATACCAATCGCAGAGGGGTGTGTATCATCAATGAACAACCTCGCGATGAAACCATAGGGGAGGAAAGTGATGAGGAGTGGCGATCTAAGTATGGTGGTCATCGCCGAGAGCGAGCCATCGAGGATCAATGTTGGAAGGCTGGCATGCGGATTGAGATTCCAGAATTTAGAGGAACCCTTCAACCTGAAGAGTTTCTCAATTGGCTGACGGCATTAGAAGAAGTTCTGGAATTCATGGGAGTTCCGGAGAATAAGCGGGTGCAACTAGTGGCGGCTCGATTGAGAGATAGAGCGATGGCTTGGTGGGTGTAGATCAAGAACACTAGGGTTTGCATGGGTATGTCTAAGATTGTGACGTGGGAGAAGATGAAGAAATAGTTGAGAGCCACGTTCCTACCCTACAATTTTTAGCGTCTTATGTATCAGAGGTTGCAAAACCTCAAATAGGGAGGGCGTTCTATCGAAGAAAACACAATAAAGTTTTATTAGTTGGTGTCACAGAATTATATGTATGACACAGAAGAGCAGCTAGTGTCAAGGTCTATTGGGGGGTTATGTGAACAGTTACGAGAAGCAGTCAATGACTTTGATCCACTTACTGCCTCGGAGGCTCACCAAAGGGCTCTCCGTTTAGAAAAGAGAACTTGTTCTACAGTTGTGAATGTTTGAAAGGAGGCAATAGTGGCAGTGGAGGGTTTAAGAGTGCGGAAACAGTAGGTAGCAAGGAGGTTTCCCCAGCGGCAGAAAACCCTAATTCGAATCATAGTTATCTGAGGTGTTTCAAGTGTGGTCAGATTGGACATAGGGCTGTAAACTGTCGGGTCTCAGAAAAGAGGGCTATGATAACTGATCATGAAATGGGAAAGGACGGAGTGGGTAGAGAAAACGTTGATGAGGGAGAGGTGAATGAAGAGACTGTGGTAGAAGGTGATGTAGGGACAACCTTGGTCGTGCGATGATCTTTTATAACCCCACGTACGAATGATGAACAGTGGTTGCAGAATAATATCTTCCAATCCACTTGCACCATAAAAGGGAAGGTCTGTAAGTACATGATTGATGCAGGTAGTTGTGAGAATATTATCTCCTTGGAGGCGGTGCGGAAGCTAGAGTTGCCTAAGAAAAAGCATCCAAGTCCTTACAAACTGTCTTGGTTGAAGCATGGAGGGGAGGTTTCGGTGAATAAATGGGTACTAGTTCCTTTCTCCATGGGTGAGAAGTATAAGGATGAGGTGTAGTGTGATGTGGTTGATATGGATGTGTGTCATCTCTTACTGGGTAGGCCTTGGTAGTTTGATATGGGGGTTAACCACATTGGAACTGCTAACTCTTATAGTTTCTTGTGGAATGGAACGAAGATAACGTTGCTGCCCAAATGGGAAGAGAAGAGTAGTGGAAGTAATATGTTAACCCGTCGACAGTTTGAAGTAGAGATGAAGAAGACTGGGGTGGTATATTTAGTAGGGGTGCGAGCAGTGAAAGAAGAGGTGGTTGAAATCCCTAAGTTAGTAAAGCCCTTGTTGAAATAGTTTCAGGATGTCTTTCCAGCCGAACTATCGGATGAGTTACCTCCCTTGCGAGACATCCAACATTTTATTGACTTGGAGCCTGGGGCTATTTTGCCTAATAGACCCCATTATAGAATGAGAGCATGAGGAGTTACGGAGCTAAGTTAAGGAGTTATTGGCAAAGGGTTTCATTCCGGAGCGCTTGAGTCCGTGTGCAGTACCTGCTTTATTAATTCCCAAAAAGGATGGCACATGGAGGATGTGTGTTGATAGTCGAGCCATCAATAAGATCACAGTCAGGTATCGCTTCCCTATCCTTCGTTTGGATGATTTGTTAGACCAAGTTAGTGGTGCTGTTGTGTTTTCGAAACTTGATTTGAAGAGTGGTTATCATTAGATTCGTATTAGACCTGGTGATGAGTGGAAAACTGCCTTTAAGACTAGAGAAGGGTTATTTGAGTGGATGGTTATGCCTTTCGGGTTGTCAAATGCCCCTAGCACTTTTATGAGAGTTATGAATCAGGTGTTGAGACCTTTTATTAGGCGATGTGTTTTTGTGTACTTTGATGATATTCTGATTTTTAGCGATGAGCCTAATTTGCATTTAACCCATTTGAGAGAAGTGTTGTCTATTTTGAGGAAGGAGAGGTTTTATGCAGCTCCTAAGAAGTGCATATTTATATCCCAAAGTGTGCTGTTCTTGGGATATGTAATTTTTGATCAACGTCTGCAGGTTGATGAGTCGAAAATAGAGGCAGTTCAAGCTTTGCCTCAACCGCAAAAGGTCATAGAAGTGCATAGTTTTCTTGGGCTGACATCTTTTTACAGGAGGTTTATTCCTCATTTTAGTAGTATTATGGCCCCTATTACCGACTGCATTAAGTAGAATGGGAGATTTGAGTGGACAGCCGTCGCAGATAAGGCATTCCAAGAGATAAAGCACCGGCTGACGACAACCCCAATACTTGTCCTACCAGATTTTCATCAGCCTTTTGAGTTGCATTGTGTTGCATTAAAGATTAGAATTGGAGGGTGTTGAGTCAAAATCAAAGGCCAATTGCATACTTCAATGAGAAGTTAACAGGAGCCAAAATGAGGTATAGCAATTATGACGTGGAGTTTTATGCTATCGTACAGGCCATCAAACATTGGAGACATTACTTGTTTCAGAGGGAGTTTGTACTATTTACGGACCATGAGGCCTTGAAGCATCTTCATGGTCAGGACAAAGTTTCTGCACGACATGCCTCATGGGTTGCTTATCTACAGCGATTCACTTTTGTGGTGAAGCACAAGTCCGGAGTCATTAATAAAGTAGTAGATGCATTGAGCAGAAAATGAGTATTAATGACTCATTTAGCAGTTGAGGTACCTAGTTTTGAATCCCTTACTAATCTTTATTGCACTGACCCATATTTTGCTGTGGTGTTGAGAAGGGTGTCGTCCGGAGAGAGGACCGAGTTTTGTTGCAGAATGGTTTCCTATTCAAAGGGAATCAGTTGTGCATTCCTGATTGTAGCTTGGGTTGAAAATTATCCAAGAGCTACATGGTGAAGGTCATGCGGGGAGAGATAGGACCTTACAGTTAGTGCAATCGGCTTATTTTTGGCCATCTATACGAAAGGAGGTTGACAAGTTTGTACAACATTGTAGAATCTACCAAGTGTCCAAGGGAGCTTGCACAAATGCCGGGTTATATAGGCCACTACCTGTTCCTTCTGGTCCTTGGGAGGGATGTGAGCATGGACTTTGTGCTTGGATTGCCCCATACTCAGCGTGGTAATGATTCTATTTTTGTGGTGGTTGATCGTTTTTTGAAGATGGTGCACTTTATACCGATGCTGTTAAAGTTGCTCAATTGTACTTTATAGAGGTTTACAAACTACATGGTTTACCGAAGTCAATTGTGTGAGATCGAGATACGCACTTTCTTAGTCACTTTTAGCGCAGTTTGTGGAAGATGGTGAACACACAGTTGAACTTCAGTAGTGCTTATCACCTCCAGACCGATGGATAAATGGAAGTGGTCAATCGCTCTTGGAGTTTGGTTGGCGAGAAAAGTTGGGATATGAAGCTCAGTCAGGCTGAATTTGCTCATAATCATGCAGTTAACCAGAGTACTGAATTTAGTCCATTTGCTATCGTTTATTCTGTACTTCCTTGCAGTCCCCTGGATTTGCTACCTGTACCTGACCAGATTCGTCGTCATGGCAAGGCTGAAGAATTTGTAAACAGTCTTCGCAGTGTTCATGAAGCTGTGAGGGAAAATCTATTGAGAGCCAACGCAAAATATAAAGAAGATGCTAATAGGAAGCGCAGACATGTAGAGTTCGATGTGGGTGATTTTGTTTGGGCTGTTCTGACAAAGGAGCATTTTTTGGTAGAGAGTACAATAAACTTTCAGCAAAGAAGATCGGTCCAGTGGAGATGATTGAAAAGATTAACCCGAATGCATATCGTTTGAAGCTGCCGAGCCACATTCGCACTGCTGACGTGTTTAACGTTAAGCATCTCATTCCTTTCACTGGTGATACTTCAGATGATGACGATTTGAGGGTGAATTCTTTCCAGCTAGGGGAGGGTGATGTAGATGAGAGAGCATTGGTGTACTTGGAGAAAATTGATAAAAGTGGTTACCTCGGTTACTATTCTTTTTGGCCTTTTGGGTCGGATTTTGACGTTTCAGGACACTTTTCTGATAAAAAATGGCCCAACGAGCAACGCTCATAGCATAGTGAGCCCCACCCTATCGGGCCCTAATTTTGCCGTTTAGGCCCTTAATTTTGCGTTTTTCTGTTTTCAGGGACTTAATTGTAATTTTTTAAAAGTTTGTGTGCTTTTATTTTTTTCCTAGGGTTTTAACCCTAGCCTCTAGACCTTATTTATAGGCATGTTTGACAGAAAATTTGACAGTTTTTGATTGAATAATATTGGCTGCGGCTATTTCTCCTAATTACTCTAAATCTTGAAGAATTTAGGGTTCTTAGAACCCTCTTTTGTTTACAGTCTGGAAGAATTGTGAACAATAGAGTTATTTTCTTGTCTTGTGATTGATTCCGCTGCATCACAACCCCATTTTGCTAAGGGGTGTAGGCACATGTCCTATGTCTCAATATTCCATTTTTAGCACAATACTCATTAAATTCAGTATTTATAAATTCTAGACCATTATCAGTTCTAAGAGTTTTAATCCTAGATCCAATTTGATTCTCAACTAAAGCTTTCCATTCTAGAAATTTATCAAATACTTCAGATTTATTTTTAAGAAAATATATCCAAATTTTCCTTGAGAAATCATCAATAAAAGTCACAAAATATTGACAATTAGAAAGAGACATAGGAACATATGGTGATCACCACAGATCACTGTGGATATAATCAAGGCAAGCCTTAGACTTATTAAGAGAAGAGGTGAAATTCTGTCTATGGGTCTTGCCCAAAGTACAGATTTCATAAAAATCCAAATTGATAGAATTTGGCAAACTTAAAGAATCATTGTTCTTAAGGGATTCAAGCCCCTTAAGACCAACATGACCTAACCTTTCATGCCAGAGAACAGACTTATCAAAATTAGACACCACATCAGCAGAACCAACATAGACAGACCCATCAAAATAATACAGACCACCAAACAATTTGCCTCTTACTAAGCATCTTGAATTTTTAATGACATCAAGAACTCCACCTTGAGCTTTAAATTCAAATCCCTTTTTATCTAAGTGACTGAGAGAAATTAGGTCCCTTTTAATATTAGGTACATGTCTCACTTCAGTTAGATATATGGGTTTTCCATTATGATCAATTAATTAGATTTTACTGATTCCCATGACATCACAGGTTGAGTCATTGCCCATCAGTACCTTACCTTCATTTATGTATTGATATTCAATAAACCATTCCCTTCTGGATGTCATGTGAAAGGTACATCCAGAATCTAAAATTCAAGACTCAAGGTCCCTAGACTGGCCAATAGTTAGAGCCTCTATGTCATTAACTTCAGCAACATTATTATTAGATCCATTATTTTAATTGCCTGTAGGAGGAGGTAAACCACTTAACCTGATTCTACAAAACCTTTTAGTGTGACCTTTCTTATTACAGTATAAACAGATGTACTCTTTCCTAGGTTGACTAGGTTCATTTTGAGTCCTATTGTTAGTGGAATTATTACCAGTTTCTTGCTGATTGGTCTTTCCTTTTGATTTATTAGACTTAGACTTACCAGACTTCTTACCCTTAACAAACAAACCTTCACCTACTTGACTTTTAGATTTATCATTTTTAAGTTCAAGTTCTTTCATTTTAAGGGCAGAAATGATATCATTAACAGTTAAATTGTCCCTGCCATATTTTAGAGCTTCTTTTAAAGTCTTAAACTTATCAGGCAAAGAATTTAACAAAAGAATGGTCTGGTCTTTATCCTCAATTTGAACTCCAGCAGTATCAAGTTCTATGGTGATTTTCTGAAAATCATCATAGTTTTCATCAACACTCTTTTGAGAGTTCATTCTATAACCAAACAATTGTTCCTTCAAATAAGCTTCCTTAGCAGTATTTGAAGTCAGAAACAATTCATCAAGTTTAGCCATTAGAGATACAATATTATTATAGCCTCTAACTCTCCTAAGAATGTTGTCAGTTAGGTTTAAAACAATTGTAGAAAAGGCCATATCCATGATTTCATCTTTCTCATAATCAGTTAAAAAATCAGGCAAAGAATTTTTACCTTGTAAAGCCTTATGACGCTTAGTTTGAGTTAAAACAGCTTTCAATTGTTGTTTCCAAATAAAATAGTCACTTTTTCCATCGAATTTTTCTAAAGAAACTTTAGCAATAGACATTTTGAAAGACAAGAAAAAGACTAAACACAGAAACAAATAACTGAAAGGAAAATAGACAACTAGAGAAAACCTAAAACAATCAGAGATAAGAGAGATCCTATAAGAAGCTCTACCTAAGCTCAGAAAGATACAGAGGCAATCAAGAAGAGAGTAAACAGGCAATTTCTCAAGTAAACTATCAAGATTATCAAACACAATGTCAAGTTTATCAAACAAATAAAGAAACATATCACGAACAATCAGCTTAAAATCATTAACAAGATTTCTAATCATGCAAAGACTATACAGTTGATAGAAAACATGCATAAAAAAAAATTCTTACCGAGATACAACTTCTTACTAAAGAAGCCCTTTCTTTAACAATGACTAAGAAATATCAAGATTAAAGAAAAGAAGAGACTTACAGTGATGAAGAAATTTCTTTCTTAGTTAAACCGAGTTTCAATCATTATCTTCGAGAAGCAATCAGGAGAGATGGCAAGAAGTTTCCTTCAATGTCTTCCCATAAAAGAATTTTTCTCGCAAAGAACAATCAAACAAACAAAAAATTAGCAAGACACAGAAATTTACAAGCTACTATAAAAAAATCTCAGAAGGCACGGAACAACGATATACTTGGCAGAAAAAGAAATCCTTTTTCTTTAATATATTGCATGCGATAAATACTAACACACATTTCAGTAAATCGAACAGATAACAAAAAATTCAAAAGAGATTAAATCTTTTGAAAAACGATATCACTGAAAAAGGGAAATCAACTGAAAGTTTTCAGAGATCTAAAACAACGCAAGCAAGAACAAAAAAAAAGGAGTCTAAACCAGTATATCAAAGAGACAAAACATGCAGCCCTAGAAATCGAATCTACAGGCTCTGATACCACATGTGATGCTTCAAATAATAGATTTCCAGTTTCTAAACATAAAGTAAAGCATTCAAGATCAGCGAAAACATAAACAACACACAGATTTTTTACGTGCTTCCACCACTCCTTATTTTAAAAGGAAAACCCTGTGAAGGGCTGATGTCAATGCACGGGAGAAGGAGAGAAGCTTTATTGATGGCTCTTAAGGCACAAAAGGGAAATTGTTCTACAGATCACGAAAACTAAAAAGCTCAAGAATCCTAAAAGAGAAAACCCAGAAAGTAAACGCACAAAAAGAAATTACAAGCATACAGAAATCTGAAAAGTAGAGTTCAATATATAACATAAAAGGATGGAGAGATATAACCGCTTCAAATCAGACGCATTAGAGTGAAGATCAAGGACGAATCACAACCATGCAAAAATCTAAGGCGAGAGAGCAAGCAAGAATCATAAGGCGGCTATCAAAGGGAGGAAGGCTTAAAGGAAAAAATGAAATCCTAAGCAGATTACACGACCTTATATACAAAAAAGGCTAAACCGGGCTTTAAAGAAAAATGGGCCTAAAAAGGGGCTAAGAGCACAGGGGGGAATCCAAAAACAATAGCGATTGTAGTTCTGATTAAAAGTGAACATGAATTAAGTCAAGTTTCCCTATTAGTCAAAAAATCAATTGTTCTAACTAGTAAATGCGCAACCTAATTCATAAAATAACGTATAACTTAACAAAATTACTCATAAAAACATTCGTATTTAGATGGTTTGAAAAACTGATTAATAAGTTGACTGGATGGAAACTTTGATTCTCACTTACCACGTATATTCATGTTCGTACAGTGTTGTTCAATTCGGGATTAAGGCTTTGTTCTTTTTAATTATATTCGGTTCAATTTAATTCAATTCAGTATTGCTATTTATAAGTTGAAAAGAATAGACTCTAAGTTCTTATAAATTAACTCATGACTCATGAGCTTTCAACTAAGAAATCTCATTCCATTTGAAATATGTACTTAGATATTCATAAATCTCTCAACTACTAGTCGATGCAAGACATTTGTTCCCCCAACATCAAATAAAAACTTGTGATCGTTGATGTTCCTCAAATAGATTATAAGATATGTTTCATAATTATTTTAACAATAAAAATAACTTTTACTTTATTAAAAACCAAAGTCATTGGAGAATACACTATAAACTATTCTTGACCCTAATATTATTTTCAGATTTTTTTTTGAATGATATCATTGTCAGATTGATCTAACCTAAGTATAAAGTTATATCACAAACATAATTTGAGGATCTATGAACGTCAAATGTGATTACATATATAAAATCATGATATTATATCTTTAGTAGGCTTTAAATAATTTTTTTCAAAGTGGAGAAAGAACGTAGGGGTTCTGAGTTCGAGCCTCAGGTTCCTCAAAAATTAAAATATCTTACCTTCTAAAAAAGATAATTTTTCTCAAATAATTTTTTCAAAATTGAAAAAACAATCTCTTAGTTCGTATTTTTTTTAATATATGTATCGAGTGGTTACACAAAAAAATAGACCGTCTTTTTCTTATATATATATATATATTTACACCGAACATATATTATTCATGCTTTTGAAATTATTTTAAAAATTTTCGTCTATGCGTTATGGACTTTTTATTCCTAGAGCCCTATTAGGCATTCGATCAATTTATTGTCGCCTGGGTACAACTTAGTCCCTTTTTTTTATGCCTAGGCGGCACCTGATTTAGATTTTTTATAATACCATTATTTATAATAATCATAATTCACCTACAAAAATAGTTTAGTTAGTGAAACTAAACTACATGAAAGTGTTCTCACAATAAATTTGTCATTTTGAGTATCAAAGCGAGAAATATTATGCTCTGTGCCACTTAGTAATTTTAAAATATGGTCTAAATTATATTTTTTTATATTTTATATTATTATAATTTTATTTTTAGCTGAATTTATATTTATATATATAATTATATTTAAAGAATAAAATTATAAATTCACCTAGATTCCATTCAGGCCCTGTCTTGACTTTTTGAAATTCCGACCGTCTAACTTGCACGTAGCACTTTTTTAAACATTAGTTCCTGGTCCCAACTAATGGTTTGAAATTACTTATAACAGAGAAACGACATCCACATTTAATTCCATCATCTATATGGCAAAAATTCTACAATTATTATCATCTAATGTTTTTAATGACACTGGATGTGTGAGTAGGGACTATTTATGAGAAATTTAAGATAAAAAATGTTCCCAAATTCATGGAACTTCTAAATTATTAAATGAAAAGATAGAATAGAGAGAAATCAAAATCAAATATTAAGATGGATAAGGGTTGGTTTAAGTGATAAGTGGTTTGGTATTGCTTAAGTATGGTCTCGAGTTTGAGTCATAGTGAATGAAAATTTTTTTTATTAAAAGATTCATCCATTAAAATCAAGTGTGTAATCCGAGATCAGATCTAAATGTAGTCGGAATAAGATTTTGGTGAAAAAAAAATCAAATATTATGAATTATTGAAAGGTGAATAAGATAGTGAGGATGAGCCGTGCAAGTGCCACTGGAGACCCCTCCATTCGAGGGAACCTTACGTTTCCTTTTCAAGCCAATTAAATCTAGTGTTCCAATATTTTTTAATGGAAAAAGAAATATTATATTAATGTTACTCCACATTGATTGATATATAAATTAAACAATCTTGCATTATTGTTTTTCAATTGAATTCTCGTAATTTCTTTTTAATAGATCATCTTATAAAAACATTGATATTATATTATAGAAATTTTAATTGTTTTTATTACTTGCATTTTTTTTATTTTCATCATGAGCTGATTTTGGATGGATCTAATTGTGGGTGACACTTTTAAATCATGTTCACATTCAGATAATTAATTATTATTAATTATATCTGTATTTGTTAGTCAATTATATGTTTTATTGGTATACATTTGTTTTTGGTTAAATTTTCTAAAGAAACAAATGTTTTTTGGTTAAAATATATAAAAACATTTGTTTTTGGTTAAAGGTGTTGAAATCTTCTTCAGTTTTAGTTGTAGTAGAGCCAGTTTAGTATTACTTATTAAGTTATTGTTAAAATAAGTCGTTCTCACAAACTTTAAATAAAACTACATATTTTGGTGTTGAATAACCCATTTTGGTCATTAATATAAATTAATTAAGACCTGTCCCACTTATTTTTTTCAAAATCAAATCTGTTGCTTATAGCAAAAAATTTGAAAATGAAGCTTTTAAAATAAGTAGAATCTTAAACTAATCTAAGTCCAACACTTCAACAACTCAATTTAGAAGCAAGCACTCAACACTTACAGATCTATCCATAAAAAAAACACTTCTAGATCTACAAAACCCCGTGTTGTCCGAAATAGTCTGGGATGATGTGCAAGACAGACAAAAGGTTTGAAAGTCCTAAAAGGTATAAATTGTGCTTAAATTCATATATAACCCAAAAGGTATCAATTGAGATATAAATATTTCTCTAATGGCAAAGACAATGTGTGATTTCTTTTTATTTAAACTACTATATCTTGGTTCATTAAATTATTATTATTTTTTTATAATAATTTTAAGTGTGCAATTTTTTCAAATACAAGAGATCAATTAACAAAAAGAAAATCTGATTTAAAGCAGTAATTATAGCAAACAAAATCAAATTACCGTCAAATTAAGGCAAAATTTGATTGCGTATGATGTCGTTATCACTGGTTAGTGACTTCACTAATATTCAAACTTAATTATAATTAATTAAGATTTTTAGCGCACTGTCATTTTCCAACCCATTGTTTAAGGTGTGGACTGATTCTTTTTATTCCAACATTATCCTGTATTTCTTTTCTTTTAACCTTAAACCGATAATATTAAATCAAAGCTTTTTCAACCTCACTTGACAGAGTGGACAAATTCTTTTGTTATTTTAATTCTGAACTGATTTCATTCTTTTTTTTTTAATATTATTGTCAATTTCATGATTGCATATTCTTTTAGTGGTTTATATTGTATAAATTCCAAACAAATGTTTGTTCTTAAATAACCAGAAGCAGCGAGTTTATGTTTAAGCCTTCAAACTGTCATTTTAGAGGTTATAGATTTAAGTTCATACTTAAGTGGGGTGAGATAAGGTTTTCCTTTATTATTATTATAAGCTTATATGAGACAATTTTTTTTAAAAAAGGGTTGATCCAAGTGGCAAGATGCTTGGTATCGCTTAAGTAAGGTCTCGAGTTCAAGTCCTAGTCAATGTAAAAAATCTTTATTAAGAGACTCACCTACCTCAGTTAGGTGCGCGACTAGAATCAGATCTAGATTTAATCGGGGCAAAGCTCCAATTAATCATAAGAAAAATCTATATCTATCCTAAATGTAGTTTGAACCTGTAACTTCTAAAGGCCACATGTTTAATCTTACTACTTTTTTTGGCTTCCCATTTGGTTCTTTGGAACTTTGCTCCGACTACATCTAGATCCGAGTCGCGTACTTGATTGTGGTGGGTGAGTCTCCCAATAAGGATTTTTGTCATTCACTACATCCAGATCCGAGTCGCGTACTTGATTGTGGTGGGTGAGTCTCCCAATAAGGATTTTTATCATTCACTACATCCAGATATGACCCGAGTCGCGCACCTGGCTGTGGTAGGTGAGTCTCTCAATAAGGATTTTTATCATTCATTAGGACTCGAACTCGAGACCTTGTATAAGCGATATTAAGCTGCTTACCACTTGGACCAACCCTTACTGGTGTTTAATCTACCACTTAGATAAGACTTTTCGGTGAAAGTTCTATAAAATTTGTACTATAAACAAAGGCCGAACGCATCTATTGCCCCCTAAACTTGACATGTTTTGTCACAGGCCATTTCCTACTTTCAAGTGGTTCACTTTACTCCCTAAAGTTGGCAAAACTAATACAGTTTGCCCCCTCAGTGCCACGTGTCAGTTTTTTATTGGTTTGACTTTTCAAAGATGTCATTTTTTAGATTTTTTCTGTCTCCAATCAGAAGTTGACACGTGGCATTGAGGGGGAAACTGTATTAGTTTAGCTAACTTTAGGGGGTAAAGTAAACCACTTAAAAGTTGGGGGTGACATGTGATAAAACATACCAAATTTGTGAGGCAATAAATGCGCTAAGCCATAAACAAATGATAACCACTTTACTGATTAAAAATTTATAAAAAAATTGTGTCACAGGATACCAAATGTACAACTGAAAAATTAGACTCATAAGACAAACATAAACAAAAACACGGTTGTTGAACATGAAATTTTTGAGAGGTCACAAATATAATTTTAACTGCTAGACAAAAAAAAGATTATTTATTATGAGAATCCCACTGAATAATTATGACTAGAAGGATAGACTTTTTTTTCTCTCTCAAGCCTAACAGTAAACCACTTTTTAAGGGCCGTTTGACTGTGAGTTTCTACAGCAGCTTTTCTGAAAAGCTTCATTTTTAAAAAAATTTAAAAACCGTAGATATAATTTTAAAAAAAATAAATCAAATAATTCCTAATTAATTAATATAAAATATTAAAATATATTATTTAAAACTAAAATATATAATATTATTAAAAGTTTATGAATATAACTTACTCACACCAATTTCAAAGCGTTGCTTAGAGTAATCCGGTGTACCAAGCATCTGGCCTTTTTGTTAAAGGGCAACAATAATTGAGGGCTATTCGTTGTGGGCCTTTTTGTTTAAAAGGCAACAATAATTGAAGCGTTCAAATTGTAACCAGGCCCTTAAGGATCTTAAAAGGCCCAGTTTCGGCCCATAGTCTGGAGGCCAACAATTATTAATGGATAATTTGGGATTACTTTTTCGAACTACTTATTTTAAAAGCTTCATTCCTATGAGCAACAGATTTAATTTTAGAAAAAAATAAATTATGTACTTTCTAATTAATTAGTGTGAACGACTAAAATGTATTATTTAAAGCAAAAATTTATAATTCGATTTAAAGTTTGTAAGTGAAACTTATTTTAACTTATTTTAACAGCTGTTGAAAGATATCAAACTTGCCCCAAGAAGTAATATCATTCATGTCATGTATTCTCATATTTTTTGGGCAATGCATATGGAGCCCTTTGTAGTTGGCTCTAATTTTTCTTGGCCATCTTAAATTTTTAATCGAGATACTTTACCTCCTTGATAAAATTGATTCAATTTGCCCCTCAGTATTACGTGTCAGTTTTTTATTAGTTTGACTTTTCAAAGATGGATTTTTTTATTTTTTCACTCCAATCAGAAGCTAACATATAGCATTGAGGGGCTAAACTGTTTTAATTTTACTACTTTAGGAGGTAAGTATCACATTTAAAAGTTTAGAATAACCAAGAGCAGTGAGAGCCAACTTTAGTGGGAGAGAGATCCCTATGTATTAGACCTTATTTTTATATTTTCAAATTAATGACACAAATGATACTAGTGAAATTAGTTTATCTGAGTTTTTTCAACTTTTATGTTATCTATGTATGTTAGTAATTAAGAAAAAAGAGAATTTTAGTAAAGGATAAATTAGTCATTTTAATAATGTAGTTAATTTTTTATTAGTATTGGTGAAAATTTAAAAACGACTTAGATAAAGGAATGAAGGGAGTATAAAGTTATATAAAGCAAGATTTTTTTTAATTATTATAAGTTCAAAACAATATTTTTTTAAAAAAGAAATGCACCTTTGATTAAATTTATGTTTTCTTCCTCCTCCTTACTTTATGTGCTTTAAATTCTTTTTTAATTAGGAGATTGTATAACTCATATAAAGTATGAATTTATATAACATCTAACCGCACGGGTGTTCTTTGTTCTCTAACAAAAACTGCTGATAACACTTCCTAAATGGCTTAGTTACTATCATATTATATATATGACACAAAATTAATTAGGGAAATAAACAGCGAAAAAAATGAAATGACATTGTTTGCTTACAAGAGCATATTGTGCGAGGAAAATATGTTGAAGAAAAATATTTTCTTCAGTTACACACTCAAAAATATTTTGGAGTGTTTGTTTTCCATTTCATCTACTGGAATTAGTAGATAGACAACGAATAGAATTCTAACTGCTGTAAATTAGTATTTGGTTAAAAATCTACTATAAACCATCTATTGCAAATGACAGATGATATATATATATTCAATTTATAAAATTATTGTTACCAATGTTTTAAATCTCGTACTCCAAAGCGAATGCTACAAACTATGTCATATATGCTACAATAATATGAGTTTTTAGTTTATCCCATGTATATTTATAAGTTATTTTTCAAGTTTTATTTTAAATTAATTAATTATACTTTCATTAATTACAAAGAAAAATCACATCCCTCTCCACCCACACGTGGAATTGAACATATGACCTCTAAGATTATAACTTCAAGGCTCAGTCACTAGACTAAGCCTTTACCACTATTTTTTAAGTTTATATTCCATATGAGCTTGCTAAGTTATGAGAGTTACTAGAAGTGATCTCGCTTACATGAGAGAAATGACCAAAGTCGTTTCTAGTGCTAACCGGCATACTTAAAATATTTTCAATTACAATTTTAACAACGTTTTATTCAGCGATTTCCAACGGCTCTTTTTTATCTATAAAAAGCATTGAGTTTCCATTTCTGACCTATATCGAATTTAATACTCTCTTGCTCTTCCTAAATTTTTCTGGACATATACATTGATTTCTGATTTCTGTCACCGCTTCTAAATCGAGAGTAAAGAAGCTGATTAAACATATAAGGAACAATCAAATATCATTTGAGGATAATGTCTTAGACACGACTCGACTTTCCTAATATCATATTTTGGCTCTAAGTTGTTTCAGTATCATTTTTTTACTTTCGGAACTACAGAACCTTGTAGTCATCCTCAAAATCTTAGCCTCCGAACAATAGCTTTCTAATAACCTGCTTTCTGAAGCCTTATAATTGCCTAGTGAAGCTTATAGAATTCTGAGTACAAAAACCCAGCTTATATGGACAAGTTACTCCAACAACATATAATACTGTATGACATATATCAATTTCATCCGCTAAAACATAGGGTATTATATATATATATATATATATATATATATATATATATATATATATATATATATATATATATATATATATATATATATATATATATATATATATATTGCTTCAATTAAAAACGTATATTGAAATCGTTAGATTCTGATAATATAATTGAAGTTAATTCCAGGTTATAACTGCGTATTTTAAATTCTAAATTTTCTTTTCTAATTTTAAGCTGAATTATAGCATTAGTATATATATTTATCTTCTGTTTATGAAAATTATATAGATCAAAATAACCTATATAATTCTCTAATTCATTATTAAGGAAAATTATACTATGCTGATGATAGTCTATATGAGTATTTACACTTCTTAAAGTATTATTCAGCCTTTCTAGTTCTTCCTGTATCTTAAGGATTTTATTCATTCTAAAATCTAAAGGGAGTATTATCACTTTCTGATAGTACTAAGTAAGTTAATTCTAAGTTTAATTCTCGTATCTCCTTTTCTAAGTCTGATAATTCTTTTCTATAAAGTTCTATTTGCTCAGTATATCTGATTATAAGTCTAGCTTTCCAACCTAACAGGGTATATGAGTATCTATAAAGACCTGCAGATTGTAGCATAGGAAGTTCTGTCCTTAATTCTAAAGTATAGGAATTTATCTTATCAGTATAAAAGCTTATTAAAGTTCTTAGTCTATTTATTTCTACTTCTTTTAGTTCTAAAGCATGTTTAATTCTCAAAATTCTATACATATCAAAATTATAAATATAGTATTAACACAGTCTTTCTCGTCACTTTACTAGAAAGATCACTTATAGTGCAGTCTAGAAAGGAGAGGATACTTATATTAAGCAAAATTATAAAAACTTAAAGTATAATAAATTCTGATTATACCTTTTCAATTTATCTCCTTCTATCTTTGAAAGGTTTTCTGAGAAATTGCTTAGAGAGAGAGAGAGCGTATGAGAGAGATGAGTGTTGTGTGGGTTTAGGCTGAATGAAGCCTTCTATTTATAGTGAGAGAAAAGCAATTTTTACCTGTTACCGTTTGGCAACCGGAATCTTTAGTGACGTCAGCGCTTACGTATTAGGTTTGCTTACGTCATTGCTTGCGTATTAATTTTTGTCTTATTATTTTATTATAACGAGTATATCTATTTTTTATAGTATCTTATAACATTATTGCTTGTATAATAATTATCTCTGGTATAAAATATTATTTTGAATTTCTGTATTTTATATTTATCTTATATATAAAACATTACTATTTCTCTTGGCCTTTTAACCTTGCTTAAGATAAAAAATTTATCAGAACTATTGGAAAAACCTAACCTGGTTTTCTTAACCAGATAACCAAAAAGGTTTTTTTAATAAGGACTTTAAATTCCAATCAGTTTGAAAATTCCTTATCTAAAATTAGCTGTTTTTATTTCTTTTAAAAATTTTTCAAGACTTCTAAAAATTTTCATGTATGAATTTAGCTCATCCAACTGGTACTTTTTGAAAGAGGGACTTACATCTTTTGCCCAAAAAATTTCCCAAGGCCTTTTGCTTTTTCTAATTTTTGAAAATTCTTTTCAGACTTAAAAAATTTTTTCAGAAAATTTTGAAATAAGACCGAGCCAACAGAAATATATGCATAATATAAAAAAGGTCTAATTATTACAGAAGTATTGTCAAATTATAAACTTATTACAAATTTATAGTCAAATTATAAAAAAAAAAACAAGTTTAAACAAACTTGTAGCCAAATTATAGAAAAAACTATAAAGTAAAATTAACAGTATAATTGAAGTATTGAGATTCACACTATGAGAATTATAATGTTCTTCTTATTTCTCCAGTGAGTAATCTGTCTTGGTTGCTCTTTCTCTTCTTCTTTTATAATGGTAGGGAAATGCTTCTCTGATAAGTCTGTATCTTTCTCGAAACTTCTCGCTTTACAGCTGTCCTCAATTATTAAAGCTTCTAGAGAGGTATCTGTGGGCTTCTAATATTGGATGCTGAATTTACTTCTTGTTGGGCCTCTTCTTGGGCTTCTGTCTCATTAATTCTCTGTCCAAAGTCTAAATCCATATTTTGACTAGTATGAAAATTTATAATAGGTCTTTGTATTCTTAATGGGCTGGGTAAATTAAGTATCTTGCAAAACCAATCAGTCCACCCTTCAGATGGCTGAGTATCAAAATCTTCTAAGCCCGTTAATACATCATTTTGTAATTTCTGAGTTTTATCTGTAGTATTCTTTACTTCTATAAGTATCTCCTTATTAATTTCTGAGTTTTCATATATCATGCTTAATTTCTCTAGTATTAAATCTTCTTTGGTCTTTCCCTTATCACTTACCACACCTGAGTATGAGGTTTGGTTTTTATAATGTTCTACCTTGGATTCTAACTCTTGTATTTTCTTCTTCAAAAGATTTTCTTCTTCTTCCTTTTCAAGTATTTTTCCTTCTAATTCATGTATCACTTTCTTCATTCTTATCATTTCTTGAGGAGTTTCTTTGGGTATTTCGCTTGGTGTAGATATCATTTCTGAATCATCTACAAGCTGTTCTTGTATTTCTGGGCTAGTATAAAAAGATGTCAAGTATTTCTTAGCCTCTGTATGTGCTTCCTTAATGGATAAGTATTTTTTATACTTAGGGTCTTTGTGCTTGGTATTCTGTATAACCTGTTCCCATGTCTTGTATATTCCTGGTTGTGGACCAGTGTATATCACGTATGCAATATTATTGTTATTTCTTTGGGTAAAGTATAAACTAAACCCATTTATAGCGGCAATAGCATGTCTGTCGTCCTTTCTTTTCACTGCCACCCAGAGATTATCTAATAGTATTCTTTCGGTAGTATTAAGTATGGTGCCTTTGGGATAATTAAAAGCCCAAGACGTTTCTCCAAAGTCTGCAAAGTTTAGCTTTTCTGAGAAAACTAAAGCTTTTGGTATAGGTTGGTTCTTATTTATTATTATAGTATCTTCTGGCATTTGTCTTTCTTCAGGAGTATTTATAAGTTCGTCTATGGAGGGTCTAGAAGAGGTATTTCCATGGTATCTTACAAGTTTTCCCCTTCCTCTATCGGATGCTCGCATTGTATCAAAACAGTCTTCTTTATCTGGTTGGTATTTCCTGCAAATTATCAAATTGTAAGAGTCTAGATAAAATATCAGCAATATTATTATTATCTCCTTGTATATGTTCTAAAACAGGTTTATAACTCTTTTGTAATAAAAGAGATGTTAGCTTATGCCATCTTTTATATGAGGATCTTTTCTTTTCTCTTTTTAAGTTATTATAGTATTTAACAATGGCAATGCAGTCTGTTCTTATAGTGAATTCATTCTTACCAATTATAAAGAATTCAAAAGATTCTAAGGCATAGTATATGGCTAATAATTCTGAGTCTATGGTACTAATTTCTCCTTTTTCTTTAAAGGATCCACTAGAGTATCTACAAATTCTTTCTTCTGTCTTATTAGAAGTCTTATGGGGTTTACTTAGTAAAACAGCTCCCCATCCAGATGCTGAACCATCTGTTTCTATTATTAGATAATCTGTATCTAATGGTATTTCTAACTTAGGTAAATTCTTTACTCTTTCTTTTATATTTCTAATTATTTCATAGTCTTTATAATTTAATTTCTCAAAAACTTCTTTCCCAGTCTTTAAGTATAATGGCTTCAAGTATTTAGATAAGTCTTTTATAAAAGGTCTAGCGTAGTTTAACAATCCTAAAAATTGTTGAAGCTGTTTCTTTTCTTTTATATTCTCAGGGAATTCTAAAATCTTAGTGGTTATATGAGGTTGTAATTCTATCTGCCCTTCTCCAATTACAACTCCTAAGAAGTTTATCTTTGTTCTACCAAGTTCTATCTTTTTCTTAGAAATTATTAGACCATTCTCTTCAAATTTCTTAAAAACTTCTTTCAGATGTCTATTATGTTCTTTAGCAGTCTTACTAAAGACTAGTATATCATCTATGTATACTGCAGTAAAGTCTGTAAGATTCTCAAAAATTCTATCCATTCTTTTCTGAAAAACTGCAGGGGCGTTCTTAAGACCTAATGGCATTACAGTCCATTCCCAGTGACCTATGGGGTTTGGACAAATAAATGCGGTCCATTCTATAGAGTCTTTATGCATTCTTATTTGATAGTATCCTGATTTAAGATCAAACTTACTCATGAATTTTGATCCTTGTATTTTATTTATAAGCATTTCTTTATTAGGTATATCATAGCCATTATTCTCAGTATTATCATTAAGCTGTTTATAGTTTATAACCATTCTAGGCTTTCCTCGTTTCTTTTCTGCATTATTATTAACAAAGAAACTAGGTGATCTATGTCTAGATTCTGATCGTCTAATGAATTTATTTTTTATCAGTTCTTCTAAGGCTTCTTTATACCATTCTAATTCCTGATTATTAGCTGGTATAGCTTTTGCCCTTATAGTTATATCTGGATTTATAATTTCTAATTTATATTCCGTAGGATTTCTATTCCAGTGTTTCTGAGGGTTTTCTCCTATTATTTCCAATTTCTCAAGTCTAGATTGGTATTGTAAAATTTTATCATCTATAATTATATTATTCAATTGACTTGAATATATATAGTCTGTTTCTATGGTATAGTCTAGATAAATTTCTAATATTTCATTTTCTGCTTCTAAAAAGTATGTATTTGTGTTTATTTTAATATCAGTATCTGTCTTTTCTCCCCTAACAAAAGAAGTTTTAGGGACAATAGGTATAGAAAAATTATTGAAACTAAAACTTATATAGTCTTTGGTTATAACAGCCATTCTATTATCATGTATAAGATAGTCTAATCCTAGGATAGCTAAGTATCCTAATTGGTATAAATTTCTTATAGGAATATTTTCTATAGTAGTTATCAATTTATCTTTGTTTATATCTATCATTTCTATTACTACTTCTGGTATATATTGTGAACATGTAGTTATACTACCGTCCATTTGTCTACCAATAGTAGGTTTATCTAAGGTATGTTTGTATTTTAAAGGTATTAATTTATCATCTATTTTAGATGTAGAACATCCAGAGTCTATTAATGCTAATCCTTGTATCTTAAAGTCTTGTATTATACATGTTATTCGAATAGTATAGCTAGTATATGGTGTCTCATAAGGTTGTCTATTTATTCTATGGTAATGAAATCTTTTTTCGTATAATTCTAGTAGTATTTCATCATTTATATCTAGTTCTAATAAATCCATTATATTTTGCTAATTATTATCTTGTATGTATTGTTCTAAACTTTCTTCTTCTAACAAACTAACTCTATTTTCTAAGTTAGCAATTCTGTCTTCCATGAGTCTAAATCTTTCTTTCCAAGTTATTTGTTCTATATTGTCTCTAAAAGTATAAGAATTTCTAACTTCTGGTATTGTTGCTGTTGGCCATTCTAAATTATTATGTTTTTCCCAACAGAATTTACAGATTTCTGTATAACAATTATTACACTGTGCTCTTAGTTCTATGATTGGGTATAAACGGCACTTATAACATTCTTTATCATCATTTCCTTTTCTAAAATTCCAAGTATGTTCTACACATTCTGTTTTATCCATAAATTCTATATGTATATTTTTATATTTCTCCATTGCTTCTAATAAGTCTGCTGGTTCATTATCATCTTCTTCTTCTATTTTACTTACTATAGAGTATATTGTTTCTGTATCACTAACTTCTTCAGTTATTGCTAGTAGGTCTAAATTAATATTTTCTACTAATCTTGATTCTCTAGTATGTATATTATGTTTGTTAGGACATTTTGTTGACAAATGACCTATTTCTCCACATGCGTAACATGTTATAGTATCTTTATATTGTCTTTTATCATTAAACCTTCTAACATGTCTTTTTGGGTTTAAAAATGGTTTTCTAGCATTAGTCTTAGATTTTCTAATAAAGTATGACTTTCTTTTATTATAAGTATAAGGTTTTTTAGTAGTTTGGTATCTAGTATTTTTACTTCTAGGTTTTCTACTACAAGAAGTACAAGCTTCTTGTCCGTATTGCTGAGGTGTATAAATATTATTACAAAAACCGTAATTGTCTTTCATTTGTCTCTGTATACTTATTTCTGTACATTTCTTTTCTAAATGTTTCATTATCTGGTATACTAAAGTATTTATATTTAAAGTATAATTACTTTCTTTTTCTAAAAATTTATTTCCTTCCTCTTGTATTTCCTGTCCTAAGGGTCCAGGTAACTTAAGGAGTAATTTCTTCATAAATTCTTTATTATAAGTATTTTGACTCTTGGCTGTGAAATGTATGTAATCGTTTAAAAACGGTACAATATATTTCCAGTCATTGAGTTTTAGTTGTTCTAAATTTCTTACTGCTTCTTTCTGTTGTATAATTGATCCTATATTGGGGTCTGTTGCAGTCAAAAGATTGCTTATAGTATTACAAAAGTTCCATGGGTTATTTCCTACATTTATAAGTCTAGTATATTCATGTGGAAAATTGATTTTGAAATCATCCCATGCTCTTTTGGCAGTATTTCCTAATGTAGTTTCTAAAAAACTATACATTTGTTCTGGAGTATGATTAAAATTCTTTTCTAAGTAATTCTTAACAGTCAAACTTTTCCATTGCTGTATAACTTCTGGCCATACTTGAGGCGAGTATTTTTCTAATTGCAATAGACTTTCTTCTTTATATATTCCTATAGGAAATCTATTTCCTTGAGGTTTATATTTTCTATTCTCAGTTTGGTATTCAGAGTATTGTCTAGGAGGCATATTTCCTCTATTATAATTTATAAAAGTGGGTCTAGTTCTAGGAGGTTCTAAGGGTGTCTCTGTCTTTGTTCCTGAAACTCCGTCCATAAGTTCTTTAGGTAAATTATTAAGAAATTCTTCCATTTCTTCAGTATCCATTAAATTTCTAGTATAATTCATTTTCTAAAACTTGTATTATTTCTTCTAAATATATTCTTTGTTCAAAAATGTCTATTATATTCTGAGGTCTTTTATTTTTATAGGCTTCTTTAATCTATTCTTGCCTCTCTTCTAAAGTTTGATTTATAAATTGTCTAACTATCTTATTATAATTTTCTCTAGTTCTAAAATATTCTTCATTATATAAGTCTAAGAATATTATTTCTAAAGGGTCTAATTTTGTATCTACTAAGTCTATATTCTGATTATTAAGTATCTGATCATTAATAGCCCAAGCGCTATTAGATTGAGTATCTGCTTCTAATTCTTCTGTATAATTCTTATAATTATCAAATCTTATACTAATTCTTCCTCTATTATCTTCAAAGATTTGACTTTTGTCTGGTATTAATTTTTTCTGAGTTTCTTCAAATAGTCTATTTATATTCCATTCTATTCCAGCATAAGTCTCAGCTGAAAATTTTGGTGGTTTTATAAATCTAACCCCTTTTGATACTAGGGCTTGTATAATGTCTTCCACCTTACACTTATATTTTATATTAGTTGTATTAATGGATTTACCAATTAATCCAACCGTTATAACGAGATTATTTCTATTTATAAGACCATAACCTTTAGTCATGATTCCTAATTTTATCTGATGTATGTCTTTTGATTCTAAGAAAAATTCTGGAACGCAATAGAACAGTCCTCTATTGTCATTCATGTCTATGTCCATTATACTTATTAATTTCTTACTTTCTTCTTGTATAGAGTCATCGTATATAGTTATTATTGTATGGGCTCCTAAATCTTGTCTAGTCATACCTTTTATTCCTATTATTATAAGGCCCAAATGAGTATATTTATATCCATCTTTAGCTATTTGTTTAGCTACTGATTTCTCAAGAAGTGGAATTCTAACTATGTCTTCGTCTCCACATTTTATAGATCTTTCTTCTGTTTTTCTAAGGAGTCTATATTTTTCTGTCCAATTCCCTTTCTGATATAGTATTTTAGGATTTAGCAATTTCTTTTCATTCTGCTTATAATTTTCTAAGTCTTTCTCAATGTCTATTACTTCTGTTAAATTTAATTCTTCAGTATGATTCTTGGGTTTTATTCCAAAGATTCTCTTTATCTTATTCTCATTTTGTATCTCAGTATTAGTAGCATTACTACTACTACCTCTAAGAGTATAACTTCTTCCAAAGAATTTATTATTCATTATCAGGAGGATTATAAGTTATAAAGGCGTCTGTTATAATCGGGTTTATTCTAACTTGTCCTTGTTCTGACAAAACTTTTATTATATTATTCTGATTATTTAGAATTGTATTTAACAAATTATCTAACTCTTCTTTTTTAGTATTATTATAAATATTTTCTAATAAACCTTCTAAAGTCTTTAGTTGTGGTTCTAAATTATCGGTTATTTGTATATCTCTAGGTATTAATTCTAACTTAGTATTTATTTCTTGTAAATTTATTAAATTTTCTCTAAAGAAATTATTAGTATTTATAGTTAAATTCTGAATTTCGTCTAATTTTCTATTTAGTTCTACTAGTAATAAAGAAGTATTAGGTTGTATTTCTTGATTCTGAATAGTTCTGTCTAACTTTTTATTAATAGTCTCTAAAGCTCTTAGTATCTCTTGTTTCTCTGCTTTATTTTCTAAATGTATTTCTTTAATAGTATGTCTTAAACTCTGTATTTGATCGTCTAATTCTGAAAATCCTATAGTACTTAAAGCTATAAGATTATTAAGCTGACCAGTCTGTATTTTATCTTGTCTAGTAGTAAGTTGATTACTATGTATTAAACCGTCTGGAGTCTCTTGATTATATTCTAAGGTAGCTTGCTTAGCCTTATTATATAGTATAACCTGCTTATTGTTCATTCACCAATATAAACTTTCTTAAAGTCTAAAATTTGGTCTTGTATCTGGTTTATTTTTTCTTTTATCTCTTTTCTTATTTCTGCAAGGATTTTCTGAGTTTGTATTTCTAACTGTTCAGGCAGTATAAGTAATTCTCTTATTTCTTTTTTATTAGGAAATTTATCAGTTTTATTTAAAGTCTTTTCTACTCTATTTCTAAGTGTTTCTATTTGATTCTTAAGGTATTCTTGATTATCAAGTCTCTGATCTTTTATAAGAGTATTTAGTAAATTTATTATAACCTTATCGGTTTTATTTAAATTATCAGATAAATTTATAACTAAGTCTACTAAAGTATTTAGCTGATAGGCTAAAGTATTTTCTTCTGTATTGTGGAAAATATGTCTGTATATCTTATTAAAATTACAAGTATTTGCAATATTAGTCTTATGAGGTATTTCTAAGTCTAAATAGTCTAACTTTCTTAATTTGACAATACTTCTGTAATAATTAGACCTTTTTTATATTATGCATATATTTCTGTTGGCTCGGTCTTATTTCAAAATTTTCTGAAAAAAATTTTTAAGTCTGAAAAGAATTTTCAAAAATTAGAAAAAGCAAAAGGCCTTGGGAAATTTTTTGGGCAAAAGATGTAAGTCCCTCTTTCAAAAAGTACCAGTTGGATGAGCTAAATTCATACATGAAAATTTTTAGAAGTCTTGAAAAATTTTTAAAAGAAATAAAAACAGCTAATTTTAGATAAGGAATTTTCAAACTGATTGGAATTTAAAGTCCTTATTAAAAAACCTTTTTGGTTATCTGGTTAAGAAAACCAGGTTAGGTTTTTCCAATAGTTCTGATAAATTTTTTATCTTAAGCAAGGTTAAAAGGCCAAGAGAAATAGTAATGTTTTATATATAAGATAAATATAAAATACAGAAATTCAAAATAATATTTTATACCAGAGATAATTATTATACAAGCAATAATGTTATAAGATACTATAAAAAATAGATATACTCGTTATAATAAAATAATAAGACAAAAATTAATACGCAAGCAATGACGTAAGCAAACCTAATACGTAAGCGCTGACGTCACTAAAGATTCCGGTTGCCAAACGGTAACAGGTAAAATTTGCTTTTCTCTCACTATAAATAGAAGGCTTCATTCAGCCTAAACCCACACAACACTCATCTCTCTCATACGCTCTCTCTCTCTCTAAGCAATTTCTCAGAAAACCTTTCAAAGATAGAAGGAGATAAATTGAAAAGGTATAATCAGAATTTATTATACTTTAAGTTTTTATAATTTTGCTTAATATAAGTATCCTCTCCTTTCTAGACTGCACTATAAGTGATCTTTCTAGTAAAGTGACGAGAAAGACTGTGTTAATACTATATTTATAATTTTGATATGTATAGAATTTTGAGAATTAAACATGCTTTAGAACTAAAAGAAGTAGAAATAAATAGACTAAGAACTTTAATAAGCTTTTATACTGATAAGATAAATTCCTATACTTTAGAATTAAGGACAGAACTTCCTATGCTACAATCTGCAGGTCTTTATAGATACTCATATACCCTGTTAGGTTGGAAAGCTAGACTTATAATCAGATATACTGAGCAAATAGAACTTTATAGAAAAGAATTATCAGACTTAGAAAAGGAGATACGAGAATTAAACTTAGAATTAACTTACTTAGTACTATCAGAAAGTGATAATACTCCCTTTAGATTTTAGAATGAATAAAATCCTTAAGATACAGGAAGAACTAGAAAGGCTGAATAATACTTTAAGAAGTGTAAATACTCATATAGACTATCATCAGCATAGTATAATTTTCCTTAATAATGAATTAGAGAATTATAAAGGTTATTTTGATCTATATAATTTTCATATTCAAGTCAATTGAATAATATAATTATAGATGATAAAATATTACAATACCAATCTAGACTTGAGAAATTGGAAATAATAGGAGAAAACCCTCAGAAACACTGGAATAGAAATCCTACAGAATATAAATTAGAAATTATAAATCCAGATATAACTATAAGAACAGACTGCATTGCCATTGTCAAATACTATAATAATTTAAAAAGAGAAAAGAAAAGATCTTCATATAAAAGATGGCATAAAATAACATCTCTTTTATTACAGAAAAGTTATAAACCTGTTTTAGAACATATACAAGGAGATAATAATAACATTGCTGATATTTTATCTAGACTATATTCAAGTCAATTGAATAATATAATTATAGATGATAAAATATTACAATACCAATCTAGACTTGAGAAATTGGAAATAATAGGAGAAAACCCTCAGAAACACTGGAATAGAAATCCTACAGAATATAAATTAGAAATTATAAATCCAGATATAACTATAAGAACAGACTGCATTGCCATTGTCAAATACTATAATAATTTAAAAAGAGAAAAGAAAAGATCTTCATATAAAAGATGGCATAAAATAACATCTCTTTTATTACAGAAAAGTTATAAACCTGTTTTAGAACATATACAAGGAGATAATAATAACATTGCTGATATTTTATCTAGACTCTTACAATTACAATAATTATCTCTGGTATAAAATATTATTTTGAATTTCTGTATTTTATATTTATCTTATATATAAAACATTACTATTTCTCTTGGCCTTTTAACCTTGCTTAAGATAAAAAATTTATCAGAACTATTGGAAAAACCTAACCTGGTTTTCTTAACCAGATAACCAAAAAGGTTTTTTAATAAGGACTTTAAATTCCAATCAGTTTGAAAATTCCTTATCTAAAATTAGCTGTTTTTATTTCTTTTAAAATTTTTTCAAGACTTCTAAAAATTTTCATGTATGAATTTAGCTCATCCAACTGGTACTTTTTGAAAGAGGGACTTACATCTTTTGCCCAAAAAATTTCCCAAGGCCTTTTGCTTTTTCTAATTTTTGAAAATTCTTTTCAGACTTAAAAAATTTTTTCAGAAAATTTTGAAATAAGACCGAGCCAACAGAAATATATGCATAATATAAAAAAGGTCTAATTATTACAGAAGTATTGTCAAATTATAAACTTATTACAAATTTATAGTCAAATTATAAAATAAAAACAAGTTTAAACAAACTTGTAGCCAAATTATAGAAAAAACTAATAAATACATACTTTTTAGAAGCAGAAAATGAAATATTAGAAAATTATCTAGACTATACCATAGAAACAGACTATATATATTCAAGTCAATTGAATAATATAATTATAGATGATAAAATATTACAATACCAATCTAGACTTGAGAAATTGGAAATAATAGGAGAAAACCCTCAGAAACACTGGAATAGAAATCCTACAGAATATAAATTAGAAATTATAAATCCAGATATAACTATAAGAACAGACTGCATTGCCATTGTCAAATATTATAATAATTTAAAAAGAGAAAAGAAAAGATCTTCATATAAAAGATGGCATAAAATAACATCTCTTTTATTACAGAAAAGTTATAAACCTGTTGGCTCGGTCTTATTTCAAAATTTTCTGAAAATTTTTTTTAAGTCTGAAAAGAATTTTCAAAATTTAGAAAAAGCAAAAGGCCTTGGGAAATTTTTTGGGCAAAAGATGTAAGTCCCTCTTTCAAAAAGTACCAGTTGGATGAGCTAAATTCATACATGAAAATTTTTAGAAGTCTTGAAAAATTTTTAAAAGAAATAAAAACAGCTAATTTTAGATAAGGAATTTTCAAACTGATTGGAATTTAAAGTCCTTATTAAAAAACCTTTTTGGTTATCTGGTTAAGAAAACCAGGTTAGGTTTTTCCAATAGTTCTGATAAATTTTTTATCTTAAGCAAGGTTAAAAGGCCAAGAGAAATAGTAATGTTTTATATATAAGATAAATATAAAATACAGAAATTCAAAATAATATTTTATACCAGAGATAATTATTATACAAGCAATAATGTTATAAGATACTATAAAAAGTAGATATACTCGTTATAATAAAATAATAAGACAAAAATTAATACGCAAGCAATGACGTAAGCAAACCTAATACGTAAGCGCTGACGTCACTAAAGATTCCGGTTGCCAAACGGTAACAGGTAAAAATTGCTTTTCTCTCACTATCAATAGAAGGCTTCATTCAGCCTAAACCCACACAACACTCATCTCTCTCATACGCTCTCTCTCTCTCTAAGCAATTTCTCGAAGGAGATAAATTGAAAAGGTATAATCAGAATTTATTATACTTTAAGTTTTTATAATTTTGCTTAATATAAGTATCCTCTCCTTTCTAGACTGCACTATAAGTGATCTTTCTAGTAAAGTGACGAGAAAGACTGTGTTAATACTATATTTATAATTTTGATATGTATAGAATTTTGAGAATTAAACATGCTTTAGAACTAAAAGAAGTAGAAATAAATAGACTAAGAACTTTAATAAGCTTTTATACTGATAAGATAAATTCCTATACTTTAGAATTAAGGACAGAACTTCCTATGCTACAATCTGCAGGTCTTTATAGATACTCATATACCCTGTTAGGTTGGAAAGCTAGACTTATAATCAGATATACTGAGCAAATAGAACTTTATAGAAAAGAATTATCAGACTTAGAAAAGGAGATACGAGAATTAAACTTAGAATTAACTTACTTAGTACTATCAGAAAGTGATAATACTCCCTTTAGATTTTAGAATGAATAAAATCCTTAAGATACAGAAAGAACTAGAAAGGCTGAATAATACTTTAAGATTCACTATATTAATTACCAAACAAAATTTTATGTCTTAAAATCTAAGAGTAGTGATGTGGTACACAAAATCTAAGAAAATTGTAACCTGCCGTCAAGAAAAGGAAAAAAAAAACATTTGATGCGCTGAATTAGTAATTTTAATGTGTTATTTGTACGTTATTACTAAAAAATGTGTTATTTATTCGTATATATATTTGGTTATATAATATATTAAAATTGCAATTAGAGTACATGATCAATTGGGCTTCTTACACAAATGTCCATAAAAATTAAAATAATTTAGGCTCGCCATAAATTATGCACAAATTAACAAAAATAATAGAAAATATTTACAAAAATACCATGTGATAGTTGTCTGGTAAAATATCTAATAATTGTCTAGTAGTTATCTATTAAACATCTTGTAGATCGGTATTAGATATGTAGTAAATATCTTGTAAATATCTAGTAGATATCTTGTAAATATCTAGTAGATCAGTATTAGATATATAGTAGATATTTAGTAAATCGATATTACATATAACTACTACATGGTATTTATGTAATTATATTTTTCTATTTTTATTAATTTATAAATTGATTTTATTTTTTTATATATGTAATTAATTTAATTTAATAATAAATTTTATAAATATTTTAGTAAAATATTAATATTTTTTTTGAGAATTTTCCAAAATAATATCCGTACCAATACTACCATCCAATTTGCACTGCCACTATACCTTTCACACAATCAATATACAAAAATAATATACCGTTCACATTTAATATACAATCGATTATCAAGAATTTATTTTTCCAATTAAATATCATACAAATTAATATTTGGACAATTGAACCAGTCTTTTGACATAAGGGTTAGTTTAGCAGTGATTTTTTTAGCTAGTTTTTTAAAATGCTCAATTATCAGGAAATAACAGATTTGATTTGAAAAAAATAAATTCGATAGTTTCCAATTTATTAATATGAATGATCAAAATGAGTCGTTTAAAGCTAATATATGTAATTGTATTAAAATTTTGTGGGAGCAACTTATTAGGACAATAGCTTAAAATACCAAACACACCCTAAAAACAAAAGAAATAAGGTTAGAAAGGGATTAGTCAGCTACCAATGAAACCTGTAATAAGTTATTTTTCCAGTTAAGCAGTATAAAAAAAATCTAATGTGTCAAATATGATACTAATTTTTTTTACAAAAACGATATTACATGAAATGTAATGTATGAAATTTGATATTGATTTTTTTGTTTGTAGAAAAAATAAATGAGTTCGTTAAAGTTCGTGAATAGCTCGGAAACAAACGAATTATTAAATGAATCATTCGTGAACATAAATTTTGAGCTCAAACAAACCTCTAAGCTCGGCTCAAGCTCGATAAAAGCTTAATGAATGAATATGAATAGGTTAAAGCTCGACCCGACTCGCTACTCGAAAGTAGTTATAACCGGTGGTGTGCTTATAGACTGCATTCATCTGTGTATGGACTTTTTCTTCATTGCAGGCCCAGCTCCAATTTGGACTTTTTGGTTGTGGTAAAAAATTTATGAGTAAGACAATTATTTTAACCAAAAAAAATCTCTTAGGAAAATTTTTTTTAATTAATAAGTAAATATATTGAACTCAATCGAAATAATTAGTGTTGAATTGAATGATACTTAACTGAATTATACTGAAATTGAACTGAATAGTACTAAAATTAAAAATAATGAAACTGAACAACACTCAAATTGAAACTGAATTATAATTAATATAATAAATAATATTTTTAAAATATTAAAATTTATTAACATTATAATTAATACTCCCCCATTTCCAAAAGTTTTGGTTATTTTTTATTTTTCCAAAAGTTTAACGTTTTGGAATTTCAATGCATTTTTATCATATTTTTCCTAATTTACCCTTGTATTAAATAGGAGAGAGATAATTGATTATAAGTAGTACTCCCTCTAGAAATTATTGTCTCTTTAGTCATTTTATTAGTTCTCTTTTTAGTTGGCAATTTAGATTATCAATGTATTTTGTACAATTTTTTCTCTAATTTGCCCTTGTATTAACTATGAGAGAGATTATGTATTGTTAAAATTATAAGTGAGTAATTAAGAAGAATGAGAATTTAGTAAAGGATAAATTAGTCATTTTGGTTGTGTAATAAATTTTTTATTAGTGTTGATGATTCGGTTAAATAGACAATATTTTATAGATAGAGGGAATAATTAAGAAGAAAGAGAATTTCTATATAAAATACAAAGGATAAATTAGTCATTTTAACAGTGTAATAAATATTTCATTGATTTTGATGATTCGGTTATAGTGTCAAACTTTTAGAAATGGAGGGAGTAACACTTTAAATAATATTATATATGCCAATAAAATTTATTAATTATTACATATAATAATAATTAAATATACCATTATAAATTACTTTTACTATTACTATTATTATTATTATTAATATTGATTATTAATATTTATATAATGTATAAATATAAACGAGAAATTGGAATGATATTATCATTAATATTTATTGCTTTTTATTATTTATGAATAATAATATAAATTAATAATATTGATATAATGTATAAACTGAAACTTAATATTGAATGCTGAATGCTGAATGGTGAATGCTGAATGCTGAATACTGAATACTGAACTGAACTGAATTGAATAATACTAAATTGAACTGAATAAAATTAAACTAAACTGAACAAAAAATAAGTTGAAAAGAACGTAACCTTACTTTTACAGTTTTATTTAAATAGCAAGAATAGACTAATTATGATATTGGAAAATTATTAAATGGATATTTCGTGGTAAATTTATATATTTTTGTACCAATATTAATAATACTATTTAAATAAATAGTACGCACTCTTAAATAATATATGAAATATGAATTGTAGTCAATGTTTGAAAAATTCAGCTGTGCGGAGATTAATTGAATTTGCATTTTTTTATTTTCTAATATAAAATTTAATTAAAATGTGAAAAATATTATCAAAATAATAATAAATATAAATATAAAATAAATAAGATTTTAGTTAATTTTTACATAATGAAAAAAATTCATTACAATTATAATTTTTTTATAACTAATTTAACTCCTTTTTTTTTTGCTTAGAGAACTAAATTTAGATTTGATACCTAAACAAAACTTGTATAATGAGAATATTTTAATATACAATAATTATACTAATAAATTAATTTAAATGATTTAAGAAAATTAAATTATAATTATTATAAATATTAACATATTAAAATATTACGTTTAGATAATGCTTAAACGAAAAAAATTAAATAATACAATATGTAAGCGGCTTCCAATCGGCCAGGGGTCTTATACCATGAAAAGAAGGGACAACTAGCAAAACGTGGCATGGACGGTTGTTGTGTTTTAACAACAAAATAGAGTAGTTTAAGTTATGATGCCACTAAGTAATAATTTAATGGCTACATCCAGATTAAAATGTGTTATCCGTAAATTAGTATATTTATTTAATTATTATTATATATTTATTTTTATTTTATTTTTTAATTTTTTTTCCTATAAATATGCTGCAGTTAAAGGAGTTTAAATCTGTTGTCCTTAATTTAGTGGCTCCTTCCATATCTCTATTTAAATATTGACATGTGTCTGTATTTATTATTATTTTATTATTTTTCATTTCATTTCTCCTATAAATATAACACATGTCAAATAATGAATGAAGGGATATAAAAGAAAACATCAATTTATGAACAACAGATTTAAATCCGTCGCATTCCCTTTCTATTGTGGAACATAATGTATGGCCTATTGATTTCTACAAAAACAAGCTCGTTATGGAAAACATACTTCATTATTTCCTTTGTAAATCTAGAGTTATTTATTATGGATGCAAGAAAGATTAATCATAATAAGAACTAATTATATGTACAAATATGAAAACATAATCTCCATTAACTCTTAATATTTGCACCTAATCAGGAATCAACCATGTTGACTTCATATAATTTAGTTGTTTCATAAATTTGGAAGCCTATATAAAGATCCTTTAACCTCAAAGGTACGTGTTTTAATTTCTGTTGTTTTATTCTCTCACACCTTAATTTCTTATTAAATCAACTTCAAAATGAACAAGTGTACTATTGAAGTTATACTGTTATGGTGTTTACTCAGTTCTTTTTAACCTCTCGTTGAGGAAGGAGTAGGAAGTTTTGTTGAAAACTGACAGTCAGATTGAACATGCATAATAGGCATGACGGAAATTCAAAATTTTATCCATGTCCCTATGAACTCCTATAAGTTGCATATAAATTAAATAAAGCCTTAACTAAATAATTCTCTACCTAGATTAGCATGCAAGGGCTAAGCGTACCATAATTCTAAATTATATCCTAGCAATAATATTTATATTAAATATATTACAACTCTAAGTTATAATTTAAATATAAATAAATTAAGCATGCGTTATAATCTAAGCATAATTATTAAGTCTAAAAACGCTTAAAGAAAACGACTTAATAATTAAAAGAGAAATTAGAAGACTTACCAGTTGAAGCATGCTTTAACAGAACTTCGTTACACAAGCCTCCAAGGTAGTACAGCCTCTATGAGTATCTGCACGAACCCCACCAGCCGAATCCTCCCAATGAGGAAGAATCGAAGAACCTTGAGTAGCTGCTAGGCCACTCCAAAATCCCACCCGAAAATATAAGCTAAAATATTCAAGTTCTACATGAATTGGTACGAATTGGAATAGAGAAGGGAGCCCCCTTTTATAGGAGGAGCAAAGGCTCCACCTGATTAATGCGGGATGGGTAAATACCCATCCTGCCCCTTGGGAACACGCGGATCCTAGTGGATCCGCGTGCTTCCCAAGTTAGCTTGGCTTGCATAGTAAGCGGGGTCAGCTTGCCGAGCCTGCCTTATCCCGCAAGCCCAGCTCGCGGAGGCCAGCGCTTGCCCAGCCCAAGCTGCGTGCCCACGCAAGCTGGGCTTGCATGGCACGCGACCCATGAGTGCACTATGCACTCGTGTGGCCTTTTTCGTTATAGTCCCCACGAGTCCTTTCGGGCCCGTGGGGCTTATGTGCGCAGGGTCCAACCCTCGCCTTGGCAATCCAATTTTGGTTCTCCTTAAAATAATATTTATTATACGACTCTAATAAATTAGTTACCGGTCAATAGATAAAACCCTTATTCCAATCAAATAGATATTTATTTTATGACCCTAATAAATTAGTTGCCGGTCAAAAATAAATCCTTTAGAAAAATGATCCAATCATCTTTTAAATAATCAAATAATAATCCAATTATTATTATGTTATATTTTCGTAATAGAATAAATCTATTAATTCTTTACTCAGTCCGATGAAGGTCCAATGTGTGTGACCTTATAGGATCCCAAAGTATTGAGCTGTTAAGGCTTAACCAACCCTTGTTCTAATAGAACCATTGGCTCGAGGTTTTAGACCGTAAATAGAACTCGATTACCTTAAACGACTGTAGTATGCCTCTAGCAGGGGTCTACCATCCCTCATTACTCGGAACGTCATTTGTGTATATGACTTAATCCCGGTTAATGCAATAGTTATCCAATGCGATGAACTCCTTCCATTCTTTAAAGTACCATCTGGTTAATAGGGTTCGATTAAAGTGTTAACCCGCTAATAGCAAGGTTGCTCTAAGCTATCCCAGTTATTAACTTGTTACCGAAGTATATTGCCTTTTACCATAGTGTGTTTGACTAGAAACCATTTCTATCAAACACATACTCTGATCAGAGGTTTATGGCAATCATCGCTTCAACAAGTGGCCAGGTACAACTTCTTTAATATATCCGGAGCGATGGATCCTTTCTGACTACTCAGCTTACCAACGTGCCGTCATCACTATACCAATAATCACCCGTGGCACACTCAATTAATGAGTGTATAGGTATGACCCAAAGTATAGTGACAGTACCCCACAAGGTAACTAGTATCTTAAGTACGAGGATATTCGCAAAGCTTATTGCATGAAGATCAACACTAACACATTGATATATATACCAAGTGTTTATCTCACTGCGGTCATCAATATATCTCCCAGATATATCCATGTGTCAAACTTAAGGCACCTCCTTCAGTCCTTAGGAGATTGACTGCTTGGACCCTTTCCAAGAAAGTTGACCACATGCTAGTCTTTCCACTTCATCAATATCCTTTCTTGTTGAAACTATGACTAGGGATAGTTTAGACATAATCATAATTGCACATGTATCAGTTTCCACCAAATAAAGTCCAACTATAATTTCTCTAACTTCATGCTATGACATGTCAAGGACTTTTGCATACATACATCAATGAATACATTTTAACCAGCTATAATATATTTATAAGCACATCGATATAAACAAAAGATCAAATGCCTTTATTGATTAAACAAAATATTCGTACTATTACATAATTAAGATATATCGCCCTAATTGCCTTAAGGGCATACATCATATCCAACAGTTTTGACTTTCTTCTTCCTCCTCCTTCTCATGAGTTTATAATATTTTTCTTTTATTTTGAATAATTTGTTGCTATTTTTTTAGTTTTAACCACATGATTGACTTATTCAATCATAGATCCGAAGCTACACATCTCAATCTCGATAATTTATCATTGGGTCGGACTTAATCTGCCTTTAGAGAAGATGCTCGCATGATCTTTCACTGTAAGCACCTAATTTATCTCCTTTAAGCAAGATCGTACTAGATCTACAACAATGGTTGATGATATAGTGTACGTAAGAGCTCTTATGGTTGTGAATTGAAAACGTTAGTTGAGATTAAGGTTTTAAGGTTACAAGGTTGTAAGTCTTGCCGTATGGCTTGTTAATTTGTCTTGTGTAAAAGCAAGTCTAGTATGCTTGTTTGGTTGTTTCCGTCCTATATTTTAACTCCAATTTTATGTTTTAAGTAGTTTTAAATCATCTATGTTAATTCATGTTGTATAATTATTAACTAAAGTAGTTGATTCTTTGACATATAGAAGGATTTATCCACCTTTAATTAGAGTTGTTATTACATTTGATTTGATATAATAAACTATATTGTTCCTTTCAAAAAAATTATATTGTTATGGTTATGGTAAATAAAGTTGGACCACAATGACAATATTGTTGGAAATTGACTATATATGCAAGACAATTATAACAATAATAAAGAAGACAGAGATAGAATTTGAGAGAAAATTTTATTTCTTATTTCTGTGATATATCAAATGAAGAAATTGAATTCCTATTTATAGAGAAATCCAACGGTAAAAATAGTAAATAAGTAAGAAACATATTACGTCAAATAATAATGACAGGTAGAAAAGTAGAAAACATATCATATCAAATATTAATGACGTGGGCCCTGATACATCAATAATTTAACACTTCCCCTTTGATGTATCATCTGCCGCGAATGGGACATTGCCTCGTTAAAAACCTTATTAAGGAAAAACCCTGTAGGATAAAAACCTCAGTTAAGGGAAAAAGAGTACAGTGTTTACTCCCCCTGTTCGCGAGTTAACTGGATATCCTTAAGACGACGCATTCCAATGTTGTAGATCAATTTCTTGAAAGTTGAGGAAGGTAAAGCCTTGGTAAATAAATCTGCTAAATTGTTACAAGAGCGGATTTGTTAAATACTGATTTCACCATTCTTTTCCAGATTATGAGTAAAGAAAAATTTTGGTGAAATATGCTTTGTTCTGTCTCCTTTAATATAGCCTTCCTTCGATAGAGCAATACAAGCAGCATTATCTTCATATATTGTCATCGGATCTTCCTTGACCGTAACTTTTCCACATGCTTCTTGGATATGTTTGATTAATGATCTCAACCACACGCATTCACGACTAGCCTCGTGAATCCCTATTAACTCTGCATGATTTGAGGAAGTAGCTGTAATTGTTTGTTTTATCGATCGCTAAGATATAGCTGTTCCTCCATATGTGAATAAATAGCCCGTCTGAGATCAAGCTTTGTGTGGGCCGGATAAATAACCCGCATCCGCATATCCAACTAATTTAAGCTTAGATTCATGTGAATAAAATAAGCCTAAATCAGTAGTTCCTCGAAGGCAGCGCATTATATGTTTAATTTCATTCTAATGTTGTCTTTTAGGTGCAAAGCTGTGTCTTGATAATAAATTAACAGAGAATGCAATGTCCGATCTTGTATTATTAGCAAGATACATCAAAGCACCTATTGTGCTTAAATATGAGCCTAGGTAAATAAATCTGCTAAATTGTTACAAGAGCGGATTTGTTAAATTCTGATTTCACCATTCTTTTCCAGATTATGAGTGAAGAAAAATTTTGGTGAAATATGCTTTGTTCAGTCTCCTTTAATATAACCTTCCTTCAATTGAGCAATACAAGCAGCATTATCTTCATATATTGTCGTTAGATCTTCCTTGACCGTAACTTTTCCACATGCTTCTTGGATATGTTTGATTAATGATCTCAACCACACACATTCACGACTTGCCTCGTGAATCGCTATTAACTCCACATGATTTAAGGAAGTAGCTGTAATTGTTTGTTTTGTCGATCACTAAGATATAGCTGTTCCTCCATATGTGAATAAATAGCCCGTCTAAGATCGAGCTTTGTGTGGGTCGGATAAATAACCCTCATCCGCATATCCAACTAATTTAAGCTTAGATTCATGTGAATAAAATAAACCTAAATCAGTAGTTCCTCGAAGGCAACGCATTATATGTTTAATTCCATTTCAATGTTGTCTTTTAGGTGCAGAGCTGTATCTTGATAATAAATTAACAGAGAATGTAATGTCCGATCTTGTATTATTAGCAAGATACATCAAAGCACCTATTGCGCTTAGATATGATACTTTAGGACCGAGAACTTTTTCATTATTTTGTCTAGGACAAAAAATATCCTTTTTCACATCGAGTGATTGTACAACCATTGGGCTACTCAATGGATGTGCTTTGTACATATTAAATCATTTCAGGATCTTTTTTGTGTAGTTTGATTGATGCACTAAAATTCTTTTTTCAAAGTGTTCAATTTGCAAACCAAGACACAATTTTGTCTTTCTAAGATCTTTCATCTCAAATTCTTTCTTTAAAGAATCAACTGCTTTTGGAATTGCTTCTAGAATTCCAATAATATTCAAATCATCAACATAAGTTGAGATGATAATAAAATTAGATCCTAATTTTCTTATAAAAACACATGGACAAATTGGATCATTTTTATATCCTTCTTTCAATATATATTCACTGAGACGATTATACCACATGCGCCTAGATTGTTTTAATCCATATAAGGATCTTTGTAACTTTATCGAGTAAAGTTCTCGTTCGCCATATTTTTCTGGCAGCTTTAATCCTTTAGGGATTTTCATATAAATATCATTATCAAGCGAACCATAAAGGTAAGCTGTGACAACATCCATCAAGTGCACTTATAAATTTTCTTGCTCTACAAGACTAATAAGATATCTAAAAGTTATTGCATCCACCACCGGAGAATATGTCTCCTCATAATCTATCCCAAGTCTTTGGGAAAAACCTTGTGCAACTAATCTGGCTTTATATCTTGTTATTTCATTTTTCTCATTTCTCTTTCTAATAAAAACCCATTTATTACCGATAGGTTTTATGTCCTGTGGTGTTCGAACTACTGGTCCGAATACTTTGCGTTTTTCAAGAGAATTTAGCTCTGCTTGAATTACTTCTTTCCATTTTTGCCAATCATTTAATAGATGTTGGCTCATGATCCACATTTTCATTTTCAATATTGATCGCAATATTATATGAAAAAGTATGATCTATAACTATTTTATTGCGATTCCATCTTCTATCAGTATTGATATAATTTATTTGAATTTCTTTATATTCAATAGCTTCAGGTATTTCCACTGCAGGTGATTGTACTTCTTTCGGAATTGTATTTATATCTATATCCGCAATGGGAATATCTTCATTATCAATAACTCTCCTCCTTTTAGAATTTTTATTCTTTGAACCAATAGGTCGTCCACGCTTCAGGCGTGTTAGAGTATTATCCGTAGGTTGTTCTTCAGGAATCTCAATAGGAATTGGCGCATTTACTGCAGTCTGTTGGTATATGCGATTTCGTTACTCTTTTAGGATTAACGAGTGCATCAGGCAGTCGATTTGCTAAATGTTGAAGATGGATTATTCTATGAACTTCTAGTTCAGAATCATTTGATTTAGGATCCATATGAGAAAGTGATGAAGCATTCCATATTATTTTCTTTTCCAAAATTGGGCTCTTATTCTCTCCCCCTAATTTTGGGAAAGTGCTTTCATCAAAATGACAATCTGCAAATCATGCAGTAAACATATCGCTTGTTAATGACTCAAGATATTTAATTATTGAAGGAGATTTATAGCCAACATAAATTCCTAATCTCCTTTGAGGACCCATTTTAGTCCTTTATAGTGGAGCAATAGGCACATATACCGCGCAACCAAAAACTCTAAGATGAGAAATACTAGCTAGGCTCATGGCTAGAAGCTGATTGTAATGGAGAATAATCATGATAACTTACTGGTCTTAAACGTATAAGAGATGTTGCATGTAATATTGCATAACCCCAAACTGTAGTAGGGAGATTTGTTCGCAAAATTAGCGGTCGTGCAATTAGTTGCAGACGTTTAATAAATGATTCTACTAGACCATTTTGTGTATGAACAAGTGCTACAGGATGTTCAACTTTTATTCCAATCGACATACAATAATCATTAAATGTTTTGGATGTGAATTCCCCAGCATTATCAAGACGAATTGATTTAACAGGATAATCAGGAAACTGTGCCCGTATTCTTATAATTTGAGCAAGTAACCTTGCAAATGCCATATTTTGTGAAGACAATAAGCATACATGTGACCTACTAGTTGAGGCGTTAATTAGAACCATAGTATATCTAAATGGTCCACATGGTGGATGAATTGGTCCAAAAATATCACATTGTATGCGCTCTAAAAATGCTGGCGATTCTATTCTAACCTTACTTCTGGAAGGCTTTATTATTAATTTTTCTTGCGAATAAGCGGCACAAATTAATTCATTATTTTGAAGAAATTTCTAGTTCTTCAATGGATGCCTATGTGAATTTTCAATAGTTTTTCTCATCATTATCTATAATGCCAAATTTTATAAGTATCTGGATCTATAAACTTCTGGTTTATAGTTAAATTGGCTTCAATCATATTAATATATATGTAGTATAAGCCACATGAAAGAGTACAAAATTTTTCAAGTATACATTTCTTACTTGAAATTATTTTTGTAACATAAAGACATTCTTTATTGTCTTCGCTCACAGTTTCAATATGATATCCATTTCTACGAATATCTTTAAAACTTAATAAATTTTTGTGAGAATTCGAGGAAAATAATGCATTATTTATAATAAGTTTTGTTCCATTTTGTAATATAATACTAGCTCTTCCGGAGCCTTCAACCATTTTTGTTTATCCCGATACTGTGGTAACAACAGTTTCACCCCTTTTAAGAGTATTAAAATATCTTGCCTCTTTGAGAATAGTACGGGTGGTGGCACTATCTACAATACATAAATTTGCTTCATTTTCCTTGAAGTCATATAATACCGGAAAAGAATTCATTTTCTTCATTGAAAAAACGAAAGATGCATTATTATTTATTCATAAATAAACATTGCATAAAACGTACATTTAACAGTAATAACAAAAAAATTAATAATAACATAAAAATTATAATATATTAATTAAGCAAAATATATGAACTACTCCATATTGAGGATATCGATAAGGTCATTAGTTGGGGTATTATCATCCAATATAAAATTGGTTTCTGGTTCCGCATATTTCTTGAGGGATGCTTGGTATATTTTACCAAATATTTAGTGGTTCTACAAGTTCTTAACCAATGACCAGCCATGCCGCATCTATGGCCTTTATTTCATCATCTTGACTATTATTTCTTTTATCAAATCTTTCAATTTGATTATTCCACTTCTGGTCGTTATTTGTATTTTTTCACTTTAGGTGGAAATTATTGTTATTATTATTATTAACATGTTTCCACTTTTGGTGAAAATTGTTATTTTTATATCCTCTACCACGCCCATTACCACGACCTCTACCTCGACCACGACCACGACCACGACCTTTTCTGTGGTCGCGTCCATTAAAATTATTATGAATTATCGCATTCGCTTTAGAGAATGGATTTGTTCTGGTAGGTCGTAATTCATGGTTTTTCAATAGAAGTTGATTTCTCTGTTCTATTAGGAGAAGAGCAGTAATTAGTTTACTATATTTCTTATAATCTTTTACTCTATATTGTTCCTGTAACACTATATTATTCAAATGAAAAGTAGAATATGTCGTTTCCAATAAATCCTCATCAGTTATTTCCTTTCCACATAATCTTAATGTGGATGTAATTTGAAAAAGTTTAGAATTGTATGCACTAACAGATTCAAAATCTTGAAGCCAAGTTTATCCATTCATACTGGGCATTTGGTAGAGATATTTTCTATAGGTGTTCAAACCTTTCCTTTAATTATCTCCAAAGATCTGCATGATCTTTGATAGTCAAATATTCTGATTGAAGTGATTCATCAAGATGACGACGGAGCAAAACTAGAGCTATTGCCTTATATTGAGGTGTAATATTATTATTTTCAATAATAGTATTATTAAGCCCATTGATTCTAGATGCATTTCTTCATTCAGCACCCAAGTAAGATAATTTTTTCCCGATATATCAAGAGGAATAAAGTCCAAACTTTTGATATTAGATATATTAAGAATTATAGGTATAATATATATTTATAGAAAATAAAATAATTATGCCTTACTTTGGATTTATTTGGTGATATCATTGATCGATAGAGCAAGCTCGTGCTAATAACATGTTGGAAATTGACTATATATGCAAGGAAATCATAGTAATAATAATAATAAAGAAGGCAGAGAGAAAATTTTATTTCTTATTTCTGTGATATATCAAATGAAGAAATTGAATTCCTATTTACAGAGAAATCCAACGATAAAATGATAAATAAGTAAGAAACATATTACATTAAATAATAATGACAGATAAAAAAAAAACATATCATATTAAATATTAACGACGTGAGTCCTAATACGTCAATAATTTAACAAATACGCTGTCTGTACAAATTTCCTCGTTTATTTGGCTTACAATAATGCCGTTCCACATTTTAATTGCCTCATTGGTATTGAGATGAATGGTCCATAAATATTATTCATAACAGAAAATACCCATGACATAGGCAAATAGTGATGTTTCCCACAACCAAAAATATTATACAATCTTTTCCACAGCTGCTGCATAAAAATCTATTGATAATAATTTATATAATTAAAAGAAATGTAGGCTAGACTCCTCTCAAAACATCAACTTGCTCGTATGCGTCCAACTATAATACATCAAATTGCAACGTGAAAAACTAGAGTTTTATACATACATTCGTCCAGATATCGACACGTGTATAAATTAGTTGTGAATTAGATTTTACATATATATATATATATATGACTTTTAATTTTAAATATATATAAATAAATATTGGATAATATTGAGACAAATAACTCATTTAAAAGATTTTCATGAGTGAAAAGTTAGAAATTGATAATTAAAAGATGTGAAATGAAAAATTTGTAAGTTAGTTAAAAGAAAGACAAGAAGCCATTGAATCTGATCGATAAAATTCATTATTTAATGCTTCAAAGTTTTTAATAGAAGTCTTTTACTAAGTTAAGCAACATGAGTAGTCCAATTACACATTTTTGTGATGTCATATATATAATTATATATAATAGTATTTTAAAATTTTCCGTCTAGCTCCGTTTAGGTCTTGTTTAGGTATTATTTTGGGTTCGTCATTAGACTTTTCATTCTTCGGGCGCTATCAGGCGCTAGACCCATATATTGCCGCCTAGGCACCGCCTAGTCCGATTTTTTCCGTCTGGGCACCGCCTAGTCCGATATTTTCCCCAATTTTTAAGATATTGATACCTATAATAATTATAGTTCAATTTTTTCAATTCAAAAAAGGTAGCACGGTTGGTAAAACTAATATACAACAAAATATTCTCAACATACAATTTTCATTTTAAATATCAAACCGAGAAATAATACGCTATAAACCACAAAAAATTAGTGAGAATATTTATTTTTAAGGAATTGATTTTAATGTTGATGTGTTTTTATGTAAAAATTAACTAAGACTTATGTTTTCATATGCTAAACTATATTTTTTTTAAATATATTTATATTATAATTTATTTTTTAGTTAAATTTATACTTTTATCTATTAATAATTATAAAAAATTAAAAATTTACAAATCTGCTTAGACACCGCCTAGGCCCCCCAAACACCACCTAAACATTTAAAGCTCCGACGGCCCTACTAGCACCTAACGCTTTTTAAAACCTTAATTATTTAATACACATTAAACCACCTATGGTAATCAAAATACTATAAACTTTGTCCTCTTTAATACATAATGGTATTTTAGAGTTCTCAATATTCTGTCTACTGGTCACCTAAGAATAAATTTATTTTAACCAAACCGTAACATATATATTAGAGTAAACTTAAAAAAAAAAGTATCTTGTGATTTCACTCATTTATAAAATGGGATTTGAGAAATTTTTTTTTGCAAAATAAGGTATGTGGTTTTAAAAAATTGGCAAAAAGATGATTCTCGATATTAAATTATATCACGATAATGGGTAATCTTGTTTGTTTTTATCTGAAATCTTGTGGATTTGTTAATAAAAATACGATACATAACAGTGATAATTTTTTATTTTTTTAAAGTGAAAATGTTTTTTAAACTAAAATATGATGATAAATTATAAAAAAATCATAAAAAATGAAAAATATCTCCGAATTTACTCAAATCGTGATGTATGATTTTAAATAATAAAATTAAATTATGAGAATATTGAATCGATTAAAATCACTATTTTGTAACATCAAATTGTGACATATAATTTTTTGTAACATCAGTATTCTGAATAAAAAATATTTTTTATCCTCTTTTCATCAATTTTATGAAACCACATGCCATGTTTTACAAAAAAAAATCCAAAATCTTATTGTAAATGAGTGAAATCATAAGGTACTTTTTTTTAAGTTTGTCCAACATATTAACATATTTGTTAAACAATAAACATATTGTTCTAAATTTGCTCTTAAATTTTATTTACAACAAATTAACTTTCTTTTCCTTAACAATAAAGGACAAAAATATTAAGTATATTTTCCAAGTTACATAAATGTGATTATATTATTATAAAATAAAAAGACAAATTACTCCGAACGTTTTACTTTACATTTTCTAGTGGCTACAAAGTTATTGTACATATGAGTAGATGATGACTCAGCAGTTATTTTTATTATTTAGATACGATGTCCACGTTATAGCTGACTCAACCTTCAATTTTTATTATTTTAAATAATACTATTGAATTTCTTCTTCTTCTTTAAAAAAAAAAAACTATTGAATTTGAAGCTTTGGACCTTTTACTATCAGTACACAATTATGTACAAAGTGGAATCCTTGCTTGCAAAATCTACAAACTTGTCCTCTTTAAAATATTTATCCGTAAATATTTTTAATACTAAATTTATCTACTTTCCTACTTGTAGGAATATAATCCATTTCCATCTAGGATAAAATCAGTATTGGTAATGAACTAATTGCGAGTAATTCAATTTATCTCAAAATGGATTTTGTTATAATCTAAACATATTAACTAAATAATAAATATGCAAATAAAATTTGTTCTTTTACGAAATGAATTATGAAGTACTTCTAGAGAAAAGTTATTTGAGAAGTACTAGCTTTTTTTTTTTATAACAAATGGTAATCACATGTATGGCATTGCATCCCTAGAAACGACTGTGTATTGTTCCAGACGCTTTCATGTGTTGATGAATCTGCAGCTCGGGCTAACGCATGAGCCAACTAATTCAGAGACCATATCTCTCTAAAATTAGCAATTCTACGTCAGTCATTAAGGACAATCCCTAAGTAAGTTATTGAAGACACATGATTTTATAGATAGGTCAGAATATTTAAAGCATCTAAACGCAACACCACTCTTTAAATTCCTCTTGACTTCAACCAACTCAAAGCCTTATGACAACTTGAGGCTTCCGCTTGTTCCGGGTTACCGCTCTCTCGAAGGAAAGCACATCTAGCTCCAACTAGGACGCCATTGGGTATCCTAAGTACAACACCATGCCCCAGCCTTTTGACGTCATCAAATGAACTCTCATCAATGTAACAAGCGAAGAGATTGCCATCAGCCTCATGTGCCTGTTGTTCTACATGCATCTCATGACTTCTCGATGCGGTGTGCCTACCACCTACCTTTTGGGAAGTTCCACGGTTCATGGTTTGCACCACCTACCACTTAAGTCAACAAACCTACATCATGATTAAAGACTTGTTGTACCGGCTTTAACTTGTCATTCCAGGTTCAATGATTTCTTCGACTCCAAATCACTGAAACTAAATATATGAAACGAATAAATAAAATCCGCTCAAGTATTTTCTAAATTTGATGTTAACTTTAGAGTATTGTTATCCATAATTTTAATACTATAATATAACCTTATTAAATTGCATTATGCAATTTGTTTCATCTTGATAATCAATCCTACATATTTTTGTAATATCTATAATAACAAAATAAAGATTCATTTATCTTATTTTATCTTTAAGAATTATTATAAAGATGAAAAATAATCGCGCCTGACATGGAAAAAATCATTAAATTTGTCTTAGTTTTGTCAAAATAACATATATTTGGAACAAATAAAATTAATACCATGGTTTTGAAAATCGGACCGGACCGGTCGATCGAATGTTCGACTGGAACCAGTGCCTAGTCTGATCCGGTTTGATTGGAATCTTGACACAGTCAAGAATCGGTCAATCACCGGTTGAACCGGTCGATTTAACCGAGAATCGACCGGTTCAACTGATGACCAGTTTCCTATTCTCTAAAATCATTTTTTTAAAAAAATTGAAGGAGGTGGAGATTGAACACAAAACCTCCAACATATGTTTCAATACATGCTCTATCAACTGAGCTGCCACGCGTAAGTGGTAATATTTTCTCCTTATATACTTTTATATTATATATTATTAATTTTTAAATTATTTTAATAATATTTTATTATAAAAAACTATAATAAATATTTTTTATTTCATACACTACACATTTTATTAAATTTAAAATATTTCTTTCAATAACAGCTTTAAATGTTTTTCATAATGAAATAATATATAAATTTTTTAAATAACATTACTCTACGTTTTTTTATTAAATTTATATTAAATAGATATATCATTTTTTTATTTTACATATATATAAATTTTAATTCTTTTAATACGTAATTTTTTGTATATCATAAATCAAATTTATTAACATTTTTATCCAATCTACACGATATAGAATTCGTTTGCATTCTTTCATTAGATTATATTAGTTATTATCTTGTGTTTTATTTTTATTTGAAATATAACTTTAAATTATAGAATATTTACTTAATATTATTAATTTTTATATGAGTATAACTTATATTACATGTTTAATATCAAATTATATAAAATATTTAATATTTTTACATGTTTTAAGAAAATTTGGTTCGACCACCGATTTAATCCAATTGAACCTTAAATTCATAAACCACTATCTTTATCGGTTCGGTGGCCGGTCCGAGTCGAAAAATCATGATTAATACTATATATGTTATCTCATCTAGAAGAGTTTAGAATTACCATTATGTAATAATTACTTAATAAAAATATATTTATACTAATTTTAGACTTTTCCATATTAAATTATCTCATCCATTTCCACGTAGGATTTTTAGATAAAGAACAACATTATTTATGGTAATTAATTGTTACTAGTTCAAGGATAAACGTAATTATGAAACGTAGTAAATCCAAAATTAAAAGAAATCCGTTTTAGATCACCATCACTCAACACGTGGCACATCACGATTGGAAGGTGAGAGACACTCGCTCTGGAATTTCTTAACAGCTGGTTGGATTTTTTTCACGTTGTTTAAAATAGCACACGCGTTTTTCGTAAAAAAACCATAGATTTTGCTGTTGAGGACACAAAAAGCGCCAAAATCACAATTAAGGACTTATTTTAAAGCAGTATAAATAGCAGCCCCAATTTGTTTGAATCAAATTGTCAAAGCCATTGTTTTCTGTATTATCTTCGTCTTCATCATCGTCGTCTCTTATTAGTTCCTTCTCTCGTTCAAAATGACTATCCTCATTAGCCAGCCAGAGCTTGGTAAGATATTTTTTTTTATTTTTTTCTCTGTTTTGAATTGGAGATTATTGAATTCGATTACGATTTGCGGTGTTTTTTATTGTTGATTTGAATGATTTAGGGGTTCGAGCGGAGGATCAGAAAAATACCGATGATATGAAGGAATTCGTGTTAGATGGAGGATTTGAAGTTCCGAAACCAGTTAACGAAGGTTTTGATGCACCTGAAATCAATGCGTTTGGGAATTCCTTCAGGTTTTGATCGATTTCGATTTGCGATTTTCGAATTTGAATTCAAATTCAAATTCAGTTTCTGGCTATTTTGATTCGGAATTGCATTTTCAATTTGTGTTCGATTTCAAATTTGAATTCAAATTCAAATTCAAATTCAAATTCAAGTTCAAGTTCAAGTTCAAGTTCAGTTTCAGAAAACTTTGATTCGGAATTGCGTTTTTAATTTGTGCTGTGGATCGAAATTTTGCAGGGATTACAATGCGGAAAGCGAGAGGCAAAAATCCGTCGAGGAATTTTACAAGCAGCAACACATTAACCAGACCTATGATTTTGTGAGCGATTTTAGAGATTTCTAAAAATTTGGTTGTTTGATTGATAATTTGAATCCAAAAATGATGATAATGAATTGATTTGAAAAATGCAGGTAAATAAGATGAGAGCAGAGTATGAGAAATTGGACAAGGCAGAGATGAGTATATGGGAATGCTGTGAGCTGCTTAATGAGGTTGTAGATGAGAGCGATCCTGATCTTGATGAGCCTCAAATTCAGCATTTGCTTCAATCTGCTGAAGCTATCAGGAAAGATTATCCTAATGAAGATTGGTTGCACTTGACTGCTCTCATTCATGGTATGTTCATGATATCCTCTGTACATATGTACTCTAAATTATTATATTTTTGGTTATTTTACAGGCATATTTACTGTATTTAACTATTACTTTGCACTTTTTTTCTACATAATTATGGTGAAAAAGTGTAAAGTAATGGGTACTTTATAAAAAATAAAGTAACCATAGAATGCACCTATTTTATATATTGCTTAAAGTGACTTTTTGGTAGATTTATGTAGACTTGTTCATCTTAACTGCGGCCCACTTAGGCCGTCCTTTGTGGATCGGACTTAGACAGATATATTATGTAAAAGTCCGGCCTGGCCCGATACAGACCCATCGAAGTTCAAAGATATGTTGGATTGAGCTTGAGTTTAATATGAAAACTCAAGTCCGCCCCGCCCCGGCCTGAATTTGTATATTTTAATAAAAATATATATATTTATATATTTATTAATTATAAAAATATATATAATTATTAATTTTTAAATAAAATATATATTTATTGTGTTGAATTGAGTAATTTTTTCTTAATTTAGTTTCCTATAAATGTAAACATGTTTCCTTTGTTTCTCTCAGATCTTGGAAAAGTTCTTACTCTTCCTCAATTTGGGAAACTGCCTCAATGGGCTGTTGTAGGAGATACATTCCCTCTTGGCTGCGCTTTTGATGAGGCTAACATTCATCACAGGGTACATGTACATTCAATAAAAGAAAATATATTCAAAAACCCATATTATAAAAAAAATATGCAAATTATATTATATACATTCCATTAAACAAAATATATGCAAAAATCCATACTATCAAAAATGAAAATATGCAAATTATATTCTCATTGGGAGTTTCAGGTTGAGTCACTATTTTTCTGTCAGCTTATCAAATAGTACGTAAAAAAATGCTTTTTGAGAATATAAAAATATATTTTAATTGTATAAAGTAATATCAGTTAATATAGACGGGGCATTATTAAGAAGTTAATATATCTGATCTAATTTATTTTGAATAGTATTTCAAGGAGAATCCCGATTCAATGAATCTACGCTATAACACCAAGAATGGAGTTTACGAGGAAGGTTGTGGTCTAGACAAAGTTAAGATTTCGTGGGGACATGATGACTATATGTACATGGTATATAAACTACATTTACATATTATTAACGAGACTAATATTAAATTCATAATTATAATTAGAAATATCCTAAATTAATAAGACCTTCGATTTCACATTTAAAGGTTGCCAAGGCAAATGGATCAACTCTGCCACCAGCTGCATTGTTCATTGTTCGATTTCATTCTTTCTATCGTAAGTTAATTATTTTACTATTAAATATTGTTAATGTTTATCAAATTAAAATGATAATTATTGATTGTTATTTTAAAATTTATTAAATAGCTCTCCACACTGGAGGAGCATACAAGCACCTAATGAACAAGGAGGATGAAGAGAACTTGAAGTGGCTCCACATTTTTAAGTAATTTTCATTTCACGGAACTCATTTCTGTCTGCACAGTTTTATAGTGTCACCTCTTTTCTGATTAACCCGACATTTATGAATTAATTAATAATTTTCAGCAAGTATGACCTGTACAGCAAGAGCAAGGTCCATGTTAATGTTGATGAGGTCAAACCATATTATCAATCTCTTATTGGCAAGGTATATATCATTAAGGTCCAGTTATTTTGGACTGTAATTTTATGAATTGAATTAAAGTTAGTTGAATTGAATTAAATTAAAGTAAGCTGAAATGAACGGAACTTATATCAATGTAAATTTATAACTATGCAAAGCTGAAGTGGACTGAACTGAACTGAACTAAAATGGATTAAATTGAAGTAGTCTGAATTGAACTGAAGTCTAAAAGAATAAGGCCTAATTCACTAATGTGCTTCATTAACTAATTAATTAAAAATTATTTAAGGATTTTGTTTAATTCACTAATTGTATGCAATTTGCTATTATATTGCAGTATTTCCCAGCAAAGCTTAGGTGGTAAAAAGGTGAATGATGTGAGGGACGGAAGAGACCGTAAATGTTGCCGGATAATTAAAATGGATGGTCGGAGATGGTGCTTTTTTATTTGATCATTTCGATTTTAATGATTTAATGTATAATCATATGTAATAAATTATTCCTGCCTTACACGAAATTAAGTGCAGTATTTATTGTATTTATTTATTTATTCCCTTCAATTTATATTAATATGGGTTATTTTATTTATTTCCATTTTCTGTTCATTTGAAATTTTAAACCGTCATTTCATTAATAAAATTTATTTTTTTTGGTAGAAAAGATATAGATATATAAAACTAGCCTAGTTTTGGAAACGAAACACCTATGACATCTTGAATAGAATTTCATGAACACCCGGGACCGGCTTGTCGAAGAAGAAACAACCGAGTGACAAAGAGGCCCCATAGTCTGCTAGAAAATTGGCACAACGATTGCCCTCGCGATAAATATGATTAACCGCCACCCTCCAATCTCGCCCAAGCAACCGTTTGATCTCATAAACAATGCTGAAATTAGTTTTAATACTAGTAGTATCTTTAGAGAGTATCTCCACTACGTACATGCTGTCAACTTCAACCCAAAAAAGCCTCACCCTAACTCCGAAGCTAACAACAACCCGTCTAAAACACCCCATAGCTCCGCACGAGCAACAGAGCACACACCAATATTCCTCGCATACCCTTTAATCCATCGCCCCTTAAAAATCTCTCAGAACGCCACCAGATGATGCCCTATAACCTGACCCTTACACCGAACCATCAGAGTTGAGCTTAATCCAATCCCCCAAAGGTGGCGTCCACCCAACCAAACACCATTCTCGAGCCACAACCTGTCTCCGCTCGAGGCTTCTTGCTCTACTCCAAGTGGCAGCCATGCCCAAAGCTCGTGCTATAAGAGACGAATTTGCAAGATCCTCACTCTCGAAAACAAACAAATTATGCCTTCATCAAAGCCAACCCCAATTATCCACCCCATATTTCCTCTTGTGCCACAAATTACTCATCCAATCAAAAAAATCGCCATACAAAAACTCCTCCAATCCATCAGGTCCCACGAGGCTTTCCCATAGCCCTTTAACAATAGATCACTCTCTAAGGATATGAGATAAACTTTCATTTGACCCGTAACACCTGCTACACGATATGTCATCCGTAATATGTCGTCTTCCCCGCTCCTCATTAGTCAACAGTCGCCCCTTGAAACATGACCAAAGGAACGTTTTTACCCGTTCAGGACCTTTCCAAGCCCAAACAATCCAATCATTACCTGGTACACCCCCATCATCCACTAATAGCTGGTTATAGACTGATTTTACCGAGAATAGGCCTGATTAAGTCTTGTTCCAATAACAACGATCCATGCCGCCACCCTTTATAGGAATTCGACAAGCCGCAATGGTATACAAAACTGAACATGGAAGCTTTTCCTTAAACAAGTCCCAATTCCATTCCCCATTATCCCTTCTCATATCCATAATGGTGACATTAAGATCCTCGGGCGAGAGAGGACAAGTCGACAGGAGTCTAAGCGGCCCAAGGTCACCTACCCATTCATCCGACCAAAATTGAATCCCATCTCCCTTCAACACACTCCATTTAACCCCAAGCAGAACATCATCTCTAACCTTGATCATGGATTGCTAGGTTTTTGAGACCTGTTGTCCTGGCCGAATAGTCACATCTAAGAAATTATTACAGCGATATTTCCCTAACATCACTCTCACCCATAAGGAATTAGCCTCAGCTAAAAGAGCAAATCCAAGCTTAATGAGAAAGGCGGAATTCATTAATCTAGGCTTCCTAACCCCAAGGCCACCATCATATAACGGCCTGTAAACCTCATCCCATTTTACTAGATGAATTTTCCCAGACTCACCAGTCCCTCCACAAGAATTGTCGAACAATTTCCTCAACCCTCCCACACACCAACTCTGACAATTTATTTATTTACATCATATAGTAAGGAATTGAGCATAAAACTGATTTAACAAGAGTTAGCCTTCCTGCTAAAGACAAATAGCGAGCATTATACTCATTTAACCTCGAAGAAATCCAATCTAGGAGCCCTGAAAATCTGTCACTCTCTGACCGCCCTTCCATAAACGGGGATTCCCAAATAGGATCCTAGGGAGTTTGATACATGAAACGCAATTCTACTAGCATTATCATTACCCAAAATAGTAGTAACATTAGAGGAAAAGACAATACTAGACTTACCCACACTCACCTTTACACCAGAATACTTGCAAAAATAGTCTAAGACTCAGTGCACATGAGAAATTTGCCCTAGAGTCGCCTCCCCAAAGAGCAATATATCATCTGCGAAAAAGAGATGTGTCAAGGCCGGCCCCCACAACTCAAAGTAACCGGCCTCCACAAGCCATCATTTAATGAATTTCTAATACCATGAGCAAGGTGCTCCATACAAAGAATAAAAAGGTAAGGTGGCATGGGATCCCCTTGTCGAACTCCCCTACATGGAGAAAAAGTAACGGTTAAGGAAACATTCCAAAGAACTTGCATCGAAAAGCTAGATAAGCAGTTCATAATCACCTTAATGAGACCCTCGGGAATGCCAACATCCTTTAAAGTATCCTGAATAAAGTCCCACTCCAACCGATCATATGCTTTTTATAGATCAATCTTCATAGCCATCCACCCCACATGACCCTTCTTAACCCTCTTAGAGTGCATAATCTCATGAGTGATCAAAATATTATTAGTAATGTAGCTCCCTGGAACAAAACTCGACTGAAAAGGAAGGATAATCTTATGCATAATCATCTTCAGTCTATTCGCAATCACTTTTGTCACAATCTTATAGAGCACTGTGCACAAGCTAATTGGCCTAAAATCATAGAAATTCTGAGGATTCTCCTTTTTCAGAATAAGAACAACAAGGTTCTATTCACCCATTCTTCAACTGCCATCCCCCCAAAACATCTTCTAATATACTCACAAACCTGCGGGCTTAAATCCTACCACAACTGTTGATAGAAGCCTGCTTGGAAACCACCATATCCTAGGTCTTTCAAGGCTGCATTTTAAAGACCGCCACACTAATCTGCTCATTAGTAATTGTCTCCCCCAAAGCATCTAAATCAAGCTGAGGAATAGGCGGGAAGGACCCACGGAAATGCCTATCACGCTCAGCCAAATCCAAGCCCTCTCCTTGTACCTTATTCTCTGTGGAATAAAGATGACTATAGAAATCCCTAGCCTCTTGTCGTAGCCTATCCTCCTCTGTACACCACCCATCCTCAAGCATAATACCAACAATCTTGTTCTTATATTGTCTTGAGATCACAGAATTGTGAAAGAACTTTGTATTTTTATCATGCCAAAACCCCTCCTTTTGCACAAGAATAGCCTCATAATCTGCCACCAAATCCTTCTCTAAGATAATCAAGAACCCCGAAGGGAACCATTCCAAAGAACATTGGACACCAGTAAGTGATTTTTGAGTTTACGCTTCTTATAAAAGATATTACCGAACAAATCCTAATTCCACACCTGAAATGACTGTGCCACATTTCTCAAGTTTTCAGTCACACCCTTACTCCCACCCCAATTGTCCCTGACCATCCCTATCAAATAATCATGATCGAGCCTAGACTTAAAGAAATGAAATGACTTAGGAAACGAAGTACTACTACTACCATTTCCCAAAGAAATCAATAAAGGGCAATGGTCAGAACCCACCCTTAGAAAGTGTTTCACAATCGTGTTCTCAAATGCCTCCATCCAAAGGTCATTACCGATTGGCCTATCAAGACACTCAAACATTAATCCTCTCTTCTAAGTGAAGCTTGGCCCGGAAAAGCCTAAATCAACCAAACCAAAAGATTGTACCAAATTTAAGAAACTACCACAAACACAAGATCATCAAGCACGTCCGCCTATGCTCCAAATTATACAATAAAGCATTAAAGTTCCCCACAATCAACCACTTTCCCGAAACAGCCCCTGCTAGCCTTTCCAAATCTTACCATAACGAACATCTACCAAGCGGATAAGGGGACCCATACACAAAAGTAAAAAACCCACCTCACGATCCCCAAGCCTAATAAACATATGAATAAATTGTCCGTTATTTTCAATGATATCTACCTAGATCGAATCATACCACAAGACCCATATACCACCCTAAAACCCTACCGATTCCACTCAATGCAAATTTGGGATACGTAATTTGCTACTGAAATTATTGGCTTTATTACCACTAATACGAGGCTCAGTAATCACCATAATATTCAGTTTATATCTAGCTAAAAGCTCATTCAGAATACGTACTGAATTACACTCACCCTGAATGTTCCATACTAAAAAACTCAAATCCATGAAAAAGATTAGATTAAACACTAACCACAACCCAACACACACTACGAGGAGCTAGCAAGCTGGGTTACCCGCCTCTTCCATCACCTACATATCAAGGCATATCTCAGTCAACTGATCTTGACCATCCTCTATGAGAAGCATTTTGAGGGTCTTCTTATTAACGTTCAAACTCTTATTCTGCTTCATGACTACCACCCCAACCTTCTCCTTCCACTTCTTCTTCATACCTAACTTAGCATTAGCCTCCGCTCTACGCTCTTGAGAGGATAACACGGAGGATTCACCGAAAATTCCCAAAGGTGTAATTCAATGGGAATTACAATTCAACCCAAACAATTTGGAAGTAACTTCTTTCACTGGCACCCTATTCACATCTCCCTCCAAAATTGTCCCAATATTACTCACCTCAACCACGGTATTGTTGGATATGATGTATGCCCTTAAGGCAATTAGGGCGATATATCTTAATTATGTAATAGTACAAATAATCTGTTTAATCAATAAAGGCATTTAGTCTTTTATTTGTATCAATGTGTTGTATATATATATATATATATATATATATATATATATATATATATATATATATATATATATTAAAGCTGGTTAAATATATATTCATTGATGTATGTATGCAAAAGTCCTTGACATATCATAGCATGAAGTCAGAGAAATTATAGTTGGAATATATTTGGTGGAACCTGCTTCATGTGCAATTATGATTATGTCTAAACTATCCCTAGTCATAGTTTCATCAAGAAAGGATATTGATGAAACAGAAAGACTAGCATGTGGTCAACTTTCTTGGAAAGGGTCCAAGTAGTTAATCTCCTAAAGACTGAAGGTGGTGCCTTAAGTTTGACACATAGATATATCTGGGAGATATATTGGAGACCGCAGCAAGATAAACACTTGGTATATATATCAATGTGTTAGAGTTTGTCTTCATGCAATAACCTTTGCGAATGTCCTCATACTTGAGATGCTAGTTACCTTGTGTGGTGCTATTGCTATACTTTGGGTCATTACTATACACTAATTATTTTAGGGTGCTACGGGTGATTACAGGTATACTGATGACAACACATTGGTAAGCTGAGTAGTCAGAAAGAATCCATCGTTCCGGATATATTAAGGAGTTGTACCTGGCCACTTGTTAAAGTGATGATTGCCATAAACCTCTGATTAGAGTATGCGTTTGATAGAAATGGTAAAAGGCAATATACTTCGATAACAAGTAAACTACTGGGATAGCTTGGAGCAACCTCACTATTAGTGGGTTAACACTTTAAACAAACCCTATAAACTAGATGGTACTAATATTAAAGAATGGAAGGAATTTATCGCACTGGATAACTATTGTATTAACCAGGATTAAGTTATAAGCATAAATGACGTTTCGAGTAATGGGGGACGGTAGACCCTTGCTAGAGGCGTACTACAGTTGTTTAAGGTAATCAAGTTCTATTCACGGTCTAGAGCATCAAGCCAATGGTTCCATTAGAACAAGGGTTGGTTAAGCCTTAACAGCTCAATACTTCTGGATTCTATAAGGTCACACACATTGGACCTTCAACGGACTAAGTAAAGAACTAATAGATTTATTCTATTATGAAAATATAACATAAATAATAATTGGATTATTATTTGATTGGTTAAAATTGATTAGATCAATTTTCGATAGACCAAAGAATTTATTTTGACCGGTAACTAATTAATTAGAGTCATAAATAAATTATAATTGATTAGATCAATTTTGGTTGGACCAAGAAATTTATTTTGACAGGTAACTAATTTATTAGAGTCAAAAATAAATATTTATTTGAAAGGATTTAAAGGGGATTTTGCATTGGTTAGTTAAAACCAAAAAGTATGAAATATTTTGTACAAAGTTCGGTTATGCGGAATATACCGAAAGGTGCTCGAACACTACTAGGCAGTGTTCGCGGCAGCCCATGTTCATGGGCTGCACAAAGGCAGCTCATGAAAGGGCAGCGCGAGCTGGGCTCATGGCATGGGCCGTGAGGCCCAGCTCCCGTGCAAGGTGGGCTTGCCTTGCCACATGCAATGTGCATAGCACGCTGCATGTGAATGGGTCACACGTGGATGTGGGATGGGAGTTTTACTCCCATCCCACATCACTGATGGGAATCAAAGTTTTGCTCCCCAAGCCTATAAATAGGCGTCCCCTCTCCTTTTAAAATACACAATTTTCTGCACCAAGCTCAAAGCATAAATTCTAAGCGAGATAATTAATCTCTCGGTCAATTGAGTAAGTTATTTTTGAGGAGCCTGAATTTATTCGGGCACCTCTAGTTTATACTTTTGGGTGAGGCTTTTGGAGTGGTCTAGCAACTACTCGAGGCTTCTTAGTTCTTCCTCCCGGGGAGGTTTTGGTTGGTGGGGTTCGTGTGGATACTGATAGAGGCTATCCTACGATTGGAGGCTTGTGCAAGAAGGTTCTGCAAAAGCATGCTTCAGCTGGTAAGTTTTTTTTCTTTCTCTTTTAATTATTAGGTCTTTTTCTTTAAGTATTTTTAGACTTAATAATTATGCTTAGGTTGTTTTGCATGCTTAGTTTATTTTATGCTTAGGTTATAACTTAAAGTTATAACATGCTTATAATTTGAAATTATGGTATGGCTAGTCCTTTTGCATGCTAACCTAGGTAGAAAATTATTTAGTTAAGGCTTTATTTAATTTATATGCAACTAATAGGAGTTCCTGGGGACATGGAAAAAATTTTGAATTTCCGCCATGCCTGTTATGCATGTTCAATTTGACTGTCAGTTCCTAACAGTGGTATCAAGCCTGCCTATTTAGTGCATAATTAAGTTAGAAGCGAATTGAATATTATTTTCTAAATGAAATGATTTGTTTATTTAATTGTTTCGAACAATATATATAAACTTGTGTCTTTCATTTTAAGGTTAGAAAATGGTGATGAATAGTTTTGAATAAGCCTGCTCAACTTACTCAAAATATACAAGTGTCAATAATTTATTTAAATTATATGAGTTATAGATGCTTCTAATTTACATGAATTGGAAGGACGAAATTTATTAGTTCAAGAGAATCCATTGATCTTCAAGTTTGTGCCCGTATTTGTTCTGGCTAAGGATTGGAATTGGTGTCTACTCCTCATAGGGCACCTCTCCTACCTGAGAACCTATATTGGTGAAATTTGAATTTACCAACCGGGGGATTAATATGAACTAATTTATTTCTAGTATATAAGATGGTGCTTATATATGTTTCTATAACAAAGTAAAAAAGAAAATAAGTTTATTTAATAAAAGCTTAAGGAAATGCACTATAAATATAACAAATAAAAGTGTTAATTATTTTGCAAATAATCTAGGTTGATGGAATAATTATAATAAATAGCTGAACCCACCTAAGGTTAGACTTTATAAATTAATTTTAAAATTCTCTGAATTAATAAAAGTTATTATAATTTTGTCCATATGATAAAACCCTAGATTGGGTGAGACGTTTGACACCAATAAAATCCTAAAGTAAAATATATTAAGGCAAGTTGTAGTCTTCCTTACTCAAATTTATAATACGGTCTCTTTAGGCTATCAAAGTGCTATGCAAAGCGTTCCTTCTAATCCACATTAATTAGTTGTAAAGTTTGAGATAGGGTATGCCTTAACAAAGCTGGGATAGTCCACCATAAAATTGGGGGCTAGCCCCAGATCTGAGACATATTCAAGGAGATGCTAATATAAGAGCACACGTCCCTTTGGATTAGGGAACTTGAATGAATTAGCAATTGCATGCGATGCAAATGGAATGGAATTCTAACTATGACTTACTATTATGACTTGACTCAAAAAATAGGGGGTTGTAATAGACTAGTTATAGATGCTACCTACTAGGAAATTTAGCTAGGCTAAAATTCACAAATTCAATAAAATGGGCTATTGTAAATTTCGAAGAAAATAGTAGGAAAATGTATTTAATTAAAAGTCCTCATATTAAATGCATGTACTTAAACAAATATCTAAACACTTTTCTTTTCTTATATCTTAGGTTGAAAATGGCTTCCGATTTTAATCTCCGTATGTTACTTGACACCAAATTGAATGGCTCGAACTTTTCTGATTGGTTCCGAGCAGTGAGCATAGTTCTCAGATCCGAGGGATTGCCTATGTCCTAAGTGAAATTTTCCCTATAGAACCTGATGTTGAGGATTTTGTGTAACATGATGCCTAGTTGAAGCACAGGAAAGATCGTGAGACTGCCATGTGTATTATGTTGGGGTCCATGAATCTTGAGCTTTAGAAATAACATGAGAACATGCCCTTGGAGGACATGGTTCTCCATCTTGAAGAACTCTTTTTGGAGAGAGAGATGACAGACCAAGACGTAGGTTGGCACTTTTGCCTCTCAGCATGTACTAAAACTCTTGGGATACCTTGAGAAACTGAATTGATTGGGATTCGAGATGAATCATGACTTGAGCATTGACCTTGTGTTGATGTCCTTGACAGATAGTTACTCGGGCTTCATGACTAACTATTACATGAACATGATTAATTCAACTATCCTTGAATTAATCAACATGCTGAAAATTGTAGAACCTCAGATCAAGAAGGATCAGAAACCTCTACTGTTGGTTGGAAAAGGCAAGGCTTCTAAGAAGAAGAAGCAGGCACTGGGTCCTAAGAAAAGAATTAAGAAGAAGAATGAAAAAAAGGCATCTAAGTATGTCTGTATCCAATGTGGGAAACCGAGACATTGGAAGAGGGATTACAAAGCTCTTGCTTCTGAGCATTTGAAGAAGTAGCCTACAAAGGCATCTACTTTAGGTATGTTTCTAATTGAAAACTTTGCTACTTTTCTGCGAGAATCCACTTGGGTATTAGATACTGGTTGTGGTTCTCATATCTGTACTTCTGTGCAGGGACTAAGGAACTGTAGAAAACTTGCAAAAGGGGAGATGGACCTACGCGTGGGAAATGGAGCCAGAGTTGCTGCATTAGGCGAGGGAGCTTTAGTCTTGTTTTGCCAAGTGGACTTGTTTTAGTTTTGAATAATTTTTACAACATTCCAAGTGTTACTAAGAATATTATATCTATTGCGTATTTAGTAGCAGAGGGATTTGAAATTTTATTTTTGAATAATAATTGTCAGATTCATTTGAATAATATTCTTTATGGTTATGGAATGTTGAAAGGTGGCATTTATGTTCTTGATAATAAAACAGAAGTTTTCAATATAAATAGTGTGAAGAAAGTTAAATTAGATAATGAGAATTCCTTCTACTTATGGCATTGCTATTTAGGCCACATAAACAAAGATCGCTTAACCAAGTTGCATAAGCGTGGAGACTTAGCCCCAATAGACTTAGAGTCTTATGGTGATTGCGAACCTTGTTTAAAAGGAAAAATGACAAAGTTACCCTTTCAAGGAAAGGGTAGCGGGCCACAAGTACATTGGAACTTATACATACTGATGTGTGTGGTCCAATGAGTGTTCAGGCACTAGAAGGATACTCCTACTTCATAACCTTTATTAATGATTACTCACGATACTATTATTTGTACTTGATGAAGCACAAATCTGAAAGTTTTGAAAAATTCAAACTATTCAGAGCTGAAGTAGAGAAACAGCTTGAGAAAAGTATTAAAACACTTCAATTGGATCGAGGTGGAGAACACTTAAGTCAGGAGTTTCAGGATTATCTAAAGTAAAACGGGATAGTTCCCTAATGGACCCCTCCTTATACACCCCAACACAATGGAGTGTCAGAAAGGAGGAATCAGACTTTATTAGATATGGTCAGGTCCATGATGAGCCATGTAGTTCTTAGTAAATCCTTTTGGGGGATATGCACTGGAGAGCGCAGATTATGTCTTAAACAGAGTGCCCTCTACATCAGTTGATTTTACACCTTATGAAAGATGGTGTAATAAAAAGCCATCTCTAAGTCACTTAAGAGTATGGGGCTATTCTGCTATGGTAAAGAGGATAGCGTGAGATAAGCTAAATGCCAAGGCTGACAAATGTCTGTTCATTGGATATCCAAAGGAAATAATTGGATATCTATTTTACCAACCCAAAGTTAAAAGGTATTTGTGTCTCGGATTGCTTACTTTTTGGAAAAGGAATACTTACTTGCAAAAGTCAGTGGGAGCAATATTGAACTGGAAGTTGAAGAGGAAGAAATAGGCAATCAACTGATTGACCCCGTTCTAGATACATAAGAGAGTGTGATCTAAGAACAACCTGTCGAAGCACAATCATTGCGAAGATTAGGTTGTGTTCATAAGGGTCCCGATAGATATAGGTTTATCATCACTAATGATAAGGAACTATATCTTATGGAGGATGATGAACCAAGGACATATGATGAGGGAATGAAAAGCTTAGATTCTGATAAATGGCAAAAGGCCATGAAAACAGAAATGGATTACATGTACGGAACCAAGTTTGGAATTTGGTTGATACACCGCAAGAGGTTAGACCAATTAGGTGCAAATGGGTCTTCAAGAAGAAGATAGACATGGATGGTGATGTAATTACCTATAAAGCAAGGTTGGTTGCGAAAGGTTATAGTCAACGGAAAGGTATTGACTATGATGAAACCTTCTCACCAGTAGCCATGCTTAAATCTGTAAGGATACTCCTTGCCATTGCTGCTCATTACGATTATGAGATCTGGCAGATGGATGTAAAAACAGCATTCCTGAATGGGTATTTAGATTGGGATGTGTATATGACACAACCTGAGGGTTTTACATCTCAGAATGGCTTAAAGGTATGCAACCTACAAAGATCCATTTATGGACTTAAGCAGGAATCCAGGAGTTGGAATATAAGGTCTGATCAGACAATCCGGGAACTGGATTTTTGCCCAAATGCAAATGAGCCTTATGTTTACAAGAAGGTTAGTGGAAGTGCAGCTATTTTCCTAGTATTGTATGTTGATGACATTCTGCTAATAGGAAACGACATTTCTCTTCTTCAAAACGTTAAAGTATGGTTGTCAAGAAAGTTCTCCATGAAAGACCTTGGTTAAGCAGCATTTATACTAGGTATTAAGATCTAAAGGAATAGATCTAAGAGGCTGTTAGGTCTTTCTCAAAGTACATATATAGACAAGATGTTGAATAGGTTCAACCTTGAGCATTCTAAGAAAGGTTATCTCCCGATGACAGAGGGGATTAACCTATCTAAGGTTGAGTGTCCGAAGATAGATCAGGAAAGAATGCTCATGAAGGATATACCCTATGCATCCGTGATAGGATCCATCATGTATGCTATGATATGTACTAGGTCGGATGTCTATCAGGCTTTGAGCTTTACGAGCAGATATCAATCAGATCCAAGTGAAAAGCACTGGATGGCTGTCAAGGCAATCCTTAAGTACTTGAGAAGGACTAAGGATGAGTTCTTGATTTATGGAGAAGGTGACCTCATAATCAAAGGTTACATTAACACGAGTTTTCAATCTGACAAGGATGACTTTAAGTCTCAGTCAGGTTTTGAGTATGTGTTAAATGGAGGGGCGGTATGCTAGAAGAGTTCCAAGCAAGAAACTACTGCTGATTCAACCACAGAATCTGAATACATTGCTGCATGCAAATCAACAAAAGAAGCTATCTGGTTAAAGGGATTTATTGGTGATCTCGGTGTGGTGCCTGAGGCTGTTGATCCAATTACTTTATATTATGATAATAATGGTGCCATAGCTCAGGCAAAGGAACCACGGTCTCATTTGAAAAATAGACATGTATTCAGAAAGTATCATATAATCAGGGAGATTGATGATGGTAAGATAATAAGATTAGAATATATACCCACTGATCAGAACCTCGCGGATGGTCTGACAAAGCCATTGACTCAAGTCAAACATGACCAGCATGTTAAAGCATATGGATTAAAACATATGGCTAATTGGCCTTAGTGCAAGTGGGAGTTTGTTGGATATGATATATGCCCTTAAGGCAACTAGGGCGATATATCTTAATTATGTAATAGTACGAATAATCTGTTTAATCAATAAAGGCACTTAATCTTTTGTTTATATCAATGTGCTTGTATATATATATATATATATATATATATATATATATATATATATATATATATATATATATATATATTGAAGCTGGTTAAATATATATTCATTGATGTATGTATGCAAAAGTCCTTGACATATCATAGCATGAAGTCAGAGAAATTATAGTTGGACTATATTTGGTGGAACCTGCTTCATGTGCAATTATGATTATGTCTAAACTATCCCTAGTCATAGTTTCAACAAGAAAGGATATTGATGAAATGGAAAGACTAACATGTGGTCAACTTTCTTGGAAAGGGTCCAAGCAGCTAATCTCCTAAAGACTGAAGGTGGTGCCTTAAGTTTGACAGATGGATATATCTGGGAGATATATTGGAGACCGCAGCAAGATAAACACTTGGTATATATATCAATGTGTTAGTGTTTGTCTTCATGCAATAAGCTTTGCGAATGTCCTCATACTTGAGATGCTAGTTACCTTGTGTGGTGCTATTGCTATACTTTAGGTCATTACTATACACTAATTATTTTAGGGTGCTACGGGTGATTACGGGTAGAATGATGACATCACATTGGTAAGCTGAGTAGTCGAAAACAATCCATCGCTCCGGATATATTAAGGAGTTGTACCTGGCCACTTGTTGAAGTGATGATTGCCATAAACCTCTGATCAGAGTATGTGTTTGATTGAAATGGTTTCTAGTTAAAAACACTATGGTAAAAGGCAATATACTTCGGTAACAAGTAAACTACTGGGATAGCTTGGAGCAACCTCGCTATTAGTGGTTAACACTTTAACCGAACCCTATAAACCAGATGGTACTAATATTAAAGAATGGAAGGAATTTATCGCACTGGATAACTATTGCATTAACTAGGATTAAGTTATAAGCATAAATGACGTTCCGAGTAATGGGGGATGGTAGACCCTTGGTAGAGGCGTACTACAGTCGTTTAAGGTAATCGAGTTCAATTCACGGTCTAGAGCATCGAGCTAATGGTTCCATTAGAACAAGGGTTGGTTAAGCCTTAACAGCTCAGTACTTCGGGATCCTATAAGGTCACACACATTGGACCTTCATCGGACTAAGTAAAGAACTAATAGATTTATTCTATTACGAAAATATAACATAAATAATAATTGGATTATTATTTAATTGGTTAAAATTGATTAGATCAATTTTGGATAGACCAAGGAATTTATTTTGACCAGTAACTAATTAATTAGAGTCATAAATAAATTATAATTGATTAGATCAATTTTGGTTGGACAAAGAAATTTATTTTGACTGGTAACTAATTTATTAGAGTCAAAAATAAATATTTATTTGAAAGGATTTAAAGTGGATTTTGCATTGGCGAGTTAAAACCGAAAAATATGAAATATTTTGTACAAAGTTCGGTTATACGGAATACACCGAAAGGCAGCCCATGAAAAGGCAGCGCGAGCTGGGCTCTCGGCATGGGCCGCGAGGCTCAGCTCGTGTGCAAGGCAAGCCCATTGCCACATGCATGTGAATGGTTCACACGCGCTGATGGGGAGCAAAGTTTTGCTCCCCAAGCCTATAAATAGGCTGTCCTCTCTCCTTTTAAAATACACAATTTTGTGCACCAAGCTTAAAGCATAAATCCTAAGCGAGATAATTAATCTCTCGGGTAATTGAGTAAGTTATTTTTTAGGAGCCTGAATTTATTCGGGTGCCTCTAGTTTATATTTTTTGGTGAGGCTTCTGGAGTGGTCTAGCAACTACTCGAGGCTTCTTAGTTCTTCCTCCCGGGGATGTTTTGGTTGGTGGGGTTCGTGTGGATACTGATAGAGGCTATCCTACCATTGGAGGCTTGTGCAAGAAGGTTCTGCAAAAGCACGCTTGAACTGGTAAGTTTTTTTTCTTTCTTTTTTAATTATTAGGTCTTTTTCTTTAAGTGTTTTTAGACTTAATAATTATGATTAGATTGTTTTGCATGCTTAGTTTATTTTATGCTTAGGTTGTAGCTTAGAGTTATAACATGCTTAGTATAAAATAAATGTGCTAGGATATAATTTTGAATTATGATATGCCTAGTCCTTGTGCATGCTAACCTAGGTAAATAATTATTTAGTTAAAGCTTTATTTAATTTATATGCAACTAATAGAAGTTTTTGGGGACAAAGATAAAATTTTAAATTTTCGTTATGCCTATTATATATATTCAATTTAACTGTCAAGTGGCCAATAAATATCGGCTGCCCCCACCATGAGACCCTACATTTATTGATTGCAGGTATGTTGGGGTTTCTTAGCAACATATTAATAAAAATATAATAAAATAGAAACAACTTTCCAAAAAAAAAATAGAAAAGTTCAAATTTTACTTCCTAAAAAACTAAAAGTTATAATCTTTTAGACTATAATTTAATTAAATTTAAATCATTTCAGTTTAGTTAAATTTAATTATAAATAATTATAAATTTATACTAAAATAAATTTAGTTCAACTTATTTTATTTAACTTTGATTCAGTTCAACTTTCATACGTTGAAAACAAGAATCCCTAACATTACCATTTACATTTTTCTTAAAGAAAGCCACATTGATAATTGTAATACACCTTACGAAAATTTCCAAAAGAAATGGAAAAAAAAGAAAAGGGGAAGGGCTGCTATGTTCATAGATAAAGCCCAAACGTGATTCAAACCAATTGGGTTAAACGGAAAAGGCCCAAATAGATGTAGCCACAAGCTTTGAAAAGGAAACTATTTTCAAATTTGAGAAATAATATGAAGAATAAGATAGTGTGAAAGAAAATAAAATATATTTTTTTCGTATAATTACAAAATTAAATATATTATATGTTGTTTAGATCATGGTTTTTAAATTTGGACCGACCACCGAATCGGTGAATGCAGTGGTTCATAGATTTAAGGTTCAACCGGATTAAATTGGTGGTCAAACTAAATTTTCTTAAAACATGTAAAAATACTAAATATTTTATATAATTTGATATTAAACATGTAATATAAGTTATACTCATATAAAATATAATAATATTAAATAAAATATTCCATAATTTAAAGTTATATTTCAAATAAAAATAAAACACAAGATAATAACTAATATAATCTAATGAAAGAATGCAAACCGAATTCTATATTGTATAGATTGGATAAAAAAGTTAATAAATTTGATTTATGATATATAAAAATTGCGCATTAAAAGAATTAAAATTTATACACAATATGTAAAATAAAAAAATTATACATCCATTTAATATAAATTTAATCAAAAAATTTAGAGTAATGTTATTTAAAAAATTTACATGTTATTTTATTTTGAAAAATATTCAAAGCTGTTATTGAAAGAAATATTTTAAATTTAATAAAATGTGTAGTATATGAAATAAAAAATATTTATTATGGTTTTCTTATAATGAAATATTATTAAAACAATGTAAAAATTAACAATATATAATATAAAAATATATAAGAAGAAAATATTGTAACTTGTGTGAGGTAGCTTAGTTGGTAGAGCATGTATTGAAACATATGTTGGCGGTTTTGTGTTCAATTTCCACCACCAACATTTTTAAAAACACATAATTTAAGAGAACCGAAAACTAGTCACCGATTGAACCGACCAATTCTACCGAGAATCGGACCAAGCACCGATTTCGATTAAACCCAATCCAACCGATAGGTCGGTCCGGTTTTCAAAACTACGGTTTTTTTATGAAAAAACCATGGTTTAGATACAATACTGAAATATATATTCTCGTTTAGATTGAATATTTGAGGAATTATATAAACTTTTGATATAATCTATCCCATCCAATTTGATAAAGCAAAATTTCTGTTTTGGTCCGTCCCATATTATAAAGTAACCAAACTTTGCTCATCTTAATTAATGTATGAGTGGTCGGAATTTTAATGTAACATCGATGAAGTGAAAAAGTAATAATTACTTTGTAAAAGATAAAGTAACCATTGAATATATGGAAAATATATTATAAAAATTTGTTTTTACTAATTTTATTTTTGAAAATCTTCAAAATACTTTATGAAATGAAATTTTTTTATGTGGAAACATGCATAATGGTGATTTTTTTTTTTTTTTTATCTCAACAATCATATATAACAATCCTGCGAATTCTGTGATTTGATTCCATTAGTCAAAATACTCTATTTTGGCCATGTATAACTCATACGCTTGTTTACCCGCAATTTATTACCCTTTTTATTCATGTTTTGATTAACAACTATCATTATACATTTAGTCTATGTGATACGAGATATATTTCCTCTTTAAGTCGTGTATACTAAAAAATAAACAAAATTTTAATAGTTTATAGTATATAGCTCATGTGTTAAATGATAACAAAAATATCACATTAATTAAATAGATAGATAGTCAACATAACCAAAAAACATGGTTTTGACTATTCTACAAAATAAAGAATGAAAATGTATATACACATATCTTGAATGAACTATGTACCTTAGTTCTCTACTTGTCTACATGCACTTACATCTTTAGTTCTCTACATGTCTAAATGCACTTATAGTTAAATCGTAAACAATTATGTTAGCATTAATTACTTATTTAAATTTCAAACACGCTTATACTCAGATAAATAGAAATTCAGGTTTTTCAATTGTGACTTCGTTAATTACAAATTAAATATTACTTTATCGCTATTATATCAATAATAAGAAGTTTGATCCAATGCTAGTAATGAAGGACAAATTTAATACACCAAAAACAAATGACAATAGAATGAAGCAACTGAAATAATTAAATAAACTTTCCAATTTCCCAAAATAATATTCTACTTGACTTCACGAATTTAGCAAACAACTACTACTGTATAAAAATAAAAAAACTTTCAAGAAATTCTTCATGACTCATGAGTAATTTGTTTACACGAAACTTAAAACCAAATTACTTGTTAATGTGAAATTCCTACCAGCAAAACATTTATATTACTTATATAGGGAAATCAATACAATAATTATCCATTTATTTTATGTAATGCAATTATTTATTTGTAAAGTTATTTTTGTAGATTCTTGCAATATTGGTATATATAATGTACAATAATGTCAGCTGAAATTTTATAAGTACACAGCCTAAAACATATTGTATAACACAAAAACTAAATATATTATGATTGTATAAAGATTTAAAGATTTAAAGATTAACAAAATGTATTATACATGGATAAAATTGATAAATTAACATGTGTAATATAAAACATTCAGCATAAAAGCTTTTTTGCTATTTAGTATTATGGAAATTATACAAAGATGATGAAGTCGTGAAAAAATGACCCTTAATTAAAAGCTTCCAAAATATCATAAATTAAGGCCCATTTGGATATATGCCTAAATGTAGATAGATTATTAAAAACACCGATCCTCTATAAATGCTCTATTCAATATAAACGTGACAAAACGTCTAGTATGAGAAATTTTTACGGGAAGCTAAATATTTAAAGTATCTATTCCAAATACATGACATATATTCTAGTAAAAAATATGATATTTCAAATATCCGCCACCCTAAAATAAACACATGATAATTCTAAAGATTCCTATTATATACCGCCTAAAAAGGAAGTTACTAATTCTCTTTAATTACATACCATACACATTCTGAGATTCCAACTACCAACGAAGGCATATATTTTCATACATAAAATTAGAATTAAATAAAACAAAGTCAAACGACAATGTATGCTGACTCTTCCCACTTCAAATTAACTTCCTTTTATTCTCTGAAATTTGCAACAATTTCTATAATTTGCCATTTGCAACTGCAAATAGTGATTGCAATTTATTCCCAGCGGCGTATCTAGACCTTTTTTTTTGTCATGTATTAGTAAACGAAAAAAATTCAATTTTAAAATATATAAATATATATCCATTTAATAATATTTAGACAAAAGAAACTAATTTATAGCTTTTTTCAGTGAAATTTTTGGCGAAATAAATTTCACAACTGGAAAAAAAATTAGTTAAAATATGAGAATCAATTGAATTTGATTGTTACACTGCATCATTTGATGAAGAAACCATTTTATACAAGTCCTTAAATAGAAGTTAATCAATATTGAGGGGTCCAATTATATTATTTTGTGATGTCCATATTGTTAAATATTGATTTTACATACATCAATTAGAATTGATGTCAATTGATAACTCTTTTACATTCATTTGTAACATATATAACCCTCCTTCATTTACTTGTATTTTTCTATGTAACTTATGTCTTTACAAGTTCATAGAGTTTGCCTATAAATATAGGCTTATTGTATGTCATACATAATAAGAATGAATAATAGAATTACATATAACTTCCTCTCCATCTTTCTCATATTCTTCTTTTACATTTGTTCTTCCATACCACAATATTTCTAACACGTTATCAGCACGAGTTTGTTCTTTTGATCAATACAACGAAAATATTATACAATTGATGTGAAGAAAAGAAATGTTATGGTGATGGATTTTCAAATGAACGATGTTTTGTGCAAGAATGGATTGCAATCGCTCATTCGAACTTATCAAGATTCAGTTATGTATATTTTATGAGTTTTTTTTGGTATTATTCATTTGTTTGTATGTTTATTCTAAAAGGTAATAGAATTGTTATAGTCGACTACACAAGATCCAACAGATCTTCTGTGAAAAATTATTATATACGTGCTAGCGATTTCCACCTGAAGTGGAAAATTACAAATGATGAAAAATTACAAATTGATGAACAATTTTCTATCAGAAGTGGAAAAATTAAAATTGCTGAATAATTTTCCCCCGAAGTGGAAAAATAAAATTGTGATTAATTTCCACCCGAAGTGGAAAATAAAATTGAGGCTTAATAGCCACCAGAAGTGGAAAATCGAATCGATATTTTCAATCGAATGAAATGAAAATTTTCTAATATTAATTGACGTCAAGGAGAATAAAGCCATTTTATATATTAAAAAATATCAAATATTATTATAATGTTACCACAATATCAAGTAACATGAAAAATTTGGAACAAGGGGAAACAAATTTTTGAATGCTCTGGAAGAGCTAACATAATGTACCGAGGAATATAAAATGGTTGATTGCTCCAGAAGAGCTAGTGTTTAATATGTACCATTGTAAAAAAATGTTGAATGGCCGAGAAGAATCAAAAATAATGTATCAAAGGATACACTTACAAAAAAAATGTATCAAAGGATACAAAGATTATACAAATAATGCATTATATTCACATGAGTTTATTGATTTTTAAATGTATTCATACAAATGAATATATATTATGTTGAAAATGTGATTGAAGACATTAAAGAATGTCTTGATGTTACAAATATATATTCAAGTCAATATAAACTATAAACCATAAGTTTATAGATTCAGATACAAAATAAAATTTGGCACAATCGACTAGGCAATCCTGGTTCGATATTGATGAGAAAAATTATCGAAATGGAACATGGGCACAAGTTAAAGAACTAGAAGTTTCTTCAAAATAATGAATTAATTTTGTTATTGAATGTTCGCAAGAATATTGAAGATCTCCGAGAGGACAAAATTCGATTTGTAGTGAAATATCAAATTGATGATAATAATCACCACTAGAAGTGGAATATCAAATTGAAGTTTTTGATAAAAGGAAATGAACATTTCCTGGTATTAATTGACATCAATGCTAATAAAGCAAATGTTACAATCCGGATACAAGTAAAATAAATATTATTATGATATTGGTAACACAAAATTATTGAACGCTCCTGAAGAGCCAGTATTAATGTATCAAGGGGATAAAATTTGATAAAAGCTCAAGAAGAAGCTAAATATTTTTTTACTCAAAATATGAGTAATAAAAAAGTTACCATTATATCTGATATTACAAATATAATACAAGCTCCATAAGAGTTGATATTTTATTATAGAGAACAAAAATTATAATAGAAAATGCATTTATCTTCTTGAATTCTCACAAAATTTTATTCATGAAAAATAGTTGTGAAAAAAGACCTTAAAAAAATGTCTTAAAACCAGATTTTGTGATAAAATATATGGATTTATACACGTGTAAAATTAGATCATCCTGATTCAAAAATGACAAGATAAATTTAGAAAAATGCATAAGGGCATCAATTGAAGAACCAAACATTTCTTCAATGTAATAAATTATTATGTGTTGCTTGTTCGCAATGAAAATTGATAATAAAACCTTCCAAAAGTAAGGTTGGAATTAATCTATATTCTTATAATGTGATATATGTGGACCAGTTAATCCGCAATGTGAATTTTTAGCTATTAAGTACACTTCCTAAAGAAGTGGAAACACATTTTCAATGAGACGCCACATGTATGCTGGAGAATTACATTCCATACTTTTTATGATTTGTATATAAATTGGGATAAACGTTGAAAATCTAATAGCATGTGTTCAAACTCAAAATGATCTGGCAGAATCATTTATTAAACGTCTGCATCCCAACTACAGTTCAGGGTTATGCAGTATTGCATGCAACAAATCTTATATGTTTAAGACCAACAAGTTATCAAGAATTTTCCCCATTAACTTTTGGTCATAAGCCCAATATTTCTCATCTTAGAGATTTTAGTTGTGCAATATATGTTTTTATTGCTTCATCATAAAGGACTAAAATAAGTCCACAAAGAAGATTAGAGATATATATTGGCTATAAATCTCTCATTCAATAATTAAATATTATTGAGTCATTAAATGATAATATGCTTATTACATGATTTGCAGATTGTTATTTTGATGACACTTTCCCAAAATTAGGAGGAGTGAATAGAAATATAATTTTGGAAAAGAAAATAATATGGAATGCTCTATCACTTTCTCATATTGATCCAAAATGAGTATTAAGCTTTCATATACTAGTAAATGCATTAATTCATATTGAGTTTTATGAAAAACCAATTAATAAAATGCTTTATCATGCCTGAAGCATGACTGACCAATTGGTTAAAGGATAAAAATCCTCAAAAAGAAAATTGCCGACAATAAAGATATTCGTGTTGAAGATAAAGATATATTTAATTACTTTCTATTTCAGTATACTATTATTATTATTATTATTATTATTATTATTTATGTTCTTGCATATACATATACATATGCATATTCATATTCATATTTTATTTATAGTTTATTATAAATAAGTGTACTAACATAAATATACTTCTTGTAGAAGTGCGAGCACTTGAAGTGCAAACAACACCTGAAGTTGTTGAAAATGAAGAAATTCAAATAAATTATATTAGTATGAAATAAGATGAAATCGAGACAAATTGGTTGTCGATCATGTTTTTGCATATAATATTGCAACGACTATTGAAAATGAAAATATGGATCATGAATCACAATTCGCTCAAGATTGTTAAATAAGAAATGATTGGCCAAAATGGAGGGATGCAATTCAAACAAAATTAAATCCTCCTGAAAAATGCAAAGTTTTCGGACCAGTTGTTCGAACACCAGAAAGTGTAAAACCTGTGGGGGTATAAATGGATTTTTGTAAGAAAGAGAAATGAGAAAAATGAAGCTGTGAGATATAAAGTGAGGCTTGTTGCACAGTGTTTTTCCCAAAGACCCGGAATTGATTATGAGGAGACATATTCTCCGATAGTAGAAGCGAGAACATTTCGTTATCTTATCAGTTTGGCTGTGCAACAAAATTTACAAATACATTTAATGGAAGTTGTTACAGCTTACTTATATGGTTCGCTTGATAACATGAAAATCGCTGAAGGTTTGAAATTACGAGAAAAATGTGGCAGACGAGAACTTTTTCAATAAAGTTGCAAAGATCTCTATATGGATTAAAATAGTTTGGCCGCATGTGGTATAATCGCCTAAGTGAATATTTAGTGAAAGATGGTTATAAGAATGATCCTATTTGTCCACGTGTTTTCATAAAGAAAGCATGATCTGAATTCACCATCATATCAATTTATGTTTATAATTTGAATATCATCGGAACTCCTAGAGAGATTCCTTGAAAAGAGAATTTGAGATGAAAGATCTTGGAAAAACAATGTTTTGTCTTGGTTTACAAATTGAGCATCTATATAAGGGAATTTTGGTAATTATACACAAAATGTGTTGAAACGATTTAACATGGACAAAGCGTATCCATTGAGCAATCTAATGGTCGTAAGATCACTTGATGTAAAAAATGACAAGTTTTGTCCTCGAGAAGATAATGAAGAAATTCTTGGTCCTGAAGTACCATATCTCAGTGCAATAGGTGTATTAATGTACCTTGCTAACAATATAAGGATTGATATTACATTTGCTGTTAATTTATTGTCAAGATATTGTACTGCTCCAACTTGAAGACATTGGAATGAGATTAAACATATAATGTGTTATCTTCGAGAAACCATTGATTTGGGTTTGTTTTATTCATATGAAAATAAACCTGAATTAGTAGGTATGCAGATGTGGGTTATTTATTCGACCCACATAAAACTCACTCTCAAACGAGTTATTTATTCACATATAGAAGTACGACTATATCTTGGCAATCAACGAAGCAAACTCTTACCGGTACTCTATCAAATCATGCACAATTAATAGCAATTCATGAGGTTAGTCATGAATATGTATAATTGAGATCATTAACAAAGCATATTCGAGATGCATGTGAAAAGTGAACAACTAAAGAAAATCCAACAATGATATATGAAGACAATACAACTTGTATCGCTCAACTGAAGGAACGTTACATAAAGGAGACATAATTAAGCATATTTCACCAAAAATTTTATTCACTCATGATCTTGAGAAGAATGGTGAAATCAGTATTCAATAAATTCAATCTTGCAACAATTTAGCAGATCTGTTCACTAAAGCATTTCCTACTGCAACTTTCAAGAAGTTAGTTTATAACATCGGAATGCATCGTCTCAAGGATCTTCAACATTTTTGCAAACAGGGGGAGTAAACACTATACTCTTTTTCTCTTAACCAAAGTTTTACATATATCAATTAGAATTGATATCCATTGATAACTCTTTTACATTCATTTGTAACATGTGTAACCCTCCCTCATTTACTTGTATTTATCTATGTAACTTGTGTCTTTACAAGTTCATAGAGTTTGCCTATAAATGTAGGCTTATTGTATATCATACATAATAAAAATGAATAATAGAATTACATATTACTTCCTCTCCATCTTTCTCATATTCTTCTTTTACATTTATTCTTACATACCACAATATTTTAACACATATATATAACTATGTATAATTTAATACCTTTATTTTTTAAAAAGTAAGGTCCATGGACCGCACACTCATGTACTTGCAACCACCCTAATTGTTCCAATAGTTATAAAAGTCGAAGCAATAATAATTTTATAAAAAATTAAATCACCAACTAATACACCGTCCATAAATTATTTAAATTTTAACATCACTTTTACTCTTGAATTATAAAATAGAAAAATAATTAAAGTAAAAAACTTCAACTATTTTATTTCAAAAAAATTGGCTTCAAAAGTTGACAAACTGCTCTCCATAATTCAAAAGAAATTACAACTTTCAATAAATTATTAAAACATGATTTGTTTGCACGAAACTCTAACCCAAATTACGTGTTTTTTTTATCAAACCCAAATTACGTGTTAATATCAAGGGAAATGGCATTTTGGGGCCATTTGGTATAGTTGGTTTTTATATGGTATATACATATGCATTTGGAAACTTTTTTATTTACATGTCATTACAATTGAATTCACCCTTTTAATTCAATAGTGATAAAGAGTAAGTATCCTTTAATTTTATAAAAAATGAAGCAAAAATCTTACAATGCATAATCCCTAAAAGCCAACAAATTGCATAATAAAAGCATTAGGCCTTGTTCTTTTCAACCTATTTTTTGTTCAGTTCAGTTCAGTTCAGTACCAATCAGTTTAGTTCAGTAGCATTCAGTTCAGTTCATTTCAGTTTCAGTATTCAGTATTCAGTTTTAGTATTTAGTATTCAGTATTCAGCATTCAACATTCAATATTAAGTTTCAGTTTATACATTATATCAATATTATTAATGTATATTATTATTCATAAATATTAAAAAGCAATGAATATTAATGATAATATCATTTCAATTTCAATTTTAGTTTATTTCTATTTATACATTATATAAATATTATTAATTAATATCAGTAATCACAAATGACAACAAAGAAAAAGAAACCAATAATAATATTTTTTTTTGAAAAACCCAATAATAATATTTTTAAAATTATTAATTATTATTTCTACCATAAATACCTTTGTAGGAGAAATAAATAAATAAAAGCAATAATATTTTATAAATATTGATAACAATTAAAATAGTAAGGTAATATTCATAACAATAATTATCATAAATAATAATAATAATTTATAATGGTATATTAAATTATTATTATATGTAACAATTAATAAATTTTATTAGAATGTATAGTATTATTTAAAGTGTTATTAATTATTATGTATTTTAATATTTTTAAAACATTATTCATATTATTAATTATAATTCAGTTTCAGTATTTTCAGTTTCAGTATTTTCAGTTTCATTATCAGTACATTTCAGTTCAATTCAGTACCATTCAATTCAGTTCAGTTCAGTATACCTACTTATCAGTTAAAAAGTATATGACCTAAATATATGATAATTGCATAGTACAGAGTTAAAGTATAACAAAATTATAACAAATGAAACATAAGTAATATATGTGCGACAAAAAATCAAGTGAAAAATGAATTATAAAACAGACAAAAAAAATATCTTCATGTATCATTCATGAGTGGCGAATCAACAGATATGACAAATATTGATATAAAAATAGAATTAAATTGTACACTTTTATTTACGAGTTTTCATGCTTTAAAAATAGAATAATATTTTATCAAATGCAATTACCTTAAGAATCTAAACTTTGGTATGAATCCTTTAGTAGAAAGAGGTTCAATTGGATTTTGAAATTCTTGTTTCGATGGTTTCAAAAATTGAAAAAAATAATTAGAACTAGAAAAAGAAAGATTATAAGTCATTTGAATACTGTATCAAATAATTCGGTTTCTTACCTTGAATTATTTAATACAATTGTTTGATTAAGAGTGTCTAGGGTCCAACCACAATCCGTAATGGTATCTATATATTTAATAATAGATAATATATTAATAACTTTTAAAAGAGAATGGGATCCCTTGACTCTAGACCTGGTTATGGGTTTAGGTATTTCCGGCTTGGTTTGAGCCTGCTCAAATGGAATGAGATTGGGCTCTTCTTTTCTCTAAGCCCGACTGGAGGTCGAGTCTGCTAAAGCTCGATGTTTTATGGGCTGAATTTAATTTTTATGTAAATATTCAGGCCCAATTCGATGAATAATTATTATATTTATTGAATATTTATATAGTATATTTAATAATTGTTTGGATTTTTATATTTTAATCTATTGAATTTCTACAATAATGCTATCTATTTATTAAATTATTAAGTAGCAAAAGTAATTATATGTAAGATTTGGACATATTTGTATAAATTTTTTTTATCTTTTTTACTCTTTTAGTATACCAAAAAAATTAAAAGAAAACTATTTATGGACTTTAGGTCGGGCTTGGGAATGACCTCTAAGGCCCGGCCCGAGCCCAAAGTTATAAAGTCTTGGATTGATGTTTTTAGTCAAAAGCCCGATTAGGCATGGCCTGAACCTCGCCCAGCTGGTCTGACGAACAGGTCTACAATGGACCCCACCTTTTGTATGTCCATTCGCAAATGGATTCATATAAAGAAAACATATTCTAACACATCAAACATGTGTTGATGAAATTTAAAGTGTCACAAATTTAGACACACATGTCAAAAAGTGTGTTAAATGTGGATTTACAGCACCCGGTGATATCATATAAACAAAAGGCTCTATTATACTCTTATATTTTTTTACTTATTTTCCTATAAGTTTCATGCTTCTTAATAAATCAATTAATCAATAGTATTTTTTTGAAAAACAATTAATTAATAGCATGAAAATACTAATTTACCATTGTAATTAAAATAAAACTTTAATTATCCAACCAATAATAATTATTTATAAAGATAGAATTGAAAGAATAATAGAAAAAATATTTAAAAAAATATAAATGACAATTATTTTAACAAATCAATTTTAAACTAAACAAACAGAGTATATCTGTATAAAAATATCTACCAATAATTATTAAATTACTTACGTGGCACAATTTGATTGGTTAGATTTAACGATGAATTTTATGTCTCGTAGTACGAAGATTCCAAATGTTCAACGAAAGTTTACCATACAAATACAATGCCAAAAGATTCCAACTACTTATGAGAGACAAATAATTCCATCCATAAAATAATTAAACAAAAAATAAGTAATGCTACTTGACACATCCACTTCAAATTAGCCTAGATCTCCAATCTTACACCATCGATTTTCACTTTAAACTCTTTAAATTAAAGTTGTTAGAGTGTTTATTTTTCAACCATTCACTTCAAATATCCACTTTAAAATAAAAATATTATTAATTTATTCCCTTTTACCTATTTTAAAATAACAAACAATGAATTAAAATTAAAAAAAGAAAAGAAAATACAAAAAGTTAAAAAAATAATATTAAAAAAATTTGAAGTTGAAGTGGTACTGTCACAACTTCAAAATTTAAAGTACTAAATGAAGCTGGGTTGGAGGGGTAGGATTGTTCATATAGCGAACCTCATTTAGCTTATGATTAAGACCCTATTCTTTTTAACTTATAAGTAGTAGTATTGAATTGAATTGAACTTATTTCAGTGTAAATTTATATGTATGTAGTATTAAACTGAAATGAACTAAACTAAACTGAACTGAATATAAGTTGAAAAAAATAGGGCCTAAGTCTTGCTTGTTTGTAATTTTACATTTGAGGGGTAGGATTCTTCCATTATCAATTATATATATATTTTTTACTCTTACATAAGTAGATTTGTAATTGTTGACAATTTAACAAAATTAAGGGTTTAAATTTTAAACTTGAGTTGTAGGCCTAATATATAGAGGAGACTTATGGGAGCAAAGAATTTTGATTTAAAAGAGAGGATTAACAATGCTGCTGCTGCTATTGCTGCGATAGTGGAGTCAGAGGTAGGTGTTGTTGCAGCTAACGATCGCTGATGGTTGAAAATCAGGGCGAAAATACTACGAGAAAGAGGGCACACTACAAGAAATCTCACAATTTGTGACAAGTAAAATTATCACAAAACATCCAAAAGTTGTCACATAAAGTATATACGTGACAATAAGTTGTTGTCATGTAAAACTGAGTCAAAAAGTTCGGTTGTCACGTATATTCAAATGTAACAATTGAGGTTACCTGTCACGGAAAGCTATCATTGTTTGTGATAAAAAATTTCTTCTCACATTTTTTACATTTGTTACAACATTTATCGAAATGAAAAATAAAATTACTTGTCACAGATAGATTAAATTGTCACGTATTATGTGACAAATTTAATTGAAACCTTATGACAATTTTAATTTATTGTCACAAGAGAAATGTTTTGTGACCATTTGTGTTGTCACGTAAATGCAATTGGTAACAATATTTTTATTGTAGTATATATTTATCTGTTAAATTTTTTTTATCATATTACAATTTATTTATGGATACAATATTAGCCTGTCATGATAGAATATCTGTTACAATTTTTTTGTCATAAAAAATTTATATGTGACAGTCATTTTCATCGCATAATATATAATTTGTGACATTTAAATTCTATCAATTACATGACATTTTGAGTGTTACATGCAACTTTAGGAAACGAAATATCGTAACAAACATGTAAAAGTGATAACATATGTCTAACTAAATTAATTAGATTAAAAAAGGTGATAAGCTTTAACAGTCATGAAATGTAACAAGGACAATAAATATATAATTATATTTTAATATTAATTAATTACATTATATTTCTTAAAATAAAATAACATTAAATATATAAAAAAAAGTGATGTGTTAAAATAAATTTAGAACAAATATACAATAACATTTTCATTTACATAAAGCTTTATTTCATCTCTCCACTGCAGAATTGAGGAGTACCATTGTCATCCAAAAACAAAACTTTTTGTTGTAGCAACAAATTCTTCATATCATAACCATACAATTGCATCATTAGCAAGCCTTAACTCCTACAAAACCATTATATATGAATTATTTATTATTATGAAAGTCAACCATACTAATTTACAATAACTAAGGGCATCAATGGGCCAACATGTATGGGAATCAAACAAAACCACTATTGATAGGCTTAAACTTCTTTTGCTAGCTTATATACTAGACTTAATAAATAGGCTTTTTTACATAGACTTAGATATTAGCATACTCTAAGAAGACAATATAAATAATTAAGCAATAGCTTTGCTAGAAACATTGGTTATTCAGAAAAGTTGAAGTGTAATTACCTTTAGGTTTTCAATCTTTAAAATATCATAAACATGGATACCATAAAACATCATAACCCTTAGCTTCACTCTCAGAAAGAAAATCAGTACATTTATAGGTGTAAAACTACAACAACTTGTAAAAAAAAGTAAGGGGTCTACAAGTAAGAAATGTGATTTGAGAATTGAAGATGATGAGTCAAAATTGAGAAATAGGGATTCAAAAAAGCCATATGTATAGGAAAGAGTACAAAAAAGTAAAGTAAAATAATGAAATTTAATATGACCGAGAATTTTAAGAATGGAATGAATTCAGATTTGGCAATAGTATTTAATGGGCATATGATTCAAATTACTATTACTACGTATTATATTCAATATTTCTGTTTTTATTTGTAAATTTTATTGGAAACAAATATAAATTTCCTTTTGGCAATGTTTGGAAGTAATTAAATATGATAAATTTCCGTTTTGCAATGCAGTCGATGCAACAGTTGCGATAGCATTGTGTGTCGGTGTTGTTAATCCCACTGTGAGTGGAATAAGGGGGCGACGCTTTTATGGTTGTCAAGTCTCTTCTGCTCTTAAAGGTCAAGCTTTCGATATGAGGGAATTGCTCCTCTAGCCGTTTCAAAGGTTCATAATTGTCTAATTCTCTTTTAACTTAACGTAAGGCGTAATACATTAGGACCTATTTGAACTCGGGCCTAATCGTCCATTTGCTTTCTAAAGTTTTAATTGTTCCAAATAACCTTTAATTTGTTTAGAGTGCACCATCTAAACCCTGAATGCCACGTGTTAGCTTCTAGTTGGATAGAGAAAAATCAGGAAAAATAAATCTTTGAAAAGACAAACCAACTACGAGTTGACATGGTCATTCATGAGGCAATTTGGTGCATTTTTTCTAAGTTTATGGGGTAATTAGAACTTTTAAAAGTTTTTTAAAAGTCAAACTAACCAGAAATTGACATGTGTCATTCATAAGACAAACTGATGTTTTCTAAGTCAAGGAGTAGTTGAATTTTTTTAAAAAATTTAGAGAGCAAATGGGCATTTAAGGCCAAGTTCAAAGTTTTGTAGTTCTAATGTATTAATCCTTCACTTAATTTACACGTTTTATTTTGTGTATCGGATCAAGTTCTTTGTTGGAAAATCTTTAGTTTTTAAGTTACTTTCAAAAGAACTATTATCCTGCATGAGTTTTTAACAAGTGAATTTGTGACTTTATATTGAGATATTCCATATGGGCTTGCTATATGAGAGGGACTAGGTGGGCTTTCACGCACATGAAAGAGATGGCCCATAGCCATTTTCTAGTGCAAATCGGTGGATCCCCCCTACGTGGGCGATGAGGACCATGCTTGGAACTATTTTATTATTTTTATTGAGAAAATAATATTTGTCAAGATCTTTGCCTTAAATCATAACAGGTATTTTTCTGAATCAATGTTTGTAACTCCCTTCAGTTACGCTTTTAATGGCTCATTAATCTCTGATTTTCAACGGCTATAATTTTCCTATAAAAAGGCTTTGAGTTTTCCATTTTTAAAATACACAAAATTCTCTCAATCCCTTTCTCTCTATTTTTCTGATATATACAAACATTTCTGATTCCTGTAGCCATTCTCAAATGTAGAGTGAAGAAGTTATTTAATCCTCGGAGAAACTGCCAGGTATCCTTTAAGGACAGTGTTTTAGACATGACTCAACTTAGTTTATTATAACATTTCCTCTCCCTTTGTTTTTTATCATTCGGAACCAGCCAGTGCTCATCCAGAACCAACCAGTGCAATTTCGGTACTTACCAGTGCTCATTCAGAACCAACCAGTGTAACTCCAAAACTTACCAGTTATGAGCGGGCGACCTTTTTCCAGCCTTTTAAGGGGCGGGAAAAAATAATGATAAGCGAAGTGAGCCGAGGGATGGATCCTCATTTTAGAGGGCGTGAGGAAAATTATTGATGAAAATGATGATGTTGTTGATATTTTAATCCAATTTAATTGTTAAAAAGATACGAGATCGGAACCCCAATTTTAAGACAGAGTCGCCACCCGTTTAGCTCTACTGGGAATTCAGGTACGATATTTCCACCGGGTGGCTAAACCATACCTTAAAACAGAGATTCCTAGCCCGGATGATTCTACCTACTCTTCATTACTAGTCGAATCAAATAATTTATTTTTCAATAAAAGTATCTCGAAGTTCTTCTGCGATTTAAATTCCCTATTTTAGAATTTTTGATTAATAATATCCATACATCACACACCGCTCAAGCAATAACGCGATAAAATAAAACAAATAAATTAATTATCACATGGCTTTACAAATTTCTATACATTTTTCTAATGAGGGAAAATAAATATCGAGAGTGCGAAATCGAGTCTCATCTGAAATTACCAACACCGTAGCAACTCTAAATATGATAAAATAATCACAAATAATGCAAAAATATTTAAAGGTAGAAAAGAAAATTTAATTTAATAAAAAATGATTTATTATGAATTTTAAGACTACAAAACCACATTTTTAAGCCAAGTTGGATTATTTAATCAATTAATTAATTTACCATATTAAAACAAATAAAATTTATTCGGATTATTTAGAAAATTTTTGGGTAATAAAATGGACTGAAAATATAAGAAAAACGATAAAATGATGCTGAAAACGCAAAAAAAAATAAACCTGGGACCTTTTGGAAATTTTTGCCTGTAGGCCACATGGGTGCACATCAGGCCGCTCGGGTAAAACGGTAGGCCGCCCTAGTTGGGGCAGCCTGCGTATCACTCGGGCGGACTGTTGTCCACCGGAGTGGCCAACCGAAAAAATGTCCAAACGGCAGAATTTCTGTATATTTGCACCCAAAAACACAAGATTATTGGCATTTTAAATTTTTTCCCACATTGTTTCAGTTGGTTTGGACTTAAATGGCAAAATAACGCCGATTTTTTGAGTCGGGAGGGGAGAAACCCAATAGATTTGGCAAAAAGGGGACTGGCCACTCAGGTGGCTAGCAGGCCGCTCGAGCGACGAGGTAGGCTGCCCCAGTCGGGACGGCCTGCTGCTCACCAGAGCGGCCAACCGGAGTCTCGCTGGAAAAACAGGAATAGAACCAAAACATGGGCCAAATGCCCCAAAACCAAGCAAAAAGACCAGCAAAAGCAGAGAAAAGCAAGAGTTAAATGAAATAAATAGATTGGAACTCAGAAATTATACCTCTATGCCATGAATCTGTCTTCGAGACTCGAATCAACCTTTGGCGAGCTCTTTTGACGATTGTGTGACGAACAGTTTTGATTTGCGACGAAATCAGTAATGAACTTAGTTAAGGAATTTAGTGATTTTGTGAGAAAAAGTCCTTAAATCCTGTTTAAATTCGTTTTAAGTTGAGATTTAGATTGATTTCAGTTGTTAAAACTAAATGATTAAACCTAAGAATGATTAGAAATTCGAATTAATGTGTATTAACCCAAATATCCACCTCTTTCTTGAGCTTTCTCACTCTAGAACCCTATGAATTCTAATGTGGGATTTGATTTTTGAAATGGTAAAAAGTCCCAAACCAAATGATTTTTAGGCCTTTTATAGACTTCCTTAGTGAAAATAAAGCATATAGTCTCTTAAAATCATGAATTTCACGAAAAAATGGGTACAATTGAATTTTTGCAGAGAAAAAAAACCGTCAGGAACGCGAGAAATGGCCAGACGTGCGAAAGCCGCTCGAGACAGCGCAGCTAGGCACAGGCCGCGCCACATGATGGCTACAACGTGGCCTCCAAGAAAAAGGAGGCCACGCCATGGGGAGCCAGGCCGCGCCATATGGCACAGCCTGGTAACTCCAGCGGCGGTACCGCCGGCTAGCCCGCAAGAGGTGGAAAACATATTTTTTTCTCAAAAAAAGGGGAGACTTTGAAAATTCATAACTTTTACCACGGTAATCCGATTAAAGCGATTTTTACATTTTGGAAACCTCAGAGAGTCTAGAGTGTAGAAAAAATAACAGGACTCACTGAAACATTCGAATTTTATAGAAAATTGTGAAACAAATTACTGCACGCGAGAGAACGATAAATGCTCATTTTAAATACAACTTTAATTATTTTTAACCGCAGTCAAAGGTCCAAAATCGCCAAAAGGAACTTTCTAAATGTGATTCAACTCTAAAGGAATAGAATAACTGGCCGAGGAAAGGTTAGAGCGATTTCCATCATCGTTCCATGGCTACCGAAAAGTCCTTGCTCAGACTAGTGCTCTTCCGGAACTTACATGTGCGACTCTGGAACTCAGCGTAAAGGGAAAATTTCTACAACATTCTTGCCATGAATGAATTCGAATTCAATTTCCAATTTTATTTAACGAAATCATTACAAACCGAATATGTATGCAAACAACATTGATGACAAGTATTCGGGGCCAGTCTCGATCGGAGTTCCAGGCGAGATCGCTGGCCTTCACGAAGCTTGGTTACAACACGACCGCTTGCCTTGGAAAAAATTATTCCAACCCGCCATGAAACTCGCAAAACACGGTTTCTTTATTCTCCCTTATCTCAGGTAAGCCATAGCTAACTCTACCGAAAAATTCATCGACGACCCAGGATTACGAGTTGTATTTGCACCAAATGGCAAGTTGTTACAAATCAGGGATACATGCTACAATGTAGAACTAGCCAATAGTCTCGAGACAATCGCCGAACAAGGGCCACAACGCTTCTATAATGGCACTCTCGGCTAAAATTTAATCGAGGTTGTTAGAAAAGTTGGTGGGTTATTAACAGTGGATGATCTCAAGAATTACAAAGTGAATATAACAAATGCACAACTGCGAAAAAGAACCCAGTTTTTGTGAAGTGGGTCATTCACACTCCCTCCTCTGAGTCAATGAATTATACGCACTGGGATCCACAGTTTTGAAAAACTAATTGAGTGAAATAGTAATGATAAACGTTGCATTTCAAACCCTTAATGTCTTAATTAAGCCAAATTCTAATATTAATTTTTTATATACTTTATAACTATTATTATTAGATTAATTTTCACACTACTAATTCAATTACTAAAATGTAAGAATAACATTCAGTTCATATTGTAAACTCTTATTAATTGCTTTTAGTTTTTGCTTATTTTTTTTAATATTTATAAGTATCTTCATTGGTATAATATTGTTCGAGGCTTAGTCACAGTTAAGGCTTCCTATCCCTCCCAACAAATATATTTAATGGGATTCAAAGTTTATTATCATCCAACTTACTCTCCATTTTCAATCGAGCTTCACCCATTAATGTACAGATATAATCTTGCTTGTTTTCTCTAATTGCTAAGGATGCTAGTATGTTGCAGCATGAATTAGCTCGGAAAGGCACTCAAAATAATTTTTTATGATTTGACCATCATCTTATATTGCCACTTGTTCGAATTAATCCAATCCAATCCTATCTTCATAAAAATAATTGTTCAAATAATTAAACAATAGTAATTTTTTGATAGTTGTAATAATTTATCAATTGCGGAACCCAATCCTATCTTCATAAAAATAATTGTTTAAATAATTAAACAATAATTTTTTGATAGTTGTAATTTATTAATTGACATGCGTTTATATTTAATAAGGGTTTCAAGTGGGCCCACAGTTTAAATTTAACACTACAATGTGTGTGAGCACGTTTTGACTTTCAACCACGGAGAAATTTATAAACAAAAGAAACAAATAAATCTGAAATAAACAAAGTAATGTATAAGATTCCAACTCACGAGGCAGATATTTCCATCCATAAAAAGAACTGAAGACACTTCCTACATCAAATTGACTTCCCTTTTCTGTCTGCTTCCCTCTAAAGTAGAAGAATTAATGGGGAAAAATAACACAGAAATTCCACGTTTGGGGGTTGATTTATATTTATGGGAGCAAAGTGGTTTTAAGGAGAGGATTGAAAATGATGATGCTGAAATTGTGGAGTCCGAGGTAGGTGTTGTTGCAGCTGATGACCGACGATGCTCGAAAATTGGGGCGCAAATGTTACGAGAAGGAGGGCATGCAGTCGATGCAGCAGTTGCGACAGCATTGTGTGGCGGTGTTGTTCATCCCATGTCGAGTGGAATAGGGGGCGGCGCTTTTATGGTTGTCAAGTCTTCTTCTAATCTTAAAGGTCAAGCTTTCAATATGAGAGAAACGGCTCCTCTAGCCGCTTCAAAGGTTCATACTTCTCTATTTCTTTTGAGTTCTCTTTTAACTCAAGGCATAATACATCAAGACCTCTCTTCATTTGGCTCTAAACTCTCATTTGCACTATGAACTTTCTATTGTTCTAAATATCCCTTGAGCTTGTTTAGAGCGCACCTCCTAACCACAGAATGCCATGTGTCATCTTCTGGTTGGAGAGAAAAAGTAAGAAAATGACACGTTTGAAAAGTCAAAGTAAGCAGAAGCTGACATGTGGCGTTCATGAGGCAAACTGATGCATTTTTTTGTAAGTTCAAAGGGATAATTGGAACTTTAAAATGTTCAGAGGGAAAATGGGTGTTTAGGACCAAGTTGAGGGGTTCTGATGAATTAAGCCTTAATTTACTTGTTTTATTTTGTGTCTTGAATCAAGTTCTTGTAATGAATGAATTTGAGTTCTTTTTGCAATTTTCTTAAATGTAATTGTAAAAAGCAGAATATGTATGCAAACAACATTGATGACAAGTATTTGGGGCCTCTCTCGATCGGAGTTCCAGGCGAGATCGCGGGCCTTCACGAAGCTTGGTTACAACACGGCCGCTTGCCTTGGAAAAAATTATTCCAACCCGCCATAAAACTCGCAAAAGAAGGCTTCATTATCCTCCCTTATCTTGGGCAAGTCATAGCTATATATGCCGAAAAAATCATGGACGATCCTGGATTACGGGCTGTATTTGCACCGAATGGCAAGTTGTTACAAAATGGGGATACATGCTACAATGTAGAACTAGCCAATAGTCTCGAGACAATCGCCGAACAAGGGCCACAAGCCTTCTATAATGGCACTCTCGGCGAAAATTTAGTTGAGGATGTTAGAAAAGCCGGTGGCTTGTTAACAATGGATGATCTTAAGAATTACAAAGTGGATATAACTGAAGCCACGACTGCCGATGTAATGGGTTATACCATTTATGGAATGCCGCCCCCTTCAGGAGGGACACTCGGGTTAGCAATGGTGGGCGATTTCGTCTTTTTCCTCTTCACTTTTTAGTAGTTAAGTTTTTTTGTTATGTTTTGTAGGGCTAATGGTCATGTAAATCAGGTTCTAAACATATTGGATAGCTATGGAACTCGAGATGCTGTAAAGGGACATCTCGGTTTGCATCGGTTAATTGAAGCGTTGAAGCACATGTACGCTATTCGAATGAACTTGGCCGACCCAGAATTTGTAGACATAAAGACTTATATTACCCAAATGCTTTCCCCTTCTTTTGCTGCTCAAATTCGAAGAAAAATAGTCGATAACACTACATTTCCTCCCGAGTATTACATGGGCAGGTATAAGCTAAGAAATTTAAACAAAAATTTAGCGCCTAGTCATCATAGACTCGTAATTATCTAAAGCTATTAGTTAATAATCTACAGATGGAGTCAGCTTAGAGATCAGGGAACTAACCATTTCTGCATTGTTGATGCTGATCGAAATGCTGTATCAATGACAACAACGATAAATAACAAATTCGGGGCTGGAATTCTCTCTCGTTCTACAGGCATTGTGCTCAATAACCAGATGGGCGATTTCTCTGCACCTACTGAAATTACCCCTGACATGCTTCCCCCAGCTCCCGCAAATTATATCGAACCTAAGAAGAGACCTTTGTCTTCTATGTCCCCTATAATTGTCACCAAGGTACGGCTTTTACTATTTTACGTGTATTTTTTTACCAACTGTAAGATATAGGACGTTAATTCGTGATTTTGTTCTATGATTGGTGCAGGATGATCAGCTGGTAGGGGTTTTAGGCGGGAGTGGAGGAATGCTCATCATTCCAGCAGTAGCACAGGTTTTTATTAACCATTTTGTGTTGGGGATTGAACCTTTAACTGCAGTTCAAAGGGCAAGGATCTACCACAGGGTAATTTATATATGTATATTTTATTGACCGTTTAAACTGTGAAGAGCAGGGCCGGCCATGAGCATAGGCCAGAGATGCGACGATCTATGGCCCACGATCAAAAGGGGCCTATAATTTTTTATTCCACGTATGTGTATATATATAAACAATAAGAAAACTTACATGGTTAAATTATTGAGTTAAAATAAAACTTTAAAACAGATTGTATTTAATATTTCTTTGAAAATATTTCACTTTTTACATGACATTTTTATAATAAAAGGGCATCGTATTTCTAATTTCGCCTAGGGCCCTCGAAATGTCAGGACCGACCCTGGCGAAGAGACTGTTGACTCGTCCTTGTTTTTTTTCTGTGCAGTTAATCCCGAACACCGTAATGTATGAGAACTGGACTGTTATTGATGGCGAGCACATCGAACTTGCTGAGGAAACAAAGACGTCGTTGAGGGGAAAAGGGCACGAACTGAAGGCAATGCCAAATGGCGCTGTTGTGCAGCTTGTCGTTCAAAACCTTGACAACCTAATCGTCAAGGACAAACAAAACGGGAGAGATTCTTATGGGAACCAAATTTTGCATGGAATGCTTACTGCAGTAAGTGATCCTAGAAAAGGTGGGAGACCAACTGCTGTATAAATATAGCTTGTGAAAGGAAAGATATTAGCAGAATGACAGAATCCACATGTTAGTGTGTGAAAATGTATACAATACTACTGTAATAAAAATCTGTGTACTTGTACACATTTGACATGTAAATTAAAAGAGAAAGATTCATCATATAACATATGTTTAAGTGTTTGGTGAATGGAGTTCAGTTGTACAGCCTGAATTTAGACTTAAATACTTTTGGACTAATGCATTTCTAGCTAACTGAATTTGTCCCAAAAAATCTACTGCCCCCCTAAATTTTCAAAGTGATCCGGTAGCTCCCTCAACTTTGAAAAAGTGCTCCACTTAGCTCCCTGAATGCCACGTGTCAGATTCTGATTAGAGAGAAAAAATCAGAAGAATGACATCTTTGAAAAGTCAAACATATCAGAAGCTGACACGTGGCATTCAAGGGTCACTTTGAATGTTCAGGGGGCAGTAGGTTTTTTGGGACAAGTTCAGGTAGCTAAAAATGCATTAAGACAATACTTTTTTGGGTCCCTTTTAGTATCTGACCAATTGAAATTGCCTAATTGGTGTCTGGCGCCAATTTGGTACTTCATGAATTCAATATTTGCATAGCTGGTGCATGACCTATTAAATTATAGTACATCAAGTGCCCATCTAACAATACAACACTAAAAACGTGAATTACGTACGACAGCATTTAGAGCATGAATATGTTTTGTTAACCATGCATAGAATTGTCTGAACCCAGGACCGTTCCTGAGCATGGGTGAGAGGGGCGACCGCCCCGGGCCCCTTTATTATAGGGGCCCTCTTAGTTATTTTGTATATACTTCATATTTATTTTTAAATTTCATTTGGGTGATGAGCATTTAGATTCTAACTTTATTTTTTAATGCTATGAAGTGGAATTCGATGTTTTCATTTGATATTTCATTAAGTGAAATAATAAATACGAATTCACATATTATAATTTCAAACGTTTTACTTCTAAAGAGGGTCCCAATCTCTCATCTCGCCCGTAGGCCCCCAATACAGTAGGAACGGGCCTATCTGACACTGAATGATCTCTAAAGTTATCGCACTAAAATTTGTCAGCTAGGTACCAAACAGGCGAAAAGTGGATACGTCGGACACCAAATAGGTAATTCAAATATGTCAAACACTAAAAGGCAATTGAGTTATACAAATTACCCAAATAGGTATTTAAGTCCCTAAATTTGCAAACTATATGAACCAAAATCACAAGTTCTTCATTTACCAAAGGAAGAATTTTTATGCATTTCTGAGCTTAGTGTACAGAAGGCAAGAGCATGAATAAAAACGCAAATTCATGCGAAATACACTTATTGATTTACTCTACAATCAACTTTTTCATGATGTTTTATCCATGAGCTGTATAGGGGCCAGGATATTAGCTTTGCTTGTTTCAACAACGCAGCCATTCATGACCATCTCCTCTAGCTTTTCTAAATGGAACATGATGTCTAACTCACACTGAAGGAAAGAAACAGACATTTCAAAGTCGAATCAAATATTGAGCCAATATTGTGTTGAAAACATAAGGAATTTGGAGGCACATGCAGGAATCCAGAAAAAGAAGACGTACCACATTGCCGAAATGACGGTCCATGGCTTCAACTAAGAGATGTATGAATTCAAGTTTCGCAAGCTCATTCTGTAAAAAGCAACAGAAAATAGGTGAATTTAAGCTCAAGTTCAAGATAAGCATAAAAGAATCTATCAGGACTTGTACGATATAACAAAAAATTTAGGCAAAGGACATCCTAAATCCCCTTAATTTTTTTATGGATTTCAAAAGTAGTCCCTAACAATCTTTTCAACACATTGAATAGATATATTTCTACTTGGATAGTATTAGTTCCCAACTTAGCAAGCGATACGAATCTTGTGAAAAGTAGAAGACTTTTAAAGTGACTGGCGATATTTGAATCATACTTCCAACGAAAACGTTCCATAACTATATATGTAAATTATATCTTTGATCTAGTCTCACATGTCTGCGAAAATTGTGCATGTGCCAAATTTGTCAAGTTTGAGGTTAACAGTTGAATAACATTGATGACATGGCAAGTTGTAAAACACACGACTCGTGGGGTTTAACTGTAGTTGGAATATCCAATGGCTCCAAATAAGAACTAACCCTAGCAATTCATAACATATGAAAGTAACTATGACTGCCAACAGAATTGAAGCTTTTCGTTTGCTAATATTAGTGGGAAGTTTAGGATCTCTAATACATGAAAATGACAAGGTATATCCTATTAACTTTTTGACTGCAATTTTATGAACTTAACTGAAGTGAGCTGAACTGAAACTGAACTTGTTTTGGTGTAAATATAACTATGCATAACTGAATTGAACTGAATAGAACTGCAGTGGACTGAACAGAACTGAAGCGGTCTGAGAACTGAATTATAGTTCAAAAAAACATTGTCAAGTCATAAAAGTTATTAGCTAGACATAATTGAAATAAAGCATAAACAAATATAAAAAGACAAAATAAATTATACAGATTAAAAATAGACTTAAAAATTAAATAACGATTGAAAATAAAGAACTTAAAACTAAAAGTGAAATCAAAGAGTATTGAAATAAATTTCGATTTAAACTTAAAGAGAATATTATAAACAAAGCAAGTAATTAAAAATGTGTAAACCTAGTTGGGACGTCCGTCCCAAAATTTTCACCCGCTCCAACTTTTTCTCATTTGGAGGGATACGTCGTTCCTCCGGGGTTTTTTTTTTTTAAAAAAAAGCAAGTAATTAAAAAGGTTTTAAACTAAGAACAAAGAAAACAAAAGACTAAACTAAACTAAGAATCGAAAAATAAAAACCGAAACTAAAGACTAGGTATGACTAAATGTAAATGTGATGAATCTCTCTTGCTCCAGCCTTGTATTTATAGTGCTTCAACCGCTTTTTTCCTTGTTAGTTCTAATTAGATCTCCTTTGAATCATCCCTTGATAGTTTATTCCTTTTTAGTTTTTATCAAATAAGAATTTCAGTCCCTCATTTATCTCCATAATTATCATTAAAATAGAAATAGATTAAGAGCATGATTCCTTCCTTACTCAAAACTTCTCCAAAATAATATTCACCTTAATAAACATAAAATATATTGGAAATACAACCCATAAAATATTTTCTACCGTAAATGATGCGAAGGACGGAAGAGACCGTGAAAGTTGGTGGGGAATCAAAATGGATGGCCGGAGACGGTGCTTTTTGATTAGATCATATTTTTTATTTTAATTATTTTATATATAATCCTATGTAATAAATTATTCCTGCCTCAAACGAAATTATGTGCAGTATTTATTCATTTATTCCCTTCAATTTATTATCATATTGGTTATTTTATTCATTTCCATTTTTTTTAATTTTGTTGAGTGGTGTCCTCCTTATGGTGGGATTCATTAAATTAATTAATTAAAAAAATAAAAAATAAATAAAGAGGAGGCATGTCAGCATGAAGATTTTTTAAAAAGTGTATAGTAAAATTACTGTGTATAATTCGGCCATACGCGTTTTGAATCTCCTATAAATAGAGGAGGTTTTGCTCATTTTAAGAGCAGAGACCAAATAGAGAGCAGAAGAGAGCAAGAGAGAAGAAACATAGATAAAAATGTAATCGGTGTAGAAAGCCTTAGGAAAAGGGTTCCTAAGAGCTGGGTAAGAGAGAAAAATAGTGAGGTTTTGGAAAATACTTGAGTGCCACTATTTTGTAATCTTTTGGTGTACCTACTATTATTTTCATAGTGGAAGAATTATTTGGAGTTGGTCTCGTTGTTTTTCTCTAATTCATTTAGGGTTTCCACGTAAAAATCTGAGCCTAACAATCTGAGTCTTTTATTCTGCTGCTATTATATTTCTCGTAATCTATTATTGGGTCTAACAAGTGGTATCAGAGCCGAATGTTATTTTATCAGTAAAATCCGTGGATATATTTTTCAAAAAATAAATATACCACGACGACGAGAAAATTATGACGAATCCGGTGGTGCAATCCGTTTGAAAAACCGTCGCAGATACGCAATTCGAGTGAATAGTAAAACAGTAACTTGAATATAACTATTCATATTTGGTCATTTTATGAATAGTATTATTTAAGTATACGGAAGGCATACTGTTACTATTCCAATATACAAGTATTATTTTCGTATGCGATACTATTCACATATACAGCACTATTTATGTGAATAGTAAAATTTGTGAATAGTAAAATTTTGCCATTTTTAAAGTTTCGACATGGCAAATGACGGTGTAATGATCAAATTGACGGATACAAATTATTCAATGTGGAAATCGAGAATGGAGGACTACCTCAATTGTAAAGATTTGTATGATCCAATTGAGGGTGACAACGCAAAGCCGAAGGATATGAAAGATTAGCAATGGATAAAGTTGAAGAAGCAGACATTGGGTACAGTACGCCAATGGATAGATGCTAGCCTGTACAACCACGTGAGGAACGAAACGGATCCCAAAGTTCTCTGGAAGAAGCTAGAGGATATGTACGAGGCTAAAAATGCTCAAGGAAAAGTGTTCATGATTCGCAAAGCCATGAACTTGAAACTGACAGAGGGACGATCAATCACACAACACTTGAATGATTTTGAAGGATTCGTAAGCAAGTTAGCAGTTACCAGTATGTCCTTGGATGATGAGATGCAAGCATGTCTTTTGATGGGAACTCTACCAGATAGCTGGGATGCTCTTGTCGTATCATTGAGTAACTCAGCTCCAAATGGTGTGGTAACAATGTCTGTGGTAAAGAATAGTCTACTTAATGAAAAGCTTCGTAGAAGGGACGTTGCCAGTACAGTTCACAAGCCCTTGTCACAGAGAATAGGGGCCAAAGCAAGAGTAGAGGTCGTGGGAATGGAAAATCCAGAGATATATCCAAGTCCCGAGAGAAGAGGTCATGCTACCACTGTGGAAAGCAAGTTCATCTCAAAAGGAACTGCCGTTTCTTTAAACAAGAGAATGCAAACCAAAGTCATGATAATGACAAAAACACATTTGCTACAGTCACAATAGAAGATGGAGAGGTGGCTTTGGTATCTCATGATGCAGATTGTTGTCATGTTGGAGATGTAGATACCGAGTGGATTGTAGATTATGGTGCCTTATACCACTATGTTCCAAAAAGGGAATACTTCTTAACCTATAAAGCGGGCGATTATGGTACTATTAAAATGGGAAATAATAGTGTCTCGTAAATGGTAGGAATCGGCGATATCTGTGTAAAGATGAGTGTCGGATGCACATTAACACATAAAAATGTGCAACACATTCCAGCTCTTCGGTTGAACTTGTTGTCTGTTAGTGTATTGGATAAGGAAGGTTATTACAATCATACATGCGATGGAAATTGGAAACTCACCAAAGGATCGTTGGTGGTGGCGAAAGAAAGATTGTGTTGCTCGCTATTTAAAACGCACGCAACAATATGTGCAGGTCAACTGAATACAGTTGGAGATGATGCATCACCAAATTTGTGGCATAGGCGACTGGTGCATGTTTGTGATAAAGGGTTGAATATACTGGCTAAGAAGTCCCTCATCCCATTAGCTAAAGGAAAAATTAACCCGTGTGATCACTGTTTATTTGGGAAGCAACATCGAGTTTCATTTCAGAAAAGCTCTAGAAGGAGAAATAATAAGTTAGAGTTGGTACACTCTGACGTTTGTGGTCCTATGGATACAGAATCCATTAGAGGAAGAAGATACTTTCTTGTATTCATGAGAATGATATCATCAGTGAAAGATCTACAAGTGATGGTGTTATCAATATTACACCAGAGAGCATTCTATCAGATGATGCCACAGAAAGAAGAATGCATCAATCAGAACAAGATGGAAAAGAAAAGCTAGTTGTGAGGGATCAAGATACGATTGTAGATGAAGATACAAATGAAGAGGGTATTGAGCAGGGGGAGCCAGAGAACCCCATTCTACCAGAAGAAGAACCTCAATTAAGGAGGTCAATTAGAGAATGCCAACCATCTACAAAATACTCTAGTTCTGATTATATTTTAATCACTGATGAGGGGGAGCTTGAAAGCTTCCAAGATGTGCAATCTTGTAAAGATAAAGATTGTTGGATGAAGGCCATGCAAGAGGAGATGAATTCTTTGAAGAAGAATGACACATACGAGCTGGTGAAACTTCTTAAAGGGAAGAGAACACTTAAGGACAAATGGGTGTACAAGCTAAAGAAAGATGATGGAGACATAGTGAGATACAAAGCTCGATTGGTTGTCAAAGGCTTTACTCAAAAGAAAGGTATCGAATTTGATGAGATTTTGCACCAGTTGTGAAAATGAGTTCAATTTGAGTTATGTTAGGTCTTATAGCCAGCTTAAGCCTTGAGTTAGAATAGCTTGATGTAAAGACCGCGTTCTTGCATGGGGATGTAGAAGAAGAAATTTTTATGGAACAACCAGAAGGTTTCAAGGTCAAGGGAAATGGGGACATGGTTTGTCGCTTGAAGAAAAGTTTGTATGGGTTAAAACAAGACCCACGACAATGGTATAAAAAATTTGATTCCTTCATGGTGAATCAAGGATACAGGAGGACAGAAGCTGATACAAGTGTATATGTCCAGAAATTCCCTGATGGAAAATTTATCATTCTTCTCTTATATGTTGATGATATGCTAATCGTTGGACCAGATGCCAAAATGATTAGTAAGTTGAAGTGTGATTTGTCTAAGGCATTTGACATGAAGGATTTGGGACCGGCAAGGCGAATTCTTGGAATGGAGATTACCCGAGATCGAAGGTCCTGCAGGCTATGGTTATCGCAAGAAAAATATATTGAACGAGTACTAGAAAGGTTCAATATGAAGAATGTAAACCAGTTAGCACTCCACTTGCCACTCATTTCAAGTTGAGTAAGAAATCCTACCCTTCAACAGATAAAAATAAAGAAGATATGTCAAATGTTCCATATTCTTCAGCGGTCGGCAGTTTGATGTATACAATGGTGTGTACAAGACCAGACATCGCTCATACAGTTGGAGTTGTGAGTAGATTCCTGTCAAATCCCCAGAAGACACATTGGGAAGCAGTTAAATGGATCTTTAAATACCTGAGAGGAACTTCAAAGTTATGTTTAACCTTTGGAGTTGGAAAGCCAGCACTTGTTGGTTACACAGATACATATATGGCTGGTGACCTTGATGAAAGAAAATCTACATCAGGTTACTTATTTACATTCTCAAGGGGAGCTATTTCATGGCAGTCACGGTTACAAAAATGTGTTTCATTTTCAACAACCGAAGCAGAGTACGTTGCACCAGTGGAAGCATGAGAGGAAATGCTTTGGTTAAAGCGATTCTTTACTGAATTGGGTGTGCAACAAGAAGAGTGCGTAGTTTATTGTGGTAGTCAAAGTGCATTAGACTTGAGCAAGGATACTATGTACCACGCACGGACAAAACATATTGTTGTAAGGTATCATTGGCTTAGACTTGCCATTAAAGAAAAGGAGTTCAAGTTACAGAAGATTCATACAAAAAAAAATGTTGCTGATATGCTGACGAAGGTCATTCCAAAAGAAAAGTTCGATCAGTGTGTCAAAGCAATCGGGATGGAGAGTCCATAATGTAGTCGGGAGGGGGAGATTTGTTGTGTGGTGTCCCTCCTTATGGTGGGACCCACTAAATTAATTAATTAAAAAAATAAAAAAAAAACAAAGTGGAGGCATGTCGGCAGGGGAATTTTTCAAAAAGTGTACAGTAAAATTACTGTGCACAATTCGGCCATACGTGTTTTGAATCTCCTATAAATAGAGGAGGTTTTGCTCATGTTAAGAGCAGATACCAAATAGAGAGCAGAAGAGAGCAAGAGAGAAGAAACACAGATAAAAATGTAATCTATGTAGAAAGCCTTAGGAAAATGGTTCTTAAGAGCTGGGTAAGAGAGAAAAATAGTGAGGTTTTGGGAAATACTTGAGTGCCACTATTTTGTAATCTCTTGGTGTACCTACTATTATTTTTATAGTGGAAGAATTATTCAGAGTTGGTCCCGTGGTTTTTCCCTAATTCATTTGGGGTTTCCATGTAAAAATCTACGTGTTTTTTATTCTGCTGCTATTATGTTTCTCGTAATCTATTATTAGGCCTAACAAATTTGAAATTTCTAATTGTGGTTTCATCAAGGAAATCTTTATTGGGAGACTCACTCACCCCAGTCAGGTGTGCGACCCAGGTCGGATCTGGATATAGTTAGAGCAAAGCTCTGATGAAGTAGATGGACAAAACAAAATTTAGGAAATTTATTGATTGTAGTATCTTGGGGTTTCCAAGCAACATATTAATAGAAACATAATAAAATGAAACAACTTTGCCAAAATCTAAAATCTGCCTTATATAAAATCTACAGACCGCTAGGAGACATTTTGACAAAGGAAAAAAAATAGAAAGACATTTAACAAAGTTTTTGGATAAGTTGTGCATTGGAGATCCTACTACTCAACTTGAGAGGCAGTGTTGGAAAAAGAAAACAAAATCAACTATTTGCGGGAAAATCATCATTCATCACCTTCCATATAATTTCAAATGTGTTAGAAAATGAAACAAGATCAAATGATTTGGGATCGGAATCAATCATCATATCCCAATTGAATAGCTGGCTACACACATTTGTACAAGGAAACATATTTCGGAAATAGAAAAATAAATAAAGATATAATGACTTTCTATAGTTGTTTCCTAAAATCGTTGTAAGTACAACTGAGATATGATGACTGATTCCGATCCCAAATCGTTTGATTTTGTTTCCTTTTCTAACACATTTGATATTATATGGAAGGTGATGAATGCTAATTTTCTCCCAAATAGTTGATTCTATTTTCTTTTTTCAATACCCCCTCAAGTTGAGTAGTGGGATCTCCAACACATAACTTGCGTAAAAACTTTTTTGAAGGTCTTTCTATTTTCTGCATTCTTCAGGTCTTTTTCCACTCTGATACCATTAAAGAATCTGTGGGCCTGGAGAATGTTGGGCTCGATAGGATGAGTGAGTGTACAAGTGGGGTTGAGCTCATCTTACACAAAACCAATTGGCTTGTGTTAAAGCTTAATCTACTCCACTTATATACAACTCACCACTCTCTTATATTTCCAATGTGGGATAACCCCAGCGTCTCCAACAATATACCCCTAAATGGCTAAATGTACATAGATTAATAAAGACACTGATACTTTATAAAAGCTCAATTCAGTGTAAACGTGGCAAAATATCTGGTAAGGAAAATTTTACAAGGAGCTGAATATTTGAAGTATCAGCTCCCAATACATGATATATATCCCACTAACTATAAATTGACACATATATCAACACCCAATAATTTCAAAGATTCCAATTATTCACTGCCTAAAATAGAAGTTACTAATACTCTTCAAGTACTTACAAAACACAATACTCCCTCCGATTCAAAAAATTAGTTGTTTTTGGACTTTTCATCAAAATTAAAAAATATTTAATACTCTACTAAAATAATTAATGTACCCTTGATGAAATTTTCTTTCTTCTTAATTATCACTTTATAATTTTATCAATACATATACCATTTTTTAATTAATACAAAGATAAATTAAAAAAAAAATTTTAATATTATATTAATATTCTAAAATGACAAATAAAAAAATAAAGGTAAAATCTATAAAGGAAATAATTTTTAGAATGGGAGGGAGTAAAAGATTCCATCTACCGACATATATTTTCATACATAATACTAGAATTAAATAAAATAAAGTCAAATGACAATGTGTGCTGGATGACACTTTCCACTTCAAATTAACTTCCTTTTATTCTTTGAAATTTGCAAATGTTTCTATAATTTACCAGTGTAAAATTTATTCCAATAATTATAAAAGGTAAAGTAATAATGATTTTATAAAAAATAAAGGCATCAAATTATACACCATCCATATATTAGATAAATTTTAAACACACTTTTACTTTTATAGAATAAAAAAATAATTAAAGAAAAAAAATTTAACTATTCTATACAAAAAAATTGACTTCAAAAAGTTGACAACTCCTGCATAATACAAAAGAAATTCTTAACTTTCAGTAAATTATTAAAACATGATTTGTTTGTACGACATTTAAACCAAATTACGTGTGTGATACTATTACTCAGGGCAAAGGCATCTTGGGGCCATTTTGTATAGTTGATTTTTTATATGGTATACATATATTCATTTGGAACTAGGGTGATTTTGTCTTTTCATTTGGGTCATGGGCCAGTTCTGGACGCATCTATATAGATTCAGATCCATCCCATTTTTTCTATTAAAGATTCAGATCCGATTTAGATGTATTGGATCTATAAAATTAGACCTCTGTATCTATATCCAATGGATTTCACGGATCCGGGTCCTAAACAGGTCTAAAACGGATTTATAAAAAATAAAATTTAAGAAAATATAATACATGAAAATATCAACAATTAACTGAAGATTTACTCTAAAGATCACTATCTTAGCTTGTGAAAAGTTGTTTAACATGTAATTTCAAGAGTCTTAAATTCAAATAAATATAATGCAAATTAACATTCGTCCAAGTTCAAATATGGAGGTGGTGATAATCGGTAGAAAGTTGAGTAAGAGTGAATATATATATGTAGGGTTAGGGTCAGAGTAATAATTGGTCATTGTTATATATATATATATATATATATATATATATATATATATATAAATGGATCTGGATCTGGATCCAGGTCTTTAAAAAAACCCGATACTATATCCATATTTTTTTTATTTAGATCCAGATCCGGTCCAAATTCAATAGGTATGAAATAATAAGGTCTATACCCTAAAAAACGGACAAGGATCCAAGGATCCGAGCTTGGTCTAAGATCCAGTCCCATCCTTAGTTCCTACAATTACCAGATTAAATTTCACTCTATTAATCCAATGGTGAGGAAGAATAAAGTATTCTTTAACTTTACAAAAGAAGAAATCATAATAACATTCACCATTCATTTGATTTCTCATTGATACATAAAATTAATAAAAATCTTACAATACAAAAACCCTAAAAGCCAACAAAATGCATAATAAAAGGACTAAATATGTGATGATAGCATAGTACAAAGGTAAAAGAATAACAAAATTATAACACATGAAAAATAGGTAACATATATGCCCAAAAAATCAAGTGACAAATGCATTATAACACAAAAAAAATCTTCACGTGTAATTTATACAGTGGCGAATTTAGAGATATGATTCTATGGCATTCAAATATTGATATACAAATAAAATTAAACCGTATACTTCCATCTACGAGTTTTCATGCTTTGAAAATAGAATATAATTTGATCAAATTTAATTACCTTAAGAATCTAAACTTTGGTTTCAGTCCTTTAGTAGAAAGAGGTTCAATTAGATTTTGAAATTCTGGTTTTGATGTTTTCAAAATCGAAAAAAATAATTAGAATGAAAAAAAAAGATGTTAAGCCATTTGAATACTCGTATCAAATAATTCGATGCTTTACCTTAACTTTTTAGTACGGTTGTTTGAGTAAGAGTCTACGAGATCCGATCACAATTTTTAATGTATCCTGATAATCTAATATAAATTTTTAAAAGAAAGTGGGATCCATGTACCCCACCCCTTTGTATATCCTTTTGCCAATGCATTTGTATGAAGAAAACATATTCTGACACATTAAATATATGTTGATAAAATTAAAGTGTCACAAATTTAGACACGTGTCAAAAAGTGTGTTAAATGTGGATTTAAAGCACTCGGTGATATCATATAAACAAATATAATGCTATATTTACACACACGTAGTATACATATTTTTACACATACGCATAGATTTGAGAAAGTGAAATTATGGATTGAATTTTTTTTTATAGGTTTTAATATCCTATTTGTGTATTCACAATACAATGATTTATTTGAGCTTGAATAGTTATTGATATTCATATGCTAAAGTGGGAAAATGATGAGAGAGAAGCATATTGAAGAGAATGGGAAAGATATGTAGATTGGGAAAGACAATTGAATTTTTGTGTTGGTTAATTGATTCGTAAAAGCCACCATTGAATAATAAAATTAATGATAAAAGATGTGTATGTGTAAAAATGTGTAAACCTCATGTGTGTAAATATAATATTGCCCTATAAACAAAAGGCTCTTTTATAATCGCTCCATATTTTTTGTACTTATTTTCCTACAAGTTTCACGCTTCTTAATAAATCAATTAATTAAGAGTATGAAAATATTAATTTATAATTGTAGTTAAATTAATACTTTAATTTTCTAATTAATTAATTATATAAAGATAGAGTTGAAATAATAATGAAAAAATATTTTTTTTAAATGGAAAAAATACTTTAAAAAGTGTAAACCACAATTAGTTTGGTCAGTCAATTTTAAGCTAAAATCCTATCTTAGAAACATGAAAGGAGTATATTTGTATCCAAATATCTAACAATACAACTGTTAAATTACTTACGTGGCAAAATTTGATTGACTAGATTCCAAATGTTCGTTATCTAAAATGGAAGTTTTATTTTATTTTATGAGAGTTTGCATACAAATACAATTACAAATACTACCAAAAGATTCCAGCTACTTGCTAGAGACAAATAATTTCATCCATAATTAATTAAACAAAAAAATAAAAGGCTAACTGACATATTCACTTCAAATTAACTTCCTTTTTTTCTCCCTTGCTTTTGCTTCCCCTCTTTCTAAAACGAAGTAAAATAGGGGAAAATCACACTGAAATCCCAATTTTGGGGGTTGATTTTTCATCATGTAATATATAATTTTTGATATTTAAATTCTATTAATTACATGACATTATTAGTGTCACATGCAAATTTCAGAAAAGAAATACTGTAATAAATATGTAAGAGTGACAACATATGTGTAATAAAATTAACAAGATTAAAAAAAGTGACAAGCATGAAAATATTGTCCACAAATATATAATTATATTTAGATATTATTTTTACATTATAATGTAAAAATAAAATAAAAAAGTATCTAATTAATTAAAATAAATTTAGTACAAATAATAAATAGAACTAGGGGAGAGCATTGGTCGGTTCGGTCCAAGAATCGAATCGAACCAAATAAACCTAAAACCGAATAATGAAAATATGAGGGACCTAATACCGAACCTAATATAATTCGGTTAGGTCCGGACCGAACCTAAATATTTAGGTTCGGTTTGGTTCGATTCTGTAAAAAACTAAAATTTGTTATATTTGACCATAAAAATAAAATATGAAAACCCCATCCAAAACTCATAAAAAATGGTTCATATATAATATATATTATAAATAAAATTAACAATTAAACTGGAATTCAATTGACAAATTTTCAATTTCAGATTATGTCCATAGCTTCAGGGTCCAAAAGAGTGACAATAATTGCGTTAATATATGCAAATAAAGGATTAAACAATACAATTAATATATAATCAACAAAATTTAACTAGTATTCACGAAAGTGCAGGCAAGACAACAACTTTAGCATAGCTTTTTCAGTTTCTCCTATTGTTCAACACACAAATATCTTTATCTATTTATACATAACCTAATTAGGTTCGGTTCTCGGTCTATTAGGTTTTTTTTTTCTGAGAACCGAGAACCGAACCGAGAACCAAATATGAAAAATATCAGAACCAAATACTGAACCTAATAAGCACGGTTCAGTTCGGTTAAGTTCGGTTAGGTTCGGTTCTCAGGTTCGATTCGGTCCATTAGGTTCCTTGCTCTCCCCTAAATAGAACTTTCATTTACATATGGCCTAATTTCGTCTCTTCACCATAGAATTGAGGAGTGTGATCCAGATCAACAATTAAGTAAAACTTTGCACCACAGCAACAAAATCTGCATATCATAACAGTATTATTGAACCATTAGCAAGCGTTAACTCTTACAAGACCCCCTATGTACTGTTATCATTATGAAAGACATCAACACTAATTTACTAGAATCAAAGGACATCAATATGCCAACTTGTGCTTACCTTATAAAGGCATTTTAGTTTCAACAATATATGCTACAAAAACTGATAGTAAAGTTCCTGAAAGCTTGCTTCCCAGTTTCAATGTTGAAAACTTGACTTTGATGAAGTTGTGTGTCACCAACTGAAACACAATATTCAGGCACAACTCAAACAATTATATTATCGAGGAAGGCATATAAATCTTATTGTTTTCTCCCAAATGTTTGATACACTCATCCTTCCCATTAAAAGGTATTTCATAGTTCCTAGTCATTTAAAAACATGCTTCAGGAGTCATGAAATCTGGCAACATATTTGATATTGAATCTCAACCTCAAACAAAATTGAAATTACTCTTATGTCAAATAAAGGAATAAATTAGAAAACTAAGATCTTAATCAATACAAATAAAACACCATTCAGAATAAAATTGGAGGAGAGGGTGTAGAGAGCCCGTCAAAATTTTGAGATTAAATACTTTTCACAGAGAAAAATATAACTTGCAACCTTAAAAAATAACAACATATAAAAAATAAACTTGCGCCTAAGTTTCCAATAGAAAACTTATGAGTGAGAAATGCTGAAGCAATAAAAACTACAGAATTTGAGATTTACATGGTATATAATAAACACAAAACCTAATTTATAGATTTCTCCCTCCATTCTTTTTGAATTGTCGCTTTTGGTAAGTTTGTCAATACTAAGGAAACATTAATTAAGAGAATGAAAGTACTAAAATACCCCTAACACTAATAATTATTTCAAAAGATGATTGGTCTTTGTTATCTTTTGTCATTTACAATGTTCATTAAATAAGGGCAAAATGAGAAAGATGCTCCAACAATTACATTGGAATTTGAAAGTGACACTTATTAAAAAAATTTATTTGGCTCAAAAGCAGCAGTTAAAAAAATGGAGGGAGTACAAAATACCATTCAATCTAAACAAAAGGAAAACCTGTTAGAAAAGTCATCGTTGGTCGTTGTTGGCATGCCAGTCTTGCCACCGCATTAGTGGATCTACACTTTCACTATGTTATTTGATTCTTACAAAAGATAAACTGTTTTTTCCTTGTATTCAACTTCTTATATAGACTCTCTAGTTGCCCATTATACCATTCTGTGTTTCTGCATCTATTTTCCATTTGAAAGAAGGATCACAAACTAGTTTGAAATATCTCAAGCTTCAAAGGTTGATAGGCTTGAACTGTAAAAGAAATATCATTGTTGATTCTTCTAGAAAAATCAGAAGATTATAATTAAATGGTGATTCAATTTATGAAAAGTTTGAAATTAAATTAAATAAAATAATTAAAGGTAAGTAATGTCTACCAATTTTGAAATTAAATTAAATAATTAAAGGTAAGAGATATTGGTAGATTATAGAATTGTAATAAATGCAATCTCCAAATGTAGAATATGAGAAAACATACAAATAGCAAAAAAAGAGGGAAAAGTAAATAGGAAATACAAAAACAGAGAAATCTATAGGCAAAGTTGGAAAAAAGATGAAATTCAAACAGGAAGTTAGAGGCTGATCCTAATAAGATTGAATAAGGGATTGCAATATCTTTTATTATTTTAAGTTTTTTTAAAAAACATCTGGAGAAAAATCGTGTTTCTCCAAAGGTAAAAAGGTTGGGCAGGTGAAAATTTCGGGGCGGAAGACCCAACTAGGTTGGCCCTTTCGCTTGCCTATAAAACACCTACCCCTCTTTTATTAAAATAAAAAGAAAAAATACATAAAGAGTTAGGTGAACCAAATCAGGATTCGACCACTCAAATTATGAAAATAAGAATCAAAGCAAAAGGTTGGGATCAAATAGTTAGCTAAAATATTAGCCACTTGATTCCCTTCCCTGAAAATGTGCGACATCTTGATCTGCATGTTCTCAATAATGTGCACGCAAACATTCCAATCATGGTAGATTTGTCAAGGAACATGTCTATTCCTAGTCAAAATAGTATGAACAACATAGGTAGAGTCGCTGTCCAGCCACTAGCTATTCCACCCTCGGTTTGCTGCCGTTTGCAGTGCAATAATGGCTGCTTTTATCTCAGTAAGGAACGCTTGACATGTACCGAATTCGAGAGCAAAGCTACCCATAAACCGACCGTTAGCATCATGAAAGACCCCACCACAACCAACCTGATTCGCAACGACAGAGGCATCGGTATTAACCTTCACCCATTCAGTTATTAGGGGAGACCAGAAAATTGGAACAATTTGCGAGGCTCTAGGACGACGAGGGGTAATATTCAGATTATTAAGAATGGCCAGCTCCATAATAGAGTTTCTAATGAATCCCTTATCAAATCTGTTGGACTCCCGCATGAGGGTCCATAAACTCCGCATACAAAGGTGAATATTAGGATGCTTATCCTCGAAAATGCACTCATTCTTAGTGCGCCAAATAATCCAACATAAATGCACCCACACACTCTACCAAAGAGTAGCGATTTGAGAGGAAAATCGTTGCTTAGCCGCCCATTCAAAACGAGCCCATAAATTATCCTTCTCCATGATGTCCCTACGAAAAAGACAGTTAATTCCCATCCATAATTGTTTAGTAAAAAACAATCTATAAAAAGATGATGCAATGATTCCGTAGAATTATTGCACAAAACACATTTAGAGATAATGACCATCCCTTTTTTAGAGAGCACATCATGTGTAGGAAGATATCCACGAAGCGCTCTCCAACATAAGAAAGAGTGTGAAGGCGGAATGAAGCGGCTCCAAATAAATTTGAAAGTTTGAGAATGCACCGCTTCCCCAGTAAGCCATTGGTAAAATAACTTAATCGAGAAAATGCCCATACTTCCCGGACGCCAAAGGCAGGTGTTAGAATTATCACTAGGCTGAATATTTAACACTTGATCTCTAATCACATTAGGTAGCGGTGAAAGGTTCTGCCAAGAGTTATCATGCCAAAAATTTGATATAGACGTAGTGAGTCCGCATTTCTCCAGGTTTTTGAGCTGAAACTGATCCAAAATTAGGGAAATTATCCATTCTGAATTCCAAAAATTGAGAGTAGAATTAGTGCCAGGAATCCAAAGAACATTAGTACGTAATTTGTCAAAAACAAGATGAACTGTCCATATGGATGAATTCAAAATCGGTCTAGGCAATCTTGCTTTATTAAAAAAGTGAGCACGAAGAATATCATAACAAAGGGATTTCTTGGCCAAAATCCCCTAGGCCGTCTTCCCCAATAAAGCATCATTCATTATAGAAAATTTTTTAATCCCAGACCCCCTTCCCAAAGAGTCACCGTACATAAAGACCATGGTACGACCACCAATTTCTTCTCATCAACATAACCTGACCAAATGAAAATTCCTCACCGATTAATTGAATTTCTTAATCAACAAAGCAAGCCATTCGTAAATAATAAATGAGTGCACAAGAGCTCCTGTAATCACCGATATAATTAGGGTCAGCCTACCCACCATAGAGAGCGCACTCCCTTTCCATCGAGAAAACTTAGCTAGCGTAGAGTCCAAAAGAGGATGAAGGTGAGTAGCTCAAGGTTTACCCTAAAAAAGAGGTGCCCTAAGGTACTTGAAAGGGAGTTATCCAATGTGAACTCCAGTCAATGCCGCAAGCTCCAATCTTCGATTAGCGGCCACCGTATCACTAAAGAGAACTTTGGTCTTACTTTAATTAACAATCTGACCAGAAATGTTACCATAGTAAGTAAGCACACATTTTATACTACACTTATTCTAGGCAGTCGCCTTGTAGAAGAGAAGAATGTCATCCGCATATAATAAGTGAGATTGGAGAGAAACTCCGTGAGTATATCACGTGGGAGTAATGTCACCCCGAAGAACCAAGTAAGATAGATGCCTGCTAAAAAACTCTTCAGCTAAGCCAAAAAGAATAGGGGAGAGAGGATCCCCTTGCCAAACTCCTCTAGAACATGTAAAGAAACCTTTTAATCCTGAGGGAGTAAAGATCAATATGCGAGCAGACGATAAAAGGCTTCTAATCAGATTAATAAAAAGATCAGAAATCCGAACAAACGCAAAACCTCAATCAAGAACGGCTACTCTATAGTGTCAAAAGCTTTCCGAATATCAATTTTCATGGCAAGGTTACCACCAAAACATTTTTTCCTGAGAAGATTAACCCCCTCAGAAGTAAGAGAGATACATTCATGGATGCTTATATTACGAACAACACCAAATTGATTGGGAGAAAGAATATTCTCAGCAATGCCAGCCAACCTAGTGGCCAAAATTTTAGTGATAATCTTGAATGCAAAATTACCCATAACGATGGGTCTAAAATCCTCAATATTAACCGCCCCGTATTTCTTAGGTATGAGAACCGTTAGGTTAGAATTCAACCCAGGAGTGATATAACCATTATGAAAAAACCATTGAACCATTTGGCAGACATCCTTGCCCACAAGGTCCCAAAAATGTTGATAGAAAATTCCGGTGAAGCCGTTAGGACCTGGCACACTATCCCCCTTTATCAAGAAAACACAATTTCAAATTTCCTCAAAAGAAGGCTTCCAAACTAACTCCTCATTGTCCCTTCCCGTCACCCGATTAGGGACTATCTGGTTGATTAACCCAAAATATGATGTTTCTGTGTTGTCAGTAGAAAAAAGATTCGAGTAAAAATTAACCATGTGACTGGAGATTGCAACCTGATCCGTGGATAAATTACCCTCAATGCTCATAACAGTAATAGCTGAATAAGATTTCTTTAAATTGGCAACCCGATGAAAAAATTCAGAATTCCTATCACCAAGTTGAAGGCAATAAGAAAGACTCTTCTCTCTAAGAAAAGTCTCCTTTCATTTAAGATAAGTATCCAGGGCCTATTGGGCTTGTCATTCCTCGATATAAAGTTCATTAGAGATACCGTTGTTAGAGATCTCCATCTAAATTCTAGCCAAACTAGCCTTGCAATTAGCAATATTAACTTCAAGATGTCCGAAGACCTCCCAATTCCATCTTCTCAATATAGGATGCAAGGTTTTTAGCTTTAGCTGAAGAAGCTGCTGAGGGGGAAGATTAGGAAAATTCCCATTCCAATGATCACAAAAAACTTGATAAAGAGAGGGATGATCGATCCACATGGATTGAAACCTGAAACGCGAGACACGTTGAACTCCACAAAAGCAGTTAATAAGAAGAGGGTGATGATCGGATTTGTTATGTGGAAGAACCATACAAACTGATTTATCCCAGAAGGAAAAGAAATCCATGGATCCCAAGGCCCTGTCAATTCGGCTCTCAACCAATTGACTACCTCTTCTGCCGTTATTCCAAGTGAAAAAAGGACCAGTAGCAACCAATTTCACTAGCTGCCCCCGTTAATGAATTCTCGAAATTCCCTACAAGAAACATTAATAAGTGAAATTGCCCCTTCTTTCATGATTACCAAGCATCACATTAAAATCACCAAGCATTAGCCATTTCCCCGGTAAAGAATGTAACTGATTTAGTAAATCAATATATAAAGAACATCTCTAGCCATATGAATTACTAGCATAACTACATGCAACGTAATGAATGTTATCCATAAAGGAAAAATGGAAAGATATCACCTGATCAGAGATGAAATCAATAGTCGATTGGGCAGCAAAAAACCCAGACTGAAGTAACCATATAGACGAAAGCGGCTTATTATTTTCAGTCACAAGTTTGAAACCAATCCCTCTCCAATATCTAAGTCTAATGTTTGAAAACACAACCATAGGTTCTGCATGACTCAAAAACTGAGGACGATGTTCCTTAATCATATCACCAAGAACTCTCTAGGTATCCTCGTTACTAATACCCCTGCAATTCCAATAAAGGGTTTTAATCATCGCTTAAGGGAAGACTTCTACGCCTTATTACCTTGATCGTTTGGTGTTGTTCGAGCCTTTGCATTAGTTTCCTTCTTTTTTGTTTCAATTCTCGCAGAGCTGCGGACATTTGAATCTGTGCTAGACTTTTCAATCCAATTTTTAGATTGAATATTTCTAGCGGTGGGGTCATTATCCACCAAAGGCAGAACAATTTGCAAGTTCTTTGCTATAGATGGAGTATCTCTCAAAGCCTATATAGAATCCGAAACTGATTTCGAAGAGGTAGTCTATTCCGTAGCAAAAGGCTCAATAATTGGTTCATAAGTTGCTATATTTCCAGCCCTAGGATTGATGGGCAAGTTATCCATAATAATGTTCTCTGAATCGCTGTCACTTTCCTCGCATTGATCTGCCCAAGAAAGGACCTTCTTCCCTTCACGCTGAATCAGTTCTTTGTTCAGAGTTCCTTTGATCTCTTCTGAATTTCTTAGTTCTTTCCTTGTTCGAATTACCATATGCTTCTTTGAGTCTTTTTTCTATTCGAAGGACTACCTTGTGGCTGATTTCTTCTGCCGAATGATGGAGAGTGACTAATAGATTGGCAAGTAGTGCAGAAAACTGGAATATTTTCATATTTGACTGAAACCCAAAAGATTTTTTTGGGTGTATCAACACGTATCTGATCTATTACCAATTTCGATAAATCAATATCCACTAGAATTTTTACGTAATGTTTGAACTCCCCCTCAATTTTGTTCTGATCGAAACAAATAGGGACTCCAACACCTTGCGCTACACTTGAAAGAAGTCTACGGTCCCAAAACTCCCAAGGTAAGTTGTAAAGACGAATCTAAACCTGCGCGGTGGTTTGCTTATGCTTAGAAGGATTGAAACAAGCCTTCCACACCGAGAAGCGCATGATTCCAAGCTTAAGGTTGAGATTTCTAGTAGACCAAACTTTCTGTAAGGTCTCTGGCAATGGCATGATGATGTGATAAAACCCTCTCCCCAACGATATGAGTTTCTTGTCCATATTTTGGTCCTAGATGGAATTCAATTTGAGCTTAAGACCTGCGTGCTTCCATGGGTTTTCACCCTTTGTCAATGTCAATCTTCTAATTACGAACATTGGCAACTCGAAATTCTGTCCTTGTAGAACTCAGCCGGAATTTTCACCGCTTTATATCCATTACTCGCATCTGATATGCATGCGGTGGTTCCCTTCCCGTTCCCTAATCATGATGATGCACCATTCTGATTGACAACCGCCGTAAAAGAAAGAGGCTTCTTAGGCGGATTAGGGTTAGGGTTTGCAGGTTTTGCAATATTAGGGGCAGACGAAACCTGATGAGGGGTGGTTTTGTCACGGCTGTTGCAATAGAAGGAAAGAAATGATGCATCCTTGGTGAGAGAAATCGAAAACTGATCGGAGACAGTAAGGCGGTAATTGAAAATCACCAGCAAAAAGCGACGCTGTAGCTAGGGTTTTTCATCACCTCCTAGCCCTATTTAGATTGTACAATGTTTAATGACAATCTTTTATTATTTTAAGTTATATTATGATACACCTAATGAATTATTTGCAAGAAATATTTTTATGTTATTTTGCAAATATTTTTTGAAGCCATCAAATTTTATTTTTGACATATTTTAAATTCTTAACAACACAAATCTGCCAGCCTTCATTCAAAAAAGTTATAATAAATAACGTTGTTATAGAAAAAGGGGTTATCACAAAATAAAAAAATGGTTTACAACAAGGTGTTTTATGTTGTCACGCAAGTAATTTTGTGACTATCAAAAATTTGCTGTAACATATTCTAAATTTTAGGTTACAACTTAATTTGTAATAGAAAAAAATTAGTTACAAGTATAAAAATTGTCACAAAAATATTTGTGTCAAGTTAAAGCTATTGTAACAAAACTAAAAGATTATTTGCAACAAGATTTGTATGTTGTCACACAAATAGTTTTTGTGACCATAAAAATTTACTGTAACATATTTTAAGTTTTAGGTTACAAGGAAGATTACAAGATAATTGAGTTTTAAATATCAAAAACCTAATTATGGTGAACGCCACTACTCTCTCCAGAAGCCATGAACGCTGCCGTTGATCTCCGTGACAACCACCAACTCAAGTTTCGATCGTTATCTTTAATCAATTATCTTTATCGTATGAAAAGGATAGAAGTTCAGATTATTCTCTGACTGTGAAAATTGGAGTTAGGGGGATTAGGGTTTGCAGCTTGCAATCCCTGCTTGTCTTCCTGCCACCATGGCTACCATGAGACCTCCCGATAAATCGCCGCTAACCTGCGACTTTGCAATTGCCAGCCTATTCTATCGTGCTAGCTATATCAAGGCTATGCAATCTTCTTCACCTGATAAGCCTATCCCTAACCCGTAAAACACCACACCAAAAAAGCCCTCTCTTATGCGACTGTGGTTAACTCAGATTCTACACCATCACCGAGTCCCAAGCAAGCCAAGCAGAAAGTCACTGCTACTATCTCTGATGCGGGGGATGGATACAAGGCTATAAAGATTCCCCATGAATTCTGCAAAGAATGCATCTCCTCTTGTTAGTTTTTTGTGATTGGAAGATTAAATCTTGTGAAGGGAGACAAACCATGGATACATGCAAATATTAAGATGAAATTGAATTTGATTTGGAACAGGAACATGGACTGGAAGTTAATATCTTTGGAAAAGGGATTTTATCACATCATTATGCCTTTCGTGGAGACTGTTCAAAAAATTTGGACTATGGGTAACCTTAATCCAAAGCTAGGGATAATGCGGTTATCAGTTTGGACGACAGGTTTGAATCCTGCTAAACACAAACAAACGATAACCTAGATTTGGATTCGGCTATTCAACCTACCATTGGAGTTTTGGGACCGCAGACTTCTCTCTAGTATTGCGTAGGCTATTGAGGTACCCATTCGTTTTGACTGCAATACCATTGAAGGGGAATTTGGGCATTATGCCTAAACTTTGGTTGATATTGATCTATCAAAACCAGTTATGGATCATATTCGTGTAGATTCGGAGGAGAAAATCTTTTGGGTGACGATTGAGTATGAAAATATCCCTGATCATCTCTTGGTTTGCAACTCTTTAGGACATACGGCTACTACCTGTAGGAGAATTCAGTCCCAAAATAAGCAATTTGGGAAACTTAGAGTTGCCGTCTCTGGCAATATTAAGTCCGTTGACAATCCGAGTATATGGATTAAAGGTAACAAGCAGGCTCAAGGAGCCTCCAGGAAGGAGGTTACTCCCCTGGAAAAAACTGATCGACTCAACTCCCTAGAGGTTGACGTAGTGGTTTTCAAGGCAATTGAGGCGGCGGCTGCAGTGGTGATTGAAGCGGCAGCTAATGAGATGTTTGATAAGTCTCCTTGCCCGAAAGATAGAGATATTCAAGTTCAGGAAAGGCCGCTAGCAATGGAAAATATTAAGCCCATATCTTGGGCGGAAGACTGTGAAGAAAGCGACGAAGATGCTTAAAATATTAATTCGAATGAGCTTGTACTATATAACCAGCCTAACTCGGCACTCCTCTAATGTAGCAAACAAAGACAATGAGATTTGGAGGAGAGGAATAAAAAGGTTGTAGTAGTTACAACAATGAATGCTTTTCAAACATTGGATGGTCTTGATCTTGATGGGATTGATTTGGAAGTATGTTTACAACATGAAAAGGCTCTAGAAGAGCAGAATGTGGCTAAACAATCATCTAACGGCTCTCCAATGCCTCTAATAGCACAGGTTCTCCTATTGATAGTGCCTCCAATAGCACAGGTTTCAGTTGGAAACTATTTTTAGTCAAGAAAAAGAAAGGACTAGTGCTTGCTACTAGGGAGGAAATTCAGCGTGGTCATAAACTGGGACACTAATCTCTTTCTTAAAGAGATCTTTCGGTTGCTTTTTTTGTTGTTTTTTCTTGCTGTTTTTCTTTTTCCATTTAATAAATAGAGGCCAAGTTCCAGCACTCAACCTTTAATTAAAAAAAATTAGGTTACAACTTAAGTTGTAACAACAATGATAAGTTACAAGTAATAAAATTGTCACAAAAATATTTGTTTCAAGTCGGATTTTTTTATCACAAAACATATTAATTGTTTGCAATAAGATTTTTATGTTGTCACACAAGTAGTTTTTATGATGACAAAAAAATACTTGTAACATATTCTAAATCTTAGGTTACAACTTAAGTTGTAACTAAACAATTAGTGACGAGTATAAAGAAACTATCACAATATATTATAAAAAAATTTCACAATACTAATTTTTGTGACAATAAAAAGTTTATTGTAACAAATAATAGACCTTTTGTTACAGCAACTTTCGTGATAGTTAAATAGTTGTCATATATAGTATGATTTCTTGTAGTGTAATTCTCTTTTAACTTAAAACTTAATGCATCAAAGCCTCCCTGAACTTGATACTAAACGCTTATTTGCCCTCTAAACTTTCAGTTGTTCTAAATAATCCCTGAACTTGTTTAGAGCACATCTCTTAACCTTGCATGCCACGTGTTAGGTTCTGGTTGGAGAGATAAAGATCAGAAAAATGACATCTTTAAAAAGTAAAAACAACTAGAAGTTGACATGTGCAAACTAGTGCATTTTTTCAAAGTTTAAGGAGTAATTAGAACATTCAAAATTTGTTTTAATTCAAACTAACCAGAAGTTTACACGTTGGATTTTCTAAAAGATCAGACGGCAAATAAGCCTTTCGAGCAAAGTTCAGGGGTTCCGATGTATTAACCTTTAACTTAATTTACTTGTTTTATTTTGTGTATCGATTCAAGTTCTTGCCATGAATGAATTCGAATTCGATTTCCAATTTTATTTAACAAAATTGTTACAAGCAGAATATGTATGCAAACAGCATTGATGACAAGTATTCAGGGCCACTCTCGATCGAAATTCCAGGAGAGATTGCTGGCCTTCACGAAGCTTGGTTACAACACGGTTACTTGGCTGGGAAAAAAATAATTCTAACCCGCCATAAAACTCCCAAAAGACAGCTTCATTGTCCTCCTTATCTTGGCCAATCTATAACTAAATCTATTGAAAAACTCATCGACGATCTAGGATTACGAGCTGTATTTGCATGGAATGGTAAGTTATTACAACCTGGGGATACATGTTACAATGTAGAGCTAGCCATGAGTTGTGAGGCAATCGCCGAACAAGGGCCACAAGCCTTCTATAATGGCACTCTCGGCGATAAATTAGTCGAGGATGTTAGAAATGTGGGTGGATTGTTAATAATGGACGATATCAAGAGTTACAAAGTGAATATAACAAATGCCACGACTGCTGATATAATAGATTACACAGTTTGTGGAATACCGCCTCCTTCAGGTGGGAAACTCGGGTTAGCAATGGTGGGCTTTTTTGTCCTTTTCCTCTTCAATTTTAGTAGGTTCTTTTTTTTATGTAGATTGAGTTTTAAATGAATTTTATTATGAAATAGGTTTTGAACATTTTGGATAGCTATGGAACTCGAGATGCTGTCAAGGGAGATATCGGTTTGCATTGGTTAATTGAAGCATTGAAACACATGTTTGCTATTTGAATGAACTTTGGAGACCCAGAATTTGTAAACATAAACACTTATATTACCTAAATGCTTTCCCCCTCTTATGCTGCTCAAATTCGATGAAAGATAGTCGATAATACTAGTTTTCCTTCAAAGTATTACATGGGAAGGTATCAGCTAAGCGACTTGAACGAACTTTTATCACTTAATCATCATAGACTCGTAATGATCTATAAAGCACAGAAACTTCGGTGACACACCGTTTTGGCATTTCCCATCTATTTCGGAAACGGAAACTCTCGAAAACCCCTATGAGACATTTTTGATGTAGTTTCTGCAATTAAAGAAAGATGGAAACTCATTACTTTAAATTTCAAGAACTGTTTCCTAACAATTCCTTCAATCTTATGTCTATATTTCAGTTTATTACTGGCATGGGCCATAGAAAATCTAACCCAACCCCATTATGCAGATGAGGCCTAAAACCCACAACCCACGCTCAAAACCCCTATAAAAGGGTGATCTCCCACATCAAAGGTAAGAGCTCATCTTCTACTACTCTCTCTCTCTCTCTTTACTTCTTCTTATCCCCCTTTGTCTTCTTTCACTTGTGCAGATCATAGGTTTACAAGCCTTGAAGATGGATTCCGTACCAATTGGTGCCGTCTGTGGGAAAGAGCCGTGAACCCACGATCAATCAACATAGATTATCTTCTTTTTCATTTGAATCTCGTCCATCTTCACAGGTTGATTCTGAATTGATTCCCCTATTCGCTCCATCAAAACTATCGAAGCTTTCAAGACCTACACAAGAACGCCAGAAGTGACATGATGTTGTGAAGGATGTGATTAACAAAACGTCTATCTCACTTCCCTTATTCGCGTTATTGTAGTGATTTTCTTTCCTTATTCGCACGATCGTAATGATTTAATTCCCCTATTCGCTTCATCAAAAGAGAATTTGCTTACCCTACTTGAGTTATTGAAAGAGGATTTGCTCCCTTCATTCATGTTATCACAAGAGTTGTTCGATCAGATCCACTTAAACTAGCAACTGTATCTATTGGATGGAAAGGCTGCCAATGAACTAAAAGAGCTAGATTCACTTCCCTTATTCACATAATTGAAAAAAGGATTCGTTTCCCACAATCGCATTATCGAAGGAAGATTTACTTTCCATATTCGCGTTATCGAACTAGCTAGATTCGCGTCCCTTATTCAACCTACATTACAAAATTCAAAGGCAAAGCCCTATCTCGCTAAGGCACTCAAAGCCCTTATCTTACTAAGGCAATAAAAGCCTTACTTTTCTAAGGCAAAAGTACTTCATGGCACTGAAAGCCCTTATCTCACTAAGGCATCAAAAGCCCTTATCTCAGTAAGGCAAAAGCCCATTTCACTATGGCATTCAAAGCCCTTATCTCACTAAGGCGAAAGGCCATGCCACTATGGCGCTAAATGCCCTTATCTCACTAAGGCAACAAAAACCCTTATCTCAGTAAGGCAAAAAGCCCATTTCACTATAGCATTCAAAGTCCTTATCTCACTAACGCACCAAAAGCTCTTATCTCACTAAGGAAAAAGCCTATACCACTATAGCACTCATAGCCCTTATCTCATTAAGGCACCAAAAGCTCTTATCTCACTAAGGAAAAAGCCCATACCAGTATGGCACTAAAAGCCCTTATCTCGTTAAGGCATTAAAAGCTCTTATCTCTCTAAGGTAAAAGTACTCCATATCACTATGGCATTAGAAGCCCTTATCTCACTATGGAAAAAACCTATATCACTATGTCATTTAAAGCTCTTATCTCACTAAGGCAATAACACCTCATAACATTATGGCATTCAAAGGCCTTACATCAAGAAGATGCTAATTTTGGAACCAACTTTTTAGCCTTCTCACATTACAAAAATTTTCTACAAAAGGAACTGAAGCCCTTACAATATAAGGGAACACATGATAAAATTGACTATTCAGTTGTAATCATCAAAATTATAACCGAGGAATCCAAGTGATTCGTCAAAACACCGAGTAAAAGATCTATTAAAGACATGACATGCCAATACAGTATGTGGACACTCCATGCACATTATTCTTTATAAGAGCCAATTATGAATTGATCTCATAAATATTTTCATACGAAGAATGAACACGTCAGTTCAAGATGCGGACCGATGAATATATGAATCGATGAATCAAACAAATTGAAGAGATCGTCCAACATATTAATGTTGAAAGCTTATTATCAAAACAATACTCATCAAGTATAAATGAAAGAAAAGAACTCAATTTGTTAATCCAAATCATGTGGGATTATATTCAATCCATCCAATGCTATTTCATAACGGGAATCGAAAACAATGAGCTTGCTTAGCCATTTCTTTGATCAAGGGAATCGAGAAAACATCACCTTTGAATGATTAAATTTATCAAAGCCTAGTAAATACGAACACATCGTATTCGTCGGATCACAAAACATCATCTCAAAATGATCATCGTTATCAAAGTTCAAAGAAGACATGCTATTCACAGGATGGCAGAACATCACCTTCGAATAATCAACCTTATCAAAGCTTGGTAAATACAAACACATCGTATTCATTGGATGACTATACATCACCTTAGAGTGACCAGCCTTACCAAAGCCCGGTAGATATGACTACATGTTATTCACCAGATGACATATAATCATCTCGAAATGATCACTTATCAAAGTCTACTAAATACAAATAGATCAAATTCACTGATTGGTAAAACTTACAATAGAATGACCAACCTCATCAAAGCCTAATGAAAATGAGTACATATTATTCGGGAGATGATAAAACATCACACTGTTCAATGTATCTGCGTACATTACATTATAAGTGAATACTATATTCGCCTAAAATATACTCGACATTCATATTCAAAAGCAAGCATGAAGCCCTTATATCATTAATGTGCGAAAACCCTTACTTTGCTTATACATTCAAAAGCCCTTACTCAGCTAAGGCATTTAATAAATATAGGATTCAAGTCATGCGAACACAAATACAATAGTTCAACCAGTACGTATTCAAATGGCTTGACAAATAATCATACGATGCCTTTGTATTCACATATAAACTTATTTCTAATCGATTTAACAAGCTATACCTCACTTAGTGAGTCTTAAAATATATCCATTCAAATGATCACAACATATAATCCATGAATTGCTTAATCCTCAGTTCGCATGATCATGACGTTGCAACTATTCGCTTAATCCATGCTTCACTTAATCTTCAATTCGCAAGATCATGACCTTACAACTATTCACACAATTCATGCTTCACTTAATCTTTGATTCGCATGATCACGACCTTACAACTATTCACACAATTCATGCTTTACTTAATCTACAAATCGCAAAATCACTACCTTATAAGTAATTTCACATTCCATGCTTGGCGTAATATGTAGTCCGCATCATCACAAGCAATCCATGCTTCGCTCAATCCTAAATTCATATAATCATGGCTTGACAACTGATCAAACCTTCCCTACTTCTGTTATACTCATCTAAATCGATCAAATGAACGACAATCACAATGCGGGAAGCATACTTTCCTTATTATTTCTTCAATCGTTTTACACTCAAGTTCCTCCATAAGATATTGATCTGGATTATAAAAATGCATGAAATATGCACTACCATCTTCATCATTTCGATAATGTGAACTGGCTAACACATCGCAAGCACGGAGCCTTCCAATGCCACGATCAATTGGCATTTATAGGCACAAAGCCTTCCAATGCTATGTTTTGTTGGAGTTCATAAGTATATGTCCTTCCAATTCAAAGATCAGTTGACATTATCAAAGCATGAAGCCTTCTAATACCACAATCATACCTTATAAAAGCCTAATCCATAAAGTTTAAGCAAGTAAAAAACGTATCAGAACTTTCCAAAGCCACCATAAGAGCATTTAAAAAAAGCCTGCCTTAGCGGATGATATATTTGATAAAAGCTATTATTGTGATAAGGTATTCATCATGAACCAACTACTCAATCGATGTACAGTATAAAGACTCATTGGCATTAAAGTGCCTAGGATTAAAAGGGAAGGAATAGAAAAATGACTACTCAGTCATAACTAATATCAATAAAAATTGAAGAGACCATTCAACACATATGAAGAAGTCAATCCAACAAAATAACTTCTAGAAATATCGAGAAATGCCAATGAAATACAAATTAGTGGTCAGGTTCTACTAACAACATATTCGAGATACAACTTACTCCACTCACGATCAATGTGTGCTCGACCGGACGATCACACATTTATTCTTTGGTGTATCCAACCAGAATCAGCATATTTTCCACGATTATTCAAATATTAGATTGACAAACCATTCAAAGTCTCTAATACATAAATGCATTGTACTTTCCTACTTTGCATGGTAAATGGGCAAGGGCCTAACACCAGATTCTCCAACTCATCCAAGATGCAAAGCATTCATTATGCAAATTTCTCAACAACACCAAGATTTCTCCAACTCATCCAAGATGCAAACCATTCATTATGCAAATTTCTTAACAACACCAAGATTTCTTCAACTCATCCAAGATGCAAAGCATTCATTATACAAATTTTTTAACTCATTCGAAACCCGAATGAAGGCCTAACCCGGAGAATTCTCCAACACATTAATAATGTCATGCATCCATAATGTAAACACTCGAATAATCTAATACTTTGGCCATCGAGCTAATATGAACTCTCTAAAAGGATATATAATAATCACAGATGAAGACCTCTACCTAGGCCAAGAATGATATCGAACAAAGCACGAAGCACTCACTATTAAACATACCACCATTGTATTCGTTCGCTTTATTGACCAATGGATATAAGGAAGCATTCACATAATCCCAATCAATAGTCTAACTTGACTAATACCAATATGTATCATGACTAATTGGAACATATTCCATTCCACATTATTTTACAACACATATATGTTGGAATACATCTCATTCCATTCACCAAACATCCAAGAATTTATTGGGTCAAATTTTTAACCCTTACCGACATAAAAGGTATCAAGCTATTGGATTGGATAAAATGCTCCCTACCAACAGTCAAGCTTTCATACAAAAACATCCAACTAGCACTCAACGTTGAGCGTATGAGCAATATTCAACTTCAATGCTTCAATAATTGGGCTCCCCAACATCCAACTTCAAGCTTTCACATCAGAATCAACATCTTTCTCATTTAGCTTGGGAGCCTTACACTATCAGGTTCTAGCCCCTCACAAACTTCAATGCATCGCTAACAAGTCCATTCATGAAAGCTAGCTACTTAACAACACCAAGGCATCGATAATGAGTCAATTCATGACAGCTAGCTCCTCATAAACTTCAATGCTTTGCTGATTGCTTATGTCATGACAACAAGTTGCTTGCTCTTTGGATCTCTAACGATCTCATTCCAAAGATAACATCTAAAACAAAAGATACACATTACAAAAATCCTTACTTTGTCAAAACATTTAAAGCCTTTATATCAATAGGCATTCATCCTAAGCCTACAAAGGCACCTCTAAAGATGTATCAATCAACAGAAACTCATGTCCAAAGCTTTTATATCATTAATGCAATAAAAGCACTCTTCTTTAAAGACATGTAAATCATCAATGTCTCGCATTTTGTTGCACCATGCAAAGTCTCACCTCTTTACACCATGCAAAAACTCTTTCGAATACCCTTCGCACCATGTAAAGTCTCCTCTATTCGCACCATGCGAAGGTTCTCTACTAATATATAGTTATAAGATGTATTATTTTGAATGTGTACTCTTAACAATTACATCAATGTATTTTCCCATCAAATTTGGGGGGGGGGGGGGGGAGGGGACAACTTGACACGGGCTATAGAAAATCCAACCCAAGCCTATTACGCAGATATGGCCCAAAACCCACAACCCACACTCAAAACCCCTATAAAAGGGCAATCTCTCACATGAAAGGTAAGAGCTCATCTTCTACTACTCTCTCTCTCTCTCTCTCTCTCTCTCTCTCTCTCTCTCTCTCTCTCTCTCTCTCTCTCTCTCTTTACTTCTTCATATCTCTCTAAGGTAAATATACTGACTTAGGCATCGGAGGGGTTTCAACCAACCCACCCCCCTTTGTCTTCTTTCACTTGTGTAGATCACAGGTTTACAAGCCTTGGAGATGGATTCCGTACCAATTACAAAACTAAACTTCTCGTATTCATTCATTGTCTAAGTCCCCAAATATATATATTATGTTTAAAGTATAATTTTTTAATACTAAGTGACCTTAAGTAGATGCATGTTATTTTTTTAAAAAAAATATGCCTCATTTGGGCTTACATTAAATGGAAAGAAAAATCTCCAACATGCCTCAGATGTGACTCAAACCTGAGAGATCTAAAGGTCACAACTTCAGTGTTAACCACTTAGCCAACACCTCAATCATGAATATGATTTCATGTGTGTCCATTTATAAATATTTATAGTAGAATTGTGTTATAATTGATAAAGTATATATTAAGTATGCCTCATTTTAGTTATCATTATTTTATAAAAGAATGAAATTATATTTATGACTATATTTTATGTTCTATATTTATAAATACATCCCTATATTTTTATTATTTACATGTTTCTCCACAGTTTTGAAACCTATATTTTTTAGAAATAACGTTTCCCAATTTTCATTTTTGTGCTACCTAGGTAATGATCTAAATCTATTAGTTAATATTCTACAGATGGAGTCAGCTTAGAGACCAAGGAACTAGCCATTTTTGCATAGTTGATGCTGATCGAAATGCTGTATCGATGACAACAACGATAAATTACATTTTTGGGGATGGAATTCTCTCTCGTTCTACAAGCATTGTGCTCAATAACTAGATGGGCGATTTCTTTGCACCGACAGAAATTACCCTCGACATGCTTCCCCCTGCTCTCGCGAATTTTATAGAACCCAAGAAGAGACCCTTGTCTTCTATGACCCCAATAATTGTCACCAGGGTACGACTTTTATTTTATAGTGTTTTTTACGAACTGTAAGACATAGGTCTTTAATTTGTGATTTTGTTCTATGATCAATGAAGGATGATCAGGTGGTAGGGGTTTTAGGCGGGAGTGGAGGAATGCGCATCATTCCAGCAATAGTACATGTTTTTATTAACCATTTTGTGTTGGGGATTGAACCTTTAATTACAGTTCAAAGGGCAAGGATCTAGCACAAGGTAAAAGAACTGTATATTTTTTTACCTTTTAAAATCGAGCTTAATGCATCATAAGGTACTGAACTTATCCCAAATATCCTACTGCCTCCTTAAACTTTCAAAATGACGTCGTAGCTCCCTCAACTTTCAAAAAGTGCACCACTTTGCTCCTTGAATGCCACTTGTTAGCTTAAATTTGGTATAACTTTTCAAAGATGTCATTTTTTTTATTTTCGCTATTCAATCAGAAATTGACAAGTGTGGTGTACTTTTTAAAAATCTAGGGAGCTAGGGTCAATTTGAAAGTTCAGAGAGGCTATACATTTTTTGGAACAAGTTCAGGTACCTACTAATGCATTGGACCTTTAAACTGCGAAGAGACCATTGACTCATCCTTGCTTTTGTGCATTTAATCCCGAACACTGTAAGGTATAAGAACTGGACTATTATTAATGGCAAGCATATAGAACTTGTAGAGGAAACAAAGGCATCATTGAGGGAAAAAGGGCACGAATTGAAGGCAATGCAAGGTGGCACTATTGTGCAGCTTGTCGTTCAAAACCTCGAAAACCTAATTGTCAAGGATAGAGAAAATGGGAGAGATTTCTCATGGAAACCAAATTTTGCATGGAAGGCTTACTGCAGTAAGTGATCCTAGAAAGGATGGGAGGCCAGCTGCTATATAGTTGAACCAAATTAAAAGATAAGGTGAGGGATATTGGCAGTATACACATTTTAGTGTGTGAAAATGTATACATATAACTTGTGAGTAGTATACTACTGTACTAAAAGTCTTTATACTTGTACACATTTCATATGCAAATTAACAGACTTGAAAGGTTCATCATATATCATAGGGCCTAATACACTGGGACCCCTTGAACTTGGCCCTAAACGTATGTGCACTCCCTAAACTTTCAACTATTTCAAATAACCCCTAAATGCCATGTGTTAGATTTTGGTAGAAGAGAAATATTACAAAAATGACATCTTTGTATAGTCAAAAAAACCAGAAGCTGACATATGGCATTCAAGGACAAACCGATGCATTTTTTCCAAGTTCAAGGGGTAATTGAAACATTTGAAAGATTAGGGGGAAAATAGGCATTTAGGGACAAGTTTAGGGGGGCTCGATGTTTTAGGCTTATATCATATGTAAAAGTGTTATATGAATGGAGTTCATTTCATCAAGTCAAGCAGATCCTGAAATCTATACATGCCTTAATTTGCTAAAGGGAAAAGTACACAAATGGCCTAAAGCTTATAGATAATTTCAGCCAGAACTTTAGGGCATAACTTAATACTTAGAACAAACATCATCAACAACTTATGTACGTTTCTTCCAAAACCACAACTTCTGTAAGTTCCAGTTAACCTTCAATCCTGATTTCAAATGTCAGTGTTCATCCACCTCTCCATAATTTTAAATTACTCTCCATGTAGTTTTCATCTCCACGATTTTGCCATAACTCTTTATTTTAGTTTAGAAATTAAAATCAGAACCAAATCTCATATTCAGATTCAACAAATCAAAGGTGAATCTAAGTTATGAAACTAAGAACCGAAAGTATAATTCAAATACATGATTAGAAGCTTAACATAATTTTGATTGTTGAAAATGAAAAGCCAAACCCCTTCTCCTTCTGATACAATAGATGATTATGCTTTATTTTGTTTTTCGTACATGGTATAATGCTGGTATAAAATTGGTTTTTGTTTGATTTCATTAATAAAATAGATGCTTATGTTTGGTTTTATTTTTCACACATTGTATAATGCTAATATCAAGTGGTTTTTATCTGATTCTTTCATAACATAGATGTTTCATGTTTTGTTTAATCACATTTGGTATAATGCTGGCATAAAGTTATTTTTGTTTAATTTCTTTCGTAAAATAGATGCTTATGTTTGATTTTATTTTTAACACCTAGTATAATGCTGATATAAAGTGGTATTTGTTTGATTTCATTCATAAAATAGATGTTCATGTTTTATTTTATTTTTCACACCTGGTATAATGCTGGTATAATGTGGTTTTTGTTTGGTTTCTTTCATAATGTAGATAATATGTTGGTATAATGCTGGTGTAAAATTGTTTTTATTTAATTTTTTTATGAAATAGATGCTTATGTTTGGTTTTTTTAAAAACCCTCGAAGGAACAACATGTCCCTCCAAAGGAAAAAAACTTAGGGTGGGTGAAAATTTCGGGGCGGACAACCCAACTAGGTTGGCACCTCCGCTTGCCTACAAAACAACCACCTCTCTTTTCATTAAAATAAAATCGAACTCAAGGTCTCAAGATGAGACCATGAGCAAATCAGTTAAAAGAGAGTAGCAAACTTGGAAAATTGAATACATCGAATGCTACAAAATTAACATGACACCTCCTATACTTAAAAATAAACCAACAAAGATAAATGCTTGAACCGAGAATGTCATCTGAGCCCATCGTACCTTCAAACACAAATTTATTTCTTCATTTCCATAAAGCCCCTGCAATCAAAAACCATAAAGAGGTTCCAAAATCCCTTCCAATTCCTACTGAGAAATATTCACGCTAAGTGAGCAAAATATCAACCCCCGTTCAAGGCATAAACACTGAAACACCAAACACTTGAACGCTTATGCCCAAACCTTATAGCTATTCATGCAATGCAATAAAGCGTGATCCATTGTTTCTTCCATATCACAGAACAGGCACTTACCATCTGTAATGGCTTGACAATTTTGACCAAAAAGAACCTTCATATTGGTAGTTTTCTATAAAAAACAAGCCATCCGAAAAAGCAAACTTTAGGAAGAAGACATGCATCCCAGACCAACGTAAAATCGGTATTCAGTTTCGGCCATTGAGTTGTTTTTAAAAACTTGAGCAAAAGGACACCGTCAAATACATCTTCTTCTCCCCTAACATCCAAACAAAACGATCTATTGCCCCAAAGAAAATAGGTTGCCGCTGCTGCCCCTGACCCAAGCCAGCGTCATCTACACCCTTTAAAAACAACGCCGGACTAGTATAATGTTGGTATAATGGTTGTATAAAGTTGTTTTTGTTAGACTTCTTTCATAAAATAGATGCGTATGTTTGGTTCTATTTTTAACGCCTCGTATAATGCTGGTATAAAGTGGTTTCAATTTGATTTCTTTCATAAAATAGATTCTTATGGTTTTGGCTCTTTACATCAAGTATAATGTTGGCATAAAGGAGTTTTTATTTAACTTCTTTCATATCATAGTTTTTTAATGTTTTGTTTAATCACACCTTGTATAATGCTGGTATAAAGTTGTTTTTTTACTTCATTCATAAAATATGTTTTTATGTTTGGGTTCGTTTTAACACCTAGTATGATGCTGGTATAAAGTGTTTTTTGTTGATTTCATTCATAAAATAGATGCTTGTGTTTGGTTTTGTTTTTCACACCTGGTATAATGCTAGTATAAAGTGATTTTTGTTTGATTTCTTTCATAACATATATGTTTAATGTTTTGTTTAATTACACATGATATAATTTTTTTTGTTTTGATTTCTTTCATAAAAGAGATGCTTATTTTTTGTTTTGTTTTTAACACCTAGTATAATTCTGGTATTATACTAGTATAAAGTTTTTTTTGTTTGACTTCTTTTATAAAATAGATGCTTATGTTTGGTTTTATTTTTAACACCTACTAGAATGCTGGTATAATGTGGTTTTGGTTTGATTTCTTTCATAAAATAGATTCTTATGATTTTGGCTCTTTACATCTGATATAATGTTGGTATAAAGTGGCTTTTGTTTGATTTCTTTGAAAACATAAATGCTTATTTTGGTTTTATTTTTCACATCTGGTATAATACTAGTATAATGCTGGTATAATGTTGTTTTTCTTTGGTTTCTTTTATAAAATAGAGGTATATCACATGTTGTATAATGCTAGTATATCACACCTAGTATAATGCTGGTATATCATCTGTTACATATCTTTAAAAAAAACTCAAAAAAGTATATCTTCTTGTATCTACTTTCGAAGATAAAAATGAGACGAACAAAAAACTCTAGAACGACATATCAAAAAAACCAACGGTTTGTGAGACAAATGCAAAATAAAGTAAAAAAATAAAAAAAAATGAAGGAGTCGGAATTCCTATGTAGGAGAAAGAAGAACGTACAAGAAGAAAAAGAGAAATTTAAAAAGTTACCAAAAAGTTAATTATAAAAATAGAGGCATATTGTGTAAATATTTTATCCAACCCCTACATTTCTTAAAATTTGTCTTTGCCAAATATATGAACCAAAATAACAAGTTCTTCATTTACTAAAGGAAGAATTTATATGCATTTTTGAGCTTAGTGTATATAGAGCAACAACATAAATATGGTCGGTCCTAACATTTTGAGGGCCCTAGCCAAAATTAGAAATAAGGACCCATTTGATTAAAAAAATCATGTTAAAGTGAAATATTTTTAATATATTGCATGATTTTAAGGTTTTTTTAGTGTATGTTAATAATTTGAGTCATTTACATTGAAAAAAAATCATGAAATATTTTGAAATTTCTATATACATATTCATATTTATAAAATTTGAGGCCCCTTTCAACCGTGGGCCCTAGGTCATCGCACTCTCCGCCTATGCTCAGGGTCGGCCTTAAGCATGAATGTAAATGCAAATTCATGTGAAATTCACGAGCATATTGATTTACTTTACAATTAGTTTTTTTTCATGATGTTTTATCCATGAGCTGTGTTGGGGCTAGGATATTAGCTTTGCTTGTTTCAATAACACAACCATTTATTAATGGGAGGCCGTGTGTGCCCTTTCCCTTGGGTAGGGAAGTTAAGCAAGGCGATCCAATATCCCCTTTTTTTTGTTGTGGCTGTTGAGGGATTGAAGCAACTTTTTGAAGCTAGTGTTCGAAAAGGCCTCCTGCCTGGGTTTTGATTGGATGGATCTGATGTTGATATGTCGATACTCTAGTTTGCAGATGATACGCTATGCTTCTTACCTACAGATAAGTCCCTCTTACCTATTTTTATTCGTATTCTTCGTTGCTTTGAGTTAGTGTGAGGTCTGCGTATTAATTATTATAAGAGTTCTATTATGGGTATTAATGCTTCTGATATGGTAGTCCAAGCATGTGCGAACAAACTGGGATGTAAGGTTGAGTGCCTTCCAATTATGTATTTAGGTTCCCCGATTAGTGTGAGACGTATTCCTATCTCCTAGTGGAATGTTTTGATGGGTAAGTTCCATAATCGTTTGTCTAGTTGGAAGGGTCATTCCTTGTCCTATGTTGGGCGGGTTGTGCTGATTAAATCGGTGCTTGCATCTCTACCAATATATCTTCTTTTGTTGAATAGGATCCCTTCGTCGGTTAATATTAAGCTTGTTCAGTGCATGGGGAATTTTTTATGGAACCGGGATGCCAATGTTAGGGCTACCAAAAAGTTTGGGGGGTCTTTTTATTAGAGATTTTAAGCTTCTGAACTATAGCCTTCTTCTAAAATGGCTATGGAAACTGAGGACCTCGGATACTAGCTCCTTATGGTTTGAGATATGTGTTAGTAGATACGGTTTTACTTCCTAGGTGTCTGTTAAAAATTATGACGTTCATCGACTATCTCATATTTGGCATGATATTATATCTTATTCCATTAAGAATAATATCTATTGGGATTTCTTTTCCTCTGAGGTACGGGCGGAGGTTGGGAATGGTGTGACTTGTTCCTTTTGGCACGATAATTGGACCTCAAATCAACCCTCATTGTCATTGTTTCCGGATTTGTACCACTTATGTAATCGCAAGACATGCCCGGTCTTAGAGGGTTGCAACACTATGTTTGATGAGATAGGAGAGGTGATCGTATTTCTCCAATACCAATACTGGCAGGAGACTTGTGTATATATATTAATTAGGGTTTAGCAAATTACATTGACAACTATAACCCTATAATAATTTATACAATTATATTTACATAAATAATAAATACACTAACATCCCCCCTCAAGCTGAGCTAGGGTGGAGACTATAGCCAACTTGTCTCTAAGAAAACGGAAGCGTGTGGATGACAACGGCTTGGTTAATATGTCGGCTATTTGTTCTTCAGTCGAAATGTACCGCACATATAACTACTTAGACGACACCCTCTCTCGAACAAAATGAAAGTCAAGTTCAAGGTGCTTTCTACGGTTATGGAAAATTGGATTAGCCGTTAGGTATGTTGCGCTTAAGTTGTCACACCATAGTGTAGAGGAACACGGTAAAGGAAAACCAATGTCTGATAATAGCATACCAATCCATGCTAATTCAGACATAGCTGTAGCAAGAGCAAGATATTTAGCTTCAGTCGAAGATTGGGAAACTGTCTATTCTTTCCTTGATGACCAGGAGATAATGTTAGTCCCATGGTAAATTACAAAACCAGTTGTAGATCGCCTATCATCTGGATCACCCACCCAGTCTGAATCCGAATAGCCCTAAATCTGAACCCGAGGTTGACAGGTATAGTGCAAACCGAGAGAAATGGTTGACCACAGATATCTCAGGATTCTTTTTAAGGCTTGCCAGTGAATATCAGTAGGACTGTGCATATATTGTGCTACCTTATTCATCGAAAATGCAATGTCCGGTCTCGTGATTGTCAAATATTGTAAGCCGCCAACCAAGCTACGATAAAGGGTGGCATTCTCAAGAGGAGTTCCAGTTGAAGCTTAAATTCTAGCAGTGGTAGCTGTTGGTGTTGACACTCCTTTTCAATCCCCCATTTTGGCCTTTATTAATAAGTCCCGGATGTACTTTTACTAGTTGACAAGTAAAGCATTTGAATCAAGATGAAATTCCACACCAAGGAAAAATCTGGCTGCCCCTAAATTCTTAATAGCAAAATGTAATTGTAAATGACGAATCACTTCAGCCTCATAGTTCAGATCATTGCTCATAAGCAAAATATAATCCACGTGAATCAAGCAAAAAATTGTAGTTGAACCTCGACGGAAGTGATACAAAGAGACATTCGCCTTTGAAGGATGAAAACCGAACGCTACTAAGGCTTGAGTTAGCCACCGATGCCACATACGTGGTGATTGTTTTAGACCATACAAAGATTTGAGTAATTGACAAACATGATAAGGGCGAGTGGAGTCAATAAAACCAGGTGGTTGTGTCATGTAGACCAGTTTGTCAAGGTCACCATGAAGGAAAGCATTTGAGACATCTAGATGAGTGATTGACCAATCAAATGAAACTGCTAAAGAGGGTAGTAGACAAATTGTGGTAGGTTTCACTACTGGACTAAAGGTGTCATGATAGTCGAGACCCAGTCTTTAATGAAAACCTTTAGCTACCAATTGTGCTTTATGCCATTCATTGGATCCATCCGGGTGAAGCTTGGTTTTGAACACCCATTTACAGCAAATAACATTAGAATGAGTCGGAGGGGGCACTAGCTTCCATGTGCCATTTTAACTTAGAGCGTTAAACTCCTCGGACATTGCCTTACTCCAAAAATCATATTTGGATGCCTCACTAAAATAGGTTGGGTCATGAGATGCAATAGTTGTCAGGTTGGATTTTGGTTTAGGTAAGTGGCCAGTTGATTGTCGGGTTCTCATTGTCTTTGGTGGAGGTGGTGGTTTTAAGTTTCATTTGGGTGGATTAGTGGGTTTTATTTTTGGGTAATTAGATTTGGGAAATTGTAGTAGGTCAACTATCAGTGGATGGGCTGGTAATTGTGTCATAGATTGGGTATTTCTAGGTGATTTTGACGTTGTGGCTGGTGTTGTAGTGGATAGTGATGTTGGCGGGTTTAGTTGAGGGCGTTGGGTAGTTGGTGCTGCTGAATGTCTAGGTTGAGGAGTTGTGGATGGACGGTGTGGTGTTAGTGAGGCCAAAGGTCCAGGTATAGGCTAAAGATGAATGGTGGGTGCAATATTTGGTTCGGATAATGTAGCAGGAGCAATAGCTTCACTCAAGTCTGAATAAGGGAACACCTGCTCATCAAAGACAACATGACGTGAGATAAAGAGTTTGTTAGTATGAGGATCCAAGCAACAATATCCCTTATGAATTCTACTATAACCTAGGAAAATGCACTTTAAAGAGTGATAATGCAACTTATGAGGGGAGTATGGTCGAAGCCAAGGGTGGCATAGACAACCAAAAATACGTACTGACAAATAATCAGGTTAAGTGGCAAATAACTTCGAAATAGGAGAAGCATGATTCATAGTAGGAACATGCATACGATTAATCAGATAAATAGCAGTGTCAAAGCATTAGACCAGGATTTCATAGGCAAATTTGCTCGATTTAACAAGGAAAGATTCGTTTCAACAACATGACAATGCTTTCGTTCCGCAGGCCCATTTTTCTTCGAGGTATATGGACACGACAACCTGTGAACAATTCCATTTTCAGTAAGATAATTTTTCATGGCAATAAATTCACCACCCCCATCAGATTGGAGAATTTTGATAGGGCGACCAAAAAATTTCTTAACCATAGAATGAAATTTAATAAACGTAGATAAGACTTCGGACTTATAACGCAAGAAAAATATCCAACTATATTTGCTGAAAGAATCATAAAGTAATAGATAATACGAAAATCCATCATGTCATTGAATTAGGGAAAGCCCCCAAACATCCGAACAAATTAAATCTAACGGTCCAGACACTACAGAATCAGACAAAATAAATGGTAGTTTGTGACTTTTGCTAACCGCACAACTAGAACATAAACTAGATTGAGACTCATTATTCTTGGAAGAAAAATCGATCTGCTGACTACGAAGGAGACGGCAAACAATTGGAGCTACTGGATGACCAAGCCTCTCACGCCAGGTGGACAAAGAGGTTAGATAACACTTCACTGGACCACACAAACTCGACGGAAGTGCATAAAGACCATTCGGGCCTTGTAGAAGTACCTGTTTCAAATTCAGATCCTTCTGTAACACCCCCTATAGGGAGCGCCATGGTAACTATAAACACCCAATAAACAACTCTACTCTACTATATAGAGTTCAATACTTACAGATTTCATACGTACAAATACAAATATAGCGTTTCCAACTCCAAATTATTTCTCAAAATATTTCTCAATACTAATTATTCTACAAATATTTCTCAATGCTACTTTGTATTTCTCACACTATCTAGTACATGCCATTATTCTACAAACCATAATATTACATTAAAATATATATCCACCTCGAGTCTTTCCTTATTTGCTCTTCAAGCTGATCCACTTATTCCACTTTGGTCCAAGCTATCTACAAGTTCTCCACCTACATGTAGAAAAAAAACTACACGCTAAGCAATTTGCTTAGTGGTGTCCATAAAAGAAATACAATAACTTTGAATATTTTTAAAATAGAAACAAAGTATATTTATAAGTCAAAAATAAATTAACCAACTTTATGGAGCCAAATCACAAAACTTATATAGTAATCCTTTCAAAGTACAATCAAATTTGTATCCAATTTTTCCAAACACTTTAACCACATATTGCCCAAAGTAAACAAGTCTTGAATAACGGTAAAATGGATACGGGAGCGGACAAGCCCGAAGCCGAAGCTTCAAAATCAATATATCGGTCAAGCCCGAAGTCGAAGCTTCAAAATCAATATATATATATATATATATATATATATATATATATATATATATATATATATATATATCATAATATCGGCCAAAGCCCGAAGCCAAAGCTTCAATTGTTTGTACAGTACTGTACCCCCCTTTATTGGCCCCAACCTACCCTGACCCGTATTCTACTCGTTTAATAAGGGCAATAAATCAAAGTAACATCTTAAAAATTCCAGTATAAACCATCAATCATAATTCAACATAACTTTAGTAATTAAGAAGTCCAAATCCCAAATTTTTAAGCATCAAACTTCAATTAAAACTCAATAAAATCAATATTCATACTTTCCTGAATTTTTCCAGGTTTCGTAACCTGACTTCCCCTGCATTTTTCGCTATCAAAACATCATCCAATCAAAGAACTTTCTTCTAAATATAATTAGACACATGTCTTAGCTTTCTAAAGCCACCAGAATCACAGAAATCTAAATTTTTTAACCAAAGTTATGATCAAAATACTAAACAGTGTACAAAGCTGAGATTTTCCGAAAACAGATTTCATGGCTCAACTTCAAACGAGAATTTCACATTGAAAACGAACGAAATTCAACAAGGTTTCTTCTGAGCATATATTCCTTACTTTCTGTAGATATCAATAGAATCACGAATTGTTCAAATCGGATTTATATAACGAGAGAAAAAATTAAAACAAAACAGGTATACAATCTGGAAAATTTTCCGAAAAACCGAGAAATCAAAATTCGAGACACAAACCTTTTTCTATGCTCTTTCTAGCTCTCTTCTACCTCTTTTGCCTTTGATTTACTTGCAATAGCTTCCTCTACCAGCCATATATAATTCTATCAAGATATTGTAAAAATAAACTTCCTAATACCATAAATATGCTTAATCTACCATGAATTCTACTAATTAAACTTTAATTTCACCAAAAATCACTCACCTCAAACTCGGGTTACTATTCATCCGAACCTTAAAATATGAAATCCTCCTCTTCTAGTCTTGATTGACTAAAATTGATGCTAATAGAGGGCCTAAGGATCGATTTCTAACAAGAATTCGAAGTTGAATCGAAGAAATCGGAAGTTTTTGGATTATAGAAAATTTGATTAAAGAGAGGAAGAATGGAGATGGAAGTGAAGAAATGATGGATATGGAAATGAAGAGGCTGGAATGTGTATTTATTTTTGTTTTTTTTTTTGGATAAATAATTAAATGTCCATTTCATCCTTCTTACTTAACTAGCTCTTATTTCCTCATGCCTTATATCCAATAACAATAATAATAACTACAAAAATAATTTCTATGATATTTTTAATACCATAGTAATTTATTACAAGCAAATTTTGGAAATTTTGGTTCGTTACAATTCTCCCCCTCTTATGAATTTTCATCCCGAAAATTCCCTCAAAACAGTTGCGGATATTGAGTTTTCATTGTATCCTCCGGTTCCCAAGTTGCTTCTTCAACCTTATGATTCCTCCAAAGTACTTTTACCAAAGGAATAGACTTGTTTCTCAATTGTTTAACCTCTCTCGCCAAGATTTGTACCGGTTCCTCTTCATACGTCAGGTCGGGTTCGATTTCTATGACATCAGGAGATAAGATATGTGATGGATCTGATCTGTATCTCCTTAACATTGACACATGGAACACATTATGAATTTTGTCGAGTACTGGAGGTAGTGGCAACCGATAAGCTACCGGTCCAACCTTCTCTATAACCTCATATGGGCCAATGAATCTCGGACTGAGCTTGCCTTTCTTGCCAAATCGCAGGACTTTCTTCCAAGGAGATACTTTGAGAAATACTTTATCTCCCACTTCATAAGTAATGTCTTTTCTTTTTAGATCAGCATAAGATTTTTGTATATCCGATGCAGCCTTCAATCTCTCTTGAATAAGTTTTACCTTCTCCTTTATCTCCTGAATCAAATCCACCCCCACAATCTTGTTTTCACTAAGTTCGGTCCAATATAATGGAGTTCGACATTTTCTTCCATGCAATGCTTCATATGGCGCCATTTGTATGCTTGACTGATAGCTGTTATTATAGGCAAACTCTATGAGGGACAAATACTTATCCCAACTTCCCTCAAATTCAATGATACAACTTCTCATCATGTCTTCTAACACCTGAATTACTCTTTCAGATTGACCATCTATTTGAGGATGAAATGAAGGACTAAAATGAAGCTTACTACCTAAGGCTTCTTGCAACTTCTTCCAAAATCTCGAAGTAAATCTTGGATCTCGGTTAGAAATGATTGAAATAGGCACTCCGTGTAGCCTTACTATCTCATCTATATATAACTGAGCCAACTTATCAAGTGAATAATCCATCCTAACTGGAAGAAAGTGGGCAGACTTTGTCAATCTATCTACAACAACCCACACTGCATCATGTTTCTTCTGTGTAAGTGGTAAAGACGTCACGAAGTCCATTGTGATTCTTTCCCATTTCCATTCTGGAATTGTTATTGGTTGCAACAATCCAGAAGGAACTTGATGTTCTGCTTTCACCTGTTGACAAGCTAGACATTGAGCAACATAGTTAGTAATGTCTTTCTTCATTTTTCCACCAATAATGGCTCTTCAAATTTTGGTACATCTTGTTTGCTCCTGGATGCATCGCATAAGGACTACTATGCCCCTCTTGTAAGATATTCTTCTTTAATTCTTCATTGTTTGGCACACACAGTCTATCTTTAAAATATAGACATCCATCTTCTCGAACCATATAGTCGTCTATGATACCCACTTGTGTCTTTGCTCGAATGACCTTGAAGTCATCATCTCCATTTTGTGCTTGCTTAACCTATTATAGTAGTACAGGTTGAATCTTCAATTCTGCAATTAAGGCTCCACTACTGGTAAGAGCTAACCATGTATTCATAGCCCTTAGTGCCATCATTGTCTTTCTGCTGAGAGCATCTACCACTACATTAGCCTTTCCTGGATGGTAATCAATAAGACAATCATAATCTTTAATGAATTCCATCCACCTTCTTTGCCTTAAATTCAACTCTTTCTGTGTTGGTAAATATTTCAAGCTTTTGTGATCTGTGTAAATATAACATTTTCTCCATAAAGATAATGTCACCAAATTTTCAAGGCAAAGACTATTGCAGCCATTTCCAAATCATGAGTAGGATAATTACTTTCATGATTCTTCAATTGCCTGGAAGCATAGGCAATCACTTTTCCTTCTTGCATCAAAACACACCCAAGACCACTATGAGAAGCATCACTATAGATTATGAATTCTTTTCCAGGCTCTGGTTGGGTAAGGATGGGTGCTTCTATTAACATCGCTTTCAACTTCTCAAAACTTTCTTGACACTTGTGATTCCACTCAAATTTTGCATTCTTTTGAAGTAGTTTTGTCAGTGGGTCAGCAATGACTGAAAATCCCTTCACAAATCTTCTATAATACCCTACTAGGCTAAGGAAACTTCTGACTTCCGTAGGGTTCTTTGGTGGTTTCCATTTGACAACTGCTTCTATCTTTTTAGGATCCACTTTAATTCCTTCTGCAGAAACAACATGGCCTAAGAAAGAAACTTCTTCAAGCCAAAACTCACATTTGCTAAGTTTGGCATACAATTTATTTTCCCTCAAAGTTTGGAAGACTATTCGTAAATGTTGATCATGCTCTTCCTGTGACTTAGAATACACCAAAATATCATCAATGAAAACCACTACAAACCTGTCTAAATATAAATAAAAGACACAGTTCATAAGGTCCATAAATGCTGCTAGTGCATTAGTTAGGCCAAATGGCAATACCAAAAATTCATAGTGCCCATATCTAGTTCGGAAAGCCGTCCTTACAATATCATCATCTTTCACTCTCATCTGATAGTAACCTGATCTCAAATCAATCTTGGAGAAGTATTTGGCACCCTTGAGTTGATCAAATAAGTCTTCAATCCTTGGCAATGTATACTTGTTCTTCACTGTCAATTTATTCAACTCCCGATAATCAATACATAATCGAAGCGACCCATCTTTCTTCTTAACAAACAACACCGGTGCACCCCACGGGGATATACTCGGGCGTATGAATCCTTTTTCTAACAATTCTTGTAACTGAATCTTCAACTCTTTCAGTTCAGCAGGCGCCATTCTATATGGTGCTTTGGATACTGGGGCAGTACCCGGCAATACATCAATTGCGAATTCTACCTTTCTTTTTGGTGGCAACCCCGGTAGTTCTTCTGGAAATACATCAGGAAAATCACATACCGTAGGAATATTCTGCAATTCTAACTCACCTTCCTTCAATTCTAGAGCGAAGATTAGGTAGGCCTGACATCCCTTCCTAACCAGCCTTTTAGTCTTCATAAAAGAAATTATGTTAGAGAGATAATATGATCTTTCCCCTACGATAACTATTTCTTCTCCATCAGAAACTTGAAGTGACATTCTTTTGTTTTTGCAATCCACCACAGCTCGATGTTCTGATAACCAATCCATTCCCAAGATAACATCGAAATCTCAGAAAAGGTAACTCAATTAAATTTGCATTGAAAAGTTGATGTTGAATCATAATAGGGCAATTCATGTACACTTTCCTTACTATCACACTGTGTCCTAAAGGATTAGTCACTTCAATATTTTCTCCTAATTCTTCTACATGCAACCCTTTCTCTTGTGCTAATGCAGTACATATATATGAATGAGATGAACCAGGATCTATCAAAGTATAAACATTATGATTAAAGAATGAAAATTTACCGATAATAACTTCGGTAGATTCTCTAGTCTCAGGCCCTCGGATTGCATAACTTCACGCCATTCCTCCCGGTCTACCACTCTGCGGTGCTTGTTGAGCCACATCATGTCCACTTGAACCACTAGTATTTCCTCTTCCTCTTCCTCTTCCACCTTGCATGGTAGGAGTATGGACTACTGTAGGTGCAGATGTACTTATCTGTCTTTGAGGACAATTTGCAATCAAATGTTCCCTTGAGCCACATTTAAAGCAGACTTTACCTTTTCCCCAACATTCCCCTGTATGCATCCTTCCACAATTAGAACATTGTGGAATATTTCCTCTGCCTCTACCTGAAGGTATGCTAGCCGCTGATCCCGTACTTATGGTTTGTCTCGGTGAAAACCCTCTAAAATAAGATTGTGTTTGTTCTGATGTTCCCTTCTGTTTCTTACTTGGAGATTCAGAACTAGTTGGACCCTGGGATCCCTTTTGAAATCCAGACCTTTTTGCCATTCTTTGTTGCCTATCTGAATTGATCTTCTCAATGCCCGTAGCAGCATCAACCAAGTCACTGAACACCCTAATCCTTTGTGCAAGTAAATGCACTCTAATTTCATCATTCAGCCCATCCTCGAATCTCTTACATCGCCTTACTTCACTGTCAATGATATCACGGGCATACCTCTCGAGTTTGAGGAATTGAACTTCATATTCTGATACAGTCATTCATCCCTGTCTCAAAGACAAGAACAATTTCCTCTGCTCATCTTTGAATCGTTCACTAACGTACTTCTTGTCAAATTGTTCCAAGAAAAGACCCCAGGTGATTTCTCTGGGTCGCCTTTCTCTCACAATATTATCCCACCACCTCCTAACTTATTCTTTGAGTAGACCCTACACACAGTCTAATCTCTCTTCATCTGTAAAATAAGGCCTAGTCATACACCACTTAGTATGATCAAGCCAATCTTCTGCAATTGCAGGATTCACTGTATCCCCTTTGAAATCATCAGCTGGAAGCTTCTTGATTCTTTCAAGAGGAGTTCTCTCCTCTTTTCTTTCAACATGAGGTGCTATAAGAACTTGAGGAATTTGTATATTTTGAAGTACTTGTGTGATTACTTTAGTAGTCATATGCTGAAGTAAAGCAGCTTGTGCTGGAGTAGGTTGATCAGAAAAGCCATGAACTGGTTGAGGTTCATGTCTTTGTTCATCCCCTTGTCTAATACGGACCATACTCTCAGCATCCTCTTCCTCACTCTGGTTGTGACTACTACTAGCCATTCTTATTCCTGAAAATTAGACCAAAGCGGATCAATCAACTAACATAACATATTTATATCTTAAATGGCACGTACATACTAGTCCTAGAATCGCCTAAACCTCAGCTCTGATACCAACAAAGTGTAACACCCCCATATAGGGAGCGCCACGGTAACTATAAACACCCAATAAACAACTCTACTCTACTATATAGAGTTCAATACTTATAGATTTAATATGTACAAATACAAATATAGCGTTTCCAACTCCAAATTATTTCTCAAAATATTTCTCAATACTAATTATTCTCCAGATATTTCTCAATGCTACTTTGTATTTCTCACACTATCTAGTACATGCCATTATTCTACAAACCATAATATTACATTAAAATACATATCCACCTCGAGTCTTTCCTTATTTGCTCTTTAAGCTGATCCACTTATTCCACTTTGGTCCAAGCTATTTACAAGTTCTCCACCTACGTGTAGAAAAAAAACTACACGCTAAGCAATTTGCTTAGTGGTGTCCATAAAAGAAATACAATAACTTTGAATATTTTTAAAATAGAAACAAAGTATATTTATAAGTCAAAAACAAATTAACCAACTTTATGGAACCAAATCACAAAACTTATATAGTAATCCTTTTAAAGTACAATTAAATTTGTATCCAATTTTTCCAAACACTTTAACCACATATTGCCCAAAGTAAACAAGTCCTGAATAACGGTAAAATGGATACGGGAGCGGACAAGCCCGAAGCCGAAGCTTCAAAATCAATATATCGGTCAAGCCCAAAGCTAAAGCTTCAAAATCAATATATATATATATATATATATATATATATATATATCATAATATCGGCCAAAGCCCGAAGCCAAAGCTTCAATTGTTTGTACAGTACTGTACCCCCCTTTATTGGTGCCAATCTACCCTGACCCGTATTCTACTCGTTTAATAAGGGCAATAAATCAAAATAACAACTTAAAAATTCCAGTATAAACCATCAACCATAATTCAACATAACTTCAGTAATTAAGAAATCCAAATCCCAAATTTTTAAGCATCAAACTTCAATTAAAACTCAATAAAATCAATATTCATACTTTCCAGAATTTTTCCAGGTTTCGTAACCTGACTTACCCTAAATTTTTCGCTATCAAAACATCATCCAATCGAAGAACTTTCTTCTAAACATAATTAGACACATGTCTCAGCTTTCTAAAGCAACCAGAATCACAGAAATCGAAATTTTTTAACCAAAGTTATGATCAAAATACTAAACAGTGTACAAAGCTGAGATTTTCCGAAAACAGATTTTATGATTCAACTTCAAACGAAAATTTCACTTTGAAAACAAACGAAATTCAACAAGGTTTCTTCTGAACATATATTTCTTACTTTCTGTAGATATCAATAAAATCAAGAATTGTTCAAATTGGATTTATATAACAAGAGAAAACATTAAAACAAAACAGGTATACAATCTAGAAAATTTTCTGAAAAACCGAGAAATCAAAATTCGAGACACAAACCTTTTTCTATGCTCTTTCTAGCTCTCTTCTACCTCATTTGCCTTTGATTTACTTGCAATAGCTTCCTCTACAACAACCATATATAATTCTATCAAGATATTGCATAAATAAGCTTCCTAATACCATAAATGTGCTTAATCTACCATGAATTCTACTAATTAAGCTTTAATTTCACAAAAAATCACTCACCTCAAACTCGTGGTAACTATAAACACCCAATAAATAACTCTACTCCATTATTTGAAATTCAATACTTGTAGATTTAATATGTGCAAATACAAATATAATGTTTCCAACTCCAAATATTTCTCAATGTTACTTTATTCTCCAAATATTCCTCAATACCACTTTATATATCTCACACTATCTAGTACATGTCATTATTCTACAAACCATAATATTATATTAAAATACATATCCACCTCGAGTCTTTCCTTATTTGCTCTTCAAGCTGATCCACTTATTCCACTTTGGTCCAAGCTATCTACAAGTTCTCAACCTATGTGTAGAAAAAAAACTACACGCTAAGCAATTTGCTTAGTGGTGTCCATAAAAAAATATAACAACTTTGAATATTTTTAAAATAGAAACAAAGTATATTTATAAGTTAAAAATAAATTAACCAACTTTATGGAACCAAATCACAAAACTTATATAGTAATCCTTTCAAAGTACAATCAAATTTGTACCCAATTTTTCCAAACACTTTAACCACATATTGCCCAAAGTAAACAAGTCCTGAATAACGGTAAAATGGATACGGGAGCGGACAAGCCCGAAGCCGAAGCTTCAAAATCAATATATCGGTCAAGCCCGAAGCCGAAGCTTCAAAATCAATATATCGGTCAAGCCCGAAGTCGAAGCTTCAATATCAATATATATATATATATATATATATATATATATATATATATATATATATATATATATATATATATATATATATATATCATAATATCGGCCAAAGCCCGAAGCCAAAGCTTCAATTGTTTGTACAGTACTGTACCCCCCTTTATTGGCGCCAATCTACCCTGACCCGTATTCTACTCGTTTAATAAGGGCAATAAATCAAAGTAACATCTTAAAAATTCCAGTATAAACCATCAATCATAATTCAACATAACTTCAGTAATTAAGAAATCCAAATCTCAAATTTTTAAGCATCAAACTTCAATTGAAACTCAATAAAATCAATATTCATACTTTCCAGAATTTTTCCAGGTTTCGTAACCTGACTTCCCCTGCATTTTTCACTTTGAAAACATCACCCAATCGAAGAACTTTCTTCTAAACATAATTAGTCACATGTCTCAGCTTTCTAAAACCACCAGAATCACAGAAATCCAAATTTTATAACTAAAGTTATGATCAAAATACTAAACAGTGTACAAAGCTGAGATTTTTCGAAAACAGATTTCGTGACTCAACTTCAAACGAAAATTTCACATTGAAAACGAACGAAATTCAATAATGTTTCTTCTGAACATATATTACTTACTTTTTGTAGATATCAATAAAATCAAGAATCATTCAAATCGGATTTATATAACGAGAGAAAACATGAAAACAAAACAGGTATACAATCTGGAAAATTTTCCGAAAAACCGAGAAATCTAAATTCGAGACACAAACCTTTTTCTATGCTCTTTCTAGCTCTCTTTTGCCTTTGATTTACTTGCAATAGCTTCCTCTACAACAGCCATATATAATTCTATCAAGATATTGCATAAATAAACTTCCTAATACCATAAATATGCTTAATCTACCATGAATTCTACTAATTAAACTTTAATTTAACCAAAAATCACTCACCTCAAACTCGGGTTACTTTTCATCCGAACCTTAAAATCTGAAATCCTCCTCTTCTAGTCTTGATTAACTAAAATTGATGATGATAGAGGGTTTAAGGATCGATTTCTAACAAGAATTCGAAGTTGAATCGAAGAAATCGGAAGTTTTTGGATTATAGAAAATTTGATTAAAGAGAGGAAGAATGGAGATGGAAGTGAAGAAATGATGGATAAGGAAATGAAGAGGCTGGAATGTGTATTTATTTTTGTTTTGTTTTTTTTTCCAATATTGCCCTTGGACAATTAATTAAATGTCCATTTCATCCCTCTTACTTAACTAGCTCTTATTTCCTCATGCCTTATATCCAATAACAATAATAATAACTACAAAAATAATTTCTATGATATTTTTAATACTATAGTAATTTATTATAAGCAAATTTTGGAAATTTCGGTTCGTTACACCTTCACCATAAAAAATTTATCAAAAAACTCAACCAAAACATCATTAGAATTCGTCAGTAAACTAATAGAAACCAGATTTATATTAGAGTTAGGTACATGCAAACCTTTTGACAAACGAAGGGAATTATTATGAACAGGAATTGAATTAGACTAGATATTTTTAATTGGAAGGGAAGAACCATTACCTAGATGAACTTCATCTGGACCAGTGTACTAAGAATGCAGGGATAGCTGTCCCAAATTCATCGCCAAGTGATGAGTCGCTCTGCTGTCCATAATCTAGTTTGGGTCTGGTTGGTGAACAATGGTGTGATTAGAAGTTGGTGGGTAATGGTTTCGGCCTGCATTGGTTCGGGGAGTAGGACACTATCTCGAGAGGTGTCTAAAGCCTTGACAATTATGGCATTTCATAGTCCCAATGTCTAGTGGAGCAGAATACGATCGGTGGGAAGTAAAAGGTGAAGCCAATGGATTATGTGGATTATAACCATATTGCTGGCCGTGAGGAGTAGTTGGTTGTCCTCGGCATTGCAAATTGTCATTCTGATATTGGTAATACCCGCGGACTCGTCCTCTACCACAACCACGAGAATGGTTTGGCTTGACCGTATAATGAACGGAAGGGCTATTCATCTCATCAGTAATTTGTTTGTCCCTTTTTATATGTCTTTCTTCAGTCATCAACACCCCTAGTAAATCATCAAATGAGATTGTGCGATTACTATACGTGCAACTAACATCGCTCCAGGGACCACTTAAACCATTTAGTATCATATAAACCAAGTCTTCTTCTGAAATTGGTGACTGTAATGAACCTAACTTGTCTGAAATTAGCTTGGCTCTCTACATATATTCATGAACAGATTTTGTATTCAATTTTTTCATGGAATGAAGCTGATTCTTCAGCTCATGGGCCTGAGCTTTCGAACCCGAGGCATAAGCTAATTCAAGCTTAAGCCATGCCTCCCTAGCAGTTTTAACTCTAATAATTTGAGGTAATAAAGATGGTGACATGGAATTAAAGATCCATAAGAGTACCTGCTGGTCCTGTTGGAACCAAATCAGAAAATGGGGATTAAGGATTCCCGGTGTAGTCATCTCGATAGGGCCTGTTATGCTGCCATTGATATGGTTGATTATTCCACAACCTGCAATCATAGGAGTAATAAGAGTTTTCCACATAATGAAGTTGGTGGAGTCAAGTTTTATGGGAAGCTGATGGCTGGACGAAGGTGCAGCAGTGGCTAAAGTAGCGTTAATTGAATTGGAAATCATCTTGCTAATGTGCTGGAATCAGCCATGATAAGAGTGGGAAAAGGCGGTGATGGTGAGCGAAAAAGAAAAATGAATCAAAGAGAGGATCGATGGTGGCTGTGAGCCAAGAAAAGCTCTGATTACCAAGATAGGAGAGGTGATCGTAATTCTCCAATACCAATACTGGCAGGAGACTTGTGTATATATATTAATTAGGGTTTAGCAAATTACATTAACAACTATAACCCTATAATAATTTATACAATTATATTTACACAAATAATATATACACTAATATGATGGTGTGGCATTTGGGAGACCTTTCTGAAAAAAAATTTATGAATTTCGACATGGGAAAGATGTGGGCAACTTCAGATTTGGATTACTCAGAGCTACTCGTTGTTGTTCATAGAGGATTGGACTAATGTGGTAGGGGGGCATCAACACATTTTGCTTTTTCCTCGTGTGGTGGATTGTTTCAATTGGGAATTGGGCGTCCAAAAGATGTATACACCTTCCTCCTTCACTAGGGGATTTTACTCGAGGTGGCCGAAACCTAGCAAGGATTTTTTAATGATTTGGGAGGCTTGTCTTAGTCCTAAAGTTTGATTTTTTGGATGGCTGGTATTTCATGGGCGTCTTTCAACGAAGCAGTTTTTATTTGCTCGCGGTTGTCAGGCTGTTGATGGTGCTAATTGTCCATTCTGTGATTAAATCGAATCAATAGACCATGTGCTATTTCATTATAATGGAAGCTTTCGTATATGGACTCAAGCGTTCAAACTACTTTGCATTTCGATGGCCATGCCTTCGTCGGGGTACGAATTGTTAATGATGTGACGTGGGTTTTTTTTCCCCGGGTCCGTATCGGGACTTTGGCACTTCTTTGTGGTTTATTATTGCATGGGCTTTATGGAAGCGTAGGAATAAGTTTGTGTTTTCGATGGTGTGTTGAGCTCGGAGGATCATCTAGTATCATGCATTCATATATGCTGGTTCGTGCTTAAGGCTAGGGGTCGGGGTTTGAACTTTAGAGTTTCAGATGTATTTATTTTTCCAAGCTTGCTTATTTCTTGTAATTGAAACTTACCTGCTCATGTTCTCATCTTGAGACCGTGAGTTTGTTTTTATTTTATTAATAAAAAGAGGGGTAGGTGTTTTGTAGGTACGCGTATGCACCAAATTAGTTGGGTCATAAGCCCTAAAATTTTCACCTGCTCCAAACTTTTTTCTTCTAGAGGGACACAATGTTCCTTTGGGGGTTTTTCAAAAAAACCAACGCGGCCATTCGTGACTATCTCCTTTAGCATGAAATGTGTCTTTTCTAAATGGAACATGATGTCTAATTCACATCAAAGGTGACTGAGTTGTTGGCCTAGTGGTTAACACTGAAATTGTGTGACTTCAAGAGGTCCTAGGTTCGAGTCACATTCGGGGTGGGTTGGAGATTTTTCTTTCCATTTAATGTAAGCCCAAATGAGGCAATTTTTCTAAAAAAATAATTCACACTGAAGGCAAGAAATAGACATTTCAAAGTCGAATCATATATTGAGCTAATATTGTGTTCAAAACATAAGGAATTTGGAGGCACAAACAAGAATGTAGAAAGAAGACGTACCACATTGCCGAAATGGCGGTCCATAGTTTTGAGTAAGAGATGTATGAATTCAAGAATTGCAAGCTCATTCTGCAAAAGATGATCATCTTCTTCTTTAATTTATGAAATATTCAAAACTGTACGAATTTGAAGCTGCAGCAGCAATATTTTAGGGTTAGGGTTAGGGGGCTAGTGTTGGATTATAAACTTAATCCATATAAATGGAAACCCAAAATCCAAATCCAATCAATTGGAGTCCAAGCCCACAAATCCAAAATGTAGTAAATTTATTTAGGTATTTTAAATATGTAGATTTTTGTGTGTGATAACCAAATTGGAGGCTATTAACTACAACCAATTTGGAGGCCATTAAATTAACTAAATAAGTTGGCTATTAATTATATTAGTTGGAGGTGGTGGTGAGTAATTGTGTTAGTTGAGAGCTGTATAATTCACCTATAAAAAGGTGAGTTGTTTAGTTGTTTATCATCATCAACAAAAATAAGAACTTCTTTAGAGAGAAAAGAAGTAAAAGAGTGAGTTGTAGTTTTATATTTTGAGTGAGAGTGTTCTTGTAATATCTTTGGGTTTAATAAAAGTTGTTTATTTGAGTGTTTTAATTCCAACAAAGTGGTACCAGAGCTAGGTTGAGAGCTCGAGTCCTCCTCCTAAAAAGAATTTTTTCCGAGTGCGGAAAAATCGAGTTGAAGCTGCCCAGGCGTTGTAGTAGCTAAAAAGCCCAGAAAGTGTTACAGTAGACTACCAAAAGCATTGCATTATGTCCAGTGTGTTGTAAAAGATTCTAGAAAGTGTCGCAACAGCCCCTGTACGTCTAGAAAAGCTATTTGAGTAAGATGACGAATAGCGTGGCATCGTTTCAAGTTCCAACACTCAACAACAACATCTATGACAATTGGAGCATCAAGATGAAGGCTCTTCTGGGTGCGCATGATGTTTGGGATATCATAGAGAAAGGTTTCAAGGAGCCAAAAAATAAAGCCTCTCTCACGTCAGATCAAGCTACAACTTTGAAGGATTCCCGAAAGAGAGACAAGAAAGCTCTCTTCCTCATCTATCAAGCATTAGATGATGATGGTTTTGATAAGATTTCAAGTGCAACTTTCTCCAAGCAAGTATGGGAGATGCTACAAACCTCTTACAAAGGAGTCAAAAAGGTGAAGAAGGTCCGTCTCCAAACATTAAGAGGTGAGTTTGAATCCTTGCACATGAAACCATCCGAGTCTATCTCCGAATACTTTTCTAGAGTAGCAGTTGTTTCTAATTAATTCTATAGAAACGGTGAGAAGTTAGAAGATGTAGGAATAATAGAGAAGATACTCCGCTCATTGGATCCCAAATTTGAGCACATCGTGGTGACAATTGAAGAAACCAAAGACTTAGAGGAAATGACAATCGAGGAACTCCAAGGATCACTACAAGCCTATGAAGAAAAGCATAAGAACAAACAAGATATCTCTGAGCAACTCCTCAAGCTACAACTCAAGGATATGAGTGAAGGTCAAAGCAATGGTAGAAACAACCATGGAAGAGGCAAAGGCAGAGGATAAGGCCGCGGATGAGGAGGTAGCCGTGGTCGTGGATGAAGTTAGAATCACAACAACAATAATTTCAACAATAACTACAAGAAGGGAGAAAGCTCCATATAAGGTGTGGAAGAGGCAAATCAAACTCATGGTATGACAAATCTCAAGTCCAATGCTATAATTGTCAAAAGCTCGGACATTACGCTTCAGAATGTAGATCCCCTAGCAGTAAGGTCGAGTAGAAAGCCAACTTCGTGGAAGAGAAAATTGAAGAGAAAGAAACGTTGTTACTAGCATACAACAACAGCAATGATCATCAAGAGAACACATGGTATCTCAACACCGGTGCAAGCAATCACATGTGTGGCAAAAGAAGTTTATTCGTGGAGCTCACTGAAGAAGTAAGTGGCGACGTCTCTATTGGAGATGATAGTAAAATATCGGTGAAAGGAAAACGTAACATACTTTTCTGGGCAAAAGATGGTAGCCACCAGTTAATCTCAAATGTCTACTATGTGCCTAATATGAAATGCAACATTCTAAGTCTGGGCCAGCTCTTAGAAAAAGGTTGTGATATTCACATGAAAAATTGTATTCTTTTCATAAGAGATGGCAAAGGAAATCTAATTGCCAAAGTGCAAATGTCAACGAATAGAATGTTTCCTTTGAACATTCAGAATGATGTTGCAAAGTGTTTGAAGACGTGTTATAAAGATGCATCATGGCTATGGCATCTTCGATTTGGTCATCTCAACTTCGGAGGATTGGAGCTACTATCGAAGAAAGGAATGGTCAGAGGCTTACCATGTATCAATAATCCTGATCAATTGTGCGAAGGATGTTTATAAGGGAAGCAATTCAGGAGAAGCTTTCCAAAGGAGTCAGATTCTAGAGCCAAGAAGCCACTCGAGCTCATCCACACAGACGTGTGCGGTCCTTTTAAGCCAAGTTCTTTCGGTAATAAAAATTACTTCCTCCTCTTCATTGATGATTTTTCAAGAAAAACATGGGTGTACTTCTTGCAACAAAAATCAGAAGTCTTCAAAGTATTCAAGAAGTTCAAAGTAGCCGTCGAAAATGAGAGTGGTCATAAAATCAAAGCCATGAGATCAGATCAAGGAGGAGAATTCACATCCAAGACATTCAATGATTTTCGTGAAGCACAAGGAATCCGTTGCCCCCTAATAGTCCCTAGATCCCCCCAACAAAATGGTGCGGCGGAAAGGAAGAACAAAACACTCCTCGACATGGCATGAAGTATGCTCAAAAGCAAGAAACTACGCAAGGAGTTTTGGGCAGAAGCAGTGGCATGTGCAGTCTACCTGTCAAATCGTTCTCCTACAAGAAGTGTATGGGGAAAGACACCACAAGAGGCATAGAGCGAAAGAAAGCCCAAAATCTCCCACTTGCGAGTCTTTGGCAGCATAGCTCATGTTCATGTACCTGATGAGAATCGAACCAAACTCGACGATGAAAGCAAGAGTTTCATTTTTGTCGGTTATGACTCAAGCTTAAAAGGCTACAAACTATACAATCCAACTGACAAGAAGGTTGTGATAAGCCGAGATGTAATATTTGATGAAGAAGGAGAATGGAATTTTAATTCTCAGATAGAGGACTTCAACTTTTTCCAGTTCGATGAAGATGATCAGACAACAGCTGAGCAACAAAGAGAACTTCAACAAGGCCGCACCACTCCACCAACTTCTCCAACTCATAGAGATATGTCATCCTCATCATCCTCTCCATTTTCAAGTAGGAGTGACGATGAAAGAAACGAGCATCGTATAAAAAGCCTTCGAGAACTCTACGAGGTGACCAAACAATTAGACAATTTAACATTATTTTGTCTATTTGTTGATTGTGAACCGGTGATATATCAAGAAGATACACAAGAGAAACAATAGAGAGATGCAATGAACGAAGAAATCAAGGCCATTGAGAAGAATGACACATGGGAACTCACTTCACTTCCCAAAGGACACAAGGCAATAGGTGTGAAATGGGTGTACAAGACAAAGCAAAATGCTAAGGGAGAGATCGAAAGACATAAGGTGAGGCTTGTTGCAAAAGGCTACTGTCAAAAGGCTGGAATCAACTACGATGAGGTGTTCGCTCCAGTTGCTCGATTGGAAACTGTTAGACTAATTATATCTTTGGCGTCTCAAAATAAATGGAGGATTCATCAAATGGATGTAAAATCAGCCTTCCTAAATGGAGTTCTAGAAGAGGAAGTCTTCATTCAACAACCACCAGGCGATGAAGCAAAAGGCCATGAAGGTAAGGTGTTGAAGTTAAAGAAGGCTCTTTATGGGCTAAAACAAGCACCAACGGCATGGAATAGTAGAATCGACAAGTACTTCCGAGAAAATGGCTTCAACAAATGTCCTTATGAGCACGCTTTATACATCAAGATCAAAGATGGAGATATTTTGATTGTGTGCCTCTACGTGGATGATTTGATCTTCACTGGAAGCAATCAAAGAATGTTCGATGAATTCAAAAAAGTGATCACGAAGGAGTTCGAGATGACAGACATGGGGCTCATGGCGTATTACCTCGGCATCGAAGGAGATCTTGAAAAAGTTCAAGATGGATAACTGCAAGCCGATAAGCACACCGGTGGAGTACGGGATCAAGATGTCCATACATGAAGAAGGGGAAAGTGTAGATCCAACATTTTTTCAAAGTTTGGTTGGAAGTCTACGCTATCTTACATGCACGAGGCCAGATATCCTTCATGCAGTCGGATTAGTAAGCCGCTACATGGAGTCACCAAAAACCACCCATTTTAAAGCCACGAAGAGAATTCTTCGCTATTTGAAAGGTACAACCGACTTTCGCTTGTTTTATTCGGTATCTAATGATTACAAGCTTGTTGGATATAGCGATAGCGATTGGGGTGGAGACATAGATAGTCAATGAAGCACTAGTGGATTCGTGTTTTTCATGGGAGACACTCCTTTCACATGGATGTCAAAGAAACAACCGATTGTAACTTTGTCTACATGTGAAGCAGAATATGTTGCAGCAACCTCATGCGTCTGTCATGCAATTTAGCTTAGAAATTTATTGAATGAGATTGGGTTAATACAAGAGGAGTCGACTGAGATCCGTGTTGATAACAAATCAGCCATTGCCCTAGCAAAGAATCCTGTATTCCATGATCGAAGCAAACACATCGACATCCGCTACCATTACATAAGAGAGTGTGTTGCAAGAAAGTAAGTACAAGTTGAATACGTGAAGAGACAAGATCAAATTGCGAATATCTTCACTAAGCCGCTCACAAGCGAAAACTACATCAGATTGAGAAGCTCACTCGGAATGACAAGATCAAGTTTAAGGGGGGGTGTTGGATTATAAACTTGATCCATATCAATGGAAACCCAAAATCCAAATCTAATCAATTGGAGTCCAAGCCACAAATCCAAAATGTAGTAAATTTATTTAGGTATTTTAAGTATGTAGATTTTTGTGTGTGATAACCAAATTGGAGGCTATTAACTGCAACCAATTTGGAGGCCATTAAATTAACTAAATAAGTTGGCTATTAATTGTATTAGTTGGAGGTGGTGGTGAGTAATTGTGTTAGTTGAGAGTTGTATAATTCACCTATAAATAGGTGAGTTGTTTAGTTATTTATCATCATCAACAAAAATAAGAACTTCTTTAGAGAGAAAAGAAGTAAAAGAGTGAGTTGTAGTTTTATATTTTAAGTGAGAGTGTTCTTGTAATATATTTGAGTTTAATAAAAGTTGTTTATTTGAGTGTTTTAATTCGAACAGCTAGGGTTAGTTCATTATGCTCAATTCTGAAAATTGTTGGCTGCAAATACAAATTTTACAAAGTTACATACGTGCATACTTTGGTTCTTAATTATGCTTTTTGTTTAATTCAATTTGATTGCTTGAAAAATGGGAGTAGGAATATATCAATAGCTTTTACAGTCGTTGATTATCCGTAACAAAAAGTTCATTTTTATCAGAAGTAAAATTTAGCTACAACACAAGTGCTTTATTTCTCCGTAATTTGGGCAAGCTGCTGCTTAAATTGCAGATGAATAATGACTACACTGAATCAATGATATCCGATTCGCCAAAACAAGTGCTTTACTAAAATAAGCTAAGTAATACTGGAAATTTTGAACAGTTTGGTATAAATTTGCAGTTAATTTGGGTTTAAGGCTATGTACTATTATCTTCAAGAACAATGGAAGATTTTCAGCTTTAATTTTGGGTCAGTTTGGCATTGCTTTTTAAGTTAATGTCCCAATAAGTTACTCTAACAAACTTTTAATACAACTACAAGTTTTAAACTTGAACAACACATTTTGGCCTGAAGACTGCTAGCAGACATCTTGACAAAGGCAAAAAAATAGTAAGATATTCAATAAAGTTTTTGGGCAAGTTGAGTAGCGGGATCTCCAATACACAACTTGAGGGGGAGTGTTGGAAAAAGAAATCAAAATCAACTATTTGGGGGGAAATTAGCATTCATCACCTTCCATATAATGTCAAATGTGTTAGAAAAGGAAACAAGATCAAATGATTTGGAATCGGAATCAGTCATCATATTCCATTTATAATTACCACGATTTTGGGAAACAATTATAAAAAGTCATTATGTCTTTATTTATTTTCCTATTTCAGAAATATGTTTCCCTGTACAAATGTGTATGTCCAGCTATATAAAAAAAATATTTAATTTTAATGTATATTGCATCTCCGACAATATATGCCTAAATGGCTAAATGTACATAGATTAATAAAGACATTGATACTTTATAAAAGCTCAATTCAGCACAAAATGTCGGGTAAGGAAAATTTTACAAGGAATTGGATATTTAAATTATCAGCTCCCAATATATGATATATGTCCCATTAACACATATATCTACACCCAATTATTTCAAAGATTCCAATTATTTACTGCCTAAAATGGAAGTTACCAATACTCTTCAAGTACTTACAAAACACAGTACTCCCTACGGTTTAAAAATTTATATGATTTTGGACTTTTCATCAAAATCAAAAAATATTAAATACTCTACTAAAATGATTAATGTATCCTTAATAAAATTTTGTTTCTTCTTAATTACCACTTTATAATTTCATCAATACATATACTCTTTCCTAATTAATATAAAGATAAATTAAAAAAAAAATTTAAAAATTATATTAATATTTTAAAATGACAAATAAAATAAATTAAGATAAAATTCATAGAGAGACTAAATTTTAGAAGTGGAAAGAGAGTAAGATTCCAACTACCAATAAAGACATATTTTCATACATAATATTAGAATTAAATAAAATAAAGCCAAATGACAATATACGCTGGATGACACTTCCCACTTCAAATTAACTTCCTTTTATTCTAATAGTTATAAAAAACAATGTAATAATAATACAATAGAGTCACCAAATAATACACTATTTATATATGTAATTATGTTCAATTTTATCTAAATTTTTGTGAGGTGGTTAGTAAAAATACAACACATATCAGTGAAAAAATTTAAAATTTTTTGACTAGTACAAATATTTTTTTAAATTAAATTATGATAACAAACTTTAAAAAATCATAAAAAAATGAAAAAACTCTCTGAAAATTACTCAAACTCTTGCGTATAATTTTTAAATAATAAGGTTAAATTATTAAAATATTAAATTGTTTAAAATATTCAATGTAACATCACTATTTCGAAGCCAAATGCCCCTTCTTGCGAACTTTTTGAAACTACAAACCCCGTTTTGCAAAAAAAAAAGTTCTCAGACCCCGTTTTGTAAATAAGAGAAACCACAAGATACTTTTTTAAAGTTTACCCTAAATTTTAAACACACTTTTACTTCTAAATTATGGAATAAAAAAATAATTAAAGTAAAAAAATTTAACTATTCTATTCCAATTAAAATTGACTTCAAGAAGTTGACAAACAGCTGCATAATACAACAACAACATTATCCCAATGGCTCCCACACAAACGGGGTAAGAGGGGGTCGGGTGTACGCAACCTTACCCCTGTAATTACAGAGAGGTTGTTTCCAATAGACCCTGAAGTGGAGTTGCAAATAGCTATCTGTGACATCACAATATAAAGAAGCTCAGACAGTTTAATGAATTATTTTACTTTAGTCCATTATAATCTAAAGCCAAAGAATGATGAATCTTTGGCCCCATCGAAATAATGGACAAGAAACAGCTACATAATAGTACAAAAAAAATTAACTTTCAATAAATTATTAAAACGTGATTTGTTTGAACGAAACTCTGAACCAAATTACGTGTTAATGCAGAATTCCTTGGACCTCTTTAAAAACAAGAGATACTATTATTAAAGGAAAAGGCATTTTGGGGCCATTTTGTATAGTTGCGTAATAAAAGGACTAAATATGTGACGATTGTATAGTAAGGAGGTAAAAAAATAACATTAACACATGAAAATAGGTAATAAATATGCCACAAAAAATCAAGGGACACATGAATTATAGTACATGCAAAAAGAAAAAATTTTCAGTGTCATTCATACACTGGTGAATTTAAAAATATGATTTTGTACGGTCCAAATATTGTTATACAAATGAAATTAAACTGTACAATTTCATCTACGAGTTTTCAGACTTAATTTCACCCATAATATATCAGCTATCCTCATTTTTTCAATTTCATACACAAACTTTAATTTTTCTTACTATCATACATCAACTTATAGGAAACCTATCATTATCATACATATAACTTGCTATAACAAGTTACCTTCCCATGTAATCATTTTTTTTTTCACATATCAACCACATTTAGGCCCCAATAAATGTAAATGTCCTAATTAAAACTCTTAAATTTTCTAAATTTATCTTCTTTCTTCCCCAATACTAAAATTACATTTACCAGTTTCAATTTTATCACTATCTTACTTTCTCCCCTTTTTTTTTAAATATTTCTTTTCTTCCATGACTAATTTGAATTAAAATCAAAATTTTTTCTCAATAACTAGCTCTCTCTCTCTACACACACTCATGTCCAAAAAAATTGGGGGTTTTATTATCATTGTTGCAAGTATTGAGATTCACAAGGCAAATAATTAATGGAGTATTAGTAGTGTAAATTTGATGTATACAATAAATTGAATAATTTGAAGTTGAAATATTTATTTCATCAGTTTAATTTCGAGAAATATAATTCAGTTTGGAGCTGGAATTTAAAATGATAATCATTGTAAAATTCGTAAAGAGACTTAGATTGAGTTCGAGTTGAATTATGCGTTCATTGAATCAATTACTCTAATGCAACTCAAATGGAATGAATATTAATATTAGTCCAAGTCTTTAAAAAGTAAAAAGGTTGCTGGGTTTTAATAGTGGTTAAAATTTTCAGCACTCTTTGTGATGAAAGCATAAAATTACCTAACTGCCCCAATAGAAAATGTGGCATGGGAGGAAGACCATGAGGTGTCCAAGTACACGCAAATAACAAGTTTTGAAATTTGTGAAATGTAATTTGATTATTGGAAAGAATAATAGTGGATGAAGATATTTAGAGTCATAGGTATAATAATTAATTTGCATCAAGTGGAGTTCGTAAATATAGATAATATAGGTAAAAAGTGCATGGGTAATTTATTATAGTAAGTTATATGTATCATAATGATAGGTTACCTACAAGTTAATGTATGGTATTGAGAAAAAATAAAGTTCATGTATGAAACTGAGAAAATGATGATAGTTGATGTATGATAAGTGAAATTAACCCCGAGTTTTCATGTTTTGAAAATTGAATATAACTTGATCAAATTAATTACCTTAACAATCTAAAATTCGTATAATGAAAATTTGATTGAAAAATAAGAATACTTTTTATTTTATATTAAAAGAGTCTTATGGATTAGTTTTTCACGAGTGAATATGAGTGAATAATAAAGAGTGCGTTTTATTTTAATTTGACTGAAAAATTAAGTATTAATTTAAGAAAGAGATGTCTATGTATTAGTTTTGAACAGACATGGATATTAATCTGTCGGCCCGTGATGTTCGTCTATGCTCATCTTTTAAGGGTTGGGTTTGATAAATTAATTGAAGGTTAGGTTTGGTCCGGTCTGAATCCGTAGAGACCCGAAGAAGGTATGAGATGGGCTTGATTTTAGTCTTAGAATCCAAATCCGGCCTGTACTATTTAATAAATATATTAAATAAATATATATTTATTATTTATGTTAGTAATAATTATTAAAAATTTTAAAATTTCTTGTAAAATTTAGCTTTAAAATTTAATTTTGTGACCTATATTAGAGTTTTGGTTCCAATTATTTAATTATAATAATTTTTTATTAAAAAATATTTTAATTTTCTAATTATAAATATTAATTGGTAAATCTGATGACCGAACTTAAAATTTAATTATTTTATAAAGGCTCAATCTAATCCAATCTAAATCCAAATTTTTTATTTTTATGGGTTATACCAAACTTAAACTACTTATTTTTTTTAATTAAACCCAATTAAATTCTACCCAAATCAAATCCAATCCCAGCCATTCCCAGGTCTAGTTTTGAAAAACTAATTGAGTGAAATCAGTATTCAGAATAATGATAAATGTTGACTTTCAAACCGTTAATATCTTAATTAAGCCAAATTCTATTAATTTATTTTTTTTATTTTATCACTATTATTATTAAATTAATTTTTACACTATTAAAAATTGATTTGGTTGTGAGTTTTTGCATCTTTTTTCATTAATTTTTTTAAAAAATTCTATTGTTAAGCTTTTTTTAAAAGTAATAGATTTGATTTTGAAAAAAAATAAATCAAATAGTTTCTAATTATTAGGATGAAATATAAAAATGTGTTATTCAAAGCCAAAATATGTAATTCTACCAAAAGTTTATAAGAAGAGTTTATTTTAAAAGCAGATCAAACAGTAATATCAAACTAACTCTAATTTTATTGTGGTGAATAACAAATTTATTTTTATCTTAAAAAAATATCAGAATAACATTTAAATTGTAAACTCTTATCAATTTACTAGGAATACTAATATTGTAGCTCATAAATTAACCGGGGCAATACCCAAAATAATCTTTCAAAAGTATGGTTTCACCATCCACCTTTTTATATCGCAAGTTATTTGAATTAATCCAATCTTTTCTTCATAAAAAAATTGCTTAAATAATTAAACCTTTTTTTTTATAGTTGTAGTAATTTATTAACCGTGTAACGTTTGACATGCGTTTATATTTAAACTTTTTCAAGTGGGTCCCACAATGAGTGTGAGCAAATCTTAGTTTTCAACCACGGAAATTTATAAACAAAACGCTCGTGCCCCATGTGTACAAAATACTAACGATATAAAAATATATATTTTTATTCAGGCCTAGCATTTTTAAGATCTTATGTGAGGCAATACTATATGAAGAAAATATATTGGTCTCTTTAATAAATTTTAATATTTTATTATCTATTATTTTTATAATTTCGGGTTTGGGTGAAGTTAAGGTTAAATTTTTTTTAAAAAGTGCGTTTTTCAATAATCAAACTTTCGATATTTTGGGTTCAATTATTCAGTTTTTACAACTAGAACCAATACTATTAAGCTTTAAATATATAAATTGGAAAATAAATTGAAGAGATTATTAACTATATTAAATTGTTTGGAGAAAAGTGGAACTAAAAAATTAAATGAGGTAACAACAAAAATTAAAATTCATGCTATTATATTATAGCCCGGAAAAAAATTTAGAGGCTTATTTTGAAAAGCAACAAATTTATTTTTATTGTTTATATATAAAGATAAAAAAACAAAAAAATTGGGCTCCTTTATGACCCTTTGACAGTGGAACCCAATGCACAACACCCAAGACCGCCCTATGTACCGTCAATAACTCAGCTAAAGTAGGATAAAAATAGCGGTACAAAAAACATGAAATGTATTGATCTGTAATGGAATGGAAGAAGTAACATAAAACACTGAAATCCCCTTGTGGAAAATGATTTTTCAGCTTATACGAAGAAGAAATCTTGTATCGAATACTTGTGTTGGTTTTTCTTGGATTCTTGACAATTTCAAGTTAGTTCCTCGTTTCCTTCCTCCATTTAAAAAATATTTTACTATATATGTAGTCGACTTTATATAACGTGAGATTAATTAATTTATTTATTTTTTAATTAAGAGGGCGTATAATTTTTATTTTCTCTCTTCCATATATACAAGTGAACAATATATCTCACCATACTCTGTTTGTTAGTAAAGATTATCCGATATATAAACATAGAAGCAAATAATTATATAACAAAAAAGACCAAATAGTAATAATTACTTATATAATGGATAATATATATTAGAAAAAAAAATGACAAACGGATTATAACACACGCAGAAAAAAACATCTTTTGCTTATTGGAAACTATATAAAGTAGGTGTAGTGTCCGTGCGATGTATGGATATGTTATTTATAATTAGTATATCAATGATAAATTTATTTAATAATATAATTTATTTACGAAAAACATCTTTATATACAAAGAATATCAAATTCAATTTATTATTCTTATTTTTTGCATTGTTATATTAATTACAAACTCTATTTCTTCTTAATTATTAACTTTTTTTCTAATTAATACAATTAGATTCCATTCATAATCTTCATAAATAAACTTATAAAAGTAGAGCAGGAAGTACATAATAACAAATTTATATTCCCAATTTTATCCAAAACTTAACCCTTAATTTCTCTTCTCTTTTTTCATTTAATTACGTGACCACATTCTAAATTCCTCATAATCCACGATTCTTCACCATCTTATCTTTTTTTTTCGAATCTCATCTTAATCATCAATGGATCACACTTCAATTCATAAATCACCAAAGGATTCACGAAATTCATTTATTTCTTCTCGACAAATTCATCCATCATCAATGTTCTTTTCCAATTTGGAGAAAAAAATATAAGAATTCCAAAATTTACCCAACAAATTGAAAAGGTAAAACTAAGAAGAAATGACACATGTTTAAAATGAAACAATCTAACAATACAAAACAAATAATTGTAAATAGATATAAAAGTCAAAATTTTTTCTTAAATAGGATTATACTTTATACTTTTCTGTAGTTTTCTTGTTATTCTCTGTCAAATATTTTATGAATAAAAAAGAGTCACAATAATTATTAAATAGGATTATAATCAATAGAATAGAATTAAATAAAATCATGAACAACGAATTAAATTTAAAAAATATATATTTTTAGGAGATATATTAGTTAATAGATATACTTAATTTATAATTATGAAATTCAAATCCACTTGATCAAATAATTAAAAATATTCCTTGAGAAATAGTAAGTACTATTATAAAATTATAATTTTTTAAATAGGATTATACTCAACAAAATTAAAAAAATCAGGAACAACAAATTAATTTTTAAAAATAGATTTAAGAGATATAATAGTTGATAATTAGCCATAATTAGGCTCAAGTATTTTTTGCGGGTAAAAAGGTCTTCTAAAAGGTATAAAGATTAAAAAAGGTTTTAGGGCTTAAAGAGATACATATCAATTATTCTTCTCCTTCTTAATCCTTATCTATTTTGCTTGATTCGAAAGTTGTGTGTCATCTTCTTCTATCAATAACGACGGTGTTGGAGTTTCATTTCTTATCTCTACATGTGTGATATGAGAATTGACTCCATTCTCTGATATCGAATCATGCCAAACATAAATAAATAAATATATAAATAAAAGACCTAATTCAAATCATATTAGATAACAAATTATTTGTACTTATAATATAAATGTTAGAAGTACCTCAAAATTTTCATTTGTATATAGAAATTGATCAACACCGAAATCTGATCTCTACTGTAAAATTTTTTTAAAGTTAATATAAATATGAACTAAAATACAAATAATACAACGTATTAATTTGAAGTTACATATAAAAAAATTAAACTTACAGTCAATGAATTCTAAGGTAGAGAAAGATTATATTTATTCAGAAGTTGTTCATCCTTTGTAAGTGTAACCACATAATACACTTCATTATGTGTAATAATATTGTTGCTCTTAACTGAAAGTTTAAACATAATTTCCCTTCCTATAATGTTCTCCAATTCCACTGGTATAGGTGTTTCACCAAGTGCAACAGACATCTAAAATCTAAAATAATTTTAAAAGACAAAAAACAATAATAGATGTTTAAAACATTATTAATGGAGAAAAAACTAAAATAAAGTGAAAGAAACGGTACATACGAAACACGAATAGGAAGACCCTTTTTATAGTGGAATGAAATAGTTGTTTGAGGATAAATTAAGATGCTATTAATCAAGAAATAAATTAGGGAAATAATAACCAATTTTAAATACCATTATTATAGAAACAAATTAAAATAAACGTACAACTAATTAAAGCAACATTTACACATCAAAATAATTCATAGTTGCTATGTTGCAAGACTGTTATAGTAATTAGTCATTATTTGACCTTTGAAATAATATTCAAACAAACATATATAAGGAAAACTTATCAAAATATCTAACATTTCACTTTTAATATAAATACTAACTAATTAAAATACTAATATAAATTAGAATAATATGGTAATAAAATAAAACAAAGTTAATTACTAATTTGTTGCTTTTTATTTTATTTAATTTTATTGATTATAATCCTATTTAAAAAAATTTCATATTTTAAACTTTAATTAACAATTAATTAAATACACAGATTTTTTACGGATATAATTGGTGAAATTATCAGCTGTTGATTTTCTAAAAGATTAGAATCATATTTAAGATTTAATTTGACTTTTCATCATCAAATATATTTTATTATTATTATTATTATTATTATTATTATTATTATTATTATTATTATTGTTGTTGTTGTTGTTGTTTGATGATTATAATCCTATTTAAGAACCAACGTTACTCTTTTCTCTTCATCAAATATATTTTATTATTGTTGTTGCTGTTGTTATTTTATTTTTATTTTTTTATGATTATAATCAAATTTTAGAATTAATGTGACACTCTTTTTTTCCTCATCAAATACATTTCAATTTTATATTTTGGTATTGTTATGATTAGTATGAATATAAATGATATATATTCATAAGTGAAATATAATTTTTATTATTTTTATATATTTATTTGTTATTAAAATTTATTCATTAAAAACTAATTAATAAATTTATTTGTTATTAATACTATTTTTAGTTAGTTTTTATCATTTATTGTTCATGGTAAGTAATATTAATTAGTAATATATATAAAAAAAGTATAAGGATAAATTTTTTTAAAAGGTATAAGGGCAAATAAGTCTTTTAGGACTTCATTACTTTTATATATATATAGAGATTATCAAATCATTTATAGCGAAAAATAATCTTCAATATATTTAAACATGTAAATTTTTTTTATAATATTTATAAATATCTTCATTGATTGTTCGGAGCTTAGTCACAGTTAATACTTCTCACCCCTCCTAATAAATGTATTTAGTTGGATTTGAAGTACTTTATTCTTCTCCAACTTACTTAACATGCATTACCAATTCAACTACACTTTGTTAATATTTAAACATATAAAATAATGAAACTCAGAGTGTCACAAATTTGTACCTCATATATCAAATGTGAAATGTGTCTTAAATGTCCTTTTTCTATTCAAAGCACCGAGAAATATCCTATAATTTATGTTTTAAAAATTACAGTATAATCCCACTTAGGCCCTATTTAGAGTTTGTGGCTTGAATTTTTATTCCCACAACACTATTAAGCTCAAATTAATAAGGATAAGATTGAAATAATTGAACAAAAAATGAATTATACTTAAAACATAATATAAATTATGTATCTATATAACTATGAGACCCAAATCTTTTTTCATTTTTAAAATATGATATAAATTATATTTTTTAATATTTTATTTTATTATAATTTATTTTTTAATTAAATTTATATTTTATATATTAATAAATAGTAAAAAATAAAAGTCGGCCTACGCGCATCTGTGCCCCGCACATGCCCCACCTACAGCCTACAGCCTACAGCCGTGAAAGCCCGACACTTCCCACTTCAAATCAACGATCTTTAAATTTTGGCTTCCTCTCTCTCTCTCTCTCTCTCATTAGAGAAGAATGGGGAAAAATAACACTGAAATCCCACTTTTGGGGGATGATTTTTCAGCTTATAAGAAGAAGAAATCTTGGATTAGAAAACTTGTATTGGTTTTCCTTGGATTCTTGGCAATTTCAAGTCAGTTCTCTCTTTTTTCACGTTTTACTCTATAATTCATGTTCTTAATTTTATGAATTCTCCAATTTAGAAACTGGGTAGTTTTCAAGTTTTTTTTAAAATTTGGTACCGTGAGATATAAATCTGCTGGTAATTTGGGTTTAAGGCTACAAATATCTCCAAGAAGAATGGTAGATTTTCAGCTTTAGTTTGGAGGATTAAAGTCACTGATAGTCGCTCGATTAAATGGAGTGAAACTACTAAAAAATATATGTGATTGTTTAATTTTGATGAGTATATGTTCTAAGATAAAAGTTTTCAAATGATGGGTATAGCTTGTGATTAAATCTTGTTTGTTAGTTTTATGTTTGAAGGGCCGGATTGATGCATTATCAATTTTACTTTTTTACACTTTTATAATTAGATTTGTTACAGTTAATTATAAAAAGTAGATTTGTTATTGTTGACAAGTTAACAAAAATCCTAAGTAAAAGGGTTTAAACTTCAGTTGTAGGTCTAATATATGGAGGGGATTTATATTTATTGGAGCAAAGAGGTTTTGAAGAGAGGATTGAGGATGATGATGTTGAAATTGTGGAGTCGGAGGTGGGTGTTGTTGCTGCCGATGATCGACGATGCTCGAAAATCGGGGCGGAAATACTACGAGAAGGAGGGCATGCAGTCGATGCAGCAGTTGCGACAGCATTGTGTGGCGGTGTTGTTAATTCCGTGTCGAGTGGAATAGGGGGCGGCGCTTTTATGGTTGTCAAGTCTTATTCTGATCTTAAAGGTCAAGCTTTCGATATGAGAGAAACGGCTCCTCTAGCCGCTTCAAAGGTTCATGCTTCTCTATTTCTTTTGAGTTCTCTTTTAACTCGAGGCTTAATGCATCAAGACCTCTCTTAATTTGGCTCAAACGCTCATTCGCACTATGAACTTTCTATTGTTCTAAATAAACCTTGAGCTTGTTTAGAGCGCACCTCCTAACCACTGAATGCCACATGTCATCTTCTGGTTGGAGAGAAAAAAATCAGAAAAATGATATTTGAAAAGTCAAAGTAACCAGAAGCTGACATGTAGCGTTCATGAGGCAAACTGGTGCATTTTTATAAGTTCAAGAGGGTAATTTGAACTTTAAAACGTTCAGAGGGAAAATGGGAGTTTAGGACCAAGTTGAGGGGTTCCGATGAATTAAGCCTTAATGTACTTGTTTTATTTTGTGTATTGAATCAAGTTCTTGTAATGAATGAATTTGAGTTCTTTTTGCAATTTTCTTAAATGTAACTGTAAAAAGCAAAATATGTATGCAAACAACATTGATGACATGTATTCGGGGCCACTCTCGATCGGAATTCCAGGCGAGATCGCTGGCCTTCACGAAGCTTGGTTACAACACGGCCGCTTGCCTTGGAAGAAATTATTCCAACCCGCCATAAAACTCGCAAAAGATGGCTTCATTATCCTCCCTTATCTTGGGCAAGCCATAGCTAAATATACCAAAAAAATCATCGACGATCCTGGATTACGGGCTGTATTTGCACCGAATGGCAAGTTGTTACAAACTGGGGATACATGCTGCAATGTAGAACTAGCCAATAGTCTTGAGACCATCGCGGAACAAGGGCCACAAGCCTTCTATAATGGCACTCTCGGCGAAAATTTAATTGAGGACGTTAGAAAAGCCGGTGGTTTGTTAACAATGGATGATCTTAAGAATTACAAAGTGGATATAACTGAAGCCACGACTGCCGATGTTATGGGTTATACCATTTATGGAATGCCGCCCCCTTCAGCAGCGACACTTGGGTTAGCAATGGTGGGCGATTTCGTCTTTTTCCTCTTCAGTTTTCGGTAGTTTTATTTTTTTGTTATGTTTTGTAGGGTCTAATGGTCATGTAAATCGGGTTCTAAACATATTGGATAGCTATGGAACTCGAGATGCTTTAAAGGGAGATCTCAGTTTGCATCGGTTAATTGAAGCGTTGAAGCACATGTACGCTATTCGAATGAACTTGGCTGACTCGGAATTTGTAGACAAAAAGACTTATACTACCCAAATGCTTTCCCCTTCTTTTGCAGCTCAAATGGCCAGGTATTAGCTAAGCGATTTAAACAAAAATTTAGCGCCTAGTCATCATAGACTCATAATTATCTAAAGCTATTAGTTAATAATCTACAGATGGAGTCAGCTTAGAGATCAGGGAACTAGCCATTTCTGCATTGTTGATGCTGATCGAAATGCTGTATCAATGACAACAACAATAAACAACAAATTCGAGGCTAGAATTCTCTCTCGTTCTACAGGCATTGTGCTCAATAACGAGATGGACGATTTCTCTGCACCTACTGAAATTACCCCTGACATGCTTCCCCCAGCTCCAGCAAATTATATCGAACCCAAGAAGAGACCTTTGTCTTCTATGTCCCCTATAATTGTCACCAAGGTAGGGCTTTTACTATATAATAGTTTCATATATAATTATTTATGTATTTCAAACGAAATTATTTAATTTTTTAATATATATATATATATATATATATATATATATATATATATATATATAATTTAAAAATTTTATGAACTTTAATTTTATAGTAATGAGTGGTTGCATTGTTCTCATATTTTCTATATATAGTTTCAGGACTTTGAGATATATGTTTAAGAGCATATGACAATAGTTTAATTAACTAGCTATGGAACATATAATAAATTAGTAGTGTATATTGTTGGGGTTCTAGCCCAAATTAGTGCAAGGTAAAGTCTTGGCCTAAAAGCCCAAGATGTGGAGGCATATTTAAGCTTCTTTTTTGCTGGTGCAAGGGTTTTTTTTTAATGAGAGGGTGCAGCCATTTTTGGAGAGAGAAAAGAAGAGAGGGAGAGCAAAATTTCTAGCTTCTTTCTATTCCCACTAGCTGTATTCCGTTACCGATCGCCAGAGATCAGACTGTCAGATCGCCATGAAATATTGTCACAATGTTCCTGACATCCAACTCTTTCTTTTGACCGTTGGGTTTTGTAATCAGACCGTTGGATCAAATTTCGTTGGGGGCAGAATATGGAGGAATGTTTGTTCACTTGAGGTTTTGTGTATTTTCCTCATTTTATTTGGCTTCTTCTTGTATTGTGGTGTTGTTGGTGGGTTGCAAACTCTTGTAAGACATTGTTGAGTTCTTTTCCCTCAACTTATCAATAAGAGAAGTAGGGGTAGACTCCGTTATCGGTCCCGTGGTTTTACTCTTCACATCAGAGGTTTCCACGTAAAAACTTTGGTGTTGTGTGGCTTGTTTATTTTCTTTGCATATTTGGTTGATTCTTATAGTTTCTTGTTGATACTTATTGTTGCTATTCCGCATTTGCAACTTTGAGTTTTTGGGGCCTTGTGCTCAACAAGTGGTATCAGAGCTGTTAAGATCAGTTTCGGGGTTAATATGGAGTCTGTTAGTAGTGGTTCCATGGTGAAGTTGACGTCAACCAATTATTCCATATGGCGACCCATGATGGAGGATATGTTATTTTGCAAAGATTTATACGATCCAATAGATATAAGCATGGCAGAGCTTGGTAGTTCTAAACCGGCCAAACCTGAGAAAATGGAAGATAAAGAATGGGAGAAGTTGAAGAGGAAGACTTTGTGGACTATTAGACAGTGGATTGATATAAGCATCTACAATCATGTTTCTAAAGAGTCCGACCCATTTGAGTTGTGGAAGAAACTAGAAGGTCTTTATGAGAGGAAGACCGCTCACAACAAGGCTTCGTTGATTCGGAAGCTTGTTAACTTGAAGTTGAAAAGTGGGAAGTCAGTGGTTGAGCATCTGAGTGACTTTCAAGATGTTATCAACAAACTTACCACTATAAAGATTGTTCTTGATGATGAGTTGCAGGCTTTGTTCTTGTTGAGTTCTTTGCCCTATAGTTGGGAAACTCTTGTGGTGACTATTAGTAACTCGGCTCCGGATGGTGTTCTTTCATTGAACGTGATTAAAGAAAGTATGTTTAATGAAGAGTTGAGAAGAAAGGAGATGGGAGTTGAAAATTCACAGGCCTTCGTTGTTGAGAATAGAGGAAGATACAAGAGTAGAGGTCCAAAGGGGCGTGATAACTCAAGGGGCAGGTCCAAGTCTAGAGAGGGAAAGGACACCAGAACATGCCATTATTGTGATAAGCCTGGTCATATCAAGAAGAATTGTTTCAAATGGAAGCGTGAACAAAAGAAGAAACCAGATTCCCAATTAGGGGGAGATGACAGTGGTACTGCAGCAACCATAGTGAAGACTGTTGAGGATACTAGTTTGCTTTGTGCAGTTTGTGAGTGTCGTCAGGTTGATGATTCAGCTTCAGAGTGGCTTGTTGATATTGGAGCTTCTTATCATTGTGTTCCTCGGAAGGAATATTTTTTAAACTACAGAGTTGGCGACTTTGGTAGTGTCAGAATGGGAAATGAGAGCTCAGCAAGGATTATTGGCATGGGTGATATCCGTGTGAAGACTAATGTTGGGTGCACGATGACATTGAAGAATGTGCGCCATATTCCTGATTTGCGCTTGAATTTATTATCAGCAAGTGTTCTTGATCATTAAGGTTTCAGTCATACCTTCGGTGATGGCAAATGGAAGTTGTCCAAGGGTTCAATGACAGTTGCTCGAGGCAAGTTGTGTTGCTTGTTATATAAGACATACTTTAGAGTATGTTATGGTGATATATATGCAGCTGAAGATAAGAATTTTCCCAACTTGTGGCATCAAAGATTGGGACATATGACGGATAAAGGGATCAAGCACTTGGCAAGTAAATCCCTCATTCCTGTGGATAAATCTATTTCCATTGACCCTTGTGAGCATTGTTTGGCAGGAAAATAAAACAGGGCTTCATTTGCGGGAAAATCTACAAAGAAGGAAGGTAAATTGGAGTTGGTTCACTCCGATGTTTGTGGTCCGTTAGATGTGGAGTCTATTGGTGGTAATAGGTATTTTGTCACATTTATTGATGATGCAACTCGTAAGACTTGGGTCTACTTATTGAAGCAGAAAAATCAAGTGTTTGAGACTTTTTAGAAGTTTCATGCCATGGTGGAAAGAGAGACTGGTGGAAAGTTAAAATGTCTCCGATTAGACAATGGTGGTGAGTATACCTCTAATGCATTTAAGGTTTATTGCTCACAGCATGGCATTAGACATGTGAGGACAGTTCCAGGTACTCCACAACACAATGGTGTAGCTGAAAGGATGAATAGAACCATTATAGAGAGGGTGAGGTGTTTGCTAAGAATGTCTAATCTTCCTAATACATTCTGGGCTGAAGCAGTAAACACAGTGACCTATTTAATTAATCGCTCTCCATCTGTTCCTCTTGGTCTTGACATTTCAGAAAGGGCATGGAGGGGTAGCAATCCTACTTATGCACATTTGAGAGTCTTTGGATGCAAGGCATTTATGCATGTGCCGAAAGTTGAGCGATCAAAGCTTGATTCCTAGACTAAACCATGCATTTTTGTTGGCTATGGTAATGAAGAGTATGGCTATAGAGTCTATGATTTAGAGAAGTAGTGAGAAGCAGGGATGTAGTATTCTTTGAGCACGAGAGAGGTGCTGAGTTTCTGAGTAAAAGGTATAATTCTACCACAGAATCCTCTTTTGATACTACTGATGTTCCTCTTGTGTCTAGTCCTTCTTGTGTTGAGCAGCCAACAGGTGAGAATGTTGAAGCAAGATCTGATAATGTTGAGGAACAACCGATTGGTGTTGATGATACACCAGAACTTGTTGATGCTGATACGCATAATGATGAGAATGTTCAGTTTTATGATGCTCGAGATGAAGAGGTTCATGAGCGGGGGGAGCCGTCAGCCCCACAGGATGAACAAGCACAAATTCGAAGATCATCTAGAGAAAGAAGGCCATCTACAAGATATCCAAGCTCAGAATTCATTCTTGTCACAGAAGATGGAGAACTTGAAAGCTTTCAGGAAGCATTATCCAGTGAAGACAAAGGGTCTTGGTTGAATGCTATGAAAGAAGAGATGGATTCTTTGAGGAAGAATGAGACTTATGAGTTGGTGAAGCATCCAAAAGATAAGAAAGTCTTGAAAAATAGGTGGATTTTCAAGAACAAGAAAAATGTAGATCAGAGTGTGAAGCGGAAAGCTAGATTGGTGGTCAAGGGATGCAATCAGAAAAAGGGGATTGATTTTGATGAGATTTTCTCCCCAGTTGTGAAGATGACTTCTATCAGAACCGTTTTGGGTTTAGCTGCGAGTCTTGACTTGGAGTTGGAGCAGCTTGATGTGAAAACAGCTTTCTTGCATGGTGATTTTCAAGAGGATATCTACATGGAGCAACTAGAAGGATTTGAGGAAAAGGGAAAGGAAAATTTTGTTTGCAAACTAAAGAAGAGTCTTTATGGGCTGAAGTAGGCACCAAGGTAGTGGTATCGAAAGTTTGATTCTTTCATGACAACCAATGGTTATAAGAGGAAATTGGCCGATCCTTGTGTGTATTTCAGACAGTTCCTAAATGATAAATTCATCATTCTTCTGTTGTATGTAGATGATATGTTAATTGTTGGACAGGATGCAGATATGATTTGTGATTTGAAGAAGAGTTTGTCAAAATCATTTGCAATGAAAGATTTGGGTCTAGCTAAGCAGATTTTGGGCATGGAGATAGTTCGTGATAGAAAGGCTGGCAAGTTGTGGTTGTCACAAGAAAAGTATATTGAATGGGTGCTTGAAAGGTTCAATATGAAAGATGCCAAGCCAGTTAGTCAACCATTAGCCGCTCATTTCAGGTTGAGCAAAAGAACTTGTCCGAAAATGCAGGAGGAGAAAGAAAGGATGTTGTCTGTTCCTTATTCCTCTGCTGTTGGTTCTTTGATGTATACTATGGTTTGTACTAGGCCAGATATTATCCAAGCTGTTGGATTTGTCAGTCGATTTTTGTCCAATCCGGGTAAAGTTCACTGGGAAGCAGTGAAGTGGATATTCAGATACTTGCGTGGTACCTCAAAGCTTAGTTTGTGTTTTGGAGGTGGAAAACCGATTCTTGAAGGGTATATAGATGCTGATATGGCTGGTGATTTGGATGGAAGAAAGTCTACCTCAAGTTTTGTGTTTACATTTGCAGGTGGAGCTATTTCCTGGCAGTCTAAACTTCAAAAGTGTGTAGCATTATCTACTATAGAAGCAGAGTATGTAGCAGTTGTGGAAGCATGTAAAGAGCTGATTTGGCTTAAGAGATTCCTTCATGAGCTGAGTTTGAAGCAAAGCGAGTATGTAGTATTATGTGATAGTCAGAGTGCTATGGATCTGAGCAAGAATACCATGTATCATTCTCGAACGACGCACATTGACGTTAGATATCATTGGCTGCGGGATGTGATCGAGGAGAAAGAGTTGGTATTGAGGAAAGTCCATACCGATAAAAATGGAGCGGATATGTTGATAAAGATTGTTCCTAGAAGTAAGTTGGAGCTTTGTTGCAAGCTCTCCCGGATGTCATTTCGATGATGTTGATGTTGCACTATCTTCCCCGATTTGGGCTCGAGGGGGAGATTGTTGGGGTTCTAGCCCAAATTAGTGCAAGGTAAAGTCTTGGCCCAAAAGCCCAAGATGTGGAGGCATATTTAAGCTTCTTTTTTGCTGGTGCAAGGGTTTTTTTTCATGAGAGGGTGCAGCCATTTTTGGAGAGAGAAAAGAAGAGAGGGAGAGCAAAATTTCTAGCTTCTTTCTATTCCCACCAGCTGTATTCCGTTGCCGATCGCCGGAGATCAGACCGTCAGAGCGCCGTGAAATTTTGAATGTTCCTGACATCCAACTCTTTCTTTTGACCGTTGGGTTTTGTAATCACACTGTTGGATCAGAATTCGTTGCGGGCAGAATATGGAGGAATGTTTGTTCACTTGAGGTTTTGTGTATTTTCCTCATTTTATTTGGCTTCTTCTTGTATTGTGGTGTTGTTGGTGGGTTGCAAACTCTTGTAAGACATTGTTGAGTTCTTTTTCCTCAACTTATCAATAAGAGAAGTAGGGGTGGACTCCGTTATCGGTCTCATGGTTTTACTCTTCACATCGGAGAGGTTTCCACGTGAAAACTTTGGTGTTGTGTGGCTTGTTTATTTTCTTTGCATATTTGGTTGATTCTTGTAGTTTCTTGTTGATACTTATTGTTGCTATTCCGCATTTGCAAGTTTGAGTTTTTGGGACCTTGTGCTCAACATATACGTCATCGGTTATTTTTTTTGTTGCCCATCTGGTTCACCGGAGCTTTACTCCGACTACGTCCAGGTCCGATTCGGGTCGCGCACCTGGCTGTGGTGGGTGAGTCTCCCAATAAGGATTTTTTTCATTCACTGGGAATGTCATCGGTTATTTAACTATATACGTTAACGACAAATGTTTTAGCCTAGTGGGTTGGAGCTCTTCCTGTGATTAGAGGATGTCATGAGTTCGAGACGCATGGGTGATGTGGTAAATTTTTCCTTTATATTTAATGTAAGCACAATTGCGCAATTTTTAGAATTTTTAAAAGTGTCGAATATATTTCATTTTACATAGGCCTCATTTCATTTTTTGCCCAGGGCCCCGAAAATCTCCGGGACGGCCCTGGGTCTAGGGTCCACGATCAAAAGGGGCCTATAATTTTTTATTTCGCATATATGTATATATATAAACAATAAGAAAACTTAGGTGATTAAATTATTAAATTAAAATTTGTCAAGGATTGAACCTAGACAGATCTGTAACTTAGGATTTAGAGGAAAATGGGGATTGAGGAGAAGAAAGGGATGAGATATTAGAGCAGCATAGGTAGTATAGGACAGCTGTCCAAAATACAAAATAACATAATCGTAATATTCCTATAGCTATTACTAGGGCTGACTCAGCCATTTTAGGGAATTGAAATAACTTACTTCTAATGCTATAACTAATTTGCAGTAATTAGTACTAATAACAGGCTAATACAGACTGACTTTGACCAACCATTCTCTACTTGTATTAAAATAGATTTTATTTAATATTTATCAGAATATATTTCACTTTTTACAAGAAATTTTCTCATATTTCTAATTTCGCCTAGGGCCCGACCCTAGCGAAGAGACTGTTGACTCGTCCTTTTTTTTCTGTGCTGTTAATCCCGAACACCGTAATGTATGAAAATCGGACTCTTATTAATGGCGAGCACATCGAACTAGCCGAGGAAACAAAGGCGTCGTTGAGAGGAAGAGGGCACGAACTGAAGGCAATCCCAAGCGGCGCTGTTGTGTAGCTTGTCGTTCAATACCTCGAAAACCTAATCATCAAGGACAGAGAAAACAAGAGAGATTCTTATGGGAACACAATTTTGCATGGAATGCTTACTGCAGTAAGTGATCCTAGAAAGGATGGGAGACCAGCTGCTATATAAATATAGCTTGTGAAAGGAGAGAGATTAGCAGAATTACACAATCCACATGTTAGTGTGAAAATGTATACAATACTACAGTAATAAAAATCTTTCTACTTGTACACATTTGACATGTAAATTGCCTAATTGGTACCTGGCGCCTATTTGGTACTTCATGTATTCAATATTTGCATAGGTGGTGCATGGCCTATCAAATTTTAGTAAATTAAGAGCCCATCTAACAATACAACACTAAAAACGTGAATTACTTACAATACCATTTAGAGCATGAATATGTTTTGTTAACCATGCATAGAATTGTCTATCTTACTAAAATTTGACCGCTAGGTACCGAATAGGTGAAAAGTGAATACGTTTGAGTGATATAACATGACCCAAAAAGGTATTTAAGTCCCTAAATTTGCCAAATATATGAACCAAAATCACAAGTTCTTCATTTACCAAAGGAAGAATTTTTATGCATTTCTGAGCTTAGTGTACAGAAGGCAAGAGCATGAATAAAAACGCAAATTCATGCGAAATACACTTATTGATTTACTCTCAATCAATTTTTTCATGATGTTTTATCCATGAGCTTTACTTGGATATTAGCTTTGCTTGTTTCAACAACGCAGCCATTCATGACCATCTCCTCTAGCATGAAATGTGCCTTTTTCTAAATGGAACATGATGTCTAACTCACACTTAAGGAAAGAAATAGACATTTCAAAGTCGAATCAAATACTGAGCCAATATTGTGTTCAAAACATAAGGAATTTGGAGGCACAGGCAAGAATCTAGAAAAAAGAAGACGTACCACATTGCCGAAATGACGGTCCATGGCTTCAACTAAGAGATGTATGAATTCAAGAATCGCAAGATCATTTTGTAAAAAGCAATAGAAAAAAGTAAATACTATTTAAGCTCAAGTTCAAGATAAGCATACATTAAGAACCTAGAAGCATAGTTGTCAAGGCGCTAGGTGCAGCCTAGGTGCTAGGGTGCTAGGCTCGCCGCAAGGCGAGAGGCGCACCTGAGGTACGCTAGGCGCAAAAAGTGAAGTTAAATGCAATAACAATACTAGAAAAAGAAATAAGGGAATTATTAGATGTACATATGTATGTAAAATTTACATATTGCATTAGGAATATCTAGCCTTGGGTTAATCTAGCTTTAATAAAAATTGAATTAGAAATATTTAGCCTTAAATTATTGTTAATGTTAAATTAATAAAATAAACTTAATTTCAAATTTAACAAAATGAATAAAAATAAAAAAAAGAAAGTGGGAAAGATTTGGTCAGCTATAACTCAAATGAAATGGTTGGCATGTCACATTTTCTAGTCAACAAAAAACAAATAAAATTAACAAAAGAAAACAAAGTTGGAATGGGTGATTATGGCAAGGAATGGCACACGGAACGGGACTCCAACAATAATATTCAGCAGCATTTTAAATAGTTTAATAATTGAAATAATGGAGGTATGGTTGGGTAGTTAAATAATGCATTGTATTTGGATTTGTGGAGTGAGTGTCGGTTAATGGCTCTTTATTAAGAGCTGAAATTTGTATTTAGTAGTAGTGTGAGTGTAAGTAAAGTGTATGAGAGTGCAGAGCGTGAAAATAATAGAGAGTGAGAAAGAAAAAAGTATTGCTTAAAGTCTGCCTATTTTGTGAAAGTATTCTGCCTTGTAAAATAATTAGAGAGTAATTGAGTTAAGTTTGTGTTTATTCCTCTTTAGTCCCAACAAAGTGGTATCAGAGCCATTTTGGAACCCGATTCTTTTTCCCGAAAATAAATTCCCGAGTAAAAAAAAAGTTAAGTTTAATTCCAGGAGTTGCTGTATTCCGGAAGTGTCGCAATAGACTTCCACAAGTGTTGCCAGAGACTAGCAAAGGTGTTGCTATAAGTCCAGTGTGTCGCAAAAAGTTACAGAAATCGTCGCAAAAGCCCCTGTATGCCTAGAATCAGATTGTCCTCTACAAAAATGAATGCAATGGTGTTTCCTTCAGTTTCCCTTAACTTACTAAAACCAATTACAAAAATTGGTGTATCAAAATAAAGGTGATTCTGAGAGCCCAAGATGTAAAGGACATTGTTGAAAATGGCTACACAGTCCCAGTCCCGGCCGAAAATGTCCAACTGTCTCAAGCAGAAAAAGATAGTTTGTATAAGAACCGCAGGAGTGACCAAAAGGTACTTAGCCTAATCCATCAAGGGTTAGATGATGATATGCTTGAGAAGGTGGCGGAAGCAACCACCTCCAAGCAAGCTTGGGACATCCTACAAGTTTCTCTTCAAGGGGAGGAGAAAGGGCAGAAAGTTCGACTCCAAATGTTGAGAGGAGAATTTGAGATGATGAAGATAAAGGAGACAGAAGCAGTTGTAGATTACTCCTCACTGTTAAAATTTGTCGCTAACCAGATGCGGCAATATGGAGAAAAGCTTGAAGAGTCGAGAGTTGTTGAAAAACTTCTAAGGTCACTACTACCAAAGTTTGACTATGTAGTAGTGGCAATAGAAGAATCTCGAGACATAAGTAAAATGACCGTCGATGAAGTAGTTGGCTTATTGCAAGCACGTGAGGAGAGACTAAATAGACAAAGAGAATAGTCTATTGAACAAGTCTTGGCTGCAAGACCCTCGTTAAAAGAAGGAGAAAATAGTTGAGCAACTAGTCAATTTGGAAGAGGACGCTGTAGAGGTCGCAAAACAAACGGAAGAGGAAGAGGACGTGGCAGATTTCAACAACACGGGAGAAGTGACAATAATAATGGAGATAATCAGTTCACAAGAGGCAGAGGTGGTGGACGTGGACGAGGACGAGGAAGAGGAAATTGGAGCCAAAATGATGGACGTGGCAAGTCCAATGTCTAGTGCTACAACTGCTCTAGATTTGGCCACTACGCAGCAGAATGTCGGAGCCCACCAAACCATGCAGAGAAAATGGCAAACAACATTCAAGAGGAGGATGTGACCAACACGATATTACTTACCCGTGAAGGTGAAGAAAGTGAAGAAAACAACATCTGGTATCTTGACAACGGTGCAAGTAACCATATGTGTGGAGACAAGAAGATGTTCGTAGAGCTGGACCAATCATTCAGTGGAAATGTTGCTTTTGGGGATTCCTCCAAAGTTCCCATCTGAGGCAAAGGAACCATTCTTATTCGATTAAAGAATGGAGAGCACCAGTTCATCAACAATGTGTATTACATTCCAAACATGAAAAGCAACATTTTAAGTTTGGACAACTGCTGGAGAAAAGCTACCAAGTTCACATGATGAACCGAAAGTTAGTGCTATTGAACGAGAAAAAGGAGCTGCTTGCAAGTGTGCCTATGTCGAAAACCGGATGTTCACTCTCAACATCAAGACGGATTTAGCAAAGTGCTTGAAAGCTTATATGAAGGACTCTCATTGGCTTTGGCATTTGAGATTTGGACATCTCAATTTCAGATGTTTGAAACTTCTAAGCCAAAAGAATATGGTGCATGGTCTTCCCTCGATTGACAAACCCTATCAGCTTTGTGAAGGATGTCTTGTTAGAAAACAATCCAGAACCAGTTTTCCAAAGGAGTCCAAGATAAGAGAAGTAGCGCTCCTTGAGCTCATTCATACCGATGTTTGTGGACCAATGACACCAATGTCATTGGGAGGCAATAAATATTTCTTGCTATTCATTGATGATTATAGCAAGAAGACATGGGTTTACTTTCTGAAGGAGAAATCTGAAGTGTTTGGCTCTTTCAAGAAGTTCAAGGCACTAGTGGAGAAAGAAAGCGGCTATTACATCAAAGCCATAAGATCCGATAGAGGGGGAGAATTCACATCAAATGAATTCAAACCATTCTATTAGCATCACGGAATACGTCATTTCCTTTCAGTCTCAAGATCGCCTCAACAAAATGGTATAGTCGAAAGAAAGAACAGAACAGTGATGGATATGGTGAGAAGGATGCTAAAGAGCAAGAATTTTCCCAAGGAGTTGTGGGCAGAAGCAATTGATTGTGCGGTCTATATCTTGAACCGGTCCCCGATAACAAGTGTCTCAGATATGACACCCCAAGAAGCATGGAGTGAGAGAAAGCCAAACATATCTTATTTTCATGTTTTTGGAAGTGTTGTACATGTTCATGTTGCGGATGAAGAAAGGAGAAAGCTGGACGATAAAAGCAAAAAATACTTGTTCGTGGGATATTCAGAATTTTCCAAAGGTTACAAGATGTTTGATCCTGAAACAAGGAAGACAAACATCAATAGGGACGTGACTATTAACGAGGAAGCAGTTTGGGAGTGGAATGATGATAAAAAGAGCTATAGTTTTTATCCTTTCCGCATGGATGAAAAAAATGATAGTGATGCGGAGGAACCAGCCACAACGTCAACGTCAAGCAATCCTATTGTAGTTGCATCTCCTGTACAAGAAGACGATTAAAATGAAAGTCCTAGACAAAGACCGCAAAAATTCCGTTGTGTTGAAGTACTCTATGATGCTATAAGAGAACTCGATGAAGAATTAACTCCTTACTGCCATCTCATTGGTAGTGAGCCCATTGATGCTGAAGAGGCCATGAAAGATAAAAACTGGAGAAGAGCTATGGACGAGGAGATCCAAGCAATTGAGAAGAATGAGACATGGGAGTTGACCAAACTTCCAGCTAACAAAAAGCCCATTGGAGTCAAATGGGTGTGCAAGGAAAAGAAGGATGCAAATGGAGAAATTGTTTGACATAAGGCGAGGCTAGTCGCAAAGGGATATAGTCAAAGACCTGGTATTGACTATGATGGAGTATTTGTTGGGAACTGACAGTCAAATTGAACATACATAAGAGGCATGACGGAAATTCAAAATTTTGTCCCTGTCCCAGGAACTCCTATTAGTTGCATAGAAATTAAATAAAGCCTTAACTAAATAATTCTCTACCTAGGTTAGCATGCTAAAGGATTAGGCATACCATAATTCCAAATTATATCCTAGCATATTTATTTTATACTAAGCATGTTATAACTCTAAGTTATAACCTAAGCATAAAATAAACTAAGCATGCAAAATAACCTAAGCATAATTATTAAGTCTAAAAACACTTAAAAAAAGACTTAATAATTAAAAGAGAAAGAAAAAGAACTTACCAGTTGAAGCGTGCTTTTGCAGGACCTTCTTGCACAAGCCTCCAATCGTAGGATAGCCTCTATCAGTATCCACACGAACCCCACCAACCAAAACCTCCCCAGGAGGAAGAATTAAGAAGCCTCGAGTAGTTGCTAGACCACTCTAGAAGCCTCACCTAAAAATATAAACTAGCGGTGCCTGAATAAATTCACGCTCCACAAAAATAACTTACTCAAGTACTTGAGAGATTAATTATCTCGCTTAAGATTTATGCTTTGAGATTGGTACAATTTGAAAGAAAAGAGGAAAGCCTATATATAGGCTTGGGGGAGAATTTTGCTCCCCCTGTAAGCGATGTGGGATGGGAGTAATTACTCCCATCCCATGTGCACATGGCAAGGCAAAGCCCTTGTAGGCTTTGCCTTGCTTGTGGGCTGCACATGTGCAGCCCATTTTTATGGGCTGCCGCGAGCAATGCCCAACATTGCTTGCACACCTTTCGGTGTACTCCTGCGCACTCGAGTCTGTACAAAATACTTTTATACTCTTGGTCCAATTAAACTCGCCAATGCAAAATTCCCCTTTTTAATCATTTTTCAAATATTTATTTTCTGACCCTAATAAATTAGTCATCATTCAAAATAAATTTCTTGGTCCAACCAAAATTGATCTAATCAATTATAATTTATTTATAACTCTAATTAATTAGTTACCGGTTAAAATAATTCCTTAGTCGATCCAAAATTGATCTAATCAATTTTAACCAATCAAATAATAATCCAATTATTATTTATGTTATATTTTGTAATAGAATAAATCTATTAGTTCTTTACTTAGTCCGATGAAGGTCCAATGTGTGTGACCTTATAGGATCCCGAAGTATTAAGCTGTTAAGGCTTAACCAACCCTTGTTCAAATGGAACCATTAACTCGATGCTCTAGACCGTGAATAGAACTCGATTACCTTAAACGACTGTAGTACGCCTCTAGCAAGGGTCTACCTTCTCCCATTACTTGGAACGTCATTTACGCTTATGACTTAATCCCGGTTAATGCAATAGTTATCCAGTGTGATAAATTCCTTCCATTCTTTAATATTAGTACCATCTGGTCTACTGGGTTCGGTTAAAGTGTTAACCCACTAATAGCAGGGTTGCTCCAAGCTATCCCAGTTATTTACTTGTTACCGAAGTATATTATCTTTTACCATAGTGTGTTTGACTAGAAACCATTTCTATTAGGCACATACTCTGATCAGAGGTTTATGGCAATCATCACTTCAACAAGTGGCCAGGTACAACTCCTTAATATATCCGGAGTGATAGATTCTTTTCGACTACTCAGCCTACCAACGTGTTGTCATCATTATACCCGTAATCACCCGTAGCACCCTAAATTAATGAGTGCATAGTAATGACCAAAAGTATAACAATAGTACCACATAAGGCAACTATCATCTCAAGTATGAGGACATTTGCAAAGCTTATTGCATGAAGATAAACACTAACACATTGATATTTATACCAAGTGTTTATCTTGCTGCGGTCTCCAATATATCTCCCAGATATATCCATGTATCAAGCTTAAGGCACCACCTTCAGTCTTTAGGAGATTAACTGCTTGGACCCTTTCCAAGAAATTTGACCACATGCTAGTCTTTCCGTTTCATCAATATCCTTTCTTGATGAAACTATGACTAGGGATAGTTTAGACATAATCATAATTGCACATGAAACAGGTTCCACCAAATATAGTCAAACTATAATTTCTCTGACTTCATGCTATGATATGTCAAGGACTTTTGTATACATACATCAATGAATATATTTTAACCAGCTATAATATATATGTATAAAAACACGTTGATATAAACAAAAGAACAAATGCCTTTATTGATTAAATAAATTATTCGTACTATTACATAATTAAGATATATTGCCCTAATTGCCTTAAGGGCATACATCATATCCAACAAACTCCCACTTGCTCTAAGGCCAATTGGCCATATGTTTTAATCCATATGCTTTAACATGCTGGTCATGTTTGACTTGAGTCAATGGCTTTGTCAGACAATCCGCAAGGTTCTGATCAGTGGGTACATATTCTAATCTTATTATCTTAGCATCAACAATCTCCCTGATTATATGATACTTTTTGGATACATGTCTATTTTTCTGATGAGACCGTGGTTCCTTTGCCTGAGCTATGGCACCATTGTTATCACAATATAAAGTAGTTAGATCAATAGCCTCAGGCACCATACCGAGATCATCAACAAATCCCTTTAACCAGACAACTTCTTTGGCTGCTTCGCATGTAGTAATGTATTTAGATTTCGTGGTTGAATCAGCAGTAGTTTCTTGCTTGGAACTCTTCCAGCATACTGCCCCTCCATTTAACACATACACAAAACCTGACTATGACTTAAAGTCATCCTTGTCAGATTGAAAGCTCGTGTCAGTGTAACCTTTGATAGTGAGGTCACCTTCTCCATAAATCAAGAACTCGTCCTTAGTCCTTCTCAAGTACTTAAGGATTGCCCTGACGGTCATCCAATGCTTTTCACTTGGATTTGACTGATATCTGCTCGTAATGCTCAAAGCATGAGAGACATCCAGCCTAGTACATATCATAGCATACATGATGGATCCTATCGCGGATGCATAGGGTAAATCCTTCATGCGCATTCTCTCGTGAGCTGTCTTCGGACACTCAACCTTAGATAGGTTAATCCCCTTTGTCATTGGGAGATAACCTTTCTTAGAATGCTCAAGATTGAACCTATTCAAAACCTTATCTATATATGTACTTTGAGAAAGACCTAACAGCCTCTTGGATCTATCCCTGTAGATCTTTATACCTAGTATAAATGCTGCTTCACCAAGGTCTTTCATGGAGAACTTTCTTGATGACCATGCTTTAACGTTTTGAAGAAAAGAAATGTCATTTCCTATTAGTAGAATGTCATCGACATACAATACTAGAAAAATGACTGCACTCCCACTAACCATCTTGTAAACACAAGGCTCATGTGCATTTGGGCAAAAATCCAGTTCCCGGATTGTCTGATCAAACCTTATATTCCAACTCCTGGATGCCTACTTAAGTCCATAAATGGATCTTTGTAGGTTGCATACCTTCGAGCCATTCTGAGATGTAAAACCCTCAGGTTGTGTCATATAGACATCCCGGTCTAAATCCCCATTCAGGAATGCTATTTTTACATCCATCTGCCAGATCTCATAATCGTCATGAGCAGCAATGGCGAGGAGTATCTTATGGATTTGAGCATCGCTACCGGTGAGAAGGTTTCATCATAGTTAATACCTTCCTGTTGACTATAACCTTTCACAACCAACCTTGCTTTACAGGTAATTACATTACCATCCATATCTGTCTTCTTCTTGAAGACCCATTTGCATCCAATTGGTCTAACCCCTTGCGGTTCGTCAACCAAATTCCAAACTTGGTTCTCGTACATGGAATCCATTTCTGATTTCATGGCCTTTTGCCATTTATCAGAATCTGAGATTTTCATTGCCTCATCATATATCCTTGGTTCATCATCCTCCACAAGATATAGTTCCTTATCATTAGTGATGATAACACCATATCTATCGGGACCCTTATGAACCCGACCTGATCTTCACAATGATTGTGTTTCGACAGGTTGTTCTTGGATCACACTCTCTTGTGTATCTAGAACGAGGTCAATTAGTTGATCGTCTGTTTCTTCCTCTTGAACTTCCAGTTCAATATTGCTCCCACTGACTTTTTCAAGTAAGTGTTCCTTTTCTAAAAAGTGAGCATTCTGAGACACAAATGCCTTTTGTACTTCGGGTTGGTAAAATAGATATCCAATTGTTTCCTTTGGATATCCAATGAACAGACATTTGTTAGCCTTGGCATTTAGCTTATCTAACGCTATCCTCTTTACCATAGCAGGACAACCCCATACTCTTAAGTGACTTAGAGATGGCTTTTTGTTACACCATCTTTTATAAGGTGTAATATCAATTGATTTAGAGGGCACTCTATTTAAGACATAAACCGCGCTCTTAAGTGCATATCCCAAAAGGATTTACTAAGAACTGCATGGCTCATCATGGACCTGACCATATCTAATAAAGTCCGGTTCCTCCTTTCTGACAATCCATTGTGTTGGGGTGTATAAGGAGGGGTCTACTGGGGAACTATCCCGTTTTCCTTTAGATAATCCTGAAACTCCTAACTTAAGTATTCTCCACCTCGATCCGATTGAAGTGTTTTAATACTTTTCTCAAGCTGTTTCTCTACTTCAACTCTGAATAGTTTGAAATTTTCAAAACTTTCAGATTTGTGCTTCATCAAGTATAAATAACTGTATCGTGAGTAATCATCAATAAAGGTTATGAAGTAGGAGTATCCTCCTAGTGCCTGAACACTCATTGGACCACACACATCAGTGTGTATAAGTTCCAATGTACTCGTGGCTCATTCACCCTTTCCTTTAAAGGGTAACTTTATCATTTTTCCTTTTAAACAAGGTTCGCAATCACTATAAGACTCCAAGTCTATTGGGCCCAAGTCTCCACGCTTATGCAACTTTGTTAAGCGATCTTTGTTTATGTGGCCTAAACGGCAATGCCATAAGTAGAAGGAATTCTCATTATCTAATTTAACTTTCTTCACATTGTTTATATTGAAAACTTCTGTTTTAGTATCAAGAATATAAATGCCACCTTTCAACATTCCATAACCATAAAGAATATTATTCAAACGAATCTGACAATTATTATTCAAAAATAAAATTTTAAATCCCTCTGCTGCTAAAAACGCAACAGATACAATATTCTTAGTAACACTTGGAATGTAATAACAATTATTCAAAACTAAAACAAGTCCACTTGGCAAAACAAGACTAAAGCTCCCTACGGCTAATGCAGCAACTCTGGCTCCATTTCCCACGCGTAGGTCCATCTCCCCTTTTGCAAGTTTTCTATAGTTCCTTAGTCCCTGCACAGAAGTACAGATATGAGAACCATAACCAGTATCTAATACCCAAGTAGATTCGTACGAAAAAGTAGCAAAGTTTTCAATTACAAATATACCTGAAGTAGATGCCTCTGTAGGCTTCTTCTTCAAATGCTCAGAAGTAGGAGCTTTGCAATCCCTCTGCCAATGTCCCAATTTCCCACATTAGAAGCAGACATACTTAGATGCCTTCTTTTCATTCTTCTTCTTACTGATTCTTTTCTTGGCACCTAGTGCCTGCTTCTTCTTCTTCGAAGCCTTACCTTTTTCAACCAACAGTAGAGGTTTCTAATCCTTCTTGATCTGAGGTTCTACTGTTTTTAGCATGTTAATTAATTCAGGGATAGTTGAATTAATCATGTTCATATAATAGTTAGTCATGAAGCCTGAGTAACTATCTGTCAAGGACATCAACACAAGGTTAATGCTCAAGTCATGATTCATCTCGAATCCTAATTAATTCAGCTTCTCAAGGTATCCCAAGAGTTTCAGTACATGTTGAGTGGCAGAGGTGCCAGCCTGCATCTTGGTCCTGAAAAGGAGCTTGGAGGTCTCATACCTCTCCGTCCTTTCCCTCTCTGAAAAGAGTTCTTCAAGATGGAGAACCATATCCTCCAAGGGTATGTTCTCATGTTATTTCTGAAGCTCAGGATTCATGGACCCCAACATAATACACATGGCAGTCTCACGATCTTTCCTGTGCTTCAACCAGGCATCATGTTCCACATGATCCTCAACATCAGGTTCTATAGGGAAAATTTCACTTAGGACATAGGCAATTCCCTCAGATCTGAGAACTATTCTCACTACTCGGAACCAATCAGAAAAGTTCAAGCCATTCAATTTGGTGTCAAGTAACATACGGAGATTAAAATTAGAAGCCATTTTCAACCTAAGACATAAGAAAAGAAAAGTGTTTAGATATTAGTTTAAATACATGTATTTAATATGAGGACTTTAATTAAATACATTTTCCTACTATTTTCTTCGAAATTTACAATAGCCCATTCTATTGAATTCGTGAATTTTAGCCCAGCTAAATTTCCTAGTAGGTAGCATCTATAACTAGTCTATTACAACCTCCAATTTTATAAGTCAAGTCATAATAGTAAGTCATAGTTGGAATCCCATTCCATTTGCATCGCATGCAATTGCTAATTCATTCAAGTTCCCTAATCCCAAGGGACGTGTGCTCTTATATTAGCATCTCCTTGAATATGTCTCAGATCTGGGCCTAGTCCCCAATTTTATGGTGGACTACCCCAACTCTATTAAGGCAGACCCTATCTCAAACTTTACAACCAATCAAAGTGGACTAGAAGGAACGCTTTGCGTAGCACTTTGATAGCCCAAAAAGACCGTATTATAAATTTGAGTAAGGAAGACTATAACTTGCCTTAATATATTTACTTTGAGATTTTATTGGTGTTAAACGTCTTACCTAATCTAGGATTTTATCAGATGGACAAAATTATAATGACTTGTATTAATTCAGGGAATTTTAGAATTAATTTATAAGGTCTAACCTTAGGTGGGTTCAGCTCTTTATTATAATTATTCCATCAACCTAGATTATATGCAAAATAATTAACACTTTTATTTGTTATATTTATATTGCATTTCCTTTAAGCTTTTATTCAATAATTTTAATTTTTTACTTTGTTATAGAAACATATATAAGCACCATCTTATATACTAGAAATAAATTAGTTCATATTAATCCCCCGATTGGTCAATTCAAATTGCACCGATATAGGTTCCCAGGTAAGATAGGTGCCCTATGAGGAGTAGACACCAAGTCCAATCCTTAGCCAGAACAAATATGGGCACAAACTTGAAGACCAATGGATTCTCTTGAACTAATAAATTTCGTTCTTCCAATTCATGTAAATTGGGAGCATCTATAACCCATGTAATTTAATAAATTATTGACACTTGTATAATTTGAGTAAGTTGAGCAGGCTTATTCAAAATTATTCATAACCATTTTCTAACCTTGAAATGAAAGGCACAAGTTTATATATTTAGTTTAGAAAATAATATTTAGTTTGCTTTTAACTTAATTATGCACTAAATAGGCAGGCTCTGATACCATTGTTGGGAACTGACAGTCAAATTGAACATGCCTAAGAGGCATTACAGAAATTCAAAATTTTGTCCATGTCCCAGGAACTCCTATTAGTTGCATATAAATTAAATAAAGCCTTAACTAAATAATTTTCTACCTAAGTTAGCATGCTAAAGGACTAGGCATACCATAATTCCAAATTATATCATAGCATATTTATTTTATAGTAAGCATGTTATAACTCTAAGTTATAACCTAAGCATAAAATAAACTAAGCATAATTATTAATTCTAAAAATACTTAAAGAAAAAGACTTAATAATTAAAAAAGAAAAAAAAACTTACCAGTTGAAGCGTGCTTTTGCAGGACCTTCTTGCACAAGCCTCCAATCGTAGGATAGCCTCTATCAGTATCCACATGAACCCACCAACCAAAACCTCCCCAGGAGGAAGAACTAAGAAGCCTTGAGTAGTTGCTAGACCACTCTAGAAGCCTCACCCAAAAATATAAACTAGCGGTGCCCGAATAAATTCAGGCTCCACAAAAATAACTTGCTCAAGTACCCGAGAGATTAATTATCTCGCTTAGGATTTATGCTTTAAGCTTGGTACAATTTGGAAGGAAAGGGGAAAGCCTATATATAGGCTTGGGGGAGCATTTTGCTCCCCCTGTAAGCGATGTGGGATGGGAGTAATTACTCCCATCCCATGTGCACATGGCAAGGCAAGGCTCTTGTGGGCTTTGCCTTGCTTGTGGGCTGCGCATGTGCAGGCCATTTTTATGGGCTGCCGCGAGCAATGCCAAGCATTGCTTACACACCTTTCGGTGTACTCCTGCGTACTCGAGTCTGTACAAAATACTTTTATACTTTCGGTCCAATTAAACTCGCCAATGCAAAATTCCCCTTTTTAATCCTTTTTTAAAGATTTATTTTATGACCCTAATAAATTCATCATCATTCAAAATAAATTTCTTGGTCCAACCAAAATTGATCTAATCAATTATAATTTATTTATGACTCTAATTAATCAGTTACCGGTCAAAATAAATTCCTTGGTCTATCCAAAATTGATCTAATCAATTTTAACCAATCAAATAATAATCCAATTATTATTTATGTTATATTTTGTAATAGAATAAATCTATTAGTTCTTTACTTAGTCCGATGAAGGTCCAATGTGTGTGACCTTATAGGATCCCAAAGTATTGAGCTGTTAAGGCTTAACCAACCCTTGTTCTAATGGAACCATTGGCTCGATGCTCTAGACCGTGAATAGAACTCGATTACCTTAAATGACTATAGTACGCCTTTAGCAAGGGTCTACCATCCCCCATTTCTCGAAACGTCATTTATGCTTATGACTTAATCCCGGTTAATGCAATAGTTATCCAGTGCGATAAATTCCTTCCATTCTTTAATATTAGTACCAACTGGTTTATTGGGTTCGGTTAAAGTGTTAACCCACTAATAAGAAGGTTGCTCCAAGCTATCCCAGTTATTTACTTATTACCAAAGTATATTGCCTTTTACCATAGTGTGTTTTACTAGAAACCAATTCTATCAAACACATACTCTGATCAGAGGTTTATGGCAATCATCACTTCAACAAGTGGCCAGGTACAACTCCTTAATATATCCGGAGCGATGGATTCTTTCCGACTACTCAGCCTACCAATGTGCTATCATCACTATTCCCATAATCACCCGTAGCACCCTAAATTAGTGAGTGCATAGTAATGACCTAAAGTATAACAATAGTACCACACAAGGCAACTAGCATCTCAAGTATGAGGACATTCATAAAGCTTATTGCATGAAGATAAACACTAACACATTGATATTTATACCAAGTGTTTATCTTGCTGCGGTCTCCAATATATCTCCCAGATATATCCATGTGTTAAGCTTAAGGCACCACCTTCAGTCTTTAGGAGATTAACTGCTTGGACCCTTTCCAAGAAAGTTGACCACATGCTAGTCTTTCCGTTTCATCAATATCCTTTCTTGATGAAACTGTGACTAGGGATAGTTTAGACATAATCATAATTGCACATGAAGCAGGTTCCACCAAATATAGTCCAACTATAATTTCTCTGTCTTCAAACTATGATATGTCAAGGACTTTTGTATACATACATCAATGAATATATTTTAACCAGCTATAATATATATGTATAAAAACACATTGATATAAACAAAAGAACAAATGCCTTTATTGATTAAATAAATTATTTGTACTATTACATAATTAAGATATATTGCCCTAATTGCTTTAAGGGCATACATCATATCCAACAGTATTTGGACATGTTGCAAGAATGGAGACCATCATACTAGTGATCTGAATTGCTGCTCAAAATGGATGAAAGATTCACCAAATGGATGTCAAGTCAGAATTTTAGATGGTTACTTGGAAGAAGATATCTATGTCTAACAACCGCCTGGTTACATTGTCAAAGGTCATGAAGGAAAAGTGTTGAAGCTGAAGAAGGCATTGTGTGGACTCAAACAAGCACCGAGAGCTTGGAATAGCCATATTGACAAATATTTTAATGATAATGGATTTGTTAAGTGCCCACATGAGTATGCCTTGTACGTGAAAGTGAAAGGTGGAGACATATTGCTTGTTTTTCTATACGTGAACGATCTTATTTTTATCAGGAACAATCCTCAAATGTTCAACGATTTCAAGAATACGATGGCTCAAGAATTTGAAATGACTGACATTGGTTTGATGTTATACTATCTCGGTATTGAAGTAAAGCAGAACAATCATAGCATTTTTATTTGTCAAAGTGGCTTCGCCAAGGAGATCTTGAGGAAATTTAAGATGAAGAATTGCAACCATGTTAGAACTCCAGTCGAATGCAGTTTGAAATTGACCAAGGATGAAAATGGAGTCAGGGTGAACCCGACAATATTTTGAAGTTTGATCGGGAGTCTCAGATACCTGACGTGCACAAGGCCAGATATTCTATATGCAGTTGGAATAGTAAGCAGATATATGGAAGAACCGAAGGAGTCTCATTGGAATGCAGCAAAAAGAATACTTCGCTATGTCAATGGTACAACTAATTTTGGATTGCATTATTCAAAATCTGAAGAGTTCAAATTAGTTGGATACAACGATAGTGATTGGGCCGGAGACAAAAATGATCGAAAAAGCACGAGCCGATTTGTATTTTTTCTTAGCAAAACAGCATTCACTTGGAGTTTAAAGAAGCAACCAATTGTGACATTGTCAACCTGTGAAGCTGAATATGTAGCTGCAACCTCATGTGTGTGTTATGCAATATGGCTACGACGATTGTTGAAGGAACTACAAATGACACAACATGATCTAACTGATATCTTTGTTGATAACAAGTCAGCCTTGGCATTAGTGAAAAATCCGGTGTTCCATGATCGGAGTAAGCACATCGACACGAGATTTCATTTCATCAGAGAATGCATCGAATAGAAGGAGGTGACACTGAAGTATGTCAAAACGCAAGATCAAATTGCTGACATCTTTACGAAGCCACTAAAATACGACGTGTTCAATCTATTGCGAGCATCATTGAGAGTTACAGAAAATTAAGTTTATGGGGGAGTGTTAAATTAACAAAATAAACTTAATTTCAAATTTAACAAAAATGAATAAAAATAAAAAAAGAAAGTGGGAAATATTTGGTCAGTTATAACTCATTAAATTGTTGGCAGGTCATGTTTTCTAGTCAGCAAAAGAAACAAATAAAATTAACAAAAGAAAACAAAGTTGGAATGAGTGATTATGGCAAGGAATGACACACGGAATGGGACTCCAACAATAATATTCAGCAACATTTTGAATAGTTTAATAATTGAAATAATAGTGGTATGGTTGGGTAGTTAAATAATGCATTGTATTTGGATTTGTGGAGTGAGTGTCGTTTAATGGCACTTTACTAAGAGCTGAAATTTGTATTCAGTAGTAGTGTGAGTGTAAGTAAAGCGTATGAGAGTGCAGAGTGTGAAAATAATAGAGAGTGAGAGTGAAAAAAGTGTTGCTTAAAGTCTGCCTATTTTGTGAAAGTATTTTGCCTTGAAAAATAATTAGAGAGTAATTGAGTTAAAGTTTTTGTTTATTCCTCTTTAATTCCAATAGTTAAAACTCTTAAGAATAGATGGACAACACATATTAAAGTAAGTTAAAATCTTGAAAAATAAAAGTGTCTTTGAGGCGCACACCAAAAGACGCGCGCCCGAGGTACGCTACCTCGCCTGAGGTATGGCGAGGCGCCCCTTTAACAACTATGCCTAGAAGGACTTGTAAGGTTAGAACAAAAAAATTAAGGCAAAGGACATCCTGGAACCCCCTGAATTTTTATTGATTTCAGATTTAACCCCTAACAATCTTTTCAACTCATTGAATGCATATCTTTCTACATTGATAATATTAGCCCCAAATTTAGCAAGGGAGACAAAATTTTGAAAAGTAGGAAGATTTTTAAGTTGACTGGCGATATTTGAATCATACTTCCTATTCAAAGTTGCAAGCGTTCTGTAACTATATATGTAAATTATATCTTTGATCTAGTCTCACATGTCTGCAAAAATTGTGCCATGAGCCAAATTTGTCAAGTTTGAGGTTAACAGTTGAATAACATTGATGACATGGCAAGTTGTAAAACACACGATCAATGGGGCTTAAATGTAGTTGGATTATGCAATGGCTGCAAATAAGAACTAACCCTAGCAATTCATAACATATGAAAGTAACTATGACTGCGAACAGAATTGAAGGTTTTCCTTGCTAATATTAGTGGGAAGTTTAGGATCTCTAATGCATACATAATCATTTAAGAACACATGAAAATGACAAGGTTGTAAGCAATTGTAGAATCCCGTAATGATTTCGATAATGAAATCTAAACCAACTGTAATGCCATAAACTATAATCGGAACAAAAACACCAAGATCGACTTGTCTAGAATTGATTGATAAATATAATCTATTAGGCGGAAACATACCTTAATACATGTAATAAACTGTAACGAATGGATCGAACGTTCTATCTCCTCTACTATTCGCAATTGGCCTCTTGTTCCGTTGACATTGTCTTAGAGACAAGTGATTTGAAATACAATAATGAGATAAATGGAATTGGAAAACAAAAAGAAAAAAACACTTAATTGGAGAAACAAAAACATGCCTTTATATGTGTTTCACTTTCTTTAATATTATTTCTTCTTTATTCAATTAATCATTCCATTAAACAAATGAAAATAGTTAATTAAGAAACACAAGTCATTGTTTTTCTGTTATGTCTCTCTTCTATTTTCGTTTCTCTTAACTTCATATCTTCGTTCATTTTCCATTCCTTCCATCATATATATGTACAAATGGGAAATGGTTACTTGAAGTTAATAACTTTCAATTAAGGGCTATAATGTTTGTCCTATCATCTCTCCAATCGTAAGTTTCTTTTCTTTTATTTCATATATAATATGAATATATATAACTCTTATTTAACAAGAATTAATTAACAAAACACAGTTATTGTTAATTAGTCAATAGAAACGACAATTACAATTAATTACTTATTTATAACAAATAACTCCTCTATTAATGCATATCTTTTTAGGCATTATTCTTTTAGTCCAATCCTTTTACTCTTATGCCAATTTATTCGTGGAGGGAAGGGAATTTAAACGTCGTCCGATGTAATGTCCGTAAGGCTTTGCGACCATCAAACGAAACCATATATAATCATTAAATTGGGAACCATAACACACATGAGCCACTCTGATTTTATCAAAAAAATCTTACAAAGGTATATTCTATTAAAGCCCTGTTATTTCGGACTGCAATTTTATGAACTTAACTGAAGTGACCTGAACTGAACTGAACTTATTTTGGTGTAAATTTATAATTACGCATAGCTGAACTGAATTGAACTGAACTAAACTGCAGTGGACTGAATAGAATTGAAGCAGTATGAGAACTGAACTGAACTGAATTGTAGTCCAAGAGAATAATGTCTAAATATTAATTTAAATCATTAATGTGCTTAATTAACCACTAATTAAAAATATTTAGTTATTCAAAGATTTTATTTGATTTAACTAATTGTATGCAATTTGCTATTTTATTTGCAGTATTTCCCAGCAAAGCTTAGGTGGTAAAAAGGTAAATGATGTGAAGGACGGAAGAGACCGTGAATGTTGCCGGAGAATCAAAATGGATGGCCGGAGATGGTGCTTTTTGATTAGAGCATACTTTTTATTTTAATCATTTTATATATAATCATATGTAATAAATTATTTCTGCCTTACACGAAATTATGTGCAGTATTTATTTATTTATTCCCTTCAATTTATTATAATATGGGTTATTTTATTCATTTCCATTTTCTGTTCATTTGAAATTTCAAATTGTCGTTTCATTAAGGAAATTTATTGATTGTAGTATCTTGGGATTTCTTATAGAAACATAGTAAAACGGAAAACAACTATCCAAAAAAATATAGAAAAAAATCAAATTTTTCTAAGACCATGTTCTTTTGGACTGATATCATATGAACTAAATTGAACTGAATGATTCTGAATTGAACTGAATTGAATGGGTCCGAACTAAACTAAACTGAAATTAATAATATGTACTAATACTTATAATTAATTTTAAGATAATAATAAAACAAATAAATATAAAATATAATACTCGTTGGAAATTGATTATAAATGCAAGGAAATTATAACAACAATAAAAGAAGGCAGAGAGAGAATTTGAGAAAAACTTTTATTTCCTTTTTCTGAGGTACATAAATAAAGAAATTGAATTCTATTTATAGAGAAATCTAATGGTAAAAAGGGTAAATAAGTAAGAAACACACTATATCAAATATTAATGACAAGTAGAATAGTATAAACATATTATATCAAATATTGATGACGTGGATCCCGCATCAATTATATAACAGTCACTTGCATAGTAATAGGCGACTGATACATCAATTATTCAACACTCACCCTTTGATATATCATTTGCCACAAATGGGACACTGCCTCGTTAAAAATCTTACTAAGGAAAAACCCTGTGGGATAAAAACCTCAGTTAAAGGAAAAAAGAGTACAGTGTTTACTCCTCATGTTCGCGAGTTAACTGAAGATCCTTAAGACAACGCATTCCAATGCTGTAAATCAATTTCTTGAAAGCTGAGGAAGGGAAAGCCTTGGTAAACAATTCTGCTAAATTGTTACAAGAGCGGATTTGTTGAATACTGATTTCACCATTCTTTTCTAGATCATGAGTGAAATTTTTTTTTAATGAAATATGCTTTGTTCTGTCTCCTTTAATATAGCATTCCTTCAATTGAGCAATACAAGCAGCATTATCTTCATATATTGTCGTCGGATCTTCCTTGGCCGTAACTTTTCCACATGCTTCTTGGATATGTTTGATTAATGATCTCAACCACACACATTCACGACTTGCCTCGTGAATCGCTATTAACTCCGCATGATTTGAGGAAGTAGCTGTAATTGTTTGTTTTGTCGATCGCCAAGATATAGCTGTTCCTCCATATGTGAATAAATAGCCCGTCTGAGATCGATCTTTGTGTGGGTTGGATAAATAACCCGCATCCGCATATCCAGCTAATTTAAGCTTAGACTCATATGAATAAAATAAGCCTAAATCTATAGTTCCTCGAAGGTAGCACATTATATGTTTAATTCCATTTCAATGTCGTCTTGTAGGTGCAACGCTGTATCTTGATAATAAATTAATAGAGAATGCAATGACTTGTCTTGTGTTATTAGCGAGATACATCAAAGCACCTATTGCGCTTAGATATGATACTTCAGGACCGGGAACTTTTTCATTATTTTCTTTAGGACGAAAAATATCCTTTTTTCACATCGAGTGATCGTACAACCATTGGGTTACTCAATGGATGTGCTTTGTCCATATTAAATCATTTCAGGATCTTTTTTGTGTAGTTTGATTGATGAATTAAAATTCTTTTTTCAAGGTGCTCAATTTGCAAACCAAGACACAATTTTTTCTTTTCAAGATCTTTCATCTCAAATTCTTTCTTTAAAGAATCAACTGCTTTTGGAATCTCTTCTAGAGTTCTAATAATATTCAAATCATTAACATAAATTGAGATGATAATAAAATTAAATCCTAATTTTCTTATAAAAACACATGGACAAATTGGATCATTTTTATATCCTTCTTTCAATAAATATCCACTGAGACGGTTATACCACATGCACCCAGATTGTTTTAATCCATATAAGGATCTTTGTAACTTTATCGAGTAAAGTTCTCGTTTGCCTTATTTTTCTGGCAGTTTTAATCCTTTAGGAATTTTCATATAATTATCATTATCAAGCGAACCATAAAGGTAAGCTGTAACAATATCCATCAAGTGCATTTGTAAAATTTCTCACACTGCAAAACTAATAAGATTTCTAAAAGTTATTGCATCCACCATCAGAGAATATGTCTCCTCATAGTCTATCCCAGGTCTTTGGGAAAAACATTGTGCAACTAATCTGACTTTACATCTTATTATTTCATTTTTCTCATTTCTCTTTCTAATACAAACCCATTTATTACCAGCAGGTTTTACGTCCTGTATTGTTCAAACTACTGGTGGATACTTTGCGTTTTTAAGAGAATTCAGCTCTTGAATTTGCTTCTTCCCATTTTTGCCAATCATTTCTACTTTGGCATTCTTCAATAGATGTTAGCTCATGATCCATATTTTCATTTTCAATATAAATCGCAACATTATATGAAAAAATATGGTATATAACTATTTTATTGCGATTCCATCTTCTTTCAGTATTGATATAATTTATTTGAATTTCTTCATTTTCAATAGCTTCAGGTATTTGCAATTCAGGTGCTTGCACTTCTTCTGGAAGTGTATTTATGTTTATATCCTCAATGGGAATATCTTCATTATCAACAACTCTCCTCCTTTTAGAATTTTTATTCTTTGAACTAATAGTTTGTCCACGTTTGAGGCGTGTTAGAGTATTATCCGTAGGTTGTTCTTCAGTAATCTCAATACGAATTGGCGCATTTACTGCTGGTATGTGCGATTTTATTACTCTTTTAGGATTAGCGAGTGCATTAGGAAACCGATTTGCTAAATGTTGAAGATGAATTATTCTCTGAAATTTTAGTTCAGAATCATTTGATATATGAGAAAGTGATGAAGCATTCTATATTATTTTCTTTTCCAAAATTGGGCACTTATTCTGTCCCCCTAATTTTGGAAAAGTGCTTTCATCAAAATGACAATCTACAAATCGTGCAGCAAACATTTCGCCAGTTAATGGCTCAAGATATTTAATTATTGAAGGGGATTCATAGCCAACATAAACTCCTAATCTCCTTTGAGGACCCATTTTAGCCCTTTGTCGTGGAGCAATAGGCACATATACCGTGGAACCAAAAACTCTAAGATGAGAAATACTAGTCTCATGGCTAGAAGTTAATTGCAATGGAGAATAATCATGATAACTTACTGGTCTTAAACGTATAAGAGATGTTGCATGTAATATTGCATAACCCCAAACTGTAGTAGGGAGATTTGTTCGCAAAATTAGCGAAGGTGCAATTAATTACAGATGTTTAATGAATGATTCTGCTAGACCATTTTATGTATGAACATATGCTACATGATGTTCAACTTTTATTCCACTCGACATACAATAAGCATTAAATGTTTTGGATGTGAATTCTCCAGCATTATCAAGACAAATTGATTAATAGGATAATCGGGAAACTGTGCCCGTAATCTTTTAATTTGAGCAAGTAACATTGCAAATACCATATTTTGTTAAGATAATAAGCATACATGTGACCACCTAGTTAAAGCATCAATTAGAACCATAAAATATCTAAATGGTCCACATGGTGCATGGTGGATGAATTGGTCCACATATAACATTGTATGCGCTCTAAAATGCTGGCGATTCTATTCCAACCTTACTTCTGGAAGGTTTATTATTAATTTTCCTTGCGAACAAGCAACACAAAATAATTCATTATTTTGAAGATACTTCTGGTTCTTCAATGGATGCCCATGTGAATTTTCAATAATTTTTCTCATCGTTATCGAACTAGGATGACCCAGTCGATTATGCCAAATTTTATAAGTATATGAATCTATAAACTTCTGATTTATAGTTAAATTGGCCTCAATCATATTAATATATGTGTAGTATAAGCAGATGAAAGAGTATAAAATTTTTCAAGTATACATTTCTTACTTAAAATTATTTTTGTAACATGATGACGTTCTTTATTGTCTTCGCTCACAGTTTCAATATGATATCCATTTCTGCAATAACTTTAATACTTAAGAATTTTATGTCAGAATTTGGGGAATATAATAAGTTTTATTCCCCTTTATAATATAATACTAGCTCTTCCGGAGCCTTCAACCATTTTTGTTTGTCCCGATATTATGGTAACAACTGATTCACCCCTTTTAAGAGTATTAAAATATCTTGCATCTCTGAGAATAGTATGAGTTGTGGCACTATTTACAGTACATAAATTTATTTCATTTTGCTTGAAGTCATATAATATTGGAAAAGAATTCATTTTCTTTTTTGAAGAAACGAAAGATGCATTATTATTTATTCATAAATAAGCGTTACATAAAACGTACATTAAACAACAATAACAAAAGCATACTAATAATATCATAAAAATTATAATATATTAATTAAGCATAATATATGAAGTAATTATTCAAATTTTTCCTTGCCACTGGTGTTGGGTAACAGAAAATCATCCAACTCCATATTGGGGATATCAATAGGGTCACTAGTGGGAGTTATTATCATTCAATATAAATTTGGTTTCTAGTTCCGCACATTTCTTGAGGGATGCTTGGTACAAGTTTACCAAATATTTAGCGGTTCTACAAGTTCTTGACCAGTGACCAGTCATACCGCATCCATGTAATTTATTTTCATTATCTTGACTATTATTTCTTTTATCAAAATTTTCAATTAGATTGTTCCGCTTCTGGTGGTAATTTGTATTTTTCCACTTTGGGTGGAAATTATTATTATTATTATTATTATTATTATTATTATTACCATGTTTCCAATTCTGGTAGAAATTGTTATTATTATATCCTCTCCCACGCCCATTACCACGACATCTACCTCGACCACGACCACGACCACGACCACGACCACGACCACGACCACGACCACGACCATGACCATTTCTGCGGCCGCGTCCATTAAAATTATTATGAATTATCGCATTCGCTTCAGGGAATGGATTTGCCCCATTAGGTAACAGGAGTTGATTTCTCTGTTTTGCTAGGAGAAGACCAATAATTAGTTCACTATATTTCATATAATCTTTTGCTCTATATTGTTCCTTTAATACCGTGTTATTCAAATGAAAAGTAGAATATATATTTTCCAGTAAATCCTCAACAGTTATTTCCTTTCCACATAATCTTAATGTAGATGTAATTTGAAAGAGTTTAGAATTGTATGCACTAATAGATTCAAAATCTTGAACCTTAAGTTTATCCATTCATACTGAGCATTTGGTAGAGATATTTTCTTGAGGTGTTCAAACCTTTCCTTTAATTCTCTCCAAAGATCTGCAGGATCTTTGACAGTCAGGTATTCTGATTGAAGTGCTTCGTCAAGGTGACGGCGCAGAAAAACTAGAGCTATTGCCTTATACTGCGGTGTACTATTATTATTTTCAGTAATAGTATTATTAAGACTCATTAATTCTAGATGCATTTCTGCATCTATTTCCCAAATAAGATAATTTTTTCCCAATACATTAAGAGGAATAAAGTCCAAACTTTTGATATTAGACATATTAAAAATTATAGGTATAATATATATTTATAGAAAATAAAATAATTATGCCTTACTTTGGATTTATTTGGTGATATCATTGATCGATAGAGCAAGCTCGTGCTGATAACGTGTTGAAAATTGACTATAAATGCAAGGAAATCATAACAACAATAAAAGAAGGCAGAGAGAGAATTTGAGAGAAACTTATCTTATTTCCTTTTTTTGAGGTATATAGAATAAAGAAATTGAATTCTTATTTACAGAGAAATCCAACGATAAAAACGGTAAATAAGTAAGAAATATATTACATCAAATAGAAACATATTACATCAAATATTAATGACAGATAGAAAAGTAGAAAACATATTATATCAAATATTAATGACGTGGATCCCGCATCAATTATATAATAGCCGCTTGTATAGTAATGGGCGGCTGATACATCAGTTATTCAACCATACTTAATAATTAAAAATAAAGATACTACTCCCTCCGGTGAAAATGTATGTCATTTTAAAACACATTTTATTTTCCCTTTTGTTTGTCATTTTAGAATTTCAATGCATCATTCAACATTTTTTTCCTAGCTTACTCTTGTATTAATTAGAAAAGAGATTAAGTATAAATGAAGTTATAAGGAGTAATAATTAAGAAGAAAGAGAATTTTATAATAAAGTTAAGGGTTAAATTAATCATTTTAATAGTGTAATAAATATTTTATTGATCGTAGTAAAAATCCTAAAAGAACATATATTTAAAATCGGAGGGAATAATAAATAATATATGCAAATAATAATAATATGACTTCAATAAAAAATTTAAATATAATATCAGTTATAATTAATATGAATATGAATAATCAATAACAATAATATATGATGATAAATAATTATTAATAAATATAACAATAATATATAGTTATATTGATTAATAATAATATTTATATACAAATAATTTTAAATTCATATTTATTATAAATTATACATGGTCAAATTTTATAATTATTCTTGTTATTAATCGTTAATTATAATAATTATAATTATACTTACAATATATAAAAACATATAATAACAATAATAATAATAATAATAATAATAATAATAATAATAATAATAATAACGTGTAATTTATATCTATATTTATAATTATAAATAATTAATAATTTTATTAAAATAATAATTTTAATAGTTAATATTTATGTATATAATTATTATAATAATTTTTATTATAATTTTTATGAATATTAAATTCTAAATTATATTATATTTTTTATCAATAATATCAATTGTATTAATTAGAGATGGCAATGGATTTTGCATCCATCGATATTCTTTCATCCAAATCTATTTTGTAGGATTCAAATCCTTTTGTTTTCAAATTCATTGGATTTGGATCCAATAAAAATGGATTTGGATTTGGATAGGATATCCACTAGAATATCCACTTAGACTTGAATTTGGTTTATCTATGTAAAATCTAATTACTTGGCGTAATCTAATTTGGTCTATCTATACCTCATTTATTTTCTTTATTTTCCATAATTTTTTTGGGACTTTTCAATTTTTTACGAAACCGGCCCCTGAAATGTATTTTCACATTTTCGAGCCATTCCAATAATATTTTCTGAAAATTTCTTGTACTACATTTATTTTCTTTACTTTCCGGATTTTTCATATTTTTTTAGGAGTTTTCGATTTTTTATGACCCCAGTCCCTGAAATGCATTTTTACATTTTCGATTCCTTCCAAAAATATTTATTGAAAATTTCTTGCACCACATTTATTTTCTCTATTTTATGGATTTTCTATAAATTTTTGGGATTTTTTTTTGATTTTTTACGAAACTGGTCCCTGAAACGTATTTTCACATTTTCGAGCCCTTCCAAAAACATTTTCTGAAAATTTCTTGTACCGGATTTATGTTCTCTATTTTCTGAATTTTTCATAATTTTTTGGAATTTTTTTTATTTTTCACAAAATCGGACCCTGAAATGTATTTTCACATTTTCGGGGCATTGCAAAAACATTTTCTGTAAAATTCTTGCACCATATTTATTTTCTCTATTTTTCGGATTTTGCATAATTTTTGGGATTTGTTGATTTTTTATGAAACCGGTCCCTGAAACGTATTTTCACTTTTTTGGGCCACTCGAAAAACATTTTCTGAAAAATTCTTGCACCACGTTTATTTTCTTTATTTTATGAATTTTCCATAATTTTTTGAGATTTTTCGATTTTTTACTAAACTGGTCCCTGAAACGTATTTTCACATTTCCGAGCATTCCAAAAATAATTTTTGAAAATTTCTTGCAACACATTTATTTTCTTTATTTTACGAATTTTTCGTAATTTTTTGGGATTTTTCGATTTTTTACAAAACCAGTCTCTGAAACGTATTTTCACATTTTCGAGCCATTTCAAAAATATTTTTTGAAAATTTATTGCACCACATTCATTTTCTTTATTTTCCGGATTTTCAAATTTTTTTTTTGGGATTTTTCAATTTTTTACGAAACCGGTCCATGAAACGTATTTTCACATTTTTCAGCCATTCCAGAAGCATTTTCTGAAAATTTCTTGCACCACATTTATTTTCATTATTTTTCGGATTTTCCATAATTTTTTGGGATTTTTTCGATTTTTTTACGAAAATGGTCCCTGTAATGTATTTCCACATTTCCGAGCCTTTCCAAAAACATTTTTTAAAAATTTCTTGCACCACATTTATTTTCTTTATTTTCCGGATTTTCCATAATTTTTTAGGATTTTTTTTTATTTTTTACGAAATCGAGCCCAGGAACATATTCACATTTCCGGTCCTTCCCAAAAACATTTTCTGAAAATTTCTTACATGACATTCATTTTCTTTATTTTCTGGATTTTCTATAATTTTTTGAGATTTTTTGATTTTTTACGAAACCGGGCATCGGAACGTATTTTCACATTTGGGATAGAACTTGGGTATGCCGACACTGATTTTGATTAAATAGAGATATTTAAACGTGGGCTAAAATTTATTATTGAATACAATAGAAATATATAGACGTAGGCTAATCAGGAATCATTTGGGCAACACAGGTCATTTGCATCATTTGGGCTAAAAATTTAAAATCCATTTATAATCCATATCCAAATCTATATCCTAAGTTATGGATAAGAATATAAAAATTTCAAATCCATTAGATATGGAGTGGATATAGATTTATTCATTAAAAATGAATTTTGAATGAATTTATCCATATCCACTTCATATCGAATCCATTGCCACCCTAGTAATAATCCTCCCAAACTTGCTTAAAATTCAAAAAACAACCCATTGCTTGAGAAACATTCCAGGCAAAAAATCACCCTAAACAATTAATCTATCATAAAGCTCTGTATCCTCAAGAGACCTAATTCTTTTCCTATACAAACTGATTCTTCCCCTTACATTAAATTGAATTTGAGCAAAACAATACTTAGTAGGAAAACAGGAGGAAAAAATACATGAATTTCTGTTGGACCAAATCATATAGACAGCAGCCTGTAAAATAGCTAATAGAATGCCCCCCCCTCAATCTGAAGTCCTTGAACCCAATGAACCCCAGGTTGCAACATCAGGAAAGCTGAGGGCCTGACCGATGCAATCACCGATCTCACAAATCAAACGCTTTGACAAAATTCAGCTAAAAAAGAGGTGGGAATGGTTTTCCATAACCAAATCACACACAGGGCAAGAGCCATCAATCTCAGGCATTCGGAAAGCAGGCCCGGCCCGAGGGGGTGGGCAACGGGTGCCACCACCTAGGACCCATAGCCGAAAGGGGCCCAAAAATATTTTTTTGCTTAAAGATCTAGTTGTAATTATTTAAAAGATAAAAGTAGATACAAATTAATGTTAGTAAAATTAGTAAGGTGCTTATAAAAGTTATGAGAGGATAAGGGTTCAATTCTTAGTTTTTACCAAAAAAAATATGTTTTACTTCATTATATTTTTTTTTATTGAGGGCCTCATGTTACCACTTTTAATATTAATTTGCTCAGGGCCCTCAAATTATCAGGGCCGGGCCTGAGCAGGAGTCTTATCTCCGGTTAACAATTTCTCTTGAAAGGCAATCCAGAAAATGAACCTATGTTCAGGAAGAGGAACTGAGAACCAGATTTGCCTGTAGCCCTCCAAAACAGAGCCATTCCCAATAAGACATTCATAGCACTTAGCAGCACAAAACTTCCCGGAGACAGTGGACTCACGAAGAATATCCAAGTTTAATATTTGTCTCAAGCTAAGCAATTTTCTCCAGTACCTAACTGTGCCAAATTGTATTATATTATTATTGTATAGATTAACAGTATTGAAGTTTGAGCTGAACTGAACTGAATATTTATGAACTGAACTGAACTGGCCTGAATGTTTCTGAATTGAATTGAACTGAATTGGATTAAAGTTGAAAAGAACCGGCCTAACATTACCATTCACTTTTTTCTTAACGAAAACCACATTGATCCTTGTAAGAGACCTTATGAAAATTTCCAAAAGAAATGAAATAGAAAGAAATTAAGGGGAAGGGCTGCTATGTTCATACAAAGCCCAAACCTTATTCAAAGCAATTGGGTTAAACGAAAAAAGGCCCAAATAGATGAAGCTACAAGCTTTTAAAAGGAAACTATTTTCAAATTTGAGAAATAATATGAAGAATAAGATATAGTGAAAGAAAATAAAATATATATTTTTTTGTATAATTACAAAATAAAATATATTGTCTGTTGTTTAGATACAATACTTAAATATATATTCTGGTTTTGATTCAATCTTTGAGTAATTATATAAATTTTTGGGTGAAGGCTACAATGACTCTGTTTTTAATAAAGTAAAAATTATTTTATCATTTATCATTATTAAATTAGTGGGATAAAATTCAATTTAATGATGATTTGTTTTTAATCTCAACAATTATGATTATTTGAACATATATAACAATCCCTACCAATTCTATGATTTGATTCCATTAGTCCAAATACTCTTTTTCGGCCATGTATAACTCACACGCTTGTTTGTCATGTTATATATTATTCACTTTATTTTGACATGGTGCAATTTATTACCCTTTTCATTCATGTTCTAATTAACAGCTATCATTAAACATTTAATCTATCTCCTCTTTAATTCATGTATACTAAAAAAATTTAACGCTAATATGCATAATGATTTGTACTAAATAAATAAAAATTTTAATACTTTATATATAGCACGTGTTAAATGGTAACGAAAATACCACATGAATCAAATAGATAACTATTCCATGTAACCAACAAGCATGGTTTTGACTATTCCATCAAGTTACTTCTACAAAATAAAGAAATGAAAATGGAAAAAGATGAAGTGTTCAATGTGTCTACACATATTTTGAATGAACTATGTATCTTAGTTATTATATGTCCACATGCACTTATAGTTAAATTGTAAACAATTATGTTAGTATTAATCACTTATTTAAATTTTAGACACACTTATACTCAGATAAATAAAAATTCAGATTTTTTAATTGTGATTTCGTTTTTTATAGAGTAAATATTAGTTTACCCTTTATCAATATTGTATCAATAATAAGAAGTTTGATGCAATGCTAGTAATGAAGAATAAATTTTTTTTTTTGATGAAAATGAAGGACAAATTTACTACACCAAAAACAAACGATAACTGCTGAAATAATCAAATAAACTTTTCAATTTCTCAATAAAATATTCTATTTGCCTTCAGGAATTTTTTTTAGTAAAAGGAATATATTGAAATCATAAAAGATGGGTAACACAATTAGGAGGGGAAGACTAAGTCTCTTTCTAATGTATGGGCAATAATATTATGCTCACGCCTAGTCCGTGTAACGACCAGAGATTTTTAAACTAAATTTTATTAAGGTATCAAAGTCTAAAATAATATGAATATTATGAATTTTCATATTTTAACATTTTTCTTTTATGTCATTAGATAAGAAATAAAAGTTAATTAAGTTAGAAGAATGAAATAGGAATTTAGTAAATTGACTAATGACAAATGAGTAATATGGCAACCCATCTATATCTGTGAAATCTAAAAAATTCTAGCAGATTCTATCGTGCTCTTCATTTTTTATTTCCCTTTCTATGGTTCTTCATTACATTCTTATTCACCATCTTCCTCATATGCTCCATAGCTACCTATCTTCATTTTCATTAATCAAACATTGATTTCTTATTACAGTTTGGTAAGTATGCCTTCTTTATGTTAGGCCTAATAATAGATTACGAGAAAAGAATAGCAGCAGAATAAAAGACATGCAAATTTTTATATGGAAACCCCAAATGAATCAGGGAAAAACCACGGGACCAACTTCGAATAATTCTTCCACTATAAAAATAATAGTAGGTACACCAAGAGATTACAAAATAGTGGCACTCAAGTATTTCCAAAAACCTAACTATTTTTCTCTCTTACCCAGCTCTTAGGAACCCTTTTCCTAAGGCCCTCTACACAGATTACATTTTTATCTGTGTTTCTTCTCTCTTGCTCTCTTCTGCTTAAAATGAGCAAAACCTCCTCTATTTATAGGAGATTCAAAACGCGGATGGCCGAATTGTGCACAGTAATTTTACTGTACACTTTTTTAAAAAATATGCTGTCAACATGCCTCTTTTTCTTTTTCTTTTTCTTTTTTTAATTAATTAATTTAGTGGGTCCCAGTATAAGGAGGGACCCACTCAACAAATCTCCCCCTCCCGACTACATTGTGGGACTCTCCATCCCCGGTTGCTTCAACGCACTGGTCGAACTTTTCTTTTGGTACGACCTTCGTTAGCATATCAACAGCGTTGTTGTTGGTATGAATCTTTCGCAACTTGAACTCTTTTTCTTCAATGGCATGTCTGAGCCAATGATAACTTACATCAATATGTTTTGTCCGTGCATGGTACATAGTATTCTTGCTCAAGTCAATTGCACTTTGACTATCACAATAAACTACTTATTCTTCTTGTTGCACACCCAATTTGGTAAAGAATCGCTTTAACCAAAGCATTTCCTTTCCAGCTTCCGCTGCTGCAACGTACTCTGCTTCGGTTGTTGATAACAAAACACATTTTTGTAAACGTGATTGCCATGAAATACTTCCCCCTGAGAATGTAAATAAATAACCCGATGTAGATTTTCTTTCATCAAGGTCATAAGCCAAATCTGCATCTGTGTAACCAACAAGTGCAGATTTTCCAACTCCAAAAGTTAAACATAACTTTGAAGTTCCTCTCAGGTATCTGAAGATCCATTTTACTGCCTCCCAATGTGTCATCTGGGGATTTGACAGGAATCTACTCATAACTCTAACTGCATGAGCGATGTCTGGTCTCGTACACACCATTGCATACATCAAACTACCGACCGCTGAAGAATATGGAACATTTGACATATCTTCTTTATTTTTCTCTGTTGAAGGGTAGGATTTCTTACTCAACTTGAAATGAGCGGCAAGTGGAGTGCTAATTGGTTAAGCATTCTTCATATTGAACCTTTCTAGTACTCGTTCAATATATTTTTCTTGTGATAACCATAGCCTGTTGGACCTTCGATCTCGAGTAATCTCCATTCCAAGAATTTGCCTTACCGATCCCAAATCCTTCATGTCAAATGCCTTAGACAAATCACACTTTAACTTACTAATCATTTTGGCATCTGGTCCAACAATTAGTATATCATCAACATATAAGAGAAGAATGATAAATTTTCCATCAGGGAATTTTTGGACATATACACATGGATCAGCTTCTGTCCCCCTGTATCCTTGATTCACCGTGAAGTAATCAAAATTTTTATACCATTGTAGTAGGGCTTGTTTCAACCCATACAAACTTTTCTTCAAGCGACAAATCATGTCCTCCTTTCCCTTGACCTTGAAACCTTCTGGTTGTTCCATATAAATTTCTTCTTCTAAATCCCCATGCAAGAACGCAGTCTTTACATTAAGCTGTTCTAACTCAAGGTTCAAGCTGGCTACAAGACCTAGCACAAGTCGAATGGAACTTATTTTCACAACTGGTGAAAAAATCTCTTTAAAGTCAATACCTTTCTTTTGAGTAAAGCCTTTGATAACCAATCGAGCTTTGAATCTCACTAGGTTTCCTTCATCTTTCTTCAGCTTGTTCACCCATTTGTTCTTGAGTGTTCTCTTGCATTTAGGAAGTTTCACCAGCTCATATGTGTCATTCTTGTTCAAAGAATTTATCTCCTCCTGCATGGCCTTCATCCAACAATCTTTATCTTTACAAGATTGCACATCTTGGAAGCTTTCAGGCTCCCCCTCATCAGTGATTAAAATATAATCAGAATTGGAGTATTTTATAGATGGTACTGACCTCCTTAATTGAGGTTCTTCTTTTGGTAGAATGGGGTTCTCTGGCTCCCCCTGCTCAATACCCTTTCATTCGTATCTTCATCTACAATCGTATCTTGATCCCTCACAACTGGCTCTTCTTCTCCATCTTGTTCTGATTGATGCATTCTTCTTTCTATGGCATCATCTGATAGAACGCTTTCTGGTGTAATATCGATAACACCATCACTTATAGATCTTTCATTGATGATATCATTCTCATGAAATACGAGAAAGTATCTTCTTCCTCCAATGGATTTTGTATCCATGGGACCACAAACGTCAGAGTGTACCAACTCTAACTTATTATTTCTCCTTCTAGAGCTTTTCTGAAATGAAACTCGATGTTGCTTCCCAAATAAACAGTGATCACACGGGTTAATTTTTCCTTTCGCTAATGGGATGAGGGACTTCTTAGCCAGTATATTCAACCCTTTCTCACTAACATGCACAGTCGTTTATGCCACAAATTTGGTGAAATGTCATCTCTAACTATGTTTAGTTGACCCGCACATATTGTCGCATGCGTTTTGTATAGCGAGCAATACAATCTTCCTTTTGCCACCACCAACGATCCTTTGGTGAGTTCCCAATTTCCATCGCCTGTATGATTGTCATAACCTTCCTTGTCCAATACACTAATAGATAATAGGTTCAACCAAAGATCTGGAACGTGTCGCACATTTTTAAGTGTTAATGTGCATCCAACATTTGTCTTCATGCAGATATCACCGATTCCCACCATTTGTGAGACACTATTATTTCCTATTTTAATAGTACCATAATCGCCCACTTCATAGGTTGAGAAGTATTCCCTTTTTGGAACATAGTGGTATGAGGCACCATAATCTATAATCCACTCGGTATCTACATCCCCAACATGACAACAATTTGCATCATGAGATACTAAAGCCACCTCTCCATCTTCTATTGTGACTGTAGCAGATGTATTTTTTATCATTATCATGACTTCGATTTGCATTCTCTTGTTTAAAGAACCGACAGTTCCTTTTGAGATGACCCCGCTTTCCATAGTGGTAGCATAACCTCTTCTCCCGGGACTTGGATCTATCTTTTGATTTTCCATTCCTACGACCTCTACTCTTGTTTCGACCCTTGTTTTCCATGACAAGGGCTTGTGAACTGGTACTGGCAACGTCTCTTCTACGAAGTTCTTCATTAAGTAGGCTATTCTTTACCATAGACATTGTTACCACACCATTTGGAGCTGAGTTACTCAAGGATACAACAAGAGTATCCTCGCTATCTGGTAGAGTTTCCATCAAAAGACATGCTTGCATCTCATCATCCAAGGACATACCTGTGACTGCTAGCTCACTTATGAATCCTTCAAAGTCGTTCAGGTGTTGCGTGATTGATCGTCCCTCTATCAGTTTCAAGTTCTTGACTTTGCGAATCATATCCTCTAGCTTCTTCCAGAGAACTTTGGGATATATTTCGTTCCTCACGTGGTTGTACAGGCTAGTATCTATCCATTGGCGTACTGTACCCAATGTCTGCTTCTTCAACTTTATCCACTGCTGTTCTTTCATATCTTTCGACTTTGCGTCGTCACCCTCAATTGGATCATACAAATCTTTGCAATTCAGGTAGTCCTCCATTCTGGAGTTCCACATTGAATAATTTGTATCCATCAATTTGATCATTACAACGTCATTCGCCATGTCAAAAATTTAAAAATGGCAAAATTTTACTATTCACGAATTTTACTATTTATATAAATAGTGACTGTATATGTGAATAGTACCGTATACCTAAATAATACTTATATATTGGAATAGTAACAGTATGCCTCCCGTATACTTAAATAATACTATTCATAAAAAAGACCAAATATGAATAGTATTATATATGAATAGTATTATTCAAGTTACTATTTTACTATGCACTCAAATTGCGTATCTGCGAAGGTTTTTTGAACGGACAGTGCCACCGAATTCGTCGTAATTTTCTCGTCGTCGTGGTATATTTATTTTTAAAAAATATATCCACAGATTTTACAGATAAAACAACCTTCGACTCTGATACCACTTGTTAGGCCCAATAATAGATTACGAGAAAATAATAGCAGCAGAATAAAAGACACACAAATTTTTACATGGAAACCACAAATGAATGAGGGAAAAACCATGGGACCAACTCCGAATAATTCTTCCACTATAAAAATAATAGTAAGTACACCAAGAGATTACAAAATAGTGGCACTCAAGTATTTCCCAATACCCACTATTTTTCTCTCTTACCCAGCTCTTAGGAACCTTTTTCCTAAGGCTCCCTACACAGATTACATTTTTATCTGTGTTTCTTCTCTCCTGCTCTCTTCTGCTTAAAATGAGCAAAACCTCCTCTATTTATAGGAGATTCAAAACGCGGATGACCGAATTATGTACAGTAATTTTACTGTGCACTTTTTGAAAAAATATGTTGTCGACATGCCTCTTTTTCTTTTTTTTTAATTAATTAATTTAGTGGGTCCCACCATAAGGAGGGACACCACTCAACACTCTACTCATCAATTCGGCTATTATTAGAGAAAGAAGAGAGATTTCATAAAGTTAGGGTTCTTGAGGTAAGTAGATAAATTGATAAAATTAGAGTATTATTTGTTGAATTCATGGCATAGTAGATTTAAATGAGGATTATAGGGGGTTATTTGAGTGTTAAATTTATTGAATCTTAGAATGGTTATTTGTAGAAGGAGATAAAAAAGCTATGGGAGAGGAAAAGAAGTAGAAGAGGCAAATAAAGAGAATTAGTGGTTTTTGTACAGTTTTTAGTTTAAATTTCCAGATTATACACTCTTTATTGTTTGGATGTTTTCTCTTGATTTATAAACTAGATTTGGGTGATTCTTATTCCTGTGATTTTATAAGACATAAATGAAAGTTTTATAAGAAGAAATTTTTGTTAAACTCTTTTGTTTTGGAGTTCAAAAATTTGATTGAAGTTGTGCAAAGAAAATTCCATTTTTTATAACTTTCCAGATTGCGCATGGTTGAGTATTTTTAGACATAACTTGGGTTATATATATCAAAGTTATATGATTTTTGTTGCGTTGGGAAGAAGAAACCAATATCTAATTATGATTTGAAGAAAGTTTTGATAGATTCGTCTGTTTTCTGGTTCATTTTTGCAGTTAAAGTTGAGTGATAAATTTGCTTTATTTTCAGGAGATAACTTTGTTTAGGTTGAAGTGCTTGCATGGGTTAATATTGTTATATATTGACTTGGATTGAATTTTCTACGGATTTGATGAATAAGAAAGTAATTGGAGATACATTATTGAGATTTTTAGTCTATTTATTTGGTTTACTATTGAGTAATGAAAGATAAATTTCAAGTTGTCATATGTTTATTTTTTTAAGTAAGGCTTATTTTACTTGATTTGTAGTTGAATGAGATTCTGATTTTACTTAATCATCTACTGGTTTATTTGAAATGAAATTTTACATTGCCCATGGTAAACGGTAGGGAAAATGAGTCAGGGTAGATTGGGGCCAATAAAGGGGGGTACAGTACTGTACAAACAATTGAAGCTTTGGCTTCGAGCTTCGGTCGGTATTATGTGATATGACATAGGAGCTTCGGCTTCGGACTTCGGCCGGTATTCTAATAAAAATATATTGATATTGAAGCTTCGGCTTCGGGCTTGACCGATATATTGATATTGAAGCTTCGGCTTCAAGCTTGTTCGCTCCCGTATCCAATTACTGTTATTCTTTTGCTAGTTTATTTTGGGCAATATTTGATTATTGTGTTTAAGATAATTGAATATAATTTGATTGTTGTTTGATGAAGTTTCATTAAAAAGTTTTACGTTTTAATTTTATAAAGTCGTTAGTTCGGTTTTGGCATTTAAATATATTTTAAATTTTATGTGATATATTTCTTAAGTATTATATTTTGTGGTATTTTATTATATGAAATAAAATAAGAGTACACCACTAAGCGTATTGCTTAGCGTGTTGTTTGTTTTGCTACACGTAGGTACTGAAGATTGTGGATAGCCGGACCAAAGTGGAGTAGTTCGGGTAGATAAGTGCAAGTCAAGAGAACTCTTTGAGGTTGTCTAAATTTTGTTTTATTTTGCAGTTTATATATAATGACATGTACAAAGTAGTATAGATAGTGTGACTTGTATTTTGAGAATCTAAGATTAATATTTTGGAGTTATGAATATGTTATGTAAATTAAGGTTTTGATTAGAAGTTTATTTATGTTTATAGATTCTAAATATTTTATTTCTATACAAAATATTGAACTAAATATAAAAAATAGGTGTTTATTTATTATTGTAGCATTTCCTTAATAACTGTTATTAAAGGGGTGTTACAGTCCGACTAAAAAGACACAAGATAAAATGCCTAAAAATATCCTTGCAATCCTTCACAATCGAAGCAATATAGGAATAATTGACATCACAGGTTATCAAAAGATCAAAGAGCAATTTGTTGTATGTTTCAATAATAATATGGGTATATCTCAAGCCTTTCAACCAAGACAAAGCCTCTCTAACCGTTATCGCCTCCGCCTCCAAAATAGAGATGTGATTTAGTAGAGTACCCACCTTTTCTCCAATGAAGTGGCCACCGGAATTACGTACAATAATACCATAAGTAGTTGAGATTCCTTCATCGAAGCTCGATGCGTCACAATTGCATTTGAGAAAAGGTACATGTGGTGCTTCCCAACGAGACAAGATGACTTGATTTTGAGGCAAATGTACTTGGGCCGGTTGTTGCCCTTCAAAAGACATGAACTGCTGCTGCCCCACTTGTGAATGCTCACCTTGCTGCTCACCATCATCATCAATATCACTTTGGCCAAATCTCATCAGCCCACTTTGACTATATACATCATCAAGAGGAGAAGACAACGCTGCTGCTAACCGAACAATAGCTATCGGTTGTGAATGAATCTGCTGCCAAACGCGCTTGTTCCGAGCACACCAAATTGACCATAACAAACAGCAAACCTGCTGACAAAATGCAGTGGATTTATTCCTAAACCAGTTCTTCAACAAATCACACACAATAGCAAGATTCGCATCAAAGGATCGCCAAACACGTCTAGCAAAATCACAACCGAATAAAACATGCTCCACATTCTCTACAGCTATAAAACAAGTAGGACAGCTCTCGTCCTCAGTCACATGACGTTGCAACAGGTTACTACGGACAGCAATGGCATTGGTTAGAATACGCCAAATGAACACACGGACTTTAGGGGGAACTTTAAATTTCCAAAGTGCATTCCAACAAAAAGAATTTCAGCAGCAGGTAAATCAGAGTTAAATGTCAAAGCACGATAAGCAGATTTCACTGAATAACTCCCGGTCGTTTCAAAAGGCCAATAAACATGATCTCCTCTAGGCGTTACAGGTAGAGCCGTTCTAAAAATACAACCAGCTTCGTATTCATCAAAATATTCATGGATCTGAGGAACATTCCACGACTAATTTTGAATGAAATACGAAACCAAAAGCCCATCCAAATCTCTACCATGCCTACCAGTCAAAATAGTTCGCTGCTCCTGATTAACCCAAGAACACTCATTAATAAAGGCACTTCTACCATCACCAATACGCCAACGAATAGAGTTTTGAAAAAACGGCATAGCTGAGAAAATACTACGCCAAATGTAACTTGGTGAGTCAGATAACGAAGCTGTGAGGACCGACCCATTTCTAAAATATCGAGACTTGAATATACGAGCAACAAGGCTGTTGAGGTAAATCAAAAAACGCCATAATTGTTTTCCAAGTAGGGCAGTGTTAAAATCTATAATGTTCCTAAAACCCATACCACCAAACTTCTTGGGTTTGCATAATAATTCCCATCTTTGCTGTTAGGGAATTAGGACCCGCAGCGGAACGAAATATTTATTTTGGGTGAATATGGCAACAACAAAATAGGAGAAATTATTGGCGAAAGGAGAAAACAAATAATCCACTAATAATACGAAAAGTGGTACAAAAGAAATGAAAAATAAAACACTCAAACCCTTAACCCAAATACACCCAAACTCACAAATATTCTCGAATGAGAATATATCTCCCAAAAGGCAAACTTTGTTAATTGCCTTACTCCTTTTTTTTCGGATAATCCACAGCAATACCATAGCATGGTATTTATAGGAATACAAGGGCCATTCAAAGTCAGCATTTGGGTGTGAAATTAAAGAAAATAAAATGTGAAATGAAACAAAAAATCATATCAAAATGGCTGGTCTTGTGGGTCTTGCCGACATGAGTGTATGGTGCAAAATTATACTGAAACTTGTGGCAAATCCAATTCACATTACCGTCCAATTTGAAATCAAATTCAACAATTCTCCACCTTGTTTTTAAATTGACGGATTGATTCTACCTTCATTGGAATTGCCATTTTAGGCAAACTCAATTGTTGCAAACACCAATCAAGTTTAAGAAATGCTTAAACTTACTGGTTGGAAGAGGCTTCATCATCATGTCGGCTGGATTGTCCGCTGTACCAATTTTAGTAATACCGATATCTCCCTCGGAAATAATGTCTCGAATAAAATGGTATTTCACGTCAACGTGTTTGGTTCGTTCATGAAACATTTGATCTTTAGTTAAACAAATAGCACTTTGACTATCACAATGGATAACAATTGTCTGCAAATTTGAACTGAGTTCACCAACCAAACCTTTTAGCCAAATAGCTTCTTTTACAGCTTCGACTAACGCCTTGTATTCTGCTTCAGTCATGGACAATGCAACTGTAGACTGTAAACTAGCTTTTGAACTGATAACGCTACTCCCAAGGGTAAACACATAACCTGTGATCGATCTTCGTTTGTCAAGATCACCTACATAATCTGAATTGACATAGCCAACCACCATGTTCTTACTTTTTCCAAATTCCAAACAAGCGTTAGTAGTACCCCTTAAATATCTCAAAATCCATTTCACAGCATGCCAATTTTCTTAGCCTAGATTGGACATGTATTTACTAACAACACTGACTACATGCGAAATGTCAGGACGAGTACAAACCATAGCATACATTATACTACCAATAGCACTAGAGTAAGGAACATGTGACATATACTCAATATCCTTTTCAGATTGAGGACATAGAGCAGCAAAAAGTCGAAAATGAACAGCGAGTGGAGTACTTACATGTTTGGCATTTTTATCCCAAAATGCTCCAACACTTTCTCAACAAAACTTCTCTGAGTCAAATAAAGCTTTCCTGCAGCTCTATCCCTTTGGATCTCCATGCCGAGAATCTTCTTCGCAGCTCCTGAGTCTTTCATCTCAAATTCACTGCTAAGCTCTGCTTTTAATCTATTGATATCAGACACATCCTTGGCAGCAATAAGCATGTCATCAACATAAAGCAACAAATAAACAAATGAGCCATTTGCAAGTTTTCTAAAATACACACAGCTATCATACTGGCTCCTTGAATAGCCATGTCCAACCATAAAGGAATCAAACCACTTATACCCCTGTCGAGGCGACTATTTTAATCCGTACAGTAATTTTTGCAACAAGCAAACATGGTCTTCTTTGCCTTCAGCTTCAAAACCATCTGGTTATTTTATATAGATCTGCTCCTCCAGTTCTCCATGCAAGAAAGCAGTCTTCACATTAAGTTGCTCTAACTCCAAATCATGTATAGCAACCAAGGTAAGCAAAACACGAATAGAGCTATGTTTAACAACAAGAGAAAACACATCATTGAAATCAACTCCTTGTACCTGACGATAGCCCTTAACGACCAATCGTGCTTTGTATCTAGCATTTTCTACTCCCGGAATGCCATCTTTCCTTTTGAAGACCCATTTCCAACCAACAATCTTCTTGTCTTTAGGAGGCTTCACTAACTCCCATGTGCGCTTCTTGTGTAGAGATTCTGTCTCTTCTTGTATAGCGATAAGCCATTTCACTGAATCATCAAGAGAAATGGCCTCTGAATATGTGGAAGGTTTGCCAACTCCTTTTGTTTCTTGTGCAGCTACAAAGGCGAAAGTAATATAATCTGCAAACTTTACATGCATTCTTCTTTCTCTATCTAGCCTACTTTCAATAACAGGTTGCTCTACCCGTTCTACCGTACTAGTTTCTTCAACTTCTATTGGCTTGGACAACTATTCTGAAATTTGCTCCTCTGTGGCTTCGGACAGAGAAAATGATTCCTCCACCTCGAACGAAAGCTCTACCTACTTATTAGAATTCTGTATTTTGGTGTCAACTGCAACTGGGGATTCTTTCCTTGGATGAATTATAGCAGACCCATCAAACACAACATTTCTATGTATTACAGACTTTGGTGACTTGGGATCAAGAAGCCAAACTTTGTATCCCTTTACACCATCTCCCAACACCTATGGCAGTCGATCCTTGCAACACCTATGGCAGTCGATCCTTGCAACACGTATAATCTCCCAACTTTTCTAGCTGTAACGACCTGAAATTTCAAAAATGTACTTATAATAAATTATTATGGTATTAAAATATCATGGAAATTAATTTTTTAATTATTATTATTGTATATAAGACATGAGGAAGTAAGTTAATTACGTTAGAGGGATGATTTGGGCATTTAATTATTTGTTCAAGGGCATAATTGAAAAAAAATCAAAATCATATAATCCTATACGTATCAACCTCCCCTTCTCCCCTTCATCTTCATTTTCTTCATTCTCCAATATACCATACTTTAAAAAAAAATTCCCTAACCTAAAAACTTCCAATTTCTTTGATTCAACTTCAAATTCTTGTTAGAAATCGATCCTTAAGCCATCTATCATCTCCAATTTCTTTGATTCAACTTCAAATTCTTGTTAGAAATCGATCCTTAAGCATCTATCATCATCAATTTCAGTGAATCAAGGTTAGAAGAAGAGGATTTCAGATTTTAAGGTTTGGATGAATAGTAACCCAAATTTGAGGTGAGTGAGTTTTGATGAAATTAAAGCTTAATTAGTAGAATTCATGGTAGATTGAGCATATTTATGGTATTAGGAAGTTTATTTATAGAATATCTTGATAGAATTATTACATGGCTATTGTAGAGAAAGCTAATACTAGTAAAGGACAGGGGAAAGAGGTGGAAGAGAACTAGAAAGATCTTAGAAAAAGGTTTGTGTCTCTAATTTCGATTTCTCGATTTTTCAAAAAATTTCCAGATTTGTATCCCTATTTTGTTTTAATGTTTTCTCTTGTTATATAAATCCGATTTGAATGATTCTTGATTCTATTGATATTTAGAAATACTAAGAAATATATGTTCAGAAGAAAACTTGTTGAATTTCGTTTGTTTTCAATGTGAAATTTTTGTTTGAAGTTGAGTCATGAAATCTGTCTTCAAAAAATCTCTGCTTTGTACACTGTTTAGTATTTTGATCATAACTTTGGTTATACAATTGGATTTCTGTGATTCTGGTGGATTTGGAAAGCTGAGACATGTGGCTAATTATGTTTGAATGAAACTTCTTCGATTTGATGATGTTTTAATTGTGAATAATGTAGGGGAAGACAGGTCACGAAATCTGGAAAATTCTGAAAAAAAATATGAATGTTAATTTTATTGTGTTTTAATTGAAGTTTGATGCTTTAAAATTTAGGATTTGAATTTCTTAATTATTGAACTTACGTTGAATTATGTTTGATGGTTTATACTTGAATTTTTAAGACATTATTTTGATTTATTGCCCTTAATAAACAAGTAGAAAATGAATCCGGGTAGATTGGAGCCAATAAAGGGGGGTACAATACTGTACAAACAATTGAAGCTTTAGCTTCGGGCTTCGGTCGATATTATATGATATGATATAGGAGCTTCGGCCTCGAGCTTCGGCCTCGGGCTTCGGCCAATATTCTGATAAAAATATATTGATATTGAAGCTTTGGCTTTGGGCTTGACCGATATATTGATATTGAAGCTTCAGCTTTGGGCTTGTCTGCTCCCGTATCCATTACCGTTATTCATTACTTGTTTACTTTGGGCAAGATATGGTTAATGTGTTTGGAAAATTGGATATAAATTTGATTGTGCTTTGAAAGGTTTATAATATAAGTTTTGTGTTTTCATTTTATAAAGTTGTTAAATTTGTTTTTGACTTATAAACATACTTTGTTTCTATTTTAAAGTGTTAAAAATGTTAAAAATTGTCGTATTTCTTTTATGTATGCCACTAAGCAAATTGCTTAGCGTGTAGTTGTTTTTCTATACGTAGGTGGAGATTTGTAGATAGCTTGGACCAAAGTGGTATAAGTGGATCAGCTTGAAGAGCATATAAGGAATGACTCGAGGTGGATTTGTATTTTAATGTAATATTATGATTTGTAGAATAATGGCATGTACTAGATAGTGTGAGAAGTGTGAATTGTATATTGTTGATATTTGGAGTTATAACATCCGGCGTGTATTTATGAATGTTAATTTTCAGAATTAACATATACAAGTATTGAGAGTGAATTGGTTTAAGTATTAATGTGAAACTTACTGAATTAGCAAATAAGATATCGGAGGTTATCGGTACTGTGGCACTCCCTATAAAGGGGGTGTTATATTTATTGGTATCAAAGCGAGGTTTAGGCAATTTTAGGACTAGTATGTACATGCCATTTAGCATATAAATATGTTATGTTAGTTGTTTGATCCACTTTGGTCCAATTTTCAGGAATAAGTAATGGTAGTCATAACCAGAATGAGGAAGAGGATGTTGAGAGTACAGTTCGTATTGGGCATAGGGATGAACAAAGACATGCACCTCTACCAGTTCATGGCTTTCTCAAATAACCTACTCCAGCACAAGCTACTTTACTTCAGCATATGACTACTGAAGTAATCACACAAGTACTTTGAAATATACCAATCCCTCAAGTTCCTGTAGTACCTCATATTGAAAGAAGAGAGGAGAGATCTCCTCTTGAAAGAATCAAGAAACTTCCAGCTGATGACTTCAAAGGGGACACAGTGAATCCTGCATTCGTAGAAGATTAGCTTGATCATACTAAATGGTGTATGACTAGGCTTCATTTTACAAATGAAGAGAGATTAGACTGTGTGCAAGGTTAACTCAAAGAACAAGCAAGGAGGTGGTAGGATAACATTAAGAGAGAAAGGCACCCCGGAGAAATCACTTGGGGTCTTTTCTTGGAACAATTTAATAAGAAGTACGTTAGCCAGCGATTAAAAGATGAGCATAGGAAATTGTTCTTGTCTTTGAGATAGGGACGAATGACTGTTTCAGAATATGAAATTCAATTCCTCAAACTCCAAAGGTATGCTCGTGATATCATTGACAGTGAAGTAAAGTGATGTAAGAGATTCTAGGATGGGCTGGATGATGAAATTAGAGTGCATTTAGTTGCACAAAAAATTTGGGTGTTCAATGACTTGGTTGATGCTGCTACGGGCATTGAGAAGATCAATTTAGATAGGTAATAAAGAATGGCTAAAAGATCTTTATTTCAAAAAGGGTTGCAGGGTCCAGCTACTTCAGAATCTCTAAGTAAGAAACAGAAAGGAACATCAGAACAAACACAATCTCATTTCAGAGGGTTTTCACGGAGATAAACCATAAGTATGGGGTCAGCGGCTAGTGTACCTTCAGGTAGAGGTAGAGGAAATATTCCACGATGTTCTAATTGTGGAAGGATACATACAGGGGAATATTTGGGAAAAGGTAGAGTCTGCTTTAAATATGGCTCGAGGGAACATTTGATTGCAAATTATCCTTAAAGAAAGATAAGTAAATATGCACCTGCCGTAGTTCCTACTCCTACAATGCAAGGTGAAAGAGGAAGGGGAAGAGGAAATGCTAGTGAGGCAAGTGGACATGATGTGACTCAACAAGCACCACAGAATGGTAGATCGGGAGGAATGGCGCGAAGTTATGCAATCCGAGGGCCTGAGACTCGGGAATCTACTGATGTTATTATCGGTAAATTTTCATTCTTTAATCATGATGTTTATGCTTTGATAGATCCCGATTCATCTCATTCATATATATGTACTGCGTTAGCACAAGAGAAAGGATTACATGTAGAAGAATTAGGAGAAAATATAGAAGTGGCTAATCCTTTAGGACACAGTGTGATAGTAAACAAAGTGTATATGAATTGCCCTATTATGATTCAACATCAACTTTTCCTTGCAAATTTAATTGAGTTACCTTTCCGAGATTTTGATGTTATCTTGGGAATGGATTAGTTATCAGAACATCGAGCTGTGGTGGATTGCAAAAACAAAAGAATGTCACTTCAAGTTTCTGATGGAGAAGAAATAGTTATCGTGGGGGAAAGATCAGATTATCTCCGTAACATAATTTCTTTTATGAAGACTAAAAGGCTGGTTAGGAAGGGATGTAAGGCCTACCTAATATTCACTCTAAAATCGAAGAAATGCGGGTTATAATTGCAGAATATTCATACGGTATGTGATTTTCCCAATGTATTTCCCGAAGAACTACTGGGGTTGCCACCAAAAAGAGAGGTAGAATTTGCAATTGATGTATTGCAGGGTACCGCATCAGTATCTAAAGCACTATATAGAATAGCGCCTGCTGAACTGAAGGAGTTGAAGATCCAGTTGCAAGAATTGTTAGACAAAGGATTCATACGACTGAGTATATCCCTGTGGGGTGCACCAGTGTTGTTTGTTAAGAAGAAAGATGGGTCGCTCCGGTTATATATTGATTATCGAAAGTTGAATAAATTGACGGAGAAGAACAAGTATCCATTGCCAAGGATTGAAGACTTATTTGATCAACTCAAGGGTGCCAAATACTTCTCCAAGATTGATTTGAGATCGGGTTACTATCAGATGAGAGTGAAAGATGATGATATTGCAAAGACGACTTTCCGAACTTGATATAGGCACTATGAATTTTTGGTGATGCCATTTGGTCTTACTAATGCACCAATAGCATTTATGAACCTTATGAACCATGTCTTTTACTTATACTTAGACAGGTTTGTAGTGGTTTTCAATGATGACATTTTGGTTTATTCTAAGTCTCGGGAAGAGCATGATCAACACTTGCGGATAGTCTTCCAAACTTTGAGGGAAAATAAATTATATGACAAACTTAGCAAATGTGAGTTTTGGCTTGAAGAAGTTTCTTTTTTAGGCCATATTGTTTCTGCAGAAGGAATTAAAGTAGATCCTAAAAAGATAGAAGTAGTTGTAGAATGGAAACCACCAAAGAACCCTATGGAAGTTAGAAATTTCCTTGGCTTAGCAGGGTAATACAGAAGATTTGTGAAGGGATTTTCAATCATTATTGCCCCGCTGACAAAACTACTTTAAAAGAATGCCAAAATTTGAGTGGAATGACAAGTGCCAAGAAAGTTTTGAGAAGTTAAAGGCGATGTTGACAAAAGCACCCATCCTTACCCAACCATAGCTTGGAAAAGACTTTGTAATCTATAGTGATGCTTCGCATAGTGGTCTTGGGTGTGTTTTGATGCAAGAAGGGAAAATGATTGCCTATGCTTCCAGGCAATTGAAGAATCATGAATGGAATTATCCTACTCATGATTTGAAAATGGCTGCAATAGTCTTTGCCTTAAAATTTTGGCAATACTATCTTTATGGAGAAAAATATTATATTTATACAGATCACAAAAGCTTGTAATACTTGCCAACATAGAAGGAGTTGAATTTAAGGCAGAGAAGGTGGATGGAATTCATTAAAGATTAAGATTGTCTTATTGATTACCATCGAGGAAAGGCAAATGTAGTGGTAGATGGTCTCAATAGAAAAACAATGATGGCACTAAGGGCTATGAATATGGGGCTAGCTCTTACTAGTGGTGGAGCCTTAATTTCAGAATTGAAGATTCAACCTGTACTACTACAATAGATTAGGCAAGCACAAAATGAAGATGATGACTTAAAGGTCATTCGAGCAAGGACACAAGTGGGTATTGTAGACAACTACATGGTTCAAGAAGATGGGGGTCTATATTTTAAATATAGACTATATGTGCCAAACAATGAAGAATTAAAGAAGAATATCTTACATAAGGTGCATAGTAGTCCTTATGCGATGCAGCCAGGAGCAAACAAGATGTAACAAAATTTGAAGAGCCATTACTGGTGGAATAGGATGAAGAAAGACACTACTAACTATGTTGCTCAATGTCTAACTTATCAACAGGTGAAAGCCGAACATCAAGTTCCTTTTGCATTGTTGCAACCAACAATAATTCTAGAACGGAAATGGGATAGAATCACAATGGACTTTGTGACGTCTTAACCACTTACACAAAAGAAACATGATGCAGTGTAGGTTATTGTAGATAGATTGACAAAGTCTGCCCACTCCCTTCTAGTTAGGATGGATTATTCACTTGATAGGTTGGCTCAGTTATATATAGATGAGATAGTGTGGCTACACGGAGTGCCTGTTTCAATCATTTCTGACCGAGATCCAAGATTTACTTCAAGATTTTGGAAGAAGTTGGAAGAAGCCTTAGGTAGTAAACTTCATTTTAGTACTTCATTTCATCCTCAAACAGATGGTCAATCTAAAAGAGTAATTCAGGTGTTGGAAGACATGATGAGAAGTTGTATCATTGAATTTGGGGGAAGTTAGGATAAGTATTTATCCCTCATGGAGTTTTCCTACAATAACAGCTATCATTCAAGCATACAAATGGCACCACATGAAGCATTATATGGAAGAAAATGTCGAATTCCATTATATTGGACTGAGCTCAGTGAAAACAAGATTGTGGGAGTGGATTTGATTCAGGAGACAAAGGAGAAGGTAAAACTTATTCAAGAAAGATTGAAGGCTACATCGGATAGACAAAAATCTTATGCTGATCTAAAAAGAAAAGACATTACTTATGTTGGGGGATAAAGTATTTCTCAAAGTATCTCCTTGGAAGAAAGTCCTATAATTTGGCAAGAAAGGCAAGCTCAGTCCGAGATTTATTGGCCCATATGAGGTTATAGAGAAGGTTGGATCGGTAGCTTATCGGTTGGCACTACCCCCGGCACTCGATAAAATTCATAAAGTGTTCCATATGTCGATGTTAAGGAGATACAGATCAGATCCATCACATATCTTATCTCCTGATGTAGTAGAAATTGAACCCGACCTGACGTATGAAGAGGAACTGGTACAAATCATGGCGAGAGAAGTTAAACAATTGAGAAACAAGTCTATTCCTTTGGTAAAAATACTTTGGAGGAATCATAAGGTTGAAGTAGCAACTTGGGAATCGGAGGATACAATGAAAACTCAATATCCGCAACTGTTTTCAGGTAATTTTCGGGATGAAAATTCATAAGAGGGGAGAACTGTAACGACCTGAAATTTCAAAATTTACTTATAATAAATTATTATGGTATTAAAATATCATGAAAATTATTTTTGTTATTATTATTATTATTATTATTATTATTATTATTATTATTGGATATAAGACATGAGGAAGTATGTTAATTAAGTTAGAGGGATGATTTGAGCATTTAATTACTTAAGCAAGGGCACAATTAGAAAAATAAATCAAAATCATATAATCCTGTACTTATCATCCTCCCCTTTCTCCCCTTCATCTTCATTTTCTTCATTCTCCCTTATACCATATTCAAAAAAAATAAATTTCCCTAACCTAAAAACTTTCGATTTCTTCGATTCAACTTCAAATTCTTGTTAGAAATCGATCCTTAAGCCCTCTATCATCATCAATTTCAGTGAATCAAGGTTAGAATAAGAGAATTTCAGATTTTAAGGTTTGGATGAATAGTAACCGAATTTGAGGTGAGTGATTTTTTATGAAATTAAAGCTTAATTAGTAGAATTTATGGTAGATTAAGCATATTTATGGTATAAGGAAGTTTATTTATACAATATATTGATAGAATTATTACATGCCTATTGTAGAGGAAGCTAATACTAGTAAAGGACACGGGAAAGAGGTGGATGAAAACTAGAAAAAGCTTAGAAAAAGGTTTGTGTCTCTAATTTTGATTTCTCGGTTTTTCAAAAAATTTCCAGATTTGTATCCCTGTTTTGTTTTAATGTTTTCTCTTGTTATATAAATCTGATTTGAATGATTCTTGATTCTATTGATATTTAGAGAAAATAAGGAATATATGTTCAGAAGAAACCTTATTAAATTTCGTTCGTTTTCAACGTGAAATTTTCGTTTGAAGTTGAGTCATGAAATCTGTCCTCGGAAAATCTCAGTTTTGTACACTGTTTAGTATTTTGATCATAATTTTGGTTATACAATTTGTATTTCTATGACTCTGGTGGATTTCGAAAGCTGGGACATGTGGCTAAATATGTTTAGGAGAAACTCCTTCGATTTGATGATGTTTTAATTGTGAAAAATGCATGGGAAGACAGGTCCCGTAATCTGAAAAATTTTGAAAAAAAAATATGAATTTTGATTTTATTGTGTTTTAATTGAAGTTTGATGCTTTAAAATTTAGGATTTGAATTTATTAATTATCAAAGTTATGTTGAACTATGTTTGATTGTTTATGCTAGAATTTTTTAGATGTTTCTTTGATTTATTGCCCTTAGTAAACAAGTAGAAAATAAATCCGGGTAGATTGGTGCCAATAAAGGGGGGTACAGTACTGTACAAACAATTGAAGCTTTGGCTTCGGGCTTTGGCCGGTATTATGTGATATGTTATAAGAGCTTTGGCCAGTATTCTGATAAAAATATATTGTTATTTAAGCTTCGGCTTCGGGCTTGACCGATATATTGTTATTGAGGCTTCGGCTTCGGCTTCGGGCTTGTCCGCTCCCGTATCCATTACCGTTATTCATAACTTGTTTACTTTGGGCAACATATGGTTAATGTGTTTGGAAAATTGGATAGAAATTTGATTGTACTTTGAAAGGTTTATAATATAAGTTTTGTGTTTTGGTTTTATAAGGTTGTTTAATTTATTTTTAACTTATGAACATACTTTGTTTCTATTTTAAAGTGTTAAAAATTTTAAAAATTGTTGTATTTCTTTTATGTACACCACTAAGCAAATTGTAGTTGTTTTTCTACACGTAGGTGGAGATTTGTAGATAGCTTGTACCAAAGTGGTATAAGTGGATCAGCTTGAAGAGCATATAAGGAAAGACTCGAGGTGGATTTGTATTTTAATGTAATATTATGATTTGTAGAATAATGGCATGTACTAGATAGTGTGAGAAGTGTGAATTGTATATTGTTGATATTTGGGGTTATAGCATCTGATGTGTATTTATGAATGTTAAATTTCAGAATTAACATATATAAGTATTGAGAGTGAATTTGTTCAAGTATTAATGTGAACTTTACTGAATTAGTAAATAAGATATCGGAGGTTATCGTTACTATGACACTCCTTATAAAGGGGGTGTTACATTTATTGGTATCAAAGCGAGGTTCAGGCAATTTTAGGATTAGTATGTACATGCCATTTAGCATATAAATATGTTTTGTTAGTCGTTTGATGCACTTTGGTCTAATTTTCAGGAATAAGTAATGGCTAGTAGTAGTCACAACCAGAATGAGGAAGAGGATGCTGAGAGTACAGTTCGTATTGGGAATGGGCATGAACAAAGACATTCACCTCCAGCACTTTATGGCTTTCCCGAACAACCTACTCCAGCACAAGCTGCTTTACTTCAGCATATGACTTTCGAAGTAATCACACAAGTACTTCGAAACATACCAATCCCTCAAGTTCCTGTAGTACCTCACGTTGAATAAAGAGAGGAGAGAACTCCTCTTGAAAGAATCAAGAAACTTCTGGCTAATGACTTCAAAGGGGATACAGTGAATCCTGCATTTGCAGAAGATTGGCTTGATAATACTAAATGGTGTATGAGTAGGCTTCATTTTACAGATGAAGAGAGATTAGACTGTGTGCAAGATTTACTCAAAGAGCAAGCAAGGAGTTGGTGGGATAACATTGTGAGAGTAAGGCACGCCGGAGAAATCACTTAGGGACTTTTCTTGGAACAATTTGATAAGAAGTACGTTAGTGAACGATTCAAAGATGAGTAGAGGAAATTGTTCTTGTCTTTGAGATAGGGATAAATGACTGTTTTAGAATATAAAATTCAATTCTTCAAACTCGAAAGGTATGCTCATGATATCATTGACAGTGAAGTAAAGTGATGTAAGAGATTCTAGGATGGGCTGGATGATGAAATTAGAGTGCATTTACTTCCATAAAAGATTAGGGTGTTCAATGACTTGGTTGATGCTGCTATGGGCATTGAGAAGATCAATTTGAGTAGGCAACAAAGAATGGCTAAAAGATCTATATTTCAAAAGGGGTCGCGGGGTCCAGCTACTTCAGAATCTCCAAGTAAGAAATTGAAAGGAACATCGGAACAAACACAATCTCATTTCAGAGGGTTTTCACTGAGATAAACCAGAAGTACGAGGTCAGCGGCTAGTTTACCTTTAAGTAGAGGCAAAGATAATATTCCACGATGTTCTAATTGTGGAAGGATACATACAAGGGAATGTTGGGGAAAAGGTAGAGTCTGCTTTAAATGTGGTTCGAGGGAACATCTGATTGTAAATTGTCCTCAAATAAAGATAAGTAAATTTGCACCTGTCATAGTTCCTACTACTATAATGCAAGGTGGAAGAGGAAGGGGAAGAGGAAATGCTAGTGAGGGAAGTGGACTTGATATGACTCAACAAGCACCGCAGAGTGGTAGATCGGGAGGAATGGCGCGAAGTTATGCAATCCGAGGGCCTGAGACTCGAGAATCTACTGAAGTTATTATCGGTAAATTTTCATTCTTTAATCACAATGTTTATGCTTTGATAAATCCCGATTCATCTCATTCATATATATGTACTGCATTAGCACAAGAGAAAGGATTACATGTAGAAGAATTAGGAGAAAATATAGAAGTGACTAATCCTTTAGGACACAGTGTGATAGTAAACAAAGATCATATTATCTCTATAACATAATTTCTTTTATGAAGACTAAAAGGCTAGTTAGGAAGGGATGTCAGGCCTACCTAATATTCGCTCTAGAATCGAAGAAAGGTGAGTAAGAATTGCTAATATTCCTACGGTATGTGATTTTCCCGATGTATTTCCCGAAGAACTACTGGGGTTGCCACCAAAAAGAGAGGTAGAATTTTCAATTTATATATTATAGGGTACCGCATTAGTCTCCAAAGCACCATACAGAATGGCACCTGCCGAACTGAAAGAGTTGAAGATCTAGTTGCAAGAATTGTTAGACAAAGAATTCATATGCCCAAGTATATCCCTGTGGGGTGCACCAGTGTTGTTTGTTAAGAAGAAATATGGGTCGCTCCGATTATGTATTGATTATCGAAATTTGAATAAATTGACAGCGAAGAACAAGTATCCATTGCCAAGGATTGAAGACTTATTTGATCAACTCAAGGGTGCCGTATACTTCTCTAAGATTGATTTGAGATCGGGTTACTATCAGATGAGAGTGAAAGATGATGATATTGCAAAGATGGCTTTCCGAACCAGATATAGGCACTACGAATTTTTGGTGATGCCATTTGGTCTTACTAATGCACCAACAGCATTTATGAACCTTATAAACCGTTTCTTTTTCTTATATTTAGACAAGTTTGTAGTGGTTTTCATTGATGACATTTTGGTTTATTCTAAGTCTCGGGAAGAGCATGATCAACATTTGCGGATAGTCTTCCAAACTTTGAGGGAAAATAAATTATATGCCAAACTTAGCAAATGTGAGTTTTAGCTTGAAGAAGTTTCTTTCTTAGGCCATGTTGTTTCTGCAGAAGGAATTAAAGTAGATCCTAAAAAGATAGAAGCAGTTGTAGAATGGAAACCACTAAAGAACCCTATGGAAGTCAGAAATTTCCTTGGCTTAGCAGGGTATTATAGAAGATTTGTGAAGGGATTTTTGGTCATTATTGCCCCGCTGATGAAACTAATTTAAAAGAATGCAAAATTTGAGTGGAATGACAAGTGCCAAGAAAGTTTTGAGAAGTTGTAGGTGATGTTGACAAAAGCAGCCATCCTTACCCAACCAGAGCCTGGAAAAGACTTTGTAATCTATAGCGATGCTTCGCATAGTGGTCTTAGGTGTGTTTTGATGCAAGATGGGAAAATGATTGCCTATGCTTCCAGGCAATTGAAGAATCATGAAAGGAATTATCCTACTCATGATTTGGAAATGGTTGCAATAGTCTTTGCCTTGAAATTTTGGCGACACTATCTTTATGGAGAAAATGTTATATTTATACAAATCACAAAAGCTTATAATATTTGCCAACACAGACGGAGTTGAATTTAAGGCAAAGAAGGTGGATGGAATTCATTAAAGATTTAAGATTATCTTATTGATTACCATCTAGGAAAGGCTAATGTAGTGGCAGATGGTCTCAATAGAAAAACAATGATGGCACTAAGGGCTATGAATACGGGGTTAGCTCTTACTAGTGGTGGAGCCTTAATTGTTGAATTGAAGATTCAACCTGTACTAATACAACAGGTTAAGCAAGCACAAAATGAAGATGATGACTTGAAGGTCATTCGAGCAAGGACACAAGTGGGTATTGTAGACAACTACATGGTTCAAGAAGATGGGTGTCTATATTTTAAAGATAGACTATATGTGTGCCAAACAATGAAGAATTAAAGAAGAATATCTTACATGAGGTGTATAGTAGTCCTTATGTGATGCAGCCAGGAGCAAACAAGATGTAACAAAATTTGAAGAGCCATTATTAGTGGAATGGGATGAAGAAAGACACTATTAACTATGTTGCTCAATGTCTAACTTATCAACAGGTGAAAGCCAAACATCAAGTTCCTTTTGGATTGTTGCAACCAACAACAATTCCAGAATGGAAATGGGAGAGAATCACAATGGACTTTATGACGTCTTTACCACTTACATAGAAGAAACATGATGCAGTGTGGGTTGTTGTAGATAGATTGACAAAGTCTGCCCACTTCCTTCTAGTTAGGATGGATTATTCACTTGATAGGTTGGCTTAGTTCTATGTAGATGAGATAGTGTGGCTACACGGAGTGCCTGTTTCAATCATTGCTGACCGAGATCCAAAATTTACTTTGAGATTTTGGAAGAAGTTGCAAGAAGCCTTAGGTAGTAAACTTCATTTCAGTACTTCATTTCATCCTCATACAGATGGTCAATCTGAAAGAGTAATTCAGGTGTTGGAAGACATGATGAGAAGTTGTATCATTGAATTTGAGGGAAGTTGGGATAAGTACTTATCCCTCATTGAGTTTTCCTACAATAACAGCTATCAGTCAAGCATACAAATGGCACCATATGAAGCATTATATGGAAGAAAATGCCAAACTCCATTATATTGGACCGAGCTCAGTGAAAACAAGATTGTGGGAGTGGATTTGATTCAGGAGACAAAGGAGAAGGTAAAACTTATTCAAGAAAGTTTGAAGGCTGCATCGGATAGACAAAAATCTTATGCTGATCTAAAAAGAAAAGACATTACTTATGAAGTGGGGGATAAAGTATTTCTCAAAGTATCTCCTTGGAATCTCAAAGTATCTCCTTGGAAGAAAGTCCTGTAATTTGGCAAGAAAGGCAAGCTCGGTCCGAGATTCATTGGCCCATATGAGGTTATAGAGAAGGTTGGATCGGTAGGTTATCGGTTGGCACTACCCCCAACACTTTACAAAATTCATAATCTATTCCATGTGTCATTGTTACGGAGATACAAATCAGATCCATCACATATCTTATCTCCTGATGTCGTAGAAATTGAACCCAACCTGACGTATGAAGAGGAACCGGTACAAATCTTGGCGAGAGAAGATAAACAATTGAGAAACAAGTCTATGCCTTTAGTAAAAGTACATTGGAGGAATCATAAGGTTGAAGAAGCAACTTTGGAATCGGAGGATACAATGAAAACTCAATATCCGCAACTGTTTTCAGGTAATTTAGGGGACGAAAATTCATAAGAGGGTGAGAATTGTAACGACCTAAAATTTTAAAATTTACTTATAATAAATTATTATGGTATTAAAATATCATGAAAATTATTTTTGTAATTATTATTATTATTATTATTATTATTATTATTAATTGATATAAGACATGAGGAAGTAAGTTAATTAAATTAGATGGATGATTTGGGCATTAAATTATTTAATCAAGGGCATTATTAGAAAAATAAATCAAAATCATATAATCCTGTACGTATCATCCTCCCCGTCACCCCTTCATCTTCATTTTCTTCATTCCCCCTTATACTATATTCAAAAAAAAAAAAAATTTCCCTAACCTAAAAACTTCCGATTTCTTCGATTCAACTTCAAATTCTTGTTAGAATTCGATCCTTAACCCCTTTATCATCATCAATTTCAGTGAATTAAGGTTAGAAGAAGAGGCTTACAGATTTTAAGGTTCGGATGAATAGTAACCCGAATATGAGGTGAGTGATTTTTTATGAAATTAAAGCTTAATTAGTAGAATTCATGGTAGATTAAACATATTTATGGTATTAGAAAGTTTATTTATACAATATATTGACAGAATTATTACATGGATACTGTAGAGGAAGCTAATACTAGTAAAGGACAAGGGAAAGAGGTGGAAGAAAACTAGAAAGAGCTTAGACAAAGGTTTGCGTCTCTAATTTCGATTTCCTGGTTTTTCGGAAAATTTCCAGATTTGTATCCCAATTTTGTGTTAATGTTTTCTCTTGTTATATAAATCCGATTTGAATGATTCTTGATTCTATTGAAATCTAGAGAAAATAAGGAATATATGTTCAGAAGAAACCTTATTAAATTTCGTTCATTTTCAATGTGAAATTTTCGTTTGAAGTTGAGTCATGAAATCTGTCTTCGAAAAATCTCAGCTTTGTACACTGCTTAGTATTTTGATCGTAACTTTGGTTATACAATTTGTATTTCTGTGGCTCTGGTAAATTTGGAAAGCTGAGACATGTGGCTAAATATGTTTAGAAGAAACTTCTTCGATTTGATGATGTTTTAATAGTGAAAAATGCATGGGAAGTCAGGTCACGAAATCTGGAAAATTCTGAAAAAAAATATGAATGTTGATTTTATTGTGTTTTAATTGAAGTTTGATGCTTTAAAATTTAGGATTTGAATTTCTTAATTATTGAGGTTATGTTGAATTATATTTGATGGTTTATACTGGAATTTTTTAGATGTTACATTGATTTATTGCCCTTAGTAAACAAGTAGAAAATGAATCCGGGTAGATTGGTGCCACTAAAGGGGGGTACAGCACCGTACAAATAATTGAAGTTTTGGCTTCGGGCTTCGGCCGGTATTATGTGATATGATATAGTAGCTTCAGCCAGTATCCTGATAAAAATATATTGATATTAAAGCTTTGGCTTCGGGCTTGACCGATATATTGATATTGAAGCTTCGGCCCCGGGCTTGTCCGCTCCCGTATCCATTACCGTTATTCATGACTTGTTTACTTTGGGCAACATATGGTTAATGTGTTTGGAAAATTGGATATAAATTTGATTGTACTTTGAAAGGTTTATAATATAAGTTTTGTGTTTTGTTTTTATAAAGTTGTTTAATTTGTTTTTGATTCACGAACATACTTTATTTCTATTTTAAAGTGTTAAAAATGTTAAAAATTGTTGTATTTCTTTTATGTACACCACTAAGCAAATTGCTTAGCGTGTAGTTGTTTTTCCACACGTAGGTGGAGATTTGTAAATAGCTTGGACCAAAGTATAAGTGGATCAGCTTGAAGAGCATATAAGGAAAGACTCGAGGTGGATTTGTATTTTAATGTAATGTTATGTTTTGTAGAATAATGACATGTTCTAGATAGTGTGAGAAGTGTGAATTGTATATTGTTGATATTTGGAGTTATAACATCCGGCGTGTATTTATGAATGTTAATTTTCAGAATTAACATATACAAGTATTGAGAGTGAATTGGTTTAAGTATTAATGTGAAACTAACTGAATTAGTAAATAAGATATTAGAGGTTATCGTTACTGTGGCACTCCCTATAAAGGGGTAGTTACACTAGCTTTCATCACAACGAGGGCACCTTTCAAAACTTTCAAAACTCCACCTCCATCAGAAAATGTACAATTGTTGTCGTCTAAAGCAGATAATGAAATGAGGTTCTTCTTCATGTCTGGAACATGCCGCACATCGGTCAGATTTTTGACAATACCATCATGCATCTTAATTTTGATGGTACCGATTCCAACAACTTTACAAGGATGATCATTGCCCATCAACACAACTCCTCTATCTACTGGTTCATAAGAGGAAAACCAATCTCCGTGGAGACAAATATAGAATGGGCAAGCAGAGTCCAAGATCCACCCTTGTCCTGATCTGGCACCATCATCGGACACGGTATAAACTTCACAGTCTTCTCATCTTCTGCAATATTGGCTTCGGCGGGATTATCATCTATGTGACTCTTTTCTTTATTCTTTCTCTGAAGCTTGTAACATTCAACTTTAATGTGCCCTTTCTTCTTACAGTAATTGCACATCAAATTACTATAACGAGATCTTGATTTAGATCTAGATCGGTTGTTGCTGCTGCTGCTACTGGGATATCTTGTACTAGATCTCCCTCGAACGACTAGACCTTCTCCAGGACTATTTCTGTCACCAGAAAGCTCTTTATCAATAAAATCTTTTGAAAACAAACACTCTTCAACCTCCTCTACGGTTAAAGTGGTTCTACTATAGATCAAGGTCTCGTGGAAATTTTTGAAAGACGGAGGAAGAGACCGCAACAATATAAGAGCTTTATCTTCTTCTTCGTATTTGATATCCAAATTTTCTAGATCCAAAAGAATGGAACTGAAATCATCAAGGTGTACCTTAAGGGATGTGCCTTCTGCCATATGGATCATATGGAGACGATGCTTCACTACTAGCTTGCTGGTGAGGTTTTTGGACATATAGAGAGATTGTAATTTCTTCCATAATCCTTTGGCAGTCTTCTAATGGATAACTTCATGCAGGACCTCGTTTGACAAGCATAACTAAATGGCAGCTAGTGGTTTTTCCTCCAGATCTTGTTTCTTCTGCTTTGTTAACGTTTCTGGTAACTCCTCCGTCATCGCCTTGCATAATCCATTTTGCGTCAAAATCGCCTACATCTTAACTTGCCATAATACAAAGCTCATATTGTGATCAAATTTCTCGATATCAAATTTTGTTGTCGCCATAGTAAATTTCAAAAATTCCAAAATAAATATTAATTAGCTCTGATACCAATTTGTTAGGGAATTAGGACCCGCAGCGGAGCAAAATATTTATTTTGGGTGAATATGACAACAATAAAATAGGAAAAATTATTGGCGAAAGGAGAAAACAAAACCCAAACTCACAAATATTCTTGAATGAGAATATATCTCCCAAAAGGCAAACTTTGTTAATTGTCTTACTCCTTTTTTTTGGATAATCCACAGCAATACCATAGCATGGTATTTATAGAAATAAAAGGGTCATTCAAAGTCAGTATTTCGGTGTGAAATTAAAGAAAATAAAATGTGAAATGAAACAAAAAATCATATCAAAATGGCTGGTCTTGTGGGTCTTGCCGACATGAGTGTATGGTACAAAATTATACTGAAATTTGTGGCAAATCCAATTCACATCACCGTCCAATTTGAAATTAAATTCAACATTTGCCAATTAATACCCCTTTTTATCACCATTGTTGGATACCCCCAAAAGGAATTTACCAATTTGTGGATCGCATTGCAAAGCGAGATAGGGATACGAAATATAGACATGAGATATGCTGGTATAGACTGGAGAACTGACTTGATAAGAACCTCTCTACCTCCCCAACTCAAGAATTTTGATCTCCAAGGGCTAATTTGTTTCCAAATTCTATATTTGATAAAGCCAAAAGAAGCAATTTTACTTCTACCAACAGACATAGGCATACCTAAGCACATAGATGCACTTGCAATCATAGAAACATTAAAGAAGTCGCAAAGAGTCATCTTATAGATGCTATCCAAATTAGCACTAAAAGAAATGGATGATTTTTAAAGTTAATCATTTGCCCCGAAGATCGCTCATATGACACCAAACAATCCTTAATACATTGACATCCTATAAAATTAGACCGAAAGAACAAAAGGCTATCATCAGCAAGGAAAAGATGAGAAATAGGTGGTGCATTCCTAGCCACTTCACAACCATGGATACGGTTATCCCTCTGTAGATCAGATAAGGCAGCCGATAGGCCTTCAGCACAGAGAATGAAGAGGTATAGAGAGATAGGATCCCCTTGACGAAGTCCCCTTTGAGGGATAATCGAGCCAAATAAATGACCAGTTCATGCAAACGAATAATTAACAGATGAGACACACATTAGCATCCATTTAATCCACATATCCGAGGAACCCATACGAGTTAAAACCGCCTTACGGCAAGGCCATTCAATATGATCACAGGCGTTTACTATATCCAGCTTTAAAGCAACTAGCCCCTCATGACCCAATTTCTTTCTATGAAGTGCATGACTAACCTCAAATGCAACTAGCACATTATCTATTATAAGGCGACCAGGGATAAAAGCTCTTTGGTTCTCCGATACAACACCGTGCAAAATACCCTTCAACCTATTAGCAAGGATCTTAGAAATAATTTTGTACAAAACATTGCAAAGGGCTATAGGCCGGAACTCAGATATGCGTTTAGCACCATTATGTTTAGGAATAAGAATGATCGAAGTATCATGTAAAACATAAGGCAAAACAGCAGACCTCAAAATCTCAGCAGTATAACAGTAAATATTATCACCAATGACATGCCAAAAGGTTTGGTAAAAACCTGGGTGAAAGCCATCTAGTCCTGGTGACTTATCTGGATGCATGGAGAAGACAGTTTACTTAACTTCGTCTTTGCTGCCTTCGGGAATTTAGCAAACCACTACTGGTATATTTACAAAAAATAACTTTCAAGAAATTCTTCATGAATCATGATTAATTTGTTTACACGAAACCCAAAACCCAATTACTCCCTCTGTTTTTCTAACTGTGGCTTTGAAGTCAAACAAATTTTTTTAATAAGTGTTATTTTTAAATTCTAATGTAATTGTTTGAATATCTTTCCCATTTTGCTCTTATTTAATGCAACATTATAAATCATAAAAGATAACAAAGACCAATCATCTTTTCAAACAATTATTATTGTTAGGGGTATTTTCGTACTTTTATTTTCTTCATTAATATTTTCTTGATATTGACAAATTTAGCCAAAGTGACAGTTAAAACAAACAGAGGGAGTACTTGTTAATTCGTAGCAGCAAAAGTTTATACTCATCGTCAATACGATAGGGAAATCAATACAATGATTATCCATTTATTTTATGTAATGTAATTATTTATATGCGAAGTCATTTTGTAGTTTCCTGTACTATGGGTATTAATGATGTACAATAATGTCAGCTGAAATTTTATAAGTACACAGCCTAAAATATGTATATCACAAAGACTAAATATATTATGATTGTGAAGCATAAAGAATAACAAAATACATTATACATGAATAAAATTGATAAATTAACATGCATATTATAAAACATTCAACATAAAAGCTTTTGTTTTTGGCCTATTGTTTAGTATTATGGAAAATATATAAAGATGGAGTCATTTCAATCAAAAGTTTGAAATCCAAACTATCACAAATTAAGGTCCATTAGGACATATACCTAAATATGTACATAGATTATTAAAAACACCGATATTCTATAAAAGCTCTATTCTGTGTAAAAGTGACAAAAACGTTTGGTATGGAGAACTTTTACAGGGAAATGGATATTTGGAGTATCAGTTCCCAATACATAGCATATATCCCAACAACTGTAAATTGAGGCATATATCATCTTTGAAAGTATGATATTTCAAATATCCAGCTCAATGTAAAAGAAATATCTAATAATTCCAAAGATTCCAATTATTTGCTCCGTGAAATGGAAGTTACCAATACTTTTAAGTACTTACTAAACACAACATAAGATTCCAACTACCAACGAAGACATATTTTCATACATAAAATTAGAATTAAATAAAATAAAGCCAAATGACAATGTATACTAAAGGGCACTAATTTCCACTTCAAATTAACTTCCTTTTTCTCTCTAAATTTTGCTTCCTCCCTCATTAAAGAAGAAGCAGAAAAATGCAGAAAATCACACTCAAATCCTATTTGTAGCAATTTATATATTTTGCCATTTGCAAATGGAGTTAGTAGTTTAAAGTTTATTTCTATAGTTATAAGAGGTAAAGTAAAGATAGCTTTATGAAAAATAAAGTTACTATAGAATACATACTCAATAAATTATTTAAATTTTAAGAATTAGGATTCTCTAAAGTTGAAAAACAACTTTAGAGTAAAGTTGAACAATATCAAACCATTCGTCACATTTTGAATGACTAACATTGATTACACAACTCTCAACAAAATTCTTCTCTCACTTCTTTTATCTCTTTCTCTCTCTAATTTTACACTAAAGTCACTTTAGAGAATCCTTACCCAAATTTTAAATACACTTTTACTCCTAAGTTATAGAATAAAAAAATAATTAAAGTAAAAAAAATTAACTATTCTATTCCAAAAAGATTGACTTCAAGAAGTTGATTAAAGTAAAAAAAATTAACTATTCTATTCCAAAAAGATTGACTTCAAGAAGTTGACAAACTGCTGCCTAATACAAAAAAAATTAACTTTCAATACATTATTAAAACATGATTTGTTTGCACGAAACTCTAAACCAAATTACGTGTTGATGCGGAATTCCTTGAACAACATTAAAAAACCAAATTTTGTATAGTTGGTTTTTATATAGTATTTACACACGTGAGCAAATGTCGATTCGATTCAAAATTCGAATTGAATCAAGTCGAACCGAATTGAGAATTAAAGAGAGAAAAGTAAGAACCGAATACTGAACTGAATTTATTTTGGTTCGGTCCAAATCAAATCGAATTATTTCGGTTCGATTCAATTCGGTTCGATTTTAAACCAAATAAATTTTTTATTACTTTTTTATTTTTAAATATAAATTTAATATATAAAATAACTAAAAATCAACATAAATATCTTTCAATGCAAACACATTATTGTTAATTTGAAAAGAAAAGTTTTATTGTCAAGTATAAAATGTAAATTGAACTAAAAGCATAAATAAATTAACATAAACTAAATTAAAAAATAAAAAAATCCACTTCGGTTCGGTTTTCAATTTTTTCAGTTTTTGACCAAAAAAACCGAAGTAAAGAAAATATATAAACCGAAAACCAAACTGAATAAGTTCGGTTCGATTTGATTTGTGTCAGTTCGGTGTGATTTCTCGGTTTGGTTCGGTTTTCAATTTTTTGCTCTCCCCTGTATATACATATGCATTAGGGAACTTTTTTATTTACATGTCATTACAATTATTAATTGAATTTCCCACTTTTAATTCAATGGCTATAAAGAGTAAAAAAATCCTTTAACTTTGTAAAAGATGATGGCAGCATATGATGAGTTATATTTGAAACAAGTTTTTATGCTCATTTTCATATTATTAAATAAATGTTTTTAGTCTTTTTGGCCTTCGTTACTTCCTTCTCCATTATTTCAGGTTTTCAAGATGATTTGGAGAAAACATGCATTATTTGGGCAAAAAGCACACAAAGTCAAAGCAGAAAATTTACTAATTAGGGTAAATCCTATTTTGAAGGAATTTTGATTAATTAATTAGGGCAAATCCTATTTTAGATGAGTCTTGATTAATTAATTAAAGGCGAATACTATTTTGGAGAAGTCTTGATTAAGGAAGGAATCATGTTTTTAATCTATTTTTATTTTAATAATAATTAATTAGATACATGAGGAGCTGAAATTCCTATCTGATGAAGATAAAAAGTAATAAAATTTTATCAAGAAAGAATCAAAGGAGACCTAATTAAAGACTAACAAGGAAGAAGGCGGTTGAATTACTATAAATACAAGTCCGGCACAAGAGAAATCATTCATCAATAATCATTCACCACCATAGTCTAGTTTAGTTTAGCTCTTTATTTTCCTTATTCTTAGTTTAAAACTCTTTTTATTATCTGCTTTGTTTTCAATACTCTCTTTTAGTTTAAATCGCAATTTATTTCAATTCTTTTTGATTTCGCTTTTAGTTTCAAGTACTTTTTTCAATAGCTATTTATTTTCAAAGCCTATTTTTAATACGCATAATTTATTAAATGAATTTTTATATTTGTTTATGCTTTACTTCACTCATGTCTAGCTAATTCTTTTATGACTTGACCAAGTAAGGGTCAAGGGTGAGTTAGAAGTGTGAGAACTGAACTTGAATACCACAATCCGTAAGGCGACCTGTTTACCAATCTCAATACTTCAAGGGTTTTCTGGTAAGAATATCACTAAGTCTCATTGTTAGCCTGATCATCCATTCGGTAAGTCTTTGTAATTATTGTTAATTCTTATTCTTGTATCTGTAATTGTGCCTGAAAAGGAATAGAGTAACGACAGTCTCCATCAAGACTGGAGAGAGGTAATTTTACGCCTGTTGGGAGTGCTTCATTACCTGTAGGTAAGGGTTTAGGCTTTTCTAATATTTATTGCTGTTCATTGGCGAACTCTTTGGAGTGACCCCGAGAGTCAGGGTGAGTAAGAGAGAGATTATGGCGCGAAGTCCGATCTCCGTATACTATAAGAAAGAGTTGCTAGTACTGTACGGTGCATGAGTATTAGTATAACTAAATCTAGGTCCCGGTGCAATTTATATCTTGTTCTATGATCACTACAATGCTTAGTCTTACTCTGCTTTGGTCTGGAAGAAACTTCTTCGATTTGATGTTGTTTTAATAGTGAAAAACGGATGGGAAGTCAGGTCACAAAATCTGGAAAATTCTGAAAAAAATATGAATGTTGATTTTATTGTGTTTTAATTGAAGTTTGATGCTTTAAAATTTAGGATTTGAATTTCTTAATTATTGAAGTTATGTTGAATTATATTTGATGGTTTATACTGGAATTTTTTATATGTTACTTTGATTTATTGCCCTTAGTAAACAAGTAGAAAATGAATCCGGGTAGATTGGTGCCAGTAAAGGGGGGTACAGTACTGTACAAACAATTGAAGCTTTGGCTACGGGCTTCGACCGGTATTATGTAATATGATATAGGAGCTTTGGCCAGTATTCTGATAAAAATATATTGATATTGAAGCTTCAGCTTCGGGCTTGACCGATATATTGATATTGAAGCTTCAGCCCCGAGCTTGTCCGCTCCCGTATCCATTACCGTTATTCATGACTTGCTTACTTTGGGCAACATATGGTTAATGTGTTTGGAAAATTGGATATAAATTTGATTGTATTTTGAAAGGTTTATAATATAAGTTTTGTGTTTTGGTTTTATAAAGTTGTTTAATTTGTTTTTGACTTATGAACATACTTTGTTTCTATTTTAAAGTGTTAAAAATGTTAAAAATTGTTGTATTTCTTTTATGTACACCACTAAGCAAATTGCTTAGCATGTAGTTGTTTTTCTACATGTAGGTGGAGATTTGTAGATAGCTTGGACCAAAGTGGTATAAGTGGATCAGCTTGAAGAGCATATAAGGAAAGACTCGAGGTGGATTTGTATTTTAATGTAATATTATGATTTGTAGAATAATGGCATGTACTAGATAGTGTGAGAAATGTGAATTATATATTGTTGATATTTTGACTTATAACATCTGGCATGTATTTATGAATGTTAAGTTTCGGAATTAACATATATAAGTATTGAGAGTGAATTGGTTTAAGTATTAATGTGAAACTTACTGAATTAGTAAATAAGATATCGGAAGTTATCGTTACTGTGGCACTCCCTATAAAGGGGGTGTTACACTAGCTTTCAGCACAAACAGGACACCTTTCAAAACTTTCAAAACTCCACCTCCACCAGAAAATGTACAATTGTTGTCGTCTAAAGCAAATAATGAAATGAGGTTCTTCTTCATGTCTGGAACATGCCGCACATCGGTCAGAGTTTTGATAATACCGTCATGCATCTTAATTTTGATGGTACCGATTCGAACAACTTTACAAGGATGATCATTGCCCAACAACACAACTCCTCTATCTACTGGTTCATAAGAGGAAAACCAATCTCCGTGGAGACAAATATAGAATGGGCAAACAGAGTCCAAGATCCACCCTTGTCCTGATCTGGCACCATCATCGGACATGGTATAAACTTCACAGTCTCCTCATCTTCTGCAACATTGGCTTCGGCGGGATTGTCATCTATGTGACTCTTTTCTTTATTCTTTCTCTAAAGCTTGTAACATTCAACTTTAATGTGCCCTTTCTTCTTACAGTAATTGCACATCAAATTACTGTAACGAGATCTTGATTTAGATCTAGATTGGTTGTTGCTGTTATTGCTAATAGGATCTCTTGTACTAGATCTCCCTCGAACGACCAGACCTTCTCCAGGACTATTTCTGTCTGCAGAAAGCTCTTTATCAATAAGCTCTTTTGAAAACAAACACTCTTTAACCTGCTCTACGGTTAAAGTGGTTCTACTATAGATCAAGGTCTCGCGGAAATTTTTAAAAGACGAAGGAAGAGACTGCAACAATATAAGAGCTTTATCTTCTTCTTCGTATTTGATATCCAAATTTTCCAGATCCAAAAGAATGGAACTGAAATCATCAAGGTGTGCCTTAAGGGATGTGCCTTCTACCATATGGATCATATGGAGACGATGCTTCACCACAAGCTTGCTGGTGAGGTTTTTGGACATATAGAGATACTGTAATTTCTCCCATAATCCTTTGGCAGTCTTCTCATGGATGACTTCACACAGGACCTCATTTGACAAGCATAACTAAATGGCAGCTAGTGCTTTTTCCTCCAGATCTTGTTTCTTCTCCTTTGTTAATGTTTCCGGTAACTCCTCTATCGTTGCCTTGTACAATCCGTTTTGTGTCAAAATCGCCTTCATCTTAACTTGCCATAATGCAAAGCTCATATTGTGATCAAATTTCTCAATATCAAATTTTGTTGTCACCATAGTAAATTTCAAAATTTCCAAAATAAATATTAATTAGCTCTGATCAATTTGTTAGGGAATTAGGACCCACAGCGGAGCAAAATATTTATTTTGGGTGAATATGGCAACAATAAAATAGGAGAAATTATTGGCGAAAGGAGAAAACAAAACCCAAACTCACAAATATTCTCGAATGAGAATATATCTCCCAAAATGCAAACTTTGTTAATTGTCTTACTCCTTTTTTTCCGAATAATCCACAGCAATACCATAGCATGGTATTTATAAGAATAAAAGGGCCATTCAAAGTCAGCATTTGGGTGTGAAATTAAAGAAAATAAAATGTGAAATGAAACAAAAATTCATATCAAAATGGCTGGTCTTGTGGGTCTTGCCGACATGAGTGTACGGTGCAAAATTATACTGCCAAGGACTAATCAGGGGCTATACTTATTGGGCGAGGGAGCTTGTGTGCTATATGTTAAGGGCCCTTATACTGAGTTTAGTTATTGCTCCCTCCTTCCACCTTGCGATAGGGTCCACCCTAAGGACGAGCCCCTGGAGTTTCCTTAGAGCGATAGTGAGGATGATGATGATGAGGAGGAGGAGGAGGAGGAGGGAAGACCGAGAGGTGACCGCGGGGGTCCATCCAGAGTGCAAAGTACTAGAGGGTCGGCTAGGTCTGCTACCCCTTCTTCTCAGGTATGTCTTTAACTTGGCCTTCATGAATACTTTATTGCTTTTTAAAATTGACTGTGAACTTGAGCCTTATTCTTTGTTGCTACAGCCTCTTGCTTCCATGAGGAAGAGATCTATCGCTGTTGCTATCGCCCCTGAGCTGCCAGTGAAGCGATCTCGGGCATCTGGGTCTATGAGGGAGGGAGTTCTCTAGGCTGAGTTGGATACTTTCTTTTGGCTCCTTGACCATTCAGGGAATTGAGCTGTCAAGAAGCTCAAGGAGCTGGTCCAGTATATTAGTTTCACTCCTTCCAGCTCTACTCATGTAAGGAATCCTTTACCTTTATCTTTGTCCATTACTGCTTAAGACGTCTTATCCTAATGTGACCTTTTCTTTTCAGGTGACCATTTTCGAGGCTGAGAGGATAGCCCGGGGTTACTTTTTAGTGTAGGATCTGCTGTTGGCCTAGGATGCTTTAGGTTCAGTAAGTTCCTTTTACCTGTAAAATTTTAACAAACTATGCATGCATGCCATGACATTTACATATGTGTACTGATCTTATGATTTCCATTGCAGACTTTGTTGGCTATGGAGTGGAGAAGGTCCGCCCAAGATTTGGACGCTTCATAGGAGAGAGCCATATTTTTAGAGGAGCAGCTAAGGGTAGCCACTACAGAGGCTGATCAGGCTAGGGCCGAGATTGCTCGGGCGAGGGCTGAGATTTAGACACTAAAGGGTCAGCTGGCGAGGATGATTGAGTATAGGCAGACGCCGGTCCCTTCTGATGATGAGTCTAAGGATGATCTTTCTGCATATCTAGTGACTTATAGGGGCGCAGATCAACGTGTTGAGGAGAGTGGCGCTGCTAGGGATGCTGCAGGGACCTCGGGGACTAGGTGAAACATCCTAAATTTTCTTTCCTATTATGTCTATATACTCTATACCATATTTATCATATATTAACATTATTAATTGATGCTATGTTATTCAACCAAGTAGAACCTATTAACATGTCATTTTTTCTATTAAAATCTTTAAACTTTTTCTTTGTACTACAAACTAAAAGATATAACAATTCTATTTCTAATCCATGTAATCACAATACTCGATGCTCATGTGAACTAGTGGTTAACTATTAATTCTTGTTGTAACTTAACTAGTTAGTTCTTGCATAGCTTTAAAACAAGAAATGAATTTTTAATCCGCACGATGACTTTACAATTATAGTTGATCTATCGATCAAAATAATTAGATAATTCGTGTTGTTTACCATGCATAATTATAAGATCTTGAAACCCTGAAAACATGCTGAACTATAGTTATGGCTATATGTGATTAATGAACATAAAAATGTTTAACTAACTAATTATAAGGCCTAATTTTGGTTACAAATGATAATGTATTCTCAATTACATAATGATGCTTGACATAATACTTCTATAAAACAATCTATAAATATATTTCATATTAACTAAATTCATATAAAACATATTTACATAATATCACTTATTCATATATTAAGTTGATATCTATACATATATAAATGTTCATGAATGAGTTATTTATTATTTGTTGTGACATTATCGGTCAAACTATTGCCCTGGGATACATGTAACATTTGTAACAGATGACAATTGATTTGCTGGCCAGCCATATGAACAATTGGGTGACTTTTCAGTCCATATAACAGAACATGACCTTTCGATTCATGTAACAATTCGTATAACAGAACATGACCTTTCAGTTCATGTAACAATTCATATACCAGAACATGACCTTTTGGTTCATTTAATAATTCATATGTCAGAACATGACCTTTTGGTTCATGTAACAATTCATATATCAGAACATGACATTTTGATTCATGTAACAATTGATCGACCATTTAGGTCCAAACAATGGAACATGTATTGCAATAGTCGGGCAGATATGTCACAACGCCTCCTTTTATATTTTATATACTTGTGTACAAATATAATTGCCATATAAAAATCACATTTGAATGCACAATTATCCTATACAGTTAATCAACTCATAATCCATTTACACATATCCGCCATTTTCACATATTTAAACAAACTAGAGACATCAATTATTCACATATCACATTTTAACACAATCCACATACAAATTCATATCTAATTTACCATCACATTTCAATATATTTCATAACCTGTCAAATTAATATCAAGTTCCTTTCATGTTTATACTTACATATTAACCTCTAATTCTTTCAATCGTTTGCTAATATAATATATAATATATTAAGTTATGAAACTAATTATTGTTTGATCCCCAATTTATATCATCAAGTAGAAACACTACAACCAAGTCAATGATTCTATTTTTTTAAACTATCTAAGTTAATATTTTTTATTTGGCTTGGACTTGAAATGAACTTATTTCCTACGTATCCCGATAATTTTAATTTGGGAATCAAAGCCACGTGGTTCTTCATAGCCAAAACTATTATTGATTATAGATAAATTTTCATGACCAACTATATTCAGAAATTCATATCTCTCAACCCACTTGACTAAATTCCATGACTATTATTTCATTTTACTCCTAACACATAAGGGTATAACCTATTAAAATCTAATCTTTTTTAGAGCCTCATACGATTTACAGTGAATTATACTTCAAGGCCATGATTCTGTCCTGATGTACATGCACAGCTTCTAGTAAAAGATTCATAACTTTTCCTACACACAAGATATTGAGCTAATTTGTGTCTTTACTTAAAGTAGACATATAATAGACCAACAAGATATGAAGCTCTAGAGTTAGCTTGAAACCTAACTCTATCTCTTGATCATTCGATTCTGGCCACTTCCACTTTTAAAATTCATATATATCACTCTAACCACTCGAAAGTTCCCAAATTTTACATAGAGCTTCATAACTCATAAGTGAACAAATCGAATGCTTAGCATATCTCCTAATTTGGTCTCTAAAGTCATGAAAACCATATTACAAAACCATATACGTACCTGATTTCTTCTTTCTCTTTGCCTATTTCTCTTCTCTTGTTCTGTATCCCTCTCTTCGGCGTGTTCCTCTTTTTTTTGAGAAAAACTGATCTAATCCCTTTCATATCTCATTCATAAATATCTAGATAGGCAATTGACCAATTTGCCCTCCTCTTATATAATGACAACTATACTAGTAATAATAATCCTTTTCTTATTTAATGATAATAATAATAATAATAATAATTATTATTATTATTATTATTATTATAACAACAACTAATTATTAAGTAATTACTCTTATATCAAATATCCCAAAATAACATATAATAAAAATTTTTTCTAATTCTTATAGTTGTAAATTCTAATTAACACTTAGAATCTTATCGTACTTTCGTATACTCAAATAAATATCAATTCATCTAATCAACTTCATGTATACATATGCCATGTACAGTACAAAATATATTTTATCTAATTTAATTCAAAGACATATAATGAATGAGCACAAATACAAATTTAATGTATAAAATGGGATATTACACTAGGGCCCCCGCCCAGCTAGCTGTAGATACCGATAAGGCCGATGACCATATGACCATAGATGTGGATATTCTGCTAGCGAACACTCAGGATCAACCTCAGGAGGGTCTCCAGGGATAGGATCCCCCAGTAGCTTAGATCATGATTATCTTCTGAATTGTTTGATACTTTTTAGGCCCTACGTGGCTTGTATTGATTGTGAACTTTTGAATTGGTACTTTTGATATTTGACTATTATGCATATTGACTTTTCTTGAATTGATATTGTCGAGTATTGTTGCCTTATGAACCTATATTTTGTCCAGTGATGTCATAGTGAGTGCACCAAGTGACATTCTAACTTTTGCATAGGCCCCTCGACATGAGGTGACCTATCGAACATTTATTTTTTATTTCTTTTTGCCTTAATTTTTGCCTGAACTACCTTGACGGCTCAGCCCAGTGGACTTTTTCTTTTTAGCTTTAACTTTTGCCTAGACCGCCCTTTTGGGTTTTCAACCTAGCAAGCTTTTCTTTTTCTTTTTGCCTTAAATTTTATCGAGACCGCCCTTTCAGGTTTTCAATCCAGCAGGCTAATCTGAATATTGCAAATGTATGGTAAAGATGAATACAGTGATTCATAACATGTAGAGAAAAATTGATGTTCACATACCAAATGTCCTAGTGAATCTGACATTCATGACATTTCCTAACCTTATCGACGCAGTCGGCATTCATTGTGGTCCAGTAGTACCCCATTCTTTGAATCTTTCTGGCTAGAGCCATCCCATTCATGTGTGGGCCACAATCCCCTGGATGTACCTGAGTCATTACCCTTTCTACTTCTTCTTCTGTCAAACATCTCAACAATAAACCTTCAGTTGTTCTTTTGAAGAGATCTTTGTCGACTAGTTTGAACTAGGTTGCCAATCTCTTGAGAGTTAAACGGTCTGAACCTAATGACCCCCTCCTTTAAGAATGCTCTTAATGTCATCGTACCAATAGGCCTTTTGCTCCTCTACAACTATAACCTGAGCCTTCTCATGAAATAGAGAACGAGCCATTTCTACTATAAGCAGGCGGATAGGTTGAGCCTCTTCTCATCCCAACATAAAAGCTAGGATAGCCAAGGAATGAGCCATCTGATTCTCATCCCTTGGTATATACTGGAATAGGCATTGGTTGAACCGCTATAACAAATCCCAAACTACTTCCACATACAGCTGGAGTGACTCTTCCCTGTTTTCCCACTCTTCCATGACAGGCTTCATTACTAATGCAAAATCTCCCATCACCCTGACTACCCTTGCACCTATCTTTAAGAGAGCATCAAGACCAAAGAGATAAGTTTCATACTCGGCCCCGTTATTAGTGACTGAAAACTCCAACCATTTTCTCAGTGGAATAACCTCACCTTGTGGTGTAATGATGATTACCCCAAGACCTGCACCTTTTTGATTCACCACCCCATCAAAATACATGGTCCATTTAGCCTTCTTAGCCTTCACTTCTGCTAACTATTCATTAGGGAAATCCAGATTTTCATCATAGTCATACTCTAGGGGTTGGCTTGGCAAAAACTCAGCCACTGCTCTCCCCTTCATGACCTTCTTCATGGCATACTCGATATCAGACTCAGACAGTATCCGAAGCCAATGAGAGAGTTTCCTTGCCAGTGTGGGGGATTGACAGAGATATTTCATTGGATCAACCTTCATAACTGCTTGAATTTTGTAGGAATGGAAGTAATGCCTCAACTACTTAGTCAACCATACCATCACTGTACAGGTCTTCTCTACCATTGTATGCTTCATCTCATATTCTAACAACTTCTTACTTAAATAATAGATGGCATGCTTGGTCTTATCCTCTGGTTCCTGGGGTAATATTGCCCCTACCGATGACTCTTCTATGGCTAAATAGAGAATCAATGGCTTACCGAGCATTAGAGGCTTCAAAACTCTGGGGGGGCTCATGAGATAAGCCTATATCCTGTCAAATGCTATCTAGCATTACTCATTTCATTCTATCGGCTGCTTCCTTCTCAACAAGTTAAAGATTGGCTCACACAAGGTCGTTAACTTGGCAATGAAATGACTCATGTACTGGAGCGATCCAAGGAATGACCTGACTTCCCTTTTGTTCTAGGAATAGGCATTTCTTGAATAGCTCTAACCTTATCAAGGTCGACCTCGATTACCTTCTGACTGATGATATGTCCCAAGAGTTTTCTGGATGTGACTCCAAACACACACTTCTTTGGATTCAAGCGTAGATTGTACTTCTCAATTCTAGTCAAGAACCTCTCCAAAATCTCAGGGGGCTCTTCCAACGTGTTAGATTTTACTAGCATGTCATCTACATAAACCTTAACCTCTTTATGGATCATATCATGCAGTAAGGCTATTACCACTCTTTAATAGGTTTCCCCTGCATTCTTCAGCCCAAAAGGCATTACCTTGTAATAATACACTCCCCATTCTATGATAAAGGTCGTTTTGACCTTGTCGATGATGTCCATTAAGATCTGATTGTAGCCAGAGAACCCATCTAAGAATGATTACATTACAGCCCTAGCGGCACTGTCCACCAATACATCGATGTGTGGTAATGGAAAGTCATCCTTGGGGGATGCCTTGTTCAAATCACAAAATCGACACACATTCTGACCTTTCCATTTTGTTAGAGACTGGGACAACATTTGCTAACCATGTCGGGTACTCAATTACTTCATTGAACTTAGCTTCCAGTAATCTAGAAACTTTAGCTTTGATCTTATCGGCCCATTCTAGATGTAACCTTCTTAACTTTTGCTTGACTAGTTTAAACTTCTGATCAGTCGGGATATAGGACCACGAAAAAGCGTTAACATGTTTTATAAGCACTTTTATCATCTCTCTTTTTTTTGATAGGGGTCAAACCACTGGATATTGTTACCATTTTTTGATTCTGCTTAGTACCTAAATTAATGTCATGTAATGAAGCGTCATGAATGCTAAAAATGTTATGCGTATGGTCAGATGAATGCATGGTGCCGTTAGGCGAAACATCAAACAATTAAGCAAAATCATTATCATTATCATTAGGATGCCTGAAGGCTACATCGTTTTCATTACATATAATTGCATTGTCATCCTCCACAGGCGGAGGGCCTTCTTGGTCACTCATCAGAATATGAGTCAGGTTGCGATCCAGGTCTTGCAATGTTTCTTGGTCAACACATCTTCCACAACTTCCCTCGTGGCTTGGGCCAGGTTTCTCAAGGCTTCTTGAATCGGTGTCTTCTTCTTATTTCCCAAACATAAGATAGTGTAAATTAAGGTGTTAAGAGTATTAATGGCTTTGTCTACTTCAATCTTTGATGGGTCACTGTCTTCCATTTGTTTGGCACATTTTTCTGCTTCTGTAGCTGCTTCATAGCTCTCAAGGATAGTTTTGTATGCACTTATAAATGCTATCTTACGGAGGTGAGGAGATAACCCAAAGATGAACTAGTAAGCTAATTCCTTCTTCTGAGGCTTCCATTCAAGGGATACTGCTATGGTTAACCACCTCTGAAAGTAGTCATAGACAAGATCCCCACTCTATTGTTTGATAGTTCTAAGGTCAAGCATGGATGGCTCTTCTCTTGCTTTCTTGGTTTCCAGGATCCATTTCCATACCTCACCTTCTTCTAATCCTAAGTTAATCACAGATACTTTATCCCCTCTACTTTGGGGCTCACAGACTTTTATTTTATCGATTAGTGCTATGATGGCTTTGAGAAGGTCCTTACATGTCCTAGTTGGATGATTAGGACTAGCATGATATATGCAGAAGTTTACCCTCTCCTTAGGTTTTGGTGGAATATACGGTCGGAGATGATCAATCAATTGGTATTTCTTCATTTTCTTAAAAAAGGCTCAATAGAGGAGTTCCCCAAGGTGAGATATCATCAAGAGTCATAGGATGAGCCACTTGGTCATGGGTCATGCCATAGGGTAAACCCATGATATGAGGGAGGATTATCCCCTTTGGCATAACCATGAAGTCTAATAGCCGACTCGAATCCTCATTACCGCAAAACTGTAGGATAGCCTCTTGACGGAGTGAATGGGTCCCACTACTAACTGTGTGGAGTGTTAGGTTCGCTGTTTGAACTGATGGACCGAGCTGAGCCATGATAAGGACTAGGATGAGTGCTGGATAGGATTGCCAATTTTTGGTCATACAATGAGGTGGTAATAAAGAGATCAGTACATGCATGGGATGTGGTATGCATGCATAAAATACAACGATGAATGGTGGGGTTAATCACAGGGTTATATAACACAATACATGAGAATCTATCGGTTCCGTCCTTATTTCTCACGCCGAGTCTAAGGGTATTCTTCCTTAGTCTAATCTCATATAGAAATCAGGGTACCTAGAAGGTAAAATTCTAAGGCTTTTGATAAGAATGGTGTAGGGACATATCTGAAGTTGATGTAGAAGGAAAAACGAATAATAAAAAGGAAATAATTGAGATGCGAGTCTCTTTGAAACTCAGGAGCGTTACCTTGGCGGTGTGAATCCACTCTAAGATGATCCTTTACTGTTAATAGAGTCCGGCCAAAGTAGATGGTGAAATAGGATTATTTAGGTGAGTATTTGTGTGGACAGAACCTCCCCTAAATCCTGATAAAAGAAGCTATGAATGAATAAAATGTGAACAAAACCTCAAAGGAAGGGTTTTCTCCCTATTTTATACTTCCTATACCCCCGCTATCCCTTTTCTATACTTATAGAAATTGCTAGAACTTTAGTATAATTCTTGTATGAAATATCTCTTGAAAATGTGAAGAGAAGGGCCCTATTTATAGGGGAAAGAAGGTATGAATGCCATAAATCGCGTTCATGACCTGCCTTTTCCCAAAATAGGAAAGGATTCCCTTCTACAAGACCTTGTTTAGGCAACAAGAGGACTCGTATGGGTGGGGGGGTCCCCCCCAGGTGTATGAAAAGGATGACCCAGATGGGTCTACCAGTGGATCTGTACCACCAAGCAGCACCCATTCGGGTCCCTAAGGGCAGACTAGGTCTCCAAACTTTGGCCAAACTCAACTTTACAGTAGTAGGAACACCTCTGATGGACAACACCTAAAAGACATTGCATCATATAGCTCTTATCATCATTTCATGAGAAGGATCATTAAAACCCAGTGCTTATAGTATTACAGACAAAAATGCTTGAAATGTGTTACTTATGATAAGCACGTACACTTTTCCATTTGCACCTTCACCCATGCCTTGTGCCTTGTACAATTATGTTATCCATTTTATTCAATTCGTATATCATCGTAGCTCATTTATGAATTATAATTCTTGAATTTGCCTTGACATGTGCCTTGTGACTTGTGTGTTGTACAATCATAGTATACAGTTTATTCAACTCGTATATCATCTATTGCGCCCGAGATTGCACCTTGACATGTGCCATGTGCCTTGTACAATCATAATATATAGTTTATTCAACTTGTATATCATCAATATACACATTTTGGTTGGAACAATTCATAACTTTAATATTAATTGCATTGTTTTATTATACAAAAAAAATATTGTTACACTGCTCTATGTTTCAAACTAATATTATTAAACTGCAGTAGCTTTGTGTGAATCTTAAACCCGAGGTGGTTCACCCAATATCCGAATATTACGCTTCTGAACTTTTTACTGATATGCTCAAGCAGATTGACAATGACACAAATAATGTCATTGTCCGATTCTATCATTAATCTCGTATCCCATGTTTTAAAACTCTGGTGTTGTAGACCAGTGATTGCAGCTGTAATTCATAAATAAGTTAGTATACATTTTTAATATACACACATGTTTAAAGATCTAATATCACTAATATTATAATAAATGTATATTATTATATGATTGTCAGTATACAATTTGATTTACGAGTCATGTACATTAGTTGGTTTCCATATTCCAAATAAAAGAGATTTCAGTATGCAAATAATTTATATTAATATACAGATTGTTTACATCAATACTGTTCATGCGTGCACACTACTTTTTAGGGGCATGCACCTATACTGTACACTGTTACCAAAAGAGTTCATTTTGCCCACCCTAGGGTTATAATATTGTCACGCATCAATACTGTACATGCTGCATAGTATCTTTTAGGGATAGGCATCTATACTATACATCATTAGCAAAAGGGTTCATTTTGCCCAACCTAGGGTTTTAGTATCGCCGGGCATAAGTACTATTCATGCGTGTAGAATATCTTTTAAGGATACTCATGCATAAACAATATTTATACATGACGATACTAAAGCCCTAGGTTGGGCAAAATGAACCCTTTTTGCTAACGATGTACAATATAGATGCCAACCCCTAAAAGATACTGTTCACGCATGTACAATATCGATGCATGTATAGTATACATCTTGACTTATGAAGATCTTTAATCCCGGCAATGTATATCAATATACACATGTCATATTAACATCTCAATTTTATGATAACTAAACCGAAAAGACACATAAAAAAAGCCACAAGTTGCTACACAGTTTTGCACATTAACTAGAGTTCGGTACAATCAGAAATGTAACTGCCTACATAAGGTCGTATACCAATATACAAAATGAAACGTATACATCTTGACTTATGAGTCATTTACATTAGTTGGTTTCCACATTCCAAATAAAAGGGATATAAGCAAGTTACGGATGAGTTATTTTCAGCGATATGGTTTCTGATGTATAATGCTAATACACATTTTTTTAAGGAATGTATATCAGTAATACATCTGTATATCAGCAGAATACATCACAAATCATAACACAACAATAGTTGTATATTAGTTGGTTTCCATGTACAAAATATAAGTAAAATCATCATACAAATTATAGTACTCAAATTCTTACCTCATTTGATGTTTCGTCTTTGGAAGACATCGCTTTCTTCTTCCTAATTCCCTGAAAAATTCTGAAATCAAAATTAGTTTGAAACAAGATTATTCCAATTAAATGAAAATAAGATTATACACAACTACATAGATTATGTTGTAGATTGCTAATAGGCATTTTCTATCCAGTCTGCATATCAGCAGTATACATCACAAAATATAACACTACAACGGTTGTACAGTAGTTGGTTTCCATGTACAAAATATAAGTAAGACCAACATACAAATTGTAGACAGTGATGATAGGATACAAATTGATTTATTTACAACATATAGATTCTGTTGTATAAAACTAATAGACATTTTCTATCAAGCTGTATATCATGAATACATCTATATATCAACAGTATACACCACAAATCATAACACTACAGTGGTTGAAAACTGTATATTAGCAATATTGTAACACCTCCATTATTTGGAGTGTCACAGTAACGATAACCTCCGATATCTTATTTACTAATTCAGTAAGTTTCACATTAATACTTAAACAAATTCACTCTCAATACTTATATACATTAATTCCAAAACATTAACATTCATAAATAGACGCCAGAAGTTATAACTCTAAATATCAACAATATACAATTCACACTTCTTACACTATTTAGTATATGCCATTATTCTACAAATCATAATATTACATTAAAATACAAATCTGCCTCAAGTCTTTCCTTATATGCTCTTCAAGCTGATCCACTTATACTACTTTGATCCAAACTATCTACAAATCTCCACAAAGCCTATGTGTAGAAAAACAACTACACGCTAAGCAATTTGCTTAGTGGTGTACATTAAATAAATACAACAATTTTGAACATTTTTAACACTTTAAAATAGAAACAAAGTATGTTCATAAACCAAAAACAAATTAGACAACTTTATAAAACCAAAACACAAAACATATATTATAAACATTTCGAAGTACAATCAAATTTATATTTAATTTTCCAGACACGTTAACCATATGTTGCCCAAAGTAAACTAGCAAAGAATAACGGTATTGGATACGGGAGCGGACAAGCCAGAAGTCGAAGCTTCAATATCATTATATTCTCATTTATCGGTCAAGCCCGATGCCGAAGCCCCAATATTAGATCACAGAATATCGGTCGAAGCCTGAAGCCAAAGCCGAAGTTCCTGTATTTATAATAGAATATATTTCAGAATGCTCTAATTGTTTATGCAGTACTGCACCCCCCTTTATTGTCGCCAATCTACCTTGACCCGTTTTCCCACACCCGCTTACTATGGGAAATTTAACACACTTAAAGCAACAAAACCAACAACCAAATGATTAAACTAAATGCAAAAGTTTAATTATAATTCAATAAAACAATATCAGTTTAAAGCCAACCAAACATTTCTGAAAATTGGTAGCTTATAACTCTTCTAGAAATCAAGTCTCACTCTGATAAGCAATCTCAAAGTCCAATCAAATGCCAAAATTATGTTAAACTATCAAGAGTACACAAAGAAAGCTTAAATTTTGAAATTTAAGCATTACACACGAAATGAAACTCATTTAAACTCACAACCAAATTCATTCTCCAGAAATTCAGTTTCGTTGCTCAACTTCTTTGATATAAACGAACAAGAAAACAGAGGAATTTACCTAAACTTTCTTCTAATCATAAGTATATAATTGTCTTATCTTTCCAACGCCATAAATATCATAAAAATCCAATTTACATAACTCAACTTATGATCAAAATACTAAACAGTGTGAGAAGCTGAAATATTTCCAAAAACAGATTTCATAACTTAACTTCAAACGAAAACTTCACATAGAAAACAAACGAATCTCAATAAGGTTGCTTCTAAACATATATTTCTTGGTTTCTATAGATATCTCAATCAAGAATTATTAAAATCGGAGTTATATACCAAGAGAAAACATTAAAATAAAACAGGGATACAAATCTGGAAATTTTCCAAAAAATCGAGAAATCGAAATTAGAGACACAATCCTTTTTCTAAACTCTTTCTAGTTCTCTTCCACCTCTTTCCCTTGTCCTTTACTAGTATTAGCTTCCTCTCGAGTTCATGTTACTATTCATCTAAACCCCAGAAACTGAAATCTCTTCTTCTAGCCTTGATTCACTGAAATTGATGATAGATGGTTTGAAGATCGATTTCTTACCAGAATTTGAAGTTAGGTTGAAGATAAATTGATTTTTGATACTTAGAGGATTTTTGAACAATAAGAAAAGTTAAGAACCCAGAGATAAGAAGGTGAAGTCGAGAGGAATTACAGAGGGTTGTAGAAGTGGCTAGAAATTTGTATAGGATTTAATATTGTTCTATTACGAAAATTACCGTTATGCCATTGTTCTATTAACTTAATATTTATAACATCCTTCATCAAATAATTCACTCTTATATCATGGCTAACTCCTTAAAAGCATAACTTACACTAATTATGATTTCCATGACAAATGTAACATCATAATTTACTATAAATAAATTGCAAATTTTTGGGGTCGTTACAAATATACAGATGAGTTGTTTGGAATGATATGCCCCTTTAGTTAGTTTTCACTGCAATAGATCCGAAAGCATTCATGTTTTAAATAGTGTATATCACATAATGTATATCCATATAGACACTGTTTGTATACTAATATACAAAAGGGAACATTCATATGCAGTTGTGAACCAACTATTATGAAGACCTTTAATCCCAGCAATGTATATAAACATACACATGTCATATTACCATCTCAATTTTATGATAACTAAATCGAAAAAACACATAAATATAGCCACAGTTGCTACACAGATTTATACATTAACTAGAGTTCGATACAATAAAAAATGTAACTGCCTACATAAGGCCGTATACCAATATACAAAATGAAACAAATATCAGTATACAAGCTCCAATATACAAAGATTTACCTCATATGTTGTTTCCTCTTCGGAAGCAGTTGCTTTCCTCTTCCCTTTTCCTACAAATTATAGATATGAGATAGAGAATGGAATTGATGCAATCTTTGTATTGACAATGCAATTGTTCCAAAGATTTGTAAGCAAATAGCTTACAACTATAAAAAGTAACCCAGTAGTTAGTCAATCTAGCTTGACACACCACAACATCAATTCAAAGTCAAAATTATTGATTAGCGAGAAATTCAGAAGAAATCACAATACAACCCCCATGTAATCCTTTAAAATATTGCCCCAGAATTGGAATCAAGCACACTGAAATCAATCACAAAATTCGCTATACGATGAAATTATTAAGATGGCTAATTGAGGCAAACATACCTTGCTTGCTTGAGCGAGCTCATCGACCTGAACAGAAGATAAAAGGTCTCCTTTGTCCTTAGCATCGCTGTCATGAAGCCTAAAGCCTCAAAATTATCACGATTTATTCACAATATACAAAATATACACACCTTATATACACACCGTATATCAATAATTTATTCATAACCTTCTTCTAATTGATTTTTGCTGATAGGACTGTCGAAATTAACAGGATTAAAAGTAGCACTGAGGTCAGTGTGAGCACGGGATTTTGTAGTCCCTCTCGCGAGATGATAATGACATGTACGCGATTTTAATGCCTCATAATAAGAGTTCTCTTTAGAATTTTTATTACCAATATAATATTCCTTCTTAATTTTATACTTGGTAGAATCCAGTTTGGTGTAGCTGATAACGCGTCTGGTGGGAGCTTGAACCGATGATTTACACCCAAATTAAGGTAAATCTCTAAATACCCATTAAAATATAATTAAAATTCAAAAAAGATGCCTTTTGACCCACTTTTAACCACTTTTGGCAACTTTTTGGGCTTATGGGCCCGCTGGCTGTCAGCTTGCCGGAGGCTGATGCCACTGGCGGCATCAGCCATACTACCGACGGCCTCACCATGTCGCCGGCGGCATGGCCCAAAATGGGCCCCTACACAGACAGCTTTTCTTGCCACTTTCCGTGGAATTGGTCAAAAAGGTCTTGAAAACCACCTCATTTTGCCTATAAAAACACACCTTAGGCTTTGGGGAGAAGGAGAGGGAAACCATCTAAGATTGGAAATTTAATGTTAGAATGAGAAAATAGATTTTAGTGAGATAAGAATTAGATAAGGCAAGAAAAAGGATTCTAATCCATTTTTCCTGGTTTTTCTTCTTTGAACTCTTTGATTGTGAGTTTAAAATCAGTAGGTATTTTCGTTAAAATCAACTTAATAGGATTTAGAGACTTTGAACTCTTAAATACTACTACTAAATCATCGTTACAAGCCCCCCGGAGTTATTTCTTTTTGGTTCATGAAGAGGTGGATTCACGACCCCGAAGTAAAAATTCTGAGTCTTATAGCTCTTTGGCATTAATATTACTGATTTGTGCTAATTCTTATTGATTTGTGTTCATTTTTGGGTTTTTGGTCCTTTTTTACTACTGCCCACTGCTGCTGCAAGAAATTGAGGTTGCCGGAGACATGTGATGTCGCCGGCGGTATCACCTATATCGCTAGAGACATCACTGACGCTGGTGGCATCACATTTCCCAAGGACCTCACTTTCTTGTGGGACTCTTTCTTTATGGTACTCATAAAGCCATGTAGCCTGCCTGCATACTGATGCCTTTAGCAACATCATTGATGTCACTGGCGGCATCAGCCATGTCACCAGTGACATCAATCATGTTGCCAGCGGCATCAGTTGTATCATCGGTGGCATGACTTTCAGGACAGCTATTTTTATTTCATTCGTTTCCGACCTAATTTATTTTCCAAAACTAGGATACACAGTGCAACGATGAAGGTCCAAAACCTTCTAAAAACAGACCCCACCCCATAACATGTGGCACTTTTACTAATAATTCGGTTAAAACAATGATCGAGTCTAAATTTTGGTTAAAACGGAATTTTTCCGCAAATGCCATTCAAATCTCATTTTAGCCATCCAATCGAGCTTTATAATATTGTAAATAAAATATGCCATGTTCACCCTAACTCGGGTCTTGTTTGGTTTGCTAACTATATGTGGTTCGTGAGATATCTCGTACGACCGTATCTATGCTAACCATTTTTTACAGGTAGATGTATATTAGGCCTTTGGGTATTTTATTTATCGCATAGAAAATTGTATAGGACTTGGAAGCCTTGTAATAATTTTATTTTCCGCACTTATTTTTGGATGACTGTAATAATTTATTCATCGCCTCAACTGCCTGATAAACCCAAAAATAACATAATAACTGAAAACACAAATAAATAGGATGGATTAAACCGATTAAGAAAGAATGAAGTATCTTAACTTGGCCTAATGAAAAATAGATAACATCATCCGAACTCGAAATCTCTACTTAAGGTATGGTCCAACCACCCGGTGGGAAAATCGTAACAAAAAATTTTTGATTGAGCTGAACTGGGTGGCAACTCTGTTTTAAGTACGGGATTTCAATCTCGTATCTTTTAAGCATTAAAATATGCAAAACCATTTTCCAATTAATCACTCGCATCCCCCGATATTTTAAGAGGCAGGCCTACCGGCCCAGCTTCGCAGCCGTCGCGTAGAACGTCGTCCGCTCATAGTGGTGACTCTACTGGGGATGGATCTCTTAAAACTTGGACTTTCTTTTCATAAAGTTTAAAAGATTTTGATGTATTGAAATCATTGGCCAAATTAAAACTTCATTCTTTTTTTTCTTATGATGTTTTATCCTTAAATATACGTGTAGATAGTTTGGTAATTTTTAGGTGCCCCATTTTACCCGAGAAGCTCATGAAAGTATCACTCATGCCCTGTTGGAATTGAGGATGCCTAGTGGGTGGATCACTCATTTTAACCAATACATAAACTCCTATGATCACACCTATTTGGGGAGTGGTTGAGTAACGTGGAATCAAGGTAAATGAGAACCTTCTACATCAAAAACCCTTTACCAAAGCCGCGCTAGAAAAAGCCTTAGCACATCATTCCTTTAGGATCACCAGAAAAAATAAAATAATTGGGATGCACTTCTTTCGCCATTACCGGTGAAGAAGCCAAACTCGATCCTTCCAAAGAGGCATTATGCGGGAGTCATAAGGTTGGAAGAGGGACGATTTACATGCTATATGCTCCGTGATCATGCACCCCCATGCATCGGCTTCAAGAGCCAGAAATGCATCGACTTGATGTGAGATACAAATGTCCCACGTATGTTAGAGGGATAAGCTATCGCATCATCATTAAGCACATTTACGTGCAGCCAAACGTATCACACACCGCTTCCAAAAATAAAAGGCATGCATACCATCCATACCATTTACAAACCCATTCATGATCTGATCCACTGCCTACCATTTTAGCTAAGAGGAGGCGGACTGATCGTCGAACCCAAGTTTGGAAAAGGATAGAACACTACTTGATTCATCGTCCTCTCACCCCGATTGTCACCACGGAAGTCGAAGGGATTCCACACACCAATTCCAGCTGAGAGTCAGATTCGAAACAAGTTTAGTTAAGCCGAAACCCTTCTCAACCAGCCATGTCTTTTCCAAGAAATAAAGGGACCCCTCCTTTCAAAGAACCCTTCAGCCCTACTTCCACCTCGAGAATGAGATCCCAGCCACCGCCTAGCTTTGACTTTGCCAGTGCTATAGCACAATTCCTAAACTCAAACACTTTTCAAGTTTCTATCCAAACTACTATTCAGGTTGCCGTTAAACAGGCTCTCAAAGATAGAAATTTTGATTAAGTATTAGCATCCGATATTCAGGCCCAGAACGGTTCAGCATAGATGTTGATCATTCCGGTAGGCACAAGACCTATTGCACCTATTTTTCAATCAACCCAGCCTATGGCAAGCCCATTCCAGTTTGGTCAAGCTTCGGCTTTTTTATTAACTTCGACTATTCCATCAATTGTGCCTTTTAATCCAAGACCTTTCGCTCAAAGCTCTGCTGCTTCGATATTTACTCACTAGTGCCCAGCTTCTCAGCCACTGCCCTCTTTTACTCCTCCGCAGTTCATTGTAACTCCCAAGGGTACCACCTAACCCTAAAATCCTTTTATCAGGCAGCTGACCATTCATCCTCCATTACCTCCGCACTCAATGACCAGGTTATGCAACCACCGAGCGTGACACCCGAGGTAGCTGCTTTTGTCTGACAAATGATAGCTTCTTTAACCGTCAATGACCAGGTCGCGTATTCACTGAGTGTGACACTCGAAGCCCTAGCTATCCCTCATAAATTGGTCAGTGACCAGGTCACGCAGCCTCCGAGTGTGACACCCGAGATGGAAGCTTACATCAACCACCTTATCACTACTAAGAAACCTAAAAGAGATGAAGACTGGGTCCCCGATAATTTTACTATACCGAATATGGCTCATTATGATGGTTCTGGAGCACCTACCTCTCGCATTATAATGTATGAAAGAATAATGCACGTGAAGAAGTTAAGTGATAATGTGCTTGTTGAAATGTTTCTTTGCTCCCTTCGGGGCCCTGCCCTCGAATGGTATCACACCTTGCCACAATATATTGTCGCTGACGGGAATCTTTTATCTGAGGCATTGAAAGTGCATTATGGTTTTAATACTATGATAGAAACAACCCTCCAACATCTTGAGAGGGTCCGTCAAATACCCAATGAAACCTTTAAGTAATACTTTAATCGGTGGATGTTAACCCAGGTCTTAATGAAATCCAAGCTAAGCCTCGAGGAAATGATCGTCAAACTCCTCGAAGGGTCTCTCCCCTTGTTTTGTAAAGAAATGGCTACTGATTCTTTTCTATCCTATAAGGCTGTATTCGAGAAATCCTAGAAGATCGAGTGCGAAAAGGCCGAAAGAGCAGGAAAACCATGGTTCAGAAAAAATAATAAAGCTCAACCCTCAGCCCCGGCGCCAGCTAAGCCTAAAGCATCGACTGCAGTTCAAGCCATTTCTCAAACCCCTGCTACGCCCCTAGCAATCACTCTAGCTCCGCCGATGGTTGCCACAATCCAGCCTCCTCGCCCCCCCTTTATTTTGGCTAACCCTTAAAAGTTGCCCCTACGGGTCATCTTTCAACGTTTGAGGGAAGCGAGTTTCATACAGTCCCTTCAGAAATATAAGCCATCTAGACCCAAGGATAAGAACAACTTATGTAACTATCATGTTCAGGTAGGACACCAAGCCAACAATTGCAAAGCCATGCTCTTAGTAATTCAACGCTTGGTTAGTGAAGCAAAGATCGCTGAACTTGACAGAATTTCGAGCACTATGAATAATCCTTTGCCAAAATTTAGGAACAAGGTTAGCATGGTCCAGTATGGTTTATCTGAAGTCACAATCTTTGATCTCCTTGCTCGGAGGCCGGACAATAGTAACTTTATCCTGGTCATCGATTTGGGTCTCCCCTCTTACTCGATTTTTTATCTAATCAATCAAGCTAACCTAGGGGTCAACTCTGTCCAAGGGATGGAAGTTGATCCAAACTAGTTGAAGCAAGAGAGCCACAGGTGTCAGCCATTCATGGTAAAAAGAATGAAAGTTGAGAAAAACCATTGTTCAACTTAGATTCCTTTATTTCGAAGGAGGACTACTCCAATGGTGATGAGGAACTAGCTCAAGGGACTAAGGCCGTAAGCACCAAATTATTCAAGATTGATCAAAGTGACCTTTTTAGCGTAGATAAGTATGAGCTGCAAAACCCAGATTTGAACTCTAAGGAACAACATTATCTGTTTAAAACACGAGCTAGTAAGAGTGTCTTGCTCAATGATATTCTTCACATTACTCGAAGTGGCCGTGTATATCAGCCTGAAGACTGATATCTCCACTAAGTTGGGTTAGAACTACCACAAGATCCCCTTCTCCACCTCCGCTTGTCCTGACCAGTCTTGAGGTTAATCCTCTCATTACCCAGCTAAAAAACTCCTAAGCCCGATACAGTATCTGGCACCTGGTAATTGACTTTGAAGGGCATCGTAAGGGCTTGATTAAATGGCTCCTTGATTTAGAAGCTAATCAGGGCACCTCGATTATTGAGATATACGCCACGGTTGGAGAAGGCATTCCCCTGAGAAAAGGACCTCAGATTGTGTTTGACCATTTTGATCTTTCACTCGAGGTTAGAGATCACAACATGGCCTTATTCATCTGAATCCAAGTCCTCGATAAGGTTATCCCATGTGTCATGGTTGACGATGGCTCTGCTCTAAATCTATGCTCTCTAAAAATCCTTCGTCATCTAGGACTGTTGGAGGACATGCTTGAAAAATCCAGCACTGTTATTAGAGCTTATGATGATTCAAAGCACAATGTAATTGGGACCTTTGAAGCAGAAGTCACTGTATAAGGTGTGGCAAGCAATGTAAGCTTCACTGTACTTGACATTCCTGTTACCTATTCTCTGTTGCTTAGCCAGTCATGGCTTCATGCTTTAGGTGTCGTTCCCTCTACGCTACACTAGAAAATCAAGCTTATTCATGAAGATAGAATGGTGACCATAGAGGCTAATCCTACTTCCAATATGGCTATTATAGAAGCTGAAGCTAGTTTAGAAGGAGGCCTTCAGATTACTGTGATTAGCAAAGCTCAGAAGTCTCCTCCCTTTGGCATAGCTACCTTCATGCTAGTTTGGGTAAACTGATGAAGAAATCTGGTTACAAGCCTGATAGAGGTGGGGGAATACATGGGCAAGGAATTATTGAAGCATTGGAGCCGGAAATCCTTACCCATCGAGCTAGATTGGGATATAAGCCTAGAAAAGCCTATCACTGCGTCCCCTCCTACTACTGCCGTATGGTCACTACTTGTGAAATCTAAGGCAAGAGGCCTTATAAGGGAGAGCCTGAGATTATCGAGTATGGTGGAAAAATATGGCCTGGCTTTGAGATCTTTAAAAATGTCTACGACTTCGAGACCGGCCGCATGATAGTTTCGGCCAAACCTAAGCCTGCTGAGCCTGATACACCTATCAATGTTATTTCTAATGAGGATAAGGGAAAAGTTAAGATGCATCCCGAAGATGAGCCTGATGGAAGTAGTGAAGAGTCCATCGATCCCGAAATTGAAAATGTTGTGCCAACCGTGACTGAAGCTATGGCACTGCTAATGAAGAAAGGCTGGAAGGGTGGGAGAACCGGGGAAGAAGGTGCTATGACAGCAATAGTAGGGAAGCTGGCCAGGTCTCTCCCTGAGAAAGCCAACCTGTCTGGGGGGCCACCATTGCCCAAAAGACCGCTCTGGAGCACGACCTGGGTGCCATTCTGATAGACAATACAGAGGATGCTCCTCCTATTGATATTACTACTGAAGCCCATCCGCCTATGGAGGGGGATATGGATGATGTAATTCTTAACATTTCTGATGTGTTTGATGCGAATAATGCTACTTACGAGGCTTTTAATGCAGTGAATAACTCTCATTCTGCTTACTTGTTTGATGTCTTTTCTGATGGATCCATGCATTCACATAACAATACGCATAACTTTTTGGCATTAGTGATACATCATTAAGTGAAATAAACCTAAGTACAGATGACAATCCCAAAATGGTGACCATTTCCAAAGACTTAACTCCCGAGGAAAAAAGTGAGATGATAAGAGTACTTAAAGATCATGTTAACGCTTTTGCCTGGTCATACAAAGACATGCTTGGGGTTGATTGATAAATTGCCGAACACAGAATCCCAACTGATCCTAAATTTTGTCCTATCAAGCAGAAGCTCTACCGGTTGAGGCCAAAATGGGCAGATAGAGGTCTCAAGTTTGATTGAAGCTCGATTCATTGAAGTTGTAGAATACCCAACTTGGTTGTCCAATATAGTCCCAGTTCCGAAGATACATGGTAGGGTTCAGGTCTGTGTAGATTTTTGAGATCTCAATAAAGCCTCGCCGAAAGATGACTTCCCACTCCTGTATATTGATGTCCTGATTGATAGTGCCACCAGGGTAGCTATATATTCATTCATGGATGGATTCTTAGGGTATAATCAGATTCTAGTTAATATTGTTGACAAAATCAAAATGACGGTCATCACTGAATGGGGAGTGTATTGCTACAAGGTAATGTCGTTCGGGTTAAAAAATGTCAGGGCCACCTATCAGCACATCATAACCGCCCTCTTACATGATATGATCCATAAAGAAGTGGAAGTGTATGTGGATGATATGATTGTGAAGTCCGCTGCTTGAGAAAAGCACCCTGCTATTCTTGATCGGTTTATGACTTGTATTGAAAAGTATAACCTCCGACTAAATCCAAAGAAGTGCGTGTTTAGGGTTACTTCAGGCAAATTGTTGGGGCACGTGGTTAGCTAGAAAGGAATAAAAATGGATCCAGACAAAGCCAAAGCCATCACGAACATGCCTCCACCTAAGACAAAGAAAGAAGTCCGATCATTTTTAGGGTCCTTGCAGTACGTTAGTCGGTTCATTGTCGGCCTCACTACTGTTTGTGAACCCATCTTTAAGCTGTTAAGAAAATAGCAACCCATAGTATGGAACGATTACTGCCAAGTGGCATTTGATAGAATCAAGGTGTATCTTGTTGATCCACCCATTTTGACACCTCCCATCCCAGGAAAACCGCTCATCCTTTACCTGGCTATTGAGGAAACTTCCGTCGGGGCCATGCTTGTCTAGGAACATGCTGATAAGCATGAACATGCCATCTACTACTTGAGTAAGAAGTTATTAGATTATGAAACCCGGTATTTGATTGTGGAAAAGACCTGCACTGCCATGGTTTGACTCACTAAGAAGTTGCGACATTATTTCTAATCTTATCGTGTCCAAGCCGTGGCTAAGATTGATCTAATGAAGTTTCTTTGTGAATCCCCCACTCTAGCCGGCAAATTATCCCAATGGTTACTTCTCTTGTCTGAGTTCAACATTGAGTATGTGACCTAAAAGGTCATTAAGGGGCGGGCCGTAGCTAAATTCTTAGCTAATCAACCCCTCAGCTTTGACTATAAGGAAAATTTGGAGTTTCTTAATGAGCAGCTCGCCTCTGTTACAATCCTTGATAATGTCTGGATGATGTACTTTGACGGCACTGTGAATTTCCGGGGAGTAAGTCTCGGGGTCATCATCGTCATGCCGGATAATGAGATAATCCCATTGTCCAAACGCTTAGAATTCACTATCACCAACAACGGGGTTGAGTATGAAGCTTGTCTGTTCGGCCTTGAGGCTTTTCTTCAGGTTCGGGCCTGCCACATATCTATGATTAGGGATTCGGCTCTAGTTGTCTGTCAGGTTATCGGAGATTGGGAAATTAAAGAGGAATCTCTCCATCCTTACGTTGAGGTTGTCTGCAAATTGTCTGAGAAATTTACCTCATGCTTGTACCGCCATATCCCTCGGGATGAGAATCAAATGGCTGATGCTCTTGCCACTCTCACGTCTATATAGGAAGGACCTCAGCAGCAGCCTATCCACCCTTTAGTTATGTTGTCTACCAAGATCCAATACCACATTCAATCGGCTCCTCCAATCCTCACCATCTCATCTGAACCTTGTTGGTATTCTAACATTATCCTGTTCCTTCAGACCGGCCAATATCCTATGGGTTCTTCTGACTCAGACCGTACCACCCTATAGCAACTCGCTGTCCAGTTCTGTATTGTGAATGATGATCTATTCAAGTGCACCAGTGACGGCCTACTTCTTTGTTGCATCACTAACTCTGAGGCTCAGAACGTAATGACCCAAGTCCATACCAGTGATTATGGCCCTCATATGAACAGTCTTGCTCTCGCAAATAAAATCCAATGGTTGGGGTATTTTTGGCTCACTCTCATAGCCGATTACATCACCTAGGTCAAACAATGCCACCAATGCCAGGTTTATGGGGATATGCAGCATCTACCGCCCATCAAACTCAATCATTTATCCACCCCTTGGCCATTCTCAGCGTGGGGGATAGACATAATTGATGAAATCCGTCCTTCTTTAACAAACGGCCACAGATTCATTGTGGTAGCAGTAGATTACTTGTCAAAATGGGTGGAAGTCGAATCCTTCACTAATGCCACCTTAAAGCAGATGGCCAAATTCATAGAGAAGCACATCTTTGCTCGGTATGGACTTCCACACCATATAGTCTCGTACAATAGGGTACAATTTCAAGGAGTAACTGCTTCTCTAATCGAGAAATATAGGATCGAACACCATAGATCTTCCCCATACAGACCGCAAGCTAATAGAGCTACTAAGGGAGCTAATAAATTGGTAAAGATGATTCTTTCTAAGATCATAGTCGGTTACAAGGATTGGGAAAATAAGCTACATTTTGCTATTTGGGGATATCGCACCAGCATTCGCACCCTGACAGGCCAAACTCCATTCTCCCTGGTCTACGGGATGGAAGCTGTCTTGCTAGTTGAAACTCAGGTGACCTCTTTAAGAGTCACTCTAAAGGCTAAGTTAAAAGAATTTGAATGGACCCAGGCAAGATTTGAACAGTTGAACATGATGGATGAGCAGAGGTTAAAGGCCCTTGATAACCTCTAGATGTACCAGCAACGTATGGCTCGAGCATATAACAGTTAGGTAAGACACCAGAAGTTCCGTCTGAAGGCTGGTGATTTGGTCCTTAAACAGCTGAAACATTCTACCACTGATGCGAGGGGCAAATTTAGGCCAAATTGGGAAGGACCATATGTGATAAAGAAGGTGCTTAGCAAAGGGGCAGTTAAGCTTATGGACATGGATGGGAACAAGTTTATGAATCCCGTGAACCATGACAGACTTAAGCGTTATCATATCTGATTCAAAAGAAATAAATCAGAAAAGCGGCACACAAAAAAATATATACATGATAATCACCTACCTTTTGGTCTTTTACTGATCGAACAAAAATTAGGTGACACCCGACGATCGATATCCTACAAACCGACCGTGCAAAAATTAGGGGATAAGTCAAACCTGCTAGATTGAAAACCCAAAAAGGGCAATCTAGGCATAAGTTAGGGTATGAGAGCAAAGAGTGAGTGCCTTCTAAAAAACTAATCTAGGCTAGTGGGCACCAGGAGTTAAATCAATGGGAATGTCAACCAAACAACGTGTTTTTTATTTTACTTCAATTAACGAAAGTATCTCTTTTGTTGAAATCTAAATGCTTATGCTTATGTGAATCCTATATTCATAGGATTAAGACAACTCCAGTAAGCTCAGGATAGAGTTCATTTTATTCCATATCAAATGCGCAAAAAGAAGAAAAAAAAATTGAGACAAAGTCTGATAGGTTAGTCACCCCGAGTAGCCTATGCAAAAGATAGAACTGACAAAAGTGCATCTCAAACCGAGCTTCCCGCGTCATCATCATACCTAGAGATCCGCCTCAATGTGGTAGTAAAAAGGGGCTCCTCCCCCTACTCCGCATGCTCCCCCTCAAAGCAGGCCCGTGACTGCTTTCGATGGGTCGTAAAGCATCTTATCTTAGCAAGCCATCCTCTGTAATGTTTGTCGGTCTCGATGGTCTCCACATAATCATAATCCAGAATCTCAAATATAGCTTCCCTGGACACTTCTCCCGGATATGATTGACCCACCTAGCTTTGTAGATTCTGATTTGATTATAGGGCAGTTTAATTAGGATCCTTTGCCACTTGCCATACTGAGGGCACAACCGGTAAGGGGTGTAGAACAAAGATCTCTCCATACCTATCAACTGAACACAAGCTCCCCAGGATTCAACAACCACGTCCTGAATCCTCCACCATGGACTAACCCACGGAACTTGTGTGTCAGTATACCCCCTTAAAATAGGCACCCAATCATCATATATCAGCTGATCAAAATCAGCCCGCATAAGCCCCCTCTCCCTCAGATGAACGGGTAGGTACTTCTTTGGATTCCCTCGTGGCGCTTCCCTCAACCTCATTTTCTCTATCAGCCATACCTTTAATTTGAATTCAGGTTAGGGTTGGGGAAGGAAATGCGCAAAATTAGGAAGAATAAAAGGTACATGTAGTAATATAAGCTGATCTTTGATAAGTGCCAGGTCAACGGAAGTGGCATCCATGTTCAGCAAAACATTGGCCAACCCCACAGCCATGGGAGAAGCCCCTATTAACATGGGACTGATGAGTGAAATCAGCATGAGCGAAGGAATTGGGCTTACTCCGCACATAAACTCTGCCATGAGTAGTAATGCCACCATGGACGACCAAGCAAGGTGAGATCGGGGCACCCCACGGCACTACTCTAAAACTACTCCGAGCTAAAACCCAGGTTTGTCAGACAACCGAGATAAAAATGGATCTACATAGTCCAAATTCCATAACCCTTAAGGAATTCCACCTGCACCAAAATGAAATTCTGGCAGTGCTAGGGGCATGCGTTTAGGGTATGGTACCCCCAAATGGCGTGGAACTCCTCAAGTAAGGGGCATAGCTCGAATGATGAAAATTGGAAGACGTGGTCCATTGGGTCCCAAAAAGATAGCGCTGCTCGAAGGAACTCGCGGCTTGCGGGCCACGTCGTGATACATCGAAACCTCCAAAGTCTGAATTTTTCAACCTCCAACCCCGTAGCTATTGATTGTGGGTTGCCATGATAGGAATTGGCAGAATGGTTGGAATCAGATTTCTGGAAAGGTGATACCGCCGGCGATCTGAGTGATGTCGCCGGTGATATGAACCAATTTGGGCGGTATCAACTGATGTCGCCGGTGATATGAGCTTTAAGACAGCCCTGTCTATATTATTTTAGCTGATTGAGTGTGGGCAATATGGGTCATGCCGCTGATGGCATGGAGTTAATTTCCGACGGCATCAGAAGCATGTTTTTCATTACAGACCTATATAAAACCTATAAACAATCTTGTAATCCATTTCCAAATACCTGATCAATTGCAATCCATTTTATTCAAAGTAAAAAGCCTGAGGGCATAAATCATTCAAAAGTCCCAAATATCTAGCCTAAAAAAGTAAAACCAAACAACAAATCCAAATTATTCAAACCCCAATGTATCAAGGGTACAAACCAAAATCTGAAACAAAAAGTAAAATGAAAATATAAAGCTAGGCATGCCCGCCACTGCCGGCGGGGCGGGATGAAACATCCTCGGGGCTCACTAGCCAATCATCAAAATCATCCTCCTCTCTTCCCTTAGTCATCGGGACACTGCTAGACTCCTCGATCGCAACAAATGGGCATCGGCTGGCAGACATCTTTATAACCTTTTGACTAGTGCTACTGGGGTGTGCACGATCTAGATTTTGCTTACTCCTATGTTCCTAAATGGTAGCCTCCAGCTGACCCTTAAGGATGCTCGTATGACACCAGAGTTCTGCAGTCTCTTCATCGTATCTCTATCAGGCCGCATCAGCGGCTGATAAGGAAAGGGCTAAGAAATCCTGCAAACTAAGGAAAGCATCAATAATGCACTTCATTTATAGCATCCATACATGCATCTTATCTTATTTTGGCATGGCATAAACAGGGAATGTACCTGGACAAGCAGTAATTACCCGATAAGTGTATCCTGGAGAGCAAAATTGTTCTCTGCCAGTTGCTCCACATGACTCCGCGCCACCTAAAAAATCCAAAAGGCAAATCATTAACCACACACATCTAAGGGAAGAAAGAAATTATCAGGCTGTATGTAAGTCATGCTTCTGGTATAAAGATCAGAGCATGCCGGCTCGGGCCTATATTCCTGGGTTGGAACTCGCCTCGGGAGTTCATCAGCAGGAATGGGGTCTCCATCGGTTTGACCAGCTGCCCTTCTACGAAATTTATCCCCTCAGGTACACCATAATACTGCATCCTACTCTGGTTATCCCAGCCTCTCTTCCTCGTAGGTTCCTGAAAAACACGAAAGATACACATTAGTAACATTCCTAAACCCAAACAATTGCAAATCATGCACATAACCACAATCATACCTCAAAAGAACACTGCCCCCCTTGGGACATCAGCGCACTCCCGCCAGCTACATCCACAGTTACCTCGTCCGCCCCCTCAGGCTTGATCATAACATTGCCTTCTACCTCCATCTCTTCCTCCTTTTCCTCTTCTTCCTCCTCCTCCTCAACATCAACTCATTTGAGCTTCCTCTTCTCCCCATCCATCCTCTTCTTATTGTGAAACTCGATCGTATTATTATCCTTGATCTGAGGGCAAATGGGCAAAAGGCACTGCTGTGATGCTCATAGAGGCTAGGGACGCTAGGGATCACTCAGCCATTCCCCTCGATATAGTCATCTTTGTCGGCCTTGGATGTGATCACCAAATAGGGCCACCATAAACCCTTAGGAGGATCAGCGGGCACATGCCTGGCGGCAATGGGGATAAGTCTCCAACCCCAGATATGCTCCCCTAAGTACCACTGCTGGGATAGAGGGCACTCAATCATAAACCAACGGTCGTCCACTTCTCTCCTGACCCTCATAACTTCCAATAGGTTCTCCACCCCATCAAACAGGTACCAAAAATGAACCAAAATGATTGATGTAAGTATGACGTAAATTCATAAATGCATTTTATTTACTAATGTGTGAAATAGGAGTCTAAACCAAAGCATCACATGCCGATCTAAACCGCACAAACCTCAATGACTCTCTATAGCTAGTGGAATATTTGGCCTTCCCGCCAATGCCACCTCACCATTAGTGGAGAAAATGGGAACCCGGGGCCAGGGTAGCCAAGAACCCGACCGACAAGAGGATTAGATGCTCAAACGCCCAAACCTACACAAGCAAACAACCAATCATTCCAAAATTGCCACAGCAGATAAACTATTCATACCAAATGGGAAAAAATAAAGTAAAATGCTTCCAAAAAAGGTATACCTGCAACAGCAAATAGCTGACTTGGAGAGCCTTCACCTTCTTCCTCCCTCCCACATCCAGCCCATGGTAAATCTGTGCTAGGATGGCACGCGGCCAATTCTTCTTCCTGATGCCTGCCACATCCTCCACGGTGGATATCAACCCATAGTTGATCTTGCTGCCTGAGATCGGAAAAAACAACATGGTGAGCAAAGAAATCAGGAAGGAGCAAATGCAAGCGTCTCTCTCATCCTTGGGCACCACATCTGCCCTAGTCTAGTGTTGGTGCAGCTCACCATAAGATAGCTGCCTTGAGGTGGGCTTCAAACCAAAAAGCTCCTTCAGCCGCCTCACTACAGGCCTCTTTGATGTGATATTTATCCATATAGGCATCAAAGTGAATGACCTCGTCCATCCAGGGGAGCTCATTCATTGTAACTATGTCAGAGGGCACAAATGTCACTTCCCCAAATGAGAAGTGAAAGGTGTAGATGGTTTCAGACCACCTCTCTGTAAGAGCTGTCATCGCCAGATGGTAGAGCTTTAGTATTAACATCGGCATAATTCGGGTCAAGTCCCTGAAGCCCATCTCATTGATAGCTAGCGCAAGTTCAGGATCCTTTTAGGAAATATGGTGCCACCACTCACCGATGGTGCCCATGCCTCTAGTATAGGTTAGTTCGTGCGGTTGTAAAAATCAAAAGCAAAATAGATAAGTCCCTATTTATTTTCTCATCACTAGAACCTGATGGAAGGCTGCTGATATTGCTTCTGCTAGAAGCGATGTCACCGGTGACATTACTCCATATCGCTGGCGGCATGGATGATGTTGCCGGTGACATCACTTTAATTAGAAGTGACATCACGCCTCCCTAGGCCTTTTTGCAAGGCCTGATTTTGCTGGCGACATCGATCAGGTTGCCGGCGACATCACAACCTGCGGGTAGAACTTGTTTTCCCTGAAAATTGCATTCATCGCACCAAAACCACAAAAATCACAATCAATCAAACAATAAGCCTGAAAAATAGTTAAAATTGAACCTAAACATGCAATATCAGTTTGTAATCAATCTATTTCACGCTTATGACTCCTACCATGGCATAATTTTGGGCCTAAAACTCAACCCAAAAAGAAGAAATTCAAGTTTTACATGATTACCTGGATGTAGGAAAGATGTTTTTCCTTCTCAGGAGTCAGATTGGTGATGGGGGAATTGATCCCATACCCATACATCTTGGCCGTCTCATTCAAGCCATAAGTAACAGGAATCAAGAGAATTTTCAGCCCCTCGATGGAGGAATCAGGTAAATTCTCCCTAGCCTTAGCAGATTCTCCCTTGAAAGCCTTGGCAATTCTCTTCATGGTTGGAATAGCAGAGAAAATAGGAAGAGAAAGGAGTTTTACTTCCTTTTAAGCTATTGTACGAAATTCGAGGAGTTTTAATTTATCTGAAACTGCCAATTCATGCCACCGGCGGCATCACTCCATACCACCAGCGACATCACCTATGCCGCCGGTGACATGGCCTCCTTCAATTTGAATTTTGAATTTATTTGACCAGTCAAGCCTGCCACGTGGCATTCATGCCGCCGGCGGCATCATCCATACCAACAGCAACATCAGTCATGCCGCCGACGTCATCACCTCCTTTAATTTGAATTTTAAACTTGTTGACCAATCAAAGCTGCCACGTGGCACTCATGCCACCACCGACATCATTCCATACCGCCAGCGACATCATTCATGTCGTTGGCAATATCAGCTATCTTCATGCCTTTTTTCAGCCATCCTCGGCAAAATCCTGGCTCTAGCCCTGACATCCTAAAACTTGCACAAAGCCATAATCACAAACCTAATACACTAATCCTGTACACTACCCGGAGATTACGGTATGACCCTATATGTATCGCCCTTCGGGTTCACCCCAGAACACCAACTGAAGGTCCCTGATACAGTCTCTGTACATATCACCCTTTAGGTTCACCCGCAGAATGCCAACTGAAGGTCTCGGCATGACCCTATACATGTCGCCTTTGGGTTCACCTCTCCACAAAGTATAAGTCCGACCAAGGGACAACCACTCTCTACAAAGCACAAGTCCGACCAAGGGATAACCATTCCACAAAGCACAAGTCTGACAAAGGGACAACCAATCCACAAAGAATAAGTCCGACCAAGGGGCAACCAATCCACAAAGCTCAAGTCCGACCAAGGGACAATCTCCCTACAAAGCATAAGTCCGACCAAGGGATAATCTCTCTACAAAGCACAAGTCCGACCAAGGGGCAACCAATCCACAAAGCACAAGTCCGACCAAGGGACAATCTCCCTATAAAACTTAAGTCCGACCAAGGGACAATCTCTTCGTGAAGTATAATCCCGACCAAGGGGCAGCCACACCACAAAGCATAAGTCCGACCAAGGGGTAACCAATCCACAAAGCATAAGTCCGACTAAGGGACAATCTCTCCATAAAGTATAAGTCCGACCAAGGGACAATCTCTCCATAAAGCACAAGTCCAACTAAGGGGCAACCAATCCATAAAGCATAAGTCCGACCAAGGGATAATCTCTCCACAAAGAATAAGTCCAACCAAGGGACAACCACTCCACAAAGCATAGGTCCGACCAAGGGGCAATCTCTCCGCAAAACACGAGTCCGACCAAGGGGCAAAGAAGTCATCCATCAGGTATCATTCATATCCCTTGCTCTTTTGTGCGATCATACTGACATATGGTAGTAGTGATCCCTCGAGGGGGAGCCTATAAGCATGGGATTTTACAGTCCCTCTCGTGAGACAATGATGACGTGTACACGATTTTAATGCCTCATAATAAAAGTTCTCTTTAGAATTTTTATTACCAATATAATATTCCTTCCAAATTTTATACTTGGTAGAATCCAGTTCGGCGTAGCTGATAAAGCATCCGGTGGGAGCTTGAACCGATGATTTACACCCAAATTAAAGTAAATCTCTAAATACCTATTAAAGTATCATTAAAATTCAAAAAAAAAGATACCTTTTGACCCACTTTTAACCACTTTTGACAACTTTTTGGGCTTATAGGCCCACTGGTTGTCGGCTTGTCGAGGGCTGATGCCACTGGCGGTATCAGCCATGCCGCCGGTAGCATCAATGATGTCACCGATAACCTCAGCCATACCGCCGGTGGCATGGCCCAAAATGGGCCCCTGCACAGACAACTTTTCTTATCACTTTTGGTGGAATTGGTCAAAAAGGTCTAGAAAACCACCTCATTTTGCCTATAAAAACACACCTTAGGCTTTGGGGAGAAGGAGAGGGAAACCATCTAAGATTGGAAATTTAATGTTAGAATGAGAAAATATATTTTAGTGAGATAAGAATTAGATAAGGCAGGGAAAAGAATTCTAATCCATTTTTCCTGGTTTTTCTTCTTTGAACTCTCTAATTGTGAGTTTAAAATCAGTAGGTATTTTCGTTAAAATCAACTTAATAGGATTTAGAGACTTAGAACGCTTAAATTCTACTACTAAATCATCGTTACAAGCTCCTCGGAGGTGTTTCTTTTTGGTTCATGAAGAGGTGGATTCACGACCCCGAGGTAAAAATTCTGAGTCTCATAGCGCTTTGGCATTAATATTACTGATTTGTGCTAATTCTTATTGATTTGTGTTCATTTTTGGGTTTTCGGTCATTTTTTACTACTGTCCGTTGTTCTTACAAGAAATTGAGGTCATCAAAGACATGTGATATCGCCGGCAGTTATCAACCATGCCGCTAGAGACATCACTGATACCGCTGGTGGCATCACATTCCCCAGAGACCTCACTTTCTTGTCGGACCCTTTCTTTATAGTACTTAGAAAGCTATATAGCCTGCTTGCATACTGATCCCTCTAGCGACATCATTGATGTCGCCGGTGGCATCAGCCATGTCGCCGGCCGCATCAGTCATATCATTGGTGGCATGATTTTCTGGACAGCTATTTTTATTTCATTCATTTCTGACCTAATTTATTATCTAAAACTAGGATATACAGTGCAACGATGGAGGTCCAAAACCTTCTGAAAGTAGACCCCGCCCCATAACATGTGGCATTTTCACTAATAATCTGGTTAAAACAACGATCGAGTCTAAAATTTGGTTAAAAATGGAATTTTCCCGCAAACGCCGTTCAAATCTCATTTTAGCCATCCAACCGGGCTTTATAATATTGTAAATAAAATGTACCATGTTCACGCTAACTCGGGTCTTGTTTGGTTTGCTAACTATATGTGGTTCGTGAGATATCTCGTACAACATACCGTATCTGTGCTAACCATTTTCTGTAGGTAGATGTATATTAGGCCTTCGGGTATTTTATTTATCGCATAGAAAAATGTATAGGACTTGTAAGCCTTGTAATAATTTTATTTTCCGCAGTTATTTTTTGATGACTAATAATTTATTCATCGCCTCAACTGCCTGATAAACGCGAAAACAACATAATAACTAAAAACACAAATAAATAGGATGGATTAAACCGATTAAGAAAGAATGAAGTATCTTAACTTGGCCTAATGAAAAATAGATAACAACATCCGAACTCAGAATCTCTACTTAAGGTATGGTCCAACCACCCAGTGGGAAATCATAGTAAAAATTTCTCGATTGAGCTGAATCGGGTGGCGACTCTGTTTTAAGTACGGGATTTTGATCTTATATCTTTTAAGCATCAAAATATGCAAAACCATTTTTAATCACATCACTCGCATCCCCCATTATTTTAAGAGGCAGCCCACCGGCCCGACTTCACAGCCACCGTGTAGAACGTCGTCCGCTCACAATCAGAATCACTGGTTTTCAATTTCAAGAGGCGACATGGTTGATACACTGGCTTCCGTCGTTCCCACTACTAAGAACCTTATTTTAATCGATTTTTGTGGATAGGACTGTCGAAATTGATAGGATTGAAAGCGGCGTCGAGGTCGGAATCATTGGTATGATGGAAACCAACTAATGTAAATGACTCATAACTCAAATTGTGTACTGACAATCGTATATTTATATACATTTTTTTATAATATTACTAATATTAGACCTTTAAAATTGTTTGTATATAAAAAATGTATACTAACTTATTTATGAATTGCAGCTGTCATAACTGGTTTACAACATCAAAGTTTTGCGAACGTGGAATACCAGATTAATGATAGAATCGGACAACGACATTATACGCGGCATTGCCAATCTGTTCGAGCATATCAGTAAAAATTTCAGAAGCACAATATTCGGATATTGGGTGGATCACCCTGGGTTTAAGATTCACATGAAGCTGCTGCAGTTTAATGCTATTAGTTTAAAACATAGAGCAGTGTAACAATAATTTTTTTGTAGAATGAAACATTGCAATTATTATTTAAGTTATGAATTGTTTCAACCAAAATGTGTATATTGATGATATACGAGTTGAATAAACTATATATTATGATTGTACAAGGCACATGTCAAGGCGCAATCTCAGACTCAATAAATGATATACGAATTGAATAAACTGTATACTACGATTGTACAAGGCATAAGTCACAAAGCACATGTCACAAAGCACATGTCAAGGCACATTCAGGAATTATAATTCATAAATGAGCTACGATGATATACAAATTGAATAAAATGTATAACATGATTGTACAAGGCACACGGCAAGGGTGAAGGCGCAAATGGAAAAATGTACGTGCTGATCATAAGCAACACATTTCAAGCAGTTTTGTAAGTAATACAAAAAGGGTATAAACTGGATATTGATAATATACGAGAAACAATTAATGTATATCAGACCTTAATATTGGAATTTCAAATTAGTATAAAACATAACCATCAAACAAGCTTAAGCAAATCAATATCATAAGTACCACATTTCAAGCAGTTTTGTCTCTAATACGAAAATGGCATAAACTGTATATACAAACTGTATATCAGTATACATTTTACATCATGATAGATATATCAATACTATTACTTTATTTTACATTTAACCATATACACATATACAAACTATATATCAATATACATTTTGCAATATATAGAAAGTATGTATACTAATTTACATAATGCAACATACACAGACAAACATTATACTAACAGTTTACGAATTTTGTATAAGAATGTATATCAATATACTTAAAACAATATACGCAGACATATTTTTGACTTCTTACATAGATATATATTGTGATGACAATATACAAATAAAATGAATATCAATATACATTTGCTAATGTACAAAGAAAGACTTATCTCATTTGTTGTTATTGCTTCGGATTTAACTGTTCTCTTCTTCCATTTGTCCTATCCATTTCAGAAAAAACCACATTATGTATTACATAACAAATAAGGTGGTAGAAATATACACAAAAACATATATCAATATGCATAAGAAAACATACACAGTCATACCTTATCTATTGATTTTTCCTCAAATTTACCTAGTTTTATCGCTACTGCTGCCCCGACCAACATTTTTGCAATTTTGACCCTCTACTAACCTGTTAACTACTTCAATCATCTCTATTAAACACAAATTTGATATAATCTAGTAGTATTAGTTCCGAAAACAAATGACAACCGATTCCGATGTGATTGAAATCGAAAAAAATGGATGATAGAAATCTGTAGTTCTAAAAAATGAAAACCGATTCCAATATGATTGAAATCGAAAAAATGGAAGAGAGAAATCAACGATTGAAATTGATTCCAAATTGATTGAATTCGACAGAAATTTGAGACATGACTGATTCCGAATCGAAGCACAAAAACGAACCCAAATGAGAATTGAAGAACATAAATAGGAACTAATCGAAGAAGGTAGAAAAATTGAAGAAATATGCTTAATCACGATGAGCGACGATCCGGAAGAAATCAAACAGCAATTAATCATCAATTCAAAATCAATAGGAACGTGATAAAGGAAAGAAATCGTTGTTTGAATGTTCTGATCTTCCATCCCTAAAAAAAAGGGATCTTCTAAATAATTGAAAATTGGAGTGGGGATAATGCATGAATTAGTTTATTAAAATAATGGTATATAATAAATAGGTTTAAAAAAGTTGCAATTTATAAATACAAATGCCATAGGGGTGAATTTATAACAATTTCCCAAAAAATAATATTAAAAAAGCTTGAAGTTGCTACAATACCACTTCGTATTTTAAATGGTATTGTAGCAGCTTCAAAATTTAAAGTAGTAAATGAAGCTGGGTTGGAGGGGTAGGATTGTTACTATAGCGAACCTCATTTAGCTTATGATTAAGTCTTGCTTGTTTGTAATTCTATATTTAAGGGTAGGATTGTTCCATTATCACTTATATATATATTACTCTTCCATGAGTAGACTTGTTATTGTTGACAATTTAACAAAATTAAGGGTTTAAATTTTAAACTTCAGTCGTAGGCCTATATATATATAGAGGAGACTTAAGTTTTTGGGAGCAAAGAGATTTGATTTGAAAGAGAGGATTAACAATGATGATGCTGCGATAGTGGAGTCAGAGGTAGGTGTTGTTACAGCTAACGATCGATAATGCTCGAAAATTAGGGCAGAAATATTACGAGAAGGAGGGCATGCAGTCGATGCAACAGTTGCGAAAACATTGTGTGTCGGTGTTGTTATTCCCATTGCGAGTGGAATAGGGGGGCGCTTTCATGGTTGTCAAGTCTTCTTCTGCTCTTAAAGGTCAAGCTTTCGATATGAGACAACTGCTCCTCTAGCTGCTTCAAAGGTTCATACTTGTCTAATTCTCTTTTAACTTAACATAAAGCTTACTACATTAGGACCTATTTGAACTCGACCCTAATCGCCCATTTGCTTTCTAAATTTTTAGGTGTTCCAAATAACCTTTAATTTGTTTAGAGTGCACCATCTAAACCCTGAATGCCACATGTTACCTTCTGGTTGGATATAGAAAAATCAGGAAAAATAAATCTTTAAAAAGTCAAACCAACTAGGAGTTGAGATGTGTCATTCTAGAGGCAATATGGTGCATTTTTTCTAAGTTTATGGAGTAATTAGAACTTTCAAAAGTTGTTTAAAAGTCAATCTAACCAGAAGTTGACATGTGTCATTCATGAGATAAATTGATGTTTTCTAAGTCAAGGGGTAATTGAATTTTTTTAAAAAAATTTAGAGGGCAAATGGGCATTTAAGGCCAAGTTCAAAGTTTTTTAGTTCTGGTGTATTAATCCTTAACTTAATTTACTTGTTTTATTTTGTGTATTGGATCAAGTTCTTTGTTGGAAAACTTGAGTTTTTAAGTTACTTTCAAAAGAACCATTATCCCACATGAGTTTTTAACAAGTGAATTTTTGACTTTATATTGAAATGTTCCATATGGGTTTGCTAAGTTGTGAGAGGGACTAGGTGGGCTCTCGCGCACATGACAGGAAATGGCCCAAAGCCGTTTCTAGTGCAAATCATTAGATCCCCCCCCTACCCGCACGATGGGGACCATGCTCGGAACTATTTTATTATTTTTACCCGTAACTGATGGTTTTAATGGGAGTAAATGTTTAACAGCTCTTTGCCTTAAATCATAACAACAATTTTTTTGAATCAATGTTTGTAACTCCCTTCAGTTACGTTTTTAATGACTCATTAATCTATGATTTTCAACAGCTATAATTTTCCTATAAAAAGGCTTTGGGTTTTCCATTTTTGAGAATACACAAAATTCTCTTTGTCCTTTTCTCTATTTTTTTTTATATATGAACATTTCTTATTCCTGTAACCATTCTCAGATCTAGAGTGAAGAAGTTATTTAATCCTGTGAGAAACTGCCAAGTATTCTTTAAGGACAGTGTTTTAGACACGACTCAACTTAGTTTATTCTAACATTTCCTCTCCCTTTGTTTTTCATCATCCGGAACCAACCAGTGCTCATCCGGAACCAACCAGTGCAACTTTGGAACTTACTAGTGCTCATTCGGAACCAACCAATGCAACTCCGGAACTTACCAGTGCTCCTCCGGAACTTATCAGTGCGACTCTGGAACTCAGGATAAAGAGCAAATTTTTACAACATTCTTGCCATGAATGAATTCAAATTCGATTTCCAATTTTATTTAACAAAATTGTTACAAGCAGAATATGTATGCAAACAACATTGATGACAAGTATTCGGGGCCACTCTCGATCAGAGTTCCAGGCGAGATCGCTGGCCTTCACGAACCTTGGTTACAACATGACCTCTTGCCTTGGAAAAAATTATTCCAACCCGCCATGAAACTCGCAAAACATGGCTTCATTATTCTCCCTTATCTCGGGCAAGCCATAGTATATTTACCCAAAAAATCATGGACAATCCTGGTTTATGAGCTGTATTTGCTCCGAATGGCAAGTTGTTACAAACCGATGATACATGCTACAATATATCAAACACTAAAAGGGCAATTGAGTTATCCAACATTACCCAAAAAGGTACTTAAGTCCCTAAATTTGCCAAATATATGAACCAAAATCACAAGTTCTTCATTTACCAAAGGAAGAATTTTTATGCATTTGTAAGCTTAGAGTACAGAAGGCAAGAGCATGAATAAAAACGCAAATTCATGGGAAATACACTTATTGATTTACCCTACAATCAATTTAATGAAGGATGTTAGTAAAGTTTGTGGGTTCTTAAAAGTGGATGATCTTAAGAATTACAAAGTGAATATAATAAATACACAACTATAAAAAGAACCCAGTTTTTGTGAAGTGGGTCTTTCACATCCCTCATCAGACTCGATGAATTATATGTACTGGAATCCACAGTTTTGAAAAACTAATTGAGTGAAATCAGCATTTAGTAATGATAAATGTTGCATTTCAAACCGTTAATGTCTTAATTAAGCCAAATTCTAATATTAATTTTTTTATATACTTTGTCACTATTATTATTATTAGATTATCCAGTTCACATCGTAAACTCTTATTAATTGCTTTTAGTTCTTACTTTTTTTTTTAATATTTACAAGTATCTTCATTGATATAATATTATTTGAGGCTTCGTCACAGTTAAGGCTTCCACCCCTCCCAATAAGTGTATTTAGTGAAATTTAAATTTTATTATAATCCAACTTACTCAATTTATATTATCAATTAAGCTTCGCTCATTAATGCACAGAGATAATCTTGCTCATATATCTAGTTGCTAGGGATGCTAATGTTGCACCTCATGCACTCAAAAATAAATTTTTAAGATTTGAGCATCATCTTGTATTGCCAGCTGTTTGAATTAATCCAATCCTATCCTATCTTCATAAGTATAATTGTTTAAATAATTAAACAATAAATTTTTTATAGTTGTAATTTATTAATTGTGGAACGTTTGAGATGCGTTTATATTTAAGGTTATCAAGTGGGCCCACAGTTTTAATTTAAAAGTGTGTGTGAGCACGCTTTGATTACAACGGAGAAATTTATAAATAAAAGAAACGTAGCACACGTGTACAAAATATAATAATATAAATAATATGATTAATATAGGTCTAGTTATCTAAATTTATTTAAAAAATTTATTATTTTTTAAATTTTTAAAGTGATTTTATAGCTTTTTTAATTTTAAAAATTATTTTAATTAGCTCTCTGAATACTACATGTCAGCTTCTGATAGGTTTGATTTATCAAAGATCTCATTTTTTTAATTTTTTTATCCCCAATCAGGATTTGACAAGTGACATTTAAGGAGCTAAATGAAGCACTTTTTAAAAGTTGAGAGAACTACATGGTCATTTTAAAAATTTAGAGGAATAATAAATTTTTTATGTTAAATTCAGGTAGCTAGATAATATCTTGTTAAAATGATGTAAACCTTACAATATAAATATATCCATTGATGCACAGAGATAATAGTAATATACCACCCTGTTTAACTGGTAAAATTATATACTCAAGCTCAGTTCTAATATTTTTAGGTTCCTAAGTAAAATAATATGAAGAAGATATATTGGGCCTCTTCAGTAATTTGTAAAATTTATTATTTATCGTTCTCACAATTTCAATTCGGGAAGGTCTTCTAAAAAATGTTTTTTTCAATAATCAAACTTTTGACATTTTGAGTTCAACCAACTAATTTTTACTTTTTACTACTAGAACCAACACTGTTAAGCTCTAGATATAAAACAAAATATAAACTGAAAAATAAATTGATGTGATAATTAACTATATCTAATTGTTTGAGAAAAATGAAATTAAAAAGCTAAATGAGGTTACAATTAGAATTAAAATTTATGCTGTTATATTATAGTCCATTAGAAAAAAAAATTAAAGACTTATTTTGAAAAATGACAACAAATTTATTTTTATTTTTTATTTATAAAAATATTAGAAAACTAAAAAATAATGAGCCTATTCGGTTATAAGCCCTGGGTGGTGGCACTCATTGCACAACACCCAGGGCCGGAGCTGTGTGTACCATCAATAACTCCTCTACAGTAGGATAAAAATATCAATACAAAAAACACTAGTAGAACTGGGTCAAAACAAAAAAAAAACGGTGAAATGATAATTCAAAATACATTTATAGAACAAAAATGTATTGAAATCATTGTATGTAATGGAACAAGTATATATTTTATATTTATATTACAGAATATATTAATCATGGTTAAGAAACTAATTCTACATGTATATTATTTTTTAAGAAACTAATATTCCGACAAAATAACTGGTAAAATCATGGTTAAACTAGTACTAATGCGTACTGGTTGTTTAACCAATTTGGTGTCCGTTACAGTGAGAGTACTATGAAGTACTAAATAAACAAAGTAATGTCTAAGATTCCAACTCACAATGAGACAGATATTTCCACTTATAAAAAGAACTGAACACACTTCCTACATCAAATTAACTTCCCTTTTCTGTCCGAATATTGGTTCCCTCTAAAGAAGGATGGGGAAAAATAACACAGAACTCCCACTTCTTTGGGTTGATTTTTCACCTGATAAGAAGAAGAAATCCTGGATTCGAAAACTTGTGTTAGTTTTTCTTGGATTCTTGGCAATTTCAAGTTAGTTCCTCATTTCCTTTCTCTCTTTTTTGTTGTTGTACTTTAAAAATCAAGTTCTCAAATTTTTGGGTTCTCCAATTTAGAAACTGGGTAGTTTCCAAGTTGTTGAATTTTTTACCGTGGGATATAAGTCTGCTGTCAAATTGGGTTTATAGCTACTTATTTCTCCAAGAAGAGGTTTAGATTTTCAGCTTTTATTTTGGTAGATTAAAGTCTTTATAGTCATAAGATTAAGGGCATGTTTAACTCGTAAACTTTTTATAAAACATATTTTTGCATTGGACCAAAGATTATAACTCTTAATACTATATAATTAAGGTGTGTTTGCTATTGATTTCCCATTGTCAAAATCTATTGTCATAAGGATTAAGAAAAGCTTGAAAATGAAGCTTTTCGAGACAACTTGAAAAAGCAATCCCGAACTAGCAGGGCCGTCTTGGAGATTTCTAGGGCCCTGAGCAAAAAATAAAAAAATGGGCCTCTTTGGGTTCGATATTGTCATTTGAAAGTTATTAATATGCAAACATTTTTTAAAGCAAATTTCAATCATATATTCACAATAAATTTTATCTGAAATTGTTGATATTTTTTTAGATATATGAATACAATATCTTTTAAATTTATTTGATAAAATATCTTTAATTAATATTCAGTACCGAAATATCTAAAATATATTTTGAAAATATTATACTACTATTTGTTTTTTTTTTCGAAATAAAAGTGTTCATCAAATTTTTATATTTAATGTGATACTAACTTTTGCATTTAATACCATAAATAAAAAAATGAAAGAAAATCGAAAATCGAAAATCAAAATTGATTGCTAGTACCTTCTTTTTCAAATATTTACTAATATCTTTATTGAGATAATCTTGTTCAGGACTTAGTCATAATTAAGGCTCCTCACCCCGCCCAACAAGTATATTTAATAGGATTCGAACCTTGTTCACCTCTAACTTACTCAGCAGTTACCAACTGAGCTACACCTTGTTGGTAAGAAAAAGGTTACCTTTAAACTGATACAAAATTGAAACAAAACTTAGATAGATGTTACATTATTACTTATAAATAGTACAATAATACATAATTGAAATTCTTGTTAATTATTTTTATTTTTTTTGTTGCCCATCTGATTCACCGGAGCTTTACTCCCACTACATCCATATCTGATCCGGGTCGTGCACCTGGCTGTGGTGGGTGAGTCTTCCAATAAGGATTTTCCGCATTTACTAGAACTCAAACTCGAGACCTTACTTAAATGATACCAAGTCACTTACGAGTTAGACCATCTCTTATTAGTCTAATTATTGTCACTTTGAAACACCTAAAGATAGACTTTATTTGAAACACCTAAAGATAGCGATTTTATAAATATAATGTTTCTATTAAAAAAATACTATAATAACATTGATCATTCTAATTAAGTTAGAAAGTTAATTGTTTAGGTTTGATTATTATTTGATATTAACCTTTTTTAAATAAAATTTACATTGATAAATAATTTTTTTAATATAAATAAATATAGTTAAAATATAATTTTTTTTATTATTGAAAAGAAATGAACTATATTTTTAAAGAGAAAAAAGAATTGAGTTGAAAAGACTATTACCTGATATTGACCTTTTTTAGAACTGATAAATAAAATTTTTAATGTAAATAATTATTAATATAATTTTTTATTATGGAAAAAATAAACTATATTTTTTAAAAGAAGAAAAAGTTGAATTGAATATATATATATATATATATATATATATATATATATATATATATATATATATATATATATATATATATATATATTTATTTATTTATTTATTTATTTTCTTCTTCTACTTGTACTATATCTGAACTAAAATTTGAGGCCTCTGAAAACTTAGGATCTTAAACGGTCGCTACACTTACTCCTCCTAATGGCCGGCCCTGCAAACTAGTCATAAATGGAGCAAAACTATTCGAAAAGTGATTATTTAATTTTGATGAGTATATTAGATAAAAATCACATATGTAAATTTGTTGTTGTTGACAAGTTTACAAAAATGCTAAGCAAAAGTGTTTAAACTCCAATTGTAGGCCTAATATATGGAGGGGATTTATATTTATGGGAGCAAAGAGGTCTCAAGGAGAGGATTGAGAATGATGATACTAAAATTGTGGAGTCCGAGGTAGGTGTTGTTGCAGCTGATGACCGATGATGCTCCAAAATTGGGGCGGAAATACTACGAGAAGGAGGACATGCAGTCGATGCAGCAGTTGCGACAGCATTGTGTGGCGGTGTTGTTAATCCCATGTCGAGTGGAATAGGAGGCGGCGCCTATATGGTTGTCAAGTCTTCTACTGATCTTAAAGTTCAAGCTTTCAATATGAGAGAAACAGCTCCCCTAGCCGCTTCAAAGGTTCACACTTCTCTATTTCTTTTGAGTTCTCTTTAACACAAGGCTTAATGCATCAAGACCTCTCTTAATTTGGCTTTAAACGCTCATTTGCACTATGAACTTGCTATTGTTCTAAATAATGCTTGAGCTTGTTTAGAGCGCACTTTCTAATCACTGAATGCGACGTGTCATCTTCTGGTTGGAGAGAAAAAAATCATTACACATTTGAAAAGTCAAAGTAATCAGAAGCTGATACGTGGCATTCATGAGGCAAACTGGTGCATTTTTTTATAAGTTCAAGGGAATAATTGGAACTTTAAAAAGTTCAAAGGGAAAATAAATGTTTTGGACCAAGTTGCACGATGAATTAAACCTTAATTTACTTGTTTAATTTTGTGTCTTGAATCAAGTTCTTGTAATGAATGAATTTGAGAATGTAATTGTAAAAAGCACAATATGTATGCAAACAACATTGATGACAAGTATTCGGGGCCACTCACGATTGCAGTTCCAGGCGAGATCGCGGGCCTTCACGAAGCTTGGTTACAACACGACCGCTTGCCTTGGAAAAAATTATTCCAACCCGCCATAAAACTCACAAAAGACGGCTTCATTATCCTCCCTTATCTTGGGCAAGGCATAGCTGAATATACCGAAAAAATCATCGACGATCCTGGATTACAGAATGTATTTGCACCAAATGGCAAGTTGTCACAAATTGGGGATACATGCTACAATGTAGAACTAGCCAATAGTCTCGAGACAATCGCCGAACAAGGGCCACAAGCCTTCTATAATGGCACTCTCGGCGAAAATTTAATTGAGGATATTAGAAAAGCCGGTGGGTTGTTAACAATGGATGATCTTAAGAATTACAAAGTGGATATAACTGAAGCCACAACTGCCGATGTTATAGGTTATACCATTTATGGAATGCCGCCCCCTCCAGCAGGGACACTCGGGTTAGCAATGGTGGGCAATTTCTTCTTTTTCCTCTTCAATTTTCGGTAGTTTTGTTTTTTTGTTATGTTTTGTAGGGTCTAATGGTCATGTAAATCAGGTTCTAAACATATTGGATAGCTATCGAACTCAAGATGCTGTAAAGGGAGATCTCGGCTTGCATCGGTTAATTGAAGCGTTGAAGCACATGTACGCTATTCGAATGAACTTGGCCGACCCAGAATTTGTAGACATAAAGACATATATTACCCAAATGCTTTCCCCTTCTTTTGCTGCTCAAATTCGACGAAAAATAGTCGATAACACTACATTCCCTCCCGAGTATTACATGGGCAGGTATTAGCTACGTGATTTAAACAAAAATTTAGCGCCTAGTCATCAGACTCATAATTATCTAAAGCTATTAGTCAATAATCTACAGATGGAGTCAGCTTAGAGATCAGGGAACTAGCCATTTCTGCATTGTTGATGCTGACTGACAACAACGATAAATAACAAATTTGGGGCTGGAATTCTCTCTCGTTCTACAGGCACCGTGCTCAATAACCAGATGGGCGATTTCTCTGCACCTACGGAAATTAACCCCGACATGCTTCCCCCAGCTCCCGCAAATTATATCGAACCCAAGAAGAGACCTTTGTCTTCTATGTCCCCTATAATTGTCACCAAGGTAGGGCTTTTACTGTTTTACGGTGTATTTTTTTACTAACTATCAGATATAGGACGTTAATTTGTGATTTTGTTCTATGATCGGTGCAGGGTGATCAAGTGGTAGGGGTATTAGGTGGGAGCGGAGGAATGCTCATCATTCCAGCAGTAGCACAAGTTTTTATTAACCATTTTGTGTTGGGAATTGAACCTTTAACCGCAGTTCAAAGGGCAAGGATCTACCACAGGGTAACTTATATTGTATATTTTATTTACCTTTTAACTTGTTAAACTGCGAAGAGACTGTTGACTCGTCCTTTTTTTCTGTGCAGTTAATCCCGAACACCGTCATGTATGAGAACTGGACTCTTATTGATGGCGAGCACATCGAACTTGCCGAGGAAACAAAGAGGTCGTTGCGGGGAAAGGGGCACGAACTGAAGGCAATGCCAAACGGCGCTGTTGTGCAGCTTATCGTTCAAAACCTCGAAAACCTAATCGTCAAGGACAAAGAAAACGGGAGAGATACTTATGGGAACCAAATTTTGCATGGACTGCTTACTGCAGTAAGTGATCCTAGAAAGGATGTGTATAAATATAACTTGTGAAAGGAGAGATATCAGCAGAATGACAGAATCCACATGTTAGTGTGTGAAAATGTATGCAATACTACTGTAATAAAAATCTTTGTACTTGTACCACTGTTTTAAAAATCCCCGCCTAATCCTGCCTATCAAGCGCTCGGCCGATTTATTCCGCCTAGGCAATGCCTAAATTTGATTTTTTATGATACCGATATTTAAGATAATCATAGTTTACCATAAAAAAGTATTTTAGTTGGTAAAACTAAAGTACATTAAAGTGTTTACACAATAAAATTGTCATTTTGAGTCTCAAACCAAGAAACGAGATACTCTGCCACAAATATGAAAGTCCCTACCATCCAACTAGCACATAGTGATTTTTAAAACATCATATAAATTATGTTTTTGATATTTTATATTATTATAATTTATTTTTTATTTGAATTTATATTTTTATATATAATAAATATTTTAAAAAATAAAAAACATAAAAATCCGCCTAGATCCCGCCTAGGCCCAGCCCAAGCGTTTTGAAGCCCCAACAGCCCGACTAACGCCTAGCGCTTTTTAAAACACTGACTTGTACACATTTGACATGTAAATTAACAGAGAAAGATTCATCATATAACATATGTATAAGTGTTCGATGAATGGAGTTCAGTTGTACAGCCTGAATTTGGACTTAAATACTTTTTTGGGTCCCTTTTGGTGTCTGACCTATTGAAATTGCCTAATTGGTGCCTGGCGCGTATTTGGTACTTCATGTATTCAATATTTGCATAGCTTGTGCATGACCTATTAAATTTTAGTACATTAAGTGCCCATCTAACAGTACAACACTAAAAACGTGAATTACTTACAACACCATTTAGAGCATGAATATGTTTTGTTAACCATGCATAGAAATGTCTCACCCTCAATGATCTCTAAAGTTATTGCACTAAAATTTGACAGTGAGGTACCAAATAGGCGAAAAGTGAATATGTCGGACACCAAATAGGCAATCCAAATATGTCAAACACTAAAAGGGCAATTGAGTTATACAAATGACCCAAAAAGGTATTTAAGTCCCTAAATTTGCCAAATATATGAACCAAAATCACAAGTTCTTCATTTACCAAAGGAAGAATTTTTATGCATTTCTGAGCTTAGTGTACAGAAGGCAAGAGCATGAATAAAAACGTAAACTCATGCGAAATACACTCATTGATTTACCCTACAATCAATTTTTTCATGATGTTTTATACATGAGCTGTATAGGGGCCGGGACATTAGCTTTGCTTATTTCAACAAAGCAGCCTCCTCTAGCATGAAATGTGCCTTTTCTAAATGGAACATGATGTCTAACTCACACTGAAGGCAAGAAATTCAATTAAATGCACCAAATTAAAATCATAAACAATGCATTGCTCCACCAAAATTTCAGGAGTTTTCAATCTACGAAAGTAGAAAACTTCAATTGCTAAATTAATTTTTCTTTCAATGGTAAAAAGATTCAGAAATACAATATAAGTTGTTTTGTACTAATAATTTATACTTTTTGACTTTCTGGCCCCCAATATATATTTTCAACAAGGTAAAAGCTATGTTACTCGGACTTGCAATTTCCGGCGACTTACCGGTGTCCGGTACGGATGGTACGGATACCCGTGCTGGACACGTTTCCGGTACGCCGGAATAATAATGGGTACGGCAAACCAGAAGCCCTTGAGATGGTGAACTGGTATAGAAGGAACGGGTGATGTGATGAAGAAGATGAGAAAGATGTTGGTTTGTTTAGGCTTACTTTATTTCAGACTTCAAAATTTACAGCTGTAAAGTAATAAAGTTTACAGCTGGATTTAAAGTAATAGAGTTTTTGAAAATCTCAAAACACTCAAAGTAAGGTTTATCCAACAGATAAAGCATTTATCTTCCATTTTATCTCTTCATCTCATAACTGATAACTCTTCCTTTCTCTCTATTACTCACTAGTCACCAAAAAGTGCTAGTAATGTGGTTCTGAATTTACGAAAAAATAAATACATCTTCATTTTTAACATTTTTATGCAACTCCAAGCTTATTTTTAGTTTCATTTCTTTACAATTTCCCCTATCCCCGTATCCTAAAAATTTAAAAATGCCGTTTCGACACTCGGATCCGCACCCGTATCCGATACTCGTACCCGAGTCTAGGTGGGTAAAAGCACCATTTTGGTGCACAGCTTGGCAGTTAGTTCATGTGATATATACGTTATAGATTATTAGTTTTAAAGGATTTTGTCTCAAAATAATATGAATAAGCTACTTAACATCTTACCTAACGACAAACTTGGAACAAACTATGAACTCCAATATAGCTTTTGTACGATGTAATTTATTACATTTTTTTTGTATCTTTGTTCAATTTGAACAAAGATGCGTGTGCTATAGAAATTTTAATGCCGAGCTAAATGTAATTTGTACTAAAAGGGTAAATATCTGTAATCGATTGTTTATAGCATAATGACTAAATTGATAAGATATATACTCTATTAACCAAATAAGTAAATGAAATAAAAGTATAAAACACTCACCAAAAGTTTTTTTCCCCTTTTCAACTATCTCTTTTAAAAGAATCACAGAAACTGCCACACCCTTTCTATGGTATCAAAATCAAAAGAAATATGCAAAGGCGAATCAAATACTGAGCTAATATTGTGTTCAAAACATAAGGGATTTGGAGGCACAGACAAGAATCCAGAAAAAAGAAGACGTACCACATTGCCGAAATGACGGTCCATGGTTTCAACTAAGAGATGTATGAATTCAAGAATTGCAAGCTCATTCTGTGAAAAGAAACAGAAAATAAGTGAATCTAAGCTCAAGTTCAAGATAAGCATACATTAAGAACCTAGAAGCATAGCTGTCAAGGCACTAGGTGTAGCCTAGGAGCTAGGGTGCCAGGCGCGCCTCAAGGTGAGAGGCGCTCCTGAGGTACGCTAGGCGCAAAAAGTGAAGTTAAATGCAATAACAATACTAGAAAAAGAACTAAGAGAATTATTAGATGTACATGTGTATGTAAACTTTACATATTGCATTAGGAATATCTAGCCTTGAGTTAATCTAGCCTTAATAAAAATTGAATTAGGAATATCTAGCCTTAAATTATTGTTAAAACTCTTAAAAATAGATGGACAACACATATTAAAGTAAGTTAAAACCTTAAAAAATAAAAGTGCCTATGAGGCGCGCCTGAGGCACACAAGGCGAGCGCCCGAGGTACGCTACCTCGCCTGAGGTATGGCGAAGCCTTTAACAACTATGCCTAGAAGGACTTGTAAGATTAAAACAAGAAATTTAGGCAAAGGACATCCTAAAACCCCTGGATTTTTATGGATTACAGATTTAACCCCTAACAATCTTTTCAACTCATTGACTACATATCTTTCTACATTGATAATATTAGGCCCAAATTTAGGAAGGGATACGAAATTTGTGAAAAGTAGAAGATTTTTAGGTTGACTGGAGGTATTTGAATCATACTTCCAATTCAAAGTTGCAAATGTTCTGTAACTATACATATGAAATCATATCTTCGATTTAGTCTCACATGTCTGCAAAAATTGTGTCATGTACCAAATTTGTCAAGTTTGAGGTTAACAGTTGAATAACATTGATGGTATGGCAAGTTGTAAAATACACGATTCGTGGGGTTTAACTGTAATTGGATTATCCAGTGGCTCCAAATAAGAACTAACCGGAGCAATTCATAACATATGAAACTATGACTCCCAACAGTGGGAAGTTTAGGATCTCTAATACATAAACATTTAAGAACACATGATCGGAACTAACAAACAATTAGAATCGCTATGCAAAAGAAAATTCAACAAATTGAGGAAACGCAAAGGAACTTACTTCTTTATTGTCAACGCCAACAAGGAAAAATAATGATGCATAGCGCCTGCAAACAATTTTGTAATTGCGATGCTTCACGAAAGAACACTATCATTCAAATTCGGGTAAAAAAACAAAATTATCAGAACAATGAGCCAATTAAAGCAAGTTTCACGATCTGTAATCAAAAATCAAAAGAGGATTAAGCCTGTTGGTCGGTACGGGCGAGGCATTTGCGTACGATTTCGCCCTCGAGAGCACGGCGTTCTTCAAGGGTGAGCCATTCGTAGTATTGACCTAATCGAGTTTGTCCCTGCTTGTTCACCATTAAAATGAATCTGATCCCCATTTCCTCTTCTTCTCCTACAATGAAGGCGGACTTTTTGTCGTGCGTTTATAGATGATTAGATCCAACCGAGAAGAAAGTGTTGTATAAATAATCCAAAGTTTATTACTATGTTTTTATTCATTAAATTACAGGATCGAGGAGGGCTTTTCTTAAAAGTTTTTATTTGCATGGATTATGGGATGATTTTTTAAAATTTTTAATTTAATTTAAAAGAAAATATGATAAATTAATGCGGTTTTATATTTATTATTTTTTGAATCATGGAAAACCATATTGTAATTAAACTTTTTATGATAAATTTGTGAATGAATTTTTTATGAGAGTAAATGTGACATCAATACCAAAGATGCCCTTTTGGAGTGTAATTGTTAAGTCTTTTTTTTTCAATTAAAAATTTTGTTTTTCTCATAATTCTGACCCACTTTTCTAAGAGTTGTTATTTTATGGAGCAAACTTTTAATTAGGGATGCAAACGATTTGTACTGAGACCGAATTTATTCAAGCTCAGCTCATTTTATAATTAAAAATAATTAAGTTTGACTCGGCTCAAAGTTCGTCGAGTTTGGAATTTTTTAGTTCGGTTCGAGCTCGTGGACAAGCTCGGCTTGAGTTTGCGAGTCTCAACGAATCTTATTTATTATGTTAATCTCTTGCCTATAATTTTCTAAATACATATTTTTTGCCAAATTAAAATTTAATATATGCATGCGATAGACGTTCACAGTTTTTTCTTAATTAAGAATATTTAAAATTAAAACTAACCAACTATATTTATGGATATATAGGAGCTTAATAAAACATTTACAAGTAATTAAAAAATAATACGATCTAGCTCGCGAGCTTTCAAGTCGAATATTAAAAAGTTTAGATTGACTTAATAATATCTTGAATCGATCTTAAACTCGATTCGAGCTTTATCAAACTGAAATTTGACCGAGCCGGTTTTAAACTATTGGCAAATATCTCAACTTAATTATTACCCTACTTTCAACTATTGATTTTCAACTAGCCATTTTTACCACACTTTAGATATGCCCTTGCCAAGTTATATGGTGGTATTAAGTAGACATGCCCAGTTGTCTCATATTATTGAATAAATGTTTGAACTCCAAAATGATACGATGATTGCTCGAGCAACTTCAAGCATTTTTTATTTTAGGGTATTCTTTATTTTAAAGAATGAATAACCATTTTCATGATATATTTCTAAAATAGAGTTCTTCAAATATAAGGAACATAAATGATTATTATAATATTATTTATTTTTATTTTTTATATTTTTAATTATTTTACTGGTTAATTAAAATATAATTGATATAAAAGAATTAATATAACAATAATAGAATATTATTATATTTAAGAAATTTAATATAGGAAATAAAAAAAGGAAAAATGGTTGAGTAGAAACACTATAAATTATATAGAACGGAGTTTGAGAAATAGGGTTAGACTCACTATAAAATTGAATTTATATTATTTATTTTTGGTACCCGTGATACATGTAATATTGTATATATACGCACACTATTTTACTCTGTTATTTTCAATTGTCAAACTGCCCTGGCTTAGAGTTTGTTCTTTTGTATTATAATTTAATTTAGATTAGTTTAGTTCAGATCATTTTAGTTTAGTTCAGTTTAATTTAGTCTAGTTTAGTTTAATTCAGCTATGCGTAGTTATAAATTTACACTGAAATAAGTTCAGTTCACTTGAGTTCAGTTCAGTTCAACCAACTCCAATTCAATTCGGTTCAGTTCAGCTTTCAGAAGTTGAAAAAAAATGGCCTTACACAGCATAGAGCCTTGATCCATAATTTTGTTACAGTTGGTTTTCTGAACTTAGATTTCTATATGAAATGAGAATCAGACACACTTCTCTTTAGTCCTTCCTCGCCACATTTTTCTAAATTATCCTCAATTGATCCACACCTCCCTAATTTGCAATTATCGCTCTCTAAAAAAAATCCGAAAAAACCAATTACAAAGAATTTGATGAAAATGCTTCCCCTTTTCATACTTGAGAATAAGGCACAGTTTTGCTCAATTACAATCTAATTCTACTAGTTCAATTCAAATCAGTTCAGTTCATTATAGTTCAGTACAGTGAAGGAAATGAAATAAATTGGTAAGTGATAATAACAACAACAATAATAATAATAATAATAATAATAATAATAATAATAATTACTATTATATAAATAATTTATGGAAGAAAATATAATATAATAAATCAAAGCCATTAAATATTCATTTAGAGAAGACAATAAAAAAGGTAAATGTTTTTATAATTGTCGTCTCTTTCTATATACATAAATAAAATATATTAATAACATTATTACACATTTAAAACAATAAATATCATTTTGGAAACAAATAAAAATAATAAATAATGATGATAAATGTTGATTTAATTTTATGAAATCATGTGAGAAATAAATAATAATTTAAGTTAATTTATGTTGCGCCCACACGGTACTACCTAGAAAGTGCATTAGGGTCGGGTTGAGTATAGAGGCAAGCGCAAGTGTCGTATTACAGAGGGAGCAAGCACGGACAGTGTGAAATTTCCCTAGTAGATTGTTGCTAAAAGATTTTCTTTTAAATTAAGGCTGTTGTTGAACTAAAACTACAAATGCATGAAATTAAATATTTTGAACTAAAATATATAAACAAACAATTATAAAAAGCACAAGCATCACCTATCCCTAAATCTATCTAAGCCTTTCCTCCACTCTAGTTGCACACAGCCTGTGTTAGGAACATGGATCTTAGGTCTCTCAACCAAGTTTCCCCGAATTTACCTCTCTGCCCCACTCAGTTTCTAAGGCTAATGATTTAAATCTCCTCTCAGTCTCATTAAACCTCTAACCTTGCTTTAAGATCAATTGAGCATTCAAACACAAATTTGAAACCCTAAGCATACATCTCTCGGTCCCATGCATTGCGTATGTGTGTAGGGTTACACGCAATTCAATAATAAATACCCAACTACACAATCAACCAAGAATACAAGCAAGAAATACATTACATTGAATTGGAGGAAGTCTTAGACAGCCTGTGCGGGACAGGCTTTGCTTGCTGAAGAACTACTCGCAAATAATGAAGAAAATGATAAACTCCATGTTGGAAAGGGAAAGGGTAAAGGTTTGGGATCAGTTTTCCATAATCCATTATTTCCCAAATTAACTTACATGATTTCGGGAATGTACTATGGAAACAACATTATTTCCGTTTATTCGTATTTATTGTTTTTCCTTTTGGAGAGATTTCTTCCCATGTTTCATTCGTATCGTTCCACTATATAAATCAATGTAATCACATCAGAAAATATATTCAAAAATCAGCCTTTCACTTACCTGTTCCAGTCTCTATAGTTTAAAACATGGCATCAGAGCGGCGTTTCGGTCTTATAACCATAATCTAAAGCTCATCATCTACCAAACCCACCTCCGTATCGGGCTACCATGTCCGAAGACAACAACCCTTCATCAAAAGCCAATCCACCACCATAAAAGAACCTGGCTGCCATGTCCGAAGATGGTAACTCAAAGGTTCTGTCTGGAATTAGCCAAAACGAGCTATCAATGCAATTAGCCAACCTCATCAAAAATGGTCTTAACAATCAAGACCAACAACAAAAAACTTTTAGATAAAATAACCATTAGCCTGAAACTAAATAGCCAAAATTACGCATTATGGGCCCAAATGATTAAGGTAGCCATCGGAGGAAAGTCAAAAAGGCTACTTAGTCATCTCACCGGAAATCCAGCCCCACCAGCAGTCACTGATGAGCAATATGAAAAATGGGAACAAAACGATCTAATCGTGTTCTCATGGCTTATTCAGAACATTGAGCCACAACTAGCCAGTAACCTGACTAAGTTTCCAATGGCAAGGGCATTGTGGAATGCTCTCGCAACCACTTACAGCTCCGGAAAAGACAAATTGCAGACCTTCGATTTACACTCAAAGGTGAATAGTATGAAATAAAACAATAGGCCCCTGGAAGATTTTTGGATTTCGTTACAAGGAATATAGGGTGAAATCGACCGTCGGGAATCAAATCCCATAACATTGGAAACTGACATTGCAACTTATAACAGGATTAGATAGGAGCAAAAATTCTTCCAGTTTCTAAGCTCGATTGATGGAGAATATAATCAGATAAAATGAGAAATTCTGAGACAAGAACCCTTACCAGCACCTGAATTTGCTTATGCCTCTGTTCGTAAAGAAGCAGCCCACCTTAACATCCTTGGGTCAGCGTCGAATTTCTCATCATCACAAGGCATAGGCGGAGGCCTTATTATCACCGATAGTGAAGCAATTAGAATGGTAGTACATGGGCAAAAAAACCAAGCTTCACCGGAAAAAATCCTGGAAATGGTCCACGGATTGACAAATCAAAACTAAAATGTTCGATTTGTGGAAAGACAAAGCACATGAAGGATGGTTGTTTCAAGATTATAGGATATCCTGAATGGTGGCCAGATAAGATGAAGAAACGACAACAGAGCGCCGGAGCAAAGGCCACCGCCACTGTGGGTGGCTCGGAAACCACCAGTAGCAACGGCAGCGGCCTGAGGAGCAGCGACGGTGATCAGAAAGGCAGCAGAGAAAGGAGCATAGAGGGAGCGGTAATGGCTGCTTACAAAAGGAACCCTAATCCCGATTTTGAAGGTAAAGGGTTTTAGAATTTTTTCCCAAACCCTTTTATTTTTTATGGCATTACAAATAAACCCACAAACTTGAGTAATTTAAAAAATGAACCCCTTAAAACTGTTGATTATGAAATTAAACCCAAAACTGCTCCTATTTACGAAAGTACCTCCACAAAAAATCAATCCCTTGTAATTAATTCCAAACATGACTATTCTTTTACTAATTATGCCAAAAATGATAAGACCAAAAATTTTTCATGGATTTTTTATTGTGGCGCGATAGATACAATGACTTTTGATCCCGATGATATTAAAATCCAAACTAAACCCTTAAAGGGCCATGTCATAGCAGCCAATGGAGAAGCTATACCTGTAAAGGGAGCCGATTCAATTGCCATATCATCTACACTTAAGCTGTCAAACTGTCTTTATGTTCCATCTTTATCACACAAATTGTTATCTATTAGCCATGTTACAAAAGAACTTTATTTGTACTGTGCTAATGAATCCAACCTTTTGTGTTTTGCAGGACATCAGGACAAGTATGATTATTGGGCGTGGCACTGAGCGCCAAGGGTTGTATTACGTGGATGAAGTGGCCCAAAATAGTACTGTAATACTAGCTCATGGAACTGCAGATAGAGAAGCTTGGCTTTGGCATCGAAGGCTAGGGCATCCATCTACGGGTTATTTGTATATTTTATTTCCTGATCTTTTTAAATCCAATAAAACCTTAGAATGTGAAACTTGTGTTTTGGCAAAAAGTCACAGACAAACATTTAGATTGAATAATACCAGAGTTGATTTTCCATTTGATTTAGTTCATTCTGATGTTTGGGGTCCATCACCTGTTATGGGTGGACATGGGTTTCGATATTTCCTTATATTTGTGGATGACTGCACACGTATCACCTGGGTCTATTTTTTAAAAAACAAGTTTGAGGTAGTTGACAAATTCATCCAATTTTTTACCATGGTTCAAACCCAATTCAAACAAACCATCTGAATATTACGTTCGGATAATGAGGGGGAATTTGTCAACACACACATGAAATTATTTTGTAAAAAATAAGGACTAGTTCCCCAAACCACCTGTCCCCATACTCCCGAACAAAATGGCGTAGCTGAAAGAAAAAATCAAATTCTTTTAGAAATTACACGAGCCCTTATAATTGAATCCAAAGTTCCCAAAAATTTTTGGCCTGAAGCTGTAGCCACCGCAACCTACCTACTCAACAGACTCCCAACCAAAATCCTTGACCTACAAACACTTGTCCAAGCCCTATCAAAATTTACCAAATTACCCCCACCTTTAACCCTCAAACCATGGATCTTTGGATGCTTCGCCTTTGTTCATATTCGCAAAATGGAGCGCACCAAACTTGACCCATGTGCTAAAAAATGTGTCTTTGTTGGATACAGAATCAATAAAAAGGGATACAGATGTTACAGCCCGAGAACTCGCCATATGTTTACCACAATGAACTGCGACTTCCTTGAAACTAAGTATTTTTACAATACCCAACTCAGTGGTGAGGGGGAGAATTATGGAGACACACTCAGTTGGCTTCCTGAAATAGTCAATTTATAAGAAGAAAAAGTAGATAGTACTGTTGAGCATACTTCAGAAATGTCTCTACAACCTGCGGAGCTTAGTGACTCAAAAAGTGGTCATCCTAACCTAGTGTCTGAGGTAAGCGAAACTAAAACTTCTGATGTTCAAATTAACCATGGTGAAGATGAGATGGCAGTAGAGCCGGTAACAGAACCAGAGATAGAAATGGAACAACATGTATTACCCCCTAGGAGGAATAGAGGTGTTCCACTAGATAAATACTCCTTAGAAAAGGAGGCTCGGAGATCCAGATATCCTATCGCGCACATTGTAAGGGGTTGCCTATCTGAAGAAGCTAAAGCATTTTCCATAGCCCTATGCGAGGAAGAAATTCCAGGCACTGTTGTACAAGTAATGACATCTTCTAGATGGACGAAGGCAATGATAGATGAGATGGATGCACTTAACAAGAATAATATATAGGAGAAATGTCCTTTACCTACCGAAAAAAGGACAGTCGGATGCCGCTGGGTCTTTACAGTGAAGTATAAGCCGGATGGTTTAGTTGAAAGATACAAAGCACGATTAGTAGCAAAGTGGTATACTCAGACCTATGGTATTGACTATTCCAAAACATTCTCACTAGTGGCCAAGATTGATACTATTCGAGTACTGTTCTCAGTAGCAGCAAACAAGAATTGGCCACTTCACCAGTTTGATGTAAAAAATGCCTTCTTACATGGGGAGTTGAAGGAAGAAGTCTATATAGAGGTTCCTCCAGGATTTAAAGATGAATTTAAGGAAGGGGAAGTATGCCGATTGAGGAAGTCACTTTATGGACTTAAGCAGTCACCCAGGGCATGTTTTGGTTGATTTACAATGGTAATGAAGCAACACGATTTCGAGCAAAGCAATTCAGACCACATGGAAGCTGTACGGAGGATCATTAGGTACCTCAAAGGTACAACTGGACATGGAATTTTATTCCAGTCATACAGTCATCTAGAGATCAAGGGATGTATGGATGCTGACTGGGCAGGAAATCCAATAGATCGGAGGTCAACATCAGGCTACTTTACCTTAGTGGGAGGTAATTTAGTCACATGGAGAAGTAAGAAGCAGAAAGTAGTGGCATTGTCAAGCACAAAAGTAGAGTTTCGAGGAATAGCTCGAGGTTTGACAGAGATCTTGTGGTTGCAAAAACTCTTAGCAGAGATTGGTTTTCCACCAATAAAAAGTTGCGAATTGATGTGTGATAATCAGGCGGCTATTCAAATTTCTGAAAACCCTGTTCAACATGATCGAACTAAACACGTGGAGGTGGACAAACATTTCATCAAAGAAAAAATTAAAGAAGGAATTGTAAGTTGTGCATTGGGAACCCCACTGCTCAACTTGAGGGGGAGTGTTGGAAAGGGAAAGCATAAAGGTTTGGGTTCAGTTTTCCATAATCCATTATTTCCCAAATTAACTTACATGATTTCGAGAATGTACTATGGAAACAACATTATTTTCGTTTATTCATATTTATTGTTTTTCCTTTGAGAGAGATTTCTTCCCATGTTTCATTCGTATCGTTCCACTATATAAATCAATGTAATCACATAAAAAAATATATACAAAAATCAGCCTTTCACTTAGCTGTTCCAGTCTCTATAGTTTGAAACACTCCATTCATGAAAGTAAAGAAAATACAAAAAGAAGGCTTTAATGACCTTCAAGTGCATTTCTCCAAATGGAGAAGATGGGTTTATATACCCACATTTGTCCAAAAGATAATTAAAATAACAAAATACATAAAAGGGTAACTTAGGGGAATGCACCTATAGGAAATAGTTATTTAATGAATAGAAATACATATCAATTGACCTTTGGTCAAGTTGTACATCCACTAGTTTGGATGGGGATGACCAGGGATCGAACCCTGGCTCTTGTAAAAATCCTAATTCTTAAAAAAAGAACAGAAACACGTAATTAACAAAATGCACATTGAGGGAAACTTATTTATAAAATACCCAATTTTAATAGATTAGGAAGCTGTTTCAAATCCCTATTTTGTAGCTACCCTTACCAATTTGAATACCCAAAACAAAAACACCACATTACCTTCTGAAATTGGAAAAAATCACGTAATCCACCACCCCCCACAAATTTCGACTTCCAACAATCATAACCGACGAAACTGTCGTCGTGTGCTCCGACCACCGCCGTCCTATCTGATTTCTAAACTAATGACCGCCATTTCCAAACTCAAAACCCCGCTGGCATCTAACCAGTGGGCACCCTTTCTAAACTAGTGGCCACCCTTTCTAGAATCATAACCACCGTTTTAACCGTCGCCGGTATCTAACCTTTTTTCAATTTCCTTTGATTTCATACCGTCGACTCGATTTCCTACCACCCACTATAATTCTGATTTCCTTTGATTCCGTCAACATGACAAATATGCAATACAGAGTGAGAGAGGAGCTTTCATTCCATCATGGATTTTTGATCTCCTTTGATTATCGTAAAGCTTTTAGAGAGAGAAAGGGATGAATAATTAGAGAGAGAGGAGGAGGAAAGGGGGAAAGAATTATGAGGGAAGGGGAGATAGAAGGAGATTAAATACATAATTAAGATATAGAACTAAAATTTAGTTTCTGTGAAACTGTATATAGCTAAATACAGTTTCAATGAAATTGTATCTATCATATCTACAGTTTCATTGAAACTGTATGTAGCTAATATACAGTTTAAATGATCATTTTTTTAAACATACTCGGTATATGTGGAAGTGTACATTAGGGAAATAAATAAAGCAATTAAGAATTAATGTCCAGCAAAAGCACAACAAAAATTGTTCATAAACTCAAAATATATGCAACAACATAAAAGCGTATACAATATACGGTTGTTCATATACAATATGACATATGATAAAAAAATAAAAAATCCACAAAATGCTACAAACCCGACCTTGTAAATTAACTTCTCTAATGATAGAAATAGATATGTAAATATTATTGATGCATGACGATACTAAAACCCTAGGTTGGGCAAAATAAACCCTTTTGCCAACGGTGTACGGTATAGGTGCCTACCCCTAAAAGACATTGTGCACGCATGAATAGTATTGATGCATAACGGTACTAAAACCCTAGGTTGGGCAAAATGAATTCTTTTGCTTACGGTGTATAGTATAAATGCCTACCCCTAAAAGATATTGTGAATGCATGAACAATATTGATGCATGACAGTACTAAAACCCTAGGTTGGGCAACCTGAACCCTTTTGGTAGCGACAAATTGTGTATTTCATAACAAATTAGGGTAATAGCTGCAATTTATACACCAACAGTTTTAAAGAGCAAACATTATTAATATTAGAAGATTAGAAGATTTGTATATCAATATGCGGTTGACAATATACAGTTTCATTTATGCAAGTACTGTATATCAGTATACATAATATTTACATATTAATATACATGATTAAACAATTGTGTATCAAGTATTGTGTTTCAATATACTGAATATTTACATAATAATATATAAGATTAAACAATTGTGAATCACGTACTATATATCAATTAGGGTAATAGCTCCAATTCATACACTGACAGTTTTAAAGAGCTAACATCATTAATATTAGAAGATTTGTATATCAATATACGGTTGACAATATACAGTTTAATTTATGCAAGTACTGTATATCAGTATACATAATATTTATATAATAATATACATAATTAAACAATTGTGTATCAAATATTGTATATCATTATATAGAATATTTGCATAATAGTGAATCAAGCCTTGTATATCAATATATGGTTGACAGTATACGATTGTGTACACAATGGGTACCATCGATGTTGATTTCGATTCCCTTTAAAACTGAAAGCACCTCCATCTTTAACTGGGAAAATTCTCAACCACTCACAACGTCGAAACCGTTGCCGGCATCCAACCATCAAAACTATACCATCGCCACAATTTCCGACCATAAATTGAAAATAGAGATTCAAATTGGAAAGGGAAAGAAATCATAAATCAAATGCCATAAGGGAAGAAATCGGAAATCATCGAAAGGGAAGAAAGAAATCGAAAACAAATCAGAACTGAACTGGGAAGAAATCATAAATCAGATAGGAAAGAATTCAAAATTAGAAAGGGAAAGAAATCATAAATCAAATGCCATAAGGGAAGAAATTGGAAATCATCGGAAGGGAAGAAAGAAATCGAAAACAAATCTGAAATGAATTAAAAAGAAATCATAAACTAGATAGGAAAGAATTCAAAATTTGAAAGTTGTATGCAATCTTGAGCTACTACAAAATAGAGATTCCCAAAATAAATGGAAATTGGAGTGGGTGTAAATAATGAATTAGTTTATTAAAAATTGAGTATTTAATAAATAGGTTTCAAAAAGGTGCGTTTTATAAATACAAATGCCATAAGGGTGCATTTTATACAATTTCCCTACATAAAATAAGCCTTTCAAGGAAAGCTAGTGGTAAAAGAGAAAGTAAAAATATCAGTAAATCTCTCCTCATTTGGTAGTTGTCATGTCAGCCACCCTTTTTGACCAACTTTGACTTTTTCACACTTTTTCTCCTCATTTCTTTCCCAAATCCAGCAACAGACTGTGCATGAGACATGCTTCCTGAAAATTTGTAGATTGCCTTAAAATAAGGTAAAAAACTGATTTCCTTTCATAATTTATGCATAATAATAAGCCCCAATTTCTCTACTGATTTTTACTTATCAAATTCACTCATACTTGAACATTGCTTGCCCTCAAGCAATCTACTTAAGGCAAAGAGAAGAATCTACTTCATGTAAAAACAAGAAAATCAAATGTAATTTGGAAGATCTAGTAGTCAAGAGGAAAGTCAAAAATTAATTTCAAGATAAGGAAAGTCTTAGCCAAGTAATTGCAAATTTCCACATATAACATGCAAAGTGAAGAAATTTAAATCCTTACTTCAACAAAATAGCATATAAATTAAAATATCTCACCAAGGATGCACTCGTTCTCGGTGTTTAGGGTGATTTTCAATAACTCCCTCCTTCAACCAACCTATCACAGCCTACACCATATGCTTGCCCCTCGGTCTATTCTCCACGACTAAGTTATTAAATGTTCACACCATCAAAAGGCTTTTAAAGGGTTGTAATGTAGGGCTTAGGTTAGGGTATGGAAAAAAGGTAATTTAGTGTAGAAGCGTTTCATTAAGAGATTAAGTTGATGACCATGCAACCTTTCTGATATTCTGGGAAAACCTTGTCTGAGAGCAGATTGTCTGTATTGAGCAGAGGAAACCTTGAAGTTTTCTAATTGTAGAAGCTTTTCCTTGAAGTACACAACCTTCTTTGAAAATTTTGTTTATTCACCCAAAAAAATGATAAGATAAAACTATATGTATATGTATATTATTTTATTCTTTTCCCATTTTTTTCTTTTTTTTGGAATAAAAACAAACTACAAAAGTTAAACAAGGTTGTACCGAAATGGTGTTGTCTTCTGCATGTTTGATGTTGTTTCCTTTGAAATATCTTCTTTGTTGTTCTAGTTAAGGAAAGTCTTCCACTCGTTCTTGCATTTCTTGAATGATGACAATCCCTATTGGAAAACTCTGGGTGTTTTAGGAATTAAAATGAATGGTTTTGTAGTTTGTAATGTGGTGTAAGAAAGAAAAGGGTAAAGGCTCAAATCGTGTTATCTAGTGGTAATGTTGTGAAAGGGTAGGCTTCTGGCTAGGAAGGGGAAAACCTAATGCCTTAATCATTTGACATGAACATACAATGTGTGGTCTTGACAAGTACTAGCAAATAATAACATGTATTACGTACATTTCCCAAGGCAAGTTCTAGCTAAACAATTATTCCTTCAGCGAGAATATCATGCAAATAGTCTGTTAGTGAAAGGAAAGGCTCAAATTCTTACTAAAACAAGGGACATGTATTTGATTTAGGCTATCATTTAGAAGTAAAATTTGAAATTTAAACACCTTGCATGCTATCAAGCCCTAAGAAATCACCTAACTAAAACTTTAGAAATCCTCAAAATTGCATTCTGCATATTCATAAGTAACTACTAAATTTCTAAATCACAAAGACTTCCATGGTTCATAATCGGTAGGGCCATCAATCAATGTATAAAAGTAGACTGTCTTAAGAAAGCAAGTTCAATCATGGAAAATTTTCAAGCAAAAATTGAAAAATTATACCAATTTAGCATAAACAAGTAGAGAACAATGTAATAAACAACAATCATTCAAGCAAGACAGTCTGTTCCCTCCCTCAGACTTAAACATGCTTTATCCCCAAAGCATTAAAATGAAAAACAAACTAGGAAAGACAACCAGCAAGGAAAGGCAAATAAACTTAAATGAAGTTTGATGTAGAGAAAGACTTTCGGTGTACCGTACACTAGAGGGAGAGAGAAGAGAGGAAAACTTAATCTTTTGATTATCCAGGGATAAGACTTCCTCGTCCATAAGGTTTTCTTCTTATTGGCTACAAGGAAACTACCATCATTTCTAGAGGGGACAATATCATCAGGTTGTTGGGTTTGTCATCAATATCAAGGTTGTTGGCTATGTATGCTCAAGATAACTCCCTTGACTGTCCCTACCAAAGGCCAACAAAACAAACATAAGATACTACAAGCTAAAAAATAAACTAACAAAATATGTACAAGATAGAAAAGTTAGGGTTTTCCCAACAGGTTATTTTAATTGGTGTTTGAAGTGGACACCAATGTTAAGGTTATTCAAGAAGGCTCATATTTTAATGTTGAAAATGGTTGACTAATGGATTGATGCTGTTGTTGAAGTGCGTCCACACCTCCCTATGACTTTATTTCCAACTGATCATCAACCAAGGATTGTGTGAGGACATGCTTCCTTTGAGGTTTCCTTTTCACATCTACCTTAAAAGGCTTTTCTTTGTCTTTTAATGTTACTTGATCATGCTCTTGCAATCTTTTCCCTACTTCTCCCAACATTTGAAGATGCCTTACTCTTGTTGGAAATGGAATCTTTGGTTAGTAGACTCGAAGAGGTCTTTCTATTGGAACCATTTCCTCTTGGGAAGGCTTCTCTGGTTTTGAAGTTGGGGCAATCTCTTGTTGCTCTTGAGGTTTTCCACTATTATGCACAAGGTTGTTACGGTGTTGTGTATACATATTAATGTTGTGATCAAGTTTCTCAATCAAAATATGAGATTGTCAAACTGCACTATGAAAACCATCCACAATCATCTCATTAGAATAATCAACAACTTTACCATTTCTCTAATATCCCTCCATGGAGTTCATCATAATGTTACTGGGGAAGACCTTCTCATCATTTAAGATCGCCATAGTGGTTAGTTGTTCAAATTTGGTCTCCAAGTTCTTGATTGACATTTGAGTTTTCTTTATAAACTCCATCATCATCACTTCCAAGCTAGGTTGTGTTAGTTCACATGATGGGGAAGTCTGTTGGAAGAAATATTGAGGTTTTTGGAATGGTTGATGAGGTTATTGGAATTGAAATTGAGGTTATCGAGATTCATGTGTAGTAGTTTGATTTTAGGAGAGGGTCCGAGGTTCAAGGGAAAGGGATTGAGGTTGTTGAAATGACATTTGAGATTATGGGGTTAGAATATGAGGTTGTCGATATGATAGCCGAGGTTGTCCTAAAAATTGTTGGACAACCTTAGATTCTGGAAAATGTGAGCTTTTCCCTTAGTGTCATTTGTAACTTGTGTTTACCACTTTCTTAATGAGGGAAAAGGCTTCTTCAGGTTCTAAATCTTCTAGGTCACCATATGGAAGGGTTTTTAATCAAATTTTATGCTTGTCGGTTATCCCATTGTAAAAGATTTGTACTTGCATCCATAAAGGTAAATCATGGTTTGGTACCCTTCTTAATAATTCCTTGAATCTTTCCCAAGCTTGCTGGAAAGTCTCATTCTCAAATTGAGAAAACCTAGAAATTTCATTTCTTAATCAGACAACCTTAGAATGTGGAAAGTATTTTGTTAAGAATGTCTCCGTAATCTCCTTCCAAGTTGTGATTGAACCCGGTTGTAATGATCTAAACCAAGATTTTGCCTTTTCCTGCAAAGAGAAAGGAAACAACATTAACCTAACCACATTACAAGAAACACCATGATCACGCATAGATCAAGAAAGTAAAAAAGATGATTATTTGGGTCCTCTTCCGAAAATCCTTTAAATTGAACATGTGACTGCACCAATTAAATTATGGAGGGTTTAATTTCAACAATGTCTTCTCCTTCATTCGGTATCACAATGCATGACATGTGTCCCATTGAAAAAGGTCTTGTGTACTCCTTGAGTGTCTTCCGAGGTAGGAAAGCATTGCAAATTGCCATCAGGGAAAACCTTAGGTTGTCAGCTTATCGTATTACTTGCTCAAGAGATTACTGAAATAGTCTTCCAGCCTTTGCCATTAGGTTGTCGCGATACAAACAGTTACACAAGCTCAACAAACAAGGTTGAGAGCACCAATCTATAGTTAAATAATCAAACTTATAGCGTTGCTCCCCAGCAACGGCGCTAAAAACTAGTCGCGCCTAAACGGTACTACCTAGCAAGTGCACCAGGGTCGGTTTATGTATAGAGGCAAGGACAAGTGTCATATTCCATAGGGAGCAAGCATGGACAGTCTGATTGTTGCTAAAAGATTTTCTTTTAAATTAAGGTTGTTGTTGAGCTAAAACTACAAATGCATGAAATTTAATATTGTGAACTAAAATATATAAATAAATAATTATAAAAAGCACAAGCATCACCTATCCCTAAAGCTATATAAGCCTTTCCTCCACTCTAGTTGCATATAGCCTATGTTAAGAACATGGACCAATTTTTGCCGAATTTACCTCTTGGCCTCACCCAGTTTCTAAGGCTAATGATTTAAATCTCGTCTCAATGTCATTAAACCTATAACCTTCCTTTAAGATCAGTTGAGAATTTAAACATATATTTGAAACCCCAAGCATACACACAATCTCCTCTCGATCTCATGCATTATGTATGTGTGTGGTTGTGTTTCTACCATGTTAAATCTCCTCTCGGTCTAAATAATATGATTTTATATGAGCTAGATCTTTGACTCAATGAATAATAAATACCCAACTACGCAATCAACCAAGAATACAAGCAAGAAATACATTATATTAAATTGGTGGAAGTCATAGACAGCCTGTGCGGGACAGGCTTTGCCTGTTGAAGTACTACTCACAAGTTATGAAGAAAGTGATAAACTCCATTGTTGAAAGTAAAGAAAATACAAAAAGAAGGCTTCAATGGCCTCCAAGGGCAGTTCTCAAAATGAAGAAGATTGGTTTATATACCCACATTTGTCCAAAAGATAATTAAAATAAAAAATATATAAAATAAGGGTTTCAAGGAAAGCAAGTGGCAAAAGAGTAAGCAAAAATATCAGTAAATCTCTCGTCATTTGGTAGTTGATAATGTGCAAATTATACATATCTTTTATGTTATTTTATTTAGTCAATTGAATGGTTTGCTACTAATTTATTGTGAAATTCGTTCCTAATTAGATTTTGGCAGAGTTTTGGCTGATTTAGCAAGTTTGGAGCATTTTGACACATTTTAAAGCTATTCTGGAAGTTACCCTAGAGTCCAGGCTATTGAATTACGAGTTTGGCTGCCAATTTCACAATTTTTTGAAGAAAACTAGAATTAAAAGATTTGAAGCTTCCTATTTGAAGACAAATACCTCATTAGCTGATATACTTATGTCCCTTTTAGTTTTTTATTTATCTTTTACCTTTTTAGTGGATTTTGTTAATCCTTTTTAGTTTTCAATTAGGAGACTAATTTTTTTAGCTTAATTAGGATTTTTTATTTTCTTTAGTCTATTAATAAGCTGTAATTCCAGCAAAAGAACATCATCTCTTGGATGGTCCTAGAGACCATCGTTCTCTATTCTTCAATAATAATTTTATTTGTTTTTGTTAATTATGTCTAGCTAATTTATTTATCTTTCGATTAAGGAATTATCAAAGCTAGTTTCATGTTGTGAGGTATGTTCTTTACTCGTTCTTGAATTTCAGTTTTCGAATAAAATCAGGTTTGCTTCTAATTGTTGTCTTTTTATTTACTTCAAACTGATCAATTAGTGTTTTTAAGATTTCAACATACAGTTATTTTCATAATGTTCATGTTATCATAATATGATGAAAAGTTTGTAACAAATAATTTCCTATGTTATCGTGGTATTATTCGGTTTAATTTAATTATTCGTGCTATCATGATTTATTGAGTCAAAATTGGTTCTTCAGATCTTAATGCTTTTTGAAGATTAAATCTTGTCAGCTATTTCTACAAGTGCGTCGGATAATCGAGGGGATTGATTTAGCTATCTACAATCAACCCGATTTTAGAAAAATAATTAACTGTACTATTTCATAGTTAAAGCCAATGAATTGATATTTCTAGAGTTATCTTTTTGCCGTTGATCAATTGCAACTAAGCTGATAGCCTCCTTAATCAAGAGAATTCGCATTTATATTTTCATTTTTACTTTTGTAATTTATTTTATTTTAAAATTAAAACAATTTCAAACCCCCATTTTATTTATTTTTCATTTTTTAATTTTTGGTCATTAATTCGATTAAAATTGATTTTGTTAGTCTTTGTGGATTCAACCCTATTTACATGATACTACAATTTTTATCAAACCGGAATAATAGGATTATTTTTTGTGGATTCGACACCAGGCAGTAGTTGTCATTTCAGCTACCCTTTCTAACCAACTTTGACTTTTTTCACACTTTTGCTCCTTATTTCTTGCCCAAATCCAGCAGTAGACTGTGCTTGAGACAGGCTTCCTGAAAATCTGCAGATTACCTTAAAATAAGGTAAAAAGCTGATTTCTCTCCATAATTTATGCATAATAATAAGCCCCAATTTCTCTAATGATTTTTACTTATCAATTTACCATATTAATAATATAAATAGTTAAACTAATAAATAAGTTAGTATTTATTTTCTATAAGAATGGAAATATTAATGTAAATTTCTTAATTAGCTCAAAATATATGTAAATTGGTTCAATAGTTTCTTTGAATTTTTTTAAAAATAAAAAAAATATTTATTTATCCAATTTAAGTATAATTTTTTATGAAATAAAATAAATTGGTAAATAATACTAATGATAATATTTTATGGAAGAAAATATGATGTAATAAATCAAAACCATTAAATATCTTTTAGGGAAAGAAACAAAAAGGTAAATATTAATAAAATTGTTACCTCTTTCTATATAAATAGATAAAATATCTAACTAACATTATTACACATTTAAAACAATAAATATCATTTTGAAAACAAATAAAAATAATAAATACTAATGATGATAAATGTTGATTTATTTTTATGAAATCATGTGGAAAACAAATAATAATTTTTAAGTTAATTTATCATATTAACAATATAAATAGTTAAACTAATAAATAAGTTAGTAATTATTTTCTATATGAATGAAAATATTAATGTAAATTTCTTAATTAGCTCAAAATATTTGTAAATCTATAAAACCGGGTTTTGACTGGTTCACGGGTACACTGCTTCATCAATTTTTGTCTTTTAAAAGAAGATTAAATACTAGTAAAGGTGGAGTAAATTAGGTATGCATCGGTTTCTTTTTAGCACCTATATAAATAGGTGATGTTTTGTTATTGAAAATACACACTTACAGAAAAACAAAAGCCACTATTGAGAGAAGAATTAAGTTGTTATTTTAGTTTTTTGACCATCAAAAGGAATTATAAACATAAAATATTTAAGGGAGGAGAATATCAAGTTAACCACTCCAGCATGGATGAAGGTAATTTCTTATTCTTATAAATGGATATAAACTTATGGATTGATTTAATTCAAATCTAGCATTGAATTCATAATAAAAATCAACATATTAAAGAAATTATTTTACATTTTATTCCTAGAGATAGAATCAAAAAATAACTAAGTTAAAGAAAATGTCATTATTACATTCCCCATTAATTATTCTAATTTTACTTCAAGAAGTTAGCAAACTGCTACACTGTAATAAAAAAAATTAAACTTTCAAGTTTCAATAAATTATTCATGTCAAAATGTGTGTTAAAGTATAAATAAAAGGCTCTGCCATGGGTAAGTTTGGATTTGCTTTCCTATGCTGCTTATTTTGAAAACTCTATTTTCAAGCTTTTCCTATAAGCAACAAATTTGATTTTGGAAAAAACAAGTTAGACAGTTCCTAATTAATTAATATGATGTGTTGTTCAAAGCTAAAATATGTAGTTTTATTCAAATTTTGTGACAGCAACTTATTTTGATAGCGTAGCTTAATAAACAAGGGAATTTGCCATAATGGGGCACTTTTTCTAAATTAATTACAGATTTATTAAAATAGCTACAAGATTATCATACTTGTTAAAATATACCTTAACTTCTTCTTTTTTTTCAATTCTATCTCTCAAACCGTTTATTTTTTCGACATCCCGCTTTAGAGCTTTTTGTTCGTCTTATTTTTATCTTTGAAATGACATCCACTATGTCTTTTCGTCATTTTTTCTTTCAATAGATTTCTTATAGACAATCTATAGATATTAGGGATGTCAATAGGGCGGGGATAATCCAAAAACTGTAGCATCCGAACCGATGGGTGTCGGGGGGAAACCTGAAAATTTTCACCCTTGGGGATGATAGTGGGGAAAATTTTACCCCCGATTGAAAATTTAGGTGGGGGTGGGTGAAGCTACATCTGCCCCGTGGGGATCCCCACCCGATCCCAAAAAATTCCCCGTATAAATCCCCGAAGTATCCCATTATATATAATATTGGAGATATAAGCCGAGCCCTTTTTTTTTAAAGCCCAACTAAATTATTACTTTTTTTTATTAAACATGTATGCAAGTATGCAAAATTAATACTCATTTCAAACCCTACAATTCACGAATCTATTTGCTTTTCAGACAGTATGTGTATGATACAAGCTATTTTTTCCATTCTTTGAATTAAACTCTTTTAATTATCTATTTGATTGTCATAGTTCAATAATCGTGTAAAAAATAACATTTTAATAAACTTATTCATTTAATAAACTTTTTCAATGCTTTGTATTATTAGTATTTACAATTTTAATATCGATTGAACAAGATATGTACAAATACGATTCATTTTTTTTCAAATTTCGTTGTGGGTAGGGATTCCCCGAAACCCGTAGACACTTGCATGGGTACGAAATGGGTGTGAAAATATATCCGAAACATCAAATGGGGATTCCCCGAATCCGGCCCCGAAAACTTTTGGGTGCGGAGTGGGGGATATATCACCCTCCCCCGCCCCGCCCCATTGACATCCCTAATAGATATCCGATAGATAACTGGAAATTTCGTTGTATCCATCGTTATGCGGTAACTTTATAAACTGCTACCATTGAGACCATTGCTAATATTTTTCAGGTATAATTTAGGAGTCCTCTACCTTTTAAAATTGGACATTCATGTGTTATTTAAAGGTCTTCTAGTTTCACTGATTTCTATTGGGCTTCTATTACATATCTATTGGATATCTGATAGTTAAATAAACTCGACAAAAGTATATCATCATGGATCTACTTTTGAAGATAAAAAAGTGACGAACAAAAAACTCTAAGGCAACATGTCGAAGAAATGAACGGTTTGAGAGATAAATGCAAAACAAATTAAAAACTTTAAAAATAAAGTGGCACAGTCTGCGTGTATAGAGGGTGAGGGGAGGGTGTAACACCCCGAGTTTTACCGACTGTCCCCACAAACAAACACGAGTCTTTAGTGTGAGCTTTGTCCTCACTCACTCACTTCCTGAAAATTACTTCCCAGGAGGTCACCCATCACGAGATTGCTCCAAGTCATGCACGCTCAACTTTGGAGTTCTCCCGAGTAGGCTCCCAAAAAGAAGGTGCACCTTGTTGGTATATGTAGTACCAGTCAAATCTCTTAAGTCTGTGATGCAGAGGAAGGAAAGAAAAGTGATAAACAATCTAAATCCATTGAAATTGCAACCTCAACGAAAATCGATTCTTCTAAAAACCTTAGAAATCGCAACCTCTAAGATAGTTAGGCTTCTAAAAACTCTAGAAATCGCAACCTCTATGAGAATTTAGAAAAATAATAAGACGCATCTTATTGAACAAAAATCATCATAATCAAAAACTCCTTTGCTCTTCCTTACAATTACATATTTATATCCATACAAAACGACTCTTCATATACTAAATTAAATGACTTCTAATGACTTTTATTAATCCTACATAATTATTTGTAACCTACATGACTCTTGAAATTCCAAATACATTGAATCCCTCTCAACCACATCATTCTTCCCCTTTCGTCCTCGAATTTCATAATGATAAAAAAACTAAAAAAAATCCTAAACTTTTTTTTATATATTTTTTGTAACTATAATGTAAAAAAGAAAATAAAAAAGGGTAGGTACGATCCTCGCTGATGCAACATTGCTAGTCTCCCCCTCTTCGATAATCTCGGTCCCTCTAATGACGGAGCTATACTTCGACTGTCGTTAGGCTATGAAACTGATTCAATATTGCGGGTCTCCTCTTCAGTAATCTCCATTGCCATTAGGGTTTGATACCAACTAATGCAGCGAAAGGAACGAAAAGTGATAAACAATCTGAATCCTTTAAAAACACAACCTCAACGGAAATCGATTCTTCTAAAAACCTTAGAAATCGCAACCTGTAAGATAGTTAGGCTTCTAAAAACTCTAGAAATTGCAACCTCTATGAGAATTTTGAAAAATAATAAGACGCATCTTATTGAATAAAAATCATCATAATCAAAAACTCCTTTGCTCTTCCTTACAATTACATATTTATATCCATACAAAATGACTCTTCATATACTAAATTAAATGACTTCTAATGACTCTTATTAATCCTACATAGTTATTTGTAACCTACATGTCTCTTAAAATTCCAAATACATTGAATCCCTCTCAACCACATCAGTCTCTCTCAATTGTAATGTCCTATACCATCACAATCTCGAAATCCTTAACCGGTCTCAATTGTACCATCCCATACCAGCAAAGTCTCGAAACCCTCTCTTTTGGGTGTGGATTCGGTTCATTCATGTCCCCATCGACATCCTTCATGGCCGCTCTTTGCTCAGGTCTTCTACCCCGGCGCCACCCCTCTTAGGATCGGGTGGTTACAGAGGGGTTTTGTAATTATTTTGCAAGGATGACATACTTGGAAATATTTTCTTTTTTTATAGGATTTTACCCAAATTATTTTATCTTTTTTGCCTATTTGTGTAAAAGCCCCAATAAATAATGCGAAATTGGCCCCTTATGTGTTCAAAAATATCGAACAATATAAATATCTTGTTGACCTATTTACATACGTGACAAAATTTTATTTGTTAGGTTTGATGATGGATTTCATGCTTCATAATTAGGAAGTTCCAAATATTCACTTTCCGAAATGGAAGTTTACCATACTTTATAATTACTACCAAAAGATTGATCCATTTTTTTACTCTTCCATAGATTTGTTATTGTTGACAAATCAAGAAAAATGCTAAGCAAAAGGGTTTAAACTTCAGTTGTAGGCATAATATATAGAGGAGATTTGGGTTTATGGGAGCAAAGAGGTTTAAAAGAGAGGATTAAGAATGATGATGGGTCAATTTCACGCATAGTACATTAACTATTCCTATAATCTCAATTTCATACATGAACTTTGTTTTTGTTCATTATCATACATGAACTTATATGTAACCTTTCAATATAGTTATTTAACCTACTAATTCAAGTCACCTTATACATTTCACTACTTTGACTCATTTGAAGACTAAAGTGGACCCTATTCCTAATATGTTACTCATTTACTCATTATGCCTTCATATTTCTCTCCATATCTGTTTCTTTCTCTCTACTAATATTTTGCAAGTTGCAACGGTTTACATGCCCCCTTGAATGGTTTTTATACAAATTCATTAATATCATAGTTTTTTAATTCCAGTAAGCAAAAGATAATACAATTGATAAAACCAAACTTTGCTTAAGAATTTTGCCCAGTTAGTCTTATCATTTTAATTGGTGGTAGTGTTGTGTACAAACAAAGAGGTACTGGTGCTATCCAGTTTTTATCTTTCTATCCTTCCTCTCCTCCTCAAAAATTTACTGTAGACATAAACTCGGCATATATGACCAATAGGAGAGTACCAATAGAGTAGGCCAATGAAGTTGGGCTTTTCTTCTTATTCTGTGTATTAACTCTATTTATAATGATAGTATTAGAATATATTTAGCTTGCAGTATATTGCAATGCAAGTGAAATTCATAAGCAGGTGAATTTTATCTTATTTTAAAGCAAATCAAGTAAAATTTGGTTAGTAGTGATGTTAGGAACCCATTAATTAAGATCGCAGATACCAATTGAGTGTAGCTCAATTGGTACACCACTCAATGTTAGTGGTGGTAGGTCCTAGGTTCAATACATAGCCTCTTCAAAATTCTTTTTAAAAAAAGGTTGCAGGTCGCAGAAAAAAATATTATATTTTGAAACATGTATCTGTGGCACACTTCCGGAAAAAAAACTAAGATTGGAATTATTTTGCACGATTTTTATCATAAATTTATACTATTATAGTTAGGTAGGTTGCACATAAAAGAAAAGTGATAAAATTGATAGAAATAAAGAAGGAAAGTCTACAAATATAATGGGTAATATATCGTGAGTGGGGTCCATTTTAGTTTCCAAATGAGTCTAACTTGTGACATGTACTAGGTGACTTGAAGTAGTAGGTTAAATGACTATATTGAAAGGTTTCATACAAGTTCATGTATAATAATGAACAAAAACAAAGTTCATGTATGAAATTGAGATTATAGTTATAGTTGATCTACTATTAGTGAAATTAACCCAATGATGATGCTGAAATTGTGGAGTTCGAGGTTGGTGTTATTGCTGTCGATGACCGTCGATGATCGAAAATCAGGGCGGAAATACTTTGAGAAGGAGGGCATGCAGTTGATGCTGCTGTTGCAATTGCTTTATGAGTCAGTGTTGTTAATCCGATGTCAAGTGGAGTTGGGGGAGGCTCATTTATGGTTGTAAAGTCTTCCTCTGCTCTCAAAGGTCAAGCTTTTGATATGAGAGAAATGGTTCCTTTAGCTGCTTCAAAGTTCAATACTTCTCTAATTCTCTTTTAACTTAATGCTTAATGCATTAGTGTCTCTCTTAACTTGGCTTTAAACGCCTATCTGAACTTAGTTGTTCCAAATAATATCTGAACTTGCTTAGAGCGCACCTCTAGATCCTTAAATTGTATGTGTTAACATCTGGCTGGAGAGAAAAAAATTAGAAAAATGACATATTTGAAAGTCAAAGCAACTGGAAATTGACTTGTGGCATTCGTGGGGCAAACAACATACTTATGACGATTTGGCAATTTCTTTTATATAATTGTAACAAGCAGAATATGTATGCAAGCAACATTGATGATAAGTATTCGGGGCATCTCTCGATCGGAGTTCCAGGCGAGATCGCTGACCTTCATAAAGCTTGGTTATAGCATGGCCGCTTGCCATGGAAAAAACTATTCCAACCTGCCATAGTACTCGCAAAAGACGCCTTCATTATCCTCCCTTCTCCTGGGAAAGCCATAGCTAAATCTACCAAAAAAATCATGGACGATCCTAGGTTTTGGGCTGTATTTGCACCGAATGGCAAGTTGTTACAACCTGGTGATACATGCTACAATATAAAGCCAGCCAATAGTCTCGAGGCAATTGCTGAAGAGGGCCCATAAGCCTTTTATAATGGAACTCTTGGCAAGAAATTAGTCGAGGTTATTAGAAAGGTGGGTGGATTGTTAACAATGGATGATCTCAAGAATTACAAAGTGGATATAACCGATGCCACGACCGCCAATGCTATGGGTTATACCATTTATGGAATGCGGCCTCCTTCAGGCGGACACTCGGGTTAGCAATGGTGGGGATTTTGTCTTTTTCCTCTTCAATTTTTTGATAGCTTCTTTTTCTTATGTAGACTGAGTTTTTAAATGAATTTTAATATCACACAGGTTTTGAACATTTTGGATAGCTATTGAACTAGAGATTTTGTAAAGGGAGATCTCGGTCTACATCGGTTAATCAAAGCATTGAAACACATGTTCGCTATTCAAATGAACTTTGCTGACCCGAGATTCATAAACATAGATACTTATATCTCCCAAATGCGTTCCCCTTCTTAAGTTGCTCAAATTCGATGAAAAATAGTTGATAATACTACCTTTCCTCCCAAGTATTACATGGGAAGGTATTAGCTAAGCGATTTGACTAAAAATAAATCCCCTAATCATCATAGATTGTTAATTATCTATAGCTATTAGTTAATAATCCACAGATGGAGTCAACTTAGGTATTAAGGAACTAGCCATTTCTGCATTGTTGATGCTGATCGAAATGCTGTATCGATGAATACCATGATAAATTACAGTTTTGGGGCTGGAATTCTCTATCCTTTGACTTAAATCGTGCTTAATAATGAGATGAGCAATTTTCTTGTACAGACTAAAATAACCCCCGACATGCTTCCCCCTGCACTCGCAAAATATATCGAACCCAAGAAGAGACCTTTGTCTTCTTTAGCCCCTCTAATTGTCACCAAGGTTCAGCTTTTACTGTTCTACGGTGTTTTTTTTACTGAAAGTAAGAAATGGGTGGTTAATTTATTGTATGATCGATGCAGGATGATCAGGTGGTACGGGTGTTAGGCGGTAGTGCAGGAATGGAAATTATTCCAGTTGTAGTGCAAGTTTTTGTTAATCATTTTGTGTTGGAGATTGAACCTTTAACTGCAGTTCAAAGAGCAAGGATCTACCACAAGGTTTCCGAGTTAAATATATTTTGGCGTAATGCATCAGTAACCTAATGCCTCCCTAAATAGCTCAAAGTCACCCCGTAGTTCCTCAACTTTAAAAAAGTGCACCACTTTGCTCCATGAATGCCACATGTTAGCTTATGATTGATTCGAAACATGGCATTCAAGGAGCAAGATGACACACTTTTTGAAAATCAATGGAGTTATGGTGTTTAGGGAGACAATAGGTTTTTTGGGATAAGTTAAGTACTTACTGATGCATTAAGGCTTTAAACTGTAAACAGACCATTGGCGCATCCTTGCTTTGTGCAGTTAATCCTAAACACCGTAAGGTTTGAGAATTGGACTGTTATTAATGGCGATCATATAGAACTTGCTGAGGAAATAAAAACGTCAATGAGGGAAAAAGGGCACGAATTGAAGGCAATGCAAAATGGTGCTATTGGGCAACTTGTAGTTCAAAACCTCAAAAACCTAATCGTTAAGGACGGAGAAAACGAGGGACATTCTTATGGAAACCGAATTTTGCATGGAATGCTTACTGCAGTAAGTGATCCTAGAAAAGATGGGAGACCAGTTGCTGTATAATTGAACAAATTGAGGGATATTGGCAGAATCCACATTTTAGTATATGAAAATGTATACATATAGCTTATGAATAATAGGCTAATGGAATTAAAATCTTGTCCCGTCTGAAGTTGGCCTGAATGACCGACTGCCTAAATGAAATTTTCAAAGTTTCTCTTAGCTCCTTGAACTTAGCAAAAATGCATTAATTAACCTACGTCAATTTTTATTCAGTTTGACTTTTTAAAGATGTCATGTTCCTGATTTTTCTCTCACCAATAAGAAGCTAACATATGGCGATCGGGGTCGGGCAGCAAACTGATGCACTTTTGCAAAGTTCAGAGGGCTAGGAGGAGAAACTTTAACCTAAAATCTTTACACTTAACCTAAAATCTTGAGGGATTAGTCTTTGATTATTACTTAAGGGATGGTTGGAGAATTTTGGCTTAGATTTAGGATCCGAGCATTGTGACCGAGCTTGAAGGATTGAAACGGCTGAACCCTGATCTTGATCTATGTGTTTGGAAGCCGACGCTTGATGGGAAATTCTCGGTGAAAGGTGGTTATTCACTCTTACTCAATTCGAATGTTGCGGTGCCGTGGTACAAATTTGTTTGGAAGGCTTTTTTGCCTCCTTCCCGGTCTACTTTATGTTGGAGGGTTATTCATGGACGTATTCCAACTGATGATATTTTAGAGTCTAAGGGAATTACGTCAGTCTCGCGTTGTTCCTTGTGTGGGCATAATAGGAGTCTCTTACTCATCTGTTTCTGACATGTCCTTTTTCTATGATTATATGGAAGGCTGTGGAAAATTTGTTTGGGAAAACAATCTATACAAACGAGAGTTGAGGACTTGATTATGAGAGCTTTGGATAGATGGTGTGGCAGTTTGTTATACGCGGTTTGGAACGTGGCTATTGTTAGCTATTTCTAGGTGATTTGGAACACTAGGAACTTAGCAAGATTTGAGAACAAACGCCGACAATTGGGGGTTATCTCAGGTAATTGTAGAAATCCATAAAGGAGGTTGAACTTTTCCGGGTTGGCAACACTAAATCGTTAGATGATTTTAGAGTGCTTGAATAGCTTGGGTTCACTATTATGGCAAGCAGGGCTGAGAGGATTATTTCGGTAACATGGCTGCCTCCTCCCCTTAATTTTATCAAAGTTAATATGGATAGGTCAGCTTTGGGAGCTCCAAGAGTTACGGTTTATGGTGGGTTATTTAGGAATCCTAGAGGATTCCCTCATGGCACATTTTCAGGAAGAATCAAGCTAGCATTTGCATTTGAAGCTGAGCTTTTTGCAGCAATTACTACCATTAAAAAGGCTTCCGAATTTGGATGGATGAATTTAGGGCTTGAATCTGATTCCACTTTTGTTGTGCAAACGTTGAAATTTAGATCGGTTTCAGTTCTGTGGAAATGGAGGCTGCTCTGGGATGAGACCCTGTAGAGAGTACAGGGAATGAATTTAATTGTAACGCACATATATAGAGAAGGAAACCGAGCAGCGGATGAACTAGCTCATTACGGAGAGTCTCAAGGGGATAATTGGTGGCATTCTCATCTGGATTTTGTGAACAACTTTATTTCGGATGACTATTCTCTTCATCCTCAGTATCATTTTGTTAGTAGATTACTGGTTGCTTGTAAACCGATTTGTTTGGTCAGTTTTGGTTTCAACCAGTGTGACGTTTGTAATTTTCTTTTTATTAATAAAAATCCTTGGGGAGGGTTTTTAACGGCGGTGGAAACATTTTCCACCTACCTTTTCCCTCTATCGGGTAATTGTTTAAAAAAAATCTAAAATCTTTGTACTTGTACACATTTGATGTGTAAATTAACAGACTCGGAAGATTCATCATATATCATATGATGTTCAAGAAATTGAGTTCAGCTCATAAAGTTAAGCAGAAAATTGAAATCTGTACAGGCCTAAATTTTCCAAATATATGAACCAAAATCACAAGTTCTTCATTTACAAATGGAAGAATATTTATGCATTTTCAAGCTTAGTACATAGAGCAACGACATGAATGAAAATGCAAATTCATGCGAAAAGTGAAATAAACGAGCATATTGATTTACTCTAGTTTTTTCATGATGTTTTATCCATCACCTGTATAGGGGCAAGGATATTGGCTTTGCTGGTTTCAACAACGCAGCCATTCATGACCATCTCCTCTAGCATAAAATGTGCCTTTTCTAAATGTAACATGATGATTAACTCACACTGAAGGCAAGAAATGGACATTTCAGAGTCAAATCAAATATGGCACATGCAAGATTCCAGAAAGAAGACGTACCACATTGTTGAAATGGCAGTCCATGGTTTCAACTAACAGATGAGTGAATTCAAGAATTGCAAGCTCATTCTGTAACAAGAAACATAAAATAAGTGACTTTAAGCTCAAGTTCAAGATAAGTATACTTTAAGAACCTAGAAGGACTTGTAAGCCTAAAACAAAAAATTCAACCTCTCAAAATATGCAACGTAGCACTTTCTCACATTTAGGATTGAGACATTATTTATTGTGCTAGCAGAACTAATAAAGGCTTGTTATTACCCATATGAACCTAGTCCATGGGGTATCCACTCATATAGGTTGGGTTCCCACCCTTGCTAATTTAAAAAGGCTTAAGTCTCATCCTCTGTGATGTTTCCAAATATTTCTCAAAGGTTTTTGTTTTCCTAAAAAACTTATATTTTTTTATTTCTTTCCTAAAATTTATATAAATCAATCAAATTTCTTAAAATATCTTTTGTAGGAAAAGAATTATAGTTCTATTTAATATATTTCTTCATTCATTTTTATTCTTTTTTTCATATTTTTTTAGTAATTTCAATATAATATTGTAAAAGTAATAAATTTCATTTGAACAATTTCTTATATGTTAACTCTAATCATACTTTTTATTTTATTGGACGTATTCTTGTTTTACCCTTTAAAAACTACCTACTGCTAGGGGAGTTGTGATCTCGGGATTCCTTAAGGTAGGGTTTCTTGCGATCTTCTTTCTCTTGCTTACTTTGTTTGATCGCCGGCCAACATGGCCACCGGCCAACTATCGGTGCCTAAACCTCCTGATTATTTTAATGGTAATATCGCTTCTCTATTCAGTCGTGAGAGTTTCTCAAAGCCACAAGGCAAGCTTTGGTAGAATCTGCTAACCCTAATTCGAAGGGTGGTTCATGTACAAACCCCAATTCGAAGAGTGATTCTAATAAGCCAATTTTCGCATAGATTGTGAGAAGTCCAAAAGCTGTGATCCCTACCAAATCTATGAGAGTGGTTGAGGTTATGGTGAAGGGGGGTTTTACTTCGGTAAAAATCCCTTAAAAGATTCTTGATCAAAGAATTACTCTTTGTTCCAATTCTTTGATTGGACGTCTGCTATTGCAAAAGGGTGAAGTGCCATATAAACTGCAGGATTTGAAAGAATCCCTTGGCAAGATTTAGGGTTTGAAGGAAGCATGGAGGCTTATCTCCCTCGGGAAGGGGTACTATCATGTTTTATTATGTTCACAAGAATTGAAGTAGAAGCTACTGATGAGGGGAACTATTGCTTTGAAGCCTGGTATTTTTTGACTACAGCCCTAGCAGCCTGACTTTAATCCAGCCGAGTATAAAACTACTAAGGCTCTAGTTTAGGTTCAATTTTATGGTTTACCATGGTAATATTGGGATGCAACCATTCTTGCTTGTCTATCAAAAGGAATTGGGGAATTTTCTACGATTGATAGAGCAACGTTGAAGGGGGATTTTGGGCATTTTGCTAAAGTCCTTATCGATATTGATCTTGCTAATCCGCTGTTGTATACTCTTGGAGTCGAAAAGGAGGGGAAACAAATATGGATTGATGTGGAGTATGAAAATATCCCAAACTTTTGCAAAATTTGTTTGTCCATTGGCCATACATGGAAAGAATGCAGGCAAAATAAAATAGGGGTTCTAAAAAGGAGGGCAATGAGAAAAGAGGGAAACAAGCCAGCTTGGATGGTGGGAAGATTTTGTGTAAGCCTAAAAAAGAAGCTATTGGGGTTAATATACCTCTTGAGACAATTCAAAAATGTATACAAGTTGATTTAAATTAACAGGAACACTGTGTGATGGTTGAAAATATGACATCAGCTTAGGGTCAATCGGAGGGAACTTCGGTTCCTCCAGTAGAGTTGATAGAATATAATATGGGGGAAGATGTTCCTTCACCACAGGCTATGCAGAAGTAAGCCTTAGCTTCTATTGGTAGGGAGGAACAAGTTTCTATAGCGGTGGATGAAACTTCTATCACTGAGAAGGGAGGCAAGAGCTTGGTGAAAGACTTACAACCTATTGATTTGATAGTGGATATAGGACCTAGCAATCATACGCCATTAGTGGATGGAGTCTTGGAGGAGGTTACTTCATCCGATTCTAGGAGTAGTCATGAAATCTCAGGAGCTAATTCTGGTAAAACCAATCATACTTCTAGGCAAGGTAAGTTTTAGGCTGACGATTCTGATAGTGATGAGGAGGTTACTATAGATAGTAAGGAGATAAAGTCTCCTACTATTCAGACTCCTACTACATTACTAGGCAAATGGTGTAGGAAAGCTTGTAGGGGCGGAAGGGGAAAGGGACAAGCCTTTAGGGGCACAGGACGTTAAAATCCCCTTAGAAATCGTTAATGAAGGTTATATACTGGAATTATAGAGGCATTGCAAATACCTCTTCTAAACAGTTTATGTTTAATTTTTGTAATTCTATTCGACCAGATTTTCTTTATTTGGCTAAACCGATGGTTCCTTTTTAGATCCTTGGCGTCATCGTTGAATGACAGGTTTGTGTTTTGTAGCACAAAACTGTAGGGATCTCCCATCTTTATGGATTTTTGCTACTGACTCTTTCAATTCGGTTAATATTATTTATGGGGGTCAGCATGTTAGTTTTGAAGTTCTAGTGTCGGGTTAAAGACAGTTATTATCGTTTGTGTATGGTAGCAATTCGATTAATAAGAGATGGGAGTTATGGGGGGATTTAATAGGACTTTTGCCGAGGTGCCCATGGGTTATGATTAGCTATTTTAATGTAGTTCACTGTGAGGGAGGAGCTATTAACATGATAGCTTGCAGGAATTTTAATAAATTCTCTGATGGAGTAGGTTTGGCTGATCTTACTCTATAAGGCATGGAATTCACTTGGACTAATCGTCGTAGGGGGGATAATAATATTCAGTGTCTTCTTGATCGTACTATGGTCGACTCAGATTTTTTAAATCACTGGGATAACATTCGGTGCCAAGCCCTTTCTCGACATCATTCAGATCATAATCTGGTTTTTGTGAATTATTGGATTGGGGAGGTTAGCTTTTCTCGGTTTCGTTTTCAAAGTATGTGGCTTACATATGCTGATTTTTATGATTTTGTTTCTATTAATTGGCCTAATCATGTTAATTTACCACCGATGCAAGCTTTCTCTTTTAAGCTTAAGTTTATGCGAAGTCAACTACGAATCTAGAACAAAAATGTATTCAGGAATTTGCAATAATAGGTAGATGTTTGTCAACAGAATTTGCAGGAAATTCAGTCTGAAATTAAATAGGGGGTTTTTAAGGATGAATTAGTGCAGCGGGAAGTGCAAGCTCATGCTGATTTAGACATTGTCTTAAATCAGCAGGAAATTTTTTTATGGGATAAGGGAAGGCTGAGCTGGTTACTTTTAGGGGATAGGAATTTTGAATTTTTTAATCGGCATACGAGAATGAGAAGGGTTAATAAGGGGCTGGTGTTGCTTAACATTAATGGTTCTATCACAGCAGATAGGGAGGTAATCTCTCAACATGTAGTTGATATTTATAGTAATTTATTTTTTGATTCGGGGGGTGATAGTCCATAATTTAATGTATTCGTGATGTTGTTCCTTCACTTGTATCAACGGAGGAGAATGATGAGCTTACTAGAAAACTGACGGCAGATGAGATTCGTCTGGTTGTTATGGGTATGAATGGGGATAGCGCGCCGGGTCCCAATGGTTTTACTAGAAAATTTTATCAATCATTTTAGAGTTTCATCGGTGATTATGTCTGTCGATGTGTATGGTAGTTTTTTCAATTCAGTAAGATGACTGCAGGTTTTAATTCCAGCGTAATGGTGCTTATTCCGAAGGTTGATGGAGCTAATTGTATAGAGCAATTTTGTCCTATTGCATGCTCCAATTTTGTTCTAAAAATAGTCACCAAAATTCTTGCTAATCGGTTAGGAGTTGTGGCTGCCTGTATTATCTCCAAGCAATAATATGGGTTTATTCGGGGAAAGAAAATTAGTCATAGCATTGCTCTCGCCTCAAAGGGCATCAATGTTTTGGATAATTGGGAGTTCGAGGGACGTATGGCCTTAAAAGTGGACATTTGCAACGCTTTCAATACCCTAAATTGGGATTTTCTGCTGGACGTTCTGAAATGCTTTAGATTCTCAACTCAATTTCGGGATTGGATTGCTGAATCGGATTTCTTTGGACATTAATAGAAAGTTAACAGGTTATTTCTCTTGCTCTAGGGGAGTGCATCAGGGAGATCCTTTATCTCCTTTGATGTTTTGTATTGTAGAGGAATTTCTTAGTCTTTCGATGTCGCGCCTTGTGCAAGAGGGATCTTTCTCTGCAATGAGGTACACCTCTGACTCTTTTTTTCCCTCGCATTTGCTCTATGCTGATGATGTGGTAATTTTTGGAGCTACTACAAAACAGAATTTCAATGTTTTGAAACGTTTATTTGATGAGTATGCGGCTATATCGGGACAAGTTATGAACTGGGGAAATCATGTGTTTACTTCGGCAAGGGTGTTACTATAGCAAGGTCTAGGCAACTTGCAAACATTCTTGGAGTGACAGGATTGGATAATCCATTTCTATATCTTGGTATGCTACTTTTCGAAGGTATCCCTCCCCGTTTTGCTTTGAGGGCATTGGCGGATAGAATTTTAAGTAAATTTGTTGGGTGGAAAGGCAGTTCATTGTCATTGGTCGGGCATGTTTATTTGGTTAAATCGGTCATCCAGAGCTCTTTTATTCATTCATTCTTATTTATTTATGGCCTATGAGTCTTCTAAAGGAATTAGATAAAGCTATTCGTAATTGTGTTTGGAAAGGATCAATAAACGGGAAAAAGCTAGTTTTGATGCCATGGAGTATTTGTTGTAAATCTTTAAAAACTAGGGGACTTGGTATTAAATGTCTCAAAACATTTAACCAGGCTCTTCTTAGTAAGATGGCGTAGGATGTCTTGGAAGGAAAAGAATATGAGGCTTCTATTCTAAAGAGGAGATTCATGTGCAAATCGGGTTTCGCTCGTCGTAATCAGTTTTTTTCATCTATTCGGAGCTCTATTAAAAATTTTTTTTTGAACTATAAGAGAGAGCTCCTTTTGGCTACTTTCTGGTGGTAAGAGAGCTCTATTAAAAGTTTGGCCTCGAGGTTGAATTTTACGAAAATGGATAGAATTTCTCATAGCGGTGCAGTAGCGGATTATTTAACGGTGAATGGATGGAATTTAGCAGATGAAATCCCAGCTGATGCTAGAACAAAAATTTTGAATTTACAGAGACTTTAGAATGGAGAGGACATTTGTATTTGGAGGCCTGATGTGGATGGGGTTTTTAGTGTCAAAGGAGTCTATGCTTTTTTGCAAAACTCGAGGGATACGGTTCCTTAGTATAACTTCATTTGGAAAGCGTTTCTGCCACCTTCGCATTCAACTTTATGTTGGAGGGTTATTCATGGTAGAATTTCTATAGATGATAAGCTTCGTAGAAAAGGAATTCATGTCGTCTCAATTTATTCGTTGTGTGGGACTAGCAATGAGACCTTGGATCATCTTTTTCTACATTGCCCTTTTACGAGTGCCATTTGGAATGCTTTGGGGAATTTCTTCAGACGAACTATGGATACATCTAATGGAGTCAATGTTTTAATTGAAAAGGCTCAAGACCAATAGTGCGGATCACAATTGTTTGCAGTTTGGAATGTGGCAATTGTTACGGTGTTTTGGATTATCTGGAAAACTCGAAATAACTCTCATTTCCGTAATAAAATTCCTAACATTGGGCCATGTTTATGTCTTTTGTGGAAGTCTATAATAGAGGTGGAATTCTTTAGGAGTGGTTCCACGAAATTTGTTTCTGATTTTGGGATCCTTAAAAAGTTGGGTTTCCAAATTTTGCTGAACAAAAAGGAGAAAATAATTCATGTTGCATGGGTTCCCCCTCCACCGTCTTTCATGAAGGTTAACATTGATGGTTCTGCCTTTGGCTCCCCTGGTGTTGGAAGTTATGGTGGGCTATTTCCTAATGGTAGGGGCTTCCCTCACGCAGCTTTCACTGGCAGAATTTCTTCTGCCTATGCGTTTGTGGATGAATTAAGGGCAGCCTTAGCTGCAATTGGCAAGGCATTTTGCAAAGGATGGAACCGTCTGTGGGTTGAGACAGATTCAAGCTATGTGGTTCAGGCACTCAAAACCAAAGAGCTGGCAATCCCTTGGTCTTTGCATTTTCTTTGGGAAGAATCATTACAGCACCTAATTCAGATGTCTTTATTGGTGGCACATATTTATCAAGAAGGTAATAGAGCTGTCAAAGCATTGGCGAGGCATGGATTTGATAATAGAGAAAGCTGGTCAGATTCACATCCCGATTTCATTAATTCGTTTATAGCTTCAGATTTTGTTTCTAGACCGAATTATCAGTTTGTTTCATGACTTTATAATGACTTCATTTTTATTTTATTTAACGAAAGAGGGGTGAGTGTTTTGTAGGCAAGCGGAGGCATCAACCTAGTTGGGACCTTTGCCCTGAAATTTTCACCCACTCCAAACTTTTAGCCTTTGGAGGGACACACTGTCTCTCTGGGGTTTTTTTTAAAAAAAACACTCGAATCAAACGTAGACTTTATAATATTTTTTAACAAAACCAACTTAATTCTAAAATTTTGTGCTTACTTTAAATATAAAGAAAATCATCACCACATGATGAATGTAACTCGAACCTAAGAATTCTAGAGGTTACAAATTCAGTCTTACCCACTAGGCTAATTAGATTTTCTCGAATATTAGTTTTGCCTTCTAAAAGTGTTACAGTATTATTGATTCCGCTTTTGCATAAATACACTACCATTATCGTCGTCGGTTTAGCGTTATCGTTGTTGATCTCTCCTTGGTTGAAATTGTGCCCTACCAGAGCCCAAATCCTAGCTAAGCCACTGCTCAAAGATGTAGTCAGATGATTTGATCAGAATCACTTTTGACTCGCATTCTTCACGGATATATATAATTCCATCTTTTAGCATGCCTCACAAAATTCATAATTGTCTATCTTATTTTAGAGATAGATATTGCCAATTAGCAATCACAACCAGTGTCACTAAAACTGATGGTTTTTATTCCTATAAGAATATATTCTAAGGAATTCCTTAAGCACTTAGCCTCATTATAACCAACCTTAAAGCAACTCACTCAGATTGTAGTTTGCTTAGTTGATTCGCATTTTATTATTTCACCACAAACAGTGAAAACATAAACACTATTATAATTTGTCTCATTTGAATCATAGTTTGTCTCATCTGAATCAAAGATTCAATTAGCATCATTGTATGTTTTAAGTACAATGGATATCTATAATATAAAATATCACAGCTAATGGTATCTCTCAAGTGTTCCATCACGAACAATTTGAATATTTCATTCATACGAGATTCTCACAAAATAAAAATCCAAACTTCATATGAAGTTTCTCAACAATGTTCTTGTATTACAAAACATTCTCATTCATCCGTATGATTCCAGTACTAATATAATATTATATATTATTCTCCATTTACTCTCTCAACAAAATAAATAAGGTAATATAGATAAGAATAATTTTGAAACTTAGTTGAAAACTTAATATAAAAAAACTTTACTTTCTCTACCCGTGAAAAAGAAGTTGGAAAAAGTCTTATCTCTGCGTATAACACCCTTTTATATAAAAAAATGAATTAATAATATAACTTTTATTAATTCAAAAACATAAATAAATAATATCCATAAATATCTTTCTTTGGTTTTACAGTAGGCCTCTAGGTAACTGTGAGCGGACGACGTTTTGTGCAGCCATAGCGGGGCCGGCCCGATAGGCCGACCTCTTTAAATAAAGGGGAGATGCGTGTGATATGATTGGAAAATGATTTTGCATATTTTAATGCTTAAAAGATACGAAATCGAAATCTCGTACTTAAAATAGAGTCGCCACCTGGTTCGGCTCAACTGGGAAATTTTTATTACGATTTTCCCACCGGGTGGTTGGACCATACCTTAAGTAGAGATTTCGAGTTCGGATGATGTTATCTATTTTTCATTAGGCCAAGTTAAGATACTTCATTCTTTCTTAATCGGTTTAATCCATCCTATTTATTTGTGTTTTCAGTTATTTTGTTGTTTTCGCGTTTATCAAGCAATTGAAGCGATGAATAAAATATTTATAGCCGTAAAAAAAAATAAGTGCGGAAAATAAAATTATTACAAGGCTTCCAAGTCCGGTACATTTTCCTATGCAATAAATAAAATGCCTGAATGTCTGATATATGTCTACCTGTAGAAAATTGTTAGCACGGATATGGCATATTTTATTTACAGTATCATAAAGCCTGGTCACATGGCTAAAATGAGATTTGAACGGCGTTTTTGAGGAAATTCCATTCTTAACCAAATTTTAGGTTCAATCGTTGCTTGAATCGGATTATAAGTGAAAATACCACATGTTATGGGGTAGGGTCTGTTTTCAAGAGGTTTTGAACTTCCATCATTACAGTATATGTTCTAGCTTCGAAAGATAAGCTAATCCGGGAACAAATGAAAATAAAACTGCTGTCTAGAAAGTCATATCGCCGACGATACAACTGATGCCACTAGTGACATGATTTATGTTGCTGGCAACATGGCTGATGCCGCCGGAGACATCAATTCTATCAACGACGACATCAGTTTGTAGGCAGCAGAGGTGGCAGTAAAATTGATCGAAAACCCAAAAATGAATATAAATTGACAAAAATTAACACAAATCAGTAATATTAATGCCAAAGAGCTATGAGACATAGGATTTTTACCTTGAGGCCGTGAATCCACCTCTTCGTGAACCGAAAGAAACACCTCCGGGGAGCTTGTTACGACGATTTAGCAGTAAATTTAAGTGCTTCTGGTTTCTAAATCCAATTAAGTTGATTTTAACTTAAAGACTTACTGACTTTAAACTCACAATCAGAGAATTCAAAGAAGAAAAACCAGAAAAAAAGGATCGAAATCCTTTTTTTTTCTGCCTTATCTAATTCTTATCTCACTAAAATCTATTCCAACATTAAAATCCTAACATTAGATGGTTTTTTTTAATTACAGCTCAAGGTGTGCTTTTATAGGTGAAATGGGGTGGTTTTCGAGGCCTTTTTGACCAATTTCACCGAAAGTAGCCGAAAGGCTGTCTGTGTAGGGACCCATCTTGGGTCATGCCGTTGATGACATGGCGATGCCATCAGCTGTATGGATGATGCCACCGACGACATGGTGATGTCGCCGGCGGTATGACTGATGCCGCTGGTGGCATCAGCCTCCAGCATACCGACAGGCAGCGAGCCTAGGGGCCTAAAAAGTTGCCAAAAGTGGTTTAATAGTGGGTGAAAAAGCATCTTTTTGATTTTTTATGATATTTTAATGGGTATTTTTAATTTAGGTTTAAATCATCGGTTCAAGCTCCTACCAGATGCGTTACCGGCCACACCGAACTGGTTTCTACCAAGTATAAAATTCGCGAGGAATATTATTTTGGTAATAAATATTCTAAAGAGAAATTTTATTTTGAGCATTAAAATCGGGTACACATCATCATCATCTCGCGCGAGGGACTGCAAAATCCTGTGCTCACAAGCTGCCCCTCGGGGGATCACTGCTACCATAGGTCAGTATGATCACACAAATGAGCAAGGGAAAGGAATGACACCTGATGGGTGACTAGTTTGTCCCTTGGTCGGACTTGTGCTTTAGAAAGGATGCCCCTTGGTTAGACTTACGCTTTGTGGAGAGTTTTATTCTTTGGTCGAACTTATGCTTTGTGGATTGGTTGCTCCTTGGTCGGACTTATGCTTTGTGGATTGGTTGCCCCTTGGTCGAACTTATGCTTTACGTATTGGTTTCCCCTTGATCGGGCTCATGCTTTATGGAGTGATTGTCCTTTGGTCGGACTTTGTGCTTTATAGAGAGGTTGCCCCTTGGTCGGGCTTATGCTTCGCGGAGAAATTACCCCCTGGTCAGGCTTGAGCTTTGTGGAAAGGATCGCCCTTCGGTCGGGCTTTCACCTTATGAAGATATTGCCCTTCGATCGGGTTTATGTTTTACAGAATGATTGCCCCTTGGTCGGGCTTTCACTTTGAAGAGATTACCCTTCGGTCGGGCTTATATTTTGTGGAGTGATTGTCCTTTGGTCGGACTTGTGCTTTGCGGAAAGGTTACCCCTTGGTCGGGCTTATGCTTTGCGAAGAAATTGCCCCTTGGTCAGGCTTATGTTTTGTGGAGTGATTGTCCCTTGGTCAGACTTTGTGCATTGTAGAGATATTGCCCCTTGGTCGGGCTTGCTCAAAATTTGAATTGGAGGAGTGATGTCGCCGGCGGCATGAATGATGTAGCTGGCAGTATGGAGCGATGCCGCCGACGGCATGAGAGCTACGTGGCAGCTTTGACTGGTCAAATAATTTCAAAATTTAAACTGAAAGGGCCGATGTCGCCGGTGGCATGAGTGGTGTCGCTTGCGGCATGGAGTGATGCCGCCGGTGGCATGGATTGGCAGTTTTAACTAAATTAAAACTCCTCGAATTCCGGGCGGCAGTTTAAAAGGAAGTAAACTCCTCTTCCTCATATACAGAAACTGTACCCCTCCTCCTCTTCTCCAAATTTTCAATTTTTTTCTTTCCGTCATTTTAATCATGAAGAGAATCGCTAAGGCTTTCAGGGGCAAATCTGCTAAGGCTAGGGAGGATCTGCCTGTTTCCTCTATCAAAGGATTGAAAATTCTCTCTGTTCCTACTGCTTATAGCCTGAAGGAGTCAGCCAAGATGTATGGCTACGGGATCAATTCTCCTATCACTATTCAAGTCCTAGAGAAGGAAAAGCACCTCTGCTATGTCCAGGTAATCCCGCAAAACCCAAATCTTCTCTTTCTGAGTTAAGTTTTGATTTGGCCTTAGGTTTGAAATCGTGCCATGATAGGAGTTATAAGTGTAAAATAGACTGATTTTAAACTAATATTACATGCTTTAGGTTCGATTTTTACCTTTTTCAAGCTTATTGTTTGATTGATTGCGATTTTTGTGGTTTTGGCGTGATGGGTGTGATTTTGGGGAAAAACAGGTTCTGCCCACAGGTAGCGATGTCGCCGGCGACATGAGTGATGTCATTGGCGGCATCAGTCCTTGTAAAAGGGCCCAAGGAAGTCTGATGTCGCTTCTGTTTGAAGCGATATCACCGGCAATATCATCCATGTCGCCAGCGGTATGGGATGATGCCGTCGGCGATAGCACTTCTAGTAGAAGTGACACCAGCAGCTTCCTATTAGATTTCAGTGATGAGAAAATACGTAGGACTTATCTATTTTATTTCTAATTTTGCAGCCATATGAACTGACTTATACTGGGGGGATGGGCACCATTGGCGAGTGGTGGCACCACATTTCAAAGAAGGACCCCAAGCTTGTGCTTGCCATTAATGAGACAGGATTCGGGGATCTGGCCCGAATTATACCAATGTTGATGCCTAACCTCTCTCATTCAGCCATGATGACCCTTACCGAGAGGTGGTCTAAGACCACCCACACTTTTCACTTTTCTTTTGGGGAAGCGATGATTATACCGTCTGATGTCATTACTATAACCGGGCTTCCTAGGACGGACAAGGTCATCCACTTTGATGCTTAGATGGATAAATACCATGTCAAGAGGCCCGTGGTGAGGCAGGTGAAGGAGCTATTCAATCTGAAGCCCGTTTCAGGGCAGCTGTCTTACGGTGAGTTGCACCAACACTAGACCTAGGTAGATATGGTGCCCGAGGATGAGAGTGAGGCTTATGTCCGATCTTTCATGATTTACTTGCTCACCATGCTGTTCTTCCCGATCTCAGGGAGCAAGGTCAATTATATGCTGATAACTACGGTGGAGGACGTAGTGGGCATTAAGAGGAAGAATTGGTCGAGGGCTATCTTAGCTCAGCCGTACCATGGGCTGGATGTGGGAGCCTAGAAGAAGGTGAAAGTGCTTCGCCTCTGTCATCTGCTACTCCAGGTATATTCTCTCAAAAGCATTTTTCTTGATTTTGAACCTCTCATTATTTGCTGATGCTGATTGGTTGTTATTTATGCAGGCTTAGGCCTTTGAGCACCAGATTCTCCCGCCGGTCAAGTTTAAGAAGACCGTGCCACCGGGCTCCCACTTTCTCCCTCATTGGTGCAGGGGTATTAACAAGAAGGCCAAGTATCCTACCAAATACAAGGAGGTTCTGAGGAGCGCGCGGTTGAGCTCGGTATGCGATTTTTAACTTAGTCCTTATTTTTTACACTTTAGAACAAAACAAAGCGTTTATGAACTTATGTTGGTTGTTTTGGTTGATCATTAGTACAGGTCATCCTGGATCCATTCAATGGGGTGGAGAACTTGACAGAGGTTGCGAGGGTTAGGAGTGAGGTGAACGACCGTCGGTTTTTCATGGAGTGTCCTTTGTCCCAGCAGTGGTATCCGGGTGAGCGCGTCCGGGGCTAGAGACCTGTCCCGGTTGCCGACAGACCGGTGCCTACTGATCCTTCTAGGGGCTTATAGTGGGCCCATTTGGTGATCACCTCTAAGACCGATAAGGCTGATTATATTGAGGGGAACAGCCGAGTGATCCCTAGTACCCCTAGCCTCTACGAGCAGCACCAGCAGCGTCTACTCCCCTTGTGTCCCTGCATCCACAGGAATGATATGATTGAGTATCATAATGAACAATGATTAGAGGAGAAATGGCGTCAAAGGTGTCGTGGATGTCGAGGAGCCATGTGGAGCAGCTTGCAAAGAACAACTTTGCTCTTTAGGATACGCTTATTAGGCAATCGCTCCTTGTTCAAGTGTTCCCTATTTACGCCTATGCTAAAATAAGATAAGATGCATGTATGGATGCTATTAATGATATGTATTGTTGATGTTTTCCCTAGTTTGCAGGATTTCTTGGCCCTTTCCTTGTCAGATGCTGATGCAGCCCGACGAAAGTACGAGGAGGAGACCGTAGACCTCAAGCGTCATGTGAGTGACCTTAAAGGTCAACTGGCGGCTACCGTTTAGGAGCGGAGGAGTAAATAAAATCTAGAGTCACCGGGGAGTGAAGATGTCCGCTGGCCGCCATGCATTTACTACGGTTGAGGAGTCCAGCAGTGTCCTAATGATAGAAGGCAGGAAGGAAGATGAGGATAAGGTAGGTGACTGGCTGGTGAGCCCTAAGGATGTTTCATCCTGCCTGGCCGGCAGCGGCGGGCATGCCTAGCATTATATTTTTGTTTTACTTTTTTTATTTCTGCTTGTACCCTCGATACATTGGGGTTTGGATAATTTGGTTTTGTCGTAGGCTAGATGTTTTGGGATATTTGAGTGGTTTGTGCCTTCAGGCTTTTTTATTTCGAATAAAAATGGATTGGTGTTTGAAAAGACATTAAAAACGTAGTATAGGATTGTTCACAGGTTTTGTACAAGTCTGAAATGGGAAAAATGCTTCTGATGTCACCGAAAAATTAACTTCATGCCGCCGGCGGCATGACCCATATTGCCCAAGCTCAACCAGCTAAAATAATATGTACCGGGTTATCTGAAAGTCTATATTGCAGGTGGCATTAGCTGATATCGCCCTATTTGATCCATATCGCCGGCGGCATCACTTACATTGCTGGCGGCATCACTCATATCGCTGGCGGTATCACTTTTCTAGTAATCTGATTTTGACTATTCTATCAATTCCGGTCATGGCAACCCATAATGAAAAGCTATGGGGTTTTCTACAAAGTCTAGGGAATGCGGACTGGAAGAAGCTTGAAAAATTCAGGCTTTAGGGGCTTCAATATATAGCAGTGTGGCCCGTAAGCCGCGAATTCCTTTGAGCGGCACTATCTTTTTGGGATCCAATGGACAACATTTTTTGATTTTCATCGTTCGAGCTTTTCCCCTTGCTCAAAGAATTCCACGCTATTTTAGGGACACCATATCCTAAATGCGTTACGCTGGCGCTGCCAAACTTTCATTTTAGCACATCATTCCAGCAGTAGTAGAGGTTTTTATTAACCATTTTGTGTTGGGGATTGAACCATTAACAGCAGTTCAAAGGGCAAGGATCTACCACATGGTAATTTATATTGTATATTTTATTTACAGTTTAAACTTTTAAACTGTGAAGAGACTGTTGACTCGTCCTTGTTTCTTTTATATGCAGTTAATCCCGAACACTGTAATGTATGAGAACTTGACTCTTATTGATGGCAAGCACATCGAAGTTGCCGGGGAAACAAAGACATCGTTGAGGGGAAAGGGGCATGAACTGAAGGCAATGCCAAACATGCTGAGTGGTGTCCCTCTTATTGTGGGACCCACTGATTAATTAAAAAAATCAAAAAGAGGCAGGTCAGCAGAACGTTTTTTTCAAAAAGTACACAGTAATCATACGCGTTTGTATTTCCTATAAATAGAGAGACTTCTGCCTCAAATGAGTGCAGGAGAGGAAGAAAACACAGATAAAAATATTATATGTGTAGAGAAACTTAAGAAAAGGGTTCCTAAGAGTTGGGTAAGTGTGAGCGGACGACGTTTCGAGCGGCTGCGTGTGCGGGGGCCGGACCCGGTAGGGCCGGCCCATTTTTTGGTGTGTCGGGGAGATGAGTGTGATATGGTTGAAAAGAAAATGATTTTGCATATTTTAATGCTTAAAAGATACGAGATCGAAATCCCGTACTTAGAATAGAGTCGCCACCCGGTTCAGCTCAACCGGGAAATTTTCGGTACGATTTTCCCACCGGGTGGTTGGACCATACCTTACGTAGAGATTCCGAGTTTGGATGATGTTATCTACTTTTCATTAGGCCAAATTAGGATATTTCATTCTTTCTTAATCGGTTTAATCCACCCTATTTATTTGTATTTTCAGTTATTTTGTGGTTTTCGCATTTATCAAGCAATTGAAGCGGTAAATAAAATATTTACAATCGTAAAAGAAAAGTAAGTGCGGAAAGTAGAATTATTACAAGGTTTTCAAGTCCTGTACATTTTCTATGTAACAAATAAAATACTCGAATGTCCGATATATACCCACCTGCAGATGATAGTTGACACGAATATGGCATATTTTATTTATAACATCGCAAAGCCCGATTGGGTGGCTAAAATGAGATTCGAATGGCGTTAGAGGGAAAATTCCATTTTTATCCAAATTTCAAATTCGATTGTTGCTTTAATCGGATTACAAATGAATATACCACTTGCTGTGAGGCGGGCCTGTTTTCAGGAGGTTTCGAACCTCCATCGTTGCACTATAAGTCCTAGCTTTAGAAAATAAATTAGTTTGGAAATAAACAAAAACAACGCTGCTGTCCAGAAAGCCAAGCCGCCGATGGCATCTGATGCCGCCGACGACATAGTTGATGCCGCTGGCGGCATGGATGATGCCGCCGGCGACATCGATTGTGTCTCGGGCGACATCAGCATGCAGATGGGCACAGGGCTTTCTGAGTACCGTAAAGAAAGGGTTCTACGAGAAAGCGAGGTCTCCGGGGAATGTGATGCTAATGGCGGTACCAACGATGCCTCACGCGACATGGGTGATACAGCCAGGAACATCACATGTCTCCGGCGACTCCGATTTCTTGCTACAACAGCGGTTAGCAGTCAAAGTGACCGAAAACTCAAAAATGAATATAAATCAACAAAAATTAGTGCAAAACAATAATAATAATGCCAAAGAGCTATGAGACTCAGGATTTTCACCTCGGGGTAGTGAATCCAACTCTTCGTGAACTGAACAATAACGCCTCAGGGGAGCTTATAACGATAATTTGATTGTTAATTAAAGGTTTTAGGTCCCTAAATTTTATCCAGTTGATTTAACCCAAAGACCCACTGATTTAAGCTCACAATCAGAGAGTTCGAAGAAGAAAAATCGGGAAAAATGGATTAGAATCCTTTTTCCGGCCTTTTCTAGTTCTTGTCTCACTAAAATCTATTCTCTCAATTTTAGCCTCCTAGTTGCCCAATTTAAGCTCCTTCTCTCTATAATTTCAGTCCCCCCCTCTCAATTGCAGTTTTAGGTTCCTTTTATAGGCAAATTGGGGTGTTTTTCGAGACCTTTTTGACTTATTCCGCCGAAAGTGGCCGAAAGGCTGTCTGTGGAGGACCCATTTCAGGCCATGCCGCCGGCGACATGATGATATCGCCGGCGACTTGGATGAGGCCGCCGGCGGTATGCTTATGCCGCCGGCGGCATGGATGATGTCGGTGGCGACATCATCCTCCAGCATACCGACAACCAACGGGTCAAAAAGCCTAAAAAGTCGGGAAAAGTGGTTTATTAGTGGAAAAAAGGCATCTTTATGACTTTTAATAATATTTTAGAGGGTATTTATTATTTGGGTGTAAATCATCGGTTCAAGCTCCTACCGGACGCGTCATCGGCCACACCGAACTGGATTCTACCAATTATAAAATTCACAAGGAATATTATTTTGGTAATAAAAATTCTAAAGAGAACTTTTATTTTGAGGTATTAAAATCGGGTACACGTCATCATCGTCTCGCGAGAGGGACTGCAAAATCCCGTGCTCACAGGCTGCCCCTCGGGGGATCACTGCTGCCATAGGTCAGTATGATCACACGAAAGAGCAAGGGATAGGAATGATACCTGAGGGATGACCGGTTTGTCCTTTGGTCGGACTTATGCTTTGTCGATTGTTTGTCCTTTGGTCGGACTTACGCTTTGTCGATTGTTTGTCCTTTAGTCGGACTTACGCTTTGTCGATCGTTTGTCCCTTGGTCGGACTTACGCTTTGTCGATCGTTTGTCCCTTGGTCGGACTTATGCTTTGTCGATCGTTTGTCCCTTGGTCGGACTTACACTTTATCGACTGTTCGTCCCTTGGTCGGACTCACGCTTTGTCGATCTTTCGTCCCTTGGTCGGACTTACGCTTTGTCGATCGTTTGTCCCTCGGTCGGACTTACGCTTTATCGACTGTTCGTCCCTTGGTCGGACTTACGCTTTGTCGATCGTTTGTCCCTTGGTCGGACTTACGCTTTGTCGACTGTTCGTCCCTTGGTCGGACTTACGCTTTGTCAACTGTTCGTCCCTTGGTCGGACTTACGCTTTGGCGATCATTTTTCCCTTGGTCGGACTTATGCTTTGTCGACTGTTTGTCCCTTGGTCGGACTTACGCTTTGTCGACTGTTCGTCCCTTGGTCAGACTTACGCTTTGTCGACTGTTCGTCCCTTGGTCGGACTTACGCTTTGGCGATCGTTTATCCCTTGGTCGGACTTATGCTTTGTCGATTGTTTGTCCCTTGGTCGGACTTACGCTTTGTCGATCGTTTGTCCCTTGGTCGGACTTACGCTTTATCGATCGTTTGTCCCTTGGTCGGACTTACGCTTAGTCGACTGTTCGTCCCTTGGTCGGACTTACGCTGTGTCGACTGTTGCCCCTTGGTCGGACTCGCGCTTTGTCGGCTGTTCGTCCCTTGGTCGGACTCACGCTTTTGTAGAGAATTTGCCTTTGGTCGGGCTTGTGCTTTATGGAGAATTCGCCTTTGGTCGGGCTCGTGCTTTGTGGAGAATTCGCCTTTGGTCGGGCTTGTGCTTTGTGGAGAATTTGTCCCTTGGTCGGACTTGTGCCTCGTAGAGAATTTGTCCCTTGGTCGGACTTGTGCCTCGTAGAGAATTTGTCCCTTGGTCGGACTTGTGCCTCGTAGAGAATTTGTCCCTTGGTCGGACTTGTGCCTCGTAGAGAATTTGTCCCTTGGTCGGACTTGTGCCTCGTAGAGAATTTGTCCCTTGGTCAGACTTGTCACTTTATATAGTGATTGTTGCCCCTTGGTCGGGCTTTTCACTTTAAAGATATCGCCCTTTGCTTGGGCTTGTGTTTGGTATAGTGATTGTCTTTCGGTTGGACTTTCACTTTGCAGAGATTGCCCTACGGTTGGGCTTGTTCTGAAGAGATTGCCCTTTGGTTGGGCTTTCGTTCTGAAGAGATTGCCTTTCGGTTGGGCTTTTGTTTTGAAGAGATCGCCCTTCGGTTGGGCTTTCGATCTGAAGTGATGGCCCTTCGGTTGGGCTTTCGTTCAGAAGCGTTTGCCCTTCGGTTGGGTTTTCGTTTTGAAGAGGTTGCCCTTCGGTTGGGCTTTTATTCTGAAGAGATTGTTGAAGAGATTGCCCTTCGGTGGGCTTTCGTCTTGAAGTGATTGCCCTTCTGTTGGGCTTTCGTTTTGGAGAGATTGCCCTTCGGTTGGGCTTTCATTCTGAAGAGATTGCCCTTCTGTTGGGCTTTCGTTTTGAAGAGATTGCCCTTCGGTTGGGCTTTCATTCTGAAGAGATTGTTGAAGAGATTGCCCTTCGGTGGGCTTTCGTCTTGAAGTGATTGCCCTTCTGTTGGGCTTTCGTTTTGGAGAGATTGCCCTTCGGTTGGGCTTTCATTCTGAAGAGATTGCCCTTCTGTTGGGCTTTCGTTTTGAAGAGATTGCCCTTCGGTTGGGCTTTCATTCTGAAGAGATTGTTGAAGAGATTGCCCTTCGGTGGGCTTTCGTTCTGAAGAGATTGCCCTTCTGTTGGGCTTTCGTTTTGAAGAGATTGCCCTTCGGTTGGGCTTTCATTCTGAAGAGATTGCCCTTCTGTTGGGCTTTCGGTCTGAAGTGATTGCCCTTATGTTGGGCTTTCATTCTGAAGAGATTGCCCTTCTGTTGGGCTTTCGGTCTGAAGTGATTGCCCTTCGGTTAGACTTTCACTTTGCAGGGGTCGCCCTTCGGTTGGGCTTGTGTTTGGTATATTGATCGTCCATTGGTTAGACTTTCACTTTGCAGTAGATTGCCCTACGGTTGGGCTCGTTTTGAAGTGATTGCCCTTCGGTTAGACTTTCACTTTGCAGGGGTCGCCCTTCGGTTGGGTTTTCGCTTAGAAGCGTTTGCCCTTCGGTTGGGTTTTCATTTTGAAGAGGTTGCCCTTCGGTTGGGCTTTCATTCAGAAGTGATGGCCCTTCGGTTGGGCTTTCATTCTGAAGTGATGGCCCTTCGGTTGGGCTTTTGGTCTGAAGTGATGGCCCTTCGGTTGGGCTTTCGTTCTGAAGAGATTGCCCTTCTGTCGGGCTCGTTTGAAGAGATCGCCCTTCGGTCAGGCTTGTTCTGTTGTGATCGCCCTTCGGTTGGGCTTGTTCTGTTGAGATTGCCCTTCGAATGGGCTCGTGTTTGGTATAGCGATTGTCCTTTGGTCGGACTTTCACTTTGAAGAGATTGCCCTTCTGTTGGGCTTGTTCTGAAGAGATTGCCCTTTGGTCGGGTTTTTGCTCTGAGGAAGATGCCCTTCGGTTGGGTTGGTTTGAAGAGATTGCCCTTCGGTTGGGCTCGTTTTGATGAGATCGCCCTTCGGTCGGGCTCGTTTTGGTGAGATCGCCCTTCGGTTGGGCTCGTTTCGAGAGATCGCCCTTCGGTCGGGCTTGTTTTGTTGAGATCGCCCTTCGGTTGGGCTTATGAGGAGATCGCCCTTCGGTTGGGCTCGTTTGAAGAGATTGCCCTTCAATTGGGCTCGTTTGAAGAGATTGCCCTTCGATTGGGCTCGTTTGAAGAGATTGCCCTTCAATTGGGCTCGTTTGAAGAGATTGCCCTTCGGTTGGGCTTCTGCTTGTTGAGATCGCCCTTTGGTTGGGCTCATTTTGAAAATCTAGTTTGGAGGGGGAACATCGCCGGCCACATGACTTAAATCGCCGGCGGCATGGGTTGATGTCACCGGTGGTATGGTGATGCCGCCGGCGGCTTTGACTGGTCAGATAATTTCAAAATTTGAACTAAATGTGGCGATGTCGCCGGCGACATTACTGATATCGCCGGCGGCATGGATGATATCGCCGGCGGCATGGATGCCACGTGGCAGCTTTGACTGGTCAGATAATTTCAAAATTTGAACTAAATGTGGCGATGTCGCCGGCGACATTACTGATATCGCCGGCGGCATGGGTGATATCGCCGGCGGCATGGATGAACAGTTTCAGGTAAATTAAAACTCCTCGAATTCCGCGCGGCAGTTTAAAAAGAGATTGGAACTCTCTTCTTCCCCATTCTCTCAAAACCGCATCCTTCTTCATCTCTTCTCCAACTTCTTTGTCTTTGAAATTATGAAGAGAATTAGCAAGGCTTTTAGTGGTAAATCCAAGGCTAGGGAGAGCCTGCCCGATTCTTCCGTTGAGGGACTGAAAATCCTTTCCGTTCCTACTACATATGGTCTGAAGGAGACGGCCAAAATGTATGGCTATGGCATTAACTCTCCTATCACAAATCTGACTCCAGAGAAGGAGAAACACCTCTCTTATATCCAGGTAATTCCACAAAAACCTAAATTACTTCTTTTCGAATTCGATGTGATTTGGCCTTAGATTTGTAAACATGTCATGATAGGTTCAATTTTTGCTTTGTTGTTCGATTGATTTGGGTTTAGAGTGGAATATATCAGTCATATTGTATGCTTTTAGGATCGATTTTTGCCTTGTGGTTCGATTGATTTTGGATTTTTGTGATTTTTGGCACTACGGGCGCGATTTAGGGAGAAAACAGGTTCTGCCCGTGCTGAGTGATGCCGCTGGCGGCCTGAGTTATGTCGCTGGCGGTATCAGCCCCTTTATGAGAGTCTGATGTCGCTCTGTTCAAGGTGATGTCGCCGGCGACATCAGCCATGCCGCTGGCGGTATGGGCTGATGCCGCCGGCGATATCGCTTCTAACAGAGGCAACATCAGCAGCCTTTTGACAGAAATGCACAGAATTGATCCGTTTTGCTTTCGATTTTGCAGCCATACGAATTGACGTACACAGGGGGGATTGGCACCATCGGTGAGTGGTGGCACCATATTTCAGAGAATGATCCCGAGCTTGCGTTCGCGATTAACGAGACGGGGTTTGGGGATTTGGCTCGAATCATGCCTATGTTGATGCCCAAGCTACCTCATTCTTCAGTAACGGCCTTGACTGAAAGGTGGTCCGAGACTACCCATACCTTCCATCTCCCCTTTGGGGAAGTTACGATTACCCCTTCTGACGTGGTGGCCATGACCGGCCTTCCTTGGACGGATGAGGTTATCCATTTTGACGTCTACATGGACAAGTACCATGTTGAGAGGCCCGTGGTGAGGCGGGTAAAGGAGTTGTTCGGACTGAAGCCTGTTTCTGGGCGGCTGTCCTATGGTGAGTTGTACCGTTATTGGACCCAGGTGGATGTGGAGCCTGAGGAGGAAAGGGAGGCATGTGTCCGTTCCTTTGTGATCTCACTACTCACCGTACTGTTCTTCCCAATCTCGGGGAGTAAGATCAACTACATACTTATAACCGCGGTGGAAGATGTGCCGGGAATCAGGAGGAAGAATTGGCCGAGGGCCATCTTGGCCCAATTGTACCACGGGCTGGACGTGGGAGCCCGGAAGAATGAAAAAGCCCTTCGCCTTTGCCATCTGCTACTCCAGGTATAGATTTTTTTTTTTTTTTTTTTTTTGAAAACATGTGTTCTTATTTATTGCATGACGTCCTTTGAATTGATCGGTCGTTATTTGTGCAGGCTTGGGCATTCGAGCATCAGATCCTTCCGCCGTTGGAGTTTAAGAAGGTTGTGCCACCGGACTCTCATTTCCTTGCCCGCTGGTGCGGGTGTATCGGTGGGAAGGCCAAGTACCCTACGCTATATAGGGAGGTCCTCAGAAGCGCGCGATTGAGTTCGGTACGCGATTTTATTATTATTATTATTTTTTTTATTTTTTTTTCTTATTATTTATGGTCTATGGACTTATGTTGGTTGTTTTGATGTAGCTCGTCTTGGACCCGTTCGATGGGGTGGAGAACTTGGCTGAGGTTGCCCGGGTCCGGCGGGAGGTGGATGACCGCCGGTTTGTGATCGAGTGCCCCCTGTCTCAGCAGTGGTATCTGGGCGAGCGCGTCCGGGGTTGGAGGTCCCTTCCGGTTACTGCTAGACCCGTGCCTGCCGATCCTCCGCGGGGTTTGTGGTGGCCCCATTTGGTGATTTCTGCCGAGGCCGACAAAGCCGATTATATCGAAGGGAACGGCCGAGTGATCCCTAGCGTTCCTGGCCTCTACGAGCGGCTTTTTCAGCGTCTACTCCCCGTGTGTCCTCGTATCCATGGCAATGATACAATTGAGTATCATAACGAGCAACGATTGGAGGACGAAAAGAGGCGCCTCAGAGGCGTTGTGGAGGATGATGATGAGGATGATGATGAAGATGAAGCACTGGAAGGTGACGTTGCGGTCGACCCTGAGGGGGAGGACGAGGTAGGCGCAGGGGTAGCTGGCGGGAGCGTGCCGATGTCCCAAGGGGAGCAACGTTCTTTCGAGGTATGATTGTGTTTGTGTGTATAATTTTGAAGTCGTTTAGGGACGTTGTTGACGTGTGACTTTTACGTTCTGCAGGAACCCGCGAGAAAGAGGGGCCGTGATAACCAAAGCGGGACCCGACAGTATGGCGTCTCGGAGGGCGTAAACTTTGTGGAGGGGAGATTGGTTAATCCGTTGGAAACCACCTTCCTGTTGATGAACTCTCGAGGCGAATTCTCTCATAGGAATGTTGGCTCGAGCCGGCAAGCCCCGATTTTCGTGCCTGAAAACGCTACCTACGTAAGATCTAATAATCATTTTCTTATTGAGCCATAGATGTAGGTGTCTAAGATTTTGCTTTTTGGATTTGCTAGGTGGCGCGAAGTCATGTGGAGCAACTTGCGGAGAACAATTTCGTTCTCCGGGATACCCTTATTGGGCAATCGCTTCTTGTACAGGTATTTTATGCACATGTTAAGATGGGATATATGTATGGATGTTATGCATGATATGCAAGGCTGATATTTTCTCCGGTTTGCAGGATTTTCTAGCCCTTTCTCTGTCTGATGCTGACGCAGCCCGGCGACGGTATGAGGAGGAGACTGCAGCTTTACAGCGCCGCGTGAGCGATCTCGAGGGATAGCTGGTGGCCACCGCTCAAGAACAGAGAAGCAAACAGAATCTGGACCGTGCGCACCCTGGGGGTACCAGTCGCAGGGGGGTCAAGAAGTCTGCCGGCCGACGTGCATTTACCGCGGCTGAGGAGTCCAGTAGTGTTCCCATGACGGAGGGAAGAGAGGCAGACGATGTTGACGATTGGTTCGCAAGTCCTGATGACGTTTCATCCCGTCCAGCCGGTAGTGGCGGGCATGCTTAGTTTTACCTTTCGTTTTTGTTTTGCTTTTGAGTCCTTGGTTTGTACCTCTGATACATTGGGGTTTTGATAATTCGATTTTGTCATGGGCTAGGTGATTTGGTACAATTTGAGCAATTTGCGCCTTCGGGCTTTTATTTTGAATACAAAGATGAATTGCCATTTGATAAGTCATTGGAAATGTAGCATACGATTGTTTTACAGGTTTTGTACAGGTCCGAAATGGCAGAAATGCTTCTGATGCCGCCCAGAAAATTAACTTCATGCCGCTGGCGGCATCAGCCATATCGCCCAAGTTGATCCCATATCGCCCAAGTTGATCCCATATCGCCGGCGTCATCAAATACATCGTCGGCGGTATGAGCGATATCGCCGGCGGTATCGCTCTCATCGCCGGCGGCTTCAATCTTCCAGCAACTTGTTTTCGGCCATTCCGTCCGTTTCTGCCATTGCAACCCATAACCAAAAGCTGTGGGGTTTTCTGCAGAGCCTGGGGAACACAGATTTTAGGCTCCAATTCGACCCCATGGTTTGCATGGACTACCCTTTCGGGTTTTCGCCCTAACAGATTTATTCCGACCTTTGAGTGCATAGTGTCTTTGATTAAGCTTACTTGTGATGTTTCCATCCTTCGATCGCCAGGCATTCACATAATCAAAAACACAGATGTTTCAATATGAAAGACACTTTTATCGAGTGAATCTAATTTGAGTACAAGATGTTGGCAATCATTTCCATTAATGGGACCCCTGGTGTTAACCAGCCTTTACAGGTTTTCAAGTTAACATCTTAATGTTTTTCTCTCGTGCCCTCCTTTTTGTCTGAACCGCCCTTTTCGGGTTTTCAGTTCAACAGGCGTTATTGACTTATCCCCTAATTTTTGTACAGCCGGTTTGCAGGGTACCGACCGTCGGGCGTAACCCTAATTTTTGCCCAGTCAGTAGAAGGCTGACAAGCGGGTGATTATTGTATATATATATTTTTAGTGTGCCGCTTTTTCTGATTTATTTCTTTTGTTTAGACCTGATAATGCTTAAGCTTGTCTTGGTCGACTAGATCGATGAACTCGCTTCTTGCCTAAGCTCATGACTTTAACAGCCTCGCTTATTTGGTGTCATTTCCGATCGTACGAAGGCCTCTTCAATCTGATTTGAACTTAACCTTAGTATCGGAAGGTCTCAAACTTCTCAGTGCTGGGTCTATGACTCTTGGAAAGGGCATTGGGTATCTGATTTGCTATTGTTTCCATAGTTGTGCTTTTGCAGATTCTCCAAGTTCCTTGGTGTCCGTTTGATTTTTTCATGGATCACCCAGTTTATTCTGACCTTCAAAGTTACGTCGGGCGTTTTTTGGCTGACCTTATTGCAAGCCGTTTAGTTTGCGGGAGTTTTTGGTGCTTACTCCAAAGCTTCATCGATTGGTTTGATTGTTGTCCTGACCGCTATTTTGATTGCTCCTTCAATTCGTGGTCTGCAGAGCCTTTCTTGTGTAGGCCTGAATTAGTATTTTGAATTAGTGGTGATGGGTTGTGAACAAGTGATGTTTGGCTCAAGGACCTTTTGTTCGGTGCCTTTGTAGTGGTTGTTTGCCTTGTTGGTTCATTTGGTAAGGCGATTGCGACATTGGTTACGCGATCGTTTTTTGTGGCTTGTGGGATGAAGGTGCTTGCCTTTAGGCTTGGTGTTCTAGGAAATGGTTGCCCCCTGACCTTTGTTAGCTGAAGGGTTTGATGGGGTTGATTTGTACCGGGTGAAGATGTGTTTCTCTCCAAATTTGGTTGCGTCCTTGGTGGTGATATTGGTCTGGGATTTGGTTACGACGTTTGTTTGACGGAGGCTAGGCTCTGTTGGGTGTAAGCCTTGATTCTCTAGACCAATTGATGTTTCTTTGGTGGCTTGAAGGTGCACCGTTGTAAGGCCATTGAGTTAATTCTAGAAGAGACCCATGGTGTTTCAACAATCCGATTATTGCATTGAGCAAAAGCATTATCATGGTCTTTAAGCACTTTATTATCTCTCATGTGTTTGACAGGGTTTAAATTATTGGATTTGATTACCACATAATATACTCAATTTAATTTCATTCAATAAAAATATCTTGAATACTGAAAGCGTCGTACAAGTGCTCATGTGAAGACGCTGATCAAAGGATACGAACACAACGTAAGTAAGAAGAATGGAAGTGGCTTATGGAGCTAAAAGGCCTAAACTCTGAGGATTGCAAATCGGGATTCTTCGTCCTCACTGTCAGAGCGCGATTTTCCCCCACCATTTGAGTAGATGGCCTTGATGAGATCTTGAGGAGCTTTCGGCTGTTTGGAAAAGCCGGGATTAATCGTCCGTGTCTAGTTGCCAGACTCTGGTAAGGGGCAGGATACCCTTTCAGGGTCGGTAATCTTCTTTTCATCCACCAGTCGTTGGATGGTACGGACCAAAGCTTTGCACTGGTTGGTGTTGTGACCCGACAACATGTGATATCTGCAAAAGCCTTTTCCTTCTTCTCTTATGGGGGGATTGAACTCGTGAAGAGGTTTAAGAATCCCAGCTTCCTTTAACCCGGTGAAGATTACATTAAGTGGCAGTTTCCACGGATTGGTTCTACACTTAGGACCGTTGTTTGGCCGAATAATGGCAACTGGTGCCGACTTCTGATAGGTCTCTTGGTCCACCATGATTTGAGGTGGGGGTGTGGGTGATTCAGTGTATTGAAAGAACTGGTCTTTCTCTGATTGGACCCTTCCCTGATAGCAGTCTGCTGTCATCAACTGACGCGAGAAGTCTTCAACGATGTGTTGCATGACTTGGTCGTATTGAGGAAGCATCGGGGCAGCGGGGATTTTAAATTGTGATGGGGTGACCAAAGTTGGTGGTAAGGTGTTAGAGAATGGTGGAAGAATCGGATTCTGGGCTCCTTCTCTTTGTCCAGGGTAAGCGGTTGGCGGTGACTGCCAGAGTGTATCGTCATCAGGTGTCATGCCCGGAGATCGCATGACCTGGTCGAAGTCCTGTCTTTCTAGGGCCTTCTTGACGGATACATACACTACCTCCTGAATGATGTTTCTAAACTGATCGGAGTTCAGGAACTGAATGATAGCAGCGGTGATCTCCGATCCAAGAGACGGCGGGTGAGCTGTTGCCCCTACGGTGGAGGGAAGGCTAGCTTGTCCTCTGGATGAGGTACGGTTGTCATCATGGGGAATAGACATGGTTGGCTGTGAAAGTCTTGGTTCAAGAGGAGGGCTGCTTAGGATCATGAGCCGTGGGTCAGACCATGAATGGATTGTAAATGGTATGGATGGAATGTATGCATGCCTTCTTCTGGAAGCGGTGCGTGAAATGTATGGCTGCACGCAGATGTGGTTAGAGATAATGCGTTGGCTTATCCCTTTAACATACGTGGGACGTTTGTATCTCACGGAACGATATGTGATGACGCAATAGAGGCACAAGAGAAGTCCTACGTATGATGCTAAACCTCTTCCACGGGTGGAAGTGATAAGGATAAGTTGATTTTTCGGCTCTTAAAGCCGATGCATGGGGGTGTATGATCATAAAGCACATAGCATGCAAATCGGCCCTGTTCCAACCTTATGGCTCCTGCGTAACACCTCTTTGGTAGGATGGAGTTTGGCTACTTCACCGGTAATGGCGAAAGAAGCGCGTCCCAATTATTTTATTCGTTTTGGGTAATCCTAAGGGGAATGATGTGCTAAGGCTTTGTCTAATGTGGCTTTGGTATAGGGTTGTTGATGTAGAAGGTTCCCGTTTACCTTGATTCCACGTTACTCAACCACTACCTGAATGGGCGCGGTCATAGGAGTTTCCGTGTTGGTTAAAACGAGTGATCCACCCACTAGGCATCCTCAATTCCAACAGGGCATGAGTGATACTTTGTGAGCTTCTCAGGTTAAATAGGGTACCTAAAATTACCAAACTATCTACACGCATGAGGACAAGCCGTCATAAGAAAAGAATGAAGTTTTAATTTGGCCAATGATTTCAATACATCATCAAAATCTTTTAAACTATGAAAGAAGATTCAAGTTTAAAGAAATTCCCCAGCAGAGTCGCCACTGTGAGCGGACGACGTTTCGAGCGGCTGCGTGTGCGGGGGCCGGACCCGGTAGGGCCGGCCCGTTTTTTGGTGTGTCGGGGAGATGAGTGTGATGTGGTTGAAAAGAAAATGATTTTGCATATTTTAATGCTTAAAAGATACGAGATCGAAATCCCGTACTTAGAATAGAGTCGCCACCCGGTTCAGCTCAACCGGGAAATTTTCGGTACGATTTTCCCACCGGGTGGTTGGACCATACCTTACGTAGAGATTCCGAGTTTGGATGATGTTATCTACTTTTCATTAGGCCAAATTAGGATATTTCATTCTTTCTTAATCGGTTTAATCCACCCTATTTATTTGTATTTTCAGTTATTTTGTGGTTTTCGCATTTATCAAGCAATTGAAGCGGTAAATAAAATATTTACAATCGTAAAAGAAAAGTAAGTGCGGAAAGTAGAATTATTACAAGGTTTTCAAGTCCTGTACATTTTCTATGTAACAAATAAAATACCCGAATGTCCGATATATACCCACCTGCAGATGATAGTTGACACGAATATGGCATATTTTATTTATAACATCGCAAAGCCCGATTGGGTGGCTAAAATGAGATTCGAATGGCGTTAGAGGGAAAATTCCATTTTTATCCAAATTTCAAATTCGATTGTTGCTTTAATCGGATTACAAATGAATATACCACTTGCTGTGAGGCGGGCCTGTTTTCAGGAGGTTTCGAACCTCCATCGTTGCACTATAAGTCCTAGCTTTAGAAAATAAATTAGTTTGGAAATAAACAAAAACAACGCTGCTGTCCAGAAAGCCAAGCCGCCGATGGCATCTGATGCCGCCGACGACATAGTTGATGCCGCTGGCGGCATGGATGATGCCGCCGGCGACATCGATTGTGTCTCGGGCGACATCAGCATGCAGATGGGCACAGGGCTTTCTGAGTACCGTAAAGAAAGGGTTCTGCGAGAAAGCGAGGTCTCCGGGGAATGTGATGCTAATGGCGGTACCAACGATGCCTCACGCGACATGGGTGATACAGCCAGGAACATCACATGTCTCCGGCGACTCCGATTTCTTGCTACAACAGCGGTTAGCAGTCAAAGTGACCGAAAACTCAAAAATGAATATAAATCAACAAAAATTAGTGCAAAACAATAATAATAATGCCAAAGAGCTATGAGACTCAGGATTTTCACCTCGGGGTAGTGAATCCAACTCTTCGTGAACTGAACAATAACGCCTCAGGGGAGCTTGTAACGATAATTTGATTGTTAATTAAAGGTTTTAGGTCCCTAAATTTTATCCAGTTGATTTAACCCAAAGACCCACTGATTTAAGCCACAATCAGAGAGTTCGAAGAAGAAAAATCGGGAAAAATGGATTAGAATCCTTTTTCCGGCCTTTTCTAGTTCTTATCTCACTAAAATCTATTCTCTCGATTTTAGCCTCCTAGTTGCCCAATTTAAGCTCCTTCTCTCTATAATTTCAGTCCCCCCCTCTCAATTGCAGTTTTAGGTTCCTTTTATAGGCAAATTGGGGTGTTTTTCGAGACCTTTTTGACTTATTCCGCCGAAAGTGGCCGAAAGGCTGTCTGTGGAGGACCCATTTCAGGCCATGCCGCCGGCGACATGATGATATCGCCGGCGACTTGGATGAGGCCGCCGGCGGAATGCTTATGCCGCCGGCGGCATGGATGATGTCGGTGGCGACATCATCCTCCAGCATACCGACAACCAACGGGTCAAAAAGCCTAAAAAGTCAGGAAAAGTGGTTTATTAGTGGAAAAAAGGCATCTTTATGACTTTTAATAATATTTTAGAGGGTATTTATTATTTGGGTGTAAATCATCGGTTCAAGCTCCTACCGGACGCGTCATCGGCCACACCGAACTGGATTCTACCAATTATAAAATTCACAAGGAATATTATTTTGGTAATAAAAATTCTAAAGAGAACTTTTATTTTGAGGTATTAAAATCGGGTACACGTCATCATCGTCTCGCGAGAGGGACTGCAAAATCCCGTGCTCACAGTAAGAGAGAAAATAGTGAGGTTTTGGGAAACACTTGAGTGCCACTATTTTGTAATCTCTTGGTGTACCTACTATTATTTTTATAGTGGAGAATTATTCGGAGTTGGTCTCGTGGTTTTTCCCTAATTCATTTGGGGTTTCCACGTAAAAATCTGCGTGTCTTTTTATTCTGCTGCTATTATTTTTCTCGTAATCTATTATTGGGCCTAACAAGTGGTACCAGAGCCGAAGGTTGTTTTATCAGTAAAATCCGTGGATATATTTTTCAAAAATAAATATACCACGACGATGAGAAAATTACAATAAATCCGGTGGCGCAATCCGTTCGAAAAATCGTCGCAGATACGCAATTTGAGTGAATAGTAAAATAGTAATTTGAGGAATAGTATTCCTATATAATACTATTCATATTCGTCATCTTTTATGAATAGTATTTAAGTGTACGGGAGGCATAATGTTACTATTCCAAAATATAAGTATTATTTAGGTATATGGTACTATTCACATATACAGTCACTATTTTTATGAATAGTGAAATTCGTGAATAGTAAAATTTTGCCATTCTTAAATTTTTCGATATGGCGAATGACGGTGTAATGATCAAATTAACGGACACAAATTATTCAATGTGGAAATCCAGAATGGAGGACTACCTCAATTGCAAATATTTGTATGATCCAATTGAGGGTGACAACGCAAAGCCAAAGGATATGAAAGATCAGCAGTGGATAAAGTTGAAGAAGCAGACATTGGGTACAGTACGCCAATGGATAGATGCTAGCCTGTACAACCACGTGAGGAATGAAACAGATCCCAAAGTTCTCTGGAAGAAGCTAGAGGATATGTACGAGGCTAAAAATGCTCAAGGAAAAGTGTTCATGATTCACAAAGTCATGAACTTGAAACTGACAGAGGGACGATCAATCACACAACACTTGAACGACTTTGAAGGATTCATAAGTGAGTTAGCATTCACCGGTATGTCCTTGGATGATGAGATGAGATGCAAGCATGTCTTTTGATGGGAACTCTACTAGATAGCTGGGATACTCTTGTTGTATCACTGAGTAACTCAGCTCCAAATGGAGTGGTAACAATGTCTATGGTAAAGAATAGCCTACTTAATGAAGAACTTTGTAGAAGAGACGTTGCCAGTACCAGTTCACAAGCCCTTGTCACAGAAAATAGGGGTCGAAGCAAGAGTAGAGGTCATGGGAATGGAAAATTGAAAGATAGATCCAAGTCCCGGGAGAAGAGGTCATGCTACCACTGTGGAAAGTAGGGTCATCTTAAAAGGAACTGCCATTTCTTTAAACAAGAGAATTCAAACCGAAGTCATGATAATGATAAAAATACATCTGCTACAGTCACAAAAGAAGATGGAGAGGTGGCTTTAGTATCTCATGATGCAGATTGTTGTCATGTTGAAGATGCAGATACCGAGTGGATTGTAGATTCTGGTGCCTCATACCACTGTGTTCCAAAAAGGGAATACTTCTCAACATATAAAGCAGGCGATTATGGTACTATTAAAATGGGAAATAATAGTGTCTCACAAATGGTGGGAATTGGTGATATCTATGTGAAGATAAGTGTCGGATGCACATTAATACTTAAAAATGTATGACACATTCCAGATCTTCGGTTGAACCTGTTGTCTGTTAGTGTATTGGACAAGGAAGGTTATCACAATCATACAGGCAATGGAAATTGGAAACTCACCAAAGGATCGTTGGTGGTAGCGAAAGGAAGATTGTGTTACTCGCTATACAAAACGCACGCAACAATATGTGCGAGTCAACTGAATACAGTTGGAGATGATGCTTCACCAAATTTGTGGGATAGGCGACTGGTGCATGTTAGTCAGAAAGGGTTGAATATACTGGCTAAGAAGTCCCTCATCCCATTAGCCAAAGGAAAAATTAACCCGTGTGATCACTGTTTATTTGGGAAGCAAAATCGAGTTTCATTTCAGAAAAGCTCTAGAAGGAGAAATAATAAGTTAGAGCTGGTACACTTTGATGTTTGTGGTCCCATGGATACAGAATCCATTGGAGGAAGAAGATACTTTCTTACCTTCATTGATGATTTTTCAAGGAAGACATGGATTTATTTGCTGCGCACAAAGGATGAAGTATTCAAGCACTTTCAGCAATTCCATGCAATGGTGGAAAGGGAGATTGGAGTGCCATTGAAGTGTTTACGCACAGATAATGGTGGTGAGTATATCTCTAAGGAGTTCAAGGATTACTATAGTCAATATGGTATCAGGCATGAAAAGACAGTTCCTGGTACACCTCAACACAATGGCATTGCTGAACGAATGAATCGCACCATTGATGAAAGAGTTAGATCCATGCTCAAAATGGCTACCTTACCTAAGTCATTTTGGGGAGAAGCTGTCAATACTGTTGTCTATCTTATCAACTGACTACCTTCAGTACCTTTGGATTTTGATATTCCAGAGAGGGTCTGGACAGGTAGAAATATCTCATACTCTCACTTGAGGGTATTTGGCTGCAAGGCATTTATGCATGTTCCTAAAGAGCAAAGGCTAAAGCTTGATGATAAATCAGTTCCTTGCACTTTTGTCGGTTATGGAGATGAAGAGTTCGGCTACATATTATGGGATCCAGTGAAAAAGAAAATTGTACAAAGCCAAGATGTTGTATTTCACGAGAATGATATCATCGGTGAAAGATCTACAAGTGATGGTGTTATCGATGTAACACCAAAGAGCATTCTATCAGATGATGCCACAGAAAGAAGAATGCATCAATCAGAACAAAATGGAGAAGAAGAGCCAGTTGTGAGGGATCAAGATGCGATTGTAGAGAAAGATATGAATGAAGAGGGAGTTGAGCAGGGGGAGCCAGAGAACCCCATTCTACCAGACGAAGAACCTCAATTAAAGAGGTCAATCAGAGAACGCTAACCATCTACAAAATACTCTAGTTCCGATTACATTTTAATCACTGATGAGGGGGAGCCTGAAAGCTTCCAAGATGTGCAATCTTATAAAGATAAAGATTGTTGGATGAAGGCCATGCAGGAGGAGATGAATTCTTTGAAGAAGAATGACACGTACGAGCTGGTAAAACTTCCTAAAGGGAAGAGAAAACTCAAGAACAAATGGGTGTACAAGCTGAAGAAAGATGATGAAAACCTAGTGAGATTCAAAGCTCGATTGGATGTCAAAGGTTTTACTCAAAAGAAAGGTATCGACTTTGACAAAAAAATTTCACCAGTTGTGAAAATGAGTTCCATTCGAGTTATGCTAGGTCTTGTAGCCAGCTTGAACCTTGAGTTAGAACAGCTTGATGTAAAGATCGCGTTCTTGCATGGGGATTTAGAAGAAGAAATTTATATGGAATAACCAGAAGGTTTCAAGGTCAAGGGAAAGGAGGACATGGTGTGTCACTTGAAGAAAAGTTTGTATGGGCTAAAACAAGCCCCGCGGCAATGGTATAAAAAGTTTGATTCCTTCATGGTGAATTAAAGATACAAGAGGACATAAGCTGATCCATGTGTATATGTCCAGAAATTCCCTGATGGAAAATTTATCATTCTTCTCTTATATGTTGATGATAGGCTAGTCGTTGGGCCAGATGCCAAAATGATTAGTAAGTTGAAGTGTGATTTGTCTAAGGCGTTTGACATGAAGGATTTGGGACCTGCAAGGCAAATTCTTGGAATGGAGATTACCCGAGATCGAAGGTCCAGTAAGGTGTGGTTATCGCAAGAAAAATATATTGAACGGGTACTAGAAAGGTTCAATATGAAGAATGCTAAACCAGTTAGCACTCCACTTGCTGCTCATTTCAAGTTGAGTAAGAAATCCTACCCTTCAACAGAGAAAAATAGAGAAGATATGTTAAATATTCCATATTCTTCAGCGGTCGGAAGTTTGATGTATGCAATGATGTGTACGAGACTAGACATCGCTCATGTAGTTGGAGTTGTGAGTCGATTTCTGTCAAATCCCCAGAAGACACATTGGGAAGCAGTTAAATGTTTAGATACCTGAGAGGAACTTCAAAGTTATGTTTAACATTTGGAGGTGGAAAGCCAGCACTTGTTGGTTACACAGATGCAGATATGGCTGGTGACCTTGATGAAAGAAAATCTACATCAGGTTACTTATTTACATTCTTAGGGGGAGCTATTTCATGGCAGACACGGTTACAAAAGTGTGTTTCATTATCAACAACTGAAGTAGAGTACGTTACAGCAACAGAAGCAGGAAAGGAAATGCTTTGGTTAAAGCAATTCTTTGAAGAATTGGGTGTGCAACAAGAAGACTACATAGTAGACCTGAGCAAAAATACTATGTATCATGCACGGACGAAACATATTGATGTAAGATATCATTGGCTCAGACTTGCCATTGAAGAAAAAGAGTTCAAGTTGCAGAAGATTCATACAAAAAATAATGCTACTGATATGCTGACAATGGTTGTACCAAAAGAAAAGCTCGACCAGTGCATTGAAGCAACCGGGATGGAGAGTCCCACAATGTAGTCGGGAAGGGGAGATTTGCTGAGTGGTGTCCCTCTTATTATGGGACCCATTGATTAATTAAAAAAAAAATCAAAAAGAGGCAGGTCGGCAGAACATTTTTTCAAAAAGTGCACAGTAAAATTACTGTGCACAATTCGGCCATACGCGTTTGTATTTCCTATAAATAGAGAGACTTCTGCCTCAAATGAGTGCAAGAGAGGAAGAAAACACAGATAAAAATATTATCTGTGTAGAGAAACTTAGGAAAAGGGTTCCTAAGAGTTGGGTAAGAGAGAAAATAGTGAGGTTTTGGGAAACACTTGAGTGCCACTATTTTGTAATCTCTTGGTGTACCTACTATTATTTTTATAGTGGAGAATTATTCGGAGTTGGTCCCGTGGTTTTTCCCCAATTCATTTGGGGTTTCCACGTAAAAATCTGTGTGTCTTTTTATTCTGCTGCTATTATTTTTCTCGTAATCTATTATTGGGCCTAACAAAACGGCGCTGTTGTGCATCTTGTCATCCAAAACCTCGAAAACCTAATCGTCAAGGACAGAGAAAACAGGAGAGATTCTTATGGGAACCAAATTTTGCAAGGAATGCTTGCTGCAGTAAGAATGGGAGACCAGCTGCTGTATAAATATAGCTTGTGAAAGGAGAGATATTAGCAGAGTGACAGAATCCACATGTTAGTGTGTGAAAGTGTATGCAATACTACTGTAATAAAAATCTTTGTACTTGTACCATTGTTTTAAAAATCCCGGCCAAATCCTGCAATATTTTGAAGCTTGCTGCCCAACTTTTCATTCCTATGGCGCTATCAGGCACTAGGCCAATTTATTGCCGCTTAGGCGCCGCCTAGTCCGATTTTTTCCGCCTAGGCGATGCCTAAATTTGATTTTTTATGATACCGATATTTATAATAATCATAGTTTACCATCAAAAAGTAATTTAGATGGTAAAACTAAAGTAATTAAAGTGTTTACACAATAAAATTGTCATTTTGAGTCTCAAACCAAGAAACAATATACTTTATACCACAAATATGAAAGTCCCTACCATTCAACTAGCACGTAGTGATTTTTAAAGCATGATATAAATTATATTTTTGATATTTTATATTATTATAATTTATTTTTTATTTGAATTTATATTTTTATATATCAATAAATATTTAAAAAAATAAAAAAAATACAAAAATCGGCCTAGATCCCTCCTAGGTTTTCCCCAGGCCCCGCCTAGGCATTTTGATGCCCCAACTGCCCGACTAACGCCTAACGCTTTTTAAAACATTGACTTGTACACATTTGACATGTAATTTAACAGAGAAAGATTCATCATATAACATATGTATAAGTGTTCGATGAATGGAGTTTAGTTGTACAGCCTGAATTTGGACTTAAATACTTTTTTGGATCCCTTTTGGTGTCTAACCTATTGAAATTGCCTAATTGGTGCCTGACGCCTATTTGGTACTTCATGTATTCAATATTTGCATAGCTGGTGCATGACCTATTAAATTTTAGAACATTAAGTACCCATCTAACAATACAACACTAAAAACGTGAATTACTTACAACATCATTTAGAGCATGAATATGTTTTGTTAACCATGCATAGAAATGTCCGACTCTCAATGATCTCTAAAGTTATTGCACTAAAATTTGACGAGGTACCAAACAGGCGAAAAGTGAATACGTCGGACACCAAATAGGCAATTCAAATATGTCAAACGCTAAAAGGGCAATTGAGTTACAAAACATGACCCAAAAAGGTATTTAATCCCTAAATTTGCCAAATATATGAACCAAAATCACAAGTTCTTCAATTAACAAAGGAAGAATATTTATGCATTTCTGAGCTTAGTGTACAGAAGGCAAGAGCACGAATAAAAACGCAAATTCATGCGAAATACACTTACTGATTTACTCTACAATCAATTTTTTCATGATGTTTTATCCATGAGCTGTATAGGGGCCAGGATATTAGCTTTGCTTGTTTCAGCCATTCATGACCATCTCCTCTAGCATAAAATGTGCCTTTTCTAAATGGAACATGATGTCTAACTCACACTGAAGGAAAGAAATAGACATTTCAAAGTCGAATCAAATACTGAGCTAATATTGTGTTCAAAACATAAGGAATTTGGAGGCACAGGCAAGAATCCAGAAAAAAGATGTACCACATTGCCGAAATGACGGTCCATGGTTTCAACTAAGAGATGTATGAATTCAAGAATCGCAAGCTCATTCTGTAAAAAGCAACAGAAAATAGGTGAATTGAAGCTCAAGTACAAGATAAGCATAAAAGAATCTATCAGGACTTGTACGATATAACCAAAAATTTAGGCAAAGGACATCCTAAATCCCCTTAATTTTTTATGGATTTCAAAAGTAGTCCCTAACAATCTTTTCAACACATTGAATAAATATATATCTACTTGGATAGTATTAGTTCCCAACTTAGCAAGCGATACGAATCTTGTGAAAAGTAGAAGATTTTTAAAGTGACTGGCGATATTTGAATCATACTTTCAATGAAAACGTTCCATAACTATATATGTAAATTATATCTCTGATTTAGTCACAGATGTCTGCAAAAATTGTGTCATGTGCCAAATTTGACAAGTTTGAGGTTAATAGTTGAATAGGATTGATGAGATGGCAAGTTGTAAAATACACGATTCGAGGGGCTTAACTGTGTTTGGATTATCCAATGGCTCCAAATAAGAACTAACCCTAGCAATTCATAACATATGAAAGTAACTATGACTGCCAACAGAATTGAAGCTTTTCCTTGCTAATATTAGTGGGAAGTTTAGGATCTCTAATACATGAAAATGACAAGGTATATCCTATTAAAATGACAAGGTATATCCCTATTAAAGCCTTATCTTTTGGACTACAATTTTATAAACTTAACTGAAGTGAGTTGAATTAAAACTGAACTTGTTTTGGTGTAAATTTATAGCTATGCATAGCTGAACTGAACTGAATAAAACTGCAGTGGACCGAATAGAACTGAAACGGTCTGAAAACTGAACTGAATTATAGTTCAAAAGAACATTGTCAAGTCATAAAAGAAATTAGCTAGACATAATTGAAATAAAGCATAAACAAATATAAAAAGACATAAAATAAATTATGCAAATTAAAAATAGACTTGGAAGTTAAATAACGATTGAAAATAAAGAACTTGAAACTAAAAGTGAAATCAAAGAGTATTGAAATAAATTGCGATTTAAACTTAAAGAGAATATTGAAAACAAAGCAAGTAATTAAAAAGGTGTAAACCTAGTTGGGACGTCCGCCCCAAAATTTTCACCCGCTCCAATCTTTTCTCCTTTGAAAGGACACGTCATTCCTCCGGGGGTTTTTTAAAAAAAAGTGAGTTATTAAAAAGGTTTTAAACTAAGAACAAAGAAAATAAAAGACTAAACTAAACTAAGAATCGAAAAATAAAAACTAAAACTAAAGACTATGTATGACGAAATGTAAAAGTGATGAATCTCTCTTGCTCCAGCCTTGTATTTATAGTGCTTCAACCACCTTTTTTCCTTGTTAGTCTCTAATTAGGTCTCCTTTGAATCCTTTCTTGATAAAGTTTTATTCCTTTTTAGTTTTTATCAAATAGGAATTTCAGTTCCTCATTTATCTCCATAATTATCATTAAAATAGAAATAGATTAAAAGCATGATTCCTTCCTTAATCAGAACTTCTCTAAAATAGTATTCGCCTTAATTAATTAATTAAGACTTCCAAAATAGGATTTACCCTAATTAATTAATTAAGGCTCCTTCAATGTAAGATTTACCTTAATTAATAAATTTGCAGCTTTGACTTGGTGTGCTTTTTGCTCAAATAATGCACTTGAAAACCTGAAATAATGGAAAAGGAAATAATAGCAGCTAAAAAGATTAAAAATATGTGTTCAATGATACAAGAATGAGCTTAAAAATATGTTGAAAATACAACCCATCAAATATTTTCCAGCAAAGCTCAGGTGGTAAAAAGGTAAATGGTGTGAAGGACGGAAGAGACCGTGAAAGTTGGTGGGGAATCAAAATGGATGGCCGGAGACGGTGCTTTTTGATTAGATCATATTTTTTATTTTAATTATTTTATATATAATCCTATGTAATAAATTATTCCTGCCTTAAACGAAATTATGTGCAGTATTTATTGTATTTATTTATTTATTCCCTTCAATTTATTATCTTATTGTATTTATTTATTTATTCCCTTCAATTTATTATCATATGGTTTATTTTATTCATTTCCATTTTTTGTTAATTTGAAATTTCTAATTGTGGTTTCATTAAGGAAATTCTTATTGGGAGACTCACCCATTACAATTAGGTGTGCGACTCGGGTCGGATCTGAATATAGTCGGAGCAAAGCTCCGATAAACCAGATGGATAAAAAAAATTAAGGAAATTTATTGATTGTAGTATCTTGGGGTTTCTTAGCAACATATTAATAGAAACATAATAAAATGAAAACAACTTTGCCAAAATCTAAAATCTGCATTATATAAAATCTAAAAGACCGCTAGAGATATCTTGACAAAGGAAAAAAAAATAGAAAGACATTTAACAAAGTTTTTGAGCAAGTTGTGCATTGGAGATCCTACTACTCAACTTGAGAGGGGGTGTTGGAAAAACAAAACAAAATCAATTATTTGGGGGAAAATCATCATTCATCACCTTCCATATAATTTCAAATGTGTTAGAAAATGAAACAAGATCAAATGATTTGGGATCGGAATCAATCATCATACCCCAATTGAATAGCTGGCTATACACATTTGTACAAGGAAACATATTTCTGAAATAGAAAAATAAATAAAGACATAATGACTTTCTATAGTTGTTTCCTAAAATCGTTGTAAGCATAACTGGGATATGATGACTGATTTCGATCCCAAATCGTTTGATCTTGTTTCCTTTTCTAACACATTTGATATTATATCGAAGGTGATGAATGCTAATTTTCTCCCAAATAGTTGATTCTATTTTCTTTTGTCAATACCCCCTCAAGTTGAGTAGTGGAATCTCCAACACACAACTTGCCCAAAAACTTTTTTGAAGGTCTTTCTATTTTCTGCCTTCTTCAGGCCTTTTTCCACTCTGATACTATGTAAGAATCTGTGGGCCTGGAGAATGTTGGGCTCGACAGGATGAGTGAGCGTACAAGTGGGGTTGAGCCCATCTAACACAAAGCCAATTGGCTTGTGTTAAGGCTTAATCTACTCCACTTATATATAACTCACTACTCTCTTATATTTCCAATGTGGGATAACCCCAGCGTCTCCAACAATATATTCCTAAATGGCTAAATGTACATAGATTAATAAAGACACTGATACTTTATAAAAGCTCAATTCAGTGTAAACGTGGCAAAATGTCTGGTAAGAAAAATTTTACAAGAAGCTGGATATTTGAAGTATTAGCTCCCAATGCATGATATATGTCCCACTAACTGTAAATTGACACATATATCTACACCCAATAATTTCAAAGATTCCAATTATTTACTGGGTATCAAGCTATTGGATTGGACAAAATGCTCCCTACCAACGGTCAAGCTTTCATACAAAAATATCCAACTAGCACTCAATGTTGAGCGCATGAGCAATATTCAACTTTGATGCTTCAATAATTGGGCTCCCCAACATCCAACTTCAATCTTTCACATCAGAATCAACATCTTTCTCATCTAGCTTGGGAGCTTTACGTTTACATGCTATCGGGTTCTAGCCCCTCACAAACTTCAATGCATTGCTAACGAGTCCATTCATGAAAGCTAGCTCCTTACCAACTCCAAGGCATCGATAATGAGTCAATTCGTGACAGCTAGCTCCTCATAAACTCAAATGCTTCGCCGATTGCTTAAGTCATGACAACAAGCTCCTTGCTCTTTGGATCTCTAATGATCTCATTCCAAAGACAATGTCTAAAACAAAAGATACACAGTACAAAAATCCTTACTTTGTCAAAACATTTAAAGCCTTTATATCAATAGTCATTCATCCTACAAAGGGACCTCTAAAGATGTATCAATCAACAGAAACTCATATCCAAAGCTTTTATATCATTAACACAATAAAAGCCCTCTTCTTTAAAGACATATAAATCATCAATGTCTCACATTCTGTTGCACCATGCAATGTCTCACCTCTTTGCACCATGCAAAAACTCTTTCGAATACCCTTTGCACCATGCAAAGTCTCATCTATTCGCACCACACGAAGGTTCTCTACTAATATACAGTTATAAGATGTATTATTTTGAATGTGTACTCTTAACAATTACATCAATGTATTTTCCCATCAAATTTGGGGGGGGGGGGGGGGGACAACTTGGCACGGGCCATATAAAATCCAACCCAAGCCTATTACGCAGATGAGGCCCAAAACCCACAACCCACACTCAAAACCCCTATAAAAGGGTGATCTCCTACATGAAAGGTAAGAGCTCATCTTCTACTTACTGACTTAGGCATCGGAGGGGTTTCAACCAACCCACCCCCTTTGTCTTCTTTCACTTGTGTAGATCACAGGTTTACAAGCCTTGGAGATGGATTCCGCACTAATTACAAAACTAAACTTCTCTTATTCATTCATTGTCTAAGTCCCCAAATATATATATTATGTTTGAAGTATAATTTTTTAATACTAAGTGACCTTAAGTAGATGCATGTGATTTTTTTTAAAAAAATATGCCTCATTTGGGCTTACATTAAATGGAAAGAAAAATCTCCAACATGCCTCAGATGTGACTCAAACCTGAGAAATCTAAAGGTCACAACTTCAGTATTAACCACTCAGCCAACGCCTCAATCATGAATATGATTTGATGTGTGTCCATTTATAAATATTTACAATAGAATTGTGTTATAATTGATAAAGTATATATTAAGTATGCCTCATTTTAGTAATCATTATTTTATAAAAGAATGAAATTATATTTATGACTATATTTTATGTTCTATATTTATAAATACATCCCTATATTTTTATTATTTAAATGTTTCTCCACAGTTTTGAAACCTATATTTTATAGAAATAACGTTTCCCAATTTTCATTTTTGTGCTACCTAGGTAATGATCTAAAGCTATTAGTTAATATTCTACAGATGGAGTCAGCTTAGAGACCAAGGAACTAGCCATTTTTGCATAGTTGATGCTGATCGAAATGTTGTATCGATGACAACAATGATAAATTACATTTTTGGGGCTAGAATTCTCTCTCGTTCTACAGGCATTGTGCTCAATAACTAGATGGGTGATTTCTTTGCACCAACAGAAATTACCCCCAATATGCTTCCCCCTGCTCTTGCGAATTATATAGAACCCAAGAAGAGACCCTTGTCTTCTATGACCCCAATAACTGTCACCAGGGTTAAGCTTTTATTTTATAGTGTTTTTTTACCAACTATAAGACATAGGTCTTTAATTTATGATTTTGTTCTATGATCGATGAAGGATAATCAGGTGGTAGGGGTTTTAGGTAGGAGTGGAGGAATGTGCATTATTCCAGCAATAGTACATGTTTTTATTAACCATTTTGTGTTAGGGATTGAACCTTTAATTGCAGTTCAAAGGGCAAGGATCTACCACGAGGTAAAAGAGCTGTATATTTTCTTTACCTTTTAAAACCGACCTAAATGCATCACAAGGTACCTGAACTTATCCCAAATATCATATTGCCTCCTTAAACTTTCAAAATGACCTCATAGCTCCCTCAACTTTCAAAAAGTGCACCACTTTGCTCCTTGAATGCCACTTGTTAGCTTAAATTTGGTATGACTTTTCATAGATGTCATTTTTCTGATTTTTGCTATTCAATCTGAAATTGACAAGTGTGGCGCACTTTTTAAAAATCTAGGGAGCTAGGGTCAATTTGAAAGTTTAGGGAGGATATACATTTTTTGGAACAAGTTCAGGTACCTACTAATGCATTAGACCTTTAAACTGTGAAGAGACAATTGACTCATCCTTGCTTTTATGCAGTTAATCCCGAACACCGTAAGGTATGAGAACTGGACTGTTATTAATGGCGAGCATATAGAACTTGTAGAGGAAACAAAGGCATCATTGAGGGAAAAAGGGCACGAACTGAAGGCAATAGAAGGTGGCGCTATTGTACAGCTTGTCGTTCAAAACCTCGAAAACCTAATTGTCAAGGATAGAGAAAATGGGAGAGATTTCTTATGGAAACCAAATTTTGCATGGAATGCTTACTGCAGTAAGTGATCCTAGAAAGGAAGGGAGGTCGGCTGCTATATAGTTGAACCAAATTAAAAGATAAGGTGAGGGATATTGGCAGTATACACATTTTAGTGTGTGAAAATGTATACATATAACTTGTGAGTAGTATACTACTGTAATAAAAGTCTTTATACTTGTACACATTTGATATGCAAATTAACAGACTTGAAAGGTTCATCATATATTATAGGGCCTAATACACTGGGACCCCTTGAACTTGGCCCTGAAAGCATTTACACTCCGTAAACTTTCAACTATTTGTAATGACCTCTAAATGCCATGTGTTAGATTTTAGTAGAAGAGAAAAATTAGAAAAATGACATCTTTGAAAAGTCAAAGAAACCATAAGCTGACACATGGCATTCGAGGACAAACCGATGTATTTTTTCCAAGTTCAAGGGGTAATTGAAACATTTGAAAGATTAAGGGGAAAATAGGCATTTAGGGACAAGTTTTGGGGGGCTCGATATATTAGGCTTATATCATATGTAAAAGTGTTATATGAATGGAGTTCATTTCATCAAGTCAAGCAAATCCTGAAATCTATACATGCCTAAATTTGCCAAAGGGAAAAGTACACAAATGGGCTAAAGCCTATGAATAATTTCAGCAAGAACTTTAGGGCATAAACTTATACCTAGAACAAGCATCATCAATAACTTATGTACGTTTCTTCAAAAACCATAACTTCTGTATGTTCCAGTTAACCTCCAATCCTGATTTCAAATTTCAGTGTTCATCCTCCTCTCCATAATTTCAAATTACTCTCCATTTTAGTTTTCATCTCCACGATTTTGCCATAACTCTTTATTTTAGTTTAGAAATTAAAATCAAAACCAAATCTCATATTCAAATTCAACAAATCGAAGGTGAATCTAAATTATGAAACTAAGAATCGAAATTATAATTCAAATATATGATTAGAAGCTTAACATAATTTTGATTGTTGAAAATGAAAATCCAAACCCCTTCTCCTTCTACTACAATAGATGATTATGCTTTATTTTGTTTTTCGTATATGGTATAATGCTAGTATAAAATTGGTTTTTGTTTGATTTCATTAATAAAATAGATGCTTATATTTGGTTTTGTTTTTCACACATTGTATAATGCTGGTATAAAGTGGTTTTTATCTGATTCTTTCATAAGATAGATGTTTAATGTTTTGTTTAATCACATTTGGTATAATGCTAGTATAAAGTTATTTTTTTTTATTTCTTTCATAAAATAAATGCTTATGTTTGATTTTATTTTTAACACCTAGTATAATGCTGATATAAAGTGGTATTTGTTTGATTTCATTTATAAAATAGATGTTCATGTTTTATTTTGTTTTTCACACCTGGTATAATGCTGGTATAATGTGGTTTTTGTTTAGTTTCTTTCATAACGTAGATGTTTAATATGTTTGTATAATACTGGTGTAAAATTGTTTTTGTTTAATTTTTTTCATGAAATAGATGCTTATGTTTGGTTTTTTTAAAAAACCCCCGAAGGAACAACGTGTCCCTCCAAAGGAAAAAAACTTGGGGTGGGTGAAAATTTCGGGGTGGACGACCCAACTAGGTTGGCACCTCCGCTTGCCTACAAAACACCCACCTCTCTTTTCATTAAAATAAAATCGGACTCAAGGTCTCAAGATGAGACCATGAGCAAATCAGTTACAAGAGAGTAGCAAACTTGGAAAATTAAATACATCAGATGCTACAAAATTAACATCACGCTTCTCATACTTAAAAATAAACCAACAAAGACAAATGCTTAAACCGAGAATGTCATCTAAGCTCATCGTACCTTCAAACACAAATTTATTTCTTCGTTTCCATAAAGCCCATGCAATCAAAAACCATAAAGAGGTTCCAAAATCCCTTCCAGTTCCCATTGAGAAATATTCGCGCTAAGTGCAAAATATCAACACCCGTCCAAGGCATAAGCACCAAAATACCAAACACTTGAACGCTTATGCCCATACCATATAGCTATTAGCGCAATGCAATAAACCATGATCTATTGTTTCTTCCATATCACAGAACAAGAACTTACCGTCTGTAATGGCTTGACAATTTTGACTAAAAAGGAACCTTCTTATTGGTAGTTTTCTATGAAAAACAAGCCATCCGAAAAAGCAAACTTTAGGAAGAAGACATATGTCCCAGACCAATGTAAAATCGGTATTCAGTTTCGGCCATTGAGTCATTTTTTAAAAACCTGAGCAAAAGGACACCGTTGAATACGTCTTCTTCTCCCCCAACATCCAAACAAAACGATCTATTGCCCCGAAGAAAATAGGTTGCCACTGCTGCCCCTGACCCAAGCCAACGTCATCTACACCCTTTAAAAATAATTCCGGACTCGTATAATGTTAGTATAATGGTTGTATAAAGTTGTTTTTGTTAGACTTCTTTCATAAAACAGATGCATATGTTTGGTTCTGTTTTTAACGCCTAGTATAATGCTGGTATAAATTGATTTCAATTTGATTTCTTTCATAAAATAGATTCTTATGGTTTTGGCTCTTTACATCAAGTATAATGTTGGTATAAAGTGGTTTTTATTTGACTTCTTTCATATCATAGATTTTTAATATTTTGTTTAATCACACATGGTATTATGCTGGTATAAAGTTGTTTTTTTTACTTTATTCATAAAATAGGTGTTTATGTTTGGTTTCATTTTAACACCTAGTATAATGTTGGTATAAAGTGGTTTCTGTTGATTTCATTCATAAAATAGATGCTTGTATTTGGTTTTGTTTTTCACACCTAGTATAATGCTAGTATAAAGTAATTTTTGTTTGATTTCTTTCGTAACATATATGTTTAATGTTTTGTTTAATCAAACATGATATAATATTTTTTTGTTTTGATTTCTTTCATAAAAGAGATGCTTATTTTTTGTTTTGTTTTTAACACCTAGTATAATTCTGGTATTATGCTAGTATAAAGTTGTTTTTGTTTGACTTCTTTCATAAAATAGATGCTTATATTTGGTTTTATTTTTAACACCTACTAGAATGCTTTTATAATGTGGTTTCGGTTTGATTTCTTTCATAAAATAGATTCTTATGATTTGGGCTCTTTACATCTGATATAATGTTGGTATGAAGTGGCTTTTGTTTGATTTCTTTCAAAACATAAATGCTTATTTTGGTTTTATTTTTCACACCTAGTATAATACTAGTATAATGCTGGTATAATGTTGTTTTTCTTTGGTTTCTTTTATAAAATAGATGTATATCACATCTTGTATAATGCTGGTATATCATTTGTTACATATCTTCAAAAAAAACTCAAAAAAGTATATCTTCTTGTATCTACTATCGAAGATAAAAACGAGATGTACAAAAAACTCTAGGACGACATATCAAAAAAATCAACAGTTTGTGAGATAAATGCAAAATAAAGTAAAAAAATTAAAAAAAATGAAGGAATCGGAATTCCTATGTAGGAGAAAGAAGAACGTACAAGAAGAAAAAGTGAAATTTAAAAAGTTACCAAAAAGTTAATTATAAACATAGAGGGGTATTGTGTAAATATTTTATCCGACCCCTACATTTCTTAAAATTTGTCTTTGCCAAATATATGAACCAAAATAACACGTTCTTCATTTACTAAAGGAAGAATTTATATGCATTTCTGAGCTTAGTGTACATAGAGCAACAACATGAACAGGGTCGGTCCTAACATTTCGAGGGCCCTAGCCAAAATACGAAATAAGGACCCATTTGATTAAAAAAAATCATGTTAAAGTGAAATATTTTTAATATACTGCATGATTTTAAGGTTTTTTTATTGTATGTTAATAATTTAAGTCATTTACATTGAAATAAATCATAAAATATTTTGAAATTTCTATATACATATACATATAGTTATAAAATTTGAGGCCCCTTTCGACCGTGGGCCCTAGGCCGTCACACTCTCGGCCTATGCTCAGGGTCGGCCTTAAGCATGAATGTAAATGCAAATTTATGTGAAATTCACGAGCATATTGATTTACTTTACAATCAGTTTATTTTCATGGTGTTTTATCCATGAACTGTGTTGGGCCTAGGATATTAGCTTTGCTTGTTTCAATAATGCAGCCATTTATTAATGGGAGGCCGTGTGCGCCCATTCCCTTGGGTAGGGGAGTTAAGCAAGGCGATCCAATATCGCCTTTTATTTTTGTTGTGGCTGTTGAGGCATTGAAGCAACTTTTTGAAGCTAGTGTTTGAAAAGGCCTCCTGCCTGGGTTTCAATTGGATGGATCTGATGTTGATATGTCGATACTCTAGTTTGCAGTTGATACGCTATGCTTCTTACCTACAGATGATTCCCTATTATCTATTTTTATTCGTATTCTTCGTTGCTTTGAGTTAGTGTTAGGTCTCCGTATTAATTATTATAAGAGTTCTATTATAGGTATTAATGCTTCTAATATGGTAGTCCAAGCATGTGCGAACAAACTGGGATGTAAGGTTGAGTGCCTTCCAATTACGTATTTAGGTTCCTCGCTTAGTGTGAGACGTATTCCTGTCTCCTATTAGAACGTGTTGATTGGTAAGTTCCATAATCGTTTGTCTAGTTGGAAGGGCCATTCCTTGTTCTATGTTGGGCAGGTTGTGTTGATGAAATCGGTGCTTGCGTCTCTACCAATATATCTTCTTTTGTTCAATAGGATCCCTTCGTCGATTAATAGTAAGCTTGTTTAGTGCATGGGGAATTTTTTATGGAACGGGGATGCTAATGTTAGGGGCTTTAGCAAAGTCAGTTGGGAGACTATATTGCTACCAAAAAGTTTGGGGGGTCTTTTTATTAGAGATTTTAAGCTTGTGAACTGTAGCCTTCTTCTAAAATGGCTATAGAAACTGAGGACCTCGGATATTAGCTCTTTATGGTATGAGATATGTGTCAGTAGATACGGTTTTACTTCCTAGGTTTCTGTTAAAAATTATGACATTCATCGACTATCTCATATTTGGCGTGATATTATATCTTGTTGCATGCAGAACAATATCTATTGGGATTTCTTTTCCTCTCAAGTACGGGCGGAGGTTGGGAATGGTGTGACTTGTTCCTTTTGGCACGACAATTGGACCTCAAATCAACCACTATTGTCATTGTTTCTGGATTTGTACCACTTATGTAATCGCAAGACATGCCCGGTCTTAGAGGGCTGCAACACTATGTTTGATGGCGTGGCGTTTGGGAGACCTTTCTGACAAAAAATTTACGAATTTTGACATGGGAAAGATGTGGGCAACTGCAAATTTGGATTACTCAGAGCTACCCGTTGTTGTTCACAGAGGACGGGACTGATGTGGTAGGGGGGCAACAACACGTTTGCTTTTTCCTCATGTGGCGGATTATTTCAGTTGGAAATTGGGCGTCCAAAAGATGTATAAACCTTCCTCCTTTAGTAGGGGATTTTACTCGAGGTGGTCGAAACCTAGCAAGGATTTTTTAATGATTTGGGAGGCTTGTCTTAGTCCTAAAGTTCAATTTTTTGGATGGCTGGTATTTCATGGGCGTCTTCCAATGAAGCAGTTTTTATTTGCTCGTTGTTGTTAGGCTGTAGATGGCGCTAATTGTCCATTTAGTGATTAAATCGAATCAAAAGACCATGTGCTATTTCATTGTAATGGAAGCTTTCGTATATGGACTCAAGCGTTCAAACTACTTGGCATTTCGGTGGCCATGCCTTCGTCGGGGTACGAATTCTTGATGATGTGGTGTGGGTTTTTTTCCCCGGGTCCTTATCAGGACTTTGGCACTTCTTTATGGTTTATTATTGTATGGGCTTTATGGAAGTGTAGGAATAAGTTTGTGTTCGATGGTGTGTTGAGCTCGGAGGATCATCTGGTATCATGCATTCATATATGCTGGTTCGTGTTTAAGGCTAGGGGTTGGGGTTTGAACTTTAGAGTTTCAGATGTATTTATTTTTCCGAGCTTGCTTATTTCTTGTAATTGAAACTTATCTGCTCATGTTCTCATCTTGAGACCATGAGTTTGTTTTTATTTTATTAATAAAAAGAGGGATAGGTGTTTTGTAGGTAAGCGTATGCACCAAATTAGTTGGGTCATAAGCCCCAAAATTTTCACCTGCTCCAAACTTTTTTCTTCTGGAGGGACACAGTGTTCCTCTAGGGGTATTTAAAAAAAAACAACGCAGCCATTCATGACTATCTCCTCTAGCATGAAATGTGCCTTTTCTAAATGGAACATGATGTCTAATTCACACCGAAGGTGACTGAGTTGTTGGCCTAGTGGTTAACACTGAAACTGTGTGACTTCAAGAGGTCCTAGGTTCGAGTCACATCCGGGGTGGGTTGGAGATTTCTCTTTCCATTTAATGTAAGCCCAAATGAGGCAATTTTTTTTAAAAAAATAATTCACACTGAAGGCAAGAAATAGACATTTCAAAGTCGAATCATATATTGAGCTAATATTGTGTTCAAAACATAAGGAATTTGGAGGCACAAACAAGAATGCAGAAAGAAGACGTACCACATTGCCGAAATGGCGGTCCATAGTTTCGACTAAGAGATGTATGAATTCAAGAATTGCAAGCTCATTCTGCAAAAGATGATCATCTTCTTCTTTAATTTATGAAATATTCAAAACTGTGCGAATTTGAAGCTGCAGCAGCAATATTTCAGGGTTAGGGTTAGGGGGCTAGGGTTAGTTCATTATGCTCAATTCTGAAAATTGTTGGCTGCAAATACAAATTTTACAAAGTTACATACGGGCATACTTTGGTTCTTAATTATGCTTTTTGTTTAATTCAATTTGATTGCTTGAAAAATGGGAGAAAGAATATATCAATAGCTTTTACAGTCGTTGATTATCCGTAACAAAAAGTTCATTTTTATCAGGAGTAAAATTTACCTACAACACAAGTGCTTTATTTCTCTGTAATTTGGGCAAGCTGCTGCTTAAATTGCAGATGAATAATAAGGCTACACTGAATCAATGATATCCGATTCGCCAAAACAAGTGCTTTACTAAAATAAGCTAAGTAATACTGGAAATTTTGTACAGTTTGGTATAAATTTGCTGTTAATTTGGGTTTAAGGCTATGTACTATTGTCTACAAGAACAATGGTAGATTTTCAGCTTTAATTTTGGCCAGTTTGTCATTGCTTTTCAAGCTGATGTTCCAATAAGTTGCTCTAACAAACTTTTAATACAATTACAAGTTTTAAATTTGAACAACACATTTTGGCCTGAAGGCCGCTAGCAGACATCTTGACAAAGGCAAAAAAATAGAAAGACATTCAATAAAGTTTTTGGGCAAGTTGTGTATTGGAGATCCCGCTACTCAATTTGAGGGGAAGTATTGGAAAAAGAAATCAAAATCAACTATTTGGGGGAAATCAGTATTCATCACCTTCCATATAATGTCAAATGTGTTGGAAAAAGAAACAAGATCAAACGATTTGGGATCGGAATCAGTCATTATATCTCATTTATACTTAGCACAATTTTAGGAAACAATTATAAAAAGTCATTATGTCTGTATTTGTTTTCATATTTCAGAAATATGTTTCCTTGTGTTTAATTTTGGTGTATATTGCATCTCCAACAATATATGCCTAAATGGCTAAATGTACATAGATTAATAAAGACACTGATACTTTATAAAAGCTCAATTCAGTGTAAACGTGGCAAAATGTCTGATAAGGAAAATTTTACAAGGAGCTGGATATTTTAAGTATTAGCTCCCAATACATGATATATGTCCCACTAACTATAAATTGGCACATATATCTACACCCAATAATTTCAAAGATTCCAATTATTACTGCCTAAAATGGAAGTTACCGATACTCTTCAAGTACTTACAAAACATAGTACTCCCTCCGGTTCAAAAAAACTAGTTGTTTTTGGACTTTTCATCAAAATTAAGAAATATTAAATACTCTACTAAAATGATTAATGTACCCTTGATGAAATTCTTTTTCTTCTTGATTACCACTTTATAATTTCATCAATACATATACTCTTTCCTAATTAATATAAAGGTAAATTAGAGAAAAAAATTTTAAAATTGCATTAATATTCTAAAATAATAAATAAAAGAAACTAAGATAAAATCCCCGACTAATTTTTAAAAGCAGAGGGAGTATAAGATTCTAACTACCAACAAAGACATATATTTTCATACATAATATTAGAATTAAATAAAATAAAGCCAAATGACAGCGGGATTACACTTCCCACTTCAAATTAACTTCCTTTTATTCCAATTGTTATAAAAAACAAAGTATTCATAAAAAAACAAAGTATTAATAAGGGTAAAATTAAAAAATATGCTATGTGGTTTGATGGTTTTATAAAAAAATATTTATAAAATTTTTTTTTAAATGTTGCTTGTGATTTCAAAAGTTTTCAAAATAGTGTCTGTGGTTTGAAAATTATAGTGCTACGTCAGTTATTTCAATAAATTCAACATTCCTATATTTTAACTATATTATTTAAGAATTATATATCAAGATTCGAGTAAGATTCGGAAAATTTTTATTTTTTTTAAATTTTTAAAGTTATAATCAAATTTTAATTAAAAAATATCAATACTTCTCAAAAAATTCTAAAGTTTATCACAAAGGTGTATTATATTTTTATTAACTAAGCTGCAAATTTTCACTTTAAAATGGATAAGATTACCCTTCAAAATGTGGTTTTAAAATTTTGGAATCCTCTTTTTACAAACTTTTGAAACCACGGACACCATTTTTTTAAAAAAAATTCACAAGAACCTTTTTACAAAACAACCAAGCTACAAGACATATTTTTAAAGTTTATACTAATAATAATTTTATAAAAAATAGAGTCACCAAATAATACACCATCCATATATTATATAAATTTTAAACACACTTTTACTTCTAAATTATAGAATAAAAAAGTAATTAAAGTTAAAAAATTTAACTATTCTATTCCAATTAAAATTGACTTAAAGAAGTTCACAAACAGCTATATAGGATTAGAATTTTCTAAAGTTAAAAATAACTTTTGAGTTGAACAATATCCAACTATTTATCATATTTTTAATGGCTAAGATTAATTATACAACTTTCAATAAAAATTTTCTCTCACTTCTATTATCACTATCTCTCTCTAACTTTATTCTAAAGTTATTTTAAAAAATCCTTGTCTAACTGCATAATAGTACAAAAAAAATTAACTTTCAATAAATTATTGAAACATGATTTGTTTGCACGAAACTCTAAACCAAATTACGTGCTACTGCAGAATTCGTTGAACCTCTTTAAAAACAAGAGATACTCTTATTAAAGAAAAAGGCATTTTGGGCCATTTTGTATAATTGCATAATAAAAGGATAAAATATGTGACGATTGCATGGTATAGAGGTAAAAAAATAACATTAACACATGAAAAATAGGTAATAAATATGCCACAAAAATTTAAGGGACACATGAATTATAGTGCACGCAAAAAGAAAAATTTTCCCGTATTATTATACAATGACAAATTCTGAAATATAATTTTGTGAAGTCCAAATATTATTCTTTAAATGAAATTAAACTATACAATTTAATCTACGAGTTTTCATGCTTTGAAAACTGAATATAACTTGATCAAATTTAATTACCTTAACAATCTAAAATTCGTATAATGAAAATTTGAGTGAAAAATAAGAATACTTTTTATTTTATATTAAAAGATCCTTATGGATTAGTTTTTCAGGAGTGAAAATGAGTGAATAATAAAGAATGCGTTTTATTTTAATTTGACTGAAAAATTAAGTATTAATTTAAGAAAGAGATATCTATGAATTAGTTTTGAATAGATATGGGCATTAATTCGTTGGTTTGTGAGGTTTATTCATGGCCGTCTTTTATAGTTTGGGTTTGATAAATTAATTGGTGGTTAGGTCTGAATAGGTTTGAACCCGTAGAGGCCCGCAGAAAGTATGGGATGGGCTTGATTTTAGTCCTAAAACTAAAGCCCGGCCCGTACTATTTAATAAATATATTAAATAAATATATATTTATTATTTATATTAATAATAATTATTAAAATTTTTAAAATTTCTTGGAAATTTTAGCTTCAAACTCAATTTTGTGATTTATATTAGAGTTTTGATTACAATTATTAAATTATAATAATTTTTTATTAAAAAATATTTTAATTTTTTGATTATATATATTAATTGGTAACTCCGCGGGGCCGAACTTGAGATTTTATTATTTTATAAAGGCCCGATCAGGTCCAACCCGAATCCAACTTTTATTTTTTATGGATTAGACCGAACTTAAGCTGCTTATTTTTTAATTAGACCCAATTAAACCTAATCCAAACCAAGCTCATCCCGGGCCATGCCCAGGTCTAGTTTTGAAAAACTAATTACGTGAAATCAGCATTCAGTAATGAATAATGATAAACGTTGAATTTCAAACCGTTAATTTATTTTTTTATACTTTATCACTATTATTATTAGATTAATTTTCACATTACTAAAAGTCGGTTTGGTTGTGAATTTTTGCAGCTTTTTTCAGCAGCTTTTCTAAAAAGCTATATTTTTAAGTTTTTTTTAAAGCTACAGATTTGATTTTAGAAAAAAAAATAAATCAAACAGTTTCTAATTATTAAGATGAAATATAAAAATGTGTTGTTCAAAGCCAAAATATGTAGTTCTATCAAAAGTTTATGAAAAGAACTTATTTTGAAAGCAGCTCAAACAGCAATGCCAAACTAGCTCTAATTTTATTGTTAGAATAGCATTCAGATTCTAAACTCTTATCAATTTACTAGGAATGCTAATGTTGCAGCTCATAAATTAACTGGGGTAAATACTCAAAATAATCTTTCAAAAGTATGGTTTCACCATCCACCTTTTTGTATTCCAAGTTGTTTGAATTAATCCAATCTTTTCTTCATAAAAAAATTGTTTAAATAATTAAACTTTTTTTATAGTTGTAGTAATTTATTAATTGTGGAATGTTTGACCCGCGTTTATATTTAAGCTTTTTCAAGTGGGTCCCACGATGTGTGCGAGCAAATCTTAATTGTCAGCCACGGAAATTTATAAACAAAACGCTCGTGCTCCATGAGTACAAAATACTAACGATATAAAAATATCTTTTTTTTTAAATTATAAAAATATTTTTTTAATGAATACACCTTGAACGCAATTAATGTGATTGATCCGGATATTTATTAAATAAATAATACTAATCATAAGATATGATCAACTAAATTAAGTACATGAGAGTAGCAATTGCGAGTAAGTAAATACATCGGAAATAATGAAACTCATATTACGCCGCTTACAAGTAAATAAAAATCAGCTATAATAGATACTTGTAACAAGTATATCCTCCGATGTGTCGACACCCTCAAAGACTATCTTGTTCCGTCGTTTCCAAATAGACCATGAAATCACGAACCATAGTGCTATAGCAAATTCACGTTTCGGACCCGCAATAAAATACGAATTCCATAGTTCCAAAAACTCTCATGGCGAAGACGAAATAGGTAGCGGAATCTCGAATAAACGAAAAAGCTGGTGTTAAATACTAAGACTTCACAGACAAAAGAATATAACATGTGTTATCGTCTCGCTATCCATGCAAAAGAGACATACATCATTCTCCACAGCTCTACTTCCCTACATAAGCAACATTGTTTTTGTTGGTAAGCTATAATGGAACAATAGCCAACAAAAAAATCGAATCTTCGGTATGATGGTAGATTCCCAAATTCTTCTAAATTTGAGAGGGGGTGAGTCCCACCTTGGTAAGCAATAATACGCACAATAAAAGGATCTCACTGAATAACCATTATTAGTCTCACACACCAATGCTAGTCTGTCCGCCACCCATGAAAAATTACACGCCAAGCTAATATCTCCCGTTGAACTTGAACCAATCACTCGGAAAAGAGATGGACACGCCTCATGCATCCACTTTCTCAGCTGCAGACAACGATCCCTAGTTGTGATTCGTAGATTCCTTTTCCTAAACGGTCTACCGAAAAGATCTGCCCTTAGTAAGTACTCACAATCATGTTGCACCACGCAAGACTTCCTATTACAAAGAGAATAGATATCCGAAAAAAGAACACAAAGGGGACGATCCGAGGTCTAGTTATCATGCCAAAAGGATGCCATAGTCCCATTGCCCATAATGACCCTTGAGTTATTTTTGAAGAGGGTCCAAAATGATCCCTCCTTCATGCACATCGAATACACACCTTTCCAAATAGGGGGTAGATTTCGCAATTCAGCCCTTTCAAAAGCCATCCACGAGTCAAAACCATAATGACGTACATAAACGTCATACGATAACGAGTATTGGTTCAAATCTAGTAGTCTCCAAAGCCACTTCAATAATAAATTGCAATTAACCAGCCTCAAGTCCCTAATATATAAGCCGCCCAATCCCTTAGGCAACACAACCGTGCTCCAAACAACCTTACACAGGCCTCTTGTACACACATCTCACTTCCATAGGAAGTTCCTTATTAAACAATTCAGCCTGTCGATGATAGATCCTGGCATTTTATATAAGGCCAGAAGATAAATTGGAAGTGATAACAACACTGATTTAATCAACACAAGTCGGCCTCCATACGATAAGCAGTTCCCCTACCAACCTGCTAGTCTGTTCTGTAATTTCACCACTCAAGGATTCCAAGACGAGACCGGTAATCTCTTCAAACTGATAGGGGCTCCCAGATACGTGATCGGAAACTTCTCAACTTTACAACCAACAAAATCAGCACATGCCTGTAACACGTAATCCTGGACATTGACCCCCATTATCGAACTCTTACCATAATTAATCCTTAGACCCAAAATTATTTCGAAGCATCGAAGTACTCTAATGAACACAGGCAAAATATCCACGTTAGAAGGCAAGAAACATATAGTATCATCGGCGAATTGCAATACAAAAATATCCCTTGAAGAGCCGTCAACCCTGAACCTAGGCAGTAGGCCGTCCCTAACACTCACATCTAGCAACTGTTTCAGTCCCTCAACAGCCAACAGAAAGATAAAAGGAGATAATGGGTCTTCTTGTTTAACTCCTCTCCGAATACTAATTTGATTAGTCGGCATCCCATTAACAAGAATCGAAGTAGATGACTGTCTTCTGCAATTCCTCAGCCACGAAATCCACTTAGCATCGAACCTCATTCTTTTCATCACCTCATCAATATAAGTCTAGGATACACTATCATAAGCTTTGTGAAAGTCTAGTTTCAAAACCAAGCAAGATTGCCTCCGATAATGAATTGTGTGTAACACTTCTGAGGCAATAAATGAACACTCGTGAATGTTCCGTCCCTTGATGAAACCAAATTATGATTCCGAAATAAGTTTTCATAAATAGGGTTGTAATCGGTTAGCTAGCACTTTCGCTACAAGTTTATACATCCCATGGATCAGTGCAATCGGTCGATAATTAGATAAAGAACACGACCCGAGTACTTTTGGGATTAACACCGTGTACGACATCTTAATAGCTTCGGGCAGCCTGTTCAACGTGTAAAAATTCTCAAACAATCGCAATATATCCCTTCTAAGATCAGCCCAAAACCTCTTATAAAACTAAAAGTTAAACCCCTCTGGACCCGGAGCCTTGTTCTCATCACAAGAACAAAGCGCACCCCAAATTTCTCATTCTGAAAAATTCGCCGTCAAACGATTGTTCGAGGCAATATCCACTGATCTAAAGTTCAACGAACTCAACGAAAATGGTACCACCTGTCGTTCACTAAATAAATCTGAATGGAAGCCCCTAAATTTATTAACGATCACTCCCGGGTGGCTCACCAATTCCCCATCCACTTCAAGTTGATTTATAGCATTGTTTCTAGCTTTTGCCGAAGCTATCCTATGAAAATATCCTGTGTTTTCATCTCCCAATAATACCCATGAGACTCTCGATTGCTGATGTTTAACGTTCTCCAAATTCTTCCTCATGGTGCGTGAATCAGCCCTTACAACTTGAAGATCCGATCCTATTACCCCATCCACTAGCCGAATAGCTGAACTCACCGTAAGACTAATTACACATCCCTCAAGTTCCTGAATTCTTTCTTCTAGTAGTCCGAAATTATCAATGTGCCACAGCCGAATGAAGTCTTTCTATTTACACAATTTGAAATGAATGTTATGGTCTGGGAAAGTCGAGCTAAGAAGGGCCCATTTTTATCTTAAGAATGGCAAGAAGGCATTATTATCCCACCATACATTGAGAGAATGGAACGGTCTCCTCCTCCTAACTCTAGCTGGATGTGACGTGAAAATGATAGGAAAGTGATCCGAAAGTGTCGAATCCACGGTGGAGATGCGTATGTATGGCCAGAGATCTAATATCACACACAAAATAAGAACCCGGTCTATTCTCAAAAAAGATAGAGAATTCGCCCACGTATAATCTCTCCCATTAAGAGGTAGATCATAGAGAGCACAATTATCTATAAAATCTCGAAATTCCATCATCGAATTCATTGAATCCCCCCCCCCCCCCAACCTCTCAGAAGCATGCAAAACCTCATTAAAGTCCTCACACAAAATAACCGAGCTCAAGCCCATGATACCATTAGCCAAATCCTGCCATAATTGTCTTCTATTTTCCTGATCATTGTAAGCGTAAAAACAAACAATATGGACTTCAATCTGAGATGAGCTCAACCGAATGATAACCCATCTCTTAGACTCCTATATAACTAGGCTTTGAAATAATACATAATTCCATGAAACTATAATTCCCCCCGAAAGGCCAATGGCCGATACACAATGAGATCCGAAATCATTATGCCCTCAGAATTGCCTAATTACCTGGTCGGACACCCACACAGACTTCATTTCTAATAAAACAAATGCATGCAAGTTCCATTTTCTAGCCAAAGATTTTACTAACACCTGTTTCCCCCCATTATGGAGGCCCCCTCGACAATTCCAACTCAAAAAATTAAACGATATTAATCATAAAATACCTTGCATCATGACCATTTAAGCCTTGCATGATGCCAAAGCATATAAAATAGCCTTGGCGTGCTTGTCTTTAAAAACCCCAAATTTCTTCCCTATCTCAAAGGTCTCCCTATTTTCTGATATGCTCGGTGTCCGAACTCAAAGTCGTTCTTGAAGTTGTTCCTTGCTTGATCGTTGCACCTGCGTGTCTAAATACATTCGCAGGTAAATCCCGGCATGTATAATTCGCCCGATTCACCATACGCCCACTACAATCTGAATTATTGTTGGATGCACTCGAGATAGCATTCTGTGGATGACCCTGTGAGTTCTCCTTTCCTAGCCGAATACCCTGGTTACCCTAAGAAGACACGGATCTTTGCAGGACAGAAATTTCAGTAACTCCTTCCTTCAAAACCGAAGTTCGCAAATCTGAGCTACAGACTCGCCCAGCCAAAATTCCCAGAGAAGGATTGTTGGGGACACTATCAATTAACCCATTTTCCCCAATTCTAAAACTCGTGTTCTGGACTCGATGGACAGAAATTTCAGCCTTCTCTCCCCACCACTACGGGAGGAGCGCCGGGGACACTGTCAGTTAACCCGATTAAACCACCACTCTGATTCAAGACAGAAATTTTAACTCCACCATCACTAGGAGGTAAGGAGCTAGAGGCACTATCAGTCAACCCAATAGGACCTGGCCCACACTATTGGATAGAAATTTCAGCTCCATTGACCTTCTAAGGACCGAAACTGGGGACACTATCAGTCAACCCAATAAAAGCAAGACCATAGTATTGGACAGAAATTTCAGCTCCATCTTTTTTGCGCGAAAAGGAGTTAGGGACACTGTCAGTCAACCCGATAGAACCCAGACCATGATTTTGGATAGAAATTTCAGCTCTGACTTTGTTAGAGCTGGGGATACTATTAGTCAACCCAATGAGCATCCTAGCTTGGTGCTCGACAGAAATTTCAGCATCATCCTTTATAGAGGGAGGATGAGAGCTGGGGACACTATCAGTTAACCCAAAACCATTTTGTGGTGTAGAGTTTGTCTCAAAGGGCAGCCGTCAACTCCCAGATGAGTCTGAAGATGAATTCCTAATAGCCTGTCTAAAATTAATAAAAACCATGTATTCCTTGTCTCCCCATAGCAGCGAGATCTTTCGGCTAGAGCTATCAATAGGCGCAGATACTAAGCAAGATACCACGTCCAAACGATCAGGGCAAAGGTAGTTAAAATCAGGTGTCACAAGTGATCCAAACTCAGCCGCGAGCTTGTTGATTAGTCGTTTGGTAATCAAAGCGGGTGGAATCCCCAGAAAATCCACATAAAAGAGACATTCGGTTGGAACAAAATTAACCAGGAAATCCACACATTCTGAAAAGATATCCTGAAGATGACTCCAATCCCTGTCAAGGAAAGCTATCTTTGCATCAGACGAAAGGAAAGACATAACCACTTAATTACCACCCGCTGGAGCAATAAAATCAAAAGCGAAATTTCTGTTCGACACCATCTCCATTAAGTCTGGAATAACCGAAATATCCTTTACACGGAGCAGACAAGCAAATCTTGCCCAAATCGATAATGGAAAATCACTAACAGTCCTATACTAATTCGGATCCGTGGCTGGAGCTACCACTATCGCGTAGGATCTGATATCCCTAGACGAATCCCTAAAAATCGATCTTGGCTTGGCCTGAGCGCAAGGGGGGCATTGATAAGGTATAGCGTGTTTACGTGATGAAGGATATTTGGCTTTGAAGGCGCGCATCCTGATATAACCAATCATAACTGCATTCAATCTGTAAAGAACATCGTGCATAGGGATAGACCTATTGATAGAGACAAAACCGAAATTCAGATTCTTTGCGTTTTTCCGCCTTGCAACAAAAACCTCTCCTGGAACTCCATATTTTGAAAAAATGCTCTTCAAAGCTGCTGCATCATGGCTGTTCGGGAAATTTTTGAAGTAAATCCTATTACCCTATGGCAATGGCACCCAATGCACAACACCCAGGGCCGGCCTGTGTATCGTCAATAACTCTGCTAAAGTAGGATAAAAATGGCAGTATAAAAAACACGAGTACAACTATCATGATAAAAAAAAAAGATGGTGAAATGATAATTTAAAATAGATTTATAGAACAAAAATGTATTGATATGTAATGGAATGGAAGAAGTAACATAAAACACCGAAATCCCCTTGTGGAAAATGATTTTTCAGCTTATACGAAGAAGGAATCTTGTATTCGGATACTTGTGTTGGTTTTTCTTGGATTCTTGACAATTTCAAGTTAGTTCCTCGTTTCCTTTCCCCATTTTTCGATGTTTTACTATAAAACTCATCTTCATGTAGACGTGAGATTAATTAATTTGTTTGTTTTTTAATTAAGAGGGCGGAGTGTTCCATTATAATTTTTATTTTATCTCTTCCATATGTAGAAGTGAACAATGTATCTCACCATACTCTGTTTGTTAGCAAAGATTATACCACATATAAACCTAGAAGCAAATATTTATATAACAAAAAAGACCAAATAGTAATAATTACTTATGTAATGGATAATATATATTAGAAAAAACAATGACAAACGGATTATAACACACGCAACAAAAAGTCTTTTGCTTATTGGATACTATACAAATTATCAAATCCTTTATAGCGAAAAATAATCTTCAATATATTTAAACATGTAAATTTTTTTTATAATATATATAAGTATTTTCGTTGAAATAATTTTATTCGAAGCTCAGTCACAGTTAATACTCTTCACCCCTTCTAACATATATATTTAATAAAATTTAAAGTACCTTATTCTCCTCCAACTTACTTAATATGCATTACCAACTCAACTACACCTTATTAATATTTAAACATTTAAAATAATGAAACTCAGAGTGTAACAAATTTGTATCGATAGAACTCATATATCAAATGTGGAATGTGTGTTAAATGTCCTTTTTTCTGTTCAAAGCACCGAGAAATATCCTATAATTTATGTTTTAAAAATTACCATATAGTCCCGTTTAGGTCTTATTTAGAGTTTATTGCTTGTATTTTTGTTCCCATGACACTATCGAGCTCAAATTAATAAGGATAAGACTGAAATAATTGAACAAAAAATAAATTATGCTAAAACATGGTATAAATTATGTATCTATGTAACTATGAGACCCAAATTTCTTTTTTATTTTTAAAACATGATATAAATTATATTTTTTAATATTTTATTTTATTATAATTTATTTTTTAAATAAATTTATATTTTATATATCAAAAAATATTAAAAAAATATAAGTCCACCTACGTCGCATCTGTGCCCCGCCCCCTGCCCCCGCCTACAGCCCTGAAAGCCCTTATGCTAGCTGACACTGCCCACTTCAAATCACTTCCTTTGATCTTTAAATTTTGGCTTACTCTCTCTCTCTCTCTCATTAAAGAAGAATGGGGAAAAATAACACTGAAATCCCACTTTTGGGGGATGATTTTTCAGCTTATAAGAAGAAATCTTGGATTAGAAAACTTGTGTTGGTTTTACTTGGATTCTTGGCAATTTCAAGTCAGTTCTCTCTTTTTTCACGTTTTACTTTATAATTCTTGTTCTTAATCTTGTGGGTTCTCCAATTTAGAAACTGGGTAGTTTTCAAGTTTTTTTAAATTTGGTACCGAGATATAAATCTGCTGGTAATTTGGGTTTAAGGCTACAAATATCTCCAAGAAGAATGGTAGATTTTCAGCTTTAGTTTCGAGGATTAAAGTCACTGATAGTCGCAGGATTAAATGGAGTGAAACTATTAAAAAATATATGTGATTCTTTAATTTTGATGAGTATATGTTCTAAGATAAAAGTTTTCAAATGATCGGTATAGCTTGTGATTAAATCTTGTTTGTTTGTTTTATATTTGAAGGGCCGGATTGATCCATTATCAATTTTACTTTTTTACTCTTCCATAATTAGATTTGTTACAGTTAATTATAAAAAGTAGATTTGTTATTGTTGACAAGTTAACAAAAATGCTAAGCAAAAGGGTTTAAACTTCAGTTGTAGGCCTAATATATGGAAGGGATTTATATTTATTGGAGCAAAGAGGTTTTGAAGAGAGGATTGAGGATGATGATGCTGAAATTGTGGAGTCGGAGGTAGGTGTTGTTGCTGCCGATGATCGACGATGCTCGAAAATCGGGGCGAAAATACTACGAGAAGGAGGGCATGCAGTCGATGCAGCAGTTGCGACAGCATTGTGTGGCGGTGTTGTTAATCCCGTGTCGAGTGGAATAGGGGGCGGCGCTTTTATGGTTGTCAAGTCTTCTTCTGATCTTAAAGGTCAAGCTTTCGATATGAGAGAAACGGCTCCTCTAGCCGCTTCAAAGGTTCATACTTCTCTATTTCTTTGAGTTCTCTTTTAACTCAAGGCTTAATGCATCAAGACCTCTCTTAATTTGGCTCTAAAAGCTCATTCGCACTATGAACTTTCTATTGTTCTAAATAACCCTTGAGCTTGTTTAGAGCGCACCTCCTAACCACTGAATGCCACATGTCATCTTCTAGTTGGAGAGAAAAAAATCAGAAAAATGACATATTTGAAAAGTCAAAGTAACCAGAAGCTAACATGTGGCGTTCATGAGGCAAACTGGTGCATTTTTTATAAGTTCAAGGGGGTAATTTGAACTTTAAAAAGTTCCGAGGGAAAATGAGTGTTTAGGACCAGGTTGAGGGGTTCCGATGAATTAAGCCTTAATTTACTTGTTTAATTTTATGTCTTGAATCAAGTTCTTGTAATGAATGAATTTGAGTTCTTTTTACAATTTTCTTAAATGTAATTGTAAAAAGCAGAATATGTATGCAAACAACATTGATGACAAGTATTCGGGGCCACTCTCGATCGCAGTTCCAGGCGAGATCGCGGGCCTTCACGAAGCTTGGTTACAACACGGCCGCTTGCCTTGGAAAAAATTATTCCAACCCGCCATAAAACTCGCAAAAGACGGCTTCATTATCCTCCCTTTTCTTGGGCAAGTCATAGCTGAATATACCGAAAAAATCATCGACGATCCTGGATTACGGGCTGTATTTGCACCGAATGGCAAGTTGTTACAAACTGGGGATACATGCTACAATGTAGAACTAGCCAATAGTCTCAAGACAATCGCCGAACAAGGGCCACAAGTCTTCTATAATGGCACTCTCGGCGAAAATTTAATTGAGGATGTTAGAAAAGCCGGTGGGTTGTTAACAATGGATGATCTTAAGAATTACAAAGTGGATATAACTAAAGCCACGACTGCCGATGTTATGGGTTATACCATTTATGGAATGCCGCCCCCTTCAGGAGGGACACTCGGGTTAGCAATGGTGGGCGATTTCGTCTTTTTCCTCTTCAGTTTTCGGTAGTTTTGTTTTTTTATTATGTTTTGTAGGGTCTAATGGTCATGTAAATCAGGTTCTAAACATATTGGATAGCTATGGAACTCGAGATGCTTTAAAGGGAGATCTCGGTTTGCATCGGTTAATTGAAGCGTTGAAGCACATGTACGCTATTCGAATGAACTTGGCTGACCCGGAATTTGTAGACATAAAGACTTATACTACCCAAATGCTTTCCCCTTCTTTTGCTGTTCAAATTCGACGAAAAATAGTCGACAACACTACATTTCCTCCCGAGTATTACATGGGCAGGTATTAGCTAAGCGATTTAAACAAAAATTTAGCGCCTAGTCATCATAGACTCGTAATTATCTAAAGCTATTAGTTAATAATCTACAGATGGAGTCAGCTTAGAGATCAGGGAACTAGCCATTTCTGCATTGTTGATGCTGATCGAAATGCTGTATCAATGACAACAACGATAAACAACAAATTTGGGGCTGGAATTCTCTCTCGTTCCACAGGCATTGTGCTCAATAACGAGATGGGAGATTTCTCTGCACCTACTGAAATTACCCCCGACATGCTTCCCCCAGCTCCCGCAAATTATATCGAACCCAAGAAGAGACCTTTGTCTTCTATGGCCCCTATAATTGTCACCAAGGTACGGCTTTTACTTTTTTACGGTGTATTTTTTACCAACTGTAAGATATAGGACGTTAATTTGTGATTTTGTTCTATGATCGGTGCAGGATGATCAGCTGGTAGGGGTTTTAGGCGGGAGTGGAGGAATGCTCATCATTCCAGCAGTAGCACAGGTTTTTATTAACCATTTTGTGTTGGGGATTGAACCTTTAACTGCAGTTCAAAGGGCAAGGATCTACCACGGGGTAATTTATATTGTATATTATTTACCGTTTAAACTGCGAAGAGCAGGGCGGCCGGCCCTGAGCATTGGCCGTGGGTGCGACAGTCTAGCGACGGTCTAAGGCCCACGATCAAAAGGGGCCTATAATTTTTTATTTCACATATATGTATATATATAAACAATAAGAAAACTTAGATGATTAAATCATTAAATTAAAATTTGTCAAGGATTGAACCTAGACAGATCTGTAACTTCAGAATTTAGAGGAAAATGGGGATTGAGGAGAAGAAAGGAATGAGATATTAGAGCAGCATAGGCAGTATAGGACAGCTGTCCAAAATACAAAATAACACAACCGTAATATTCCTATAGCTATTACTAGGGCTGACTCAGCCATTTTAGGGAATTGAAATATCTTACTTCTAATGCTATAACTAATTTGCAGTAATTAGTACTAATAACAGGCTAATACATACTGACTTTGACCAACCATTCCCTACTTGTATTAAAACAGATTTTATTTAATATTTATCAGAATATGTTTCACTTTTTACATGAAATTTTTTATAATAAAAAGGCCTCATATTTCTAATTTCGCCTAGGGCCCTCGAAATGTCAGGAGCGACCCTGGCGAAGAGACTGTTGACTCGTCCTTGTTTTTTCTGTGCAGTTAATCCCAAACACGGTAATGTATGAGAACTGGACTCTTATTGATGGCGAGCACATCGAACTTGCCGAGGAAACAAAGACATCGTTGAGGGGAAAAGGGCACGAACTGAAGGCAATCCCAAGCGGCGCTGTTGTGCAGCTTGTCGTTCAAAACCTCGAAAACCTAATCGTCAAGGACAGAGAAAACGAGAGAGATTCTTATGGGAACACCATTTTGCATGGAATGCTTACTGCAGTAAGTGATCCTAGAAAGGGTGGGAGACCAGCTGCTGTATAAATATAGCTCGTGAAAGGAGAGATTTTAGCAGAATGACAGAATCCACATGTTAGTGTGAAAATGCATACAATACTACAGTAATAAAATCTTTGTACTTGTACACATTTGACATGTAAATTGCCTAATTGGTACCTGGCGCCTATTTGGTACTTCATGTATTTACCAAAGGAAGAATTTTTATGCATTCCTGAGCTTAGTGTACAGAAGGCAAGAGCATGAATAAAAACGCAAATTCATGCGAAATACACTTATTGATCTACTCTACAATCAATTTTTTCATGATTTTTTGTCTATGAGCTGTATAGGGGCCAGGATATTAGCTTTGCTTGTTTCAACAACGCAGCCATTCATGACCATCTCCTCCAGCTTTTCTAAATGGAAAATGATGTCTAACTCACACTGAAGGAAAGAAACAGAGATTTCAAAGTCGAATCAAATACTGAGCTAATATTGTGTTCAAAACATAAGGAATTTGGAGGCACAAGCAAGAATCCAGAAAAAAGAAGACGTACCACATTGCCGAAATGACGGTCCATGGTTTCAACTAAGAGATGTATGAATTCAAGAATTGCAAGCTCATTCTGTGAAAAGCAAAAGAAAATAAGTGAACTTAAGCTCAAGTTCTAGATAAGCATACATTAAGAACCTAGAAGCATAGTTGTCAAGGCGCTAGGCGCAAGGGTGCCAGGCACGCTTCAAGGCGAGAGGCGCTCCTGAGGTACGCTAGGCACAAAAAGTGAAGTTAAATGCAATAACAATACCAGAAAAAGAAATAAGGGAATTGTTAGATGTATATATGTATGTTAAATTTACATATTGTATTAGGAATATCTAGCCTTGAGTTAAGCTAGCCTTGATAGAAATTGAATTAGGAATATCTAGCCTTAAATTATTGTTAAAACTCTTAAAAATAGATGGACAACACATATTAAAGTGAGTTAAAACATTGAAAAATATAAGTGTTTTTGAGGCGCACAAGGCGCACGCCCGAGGTACGCTACCTTGCCTGAGGTATGGCGAGGCGCACCTTTAACAACTATGCCTAGAAGGACTTGTAAGGTTAAAACAAAAAATTAAGGCAAAGGACATCCTGAAACCCCCTGAATTTTTATTGATTTCAGTTAACCCCTAACAATCTTTTCAACTCATTTCAAAAAATTAAGGGATACAAAATTTGTGAAAAGTAGAAGATTTTTAAGTTGACTGGCGATATTTGAATCATACTTCCTTTTCAAAGTTGTAAGCGTTCTGTAACTATATATGTAAATTATATCTTTGTTCTAGTCTCACATGTCTGCGAAAATTGTGTCAAATTTGTCAAGTTTGAGGGTAACAGTAGGATAACATTGCCAAATTTGCGAAATACACGATCCGTGGGGCTTAACTGTAGTTGGATTATCCAATGACTCCAAATAAGAACTAACCCTGGCAATTCATAACATATGAAACTATGATTGCCAACAGAATTGAAGTTTTTCCTTGCTAATATTAAGTTTAGGATCTCTAATACATAAACATTCAAGAACACATTATCGGAATCAACAAATATGAAAATGAACAATTGACGCCAAAAATAAGAATCGCTACGCAAAGGATAATTCAACAAACTGAGGAATCGCAAAGGAAGAACTTACTTCTTCATTGTCAACGCCAACAAGGAAAAACAACGAGGCATAGCTCCTGTAAACAATTTTGTAATTGCGGTGCTCCACCAAAGAACACTGTCATTCAAATTCAAGTTAAAAAAACAAAATTAATTTCAAGATCTGTAATCCAGAGTCATCAAAAAGAAGATTAAGATACAGAGAAAACGAAATATAGGATTTATTGAATAAACGGAGGACACATTCGATAATGTAATGGAGTGAAAGAGGAAACCCTGTTGGTCGGTACGGGCGAGGCATTTGCGTACGATTTCGCCCTCGAGAGCACGGCGTTCTTCAAGGGTGAGCCATTCGTAGTATTGAGCTAATCGAGTTTGGCCCTGCTTGTTCACCATTAAAATGAATCTGATCCCCATTTCCCCTTCTTCTTCGACAATGCACCTGGCACCAGCCCGCAGGTTCATGGGACCCGCCCAAGCTTTTTTTATGGGCTGGGTTTGGACAAATAATTCACTATATAAGTTCGATTCGGCCCAAATCCACGTAAGTCTAAATATTATATGGGTAAAGCTCAAGTCGGGCCGGACATTAATTAATATTACATATGTATATTTATTTTTATAAAAATTATTGGTGATTCTCCAGATAATTGGTGATTATTTTTATAAAAATAATTAGTGATTCTCAAGAAACTTCCTTAATTTTTTTTTATTTCTCTTCTAACGCATTTCACAATTTTTAAAGAATCAATTAATTAAGATAGAAAAATATTATTTTACCCTCTAATTAATGTTTAGTTTCCACTCCATTATAATTAATGATAATGGAATAAATGAGGATATAATTGGAAAAATAATATAAAAAATGCCTAGATATTTAAGAATAATAAATAAATAAATATTTAAAAAAGTGGCTAGAATGTCTATTTTAAAAAAATGGAGGGAGTACTAGTTATCACTTGCCAATGCAAGTTTTTAATGTTGATCAGTAATTAATGCAAAACGGAATTACCAATCCAAATCTTAAATATTGAGAAACTTTACCATTGCAATTAGTGAAATTTTTCGATGTTCCACATTAATTTAATCAGTAATTTCAACCAGTTAAATGAATATCTTCAATTTTGGCTTTTTAACTTCTAAATTGTTGGTAATTTATTCAACAAATATAAATAATTTTTATATTAAAAAACTTAATTGAAAGGCCTGTGGCGGGACTTAAATTTTAATATTTTAATAAAAGCCCGCCCACTCGAGCACAATATTTATTTTTTATATATTAGATCGGATTTAGGTTAGGAACTTTTTAATTAAGCCCGAAAAGGCTCAATTCGAATTCAGCCCAATCCAACACATGGCCAGATCTATTCGGCAATGAAGGCGGAGTTTTTGTTGTGCGTTTATAGATGATTAGATCCAACTACTATTTGGCCCAAACGGTGTTGTCAGAAATTTCTTCCTGCCATTAGGATTGTTTGCTTTTCCTATGATAATCCTAACTTAACGAGCTTCAACGATATTGTTTACTTTAGTATTATTTATGGTTAATTTTATGGCTTTAAAATAAATTATTCAAGTTAAGGTTTTTGGAATCCTGTTTATATAAAAGTTTAGTAGATCATCCGAAAAGCAATATAAGATTTATTCCGAACACACACCCCATCGAAATCGTGCTGATAACGTGCTATAAAGATCTTAAACAATATTGTCTGCTTTAGTGCCGTTTAAGGTTAATCTCAGAGCTTTAAAATATATCATTCAAGTTGAGGCATTTCGGACCCTATTTATTTACAAACTCAATAAATTATTTAAGTGTGATGTGAGATTCATTTCAAATAGTTTTATGAAAAGTTTGTGAATGAGATTTTGTCTCCGAAGCACCAACATGCCCTTTTCAAGTGTAATTGACCAAGTCTTTTTTTCAATTACAAATTGTGTTTTTCTCTGCCCCACTTTTCAAAGAGTTATTTCTTACAGAATAAACTTCCAACTATTGATTTCCAACTAGTCATTTTTATTACTAATACTTTAGATATGCCCTTGGCCAAGTTATATGATGGTAATCAATGTTTTAAAAAGCGACAGGTGTTAGTCGAGCGATTAAGGCTTTTAGGAGTCTGAATTGGCCCTGGCGGGGCGTAGGTGGATATGCATTTTTTATTTTTTTAATATTTATTGATAAATAAACATATAAATTCAACTAAAATAAATTATAATAAAATAAAATATAAAAAATAATTTAGACCATGTTTTAAAAATGAAAAAGAGACTTATAAGTGAGAACACTTGGATATACTTTTATTTTACCAACTAAGCTATTTTTTATAGGTTCAAAAAATTGAAAAACGATAATTATTATAGATATTGGTATTTTCAAAATTGAGATTAGACACTACTTAAACGAAAAAAATTATAGTAGACAACGTCTAGATGATAATAAATCAATCAAGAATCTGTTAGCTCCATGAAAATGAAAAGCCAGAAATTTAAAATAAGGCATAGGCAAAAATCTTTAAAACGGAGGTGGTAATAAGTAAACCTGAGCCACTAAGCCAACTTGTGTCATTGAAACTTGTGTCATTGAATAAATAGTTTGTACTCGAAAATGATACGAAGGTTGCTCATGAGAGAAGGATATGTTCTATACTAATATCGAATTTATATTGTTTATTTCTGTTACCCATTATACATGTATAATTACTATGGTTTTGAAAATTGGATCGGATCGGTTGATTGGATTAGATTTGATCGGTATTTAGTTTGGTCCGGTTTGATTGGATTTTTGACATAGTTAAGAATCGGTCAACGATCGATTGAACCGGTTGGTTTGATTGAGAACTGGTCGGTTCAATCGATAATTGGTTTTCGGTTCTCTTAAATCATGTTTTTTTTAAAAATTGTTGGTGGTGGAAATTGAACACAAAACCTCCAACATATGTTTCAATACATGTTCTACCAACTAAGCTACCACACACAAGTGATAACATTTTCTCCTTATATACCTTTTATATTATATATTGTTAATTTTTAAATTGTTTTAATAGTATTTTATTATAAAAACCATAATAAATATTTTTTTTATTTCATAGACTACACAGTTTATTAAATTTAAAATGTTTATTTCAATAACAGCTTTGAATGTTTTTCATAACGAAATAACATATAATTTTTTTAAATAACGTTAGTCGAAGTTTTTTGATCAAATTTATATTAAATGGATATATAATTTTTTTATTTTACATATTGTTTATAAATTTTAATTCTTTTAATGCGTAATTTTATATATCATAAATCAAATTTATTAACTTTTTTTATCCAATCTATACAATATGGAATTCGGTTTACATTCTTTCATTAGATTATATTAGTTATTATCTTGTGTTTTATTTTTATGTGAAATATAACTTTAAATTATAAAATACTTTATTTAATAGTATTAATTTTTATATGAGTATAACTTATATTACATGTTTAATATCAAATAATATAAAATATTTAGTATTTTTACATGTTTAAGAAAATCCAGTTCAACCACCGATTTAATCCGGTTGAACCTTAAATCTATGAACCACTGCCTTCACCGGTTCGATGGCCGGTCCGGGTCTGAAAACCATGATAATTACACACTATTTTACTAGGTTATTTTCAATTATGAAACTGCCCTAGCTGAAACAGCATAGAGCCTTGAACCATCTTTTAATTTTTTGGACTTAGATTTCTGTATGAAATGAGAATCAGACACACTTCTCTTTAGTCCCTGAGCTTCATGTTAGATTTTTAGTGTAATATGATTGGCTAATTTGACCAATACGATCGTGATATTTGCGGGGTACTGGGGCAGCGCTCGGGGTTGGGGTCGAGCTGCCAGGTCAGCTCGAAATTTTTTTATTCCTTGTAGAACGCACCCTTTGAAAAATTCATCAAAAAAATGAATTTTGGACTGAAACAGTGTGTTTGTTGGACACAACTTAAACCCAAAAAAATATGTCTTTTAGACATGACTGCTACCCGAAACAATATGTCTATTGACATTTTGGTTATTTATTTCACCAAAACTAATTTGGTAGACAGATAGAGAAAATTCGGTTGATATTTTCACAGTAAATAAAATTCTTGTTATTGATACAATTTCTGATTTTATCCGATTGAAAGTCTGGTGGACCGACCAAATAAATTTCAATCTGACAGTACATTCGCGACTTCCGAAACATCCAAGTAATCCCCAACAAAGATTGAAATTTATTTTTCTGAAGATGTCGAATGGTGAATCTGTTAAGGAGATGTCCAGTAAGTTTGCAAAACTGGACAAGTTTGAGGGTCATGATTTTTGAAGATGGCAGAAGAAGATGCATTTTCTGTTGACTACATTGAAAGTGGTTTATGTTCTAAGTACTGTCATGCCAGAAATTGTAGAGAATGGAACTATGGAGCAGGCAAGGAAGCGCTGCAAATGGGAAAATAATGATTACATCTGTAGTGGGCACATTCTGAACGGTATGTGTGATTCCCTCTTTGATAAATGTCAAAACGTTGAGTCTGCAAAAGAACTATGGGATTCTCTGGAATCAAAGTATATGGCAGAGGATGCTTCAATCAAGAAGTTTCTTGTCAGTAATTTTATCAATTATAGGATGGTTGATACTAGACCTGTCATGAAACAATATAATGAATTGTTAAGGATTCTGGGAAAATTTTTTCAACATGGCATGAAGATGGATGAATCCATTTCTGTTTCTAGTATCATTGACAAACTGCCACCATCTTGGAGAGATTTCAAGCATACATTGAAACATAATAAAGAAGAGTTGACTCCGGTTCAACTTGGAAGTCATCTTAGGATTAAAGAATCCTTAAGGGTTCAAGAGATTGAAAATAATCCTAAGAGCAAGAACCAAGATGGTACTGTTTCTGTAAACATGGTTGAAGAAGGTAGATTTTCTAATAATTCAAACAGTGACAAAGGCAATAAACATATGTTTAAAGGAAACAACAATAAGTTCTCCAACAAGAAGCCTAAAGTGGCATGTTGGAAGTGTAGCAAACCTGGTCATTTCAAGAATGATTTTCGAGCTGGTAAAGGGAAGAACAATTCTGGTTCGAATGGATCTAAGGATCCGAAAAAGCAACAAGGTCAGATTTTAATGCAAATTTGTAATTCTAATCAGAATTATGTGTCTTTAATATCTAAAGCATTTTATGTGCAGGATGATGATGTTGCTTGGTGGATTGATTCGTGAGCAAAAAGTCATGTTTGTAAGGATCTTTATTGGTTTAAAGATTTTCAACCAATCGAGCATGGATCTATATTAAAGATAGGAAATGTTGTGACTGAACCAATCAAAGGACTTGGAAAAGTTGATCTTGTCTTTACTTCTGAAAAATGTATTTGTTTAAGTAATGTATTGTATGTTCTTGGGATTCGAAAGAATCTGTTGTCTGGTGTTGCATTAAATAACTGTGGGTACAAATAAGTGTTCGAAAGTGGCAAGTATATCTTGTCGAAAACATGGTTATTTTGTAGGATTTGAATACTTATGTAATGGAATGTTTATGTTAAATATTAAAGTTTCTTTTAGTGATCAATCTGCTTTTATGCTTTCTTCTAGTGATAGTAAACTTTTGAATAAATCATATTTAGGGCAAGCTAGACTAGGACATGTACATTATAAAAGATTAAAAGATATGTCTAAAATGAGTCTTATACCTGTTGTAGATATAAACTGTGAGAAATGTAAAACTTGCATGTTGACAAAGATAACCAGAAAACCTTTTAAGAATGTTAACCGAGTGTCTAATGTATTGGATCTAATACATAGTGACTTGTGCGATTTTCACTCTACACCTTTGATAGGAAATAAAAAGCACGTTATTACTTTTATTGATGATGCCATATATTGTTATGTTTATCTGTTGCATTCAAAGGATGAAACTCTTGATAAATTTAAAATCTATAAACAAGAGGTAGAGCTACATTAAAGTAATTTCATTAAAAGTTTATGTAGTGATAGGGGAGGTGAGTATTATGATCTAGTATATTTTCAATCTACTTGTATAATACATCAAACCACAGCTCCTTATACACCACAACAAAATGGTGTGGATGAAAGTAAGTATAGAACCTTGAAAGAAATGGTTAATTCTTTGTTGTCCTATTCAGGTTTGAGTGAAGGATTCTGGGGTGAGGCTATGCTAACAGCCTGTTATTTTTTAAATAAAATTCCTAATAAAAGGAATAAAATCACCCCCTCTGAATGTTGGTTTAAATAGCCACCAAAATTGAGTTTTCTGAGAGTCTGGGGTTGTAGAGCAGTGGTAAGAATCACTGAACTGAAAAGATGAAACTTGGGGGAAAGAGGTATAGATTGTATCTTTATTGGGTATGTAGAGCATTCCCATGCATATAGGTTCTATGTAATAGAATCTAATGACTATGTATCTATGAACTCGGTTATAGAGTCAAGAGATGTTGTTTTTGATGAAGATAGATTTACCTCTGTATATAGACCAAGAGATATGATTCAGAATTCATATAGTGAGAACTCAGTTCATTCTGAAGGTTTATCTAGTGAAAATGTTTCCTTGCTTGAACCATCTAGGAAAAGTACTAAAGCTGGAAAAGCTAAATCTTTTGGAGATGACTTTCATCTTTATTTAGTTGAAGGATCAAGGGATGAGGTTGAGTATCAGTATTAATATTGTTTTATTGTTGAAGAAGATCCAAAAACATTTAATGAAGCTATGCCTTCAAGAGATGTTGCATTCTGGAAAGAAGCAATCCATGATGAGATGGACTCTATCATGCACAATAATACATGGGAATTGGATGATTTACCACCCAGTTGTAAACCACTAGGAAATAGGTGGATCTTCAAAAGGAAAATGAAAGTGGATGGTACCATAAATAAGTATAAAGCCAGATTGGTTATCTAAGGCTTTAGGCAAAAGAAGGAATTGACTTCTTTGATACTTAGGTTCCTGTTGCGAGGACTTCTACTATTTGGCTATTGATAGCCCTAGCAGCTATACACAACCTTATAATTCATCAAATGGACGTAAAAACTGTATTCCTAAATGGTAAATTAGATAAGGAAATTTAAATGAAACAATCGGAAGGATTTGTTGTGTCAGGTTGTGAAAACAAGGTATGAAAGTTGAAGAAATCCTTATATAGATTGAAACAAGCACCGAAAGCTTGGCATAAAAAATTTGATGATGTGGTTTTGTCTAACAGTTTTCATATCAACCGAGTGGACAAATGTGTTTATATTCTGGTAAACTAGTTATTATTTGCTTATATGTGGATGTCATGTTGATTTTTTGTACTGACAAAAATCAAGTTGATAAAACAAAGAAATTCTTGTCATCTAGTTTTGAAATAAAGGATTTGGGGGGAGGCTGAGGTGATTCTTGGTCTAAGAATTAAGAGTAAGAACAATGTTACTTCAATTTATCAATCTCATTATATTGAGAAGATTTTGAATAAATTCAGATTTAAGGATTGTTCTCAAGTTAGCACTCCGATAGATCCTTGTCTTAAGCTTCTACCTAATAAAGGTGTTGGAATATCTCAACTTGAATACTCGAGAGCCATTGGAAGTCTTATGTATGCCATGATTAGCACTAGGCCTGATATAGCCTTTGCTATTGGAAAACGTTGTAGGTATGTTAGAAAAAAATGATCCGGAATCTCAATTAAATTAAAATATCTGGATCAGTTTGAAAAAAACAAAAACTTAGAATCTCCTAAATCCAAATGGAAGCATCCGCACAAGATCTAGCTACAAGGTCATCCATTTAATACATCAAGTACCTAAGCATATACTGAAATCATTAAGATAAAGTTTGGAAAGGAAACAAACTTTAATCTCTCCAAACTAGCATCTGGAAGAACTGATTGCACTAACTCCGGAGGAAGGCAGATCCGGAGATAATGAGTCTGAAGACATCCGGAAGACTCATGCTTCAAGACAATGGGAAAAGTTTCAAAGATAACTTTTCCCTCCACCTTTTGGTCTACAAAGTCAAAGATCCTTTCCCCATGAACAAGATAAAAGTGAGAGCTTGCAATTTTCAGAAAAAGGATAAAAGGACTAACACCGGACAGAAAAAAGCTAACAACCTTTTTCTGCTAGACCAATAAGGAGGCACATGGAGCTCACACCAAAAAGTTACTGGTATAAAAGTTAGTGTGTCACTAAAATACAAGGAAAACGATCACTGACATCTTTTCAGCCTCAATCCTAAGGATTCAAATGGGTCAAATTACTATCTAACGGATTGATCAACGACTCCGAAAGTGCCACATCTTACCCGATCAATGGTGAAGAATTGAGTTGAAGCTCACCAATCCACAAAGGTTACATTTATGATTCAAGTCTATAAAAGGGAATCTTCACAATTTAAGAAGGGGCTGGTTGACTTGAAATAGCAATTTATAAAGAAAATTGGCAAGAAGCAATCAGAATTTCATCCCTCCAAGAATCAAATAATTCTAAATCAATTTGTAAGGATTCCTAAGTGAGTTATAAACTTAAGGAAATCAAAAAATCAAAACCTTTGACAGAAATCAAAGTGTAAAAGATCTCATACTTAGGTGAGTAGTGAGATTGGGATATAGCTAGAAGTAGGTGCTTTGAGTAGGATCTCCCTGTAGGACTCAGCTTAGATTTGGGGTAGAAGTCTAAGCGGTATATTCTTATAAAGACAAAAGGACTCATCTAGGAGTTAGTGCTTCTAGTGGTATATCCTACATCCGAAAGGGGTTACCATTCGGAGACAACTTGTAAGGCTTAACTCCTGCCAGTTGGAAAGGAATCCATTAGTGGATAAGCTCGATGGAAGGAAACTCCGGGGACTGGACGTAGGCGGGTTGAACCAGTATAAATTACTTTGTTTGCTTTTCTTTCCTTTACTTACTGCATTATATTGTCATATTTGCATCATCCGGATCCATCCTCCAGATCATAATCAAACACGCTACACTTAGACTTTTTAAAGTCTTTTAATTCCATAAAAAGGGTCTTTCACCCCCCTTTGACCTTATATAGACCCTCACAAGGACCAATAAGTGGTATCAGAGCTAGTGCTCAAAATTAGAGATCTAACAATCTCGAGCTAAAGGTCCAAAATTTTGATTCAAACATTAAAATGACTTTAAAAAACTCACAACTCCTTCTCGAGGGTATGTCCATTACCTGTCCTCCACTTTTCACCGGTGAACACTACACGTTCTGGAAAAATCGGATGAAGAACTTCATTCAAGGATAATGCATGCAAGCATGGTTAGTTATCCAGGATGGCCCATATGAACCTACTCATGAAGTAGAGGGTATGATCACCTGAAAGCCATTACGTTTATGGTATGACAATGATTTTAAAAAGTTGATTAAAAATGCAAATGCTATTGATATGCTTCACTGTTCTCTTTGTTCAACAGAATTTAATAGGATATCCAGATATAAGACTGCAAAGGAGATCTGGGAAAAGCTAGAGGTAACCTATGAAGGAGCAAGTAAAATGAAAGAAGCAAAGATTGATCTACTCCAGCAAAAACTCGAATCCTTCAAGATGGAGCCAAAAGAATCCATTAGTAGTATGAACACTAGATACATCAATCTAGTGAATGAGATGAAAAGGCTCAGAAAGGAAGTCTCTAAAGTAGAAATGGTGAAAAAGGTGCTTTGGAGTCTCACCAAGGAGTCAGACAATAAGAAAACTGCCATTGAGGAAGCCATTACTTAATTGTTTATAGTTATAATGAGCTCATTGGCAATCTCTTGACTCAAGAGCTATCTTTGGAGAGATATAGTCAGCAGGAGAAGAAGCTTGAAGAAAAGAAGAAAGCTATTGCGCTTAAGGCTGAATCCATTGGATCAGCTTCATCTGGAGAAGAAGAACAAGTCACTAAACCTCAAAGTACCAAGGAGCAACTAGCTCTATTAACTAGAAGGCTCAACAGGTTCCTACAAAAGAAAGAAAGGAGAAAGTCTAGAAAATATGAATCCCGCAGACCAAGGGATAGACATCCAAAAGATACAGGCCTAGAAAGAATATAGAAGAAAAGAAAGATCCGGAAAAATAAGCTGCCTGTTTTGAATGTGGAGAGAAAGGCCATTTTAGAACAAAATTCCCCAAGCTTAAGAAAACCAAAAAGTAGAAAAAGAAGGCAATGGCGGCTACCTGGAGCAATAGTGAGTAAAGTAGCAGTTCATCTTCAATAGAAGAAGAAGAGACTGCCAACTGTGCATTCGTGGCACTAACTGAACCAGAAGCAGAGCAATCCAGGAAGCATGTCTCTAAGCAAGATACAATGCAAATTGAAGAATCAAAATCAAATACAATAAACACTGAGGTAAACTCTTATTCTAATTCTACTTCTAACTTTGACCTTGCTAGAGCTTTACCTATTATGATCAAGAGTGTGAAGAAGAACTCAAAAGCAATCAAATCCTTAAGAAGACAAGTTTTAGAGATTGCTAAGGATAATGAAGCCTTGGCAAAATATGTCAACCTGATAAGAACAGCAAAGCACATTGATGAAGTTGAGGAGAACTACCTAAAGAATCAAGTGCAAATGCTAAGTGCAAATCTGATCGGGCTGGATAGAGAAATTTCCCTGATAAAGGAGGCATCCAAATGGAAATCAAATTCTCCACAAAGAAGGAGAAATCCTGGGAAGGCTACATCAAAAAATCCACATTATGCTACCAAAGGAAATCCAAAACCCGCTAACCAAAAGGTGAAAGAAGTCAGTAGGCAACCACAAGCCCAAAGATATACTGCTGCTCAAAAGGGAAAGGCTAAGGTGGTTTACAATCAACAACCTGCCAAACAAAGAAGAAATTATGCAGCAGAAGTTGTACCCCCAACCAGCTTCCGGATACACACCGGACCATTTACAAGTATACAAGAAGCTGGATATAGAGGAAACTATGGGAAGGAAGATCTTGAAAAGATTAAAAAGAAGCAGGAACGGAACAAATCCATTATAGGGTGCAGGTTTTATGGGAAAAACAATCATATTACTAAATTGTGTAGATTAAAAAATAGTTATTATGATGTTAATACTTGCCCTGAGATGGTTGTTAACCCCGAGAGGACCCAAATCTGATTGGGTACCCAAACCCACTTGATCTATTTTGCAGGTATGCCTTTGATCTATAATAGATCAACACACTTGGTACATTGATAGTGGATACTCAAGGCACGCGATAGGTGATGAGAAAGCCTTCATCACATTAACCCAGAAGAAGGGAGGCAAAGTAGCTTTAGAGACAATCAAAAGGGACAGATCATTGGACATGGAACCATTGGATCAGAGTTAAAAATAGAAGATGTCTTATTAGTTGATGGACTGAAATTCAACTTGCTGAGTGTAGTCCAACTCTGTGACAAAGGAAGAAAAGTCACATTTGATTCCCGAGGCTGCTCAATCTATGATAGTAAGTCAAATCAACTCATTCTTTATGCACCTAGAGTTAATAATGTCTATTATGTTAACATTAAAAATGAGAAAAAGAATATCTGTTTGGTGTCTAAAGAAGAAGAATCATGGCTAAGGCACCAGATGTAAGGACATGTTAGCATGAACCTCCTGTCCAAATTAGCCAAAAAGGAATTAGTAGTGGGTTTGCCTAGGTTACTTTTGATAAGGATCATCTATGCACTGTATGGCAATTAGGTAAAAAGCATAAGAAAAGTTTCCCTTCCATTTCCTACATTCCATTAAAAAGAGTACTTGAACTCTTGCATATAGATCTCTTTGGTCCAATTAAATCATTGAGTTTGGGTAGAAGAGAATACACCATGGTCATCGTGGATGATTATTCTCGCTATACCTGGGTTCTCCTGCTAGTAAGCAAAGATGAAGCCTTTGACCAATTCTCAAAAATATTTATCTGGATAAATGTAGAACATGGCATAACGCATCCGGAGTGATAGTGGCGGGGAGTTCAAAAATAAGCATTTTTCTGAATTTTATGACTCCAAGGGCATTGAACATAACTTCTCTGCCCCTCACACTCCTAAATAGAATGGAGTTGTTGAGAGAAAAAGTAGGACCATAGTTGAGATGGCTAGAACAATGCTAAGTGAGAATTTTTTGCCAAAATATTTCTAGGGTGAGGCCGTGAACACAGCATGTTACATCTTGAATAAAGCTCTCATTAGAAAGACTATAGAAAAGACCCCATATGAAATTTGGAAGGGAAGAAAACCCAAAATTGGATACTTTAAGGCATTCGGATGTAAATGCTATATCTTAAATAATAGAGAGCAACTAGGAAAATTTGATCCTAAATTTGATGAAGCAATTTTGCTTGACTACTCAATACATAGTAAGGCTTATAGAGTCTTCAACAAATGAACCCAAACTATGGTAGAGTCTATACATGTAAATTTCGATGTGACTAACAATGCAGGTAAAAGAAGCTCAACTTCGGAAGATCCAGTTCTGGAAGCTGAAAAATCTGGAGAAAAGAAGGAAGCAGAAATTCCTGATTCACTCCAAATTAAGAAGTATAAAGAAGAAGATGAAGGAATATCCTTTAACCCAGAAGCACAACATGTTAATCTCTATCTACAAGATATTAACTTCAATGAAGTTCAAGAAGAAGTAGTTGAGGTAGAAGTGGAGCAAGCTCTAATCCAACATGAAGGCCTAAGAAGGGAATTTCAGACTCACAGAGATCACTCAATGGACAATATTCTAGATGATGTTCAGAATCCAGTAAGAACTAGAGGTCAACTCAATAGGATGATGAGTCATGCAGCCTTTGTCTCATTAATTGAGCCAAAGAAATTCTAGGATGCAGAAGGTGGTGAAAATTGGATGACGACTATGCAAGAAGAACTGGATCAGTTTTCCAGAAATGATGTATGGGATCTAGTAGCACCACCAAAGGGAAAGTCAATCATTGGCACCAAGTGGGTTTTTCAGAAGAAGCTTGATGAATCTAGAGTTGTGGTGAGAAACAAGGCAAGATTAGTTGCCTAAGGCTATAATCAGCAAGAAGGAATTGATTTTGAAGAAACCTTTGCCTCTGTAGTAACACTAGAAGCAATCCAGATTCTATGTGCTTTTGTATCATTCTTGGGATTCATATTGTTCCAAAGGGATGTCAAAAGTGCATTCCTCAATGGAGTTATCCAGGAAGACGTCTATGTAAAGCAGCCACTTGGATTTGAGGATTCAAAGCATGCAGATCATGTCTACAAATGGAAGAAAGCTCTTTATGGATTGAAGCAAGCACCAAGAGCCTGGTATGAGAGACTCACTACATTCCTCATATCCAAAGAGTACATCTGGGGAAAAGCAGATACAACTCTATTCATCAAGAATAAGAAAAATGATATTATCCTAGTCCAAATTTATATGGATGACATCATATTTGGAGCACTAGATGAGAAGATGTGTGATGAATTTAGTTCTCAAATGCATAAGGAATTTGAGATATCCATGATGGGAGAACTCAATTTCTTCCTTGGTTTACAAATCAAGCAAAGTCCGGATGGGATTTTTATTAACCAGTCAAAGTATACCAGGGAGATCTTGAAGAAGTTTAAAATGGACAAGAGCAAGCTGATGTCCACTCTAATGGGATCAGATACAGTCCTATCCAAGGATTGTAAAGGAGAATATGTTGATTAGAAGCTCTATAGAGGGATGATTGTCTCACTTCTATACTTGACAGTTAGCAAGCCTAACATACACTATATAGTTTGCTACTGCGCAAGGTATCAAGCCAACCCTAAGGATTCTCATCTCAAGCCAGTAAAGAGAATTCTTAGATATCTCCTAGGAACCAATGAAGTTGGGCTATGGTATCCTAGTAATGGAGATTTCACACTCTAAGGTTTCACTGATGTAGACTATGGAAGAGATACTCTTGAGAGAAAGTGTACATCCGGAGGTTGCCATTTCCTTAGTGATTGCTTAGATTCATGGTACAATAAGAAGCAAACTTTAATTGCTTTATCAACCACAGAAGTAGAATATATGGCAACTGGAAGTTTTGTAGCTCAACTTCTTTGGATCAAACAACAACTAGAAGATTATGGAGTTCAATCCGGATGTGTAGATGTAATGTGTGATAACAAAAGTGCTATTAATATGTCAAGGAATCTAGTACTCCATAGTAGGATGAAACATGTCAACATAAGGCATCATTTTATCAGGGTTCATATAATGAAAAAGGATATTACATTGGTATACATTCCAACAATTGAGCAAAGACCAAATATCTTTACTAAGCCACTGAGTAAAGATCAATTTGCCAAGACAATGAAGTCAATTGGTATGTCTAATCCAATTTGAAGTTAATCTGGAAGACAATCCAAAATCAATTTGGATCCTTGGCAAGGGAATTAATTCGGAAGAGAAGAAGCATAGAAGAAAAATCTATTCCAGAGGAAAGGGTGCCACGTCAGTAGACAAGTCTACAAATGGTAGTAAAAGCGCTTAAAGGTAACTGTATCTTTTTGAATTTCAAACGTTTATTGGCTATTACACGAAGGGTAAATTCAATAGTTGACTTTTAAAATAAACCGTTCCCATTTTTTAGTTATACTAAATTTACCTCTCTCTTAAAATTCTGACCGCCATGTCATCAATCCAGCCAAAATTAATGGCACCCGGATTGCCAAAATACACTCGCCTTGAAAAATCTATATAAACCCCCTAAAAATCCCCTTCCTCTTCACGCGAGCAACTGCCTTACTGTTACTCTGCAAAATTCAAAAACTAAACCCTAATTCCTTCACTCTTTCTAAAATGGCTGCTATTATGACTAGCGAAGGACCCAAAATGCTACCCACTGAGAATATCTTTCAAATGTCTGATCGACAAGATAAAGATTTCTCCCTTATAAACTTCATACCTTTCGACTCTGTCATTCCTTCAGACTACTTGGGGGACAACTTCCTATTTGAAACCGATCCTCACTCTAGGCTAATTAAGGATCAACACTTAATAGACTTCCTCAAGATAAATTTCCCAACATATCCAGATTTAGTCAGGGAGTTTTATGATAACTTGAGAGCGAATGAGCATTTTGATACCCTGTGAACCAAGGTTTAAGGGAAAGAGATCACCATAACTCCTAATTTCTTCGAGAACTCCCTCAATATGAAGAAAAATAGAGTTTTAATGGGAGTGGATGGAGATGAGATGAAAGTGAAATATGATCTGAAAATGTGGCTTCCTGCTAGATACTTTGGGCAAAAGTTCTCTGCCTACTGGCCATAAGCACCAAGATATATTCAACACATGCTTGCAAAGTTAGTGCTCATCCAGAAGGGATCACTCACTACCGTTTCCAGTTTCCAACATTGTGCACTATAGCACTAGGTAGAATGTAGAGAGGTTAACATGCTAGTGTTGATAATTCACTACTTGAAGCAGCATAGAAATTCCCAAGGGGCACTAAACTTCTCTGGATTTAAAGGAATAAATGGAAAAGAAATCTTGGAGAAAAACTTCAAGAAATTAACTTTTGGGGAAACATGGAATGAAGAGAAAGCCAAAAAGCTTCGGGATGTGAAGAAGAGCAGAGCTAGGAAAGCCACCAATTCGGATACAATTGCTCCTGCTCCTAAGAAAGCATGAACCACAAAGCCCAAGACAAAGAAAGAACTAGCTTTAGTTCCTGCTGGGGAAGTTAATGAGGATGCTTTATCCTTAATCTAGATGTTGGCCAAATCTACGGAGAAGCCTAAGTCAAGAGGTAGATTGATCAAAGCAGCTGATTAGAAAAAAAGCCAATCTGTAACTTGGAGGTAAGGGAGTCTATTGTAGTGGCTGCTACTACAATCAGAGAGGGGTATAAAAAGGGATAGAAAAGAAAGGCAATAGATATGCTAATGGAAGAGCATAAATCTGAAGATGAAGAAACAGAGGATGAAGCTCTAATCTCCTGAAAGCAATTCACCCAAAAGGGGTGTACCTTTGATGAGGCTGTAAAGGCCCCAAAAGCTTAAACATAGAAGGACAAGAAGTATACGGGCATAATTATTAATGAGGAAGCAACTAGGAGGGTAGTAGTGGAGGAGTTGGCTAAGGCATAAGTCTCTAAGGGCAAACATGTGACTGGATCAAATGAAGACATCCTTCCGGAGGATCCTTAGTATAAGGAAATGATGACATCGGTTACTGAAAATAATCTGATCAATAATAAGTCAATAGAAGGCCCCAGTGGCTCTTCTGGTGCTCAACTCATCCAAATTGATCCGGTGGATATGGCAGAAATCTTTGGGGATCTAGAAGCAGCAAATTTTCACTTCTTACCTAAAATTTGACCACTTCCAGAAAATCTACTTGATCCTGACACTGATATTGCCAAAGAAATAAGTCCTGGAAAGGTAAATGTATAGGGTGTTGAGGTCATTTCCAACACACATAGGGAGGCTATCAAAATTCCTGAAAAGGCACATGTAGAGGTGACAGAGGACATTTCCTATCATTCAACGGTTGTGGAGGAGGAAGCAAGAAGATAAGATCAAGAAACTCAGAGTCTAGATCAAAATATAAATGAGGTAACTCCTAACACAGTTTCCTTTGATATCAATGTTGACACTGCTAGTGGTGATGACACGGCAGATAAAATAGAGGACAAGTTAGCTACACACTTCCAAGAGGTAGCTAAAGAACTATTGCCTAACTCGAATCACATTATTCCAGAGGAGGGACAGGGTCTGAGATACGAACGGAAAACTTCTAAAGTGGACTCTAAAGGTGAGGCCAGTCCAGGGGAATGGGTGAAGGAGAAAGATGAGGAAGAAAGTATGGAAGATGGTAGTGAATCTTCTAGCTCATCCGGAGATGGTTCTTCTAGCTCATCCGGAGATGATTCCTCAAGCTCATCCAGAGACAAAATCCCTTCTGTTGCTAGCCCTATCAGATACCTATAGCTAATACAAAACAAGCCAAAGTTATAGCCGCGCTTAAACTGCTAAAAGAAGCTATTCTTGAAGAAAATGAGGAAGGGTATGTCAAGCAGAGTCTCCAGAATATCTGCAGACATTTAAAAGCTGTTGAGAAGGTACTCTGGGATGAATTCCAAACTCTGGATATAAAGGGAGAGCTTGGGGAAATAAAGGGGAAAGTGTAGAAAATCACAGAAAAAGTGGAGGATTTTCCCACTGCTGATCTAGTAGCAGAGGTTTCTCTTGCTAAAGTCACCCCAATCCTCAATGAGCTCAAAGAGAGCATTACAACAGCAAATCGATCAGCTGCTCAAGCTAACACTGTGGCTTCAAATAATTGCACAATTGTCCTAGATAAAATAACCTCCTCTTCCTCTGTGCTTTCACTAGAAATAAAAGAATATATTGACACCAAGTTTGAAAACTTGTTAAAATTCATGGCTGAAAGGGATCTCAAGCCTGCAATCACAGAATTGGGCGAAGACCAATACTGTCCATGAAATGCTCGTGAACTTCTGGATGAATCTCTCCTAAAAATCCAAGAAAAAATGCTAGATGATATGGGAGGTGAAATGGGAGGCCGCATGGCCGGACTCAAGAAGATCATAAATGATTGGAAAGCTAACTTCACCAAGTAAGGCTCCAAATAGAAACCATCCACAACATCCAGAAAGGTATTAGTGAAGAGATTACTCTCGTTCAAACCAGAATCAATAAACTATCCTTATCCAGATCTTCCTCCGTCCAATCAATTTCGGAGAGCCAGCTCCTTCCTGTCTTCCACAATCTGTTCCAGGTCATTAGGGACTCCGGCTTCTTTGGACAAAAATGTGTAACAACACTGCTTAAAGCTCTCTTCCCTTATTTTGATAATAAGGATAAAGATTTCATACTTCACATTCATCCTGCAGTAAAACAGACTTATGCTCTATTGAAGAAAGCCATCCGACCTTACTACCTCACTCTAACCACCATTGATCATACTATTGATGAGAGGAGCGAAGGTAATGTTGACTACTCCATATACTCTAAAGCTTGGCAAGAAGCCTAGGATAACAGAACCTATATGACAATCAATCCCCAAGATGAAAACAAAAAGGGGGAGAAAAGTCAGCAAAGTCAATAAGGGGAAGGGACCAGAAAAGGTAAGGAAAAGGAGGGAGAACCATCCGGTGGGAATTAGACTAACTATAATTTTGTAACAATTTTTGTAATAGCTAGATTCACTGTTATGTATCTCTGTACTTTGTAATCCAAAGCTTCATTAATGTTAACTATTGTTAACAGCAGAAGTACATATATAGTGAAAATCTAATTCTCAAAAATTGCTTCTAAAGTACAATATGAAATTGTTCAATAAAAATACTAGAAGATAAAATTCTAAAATTATGGGGGAGTAGAGATGCAAAAATTATGGGGGAGTAAAATTTGTAAATGACTAAGTATCAAGAATCATACTTAGCTTATATATACTCCTTTTTCCCTTATGCTTAGTTGTCTTAGTTTTTGTTTCCATCAAATGGGGGAGATTGTTGGAAAACAATGATCTAGAATCTCAATTAAATTAAAATATCTGGATCAGATTTAAAAAAAACAAAAACTTAGAATCTCCTAAATCCAAATGGAAGTATCCAGACAAGATCTAGCTACAAGGTCATCCATTGAAGACATCAAGTACCGAAGCATATACTAAAATCATCAGGATAAAGTTTGGAAAGGAAACAAGCTTTAATCTCTCCAGACTATCATCCGGAAGAACTGATTGCACTAACTCTAGAAGAAGACAGATCCAGAGATAATGAGTTTGAAGAAATTCAAAAGACTCATGCTTAAAGACAATGGGAAAAGTTTCAAAGATAACTTTTCCCTTCACCTTTTGGTCTACAAAGACAAAGATCCTTTCCCCATGAACAAGAAAAAAGTGACAGCTTGCACTTTTTAGAAAAAGCACAAAAGGACTGACACTGGACAGAAAAAGCTAACAACCTTTTTCTACTAGACCAATAAGGAGGCGTGTGGAGCACACACTAAAAAGTTACTAGTATAAAAGTTGGTGTGTCACTAAAATACAAGGAAAACGATCGCTGACATCTTTTCAGCCTCAATCCCAAGGATTTAAATGGGTCAAATTACTATCTAATGGATTGATCAATGATAAGTGCCATATCTTACCTGATCAATGGTGAAGAATTGAGTTGAAGCTAACTAACCCACAATGGTTACATTTATGATCCAAGCCTATAAAAGGGAAGCTTCACAAGTTGAGAAGGGGCTGGTTGACTTAAAATAGCAATTAACAAAGAGAATTCGCAAGAAGCAATCCGAAATTCATCCCTCTAAGAATCAAACAATTCCAAATCAGTTTGTAAGGATTCCTAAGTGAGTTATAAACTTAAGGAAATCCAAAAACCAAAACCTTTAACAAAAACTAAAGCATAAAAGATCTCCTACTTGGGTGAATAGTGAGATTGGGATATAGCTTGAAGTAGTTGCTTTAAGTGGGATATCCCTGTAGGACTCAGCTTAGATTCAGGGTAGAAGTCTAAGTGGTATATCCTACTAAAGACAAAAGGACTTAACTAGGAGTTGGTGCTTTTAGTGGTTTATCCTACATCCGGAAGGAGTTACCATCCATAGACAACCTGTAAGGCTTAATTCCTGCCAGTTGGAAAGGAATCCACTAGTGGATAAGCTCGGAGGAAGGAAACTCTAGGGATTGGATGTAGGCGGGGCCAAACCAGTATAAATCACCATGTTTGATTTTCTTTCATTTACTTACTGCATTATATTATCATATTTGCATCATCCGGATCAATCCTCCGGATTATAATCAAACACGCTACACTTAGACTTTTTAAAGTCTTTTAATTCTACAACAAAGGGTCATTCACCCCCCTCTGACCTTATATAGACCCTCACAGGGACCAACAAGGTATACTAGTAATCCTAGTTCACATCATTAGCAAGCTTTAAGCCGATTATTCAAGTACTTTAAAGGAACCAAGGATTATGGTTTGACTTATACTAGATTTCCTTTCATTTTCGAGGGTTATTCAGATGCAAGTTATATTTCTAAAGAAGAAGATAGTTCTTCCACAAGTGGATGGGTATTCCTTCTTGGGGGAGGCGCTATCTCTTTGGCATCAAAGAAATAGACTTGCATCGCTGATTCAACAATGGAATATGAGTTTGTAGCATTAGCAACAGCTGTAAAGAGGCTGAATGGCTGCTCGTTTATGATATTCCATTGTGGCCTAGACCAATATCACCTATATCTATTAGGTGTGATAGTAAAGTTGCCTTGGCCAATGCTTATAGACTAGTGTACAGAGCAGATCTAGACATTTTAGTGCTAGATGTAGCATGATTTGGATCCATATCATGCAAGGTATCATATCACTAGAGTTTGTAAAAACTGAGCATAATTTAGCCGATCATTTAACTAAAGGGTTAAGAAGAGATCTTGTGCACAAATCGGCTATGGGGATGGGATTAAGGTCCATCTGAAATCTCTCATGTTGAGATACCCAATTTCCATCTAATATAACATTAGATGTAGAATCCAATGAGGAAAGCTTAAAATTTGGAGATTGGAACACATTAGTAACATCATCCCAAGGTATGTGTTCAGACCTGCAAGATAAGGAGGTGAAAGTTTATCTTCTTAATAGTTCTTTTGAAAAATTGCATATGCAGGTGCAAGAGTAAAAGAGCTACCTATGTGAGCATGAAGTTTAGCCGCTTCAAGAAGCTTGGACTTGGCTTTGATATGCTTATGAAGGATAGGGACATAAGGCTAGTAAAAGATAGTGTCAAGTTAGAACTTTAGAATTTTGACTTATGTGTATATTATCTTCATGTATTCATAATGAATAACTAAGGTTCAATCCATAGTGACAACTTGGTATTCGAATATTTGGAAAATATAATGTACTAAGATGAAAAACAATCGTCACAATATTTCATTTAAGCATGAGTTTGTTATTTGTTGTGATTTTATTTAGTTAATCAAGGATTACACTAAAATGATGGAGGATTGTTAGAATTTTATTGTAATTGGATCGACTAGTTTGACCAATACGATCGTGACATTTACGGGGTCTAGGGGTAGCGCCCATCGGCAGAGTCCGAGGGGCGGCAGCCCCTGGCGGGGTCCCGGGGCAGCGTCCCTGGTTAGGGTCGACCTACCCGGTCATCTCAAAATTTTTTTATTCCTAGCAGAACGCGCCCTTTGAAAAATTCATCAGAAAAATGAATTTTAGACCGAAACAGTGTGTCTATTCGACACAACTGAAACCCAAAAAATATGTCTTTTATACATGGCTACTACCCGAAACAGTATGTCTATTGATATTTTGGTTATTTTTTTCACCAAAACAAATTTGGCAGATAGATAGAGAAAATTCGGTTGATATTTTCACAACAAATAAAATTCTTGTTTTTGATACAATTTCTGATTTTATCCGATTAAAAGTTTGGTGAACCAACCAAATAAATTTCAATCTGTTAGCTCATTCGCAACTTCAGAAACATCCAAGTAATCCCGAAATCCAACACTTCCTGGCCACATTTTTCTAAATTATCCCCAACTGATCCATACCTCCCTAATTTGCAATTATAGCTCTGTAAAAAATTTTTGAAACAAAGATAAACTTCTGAAAAAACCAGTTACAAAGAATTCGATGAAAATGCTTCCCCTTTTCATACTTGAGAGTAAGGCCCAGTTCTATTGGACTAAATTTAATTCAGTTCAGTTCAGACCAGTTCAGTCCACTACAGTTCAGTCCAGTGAAGGAAATAAAATAAATTGGTAAATGCTGATGATGATGATAATAATAATAATATCAATAATAATAATTTATGGAAGGAAATATGACATAATAAATTAAAATCAATTTTATTCATTTAGAGAAGGATATAAAAAGGTAAATGTTTTTAAAATTGTTGTCTCTTTCCATAAAAATAGATAAAATATCTTAATAACTCGCCAAAGCAAAGGTAGTTGAATGTGTTAGGCGAAGATAATATAGCACGCATAAGCTTATAGAGTCGGTAGTTCGACGGCTTAATGCTTCTCAAAAAAAGAGAGTTATAGAACCCTTAGAATAATGATCATTACACATTTAAAACAATAAATTGAAAACAAATAAAAATAATAAATAATAATGATAAATATTGATTTAATTGTATGAAATCATGTGGGAAACAAATAATAATCTAAGTTAATTTACCATATCAATAATATAAATAGTTGAGATTTGAATTCTCTAAAGTTCAAAATTTATAAAGTTGTACATTTCACTGAATCATAACCATTTCTTGGATTTAAATGGTTAAGATTTAGTTTTAGTGGTTTGTGAGGTCCAAAGTGCAATTAAATATCAACCATTAAAATTTAATGGATTGTGGAGAATGAGTGAAATGTACAACTTTAGAGAGTTCAACTTTAGAGAATCAAAATCTAAATAGTTGAACTAATAAATAAGTTAGTAATTATTTTCTATAAGAATGAAAATATTAATGTAAATTTCTTAATTAGCTCAAAATATATGTAAGTTGAATTTCATTAAAAATAAAAAAAATATTCATTTGTCTAATATAAGTACAAATTTTCATGAAATATAATAAATTGGTAAATTATAATATTAATATTTTATGGAAGAAAATATGATTTAATAAATAAAAACCATTAAATATCTTTTAGGGAAAGAAATAAAAGGGTAAATATTAATAAAATTGTTACTATCTCTTTCTATATAAATAGATAAAATATCTAACTAACATTATTACACATTTAAAATAATAAATATCGTTTTGGAAACAAAAATAATAATAAATACTAATAATAACAAATGTTGATTTATTTTTATGAAATCATGTGGGAAACAAATTAATTTAAGTTAATTTAACATATTAACAATTTAAATAGTTAAGCTAATAAATAAGTTAGTAATTATTTTCTATAAGAATGAAAATATCAATGTAAATTTCTTAATTAGCTCAAAATATATGTAAATTCCATAAAACCAGGTTTTGACTGGTTCACTGGTTCGCCGCTTCATCAGTTTTTGTCTTTTAAAAGAAAATTAAATAGTAGTAAAGGTGGAGTAAATTAGGTATGCATCTGTTCTTTTTAGCACCAATATAAATAGGTGATGTTTTTGTTATTTGAAAATACACACTTACACACAAACTAAAAGCCAATATTGAGAGAAGATTTAAGTTGTTATTTTGGTTCTTTGTGTTGGATACGATGTATGCCCTAAAGGTAATTAGGGCGATATATCTTAATTATGTAATGGTACGAATAATTTGTTTAATTAATAAAGGCATTTAATCTTTTGTTTATATTGATATGTTTATAAATATATTATGAGTGGTTAAAATATATTCATTGATGTATGTATACGAAAGTACTTGACATATCATAGCATGAAGTCAGAGAAATTATAGTTGGATTATATTTAGTGAGACCTGCTTCAAGTGCAATTATGATTATGTCTAAACTATCCATAGTCATAGTTTCATCAAGAAAGGATATTGATGAAGCAGTAAGACTAGCATGTGGTCAACTTTCTTGAAAAGGGTCTAAGCAGTCAATCTCCTAAGTACTGAAGGTGGTGCCTTAAGTTTGACACATGGATATATCTGGGAGATATATTGGAGACCCCAGTAAGGTAAACACTTGGTGTATATATCAATGTGTTAATGTTTATCTTCATGCAATAAGCTTTACGAATATCCTCATACTTGAGATAGTAGTTACCTTGTGTGGTACCATCACTATACTTTGGGTCATTTCCATACACTCATTATTTTAGGGTGTCGTGGGTGGTACCAGGTATAGTGATGACAGCACATTGGTAAGCTATATAGTCGGAAAGAATCTATCGCTTCGGATATATTAAGGAGTTGTACCTAGCCGCTTGTTGAAGTGATGATTGCTATAAACCTCTGATCAGAGTATATGTTTGATAGAAATAGTTTCTAGTCAAACACACTATGGTAAAAGGTAATATTGTGAGCTGACGACCCGAATCCCCCACCCGTAAGGTAAGCTTTAATGCTCTTCGGCTTGGGGCGGAGAAACATCGAGTGCTGTGAAGCGTGCTAAGGGATAGTCCTTATTTTAGCGTGATGAAAATAGATAATGGAAGCGGTGTTGAAGTTGAAATTTAGTCTGATTTATGCATTAAGGGATATGAGACTTAGAATCCCATATTTTAAGATAGAGTCGCCACCTGATTAAGCTCCACCGGGAATTTGGGTATGATATTCCTACCGGATGGTTGGACCATACCTTAAAACAAAGATTCTAAGTCCGGATGATGTTGCTTACTTTTCAATTTTTAAATCAAGCCGATTATATTTTAACAAACGTGAACTTAGTTCTTATGCGATTTAATCTGATTATTATTTGCTGTTTTTGGTTTGTATGCCATACATCATACGCAAAGCGATAAATAAAGCAAATAAAATAATTATTACAAGGCCTTACAAATACCTATACATTTTTCTAACGCAAGAAAATAAATAAAGCGATAAATAAATAAACGGGTGAAACCGGGTTTTAACCAAGTTTACCGACTCGGACCCGGCTCGAAACGAGCCAAAAGGTATACGGGAATAATCATAAATAAAGTATAAATAAATAAATGCGGAAAATAAACACATAGCATGAAGAAAACATATTTTTGAATTTTTCGGGACAAAAACATAATCTTCGGGTGTTAATTAATAATCTAACAACCTTAAAATATGAAATAAATCAACTAAACATTCCAAAATCAGATTTAGAATTTTTAGAATATTTTTGGAATTTTTAACCATGACAAAAAGGTTTATTATGCATTTATTAGCAAAAAGGCCATTTTTAAGCCATTAAGTAGTCATTTTAACCCATTAAATAATAGATAAAATAATTTTCAGCAGATATAAAAATTAATTTAATTAATTTCAAATTATTTGTGATTTTTAGAGATTTTTTAAGTAAAAATCAGGACTAAAAACGCATTAAAAGTACAAAAATAAGGCAAAAAACAACAGAAACAGGGCAAAAAATAACATAATAAAGCGAACAAAGACCATTTGGACATTTTTACTAGTAGGCCAACTCAGTGAGTTGGTAGGCCAACTCAGTGACATGGTAAGCCAACTCAACGAGGTGGCCTAGATGACACTCAGTCGGCCTTCGTCCTACTGAAGTAGCATGTCGGAAAAAATGTCTAAACATGTCAGAATCGACATTTTTGTGCCTGAAAACCAAAGATTATTAAAATTTCAAGTCGTTTCCTACATTGTTACAGTAGATTTGGACTTAAAATGCTTAGATAACTTTGGTTTTTCAGTTTGGGGGGAAAAAGAACCTAGAAAACCCGACAAAATGACTATTGGCCGCTTGAGCGACCCGTAGGCCGACTGAACGAAGTGGTAGACCGACGTAACGAGATGGCCTAGGTGACGTTCAGTCGGAATGACGTTCACCGAAATGGTCAGCCGGAGTTTTGGCAGAAAATCGCAAAAAGGATGAAGAAAAAGGGCCAAATGCCCGGAAAAACAACAAAAAAAAACACAGCGAAAAAAGGTAATAAATAACTTAAATAAATAGATTGGAACTCAGAAAATTATCTAAAGGCCGTGAATCCACTCTTGATACTCGAGTTAACCTTTGGCGAGCTTTTGGCAATTTTGTGACGGGAGAATAGACCAACCAAGACCGATTTAGCAAGGGATTTATTGATTTTGTGTGGAAAAAGTCCCTAAATCCTATTTAAATCCATTTTTACTTAAGATTTCTACTTGATTTTAATGATTTAACTAAAGAATCAAGTCTAATAAAGCTTAGGAAACTAGGATATTTGATTTCCACCACTTTATAAAACTTGTTCTTCCTAAAGAACACTAAGAAATCTAAAATCTGAGTTTTTTTTAATCCAAAATGAGCAAAAGTCCTAACTTAGGAAATTTTGGGGGTTTATATAGACTTGAGTAAGTGAAAATAATGCATTTGGTCCCTTAAAATCATGAATTTATTGGAAAAAATGGGTGAAAATTTGAATTTTTTGACATAAAAATGACCGAAATGTCAAGTACAGTCCCTGAAGCAAGGCCGCTTCAGTGACGCCGGTAGGCCGACTCAAGGTCGCTTCACATGAAGCGGCCAAATCTAGGCCGTTTCATATGAAGCCGCCAAACAAGGCCGCTTCACATGAAGCGGCAGGTCGACTCGGTCGGCCTGGCTGCTTGGGCAGCCCGCGACCAAATTCCGGTGAAAGGGCAGATTTTTGAAAAAAAATGCCGTTAAACTTCAAAAAATCATAACTTTCACCACGGTTATCCGATTCAAGCGATTCTTGACATTTCTGAAACTTCAGAGAGTCTACAATCTAGGAAAAATATTGAGACTTCTAGAAAAAAATTGGGTTTAAGCAAAAACTACAAAACAGTTTACTACACGCGGGAGAAAGATAATAGTTAATTTCAAATGCTTTTTTAATTATTGTGAATGACTTTACGCGTGGTTAAAGGTCACAAATGGATTCGGTATTACCTTCGTTGCCCTAAATGAATTCAAAGTAGATTATTGGATGGTGTATCTGTTAAGAGAGATTTAGGGGTTTCTGGGTGCGGGCTTAGGCTTTTGAGGTTTGCCAAGCACAGGCTTGGGCTTTTGAGGATTGCCAAGCTCAGGCTTGGGCTTTTGAGGATTGCCAAGCACGGGCTTGGGCTTTTGAGGATTTCCAAGCGTGGGTTTGGGCTTTTGAGGTTTGCCAAATATGGGCTTGGGCTTTTTAGGGTTGCCAAGTGCGGGCTTAGGCTTTTGAGGTTTGCCAAGCACGAGCTTGGCCTTTTAAGGTTTTCCAAGAGCGGGCTTAGGCTTTTGAGGGTTGCCAAGTGCGGGCTTGGGGTTTTGAGGTTTTCCAAGTGCAAGCTTGGGCTTTTGAGGGTTGCTAAGTGCGGGCTTAGGCTTTTAAGGTTTACCAAGTGCGAGATTGGGCTCTTGAGGGTTGCTAAGCGTGGGCTTGGGCTTTTGAGGGTTGCCAAGCACGACTTGTGCTTTTAAGGGTTTGCCAAGTACGGGCTTATGCTTTTGAGGGTTGCCAAGCGCGGGCTTAGGCTTTTAAGGGTTGCCAAGCGTAGGGGTTGGGCTTCTAAAGGTTGGATTCTCGGATTGGTAAGCTGCATCGAGGTGCCCCTAGAGATTCAAAAGGTTACATCGAGGTGCCCTTGAGGATTCAAAAGGTTGCAATGAGGTGCCCCGAAAGGATTTTTTGAATTTTTGATTCTGGATCTTCGGACTGATTGTCCATCGGAATCGCCGTACAGCGTATCTATCAAGGTAGTTTTGAAGCATTAGTAAACAATACAAATTGCATTTTTATTCCTTAATTGATTTTATGGAACAAAAATATTTTTGCCAATTCAATTAAGTAATAAAAATGGAAGAATGAAATATAAACTGAGTTAGGATTTCCGGGAGTTTGGAGAAATTGGGGTGTCTATCTAGACTCGCTGATATGCCCCTTGGATTCTCTATCTGTGAAAGCAATTTAGAACATGTGTTGAGATGCCCCTAATGATTATATCGGGGTGCTCCTGAGAAATTGCATCAAGGTGCCCTTGGGAGAAAATCTGAGTTCTAATTTAGAATCGGTCGAATTGGCTGTCCATCTAGATTTCCACATGGTGTACCTATCAAGGAAATTTTAAAGCATTACAAAATGATATAAACTGCGTTTTTATTGCTTAATTGATTTTTTGGAACAAAATATTTTTGCCCCTTCAATTAAGCAATAAAAATGGAAGAATGAAATATAAATAGAGTTAGGATTTTCGGGAGTCCAGAGAAACTGCTGAGGTTGAATGTAGAGCTCAAAGACATTAGTTGACATGCCCCTTGGGCATGGCCTAGAATATAGGATGGAGAACAATTCTAAGATGCCCCTTAATATAGGTGCTTGCTTAGAAGTCGAGCGTATGGCTCGAGGATACTTTTCTATGCTTTGTTTCCTGTAGAATTCAGTATAGAATAATAGACATGACATTTATGAATATTATGCATGAATTTATGAATGCACGAGCTGCTCAAACTGATCATCCTTCACATCTGAGCTACATGACTGCTAACCTGATCAATTTTACTCAGAGAGAGGACATATGGAATTATATCACAGCACTAGTAAGGCAAGAATGCCCCTATAGGGGATTATGGATATTGCACAGATCAGGTGGGGATGCCCCTAATGGATAATTAGGGAAGTCAGGATGCACACACTAGGCTTATGTGGCCGGACATTGAGGCTGAGGATTGCCATTTTCTACACACCCTCTCGCTTGTATAAATGATTGTTGAATTGAGCATATCGAAGACAAGTGGGAGCACGAAGCAAAGTTTGAGATTCTGGATGATGAACTGCTAGACGCTATCACTACCAATGAATTCTACCAAGGATATTCAGGGTGATTGCAGATTTTTTGTGATGCTTGGTCGCGGTCGAGATGAGTAGAGGATGGATTTGAGTCCTTCAAATCTACTGGACCAACGAATGTATTCAGGCACTCTAATGATGACGATAATGCGAGTACTTCGATCTGATCGATGGCAGGCATTTATCTTTGTTTTGATTGCCTTAATTTTTGCATAGACTCGAACATTGAGTTGGGCCTATTAGACTTTGTTAATTTTGCTTTTATGTCCTAATTTTTGCCTGGACCGCCCTTTTTGGGTTTTCAATCTAGCGGAACATTCCAGCTTTTGCATAGACCTTGATTCTTTTAAGTGTATTAGGATTTTTGCCTTTTATCTTTGTTTTTCTTTTTCTTTTGAGGTATTGGGTTGACTGCAGAGAACCCTACTTTTGACTTATTTGCTACATTTTGCCTTTTGGGCCTAATGTATTCATTTAAGCACAAACATAAAGGATTCAGTAAAATGTCATTTCCATTAAATGAAGTAAGTTTGAGTACATGATGATGATAACCATTTCTATTAACCCAAACTCTGGTGTTAACTAGCCTGTGAAGGTTTTCTAGCCAACCACTCTCATAGCTTACTTTACCCTAACTTTTGCCTAGGTCGTCCTTTTTCGAGTTTTCAATCTAGCGGGATATTTTGCACCCTAACTTTTGCCTGATCGATTTGCAGAATACCGATTAGCAAGATACACCCTAATTTTTCCCCGAGCAGTAGAGGACCACTAGTCGGGTGATTAACTCCATTTTCTATGTGCCGCTTTTCTAGATTTGATTCTTTCGGTTAGATATGATAACGCTTTAACCTACTTTCAGTGGTAGGGTTTATGAGCTCATCACCATTGCTAATCATGCCCCTTGTATGGAGCGCATTTCTGAACACGCAAAGTACCAATCTGGTTGGAACTTTCACCTTGGATTGGTGTTCGTAGGCTTTGCTTGCTTTGGAATCAGGTCATTGGCCCTTGACTGCACCTCTAACGCTTGACTTGATTATTGTTTGGCCTTGCTATGCGCTCCTGGCATACCTAAAGACTGCTTAAGCTATTCAGACTGCACTTTAGTCCATGGGGGTCTCTTTGACTATGACTCTTAAGGACTTCATCTTGATTTTGGTTGGTAGCATGGTTTCCATTTCTTAGGCAAAGGAGAAAGGTGTTTGGCTTAGGAGAATTCTGGCATTTGTTTGACATCTACGAGTGTGAATGGGAGCTCATCTGGTCAATCTTTGATCCTTACGATAGTCTTTAAAAGGAACTTCTTGATGAGTTGGTTTACGACTTCAGTTGCTCTATTAGCTTATGGTTGGTTGGGTGAAGATCTATGGTGCTCGGACCCAAATTGCTTGATTGATCATTGGTTGCCCCTTGGGATTGAAATCTATTGTCCGAAATGATGTGATGAGGTAGGCTGTATCGGGGGAAGATGTGTTTCTCGATGAACTTGGCCATCTTCTCGGCGGTAATGTTGGTGAAAGACTCAGCTTCCCCCTATTTTAAGAAGTAACATGCCCCTCTCCTTATAAAGCAGTGTTCATTTATTGATGAGGGTCAAATCTCGCTGATTATATATGTCCCCCTCGACGAGAATGGCTAATGAGGAGAGAAATAGGGAAGGTTTGAGGGTATAAGGGAATGGATATTGGGAAAAAGGCAATGTTGTATTGGAGTGGGAATGTTGAGAATGGGCGGGCGAAGAAAAGAGAAGCCATAATTCTGTTGAAGATGACCTGGCGATACTCTTTCTCTATAATCGACTGACGCCTCTTCGGTAGCTTGAAAATCCACGGATGTGAGATCGATGATGAATCGATTGGTATATTGGATCTATTCAAGGAAGGACTGAGCTTCTTTTACTGTGGGCGTAAAAATGCGATGCTCGGCATTCTGACAATGAACCTTAGGCAGGGCCAGGTACGATTTGGCAAAAGCGTTATCATGTTCTTTAAGCACTTGTTATCTCTCATTTTCTCTTAGAGGTTAGGTCATTAGAAAGTGGTTATCATCTTAGATTGTCATCTGTACTTGAATTTATTTCAGTTAAAGAAACATCATGAATATTGAACACATTATGCTTGTGATAAAATGAATGTATGGACCCATCGGGCGAAACATCAAACAGATAAGCAAAAGCAAAGTCTTTCAATTAAAGTGCCTTAAAGGCAAGACATTTCACATCTGAATACTAAAAACATAAAGTAAGAAAATTACATCATAGAAAATTCATTCTCCGCAGGCGGAGGGTCTTGATTAGTAGAGCCAGTAGACTAATCATCCTCGGTAGCTTTCATTGGTGTGTCATCCAGGATGAAGCCCAAAACCTTTGCTTGCTCAACTGATAACTTGTCTCCTTTATCTACTAGAGACCTAATGGGATTCTTGCTAGAGTTGGTGATAGAATTGGCTTTCATAACAGAGTTGGCTGAATCCGAGAAGACCATTGCCAACACAACATCTTTGGGGAGACCGGAATCGATGGCGCTCACTCCATCATCAGAACTCAGTGATGGCTCCTCCTCTGTGCTGGTCTTCCTAGCTAGTTCATCCATTTTTCCTTCTTTTACCAAGCACCAAATAGCCATGCCTAAAGGTTTTTATTGATCTGTTGTGTGTCCTTTTTGAATATGATAGCGCTAAAAATTCCCTTTCTCTTTGGGCATAGGAGAACGGTATTCATGAAGAGGGCTAAGCATGCCTTTATCTCATAATTTGGAAAATAGGATATAAAGAGGGAGCTTCCACGAAGACACGGATGCCTTCTGAAAAGGAGCCTGAGTGGGGTGGGGTTTGAACTACGGAAACACTCTCTTGATCGACTACTTGAACTGTGGGTGTCTTTTCCTTGGTTGGGGCAGGAGCAACCTCGAAAGATTGAGAATTTTTGCTCTTGCTGAACCAGGGTTTGCCACTTGGCTTGCTAGCCCTTTTGTTCTCTTCCCGGCGATTGATCTTCTCAGCTTTTTCAAAAAATTTTAATAGGACTCGAAATAGTAGGTCTCCATCTCCTTCTGAAGGAGCGAGAGAGCCCCGTCAAGTAACTTTAGGATCATTCCTTTAAGGCTGAGCTTTTACTTTAAGAGGACCTGAGTGGCCATCCATCTGTTGAAATAAGATTTGAAAGCTTCGCCGAGCTTCTGTTTGACTGCCTCTAGATGCTGAATTATAGTCTCTATTGTAGAATTAAATCCATAACGGGCAATCAAATCTTCATATAATCCAGGATTATGGACTCCGAAAGAGTATTATACCACTCAAGGCCAGGGCTTAATAGGGTACATGGGAATAACTTGGCCAACTCCTTATCCCCAATCTTTTGGACACCCATGATCCGCTCATACATCACTATATGGGACATGGGAGGTCCCTCACCTGAATAAGGTTCCATCCGGGGCATTGAGAAATTTTTAGGCACCCAATCATCATCTCTTACTTCTTCCTTATCCTTGCCTCTATTGAGAAATTGCCTGAAGCAAACTGCCATTTCGGGTGTCACGCCCGGAGGCTGCATAACCTGGTCGCATGGAGATGACCCAAACTGAATAGGCGGAGGAGCTGAGATTTCTATCTAGGGGCGAGAAAAAGGATTCTGAGGGTAAGTTGTGGGGAGTGACCACAAAGCTAGGAGGAGAGGGTGTGAAGACAGTCGGATATACCAGAGGAACAATAAAGCCACTCGAGGGGACTGCCATTTGAGGAGTAAATCCCCTTAAGAAAGCAGGGAGAATAGGAGACTGGAGAATAGGCCTCGAGTGTACAGGGGGATAAAAATCGATGGTTGGTGGAGCAGATGATAAGGATGGCCGAGAAGAGGTCGGACCAAACTAAAATTGGCTTTGCTAGATAGGACAAATAGGGGGGAAAGGTGATACTGAAAACTGATTTTGGATTGGCGAAGACTGAACTATATCTCTCGGAGCTTGAAAAATAGGCCTTACTAGCCTCTGAGACTCTCTTTCCTCCCTGAGAGCGGATCTAACTTGCTCTTGAATAGTGGGCCAAAATATATCTGACTGGAGGAATATAGCATTAGCATTAGCCAACTCTGAACCCAATTGCAATTGCCCCTGATTAATCGACGGAGAAGAGATAGGCGGAGGAGTGCCCTCATTCGAAAAACCGCTAGACGGAGGAATATCAGACATGGTAGGAATTACTGATTCTAACACTGAATGGTGAACTAAACGGCGGTTGAGTCATAACTAAAGAGGGCTTCGGCGGCGGGGACGTCTTGACCTCACTAATTAAACCTGAAGATGATCGGCCCAAATCGAACCATGAATGATATGGATGATAACATAAATATTCGAGTGATGAATGCTATACATACGGGTGGTTTAGAGAGGTAGAGAGCAGAAGAGCTTATGATGCGAAGTTTAACCCTAAAATACGTGAGACACACAAATTCCTTGCTATGCGTAGCAAACTAGGTATAGGTCGTCGGGACTCAAACAATCTCAGGCATTTTGTGAAATTCTCCATTCAAGCGAGGGGAGAGTAGAGGTAAGCAAAAAACCAAAAAAAAAGATCTGCCACAAGCGGCCTATGCATGAGATTTGCATGAATGAGCACAACACAAGTAGCACACGAAAGCAAATAAACCTCTTCCAACCTTATGACTCCCGCGTAATGCCAATTTGTAGTCTGGGGTTAACTCTAGAGCCAGGAAACGGCAAGAGAGTATGCGACCTGTATCTAGATTGTTCTGGTGAGGCTAAAGGGAAGTTTCTATGGATAGTTTTATCGCGGTTCATAGTCTTAAATTGCTGGTGTCGTGGAACGACACTATAAAAGGGTCTCATTTACCTTGATTCCGTGTAACTCAACCACTCCTCAAATGAGTGCAACCGCGGGAATTACATGTTGGTTGAAATGAGTGTTTTGCCCACAAATATCCCCAATTCCTGGCGGGCATGAGGTATACAGGTGAGTTTCATTGGGGGTGATAAAATGACACCTTAAAACTTAGAATCTAACTAAGCGGTGGATTCAAAAGGCATAAGAAATAAAGCTTTGATTTAAAAACTATTAGGCATATCATCAAAATCCTTTAATGAAGGTTCAAAAATGAAAGCGATTTTCAAATTTTAAGTTAAACGAAAATCCCCAGCAGAGTCACGAATATGAGCTGACGACCCGAATCCCCCGTCCGCAAGGTAAGCTTTAATGCTCTCCAGCATGGCGCGGAGAAACAACGAGCGCTGTGGAGCGTGCTAAGGGATAGTCCTTATTTTAGCGTGATGAAAATGGATAATGGAAGCGATGTTGAAATTGAAATTTAGTTCGATTTATGAGTTAAGGGATATGAGACTTAGAATCCCACCGGTTAAGCTCCATCAGGAATTTGGGTATGATATTCCCACCAGATGGTTGGACCGTACCTTAAAATAGAGATTTTAAGTCCGGATGATGTTGCTTACTTTTCAATTTTTAAATCGAGCCGATTATATTTTAATAAATGTGAACTTAGTTCTTATGCGATTTAATCTGATTATTGTTTGGTGTTTTTGGTTTATATGCCATACATCACACGAAAAGCGATAAATAAATTAAATAAAATAATTATTATAAGGCTTTACAAATACCTATAGATTTTTCTAATGCAAGAAAATAAATAAAGCGATAAATAAATAAACGGGCAAAATTGGGTTTTAACCGAGCTTACCGACTCGAACTCGGCTCCAAACGAGGCAAAAAGTATATGAGAATAATCATAAATTAAGCATAAATAAATAAATGTGAAAAATAAACACACAGCATGAAGAAAACATATTTTTGGATTTTTCGGGGACAAAAACATAATCTTTGGGTGTTAATTAATAATCTAACAACCTAAAAATGTGAAATAAATCAACTACCAAAATTAGATTTAGAATTTTTAGAATATTTTTGGAATTTTTAACCATGGCAAAAAGGTTTATTAGGCATTTATTAGCAAAAAGGTCATTTTTAAGCCATTAAATAGTCATTTAATCCATTAAATAATAGATAAAACAATTTTCAATAGCTATAAAAATTAACTTAATTAATTTCAGATTATTTGTGATTTTTAAAGATTTTTTTAGTAAAAATCGGGGCAGAAAACGCATTAAAGTTAGAAAAACAAGTCCAAAAACAACAGAAACAGGGCAAAAAACAACAGAATAAAGCGAATAAGGACCATTTGGACATTTTTACTAGTAGGCCGACTCAGTAAGTCGGCCTAGATGACACTCAGTCGGCCTTCGTCCCACTGAAGTGGCATGCCGGAAAAAATGTCTAAACAAGTCGGAATCGACATTTTTGTGCCTGAAAACCCAAGATTATTAACATTTCAAGTTGTTTCCCACATTGTTACCGTAGATTCAGACTTGAAATGCATAGATAACTTTGGTTTTTTAGTTTGGGGGGAAAAAGAACCTAGAAAACCCGACAAAATAACGATTGGCCGCTTGAGCGACTCGTAGGCCGACTGAACGAAGTGGTAGACCGGCGCAGAGAGGTGGCCTAGGTGACATTCAGTCAGCCTAACGTTTGCCAGAACGGTCAACCAGAGTTTTGGCAAAAAATCACAAAAAGAACGAAGAAAAAGGGCCAAACGCCCAAAAAAACAACCAAAAAACACAGCAAAAAAGCAATAAATAACTTAAATAAATAGATTGGAACTCATAAAATTATCTAAAGGTCGTGAATCCACTCTTGATACTCGAATCAACCTTTGGCGAGTTCTGACAATTTTGTGATGGGAGAATCAACGACCAAGACCGATTTAGCAAGGGATTTAGTGATTTTGTGTGGAAAAAGTCCCTAAATCCAATTTAAATCCAATTTTTACCTAAGATTTCTATTTGATTTTAATGATTTAACTAAAGAATCAAGTCTAATAAAGCTTAGGAAACTAGGATATTTGATTTCCACCACTTTATAAAACTTATTCTTCCTAAAGAACACTAAGAAATCTAAAATATGAGTTTTTTTTATCCAAAATGAGCAAAAGTCCTACCTTAGGTGATTTTGGGGGTTTATATAAACTTGAGTAAGTGAAAATAATGCATTTGGTCCCTTAAAATCATGAATTTTGTTAAAATAACGAGTGAAAATTCAAATTTCTTGATAGAAAAATGACTGAAATGCGCAAGTACAGTCCCCGAAGCAAGGCCGCTTCAGTGAGGTAGTAGGCTGACTTGCTAGGGGAAGGCAGCTTCACATGAAGGGGTAGGCCAACTCCCTGAGTCGGCCTGGCCGCTCCGGCAGCCAGCTATTGGATTCCGATGAAAGGGCAGATTTTCAAAAAAAAACAATGATAAACTTCAAAAAATCATAACTTTCACCACTGTTATCTGATTCAAGAGATTCTTCACATTTCGAAAACCTCAAAGAGTCTAAAATCTAGTAAAAATATTGAGACTTCCATAAAAAAGTTGGGTTTAAGTGAAAACTGCAAAACAATTTACTGCATGCAGGAGAAAGATAATGGTTAATTTTAAATGCATTTTTGATTATTTTTAATGACTTTAAGCGTGGTCAAAGGTCACAAAATCGTCAAAAGGAGATTTCCAAACATGATTCAACTCTCAACGAATAGAACAACTAATCCGTAAAAGGTAAGAGCAAAAAGTCATCATCGTTCTGTGGGTCACCGAAAAGCCCGTGCTCACAAATATACTTCGGTAATAAGTTAATAACTGGGATAGCTTGGAGCAACCTTTCTATTAGTGGGTTAAAACTTTAACCAAACACCATAAACCAGATGGTACTAATATTAAAGAATGGAAGTATTTCATCGCATTGGGCAACTGTTATTACCGGGATTAAGTCATAAGCACAAATGATGTTCCGAGTAATAGGGGATAGTAGATCCTTGCTAGAGGCGTACGACAGTCGTTTAAGGTAATTGAGTTCTATTCACAGTCTAGAACCTCGAGCCAATGGTTCTAATAGAACAGGGGTTGGTAAAGCCTTAGCAGATCTATACTTCAGGATCCTTTAAGGTCACATACATTAGACCTTCATCCGACCAAGTAAGGAGTTAATAGATCTATTCTATTATGAAAATATAACATAATAATAATTGGATTATTATTCAATTAGTTAAAAATGATTAGATCAATTTTTGGTTAAGCTAGGAATTTATTTTGACCGTTAACTAATTTTATTAGGGTCATGAATAAATTAAAAGAAAGGAGAACTAAAAGAAATATATATATATATTAAGAGGGATTTTACCTATCCCACATTGGAAAAATGGAGAAGCATTTTGCTTTCCCAGGCCTATAAATAGGCTTCTCCTTCCTCCTTTCTATTCACACTTCAAGTTCACGTCTTTGTGGCATTTTTTGAGAGTCTTCATTGAGGATTCTTGAGCCATCAAAGAAGAACTTTTTGATCCTCATAGATCAAAATTTGAGGATCCTATATTATATTTTAATTTGGGGACCTCTAGTTTATATTTTTGGGTGGGCTTTTGGAGTGGTCTAGCGGCTATTCAAAGCTCTACAGTTCTTCCTCTCGGGGAGGTTTCGGTTGGTAGGGTTTGTATGGATACTCATAGAGGTTATCCTATGCTTGGAGGCTTGTGCAAGGAGGTTCTGCTAAAGTACACTTCAATTGGTAAGTTTTCTTTCTTTCTCTTTTAATTATTAGGTCTTTTTCTTTAAGCATTTTTAGACTTAATAATTATGCTTAGGTTGTTTTGCAGGCTTAGTTTATTTTATGCTTAGGTTAGAGCTTAGAGTTATAACATGCTTAGTATAAAATATTTATGATAGGATATAATTTAGAATTATGGTATGCCTAGCTTATGCCTGCTAACCTATGTAGAGAATTATTTAGTTAAGGCTTTTTTTAATTTATATGCAACTAATAGGAGTTCCTAGGGACAAGGGACAAAATTTTTAATTTCTGTCATGCCTGTTATGCATGTTCAAAGTGACTATCAATTCCCCACAGTGGTATCAGAGCTTGCCTATTTAGTGCATAATTAAGCTAGAAGCGAACTGAATTTTATTTTCTATATAAAATGATTTGAGTTTTATTAATTATTTGGAACAATAAATGAACGTAGGCTTTTTTTTCAAGGTTAGAAAATGGTTATAGGTAATTTCGAATAAGCCTACTCAACTTACTCAAAATTTATCAAAGACTCAATAAATTATATAAGCTACAAGGGTTATAGATGCTTTCAATTCACATGAATTGTAAGAACAAATTTTATTAGTTTAAGAGGATCTATGGTCTTCAAATTTGTGCCCGTATTTGTTCTGTCTAAGGATTGGACTTGGTGTCTACTTCTCCTAGGACACCTCTCCTGCTGGGAACCTATATCGGTGCAACTTGAATTGACTAAGAGGGGATTAAAATGGACCAATTTATTTCTAATATATAAGATGGTTCTTATATATATATTTCTCTAACAATGTAAAAATTAAATTTATTGAATAAAAGCTTAAAGGAAGTACAATATAAATATAACAAATAAAATGTTAATTATTTTTCATATAATCCAGGTTGATGGAATAATTATAATAAAGAGCTTGAACCCACTTAAAGTTGGACCTTATAAATTATTATAAATATGTCCATATGATAAAATCCTAGATTGGGTGACACGTTTAACACCAATAAAATCTCAAAGTAAATATATTGAGGCAAGTTATTGTCTTCCTTACCCAAAATTATAATACGGTGTCTTTGGGCTACAAAAGTGTTGCGCAAAGCATTCCTTTTTTGTCCACATTAATCGGTAATAAAAATTGAGATTTGGTCTACATTAACGGGATTGAGGTAGTCCACCATAAAATTGGAAATAAGATCAAAATGGCTAAAGTTTTAGAGCATTAGAAGAGGAGGCTTAGAGCTTCCACTTCAAGATGTTTAATATTGAGAATTTCTACATCTCAAGAAAATTCTAAATTGGTATGGAATACCTAATTAGAATCGTATATCCATATAATAGTATAAATATTGTTGAGAAGTAGAATTTTGGCAAAAAGGAGAGTTGTACCTATGGAAAATCATTAGAGCTTGATGGCTGCTATTGATGTAGGCACTTGAAATTTCCATTTTGCTAAAATTTGTAAAAGGACAAAGTTCAATTGTCATTATAAAATATTATTTCCTGTTTCACAGCAGATGGAATTTTATTGCCATTTGATAAAAGGTATTATCAAAGTTATGAATGATATTTTATTGTAATATGACAAATGATATTTTGTAATTACAAAATCATATTCTCAAATATAAATATTGCTAAGAGAAAATTAGATATAAGAAATCTTTCTACTTATGGCATTGTCGTTTAGGCCATATAAACAAAGACTGGTTAACCAAGTTGCATAAGTGTGGAGACTTGGGCCCAATAGACCTAGAGTCTTATGGTGATTGCAAACCTTGTTTAAAAGGAAAAATGATGAAGTTACCCTAAAAAGGAAAGGGTGAATGAGCCACGAGTACATTGGAACTTATACACACCAATGTTTGTGGTCTAATAAGTGTTCAGGCACTGGGAGGATACTATTACTTCATAACCTTTATTGATGATTATTCACGATATGGTTATTTGTACTTAGTGAAGCACAAGTATGAAAGTTTTGAAAACTTCAAACTATTCAGAAATGAAGTAGAGAAACAACTTGAGAAAAGTATTAAACCACTTTGATCTGATCGAGGTGGAGAATACTTAAGTCAGGAGTTTCAGGATTATCTAAAGGAAAATAGGATAGTTTCCCAGTGGACCCCTCCTTATACACCCCAACATAATCGAGTGTCTGAAAGGAGCAATCAGACTTTATTAGATATGGTTTGGTCCATGATGAGCCATGCAGATCTCAATAAATCCTTTTGGGAATATGCACTAGAGAGCGCAGTTTATGTACTAAATAGAGTGCCCTCTAAATCAGTTATTTTTACACCTTATGAAAGATGGTGTAATAAAAGGCTATCTCTAAGTCACCTTAAGAGTATGGGGCTATCCTGCCATGGTGAAGAGGATAGCATCAAATAAGCTAAGCGCTAAATCTGACAAGGGTCTGTTCATTGGATATCCAAGGGAAATTATTGGGTACTTATTTCACAAACCCAAGATACAAAAGGTATTTGTATCTCGAAGTGCTCATTTTCTTGAAAAGGAACACTTACTTGTAAAATTTAGTGGCAGCAATTTTGAACTGGAAGTTCAAGGGAAGAAAAAAACAATCATTTGATTGACCCCGTTCTAGATATATAAGATAGTGTGATTGAAGAAGAACCTATCAAAATATAAACATTGTGAAGATCAGGTCGTGTTTATAAAGGTCTTGATAGATACTGTTTTATCATCACTGATGATAAGGAACTATATCTCATGGAGGATGATGAACTAAGAACCTATGATGAAGCAATGAAAAGCTCAGATTCTGATAAATGGCTAAAAGCCATGAAATCAAAAATGGATTCCATGTATGAAAACCAAGTTTGGAATTTGGTTGATGCACCAGAAGAGGTTAGACCATTCAGGTGCAAATGGGTATTCAAGAAGAAGACTGACATGGATGGTGTTGTAATTACCTATAAGGCAAGGTTGGTTATGAACGGTTATAGTCAGCGTGAAGATATTGACTGTGATGAAACTTTCTCACTTGTAGCCATGCTAAAATCCATATGGATACTCCTCGCCATTACTGCTCATTACGATTATGAGATCTGGCAGATGGATGTTAAAACAACATTCCTGAATGGGGATCTGGGCAGGGATGTGTATATAACACAGCCTGGGGGTTTCATATCTCAGAATGGCTTAAAGGTATGCAAACTACAAAGATCCATTTATGGACTTAAGTAGGCATCCAAGAGTTGGAATATAATGTTTGATCAGACAATCTGTGAACTGGATTTCTGTCCAAACATTAAATGAGCCTTGTGTTTACAAGAAGGTTAGTGGGAGTGCAGTCACTTTCTTAGTATTATATGCCGAAGACATTCTACTAATAGGAAACGATATTTCTCTTCTTCAAAGTGTTAAAGTATGGTTTTCAAGAAAGTTTTCTATGAAAGACCTTGGTGAAGCAACATTTATACTAGGTATCAAGATCTACAAGGATATATCCAAGAGGCTGTTAGTTCTTTCTTAAAGTACATATATAAACAAGGTTTTAAATAGGTTCAACCTTGAGCATTCGAAGAAAGGTTATCTCCCGATGATAAAACGGGATTAACCTATCTAAGGCTAAGTGTCCGAAGACAGCTCAAGAAAGAATGCGCATGAAGGATATTCCCTATGCATCTGTGATAGGATCTACCATATATGCTATAATATGTACTAGGCCAAATGTCTCTCAGGCTTTGAGCTTTATGAGTAGATATTAATCAGATCCAAGTGAAAAGCACTAGATGGCCATCCAGTTAATTCTTAAGTACTTGAGAAGGACTAAAGATGAGTTCTTGATATATGGAGATTGTGACCTCACAATTAGATGTTACACTAACACGGGTTTTGAATCTGAGAAGGATGACTTTAAGTGTCAGTCAGGTTTTGTGTATGTGTTAGATGGAGGGGCGGTATGCTGGAAGAGTTCCAAGCAAGAAACTACTGCTGATTTAACCATAGAATCTGAATACATTGCTGCATGCAAAGTAATAAAAGAAGCTGTCTGGTTAAATGGATTTATTGGTGATCTCGGTGTAGTGCCTGAGACTGTTGATCCAATTACTTTATATTGTGATAACAATGGAGCTATAGCTCAGGCAAAGGAACCACGGTCTCACCAGAAACACAGACATATATCCAGAAAGTATCATATAATTAGGGAGATTATTGATGCTAAGATAATAAGACTAATATGTACCCACTAGTCAAATGCTCACGGATGGACTGACCAAGCCATTGACTCAAGTTAAACATGACAAACATTCTAAAGCATAAGGATTAAGACATATGGCTAATTGGCCTTAGTGTAAGTGGGAGTTTGTTGGATATGATGTATGCACTTAAGGCAATTAGGGCGATATATCTTAATTATGTAATGGTAAGAATAATTTGTTTAATTAATAAAGGCATTTAATCTTTTGTTTAGATAGATGTGTTTATAAATATATTATGACTAGTTAAAATATATTCATTGATGTATGTATAAGAAAGTCCTTGACGTATCATAACATGAAGTCAGAGAAATTATAGTTGGACTATATGTAGTGAGTCTTGCTTCATGTGCAATTATGATTATGTCTAAACTATCCCTAGTCATAGTTTCATCAAGAAAGGATATTGATGAAGCGGTAAGACTAGCATGTGGTCAACTTTCTTGGAAAGGGTCCAAGCAGTCAATCTCCTAAGGATTGAAGGTGGTGCCTTAAGTTTGACACATGGATACATCTGGGAGATATATTGGAGACCGTACTAAGGTAAACACTTGGTGTATATATTAATGTGTTAGTGTTTATCTTCATGCAATAAGCTTTACGAATATGCTCATACTTGAGATACTAGTTACCTTATGTGGTACCATCGCTATACTTTGGGTCATTCCCATACACTCATTAATTTAGGGTGTCACGGATATAGTGATGACAACACCTTAGTAAGCTATGTAGTCGAAAAGAATCCATTGCTCCTGATATATTAAGGAGTTGTACCTGGCCGCTTGTTGAAGTGATGATTGCTATAAACATCTGATCAGAGTATGTGTTTGATAGAAATAGTTTCTAGTCAAACACACTATGGTAAAAGGTAATATACTTCGGTAACAAGTTAATAACTGGGATAGCTTGGAGCAACCATGCTATTAGTCGGTTAACACTTTAACCGAACCCTATACACCAGATGGTACTAATATTAAAGAATGGAAGGAGTTCATCGCATTGAGCAACTATTGCATTAACCGGGATTAAGTCATAAGCATAAATGACACTCCGAGTAATGGGGGATGGTAGACCCTTGCTAGAGGCGTACTATAGTCATTTAAGGTAATTGAGTTCTATTCGCAGGCTAGGACCTCGAGCCAATGGTTCTAATAGAACATGAGTTGGTTAAGCCTTAACAGCTCAATACTTCGGGATCCTATAAGGTCACACACATCGGATCTTCATCGGACTGAGTAAAGAATTAATAGATTATTCCATTACAAAAATATAACATAATAATTGGATTATTATTTAATTGGTTAAAAATGATTGGATCATTTTGGATAAGCCAAGGAATTTATTTTGACCAGTAACTAATTTTATTAGTGTCATAAAATAAATTGAAATGTTTATTAAAATGGTTAGATCATTTTTGGTTCAGTTAGGAATTTATTTTAACCGATAACTAATTTTTTTAGGGTCATGAATAAATTAAAAGAAAGGAGAATTAAAAGAAATATATATATATATATATATATATATATATATATATATATATATATATATATATATATATATATATATTGAAAGAGATTTTTCCTATCCCACACTGAAAAGATAGAGAAACATTTTGCTTTTCTAAGCCTATAAATAGGCTTCTCCTTCCTCCTTTATATTCACACTTCAAATTCACTTCTTTGTGGCATTTTTCGAGAGTCTGGAGTGAGGATTCTCGAGCCGTCAAAGGAGAACTTTTTGATCTTCACGGATCATAGTTTGAGGATCCTAAATTATATTTTAGTTTGGGGACCTCTAGTATATATTTTTGGGTGGGCTTTTGGAGTGGTCTAGCTGCTACTCAAAGCTCTGCAATTCTTCCTCTAGGGGAGGTTTCGGTTGGTAGGGTTTGTGCGCATACTAATAGAGGCTATCCTATGCTTGGAGGCTTGTCCAAGGAGGTTCTATTAAAGCACGCTTCAACTGACAAGTTTTCTTTCTTTCTCTTTTAATTATTAGGTCTTTTTCTTTAAGCGTTTTTAGACTTCACAATTTTGCTTAGGTTGTTTTGCATGCTTAGGTTATAGCTTAGAGTTATAACATGCTTAGTATAAAATATTTATGATAGGATATAATTTAGAATTATGGCATGCCTAGCCTATGTATGCTAGCCTAGGTAGAGAATTATTTAGTTAAAGCTTTATTTAATTTATATGCAACTTATAGGAGTTCTTAGGGGCAAATGACAAAATTTTGAATTTCCGTCATGCCTGTTATGCATGTTCAAAGTGACTGTCAGTTCCCAATACTTTGTCCATCAAAACAAATCATAAAGGTGAAAGGTTTAAAGGTGGAGAATATCAAGTTAACCTCTCTAACATGGATCAAATAATTTCTTATTCTTACATATGAATACAAACTTATGGATTGATTTAATTGAAATTTAGAGATGAATTCATAATATAAATAATCAACAAATAAAATAAATTATTTTACATTTGATTCCTAGAAATAGAATCAAAAAATAATTAAACTAAGGAAAATGTAATTATTACTTTCCCCATAAATTGTACTAATTTGACTTTAGGAAGTTAGCAAATTGCTACACTGTAAAAAAAAATTAAACTTTCAAGTTTCAATAATTTCTTTCGTAAGCTGTTTATTTTGAAAGCTCCATTTTCAAGCTTCTCTTATAAGCAACATTTTTATTTTTAAAAAATAAGTCAGACAGTTCCTAATTAGTTAGTATAATGTATTGTTCAAAGCTAAAATATGTAGTTTTATTTGAAGCTTGTAAGAGCAACTTATTTTGATAGCAGCTTAATAAACAATGTCAAACTGGCCCTATAGTGTTCAAAATTATCGAATAATATAAATATCTTGTTGAACTATTTACGTACGTGACAAAATTCGATTGGTTAGGTTTGACGATGAGTTTCATGCTTCTTTTTACTAACCATAAAATTTTTATAAATCAAAAGCAATACAGACTTAGAGACTTGGGGAAGTGATCCCACTCGCCTCGATGTATCGAAGAGTCAGCTGTTCTAGCAAGTACATGAGCTAGTTGATTCGCAGACCTCCTAATATAGATGAAACGTGAACAACGAAAGTTCCTAGATAACTTACGACAATCTTCTAATACTGTCCCTAAAGGAGAATGATATACAGTAGAGTTATTTAAATACGAGACAATGTTGATAGCGTCCATCTCAACCACTACTTTGTCGATATGTCTTTGTTTGAGCAATTTCAAAGCTTCCCTACAACTCAAAGCCTCCGCCATTTTAGGGTCACCACCTCTCTCCATTATCATGTTTCAGGCTGCTAACACACCATTTTGGCTATTACAAATAATACACCCATGGCCGAGTCTGTGACCATTCTTGAATACACTCGCATCGACACTACAAATTACCTAGTCCTCATCTCCTTGTTGTAATACACTCGCATAACTTACACCAGCATAAGTTCAGTCTTAACTACTAAGCTAATAAACTTGACAAAGCCAATGGAGAGAAACCCTACCCATACCCGCACCCACCCCACCCCCTTCCTCAGCCACCACCACTGCCCGTCAACCACCCTATTCCGATCGGACACTAGCCACCATCAGCCCCAACACCAAAACCCCTTCCATGAGCCTACCCGGAAGCACCAAACCATAAACCCTCACCGTAATCCCTTTTCTATGCCCTTCACCGCCACTTCGCAGGTTAGGGATTCAAACCCTAATCATATTGCCAACACTAGGAATCCAATCGCAAATAAGATTTATTTTGAGAATTTCCCTAATGGTTATGATGCGCTAGCCCTGAAGAAGGTCTTAGGGAGATTTGGAGTTTCTGGCTGGGTGTTTGTCGCATAAAAGAGAAATGCCAGAAACTTGAATTTTGGGTCCATTATGATTGATGAAACTGTTCCATTTTATGAAGCTTTGAATAGGATGAATTCTGTTAAAATAGGGGCGGTTCGACTGCGGGCGTATAAGGCAAGATACTCAAGGCCTTTGAATGTTCAGAAATTCCAGGAGCCGATCCGAAAGCTGCCTAAGCGTGTGAATTGAGTGTTTTACGAATCACCTTATAATGGGAGATCATATCTAGCGGACGCGGCCCCTTATCGGAATTCTATAGAGGAGGCAAGTAAGGGGCAGCCTAAGGTTGCGACGAGCCCTATGGACAAGAATGAGTCACAGAATAGTGAGGAGTGCATGGTGCAGTCCACCTCGTGGAAAGATAAGGCCTGCCTGATTCGGCTACTCAATATCTCTCATATTCGAAATATATATGATTTATTGTGTGAGCGTGATTTTGATGTTGAATTTGCCGCTCCTGTTAGTGGGGAGTGTGTGATTGTCTCCTTTATCATAGGAGATGCGATGATTAATTTTGTTAGTCGTGAATGGAAGGTTCTCAGTCACCTTATGTTTTTGGTTGAGCATCTGTTGGTGAATTTTATTCCCTCCGAGTGTGTCATGTATCTTAATTTCATGGGTATTCCACCAACTATTATATATGAATCATTAGTCCGCAGCCTTGCTGGGAGGTTTGGTCAGCTGGTGGCTATAGATTGCAACTTGGAAAGGCCGGATCGATTGGATGTTGTTTCTTGTTTAGTGTTAGTTCCTATAGGCACTATGAGTCGCAATCTGAAGTTAGCAGTGGGGGAGAGGGAGATTACGATTTACACTTCTATGCATCAGGGCTTTGGCTGTCCGAGGTGTTAGGAGGATTACTCTAGTTCGGAGGACGATTCGAATGAGGGATCAATGGCGAATAGGCTATCTGAAGAAGTGGCTATATCGGAGGAGGAATGTGATACAAGAACGCTGCGGGATAACGGTATATTGGAAAATTCTACCTTAAGGGAACTGGACGGTAATGAGAGTGCGAACTCGGTGGCTAGTGGGAACGCGGAGACTAGTAGAATTTCTGGATCGTCGGGGCCGGACGTGGTAAATAGGAACAAGGTGATTATAAATACCCAGCATACAGAACCTCGTGAGAATGAGGCTAGATTGGTAGTTAGGGTGGGTGAGATGCTGGGCCTATTTTAGGAGCAACATACAGAGCAAATTATGCAGGTACTGGAAGAGCCTAGAGTTTGAATAGTCCGTCTGAATTGAGGTTTGGTACACGTTTCTTTATGTCAGTAAACCTTCTTTCTTGGAACTATCGTGGAGGGCTCACGAATGGAGCAAAGCAATTTTTTGTTCGTTCGTGTGTCTGCAAATGGTCTTTGCAAGTTGTTGTGTTAGTGGAGACGAAGGTGTCAGATGTGGCAGAGATGACTGTGAGGAAATTATGGGGTCATAATGATTTTTCATATTATTGTGTTCCTGCTCAAGGTTTTTCGGGAGGGATAATTGTGTCATGGAACTCTAAATTAGTTAGGGGTACAGTTAGAGCGGTTAGTGCAAGATGGTGTATTCTGAGCACGATTGTGAATCAGGTTGAGATTGATATTGTATGCTTATACGGGCCAGCCACAGCTACTGAGAGGAACCAATTATAGGTTGAATTGCTGCCCCTTATTCGGGATGTTGGTAATTTATTGATATGTGGTGACTTTAATGAAATTCTTCATTATTCGGAAAGAGCGGGTGGGAATGGGATTGTTTCTAATTCTATGATAAGATTCCAGGAATTTGTGAATGAGTGTGCATTGTATGATGTTCCTTTAGTTGGAAGGGACTATACGTGGAGTAACAGTCAGTCATATTCGAGGATCGATCGAGTGTTGGTGTCATATGGATTATTAGATAGCTGGCCGGGTTTACAACTCATGACGGTAGACTCAACCCTATCGGATCACTTGCCCATTATTTTCCAGTCGCATTCTTCGCGGAGACGGGGAAGGAGAGTAGATAGATCGCTAAACTGTTGGTGGGATGTTGATACTTTTTTGCCATTTATCACTAGTAAGTGGCGTTCTATTTGTGGTACGGTTGGGAGTAAGGATAGAGATGTTGATTACAAGCTTCGAAAATTATAGGGATTTATCCGTCCTTGGCATTCGCCTAATTTTGGTCAATTGGATAGTAGATTGAAATCATTGGAAGCCCGGGTTTTAGAGTTGACTGACTCTAGTGTGGTTCGGCCTTTAGATGCTTCAGCCGTGTCTGAATTACAAAGCGTGAAAACTACATTGTTCAGGTTAGACGAAGCCAAGAAAAAATTCGGCATCAACAGTCATGAGTGAAGTGGACTTTATTGGGTGATGACAATACACCAATTTTTCACCTCATCGCTTCGGCTAGGTTCAGAGGTAATCGGATTTCACAGTTGGAAATTGGCGGGAGAGTCACTAATGATCCTATAGAGATCACAGCTACGATTCGAAACTACTATTCGAACCTGTTTTCGGGAACTATAGTTATTCCGTTTGATTTGGAAAGAATAAAGTTCAGGACGGTAGATGTATTGAAGAATCATCGCCTAGTGAACCATTCTCAAAAGCCGAGATATGGGATGCAGTTTGTTCCTGTAATGAGGGGAAGGCGCCTGGACATGATGGATTTAATTTTTTCTTCTACAAACGATTTTGGGGTGAACTGAAGCCTGAGCTACTGGACCTATTTACGAAGTTTCATGAGATGGGACGGCTGCCAAATGCTATTAAATCGTCATATACGGTACTAATTCCTAAGGTACCTGGCTCTTCTTCGTTGAATAATTTTAGACCTATTGCCTTGATCCATGGTATATATAAAATTGTGTCTAAGGTGCTTGCTAAAATACTACAACCATTGCTACCTAAGTTGATATCAGATAATCAATTTGCTTTCATTAAAGGTCGTAATATTCATGAATGTTCGTTCATAGCCTCGGAGATTATCCATTCGGTTCATAGGAGTCGTCAACCATGTTTGGCTATTAAGTTAGACTTCCATAAGGCTTATGATTGTGTTTCGTGGAACTATGTTAATGTGGTTTTTAGACAAATGGGTTTTGATGAAAGATGGGTTCAATGGCTTGATAACTGTAGAAGGAATTCGGTCACTTCGATTCAGATCAATGGGACGCCATCGGAACCAATTAAATTGGCTAGGGGGGGTTAAACAAGGTGATCCTATTTCCCCGTTTCTTTTTGTTCTGGCTAGTGAGGGACTGAAACTAATGTTTGAGGAGAGTATTCGAATTGGCCTATTACCGGGATTTCGGGTTGACGGTTCAGAGAAGGACATGTCCATCCTGCAATTTGCTGATGATACGCTATGCTTTTTACCGGCAGATGAGTCTCTATTACCTATTTTTGTTAGAATTTTGCGATGTTTTGAGTTGATTTTAGGCCTGAAAATTAATTTTAATAAGAGCTCTATTATGGGTATTCATGTACAAGAGACGGTCGTTTCATCTTGTGCAGGAATCCTGGGATGTCGGGTGGAGAACTTTCCGATTACCTATCTTGGAACCCCTCTCAGCATTAGGCGTGTTCCTGTTTCCTCTTAGAATCCATTGATAAGTAAGTTTCAGAGTCGATTAGCGAGTTGGAAAGGACAATGTTTATCCTATGCGGGATGAATGGTGCTTGTGAAATCGGTATTATCATCTCTTTCAATCTTTTTACTATCATTGAATAAAATGCCAGGAGCGGTAATTACGAAACTTGAGCAGCTGATGCGGAATTTTTTATGGAGGGGTGATTCAACTACTACGGGTATTAGTAAGGTTAGTTGGGCGACGATTGCCCTACCCAGAAATCTTGGGGGCCTCTACATTAGGGACTTGAAGTTGGTTAACTGTAGTTTTTTGATGAAGTGGGTATGGAAGGTTAGGAGTGCTGATCATGGGTCATTATGGTTTGAGATTTGCGTTAGACATTACGGGTTTGATTCATGGTGGTCCATTAGAAACTATGATTCCTCTACATTGTCACATACTTGGAGAGGAATTATAGCATGTTGTATTAGAGGTGGGGAGTGGTGGGAATTTTTCAGGTCGTGTATTCGGGTTGTTATTGGAAGTGGGGAGAATTGCTCATTCTGGCAAGACAACTGGACGGTAAATTCAGAGTTGGCGGTCTTGTTCCCTGACCTATACCACTTGTGTAACAGGAAATCGTGTTCGTTGGCCGAGGGGTGTCATTATCTTTTCGGGTCATTTGCCTTTTTGCGGCCTTTTTAGAAACGGAACTTAAGGATTTCAGGACAGGAGAGAGGTGCGGAACTTTGAAATTGGATCATTATAAGCTGTCCGAGCTTGTTTCTAGAGGGTGACAATGAGTTGAGGCAGGGTCAAAGGCAGCCTATCTTTTCAGGGACGGCTGATCGGTTTATTTTGGAGTTGGGGGAGAAGAAGGTGTACACGACAAGCTCCTTTTGTATGGGCTACTATAGTACGCCAAAGTGGCCAAAGCCGAGGCTCGACTTTTCGGTATTATGAGAGGCTTGTGTGACCCCAAAAGTTTGCTTTTTTGGGTGGCTTGTTTTTCATGGAAGATTACCAACAAAAATATTTCTTTTCCTCCGTGGCTGCCAATCTATAATGGACGGTCAATGCCTATTTTGTGATTTGGAGGAGACTATGGATCACGCCCTGCTCTATTGCATCAACAGCTATAAGGTGTGGACTCAGGTGATGAGATTGCTCGGTATCTCGCTGCCTATACCGTGGAAACCGGTGGATTTTCTAGCCATGTGGCGCGGCTTCTTTGCTGATGGAAGTGGTAGAGAGTTTGGAACTGCGCTATGGTTCTTAATTGCTTGGGCACTATGGAAATGAAGGAACAAATTTGTTTTCAAAGGCAGGTTGGGTTCAGAAGACATTATTGGATCATGCATTCATTTATGTTGGTTCATCCTTAAAAGTAGGAGGCGTGATGTTAATTTTGTAACTTCTGATGTATTTAATTTTCCGAACTTGCTACTCTCGTGTAATTGATTTACTCATGTTCTCGCCTTGAGACCGTGAGTTGATTTTTATTTAATAAAAGAGGGGTAGGTGTTTTGTAGTTAAGCGGGGAAACCAGCCTAGCTAGGGACTCCGCCCCGAAATTTTCACCTGCTCCAAACTTTTAGCCTTTGAGGGGACACACTGTTCCTTCAGGGGTTTTTCAAAAAAAAAATAACTTACACCAGCATGTGTTAGATTCGGATCACCCCCCTTGTGGCTGACATTGAGCTACATGCCATTCTCGAAGAAAACCAACACCCCGGTTGAACACATGATGTACTGGTTGTAAGCTTCGATTCAAAATAAAGTGATTACGTCGCTCCCAAATAGCCCATGCTACAGCACAACCAAGCTGTTGTGTTTCCTTAGCCAATGATAGGCACCAATCCCACCATTCCTCCCAACAAGTTATCGAATTCGGCCATCCCTTTGCAATAGATAATTCCCAAACATCCCTTGCTTTTGGACAACCTAGTATCGCTTGGAAAGCAGATTCCCTCACACTCCTACACATATCACATAATTATGAATTTCATGCTTACTAATTAGTATTCACTGTTTGAAATGGAAGTTTACCATACTGTACAAATACAACCAAAAGATTCCAACTACCAATGAGAGACCAGACAAATAAGGCCATGTTCTTTTCTACTTCTAAAAGATGAATTGAACTGAACTAAAGTTGGTTGAACTGAAATGAACTTATTTCAGTTTAAATTTATAACTACGCATAGCTGAGCTGAAATGAATTGAAAAGGACTGAACTGAACTGAACTGAACTGAACTATATTAATTTGTAGTCCAAACGAATAGAGCCTAATTCCATCCATAAGATTTGAATTAAATAAAAAAGAAAAATGGCAATTTATGCTAGCTGACTCTTCCACTTCAAATTAACTTCCTTCAGCTCTCTGAATTTTGGCTTCCTCTCTCTCTAAAGAAGAAGAATGGGGAAAAATAACAGTGAATTCCCACTTCTGAGGGATGATTTTTCAGCTTATAAGAAGAAGAAATCTTGGATTAGAAAACTTGTGTTGGTTTTCCTTGGATTCTTGGTAATTTCAAGTTAGTTCCTAATTTCCTTTCTCTTTTCTTTTGATGTTTTACTTTAAAAATCACGTTGGGTTCACCAATTTAAAAACTGGGTAGTTTTGAACTTGTTAAATTTTGTACACTGAGATATAAATCTACTGGTAATTTGGGTTTAAGTCTGCTAATTTCTCCAAGAAGAATGGTAGATTTTCAGCTTTATTTTGGAAGATTAAGGTCTTATTCTCTTGGATTTCAGTTCAGACCACTTCAGTTCAGTTCAGTCCACTTCAATTCAGTTCAGCTACGCATAGTTATAAATTTACACTAAAATAAGTTCAACTCAGTTCAATTCAATTTAGTCAACTTCAGTTCAGTAATGGAGTGAAACTATTTGAAAAGATATGCGATTGCTTCTTTTTTTTTAAGAAATTTGGATTTTGAAGAGGTTAGGTATTGAACTTAGGACCTCCCACCACTACATTGAGTGGTGTACCAATTGAGCTATACCCAATTGGTATGCGATTGTTAAATTTTAATGAGTATATATACTTAAATAAAGGTTAACAAATAATTCATATAGCCAACTCATCCATTATAATGCGATTGATCCATTTTCAATTTTTATTTTTTTTAACTCTTCCATACATTTGTTATTGTTGACAAGTTAACAAAAATGCTAAGCAAAAGGGTTTAAACTTCAGTTGTTGTAGGCCTAATACATGGAGAGGATCAAGAATGATGATCCTGAAATTGTGGAGTCCGAGGTTGGTGTTGTTGCTGCCGATGCTCGACGATGCTCGACGATGCTCGAAAATCGGGGCGGAAATACTTCGGGAAGGAGGCATGCAGTTGATGCAGCCGTTGCAACTGCATTGTGTGTTGGTGTTGTTAATCTGATGTCAAGTGAATTCGGGGAGGCGCATTTATGGTTGTCAAGTCTTCTTCAAACACAAAGGTCAAGCTTTTGATATAAGAGAAACGGCTCCTTTAGCCTCTTCAAAGGTCAATACTTCTCTAATTCTCTTTTAACTTAAGGCTTAATGCATTAGTGTCTCTCTCAACTTGGCTTTAAACGCCTATATGCCCTTTGAACTTTTGGTCGTTCCAAATAATATCTGAACTTGGTTAGAGCGCACCTCTAAATCCCTAAATGATATGTGTTAACGTCTAGATGAAGAGAGAAAAATTAGAAAAATGACATCTTTGGAAGTTGGCAACCGGAAATTGACTTGTGGCGTTCATGGGGCAAACAACATACTAGTGCATATCTCTATGTTCAATTAGCTAATCGGACTTTTGAAAGGTCAGAGAGTAATTGGGCGTTTAGAGCCAAGTTCAGGAATTCTGATGTGTTAAGCCTTAACTTAATTTACTTGTTTTATTTTGTGTATCGAATCAAGTTTTAAACATGAATGAATTCGAATATGATTTGCAATTTCTTTTCTTTTATTTTTTATAATGATTTGCAATTTTCTTTAATATAATTGTAATAAGCAGAATATGTATGCAGACAACATTGATGACAAGTATTTAGGGCCACTTTCGATTGGAGTTCCAGGCAAGATCACGGGCCTTCATGAAGCTTGGTTATAGCACGGCCGCTTGCCATGGAAAAAACTATTCCAATCCGCCATAAAACTCTCAAAAGATGGCTTCATTATTCTCCCTTATCTTGGGAAAGCCATAGCTAAATCTACCCAAAAAATCATAACCGATCCAGGGTTACGATTTGTATTTACACCTAATGGCAAGTTGTTACAAACCGGTGATACATGCTATAATGTAGAGCTAGCCAAGAGTCTGGCAATCGCCGAACAAGGGCCACAAGAATATATAATGGCACTCTAGGCGAAAATTTAGTCAAGGATGTTAGAAAGGCCGGCGAGCAATCCCAAATTGGCCCTTAGTGACAAATGGAAAAATTAAATGTCACAACCCATCGCAAATCATTCAACATTGTCAAGTTAAAAAAATTTCATTCTTGTAAAAAAAGCATAAACAAATTAAAAAAGCAAAAGTAGCAAACCTTCTTCCATTTAGCAAAGTTGGCGTCGCCATAGCCTTGATCCAAGCAGAATTCATAGAGCTCTTTAGAAATCTCTTTCCTTTCGTAATATAGGTAAAAAATGTATCGGCTCCTTTGATGAGCAATTTTGAAGATAGGCCATAGAGCTTCACACTTTCTCTTGCCATCATGTGGATCATTTTCAGCTGCATAAAATCAAGTAAAAAAAATCAGAGAAGACAAGCAAAAACAGAAACGTAGAAAACAATGGAGACCAACCTTCCCTCATTTTGGCACCCAGCTCGTTAAGCGTAGGCTTGATCAATTCCCACCCATCGGGATACCTGACTCTGTTCGTCTTTACCTTGGGCATTTTTATCCTAACACTAAAAACACTGATTAGGGTTCACTGAAAGATTCAATATAAATATTTTCAAGCTCAAATAGAATGGAACTATGGAAAAATTTCCATTGACCCCTAGTAAACAGTATGAAGTTGGGTCTATTAAAGGCTGAAATTTGTTGATGAACCCCTGTGGTACGAATGGCGAATATTAGCCCCAAATTTAGCAAGGGATACGGAATTTGTGAGAAGTAGAGGATTTTTAAGTTGACTGGCGATATTTGAATCATATTTCCAATTCAAAGTTGCAAACGTTCTGTAACTATATATGTAAATTATATCTTTGATCTAGTCTCACATGTCTGCAAAAATTGTGCATGTGCCAAATTTGTCAAGTTTGAGGTTAACAGTTGAATAACATTGATGACATGGCAAGTTGTAAAACACACGACTCGTGGGGTTTAACTGTAGTTGGAATATCTAATGGCTCCAAATAAGAACTAACCCTAGCAATTCATAACATATGAAAGTAACTATGACTTCCAACAGAATTGAAGCTTTTCCTTGCTAATATTAGTGGGAAGTTTAGGATCTCTAATACATAAACATTTAAGAACACATGAAAATGACAAGGTATATCCTATTCAAGCCATGTTCTTTTCGACTGCAATTTTATGAACTTAACTGAAGTGTGCTGAACTGAACTGAACTGAACTTATTTTGGTGTAAACTTATAACTACGCATAGCTGGACTAAACTGAATAGAACTGCAGTGGACTGGTTAGAACTGAACAGAGCTGAAGCGGTCTGAGAACTGAACTAAATTGAATTGTAGTCCAAGAGAACAAAAATGTCTAAATATTAATTTAAATCATTAATGTGCTTTTTTTAAAGCTAAAAGGTTGGAGTGGGTGAAAATTTTGGGGCGGAAGTCCCAACTAGGTTGATGCTTCCGCTTACCTACAAATCACTCACCCCTCTTTTATTAAATGAGTAAGGAAAAATACAAAAAGTTATATGTTCCGAAACTGATTAAGTAAACCGAAACAAGCTTCGGCCACTCAAATTATGAAAATAAAAATTCAAACTAAAATCTGGAACAACGTCCCACCACGAGCGCTGAATATTCTATCGACCAAAATCAACAAAAGCATCAGCCATTTGATTCCCTTCTCTAAAAATATGACTAACCATCATCTGCATATTGCCAGTATTATCAAGACACTTCAGCCACTCCCTGTATATGCACCAAGGGACAAGTTTGGAGCGCAACTTCACAATACTGACAACGTATTCAGAATCAGTTTCGAGCCAAACTTTATTCCATCCTCTTTCCCGAGCCTCATTATTAGCGTCAATTGCAGACTTAAGCTCCGCCAGAAAAACCAATCCGTGTCGTATCCAAAAGTCATGCCCCCTAAAAAGCGACCGTGCTCGTCTCTAAACACCATTCCACAACCCTCCTGGTTAGGACCTCTCACAACAGACGCATCGGTATTAATCTTGATCCAGCCACTAGGAGGTGGAGACCAAGTGACCGTGAGAATATCTAATATAACCATCACCTAAGAAATCAGTGGCCCTAATCAATGCCCATAGATTGCGAAGAGAAAAATGAATGTTCGGTTGTTTACCATCAAAAACACATTCATTACGGGTGCGCCAAGTGATCCAACAGATATTGACCCAACCGCTTTGCCACAGCAGCTGAATTTGTGAACTAAAGTTTTGGGAAGTCGCCCATACGAATCTAGCCATTAAAGAACTGCAAAAAACAATGTCCCTTTTGAAAAGACATCCAATCCCCATCCACAGCTATTTAGTGAAAATACATTCAATGAAAAGATGCTCAATGGATTCAGACGCCTCATTACATAGGACACATTTAGAAACAATGTGCATCCCTCTGCTGATCAAAGCGTCATGAGTGGTAAGTATCCCCGAATCGTGCGCCAACATAAAAAAGAATGTGAAGGTGGAATAAAACTGTTCCAAATAAATTTATGAATCGGAAAGGGCTGAACTTCCCCAAGCATCCATTGGTAAAACAACCCAATCTCGAAAATACCTCTACTTCCCGGCCTCCAAAAACATCTATCAGTGTCACCCAAGGGGGTAGTACAAATAATTTGATGTCTAACTTGAATCGGAAGGTCAGGTAAAGAATGCCAACTACCATGCCGCCAATAATCAGAAATTTTACCTGTAAGACGTCGTCTATCAACCTCGTCTAAGTTAAGTTGGGCTGCAATATTAGGCAGAATCCATTCCGAATTCCAAAAGCTTAAGGAAGAGTTCCCACCCGGGATCCAATAAGCGTTAGCTTTAAAAGTATGGAAGATAGTTTTGATGGAACCCAAACAGAAGAGTATCCCACCGTTTTGGGCAGCCCTGACTTCCCCAAAAATCTAGCTCGCAATGTGTCAAAATATAGAGAGTTTTGAGATAGAATGCCCCAAGCCATCTTACCCAGCAAAGCTTTGGTGGTAAAAAGGTAAATGATGTGAAGGACGGAAGAGACCGTGAAAGTTGCCGGAGAATCAAAATAGATGGCCGGAGATAGTGCCTTTTGATTAGATTATATTTTTTATTTTAATCATTTTATGTATAATCATATGTAAAAAATTATTCCTGCCTTACACGAAATTATGTTCAGTATTTATTTATGTATTCATTTATTCCCTTCAATTTATTATAATATGGGTTATTTTATTCATTTCCATTTTTTGTTAATTTGAAATTTCTAATTGTGGTTTCATTAAGGAAATCCTTATTGGGATACTCACCCATCACAGCCAAGTGTGCGGCATGGGTCAAATTTTGGTGTAGTCGGGGAAAAGTTATGATGAACCAGATGGACAACCAAAAAAAGAAATTAAGGAAATTTATTGATTGTAGTATCTTGGCAACATATTAATAGAAACATAATAAAATCAAAACAACTTTGCCAAGAAAATGGCTCGGTTTATTGAGCGACATATCTTTGCCAGATACGACATTCCTAATCACATAGTAAGTGACAATGGTGTGCAGTTTCAAGGGGAGACAACTGATCTTATTGAGAAGCATGGGATTGAGCATCACCGCTCTTCACCATATCGACCGCAAGCTAATGGAGCCGTGGAAGCAACTAATAAGGCAATTAAGAAGATTCTCTCCAAAATGATCGCCAATTACCGAGATTGGGCTGATCATTTGCCTTATGCCTTATGGGGATACAGAACCAGTGTTAAGTCCCCCGCGGAATAAACCCCTTTCTCTCTTGTCTATGGCATGGAGGCAGTATTGCCTATGGAAATGGAGATCAAATCTTTGCGGGTGGCCCTTGAAGTAAAACTTCCTGAAGATAAATGGGCAAGGGCGAGACAAGAAGAGTTGGCCATAATCGAGGAAAAACGATTAGCTGCGTTAGACAATCTACAATTATATTAACAATGCATGGCCATGGCTTACAATCAAAAAGTCAAATGGAAAGATCAACCTTTGAGAGTAGGTGATCAGGTCTTAAAACAATCTCGTAAGACGTATACATATGCTCGGGGAAACTTCAAACCAAATTGGGAAGGACCTTATGTAGTAAAGAAGACTCTCAGTAAAGGAGAGGTCAAAATTTCAGATCTTGATGGCAATGAATTTGTGAATCTAGTCAATCGCGATAAGCTGAAGCGCTATCTTGTGTAGTAAAAAAAGAATGTGTAAAACAATAATAAAAGTCTGTCAAGAGCTAGTGAGGGCTCTTGAGCAAAAATGAAGACTCCAAAATAAAAAGAGTGAAGCCTTAGGTAAAATCCATTTGGAACTTTGGGCGACAATGGACATTTCTTGGGAATAAATATCATTTATCCTTCCTGTTTAGATAATATCTTTTATAATAATTTATATGTTGAAAATACTGTATGAGTGCATTAAATGGAGACTGTGAATTGTTTAATAAAACACACACTCAGATAGCATTTCTATCTTTATTTCACATAAAGTGCATTACAAACATGAAATGGAAATAAAGAGGGCAAACAATGAGGCTTGGAGCCTTTATTCTTCCATGAAAACAAAAAGATGCATGGTGGTAAGCCTAGTTACCTCTGAGAAATCTACAAATCCTGTTAGTCTCGGGAAGCCTTTCTTCAAGAGCAGCAAGCCCACGGGTGCTAACAACCCAGATGCGGTAAGCCTCGCTTGGATGAATGTTAAAAGGATTGGAATAATTCACCTCCACTTGGGTGCGATTATTCCACCTCATATCATGGTGATAGACCCGGGTATAGGAAAGCTCAGAGCCAAGGAGAGTGCACAAAGATGTCGAAAACCCTTGAGAACGACCATATTACATACATAAGCGACCAGGAGAGTATCTAATAATCCCAGAAACGCTAATAAGAACTACGCCACCTCTAGCAACATCAGTAGTCACATGTATGGTTTCCCACCAGCTACAAGTCCAACGGATGTCCTGAGTAGTATGAGTCCTAATGAACTCAATCCACTCCTTAATAGTGAAGTCTCTATGAGAGCGGTCACCGATGTGAACTAAGGAGCTCCGCTCCTAGTAAGCCTTTGGTCGATAATTCATGTTCATAGGAATAGACAGTATAGAAAGCTTGTCCCAAAGCCAAAGCTGCAACAAAAGTAAAAAAAGAGAAAAAAAGAAGAAAATGATGAATAATAAAATGCAATAATAGCCTGTTGGATTGAAAACTTGAAAAGGCAATCCAATCAAGAATTAGGGTGAGCCAGATAAATCGAAAACCCGAAAGGGCAGTTCATGCAAAAAGAAAGGCTAGAATAAATTTACCTAGAGAAGAAGTCTGCTACCCATGGAAGTAACTTCGAAACCATTTCGGGCGGAACGTATGAAAATCAGTGTCTCAGCCAGAGTCGCTGCAACAGGAGATTTCCCCTCTAAAATCTAGTCAAAAATGTTTAAATAGGCAAAACTGCAAACCATAGTCAGAGCCTCACAAAGAAATACTCGCAACAAAAGCAGGCACATGAGTGGAAGCCAACTTGCATCACCCGTCGGAAGGTTCCTAATTATGCCAAAAGCCATATCTAATCTCCAGCCTTCATTCCTAAGGATGCTGCAAATCAGTCGACATCTATCATGCCGTTGCAATCAAAATCGATCTATCAAAACGTTTAAAAACTCAGGATGGTGCGTCTAAATGGTAAGAGGCATGTCGATTAAAGACCTCAAAAGCCCATAAAATTCCTCATACAAGGGGTGTAGCTCGTGATTCCTGAAGCAAAAAATGATGTCAATGGGATCCCAGAAATTGACAGCAGCATGAATCACATTATCCTTAACAAAGATACGACAATACTCCTTCATGTGTGACAGACCACAGATCCCACGACGGTCCCAAACATCAGAATTCTTGAGATAAACATTTAGATATGGATAGAATCAGATGTAGTCCTACATGGTGATAAGTCTCGGAAGAGAAAAGTAGCAATTTTCTACATGTAGTTTATGGGGCAATCTGCCAATACCTGGCAGATTACCTTGCTAAAACTCGATCATCAAGAAAAAGAAAGAGGAGCGCAAGGCACCGATAATGATGTGAAAATTCTTTCATAAATATAAAATGTTTGTATAAGAAGGACCCTATAAATGGCCTAAAAAGAAAAAGAAAAATAAAAAAAGCCTATCTACTGGCCGCTGCTCAAACCCGATCGACTAGGAGGATCACCGCCCTGCAGGAAGAATCCAGGAAATTTACCTTGTCCTTGTTGAGACTGCTGCTGCTGGTCATCCACTTGAACCATCCCCAACTGTGCCCAAAGTCGTCGGATCTCCATCTGCAACATTTTAATGCATTTCATTCATGTGCATTTCATAACATGCCATGCATTATCATTAAAATAATAAACATACCGCCATGTTAGAATTTTTGTTCATCATAAACTGTTGCTATCCGCGCATATATCCAAAGTCGGAGATGATATCAGCGATGAGTACTTGAGGAGTTAAAATTAAAATGACTCAAGTTTATGATAATTTGAAAACAAAGGCAAGAGAGTCAAAGAACTCGCGTGAGTAGTCCTAGGAGGATGAAAAGTCACATGACGCTCAGGATCCATATAGGGGTGAATCACCAGGATATAGATGGTTAAGTCCGAGCGATACATCGTGAATATACTCTGATAATACTAGAATCCTCGATGACCCTCTATCATCACCGAACCCTGAGAAGGAGCTGAAGAGTCAAAAGAACTCATGATAGGCCTAGCTACCTTCCTACCATGATGGTCCTGCACAAAGACCAAAAACAAAAGAAGCTCAAATCAATGTCAAATAAGTGCAATAAAGAGTAATCAAGGGGCACATACTATAACTGAGACTGTACCCTATAAACCAGAACCAGCCTGTGTGCTAGGGGCATCAGTAGGTGTAGATGGCTCACTCTCACTAGGAGGATTATGGAGGTCTGCCATCAGAGCCATAGGAATAGGATCCACATCTGGCCAACCAAGAAACTCCTTACAGCAAAACTCCTCATAGGGCCCAAGGCGCTCAGTAAAAGATGCATCTACTTTAACAATACCTATGCAAGCCACATCAGCTAAACTCTCGGGCCAGAAGTGTTGGAAAACAATGATCCAGAATCTCAATTAAACTAAAATATCCGGATCAAGTTTGAAAGAAATAAAAACTTAAACTAAGTATCTCCTAAATCTAAATGGAAGCATCCGGTCAAGATCCAAATACAAGGACATCCATTGAAGACTACAATTACCTAAGCATATACTGGAATCATTAGGTTAAAGTTTGGAAAGGAAATAAACTTTAAACATCCAAGGCTAGCATGCGGTAGAACTGATTGCTAAGCATTTGGATAAAGACAGATCCGGTGATACTGAGTCTAAAGACATCCGAAAGACTTAGATATTAAGACAATGGGAAAAGCTTCAAAGATAACTTTTCCCTCTACCTTTTTAGTCTATAAAGTCAAAGATCCTTTCCCCATGAGCAAGACAAAAGAGATAGCTTGCACTTTTTAGAAAAAGGACAAAAGGACTGACACCGGACAGAAAAAGGAAATAACCTTTTTCACCTAGACCAATAAGGAGGCGCGTGGAGCTCACACCAAAAAGCTAATGGTATAAAAGTTAGTGTGACACTAAAAAAAGGAAAATGGTCACTGACATCTTTTTAGCCTCAATCCCAAGGATTCAAACGGGTCAAATTACTGTCTAATGGATTGATCAACGGTTCCTGAAGCGCCACATTTCACCTGATCAACGATGAAGATTAATTATAGCTTACCAACCCACAATGGCTACATTTATGATGGAAGCCTATAAAAGGGAAGCTTCACAAGTTGAGAAGGTGCTGGTTGATTTCAAAAAGGCATATATAAGAGAACTTGCTAGAAACAATCAAATTCTTAAATCCCTCCAAGAACCAAATCTTTCTATATCAGTTTGCAAGGATTCCTAAGTGAGCTATAAACTTAAGGAAATCCAAAACCAAAACCTTTGTTAAAAATCAAAGTGAAAAGATCTCCTACTTGGGTGAGTAGTGAGGTTGGGATATAGCTTGAAGTAGGTGCTTTAAGTGGGATCTCCCTGTAGGACTCAGCTTAGATTCGGGGTAGAAGTCTAAGTGGTATATCCTACTAAAGACAAGAGGACTCAGCTAGAATTTGGTGCTTCTAGTGGTATATCCTACATCCTGAAGGGGGTACGATCTGGAGATAAACTGTAAGGCTTGATTTCTGCCAGTTGCAAAGAAATCACACTAGTGGAAAAGCTCAAAGGAAGGAACCTTTGGGGACTAGACGTAGGCAGGGTCGAACCAGCATAAATCATTGTGTTTGATTTTCTTTAACTTTTATTTATATATGCATCATATTTCATATTTGCATCATCCGGATCCATAACATCCAGAAGCCATCAAACACGCTAAACAAGACTTTTTAAAGTCTGTCAATTCAGTGAAAAATGGTCATTCAGCCCCCTCTGACCTTGTAAAGACCCTTATAGGGACCAATAAGTGGTATCAAAGCTAGTGCTTAAACTAGTGATCTAACCATCTCGAGCTAAAGGTCCACATATTTTGATCTAAGAATGAAAATGAGTTTCCTAAACTCATAGTTCCTTACGGAGGGTATGTCCATTACCCATCCTCCACTATTCACCGGTGAACACTACATATTAAGGAAAAATCGGATGAAGAATTTCATTCAGGCTTAAAGGATGATGGCATGGATGGCCATTAAAGATTGTCCATATGAGCCTACGTATGAGGTAGAAGGTTTAACCACCCGTAAGCCCTCAAGCTTATGGGATGAGAATGATTACAAAAGATTGGTGAAATGCAAATGCTATTAACATGCTTCATTGTGCTCTTAGTGCAGCTAAATTCAATAGAATATCCGGTTGTGAGGCTGCATAGGAGATTTGGCAAAAACTGGAAGTGACCTATGAGGGAACAAACAAAGTCAAAGAAGCCAAAATAAATCTACTTCAATAAAAGCTTGAAACTTTCAAGATGGAACCTAAGGAGTCCATCAGCAGCATGAACACTAGATATAGAACTCTAGTGAATGAAAGGAAGAGGTTAGGAAAGGAGATATCAGAAGTAGATTTGGTCAAGAAGATACTTCGGAGTCTCACCAAGGAATGAGATAACAAGAAGACTTCCATTGAGGAAGCTCATGACTTGAATTTCTATAGTTATGATGAGCTCATTGGTAATCTCTTGACTCAAGAATTATCCTTAGAGAGATAGAGCCAACAAGAAAAGAAGCCTGAAGAGAAAAAGAAAGCTATTGCACTCAAGGCAGAATCCACTAGATTAGCTTCATCTAGAGAGGAAGAGCAAGTCAATGAATTTTAAACTACCAAGGAGCAGCTAGCCCTATTAACTAGACAGCTCAATAGGTTCCTATAGAAGAAAGAAATGAGGAATTCTAGAAGATATGAATCCCGAAGACCAAGGGAAGGCACATCCAGAAGAGACAGGGCTAGAAAGAATCCGAAAGAAAAGAAGGATCAGAAAAAACAAGCTGCCTATTTTTAATGTGGGGAGAAGGGCCGCTTTAGAACCAAATGCCCTATGCTCAAAAGAACCAAGAAGCATAAGAAGAAGGCAATGGTGGCCACCTAGACCAACAATGAGGAAAGTAGTACCTCATCTTCAATAGAAGAAGAAGAGACTACCAACTGTGCATTCATGGCACTGACTGATCCGAAAGCAGAGCAATTCAGAAAGAATGTCTCTAAGCAAGATACAATGCAAATTAAAGAATCAGAATCAGAAACAACAGATACTGAGGTAAATTTTTATTCTAATTCTACTTCTAACTTTGACCTTGCTAGAGCTTTAGGAATTCTGATCAAGAGTGTGAAGAAGAACACAAAAGCAATCAAATCTTTAAGAAGATAAGTGATGGAGCTTGCTGAAGATGGTGAAGCTTTGGCACAAGATGTCAACTTGATAATAACTGCCAAGCACATTGATGTGGTTGAAGAAAACTTCCTGAGAAATCAAGTGCAGATGCTGAGTGCTAACTTGATGGGGTTAGATAGGGAGCTAACCCTAATAAGGAAGCATACAGAAGGAGATCAAATCCCCCTCAACCAAGAAGGGACCCAAGGCAGAATACATAAAGAAATCAGTACCAAGCTGTGAAAGGAAATCCAAAGCTTTCTAATCAAAAGTGAAGGAGGTTAGCATGCAACCACAAGCCTAAAGATATACTGCTACACAAAAAGGAAAAGTTAAGGCAGTATAAAATCAGCAATCTTCCAAATAAAGAAGGAATTATGTAGCAGAAGTTGCACCTCCAGCTAGCTTCTAGATACACACTAGATCATCTACAAGTGTACAAGAAGCTGAATAAAAAGGGAACTATGGGAAGGAGGATCTTAAAAGATAGAAAAGAAGTAGGAGCAAAATAGACCCATCACAGGGTGCAGGTTTTGTGGGAAAAACAATCATATTACTAAATTATATAGATTAAAAAATTGTTATTATGATGTTAATCCTTAGCCTGAGATGGTTATTAACCCGAGAGGACCCAAATGTGATTGGGTACCCAAACCCACTTAATTTGTTTTGCAGGTATGCCTCAGATCCACAGTAGATCAACACACTTGGTACATTGATAGTGGATGCTTAAGGCACATGACAGGTGATGAGAAGGCCTTCATCATATTAACCCAGAAGAAGGGAGGCAAAGTAAGCTTTGGAGATAATGAAAAAGGATAGATCATTGGACATGGAACCATTAGATCTGAATTAAAAACAGAAGATGTCTCACTGGTTGATGGACTGAAGTTCAACTTACTAAGTGTAGCCCATGGACTGAAGTTCAACTTACTAAGTGTAGCCCAACTCTGTGATAAAGGAAGGAAAGTCATATTTGATTCCGGAGGCTGCTCAATATATGATAGTGAGTCTAATTAACTCATTCTTTATTCACCTAGAGTAAATAATGTCTACCCTGTTAACATTAAAAATGAGAAAAAGAATATCTGCTTAGTGTCTAAAGAAGAAGAATCATGGCTATGGCATCGGAGGTTGGGACATGTTAGCATGAACCTCCTATCCAAACTAGCCAAAAAGGAATTGGTAGTGGGTTTGCCTAAGGTTTCTTTTGATAAGGATCATCTATGCACTGTATATCTATTAAGTTAACAGCATAAGAAAAGTTTCCCTTCCATCTCCTAATTCCTTTTAAAAGAGTACTTGATCTCTTGCATATTGATCTCTTTGGTCCAATAAAACCATTGAGTTTAGGTAGTAAAGAATACACCATGGTAATTGTGGATGATTATTCTTATTATACCTAGGTTCTTGCTAGCAAGCAAAGACAAAGCCTTTGACCAATTCTCAAAAACATTCATCCGGATAGAAGTAGAACATGGCATAAGTATAGCATGTATCCGGAGTGATAATGGTGGTGAGTTCAAAATTAAGCATTTTATAGAATTTTGTGACTCCAAGGGCATTGAATATAACTTCTCTACCCCTTACACCCCTCAACAAAATGGAGTTGTTGAGAGAAAGAATAGGACCATAGTTGAAATGACAAGAACAATGCTAAATGAGAACTGTTTGCCAAAATATTTTTGGGGAGAAGCCGTAAACACAGCATGCTATATTTTGAATAGAGCTCTCATTAGAAAGACTATAGAAAAGACCCCCTATGAAATCTGGAAGGGAAGAAAACCCAAAATTGGGTACTTTAAGGCATTTGGTTGTAAATGCTACATCCTAAATGATAGAGAACAACTATGAAAATTTGATCCTAAATCTAATGAAGCAATTTTCCTTGGCTACTCAACACATAGTAAGGCTTATAGAGTCTTCAACAAACGAACCAAAACTGAGGTAGAGTCTATACATGTAGATTTTGATGAGACTAGTCATGTAGGTAAGAGAAGTTTCCTTCTGAAAGAGTCAATTCCAGAAGCTAAAAAATCTGGAGAATAGAAGGAAGCGAAAGTTCCTGATTCATTCCAAATTAAGAAATACAAAGAAGAAGATGAAGGAATATCCTTTAATCTAGAAGTACAACAAGTTAATCTAAACCTATAAGAGAATGACTTCATTGAAGGCCAAGAAGAAGTAGTTGAGACAGAGGTGGAACTGGCTCTAATCCAGTATGAAGGCTTACAAAGGGATATCCGGACTCACAGAAATCATCCGGTAGAAGCTATTTTGGATAATGTACAAAATCCAGTCAGAACCAAAGGACAACTCAATAGGATGATGAGCCATGCTGCTTTTGTCTCTCTCATTGAGCCAAAGAAATTTCAAGATGTTGAAGGAGATGAAAGCGGGATGATGGCAATGCAAGAAGAACTAGATCAATTCACTTGGAATAATGTATGGGATCTAGTGGCACCCCCAAAGGGAAAATCAATCATAGGTGCCAAATGGGTATTCTAGAACAAGCTAGATGAATTCGGAGTAGTGGTAAGAAATAAAGCAAGATTGGTTGCTGTGAGCACGGGATTTTGCAGTCCCTCTCGCGAGACGATGATGATGTGTCCCTGATTTTCATGTCTCATAACAAAAGTTCTCTTTAGAATTTTTATTACTAATATAATATTCCTTGCAAATTTTCTACTTGGTTGAATCCAGTTCGGCGTGGCCAATAATGCGTCCGATAGGAGCTTGAACCTATGATTTACATCCAAATTAAAAAATACCCGTTAAAATATCATTAAAATTCAAAAAGATGCCTTTGGACCCACTTTTAACCACTTTTGGTGACTTTTCGGGCTTATGGAACCGCTGGCTGTCGGCTGGCCAGAGGCTGATGCCACAAGAAATTGAAGTCGCTGGAGACATGTGATGTCGTCGGCGGTATCATTCATGTCGCTAGAGATATCACTGATACCTCTAGTGACATCACATTCCTCAGAGACCTCACTTTCTTATTGGACCCTTTCTTTATGTTACCCAGAAAGCCATATAGCCTGCCTACATATTGATGTCACCAGCGACATCAATGATGTCACCGGCGGCATCAGCCATGTCTTCGGCGGCATGACCTTCTGGACAGCTGTTTTATTTCATTTATTTCTGACCTAGTTTATTTTCTGAAACTAGGGTATACAGTGCAACAACGGAGGTCCAAAACCTTTTGAAAATAGACCCTACCCCATAACATGTGGCATTTTCACTAATAATTTGGTTAAAACAACGATCGAATCTAAAATTTGGTTAAAAATGGAATTTCCCACAAACGCCTTTCAAATATCATTTTAGCCATCCAACCGGGCTTTATAATATTGTAAATAAAATATGTCATATCCACGCTAACTCGAGTTTTGTTCGGTTTGCCAACTATACACGATTCGTGATATATCTCATACGACGTGCCTTATCTATATTAACCACCTTATACAGGTAGACGTATGTTAGGCCTTCGGGTATTTCATTTATCGCTTAGAAAAATGTGTAGGATTTGGAAGCCCTTGTAATAATTTTATTTTCCGCACTTATTTTTGGGATGACTGTAATAATTTAGTTATCGCTTTGATTGCTTGATAAACGCGAGAACAACATAATAACTGAAAACACAAATAAATAGGATGGATTAAACCGATTAAGAAAGAATGAATTATCTTAACTTGGCCTAATGAAAAATATATAACATCATCCTAACTCAGAATCTCTACTTAAGGTATGGTCTAACCACCCGATGGGAAAATCGTCCCAAAAATTTCCCGGTTGAGCTGAATAGGGTGGCGACTCTATTTTAAGTACGGGTTTTCGATCTCGTATCTTTTAAGTATTAAAATATGCAAAACCATTTTCCAATCACATCATTCACACTCCCCGTTATTTTAAGAGGTCGGCCCATCGGCCAGGCTTCACAGCCGTCGCGTAAAACACCGTCTGCTCACAGTGGCGACTCTACTGGGGTGATGATGTATTAAAATCATTGGCCAAGTTAAAACTTCATTCTGTTTCTTATGACATTTTATCCTTAAATACACGTGTAGATAGTTCGGTAATTTCTAGGTGCCCCATTTCACCCGAGAAGCTCACGAAAGTATCACTCATGCCCTGTTGGAATTGAGAATGCCTAGTGGGTGGATCACTCATTTTAACCAACACGTAAACTCCTGCAATCACACCTTTTTGGGATGTGGTTGAGTAATGTGGAATCAAGGTAAACAAGAAGCTTCTACATTAACAACCCTATACCAAAGCAACGCTAGAAAAAGCCTTAGCACATCATTCCTTTAGGATCACCAAAATAAATAAAATAATTAAGATGCACTTCTTTCGCCATTATCGGTGAAGAAGCCAAACTCCATCCTTCTAAAGAGGCATTATGCGGGAGTCATAAGGCTAGGAGAGGGACGATTTGCATGCTATATGCTCCGTGATCATGCACCCCCATGCATCAGCTTCAAGAGCCAGAAATGAATCAACTTATCCTTACTTCTTCCATCCATGGAAGAAGTTTAGCAACACATGTAGGACTTCTCTTGTGCCTCCGTTGCATCACCATATATCACTATGTATGACATGTGATACAAATATCCCACGTATGTTGGAGGGATAAGTCGTCGCATCATCTCTAACCACATCTATGTGCAACCATGCATGTCACGCACTGCTTCCAAAAACAAAAGGCATGTATACCATCCATACCAGTCACAAACCCATTTATGGTCTGATCCACTGCCTACCATTTTAGCTAAGAGGAGGCGGACTGATCGTCACACCCCAGTCTGGAAAAGGATAGAACACCACTTGATTCGTCATCCTCTCACCCCGATTGTCACCATGGAAGTCAAGGGAATTCCACACACTGATTCTAGTGGGGAGTCAGATTCAGAACAATTTCAGTTAAGCCAGAGCCCCTCTCAGCCAGCCATGTCTTTTCCAAGAAATGAAGGGACCCCTCCTCCTGAAGAGCCCTTTGGCCCTACTTCCAGCTCAGGAGAGGAATCCCAGCCACCGCCTGGCTTCGACTTTGCCAGTGCTATGGCACAATTCCTAAACTCAGATGCTTTTCAGGCTTTTATCTAGCACTGATCATGCTGCCATAAAGAAAGCTCTCAAAGATAGAAATTTCGATCAAGTATTAGCATCCAATATTCAGGCCCAGAATTTTTCAACATAGATGTTGACTAGTCCTATAGGGACAAGACCTGTTGCACCTATTTTTCAATCAACCCAGCCTATGGCATGCCCATTCTAATTTGGGCAAGCTTCGGCTTTTCTATCAACTTCAACTATTCCATCAATTGTGCCTTTTAATCCAAGACCTTTTGTTCAAAGCTCTGCTCCTCCGGTATTTACCCACCAGTGCCCAGCTTCTGAACCACTATCCTCTTTCACTCCTTTGCAGTTCATTGTAACTCCCAAGGGTACCAGCTGACCATTCATTCTCTGCTACCTCTGACACTCAATGACCAGGTCACACAACCGCCAGGCGTGACACCCGAGGTAGCCACTTTTGTCCGATAAATGATGGCTTCTCAAACTGTTAACGACCAGGTGGTGTATTCTCCGGGCACGACACCCGAAGCCTTAGCTATCCCTTAAAAACTGGTTAGCGATTAGTTCATGCAACCTCCGGGTATGACACCCGAGATCTAAGCTTACATCAACCACCTTATCACCGCTAAGAAGCCTAAAAGAGACGAAGACTGGGTCCCTGATAATTTCACTATACCGAATAAGGCTCATTGTGATGGTTCTGGAGCACCTGCCTCTCACATTGTAATATATGAAAGAATAATGAGCGTGAAGAAGTTAAGTGATAAGGTGCTTGCTGAAATGTTTCCTTCCTCCCTTTGGGGCCCTGCCCTCGAATGTTATCACGCCTTACCACAGCATATTATCGCTGACTAGAATCTTTTATCTGAGGCATCGAAAATGGATTATAGTTTTAATACTATGATGGAAACAACCCTCCAACATCTTGAGAGGGTCCATCAAATGCCTAATGAAACCTTTAAGCAGTACTTTAATCGGTGGATGTCAACCCAGGTCTTGATGAAATCTAAGCTAAGCCTCGAGGAAATGATCCTTAAACTCCTCGAAGGGTCTCTCCCCCTATTCCGTAAAGAAATGGCTACTGATTCTTTTTTGTCCTACAAGGATGTATTCGAGAAGGCTGAGAAGATTGAACGTGAGGCAGAGTGTGAAAAGTCCGAAAGAACGGGAAAACCGTGGTTCAAAAAAAATAATGAAGCTCAACCCTCAGCCCCGGTACCAGCTAAGCCTAAAACACTAGCTGTAGTTCAAGCCATTTCTCAAACCCCTGCTGCACCCCTCTCAATCACTCTGGTTCCATCGACGGTTACAGCAATCCAGCCTCCTCACCCCCTTTTATTTTGGCTAACCCTTATAACTTGCCTCTATGGGTCATCTTTCAGCGTTTGAGGGAAGCAAGTATCATCCAGTCCCTTCAGGAATATAGCCTAGACCCAAAGACAAGAATAACTTATATAACTATCATGTTCAGGTAGGACACCAAACCAACAATTACAAAGCCCTGCTCTCGGCAATTCAATGTTTGGTTAGTAAAGCAAAGACTACTGAACCTGACAGAATTCCGTGCACTATGAATAATCCTTTGTCAAATTTTGGGAATAAGGTTGGCATGGTCCAGTCTGGTTTATCTGAAGCCATAATCTTTGATCTCCTTGATCGGAGGCTGGACAATAGTAACTCTATCCTGGTCATCGGTTTGGGTCTCCCGTCTTACTCGATTTTTGAGCTAATTAATCAAGTCAACCCAGGGGTCAACTCTGTCCAGGGGATGGAAGTTGATCCAAACCAGCCGAAGCAAGAAAGTCGCAGGTCTCAGCCATTCGTGGCATAAAGAATGAAAGTTGAGAAAAAACCAATGTTCAGCCTAGATTCCTTTGTTTCAAAGGAGAACTACTCTAATGATGATGAGGAAGTAGCTTAAGAGACCAAGGCCGTAAGCACTAAATTATTCAAGGTTGATCAAAATGACCTTTTTAATGTAGATAAGTATGAGATGCAAAACCTAGATTTGGACTCTGAGGAGCAACAGTATCTATTTGAAACAAGAGCCACTAAGAGTGTCTTACTCGATGATGTTTTTAACATTACTCAGAGTGGCCGCGTATATCAGCCCGAAGACCGATATCTCTACTTAACCAAAGACCCGGTTCTTAGCAGGGTTAGAACTACCGCGGGACCCCCTTCTCTACCTCTGCCTATCCCGAACAGTCTTGAGGTTGACCCTCTCATTACCTAGCGGAAAAACACCTAAGCCTAATACAATATCTGGCAGCTAGTAATCAACTCCAAAGGGCATCGCAAGGGCTTGAATAAATGGCTCCTCGATTTAGAAGCTATTCCGACCACCTCGGTCGTTGAGATGTGCGCCATGGTTGGAGAAGGCATTCCCCTGAGAAAAGGACCTTAGATTGTGTTTGACCATTTTGATCTTCCACTCGAGGGTAAGGATCACAATAGGGCCTTATTCATCCGAATCTAAGTCCTTGATAAGGTTATCCCGTGTGTCATGGTGGACAATGGCTCCGCTCTAAATCTATGCCCTCAAAAAATCCTTCCTCATCTAGGACTGTCGGAGGACATGCTTGAAAAATTCAGCACTATTATTAGAGCTTATGATAATTCAAAGCACAATGTAATTGGGACCTTTGAGGCAGAAGTCACTGTAAAAGGTGTGGCAAGCAATGTACGCTTCACTGTGCTTGACATTCCTATTACCTATTCTCTGTTGGTTGGCCGACCGTAGCTTCATGCTTTGGGGGCCGTTCCCTCCACACTATACTAGAAAATCAAGCTTATTCATATAGACAGAATGGTGACCATAGAGGCCTATTCCGCTTCTGTTATGGCTATTATGGAAGACGAAGCTAGTTTTGAAGGAGGCCTTCAGATTACCTTGATTAGGAAAGCTAAGAAATCTCCTCCCCTTTGGCATAGCTACCTTCATGCTGGTATGGGTAAACTGATGAAGAAATCTGGTTACAAGCCTAGTACAGGTGGGGGGATACATGAGCAAGGAATTATTGGAGCATCAGAGTCGAAAATCCTTACCCATCAAGCTAGATTGGGATATAAGCCTAGAAAAGCCTATCCCCGTTTCCCCTCCAACTACTACCCCATGGTCATTGTTTATGAAATCCAAGGCAAGAGGCCTTATAAGGGAGAGCCTGAGCCGATCAAGTATGGCGAAAAATATGGCCTGGCTTTGAGATCTTTAAAGATGTCTACGACTTCGAGATCGGCCGCATGATAGTTTCAGCCGAACCCAAGCCAGCTGAGCCTGATGCACCTGTCAATGTTGTTTCTAATGAGGCTAAGGGAAAAGGTAAGATGCATCCCAAAGATGAGCCTGAGGGAAGTGGTGAAGAGTCTATCGATCCAGAAATTGAAAATGTTTTGGCAACCATGACTGAAGCTATGGCGCTGCTAATGAAGAAAGGCTGGAAGGGTGGGAGAAACGGGGAAGAAGATGCTATGATAGCTATAGTAGGAAAGCTCGCCAGAGCTCTCACCGAGAAAGCCAACCTGTCCGGGGGGCCATCCTCACCATTTCCCAAAAGACCGCTCTGGAGCACAACCTGGGTGCCATTCTGACAGACAATATATAGGATGCTCCTCCTATTGATATTGCTACTGAAGCCCCTCTGCCCGTGGAGGAGAATATAGATGATATAATTCTTAACATTTCTGATGTGTTTAATGTGAAGAATGCTACTTACAGGGCTTTTAATGCAATGAATAACTCTCATTCTGCTTACTCATTTAATGTCTTTCCTGGTGGATCCATGCATTCATATAACAATACGCATAATATTATTGGCATTAGTGATACACCATTAGGTGAAATAAACCTAAGTACAGATGACAATCCTAAAATGATGACCATTTCCAAAGATTTAACTCCCGAGGAAAAAAGTAAGATCGTAAAAGTGCTTAAAGATCATGTTAACGCTTTTGCCTAGTTATACAAAGACATGCCCGGGGTTGATCATCAAATTGCCAAACACAGAATCCCAACTGATCCTAAATTTTGGCTTGTCAAGCAGAAGCTCTACCGGTTGAGACCGAAATGCCCAGAATGAGTTAAGACAGAGGTTTAAAGGTTGATTGAAGCTCGATTCATTGAAGTTATAGAATATCCAACTTGGTTGTCCAACATCGTCCTAGTTCTGAAGAAAGATGGCAGGGTCCGGGTCTGTGTGGATTTTTGAGATCTCAATAAAGCCTCACCGAAGGACAACTTCCCACTCCCGCACATCGTTGTCCTGATTGATAGTGCTGCTAGGGCAGCTATATATTCATTCATGGACAGATTCATGGGGTATAATAAAATTCTGGTGGATATTGTCGACAAATTCAAAACAGCATTCATCACTGAATGGTGGGTGTATTGCCACAAGGTAATGCCATTCGGATTAAAAAATGTCGGGGCCACTTATCAGTACGCCGTAAATATCCTTTTACATGACATGATCCATAAAAAAGTGGAAGTGTACATGGACGATATGATTGTGAAGTCCACTGCTCGGGAAGAGCACCCTACTATTCTTGATAGGTTCATGACTCGTATTGAAAAGTATAACCTCCGCCTAAATCTAAAGAAGTACGTATTTGGGGTTACTTCAAGCAAATTGTTAGGGCACGTTGTTAGCCAGAAAGGAATTGAAATGGATCCAGACAAAGCCAAAGCCATCAGGTACATACCTCTACCTAAGACAGAGAAAGAAGTCTGATCGTTTTTAGGGTCCTTGCATTATGTTAGTACGGTTCATTGCCCACCTCACTACTGTTTACGAACCCATCTTTAAGCTACTAAGAAAATATCAATCCCTAGTATGGAACAATCACTATCAAGTGGCATTTGACAGAATCAAGATGTATCTTATTGATCCAGCAGTTTTGACACCCCCTATCCCAGGAAAACCGCTCATCCTTTACCTGGCTATCGAAGAATCTTCCATCGGGCCTATGCTCGTTTAGAACATGCTAATAAGTGTGAACACACCATCTACTACTTGAGTAAGAAGTTATTAGATTATGAAACCCGCTATTCGATTGTGGAAAAGACCTACACTACTATGGTTTGGTTCACTAAAAAATTATGACATTATTTTCAATCTTATCATGTCCAAGCCATGGCCAAGACTGATCCAATGAAGTTTCTTTGTCAATCCCCCACTCTAGCTAGTAAATTATCCCGATGGTTGCTTCTCCTGTCTGAGTTTGACATTAAGTATGTGACCTAAAAGGTCATTAAGGGGCGGCCCGTAGCTGAATTCCTAGCTAATCAACCCCTCAGCTTTGACTATGAAGAAAATTTGGAGTTTCCTGATAAATAACTCACCTCTATTACAATCCTTGACCAGGTTTGAACAATGTACTTTGATGGTGCTGTGTACCGCCAGGGAGCAGGCCATCATTGTCCCACTGGATACCGAGATGATCTCGTTATCTAAATGCTTAGAATTTGCTGACACCAATAACGGCGCTAAGTATGAAGCTTATCTATTCGGCCTTAAGGCTATTATTCAGGTTTAGGCCTGCCACGTATCTCTCATTGGGGATTCAGCTCTAGTAGGTTATTGCAGATTGGGAAATTAAAGAGGAATCTCTCCATCCTTACGTAGAGGCTGTCCGCGAATTGTCTGAGAAATTCACCTCATGCTTATACCGCCATGTCCCTCAGGATGAGAATCAAATGGCTGATGCTCTCGCCACTCTCGCGTCCATATGGGAAGGGCCTCAGCAGTAGCCTATTCACCCTTTGGTTATGTTATCCACTAAGATCCCCTACTACATTCAATCGGCTCCTCCGATCCTTGCCATCTCATCCGAACCTTATTGGTATTCTGACATTGTCCTGCTCCTCGAGACCGACCAATATCCTACAGGTTCTTTTGACTCAAACCGTACCACCCTACGATGGCTTACTATCTAGTTCCTTATTGGGGATAATGATCTATTCAAGCATACCAGCGACGGCCTGCTTCTCCATTGCTTGACTAACTCCGAGGCTCAAAACGTAATGGCCCAAGTCCATACCGTGACTGTGGCCCTCATATTAACGGTCTTGCTCTCGCAAATAAAATTCAGTGGTTGGGATACTTTTGGCTCACTCTCACAGCCAATTGCATTGCCCAGGTCAAATAGTGCCACCAATGCTAGGTTTATGGGGATATGCAGCATCTGCCGCCCATCGAACTCTATGATTTATCTACCCCTTAGCCATTCTCGGTGTGAGGGATAGACACAATTGGTGAAATCCATCCTTCTTAACAAATGGTCATAGATTCATTTTGGTAGCAGTAGATTACTTCTCAAAATGGGTGGAGGCAGAATCCTTCACCAATGTCACCGCCAAGTAGTGGCCAAGTTAATAGAGAAGCACATCTTCGCTCAATATGGACTTCCACACCACATAGTCTCGGACAATGGGGTATAATTTCAAGGAGCAACCGCTTCTCTAATTGAGAAATATGGAATCAAACACCATAGATCTTCCCCATACAGACCGCAAGCTAATAGAGTTGTTGAGGCAGCTAACAAATTGGTAAAGACAATTCTTTCTAAGATGATAGTCGGTTACAGGGATTGGGCTGATAAGCTACATTTTGCTATTTGGGGATATCGCACCCATATTCGCACCCCAACAGGCCAAACTCCGTTCTCCCTAGTTTATGGGATGGAAGCAGTCTTGCCAGTAGAAACTCAGGTGACCTCCGTAAGGGTCACCCTGGAAGCTAAGTTAAAAGAGTCTGAATGGACCCAAGTGAGATTTAAACAGTTGAACATGTTAGATGAGCAGAGGTTATGGGCCCTCGACAACCTCCAAATGTACTAGCAATGTATGGCTCAAGCATATAACAGTCGGATAAGACACCAGAAGTTCCCCCTGGAGACTGGTGATCTGGTCCTTAAATAGCTGAAACATTCTACCACTAACGCGAGGGGCAAATTCAGGCCAAATTGGGAAGGACCATATGTGATAAAGAAAATGCTTAGCAAAGGGGCAGTTAAGCTTATGGACATGGATGAGAATGAGTTTGTGAATCCCGTGAACCAAGACAGGCTTAAACGTGATCATATCTGATTCGAAAGAAATAAAAAAAACACCCGCCTTTTAGTCTTTTACTGGTTGGACAAAAATTAGGGTGACACCTGACGATCAGTATCCTATAAATCGGCCTTGCAAAAATTAAGGGATAAGTCAGACCCGCTAGATCGAAAACCTAAAAAGGACGATCTAGACAAAAGTTAGGGTATGTGAGCAAAGTGCGAGTGCCTTCTACAAAACCAATCTAGGCTAGTTGGCACCGGGAGTTAAATTAATGGAAATATCAACCAAACATCGCGTACTTTATTTTATCTCAAGTAATGAAAGTACCCCTTTTGTTGAATTCTAAATGCTTATGCTTTATGTGAATCCTGTATTCATAAGATTAAGACAGCTCCAGCAAGCTTAGGACAGAGTTTATTTTATATCGAATACACAATACATAAAAGGTTTTTTTGAGATAAAGTCTGATAGGTCTGTCAACCCGACTGGCCTGTACAAAAGATAGAATTGACAAAAGTGCATCTCAAACCGAGCTTCCTGCATCATCATCATAGTGCCTAGAGATTCACCTAATTGTGGTAGTAAAAAGGGGCTCCTCCCCCTGCTCCACACGCTTCCCCTTAAAGCGGGCCCACGATCTCTTCCGACGGGTCGTCAAGCATCTTATCTTAGCAAGCCATCCTCTATAATGTGTGTCGGTCTTTGTAGTCTCCACGTGGTCATAATCCAGAGTCTTAAACACAGTTTCCCGAGACCACTTCTCCCAGATATGGTTGACCCACCTAAACTTGTAGATTCTGATCTGATTATGAGGCAGTTTGATTGGGATCCTTTGCCACTTGCCATACTGACAGCATAGCCGATAAGAGGTGTAGAACGAAGATCTCTCCAGGCCTATCAACTAAACACAGGCTCCCCAGGATTCCACAACCACATCCTGGATCCTCCACCATAGGCTGACCCACTAAACCTGTGCATCAGTATACCCCCTCAAAATATGCACCCAATCATCATATGTCAGTTGGTCGAAATTGGCCCTCATAAGCCTCCTCTCCCTCAGATGAATGGGTAGGTACTTCTTTCGATTCCCTCATGGTGCTTTCCACAGCCTCAGTTTCTCCATCAACCATACCTGTAGTTCGAATGCAAGTAAGAATTGAGAAAAGAAATGTGCAAAATTGGGAAGAACAAAAGATACCTGGAGTAATATGAGCTAATCTCCAATAAGTCTTAGGTTAATGGAAGTAGCATCCATGTTCAGCAGAACCTTAGCCAACCCTACAGCTATGGAAGAAGCCCCTGCCGACAGAGGACCGATGAGTGAAATCAGCCTGAGCAAAGCAATTGGGCTCACTCCGCACATAACCTCTGCCATGAGTAGTAATGCCACCATGGACGGCCAAGCAAGGTGAGATCGGGGTGCCCCACGGCACCATTCTAAAACTACTCTAAACTGAAACCCAGGTTTGTCAAATAACCTGGACAAAAATGGATCTACAGAGTCTAAATTCCATAACCCTCGAGGAATTTTGCCTGTGCTAAAATGAAATTCCGGTAGTGCTAGGGGCATGCGTTTAGGACATGGTACCCCCAAGATAGCGTGGAACTCTTCAAGTAAGGGGCATAGCTCAAACGATGAAAATTGGAAGATGTGGTCCATTGAGTCCCAAAAGGATAGCACCGCTTGAAGGAACACGCGGCTTACGGGCCACATTGTGACATATCGGATCCCCCAAAGCCTAAATTTTTCAAGCTTCTTCCAGTTCACATTCCTCAGACTTTGCAAAAAACCTTGTAGTTATTGATTGTGGGTTACCATAACAGGAATTGGCAGAATGGCTAGAATCAGATTTCTGGAAAGGTGATGCCGCCGGCAATATGAGTGATGTTGCCGGTGATGTGAACCAATTTGGGCGATATGAGTGATGTCGCCGGCGATATGGACCAATTTGGGCAATATCAACTGATGCCACCGGTGATATGAGCTTTTGACAGCCTCTTCTATATTATTTTAGCTGTTTGGGTCTGGGCGGTATGGGTCATGCCGCCAGCGGCATCAGAAGCATGTTTCTCATTACAGACCTATACAAAATCTGTAAACAATCTTGTAATCCATTTCCAGTACCTATTCAACTGCAATCCATTTTATTCAAAGTAAAAAATCCCAAGGGCGCAAATCATTCAAATATCCCCAACGTCCAGCCTACCAAAGCAAAACCAAATGACAAATCCAAATTATTCAAACCCCAATGTATCAAGGGTGTACAAACAAAAATCTGAAAAGTAAAATGAAATTATAAAGCTAGGCATGCCCGCCATTGTCGGCTGGGTGGGACGAGACATCCTCAGGGCTCACTAGGCAATCATCAACACCATCCTCTTCTCTTCCCTCGGTCATCAGGACACTACTGTACTCCTCAACCGTAACAAACGGACATCAGCAGGTGGACATCTTCACTCCCCTACGACTGGTGCTATCGGGATATGTGCGATCCAGATTTTGCTTACTCATCCATTCCTGAATGATAGCCTCCAGCTGACCCTCAAGATCTCTCACATGACGCCGAAGTTTTGCAGTCTCCTCCTCGTATCTCTGCCGGGCCTCATCAACGTTTGATAAGGGAAGGGCTAAGAAATCCTACAAACCAAGGAAAACATCAATAATACACTTCATTCATAGCATCCTGCATCTTATCTTATTTTGGCATGACCTAAATAGGGAATGTACCTGAACAAGCAGCGATTGCCTGATAAGTGTGTCCCAGAGAGCAAAATTGTTCTCTGTAAGTTACTCCATGTGACTCCGTACCACCTAAAAAATCCAAATGACGAATCATTATCCACCTACATCCAAAGGTAAACAAGAAAGCAATTATCAGGCCTTATATAAGTACTGCTTTCTGACATAAAGATCAGAGCATGCTGGCTCGAGCCTATGTTCTTGGGTTGGAACACGCCTTGGGAGTTCATCAGTAGGAACTGGGTTTCCATCGGGTTGATCAAATGCCCTTTCACAAAATTTATACCCTCTGGTACACCATAGTACTACGTCCCACTCTGGTTATCCCAGCCTCTCTACCTCCAGGTTCCTGTTAAGCGCAAAAAACACATATAATCGACATTACTAAACCCAAACTATTGCAAATCATGCACATAAATGCAATAATACCTCAAAAGACCGTTGCCCCCCTTGGAACATCGATACGCTCCCGCCAGCTACATCCGCGCCTACCTCATCCTCCTCCTTAGGCTCCATCCCAACATCGCCTTCAATCTCCTCCTCTTCCTCCTTTTCTTCCTCCTCCTCGGCGTCCACAATACCTCTGAGCCGCCTCTTCTCCTCAGCCTTTACTCATTGTGGTACTCAATGGTATCATTCCTATGGATGCAGGGGAACAAGGGGAGTAGGCGCTGCTAGTGCCGCTCATAGGAACCCAGAACGCTTGGAATGACCCAGCCATCCCCCCCGATATATTCGACTTGGTCAGCCTTGGATATAATCACTAGATGAGGCTACTATAAGCCCCTGGGAGGATCGGCAGGCATTGGTCTATCGGCAATTGGGATAAATCACTAACCCCGAACGCGCTCCCCTAATTACCACTGCTGAGACAAAGGGCACTCCACGACATACTGATTGTCCACCTCCCTCCTGACCCTCATAACCTCTAGCAGGTTCTCCACCCCATCAAACGGGTCCAGGATAAGCTACAACAACAACCAACCAAAACAACCAAGGTAAGTACAATGTGAACACTTTCTGTTTACTAATGTTTTATCCTAAATGTAAAACAAGGACTAAATTAAGAGATCACATACCGAGCTCAATAGCACATCCCTCAAGACCTCCCTGTACTTTATGGGGTACTTAGCCTTTTCGCCAATACCACCACACCAACGGGCAAGGAAATGGGAACCCAACTACATGATCTTCTTAAACTCGATCGGCGCGAGGATCTGATGATCAAAAGCCCAGGCCTGCATAAGTAACAATTGGTTAACTCAAAAACATCCATAGTAAATGAGATATGCACAATCAAGTGAAATGCTTCCAAGAAGATATACTTGAAGTAGCAGATGGCAGAGGTGAAGGGCTTTCCCCTTCTTTCGAGTACCCGCATCTAGCCCATGGTACATCTGGGCCAAGATGGCCCTCAGCTGATTTTTCTTCCTAATGCCCATCACATCCTCCATGGCAAATATCAGCCTGTAATTGATCTTGCTTCCTGAGATTGGGAAAAATAGCACGGTAAGCAAGGAGATCACCAAGGAGCAGATGCAAGCATCTCTCTCATTCTCAGGCACCACCTTTGCCCTAGTCGAGTGTTGGTGCAGCTCACCATAAGACAGTCGCCCTGAGATGAGCTTCAAACAAAGTAGCTCTTTGACTTGCCTTACCACAGGCCTTTCGGTGTGATATTTATCCATGTAGGCGTCAAAATGGATGTCCTTGTCCGTCTAGGGCAGCCCGGTCATAGCTACAAAATCGGAGGGCATGATTGTTACTTCCCTAAACAAGAAGTGAAAGGTGTGAGTAGTTTCAGACCACCTCTCTATAAGGGTTGTCACGGTCGAATGGGAGAGCTTTGGCATTAACATTGACATGATTTGGGCCAAGTCCCCGAAGCCCGTCTCGTTAATGGCTAGCGCTAGCTCAGGATCCTTCTCCGAAATATGGTGCCACCACTCACCGATGGTGCCCATACCTCCAGTATAAGTTAGTCCGTACAGCTGCAAAAATCAAAACCAAAACAAATAAGTCCCTGTTTATTTTCTGATTGCTGGTACATGATGGAAAGCTACTGATGTCGCTTCTACTAGAAGCGATATCGCCAACGACATCATCCATACCGCTGGCAGTATGGATGATGCTGCTGGCAGCATCACCTTGGTCAGAAGTGACATCACACCTCCCTAGGCCTTTTTATAAGGCCTAATGCCACTGGCGTCATCGCTCATGTCACTGGCGATATCACAACCTACAGGCAGAACCTGTTTTACCTGAAAATCATATTCATCGTACCAAAACCACAAAAATCACAATTAATCAAAACCATAAGCCTAAAAGCAGTGAAAATCAAACCTAAAACATGCAATATTAGTTTGTAATCAATCTATTTCACGCATATAACTCCTATCATGCCACAATTTTGAGCCTAAGGCCGAATCAAAACTCAACCCAAAAAGAAGAATTAGAGTTTTGCAGGATTACCTAGACGTAGTAGAGGTGCTTTTCCTTCTCCGGGGTCAGATTGGTGATGGGGGAATTGATCCCATGCCCATACATCTTGGCTATCTCCATTAAGCCATAAGCAATAAGAACTGAGAGAATCTTCAACCCCTCGACAGAGGAATCAGAGAGGCTCTCCCTGGCCTTAGCAGATTTTCCCTTAAAAGCCTTGGAAATTCTCTTCATGATTGGAATAAAGGAGAAAATCGAAAGATTTGGAGAAGGATGGAGCAGAGAGGTACAATTTCTGCAGAATGAGGAAGAGAAAGGAGTTTTACTTCCTTTTAAACAGTCGCACGGAATTCAAGGAGTTTTAATTTATCTGAAACTGCCCAACTCATGTTGTTGGCGGCATCACCTCCTTTAATTTGAATCTTGAATTTATTTGACCAGTCAAAGGTGCCACGTGGCACTCATGTCATCGGTGGTATCACTCCATACCGCCAGCGACATCACCTCCTTTAATTTGAATTTTGAATTTGTTTGACCAATCAAAGCTACCACGTGGTACCCATGCCATGGGCGACATCATTTCATACCACCAGTGACATCATTCATGACGGCGGTGATATTAGATCTCTCCATGCCTTTTTTCAGCCATCCTCGGTGAAATCCCAACTCTAGCCCTAAGATCCCAGAATTTGCACAAAGCCACAATTGCAAACCTAATACACTCATCCTGTACGCTACCCAGAAGGTCCCGGTATGACCCGGTACATGTCAAATTTTGGGTTCACCCTTAGAATGCTAACTGAAGGTCCCTAATACAGTCTCTGCAAGTATCACCCTTCTAGTTCACCCCAGAACGCCAACTGAAGGTCCCTGATATAGTCTCTACATGTATCAACCTTTGGGTTCACCCCTAGAATGCCAACTGAAGGTCCCTGATATAGTCTTTGTATCTATCACCCTTTAGGTTCTCCCCTAGAAAGCCAACTGAAGGTCCCGGCATGACCCTGTGCATGTTGCCTTTGGGTTCACCCCTCTAAGATCGTAATGTGACCCGGAACTACACTCCATAAAGCACAAGTCCAATCGAGGGGCAATCACTCCATAAAGTGGAAGTCCGACCAAGGGACAATCTCTCCACAAAGCATAAGTCTGACCAAGGGGCAATCACTCCACAAAGCACAAGTCCGACCAAGGGATAATATCTCCACATAGCACAAAGTTCGACCAAGGGACAATCTCTTGACAAAGCATAAAGTATGACCAAGGGATAATCTCTCCATAAAGCACAATGTCCGACCAAGGGATAATCTTTCCACAAAGCACAAAGTCCGACCAAGGGACAACCTCTCCATAAAGCATAAAGTCTGACCAAGGGACAATCTCTCCACAAAGCGCAAGTCTGACCAAAGGAAAATCTCTCCACAAAACATAAGCCTGACCAAGGGGCAACCAACCCACAAAGTGCAAGTCCAACCAAAGGACAACCACTCCATAAAGCACAAAGTCCTACCAAGGGGCAATCTCTCCACAAAGCGTAACTCCGACCAAAGGATAATCTCTCCATAAAGCATAAGCCCGACCAAGGGGCAACCAATCCATAAAGTGCAAAGTCCGACCAAAGGATAACCACTCCATAAAGCACAAGTCCAACCAAGGGATAATCTCTCCACAAAGCGCAAGTCTAACCAAGGGGCAAACAAGTCGTCCATAAGGTATCATTCTTATCCCTTGCTCTTTTGTGTGATCATATTGACATATGTCAGCAATGATCCCCCGAGGGGCAGCCTGTGAGCACGGGATTTTACAGTTCCTCTCGCAAGACGATGATGACGTATCCCCGATTTTAATGCCTCATAATAAAAGTTCTCTTTAGAATTTTTATTACCAATATAATTTTCCTTACGAATTTTATACTTTGTTGAATCCAGTTCGATGTGGCCAATAACGCATCCGGTAGGAGCTTAAACAGATGATTTACATCCAAATTAAAAAAATACCCATTAAAATATCATTAAAATTCAAAAAATGCCTTTTAACCCACTTTTAACCACTTTTGGAAACTTTTTGGGCTTATGGGCCCGCTGGTTATCGGCTTGCTAGAGGTTGATGCCATTGGCGGCATCAGTCATGCCGCCAACGGCATCACCATGTCTCCGGCGGCATCAGCTATACTGCCGACGGCATCACCATGTCACCAGCGGTATGGCCCAAAATGGGCCCCTACACAGACAGCTTTTCACCACTTTCGATGGAATTGGTCAAAAATGTCTCGAAAACCACCCCATTTTGCCTATAAAAACACACCTTAGGCTTTAGGGAGAGGAAGAGAAATCATCTAAAGATTAGGAATTTAATGTTAGAATGAGAAAATAAATTTTAGTGAGATATAAGAATTAGATAAGGCAGGAAAAAGGATTACGATCCATTTTTCCTGGTTTTTCTTCTTTGAACTCTCTGATTGTGAGCTTAAAATTAGTAGGTCTTGTAGTTAAAATCAACTTAATTGGATTTAAAGACCCAAAAACTCTTAAATTTATTACTAAATCATCATTACAAGCTCCTCAGAGACGTTTATTGGTTCATGAAGAGGTGTATTCATGACCCCAAGGTAAAAATTTTGAGTCTCATAGCTCTTTGGCATTAATATTACTAATTTGTACAGATTCTTGTTGATTTGTGTCCATTTTTGGGTTTTCAATCATTTTTTGCTGCTGCTGCAAGAAATTGAAGTCGCCGGAGACATGTGATATCACCGGCGGTATCACTTATATTGCTAGAGACATCAATGATACCGCTAGTGACATCACATTCCCCAAAGACCTCACTTTCTTATGGGACCCTTTCTTTATGGTACCCAGAAAGCCATGTAGCCAGCCTACATATTGATGTCACCAGCAACATCAATGATGTCGCTAGTGGCATCAGCCATGTCACCGGCGACATCAATGATATCACTGGCGGCATCAGCAATATCTTCGGTGGCATGACCTTCTGGACAGCTATTTTATTTCATTTATTTCCGACCTAGTTTATTTTCCAAAACTAGGGTATACAATGCAACGATGGAGGTCCAAAACCTTCTGGAAATAGACCTCACCCCATAACATGTGGCATTTTCACTAATAATCCGGTTAAAAAATGATCAAACCTAAAATTTGATTAAAAATGGAATTTCCCACAAACGCCTTTCAAATCTCATTTTAGCATCCAACTAGGCTTTATAATATTGTAAATAAAATATGTCATATCCACGCTAACTCGAGTTTTGTTTGGTTTACCAACTATACATGATTCATGATATATCTCGTACGATGTGCTGTATCTGTACTAACCATCTTCTCCAGGTAGATGTATGTTAGGCCTTCGGGTATTTCATTTATCACATAGAAAAATGTGTAGGATTTGGAAGCCCTTGTAATAATTTTATTTTCCACACTTATTTTTGGGATGACTGTAATAATTTAGTTATCGCTTCAATTGCTTGATAAACACGAGAATAACATAATAACTGAAAACACAAATAAATAGGATGGATTAAACCGATTAAGAAAGAATGAAATATCTTATCTTGGCCTAATGAAAAATAGATAACATCATCCGAACTCGGAATCTCTACTTAAGGTATGGTCCAACTACCCGGTGGGAAAATAGTACCAAAAATTTCCCAGTTGAGCTGAATTGGGTGGCGACTCTGTTTTAAGTACAGGATTTTGATCTTGTATCTTTTAAGCATTAAAATATGCAAAGCCATTTTCCAATCACATCACTCATACTCCACATTATTTTAAGAGGCCAGCCCACCAGCCCAGCTTTACAGCCGCCGCGTAAAACGTCATCCGCTCATAGTTGCCCAAGGCTATAGTCAATAGGAAGGGATTGATTTTGAAGAAACATTTGACCCTATAGCAAGACTAGAGGCAATCCGGATTTTATATGCTTTTACATCATTCATGGGATTCACATTGTTCCAAATGGATTTCAAAAGTGCATTTCTCAATGGAGTTATCCAGGAAGAAGTCTATGTGAAGTAACCACCTGGATTTGAAGATTCAAAGCATCCTGATCATGTCTACAAGTTGAAGAAGGCCCTCTATGGATTAAAGCAAGCACCTAGGGCTTGGTGTGAGAGACTCATAACCTTTCTCATATCCAAGGGATATATTCGAGGCAAAGCAGATACAACCCTCTTCATCAAGAAAAAGAAGAATGATATTATTCTGGTTCCAAATTCATGTGGATGATATCATATTTGGGGCAATAGATGAAAAGATGTGTGAAGAATTTAGTTCTCAAATGCAGAAAGAATTTGAGATATCCATGATGGGAGAACTTAATTTCTTCCTTGGTTTACAAATCAAGCAAAGTTCGGATGGGATTTTTATTAACCAGTCAAAGTACACCAAGGAGATCTTGAAGAAGTTTGAAATGGACAAGAGTAAGCTAATGTCTACTCTAATGGGATAAGATACAATCCTATAAAAGGATTGTGAAGGAGAGGATTTGATTAAAAGCTCTATAGAGGAGTGATTGGTTCCATTTTGTACCTGACAGTAAGCAGGCCTGACATACATTATGCAGTCTATTACTGTGCAAGGTACCAAACCAATCCTAAGGGTTCTCATCCCAAGGCAGTTAAGAGAATGCTTAGATATCTCCTAGGAACCACTAAAGTTGGGCTATGGTATCCTAGTAATGGAGATTTCACACTCCAAGGCTTCATTGATGCAGATTATGCAGAGACACTCTAGAAAGGAAGAGTACATCTAGAGGTTGCTATTTCCTTGGAGATTGCCTAGTATCATAGTACAGCAAGAAGCAAACTTCAGTTGCCTTATCTACTACAAAAGCAGAATATATGATAGCTGGAAGTTGTGTAGCTCAACTCATTTGGATCAAGCAATAACTAGAAGATTATGGAGTTTAATCCGGATGTGTGGATGTAATGTATGACAACCAAAGTGCTATTAATGTATCAAAGAATCCAGTACTCCATAGCAGGGTGAAGCGTGTCAACATCAGGCATCATTTCATCCGGGATTAAGTGATAAAAAAGGATATTGCTTTGGTATACATTCCAACCAATGAGCAAAGAGCAGACATCATTACTAAACCACTAAGTAAAGATCAATTTGTCAAGCTAAGGGAATCAATTGGTATGTCTAATCCAATTTGAAAGGAATCCGAAAGACAGTCTAAAATTAATTTGGATATTTGGCAAGATAATAAATCCGAAAAATATAATGCATTGAATAAAACTCTATTTTGGATGGAATATTGCCACATCAGCAGACAAGACAAGACACATGGCAGTAAAGGCACTAAAAAGTAACTGTTCCCTTTTTGAATTTCAAACGTATATTGGGTGTTACACACGCGATAAATTCAAAAGTTGGCTTTTAAAATAAACCGTTCCCATTCTTTGGTTAAATTGAATTTACTTCTCTACTAAAATTCTAACTACCATGTCATCAATCCAGCCAAAATTAGCGGTGTTCGGATTACCAAAATACCCTCACCTTGAACAATCTATATAAACCCCCTAAAATCCCTTTCTTCTTTACGCGAGCAACAATCTTATACTGTTACTCTGCAAAAATCAAAACTTAAATTTCAAACCCTATTCTCTTTCACTTTCTCAAAAATGGCTTCTATAATGACCAGTGAAGGAATCAAGATGCTTTCCTAAAAGAATATCATTGAAGAATTTGCTCTTAACGACAAATACTTCATCCCTATAAACTATAAACCCTCCGACTCTATAATTCCCACTGATTGTTTGGGAGATAACTTCTTGTTTGAGACAGATCCTTATTCAAAACTTATCGAAGACCAGCACTTAGGAGATTTCCTGAAGATAAAATGTCCAACCTATCCGGATCTCAAGAGGGAATTCTACTCAAATCTCAGAGCACACTCATTTCATGATGCTCTAAGAACCACAGTCCAGGGGAAGGTAATTACCACAACTCCGGGATTCTTTGAAAAATTTCTTAACATGAAAAATGAAGGGGTTCAGCTTAAAAGTGATGGAGATGAACTGGAAGTCAAGTATGAACCCCAAGCAGTGGTTGCATCTAAATTATTTTGGGGACAAATTCTCCACCTACTTTCCGGAGGTACCAAGATTCCTCCAACATGCTATGGCCAAACTAGTCTTGATCAGGAAAGGATCTCTCACCATAGTGTCAGCTTTTTAATACTATGTGCTTCAACATTGGGTGGAAAGTAGGGTAGTCAATATGCCAGTGTTGATCATCCACTATCTAAAACAACACAAAAACTCTCATGGTGTCCTAATCATCAGAATCCTTGTAACTAATGAAGTGAATGCCTCGAGATTCCAATCTATAAATGGAAAGGAAATTCTAGAAAAGAATTTTTAGAAGCTAAGTTTTGGTAAGAAGTGGGATGAGGCAAAAGCAAAGAAGCAAAGGGATGAAAAGAAGAGCAGAACTAGAAAGGCAGCAGATCTGGTAGAGGCTCCAATTCCAAAAAGGGCCCAGATTGCTAAGCCTAAGGTAGTAGAGCAGTTGGCTCTAGTTTTGGTGGAAGAGATTGATGAGGATGCTCAAACCCTCATCCAGCTATTAAACAAGAGCCCATAAAAGCCTAAGCCAAGGGGAAGCATGATAAAGGCTGCTGATAAGATAAAGAAACCGGTATGTGAACTGGAAATAAAAGGAACTATTGTAGTGGCTACTGTTGCAATTTGAGAAGGGTATAAGAAAGGGCAGAAATAATATCTACAAGATATCCTAGAAGAGGATGGAAAGGATGAAGAAACATAGGATGAAGCACCTATTCCTAAAAAGTAATTTACCTGAAAGAGGTGCACCTTTGATGAGGCTGTTCAATTTCAGAAATACCAGATAAAAGAAGGCCCAGAAGCCTATGGGCATAACAATTGATGAGGAAGCTGCTAAGAGAGTGGTAATGGAAGAATTGGCTAAGGCCAAAGTTACTAAGGGCAAGCACGTGCCTGGATCCACAAAGGAAATTATTTCAGATGATCCTCAGCTTGACATAATCAGGGAGGCCATGAAAGATAATGATAGAATCAACAAACTCAGAATAGAAGGACCTGGAGGTTCATCCGAAGCCCAAGCAATCCTCATTGATCAAGAGGACATGGCCACACTAGACAAGGATCTAGAAGCTGGCCTTTTAGTCTTTGCACCTCAATCCAAGCCACTTCCAAAAAATCTTCTCAATCTGGAAGATGAAATCCCAATTAATGTAAGTCCTGTAAAGGCATTTGGAGAGGCCATTGAGGACACTACCAATGCGTCCGGGGGAGTTATTACAAGCCCTAAAAATGAATCAGTAGGGGAGATTGAGGACACTACCAATCTTCTGAGGGTTGAGGTGGAAGTGAATGAAGAAGAAAGAGAAGCTGAAGCTGTCTAGAATCAAACACAAATTCATGAGGTAATTCCTGACACTATCTCATTCAAAATAAATGATAATTCCTTTGCTACTACTATTAAAACAACGCAGTATAACTTGGATGACCTATCTCAAAGTGCATCTAAGGAAAAAATGTCCAACCCGAAAAACACCATTCCGGAGGAGGGACTTGGTCTAGGTTTCCAAGAGCGCGCTCCTAGAGTGGACTCAAGGGGCGAGGCTAGTCCAGAGGATCGGTTGGAAGAAGAGAATTAGGAATTCGTTGAGGTAGAATCTTCTGAATCAACTGATACAAGTAGTAGCTCTAGATCGGAGACTCCAATAGTTAGCCCAAACCGAATCCCAAGTACAAATGTTAATCCTGCAAGAGCCAGGAGGATATCCATTGCACTTAAAATCCTTCAAGAGGTACTCATGAGGAACATGAGGAGAGCTATATCAAGCAAACCTATAGAACATATGCAAGCACCTGGAATCCATGGAAAGAGTGCTCTTGCAAGAATTCCAGCCTTTGGATTTGAAGGGAGAACTTGGAGTGATTAAAGGGAGTGTATAGAAAATAGAAGAAAGAGTGGAGGACTTTCCTAATACTGATCTGGTAGCAAAAGTCTCTCTAGGCAAAGTTAATCTGGTCCTTAATGAGCTCAAAGCCAGCATAACAGAAGCAAACTGCTTAGCAGATCAAGCCAACATAGGGGCTACTAATAACGGCGCAACTCTCATGGACAAAATAACTTCCTCATCTACTGACTTGTGCACTGAAATAAAGGAGTATATAGATACCAAGTTTGAAAACTTGATAAAATTCATGACTAAAAAGGAAGAGAAATTCCCTCTCCCAATCCTGAATGAATCGGAGCAAACCATTCAAAATAAGCTGACCAAGTTCATGGAAGAAGATCTTCCAAAGCTATTTGCTACACAATTGGCAGCTATTGCACAAGAGGTTTATGGACAACTCAATGGACAAGACTCTATCATTGAAAGAGCAAGAGATGATCTTCACAAAGATTTGACAACAATAAAGTCCAACATTCATAATATCCGCAAGGATCTGGGTAAACACATTAAAAAGCTGCAGTCCAGACTATCAAGCCTATCCATCTCTGGATCCTTCTCCTCTCCATCAATTCTTGAAAGCTAATTTCTTTCGATTTTCGAGGATCTATTTCAGTACATTAGGGATATCGGACTTTTTGGACACAAGGGAATCACTACTCTTCTCAAAGCATTATTTCCATACTTTGATGAGAAAGATAGAGATTATGTGCTCTAGATGCATCCCTACATCACCAAATCCTACACATAGCTCCGGAATCACTTCTACCCCCTACATTTATCTCCAGCAACTATAAATTATATCATGTAGTAAAGAAGGCAAGGTAATTTGGATTACTCAGTTTATTCATAAGCCTGGCAAGAAAAATGGGATGACAGGACTTATATGGTGATCAACCCCCCTAAGAAAAACAAAAAGGGGGAGAAAGATAAAGGCAAAGAAAAGGAAGGAAAGATAAAGGCAAAGAAAAGGAAGGAGGAGCGTCTGGTGCATCCGGAAAAAAATGATTTATTTTGTAAAAGAATAGTTATGGTATTCATATGTAAAATCTATAATAGCTAGTTTCACATTTTCACTTATATATTTCTGTATTTGTAATCCTGCATAAAAATTGATGTTAACTATTATTAACAGCAGAAGTATATATATAATGAAAATCTATTACAAAATTGCTTGTAAAGTACAATCTATAGTTGTACTATAAAAATATTAGAAGCTAGAATTCAAAAATATTGGGGAGAGTTAGGATGCTAGAATTATGAGGGAGTAAAAATTGTAGATGACTAAGTATCAAGAATTCTACTTAGTTCATATAACTCCTTTTACTATATGCTTAGTTTTTGTTTCCATCAAATGGGGGAGATTGTTGGAAAACAATGATCCGGAATCTCAATGAAACTAAAATATCTGAATCAAGTTTGAAAGAAACAAAAACATAAACCAAGTATCTCCTAAATCCATATGGAAAAATCCGGTCAAGATCCAAATATAAGGACTGAAGACTACAATTACCTAAGCATATACTGGAGTCATTAGGTTAAAGTTTGGAAAGGAAACAAACTTTAAACATCCAAGACTAGCATCCGGTAGAACTGATTACTAAGCATCCGAATAAAGATAGATCGGGTGATACTAAGTCTAAAGACATCCGAAAGACTCAGATATCAAGACAATGGGAAAAGATTCAAAGATAACTTTTCCATCCAACTTTTTTGTCTACAAAGTCAAAGATCCTTTCCCTATGAGCAAGACAAAAGAGACAGTTTACACTTTTTTGAAAAAGGACAAAAAGACTGACACCGGACAGTAAAAGGAAACAACCTTTTTCACCTAGACCAATAAGGAGGCGCGTGGAGCTCACACCAAAAAGCTAATGGAATAAAAGTTGGTGTGACACTAAAAAATAAGGAAAATGATCACTGACATCTTTTTAGCCTCAATCCCAAGGATTCAAATAGGTCAAATTACTGTCTAATGGATTAATCAACTGCTCCGGAAGTGCCATATTTCACCTGATCAATGATGAAGATTAATTACAGCTTACCAACCCACAACAGCTACATTTATGATAGAAGCCTATAAAAGGGAAGCTTCATAAGTTGAGAAGGTGCTGGTTGATTTCAAAAAGGTATATACAAGAGAACTTGCTAGAAAACAGTCAGATTCTCAAATCCCTCCAAGAACCAAATCTTTCTATATCGGTTCGTAAGGATTCCTAAGTGAGCTATAAACTTAAGAAAATCCAAAACTAAAACCTTTGTTAAAAATCAAAATGAAAAGATCTCTTACTTGGGAGAGTAGTGAGATTGGGATATAGCTTAAAGTAAGTGCTTTAAGTGGGATCTCCCTGTAGGACTCAGCTTCGATTCATGGAAGAAGTCTAAGTGGTATATCTTGCTAAAGATAAGAGGACTCAGCTAGAAGTTGGTGCTTCTAATGGTACATCCTACATCCGAAAGGGGGTACCATTCGGAGACAAATTGTAAGGCTTGATTTCTGCCAGTTGGAAAGAAATCACACTAGTGGAAAAGCTCAAAGGAAGGAACCTTTGGGGATTAGATGTAGGCAGGGCCAAACTAGTATAGATCATTGTGTTTGATTTCCTTGAAATCTTTATTTATATTTGCATCATATTTCATATTTGCATCATCCGGATCCATAACATCCGGAAGCCATCAAACACGCACAAGACTTTTTAAAGTCTGTCAATTCCCCAAAAAAGGGTCATTCACCCCCTCTGACCTTGTACAGACCCTCACCGGGAGCAACAAGAAGACCCATCGAGGTACAGGTGATGTAATCAAGCGGGTCCTAGGTGTAAGATGACAACACTGAATCTGATCTCCAAGATTCCACTCAAGGGATAAGGAAGTCTCCAAAATCAGATGAGAGTTCATGAACTCCCCATCCAAACACAGGTAATCAAGCCACTAAGCCTGAGGCTTCCAAGGAGAAGTCCTAATCTAAAAAAATAAAGGTAAAAATAAGGAACTAAGTAGCACAATGGGATGTGAAGGTAGCTAAGGTCACGTGACTTACTGACTCAGCAATCAATTGTCGGAGTTAGGTGGAAATAACCCTAGGGGCATCGATCTCCCATCCATGCCAATACTGAGGCAATCTTGGAAAGCGTGAGATATTTTCGTTCATCATGAGTAGTGGACTCCTTAAAATTTGAGTCTTAAAGAACCAAACCTGTAAAGATGTAAGGGGAATCATAAACATAAAGACCGAAATTCAAAAAAAAATCATAAAGGTCTCAGGCGCTTATAAAGACAACTTGGAGGCAAGACTTGAGCTTCTCGATTTGGTTCCTCGCACACTAATTGAGAGCCTAGTACATATGACTAAGAGCGGCTCATCCCCAAGCATATTGGTCAAACTCACGGATATTTATCAAACTCGGAAGAATATTGAGATTCACCATGGAAATCCCTATGCCAAAATACAGCCAAGAAAGAGTCAAAGCCTTAAAGGACCTATCCTCGCACTCAACAGGCAAATCGGCACCCTTTCCAGAAGTCCAGAACTTTATCATCTTATCACAAGAGATCCCCCTACGATCCCTGGCATATCCAATCAAAGCCTCAATAAGCCGATCATTGAAATGATGGCGGGAGAAATAGGCATTGAAATGAAGGACCTGACCTTAGAACAACAGACTAGTGATGGCACAATAATCCACATGAGTGATGGTATACTCGCCGCAGCAGAAGTGGAAAGTATGAATAGTATCTGACCACCTACCTAGAAGGTATATCGAGACACCTTTAGGAATGTAAGGGTATCTTCTCAATTTCTTGTACTTAAGGTTGGGAGGAAACCTATCCAAAGAGGTCCCCTCTATCAAGGCCTTAGCACCTTGGGAGAGACGCTTGTACCAAGTCCCGATAACCTGATGGCAATAAAATATGCATTGTATTAATTTTTAACATTTATCCAAATAATATACATTTGCATGTAAACAATACCTTACATCATATTTCACAATAAAGGCCTAATTTTTACATCAATCTTAATTTTGAAGGAACATTATTTCTCTACAATAAGTCCAAGGCTTATAAAAGGTCTAAAGGCATCCATTTTATCATACGCAATATTTTGTGCATTATTTTTTTAGAAGAAAATCTATCATGCATATTTTTGAAGCAAAAAGTATATATATAGTAATAACAAATTTTATGCATTTTTCTAAATCAAGTGTAACAAAATAGAATTGACATTGGAATAATAACCACCAAAAGGAAAGGAGAGAAGAAAGCTAACCAGATTCCGAGAGAGATGAGGCGACAAGAATTTCCTTGCCAGGCTTGACCCCGTGAAATCCCCAATTACAAGGCAATTTGTACAAAGCTTCGACAGACACCAAAGCTAAATCCACTTGTTGACCCCCAATCTCGACCTGATAAGTTTGCTCAGGGAGATCCTGAAGAGGGAGCTTGACATTTTAAAGCTTGAACCATATGGAATCCAAAAAATCAGAACATAAGCAAAAAAATTGGGAAGAAAAGCAATGAAAACATCTTGGAAATCCTAAAATTTATAGAGAAAGAGCGAGAAATTCGAATTAAAGAAGAGAACAATTGTTGGTGTGAAGAAAATGGAAGATCGGATCTGTTTTTGTAGCCAACAGGCGATGAGCCTGCAAGCTCACCACTAACTAGCCTACGGGGTGATTACCTGTCCACGTGGAACACGTTTACACGTCGATTCCGTGTTTTGACCGTTGGATGCGTAACGGCTAGAAAAGTTATCGTTAGTTAGGCTTTGAGCCCGTAGGCTTATTGTCTATTTTCAGATTTTTTTTGTTTTTTTAATGCATTTTCTGCGTTGTTTACAAAACGAGCAGACCTGAAAGCTATTTTTACACAAAATATACTGCATTTCTGCATAGATATAATTCTAAAATTATTTTTAACCTCCGGTCATTTTAATTTTCATCATTTTCATTCGTTTAAACATTTTTAATCAAAGGGGCAAAAATATTTTTGTTTTAAAATTAGTCGATTAAAAATATTTCAACTCATTCTGCATCACACACGTTTTTGTTTGTTTCGCATATGATAAAATTTCTAGCATGAAATTTATGTATGCAAGGGCAAAACTGTTAGCACAGGTCCATTCAGACCCCATGAGGAATAATGCCTATTTCATTCAGTGATTCGACAAGAGAGCCAAAAAGGACCGAATAGTCATCCAAAAATCAGAAATTCAAAAATCCACACTCTAGGGAAGCCTCAATTTAGCATTTTCTACTGAAAAAATGAAAAGTCAAAATTTTGGTCAGACTGGGCTGTGAGCCCGCGGGCTCATTGCCTCTACAGTAAAAAGATCAGCTCAAATCTTGGTAAATATTTTGTGAGATTTATTGACAGATTCAAATCAAATTTGCACTCAAGTAGACAATGAGCCCGTGGGCTCATTACCTAGTCTTTTAGCCCACGGGCTCATTACCACCTTCTATAAATAGTGGGACACCCCCTTTCCATTTTCAGCAGTTAAAATGTAATGTAAACCTTTTCTTTCCATTTTTGTTCGGAGAGTCCAAAAAGCCCCGAAACTCTGTCAAGACACTTCCAAATCAGAGTTTCATCATCTACATCAGGTATAAACTTGATTTTCAGTCTTTTTAGATCTAGATCCCACAGTGATCTTTGGTCTAAGAATGACTCAATTTCCCAAAAAAAACCCGTATTTTATTTGGAAATAATCCAAGATTATAGCCATAACTTAGGTTAAATCTATTTTCCGACCAAATCATAATCTCTGACAACTTCGATCTTGCACCGGCTCTCAAGTCATCCTAGACAGACGAAATGGTAAACTGAGGGTAATTGGCTCTAAGCCCACCTTTAAATTATTTAAATTCATTTCTATTATTTTTTTATTATTGCTCATTGCATTCCATTTGTCTAGTTAAGTGAGCCACTTAAACTATAATACGTATAAATAAGTGTTCAAGTGTGGATAAAACATCTAGAATGTAAGGAAACTCTATCCGAGTTTCCGGGCCAAAACACAAGCGCAGTCGTTACTCTGCCAAAATTTCGGTAGAAAATATCAATTTATTATGCCGTTATAATGCGCGTTTTATTTCTTGAATTTGTTTCTTAAATAAAGTCGTTATAATCCAGAAATTACTACAAATTCCAAAATTCCAAAATTCCAAAATTCCAAAATTAATCCAAACAATTTGAACAATATGAATACTTATTATGTCCGAACTCAGAATCTCATTTTCTTTTTCGTATAAAAATCCCATTTTGGATCAGTATACCATAATTCCAGGTAGAGCTGAACCGGGTGGCGACTCTATTTTTATTTTTCAATAAAGTAAAATGCTTTATTTTAAAAATATCATTTCTTAATAAAATATGTAAATGTATTTCTCAATATAATCAGATTTTTGCTTATAAAACGTCATGTTTTTCACACTCAATAAGTTTAAGTGAAAAATAATAAAATCATTTTTCTTTAATAAAATCTAGCATTTTATTATAAAAGTGGCGCACGCATTTAAGCGAGCCGAATTTTCTCAAACCAAACCAAACACCGCGGTTTCCTCAAACTGCATCGAAACGCACCCGCGCAACTTACCCCGCGTGCATCCTCCCAGAACCCTCCCACGCTCACAACTGCCAGCTGTTGGAGATGTGAGGTGATATCCCACATTGGAAATATAATAGAATTGTGAGTGGTATATATATAAGTGGAGTGGATTGGGCCTTAACAAAAGCCAATTGGTTTTGTGTTTGATGGGCTTAACCCCACTTCTATGCTCACTCGGTCTATCAAGCCCAACACTCTCTAGGCCCACGGATCCTCTACATGGTATCAGAGCGGAAAAAGGCCCAACGTCCAGAAGATCTGGGGTTCGTGTTTAAAGTCCTAGTTGAGTTTAGGATAGTAGAGAAAGGTTAGACCCAATGTTGACCTTGAGCCTCGGAGATGATAGGCCAAGGAATGTTGACAAGTGGCAACTGGTCCAGGCCCAGTTGCACTTGAGGTGATATCCCACATTGGAAATATAATACAATTGTAAGTGGTATATAAGTGGAATAGATAGGGTCTTAACAAAAGCTAATTGGTTTTGTGTTAGATGAGCTCAATCCCACTTCTATGCTCACTCGGCATATCAAGCTCAACACTCTCCAGGCACACGGATTCTCTACCCCAACCACTCCTCTAAATAAAAAAAGAAACTCCCTTTTCTTCTTCCAAAAAATTTAACTCTTAAAACCCTATAAACTCTGAACCTGAACTTAAAACCTCCAATGGCTATGGCGTAAACCTCCTCCTCTATTTCCAACTTACCAAATGCATATCTCGCTGACGTATTCAATTTCGATGCCCAAATTCAAACCGCTAATGATCGAAAATGCATTAGATTGATTACAAATTGAGAATAAGAATCAGATCATAGAATGAAATTATAAAGGGGATGAACAAGTTGAGAAAAATTTATTACAGAAAATTCGATTTTGATTTTGAAATCAAACGTATTTTCAAATATTGACGATTTCATCTTATTTTCAATTGGATTTATGAAATTAAATATTTCACAACAATAAAATTCTTTATAATCTGTGAAATTGAAATTCTTTGAATCATTTGCTATAATTACAATTTTGAAGATCCAGAGAAACAAATAATTGAGGTTGGAGTATGTGGGAGAAAGAGAAATTGAAGCCATGGTTAGCGAGTATTTACAGTTTTATCATCAAACTCTATAACTGCTACTTATTATATTAGTATTTTTTTAATTATAATTTTTAAATAAAATTATTTTACACTACAGTAGACTCATCCAAATTACAGAATACAAAAATAATTAAAGTAAAAATTTAACTATTCTGTTAAAAAAATTGAGCTCAAGAAGTTGACAAATTGCTGCGTAATAAAAAAAATTAACTTTCAATAAATTATTAAAACATGATTTGTTTGCACGAAACTCTAACCCAAATTACGTGTTAATACGGAATTCCTTGAACCACATTAAAAACAAGTGATACTAGTCTTTATTTATTTATTTATTTACATGTCACTGCAATTGTTGGATTAGATTTTACTTTATTAATTTAATGGTAATGAAGAGTAAAGTATTCTTTAACTTTATAAAAATAAAGTCAATATAATAGTTATCATTCATTTGAATTCTCATTGATACAAAATATGCATAACGTCAATAAAAATCTTACAATGCAGAATCCCTAAAAGACAATAAATTGAGTAATAAAAGGACTAAATATATGATGCTTGTAGAGTACAGAGGTAAAAGAATAACAAAATTATAACACATGAAAAATAGTTAATATATATGCCCAAAAAATCAGGTGACAAATGAATTATAACACATTAAAAAAATATCTTCACGTGTCATTCTTATAGTGGTGAATTCAGAGATATGATTACATGGGGTCCAAATATTAATATACAAATAAAATTAAACGGTACACTTTCATTTACGAGTTTCATGCTTTGAAATTAGAATAATATTTATCAAATTACCTTAAGAATCTAAACTTTGGTTTCAACCCTTTAGTAGAAAGAGGTTTTCTGAAATTCTTGTTTTGATGGTTTCAAAAATTGAAAAAAATAATAAGAAATAGAAAAAGAAAGATGACAAGTCATTTGAATACTTGTATCAAATAATTCACTGTCTTACCTTAAATTCATTAATGTTGGAAATCGACTATATATGCAAGGATATTATAATAATAAAGAGAGAAAGCAGAGAGAGAATTTAAGAGAAACTTTTATTTTTTATTTCTGAGATATATGAAAATGAAGAAATTGAATTCCTATTTATAGAGAAATCCATCGGTAAGAATAGTAAATAGGTAAGAAACATTTTACAGAAAATAATAATGACAGGTAGAAAAGTAGAAAACATATTACATCAAATTATTAAGGACGTGGACCCTACATCAATAATTTAATGACATGGGTCACATCAAATAATTTAACACTCCCCCTTTTGATGTGTCATCTGCTGCGAATGAGATACTGCCTCGTTAAAAACCTTACTAAGGAAAAACCCTGGGGGATAAAAACCTTATCTAAGGGAAAAAGAGTACAGTGTTTACTCCCCCTGTTCACGAGTTGACTGGAGATCCTTAAGACGACGCATTCCAATGCTGTAAGTTAATTTCTTGAAAGTTGAGGAAGGTAAAGCCTTGGTAAACAAATCTGCTAAATTATTACAAGAGCGGATTTGTTGAATATTGATTTCACCATTCTTTTCTAGATCATGAGTGAAGAAAAATTTTGGTGAAATATGCTTTGTTCTGTCTCCTTTAATATAACCTTCCTTCAATTGAGCAATACAAGCAGCATTATCTTCATATATTGTCGTCGGACCTTCCTTGACCGTAACTTTTTCACATGCTTCTTGGATATGTTTGATTAATGATATCAACCACACACATTCACGACTTGCCTCGTGAATAGCTATTAACTCTGCATGATTTGAGGAAGTAGCTGTAATTGTTTGTTTTGTCGATCGCCAAGATATAGCTATTCCTCCATATGTGAATAAATAGCCCGTCTGAGATCGAGCTTTGTGTGGGTCGGATAAATAACCCGCATCCGCATATCCAACTAATTTAAGCTTAGATTCATGTGAATAAAATAAGCCTAAATCAATAGTTCCTCGAAGGTAGCGCATTATATGTTTAATTCCATTCCAATGTCGTCTTGTAGGTGCAGCGCTGTATCTTGATAATAAATTAACAGAGAATGCTATATCCGGTCTTGTGTTATTAGCAAGATACATTAAAGCACCTATTGCGCTTAGATACGGTACTTCAGGACCTAGAACTTTTTCATTATTTTCTCTAGGACGAAAAACATCCTTTGTCACATCGAGTGATCGTACAACCATTGGGTTACTCAATGGATGTGCTTTGTCCATATTAAATCATTTCAGGATCTTTTCTGTGTAGTTTGATTGATGCACTAAAATTCCTTTTTCAAGGTGCTCAATTTGCAAACCAAGACACAATTTTGTTTTTCCAAGATCTTTCATCTCAAATTCTTTCTTTAAAGAATCAACTGCTTTTGGAATCTCTTCTGGAGTTCCAATAATATTCAAATCATCAACATAAATTGAGATGATAATAAAATTAGATCCTGATTTTCTTATAAAAACACATGGACAAATTGGATCATTTTTATATCCTTCTTTTAATAAATATTCACTGAGATGATTATACCACATGCGCCCAAATTGTTTTAATCCATATAAGGATCTTTATAACTTTACCGAGTAAAGTTCTCGTTTGCCATATTTTTCTGGCAGCTTTAATCCTTCAGGGATTTTCATATAAATATCATTATCAAGCGAACCATAAAGGTAAGCTGTGACAACATCCATCAAGTGCATCTGTAAATTTTCTTGCACTGCAAAACTAATAAGATATCTAAAAGTTATTGCATCTACCACCGGAGAATATGTCTCCTCATAGTCTATCCCGGGTCTTTGGGAAAAACTTTGTGCAACTAATCTGGCTTTATATCTTATTATTTCATTTTTCTCATTTCTCTTTCTAATAAAAACCCATTTATTACCAACAGGTTTTACGTCCTGTGGTGTTCGAACTACTGGTCCGAATACTTTACGTTTTTCAAGAGAATTCAGCTCTGCTTGAATTGCTTCTTTCCATTGTTGCCAATCATTTCTACTTTGGCATTCTACAATAGATGTTGGCTCATAATCCACGTTTTCATTTTCAATATTGATTGCAACATTATATGAAAAAATATGATCCATAGCTATTTTATTGTGATTTCATCTTCTTTCGTTAGTGATATAATTTATTTGAATTTCTTCATTTTCAATAGCTTCAGGTATTTGCACTGCAGGTGCTTGCACTTCTTCCGGAAGTGTATTTATATTTATATCCTCAATAGGAATAACATCATTATCAATAACTCTCCTCTTTTTAGAATTTTTATTCTTTGAACCAATTGGTCGTCCACGCTTCAGGCGTGTTAGAGTATTATCCGTAGGTTGTTCTTCAGGAATCTCAATACGAATTGGCGCATTTACTGCTGGTATATGCGATTTCGTTACTCTTTTAGGATTAGCGAGTGCATCAGGCAATCGATTTGCTAAATGTTGAAGATGGATTATTCTCTGAACTTCTAGTTCAGAATCATTTGATTAAGGATCCATATGAGAAAGTGATGAAGCATTCCATATTATTTTCTTTTCCAAAATTGGGTTCTTATTCTCTCCTCCTAATTTTGGGAAAGTGCTTTCATCAAAATGACAATCTGCAAATCGTGCAGTAAACATATCGCCAGTTAATGGCTCAAGATATTTAATTATTGAAGGGGATTCATAGCCAACATAAATTCCTAATCTCCTTTGAGGTCCCATTTTAGTCCTTTGTGGTGGAGCAATAGGCACATATACTGCGTAACCAAAAACTTTAAGATGAGAAATACTAGGCTCATGGCCAGAAGTTAATTGTAATGGAGAATAATCATGATAACTTACTGGCCTTAAACGTATAAGAGATGCTGCATGCAATATTGCATAACCCCAAACTGTAGTAGGGAGATTCGTTCACAAAATTAGCGGTCTCGTAATTAATTGCAGCCTTTAATAAATGATTCTGCTAGACCATTTTGTGTATGAACATATGCTACAGGATGTTCAACTTTTATTCCAATCGACATACAATAATCATTAAATGATTTGAATGTGAATTCCCCAGCATTATCAAGACGGATTGATTTAATAGGATAATCGGGAAACTGTGCCCGTAACCTTATAATTTGAGCAATTAACCTTGCAAATGCCATATTTCGTGAAGATAATAAGCATACATGTGACCACCTAGTTGAAGCGTCAATTAGAACCATAAAATATCTAAATGGTCCACATGGTGGATGAATTGGTCCACAAATATCACATTGTATGCGCTCTAAAAATGCTGGCGATTCTATTGCAACCTTACTTCTGGAAGGCTTTATTATTAATTTTCCTTGCGAACAAGCGGCACAAAATAATTCATTATTTTGAAGAAACTTCTGGTCCTTCAATGGATGCCCATATGAATTTTCAATAATTTTTCTCATCATTATCGAACTAGGATGACCCAGTCGATCATGCCAAATTTTATAAGTATCTGAATCTATAAACTTCTGGTTTGAAGTCAAATTGGCCTCAATCATATTAATATATGTATAGTATAAGCCACATGAAAGAGTATAAAATTTTTCAAGTATATATTTCTTACTTGAAATTATTTTTGTAACATAAAGACATTCTTTATTGTCTTCGCTCACAATTTCAATATGATATCCATTTCTGCGAATATCTTTAAAACTTAATAAATTTCTGTGAGAATTCATGGAAAATAATGCATTACTTATAATAAGTTTTGTTCCCCTTTGTAATATAATACTAGCTCTTCCGGAGCCTTCAACCATTTTTGTTTGTCCCGATATTGTGGTGACAACAGTTTCACCCTTTTTAAGAATATTAAAATATCTTGCCTCTTTGAGAATAGTATGGGTGGTGGCACTATCTACAATACATAAATTTCCTTCATTTTCCTTCAAGCCATATAATACCGGGAAAGAATTCATTTTCTTCATTGAACAAATGAAAGATGCATTATTATTTATTTATAAATAAATATTACATAAAAAGTACATTAAGCAGCAATAACAAAAGCAAATCAATAATAACATAAAAATTACAATATATTAATTAAGCAAAATATATGGACTAATTATTCAAATTTTTCTTTGCCACTGGTGCTGGGTAACAGAAAATCATCCATCTCCATATTGGGGACATCAATAGGCTCATTATTTGGGGTATTATCATCCAATATAAAATTGGTTTCTGGTTCCGCATATTTCTTGAGAGAGGCTTGGTATAAGTTTACCAAATGTTTAGCGGTTCTACAAGTTCTTGACCAATGACCAGTCATACCGCATCTATGGCATTTATTTTCATCATCTTGACTGTTTTTTCTTTTATAAAATCTTTCAATTTAATTATTCCACTTCTGGTGGTTATTTGTATTTTTCCACTTCGGGTGGAAATTATTGCTATTATTATTATTTACATATTTCCACTTCTGGTGGAAATTGTTATTATTATATCCTCTACCACGCCCATTTTCACGACCTCTACCTTGACCAAGACCACGATCATTTCTGCGGCCGCGTCCATTAAAATTATTATGAATTATCGCATTCGCTTCAGGGAATGGATTTGTTCCGGTAGGTCGTAGTTCATGGTTTTTTAACAGGAGTTGATTTCTCTGTTCTGCTAGGAGAAGAGCAATAATTAGTTCACTATATTTCTTATAGTCTTTTGCTCTGTATTGTTCCTGTAATACCATATTATTCAAATGAAAAGTAGAATATGTCTTTTCCAGTAAATCCTCATCAGTTATTTCCTTTCCACATAATCTTAATGTGGATGTAATTTGAAAAAGTTTAGAATTGTATGCACTGACAGATTCAAAATCTTGTAGCCTTAAGTTTATCCATTCATATTGGGCATTTGGTAGAGATATTTTCTTTAGGTGTTCAAACCTCTCCTTTAATTGTTTCCAAAGATCTGCAGGATCTTTGACAGTCAAATATTCTGATTGAAGTGATTCATCAAGATGCCGGCGGAGAAAAACTAGAGTTGTTGCCTTATACTGAGGTCCAAGATTATTATTTTCAATAATAGTATTCTTAAGACCCATCGATTCTAGATGTATTTCTGCATCCAGCACCCAAGTAAGATAATTTTTCCCCAATACATCAAGAGGAGTAAATTCTAAACTTTTGATATTAGACATATTAAGAATTATAGGTATAATATATATTTATAGAAAATAAAATAATTATGCCTTACTTTGGATTTATTTGGTGATATCCTCAGTTGATTAGAGCAAGCTCGTGCTGATAACGTGTTGGAAATCGACTATATATGCAAGGATATTATAACAATAAAGAGAGAAAGCAGAGAGAGAATTTGAGAGAAACTTTTATTTCTTATTTCTGAGATATATGAAAATGAAGAAATTGAATTCCTATTTATAGAGAAATCCATCGGTAAGAATGGTAAATAGGTAAGAAACATTTTACAGAAAATAATAATGACAGGTAAAAAAATAGAAAACATATTACATCAAATTATTAAGAACGTAAACCCTACATCAATAATTTAATGATATGGTTCACATCAAATAATTTAACAATTAATACAATTGTTTGATTAAGAGTGTGTAGGTATTCCTGGACCCTAGACCTGTCTTACCTTAAATTCATTAATACAATTGGACTCTCGTTTTTCTCTAAGTTCGATCCGAGCTCGAACCCATTAAAGTTTGATCTTTTATGGGTCTAACTTAATTTTTATGTAAATACTCAAGCTCAGCCCGGTTAATAATTATTATATTTATTAAATATATATATAGTATATTTAATAATTGTTTGGATTTTTATATTTTAATCTATTGAATTTTTATAATAATGCTATCTATTTATTAAATTATTCAAGTAGAGAATATAATTATATGTAAGATTTAGACATATTTATATAAAATTGTCTTTTTTTACTCTTTTAGTATACTAAAAAAATTAAAAGAAATCTATTTATGGGCTTTAGGTCGGGCTTGGGAATGACCTCTAAAATTCGACCCGAGCCCATCCCGAGTTCGAAGTTTTAAAATGTAGCCAGATCGGTCTTTAGTTGATGTTTTCAGTCAAAAGCCCGATTAAGCTCGGCCCAAATCCCACCCAACTAGCCCTACGAATAGGTCCACAGTGGACCCCATCCCTTTTTATGTCCATTCACCGATGGATTCGTATAAAGAAAACATATTCTAAAGCATCAAACATGTGTTGATGAAATTTAAAGTGTCTCAAATTTAGACACACATGTTAAAAAATGTGTAAATGTGGATTCAAAGCATCCGGTCATATCATATAAACAAAAGGCTCTATTATACTTCTCTCATATTTTTTTACTTAATTTTTTTATAAGTTTCACGCTTTATAATAAATTAATTAATTTATAGTATAAAAATATTAATTTACCATTATAATTAAATTAATGCTTTAAATTTTTAACCAATAATAACTAATTGGACAGAGATAAAATTGAAAGAATAATGGAATGAATATTTTAAAAAACATAAATGATAATTAGTTTGGCGAATCAAATTTAGAATAAAAGACTACTTTAGAAACATGAACGGTGTATATGTACATAAAAATATCTATCAGTATAATTATTTAATTGCATACGTGGCACAATTTGATTAGTTAAATTTGATAATGAATTTTATATCGCCTAGTACAAAGATTCCAATTGTTCGCTGTCTATATAGAAGTTTACCGTATAAATACAATTACAAATACTGCCAAAAGATTCAAACCACCTATGAAAGACAAATAATTTCATCCATAAAATAATTAAATAAAAAACAAAATAATGCTACCTAACACATACACTTCAAATTAACTTTCTTTTTTTCTCTTAATTTTGCTTCCGCATCTCTAATCTTACATCATCATTAATCATTTTAAATTCTATAAATTAAAGTTACTATAATATTTATTTTTTAGTCCTTTACTTTAAATATCCACTGTAAAATATAAAAATTATTAATTTATTCCAAATTAAATGTTTTGCTTTTCTTTTAGTCCACTATTATCATAAACCTATTACAAATTAGTTCATCCTCATCCAAAATCATATTCAACAATATCTAATAAGTGCAGTTGAGTGGAAAAGACTCATTCATCTTTAATCAAATGTCTTGAATTAATTTTGAGCAAGTTGTCCCACCTTATAAGGTGTTTATGAATCAACGAACTATTCCAACCTTCAAAATAAGATGTAAGAGATAGGAGAAAATTGAGCTTGATATATCTACCTACATTATTATGAAAGAATTAACTTGAGGGAAAGATCTCGATGAAATATTAGCTAAATATAAGTGTTGCGAAATTGAATTTGGATTCCCTAAAGTTGTGATGCAGTAAAGTTGTATATTTCAATCATTCTCAATAATCCATTGAGTTTTAATGGTTGAAATTGAATTTTAGTGATTTGTAGAATCTACAGTACAAATAAATCTCAACCATTAAAATTAAATAAATAATCTAACTTAACTAAAATATACAACTTTATTATTTTCCAGCTTTAAAAAATCCAAATCTGAACAAAATTAAACATATCAAAAGGGATTTTCCCCCAATAGTTTCTCAATTATTGGGTTGCTTGCTGGACCTGCAAATAGTGATAGGTCGGTCCTTCTGCTAGCTAGATGAGGCTTTGTCCTTATTGTACCCTATATATGTATACATATATCAATATAATACTTTGATTATTTATTATTTCATCAACTAATTTGGTACTTGATATTAGTTACCTACTATACGTATCAATCACGAGGCCAAATAATTCCACATGGGATTTGCAAGACAATCATTGACGGAATATTGGCTTCATTTGAATCTAGTGAATTATTTTGATCGCACACTTAGTTGTGGTGGGTGGGTCTCCCAATAAGGATTTTTTACATTTACTAGGACTCGAATTCGAGACCTTATTTAAGCGATATCAAACCGCTTACCACTTATATCAACCCTTATTATTAAATCTAGTGCATTATTAATTGGCAAGCAATAAATGATCAATATGCCTATTATAGATGTGAAAGAGATTCATCTAACCTTAATATTACCTGGAATAATAGGTTGAGAAGTCAATATTGTACAAAGATGGTAGTTTCATTTCTTTTTTCACATTTTAATTACAAGTGAACGCAATGACTAGGGAATTAAGAGTCCTCACATGCCAAAAAAAAATAATATAAATTTTCCAGCTACTTTTTTAATTAAAATTGATTAACACATGTTTTAATTCATTTTGTTCTTGCACAATATTATTTAGTCAACGATTATTGTACTGGGTTGTAATAGAACTTTTTTTTATCAATGTAATAGTACTTAATTATATTGATAAGGGACGTGTGTGATATTCTTTCCACAAGAGCATTCCAAATAGCAATATTATCAATACCATACCGTTCTGGCTGGTTTAACCGATTTTATCGTGAAGCGATCATGGTTACGGTACGATCTCCTTAAAACCGGCTTTAGTAAAACATTCGGAGAACACTGGGTTGAGCAGGAAAAATTTGATAAACCGGCGTACCGGTTTCAAACTAGGTTTTCTCAAAATCCTTCTGGCAATTAATAAAAGTGTTGCTAAAGATATAAAAAAAGCCTTGCTAAAGATGCAAAAGCGTTGCCAAAGACGCAAAAGCGTCGCTAAAAACACAGATAAGAGTTGCAATAACCACTAAACTCTAAATAATATGACGACACGTAAAAGCGTTGCAGAAGAATTAAAAAGCGTTGCAATAACCATTAGAAACAATAAATAATATATATCCTTTAAAAATAAAAGTCGGTAAAACAAGTGGTATAGATTGATAACATTGACAAATAGGATGAATTCTCTGAACATAGATTGGCAAGCTTGATGCAATTCTAGCATCAATAATATATATATATATATATATATATATATATATATATTCTATACAACTAAACAATATATTAATTTTATTGGTGAAAAGTTGAATGATTTTATGAAGGTGAGGAATCTAATCATAAGTAGTGGAAGGTCCATTTATAGCGTAAGAAAATCATCATTAACCTGTAGACTAATTCAAAAATTTTATGACAATTGTTTTGGCAAATCAATTATAGAGTAAAAAATTGTTCCAAAAACATGAATAGAGTATAAAAATAACTACCAATATAATTGTTAAATTACTACAATTTGATTGGTTAGATTTGACGTAGCGAATATTCTAAATCTAAAATGGATGTTTACCATATAAATATAATTACTAATTCTGCAAAAAGATTCCAACTACCTATAAGAGACAAATAATTCCATCCATAAAATAATTAAACAAAAAACAAATAATGCTAGCCGACACATCCGCTTCAAATTAACTTTCTTTTATCTCTCTTAATTTTGCTTCCCCTGTACACTATCATTTTTCACTTTAAACTCTGTAAATTGAAGTTGCTACAGTGTTTATTTTTCAATCCTTCACTTTAAATATCTAATATAAAATAAAATTTTTATTAATTTATTCCCTTTTACCTAACTAAAAAACAAACAACCAATTAAAATTAAAGGAAGAGAAAAGAAAAGACAAAAAGTAAAAACAATAAGGGTAGCTTAGGCAAATGCCCCTGTAGGAGAAAGATATTTATACATTAGAAATCCATAATTTATAAAATGCACTATCATCCATTTGTATTCATAGAATACCTACTGGATAACCCCCAAAATTTGATATCCCTAATTAATAGGTTCCATAATTTCAAATCGCATAGTCGGCTTCCATTCGACTAAATCGGGATTCTCTCGACGCAACGCCATCGGTGGGAACGACGGAATTCCAGTGATTCCAACCCCGTCGCCGTTTGAAATCGGAAACCAATGATTTCGACCTCGGCGTCGCCTTCAATCCTGTCAATTTCGACAGTCCTATCACCAAAAATCGATTAGAATAAGGTTCTTAGTAGTGAACGACGAAAGCCAGTGATTCCAACCCTGTCGTCGCTTAAAATCGGAAATCAGTGATTCCCACCTCGGCGCCGCTTTCAATCCTGTCAAGAGTCCTATCACCAAAAATTGATTAGAAGAAGGTTCTGAACAAATCATGGTTTTCAGAATCGGACCGGCCACCGAACCGTTGAAGGCAGTGGTTCATGGATTTAAGGTTCAACCGGATTAAATCAGTGGTCGAACTGGATTTTCTTAAAACATGTAAAAATACTAAATATTTTATATAATTTGATATTAAACATGTAATATAAGTTATATTCATATAAAAATTAATAATATTAAATAAAATATTCTATAATTTAAAGTTATATTTCAAATAAAAATAAAACACAAGAAAATAACTAATATAATCTAATGAAAGAATTCAAACCGAATTCTATATTGTATAGATTGGATAAAAAAGTTAATAAATTTGATTTATGATATATAAAAATTACGCATTAAAAGAATTAAAATTTATGCACAATATGTAAAATAAAAAAATTATATATCCATTTAATATAAATTTAATCAAAAAACTTAGAGTAACGTTATTTAAAAAATTTATATGTTATTTCGTTATGAAAAACATTCAAAGCAGTTATTGAAAGAAATATTTTAAATTTAATAAAATGTGTAGTATATGAAATAAAAAAATATTTATTATGATTTTTTTATAATAAAATATTATTAAAACAATTTAAAAATTAACAGTATATAATATAAAAGTATGTAAGGAGAAAATGTTATCATTTGTGTGTAGTAGCTCAGTTGGTAGATCATGTATTGAAACATATGTTGGAGGTTTTGTGTTCGATTCCTACCACCAACAATTTTTAAAAAAACATGATTTAAGAGAACTAAAAACTGGCCATCGGTTGAAGCGACCGGTTCCCGATCAAACCGGCCGGTTCAACTGGTCGTTGACCAATTCTTGACTATGTCAAGAATCCAGTCAAACAGAACCGGACCAGGCACCGATTCCGGTCGAACCCAGTCCGATCGGCCAGTCCGGTCTGATTTTCAAAATCATGGAACAAATCATTGATATATTGTGTGTGTATAAGGTGTTTATATTTCGTATATTCTAAACAAATCGCAATCTCGTATCTATAATTTACAGGGAAAGGGAAAGAGGAAAGCAACTACTTCCGAAGAGGAATCGACATATGAGGTAAATCTTTGTATATTAGAGCTTGTATACTAATATTCATTTTATTTTGTATATTGGTATACGACCTTATGTAGGCAGTTACATTTCTGATTGTATCGAACTCTAGTTAATGTGCAAATCTGTGTAGCAACTTGTTACTTTATTTGTGTGTTTTTTCGGATTAGTTATCATAAAACTGAGATGGTAATATGACGTGTATATTGATATACATTGTTGGGATTAAAGGTTTTCATAACAATTGGTTCACAACAGCATATGAATGCTCCATTCTGTATATCAACATACAAACAGTGTGTATATGGATATACATTATGTGATATACACTATTTAAAACATGAATGCTTTTGGATCTATTGCGGTGAAAACTAACTAAAGGGGCATATCATTGAAAATAACTCATCTGTATATTGCTGATACACAGTTTCCAAAGAACTATACATTAATGTAAATTGTATAACTCATTACAAATAAATTAGATTGAAATTCGTGACATGTTTAATTCTATATATTATTATGTAAATAGTGTAGTTACTGATATACATTATTTACATACTGACATCCCTTTTATTTGGAATGTGAAAACCAACTAATGTTCATGACTCATAAATCAAACTGACAATCGTATATTTATTATATTTTGTATATGGAAACCAACTAATATACAACCATTGTAGTGTTATAATTTGTGATGTATACTACTGATATACAGATTTATTGATGATATACAATCTGAATAAAAAATGCTTATAAGCAATATACAGCAGAATATATATGATGTTAATAACTCAATTTGTATGATGGTTTTACTTATGTTTTGTACGTGGAAACCAACTAATATACAACCATTGTTGTGTTATGATTTGTGATGTATTCTGATGATATACAGATGTATTAATAATATACAGTCCATAAAAAAATGCATATTAGCATTATACAATAGAAACTATATAGGTAAAAATAACTCATCTATAAATTGCTTATATCCTTTTTAATTTGAAATGTGGAAACCAACTAATGTACATGACTCATAAGTCAAGACGTATAATGTACATGCATAAATATTGTATATGCATGCACATTATCTTTTAGGGGTAGGCATCTATACTGTATATCATTAGCAAAAAGGATTCATTTTGCCCAACCTAGGGTTTTAGTATCATCATGCATAAATATTGTTTATGCATGAGTGCCCTTAAAAGGTATTCTACATGCATGAATAGTGCTTATGCTTGGCGATACCAAAACCCTAGTTTGGGTAAACATGAAAACGATGTACATTATAGATGTCTAGCCCTAAAAGATGTTGTGCAACATGTATAGTATTGATGCATGACAATAATATAACCCTAGGGTGAGCAAAATGATCCCTTTTGGTAACGGTGTACAGTACAGGTGCATGCCCCTAAAAGGTACTGTGCACGCATGAACAATATTGATGTAAACAATCTGTATATTGATATAAATTATTTGCATACTAATATCTCTTTTATTTGGAATATGGAAATCAACTAATGTAAGTGACTCATAAATCAAATTGTATACTGACAATCGTATATGAATATACATTTATTATAATATTAGTGATATTAGATCTTTAAAACTGTCTGTATATTAAAAATGTATACTAACTTATTTATGAATTGCAGCTTTCATCACTGGTTTACAACATCAGAGTTTTGCAAACGTGGAATACCAGATTAATGATAGAATCAGACAACGACATTAAACGTGGCATTGACAATCTACTCGAGCATATTGGTAAAAAGTTCAGAAGCAAAATATTCGGATATTAGGTAGACCACTCTGGGTTTAAGATTCACACGAAGCTGCTACAGTTTAATGATATTAGTTTGAAACATAAAGTAGTGTAACAATATTTTTTTTGTAGAATGAAACATTGCAATTATTATTTAAGTTATGAATTGTTTTAACCAAAATGTGTAAATTGATTATATATGAGTTGAATAAAATATATGTTATGATTGTACAAGGTACAACGCACATGTCAAGGCACAATCTTAGGCGCAATAGATGATATATGAATTGAATAAATTGTATACTATGATTGTACAAGGCACAAGTCACAAGGCGCATGTCAAGGCACATTCAAGAATTATAATTCATAAATAAGCTACGATGATACACAAATTGAATAAAATGTATAACATGATTGTACAAGGCACAAGGCACGGGTGAAGGCGCAAATAGAAAAATGTGCATGCTGGAACCTATACCGATGATGATGAGGCCTCCGTTGATCCAGAAATCATTCATGATGAACCTGAAGAACCTAAAGATGAAGAAGGAGAAGATCTTTACCATGATAATTACTTGGAGTGAGTTGCTACTTGATTTTATCTGCTTATATTCTTCGTTTTCAACTAGTTGCACAAAACTTCTACATTTCCTCATACAACTCAAATTTGTCTAAGTATATGAACAAACTGTATATTGTATACACTTTTATGTATATGTACAACCGTATATTGTATACATTCTTATGTTGTTGTAAATATTTTGAGTCTATAAACAATTTATGCTTTGCTTTCTCTTGATATTCCCCTAAGTTTAACATGTATACTGGTATACAGTTGTTTTGTTTCATAGCTCATTTTAAAGAAACATTTGGTACTAGGGAGGAGATGATAATTATTTCAGATCAGCACATGCACATCGAGAATGCCTGTATGGCCGTATATCCTCAAGTCCCTCATTATTTTTGCATCGTGCATCTTCTTCGAAATCTCAAGAGTACCTTTAGGACCAACATTTCGGATATGTCCAAGTACATCATAGCAGCTTTTACTATGTAAAATACAGTAAACTATAAGTACAATGTTTGTCTATGTATGTTGCAGTATGTAAATTAGTATACATACTTTTTGTATATTACAAAATGTATACTGATTTACAGTTTGTACATGTGTGTATGGTTAAATGTAAAATGAAGTGATAGTAATGATATATCTATTATAATGAAAAATGTATATTGATATACAGTTTGTATATACAGTTTATGCCATTTTCGTATTAGAGACAAAACTGCTTGAAATGTGTTACTTATGATATTGATTTGCTTAAGCTTGTTTTATGGTTATGTTTTATACTTATTTGAAATTGCAATATTACGGTCTGATATTATCAATATACAGTTTATGCCCTTTTTCATATTTGTGAGGTATCGATGATATGTGGGTCTCCCTTAGCGCCTGTGTGAGAAGCTGGGCCCACTAGGGGTTTGGTTGGATTTAGGCGTGATAAAACATTTTTCAGTTAAAGTTTGCACAATAAGCTAATTTTAATGAATAAAAGAATCGAGACTCAAATCTTGATACAACTGATAGAGTCACCACCCAAGTTGTCTACTTCGAAAAGAGTATTGGTACGATTCCCTCTGGATGGGAGACTTATACCTATTGGATCAGAGATTCGAGTATCGGATGAGTCACGTATTTCTCATTTAGTTGATTCAAAATTACATTCACCGTGAAAAACCGTTTTAGTTTTCATCATTTGGGGAATTATCACAGAAATCCTATTTCTACACTCTTTCACACTCATTACATGTGTTTACATATTACAATAAAGCACAAGCAATAAATGGGGGGATAAAAATTACAACCAAGGGAAATGGGGGGAAATTGCAAAGAGAACATATACATTTGTTCTAAGTTATAAAACAAAATTGAAAATAAATTCCCCTGCATCTACAAATGTTAGCACAGTTTATGGCACATAATAAACCAGCACTTCAGCGAATTTTATGGTGAAAACAAATTTTAACTTTTATGGGTTGATTAACCGGATTATTAGTGAAAATGATCGCATGGAAAATGGTAAGTTGGATTGATTTTTAACCAATTAAAAATGAGTTCTGGAATCTACCTAGGGCTGGGACCCGTATGGCTACCAGGGAAGATCGGTACAGGTATGGTGTACCCGTACGGGTCCTATCTAGTCTAGGTAGAAACTCTATTCATTTTAGTTTACAGATTCACAGATTAACAGATTGGTGGCAGAAAAATATAATAAAAAGGGATTTCCTTCCATATGAGTATGGCGCACTGATTTAATATCTTTGGGGATATATAGTGCCAACAAGGCTCATACGGGTTAGGACCAGACCCAAAATAAGAAATGAAAGCAACGGATATAGTAGAAGGAATACTGAATAATACTAAGGAAATAATTGAGATGTGAGTCTCTTTGAAACTTAGGAGCGTTACCTTTATGGCGTGAATCCACTTTGAGATGATCCATTTACAATTGAGATAGTCCGGCCAAAGTAGATGGTGAAATAGGATTATTTAGGTGAGTATTTGTATGGACAGAACCTCCCCTAAATCCTAATAAAAGAAGCTAGGAATGAATAAAATGTGGACAAAACCTCAAAGGGTTTTCTCCCTATTTTATACTTCTTATACCCCCGTTATCCCTTTTCTATACCTATAGAAATTGCTAGAATTTTAGTATAATTCTTGTATGCAATGTCTCTTGAAAATGTGAAGAGAAAGGCCCTATTTATAGGGGAAAGGAGGTCTAAACGCAATAAATCACATTCATGACCTGCCTTTTCCCGAAATAGGAAAGGATTCCTTCTAAAAGAGCCTGTTTAGGCAACAAGAGAACCCGTACGGGTAGGCCCCCACTCGTACGAGTCCTAGGGGACTTATATAGGTCCCCCCTAGGCGTATGGAAGGGATGTCCTGTACATGTATGCCAGTAGTTCTATACCACCAGAAAACACTCGTACGAGTCCCTAAGGGTAGACTAAGTCTCCAAACTTCGTCTAAACTCAACTTTGTAATAGTAGGAACACCTCTGATGGATAACACCTGAAAGACATTGCATCATATAGCTCTCATCATCATTTTATAAGGATGATCATTAAAATCCAGTGCTCACATACTACTTTTTATGGGACCATTATAGACACAGATCTGTATGATCTCACAATGTGAGCAAAGGTTTAGAAATCATACATGTGGTGATGATATGGGTTAGTTCCTTTCTTAAGGAGAACTTCTTTCCTTTGCTGATGCATGCCCATTGTAACTCTACTAGGGAATGCGTATCCCTTTCCTTAGGCAGATGACTTTCCTTGCCAATGTGTATCCCTTTCCTTAGGCAGATGACTTTCCTTTGCTACTGCATGTACCTTTCTTGAGGCGGATGACTTTCCTTGCTAATGCATATCCCTTTCGTAAGGTGGATGACTTTCCTTTGCTACTGCGTATCCCTTTCCTGAGGCGAATGACTTTCCTTGCTAATGTGTATCCCTTCCCTGAGGTGGATGACTTTCCTTGCCAATACGTATCCCTTTCCTAAGGCGGATGACTTTCCTTTGCTACTGTGTATCCCTTTCCCGAGGCGGATGACTTTCCTTGCCAATGCGTATCCCTTTCTTAAGGAGGATGACTTTCCTTTTGCTACGGTGCATATCCTAGTGACTCAATTGGGGAGCGTATGTGTATCCCTTTCTTAAGGTGGATCAACTTTCCTGGCTAATGGTGTATCCCTTTCCTAAGATGGATGACTCTCTAGACTGATGACATCTCTGGGAAGATGTGTGTATCCCTTTCTTAAGGCTGATTGACTTTCCTGACTGATGGTGTATCCCTTTCCTAAGGCGGATGACTCTTTTGACTGATGACATCTCTGGGGAACATGTGTGTATCCCTTTCTTAAGACGGATCGACTTTCCTAACCGGTGTATCCCTTTCCTAAGGTGGATCGACTTTCCTGACCGGTGATGTATCCCTTTCCTAAGGTAGATGACTCTCCTGCTAGGGAATTTGAATAACTTGAAAAGAGACAACAATCAAATACCAGGTTAGTCAATGTCCAAGCAAACACCTCTTTATTCTTAATTGACTTTTATGAAAAAAAAAATTATTTTTGCCCCTTCAATTAAGAACAAAGATGTGTGGATCGGGGTTGGCCCCTGAAATAAATTGAAAGCTAAGTGTGAGAAATATCGGGTTTTGGCCTGATTGCTTTAGAGATGGAATGCCCCTGGATTGGTTCCACTACTGGGGAATGCCCCTAGGATGGGTGCCACTAGGGCCTTTGATGATGGGAATATACCCTTTGATTGGCTGATTCCACTGCTGGAAGATGGGGGGATGCCCTTGGATTGGCTGATTCCACTACTGGGAGATAGGGGGATGCCCCTTGGTTGACTCCACTGATGGGGAGTAAAGTAATATCCTTTGGTAAAATCTCTTCTGCTAGGGAGGCCCCTTCTTTGTAAAACTCATTAGCTGGGGAAAAGTCCTGTGTTAGGATGGACCTGTACACAAAAATTTTCCTGATTAGTGTTCAATTCAAAAATGGCTTACCTTGATTCTTGATTGACTTTTGTGGAAATAAAAATATTTTTGCCCCTTCAATGTAGGATCAAAGTGAGCAAATATAACTAAAATGTGGGTGTGAAGAAGAGCAGGGTTGGCCCCAAGTTTGGACGGGATGAATTTCTGGCACTTGCTAGAATACTGATGCAAAAATCTATCCCTGGATGGCAAGAGAAGGCCCGTACAGGTGGGCCACACCCATACGGGCATGATCCATGGAAGTTGGGACCCATACAGGTGGGGTGGGACCTGTACGGGTCCTCGACCGGGGGGGGAGGTTTCGAAAGGCAGATCAGCCCATACGGGTTAGGCCTAACAATTTTGCGTTTTGCATTTTTGGGGTAATTTTCTTCCCATTTTGCGTTTTCGACAATTTTCTTCCAAAAACCAACTGAAGATGTATAAAAAGATCCCCTAGATCAGCCATTTCTCCCTTTGACTTGAGGACTTATCCCCGGTGGACAATTTGGGGCTTCGAGAATGCCTAATTTCAGTCGAGTAAGCTTTTCGCGAAGGAGACTCATTTCTGGTGCTTACTCCCACTTCTGAAGTGCCTTTAATCCCTTCCCCTGATACTCATGCCTCCAAACTCCAGGTATCTTCCCTTGATTCTCCATTTTCCAATTTCAAACTTTTGTCGATTTCTTGGATTTTGGCATGAATTAGGGTGTTTTAGACTTTGGAATAGAGCCTGATGCATGTAACTTTAGCCTAGGATGCTTTTATGATAGTTTTGGATGAACTTTGGTTGAAATTGGGTGATTTTGAATTTTTGGGAGTTTTGCCCGCATAGGGACTGCTTGCAGGGGACCCGTACAGGTCAGGGTGAACCCGTACAGGTCCCATTTTTTATACAGGTTTTGTTCATGGATCCGTAAGGGTTGGCCCTACCTATACGAGTCCTGTCCTCAGGGATAAAAAGTTGTTTTCTTTGATTTCTGCAATTCTTTTTTGTTTTCTGGCTTGACTGCTGTATTCTAACCCTATTAAATTGTAATTTACCTTTGCAGTTTTAGTATAAGACTAAGAGGGCTTTGAGCTTCTGTAGGAAATGGTATAAGGAGATTCGTGCCTTGGGGGATACGGAGCTACTGATCCGCATTGATTCGTTCGGCTTTAGCTATATTATCAGGGCCATTCCTTAGGCCCCTAAGACATTAGCACCTAGTGCTATTTTAGCTTTGACTGAGAGGTGGTTTGAGATGACCCATACTTTTCACTTGCCTATCGGGGAGGTCACTATCACTCCCTCAGATATGTGTGCCACGACGGGCCTGGAGTGGTGCGGGGATGTGGTCCACTTTGATGTTTATGCCGACTGGTGGCATTCTCGGCCTAAGATAAAGGCTTATATTACCAGACTACTTAGACTTTATCTAGGTAGGATGAACAAGCTTAAGTATGTGGATCTGCATACTTACTGGATCAAGCAGCCAAGTCCCATTGCGGCTGATTAAAGGGACCAGTATGCCCAGTCTTTCTTGCTGACGTTTCTTACCACCGTCTTCTTCCCTGTCTACTCAAGCAACCTCAATTATGGTTTGCTCTCTGCCATGGAGGATCTCATAGATGTGCCAGGCAAGAATTGGTGTTGGGCTATTTTCGCATAACTGTACAATGGATTGGACGTCGGGGTTCAGGGTGAGAAGTCTGAGCTCAAGATCTGCCATCTGATACTACTGGTAAATTCCAAACTAATCTCTTGTGCTTTAGCCCTTTGTCTGAACTTGTGTTGCAACTAATACTTGCTTTGTCTTGCAGATTTGGGCTTTTGAGGATAGGTTGATTCCTAGATCAGGCTTGCCCCTGCAGCCTAAGGCGCCGTACATCATATCTAGTTAGATGGTGCCTTGGCATAATCAGCCCTTAACCATAATGCGGTACCGAGAGTTCTTACGCCAGCTACGCTCAGATTGGGTAAACTTCTTCTACTGAACCTGTATTTTACATTTTGACAAACCACTAGTAAAAACTATATTCACTAGGTTGTGATACTTGTAGTGCATTTATTTAATGCAGGTCATTCGAGATCCATGGGAGAGATTAGCCACATATGGAGCCATCGAACAGATACGGCCCGACATGGATGACCGCTGATTTGTCCTGGAGTCATGACTCTCTTATGAGTGGTATTTCTGTGAACGGAATCTGAGGGTCGCGGACCAGTGCTATAGTGGAGAGACCAATTCCTCCCCCGATCTCGGCGGGCATCTTCTGGCCTCATCTCATGCCAAGGACCAATCAGGGGCTACACTTATTAGGCGAGGGAGCTCGTGTCCTATCTATTGAGGGCCCTTATGCTGAGTTTGGTTATTCCTCCCTCCTTCTACCCTGCGACAGGATCCACCATGAGGACGAGCCCCTGGAGTTTCAATAGAGCTATAGTGAGGATGATGATGATGATGATGTTGATGATGATGACGAGGAGGAGGGAAGACCAAGGGGTGACCGTGGGGGTCCATCTATAGTGCAAAGTACCAGGGGGTCGGCTAGGTCTGCTACCCCTTCTTCTCAGGTATGTCTCTAACTTGGTCTTTATGAATACTTTGTTGCTTTTTGAAACTGATTGTGAACTTAAGCCTTATTCTTTGTTGCTACAGCCTCCTGCTTCCATGTGGAAGAGATCTGTTGCTGCTATTGTTGCCCCTAAGCCGCCAATGAAGCGGTCTCAGGCATCTGGGTCTGTGAGGGAGGGGGTTCTCTGGGCTGAGTTAGATACTTTCTTCTGGCTCCTCGACCATCAGGGAATCGAACTGTTAAGAAGCTCGAGGAGCTGGTCCAGCATATTGGTTTCACTCCTTCCAGCTCTACTCATGTAAGGAATCCTTTACCTTTTTCTATGTCTATAACTACTTAAGACGTCTTATCCTAGTATGACCTTTTCTTTTTAGGTGACAATTTCTGAGGTAGAAAGGATAGCCCAGGGGTTACTTTTTAGTGTAAGACCTACTGTTGGCCCAGGATGCTTTAGCTTCAATACGTTCCTTTTACCTGTAAAATTTCAACAAACTATGCATGCATGCCATGACATTTATATATGTGTACTGATCTTATGATTTCCATTGCAGACTTTGTTGGCCATGGAGAGGAGCACGTCTGCCCAGGATTTGGACTCTTTGGAGGAGAGAGCCAGATTTTTAGAGGAGCAGTTACGGGTAGCCACTGCTGAGGCTGATCAGGCTATGGCCGAGATTGCTCGGACGAGGGCCGAGATTGAGATGCTGAGGGGTCAGCTGGCGAGGATGATTGAGTATAGGTAGACCCTGGTCTCTTCTAATGATGAATCTGAGGATGATTTTTCTGCATATCTAGTGACTCAGAGGGGCGCAGATCAATGTGTTGAAGAGAGTGACACTACTGGGGATGCTGCAAGGACCTCGGGGACTAGGTGAAACATCCTAAATTTTCTTTCCTATTATATCCACATACTGTATACTATATTTATCATATATTAACATTATTAGTTGATGCTATGTTATTCAACCAAGTAGAACCTATTAACATGTCTTTTTTCTATTAAAATCTTTAAACTTTTTCTTTGTACTACAAACGAAAAGATATAACAACTCTATTTCTAATCCATGTAATCATAATACTCGATGCTCATGTGAACTAGTGGTTAACTATTAATTCTTGTTGTAACTTAACTAGTTAGTTCTTGCATACCTTTAAAACAAAGAAATGAATTTTTAATCCGCACGATGACTTTACAATTATAGTTGATCTACCGATCAAAAGAATTAGATAATTCGTGTTGTTTACCATACATAATTATAAGATCTTGAAACCCTGTAAACATGCTTAACTATAGTTATGGCTATATGTGATTAATGAACATAAAAATGTTTAACTAACTAATTACAAGGCCTAATTTTGGTTATAAATGATAACGTATTCTCAATTACATAAGATGCTAGACATAATACTTCTATAAAACAATCTATAAATATATTTCATATTAACTAAATTCATATGAAACATATTTACATAATATCACTTATTCATATATTCAGTTGATATCTATACATATATAAATGTTAATGAATGAGTCATTTATTATTTGTTGTGACATTATCGGCCAAACTATTGCCCTGGGATACATGTAACATTTGTAATAGATGACAATTGATTTGCTGGCCAGCCATATGAACAATTGGGTGACTTTTCAGCCCATATAACAGAACATGACCTTTCGGTTCATGTAACAATTCGTATAATAGAACATGACCTTTCGGTTCATGTAACAATTCATATACCAGAACATGACCTTTCGATTCATGTAGCAATTCATATATCAGAAAATGACCTTTCAGTTCATGTAACAATTCATATATCAGAACATGACCTTTCGGTTCATGTAACAATTGATCAACCATTTAGGTCCAAACAACGGAACATGTATTGCAATAGTCGGGCAGATATGTCACAAAGCCTCCTTTTATATTTTATATACTTGTGTACAAATATAATTGCCATATAAAAATCACATTTAATGCACAATTATCCTATACAGTTAATCAATTCATAATCCATTTACACATATCCGCCATTTTCACATATTTAAACAAACTAGAGACATCAATTATTCACATATCACATTTTAACACAATCCATATACAAATTCATATCTAATTTACCATCACACTTCAATACATTTCATAACCTGTCAAATCAATATCAAGTTCCTTTCATTTTTATACTTACATATTAACCTTTAATTCTTTCAATCGTTTGCTAATATAATATATAATATATTAAGTTATGAAACTAATTATTTTTTTATCCCCAATTTATATCATCAAGTAGAAACACTACAACCAAGTCAATGATTCTATTTTTTTAAACTATCTAAGTTAATATTTTTTATTTGGCTTGGACTTGAAATGAATTATTTCCTACGTATCCCGATAATTTTAATTTGGGAATCAAAGCCACGTGGTTCTTCATAACCAAAACTATTATTGATCATAGATAAATTTTCATGACCAACTGTATTTAGAAATTCATAACTCTCAACCCACTTGACTAAATTCCATGACTATTATTTCATTTTACTCCTAACACATAAGGGTATAACCTATTAAAATCTAATAATTTTCAGAGCCTTATACAATTTACAGTTAATTATAATTCAAGGCCATGATTCTGTCCTGATGTACATGCATAGCTTCTAGTAAAAGATTCATAACTTTTCCTACACACAAGATATTAATCTAATTCGTATCTCTACTTAAAGTAGACATATAATAGAGAAACATATCCAAAAATCAGAATTTTTGGAGTAGTATAACAATTTTAGTTGGCTTTAAACGTAACTCTATCTCTTGATCATTCAATTCTGGCCACTTCCACTTTTAAAATTCATATATATCAATCTAACCACTCAAAAGTTCCCAAATTTTACATAGAGCTTCATAACTCATAAGTCAACAAATCCAATGTTTACGATATCTCCTAATTTGGTCTCTAAAATCATGAAAACCATATTACAAAACCATATACGTACCTGATTACTTCTTTCTCTTTGCCTATTTCTCTTTTCTTGTTCTGTACCCTCTCTTCGGCGTGTTCCTCTTTTTTTTTTGAGAAAAACTGATCTAATCCCTTTCATATCTCATTCATAAATATCTAGATAGGCAATTGACCAATTTGCCCTCCTTCTCTTATTTAATGACAACTATAATAATAACAATCCTTTCCTTATTTAATGATAATAATAATAATAATAATAATAATAATAATGATAATAATTATAACAATAACTAATTATTAAGTAATTACTCTTATATCAAATATCCCAAAATAACATATAATAAAATTATTCTCTAATTCTTATAGTTGTAAATTCTAATTAACACTTAGAATCTTATCGTACTTTCATGTACTCAAATAAATATCAGTTCATCTAATCAACTACATGTATACATATGCCATGTATAGTACAAAATATATTTTATCTAATTTAATTCAAAGACATAATGAATGAGCACGAATACAAATATAATGTATAAAATGGGATGTTACACTAGGGCCCCCGCCCAGCCAGCTGCAGATACCGATGAGGCTGATGACCATATGACCATAGATGTGGATTATCTGCTGGCGAATACTCAGGATCAACCTCAGGAGGGTCGCCAGGGACAGGATCCTCTAGCAGCTTAGATCATGATTATCTTCTGAATTTTTTGATACTTTTTGGGCCCTGTGTGGCTTGTATTAATTGTGAACTTTTGAATTGGTACTTTTGATACTTGAATATTATGCATATTGACTTTTCTTAAATTGATATTGTCGAGTATTGTTGCCTTATGAACCCGTATTTTGTCCAGTGATGTCATAGTGAGTGCACCAAGTGACGTTCTAACTTTTGCATAGGCCCCTCGACGTGAGGTGACCTATTGAACATTTGTTTTTTATTTCTTTTTGCCCTAATTTTTGCCTAAACTACCTTGACGGCTCAGCCCAGCGGACTTTTTCTTTTTATCTTTAACTTTTGCCTAGACCGCCCTTTCGGGTTTTCAACCTAGCAAGCTTTTCTTTTTCTTTTTGCCTTAATTTTTATCGAGACCGCCCTTTCAGGTTTTCAATCCAGCAGGCTAATCTGAATATTGCAAATGTACGGTAAAGATGAATACAATGATGTATAACACGTAGAGAAAAATTGATGTTCATACCAGCGATTATTTCACCTAAAGACATGCATGCATTCATAAGACCAAGATTCTTAGCAAAATCATGACATGTTCATTGATGAGATTAATTTGAGTACATAGGCAATGATAACAATTTCCAATGGTTAACCCCTACTACTTACTAGTCTTTCACAGATTTTCCAAAAAACAACTGACATTTTTCTCTCGATGACCTAACTTTTTCCTAAGCCGCCCTTTTCAGGTTTTCAGCTTAGCAAGCTTTATTTGCATTAGAGTGCCCTAATTTTTGCTTGACTAATTTGTGAGATAACGATCAGCAGGATGCACCCTAATTTTTGCCCGAGTAGTAGAGGACTGCTCGCCGGGTGATTTATTCTTTATTTCTTTTATTCTTTGTGCTGATTTTTATGATTTAATTCTTTTAACCTAGACATGATAATGCTTGAGCCTATCTTGATTTACTAGATTCATGTACTCATTTCCATCCATATCTATAAGCTTGATTCCGCCTTTAGCGAGGACTTTCTTCATAATGAATGGCCCTTCCCAATTAGGCCTGAACTTGCCCCTAGTGTTGGTGTTGACCTGGCGCAGCTGCTTAAGGACCAAATCACCCACTTGGAGAAGATGTTTTGGGTATCTAATTCTATTTTTGTAGGCTCGAGCCATGTGCTGTTGGTACATTTGGAGATGGTCAAGTACCTTAAGCCGCTCTTCATCTATCGCATTTAATTGTTCACACCTAGCCCTTGCCTAATCTAACTCTTTTAACTGCGATTCAAGTGTCACTCTTAGAGATTTTACTTCTATTTCAACCGATCATACGACTTCCATTCCATATACCAAGGATAAAGGTGTTTGACCAGTGGGAGTTCTTACACTTGTTCAATACCCCCTTACTGCGAATGGAAGCTTATCACCCAATCTCTACACGTAGTCACTATCTTTGACGAAATCTTTTTGATTGACTTATTGGCAGCCTCGACTGCCCTGTTAGCTTGTGGCCTATATGGAGAAGATATGTGATGCTCAATGTTGAATTTCTCGAATAATTTAGTCGTGGCCCCATGAAATTAAACTCCGTTGTCAAATACTACGTTGTGCAGAATTCCATATCTTGCAAAAATATGCCTCTCTATGAACCTAACCATTTTCTTGGCAGTAATGTTGGTGTAAGATTCGGCCTCTACCTATTTTAAGAAATAATCAACAACGACTATGATGAATCGGTGATCGTTGGTTGATGATGGCCAAATTTCACCAATTATATCTATCACCCACACCAAGAAAGGCCAAGGAGTAGACAAATTACAAAGTTTGGATGAAGGGAGATATTGTATGTCCCCGTGAATCTGACATTTATGACATTTCCTAACCTTATCGACGCAGTCGGCATTCAGTAGTACCCCATTCTCTGAATCTTTCTGGCTAGAGCCATCCCATTCATGTACGGGCCACAATCCCTTAGATGTACCTGAGTCATTACCCTTTCTACTTCTTCTTCTGTCAAACATCTCAACAATAAACCTTTAGCTATTCTTTCAAAGAGATCTTTGTCGACTAGTTTAAACTAGGTCGCCAATCCCTTGGTATATACTGGAATAGGCATTGGTTGAACCACACTAATAAATCCCAAACTGCTTCTATATACAACCAGAGTGACTCTTCCTTGATTTCCCACTTTCCCATGACATGCTTTATTACTAATGTAGAATCTCCCATCACCCTGACTTCCCCTGCACCTATCTTTAAGAGAGCATTAAGACCAAAGAGACAAGCTTCATACTCGGCCCCATTATTAGTGATTGAAAACTCTAACGGTTTGCTTAGTGGAATAACCTCACCTTGTGGTGTAATGATGATTACCCCAAGACCTGCACCTTTTTGATTCACCACCCCATCAAATACATGGTCCATTTAGCCTTCTCAGCCTTCACTTCTACTAACCATTCATTAGGGAAATCTAGATTTTCATTATAGTCAGACTCTAGGGGTTGGCTTGCCAAAAACTCAGCCACTGCTCTCCCCTTCATGACCTTCTTTGTGGCATACTCGACATCAAACTCAGATAGTATCAGGAGCCAATGAGAGAGTTTCCCTGCCAGTGTGAGGGATTGGCAGAGATATTTCATTGGATCAACCTTGCAACTGCTTGAATTTCGTAGGAATGGAAGTAATGCCTCAACTACTTAATCAACCATACCATTACTGTACAGGTCTACTCTACCACCATGTGCTTCATCTCATATTCCAATAACTTCTTACTTAAATAGTAGATGGCATGCTTGGTCTTATCCTCTTGTTTTAGGCTAACATTGCCCCTACCGATGACTCTTCTATGGCTAAATAGAGAATCAATAGCTTACCAAGCATTGGAGGCTTCAAAACTGGGGGCTTATAAGATAAGACTTTATTCTCTCAAATGCTATTCGGCATTGCTCATTCCGTTCTATCGGCTGCTTCCTTCTCAATAACTTAAAGATTGGCCCACACAAGATCATTAACTTGGCAATGAAACAACTCACGTATTAGAGAAATCCAAGGAATGACCTGACTTCCCTTTTGTTCTAGGAATAGGCATTTCTTAAATAGCTCTAACCTTATCAGGGTCGACCTCGATTCCCTTCTAACTGATGATGTGTCCTAAGAGTTTTCTGGATGTGACTCCAAACACATACTTCTTTGGATTCAAGCATAGATTGTACTTCTCAATCCTAGTCAAGAACCTCTCTAAAATCTCAGGGGGCTCTTCCATCATGTTAGATTTTACTAGCATGTCATCTACATAAACCTCAACCTCTTTATAGATCATGTCATACAGTAAGGCTGTTACTGCTCTCTAATAGGTTGCCCCTACATTCTTCAGCCCAAAAGGCATTACCTTGTAAAAATACACTCCCTATTTTATGATGAAGGTCGTTTTGACATTGTCGATGATGTCCATTAAGATCTGATTGTACCTAGAGAACCCATCTAAGAATGAGTACATTATAGCTCTAGCGACGCTGTCCACCAATACATCAATGTGTGGTAATAGAAAGTCGTCCTTGGGGGATGCCTTGTTCAAATCATAAAAATTGACACAAATTCTGACCTTTCCATCTTTCTTAGGGACTAGGACAACATTTGCTAACCATGTCAGGTACTTAATTACTTCAATGAACTTAGCTTCCAATAATCTAGTAACTTCAGCTTTGATCTTATAGGCCCATTTTAGATGTAACCTTCTTAACTTTTGCTTGACTGCTTTAAACTTGGGATCAGTCGGGATATGATGCACAATAATTTGGCGATCTACCCCGAGCATGTCCTCGTAGGACCACAAAAAAGCATTAACATGTTTTATAAGAACTTTTATCATCTCTTTTTTATAGGGGTCAAACCACTGGATATTGTTACCATTTTTGGATTCTCCTTAGTACCCAAATTAATGTCATGCAATGAAGCGTCATGAATGCTAAAAATGTTATGCATATGGTCAGATGAATGCATGGTGCCGTTAGGCAAAACATCAAACAATTAAGCAAATTTATTATCATTATCATTAGGATGCCTGAATGCTACATCGTTTTCATTACATATAGTTGTATTGTCATCCTCCACAGGCGGAGGGCCTTCTTGGTCACTCATCAGAATGTGAGTCAGGTCGCGATTCAAGTCTTGCAAATTTTTCTTGGTCAACACATCTTCCACAGCTTCCCTCATGGCTTGGGCCAGGTTTCTCAAGGCTTCTTGAATTGGTGTCTTCTTCTTATTTCCCAAACATAAGATAGTATAAATTGAAGTGGTAAGAGTATTAATGGCTTTGCCTACTTCAATCTTTGATGGGTCACTGTCTTCCATTTATTTGGCACATTTTTCTACTTCTATAGCTGCTTCGTAGCTCTCAAGGATAGTTTTATATGCACTCACAAATGCTATCTTATGGAGGTGAGGAGATAACTTAAAGATGAACCAGTTAGCTAATTCCTTCTTCTGAGCTTTCCTTTCAAGGGATACTATGATGGTTAACCACCTCTGAAAGAAGTCATGGATAGGTTCCCCACTCAATTGTTTGATAGTTCTAAGGTCAATCATGGATGGTTCTTCTCCTGCTTTCTTAGTTTCCAGGATGCGTTTCCATACCTCACTTTCTTCTAATCCTAAGTTAATCATGGCTACTTTATGCCCTCTCCTTCGGGGCTCACAGACTTCACTTTTGTTGATTAGTGCTGTGATGGCTTTGAGGAGGTCCTCACATGTCCTAGTTGGATGATCAGGACTGGTATGATATATGCAGAAGTTGCCCCTCTCCTCAGGTTTTGGCGGAACATACAGTCGGAGATGATCAATCAATTGGTATTTCTTTATTTTCTTGAAAAGGCTCAATAGAGGAGTACCCTAAGGTGAGATATCATAAAGAGTCATAGGATAAGCCACTTGGTCATGGGTCACACCATAGGGTAAACCCATGAAATGAGGGAGGATTGTCCCCTTTAGCATAACCACAAAGTTTGATAGCCGACTCGAATCCTCATTGCGGCAAAACTTTAGGATAGCCTCTTGACGGAGTGAATGGGTCCTACTACTAACTATGCAGAGCGTTGGGTTCGCTGTTTGAATTGATGGACCAAGCTGAGCCATGATAAGGATCAGGATGAGTGCTGGATGGGATTGCCGATTGTTGGTCTTGCAATGAGGTGGTAATAAAGAGATAGTACATGCATGGGATGTGGCATGCATGCATAAAATACAACGATGAATGGTGGGGTTAATCATAGGGGTATGTAACACAACACATGAGAATCTATCGATTCCGTCCTAATTTTTCATGCCGAGTCTGAGGGTATTCTTCCTTAGTCTAATCTCATATAGAAATTAGGGTACCTAGAAGGTAAAATTCTAAGGCTTTCGATAAGAATGGTGTAGGGACATATCAAAAGTTGATGTAGAAGGTTCCCATTGCATCAAGCCTGAGATGGCAATGAGTGCTCCATCCACTAAGGTATGCCCAATATCCCTGGCGGTCATGGGAATCATCATTATGAGTGTCGTAGAAATAATAGAGCACCCTAACCTAGCGCTATAAGAAGAGAGCATATAACTAAAGAGAGAAGGAGATGAGAAGATAGAGTGTGATAATTTTCATAAATGATGAAAATAAAAGCGGGTTGAATCAAATAAATGATTTTCGGTCCTCATCTTAATCTTTTAAGCTTTTAAAACAAACCAAAATTTTGCAAGTTAAAAGATTATATCCCCAGCAAAGTCGCCACTGTGAGGTGTCAATGACGTGTGGGTCTCCCTTGGCACCTGTGTGAGAGGCGGGGCCCACTAGGGGTTTGGTTAGATTTAGGTGTGACATAACATTTTTTAGTTAAAGTTTGCACAATAAGCCAATTTTAATGAATAAAAGAATCGAGACCCAAATCTCGATACAATTGATATAGTCGCGACCCAAGTCGTCTACTTGGGAAAGAGTTTTGGTACGGTTCCCTCTGGACAGGAGACTCATACCTATTGGATCAAAGATTAGGGTATTGGATGAGTCACTTATTTCTCATTTAGTTGATTCAAAATTACATTCACAACATAAAACCCTTTTATTTTTCATCATTTGGAGAATTATCACAGAAATCCTATTTCTACACTCTTTCACACTTGTTACATGCGTTTACATATTACAATAAAGCACAAGTAATAAATAGGGGGATAAAAATTACAATAGGGGGAAATGGGGGAAATTATAAAGAAAATCTATACATTTATTCTAAGTTATAAAACAAAAATGAAAATAAATTCCCTTGCATCCACAAAAGTTAGCACGGTTTATGGCACATCATAAATCAGCATTTCAGCGCATTTTATGGTGAAAACACATTTTAACTTTTATGGGTTGATTTACTGGATTATAAGTGAAAATGATCGCATGACAAATGGTGAGTTGGATTAATTTTTAACCAATTAAAATTGAGTTCTGGAATCTGCTTGGGGTTGTTACCCGTACGGGTGGGTGGGACCCATACGGCTACCAGGGAGGATCGGGTATGGGTAGGTGTACCCGTATAAGTCCTATCTGGTCCAGGCAGAAACTCTATTTGGTTTAGTTTATAGATTCACAGATTAACAGATTGGTGGTAGAAAAATAAAATAAAAAGGGATTTCCTTCCGTATGAGTATGGTGCACTGATTTGATATCTTTGGGGATACACGATGCCAACAAGGCTCATATGGGTTAGGACCAGACCCGAAACACGAAATGAAAGCAACAGATATAATAGAAGGAACAACTATTAATAAAATGGAAATAATTGAGATGTGAGTCTCTTTGAAACTCAGAAGCGTTACCTTTGTGGCGTGAATCCACTTTGAGATGATCCCTTTGCTATTGAGAGAGTCTGGCCAGGGTAGATGGTGAAATAGGATTATTTAGGTGAGTATTTGTGTGGACAGAACATCCCTTAAATCCTGATAAAAGAAGCTATGAATGAATAAAATATGAACAAAACCTCAAGGGAAGGGTTTTCTCCCTTTTTTATACTTTCTATTCCCCCGCTCACTTTTCTATACTTATAGAAATTGTTAGAGCTTTAGTATAATTCTTGTATGAAATATCTCTTGAAAATGAGAAGAGAAGGGCCCTATTTATAGGGAAAAGGAGGCCTGAACGCCATAAATCGCGTTCATGACCTGCCTTTTCCTGAAATACGAAATGATTCCCTTCTAAAAGAGCCTGTTTAGGCAATAAGAGGAACCGCATGGGAGGAGGGTCCCCCCCAAGCGTATGGAAGGGATGACCCAAACGTGTCTGCCAGTGGATCCGTACCACTAAGCAGCACCCGTACGGGTCCCTAAGGGCAGACTAGGTCTCCAAACTTTGGTCAAACTCAACTGCAGTAGTAGGAACACCTCTGATGGACAACACCTGAAAGACATTGCATCATATAGCTCTCATCATCATTTCGTGAGAAGGATCATTAAAATCCAGTGCTTATAGTATTGCAGACAAAAATGCTTGAAATGCGTTACTTATGATAAGCACGTATATTTTTCCATTTGCACCTTCACCCGTGCCTTGTGCCTTGTACAATCATGTTATGCATTTTATTCAATTCGTATATCATCGTAGCTCATTTATGAATTATAATTCTTGAATGTGCCTTGACATGTGCCTTGTACAATTATAGTATACAGTTTATTCAACTCATATATCATCTATTACGCCCGAGATTGCACCTTGACATATGCCTTGTGCCTTGTACAATTATAATATATAGTTTATTCAACTCGTATATCATCAATATACACATTTTGGTTGGAACAATTCATAACTTTAATAATAATTGCAATGTTTCATTATACAAAAAAAATAATGTTACACTGCTCTAAGTTTCAAACTAATATTATTAAACTGCAGCAGCTTTGTGTGAATCTTAAACCCGGGGTGGTCCACCCAATATCCGAATATTGTGCTTCTGAACTTTTTACGATATGCTCAAGCAGATTGGCAATGACACAAATATTGTTGTTGTCCGATTCTATCATTAATCTCGTATTCCACATTTCAAAACTTTGGTGTTGTAGACTAGTGATTGCAGCTGCAATTCATAAATAAGTTAGTATACATTTTTAATATACACACATGTTTAAAGATCTAATATCACTAATATTATAATAAATGTATATTAATATACGATTATCAGTATACAATTTGATTTACGAGTCATGTACATTAGTTTGTTTCCATATTCCAAATAAAAGAGATTTCAGTATGCAAATAATGTATATCAATATACAGATTGTTTACATCAATACTATTCATGCGTGCACACTATCTTAGAGCCATGCACCTATACTGTACACTGTTACCAAAAGAGTTCATTTTGCTCACCCTAGGGTTATAGTATTGTCACACATCAATACTATACATGCGTGCACAGTATCTTTTAGGGGTAGGCATCTATACTGTACATCATTAGCAAAAGGGTTCATGTTTGCCCAACCTAGGGTTTTAGTATTGCCGGGCATAAGTACTATTCATGTGTGCAGAATATCTTTTAAGGATACTCATGCATAAACAATATTTGTACATGACGATACTAAAACCCTAGGTTGGGCAAAATGAACCCTTTTTGCTAACGATGTACAGTATAGATGCCTACCCCTAAAAGATACAGTTCACGCATGTACAATATTGATGCATATATAGTATACATCTTGACTTATAAAGATCTTTAATCCCAGCAATGTATATCAATATACACATGTCATATTACCATCTCAGTTTTATGATAACTAAACCGAAAATACACACAAAAAAGTCACAAGTTGCTACACAAATCTGCACATGAACTAGAGTTCGGTACAATCAGAAATGTAACTGGCTACATAAGGTTCTATACTAATATACAAAATGAAACAAATATCAGTATACATCTTGACTTATGAGTCATGTACATTAGTTGGTTTCCACATTCCAAATAAAAGGGATATAAGCAATTTACAGATGAATTATTTTCAGCGATATTGTTTCTGCTGTATAATGCTAATACGCATTTTTTACGGAATGTATATCAGCAATACATCTGTATATCAGTAGAATACATCACAAATCATAACACAACAATGGTTGTATATTAGTTGGTTTCCATATACAAAATATAAGTAAAATCTTCTTACAAATTGTAGTACTCAAATTCTTACATCATTTGATGTTTTGTCTTTGGAAGACGTCGCTTTCTTCTTCCTAATTCCCTGAAAAATTCCAAAATCAAAATTAGTTTGAAACAAGATTATTCCAATTAAATGAAAATAAGATTATACACAATTTCATAGACTGTGCTGTGTATTGCTAATAGGCATTTTCTATCCAGACTACATATCATCAATACATCTGTATATCATCAGTATACATCACAAACCATAACACTACAACGGTTTAATAGTAGTTGGTTTTCATGTACAAAATATAAGTAAGACCAATATACAAATTGTAGACAGTGATGACATGATAGAAATTGATTTATTTACAACATATAGATTCTGTTGTATATTACTAATAGGCATTTTCTATCAAGCTGTATATCACCAATGCATCTATATATCAATAGTATACACCACAAATCATAACACTACAATGGTTGAAAACTGTATATCAGTAATATTGTAACACCTCCATTATTCGGAGTGTCATAATAACGATAACCTCCGATATCTTATTTACTAATCCAGTAAGTTTCACATTAATACTTAAACAAATTCACTATCAATACTTATATATGTTAATTCCAAAACTTTAACATTCATAAATACACGCCAGAAGTTATAACTCTAAGTATCAACAATATACAATTTACACTTCTCACACTATCTAGTATATGCCATTATTCTACAAATCATAATATTACATTAAAATACAAATCCACCTCGAGTCTTTCCTTATATGCTCTTCAAGCTGATCCATTTATACCACTTTGATCCAAACTATCAACAAATCTCCACAAAACCTACGTGTAGAAAAACAACTACACGCTAAGCAATTTTCTTAGTGGTGTACATAAAATAAATACAATAATTTTTAACATTTTTAACATTTTAAAATAGAAACAAAGTATATTCATAAACAAAAACAAATTAAACAACTTTATAAAACCAAAACAAAAAACTTGTATTATAAACCTTTCAAAGTACAATCAAATTTCATCCAATTTTCCAAACACATTAACCATATATTGCCCAAAGTAAACCAGCAAAGAATAACGGTAATGGATACGAAAGCGGACAAGCCAGAAGCCGAAGCTTTAATATCATTATATTCTCATTTATCGGTCAAGCCCGAAGCCAAAGCCCTAAATTAGATCATAGAATGTCGGCCGAAGCCCGAAGCCAAAGCCGGAGCTGCTGTATTTATAACAAAATGTATTTTAGAATTATAATATTAGCCAAAGCCCCGAAGCCAAAGCTCCAATTGTTTATGCAGTACTGCACCCTTCTTTATTAGAGCCAATCTACCCTGACCTGTTTTCCCACACCCGATTACTATGGGAAATTTAATACACTTTAAGCAACAAAACCAACAACCAAATGATTAAACTAAATGCTAAAGTTTAATTAGAATTCAATAAAACAGTATTAGTTTAAAGCCAACCAAACATTTCGGAAAATTGGTAGTTTATAACTCTTCTAGAAATCAAGTCTTACTCTGATAAGCAATCTCAAAGTCCAATCAAATGCCACAATTATGTTACACTATCAAGAGTACACAAAGAAACCTTAAATTCTAAAATTTAAGCATTACACACGAAATGAAACTCATTTAAACTCACAACCAAATTCATTCAGTTTCGTTGCTCAACTTCTTTGATATAAACGAACCAGAAAACAGAGGAATTTACCTAAACTTTCTTTTAATCATACGTATATAATTGTCTTATATTTCCAATGCCATAAATATCATAAAGATCCAATTTATATAACTCAACTTATGATCAAAATGCTAAATAGTGTGAGAAGCTAAAATATTTCCAAAAATAGATTTCATAACTTAACTTCAAATGAAAACTTCACATAGAAAACAAATGAATCTCAATAAGGTTGTTTCTAAACATATATTTCTTGGTTTCTATAGATATCCATAGAATCAAGAATTATTAAAATTGGAGTTATATACCAAGAGAAAACATCAAAACAAAACAAGGATACAAATTTGGAAATTTTCCGAAAAACCAAGAACTGAAAATTAGAGACACAAACCTTTTTATAAGCTCTTTCTAGTTCTCTTCCACCTCTTTCCCTTGTCCTTTACTAGTATTAGCTTCCTCTTGAGTTTGGGTTACTATTCATTGGAACCCTAGAAATTGAAATCTCTTCTTCTAGCCTTGATTCACTACAATTAATGATAGATGGTTTGAAGATCGATTTCTTACCAGAATTTGAAGTTAGGTTGAAGATAAATTGAGTTTTGATACTTAGAGGATTTTTGAACAATTAGAAAAGTTAAGAACCTAGAGATAAGAAGGTGAAGTCTAGAGGAATTACAGAGGGTTGTAGAAGTGGCTAGAAATTTGTATAGGATTTAATATTGATCTATTACGAAAATTACCGTCATGCCATTGTTCTATTAACTTAATATTTATATCATCCTTCATCAAATAATTCACTCTTATATCATGGCTAACTTCTTAAAAGTATAACTTACACTAATTATGATTTCGATGACAAATATAACATCATAATTTACTATAAATAAATTTCAAATTTTTAGGGTCATTACAAATATATAGATGAGTTGTTTGGAATGATATGCCCCTTTAGTTAGTTTTCATTGCAATAGATCCGAAAGCATTCATGTTTTAAATAGTGTATATCACATAATGTATATCCATATAAACACTATTTGTATACTAATATACAGCAGGGAACATTCAAATGTAGTTGTGAACCAACTATTATGAAGACCTTTAATCCCAGCGATGTATATAAATATACACATGTCATATTACCATCTCAGTTTTATGATAACTAAATCGAAAAAACACACAAATAAAGCCACAGTTGCTACACAGATTTGTACATTAACTAGAGTTCGATACAATAAAAAATGTAACTACCTACATAAGGCCATATACCAATATACAAAACGAAATAAATATTAGTATACAAGCTCTAATATACAAAGATTTACCTCATATGTCATTTCCTCTTTGGAAGCAGTTGCTTTCCTCTTCCCTTTTTCCTACAAATTATGGATACGAGATAGAGAATGGAATTGATGCAATCTTTGTATTGACAATGTAATTGTTCCAAAGATTTGTAAGCAAATAGCTTACAACTATGAAAAGTAACCCGGTAGTTAGTCAGTCTAGCTTGATACACCGCAATATCAATTCAAAAGCAAAATTCTTGATTAGCAAGAATTCACAAGAAATCACAGTATAACCACCATGTAATCCTTTAAAATATTGCCCCAGAATTACAATCAAGCACACTGAAATCAATCCCGGAATTCACTATACGATGAAATTATTTAGATGGGTAATTGAGGCAAACGTACCTTGCTTGCTTGAGCAAGCTCATCGACCTGAACCGAAGAAAAAAGGTCTCCTTTGTCCTTAGCATCGCTCTCATGAAGCCTAAAGCCTCAAAATTATCATGATTTGTTCACAATATACGAAATATACACACCTTATACACACACCGTATATCAACAATTTGTTCAAAACCTTCTTTTAATGGATTTTTGCTAATAGGACTATCAAAATTGACAGGATTGAAAGCAGTGCTGAGGTCGGTGTGAGCACAGGATTTTATAGTCCCTCTCGCAATACGATGATGACGTGTACCCAATTTTGATGCCTCATAATAAAAGTTCTCTTTAGAATTTTTATTACCAATATAACATTCCTTCCGAATTTTATACTTAGTAGAATCCAGTTTGGCGTAGCCGATAACGTGTCTGGTGGGAGCTTAAATCGATGAATTACACCCAAATTAAAGTAAATCTCTAAATACCCATCAAAATATCATTAAAATTCAAAAAAGATGCCTTCTACCCACTTTTAACCACTTTTGGTGACTTTTTAGGCTTATGGGCCCACCGGCTGTCGGCTTGCCAGAGGCTGATGCCACTAGCAGCATCAGCCATACCGCCGGCAGTATCAATGATGTCGTCGGTTGCATTAGCCATACCGCCAGCGGCATGGCCCAAAACGGGCCCCTGCTCAGACAGCTTTTCTTGCCACTTTCGATGGAATTGGTCAAAAAGGTCTTTAGCTTAGGCTTTGGGGAGAAGGAGAGGGAAACCATCTAAGATTGGAAATTTAATGTTAGAATGAGAAAATAGATTTTAGTGAGATAAGAATTAGATAAGGCAGGAAAAAGGATTCTAATCCATTTTTCTTGATTTTTCTTCTTTGAACTCTCTGATTGTGAGTTTAAAATCAGTAGGTATTTTCGTTAAAATCAACTTAATAGGATTTGGAGACTTAGAACTCTTAAATTCTACTACTAAATCATCGTTACAAGCACCCCGAAGGTGTTTCTTTTCGATTCACGAAGAGGTGGATTCACGATCCCGGGGTAAAAATTCTGAGTCTCATAGCTCTTTGGCATTAATATTACTGATTTATGCTGATTCTTGTTGATTTGTGTTCATTTTTGGGTTTTCGGTCATTTTTTACTGCTGCCCGCTACTTGCTGCAAGAAATTGAGGTCACCGGAGACATGTGATATCGCCAGCGATATCACCCATATCGCTAGAGACATCACTAATACCGCTGGTGGCATCACATTCCCCAAGGACCTCACTTTCTTGTGGGACCCTTTCTTTATGGTACTCAGAAAGCCATGTAGCCTGCTTGCATACTGATGCCTCTAGCGACATCATTGATGTCACCGGCGGCATTAGCCATGTCGCCAACGACATCAACCATGTCGCCGGTGGCATCAGTCATATCGTCGGTGCCATGACTTTCTAGACAGCTATTTTTATTTTGTTCGTTTCTGACCTAGTTTATTTTCTGAAACTAGGATACACAGTGCAAGGATGGAGGTCCAAAACCTTCTGAAAATAGACCCCACCCCATAACATGTGGCATTTTCACTAATAATCTGGTTAAAACAATGATCGAGTCTAAAATTTGGTTAAAAAATGAATTTTCCCGCAAACACTGTTCAAATCTCATTTTAGCCATCCAACCGGACTTTATATTATTGTAAATAAAATATGCCATGTTCACGCTAACTCGAGTCTTGTTTGGTTTGCTAACTATATATGGTTCGTGAGATATCTCGTACGACGTACTGTATCTACACTAACCATTTTCTGCAGGTAGATGTATATTGGGCCTTCAAGTATTTTATTTATCGCATAGAAAAATGTATAGGACTTGGAAGCCTTGTAATAATTTTATTTTCCGCACTTAATTTTGGATGAGTGTAATACTTTATTCATCGCCTTAACTGCCTGATAAACATGAAAACAACATAATAACTGAAAACACAAATAAATAGGATGGATTAAACCGATTAAGAAAGAATGAAGTATCTTAACTTAGCCTAATGAAAAATAGATAACATCATCCAAACTCGGAATCTCTGCTTAAGGTATGGTCCAACTACTCGGTGGGAAAATCGTACCAAAAATTTCCCGGTTGAGCTGAACCGGGTGGCGACTCTATTTTAAGTACGGGAATTTGATCTCGTATTTTTAAGCATTAAAATATGCAAAACCATTTTCCAATCACATAACTCGCATCCCCCATTATTTTAAGAGGTAGGCCCACCGGCCCGGCTTCACAGCCGCTGCGTAGAACGTCGTCCGCTCACAGTGCCGACTCTGCTGGGGATGGATCTCTTTAAACTTGGACTTTCTTTTCATAAAGTTTAAAAGATTTTGATGATGTATTGAAATCATTGGCCAAATTAAAACTTTATTCTTTTTTTCTTATGACGTTTTATACTTAAATATGAGTGTAGAGAGTTTGGTAATTTTTAGGTGCCCCATTTTACCCGAGAAGCTTACAAAAGTATCACTCATGCCTTGTTGGAATTGAGGATGCCTAGTGGGTGGATCACTCATTTTAACCAACACGTAAACTCCTGCGATCACACCTATTTGGGGAGTGGTTGAGTAATATGGAATCAAGGTAAACGAGAACCTTCTACATCAACAACCCTATACCACAACCGCGCTAGAAAAAGCCTTAGCATATCATTCCTTTAGGATCACCAGAACAAATAAAATAATTAGGACGCGCTTCTTTCGCCATTACCTGTGAAGAAGCCAAACTCCATCCTTCCAAAGAGGCGTTATGTGGGAGTCATAAGGTTGGAAGAGAGAATATTTGTGTGCTATATGCTCCGTGATCATGCAGCCCCATGCATTGGCTTCAAGAGCCAGAAATGAATCAACTTACCCTTACTACTTCTGCCCGTGGAAGAAGTTTAGCAACACACATAGGACTTCTCTTGTGCCTCCGTTGTGTCACCACATATCACTATATATGACGTGAGATACAAATGTCCCAAGTATGTTGGAGGGATAACCTGTCACATCATCTCTAACCATATCTACATACAGCCATACATATCACGCACTGCTTCCAAAAACAAAAGGCATGCATACAATCCATACCATTTACAAACCCATTCATGATCTGATCCACTGCCTACCATTTTAGCTAGGAGGAGGTGGACTGATCATCGCACCCCAGTTTGGAAAAGGATAGAACACTGCTTGATTTGTCGTCCTCTCACCTCGATTGTCACCATGAAAGTTGAAGGGATTCCACATATCGATTCTAGCGGGGAGTCAGATTCGAAACAAGTTTAGTTAAGTCAAAGCCCTTCTCAACCAGCAATGTCTTTTCCAAAAAACAAAGGGACCCCTCCTCCTTAAGAACCCTCCAGCCCTACTTCCACCTGGGAAATGAGATCCCAGCCACCGCCTGGCTATGACTTTGCCAGTGCTATAGCACAATTCCTAAACTCGGACACTTTTCAAGCTTCTATCCAAACCACTATTTAGGCTGTCATTAAATAATCTCTTGAAGATAGAAATTCCAATCAAGTATCAGCATCCTATATTCAGGCCCAGAACAGTTCAGCACAGATGTTGACTGGTCTGACAGGGATAAGACCTATTGCACCTATTTTTCAATCAACCCAGCCTATGGCAAGCCCATTCTAGTTTAGGCAAGCTTCGGCTTTTCTATCAACTTTGAATGTTCCATCAATTATGCCTTTTAATCCAAGATCTTTCGCTTAAAGCTCTGCTCCTCCGGTATTTACTCACGAGTGCCCAGCTTCTCAGCCACTGCCCTCTTTCACTCCTCCGCAGTTCATTATAACTTCCAAGGGTACTACCTACCCCCAAAATCCTTTTACTAGCTAGCTGACCATTCATCTTCCGCTACCTCTGACACTCAACGACCAGGTCATGCAACCGCCGGGCGTGACACCCGAGGTAGCCGCTTTTGTTCGACAAATTATAGCTTCTCAAATCGTCAACAACCAGGTTATGTATTCTCTGGGTGCGACACCTGAAGACCTAGCTATCCCTCACAAACCAGTTAGCAACCAGGTCACACAGCCTCCGAGCATGACACCTGAGATCCAAGCTTACATCAACCGCCTAATCACCGCTAAGAAACCTAAAAGAGATGAAGACTGGGTCCCCAATAATTTTACTATACCGAATATGGCTCATTATGATGGTTCTGGAGCACCTGCCTCACACATTATAATGTATGAAAGAATAATATGCATGAAGAAGTTAAGTGATAAGGTACTTGCTGAAATGTTTCCTTGCTCCCTTCGGGGCCCTGCCCTCGAATGGTATCACACCTTGCCACAGCATATTGTCGCTGACTGGAATCTTTTATCTGAGGCATTGAAAGTGCATTATGGTTTTAATACTATGATGGAAACAACCCTCCAACATCTTGAGAGGGCCTGTCAAATGCCCAATAAAACCTTTAAGCAATACTTTAATCGATGGATGTCAACCCAGGTCTTAATGAAATCCAAGCTAAGCCTCGAGAAAATGATCGTCAAACTCCTTGAAGGGTCTCTCCCCCTATTCTGCAAAGAAATGGCTACTGATTCTTTTCTATCCTACAAGGCTATATTCAAGAAAGTCGAGAAGATTGAGCATAAGGCAGAGCATGAAAAGGCTAAAATAGCAGGAAAACTATGGTTTAGAAAAAATAATGAAGCTCAACCCTCAGCCCTGGCGCCAGCTAAGCCTAAAGTACTGGCTCTAGTTCAAGTCACTTCTCAAACCCCTGCTGCGCCCCTCACAATCATTCTGACTCTGCCGATGGTTGCCACAATCCAGCCTCCTCGCCCCCCCTTTATTTTGGCTAACCCTTATAACTTGCCCCTATGGGTCATCTTTCAACATTTGAGGGAAGTGGGTTTCATACAGTCCCTTTAGGAACACAAACCACCTAGACCTGAGGATAAGAACAACTTCTGTAACTATCATGTTCAGGTAGGACACCAAACCAACAATTGTAAAGCCCTACTCTCAAAAATTCAATGCTTGGTTAGCAACACAAATATCGCTAAACCTGACAAAATTCCGAGCACTATGAATAATCCTTTGCTGAATTTTAGGAACAAGGTTGGCATGGTCCAGTCTGGTTTATCTGAAGACATAATCTTCGATCTCCTTACTCGGAGGTTGAACAATAGTAACTCTATCCTGGTCATCGGTTTGGGTCTCCCATCTTACTCGGCTTTTTATCTAATCAATCAAGCCAACCTAGGGGTCAACTCTATCTAGGGGATGGAAGTTGATCCAAACCAGTTGAAGCAAGAGAGCCACAGGTCTCAGCCATTTATGGCAAAAAGAATGAAAGTTGAGAAAAAACCATTGTTCAGTGTAGATTTCTTTGTTTCAAAGAAGGACTACTCCGATGGTGATGAGGAAGTAGCTCAAGGGACCAAGGCTGTAAGCACCGAATTATTCAAGGTTGATGAAAATGACCTTTTTAGTGTAGATAAGTATGAGCTGCAAAACCCAAATTCGGACTCTGAGGAACAATAGTATCTATTTAAAACACAAGCCACTAAGAGTGTCTTGCTCGGTGATGTTCTTAACATTACTCGGAGTGGCCGCATATATCAGCCTAAAGACTGATATCATCGCTTAAGCAAAGACCCGGTTCCTAGCAGGGTTGGAACTACCACGAGACCTCTTTCTCCACCTCCACCTGTCCCAACCAGTCTTGAGGTTGACCCTCTCATTATCTAGCTGAAAAACACCTAAGCTTGATATAGTATCTGGTAGCTGGTAATTGACTCCGAAGGGCATCGTAAGGGCTTAATTAAACGGCTCCTCGATTTAGAAGCTAATTCGACCACCTTGGTCATTGAGATGTACGCTATAGTTGGAGAAGGCATTCCCCCGAGAAAAGGGCCTCAGATTATGTTCGACCGTTTTGATCTTCCACTCGAGAGTAGGGATCACAACAGGGCCTTATTCATCCAAATCTAAGTCCTCGATAAGGTTATCCCGTGTATCATGGTGGACGATGGCTCTACTCTAAACCTGTGCCCTCTAAAAATCCTTCCTCATCTGGGACTATCGGAGGACATGCTTGGAAAATCTAGCACTGTTATTAGAGCTTATGATGATTTAAAGTGCAATGTAATTGCGACCTTTGAGGCAGAAGTCACTGTAGAAGGTGTGGCAAGCAATATATGCTTCACTATACTTGACATTCCTGTTACCTATTCTCTGTTGCTTGGCAGGTCGTGGCTTTATTCTTTGGGTGCCATTCCCTCCATACTACACAAGAAAATGAAGCTTATTCATAAAGACAGAATGGTGACCATAGAGGTCAATCCCACTTCTGTTATGGCTGTTATTGAAGCTGAAGCTAGTTTAGAAGGAGGCCTTTAGATTACCATGATTAGAAAAGCTCAGAAGTATCCTCCCCTTTGGTAAAGCTACCTTCATACTGGTATGGGTAAACTGATGAAGAAATCTGGTTACAAGCCTGGTAGAGGTGGGGGAATACATGAGCAGGGAATTGTTGAAGCATTGGAGCCGAAAATCCTTACCCATTGAGCTGGATTGGGATATAAGCATAGAAAAGCCTATCGCCATGTCCCCTCCTGCTACTACTGCATGGTCACTGTTTGTGAAATCCAAGGCAAGAGGCCTTATAAGGGAGAGCCTGAGCCGATCAAGTATGGCAGAAAAATATGGTCTGGCTTTGAGATCTTTAAAGATGTCTATGACTTTGAGACCGGCAGCATGATAGTTTTGGCTGAACCCAAGCCCGCTGAGCCTAATACACCTGTCAATGTTGTTTCTAATAAGGATAAGGGAAAAGGTAAGGTGCATCCCAAAGATGAGCCTAAGGGAAGTAGTGAAGAGTCTATCGATCTAGAAATTGAAAATGCCGTGGCAACCGTGACTAAAGCTATGGCACTGCTGATGAAGAAAGATTGGAAGGGTGGGAAGAAGGTGTAATGATAGCAATAGTAGGGAAGCTCGCTAGGGCTCTCGCCAAGAAAGGCAACCTGTCCGTAGGGCCATTGCTCACCATTGCCCAAAAGACCACTCTGGAGCACGACCTGGGTGCCATTCTGATAGGTAAAATAGAGGATGCTCCTCCTGTTGATATTGCTACTAAAGCCACTCTGCCTGTGGAGGAGGATATGGATGATGTAATTCTTAACATTTCTGATGTGTTTGATGCAAACAATGCTACTTACGAGACTTTTAATGCAGTGAATAACTCTAATTCTGCTTACTTATTTGATGTCTTTCCTGATGGATCCATGCATTCATATAACAATACGGATAACGTTTTTGGCATTAGTGATACATCATTAAGTGAAATAAACCTATGTACAGATGGTAATCCCAAAATGGTGACCATTTCCAAAGACTTAACTCCCGAAGAAAAAAGTGAGATCATAAGAGTACTTAAAGATCATGTTAACGCTTTTGCCTGGTCGTACGAAGACATGCCTGGGGTGGATCGACAAATTGCCGAACATAGAATCCCAACTGATCCTAAATTTTGACCTATCAAGTAGAAGCTCCACCGGTTGAGGCCTGAATGGGCAGATCAAGTTAAAATAGAGGTCTCAAGGTTGATTGAAGCTTGATTCATTGAAGTTGTAGAATACCTGACTTGGTTGTCCAACATAGTCCCAGTTCCGAAGAAAGATGGTAGGGTCCAGGTCTGTGTAGATTTCCTAGATCTCAATAAAGCCTAGCCAAAAGATAACTTCCCACTCCCGCACATTGATGTCCTGATTGATAGTGCCGCCAGGGCAGCTATGTATTCATTCATGGATGGATTCTCGGGGTATAATCAGATTCTGGTTAATATTGTCTACAAAATCAAAACGGCATTCATCACTGAATGGGGAGTGTATTGCTACAAGGTAATGCTGTTCGGGTTAAAAATTGCTGGGGCCACCTATTAGTGCATTGTAACTACCCTCTTACATGACATGATCCATAAAGAAGTGGAAGTGTATATGGACGATATGATTGTGAAGTCCACTACTCGAGAAGAGCACCCTACTATTCTTGACAGGTTTATGACTCGTATTGAAAAGTATAACCTCCGCCTAAATCCAAAGAAGAGCGTGTTTGGGGTTACTTCAGGCAAATTGTTGGGGTACGTGGTTAGCCAGAAAGGAATTGAAATGGATCCAGACAAAGCCAAAGCCATCAGAGACAAAGCCAAAGCCATCAGGGACATGCCTCCACCTAAGACAGAGAAAGAAGTCCGATCATTTTTAGGGTCCTTGCAGTATGTTAGTTGGTTCATTGCCCGCCTCACTTCTGTTTGTGAACCCATCTTTAAGCTGTTAAGAAAATAGCAACCCGTAGTATGGAATGATCACTACTAAGTGGCGTTTGATAGAATCAAGGCATATCTTGTTGATCCACCCTATTTTGACAATCCCCATCCCAGGAAAACCGCTCATCCTTTACCTGGCTATCGAGGAAAATTCCATCGGGGCCATGCTTGTCCAGGAACATGCTAATAAGCGTGAACATGCCATCTACAAATTGAGCAAGAAGTTATTAGATTATGAAACCCGATATTTGATTTTGGAAAAGACCTCCACTACCATGGTTTGGCTCACTAAGAAGTTGTGACATTATTTCCACTTATATCGCATCCAAGCTGTAGCCAAGATTGATCAAATGAAGTTTCTTTGTCAATCCCCCACTCTAGCCGGTAAATTGTCCCGATGGTTACTTCTCCTGTCTAAGTTTGACATTGAGTATGTGACCCAAAAGGTCAATAAGGGGCTGGCCGTAGCCGAATTCCTAGCTAATTAACCCCTCAGCTTTGACTATAAGGAAAATTTAGAGTTTCCTGATTAGCAGCTCACCTCTGTTATAATCCTTGACAGCGTCTGGACAATTTACTTTAACAGCGTTGTGAACCGTCGGGGAGCAGGTCTCGGGGTCATCATCGCTACACCAGATCATAAGATAATCCCATTGTCCAAACACTTAGAATTCATTATCACCAACAACGGTGCTAAGTATGAAGCTTGTCTATTCAGCCTTGAGGCTCTTCTTCAGGTTCGGGCCTACCGCGTATCTGTCATCAGGGGTTCGACTCTAGTTGTTTGTTAGGTTATTGGAGATTAGGAAATTAAAGAGGAATCTCTCCGTCCTTACATCAAGGCTGTCCGCGAATTGTCTGGGAAATTTACCTCGTGCTTTTATCGCCATGTCCCTTAGGACGAGAATCAAATGGCTGATGCTCTCACCACTCTCGTATCCATATGGGAAGGACCTCAACAGCAGCCTATCTATCCTTTAGTTATGTTGTCCACAAAGATCCCATACCACATTCAATCAGTTCCTCCAATCCTCGCTATCTCATCCGAACCTTGTTGGTATTCTGACATTGTCCTATTCCTTCAGACCGGCCAATGTCCTACGAGTTTTTCTGACTCGGACCGTGCCACCCTATAGTGGCTCACTGTCTAGTTCTGTATTGTGAATAATAATCTATTCAAGCACACCAGCGACGGTCTGCTTCTTTGTTGCCTCACTAACTCGGAGGCTCAGAATGTAATGACCCAAGTCTATGCCGGTGATTGTGGCCCTCATATGAACGGTCTTGCTCTCACAAAGAAAATCCAGTGGCTGGGGTATTTTTGGCTCACTCTCATAGCCGATTGCATCGCCCAGGTCAAATGATGCCACCAATAACAGGTTTACAGGGATATGCAGTATCTACCGCCCACCGAACTCCATCATTTATCCAGCCCTTGGCCATTCTCGGCATGGGGGATAGACATAATTGGTGAAATCCATCCTTCTTCAACAAACAGCCATAGATTCATTGTGGTAACAGTAGATTAGTTCTCAAAATGGGTAGAAGCCAAATCCTTCACCAATCTCATTGCTAAGCAGATGGCCATATTCATTGAGAAGCACATCTTCGCTCAGTATGGACTTCCACACTATATAGTCTCGGACAATGCGGTATAATTTCAAGGAGCGACTGCTTCTCTAATCGAGAAATATAGGATCGAACACTATAGATCTTCCCCATACAAACCGCAAGCTAATGGAGCTGTTAAGGCAGCTAATAAATTGGTAAAGACAATTCTTTCTAAGATGATAGCCGATTACAGGGATTGGGCATACAAGCTACATTTTGCTATTTGGGGATATCGTACCAGCATTCGCACCCTAATAGGCCAAACTCCATTCTCCCTAGTCTACGGGATGGAAGCGGTCTTGCTAGTTAAAACTCAGGTGACCTCCTTAAGATTCACTCTGGAGGCTAAGTTAAAAGAATCTAAATGGAACCGAGTGAGATTTGAATAGTGGAACATGATGGATGAGCAGAGGTTAAAGGCCCTCGATAGCCTCTAAATGTACCAGCAATATATGGATCAAGCATATAACAGTTGGGTAAGATACTAGAAGTTCCCCCTGAAGGCTAGTGATCTGGTCCTTAAACAGCTGAAACATTCTACTACTGATGCGAGGGGCAAATTCAGGCCAAATTGGGAAGGACCATATGTGATAAGGAAGGTGCTTAGTAAAGGGGCAGTTAAGCTTATGGACATGGATGGGAACGAGTTTATGAATCTCGTGAACCAAGACAGGCTTAAGCGTTATCATATCTGATTCAAAAGAAATAAATCAGAAAAGTAGCACACCAAAAAATATATATATGATAATCACCCACCTTTTGGTCTTTTACTGATCGGATAAAAATTAGGGTGACACCCGATGATCACTATCCTACAAACTAGCCATCCAAAAATTAGGGGATGAGTCAAACCCGCTAGATCAAAAACCCAGAAAGGGTGATCTAGGCAAAAGTTAGGGTATGTGAGCAAAGAGCGAGTGCCTTCTAGAAAACCAATCTAGGCTAGTGGGTACCAGGAGTTAAATCAATAGGAATGTCAACCGAACATCGTGTACTTTATTTTATCTCAATTAATGAAAGTATCTCTTTTGTTGAAATCTAAATGCTTATGCTGATGTGAATATTGTATTCATAGGATTAAGACAACTCCAGCAAGCTCAGGACAGAGCTCATTTTATTCCATATCAAATGCACAAAAAGAAGAAAAAAATTGAGACAAAGTCTGATAGGTCAATCACCCCGACTAGCCTATGCAAAAGATAGAACTGACAAAAGTGCGTCTCAAACTGAGCTTTCCACGTCATCATCATAGTACCTAGAGATCCGCCTCGATGTGGTAGTAAAAAGGGGCTCCTCCCCCTGCTCTGCATGCTCCCCCTCAAAGCAGGCCTGTGACCGCTTCTGACGGGTTGTCAAGCATCTTATCTCAGCAAGCCATCCTTTGTAATGTGTGTCGGTCTCAATGGTCTCCACATAATCATAATCCAGAATCTCAAATACAGCTTCCCTGAACCACTTCTCCCGGATACGATTGACCCACCTAGCTTTGTAGATTCCAATCTGATTATATGGCAGCTTGATTGGGATCCTTTGCCTCTTGCCATACTGACGGCACAACCGATAAGGGGTGTAGAATGAAGATCTCTCCAGACCTATCAACTGAACACAAGCTCCCTAGGATTCTACAACTACGTCCCGAATCCTCCACTATAGACTAACCCACTAAACTTGTGCATCAGTATACCCCCTCAAAATAGGCACCCAATCATCATATGTCAGCTGATCGAAATCAGCCCGCATAAGCCCCCTCTCCCTCAAATGAACGGGTAGGTACTTCTACGGATTCCCTCGTGGTGCTTCCCTTAACCTCAGTTTCTCTATCAGCTATACCTATAATTCAAATTCAAGTAAGGATTGGGGAAGCAAATGCGCGGAATCGGGAAGAATAAAAGGTACCTGTAGTAATATGAGCTGATCTCCGATCAGTGACAGGTCAACGAAAGCGGCATCTATATCTGTAAAACATTGGCCAACCCCATAGCCATGGGAGAAGCCCCTGTTGACATGGGGCTGATGAGTGAAATCAGCCTGAACAAAGCAATCGGGCTCACTCCACACATAAACTCCACCATGAGTAGTAATGCCACCATGGACGGTCAAGCAAGTTGAGATCGGGGCACCCCAAAGCACCACTCTAAAACTACTCTGAGCTAAAGCCCGAATTTATCAGACAACCGGGACAAAAATGGATCTACAGAGTCCAAATTCCATAACCCTCGAGGAATTCCACCCGCGCCAAAATGAAATTCTAGTAGTGCTAGGGGAATGCATTGAGGGCATGTAGTGTGGAACTCCTCAAGCAAGAGGCATAGGTCGAACGATGAAAATCAGAAGATGTGGTCCATTGGGTCCCAAAAAGATAGCGCCGCTCGAAGGAAATCGAGGCTTACAAGCGACGCCGCGACATTTCAAAACCCCTAAAGTCTGAATTTTTCAATCTTCTTTCAGTCTGCATTTTCCAGACTTTATAGAAAACCCTATAGCTGTTGGTTGTGGGTTGCCATGATAGGGATTTGCAGAATGGTTGGAATCAAATTTCTGGAAAGGTGATACCGCTGGCGATGTGAGTGATGTCACCACTGATATGAACTAATTTGGGTGGTATCAACTGATGCCGCCGGCAATATAAGCTTTAAGACAGCCCTGTCTATATTATTTTAGCTGATTAAGTGTGGGCAATATGGATCATGCCGCCGGCGGTATGGAGTTAATTTTCGGCTGCATCAGAAGCATGTTTTTCATTACAGACCTATATAAAACCTATAAACAATCTTGTAATCCATTTCCAAATACCTGATCAACTGCAATCCATTTTATTCAAAGTAAAAAGCCCGAGGGCGTAAATCATTCAAAAATCCTGAATATCTAGCCTACCAAAGCAAAACCAAACAACAAATCCAAATTATTCAAAACCCAATGTATCAAGGGTACAAACCGAAATCTGAAACAAGCAAAATGAAAATATAAAGCTAGGCATGCCCACCACTGCCGGCTGAGTAGGGTGAAACGTCCTCGGGGCTCACTAGCCAATCATCAACATTATCCTCCTCTCTTCCCTCAGTCATTGGAACACTGCTTGACTCCTTAATAGTAATAAATGGGCATCGATCGGCGAACATCTTCACTCCCCTACGACTGGTGCTACCGGGGTGCGCGTAATCCAGATTTTGCTTGCTCCTTCGTTCCTAAATGGTAGCCTCCAGCTAACCCTGAAGGTCATTTACACGATGCCGGAGTTCTGTAGTCTCTTCCTCATATCTCCGCCGGGCCGCATCAGCGCCTGGTAAGGAAAGGGCCAAGAAATCCTGCAAATCAAGGAAAGCATCAATAATGCACTTCATTTATAGCATCCATACATGCATCTTATCTTATTTTGGCATGGCATAAACAGGGAATGCACCTGAATAAGCAGCGATTGCCCGATAAGCGTGTCCCGGAGAGCAAAATTATCCTCTGCCAGTTGTTCTACATGCCTCCGCGCCACCTGGAAAATCCAAAAGGCAAATCATTAACCACACATATTTAAGGGTAAACAAGAAAGCAATTATCGGGTTATACGTAAGTGGTGCTTTCTGGCATAAAGATCAGAGCATCCCGGCTCAGGCCTATATTCCTGGGTTGGAACTCGCCTCGGGAGTTCATTAGCAGGAACTGGGTCTCCATCGAGTTGACCAGCCGCCTTTCTACAAAATTTATCCCCTCAGGTACACCATAATATTGTATCCCACTCTGGTTATCCCGGCCTCTCTTCCTCATAGGTTCCTGAAAAACATGAAAGACACACATCAACATTCGTAAACCCAAATGATTGCAAATCATGCACATAAATGCAGTCATACCTCAAAAGAGCGCTGCCCACCTTGGGACATCGGCGCACTCCTGCCAGCTACATCCGTGCCTACCTTGTCCTCCCCCTCAGGCTCGATCCTAACATTACCTTCTACCTCCATCTCTTCCTCCTCCTCCTCAACATCAACTATCCCTTTGAGCTTCGTATTCTCCTAATCCATCCTCTTCTTGTTATGAAACTTGATCGTATCATTATCCTTGATCCTAGGGCAAACGGGCAAAAGGCGCTGCTGGTGATGCTCATAGAGGCCAGGGACGCTAGGGATCACTCGGCCACTCCCCTCAATATAGTCAGCTTTATCGGCCTCAGATGTGATCACTAAATGGGGCCACTATAAACCCTTGAGAGGATCAGCGGGCACAGGCCTGGCGGTAATGGGGATAAGCCTCTAGCCCCAGATGCGCTCCCCCAAGTACCACTGCTGGGATAGAGGGCACTCAATCACAAACTGACAGTCGTCCACCTTTCTTTTGATCCTCGCAACTTCTAACAGGTTCTCTACCCCATCAAACGGGTCCAGGATAAGCTGTACCAACAATCAACCAAAATGATTGATGTAAGTATGATGTAAATTCATAAATGCATTTTGTTTACTAATGTTTGAAACAGGAGTCTAAACCAAAGCATCACATACCGAGCTAAACCGCGTAAACCTTAATGACTCTCGATAGCTAGTAGAATACTTAGCCTTCCCGCCAATGCCACCACACCATCGAGCTAGAAAATGAGAACCCGGGGGCACGGTAGCTAAGAACCCGACCAGCGGGAGGATCTGATGCTCAAACGCCCAAGCCTACACAAGCAAACAACCAATCAGTCCAAAATCACCACAGCAGATAAACTATTCATACTAAATGGGAAAAAATCAAGTAAAATGCTTCTAAGAAAGTTATACCTACAACAGCAAATGGCTGACTTGGAGAGCCTTGACCTTCTTTCGGGCTCCCATATCTAGCCCATGGTACATCTGCGCCAGGATGGCACGCGACTAATTCTTCTTCCTGATGCCCTCCACATCCTCCACGGCGGATATCAACCCGTAGTTGATCTTACTCCCTGAGATTAGAAAAAACAATATGGTAAGCAAAGAAATCACGAAGGAGTAGATGCAAGCGTCTCTCTCATCCTCAGGCACCACATCTACCCTAGTCTAGTGTTGGTACAGCTCACCATAAGATAGCCACCCTGAGGTGGGCAAACAGCTCCTTCACCCACCTCACCACGGGCCTCACAATGTGATATTTATCCATATAGGCATCAAAGTGAATGACCTCGTCTATCCTGGGGAGCCCGGTCATAGCTACAACGTCAAAGGGCATAATTATCACTTCCCCAAATGAGAAGTGAAAGGTGTGGGTGGTTTCAGACCACCTCTCTATAAGATTTATCACCGCCGGATGGGAGAGCTTTGGCATTAACATCGGCATGATTCAGGCCAAGTCACCGAAGCCCGTCTTATTGATAGCTAGTGCAAGTTCAGGATCCTTTTCTGAAATATGGTGTCACCACTCGTCGATGGTGCCCATACCTCTGGTATAGGTTAGTCCGTGCGGCTGCAAAAATCAGAAGCAAAATAGTTAAGTCCCTATTTATTTTCTCATCACTGGAACCTGATAGAAGGCTGTTGATGTTGTTTCTGCTAGAAGCGATGTCACCGGCGATATCACTCCATACCGCTGGCGGCATAGATGATGTCACCGGCGACATCACTTTAATCAGAAGTGACATCACACCTCCCTAGGCCTTTTTGCAAGGCCTGACACCACTGGTGACATTGCTCAAGTTGTCGGCGACATCACAACCTGTGGGCAGAACCTATTTTCCCCAAAAATCGCATTCATTGCACCAAAACCACAAAAATCACAATCAATCAAACAATAAGCCTAAAAAACAGTTAAAATCGAACCTAAAACATGCAATATCAATTTGTAATCAATCTATTTCACTCTTATGACTCCTACCATGGCACGATTTTAAGCCTAAGGCCGAATTAAAACTCAACCCAAAAAGATGAAATTTGAGTTTTATAGGATTACCTGGATGTAGGAAAGATGTTTTTTCGTCTCATGAGTCAGATTGGTGATGGGGGAATTGATCCCATACCCATACATCTTGGCCATCTCCTTCAAGCCGTAAGCAACAGGAATCGAGAGAATTTTCAGCCCCTCGACGGAGGAATCAAGCAGATTCTCCCTAGCCTTAGCAGATTTTCCCTTGAAAGCCTTGGCAATTCTCTTCATGCTTGGAATAGCAGAGAAAATTGGAAGATTTAGAAAAGAATGGAGCAAAAAGGTAGGGTTTTGCAGAATGAGGAAAGGAGTTTAACTTCCTTTTAAACTTTCGTGCAGAAATTCGAGGAGTTTTAATTTATCTCAAACTACCCAATTCATACCACCGCCGGCATCACTCCATACTGCTAGTGACATCACCCACACCGCCGGCGACATTGCCTCCTTCAATTTAAATTTTGAATTTGTTTAACCAATCAAGCCTGCCAGGTAGCATTCATGACGCTGGTGGCATCATCCATACCGCCAGCAGCATCAGTCATGCCACCGACGTCATCACCTCCTTAAATCTGAATTTTGAACTTATTTGACCAGTCAAAGCTGCCAAGCGGAACTCATGCCACTGATGGGATCATTCCATACTACAAGCAACATCATTCATGTCGCCGGCGATATCAGCTATCTCCATGCCTTTTTTCAGCCATCCTCAGTGAAATCCTGGCTCTAGCCCTAACATCCTAGAACTTGTACAAAGCTATAATGACAAACCCAATACACTCATCTTGTACGCTACCCAGAGATTACGATATGACCCTATACGTATCACCCTTTGGGTTCACCCCAGAACGCCAACTGAAGGTCCCTGATATAGTCTCTGTACATATCACCCTTTGGGTTCACCCCCAGAACGCCAACTGAAGGTCATGGCATAACCCTGTACATGTCACCTTTATGTTCACCTCTCTGCAAAGTATAAGTCCGACCAAGGGACAACCACTCTCCATAAAGCATAAGTCCGACCAAGGGATAACCACTCCACAAAGCACAAGTCCGACCAAGGGGCAACCAATCCGTAAAGCATAAGTCCGACCATGGGGCAACCAATCCACAAAGCATAAGTCCGACCAAGGGACAATCTCCCCACAAAGCACAAGTCTGACCAAGGGACAATCTCTCCACAAAGCACAAGTCCAACTAAAGGGCAACCAATCTACAAAGCAGAAGTCCGACCAAGGGACAATCTCCCCACAAAACTCAAGTCCAACCAAGGGACAATCTCTCCATAAAGCATAAGCTCGACTAAAGGGCAACCACTCTGTAAAGCATAAGTCCGACCAAGGGGCAACCAATCCACAAAGCACAAGTCTGACCAAGGAACAATCTCCCCATAAAGTACAAGTCCGACCAAGGGACAATCTCTCCACAAAGCACAAGTCCGAGCAAGGAGCAACCAATCTACAAAGCATAAGTCCGACCAAGGGGCAATCTTTCCACAAAGCATAAGTCCAACCAAGGGACAACCACTCCACAAAGCATAGGTCCGACCAAGGGGCAATCTCTCCGTAAAACACGAGTCCGACCAAGGGGCAAAGAAGTCATCCATCAGGTATCATTCCTATCCCTTGCTCTTTCGTATGATCATACTGACATATAGCAGCAGTTATCCCCTGAGGGGTAGCCTGTGAGCACGGGGATTTTACAGTCCCTCTCACGAGATGATGATGACGTGTACCCGATTTTAATGCCTCAAAATAAAAGTTCTTTTTAGAATTTTTATTACTAATATAATATTCCTTCCGAATTTTATACTTGGTAGAATCCAGTTCGGTGTAGCCGATAACGCGTCCAATGGGAGCTTGAACTGATGATTTACACCCAAATTAAAGTAAATCTCTAAATACCTATTAAAATATCATTAAAATTCAAAATAGATGCCTTTTTACCCACTTTTAACCACTTTTGGCGACTTTTTGGGCTTATGGGCTCGCTGGCTGTCAGCTTGCCGGAGGCTGATACCACCAGCGGCATCAGCCATATCGCCGGCGGCATGGCCCAAAATGGGCCCCTGCACAGACAGCTTTTCTTACCACTTTCGATGGAATTGGTCCAAAAGGTCTCGAAAACCAACCCATTTTGCTTATAAAAACACACCTTAGGCTTTGGGGAGAAGGAGAGGGAAACCATCCAAGATTGGAAATTTAATGTTAGAATGAGAAAATAGATTTTAGTGAGATAAGAATTAGATAAGGTAGGAAAAAGGATTCTAATCCATTTTTCCTTGTTTTTCTTCTTTCAACGTTCTGAATGTGAGTTTAAAATCAGTAGGTATTTTCGTTAAAATCAACTTAATAGGATTTAGAGACTTAGAACCCTTAAATTCTACTACTAAATCATCATTACAAGCTCCCCAGAGGTGTTTCTTTTCGGTTCACAAAGAGGTGGATTCACGACCTCGAGGTAAAAATTCTGAGTCTCATAGCTCTTTGGCGTTAATATTACTGATTTGTGTTGATTCTTGTTTATTTGTGTTTGGCATGACTTTCTAGACAGATATTTTTATTTCATTCATTTCAGACCTAGTTTATTTTCCGAAAGTAGGACATATAGTGCAACGATGGAGGTCCAAAACCTTCTGAAAATAGACCCCACCCCATAACATGTGGCATTTTCACTAATAATCTGGTTAAAACAACGATCGAGTCTAAAATTTGGTTAAAAACGGAATTTTCCCTCAAATGATGTTCAAATCTCATTTTAGCCATCCAACCGGCTTTATAATATTGTAAATAAAATATGCCATGTTCACGCTAACTCGGGTCTTGTTTGGTTTGCTAACTATATGTGGTTCGTGAGATATCTCGTACGACGTACCGTATCTGTGCTAACCATTTTCTACAGGTAGATGTATATTAGGCCTTCGGGTATTTTATTGATCGCATAGAAAAATGTATAGGACTTGGAAGCCTTGTAATAATTTTATTTTCCGCATTTATTTTTGGATGACTAATAATTAATTCATCGCCTCAACTGCCTGATAAACGCGAAAACAACATAATAACTGAAAACACAAATAAATAGGATGGATTAAATCGATTAAGAAAGAATGAAGTATCTTACTTGGCCTAATAAAAAATAGATAACATCATCTGAACTCGAAATCTCTACTTAAGGTATGGTCCAACCACCCGGTGGGAAAATTGTATCAAAAATTTCCCGATTGAGCTGAACCCGGTGGAGACTCTATTTTAAGTACAAGATTTCGATCTCATATCTTTTAAGCATTAAAATATGCAAAACCATTTTCCACTCGCATACCCCGTTATTTTAAGAGGCAAGCCCACCGGCCCGGCTTCACAGCCGCCGTGTAGAACGTCATCCGCTCACAGTCAAAATCACTGGTTTCCGATTTCAAGAGGCGACATGGTTGATACACTGGATTCCATCGTTCCCACTAACTAATGTAAATGGCTCATTAATTTATTTTTATGGATAGGACTGTCAAAATTGATAGGATTGAAAGCGGCGTCAAGGTCGGAATCACTGGTATGATGGAAACTAACTAATGTAAATGACTCATAAATCAAATTGTATACTGACAATCACATATTTATATACATTTTTTATAATATTAGTAATATTAGATCTTTAAAACTATTTGTATATAAAAAATGTATACTAACTTATTTATGAATTGCAGCTGTCATCACTGGTTTACAACATCCGAGTTTTGCAAACGTGGAATACCAGATTATTGATAGAATCGAACAACGACATTATACGCGACATTGGCAATCTGTTCGAGCATATCGGTAAAAATTTTAGAACCACAATATTCGGATATTGGGTAGACCACCTTGGGTTTAAGATTCACACGAAGCTGCTGTAGTTTAATGCTATTAGTTTGAAATATAGAGTAGTGTAACAATATTTTTTTGTAGAATGAAACATTGCAATTATTATTTAAGTTATGAATTATTTCAACCAAAATGTGTATAATGATGATATACGAGTTGAATAAACTATATATTATGATTGTACAAGGCACAAGGCACATGTCAAGGCGCAATCTCAGACTCAATAAATGATATACGAATTGAATAAACTGTATACTATGATTGTACAAGGCACAAGTCACAAGGCACATATCACAACGCACATGTCAAAGCACATTCAGGAATTATAATTCATAAATGAGCTACGATGATATACTAATTGAATAAAATGTATAACATGATTGTACAAGGCACAAGGCACGGGTGAAGGCGCAAATGGAAAAATGTACGTGCTGATCATAAGCAACACATTTCAAGCAGTTTTGTAAGTAATACAAAAAAGGGTATAAACTGGATATTGATAATATACGAGAAATAATTAATGTATATCAGACCTTAATATTGGAATTTCAAATCAGTATAAAACATAACCATAAAACAAGCTTAAGCAAATCAATATCATAAGTACCACATTTCAAGCAGTTTTGTCTCTAATGCGAAAATGGCATAAACTGTACATACAAATTGTATATCAGTATACATTTTACATCATAATAGATATATCAATACTATTACTTTATTTTACATTTAACCACATACACATATACAAACTGTATATCAATATACATTTTGCAATATACAGAAAGTATGTATACTAATTTACATAATGCAACATACACAAACAAACATTGTACTAACAGTTTACGAATTTTGCATAAGAATGTATATCAATATACTTAAAACAATATACACAGATATATTTTTGACTTCTTACATAGATATATATTGTGATGACAATATACAAATAAAATGAATATCAATATACATTTGCTAATGTACAAAGAAAGACTTGTCTCATTTGTTGTTATTGCTTCGGTTTTAACTGCTCTCTTCTTCCATTAGTCCTATCCATTTTGAAAAAAACCACATTATGTATTACACAACAAATAAGGTGGTAGAAATATACACAAAAAACATATATCAATATACATAAGAAAATATACACAGTCATACCTTATCTATTGATTTTTCCTCAAATTTACCTAGTTTTATCGCTACTGCCGCCGCCGACCACCATTTTTGCAAATTTGACCGGCCACTAACCTGTTAACTACTTCAATCATCTCTATTAAACACGAATTTGATATAATCTTGTAGTATTAGTTCCGAAAACAAATGAAAACCGATTCCGATGTGATTGAAATTGGAAAAAATGGATGATAGAAATCAGTAGTTCTAAAAAAATGAAACCGATTCCAATATGATTGAAATTGGAAAAATGGAAGAGAGAAATCAACAATTGAAATCGATTCCAAATTGATTGAATTTGACAGAAATTCGAGACATGACTGATTCCGAATCGAAGAACAAAAACGAACCCAAATGAGAATTGAAGAACATAAATAGGAACTAATCGAAGAAGGTAGAAAAATTGAAGCAATATGCTTAATCACGATGAGCGACGATCAGGAAGAAATCAAACAGGAATTAATCATCAATTCGAAATCAATAGGAACGTGATAAAGGAAAGAAATCATTTTTTAAATGTTATGATCTTCCATCCCTAAAAAAATGAGATCTTCTAAATAACTGAAAATTGGAGTGGGGATAGTGCATGAATTAGTTTATTAAAAAAATGGTATATAATAAATAGGTTTAAAAAAGTTGCATTTTATAAATAGAAATGCCATAGGAGTGCATTTTCAACAATTTCCTAAAAAATAATATTAAAAAAGCTTGAAGTTGCTACAATACCACTTCGTATTTGAAGTGTAGCAACTTCAAAATTTAAAGTAGTAAATGAAGCTGGGTTGGAGGGGTAGGATTGTTACTATAGCGAACCTCATTTAGCTTATGATTAAGTCTTGCTTGTTTGTAATTCTATATTTGAGGGTAGGATTGTTCCATTATCACTTATATATATATATATATATATATATATATATATATATATATATATATATATATATATATATATATATATATATATATATATATATATATATATATATCTTTTACTCTTCCATGAGTAGACTTGTTATTGTTGATAATTTAACAAAATTAAGGGTTTAAATTTTAAACTTCAGTTGTAGGCCTAATATATAGAGGCCTAATATATAGAGGAGACTTAAGTTTTTGGGAGCAAAGAGATTTGATTTGAAAGAGAGGATTAACAATGATGCTGCTACAATAGTGGAGTCAGAGGTAGGTATTGTTGCAGCTAACGATCGATTATGCTTGAAAATTGGAGCGGAAATACTACGAGAAGGAGGGCATGCAGTCGATGCAACAGTTGCGATAACATTGTGGGTCGGTGTTGTTATTCCCATTGCGAGTGGAATATAGGGGGGGCGCTTTCATGGTTGTCAAGTCTTCTTCTGCTCTTGAAGGTCAAGCTTTCGATATGAGACAACTGCTCCTCTAGCTGCTTCAAAGGTTTATACTTGTCTAATTCTCTTTTAACTTAACGTAAGGCTTACTACATTAGGACCTATTTGAACTCGACCCTAATCGCCCATTTGCTTTCTAAATTTTTAGGTGTTCCAAATAACCTTTAATTTGTTTAGAGTGCACCATCTAAACCTTGAATGCCACATGTTAGCTTTTGGTTGGATACAGAAAAATCAGGAAAAATAAATCTTTGAAAAGTCAAACCAAGGAGTTAACATGTGTCATTCTAGAGGGAATTTGGTGCATTTTTTCTAAGTTTATGGAGTAATTAGAACTTTCAAAAGTTGTTTAAAAGTCAAACTAACCAGAAGTTGACATGTGTCATTCATGAGATAAACTGATGTTTTCTAAGTCAAGGGGTAATTGAATTTTTTTTAAAAACTTAGAGGGCAAATGGGCATTTAAGGCCACGTTCAAAGTTTTTTAGTTCTGATGTATTAATCCTTAACTTAATTTACTTGTTTTATTTTGTGTATCGGATCAAGTTCTTTGTTGGAAAACTTGAGTTTTTAAGTTACTTTCAAAAGAACCATTATCCCACATGAGTTTTTAACAAGTGAATTTTTGACTTTATATTGAAATGTTCCATATGGGCTTGCTAAGTTGTGAGAGGGACTTGGTGGGCTCTCGCGCACATGATAGGAAATGGCCCAAAGCCGTTTCTAGTGCAAATCAGTGGATCCCCCCTGCCCGGGCGATGGCGACCATGCTCGAAACTATTTTATTATTTCTACCCGTAACTGATGGTTTTAATGGGAGTAAATGTTTAACAGCTCTTTGCCTTAAATCATAATGGCAATTTTTTTGAATTAATCTTTGTAACTCCCTTCATACGTTTTTAATGGCTCATTAATCTATGATTTTCAACGGGTATAATTTTCCTATGAAAAGGCTTTGAGTTTTCCATTTTTAAAATACACAAAATTCTCTTAGTCCTTTTCTCTATTTTTTTGATATATATGAACATTTCTGATTCGTGTAGCCATTCTCAAATCTAGAGTGAAGAAGTTATTTAATCCTGTGAGGAACTGCCAAGTATCCTTTAAGGACAGTGTTTTAAACACGACTCAACTTAGTTTATTCTAACATTTCCTCTCCCTTTGGTTTTCATCATCCGGAACCAACCAATGCTCATCCGGAACCAACCAGTGCAACTTCGGAACTTACTAGTGCTCATCCGGAACCAGCCAGTGCAACTCCGGAACTTACCAGTGCTCATCCGGAACTTATGAGTGTAACTCTAGAACTCAACATAAAGAGCAAATTTTTACAACATTCTTGCCATGAATGAATTCGAATTCGATTTCCAATTTTATTTAACGAAATTGTTACAAGCAGAATATGTATGCAAATAACATTGATGACAAGTATTCGGGGCCACTCTTGATCAGAGTTCCAGGAGAGATCGCTGGCCTTCACGAACCTTGGTTACAACATGACCGCTTGCCTTGGAAAAAATTATTACAACCCGCCATGAAACTCGCAAAACATGGCTTCATTATTCTCCCTTATCTCGGGCAAGCCATAGCTAAATTTACCGAAAAAATCATGGAAAATCCTGGGTTATGAGCTGTATTTGCTCCGAATGGCAAGTTGTTACAAACCGGTGATACATGCTACAATATATCAAATACTAAAAGGGCAATTGAGTTATCACCAAAAACGTATTTAAGTCCCTAAATGTGCCAAATATATGAACCAAAATCACAAGTTCTTCATTTACCAAAGGAAGAATTTTTATGCATTTCTAAGCTTAGTGTACAGAAGGCACGAGCATGAATAAAAACGCAAATTCATGCGAAATACACTTATTGATTTACTCTACAATCAATTTAATCAAGGATGTTAGAAAAGTTGGTGGGTTATTAACCCTGGATGATCTCAAGAATTATAAAGTGAATATAGCAAATGCACGACTACAAAAAGAACCCAATTTTTGTGAAGTGGGTCATTCACATCCCTCATCTGACTCAATGAGTTATATGCACTGGGATCCACAGTTTTGAAAAACTAATTGAGTGAAATCAGCATTTAGTAATGATAAACGTTGCATTTCAAACCATTAATGTCTTAATTAAGCCAAAATCTAATATTAACTTTTTTATATACTTTATCACTATTATTATTATTATTTGATTATCCGGTTCAGATTGTAAGCTCTTATTAATTACTTTTAGTTCTTGCTTATTTTCTTTTTTTTTTTAATTTTATAAGTATTTTCATTGATATAATATTATTTGGAGCTTAGTAATAGTTAAGACTTACACCCCTCCTAATAAATGTATTTAATAGAATTCACACTTTATTCTCATTCAATTTCCTCAATCTGCATTATCAATTGAGCTACGTTCACTGATGCACCGAGATAATCTTGCTTATATATATAGTTGCTAGGGATGCTGATGTTGCAGCTCATGCACTCAAAAATATTTTTTTAAGATTTGAGCATCATCTTGTATTACCAGCTGTTTGAATTAATCCAATCCTATCCTATCTTCGTAAGTATAATTGTTTAAATAATTAAACAATAAATTTTTTATAGTTGTAATTTATTAATTGTGGAACGATTGAGATGCGTTTATATTTAAGGTTATCAAGTGGGCCCACAGTTTTAATTTAACAATGTGTGTGAGCACGTTTTGATTACGACGGAGAAATTTATAAATAAAAGAAACGTAGCACATGTGTACAAAATATAATGATATAAACAATAGTCTCAATACATATTATTTAAATTTATCCTAAAAAATTTATACGTTTTTTTGAACTTTTGAAATAATTTTATAATTTCCTCAACTTTTAAAAAAAGCTCTACTTAGCTCCCTGAATATAACATATCAGCTTCTAATAGGTTTGACTTATCAAAGATGTTTTTTTAATTTTTTTATCCCCAATCAGGATCGATACGTGGCATTCAGGGAGCTAAGTGGAACACTTTTTTAAAGTTGAGAGAGCTACGGGGTCACTTCAATGGTTCAGGGGGCAATAGATTTTTTGAGACAAATTTAGATAGCTAAATATGTATTAGGCCTAAATAATATCTTGTTAAAATGATGTAAACCTTACAATATAAATATATCCATTGATGCACAGAGATAATAGTAATATACCATTCAGTTCAACCGATAAAATTATGTACTCAAGCCCGATTCTGATATTTTTAGGTTCCTAAGCAAAATAATACGAAGAAGATACATTGGGCCTCTTCAATAATTTGTAAAATTTATTATTTACCGTTCTCACAATTTCAACTCAGGTAAAATTATGGCCAAAGGTCTTCTAAAAAATATTGTTTTCAATAATCAAACTTTCGACATTTTGAGTTCAACCAACCAATTTTTACTTTTTATTACTATAACCAACACTATTGAGCTCTAGATATAAAACAAAATATAAATTGAAAAATAAATTGATATGATAATTAACTATATCTAATTGTTTGAGAAAAATGAAACAAAAAAACTAAATGAGGTTATAATTAAAATTAAAATTTATGCTATTATATTATAGTTCATTGGAAAAAAATTAAAGACTTATTCTGAAAAACGACAACAAATTTATTTTTATTTTTTATTTATAAAAATAGAAAAAAACTAAAAAATATTGAGCCTATTCGGTTATGAGCCCTGGGCGGTGGCACCCACAACACCCAGGGCCGGAGCTGTGTGTACCATCAATAACTCCGCTATAGTAGGATAAAAATATCAGTACAAAAAACACTAGTAGAACTGGTTCAAAACAAAAAAAAAGGGTGAAATGATAATTCAAAATACATTTATAGAACAAAAATGTATTGAAATCATTGTATGTAATGGAAGAAGTATATATTTTATATCTATATTACAGAATATATTAATGTTAGGCAATGCTTGTAACAAATGAATTCCATTAAATTTGATGGAATCATTTCCAATTCTAATATTTTGTGCTTGAAATGGATAAAAAGTGAATTTGTAATTCTTGGAATTGGAATTCCATGGAATTCATCATGTTATAACCAAATCCCACCAAAATAAGTGGAATTTGCAAGAATAAAATCTATGAAATTAAACTCAATTCTATATTTTTTTCATATGTTATGCCAAGCATTGAAATTCATTTAGAAATGAATTCCATTCATTTCTAAATGAATTCAATTTTTTGAGTTCATTTATTCCAATCAATTTTTTTAAGAAACTAATATTCCGATAAAATAACGGGTAAAATCCTGGTTAAACTAGTACTAATGCGTACTGGTTGTTTAACCAATTTGATGTCCGTCACAGTGAGAATACTATGAAGTACTAAATAAACAAAGTAATGTATAAGATTCCAACTCACAATGAGACAGATATTTCCACTTACAAAAAGAACTGAAGACACTTCCTACATCAAATTAAGTTCCCTTTTCTGTCCGAATATTGCTTCCCTCTAAAGAAGAAGGATGGGGAAAAATAACACAGAACTCCCACTTCTTGGGGTTGATTTTTCACATGATAAGAAGAAGAAATCCTGGATTCGAAAACCTGTGTTAGTTTTCCTTGCATTCTTGGCAATTTCAAGTTAGTTCCTCATTTCCTTTCTCTCTTTTTTATTGTTTTACTTTAAAAATCAAGTTCTCAAATTTTTGGGTTCTCCAATTTAGAAACTGGGTAGTTTCCAAGTTGTTGAATTTTTTACCGTGGGATATAAATCTGCTGTTAAATTGGGTTTATAGCTACTTATTTCTCCAAGAAGAGTTTAGATTTTCAGCTTTTATTTTGGAAGATTAAAGTCTTTATAGTCATAAGATTAAGGGCATGTTTAACTAGTAAACTTTTTATAGAACATCATATTTTTACATTAGACCAAAGATTATAACTCTTAATACTATTTAATTAAGGTGTGTTTGCTATTGATTTTCCATTGTCAAAATCTATTATCATAGGGATTAATAAAAGCTTGAAAATAAAGCCTTTCGGGACAACCTGAAAAAGCAATCCCGAACTAGCAGGGCCGTCTTGGAGATTTATGGAGCCCTAAGCAAAAAATAAAAAAATGGGCCTCTTTGGGTTCGATATTGTCATTTGAAAGTTATTAATATCCGAACATTTTTTGAAGCAAATTTCAATCATATATTCACAATAAATTTTTATCTGAAATTGTTAATATTTTTTTAGATATATAAATACAATATCTTTTAAATTTATTTGGTAAAATATCTTTAATTAATATTCGGTACCGAAATGTCTAAAATATATGTTTAAAATATTATACTACTATTTGTTTTTTTCGAAATAAAAGTGTTTATCAAATTTTTATGTTTAATATGTGATACTAACTTTTGCATTTAATACCATAAATAAAAGAATGAAAGAAAATTGAAAATCAAAATTGATTGCTAGTCCTTCTTTTTCAAATATTTACCCGTATCTTCATTGAGATAATCTTATTCAGGGCTTAGTCATAGTTAAGGCTCCTCACCCCTCCCAACAAGTGTATTTAATAGGATTCGAACCTTGTTCACCTCCAACTTGCTCAGCAGTTGACAACTGAGCTACACCTTGTTGGTAAGAAAAATGTTACCTTTAAGCTGATACAAAATTGAAACAAAACTTAGATATATGTTACATTATTACTTATAAATAGTAAAATAATACATACTTGAAATTTTTGTTAATTATTTTCTTTTTTTTCCCATCTGGTTCACCGGAGCTTTGCTTCGATTACATCCATATCTGATCTGGGTCGCGTACCTGACTGTGGTGGGCTAGTCTTCAAATAAGGATTTTCCGCATTCACTAAAAATTCAAACTCGAGACTTTGCTTAAATAATACCAAATCGCTTATCAATTGGACCAACTTTTATTGATCTAATTATTGTCACTTTGAAACACCTAAAGATAGCGACTTTATTTGAAACACCTAAAGATAGAGATTTTATAAACATCATGTTTCTATTAAAAAAAATACTATAATAACATTGATCATACTAATTAAGTTACAAAGGTAATTGTTTAGGTTTGATTATTATTTGATATTAACCTTTTTTAAATAAAATTTACATTGATAAATAAATTTTTTGATGTAAATAAATATAGTTAAAATATAATTTTTTATTATTGAAAAGTCAAAGAGAAAAAAGAGTTGAGTTGAAAAGACTATTACCTGATATTCACCTTTTTTAGAACTGATAAATAAAATTTTTAATGTAAATAATTATTAATATAATTTTTTATTATGGAAAAAAAAACTATATTTTTTAAAAGAAAAAAAATGAATTGCAAACGGTGTATAGGAGGAATCGATGTACCTCAGATAAGTCAACACGCGCTCCTACCACCTTGACAAAGCCAAAAATATGCTCAATTTTCAAACATCAATATATATATATATATATATATATATATATATATATATATATATATATATATATATATATATATTTATTTATTTATTTTCTTCTTCTACTCGTACTGTACCTGAATTAAAATTTGAGGCCTCTGAAAACTTAGGGCCCTGAATGATCGCTACACTTGCTCTCCCTAATGGCCGACCCTACGAACTGGTCATAAATGGAGCGAAACTATTCAAAAAGTGATTGTTTAATTTTGATGAGTATATTAGATAAAAATAACATATGTAAATTTGTTGTTGTTGACAAGTTTAAAAAAATGCTAAGCAAAAGGGTTTAAACTCCAGTTGTAGGCCTAATATATGGAGGGGATTTATATTTATGGGAGCAAAGAGGTCTTAAGGAGAGGATTGAGAATGATGATACTCAAATTGTGGAGTCCGAGGTAGGTGTTGTAGCAGCTGATGACCGACGATGCTCCAAAATTGGGGCGGAAATACTACAAGAAGGAGGGCATGCAGTCGATGCAGCAGTTGCGACAGCATTGTGTGGCGGTGTTGTTAATCCCATGTCAAGTGGAATAGGGGGCGGCGCTTTTATGGTTGTCAAGTCTTCTACTGATCTTAAAGTTCAAGCTTTCAATATGAGAGAAACGGCTCCCCTAGCCGCTTCAAAGGTTCATACTTCTCTATTTCTTTTGAGTTCTCTTTAACTCAAGGCTTAATGCATCAAGACCTCTCTTAATTTGGCTTTAAACGCTCATTTGCACTATGAACTTTCTATTGTTCTAAATAATGCTTGAGCTTGTTTAGAGCGCACCTCCTAATCACTGAATGCCACGTGTCATCTTTTAATTAGAGAGAAAAAAATCAGTAAAATGATACATTTGAAAAGTCAAAGTAACCAGAAGCTGATATATGGCGTTCATGAGGCAAACTGGTGCATTATTTTATAAATTCAATGAGGTAGTTGGAACTTTAAAAAGTTCAAAGAGAAAATGGGTGTTTAAGACCAAGTTGAGGGGTTCCGATGAATTAAACCTTAATTTACTTGTTTAATTTTTTTTGTCTTGAATCAAGTTCTTGTAATGAATGAATTTGAGTTCTTTTTGCAATTTTCTTAAATGTAATTGTAAAAAGCAGAATATGTATGCAAACAACATTGATGACAAGTATTCGGGGCCACTCTCGATTGCAGTTCCAGGCGAGATCGCGGGCCTTCACGAAGCTTGGTTACAACACGGCCGCTTGCCTTGGAAAAAATTATTCCAACCCGCCATAAAACTGGCAAAAGACGGCTTCATTATCCTCCCTTATCTTGGGCAAGTCATAGCTGAATACACTGAAAAAATCATCGACGATCCTGGATTACAGGCTGTATTTGCACCGAATGGCAAGTTGTTACAAACTGGGGATACATGCTACAATGTGGAACTAGCCAATAGTCTCGAGACAATCGCTGAACAAGGGCCACAAGCCTTTTATAATGGCACTCTCGGCGAAAATTTAATTGAGGATGTTAGAAAAGCCGGTGGGTTGTTAATAATGGATGATCTTAAGAATTACGAAGTGGATATAACTGAAGCCACGACTGCCGATGTTATGGGTTATACCATTTATGGAATGCCGCCCCCTTCAGCAGGGACACTCGGGTTAGCAATGGTGGGCGATTTCTTCTTTTTCCTCTTCAATTTTCGGTAGTTTTGTTTTTTTGTTATGTTTTGTAGGGTCTAACGGTCATGTAAACCAGGTTCTAAACATATTGGATAGCTATGGAACTCAAGATGCTGTAAAGGAAGATCTCGGCTTGCATCGGTTAATTGAAGCGTTGAAGCACATGTATGCTATTCGAATGAACTTGGGCGACCCAGAATTTGTAGACATAAAGACTTATATTACCCAAATGCTTTCCCCTTCTTTTGCTGCTCAAATTCAACAAAAAATAGTCGATAACACTACATTTCCTCCTGAGTATTACATGGGCAGGTATTAGCTACGTGATTTAAACAAAAATTTAGCGCCTAGTCATCATAGACTCATAATTATCTAAAGCTATTAGTCAATAATCTACAGATGGAGTCAGCTTAGAGATCAGGGAACTAGCCATTTCTGCATTGTTGATGCTGATCGAAATGCTGTATCAATGACAACAACGATAAATAACAAATTTGGGGCTGGAATTCTCTCTCGTTCTACAGGCATCATGCTCAATAACCAGATGGGCGATTTCTCTGCACCTACGGAAATTAACCCCGACATTCTTCCCCCAGCTCCTGCAAATTATATCGAACCCAAGAAGAGACCTTTGTCTTCTATGTCCCCTATAATTGTCACCAAAGTAGGGCTTTTACTGTTTTACGGTGTATTTTTTTACTAACTGTAAGATATAGGACGTTAATTTGTGATTTTGTTCTATGATCGGTGCAGGGTGATCAAGTGGTAGGGGTTTTAGGTGGGAGTGGAGGAATGCTCATCATTCCAGCAGTAGCACAAGTTTTTATTAACCATTTTGTGTTGGGGATTGAACCTTTAACTGCAGTCCGAAGGGCAAGGATCTACCACAGGGTAACTTATATTGTATTTTTATTTACCTTTCAAATTGTTAAACGGCGAAGAGACTATTGACTCGTCCTTTTTTCTGTGCAGTTAATCCCGAACACCGTCATGTATGAGAACTGGACTCTTATTGATGGCGAGCACATCGAGCTTGCCCAGGAAACAAAGACGTCGTTGAGGGGAAAGGGGCACGAACTGAAGGCAATGCCAAACGGCGCTGTTGTGCAGCTTATCGTTCAAAACCTCGAAAACCTAATCGTTAAGGACAAAGAAAATGGGAGAGATTCTTATGGGAACCAAATTTTGCATGGACTGCTTACTGCAGTAAGTGATCCTAGAAAGGATGGGAGACCAGCTGCTGTATAAATATAACTTGTGAAAGGAGAGATATCAGCAGAATGACAGAATCCACATGTTAGTGTGTGAAAATGTATGCAATACTACTGTAATAAAAATCTTTGTACTTGTACCACTGTTTTAAAAATCCCCTCCTAATCCTGCCTAGGCCTCGCCTAGGCGCTATTTTAGGGCTTGTTGCCCGACTTTTCATTCCTATGGCGCTATCAAGCGCTCGGCCGATTTATTGCCGCCTAGGCATCGCCTAGTTCGATTTATTCCGCCTAGGCAATGCCTAAATTTGATTTTTTTATGATACCGATATTTAAGATAATCATAGTTTACCATCAAAAAGTAGTTTAGTTGGTAAAACTAAAGCATATTAAAGTGTTTACACAATAAAATTGTCATTTTGAGTCTCAAACCAAGAAACAATATACTCTATGCCACAAATATGAAAGTCGCTAACATCCAACTAGCACATAGTGATTTTTAAAACAGCATATAAATTATGTTTTTGATATTTTATATTATTATAATTTATTTTTTATTTGAATTTATATTATTATATATAATAAATATTTTAAAAAATAAAAAATATAAAAATCCGCCTAGATCCCGCCTAGGCCCGGCCCAAGCGTTTTGAAGCCCCAACAGCCCGACTAACGCCTAGCGCTTTTTAAAACACTGACTTGCACACATTTGACATGTAAATTAACAGAGAAAGATTCATCATATAACATATGTATAAGTGTTCGATGAATGGAGTTCAGTTGTACAACCTGAATTTGGACTTAAATAACTTTTTTGGGTCCCTTTTGGTGTCTGACCTATTGAAATTGCCTAATTGGTGCCTGGCGCCTATTTGGTACTTCATGTATTCAATATTTGCATAGCTCGTGCATGACCTATTAAATTTTAGTACATTAAGTGCCCATCTAACAGTACAACACTAAAAACGTGAATTACTTACAGCACCATTTAGAGCATGAATAGGTTTTGTTAACCATGCATAGAAATGTCTCACCCTCAATGATCTCTAAAGTTATTGCACTAAAATTTGACAGCGAGGTACCAAATAGGCGAAAAGTGAATACGTCGGACACCAAATAGGCAATCCAAATATGTCAAACACTAAAAGGGCAATTGAGTTATACAAATGACCCAACAAGGTATTTAAGTCCCTAAATTTGCCAAATATATGAACCAAAATCATAAGTCCTTTATCTACCAAAGGAAGGATTTTTATGCATTTCTGAGCTTAGTGTACAGAAGGCAAGAGCATGAATAAAAACGCAAACTCATGCGAAATACACTCATTGATTTACTCTACAATCAATTTTTTCATGATGTTTTATACATGAGCTGTATAGGGGCCGGGATATTAGCTTTGCTTATTTCAACAAAGCAGCCATTCATGGCCATCTCCTCTAGCATGAAATGTGCCTTTTCTAAATGGAACATGATGTCTAACTCACACTGAAGGCAAGAAATTCAATTAAATGCACCAAATTAAAATCATTAACAATGCATTGCTCCACCAAAATTTCAGGTGTTTTCAATCTACGAAAGTGGAAAACTTCAATTGCTAAATTAATTTTTCTTTCAATGGTAAAAAGATTCAGAAATACAATACATGTTGTTTTGTACTAATAATTTATACTTTTTGACTTTTTGGCCCCCAATCTATATTTTCAACAAGGTAAAAGCTATGTTACTCGGACTTGCAATTTCCGGCGAGTTACCGGTGTCCGGTACGGATGGTACGGATACCGGTGCTGGACAGGTTTCCGGTACGCCGGAATAATAACGGGTACAGCAAACCAGAAGCCCTTGAGATGGTGACCTGGTATAGAAGGAACGGGTGATGTGATGAAGAAGATGAGAAAGATGTCGGTTTGTTTAGGCTTACTTTATTTCAGACTTCAAAATTTACAGCTGTAAAGTAACAAAGTTTACAGCTGGATTTAAAGTAATAGAGTTTTTGAAAATCTCAAAACACTCAAAGTAAGCTTTATCCAACAGATAAAGCATTTATCTTCCATTTTATCTCATCTCATAACTGATAACTCTTCCTTTCTCTCTATTACTCACTAGTCACTAAAAAGTGCTAGTAATGTGGTTCTGAATTTACGAAAAAATAAATACATCTTCATTTTTATTCGCTAAGTAACATTTTTATGCAACTCCAAGCTTATTTTTAATTTCATTTCTTTACAATTTCCCCTATCCCCGTATCCTAAAAATTTAAAAATGCCGTATCGACACTCGGATCCGCACCCGTAACCGATACTCGTACCCGAGTCTAGGTTGGTAAAAGCACCATTTTGGTGCACAGCTTGGCAGTTAGTTCATGTGATATATACGTTATAGATTATTAGTTTTAAAGGATTTTGTCTCAAAATAATATGAATAAGCTACTTAACATCTTACCTAACGACAAACTTGCAACAAACTATGAACTCCAATATAGCTTTTGTACGATGTAATTTATTACATTTTTTTGTATCTTTGTTCAATTTGAACAAAGATGCGTGTGCTATAGAAATTTTAATGCCGAGCTAAATGTAATTTGTACTAAAAGGGTAAATATCTGTAATCGATTGCTTATAGCATAATGACTAAATTGATAAGATATATACTCTATTAACCAAATAAGTGAATGAAATAAAAGTATAAAACACTCACCAAAAGTTTTTTTTCCCCTTTTCAACTATCTCTTTTAAAAGAATCACAGAAACTGCCACACCTTTTCTATGGTATCAAAATCAAAAGAAATATTCAAAGTCGAATCAAATACTGAGCTAATATTGTGTTCAAAACATAAGGAATTTGGAGGCACAGACAAGAATCCAGAAAAAAGAAGACGTACCACATTGCCGAAATGACGGTCCATGGTTTCAACTAAGAGATGTATGAATTCAAGAATTGCAAGCTCATTCTGTGAAAAGCAACAGAAAATAAGTGAATCTAAGCTCAAGTTCAAGATAAGCATACATTAAGAACCTAGAATCATAGCTGTCAAGGCACTAGGCGCAGCCTAGGCGCTAGGGTGCCAGGCGCGCCTCAAGGTGAGAGGCGCTCCTGAGGTACGCTAAGCGCAAAAAGTGAAGTTAAATGCAATAACAATACTAGAAAAAGAACTAAGAGAATTATTAGATGTACATGTGTATGTAAAATTTACATATTGCATTAGGAATATCTAGCCTTGAGTTAATCTAGCCTTAATAGAAATTGAATTAGGAATATCTAGCCTTAAATTATTGTTAAAACTCTTAAAAATAAATGGACAACACATATTAAAGTAAGTTAAAATCTTAAAAAATAAAAGTGCCTTTGAGGCGCGCCTGAGGCGCACAAGGCGCGCGCCCGAGGTACGCTACCTCGCCTGAGGTATGGCGAGGCCTTTAACAACTATGCCTAGAAGGACTTGTAAGATTAAAACAAGAAATTTAGGCAAAGGACATCCTAAAACCCCTGGATTTTTATGGATTTCAGATTTAACCCCTAACAATCTTTTCAACTCATTGAATACATATCTTTCTACATTGATAATATTAGGCCCAAATTTAGGAAGGGATACGAAATTTGTGAAAAGTAGAAGATTTTTAGGTTGACTGGAGGTATTTGAATCATACTTCCAATTCAAAGTTGCAAATGCTCTGTAACTATACATATAAAATCATATCTTCGATTTAGTCTCACATGTCTGCAAAAATTGTGTCATGTACCAAATTTGTCAAGTTTGAGGTTAACAGTTGAATAACATTGATGGGATGGCAAGTTGTAAAATACACGATTCGTGGGGTTTAACTGTAATTGGATTATCCAATGGCTCCAAATAAGAACTAACCGGAGCAATTCATAACATATGAAACTATGACTGCCAACAGTGGGAAGTTTAGGATCTCTAATACATAAACATTTAAGAACACATGATCGGAACTAACAAACAATTAGAATCGCAATGCAAAAGAAAATTCAACAAATTGAGGAAACGCAAAGGAACTTACTTCATCATTGTCAACGCCAATAAGGAAAAATAATGATCCATAGCGCCTACAAACAATTTTGTAATTGCGATGCTCCACGAAAGAACACTATCATTCAAATTCAGGTAAAAAAACAAAATTATCAGAACAATGAGCCAATTAAAGCAAGTTTCACGATCTGTAATCAAAAATCAAAAGAGGATTAAGCCTGTTGGTCGGTACGGGCGAGGCATTTGCGTACGATTTCGCCCTCGAGAGCACGGCGTTCTTCAAGGGTGAGCCATTCGTAGTATTGACCTAATCGAGTTTGTCCCTGCTTGTTCACCATTAAAATGAATCTGATCCCCATTTCCTCTTCTTCTCCTACAATGAAGCGGACTTTTTGTTGTGCGTTTATAGATGATTAGATCCAACCGAGAAGAAAGTGTTGTTTAAATAATGAAAAGTTTATTACTATGTTTTTATTCATTAAATTTGTAGGGTATGATATATTTTCTTCAAAGTTTTTTTTTATAGATAATATGGTATAATATTATTTTTAAAAATTTTTAATTTAATTTAAAAGAGAATCATGATAAATTACTATGATTTTATTTTTATTATTCTCTGAACTATAAAAAAAATATACATAAAAAAGAATCATACGATCAAATAAGAGATTTTAAATTAAAATTGTACTATACCATAACTAACAATGAATAAACCACAAGTAAAACAAGGCCTTACTTCTCTTTCTATTATTTGGCCCAAGCAGTGTTATTAGAAATTCAATAATAAATATAACCTACTTAATTAATATTAAGAGTTAAAATATTTTATCCATCATTAAAATATGTTAATTTATGATAAATTTGTAAATGAACTTTTTATGAGAGTAATAATGACATCAATACCAAATATATCCTTTTAGAGTCTAATTGTCCAAGTCTTTTTTTTCAATTAAAAATTGTGTTTTTCTCGTAATTGTGACCCACTTTTCTAAGATGTTATTTTATGGAGCAAACTTTCAATTAAGGATGCAAACGATTTGGATCGGGATTGAATTTATCTAAGCTCGGCTCATTTTATAATTAAAAATGATTAAGCTCAGCTCAGTTCAAAGTGTGTCGAGCTTGGAATATTTTAGTTCGGCTCGAGCTCGTGGACAAGCTTGGCTTGAGTTTGCGAGCCTCAACGAATCTTATTTATCCAATTAATCTCTTGCCTATAATTTTCTAAATACACATTCTTTGCCAAATTAAAATTTAATATATGCATGCGATAGACGTGAAGAATTTTACAGTTTTTTCTTAATTAAGAATATTTAAAATTAAAACTAACCAACTATGTTTATGGATATATAGGAGCTTAATAAAACATTTACAAGTAATTAAAAAATAACACGAGCTAGCTCGCATGCTTTCAAGTCGCACCTTAAAAAGTTTGGATTGAGTCAATAATATCTTAAATCGATCTTAAACTCAGTTCGAGCTTTATCAAATTGAGATTTGACCGAGCCGATTTCAAACTATTCTCAAATAGCTCAACTCAATTATTACCCTACTTTCAACTATTAATTTTCAACTAGCCATTTTTACCACAGGTTATATGGTGGCATTAAGTAGACATGCCCACTTGTCTTATATTATTGAATAAATAGTTGAACTCCAAAACGATACGATGGTTGCTCGAGCAACTCCAAGCATTTTCTATTTTAGGGTATTCTTTGTTTTAAAGAATGAATAATTATTTTCATAATATAATTTTAAAATAGAGTTCTTTAAATATAAGGAACATGAATGATTATTATATTATTATTTATTTTTATTTTTTATATTTTTAATTATTTTACTGATTAATTAGAATATAATTGATGTAAAAGAATTAATATAACAATAATAGAATATTATTATGTTAAGGAAATTTAATATAAGAAATAAAAAAAGAAAAGATGGTTGAGTAGAAATACTATAAATTATATAGAATGGAGTTTGAGGAATATGGTTAGACTCGCAGTAAAATTGAATTTATATTATTTATTTTTGTTACCCGTGATACATGTAATATTGTATATGTACACACACTATTTTACTCTGTTATTTTCAATTGTCAAACTGCCCTGGCTTAGAGCCTGTTTTCTTGGACTATAATTTAATATAGATTAGTTCAGTTTTGACTACTTCAGTTCAGTTCAGTTTGATTCAGTCCAGTTCAGTTCAGTTCAGTTATGCGTAGTTATAAATTTACACTGAAATAAGTTCAGTTCACTTGAGTTCAGTTCAGTTCAGCCAACTTCAGTTCAATTCGGTCCAGTTCAGTTTTCAGAAGTTGAAAAGAACATGGCCTTACACAACATAGAGCCTTGAACCATAATTTTGTTATAGTTGGTTTTCTGGACTTAGATTTCTGTATGAAATGAGAATCAGACACACTTCGCTTTAGTCCTTAAGCTTCCTGGCCACATTTTTCTAAATTATCCTCAATTGATCCACACCTCCCTAATTTGCAATTATCGCTCTCTAAAAAAAATCCGAAACAAAGATAAACTACTGAAAAAACCAATTACAAAGAATTTGATGAAAATGCTTCCCCTATTCATACTTGAGAATAGGGCATAGTTTTGCTGAATTACAATTTAGTTCTGATAGTTCAGTTCAAATCAGTCCAGTCTATTACAGTTCAGTATAGTGAAGGAAATAAAATAAATTGGTAAGTGATAATAATAATAATAATAATAATTATTATTATTATATAAATAATTTATGGAAGGAAATATGATATAATAAATCAAAGCCATTAAATATTCATGTAGAGAAGGCAATAAAAAGGTAAATGTTTTTAAAATTGTCATCTCTTTCTATATATATAGATAAAATATCTTAATAACATTATTACACATTTAAAACAATAAATATCATTTTAGAAACAAATAAAAATAATAAATAATAATGATAAATGTTGATTTAATTCTATGAAATCATGTGAGAAATAAATAATAATTTAAGTTAATTTATGTTGCGCCCAAACGGTACTACCTAGCAAGTGCACTAGGGTCAGGTTGTGTATAGAGGCATGCTCAAGTGTCGTATTACAGGGGGAGCAAGCACGGACAGTGTGAAATTTCCCTAGTAAATTGTTGCTAAAAGATTTTCTTTTAAATTAAGGTTGTTGTTGAACTAAAACTACAAATGCATGAAATTAAATATTGTGAACTAAAATATATAAACAAACAATTATAAAAAGCACAAGTATCACCTATCCCTAAAGCTATCTAAGCCTTTCCTCTACTCTAGTTGCACACAGCCTGTGTTAGGAACATGGATCTTAGGTCTCTCAACCAAGTTTCCCCGAATTTACCTCTCGGCCCCACTCAATTTCTAAGGCTAATGATTTAATTCTCCTCTCAGTCTCATTAAACCTCTAACCTTGCTTTAAGATCAATTGAGCATTCAAACATAAATTTGAAATCCTAAGCATACATGCAATCTCCTCTCGGTCTCATGCATTGTGTATATGTGTGGTTGTGTTTCTACCATGTTAATTCTCCTCTCAGTCTCAATAACATGATTTTATATGAGCTAGATCTTTGATTCAATGAACAATAAATACCCAACTACACAATCAACCAAGAATACAAGCAAGAAATACATTACATTGAATTGGAGGAAGTCTTAGACAGCCTGTGCGGGACAGGCTTTGCTTACTGAAGAACTACTCACAAATAATGAAGAAAATGATAAACTCCATTCATGAAAGTAAAGAAAATACAGAAAGAAGGCTTCAATGACCACCTTACCTTCTGAACTTGGAAAAAATCACGCAACCCACCACCCCCCACAAATTCCGGCTTCCAACAATCATAACCGACGAAACCACCGTCGTGTGCTCCGACCACCGCCATCCTTTCTGATTTCCAAACTAGTGACCGCCATTTCCAAACTCAAAACGCCGCCGGCATCTAACTAGTGGCCACCCTTTCCAAACTAGTGGCCACCCTTTCCAGAATCGTAACCGCCGTTTTAACCGTCGCCGGCATCTAACCTTTTTTCAATTTCCTTTGATTCTGTACCATCGACTCGATTTCCTACCACCCACTATAATTCTGATTTCCTTTGATTCCATCACCATGACAAATATGCAATACAGAGTGAGAGAGGAGCTTTCATTCCGTCATCAATTTTCGATCTCCTTTGATTATCATAAAGCTTTTAGATAGAGAAAGAGATGAATAATTAGAGAGAGGGAGGAGGAGGAAAGGGGGAAAGAATTATGAGGGAATGGGAGATAGAAGGAGATTAAATACATAATTAAGATATAGAACTAAAATTCAGTTTCTATGAAACTGTATATAGCTAAATATAGTTTCAATGAAATTATATCTATCATATCTACAGTTTCATTGAAACTGTATCTAGCTGATATATAGTTCAAATGATCATTTTTTTAAACATATCCGGTATATATGGAAGTGTACATTAGGAAAATAAATAAAGCAATTAAGAATTAATGTCCAGCAAAAGCACAACATAAATTGTTCATAAACTCAAAATATATGCAACAACATAAAAGCGTATACAATATATGGATGTTCATATACAATATGACATATGATAAAAAAATCAGAAATCCACAAAATGCTACAAAACCGATCTTGTAAATTAACTTCTCTAATGATAGAAATAGATATGTAAACATTGTTGATGCATGACAATACTAAAACCCTAGGTTGGGCAAAATGAACCCTTTTGCCAACGGTGTACAGTATAGGTGCCTACCCCTAAAAGACACTATGCACACGTGAACAATATTGATGCATGACAATACTATAACCCTAGGTTGGGCAAAATGAACTCTTTTGCTTACGGTGTACAGTATAGATGCCTACCCCTAAAAGATATTGTGAACGCATGAATAATATTGATGCATGACGGTAGTAAAACCCTAGGTTGGGCAACCTGAACCCTTTTGGTAGCGACGAATTATATATTTCACAACAAATTAGGGTAATAGCTACAATTTATACACCAACAATTTTAAAGAGCTAACATCATTAATATTATAAGATTAGAAGATTTGTATATCAATATGCAGTTGACAATATACAGTTTCATTTATGCAAGTACTGTATATCAGTATACATAATATTTACGTATTAATATACATGATTAAACAATTGTGTATCAAGTATTGTGTATCAATATACAGAATATTTATATAATAATATATAAGATTAAATAATTGTGAATCAAGTACTATATATCAATTAGGGTAATAGCTACAATTCATACACCGACAGTTTTAAAGAGCTAACGTCATTAATATTAGAAGATTTGTATGTCAATATACGGTTGACAATATACAGTTTAATTTATGCAAGTACTGTATATCAGTATACATAATATTTATATAATAATATACATGATTAAACAATTGTGTATCAAATATTGTATATCATTATACAGAATATTTACATAATAGTGAATCAAGTACTGTATATCAATATATGGTTGGCAGTATATGATTGTGTACACAATGGGTACCACCGGCGTTGATTTCGATTCCCTTTAAAACTGAAAACACCTCCATCTTTAACTGGAAAAATTCTCGACCACTCACAACTTCGAAACTGTTGTCGGCATCCAACCATCGAAACTATACCGTCGCCATAATTTCCGACCATAAATCGAAAATAGAGATTCAAAATTGGAAAGGGAAAGAAATCATAAATCAAATGCCATAAGGGAAGAAATTAGAAATCATCGAAAGGAAAGAAAGAAATCAAAAACAAATCCGAAACGAACTGGGAAGAAATCATAAATCAGATAGGAAAGAATTCAAAATTGGAAAGGGAAAGAAATCATAAATCAAATGCCATAAGGGAAGAAATTGGAAATCATTGAAAGGGAAGAAAGAAATCGAAAACAAATATGAAACGAATTAGAAAGAAATCATAAACCAAATAGGAAAGAATTCAACATTTGAAAGTTGCATGCAATCGTGAGCTACTACAAAATAGAGATTCCCAAAATAAATGGAAATTGGAGTGGGTGTAAAGAATGAATTAGTATATTAAAAATTGAGTATTTAATAAATAGGTTTTAAAAAGGTGCATTTTATAAATACAAATGCCATAAGGGTGCATTTTATACAATTTCCCTACATAAAATAAGGCTTTCAAGGAAAGCTAGTGGTAAAAGAGTAAGTAAAAATATCAGTAAATCTCTGATCATTTGGTAGTTGTCATGTCAGCCACCCTTTCTGACCAACTTTGACTTTTTTCACACTATTTCTCCTTATTTCTTTCCCAAATCTAGCAGTAGACTGTGCATGAGACATGCTTCCTGAAAATTTGCAGATTGCCTTAAAACAAGGTAAAAAGCTGATTTCCTTTCATAATTTATGCATAATAATAAGCCCCAATTTCTCTACTAATTTTTACTTATCAAATTCCCTCATACTTAAACATTGCTTGCCCTCAAGCAATCTACTTAAGGCAAAGAGAAGAATCTATTTCATGTAAAAACAAGAAACTCAAATGTAATTTGGAAGATCTAGTAGTCAAGAGGAAAGTCAGAAATTAATTTCAAGATAAGGAAAGTCTTAGCCAAGTAATTTCAAATTTCCACATATAACATGCAAAGTGAAGAAATTAAAATCCTTACTTCAACAAAATAGCACATAAATTAAATTATCTCACCAAGGATGAACTCGTTCTTGGTGTTTAGGGTGATTTTCAATAACTCCCTCCTTCAACAAACCTATCATAGCCTACACCATGTGCTTGCCCCTCGGTCTAATCTCCACGACTAAGTTATTAAATGTTCACACCATCAAAAGGCTTTTAAAGGGTTGTAATGTAGGGCTTAGGTTAGGGTATGGAAAAAAGCTAATTTAGTGTAAAAGCGTTTCATTAAGAGATTAAGTTGATGACCATGCAACCTTTCTGATATACTGGGAAAACCTTGTCTGAGGGCAGATTGTCTGTGTTGAGCAGAGGAAACCTTGAAGTTTTCTAATTATAGAAGCTTTTCCTTGCAGTACACAACCTTCTTTGAAAATTTTGTTTATTCACCCAAAAAAATGATAAGATAAAACTATATGTATATATATTATTTTTTTTCTTTTCCCATTTTTTTTTCTTTTTTTTGGAATAAAACCAAACTACAAAAGTTAAACAAGGTTGTACCAAAATGGTGTTGTCTTCTGTATGTTTGATGTTGTTTCCTTTGAAATATCTTCTTTGTTGTTCTGCTTAAGGAAAGTCTTCTACTCGTTGTTGCATTTCTTGAATGATGACAATCTCTATTGGAAAACTCTGGGTGTTTTGGGAATTAAAGTGAATGGTTTAATAGTTTGTAATGTGGTGTAAGAAAGAAAAGGGTAAAGGATCAAATCGTTTTATCCAGTGGTAATGTTGTGAAAGGGTAGGCTTCTGGCTGGGAAGGGGAAAACCTAATGCCTTAATCATTTGACATGAACATACAATGTGTGGTCTTAGCAAGTACTAGTACATAATAACATGTATTACGTACATTTCCCAAGGTAAGTTATGGCTAAACAATTATCCCCTCAGCAAGAATATCATACAAACAGTCTGTTACTGAAAGGAAAGGCTCAGATTCTTACTAAAACAAGGGACATGTATTTGATTTAGGCTATCATTTAGAAGTAAAATTTGAAATTTAAACACCTTGCATGCTATCAAGCCCTAAGAAAATCACCTAACTAAAACTTTAGAAATCCTCAAAAATTGCATTCTGCATTTTCACAAGTAACTACTAAATTTCTAAATCACAAAGACTTTCATGGTTCATAGTCGGTAGGGCCATCAATCAATGTATAAAAGTAGATTGTCTTGAGAAAGCAAGTTCAATCATGGAAAATTTTCAAGCAAAAATTGAAAAATTATACCAATTTAGCATAAACAAGTAGAGAATAATGAAATAATCAACAATCATTCAGGCAAGATAGTCTGTTCCGTCCCTCATACTTAAAACATGCTTTATCCCCAAAGCATTAAAATGAAAAACAAACTGGGAAAGACAACTAGCATGGAAAGGCAAATAAACTTAAATAAAGATTGATGTAGAGAAAGACTTTCAGTGTACCGTGCACTAAAGGGAGAGAGAAGAGAGGAAAACTTAATCTTTTGACTGTCCAGGGATGAGACTTCCTTGTCCTTAAGGTTTTCTTCTCATTAGCTACAAGGAAACTACCATCATTTCTAGAGGGGACAATATCGTCAGGTTGTTGGGTTTGTCATCAATATCAAGGTTGTTGACTATGTATGCTCCAGATAACTCCCTTGACTATTCCTACCAAAAGCCAACAAAACAAATATAAGATACCACAAGCTAAAAAATAAACTACAAAATATGTACAAGATAGAAAAGTTGGGGTTTTCCCAACAGGTTGTTTCAATTGGTGTTTGAAGCAGACACTGATGTTGAGGTTGTTCAAAGAGGCTCATATATGAATGTTAAAAATGGTGGACTAATGTATTGATGTTGTTGTTGAAGTGCGTCCACACCAACCCATGACTTTATTTCCAACTGATCATCAACTAAGGATTATGTGAGGACATGCTTCCGTTGAGGTTTCCCTTTTACATCTACCTCAAAAGGCTTTTCTTTGTCTTTTAATGTTTCTTGATCATGCTCTTGCAATCTCTTCCTAACTTCTTCCAACATTTGAAGATGCCTTACTCTTGTTGGAAATGGTATCTTTGGTTGGTAGACTCGAAGAGGTCTTTCTATTGGAACCATTTCCTCTTGGGAAGGCTTCTCTGGTTTTGAAGTTGGGGCAATCTTTGGTTGCTCTTGAGGTTTTCCACTATTGTGCACAAGGTTGTTACGGTGTTGTGTATACATATTAATGTTGTGATCAAGTTTCTCAATCAAAATATGAGATTGTCAAACTGCACTATAAAAACCATCCACAATCATCTCATTAGAATAATCAATAACTTTACCATTTCTCTAATATCCCTCCATGGAGTTGATCACAATGTTACTAGGGAAGACCTTCTCATCATTTAAGATCGCCATAGTGGTTAGTTGTTTAAATTTGGTCTCCAAGTTCTTGATTGACATTTGAGTTTTATTTATAAACTCCATCATCATCACTTCCAAGCTATGTTGTGTTAGTTCACATGATGGGGAAGTCTGTTGGAAGAAATATTGAGGTATCTGGAATGATTGATGAGGTTGTTGGAATTAAAATTGAGGTTGTCGAGATTCATGTGTAGTAGTTTGATTTTAGGGGGAGACGATCCGAGGTTCAAGGGAAAGGGATTGAGATTGTTGAGATGACATTTGAGATTATGGGGTTAGAATATGAGGTTGTCGAGATGAAAGCCGAGGTTTTCCCAAATATTGTTGGACAACCTTAGATTCTGGAAAATGTGAGCTTTTCCCTTAGTGCCATTTGTAACTTGTGTTTACCACTTTCTTAATGAGGGAAAAGGCTTCTTCAGGTTCTAAATCTTCTAGGTCACTATATGCAAGGGTTTCTAATCCAATTTTATGCTTGTCGGTTATCCCATTGTAAAAGATTTGTACTTGCATCCATAAAGGTAAATCATGGTTTGGTACCCTTCTTAATAATTCCTTGAATCTTTCCCAAGCTTGCTAGAAAGTCTCATTCTCAAATTGGGAAAACCTAGAAATTTCGTTTCTCAATCGGACAACCTTAGAATGTGGAAAGTATTTTGTCAAGAATGTCTCCGTAATCTCCTTCCAAGTTGTGATTGAACCTAGTTGTAATGATCTAAACCAAGATTTTGCCTTTTCCTGCAAAGAGAAAGGAAACAACATTAACCTAACCACATCACAAGAAACACCACGATCATATTAAAAAAGATCGCATAGATCAAGAAAGTAAAAAAGATGATTATTTGGGTCCTCTTCTGACAATCCTTTAAATTGAACATGTGACTGCACCAATTTAATCATGGAGGGTTTAATTTCAACAATGTCTTCTCCTTCATCCGGTATCATAATGCATGACATGTGTCCCATTGAAGAAGGTCTTGCATACTCCTTGAGTGTCTTCCGAGGTGGGAAAGCATTACAAATTGCCATCAGGGAAAACCTTAGGTTGTCAGCTTGTCCTATTTCTTGCTCAAGAGATTACTAAAAAAGTCTTCCTGCCTTTGCCATTAGGTTGTTGCGATACAAACAACTATATGAGCTCAATAAACAAGGTTAAGAGCACCAATCTATTGTTAAATAATCAAACTTATAGCGTTGCTCCTTAGCAACGGCACCAAAAACTAGTCGCGCCTAAACGATACTACCTAGCAAGTGAACCAGGGTCGGTTTATGTATAGAGGCAAGGACAAGTGTCGTATTCTATAGGGAGCAAGCATAGACAGTCTGAAATTCCCCTAGTAGATTATTGCTAAAATATTTTCTTTTAAATTAAGGTTATTGTTGAGCTAAAACTGTAAATGCCTGAAATTTAATATTGTGAACTAAAATATATAAACAAACAATTATAAAAAGCACAAGCATTACCTATCCCTAAAGCTATGTAAGCCTTTCCTCCACTCTAGTTGCATACAACCTGTGTTAAGAACATGGATCTTAGGTTTCTCAACCAATTTTCCCCGAATTTACCTCTCGGCCTCACCCAGTTTCTAAGGCTAATGATTTAAATCTCCTCTCGGTGTCATTAAACCTATAACCTTGCTTTAAGATCAGTTGAGGATTCAAACATAAATTTGAAACCCTAAGTATACACACAATCTCCTCTCGATCTCATGCATTGTGTATGTGTGTGGTTGAGTTTCTACCATGTTAAATCTCCTCTCGGTCTAAATAACATGATTTTATATGAGCTAGATATTTGACTCAATGAATAATAAATACCCAACTACACAATCAACCAAGAATACAAACAAGAAATACATTACATTAAATTGGTGGAAGTCATAGACAGCCTGTGGGGGACAGGCTTTGCCTGTTGAAGTACTACTCACAAATAATGAAGAAAATGATAAACTCCATTGATGAAAGTAAAGAAAATACAAAAAGAAGGCTTCAATGGCCTCCAAGGGCAGTTCTCTAAATGAAGAAGATTGGTTTATATACCTACATTTGTTCAAAAGATAATTAAAATAAAAAAATATATAAAATAAGGCTTTCAAGGAAAGCAAGTGGCAAAAGAGTAAGCAAAAATATCTGTAAATCTCTCCTCATTTAGTAGTTGATAATGTGCAAATTATACATATCTTTTTTGTTATTTTATTTAGTCAATTGAATGGTTTGCTACTGATTTATTGTGAAATTCGTTCCTAATTAGATATTGGCTGATTTGGTAAGTTTGGGACATTTTGACACATTTTTGAGCTATTCTGGAAGTTACCCTAGAGTCCAGGCTATTGAATTACGAGTTGGGCTGCCAATTTTAGAATTTTTTAAAGAAAACTAGAATTAAAAGATTTGAAGTTTCCTATTTGAAGATAAATACCTCATTACCTGGTATACTAATGTCCCTTTTAGTTTATTTATTTATCTTTTACCTTTTTAGTGGATTTTTCCTTTTTAGTTTTCAATTAGGAGACTACTTTTTTAGCTTAATTAGGATTTTTTACTTTCTTTAGTCTATTAATAAGCTGTAATTCCAGCAAAAGAACATCATCTCTTGGCTGGTCCTAGAGACCATCATTCTCTATTCTTCAATAATAATTTTATTTTTTTTTGTTAATTATGTCTAGCTAATTTATTTATCTTCCGATTAAGGAATTATCAAAGCTAGTTTCATGTTATGAGGTATGTTCTTTACTCATTCTTGAATTTCAGTTTTCGAATGAAATCAGGTTTGCTTCTAATTGTTGTCTTTTTATTTTCTTCGAACAGATCAATCAGTGTTTTTAAGATTTCAACATATAGTTATTTTCATTATGTTCATGCTATCATAATATGATGAAAAGTTTGTAACAAATAATTTCCTATGTTATCGTGGTATTATTCGATTTAATTTAATTATTCGTGCTATCATAATTTATTGAGTCAAAATTGGTTCTTCAGATCTTAATGCTTTTTGAAGATTAAATCTTGTCAGCTATTTCTACAAGTGCGTCGGATAATCGAGGGAATTGATTTAGCTATCTACAATCAACCCAGTTTTAGAAAAAGAATTAACAGTACTATTTCATAGTTGAATCCAATGAATTTATATTTCAAGAGTTATCTTTTTGCCGATGATCAATTGCAACTAAGCTGATAGCCTCCTTAATCAAGAGAATTCGCATTCATATTTTTATTTTTACTTTTGCAATTTATTTTATTTTAAAATTAAAACAATTTCAAACCCCCCATTTTATTTATTTTTCATTTTTTAATTTTTGGTCATTAATTCGATTAAAATTGATTTTGTTAGTCTTTGTGGATTCGACCCTATTTACATGATACTACAAGTTTTTATCAAACCGGAATAATAGAATTATTTTTTGTGGATTCGACACCTGTCAGTAGTTGTCATTTCAGCCACCCTTTCTAATCAACTTTGACTTTTTTCACACTTTTGCTCCTTATTTCTTTCCCAAATCCAGCAGTAGACTTTGCCTGAAAGTCTACAGATTGCCTTAGAATAAGGTAAAAAGCTGATTTCTCTTCATAATTTATGCATAATAATAAGCCCCAATTTCTCTACTGATTTTTACTTATCAATTTACCATATTAACAATATAAATAGTTGAACTAATATATAGGTTAGTATTTATTTTCTATAAGAATGGAAATATTAATGTAAATTTCTTAATTAGCTCAAAATATATGTAAATTGGTTCAACAGTTTCTTTGAAGTTTTTTAAAAATAAAAAATATTTATTTGTCCTATTTAAGTATAATTTTTTATGAAATAAAATAAATTGGTAAATAATAATAATAATAATAATAATAATAATAATAATAATAATAATATTTTATGGAAGAAAATATGATATAATAAATCAAAACCCTTAAATATCTTTTAGGGAAAGAAATAGAAAGGTAAATGTTAATAAAATTGTTATCTCTTTCTATATAAATAGATAAAATATTTAACTAACATTATTACACATTTAAAACAATAAATATCATTTTGAAAAAAAATAAAAATAATAAATACTAATGATGATAAATGTTGATTTATTTTTATGAAATCATGTGGAAAATAAATAATAATTTAAGTTAATTTATCATATTAACAATATAAGTAGTTAAACTAATAAATAAGTTAGTAATTATTTTCTATTTGAATGAAAATATTAATGTAAATTTCTTAATTAGCTCAAAATATATGTAAATCTATAAAACCGGATTTTGACTGGTTCAGTGGTACACCGCTTCATCAATTTTTGTCTTTTAAAAGAAAATTAAATACTAGTAAAGGTGGAGTAAATTAGCTATGCATCAGTTTCTTTTTAGCACCTATATAAATAGGTGATGTTTTGTTATTGAAAATACACACTGACAGAAAAATTAAAAGCTATTATTGAGAGAAGAATTAAGTTGTTATTTTAGTTTTTTTGACCATCGAAAGGAATTATAAACATGAAATGTTAGCATGGATGAAGGTAATTTCTTATTCTTGTAGATGGATATAAACTTATGGATTGATTTAATTCAAATCCAGCGTTGAATTCATATTATTAAATAAATTATTTTACATTTTTTCCTAGAGATAGAATCAAAAATTAATTAAAGTAAAGAAAATGTCATTATTACATTCCCCATTAATTATTCTAATTTTACTTCAGGAAGTTAGCAAACTGCTACACTGTAATAAAAAAAATTAAACTTTCAAGTTTCAACAAATTATTCATGTCAAAATGTGTGTTGAAGTATAAATAAAAGGCTCTGCTATGGGCAAGTTTGGGTTTGTTTTCCTATGCTGCTTATTTTGAAAGATCTATTTTCAAGCTTTACCTATAAGCATCAGATTTGATTTTGGAAAAAACAAGTTAGATAGTTCCTAATTAGTTAATATGATGTGGTGTTCAAAGCTAAAATATGTAGTTCTATTCAAATTTTGTGACAGCAACTTATTTTGACAGTGTAGCTTAATAAACAAGGGAATTTGCCATAATGAGGCACTTTTTCTAAATTAATTACAGATTTATTAAAATAGCTACAAGATTATCATACTTATTAAATATATCTTAACTTCCTCTTTTTTTCGATTCTATCTCTCAAACCGTTTATTTTTTCGACATCCCGCTTTAGAGTTTTTTGTTCGTCTTATTTTTATGTTTGAAATGACATCCGCTATGAATTTTCATCATTTTTTCTTTCAATAGATTTCCTATAGACCATCTATAGATATTAGAGATGTCAATAGGGCGGGGATAATCCAAAAACCGTAGCATCCGAACCGATGGGTGTCGGGGGGAAATCCGAAAATTTTCACCCGTGGGGATGACAGTGGGGAAAATTTTACCCCCGATCGAAAATTTAGGTGGGGTTGGGTGAAGCTACATCCGCCCCATGGGGATCCCCACCCGCTCCCCAAAAATTCCCCGAAATATCCCATTATATATAATATTGGATATATAAGCCCAGTCCTTTTTTTTAAAGCCCAACTTAATTATTACTTTTTTTAATTAAACATGTATGCAAGTATGCAAAATTAATACTCATTGCAAACCCTACAATTCACGAATCTGTTCGCTTTTCAGATAGTATGTGTATGATACAAGCTATTTTTTCCATTCTTTGAATTGAACTCTTTTAATTATCTGTTTGATTGTCATTAGTTCAATAATCGTGTAAAAAATAACATTTTAATAAACTTATTCATTTAATAAACTTTTTCAATGCTTTGTATTGTTACTATTTACAATTTTAATATGGACTGAACAAGATATGTACAAATATGATTTATTTTTTTTTCAAATTTCGTTGTGGGTAGGGATTCACCGAAACCCGTAGACACCTGTATGGGTGCGAAATGGGTGTGAAAATATATCCGAAACATCAAATGGGGATTCCCCGAATCTGCCCCCGAAAACTATTGGGTGCGGAGTGAGGGATATATCACCGCCCCCGCCCCGCCCCATTGACATCCCTAATAGATTTCCAATAGATAACTGGAAATTTCGTTGTATCCATCGTTATGCGGTAACTTTATAAACTGCTACCATTGAGACCATTGCTAATATTTTTCAGGTATAATTTAGGAGTCCTCTACCTTTTAAAATTGGACATTCATGTGTTATTTAAAGGTCTTCTAGTTTCACTGATTTCTATTGGGCTTCTATTACATATCTATTGGAAATCTGACAGTTAAAAAAACTCGACAAAAGTATATCATCATGGATCTACTTTTGAAGATAAAAAAGTGACGAATAAAAAACTCTAAGGCAGCATGTTGAAGAAATGAATGGTTTGAAAGATAAATGCAAAATAAATTAAAAACTTTAAAAATAAAGTGGCACAGTCTACGTGTATAGAGGATAAGGGGAGGGTGTAACACCCCGAGTTTTACCGACTGCCCCCACAAACCAACACGAGTCTTTCGTGTGAGCTTTGTCCTTACTCACTCACTTCCTAGAAATTACTTCCCAGGAGGTCACCCATCACGAGATTGCTCCAAGTCATACACACTCAACTTTGGAGTTCTCCCGAGTAGGCTCCTAAAAAGAAGGTGTACCTTGTTGGTATAGGTAGTACCAATCAAATCTCTTAAGTCTCTCTCAATTGTAATGTCCCATACCATCACAATATCGAAATCCTTAACCGGACTCAGTTGTACTGTCCCATACCAGCACACTCTTGAAACCCTCTCTTTTGGGTGAGGATTCGGTTCATTCCTATCCCCATCGACATCCTTTATGACCGCTCTTTGCTCAGGTCTTCTACCCCGGCTCCACCCCTCTTAGGACCGGGTTGTTACAGAGGGGTTTTGTAATTATTTTATAAGGATGACATACTTGGAAATATTTTGCCTTTTTTTTATAGGATTTGACCCAAATTATTTTATCTTTTTTGCCTGTTTGTGTAAAAGCTCCAATAAACAATGCGAAATTGGCTCGTATGTGTTCAAAAATATCGAATAATATAAATATCTTGTTGACCTATTTACATAGATGACAAAATTTTATTTGTTAGGTTTGATGATGAATTTCATGCTTCATAATTAGGAAGTTCCAAATATTCACTTTCTGAAATGGAAGTTTACCATACTTTATAAATACTACCAAAAGATTGATCCATTTTTTTTACTCTTCCATAGATTTGTTAATGTTGACAAGTTAAGAAAAATGCTAAGCAAAAGGGTTTAAACTTCAGTTGTAGGCATAATATATGGAGGAGATTTGGGTTTATGGGAGGAAAGAGGTTTAAAAGACAGGATTAAGAATGATGATGAGTCAATTTCACGCATAGTATATTAACTATTCCTCTAATTTCAATTTCATACATGAACTTTATTTTTGTTCATTATCATACATGAACTTGTATGCAACCTTTCAATATAGTTATTTAACCTACTAATTCAAGTCACCTTATACATTTCACTACTTAAGCTCATTTGAAGACTATAGTGGACCCCATTCCTAATATGTTACTCATTTACTCATTATGCCTTCATATTTCTCTCCATATCTGTTTCTTTCTCTCTGCTAATATTTTGCAAGTTGTGGCGATTTACATGCCCCCTTGAATGGTTTTTATACAAATTCATTAATATCGTAGTTTTTTTAATTCCAGTAAACAAAAGATAATACAATTGATAAAACCAAACTTTGCTCAAGAATTTTGCCCTGTAGGTCTGATCATTTTAATTGGTAGTGTTGTTGTGTACAAACAAAGAGGTACTGGTGCTATCTAGTTTTTATCTTTCTATCCTTCCTCTCCTCCTCAAAAATTTATTGTAGACATAAACTCGACATATATGTCCAATAGGAGAGTACCAATAGAGTAGGAAAATGAAGCTGGGCTTTTCTTCTTATTCTGTGTATTAACTCTGTTTATAATGATAGTATTAGAATATATTTAGCTTGCAGTATATTGCAAAGCAAGTGAAATTCATAATCAGGTGAATTTTATCTTATTTTATAGCGAATCAAGTAAAATTTGGTTAGTAGTGATGTTAGGAACCCATTAATTAAGGTCACAGATACCAATTGGGTGTAGCTCAATTGGTACACCACTCAATGTTAGTGGTGGTAGGTCCTAGGTTCAATACCTAACCTCTTTAAAATTCTTTAAAAAAAAGGTCGCAGGTCACAGAAAAAAATATTATATTTTGAAATATGTATCTGTGGCACACTTCCGAAAAGAAAACTAAGATTGGAATTATTTTGCAAGATTTTTATCATAAATTTATACTATTATAGTTAAGTAGGTTGCAGATAAAAGAAAAGCGATAAAATTGATAGAAATAAAGAAGGAAAATCTGCAAATATAATGGGTAATATATCATGAGTGGGATCCATTTTAGTTTTCTAATGAGTCCAACTTGTGACATTTACTAGGTGACTTGAAGTAGTAGGTTAAATGACTATATTGAAAGGTTTAATATAAGTTCATGTATGATAATGAACAAAATCAAAGTTCAGGTATGAAATTGAGATTATAGTTATAGTTGATGTACTATTAGTGAAATTAACCCACTGATGATGCTGAAATTGTGGAGTTCGAGGTTGGTGTTGTTTCTGCCGATGACCGTCGATGCTCGAAAATCGGGGCAGAAATACTTCGAGAAGGAGAGCATGCAGTCGATGCTACCGTTATAACTGCATTGTGTATCGGTGTTGTTAATCCGATGTCAAGTGGAATTGGGGGAGGCTCATTTATAGTTGTCAAGTCTTCCTCTGCTCTCAAAGGTCAAGCTTTCGATATGAGAGAAACGACTCCTTTAGCCGCTTCAAAGTTCAATACTTCTCTAATTCTCTTTTAACTTAAGGCTTAATGCATTTGTGTCTCTCTTAACTTGGCTTTAAACGCTTATCTAAACTTAGTTGTTCCAAATAATATCTGAAATTGGTTAGAGCGCACCTCTAGATCCTTAAATCATATGTGTTAACGTCTGGCTGGAGAGAAAAAAATTAGAAAAATGACATATTTGAAAGTCAAAGCAACTGGAAATTGACTTGTGGCATTCGTGGGGCAAACTACATACTTGTGACGATTTGGCATTTTCTTTAATATAATTGTAACAAGCAGAATATGTATGCAAGCAACATTGATGACAAGTATTCGGGGCATCTCTCGATCGGAGTTCCAGGCGAGATCGCTGACCTTCACGAAGCATGGTTACAGCATGGCCGCTTGCTATGGAAAAAACTATTCCAACCCGCCATAATACTCTCAAAAGATAGCTTCATTATCCTCCTTTATCTTGGGAAAGCCATAGCTAAATCTACCAAAAAAATCATGGATGATCCTGGGTTTTGGGCTGTATTTGCACCGAATGGCAAGTTCTTACAATCTGGTGATACATGCTACAATATAGAGCTAGCCAATAGTCTCGAGGCAATCGCCAAAGAGGGCCCATAATGTAAACCTACAATATTGTTGAGGAAATTCACACACTCAAATGTGTGTAGAGTTCTATATTAATAATAGCAATTACAAAATAGGAAGAGTTTGTGTATGGTACAACTTTACAATATAGGAAAATACATAAAAGGAAAATAATAAACATAATATTATTTACATAACCAGCATAATGCTATCACCCCCCCGGCAAGTTAGGTGGAATTTTGAACCATAGCCAACTTGTTACATAATAGTATGAACCGATGATGAGACAATGGCTTGGTGAATATATCCGCAGCTTGGTCTTCAGTCGAGATGTGTCGAACAAGAAGGGCCTTCGAGGCTACCCTTTCACGCATAAAATGAAAATCTAACTCTAAATGTTTAGTCCGAGAATGAAAGATGGGGTTGGCTGTGAGATAAGTCGTACTCAAATTATCATACCAAAGTGTCGGGAGGCCATTAGCCAGATACCAATCTCTCGTAAAAGAAACTCTATCCATGCCAACTCAGAGGTAGTGTTAGCAACTGCCCAATGCTCAGCCTCTGTGGAGGACCTAGAAACTGTATGTTGTTTTCTTGATGTCCATGAGATCAAATTAGTACCATGATAAATACCATAACCTGTCATTGAACGACGATCTACAGCATCACTACCCCAATCAGAATCAGAAAAACCATGTAAGTGAATGCCCGATTATTGACAATAACGCAAGCTAAAATCAATGGTGCCTTGTAGGTAATGCAAAATTCATTTTAAAGCTTGCCAACTAGAAACAGTGGGTGAGTTCATAGATTGTGCCACCTTTGTAACCGAGAATGCCACATCAAGACGAGTAATTGTGAGGTACTGAAGACCACCCACAAAACTACGATAATGGGTAACATCAATGTATTCACTATAGTCAATATCCGCAGGCTTTACATGAGTGGCTAGAGTAGAAATCGATTTAGCCAAGGACATATTTGCTAGAGTTAAAAGATCTTGCGTGTACTTACGTTGAGATAAAAATAATTGGCCATTTTTTTTGTGAGAATTCAATACCCAAAAAATAATTGACCGGTCCTAAATTCTTAATTGCAAATCTAGATTGCAAGAAAGAAAATAAATGTGAGGCCTGTTTTGAATCATTCCCAAGCACAAGAAGATCATCAACATAAATCAAGCAAAATAAAACACATGAACCCCGGCGATAAAAGTAAAGAGAAACATCAGCTCGTGAGCTGTGAAAACCATACTTCTGAAGGGACTGAGTAAGTTTATGATACCACATACGTGGTGATTGTTTGAGACCATAAAGTGATTTCCTTAATTTACAGATATGAGTAGGGCAACGAGGGTCGATGAAACCAGGTGGTTGTACCATATAGACTGGTGTATTAAGATCACTATGCAAAAAAGCATTTGAAACATCAAAATGATTGATAAACCACGAGTGACTTACAGCCAATGATAAAAGTAGCCGAATAGTGACTGGTTTAATATCAGGATTGAAAGTTTCGGAGAAGTACACACTAGGTCGTTGATGAAAACCCTTCGCAACAAGGCGGGCTTTATAGCATTCAACTGTACCATTGACACGTAATTTTGTTTTAAAAACCCATTTGCACCCAATAACATTTGTAGCTTCATGAGGTGGTACAAGCTCCCAAGTGCCATTATGAATAAGTGCTGAAAAGTCATCAGACATGGCAGCCTGCCAATGTGAAATTTTCATAGCCTCCGTATGACACGTAGGATCAACAGGAGTAGTGCTTGTATATAGAGCTCGTGGTCCATATTTTCTGACCTCAGCACGCGAGAGACGACGTGTCGAGTGAGATGCCGCAGACCTGTGTATGTCCATAACAAGGGAAAGACCTGGGTTGGAAGGTTCAGTTTGGGCATATAGTTGTGAAATAATCTTGGTTTTTTAAGGAGGAGAGGGTGAGGAATCGGGTTATGGTGATTATGGCAGTTCAGGTTGAGAAGAAGCTAGTGGCGGGTCAAGCTGAGGATAAGCTGGTGGCGGGTCAGGTTGAGGAGAAGTTACGGGTGTAGTAGGTGGTGTCCTGGTGTGTATGGTAATGGTTGGTAGCGAGTTTTGGATCATGCAAAGAAGGCTTCATAAGGTCCGAATATGGGAAAACCTGCTCATCAAACAAGACATGACGTGAGACAAAAAATTTATTCGAAAAAGGATCAAAACACCGATAACCTTTATGAACATGACTATAGCCAACAAAAACACAATGACGTGAACAATAATCAAGTTTATTTAAAGCATAAGGACGCAACCACAGGTAACACAAACAACCAAATACTCGTAGAAATGAATAATCAAGAGACGCTTAAAATAGGCGATGAAAAGGACTATCAAAATTAATGACACTGGAAGGCATTTGATTAATCAGAAAAGCAGTAGTATCAAATGCATAAGACCAAAATTGCATAGGTAACCCAGCACGATGTAGTAATGCAAGACCAGTTTCAACCACATGGCAATGTTTCCTTTCAGCATTACCATTTTGTTCAAGGGTATATGGGCACGACATACGAGATTGAATGCCATGCTATTGAAGGTATTTTTGAATTGGTTTGAATTCCCCTCCCCCATCAGATTGGAAGCATTTAATAGATCGGTTAAAAAACTTTTCAACTGTAGTGCAAAATTGAATAAAAATAGATAGTGCATCAGACTTATGTTCCATAAAGTAAATCCAATAGTATTTGCTGAAATGATCATAAAATAAAATGTAATATGAAAAACCATCATGTGATTGAATTGGGGCTGGTCCCTATACATCAGAATATACTAAATCCAAAGGTCCAGAAACAATAGACTCTGAAATAGAAAAAGGCAAACGATGACTCTTACTAACTGAACAATCCGGATATAATTGACACCTAGATAACTTATCTAAAAATTGGATATTATTTTCACGAAGAACTCGGCTGACAACTGGAAAGGAAGGATGCCTAAGTCATTCATGCCATATAGTCAATGAAGTAGCATGTGGGCGAACTGGAGCACGGGATGAAGACACCAACTGATAAAGACCATCCTTATTCTGGCCTCAAAGTATCACCTATTTGGAAAGAAGGTCCTTCACAATAAAATAGTCATTAAAAAATTCAACTAAAACATCGTTAGCTTTAGTGAGTGCACCAACAAAAATTAAATTTGAATTAGAATAAGGAACATGTAAAACTTGGTGCAATTTTAACGACGTATTAGGAATATTGGAAGAACCAACATGATGTATAGGAAGTTTAGAACCATTACCTAAAAGGACTTCTTCGGGACCGGAATACTCAGAATAAAGATGGAGATTTCCTAAATCGGAAGTAAGGTGATATGTAGCGCCGCCATCCATGATCCTGGACTGGTTAGTAGGATTTACGGTGGTAAAGTTTAATGGAGGAAGGTGATGGGTATTTAGTCTAGGTGAAGGACATTGTCTCGAGTAGTGGCCCATTCCCTTGCAGTTATAACAGACCAAAGTTGAAGCATCTTTAGGTGCCTGTTGTGTGATCGAAGTATGGGCTGGTAGTGGAGGGAGAAGGCCTAGACTGGACAGCTAGTGGCCGTAAGACTACTGCCCGTAGTTCTGAAAATTCTGACCCCGGTGGTCGTAAGGAGAAAACTGAGCGGGACTGTCAAATTGTCCTTGTTGACGGCGATGAGGCTGAAATTGATGCCTACCGCGGCCTCAACCTCAGCCACTTGGATTTTGAGGATGAGTGTAGTGTGCTGACACATGATTAAGATCCTCAACGAGGCTTTTATCCTTACTTAATTGGCATTCCTCGATCAATAATAAACTAAACAAATCATCATAAGAAACAGTGGACATACGCGCTTCTAATGATCTACAAAAGTCATGATAAGAACTATTTGTACTACTTAACCCATCCAAATTAGCATCAACTAAATCCTCATTTGAAACAGCATGATTAAGTGAACTCAGTCTATCAAAAATCAATTTGGCACGTTGCATATAGGCTGAAATTGTTTCGTTACCTTTCTTGAGGTGATGAAGCTGTTGTTTAAGGTCACGAGCTTGAGCATGGGAACCTGAGGCATATGCACATTCAAGTTTGACCCAGGCTTTATGGGCTGATTGTACACCAATGACTTGTGGTAATACTGATGGCGAAATAGAATTCAACACCCAGTTGAGAACTTGTTGATCCTGATGCCTCCATAATAAAAACGCAGGATTATGACTATTGTCTGCCAAAACTTCAGCTGGAAATGGAGCTGTGCTGTCTATATATTTGACGAGATTGCATCCCATAAGCATTGGAATAATCAAAGTTTTCTAAAGGACATAATTACCGGAATCCAATTTTAACGGTAATTGATGTGAGATGGATGGGGTAATCGCAGCACTACTTTCAGAAGTGGCAGATGAAACCAAGGCTCTTGTTGACGATGAAAGATCAACACCTGATGTGGCTATAATATTAGGTCTGATCGGGAAAAAAAATGAACAAGGAAGGACAGGAAAATAATCGGCAGTGACTGTAACTCAGCCGACAGCAGTTTTGCCTTATCAAGCTCTGAATACCATGTAAACCTAGAATATTGTTGAGAAAATTCGCCCACACAAATGTGTGTAGAGTTCTATATTAATAATAGCAATTACAAAATAGGAAGAGTTTGTGTATGGTATAACTTTACAATATAGGAAAATACATAAAAGGAAAATAATAAACATAATATTATTTACATAACCAGCATAATACTATCACATAAGCCTTCTATAATGGAACTCTTGGCGAGAAATTAGTCGAGGTTATTAGAAAGGCTGGTGGATTGTTAACAATGGATGATCTCAAGAATTACAAAGTAGATATAACCGATGCCACGACCGCCGATGCTATGGGTTATACTATTTATGGAATGCGGCCTCCTTCAGGTGGGACACTCGGATTAGCAATGGTGGGGATTTTGTCTTTTTCCTCTTCAATTTTTTGATAGCTTCTTTTTCTTATGTTGATTGAGTTTTTAAATGAATTTTAATATCACATAGGTTTTGAACATTTTGGATGGCTATCGAACTAGAGATTCTGTAAAGGGAGATCTCGATCTACATCGGTTAATTAAAGCATTGAAACACATGTTCGCTATTTGAATGAACTTTACTGACCCGGGATTCGTAAACATAGATACTTATATTTCCCAAATGCTTTCCCCACCTTATGTTCCTCAAATTTGATGAATAATAGTTGATAATACTACCTTTCCTCCCGAGTATTACATGGGAAGGTATTAGCTAAGCGATTTGACTAAAAATAAATCCCCTAATCATCATAGATTGTTAATTATCTATAGCTATTAGTTAATAATCCACAGATGGAGTCAACTTAGGTATCAAGGAACTAGCCATTTTGCATTATTGATGCTGATCGAAATGATGTATCGATGACTACCATGATAAATTATAGTTTTGGGGCTAGAATTCTCTATCCTTTGACTTAAATAGTGCTTAATAACGAGATGAGCAATTTTTCTGTACAGACTGAAATAACCCCCGACATGCTTGCCCCTGCACCCGCAAAATATTTTTAACCCAAAAAGAGACCTTTATCTTCTTTGGCCCCTCTAATTGTCACGAAGGTTCGGCTTTTACTATTCTACGGTGTTTTTTTACTGAAAGTAAGAAATGGGTCGTTAATTTGTTGTATGATCAATGTAGGACGATCAGGTGGTACGGGTGTTAGGCGGTAGTGCAGGAATGGAAATTATTCCAGCGGTAGCGCAAGTTTTTGTTAATCATTTTGTGTTGGGGATTAAACCTTTAACTGCAGTTCAAAGAGCAAGGATCTACCATAAGGTTTCCGAGTTAAATTTATTTTTGTGTAATGCATCAGTAACCTAATGCCTCCCTAAACAATTAAAAGTTACCCCGTAGTTCCTCAACTTTAAAAAAGTGCACCACTTTGCTCCATGAGTGCCACATGTTAGCTTATGATTAATTTGAAATGTGGCATTCAAGGAGCAAGATGACGCACTTTTTGAAAATCAATGGAGATATGGTGTCACTTTGAAAGTTCAAGGAGACAGTAGGTTTTTTGGGACAAGTTCAGGTACTTACTAATGCATTAAGGCTTTAAACCATGATAGACCATTGACTCATCCTTGCTTTGTGCAGTTAATCCTAAACACCGTAAGGTTTGAGAACTAGACTGTTATTGATGGTGATCATATAGAACTTACTGAGGAAACAAAAATGTCGATGAGGGAAAAAGGGCACGAATTGAAAGCAATGCAAGGTGGTGCTATTGTGCAACTTGTAGTTCAAAACCTAAAAACCCTAATCGTTAAGGATGGAGAAAATGAGGGACATTGTTATGGAAACCAAATTTTGCATGGAATGCTTACTGCAGTAAGTGATCCTAGAAAAGATGGGAGATCAGCTGCTGTATAATTGAACCAATTGAGGGATATTGGCAGAATCCATATTTTAGTATTTGAAAATGTATACATATAGCTTGTGAATAATAGACTAATGGAATTAAAATCTTGGCTCGTCTGAACTTGGCCTGAATGACCGACTGCCTCAATGAAATTTTCAAAGTTTCTCTTAGCTCCTTGAATTTAGCAAAAGTGCACTAATTAACCTACATCAATTTCTATTCGGTTTGACTTTTCAAAGATGTCATGTTCCTGATTTTTCTCTCACCAATAAGAAGCTGACATGTGGCGGTTGGGGTCGGGGGGCAAACTGATGCACTTTTGCCAAGTTCAGGGGGCTAGGAGGAGAAACTTTAACCTAAAATCTTTGCACTTAACCTAAAATCTTAAGGGATTGGTCTCTGATTATTTCTCAAGGGATGGTTAGAGAATTCCGGCTTAGATTCAGGATCCGAGCATTGTGACCGAGATCGAAGGATTGAAACAGCTGAACTCTAATCTTGTTCTATGCGTTTGGAAGCCAGCGCTTGATGGGAAATTCTTGGTGAAAGGTGCTTATTCACTCTTACTCAATTTGAATGTTGCGGTGCCGTGGTACAAATTTGTTTGCAAGGCTTTTTTGCCTCCTTCCCGATCTACTTTATGTTGGAGGGTTATTCATGGACGTATTCCAACTGATGATATTTTACAGTCTAAGGGAATTACCTCAGTCTTGCATTATTTCTTGTGTGGGCGTAATAGGAGTCTCTTACTCTTCTGTTTCTGACATGTCCTTTTTTTATGATTATATGGAAGGCTATAGAAAATTTGTTTGGGAAAACAATCTATACAAATGGTAGAGTTGAGGACTTGATTATGAGAGCTTTGGATAGATGGTGTGGCAGTTTTTTATACACGGTTTGGAATGTGGCAATTGTTAGCTGTTTTTGGGTGATTTGGAACACTAGGAACTTAGCAAGATTTGAGAACAAACGCCGGCAATTGGGGGTTGTCTCAGGCAATTGTGGATATCCATGAAGGAGGTTGAATTTTTCTGAGTTGGCAACACTAAATTGTGAGATGATTTCAGAGTGCTTGAATAGCTTGGGTTCAATATTCTGGCAAGCAGGGCTGAGAGGATTATTCCGGTAACTTGGCTTCCTCCTCCCTTTAATTTTATCAAAGTTAATATGGATGGGTAAACTTTAGGAGCTCTGGGAGTTGTGGTTTATGGTGGGTTATTTAGGAATCCTAGAGGATTCCCTCATGGCACATTTTCAGGAAGAATCGTGCTAGCATTTGCATTTGAAGCTGAGCTTTTTGCAGCAATTACTGCCATTCAAAAGGCTTCCGAATTTGGATGGATGAATTTATGGCTTGAATCTGATTCCACTTTTATTGTGCAAACGCTGAAATCTAGATCGGTTTCGGTTCTATAGAAATGGAGGTTGCTCTAGGATGATACCCTGCGGAGATTACAGGGAATGAATTTAATTGTAACGCACATATATAAAGAAGGAAACCGAGCAGCGGATGAACTAGCTCGTTATGGAGCGCCTCAAGGGGATAATTGGTGGCATTCTCATCCGGATTTAGTGAACAGCTTTATTTTGGATGACTATTCTCTTCGTCCTCAGTATCATTTTGTTAGTAGATTATTGGTTGCTTGTAAACCAACTTGTGCAGTCAGTTTGGGTTTCAACCAGTGTGATGTTTGTAATTTTCTTTTTATTAATAAAAATCCTTGGGGAGCGTTTTTAATGGCGGTGGAAACATTTTCCACCTACCTTTTCCCTCTTTCGGGTAATTGTTTTAAAAAAACCTAAAATCTTTGTACTTGTACACATTTGATATATAAATTAACAGACTCGGAAGATTTATCATATATCATATCATGTTCAAGAAATTGAGTTCAGCTCATAAAGTTAAGCAGAAAATTGAAATCTGTACAGGCCTAAATTTTCCAAATATATGAACCAAAATCACAAGTTCTTCATTTACCAATGGAAGGACATTTATGCATTTTCAAGCTTAGTACATAGAGCAATGACATGAATGAAAATGCAGATTCATGCAAAAAGTGAAATAAACGAGCATATTAATTTACTCTAGTTTTTTCAGGATGTTTTATCCATCACCTGTATAGGGGCAAGGATATTCGCTTTGCTTGTTTCAACAATGCAGCCATTCATGACCATCTCCTCTAGCATAAAATGTGCCTTTTCTAAATGGAACATGATGTCTAACTCACACTGAAGGTAAGAAATGGACATTTCAGAGTCAAATCAAATATGGCACATGCAAGATTCCAGAAAGAAGACGTACCACATTGCTAAAATGGCAGTCCATGGTTTCAACTAACAGATGTATGAATTCAAGAATTGCAAGCTCATTCTGTAAAAAGAAACAGAAAGTAAGTGACTTTAAGCTCAAGTTCAAGATAAGCATACTTTAAGAACCTAGAAGGACTTGTAAGCCTAAAACAAAAAATTCAACCTATCAAAATATGCAACGTAGCACTTTTTAACATTTAGGATTGAGACATTATTTATTATGCTAGCAGAACTAACAACGGCTTGTTATTACCCATATGAACCTATTCAGTAGGATCTCCACTCATATAGGTTGGGTTCCCACCCTTGCTAATTTCAAATGGCTTAAGTCTCATCCTCTTTGATGTTTCAAAATATTTCTCAAAGGTTTTTGTTTTCCTAAAAAACTTATATTTTTTTATTTCTTTCCTAAAATTTATATGAACTTTCATTATTTTAATTATTTCTACTTTCTCTTATATAATTATCTATCTAAATCAATCAAATTTCTTAATATATCATTTGTAGGAAAAGAATTATAGTTCTATTTAATATATTTCTTCATTCATTTTTATTATTTTTTTCATATTTTTTAGTAATTTCAATATAATATTATGTAAAAGTAATAAATTTCATTTGAACAATTTCTTATATGTTAACTCTAATCATACTTTTTATTTTATTGGACATATTCTTGTTTTACCCTTTAAAAACTACCTACTGCTAGGGGAGTTGTGATCTCGGGATTCCTTAAGGTAGGGTTTCTTGCGATCTTCTTTCTCTTGCTTACTTTGTTTGATTGCCGGCCAACATGGCCACTGGCCAACTATCGGCGCCTGAACCTCCTGATTATTTTGATGGTAATATCGCTTCTCTATTCAGTCATAAGGGTTTCTCAAAGCCACAAGGCAAGATTCGGTAGAATCTGCTAACCCTAATTTGAAGGGTGGTTCGGGTACAAACCCTAATTCGAAGGGTAATTCTAATAAGCCAATTTTCGCACAGATTGTGAGAGGTCCAAAAGCTGTGATCCCTACCGAATCTGTGAGAGGGGCTGAGGTTACGGTGAAGGGGGGTTTTACTTCGGTAAAATTCCCTCAAAAGATTCTTGATCAAAGAATTGCTCTTTGTTCCAATTCTTTGATTAGACGTCTGCTATTGCTAAAAGGTGAAGTGCCATATAAACTGCAGGATTTGAAAGAATCCCTTGGTAAGATTTGGGGGCTGAAGGAAGCATGGAGGCTTATCTCCCTCGGGAAGGGGTACTATCACATTTTATTATGTTCACAAGAATTGAAGCAGGAGCTACTGATGAGGGGAACTATTGCTTTAAAGCCTGGTATTTTTTTACTACAGCCCTAGCAGCCTGACTTTAATCCAGCGAGCAAAAAATTACCAAGGCTCTTGTTTAGGTTCGATTTTATAGTTTACCATGGTAATATTGGGATGCAACCATTCTTGCTTGTCTAGCAAAAGGAATTGGGGAATTTTCTAGGATTGATAGAGCAATGTTGGAGGGGGATTTTGGGCATTTTGCTAGATTCCTTATCGATATTGATCTCACCAATCCGCTGTTGTATACTCTTGGAGTCAAAACGGAGGGGAAACAAATATGGATTAATGTAGAGTATGAAAATATTCCAGACTTTTGCAAAATTTGTTTATCCATTAGCCATACATGGAAAGAATGCAGGCAAAATAAAATGGGGGTTCTAAAAAGGAGGGCGATGAGAAAAGGGGGAAATAAACCAGCTTGGATGGTGGGAAGGTTTTGGGTAAGCCTCAAAAAGAAGCTATTGGAGTTAATGTACCTCTTAAGATAATTCAGAAATGTTTACAAGTTGATTTAAATTAACAGGAACACCGTGCGATGGTTGAAAATATGACTTCAGCTCAGGGTCAACCGGAGGGAACTTCGGTTCCTCCAGTGGGGTTGATAGAATATAATATAGGGGAAGATGTTCCTTCACCATAGGCTACACAGAAGCAAGCATTAGCTTCTAATGGTAGGGAGGAATAAGTTTCTATAGCTGTGGATGAAACTTCTGTCATTGAGAAGGGAGGCAAGAGCTTGGTGAAAGACTTGCAACCTATTGATTTGATAGTGGATATAGGACCTAGCAGTCATACGCCATTAGTGGATGGAGTCTTAGAGAAGGTTACTTCGTCCGATTCTATGAGTAGTCATGAAATCTCAGGAGCTAATTCTGGTAAAACTGATCATGCTTCTGGGCAAGGCAAGTTTTGGGCTGACAATTCTGATAGTGATGAGGAGGTTACTATAGTTAGTAAGGAAATAAAGTCTCCTGCTATTCAGACTCCTACTATATTACTAAACAAATGGGGTAGGAAAGCTCGTGGGGGCGGAAGGGGAAAGGGACAGGCCTTTAGGGGCACAGGACATCAAAATCCCTTTAGAAATCGTTAATGAAGGTTATATACTGGAATTGTAGAGGCATTGCAAATACCTCTATTAAACAGTTTCTATTTAATTTTTGTAATTCTATTTGACCATATTTTCTTTATTTGGCTGAACCGATGGTTCCTTTCGATGATGCTTGGCATCATCGACGAATGGCAAGTTTGCGTTTTATAGCACAAAACTATAGGGATCTCCCATCTTTATAGATTTTTGCTACTGACTCTTTCAATCCGGTTAATATTATTTATGGGGGTCAACATGTTAGTTTTGAAGTTCTAGGGTCAAGTCAAAGATAGTTATTATAGTTTGTGTATGGTAGCAATTCGATTAATGAGAGATGGGAGTTATGGGGGGATTTAATTGGACTTGTGCCGGGGTGCCCTTGGCTTGTGATTAGCAATTTTAATGTAGTTCACGGCGAGCATGAGAAGAAGGGGGGAACTATTAATATGCTAGCTTGCAGGGATTTTAATAAATTCTCTAATGGAGCAGGTTTGGCTGATCTTACTCTACAAGGCGCGAAATTCACTAGGACTAATGGTCCTAGGGGGGACAATAATATTCAGTGTCTTCTTGATCATGCTATGGTCAAATTAGATTTTTTAAATCACTAGGATAACATTCGGTGCCAAGCCCTTTCTCGACATCATTCAGATCATAATTCAATTTTTGTAAATTGCTAGATTGGGGAGGTTAGCTTTTCTCGGTTTCTTTTTCAAAGTATGTGGCTTACACATGTTGATTTTTATGATTTTGTTTCTATTAATTGGCCTAATCATGTTAATTTACCACCGATGCAAGCTTTCTCTTTTAAGCTTAAGTTTATGCGAAGTCAACTGTGAATCTAGAATAAAAATGTATTCGGGAATTTGCAACAATGGGTAGATGTTTGTCAACAGAATTTGCACGAAATTCACTCTGAAATTGAATAGGGGGTTCTTAAGGATGAATTAGTGTAGTGGGAAGTACAAGCTCATGCTAATTTAGACATTGTCTTAAATCAGCATGAAATCTTTTTACAGGATAAGGGAAGGCTGAGCTGGCTGCATTTAGGGGATAGGAATTCTGAATTTTTTCATCGGCATACGAGAATGAGAAGGGTTAATAAGGGGCTAGTGTCGCTTAACATTAATGGTTCTATCACTGCAGATAGGGAGGTAATCTCTCAACATGTAGTTGATTTTTATAGTAATTTATTTTGTGATTCGGGGGGTGTTAGTCCACAATTTAATCGTATTCATGATGTTGTTCCTTCACTTGTATCAACGGAGGAGAATGATGAGCTTACTAGAAAACCGACGGCAGATGAGATTCGTCTGGTTATTATGGGTATGAATAGGGATAGCGCACCGGGTCCCAATGGTTTTACTAGAAAATTTTATCAATCATTTTGGAGTTTCATCGGTGATTATGTCTGTCGATGTGTATGGTGGTTTTTTGAATACAGTAAGATGACTAAGGGTTTTAATTCCAGTGTAATGATGCTTATTCCGAAGGTTGACAGAGCTAATTGTATTGAGCAATTTCGTCCCATTGTTTGTTCCAATTTTGTTCTAAAAATAGTAACTAAAATTCTCGCTAATCGGTTAGGAGTTGTGGCTGCCCGTATTATCTCCAAGCAATAATATAGGTTTATTCAGGGAAGGAAAATTAGTCATAGCATCGCTCTCGCCTCAGAGGGCATCAATGTTCTAGATAATCGGGAGTTCGAGGGACGTATGGCCTTGAAAGTGGACATTTGCAACGCTTTTGATACCCTAAATTGGGATTTTCTGCTGGACATTTTGAAATGCTTTGGATTCTCAACTCAATATTAGGATTGGATTGCTGAAATTCTTTCATCCTGTTGAATTTCTTTAAACATTAATGGAAAGTTAACAGGTTATTTCTCTTGCTCTAGGGGAGTGCATCAGGGAGATCCTTTATCTCCTTTAATGTTTTGTATTGCAGAGGAATTTCTTAGTCTTTCGATATCGCACCTTATGCAAGAGGGATCTTTCTCCGCAATGACGTACACCTCTGACTCTTTTTTTCCCTCGCATTTACACTATGCTGATGATGTGGTAATTTTTGGAGCTGCTACAAAACGGAATTTCAATGTTTTGAAACATTTGTTTGATGAGTATGCGGCTATGTTGGGATAAGTTGTGAACTGGGGGAAATCGTGTGTTTACTTCGGTAAGGGTGTTATTATAGCAAGGTCTAGGCAACTTGCAAACATTCTTGGGGTGACAAGATTGGATGATCCATTTCCATATCTTGGTGTGCCACTTTTCAAAGGTATCCCTCGCCGTTCTGCTTTGAGGGCATTGGCGGATAGAATTTTAAGTAAATTTGTTGGGTGGAAAGGCAATTCATTGTCAATGGCTGGGCGTATTTATTTGGTTAAATCGATCATCCAGAGCTCTTTTATTCATTCATTCTCAGTTTATTTATGGCCTACGAGTCTTCTAAAGGAATTAGATAAAGCTATTTGTAATTTTGTTTGGAAAGGATCGATAACCGGGAAAAAGCTAGTTTCGATGCCATGGAGTATTTGTTGTAAATCTTTAAAAACTAGGGGACTTGGTATTAAATGTCTCAAAACATTTAAGCAGGCTCTTCTTGGTAAGATGGCATAGGATGTCTTGGAAGGCAAAGAACATGAGGCTTCTATTCTAAAGAGGAGATTCATGTGCAAATCGAGTTTCGCTCGTCGTAATCAATTTTTTTTCATCTATTTGGAGCTCTATTAAAAACATTTGTTGAACTGTAAGAGAGAGCTCCTTTTGGCTACTGTCTGGTGGTGAGAGTGTTAGCTTTTGGTTTGACAATTGGTGCGAGGAAAGTTTGGCCTCGAGGTTGAATTTTATGAAAACAGATAGAATTTGTCATAGCGGTGCAGTAGCGGATTATTTAATGGCGAATGGATGGAATTTACCGGATGAAATCCTAGCTGATGTTAGAACAAAATTCTGAATTTACATAGACTTTAGAATGGAGAGGATGTTTGTATTTGGAGGCCTGAAGTGGATGGGGTTTTTAGTATCGAAGGGGTCTATGCTTTTTTGCAAAACTAGAGGGATACGGTTCCTTGGTATAACTTCATTTGGATAGCATTTCTGCCACCTTCACGTTTAACTTTATGTTGGAGGGTTATTCATGGTAGAATTTCTATGGATGATAAGCTTCGTAGAAATGGAATTCACGTCGTCTCAATTTGTTCGTTGTGTGGGACTAGCAATGAGACCTTGGATCATCTTTTTCTACATTACCCTTTTACGAGTGCCATTTGGAATGCTTTGGGGAATTTCTTTAGATGAACTATGGATACATCTAATGGAGTCAATGTTTTAATTGAAAAGGCTCAAGACCATTGGTGCGGATCCCAATTGTTTGTTGTTTGGAATGCGGCGATTGTTACGGTGTTTTGGATTATCTGGAAAACTCGTAATGACTCTTGTTTCCGTAATAAAATTCCTAACATTGGGGCATGTTTATGTCTTTTATGGAAGTCTATAAAAGAGGTGGAATTCTTTAGGAGTGGCTCCACGAAAATTGTTTCTGATTTTGGGATCCTTAAAAAGTTGGGTTTCCAAATTTTGCCGAAAAAAAGGGAGAAAATAATTCATGTTGCATGGGTTCCCCCTCCACTGTCTTTCATGAAGGTTAACATTGATGGTTCTGCCCTTGGCTCCCCGAGTGTTACAGGTTATGGCGGGTTGTTTCCTAATGGTAGGGGCTTCCCTCATGCAGCTTTCACTGGCAGAATTTCTTCTGCCTATGCATTTGAGGCTGAATCAAGGGCAGCCTTAGTTGCAATTGGCAAGGCATTTTGCAAAGGATGGAACCATTTGTGGGTTGAGACAAATTCAAGCTATGTGGTTCAGGCACTCAAAACCAAAGAGTTGGCAATCCCTTGGTCTTTGCATTTTCTTTGGGAAGAATCATATAGCACATAATTCAGATGTCTTTATTGGTGACACATATTTATCGAGAAGGTAATGGAGCTGCCAATGAATTGGCGAGGCATGGAGTTGATAACAGAGAAAGCTGGTCGGATTCACACCCCGATTTCATTAATTTGTTTATAGCTTCAGATTTTGTTTCTAGACCGAATTATTGGTTTGTTTCATGACTTTGTAATGACTTCATTTTTTATTTTATTTAATGAAAGAGGGGTGGGTGTTTTGTAGGCAAGCAGAGGCATCAACCTAGTTGGGACCTCCACCCCGAAATTTTCACCCACTCCGAACTTTTAGCCTTTGGAGGGACACACTTTCTCTCTGGGGGTTTTTTAAAAAAAAAAACTCTAATCATACGTAGACTTTATAATATTTTTTTAACAAAACCAACTTAATTCTAAAATTTTTGTGCTTACTTTAAATACAAAGAAAATCATCCCCACATGATGAATGTAACTCGAACCTAAGAACTCTAGAGGTCACAAATTCAGTCTTACCCACTAGGCTAATTAGATTTTCTCGAATATTAGTTTTGCCTTCTAAAAGTGTTACAGTATTATTGATTCTGCTTTTACATAGATTCACTACCATTATCGTCGTCGGTTTACTATTGTCGTTGTTGATCTCTCCTTCGTTGAAATTGTGCCCTACCAGAGTTCAAATCTTCACTATGCCACTGCTCAAAGATGTAGTCAGATGATTTGATCAGAATCACTTTTGACTCGCATTGTTCACGGATATATATAATTCCATCTTTTGCATGCTTCGCAAAATTCATAATTGTCTATCTTATTTTAGAGATAGATATTGCCAGATAACAATCACAACCATTGTCACTAAAAGTGAGGTTTTATTCCTATAAGAATATCTTCTATGGAATTTCTTAAGCACTTAGCCTCATTATAATCAACCTTAAAGCAACTCACTGAGATTGTAGTTTGCTTAGTTGATTCGCATTTTATTATTTCACCACAAATAGTGAAAACATAAACACTATTATAATTTGTCTCATTTGAATCATAGTTTGTCTCATCCGAATCAAAGATTCAATTAACATCATTGTACATTTTAAGTACAATGAATATCCATAATATAAAATATCATAGCTCATGGTATCTCTCAAGTGTTCCACCACAAACAATTTGAATATTTCATTCATACGAGATTCTCACAGAATAAAAATCCAAACTTCATATGAAGTTTCTCAATAGTGTTCTTGTATTACAAAACATTCTCATTCATCCGTATGATTCCAGTACCAATATAAGATTATATATTATTCTCCATTTACTCTCTCAACAAAATAAATAAGGTAATATAGATAAGAATAATTTTGAAACTTAGTTGAAAACTTAATATAAGAAAAACTTTACTTTCTCTACCAGTGAAAAAGAAGTTGGAAAAAGTCTTATCTCTGCGTACAACACCCTTTTATATAAAAAAATGAATTAATAATATAACTTTTATTAATTCAAAAATACAAATAAATAATATCCATAAATATCTTTCTTTGGTTTTATAATAGGTCTCTAGGTAACATCTCAAAATCGAACATATACACTAGAGATATTCTTTTAGCCATTTCTCTCATGTGCATGCAAGCCCATTTTGGCCTCTCTCATAATTTAACTAGCCCATTATGCCAAGCACAATTTTCAACAAAATATAAAGTATGAAAAACCTTCTCTTGAAACAACTCCAATTTTTCAACACAATGAAAAATAATAAATTCTCCTTTTTCTCAAAATCGGGAAGGAAAAACCAATCAAGACACCCCACACTTTTGAAATTTTCATATTAGAAGGAAAGCTCTCTTTTAATTCATAGGGTGTCTTAAAAGTTTTTGTATCAACACAAAGACCATATATATCAACACTTAATATCTTAAACAAAAATTCAATATATTTTCTCATTATAAAAATATGCATATTATTCTCAATTTTCTTCTGTCACTCCTCTTTCAAAATACATAACAATAACCAATTGTTTATGATGAAAATCGAATGAATTCAAAATGAATTCATACCTTTTTATGTGCTCAAGATCGTAAACTAGATTAAGGGAATGCAAAGTCATTGACTAACCCACGGTATGTTGGGATTAAGTCGTTTTCCACAACTTCTACAAGATTTTGGCAAAGAACGATGGACGAGACAAGTTCTCAGTGTTTTCAGGAGACAGAATGTGTTGGTATGTATATGAAAATGGAAAAATGAATTTTCCCACTCACATGCATGCAATGCATGTGTGGTGCATTTATATAGGTATTAAAATTTGATTTAGTGCAATCAAGCCATTAAACTCTTGATTATTTGCAATTAAATCCTTAAAGTTCAATAACTTTTTGATTAAGTCCTTCGACTTATTTAATTCTCCAATTTGATGCAATTACCCAAATTAGATCGGATCATTTGACCCAATTGATCCGCTCACGGGCGGATCGGGTATTTCCAACATCTCCCACTCACACTTGACGAGTCACATTCCATACAAGGTTATTATATCTTCTTTATCGTGCGAAGTCGTGCGACCAGCATACTATCAGAAACACTTTGTCTTGCACCTGCTTGGGTCTGCCAAGACTATCCTAAGTGGTAATTAACCAAGTAGATTATCATATTGTATCCAGAATATCTTGAACCTGTTAGGGTCTTCCAAGACAATTCTGATTAGTACTTAACCACATAGATTAAACTATAATATTATTAATAATATCACATTGATATATTGCACGTATGATTTACCCTAGATTGGTCGTCAACCATCCACTTCCACATCTTTTGGGATCTCAGAAGCCTTAATCTGTTATTCACTATCTTACCACAATGGTGAGATAGGCATGCCGGTGAATCAACAGAACTTTGATGAATGTACATTGCCCATATCTTCCTTTCAAGTTCATCCATTCCGTGAAGAACTAATTTGGACTACCAGCCAATCTCTCCCAGATCAAATCAAATCATTATCTCTCAGAGATTGATCAAATTTTCCTTGCTAGTAACTCAATAGTAATGACGGTAAGGTCCAAAAAACCCATTGTTAATGGACTCTCACATTAGAGAAGTTGAGATTCTTGTACTACGTACAAACTTCCCATCTCATGGTCGCTAAGCACACATTATCTTGAGAACGCACTCCTCCACTTTGATAATGTGCCATTATGTTCTTTCCTTTTACCCTTACAAAGAAGCGCATATCTTATCACATTAACTAACATCATGTAAAGGTTTTGGCTACAATGCACCTCGGCATTTTACCTTGTTCTACTCCAAGAACTACCTTTAGCTATTCAGATAGATCATGACCTATCATCATGTAAACTACACAATTCTTTCCCCGATTCCTTCTTCGATTCGTTACACATTATTTCATACAATGTGACTTTCCTTGTTACTTAAGCAAGTTGATTCACAATTTTGAACAGGCTCCCGAATCATACACACTATGCTCAAAATCAATCTTATCCTACTCTATACCTTCGTGGTAACATTAGGGTGAACACCCATGTGAGCAGGCTACTTCTCTATCTGACATGCTATGAATGACAAATAACATATGTACATAAAATATATACCCACATGTACATTGCTCATATTACAAAACTAATTTATATCATCATGCTATCATTCACGATTTGAAGGGTATAATAAATGAGATGATAATCTATGTGTATTTAACCCTTTGATGTATTTCACATATACATCTTTGGAGACATGCTACGTAAACAAATATACAGGCATGTAATACGGAGACAAATGCCTCATGTTGACCTCTCCTCGTGCACTTAAGTCTATAACTAATTGATAATTGATTTTGATATGTTTATACCTCTACTGATATTTTGAGTCTATGGAATAAGCTACGGATATTTGACTATTACTTGTAAATAGCCAATTGTTGTTTGGAGCACATAGCATAAAATGACTCACTAGTCACCCTAGCCAAATAACCTATTAGACCATGGCTGGAAAAAACAAATTCAGCTATGGTCTTAGCCAATATGCGTCTGAGTATCCTATAAGATCTACTTCCTTAGCATGATACATCATAGCAGAATCAACGATCCCATCCAAGTATCTCACAATTTCTTAATAGTATTCCAGTTCTTTGCTACTGGAATAAATCAATATTTACTTGTAATGCACACAACATAATAAATTTTAGGTATGGAGTATGACATAGCACATATGATGTTTCCATTAATGCTAGTATATGGTACTATTTCCATATCTTCCCACCATTTGGGAGTTTTGGACAATTGCTTTTACAAAGAAACTATATTCTTAGTCATAGGAATACTTATGGGTTTAAAGTTTTGTATATAGATACTTTTCCAACTCTTTTTGTGAAAGATTCTTGAGACAAAGATACTTGTTATCTTTTCTATCCATTGAGATCTTGATCCCACGAATAAATGCAAACTTACCACAACTTACATCTCAAAGTTACTCGATAATCATTCCTTCATTTCAATGTTATTTATATGGTGGTCCTCATTTACCATCGAATACCATGACCTTAGAACCACATGAGATCACAAATTGACTTATTCAATTATACAAACCTTGTAATTGCAAATCATTTGGGCAAAACTATATAGATATCTCATGACAATTCTCCATTGAGACTAGAAGTTTATACATTCATTTGATATAATTCTAAGGCAAATTATAACCACTAAAGTTAGTACAATCTTATAGATGTAAATCTCAAAACTGAAAAGAAAACATTCTCAAAATATACTTATCGGTATGAGTGTACGTATTCTTTAACTATAAGCCAAGTGCTTTTATTTTATCTTAAGAATCCACGTGCTCTCAATAACTTTATGTCCTTCAGGCATTTCAAATTAATTCTTCCTCCATCATACATAACTATTCATCTCCCTTTAAACACTTAATTTTTAGGGTGGAACAATTTTCCATTTTGGCTGCTTAGGCTCAAAGTCTTCATAAATATATCTCATATATTTATCGTAACTCAGAATTCTTTCCTTTAAGCTCATTTTTCTACTCACACTTGGATCAGAAATTTTGTAATGATCTAAGCTCCCACTCTAGCTAGAAACATTGACTCCCATTTGGATCAATAACATCGTTGGGTTCTCGGCTCTCCCATGAAACACAATCCCTTTGGTTAAAATGATCATTATGATCTACTTCGTTTGAATTACTTTACCTTGAAGAAACATCCAAAACATTAGGTTCAAGAGTCTTATTAAAAGGAAACATTTTTGCCTAAAACCCTCAATCTTGAAAACTCATTTTCTAAGAATTCAACATTTTGTGATTCAAATTCTATAATCGATCTTTCCTTATTCTCTCCTACAAAAACATATCCTTTTAATATGTTAGAGTATCTCAATAGACACTCTTTCTACCTTTTGGGCCTAATTTCCCTAAATTACATGAGGTAGTGTATGTGTAAGCAATACAACCCTACGGTTGTAAATAAGATAACCTTGGTTTTCTTCTAGTCTATATTTCATACGTAATGGAAGAGTCAAAATTTAGAGGGTACTCGGTTTGGTACATATACCTAACCATTTCAAGAAGAAGCTTATTCTTCTTTTAGACTCAATATTACTACGGAGGATAGGGAATAAACAACTAATGTTTAGTCCTATATTCATCACATATAGCTCTAAGTATAACTAAAAAGTACTCTTTACCACTTCAGTTTCAATACTTACATCCAAGTCCAGTTGATTTGCTATGAGATTCATAAATCTTTTAATAGCTAAAAGCTTTAGATTTATGGAAAATCAAGTAGTTGATGCCATAACGAGTATGGTCATCAATCAGTGTGATGAAACATTAGGCCTATGCATTACCCTCATGTCCATTAAACCACAAATTGTTGGAAATTTATTTGGTTTTATTTTCAAAGAAATAAAATAAGTTTTGTTTTATGTTACAATGGAAGTTTTTGTAACGACCCGAAATTTTTAAACTAAATTTTATTGAGGTATAAAGGTATAAAATAATATGGATATTATGAATTTCCATATTTTAACATTTTTCTTTTATGTCATTAGATAAGAAATAAGAGTTAATTAAGTTAGATGGATGATTTAGGCATTTAATTATTTGTTCAAGGGCTTTATTGAAAATTGAAAAAAAAATCATATAATCATAATCCTAATCCTATACGTATAATCCTCTCTTCTTTCTCCCCTTCATCTTCAACTTTTTAAGGTTTGGATGAATAGTAACCTGAATTTGAGGTGAGTGATTTTTGATGAAATTAAAGCTTAATTAGTAGAATTCATGGTAGATTAAGCATATTTATGGTATTAGGAAGTTTATTTATACAATATCTTGATAGAATTATATATGGCTATTATAGAGGAAGCTAGTGCAAGCAAATCAAAGGCAAAAGAGGCAGAAGAGAGCTAGAATGAGTTTAGAAAAAGGTTTGTATCTCTAATATCGATTTCTCGGTTTTTCAAAAAAATTTTAGATTTGTATCTCTGTTTTGTTTTAATATTTTCTCTTCTTATATAAATCCAATTTGAATGATTATTGATTCTATTAATATGTACAGAAAGTAAGGAACATATGTTCAAAAGAAACCTTGTTGTATTTCATGTGAAATTTTCATTTGAAGTTGAGTCATGAAATCTGTTTTCAGAAAATCTCAGCTTTGTACACTGTTTAGTATTTTGATCATAACTTTGGTTATACAATTTGGATTTCTGTGATTCTGGTGGATTTGAAAATCTGAGACATGTGGCTAATTATGTTTAGACAAAACTTCTTCAATTGGATGATGTTTTAATAGTGAACAATGCAGGGGACGTCAGGTCACGAAATTTGGATATTTTTGGAAAATATGAATGTTGATTTTATTGTGTTTTAATTGAAGTTTGATGCTTTGAAATTTAGGATTTGAATTTCTTAATTATTGAAGTTATGTTGAATTATGTTTGATGGTTTATACTGGAATTTTTAAGATGTTACTTTGATTTATTGCCCTTATTAAACGAGTAGAATAAGGGTGAGGGTAGATTGGGGCTAATAAAGGGGGGTACAGTACTGTACAAACAATTGAAGCTTTAACTTCGGGCTTCGGCCTGTATTCTGATAAAAATTTATTAATATTGAAGCTTCAGCTTTAGGCTTGATCGATATATTGATTTAGAAGCTTCGGCTTTGGGCTTGACCGATATATTGATTTTGAAGCTTCGGCTTCGGGCTTGACCAATACATTGATATTGAAGCTTCGGCTTCGGGCTTGTTTGCTCCCGTATCCATTTTACCGTTATTCATGACTTGTTTACTTTGGGCAATATATGGTTAATGTGTTTGGAAAAATTAGATATAAATTTGATTGTACTTTGAAAGGTTTATAATATAAGTTTTGTGTTTTGGTTTCATAAAGTTGTTTAATTTGTTTTTGACTAATGAACATACTTTGTTTCTATTTTAAAGTGTTAAAAATGTTTAAAGTTGTTGTCGGTAAATCTACTGAAATTATTGTCGGTAAATTTTCATTCTTTAATCACAATGTTTATGCTTTGATAGATCTCGGTTCATCTCATTCATATATATGTACTCCATTAGCACAAGAGAAAGGGTTACATGTAGAAGAATTAGAAGAAAATATTAAAGTGACTAATCCTTTAGGAAACAGTGTGATAGTAAACAAAGTGTATATAAATTGCCCTATTATGATTCAACATCAACTTTTCCATGCAAATTTAATTGAGTTACCTTTCCGAGATTACAATGTTATCTTGGGAATGGATTGGTTATCAGAACATCGAGCTGTGGTGGATTGCAAAAATAAAAGAATGTCACTTCAAGTTTTTGATGGAGAAGAAGTAGTTATCGTGGGGGGAAAGATTAAATTGTCTCTGTAACATAATTTCTTTTATGAAGACTAAAAGACTGGTTAGGAAGGGATGTCAGGCCTACCTAATCTTTGCTCTAGAATTGAAGAAAGGTGATTTAGAATTACAGAATATTCCTATGGTATATGATTTTCTTGATGTATTTCTAGAAGAACTACTGGGGTTGCCACCAAAAAGAGAGGTAGAATTCATAATTGATGTGTTGCCGGGTACCGCACCAGTATCCAAAGCACCATACAGATTGGCACCTACTAAACTGAAAGAGTTGAAGATCTAGTTGCAAGAATTGTTAGACAAAGGATTCATATGCCCGAGTATATCCCTATAGGGTGCACCAGTGTTGTTTATTAAGAAGAAAGATGGGTCGCTTTGATTATGTATTGATTACAGGGAGTTGAATAAATTGACAGTGAAGAACAAGTATCCATTGCCAAGGATTGAAGCCTTATTTGATCAACTCAAAGGTGCCAAATACTTCTCCAAGATTGATTTGAGATCGAGTTACTATCAGATGAGTGTGAAAGATGATGACATTGCAAAGATAGGTTTCCAAACCAGATATGGGCACTAAGGATTTTTGGTGATGCCATTTAGTCTTACTAATGCACCAGCAACATTGATGGACCTTATGAACCGTGTCTTTTACTTATATTTAGACAAGTTTGTAGTGGTTTTCATTGATGACATTTTGGTGTATTCTAAGTCACGGGAAGAGCATGATCAACATTTACAGATAGTCTTCCAAACTTTGAGGGAAAATAAATTCTATGCCAAACTTGGCAAATGTGAGTTTTGGCTTGAAGAAGTTTCTTTCTTAGGCCATGTTGTTTCTGCAGAAGGAATTAAAGTGGATCCTAAAAAGATAGAAGTTGTTATCGAATGGAAACCACCAAAGAACCCTACAGAAGTTAGAAGTTTCCTTGGCTTAGTAGGTTATTACAGAAGATTTGTGAAGGGATTTTTTGTCATTACTGCCCCATTGACGAAACTACTTCAAAAGAATGAAAAATTTGAGTGGAATGACAAGTGCCAAGAGAGTTTTGAGAAGTTGAAGGCAATGTTGACAAAAGCACCCACCTTACTCAACCAGAGCCTGGAAAAGACTTTGTAATCTATAGTGATGCTTTGCATAATGGTCTTGGGTGTGTTTTGATGCAAGAAGGTAAAGCGATTGCATATGCTTCCAGGCAATTGAAGAATCATGAAAGGAATTATCCTGCTTATGATTTGGAAATGGCTGCAATAGTCTTTGCCTTGAAAATTTGGCGACACTATCTTGATGGAGAAAAATGTTATATTTACACAGATAAAAAAAGCTTGAAATATTTGCCAACAAAGAAGGAGTTGAATTTAAGGCAAAGAAGGTGGATGGAATTCATTAAAGATTATGATTGTCTTATTGATTACCATCCAGGAGGGGCTAATGTAGTGGCAGATGCTCTCAGAAGAAAGATAATGATGGCACTAAGGGCTATGAATATGGGGTCAGCTCTTACCAGTGGTGGAGCCTTAATTACAGAATTAAAGATTCAACCTGTACTACTACAATAGGTTAAGCAAGCACAAAATGAAGATGATGACTTGAAGGTCATTCGAGCAAGGACACAAGTGGGTATCGTAGACAACTATATGCTTCGAGAAGATGGGTGTCTATATTTTAAAGATAGACTATGTGTGCCAAACAATGAAGAATTGAAGAAGAATATCTTACATGAGGCACATAGTAGTCCTTATACGATCCATCCAGGAGCAAATAAGATGTACCAAAATTTGGAGAGCCATTATTGGTGGAATGGAATGAAGAAAGACATTACTAACTATGTTGCTCAATGTCTAACTTGTCAACAGGTGAAAGCTGAGCATCAACTTCCTTCTGGATTGTTGTAACCAATAACAATTCTAGAATGGAAATGGGAAAGAATCACGAATGACTTCGTGATGTCTTTACCACTTACACAGAAGAAACATGATGCAGTGTGGGTTGTTGTAGATAGATTGACAAAGTTTGCCCACTTTCTTCCAGTTAGGATGAATTATTCACTTGATAGGTTGGCTCAGTTATATGTAGATGAGATAGTGCGGTTACATGGAGTACCTATTTTAATCATTTCTGACCGAGATCCAAGATTTACTTTGAAATTTTTGAAGAAGTTACAAGAAGCCTTAGGTAGTAAACTTCATTTCAGTACTTCATTTCATCCTCAAACAGATGGTCAATCTGAAAGAGTAATTCAAGTGTTGGAAGACATGATGAGAAGTTGTATCATTGAATTTGAGGGAAGTTGGGATAAGTATTTGTCCCTCATGGAGTTTTCCTGTAACGAATCGAAATTTCTAAAAATTTGCTTATAATAAATTACTATAGTATTAAAATATCATGGAAATTATTTTTGTAGTTATTATTATTGTTATTGGATATAAGGCACGGAGAAATAAGAGTTAATTAAATAAGAGGGATGAATTGGGCATTTAATTATTTGTTCAAGGGCATTATTGGAAATTAAAAAAAAATATACATACATAACATATCCAATATCTTCTCTTCTCTTCTTCACCTTCATCATTTCCTTCCTTCTTCCTATTCTTTAACCAAATTTTTTACTAATCTAAAAACTTCCGATTTCTTCGATTCAACTTCGATTTCTTGTTAGAAATCGATCCCTAAGCCCTCTATCATCATCAATTTCAGTGAATCAAGACTAGAAGAGGAGGATTTCAGATATTAAGATTCGGATGAATAGTAACCTGAATTTGAGGTGAGTGATTTTTGGTGAAATTAAAGCTTAATTAGTAGAATTTATGGTAGATTAAGCATATTTATGGTATTAGGAAGTTTATTTATACAATATCTTGATAGAATTATATACAGCTGTTGTAGAGGAAGCTAGTGCAAGCAAATCAAAGGCAAAAGAGGTAGAATAGAGCTAGAAAGAGCTTAGAAAAAGGTTTGTGTCTCAAATTTCGATTTCTCCATTTTTCGGAAAAATTTCCAGATTTGCATCCCTATTTTGTTTTAATGTTTTCTCTTGTTATATAAATCCGATTTGAATCATTCTTGATTCTATTGATATCTACAAAAAGTAAGAAATATATGTTCAGAAGGAACCTTGTTTGAATTTTGTTTGTTTTCAATGTGAAATTTTCGTTTGAAGTTGAGTCATGATATCTGTTTTTCGGAAAATCTCAGCTTGGTATACTGTTTAGTATTTTGATCATAACTTTGGTTATAAAATTTGGATTTCTATAATTCAGGTGGCTTTGGAAAGCGAAGACATGAGTCTAATTATGTTTAGAAGAAAGTTCTTCGATTGGATGATGTGTTAATAGTGAAAAATGCAGGGGAAGTCAGGTTACGAAACCTGGAAAAAAATTCTGGAAAGTATGAATATTGATTTTATTGAGTTTTAATTGAAGTTTGATGCTTAAAAATTTGGGATTTGGATTTCTTAATTACTGAAGTTATGTTGAATTATGATTGATGGTTTATACTGAAATTTTTAAGATGTTACTTTGATTTATTGCCCTTATTAAACGAGTAGAATACGGGTCAGGGTAGATTGGCGCAATAAAGGGGGGTACAGTACCGTACAAACAATTGAAGCTTTGGCTTCGGGCTTTGGCCGATATTATGATATATATATATATATATATATATATATATATATATATATATATATATATATATATATATATATATATATATATATATATATATTTTGATATTGAAGCTTTGGCTTCGAGCTTGACCGATGTATTGATTTTGAAGCTTCGGCTTCGGGCTTGACCGATATATTGATTTTGAAGCTTCAGCTTCGGGCTTGATCGATACATTGATATTGAAGCTTCGGCTTCGGGCTTGTCCACTCCCGTATCCATTTTACCGTTATTAAGGACTTGTTTACTTTGGGCAATATGTCGTTAAAGTGTTTGGAAAAATTGGATACAAATTTGATTGTACTTTGAAAGGATTACTATATAAGTTTTGTGATTTGGTTCCATAAAGTTGGTTAATTTATTTTTGACTTATAAATGTACATTGTTTCTATTTTAAAAATGTTCAAAGTTGTTATATTTCTTTTATGGACACCACTGAGCAAATTGCTTAGTGTGTAGTTTTTTTTCTACACGTAGGTGGGGAACTTGTAGATAGCTTGGACCAAAGTTGAATAAGTGGATCAGCTTGAAGAGCAAATAAGGAAAGACTCGAGGTGGATTTGTAATTTAATTTAATATTATGGTTTGTAGAATAATGGCATGTACTAGATAGTGTGAGAAATGTAACGTGGCATTGAGAAATATTTGGAGAATAATTTGGAGTTGGAAACATTATATTTGTATTTGTACATATTAAATCTATAAGTATTGAACTTCATATAGTGGAGTAGAGTTGTTCATTGGGTGAGTATAGTTACTGTGGCACTCCCTATAAAGGGGGTGTTTCATTTCCTATAATAACAGCTATCAGTCAAGCATACAAATGGCGCCATATGAAGCATTGTATGGAAGAAAATGTCAAACTCCATTATATTAGAGCGAGCTTAGTGAAAACAAGATTGTGGGAGTGGATTTGATTCAGGAGACAAAGGAGAAGGTAAAACTTATTCAAGAGAGATTGAAGGCTGAAACGGATAGATAAAAATTTTATGCTGATCTAAAAAGAAAGGACATTACTTATGAAGTGGGGGATAAAGTATTTTTCAAAGTATCTCCTTGGAAGAAAGTCCTGCAATTTGGCAAGAAAGGAAAGCTCAGTCTGAGATTCATTGGCCCATATGAGGTTATAGAGAAGGTTAGACCGGTAGCTTATCGGTTGGCACTACCCCCGACGACACTCAACAAAATTCATAATATGTTCCATGTGTCGATGTTAAGGAGATACAAATTAGATCCATCACATATCTTATTTCCTGATGTCGTGGAAATTGAACCCGACCTGACGTATAAGGAGGAACTGGTACAAATCTTGACAAGAGAAGTTAAATAATTGAGAAACAAGTCTATTCCATTGGTAAAAGTACTTTGGAGGAATCATAAGGTTGAAGAAGCAACTTGGGAACCGGAGGATACAATGAAAACTCAATATCCGCAACTGTTTTTTGGTAATTTTTGGGATAGAAATTCGTAAGAGGGGGAGAATTGTAATGACCTGAAATTTTTAAACTAAATTTTATTGAGGTATAAAAGTATAAAATAATATGGATATTATAAATTTCCATATTTTAACATTTTTCTTTTATGTCATTAGATAAGAAATAAGAGTTAATTAAGTTAGAGGGATGGTTTCTGCATTTAATTATTTGTTCAAGAGCATTATTGGAAATTGAAAAAAAAATCATATAATCATAATCCTAATCCTATACATATAATCCTCTCTTCTTTCTCCCCTTCATCTTCAACTTCTTCACCTCATCCTTTATCAAAATTCTCCCTAGCCTAAAAATTTCCGATTTCTTCGATTCAACTTCAAATTCTTGTTAGAAATCGATCTTTAAACCTTCTATCATCATCAATTTCAGTGAATCAAAGTTAGAAGAAGAGAATTTCACTTTTTAAGTTTTGCATGAATAGTAACCCGAATTTGAGGTGAGTGATTTTTGATGAAATTAAAGCTTAATTAGTAGAATTCATGGTAGATTAAGCATATTTATGGTATTAGGAAGGTTATTTATACAATATCTTGATAGAAATATATATGGCTATTTTAGAGGAAGCTAGTGCAAGAAAATCAAAGGCAAAAGAGGCAGAAGAGAGCTACAACGAGTTTAGAAAAAGGTTTGTGTCTCTAATTTCGATTTCTCGGTTTTTCGGGAAATTTCCAGATTTGTATCCCTGTTTTGTTTTAATGTTTTCTCTTGTTATATTAATCCGATTTGAATGATTCTTGATTCTATTGATATCTACAAAAAGTAAGGAATATATGTTCAGAAGAAATCTTGTTGAATTTCGTTCATTTTCAATGTGAAATTTTCATTTGCAGCTGAGTCATGAAATTTGTTTTCAGAAAATCTCAGCTTTGTACACTATTTAGTATTTTGTTCATAACTTTGGTTATACAATTTGGATTTCTGTGATTCTGGTGGATTTGGAAATCTGAAACATGTGGCTAATTATGTTTAGAAGAAATTGCTTCGATTTGATGATGTTTTAATAGTGAAAAACACAGGGGAAGTTAGGTCGTGAAATATGGAAATTTCTAGAAAATATGAATGTTGATTTTATTGTGTTTTAATTGAAGTTTGATGCTTTAAAATTTAGGATTTGAATTTTTTAATTACTGAAGTTATGTTGAATTATGTTTGATGGTTTATATTGGAATTTTTAAGATATTACTTTGATTTATTGCCCTTATTATATGAGTAAAATACGGGTCAGGGCAGATTGGCGCCAATAAAGCGGGGTATAGAACTGTACAAACAATTGAAGCTTTGGCTTTGGGCTTCGGTCGGTATTCTTATAAAAATATATTGATATTGAAGTTTTGGCTTTAGGCTTGATCGATATATTGGTTTTGAAGCTTCGGCTTCGGGCTTGACCGATACATTGATATTGAAGCTTCGGCTTCGGGCTTGTCCGCTCCCGTATCCATTTTACCGTTATTCATGACTTGTTTACTTTGGGCAATATATGGTTAATGTGTTTGGAAAAATTGGATATAAATTTGATTGTACTTTGAAAGGTTTATAATATAATTTTTGTGTTTTGGTTTTATAAAGTTGTTTAATTTGTTTTTGACTTATGAACATACTTTATTTCTATTTTAAAGTGTTAAAAATGTTCAAAGTTGTTGTATTTCTTTTATGTACACCACTAAGCAAATTGGTTAGCAAATTGCTTAGCGTGTAGTTGTTTTTCTACACGTAGGTGAAGATTTGTAGATAGCTTGGACCAAAGTGGTATAAGTGGATCAGCTTGAAGAATAAGGAAAGACTCGAGGTGGATTTGTATTTTAATGTAATATTATGGTTTGTAGAATAATGGCATGTACTAGATAGTATGAGAAATTTAAAGTGGTATTGAGAAATACTTGGACAATAATTTGGAGTTGAAAATATTATATTTGTATTTGAACATATTAAATCTATAAGTATTGAACTTTATATAATGGAGTAGAGTTGTTTATTGGGTGATTATAGTTACTCTGGCACTCCCTATAAAGGGGGTGTTACAGTTTTGCCATAGTTTTGGTATTTATATTTAATATTTGTTTCTATTAGAAGCATATACCATTATTTGTTTTGTATTACTAATAATATTGTTTTACTATATATAACTCGCGTTGCCACACTTGTTGCACGTTTTAAGCTATTTTATATTTAATTAGATTTTATTATGAGTTGTTGACTCATTTTATAATTACTTTCCTTTGAATTAGATCTTTAATTTCATTTTAATGGCACAATTTATGGTCATTTTTATTTATTGATTTCTCATCCCAGTTTCTTATATATATATACATATATATATATATATATATATATATATATATATATATATAGCTCTTTTGTGAGTTGAGAGGGAGATTGATTCAATTGTTTCTCTACATTCTCGTTCTATTCATGCTCTTGTATTTTGGATATATATATTTGAGTTTCTGTTCTTGATCCAATCAATTGGTTGAAGAAGCTATTTAATCTTGGAAGAAACTACAAGTATCCTTTAAGGACAATGTCTTAGACATGACTCAGCTTATCGGTGTTCCCGTTCCTTTTACATGTTAATAAGTTTCTACGATATTATTTCAACATTATTTCTATTGATTACATTTATCTTTTGATTGAAGGTATTGATGGCGGAGACTAGAAAACTCTATAATGTGATCATATTAACTAAGTAGAAGTGGAAAGCACTCTTTATGGCGGACATCCCAATGAGTTTAGCACCTCTACATCCGAGAGAGGAAAACTGAGATTGAAGATATTTTTATTTATCTATATTTTGTCATTATTTATCCAACACAAATGTCATACTAAATAAGTTGCAAAAATATATTATGTTCTAGTTCATCTCTAAGAATTGATTCGTTGTTTGCTTTTCTTTTGTGGAACCCATCACATGGTGATAATTTAACATTTTAAATTATCCATCCCAATATGCCTAGAGATCTCATTCTACTGAGATAATTGCATATGCAATATAGTAACACTATCCTTTCAAAGATGCGTTGGTCAATGGAAAAACAAACATTATCCAATTGATAATTAGTACTGTACACTCATTATAATAACATCAATCTTATAAGAACTAGATATATAGAATCTACTTTTAGGAATGAAGAAACAAAAAAATTGGAAAAATTCATGACTAAAGTGATTTATCATAAAACCATATCCTAAATTAAATTTTGACAAATAATAGGAGAGAACAACACATCTTGTAGATATTTGACTTGCTCTTATTGCAAATCTAATCTACAAGTGTCAATCCACAGAACTCTAACCCGATGGTTATTTTCTATATAGATACATATGTCTCTCGTGATAATTGTCTGAAGTTCACAAAGATACTTCGGTCCTTGCTCATATTACATGTTGCACTTGAATCAATTCCCAAGGAATAAGATTCCATTAGCAACATAAAGCTTGATATGAAAGTATAATTCACATTAGAATTTAATACTTATACATATCTGTACGTAATGCTCTATAGCATAATTATTTTGGCAATTTTAGTACATCACCTTTGTGATGTTCACTGTTCATTGCCTTTGAACCTTTCTAATTTATGTTTGTATGGCTTAGACCCGTTTGCCTTGTTCTTTTCCTTTATAGCTGCTTCCATCATAAGTTATTATCCATGTCTCAAGGACTCTCCCCTTGGAGTTTCCTTATGCCAAATACATTTAGAAAGAATCTTTGTAGTTAAAAGGACACATTCTTCATATTCCAAGAAACACATAATTAACTACATTAAAAGAAGCAATTCTATAAAAAATGAGTTAATGCATCACTTATGCTCCCACTCAAAGTAAAGAACGTATCACTAATTAGAACTTTTTCAATTTAGTGATCAAATAGGACATGTCACACGTACTTGTAATCCCTTATACAATCATTTATTGCACTTAGCAAAATTATGTGGGTCAATGAATTCTTCCTCCCCCATGAAAGAAACGAATTCTTGTTATGCTTGAATTGGTTTGCGTTGCTCTCTTTGAACTCATACACAACAAGTTCCAAAGCATAAAATGACTTCTTGTTCCTCCACCACAAATACAATTTATATGCTCCAGATATCCTAATAACTATCGTCAAGTTTATAAACCTGCTACAAATACTTTTGAAGCGGTAGCCGATACTGATCTTCTTTATTAGTAATGGTGAGACTTAACACGAATTTAAGGATTTAGGTCAATTATTATGAGCAATCTATTCACTTAAGAATAAAATATATGAGAAATATAAGCATTAACCCTAGTTTCGAAAGAAGTATGTATACCCAATCATCAACCAAGTGATAACACTTATATTTGCTCAGTGCATTCCGCTATGTAATAGTAATTATATGTGTTTGATTGTTTATTATAGCTCTCTTTAACTGTAATGAATAGCCTTTAAATGCACTTTGGACCTATTGTCAAAAATTAGTTCACTTAGCTAAGGCATTTAAGGTAATGTATTTTGACAAATAAATTGTGCATTATTATCTTTGGGATTTAAAATAGGGTACTTTAGTCATAAGAATTTTATTGTGGCGTAAATAAATTATGTTATTCAAAATTTCTTTAAACAAATATATAGAATATAAATAAATAATAATTAAATAAACCAAGAATCACATAATTTTCAGAATAAAACATAATCCCAAAACTATTAAATAACTAACATGCAACAAACTTTTAGTCCAAATAAACACAACAAACAAACAAATGGAATTAATGCTAAACAAATAACAATCTTATACTTTTAACCACCACATAATGTAGTCAACGTGTTTAAATACTTATACATCTTTTTAGAAGTGAGTCGCACAATAAGTACCTCAAATCTAAAAATAAATATTATTCTCAATGACATTACTCATTTTGAATTACCCTAGACCAGCTCAAATAGGTCAATGTTCATCCTCTTATCGAACAAGATGGTAATTAATCAAACAACATATTAAAGAACCTAATTTCCCTTAATAATTGTCAAATAACAATTCAAATAAATAGAGTAATAAGTTATATGAGCTTTTGTAGCTCGAATATGTATTTATACATTGTTTTCCAATAAAGTAATAAATCTTGCATTAATGTTTTCCAATAAAGTAATAAACACACACTTCTTGCATTTATATATGCAATATAAATACATGATCCACAAAGTATCAATATATAATGTACAACTACATTATGGAGAACCTATTTTTCTCAAACTTTTTATCATATCCGTGAGCCTTGTCCTTCGAAAAGTTGTCCTTGATGAATGGGGTTAGCACCATTTTGACCGTTTACAATATATGTCATAAGTCAATGTCAATAACTGCACAAATTATTAACTTAAATATAATACAAAAATATATTCACCATAAATTTATATTACTTAAATATAAAATATATAATTATCACATAAATAATTAACTCAAAATATATTACAAAAATATATATTTATACCCATAGATATAAAATAAGTTAATTATTTAATAAATAATTGGCTATATTAAATATATAACTAAAATATATTTAATATCAAATCTATATTACATAAACATAAATTTCACATGAAATATCACATAGATAATTAATAATTTACATATATATTACTAAAATATATTTATTAAATTATACAACTTAAGTATAATTATAGTCAACATATATTAAAATTAACTTAGGGAATTTAGTGGTATTTTTCAAATCTATTATATTTATGTAACTTATACATAATCACGTGAATTTGATTTTTCTAAATTAATTAACAAATGAAAAATTTCAGAAAAATTCACCATTAGGTCCTAAATACAATTCCTAACATAGTAGAAATTCTTATAAATATTTTCTATAACTTTTATAAATTTATTTATACAAAATAAATCAAAAACTCACTTTTTTGGGCCTCAAGAAATTCTAAAAGAACTATTATTAAATCCCAAAAATATGAAAATGGTAGGGTAGAAGATAATATGGAGCAAAATGACATTGTTTTCGGCCTAAAACATAAAATACAGCATGCACCACTAGGAGAACGCCACATAACATGTTTAAGTTGACTAGTCAATTGTTTGACATTGACTGCCACATGACAGTCATCCACTGGCTGTTCAGCCCCATGGTTGACCATGCCACATGGCATATTGCGTGGACACACGGTTTGACACATGGCAAAAATTAATTAGCCTATGTGGCTTTGACCTCAATATGGTCAACTGTTACAGTAAAGGTCAACTGTTGTTATTGAGTGGAAGAGGACAAAATGTTGTTTCTGGCTACTGTTCTCAAGTGTTGCAATAGATTGCTTCTGACGGTTCCCAAAAATGTTGCAACAGATCACTATCACCACGATCCATGAACCGTCGCGCGTAATGGCTGTCACAAAAAGAAAACATCGCACTTTTGATTTGCAATGGATTCTGCGACGGACGCAGAACCCCTTACAGAATGTAGAAAAATGAATTCTTCTTTTAAATCGTTTCGAAAACGATTCCGGCATCCGACTAGACCCCTACTAAGGTTTTTCGATGTCCCGAGTGCATTGAAATCGTTCATTTTACAAAAAAAAAAACTATTCGTTTACCCAAATTGATGTGAAAAATGTGACTTTTTTCCGGTGAAAGTGACGTAAACAAGGGAAATTTCAAACACATCAAAAATTTTATGTCATAAAATACTGTAACTTCTGTAAAGCTACAGAAATTTGCCGTTTTACTTATCAAAAACAATTTTTTTCCCAAATTAATCCATAAAAGCACATTTTCATTTCCATTTTTCATATCTCAGAATGTGAAATTCCAGAGAATCACATTATAACAATTCGAAAACACAAAAAATTTTCAGAAATAATTCAGAGAAGAGCACACAATATAATCATCAAAATATACAATCATCGCCAAAAATACCCCGCTCTTGATACCAATGATGAAAATCGAAAGAATTGGAAACGAATTCGTACCTTTTTTGGTGCTCGGGATCGTAAACTTGATTAAGGGAATGCCAAGTCATTGACTAACCCACGGTATGCCAGGATTTAGTCGTTTTCCACAACTTCTACAAGATTTCGGCAAAGAATGATGGATGAGATGAGTTCTCAGTGTTTCCGGGAGAGAGAGTGTGTTGGTATGTATATGAAAATGGAAAAATGAAATTTTTCCACACATGCATGCAATGCACGTCTGGTGCCTAGGAATTGAAAATTGATTTATTGCAATCAAGCCCTTAAACTCCTGATTATTTGCAATTAAATCCTTAAAGTTCAATAACTTTTCGATTAAGTCCTTCGACTTATTTAATTCTTCAATTTAATTCAATTACCTAAATTGGATCAGATCCTTTGACCCAATTGATCCGCTCATGGGCAGACCGAATATTTCCAACAGTTTATAGAATAAAAGGCATTGTGAAGAAGGTTTAAATTAAAACAAACTACCATAAGAATAAAATTATTTAACTGTAGCATGCTCTATATGAGCTCAAAACCGAAGGGATTCAAAATATCTTTCAAACACAAATCAACTCCTTCGTAAAACCATAAAAAATAAGAATTACTCGGTACGAATTTAGATAACACAAGAATTTGAAAAACAATCAAGAAAGTAAAATTAAATTGAAATTAATATTTCCAGCACAATGTAAAACACAAATTGTGTAAAACACAAATATCACATACCGTGAATCAATCAATTCCAGTTGAATTTTGAACTGATATATTTCTCACAACCTTCAATTCCCAAATATAAACAAGAGACTGATACTCATATATTTATAAAACAGTGGCGTATAACACCAAAACATGATTGCATATGTCCCCTTCTAATTTGAAACACTAATAAATTAGCAGAAATTATTGTTATCAATAGGAAATATGGCAAGTTGGGTATTTCAAAAGTGATACATTAACAAATCAAATCAAATTAATACATATGCATATGTATTAAAATCTCTTCAAAAACAAATCAACAGCCATAATAAAAGCTCATCTCACACCAAATATAACATTATTTCTATTTCAAATAATTCAAGATAGATTTGGATATGGGCACTAAAACGGGTTCTCCAATAATAAAAACAAAACTTAATTTGCATTTGGCTAACAATTACAAAAGTAAACAAATAAATAAATATTTGAGTTTGATTTTTCCCTATTCAATTTGGGAGTGTCAATTTCGTTGGCATGTCCGCCTCATCGAGTTTTCTAGTCCTCACCTTCAACCAAAACATAACTTTAATTAGTAGAAATCATATAGAAATATAATGAAATTTATAAATAAAGTTTAAAGTAACGAAAACATTGATAAGCTGAGTCATGTCGAACGACACTGTCCTTAAAGGATACTTGTAGTGCCTCCCAGGATTGAACAATCTCTTCAACCAGTTAGTTGGATCTGGAACAGAAATACGAAAAAATATCCAGAATATATTTGTAAAGGACTATTAAGCATGGACACTCCGAAACATGGAGTGTCCTCGTGTCGGACACATATCGGACATCGACACTCTACGGACACTCGTCGGACACGCTTCCAACACTCTAAATTTCAAACGGACACTCCACGTAGGATGGACACTTCCTGAACACACCTCGGACACTCCACGTAAGAGTTTATGAATCTTCTTTATGGAGATATGTGACAAAAATAGAAAAAGTAGTGGGGGTAGGGTAATACAACATTTAAATGCAACAATGTGGGCGAGAAAAGTAAGGGTCATACACTAGATTAAAGCACATTTGTTGCACTTAGGTGGTAAAGGTATTGACATGTGCAATAAAGTCACAAGACATTGAAATAACAACTATTTTGAATTTCTTTTTGTTGTTTTTTAATTGATCATGTCACTATTATGGATGATATGAATTTTATTATATATAAATATTTATGTTTGAAAATTTATTGTAGGTGCCGTGTCCTAGCCGTATCCAAATGCAATTTTTTTCGAAATTGTCATGTCCGTGTTGTGGCGGACACTCGGGGCGTATTCGTGCAACCTAGGTAAAGGAGAATAATTAAATTTGGTAGAGAATTAATAGAATGAAGCAAAATCATTTTGTCACTCTATTTTTGCAAAAAAAACGAACACTTAATTCTATAGGCAAAATAAAATAGTTTGATATGATATCCAACCTTAATTTCAGTTCCCAAAAACAAGGACTAATTGAACAAATCAAGGCTAATATTGTAGCCAAAGAATAGGCATAATTAAGAACCAACACAGTATGACCATTTCAAAAGTATTTATTAAATGTGAAAATAATTATAAATATATCTATTATATATAGTTATTTACCACCGGTAAGTAACATAGGATATAACTTCTTTTGAAATAATTGCAAAATTTCCAACACTTCCGACATCAAATTAACTTTCGTTTTCTGTCTGAATATTGCTTCCCTCTAAAGAAGAATAATGGGGAAAAATAACACCGAACTCCCACTTCTGGGGGTTGATTTTTCACGTGATAAGAAGAAGAAATCCTGGATTCGAAAACTTGTGTTGGTTTTTCTTGGATTCTTGGCAATTTCAAGTTAGCTCCTCATTTCCTTTCTCTCTCTTTTTTTTAATTGTCCATTTGGTTCACTGGAGCTTTGCTCTGACTATGTGCAGATCCGACCCGGGTCGCGCACCTGGCTGTGGCGGGTCAGTCTCCAAATAAGGATTTTTTGCATTCACTGGGACTCGAACTCGAGACCTTGCTTATGCCATACCCAGTCGCTTGCCACTTGGATCAACCCTTATTGGCACCTTTATGTCTTTTTTGATGTTTTACTTTAAAAATCAAGTTCTCAAATTTTTGGGTTCTCCAATTTAGAAACTGGGTAGTTTCCAAGTTGTTGAATTTTTTACGGTGGGATATAAATCTGCTGTTTAGTTGGGTTTATGGCCACTTATTTCTCCAAGAAGAGTTTTAGATTTTCAGCTTTTATTTTGGAAGATTAAAGTCTTCATAGTCATAAGATCAAGGGCATGTTTAACTCGTAAACTTTTTACAGAACAACATATTTTTGCATTAGACAAAAAAGATTTTGACTCTTAATACTACTTAATTAAGGTGTACTTGCTATTGATTTCCCAGTGTCAATATCTACTGTCATAAGGATTAAGAAAAGCTTGAAAATGGAGCTTTTAAGGACAACAACCTGAAAAAGAAATCCCTAACTGGTCATAAATGGAGCTAAACTATTCGGAAAGACTTGTGATTGTTTAATTTTGATGAGTATATTAGATAAAGGTCACATGTGTAAACTTGTTGTTGTTGACAAGTTTACAAAAATGCTAAGCAAAAGGGTTTAAACTTATGGAGGGGATTTGTATTTACGGGACCAAAGAGGTTTTAAGGAGAGGATTGAGAATAATGATGCTGAAATTGTGGAGTCCGAGGTAGGTGTTGTTGCAGCTGATGACCGACGATGCTCGAAAATTGGGGCGGAGATACTACGAGAAGGAGGGCATGCAGTCGATGCAGCAGTTGCAACAACATTGTGTGGCGGTGTTGTTAATCCCACGGAGAGTGGAATAGGGGGCGGTGCTTTTATGGTTGTCAAGTCTTCTTCTGATCTTAAAGGTCAAGCTTTCAATATGAGAGAAACGGCTCCTCTAGCATCTTCAAAGGTTCATACTTATTTATTTCTTTTGAGTTCTCTTTTAACTCAAGGCTTAATGCATCAAGACCTCTCTTAATTTGGCTCTAAACGCTCATTTGCACTATGAAATTTCTATCGTTCTAAATAACCCTTGAGCTTGTTTAGAGCGCACCTCCTAACCACTGAATGCCACGTGTCATCTTCTGGTTGGCGAGAAAAAAATTAGAAAAATGACACATTTGAATAAGTCAAAGTAACCAGAAGCTGACATGTGGCGTTCATAAGGCAAATTGGTGCATTTTTTTTATATGTTCAAGGGGGTAATTGAAACTTGAAAAAGCTCAAAGGGAAAATGAGTGTTTAGGACCAAGTTGAGGGGTTCCAATGAATTAAGCCTTAATTTACTTGTTTTATTTTGTATATTGAATCAAGTTCTTGTAATGAATGAATTTGAGTTCTTTTTGCAATTTTCTTAAATGTAATTGTAAAAAGCAGAATATGTATGCAAACAACATTGATGACAAGTATTCGGGGCCACGCTCGATCGCAGTTCCAGGCGAGATTGCTGGCCTTCACAAAGCTTGGTTACAACATGGCCGCTTGCCTTGGAAAAAATTATTCCAACCCGCCATAGAACTTGCAAAAGACGGCTTCATTATCCTCCCTTATCTTGGGCAAGTCATAGCTGAATATACCAAAAAAATCATCGACGATCCTGGATTACGGGCTGTATTTGCACCGAATGGCAAGTTGTTACAAGCTGGGGATACATGCTACAATGTAGAACTAGCCAATAGTCTCGAGACAATCGCCGAACAAGGGCCACAAGCCTTCTATAATGGCACTCTCGGCGAAAATTTAATTGAGGTTGTTAGAAAAGCCGGTGGGTTGTTAACAATGGATGATCTTAATAATTACAAAGTGGATATAACTAAAGCCACGACTGCAGATGTTATGGGTTATACCATTTATGGAATGCCGCCCCCTTCAGCAGGGACACTCGGGTTAGCAATGGTGGGCGATTTCATCGTTTTCCTCTTCAATTTTCGGTAGTTTTGTTTTTTTGTTATGTTTTGTAGGGTCTAATGGTCATGTAAATCAGGTTCTAAACATATTGGATAGCTATGGAACTCAAGATGCTGTAAAGGGAGATCTAGGTTTGCATCGGTTAATTGAAGCGTTGAAACACATGTTCGCTATTCGAATGAACTTGGGTGACCCAAAATTTGTAAACATAAAGACTTATATTACCCAAATGCTTTCCCCTTCTTTTGCTGCTCAAATTCGACGAAAAATAGTCGATAACACTACATTTCCTCCCAAGTATTACATGGACAGGTATTAGCTAAGCGATTTAAACAAAAATTTATCGCCTAGTCATCATAGACTCGTAATTATCTAAAGCTATTAGTTAATAATCTACAGATGGAGTCAGCTTAGAGATCATGGAACTAGCCATTTCTGCATTGTTGATGCTGATCGAAATGTTGTATCAATGACAACATCGATAAATTACAGATTTGGGGCTGGAATTCTCTCTCGTTCAACAGGCATTGTGCTCAATAACCAGATGGGCGATTTCTCTTCACCTACTGAAATTATCCCCGACATGCTTCCCCCAGCTCCCGCAAATTATATCGAACCCAAGAAGAGACCTTTGTCTTCTATGTCCCCTATAATTGTCACCAAGGTACGGCTTTTACTGCTTTACGGTGTATTTTTGCCAACTGTAAGATATAGGACCTTAATTGGTGATTTTGTTCTATGATCGGTGCAGGACGATCAGGTGGTAGGGGTTTTTGACGGGAGTGGAGGAATGCGCATCATTCCAGCAGTAGCACAGGTTTTTATTAACCATTTTATGTTGGGGATTGAACCTTTAACAGCAGTTCAAAGGGCAAGGATCTACTACATGGTAATTAATATTGTATATTTTATTTACCTTTTAAACTTTTAAACTGCGAAGAGACTGTTGACTCGTCCTTGTTTCTTTTATGTGCAGTTAATCCCGCACACCGTAATGTATGAGAACTTGACTCTTATTGATGGCAAGCACATCGAACTTGCCGGGGAAACAAAGACGTCGTTGAGGGGAAAGGGGCATGAACTGAAGGCAATGCTAAACGGCGCTGTTGTGCATCTTGTCATCCAAAACCTCGAAAACCTAATCGTCAAGGACAGAGAAAACGGGAGAGATTCTTATGGGAACCAAATTTTGCATGGAATGCTTACTGCAGTAAGTGATCCTATAAAGGATGGGCGACCAGCTGCTGTATAAATATAGCTTGTGAAAGGAGAGATATTAGCAGAGTGACAGAATCCACATATTAGTGTGTGACAGTGCACGCAATACTAGTGTAATAAAAATCTTTGTACTTGTACCACTGTTTTAAAAATCCCCGCCTAGGCCTAGGCAATATTTTGGAGCTTGCTGCCTAACTTTTCATTCCTATGGCGCTATCAGGCGCTAGGCCAATTTATTGCCGCCTAGGCGCCGCCTAGTCCAATTTTTTCCGCCTAGGCGATGCCTAAATTCGATTTTTTATGATACCGATATTTATAATAATCATAGTTTACCATCAAAAAGTAATTTAGTTGGTAAAACTAAAGTAATTAAAGTGTTTACACAATAAAATTGTCATTTTGAGTCTCAAACCAAGAAACAATATACTCTATACCACAAATATGAAAGTCCCTACCATTCAACTAGCACATAGTGATTTTTAAAGCATGATATAAATTATGTTTTTGATATTTTATATTATTATAATTTATTTTCTATTTAAATTTTTATTTTTATATATCAATAAATATTTAAAAAATAAAAAAAATACAAAAATCCTCCTAGATCCCGTCTAGGTTTTGCCTAGGCCCCACCCCAGGCCCCGCCTAGGCGTTTTGAAGCCCCAACCGCCCGACTAACGCCTAGCGCTTTTTGAAACATTGACTTGTACACATTTGACATGTAAATTAACAGAGAAAGATTCATCATATAACATATGTATAAGTGTTCGATGAATGGAGTTCAGTTGTACAGCCTGAATTTGGACTTAAATACTTTTTTGCGTCCCTGTTGGTATCTGACCTATTGAAATTGCCTAATTGGTGCCTGACGCCTATTTGGTACTTCATGTATTCAATATTTGCATAGCTGGTGCATGACCTATTAAATTTTAGTACATTAAGTTCCCATCTAACAATAAAACACTAAAAACGTGAATTACGTTCAACATCATTTAGAGCATGAATATGTATGCATAGAATTGTCTGACCTCAGTGATCTCTAAAGTTATCGCACTAAAATTTGACAGCGAGGTACCAAATAGGCGAAAAGTGAATACGTCGGATACCAAATAGGCAATTCAAATAAGTCAAACACTAAAAGGGCAATTGAGTTATACAACATGACCCAAAAAGGTATTTGTGTCCCTAAATTTGCCAAATATATGAACCAAAATCACAAGTTCTTCATTTACCAAGGGAAGAATTTTTATGCATTTCTGAGCTTAGTGTACAGAATGCAAGACCATGAATAAAAACGCAAATTCATGCGAAATACACTTATTGATTTACTCTACAATCAATTTTTTCATGATGTTTTATCCATGAGCTGTATAGGGGCCAGGATATTAGCTTTGCTTGTTTCAACAACATCTCCTCTAGCATAAAATGTGCCTTTTCTAAATGGAACATGATGTCAGACTGAAGCAAAGAAATAGACATTTCAAAGTCTAATCAAATACTGAGCTAATATTGTATTCAAAACATAAGGAATTTGGAGGCACAGGCAAGAATCCAGAAAAAAGAAGATGTGCCACATTGCCGAAATGACGGTCCATGGTTTCAACTAAGAGATGTATGAATTCAAGCATTGCAAGCTCATTCTGTGAAAAGCAAAAGAAAATAAGTGAATTTAAGCTCAATTTCAAGATAAGCATACATTAAGAACCTAGAAGCATAGTTGTCAGGGTGCTATACGCAGCCTAGGCGCTAGGGTGCCAGGCGCACCTCAAGGCGATATGCTAGGCGCAAAAAGTGAAGTTAAATGCAATAACAATACTAGAAAAAGAAATAAGGGAATTGTTAAATGTACATATGTATGTAAAATTTACATATTGCATTAGGAATATCTAGCCTTGAGTTAAGCTAGCCTTGATAGAAATTGAATTAGGAATATCTAGCCTTAAATTATTGTTAAAACTCTTAAAATAGATGGACAACACATATTAAAGTAAGTTAAAACCTTGAAAAATATAAGTCTTTTTGAGGCGCGTCTAAGGGGCACAAGGCGCGCGCCTGAAGTACGCTACCTTGCCTGAGGTATGGCGAGGAGCGCCTTTAACAACTATGCCTAGAAGGACTTGTAAGGTTAAAACAAAAAATTAAGGCAAAGGACATCTTGAAACCCCCTGAATTTTTATTGATTTCAGTTAACCCCTAACAATCTTTTCAACTCATTTCAAAAAATATAGGGATACAAAATTTGTGAAAAGCAGAAGATTTTTAAGTTGACTGGCGATATTTGAATCATACTTCCTATTCAAAGTTGTAAGCGTTCTGTAACTATATATGAAAATTATATCTTTGATCTAGTCTCACATGTCTGCAAAAATTGTGTCAAATTTTCAAGTTTGAGGTTAACAGTAGAATAACATTGCCAAATTTGTGAAATACACGATCCGTGGGGCTTAACTGTAGTTGGATCATCCAATGGCTACAAATAAGAACTAACCCTAGCAATTCATAACATATGAAACTATGACTGCAAACATAATTGAAGTTTTTCCTTGCTAATATTCAGTTTATGATCTCTAATACATAAACATTCAAGAACACATTATCGGAATCAACAAATATGAAAATGAACAATTGACGCCAAAATTAAGAATCGCTATGCAAAGGATAATTCAACAAACTGAGGAATCGCAAAGGAAGAACTTACTTCATCATTGTCAACGCCAAAAAGGAAAAACAACGAGGCATAGCGCCTGTAAACAATTTTGTAATTGCGGTGCTCCGCGAAAGAACACTGTCGTTCAAATTCAAGTTAAAAAAACAAAATTAATTTCACGATCTGTAATCCAGAGTCATAAAAAAGAAGATTAAGATACAGAGAAACGAAATACAGGATTAATTGAATAAACGGAGGACACATTCGATAACGTAATGGAGTGAAAGAGGAAAACCTGTTGGTCGGTACGGGCGAGGCATTTGCGTACAATTTCGCCCTCGAGAGCACGGCGTTTTCAAGGGTGAGCCATTCGTAGTATTGAGCTAATCGAGTTTGGCCCTGCTTGTTCACCATTCAAATGAATCTGTTCCCCATTTCCCCTTCTTATTCTTCTTCTTCGACAGTGAAGGGGGTCTTTTTGTTGTGCGTTTACAGATGATTAGATCCAACTACTATTTGGCCCAAACGGTGTTATTAGAAACGGGCTCCGTTTATATACAACTCAATAGATCACTCGAAAGTAATGTGATATTCATTCCGAACATACCCCATCGCAATTGTGCTGATAACGTGCTATAGAGAGCTTGAAAACGCATCATTCAAGTTAAAGTGATATTCATTCCGAACACACCCCATCGCAATCGTGCTGATAACGTGTTATAGAGAGCTTGAAAATGCATCATTCAAGTTAAGATATTCTGGGCCCTGTTTATTTACAAGCCAAATAAATCATTCGAGTGCGATGTGAGATTCATTTCGAATAGTATTATGAAAAGTTTGTGAATGCCCTTTTCGAGCGTACTTGGCCAAGTCTTTTTTTTCAATTAAAAATTGTGGTTTTCTCTACCCCACTATTCAAAGACTTATTTCTTATGGAGCAAACTTTTAACTATTGATTTTCAACTAGTCATTTTTATCACTAGTACTTTAGATATGCCCTTGGCCAAGTTATATGGTGGTAATCGGTCTTTTAAAAAGCGCGAGGCGCTGGTCAGGCGATCAGGGCTTTTAGGGGCCTGAACTGGGCCTAGGCGGATATGCATTTTTTATTTTTTCTAATATTTATTGATACATAAACATATAAATTCAACTAAAATAAATAATAATAAAATTAAATATTAAAAAAATAATTTAGACCATGTTTTCAAAATAAAACGAGACTTATAAGTGAGAATACTTGGATGTACTTTCATTTTTTGGAACAAGTTGAGGATGTTGTTGATGCATTAAACCTTAAATTAATAATGTGTAACATGGAGCTCTTTCAAAAATTGCTAGTGTCTCGGCTCCTAGGGTGGATAAAAGATGGTGAAAGTTGAAAAATATTGTAGTAAATGAAAATCAACTATTTTTTTATGGATGCTAAATCAACTATTATTATTAGCTACGTGGTCTATATTATAATGTTCTCATCCAAGCTTAGGGACTAAAGTTTCCTCCATGTTATAAAGACTTGAGTTTTTGGATTAATGAATCATTCACTGAAAACAACCTATGTGAAATTGTCCGAGGGGTTGCTGGGGATCTTGTTGAAGTGGTGCGGTTGATAGATAATTTTACCAACAAGAAGGGAATGACAAGCCGTTGTTATAGGATTGCTTACCGCTCAATGGAACGTTCACTCACCGATGAAGAAATTAACAATTTGCAGTGGAACGTAAGGGAGCAAGTAGAGAGCAAGCTAAAAGTGGTGTTAAGATGAGTCTCTTTTGCTGACAATCCAACTGCATTATAATATCATTGCTAGTACAGCGAAATTGAGCCCTGGATCTGTAGCATCTCAGATTGAATCAAGGGTTTCTTTGTTATGGATATTTATAAATTTTTAATAATTATGGCATTATTCTTCTTGGTTAATGTATATACTAAATCATCATGTCTAAATTTCAGACACTAATGATGACATTAAGTCTCAAAAAAACAAGAAAGGACAATAATTTATGCAAATATATAGTACATTATTGTGAATTGACATGAAACGAGTTGCGGATACATGCACTTGGTTTGGTTATCTAATTGAAATCAGTTTTGTACCAAAAAAGAATTATCTTTATTTAGTTCAGTTTGTTTAGAATTTGGCCATAGTTGATGATTCTCACTTTCCCCGTAAATATTAAATTGATTTCCTGTCTACATTGTGAACTAAGTAACGAAATATGGCGTAAATATCGAAATAAGTAACTCATAATGAGGAGAGGGTTCCACGATGATTAACTTTGTATTACTATGGCAAAGTAATTTAGTAATTAATTAAACCGGAATATGGTGTAGGACTCGATGATTGACACATCACTGTAAATTACCAATTATGTTTGATGTTTCAATTATCCAATGGTACTGGTGACAACAGCAGATTCTATAAGTGAGAACACTTGATGTACTTTCTATATGAAGTGTGAATCAGACACACTTCTCTTTAGTCCCCAAGCTTCCTGGCCACATTTTTCTGAATTATGCCCAACTGATTCATACCTCCCTAATTTGCAATTATCACTCTGTAAAAAAAATCCGAAACAAAGATAAACTTCTGAAAAAACTAGTTACAAAGAATTCGATGAAAATGCTGTTGGAAAATATAACATATGTGATAATGATATGCATTATCAACTTTAGGCTAAAATATAATATGGAAAAGCAATGATTTGAATAACATAAAATATGTTATTGTATTCTGTTCATTGAGTGCTTTTTAACGAAATATTATATGCCTAAAACAAATTCAATTGTAAATGAGAAATTAAAAGTTTAAAGATTGAATATTTGTTAGACTTTGAAGTGTCACGTTGGTCTTTCAGTATTGAGACAATTTTGTCTCTTCACTTTCTCACCATAATATGTTTTATGATTAATGAGTTTTTAATTCCTTAATATACATAAATATTTCTCAATTTCATAACTTACATGTTTAATCACCATTATATTTGTGGTTACACGTGTTTAATCTCCATTAAACATATTAAAACCATGTTAATGTCAAATTATATTCTATATAATCCTCACTCATGGAGCCTTGTAAAAATAATATGAACTTGGAAATATCTTGGCCTTTGTGATAATTTGTCTCATAAACTTTTGAGTTTTATTTCTATTTTTCATAAAGAAAATTCCTGGCAATTCTTTTCATTCCTTTTCGAGCAAGGCTACTAACATTAGGGGTTCGGTATATTGCTCTTCACTCGGTTGAGTTCGCCTATGATTGTGGTTGTATCCTGGGAGACAAATTCACCGGTAGCGGATGAATAATTGTCTTAAGGAAACTGATGTTTCATGCCTTCGCAGTAACATTATTTCAGTTCAAGGTTTGAGTGTATATATATATATATATATATATATATATATATATATATATATATATATATATATATATATATACATTTAATTTATATGTAATATTTTGTCATCTAATATTTCCATTGTAATTTGTAAATATGTTTATTGGAATAAAGTGTTATCGTTTTTATTATACCGCTACTAACAATTTTAAGACAATTATGCCTATTTTTTTAAGTTCAAGTGCAGGTTACTCTAGATTTCTTGAAGACTGTTTTGAATAATATGTTTTTCGATGAAAAACAGTTTATTGGTTATAAAATTATTTTCTTCTATATTTGATTCTTATCATTTACAATTTCACTAACTTAATGTGTTTCTGTTTCTGATTGTGAAATTGTGAGAAATGACAAATGTTATTCCATATTCTAGAGGAAATGGTTTTGAAATTGTCAAAGGCCAGAATAACCAAAATGGATAAAATGGTCCTATTGTTCTGGATTTGATGAAAAATAAAAACCGTCGGTTTTTTGGGCTTGTTGTTGTGCCTAACGATCATGAGGCTTGTTTTGGGATGTTATATATCCTATTACAATGCATGAAACACTTGAAAAATAATATGTAGTATTAATTCCAAAATTTTACAATAGAAAATTAAAGATGAGTTCTTTGTTGCTATTGAATTTATGGAAAAAAAGTCAACGTGTAGAAGGTCATTAGAGACTCCTATAAAGGCAAACATCGAGTTATACCCAAATTAATGATGAAATGAGAAGAGGCATTTTCAAGAAACTCAATTTAATGAGAAATACTTTATTCTATATATGTTGGTGCATATTGAATAAAAAGTGATAAAACACGTTATGTATCATGTAAGTTGAGACATATGTGTCATCAATATAGTACCATCAATCAATTGATCTCAACGTGAGTTATCACTAATGATTTAGAAGGATCAAAGGATAACAAAGTGGATCTATAAAAATGAACAACGTTAACCCCTAATAAAAGGTTTAAACCGAGATCAAGTTGAAAAGACATATAAAGAAATGAGACTAAAGCATATGAATATTTAAGGCATTATATGAAGGAAAACCCAACCATGTTTGACTGGAGATCCCAATATCTTGGTTCAAAGGGACAACCTAATTGCATAGACCCTGTGTGGTCACTGTAAGGGTAACCCCATGTCCATTCCTATGATATAAATAGTGACAAAAATGGATTGAGGTTAAGCTATGCTTTTAATGATTCTTTGTGCATCGATGGTTGAGCAAAAGATATCACCTATGTGAGAGTGAAGTGGGGTTGCTTCAAATGGACACTATTAGGGCATAGTGATCTAAAACTCTTGCAGAACCAGAAGATGTTCATGACCATAACGAACATATTAACCATGAGAAACAAAAACCATGATGTATTGATATTTGTGTGGGGTATATCATCGTTTACACAAACGGCAGAATAGTTCAAGGACATCACGTTTACTAGTCAGCTAGTAAAGCAAATATACTTTCACAAGGGAAGGTTCAAAGGTTGTAGCCTACCAATCCTATGCTAATATTGGCCTAAGAGCTTTATCACCACTTTGAATTTTGAAATTGTCCTTTTTATTTTTCAATTTTCATTCGTGTGGGGGATTATTGGAAAATATGACATATTTGATAATGATATGCGTTATCAACTTTAAGCTAAAATATAATATACAAAAGCAATGATTTGAATAACATGAAATATGTCATTATATTCTATTCATTGAGTGCTTTTTAACGAAATGTTCTACGCCTAAAATAGATTTAATGGTGAATTTGAAATTGAAAGTTTAAAGATTGAATATCTGTTAGACTTTGACGTGCCACGTTGGTGTTTCAGTATTGAGACAATTTTGTCTCTTCACTTTCTCACCATAATATGTTTTATGATTAATGAGTTTTTAACTCCTTAATAAACATAAATATTTCTCAATTTCATAGTTTACATGTTTAATCACCATTATGTTTGAGGTTACATGTGTTTAATCTCCATTAAACATATTAAAACCATGTTAAAGTCATATTATATCCTATATAATCATGACTCTTGTAGCCTTGTAAAAATAATATGAACTTGGAAATATCTTGGCCTTTGTGCTAATTTGTGTCATAAGCTTTTGGGCTTTATTTCTATTTTTCATAAAGAAAATTGGTAGAAATTCTTTTCATTCCTTTTCGAGCAAGGCTACTAGCTTTGGGTTCCGGCATATTGCTCTTCACTCGGTAGAGTTTGCCTATGATTGCGGTTGTATCCTGGGAGACAAATTCACCGATAGCGGACGAATAATCATATTAAGGAAATTGATGTTTCAGGCTTCCGCAGTAACATTATTTCAGTTCACGGTTTGAGTATATACATATATTTAGATCATATGTAATATTTTGTCATCTAATATTTCCACTGTAATTTGTAATTATCTTTATTGAAATATAGTATTATCATTTTTATGATACCACTACTAACAAATGCTTCCCCTTTTCATTCTTGAGAATAATTCCCAGTTCTGTTGGACTACAACTCAATTCAGTTCAATTCAGACCAGTTCAGTCCACTGCAGTTCAGTCTAGTGAAGGAAATAAAATAAATTGGTAAATAACAACAACAGCAACAATAATAATAATTTATGGAAGAAAATATGATATACTAAATCAAAATCATTAAATATTCATTTAGAGAAAGAAATAAAAAGGCAAATGTTTTTAAAATTGTTATCTTTTTTTTCTATAAATAGATAAAATATCATAATAACATTATTACACATTTAGATATCATTTTGGAAACAAATAAAAATAATTAATAATAATGATAAATGTTGATTTAATTCTATGAAATCATGTGAGAAACAAATAATAATTTAAGTTTATTTGCCATATTAACAATATAAATAGTTGAACTAACAAAAAATTTAGTAATTATTTTCTATAAGAATGGAAATATTAATGTAAATTTCTTAATTAGCTCAAAAATATATGAAAATTGGTTCAACCATTTCTTTGAATTTTTTTTAAAATAAAAAAAATTCATTTGTCCCATGTAAGTATAAATTTTTATTAAATAAAATAAATTGGAAAATAATAATAATATTTTATGGAAGAAAATATGATATAATAAATCAAAACCATTAAATATCTTTTAGGGAAAGAAATAAAAAGGTAAATATTAATAAAATTGTTATCTCTTTCTATATAAATAGATAAAATATCTAACTAACATTATTACACATGTAAAACAACAAATATCATTTTGGAAACAAATAAAAATAATAAATGTTAATGATAATAAATGTTGATTTATTTTTATGAAATCATGTGGGAAACAAATAATAATTTAAGTTTTTTTTAAAAATTTTTTGACTCATATGAGCTTACAATAATAATAAAGAAAACCCTTATCCCACCCCGCCCGAGTGTGGACTCGAACCTGCGACCTATAGGATCACAGCTTCAAGGCTCAACCACTAGACCAAGCCTTTACAACAAATAATAATTTAAGTTAATTTACCATATTAACAATATAAATAATTTAACTAATAAATAAGTTATTAATTATTTTTTATAAGAATGAAAATATTAATGTAAACGAATGAAGACCATCTTTAGTTTTTGTCTTTCAAAAGAAAATTAAATAGTAGTAAAGGTAGAGAGAGTGGTTTTCTTTAGCACCAATATAAATAGGTGATGTTTTTGTAATTGAAAATACACATTTAAAAACTAAAAGCCACTATTGAAAGAAGAATTAAGTTGTTATTTTGGTTCTTTGTCCATCAAAAGGAATCATAAAGGTGAAAGATTTAAGGGAGAAGAATAACAAGTTAACCACCCTAGCATGGATCAAGGCAATTTCTTATTCTTACATATGAATATAAACTTACGGATTGATTTAATTCAAACCTAGATATCAATTCATAATAGAAATCATCAACGTATAAAAGAAATTATTTTACATTTGATTCTTAGAAATAGAATAAAAAAATAATTAAAGTAAAGAAAATGTAATTATTACATTCCCCATAAATTATTCTAATTTGACTTCAGGAAGCTAGCAAACTGCCACACTGTAATAGAAATTTTTTTTATGTAAAGGCTAAGTACGGCAGAAACCGGCTCCATTTATTAAATGGAAAAGAAAACAAACAAAAAAAGAAAAAGAAAAAAAGAATATCCCTAGGATGTAAATAAAGTTAATTGCAAACAAGTGCAATAATAATGGACTACAAGTCCCAATCACAACGCAGTGTGATCCTAATGATCTAGCAAACATCCCTAAGATGTGAATAAAGCTAATTGCAAACTAATGCATTAAAAATGGACTACAAGTCCCAATCATAATGTAGTGATCCTAATAATCTACCTAGCAACAATGGGAGGAGGATCACCGGGATGTACCATAGTTAGTCCCGGCTAGAAGGCAGAGATGATAAGTCTGGATGGCATTGTTATCATCATCAAAATGTAGACATCTAACCGCCAACTCAGATCGAAATTGATATCCAAGACAATAATAATGCAGCCGGTCAAGAAAACTGCCCGATGAAATCAACATCTAACATTCCAGCAAAAGATATTAAACCGTCGACTCAGGATGAATCCAAGCCGATGTGGAAAAGGCAGCAGTCTGAGGAACTGATGAGTTGCTATAGGGAAGATGACCCCCACACCCAAAAGGAAGCGGGAATGATCCCCCTATTGAAAATAGCCGGCCATATGCCGGTGAGAGAGAGCTAGAACAAAACCCTAACCTCTATAGAAAAAGCCATAGCTGCAGGAGATAGATTAGATCAACCGCACATGGGGAGAAATCAACACCGTCTAGTCGTAGCGAGAAAAATATCAACAAGACCCTAGCCGAACCACCATGTTCTACTGCTAGGGAGACAAACCGATAGACGTCAGTGGAGCATGCGCCACCTAGTCACCGTTGTTAGAGGAGGAGATCAGACCGTAACCTCCAAAGAAACAGCCGCAACCGTCGGAGACAGATTAAATCAACCGCCGGTGGGGAGAAATCAACGCCATCTATTCGCAGCAAAAAATATCAATAGAGCCTTACCCGAATAACCAAGGTCTACTGCAGTGGAAACAATCCAATCAGATGTCGGTGGAGCAAGCGCCGTCTAGTTGCTATCGCCGGGGGAGGAGAATAGGGCGGCTAGGGTAGGGTTCAGAGAGAACCCTAGCTGCCCTCCAGTTTTCTCTTTAGGCATAATGGGAAGTCCCTGATAAATAGAAAAAATGTGTGTTGAAGTATAAATAAAAGGCTCTGTTGTGGGCAGTTTGGGATTGTTTTGAAAGTTTAATTTTTACCCATTAACAAACTCTTGAAATTTAATCATTGAATTTGTGACCACTCCCCCACATCTAGCTCTCTTAGAACCATGTAAAACTTTATTAAAATCACTGCACAACATCAAATTTTCCAAGCCACTAATATGGGGTATCAAATCTATCCATAACTGATTCCTCTCTACATAATTAGGGGGGCCATAAAGATATACCAAATTTACCTCGAATTGGCTAGATGCAATATTGAGCACGCACCATCTTTCCGCAGAAGCAGTAATAGATCCTTGAAGTGAGCTAGTATTCCAGGAGACCAATAAGCCCTCAGATAATCCCTGAGATGGAATACAATGCGTCTAAAAATCATTGTGTCCCCAGAACTTCCTAACAACCTGTTAAGAAATTGAAGCAACCTTTGTCTCAACCAAAATAACAACGTACAACTACCGCTTACGAACACAAGACCAAACCAAAAATTGCTTTGCCCCATTCGACAAGCCCCCTCGACAATTCCAACACAAATAACTTAACGATATTAAAAAGAAAACGGTAACCTCGAGTGACGAAACCTCCTCATCGTCACTGCCCTTTCAAGGCCTCCACAATAATGCCCATGTTCTATTCATTAAAAAGCTTAAGCTTTTTGCCAATCCAAAATGTCATCAATTCCTCACTCACACTTGGTTCGCGTTCCTCTGCCCGAATGATAATTCTGTTCATGTTTACAATGTTCGGTCCCGAAGAATTCGACATTTCTCTAGATGGGACGCTTTCAAATCCTTCCCTATTATTCCCATGTTGAACCGGATTCTGGTTGCTATTTGGCCGTGTTTCATTTCTCTCTACCGCTCTTCCAACACTGTCACTAGTTTTCGTGTCTACTTCGTTCCCCGACGATTCAAGGCTACTTCCATCAGAAAATGCTTCCTCTAACTCACTCACATCTACCGATTCAAATCCCTGGCCCTGTTGGCACCCGACGCCTTGCCTAAGGTTTATGTAAATCGTCACCTCCCCAAATCCCATGACAAGAGACAGGTTTCGGCTAACAGTCCCCAAAGGAACCGATACAAGGCATGAGATCTCATCCAAGCAGTCTGGCCTTTCCAAATTACAATTATTGCAACAATCCACCCAAACCTGGTTGTAAGTTCACGAACCCTAGATTCACATATGAATGCCGGTGGAATTCCCATAAAATCTAGATACATAATACATTCCATAGGGGAAAAATCAGCAGGTAATGCCCTAACCGAGGCCAATAAATGTTCCATTACTTCCCAATCCTTCCTCAAAAATTTCAATAAAGCAGCCTCTGATAAGAAGGAAATTATCACACTATCACCACCAACAGGAGCAGCAAAATTGATCTCAAAGTTGTGATCACACATGAGATCATAAGTATTTCGAATATAAGAGATGTTCTTAAGTTGAGCTAAACACGATTTTGACTTCCACGGTGCGGTCTGAATTATCAACTCACCCCTCAACTACGAATCACCTAATCCCATCAGTTTTGGATCCATCTTGACATGATCGTTAGCCATGCTCTCCACTGAGTCCTTTCTTGCCACAACTGCCAAAAATGAACAATGATCATGATAGGAATCATGGAATATAGTCTGCTACTTAGGTGCCTGGGTTTTAGGTCGTTCCTGCGGACGTTCCATAGGGCTATCATACCTAGCTTTGAAAGCTTTGAGTCTGACCACTCCAATCACCACACAGTTCAAGAGTTTCAGCGCTTCTTACACTCGAATGGAGTTCAGATTTTTGGAGTTCCTTCTCCTAGCAATATAGACCCATCCGTTCACTCCCCATCTGTGAAAGACCCTCTTCATAGCAACAACATCATAGTGATTAGGGAAATTTTCAAATAATTTTTTTCCAAATTAGGGTTTGCAGATTGGTTGGTGTAGAGGTTAGGGGATTGGTTTGGGAATTGGTGAGTTGGATGGCGAGAGGGGACCATCGGGTTCTTGGTGATCGCTGGCAGACGGCGATGGTGGCTAGGGAAGGGGTAGGGGCGGCTAGGGTTCACGGTTGTTTTAGGAGTGCTTTACATATATGGTGGTCCATTATTTTAACTAAGAGATATATGAATTCAAGAATCGCAAGCTCATTCTGTAGAAAGCAACAGAATAAAAGTAAATACTATTTAATATTTAAGCTCAAGTTCAACATAAGCATAAAGAACCTGGCAGGACTTGTATGTAAACCATAAACCAAAAATTAAGGCCAACCATATCCTAAATCCCCTGAATTATTATGGATTTCAGAATCAACCCTGAAAACACATTGAGTACATATATCTTTCCACTTTGATAAAATTAGCTCCAAAGTTAACAATCAATACAATTACCACTTTTGTGAAGAGTGGAAGACTTTTAAGTAGAGAGGTGGTATTTGAATCCTACTTCTAATGTAGACTTTCTATAACTATAAATGGCTCGTTTGGTTCGCGGAATGCCTATTCCATGGAATAAAAATATAAATGTATGGAAAGATGTCAATTATGATGCACTATTCATCTAGAATCCGTTGACGCACGGAATAGTTTAACCTAGATTATATGGTTAAAAATCATCAATGGTATATAAACTTTGCTCTAACTAACATAATGATACATGAACTTCAAAACTTGACATAATGGTGTATAAACTTCACATTTTACTAACATAATGGTTAAAATTACCATTTACCATTAAAAATTACCTTTTAAAAATTTATTTTTCCTATTATACCCCTTTCTCCTTCCTAGTTCCAATTCATTAAAAATTCACTCAACATTTTTCCAACCAGGCAACTCATCACCATGTACAACCACCACCAAACTCCTCCTTCCCAAGATAACCTCTTTTAAATTCCAGTAAAACATAAAACTCAACTCTACAAATAATCTACTTTAAGTAAAAAGAGCATCAAAAAATGAAAAAACATATCTCCATTAAAGGTCGAACACCACAAATATATAGATCATTATGCTCCCGTTATCTCCCTCTTCACCCTTCTCCCTTTTTATCCTTCCTTTTCCCTATCGCCATAGCTTCTATCTACATCTCCCGATCCACCATTTTCAAACTCATCCTATTGCATTTCTTTTAATTAACTCCTCCATCACATTCAATTCTACGACCAAATTCCCACCTTCTATATCCTCATATGGCCTTTCAAAATTTTGCTTTTAGGCATTTTGATAATAAAAAACCATGATAACAGAGCTTGTTCTTGTGAATTTTAACTAACACATAAATAGAAAATGCTGATGTATTGTCATTCCTGTCATGGAATCATCTCACCCAAAAGCTTAAGCTGATAGGTTAGGCCCAATCGTAGTATTTATATTATTCCTAACACTCCCCCGCACACTAATGCCCCTTGGGCTTGAAGCGGGTACAACATAAACCCATTCCGCTATGTGTTACAATATAATTCCACAAATGGAGCTACCATGATTTAAACCCTCAACCTTTAGGTCTAAGCTGCCTTGATACCATGTCATGGAACCATCTCACCCAAAAGCTTAAGCTGACAGGTTAGGCCCAATCGTAGTATTTATATTATTCCTAACAGTTCCTTGCACTTTGTTCTTTCTAGTGTTGTGATTCTCCCAATAATAAGCAAAGTATTAGTGTGATTGATTATTGAGTTTTGAACTCATTTGTCTCAAAAGATTCTAGTAAAGAGTTTGGCTAAGAGCAGCTTTTTTTAAAAGCTTCATTTTCAAGCTTTTCTTAGAAGCCACAGATTTTATTTTGGAAAAAACACATTAAACAGTTCCTAATTAATTAGTATGAAGGATCAAAATGTGTTGTTCATATGTAGCTCTATTCAAAGTTCATGAGAGCAACTTATTTTCACAATAGCTTAAAAAGCAATACCAAACTAGCTTAGGATGTAATAGAGTAACAATTTAAAAGTTGCCCTTGCCCTTTTACCTTTTGTTATGTAAGATACTTCTCGAGTGCTCAACAAAGAAACATTTTAAGTAAAACAAAGAAAGTCGATGCTATTCGCACATTTTCACAAATAAAGAATGAAACAAGTGACTCACGGAACTGTGCTGAATGCTACGCTAGTTGGGATTGAGTATATAGAGTTTCTCATGGCATAAAAACTATATGAAAAGCCAAATGTTCACTTATATCTAGCAAATACTTATCTTTCGAACTAGTTTTCTATCCAATTAATCTTAAATTTGCCTGTACCTCTGCATTTGCTTCATATTCTTAGGTTCTCGCATTTTCAAACCTGTGCATTGTTAGTCACATAAGACATAACCATATCAACTTAGTCATCATTCTCTTAATTCATCCTTAATATATTATAAATTAGGTCAAAAACTAATTTTGAATGTGTTAAGTCCAAACCAATTTGGAGGCTAATTAATACAACCAATTTGGAGGCTAATTAATTGCCAACAAATAAGGTGGGAAGATGGTAGTTAGTAATTGGCACATTAATTGCCTATTAGAAAGTTGATGCAACCTTTTGTGCCTATAAATAGGCATTCCCATAATCCAAATTCATCCAAGCAAAATTGAGTTTTCTTTTGTAGAGCATTTCCTACAAAAAGAGTTGGAGAGAAATTAGGGGCGTGAGTTGAGTAGTTTGGGAAATACTATACTATTTGGGTGTAAGGGTTAATTTTTTTTGTGCATTCCAACTTTCTCCTAAAATTATTTTATACCTCAAGTTTGGGTATACTTGAGAGAAGCTTTATTGTTGTATTCCCATTTTTTTATTAGTGGTGTTATTTTTGGCGCCCCGTGGTTTTTCCCTTTCAAAGGGTTTCCACGTAAATCTTTGTGTTTCTTTATTGCTTTATTTATTTTTATACTCGTTGTTGCAACATCTATTTTAGTTAATACATATCATCTTGCTATCAAATTGATATACGGGACCCAACAAGTGGTATTGGAGCTGTTGCTTCCATAAAGGTGGTTGTGTTAATTAAAATTGAAGGTTCTTAACATCTGTAATCAAATTGAACGGTTTAAACTGGTCAAGTTGGAAGCCCATAATGGAGGATATATTATACTGTAAAGATATGCATGAAGCAATCAAAGGAGACACCGCAAAGCCGAAAGACATGAAAGATCCAGATTGGAGCAAGTTGAATAGAAAGGCCATTGGTTCCATTCCCTAGTGGCTAGATTTCAGCGTGTTCGGCCATGTCTCGGAAGAAATGTTTGCCCATGAACTATGGAAGAAGCTGCAAGATCTTTATGATCGAAAAACTACTGGAAACAAGTTGTTCCTGATAAGGAAGCTTGTCAACATGAAATACAAGGAGGGAACTCCTGGTGCTGAATTTTTGAATTAATTTCGAAGTGCTATTAATCAATTATCTTTTATGCAAACAACACTTGAAGATTAAGTCCAATCCTTATTATTGCTCAGCTCTCTACCGAAAAGTTGGGATACCTTGGTGGTTTCTGTGACCAATTCAGCTCCAGATGGAAAATTATCCTTACACCACATTGTTAACACTTTGCTCAATAAGGAGACACGAAGGAAAGTTATGTTTATCGAAAGTAGCCAAGATCTTATCACAGAACATAGAGGTCGGAGCAAAAATTGAGGTCTCAACAATCCTAACAAATCCAAAGAAGGAGACAAGTTTAGAGGCAGACAAAAACACCACTACATCAATTGAGGAGATTATTGTTCCTTCCTTCAGTCATGAAGAACAATGTCTACAAGTCTCAAGTCAAGATGATATGGAATGGGTGATTGACACTGCATCATTTTATCTTGCCACTCCCAATAAGGAGTTCTTCACCATATGCAGAGTAGGAAATTTTGGTATGGTGAAGATGGGCAATAATGGCCATTCCAAAATCATTAGAATTGGTGACATTCGTATTAAGATGAATAGTGGCTACACACTCATCCTCAAAGAAGTTAGACATGTTCCTGATTTGAGGCTCAACTTAATATCTTGTGGTGTCCTAGATCGTGAGTAGGAAATGGAAGCTTACCAGGAATTCCTTCGGGAGTAGGAAATGGAAGCTTACCAGGAATTCCTTGGTGATTGTAAAAGGTGCCATGTGTTGTACACTGTACAAAACAAATGCAGTCATTTTTAAAGAAGGATTGCATGCTATTGAAGAAGAATCTTCACCAGATTTTTGGAATAGAAGATTAGCTTACATCAGTGAGAAAGGGTTACAGATTCTAGCAAAGAAGGCGCTTGTACCTTCGGCTAATGGCACACCATTATCTCCATATGACTACTGCCTATTCGGCAAGCAACATAGAGTGTCATTCAGCAAGTCAACAAGTAGAAAGTCAAGTGTTCTTGACTTGGTGCACTCAGATGTATGTGGCCCCTTTGAATATAAGACCTTGGGAGGTAATAAGTATTTTGTTACTTTCATCGACGATGCATCACAGAAGCTATGGATGTATTTCCTGAGAACAAAAGATCAGGTATTCCAGTCATTCTATAAATTCCATGTTATGGTGGAAAGAGAGACAAACAAGAAATTAAAATGTCTCCGATCCAACAATGGAGGTGAATACACATCTCAGGAGTTTGAGAACTACTGTTCTAGACATGGAATTCGACATGAAAAGACTATACTTGGAACCCCACAGCACAATGGTGTAGCAGAAAGGATGAATCGTACTATTATAGAGAAGGTCAGATGTGTGCTTAAAATGGCTAACTTACCAAAGTTGTTTTAGGGAGAAGCAGCACGCATAGCCTGCTATCAATAGGTCACCATTTACTGCTCTAGATTTTGATATTCTACAAAGAGTATGGACTAGAAAAGATGTTCACTACTCTCATCTGAAAGTGTTCGGCTGTAAGGCATTTGCGCATGTCCCTAACGAGCAACAGTCAAAGCTTGATGAAAAAGAAAGTCTATATGTCTTCCTTGGATATGGAGATGAAGAGTTCAGGTACAAACTATGGGACCCAGAGAAGAAGAAGACCATTAGAAGCAGAGATGTAGTCTTTAGAGAAAATGAGACTATCGAAAGCTTGAAGAAGAATGGCAAGTCAGGACTTGTAAATGGCATCATTCCTAGCCATGTTCCTTCATTTCCAAATAGTACCATTGGTGGAGATCAGGAACAAATTCAGAACAATGATGAAATTCCAAAGCTAATGGAGGATCATAAGCCAGAAGATGTTGATGAGCAGGGGGAACAACCCACCCAGCAAGCTAAGCCTGAACAATAACTTAGAAGATCCACCAGGGATCTCCAACCAACATCAAAGTATCCTAGTTTTGAGTATATTCTCCTTACTGATGAGGGGGACCTAGAGAATTTTCAGGAAGTTCTAATTCATGCAGATAAAGAATCTTGGTTGGAGGCAATGCAAGATGAGATGAATTCCTTGCGGAAAAACAACACATATGAGTTAGTCGAACTTCCTACAGGAAGAAAAGCCTTGAAGAACAAATGGGTTTTCAAGCTCAAAAGAGATGGCAATGGAAAGCTATAGTGAAGTATAAAGCTCCTCTAGTAGTGAAGGATTCCAACAACAGAAGGAATTGATTTTGATGAAATCTTTTCTCTGACAGTTAAAATGACTTTTATTTGAGCAGTTCTAAGCTTGGTAGCAAGTTTGAATCTTGAGCTTCTGCAGTTAGATGCGAAAACTGCCTTCCTTCATGGTGACCTAGAGGAAGAAATCTACATGGTGCAATTAGAAGGCTTTGAAGTAAAAGGGAAAGAGCACATGGTTTGTAAGCTGCAAAAGAGTCTATATGGGTTGAAACAAGCACCTAGGCAATGGTACAAGAAGTTTAACTCTTTCATGAGTAGTCATGGCTTCAAGAAGACCCAAGCGAATCCATGTGTCTACTTCAAGAGGTTCTGTGATAACAACATCATCATATTGTTGTTATACATTGATGACATGTTGATTGTGGGACAAGAAGTTTCTTCAATTCATAAATTAAAAGAGCAATTAGCAAAGTCCTTTGACATGAAGGACTTGGGTCCAGCATAATAGATTTTGGGCATGGGGAATATTTATGATCGCAGCAATAACAGATTGTGGCTGTCACAAGAAAAATATGTTGAATGTGTGCTACAACATTTTAACATGTTAAATGCTAAATCAGTCAGTGTTCCTCTTACCGTTCATCTGAAGCTCAGTAAGGAATCTTGTCCTACAACCAAAGAAGAGAAGGAAGATATGAGAAAGATTCCATATTCCTCTGCTATAGGGAGTCTGATTATGCAATGGTTTGTACAAGAACAGATATTGTACATGCTGTTGGAGTTGTAAGCAAATTCTTAGATAATCTGGGAAGACAACACTAGGAAGCTGTAAAGTGGATTCTCAGATATTTGAAGGGAAGTTCAAAGAAGTGGTTATGGTATGGAGGATCTAAACCAATCTTAAAAGGCTTCGTTGATGCTGACATGGCAGGAGATCTCAAGCATAGAAAGTCAACTTCAGGATACGTATTTACATTTACCGGGGGAGCAATTTCTTAGCAATCTAAATTACAGAAATGTGTTGCACTTTCTACGACCGAAGCAGAGGACATTTCAGCTATTGAAGTAGGAAAAGAGAGTATTTGGTTGAAGAGATTCTTTGAAGAGTTGGGTCAAAAACAAGCTAACTCCATAGTATATTGTGATAGTCAAAGTGCTATAGACTTAAGCAAGAATACTATGTATCATTCTCGAACAAAGCACATTGATATCCGCTATCATTGGATACGGGAGCAACTGGAAAAGGGGATTTTTCGTACTAAGAAAATTTCAATAAAAGAGAACCCCTCAGATATGTTGACAAAAGTTATTCCTCGGGATAAGTTTGAGATGTGCTATGAGCTGATCGGCATGAGCTTCAAGTACGAGGTTATTTCGTACCCCATTGGTTTGGAGGGGGAGAATTATTAAGTCCAAACCAATTTGGAGGCTAATTAATTGCCAACAAATGAGGTGGGAAGATGATAGTTAGTAATTGACACATTAATTGCCAATTGAAAAGTTGATGCAACTTTTTGTGCCTATAAATAGGCATTCCCATAATCCAAATTCATCCAAGCAAAATTGAGTTTTCTTTTGCAGAGCATTTCCTACAAAAAGAATTTGAGAGAAATTAGGGGAGTGAGTTGAGTAGTTTGGGAAATACTACACTATTTGGGTGTAAGGGTTAATTTTTTCGGGCATTCCAACTTTCTCCTAAAATTATTTTATACCTCAAGTTTGGGTATACTTGAGAGAGGCTTTATTGTTGTATTGTCATTTTTTATTAGTGGAGTTATTTTTGGCACTCGTGGTTTTTCCCTTTCAAAGGGTTTCCACGTAAACCTTTGTGTTTCTTTATTGCTCTATTTATTTTTATACTCGCTGTTGCAACATCTATTTCAGTTAATACATATCACCTTGCTACCGAATTGATATACGGGACCCAACAAAATGCATACTGCTTTGTGACATGTTTTCCATTTTTTTTCTTTTCATTTTATAAAATAAATTGAGGGTAATTTATAAAAAAAACATTTATGATAAGAATTAGATTATTCGCAGAGCTAGCTTTTTGTTCGACTGAAATTTACAGATTGCATTGGACCAAAGGAGTTTGGCGATGATTGTATAGGGTAGACTAGTGGGATAATTTTAGGCACTTAAGAAGGAAGGGGTATAACACGAAAACAAAATTGTAAAAGATAATTTTTAATAATAAACAGTAACTTTAACTATTTTTTTTGAAAACCCCCCGGAGAAACATTGTGTTTCCCCAGAAGGAAAAAGATCGAGATAGGTGAAAATTTCGGGGCGGGCGTCCCAACTAGGTTGATGCCCCCGCTTACCTACAAAACACCTACCTCTCTTTATTAATGCAATCCAAAGACCGCTCATAAGATGAGAGCGTCAGTGAACAAAGATACAGTCTAAAGGTGATACAGATATGAAATCCGATCCCGAGGTATGACTATACAATGAATAGACCAAATGATGCCACCTAACTAGTTACAGCTTAGAAATAAATCTGGACAGTTAAATACATCAGAAACAACAAAATTTAGATTCCGTCTTCGATACTTGAAAAAGAACTAGCATAGATGAATGCTTGCCCCCAAGAGATCATCTGTGCTTAAGACACCCTCGAACACGAACTTATTCCGCCTTTTCCAAATAGCCCTCGCTATCATAAACCATAAAGCCGTACCAAACTCCTGTCCAATCCCTGAGGAAAAATGCGCACGCCATACTACAAGAAAATCAGCCCCCTTGAATGGCATTGTTACCAAAATCCCTAGTAACTGAAAAGCTTGAACTCATATATGATAACTACCTAAACAGTGAAACAAAGCATGATCAATTGTTTCGGAATCATCACAAAACGGACACTTGTCATTCAATACAGCTTGGCATCCGCGACAAACCAGAAAGACTTTCATTGGGAGGCGTCTATGTAACAATAACCAGCCAAAAAATTTGACTTTAGGAATAAGACACGCATTCCAAACCACCATATAATCCGTTTCCGGCGTAGTCCTTTGAGGCGATCTATAGGACCCTAAACAAAAAGATGCAGCTGAAAATACCTTATTAGCTTCCAGATCCCATTCAAATCTATTTGCCACCACCTGAAACTCAACGTATGGCTGCTGCCCCCTGTTACCAACAACCCCGTTCCCCCCAAAAATAGCGGGCCAGAATTGGGAAATCCAATTCCGCATCTGGGAGCACCTCTCCCTACTAGTAATCCTTAGACTACGTTTCCAAAAAGGCCTAGATAATGCTGCTCCCTCAGAAATAGACAGACACCCATCCCAAATCGAACAGCTTTTTCTATTACATAATAGACACAGATCAGTGAAAAGAACAGATAATGACACATTTGCAGTCCAATTATCATGCCAAAAAGATCCGCTCGCCCTGTTCCCCACTTTAACTCTCCCATTCGATTTAAACAACTCCCAGAAGGTTGAGTTCTTTACACAACAAGATATAATGCCTTGCCAAACATACGAAATGCGGGATCTATTAACATTTTCAAACGAGTTCCATGACTCGAAGCCATATCGACGGACACACAGCTCATACCACAACGATCCCTGCCCATCTGTTCTAGACCGCCATATCCATTTCAACAATAAACTACAATTGACTAGTCTTAGATCCCTAACATATAGGCCACCTAAATTTTTTGGTAGCATAATTGTCTCCCAACTCACTTTACAGATCCCGCTAGAGTCCGCTATACCTTTCCACAAGAAATTACGCATCAGTTGAACAAGCTTATTGTTAATAGAGGCCGGCATCTTATTCAATGATAACAAATAAATCGGGATAGACGAGAGAACCGATTTTATAAGGACCACCCTGCTAGCATACGATAAACACTGACCTTTCCAACTTGCCAGCCTATTTTGGAACCTACCAATCAACCTGTTCCAATAAGACACCGGGATGCATCTCGTACTGAGAGGGGCGCCTAGATAAGTAATGGGAAATCTTTCGATCTTACAACCCATTGTCTCCGCACACCGATTCAACAAGTCTTCCTGCACGTTGATACCCATAATTGAGCTCTTAATAAAATTTATTCGTAGACCTGAAATCAACTCAAAACAACATAATAAACGGATAAAAGTAGGTAAGAGAGACTCATCTGCAGGTAAGAAGCACATCGTATCGTCCGCAAACTGAAGAATAGATATATCCTTCTCTGACCCATGAATACGAAACCCAGGTAAAATACCCTTACGGACACTTGCGTCTATGAGCTGTTTAAGACCTTCCACTGCTAAGACAAAAAGAAATGGAGAAATGGGATCACCTTGTTTAACCCCTCTGCCCAAATAGATCGAATCTGTAGGACTTCCATTGAAAAGAATAGATGTTGTCGAGTTCGCTATGCAGGTCACCATCCATCTAATCCACTTATCAGAGAACCCCATCCTCTTCAACACTGAGTCAATATAAGTCCAAGAAACACTATCGTATGCTTTGTGGAAATCAAGCTTGAGAGCCACAGAAGACTGACCACTGCGGTGGATTGATTGGATTACTTCTGAGGCTATAAACGAGCATTCATGAATATTACGGCCTTTAACAAAAGCAAACTGGTTGTCAGAAATCAGCTGAGGCAACACAGCCTGTAATCTTTTTGCAAGAACTTTCGACACAATTTTATATATACCATGAATAAGGGCAATCGGTCTATAGTTCCCCAATGACGACGACCCCGGGACTTTAGGAATCAATACGGTAAAAGATGACTTGATAGAGTTTGGCAGCTGATCATGCCTATAAAATTCGCCAAGCAGAGCTAGCACATCTGATTTCATGTCCTCCCAGAAACGTTTATAGAAGAAGAAATTAAATCCGTCCGGCCCCGGCGCCTTACCTTCTTGACAAGCACACACTGCGTCCCACACTTCAGCCTCAGAAAAAGATTCAACAAGCCGCGCATTGTCCATCGCATCAACCATATGGAATTGTAGTTCGCCCAAGGAAAACGGCACCACTACATGTTTCGAAAATAGCCTGGAATAAAAATTCCGTATCGTGGATTTAATAAGTACCGGGTTAGAAGATACAACTCCATCAATTTCCAGCTGTGAAATCCGATTCCCCCTAGCCCTCGCTGATGCCATCCTATGAAAAAAACTTGTATTATCATCACCCAATAAAGTCCAGTTAACACGTGATTGTTGGTGATGAATTTGTTCAAGGTTCCGTCTACAGGTAAGTAATTCCGATCTCACGCACTGAAGCTCCGATCTACTTCCCTCCTCCAAAGGTCGGACCACCGAACTGGATGTCAAAAATATAATACGAGCCTCTAGCTTCTTTATTCTTCCCTCTAACCCGCCAAAATTCGATAGATGCCAAGGCCGGATAAAGCTCCTTAATCGGCATAATTTAAAATCAATGTCGTGCCCCGGATCCGCCAATTCTATGGCCTCCCACTTTGATCTTAGAAAAGGTAGAAACCCGTCCTTTTCCCACCAACAGTTCAATGATCGAAACACCTTTTTGCCATCCGATACTAATGCATGGGACCGATATATAATCGGAAAGTGATCTGATAGCGTTGAATCAATCGTCATCAAATTATGACCCGGCCACCTATCAAGAATATTGCATGACACCAAGACACGATCAATCCTAGAGAAGGATAGACTATTAGACCACGTATAGTCACGCCCATGTAATGGCAAATCAAATAGAGCACATTCATTAACAAATTCCTGGAACCTAATCATCGAACTCGCCCCCGTATTCCCACTTCTACCTCGCTCAGAACTATGTAACACTTCGTTAAAATCACCATATATCACCAAGTTATCAATGTTTTGAATATGGGGCAGCAGATCACTCCAAAATTGATTCCTATCCCTGGGAATAGGGGGACCATATAAGCATAGGAAATTTACCTCAAGTTGACTAGACACAATATGAAGCAGACACCATCTATCTGAAGAAGCAGTGATCGAGCCAAGAATTAAATTAGAATTCTATGAGATCAATAGACCGCCTGCTAAGCCATGTGACGGGATACAATGAAAATGAAAATCGTTATGGCCCCAAAACTTCCTCACAACCTGATCTGTAACCGATAGGGCCTTTGTCTCAACTAGAACAAAAACCTGAAGCTGCCACTTACGAACACATGACCGCACCAAAACTGTTTGGCCCCATTCAATAAGCCCCCGCGATAATTCCAACTCATAAAACTCAGCGATATGATAAAACTCACAACATCCCAGAACGGCCAGCAACTCTCTCAACGCCGCTGCCCTTCCAATGCCTCTATAATCAAGCCCATATTTTGTTCGTTAAACAACTCAAGCTTCTCTCCGATTCGGAAAGTCATTAATTCCTCACTGACAGTTGGCTCATTTTCTTCCCTGCGAATGATAATTCTATTCATATTTGGGATGTTTGGGCCCGAAGAACTTAAATTCTCCATACCCAGATCCACCGTGTTATTTCCCTCAATTAACGGGCTATCACCGGAAGGGTGGGTACTACCCGGACTTATGTTGTTGCTATCCGTGACAATCTCATCATCCTCGTCTGATCTAATTTCATCTTCGTTCTCCGATGATTCACTACTACACCTGTCCGAAGGTTCCTCCTCTGGTTTGCTCCATTCTTCTGACCCGTATTCGTACTCTTGACTGTGTTGGCAGCCAATTCCCTGTCTAAGGTTCGTGTATATCATTATTTCTCTATCCCCTACTGCCAACGTCAAATTCCTACTGGCTGTCCCAAGCGGTACCGAAACAAGGCACGATACTACATCCAACCGATCCGGTTTTTCGAAATTACAATCTACCGAAACAACTCGTCCAAATCTCGCTGCCAGTTCCTGCACTACAGGTTCACAAACAAGAGCTGGCGGAATTTTGGTGAGATCCAGATACATAATACATTCCGTCGGCACGAAATCTACTGGAAGTGCACAAACTGTCTCCATAATATGATCCATAACTTTCCAATCCTCATTCATAAAGTCCATAAGAATCACTTCTGATCTAAACGAAACAATCACATAAAATCCACCAACAGGAGCAGCAAATACAAATTCAAAACCGTGATCGCTCAACAGATCATGTATATTACGGATGTGAGAAATATTGTTAAGTTTAACCAAACAAGATTTTGATTTCCAAGGGACAGATTTAACCACTACCTCACTTTTCAGAACAGATGCAGTAGGTACACTAGGAGAGGATGTCACCTGGATCGGGTTAATGGTCGACTCTTCTCGTGGGGCTTGATTCGCCACAACATCCACAAAGGACCGATGATCTCGAGGGGAGTCTCTGAATATCGGCTTCTGAACTGGTACCACAGGATTAGACCGTGCTTTGGGGGCTGTTTTCGATTTGTCATACCTAGCTTTGAAAGCTTTGAGTCTAATCGCACCAATCGCTATCATATTCAGCGCTTCCAACGCTTCCTTTATCCGCATAGATCCATCGAGTGTGATGAACCCAAAATTAAGGTTCTTCGCATTCCTTTTCCGGGCAATATAGACCCAGCCATACACCCCATACCTATTGAACATTCTTTTCATAGCCGCTGCATCAAAGTGGTTTGGGAAATTCTCAAAGTAAATTTTTGGGGGGTTAGGGATTTGGTAAGGGCGATTTTGGGGGGCATAGGGTTTCGGTATTGTGGCTGGCGGTGGGTGCTCACAAATCGGTTCAGGGTTGACGGTCAGTGGTGTAGACGGCGGCTGGGGAAGGGTGCAGGTAGGGTGCGGCCGGGGAAGGGTGCGGGTAGAGTGCGGCTGCGGGCAGTGTGCGGCTGGGGAAGGGTGCGGGTAGGTTGCGGCTGCGGGTAGGGTGCGGCTAGGGACTCCATTGATTGTAAAACTTGCACGGTAGTAACTTTAACTATTGTGTTAGTAAAATGTGAAGTTCATATACCATTATGTCAAGTTTTGAAGTTCATGTACCGTTATGTTAGTAAGTGCAAAGTTTATATACCATTGATTATTTTTACCCTGACACCGCAAGATAGTTTTTTAAAGTTTTATTGTTCCAACCTATAAATTTCCGGAAGCATCCTGCATGCTTGCTTGCTTAGAAAGCAGCTCTTGCCCGACACCTTCAGCTATCACTATAACCATATGCCCATCTTCTTTTAGTCTATTCTCTACATATTGGAAAAGTCCACCTTCCCCTTCTAGATAAAAGGGTGATTCGGGGAATTAAGCAACAATCCACATCTCCACTAGCAAGAGTAGCATACATGGCAATAAATCCTGCACAACATACAAAAAAACATAAAATCTTTACAACTTTGTATTGCGAAGGCAAAAAATTCGGTTAACTGGAACTGGTACATGAATAAGTATAAAAAGAAGAATATGTTTGACATTGGAAAAGAAAGGCTTAATACATCATTTGCCCCTGAACTTGGCACGAAAAGTCAGATGTCGCCCTGAACTTTCAAAAGTTTTAACTTGCTCCCTAAACTATGCATTAGTGTACCAGTTTGCCCCCTCAATACCATGTGTCAGCTTCTGATTAGTTTGACTCTTTAAAGATGTGGAATCAAGCAACAATCCACATCTCGACTAGCAAGAGTAGCATACACGGCAATAAATCCTGCACAATATACAAAAAAAAACATAAAATCTTTACAACTTCGTATCGGGAAGGGAAAAAACTGGGTTAAGTCTGAAGCTATGAAGAATGGAAACTCCGGTCACATGCTGTTTCAGCGTTTTGGAAATAGAAATTCTATGAAACCCCCTACGAAACATTTCCGGGGCAGTTTCCGCAATTAAAGAAAGTTCGAAACTCATTTCTTCAAATTTCGGAAACCATTTCCTAGGAAATCCTTCAACCTTATGACTTAATTTTGGTTCATTCCAAAACTAAACTTCCTATGCATTTATTGCGTACGTCCCTAAATATATGTAATATTTATGAATTAAAAATTTTCAAATGATGGTTGACCTTAATGAGATGAAAATGATTTGATAGATGTCTATTTATAAATATTTATGGTAGAAATGTTTTATAACTAATAAATACATTTTAAGTGTAGAGTATTTTAGTATTTCATTATTTTATATTAGAATGAAATTAAATTCATGGAACTTTTGTACTTTTTATATTTATATATATACCCTTATATGTTTATTATTTACGCATTTACTTATCGTTTCCAAACTTATATTTTTTAGAAATGGCGTTTTACGACATCCGTTTCTGTTTTTGTGCCCGTGCTACCTAGGTATGAAGAAGTGGTTCATCAATAAGTATAACAAGAAGTTAGAACATCTTTAGTAGATAGTGGATTCCATGATTATATGACATGTGAAATAGAAGTTATCTACTAAAAATGCTGTTAGACCATAACCGCAAGCTCAGGCATTTTGAGACCAACAAGATACTGGCAATTACTTTGTTCAAGAAGTGACATGATTGAAATAAGCCATGCAGAGTTACGTTTAATGCTGACTTAATTTCATCCAATAAATTTGCAACGAATGATGCAAGTCAAATACTTGGAATAAGCAACCAGCTTTAATGAGCGTCTTAATTGATAAGCATTTAAGAGGCCAAAACATAATCTTTAACCCCTCTAACTTTGGCCAAAACATCTTATGAAAAAGTATGTAACGAAAATGCTTTTTGAGAATATAAGATATTATGAAGAAGTTAATATCTTCGGTCTGATTTATTTTGTGCAGTAAGTATTTCAAGGAGAATCCGGATTCAAAGAATCCACTGTATAACACCAAGAATGGAGTTTATGAGGAAGGTTGTGGTCTAGACAAAGTTAAGATTTCATGGGGACATGAAGACTATATGTACATGGTATATAAACTAAATTTACATATTATTAACGAGACTAATATTAAAGTCATAATTATAATTAGAAATATCCTAATATAATAGGACCTTCAATTTCACATTCAAAGTTTGCCAAGGCAAACGGATCAACTCTACCACCAGCTGCATTGTTCATTGTCCGATTTCATTCTTTCTATTGTAAAATAATTATTTTACCCTTAAATAGTGTTGATGTTTATCTAGTTAAAATGTTAATTATTATTTATTGATTGTTGATGTTAATTTATTAAATAGCTCACCACACTGAAATATCTCTAGGTAAGGGTTTCTTTCATATAATTATGCCATCGGTAGAGGTTTTACAAAAAGTTTGGTCTACAGGAAACTGAATCCCAAATCGGGCATTACGCGTTTCTCTATTTGGAAGGCTGGGGTTGATCCCTCAACCGTTAAACCGACCTCCTCTCAGGTTTGGGTGTGCCTTCATAATTTACCGTGGGAGTTCTGGGTCGTAGGCTTTTCACTAGTGTCACTGAAGGTATTGGAGTCCCCATCCGATTTGATCGAAATACTATAGATGGATAATTCGGACATTACGCTCGAATTCTTATTGACATTGATTTATCAAAACCTGTCATGGAGCAAATTAGAGTGGATACGGCAGAGGATATTTTCTGGGTGATGCTTGAGTATGAGAATATTCCGAATCTTTGCACGGTTTGTCACTCTTTAGGGCACGCCACGGCTGCTTGTAGGAGGATTTAGCCTCAAGAGAAACATACGGGGAAATCTAAAGTTGCGGTCCCCGGTAACAATAGGTCTATGGATAATACCAAGAGTTGGAATAAAGTGAACAAGCGGGCTCCAAGCATGACAAGAAAGGAGGTTACTTTTCCCGAAAAACTAGATCGAATCGATATGGATAACCCTGGCCAAAGGGAAGGTAAGAAGGATACAGATAACTCAACTCAGGTTCAGACTAATAATCAAGAAAAGGTTGCGAATGTTGAGATTGAGGCAGTTCTTTCGGAGGTGATTGAGGCTGTGGCTATTGCGATAATTGAGGCTGCGGCTAATGATGTGTTTAACAAGGAGCCGGGATATTTGAATCTCAGATATAAGGAAAATGAAAAGCCGATTGATGGCCATATTACCAAAGTTTCTGATGATTCTAATCATCATTCAAATTCTTCAGATGAGGTTGACCAAGAGGACTTTGAATCAGATTATTCACAACTTGAGAGAGGTGTCCCAGGCTCTTGGACAGATTCTGCGGAATGAGAAGAGGCAAAAATGAAAAACAAGGCCAAGAAGTTGACATTTGTTAGACAAAGTTTTTTGTTCTCTTCCTCCGATGACAGTTTTTGGTGTGAGATGGAAGTGGGAGACAATATCCAACTCCCATGGAAACTAAGGGTATCAGTCGCCGCAAAAGAACATGCCAAGTGAGAGCGCATGGAGCTAGCTAAACGGAAGCGCAAACCTTCACAAAAGTTTTCTCCTTAGTTGATAGATGTTTGTTTTCTACCGTAATGGCTATTTGACTTTTTTTCTATTTTCTTGTATTTTTTATTTTTATTTTTATTTTCTTTTATGTTGCTTTTTTATTTTTCTTTTTTAATAAATGGAGACCGGATTTCGGTTCTCAACTTTTAATTAAAAAAATTAGCTCTTCACATTGGAGGAGCATACAAGCACCTAATGAACAAGGAGGATGAAGAGAACTTGAAGCAACTACACATTTTTAAGTAATTTTCATTGAACCGAACTAATTTCTGTCGCACAATTTTAAAGTGTCACCTCTTTTTTGATTAACCGACATTTATGAATTAATTAATAATTGCAGCTTTGGAGTTCTTCTTAGAGTTGATAAAATTGCCCTTGAAGTCACTTATGGACACTTTGCTAGGGTTCTGTGGATGTAGATATGTCTACTAATTTACCTAACACCATAGGTATCGCTAGGGAAGGATATGAGTTTTGGATTGATGTTCTTTTTGGAAACCCACCTAAATTCTGCAAACTCTGTAGCTCGGTAGGACATCAAGCCTATGACTGCATACGGAACTAGAAACTGTAGCCTAATGCGGTTCAAAAGCCGAGGCAAAAAGTTAATAAACTTGAACATCAGGTTAGAGTAGAACAAGGTAAGCCCAATCTGGAGCTTTTCCAATGGAGTAGGCCATGCCAACTTGCCCTTGAGAAGAGAAATAAACAAGTAGTCTAGATAAATTGGATCTTTCAGAATATAGAGGACAACCTTCAGAAATAAAAAAAAGTTGTTTCTTCGATTGAGAGTCAAGAACCTTCAGATGATAGTGAGTTCGATGATAAACAGTCCATTGGGGAGCCAAATAACGTTATTATTCAGGTGGAGGAGGAAATTCATACGCCTTTCCAACATGTCAAAGTTTAAAATCCTGATGGTATTAACTTAGAGGTGCAACTCACGGAGGGTAAATCTGCTGGCCTGTCAGATGAATCGAATAGAATCGATGAGTAAATAGTCTTGGGCAGTGCCAATTCTTGGGCTGATATGGTTGAGGAAGAGGATAATCATCCATGGCAACAAGTCAAGAACAAGAAGAAGTAGTCCGCTAAGGAATCCTCATCACAATATATGCAACCGAACCTTGCCAGGTACACCTAATGTCAATTCTTTATTGGAACGGTAGGGGTTTCCATAATATGGAAACTCAACAATTTGTTTCGAACTTAGTTTTTAAGTTTAAGCCTATTTTGCTTTGTTTAGCTGAACCTATGGTTGATTATAATATGATTCCTTCTTTGTTTTGGAGGAAAATTAGGTATGAGCTTGTTGGGGTTAATGACAAAGAATTACCTACTCTTTGGGTATTGAAGTCTAGTAGGGCTGTTGGGCCTATTTTGTTATGTTCTATTTCATATCAATATATCTCGGTGAGGATTGCTGATTATGATATGAATGTTGGAGTGGTTTATCTCAGCATTCTTATTAATCATCGATCTGCGCTGTGGGAGGCTATTTTAAATGAGTCTAGGGCTGGTCATTGGGTTTGGCTTGGGGATTTCAATGCGGTTCTTGGTGCCCACGAGAAGAAAGGGAACGCGCCTAATCCAAGAGCTTGTAGGGAGTATCGAGAGTGTATTGATGATGCAAATTTAGTGGAGGTAGAAACTTTGGGTCTATTTTTTACGTGGTATAATGGTCGTGCGGGGTAATAAAGAGTCGACTGTAGACTTGATCGGGCTTTAATCTCGTCTGATTTTGCGTCCATTTTCTCCTCCTATCATTGCACCATCTTGGCTAGGCATTTTTCTGATCATCATCATATCCTTTTTAAGTGTTATTTTGGTTATAGACTTGTGGCACGTTTCAGATTTCAATCCATGTGGATTTCTCACCACGATTTAAAGGATGTGATTACGGATCATTGGTGGGTAGCTACTCCTTCGTTGCCACCGACCCAATTATTAATGTATAAGTTGAAGACTTTGCGGCCTGTTTTGAGAACCTGGAATAGGAAGGTTTTTGGTCATTTTGATACTAATATTAGGCAGAGTAAAGAGTGGCTGCTTGATGTTCAAAATAGGATTGCCATGGATGGCGCTACTGATGATTTGGTTCTAGAGGAATTCGAAGCTCACGCACAATTACACCTTCATTTTTCTCAAAAGGAAACTTATTCCAAAGAGAAAAGTGGCATTCACTGGTTTAAGGAGGGTGATCGTAATACTAACTTCTTCCATAAAAGCACGAATATCAAGAAGTCTTGGGATGGAATTCACTCCTTAGAAATTGATGGTGTAGTTTCCACTGATGCCGACTCAATTTCCAATAATGCTATTTTTAAAAAGGATCAGGAGGTTAGGCCTGATGCTGATTTGATTTCTTCCGTTATCCCTCATGTTGTCACGGATCAGGAGAATTATATTTTAACTCAACGGCCTTCGGATGAGCTTGTTAGGGCTACGGTTATGAGCATCGATAGGGATACTGCCCCTAGTCCTCATGGGTTCAATGGAATTTTTTTCTAGAAATTTTGTGATATCGTTGGTTATTATATCTGTAATGCTATCGCTCAATTTTTTAATTCGGCTTTTATGCATCCTGGCTTAAACTTGAATCTTATGATCTTAATCCCTAAGAAGGAGGGTGCAATCCGAACTGAGGAATTTCGGCCTATTATGATGGGCAATTTTGTTTTTAAAATTATTACCAAAATCTTGGCTATCAGGCTTGGCGATATTACTTCTCGCATTCTTACGATGAACCAATATGGTTTTATCAAGGGGCGGAACATTCATGAGGCCATTGCATTTCTTCAGAAAGGGTTAATTTGCTTAACAAAAAATGCTTTGGGGGTAATTTGGCAATGAAAGTGGATATTAGGAAAGCATTTGATACACTTGATTGGGATTTCTTAACTGCAGTCCTATCTAGTTTTGGCTTTTCCATTGTTTTTATTTGTTGGGTCTGTAACATCCTTCAATCAACTCAGATTTCTCTTCTCACTGCTACTCGGCCGAGAGGTCACTTTCGGTGCTCTAGGGGACCCTTTATCTCCGCTCTTGTTATGTATTGCTGAGGATTTTCTTAGCCGATTTCTGTTGATTTAGTCTCAGTGTGGTAATTTGGCACAAATGAGGTATACCACTTCCGCCATGTTCCCCTCTCATATTCTGTATGATGATGACATATTATTAAGTTGTAATGGATCCATTAAAAATATGAATGTTCTTAAGGATGCTTTTGAAACCTATGGTGCAATTTCAGGTCATCAAGCTAGTTGGGATAAGTCGTGTATTTTCTTTGGAAAGTTAGTGGTTCCATTGAGAGCTAACAGGTTGGATAGTATATCTTGTACTCGACAAGGGGTTTTACCCTTTGTTTATCTTGGCGTCCCTTTGTTCTACAGTTCCCCTAGGGCTGTACACCTTAGGCCGATTCTTCATAGAATAATTGCCAAGTTCTCTAAATGGAAGAGAGACTCACTGTCTATGGCTGGTCGCATCTTGCTTGTCCAATCAGTTATAAATGGGTCTCTTATGCACTCATTTGCTATTTATAAATGGCCTCAATTGCTCCTGAATTCTCTTGGGAAAGCTGTGAGAAATTTTATCTGGAATGGTCCTGTGGATAAGAAAAAGTTAGTCACTGCACCATGGAGGATTTGTGTTCGACCATTGGCTTCAAGTGGTTTAGGGCTTAAAAAGTTAACCGACATTAATACTTCTATGCTAGCCAAGAAGGCGTGGGGCCTAATTGCTAATAAGGGTCTTTGTTTTGACACTTTATGCCAAAGATTCTTTAAGAATGGGATTCCGAGAGAGTGGGTTAACAATTCTAGTATATGGAATTCGTGTTGGGGTTCTAGCCTAAATTGGTGCAAGGTAAAGTCTTGGCCCAAAAGCCCAAGATGTGGAGGCATATTTAAGCTTCTTTTTCGCTAGTTTTAGGGTTTTTCATGAGAGAGAGTTCAACCATTTTTGGAGAGAGAAAAGAGGAGAGGGAGAGCAAAATTTCCAGCTTCTTTCTATTCCGACTAGCTGTATTCCATCGCCAATATCTGGAGATCAGACTGTCGTATTGCCGTGCAATTTTGTCACAATGTTCTTGACATCCAACTCTTTCTTTTGACTGTTGGGTTTTTAATCAGAACACTGGATCAGATTTCGATCCAGACAAAATATGGAGGAATGTTTGCTCACTTGAGGTTTTGTGTATTTTCCTCATTTTATTTGGCTTCTTCTTGTATTGTGGTGCTGTTGGTGGGTTGCAAACTCTTGTAAGTCATTGCTGAGTTCTTTTTCCTCAACTTATCAATAAGAGAAGAAGGGGTGGACTTTGTTATCGGTCCCATGGTTTTACTCTTCACATCAGAGAGGTTTCCACTAAAAACTTTGGTGTTGTGTGGCTTGTTTATTTTATTTGCATATTGGTTGATTCTTGCCATTTCTTGTTAATAATTGTTGTTGCTATTCCGTATTTGAAACTTTGAGTTTTTGGGGCTTTGTGCTCAACAAGTGGTATCAGAGCTGTTAAGATCAGTTTCGGGGTTAATATGGAGTCTGTTAGCAGTGGTTCCATGGTGAAGTTGACGTTAACCAATTATTCCATATGGCAACCCATGATGGAGGATATGTTATTTTACAAAGATTTATATGATCCAATAGATATAAGCACAACAGAGCTTGGTAGTTCTAAACCGGCCAAACCTGAGAAAATGGAAGATAAAGAATGGGAGAAGTTGAAGAGGAAGAATTTGGGGACTATTAGATAGTGGATTGATATAAGCATCTACAATCATGTTTCTAAAGAGTCCGACCCATTTGAGTTGTGGAAAAAACTAGAAGGTCTTATTGAGAGGAAGACCGCTCACAACAAGGCTTCGTTGATTCGGAAGCTTGTTAACTTGAAGTTGAAAAGTGGGAAGTCTGTGGCTGAGCATCTGAGTGACTTTCAAGATGTTATCTACAAACTTACCACTATAAAGATTGTTCTAGATGATGAGTTGCAGGCTTTATTCTTGTTGAGTTCTTTGCCCGATAGTTGGGAAACTCTTATGGTGACTATTAGTAACTTGACTTCGGATGGTGTTCTTTCATTGAACGTGACTAAAGAAAGTATGTCTAATGAAGAGTTGAGAAGAAAGGAGATGGGAGTTGAAAATTCACAGGCCTTTCTTCTTGAGAATAGAGGAAGAGACAAGAGTAGAGGTCCAAACGGGCGTGGTAACTCAAGGGGTAGGTCCAAGTCCAGAGAGGGAAAGGAGACCATAACATGCCATTATTGTGATAAGCCTAGTCATATCAAGAAGAATTGTTTCGAATGGAAGCATGAACTAAAGAAGAAATTGGATTCCCAATTAGGGGGAGATGACAGTGGTACTGCAGCAACCATAGTGAAGACTGTTGAGGATACTAGTTTGCTTTGTGCAGCTTGTGAGTGTCGTCAGGTTGATGATTCAACTTCAGAGTGGCTTGTTCATATTAGAGCTTCTTATCATTGTGTTCCTTGGAAGGAATATTTTTTGAACTACAGAGCTGGAGACTTTGGTAGTGTCAGAATGGGAAATAAGAGCTCAGCAAGGATTGGTGGTATGGGTGATATCCGTGTGAAGACTGATGTTGGATGCACGATGACATTTAAGGATGTGTGTCATATTCCTGATTTGCACTTGAATTTATTAGCGGCAAGTGTTCTTGATCATGAAGGTTTCAGTCAGACCTTCGGTGATGGAAAATGGAAGTTGTCCAAGGGTTCAATGACAATTGCTCAAGGCAAGTTGTGTTGCTCGTTGTATAAGACATACTTTAGAGTATGTTATGATGATATATATGCAGCTGAAGAGAAGAATTCTCCTAACTTGTGGCATCAAAGATTGGGACATATGACAGATAAAGGATAAAGCACCTGGCAGGTAAATCCCTCATTCCTGTGGATAAATCTGTTTCCATTGACCCTTGTGAGCATTGTTTGGCAGGAAAACAAAACAAGGCTTCATTTGCAGGAAAATCTACAAAGAAGGAAGGTAAATTGGAGTTGGTTCACTCCGATTTTTGTGGTCCATTAGATGTGGAGTCTATTGGTGGCAATAGGTATTTTGTCACATTTATTGATGATGCAACTTGAAAGACTTGGGTCTACTTGTTGAAGCAGAAAAGTTAAGTGTTTGAGACTTTTCGGAAGTTTCATGCCATGGTGGAAAGAGAGATTGGTGGAAAGTTGAAATGTCTCCGATCAGACAATGGTGGTGAGTATACTCTAATACATTTAAGGTTCATTGCTCACAGTATGGCATTAGACATGTGAGGAGAGTTCCGGGTACTCCATAATACAATGGTGTAGCTGAAAGGAAGAATAGAACCATTATAGAGAGGGTGAGGTGTTTGCTAAGAATGTCTAATCTTCCTAATACATTCTGGGCTGAAGTAGTAAACACAGTGACTTATTTAATTAATCGCTCTCCATCTATACCTCTTGGTCTTGACATTCTAGAAAGGGCATGGAGGGGTAACAATCCTACTTATCCACATTTGAGAGTCTTTGGATGCAAGGCATTTATGCATGTACCGAAAGAGGAGCGATCAAAGCTTGATTCCAAGACTAAACCATGCATTTTTGTTGGCTATGGCAATGAAGAGTATGGCTATAGAGTCTATGATTTAGAGAAGAAGGAAGTAGTGAGAAGAAGGGATGTAGCATTCTTTAAGCATGCGAGAGGTGCTGAGTTTCTAAGTAAAAGGTATAATTCTACCACAGAATCTTCTTTTGATACTACTGATGTTCCTCTTATGTCTAGTCCTTCTTGTTTTGAGCAGCCAACAGGTGAGAATGTTAAAGCAAGATCTGACAATGTTGAGGAACAACTGATTGGTGTTGATGATACACCGGAACTTGTTGATCCTGATACGCATGATTATGAGAATGTTCAATTTTATGATGCTCAATATGAAGAGGTTCATGAGTGGGGGGAGCCGTCATCCCCAAAGGATGAACAAGCACAAGTTCGAAGATCATCTAGAGAAAGAAGGCCATCTACAAGATATCCATGCCCAGAATTCATTCTTATCACAGAAGATGGAGAACCTGAAAGCTTTCAGGAAGCATTATCTAGTGAAGACAAAGGGTCTTGGTTGAATACTATGAAAGAAGAGACAGATTCTTTGAGGAAGAATGAGACTTATCAGTTGGTGAAGTGTCCAAAAGATAAGAAAGTCTTGAAAAATAGGTGGATTTTTAAGAACAAGAAAATTGCCGATCAGAGTGTGAAGTGGAAAGCTAGATTAGTGGTCAAGGGTTGCAATCAGAAAAAGGGGATTGATTTTGATTATATTTTCTCCCCAGTTGTGAAGATGACTTCTATCAGAACCATTTTGGGTTTAGGTATGAGTCTTGACTTGGAGTTGGAGCAGCTTGATTTGAAAACAGCTTTCTTGCATGGTGATTTGCAAGAGGATATCTACATGGAGAACCCAGAAGTATTTGAGGAAAAGGGAAAGGAAAAGTTTTTTTGCAAACTAAAGAAGAGTCTTTATGGGCTGAAGCAGGCACCAAGGTAGTGGTATCGAAAGTTTGATTCTTTCTTGACAACCAATGGTTATAAGAGGACATTGCCTGATCCTTGTGTGTATTTCAGACAGCTTCTAAATGATAACTTCATCATTCTTCTATTGTATGTAGATGATATGTTAATTGTTGTACAGGATGCAGATATGATTTGTGATTTGAAGAAGAGTTTGTCAGAATCATTTGCAATGAAAGATTTGGATCTAGCTAAGTAGATTTTGGGCTTGGAGATAGTTCATGATAGAAAGGCTGGCAAGTTGGGGCTGTCATAAGAAAAGTATATTGAATGGGTGCTTGAAAGGTTCAATTTGAAAGATACCAAGCCAGTTAGTCAACCATTAGCGGCTCATTGCAGGTTGAGAAAAAGAAATTGTCCGAAAATGCAGGAGGAGAAAGAAAGGATATTGTATGTTCCTTATTCCTCTGGTGTTGGTTCTTTGATGTATGCTATGGTTTGTACTAGGCCAGATAATTCCCAAGCTGTTGGGTTTGTCAGTCCTTTTTTGTCCAATCCGGGTAAAGTTCACTGGGAAGCAGTGAAGTGGATATTCAGATACTTGCATGGTACCTCAAAGTTTAGTTTGTGTTTTGGACGTGGAAAACCCATTCTTGAAGGGTATATAGATGCTGACATGGCTGGTGATTTAGATGGAAGAAAGTCTACCTCAGGTTTTGTGTTTACATTTATAGGGGGAGCTTTTTCTTGGCAGACTAAACTTCAAAAGTATGTAGCATTATCTACTACAGAAGTAGAGTATGTAGCAGCTGTGGAAGCATGTAAAGAGCTGATTTGGCTAAAGAGAATCCTTCAGGAGCTGAGTTTAAAGCAAACACTAGTACAAAAAGGTCATTGCGGATGGTTATTTTAGGCCTATTCGGACGGTTTTAAACCGTCCGTAAAGGTTGCGACGCTAATGTTCGGGCTTATTGTGGATGGTTTTGAACCATCCGTAATAAGAGTCATTGCGGATGGTTTTTTAAGAAGAACCGTCCGCAATACACCGACAAAATGGGCCCTGAATCGACTAGAAAGGTGCGACGCTATTGGCCCTTTTTGTACTAGTGAAAGCGAGCATGTAGTATTATGTGATAGTCAGAGTGCTATGGATCTGAGCAAGAATACCATGTATCATTCTCAAACGAAGCACATTGACGTTAGATATCATTGCCTGCAGGATGTGATCGAGGAGAAAGAGTTAGTATTAAGGAAAGTCCACACCGATAAGAATGGAGCGAACATGTTGACAAAGATTGTTCCCAGAAGCAAGTTGGAGCTTTGTTGCAAGCTCTCCGGGATGTCATTTCGATGATGTTGATGTTGCCCTATCCTCCCCGATTTGGGCTCGAGAGGGAGATTATTTGGGTTCTAGCCCAAATTGGTGCAAGGTAAAGTCTTGGCCTGAAAGCCCAAGATGTGGAGGCATATTTAAGCTTCTTTTTTGCTGGTTTTAGGTTTTTTATGAGAGAGAGTGCAACCATTTTTGGAGAGAGGAAAAAGAAGAGAGGGAGAGCAAAATTTCGAGATTCTTTCTATTCCGACCAGCTGTATTCCGTCGCCTGTCTCTAGCAATCAGACAGTCGGATCGCTGTGAAATTTTGTCACAATGTTCGTGACATCTAACTCTTTCTTTTGACTGTTGGGTTTTGTAATTGGACAGTTGGATCAGATTTCGGTGAGGGCAGAACATGGAGGAATGTTTGCTCACTTGAGGTTTCGTGTATTTTCCTCATTTTATTTGGCTTCTTCTTGTATTGTGGTGTTGTTAGTGGGTTGCAAACTCTTGTAAGACATTGTTGAGTTCTTTTCCCTCAATTTATCAATAAGAGAAGTAGGGGTGGACTCCGTTATCGGTCCCGTGGTTTTACTCTTCACATCGGAGATGTTTCCACGTAAAAACTTTGGTTGTTATGTGGCTTGTTTATTTTCTTTGCATATTTGGTTGATTCTTGCCATTTCTTGTTGATACTTGTTGTTGCTATTCCGCATTTGCAACTTTGAGTTTTTGGGGCTTTGTGCTCAACAATTCGGTGCGACAGGTTTATGGTACGTATTATTTGGTTTCTTGGTCCGTCTTCTTTGTTGAGTTTTTGGAATGACGAATGGATTAATCCTACGGTGGCTGAGCAAATGGAGCTAACCAAGATGGATAGGTTACATAAAAAAGAATGTGTGGGTTATTTTCTGTCTAACGAAGGCTGGTATGATATTCCTCCGGACATTCCGATAAACATTTGGCACCAAATATGCTCGGTTGGTGTTGTTGAAGATGAGGGAAACGCATGTTTCTGAAAGCCTGCTAGCAATGGCATATTTATGGTCAAACTTTTTTATAGGTGGCTGCAGCCTAGGTTCGATAAGTGTTGCGTGGCTGCAAAAATTTGGCATAAGTCGATTGCTCCTTCACATTCTCTTGTCTGTTGGAAAGCTTATACTGGTTATATTGCTACTCATGATGTTTTACAAACAAAGGGGATTGAAATTGTCTCAATTTGCTCTCTTTGTACTTGTAGCTTGGAGGATAAGAACCAATTATTTATTAGCTGCCCGTTTGTGCAACAAATGTGGAATTCTATTGCATACCTTTTTGGAAGAGGAGTTGACACTACGGGAAATTTAACGACTCTTCTTCTCTCGGTGTTTGACCATCATTTTAGTCCACAAGTGCAGATTTTATGGAATGCGGGAATTGTCAACATTGTTTGGCTGATTTCGAGGGCTAGAAACCGTATGATTTTTGACAATGTGAGGCCGAACATCAATGTAGTTCTGCAGTCCTTATGGAATGTCTTGCGGAGAATGGATAACTTTCTATTTGGTTTCACATGGAACTCGGCTAGAGAGATCGCTTTACTTCGGAAACTCTCATTAGCGCCGTGAGTGAGAAGGGCCCCTTGGATTATCCTGGTGTGCTGGAATCCTCCTCCTCCTGGCTAGATTAAGGTTAACACTGATGCCACTTGTGATTGGATGCCTGGTCGGACAAGATATGGTGGTATTTTCAGAAATCATAATGGCTTGGTTTTACACTGCTTCTCATTTCCTTGGGATGACTCTTTTTCTTTTATTGATGAGTTGAAAGCAGCAACGTTCGCCATTAATCTTGCTTTTTCTCGCAATTGGAAAAAGTTATGGCTGGAAAGCGATTGAATGTTTGTTGTCATGGTTTTACATGAGCGGAATTGACATATACCTTGGTCACTTTGGATAATTTGGAGGCGTTGTTTAACACAACTTCGATCGATGTCTTTCATGGTCTCTCACATCTTCCGGGAAGGCATAGAATGGTTGACGAGCTTGCAACTCATGGTCGGATTTCAGAAACGGACAATTTTTGGAATGAAGCACCGATTTTCTGCAGGGCTTTGATATTGCAGGATACATGGGGATGGGCCAATTATCATTTTTGCTAATTTTTTGTTTTGTTTCTTTGGGGATCGAAGCATGATTTGTTCTACTTTTGAGTGGCCGAAGCCTGTTTCGATTTCTAACACTCTTCGAGCTTTGTATGTTTCTTTTTCATTTTAATAAAAGAGGGGTGGGTGTTTTGTAGGCAAGCGGATGAGCCAACCTAGTTGGGTAGTCCACCCCAAAATTTTCACCCGCCTGAACATTTTTTCCTTCTGGTAAAACACACTATCCCATCGGGTAGTTTCAAAAAAAAAATTATTAATTTGCAGCAAGTATGACCTGTACAGCAAGAGCAAGGTTCATGTTAATGTTGATAGGTAAAACCATATTATCAATCTCTCATTGATAAGGTATATCCTATTAAGGCCCCGTTCTTTTGGACTGCAATTTTATAAACTAAACTGAACTGAACTTATTTTGGTGTAAATTTATAACTACGCATAGCTGAACAGAACGGAACTGCGGTGGACTGAAATGAACAGACCTGAAGCGGTCTGAACTGAACTGAATTGTGGTCCAAGAGGACAAAGCCTAAATATTGATTTAAATCATTATTATGCTTAATTAACAACTAATTAAAAATATTTAGTTATTTATAGATTTTATTTAGACTAATTGTATGCAATTTGCTATTTTATTTGCAGTATTTTTCAGCAAAGCTTAGGTGGTAAAAAGGTAACTGATGGCCGGAAGAGACCGTAAATGTTGCCAGAGAATCAAATTGGGTGGCCGGGGATGGTGCTTTTTGATTAGATCATATTTTTGCTTTTAAAAATTTTATATATAATCATATGTAATAAATTGTTCCTGCCTTACACAAAATTATAACGGAATGGAATGGAAGTGCACAAACTATAAGAAATAGAATATATTGGAAAGCAAGAGAGGATGCAAGTATAATATCTATATTTCTCTTGTATGAATTACGAACAACAAGTCTATATTTATAGACTATTACAAGAAAATGTAGAGACTTGAGTTACACAATTGATTGTGTATGTTATGGACATTAATACAAATAACTACATGTAACATCTCAATAACTACACGTAACAAGGATTTGGATTCTCTAAAGTTAGAATTTGGAAAAATTATACATTTTAGTTAATTTCAACCATTCACTGAATTTTATTGGTTGAGATTTAATTATACTGCAGGCCCCACAAACTATTAAAACTCAATCTCAACCATTAAAACTCAATGGATGGTTGAGATTCACTGAAATGTACAACTTTATCAATTTACAACTTTAGAAAATCCTAACCATGTAACATCTCCATAATAATATTTGCATATTATTTTAACACTCCCCCTTTAATGTCTATTTTGCGAATGGGGCACTGCCTCGTTAAAAATCTTACCAAGGAAAACTATGTGCAACAAAACCGATCGATAAGGGAAAAAAGTACAACATTTGCTCCCCTGTTCGCAAGACTATTGAAGATCTTTGAGACGGCGCATTCCTATACTATAAACCAACTTCTTGAATGTTGCTGAAGGTAAGGCCTATGTGAACAAGTCTGCTAAATTGTCACAAGAACGGATTTGTTGAATGCTTATTTCACCATTCTTTTCAAGGTCATGAGTAAAGAAAAATTTGGGTGAAATATGCTTAATCCTATCTCCTTTGATGTAGCCTCCCTTCAATTGAGCAATACATGCGGCATTGTCTTCATATATTATCATCGGATCTTCTTTAGTCACTGATTTTCCACATGCATCTCGGATATGCTTTGTTAATTGTCTTAACCATACACATTCACGACTGGCCTCATGGATGGCTGTTAATTCTGCATGATTTGAGGAAGTAGCCTTGATAGTTTGTTTTGTTGATCACCAAGATATTGTCGTACTTCCATATGTGAATAAATAACCAGTTTGAGATCGAGCTTTATGTGGGTTAGACAAATATCCTGCATCTGCATATCCGATTAATTTTGGTTCGGGTTCACATGAATCTAATAAACTCAAATCAATAGTTCCTCAAAGATAGCACATTATATGTTTAATTTCATTCCAATGTCTTCGAGTAGGTGCATTGTTGTATCTTGCTAATAAGTTGATGGAGAAGGCTATATATGGCCTTGTATTGTTAACAAGATACATTAACGCACCTATTGTGCTAAGATATGGTATTTCAGGACCAAAAACTTCTTCATTATCTTCTCGAGGACACAATGGATCATTTTTCACATCGAGGGATCGTACAACCATTGGATTGTTTAGTGGATGTGCTTTGTCCATATTGAATCGTTTTAGGGCCTCTTATGTATAATTGGATTGATGCAACAAAATTCCTTTATCTAGGTGGTCAATTTGTAACCCAAGACCAAATTTTGTCTTCCCAAGATCTTTTATCTCGAATTCACTTTTCAATGATTCTACGCTTTTGGAATCTCTTCAGGAGTTCCAATAATATTTAAATCATCAACATAAATAGAAATCATAGTGAATGCATATCCTCATCTCTTTATAAAAACACATGGACAAATTGGGTCATTTTGATAACCTTCTTTCAACAAATATTCACTGAGGCGGCCATACCACATGCGCCTAGATTGTTTAATCCATATAAGGATCTTGTAACTTTATTGAATAAAGTTCATGTTTGCCATATTTTCCTGGCAATTTCAATCCTACATGGATTTTCATGTAAATGTTATTATCAAGCGAGCCATATAGGTATGCTATAACAACATTCATCAAATGCATTTGTAAGTTTTTTTGCACTGCAAAACTAATAAGGTAACGAAAAGTTATGGCATCTACTACAGGAGAATATGTCTCCTCAAAATCAATCATGTGTCTTTGGGAAAAACCTTGTGGAACAAGTCTTGCCTTATATCTTAAAAATTCATTTTTCTCATTTCTCTTTCTTACAAAAACCCATTTACACCCCACAGGTTTAATGCCTTGTGGTGTTCGAACTATAGGTCCAAAAACTTTGCGTTTGTTTAGAGAATTCAATTCTGCCAGAATTGCACCTCGTCATTTTGGTCAATCACTTATGTCCTTACATTCATTGTGGTTCGTGATCCATAATTTCATTCTTAATACTGATTGCAACATTATATGCAAACATAGGATCGACAACCATTGTGTCCCAATTCCATCTTTTTTCGATACTAATATAATTTATTTGAATTTCTTGATTTTCAACAACTTCAGGTGCTTGCACTTTAGGTGCTTGTACTTCTTCAGGAAGTATATTTATATTAGCATCTTTATCCTTAATATGGTTATCCTTATTATCGGCATTCTTCCCTTTTTGGGGATTTTTATCTTTTGAACCAATTGGCCATCCACACTTCTGGCGTGTTAACGTATTATTATTAGTTTATTCTCCAGGAATTTCAATACGAATTGGTGCATTTACTGTCGGTATTGTTGGAAAACAATTAAAAAATATAAATAAATACATAAATCTTCGATCTCGGTTTTCCTCTTTCCAATACGGGAGTGCCAATCTCGTCGGAATGTCCACCTTATAGAGTTATTCCACCTCCATTTTGTTGATATGATCGCCTTATAGAGTTTCTAGTCCTCACCTTCCACCAAACAAATAAATATAATCAATAGATATTATGTAGAAACAATATTGTAGAAATATATAAACAAGTTAAAGGAAAGTAAACACCGATAAGCTAAATCATGTCTAAGACATTGTCCTTAAAGGATACTTGTAGTTCCTCTTAGGATTAAACAACTTCTTCAACCGATTGATTGGACCAAAAACAGAAATGTGATTACGTATCCAAAATTGAAAGAGTAGAAGAGACAATAAAATTGTGTTGAAAAGTTGTCACAAACTTTTGAATAAAGCAATTTTAAAAAGTAAAATAAAGTATGAATAAAAGGTTGTATATTATATTCAAAGTAAAATGTGCTATATATAGAAATACAAAGGCAGACAAATAAAAATTAAAAACCAAACGTATACCCGTTATATGCTCCTCAAAAGTTTGTAACATATATATTAAACCTCATTAAAATACTCTTTAAATATAAATAACTGTTAATATATATAAAAATAATTAAGCAATTATAATGAATAGGAGTTTCACGGTTACAGTACACAAAACCCTTATTTTTATATGAATATATTTTCAATATAATTATACACTATTAATTTTCTATTTTATATATTTAAAACACAAACAAATATAATTTCTTTTGAAATAACCTCCATATTTTTCCAACAATCCCCACTTATTTCAAAAGAAATTTTGAAAACAAAGAATATTCTGCATATCTCAGGTTTGACATATAATGCATGGTTTTGGTGTCTTTCGGACTATGAACTAATAATTGATATGTAAAATTCAACTTGCGGAATATTTGGTGAAACATATAGTTTCTATGAACCAAATAACCACTACTGTAAGATAAGGATTTTACATATCGTATTATACCAAGTACATTTCTGAACAACGCCGTGGTGGACCACAATAGGCCATGCGCGGGCCTGGTCTCTCATAAGTGCTCTAGAGATAATGCCAATATCTCATAGAAGCGACCCCACTTCACACCTACGTAGGTGATTTCATCAAGTATATATTGTACTTTATACACCACTCATAAAAGCTATGAAATTCATTAAGAGTTCTTATAACGCAACCTCTCAAAATATGCTACATAGCACTTCCTCTTGAGACCATATTTTTAGTGCTAACAGAACTAACAAAGGCTTATTATTACCCATATGAACCTATTCCGTGAGATCTCCACTCATGTAGGTTGGGTTTCCACCTTTGTTAATTTCAAATGACTTAAATCTCATCTTCTCTGATGTTTTCGGTATATCTCAAAAATTTAATCAAATGATTTGGCCAAAATCACTCTTGACTCACATATTAAATGGATTGATCAAGTCCATATTTTTTAAGTAATCATTTCACTATATATATAGTCCCAAAAAATATCTATCTTATTTTAGAGATAAATATTGCCTGTTGGCAATCACCAAATGTGATAGTTTTATTCCTAAAGAAATATATGCTAAGAATTTTTCAATCACTTAGCCTCAATATATGTCAACTTAAAAGCAACTATCTTTAATTATAGTTTGGTTAGTTGACTTTCATGTTATTGTTCCACCACCAAGAGTGAAAAATAATCACTAGTAAATATTTCTTCATATGAATCTAAGAACTAATTAACATCATTGCACTCTTTTAGTTCAACGGATATCCATAATATATAATACTATAATTCAGGGTAGTTCTCAAGAATTTCACAAGTATGATAACAACAACTTATTATCATATTTCTCTTTAACTGAATATTTGAATCATAAGGGACAACTCAAAGATTTGTTATCATAAATTCAAACTTTTTTTGAAGTTTCTCAACATAGTGTTCTTGTGTTAGCAAGAAGCTTACAATATTCATCGTTATGATTTTTATATCCAAAAAATTACATACTTTTCTTCACTAATATTTTTTATTTCTATATTTTCTCTACTCAAGAAAATATACATATTTCTTATCTCATTTTCCCTCCATTACTTTCATCATAACACTAAAAGAAAAATTGTTACAAAAACTTAAATAATATAAAACACTTGTAACAATAAAATTGATTTCTCTAAAAATAATAAATCACATTTTTCTTTTTCTCAAAACTAGAAAGAAGAACTTTATTAACACCCTTAAAAAAATTTATGCATTTTCTCATCTAAAAAAAATATCTCCACATTTTCCCCTTCTAAAAACCGGAAATAATAACTTCCCCAAAACACCCTCACACTTTCAAAACTTTTGGAGTTTGGAAATAACTCTTTCAAAAATATCCAAATGTTTTATATTTAGCACAAATACCAACTTTTGAAAATTGGAAAACGTCAACAGAGGAATACGAAATATCATTTCAGATTATTGGAAAACAATTATAAAATATAAATAAATACACAAATATTCAATCTCGGTTTTCCTCTTTCCAATATAAGAGTGCCAATCCCGTTAGAATGTCCGCGTTATAGAGTTATTTCACCTTCATTTTGTTGATAGAATCTCCTTATAGACCTTCTAGTCCTTACCTTCCACCAAACAAATAAATATAATCAATAGACTTTATGTAGAAACGATATTGTAGAAATTTATAAACAAGTTAAAGGAAAGTAAACACCGATAAGTTGAGTCATGTCTAAGACATTATCCTTAAAGGATACTTGTAGTTCCTCTTAGAATAAAATAGATTCTTCAACCGGTTGGTTGAATCAGAAACAAAAATGTAATTACATATCCAGAATTGAAAGAGTAGAAGAGAGAATAAAAGTGTTGAAAAGTTGTCACAAACTTTTGAATAAAGCAATTTTAAGAAGTAAAATAAAGTATGAATAAAAGATTGTATATTATATTCAAAGTAAAATGTGTATATATAGAAATACAAAGGCAGACAAATAGAAATTAAAAGCCAAACGTATACCCGTTATATGCTCCTCAAAAGTTCGTAACATATATATTAAACCTCATTAAAATACACTTTAAATATAAATAACTGTTAATATGCCTGAAAATAAGGCATATTATATGGTTACTTTATTTAATCATTACTTTACCTTATTTATCATTAGATTAAAATAACTACAACTCATCCTATGGTAAAAGAGTGCAAAGTAATAAATACTTTAAAAAAGTAAAGTAACTATAAAATGCACGTGAAAATAATTAAACAATTATAATGAATAGGAGTTTCACGGTTACAATACACAAAACCCTTATTTTTATATGAATATATTTTCAATATAATGACACACTATTAATTTTCTATTTTATATATTTAAAACACAAACAAATAAAATTTCTTTTGAAATAAGTCCAATATTTTTCCAACATGTATATGCAACTTTGTTACACGCATTGGATCAGCAAGTGCATCAGACAATTGATTTGCTAAATTTTTAAGATGGATTATCTTTTGAACTTCTAGTTCAGAATCTTTTGATTGGGGATCCGTATGGGAAAGAGATGAAGTATTCCATGTGATTTCCTTTTCCAAAATTGGACTTTTCTTTTCTCCCATTAATTTTGGATACGTATTTTCAACAAAATAACAATCAGAAAAATGTGCAGTAAACATGTCTTCAGTTAATGGCTTGAGATATTTAATTATTAGAGGAGATTCATATTCAACATAAATTCCTAATCTCCTTTGAGGACCCATTTTGGTCTGTTGCGGTGGAGAGATTGGCATATATACTGCACAAGCAAATATTCTTAGATGAAAAATATTAGGCTCAGGACCAAAAGCTAACTGTAGAGGAGAATAATCATGATAGCCTGTTGATCTCAAACAAATAAGTGATGATGCATGCAATATTGCATATCCCCATACCGATGGGGGTAGATTTGTTCGCATAATCAATGGTCGCGTAATTAGCTACAACCGCTTGATAAATGATTCTGCTAGACCATTTTGAGTGTGAACATAAGTTACAGGATGTTTAACTTTTGTCCCAATTGATATACAAAAGTCATTAAAAGTTTGGGATGTAAATTCTCCAGCATTATTGACACGAATTGACTTGATTGTATAATCAGGAAATTGTACTCTTAAACGAATAATTTGAGCAAGCCATATTGCGTGATGATAATAAGCATACATGGGACCATCTAGTTGAAGCATTAATCAAAACCACAAAATATCTAAATGGCCCACATGGTGGATGAATTGATCCACATATATCACATTATATTGAGGGGGTTTATATTTATGGGAGCAAAGAGGTTTTAAGGAGAGGATTGAGAATAATGATGCTAAAATTATGGAGTCCGAGGTAGGTGTTGTTGCAGTTGATGACCGATGACGCTAAAAAATTGGGGCGGAAATACTACGAGAAGGAGGGCATGCGGTCGATGCAGCAGTTGCAACAACATTGTGTGGTGGTGTTGTTAATCCCACTGAGAGTGGAATAGGGGGCGACGCTTTTATGGTTGTCAAGTCTTCCTTTGATCTTAAAGGACAAGCATTCAATATGAGAGAAACGGCTCCTCTAGTCGCTTCAAAGGTTCATACTTATTTATTTCTTTTGAGTTCTCTTTTAACTCAAGGCTTAATACATCAAGACTTCTCTAAATTTGGCTCTAAACGCTAATTTGCACTATGAACTTTCTATCATTCTAAATAACCCTTAAGCTTGTTTAGAGCGCACCTCCTAACCACTGAATGCCACTTGTCATCTTCTGGTTGGAGATAAAAAAAAGAAAAATGACACATTTGAAAAAGTCAAAGTAACCAGAAGCTGACATGTGGCATTCATGAGGCAAACTGGCGTATTTTTTTATAAGTTCAAGGGGGTAATTGGAACTTGAAAACGTTCAGAGGGAAATGGGTGTTTAGGACCAAGTTGAGGGGTTCCGATGAATTAAGCCTTAATTTACTTATTTTATTTTATGCATTGAATCAAGTTCTTGCAATGAATGAATTTGAGTTCTTTTTGCAATTTTCTTAAATGTTATTGTAAACCGCAGAATATGTATGCAAAAAACATTGATGACAAGCATTCGGGGCTAATCTCGATCGTAGTTCTAGGCGAGATCGCTGGCCTTCATAAAGCTTGGTTACAACACGGCCGCTTGCCTTGGAAAAAGTTTTTCCAACCCGCCATAGAACTCGCAAAAGACGGCTTTATTATCCTCCCTTATCTAGGGCAAGTCATAGCTGAATATATAAAAAAACCATCGATGATCTTGGATTACAGGCTGTATTTGCACCGAATGGTAAGTTGTTACAAACTGGGGATACATGCTACAGTGTAGAACTAGCCAATAGTCTCGAGACAATCGCCGAACAAGGGCCACAAGCCTTCTATAATGGCACTCTCGGCGAAAATTTAATTGAGGACGTTAAGAAAAGCCGGTGGGTTATTAACAATGGATGATCTAAAAAATTACAAAGTGGATATAACTGAAGCCATGACTGCCAATGTTATGGATTATACCATTTATAGAATGCCGCCCCCTTCAGCAGGGACACTCAGGTTAGCAATGGTGGGCAATTTCATCTTTTTCCTCTTCAATTTTGGGTAGTTTTATTTTTTTGTTATGTTTTGTAGGGTTTAATGGTCATGTAAATCAGGTTCTAAACATATTGGATAGCTATGGAACTCAAGATGGTGTAAAGGGAGATCTCGGTTTGCATCGGTTAATCGAAGCGTTGAAACACATGTTCGCTATTCAAATGAACTTGGGCGTCCCGAAATTTGTAGACATAAAGACTTATATTACCCAGATGCTTTCCCCTTCTTTTGTTGCTCAAATTCGTCGAAAAATAGTCGATAACACTACATTTCCTCCCAAGTATTACATGGGCAGGTATTAGCTAAGCGATTTAAATAAAATTTAGCGCCTAGTCATCATGGACTCGTAATTATCTAAAGCTATTAGTTAATAATCTACAGATGGAGTCAGCTTAGAGATCGGGGTGTAGAGAATTCGTGTGTCTGGAAAGTGTTGGGCTCAAGTGTAAGTGAACACACAAGTGGGGTTGAGCTCATCTAACACAAAACCAATTGGCTTGTGTTAAGGCCTAATCTACTCCACTTATATACCATTCACAATTCTATTTTATTTCCAATGTGGGATATCAACTCACATCTCCAACACTCCCCCTCAAGTGCAGCTGGGCCTGGACCAATTCCCATTTCTACATTATTGATGCTGATCGAAATGTTGTATTAATGAAAACGTCGATAAATTACAGATTTAGGGCTGGAATTCTGTATCATTCTACAGGCATTATGCTCAATAACCAGATCGGCGATTTCTCTGCACCTACTGAAATTACCCCCGGCATGCTTCCCCTAGCTCCCACAAATTATATCGAACCCAAGAAGAGACATTTGTCTTTTATGTCCCCTATAATTGTCACCAAGGTACGGCTTTCTCTGCTTTACGGTGTATTTTTTATCAACTATAAGATATAGGACGTTAATTTGTGATTTTGTTCTATGATCGGTGTAGGATGATCAGGTGGTAGGGGTTTAGGCGAGAGTGGAGGAATGCGCATCATTCTAGCAGTAGCACAGGTTTTTATTAACCATTTTTTGTTGGGGATTGAACCTTTAACAGTAGTTCAAAGGGCAAGGATCTACCACATGGTAATTTATATTGTATATTTCATTTACCATTTAAACTTAAAAACTGCGAAGAGACTGTTGACTCATCCTTGTTTCTTTTGTGTGCAGTTAATCCCGAACACCGTAATGTATGAGAACTTGACTCTTATTAATGGCAAGCATATCGAACTTGCCGGGGAAACAAAGACGTCGTTGAGGGGAAAGGGGCACGAACTGAAGGCAATGCCAAACGGCGCTGTTGTGCATCTTGTCATCCAAAATCTCAAAAACCTAATCATCAAGGACAGAGAAAATGGGAGAGATTCTTATAGGAACCAAATTTTGCATGGAATGCTTACTGCAGTAAGTGATCCTAGAAAGGATAGGAGACCAGCTACTGTATAAATATAGCTTGTGAAGGGAGAGATATTAGCAGAGTGACAGAATCCACATGTTAGTGTGCGAAAGTGTATGCAATACTACTGTAATAAAAATCTTTGTACTTGTACCACTGTTTTAAAAATCCCCGCCTAATCCCGCCTAGGCCTTGCCTAGGCAATATTTTAGAGCTTACAGCCCGACTTTTCATTCCTATGGCGCTATCAGGCGCTCAGCCACTTTATTGCCGCCTAAGCGCCACCTAGTCCCATTTTTTCCGCCTAGGCGATACCTAAATTTGATTTTTTATGATACCGATATTTATAATAATCATAGTTTACCATCAAAAAGTAGTTTAGTTGGTAAAACTAAAGTAATTAAAGTGTTAACACAATAAAATTGTCATTTTGAGTCTGAAACCAAGAAACAATATACTCTATACCACAAATATGAAAGTCCCTACCATTCAACTAGCACATAGTGATTTTTAAAGCATGATATAAATTATGTTTTTGATATTTTATATTATTATAAATATTTTTTATTTGAATTTATATTTTTATATATCAATAAATATTTTAAAAAATAAAAAATACAAAAATCCGCCTAGATCCCTCCTAGGTTTCGCCTTGGCCCCACCCTAGGCCCCGCCTAGGCCTTTTGAAGCCCCAACTGCCCGACTAACGCCTAATGCTTTTTAAAACATTGACTTGTACACATTTGACATGTAAATTAACAGAGAAAGATTCATCATATAACATATGTATAAGTGTTCGATGAATGGAGTTCAATTGTACAGCTTGAATTTGGACTTAAATACTTTTTTGGGTCCCTTTTGGTGTCTGACCTATTGAAATTGCCTAATTGGTGCCTGCGCCTATTTGGAAGTTTATGTATTCAATATTTGCATAGCTGGCGCATGAACTATTAAATTTTAGTACATTAAGTGCCCATCTAACAATACAACACTAAAAACGTGAATTACTTACAACACCATTTAGAGCACGAATATGTTTTGTTAACCATGCATAGAATTCTCTGACCCTCAATGATCTCTAAAGTTATCACACTAAAATTTGACAACGAGGTACCAAACAGGCGAAAAGTGAATACGTCGGACACAATTGAGTTATAAAACGTGACCCAAAAAGGTATTTATGTCCCTAAATTTGCCAAATATATGAACCAAAACCACAAGTTCTTCATTTACCAAAGGAAAAATTTTTATGCATTTCTAAGCTTAGTGTACAGAAGGCAAGAGCATGAATAAAAACGCAAATTCATGCCAAATACACTTATTGATTTACTCTACAATCAATTTTTTCATGATGTTTTATCCATGAGCTGAATAGGGGCCGGGATATTAGCTTTGCTTGTTTTAACAACCCAGCCATGCATGACCATCTCCTCTAGCATGAAATGTGCCTTTTCTAAATGGAACATGATGTCTAACTCACATTGCAGGAAAGAAATAGACATTTCAAAGTTGAATCAAAAACTGAGCTAATATTGTGTTCAAAACATAAGGAATTTGGAGGCACAGGCAAGAATCCAGAAAAAAGAAGACGTACCACATTACCCAAATGACGGTCCATGGTTTCAACTAAGAGATGCATGAATTCAAGAATTGCAAGCTCATTCTGTAAAGAGCAAAAGAAAAATAAGTGAATTTAAGCTCAAGTTTAAGATAAGCATACATTAAGAACCTAGAAGCATAGTTGTCAAGGTGCTAGCGTAGCCTAGGCGATAGGGTGTCAGGGGCACCTCAAGGCGATACGCTAGGCACAAAAAGTGATGTTAAATGTAATAACAATACTAGAAAAAGAAATAAGGCAATTATTAGATGTACATATGTACGTAAAATTTACATATTGCATTAGGAATATCTAGCGTTGAGTTAAGCTAGCCTTGATAGAAATTGAATTAGGAATATCTAGCCTTAAATTATTTTTAAAACTCTTAAAAATAGATGGACAACATATATTAAAGTAAGTTAGAACCTTGAAAAATACAAGTGTTTTTGAGGCGCGCCTGAGGAGCACAAGGCGTGCGCCCGAGGTACCCTACCTTGCCTGAGGTATGGCGAGGCGCTCCTTTAACAACCATGACTTGTAAGGTTAAAACAAAAAATTAAGGTAAGGGATACAAAATTTGTGAAAAGTAGAAGATTTTTAAGTTGACTGGCGATATTTGAATCATACTTCCTATTCAAAGTTGTAAGCGTTCTGTAACTATATATGTAAATTATATCTTTGATCTAGTCTCACATGTCTGCAAAAATTATGTCAAATTTGTCAAGTTTGAGGTTAACAGTAGAATAACATTGCCAAATTTGTGAAATACACGATCTATGGGCTTAAGAGTAGTTGGATTATCCAATGGCTCCAAATAAGAACTAACCCTAGCAATTCATAACATATGAAACTATGACTGCCAACAGAATTGAAGTTTTTCCTTGCTAGTATTAAGTTTAGGATCTCTAATACATAAACATTCAAGAACACATTATCGGAATCAACAAATATGAAAATGAACAATTGACTCCAAAATTAAGAATCGCTATGCAAAGGATAATTCAACAAACTGAGGAATCGCAAAGGAAGAACTTACTTCATCATTGTCAATGCCAACAAGGAAAAATAACGAGGCATAGTGCCTGTAAACAATTTTGTAATTGTGGTGCTCCACGAAAGATCACTGTCATTCAAATTCAAGTTAAAAAAACGAAATTAATTTCATGATCTATAATCCAGAGTCATCAAAAAGAAGATTAAGATACATAGAAAACGAAATACAGGATTAATTGAATAAACGGAGGACACATTCGATAATGTAATGGAGTGTAAGAAGAAAACCTGTTGGTCTGTACGGGCAAGGCATTCGCGTACGATTTCACCCTCGAGAGCACGACGTTCTTTAAGGGTGAGCCATTCGTAGTCGTGAGCTAATCGAGTTTGGCCCCGCTTGTTCTCCATTAAAACGAATCTGATCCCCATTTCCCCTTCTTCTTCTTCTTCTTCGACAATGAAGGGGGTCTTTTTGTTGTGCGTTTACAGATGATTAGATCCAACTACTATTTGGCCCAAACGGTGTTGTTAGAAACAGGGCCTGTTTATATACAAACTCAATAGATCACTCGAAAGTAATGTGATATTCATTCCGAACACACCCCATCACAATCATGCTGATAACGTGCTATAGAGAGCTTGAACAATATTGTCCGCTTTGGCGCTATTTACGGCCAACCTCAGGGCTTTAAAATGCATCATTCAAGTTAAAGCATTCCGGGCCCTGTTTATTTACAAGCTAAATAAATCATTCGAGTGTGATGTGAGATTCATTTCGAACAGTATTATGAAAAGTTTGTGAATGCCCTTTTCTAGTGTAATTGGCCAAGTCTTTTTGTTTTTCTCTACCCCACTATTCAAAGAGTTATTTCTTATGGAGCAAACTTTCAACTATTGATTTTCAACTAGTCATTTTTATCACTAGTACTTTAGATATGCCCTTGACCAAGTTATATGGTGGTAATCGGTCTTTTAAAAAGCAAGAGGCGCTGGTCGGGCGATCAGGGCTTTTAGGGGCCTGAACTGGGCCTAGGCGGATATGCATTTTTTTATTTTTTCTAATATTTATTGATGCATAAACATATAAATTCAACTAAAATAAATAATAATAAAATTAAATATTAAAAAACTAATTTAGACCATGTTTTAAAAATGAAAACGAGACTTATAAGTGAGAACACTTGGATGTACTTTCGTTTTACCAACTAAGCTATTTTTATGGGTTCAAAAAATTGAACGATAATTATTATATTCAAAATGGAGATTAGGTGCCACCTAGGCAAAAAAAATCGTACTAGGCAGTGCCTAGGCGATAATAAATTAGACAAGGGTCTGATAGTGCCTTGGAAATGAAAAGTAGGGCCTCTAAAATAGGGCATAACCGGGGATCTTTAGAACAAAGATGGTAATAAGTAGACCTCAGCCACTAAGCCAACTTGTCTCATTGAATAAATAGTTTGAACTCGAAAATGATACGAAGGTTGCTCATGAGACAAGGATATGTACTGTACTAATATCGAATTTATATTATTTATTTTTGTTACCCATGATCCATGTATAATTACACACTAATTTACTCTGTTATTTTCAATTGTGAAACTGCCATGGTTGAAACAGCATAGAGCCTTGAACCATCTTTTTGTTACAGTTGGGTTTTTGGACTTAGATTTCTATATGAGGTGTGAATCAGACACACTTCTCTTTAGTCCCTGAGCTTCCTGGCCACATTTTTCTGAATGATCACCAACTGATCCATACCTCCCTAATTTGCAATTATCGCTCTGTAAAAAAAATCTGAAACAAATATAACTTCTGAAAAACTAGGTACAAAGAATTCGATGAAAATTGGAAAATATGACATATGTGATAGTGATGTGCATTATCAACTTTAGGCTAAAATATAATATGGAAAAACAATGATTTGAATAACATGAAATATGTCATTGTATTCTGTTCATTGAGTGCTTTTTAACGAAATATTGTATGCCTAAAACAAATTTAATGGTAAATGAGAAATTGAAAGTTTAAAGATTGAATATTTGTTAGACTTTGACATGTCACGTTGGTGTTTCGGTATTGAGACAAGTTTGTCTCTTCACTTTCTCACCATAATATGTTTTATGATTAATGTGTTTTTAACTCCTTAATAAACATAAATATTATTTCAATTTCATAACTTACATGTTTAATCACCATTATGTTTGTGGTTACATGTGTTTAATCTCCATTAAACATATTAAAACCATGTCAATGTCAAATTATATTCTATATAATCCTCACTCATGTAGCCTTGTAAAAATAATATGAACTTGGAAATATCTTGGCCTTTGTGATAATTTGTCTCATAAGCTTTTGAGTTTCATTTCTATTTTTCATGAAGAAAATTCCTAGCAATTCTTTTCATTCCTTTTCGAGCAAGGCTACTGGCTTTAGGTTCCGGTATATTGCTCTTCACTCGGTTGAGTTCGCCTATGATTGTGGTTGTATACTGGGAGACAAATTCACCAGTAGCAGACGAATAATTGTCTTAAGAAAACTGATGTTTCAGGCCTTCGCAATAACATTATTTCGGTTCGAGGTTTGGGTATATACATATATTTAATTCATATGTAATATTTTGTCATCTAATATTTCCATTGTAATTTGTAATTATCTTTATTGGAATAAAGTATTATCATTTTTATTATACCGCTACTAACAATTTTAAGACAATTATATCTATTTTTTTAAGTTCAAGTGCAGGTTACTCTGGATTTCTTGAAGATTGTTTTAAACAATATGTTGTTCGATGAAAGACAGTTTATTGGTTATAAAATTATTTTCTTCTATATTTGATTCTTATCATTTACAATTTTACTAACTTAATGTGTTTCTGTTTCAGATTGTGAAATTATGAGAAATAACAAATGTTATTCCATATTCTAGAGGAAATGGTTCTGAAATTGTCAAAGGCCAGAATAACCAAAATGGACAAAATGGTCCTATTGTTCTGGATTTAATGAAAAATAAAAACCGTTGGGGTTTTTGGGCTTGCTGTTGTGCCTAACGATCATGAGGCTTGTTTGGGAAGTTATATATCGTGGTACAATGCATGAAACACTTGAAAAATAATATGTAGTGTTGATTCCAAAATTTGACAATAGAAAGTTAAAGATGAGCTCTTTATTGCTATTGAATTTATGGAAAAAAGTCAATGTGTAGGAGGTCCTTGCAGACTCCTATAAAGGCAAACATCAAGTTAGACCCAAATTAATGATTAACTAAAAAGAAGTATTTTCAAGAAACTCAATTTAATGAGAAATACTTTATTCTACAGATGTTGGTACGTATTGAATAAAAAGAGATAACACGTTATGTATCACGTAAGTTGAGACATATGTGTCATCAACATAGTACCATCAATCAATTGATCTCAATGTGAGTTATCACTAATGATTTAGAAGGATAAAAGGATTACAAAGTGGATCTACAAAAATGAAAAACATAAACCGCTAACAAAGGTTTAAACCGAGATCAAGTTGAAAAGACATCTAAAGAAATGAGACTAAAGTACATAAATATTTAAAGGCGTTATGTGAAGGAAAACCCAATCATGTTTGACTGGAGATCCCAAAATCTTGGTTCAAAGGGACAACCTAATTGCATAAACCCTGTACGGTCACTGTGGGGGTAACCCCATGTCCATTCCTATGATGTAAACAGTGACAAAAATGGATTATGGTTAAGCTATGCTTTTAATGATTCTTTGTGCATCGATGGTTAAGCTATGTGAGAGTGAAGTGGGGTCGCTTCAAATGGACACTATAGGGGCATAGTGATCTAAAACTTTTGCAGAACCAGAAGATGTTCATGACCATAACGAACATAACCATGAGAAATAAAAACTGTGATGTGTTGATATTTATGTGGGGTATATCATCGTTTACACAACCGATAAAATAGTACAAGGAGATCGCGTTTACTAGTCAGCTAGTAAAGTAAATATAGTTTCACAAGGGAAGGTTCAAAGGTTGTAGCCTACCAATCATATGCAAATATTGGGCTAAGAGCTTTGTCACCACTTTGAATTTTAAAATTGTCCTTTTTATTTTTCAATTTTCATTCGTGTGGGGGATTATTGGAAAATATGACATATTTGATAATGATATGCATTATCAACTTTAAGCTAAAATATAATATGCAAAAGCAATGATTTGAATAACATGAAATATGTCATTATATTCTATTCAATGAGTGTTTTTTAACGAAATATTATATGCCTAAAATAGATTTAATGGTGAATTTGAAATTGAAAGTTTAAAGATTGAATATCTGTTAGACTTTGACGTGTCACGTTGGTGTTTTAGTATTGAGACAATTTTGTCTCTTCACTTTCTCACCATAATATGTTTTATGATTAATGAGTTTTTAACTCCTTAATAAACATAAATATTTCTCAATTTCATAGCTTACATGTTTAATCACCATTATGTTTGAGGTTACATGTGTTTAATCTCCATTAAACATATTAAAACCATGTTAAAGTCATATTATATTCTATATAATCCTCACTCATGTAGCCTTATAAAAATAATATGAACTTGGAAATATCTTGGCCTTTGTGCTAATTTGTGTCATAAGCTTTTGGGCTTTATTTCTATTTTTCATAAAGAAAATTCATAGAAATTCTTTTCATTCCTTTTCGAGCAAGGCTACTAGCTTTAGGCTCCGGCATATTGCTCTTCACTCGGTTGAGTTCGCCTATGATTGCGGTTGTATCCTGGGAGACAAATTCACCGATAGCGGACGAATAATCATATTAAGGAAATTGATGTTTTAGGCTTCCACAGTAACATTATTTCGGTTCAAGGTTTGAGTATATACATATATTTAATTCATATGTAATATTTTGTCATCTAATATTTCCATTGTAATTTGTAATTATCTTTATTGGAATATAGTATTATCATTTTTATGATACCACTGCTAACAAATGCTTCCCCTTTTCATACTTGAGAATAATACCCAATTCTGTTGGACTACAATTCAATTCAGTTCAGTTCAGACCAGTTCAGTCCACTGCAGTTCAATCTAGTGAAGGAAATAAAATAAATTGGTAAATAACAACAACAACAACAACAACAACAATAATAATAATAATAATAATAATAATAATAATAATAATTTATGGAAGAAAATATGATATAATAAATCGAAACCATTAAATATTCATTTAGAGAAAGAAATAAAAAGGCAAATGTTTTTAATATTGTTATTTTTTTATATAAATAGAAAAAACATTTTAATAACATTATTACACATTTAGATATCATTTTGGAAACAAATAAAAATAATAAATAACAATGATAAATGTTGATTTAATTCTATGAAATCATGTGAGAAACAAATAATAATTGAAGTTAATTTACCAAATTAACAATATAAATAGTTGAACTAACAAAAAATTCAGTAATTATTTTCTATAAGAATGGAAGTAATAATGTAAATTTCTTAATTAGCTCAAAATATATTTAAATTGGTTCAACCGTTTCTTAGAATTTTTTTAAAATAAAAAAATTCATTTGTCCCATATAAGTATAAATTTTTATTAAATAAAATAAATTGATAAATAATAATAATATTTTATGGAAGAAAATATGATATAATAAATCAAAACCATTAAATATCTTTTAGGGAAAGAAATTAAAAGGTAAATATTAATAAAATTGTTATCTCTTTCTATATAAATAGATAAAATATCTAACTAACATTATTACACATGTTAAACAACAAATATCATTTTGGAAATAAATAAAAATAATAAATACTAATGATAATAAATGTTGATTTATTTTTATGAAATCATGTGGGGAACAAATAATAATTGAAGTTAATTTACCATATTAACAATATAAATAATTGAACTAATAAATAAGTTATTAATTGTTTTCTATAAAAATGAAAATATTAATGTAAACGGATGAAGACTTTCATTAGTTTTTGTCTTTCAAAAGAAAATTAAATAGTAGTTAATGGGCCATAAATTGTTGGCTTAACATCTGTTTAAGGCCATAAGCCCACATGCCCCTTTAAGCACAATGTTTTGTGCATCCTCTGATCAGTTTATAACCCTGGCTGTATATAATAGCTATTTTTCCCTTTCAACTACCTAATCCCTAATTATTTTCTTATGCACCATTACCCTTCACCTACTTTTCTCCTCTCTCTTAAAACCCAGAAATATCTCTTACTTCCATTATCCGTTTCTTGAGATGGTCGTTTTCTGGCAACTACGAACGGTAATTCTATTGGAGATTTGTTGATTTTGTTAAGCGGTTGAAGACTGAGACTATATAAGGAGTTGTAGATCTTGGGATTTAGTGCGGGTGATTTTGTCTCCTCTCTGGTTTTATCTTTGGCTTTCTTTTAGATCGTTGATCTGTTTTTGAGGTTTATGTGAGGCTTGTTATTGTATCTCTATTAATTTGGTTTTAGCATTCAGAATCCAGGGTTTCTGGTTTGTGCTAGTTGAGATTCAAGATTGTTCTTAGCTTGAAAATCATGTACTGCCTTTGTGCCTTTTTGCTGTTAATGAGAAGCTGCCGGAATCCTTGCCCGTAGATGTACTCGTAAATTCAGTAAACTGAATTTACAGGGAACTATGTAAAATATCTGTGTTATTTGTTCTTTCGGTTTGATGCTTGTTTGATTAAATTTCAGTTGTTAAAGAATAGTAAAAATATGAAAGAATATGTTCTGAACCTTAAAAATTGATAAATCAGGGAATAAATCCCTACATGTGGTATCAAAGCCATGCTCCGTCATTAGCAGTGGGTATGGATCCACGGGAAAGTCGAACAAATAGTGGTACGCCTAGTTTGATCACCGGATATCCGTGTAACCACTAGTGCACTATATAAGATGTGTCCTCCAACGCAATGGAGTGTGATGAAAAATGTGTTAGTGGACGGATGGTTGATTGGTCGAGGGGAGGCTCGATGGATATTTGTTCGAGGGGAGGAATGTTGGGCAAACAAATATCCCACGTTGCTAAGAGAGTTGGAGAGTGGATGGCTTATAAGTGTGGACCAATATCCCCAATGGAATGAGGCCTTTTGGGGTAAAGCCTAAGAGCAAATCCATGAGGGCTTAGGCCCAAAGTGGACAATATCATACCATGTGTGGGGATATATGGTGTCCACGTGCTTCCGCGAGCCATTTTTTTCAAAACCCCCCGGAGGAACATTGTGTTCCCCTAGAAGGAAAAAGATTGAGGCAGGTGAAAATTTTGGGGCGGGCATCCCAACTAGGTTGATGCCCCCGCTTACCTACAAAACACCTACCTCTCTTTATTAAAGAAATCCAAAGACAGCTCACAAGATGAGAGCGTCATTGGATAGAAATACAGCCTAAAGGTGATACGGATATGAAGTTCGATCCCAAGACATGACTATACAATGAATAAGGCCAAAGAATGCCAGCTATCTAGTTACAACTTAGAAATAAGTTCGGAAAATTAAATATATCAGAAACGACAAAATTAAGATTCCGCCTTCGATACTTGAAGAAGAACCAGGATAGATGAATGCAATACCCCAAATGATCTTCAGTTCTTAAGACACCCTCGAACACAAACTTATTTCTCCTTTTCCAAATAACCCACGCAATCACAAACCATAAAGCCGTACCAAACTCATGTCCGAGACCCGAGGTAAAGTGCGCTCGCCATACTAATAGAAAATCAGCCCCCTTCAATAGCATTATCACCGAAATCCCTAGCACCAGAAAAGCTTGAGCCCATATACGATAACTGCCCAAACAGTGAAACAAAGTATGATCAATTGTTTCAGACTCCTCACAAAACAGACACTTATCATCCACTACTGCTTGGTATCCGCGACGAACCAGAAAGACTTTTGTTGGAAGACGTCTATGCAACACTAGCCAGCCAAAGAGTTTAACTTTAGGAAGAAGACACGCATTCCAAACCACCATGTAATCCGTTTCCGGCGTAGTCCATTGAGGCGTCCTATAGAACCCCAAACAAAAAGATGCAGCTGAAAATACCTTATTAGCTCCCAGATCCCATTCAAACCTATCCGCCACCACCTGAAACACAGCATGTAGCTGCTGCCCCCTATTGCCGTCATCCCCATTACCCACAAAAATAGAAGGGCAGGTCTGGGAAATCCAATTCCGAAGCTGGGAGCACCTCTCTCTACTTGAAATCCTTAGACTACGTTTCCAAAACAGCCTAGATAGTGCTGCTCCCTCAGAAATTGATAGACACCCATCCCGAACCAAGCAACTTTTTCTGTTACATAAGAGATACAGGTCAGGGAAAAGAACAGATAGTGACACATTTGCCGTCCAATTATCATACCAAAAGGATCCGCTAGTCCCGTTCCCCGCTTTCACCCTTACATTCGATTTAAACAACTCCCAGAAGGTTGAGTTCTTTACACAGCAAGATAAAATGCCTCGCCAAACATACGACAGGCGTGAACTCTCAACATTTTCAAACGAGTTCCATGAATCGAAGCCATATCTACGAACACACAACTCATACCATAGCGATCCCTGTCCGTCTACTCTAGACCGCCATATCCATTTTAACAATAAACTACAATTTACTAGTCTGAGATCCCTAACATATAGGCCACCTAGATTTTTCGGTAGCATAATTATCTCCCAACTCACTTTATAAATCCCACTAGAGACCGCGTTACCTTTCCACAATAAATTTTGCATCAGTTGTACAAGCTGATTATTAATAGAGGCCGGCATCTTATTCAATGATAACAAATAAATCGGTATAGAGGAGAGAACCGATTTTATAAGGACCCCCCTGCCAGCATACGATAAACACTGACCTTTCCAACTTGCTAGCCGATTTTGGAACTTACCAATCAATACGTTCCAATAAGACACCGGGATACATCTCGTACTGAGAGGGGCGCCTAGATAAGTAATGGGAAATTTTTCAATCTTGCAACCCATAGTCTCCGCACATCGATTCAACATATCGTCCTGCACGTTAATACCCATGATTGAGCTCTTAACAAAATTAATTCACAAACCTGAAATCAGCTCAAAACAACGTAATAAACGGATAAAAATAGGTAAGAGGGACCCATCTGCAGGCAAGAAGCACATCGTGTCATCCACAAACTGAAGAATAGATATATCCATCTCTAACCCTTCAATGCAAAACCCAGGTAAAATGCCCTTAAGGATACTTGCATCAATAGACCTTCCACTTGTAACACCCCGAGTTCGACCGACTGCCCCCACAAACCAACACGAGTCTTTCCAGTGAGCTTTGTCCTCACTCGCTCACTTCCTGGAAATTACTTCCCAGGAGGTCACCCATCCCAAGATTGCTCAAGTCAAGCACGTTCAACTTTGGAGTTCTCCCGAGTAGGCTCCCGAAAAGAAGGTGCACCTTGTTGGTATAGGTAGTACTAATCAAATCTCTTAAGTCTCTCTCAATTGCAATGTCCCATACCATTACAATCTTGAAATCCTTAACCGTTCTCAATTCTGCTGTCCCATACCAGCACAATCTCGAAACTCTCTCTTTCGGCTGTGGATTCAGTTCATTCCTGTCCCCATTGACATTCTTCATGGCCGCTCTTTGCTTAGGTCTTCTACCCCGGCGCCACCCCTCTTAGGACCAGGTCATTACAGGCCCACCAGCTTCCGCCTGGTTCGTCCCCGAACCACACCGTACTGGAAGAGAGCTGGCTCTGATACCAAACTGTAACACCCCGGGTTCGACCGACTGCCCCCACAAACCAACACGAGTCTTTCCAGTGAGCTTTGTCCTCACTCGCTCACTTCCTGGAAATTACTTCCCAGGAGGTCACCCATCCCGAGATTGCTCAAGTCAAGCACGTTCAACTTTGGAGTTCTCCCGAGTAGGCTCCCGAAAAGAAGGTGCACCTTGTTGGTATAGGTAGTACTAATCAAATCTCTTAAGTCTCTCTCAATTGCAATGTCCCATACCATTACAATCTTGAAATCCTTAACCGTTCTCAATTCTGCTGTCCCATACCAGCACAATCTCGAAACTCTCTCTTTCGGGTGTGGATTCAGTTCATTCCTGTCCCCATCGACATCCTTCATGGCCGCTCTTTGCTCAGGTCTTCTACCCCGGCGCCACCCCTCTTAGGACCGGGTCATTACACCACTGCTAAGACAAAAATAAATGGAGAAATTGGGTTGCCTTGTTTAACCCCTCTACCCAAATAGATCGGATCAATAGGGCTTCCATTGATAAGAATAGATGTTACCGAGTTCTCTCTACAAGCCGCCATCCATCTAATCCACTTATCAGAGAAACCCATCCTCTTCAAAACTAAGTCAATATAAGTCCAAGAAACACTATCGTATGCTTTATGGTAGTCAAGCTTGAGTGCCACAGAAGACTGGCCGCTATGGTGGATTGATTGGATCACTTCCGAGGCTATAAACGAGCATTCATGAATATTACGGCCTTTAACAAATGTAAACTGGTTGTCTGAGATCAGTTGAGGCAACACAGCCTGTAATCTTTTTGCGAGTACTTTCGACACAATTTTATATGTACCATGGATAAAGGCAATCGGTCTATAGTTCCCCATTGACGACGACCTAGGAACTTTAGGAATCAATACGGTAAAGGATGACTTAATAGAATTGGGCAGATTATCGTACCTATAAAGTTCGCCGAACAACGCTAACACATCCGGTTTCAGTTCCTCCCAGAAGCGTTTATAGAAGAAAAAATTAAATCCGTCCGGCCCCGGAGCCTTACCTTCTTGACAAGCACAAACCGTATCCCACACTTTAGCCTCTGAAAATGCCTCAACAAGCTGAGAATTGGCTGTCTCATCAACCATACGAAAATTTAGCTCTCTCAAAGTATACGGCACCTCCATTTGTATCAAAAATAGCCTGGAATAAAAATTCCGTATCGTGGATTTAATAAGTTCCGGGTTAGAAGATACATCCCCATTAATTTCCAGCTGTGAAATCCGATTACCCCTAGACCTCGCTGACGCCATCCTATGGAAAAAACTTGTATTATCGTCACCCAACATAGTCCAGTTAACTCGTGATTGTTGATGACGAATTTGTTCAAGGTTCCGTCTACAGGTAAGTAATTCCGATCTCATGCACTGAAGCTCTAAATTACTCTCCTCCTCCATAGCCCTAGGCACCGAGCTAGATGTCAAGGATATAACACGAGCCTCTAGCTTCTTTATTCTTCCCTCTAATCTGCCAAAATTAGATAGATGCCAAGGCCGAATGAAGCTCCTTAGTCGGCATAGCTTAGTATCAATGTCACGCCCCGGATCCTCCGATTCTATATCCTCCCCCTTCGATCTTAGGAAAGGTAGAAACCCGTCCTTCTCCCACCAACAGTTCAAGGAGCGAAAAATCTTTTTACCATCCCATACTGATGCGTGGGACCGGTAGATAATCGGAAAGTGATCTGATAACGTTGAATCAACCGTCATCATACTCTGAACCGGGCACCTATCAAGAATATTGCACGACACCAAGAATCGATCGATCCTTGAGAAGGATAGGCTATTAGACCACGTATAGTCACGACCATGTAAAGGCAAATCAAAGAGAACACATTCATTAACAAACTCCTGGAACCTAATCATCGAACTCAAACCCGTATTCCCACTTCTACCTCTCTCTGAGCTATGTAACACTTCGTTAAAATCACCAAATAGCACCAAGTTATCTATGCTTTGAATATGGGGCAGCAGATTAGACCAAAATTGATTCCTATCCCTGGGTATAGGGGGACCATATAAGCATAGTAAGTTTACCTCGAGTTGACTAGACACAATATGTAGCAAACACCATCGATCTGTAGAAGCAGTGATCGAGCCATTAATTAAATTAGAGTTCCATGAGATCAGTATCCCCCCTGACAATCCATGCGATGGAATACAATGAGATTGAAACTCATTGTGGCCCCAAAACTTTCTGACAACCTGATCCGAAACTGACAGGGACTTTGTCTCAATCAGAATAAAAACCTGAAGCTGCCACTTTCGAACACATGACCGCACGAAAAACTGTTTGGCCCCATTCAACAGGCCTCCACGATAATTCCAACTCATAAAACTCAAAGACATAATAATACTAACTATAACCCAGCTCGGACATAGACCTCTCACCGTCGTTGCCCTTCCAAAGCCTCTATAATCAAGCCCATGTTTTGTTCATTAAACAACTCAAGCTTTTCCCCAATTCGGAATGTCATTAATTCCTCACTGACAGTTGGCTCATTTTCTTCCCTTCGGATGATAATTCTATTCATATTTGAGATGTTCGGGCCCGAGGAGGTTGAATCCTCTGTAACTGGAACCATCGCATTATTCCTTCCAATTATCGGGCTATCGCCAGGAGGATGGTTACTTCCCGGCATTGTGTTATTGCTATCCGCAACTATCTTAACATCTTCTCACGATCTAGTTTCAACTTCGTTCCCCGATGATTCACAACTACTCCTGTCTGAAGAATCCTCCTCTGGTTCACTCCACTCTTCCGGTCCGTGCTCTTGACAATGTTGACACCCAATTCCTTGTCTAAGGTTCGTGCATATCGTTATATCCCTATCCCCTACTGCCAGGGTCAGATTTCTGCTGGCTGTCCCAAGCGGCACAGAAACAAGGCAAGATACTACGTCGAGACGATCCGGTTTTTTGAAATTACAATCTATCGTAACAATCCGCCCAAATCTCGCTGCTAGTTCACGCACCATAGGTTCACAGACAAAAGCTGGCGGAATTCCCATGAGATCCAGATACATAATACATTCCGACGGCGTGAAATCTGTTGGAAGTGCGCATACTGACTCCACAATATGTTCCATAACCTTCCAATCGCCATTCATAAAATCCATAAGAGCCTCATCTGATATAAACGAAATAATCACACTATACCCTCCAACATGAGCAACAAACCTAAACTCGAATCCGTGATCACTCAGAAAATCATGTATATTACGGATGTGAGAAATATTGTTGAGTTTAACCAAACAAGATTTAGATTTCCAAGGTGCAATTTTAACCACTACCTTACTGTTCAGTAAAGGTTCAGCCGGTATAATAGGAGAAGATGCCACCTGAATAGGGTTGATGGTCGACTCCTCTCGCGGGGCTTGATTGGCCACAACAGCCGCAAATGAGCGATGATCTCGAGGGGAGTTTCGGAACGTCGCCTTCTGGACTGGTACCACTGGGTTAGACCGTGCTGGAGGGGCCGTTATCGATTTGACATACCTGGCTCTGAAAGCTTTGAGTCTCCTCGCACCAATCGCTATCATATTCAGCACTTCCAACGCCTCATATAGCCGCATAGATCCATCGAGTGTGATGAACCCAAAATTAAGGTTCTTAGCATTCCTTTTCCGAGCAATATAGACCCGTCCATACACTCCATACCTATTGAACATTCTTGTCATTGCAGCTGCATCAAAGTGATTTGGGAAATTCTCAAAGTATATTTTCAGGGGATTTGGGTGTGGCGGTTATGGGGGGGCAAGGGGTTTCGGTATTGTGGCTGGCGGTGGTTGTTCTCCGATCGGTTCAAGGTGGTTGACGGCCAGTGATGTAGGTGGCGGCGGCTGAGGAAGGGGTGGGGAGGGTGCGGGTAGGGTTTTTCTCCATAGGCATGTTTAATGAATAGGAGTTTTTGTATTATGTTTTCCGCGAGCCATTAGAATTGGTATCAGAGACCATTTAAAAATTATTAAACCTTTCTATACTTGTTTAAAATTCAAATATAAACCCTGTTAAAGGAAGGACTCGTAAGGAGTTTTCTAATCACTGTGAGTATTCTAATCCAGCTCTTTTTCTTTTGGGCATTAGTAAAAAAATTTACTATTTGCTGCTGGTTTTTTTTGGTGTGTTAGTTAGTTTGTAAGGACTGTTCTTTATATAATAAGTTGTCCTTAGTAAAATTGCCTACGATGCTATGACATTTGGATAGTATTATATTTAGAATACTTGATTGATTACATTTTATGTTTGAAAATGTCTTGTATCATTGTTGGAATTAATTATGTTCTGACTAGTTTTTTTTTACAAGCATGATAAAAATTTTGTACGCTTAGTTAATCAGATTTTGGTGCCATATTTTTTTTTCCCAAATTTATCCATATGAATATCAGTTTATCTTCTGGCAATTGATTCTTAATTATGCTATCATGGAATTGAAATTATGTTCTGATGTATTAAGCATGTTTAGATTATATGTATGCTTAGTTAATCAGTGTTTATTGCCATAATTTCAGCTATAATCTCATGTTTTCTTATTGCTAAGTTTTTGTTGGCCTAGTTTGTATTCTTAATCTAAATTGTTGAAGAATAGTTTATCCTTTTAGGCTATTTGTTATATGTTAGCAATATGTTCATGAACTGATTGATTGAGTATATCTGTCATAGCTTTAGTAATGGTTTATTTCTATGGCAGTTTGTTTTTATCATTTCTTTTTTTATTAGGAATCTGTAAGTGTTAGATTTTATATCTAGTAAATTCCTAATGTTTAAAGAATTAGATATGATTTGGTTTTGTAAGTGAAATAAATTTCAGATTGATTATATTATGTCTCTGATATAATATGTTATTATGTTTGAATTGATAAGCATGAATTTGTTATTAAGCATTGATTATATGTGAGATTCATGCCATATTGCTTATTAATCAGTTTGAATGGAGTTTAAGCTTATTTTTATGTTTAAGCAATGTTGTTAGTTTTTTTAAAACTAATTTTTGATCTCATTACCGCTTGGAAGGAGCTGTTTGTTTTAAAATGATTCTTTTTCTAGCTTTTTCCTTTGAGGAGTTGAGCCTTGTGAAGTGATAAATTAGTTCTTTAGTATTATTGCTTGTTTTAGAAGTGTGGTAGACGTACTAGACTTGTTTTTTTTATAAGGCTTTGTTTTAAGTAATACTTTTCAGTTAAGAACCTTGCTTCTCATTCTTTCTCTGTTTTTGAACTAGATTTGAATCATTGTTGTAGTAGATCTCCTTGTTTTAAAATGCTAATTATCATGGTTAGTATCTTCATGTTAATGGTTCTATCATTGATCTAATTTTGTGGTGTCCTATCTTGAAGTTTGTATCTTGTTTTAGTAATATTGACTTTTGTATTGATTGGTTGTTAGTCTATCTGCACTAGGCTAGTCTCTCCTTTCATTTTATTTGTTAGGAAGAGTTTGTTAACCATTTCAAGTCATTATCTGTGTTACAACTTGTATAAGGTAGTGATAAATTAGTTCATATGATATGCTTTAAAAAAATTTATTTTCTGTCATCTTGTTTTAAAGCTTGTATGCTTTATATCTGGAAGCTTTCTTTAATGATTTTGGATTTATAGGCTTTTAAGAGTTTTGTATTTTAAAAAGCAAGAATGTATTCTTTGAATATTAAGTTTAATGTTTTAATATGTCAAGTCTTTATCAAGTTGGTTTACTTGATGTCTTTGCCTCTTTTTAAACTCATTAAAACTGTCTTTTTGTTTAAGTTGAAAAGTTTAGGATAGTTTTCATTGCCTACATGGTTGGGTAATTTTTTTTTTCTTTTCGTATCTAGATATACTTGCTGTGTTGTTTAGGTAAGCATATTGGTATGTTTATCTGCATGTGCTCTTTTTAAGCAAGTTTTATGTTTAAATCAGTTTAATTTTTCGGCAAGTTAAGTTCTTAGAGAAACATGCATATGTGTCCTATCTTGCTGTTTTGTCTTAAAGGTATTTATTAATCATTTGAATATGTTTTAGTAAGTTTCATGATAAATCCTTGTTACTTTGGAAATTGAGCTTTTCTTCTCTGAAATTCCTTTTGTTTTCTTATTGCTAGTTTCATGTCGTAGCCTAGTTTTATTCTTTTTTGAAAACCCCCCGGAGAAACATTGTGTTTCCCCAGAAGGAAAAGGATCGAGATAGGTGAAAATTTCGGGGCGGGCGTCCCAACTAGGTTGATGCCCCCGCTTACCTACAAAACACCTACCTCTCTTTATTAATGCAATCCAAAGACCGCTCACAAGATGAGAGCGTCAGTGAACAAGGATACAGCCTAAAGGTGATACGGATATGGGATCCGATCCCGAGGTATGACTATACAATGAATAGGCCAACTGATGCCACCTAGCTAGTTACAGCTTAGAAATAAATCTGGACAGTTAAATACATCAGAAACAACAAAATTACGATTCCGTCTTCGATACTTGAAAAAGAACCAGCATAGATGAAAGCTTGCCCCCAAGAGATCATCTGTGCTTAAGACACCCTCGAACACAAACTTATTCCGCCTTTTCCAAATAGCCCACGCAATCATAAACCATAAAGCCGTACCAAACTCCTGTCCAATCCCTGAGGAAAAATGCGCTCGCCATACTACAAGAAAATCAGCCCCCTTGAATGGCATTGTTACCGAAATCCCTAGTAACAGAAAAGCTTGAACCCATATACGATAACTACCCAAACAGTGAAACAAAGCATGATCAATTGTTTCGGATTCATCACAAAACGGACACTTGTCATTCAATACAGCTTGGCATCCGCGACAAACCAGAAAGACTTTCGTTGGGAGGCGTCTATGTAACAATAACCAGCCAAAAAATTTGACTTTAGGAATAAGACACGCATTCCAAACCACCATATAATCCGTTTCCGGCGTAGTCCTTTGAGGCGACCTATAGGACCCTAAACAAAAAGATGCAGCTGAAAATACCTTATTAGCTTCCAGATCCCATTCAAATCTATCTGCCACCACCTGAGACCCAACGTGTGGCTGCTGCCCCCTGTTACCGACAGCCCCGTCCCCCTCAAAAACAGCAGGGCAGACTTGGGAAATCCAATTACGCATCTGGGAGCACCTCTCCCTACTAGTAATCCTTAGACTACGTTTCCAAAAAGGCCTAGATAATGCTGCTCCCTCAGAAATAGACAGACTCCCGTCCCGAATCGAACAGCTTTTTCTATTACATAATAGATACAGATCAGTGAAAAGAACAGATAATGACACATTTGCAGTCCAATTATCATGCCAAAAAGATCCGCTCGCCCCGTTCCCCACTTTAACTCTCCCGTTCGATTTAAACAACTCCCAGAAGGTTGAGTTCTTTACACAACAAGATATAACGCCTTGCCAAACATACGAAATGCGGGATCTATTAACATTTTCAAATGAGTTCCATGACACGAGCCATATCGACGGACACATAGCTCATACCACAACGAACTCTGCCCATCTGTTCTAGACCGCCATATCCATTTCAGCAATAAACTACAATTGACTAGTCTTAGATCCCTAACATATAGGCCACCTAAATTTTTTGGTACCATAATTGTCTCCCAACTCACTTTACAGATCCCGCTAGAGTCCGCTATACCTTTCTACAAGAAATTACGCATCAGTTGAACAAGCTTATTGTTAATAGAGGCCGGCATCTTATTCAATGATAACAAATATATCGGGATAGACGAGAGAACCGATTTTATAAGGACCACCCTGCCAGCATACGATAAACACTGACCTTTCCAACTTGCTAGCCTATTTTGGAACTTACCAATCAACCCGTTCCAATAAGACACCGGGATGCGTCTCGTACTGAGAGGGGCGCCTAGATAAGTAATGGGAAATCTTTCAATCTTACAACCCATTGTCTCCGCACACCGATTCAACAAGTCGTCCTGCGCGTTAATACCCATAATTGAGCTCTTAACAAAATTTATTCGTAGACCTGAAATCAACTCAAAACAACGTAATAAACAGATAAAAGTAGGTAAGAGAGACTCATCTGCAGGTAAGAAGCACATCGTATCGTCCGCAAACTGAAGAATAGATATATCCTTCTCTAACCCATGAATACGAAGCCCAGGTAAAATACCCTTACGGACACTTGCGTCAATGAGCTGTTTAAGACCTTCCACTGCTAAGACAAAAAGGAATGGAGAAATGGGATTACCTTGTTTAACCCCTCTGCCCAAATAGATCGGATCTGTAGGACTACCATTGAAAAGAATAGATGTTGTCGAGTTCGCTCTGCAGGTCACCATCCATCTAATCCACTTATCAGAGTGCCCCATCCTCTTCAACACTGAGTCAATATAAGTCCAAGAAACACTATCGTATGCTTTATGGAAATCAAGCTTGAGAGCCACAGAAGACTGACCACTGCGGTGGATTGATTGGATCACTTCCGAGGCTATAAACGAGCATTCATGAATATTACGGCCTTTAACAAAAGCAAACTGGTTGTCAGAAATCAGCTGAGGCAACACAGCCTGTAATCTTTTCGCAAGTACTTTCGACACAATTTTATATATACCATGAATAAGGGCAATCGGTCTATAATTCCCCAATGACGATGACCCCGGGACTTTAGGAATCAATACGGTAAAAGATGACTTGATAGAGTTTGGCAGCTGATCATGCCTATAAAATTTGCCAAACAGAGCTAGCACATCCGATTTCATGTCCTCCTAGAAGCGTTTATAGAAGAAGAAATTAAATCCGTCCGGCCCCGGCGCCTTACCTTCTTGACAAGCACACACTGCGTCCCACACTTCAGCCTCAGAAAAAGATTCAACAAGCCGCGCATTGTCCATCGCATCAACCATATGGAATTGTAGTTCGCCCAAGGAAAACGGCACCACCTCTTGTTTCGAAAATAGCCTGGAATAAAAATTCCGTATCGTGGATTTAATAAGTACCGGGTTAGAAGATACAACTCCATCAATTTCCAGCTATGAAATCCGATTACCCCTAGCCCTTACTGATGCCATCCTATGAAAAAAACTTGTATTATCATCACCCAGTAAAGTCCAGTTAACACGTGACTGTTGGTGATGAATTTGTTCAAGGTTCCGTCTACAGGTAAGTAATTCCGATCTCACGCGCTAAAGCTCCGATCTACTTCCCTCCTCCAAAGGTCGGACCACCGAACTGGATGTCAAAAATATAATACGAGCCTCTAGCTTCTTTATTCTTCCCTCTAACCCGCCAAAATTAGATAGATGCCAAGGCCGGATAAAGCTCCTTAATCGGCATAATTTAAAATCAATGTCGCGCCCCGGATCCGCCAATTCTATGGCCTCCCACTTCGATCTTAGAAAAGGTAGAAACCCGTCCTTTTCCCACCAACAGTTCAATGATCGAAACACCTTCTTGCCATCCGATCCCAATGCATGGGACCGGTATATAATCGGAAAGTGATCTGATAGCGTTGAATCAACCGTCATCAAATTCTGTCCCGGCCACCTATCAAGAATATTGCACGACACCAAGACACGATCAATCCTAGAGAAGGATAGAGCATTAGACCACGTATAGTCACGCCCATGTAATGGCAAATCAAATAGAGCACATTCATTAACAAATTCCTGGAACCTAATCATCGAACTCGCCCCCGTATTCCCACTTCTACCTCGCTCAGAACTATGTAACACTTCGTTAAAATCACCATATATCACCAAGTTATCAATGTTTTGAATATGGGGCAGCAGATCACACCAAAATTGATTCCTATTCCGGGGAATAGGGGGACCATATAAGCATAGTAAATTTACCTCAAGTTGACTAGACACAATATGTAGCAGACACCATCTATCTGTAGAAGCAGTGATCGAGCCAAGAATTAAATTAGGATTCCATGAGATCAATAAACCTCCTGCCAAGCCATGCGATGGGATACAATGAAAATGAAAATCGTTATGGCCCCAAAACTTCCTCACAACCTGATCTGTAACCGATAGGGACTTTGTCTCAACTAGGATAAAAACCTGAAGCTGCCACTTACGAACACATGACCGCACCAAAAACTGTTTGGCCCCATTCAATAAGCCCCCGCAACAATTCCAACTCATAAAACTCAAAGTCATGATAAAACTCACAACATCCCAGTTCGGCCAGCAGCTCTCTCAACGCCGCTGCCCTTCCAATGCCTCTATAATCAAGCCCATATTTTGTTCGTTAAACAACTCAAGCTTCTCTCCGATTCGGAAAGTCATTAATTCCTTACTGACAGTTGGCTCATTTTCTTCCCTGCGAATGATAATTCTATTCATATTTGGGATGTTTGGGCCCGAAGAACTTGAATTCTCCATACCCGGATCCACCGCGTTGTTTCCCTCAATTAACGGCCTATCGCCGGAAGGGTGGGTACTACCCGGACTTGTGTTGTTGCTATCCGCAACAGTCTCATCATCCTCGTCCGATCTAATTTCATCTTCGTTCCCCAATGATTCACTACTACACCTGTCCGAAGGTTCCTCCTCTGGTTCGCTCCGCTCTTCCGACCCGTATTCGTACTCTTGACTGTGTTGGCAGCCAATTCCCTGTCTAAGGTTCGTGTATATCATTATATCTCTATTCCCTACTGCCAACGTCAAATTCCTACTGGCTATCCCAAGCGGTACTGAAACAAGGCACGATACTACATCCAACCGATCCGGTTTTTCGAAATTACAATCTATCGAAACAACTCGTCCAAATCTCGCTGCCAGTTCCCGCACCACAGGTTCACAAACAAGAGCTGGCGGAATTCCGGTGAGATCCAGATACATAATACATTCCGTCGGCATGAAATCTATTGGAAGTGCACAAACTGACTCTACAATATGATCCATAACTTTCCAATCCTCATTCATAAAGTCCATAAGAACCACTTCTGATCTAAACGAAACAATCACATAAAATCCACCAACAGGAGCAGCAAATACAAATTCAAAACCGTGATCGCTCAACAGATCATGTATATTACGGATGTGAGAAATATTGTTAAGTTTAACCAAACAAGATTTTGATTTCCAAGGTACAAATTTAACCACTACCTCAATTTTCAGTATAGATGCAGCAGGTACACTAGGAGAGGATGTCTCCTGGATCGGGTTAATGGTCGACTCTTCTCGTGGGGCTTGATTCGCCACAACATCCACAAAGGACCGATGATCTTGAGGGGAGTCTCTGAATATCGGCTTCTGAACTGCTACCACGGGATTAGACCGTGCTTTGGGGGCTGTTTTCGATTTGTCATACCTAGCTTTTAAAGCTTTGAGTCTAATCGCACCATTCGCTATCATATTCAGCGCATTCAACGCTTCCTTTATCTGCATAGATCCATCGAGTGTGATGAATCCAAAATTAAGGTTCTTCGCATTCCTTTTCCGGGCAATATAGACCCAGCCATACACCCCATATCTATTGAACATTCTTTTCATAGCCGCTGCATCAAAGTGGTTTGAGAAATTCTCAAAGTAAATTTTTGGGGGGTTAGGGATTTGGTAAAGGCAATTTCGGGGGGGGATAGGGTTTCGGTATTGTGGCTGGCGGTGGGTGCTTAGGGAAGGGTGCGGGTAGGGTGCGGCCGGGGCAGGGTGCGGGTAGGGTGCGGCTGCGGGTAGAGTGCGGCTGGGGAAGGGTGCGGGTAGGGTGCGGCTGCGGGTAGGGTGCGGCTAGGGATTCCATTCCTCACTCTTGAATGCTTGGAAGTATATATGATGCAGAATTGAAAATCAAGGCTTTTTCTGAGTCAGGACTTTTAGCAAACACCTTGTGTGCAGCGATGAAAACTAGCTGAAATAGACAAAGGGGGAGGCGGAGACGGAGCAAGGGGGAGGCGGAGACAGCAAAGGTGCGACGGAGACAGAGAAAGGGGGAGGCGGAGACAGCTACTCTACCTGCCGTTCGGTGGTGCGGGTGGTATTGGCGGAGTCACTGGCATTGGCGGTCTAGGCGGTGCCGGTGGCCTTAGTGGACTTGGTGGTCTTGGTAGCCTAGTTTTATTCTTAATTCATTTAGTATTAAGAATAGGTATTTTTTCTCTCATTTAGGCTATCTTTTGAGACATGTTAGCAATAAGTTCACCTGTTTAGGTTAATGCATGTTTTTAACATGATTACCTATTTTCATATATGACCAAAATCTCTATTTGTCTTTCTTGGCGTGTTCTGTTTTTCAAGCCTTGTATTTGATGTCAGTTTTATCTTTAACCTCTTTAGAAATTCTTATTATTTTTGCTACTTTTAAGTAGTTATTTTTCTAAATTCTGTGTTAAAGAAGTTTGATATGATTGTTTGATATAAGCTAGCTTGCCATGAAATGTGTGTGTGTGTGTGTGTGTTTTTTTTGGATTTGTGATCATTATATGAGGTATGTTAATTGTGTTAAGCATTGTTGGTATTAGTGAGATTGCCCTGAAATATTGCTAGTTGATAAATTTTATTTCTTTTGAAGTTTAAACTTGTTTTGTTGTTCTTTTATTTTTGAAAAGTTTTAAAAGAAATTTTTAGCAATAATGATAGCTTTAAAAGCTTGTTTTTCCCAATCTCACTGGTTTTAAAGGAAGCTGTTTTTATTATTACAATAACTTGTAAGTCTTGCTTAGTTTTGGGAAAGGCCGTGATTATAATAATCTGTTTAGTAATATTGCTCATTCAAGTTTAAATGCGCATTAGACTTGTTTTTAGAAGTAGTAGCTTACTAGGTTGAATATTATTCCTTTATGCTTTCTCCTTGTGATCTAGACTTGTTAGTTAGTTGTTTTAAGCTTTCTTTGTTTGGTTTCAATGTTGTTAATATAGTTAGTTTTGACATGATGTGGCCTATTATATTGTTTTTTCATGCTATGTGATTTAGTCATGTATTGTTTCAATATAATATGCTCTAAGTGAAATTGTTTTTTTTCTTAGTAATCATGATTTAAGACCTATTTCTTTGTTTTTTAGCTCAAGGTGGAGTTTTCTGTAATATTGAAAGTTTGTTTGCCTATCTTGAGTCGTTACTTGTTTAGGTCTTAAATGTTTTTAGTAGTTTCATGCCTAATTCTTATGTTTAAATTAGCATGTTATCTACTGTTTTGCCATTTGTAACTGGCAGCAAGGTTGATATTTGCATCACATGTGTTTTCTTGAGCATTTCTAGTTTCTTAGATTCCATGAGCTTTTGCTAGATGTAATCTTTTTGGCTCAAGTTTTAAGCTTAAAAGCTTGTTTTTATGTGATTCAAGATATTTATGCCTTGGTTTTCCTTAGTTGTTTAAGGTGGAGCTTAATCAGTTTACTGAATTTATTTATAAAAGTTTTTCCAGCAAGTTAGATGTTTTAAATCCTGGAATTGGTTGTTAACTTGTTTTAGCATTAGTCAATTAATATATTACTGTGGTTTTTTGGTTATGAACCTTAAGTGAAGTAGCTAGTCAGTTTTGGTTCATAATTATACATTGTTACAGTTGTTTTGACTGATATACTAAACTGTTTTCAATGTTTCAATTTCAGGTGTGCTTTAAGCTTATTAGGCATAATTGACTGTGTGTCAATTTGTGTTACTAAGCAGGTTATTTCCCTTGGCAGGGATTCCACGGTAGTACCTCGTTAGCAAGGCGAAGAAGATGCAGCCAAAGGTGGAGATTGTTGGGCCATAAATTGTTGACTTAGCATCTGTTTAAGGCTATAAAGCCCACATGCCCCTTTAAGCCTAATGTTTTGTGGATCCTCTGATCAGTTTATTACCCTGTCTGTATATAATAGATATTTTTCCCTTTCAACTGCTTAATCCTTAATTATTTTCTTATGGACCATAACCCTTCTCCTACTTTTCTCCTCTCTCTTAAAATCCAGAAATATCTCTTACTTCCATTATCCGATTCTTAAGATGGCCATTTTCTAGCAACTATGAACGGTAATTCTGTTGGAGATTTGTTGATTTTATTAAGTGGTTGAAGACTGAGACTATAGAAGGAGGTGAAGATCTCGGGATTTAGTGCGGGTGATTTCGTCTCCTCTCTGGTTTTATCTTTGGCTTTCTTTCAGATCGTTGATCTATTTTTGAGGTTTATGTGAGGCTTGTTATTGTATCTCTGTTAATTTGGTTTTAGCATTCAGAATCCAGGGTTTCTGGTTTGTGCTAGTTGAGATTCAAGACTGTTCTTGGCCTGAAAATCATGTACTGCCTTTGTTCATTTTTTGCCGTTGATAAGAAGCTGCCAGAATCCTTGCCCATAGATGTACTCATAAATTCAATAAACTGAATTTACGGGGGACTACGTAAAATATCTTTGTTATTTGTTCTTTCGGCTTAATGCTTGTTTGATTAAATTTAAGTTGTTAAAGAATAGTAAAAATCTGAAAGAATATGTTCTGAATCTTAAAGATTGATAAATCAAGGAATAAATCAAGGAATCTTACAGTAGTAAAGGTAGAGTGGTTTCTTTTTAGCACTAATATAAATAGGTTATGTTTTTGTAATTGAAAATACACACTTAAAAACTAAAAGCCACTATTGAAAGAAGAATTAAGTTGTTATTTTGTTCTTTGTCCATCAAAAGGAATGATAAAGGTGAAAGATTTAAGGGAGAAGAATATCAAGTTAACCACCCTAGCGTGGATCAGGGCAATTTCTTATTCTTACATAAGAATATAAACTTATGGACTGATTCAATTCAAACCTAGAGATGAATTCATAATAGAAATTATCAACGTATAAAAGAAATTATTTTACATTTGATTCCCAGAAATCGAATGAAAAAATAATTAAAGTAAAGAAAATGTAATAAATTGTTCTAATTTTACTTCAGGAAGTTAGCAAACTGCCACACTGTAATAGAAAAAATTAAACTTTCAAGTTTCAATAAATTATTCATGTCAAAATGTGTGTTGAAGTATAAACAAAAGGCTCTGTTGTGGGCAGTTTGGGATTGTTTTCCCATGTTGCTTACTTTGAAAGCTCTATTTTCAAGCTTTTCCGATAAGCAATATATTTGATTTTTGAAAAAGCAAGTCAGACAATTGCTAATTAATTAGTATGATGTGTTCTTCAAAGCCAAAATATATAGTTCTATTCAAAGTTTGTGAGAGCAACTCGTTTTGACAGCAAGACCCGGCCCAGACAATTTGGGTGCCCTAAGCAAAAAATATTTAAGTAGTAACATAAGACCCTCAACCAAAAAATAATGTATTACTTTTTGTAAAAACTAGGAATTGAACCTTTGACCTCCAACAATTTTAATAAGTCTTTTACCAACTCTACTAACATTAATTTATGTCTATTTTCATCTTTTAAATAATAGCAACTAATTCTTTAAACAAAAAATTTTTTTTAGCCCCTTCTGGCTATGGGCCTAGGCGGTTGCACTCGTCGCCCATGCTAGGGTCGGGCCCGTTGACAGCAACTTAATAAACAATGTCAAACTGGCCCTATACGTGTTCAAAAAATATATAGTTCTATTCAAAGTTTGAGAGGGCAACTCATTTTGACAGCAGCTTAGTACACAATCACATACTGGCCCTGTACGTGTTCAAAAATATCGAACAATATAAATATCTTGCTGAACAATTTACATACGTGACAAAATTTGATTGCTTAGGTTTGACGATGAATTTCATGCTTCATATTCCAAATATTCACCGCTTGAAATGGAAGTTTACCATACTTTATAAATACTACCAAAAAATTGTTCCATTTTCATTTTTATTTTTTTTACTCTTCCATAGATTTGTTATTGTTGACAAGTTAACAAAAATGCTAAGCAGAAGGGTTTAAACTTGAGTTGTAGGCCTAAAACATGGAACAGATTTGGGTTTGAGGGAGCAAAGAGGTTTAAAAGAGAGGATTAAGAATGATGATGCTGAAATTGCGGAGTCAGAGGTAGGTGTTGTTGCAGCTGACGACCGTCGATACTCAAAAATTGGGGCAGAAATACATCGAGAAGGAGGGCATGCAGTCGATGCAGCCGTTGCAACTGCATTGTGTGTCGGTGTTGCTAATCCGATGTCAAGTAGAATTGGGGGAGGCGCATTTATGGTTGTCAAGTCTTCTTCTGCTCTCAAAGGTCAAGCTTTCGATATGAGGGAATCAGCTCCTTTAGCCACTTCATAGGTCAATACTTCTCTAATTCTCTGTTAACTTAAGGCTTAATGCATTAGTGTCTCTTTTAACTTGGCTTTAAACACATGTATGTCCTCCGAACTTTCAGTTGTTTCAAATACTATCTGAACTTGGTTAGAGCGCACCTCTAAATCCTCAAATGATATGTGTTAACGTCTTCTGGAGAGAGAAAAATTAGAAAAATGACTTCTTTGAAAGTCAAAGCAACCGGAAATTGACTTGTGGCTTTCATGGGGCAAACAACATTCTTGTGACGATTTGCAATTTCTTTTTCTATATCATTTTTTATAATGATTTAAAATTTTCTTTAATATAATTGTAACAAGCAGAATATGTGTGCGAGCAACATCGATGACAAGTATTCGGGGCCACTCTCGATCGGAGTTCCAGGCAAGATCGCTGGCCTTTACGAAGCCTGGTTACAGCATGGCCGCTTGCCATGGAAAAAACTATTCGAACCTGCCATAAAACTCGCAAAAGACGGCTTCATTATCCTCCCTTACCTTGGGAAGGCCATAGCTAAATCTGCCAAAAAAATCATGGACGATCCTGGGTTACGGGCGGTATTTGCACCGAATGGCAAGTCGTTACAAACCGGTGATACATGCTACAATATAGAGGTAGCCAATAATCTCGATGCAATCGTCGAAGAGGGCCCACAAGCCTTCTATAATGGCACTCTCGGCGAGAAATTAGTCGAGAATGTTAGAAAGGCGGGTGGATTGTTAACAATGGACAATCTCAAGAATTTCAAAGTGGATATAACCGATGCCATTACCGTTGATGCTATGGGTTATACCATTTATGGAATGCCGCCTCCTTCAGGCCGGACACTCGGGTTAGCAATGGTGGGGATTTCATCTTTTTCCTCTTCAATTTTTCGATAGCTTCTTTTTCTTATCTAGATTGAGTTTTTTGAATGAATTTTATTATGACACAGGTTTTGAACATTTTGGATAGCTATGGAACTCGAGATGCAGTAAAGGGAGATCTCGGTCTACATCGGTTAATCGAGGCATTGAAACACATGTTCGCTATTCGAATGAACTTGGCTGCCCCGAGATTCGTAAACATAGACACTTATATTTCCCAAATGCTTTCCCTTCTTATGCTGCTAAAATTTGACAAAAAATAGTCGATAATACTACCTTTCCTCCCAAGAATTACATGGGAAGGTATTAGCTAAGCGATTTGACCAAAAATTTATCGCCTAATCATTATAGACTTGTAATTATGTAAAGCTATTAGTTAATAATCCACGGATGGAGTCAGCTTAGGGATCAAGGAACTAGCCATTTCTGCATTGTTGATGCTGATCGAAATGTTGCATCGATGACTACCACGATAAATTACAATTTTGGGGCTGGAATTCTCTCTCCTTTGACTGGAATCGTACTTAATAACAAGATGAGCGATTTTTCTGTTCTGACTGAAATAACCCTCGACATGCTTCCCCCTGCAAGTGAATTATATTGAATCCAAGAAGAGACCTTTGTCTTCTATGGCCCCTATAATTGTCACCAAGGTGCGGCTTTTACTGTTTTATGGTGTTTTTTTTACCGAAAGTAAGAAATGGGTCGTTAATTTGTTGTATGATCGATGCAGGATGATCAGGTGGTAGGGGTGTTAGGTGGTAGTGGAGGAATGGAAATTATTCCAGCGGTAGTACAAGTTTTTGTTAACCATTTTGTGTTGGGGATTGTGATAGACATTATATTACGTAAATAATAGGATAGACATTTTTCCTATTTTATATATTTCCTTTGTTGTATATTCTTATATTGTATTATTGTAAGGTATTATTAACAGACAAAGGCTCATCACAAGTTACTGTGATTGAGATTCCAAAACCCTAAACAGTATCTCATGGTAGCAGAGCCAATTTAGGCAAAACTGTCGATTTGTCGTTTTTCTTCTTCTTCTTCTTCTTTTCTCGTCGCATGTTCTGTTCTTCCGGCCTCCTTCTATTTTTCCAAACAATATGACTTCCTCTCCAACGTCATCCACCACAACTGCTGCTCCTATTTCCTCAATTTCTACTTCTTCAGAAACTACCACCGCCATCAGTACAACAATATAAATCAACTGCCTCTTAAACTTGATTCTGGTAACCATATATTACGGAAGACTTTAATTGTCCCGATGCTAGCGGGTTGTGATTTCATTAAATTCATTGATGGTACAAGTGCTATTCCTGCCAAAAGATTGGCAGATAACTCGCCAAATCCTGCATTTCTAACCTGGCGACGCCAAGATCAACAGGTTCTCAGCAGGATTTTGGACTCAATCTCACCTTCAATTCTCCCTCAGGTCGTGGGTGTTAGGTCGGCTTGTAAAGCCTGGACTAAATTGGAGACTACGTATGCATCTGGTTCTAGAGCTCTAGCTCGAGACCTTAAACAACAATTACACAATCTTAAGAAAGGTACCGAATCTATTACTGAATATATGCAGCGTGAGAAATTTATTTTCGATAGATTAATTTCTCTTCAATCTAATGTTTTGAATGAGGATTTGGTGGATGCTATACGTGATGGATTGAGTGGGGAAAATAGTGTTTATCGTGATTTTTGTAGGTCACTAGAAGCTCGTATGACCGCGGTGTCGTATGATAATCTTTTTGGTCTTTTATTAATTGAGGAAAGACAACTTCGTTAGGATAAGAGCCCAATTGAGGATTTGAATCATGTCTCGGCTCACATAACTTGAGCACCGAACACTGTTGGTCATGGTAGGGGGCACGGTAGGCACTAATCTGCTCATTACCGCCGTCCTCAAAATCCTTTTGGACCCCGGGCAATAATGGGGTCACGGGCAGAATTATCATCATGGGCAGCAACAAAATAGCAACCGCCAACATGTTCTAGGGTCGCCAAATTATTCCTCAGGTTTGCTACCTTCGCCGCCTACTTATGCACCTTTAACTCAATCAACCCTGATGGATGTTTCTTCTCTAGTTTGTCATAACTACAAGGGAATTGGCCATTATTCAAGACAATGTCCTTCACCTCAAATCAATACCCCTCTCACCTCGGCTGCTTCAAATTTTACCACCGTAGACTCTTCTAACCAATCTTGGATCATGGATAGTGGCGCTACACATCACCAAACCTCTGATTTCGGAAACTTGCACATTCACTCCGAGTATTATAGCCCTGAAGAGGTCCCATTAGGTAATGGTTCGAAACTCCCTATTCATCATCTCGGATCGTCTTTTGTTCCTTCTACGTCATTAAAAATACATAAAGTTTTACATGTTCCTCGGTCTAATTCAAATTTGATATCAGTTGGTGCACTTACTAAAGCTAACAATGTTTCTGTTGAGTTCTTTAATGACTGTTTTGTTGTGAAGGACCTTCTTTCCAAACAAGTGATACTTCGCAGCCGGAATAAGGATGGCCTTTACACATTGGCGTCCTCGTCTAGTGCTCCTGTTCGATCTCATGCTACATCCTTGACTACGTGGCACGAGCGGCTTGGGCATCCTTCCTTTCCAGTAGTTAGTCGGGTTCTTCGTCAGAATAATATTCAGTTTTTAGATTAGAAAATTAAGAGTCATTTATGTCCAGATTGTTCAGTTAATAAGAGTCATCGTTTACCTTTTCCTGTTTCAGAATCTATTGTTTTTGGACCTTTGGATTTAATTTGTTATGATGTATGGGGTCGTGCCCCAATTCAGTCACATGATGGTTACTCTAATTATGTTTGGTTTTATGATCATTTCAGCAAAAATAGTTGGATTTATTTTATGGAACACAAATCTGATGCTTTATCTATTTTTGTTCGCTTTCGTACCACAGTTGAGAAATTTTTTGACAGACCGATTAAATGTTTTCAGTCTGATGGGGGAGGGGAATTTAAGCCTATTCAAAAGTACCTTCAATAGCATGGCATTCAGTTTCGTATGTCGTGCCCATATACCCCTGAACAAAATGGGAATGCAGAAAGCAAACACCTTCATGTGGTTAAAACGGGTCATGCTTTACTTCATCGTGCCAAGTTACCTATGCAGTTTTGGTCATATGCCTTTGACACCGCTACTTTTCTTATTAATCGTATGCCATCAAGTGTCTTACATTTTGATTGGCCTTTTCATCGTTTATTTAATGATACTCCTGATTCTTCTTCTTTACGTGTGTTTGGTTGCTAATGCTATCCCTGGTTGCGTCTTTATTCAACAAATAAACTTGATTTTCGTTCACGTTGTTGTATTTTCGTTGGCCATAGTCGAGTTCATAAAGGATATCGTTGCTTTGATCCTTCTCAAATAAACTTTTTGTCTCACGTGATGTCTTGTTCTATGAGCAGGTTTTTCCTTATTCGGATATCGTGAAGCCCGCTATGCATGATCCTTTATTGGTAACAAATTTACCCACTGTAATATTTCAGCCAAATCCACCACCTAACATCCCAACAAAATCGAACCTACCAACTCCATTATAGCTCTCACCAATTTCAGCCCCACTCCTACCTACGCCACTAGTTTCTCCATTACCTTTATTATCAAACCAACCAGCCTCACCACCAAATTCTTCTCCACCACACAAAACAAAAGCCATTTCTGACCTTTATGCACAAACCAAACCGATTTCTCCTGGCCTTTCTCTTGTAGTTGACTTCCCATGAAGTGAACATTCCTTGGGTCAGTAAGGTGTTTTTACTAGTACGGTACGATGTTTATCACGTGCACAAGCATACAAAAGTGGACCACGAGCCATGTACACTAGCACTATTCAGGCCGATCCTATTTGTCATACGGAGGCCATGAAATTTTCCCATTGGCGTGAGGCCATGTCTGATGAATATTATGCTCTTATACGTAATGGCATGTGGGAGCTTGTTCCTTCTCATGAGGCGATAAATGTCATTGGGTGCGAATGGGTGTTTAAAACTAAATTAAAGCTGATGGCATAGTTGATCGGTACAAAGCATGTCTAGTTACTAAAGGCTTTCATCAACGACCAGGTATGGATTTCAATGATACCTTTAGTCCAGTTATTAAACCTGTTACCATTCGGCTTCTTCTTTCGCTAGTTGTGAGTCATTCATAGTTCATTAATCATTTAGATGTGTCGAATGTAGTTTTACATGGTGATCTTGACGCACCAGTATATATGGTGCAGCCGCCTGGTTTTTCTGATAAAAATTGCCCCAACTATGTTTGTCGACTTCATAAATCTCTCTATGGCCTAAAACAGTCGCCACGCATGTGGCATCACAAGCTTACTCAATCCTTGTAAGATTATGGTTTTAAAAGCTCACGGGCATATGTGTCGTTACATTATCTTCATCGTGGTTCTTGCATTTTGTTTTGTTTGATTTATGTCAATGATATCTTGGTTCTTGGGAATGATAGTCGGCAAGCATTGCACTTGTTTTAATTTTTGCAATCTCGATTCGCTATAAAGGGCTTGGGGCAGGTGAAATATTTTTTGGGCATTGAATTTTCTCGTTCAAATAGGAGGTTATTTTTGTCTCAAAAGAAGTATATGTATGATCTTTTGGCTAGGGCAAATATGGTGGTGGCCAAGCTAGTTTCCACACCCGCTGCTAGTGTCAAAATCACTAGTGCTGATTTGGAGAATCACTCGGATGTTACACATTACCGTAGCTTAGTGGGTGGACTTCAATATTTGACTATCACACATCCTGATATTGCATTCTCGGTCACTAAGGTTGCACAATCTATGAACACCCCAATGATGGCTAGTTTGAAAGCCCTTAAGCGTATTTTGTGGTATCTTTAAGGTACATTAGGACACGGGTTACATTACAGTAGACAAAGTGGTGTTCATTTGTATGGTTTTTCTGATTTTGACTGGGGTGGCGATGCCACGGACCATCGTTCCACCACAAGTTACTATATTTTCCATGGGACGACCTGATTTCTTGGACGTCAATGAAACAATGTATAATCTCCAGGTCTTCATCTGAGGCTGAATATAGGGTAGTCGCTAATACTACCTCCGTATTGGCATGGACTGAGTTACTTTTGTGAGAGATTGGTTTTCCAGTTGCCCAACCCCTAACTCTTTTGTGTGATAATCTTAGTACAACTTATTTGACAGCAAATCCAATATTCCATTCTCGAACGAAGCACCTTGAGTTGGACTTCCACTTCGTACTTGAGCGCATTGCTTCTAAAGCGCTTAGTGTTTGCCATATTTCAACGGAAGATCAAGTTGCGGATGCTCTTACAAAACCTCTTTTCTGTCAACGCTTCCTTCTTCTACGAGATAAGTTGGCTGTGGTTCACCACCCCACCTAACTTCCAAGGGGGGGAGGGGTGATAGACTTTATATTATGTAAATAATATGATAAACATTTTTCCTATTTTATATATTTCCTTTGTTGTATATTACTATATTGTATTATTGTAAAGTATTATTAATAGACAAAGGCTCATCACAAGTTACTGTGATTGAGATTCCAAAACCCTAAACAGTCTCTCAGATTGAACCTTTAACTATAGTTCAAAGAGCAAGGATCTACCACAAGGTTTTTGAGTTAATTATTTTTTTGCTTAATGCATCAGTAACCTAATGCCTCCGTGAACAATTCAGAGTGACCTTGTAGTTCCTCAACCTTCAAAAATTGCATCGATTTGCTCCATGAAGGCCACATGTTAGCTAATGAATGATTTGGCTCTATAAAGTCATCATTTTTCTAATTTTTGCTCCCCAAATAGAAGCTGACATGTGGCATTCGAGGAGTAAAATGACTCACTTTTTGAAAATCAACCGAGTTATGGGGTCACGTTGGAAGTTTAGGGGGGCAGTAGGTTTTTTTGGACAAGTTAAGGTACCTACTAATGCATTAAGCCTTTAAAATATGAAGAGACTATTGACTCATCCTTGCTTTTGTGCAGTTAATCCCGAACACCGTAAGGTACGAGAACTGGACTATTATTAATGGCGATCATATAGAACTTGCTCAGGAAACAAAGATGTCGTTGAGGGAGAAAGGGCACGAATTGAAGGCAATGCAAGGTGGTGCTATTATGTAACTTGTAGTTTAAAACCTCGAAAACCTAGTCGTTAAGGACAAAGAAAATGGGAGAGATTCTAATGGAAACCAAATTTTGCATGGAATGCTTATTGCAGTAAGTGATTCTAGAAAAGATGGGAGACCAGCTGCTGAATAATTTAACCAAATGAGGGATATTGGCAGAATCCAGGGGCGGACCTACACTCAGAGGGAAGGTGGCCCAGGCCCTCCCTGACATTAGAATATAACATATAATATTAGTAATGTTGCATGATAAGTGGTTTGGATGAGATGGTAGAGCTGTAATGTACCTCTTTTAAAGTGGCTGGAATTAAATTCTACCTCCTGCACTCCATTTTGTTGAGATTTTTTTTACTTTATAATTTGTCTTCCTATCTTTTTTATACTTATCATTCCCCTTTTATTTTTATTTTATTAACTTCAACATATAATTTATTCCCTTATTAGACAATACTTAAAAAGAATTTCCCATTCCATTTTATTGAGATTTTTTTTACTTTATAATTGTTGTCTTCCTATCTTTTTTTACTTATCATTCTCCTTTTATTTTTATTTTATTAACTTCAACATATTATTTATTCCTTATCAGACAATACATAAAAAGAATTCCCCGTTCCATTTTATTAAGATTTTTTTTACTTTATTATATAATTTAACATTGTAACATCGAATATTTACTTTGCTTGGTTCTTATTTATATGTAGGAAGTTGTAGGTATTCCTCCGCTTCCACAACGACCAAGCAATCACGAACCAAAATGTGGTAGCAAAATCTCTACCCGAGTCAGATAATCCTTAAAAAGAATTTCCCATTTTAATATGTTGATGTAGGTATTCGTTCCTATCTTTTTTATACTTGTCATTCTCCTTTTATTTTTATTGTATTAACTGCAACATATAATTTATTCCCTTATCAGACAATACTTAAAAAGAATTTCCCATTCCATTTTATTGAGATTTTTTTTACTTTATAATTGTTGTGTTTCTATCTTTTTTATACTTATCATTCTACTTTTATTTTTATTTACTAACTTCAACATATAATTTTTTCCCTTATCTGACAATACTTAAAACGAATTTCCCATCGATATCGGCCCCCCCTCGATTCCTAGTCTAGGTCCGCCCCTGGCAGAATCCACATTTTAGTATGTGAAAATCTATACATATAGCTAGTGAATAGTAGACTACTAGAGTTAAAATCTTGGTCAAATACATCTTCACCCGTCTAAACTTGGCCTAAATGACCGACTGGCTCCATGAAATTTTCAAAGTTTCTCTGAGCTCCTTGAATTTAGCAAAAGTGCACTAATTGACCAACGTGTCAATTTCTATTCAGTTTTACTTTTCAAAGATGTCAAGTTCCTTATTTTTCTCTCACCAATAAGAAGCTAACATGTGGCGGTTGGGGTCGGGGAGAAAACTGATCCACTTTTGCCAAGTTCAGGGGGCTAGGAGGAGAAACTTTAACCTAAAATCTTTGTACTTGTACACATTTGATAAGTAAATTAACAGACTTAGAAGATACATCATATATCATTTGATGTTCAAGAAATGGAGTTCAGCTCATCAAGTTAAGCAGAAAACTTAAATCTGTATAGGGCTAAAATTTCCAAATATATGAACCAAAATCACAAGGTCTTCATTTTACCAAAGGAAGAATATTTATGCATTTCCAAGCTCATTACATAGAGCAACAACATGAATAAAATGCAAACTCATGCGAAAAGTGAAATAAACTAGTGTATTGATTTACTCCAATTTTTTCATGATGTTTTATCCATCACCTCTATAGGGGCTAGGATATTAGCTTTGCTTGTTTTAACAATGCAACCAATCATGACCATCTCCTCTAGGATAAAACGTGCCTTTTCTAAATGGAACATGATGTCTAACTCACACTACCGAAATGGCGGTCCACAGGCAAGAGATGGACATTTCAGAGTCAAATCAAATATAGCGCTAATATTGTGTTCAAAACACAAGGAATTTGGAGGCATAGGCAAGATTCCAAAAAGAAGACGTACCACATTGCCGAAATGGCGGTCCATTATTTCAACTACGAGATGTATGAATTCAAGAATCGTAAGCTCATTCTGTAGAAAGCAATAGAATAAAAGTAAATACTATTAAATATTTAAGCTCAAGTTCAAATTCAGTTACTGACAAGTTTTTTTCAAAAAAAAACCCATGTAGAGAAACCCTAACCCTTCCCACCCTCGGCACGCTACCGTCCACCGCCACAGCGCCGTCCATCGCCACCACGAACCTTTTACCCATCACCAACACCAGAAACATGCCGCCCACCCCACTCGCCTCTTCCCTAATCCTATAAACCGCCATCAACCTAGGATTCAGATGTATCAGGGAGATCGACCTATTGTTCTGCAGCCCCATCGCAGGATCTATTTCAAAAACTTTCCAAACGTTACAGTTCTGATTCTATGAGTAGGATCTTCAAGAAATATGGTATTATAGGCCGGATTTAAGTAGCAAAAAGGAAGAACTCCAAGAACTTGAATTTTGACTTCATAACCGTAAATGATTCTTTGCTGATTCACGAAATCCTATACATGTTAAACTCAATCTATATTGGAATAATTCGATTACGGGCGTTCAAGGCCAAATACACTCGCCCGGCTGTTCCACTTTCAACACATGGTCGTTACCAGATTTCTGCCGCAACTCAAACTTGGAAGCGTAGTTCGGCTTTTCATGACTCTCTCAGAGGGGAGAGATTGTATGCAAATGTGGTTGCTGAGTAGAAAGCCTCCACTGTCAAATCCATCCCTCAGGAATAAGGAACTTTGTCAAATAATGCTACTATACCCAGGGGCCATGATCTTATTGTAGAATTGGGCCCTTGGAAAGATAAGTCGTGCTTAGCCTCTCTGATCAATATTTCAAATATTCGTTACGCTTTCGAATTATTACATGATAGGGGTTTTGATATCGCTTTTGCTGCACCCGCGGGTAGCGATAATGTTATTATATCGTTTAATTCAGTGAATGCAATGCATGATTTTATAGGTGGTGACTGGAAGATTATGCAACATATCTTCAAGAAGGTAGATTATTTGTCAGCTGACTTTATCCCAAAGGAATGCATCATGTATGTTGATTTTATTGGTATCCTGCCCACGCTGATTGGTGAAACTCTGATTCACTAACTGGCTGCTTCCTTTGGCCGCATTGTTTCGATTGACTTCGACTTCAATAGACCGGATCGTTTAGACGTTGCCTCGTGCCTTATCTCGGTTCCTCTCGAAACCTCAAATCGCTCTTTTAAACTCTGTGTGGGCTCGATGGAAGTGGTGGTCCATACTAATCTCATGCAAGGTGTCGGATGTGAACATTATCATGATTATGATTCTAAAATTTCTAGCAAACCTATCGACCCTTCCTCCGAGCATGATAGTTTAGGGGACTCAAGCAAATCAGATGGGTAAGAGATAAATGTCACAAACCACTCTGATCTACAAATCTGACTAATCCCTAATAATTCGGACACAACCTTAAGTGCAGTCCCTGAGACTAACAAACCATAGGCGGAAATCTCTGTAGAACCTGAACCTGTCCGCCAAACTGTATCCCCACAACTAGCTGCACCCCAACAAATTGGAAACTCTATTTCTTCAGGTCCGAATATCTCGAATATGAACCGCATCATTATCCTTTCCCACAACCAAGCTTCACCTAGCAGAGAAAAAGAGCTGAATATGGAATTGGGTACAAAGCTGGATATATTCAAAACCCGTCATGAGTCGATAATAATGGAAGCAATGGATAAATTAGCGGACTAACTGATTGGTTTTTCTCTTGCTTGAGGTATTTTCGTTCCAGTTATGTCTTTAGCCTTTTTATGTCGGAATTGTCAAGGAGGCATTAGAAGTGGATCTAAACAACAATTTGTGTTATCATGTGTCCGTAAACATAAGTTAAAATTCTTTGTCATGCTTGAGACAAAACTTGAGGCTATATCCGAGCACGTGATTCGTCGGTTCTGGGGTCATAATGATTTTGCATATCATTTTATTCCATCTATTGGCCTTTCAGGTGGCATTTTACTCTCTTGGAACTCAGCCCTTTTAAAGGGAAAGGTCCTTCGCTCTACTTCGAGATGGGTTCTGATTGAATTTTCTTTGCAACAATTGGTTTTCCATGTCCTGTGCTTATACGTCCCAAACAATCTTTCAGACAGAAGCTTACTATGGGGAGAAATTATTCCTGTCATTCGTGTGCTCCGAAAGGTATTAATATGCGGGGATTTCAACGAAGTTTTGCATCCTTCGGAAAGGGCTGGTGGTATTTTTGCTCCTTCTATGTCTGCTTTTCAAGACTTTATCTTGGAAGGTGAACTTCATGACCTTCCTTTACAAGGCCGAGATTACACTTAGCATAATAGAGTATCCTACTCTCGTATTGATAAGGTTCTAGCCTCGGGCGATATTCTAGATTTATGGCCGACTATGACCATTTCAACAATTGACCCCACGCTGTCAGACCACCTACCTATTTTGTTTCGATCGAGTACCAATTCATTGGGGACAGGACCAAGACCGTTTAGAGCTCTAAATTTATGGTGGGACAAGGTAGATTTTCTACCATTTATTCGTAATGCTTGGCAATCCATTTGCTAATCTCACACCCATAGGGACATTTCTTTCAAATTATCCAAACTCAGCTTGGCCATTCGCCTATGGCACCTAGAGAACTTCGGGGATCTAGTCCTGAAAATTTTAGAATTAGAGGAAAAGATTCTGTCACTCACATCCAGCAACACTACTCGGCCTTTGAATTCATCACAGACCACCGATCTAAATCTTCTTCGCTCCTTACTTCATGAAAAATGAGCGAGTGTTGAAAAGCTCAGGCATCAACAATCCCGTATCAAATAGACACTATTAGGGGATAACAATACTTCCTTTTTCCACCGTGTGGCATCAACTCATTTTTGTAACAACCAAATCACCCAACTGGACATCGATGGAGTTGTTATCTCAGACCCAGCTGATATTTCTTATGCTATTTGCTCATTTTTCGAGTGTCTATTCAGGGCAAATCATGAGGTTCCATTCTCTCTAAGAAAACTATAGTTCAATACCATCACTACCCACCAAAATGCTGTTCTAACAGCCTCATTCTCGATTGATGAAGTTTCGTCTAGTATCGGCGCATGTGGAGAAAATAAAGCGTCGGGTCCCGATAGTTTCAACTTCTTCTTCTACAAACATTTTTGGGAGGACTTAAAACCGGAACTTTTGGGTATTTTTGATCATTTTCATACCACTTCCCGGCTGCCTAACTCCATAAAAACATCTTTCACTGTGCTACATCCTAAGGTTCTAGGATCATGTTCTTTGACCAATTTTAGACCGATTGTTCTTATTTATGGGGTTTACAAGATCATAGCAAAATTGTTATCATCTCGCCTCCAAGCTGTTCTCCTTTCATTGATATCGAGTAATCAATTTGCATTTATCAAAGGTAGAAGTATCCATGAATGCTCTTTCCTAGCTTCCGAGGTTATACACACCCTTCATGCCCATCGAAAACCCAGCCTGGTTTTAAAATTGGATTTTCATAAGGCTATTGATAGTATCTCATGGAAGTATATCAATTCGGTCCTTATCAAAATGGTTTTTGATCATAATTGGATATCTTGGCTGTCGAATTGTCGGAAAAATTCCTCAACATCTGTTTTGATAAATGGAAAACCAAGCGCACCGATTTCCATCGACAGAGGAGTAAAACAAGGGGATCCCTTATCTCCATTTATTTTTGTGCTAATTGTCGAAGGACTGAAAGAACTCATATATTGTATTATTCGAGAAGGTGTGTTACCGGGATTTTGGCTGGATGAATCCATACCGGATATCCCACTTTTACAGTTCGTAGATGATATGATTTGCTGTCTCCCGGCTGATGTTGCAATCATTCCTGTTTTCAAACGTCTTTTGCGGTGCTTTGAGCTTATTTCTAGGCTTTGTATTAATTACCATAAGAGTGCTTTAATGGGTATCCATGTACCTGACAGTTCGCTTGCTTCATATGCGGCTTTATTCAGATGTCATACAGATAGATTCCCGATTAAATATCTTGGTGTTCCACTATGCTTAAAACAACCTGTCGTCTCTTCCTAGGAGCCTCTGATTGCGAAATTCAAGTTTCGTATATGTAATTGGATGGACAGTTGTTTATCTTACGCAGGCAGAACCACACTCATCAAATCGGTACTCTCTTCACTTCCACTTTATTTATTATCCCTTTTTAGAATGCCAGTTTCGGTAATCTCAACCTTAAATTATTTGATGCGTAATTTTTAATGGCGAGGTGACTCTAATGCAAGTGGCTTGTGAAAAGTGAGTTGGGGTACTATGACCCAACCATATCATCTTGGGGGTCTTTCCATTCGGGATCTTCGCCTGGTCAATGCTAGCCTTCTCTTAAAGTGGATTTGGAAATTGCGTGTTTGCAACAATAACTCCCTTTGGTTTGTGTACTGCGTCTAATGTTACGGAGTGCGATCATGGCATGACAAGGTTTTATTAGAGCCCAAAGCCGTTTCGCCACTATGGAGGGGAATCCTAAAATGTTGCGTCAAGAATGATGAATATTGGAACTTTTTCTCCTCTCAGACACGGGTTCAGGTGGGGAAAGGACTTGCAAGTACATTTTGGCATGACAACAGGACTTCAAACACCCCGTTAAAATCTATTTTTTCAGATTTATACGTCCTTTACAACAGGAAACATGCTTCTATTCAGGAGGGGTGTGCTTTCTTATTCACACCTCGTTCATTTGGATGACCCTTTTGGAAAAGGAATTTACGAATTATGGGGCAGCAACGATGTGGTGAATTAAAGGCATGGATTTTGGGTTCAAGTTCGTATCTTTTTCAGAATTCACAGCCCAATTTTCCGGGGAATGAAGATCGAATTATTTGGGTGATTGGGAAAAATAATGATTACTCGGCAGCCTCATTCTTTCTGGGTTATTACCAACTTCCTCAATGGTCCTCCCCTGCAAAAGACTTCAATCTGATATAGAATACCTGCTTGCTCCCCAAAATTAAATTCTTTGGCTGGCTTTTTTTCATGGACGTCTACCCACCCGAGCATTTCTATGGAATCACGGGTGCCTGTCCGACTCAAACGACACCTGCCCTTTTTGCGATTTCTCAGAAAATATGGACCATTGTCTTTTCTTGTGCTAGTCTAGCTGAAGAATATGGTGCGATGCGTTCCAATGGTTGGGCATTTCATTTGTTATGCCTCAAAGGGGGTACGACTTTCTTCTTCTATGGAGAACTCATTTCAAATATGGTAATCTTCGAGATTTTGGGACCTCTTTATGGCTTACTATAGCTTCGAGCATATGGAAATGACGTAATAAATTCATCTTCGAGGGAGCTATGGACAACGGAGATATCTTAGTTAGTAGCACAATTTTTGTTGGTTTATTTTTAACACCCACAAACGTAGCATTAGCCTCTCGGTCTCAGATATTTTTATGAATCCGAGTTTGATACTCATTTTGTAACTCTATATGTGGTTCTTGTTTTGAGAACCGCCTCTATTATTTAATGAAAAGAGGGGTGGGTGTTTTGTAGGTAAGCGAAAATGCCAACCTAGTTGGGATGTTCGCCCCGAAATTTTCACCCGCCCCAAACTTTTTTTCCATTGGAGGGACACATCATTCCTCCGGGGGTTTTTCCCAAAAAAAAGCTCAAGTTCAAGGTAACCATAAAAAACCTGGCAGGACTTGTATGTAAGCCATAAACCAAAAATTAAGGCCAACCACATCCTAAATCCCCCAAATTATTATGGATTTCAGAATCAACCCTGAAAACACATTGAGTACATATATCTTTCCACTTTGATAAAATTAGCTCTAAACATAACAATCAATACAATTACCAGTTTTGTGAAAAGTAGAAGACTTTTAAGTAGAGAGGTGGTATTTGAATCCTAATTCCAATTCAAAAATTCTATAACTACAAATGGCTCATTTGGTTCGCGGAATGCCTATTCCGTGTTAATATTTTAGTGCAATTGGATCAACTAGTCTGACCTATACGATCGTGAAATTTCACCGAACAAGTATAGAGAGTGCGAAGTGCACACTAGTTCGGGTACTATTTACAATTTTGAGGGTCTGGGGGCAGCGTCCCAGGGTGCGGGGTCCAAGGGGCGGCAGCCCCTGGTGGGGTCTAGGGGCAGTGCCCCTAGGTAGGGTCCAAGGGGCGGCAGCCCCCGGCAGGGTCCGGGGGTAGCGCCCCGGGCTGGGGTCAAGCTGCCAGGTCAGCACGAAAATTTTTTATCCCTGAACTCACACATCCTTTGGAAAAATTCATCAGAAAATGAATTTTTGTCCGAAACAGTGTGATTGTTGGACACAACTGAATCTCGGAAGAAACATGTCTTTTGGACATGGCTGCTACCCCAAACAGCATGTCTGTTGACGTTTTGGCTATTTATTTCACCAAAACGATGTTGGCCAAGCATAGAAAAATTCGGTTGAAATTTCACTGCAAACAAATTCTTATTCTCGATTCTCTTTCTGATTTTATCCGATTGAAAATTTGGTAAACCGGCCAAATAAATTTCAATCTGACAGTGTTTTTCGCGACTTTAGAAATATCCAAGTAATCCCCGATTTCTAACATTCCGTGGAATAAAAATATAAATGTATGGAAAGATATCAAATACCCCTTTCTCCTTCCTAGTTCCAATTCATTAAAAATTCACTCAACATTTTTCCAACCAGGCAACTCATCACCATGTACAACCACCACCAAACTTCTCCTTTCCAAGTTAACCTCTTTTAAATTTCAGTAAAACATAAAACTCAGCTCTACAAATAATCTACTTTAAGTAAAAAGAGCGTCAAAAAATGAAAAAATATGTCTCCATTAAAGGTCCAACACCACAAATATATAGATCATTATGCTCCTGTTATCTTCCTCTACACCCTTCTCCCTATTTTTATCCTTCCTTTTCCCTATCGCCATAGCTTCTGTCTACATCTCTCGATTCACCAATTTTAAACTCATCCTATCGCATTTCTTTTAATTAACTCCCCCATCACATTCAATTCTATGCCCAAATTCCCTCTTTCTATATCCTCATATGACCTTTCAAAATTTTTCTTTTAGGCATTTTGATAATAAAAAAACATGATAACAGAGCTTGTTCTTGTGAATTTTAACTAACACATAAATAGAAAATGCTACTGTATTGTTGTTGTTCATGTCATGGAACCATCTCACCCAAAAGCTTAAGTTGACAGGTTAGGCCCAATCATAGTATTTATTTTATTCCTAACACTCCCCCACATGCGAATGCCCAATGGACTTGAAGCGGGTACAACATAGACCCATTCTGCTATGTGTTGCAATATAATTCCACAAATGGAGCTGCCAAGATTCGAACCCTCGACCTTTAGGTCTAAGCTGCCCTGATATCAAGTCATGGAACCATCTCACCCAAAAGCTTAAGCTGACAAGTTAGGCCCAATCGTAGTATTTATATTATTCCTAACAGTTCCTTGCACTTTGTTCTTTCTAGTGTTGTGATTCTCCTAATAATAAGCAAAGTATTAGTGTGATTGATTATTGAGTTTTGAACTCATTTGTCTCAAAAGATTCTAGTAAAGAGTTTGGCTAAGAGCAGCTTTTTTTTAAAAGCTTCATTTTCAAGCTTTTCTTAGAAGCAACGGATTTTATTTTGGAAAAAACAAATTAGACAGTTCCTAATTAGTTAGTATGGGGGATTAAAAATGTGTTGTTCAAATCCAAAATATGAAACTCTATTCAAAGTTTGTGAGAGCAACTTATTTTCACAATAGCTTAAAAAGCAATACCAAACTGGCTTAGGATGTGTATAGGATGTAATAGAGTAACAATTTAAAAGTTGCCCTTGCCCTTTTACCTTTTGTTATGTAAGATACTTCTTGAGTGCTCAACAAAGAAACATTTCCAATAAAACAAAGAAAGTCGATGCTATTCGCACATTTTCATAAACAAAGAACGAAACAAGTGACTCATAGTACTGTGCAGAATGCTACGCTAAGTGGGATTGACTATATAGAGTCTCTCATGGCATAAAAACTATATGAAAAGCCAAATGTTCATTTATATCTAGCAAATACTTGTCTTTCGAACTAGTTTTCGTCCAATTAATCTTAAATTTACCCGTACCTCTGCATTTACTTCATATTCTTAGGTTCTCACATTTTCAAACCTGTGCATTATTAGTCACATGAGACATAACCATATCAACTTAGTCGTCATTCTCTTAATTCATCCTTAATATATTATAAATTAGGTCAAAAACTAATTTTGAATCCATACTGCTTTTGACATGTTTTCCATTTTTTTCTCTCTTTTTTTCTTTTTATTTGATATAATAAATTGAGGGTAATTTATAAAAAAAAGATTGTATAATTTTAATTAGATTATTTGCAGAGCTAGTTTTTTGTTCGATTGAAATTTACAGATTGCGTTGGACCAAAGGAGTTTGGCGATGATTGTATAGGGTAGACTAGTGGGATAATTTTAGGCACTTAAGAAGGAAGGGGTATAGTAGGAAAACAAAATTGTAAAAGGAAATTTTTAATAGTAAACGGTAACTTTAACTATTGTGTTATTAAAATGTGAAGTTCATACACCATTATGTCAAGTTCTGAAGTTCATGTACCGTTATGTTTAGTAAGTGCAAAGTTTATACACCATTGATGATTTTTACCCTGAAACCGCAAGATACTTTTTAAAAGTTTTATTGTTCCAACCTATACATTTCCGGAAGCATACTACATGCTTGCTTGCTTAGAAAGCAGCTCTTGCCCGACACCTTCAGCTATCACTATAACCATATGCCAGTCTTCTTTTAATCTCTTCTCTACATATTGGAAAAGTCTACCTTCCCCTTCTAGATAAAAGGGTGATTCGGGAATTAAGCAACAATCCATATCTCGACTAGCAAGAGTAGCAAACATGGCAATAAATCCTGCACAACATACAAAAAACATAAAATGTTTACAACTTTGTATTAGGAAGGCAAAAAACTAGGTTAAGTAGAACTGGTTCATCAATAAGTATAAAAAGAAGAATATGTTTGACATTGGAAAAGAAAGGCTTAACACATCATTTGCCCCTGAACATGGCACGAAAAGTCAGATGTCGCCCTGAACTTTCAAAAGTTTTAACTTGCTCCCTAAACTATGCAAAAGTGCACCAGTTTTCCCCCTCAATGCCATGTGTCAGCTTCTGATTAGTTTGACTCTTTAAAGATGTGGAATCAAGCAACAATCCACGTCTCGACTAGCAAGAGTAGCATACATGGCAATATATCCTACACAATATACAAAAAAACATAAAATCTTTACAACATCGTATCGGGAAGGGAAAAAACTAGGTTAAGTATGAAGCTATGAAGCACGGAAACTCCAATCACATGTCATTTCAGCGTTTTTGAAACAGAAATTCTGGGAAACCCCCTATGAAACGTTTTCGGGGCAGTTTCCGCAATTAAAGAAAGTAGGAAACTCATTTCTTCAAATTCCGGAAACCGTTTCCTATAAAATCCTTCAACCTTATGACTTAATTTTGGTTCATTCCAAAACTAAACTTCCTATGCATTTATTGTGTACGTCCCTAATTATATGTAATATTTATAAATTAGAATTTTTCAAATGATGGGTGACCTTAATGGGATGAATATGATGTGATAGGTGTCTATTTATAAATATTTATGGTAGAAATGTTTTGTAACTAATAAATACATTTTAAGTGTAGAGTATTTTAGTATTTCATTATTTTATATTAGAATGAAATTATATTCATGGAACTTTTGTACATTTTATATTTATATATATACCCCTATATATTTATTATTTACTCGTTTCCCTATAGTTTCTAAACTTATATTTTTTAGAAATGTCGTTTTCCGGCATCCGTTTCTGTTTCTGTGCCCGTGCTACTTAGGTATGAAGAAGTGGTTCATCAATAAGTATAACAAGAAGTTAGAGTATCTTTAGTAGATAGTGGATTCCATGATTATGTGACATGTGAAATAGAAGCTCACATTGATGATATGTCAATAATTTAAAAAATAGACAATGTCTACAAAAAAAGAGCTACACTATATTGTCTATTTCATCTATAATTGTGTAATTAAATAATTAAAAATACCCAATTACAAGCTTGTTTCAATGTTAAATATTAAAATATTAATTAATTTGATGAGTTGGTAGTCTATTTGATTGTCTACCTATAGAAGATCAAATAGACAATGTCCAACATTTATTGTGCCATATCATATAGAAAAGAGATAAAATACAAGGTAGTGTAGAACAATTTTTTAATCCGCTGTCTTTTTTTGCTTGTGTGGTAAGACTATTGTTAGAATGGACTATCTACTAAAAATGCTCTTAGACCATAACCGCAAGCTCTAGCATTTTGAGACCAACAAGATGCTGGCAATTGCTTTGTTCAAGAAGTGACATGATTGAAATAAGCTAGGCAGAGTTACGTTTAATGCTGACTTAATTTGATCCAATAAATTTGCAAGGAATGATGCAAGTCAAATACTTAGAATAATCAACCAGCTTTAATGAGCGTCTTTTTTTTGAAAACCCCCCGGAGAAATATTGTGTTTCCCCAGAATGAAAAGGATCGAGATAGGTGAAAATTTCGGGGCGGGCGTCCCAACTAGGTTGATGCCCCCGCTTACCTACAAAACACCTACCTCTCTTTATTAATGCAATCCAAAGACCGCTCACAAGATGAGAGCGTCAGTGAACAAGGATACAGCCTAAAGGTGATACGGATATGGGATCCGATCCCGAGGTATGACTATACAATGAATAGGCCAACTGATGCCACCTAGCTAGTTACAGCTTAGAAATAAATCTGGACAGTTAAATACATCAGAAACAACAAAATTAAGATTCTGTCTTCGATACTTGAAAAAGAACCAGCATAGATGAATGCTTGCCCCCAAGAGATCATCTGTGCTTAAGACACCCTCGAACACGAACTTATTCCGCCTTTTCCAAATAGCCCACGCAATCATAAACCATAAAGCCGTACCAAACTCCTGTCCAATCCCTGAGGAAAAATGCGCTCGCCATACTACAAGAAAATCAGCCCCCTTGAATGGCATTGTTACCGAAATCCCTAGTAACAGAAAAGCTTGAACCCATATACGATAACTACCCAAACAGTGAAACAAAGCATGATCAATTGTTTCGGATTCATCACAAAACGGACACTTGTCATTCAATACAGCTTGGCATCCGCGACAAACCAGAAAGACTTTCGTTGGGAGGCGTCTATGTAACAATAACCAGCCAAAAAATTTGACTTTAGGAATAAGACACGCATTCCAAACCACCATATAATCCGTTTCCGGCGTAGTCCTTTGAGGCGACCTATAGGACCCTAAACAAAAAGATGCAGCTGAAAATACCTTATTAGCTTCCAGATCCCATTCAAATCTATCTGCCACCACCTGAGACCCAACGTGTGGCTGCTGCCCCCTGTTACCGACAGCCCCGTCCCCCTTAAAAACAGCAGGGCAGACTTGGGAAATCTAATTACGCATCTGGGAGCACCTCTCCCTACTAGTAATCCTTAGACTACGTTTCCAAAAAGGCCTAGATAATGCTGCTCCCTCAGAAATAGATAGACTCCCGTCCCGAATCGAACAGCTTTTTCTATTACATGATAGATACAGATCAGTGAAAAGAACAGATAATGACACATTTGCAGTCCAATTATCATGCCAAAAAGATCCGCTCGCCCCATTCCCCACTTTAACTCTCCCGTTCGATTTAAACAACTCCCAGAAGGTTGAGTTCTTTACACAACAAGATATAATGCCTTGCCAAACATACGAAATGCGGGATCTATTAACATTTTCAAACGAGTTCCATGACACGAAGCCATATCGACGGACACACAGCTCATACCACAACGAACCCTGCCCATCTGTTCTAGACCGCCATATCCATTTCAGCAATAAACTACAATTGACTAGTCTTAGATCCCTAACATATAGGCCACCTAAATTTTTTGGTACCATAATTGTCTCCCAACTCACTTTACCGATCCCGCTAGAGTCCGCTATACCTTTCCACAAGAAATTACGCATCAGTTGAACAAGCTTATTGTTAATAGAGGCCGGCATCTTATTCAATGATAACAAATATATCGGGATAGACGAGAGAACCGATTTTATAAGGACCACCCTGCCAGCATACGATAAACACTGACCTTTCCAACTTGCCAGCCTATTTTGGAACTTACCAATCAACCCGTTCCAATAAGACACCGGGATGCGTCTCGTACTGAGAGGGGCGCCTAGATAAGTAATGTGAAATCTTTCGATCTTACAACCCATTGTCTCCGCACACCGATTCAACAAGTCGTCCTGTGCGTTAATACCCATAATTGAGCTCTTAACAAAATTTATTCGTAGACCTGAAATCAACTCAAAACAACGTAATAAACGGATAAAAGTAGGTAAGAGAGACTCATCTGCAGGTAAGAAGCACATCGTATCGTCCGCAAACTGAAGAATAGATATATCCTTCTCTGACCCATGAATACGAAACCCAGGTAAAATACCCTTACGGACACTTGCGTTAATGAGCTGTTTAAGACCTTCCACTGCTAAGACAAAAAGGAATGGAGAAATGGGATCACCTTGTTTAACCCCTCTGCCCAAATAGATCGGATCTGTAGGACTACCATTGAAAAGAATAGATGTTGTCGAGTTCGCTCTGCAGGTCACCATCCATCTAATCCACTTATCAGAGAGCCCCATCCTCTTCAACACTGAGTCAATATAAGTCCAAGAAACACTATCGTATGCTTTATGGAAATCAAGCTTGAGAGCCACAGAAGACTGACCACTGCGGTGGATTGATTGGATCACTTCCGAGGCTATAAACGAGCATTCATGAATATTACGGCCTTTAACAAAAGCAAACTGGTTGTCAGAAATCAGCTGAGGCAACACAGCCTGTAATCTTTTCGCAAGTACTTTCGACACAATTTTATATATACCATGAATAAGGGCAATCGGTCTATAATTCCCCAATGACGACGACCCCGGGACTTTAGGAATCAATACGGTAAAAGATGACTTGATAGAGTTTGGCAGCTGATCATGCCTATAAAATTTGCCAAACAGAGCTAGCACATCCGATTTCATGTCCTCCCAGAAGCGTTTATAGAAGAAGAAATTAAATCCGTCCGGCCCCGGCGCCTTACCTTCTTGACAAGCACACACTGCGTCCCACACTTCAGCCTCAGAAAAAGATTCAACAAGCCGTGCATTGTCCATCGCATCAACCATACGGAATTGTAGTTCGCCCAAGGAAAACGGCACCACCTCTTATTTCGAAAACAGCCTGGAATAAAAATTCCGTATCGTGGATTTAATAAGTTCCGGGTTAGAAGATACAACTCCATCAATTTCCAGCTGTGAAATCCGATTCCCCCTAGCCCTCGCTGATGCCATCCTATGAAAAAAACTTGTATTATCATCACCCAGTAAAGTCCAGTTAACACGTGATTGTTGGTGACGAATTTGTTCAAGGTTCCATCTACAGGTAAGTAATTTCGATCTCACGCACTGAAGCTCCGATCTACTTCCCTCCTCCAAAGGTCGGACCACCGAACTGGATGTCAAAAATATAATACGAGCCTCTAGCTTCTTTATTCTTCCCTCTAACCCGCCAAAATTAGATAGATGCCAAGGCCGGATAAAGCTCCTTAATCGGCATAATTTAAAATCAATGTCGCGCCCCGGATCCGCCAATTCTATGGCCTCCCACTTCAATCTTAGAAAAGGTAGAAACCCGTCCTTTTCCCACCAACAGTTCAATGATCGAAACACCTTCTTGCCATCCGATACCAATGCATGGGACCGGTATATAATCGGAAAGCGATCTGATAGCGTTGAATCAACCGTCATCAAATTCTGTCCCGGCCACCTATCAAGAATATTGCACGACACCAAGACACGATCAATCCTAGAGAAGGATAGAGCATTAGACCACGTATAGTCACGCCCATGTAATGGCAAATCAAATAGAGCACATTCATTAACAAATTCCTGGAACCTAATCATCGAACTCGCCCCCGTATTCCCACTTCTACCTCGCTCAGAACTATGTAACACTTCGTTAAAATCACCACATATCACCAAGTTATCAATGTTTTGAATATGGGGCAGCAGATCACACCAAAATTGATTCCTATCCCTGGGAATAGGGGGACCATATAAGCATAGTAAATTTACCTCAAGTTGACTAGACACAATATGTAGCAGACACCATCTATCTGTAGAAGCAGTGATCGAGCCAAGAATTAAATTAGGATTCCATGAGATCAATAAACCTCCTGCCAAGCCATGCGACGGGATACAATGAAAATGAAAATCGTTATGGCCCCAAAACTTCCTCACAACCTGATCTGTAACCGATAGGGACTTTGTCTCAACTAGGACAAAAACCTGAAGCTGCCACTTACGAACACATGACCGCACCAAAAACTGTTTGGCCCCATTCAATAAGCCCCCGCGACAATTCCAACTCATAAAACTCAAAGTCATGATAAAACTCACAACATCCCAGTTCGGCCAGCAGCTCTCTCAACGCCGCTGCCCTTCCAATGCCTCTATAATCAAGTCCATATTTTGTTCGTTAAACAACTCAAGCTTCTCTCCGATTCGGAAAGTCATTAATTCCTCACTGACAGTTGGCTCATTTTCTTCCCTGCGAATGATAATTCTATTCATATTTGGGATGTTTGGGCCCGAAGAACTTGAATTCTCCAGCATTTAAAAGGCCAAAACATAATCTTTAACCCCTCCAACTTTGGCCAATACATCTTATCAAAAAGTATGTAAAGAAAATGCTTTTTGAAAATATAAGATATTATTAAGAAGTCAATATCTTTGGTCTAATTTATTTGAGCAGTAAGTATTTCAAGAAGAATCCGGATTCAAAGAATCCCCTGTATAACACTAAGAATGGAGTTTACGAGGAAGGTTGTGGTCTAGACAAAGTTAAGATTTCATGGGGACATGAAGACAATATGTACTTGGTATAGAAACTAAATTTACATATTATTAACGACATCAATATTAAATTCATAATTATAATTAGAAATATCCTAAATTAATAGGACCTTCAATTTAACATTTAAAGTTCGCCAAGGCAAACGGATCAACTCTACCACCAGCTGCAATGTTCATTGTCCGATTTCATTCTGTCTATTGTAAATTAATTATTTTACACTTAAATAGTGTTGATGTTTATCTAGATAAAATGATAATTATTATTTATTGATTGTTGATGTTAATTTATTAAATAGCTCTCCACACTGTAATATCTCTAGGTAAGGGTTTCTTTGATATAATTATGCCATCGGTAGAGGCTTTACAAAAAGTTTGGTCTACAGGAAACTAAATCCCAGACCGGGTATTACGTGTTTCTCTATTTTGGAAGGCTGGGGTTGATCCCTCAACAGTTAAACTGACCTCCTCTCAGGTTTGGGTGTGCCTTCATAATTTACCGTGGGAGTTCTGGGTCATAGGCTTCTCACTAGTGTCACTGAAGGTATTGGAGTCCCCATCCGATTTGATCGAAATACTATAGATGGATAATTCGGACATTACGCTCGAATTCTTATTGACATTGATTTATCAAAACCTGACATGGTTCAAATTAGAGTGTATACGGCAGAGGATATTTTCTGGGTGATGCTTGAGTATAAGAATATTCCGGATCTTTGCACGGTTTGTCACTCTTTTGGGCACACCGCAGCTGTTTGTAGGAGGATTTAGCCCCAAGAGAAACATACGGGGAAATCTAAAGTTGCGGTCCCCGGTAACAATAGGTCTATGGATAATACCGAGACTTGGAGTAAAGTGAACAAGCGGGCTCCAAGCATGACAAGAAAGGAGGTTACTTTCCTGAAAAACCATATCGAATCGATATGGATAACCCGGGCCAAAGGTAAGGTAAGAAGGATACAGATAACTCAACTCAGGTTCAAACTAATAATCAAGAAAGGTTGCGAATGCTGAGATTGAGGCGATGCTTTCGGAGGTGATTGAGGCTGCGGTGATTGAGGTTGCGGCTAATGAGGTATTTAACAAGGAGCTGGGATATTTGAATCTCGGAGAAAAGGAAACTGAAAAGCCAATTAATGGCCATATTACCGAAGTTTCTGATGATTCTAATCATCTTTCGAATGCTTCATATGAGGTTGACCAAGAGGAATTTGAATCAGATTATTCACAACCTGAGAGAGGTATCCCAGGCTCTTGGACAAATTCTACAGAATGAGAAGAGACAAAAATGAAAAACAAGGCCAAGCAGTTGACATTTGTTAGGCAAAGTTTTTCGTTCTCTTCCTGCGATGACAGTTTTCGGTGTGAGATGGAAGTGGGAGACAATATCCAACTCCCATGGAAACCAACGGTATCAGTTGCCATAAAAGAACATGCCAAGCGAGAGCGTAGGGAGCTAGCTAAACAGGAGCACAAACCTTCTCAAAAGTTTTCTCCTTAGTTGATAGATGTTTATTTTCTACCGTAATGGCTGTTTGACTTATTTTCTATTTTCTTGTATTTTTTTTTCTTTTTTTTTTCTTTTATGTTGCTTTTTTATTATTTTTTTTAATAAATGGAGACCAGATTCCCGTTCTCAACTTTTAATTAAAAAAATAGCTCTCCACACTGGAGGAGCATACAAGCACCTAATGAACAAGGAGGATGAAGAGAACTTGAAGCAACTACACATTTTTAAGTAATTTTCATTGAACTGAACTAATTTCTGTCGCACAATTTTAAAGTGTCACCTCTTTTTCGATTAAACGACATTTATGAATTAATTAATAATTTGCAGCTTTGGAGTTCTTCTTAGAGTTGATAAAGTTACCCTTGAAGGGACTTATGGACACTTTGTTAGGGTTCTGTGGATGTAGATATGTCTATTAATTTACCTAACACCATAGGTATCGCTAGGGAAGGATATGAGTTTTGGATTAATGTTCTTTTTGGAAACCTACCTAAATTCTGCAAACTCTGCAGCTGGGTAGGACATCAAGCCTATGACTGCATATGGAATAAGAAACTATAACCTAAAGCGGTTTGTAAGCCGACGCAAAAAGTTAATAAACTTGAATGTCAGGTTAGAGTAGAACAAGGGAAGCCCAATCTGGAGCTTTTCCAATGGAGCAGGCCATGCCAACTTGCTCTTGAGAAGAGAAATAAATAAGTAGTCTTGATAAATCACTTCTTTCAGAATATAGAGGACAGCCTTCAGATATAAAAAAAAGTTGTTTCTCCGGTTGAGAGTTAGGAACCTTGAGATGATGGTGAGTTCGATGATGACCAGTCCATTGGGGAGCCAAATAACGCTATTATTTAGGTGGAGGAGGAAGTTCATACCCCTTTGCAGCATGTCAAAACTTAGAGGTGCAACTCATGGAGGGTAAAGCTGCTGGCCTGTCAGATGAATCGAATAGAATCAATGAGCAAATAGTCTTGGGCAGTGGCTATTCTTGAGCTGATATGGTTGAGGAAGAGGATAATCCTCCATGGCAACAAGTCAAGAATAAGAAGAAGCAGTTTGCTAAGGAATCCTCATCGCTGTATATGCGACCGAACCTTGTCAGGTATTCCTAACGATAGTTCTTTATTGGAACTGTAGGGGTTTCCATAATATGGAAACTCAACAATTTGTTTTGAACTTAGTTTTTGAGTTTAAGCCTATTTTGCTTTGTTTAGCTATACCTATGGTTGATTATAGTATGATTCCTTCTTGGTTTTGGAGGAAAATTGGGTGCAAGCTTGTTGCGGTTAATGACAAAGAATTACCTACTTTTTGGGTATTGAAGTCTAGTAGGGCTCCTGGGCCTATTTTGTTACGTACTATTTCAGATCAATATATCTCAGTGAGGATTGCTGATTATGATACGAACATTGGAGTGGTTTATTGTAGCATTCTCATTAATCATCGATCTACGCTGTGGGAGGCTGTTTCAAATGAGTCTAGGGCTGGTCATTGGGTTTGGCTTAGGGATTTCAATGCGGTTCTTGGTGCCCATGAGAAGAAAGGGAACGCGCCTAATCCAAGAGCCTGTTGGGAGTACCGAGAGTGTATTGACGATGCAAATTTAGTGGAGGTGGAAACTTCGGGTCCATTTTTTACGTGGTATAATGGCCATGCGGGGCGACAAAGAGTCAACTGTAGACTTGATCGGGCTTTAGTCTAGTCTGATTTGCATCCATTTGCTCCCCCTATCACTACACCGTCTTAGCTATGCATTTTTCTGATCATCATCATATCCTTTTTAAGTGTAATTTTGCTCGTAGACATATGGCACGTTTCAGATTTCAATCCATGTGGATTTGTCACCACGGTTTAAAGGATGTGATTACGGAACTTTGGCGGGCAGCTACTCCTTTGTTGCCACCGACCCAATTATTAATGCATAAGTTAAAGACTTTGCGGCCTATTTTGAGAACCTAGAATAGGAAGGTTTTTGGTCATTTTGATACTAATATTAGGTAGAGTAAAGAGTGGCTGCTTGATGTTCAAAATAGGATTGCCATTGATGGCGCTATTGAAGATTTGGTTCTAGAGGAATTCGAAGCTCACGCACAATTAGACCTTCATTTTTCTCAAAAGGAAACTTATTTGAAAGAGAAAAGTGGCATTCGCTGGTTTAAGGAGGGTGATCGTAATAGTAACTTCTTCTATACAAGCGCAATTACCAAGAAGTCTTGGAATGGAATTCACTCCTTAGAAATTGATGGTGTAGTTTCCACTGATGCCAACTCAATCTCCAACCACATGATTGTATATTATAATGCTATTTTCAAAAAGGATCAGGAGGTTAGGCCTGAAGTTGATTTGATTTCTTCCGTTGTCCCTCATGTTGTCACGGATCAGGAGAATTATATTTTAACTCAACGGCCTTCGGCTGAGCATGTTAGGGCTACGGTTATGAGCATGAAAGGGGATAGTGCTCATGGTGCTGATGGTTTCAATGGATTTTTTTTCTAGAAATTTTGTGATATCTTTGGTTATTATGTCTGTAATGCTATCGCTCAATTTTTGAATTCGGTTTTTATGCATCCTAGCTTAAACTCGAATCTTATGATCTTAATCCCTAAGGAGGGTGCAATCCGAGCTGAGGAATTTAGGCCTATTATGATGAGCAATTTTGTTTTTAAAATTGTTACTAAAATCTTGGCTATTGGGCTTGGCGATATTACTTCTCGCATTCTTATGATAAACCAATATGGTTTTATCAAGGGGCAGAACATTTATGAGGCCATTGTATTTCTTCAGAAAGGGTCAATTTGCTTAACAAAAAATGCTTTAGGGGTAATTTGGCAATGAAAGTGGATATTAGGAAAGCATTTGATACACTTGGTTGGGATTTCTTAACCGCGGTCCTATCTAGTTTTGGCTTTTCCACTATTTTTATTTGTTGGGTTTGTAACATCCTTCAGTCAGCTCAGATTTCTCTTCTCACTATTGCTAGGCCGAGAGGTTACTTTCAGTGCTCTAGGGGTGTGAGGTAAGGGGACCCTTTATCTCCGCTCTTGTTTTGCATTGCTGAGGATTTTCTTAGCCAATTTCTATTGATTCAGTCTCAGTGTGGTAATTTGACACAAATAAGGTATACCACTTCCGTCATGTTCCCCTCTCATACTCTGTATGCTGATGACAAATTATTATTTTGTAATGGATCCATTAAAAATATGAATGTTCTTAATTTGAAACCTATGGTGCGATTTCGAGTAAATGGGCTAGTTAGGATAAGTCGTGTATTTCCTTTAGAAAGTCAGTGGTTCCAGTGATAGCTAATAGGTTGGCTAGCATAACTTGTACTGGACAAGGGGTTTTACCCTTTGTTTATCTTGGCTTCCCTTTGTTATACGGTTCCCCTAGGGCTGTACACCTTAGGCCGATTCTTCATAGAATAATTGCCAAGTTCTCTAAATGGAAAGGAGACTCAATGTCTACGGCTAGTCGCATCTTGCTTGTCCAATCAGTTATAAATAGGTCTCTTATGCACTCATTTGCTGCTTATAAATGGCCTCAATTGATCCTAAATTCTCTCGCAAAAGCTGTGTGAAATTTTATCTGGAATGGTCGTGTGGATCAGAAAAAGTTAGTCACTGCACCATGGAGGATTTGTGTTCGACCACTGGCTTCGGGTGGTTTAGGGCTCAAAAAGTTAACTAACATTAACACTTCCATGCTAGCAAAGATGGCGTAGGGCCTAATTGCTAATAATGGTCTTTGCTTTGACACTTTATGCCAAAGGTTCCTTAAGAATGGGATTCCGAGAGAGCGGGTTAGCAATTCTAGTATATGGAATTCGTGTTGGGGTTCTAGCCCAAATTGTTGCAAGGTAAAGTCTTGGCCCAAAAGCCCAAGATGTGGAGGCATATTTAAGCTTCTTTTTTGCTGGTCTTAGGATTTTTCATGAGAGAGAGTGCAGCCAATTTTGGAGAGAGAAAAGAACAGAGGGAGAGCAAAATTTCCAGCTTCTTTCTATTCCAACCAGCTGTATTCCATAGCCGATCTCCGTAGATCAGACCATCGGATTGCCATGAAATTTTGCCACAATGTTTCTGACATCCAACTCTTTCTTTTGACTATTGGGTTTTGTAATCAGACCATTGGATCGGATTTCGGTGTGGGCAGAATATGCAGGAATGTTTGCTCACTTAAGGTTTTGTGTATTTTCCTCATTTTATTTGGCTTCTTCTCGTAATGTGGTGTTCTTAGTGGGTTGCAAACTCTTATAATACATTGTTGAGTTCTTTTCCCTCAACTTATTGATAACAGAAGTAGGGTGGACTTCGTTATCAGTCCCGTGGTTTTACTCTTCACATCGGAGAGGTTTCCACGTAAAAACTTTGCTGTTGTGTGGCTTGTTTATTTTCTTTGGATATTTGGTTAATTCTTGCCATTTCTTATTGATACTTGTTGTTGCTATTCCGCATTTGCAACTTTGAGTTTTTGGGGCCTTGTGCTCAACAAGTGGTATCAGAGCTGATAAGATCAGTTTCGGGGTTAATATGGAGTCTGTTAGTAGTGGTTCCATGGTGAAGTTGACGTCAACCAATTATTCCATATCATGACCCATGATGGAGGATATGTTATTTTACAAAGATTTATATGATCCAATAGAGATAAGCACGATAGAGCTTGGTAGTTCTAAACCAGCCAAACTTAAGAAAATGGAAGATATAGAATGGGAGAAGTTAAAGAGGAAGACTTTGGGGACTATTAGACAGTAGATTGAAATAAGCATCTATAATCATGTTTCTAAAGATTTCGACCCATTTGAGTTGTGGAAAAAACTAGAAGGTCTTTATGAGAGGAAGACCGCTCACAACAAGGCTTCGTTGATTCGAAAGCTTGTTAACTTGAAGTTGAAAAGTGGGAAGTCAGTGGCTGAGCATCTGAGTGACTTTCAAGATGTTATCAACAAACTTACCGCTACGAAGATTGTTCTTGATGAAGAGTTGCAGGCTTTGTTCTTGTTGAGTTCTTTGCCCGATAGTTGGGAAACCCTTGTGGTGACTATTAGTAACTCAGTTTTGAATGGTGTTCTTTCATTAACATGATTAAAGAAAGTATGTTTAATGAAGAGTTGAGAAGAAAGGAGATGGGAGTTGAAAATTCACATGCCTTTGTTCTTGAGAATAGAGGAAGAGACAAGAGTAGAGGTCCAAAGGGGCATGGTAACTCGAGGGGCAGGTCCAAGTCCAGAGAGGGAAAGGAGACTAGAACATGCCATTATTGTGATAAGCCTGGCCATATTAAGAAGAATTATTTCAAATGGAAGCGTGAATAAAAGAAGAAATTGGATTCCCAATTAGGGGGATATGACAGTGGTACTGCAGCAACCATAGTGAAGACTGTTGAGGATACTAGTTTGCTTTGTGCAGTTTGTGAGTGTCATCAGGTTGATGATTCAACTTCAGAGTGGCTTGTTGATACTGGAGCTTCTTATCATTGTGTTCCTCAGAAGGAATAATTTTTTAACTACAGAGCTGGCGACTTTGGTAGTGTCATAATGGGAAATGAGAGCTTAGTAAGGATTAATTGTATGGGTGATATCCGTGTGAAGACTGATGTTGGGTGCACGATGACATTGAAGAATATGTGCCATATTCCTGATTCGCTCTTGAATTTATTAGTGGCAAGTGTTCTTGATCATGAAGGTTTCAGTTATACCTTCGGTGATGGCAAATGGAAGTTGTCCAAGGGTTCAATGATAGTTGATCGAGGCAAGCTGTGTTGCTCGTTGTGTAAGACATACTTTAGAGTATTTTATGGTGATATATATGCAGCTAAAGAGAAGAATTCTCCCAACTTGTGGCATCAAAGATTGGGACATATGATGGATAAAGGGATAAAGCACCTAGTAGGTAAATCCCTCATTCATATGGATAAAACTATTTCCATTGACCCTTGTGAGCATTGTTTGCAGGAAAACAAAATAGGCCTCATTTGCGGGAAAATCTACAAAGAAGGAAGGTAAATTGGAGTTGGTTCACTCCGATGTTTGTGGTCCTTTAGATGTGGAGTCTATTGGTGGCAATAGATATTTTGTCACATTTATTGATGATGCAACTTGAAAGACTTGGGTCTACTTGTTGAAGCAGAAAAGTTAAGTGTTTGAGACTTTTTAGAAGTTTCATGCCATGGTGGAAAGAGAGATTGGTGGAAAGTTGAAATGTCTCCGATTAGACAATGGTGGTGAGTATACCTCTAATGCATTTAAGGTTCATTGCTCACAGCATGGCATTAGATATGTGAGGACAGTTCCGGGTACTCCACAACACAATGGTTTAGCTGAAAGGATGAATATAACCATTATGGAGAGGGTGAGGTGTTTGCTAAGAATGTCTAATCTTCCTAATACATTTTGGGCTGAAGTAGTAAACACAGTGACTTATTTAATTAATCACTCTCCATCTGTTCCTCTTGGTCTTGACATTCCAGAAAGGGCATGGAGGGGTAACAATCCCACTTTTGCACATTTGAGAGTCTTTGGATGCAAGGCATTTATGCATGTGCCGAAAGAGGAGCGATCAAAGCTTGATTCTAAGATGAAACCATGCATTTTTATTGGCTATGGTCATGAAGAGTATGGCTATAGAGTCTATGATTTAGAGAAGAAGGAAGTAGTGAGGAGCAGGGATGTAGCATTCTTTGAGCACGAGAGAGTTGCTGAGTTTCTAAGTAAAAGGTATAATTCTACCACAGAATCTTCTTTTGATACTACTGATGTTCCTCTTGTGTCTAGTCCTTCTTGTGTTGAGCAGCCAACAGGTGAGAATGTTGAAGCAAGATCTAACAATGTTGAGGAACAACTGATTAGTGTTGATGATACACCAGAACTTGTTGATGCTGATATGCATGATTATGAGAATGTTCAATTTTATGATGCTCAATATGAAGAGGTTCATGAGCGGGGGGAGCCGTCAGCCCCATAGGATGAACAAGCAGAAGTTCGAAGAGCATCTAGAGAAAGAAGGCTATCTACAAGATATCTAAGCTCAGAATTCATTCTTGTCATAGAAGATAGAGAACCTGAAAGCTTTCAGGAAGCATTATCTAATGAAGACAAAGGGTCTTGGTTGAATGCTATGAAAGAAGAGATAGATTCCTTGAGGAAGAATGAGACTTATGAGTTGGTGAAGTGTCCAAAAGATAAGAAAGTCTTGAAAAATAGGTGGATTTTTAAGAACAAGAAAAATGTCGATCAGAGTGTGAAGTGGAAAGCTAGATTGGTGGTCAAGGCATGCAATCAGAAAAAGGGGATTGATTTTGATTGGATTTTCTCCCCAGTTGTGAAGATGGCTTCTATCAGAACCGTTTTGGGTTTAGCTACTAGTCTTGACTTGGAGTTGGAGCAGCTTGATGTGAAAATAGCTTTCTTGCATGGTGATTTGCAAGAGGATATCTACATGGAGAACCCACAAGGATTTGAGGGAAAGGGAAAGGAAAGGTTTGTTTGTAAACTAAAGAAGAGTCTTTATGGGCTGAAGCAGGCACCAAGGCAGTGGTATCGAAAGTTTGATTCTTTCATGACAACCAAAGGTTATAAGAGGACATTGGCTGATCCTTGTGTGTATTTCAGACAGTTCCTAAATGATAAATTCATCATTCTTCTGTTGTATGTAGATGATATGTTAATTATTGGACATGATGCAGATATGATTTGGGATTTGAAGAAGAGTTTGTCAGAATCATTTGCAATGAAAGATTTGGATCTAGCTAAGTAGATTTTGGGCATGGAGATAGTTCGTGATAGAAAGGCTAGCAAGTAATGGCTGTCACAAGAAAAGTATATTGAACGCATCCTTGAAAGGTTCAATATGAAAGATGCCAAGCCAGTTAGTCAACCATTAGCGGCTCATTGCAGGTTGAGTAGAAGAACTTGTCCGAAAACACAGGACGAGAAAGAAAGGATGTTATCTGTTCCTTATTCCTCTACTGTTGGTTCTTTGATGTATGTTATGGTTTGTACTAGGCCAGATATTGCCTAAGCTGTTGGATTTATCAGTCAATTTTTGTCCAATTCGGGTAAAGTTGACTGGGAAGCAGTGAAGTGGATATTCAGATACTTGCGTGGTACCTCAAAACTTAGTTTGTGTTTTGGAGGTGGAAAACCGATTCTTGAAAGGTATATATATGCTGACATGGCTGGTGATTTAGATGGAAGAAAGTCTACCTCATGTTTTGTGTTTACATTTGCAGGTGGAGCTATTTCTTAGTAGTCTAAACTTCAAAAGTGTGTAGCATTCTCTACTATAGAAGTAGAGTATGTAGTAGCTGTGGAAGCATGTAAAGAGCTGATTTGGCTAAAGAGATTCCTTCAGGAGCTGAGTTTGAAGCGAACACTAGTACAAAAAAGGTCATTGTGGAAGGTTATTTAAGGCCTATTAGGACGGTTTCAAATCGTCCATAAAGGTCGTGATGCGAATGATCGGGCTTATTGCGGACGATTTTGAACCGTCCGTAATAAGGATCATTGTGGACAGTTTTTTAAGAAGAACCATCCGCAATACACCGACAAAAATGGGCCCTGAACCAACTGGAAAGGTGCGACTCTATTGGCCCTTTTTGTACTAGTGAAAGCGAGTATGTAGTATTATGTGATAGTCAGAGTGCTATGGATTTGAGCAAGAATACCATGTATCATTCTCGAACGAAGCACATTGACGTTAGATATCATTGGCTGCCGGATGTGATCGAGGAGAAAGAGTTGGTATTGAGGAAAGTCCGCACCGATAAGAATGGAGCGGACATGTCGACAAAGATTATTCCCGGAAGCAAGTTGGAGCTTTGTTGCAAGTTCTCCAGGATGTCATTTCGATGATGTTGATGTTGCTCTATCCTCCCCGATTTGGGCTCGAGAGGGAGATTGTTGGGGTTCTAGCCCAAATTGGTGCAAGGTAAAGTCTTGGCCCAAAAGCCCGAGATTTGGAGGCATATTTAAGCTTCTTTTTTGTTGGTTTTAGGGTTTTTCATGACAGAGAGTGCAACCATTTGTGGAGAGAGAAAAGAAGAGAGGGAGAGCAAAATTTCCAGCTTCTTTCTATTCCGACCAGCTGTATTCCGTCGCCAATCTCCAGAGATCAGACCGTCGGATTGCCATGAAATTTTGTCACAATGTTTCTGACATACAACTACTTATTTTGACCGTTGTGTTTTCAAATCGGACCGTTGGATCAGATTTTGGTGTCGGCCGAATATGGAGGAATGTTTGCTCAGTTGAGGTTTCGTGTATTTTCCTCATTTTATTTGGCTTCTTCTTGTATTGTGGTGTTGTTGGTGGGTTGAAAACTCTTGTAAGACATTGTTGAGTTCTTTTCCCACAATTTATCAATAAGAGAAGTAGGGGTAGACTCCGTTATCGGTCCCGTGGTTTTACTCTTCACATCGGAGATGTTTCCACGTAAACACTTTGGTGTTGTGTGGCTTGATTATTTTCTTTGCATATTTGGTTGATTCTTGCCGTTTCTTGTTGATACTTGTTGTTGCTATTCCGCATTTGCAACTTTGAGTTTTTGGAGCTTTGTGCTGAACAATTCGGTGCGACAGGTTTATGGTACTCTGCGTGCGCATATTATTTGGTTTCTTGGTCTGTCTTCTTTGTTGAGTTTTTGGAATGACGAATGGATTAATCCTACTGTGGCTGAGCAAATAGAGCTAACCAAGATGGATAGGTTACATAAAAAAGAATGTGTGGGTGATTTTCTGTCTAACGAAGGCTGGCAAGATATTCCTCCGGACATTCCGATAAACATTAGGCACCAAATATGCTCGGTTGGTGTTGTTGAAGATGAGGGAAATGCATGTTTCTGAAAGCCTGCTAGCAATGGCATATTTACGGTCAAACTTTTTTATAGGTGGCTGGAACCTAGGTTCGATAAGTGTTGCGAGTCTATGAAAATTTGGCATAATTCGATTGCTCCTTCACATTCTCTTATCTGTTGGAAAGCTTATACTGGTTATATTGCTACTCATGATGTTTTACAAATAGAGGGGATTGAAATTGTCTCAATTTGTTCTCTTTGTACTTGTAGCTCGGAGGATAAGAACCACTTATTTGTGAGCTGCCCGTTTGTGCAACAAAAGTGGAATTCTATTGCGTACCTTTTTGGAAGAGGAGTTGACACTACGGGAGATTTAATGACTCTTCTTCTCTTGGCGTTTGACCATCATTTTAGTCCACAAGTGCAGATTTTGTGGAATGCGGGAATTGTCAACATTGTTTGGCTGATTTGGAGTGCTAGAAACCGTATGATTTTAGATAATGTGAGGCCGAACATCAATTTAGTTCTGCAGTCGTTATGGAATGTCTTGCGGAGAACGGATAGCTTTCTTTTTGGTTTCACATGGAACTCGGCTAGAGAGATCGCTTTACTTCGGAAACTCTCATTTGCGCCGTGAGTGAGAAAGGCCCCTTGGATTATCCTGGTGCGCTGGAATCCTCCACCTACTGGCTGGATTAAGTTTAACACCAATGCCACTTGTGATGGGATGCCTGGTCGGACAGGATGTGGTGGTATTTTCAGAAATCATAACGGCTTGGTTTTACACTGCTTCTCATTTCCTTGGGATGACTCTTTTTCTTTTATTGCAGAGTTGAAAGCAGCAACGTTCGCCATTGATCTTGCTTTATCTCGCAATTGGAAAAAGTTATGGCTGGAAAGCGATTGAATATTTGTTGTCATGGTTTTACGTGAGCGGAATTGGCATATACCTTGGTCACTTTGGATAAGTTGGAGGCATTGTTTAACACAACTTCGATCGATGTCTTTCATGGTCTCTCACATCTTCCGGGAAGGCAATAGAATGGTTGACAAGCTTGCTACTCATTGTCGGATTTCAGAAATGGACAATTTTTGGAATGAAGCACCGATTTTCTGCAGGGCTTTGATATTGCAGGATACATGGGGATGGGCCAATTATCATTTTTGCTAATTTTTTGTTTTGTTTCTTTGGTGATCGAAGCAGGATTAGTTCTACTTTTGAGTGGCCGAAGCCTGTTTCGATTTCTAACACTCTTCGAACTTTGTACTTTTCTTTTTCATTTTAATAAAAGAGGGTGGGTGTTTTGTAGGCAAGCGGATGAGCCAACCTAGTTGGGTAGTCCGCCCCGAAATTTTCACCCGCTTCAACCTTTTTTCCTTCTGGTAGGACACACTATCCCATCGGGTGTTTTTCAAAAAAAAAAATATTAATTTGCCGCAAGTATGACCTGTACAGCAAGAGCAAGGTTCATGTTAATGTTGATGAGGTAAAACCATATTATCAATCTCTCATTGACAAGGTATATCCTATTAAAGCCCCGTTTTTTTGGACTGCAATTTTATAAACTAAAGTGAACTGAACTTATTTTGGTGTAAATTTATAACTACGCATAGTTGAACAGAATGGAACTGCGGTGGACTGAACTAAACAGACCTGAAGCGGTCTGAACTGAACTGAATTGAAATCCAAGAGGACAAGGCCTAAATATTGATTTAAATCATTAATGTGCTTAATTAACAACTAATTAAAAATATTTAGTTATTTATAGATTTTATTTAGTTCACTAATTGTATGCAATTTGCTATTTTATTTGCAGTATTTTTTAGCAAAGCTTAGGTGGTAAAAAGGTAACTGATGGCCGGAAGAGACCGTAAATGTTGCCGGAGAATCAAATTGGATGGCCGGGGATGGTGCTTTTTGATTAGATCATATTTTTGCTTTTAATCATTTTATATATAATCATATGTAATAAATTGTTCCTGCTTTACACAAAATTATAATGGAATGGAATGGAAGTGCACAAACTATAAGAAATAGAATATATTGGAAAGCAAGAGAGGATGCAAGTATAATATTTATATTTCTCTTGCATGAATTACGAACAACAAGTCTATATTTATAGACTATTACAAGAAAATGTGGAGACTTGAGTCATAGAATTGATTGTGTATGTTATGGACATTAATACAAATAACTACATGTAACATCTCAATAACTACATGTAACAAGGATTTGGATTCTCTAAAGTTAGAATTTGGAAAAATAATACATTTTAGTTAATTTTAACCATTCACTTAATTTTAATGGTTGAGATTTAATTGTACTGTAGGCCCCATAAACTATTAAAACTCAATCTCAACCATTAAAACTCAATGGATGGTTGAGATTTACTGAAATGTACAACTTTATCAATATACAACTTTAGAAAATCCTAACCATGTAACATCTCCATCATAATATTTGCATATTATTTTAACACTCCCCCTTTAATGTCCATTTTGTAAATGGGACACTGCCTCGTTAAAAATCTTACCAAGGAAAACTATGTGGGACAAAATCGATGGATAAGGGAAAAGAGTACAACGTTTGCTCCCCTGTTCGCAAGACTATTGAAGATCTTTGAGACGACGCATTCCTATACTACAAACTAACTTCTTGAATGTTGTTGAAGGTAAGGCCTATGTGAACAAGTCTGCTAAATTGTCACAAGAACGGATTTGTTGAATGCTTATTTCACCATTCTTTTCAAGGTCATGAGTAAAGAAAAATTTAGGTGAAATATGCTTAATCCTATCTTCTTTGATGTAGCCTCCCTTCAAGTGAGCAATACATGCGGCATTGTCTTCACATATTATCATCGGATCTTTTTTAGTCACTGATTTTCCACATGCATCTCGGATATGCTTTGTTAAATATCTCAACCATACACATTCACGACTGGCCTCATGGATGGCTCTTAATTCTGCATGATTTGAGGAAGTAGCCTTGATAGTTTGTTTTGTTGATCACCAAGATATTGTCGTACTTCCATATGTGAATAAATAAACAGTATGAGATCGAGCTTTATGTGAATTAGATAAATATCTTGCATCTGCATATCCGATTAATTTTGGTTCGGGTTCACATGAATAAAATAAACTCAAATCAATAGTTCCTCAAAGATAGCACATTATATGTTTAATTCCATTCAAATGTCTTCGAGTGGGTGCGTTGTTGTATCTTGCTAATAAGTTGATGGAGAAGGCAATATATGGCCTTGCAATGTTAACAAGATACATTAACGCACCTATTGCACTAAGATATGGTACTTCAGGACCAAGAACTTCTTCATTATCTTCTCGAGGATGGAATGGATCATTTTTCACATCAAGAGATCGTACAACTATTGGATTGTTCAGTGGATGTGCTTCGTCCGTATTGAATCATTTCAGGGTCTTTTTTGCATAATTGGATTGATGTAACAAAATTCCTTTATCTAGGTGGTCAATTTGTAAGCCAAGACCAAATTTTGTCTTCCCAAGATCTTTCATCTCAAATTCACTTTTCAATGATTCTATGCTTTTGGAATCTCTTCAGGAGTTCCAATAATATTTAAATCATCAACATAAATTGAAATCATAGTGAATGCACATCCTCATCTCTTTATGAAAACACATGGACAAATTGGATCATTTTGATAACCTTCTTTCAACAAATATTCACTGAGGCAGCTATACCACATGCGCTTAGACTGTTTAATCCATATAAGGATCTTTGTAACTTTATTGAATAAAGTTCTTATTTTCCATATTTTTCCGGCAATTTCAATCCTTTAGGGATTTTCATGTAAATGTTATTATAAGCGGGCCATATAGGTATGCTGTAACAACATCCATCAAATGCATTTGTAAGTTTTGTTGCATTGCCAAACTAATAAGGTAACGAAAATTTATGGATCTACTAAAGGAGAATATGTCTCCTCAAAATCAATCCTGGGTCTTTGGGAAAAACCTTGTGGAACAAGTCTTGCCTTATATCTTACAAATTCATTTTTCTCATTTCTCTTTCTTACAAAAACACATTTATACCCCACTCGTTTAATACCTTATGGTGTTTGAACTACAGGTCCAAAAACTTTGCATTTGTCTAGAGAATACAATTCTACCTGAATTGCACCTCGTCATTTTGGTCAATCACTTCTGTCCTTTCATTCTTCAACAGTTTGTGGTTCGTGATCCATAATTTCATTCTCAATACTCATTGCAACATTATATGCAAACATAGGATCGACAACCATTGTGTCCTAATTTCATCTTTTTTCGATACTAATATAATTTATTTGAATTTCTTGATTTTCAACAATTTCAGGTGCTTGCACTTTAGGTGCTTGTACTTCTTCAGGAAGTATATTTATATTAGCATCTTTATCCTTAATATGGTTATCCTTATTGTCAACATTCTTCCCTTTTTGGGGATTTTTATCTTTTGAACCAATTGGTCATCCACACTTCTGGCGTGTTAACATATTATTATTAGTTTGTTCTCCAGGAATTTCAATATGAATTGGCGCATTTACTGCCGGTATTGTTGGAAAACAATTACAAAATATAAATAAATACATAAATCTTCGATCTCGGTTTTCCTCTTTCCAATACGGGAGTGCCAATCTCGTCGGAATGTCCACCTTATAGAGTTATTCCACCTCCATTTTGTTGATATGATCGCCTTATAGAGTTTCCAGTCCTCACCTTCCACCAAACAAATAAATATAATCAATAGATATTATGTAGAAATAATATTGTAGAAATATATAAACAAGTTAAAGGAAAGTAAGCACCGATACGCTAAGTCATGTCTAAGACATTGTCCTTAAAGGATACTTGTGGTTCCTCTTAGGATTAAACAGCTTCTTCAACCGATTGGTTGGATCTGGAACAGAAATGTGATTACATATCCAAAATTGAAAGAGTAGAAGAGAGAATAAAATTGTGTTGAAAAGTTGTCACAAACTTTTGAATAAAGCAATTTTAAAAAGTAAAATATAGTATGAATAAAAGATTGTATATTTTATTCTAAGTAAAATGTGCTATGTATAGAAATACAAAGGCAGACAAATAAAAATTAAAAGCCAAACGTATACCCGTTATATGCTCCTCGAAAGTTTGTAACATATATATTAAACCTCATTAAAATACTCTTTAAATATAAATAACTGTTAATATGTATGAAAATAATTAAGCAATTATAATGAGTAGGAGTTTTACGGTTACAATACACAAAACCCTTATTTTTATATGAATATATTTTCAATATAATTATACACTATTAATTTTCTATTTTATATTTTTAAAACGCAAGCAAATATAATTTCTTTTGAAATAACCCCAATATTTTTCCAACAATCCCCCATTTTTTTCAAAAGAAATTTTGAAAATAAAGAATATTCTGGATATCTCAGGTTTGACATATAATGCATGGTATTGGTATCTTTTGGACTATGAACCAATACTTGATATGTAAAATTTAACTTACGGAATATTTGGTGAAACATATAGTTTCTATGAACCAAATAAGCACTATTGTAAGATAGGGATTTTACATATCGCATTATACCAAGTACATTTCTGAACAACGCCATGGTGCGCCACAATATGCCATGCGCGTGCCTGGTCTCTCATAAGTGCTCTAGAGATAATGCCAATATCTCATAGAAGCGGCCCCACTTCACACCTACGTAGGTGATTTCATCAAGTGTATATTGCACTTTATACACCCCTCATAAGAGCTATGAAATTCATTAAGAGTTCTTATAACCCAACCTCTCAAAATATGCAACATAGCACTTCCTCTTAAGACCATATTTTTAGTGCTAGCAGAACTAACAAAGGCTTATTATTGTCCATATGAACCTATTCCGTGGGATCTCCACTCAGGTAGGTTGGGTTTTCACGTTTGTTAATTTCAAATGACTTAAATCTCATCTTCTCTGATGTTTTCGGTGTGTCTCAAAAATTTAGTCAGATGATGTAGCGAAAATCACTCTTGACTCACATATTAAATGGATTGATCAAGTCCATTTTTTTAAGTAATCATTTCACTATATATATAGTCCTAAAAGATATCTATCTTATTTTAGAGATAAATATTGCCTATTGGCAATCACAATGCACAATCACCAAATGTGATAGTTTTATTCCTAAAGGAATATATGCTAAGAATTTTTCAATCACTTAGCCTCAATATATGTCAACTTAAACGCAACTATCCTTAATTATAGTTTGGTTAGTTGACTTTCATGTTATTGTTCCACCACCAAGAGTGAAAAATAATCACTAGTAAATATTTCTTCATATGAATCTAAGAACTAATTAATATCATGCACTCTTTTAGTACAACGGATATCCACAATATATAATACCAGAATTCATGGTAGTTCTCAAGAATTTCACAAGTATGATAACAACAACTCATTATCATATTTCTCTTTAACTGAATATTTGAATCATAAGGGACAACTCAAAGATTTGTTGTCATAAATTCAAACTTTTTTTGAAATTTCTCAACATAGTATTCTTGTGTTAGCAAGACGCTTACAATATTCATCCTTATGATTTTTATATCCAAAAAATTACATACTCTTCTTCACTAATATTTTTTATTTTTATATTTTCTCTACTCAAGAAAATATACATATTTCTTATCTCATTTTTCCTCCATTACTTCCATCATAACACTAAAAGAAAAATTGTTACAAAAACTTAAATAATATAAAACACTTGTAACAATAAAATTGATTTCTCTAAAAATAACAAATCACATTTTTCTTTTTCTCAAAACTAGAAAGAAGAACTTTATCAACACCCTTAAAAAAAATTTATACATTTTCTCATCTAAAAAAAATATCTCCATATTTTCCCCTTCTAAAAACCGGAAATAATAACTTCACCAAAACACCCCCACACTTTCAAAACTTTTGGAGTTTGGAAATAACTCTTTCAAAAATCATATTGTATCCAAATGTTTTTGATTTAGCACAAATACCAACTTTTGAAAATTGAAAAACGTCAACAGAGGAATATGAAATATCCTTTAAGTTTGTTGGAAAACAATTACAAAATATAAATAAATACACAAATCTTCAATCTCGGTCTTCCTCTTTCCAATATAGGAGTGCCAATCTCGTCGGAATGTCCTCATTATAGAGTTATTCCACTTCCATTTTGTTGATATGATCACCTTATAGACCTTCTAGTCCTCACCTTCCACCAAACAAATAAATATAATCAATAGATTTTATGTAGAAACAATATTGTAGAAATTTATAAATAAGCTAAAGGAAAGTAAACACCGATAAGTTGAGTCATGCCTAAGACATTGTCCTTAAAAGATACTTGTAGTTCCTCCTAGAATAAAACAATTTTTTCAACCGATTGATTGGATCAGGAACAAAAAGGTGATTACATATCCAGAATTGAAAGAGTAGAAGAGAGAATAAAAGTGTTGAAAAGTTCTCACAAACTTTTGAATAAAATAATTTTAAGAAGTAAAATAAAGTATGAATAAAAGATTGTATATTATATTCAAAGTAAAATGTGTATATAGAAAATTATATATTATATTCAAAGTAAAATGTGTATATAGAAATACAAAGGCAGACAAATAGAAATTAAAAGCCAAACGTATACCAGTTATATGCTCCTCAAAAGTTCGTAACATATATATTAAACCTCAATAAAATACACTTTAAATATAAATAACTGTTAATATATATGAAAATAAGGTATATTCTATGGTTACTTTATTTAATCATTACTTTACCTTGTTCACCATTGGATTAAAATAACCCTCACTCATTCTATGGTGAAAAAGTGCAAAGTAATAGATACTTTAAAAAAAACAAAGTAACCATAAAATACACCTGATAATAATTAAGCAATTATAATGAATAGGATTTTCACGGGTTACAATACACAAAACCCTTATTTTTATATGAATATATTTTCAATATAATCACACACAATTAATTTTCTATTTTATATATTTAAAACACAAACAAATAAAATTTCTTTTGAAATAACTCCAATATTTTTCCAACATGTATATGCGACTTTGTTACATGTTTTGGATTAGCAAGTGCATCAGGTGATTTGCTAAATTTTGAAGATGGATTATCTTTTGAACTTTTAGTTCAGAATCTTTTGATTGAGGATCCATATGAGAAATAGATGAAGCATTTCACGTGATTTCCTTTTCCAAAATTGGACTTTTCTTTCTCTCCTTAATTTTGGATACGTATTTTCATGAAAATAAGAATCAGAAAAATGTGCAGTAAACATGTCTTCAGTTAACGGCTCGAGATATTTAATTATTAAAGGAGATTCATATAACATAAATTCCTAATCTCCTTTGAGGACCCATTTTGGTCAGTTGCGGTGGAGAGATTGGCACATATACTGCACAACCAAATATTCTTAGATGAGAAATATTAGGCTCATGACCAAAAGCTAACTGTAGAGGAGAATAATCATGATAGCTTGTTGATCTCAAACAAATAAGTGATGATGCATGCAATATTGCATATCCCCATACTGATGTGGGTAGATATGTTCGCATAATCAATGGTCACGTAATTAGCTGCAGACGCTTGATTAATGATTCTGCTAGACCATTTTGAGTGTGAACATAAGCTATAGGATGTTCAACTTTTGTCCCAATTGATATACAAAAGTCATTAAAAGTTTAGGATGTAAATTCTCCAGCATTATCGACACGAATTGACGTGATTGTATAATCAGTAAATTGTACTCTTAAATGAATAATTTGAGCAAGTAATCTCCCAAAAGCCATATTGCGTGATGATAATAAGCATACATGGGACCATCTAGTTGAAGCATTAATCAAAACCGCAAAATATCTAAATGGCCCATATGGTGGATGAATTGATCCACATATATCACATTATATGCATTCTAAAAATGCTAGCGACTCAATTCTAACCTTTCTTCTGGAAGGTTTTATTGTTAATTTTCCTTGCGAATAAGCAGCACAAAATGATTCATTATTTTGAAGAAATTTCAGGTTCTTCAAAGGATGCCCATGTGCATTATCTATTATTTTTCTTATCATTATCGAACCAGGATGACCTAGTCTATCGTGCCAAATTTTAATAAATGTGTAGTATAATCCAGATGGAAGAACATAAAATTTTTCAAGTAGATTTTTCTACCTTGAAATTATGTTTGTAACTTGAAGACATTCTTTAACGCTTTCTCTCACAGTTTCAATATGATATCCATTACAACGAATATCTTTAAAACTTAACAAATTTCTACGAGAAAGTGGGAAATGCATTATTTATTATAATATTTGTTCCCCTTGGTGATAACTTACTAAATATGTCTCGCCCATCTTGATCTAGAGAAGGGGTCAACAAAGAGCCGAGTGGCTTGCGCTATCAGCCTAGTTAGGGAAACCCAACCCATGAAACCGGCTGCCCTCTCATCTTAGCCGAAAAACAAACAAAACTAGAGACCACGAGTAGCCCTGGAAGGTCATGACCTCAAGACGATTCATGACCCGCTCAAATCTCCGTGCCCTACAAGAAAGGAGAATCTAGGTCTGACTCTAGTCCCTATACTCCCTCCTCTATCCTTATCCCTATCACCTTGGGACACAAGGATCAGATATGTATAAAGAGTTCTAATCTTATCACAATTCAGACTCCTTATTCCACCCGCAATAGGGCAGTTCCTGCCCCTATAAATAGGCCCCTAGGTTAGTTTAACAGGTATCTCAACATTCTCACACTCACTTTCATTATATTCCTCTGAACCCTTTACTGACTTAGGCATCGAAGGGTCCCCCATGGGGTAACACCGATTGCCCTAAGTTGTGCATTGTTTTGTAGGAATTCATTCCTAGATTCAAGCAAGTTCGTGATAATTAAATTCTAAAATATCGGATCAAGGTACGATATTTTCAGTGGTCGTTGAGCGTGGACATCGTTTACTTGCTCGGGCAAGAATCGTTGTTCATCAAAAGAAACACATCAATTAATATTTTCAGAAGCTCTTATTGTGATCATGTCACACAAAAACTCTGAACCCATCATCAACTCTGGCGTGCAAAACACCCAAGGCGGTGTTGGAAATGCCAACTTAACTAGAAGAGAGCCAATTACGATAGATCTCATGGCCAAGATGCCGTTAGCAGCAGGAAGTTCAGGAACTAAAGAGGTGGAGGAACGCTCCTTCCATCCTCTAAAGGAACTATTCCCATTCATAGAGATTGCTCGGTATGCGGCACTTACGCCAGAGAAACAAGAACTAATGATGCGATCGGCTTACAACCACTTCGTGTCTATAGGACGACAGGGATGAGAACTAAATAAAGACATGGTAGTTCCACCAGAAATAGCTGTGAACCAGAACCTCCTCCCTTAATTTGACTCGATCACTAGTGTCCTCACACCCGTATCCCAAGTAATAGAAGGATTTAAGCAGATGTCGATATCTCAGCCGGTAATGGTCAAACCAGTTGTACCAATAGGTAGAGAATAGGCTCTGATGTAGAGGGCCCTAGGTGGTTTCATAGAGTCAAATCTCGCAAAATTACAAGGAATTCTTATGATGGCGTAAGAAGGAAGAGAAATATCAGCTGGAATATCGCTACAGCACGGGACTCCCAAACTCAAAGGAGTAGCTACCGACTCAATGGCTGTAACCATGGAGTAAGATGGAGCAGACAAGACTAGCTTCCAGTGTGAATCGAGAGGAAAGAAAGGAAAGGGGAAAAAGCATAGGTACCCCACTACCTCTCCTTTTGAATCTTCCTCACCTTCCTCTCAATTTGAGTCAGGAAGTTCGAAAGATTTTGATACCAAATTTAAGAGACGCCTAAAGAAGTATGTTATCTTGTTCTAGGAACTAGTCACCGAGAAGACTCTCTCCCCATTCAAGAAGAATATTCTGAGCCAAAAGCTACCCGAATATGTCTTCCCTCCTATCTTGGGTAAATACAGTGGGAAGTGCAACCTAAAGTTACACATGATAGATTATATTGACTGGATGGACCTGATAAATTCTCTAGAGGCCTTCCGGTGTAGGTATTTTCCCACTACTCTAATCGGGGTAGCCAAACACCGGTTCCTCCGCCTTGCGCCTAACTCCATAAAAGACTTTGAGATGCTAAGAGGAAAATTCCAGAAGCACTTTCTGGGATTGGCTCAACCGGATAATGTTAGCCGTAACCTTCACAGCGTGGTGCAAAGATCGGGCGAATCCTTGAGGTATTACCTAAAAAGGTTTTAACGAAACTTATGTAGGAATTGCAAATTTGGACTTTGGAATAATAAAAGAAGCCTTGATAAAAGGAACCCATAACGAGCACCTCAAGCAAGAAATTATCACTAGGAAACCGACTCACTTCCCCCATAATTGGCATGGCCCAAAACTTAGTAGAAGTGGATGAGGTAAGCTGCTCTAGCAAATGGAACTCTGATGACAATGACCATCCTAGGCGGGATGATGAGAAAGGGAAGAGAAAGAGGGATCGAAGTCGAGGTAATTTGTAACACCCCGGGTTTGACCAACTGCCCCCACAAACCAATACAAGTCTTTTCAGTGAGCTTTGTCCTCACTCGCTCAATTCCTGGAAATCACTTCCTAGGAGGTCACCCATCCCGAGATGTCTCCAAGTCAAACACGCTTAACTTTGGAGTTCTCCCGAGTAGGCTCCCAAAAAAAAAGGTGCACCTTGTTGGTATAGGTAATACCAATCAAATTTCTTAAGTCTCTCTCAATTGTAATGTCCCATACCATCACAATCTCGAAATCCTTAACCGTTCTCAATTGTACAATCCTATAACAGCATAATCTTGAAACCCTCTCTTTTGGGTGTGGATTAGATTCATTCCTGTCCCCATCGACATCCTTTATGGCCGCTCTTTGCTCAAGTCTTCTACCCCGGTGCCACCCCTCTTAGGACCGGGTCACTACAGGCCCACCAGCTTCGGCCTGATTCATCCCCAAACCACACCATACTGGGAGAGAGCTGGCTCTGATACCAAACTAGATGTAACACCCCCTTAATAGAAATTATTAAGGAAATGCTAAAATAATAAATAAACACCTATTTTCGATACTTAGCTCAATATTTCGAATAAAATAAAATACTAAAAATCTTTAAACTTAAATAAACTTCTAATCAAAAGCTTAATTTACAGAATATATTCATAACTCCAAAATATTTGTCTTAGATCCTTAAAATACAAGTCACACTATCTATACTACTTTATACATGCCATTATATACAAACTACCAAACTACTCCACTTTGGTCCGGCTATCTACAATCTTCAGTAGCTACATGTAGCAAAACAAACTACACGCTAAGCAAAACGCTTAGTGGTGTATACAAATTTTATTTTGTACTTTACTAAATATCCAAAAATTAATATAAATTATAACATAAATATTATGAAAATAAAATTCTTTTGTGTATAAAGTCAATTAAACATCAATTTTTTTTAACTCATAAAATAGAAATCTCTTATTAAAATAATCACCTAATAAAACAAACTTTGATCCACATCAATTAAACTCAGTAATCTAATATTGCCCAAAGTAACCAAGTAATGTAAATTGAATTGGATACGTAGGCAGCACTAAGCCCGAAGCCGAAGCTACAATATCATATTACAGAATATCGGCCGAAGCCCGAAGCCGAAGCCGAAGCCGAAGCTCCAATATCATATCAAAGAATACAGGCCGCAAAGCTCCTATACATTTTTTAACAGAATATATTTCAGAATCATAATGCCGGTTGAAGCCCCGAAGCCAAAGCTGCAATTGTTTGTACAGTACTGTACCCCCCTTTATTGGCCCCAATCTACCCGGTACCATTTTCTACTCAATTACTAGGGCGATAAATCATATAAATTTCTAAGAATTCACTAAATCACCAAAACACCTTCTTAATATATCAATAATTATCAAGGAACTCAAATCCTTACTTTTTAAACTTTAAACTTTCATTACAACACAATAAAATCAACCATTCACAATTCCACAAAAATCCCAGATTTTGTATCCTGACTTCAAGTGCACTTTTATACCCGATAACAAAACAATTTGACAAAACTTCCTTCGATTGTAGCCATAAGTTTCAGCTTTCCAACACCATAAAAATCATAAAATTTCAATTTGTGTAACAAAAGTTATTACCAAATTAATAAATAGCGCTTAACCTGAAATTTCCAGAAAAGCAGATTTATTGATTCAACTTTATTGGAAAATTCGAACTAGTAAATTAACGAATTTAACAAAAGTTTCTTCAAGACATAGCTTCAATTATGTCTTCAAAATCCACAGAAATTTAAATCAACACAATTCAATGTGTAAATCAAGATATAAACAAAAAAAAAAGCAGTTGTGATCAAATTCGAAATTCCAGCAAAGTATTGAAATAAAATTCGTATACATAGACCTCTTTTAAGCTCTTTATTCGTTTTCCTCTATCTCTTTCCCCTTTCCATGGCTTTGATTATCTCCTTCTACAATACTCATACTTTAATTCAGTTAACATATCCTCAAAATGAACCACAAATAACTGTAAATAAGCGTAGCTAACTACAAACTCTACAAATAAAACTTAAATTACATCAATTTCTACTAACCTCATGTTTGGGTCATTATTCACCAAGAACCATAACTGTTGAAATCCCTCTTTCCTTGACTTAATAGGCTGAATTGATGAGCATGAAAGGCTTAGAGAACAATTTCTACAGAAGAATTTGTGTTTAATTGAAGAGAAAATTAAGCTTTGTGGTTTTGGATTTCCAAGTAAGATGAATGACGAAGATAAGAAAGAAATGGAGAAGACAGGGGCTGATTTTTGGCACGTATTAAGTTGCTGAAACATGAGGTTTGTACACATATACGTAATGCCACAATTACCAACATGACCTTAACCAAATGACTTAGTTCCTAATACATCCTTTAACTTAATTAACTCTTTTTTTTTATTTATTCTAAAGGATAAAACATATACACATATAATGATTCCAATTCTCTAGATTAATGCTACTATATAAATTTAGTTTAAAATTTTGAGTTGTTACAATTCTCCCCCTCTCATGAATTTTCATCCTTGAAAATTACCTAAAGTATAGAAATGTAGATATTGAGTTTTCATTGCTTCCTCCGGCTCCCAAGTTTCAGGTCCTCAGATAGCATAGCTTCATGTCCTTCCTCCTGGTCTACCACATTGTTGTTGTTGTTGAGCCACCTTATGTTCACTTGTCTCACTAACATTTCCTCTTCCTTTACCTCGACCACTTTGCATTGTAGGTGTAGGAATTGCAACAGGTGCAAATATACTTTTTCTTCCTTCAGGACAATTTGCAACAAAATGATCCTTCAAGCCACATCTAAAATATGATTTTGTTAGTCCCCAAGACTCTCCTACATGTTTTCTTCCACATTGAGGACATGGTGGAATATCACCTCTACCTCTACTGAAAGGTGCATTTGCAACAGATCCAGAACTTATGGTTTGTTTTTGTGAAAACCCTCTAAAATGTGATTGTGTCTGTTCTGATGTTGCCTTCTATTTCTTACTTGGGGATTCAGAATTAGCTTAACCTTGTGACCCTTTTTAAAATCCAGATCTTTTAGCCATGTTCTGTTATCTATTTGAATTGATCTTCTCAATGCCCGTCACAGCATCAATCAAGTCATTCAACACCCTAATCTTTTATGCAAGTAAATGCACTCTAATCTTATCAATCAACCCATCCTCAAATCTCTTACACCGCTTTACTTCGCTATCGATGCTATCACAGGCATACCTTTTGAGTTTCAGGAATTGAGCTTCATATTCTAATACAATCATTCATCCCTGTCTCAAGAATAAGAATAATTTCCTTTGCTCATCTTTGAATCGTTTGCTAACGTACTTCTTATCAAATTATTCCAAGAAAAGTGTCCAACTGATTTCTTCGGGGCACCTCTCTCCCACAATATTATCCCACCACCTCCGGGCTTATTCTTTGAGTAGGCCTTCCACACAATCTAGTCTCTATTCCTCCGTAAAATGAAGTCTATTCATACACCACTTAGTATGATCAAGCTAATCTTCTGCAAATGCAGGAGTCACTGTGTCCCCTTTGAAGTCATCAGTAGGAAGTTTCTTAATTTTTTCAAGAGGAGTTCTCACCTCTCTTATTTCAACATGAGGTACCACAGGAACTTGAGGGATTGGTATGTTTCATAACACTTGAGTAATTACTTCAGTAGTCATATGCTGAAGTAAAGCAGCTTGCCCTAGAGTAGGTTGTTCGGGAAAGCCACTAACTGGTGGAGGTTCATGTCTTTGTTCATCCCCTTGTCTAATACGGACCGTACTCTCAACATCCTCTTCCTCTTTCTGACTACGACTACTAGCCATAACTTATTCCTGAAAATTGGACCAAAGTGGATCAACAACTATCACATTATATTTATATCTTAAAAGGCATATACATCCTAGTCCTAGAATTGCCTAAACCTTAGCTCTAATACCACTAACTATAACACCCCGGGTTTGACCGACTACCCCCATAAACCAACACATGTCTTTCCAGTGAGCTTTGTCCTCACTCGCTCACTTCTTGGAAATAACTTCCTAGGAGGTTACCCATCCCATGATTTCTCCAAGTCAAGCACGCTTAACTTTGGAGTTCTCCCGAGTAGGCTCCCAAAAAGAAGGTGCACCTTGTTGGTATAGGTAGTACCAATCAAATCACTTAAGTCTCTCTCAATTGTAATTTCCTATACCATCACAATCTCGAAATCCTTAACCGTTCTTGATTGTACAATCCTATACCAGCACAATCTTGAAATCCAATCTTTCGGGTGTGGATTTGGTTCATTCCTGTCCCCTCAACATCCTTCAAGGCCGCTCTTTGCTCAGGTCTTCTACCCCGGCAACCGGGTTGCTACAGGCCCACCAGCTTCAGCCTGGTTTATCCCCAAACCACACCGTACTAGAAGAGAGCTGGCTCTGATACCAAACTAGTTGTAACACCCCCTTAATAGAAATTATTAAGGAAATGCTTCAATAATAAATAAACACCTATTTCCGTTACTTAGCTCAATATTTCGTATAAAATAAAATACTTAACATCTTTAAATTTAAATAAACTTCTAATCAAAACATTAATTTACATAATATATTCATAACTCCAAAATATTTGTCTTAGATCCTCAAAATACAAGTCACACTATCTATACTACTTTGTACATGCCATAATATACAAACCGCAAAATATAACAAAATTTAGACAACCTCCAAAAGTTCTCTTGACTTGCCCTTATCTACGGAACTACTCCACTTTGGTCCGGCTATCTACAATCTTTAGTTCTTACATGTAGCAAAGTAAACTACACGCTAAGCAAAACGCTTAGTGGTGTATACCAATTTTATTTCATACTTTACTAAATATCCAAAAATAAATATAAATTATAATATAAGTATTACGAAAATAAAATAGTTTTGTGTATAAAGTCAATTAAACATCAAATTTTTTAACTCATAAAATAGAAATCTCTTATTAAAATAATCACCTAATAAAACCAAACTTTAATCCACATCAATTATACTCAGTAATCTAACATTGCCCAAAGTAACCAAGTAATGTAAATGGGATTGGATATGGAGGCGGCACTAAGCCCGAAGCCGAAGATCCAATATCATATCATAGAATACCGGCCATGAAGCACCTATAAATTTTTTAATAGAATATATTTCAGAATCATAATACCGGCTAAAGCCCCAAAGCCAAAGCTCCAATTGTTTGTACAGTACTGTACCTCCCTTTATTAACTCCAATCTACCCTGTACCATTTTCTACTCAATTACTAGGGCAATAAATCATATAAATTTCTAAGAATTCACTAAATTGCCAAAACACCTTCTTAATATATCAATAATTATCAAGGAACTCAAATCCTTAGTTTTTAAACTTTAACTTTCATTACAACACAATAAAATCAACCATTCACAATTCTAGAAAAGTTTCAAATTTTGTATCCTGACTTCAAGTGCACTTTTATACCCGAGAACAAAATAATTTGACAAAACTTTCTTCTGAAAATATGCAGCCACAAGTTTCAGCTTTGCAATGCCATAAAATTCATAAAATTTTGATTTTTATAACAAAAGTTATGAGCAAATTAATAAACAGTGCTCAACCTGAAATTTCCAGAAAAATAGATTTATTGGTTCAACTTTATCAGAAAATTCGAAGTAGTAAATTAACGAATTTAACAAAAGTTTCTTCTAGATATAGCTTCAATTATGTCTTTAAAATCCACTGAAATTTAAATCATCAAAATTCAGGATGTAAATCAGGAGATAAACAAAAAAAAAACAAGCAGTTGTTATCAAATCCGAAATTCCAGCAAAGTATTGAAATAAGATTCGTATACACAGACCTCTTTTAAGCTCTTTATTCGTTTTCCTCTATCTCTTTCCCCTCCATGGCTTTGATTATCTCCTTCTACAATACTCATACTTTAATTCAGTTAATATCTCCTAAAAATGAGCCACAAATAACTGTAAATAAGCCTAGCTAACGACAAACTCTACAAATAAAACTTAAATTACATCAACTTCTACTAACCTCAAATTCAGGTCACTATTCACTAGGAACCCTAACTGTTGAAATCCCTCTGTCCTTGACTTAATAGGCTGAATTGATGAGCATGGAAGGCTTAGAGAACAATTCCTACAAAAGAATTTGTGTTTGATTGAAGAGCAGCTTTGTGGTTTTGGATTTTCAAGGAAGATGAATGATGAAGACAAGAAAGAAATGGAGAAGACAGGGGCTGATTTTTGGCACGTATTAAGTTGCTGAAATATGAGGTTTGTACACATATACATAGTGCCAAAATTACCAACATGACCTTAACCAAATGACTTAGTTCCTAATATATCCTTTAACTTAATTAACTCTTTTTTTTTCTTATTTATTCTTAAGGATAAAATATATACACATAAAATGATTCCAATTCTCTAGATTAATGATACTATACTTCTATATAAATTTAGTTTAAAATTTTGGGTTGTTACACAGTTGCCGTGGGTCCTGCCGGTATGACTGAGAGGAAGAGAAGCCAAAACTAAATACATCACTGAGCAGAATTTTGGTAGCCATCAAGAACGGACTGAAAAGGAGGAGCATTCATTTTCCAAACATCCCAGTAGGCAAGACCTTGGGGAGAGATTATGATAAGTATTGTGAATTTCATAGGGCCAGAGGGCATCACACAGATGACTATAGAGTCCTAGCCGGGGAAGTACATGCCCTAATCAAGGTGAGAAAGTTCAGCCAATTCGTTAAAGGGGTGATAAAAAAGAACAGATAGGCATGACGACTTAGATGATTTGAAGGAAAAGCCCAAAGAAACAAAGAAGAATAGTGATGACAAGGGAGTCAAGGTAGTGGTGATACACGGTGGCGGAGATAGGCATGACGACTTAGATGATTTGGGCAATATATGGTTAATGTGTTTGGAAAAATTGGATATAAATTTGATTGTACTTTGAAAGGTTTATAATATAAGTTTTTTGTTTTGGTTTTATAAAGTTGTTTAATTTGTTTTTGACTAATGAACATACTTTGTTTCTATTTTAAAGTGTTAAAAATGTTTAAAGTTGTTGTATTTCTTTTATATACACCACTAAGCAAATTGCTTAGTAAATTGCTTAGCGTGTAGTTGTTTTTCTACACGTAGGTGGAGATTTGTAGATAACTTGGACCAAAGTAGTATAAGTGGATCATCTTGAAGAGCATATAAGGAAAGACTCGAGGTGGATTTGTATTTTAATGTAATATTATGGTTTGTAGAATAATGGCATGTACTAGATAGTGTGAGAAATTTAAAGTGGTATTGAGAAATATTTGGAGAATAATATGGAGTTAGAAACATTATATTTGTATTTATGCTTATTAAATCTATAAGTATTGAACTTTATATAGTGGAGTAGAGTTGTTTATTGGGTGATTATAGTTGCTGTAGAACTCCGTATAAAGGGGGTGTTACATTTGTTGGTATTAGAGCGAGGTTTAGGCGATTCTAGGACTAGTATGTACATGTCATTTAGGATATAAATATATCATGTTAGTTGTTTGATCCACTTTGGTCCAATTTTCCAGAATAAGTAATGGCTAGTAGTGGTCACAACTAGAATGAGGAAGAGGATGCTGAGAGTACAGTCTATATTAGACAAGGGGATGAACAAAGACATGAACCTCCACCAGTTTATGGCTTTCCCGAACAACCTGCTCCAGCATAAGCCACTATACTTCAGTATATGACTACTGAAGTAATCACACAAATACTCAGAAACATACAAATCCCTCAAGTTCTAGTAGTACCTCATGTTGAAAGAAGAGAGGAGAGAACTCCTTTTGAAAGAATCAAGAAGCTTTCGGCTGATGGCTTCAAAAGGGACACAGTGAATACTACATTTACAGAAGATTGGCTTGATCATACTAAATGGTGTATGAATAGGATTTATTTTACAGATGAAGAGAGATTAGACTATGTACAAGGATTACTCAAAGAACAAGCAATTGTGAGAGAAAGGTGCCCTGGAGAAATCACTTAGGGTCTTTTCTTGGAACAATTTAATAAGAAGTACATTAGCGACGATTTAAAGATGAGAGAAGAAATTGTTCTCCTTAAGACAGGGGTGAATGACTGTATCGAAATATGAAATTCAATTCCTCAAACTCGAGAGGTATGCTCGTGTTATCGTTGATAGTGAAGTAATGGGGTGTAAGAGATTCGAGGATGGGCTGAATGATGAAATTAGAGTGCATTTACTTGCACAAAAGATTAGGGTGTTCAATAACTTGGTTTATGCTGGTACGGGCATTGAGAAGATCAATATAGATAGGAAACAAAGAATGGCTAAAAGATCTGGATTTTAAAATGGGTCGCAAGGTCCAGCTAGTTCAGAATCTCCAAGTAAGATATAGAAGGGAACATCAGAACAAACACAATCTCATTTTAGAGGGTTTTCACCGAGACAAACCATAAGTATGGGGTCAGCGGCTAGTGTACCTTCAGGTCAACGCAGAGGAAATATTCTACAATATTCTAATTGTGGAAGGATACATACAGGGGAATGTTTGGGAAAAGGTAGAGTCTGCTTTAAATGTGGCTTGAGGGAACATTTGATTGCAAATTGTCCTCAAAGATAGATAAGTACGTCTGCACCTGCAGCAGTTCCTAATCCTACAATATAAGGTGGAAGGGGAAGGGGAAGAGGAAATGATAGTGGGGCAAGTGGGTATGATGTGGCTCAATAAGCACCGTAGAGTGGTAGACGGGGAGGAATGGCACGAAGTTATGCAATCTAAGGGCCTGAGACTCGGGAATCTACTGAAATTATTGTCGGTAAATTTTCATTCTTTAATCACAATGTTTATACTTCGATAGATCCCGGTTTATCTCATTCATATATATGTACTACATTAGCACAAGAGAAAGGGTTACATGTAGAAGAATTAGAAGAAAAAATTGAAGTGACTAATCCTTTACAATACAGTGTGATAGTAAACAAAGTGTATATGAATTGCCCTATTATGATTCAACATCAACTTTTCGATGCAAATTTAATTAAGTTACCTTTCCGAGATTACAATGTTATCTTGGAAATGGATTGGTTATTGGAACATCGAGCTGTGATGGATTGCAAAAACAAAAGAATGTCACTTCAAGTTTTTTATGGAGAAGAAATAGTTATTGTGGGGGGAAAGATTAGATTATCTCTGTAACATAATTTCTTTTATGAAGACTAAAAGACTGGTTAGGAAGGGATGTCAGGCCTACCTAATCTTTGCTCTAGGATCGAAGAAAGGTGAGTTAGAATTACAGAATATTCCTATGGTATGTGATTTTCTTGATGTATTTCTAGAAGAACTACCGGGGTTGCCACCAAAAAGAGAGGTAGAATTCATAATTGATGTATTGCTGGGTACCGCACTAGTGTGCAAAAGCACCATATAGAATGGCCCGTGCTGAACTGAAAGAGTTGAAGATCCAATTGCAAGAATTGTTAGACAAAGGATTTATACGCCTGAGTATATCCCCATAGGGTGCACCATTGTTGTTTGTTAAGAAGAAAGATGGGTCGCTTCGATTATGTATTGATTATTGGGAGTTGAATAAATTGACAGTGAAGAACAAGTATCCATTGCCAAGGATTGAAGACTTATTTGATCAACTCAAAGGTGCCAAACACTTCTCCAAGATTGATTTGAGATTGAATTACTATCAGATGAGTGTGAAAGATGATGACATTGCAAAGACAACTTTCCAAACCAGATATGGGCACTATGGATTTTTGGTGATGCCATTTGGTCTTACTAATGCACCAGTAACATTTATGGACCTTACAAATCGTGTCTTTTACTTATATTTAGACAAGTTTATAGTGGTTTTCATTGATGACATTTTGGTGTATTCTAAGTCACGGGAAGAGCATGATCAACGTTTACAGATAGTCTTCCAAACTTTGAGGGAAATTAAATTCTATGACAAACTTGGCCAATGTGAGTTTTAGATTGAAGAAGTTTCTTCCTTAGGCCATGTTGTTTCTGCAGAAGGAATTAAAGTGGATCCTAAAAAGATAGAAGTTGTTGTCGAATGGAAACCACCAAAGAACCCTACAGAAGTTAGAAGTTTCCTTGGCTTAGCAGGTTATTATACATGATTTGTGAAGGGATTTTTAGTCATTACTGCCCCACTGACGAAACTACTTCAAAAGAATGAAAAATTTAAGTGGAATGCCAAGTGCCAAGAGAGTTTTGAGAAGTTGAGGGGGATGTTGACAAAAGCACCCACCTTACTCAACCAGAGCCTGGAAAAGACTTTGTAATCTATAGTGATGCTTTGCATAGTGGTCTTGGGTGTGTTTTGATGCAAGAAGGTAGAATGATTGCATATGCTTCCAGGCAACTGAAGAATCATGAAAGGAATTATCCTACTCATGATTTGGAAAAGGCTGCAATAGTCTTTGCCTTGAAAATTTGGCGACACTATCTTGATGGAGAAAAATGTTATATTTACACAGATCACAAAAGCTTGAAATATTTGCCAACAAAGAAGGAGTCGAATCTAAGGCAGAGAAGGTGGATGGAATTCATTAAAGATTATGATTGTCTTATTGATTACCATCCAGGAAAGGCTAATATAGTGGCAGATGCTCTCAGAAGAAAGACAATGATGGCACTAAGGGCTATGAATACGGGGTTAGCTCTTACTAATGGTGGAGCCTTAATTGCAGAATTGAAGATTCAACCTGTACTACTACAATAGGTTAAGCAAGCACAAAATGAAGATGATGACTTCAAGGTCATTCGAGCAAGGACACAAGTGGGTATCATAGACGACTATATGGTTCAAGAAGATGGGTGTCTATATTTTAAAGATAGACTATGTGTGCCAAACAATGAAGAATTGAAGAAGAATATCTTACATGAGGCACATAGTAGTCCTTATGCGATCCATCCAGGAGCAAATAAGATGTACCAAAATTTGGAGAGCCATTATTGGTCGAATGGAATGAAGAAAGACATTACTAACTATGTTGCTCAATGTCTAACTTCTCAACAGGTGAAAGCCAAACATCAAGTTCCTTCTGGATTGTTGCAACCTATAACAATTCCAGAATAGAAATGGGAAAGAATCACAATGGACTTTGTGACATCTTTACCACTTATACAGAAGAAACATGATGCAGTGTGGGTTGTTGTAGATAGATTGACAAAGTCTGCCCACTTTCTGCCAGTTAGGATGGATTATTCACTTGATAGGTTGGCTCAGTTATATGTAGATGAGATAGTAAGGCTACACAGCAAGAAGCCTTAGGTAGTAAACTTCATTTCAGTACTTCATTTCATCCTCAAATAGATGGTCAATCTGAAAGAGTAATTCAGGTGTTAAAAGACATGATGAGAAGTTGTGTCATTGAATTTGAGGGGAGTTAGGATAAGTATTTGTCCCTCATGGAGTTTTCCTATAATGAACCAAAATTTCTAAAAATTTGCTTATAATAAATTACTATGGTATTAAAATATCATGTAAATTATTTTTGTAGTTATTATTATTGTTATTGGATATAAGGCACGAAGAAATAAGAGTTAATTAAGTAAGAGGGATGAACTGGGCATTTAATTATTTGTTCAACGGCATTATTGGAAAGAAAAAAATATATACATACATAACATATCCAGCATCTTCTCTTCTCTTCTTCACCTTCATCATTTCCTTCCTTCTTCCTATTCTTTGACCAAATTTTTCACTAATCTAAAAACTTTCGATTTCTTCGATTCAACTTTGATTTCTTGTTAGAAATCGATCCTTAAGCCCTCTATTATCATCAATTTCAGTGAATCAAGACTAGAAAAGGAGGATTTTAGATATTAAGATTTGGATGAATAGTAACCTGAATTTGAGGTGAGTGATTTTTGGTGAAATTAAAGCTTAATTAGTAGAATTTATGGTAGATTAAGCATATTTATGGTATTAGAAGTTTATTTATACAATATCTTGATAGAATTATATATGTTTGTTGTAGAGGAAGCTAGTGCAAGCAAATCAATGGCAAAAGAGGTAGAAGAAAGCTAGAAAGAGCTTAGAAAAAGGTTTGTGTCTCAAATTTCGATTTCTCCATTTTTCGGAAAAATTTCCAGATTTGTATCCCTATTTTGTTTTAATGTTTTCTCTTGTTATATAAATCCGATTTGAATGATTCTTGATTCTATTGATATCTATAGAAAGTAAGAATATATGTTCAGAAGGAACCTTGTTGAATTTCGTTTTTTACAATGTGCAATTTTAGTTTAAAGTTGAGTCATGAAATTTGTTTTTCGGAAAATCTCAGCTTGGTACACTGTTTAGTATTTTGATCATAACTTTGGTTATAAAATTTGGATTGCTGTGATTGGTGTGGCTTTGGAAAGATAAGTCATGTGTCTAATTATGTTTAGAAGAAAGTTCTTCGATTGGATTATGTTTTCATAGTGAAAATTGTAGCAGAAGTTAGGTTATGAAACCTGGAAAAAAATTCTAGAAAGTTTGAATATTGATTTTATTGAGTTTTAATTGAAGTTTGATGCTTAAAAAATTGGGATTTGGATTTCTTAATTAATAAAGTTATGTTGAATTATGATTGATGGTTTATACTGGAATTTTTAAGATGTTACTTTGATTTATTGCCCTTATTAAATGAATAGAATACGGGTTAGGGTAGATTGGCGCCAATAAAGGGGGGTACAGTACTGTTCAAACAATTGAAGCTTTGGTTTCAGGGTTTAGCCGATATTATGATTATATATATATATATATATATATATATATATATATATATATGTATTGATATTGAAGCTTCGGCTTCGGGCTTGACAGATATATTAATTTTGAAGCTTCGGCTTTGGGCTTGACCGATATATTGATTTTGAAGCTTTGGCTTCGGGCTTAACCGATACATTGATATTGAAGCTTCGGCTTTGGGCTTGTCCGCTCCCGTATCCATTTTACCATTATTCAGGACTTGTTTACTTTGGGCAATATGTGGTTAAAGTGTTTGGAAAAATTGGATACAAATTTGATTGTACTTCAAAAGGATTACTATATAAGTTTTGTGATTTGGTTCTGTAAAGTTGGTTAATTTAATTTTGACTTATAAATATACTTTGTTTCTATTTTAAAAATGTTCAAAGTTGTTATATTTCTTTTATAGACACCACTAAGCAAATTGCTTAGCGTGTAGTTTTTTTTCTACAGGTAGGTGAAGAACTTGTAGGTAGTTTGGACCAAAGTGGAATAAGTGGATCAGCTTGAAGAGCAAATAAGGAAATACTCGAGGTGGATTTATAATTTAATGTAATATTATAGTTTGTAGAATAATGGCATGTACTAGATAGTGTGAGAAATGTAAAGTGGCATTGAAAAATATTTGGAGAATAATTTGGAGTTGGAAACATTATATTTGTATTTGTACATATTAAATCTAGAAGTATTGAACTTCATATAGTGGAGTAGAGTTGTTCATTGGGTGAGTATAGTTACTATGGCCCTCCCTATAAAGGGGGTGTTACATTAGTTGGTATCAGAGTGAGGTTTAGCGATTCTAGGACTAGTATGTACATGCCATTTAGGATATAAATATGATATGTTAGTTGTTTGATCCACTTTGGTCCAATTTTCAGGAATAAGTTATGGCTAGTAGTTGTCATAACTAGAGTGAGGAAGAGGATGTTGAGAGTATGGTCCGTATTAGATAAGGGGATGAACAAAGACGTGAACCTCCACCAGTTCATGGCTATCTCGAACAACCTACTCCAGCACAAGTTGCTTTACTTCAGCATATGACTACTGAAGTAATCACACAAGTACTACAAAACATACAAATCCCTCAAGTTCCTGTTGTACCTCAGATCGAAAGAAGAGAGGAGAGAACTCCTCTTGAAAGAATCAAGAAGCTTCCGGCTGATGACTTCAAAGGGGATAAGTGAATCCTGCATTTGCAGAAGATTGGCTTGATCATACAAAATGGTGTATGACTAGGCTTCGTTTTACAGATGAAGAGAGATTAGACTGTGTGCAAGGTCTACTCAAAGAACAATCTAGGAGGTGGTGGGATAATATTGTGAGAGAAAGGTGACCCAGAGAAATCACTTGGGGCCTTTTCTTGGAACAATTTGACAAGAAGTATGTTAGTGAACGATTCAAAGATGAGCAGAGGAAATTGTTCTTGTCTTTGAGACAGGGACGAATGACTGTATCAGAATATGAAATCTAATTCCTCAAATTTGAGAGGTATGCCCGTGATATCATTGACATTGAAGTAAAGAGATGTAAGAGATTTGAGGATGGGCTGAATGATGAAATTAGAACGCATTTACTTGTACAAAGGATTAGGGTGTTCAATGACTTGGTTGATGCTGCTACGGGCATTGAGAAGATCAATTCAGATAGGCAACAAAGAATGGCTAAAAGTTTTGGATTTCAAAAGGGATCACAAGGTCCAGCTAGTTCAGAATCTCCAAGTAAGAAACAAAAGGGAACATCAGAACAAATACAATCTCATTTCAGAGGGTTTTCACCGAGACAAACCATAAGTACGGGGTCAGCGGCTAGTGTAACTTTAGGTCGAGGCAGAGGAAATATTCCACAATGTTCAAATTGTGGAAGGATGCATATAGGGGAATGTTGGTGAAAAGGTAGATTCTGCTTTAAATGTGGCTCAAGGGAACATTTGATTGCAAATTGTCCTCATAGACAGATAAGTACATCTGCACCTACAGTAGTTCCTACTCCTATAATGCAAGGTGGAAGAGGAAGGGGGAGAGGAAATGCTAGTGACACAAGTGGACATAATGTGGCTCAACAAGCACGGCAGAGTGGTATACTGGGAGGAATGGCACAAAGTTATGCAATCCGAGGGCCTAAGACTCAGGAATCTACCAATGTTATTGTCGGTAAATTTTCATTCTTCAATCGTGATATTTATGCTTTGATAGATCCCAGTTCATCTCATTCATATATATGTACTGCATTACACAAGAGAAAGGGTTACATGTAGAAGAATTAGGAGAAAATTTTGAAGTGACTAATCCTTTAGGACACAATGTGATAGTAAGCAAAGTGTATATGAATTGCCCTATTACGATTCAACATCAACTTTTCCATGCAAATTTAATTGAGTTACCTTTTCGAGATTTTAATGTTATCTTGGGAATGGATTGGTTATTGGAACATCGAGCTGTGGTGGATTGCAAAAACAAAAGAATGTCACTACAAGTTTCTAATGGAGAAGAAATAGTTATCGTGGGGGAAAGATCAGATTATCTCTGTAACATAATTTCTTTTATGAAGACTAAAAGGCTAGTTAGGAAGGGATGTCAGGCCTACCTAATCTTTGCCCTAGAATCGAAGAAAGGTGAGTTAGAATTGCAGAATATTCCTACGGTATGTGATTTCCCAATGTATTTCTAGAAGAACTACCGGGATTGCTACCAATAAGAGAGGTAGAATTTGCAATTGATATATTGTCGGGTACCACACCAGTATCCAAAGCACCATACAGAATGGCTCCCGCTGAACTGAAAGAGTTAAAGATTCGGTTTCAAGAATTGTTAGACAAAGGATTTATATGCCCGAGTATATCCCTGTGGGGTGCACCAGTGTTGTTTGTTAAGAAGAAAGATAGGTCGCTCCGATTATGTATTGATTACCGGGAGTTGAATAAATTAACAGTGAAGAACAAGTATCCATTACCAAGGATTGAAGACTTATTTGATCAACTTAAGGGTGCCAAATACTTCTCTAAGATTGATTTGAGATCGGGTTACTATCAGATGAGAGTGAAAGATGATGATATTGCAAAGACGGCTTACCGAACCAGATATGGGCACTATAAATTTTTGGTGATGCCATTTGGTCTAACTAATGCACCAGCAGCATTTATAGACCTTATGAACCGTGTCTTTTACTTATATTTAGATAGGTTTGTAGTGGTTTTCATTGATGATATTTTGGTGTATTCTAAGTCACGGGAAGAGCATGATCAACATTTGCGGATAGTCTTCCAAACTTTGAGGGAAAATAAATTATATGCCAAACTTAGCAAATGTGAGTTTTGGCTTGAAAAACTTTCTTTCTTAGGCCATATTGTTTCTGCAGAAGGAATTAAAGTGGATCTTAAAAAGATAAAAACAGTTGTAGAATGGAAACCACCGAAGAACCCTACGAAAGTTAGAAGTTTCCTTGGTTTAGTGGGGTATTATAGAAGATTTGTGAAGGATTTTCTATCATTGCTGCCCAACTGACGAAACTACTTCAAAAGAATGCAAAATTTGAGTGGAATGATAAGTGCCAAGAAAGTTTTGAGAAGTTGAAGGCGATGTTGACAAAAGCACCCATCCTTACCCAACCAGAGCCTGGAAAAGACTTTGTAATCTATGGTGATGGTTCGCATAGTGGTCTTGGGTGTGTTTTGATGCAAGAAGGGAAAGTAATTGCCTATGCTTCCAGGCAATTGAAGAATCATGAAAGAAATTATCCTACACATGATTTGGAAATGGCTGCAATAGTCTTTACCATGAAAATTTGGTGACACTTTCTTTATAGAGAAAAATGTTATGTTTACACAGATCACAAAAGCTTGAAATATTTACCAACACAGAAGGAGTTGAATTTAAGGCAAAGAAGGTGGATGGAAATAATTAAATATTACGATTGTCTTATTGAATACCATCCAGGAAAGGCTAATGTAGTGGCCGATGCTCTCAGTAGAAAGACAATGATGGCACTAAGGGCTATGAATACGGGGTTAGCTCTTACTAGTGGTGGAGCCTTAATTGCAGAATTGAAGATTCAACCTGTACTACTACAATAGGTTAAGCAAGCCCAAAATGAAGATGATGACTTCAAGGTCATTCAAGCAAGGACACAAGTGGGTATCATAGATGACTATATGGTTCAAGAAGATGGGTGTCTATATTTTAAAGATAGACTATGTGTGCCAAATAATGAAGAATTGAAGAAGAATATTTTAGATGAGGCGCATAATAGTCCTTATGCGATGCATCTAGGAGCAAACAAGATGTACCAAAATTTGAAGAGCCATTATTGGTGGAATGGAATGAAGAAAGACATTACTAACTATGTTGCTCAATGTCTAACTTGTCAACAGGTGAAAGCAAAACATCAAGCTCCTTCTGGATTATTGCAACCTATAACAATTCAAGAATAGAAATGGGAAAGAATCACAATGGACTTTGTGACATCTTTACCACTTACACAGAAGAAACATGATGCAGTGTGGGTTGTTGTAGATAGATTGACAAAGTCTTCCCACTTTCTGCCAGTTAGGATGGATTATTCACTTGATAGGTTGGCTCAGTTATATGTAGATGAGATAGTAAGGCTACACAGAGTGCCTATTTCAATCATTTCTAACCAAGATCCAAGATTTACTTCAAGATTTTGGAAGAAGTTGCAAGAAGCCTTAGGTAGTAAACTTCATTTCAGTACTTCATTTCATCCTCAAACAGATGGTCAATCTGAAAGAGTAAATCAAGTGTTAGAAGATATGATGAGAAGTTGTGTCATTGAATTTGAGGGGAGTTGGGATAAGTATTTATCCCTCATAGAGTTTGCCTATAATAACAGCTATCAGTCAAGCATACAAATGGTGCCATATGAAGTATTGTATGGAGGAAAATGTCGAACTCCATTACATTGGACCGAGCTTAGTGAAAATAAGATTGTGGGAGTGGATTTGATTCAGGAGACAAAGGAGAAGGTAAAACTTATTCAAGAAAGATTGAAGGCTGCATCGGATAGACAAAATTCTTATGCTAATCTAAAAAGAAAAGACATTACTTATGAAGTGGGAGATAAAGTATTTCTCAAAGTATCTCCTTGGAAGAAAGTCCTGCGATTTGGCAAAAAAGGCAAGCTCAGTCCGAGATTTATTGGCCCATATGAGGTTGTAGAGAAGGTTAGACTGGTAGCTTATCGGTTGGCACTACCCCAGACACTCGACAAAATTCATAATGTGTTCCATGTGTCGATGTTAAGGAGATACAGATCAGATCCATCACATATCTTATCTCCTGGCGTCATAAAAATTGAACCCGACCTGACGTATGAAGAGAAACCGGTACAAATCTTGGTGAGAGAAGTTAAACAATTGAGAAACAAGTCTATTCCTTTTGTAAATGTACTTTGGAGGAATCATAAGGTTGAAGAAGCAACTTGGGAACCGAAGGATACAATGAAAACTCAATATCCGCAACTGTTTTCAGGGAATTTTGGGGACGAAAATTCATAAGAGGGGGAGAATTGTAATGAACCAAAATTTTTAAAAATTTGCTTATAATAAATTACTATGGTATTAAAATATCATGGAAATTATTTTTGTAGTTATTATTATTGTTATTGGATATAAGGCACGAAGAAATAAGAGTTAATTAAGTAAGAGGGATGAATTGGGCATTTAATTAATTGTTCAAGGGCATTATTGGAAATTGAAAAAAAAATATACATACATAACATATCCATCATCTTCTCTTCTCTTCTTCACCTTTATCATTTGCTTTCTTCTTCCTATTCTTTAACCAAATTTTTCACTAATCTAAAAACTTCCGATTTCTTCGATTCAACTTCAATTTCTTGCTAGAAATCGATCCTTAAACCCTCTATCATCATCAATTTCAGTGAATCAAGACTAGAAGAAGAGGATTTCAGATATTAAGATTCGGATGAATAGTAACCCAAATTTAAGGTGAGTGATTTTTGGTGAAATTAAAGCTTAATTAGTAGAATTTATAGTAGATTAAGCATATTTATGGTATTAGGAAGTTTATTTATACAATATCTTGATAGAATTATATATGGCTATTGTAGAGGAAGCAAGTGCAAGCAAATCGAAGGCAAAAGAGGTAGAAGAGAGTTAGAAAGAGCTTAGAAAAAGGTTTGTGTCTCAAATTTCGATTTCTTCGTTTTTCGGAAAAATTTCCAGATTTGTATCCCTATTTTGTTTCAATGTTTTCTCTTATTATATAAATCCGATTTGAATCATTCTTGATTCTATTGATATCTACAGAAAGTAAGGAATATGTTGTTCAGAAGGAACCTTGTTCAATTTCGTACGTTTTCAATGTGAAATTTTCGTTTGAAGTTGAGTCATGAAATCTGTTTTTTGGAAAATCTCAGCTTGGTACACTGTTTAGTATTTTGATCATAACTTTAGTTATAAAATTTGGATTTCTGTGATTCTGGTGGCTTTGGAAAGCTGAGACATGTGTCTAATTATGTTAAGAAGAAAGTTCTTCGATTGGATGATGTGTTAATAGTAAAAAATGCAGGGGAAATCAGGTTACAAAACCTGGAAAAAATTTCTGAAAAGTATGAATATTGATTTTATTGAGTTTTAATTGAAGTTTGATGCTTAGAAATTTGGGATTTGGATTTCTTAATGAAGTTATGTTGAATTATGATTGATGGTTTATACTAAAATTTTTAAGATGTTACTTTGATTTATTGCCCTTATTATAAGAGTAGAATACGGGTCAGGGTAGATTGTCGCCAATAAAAGGGGTACAGTACCGTACAAACAATTGAAGCTTTGGCTTCGGGCTTTGGCTGATATTATAATATATATATATATATATATATATTGATATTGAAGCTTCGGCTTCGGGCTTGACCGATATATTAATTTTGAAGCTTCGGCTTCGGGCTTGATCGATATATTGATTTTGAAGCTTCGGCTTTGGGCTTGACCGATACACTGATATTGAAGCTTCAGCTTCGGGCTTGTCCACTCCCGTATCCATTTTACCGTTATTCAGGACTTGTTTACTTTGGGCATTATGTGGTTAAAGTGTTTGAAAAAATTGGATACAAATTTGATTGTACTTTGAAAGGATTACTATATAAGTTTTGTGATTTGGTTCCATAAAGTTGGTTAATTTATTTTTGACTTATAAATGTACTTTGTTTCTATTTTAAAAATGTTCAAAGTTGTTATATTTCTTTTATGGACACCACTAAGCAAATTGCTTAGTATGTAGTTTTTTTTCTACACGTAGGTGGAGAACTTGTAGATAGCTTGGACCAAAGTGGAATAAATGGATCAACTTGAAAGGTAAAAAAGGAAAGACTCGAGGTGGATTTGTAATTTCATGTAATATTATGGTTTGTAGAATAATGGCATGTACTAGATAGTGTGAGAAATGTAAAGTGGCATTGAGAAATATTTGGAGAATAATTTGGAGTTGGAAACATTATATTTGTATTTGTACATATTAAATCTATAAGTATTGAACTTCATATAGTGGAGTAGAGTTATTCTTTGGGTGAGTATAGTTACTGTAGCACTCCCTATAAAGGGGGTGTTACATTTCCTATAATAACAGCTATCAGTCAAGCATACAAATGGCGCCATATGAAGCATTGTATGGAAGAAAATGTCGAACTCCATTATGTTGGAGCGAGCTTAGTGAAAACAAGATTGTGGAGTGGATTTGATTGAGGAGACAAAGGAGAAGGTAAAACTTATTCAAGAGAGATTGAAGGCTGCAACGGATAGATAAAAATCTTTTGCTGATCTAAAAAGAAAGGACATTACTTATGAAGTAGGGGATAAAGTATTTCTCAAAGTATCTCCTTGGAAGAAAGTCCTGCGATTTGGCAAGAAAGGAAAGCTCAGTCTGAGATTCATTGGCCCATATGAGGTTATAGAGAAGGTTCAACCGGTAGCTTATCGGTTGGCACTACCCCCGACACTCAACAAAATTCATAACGTGTTCCATGTGTCGTTGTTAAGGAGATACAAATTAGATCCATCACATATCTTATTTCCTGATGTCGTGGAAATTGAACCTGACCTGACGTATAAGGAGGAACCGATACAAATCTTGGCGAGAGAAGTTAAATAACTGAGAAACAAGTCTATTCCATTGGTAAAAGTACTTTGGAGGAATCATAAGGTTGAAGAAGCAACTTGGGAACCGGAGGATACAATGAAAACTCAATATCCGCAATTGTTTTCAGGTAATTTTTGGGACGGCCATTCATAAGAGGGGGAGAATTGTAATGACCCAAAATTTTTTAACTAAATTTTATTGAGGTATAAAAGTATAAAATAATATGGATATTATGAATTTCCATATTTTAACATTTTTCTTTTATGTCATTAGATAAGAAATAAGAGTTAATTAAGTTAGAGGGATGGTTTAGGCATTTAATTATTTGTTCAAGAGCATTATTGGAAATTGAAAAAAAAATCATATAATCATAATCCTAATCCTATACGTATAATCATCTCTTCTTTCTCCCCTTCATCTTCAACTTCTTCACCTCATCCTTTATCAAAATTCTCCCTAGCCTAAAAATTTCCGATTCCTTCAATTCAACTTCAAATTCTCGTTAGAAATTGATCTTTAAACCTTCTATCATCATCAATTTCAGTGAATGAAGGTTAGAAGAAGAGGATTTCACTTTTTAAGGTTTGGATGAATAGTAACCCGAATTTGAGGTGAGTGATTTTTGATGAAATTAAAGCTTAATTAGTAGAATTCATGGTAGATTAAGCATATTAATGGTATTAGGAAGTTTATTTATACAATATCTTGATAGAATTATATATGGCTATTTTAGAGGAAGCTAGTGCAAGCAAATCAAAGGCAAAAGAGGCAGAAGAGAGCTACAACGAGTTTAGAAAAAAGTTTGTGTCTCTAATTTCGATTTCTAGGTTTTTCGGGAAATTTCTAGATTTGTATCCCTATTTTGCTTTAATGTTTTCTCTTATTATATAAATCCGATTTGAATGATTCTTGATTCTATTGATATCTACAAGAAGTAAGGAATATATGTTGAGAAGAAACCTTGTTGCATTTCGTTCGTTTTCAATGTGAAATTTTTGTTTGCAGCCGAGTCATGAAATCTGTTTTCAGAAAATCTCAGCTTTGTACATTGTTTAGTATTTTGATCATAACTTTGGTTATACAATTTGTATTTCTGTTATTCTGGTGGATTTGGAAATCTGAGACATGTGGCTAATTATGTTTAGAAGAAATTGCTTCCATTAGATGATGTTTTGATAGTGAAAAATGTAGGGGAAGTCAGGTCATGAAATATGGAAATTTCTAGAAAATATGAATGTTGATTTTATTGTGTTTTAATTGAAGTTTGATGCTTTAAAAATTAGGACTTGAATTTCTTAATTATTGAAGTTATGTTGAATTATGTTTGATGGTTTATACTGGAATTTTTAAGATGTTACTTTGATTTATTGCCCTTATTAAATGAGTAGAATACGGGTCAGGGTAGATTGGCGCCAATAAAACGGGGTATAGTACTGTACAAACAATTGAAGCTTTGGCTTTGGGCTTCGGTCAGTATTCTGATAAAACATATGTTGATATTGATGCTTTGTCTTTGGGCTTGACCGATATATTGGTTTTGAAGCTTCTACTTCGGGCTTGACCGATACATTGATATTGAAGCTTCGGCTTCGGGCTTGTCCGCTCCCGTATCCATTTTACCGTTATTCATGACTTGTTTACTTTGGGCAATATATGGTTAATGTGTTTGGAAAAATTGGATATAAATTTGATTGTACTTTGAAAGGTTTATAATATAATTTTTGTGTTTTGGTTTTATAAAGTTGTTTAATTTGTTTTTGACTTATGAACATACTTTGTTTCTATTTTAAAGTTTTAAAAATGTTCAAAGTTTTAAAAATGTTCAAAGTTGTTGTATTTGTTTTATGTACACCACTAAGCAAATTGGTTAGGAAATTGCTTAGCGTGTAGTTGTTTTTCTACACGTAGGTGAAGATTTGTAGATAGCTTGGACCAAAGTGGTATAAATGGATCAGCTTGAAGAGCATATAAGGAAAGACTCGAGGTGGATTTGTATTTTAATGTAATATTATGGTTTGTAGAATAATGGCATGTATTAGATAGTGTGAGAAATTTAAAGTGGTATTGAGAAATACTTGGACAAAAATTTGGAGTTGGAAATATTATATTTGTATTTGTACATATTAAATCTATAAGTATTGAACTTTCTATAATGGAGGAGAGTTGTTTATTGGGTGATTATAGTTACTCTGGCACTCCCTATAAAGGGGGTGTTACAGTTTTGCCATAGTTTTGGTATTTATATTTAATATTTGTTTCTATTAGAAGCATATTCCATTATTTGTTTTATATTACTAATAATATTCTTTTACTATATATAACTCGCGTTGCCATACTTGTTGCACGTTTTAAGCTATTTTATATTTAATTAGATTTTATTATGAGTTGTTGACTCATTTTATAATTACTTTCCTTTGAATTAGATCTTTAATTTCATTTTAATGGCACAATTTATGGTCATTTTTCTTTATTGATTTCTCATCCCAGTTTCCTATATATATATACGGCTCTTTTGTGAGTTGAGAGGGAGATTGATTCAATTGTTTTCTCTACATTCTCGTTTTATTCATGCTCTTGTATTTTGGATATATATATTTGAGTTTCTGTTCTTGATCCAACCAATTGGTTGAAGAAGCTATTTAATCCTGGAAGAAACTACAAGTATCCTTTAAGGACAATGTCTTAGACATGACTCAGCTTATCGGTGTTCCCGTTCCTTTTACATGTAAATAAGTTTCTACGATATTATTTCAACATTATTTCTATTGATTACATTTATCTTTTGATTGAAGGTATTGATGGCAGAGGCTAGAAAACTCTATAATGTGATCATATTAACTAAGTAGAAGTGGAAAGCACTCTTTATGGCGGACATCCCAACGAGTTTAGCACCTCTACATCCGAGAGAGGAAAACTGAGATTGAAGATATTTTTATTTATCTTTATTTTGTCATTTTTTATCCAACACAAATGTCATACTGAATAAGTTTAAAAAATATATTATGTTCTAGTTCATCTCTAAGAATTGATTCGTTGTTTGCTTTTCTTTTGTGGAACCCATCACATGGTGATAATTTAACATTTTAAATTATCCATCCCAGTATGCCTAGAGATCTCATTCTACTGAGATAATTGCATATGTAATATAGTAACACTATCCTTTCAAAGATGAGTTGGTCAATGGAAAAACAAACATTATCCAATTGATAATTAGTATTGTACACTCATTACAATAACATCAATCTTATAAGAACTAGATATATAGAATCTACTTTTAGGAATGAAGAAACAAAAAATTGGAAAAATTCACGAATAAACTGATTTATCATAAAACCATATCCTAAATTAAATTTTGACAAATAATAGGAGAGAACAACACATCTTGTAGATATTTGACTTGCTCTTATTGCAAATCTAATCTACATGTGTCAATCCACAGAACTCCAACCCCATGGTTGTTTTCTGTATAGATACATATGTCTCTCATGATAATTGTCTGAAGTTCACAAAGATACTTCGGTCCATGCTCATATTACATGTTGCACTTGAATCAATTCCTAAGGAATAAGATTCCATTAGCAACATAAAGCTTGATATGAAAGTATAATTCACATTAGAATTTAATGCTTATACATGTCTGTACTTAATGCTCTATAGCATAATTATTTTGGCAATTTTAGTACATCACCTTTGTGATATTCACTGTTCATTGCCTTTGAACCTTTCTAATTTAAGTTTGTATGGCTTAGACCCGTTTGCCTTGTTCTTTTCCTTTATAGCTGCTTCCATCATAAGTTATTATCCATGTCTCAAGGACTCTCTCCTTGGACTTTCCTTATGCCAAATACATTTAGAAAGAATCTTGGTAGTTAAAAGAACACATTCTTCATATTCCAAGACACACATAATTAACTACATTAAAAGAAGCAATTCTATAAAAAAATGAGTTAATGCATCACTTATGCTCCCACTCAAAGTAAAGAACGTATCACTAATTAGAACTTTTTCAATTTAGTGATCAAATAGGACATGTCACACGTACTTGTAATCCCTTATATAATCATTTATTGCACTTAGCAAAATTATGTGGGTCAATGAATTCTTCCTCCCCCATGAAAGAAATGAATTCTTGCTATGCTTGAATTGGCTTGTGTTGCTCTCTTTGAACTCATACACAACAAGTTCCAAAGCATAAAATGACTTCTTGTTCCTCCACTACAAACACAATCCATATGCTCCAGATATCCTAATAACTACCGTCAAGTTTATAAACCTGCTACAAATACTTTTGAAGCGGTAGCCGATACTGATCTTCTTTATTAGTAATGGTGAGACTTAACACGAATTTAAGGATTTAGGTCAATTATTATGAGCAATTATGTGTTAATTACTATTCACTTAGGAATAAAATATATGAGAAATATAAGCATTAACCCTAATTTCGAAAGAAGTACGTATACCCAATCATCAACCAAGTGATAACACTCATATTTGTTCAGTGCATTCCGCCATGTAATAGTAATTATATGTGTTTGATTGTTTATTATAGCTCTCTTTAACTATGATGAATAGCCTTTAAATGCACTTTGGACCTATTGTCAAAAATTAGTTCACTTAGCTAAGGCATTTAAGGTGATGTATTTGGACAAATAAATTGTGCATTATTATTTTTGGGATTTAAAATAGGGTACTTTAGTCCTAAGAATTTTATTGTGGCATAAATAAATTATGTTATTCAAAATTTCTTTAAACAAATATATAGAATATAAATAAATAATAATTAAATAAATCAAGAATCACATAGTTTTCAGAATAAAACATAATCCCAAAACTATTAAATAACTAACATGCAATAAACTTTTAGTCCTAATAAACACAACAAACAAACAAATGGAATTAATGCTAAACAAATAACAATCTTATACTTTTAACCACCACATAATGTAGTCAACGTGTATAAATTCTTATACGTCTTTTTAGAAGTGAGTCGCGCAATAAGTATCTCAAATCCAAAAATAAATATTATTCTCAATGACATTACTCATTTTGAATTACCCTAGACCAGCTCAAATAGGTCAATGTTCATCCTCTTATCGAACAAGATGGTAATTAATCAAACAACATATTAAAGAACCTAATTTCCCTTAATAATTGTCAAATAACAATTCAAATAAATAGAGTAATAAGTTATATGAGCTTTTGTAGCTCGAATATGTATTTATACAATGTTTTCCAATAAAGTAATAAATACACACTTATTGCATTTATATATGCAACATAAATACATGATCCACAAAGTATCAATATATAATGTACAACTAAATTATGGAGAACCTATTTTTCTCAAAGTTTTTATCATATCCGTGAGCCTTGTCCTTCGAAAAGTTGTCCTTGATGAAGTGGGGTTAGCACCATTTTGACCGTTTACAATATATGTCATAAGTCAATGTCAATAACTGCACAAATTATTAACTTAAATATAATACAAAAATATATTCACCATAAATTTATATTACTTAAATATAAATATATAATTATCACATAAATAATTAACTCAAAATATATTACAAAAATATGTATTTATACCCATAGATATAAAATAAGTTAATTATTTAATAAATAATTGGCTATATTAAATATATAACTAAAATATATTTAATATCAAATCTATATTACATAAACATAAATTTCACATGAAATATCACATAGATAATTAATAATTTACATATATATTACTAAAATATATTTATTAAATTATACAACTTAAGTATAATTATAGTCAACATATATTAAAATTAACTTAGGGAATTTAGTTGTATTTTTCAAATCTATTATATTTATGTAACTTATACATAATCACGTGAATTTGATTTTTCTAAATTAATCAACAAATGAAAAATTTCAGAAAAATTCACCATTAGGTCTTAAATACAATTCCTAACATAGTAGAAATTCTTATAAATATTTTCTATAACTTTTATAAATTTATTTATACAAAATAAATCAAAAACTCACTTTTCTGGGCCTCAAGAAATTCTAAAAAAACTATTATTAAATCCCAAAAATATGAAAGTGGTAGGGTAGGAGATAATTTGGAGCAAAATGACATTGTTTTCGGCCTAAAATATAAAATACAGCATGCACCACTAGGAGATCGCCACATAACATGTTTAAGTTGACTAGTCAATTGTTTGACTTTGACTGCCACATGACAATCATCCACTGGCTGTTCAGCCCCCTGGTTGACCATGCCACATGGCATATTGCGTGGACACACGGTTTGACACATGGCAAAAATTAATTAGCCTATGTGGCTTTGACCTCAATATGGTGAACTGTTACAGTAAAGGTCAACTATTGTTATTGAGTGGAAGAGGACAAAATGTTGTTTCTGGCTACTGTTCTTAAGTGTTGCAATAGATTGCTTCTGACGGTTCCCAAAAATGTTGCAACAGATCACTATCACCACGATCCATGAACCGTCGCGCATAATGGCTGTCACAAAAAGAAAACGTTGCACTTTTGATTTGCAACGGATTCTGCAACGGACGCAGAATCCCTTACAGAATGTAGAAAAATGAATTCTTCTTTTAAATCATTTTGAAAACGATTCCGGCATCCGACTAGACCCCTACTAAGGTTTTTCGATGTCCCGAGTGCATTGAAATAGTTCATTTTACAAAAAAAACAAACAAAAACTCTTCATTTACCCAAATAGATGTGAAAAATGCAACTTTTTTCCGGTGAAAGTGACGTAAACAAGGGAAATTTCTAACACATCAAAAATTTTATGTCATAAAACACTGTAACTTCTGTAAAGTTACAGAAATTTGCCGTTTTACTTATCAAAAATAATTTTTTTTCCAAATTAATCCATAAAAGCACGTTTTCATTTCCATTTTTCATATCTTTGAATGTGAAATTCCCGAGAATTACATTATAACAATTCGAAAACACAAAAAATTTTCAGAAATATTTCAGAGAAGAGCACACAATATAATCATCAAAACATACAATCATCGCCAAAAATACCCCGCTCTTGATACCAATGATGAAAACCGAAAGAATTAGAAATGAATTCGTACCTTTTTTGGTGCTCGGGATCGTAAACTTGATTAAGGGAATGCCAAGTCATTGACTAACCCACGTTATGTCGGGATTAAGTCGTTTTCCACAACTTCTACAAGATTTCGGCAAAGAATGATGGATGAGATGAGTTCTCAGTGTTTCCGGGAGAGAGAATGTGTTGGTATGTATATGAAAATGGAAAAATGAAATTTTTCCACACATGAGCCCTTAAACTCTTGATTATTTGCATTTAAATCCTAAAGTTTAATAACTTCTCGATTAAGTCCTTCGACTTATTTAATTCTTCAATTTAATTTAATTACCTAAATTGGATCAGATCCTTTGACCCAATTGATCCGCTCACGGGCAGACCGGATATTTCCAACAGTTTGTAGAATAAAAGGCATTGTGAACAAGGTTTAAATTAAAACAAACTACCATAAGAATAAAATTATTTAACTCTAGCATGCTCTATATGAGCTCAAAACCGAAGGGATTCAAAATATCTTTCAAACACAAATCAACTCCTTCGTAAAACCATAAAAAATAAGAATTACTCGGTACGAATTTAGATAACACAAAAATTTGAAAAACAATCAAGAATGTAAAATTAAATTCAAATTAATATTTCCAGCACAATGTAAAACACAAATTGTGTAAAACACAAATATCACATACCGTGAATCAACCAATTCCAGTTGAATTTTGAACTGATATGTTTCTCACAACCTTCAATTCCCAAATATAAACAAAAGATTGATACTCATATATTTATAAAACAGTGGCGTATCGTTTGAAAATGTTAATAGATCCCGCATTTCGTATGTTTGGCAAGGCATTATATCTTGTTGTGTAAAGAACTCAACCTTCTGGGAGTTGTTTAAATCGAACGGGAGAGTTAAAGTGGGGAACGGGGCGAGCGGATCTTTTTGGCATGATAATTGGACTGCAAATGTGTCATTATCTGTTCTTTTCACTGATCTGTATCTATTATGTAATAGAAAAAGCTGTTCGATTCGGGACGGGAGTCTGTCTATTTCTGAGGGAGCAGCATTATCTAGGCCTTTTTGGAAACGTAGTCTAAGGATTACTAGTAGGGAGAGGTGCTCCCAGATGCGTAATTGGATTTCCCAAGTCTGCCCTGCTGTTTTTGATGGGGACGGGGCTGTCGGTAACAGGGGGCAGCAGCCACACGTTGGGTCTCAGGTGGTGGCAGATAGATTTGAATGGGATCTGGAAGCTAATAAGGTATTTTCAGCTGCATCTTTTTGTTTAGGGTCCTATAGGTCGCCTCAAAGGACTACGCCGGAAACGGATTATATGGTGGTTTGGAATGCGTGTCTTATTCCTAAAGTCAAATTTTTTGGCTGGTTAATGTTACATAGACGCCTCCCAACGAAAGTCTTTCTGGTTTGTCGCGGATGCCAAGCTGTATTGAATGACAAGTGTCCGTTTTGTGATGAATCCGAAACAATTGATCATGCTTTGTTTCACTGTTTGGGTAGTTATCGTATATGGGTTCAAGCTTTTCTGTTACTAGGGATTTCGGTAACAATGCCATTCAAGGGGGCTGATTTTCTTGTAGTATGGCGAGCGCATTTTTCCTCAGGGATTGGACAGGAGTTTGGTACGGCTTTATGGTTTATGATTGCGTGGGCTATTTGGAAAAGGCGGAATAAGTTCGTGTTCGAGGGTGTCTTAAGCACAGATGATCTCTTGGGGGCAAGCATTCATCTATGCTGGTTCTTTTTCAAGTATCGAAGACGGAATCTTAATTTTGTTGTTTCTGATGTATTTAACTGTCCAGATTTATTTCTAAGCTGTAACTAGCTAGGTGGCATCAGTTGGCCTATTCATTGTATAGTCATACCTCGGGATCGGATCCCATATCCGTATCACCTTTAGGCTGTATCCTTGTTCACTGACGCTCTCATCTTGTGAGCGGTCTTTGGATTGCATTAATAAAGAGAGGTAGGTGTTTTGTAGGTAAGCGGGGGCATCAACCTAGTTGGGACGCCCGCCCCGAAATTTTCACCTATCTCGATCCTTTTCCTTCTGGGGAAACACAATGTTTCTCCGGGGGGTTTTCAAAAAAAATAAAACAGTGGCGTATAACACCAAAACATGATTGCATATGTCCCCTTCTAATTTGAAACACTAATAAATTAGCAGAAATTATTGTTATCAATAGGAAATATGGCAAGTTGGGTATTTCAAAAGTGATACATTAACAAATCAAATCAAATTAATACATACGCATATGTATTAAAATCTCTTCAAAAACAAATCAACAGCCATAATAAAAGCTCATCTCACACCAAATATAACATTATTTCTATTTCAAATAATTCAAGATAGATTTGGATATGGGCACTAAACCGGGTTCACCAATAATAAAAACAAAACTTAATTTGCATTTGGCTAACAATTAGAAAAGTAACCAAATAAATAAATATTTGAGTTTGATTTTTCCCTATTCAATTTGGGAGTGTCAATCTCGTTGGCATGTCCGCCTCATCGAGTTTTCTAGTCCTCACCTTCAACCGAAACATAACTTTAATTAGTAGAAATCATATAGAAATATAATGAAATTTATAAATAAAGTTTAAAGTAACGAAAACATTGATAAGCTGAGTCATGTCGAACGACACTGTCCTTAAAGAATACTTGTAGTGCCTCCCAGGATTGAACAATCTCTTCAACCAGTTAGTTGGATCTGGAACAGAAATACGAAAAAATATCCAAAATATATTTGTAAAGGACTATTAAGCATGGACACTCCGAAACATGGAGTGTCCTCGTGTCGGACACGTATCAGACATCGACACTCTACGGACACTCATCGGACACGTTTCCAACACTCTAAATTTCAAACGGACACTCCACGTAGGTTGGACACTTCCTGAACACACCTCGGACACTCCACGTAAGAGTTTATGAATCTTCTTTATGGAGATATGTGACAAAAATAGAAAAAGTAGTGGGGGTGGGGTAATACAACATTTAAATGCAACAATGTGGGCGAGAAAAGTAAGGGTCATACACTAGATTAAAGCACATTTGTTGCACTTAGGTGGTAAAGGTATTGACATGTGCAATAAAGTAACAAGACATTGAAATAACAACTATTTTGAATTTCGTTTTATTGTTTTTTAATTGATCATATCACTATTATGGATGATATGAATTTTATTATATATAAATATTTATGTTTGAAAATTTATTGTAGTTACCGCGTCCTAGCCGTGTCCAAATGCAATTTTTTTTTGAAATTGTCATGTCTGTGTCGTGTCGGACACTCGAGGCGTATCCATGCAAGGTAAAGGAGAATAATTAAATTTGGTAGAGAATTAATAGAATGAAGCAAAATCATTTTGTCACTATTTTTGCAAAAAAAACGAACACTTAATTCTATAGGCAAAATAAAATAGTTTGATATGATATCCAACCTTAATTTCAGTTCCCAAAAACAAGGACTAATTGAAGAAATCAAGGCTAATATTGTAGCCAAAGAATAGGCATAATTAAGAACCAACACAGTATGACCATTTCAAAAGTATTTATTAAATGAGAAAAAAATTATAAATATATCTATTATATATAGTTATTTACCACCGGTAAGTAACATAGGATATAACTTCTTTGGAAATAATTGCAAAATTTCCAACACTTCCGACATCAAATTAACTTTCGTTTTCTGTCTGAATATTGCTTCCCTCTAAAGAAGAACAATGGGGAAAAATAACACAGAACTCCCACTTCTGGGGGTTGATTTTTCACGTGATAAGAAGAAGAAATCCTGGATTCGAAAACTTGTGTTGGTTTTTCTTGGATTCTTGGCAATTTCAAGTTAGTTTCTCATTTCCTTTCTCTCTCTCTTTTTTAATTGTCCATCTAGTTCACTGGAGCTTTGCTCTGACTACGTCCAGATCCGACCCGGGTCGCGCACCTGGCTGTGGTGGGTCAGTCTCCTAATAAGGATTTTTTTGCATTCACTGGGACTCGAACTCGAGACCTTGCTTAAGCCATACCCAGTCGCTTACCACTTGGACCAACCCTTATTGGCACCTTTATCTGTTTTTTGATGTTTTACTTTAAAAATCAAGTTCTCAAATTTTTGGGTTCTCCAATTTAGAAACTGGGTAGTTTCCAAGTTGTTGAATTTTTTACGGTGGGATATAAATCTGATGTTTAGTTGGGTTTATGGCCACTTATTTCTCCAAGAAGAGTTTTAGATTTTCAGCTTTTATTTTGGAAGATTAAAGTCTTCATAGTCATAAGATCAAGGGCATGTTTAACTCGTAAATTTTTTATTGAACAACATATTTTTGCATTAGACAAAAGATTTTGACTCTTAATACTAGTTAATTAAGGTGTACTTGCTATTGATTTCCCTGTGTCAAAATCTATTGTCATAAGGATTAAGAAAAGCTTGAAAATGGAGCTTTTCAGGACAACAACCTGAAAAAGCAATCCCGAACTGGTCATAAATGGAGCTAAACTATTCAAAAAGACTTGTGATTGTTTAATTTTGATGAGTATATTAGATAAAGGTCACATATGTAAATTTGTTGTTGCTGACAAGTTTACAAAAATGCTAAGCAAAAGGGTTTAAACTTAAGTTGTAGGCCTAATATATGGAGGGGATTTATATTTACGGGACCAAAGAGGTTTTAAGGAGAGGATTGAGAATAATGATGCTGAAATTGTGGAGTCCGAGGTAGGTGTTGTTGCAGCTGATGACCGACGATGCTCGAAAATTGGGGCGGAAATACTACGAGAAGGAGGGCATGCGGTCGATGCAGCAGTTGCAACAACATTGTGTGGCGGTGTTGTTAATCCCACGGAGAGTGGAATAGGGGGCGGCGCTTTTATGGTTGTCAAGTCTTCTTCTGATCTTAAAGGTCAAGCTTTCAATATGAGAGAAACGGCTCCTCTAGCATCTTCAAAGGTTCATACTTATTTATTTCTTTTGAGTTCTCTTTTAACTCAAGGCTTAATGCATCAAGACCTCTCTTAATTTGGCTCTAAACGCTCATTTGCACTATGAACTTTCTATCGTTCTAAATAACCCTTGAGCTTGTTTAGAGCGCACCTCCTAACCACTGAATGCCACGTGTCATCTTCTGGTTGGCGAGAAAAAAATCAGAAAAGATGACACATTTGAAAAAGTCAAAGTAACTAGAAGCTGACATGTGGCGTTCATGAGGCAAATTGGTGCATTTTTTTATATGTTCAAGAGGGTAATTGGAACTTGAAAAAGCTCAAAGGAAAAATGAGTGTTTAGGACCAAGTTGACGGGTTCCGATGAATTAGGCCTTAATTTACTTGTTTTATTTTGTATATTGAATCAAGTTCATGTAATGAATGAATTTGAGTTCTTTTTGCAATTTTCTTAAATGTAATTGTAAAAAGTAGAATATGTATGCAAACAACATTGATGACAAGTATTCGGGGCCACTCTCGATCGCAGTTCCAGGCGAGATTGCTGGCCTTCACAAAGCTTGGTTACAACACGGCCGCTTGCCTTGGAAAAAATTATTCCAACCCGCCATAGAACTTGCAAAAGACGGCTTCATTATCCTCCCTTATCTTGGGCAAGTCATAGCTGAATATACCGAAAAAATCATCGACGATCCTGGATTACGGGCTGTATTTGCACCGAATGGCAAGTTGTTACAAACTGGGGATACATGCTACAATGTAGAACTAGCCAATAGTCTCGAGACAATCGCCGAGCAAGGGCCACAAGCCTTCTATAATGGAACTCTCGGCGAAAATTTAATTGAGGATGTTAGAAAAGGGGGTGGGTTGTTAACAATGGATGATCTTAATAATTACAAAGTGGATATAACTGAAGCCACGACTGCAGATGTTATGGGTTATACCATTTATGGAATGCCGCCCCCTTCAGCAGGGACACTCGGGTTAGCAATGGTGGGCGATTTCATCGTTTTCCTCTTCAATTTTCGGTAGTTTCGTTTTTTTGTTATGTTTTGTAGGGTCTAATGGTCATGTAAATCAGGTTCTAAACATATTGGATAGCTATGGAACTCAAGATGCTGTAAAGGGAGATCTAGGTTTGCATCGGTTAATCGAAGCGTTGAAACACATGTTCGCTATTCGAATGAACTTGGGTGACCCGAAATTTGTAAACATAAAGACTTATATTACCCAAATGCTTTCCCCTTCTTTTGCTGCTCAAATTCGAAGAAAAATAGTCGATAACACTACATTTCCTCCCAAGTATTACATGGGCAGGTATTAGCTAAACGATTTAAACAAAAATTTATCGCCTAGTCATCATAGACTCGTAATTATCTAAAGCTATTAGTTAATAATCTACAGATGGAGTCAGCTTAGAGATCAGGGAACTAGCCATTTCTGTATTGTTGATGCTGATCGAAATGTTGTATCAATGACAACATCTATAAATTACAGATTTGGGGCTGGAATTCTCTCTCGTTCTACAGGCATTGTGCTCAATAACCAGATGGACGATTTCTCTTCACCTACTGAAATTACCCCCGACATGCTTCCCCCAGCTCCCACAAATTATATCGAACCCAAGAAGAGACCTTTGTCTTCTATGTCCCCTATAATTGTCACCAAGGTACGGCTTTTACTGCTTTACGATGTATTTTTGCCAACTGTAAGATATAGGACCTTAATTGGTGATTTTGTTCTATGATCGGTGCAGGACGATCAGGTGGTAGGGGTTTTAGGCGGGAGTGGCGGAATGCGCATCATTCCAGCAGTAGCACAGGTTTTTATTAACCATTTTATGTTGGGGATTGAACCTTTAACAGCAGTTCAAAGGGCAAGGATCTACCATATGGTAATTTATATTGTATATTTTATTTACCTTTTAAACTTTTAAACTGCGAAGAGACTGTTGACTCGTCCTTGTTTCTTTTATCTGCAGTTAATCCCGAACACCGTAATGTATGAGAACTTGACTCTTATTGATGGCAAGCACATCGAACTTGCCGGGGAAACAAAGACGTCATTGAGGGGAAAGGGGCACGAACTGAAGGCAATGCCAAACGGCGCTGTTGTGCAGCTTATCGTTCAAAACCTCGAAAACCTAATCGTCAAGGACAAAGAAAACGGGAGAGATTCTTATGGGAACCAAATTTTGCATGGACTGCTTACTGCAGTAAGTGATCCTAGAAAGGATGGGCGACCAGCTGCTGTCTAAATATAGCTTGTGAAAGGAGAGATATTAGCAGAGTGACAGAATCCACATGTTAGTGTGTGACAGTGTACGCAATGCTACTGTAATAAAAATCTTTGTACTTGTACCACTGTTTTAAAATTCCCCGCCTAGGCCTTGCCTAGGCAATATTTTGGAGCTTGCTGCCTAACTTTTCATTCCTATGGCGCTATCAGGCGCTAGGCCAATTTATTGCCGCCTAGTCTAATTTTTTCCGCCTAGGCGATGCCTAAATTTGATTTTTTATGATACCGATATTTATAATAATCATAGTTTACCATCAAAAAGTAATTTAGTTGGTAAAACTAAAGTAATTAAAGTGTTTACACAATAAAATTGTCATTTTGAGTCTCAAACCAAGAAACAATATACTCTATACCACAAATATGAAAGTCCCTACCATTCAACTAGCACATAGCGATTTTTAAAGCATGATATAAATTATGTTTTTGATATTTTATATTATTATAATTTATTTTCTATTTAAATTTATATTTTTATATATCAATAAATATTTAAAGAATAAAAAAATCCTCCTAGATCGTGTCTAGGTTTTGCCTAGGCCCCACCCCAGGCCCCGCCTAGGCGTTTTGAAGCCCCAACCGCCCGACTAACACCTAGCGCTTTTTGAAACATTGAATTGTACACATTTGACATGTAAATTAACAGAGAAAGATTCATCATATAACATATGTATAAGTGTTCGATGAATGGAGTTCAGTTGTACAACCTGAATTTGGACTTAAATACTTTTTTGGGTCCCTTTAGGTGTCTGACCTATTGAAATTGCCTAATTGGTGCCTGACGCCTATTTGGTACTTCATGTATTCAATATTTGCGTAGCTGGTGCATGACCTATTAAATTTTAGTACATTAAGTTCCCATCTAACAATAAAACACTAAAAACGTGAAGTACGTTCAACATCATTTAGAGCATGAATATGTATGCATAGAATTGTCTGACCCTCAATGATCTCTAAAGTTATCGCACTAAAATTTGACAGTGAGGTACCAAATAGGCGAAAAGTTAATACGTCGGATACCAAATAGGCAATTCAAATAAGTCAAACACTAAAAGGGCAATTGAGTTATACAACGTGACCCAAAAAGGTATTTGTGTCCCTAAATTTGCCAAATATATGAACCAAAATCACAAGTTCTTCATTTACTAATGGAAGAATTTTTATGCATTTCTGAGCTTAGTGTACAGAACGCAAGACCACGAATAAAAACGCAAATTCATGCGAAATACACTTATTGATTTACTCTACAATCAATTTTTTCATGATGTTTTATCCATGAGCTGTATAGGGGCCAGGATATTAGCTTTGCTTGTTTCAACAACGCAGCCATTCATGACCATCTCCTCTAGCATAAAATGCGCATTTTCTAAATGGAACTTGATGTCAGACTGAAGGAAAGAAATAGACATTTCAAAGTCTAATCAAATACTGAGCTAATATTGTATTCAAAACATAAGGAATTTGGAGGCACAGGCAAGAATCCAGAAAAAAGAAGATGTACCACATTGCCAAAATGACAGTCCATGGTTTCAACCAAGAGATGTATGAATTCAAGAATTGCAAGCTCATTCTGTGAAAAGCAAAAGAAAATAAGTGAATTTAAGCTCAATTTCAAGATAAGCATACATTAAGAACCTAGAAGCATAGTTGTTAGGGTGCTAGGCGTAGCCTAGGCGCTAGGGTGCCAGGCGCACCTCAAGGCGGTATGCTAGGCGCAAAAAGTGAAGTTAAATGCAATAACAATGCTAGAAAAAGAAATAAGGGAATTGTTAGATGTGCATATGTATGTAAAATTTACATATTGCATTAGGAATATCTAGCCTTGAGTTAAGCTAGCCTTGATAGAAATTGAATATCTAGCCTTAAATTATTGTTAAAACTCTTAAAATAGGTGGACAACACATATTAAAGTAAGTTAAAACCTTCAAAAATATAAGTCTTTTTGAGGCGCGCGCCCAAGGTACGCTACCTTGCCTGAGATATGGCGAGGAGCTCCTTTAACAACTATGCCTAGAAGGACTTGTAAGGTTAAAACAAAAAATTAAGGCAAAGGACATCTTGAAACGCCCTGAATTTTTATTGATTTCAGTTAACCCCTAACAATCTTTTCAACTCATTTCAAAAAATATAGGGATACAAAATTTGTGAAAAGTAGAAGATTTTTAAGTTGACTGGCGATATTTGAATCATACTTCCTATTCAAAGTTGTAAGTGTTCTGTAACTATATATGTAAATTAAATCTTTGATCTAGTCTCACATGTCTGCAAAAATTGCGTCAAATTTTCAAGTTTGAGGTTAACAGTAGAATAACATTGCCAAATTTGTGAAATACACGATCCGTGGGGCTTAACTGTAGTTGGATCATCCAATGGCTACAAATAAGAACTAACCCTAGCAATTCATAACATATGAAACTATGACTGCAAACAGAATTGAAGTTTTTCCTTGCTAATATTAAGTTTAGGATCTCTAATACATAAACATTCAAGAACACATTATCGGAATCAACAAATATGAAAATGAACAATTGACGCCAAAATTAAGAATCGCTATGCAAAGGATAATTCAACAAACTGAGGAATCGCAAAGGAAGAACTTACTTCATCATTGTCAACGCCAAAAAGGAAAAACAACGAGGCATAGCGCCTGTAAACAATTTTGTAATTGCGGTGCTCCGCGAAAGAACACTGTCGTTCAAATTCAAGTTAAAAAAAAAAAATTAATTTCACGATCTGTAATCCATAGTCATCAAAAAGAAGATTAAGATACAGAGAAACGAAATACAGGATTAATTGAATAAACGGAGGACACATTCGATAACGTAATGGAGTGAAAGAGGAAAACCTGTTGGTCGGTACGGGCGAGGCATTTGCGTACAATTTCACCCTCGAGAGCACGGCGTTTTCAAGGGTGAGCCATTCGTAGTATTGAGCTAACGAGTTTGGCCCTGCTTGTTCACCATTCAAATGAATCTGATCCCCATTTCCCCTTCTTCTTCTTCTTCTTCGACAATGAAGGGGGTCTTTTTGTTGTGCGTTTACAGATGATTAGATCCAACTACTATTTGGCCCAAACGGTGTTATTAGAAACGGGCCCCGTTTATATACAACTGAATAGATCACTCGAAAGTAATGTGATATTCATTCCGAACACACCCTATTGCAATCGTGCTAATAACGTGCTATAAAGAGCTTGAAAACGCATCATCAAGTTAAGATATTCTGGGCCCTGTTTATTTACAAGCTAAATAATTCATTCGAGTGCGATGTGAGATTCATTTTGAATAGTATTATGAAAAGTTTGTGAATGCCCTTTTCGTGTGTACTTGGCCAAGTTTTTTTTTGCAATTAAAAATTGTGGTTTTCTCTACCCCACTTTTCAAAGACTTATTTCTTATGGAGCAAACTTTCAACTATTGATTTTCAACTAGTCATTTTTATCACTAGTACTTTAGATATGCCCTTGGCCAAGTTATATGGTGGTAATCGGTCTTTTAAAAGCGCGCGGCACTGATCAGGCGATCAGGGCTTTTAGGGGCCTGAACAGGGCCTAGGCGGATATGCATTTTTTATTTTTTCTGATATTTATTGATACATAAACATATAAATTCAACTAAAATAAATAATAAAAAAATTAAATATTAAAAAAATAATTTAGACCGTGTTTTAAAAATGAAAACGAGACTTATAAGTGAGAATACTTGGATGTACTTTCGTTTTTTGTAACAAGTTGAGGATGTTGTTGATGCATTAAACCTTGAATTAATAATGTGTAACATGGAGCTCTTTCAAAAATTGCTAGTGTCTCGGCTCCTAGGGTGGATCAAAGATGGTGAAGGTTTCAGTTATACCTTCGGTGATGGCAAATGGAAGTTGTCCAAGGGTTCAATGACAGTTGATCGAGGCAAGCTGTGTTGCTCGTTGTGTAAGATATACTTTAGAGTATTTTATGGTGATATATATGCAGCTAAAGAGAAGAATTCTCCCAACTTGTGGCATCAAAGATTGGGACATATGATGGATAAAGGGATAAAGCACCTAGTAGGTAAATCCCTCATTCCTATGGATAAAACTATTTCCATTGACCCTTGTGAGCACTGTTTGCAGGAAAACAAAATAGGCCTCATTTGGGGAAAATCTACAAAGAAGGAAGGTAAATTGGAGTTGGTTCACTCCGATGTTTGTGGTCCTTTAGATGTGGAGTCTATTGGTGGCAATAGATATTTTGTCACATTTATTGATGATGCAACTTGAAAGACTTGGGTCTATTTGTTGAAGCAGAAAAGTTAAGTGTTTGAGACTTTTTAGAAGTTTCATGCCATGGTGGAAAGAGAGATTGGTGGAAAGTTGAAATGTCTCCGATTAGACAATGGTGGTGAGTATACCTCTAATGCATTTAAGGTTCATTGCTCACAGCATGGCATTAGATATGTGAGGACAGTTCCGGGTACTCCACAACCCAATGGTTTAGCTGAAAGGATGAATAGAACCATTATGGAGAGGGTGAGGTGTTTGCTAAGAATGTCTAATCTTCCTAATACATTTTGGGCTGAAGTAGTAAACACAGTGACTTATTTAATTAATCACTCTCTATCTGTTCCTCTTGGTCTTGACATTCCAGAAAGGGCATGGAGGGGTAACAATCCCACTTTTGCACATTTGAGAGTCTTTGGATGTAAGGCATTTATGCATGTGCCGAAAGAGGAGCGATCAAAGCTTGATTCTAAGATGAAACCATGCATTTTTGTTGGCTATGGTCATGAAGAGTATGGCTATAGAGTCTATGATTTAGAGAAGAAGGAAGTAGTGAGGAGCAGGGATGTAGCATTCTTGGAGCATGAGAGAGGTGCTGAGTTTCTAAGTAAAAGGTATAATTCTACCACAGAATCTTCTTTTGATACTACTGATGTTCCTCTTGTGTCTAGTCCTTCTTGTGTTGAGCAGCCAACAGGTGAGAATGTTGAAGCAAGATCTGACAATGTTGAGGAACAACTGATTAGTGTTGATGATACACCAGAACTTGTTGATGCTGATATGCATGACTATGAGAATGTTCAATTTTATGATGCTCAATATGAAGAGGTTCATGAGCGGGGGGAGCCGTCAGCCCCATAGGATGAACAAGCAGAAGTTCGAAGATCATCTAGAGAAAGAAGGCTATCTACAAGATATCTAAGCTCAGAATTCATTCTTGTCATAGAAGATGGAGAACCTGAAAGCTTTCAGGAAGCGTTATCTAATGAAGACAAAGGGTCTTGGTTGAATGCTATGAAAGAAGAGATAGATTCCTTGAGGAAGAATGAGACTTATGAGTTGGTGAAGTGTCCAAAAGATAAGAAAGTCTTGAAAAATAGGTGGATTTTTAAGAACAAGAAAAATGTCGATCAGAGTGTGAAGTGGAAAGCTAGATTGGTGGTCAAGGCATGCAATCAGAAAAAGGGGATTGATTTTGACTAGATTTTCTCCCCAGTTGTGAAGATGGCTTCTATCAGAACCGTTTTGGGTTTAGCTACTAGTCTTGACTTGGAGTTGGAGCAGCTTGATGTGAAAATAGCTTTCTTGCATGGTGATTTGCAAGAGGATATCTACATGGAGAACCCACAAGGATTTGAGGGAAAGGGAAAGGAAACGTTTGTTTGTAAACTAAAGAAGAGTCTTTAAGGGCTGAAGCAGGCACCAAGGCAGTGGTATCGAAAGTTTGATTCTTTCATGACAACCAATGGTTATAAGAGGACATTGGCTGATCCTTGTGTGTATTTCAGACAGTTCCTAAATGATAAATTCATCATTCTTCTGTTGTATGTAGATGATATGTTAATTATTGGACATGATGCAGATATGATTTGGGATTTGAAGAAGAGTTTGTCAGAATCATTTGCAATGAAAGATTTGGATCTAGCTAAGTAGATTTTGGGCATGGAGATAGTTCGTGATAGAAAGGCTGGCAAGTTATGGCTGTCACAAGAAAAGTATATTGAACGCATCCTTGAAAGGTTCAATATGAAAGATGCCAAGCCAGTTAGTCAACCATTAGCGGCTCATTGCAGGTTGAGTAGAAGAACTTGTCCGAAAACACAGGACGAGAAAGAAAGGATGTTATCTGTTCCTTATTCCTCTACTGTTGGTTCTTTGATGTATGTTATGGTTTGTACTAGGCCAGATATTGCCTAAGCTGTTGGATTTATCAGTCAATTTTTGTCCAATTTGGGTAAAGTTGACTGGGAAGCAGTGAAGTGGATATTCAGATACTTGCGTGGTACCTCAAAACTTAGTTTGTGTTTTGGAGGTGGAAAACCGATTCTTGAAAGGTATATATATGCTGACATGGCTGGTGATTTAGATGGAAGAAAGTCTACCTCATGTTTTGTGTTTACATTTGCAGGGGGAGCTATTTCTTAGTAGTCTAAACTTCAAAAGTGTGTAGCATTCTCTACTATAGAAGTAGAGTATGTAGTAGCTGTGGAAGCATGTAAAGAGCTGATTTGGCTAAAGAGATTCCTTCAGGAGCTGAGTTTGAAGCGAACACTAGTACAAAAAAGGTCATTGTGGAAGGTTATTTTAGGCCTATTAGGACGGTTTCAAATCGTCCATAAAGGTCGTGACGCGAATGATCGGGCTTATTGCGGACGATTTTGAACCGTCCGTAATAAGGATCATTGTGGACAGTTTTTTAAGAAGAACCATCCGCAATACACCGACAAAAATGGGCCCTGAACCAACAGGAAAGGTGCGACTCTATTGGCCCTTTTTGTACTAGTGAAAGCGAGTATGAAGTATTATGTGATAGTCAGAGTGCTATGGATTTGAGCAAGAATACCATGTATCATTCTTGAACGAAGCACATTGACGTTAGATATCATTGGCTGCCGGATGTGATCGAGGAGAAAGAGTTGGTATTGAGGAAAGTCCGCACCGATAAGAATGGAGCGGACATGTCGACAAAGATTATTCCCGGAAGCAAGTTGGAGCTTTGTTGCAAGTTCTCCAGGATGTCATTTCGATGATGTTGATGTTGCTCTATCCTCCCCGATTTGGGCTCGAGAGGGAGATTGTTGGGGTTCTAGCCCAAATTGGTGCAAGGTAAAGTCTTGGCCCAAAAGCCCGAGATTTGGAGGCATATTTATGCTTCTTTTTTGTTGGTTTTAGGGTTTTTCATGACAGAGAGTGCAACCATTTGTGGAGAGAGAAAAGAAGAGAGGGAGAGCAAAATTTCCAGCTTCTTTCTATTCCGACCAGCTGTATTCCGTCGCCAATCTCCGGAGATCAGACCGTCGGATTGCCATGAAATTTTGTCACAATGTTTCTGACATACAACTATTTCTTTTGACCGTTGTGTTTTGAAATCGGACCGTTGGATCAGATTTTGGTGTGGGCCGAATATGGAGGAATGTTTGCTCACTTGAGGTTTCGTGTATTTTCCTCATTTTATTTGGCTTCTTCTTGTATTGTGGTGTTGTTGGTGGGTTGCAAACTCTTGTAAGACATTGTTGAGTTCTTTTCCCACAATTTATCAATAAGAGAAGTAGGGGTAGACTCCGTTATCGGTCCCGTGGTTTTACTCTTCACATCGGAGATGTTTCCACGTAAACACTTTGGTGTTGTGTGGCTTGATTATTTTCTTTGCATATTTGGTTGATTCTTGCCGTTTCTTGTTGATACTTGTTGTTGCTATTCCGCATTTGCAACTTTGAGTTTTTGGAGCTTTGTGCTGAACAATTCGGTGCGACAGGTTTATGGTACTCTGCGTGCGCATATTATTTGGTTTCTTGGTCTGTCTTCTTTGTTGATTTTTTGGAATGACGAATGGATTAATCCTACTGTGGCTGAGCAAATAGAGCTAACCAAGATGGATAGGTTACATAAAAAAGAATGTGTGGGTGATTTTCTGTCTAACGAAGGCTGGCAAGATATTCCTCCGGACATTCCGATAAACATTAGGCACCAAATATGCTCGGTTGGTGTTGTTGAAGATGAGGGAAATGCATGTTTCTGAAAGCCTGCTAGCAATGGCATATTTACGGTCAAACTTTTTTATAGGTGGCTGGAACCTAGGTTCGATAAGTGTTGCGAGGCTATGAAAATTTGGCATAAGTCGATTGCTCCTTCACATTCTCTTATCTGTTGGAAAGCTTATACTGGTTATATTGCTACTCATGATGTTTTACAAACAGAGGGGATTGAAATTGTCTCAATTTGTTCTCTTTGTACTTGTAGCTCGGAGGATAAGAACCACTTATTTGTGAGCTGCCCGTTTGTGCAACAAAAGTGGAATTCTATTGCGTACCTTTTTGGAAGAGGAGTTGACACTACGGGAGATTTAATGACTCTTCTTCTCTCGGCGTTTGACCATCATTTTAGTCCACAAGTGCAGATTTTGTGGAATGCGGGAATTGTCAACATTGTTTGGCTGATTTGGAGTGCTAGAAACCGTATGATTTTAGACAATGTGAGGCCGAACATCAATTTAGTTCTGCAGTCGTTATGGAATGTCTTGCGGAGAACGGATAGCTTTCTTTTTGGTTTCACATGGAACTCGGCTAGAGAGATCGCTTTACTTCGGAAAATCTCATTTGCGCCGTGAGTGAGAAAGGCCCCTTGGATTATCCTGGTGCGCTGGAATCCTCCACCTACTGGCTGGATTAAGGTTAACACCAATGCCACTTGTGATGGGATGCCTGGTCGGACAGGATGTGGTGGTATTTTCAGAAATCATAACGGCTTGGTTTTACACTGCTTCTCATTTCCTTGGGATGACTCTTTTTCTTTTATTGCAGAGTTGAAAGCAGCAACGTTTGCCATTGATCTTGCTTTATCTCGCAATTGGAAAAAGTTATGGCTGGAAAGCGATTGAATATTTGTTGTCATGGTTTTACGTGAGCGGAATTGGCATATACCTTGGTCACTTTGGATAAGTTGGAGGCGTTGTTTAACACAACTTTGATCGATGTCTTTCATGGTCTCTCACATCTTCCGGGAAGGCAATAGAATGGTTGACAAGCTTGCTACTCATGGTCGGATTTCAGAAATGGACAATTTTTGGAATGAAGCACCGGTTTTCTGCAGGGCTTTGATATTGCAGGATACATGGGGATGGGCCAATTATCATTTTTGCTAATTTTTTGTTTTGTTTCTTTGGTGATCGAAGCAGGATTAGTTCTACTTTTGAGTGGCCGAAGCCTGTTTCGATTTCTAACACTCTTCGAACTTTGTACTTTTCTTTTTCATTTTAATAAAAGAGGGTGGGTGTTTTGTAGGCAAGCGGATGAGCCAACCTAGTTGGGTAGTCCGCCCCGAAATTTTCACCCGCTTCAACCTTTTTTCCTTCTGGTAGGACACACTATCCCATCGGGTGTTTTTCAAAAAAAAAAATATTAATTTGCCGCAAGTATGACCTGTACAGCAAGAGCAAGGTTCATGTTAATGTTGATGAGGTAAAACCATATTATCAATCTCTCATTGACAAGGTATATCCTATTAAAGCCCCGTTTTTTTGGACTGCAATTTTATAAACTAAAGTGAACTGAACTTATTTTGGTGTAAATTTATAACTACGCATAGTTGAACAGAATGGAACTGCGGTGGACTGAACTAAACAGACCTGAAGCAGTCTGAACTGAACTGAATTGAAATCCAAGAGGACAAGGCCTAAATATTGATTTAAATCATTAATGTGCTTAATTAACAACTAATTAAAAATATTTAGTTATTTATAGATTTTATTTAGTTCACTAATTGTATGCAATTTGCTATTTTATTTGCAGTATTTTTTAGCAAAGCTTAGGTGGTAAAAAGGTAACTGATGGCCGGAAGAGACCGTAAATGTTGCCGGAGAATCAAATTGGATGGCCGGGGATGGTGCTTTTTGATTAGATAATATTTTTGCTTTTAATCATTTTATATATAATCATATGTAATAAATTGTTCCTGCTTTACACAAAATTATAATGGAATGGAATGGAAGTGCACAAACTATAAGAAATAGAATATATTGGAAAGCAAGAGAGGATGCAAGTATAATATTTATATTTCTCTTGCATGAATTACGAACAACAAGTCTATATTTATAGACTATTACAAGAAAATGTAGAGACTTGAGTTATAGAATTGATTGTGTATGTTATGGACATTAATACAAATAACTACATGTAACATCTCAATAACTACATGTAACAAGGATTTGGATTCTCTAAAGTTAGAATTTGGAAAAATAATACATTTTAGTTAATTTTAACCATTCACTTAATTTTAATGGTTGAGATTTAATTGTACTGTAGGCCCCATAAACTATTAAAACTCAATCTCAACCATTAAAACTCAATGGATGGTTGAGATTTACTGAAATGTACAACTTTATCAATATACAACTTTAGAAAATCCTAACCATGTAACATCTCCATCATAATATTTGCATATTATTTTAACACTCCCCCTTTAATGTCCATTTTGCAAATGGGACATTGCCTCGTTAAAAATCTTACCAAGGAAAACTATGTGGGACAAAATCGATGGATAAGGGAAAAGAGTACAACGTTTGCTCCCCTGTTCGCAAGACTATTGAAGATCTTTGAGACGACGCATTCCTATACTACAAACTAACTTCTTGAATGTTGTTGAAGGTAAGGCCTATGTGAACAAGTCTGCTAAATTGTCACAAGAACGGATTTGTTGAATGCTTATTTCACCATTCTTTTCAAGGTCATGAGTAAAGAAAAATTTAGGTGAAATATGCTTAATCCTATCTTCTTTGATGTAGCCTCCCTTAAAGTGAGCAATACATGCGGCATTGTCTTCACATATTATCATCGGATCTTCTTTAGTCACTGATTTTCCACATGCATCTCGGATATGCTTTGTTAAATATCTCAACCATACACATTCACGACTGGCCTCATGGATGGCTCTTAATTCTGCATGATTTGAGGAAGTAGCCTTGATAGTTTGTTTTGTTGATCACCAAGATATTGTCGTACTTCCATATGTGAATAAATAAACAGTATGAGATCGAGCTTTATGTGAATTAGATAAATATCTTGCATCTGCATATCCGATTAATTTTGGTTCGGGTTCACATGAATAAAATAAACTCAAATCAATAGTTCCTCAAAGATAGCACATTATATGTTTAATTCCATTCAAATGTCTTCAAGTGGGTGCGTTGTTGTATCTTGCTAATAAGTTGATGGTGAAGGCAATATATGGCCTTGCAATGTTAACAAGATACATTAACGCACCTATTGCACTAAGATATGGTACTTCAGGACCAAGAACTTCTTCATTATCTTCTCGAGGATGGAATGGATCATTTTTCACATCGAGAGATCGTACAACTATTGGATTGTTCAGTGGATGTGCTTCATCCGTATTGAATCATTTCAGGGTCTTTTTTGTATAATTGGATTGATGTAACAAAATTCCTTTATCTAGGTGGTCAATTTGTAAGCCAAGACCAAATTTTGTCTTCCCAAGATCTTTCATCTCAAATTCACTTTTCAATGATTCTATGCTTTTGGAATCTCTTCAGGAGTTCCAATAATATTTAAATCATCAACATAAATTGAAATCATAGTGAATGCACATCCTCATCTCTTTAAGAAAACACATGGACAAATTGGATCATTTTGATAACCTTCTTTCAACAAATATTCACTGAGGCAGCTATACCACATGCGCTTAGACTGTTTAATCCATATAAGGATCTTTGTAACTTTATTGAATAAAGTTCTTATTTTCCATATTTTTCCGACAATTTCAATCCTTTAGGGATTTTCATGTAAATGTTATTATCAAGCGGGCCATATAGGTATGCTGTAACAACATCCATCAAATGCATTTGTAAGTTTTTTTGCATTGCCAAACTAATAAGGTAACGAAAATTTATGGATCTACTAAAGGAGAATATGTCTCCTCAAAATCAATCCTGGGTCTTTGGGAAAAACCTTGTGGAACAAGTCTTGCCTTATATCTTACAAATTCATTTTTCTCATTTCTCTTTCTTACAAAAACACATTTATACCCCACTCGTTTAATACCTTATGGTGTTTGAACTACAGGTCCAAAAACTTTGCATTTGTCTAGAGAATACAATTCTGCCTGAATTGCACCTCGTCATTTTGGTCAATCACTTCTGTCCTTACATTCTTCAACAGTTTGTGGTTCGTGATCCATAATTTCATTCTCAATACTCATTGCAACATTATATGCAAACATAGGATCGACAACCATTGTGTCCTAATTTCATCTTTTTTCGATACTAATATAATTTATTTGAATTTCTTGATTTTCAACAATTTCAGGTGCTTGCACTTTAGGTGCTTGTACTTCTTCAGGAAGTATATTTATATTAGCATCTTTATCCTTAATATGGTTATCCTTATTGTCAACATTCTTCCCTTTTTGGGGATTTTTATCTTTTGAACCAATTGGTCATCCACACTTCTGGCGTGTTAACGTATTATTATTAGTTTGTTCTCCAGGAATTTCAATATGAATTGGCGCATTTACTGCCGGTATTGTTGGAAAACAATTATAAAATATAAATAAATACATAAATCTTCGATCTCGGTTTTCCTCTTTCCAATACGGGAGTGCCAATCTCGTCGGAATGTCCTTCTTATAGAGTTATTCCACCTCCATTTTGTTGATATGATCGCCTTATAGAGTTTCCAGTCCTCACCTTCCACCAAACAAATAAATATAATCAATAGATATTATGTAGAAATAATATTGTAGAAATATATAAACAAGTTAAAGGAAAGTAAGCACCGATACGCTAAGTCATGTCTAAGACATTGTCCTTAAAGGATACTTGTGGTTCCTCTTAGGATTAAACAGCTTCTTCAACCGATTGGTTGGATCTAGAACAGAAATGTGATTACATATCCAAAATTGAAAGAGTAGAAGAGAGAATAAAATTGTGTTGAAAAGTTGTCACAAACTTTTGAATAAAGCAATTTTAAAAAGTAAAATAAAGTATGAATAAAAGATTGTATATTTTATTCTAAGTAAAATGTGCTATGTATAGAAATACAAAGGCAGACAAATAAAAATTAAAAGCCAAACGTATACCCGTTATATGCTCCTCGAAAGTTTGTAACATATATATTAAACCTCATTAAAATACTCTTTAAATATAAATAACTGTTAATATGTATGAAAATAATTAAGCAATTATAATGAGTAGGAGTTTTACGGTTACAATACACAAAACCCTTATTTTTATATGAATATATTTTAAATATAATTATACACTATTAATTTTCTATTTTATATTTTTAAAACGCAAGCAAATATAATTTCTTTTGAAATAACCCCAATATTTTTCCAACAAACCCCCATTTTTTTTAAAAGAAATTTTGAAAATAAAGAATATTCTGGATATCTCAGGTTTGACATATAATGCATGGTATTGGTATCTTTTGGACTATGAACCAATACTTGATATGTAAAATTTAACTTATGGAATATTTGGTGAAACATATAGTTTCTATGAACCAAATAAGCACTATTGTAAGATAGGCGTTGTTTAACACAACTTCGATCGATGTCTTTCATGGTCTCTCACATCTTCCGGGAAGGCAATAGAATGGTTGACAAGCTTGCTACTCATGGTCGGATTTCAGAAATGGACAATTTTTGGAATGAAGCACCGATTTTCTGCAGGGCTTTGATATTGCAGGATACATGGGGATGGGCCAATTATCATTTTTGCTAATTTTTTGTTTTGTTTCTTTGGTGATCGAAGCAGGATTAGTTCTACTTTTGAGTGGCCGAAGCCTGTTTCGATTTCTAACACTCTTCGAACTTTGTACTTTTCTTTTTCATTTTAATAAAAGAGGGTGGGTGTTTTGTAGGCAAGCGGATGAGCCAACCTAGTTGGGTAGTCCGCCCCGAAATTTTCACCCGCTTCAACCTTTTTTCCTTCTGGTAGGACACACTATCCCATCGGGTGTTTTTCAAAAAAAAAAATATTAATTTGCCGCAAGTATGACCTGTACAGCAAGAGCAAGGTTCATGTTAATGTTGATGAGGTAAAACCATATTATCAATCTCTCATTGACAAGGTATATCCTATTAAAGCCCCGTTCTTTTGGACTGCAATTTTATAAACTAAAGTGAACTGAACTTATTTTGGTGTAAATTTATAACTACGCATAGTTGAACAGAATGGAACTGCGGTGGACTGAACTAAACAGACCTGAAGCAGTCTGAACTGAACTGAATTGAAATCCAAGAGGACAAGGCCTAAATATTGATTTAAATCATTAATGTGCTTAATTAACAACTAATTAAAAATATTTAGTTATTTATAGATTTTATTTAGTTCACTAATTGTATGCAATTTGCTATTTTATTTGCAGTATTTTTTAGCAAAGCTTAGGTGGTAAAAAGGTAACTGATGGCCGGAAGAGACCGTAAATGTTGCCGGAGAATCAAATTGGATGGCCGGGGATGGTGCTTTTTGATTAGATCATATTTTTGCTTTTAATCATTTTATATATAATCATATGTAATAAATTGTTCCTGCTTTACACAAAATTATAATGGAATGGAATGGAAGTGCACAAACTATAAGAAATAGAATATATTGGAAAGCAAGAGAGGATGCAAGTATAATATTTATATTTCTCTTGCATGAATTACGAACAACAAGTCTATATTTATAGACTATTACAAGAAAATGTAGAGACTTGAGTTATAGAATTGATTGTGTATGTTATGGACATTAATACAAATAACTACATGTAACATCTCAATAACTACATGTAACAAGGATTTGGATTCTCTAAAGTTAGAATTTGGAAAAATAATACATTTTAGTTAATTTTAACCATTCACTTAATTTTAATGGTTGAGATTTAATTGTACTGTAGGCCCCATAAACTATTAAAACTCAATCTCAACCATTAAAACTCAATGGATGGTTGAGATTTACAGAAATGTACAACTTTATCAATATACAACTTTAGAAAATCCTAACCATGTAACATCTCCATCATAATATTTGCATATTATTTTAACACTCCCCCTTTAATGTCCATTTTGCAAATGGGACACTGCCTCGTTAAAAATCTTACCAAGGAAAACTATGTGGGACAAAATCGATGGATAAGGGAAAAGAGTACAACGTTTGCTCCCCTGTTCGCAAGACTATTGAAGATCTTTGAGACGACGCATTCCTATACTACAAAATAACTTCTTGAATGTTGTTGAAGGTAAGGCCTATGTGAACAAGTCTGCTAAATTGTCACAAGAACGGATTTGTTGAATGCTTATTTCACCATTCTTTTCAAGGTCATGAGTAAAGAAAAATTTAGGTGAAATATGCTTAATCCTATCTTCTTTGATGTAGCCTCCCTTCAAGTGAGCAATACATGCGGCATTGTCTTCACATATTATCATCGGATCTTCTTTAGTCACTGATTTTCCACATGCATCTCGGATATGCTTTGTTAAATATCTCAACCATACACATTCACGACTGGCCTCATGGATGGCTCTTAATTCTGCATGATTTGAGGAAGTAGCCTTGATAGTTTGTTTTGTTGATCACCAAGATATTGTCGTACTTCCATATGTGAATAAATAAACAGTATGAGATCGAGCTTTATGTGAATTAGATAAATATCTTGCATCTGCATATCCGATTAATTTTGGTTCGGGTTCACATGAATAAAATAAACTCAAATCAATAGTTCCTCAAAGATAGCACATTATATGTTTAATTCCATTCAAATGTCTTCGAGTGGGTGCGTTGTTGTATCTTGCTAATAAGTTGATGGAGAAGGCAATTTATGGCCTTGCAATGTTAACAAGATACATTAACGCACCTATTGCACTAAGATATGGTACTTCAGGACCAAGAACTTCTTCATTATCTTCTCGAGGATGGAATGGATCATTTTTCACATCGAGAGATCGTACAACTATTGGATTGTTCAGTGGATGTGCTTCGTCCGTATTGAATCATTTCAGGGTCTTTTTTGTATAATTGGATTGATGTAACAAAATTCCTTTATCTAGGTGGTCAATTTGTAAGCCAAGACCAAATTTTGTCTTCCCAAGATCTTTCATCTCAAATTCACTTTTCAATGATTCTATGCTTTTGGAATCTCTTCAGGAGTTCCAATAATATTTAAATCATCAACATAAATTGAAATCATAGTGAATGCACATCCTCATCTCTTTATGAAAACACATGGACAAATTGGATCATTTTGATAACCTTCTTTCAACAAATATTCACTGAGGCAGCTATACCACATGCGCTTAGACTGTTTAATCCATATAAGGATCTTTGTAACTTTATTGAATAAAGTTCTTATTTTCCATATTTTTCCGGCAATTTCAATCCTTTAGGGATTTTCATGTAAATGTTATTATCAAGCGGGCCATATAGGTATGCTATAACATCATCCATCAAATGCATTTGTAAGTTTTGTTGCATTGCCAAACTAATAAGGTAACGAAAATTTATGGATCTACTAAAGGAGAATATGTCTCCTCAAAATCAATCCTGGGTCTTTGGGAAAAACCTTGTGGAACAAGTCTTGCCTTATATCTTACAAATTCATTTTTCTCATTTCTCTTTCTTACAAAAACACATTTATACCCCACTCGTTTAATACCTTATGGTGTTTGAACTACAGGTCCAAAAACTTTGCATTTGTCTAGAGAATACAATTCTACCTGAATTGCACCTCGTCATTTTGGTCAATCACTTCTGTCCTTACATTCTTCAACAGTTTGTGGTTCGTGATCCATAATTTCATTCTCAATACTCATTGCAACATTATATGCAAACATAGGATCGACAACCATTGTGTCCTAATTTCATCTTTTTTCGATACTAATATAATTTATTTGAATTTCTTGATTTTCAACAATTTCAGGTGCTTGCACTTTAGGTGCTTGTACTTCTTCAGGAAGTATATTTATATTAGCATCTTTATCCTTAATATGGTTATCCTTATTGTCAACATTCTTCCCTTTTTGGGGATTTTTATCTTTTGAACCAATTGGCCATCCACACTTCTGGCGTGTTAACGTATTATTATTAGTTTGTTCTCCAGGAATTTCAATATGAATTGGCGCATTTACTGCCGGTATTGTTGGAAAACAATTACAAAATATAAATAAATACATAAATCTTCGATCTCGGTTTTCCTCTTTCCAATACGGGAGTGCCAATCTCGTCGGAATGTCCACCTTATAGAGTTATTCCACCTCCATTTTGTTGATATGATCGCCTTATAGAGTTTCCAGTCCTCACCTTCCACCAAACAAATAAATATAATCAATAGATATTATGTAGAAATAATATTGTAGAAATATATAAACAAGTTAAAGGAAAGTAAGCACCGATACGCTAAGTCATGTCTAAGACATTATCCTTAAAGGATACTTGTGGTTCCTCTTAGGATTAAACAGCTTCTTCAACCGATTGGTTGGATCTGGAACAGAAATGTGATTACATATCCAAAATTGAAAGAGTAGAAGAGAGAATAAAATTGTGTTGAAAAGTTGTCACAAACTTTTGAATAAAGCAATTTTAAAAAGTAAAATAAAGTATGAATAAAAGATTGTATATTTTATTCTAAGTAAAATGTGCTATGTATAGAAATACAAAGGCAGACAAATAAAAATTAAAAGCCAAACGTATACCCGTTATATGCTCCTCGAAAGTTTGTAACATATATATTAAACCTCATTAAAATACTCTTTAAATACAAATAACTGTTAATATGTATGAAAATAATTAAGCAATTATAATGAGTAGGAGTTTTACGGTTACAATACACAAAACCCTTATTTTTATATGAATATATTTTCAATATAATTATACACTATTAATTTTCTATTTTATATTTTTAAAACGCAAGCAAATATAATTTCTTTTGAAATAACCCCAATATTTTTCCAACAATCCCCCATTTTTTTCAAAAGAAATGTTGAAAATAAAGAATATTCTGGATATCTCAGGTTTGACATATAATGCATGGTATTGGTATCTTTTGGACTATGAACCAATACTTGATATGTAAAATTTAACTTACGGAATATTTGGTGAAACATATAGTTTCTATGAACCAAATAAGCACTATTGTAAGATAGGGATTTTACATATCGCATTATACCAAGTACATTTCTGAACAACGCCATGGTGCGCCACAATATGCCATGCGCGTGCCTGGTCTCTCATAAGTGCTCTAGAGATAATGCCAATAACTCATAGAAGCGGCCCCACTTCACACCTACGTAGGTGATTTCATCAAGTGTATATTGCACTTTATACACCCCTCATAAGAGCTATGAAATTCATTAAGAGTTCTTATAACCCAACCTCTCAAAATATGCAACATAGCACTTCCTCTTAAGACCATATTTTTAGTGCTAGCAGAACTAACAAAGGCTTATTATTGTCCATATGAACCTATTCCGTGGGATCTCCACTCAGGTAGGTTGGGTTTTCACCTTTGTTAATTTCAAATGACTTAAATCTCATCTTCTCTGATGTTTTCGGTGTGTCTCAAAAATTTAGTCAGATGATGTAGCGAAAATCACTCTTGACTCACATATTAAATGGATTGATCAAGTCCATTTTTTTAAGTAATCATTTCACTATATATATAGTCCTAAAAGATATCTATCTTATTTTAGAGATAAATATTGCCTATTGGCAATCACAATGCACAATCACCAAATGTGATAGTTTTATTCCTAAAGGAATATATGCTAAGAATTTTTCAATCACTTAGCCTCAATATATGTCAACTTAAACGCAACTATCCTTAATTATAGTTTGGTTAGTTGACTTTCATGTTATTGTTCCACCACCAAGAGTGAAAAATAATCACTAGTAAATATTTCTTCATATGAATCTAAGAACTAATTAATATCATGCACTCTTTTCGTACAACGGATATCCACAATATATAATACCAGAATTCATGGTAGTTCTCAAGAATTTCACAAGTATGATAACAACAACTCATTATCATATTTCTCTTTAACTGAATATTTGAATCATAAGGGACAACTCAAAGATTTGTTGTCATAAATTCAAACTTTTTTTGAAGTTTCTCAACATAGTATTCTTGTGTTAGCAAGACGCTTACAATATTCATCCTTATGATTTTTATATCCAAAAAATTACATACTCTTCTTCACTAATATTTTTTATTTTTATATTTTCTCTACTCAAGAAAATATACATATTTCTTATCTCATTTTTCCTCCATTACTTCCATCATAACACTAAAAGAAAAATTGTTACAAAAACTTAAATAATATAAAACACTTGTAACAATAAAATTGATTTCTCTAAAAATAATAAATCACATTTTTCTTTTTCTCAAAACTAGAAAGAAGAACTTTATCAACACCCTTAAAAAAAATTTATACATTTTCTCATCTAAAAAAAATATCTCCATATTTTCCCCTTCTAAAAACCGGAAATAATAACTTCACCAAAACACCCCCACACTTTCAAAACTTTTGGAGTTTGGAAATAACTCTTTCAAAAATCATATTGTATCCAAATGTTTTTGATTTAGCACAAATACCAACTTTTGAAAATTGAAAAACGTCAACAGAGGAATATGAAATATCCTTTAAGTTTGTTGGAAAACAATTACAAAATATAAATAAATACACAAATCTTCAATCTCGGTCTTCCTCTTTCCAATATAGGAGTGCCAATCTCGTCGGAATGTCCTCATTATAGAGTTATTCCACTTCCATTTTGTTGATATGATCACCTTATAGACCTTCTAGTCCTCACCTTCCACCAAACAAATAAATATAATCAATAGATTTTATGTAGAAACAATATTGTAGAAATTTATAAATAAGCTAAAGGAAAGTAAACACCGATAAGTTGAGTCATGCCTAAGACATTGTCCTTAAAAGATACTTGTAGTTCCTCCTAGAATAAAATAATTTTTTCAACCGATTGATTGGATCAGGAACAAAAAGGTGATTACATATCCAGAATTGAAAGAGTAGAAGAGAGAATAAAAGTGTTGAAAAAGTTCTCACAAACTTTTGAATAAAATAATTTTAAGAAGTAAAATAAAGTATGAATAAAAGATTGTATATTATATTCAAAGTAAAATGTGTATATAGAAAATTATATATTATATTCAAAGTAAAATGTGTATATAGAAATACAAAGGCAGACAAATAGAAATTAAAAGCCAAACGTACACCAGTTATATGCTCCTCAAAAGTTCGTAACATATATATTAAACCTCAATAAAATACACTTTAAATATAAATAACTGTTAATATATATGAAAATAAGGTATATTCTATGGTTACTTTATTTAATCATTACTTTACCTTGTTCACCATTGGATTAAAATAACCCTCACTCATTCTATGGTGAAAAAGTGCAAAGTAATAGATACTTTAAAAAAAATAAAGTAACCATAAAATACACCTGATAATAATTAAGCAATTATAATGAATAGGATTTTCACGGGTTACAATACACAAAACCCTTATTTTTATATGAATATATTTTCAATATAATCACACACAATTAATTTTCTATTTTATATATTTAAAACACAAACAAATAAAATTTCTTTTGAAATAACTCCAATATTTTTCCAACATGTATATGCGACTTTGTTACATGTTTTGGATTAGCAAGTGCATCAGGTGATTTGCTAAATTTTGAAGATGGATTATCTTTTGAACTTTTAGTTCAGAATCTTTTGATTGAGGATCCATATGAGAAATAGATGAAGCATTTCACGTGATTTCCTTTTCCAAAATTGGACTTTTCTTTCTCTCCTTAATTTTGGATACGTATTTTCAACAAAATAACAATCAGAAAAATGTGCAGTAAACATGTCTTCAGTTAACGGCTCGAGATATTTAATTATTAAAGGAGATTCATATAACATAAATTCCTAATCTCCTTTGAGGACCCATTTTGGTCAGTTGCGGTGGAGAGATTGGCACATATACTGCACAACCAAATATTCTTAGATGAGAAATATTAGGCTCATGACCAAAAGCTAACTGTAGAGGAGAATAATCATGATAGCTTGTTGATCTCAAACAAATAAGTGATGATGCATGCAATATTGCATATCCCCATACTGATGTGGGTAGATATGTTCGCATAATCAATGGTCACGTAATTAGCTGCAGACGCTTGATAAATGATTCTGCTAGACCATTTTGAGTGTGAACATAAGCTATAGGATGTTCAACTTTTGTCCCAATTGATATACAAAAGTCATTAAAAGTTTGGGATGTAAATTCTCCAGCATTATCGACACGAATTGACGTGATTGTATAATTAGTAAATTGTACTCTTAAATGAATAATTTGAGCAAGTAATCTCCCAAAAGCCATATTGCGTGATGATAATAAGCATACATGGGACCATCTAGTTGAAGCATTAATCAAAACCACAAAATATCTAAATGGCCCATATGGTGGATGAATTGATCCACATATATCACATTATATGCGTTCTAAAAATGCTAGCGACTCAATTCTAACCTTTCTTCTGGAAGGTTTTATTGTTAATTTTCCTTGCGAATAAGCAGCACAAAATGATTCATTATTTTGAAGAAATTTCAGGTTCTTCAAAGGATGCCCATGTGCATTATCTATTACTTTTCTTATCATTATCGAACCAGGATGACCTAGTCTATCGTGCCAAATTTTAATAAATGTGTAGTATAATCCAGATGGAAGAACATAAAATTTTTCAAGTAGATTTTTCTACCTTGAAATTATGTTTGTAACTTGAAGACATTCTTTAACGCTTTCTCTCACAGTTTCAATATGATATCCATTACAACGAATATCTTTAAAACTTAACAAATTTCTACGAGAAAGTGGGAAATGCATTATTTATTGTAATATTTGTTCCCCTTGGTGATAACTTACTAAATATGTCTCGCCCATCTTGATCTAGTGAAGGGGTCAACAAAGAGCCGAGTGGCTTGCGCTATCAGCCTAGTTAGGGAAACCCAACCCATGAAACTGGCTGCCCTCTCATCTTAGCCGAAAAACAAACAAAACTAGAGACCACGAGTAGCCCTGGAAGGTCATGACCTCAAGACGATTCATGACCCGCTCAAATCTCCGTGCCCTACAAGAAAGGAGAATCTAGGTCTGACTCTAGTCCCTATACTCCCTCCTCTATCCTTATCCCTATCACCTTGGGACACAAGGATCAGATATGTATAAAGAGTTCTAATCTTATCACAATTCAGACTCCTTATTCCACCCGGAATAGGGCAGTTCCTGCCCCTATAAATAGGACCCTAGGTTAGTTTAACAGGTATCTCAACATTCTCACACTCACTTTCATTATATTCCTCTGAACCCTTTACTGACTTAGGCATCGAAGGGTCCCCCATGGGGTAACACCGATTGCCCCAAGTTGTGCATTGTTTTGTAGGAATTCGTTCCTAGATTCAAGCAAGTTCGTGATAATTAAATTCTAAAATATCGGATCAAGGTACGATATTTTCAGTGGTCGGTGAGCGTGGACATCGTTTACTTGCTCGGGCAAGAATCATTGTTCATCAAAAGAAACACATCAATTAATATTTTCAGAAGCTCTTATTGTGATCATGTCACACAAAAACTCTGAACCCATCATCAACTCTGGCGTGCAAAACACCCAAGGCGGTGTTGGAAATGCCAACTTAACTAGAAGAGAGCCAATTACGATAGATCTCATGGCCAAGATGCCGTTAGCAGCAGGAAGTTCAAGAACTAAAGAGGTGGAGGAACGCTCCTTCCATCCTCTAAAGGAACTATTCCCATTCATAGAGATTGCTCGGTATGCGGCACTTACGCCAGAGCAACAAGAACTAATGATGCGATCGGCTTACAACCACTTCGTGTCTATAGGCCGACTGGGATGAGAACTAAATAAAGACATGGTAGTTCCACCAGAAATAGCTGTGAACCAGAACCTCCTCCCTTAATTTGACTCGATCACTAGTGTCCTCACACCCGTATCCCAAGTAATAGAAGGATTTAAGCAGATGTCGATATCTCAGCCGGTAATGGTCAAACCAGTTGTACCAATAGGTAGAGAATAGGCTCTGATGTAGAGGGCCCTAGGTGGTTTCATAGAGTCAAATCTCGCAACATTACAAGGAATTCTTATGATGGCGTAAGAAGGAAGAGAAATCTCAGCTGGAATATCGCTACAGCACGGGACTCCCAAACTCAAAGGAGTAGCTACCGACTCAATGGCTGTAACCATGGAGTAAGATGGAGCAGACAAGACTAGCTTCCAGTGTGAATCAAGAGGAAAGAAAGGAAAGGGGAAAAAGCATAGGTACCCCACTACCTCTCCTTTTGAATCTTCCTCACCTTCCTCTTAATTTGAGTCAGGAAGTTCAAAAGATTTTGATACCAAATTTAAGAGACGACTAAAGAAGTATGTTATCTTGTTCTAGGAACTAGTCACCGAGAAGACTCTCTCCCCATTCAAGAAGAATATTCTGAGCCAAAAGCTACCCGAATATGTCTTCCCTCCTATCTTGGGTAAATACAGTGGGAAGGGCAACCTAAAGTTACACATGATAGATTATATTGACTGGATGGACTTGATAAATTCTCTAGAGGCCTTCCGGTGTAGGTATTTTCCCACTACTCTAATCGGGGTAGCCAAACACCGGTTCCTCCGCCTTGCACCTAACTCCATAAAAGACTTTGAGATGCTAAGAGGAAAATTCCAGAAGCACTTTCTGGGATTGGCTCAACCGGATAATGTTAGCCGTAACCTTCATAGCATGGTGCAAAGATCGGGTGAATCCTTGAGGTATTACCTAAAAAGGTTTTAACGAAACTTATGTAGGAATTGCAAATTTGGACTTTGGAATAATAAAAGAAGCCTTGATAAAAGGAACCCATAACGAGCACCTCAAGCAAGAAATTATCACTAGGAAACCGACTCACTTCCCCCATAATTGGCATGGCCCAAAACTTAGTAGAAGTGGATGAGGTAAGCTGCTCTAGCAAATGGAACTCTGATGACAATGACCATCCTAGGCGGGATGATGAGAAAGGGAAGAGAAAGAGGGATCGAAGTCGAGGTAATTTGTAACACCCCGGGTTTGACCAACTGCCCCCACAAACCAATACAAGTCTTTTCAGTGAGCTTTGTCCTCACTCGCTCAATTCGTGGAAATCACTTCCTAGGAGGTCACCCATCCCGAGATGTCTCCAAGTCAAACACGCTTAACTTTGGAGTTCTCCCGAGTAGGCTCCCAAAAAAAAAGGTGCACCTTGTTGGTATAGGTAATACCAATCAAATTTCTTAAGTCTCTCTCAATTGTAATGTCCCATACCATCACAATCTCGAAATCATTAACCGTTCTCAATTGTACAATCCTATAACAGCATAATCTTGAAACCCTCTCCTTTGGGTGTGGATTAGATTCATTCCTGTCCCCATCGACATCCTTTATAGCCGCTCTTTGCTCAAGTCTTCTACCCCGGTGCCACCCCTCTTAGGACCGGGTCACTACAGGCCCACCAGCTTCGGCCTGATTCATCCCCAAACCACACCGTACTGGGAGAGAGCTGGCTCTGATACCAAACTAGATGTAACACCACCTTAACAGAAATTATTAAGGAAATGCTAGAATAATAAATAAACACCTATTTTCGATACTTAGCTCAATATTTCGAATAAAATAAAATACTAAAAATCTTTAAACTTAAATAAACTTCTAATCAAAAGCTTAATTTACAGAATATATTCATAACTCCAAAATATTTGTCTTAGATCCTTAAAATACAAGTCACACTATCTATACTACTTTATACATGCCATTATATACAAACTACCAAACTACTCCACTTTGGTCCGGCTATCTACAATCTTCAGTAGCTACATGTAGCAAAACAAACTACACGCTAAGCAAAACGCTTAGTGGTGTATACAAATTTTATTTTGTACTTTACTAAATATCCAAAAATTAATATAAATTATAACATAAATATTATGAAAATAAAATTCTTTTGTGTATAAAGTCAATTAAACATCAATTTTTTTAACTCATAAAATAGAAATCTCTTATTAAAATAATCACCTAATAAAACAAACTTTGATCCACATCAATTAAACTCAGTAATCTAATATTGCCCAAAGTAACCAAGTAATGTAAATTGAATTGGATACGTAGGCAGCACTAAGCCCGAAGCCGAAGCTACAATATCATATTACAGAATATCGGCCGAAGCCCGAAGCCGAAGCCGAAGCCGAAGCTCCAATATCATATCAAAGAATACAGGCCGCAAAGCTCCTATACATTTTTTAACAGAATATATTTCAGAATCATAATGCCGGTTGAAGCCCCGAAGCCAAAGCTCCAATTGTTTGTACAGTACTGTATCCCCCTTTATTGGCGCCAATCTACCCGGTACCATTTTCTACTCAATTACTAGGGCGATAAATCATATAAATTTCTAAGAATTCAATAAATCACTAAAACACCTTCTCAATATATCAATAATTATCAAGGAACTCAAATCCTTACTTTTTAAACTTTAAACTTTCATTACAACACAATAAAATCAACCATTCACAATTCCACAAAAATCCCAGATTTTGTATCCTGACTTCAAGTGCACTTTTATACCCGATAACAAAACAATTTGACAAAACTTTCTTCGATTGTAGCCATAAGTTTCAGCTTTCCAACACCATAAAAATCATAAAATTTCAATTTGTGTAACAAAAGTTATTACCAAATTAATAAATAGCGCTTAACCTGAAATTTCCAGAAAAGCAGATTTATTGATTCAACTTTATTGGAAAATTCGAACTAGTAAATTAACGAATTTAACAAAAGTTTCTTCAAGACATAGCTTCAATTATGTCTTCAAAATCCACAGAAATTTAAATCAACACAATTCAATGTGTAAATCAAGATATAAACAAAAAAAAGCAGTTGTGATCAAATTCGAAATTCCAGCAAAGTATTGAAATAAAATTCGTATACATAGACCTCTTTTAAGCTCTTTATTCGGTTTCCTCTATCTCTTTCCCCTTTCCATGGCTTTGATTATCTCCTTCTACAATACACATACTTTAATTCAGTTAACATATCCTCAAAATGAACCACAAATAACTGTAAATAAGCGTAGCTAACTACAAACTCTACAAATAAAACTTAAATTACATCAATTTCTACTAACCTCATGTTTGGGTCATTATTCACCAAGAACCATAACTGTTGAAATCCCTCTTTCCATGACTTAATAGGCTGAATTGATGAGCATGAAAGGCTTAGAGAACAATTTCTACAGAAGAATTTGTGTTTAATTGAAGAGAAAATTAAGCTTTGTGGTTTTGGATTTTCAAGGAAGATGAATGACGAAGTTAAGAAAGAAATGGAGAAGACAGGGGCTGATTTTTGGCACGTATTAAGTAGCTGAAACATGAGGTTTGTACACATATACGTAATGCCACAATTACCAACATGACCTTAACCAAATGACTTAGTTCCTAATACATCCTTTAACTTAATTAACTCTTTTTTTTTATTTATTCTAAAGGATAAAACATATACACATATAATGATTCCAATTCTCTAGATTAATGCTACTATATAAATTTAGTTTAAAATTTTGAGTTGTTACAATTCTCCCCCTCTCATGAATTTTCATCCTTGAAAATTACCTGAAGTATAGAAATGTAGATATTGAGTTTTCATTGCTTCCTCCGGCTCCCAAGTTTCAGGTCCTCAGATAGCATAGCTTCATGTCCTTCCTCCTGGTCTACCACATTGTTGTTGTTTTTGAGCCACCTTATGTTCACTTGTCTCACAAACATTTCCTCTTCCTTTACCTCGACCACTTTGCATTGTAGGTGTAGGAATTGCAACAGGTGCGAATATACTTTTTCTTCCTTCAGGACAATTTGCAACAAAATGATCCTTCAAGCCACATCTAAAATATGATTTTGTTAGTCCCCAAGACTCTCCTACATGTTTTCTTCCACATTGAGGACATGGTGGAATATCACCTCTACCTCTACTGAAAGGTGCATTTGCAACAGATCCAGAACTTATGGTTTGTTTTTGTGAAAACCCTCTAAAATGTGATTGTGTCTGTTCTGATGTTGCCTTCTGTTTCTTACTTGGGGATTCAGAATTAGCTGGACCTTGTGATCCTTTTTAAAATCCAGATCTTTTAGCCATGTTCTGTTATCTATTTGAATTGATCTTCTCAATGCCCGTCACAGCATCAATCAAGTCATTGAACACCCTAATCTTTTATGCAAGTAAATGCACTCTAATCTTATCAATCAACCCATCCTCAAATCTCTTACACCGCTTTACTTCGCTATCGATGCTATCACAGGCATACCTTTTGAGTTTCAGGAATTGAGCTTCATATTCTAATACAATCATTCGTCCCTGTCTCAAGAATAAGAATAATTTCCTTTGCTCATCTTTGAATCGTTCGCTAACGTACTTCTTATCAAATTATTCCAAGAAAAGTGTCCAACTGATTTCTTCGGGGCACCTCTCTCCCACAATATTATCCCACCACCTCCGGGCTTATTCTTTGAGTAGGCCTTCCACACAATCTAGTCTCTATTCCTCCGTAAAATGAAGTCTATTCATACACCACTTAGTATGATCAAGCTAATCTTCTGCAAATGCAGGAGTCACTGTGTCCCCTTTGAAGTCATCAGCAGGAAGTTTCTTAATTTTTTCAAGAGGAGTTCTCACCTCTCTTATTTCAACATGAGGTACCACAGGAACTTGAGGGATTGGTATGTTTCATAACACTTGAGTAATTACTTCAGTAGTCATATGCTGAAGTAAAGCAGCTTGCCCTAGAGTAGGTTGTTCGGGAAAGCCACTAACTGGTGGAGGTTCATGTCTTTGTTCATCCCCTTGTCTAATGCGGACCGTACTCTCAACATCCTCTTCCTCTTTCTGACTATGACTACTAGCCATAACTTATTCCTGAAAATTGGACCAAAGTGGATCAACAACTATCACATTATATTTATATCTTAAAAGGCATATACATCCTAGTCCTAGAATTGCCTAAACCTTAGCTCTAATACCACTAACTATAACACCCCGGGTTTGACCGACTACCCCCATAAACCAACACAAGTCTTTTCAGTGAGCTTTGTCCTCACTCGCTCACTTCTTGGAAATCACTTCCCAGGAGGTTACCCATCCCATGATTTCTCCAAGTCAAGCACGCTTAACTTTGGAGTTCTCCCGAGTAGGCTCCCAAAAAGAAGGTGCACCGTGTTGGTATAGGTAGTACCAATCAAATCACTTAAGTCTCTCTCAATTGTAATTTCCTATACCATCACAATCTCGAAATCCTTAACCGTTCTTGATTGTACAATCCTATACCAGCACAATCTTGAAATCCTCTCTTTCGGGTGTGGATTTGGTTCATTCCTGTCCCCTCAACATCCTTCAAGGCCGCTCTTTGCTCAGGTCTTCTACCCCGGCAACCGGGTCGCTACAGGCCCACCAGCTTCAGCCTGGTTTGTCCCCAAACCACACCATACTAGAAGAGAGCTGGCTCTGATACCAAACTAGTTGTAACACCCCCTTAATAGAAATTATTAAGGAAATGCTTCAATAATAAATAAACACCTATTTCCGTTACTTAGCTCAATATTTCGTATAAAATAAAATACTTAACATCTTTAAATTTAAATAAACTTCTAATCAAAACATTAATTTACATAATATATTCATAACTCCAAAATATTTGTCTTAAATCCTCAAAATACAAGTCACACTATCTATACTACTTTGTACATGCCATAATATACAAACCGCAAAATATAACAAAATTTAGACAACCTCCAAAAGTTCTCTTGACTTGCCCTTATCTACGGAACTACTCCACTTTGGTCCGGCTATCTACAATCTTTAGTTCTTACATGTAGCAAAGTAAACTACACGCTAAGCAAAACGCTTAGTGGTGTATACCAATTTTATTTCATACTTTACTAAATATCCAAAAATAAATATAAATTATAATATAAGTATTATGAAAATAAAATAGTTTTGTGTATAAAGTCAATTAAACATCAAATTTTTTAACTCATAAAATAGAAATCTCTTATTAAAATAATCACCTAATAAAACCAAACTTTAATCCACATCAATTATACTCAGTAATCTAACATTGCCCAAAGTAACCAAGTAATGTAAATGGGATTGGATATGGAGGCGGCACTAAGCCCGAAGCCGAAGCTCCAATATCATATCATAGAATACCGGCCATGAAGCACCTATAAATTTTTTAATAGAATATATTTCAGAATCATAATACCGGCTAAAGCCCCAAAGCCAAAGCTCCAATTGTTTGTACAGTACTGTACCTCCCTTTATTAACTCCAATCTACCCTGTACCATTTTCTACTCAATTACTAGGGCAATAAATCATATAAATTTCTAAGAATTCACTAAATTGCCAAAACACCTTCTTAATATATCAATAATTATCAAGGAACTCAAATCCTTAGTTTTTAAACTTTAACTTTCATTACAACACAATAAAATCAACCATTCACAATTCTAGAAAAATTTCAAATTTTGTATCCTGACTTCAAGTGCACTTTTATACCCAAGAACAAAATAATTTGACAAAACTTTCTTCTGAAAATATGCAGCCACAAGTTTCAGCTTTGCAATGCCATAAAATTCATAAAATTTTGATTTTTATAACAAAAGTTATGAGCAAATTATTAAACAGTGCTCAACCTGAAATTTCTAGAAAAATAGATTTATTGGTTCAACTTTATCAGAAAATTCGAAGTAGTAAATTAACGAATTTAACAAAAGTTTCTTCTAGATATAGCTTCAATTATGTCTTTAAAATCTACTGAAATTTAAATCATCAAAATTCAGGATGTAAGTCAGGAGCTAAACAAAAAAAACAAGCAGTTGTTATCAAATCCGAAATTCCAGCAAAGTATTGAAATAAGATTCGTATACACAGACCTCTTTTAAGCTCTTTATTCGTTTTCCTCTATCTCTATCCCCTCCATGGCTTTGATTATATCCTTCTACAATACTCATACTTTAATTCAGTTAATATCTCCTAAAAATGAGCCACAAATAACTGTAAATAAGCCTAGCTAACGACAAACTCTACAAATAAAACTTAAATTACATCAACTTCTACTAACCTCAAATTCAGGTCACTATTCACCAGGAACCCTAACTGTTGAAATCCCTCTGTCCTTGACTTAATAGGCTGAATTGATGAGCATGGAAGGCTTAGAGAACAATTTCTACAAAAGAATTTGTGTTTTATTGAAGAGCAGCTTTGTGGTTTTGGATTTTCAAGGAAGATGAATGATGAAGACAAGAAAGAAATGGAGAAGACATGGGCTGATTTTTGGCACGTATTAAGTTGCTGAAACATGAGGTTTGTACACATATACGTAATGGCACAATTACCAACATGACCTTAACCAAATGACTTAGTTCCTAATATATCCTTTAACTTAATTAACTCTTTTTTTTCTTATTTATTCTTAAGGATAAAATATATACACATAAAATGATTCCAATTCTCTAGATTAATGATACTATACTTCTATATAAATTTAGTTTAAAATTTTGGGTTGTTACACAGTTGCCGTGGGTCCTGCCGGTATGACTGAGAGGAAGAGAAGCCAAAACTAAATACATCACTGAGCAGAATTTTGGTAGCCATCAAGAACGGACTGAAAAGGAGGAGCATTCATTTTCCAAACATCCCAGTAAGCAAGACCTTGGGGAGAGATTATGATAAGTATTGTGAATTTCATAGGGCCAGAGGGCATCACACAGATGACTATAGAGTCCTAGCCGGGGAAGTACATGCCCTAATCAAGGTGAGAAAGTTCAGCCAATTCGTTAAAGGGGTGATAAAAAAGAACAGATAGGCATGACGACTTAGATGATTTGAAGGAAAAGCCCAAAGAAACAAAGAAGAATAGTGATGACAAGGGAGTCAAGGTAGTGGTGATACACGGTGGCGGAGATAGGCATGACGACTTAGATGATTTGGGCAATATATGGTTAATGTGTTTGGAAAAATTGGATATAAATTTGATTGTACTTTGAAAGGTTTATAATATAAGTTTTTTGTTTTGGTTTTATAAAGTTGTTTAATTTGTCTTTGACTAATGAACATACTTTGTTTCTATTTTAAAGTGTTAAAAATGTTTAAAGTTGTTGTATTTCTTTTATATACACCACTAAGCAAATTGCTTAGTAAATTGCTTAGCGTGTAGTTGTTTTTCTACACGTAGGTGGAGATTTGTAGATAACTTGGACCAAAGTAGTATAAGTGGATCATCTTGAAGAGCATATAAGGGAAGACTCGAGGTGGATTTGTATTTTAATGTAATATTATGGTTTGTAGAATAATGGCATGTACTAGATAGTGTGAGAAATTTAAAGTGGTATTGAGAAATATTTGGAGAATAATATGGAGTTAGAAACATTATATTTGTATTTATGCTTATTAAATCTATAAGTATTGAACTTTATATAGTGGAGTGGAGTTGTTTATTGGGTGATTATAGTTGCTGTAGAACTCCGTATAAAGGGGGTGTTACATTTGTTGGTATTAGAGCGAGGTTTAGGCGATTCTAGGACTAGTATGTACATGTCATTTAGGATATAAATATATCATGTTAGTTGTTTGATCCACTTTGGTCCAATTTTCCAGAATAAGTAATGGCTAGTAGTGGTCACAACTAGAATGAGGAAGAGGATGCTGAGAGTACAGTCTATATTAGACAAGGGGATGAACAAAGACATGAACCTCCACCAGTTTATGGCTTTCCCGAACAACCTGCTCCAGCATAAGCCACTATACTTCAGTATATGACTACTGAAGTAATCACACAAATACTCAGAAACATACAAATCCCTCAAGTTCTAGTAGTACCTCATGTTGAAAGAAGAGAGGAGAGAACTCCTTTTGAAAGAATCAAGAAGCTTTCGGCTGATGGCTTCAAAAGGGACACAGTGAATACTACATTTACAGAAGATTGGCTTGATCATACTAAATGGTGTATGAATAGGATTTATTTTACAGATGAAGAGAGATTAGACTATGTACAAGGATTACTCAAAGAACAAGCAATTGTGAGAGAAAGGTGCCCTGGAGAAATCACTTAGGGTCTTTTCTTGGAACAATTTAATAAGAAGTACATTAGCGACGATTTAAAGATGAGAGAAGAAATTGTTCTCCTTAAGACAGGGGTGAATGACTGTATCGAAATATGAAATTCAATTCCTCAAACTCGAGAGGTATGCTCGTGTTATCGTTGATAGTGAAGTAATGGGGTGTAAGAGATTCGAGGATGGGCTGAATGATGAAATTAGAGTGCATTTACTTGCACAAAAGATTAGGGTGTTCAATAACTTGGTTTATGCTGGTACGGGCATTGAGAAGATCAATATAGATAGGAAACAAAGAATGGCTAAAAGATCTGGATTTTAAAATGGGTCGCAAGGTCCAGCTAGTTCAGAATCTCCAAGTAAGATATAGAAGGGAACATCAGAACAAACACAATCTCATTTTAGAGGGTTTTCACCGAGACAAACCATAAGTATGGGGTCAGCGGCTAGTGTACCTTCAGGTCGACGCAGAGGAAATATTCTACAATGTTCTAATTGTGGAAGGATACATACAGGGGAATGTTTGGGAAAAGGTAGAGTCTGCTTTAAATGTGGCTTGAGGGAACATTTGATTGCAAATTGTCCTCAAAGATAGATAAGTACGTCTGCACCTGCAGCAGTTCCTAATCCTACAATATATGGTGGAAGGGGAAGGGGAAGAGGAAATGCTAGTGGGGCAAGTGGGTATGATGTGGCTCAATAAGCACCGTAGAGTGGTAGACGGGGAGGAATGGCACGAAGTTATGCAATCTAAGGGCCTGAGACTCGGGAATCTACTGAAATTATTGTCGGTAAATTTTCATTCTTTAATCACGATGTTTATACTTCAATAGATCCCGGTTTATCTCATTCATATATATGTACTACATTAGCACAAGAGAAAGGGTTACATGTAGAAGAATTAGAAGAAAAAATTGAAGTGACTAATCCTTTACGATACAGTGTGATAGTAAACAAAGTGTATATGAATTGCCCTATTATGATTCAACATCAACTTTTCCATGCAAATTTAATTAAGTTACCTTTCCGAGATTACAATGTTATCTTGGGAATGGATTGGTTATTGGAACATCGAGCTGTGATGGATTGCAAAAACAAAAGAATGTCACTTCAAGTTTTTTATGGAGAAGAAATAGTTATTGTGGGGGGAAAGATCAGATTATCTCTGTAACATAATTTCTTTTATGAAGACTAAAAGACTGGTTAGGAAGGGATGTCAGGCCTACCTAATCTTTGCTCTAGGATCGAAGAAAGGTGAGTTAGAATTACAGAATATTCCTATGGTATGTGATTTTCTTGATGTATTTCTAGAAGAACTACCGGGGTTGCCACCAAAAAGAGAGGTAGAATTCATAATTGATGTATTGCTGGGTACCGCACTAGTATGCAAAAGCACCATATAGAATGGTGCGTGCTGAACTGAAAGAGTTGAAGATCCAATTGCAAGAATTGTTAGACAAAGGATTTATACGCCTGAGTATATCCCCATAGGGTGCACCATTGTTGTTTGTTAAGAAGAAAGATGGGTCGCTTCGATTATGTATTGATTATTGGGAGTTGAATAAATTGACAGTGAAGAACAAGTATCCATTGCCAAGGATTGAAGACTTATTTGATCAACTCAAAGGTGCCAAACACTTCTCCAAGATTGATTTGAGATTGAGTTACTATCAGATGAGTGTGAAAGATGATGACATTGCAAAGATAACTTTCCAAACCAGATATGGGCACTATGGATTTTTGGTGATGCCATTTGGTCTTACTAATGCACCAGTAACATTTATGGACCTTACAAATCGTGTCTTTTACTTATATTTAGACAAGTTTATAGTGGTTTTCATTGATGACATTTTGGTGTATTCTAAGTCATGGGAAGAGCATGATCAACGTTTACAGATAGTCTTCCAAACTTTGAGGGAAATTAAATTCTATGACAAACTTGGCCAATGTGAGTTTTAGATTGAAGAAGTTTCTTCCTTAGGCCATGTTGTTTCTGCAGAAGGAATTAAAGTGGATCCTAAAAAGATAGAAGTTGTTGTCGAATGGAAACCACCAAAGAACCCTACAGAAGTTAGAAGTTTCCTTGGCTTAGCAGGTTATTATACATGATTTGTGAAGGGATTTTTAGTCATTACTGCCCCACTGACGAAACTACTTCAAAAGAATGAAAAATTTAAGTGGAATGCCAAGTGCCAAGAGAGTTTTGAGAAGTTGAGGGGGATGTTGACAAAAGCACCCACCTTACTCAACCATAGCCTGGAAAAGACTTTGTAATCTATAGTGATGCTTTGCATAGTGGTCTTGGGTGTGTTTTGATGCAAGAAGGTAGAATGATTGAATATGCTTCCAGGCAACTGAAGAATCATGAAAGGAATTATCGTACTCATGATTTGGAAAAGGCTGCAATAGTCTTTGCCTTGAAAATTTGGCGACACTATCTTGATGGAGAAAAATGTTATATTTACACAGATCACAAAAGCTTGAAATATTTGCCAACAAAGAAGGAGTCGAATCTAAGGCAGAGAAGGTGGATGGAATTCATTAAAGATTATGATTGTCTTATTGATTACCATCCAGGAAAGGCTAATGTAGTGGCAGATGCTCTCAGAAGAAAGACAATGATGGCACTAAGGGCTAGGAATATGGGGTTAGCTCTTACTATTGGTGGAGCCTTAATTGTAGAATTGAAGATTCAACCTGTACTACTACAATAGGTTAAGCAAGCACAAAATGAAGATGATGACTTCAAGGTCATTCGTGCAAGGACACAAGTGGGTATCATAGACGACTATATGGTTCAAGTAGATGGGTGTCTATATTTTAAAGATAGACTATGTGTGCCAAACAATGAAGAATTGAAGAAGAATATCTTACATGAGGCACATAGTAGTCCTTATGCGATCCATCCAGGAGCAAATAAGATGTACCAAAATTTGGAGAGCCATTATTGGTCGAATGGAATGAAGAAAGACATTACTAACTATGTTGCTCAATGTCTAACTTCTCAATAGGTGAAAGCCAAACATCAAGTTCCTTCTGGATTGTTGCAACCTATAACAATTCAAGAATAGAAATGGGAAAGAATCACAATGGACTTTGTGACATCTTTACCACTTATACAGAAGAAACATGATGCACTGTGGGTTGTTGTAGATAGATTGACAAAGTCTGCCCACTTTCTGCCAGTTAGGATGGATTATTCACTTGATAGGTTGGCTCAGTTATATGTAGATGAGATAGTAAGGCTACACAGCAAGAAGCCTTAGGTAGTAAACTTCATTTCAGTACTTCATTTCATCCTCAAATAGATGGTCAATCTGAAAGAGTAATTCAGGTGTTAAAAGACATGATGAGAAGTTGTGTCATTGAATTTGAGGGGAGTTAGGATAAGTATTTGTCCCTCATGGAGTTTTCCTATAATGAACCAAAATTTCTAAAAATTTGCTTATAATAAATTGCTATGGTATTAAAATATCATGTAAATTATTTTTGTAGTTATTATTATTGTTATTGGATATAAGGCACGAAGAAATAAGAGTTAATTAAGTAAGAGGGATGAACTGGGCATTTAATTATTTGTTCAACGGCATTATTGGAAATAAAAAAATATATACATACATAATATATCCAGCATCTTCTCTTCTCTTCTTCACCTTCATCATTTCCTTCCTTCTTCCTATTCTTTGACCAAATTTTTCACTAATCTAAAAACTTTCGATTTCTTCGATTCAACTTTGATTTCTTGTTAGAAATCGATCCTTAAGCCCTCTATTATCATCAATTTCAGTGAATCAAGACTAGAAAAGGAGGATTTCAGATATTAAGATTTGGATGAATAGTAACCCGAATTTGAGGTGAGTGATTTTTGGTGAAATTAAAGCTTAATTAGTAGAATTTATGGTAGATTAAGCATATTTATGGTATTAGGAAGTTTATTTATACAATATCTTGATAGAATTATATATGGTTGTTGTAGAGGAAGCTAGTGCAAGCAAATCAATGGCAAAAGAGGTAGAAGAAAGCTAGAAAGAGCTTAGAAAAAGGTTTGTGTCTCAAATTTCGATTTCTCCATTTTTTGGAAAAATTTCCAGATTTGTATCCCTATTTTGTTTTAATGTTTTCTCTTGTTATATAAATCCGATTTGAATGATTCTTGATTCTATTGATATCTATAGAAAGTAAGAATATATGTTCAGAAGGAACCTTGTTGAATTTCGTTTTTTACAATGTGCAATTTTAGTTTGAAGTTGAGTCATGAAATTTGTTTTTCGGAAAATCTCAGCTTGGTACACTGTTTAGTATTTTGATCATAACTTTGGTTATAAAATTTGGATTGCTGTGATTCGTATGGCTTTGGAAAGATAAGTCATGTGTCTAATTATGTTTAGAAGAAAGTTCTTCGATTGGATTATGTTTTCATAGTGAAAATTGTAGCAGAAGTTAGGTTATGAAACCTGGAAAAAAATTCTAGAAAGTATGAATATTGATTTTGTTGAGTTTTAATTGAAGTTTGATGCTTAAAAATTTGGGATTTGGATTTCTTAATTAATAAAGTTATGTTGAATTATGATTGATGGTTTATACTGGAATTTTTAAGATGTTACTTTGATTTATTGCCCTTATTAAACGAATAGAATACGGGTTGGGGTAGATTGGCGCCAATAAAGGGGGGTACAGTACTGTTCAAACAATTGAAGCTTTGGTTTCAGGGTTTAGCCGATATTATGATATATATATATATATATATATATATATATATATATATATATATATATATGTATTGATATTGAAGCTTCGGCTTCGGGCTTGACAGATATATTGATTTTGAAGCTTCGGCTTTGGGCTTGACCGATATATTGATTTTGAAGCTTCGGCTTCGGGCTTAATCGATACATTGATATTGATGCTTCGGCTTTGGGCTTGTCCGCTCCCGTATCCATTTTACCATTATTCAGGACTTGTTTACTTTGGGCAATATGTGGTTAAAGTGTTTGGAAAAATTGGATACAAATTTGATTGTACTTCAAAAGGATTACTATATAAGTTTTGTGATTTGGTTCTGTAAAGTTGGTTAATTTATTTTTGACTTATAAATATACTTTGTTTCTATTTTAAAAATGTTCAAAGTTGTTATATTTCTTTTATGGACACCACTAAGCAAATTGCTTAGCGTGTAGTTTTTTTTCTACAGGTAGGTGGAGAACTTGTAGGTAGTTTGGACCAAAGGGGAATAAGTGGATCAGCTTGAAGAGCAAATAAGGAAATACTCGAGGTGGATTTATAATTTAATGCAATATTATAGTTTGTAGAATAATGGCATGTACTAGATAGTGTGAGAAATGTAAAGTGGCATTGAAAAATATTTGGAGAATAATTTGGAGTTTGAAACATTATATTTGTATTTGTACATATTAAATCTAGAAGTGTTGAACTTCATATAGTGGAGTAGAGTTGTTCATTAGGTGAGTATAGTTACTATGGCCCTCCCTATAAAGGGGGTGTTACATTAGTTGGTATCAGAGTGAGGTTTAGCGATTCTGGGACTAGTATGTACATGCCATTTAGGATATAAATATGATATGTTAGTTGTTTGATCCACTTTGGTCCAATTTTCAGGAATAAGTTATGGCTAGTAGTTGTCATAACTAGAGTGAGGAAGAGGATGCTGAGTGTATGGTCCGTATTAGATAAGGGGATGAACAAAGACGTGAACCTCCACCAGTTCATGGCTTTCCCGAACAACCTACTCCAGCACAAGTTGCTTTACTTCAGCATATGACTACTGAAGTAATCACACAAGTACTACAAAACATACAAATCCCTCAAGTTCCTGTTGTACCTCACATCGAAAGAAGAGAGGAGAGAACTCCTCTTGAAAGAATCAAGAAGCTTCCGGCTGATGACTTCAAAGGGGATAAGTGAATCCTGCATTTGTAGAAGATTGGCTTGATCATACAAAATGGTGTATGACTAGGCTTCATTTTACAGATGAAGAGAGATTAGACTGTGTGCAAGGTCTACTCAAAGAACAATCTAGGAGGTGGTGGGATAATATTGTGAGAGAAAGGCGACCCAGAGAAATCACTTGGGGCCTTTTCTTGGAACAATTTGACAAGAAGTACGTTAGTGAACGATTCAAAGATGAGCAGAGGAAATTGTTCTTGTCTTTGAGACAGGGACGAATGACTGTATCAGAATATGAAATCTAATTCCTCGAACTTGAGAGGTATGCCCGTGATATCATTGACATTGAAGTAAAGAGATGTAAGAGATTTGAGGATGGGCTGAATGATGAAATTAGAACGCATTTACTTGTACAAAGGATTAGGGTGTTCAATGACTTGGTTGATGCTGCTACGGGCATTGAGAAGATCAATTTAGATAGGCAACAAAGAATGGCTAAAAGTTTTGGATTTCAAAAGGGATCACAAGGTCCAGCTAGTTCAGAATCTCCAAGTAAGAAACAAAAGGGAACATCAGAACAAATACAATCTCATTTCAGAGGGTTTTCACCGAGACAAACCATAAGTACGGGGTCAGCGGCTAGTGTAACTTCAGGTCAAGGCAGAGGAAATATTCCACAATGTTCAAATTGTGGAAGGATGCATATAGGGGAATGTTGGTGAAAAGGTAGATTCTGCTTTAAATGTGGCTCAAGGGAACATTTGATTGCAAATTGTCCTCATAGACAGATAAGTACATCTGCACCTACAGTAGTTCCTACTCCTATAATGCAAGGTGGAAGAGGAAGGGGGAGAGGAAATGCTAGTGACACAAGTGGACATAATGTGGCTCAACAAGCACGGCAGAGTGGTATACCGGGAGGAATGGCACAAAGTTATGCAATCCGAGGGCCTAAGACTCGGGAATCTACTAATGTTATTGTCGGTAAATTTTCATTCTTTAATCGTGATATTTATGCTTTGATAGATCCCAGTTCATCTCATTCATATATATGTACTGCATTAGCACAAGAGAAAGGGTTATATGTAGAAGAATTAGGAGAAAATTTTGAAGTGACTAATCCTTTAGGACACAATGTGATAGTAAGCAAAGTGTATATGAATTGCCCTATTACGATTCAACATCAACTTTTCCATGCAAATTTAATTGAGTTACCTTTTCGAGATTTCAATGTTATCTTGGGAATGGATTGGTTATTGGAACATCGAGCTGTGGTGGATTGCAAAAACAAAAGAATGTCACTACAAGTTTCTAATGGAGAAGAAATAGTTATCGTGGGGGAAAGATCAGATTATCTCTGTAACATAATTTCTTTTATGAAGACTAAAAGGCTAGTTAGGAAGGGATGTCAGGCCTACCTAATCTTTGCCCTGGAATCGAAGAAAGGTGAGTTAGAATTGCAGAATATTCCTACGGTATGTGATTTTCCCAATGTATTTCTAGAAGAACTACCGGGATTGCTACTAATAAGAGAGGTAGAATTTGCAATTGATATATTGTCGGGTACCACACCAGTATCCAAAGCCCCATACAGAATGGCTCCCGCTGAACTGAAAGAGTTGAAGATTCGGTTTCAAGAATTGTTAGACAAAGGATTTATATGCCCGAGTATATCCCTGTGGGGTGCACCAGTGTTGTTTGTTAAGAAGAAAGATAGGTCGCTCCGATTATGTATTGATTACCGGGAGTTGAATAAATTAACAGTGAAGAACAAGTATCCATTACCAAGGATTGAAGACTTATTTGATCAACTTAAGGGTGCCAAATACTTCTCTAAGATTGATTTGAGATCGGGTTACTATCAGATGAGAGTGAAAGGTGATGATATTGCAAAGACGGCTTACCGAACCAGATATGGGCACTATAAATTTTTGGTGATGCCATTTGGTCTAACTAATGCACCAGCAGCATTTATAGACCTTATGAACCGTGTCTTTTACTTATATTTAGATAGGTTTGTAGTGGTTTTCATTGATGATATTTTGGTGTATTCTAAGTCACGGGAAGAGCATGATCAACATTTGCGGATAGTCTTCCAAACTTTGAGGGAAAATAAATTATATGCCAAACTTAGGAAATGTGAGTTTTGGCTTGAAAAACTTTCTTTCTTAGGCCATATTGTTTCTGCAGAAGGAATTAAAGTGGATCTTAAAAAGATAAAAATAGTTGTAGAATGGAAACCACCGAAGAACCCTACGAAAGTTAGAAGTTTCCTTGGTTTAGTGGGGTATTATAGAAGATTTGTGAAGGATTTTCTATCATTGCTGCCCAACTGACGAAACTACTTCAAAAGAATGCAAAATTTGAGTGGAATGATAAGTGCCAAGAAAGTTTTGAGAAGTTGAAGGCGATGTTGACAAAAGCACCCATCCTTACCCAACCAGAGCCTGGAAAAGACTTTGTAATCTATGGTGATGGTTCGCATAGTGGTCTTGGGTGTGTTTTGATGCAAGAAGGGAAAGTAATTGCCTATGCTTCCAGGCAATTGAAGAATCATGAAAGAAATTCTCCTACACATGATTTGGAAATGGCTGCAATAGTCTTTACCATGAAAATTTGGTGACACTTTCTTTATAGAGAAAAATGTTATGTTTACACAGATCACAAAAGCTTGAAATATTTACCAACACAGAAGGAGTTGAATTTAAGGCAAAGAAGGTGGATGGAAATAATTAAATATTACGATTGTCTTATTGAATACCATCCAGGAAAGGCTAATGTAGTGGCAGATGCTCTCAGAAGAAAGACAATGATGGCACTAAGGGCTATGAATACGGGGTTAGCTCTTACTAGTGGTGGAGCCTTAATTGCAGAATTGAAGATTCAACCTATACTACTACAATAGGTTAAGCAAGCACAAAATGAAGATGATGACTTCAAGGTCATTCAAGAAAGGACACAAGTGGGTATCATAGATGACTATATGGTTCAAGAAGATGGGTGTCTATATTTTAAAGATAGACTATGTGTGCCAAATAATGAAGAATTGAAGAAGAATATTTTAGATGAGGCGCATAATAGTCCTTATGCGATGCATCTAGGAGCAAACAAGATGTACCAAAGTTTGAAGAGCCATTATTGGTGGAATGGAATGAAGAAAGACATTACTAACTATGTTGCTCAATGTCTAACTTGTCAACAGGTGAAAGCCAAACATCAAGTTCCTTCTGGATTATTGCAACCTATAACAATTCAAGAATAGAAATGGGAAAGAATCACAATGGACTTTGTGACATCTTTACCACTTACACAGAAGAAACATGATGCAGTGTGGGTTGTTGTAGATAGATTGACAAAGTCTGCCCACTTTCTGCCAGTTAGGATGGATTATTCACTTGATAGGTTGGCTCAGTTATATGTAGATGAGATAGTAAGGCTACACAGAGTGCCTATTTCAATCATTTCTAACCAAGATCCAAGATTTACTTCAAGATTTTGGAAGAAGTTGCAAGAAGCCTTAGGTAGTAAACTTCATTTCAGTACTTCATTTCATCCTCAAACAGATGGTCAATCTGAAAGAGTAAATCAAGTGTTAGAAGATATGATGAGAAGTTATGTCATTGAATTTGAGGGGAGTTGGGATAAGTATTTATCCCTCATAGAGTTTGCCTATAATAACAGCTATCAGTCAAGCATACAAATGGTGCCATAGGAAGTATTGTATGGAGGAAAATGTCGAACTCCATTACATTGGACCGAGCTTAGTGAAAATAAGATTGTGGGAGTGGATTTGATTCAGGAGACAAAGGAGAAGGTAAAACTTATTCAAGAAAGATTGAAGGCTGCATCGGATAGACAAAATTCTTATGCTAATCTAAAAAGAAAAGACATTACTTATGAAGTGGGAGATAAAGTATTTCTCAAAGTATCTCCTTGGAAGAAAGTCCTGCGATTTGGCAAAAAACGCAAGCTCAGTCCGAGATTTATTGGCCCATATGAGGTTGTAGAGAAGGTTAGACTGGTAGCTTATCGGTTGGCACTACCCCAGTCACTCGACAAAATTCATAATGTGTTCCATGTGTCGATGTTAAGGAGATACAGATCAGATCCATCACATATCTTATCTCCTGGCGTCATAAAAATTGAACCCGACCTGACGTATGAAGAGAAACCGGTACAAATCTTGGTGAGAGAAGTTAAACAATTGAGAAACAAGTCTATTCCTTTTGTAAATGTACTTTGGAGGAATCATAAGGTTGAAGAAGCAACTTGGGAACCGAAGGATACAATGAAAACTCAATATCCGCAACTGTTTTCAAGGAATTTTGGGGACGAAAATTCATAAGAGGGGGAGAATTGTAATGAACCGAAATTTCTAAAAATTTGCTTATAATAAATTACTATGGTATTAAAATATCATGGAAATTATTTTTGTAGTCATTATTATTGTTATTGGATATAAGGCACGAAGAAATAAGAGTTAATTAAGTAAGAGGGATGAATTGGGCATTTAATTAATTGTTCAAGGGCATTATTGGAAATTGAAAAAAAAATATACATACATAACATATCCATCATCTTCTCTTCTCTTCTTCACCTTTATCATTTGCTTTCTTCTTCCTATTCTTTAACCAAATTTTTCACTAATCTAAAAACTTCCGATTTCTTCGATTCAACTTCAATTTCTTGCTAGAAATCGATCCTTAAACCCTCTATCATCATCAATTTCAGTGAATCAAGACTAGAAGAGGAGGATTTCAGATATTAAGATTCGGATGAATAGTAACCCAAATTTAAGGTGAGTGATTTTTGGTGAAATTAAAGCTTAATTAGTAGAATTTATAGTAGATTAAGCATATTTATGGTATTAGGAAGTTTATTTATACAATATCTTGATAGAATTATATATGGCTATTGTAGAGGAAGCAAGTGCAAGCAAATCAAAGGCAAAAGAGGTAGAAGAGAGTTAGAAAGAGCTTAGAAAAAGGTTTGTGTCTCAAATTTCGATTTCTTCGTTTTTCGGAAAAATTTCCAGACTTGTATCCCTATTTTGTTTCAATGTTTTCTCTTATTATATAAATCCGATTTGAATCATTCTTGATTCTATTGATATCTACAGAAAGTAAGGAATATGTTGTTCAGAAGGAACCTTGTTCAATTTCGTACGTTTTCAATGTGAAATTTTCGTTTGAAGTTGAGTCATGAAATCTGTTTTTTGGAAAATCTCAGCTTGGTACACTGTTTAGTATTTTGATCATAACTTTAGTTATAAAATTTGGATTTCTTTGATTCTGGTGGCTTTGGAAAGCTGAGACATGTGTCTAATTATGTTAAGAAGAAAGTTCTTTGATTGGATGATGTGTTAATAGTAAAAAATGCAGGGGAAATCAGGTTACAAAACCTGGAAAAAATTTCTGAAAAGTATGAATATTGATTTTATTGAGTTTTAATTGAAGTTTGATGCTTAAAAATTTGGGATTTGGATTTCTTAATGAAGTTATGTTGAATTATGATTGATGGTTTATACTAAAATTTTTAAGATGTTACTTTGATTTATTGCCCTTATTATAAGAGTAGAATACGGGTCAGGGTAGATTGTCGCCAATAAAAGGGGTACAGTACCGTACAAACAATTGAAGCTTTGGCTTCGGGCTTTGGCTGATATTATAATATATATATATATATATATATATATATATATATATATATATATATATATATATATATATATATATATATATATTGATATTGAAGCTACGGCTTCGGGCTTGACCGATATATTAATTTTGAAGCTTCGGCTTCGGGCTTGATCGATATATTGATTTTGAAGCTTCGGCTTTGTGCTTGACCGATACATTGATATTGAAGCTTCAGCTTTGGGCTTGTCCACTCCTGTATCCATTTTACCGTTATTCAGGACTTGTTTACTTTGGGCAATATGTGGTTAAAGTGTTTGAAAAAATTGGATACAAATTTGATTGTACTTTGAAAGGATTACTATATAAGTTTTGTGATTTGGTTCCATAAAGTTGGTTAATTTATTTTTGACTTATAAATGTACTTTGTTTCTATTTTAAAAATGTTCAAAGTTGTTATATTTCTTTTATGGACACCACTAAGCAAATTGCTTAGTATGTAGTTTTTTTTCTACACGTAGGTGGAGAACTTGTAGATAGCTTGGACCAAAGTGGAATAAATGGATCAACTTGAAAGGTAAATAAGGAAAGACTCGAGGTGGATTTGTAATTTCATGTAATATTATGGTTTGTAGAATAATGGCATGTACTAGATAGTGTGAGAAATGTAAAGTGGCATTGAGAAATATTTGGAGAATAATTTGGAGTTAGAAACATTATATTTGTATTTGTACATATTAAATCTATAAGTATTGAACTTCATATAGTGGAGTAGAGTTATTCTTTGGGTGAGTATGGTTACTGTAGCACTCCCTATAAAGGGGGTGTTACATTTCCTATAATAACAGCTATCAGTCAAGCATACAAATGGCGCCATATGAAGCATTGTATGGAAGAAAATGTCGAACTCCATTATGTTGGAGCGAGCTTAGTGAAAACAAGATTGTGGAGTGGATTTGATTGAGGAGACAAAGGAGAAGGTAAAACTTATTCAAGAGAGATTGAAGGCTGCAACGGATAGATAAAAATCTTATGCTGATCTAAAAAGAAAGGACATTACTTATGAAGTAGGGGATAAAGTATTTCTCAAAGTATCTCCTTGGAAGAAAGTCCTGCGATTTGGCAAGAAAGGAAAGCTCAGTCTGAGATTCATTGGCCCATATAAGGTTATAGAGAAGGTTGGACCGGTAGCTTATCGGTTGGCACTACCCCCGACACTCAACAAAATTCATAACGTGTTCCATGTGTCGATGTTAAGGAGATACAAATTAGATCCATCACATATCTTATTTCCTGATGTCGTGGAAATTGAACCTGACCTGACGTATAAGGAGGAACCGATACAAATCTTGGTGAGAGAAGTTAAATAACTGAGAAACAAGTCTATTCCATTGGTAAAAGTACTTTGGAGGAATCATAAGGTTGAAGAAGCAACTTGGGAACCGGAGGATACAATGAAAACTCAATATCCGCAATTGTTTTCAGGTAATTTTTGGGATGGAAATTCATAAGAGGGGGAGAATTGTAATGACCCAAAATTTTTTAACTAAATTTTATTGAGGTATAAAAGTATAAAATAATATGGATATTATGAATTTCCATATTTTAACATTTTTCTTTTATGTCATTAGATAAGAAAGAAGAGTTAATTAAGTTAGAGGGATGGTTTAGGCATTTAATTATTTGTTCAAGAGCATTATTGGAAATTGAAAAAAAAATCATATAATCATAATCCTAATCCTATACGTATAATCATCTCTTCTTTCTCCCCTTCATCTTCAACTTCTTCACCTCATCCTTTATCAAAATTCTCCCTAGCCTAAAAATTTCCGATTCCTTCAATTCAACTTCAAATTCTCATTAGAAATTGATCTTTAAACCTTCTATCATCATCAATTTCAGTGAATGAAGGTTAGAAGAAGAGGATTTCACTTTTTAAGGTTTGGATGAATAGTAACTCGAATTTGAGGTGAGTGATTTTTGATGAAATTAAAGCTTAATTAGTAGAATTCATGGTAGATTAAGCATATTAATGGTATTAGGAAGTTTATTTATACAATATCTTGATAGAATTATATATGGCTATTTTAGAGGAAGCTAGTGCAAGCAAATCAAAGGCAAAAGAGGCAGAAGAGAGCTACAACGAGTTTAGAAAAAAGTTTGTGTCTCTAATTTCGATTTCTAGGTTTTTCGGGAAATTTCCAGTTTTGTATCCCTATTTTGCTTTAATGTTTTCTCTTGTTATATCAATCCGATTTCAATGATTCTTGATTCTATTGATATCTACAAGAAGTAAGGAATATATGTTGAGAAGAAACCTTGTTGCATTTCGTTCGTTTTCAATGTGAAATTTTTGTTTGCAGCCGAGTCATGAAATCTGTTTTCAGAAAATCTCTGCTTTGTACATTGTTTAGTATTTTGATCATAACTTTGGTTATACAATTTGAATTTCTATTATTCTGGTGGATTTGGAAATCTGAGACATGTGGCTAATTATGTTTAGAAGAAATTGCTTCGATTAGATGATGTTTTGATAGTGAAAAATGCAGGGGAAGTCAGGTCATGAAATATGGAAATTTCTAGAAAATATGAATGTTGATTTTATTGTGTTTTAATTGAAGTTTGATGCTTTAAAAATTAGGACTTGAATTTCTTAATTATTGAAGTTATGTTGAATTATGTTTGATGGTTTATACTGGAATTTTTAAGATGTTACTTTGATTTATTGCCCTTATTAAATGAGTAGAATACGGGTCAGGGTAGATTGGCGCCAATAAAACGGGGTATAGTACTGTACAAACAATTGAAGCTTTGGCTTTGGGCTTCGGTCAGTATTCTGATAAAACATATGTTGATATTGAAGCTTTGTCTTTGGGCTTGACCGATATATTGGTTTTGAAGCTTCTACTTCGGGCTTGACCGATACATTGATATTGAAGCTTCGGCTTCGGGCTTGTCCGCTCCCGTATCCATTTTACCGTTATTCATGACTTGTTTACTTTGGGCAATATATGGTTAATGTGTTTGGAAAAATTGGATATAAATTTGATTGTACTTTGAAAGGTTTATAATATAATTTTTGTGTTTTGGTTTTATAAAGTTGTTTAATTTGTTTTTGACTTATGAACATACTTTGTTTCTATTTTAAAGTTTTAAAAATGTTCAAAGTTTTAAAAATGTTCAAAGTTGTTGTATTTGTTTTATGTACACCACTAAGCAAATTGGTTAGGAAATTGCTTAGCGTGTAGTTGTTTTTCTACACGTAGGTGAAGATTTGTAGATAGCTTGGACCAAAGTGGTATAAATGGATCAGCTTGAAGAGCATATAAGGAAAGACTCGAGGTGGATTTGTATTTTAATGTAATATTATGGTTTGTAGAATAATGGCATGTATTAGATAGTGTGAGAAATTTAAAGTGGTATTGAGAAATACTTGGACAAAAATTTGGAGTTGGAAATATTATATTTGTATTTGTACATATTAAATCTATAAGTATTGAACTTTCTATAATGGAGAAGAGTTGTTTATTGGGTGATTATAGTTACTCTGGCACTCCCTATAAAGGGGGTGTTACAGTTTTGCCATAGTTTTGGTATTTATATTTAATATTTGTTTCTATTAGAAGCATATTCCATTATTTGTTTTATATTACTAATAATATTCTTTTACTATATATAACTCGCGTTGCCATACTTGTTGCACGTTTTAAGCTATTTTATATTTAATTAGATTTTATTATGAGTTGTTGACTCATTTTATAATTACTTTCCTTTGAATTAGATCTTTAATTTCATTTTAATGGCACAATTTATGGTCATTTTTCTTTATTGATTTCTCATCCCAGTTTCCTATATATATATACGGCTCTTTTGTGAGTTGAGAGGGAGATTGATTCAATTGTTTTCTCTACATTCTCGTTTTATTCATGCTCTTGTATTTTGGATATATATATTTGAGTTTCTGTTCTTGATCCAACCAATTGGTTGAAGAAGCTATTTAATCCTGGAAGAAACTACAAGTATCCTTTAAGGACAATGTCTTAGACATGACTCAGCTTATCGGTGTTCCCGTTCCTTTTACATGTAAATAAGTTTCTACGATATTATTTCAACATTATTTCTATTGATTACATTTATCTTTTGATTGAAGGTATTGATGGCGGAGGCTAGAAAACTCTATAATGTGATCATATTAACTAAGTAGAAGTGGAAAGCACTCTTTATGGCGGACATCCCAACGAGTTTAGCACCTCTACATCCGAGAGAGGAAAACTGAGATTGAAGATATTTTTATTTATCTTTATTTTGTCATTTTTTATCCAACACAAATGTCATACTGAATAAGTTTAAAAAATATATTATGTTCTAGTTCATCTCTAAGAATTGATTCGTTGTTTGCTTTTCTTTTGTGGAACCCATCACATGGTGATAATTTAACATTTTAAATTATCCATCCCAGTATGCCTAGAGATCTCATTCTACTGAGATAATTGCATATGTAATATAGTAACACTATCCTTTCAAAGATGAGTTGGTCAATGGAAAAACAAACATTATCCAATTGATAATTAGTATTGTACACTCATTACAATAACATCAATCTTATAAGAACTAGATATATAGAATCTACTTTTAGGAATGAAGAAACAAAAAATTGGAAAAATTCACGAATAAACTGATTTATCATAAAACCATATCCTAAATTAAATTTTGACAAATAATAGGAGAGAACAACACATCTTGTAGATATTTTACTTGCTCTTATTGCAAATCTAATCTACATGTGTCAATCCACAGAACTCCAACCCGATGGTTGTTTTCTGTATAGATACATATGTCTCTCATGATAATTGTCTGAAGTTCACAAAGATACTTCGGTCCATGCTCATATTACATGTTGCACTTGAATCAATTCCTAAGGAATAAGATTCCATTAGCAACATAAAGCTTGATATGAAAGTATAATTCACATTAGAATTTAATACTTATACATGTCTGTACTTAATGCTCTATAGCATAATTATTTTGGCAATTTTAGTACATCACCTTTGTGATATTCACTGTTCATTGCCTTTGAACCTTTCTAATTTAAGTTTGTATGGCTTAGACCCGTTTGCCTTGTTCTTTTCCTTTATAGCAGCTTCCATCATAAGTTATTATCCATGTCTCAAGGACTCTCTCCTTGGACTTTCCTTATGCCAAATACATTTAGAAAGAATCTTGGAAGTTAAAAGAACACATTCTTCATATTCCAAGACACACATAATTAACTACATTAAAAGAAGCAATTCTATAAAAAAATGAGTTAATGCATCACTTATGCTCCCACTCAAAGTAAAGAACGTATCACTAATTAGAACTTTTTCAATTTAGTGATCAAATAGGACATGTCACACGTACTTGTAATCCCTTATATAATCATTTATTGCACTTAGCAAAATTATGTGGGTCAATGAATTCTTCCTCCCCCATGAAAGAAATGAATTCTTGCTATGCTTGAATTGGCTTGTGTTGCTCTCTTTGAACTCATACACAACAAGTTCCAAAGCATAAAATGACTTCTTGTTCCTCCACTACAAACACAATCTATATGCTCCAGATATCCTAATAACTACCGTCAAGTTTATAAACCTGCTACAAATACTTTTGAAGCGGTAGCCGATACTGATCTTCTTTATTAGTAATGGTGAGACTTAACACGAATTTAAGGATTTAGGTCAATTATTATGAGCAATTATGTGTTAATTACTATTCACTTAGGAATAAAATATATGAGAAATATAAGCATTAACCCTAATTTCGAAAGAAGTACGTATACCCAATCATCAACCAAGTGATAACACTCATATTTGTTCAGTGCATTCCGCCATGTAATAGTAATTATATGTGTTTGATTGTTTATTATAGCTCTCTTTAACTATGATGAATAGCCTTTAAATGCACTTTGGACCTATTGTCAAAAATTAGTTCACTTAGCTAAGGCATTTAAGGTGATGTATTTGGACAAATAAATTGTGCATTATTATTTTTGGGATTTAAAATTTGGTACTTTAGTCCTAAGAATTTTATTGTGGCATAAATAAATTATGTTATTCAAAATTTCTTTAAACAAATATATAGAATATAAATAAATAATAATTAAATAAATCAAGAATCACATAGTTTTCAGAATAAAACATAATCCCAAAACTATTAAATAACTAACATGCAATAAACTTTTAGTCCTAATAAACACAACAAACAAACAAATGGAATTAATGCTAAACAAATAACAATCTTATACTTTTAACCACCACATAATGTAGTCAACGTGTATAAATTCTTATACGTCTTTTTAGAAGTGAGTCGCGCAATAAGTATCTCAAATCCAAAAATAAATATTATTCTCAATGACATTACTCATTTTGAATTACCCTAGACCAGCTCAAATAGGTCAATGTTCATCCTCTTATCGAACAAGATGGTAATTAATCAAACAACATATTAAAGAACCTAATTTCCCTTAATAATTGTCAAATAACAATTCAAATAAATAGAGTAATAAGTTATATGAGCTTTTGTAGCTCGAATATGTATTTATAAAATGTTTTCCAATAAAGTAATAAATACACACTTATTGCATTTATATATGCAACATAAATACATGATCCACAAAGTATCAATATATAATGTACAACTAAATTATGGAGAACCTATTTTTCTCAAAGTTTTTATCATATCCGTGAGCCTTGTCCTTCGAAAAGTTGTCCTTGATGAAGTGGGGTTAGCACCATTTTGACCGTTTACAATATATGTCATAAGTCAATGTCAATAACTGCACAAATTATTAACTTAAATATAATACAAAAATATATTCACCATAAATTTATATTACTTAAATATAAATATATAATTATCACATAAATAATTAACTCAAAATATATTACAAAAATATGTATTTATACCCATAGATATAAAATAAGTTAATTATTTAATAAATAATTGGCTATATTAAATATATAACTAAAATATATTTAATATCAAATCTATATTACATAAACATAAATTTCACATGAAATATCACATAGATAATTAATAATTTACATATATATTACTAAAATATATTTATTAAATTATACAACTTAAGTATAATTATAGTCAACATATATTAAAATTAACTTAGGGAATTTAGTTGTATTTTTCAAATCTATTATATTTATGTAACTTATACATAATCATGTGAATTTGATTTTTCTAAATTAATCAACAAATGAAAAATTTCAGAAAAATTCACCATTAGGTCTTAAATACAATTCCTAACATAGTAGAAATTCTTATAAATATTTTCTATAACTTTTATAAATTTATTTATACAAAATAAATCAAAAACTCACTTTTCTGGGCCTCAAGAAATTCTAAAAAAACTATTATTAAATCCCAAAAATATGAAAGTGGTAGGGTAGGAGATAATTTGGAGCAAAATGACATTGTTTTCGGCCTAAAATATAAAATACAGCATGCACCACTAGGAGATCGCCACATAACATGTTTAAGTTGACTAGTCAATTGTTTGACTTTGACTGCCACATGACAATCATCCACTGGCTGTTCAGCCCCATGGTTGACCATGCCACATGGCATATTGCGTGGACACACGGTTTGACACATGGCAAAAATTAATTAGCCTATGTGGCTTTGACCTCAATATGGTGAACTGTTACAGTAAAGGTCAACTATTGTTATTGAGTGGAAGAGGACAAAATGTTGTTTCTGGCTACTGTTCTTAAGTGTTGCAATAGATTGCTTCTGACGGTTCCCAAAAATGTTGCAACAGATCACTATCACCACGATCTATGAACCGTCGCGCATAATGGCTATCACAAAAAGAAAACATTGCACTTTTGATTTGCAACGGATTCTGCAACGGACGTAGAATCCCTTACAGAATGTAGAAAAATGAATTCTTCTTTTAAATCATTTTGAAAACGATTCCGGCATCCGACTAGACCCCTACTAAGGTTTTTCGATGTCCCGAGTGCATTGAAATAGTTCATTTTACAAAAAAAACAAACAAAAACTCTTCATTTACCCAAATAGATGTGAAAAATGCAACTTTTTTCCGGTGAAAGTGACGTAAACAAGGGAAATTTCTAACACACCAAAAATTTTATGTCATAAAACACTGTAACTTCTGTAAAGTTACAGAAATTTGCCGTTTTACTTATCAAAAATAATTTTTTTTCCAAATTAATCCATAAAAGCACGTTTTCATTTCCATTTTTCATATCTTTGAATGTGAAATTCCCAAGAAGTACATTATAACAATTCGAAAACACAAAAAATTTTCAGAAATATTTCAGAGAAGAGCACACAATATAATCATCAAAACATACAATCATCGCCAAAAATACCCCGCTCTTGATACCAATGATGAAAACCGAAAGAATTAGAGATGAATTCGTACCTTTTTTGGTGCTCGGGATCGTAAACTTGATTAAGGGAATGCCAAGTCATTGACTAACCCACGGTATGTCGGGATTAAGTCGTTTTCCACAACTTCTACAAGATTTCGGCAAAGAATGATGGATGAGATGAGTTCTCAGTGTTTCCGGGAGAGAGAATGTGTTGGTATGTATATGAAAATGGAAAAATGAAATTTTTCCACACATGCATGCAATGCACGTCTGGTGCTTTTATATAGGAATTGAAAATTGATTAATTGCAATCAAGCCCTTAAACTCTTGATTATTTGCATTTAAATCCTAAAGTTTAATAACTTCTCGATTAAGTCCTTCGACTTATTTAATTCTTCAATTTAATTCAATTACCTAAATTGGATCAGATCCTTTGACCCAATTGATCCGCTCATGGGCAGACCGGATATTTCCAACAGTTTGTAGAATAAAAGGCATTGTGAACAAGGTTTAAATTAAAACAAACTACCATAAGAATAAAATTATTTAACTCTAGCATGCTCTATATGAGCTCAAAACCGAAGGGATTCAAAATATCTTTCAAACACAAATCAACTCCTTCGTAAAACCATAAAAAATAAGAATTACTCGGTACGAATTTAGATAACACAAGAATTTGAAAAACAATCAAGAATGTAAAATTAAATTCAAATTAATATTTCCAGCACAATGTAAAACACAAATTGTGTAAAACACAAATATCACATACCGTGAATCAACCAATTCCAGTTGAATTTTGAACTGATATGTTTCTCACAACCTTCAATTCCCAAATATAAACAAAAGATTGATACTCATATATTTATAAAACAGTGGCGTATCGTTTGAAAATGTTAATAGATCCCGCATTTCGTATGTTTGGCAAGGCATTATATCTTGTTGTGTAAAGAACTCAACCTTCTGGGAGTTGTTTAAATCGAACGGGAGAGTTAAAGTGGGGAACGGGGCGAGCGGATCTTTTTGGCATGATAATTGGACTGCAAATGTGTCATTATATGTTCTTTTCACTGATCTGTATCTATTATGTAATAGAAAAAGCTGTTCGATTCGGGACGGGAGTCTGTCTATTTCTGAGGGAGCAGCATTATCTAGGCCTTTTTGGAAACGTAGTCTAAGGATTACTAGTAGGGAGAGGTGCTCCCAGATGCATAATTGGATTTCCCAAGTCTGCCCTGCTGTTTTTGAGGGGGACGGGGCTGTCGGTAACAGGGGGCAGCAGCCACACGTTGGGTCTCAGGTGGTGGCAGATAGATTTGAATGGGATCTGGAAGCTAATAAGGTATTTTCAGCTGCATCTTTTTGTTTAGGGTCCTATAGGTCGCCTCAAAGGACTACGCCAGAAACGGATTATATGGTGGTTTGGAATGCGTGTCTTATTCCTAAAGTCAAATTTTTTGGCTGGTTATTGTTACATAGACGCCTCCCAACGAAAGTCTTTCTGGTTTGTCGCCAATGCCAAGCTGTATTGAATGACAAGTGTCCGTTTTGTGATGAATCCGAAACAATTGATCATGCTTTGTTTCACTGTTTGGGTAGTTATCGTATATGGGTTCAAGCTTTTCTGTTACTAGGGATTTCGGTAACAATGCCATTCAAGGGGGCTGATTTTCTTGTAGTATGGCGAGCGCATTTTTCCTCAGGGATTGGACAGGAGTTTGGTACGGCTTTATGGTTTATGATTGCGTGGGCTTTTTGGAAAAGGCGGAATAAGTTCGTGTTCGAGGGTGTCTTAAGCACAGATGATCTCTTGGGGGCAAGCATTCATCTATGCTGGTTCTTTTTCAAGTATCGAAGACGGAATCTTAATTTTGTTGTTTCTGATGTATTTAACTGTCCAGATTTATTTCTAAGCTGTAACTAGCTAGGTGGCATCAGTTGGCCTATTCAATGTATAGTCATACCTCGGGATCGGATCCCATATCCGTATCACCTTTAGGTTGTATCCTTGTTCACTGACGCTCTCATCTTGTGAGCGGTCTTTGGATTGCATTAATAAAGAGAGGTAGGTGTTTTGTAGGTAAGCGGGGGCATCAACCTAGTTGGGACGCCCGCCCCGAAATTTTCACCTATCTCGATCCTTTTCCTTCTGGGGAAACACAATGTTTCTCCGGGGGGTTTTCAAAAAAAATAAAACAGTGGCGTATAACACCAAAACATGATTGCATATGTCCCCTTCTAATTTGAAACACTAATAAATTAGCAGAAATTATTGTTATCAATAGGAAATATGGCAAGTTGGGTATTTCAAAAGTGATACATTAACAAATCAAATCAAATTAATACATACGCATATGTATTAAAATCTCTTCAAAAACAAATCAACAGCCATAATAAAAGCTCATCTCACACCAAATATAACATTATTTCTATTTCAAATAATTCAAGATAGATTTGGATATGGGCACTAAACCGGGTTCACCTATAATAAAAACAAAACTTAATTTGCGTTTGGCTAACAATTAGAAAAGTAACCAAATAAATAATTATTTGAGTTTGATTTTTCCCTATTCAATTTGGGAGTGTCAATCTCGTTGGCATGTCCGCCTCATCGAGTTTTCTAGTCCTCACCTTCAACCGAAACATAACTTTAATTAGTAGAAAACATATAGAAATATAATGAAATTTATAAATAAAGTTTAAAGTAACGAAAACATTGATAAGCTGAGTCATGTCGAACGACACTGTCCTTAAAGAATACTTGTAGTGCCTCCCAGGATTGAACAATCTCTTCAACCAGTTAGTTGGATCTGGAACAGAAATACGAAAAAATATCCAAAATATATTTGTAAAGGACTATTAAGCAAGGACACTCCGAAACATGGAGTATCCTCGTGTCGGACACGTATCGGACATCGACACTCTACGGACACTCATCGGACACGTTTCCAACACTCTAAATTTCAAACGGACACTCCACGTAGGATGGACACTTCCTGAACACACCTCGGACACTCCACGTAAGAGTTTATGAATCTTCTTTATGGAGATATGTGACAAAAATAGAAAAAGTTGTGGGGGTGGGGTAATACAACATTTAAATGCAACAATGTGGGCGAGAAAAGTAAGGGTCCTACACTAGATTAAAGCACATTTGTTGCACTTAGGTGGTAAAGGTATTGACATGTGCAATAAAGTAACAAGACATTGAAATAACAACTATTTTGAATTTCGTTTTATTGTTTTTTAATTGATCATATCACTATTATGGATGATATGAATTTTATTATATATAAATATTTATGTTTGAAAATTTATTGTAGTTACCGCGTCCTAGCCGTGTCCAAATGCAATTTTTTTTTTAAATTGTCATGTCTGTGTCGTGTCGGACACTCGAGGCGTATCCATGCAAGGTAAAGGAGAATAATTAAATTTGGTAGAGAATTAATAGAATGAAGCAAAATCATTTTGTCACTATTTTTGCAAAAAAAACGAACACTTAATTCTATAGGCAAAATAAAATAGTTTGATATGATATCCAACCTTAATTTCAGTTCCCAAAAACAAGGACTAATTGAAGAAATCAAGGCTAATATTGTAGCCAAAGAATAGGCATAATTAAGAACCAACACAGTATGACCATTTCAAAAGTATTTATTAAATGAGAAAAAAATTATAAATATATCTATTATATATAGTTATTTACCACCGGTAAGTAACATAGGATATAACTTCTTTGGAAATAATTGCAAAATTTCCAACACTTCCGACAACAAATTAACTTTCGTTTTCTGTCTGAATATTGCTTCCCTCTAAAGAAGAACAATGGGGAAAAATAACACAGAACTCCCACTTCTGGGGGTTGATTTTTCACGTGATAAGAAGAAGAAATCCTGGATTCGAAAACTTGTGTTGGTTTTTCTTGGATTCTTGGCAATTTCAAGTTAGTTCCTCATTTCCTTTCTCTCTCTCTTTTTTAATTGTCCATCTAGTTCACTGGAGCTTTGCTCTGACTACGTCCAGATCCGACCCGGGTCGCGCACCTGGCCGTGGTGGGTCAGTCTCCTAATAAGGATTTTTTGCATTCACTGGGACTCGAACTCGAGACCTTGCTTAAGCCATACCCAGTCGCTTACCACTTGGACCAACCCTTATTGGCACCTTTATCTGTTTTTTGATGTTTTACTTTAAAAATCAAGTTCTCAAATTTTTGGGTTCTCCAATTTAGAAACTGGGTAGTTTCCAAGTTGTTGAATTTTTTACGGTGGGATATAAATCTGATGTTTAGTTGGGTTTATGGCCACTTATTTCTCCAAGAAGAGTTTTAGATTTTCAGCTTTTATTTTGGAAGATTAAAGTCTTCATAGTCATAAGATCAAGGGCATGTTTAACTCGTAAATTTTTTATTGAACAACATATTTTTGCATTAGACAAAAGATTTTGACTCTTAATACTAGTTAATTAAGGTGTACTTGCTATTGATTTCCCTGTGTCAAAATCTATTGTCATAAGGATTAAGAAAAGCTTGAAAATGGAGCTTTTCAGGACAACGACCTGAAAAAGCAATCCCGAACTGGTCATAAATGGAGCTAAACTATTCAAAAAGACTTGTGATTGTTTAATTTTGATGAGTATATTAGATAAAGGTCACATATGTAAATTTGTTGTTGTTGACAAGTTTACAAAAATGCTAAGCAAAAGGGTTTAAACTTAAGTTGTAGGCCTAATATATGGAGGGGATTTATATTTACGGGACCAAAGAGGTTTTAAGGAGAGGATTGAGAATAATGATGCTGAAATTGTGGAGTCCGAGGTAGGTGTTGTTGCAGCTGATGACCGACGATGCTCGAAAATTGGGGCGGAAATACTACGAGAAGGAGGGCATGCGGTCGATGCAGCAGTTGCAACAACATTGTGTGGCGGTGTTGTTAATCCCACGGAGAGTGGAATAGGGGGCGGCGCTTTTATGGTTGTCAAGTCTTCTTCTGATCTTAAAGGTCAAGCTTTCAATATGAGAGAAACGGCTCCTCTAGCATCTTCAAAGGTTCATACTTATTTATTTCTTTTGAGTTCTCTTTTAACTCAAGGCTTAATGCATCAAGACCTCTCTTAATTTGGCTCTAAACGCTCATTTGCACTATGAACTTTCTATCGTTCTAAATAACCCTTGAGCTTGTTTAGAGCGCACCTCCTAACCACTGAATGCCACGTGTCATCTTCTGGTTGGCGAGAAAAAAATCAGAAAAATGACACATTTGAAAAAGTCAAAGTAACTAGAAGCTGACATGTGGCGTTCATGAGGCAAATTGGTGCATTTTTTTATATGTTCAAGAGGGTAATTGGAACTTGAAAAAGCTCAAAGGAAAAATGAGTGTTTAGGACCAAGTTGACGGGTTCCGATGAATTAGGCCTTAATTTACTTGTTTTATTTTGTATATTGAATCAAGTTCATGTAATGAATGAATTTGAGTTCTTTTTGCAATTTTCTTAAATGTAATTGTAAAAAGCAGAATATGTATGCAAACAACATTGATGACAAGTATTCGGGGCCACTCTCGATCGCAGTTCCAGGCGAGATTGCTGGCCTTCACAAAGCTTGGTTACAACACGGCCGCTTGCCTTGGAAAAAATTATTCCAACCCGCCATAGAACTTGCAAAAGACGGCTTCATTATCCTCCCTTATCTTGGGCAAGTCATAGCTGAATATACCGAAAAAATCATCGACGATCCTGGATTACGGGCTGTATTTGCACCGAATGGCAAGTTGTTACAAACTGGGGATACATGCTACAATGTAGAACTAGCCAATAGTCTCGAGACAATCGCCGAGCAAGGGCCACAAGCCTTCTATAATGGAACTCTCGGCGAAAATTTAATTGAGGATGTTAGAAAAGCCGGTGGGTTGTTAACAATGGATGATCTTAATAATTACAAAGTGGATATAACTGAAGCCACGACTGCAGATGTTATGGGTTATACCATTTATGGAATGCCGCCCCCTTCAGCAGGGACACTCGGGTTAGCAATGGTGGGCGATTTCATCGTTTTCCTCTTCAATTTTCGGTAGTTTCGTTTTTTTATTATGTTTTGTAGGGTCTAATGGTCATGTAAATCAGGTTCTAAACATATTGGATAGCTATGGAACTCAAGATGCTGTAAAGGGAGATCTAGGTTTGCATCGGTTAATCGAAGCGTTGAAACACATGTTCGCTATTCGAATGAACTTGGGTGACCCGAAATTTGTAAACATAAAGACTTATATTACCCAAATGCTTTCCCCTTCTTTTGCTGCTCAAATTCGAAGAAAAATAGTCGATAACACTACATTTCCTCCCAAGTATTACATGGGCAGGTATTAGCTAAACGATTTAAACAAAAATTTATCTCCTAGTCATCATAGACTCGTAATTATCTAAAGCTATTAGTTAATAATCTACAGATGGAGTCAGCTTAGAGATCAGGGAACTAGCCATTTCTGCATTGTTGATGCCGATCGAAATGTTGTATCAATGACAACATCTATAAATTACAGATTTGGGGCTGGAATTCTCTCTCGTTCTACAGGCATTGTGCTCAATAACCATATGGGAGATTTCTCTTCACCTACTGAAATTACCCCTGACATGCTTCCCCCAGCTCCCACAAATTATATCGAACCCAAGAAGAGACCTTTGTCTTCTATGTCCCCTATAATTGTCACCAAGGTACGGCTTTTACTGCTTTACGGTGTATTTTTGCCAACTGTAAGATATAGGACCTTAATTGGTGATTTTGTTCTATGATCGGTGCAGGACGATCAGGTGGTAGGGGTTTTAGGCGGGAGTGGAGGAATGCGCATCATTCCAGCAGTAGCACATGTTTTTATTAACCATTTTATGTTGGGGATTGAACCTTTAACAGCAGTTCAAAGGGCAAGGATCTACCACATGGTAATTTATATTGTATATTTTATTTACCTTTTAAACTTTTAAACTGCGAAGAGACTGTTGACTCGTCCTTGTTTCTTTTATCTGCAGTTAATCCCGAACACCGTAATGTATGAGAACTTGACTCTTATTGATGGCAAGCACATCGAACTTGCCGGGGAAACAAAGACGTCGTTGAGGGGAAAGGGGCACGAACTGAAGGCAATGCCAAATGGCGCTGTTGTGCAGCTTATCGTTCAAAACCTTGAAAACCTAATCGTCAAGGACAAAGAAAACGGGAGAGATTCTTATGGGAACCAAATTTTGCATGGACTGCTTACTGCAGTAAGTGATCCTAGAAAGGATGGGCGACCAGCTGCTGTCTAAATATAGCTTGTGAAAGGAGAGATATTAGCAGAGTGACAGAATCCACATGTTAGTGTGTGACAGTGTACGCAATGCTACTGTAATAAAAATCTTTGTACTTGTACCACTGTTTTAAAATTCCCCGCCTAGGCCTTGCCTAGGCAATATTTTGGAGCTTGCTGCCTAACTTTTCATTCCTATGGCGCTATCAGGCGCTAGGCCAATTTATTGCCGCCTAGTCTAATTTTTTCCGCCTAGGCGATGCCTAAATTTGATTTTTTATGATACTGATATTTATAATAATCATAGTTTACCATCAAAAAGTAATTTAGTTGGTAAAACTAAAGTAATTAAAGTGTTTACACAATAAAATTGTCATTTTGAGTCTCAAACCAAGAAACAATATACTCTATACCACAAATATGAAAGTCCCTACCATTCAACTAGCACATAGCGATTTTTAAAGCATGATATAAATTATGTTTTTGATATTTTATATTATTATAATTTATTTTCTATTTAAATTTATATTTTTATATATCAATAAGCAAACAAGTTAGTAGCTGCTGGCAACTCCAGAAAACCAGCTTGAAAAATGAATTCTCAGGTTTGATCAGATCTGAGTCATTGAGGTGAGTTCCTGCTCCTGAACCGGCTCCCCCGCCAGCTCCTGAACCGCCGCTGCTCCGGCACCGGATCCCCCGCCAGCTCCTGCTCCTGAATCCGCCTCCCCCCTTGCTCCGTCTCCGCCTCCCCTTTGTCTGCATCTCCAAAACAGAACCGCCGCCTGCTCCTGAACCGGCTCCCCCGCCAGCTCCTGAACCGCCGCTGCTCCGGCACCGGATCCCCCGCCAGCTCCTGCTCCTGAATCCGCCTCCCCCCTTACTCCGTCTCCGCCTCCCCCCTTACTCCGTCTCCGCCTCCCCTTTGTCTGGTTCAGCTGGTTTCCATCGCTGCACTCAAGGTGTTTGTTAAAAGTCCTGACTCAGAAAAAGCCTTGATTTTCAATTCTGCATCATATATACTTGCAAGCATTCAAGAGTGAGGAATGGAATCCCTAGCCGCACCCTACCCGCAGCCGCACCCTACCCGCACCCTTCCCCAGCCGCACTCTACCCGCAGCCGCACCCTACCCGCTCCCTTCCCCGGCCGCACCCTACCCGCACCCTTCCCTAGCCGCCGGCTACACCACCGACCGTCAACCCTGAACCGATCTGTGAGCACCCACCGCCAGTCACAATACCGAAACCCTATGCCCCCCCGAAATCGCCCTTACCAAATCCCTAACCCCCCAAAAATTTACTTCGAGAATTTCCCAAACCACTTTGATGCAGCGGCTATGAAAAGAATGTTCAATAGATATGGGGTGTATGGCTGGGTCTATATTGCCCGGAAAAGGAATGCGAAGAACCTTAATTTTGGGTTCATCACACTCGATGGATCTATGCGGGTAAAGGAAGCGTTGGATGCGCTGAATATGATAGCGATTGGTGCGATTAGACTCAAAGCTTTCAAAGCTAGGTATGACAAATCGAAAACAGCCCCCAAAGCACGGTCTAATCCCGTGGTAGCAGTTCAGAAGCCGATACTCAGAGACTCCCCTCGAGATCATCGGTCCTTTGTGGATGTTGTGGCGAATCAAACCCCACGAGAAGAGTCGACCACTAACCCGATCCAGGTGACATCCTCTCCTAGTGTACCTGCTGCATCTATACTGAAAAGTGAGGTAGTGGTTAAATCTGTACCTTGGAAATCAAAATCGTGTTTGGTTAAACTTAACAATATTTCTCACATCCGGAATATACATGATCTGTTGAGCGATCACGGTTTTGAATTTGTATTTGCTGCCCCTGTTGGTGGATTTTATGTGATTGTTTCGTTTAGATCAGAAGTGGTTCTTAAGGACTTTATGAATGAGGATTGGAAAGTTATGGATCATATTGTAGAGTCAGTTTGTGCACTTCAAGTAGATTTCGTGCCGACGGAATGTATTATGTATCTGGATCTCACCGGAATTCCGCCAGCTCTTGTTTGTGAACCTGTGGTGCGGGAACTGGCAGCGAGATTTGGACGAGTTGTTTCGATAGATTGTAATTTCGAAAAACCGGATCGGTTGGATGTTGTATCGTGCCTTGTTTCGGTACCGCTGGGGACAGCCAGTAGGAATTTGACATTGGCAGTAGGGGATAGAGATATAATGATATACACAAACCTTAGACAGGGAATTAGCTGCCAACACAGTCAAGAGTACGAATGCGGGTCGGAAGAGCGGAGCGAACCAGAGGAGGAACCTTCGGCCAGGTGGAGTAGTGAATCATCAGGGAACGAAGATGAAACTAGATCGGATGAGGATGATGAGACTGTTGCGGATAGCAACAACACAAGTCCGGGTAGTACCCACCCTTCCGGCGACAGGCCGTTAATTGAGGGAAACACCGCGGTGGATCCGGGTATGGAGAATTGAAGTTCTTCGGGCCCAAACATCCCAAATATGAATAGAATTATCATTCGCAGGGAAGAAAATGAGCCATCTGTCAGTGAGGAACTAATGACTTTCCGAATCGGAGAGAAGCTTGAGTTGTTTAACGAACAAAATATGGGCTTGATTATAGAGGCATTGGAAGGGCAGCGGCGTTGAGAGAGCTGTTGGCCGATCTGGGAGGTTGTGAGTTTTATCATGTCTTTGAGTTTTATGAGTTGGAATTGTCGTGGGGGCTTATTGAATGGGGCCAAACAGTTTTTGGTGCGGTCATGTGTTCGTAAGTGGCAGCTTCAGGTTTTTGTCCTTGTTGAGACAAAGGCCCTATCGGTTACAGATCAGGTTGTGAGGAAGTTTTGGGGCCATAACGATTTTCATTTTCATTGTATCCCGTCGCATGGCTTGGCAGGAGGTCTATTGATCTCATGGAATCCTAATTTAATTCTTGGCTCGATCACTGCTTCTACAGATAGATGGTGTCTGCTACATATTGTGTCTAGTCAGCTTGAGGTAAATTTACTATGCTTATATAGTCCCCCTACTCCCAGGGATAGGATTCAATTTTGGTGTGATCTGCTGCCCCATATTCAAAACATTGATAACTTGGTGATATGTGGTGATTTTAACGAAGTGTTACATAGTTCTGAGCGAGGTAGAAGTGGGAATACGGGGGCGGTTTCGATGATTAGGTTCCAGGAATTTGTTAATGAATGTGCTCTATTTGATCTGCCATTACATGGGCGTGACTATACGTGGTCTAATGCTCTATCCTTCTCTAGGATTGATCGTGTCTTGGTGTCGTGCAATATTCTTGATAGGTGGCCGGGTCAGAATTTGATGACGGTTGATTCAACGCTATCAGATCACTTTCCGATTATATACCGGTCCCATGCATTGGTATCGGATGGCAAAAAGGTGTTTCGATCATTGAACTGTTGGTGGGAAAAGGACGGGTTTCTACCTTTTCTAAGATCGAAGTGGGAGGCCATAGAATTGGCGGATCCAGGGCGCGACATTGATTTTAAATTACGCCGATTAAGGAGCTGTATCCGGCCTTGGCATCTATCTAATTTTGGCGGGTTAGAGGGAAGAATAAAGAAGCTAGAGGCTCGTATTATATTTTTGACATCCAGTTCGGTGGTCCGACCTTTGGAGGAGGCGAGTAGATCGGAACTTCAGTGCGTGAGATCGGAATTACTTACCTGTAGACGGAACCTTGAACAAATTCGTCACCAACAATCACGTGTTAACTGGACTTTACTGGGTGATGATAATACAAGTTTTTTTCATAGGATGGCATCAGCGCGGGCTAGGGGGAATCGGATTTCACAGCTGGAAATTGATGGAGATGTATCTTCTAACCCGGTACTTATTAAATCCACAATACGGAATTTTTATTCCAGGCTGTTTTCGAAACAAGAGGTGGTGCCGTTTTCCTTAGGTGAACTACAATTCCGTATGGTTGATGCGATGGCCAATGCGCGGCTTGTGGAATCTTTTTCTGAGGCTGAAGTGTGGGACGCAGTTTGTGCTTGTCAAGAAGGTAAGGCGCCGGGGCCGGACGGATTTAATTTCTTCTTCTATAAACGCTTCTGGGAGGACATGAAATCGGATGTGCTAGCTCTGTTTGGCGAATTTTATAGGCATGATCAGCTGCCAAACTCTATCAAGTCATCTTTTACCGTATTGATTCCTAAAGTCCCGGGGTCGTCGTCATTGGGGAATTATAGACCGATTGCCCTTATTCATGGTATATACAAAATAGTGTCGAAAGTACTTGCGAAAAGATTACAGGCTGTGTTGCCTCAGCTGATTTCTGACAACCAGTTTGCTTTTGTTAAAGGTCGTAATATTCATGAATGTTCGTTTATAGCCTCGGAAGTGATCCAATCAATCCACCGCAGTGGTCAGCCTTCTGTGGCTCTCAAGCTTGATTTCCATAAAGCATACGATAGTGTTTCTTGGACTTATATTGACTCAGTGTTGAAGAGGATGGGGCTCCCGGATAAGTGGATTAGATGGATGGTGACCTGCAGAGCGAACTCGACAACATCTATTCTTTTCAATGGTAGTCCTACAGATCCGATCTATTTGGGCAGAGGGGTTAAACAAGGTGATCCCATTTCTCCATTTCTTTTTGTCTTAGCAGTGGAAGGTCTTAAACAGCTCATTGACGCAAGTGTCCGTAAGGGTATTTTACCTGGGTTTCGTATTCATGGGTCAGAGAAGGATATTTCTATTCTTCAGTTTGCGGACGATACGATGTGCTTCTTACCTGCAGATGAGTCCCTATTACCTACTTTTATCCGTTTATTACGATGTTTTGAATTGATCTCAGGTCTACGAATAAATTTTGTTAAGAGCTCAATTATGGGTATTAACGCGCAGGACGACTTGTTGAATCGGTGTGCGGAGACAATGGGTTGTAAGATCGAAAGATTTCCCATTACTTATCTAGGCGCCCCTCTCAGTACGAGACGCATCCCGGTGTCTTATTGGAACGGGTTGATTGGAAAGTTCCAAAATAGGCTGGCAAGTTGGAAAGGTCAGTGTTTATCGTATGCTAGCAGGGTGGTCCTTATAAAATCGGTTCTCTCGTCTATCCCGATATATTTGTTATCATTGTATAAGATGCCGGCCTCTATTAACAATAAGCTTGTTCAACTGATGCGTAATTTCTTGTGGAAAGGTATAGCGGACTCTAGCGGGATCTGTAAAGTGAGTTAGGAGACAATTATGCTACCAAAAAATTTAGGTGGCCTATATGTTAGGGATCTAAGACTAGTCAATTGTAGTTTATTGCTGAAATGGATATGGCGGTCTAGAACAGATGGGCAGGGTTCGTTGTGGTATGAGCTGTGTGTCCGTCGACATGGCTTCATGTCATGGAACTCGTTTGAAAATGTTAATAGATCCCGCATTTCGTATGTTTGGCAAGGCATTATATCTTGTTGTGTAAAGAACTCATCCTTCTGGGAGTTGTTTAAATCGAATGGGAGAGTTAAAGTGGGGAACGGGGCGAGCGGATCTTTTTGGCATGATAATTGGACTGCAGATGTGTCATTATCTGTTCTTTTCACTGATCTGTATCTATTATGTAATAGAAAAAGCTGTTCGATTCGGGATGGGTTTCTGTCTATTTCTGAGGGAGCAGCATTATCTAGGCCTTTTTGGAAACGCAGTCTAAGGATTACTAGTAGGGAGAGGTGCTCCCAGATGCGGAACTGGATTTCCCAAGTCTGCCCTGTTGTTTTTGGGGGGACCGGGGCTATCGGTAACAGGGGGCAGCAGCCACACGTTGGGCCTCAGGTGGTGGCAGATAGATTTGAATGGGACCTGGAAGCTAATAAGGTATTTTCAGCTGCATCTTTTTGTTTAGGGTCCTATAGGTCACCTCAAAGGACTACGCCGGAAACGGATTATATGGTGGTTTGGAATGCGTGTCTTATTCCTAAAGTCAAATTTTTTGGCTGGTTATTGTTACATAGACGCCTCCCAACGAAAGTCTTTCTGGTTTGTCGCGGATGCCAAGCTGTATTGAATGACAAGTGTCCGTTTTGTGATGAATCCGAAACAATTGATCATGGTTTGTTTCACTGTTTGGGTAGTTATCGTATATGGGTTCAAGCTTTTCTGGTGCTAGGGATTTCGGTAACAATGCCATTCAAGGGGGCTGATTTTCTTGTAGTATGGCGAGCGCATTTTTCCTCAGGGATTGGACAGGAGTTTGGTACGGCTTTATGGTTTATGATTGCGTGGGCTATTTGGAAAAGGCGGAATAAGTTCGTGTTCGAGGGTGTCTTAAGCACAGATGATCTCTTGGGGGCAAGCATTCATCTATGCTGGTTCTTTTTCAAGTATCGAAGACGGAATCTTAATTTTGTTGTTTCCGATGTATTTAACTGTCCAGATTTATTTCTAAGCTGTAACTAGCTAGGTGGCATCTGTTGGCCTACTCATTGTATAGTCATTCCTCGGGATCGGATTTCATATCCGTATCACTTTTAGGCTGTATCCTTGTTCACTGGCGCTCTCATCATGTGAGCGGTCTTTGGATTGCATTAATAAAGAGAGGTAGGTGTTTTGTAGGTAAGCGGGGGCATCAACCTAGTTGGGACGCCCGCCCCGAAATTTTCACCTATCTCGATCTTTTTCCTTCTGGGGAAACACAATGTTTCTCCAGGGGGGTTTTCAAAAAAAATAAATATTTAAAGAATAAAAAAATCCTCCTAGATCGTGTCTAGGTTTTGCCTAGGCCCCACCCCAGGCCCCGCCTAGGCGTTTTGAAGCCCCAACCGCCCGACTAACACCTAGCGCTTTTTGAAACATTGAATTGTACACATTTGACATGTAAATTAACAGAGAAAGATTCATCATATAACATATGTATAAGTGTTCGATGAATGGAGTTCAGTTGTACAACGTGAATTTGGACTTAAATACTTTTTTGGGTCCCTTTTGGTGTCTGACCTATTGAAATTGCCTAATTGGTGCCTGACGCCTATTTGGTACTTCATGTATTCAATATTTGCGTAGCTGGTGCATGACCTATTAAAATTTAGTACATTAAGTTCCCATCTAACAATAAAACACTAAAAACGTGAAGTACGTTCAACATCATTTAGAGCATGAATATGTATGCATAGAATTGTCCGACCCTCAATGATCCCTAAAGTTATCGCACTAAAATTTGACAGTGAGGTACCAAATAGGCGAAAAGTTAATACGTCGGATACCAAATAGGCAATTCAAATAAGTCAAACACTAAAAGGGCAATTGAGTTATACAACATGACCCAAAAAGGTATTTGTGTCCCTAAATTTGCCAAATATATGAACCAAAATCACAAGTTCTTCATTTACTAATGGAAGAATTTTTATGCATTTCTGAGCTTAGTGTACAGAACGCAAGACCACGAATAAAAACGCAAATTCATGCGAAATACACTTATTGATTTACTCTACAATCAATTTTTTCATGATGTTTTATCCATGAGCTGTATAGGGGCCAGGATAATAGCTTTGCTTGTTTCAACAACGCAGCCATTCATGACCATCTCCTCTAGCATAAAATGCGCATTTTCTAAATGGAACATGATGTCAGACTGAAGGAAAGAAATAGACATTTCAAAGTCTAATCAAATACTGAGCTAATATTGTATTCAAAACATAAGGAATTTGGAGGCACAGGCAAGAATCCAGAAAAAAGAAGATGTACCACATTGCCAAAATGACAGTCCATGGTTTCAACCAAGAGATGTATGAATTCAAGAATTGCAAGCTCATTCTGTGAAAAGCAAAAGAAAATAAGTGAATTTAAGCTCAATTTCAAGATAAGCATACATTAAGAACCTAGAAGCATAGTTGTCAGGGTGCTAGGCGTAGCCTAGGCGCTAGGGTGCCAGGCGCACCTCAAGGCGGTATGCTAGGCGCAAAAAGTGAAGTTAAATGCAATAACAATGCTAGAAAAAGAAATAAGGGAATTGTTAGATGTGCATATGTATGTAAAATTTACATATTGCATTAGGAATATCTAGCCTTGAGTTAAGCTAGCCTTGATAGAAATTGAATATCTAGCCTTAAATTATTGTTAAAACTCTTAAAATAGGTGGACAACACATATTAAAGTAAGTTAAAACCTTGAAAAATATAAGTCTTTTTGAGGCGCGCGCCCAAGGTACGCTACCTTGCCTGAGATATGGCGAGGAGCTCCTTTAACAACTATGCCTAGAAGCACTTGTAAGGTTAAAACAAAAAATTAAGGCAAAGGACATCTTGAAACGCCCTGAATTTTTATTGATTTCAGTTAACCCCTAACAATCTTTTCAACTCATTTCAAAAAATATAGGGATACAAAATTTGTGAAAAGTAGAAGATTTTTAAGTTGACTGGCGATATTTGAATCATACTTCCTATTCAAAGTTGTAAGTGTTCTGTAACTATATATGTAAATTAAATCTTTGATCTAGTCTCACATGTCTGCAAAAATTGTGTCAAATTTTCAAGTTTGAGGTTAACAGTAGAATAACATTGCCAAATTTGTGAAATACACGATCCGTGGGGCTTAACTGTATTTGGATCATCCAATGGCTACAAATAAGAACTAACCCTAGCAATTCATAACATATGAAACTATGACTGCAAACAGAATTGAAGTTTTTCCTTGCTAATATTAAGTTTAGGATCTCTAATACATAAACATTCAAGAACACATTATCGGAATCAACAAATATGAAAATGAACAATTGACGCCAAAATTAAGAATCGCTATGCAAAGGATAATTCAACAAACTGAGGAATCGCAAAGGAAGAACTTACTTCATCATTGTCAACGCCATAAAGGAAAAACAACGAGGCATAGCGCCTGTAAACAATTTTGTAATTGCGGTGCTCCGCGAAAGAACACTGTCGTTCAAATTCAAGTTAAAAAAAAAAAATTAATTTCACGATCTGTAATCCAGAGTCATCAAAAAGAAGATTAAGATACAGAGAAACGAAATACAGGATTAATTGAATAAACGGAGGACACATTCGATAACGTAATGGAGTGAAAGAGGAAAACCTGTTGGTCGGTACGGGCGAGGCATTTGCGTACAATTTCACCCTCGAGAGCACGGCGTTTTCAAGGGTGAGCCATTCGTAGTATTGAGCTAACGAGTTTGGCCCTGCTTGTTCACCATTCAAATGAATCTGATCCCCATTTCCCCTTCTTCTTCTTCTTCTTCGACAATGAAGGGGGTCTTTTTGTTGTGCGTTTACAGATGATTAGATCCAACTACTATTTGGCCCAAACGGTGTTATTAGAAACGGGCCCCGTTTATATACAACTCAATAGATCACTCGAAAGTAATGTGATATTCATTCCGAACACACCCCATTGCAATCGTGCTAATATCGTGCTATAAAGAGCTTGAAAACGCATCATCAAGTTAAGATATTCTGGGCCCTGTTTATTTACAAGCTAAATAAATCATTCGAGTGCGATGTGAGATTCATTTTGAATAGTATTATGAAAAGTTTGTGAATGCCCTTTTCGTGTGTACTTGGCCAAGTCTTTTTTTTGCAATTAAAAATTGTGGTTTTCTCTACCCCACTTTTCAAAGACTTATTTCTTATGGAGCAAACTTTCAACTATTGATTTTCAACTAGTCATTTTTATCACTAGTACTTTAGATATGCCCTTGGCCAAGTTATATGGTGGTAATCGGTCTTTTAAAAAGCGCGCGGCACTGATCAGGCGATCAGGGCTTTTAGGGGCCTGAACTGGGCCTAGGCGGATATGCATTTTTTATTTTTTCTGATATTTATTGATACATAAACATATAAATTCAACTAAAATAAATAATAAAAAAATTAAATATTAAAAAAATAATTTAGACTGTGTTTTAAAAATGAAAACGAGACTTATAAGTGAGAATACTTGGATGTACTTTCGTTTTTTGTAACAAGTTGAGGATGTTGTTGATGCATTAAACCTTGAATTAATAATGTGTAACATGGCGCTCTTTCAAAAATTGCTAGTGTCTCGGCTCCTAGGGTGGATCAAAGATGGTGAAAGTTGAAAAATATTGTAGTAAATGAAAATCAACTATTTTTTTATGGATGCTAAATCAACTATTATTATTAGCTACGTGGTCTATATTATAATGTTCTCATCCAAGCTTAGGGACTAAAGTTTCCTCCATGTTATAAAGACTTGAGTTTTTGGATTAATGAATCATTCACTGAAAACAACCTATGTGAAATTGTCCGAGGGGTTGCTGGGGATCTTGTTGAAGAGGTGCGGTTGATAGATAATTTTACCAACAAGAAGGGAATGACAAGCCATTGTTATAGGATTGCTTACCGCTCAATGGAACGTTCACTCACCGATGAAGAAATTAACAATTTGCAGTGGAACGTAAGGGAGCAAGTAGAGAGCAAGCTAAAAGTGGTATTAAGATGAGTCTCTTTTGCTGACAATCCAACTGCATTATAATATCATTGCTAGTACAGCGAAATTGAGCCCTTGATCTGTAGCATCTCAGATTGAATCAAGGGTTTCTTTGTTATGGATATTTATAAATTTTTAATAATTATGGCATTATTCTTCTTGGTTAATGTATATACTAAATCATCATGTATAAATTTCAGACACTAATGATGACATTAAGTCTCAAAAAAACAAGAAAGGACAATAATTTATGCAAATAAATAGTACATTATTGTGAATTGACATGAAACGAGTTGCGGATACATGCACTTGGTTTGGTTATCTAATTGAAATCAGTTTTGTACCAAAAAAGAATTATCTTTATTTAGATCAGTTTGTTTAGAATTTGGCCATAGTTGATGATTCTCACTTTCCCCGTAAATATTAAATTGATTTCCTGTCTACATTGTGAACCAAGTATCGAAATAATGTGTAAATATCGAAATAAGTAACTCATAATGAGGAGAGGGTTCCACGATGATTAACTTTGTATTACTATGGCAAAGTAATTTAGTAATTAATTAAACCGGAATATGGTGTAGGACTCGATGATTGACACATCACTGTAAATTACCAATTATGTTTGATGTTTCAATTATCCAATGGTACTGGTGACAACAATAGATTCTATAAGTGAGAACACTTGGATGTACTTTCTATATGAAGTGTCAATCAGACACACTTCTCTTCAGTCCCCAAGCTTCCTGGCCACATTTTTCTGAATTATGCCCAACTGATCCATACCTTCCTAATTTGCAATTATCACTCTGTAAAAAAAATCCGAAACAAAGATAAACTTCTGAAAAAACTAGTTCCAAAGAATTCGATGAAAATGCTGTTGGAAAATATAACATATGTGATAACGATATGCATTATCAACTTTAGGCTAAAATATAATATGGAAAAGCAATGATTTGAATAACATGAAATATGTTATTGTATTCTGTTCATTGAGTGCTTTTTAATGAAATATTATATGCCTAAAACAAATTCAATGGTAAATGAGAAGTTAAAAGTTTAAAGATTGAATATTTGTTAGACTTTGAAGTGTCACGTTGGTGTTTCAGTATTGAGACAATTTTGTCTCCTCACTTTCTCACCATAATATGTTTTATGATTAATGAGTTTTTAACTCCTTAATATACATAAATATTTCTCAATTTCATAACTTACATGTTTAATCACCATTATGTTTGTGGTTACACGTGTCTAATCTCCATTAAACATATTAAAACCATGTTAATGTCAAATTATATTCTATATAATCCTCACTCATGTAGCCTTGTAAAAATAATATGAACTTGGAAATATCTTGGCCTTTGTGATAATTTGTCTCATAAGCTTTTGAGTTTTATTTCTATTTTTCATAAAAAAATTTCCTGGCAATTCTTTTCATTCCTTTTCGAGCAAGGCTACTAGCATTAGGTTCTGGTATAGTGCTCTTCACTCGGTTGAGTTCGCCTATGATTGTGGATGTATCCTGGGAGACAAATTCACCGGTAGCGGACGAATAATTGTCTTAAGGAAACTGATGTATCAAGCCTTCGCAGTAACATTATTTCGGTTCAAGGTTTGAGTATATATATATATATATATATATATATATATATATATATATATATATATATATATATATATATATATATATACACACATTTAATTTATATGTAATATTTTGTCATCTAATATTTCCATTGTAATTTGTGATTATCTTTATTGGAATAAAGTGTTATCGTTTTTATTATACCGTTACTAACAATTTTAAGACAATTATGCCTATTTTTTTAAGTTCAAGTGCAGGTTACTCTGGATTTCTTGAAGACTGTTTTGAATAATATGTTGTTCGATGAAAAATAGTTTATTGGTTATAAAATTATTTTCTTCTATATTTGATTCTTATCATTTACAATTTCACTAACTTAATGTGCTTTTGTTTTTTATTGTGAAATTGTGAGAAATGACAAATGTTATTCCATATTCTAGAGGAAATGGTTCTGAAATTGTCAAAGGCCAGAATAACCAAAATGGATAAAATGGTCCTATTGTTCTAGATTTGATGAAAAATAAAAATCGTCGGTTTTTTGGGCTTGTTGTTATGTGTAACGATCATGAGGCTTGTTGTTGTGGCTAACAATCATGAGGCTTGTTTGGGATGTTATATATCCTATTACAATGCATGAAACACTTGAAAAATAATATGTAGTATTAATTCCAAAATTTTACAATAGAAAATTAAAGATGAGTTCTTTGATGCTATTGAATTTATGGAAAAAAATCAATGTGTAGGAGGTCATTAGAGACTCCTATAAATGCAAACATCGAGTTAGACCTAAATTAATGATGAAATGAAAAGAGGCATTTTCAAGAAACTCAATTTAATGAGAAATACCTTATTCTATATATGTTGGTGGATATTGAATAAAAAGAGATAAAATGTTATGTATCATGTAAGTTGAGACATATGTGTCATCAATATAGTACCATCAATCAATTGATCTCAACATGAGTTATCACTAATGATTTAGAAGGATCAAAGGATAACAAAGTGGATCTATAAAAATGAAAAACGTTAACCCCTAACAAAAGGTTTAAACCGAGATCAAGTTGAAAAGACATATAAAGGAATGAGACTAAAGCACATGAATATTTAAGGCGTTATATGAAGGAAAACCCAACTATGTTTGACTGGAGATCCCAATATCTTGGTTCAAAGGCACAACCTAATTGTATAGACCCTGTGTGGTCCCTATGGGGGTAACCCCATGTCCATTCCAATGATATAAATAGTGACAAAAATGGATTGAGGTTAAGCTATGCTTTTAATGATTCTTTGTGCATCGATGGTTGAGCAAAAGAGATCACCTATGTGAGAGTGAAGTGGGGTCGCTTCAAATGGACACTATTAGGGCATAGTGATCTAAAACTCTAGTAGAACCAGAAGATGTTCATGACCATAACGAACATATTAACCGTGAGAAACAAAATCCATGATGTATTGATATTTGTGTGGGGTATAACATCATTTACACAAACGGCAGAATAGTTCAAGGACATCACGTTTACTAGTCAGCTAGTAAAGCAAATATACTTTCACAAGGGAAGGTTCAAAGGTTGTAGCCTACCAATCCTATGCAAATATTGGCCTAAGAGCTTTATCACCACTTCGAATTTTGAAATTGTCCTTTTTATTTTTCAATTTTCATTCGTGTGGTGGATTATTGGAAAATATAACATATGTGATAATGATATGCATTATCAACTTTAAGCTAAAATATAATATGCAAAAGTAATGACTTGAATAACATGAAATATGTCATTGTATTCTCTTCATTGAGTGATTTTTAAAGAAATTATATTCCTAAAACATATATAATGGTGAATTTGAAATTGAAAGTTCAAATATTGAATATCTGTTAGACTTTGACGTGTCACGTTAGTGTTTCAATATTGAGATAATTTTGTCTCTTCACTTTCTCACCATAATATGTTTTATGATTAATGAGTTTTTAACTCCTTAATAAACATAAATATTTCTCAATTTCATAACTTACATGTTTAATCACCATTATGTTTGTGGTTACATGTGTTTAATGTCCATTAAACATATTAACACCATGTTAAAGTCATATTATATTCTATATAATCCTCACTCATGTAGCCTTGTAAAAATAATATGAACTTGGAAATATCTTGGCCTTTGTGCTAATTTGTGTCATAAGCTTTTGGGCTTTACTTCTAATTTTCATAAAAAAAATTCATAGAAATTCATTTCATTCCTTTTCGAGCAAGGCTACTAGCTTTAGGTTCCGGCATATTGCTCTTCACTCGGTTCAGTTTGCCTATGATTGCGGTTGTATCCTGGGAGACAAATTCACCGATAGCGGACGAATAATCATATTAAGGAAATTGATGTTTCAGGCTTCTGCAGTAACATTATTTCGGATCAAGGTTTGAGTATATACATATATTTAATTCATATGTAATATTTTGTCATCTAATATTTCCATTGTAATTTGTAATTATATTTATTGGAATATAGTATTATCATTTTTATGATACCACTACTAACAAATGCTTCCCCTTTTCATTCTTGAGAATAATACCCAGTTCTGTTGGATTACAACTCAATTCAGTTCAATTCAGACCAGTTCGGTCCACTGCAGTTCAGTCTAGTGAAGGAAAGAAAATAAATTGGTAAATAACAACAACAGCAACAATAACAATAATTTATGGAAGAAAATATGATATAATAAATCAAAATCATTAAATATTCATTTAGAGAAAGAAATAAAAAGGCAAATGTTTTTAAAATTGTTATCTTTTTTTTCTATAAATAGATAAAATATCATAATAACATTATTAAACATTTAGATATTATTTTGGAAACAAATAAAAATAATTAATAATAATGATAAATGTTGATTTAATTCTATGAAATCATGTGAGAAACAAATAATAATTTAAGTTAATTTACCATATTAACAATATAAATAGTTGAACTAACAAAAAATTTAGTAATTATTTTCTATAAGAATGGAAATATTAATGTAAATTTCTTAATTAGCTCAAAAATATATGAAAATTGGTTCAAACATTTCTTTGAATTTTTTTTTAAAATAAAAAAAATTCATTTGTCCCATGTAAGTATAAATTTTTATTGAATAAAATAAATTGGTAAATAATAATAATAATATTTTATGGAAGAAAATATGATATAATAAATCAAAACCATTAAATATCTTTTAGGGAAAGAAATAAAGAGGTAAATACTATTACAATTGTTATCTCTTTCTATATAAATAGATAAAATATCTAACTAACATTATTACACATGTAAAACAACAAATATCATTTTGGAAACAAATAAAAATAATAAATGCTAATGATAATAAATGTTGATTTATTTTTATGAAATAATGTGGGAAACAAACAATAATTTAAGTTTTTTTTTTAAAAAGTTAACTCATATGGGCTTACAATAATAATAAAGAAAACCCTTATCCCACCCCGCCCGAGTGTGGACTTGAACCTGCGACCTATAGGATCACAGCTTCAAGGCTCAACCACTAGACCAAGTCTTTGCAGTAAATAATAATTTAAGTTAATTTACCATATTAACAATATAAATAATTGAACTAATAAATAAGTTATTAATTATTTTTTATAAGAATGAAAATATTAATGTAAACGGATGAAGACCATCTTTAGTTTTTGTCTTTCAAAAGAAAATTAAATAGTAGTAAAGGTAGAGAGAGTGGTTTTCTTTAGCACCAATATAAATAGGTGATGTTTTTGTAATTGAAAATACACATTTAAAAACTAAAAGCCACTATTGAAAGAAGAATTAAGTTGTTATAAACTTAAAGGTGAAAGATTTAAGGGAGAAGAATAACAAGTTAACCACCATAGCATGGATCAAGGCAATTTCTTATTCTTACATATGAATATAAAATTACGGATTGATTTAATTCAAACCTAGAGATGAATTCATAATAGAAATCATCAACGTATAAAAGAAATTATTTTACATTTGATTCTCAGAAATAGAATAAAAAATAATTAAAGTAAAGAAAATGTAATTAGTACATTCCCCATAAATTATTCTAATTTGACTTCAGGAAGTTAGCAAACTCCCACACTGTAATAGAAATTTTTTTTATGTAAAGGCTAAGTACGGCAGAAACTGGTTCCATTTATTAAATGGAAAAGAAAAACAAACAAAAAAAAGAAAAAGAAAAAAGAATATCCCTAGGATGTAAATAAAACTAATTGCAAACAAGTGCAATAATAATGGACTATAAGTCCCAATCACAACGCAGTGTGATCCTAATGATCTAGCAAACATCCATAAGATGTGAATAAAGCTAATTGCAAACTAGTGCAATAAAAATGGACTACAAGTCCCAATCACAACGTAGTGATCCTAATAATCTACCTAGCAACAATGGGAGGAGGATCACCGTGATGTACCATAGTTAGTCCCAGCTAGAAGGCAGAGATGATAAGTCCGGATGGCATTGTTATCGTCAACAAAATGTAGACATCTAACCGTCAATTCAGGTCGAAATCGATATCCAAGACGATAAGAATGCATCCGGTCAAGAAAACTGCCCGATGAAATCAACATCTAACATTCCAGCAAAAGATATCAAACCGTCGACTCAGGACGAATCCAAGCCTATATGGAAAAGGCAGCAGTCTGAGGAACTGATGAGTTGCCATAGGAAAGATGACCCCCGCACCCAAAAGCAAGCGGGAATGATCCCCCTGTTGAAAACAACCGGCCAGATGCCGGTGAGAGAGAGCTAGAACAAAACCCTAACCTCTATAGAAAAAGCCAAAGCTGCCGGAGATAGATTAGATCAACCGCTGGTGGGGAGAAATCAATGCCGTCTAGTCGCAGCGAGAAAAATATCAACAGGACCCTAGCCGAACCACCATGTTCTACTGCTAGGGAGACAAACCGATAAACGTTAGTGGAGCAGGCGCCGACTAGTCACCGTCATTGGAGGAGGAGATCAGACCGTAACCTCCAAAGAAACAGCCGCAACTGTCGGAGATAGATTAAATCAACCGCCGGTGGGGAGAAACCAATGCCATCTATTCGCAGCAAAAAATATCAACAGAGCCTTACCCGAATAACCAAGGTCTACTGCAGTTGAAACAATCCAATCAGACTTCGGTGGAGCAAGCGCCGTCTAGTTGCTATCGCCGGAGGAGGAGAATAGGGCGGCTAGGGTAGGGTTCAGAGAGAACCCTAGCCGCCCTCTAGTTTTCTCTCTAGGAATAATGGGAAGTCCCTGATAAATAGAAAAAATGTGTGTTGAAGTATAAACAAAAGGCTCTGTTGTGGGCAGTTTGTGATTGTTTTGAAAGTTTAATTTTTACCCATTAACGAACTCTTGAAATTTAATCATTGAATTTGTGACCACTCTCCCACATCTAGCTCTCTTAGAACCATGTAAAACTTCATTAAAATCACCGCACAACATCAAATTTTCCAAACCACTAACATGGGGTATCAAATCTATCTTTAACTGATTCTTCTCTACATAGTTAGGGACGCCATAAAGACATACTAAATTTACCTCAAATTTGCTAGATACAATATTGAGCCCGCACCATCTTTCCGCAGAAGTAGTAATAGATCCTTGAAGAGAGCTAGTATTCTAGGAGACCAATAAGCCCTCAGATAATCCCTGAGATGGAATACAATGCGTCTAAAAAACATTGTGTCCCTAGAACTTCCTAATAACCTGTTCAGAAATCGAAGCAACCTTTGTCTCAACCAAAATAACAACCTACAACTACCACTTACGAACACAAGACCGAACCAAAAATTGCTTTGCCCTATTCGGAAAGCCCCCTCAACAATTCCAACACAAATAACTTAACGACATTAAAAAGAAAATAGTAACCTCGAGTGACGAAACCACCTCATCATCGCTGCCCTTTCAAGGCCTCCACAATAATGCCCATATTCTGTTCATTAAAAAGCTTAAGCTTTTTGCCAATCCAAAACGTCATCAATTCCTCACTCACACTCGGTTCGCGTTCCTCTACCCGAATGATAATTCTGTTCATGTTTACAATGTTCGGTCCCAAAGAATTTAACATTTCTCTAGATGGGACACTTTCAAATCCTTCCCTATTATTCCCATGTTGAACCGGATTCTGTTGCTTTCTGGCCGTGTTACATTGCTCTCTACCGCTCTTCCAACATTGTCACTAGTTTTCGTGTCTACTTTGTTCCCCAACGATTCAAGGCCTACTTCCGTCAAAAAATGCTTCCTCTAACTCAGTCTCATCTACCGATTCAAATCCCTGGCCCTGTTGGCACCCGACGCCTTGCCTAAGGTTCATGTAAATCGTCACCTCCCCAGATCCCATGACAAGAGACAGGTTTCGGCTAATAGTCTCCAAAGCAACCGATACAAGGCATGAGATCTCATCCAAGCGGTCTGGCTTTCCAAATTACAATTATCGCAACAATCGGCCCAAACCTGGCCGTAAGTTCATGAACCAAAGATTCACATATGAATGCCGGTGGAATTCCCATAAAATCTAGATACATAATACATTCCGTAGGGGAAAAATCAGCCAGTAATGCCCTAACCGAGGCCAATAAATGTTCCATTACTTCCCAATCCTTCCTCAAAAATTCTGATATAGCAGCCTCTAATAAGAAGGAAATTATCACACTATCACTACCAACAGGAGCAGCAAAATTGATCTCAAAGCTGTGATCACACATGAGATCATAAATATTTTGAATATAGGAGATGTTCTTAAGTTGAGCTAAACACGATTTTGACTTCTACGGTGCGGTCTGAATTACCAACTCACCCCTCAATTGTGAATCACTCAATCCCATCGGTTTTGGATCCATCTTGACATGATCGTTAGCCACACTCTCCACTGAGTCCTTTCTAACCACAACTGCCAAAAATGAATGATGATCATGATAGGAATCATGGAATATAGTCCGTTGCTTGGGTGCCTGGGTTTTAGGTCGTTCCTGCGGACGTTCCATAGGGCTACCTTAACTAGCTTTGAACGCTTTGAGTCTGACCACTCAAATCACCACACAGTTCAAGAGTTTCAGCGCTTCTTGCACTCGAATGGAGCCATCAAGGGTAAGAAAATTGAAGTTCAAATTTTTGGAGTTCCTTCTCCTAGCAATATAGACCCATCCATTCACTCCCCATCTGTGAAAGACCCTCTTCATAGCAGCAGCATCATAGTGATTAGGGAAATTTTCAAAGTAAATTTTTTCCAAAATAGGGTTTATAGATTGGTTGGTGTAGAGGTTAGGGGATTGGTTTGGGAATCGCTGAGTTGGACGGCGAGAGGGGAGCATCGGGTTCTGGGTGAACGCTGGCAGACGGCGATGGTGGCTAGGGAAGGGGTAGGGGCAGCTAGGGTTCATGGTTGTTTTAGGAGTGCTTTACGCATTTGGTGGTCCATTATTTTAACTAAGAGATGTATGAATTCAAGAATCGCAAGCTCATTCTGTAGAAAGCAACTATTATAAAAGTAAATACTATTTAATATTTAAGCTCAAGTTCAAGATAAGCATAAAGAACCTGGCAGGACTTGTATGTAAACCATAAACCAAAAATTAAGGCCAACCATATCCTAAATCCCTTGAATTGTTATGGATTTCAGAATCAACTCTCAAACACATTGAGTACATATACCTTTCCACTTTGATGAAATTAGCTCCAAAGTTAACAATCAATACAATTACCACTTTTGTGAAAAGTGGAAGACTTTTAAGTAGAGAGGTGGTATTTGAATCCTGCTTCCAATGCAGACATTCTATAACTATAAATGGCTCGTTTGGTTCGCGGAATGCCTATTCCGTGGAATAAAAATATAAATGTATGGAAAGATGTCAATTATGATGCACTATTCATCTAGAATCCGTCGACGCACAGAATAGTTTAACCTAGTTTATATGGCTAAAAATCATCAATGGTATATAAACTTTGCTCTAGCTAATATAATGATACATGAACTTCAAAACTTGACATAATGATGTATAAACTTCACATTTCACTAACATAATGGTTAAAATTACCATTTACCATTAAAAATTACCTTTTAAAAATTTATTTTTCCTATTATACCCCTTTCTCCTTCCTAGTTACAATTCATTAAAAATTCACTCAACATTTTTCCAACCAGGCAAGTCATCACCATGTACAACCACCACCAAACTCCTCCTTTCCAAGACAACCTCTTTTAAATTCCAGTAAAACATAAAACTCAACTCTACAAATAATCTACTTTAAGTAAAAAGAGCATCAAAAATTGAAAAAATGTGTCTCCATTTAAGGTCCAACACCACAAATATATAGATCATTATGCTCCCGTTATCTTCCTCTTCACCCTTCTCCCTTTTTTATCCTTCCTTTTCCCTATCGCCATAGCTTCTATCTACATCTCCCGATCCACCATTTTCAAACTCATCCTATTGCATTTCTTTTAATTAACTCCCCCATCACATTCAATTCTATGCCCAAATTCCCTCCTTCTATATCCTCATATGGCCTTTTCAAAATTTTGCTTTTAGGCATTTTGATAATAAAAAACCATGATAATAGAGCTTGTTCTTATGAATTTTAACTAATACATAAATAGAAAATGTTGTTGTATTGTTGTCATTCCTGTCATGGAACCATCTCACCCAAAAGCTTAAGCTGACTGGTTAGGCCCAATCGTAGTATTTATATTATTCTTAACACTCCCCCGCACACTAATGCCCCATGGGCTTAAAGCGGGTACAACACAAACCCATTCCGCTATGTGTTGCAATATAATTCCACAAATGGAGCTACCATGATTTGAACCCTCAACCTTTAGGTCTAAGCTGCCCTGATACCATGTCTTGGAACCATCTCACCCAAAAGCTTAAGCTGACAGGTTAGGCCCAATCATAGTATTTATATTATTCCTAACAGTTCCTTGCACTTTGTTCTTTCTAGTGTTGTGATTCTCCCAATAATAAGCAAAGTATTAGTGTGATTGATTATTGAGTTTTGAACTCATTTGTCTCAAAAATTCTAGTAAAGAGTTTGGCTAAGAGCAGCTTTTTTTAAAAGCTTCATTTTCAAGCTTTTCTTAGAAGCCACAGATTTTATTTTGGAAAAAACAAATTAGACAGTTCCTAATTAATTAGTATGAAGGATCAAAATATGTTGTTCATATGTAGCTCTATTCAAAGTTTATGAGAGCAACTTATTTTCACAATAGCTTAAAAAGCAATACCAAACTGGCTTAGGATGTAATAGAGTAACAATTTAAAAGTTGCCCTTGCCCTTTTACCTTTTGTTATGTAAGATACTTCTCGAGTGCTCAACAAAGAAACATTTCAAGTAAAACAAAGAAAGTCGATGCTATCTGCACATTTTCATAAACAAAGAATGAAACAAGTGACTCATGGTACTGTGCTGAATGCTACGCTAGGTGAGATTGACTATATAGAGTTTCTCATGGCATAAAAACTATATGAAAAGCCAAATGTTCATTTATATCTATCAAATACTTATCTTTCGAACTAGTTTTCTATCCAATTAATCTTAAATTTACCCGTACCTCTGCATTTACTTCATATTCTTAGGTTCTCGCATTTTCGAACCTGTGCATTGTTAGTCACATAAGACATAACCATATCAACTTAGTCGTCATTCTCTTAATTCATCCTTAATATATTATAAATTAGGTCAAAAACTAATTTTGAATGTGTTAAGTCCAAACCAATTTGGAGGCTAATTAATTGCCAACAAATAAGGTGGGAAGATGGTAGTTAGTAATTGGCACATTAATTGCCTATTGGAAAGTTGATGCAACATTTTGTGCCTATAAATAGGCATTCCCATAATCCAAATTCATCCAAGCAAAATTAAGTTTTCTTTTGTAGAGCATTTCCTACAAAAAGAGTTGGAGAGAAATTAGGGGCGTGAGTTGAGTAGTTTGGGAAATACTATACTATTTGGGTGTAAGGGTTAATTTTTTTGTGCATTCCAACTTTCTCCTAAAATTATTTTATACCTCAAGTTTGGGTATACTTGAGAGAGGCTTTATTGTTGTATTCCCATTTTTTATTAGTGGAGTTATTTTTGGCGCCCCGTGGTTTTTCCCTTTCAAAGGGTTTCCACGTAAATCTTTGTGTTTCTTTATTGCTCTATTTATTTTTATACTCGTTGTTGCAACATCTATTTTAGTTAATAAATATCACCTTGCTACTGAATTGATATACAGGACGCAACAAGTGGTATCAAAGCTATTGGTTCCATAAAGGTGGTTGTGTTAATTAAAATTGAAGGTTCTTAACATCCGTGAACAAATTGAACGGTTCAAACTGGTTAAGTTGAAAGCCCATAATGGAGGATATATTATACTATAAAGATATGCATGAAGCAATCAAAGGAGACACCGCAAAGCCGAAAGACATGAAAGATCCAGATTGGAGCAAGTTGAATAGATAGGCCATTGGTTCCATTCCCTAGTGGCTAGATTTTAGCGTATTCGGCCATGTCTCGGTAGAAATGTTTGCCCATGAACTATGGAAGAAACTGCAAGATCTTTATGATCAAAAAACTACTAGAAACAAGGTGTTCCTAGTAAGGAAGCTTGTCAACATGAAATACAAGGAGGGAACTCCTGTTGCTGAATTTTTGAATGAATTTCGAAGTGCTATTAATCAATTATCTTTTATACAAACAACACTTGAAGATGAAGTCAAATCCTTATTATTGCTCAGCTCTCTACCGAAAAGTTGAATTACCTTGGTGGTTTCTGTGACCAATTCAGCTCCAGATGGAAAATTATCCTTACACCATATTGTTAACACTTTGCTCAATAAGGAGACATGAAGGAAAGTTATGATTGTCGAAAGTAGCCAAGCTCTTGTCACAGAACACAGAGGTCGGAGCAAAAATTGAGGTCCCAACAATCTTGACAAATCCAAAAGAGGAGACAAGTTTAGAGGCAGATCTAAGTCCAGAGGTAGAGTCAAATGCTACCACTGTGGACTAGAAGGCCATCTGAAGAGGAACTGTTGAAAGCTGCAGAGAGAACAGAATGATGGCAATAACCAGGAGGAAGACAAAAACACCACTACAGCAACTGAGGATATTATTGTTCTTTCCTTCAGTCATGAAGAATAATGTCTGCAAGTCTCAAGTCAAGATGATACGGAATGGGTGATTGACACTGCATCATTTTATCATGCCACTCCCAATAAGGAGTTCTTCACCATATACAGAGTAGGAAATTTTGGTGTGGTGAAGATGGGCAATAATGACCATTCCAAAATCATTAGAATTGGTGACATTCGTATTAAGATGAACATTGGCTGCACACTCATCCTCAAAGAAGTTAGACATGTTCCTGATTTGAGGCTCAACTTAATATCTTGTGGTGTCCTAGATCGCGAAGGCTTCGAGAATTTCTTCGGGAGTAGGAAATGGAAGCTTACCAGGAATTCCTTGGTGATTGCAAAAGGTGCCATGTGTTTTTACACTGTACAAAACAAGTGCAGTCATTTATAAAGATGGATTACATGCTATTGAAGAAGAATCTTCACCAGATTTTTGGCATAGATGATTGGCTTACATCAGTGAGAAAGGGTTACAAATTCTAGCAAAGAAGGCGCTTGTACCTTTGGCTAATGGCACACCACTATCTCCATATGACTACTGCCTATTCGGCAAGCAACATAGAGTGTCATTCAGCAAGTAAACAAGCAGAAAGTCAAGTGTTCTTGACTTGGTGCACTCAGATGTATGTGGCCCCTTTGAATATGAGACCTTGGGAGGTAACAAGTATTTTGTTACTTTCATCGATGATGCATTACAGAAGCTATGGATGTATTTCCTGAGAACAAAAGATCGGGTATTCCAGTCATTTCAGTAATTCCATGTTATGGTGGAAAGAGAGACAAATAAGAAATTAAAATGTCTTCGATCCAACAATGGTGGTGAATACACATCACACGAATTTGAGAACTACTATTCCAGACATCGAATTTTACATGAAAAGACTGTACTTGGAACCCCACAGCACAATGGTGAAGCAGAAAGGATAAATTACACTATTACGGAGAAGGTCAGATGTGTGCTCAAAATGGCTAACTTGCCAAAGTTGTTTTAGGGAGAAGCAGCACGCATATCATGCTATCTCATCAATAGGTCACCATTTACTGCTCTAGATTTTGATATTCTAGAAAGAGTATGGACTAGAAAAGATGTTCACTACTCTCATCTGAAAGTGTTCGGCTGTAAGGCATTTGCGCATGTTCCTAAGGACCAACGGTCAAAGCTTGATGAAAAAGCAAGTCTATCTATCTTCCTTGGATATGGAGATGAAGAGTTCGGGTACAAACTATGGGACCCAGAGAAGAAGGAGACCATTAGAAGCAGAGATGTAGTCTTTAGAGAAAATGAGACTATCGAAAGCTTGAAGAAGAATGGCAAGTCAGGACTTGTAAATGACGTCATTCTCAGCCATGTTCCTTCATCGCCAAATAGTACCATTGGTGGAGATCAGGAACAAATTCAGAACAAGGATGAAATTCCAAAGCTAATGGAGGATCATGAGCCAGAAGATGTTGATGAGCAGGGGGAACAACCCACCCAGCAAGCTGAGGCTGAACAACAGCTTAGAAGATCTACCAGGGATTGCCAACCAACATTAAATTATCCTAGTTCTGAGTATATTCTCCTTACTAATGAGGGGGACCCAGAGAATTTTTAGGAAGTTCTAATTCATACAGATAAAGAATCTTGGTTGGAGGCAATGCAAGAAAAGATGAATTCCTTTCAGAAAAACAACACATATAAGTTAGTCGAACTTCCTACAGGAAGAAAATCCTTGAAGAACAAATGGGTTTTCAAGCTCAAAAGAGATGGCAATGGAAAGCTGTAGTGAAGTATAAAGCTCCTCTAATAGTGAAGGATTCCAACAACAGAAGGAATCGATTTTGAAGAAATCTTTTCTCCGACGGTTAAAATGACTTCTATTCGAGCAGTTCTAAGCTTGGTAGCAAGTTTGAATCTTGAGCTTGAGCAGTTAGATGTGAAAACTGCCTTCCTTCATGGTGACCTAGAGGAAGAAATCTACATGGTGCAATTAGAAGGCTTCAAAGTAAAAGGGAAAGAGCACATGGTTTGTAAGCTGCAAAAGAGTCTATATGGGTTGAAGCAAGCACCTAGGCAATGGTACAAGAAGTTTGACTCTTTCATGAGTAGTCATGACTTCAAGAAGACCCAAGCGAATCCATGTGTCTACTTCAAGAGGTTCTCTGATAACAACATCATCATATTGTTGTTATACATTGATGACATGTTGATCGTGGGACAAGAAGTTTCTACAATTCATAAATTGAAAGAGCAATTAGCAAAGTCCTTTAACATGAAGGACTCGGGTCCAACATAACAGATTTTGGGCATGAGGATTATTCATGATCGCAGCAATAACAGATTGTGGCTGTCACAAGAAAAATATGTTGAATGCGTGCTACAACGTTTTAACATGTTATTTGCTAAATCAGTCAGCGTTCCTCTTACTGCTGATCTGAAGCTAAGTAAGGAATCTTGTCCTACAACCAAAGAAGAGAAGGAAGACATGAGAAAGATTCCATATTCCTGTGCTATAGGGAGTCTGATGTATGCAATGGTTTGTACAAGACTAGATATTGCACATGTTGTTGGAGTTGAAAGCAAATTCTTAGATAATCCGGGAAGACAACACTGGGAAGCTGTAAAGTGGATTCTCAGATATTTGAAGGGAAGTTCAAAGAAGTGGTTATGCTATGAAGGATCTAAACTAATCTTAAAAGGCTTCATTGATGCTGACATGGCAGGAGATCTCGATCATAGAAAGTCAACTTCGGGATACGTATTTACATTTGCCGAGGGAGCAATTTCTTGGTAATCTAAATTACAGAAATGTGTTGTACTTTCTACGACCGAAGCAAAGTACATTTCAACTGTTGAAGCAGGAAAAGAGAGTATTTGGTTGAAGAGATTCTTTGAAGAGTTGGGTCAAAAACAAGCTAACTCCATAATATATTGTGATAGTCAAAGTGCTATAGACTTAAGCAAGAATACTATGTATCATTCTCGAACAAAGCACATTGATATCCGCTATCATTGGATACGCGAGCAACTGGAAAAGGGGATTTTTCGTCTTGAGAAAATTTCAATAAAAGAGAACCCCTCAGATATGTTGACAAAAGTTATTCCTCGGGATAAGTTTGAGCTGTGCTATGAGCTGATCGGCATGAGCTTCAAGTACGAGCTTATTTCATACCCCATTGGTTTGGAGGGGGAGAATTGTTAAGTCCAAACCAATTTGGAGGCTAATTAATTCAACAATTTGGAGGCTAATTAATTGCCAAGAAATGAGGTGGGAAGATGGTAGTTAGTAATTGACACATTAATTGCCAATTGGAAAGTTGATGCAACTTTTTGTGCCTATAAATAGGCATTCCCATATTCCAAATTCATCCAAGCAAAATTGAGTTTTCTTTTGTAGAACATTTCCTATAAAAAGAGTTTGAGAGAAATTAGGGGAGTGAGTTGAGTAGTTTGGGAAATACTACACTATTTGGGTGTAAGGGTTAATTTTTTCGGGCATTCCAACTTTCTCCTAAAATTATTTTATACCTCAAGTTTGGGTATACTTGAGAGAGGCTTTATTGTTGTATCTCATTTTTTATTAGTGGAGTTACTTTTAGCGACACGTGGTTTTTCCCTTTCAAAGGATTTCCACGTAAACCTTTGTGTTTCTTTATTGCTCTATTTATTTTTATACTCGTTGTTGCAACATCTATTTCAATTAATACATATCACCTTGCTACCGAATTGATATACAGGACCCAACAGAATGCATACTGCTTTGTGACAAGTTTTCCATTTTTTTTCTATCTTTTTTTTCTTTTCATTTTATAAAATAAATTGAGGGTAATTTATAAAAAAAACATTTATGATTAGAATTAGATTATGTGCAGAGCTAGTTTTTTGTTCGACTGAAATTTACAGATTGCATTGGACCAAAGGAGTTTGGCGATGATTGTATAGGGTAGACTAGTGGGATAATTTTAGGCACTTAAGAAGGAAGGGGTATAACACGAAAACAAAATTGTAAAAGATAATTTTTTAATAATAAACAGTAACTTTAACTATTGTGTTAGTAAAATGTGAAGTTCATACACCATTATGTCAAGTTTTGAAGTTCATGTACCGTTATGTTAGTAAGTGCAAAGTTTATATACCTTAGATTATTTTTACCCGCAAGATACTTTTTTAAAGTTTTATTGTTCCAACCTATACATTTTCGGAAGCATCCTGCATGCTTGCTTGCTTAGAAAGCAGCTCTTGCCCGACACCTTCAGCTATCAGTATAACCATATGCCCGTCTTCTTTTAGTCTATTCTCTACATATTGGAAAAGTCCACCTTCCCCTTCTAGATAAAAGGGTGATTCCGGGAATTAAGCAACAATCCACATCTCCACTAGCAAGAGTAGCATACATGGCAATAAATCCTGCACAACATACAAAAAGACATAAAATCTTTACAACTTTGTATTGCGAAGGCAAAAAACTGGGTTAACTGGACTAGTTCATGAATAAGTATAAAAAGAAGAATATGTTTGACATTGGAAAAGAAAGGCTTAATACATCATTTGCCCCTGAACTTGGCACTAAAAGTTAGATGTCGCCCTGAACTTTCAAACGTTTTAACTTGCTCCCTAAACTATGTAACAGTGTACCAGTTTGCCCCCTCAATGCCATGTGTCAGCTTCTGATTAGTTTGACTCTTTAAAGATGTGGAATCAAGCAACAATCCACATCTCGACTAGCAAGAGTAGCATACATGGCAATAAATCCTGCACAATATACAAAAAAAAACATAAAATCTTTACAACTTCGTATCGGGAAGGGAAAAAACTGGGTTAAGTCTGAAGCTATGAAGAACGGAAACTCCGGTCACATGCTGTTTCAGCGTTTGGGAAACAGAAATTCTAGGAAACCTCTACGAAACATTTTCGGGGCAGTTTCCGCAATTAAAGAAAGTTGGAAACTCATTTCTTCAAATTTCGGAAACCATTTCCTAGAAAATCCTTCAACCTTATGACTTAATTTTGGTTCATTCCAAAACTAAACTTCCTATGCATTTATTGCGCATGTCCCTAAATATATGTAATATTTATGAATTAAAAATTTTCAAATGATGGTTGACCTTAATGAGATGAATAGATGTCTATTTATAAATATTCATGGTAGAAATATTTTATAACTAATAAATACATTTTAAGTGTAGAGTATTTTAGTATTTCATTATTTTATATTAGAATGAAATTATATTCATGGAACTTTTGTGCTTTCTATATTTATATATATACCCTTATATGTTTATTATTTACGCATTTCCCTATTGTTTCCAAACTTATATTTTTTAGAAATGGCGTTTTACGGCATCCGTTTCTGTTTTTGTGCCCGTGCTACCTAGGTATGAAGAAGTGATTCTTCAATAAGTATAACAAGAAGTTAGAGCATCTTTAGTAGATAGTGGATTCCATAATTATGTGACATGTGAAATAGAAGTTATCTACTAAAAATGCTCTTAGACCATAACCGCAAGCTCATGCATTTTGAGACCAACAAGATACTGGCAATTACTTTGTTCAAGAAGTGACATGATTGAAATAAGCCAGGCAGAGTTACGTTTAATGCTGACTTAATTTCATCCAATAAATTTGCAAGGAATGATGCAAGTCAAATACTTAGAATAAGCAACCAGCTTTAATGAGCGTCTTAATTGATAAGCATTTAAAAGGCCAAAACATAATCTTTAACCCCTCCCTCTTTGGCCAAAACATCTTATCAAAAAGTATGTAAAGAAAATGCTTTTTGAGAATATAAGATATTATGAAGAAGTTAATATCTTCGGTCTGATTTATTTTGAGCAGTAAGTATTTCAAGGAGAATCCGGATTCAAAGAATCCACTGTATAACACCAAGAATGGAGTTTACGAGGAAGGTTGTGGTCTAGACAAAGTTAAGATTTCATGGGGACATGAAGACTATATGTACATGGTATATAAACTAAATTTACATATTATTAACGAGACTAATATTAAATTCATAATTATAATTAGAAATATCCTAAATTAATAGGACCTTCCATTTCACATTTAAAGTTTGCCAAGGCAAACGGATCAACTCTACCACCAGCTGCATTGTTCATTGTCCGATTTCATTCTTTCTATTGTAAATTAATTATTTTACCCTTAAATAGTGTTGATGTTTATCTAGTTAAAATGATAATTATTATTTATTGATTGTTGATGTTAATTTATTAAATAGCTCTCCACACTGTAATATCTCTAGGTAAGGGTTTCTTTCATATAATTATGCCATTGGTAGAGGTTTTACAAAAAGTTTGGTCGACGGGAAACTGAATCCCAAACCGGGCATTACGCGTTTCTCTATTTGGAAGGCTGGGGTTGATCCCTCAACCGTTAAACTGACCTCCTCTCAAGTTTGGGTGTGCCTTCATAATTTACCGTGGGAGTTCTGGGTCGGAGGCTTCTCACCAGTGTCACTCAAGGTATTGGAGTCCCCATCCGATTTGATCGAAATACTATAGATGGATAATTCGAACATTACGCTCAAATTCTTATTGACATTGATTTATCAAAACCTGTCATGGATCAAATTAGAGTGGATACGGCAGAGGATATTTTCTGGGTGATGCTTGAGTATGAGAATATTTCGAATCTTTGCACGGTTTGTCACTCTTTGGGGCACACCACGGCTGCTTGTAGGAGGATTTAGCGTCAAGAGAAACACACGGGGAAATCTAAAGTTGCGGTCCCTGGTAACAATAGGTCTATGGATAATACCAAGACTTGGAATAAAGTGAACAAGCGGGCTCCTAGCATGACAAGAAAGGAGGTTACTTTTCCTGAAAAACCAGATCGAATTGATATGGATAAACCTGGCCAAAGGGAAGGTAAGAAGGATACAGATAACTCAACTCAGGTTCAGACTAATAATCAAGAACAGCTTGCGAATGTTAAGATTGAGGCAGTTCTTTTGGAGGTGATTGAGGCTGCGGCTATTGCGATGATTGAGGCTGTGGCTAATGAGGTGTTTAATAAGGAGACAGGATATTTGAATCTCGGAACATAAGGAAACTGAAAAGCCGATTGATGGCCATATTACCAAAGTTTCTAATGATTCTAATCATCATTCGAATGCTTCAGATGAGGTTGACCAAGAGGACTTTGAATCAGATTATTCACAACTTGAGAGAGGTGTCCCAGGCTTTGGACAGATTCTGCAGAATGAGAAGAGGCAAAAATGAAAAACAAGGCCAAACAATTGACATTTGTTAGAAAAAGTTTTTCGTTCTCTTCCTGCGATGACAGTTTTTAGTGTGAGATGGAAGTGGGAGACAATATCCAACTCCCATGGAAACCAAGGGTATCAGTCGCCGCAAAAGAACATGCCAAGCGAGAGCGCATGGAGCTAGCTAAATGGGAGCGCAAACCTTCACAAAAGTTTTCTCCTTAGTTGATAGATGTTTGTTTTCTACCGTAATGGCTGTTTGACTTTTTTTCTGTTTTCTTGTATTTTTTATTTTTATTTTTCTTTTCTTTTATGTTGCTTTTTTATTTTTCTTTTTTAATAAATGGAGACCGAATTCCGGTTCTCAACTTTTAATTAAAAAAATAGCTCTCCACACTGGAGGAGCATACAAGCACCTAATGAACAAGGAGGATGAAGAGAACTTGAAGCAGCTACACATTTTTAAGTAATTTTCATTGAACAGAACTAATTTCTGTCGCACAATTTTAAAGTGTCACCTCTTTTTTGATTAACCGACGTTTCTGAATTAATTAATAATTTGGAGCTTTGGAGTTCTTCTTAGAGTTGATAAAATTGCCCTTGAAGTCACCTATGGACACTTTGCTAGGGTTCTGTGTATGTAGATATGTCTACTAATTTACCTAACACCATAGGTATCGCTAGGGAAGGATATGAGTTTTGGATTGATGTTCTTTTTGGAAACCCACCTAAATTCTGCAAACTCTGTAGCTCGGTAGGACATCAAGCCTATGACTGCATACGGAACAAGAAACTACAGCCTAATGCAGTTCAAAATCTGACGCAAAAAGTTAATAAACTTGAACGTCAGGTTAGAGTAGAACAAGGTAAGCCAATCTGGAGCTTTTTGAATGGAGCAGGCCATGCCAACTTGCCCTTGAGAAGAGAAATAAGCAAGTAGTCTCGATAAATTGCATCTTTCAGAATATAGAGGACAACCTTCAGAAATAAAAAAAAAGTTGTTTCTTCGATTGAGAGTCAGGAACCTTCAGATGATGGTGAGTTCGATGATAACCAGTCCATTGGGGAGCCAAATAACGCTATTATTCAGGTGGAGGAGGAAGTTCATACTCCTTTGCGTCAAAGTTTAAAATCCTGATGGTTTAACTTAGAGGTGCAACTCACGGAGGGTAAATCTGCTGGCCTGTCAGATGAATCGAATAGAATCAATGAGCAAATAGTCTTGGGCAGTGCCAATTCTTGGGCTGATATGGTTGAGGAAAAGAATAATCCTCCATGGCAACAAGTCAAGAACAAGAAGAAGCAGTTCGCTAAGGAATCCTCATCACAATATATGCGATCGAACCTTGCCAGGTACACCTAATGTCAATTCTGTATTGGAACTGTAGGGGTTTCCATAATATGAAAACTCAACAATTTGTTTCGAACTTAGTTTTTGAGTTTAAGCCTATTTTGCTTTGTTTAGCTGAACCTATGGTTGATTATAATATGATTCCTTCTTTGTTTTGGAGGAAAATTAGGTATGAGCTTGTTGGGGTTAATGACAAAGAATTACCTACTCTTTGGGTATTGAAGTCTAGTAGGGCTGTTGGGCCTATTTTGTTATGTTCTATTTCAGATCAATATATCTCGGTGTGGATTGCTAATTATGATATGAATGTTGGAGTGGTTTATGGCAGCATTCTCATTAATCATCGATCTGTGCTGTGGGAGGCTGTTTTAAATGAGTCTAGGGCTGGTCATTGGCTTTGGCTTGGGGATTTCAATGCGGTACTTGGTGCCCATAAGAAGAAAGGGAACGCGCCTAATCCAAGAGCTTGTAGGGAGTACCGAGAGTGTATTGATGATGCAGATATAGTGGAGGTGGAAACTTTGGGTCCATTATTTACGTGGCATAATGGTCGTGCGGGGTAACAAAGAGTCGACTGTAGACTTGATCGGGCTTTAGTCTCGTCTGATTTTGCATCCATTTGCTCCTGCTATCATTGCACCGTCTTGGCTAGGCATTTTTCTGATCATCATCATATCCTTTTTAAGTGTAATTTTGGTCGTAGAAATGTGGCACGTTTTAGATTTCAATCCATGTGGATTTCTCACCACAGTTTAAAGGATGTGATTACGGATCATTGGCGGGTAGCTACTCCTTCGTTGCCACTGACCCAATTATTAATGCCTAAGTTGAAGACTTTGCGGCCTGTTTTGAGAACCTGGAATAGGAAGGTTTTTGGTCATTTTGATACTAATATTAGGCAGAGTAAAGAGTGGCTGCTTGATGTTCAAAATAGGATTGCCATGGATGGCGCTACTAATGATTTGGTTCTAGAGGAATTCGAAGCTCATGCACAATAAGACCTTCATTTTTCTCAAAAGGAAACTTATTTGAAAGAGAAAAGTGGCATTCACTGGTTTAAGGAGGGTGATCGTAATACTAACTTCTTCCTTAAAAGCGCGAATATCAAGAAGTCTTATAATGGAATTCACTCCTTAGAAATTGATGGTGTAGTTTCCACTGATGTCGACTCAATCTCCAACCACATGATTGCATATCATAATGCTATTTTCAAAAAGGATCAGGAGGTTAGGCCTGATGTTGATTTGATTTCTTCCATTATCCCTCATGTTGTCACGGATCAGGAGAATTATATTTTAACTCAATGGCCTTCGGATGAGCTTGTTAGGGCTACGGTTATGAGCATGGATGGGGATAGTGCCCCTGGTCCTAATGGGTTCAATGGAATTTTTTTCTAGAAATTTTGTGATATCGTTGGTTATTATGTCTGTAATGCTATCGCTCAATTTTTTAATTCGGGTTTTATGCATCCTGGCTTAAACTTGAATCTTATGATCTTAATCCCTAAGAAGGAGGGTGCAATCCGAACTGAGGAATTTCGGCCTATTATAATGGGCAATTTTTTTTTTAAAATTATTACTAAAATCTTGGCTAACAGGCTTGGCGATATTACTTCTCACATTCTTACGATAAACCAATATGGTTTTATCAAGGGGCGGAACATTCAAGAGGCCATTGTGTTTCTTCAGAAAGGGTTAATTTGCTTAACAAAAAATGCTTTGGGGGTAATTTGGCAATGAAAGTGGATATTAGGAAAGCATTTGATACACTTGATTGGGATTTCTTAACCGCAGTCCTATCTAGTTTTGGCTTTTCCACTGTTTTTATTTGTTGGATCCGCAACATCCTTCAATTAGCTTAGATTTCTCTTCTCACTGCTGCTCGGCTGAGAGGTTACTTTCAGTGCTCTAGGGGTGTGAGGCAAGGGGACCCTTTATCTCCGCTCTTGTTTTGCATTGCTGAGGATTTTCTTAGTCGATTTCTGTTGATTTAGTCTCAGTGTGGTAATTTGACACAAATGAGGTATACCACTTTCTCCATGTTCCCCTCTCATATTCTGTATGATGATGACATATTATTAAGTTGTAATGGGTCCATTAAAAATATGAATGTTCTTAAGGATGCTTTTGAAACCTATGGTGCGATTTCGGGTCAACAGGCTAGTTGGGATAAGTCGTGTATTTTCTTTGGAAAGTCAGTGGTTCCACTGAGAGCTAACATGTTGGCTAGTATAATTTGTACTCGACAAGGGGTTTTACCATTTATATATCTTGGCATCCCTTTGTTCTATGGTTCCCCTGGGGCTGTACACCTTAGGCCGATTCTTCATAGAATAATTGCCAAGTTCTCTAAATGGAAGGGAGACTCACTGTTTATGGCTGGTCGCATCTTGCTTGCCCAATCAGTTATAAACGGGTCTCTTATGCACTCATTTGATATTTATAAATGGCCTCAATCGCTCCTGAATTCTCTTGTGAAAGCTGTGAGAAATTTTATCAGGAATGGTCATATGGATAAGAAAAAGTTAGTTACTGTACCATAGAGGATTTGTGTTTGACCACTGGCTTTGAGTGGTTTAGGGCTTAAAAAGTTAACCAACATTAACACTTCTATGCTAGCCAAGATGGCGTGGTGTCTAATTGCTAATAAGGGTCTTTGCTTTGACACTTTACGCCAAAGATTCCTTAAGAATGGGATTCCGAGAGAGTGGGTTAGCAATTCTAGTATATAGAATTCGTGTTGGGGTTCTAGCCCAAATTGGTGCAAGGTAAAGTCTTGGCCCAAAAGCCCAAGATGTGGAGGCACATTTAAGCTTCTTTTTTGCTAGTTTTAGGGTTTTTCATGGGAGAGAGTGCAGCCATTTTTGGAGAGAGAAAAGAAGAGAGGGAGAGCAAAATTTCTAGCTTCTTTCTATTCCGACCAGCTGTATTCCATCGCCGATCTCTGGAGATCAGACCATCAGATTGTCGTGCAATTTTGTTATAATGTTCTTGACATCCAACTCTTTCTTTTAACTGTTGGGTTTTTAATCAGACCGTTGGATCAGATTTCGATCTCGACAGAATGTGGAGGAATGTTTGCTCACTTGAGGTTTTGTGTATTTTCCTCATTTTATTTGGCTTCTTCTTGTATTGTGGTGTTGTTGGTGGGTTGCAAACTCTTGTAAGTCATTGTTGAGTTCTTTTTCCTCAACTTATCAATTAGAGAAGTAGGGGTGGACTTCTTTATCAGTCCCGTGGTTTTACTCTTCACATCGGAGAGGTTTCCATGAAAAAACTTTGGTGTTGTGTGGCTTGTTTATTTTATTTGCATATTTGGTTGATTCTTGCCGTTTCTTGTTGATAATTGTTGTTGCTATTCCACATTTGCAACTTTGGGTTTTTGGGGCGTTGTGCTCAATAAGTTGTATCAGAGCTGTTAAGATCAGTTTTGGGGTTAATATGGAGTCTGTTAGCAGTGGTTCCATGGTGAAGTTGACGTTAACCAATTATTCCATATGGCAACCCATGATGGAGGATATGTCATTTTACAAAGATTTATATGATCCAACAGATATAAGCACGACAGAGCTTGGTAGTTCTAAACCAGCCAAACCTGAGAAAATGGAAGATAAAGAATGGGAGAACTTGAAGAGGAAGACTTTGGGGACTATTAGATAGTGGATTGATATAAGCATCTACAATCATGTTTATAAAGAGTCCGACCCATTTAAGTTATGGAAAAAACTAGAAGGTCTTATTAAGAGGAAGACCGCTCACAACAAGGCTTCGTTGATTCAGAAGCTTGTTAACTTGAAGTTGAAAAGTGGGAAGTCAGTGGCTTAGCATCTGAGTGACTTTCAAGATGTTATCAACAAACTTACCACTATGAAGATTGTTCTTGATGATGAGTTACAGGCTTTATTCTTATTGAGTTCTTTGCCCGATAGTTGGGAAACTCTTGTGGTGACTATTAGTAACTCGACTCCAGATGGTGTTCTTTCATTGAACGTGACTAAAGAAAGTATGTCTAATGAAGAGTTGAGAAGAAAGGAGATGGGAGTTGAAAATTCACAGGCCTTTGTTCTTGAGAATAGAGGAAGAGACAAGAGTAGAGGTCCAAAGGGGCGTGGTAACTCAAGGGGCAGGTCCAAGTCCAGAGAGGGAAAGGAGACTAGAACATGCCATTATTGTGATAAGCCTAGTCATATCTGAAGAATTGTTTTAAATGGAAGCGTGAACAAAAGAAGAAATTGGATTCCCAATTAGGGGGAGATGACAGTGGTACTGCAGCAACCGTAGTGAAGACTGTTGAGGATACTAGTTTGCTTTGTGCAGTTTATGAGTGTTGTCAGGTTGACGACTCAACTTCAGAGTGGCTTGTTGATACTAGAGCTTCTTATCATTGTGTTCCTTGGAAGGAATATTTTTTGAACTATAGAGCTGGCGACTTTGGTAGTGTCAGAATGGGAAATGAGAGCTCAGCAAGGATTGTTGGTATGGGTGATATCCGTGAGAAGACTGATGTTGGATGCATGATGACATTGAAGAATGTGCGCCATATTCCTGATTTGCGCTTGAATTTATTAGCGGCAAGTGGTCTTGATCATGAAGGTTTCAGTCATACCTTCAGTGATGGCAAATGGAAGTTGTCCAAGGGTTCAATGACAGTTGCTCAAGGCAAGTTGTGTTGCTCGTTGTATAAGACATACTTTACAGTATGTTATGGTGATATATATGCAGCTGAAGAGAAGAATTCTCCCAACTTGTGGCATCAAAGATTGGGACATATGACGGATAAAGGATAAAGCACCTAGCAGGTAAATCCCTTATTCCTATGGATAAATCTATTTCCACTGACCCTTGTGAGCATTGTTTGGTAGGAAAACAAAACAAGGCTTCATTTGCGGGAAAATCTACAAAGAAGCAAGGTAAATTAGAGTTGGTTCACTCCGATGTTTGTGGTTCGTTAGATGTGGAGTCTATTGGTGGCAATAGATATTTTGTCAAATTTATTGATGATGCAACTCGAAAGACTTGGGTCTACTTGTTGAAGCAGAAAAGTTAAGTGTTTGAGACTTTTTAGAAGTTTCATGCCATGGTGGAAAGAGAGACTGGTGGAAAGTTGAAATGTCTCCGATCAGACAATGGTGGTGAGTATAACTCTAATGCATTTAAGGTTCATTGCTCACAGCATGGCATTAGACATGTGGGGATAGTTTCGGGTACTCAACAACACAACGGTGTAGCTGAAAGGATGAATAGAACCATTATAGAGAGGGTGAGGTGTTTGCTAAGAATGTCTAATCTTCCTAATACATTCTGGGCTGAAGCAGTAAACACAATGACTTATTTAATTAATCGCTCTCCAACTATTCCTCTTGGTCTTGACATTCCAGAAAGGGCATGGAGGGGTAACAATCCCACTTATCCACATTTGAGAGTCTTTGGATGCAAGGAATTTATGCATGTGCCAAAAGAGGAGCGATCATGGCTTGATTCCAAGACTGAACCATGCATTTTTGTTGGCTATGGCAATAAAGAGTATGGCTATAGAGTCTATGATTTAGATAAGAAGGAAGTAGTGAGAAGCAGGGATGTAGCATTCTTTGAGCACGAGAGAAGTGCTGAGTTTCTAAGTAAAAGGTATAATTCTACCACAGAATCTTCTTTTAATACTACTGATGTTCCTCTTATGTCTAGTCTTTCTTGTGTTGAGCAGCCAACAGGTGAGAATGTTAAAGCAAGATCTAACAATTTTGAGGAACAACCGATTGGTGTTGATGATACACCAGAACTTGTTGATCCTGATACGCATGATTATGAGAATGTTCAATTTTATGATGCTCAATATGAAGAGGTTCATGAGTGGGGGGAGCCGTCATCCCCAAAGGATGAACAAGCATAAGTTCAAAGATCATCTAGAGAAAGAATGCCATCTATAAGATATCCATGCTCAGAATTCATTCTTATCACAGAAGATGGAGAACTTGAAAGCTTTCAGGAAGCATTATCTAGTGAAGACAAAGGGTCTTGGTTGAATGCTATGAAAGAAGAGACAGATTCTTTGAGGAAGAATGATACTTATGAGTTGGTGAAGTGTCCAAAAGATAAGAAAGTTTTGAAAAATAGGTGGATTTTTAAGAACAAGAAAAATGCCGATCAGAGTGTGAAGTGGAAAGCTAGATTGGTGGTCAAGGGTTGCAATCAGAAAAAGGGGATTGATTTTGATTATATTTTCTCCCCAGTTGTGAAGATGACTTCTATCAGAACCATTTTGGGTTTAGCTACGAGTCTTGACTTGGAGTTGGAGCAGCTTGATTTGAAAATAGCTTTCTTTCATGGTGATTTGCAAGAGGATATCTACATGGAGAACCCAGAAGGATTTGAGGAAAAGGGAAAGGAAAAGTTTATTTGAAAACTAAAGAAGAGTCTTTGTGGGCTGAAGCAGGCACCAAGCCAGTGGTATCGGAAGTTTGATTCTTTCATGACAACCAATGGTTATAAGAGGACATTGGTTGATCCTTGTGTGTATTTCAGATAGCTTCTGAATGATAAATTCATCATTCTTCTATTATATGTAGATGATATGTTAATTGTTGTACAAGATGCAGATATGATTTGTGATTTGAAGAAGAGTTTGTCAGAATCATTTGCAAGATTTGGGTCTAGCTAAGCAGATTTTGGGCGTGGAGAGAGTTCATGATAGAAAGGCTGGCAATTTGTGACTGTCACAAGAAAAGTATATTGAACAGGTGCTTGAAAGGTTCAATATGAAAGATACCAAGCCAGTTAGTCAACCATTAGCGGCTCATTGCAGGTTGAGAAAAAGAACTTGTCTGAAAACGCAGGAGGAAAAAGAAAAGATGTTATCTGTTCCTTATTCCTCTGGTGTATGTTCTTTGATGTATGCTACGGTTTGTACTAGGCCAGATATTGCCCAAGCTGTTGGATTTGTTAGTCGATTTTTGTCCAATCTGGGTAAAGTTCACTGGGAAGCAGTGAAGTGGATATTCAGATACTTGCGTGGTACCTCAAAGCTTAGTTTGTGTTTTGGAGGTGGAAAACCCATTCTTGAAGGGTATATAGATGCTGACATGGCTGGTGATTTAGATGGAAGAAAGTCTACCTCAGGTTTTGTGTTTACATTTGCAGGGGGAGCTATTTCTTGGCAGTCTAAACTTCAAAAGTGTGTAGCATTATCTACTACAGAAGTAGAGTATGTAGCAGCTGTGGAAGCATGTAAAGAGCTGATTTGGCTAAAGAGATTCCTTCAGGAGCTGAGTTTGAAGCAAACACTAGTACAAAAAAGGTCATTACGGACGGTTATTTTAGGCCTATTCGGACGGTTTCAAACCATCTGTAAAGGTCGCGATGCGAATGTTCGGCCTTATTGCGGACGGTTTTGAACCGTCCGTAATAAGAATCATTGCGGACGGTTTTTTAAGAAGAACCGTCCGCAATACACCGACAAAATGGGCCCTGAATCGACTGGAAAGGTGCGACCCTATTGGCCCTTTTTGTACTAGTGAAAGCGAGTATGTAGTATTACGTGATAGTCAGAGTGCTATGGATCTGAGCAAGAATACCATGTAACATTCTCGAACGAAGCACATTGACGTTAGATATCATTGGCTACGGGATGTGATGGAGGAGAAAGAATTGGTATTGAGGAAAGTCCACACCGATAAGAATGGAGCGAACATGTTGACAAAGATTGTTCCCGGAAGCAAGTTGGAGCTTTGTTGCAAGCTCTTCGGGATGTCATTTCGATGATGTTGATGTTGCCCTATCCTCCCCGATTTGGGCTCGAGAGGGAGATTGTTGGGGTTCTAGCCCAAATTGGTGCAAGGTAAAGTCTTGGCCCAAAAGCCCAAGATGTGGAGGCATATTTAAGCTTCTTTTTTGCTGGTTTTAGGGTTTTCATGAGAGAGAGTGCAACCATTTTTGGAGAGAGAAAAAAGAAGAGAGGGAGAGCAAAATTTCCAACTTCTTTCTATTCCGACCAGCTGTATTCTGTCGCCGATCTCCGGTGATCAGACAGTCGGATTGCAGTGAAATTTTTCCACAATGTTCGTGACATCTAACTCTTTCTTTTGACCGTTCAATTTTGTAATTGGACCGTTGGATCAGATTTCAGTGAGGGCAGAACATGGAGGAATGTTTGCTCACTTGAGGTTTCGTGTATTTTCCTCATTTTATTTAGCTTCTTCTTGTATTGTGGTGTTGTTGGTGGGTTGCAAACTCTTGTAAGACATTGTTGATTTCTTTTCCCTCAATTTATCAATAAGAGAAGTAGGGGTGGACTCCGTTATCGGTCCCATGGTTTTACTCTTCACATCGGAGATGTTTCCACGTAAAAACTTTGGTTGTTATGTGGCTTGTTTATTTTCTTTGCATATTTGGTTGATTCTTGCCGTTTCTTGTTCATACTTGTTGTTGTTATTCCTGCAACTTTAAGTTTTTGTGGCTTTGTGCTCAATAATTCGGTGCGACAGGTTTATGGTACATATTATTTGGTTTCTTGGTCCATCTTCTTTGATGAGTTTTTGGAATGACGAATAGATTAATCCTACGATGGTTGAGCAAATGGAGCTAACCAAGATGGATAGGTTACATAAAAAAGAATGTGTGGGTGATTTTCTGTCTAACGAAGGCTGGCATGATATTCCTCCGGACATTCCGATAAACATTTGGCCCCAAATATGCTCAATTGGTGTTGTTGATTGCTCCGCATGTTTCTGAAAGCCTGCTAGCAATGGCATAGGCTACAGCCTAGGTTCGATAAGTGTTGTGTGGCTGCGAAAATTTGGCATAAGTTGATTGCTCCTTCACTTTCTCTTGTCTGTTGGAAAGCTTATACTGGTTATATTGCTACTCATGATGTTTTACAAACAAAGGGGATTGAAATTGTCTCAATTTGTTCTCTTTGTACTTGTAGCTTGGAGGATAAGAACCAATTATTTATTAGCTGCCCGTTTGTGCAACAAATGTGGAATTCTATTGCGTACCTTTTTGGAAGAGGAGTTGACACTACGGGAAATTTAACGACTCTTCTTCTCTTGGTGTTTGACCATCATTTTAGTCCACAAGTGCAGATTTTGTGGAATGCGGGAATAGTCAACATTGTTTGGCTGATTTCGAGGGCTAGAAACCGTATGATTTTTGACAATGTGAGGCCGAACATCAATGTAGTTCTGCAGTCCTTATGGAATGTCTTGCAGAGAACGGATAGCTTTCTATTTGGTTTCACATGGAACTCAGCTAGAGAGATCGCTTTACTTCGGAAACTCTCATTAGCGCCGTGAGTGAGAAGGGCCCCTTGGATTATCCTGGTGCGCTGGAATCCTCCTCCTGCTGGCTGGATTAAGGTTAACACCGATGTCGGACAGGATGTGGTGGTATTTTCAGAAATCATAACGGCTTGGTTTTACACTGCTTCTCATTTCCTTGGGACGACTCTTTTTTTGAAAGCAGCAACGTTCACCATTGATCTTGCTTTTTCTCGCAATTGGAAAAAGTTATGGCTGGAAAGCGATTGAATGTTTGTTGTCATGGTTTTACGTGAGCGGAATTGACATATACCTTGGTCACTTTGGATAATTTGGAGGCGTTGTTTAACACAACTTCGATCGATGTCTTTCATCGTCTCTCACATCTTCTGGGAAGGCATAGAATGGTTGACGAGCTTGCTACTCATGGTCGGATTTCGGAAACGGACAATTTTTGGAATGAAGCACCGATTTTCTGCAGGGCTTTGATATTGCAGGATACATGGGGTTGGGCCAATTATCATTTTTGCTAATTTTTTGTTTTGTTTCTTTGGTGATCGAAGCATGATTTGTTCTACTTTTGAGTGGCCGAAGCCTGTTTCGATTTCTAACACTCTTCGAACTTTGTACGTTTCTTTTTCATTTTAATAAAAGAGGGGTGGGTGTTTTGTACGCAAGCGGATAAGCCAACCTAGTTGGGTAGTCCGCCCCAAAATTTTCACCCGCCTCAACCTTTTTCCTTCTGGTAGAACACACTATCCCATCGGGTAGTTTCAAAAAAAAAATAATTAATTTGCAGCAAGTATGACCTGTACAGCAAGAGCAAGGTTCATGTTAATGTTGATGGGTAAAACCATATTATCAATCTCTCATTGACAAGGTATATCCTATTAAGGCCCCGTTCTTTTGGACTGCAATTTTATAAACTAAAGTGAACTGAACTTATTTTGGTGTAAATTTATAACTACGCATAGTTGAACGGAACGGAACTGCGGTGGACTGAACTGAACAGACCTAAAGCGGTCTGAACTGAACTGAATTGTAGTCCAAGAGGACAAGGCCTAAATATTGATTTAAATCATTAATGTGCTTATTAACAACAAATTAAAAATATTTAGTTATTTATAGATTTTATTTAATTCACTAATTGTATGCAATTTGCTATTTTATTTGCAGTATTTTTCAGCAAAGCTTAGGTGGTAAAAAGGTAACTGATGGCTGGAAGAGACCGTAAATGTTGCCGGAGAATCAAATTGGATGGCCGGGGATGGTGCTTTTTGATTAGATCATATTTTTGCTTTTAATCATTTTATATATAATCATATGTAATAAATTGTTCCTGCCTTACACAAAATTATAATGGAATGGAATGGAAGTACACAAACTATAAGAAATAGAATATATTGGAAAGCAAGAGAGGATGTAAGTATAATATCTATATTTCTCTTGTATGAATTATGAACAACAAGTCTATATTTATAGACTATTACAAAAAATTGTAGAGACTTGAGTTACACAATTGATTGTGTATGTTATGGACATTAATACAAATAACTACATGTAACATCTCAATAACTACACGTAACAAGGATTTGGATTCTCTAAAGTTAGAATTTGGAAAAATTATACATTTTAGTTAATTTCAACCATTCACTGAATTTTAATGGTTGAGATTTATTTGTACTGTAGGCCCCACAAACTATTAAAACTCAATCTCAACCATTAAAACTCAATGGATGGTTGAGATTCACTGAAATGTACAACTTTATCAATTTACAACTTTAGAAAATCCTAACCATGTAACATCTCCATAAAAATATTTGCATATTATTTTAACACTCCCCTTTAATGTCTATTTTGCGAATGGGACACTGCCTCGTTAAAAATCTTACCAAGGAAAACTATGTGCGACAAAACTGATGGATAAGGGAAAAAAGTACAACGTTTGCTCCCCTGTTCGCAAGACTATTGAAGATCTTTGAGACGGCGCATTCCTATACTATAAACCAACTTCTTGAATGTTGCTGAAGGTAAGGCCTATGTGAACAAGTCTGCTAAATAGTCACAAGAATGGATTTGTTGAATGCTTTTTTCACCATTCTTTTCAAGGTCATGAGTAAAGAAAAATTTGGGTGAAATATGCTTAATCCTATCTCCTTTGATGTAGCCTCCCTTCAATTGAGCAATACATGCCGCATTGTCTTTATATATTATCATCGGATCTTCTTTAGTCACTGATTTTCCATATGCATCTCGGATATGCTTTGTTAATTATCTTAACCATACACATTCACGACTGGCCTCATGGATGGCTATTAATTCTGCATGATTTGAGGAAGTAGCCTTGATAGTTTGTTTTGTTGATCACCAAGATATTGTCGTACTTCCATATGTGAATAAATAACCAGTTTGAGATCGAGCTTTATGTGGGTTAGATAAGTGTCCTACATCTGCATATTCGATTAATTTTGGTTCGGGTTCACATAAATAAAATAAACTCAAATCAATAGTTCCTCAAAGATAGCGCATTATATGTTTAATTTCATTCCAATGTCTTCGAGTAGGTGCATTGTTGTATCTTGCTAATAAGTTGATGGAGAAGGCTATATATGGCATTGTATTATTAACAAGATACATTAATGCACCTATTACACTAAGATATGGTACTTCAGGACCAAGAACTTCTTCATTATCTTCTCGAGGACGGAATGGATCATTTTTCACATCGAGAGATCGTACAACCATTATATTGTTTAGTGGATGTGCTTTGTCCATGTTGAATCGTTTTAGGGTCTTTTATGTATAATTGGGTTAATGCAACAAAATTCCTTTATCTAGGTGGTCAATTTGTAAGCCAAGACCAAATTTTGTCTTCCCAAGATCTTTCATATCGAATTCACTTTTCAATGATTCTACGCTTTTGGAATCTCTTCAGGAGTTCCAATAATATTTAAATCATCAACATAAATTGAAATCATAGTGAATGCACATCCTCATCTCTTTATAAAAACACATGGACAAATTGGATCATTTTGATAACCGTCTTTCCACAAATATTCACTGAGGCGGCTATACCACATGCGCCTAGATTGTGTAATCCATATAAGGATCTTTGTAACTTCATTGAATAAAGTTCATGTTTGCCATATTTTTCGAGCAATTTCAATCCTTCATGGATTTTCATGTAAATGTCTTTATCAAGGGAGCCATATAGGTATGCTATAATAACATTCATCAAATGCATTTGTAAGTTTTGTTGCACTGCAAAACTAATAAGGTAACGAAAAGTTATGGCATCTACTACAGGAGAATATGTCTCATTAAAATCAATCATGTGTCTTTGGGAAAAACCTTGTGGAACAAGTCTTGCCTTATATCTTACAAATTCATTTTTCTCATTTCTCTTTCTTACAAAAACCCATTTATACCCCACGGGTTTAATACCTTGTGGTGTTCGAACTACAGGTCCAAAAACTTTGCGTTTGTTTAGAGAATTCAATTCTGCCTGAATTGCACCTCGTCATTTTGGTCAATCACTTATGTCCTTACATTCATTGTGGTTCGTGATCCATAATTTCATTCTTAATACTCATTGCAACATTATATGCAAACATAGGATCGACAACCATTGTGTCCCAATTCCATCTTTTTTCGATACTAATATAATTTATTTGAATTTCTTGATTTTCAACAACTCCAGGTGCTTGCACTTTAGGTGCTTGTACTTCTTCAGGAAGTATATTTATATTAGCATCTTTATCCGTAATATGGTTATCGTTATTGTCGACATTCTTCCCATTTTAGGGATTTTTATCTTTTGAACCAATTGGCCATCCACACTTCTGGCATGTTAATGTATTATTATTAGTTTGTTCTCCAGGAATTTCAATACGAATTGGTGCATTTACTGCCGGTATTGTTGGAAAACAATTACAAAATATAAATAAATACATAAATATTCGATCTCGGTTTTCATCTTTCTAATACGGGAGTGCCAATCTCGTCAGAATGTCCACCTTATAGAGTTATTCCACCTCCATTTTGTTGATATGATCGCCTTATTGAGTTTCTAGTCCTCTCCTTCCACCAAACAAATAAATATAATCAATAGATATTATGTAGAAACAATATTGTAGAAATATATAAACAAGTTAAAGGAAAGTAAACACTGATAAGCTAAGTCATGTCTAAGACATTGTCCTTAAAGGATACTTATAGTTCCTCTTAGGATTAAACAGCTTCTTCAACCGGTTGATTGGATCAGGAACAGAAATGTAATTACGTATCCAGAATTGAAAGAGTAGAAGAGACAATAAAATTGTGTTGAAAAGTTGTCACAAACTTTTGAATAAAGCAATTTTAAAAAGTAAAATAAAGTATGAATAAAAGGTTGTATATTATATTCAAAGTAAAATGTGCTTTATATAGAAATACAAAGGCAGACAAATAAAAATTAAAAGCCAAACGTATACCCGTTATATGCTCCTCAAAAGTTTGTAACATATATATTAAACCTCATTAAAATACTCTTTAAATATAAATAACTGTTAATATATATGAAAATAATTAAGCAATTATAATGGATAGGAGTTTCACGGTTACAATACACAAAACCCTTATTTTTATATGAATATATTTTCAATATAATTATACACTATTAATTTTCTATTTTATATATTTAAAACACAAACAAATATAATTTCTTTTGAAATAACCTCAATATTTTTCCAACAATCCCCACTTATTTCAAAAGAAATTTTGAAAACAAAGAATATTCTGCATATCTCAGGTTTGACATATAATGCATGGTATTAGTGTCTTTTGGATTATGAACTAATACTTGATATGTAAAATTCAACTTGCGGAATATTTGGTGAAACATATAGTTTCTATAAACCAAATAAGCACTACTGTAAGATAGGGATTTTACATATCGCATTATACCAAGTACATTTCTAAACAACGCCGTGGTGGACCACAATAGGCCATGCGCGTGCACTGGTCTCTCATAAGTGCTCTAGAGATAATGCCAATATCTCATAGAAGCGACCCCACTTCACACCTACGTAGGTGATTTCATCAAGTATATATTGCACTTTATACACCACTCACAAGAGCTATGAAATTCATTAAGAGTTCTTATAACCCAACCTCTCAAAATATGCAACATAGCACTTCCTCTTGAGACCATATTTTTAGTGCTAGCAGAACTAACAAAGGCTTATTATTACCCATATGAACCTATTCCGTGGGATCTCCACTCATGTAGGTTGGGTTTCCACCTTTGTTAATTTCAAATGACTTAAATCTCATCTTCTCTGATGTTTACGGTATATCTCAAAAATTTAGTCAGATGATTTGGCCAAAATCACTCTTGACTCACATATTAAATGGATTGATCAAGTCCATATTTTTTAAGTAATCATTTCACAATATATATAGTCCCAAAAAATATCTATCTTATTTTAGAGATAAATATTGCCTGTTGGGAATCACAATGCACAATCACCAAATGTGATAGTTTTATTCTTAAAGGAATATATGCTAAGAATTTTTCAATCACTTAGCCTCAATATATGTCAACTTAAAAGCAACTATCTTTAATTATAGTTTGGTTAGTTGACTTTCATGTTATTGTTCCACCACCAAGAGTGAAAAATAATCACTAGTAAATATTTCTTCATATGAATCTAAGAACTAATTAACATCATTGTACTCTTTTAGTTCAACGGATATCCACAATATATAATACCACAATTCATGGTAGTTCTCAAGAATTTCACAAGTATGATAACAACAACTCATTATCATATTTCTCTTTAACTGAATATTTGAATCATAAGGGACAACTCAAAGATTTGTTATCATAAATTCAAAATTTTTTTGAAGTTTCTCAACATAGTGTTCTTGTGTTAGCAAGACGCTTACAATATTCATCCTTATGATTTTTATATCCAAAAAATTACATACTCTTCTTCACTAATATTTTTTATTTCTATATTTTCTCTACTCAAGAAAATATACATATTTCTTATCTCATTTTCCCTCCATTACTTCCATCATAACACTAAAAGAAAAATTGTTACAAAAACTTAAATAATATAAAACACTTATAACAATAAAATTGATTTCTCTAAAAATAATAAATCACATTTTTCTTTTTCTCAAAAGTAGAAAGAAGAACTTTATCAACACCCTTAAAAAAATTTATGCATTTTCTCATCTAAAAAAAATATCTCCATATTTTCCCCTTCTAAAAACCGGAAATAATAACTTCACGAAAACAGCCTCATACTTTCAAAACTTTTGGAGTTTGGAAATAACTCTTTCAAAAATCATATTGTATCCAAATGTTTTTGATTTAGCACAAATACCAACTTTTGAAAATTGGAAAACGTCAACAGAAGAATACGAAATATCATTTTAGATTGTTGGAAAACAATTATAAAATATAAATAAATACACAAATCTTCAATCTCGGTTTTCCTCTTTCCAATATAAGAGTGACAATCCCGTTAGAATGTATGTGTTATAGAGTTATTCCACCTTCATTTTGTTGATATGATCTCCTTATAGACCTTCTAGTCCTTACCTTCCACCAAACAAATAAATATAATCAATAGACTTTATGTAGAAACGATGTTGTAGAAATTTATAAACAAGTTAAAGGAAAGTAAACACCGATAAATTGAGTCATATCTAAGACATTATCCTTAAAGAATACTTGTAGTTCCTCCTAGAATAAAACAGCTTTTTTAACCGGTTGGTTGGATCAGAAACAAAAATGTAATTATATATCCAGAATTGAAAGAGTAGAAGAGAGAATAAAAGTGTTGAAAAGTTATCACAAACTTTTGAATAAAGCAATTTTAAGAAGTAAAATAAAGTATGAATAAAAGATTGTACATTATATTCAAAGTAAAATATGTATATATAGAAATACAAAGGCAGACAAATAGAAATTAAAAGCCAAACGTATACCCGTTATATGCTCCTCAAAAGTTCGTAACGTATATATTAAACCTCATTAAAATACACTTTAAATATAAATAACTGTTAATATGCCTGAAAATAAGATATATTATATGGTTACTTTATTTAATCATTACTTTACCTTGTTTATCATTAGATTAAAATAACTACCGCTCATCCTATGGTAAAAGAGTGCAAAATAATAGATACTTTAAAAAAACAAAGTAACTACAAAATGCACCTGAAAATAATTAGGCAATTATAATGAATAGGAGTTTCACGGTTACAATACACAAAACCCTTATTTTTATATGAATATATTTTCAATATAATGACACAGTATTAATTTTTTATTTTATATATTTAAAACACAAACAAATAAAATTTCTTTCGAAATAACTCCAATATTTTTCCAACATGCACATGCGACTTTGTTACACGCATTGGATCAGCAAGTGCATCAAACAATTGATTTGCTAAATTTTTAAGATGAATTATCTTTTGAACTTATGATTCAGAATCTTTTGATTGGGGATCCATATGAGAAAGAGATGAAACATTCCATGTGATTTCCTTTTCCAAAATTGGACTTTTCTTTTCTCCCATTAATTTTGGATACGTATTTTCATCAAAACAACAATCAGAAAAATGTGCAGTAAACATGTCTTCAGTTAATGGCTCGAGATATTTAATTATTGAAGGAGATTCATATTCAACATAAATTCCTAATCTCCTTTGAGGACCCATTTTGGTCTGTTGCGGTGGAGAGATTGGCATATATACTGCACAACCAAATATTCTTAGATGAGAAATATTAGGCCCATGACTAAAAGCTAACTGTAGAGGAGAATAATCTTGATAGCTTGTGGATCTCAAACAAATAAGTGATGATGCATATCCCTATACCGATGTGGGTAGATTTGTTCGCATAATCAATGGTCGCGTAATTAGCTACAACCGCTTGATAAATGATTCTGCTAGACCATTTTGAGTGTGAACATAAGTTACATGATGTTCAACTTTTGTCCCAATTGATATACAAAAGTCATTAAAAGTTTGGGATGTAAATTATCCAGCATTATCGACCCGAATTGACTTGATTGTATAATCAGGAAATTTTACTCTTAAACGAATAATTTGAGCAAGTAATCTCGCAAAAGCCATATTGCGTGATGATAATAAGCATACATGGGACCATCTAGTTGAAACATTAATCAAAACCACAAAATATCTAAATGGCCCACATGGTGGATGAATTGATCCACATATATCACATTATATGTGTTCTAAAACTGCTGGAGACTCAATTCCAACATTTCTTCTGGAAGGTTTTATTGTTAATTTTCCTTGCGAATAAGCAGCACAAAATGATTCATTATTTTGAAGAAATTTCAGGTTCTTCAATGGATGCCCATGTGCATTATCTATTATTTTTATTATCATTATCAAACCAGGATGACCTAGTCGATCGTGCCAAATTTTAATAAATGTGTAGTATAATCCAGAAGGAAGAACATAAAATTTTTCAAGTAGATTTTTCTACCATGAGATTATGTTTGTAACATGAAGACATTCTTTAACGCTTTCTCTCACAGTTTCAATATGATATCCGTTACAACGAATATCTTTGAAACTTAACAAATTTCTACGAGAAAGTGGGAAAATAATGCATTATTTATTATAATATTTGTTCCCCTTGGTGATAACTTACTAAATATGTCTCGTCCGTCTTGATCTAGAGACCGGGTCAACAAAGAGCCAAGTGGCTCGCGCTATCAGCTGAGTTAGGGAAACCCGACTCATGAAATCGGCTGCCCTCTCATCTTAGCCAGAAAACATATAAAACCAGAGACCACGAGCAGCCTTGGATGGTCATAACCTCGAGACGATTAATGATCGGCTCAAAACTCCGTGCCCTATAAGAAAGGAGAATCTAGGTCTGACTCTAGTCCCTATACTCCCTCCTCTATCCTTATCCCTATCACCTTAGGACATAAGGATCAGATAGGTATGAAGAGTTCTGATCTCATCACAATTCAGACTCCTTATTCCACTGGGAATATGGCAGTTCTTGCGCCTATAAATAGGCCCCTAGGTTAGTTCAACAGGTATCTCTACATTCTCACACTCACTTTCATTATATTCCTCAGAACCCTTTACTAACTTAGGCATTGAAGGGTGCCCCACGGGGTAACACCGATTGCCCCAAGTTGTGTGTTGTTTTACAGGAATTCATTTATAGATTCAAGCATGTTCGTGATAATTAAATTCTAAAATATTGAATCAAGGTACGATATTTTCAGTGGTGGGTGAGCATGGACTTCGTTTACTTGCTTGGGCAAGAATCGTTGTTCATCGGAAGAAACACATCAATTCATATTTTTAAGAGCTCTCGTTGTGATCATGTCACATAAAAACTCTAATCCCATCATCAACTCCAGCATGGAAAACACCCAAGGCGGTGCTGGAAATGCCAACTTAACTGGAAGAGAGCTAATTACGATAGATCCCATAGCCAAGATGTCGTTAGCAGCAGGAAGTTTAGGAACTAAAGAGGTGGAGGAACGCTCCTTCCATCCTCTATAGGAAGTATACCCATTCATAGAGATTGCTCGACATGCGGCACTTAGGCCAGAGCAATAAGAACTAATGATGCGATCGGCTTACAACCACTTAGTGTCTATAGGCCGACTAGGAGGAGAACTAAATGAAGACATGGTAGTTCCACCAGAAATAGCTATCAACCAGAACCTCCTCCCTTAATTCAACTCGATCACTGTGTCCTCACACCTGTGTTCCAAGTAACAGAAGCATTTTAGCAGATGTCGATATCCTAGCTAGTAACGGTCCAACCGATTGTACCAACAACTAGAGAATCAGCTCCAACGTAAAGGCCTCCAGGTGGTTTCACAGAATCGAATCTCACAACATTATAAGGAATTCTTATAATGGCACAAGAAGGAAGAGAAATCTCAGCTGGAATATCGCTACAGCACGGGACTCCCAAACTCAAAGGAGTAGCTACCGACTCAATAGCTGTAACCACAGAGCAAGATGAAGCAGACAAGACTAGATTCCGGTGTGAATAGAGAGGAAAGAAAGGAAAGGGGAAAAAGCATAGGTACCCCACTACCTCTCCTTCTAAATCTTCCTCACCTTCCTCCCAATTTGAGTCAGGAAGTTCAGAAGATTTTGATACCAAATTCAAGAGAAGCCTAAAGAAGTATGCTATCTCGTTCCAGGAACCAGTCACTAAGAAGACTCTCTCCCCATTCAAGAAGAATATTCTGAGCCAAAAGCTACCCGAATATGTCTTCCTGCCTATCTTGGATAAATACAGTGGGATGGACTTGATAAATTCTCTAGAGGCCTTCCGGTGTAGATATTTTCCCACTACTCTAACCGGGGGAGCCAAACACCGGTTCCTCTGCCTTGCGCCTAACTCGATAAAAGACTTTGAGATGCTAAGAGGAAAATTCCAGAAGCACTTTCTAGGATTGGCTCAACCGGATAATTTTAGCCATAACCTTCATAGCGTGATGCAAAGATTAGGCGAATTAGCAATGCCTATAAAAGAAGGTTACGGCTAAAATTATCCCAATTTGGACTTTGGAACAATAAAAGAAGCCTTGATAAAAGGAACCCATAACGACCGCCTCAAGCAAGAAATTATCACTAGGAAACCGACTCACTTCCCTCATAATTGGCATGGCACAAAACTTAGTAGAAGTGGATGAGGTAAGCTGCTCTAGCAAATGGAACTCTGATGGCAATGACCATCCTAGGCGGGATGATAAGAAGGGGAAGAGAAAGAGGGATCGAAGTTGATGCGATTTGTAACACCCCGGGTTTGACCAACTGCCCCCACAAACTATTACAAGTCTTTCTAGTGAGCTTTGTCCTCACTCGCTTAATTCCTAGAAATCACTTCCCGGAGGACACCCATCCCGAGATTTCTCCAAGTCAAACACGCTTAAATTTGGAGTTCTCCCAAGTAGGCTCCCGAAAAGAAGGTGCGCCTTGTTGGTATAGGTAATACCAATCAAATCTCTTATTAAACTGAGCTTGAACTCGATTCGAGCTTTATCAAACTGAGCTTTGACCAAGCCGGTTTCAAACTATTTAGAAATAGCTCAACTCAATTATTACCTTACTTTCTGATGCAGCGGAATGAATCACAAGATAAGAAAATAACTCTGTTGTTCACAGTCCTTCCAGATTGTAAACAAAAGAGGGTTTTAAGAACACTAAATTCTTTAAGATTTAGAGTAATTAGGAAAAATAGCCGCAGCCAATATTATTCAATCAAAACTGTCGAATTATTTGTCATACACGCCTATAAATAATGTCCAGATCCTAGAGTTAAAACCCCAAAAAAATAGAAAAGCACAGAAACTTTTAGAAAATTGCAATTAAGTCCCTCAAAATAGAAAAATGCAAAATTAAGGGCCTAAATGGCAAAATTAGGGCCCGACAGGGTGGGCTCTATACCATGAGCATTGATTGTTGGGCTGTTTTTGATTGGAAAAGTGTCAGAAATCGTCGAAATCCGACCCAAAAATCCAATATGGATAGTAACCAGACTAGCCACTTTTGTCAATGATCTCCAAGTACACCAATGCCCTCTCATCTACATAATCCTCCCCTGGCTGGAAAGAATTCACCCTCAAATCGTCATCATCTGAAGTATCACCAGTGAAAGGAATGAGATGCTAAACGTTAAACACGTCAGCAGTGCGAATGTGACTCGACAGCTTCAAGCGATATAAATTCGGGTTAATCTTTTTAATGATCTCCACTGGATCGATCTTTTTGGCTGAAAGTTTACTGTACTCTCCCGTCAAAAAATGCTCCTTTGTTAAAATATCCCAAACAAAATCACCCACATCAAACTCCTCATGTCTGCGCTTTCTATCAGCATCTTCTTTATATTTGGCATTGGCTCTCAATAGATTTTCCCGCACAGCTTCATGAACACTGTGAAGGCTGTTTACAAAATCTTCTGCCTTGCCATGATGATGAATCTGATCAGGAATAGGTAATAAATCCAAGGTACTATGAGGAAGTACAGAATAAATGACAGCAAATGGACTAAATCTAGTACTCAGGTTAACTGCAAGATTATGAGCAAATTCAACCTGAATGAGTTTCATATCCCAACTCTTCATGTGATCGCCAACCAAACTCCAAAACATATTACCCAAAGAGTGATTGACCACTTCTGTTTGCCCATTGGTCTAGGGGTGATAAGCACTACTAAAGTTCAACTGTGTGCTCACCATCTTCCAAAAACTGCACCAAAAGTGACTAAGAAAGCTCGTATCTAGATCTGACACAATTGACTTCGGTAAACCATGCAGTTTGTAAACCTTCCTAAAGTATAATTGAGCAACTTTAACAGCATCAGTAGTTTTCTTACACGGAATAAAGTGCACCATCTTTAAAAAATGATCAACCATCATATAAATAGAATCATTACCTCACTGAGTACGAGGAAGTCCATTTACAAAGTCCATGCTCACATCCTCCCAAGGACTTGAAGGAATATGTAGTGGTCTATATAACCTGACACTTGTGGAAGCTCCCTTAGACACTTGGCAGATTCTGCAATGTTGTACAAATTTGTCAATTTCCTTTCATATAGATGGCCAAAAATAAGCTGATTGCACAAACTGTAAGGTCTTATCTCTCCCCACATGACCTTTAACATGTAGCTCTTGGATAATCTTCAACCGCAAGCTACAATCAGGAATGCACAGCTAATTCCATTTGAATAGGAAACCATTCTACAACACAAACTCGGTCCTCTCTCCGGATGACACCCTTCTCAATACAACAGGAAAATATGGGTCAGTGCAATAAAGTTTAGTAAGGGATTCAAAACCAGGTACCTCAGCTGCTAAACGAGTCATTAATACTCGTTTTCTGCTCAATGCATCTACTACTTTATTAGTGACTCCAGACTTGTGTTTCACCACAAAAGTGAATTGCTGTAGATGAGCAACCCATGAGGCATAACGTGCAAAAACTTTATCCTGGCCATAAAGAAGCTTCTAGGACGCATGGTTCGTAAATAGTACAAACTCCCTTTAAAACAAATAATGTCTCCAATGTTTGATGGCCTGCACGACAGCATAAAACTCCACATCATAAGTGCTATAACTCATTTTGGCTCCCATTAACTTCTCACTGAAGTATATGATTGGCCTTCGGTTTTGACTCAACACCGTTCTAATTCCAATCTTTGATGCATCGCAATGCAATTGAAAAGGCTGATGAAAATTCGGTAGGACAAGGATCGGGGCTTTCGTCAGCCGGTGTTTTATCTCTTAGAATGTCTTATCTGCATCGGTGTCAACTCAAATCTCCTATTCTGCTTCATGCAGTCAGTAATAGGGGCCATAATACTACTAAGATGAGGAATAAACCTCCTATAAAAAGATGCCAACCCATGAAAACTACGCACTTTTGTGACCATCCGTGGTTGAGGCCACGCTCAAACTGCCTTCATTTTCGACTCATCAACCTTTAGACTTTGATCAGAAATTACATAGCCAAAAAACAACACACTTTATGACATAAATATGCACTTCTTTAAGGCTGCATAAAACCTCTCCTTCCTTAAAACAGACAACACTTCTCTTAAATGGGTTAAATGCAAATTAGGGTCATCACTAAAAATCCGAATATCATCAAAGTACACAATAACACATCGCCCCATATAAGGTCTTAACACCTGATTCATAACTCTCATAATAGTACTAGGGGGATTTGACAACCTGAAAGGCATAACCATCCACTCAAACATTCCTTCTCTAGTCTTAAAGGCAGTTTTCCACTCATCACCTGGTCTAATACGAATCTGATGATAACCACTCTTTAAATCAAGTTTAGTAAACATAACAACACCACTAAGTTGGTCTAATAAATCATCCAAACGAGGAATACGGAAGCGAAGCCTGACTATGATCTTATTGATGGCTCGACTATCAACACATGTCCTCCATATGCCATCCTTTTTGGGAAGCATACACTGTACATGGACTCAAGCTCTCCCAAATGAAACCCTTCGCCAGCAACTCCTCAACTTACCTCTACTACTCAGGCTCTGTCAGGCTCATTCTATAATGGGGTCTATTAGGAAAAACAACCCCAAGCTCTGAGTCAATCTAATGTTGGTTATCTCGTAAGGGAGGTAACTCATCCAGTAGTTCAGCTAGAAAGAGATCCTGAAACTCTTTCAACAAGGGTTTCACTAACTCAGGGAGTATAACCACCTCTTCTTTCACTACTCACACCCCTACAAAATACACCACCTAGTCTTCTTCATCTCTACTTCAAACTATCTACGGGTTAAAAAATTACTTCCACTACTCTTCTCCTCCTTTTTGGGTAGCAACATTCTCTTCATTCCATTCCACAAGAAACTATAAGAGTTAGCAATTCCATTATGGTTGACCCTTCTATCAAACTACTAAGGTCTACCTAGTAAGAGATGACACGCATCCATATCAACCATATCACACCACACCTCATGCTTATACTTCTCACCAATGGAGAAAGGAACTAGTACCAATTTATTCACTGAAACCTCCCCTCCATGCTTCAACCAAGCCAGTTTGTAAGGTCTTAGATGTTTTTCTATAGGTAACTCTAGCTTCTGCACTGCCTCCAAGGAGATAATATTCTTACAACTACCCGCATCAATCATGTACTTACAGACCTTCCCTTTTATGGTGCAAGTGGATTGAAAGATATTATTCCACAACCACTGATCATCATTCACACGTGGGGTTAGGAAAGATCAATGCATGACCAAAGCTGTCCCTACATCACCCTCTACCATGATCTCTTCATTCACCTCCTCGTCTCCCTCATCAATGTCATCTTCACCCACTCTTTTCGTCCCCGCTTCATGATCAGTTATCATATCCCTTTTTTTAGAGACCCTGCAGTTGATAGCCCTATGCCCAATTTTACCACACTTAAAACACCTAAGTTGACGATAATTCAGATTAGGGTTTTCTGCTGCTAGGGAAGCCTCCTTGTTACCTATTATTTCCACACTCTTAAACCCTTCACTACCTCTATTTACTCCTTTCAAAACATTCACAAATGTTGAGTGAGTTCTCTTTTCTGAGTGGAGAGCCCTTTGGTGAACTTCTGACACAGTAAGTAGATTAAAGTCATTAACCGCTTCTCGCAACTGTTCATGTAACCCCCCAATATACCTCGACACTAACTGCTCTTCTATGTCATACATATCATTCCGTGCCACCAATTGATAAAACTTCGTCGTGTATTCTTTGATCGAATGCCCTCCCTATTTAAGGTTTTGCAACCTCTGATGCATAAGATGCTGAAAATTGTAATGTAGTAACGTGGCTCTCAACTATTTCTTCATCTTCTCATACGTCACAATCTTAGACTTACCATACAAACCATAGTGTTCTTAACCTACACCTACTAAGCCATCGCTCTATCTCTTAATTGAGTGGCCACTAGTTGTACCCGTTTATTCTTCGGAACTCCCTTGAATTTCAGAACTTTTTCTATTATCGCCAGCCAATTGAGAAAATATTTAGGTTGAAGGGTTCCTCTAAATTCTGGAATCTCAATTCGCATGCCAGCCTCCCAACATTGATCCTCGATGGGTCACTCTCGGAGATGACCACCATACTCCGATCGTAACTCCTCATCACTTTCCTCCCTTAGAGTTTCATCGCGAGGTTGTTCATTGATGATGCATACCCCTCTACACTTGTTATTTATCCTATTAAGTCTCGCATCTGATGCCTCTAGCCTGGACATTACTTGCTCGAATAAAAGTTCCCATCATCTGATCAACAACCTCTATAACCCTGCTCCTTTCTTCCTCTTCAACAATCTCAGCCGCACTTCATTCTTTTCTTAGTGGTGTCATAATATATGAAGGCTCTGGTACCAACTGATGCAGTGGAATCAATCACAAGACAAGAAAATAACTCTGTTGTTCTCAATTCTTCTAGATTGTAAACAAAAGAGTGTTTTAAGAACCCTAAATTCTTCAAGATTTAGAGTCATTACGAAAAATAGCCGCAGCCAATATTATTCAATGAAAACTGTCGAATTGTCTGTCATATGCGCCTATAAATAATGTCTAGAGGCTAGGGTTAAAACCCCAGAAAAAATAGAAAAGCACACAAACTTTTATAAAATTGCAATTAATTCCCTAAAAACATAAAAATGCAAAATTAAGGGCCTAAATGACAAAATTAGGGCCTGATAGCGTGGGGCTCTACTCCATGAGCGGTGATCGTTGGGTCCCTTCTGATTGGAAAAGTGTCAGAAATCATCGAAATCTGCCCCAAAAATCCAAAATAAATAGTAACCGGACTAGCCACTTTTGTCAATTTTCTCCAAGTACACCAATTCCCTCTCATCTACATCACTTTCAACTATTGATTTTCAACTAGCCATTTTTACCACACTTTAGATATGCCTGTTTGAAATATTAAAACTAAGAAAAGCTATTTGAGAGAAAGAATTTTTTGTATTGATTGATGATTTAGGATGCACAATGCTAGTTTATTTATAGTACACTTGTAAAGTAGATATGGTAAAATAATTTACACTTAATTTTTCTCTCTCTCCAAGTATTCTTTATTCCCAAGTATGCTTTATTCCCAAGCATTCTTCCTCTCCAAGTTTACTTTCTTTCCAAGCATTATTAATTCTTTTCCATTTCTAACAATGCCCTTGGCCAAGTTATACGGTGGTATTAAGTAGACATGAGCCACTAAGCCCACTTGTCTCATATTATTGAATAAATGGTTGAACTCCAAAATGATACAATGGTTGCTCGAGCAACTCCAACCATTTCCTATTTTAGAGTATTCTTTGTTTTAAAGAATGAATAGCCATTCTCCAGATATATTCCTAAAATAGAGTTCCTCAAATATAAGGAACATGAATGATTATTATATTATTATTTATTTTTATTTTTTATATTTTTAATTATTTTGCTGGTTAATTAAAATATAATTGATGTAAAAGAATTAATATAACAATAATAGAATATTATTATTTTTAGGAAATTTAATATAGGAAATAAAAAAATAGGAAAGATGGTTGGAGTAGAAACACTCTATATTATGTAAAATGGTTTTGAGGAATATGGTTAGACTTGCTATAAAATTGAATTTATATTATTTATTTTTGTTACCCGGTGAAACATGTAAAATTGTATATATACATACGCTATTTTACTCTGTTATTTTCAATTGTCAAACTGCCCTGGCTTAGACCATGTTCTCTTGGACTATAATTCAATGTAGTTTAGTACTGTTCAGATCACTTCAATTCAGTTCAGTTCAGTTCAGCTATGCGTAGTTATAAATTTACACTGAAATAAGTTTAGTTCACTTTAGTTCATTTTAGCTCAGCTAACTCCACTTCAGTTCGGTTAAGTTCGGCTTTCAGAAGTTGAAAAGAACATGGCCTTAAACAACATAGAGCCCTGAACCATAATTTTGTTACAGTTCATTTTCTGGACTTAGATTTCTGTATGAAATGAGGATCATACACACTTCTCTTTAGTCCCTAAGCTTCCTAGCCACATTTTTCTAAATTATCCCTAATTGATCCATTCCTCCCTAATTTGCAATTATCGCTCTCTAAAAAAATCCAAAACAAAGATAAACTTATGAAAAAACTAATTACAAAGAATTTGATGAAAATGCTTCCCCTTTTCATACTTGAGAAAAAGCCCACTTTTGTTGAATTACAATTTAATTTGATTCAGTTCTGATAGTTCAGTTCAAATCAGTTCAGTCCATTACAGTTCACTACAGAGAATGATGGTACGTGATAATAATAATAATAATAATAATAATAATACTAATTATAATAATAATAATAATTAGTATTATTATTGTTATATTAATAATTTATGGAAGGAAATATGATATAATAAATCAGAACCATTAAATATTCATTTAGATAAGGAAATAAAAAGGTAAATGTTTTTTAAATTATCATCTCTTTCTATATAAATAGATAAAATATCTTAATAACATTATTACACATTTAAAACAATAAATATCATTTTGGAAACAAATAAAAATAATAAAAAATAATGGCAAATGTTGATTTAATTCTATGAAATCATGTGAGAAATAAATAATAATTTAAGTTAATTAATGTTGCGCCCAAACGGTACTACCTAGCAAGTGCACCAGGGTCGGTTTGTGTATAGAGGCAAGCACAAGTGTCGTATTCTACAAGGAGCAAGCACGGACAATGTGAAATTCCCCTAATAGATTGTTGCTAAAAGATTTTCTTTTAAATTAAGGTTGTTGTTGAACTAAAACTACAATGCATAAAATTAAATATTGTGAACTAAAATATATAAACAAACAATAACAAAAAGCACAAGCATCATCTATCCCTAAAGCTATCTAAGCCTTTCCTCCACTCTAGTTGCACAAAGCCTGTGTTAAGAACATGGATCTTAGGTCTCTCAACCAAGTTTTCCCCGAATTTACCTCCCGGCCCCACTCGGTTTATAAGGCTAATGATTTAAATCTCCTCTCAGTCTCATTAAACCTTTAACCTTGCTTTAAGATCAATTGAGCATTCAAACTTAAATTTGAAACCCTGAGCATATATGCAATCTCCTCTCGGTCTCATGCATTTTGTATGTGTATGGTTGTGTTTCTACCATGTTAAATCTCCTCTCGGTCTCCATAACATGACTTTATATGAACTAGATCTTTTATTCAATGAACAATAAATACCCAACTACATAATCAACCAAGAATACAAGCAACAAATACATTACATTGAATTGGAAGAAGTCTTAGACAGCCTGTTCAGGACAGGCTTTGCTTGCTGAAGAACTACTCACAAATAATGAAGAAAATGATAAACTCCATTGATGAAAGTAAAGAAAATATAGAAAGAAGGCTTTAATGGCCTCCAAGTGCAGTTCTCCAAATGGAGCAGATGGGTTTATATACCCACATTTATCCAAAAGATAATTAAAATAACAAAATACATAAAAGGGCAACTTAGGGGAATGCCCCTATAGGAGATAGTTATATAAAGAATAGAAATACAAAATTAACAAAATGCACATTAAGGGAAACTTATTTATAAAATACCCAATTATAATAGATTAAGAAGCTGTTTCAAATCCCTATTTTGTAGCTATCTTTACCAATTTGAATACCCAAAACAAAAACACCACATTACCTTCTGAAATTGGAAAAAATCACGCAACCCTCCACCCCCCACAAATTCCGGCTTGCAACAATCGTAATTGACGAAACCGTCGCCGTGTGCTTCGACCACTTCCATCCTTTCCGATTTCCAAATTAGTGACTGCCATTTCCAAACTCAAAACCCCGCCAGCATCTAACCAATGGCCACCCTTTCCAAAACAGTGGCTGCCCTTTCAAAAAACTTAACTGCCATTTTAACTGTCGCCGGCATCTAACCTTTTTTCAATTTCCTTTGATTTCCTACCGCCCACTGCAATTCCGATTACCTTTGATTTCGTCACCGCGATAAATATGCAAAATAGAGAGAGAGAGGAGCTTTCATTCCGTTATCGATTTTCGATCACCTTTGATTATTGTAAAGCTTTTAAAGAGCGAAAGAGATGAATAATTATAGAGAGAGAGAGAGAGAGAGAGAGAGAGAGAGAGAGAGAGAGAGAGAGAGAGAGAGAGAGAGAGAGAGAGGCGGAGGAGGAGGAGGAGGAGGAGGAAAGGGGGAAAGAGTTATGAGGGAATGGGAGATAGAAGGAGAGTAAATAGAGAGACTAAATACATAATTAAGATATAGAACTAAAATTCAGTTTCTATGAAACTGTATATAGCTAATATACAGTTAAAATGAAACTGTATATAGCTAAATACAATTTCAATGAAACTGTTTCAATGAAACTGTTTCAATGAAACTGTTTCAATGAAACTGTTTCAATGAAACTGTATGTATCCTATTTACAGTTTCATTGAAACTGTATCTAGCTGATATACAATTTAAATGCTCATTTTTTTAAACATACCCAGTATATATGGAAGTGTGTATTCGGTAAATAAATAAAATAATTAAGAATTAATGTCCAGCAAAAGCACAACATAAATTGTTCATAAACTCAAAATATATGCAACAACATAAAAGCGTATACAATATATGGTTGTTCATATACAATACGATATATGATAAAAAAAATCAGAAATCCACAAAATGCTATAAAACATACCTTGTAAACTAATTTCTCTGATGATAGAAATAGATATGTAAACATTATTAATGCATGACGATACTAAAACCCTAGGTCGGGCAAAATGAATCCTTTTGGAAACGGTGTATAGTATAGGTGCCCACCACTAAAAGACATTGTGCACGCATGAACAGTATTGATGCATGACGGTACTAAAACCCTAGGTTGAGCAAAATGAATCCTTTTGCTTACAGTGTACAGTATAGATGCCTACCCCTAAAAGATATTGTGAATACATGAACAATATTGATGCATGACTGTACTAATACCCTAGGTTGGGCGACCTGAACCCTTTTGGTAGCGACGAACTGTATATTTCACAATGAATTAGGGTAATAGCTGCAATTTATACACCAATAGTTTTAAAGATCTAACATCATTAATATTAGAAGATTAGAAGATTTGTATATTAATATATGGTTGACAATATACAATTCATTTATGCAAGTACAGTATATCAGTATACTTAATATTTACATATTAATATACATGATTAAACAATTGTGTATCAAACATTGTATATCAATATACAAAATATTTACGTAATAATATACAGGATTAAACAATTGTGAATCAAGTACTGCATATCAATAAGGGTAATAGCTGTAATTCAAACACCGACACTTTTAAAGAGCTAACATCATTAATATTAGAATATTTGTATATCAATATACGGTTAACAATATACAGTTTAATTTATACAAGTACTATATATCAGTATACATAATATTTACATAATAATATACAAGATTAAACAATTATGTATCAAGCATTGTATATCAATATACATAATATTGCCATAATAATATACATGATTAAAAAATTGTGAATCAAGTACTGTATATCAATATAGGATTGACAGTATACGATTATGTACACAATAGGTACCACCGACATTGATTTTGATTCCGTTTAAAACTGAAAACCCCTCCATCTGAAACTAGAAAAATTCTCAACCACTCACAACATCAAAAACATCCCCTGTATACAACCATCGAAACACTACCGTCACCGTGATTTTCGACCATAAATCAAAAATAGAGATTCAACTTGTTATCATTACCAAGCAATAGCAAAGCATCCATATAAATTAAAAAAAAATGACAGTAGCACCTTTTTTATGATAGTAAAGTGAGACATCAGCTTTCGATCCTACAAAACCATACGATGTCAAAGCTTGCGTTAGGCGTCCGTGCCGCATTCTAGGTTTCCCTTTCACATCTACCTCAAGAGGCTTTCCTTTGTCTTTTAGTGTTTCTTGATCATTCCCTTGCAAGCTTTTCCCAACTTCTTCCAACATTTGAAGATGCCTTACTCTTGTTGGAAATGGTATCTTTGGTTGGTAGACTCAAAGAGGTCTTTCTATTGGAACCATTTCCTCTTGGGAAGGCTTCTCTGGTTTTGAAGTTGGGGCAATCTCTGGTTACTCTTGAGGTTGTCCACTGTTATGCATAAGGTTGTCATGGTGTTGTGCATACATATTCAAGTTGTGATCAAGTTTCTTAATCAAAATATGAGATTGTCCACCTGGACTATGAAAACCATCCACAATCATCTCATTTGAATAATCAATAACTTTACTATTCCTCTAAAATCCCTCTATGGAGTTGATCACAATGTTACTGGGGAAGACCTTCTCATCATTTGAGATCACCATAGTGGTTAGTTATTCAAATTTGGTCTCTAATTTCTCGCTTAACATTTGAGTTTTCTTTATAAACTCCATCATCATCACTCCCAAGCTACGTTGTGTTAGTTCACATGATGGGGAAGTTTGTTGGAAGAAATATTGAGGTTTTTGGAATGGTTGATGAGGTTGCTGGAATGGAAATTGAGGTTATCGAGATTCATGTGTAGCAGTTTGATTTTGGGGGGGGACTATCCGAGGTTGAAGGGAAAGGGACTGGGGTTGTTGAAATGACATTTGAGATTGTGGGGTTAGAATATGAGGTTGTTGAGATAAAAGCTGAGGTTGTCCCAAAAATTGTTGGACAACCTTAGATTTTGGAAAATTTGAGCTTTTCCCTAAATGTCATTTATAACTTGTGTTTACCACTTTCTCAATGAGGGAAAAGGCTTCTTTAGGTTCTAAATCTTCTAATTCACCATATGCAAGAGTGTCTAATCGAATTTTATGCTTGTCGGTTATCGTAAAATTTGTACTTGCTGGAAAGTCTCATTCTTAAATTGGGAAAACCTAGAAATTTCATTTCTCAATCGGACAACCTTAGAATGTGGAAAGTATTTTGTCAAGAATGTCTCCGCCATCTCCTTCTCAGTTGTGATTAAATTCGGTTGTAATGATCTAAACCAAGATTTTGCCTTTTCCCACAAAGAGAAAGGAATCAACATTAACCTAACCACATCATAAGAAACACCACAATCATATTTAAAAAGATTGCATTGATCAAGAAAGTAAAAAAGATGATCATTTGGGTCCTCTTCAGACAATCCTTTAAATTGAACATGTGACTTCACCAATTTAATCATGGAGGGTTTAATTTCAACAATGTCTTCTCCTTCATGCGGTGTCACAAGGCATGACATGTATCCCATTGAAAAAGGTCTTGCATACTCCTTGAGTGTCTTCCGTGGTGGGAAAGCAATGCAATCTGCCATCAGGGAAAACCTTAGGTTGTCAGCTTGTCATATTACTTACTCAAGAAATTACTGAAAAAGTCTTCCAGCCTTTTCTATCAGGTTGTCGCGCTACAAACAACTACACAAGCTTAACAAACAAGGTTAAGAGCACCAATCTATAGTTAAATAATCAAACTTTTAGCGTTGCTTCCCGGCAACAGTGCCAAAAACTAGTCATGACTAAACGGTACTACCTAGCAAGTGCACTAGGGTCGGGTTGTGTGTAGAAAGCACAACTGTCGTATTCCACAGGGAGCAAGCACGAACAGTCTGAAATTCCCCTAGTAGATTGTTGCTTAAAGATTTTCTTTTAAATTAAGGCCGTTGTTGAACTAAAACTACAAATGCATGAAATTAAATATTGTGAACTAAAACATATAAACAAACAATTATAAAAAGCACAAGCATCACCTATCCCTAAAGCTATCTAAGCCTTTTCTCCACTCTAGTTGCCCACAGCAAGTGTTAAGAACATGGATCTTAGGTCTCTCAACCAAATTTCCCTGAATTTACCTCTCGGCCTCACCCAGTTTCAAAGGCGAATGATTTAAATCTCCTCTCAGTCTCATTAAACCTATAACCTTGCTTTAAGATCAGTTGAGCATTAAAACATAAATTTGAAACCCTAAGCATGCACACAATCTCCTCTCGGCCTTATGCATTATGCATGTGTGTGGTTGTGTTTCTACCATGTTAAATCTCCTCTCGGTCTCAATAACATGATTTTATATGAGCTAGATCTTTGACTCAATGAACAATAAATACCCAACTACACAATCAACCAAGAATACAAGCAAGAAATACATTACATTGAATTGGAGGAAGTCTTAGACAGCCTGTGTGGGACAGGCTTTGCCTGCTGAAGAACTACTCATAAATAATGAAGAAAATGATAAACTCCATTGATGAAAGTAAAGAAAATACAGAAAGAAGGCTTTAATGGCCTCCAAGGGCAATGAGGAAGATTGGTTTATATTCCCATATTTGTCCAAAAGATAATTAAAATAATAAAATATATAAAATAAGGCTTTCAAGGAAAGCAAGTGGCAAAAGAGTAAGCAAAAATATTAATAAATCTCTCCTCATTTGGTATTGTCATGTCAGCCACCCTTTCTGACCAACTTTGACTATTTTCACACTTTTACTCCTTATTTCTTGCCCAAATCCAGCAGCAGACTATGCCTGAGATAGGCTTCCTGAAAATCTGCAAATTGCCTTAAAACAAGGTAAAAAGCTGATTTCTTTTCATAATTTATGCATAATAATAAGCCCCAATTTCTCTACTGATTTTTACTTATCAATTTACCATATTAACAATATAAATAGTTGAACTAATAAATAAGTTAGTATTTATTTTCTATAAGAATGGAAATATTAATGTAAATTTCTTAATTAGCTCAAAATATATGTAAATTGGTTCAACCATTTCTTTGAATTTTTTTAAAAATAAAAAAATATTTATTTGTCCAATTTAAGTATAAATTTCTATGAAATAAAATAAATTGGTAAATAATAATAATAATAATATTTTATGGAAGAAAATACGATATAATAAATCAAAACCATTAAAAATCTTTTAGGGAAAGAAATGAAAAGGTAAATATTAATAAAATTGTTATCTTTTTTTATATAAATAGATAAGATATCTAACTAACATTATTACACATTTAAAATAATAAAGATTCTTTTAAAAAAAATAAAAATAAAAATAATAATGATGATAAATGTTGATTTATTTTTATGAAATCATGTAGGAAACAAATAATAATTTAAGTTAATTTACCAGATTAACAATATAAATAGTTAAACTAATAAATAAGTTAGTAATTATTTTCTATAAGAATGAAAATATTAATGTAAATTTCTTAATTAGCTCAAAATATATGTAAATTCTATAAAACTGGGTTTTGACTTGTTCACCTGTTCACCGCTTCATCAATATTTGTCTTTTAAAAGAAAATGAAATAGTAGTAAAGGTGGAGTAAATTAGGTATGGATCGGTTTCTTTTTAGCACCTATATAAATAGGTGATGTTTTGTTATTGAAAATACACACTTATAGAAAAACTAAAAGCCACTATTGAGAGAAGAATTAAGTTGTTTTTTTACTTTTTTTGACCATTGAAAGGAATTATAAATATGAAATGTTTAAGCGAGGAGAATATCAAGGTAACTACTCTAGCATGGATGAAGGTAATTTCTTACATATCTAACGTTGAATTCGTAATAGAAATCATCAACATATCCAAGAAATTATTTTACATTTTATTCCTAGAAATAGAATCAAAAAATAATTAAAGCGAAGAAAATGTCATTATAACATTTCCCTTGAATTATTCTAATTTGACTTCACGAAGTTAGCAAACTGCTACACTATAATAAAAAAATTAAACTTTCAAGTTTCAACAAATTATTCATGTCAAAATTTGTGTTGAAGTATAAACAAAAGGCTCTGCTATGGGCAAGTTTGGGATTGTTTTCCCACGCTGCTTAGCTATATTTTCAAGCTTTTCTTATAAGCAATAGATTTGATTTTGGAAAAAACAAGTTAGGCAGTTCCTAATTAATTATTATAATGTGTTGTTCAATGCTAAAATACGTAGTTCTATTAAAATTTTGTAACAGCAACTTATTTTGAAAGGGCAGCTTAATAAACAGGGGAGTTTGCCATAGTGGGGCACTTTTTCTAAGTTAATTACAGATTTATTAAAATAGCTACAAGATTATCATACTTGTTAAATATATCTTAACTTCATCCTTTTTTCAATTCTATCTCTTAAACCGTTTATTTTTTCGACATGCCGCTTCAGAGTTTTTTGTTCGTCTTATTTTTATCTTTGAAATGACATCCTCTCTGACTTTTTGTCATTTTTTCTTTCAATAGATTTCCTATAGATAATCCATAGATATCAATAGATAACTGGAAATTTCGTTGTATCCATCGTTATGCGGTAACTTTATAAACTGCTACCATTGAGACCACTGCTAATATTTTACAGGTATAATTTAGGAGTTCTCTACCTTTTAAAATTGGACATTTATGTGTTATTTGAATGTCTTCTAGTTTTATTGATTTCTATTGGACTTCTATTAGATATCTATGGGATATCTGACAGTTAAAAAAACTCGACAAAAGTATATCATTATGTATCTACTTTCAAAGATAAAAAAGAGACGCACAAAAAACTCTAAAGCAGCATGTTGAAAAAATGAACGGTTTGAGAGATAAATGCAAAACAAATAAAAAACTTTAAAAATAAAGTGGCACAGTCTGCATGTATAGAGGGTGAGGGGAGCGGTTTCGTAATTATTTAGCAATGATGACATACGTGAAATTATTTTGCCTTTTTTTTTTATGGAATTTGGCCTAAATTATATTATCTTTTTTGCCTATTTGTATAAAAGCCCCAATAAACAATGCGAAACTGGCCCTGTATGTGTTCAAAAATATCGAACAATATAAATATCTTGTTGAACTATTTACATACATGACAAAATTTGATTTGTTAGGTTTGATGATGAATTTCATGCTTCATAATTAGGAAGTTCCAAATATTCACTGTCTGAAATGGAAGTTTACCATACTTTATAAATACTACCAAAAGATTGATCCTTTTTTTTACTCTTCCATAGATTTGTTATTGTTGACAAGTTAACAAAAATTCTAAGCAAAAGGGTTTAAACTTGAGTTGTAGGCCTAATATATGGAGGAGATTTGGCTTTACGGGAGGAAAGAGGTTTAAACGAGAGGATTAAGAATGATGATGGGTTAATTTCACTCAAGTACATCAACTATTCTTATAGTCTCAATTTCATACATGAACTTTGTTTTTGTTCATTATCATACGTGAACTTGTATGTAACCTTTCAATATAGTTATTTAACCTACTACTTCAAGTCACCTTATACATTTCACTACTTTGACTCGTTTGAAGACTAAAGTGGACCCCACTCCTAATATGTTACCCATTTACTCATTATGCCTTCATATTTCCCTCAATATCTGTTTCTTTCTCTCTACTAATATTTTTTAAGTTGCGGCGGTTTACATGTCCCCATGAATGGTTTTTATGCAAATTCATTAATATCGTAGTCTTTTAATTCCATACTACTACATAAGTGCACAATTGCAACAACATTTCAGCATTGCATTAGGTGCCTTAACCATTGCAACATGTCACTTTGATGTTACATTAGCTAGGTCACAGCCGTTGCCAATACTAACCTTGTATTAAGTCTATTGCAATGCTTATTAGCTTCTAATGTAATGACAAACATGTGTCTAAAGCAATTGCGGTGGCTTGTATTGCAACGGCAACCGTTGCAATAGTGCAATTTATTGCAATGGTGTCGTTGCAATAGATTTAAGTATTGCAACGGTGGCCATTGCAGTAGCTTGAGCTATTGCAATGGTTGAGTGCCTAGTCATTGCAATAGCGCAATCTACTGCAACGGTTCCATTGCAATAGCTCAAGCAATTGCAACAGTTTCTGCTACAACCGCTAGATATAATATCACCTATTGCAAAATTAATAAGCTTTACCATTGCAATAAAGCAAACTATTGCAACGGCTTAAATTCAGAACCGTCGCAATATCTGGTTCTATTGCAACGGGTGTATACAATTTGTATGCACGTTTTTTAATGATATATTATTTTTTGTAAGGCATATATACACACACATACAAATTACAGTTAAAAAGCTAAAATGCAATATATAAAATATTATTATATGTATTCAAGTAACTGGATACATACAAGTATATAACTTGTTCAAAACAAAATAGCATCATTTGTCCCGTTTATCAAAACAAAGTAACATCATTTGTCCCATTTATCAAAACAATTAAATGATTCACCATAGCTGCACATTGCTCCTCATGCCTACTTCATTCAAATTGCACATGGTCGTCCTCTCCAAATCATCTACCTGCGCATAATTCACATTGTATTAGATGAAATACTCTTTATTGAAAACAAGTACTACAAATATAATATAATAAGCCAAACATGTTATAACAATATAGTGATATTGGCTATTAAAAGACATAAATACAAAAAAAGGGAGAGAACATACACTAAGCTCACATGGAGATAAAAGACACTAACCTCATTACGCACCAACCTGTTGAATATTAAGGATGGATTCTAGACACATCGACATCATAACATATTCAAATTAAACATGAGGGAAGCATCATTTGAAATGGTTCAGTAGTTAACAAGTATCAGTAATAGTGTCAAAGCAACGGTGAAGGTGGTAAAGTGATATAAAATGTCAATTTCACTTTCGATGTACATGATGCAAGCAAATTTTTTGTTGAACTAATTTAATAGGATAAAAACTAATTCATTTACTGCTACTTCGGACCAAGACATTGGCCACTGAACATAATCCAATGGAGCTAACTTTGGATTCTTAGCAACGGTCATTTTACTTATATCCCGAGATTCTTCTATTGCCACTACTACGTAGTCAAACTTTGGTAGTAATGACCTTAGAAGTTTTTCAACAACCCTGGATTATTCAAGCTTTTTTCCATATTGCCGCATTTGGTTAGCGACAGATTTTAATCGTGAGGAGTAATCTACAATCACTTCTGTCTCCTTCATCTTCATCATCTCGAACTCTACTCTCAACATTTGGAGCCGAACTTTTTGTACTTTCTCCTCTCCTTGAAGAGAAACTGGTTGTATATCCCAAGCTTGCTTGGAGGTGATCGCTTCTGCCACCTTCTCAAACATAACATCATCTAACCCTTAATGGCTGTACTAAGAGCCTTCTGGTCATTACGATGACTCTTATGCAAACTGTCATTTTCGGCTTGCGACAGTTGTGCATCTGCAGCTGGGACTTCATAGCCTTTTTCAACAATATCCCAAACATCTTGGGATCCTAGAATGGCTTTCATCTTGATACACCAATTTTTGTAATTGGTTTTTGTAAGTTGAGGGAAAACAAAGGAAACACCGTTGAGATTCATTTCTGTAGAGGAAAATTTGTTTCAAAGAGTACAATGGTTGTTGCAACGCTTTTGATTCTATTGCGACACTTTGGTGCGTCGCTATAGCTACAGATAGATTTCGCAAGGAGAACAGCAAGGGAAAATATTTGCTTGCAATTTTAGATGAATTTGAAAATTTTCCAGAAAGGAATTACAGAGGTTATTGCAACTTTTTTGAGTGTTGGCAACACTTTATGCTAACTACGATACTTTCTGCAGTTTTTTTCAACACTTCTGACAGCCTATTGCAACACTTTCTGGGCTGCTTCTGAAACTCTTTAAACTCGACTTTTTTACTCGGGGATTTTTGGAAAGAGGATTGGATACGAAATGGCTCTGGTACCACTTTGTGTAAGAGAGTGAAAAATAATAAGAGTTTATGAGTGTATTGTAATAAAATTAGTGTGTGAATTACTGATTTTTAGGTTTTGGCATTTTCTTGCTTGATTATTTTCCTCTTCTATCCAACATATCCAACTAAAACTTATCTTAAAGAGCACATGAGGATTATTTTCCTAAGGCTCTCTACACAGATTACATTTTTATCTGTGTTTCTTCTCTATTACTCTCTGTGTTGGTCTGCTCTTCAAATGAGCAAAACACTCCTCTATTTATAGGAGATTCAAAACGCGTATAGCCGAATTATACACAGTAATTTTACTGTACACTTTTTAAAAAATACCCCTCCCGACATGCCTGCTCTTTGATTTTTTTATTTTTATTTTTAATTAATCAGTGGGTCCCACAATAAGAGGGACACCACTCAACACGACAGGCTCAAAAGAGACCTGCCTATAGGACACAAGTAAGATGTCATTAGGGCATTACCATGAAAGAATGTATACTAACAACTAGTACATATAGATTTCAACGTCATAAACAAAAAAAAAAACACATACAAGGCATCAATTCTCCAAGGTGATAAAGCATCAATTAACAGATTCAGTGCAAAATTACTCGTTGTAAATGAGATTATGAGAAACTCAATCTAAAAATTAACAATTTAATCTCTGTTATATTTGGAAAAAATAACAAATTCGAATAATCAAAATCAATTTTGAGGGTGAAATTGCGATCGGAACCAGTCGGGATTCACAGAAACAACAAATAGATCGGAGGATTGACAGACATGAATTTCTATTGTTACCTCGCTTCTTCATCCTCATAAATATTAATTTATAAAGTAAATTGAATGACAAAAAGAAACAAAGCAATTTAAGAAAAGGTTCAACAATAGAAGCAATTCACAAACCCTAGCAGTTCAAATTTTGTAACAAATTTCTCCTAGTTTTTCTCAGTGAGGAATAGAAGCAATTTGTATTGATTCAGAACTGAACAGAGAACAGAGACTCCGTACCTTAAATTGGGCGACTATCAATCAGTATTGGAAGGCGCTATCGCCGTCGGGGTTTACAAGACTGGAATCCAAGAATGCCGTTCGTAGCTTACTGTCTGACAGTTTTAGAGAGTTACGGTTAGGGTTAGAAGACTTTAGATAAAAAAATTATAGAGAACGAGATTAGAGAAGAGAATGAACTCGTTTGGGTTAGAAAACTTCAAAGATAAAGATTATAGAGAGGGAGAAGTTAGGGTTCCAGCAGGATTGTTCGTCCGGAGGAAGATTGAAAATTTCAGTCATAGAGAGCGAGTGAGAGTTAAAATTTTAGAGAAAAGAAATACGGTGTCGTGATAGTAGAGTAATGGAAATTAATTGTGATTAATTAATCAATAGATTAAACTAATCAATTTAACATTACTCTTAATTTAACCGTTTGCATATTCAATTATCTTGATTGTGATTAATTTGTATATTAGTCTTAACATTAGTCGGATTCAAATCTGTTGTCTCTATTTGTTTGTCCCCTTTCATGTCCCCTATTCAGATTTTGTCATATGTTATTTGTTTTTAATTATTTTTATTTTGAATTTTTCTTTCCTATTTTTCTTCTGTTTCTCTCTCTTATGTGTCTAACACTTGGCAAAATCTAAATGGGGCATATAGAAGGGGACACACAAATGGGTACAGCAGATTTGAATCCGCATTGGTGTTAATTAGTCGAATTGTGATTAATTTGTATATACAATGAATTAACCGTTTCAGTACCCATAAATATATTAGCAGTGCATTTGTATATAGCCCATCAATACTATTGCCATAGACAAAATATATTAGTTGTTGCATTAGAAGCAACCATTGTAATAGCCTATTTGATTGTTGCAATAAAAGTTATTGTTGCAATTAGCCATTACAATAGTCTTGGACTTTGCAATTAGTCATTACATTAGCACTGCCCGTTGCAATTAGTCATTACATTAGCTTTGGCCGTTGCAATTAGCCATTACATTTGATCCAAATGTTGCGTTCAGCCATTGCATTAGCTCTAACTGTTGCATTTGAGTGTTGCATTAGTCAAACCCGTTGCATTTTCATGTTGCATTTGTGCACTTATGTAGTAGTGCCAGTAAGCAAAAGATAATACAATTGATAAAACCAAACTGCTTAAGAATTTTGCCCTGTTAGTCTTATCGTTTTGATTGGTGGTGGTGTTGTGTACAAACAAAGAGGTACTGGTGCTGTCCAGTTTTTATCTTTCCATCCTGTCTCTCCTCCTCTAAAATTTACTATAGACATAAGCTCGACATATATGACCAATAGGAGAGTACCAATAGAGTTGGCCAATGAAGCTGGGCTTTTCTTCTTATTCTATGTATTAACTCTATTTATAATGATAGTATTAGAAGATATTTAGCTTGCAGTATAGTGGAAAGCAAGTGAAATTCATAATCAGGTGAATTTTATCTTATTTTATAACAAATCAAGTAAAATTTGGTTAGTAGTGATGTTAGGAACCCATTAATTAAGGTCGTAGATCTCTGAATCTTTTGTCAATTTTTTTCGCTTAAAAAGAACTACAGAAAAAAATATTGTATTATGAAATATGTATCCGTGGCACACTTCCGGAAAAAAAACTAAGATTGGAATTGTTTTGCAAGATTTTTATCTAAATTTAGGATTCGGATTCTCTAAAGTTTGGATTCTCTAAAGTTGTACATTCCGGTCAATCTCAATCATTCATCGAGTTTTAATGGTCTAGATTTTATTGTACTATGGACCCCACAAACCACTAAAACTGATTCTGAACCATTAAAACTCAATGAATGGTTGAAATTGATTGAAATGTACAACTTTACCATTCTCTAGCTTTAGAGAATCCAAATCCGCAAATTTATACTATTATAGTGAAGTAGGTTGCACATAAAAGAAAAGCGATAAAATTGATAGAAATAAAGAAGGAAATGTTAGAATTATTTTCTAATAATTCATAAAGTCTGGGCTAAAAAAGTAAATATTAAATGTGTATGGTAGTCATAATAAATACTCAAAATAAGTTTGTGGTCAAATTAAAAAATATTGACTATTAAGGTGTCAATTTGGTCATAGGAAGAAAGTGTAGGGTCATTGTGTAAATTCTGTTTTGTTGAAGGGCCAAAACAGAAATTTGTCAATTCAGTTTTTCATAAATAGGCGGTTGGTCCAGAAGAACGATCGTTATTTTCATTCGTTTCATATACAACGCTTTCCTTTGGCTATAAACGATCGAATCTTCTGGAATGCCTCGATTGTAATGTAATCGACAATCCATTTAAATTAAGATTCAATGATTAAGGTACTCTTCCGTTTATGTTTTTATCTTGATGAATCAACATAAATCGATCCTGGCTTTTTTGCTTTTGGAAAAAATTTCTTTCAATTGGTATCAGTGCGGTTCATGATTGATTCATTGAGACTTGTTGTTTGGATTAATTCTAGGAATTACGATATTCAAATTGTTTTAAGTTGCATCGCAAATCTGTTTACTGTCAATCTCTATACAACAATAATCTCAATTTTTCCATTCGGTGGTAGTATATAAGATCTTGAAATTGATCGCATTCAATTAATCATTGAAATGTATGAAATTAATGGACAATTGATCATTCTTTTGTTTATTAATATACAGAAACGATTTTTGGCTATTTTTGTTTATAAACAATCATTGGCTCCATAACTTAATTTGATTCAATTTCACAAACTACCATGTGTTGGATTTGACGGCGGTAATGTGATTTTGTTTCTCAATTGGCCAATGATGCTTCTTGTATCCAGTATGTGGACATTGTGAAGGATTTTTATTTGTCATGAATCTCCAATTCTTCATTGGTTTTGGGATTGCTTTTCGGTCATTATTGTTACCAATCTCATTCTTTTTACAGATATGTTGCTTTCTTATTAAGAATGGAGAGTTCATGAAATTTTCGTACGGTAAAAACTTGTTCTTCACATGTTGAAACCATTTAAAATTTTGGTTTTTAATTGATTATGTTCAAAGATTTTTTGATGTTTTATGATTTAAATCTATGAATGTGTAGAAAATTTTGTTTTAATAACGGTGTGTTTTATAGATTGATGAACTTTTTAAGGTTGAATCAATGAATTCATTCGGAATATATGAAATATTGTTATTATTTTGGTTCATTAATTTTCTAGATTTAATTTTCGATTTTGGTGAATTTTCTTTTTTTGAAAACCCCCCGGAGAAACATTGTGTTTCCCCAGAAGGAAAAGGATCGAGATAGGTGAAAATTTCGGGGCGGGCGTCCCAACTAGGTTGATGCCCCCGCTTACCTACAAAACACCTACCTCTCTTTATTAATGCAATCCAAAGACCGCTCACAAGATGAGAGCGTCAGTGAACAAGGATACAGCCTAAAGGTGATACGGATATGGGATCCGATCCCGAGGTATGACTATACAATGAATAGGCCATCTGATGCCACCTAGCTAGTTACAGCTTAGAAATAAATCTGGATAGTTAAATACATCAGAAACAACAAAATTAAGATTCCGTCTTCGATACTTGAAAAAGAACCAGCATAGATGAATGCTTGCCCCCAAGAGATCATCTGTGCTTAAGACACCCTCGAACACGAACTTATTCCGCCTTTTCCAAATAGCCCACGCAATCATAAACCATAAAGCCGTACCAAACTCCTGTCCAATCCCTGAGGAAAAATGCGCTCGCCATACTACAAGAAAATCAGCCCCCTTGAATGGCATTGTTACCGAAATCCCTAGTAACAGAAAAGCTTGAACCCATATACGATAACTACCCAAACAGTGAAACAAAGCATGATCAATTGTTTCGGATTCATCACAAAACGGACACTTGTCATTCAATACAGCTTGGCATCCGCGACAAACTAGAAAGACTTTCGTTGGGAGGCGTCTATGTAACAATAACCAGCCAAAAAATTTGACTTTAGGAATAAGACACGCATTCCAAACCACCATATAATCCGTTTCCGGCGTAGTCCTTTGAGGCGACCTATAGGACCCTAAACAAAAAGATGCAGCTGAAAATACCTTATTAGCTTCCAGATCCCATTCAAATCTATCTGCCACCACCTGAGACCCAACGTGTGGCTGCTGCCCCCTGTTACTGACAGCCCCGTCCCCCTCAAAAACAGCAGGGCAGACTTGGGAAATCCAATTACGCATCAAGGAGCACCTCTCCCTACTAGTAATCCTTAGACAACGTTTCCAAAAAGGCCTAGATAATGCTGCTCCCTCAGAAATAGACAGACTCCCGTCCCGAATCGAACAGCTTTTTCTATTACATAATAGATACAGATCAGTGAAAAGAACAGATAATGACACATTTGCAGTCCAATTATCATGCCAAAAAGATCCGCTCGCCCCGTTCCCCACTTTAACTCTCCCGTTCGATTTAAACAACTCCCAGAAGGTTGAGTTCTTTACACAACAAGATATAATGCCTTGCCAAACATACGAAATGCGGGATCTATTAACATTTTCAAACGAGTTCCATGACACGAAGCCATATGGACGGACACACAGCTCATACCACAACGAACCCTGCCCATCTGTTCTAGACCGCCATATCCATTTCAGCAATAAACTACAATTGACTAGTCTTAGATCCCTAACATATAGGCCACCTAAATTTTTTGGTACCATAATTGTCTCCCAACTCACTTTACAGATCCCGCTAGAGTCCGCTATACCTTTCCATAAGAAATTACGCATCAGTTAAACAAGCTTATTGTTAATAGAGGCCGGCATCTTATTCAATGATAACAAATATATCGGGATAGACGAGAGAACCGATTTTATAAGGACCACCCTGCCAGCATACGATAAACACTGACCTTTCCAACTTGCCAGCCTATTTTGGAACTTACCAATCAACCCGTTCCAATAAGACACCGGGATGCGTCTCGTACTGAGAGGGGCGCCTAGATAAGTAATGGGAAATCTTTCGATCTTACAACCCATTGTCTCCGCACACCGATTCAACAAGTCGTCCTGCGCGTTAATACCCATAATTGAGCTCTTAACAAAATTTATTCGTAGACCTGAAATCAACTCAAAACAACGTAATAAACGGATAAAAGTAGGTAAGAGAGACTCATCTGCAGGTAAGAAGCACATCGTATCGTCCGCAAACGGAAGAATAGATATATCCTTCTCTGACCCATGAATACGAAACCCAGGTAAAATACCCTTACGGACACTTGCGTCAATGAGCTGTTTAAGACCTTCCACTGCTAAGACAAAAAGGAATGGAGAAATGGGATCACCTTGTTTAACCCCTCTGCCCAAATAGATCGGATCTGTAGGACTACCATTGAAAAGAATAGATGTTGTCGAGTTCGCTCTGCAGGTCACCATCCATCTAATCCACTTATCAGAGAGCCCCATCCTCTTCAACACTGAGTCAATATAAGTCCAAGAAACACTATCGTATGCTTTATGGAAATCAAGCTTGAGAGCCATAGAAGATTGATTGGATCACTTTCGAGGCTATAAACGAGCATTCATGAATATTACGGCCTCTAACAAAAGCAAACTGGTTGTCAGAAATCAGCTAAGGCAACACAGCCTGTAATCTTTTCGCAAGTACTTTCGACACAATTTTATATATACCATGAATAAGGGCAATCGGTCTATAATTCCCCAATGACGACGACCCCGGGACTTTAGGAATCAATACGGTAAAAGATGACTTGATAGAGTTTGGCAGCTGATCATGCCTATAAAATTTGCCAAACAGAGCTAGCACATCCGATTTCATGTCCTCCCAGAAGTGTTTATAGAAGAAGAAATTAAATCCGTCCGGCCCCTGCGCCTTACCTTCTTGACAAGCACACACTGCGTCCCACACTTCAGCCTCAGAAAAAGATTCAACAAGCCGCGCATTGTCCATCGCATCAACCATACGGAATTGTAGTTCGCCCAAGGAAAACGGCACCACCTCTTGTTTCGAAAACAGCCTGGAATAAAAATTCCGTATCGTGGATTTAATAAGTACCGGGTTAGAAGATTCAACTCCATCAATTTCCAGCTGTGAAATCCGATTCCCCCTAGCCCTCGCTGATGCCATCCTATGAAAAAAACTTGTATTATCATCACCCAGTAAAGTCCAGTTAACACGTGATTGTTGGTGATGAATTTGTTCAAGGTTCCGTCTACAGGTAAGTAATTCCGATCTCACGCACTGAAGCTCCGATCTACTTCCCTCCTGCAAAGGTCAGACCACCGAACTGGATGTCAAAAATATAATACGAGCCTCTAGCTTCTTTATTCTTCCCTCTAACCCGCCAAAATTAGATAGATGCCAAGGCCGGATAAAGCTCCTTAATCGGCTTAATTTAAAATCAATGTCGCGCCCCTGATCCGCCAATTCTATGGCCTCCCACTTCGATCTTAGAAAAGGTAGAAACCCGTCCTTTTCCCACCAACAGTTCAATGATCGAAACACCTTCTTGCCATCCGATACCAATGCATGGGACCGGTATATAATCGGAAAGTGATCTGATAGCGTTGAATCAACCGTCATCAAATTCTGTCCCGGCCACCTATCAAGAATATTGCACGACACCAAGACACGATCAATCCTAGAGAAGGATAGAGCATTAGACCACGTATAGTCACGCCCATGTAATGGCAAATCAAATAGAGCACATTCATTAACAAATTCCTGGAACCTAATCATCGAACTCGCCCCCGTATTCCCACTTCTACCTCGCTCAGGACTATGTAACACTTCGTTAAAATCACCACATATCACCAAGTTATCAATGTTTTGAATATGGGGCAGCAGATCACACCAAAATTGATTCCTATCCCTGGGAATAGGGGGACCATATAAGCATAGTAAATTTACCTCAAGTTGACTAGACACAATATGTAGCAGACACCATCTATCTGTAGAAGCAGTGATCGAGCCAAGAATTAAATTAGGATTCCATGAGATCAATAAACCTCCTGCCAAGCCATGCGACGGGATACAATGAAAATGAAAATCGTTATGGCCCCAAAACTTCCTCATAACCTGATCTGTAACCGATAGGGACTTTGTCTCAACTAGGACAAAAACCTGAAGCTGCCACTTACGAACACATGACCGCACCAAAAACTGTTTGGCCCCATTCAATAAGCCCCCGCGACAATTCCAACTCATAAAACTTAAAGTCATGATAAAACTCACAACATCCCAGTTTGGCCAGCAGCTCTCTCAATGCCGCTGCCCTTCCAATGCCTCTATAATCAAGCCCATATTTTGTTCGTTAAACAACTCAAGCTTCTCTTCGATTCGGAAAGTCATTAATTCCTCACTGACAGTTGGCTCATTTTCTTCCCTGCGAATGATAATTCTATTCATATTTGGGATGTTTGGGCCCGAAGAACTTGAATTCTCCATACCCGGATCCACCGCGTTGTTTCCCTCAATTAACGGCCTGTCGCCGGAAGGGTGGGTACTACCCGGACTTGTGTTGTTGCTATCCGCAACAGTCTCATCATCCTCGTCCGATCTAATTTCATCTTCGTTCCCCGATGATTCACTACTACACCTGTCCGAAGGTTCCTCCTCTGGTTCGCTCCGCTCTTCCGACCCGTATTCGTTCTCTTGACTGTGTTGGCAGCCAATTCCCTGTCTAAGGTTCGTGTATATCATTATATCTCTATCCCCTACTGCCAACGTCAAATTCCTACTGGCTGTCCCAAGCGGTACCGAAACAAGGCACGATACTACATCCAACCGATCCGGTTTTTCGAAATTATAATCTATCAAAACAACTTGTCCAAATCTCGCTGCCAGTTCCCGCACCACAGGTTCACAAACATGAGCTGGCGGAATTCCGGTGAGATCCAGATACATAATACATTCTGTCGGCATGAAATCTACTGGAAGTGCACAAACTGACTCTATAATATGATCCATAACTTTCCAATCCTCATTCATAAAGTCCATAAGAACCACTTCTGATCTAAACGAAACAATCACATAAAATCCATCAACAGGAGCAGCAAATACAAATTCAAAACCGTGATCGCTCAACAGATCATGTATATTACGGATGTGAGAAATATTGTTAAGTTTAACCAAACAAGATTTTGATTTCCAAGGTACAGATTTAACCACTACCTCACTTTTCAGTATAGATGCAGCAGGTACACTAGGAGAGGATGTCACCTGGATCGGGTTAATGGTCGACTCTTCTCGTGGGGCTTGATTCGCCACAACATCCACAAAGGACCGATGATCTCGAGGGGAGTCTCTGAATATCAGCTTCTGAACTGCTACCACGGGATTAGACCGTGCTTTGGGGGCTGTTTTCGATTTGTCATACCTAGCTTTGAAAGCTTTGAGTCTAATCGCACCAATCGCTATCATATTCAGCGCATTCAACACTTCCTTTATCCGCATAGATCCATCGAGTGTGATGAATCCAAAATTAAGGTTCTTCGCATTCCTTTTCCGGGCAATATAGACCCAGCCATACACCCCATATCTATTGAACATTCTTTTCATAGCCGCTGCATCAAAGTGGTTTGGGAAATTCTCAAAGTAAATTTTTGGGGGGTTAGGGATTTGGTAAAGGCGATTTCGGGGGGGATAGGGTTTCGGTATTGTGGCTGGCGGTGGGTGCTCATGGATCGGTTCAGGGTTGACGGTCGGTGGTGTAGACGGCGGCTAGGGAAGGGTGCGGGTAGGGTGCGGCCGGGGCAGGGTGCGGGTAGGGTGCGGCTGCGGGTAGAGTGCGGCTGGGGAAGGGTGCGGGTAGGGTGCGGCTGCGGCTGCGGGTAGGGTGCGGCTAGGGATTCCAATCCTCACTCTTGAATGCTTGGAAGTATATATGATGCAGAATTGAAAATCAAGGCTTTTTCTGAGTCAGGACTTTTAGCAAACACCTTGCGTGCAGCGATGAAAACCAGCTGAAACAGACAAAGGGGGAGGCGGAGACGGAGAAAGGGGGAGGCAGAGACAGCAAAGGTGCGATGGAGACAGAGAAAGGGGGAGGCGGAGACAGCTACTCTACCTGCCGTTCGGTGGTGCGGGTGGTATTGGCGGAGTCACTGGCCTTGGTGGTCTAGGCGGTGCTGGTGGCCTTGGTGGACTTGGTGGTCTTTGTAGCCTAGTTTTATTCTTAATTCATTTAGTATTAAGAATATGTATTTTTTCTCTCATTTAGTCTATCTTTTGAGACATGTTAGCAATACGTTCACCTGTTTAGGTTAATGCATGTTTTTAACATGATTACCTGTTTTCATATATGACCAAAATCTCTATTTGTCTTTCTTGGCATGTTCTGTTTTTCAAGCCTTGTATTTGATGTCAGTTTTATCTTTAACCTCTTTAGAAATTCTTATTATTTTTGCTACTTTTAAGTAGTTATTTTTCTAAATTCTGTGTTAAAGAAGTTTGATATGATTGTTTGATATAAGCTAGGTTGCCATAAAATGTGTGTGTGTGTGTGTTTTTTTTTGATTTGTGATCATTATATGAGGTATGTTAATTGTGTTAAGCATTGTTGGTATTAGTGAGATTGCCCTGAAATATTGCTAGTTGATAAATTTTATTTCTTTTGAAGTTTAAACTTGTTTTGTTATTCTTTTATTTTTGAAAAGTTTTAAAAGAAATTTTTTAGCAATATTGATAGCTTTAAAAACTTGTTTTTCCCAATCTCACTGGTTTTAAAGGAAGCTGTTTTTATTATTACAATAACTTGTAAGTCTTGCTTAGTTTTGGGAAAGGCCGTGATTATAATAATCTGTTTAGTAATATTGCTCATTCAAGTTTAAATGCGCATTAGACTTGTTTTTAGAAGTAGTAGCTTACTAGGTTGAATATTATTCCTTTATGCTTTCTCCTTGTGATCTAGACTTGTTAGTTAGTTGTTTTAAGCTTTCTTTGTTTGGTTTCAATGTTGTTAATATAGTTAGTTTTGACATGATGTGGCCTATTATATTGTTTTTTCATGCTATGTGATTTAGTCATGTATTGTTTCAATATAATATGCTCTAAGTGAAATTGTTTTTTTTCTTAGTAATCATGATTTAAGACCTATTTCTTTGTTTTTTAGCTCAAGGTGGAGTTTTCTGTAATATTGAAAGTTTGTTTGCCTATCTTGAGTCGTTACTTGTTTAGGTCTTAAATGTTTTTAGTAGTTTCATGCCTAATTCTTATGTTTAAATTAGCATGTTATCTACTGTTTTGCCATTTGTAACTGGCAGCAAGGTTGATATTTGCATCACATGTGTTTTCTTGAGCATTTCTAGTTTTTTAGATTCCATGAGCTTTAGCTAGATGTAATCTTTTTGGCTCAAGTTTTAAGCTTAAAAGCTTGTTTTTATGTGATTCAAGATATTTATGCCTTGGTTTTCCTTAGTTGTTTAAGGTGGAGCTTAATCAGTTTACTGAATTTATTTATAAAAGTTTTTCCAGCAAGTTAGATGTTTTAAATCCTGGAATTGGTTGTTAACTTGTTTTAGCATTAGTCAATTAATATATTACTGTGGTTTTTTGGTTATGAACCTTAAGTGAAGTAGCTAGTCAGTTTTGGTTCATAATTATACATTGTTACAGTTGTTTTGACTGATATACTAAACTGTTTTCAATGTTTCAATTTCAGGTGTGCTTTAAGCTTATTAGGCATAATTGACTGTGTGTCAATTTGTGTTACTAAGCAGGTTATTTCCCTTGGCAGGGATTCCACGGTAGTACCTCGTTAGCAAGGCGAAGAAGATGCAGCCAAAGGTGGAGATTGTTGGGCCATAAATTGTTGACTTAGCATCTGTTTAAGGCTATAAAGCCCACATGCCCCTTTAAGCCCAATGTTTTGTGGATCCTCTGATCAGTTTATTACCCTGTCTGTATATAATAGCTATTTTTCCCTTTCAACTGCTTAATCCTTAATTATTTTCTTATGGACCATAACCCTTCTCCTACTTTTCTCCTCTCTCTTAAAATCCAGAAATATCTCTTACTTCCATTATCCGATTCTTAAGATGGCCATTTTCTAGCAACTATGAATGGTAATTCTGTTGGAGATTTGTTGATTTTATTAAGTGGTTGAAGACTGAGACTATAGAAGGAGGTGAAGATCTCGGGATTTAGTGCGGGTGATTTCGAATGCAAAACAAAATCATTAAGTTAATATTGCATTATTATCTGATGAATGGGGTGTATTTTGTTTTATTAGTTGTGTTTCGGGTTTGAAAATTCGAATGAAATTGTAAGAAAACACGATTTTTGGGTATAAGTACGGCAAATTCGTTGGAAAATAAATTTTTTTAGTTTTTCTGATCTTTGTGACGGTTTTCTGGTCTGACTGTTCCCAATGGTCACTTTTCGGATGAGGTGACGATTAGCGACCCTTTCTGAAATGTCGCAATTGGTGTCAGGAACCAGGCAACGCTTTTAGGCGTTGCTAGAAGCAGCAGATGCGACCCTTTCGTTTCTGGTGACGCTTCTTTTGTAAACTGTCGTAAAGGCACCTGAACTCCTTTTAGTTTTGTATTATTTATTTTTGGAAGTTCTTTGGACCCAAAATTAATTTTTATGGTTTCTAAAATTAATTGTCAGTCCAAAATAAAGTATTTAAAGGTTTTTTTAATAATAATGCATAATTAAAATTTAATTTGTCATAAATTTAAGTTTGGTTTTTCTTAAATTTAATACAAATTTTTGGGTTATCTCTCATATATATTCAAATTAATTGAAACAACATCCCACCAAAGGGTGTTCTCTTGTGGAAATTAATTTTTACTTACCAAATTATTTGTTTTGTAAATTTATTATTTATACGATTGGTAATCGGCCCAAACGAAGGTTTCCATTTGGCCAAATAATAAATATACATGTGGCAATAAATATGACAATTATTTAATTTATCCATGTGGATAATAAATTGGCCCAAATGAAGATTTATTATTTGACACGGCTTATTGTTAATATTTGATTACTACAACAAGGTACCAATTATAAGTTAATTTATTTCTGTCCAAAGATGGAAAGGTTAATGTTGTGCAAGTTATCTTGATTTATATGAGAGATATGCATTATTATTTTGATGTGGATTGTGAGCATATCAGTAAATGTAAAAGTTTTTGAGGATATTGAGTTTGAAGGGAAGATAGAGTTTGAAACAATTTTGTTTTCAATATAAAATAATATTGAAGGACTTTTCCATCAGGTTAAAGAAGTTATTCTTCATCAAAGATCAAACTCAACAACCTCAATAGCCTATGAAATTAAGGAAATCCCTTTATGGACTCAAGAAGGCTTACCGTTAGTAGTATTCAAGTTTTATTAAGACTGTATGCTCACATATGGAAAGTCAAATCATTTGGAGATCATTCAGTATTTGGACTCTGACTTTACTGGATGCATAAACAGTACAAAATCCATATCAAACTACATTTTCATTTGGAATGAGGTTCTATATACAGAAAGAGTTCTAAATAAACTCTCATAGTGTCCTCCATTATGGAAGCCGAATTTGTGGTGTGTTAAGGTGCATCCTATCAAGGACTGTAGTTAAAGAATTTTGTCACATGATTATGGGTTCTAAAGGGCATTGAATGACCAAATACAGTTTTGTACAGAGTGAAAACATATCCATAGAGTATGTCTTTGCGAACTCCGTAATTGTGGATCCACTTACTAAAATAGTTATACATAAGTCCTTTTCAAGAGCATATAGCTCATTTGGATATTACACTATTTTAGTACATTCAGTTTTAGTGCGAGTTTGATTATGTAATTTTGATACTCTATTTAGTATGGATGTAATTATGTTAAAATTTAGTTTCCGCAGAAAAAAAAGTGTTCAGTTGTATACACACTCTGTTTTAACACATATGTTATGCTTGATATATGTTTGATCTCAATAAAGAGGACCAGTTGAAAACAAACATGATAGATCACATTACATGTAGTTTCAACACTACACTCCTATGATTGATCTGTGTCATTTAGAAATATTGGTGCATATGATTGATGGTGGATTGACTCACAAAGACTGTGATGACTATCCTTTAGTTCTTCATCAATGTGACTAACGAACGAGATTGTTCGGGATATCTTGTTTATGACTACATTTCTTTTAGCGCATAAGGTTGTACACATTTCATCAAGTAACATATGTTAGCCCAAGTGGGAGATTGTTAGAATTATTTTCTAATAATTCATAAAGCCTGGGCTAAATATGTAAATATTAAATGTGTATGGTAGTCATAATAAATACTCAAAATAAGTTTGTGCTCAAATTCAAAAATATTGACTATTAAGGTGTCAATTTGGTCGTAGGAAGAAAGTGTAGGGCCGATGTGTAAATTCTGTTTTGTTGAATGGCCAAAATAGAAATTTGCCAATTCAATTTTCTATAAATAGGCGGTTGGTCCCAAGAAGAATGATCGTTATTTTCATACATTTCATATACAACAATTCCCTTTGGCTTTAAACGATCAAATCTTCTGGAAGGCTGTTCGATCCTAATGTAATCGATAATCCATTCAAATCAAGATTCAATGATTAAGGTACTCTTCCGTTTATGTTTTTGTCTTGATGAATCGACATGAATCGATCCTGGAGAAGAACGATCGTTATTTTCATACGTTTCATAGACAACGCTTCCCTTTGGCTTTAAACGCTCAAATCTTCTGGAAGGCCATTTGATCCTAATCTAATCGACAATCCATTCAAATCAAGATTCAATGATTAAGGTACTCTTCCGTTTATGTTTTTGTCTCGTTGAATCAACATGAATCGATCCTGGCTTCTTTGGTTTCTGGAAAATTTTCTTTTAGGAAAATCTACATATATAATGGGTATATATATGGAGTGGGGTCCGTTTTAGTTTTCAAATGAGTCCAACTTGTGACATGTATAAGGTGACTTGAAGTAGTAGGTTAAATGACTATATTGAAAGGTTTCATACAAGTTCATGTATGATAATGAACAAAAACAAAGTTCATGTATGAAATCGAGATTATAGGTATAATTGATGTACTATGAGTGAAATTAACCCAATGATGATGTTGAAACTATGGAGTCCGAGGTTGGTGCTGTTGCTGCTAATGACCATCAATGCTCGAAAATCGGGGCGGAAATACTTCAAGAAGGAGGGCATGCAGTCGATGCAGCCGTTGCAACTACATTGTGTGTTGGTGTTGTTAATCCGATGTCAAGTAGAATTGGGGGAGACTCATTTATGGTTGTCAAGTCTTCCTCTGCTCTCAAAGGTCAAGCTTTTGATATGAGAGAAACGGATCTTTTAGCCACTTCAAAGGTTAGTACTTCTCTAATTCTCTTTTAACTTAAGGCTTAATGCATTAGTGTCTCTCTTAACTAAGCTTTAAACGCTTATTTAAACTTAGTTGTTCCAAATAATATCTGAATTTGGTTAGAGCGCACCTCTAGATCCCTAAATGGTACATGTTAACATCTGGCTAGAGAGAGAAAAAATAGAAAAATGACATATTTGAAAGTCAATGCAACCAAAAATTGACTTGTGGCATTCGTGGGGCAAACTATATACTTGTGACTATTTGCCATTTTCTTTTATATAAATGTAACAAGCAGAATATGTATGCAAGCAGCATTGATGACAAGTATTTGGGGCCACTCTCGATCGGCGTTCCAGGCAAGATCGCTGGCCTTCATAAAGCTTGGTTACAGCATGACCGCTTTCCATGGAAAAAACTATTCCACCCGGCCATAAAACTCGCAAAAGACGGCTTCATTATCCTCCCTTATCTTGGGAAAGCCATAGCTAAATCTACCAAAAAAATCATGGACAATCCTGGGTTATGGGCTGTGTTTGCACCGAAAGGCAAGTTGTTACAAACCGATGATACATGCTACAATATAGAGCTAGCCAATAGTCTCGAGGCAATCACTGAAGAGGGCCCACAAGCCTTCTATAATGGCACTCTCGGCGAGAAATTAGTCAAGGTTGTTAGAAATGCAGGTGGATTGTTAACAATTGATGATCTCAAGAACTACAAAGGGGATATAACCGATGCCACGACCGCCGATGCTAAGGGTTATACCATTTATAAAATGCCACCTCCTTTAGGCGGGACACCCGGGTTAGCAATGGTGGGGATTTCGTCTTTTTCCTCTTCAATTTTTGATAGCTTCTTTTTCTTATGTAGATTGAGTTTTTAAATGAATTTTAATATCACACAGGTTTTGAACATTTTGGATAGCTATAGAACTAGAGATGCTGTAAAGGGAGATCTCGGTCTACATCGGTTAATCGAAGCATTGAAACATATGTTCGCTATTCGAATGAACTTCGCTGACTCGGGATTCATAAACATAGATACTTATATTTCCCAAATGCTTTCCCCTACTATTGTTGCTCAAATTAGACGAAAAATAGTTGATAATACTACCTTTCCTCCCGAGTATTACATGGGAAGGTATTAGCTAAGCGATTTGACCAAAAATAAATACCCTAATCATTATAGACTGTTAATTATCTATAGCTATTAGTTAATAATCCACAGATGGAGTCAGCTTAGGTATCGAGGAACTAGCCATTTCTCCATTGTTGATGCTGATTGAAATGTTGTATCGATGACTACCACGATAAATTACAGTTTTGGGGCTGGAATTCTCTAGCCTTTAACTGAAATCGTGCTTAATAATGAGGTGAGCTATTTTTCTGTACTGACTAAAATAACCCCCGACATGCTTCCCCCTGCACCAACGAAATATATCGAACCTAAGAAGATACCTTTGTCTTTTATGGCCTCTCTAATTGTCACCAAGGTCCGGCTTTTACTATTCTACGGTGTTTTTTTACTGAAAGTAAGAAATGGTCGTTAATTTATTGTATGATCGATGCAGGACGATCTGGTGGTACGGGTGTTAGGTGGTAGTGGAGGAATGGAAATTATTCCAACAGTATTGCAAGTTTTTGTTAATCATTTTGTGTTGGGGATTGAACCTTTAACTGCAGTTCAAAGAGCAAGGATCTACCACAAGGTTTCCGAGTTAAATATTTTTTTGCCTAATAAATAGTAACCTAATGCCTCCCTAAACAGTTTAAATTTACCCCATAGTCCCTCAACTTTCAAAAAGTACACCACTTTGCTCCATGAATACGACATGTCAACTTATGATTGATTTGACACGTGGCATTCAAGGAGCAAAATGACGCACTATTTGAAAATCAAGGGAGTTATGGTGTCACTTTGAAAGTTCAAGGAGAAAGTAGGTTTTTTGGAACAAGTTCAGGTACTTACTAATGCATTAAGGCTTTAAACTATGAAGAGACCATTGACTCATCCTTGCTTTATGCAGTTAATCCCGAACACCGTAAGGTATGAGAACCAGACTGTTATTGATGGCGATCATATAGAACTTGCTGAGGAAACAAAGACATCGTTGAGGGAAAAAGGGCACGAATTGAAGGCAATGCAAGGTGGTGCTATTGCGCAACTTGTAGTTCAAAACCTCGAAAACATAATCATTGGGGACGGAGAAAATGGAGGAGATTCTTATGGAAACCAAATTTTGCATGGAATGCTTAGTGCAGTAAGTGATCCTGGAAAAGATGGGAGACTAGCTGCTGTATAATTGAACCAATTGAGGGATATTGGCAGAATCCACATTTTACTATGTGAAAATGTATACATATAGCTTGTGAATAATAGACTATTGGAATTAAAATCTTGGCCCGTCTGAACTTGGCCTGAATGACCGACTGCCTCAATGAAATTTTCAAAGTTTCTCTTAAATCCTTGAACTTAGCAAAAGTTCCCTAACTAACCCACATCAATTTCTATTAATTTTGACTTTTCAAAGACGTCATGTTCCAGATTTTTCTCTCACCAATAAGAAGCTAACATATGGCGGTCGGGGTCTGGGGGCAAACTGATACACTTTTGCCAAGTTGAGGGGGCTAGGAGGAGAAACTTTAACCTGAAATCTTTGTACTTAACCTAAAATCATTGTACTTGTAAACATTTGGCATATAAATTAACAGACAAAAGATTCATCATATATCATATGATGTTCAAGAAACGAAGTTTAGATCATCAAGTTAAGCAGAAAACTGAAATCTGTACAGGCCTAAATTTTCCAAATATACGAACCAAAATCACAAGTTCTTCATTTTACCAAAGGAAGAATATTTATGTATTTACAAGGGCTTAAAATCATCAATAGTACCTGAACTTTCAAGCTACTAACATAATAGTATATGAACTTCAGAACTTGACATAATGGTGCACAAACTTAGTTTCTTACTAACATAATGGTCAAAATGACCTTTAACCTAATAATATACCTTTGACCAGGCCTAAAACAGGTAAAACCTAACACAAAAACGTAATTAAATTTGTTTTTACTATTTTTTGCCCCTCCTCCATGTGTTCCACTCTCTGTGACCTACTAACCCCATCTATCCACGTTATCTATCCAAAATTCATTTGTTTTCTAATTTTAATTTAGCTTCCTCTCTCTTTACTCAATCTTTCACTTAAAAACTTTTGAAACTTTGTTGTCCTTCGTTCTTAATACCCATTTCCAATTTCCAGGTACGAATAACCAAAACCTAAAACTCCAAAATACAGAAATCATATTGCTGTAGCAAACTAATTTACACAATTGGATAGAAGAGTTTAAATCTACTGAAGATAAAGTGGTTGTGATTGATAGGCTCAAAATATGAACAAAATAACAAATCAAAGGCTTGGTAATTGAAATTTTTTTGCCTTGAGATTAAGGTATGAAAATAAGAAAGCTCCGCCATAAGAAAAGAAAGAACCTCCATTGTCAGCCTATAAAGGTCAGCTAGTATTACAACCAAAGAGATATGATTGGAGACTATGAGTTTGAACCCATTTGGGTCTGATAAATTTCTAAAACATTTACAGCGTCACTTGCATTTTTGAACCAAAATTTGGTGAAGAATGAAACAGAGATCAAACCATAAGATGAATGGATTCATAGAGAAACCATGAGATGAATGAAGGTGGAGAAATTTGGTTATTATAAATTTTGGTAATTTCTCACCCATTGTCCCAGATGGACGGAAGCCATTGATGATAATTAGAGCACTGGTTGGTGATGAAGAATTGGCAGGGATGAAGACTAAAAGGGTAGAAAGGGAAATCAATATTCAATTGTGGAAGTGAAATAGAAAAAAATAAAAAATAGATAAAAATGGGTGGGTTTTTTACCGGCTCTATATAAAGTCAAAGGTATTTTGTGTTAGTCAAAGGTCATGTGACTATTATGTTAGTAAAAAGTTAAGTTTGTGTACCAATATGTCAAGTTTTGAAGTTCATGTACCATTATATTAGTAGCTTGAAAGTTTATGTATCGTTGATGATTTTCACCCCATTTACAAGCTTAGTACATAGAGCAATAACATGAACAAAAATGCAAATTCATGCGAAAAGTGAAATAAACGAGCATATTGATTTACTCCAGTTTTTTCGTGATGTTTTATCCATCAGCTGTATAGGGGCTACGATATTAGCTTTCCTTGTTTCATCAACGCAGCCATTCATGACCATCTCCTCTAGCATAAAATGTGCCTTTTCTAAATGGAACATGATGTCTAACTCACTCTGAAGGCAAGAAATGTACATTTTAGAGTCAAATCAAATATGGCACATGCAAGATTCCAGAAAGCAGACGTACCACATTGCCGAAAAATCAGTCCATGGTTTCAACTAACAGATGTATGAATTCAAGAATTGCAAGCTCATTCTGTAAAAAGAAACAGAAAATAAGTGACTTTAAGCTCAAGTTCAAGATAAAGCATACTTTAAGAACCTAGAAGGACTTGTTAGCCTAAAACAAAAAATTCAACCTCTCAAAATATGTAACGTAGCACTTTCTCACATTTAGGATTGAGACATTATTTATTGTGCTAGCAGAACTAACAAAGGCTTGTTATTACTCTTATGAACCTATTCCGTGGGATCTCCACTCATATAGGTTGGGTTCCCACCCTTGCTAATTTCAAATGGCTTAAGTCTCATCCTCTCTGATGTTTCCAAATATCAAAGGTTTTTGTTTTCCTAAAAGAACTTATATTTTTTTTATTTCTTTCCTAAAATTTATATGAAATTTCATTTTTTTAATTATTTCTACTTTCTCTCTCATTTTTATTGTTTTTCTTATATAATTATCTATCTAAATCAATCAAATTTCTTAATATATCATTTGTAGGAAAAGAATTATAGTTCTATTTAATATATTTCTTCAATCATTTTTATTGTTTTTTTTTCATATTTTTTTAGTAATTTCAATATAATATTTAGTAAAAGTAATAAATTTCATTTGAATAATTTCTTATATGTTAACTCCAATCATACTTTTTATTTTATTGGACATATTCTTGTTTTACCCTTTAAAAACTACCTACTGCTAGGGGATTCCTTAAGGTAGGGTTTCTTGCGATCTTCTTTCTCTTGCTTACTTTGTTTGATCGCCGGCCAACATGGCCACCGGCCAACTATCGGCGCCTGAACCTCATGATTATTTTGATGGTAATGTCGCTTCTCTATTCAGTCGTGAGGGTTTCTCAAAGCCACAAGGCAAGCTTCGGTAGAATCTGCTAACCCTAATTCGAAGGGTGGTTCGTGTACAAACCCTAATTCAAAGGGTGATTCTAATAAGCCAAGTTTCATACAAATTGTGAGAGATCCAAAAGCTGTGATCCCTACCGAATCTGTGAGAGGGGATAAGGTTACGGTGAAGAGGGCTTTTACTTCGATAAAAATCCCTCAAAAGATTCTTGATCAAAGAATTGCTCTTTGTTCCAATTCTTTGATTGGACGTCTGCTATTGCAAAAGGGTGAAGTGCCATATAAATTGCAGGATTTGAAAGAATCTCTTGGCAAGATTTGGGGGTTGAAGGAAGCATGGAGGCTTATCTCCCTCGAGAAGGGGTACTATCATGTTTTACTATGTTCGCAAGAATTGAAGCAGAAGCTACTGATGAGGGGAACTATTGCTTTAAAGCCTGGTATTTTTTGACTACAACCCTAGTAGCTTGACTTTAATCCAGCCGAGCATAAAACAACCAAGGCTCTAGTTTGGGTTCGATTTTATGGTTTACCATGGTTATACTGGGATGCAACCATTCTTGCTTATCTAGAAAAAGGAATTGGGGAATTTTCTAGGATTGATATAGCGATGTTGGAGGAGGATTGTGGGCATTTTGCTAGAGTCCTTATCGATATTGATCTTGCCAATCTGCTGCTGTATACTCTTGGAGTTGAAAAGGAGGGGAAACAAATATGGATTGATGTGGAGTATGAAAATATCCCAGACTTTTGCAAAATTTATTTTTCTATTGGCCATACATGGAAAGAATGTAGGAAAAAAATAAAATGGGGGTTCTAAAAAGGAGGGCGATGAGAAAAGGGGGAAACAAACCGGATTGGAAGGTGGGAAGGCTTTGGGTAAGCCTAAAAAAGAAGCTGCTGGGGTTAATATACCTCTTGAGATAATTCAGAATCGTTTACGAGTTGATTTAAATTAATAGGAACACCATGTGATGGTTGAATATATGACATTAGCTTAGGGTCAATCGGAGGGAGCTTCGGCTCCTCCAAAGGAGTTGATAGAATATAATATGGGGGAAGCTATTCCTTCACCACAGTCTACATTAAAGCAAGCATTAGCTTCTAATGTTAGGGAGTCACAAGTTTCTATAGCGGTGGACGAAACTTCTGTCACTGAGAAGGGAGGCAAGAGCTTGGTGAAAGACTTGTAACCTATTTATTTGATAGTGGATATAGGACCTAGCAGTCATACACCATTAGTGGATGGAGTCTTAGATGAGGTTACTTCGTCCAATTCTGGGAGTAGTCATGAAATCTCAGGAGCTAATTCTGGTAAAATCGATCATGCTTCTGGGCTAGGCAAGTTTTAGGCTAACGATTCTGATAGTGATAAGGAGGCTACTATAATTAGTAAGGAGATAAAGTCTCCTGCTATTCAGGCTTCTGGTACATTACCAAGAAAATGGGGTGGGAAAGCTCGTGGGGGCGGAAGGGAAAAGGGACAGGCCTTTAGGGGCATAGGACGTCAAAATCCCCTTAGAAATTGTTAATAAAGGTTATGTACTTGAATTGTAGAGGCATTGCAGATACCTCTACTAAACAGTTTCTGTTTAATTTTTGTAATTCTATTCGCCTAGATTTTCTTTGTTTGGCTGAACCAATGGTTCCTTTTGATGATGCTTGGCGTCATCAATGAATGGCAGGTTTGCATTTTGTAGCACAAAACTGTAGGGATCTCCCATATTTATGGATTTTTGCTACTAACTCTTGCAATCCAGTTAATATTATTTGTGGGGGTCAGCATGTCAGTTTTAAAGTTCTAGTGTCAGGTCAAAGACAGTTATTATTGTTTATGTATGGCAGCAATTTGATTAATGAGAGATGGGAGTTATGGGGGGATTTAATAGGACTTGTGCCGGGGTGCCCTTGGCTTATGATTAGCGATTTTAGTGTAGTTCACAGCGAGCATGAGAAGAAGGGGGAAACTATTAAAGTGCTAGCTTGCAGGGATTTTAATAAATTCTCTGATAGAACATGTTTGTCTGATCTTTCTCTACAAGGCGCGGAATTCACTTGGACTAATGGTCATAGGGGGGATAATGATATTAAGTGTCTTCTTGATCGTGCTATGGTCAACTCAGATTTTTTAAATCACTGGGATAACATTCGATGCTAAGCCCTTTCTCGACATCATTCAGATCACAATTCGGTTTTTATAAATTGCTCGATTGGGGAGGTTTGTTTTCAAAGTATGTGGCTTACACATGTAGATTTTTATGATTTTTTTTCTATTAATTGGCCTAATCATGTTAATTTACCACAGATGCTAGCTTTCTCTTTTAAGCTTATGTTTATGCGAAGTCAACTGCGAATCTGGAACAAAAATGTATTCGAGAATTTGCAACAACGGGTAGATGTTTCTCAACAGAATATGCAGGAAATTGAGTCTAAAATTGAATAGGGGGTTCTTAAGGATGAATTAGTGTAGTAGGAAGTGCAAGCTCATGCTGATTTAGACATTGTCCTAAATCAGCAGGAAATCTTTTTACGGGATAAGGGAAGGCTGACTTGGCTGCATTTGGGGGATAGCAATTCTAAATTTTTTCATCGGCATATGAGAATGAGAAGGGTTAATAAGGGGCTAGTGTCACTTAACATTAATGGTTCTATCACTGTAGATTGGGAGGTAATCTCTCAACATGTAGTTGATTTTTATAGTTATTTATTTTGTGATTTGGGGGGTGTTAGCCCACAATTTAATCGAATTCGTGATGTTGTTCCTTCACTTGTATCGACGGAGGAGAATGATGAGCTTACTAGAAAACCGATGGCAGATGAGATTCGTCTGGTTGTTATGGGTATGAATGGGGATAGCACGTTAGGTCTCGATGGTTTTACTGGAAAATTTTATCAATCATTTTGGAGGGTCATCGATGATTATATCTATCGATGTGTATGGTGGTTTTTGAATACAGTAAGATGACTATGGGTTTTAATTCCAGTATAATGGTGCTTATTCTGATGGTTGACAGAGCTAGTTGTATAGAGCAATTTCGTCCCATTGCTTATTCCAGTTTTGTTCTAAAAATAGTCACCAAAATTCTTACTAATAGGTTAGGAGTTGTGGCTGCCCGTATTATCTCCAAGCAACAATATGGGTTTATTCGAGGAAGGTAAATTAGTCATAGCATCACTCTCTCCTTGAAGGGCATCAATGTTCTGGATAATAGGGAGTTCGAGGGACATATGGCCTTGAAAGTGGACATTCGTAAAGCCTTTGATACCCAAAATTGGGATTTTTTGTTGGACGTTCTGAAATGCTTTGGATTCTGAACTCAATTTTGGGATTGGATTGCTGAAATTCTTTCATCTTGTCGGATTTCTTTGAACATTAATGGAAAGTTAACAGGTTATTTCTCTTGCTCTAGGGGAGTGCGTCAGGGAGATCATTTATCTCCTTTGATGTTTTGTATTGCAGAGGAATTTCTTAGTCTTTTGATGTCGCGCCTTGTGCAAGAGGGATCTTTCTCCGCAATGAGGTACATCTCTGACTCTTTCTTTCCCTCACATTTGCTCTATGCTGATGATGTGTTAATTTTTGGAGCTGCTACAAAATGGAATTTCAATGTTTTGAAATGTTTATTTGATGAGTATGCGGCTAAGTCGGGACAAGTTGTGAACTGGGGGAAATGATGTGTTTACTTTGGCAAGGGTGTTACTATAGCAAGGTCTAGGCAACTTGTTCTTGGGATGACAAGATTGGATAATCCATTTCCACATCTGGGTGTGCCACTTTTCAAAGGTATCCCTCGTCGTTCTGCTTTGAGGGCATTGGCAGATAGAATTTTAAGTAAATTTGTCGGGTGGAAAGGCAGTTCATTGTCATTAGCCGAGCATGTTTGTTTGGTTAAATTGGTCATCTAGAGCTCTTTTATTCATTCATTATCAGTTTATTTATGGCCTATGAGTCTTCTAAAGGAATTAGATAAAGCTATTCGCAATTTTGTTTGGAAAGGATCGATAACCGGGAAAAAGCTAGTTTCGATGGCATGGGGTATTTGTTGTAAATCTTTAAAAACTGGGGGACTTGGTATTAAATGTCTCAAAACATTTAAGTAGGCTCTTCTTGGTAAGATGGCGTGGGATGTCTTGGAAGGCAAAGAACATGAGGCTTCTATTCTAAAGAGGAGATTCGTGTGCAAATCGGGTTTCGCTTGTCGTAATCAGTTTTTTTCATCTATTTAGAGCTCTATTAAAAACATTTTTTTCAACTGCAAGAGAGAGCTCCTTTTGGCTACTATCTGGTGGTGAGAGTGTTAGCTTTTGGTTTGATAATTGGTGCGGGGAAAGTTTGGCCTCAAAGTTTAATTTTATGAAAACGGATAGAATTTCTCATAGCGGTGCAGTAGCGGATTATTTAACGGTGAATGGATGGAATTTACCGGATGAAATCCCAGCTGATGTTAGAACAAAAATTCTGAATTTACAGAGACTTTAGAACAGAGAGGACGTTTGTATTTGGAGGCCTGAAGTGGATTGGGTTTTTAGTGTCAAAGGGGACTACGCTTTTTTACAAAACTCGAGGGATACGGTTCCTTGGTATAACTTCATTTGGAAAGTGTTTCTGCCACCTTCGTGTTCAACTTTATGTAGGAGGGTTATTCATGGTAGAATTTCTACAGATGATAAGCTTCGTAGAAAAGGAATTCTTGTTGTCTCAATTTGCTCGTTGTGTGGGACTAGCGATGAGACCTTGGGTCATCTTTTTCTACATTGCCCTTTTACGAGTGCCATTTGGAATGCTTTGGGGAATTTTTTCAGACAAACTGTGGATACATCTAATGGAGTCAATGTTTTAATTGAAAAGGCTCAAGACCATTGTGCGGATCCCAATTGCTTGCTATTTGGAATGTGGCGATTGTTACGGTGTTTTGGATTATCTGGAAAACTCGTAATAACTCTCGTTTCCTTAATAAAATTCCTAACATTGGGGCATGTTTATGGCTTTTGTGGAAGTCTATGAAAGAGGTGGAATTCTTTAGGAGTGGTTCGAGGAAAAGTGTTTCCGATTTTAGGATCCTTAAAAAGTTGGGTTTCCAAATTTTGCCGAACAAACAGGAGAAAATAATTCATGTTGCATGGGTTCCCCCCCTACCGTCTTTCATGAAGGTTAACATTGATGGTTTTGCCCTTGGCACCCCGGGTGTTGCAGGTTATGGTGGGCTGTTTCCTAATGGTAGGGGCTTCCCTTACGCAGCTTTCACTGGCAGAATTTCTTCTCCCGATGCGTTTGAGGCTGAATTAAGGGCAGGCTTACTTGCAATTGGCAAGGCATTTCCCAAAGGATGGAACCGTCTAAGGATTGAGATAGATTCAAGCTATGTGGTTCAGGCACTCAAAACCAAAGAATTGGCAATCCCTTGGTCTTTGCGTTTTCTTTGGAAAGAATCATTACAACACCTAATTTAGATGTCTTTATTGAAGACACATATTTATCGAGAAGGTAATGGAGCTGCCGATTCATTGGCGAGGCATGGAGTTAATAATAGAGAAAGCCGGTCGGATTCACACCCCGATTTCATTAATTCGTTTATAACTTCATATTTTGTTTGTAGACCGAATTATCGGTTTGTTTTCATGACTTTGTAATGACTTCATTTTTTATTTTATTTCATGAAAGAGGGGTGGGTGTTTTGTAGCAAGCGGAGGCATCAACCTAGTTGGGACCTCCGCCCCGAAATTTTCACCCACTTCAAACTTTTAGCCTTTAGAGGGATACACTGTCTCTCTGGGGGTTTTTCAAAAAAGAACTGTAATCATACGTAGACTTTATAATATTTTTTTTAACAAAACCAACTTAATTCTAAAATTTTGCGCTTACTTTAAATACAAAGGAAATCATCACCACATGATGAATGTAACTCATACCTAAGAACTCTAGAGGTTACAAATTCAGTCTTACCCACTAGGCTAATTAGATTTTCTCGAATATTAGTTTTGCCTTCTAAAAGTGTTACAGTATTATTGATTCCGCTTTTGCATAAATTCACTACCATTATCGTTGTCGGTTTACTGTTGTCGTTGTTGATCTCTCCTTGGTTGAAATTATGCCCTACCAGAGTCCAAATCTTGGCTATGCCACTGTTCAAAGATGTAGTCAGATGATTTGATCAGAATCACTTTTGACTCGCATTGTTCATAGATATATATAATTCCATCTTTTAGCATGCTTCACAAAATTCATAGTTGTCTATCTTATTTTAGAGATAGATATCGTCAGTTAGTAATCACAATTGTCACTAAAAGTGATGGTTTTATTCCTATAAGAATATCTTCTAAGGAATTTCTTAAGCACTTAGCCTCATTATACACCAACCTTAAAGCAACTCACTCAGATTGTAGTTTGCTTAGTTGATTCGCATTTTATTATTTCACCACAAATAGTGAAAACATAAACACTATTATAATTTGTCTCATTTGAATCATAGTTTATCTCATCTCAATCAAAGATTCAGTTAGCATCATTGTACATTTTAAGTATAATGGATATCCATAATATAAAATATCATAGCTCATGGTATCTCTCAAGTGTTCCACCACGAACAATTGGAATATTTCATTCATACGAGATTCTCACAGAATAAAAATCCAAACTTCATATGAAGTTTCTCAACAGTGTTCTTGTATTACAAAACAATCTCATTCATCCGTAGGATTCCAGTACCAACATAATATTAAATATTATTCTCCATTTACTCTCTCAACAAAATAAATAAGGCAATATAGATAAGAATGATTTTGAAACTTAGTTGAAAACTTAATATAAAAAAAACTTTACTTTCTCTACCCGCGAAAAAGAAGTTGGAAAAAAGTCTTATCTCTGCGTACAACACCCTTTTATATAAAAAAATGGATTAATAATATAACTTATATTATTTCAAAAATACAAATAAATAATATCCATAAATATCTTTCTTTGGTTTTATAATAGGCCTCTAGGTAACATTTCAAAATCCAACATATACACTAGAAATGTTCTTTTAACCATTTCTCTCATGTGTATGCAAGAACATTTTGGCCTCTCTCATAATATGACTGGCCCATTATGCCAAGCACAATTTTCAACAACATATAAAGTATGAAAACCCTTCTCTTTAAACAATTCCAATTTTTCAACACAGTAAAAAATAATAAATTCTCCTTTTCTCAAAATCGGGAAGGAAAAACCAATCAAGACACCCCTATACTTTCGAACTTTTCATATTAGAAGGAAAACTCTCTTTTAATTCATAGGGTGTCTTAAAAGTTATTGTATCAACACAAAGACCACATATATCCACACTTAATATCTCAAACAAAAATTCAATATATTTTCTCATTGTAAAAATATGCATATTATTCTCAATTTTCTTCTGTCACTCCTCTTTCAAAATACATAACAATAACCAATTGTTTACTACGAAAATCGAAAGAATTAGAAACGAATTCGTACCTTTTTCGATGCTCGGGATCGTAAACTAGATTAAGGGAATGCAAAGTTGTTGACTAACCCACAGAATGTCGGGATTACGTCATTTTCCATAACTTCTACAAGATTTTGGCAAAGAACGATGGACGAGACAAGTTCTCAGTGTTTCGACAGAATGCGTTGGCATGTATATGAAAATGGAAAAATGAATTTTCCCACTCATATGCATTCAATGCATGTCTGGTGCATTTACATATGTATTAAAATTTGATTTATTGCAATCAAGCCCTTAAACTTTTGATTATTTGCAATTAAATCCTTAAAGTTCAATAACTTTTCGATTAAGTCCTTCGACTTATTTAATTCTCTAATTTGATCCAATTACCCAAATTTGATCGGATCCTTTAACCCAATTGACCCACTCACGGGCGGATCGGGTATTTCCAACATCTCCCACTCGCACTTGACGAGTCACATTCCATACAAGGTCATTATATTTTCTTTATCGTGCGAAGTCGTACGACCTGCATACTATTAGGAACATTTTGTCTTGCACCTGCTAGGGTCTGCCAAGACTATCCTGAGTGCTACTTAACCAAGTAAATTATCATATTGTATTCAAAACATCTTGCACCTGTTAGGGTCTGCCAAGATAATTCTGATTAGTCCTTAACCATATAGATTAAACTATAATATTATTAATAATATCACATTGATATATTATGCGTATGCTTCACCCTAGATTGGCCGACAACCATCCACTTCCACATCTTTTGAGATCTCAGAAGCCTTAATCTATTATTCACTATCTTACCACAATAGTAAGATAGGCATGCCGGTGAATCAACAGAACTTTGATGAATGTACATTGGCCATATCTACCTTTCAAGTTCATCCATTCCGTGAAGAACTAGTTTGGACTACCAGCCAATCTCTCCCAGATCGAATCAAATCAATATCTCTCAGAGATTGATCAAATTTTCCTTGCAAGTCCTCACCTCTCAAGATAACTCAATAGTAATGAGGGTAAGGTCCAAAAAACCCATTGTTAAGGGACTCTCACATTAGAGAAGTTGAGATCCTTGTACTACATACAAACTTCCCATCTTGTGGTCAAAAGCAAACATTATCTCGAGAACTCACTCCTCCCACTTTGATAATGTGCCATTATGTTCTTTCCTTTTATCCTTACAAAGAAGCGCATGTCTTATACATTAACTAACATCATGTAAAGGTTTCAGCTATAATGCACCTCAGCACTTAACCTTGTTCTACTCCAAGAACTACCTTTAACTATTCAGAAAGAACATGACCAATCGTCATGTAAACTACACAATTCTTACCCGATTTCTTCTTGGATTCGGTACACATTATTTCATACAATGCGACTTTCCTTATTACTTAAGCAAGTCGATTCACAATTTTGAACAGGTTCCCGAATCACACACAATATGCTCAAAATCAATCTCGTCCTACTCTATACCCTCATGGTAACACTAAGTACCTCAAATCTAAAAATAAATATCATTCTCAATGACATTACTTGTTTTGAATTACCCTAGACCAGCTCAAATAGGTCAATGTTCATCCTCTAATCGAACAAGATGGTAATTAATCAAACAACATATTAAAGAACCTAATTTTCCTTAATAATTGTCAAATAACAATTCAAACAAATAGAATAATAAGTTCTATGAGCTTTTGTAGCTCGAATACGTATTTATACAATGCTTTCTAATAAAGTAATAAATACACACTTTTTGCATTTATATATGCAATACAAATACATGATCCACAAAGCATCAATATATAATGTACGAATACACTATGGAGAACCTATTTTTCTCAAACTTTTCATCATATCTGTGACCTTTGTCCTTCGAAAAGGTGTCATTAATGAAGTGGGGTTGGCACCATTTTGACATTTTACAATATATGTCATAAGTCAATGTCAATAATTGCACAAATTAGTAACTTAAATATAATACAAAAATATATTCACCATAAATTTATATTACTTAAATATAAAATATATAATTATCACACAAAAAAGTAACTCAAAATATATTACAAAAATATATATTTATACCCATAGATATAAAATAAGTTAATTATTTAACAAATAATTGACTATATTAAATATATAACTAAAATATACTTAATATCAAATCTATATTACATAAACCTAAATTTCACATGAATTATCACATAGACAATTCATAACTTACATATATATTACTAAAATATATTTATTAAAATATACAACTTAAGTTTAATTATAGTCAACATATATTAAAATTAACTTAGGGAATTTCATGGTATTTTTCAAATCTATTATATTTATGTAACTTATACATAATCATGTGAATTTGATTTTTCTAAATTAATCAACAAATGAAAATTTTCAAAAAAATTCACCATTAGGTCCTAAATACAATTCCTAACATAGTAGAAATTCTTATAAATATTTTCTATAACTTTTATAAATTTAATTACACAAAATAAATAAAAAACTTACATTTCTGGACCTCAAGAAATTTTGAAAAAATTACTATTAAGTTTAAAAAATATGAAAATGCTAGGCTAGGAGAAAATTTGGAGCAAAATGACATTGCTTTGGGCCTAAAACATAAAATACAACATGCACCACTAGGAGAATGCCACATAACATGTTTAAGTTGACTAGTAAACTATTGACTTTGGCTGCCACATGACAGTCATCCACTGGCTGTTCAGCCCCACGATTGACCATGCCACATGGCATATTGCGTGGACACATGGTTTGACACGTGGCAAAAATTAATTGGCCTACGTGGCTTTGACCTCAATATGGTCAACTGTTATAGTAAAGGTCAACTGTTGCTATTGAGTGGAAGAGGACAAAACGTCATTTCTGGCGACTGTTCTCAAGTGTTGCAATAGATTGCTTCTGACGGTTCCAAAAAATGTTGCAGTAGATCACCATCACCACGATCCATGAACCGTCGCGCATAACGACTGACACAAAAAGAAAACATCGCACTTTTCATTTGCAATGGATGCAGAATCCCTTGCAGAATGTAGAAAAACGAATTCTTCTTTAAAATTGTTCTGAAAATGATTTCGGCATCGGACCAGACCCTTACTAAGGTTTTTCGACGTCCCGAGTGCATTGAAATCATTCATTTTACAAAAAAAAACAAAAAACTCGTCATTAAGCTAAAGAGAAGTGAAAAACGTGACTTTTTTCTGGTGAAAATGTCGTAAACACGGGAAATTTCGAACACATCAAAAATTTTATGCCATAAAAACACTGTACTTCTGTAAAGTTACAGAAATTTGCCATTTTACTTATCAAAAACAATTTTTTTTCCAAATTAATCCTTAAAAACACATTTTCATTTCCAATTTTCGTATCTTGGAATGTGAAATTCCCGAGAATCACATTATAACATTTCGAAAACACAAAAATTTTTCAGAAATATTTCAGAGAAGAACACACAATATAATCATCAAAACGTAAAATCATCGCCAAAAATACCCGCACTTGATACCAATGATGAAAAACGAAAGAATTAAAAACGAATTCGTACTTTTTCGGTGCTTGGGATCGTAAACTTGATTAAGGGAATTCAATGTCGTTGACTAACCCACGGTATGTCGGGATTAAGTCATTTTCCACAGCTTCTACAAGATTTTGGCAAAGAACGATGGACGAGATGAGTTCTCGGTGTTTTCGGGAGAGAGAATGTGTTGGTAAGTATATGAAAATGGAAAAATGAAATTTTTCCACACACATGCATGCAATGCACGTCAGGTGCTTTTATATAGGAATTGAAAGTTGATTTATTACAATCAAGACCTTAAACTCTTGATTATTTACAATTAAATCCTTAAAGTTCAATAATTTTTCGATTAAGTCTTTCCACTTATTTAATTCTTCAATTTAATCCAATTACCTAAATTGGACCAGATCCTTTGACCCAATTGATCCGCCCACGGGCGGACTGGATATTTCCAATAGTTTATAGAATAAAAGGCATTGTGAAGAAGGTTTAAATTAAAACAAACTACCATAAGAATAAAATTATTTAACTCTAGCATGCTCTATATGAGCTCAAAACCGAAGGGATTCAAAATAACTTTCAAACACAAATCAACTCCTTCGTAAAACCATAAAAAAATAAGAATTACTCGGTACGGATTTAGATATCGCAAGAATTTGAAAAAAAATCAAGAATGTAAAATTAAATTGAAAATAATATTTCCAGCACAATGTAAAACACAAATTGTGTAAAACACAGATATCAAATATTGTGAATCAACCAATTCCAGTTGAATTTTGAATTGATATATTTCTCACAACCTTCAGTTCCCAAATATAAACAAAAGGCTGATACTCATATATTTATAAAACAGTGGCGTATATCACCAAAACATGATTGCATATGTCCCCTTCTAATTTGAAGCAGAAATTATTGTTATCATATTATAGGAAATATGGCAAGTTGGGTATTTCAAAAGTGATACATTAACAAATCAAATTAATACATATGCATATGTATTAAAATCTCTTCAAAAACAAATCAACAGCCATAAGAAAGGCTCATCTCACACCAAATATAACATTAGTTCTATTTGAAATAATTCAAGATAGATTTTGATATGAGCACTAAAACGGGTTAGATTTTGATATGAGCGCTAAAACGGGTTCACCAATAATAAAAACAAAACTTAATTTGCATTTGGCTAACAATTACAAAAGTAAACAAATAAATAAATATTTGAGTTTTATTTTTCCCTATCCAATTTCGGAGTGTCAATCTCATTGGCATATCTACCTCATCGAGTTTTCTATTTCCCACCTTCAACCAAAACATAACTTTAATTAATAGAAATCATATAGAAATATAATGGAATTTATAAACAAATTTTAAAGTAACGGAAACACTGATAAGCTGAGTCATGTCGAATGACACTGTCCTCAAAGGATACTTGTAGTTCCTCCCAGGATTGAACAACCTCTTCAACCAGTTGGTTGGATCTGGAACAGAAATACAAAAATATATCCAGATTTGTCAAGGACTATGAAGCATGGACACTCTGAAACATGTAGTGCCCTCGTGTCTATGGACACTCATCGGACACGTGTCCAACACTCTAAATTTCAAACGGACACCCCACGTAGGATGGACACTTCCTGGACACACCTCAGACACTCCACGTAAGAGTTTATGAATCTTCTTTGTGGAGGTATGTGATAAAAATAGAAAAAGTAGTGGGGGTGGGGTAATACAACATTTAAATGCAACAATGTGAGCCACAAAAGTAAGGGTCATACACTAGATTAAAGCACATTTGTTGTACTTAGCTCGTAAAGGTATTGGCACATGCAATAAAGTCACAGGACATTGACATAACAACTATTTTGAATTTCTTTTTGCTGTTTTTTAATTGATCAAATCACTATGGATGATATGAATTTTATTATATATAAATATTTATGTTTGAAAATTTATTTTAGTTGCCGTGTTCTAGCCATGTCCAAATTCATTTTTTTCCAAATTGTCATATCCGTATCGTGTCAGACACTCGGAGCGTGTCCGTGCAACCTAGGTAAGGGAGAATAATTAAATTTTGTAGAGAATTAATAGAATGAAGCCAAATGAGTTTGTCACTCTATTTTTGCAAAAAAAAAAACGAACACTTAATTCAATAGGCAAAATAAAATAGTTTGATATGACATCCAACCTTAATTTCAGTTCCTAAAAACAAGGACTAATTTAAAAAATCAAGGCCAATATTGTAGCCAAAGAATAGGCATAATTAAGAACCAACACAGTATGATCATTTCAAAAATATTTATTGAATGAGAAAATAATTATAAATATGTCTATTATATATAGTTATTTACCACCCGAAAGTTATCCCAAAACCCACGTATATAAAATTAATTTCAATATAAGTAACGTAGGATATAACTTCTTTTGAAATAATTACAAAATTTCCAACACTTCCTACATCAAATTAACTTTCCTTTTCTGTCTGAATATTGCTTCCCTCTAAAGAAGAAGGATGGGGAAAAATAACACAGAACTCCCACTTCTTGGGGTTGATTTTTCACATGATAAGAAGAAGAAATCCTCGATTCGAAAACTTGTGCTGGTTTTTCTTGGATTCTTGGCAATTTCAAGTTAGTACCTCATTTCCTTTCTCTCTCTCTTTTCTTTATTGTCCATCTGGTTCCCCGGAACTTTGCTCTGACTACGTCCAGATCCGACCCGGGTCGCGCACCTAGCTGTGGGGGGTCAGTCTCCCAATAAGGATTTTTTGCATTCACTGGGACTCGAACTCGAGACCTTAAGCGATACCAAGTCGCTTACCACTTGGACCAACCCTTATTGGTACATTTATCTCTTTTTTGATGTTTTACTTTAAAAATCAAGTTCTCAAATTTTTGGTTTCTCCAATTTAGAAACCGGGTAGTTTCCAAGTTGTTGAATTTTTTACAGTGGGATATAAATCTGATGTTAAGTTGGGTTTTATGGCCACTTATTTCTCAAAGAAGAGTTTTATATTTTCAGCTTTTATTTTGGAAGATTAAAGTCTTCATAGTCATAAAATTAAGGGCATGTTTAACTCGTAAACTTTTTATAGAACAACATATTTTTGCATTGGACAAAAGATTTTGACTCTTAATACTACTTAATTAAGGTGTGCTTGCTATTGATTTCCCAGTGTCAAAATCTACTGTCATAAGGATTAAGAAAAGCTTGAAAATGGAGCTTTTCAGGACAACAACCTGAAAAAGCAATCCCGAACTGGTCATAAATGGAGCGAAACTATTCGAAAGACTTGTGATTGTTTAATTTTGATGAGTATATTAGATAAAGGTCACATATGTAAATTTGTTGTTGTTGATAAGTTTACAAAAATGCTAAGCAAAAGGGTTTAAACTTCAGTTGTAGGCCTAATATATGGAGGGGATTTATATTTATAGGAGCAAAGAGGTTTTAAGGAGAGGATTGAGAATATTGATGCTGAATAGGAGGAGTTCGAGGTAGGTGTTGTTGCAGCTGATGATCGATGATGCTCAAAAATTGGGGCGGAAATACTACGAGAAGGAGGGCATGCGGTCGATGCAGCAGTTGCTACGACATTGTGTGGCGGTGTTGTTAATCCCACCGAGAGTGGAATAGGGGGCGGCGCTTTTATGGTTGTCAAGTCTTCCTTTGATCTTAAAGGACAAGCATTCAATATGAGAGAAACGGCTCCTCTAGTCGCTTCAAAGGTTCATACTTATCTATTTCTTTTGAGTTCTCTTTTAACTCAAGGCTTAATGCATCAAGACCTCTCTTAATTTGGCTCTAAACGCTAATTTGCACTATGAACTTTCTATCGTTCTAAATAACCCTTGAGCTTGTTTAGAGCTCACATCCTAACCACTGAATGCCACTTGTCATCTTCTGGTTGGAGAGAAAAAAATCAGAAAAATGACACATTTCAAAAAGTCAAAGTAACCAAGACCTGACATGTGGCGTTCTTGAGGCAAACTGGCGCATTTTTTCATAAGTTCAAGGGGGTAATTGGAACTTGAAAACGTTCAGAGGGAAATGGGTGTTTAGGACCAAGTTGAGGGGTTCTAATGAATTGAGCCTTAATTTACTTATTTTATTTTGTGTATTGAATCAAGTTCTTGCAATGAATGAATTTGAGTTCTTTTTGCAATTTTCTTAAATGTTATTGTAAACCGCAGAATATGTATGCAAAAAACATTGATGACAAGTATTTGGGGCCAATCTCGATCGCAGTTCCAGGCGAGATTGCTGGCCTTCATAAAGCTTGGTTACAACACGACCACTTGCCTTGGAAAAAATTATTCCAACCCGCCATAGAACTCGCAAAAGACAGCTTCATTATCCTCCCAAATCTTGGGCAAGTCATAGCTGAATATATCAAAAAAACCATCAATGATCCTGGATTACGGGTTGTATTTGCACCGAATGGCAAGTTGTTACAAACTGGGGATACATGCTACAGTGTGAGAACTAGCCAATAGTCTCGAGACAATCACCGAACAAGGGCCACAAGCCTTCTATAATGGCACTCTTGGCGAAAATTTAATTGAGGACGTTAAGAAAAGCCGGTGGGTTATTAACAATGGATGATCTAAAAAATTACAAAGTGGATATAACTGAAGCCACGACTGCCGATGTTACGGATTATATCATTTATGGAATGCCGCCCCCTTCAGCAGGGACACTCGGGTTAGCAATGGTGGGCAATTTCGTCTTTTTCCTCTTCAATTTTGGGTAGTTTTATTTTTTTGCTATGTTTTGTAGGGTTTAATGGTCATGTAAATCAGGTTCTAAACCTATTGGATAGCTATAGAACTCAAGATGCTGTAAAGGGAGATCTCGGTTTGCATCGGTTAATCGAAGCATTGAAACACATGTTCGCTATTCGAATGAACTTGGGCGACCCAAAATTTGTAGACATAAAGACTTATATTACCCAGATGCTTTCCCCTTCTTTTGTTGCTCAAATTCGTCGAAAAATAGTCGATAACACTACATTTCGTCCCAAATATTACATGGGCAGGTATTAGCTAAGCGATTTAAACAAAAATTTAGCGCCTAGTCATCGTGGACTCGTAATTATCTAAAGCTATTAGTTAATAATCTACAGATGGAGTCAGCTTAGAGATCGGGGTGTAGAGAATCCATGTGTCTGGAAAGTGTTGGGCTCAATAGTAAGTGAACACACAAGAGGGGCTGAGCTCATCTAACACAAAACCAATTGGCTTGTGTTAAGGCCCAATCTACTCGACTTATATACCATTCACAATTCTATTTTATTTCCAATGTGGGATATCACCTCACATCTCCAACACTCCCCCTCAAGTGCAACTGGGCCTGGTCCAATTGCCATTTCTGCATTATTGATGCTGATCGAAATGTTGTATCAATGACAACGTCGATAAATTACAGATTTGGGGCTGGAATTCTCTCTCATTATACAGGCATTATGCTCAATAACCAAATGGGCGATTTCTCTACACCTACTGAAATTACCCCCGACATGATTCCCCTAGCTCCCATAAATTATATCGAACCCAAGAAGAGACATTTGTCTTCTATGTCCCCTATAATTGTCACCAAGGTACGGCTTTTACTGCTTTACGGTGTATTTTTTATGAACTGTAAGATATAGGACGTTAATTTGTGATTTTGTTCTATGATTGGTGCAGGATGATCAGGTGGTAGGGGTTTAGGCGAGAGTGGAGGAATGCGCATCATTCTAGCAGTAGCACAGGTTTTTATTAACCATTTTGTGTTGGGGATTGAACCTTTAACAGTAGTTCAAAGGGCAAGGATCTACCACATGGTAATTTATATTGTATATTTTATTTACCATTTAAACTTATAAATTGCGAAGAGACTATTGACTCATCCTTGTTTCTTTTATGTGCAGTTAATCCCGAACACCGTAATGTATGAGAACTTGACTCTTATTGATGGCGAGCACATCGAACTTGCCGGGGAAACAAAGACGTCGCTGAGGGGAAAGGGGCACGAACTGAAGGCAATGCCAAACGGCGCTGTTGTGCATCTGGCATCCAAAATCTCAAAAACCTAATCATCAAGGACAGAGAAAATGGGAGAGATTCTTATGGGAACCAAATTTTGCATGGAATGCTTACTGCAGTAAGTGATCCTAGAAAGGATAGGAGACCAGCTGCTGTATAAATATAGCTTGTGAAAGGAGTGATATTAGCAGAGTGACAGAATCCACATGTTAGTGTGTGAAAGTGTATGCAATACTACTGTAATAAAAATCTTTGTACTTGTACCACTGTTTTAGAAATCCCCGCCTAATCCCGCCTAGGCCTTGCCTAGGCAATATTTTAGAGCTTACTGCCCGACTTTTCATTCCTATGGCGCTATCAGGCGCTTAGCCACTTTATTACCGCCTAAGCGTCGCCTAGTCCAATTTTTTCCGCCTAGGCGATACCTAAATTTGATTTTTTATGATACCGATATTTATAATAATCATAGTTTACCATCAAAAAGCAGTTTAGTTGGTAAAACTAAAGTAATTAAAGTGTTAAGACAATAAAATTGTCATTTTGAGTCTCAAACCAAGAAACAATATACTCTATACCACAAATATGAAAGTCCCTACCATTCAACTAGCACATAGTGATTTTTAAAGCATGATATAAATTATGTTTTTGATATTTTATATTATTATAATTAATTTTTATTTGAATTTATATTTTTATATATCAATAAATATTTTAAAAAATAAAAAATACTAAAATCCGCCTAGATCCCTCCTAGGTTTCGCCTAGGCCCCACCCCAGGCCCCGCCTAGGCCTTTTGAAGCCCCAACTGCCCGACTAACGCCTAATGCTTTTTAAAACATTGACTTGTACACATTTGACATGTAAATTAACAGAGAAAGATTCATCATATAACATATGTATAAGTGTTCGATGAATGGAGTTCAATTGTACAGCCTGAATTTGGACTTAAATACTTTTTTTGTTCTCTTTTGGTGTCTGACCTATTGAAATTGCCTAATTGGTGCCTGCGCCTATTTGGTACTTTATGTATTCAATATTTGCATAGCTAGTGCATGACCTATTAAATTTTAGTACATTAAGTGCCCATCTAACAATACAACACTAAAAACGTGAATTACTTACAACACCATTTAGAGCATGAATATGTTTTGTTAACCATGCATAGAATTCTCTGACCCTCAATGATCTCTAAAGTTATCACACTAAAATTTGACAACGAGGTACCAAACAGGCGAAAAGTGAATACGTTGGACACAATTGAGTTATAAATCATGACCCATAAAGGTATTTATGTCCCTAAATTTGCCAAATATATGAAGCAAAATCACAAGTTCTTCATTTACCAAAGGAAGAATTTTTATGCATTTCTGAGCTTAGTGTATAGAAGGCAAGAGCATGAATAAAAACACAAATTCATGCGAAATACACTTATTGATTTACTCTACAATCAATTTTTTCATGATGTTTTATCCATGAGCTGAATAGGGGCCAGGATATTAGCTTTGCTTGTTTCAACAACCCAGCCATGCATGACCATCTCCTCTAGCATGAAATGTGCCTTTTCTAAATGGAACATGATGTCTAACTCACACTGCAGGAAAGAAATAGACATTTCAAAGTCGAATCAAATACTGAGCTAATATTGTGTTCAAAACATAAGGAATTTGGAGGCACAGGCAAGAATCCAGAAAAAGAAGACGTACCACATTGTCGAAATGACGGTCCATGGTTTCAACTAAGAGATGCATGGATTCAAGAATTGCAAGCTCATTCTGTAAAGAGCAAAAGAAAAATAAGTGAATTTAAGCTCAAGTTCAAGATAAGCATACATTAAGAACCTAGAAGCATAGTTGTCAAGGTGCTAGCGTAGCCTAGGTGATAGGGTGCCAGGGGCACCTCAAGGCGATACGCTAGGCACAAAAAGTGAAGTTAAATGCAATAGCAATACTAGAAAAAGAAATAAGGGAATTGTTAGATGTACATATGTACGGAAAATTTACATATTGCATTAGGAATATCTAGCCTTGAGTTAAGCTAGCCTTGATAGAAATTGAATTAGGAATATCTAGCCTTAACTTATTTTTAAAACTCTTAAAAATAGATGGACAACACAAATTAAAGTAAGTTAGAATCCTGAAAAATACAAGTGTTTTTGAGGCGCGCCTGAGGAGCACAAGGCGCGCGCCCGAGGTACGCTACCTTGCCTGAGGTATGATGAGGCGCTCCTTTAACAACTATGCCTAGAAGGACTTGTAAGGTTAAAACAAAAAATTAGGGTAAGGGATACAAAATTTGTGAAAAGTAGAAGATTTTTAAGTTGACTGGCGATATTTGAATCATACTTCCTATTCAAAGTTGTAAGCGTTCTGTAACTATATATGTAAATTATATCTTTGTTCTAGTCTCACATGTCTGCAAAAATTGTGTCAAATTTGTCAAGTTTGAGGTTAACAGTAGAATAACATTGCCAAATTTGTGAAATACACGATCCGTGGGGCTTAACTGTAGTTGGATTATCAAATGGCTCGTAATAAGAACTAACCCTAGCAATTCATAACATATGAAACTATGACTGCCAACAGAATTGAAGTTTTTCCTTGCTAGTATTAAGTTTAGGATCTCTAATACATAAACATTCAAGAACACATTATCGGAATCAACAAATATGAAAATGAACAATTGACTCCAAAATTAAGAATCGCTATGCAAAGGATAATTCAACAAACTGAGGAATCGCAAAGGAAGAACTTACTTCATCATTGTCAACGCCAACAAGGAAAAATAATGAGGCATAGTGCCTCTAAACAATTTTGTAATTGCGGTGCTCCACGAAAGATCACTGTCATTTAAATTCAAGTTAAAAAAACAAAATTAATTTCATGATCTGTAATCCAGAGTCATCAAAAAGAAGATTAAGATACAGAGAAAATGAAATACAGGACTAATTGAATAAACGGAAGACACATTCGATAACATAATGGAGTGTAAGAGGAAAACCTGTTGGTCTGTACGGGCAAGGAATTTGCGTACAATTTCACCCTCGAGAGCACGGCGTTCTTTAAGGGTGAGCCATTCGTAGTATAGAGCTAATCGAGTTTGGCCCTGCTTGTTCACCATTAAAATGAATCTGATCCCCATTTCCCCTTCTTCTTCTTCTTCGACAATGAAGGGGGTCTTTTTGTTGTGCGTTTACAGATGATTAGATCCAAGTACTATTTGGCCCAAACGGTGTTATTAGAAACAAGGTCTGTTTATATACAAACTCAATAGATCACTCGAAAGTAATGTGATATTCATTCCGAACAAAACCCATCACAATCGTGCTGATAACGTGCTATAGAGAGCTTGAACGATATTGTCCGCTTTGGCGCTGTTTGCGGCCAACCTCAGGGCTTTAAAACGCGTCATTCAAGTTAAAGCATTTTGGGCCCCGTTTATTTACAAGCTAAATAAATCATTCGAGTGTGATGTGAGATTCATTTCGAACAGCATTATGAAACGTTTGTGAATGCCCTTTTCTAGTGTAATTGGCCTAGTCTTTGTGTTTTTCTCTACCCCACTTTTCAAAGAGTTATTTCTTATGGAGCAAACTTTCAACTATTGATTTTAAACTAGTCAGTTTTATCACTAGTACTTTAGATATGCCCTTGGGCAAGTTGTATGGTGGTAATCGGTCTTTTAAAAAGCGATAGGCGCTGGTCGGGCGATCAGGGCCTTTAGGGGCTTGAACTGGACCTAGGCGGATATGCATTTTTTTATTTTTTCTAATATTTATTGATGCATAAACATATAAATTCAACTAAAATAAATAATAATGAAATTAAATATTAAAAAACTAATTTAGACCATGTTTTAAAAATGAAAACGAGACTTATAAGTGAGAACACTTGGATGTACTTTCGTTTTACCAACTAAGCTATTTTTATGGGTTCAAAAAATTGAACGATAATTATTATATTCAAAATGGAGATTAGGTGCCACCTAGGCGAAAAAAATCGTACTAGGCAGTGCCTAGGCGACAATAAATCAGATAAGGGTCTGATAGCGCCTTGGAAATGAAAAGTCGGTCATCTAAAATAGGGCCTAACCGGGGATCTTTAGAACAAAGATGGTAATAAGTAGACCTGAGCCACTAAGCCAACTTGTCTCATTGAATAAATAGTTTGAACTCGAAAATGATACGAAGGTTGCTCATGAGACAAGGATATGTACTGTACTAATATCGAATTTATATTATTTATTTTTGTTACCCATGATCCATGTATAATTACACACTAATTTACTCTGTTATTTTCAATTGTGAAACTGCCATGGTTGAAAAAGCATAGAGCCTTGAACCATCTTTTTGTTACAGTTGGTTTTTTGGACTTAGATTTCTATATGAAGTGTGAATCAGACACACTTCTCTTTAGTCCCTGAGCTTCCTGGCCACATTTTTCTGAATGATCACCAACTGATCCATACCTCCCTAATTTGCAATTATCGCTCTGTAAAAAAATTCCGAAACAAATATAACTTCTGAAAAAACTAGTTACAAAGAATTCGATGAAAATGCTGTTGGAAAATATAACATATGTGATAGTGATGTGCATTATCAACTTTAGGCTAAAATATAATAGGGAAAAGCAATGATTTGAATAACATGAAATATGTCATTGTATTCCGCTCATTGAGTGCTTTTTAACGAAATATTATATGCCTAAAACAAATTTAATGGTAAATGAGAAATTGAAAGTTTAAAGATTGAATATTTGTTAGACTTTGACATGTCACGTTGGTGTTTCAGTATTGAGACAAGTTTGTCTCTTCACTTTCTCACCATAATATGTTTTATGATTAATGTGTTTTTAACTCGTTAATAAACATAAATATTATTTCAATTTCATAACTTACATGTTTAATCACCATTATGTTTGTGGTTACATGTGTTTAATCTCCATTAAACATATTAAAACCATGTTAATGTCAAATTATATTCTATATAATCCTCACTCATGTAGCCTTGTAAAAATAATATGAACTTGGAAATGTCTTGGCCTTTGTGATAATTTTTCTCATAAGCTTCTGAGTTTTATTTCTATTTTTCATAAAGAAAATTCCTAGCAATTCTTTTCATTCCTTTTCGAGCAAGGCTACTAGCTTTAGGTTCCGGTATATTGCTCTTCACTCGGTTGAGTTCGCCTATGATTGTGGTTGTACACTGGGAGACAAATTCACCGGTAACAGACGAATAATTATCTTAAGGAAACTGATGTTTTAGGCCTTCGCAATAACATTATTTCGGTTCAAGGTTTGGGTATATACATATATTTAATTCATATGTAATATTTTTTCATCTAATATTTCCATTGTAATTTGCAATTATCTTTATTGGAATAAAGTATTATCATTTTTATTATACCGCTACTAACAATTTTAAGACAATTATATCTATTTTTTTAAGTTTAAGTGCAGGTTACTCTGGATTTCTTGAAGACTATTTTGACCAATATGTTGTTCGATGAAAGACAGTTTATTGGTTATAAAATTATTTTCTTCTATATTTGATTCTTATCATTTACAATTTTACTAACTTAATGTGTTTCTGTTTCAGATTGTGAAATTGTGAGAAATAACTAATGTTATTCCATATTCTAGAGGAAATGGTTTTGAAATTGTCAAGGGCCAGAATAACCAAAATGGACAAAACGGTCCTATTATTCTGGATTTAATGAAAAATAAAAACCGTCAGGGTTTTTGGGCTTGTTGTTGTGCCTAACGATCATGAGGCTTGTTTGGGAAGTTATATATCCTGGTACAATGCGTGAAACACTTGAAAAATAATATGTAGTGTTGATTCCAAAATTTGACAATAGAAATTTAAAGATGAGTTCTTTGTTGCTATTGAATTTATGGAAAAAAGTCAACTTGTAGGAGGTCATTATAGACTCCTATAAAGGCAAACATCAAGTTAGACCCAAATTAATGATTAACTGAAAAGAGGTATTTTCAAGAAACTCAATTTAATGAGGAATACTTTATTCTATAGATGTTGGTACATATTGAATAAAAAGAGATAACACGTTATGTATCACGTAAGTTGAGACATATGTGTCATCAACATAGTACCATCAATCAATTGATCTCAATGTGAGTTATCTCTAATGATTTAGAAGGATAAAAGGATTACAAAGTGGATCTGCAAAAATGAAAAACATAAACCGCTAACAAAGGTTTAAACCGAGATCAAGTTGAAACGACATCTAAAGAAATAAGACTAAGCACATGAATATTTAAAGGCGTTACGTAAAGGAAAACCCAATCATGTTTGACTGGAGATCCCAAAATCTTGGTTCAAAGGGATAACCTAATCGCATAAACCATGTGCGGTCACTGTGGGGGTAACCCCATGTCCATTCCTATGATGTAAACAGTGACAAAAATGGATTACGGTTAAGCTATGCTTTTAATGATTCTTTGTGCATCGATGGTTGAGCAAAAGAGATCACCTATGTGAGAGTGAAGTGGGGTCGCTTCAAATGGACACTATAGGGGCATAGTGATCTAAAACTCTTGCAGAACCAGAAGATGTTCATGACCAAAATAAACATAACCATGAGAAATAAAAACTGTGATATGTTGATATTTATGTGGGGTATATCATCGTTTACACAACCGACAAAATAGTTCAAGGACATCGCGTTTACTAGTCAGCTAGTAAAGTAAATATAGTTTCATAAGGGAAGGTTCAAAGGTTGTAGCCTACCAATCATATGCAAATATTGGGCTAAGAGCTTTATCACCACTTTGAATTTTGAAATTGTCCTTTTTATTTTTCAATTTTCATTCGTGTGGGGGATTATTGGAAAATATGACATATTTGATAATGATATGCATTATCAACTTTAAGCTAAAATATAATATGCAAAAGCAATGATTTGAATAACATGAAATATGTCATTATATTCTATTCATTGATTGCTTTTTAACGAAATATTATATGCCTAAAATAGATTTAATGGTGAATTTGAAATTGAAAGTTTAAAGATTGAATATCTGTTAGACTTTGACGTGTCATATTGGTGTTTCAGTATTGAGACAATTTTGTCTCTTCACTTTCTCACCATAATATGTTTATGATTAATGCATTTTTAACTCCTTAATAAACATAAATATTTCTCAATTTCATAGCTTACATGTTTAATCACCATTATGTTTGAGGTTACATGTGTTTAATCTCCATTACATATTAAAATCATGTTAAAGTCATATTATATTCTATATAATCCTCACTCATGTAGCCTTGTAAAACTAATATGAACTTGGAAATATCTTGGCCTTTGTGCTAATTTGTGTCATAAGCTTTTAGGCTTTATTTCTATTTCTCATAAAGAAAATTCATAGCAATTCTTTTCATTCCTTTTCGAGTAAGGCTACTAGCTTTAGGTTCAGGCATATTACTCTTTACTCGGTTGAGTTCGCCTATAATTGCGGTTGTATCCTGGGAGACAAATTCACCGGTAGCAGATGAATAATTGTCTTTAGAAAATTAATGTTTCAGGCCTCCACAATAACATTATTTCGGTTCAAGGTTTGAGTATATACATATATTTAATTCATATGTAATATTTTGTCATCTAATATTTCCATTGTAATTTATAATTATCTTTATTGGAATATAGTATTATCATTTTTATGATACCACTACTAACAAATGCTTCCCCTTTTCATACTTGAGAATAATACCCAATTCTGTTGGACTACAATTCAATTCAGTTCAGTTCAGACTAGTTCAGTGCACTACAGTTCAATCTCATGAAGGAAATAAAATAAATTGGTAAATAACAATAACAACAACAACAACAACAACAATAATAATAATAATAATAATAACAATTTATGGAAGAAAATATGATATAATAAATCGAAACCATTAAATATTCATTTAGAGAAAGAAATAAAAAGCAAATGTTTTTAAAATTGTTATTTTTTTATATAAATAGAAAAAACATTTTAATAACATTATTACACATTTAGATATCATTTTGGAAACAAATAAAAAAATAAATAATAATGATAAATGTTGATTTAATTCTACGAAATCATGTGAGAAACAAATAATAATTTAACTTAATTTACCATATTAACAGTATAAATAGTTGAACTAACAAAAAATTTAGTAATTATTTTCTATAAGAATGGAAGTATTAATGTAAATTTCTTAATTAGCTCAAAATATATTTAAATTGGTTCAACCGATTATAAAAAAAATTCATTTATCCCATATAAGTATAAATTTTTATTAAATAAAATAAATTGATAAATAATAATAATAATATTTTATGGAAAAAAATATGATATAATAAATCAAAACCATTAAATATCTTTTAGGGAAAGAAATTAAAAGGTAAATATTAATAAAATTGTTATCTCTTTCTATATAAATAGATAAAATATCTAACTAACATTATTACACATGTAAAACAACAAATATCATTTGGGAAATAAATAAAAATAATAAATACTAATGATAATAAATGTTGATTTATTTTTTTGAAATGATGTGGGAAACAAATAATAATTGAAGTTAATTTACCATATTAACAATATAAATAATTGAACTAATAAATAAGTTATTAATTATTTTCTATAAAAATGAAAATATTAATCTAAACGGATGAAGACTTTCATTAGTTTTTGTCTTTCAAAAGAAAATTAAATAGTAGTTAATGGGCCATAAATTGTTGGCTTAGCATCTGCTTAAGGCCATAAGCCCACATGCCCCTTTAAGCTCAATGTTTTGTGCATCCTATGATCAGTTTATAACCCTGGCTCTATATAATAGCTATTTTTCCCTTTCAACTACTTAATCCCTAATTATTTTCTTATGCACCATTACCCTTCACCTACTTTTCTCCTCTCTCTTAAAACCCAGAAATATCTCTTACTTCCATTATCCGTTTCTTGAGATGGCCGTTTTCTGGCAACTACGAACTGTAATTCTATTGGAGATTTGTTGATTTTGTTAAGCGGTTGAAGACTGAGACTATATAAGGAGGTGTATATCTCGGGATTTAGTCCGGGTGATTTCGTCTCCTCTCTGGTTTTATCTTTGCCTTTCTTTTAGATCATTGATCTGTTTATGAGGTTTATGTGAGGCTTGTTATTGCATCTCTGTTAATTTGGTTTTAGCATTCAGAATCCAGGGTTTCTGGTTTGTGCTAGTTGAGATTCAAGATTGTTCTTGGCCTGAAAATCATGTACTGCCTTTGTGCCTTTTGCCGTTAATGAGAAGCTGCCGGAATCCTTGCCCGTAGATGTACTCGTAAATTCAGTAAACTAAAATTACGGGGAACTATGTAAAATATCTGTGTTATTTGTTCTTTCGGTTTGATGCTTGTTTGATTAAATTTCAGTTGTTAAAGAATAGTAAAAACATGAAAGAATATGTTCTGAACCTTAAAGGTTGATAAATCAGGGAATAAATCCCTACATGTGGTATCAAAGCCATGCTCCGACGTTAGCAGTGTATATGGATCCATCGAGGGGAGGCTCGATGGATATTTGTTCGAGGGGAGGAATGTTGGGCAAACAAATATCCCACGTTGCTAAGAGAGTTGGAGAGTGGATGGCTTATAAGTGTGGACCAATACCCCCAATGGAATGAGGCCTTTTGGGGTAAAGCCTAAGAGCAAATCCATGAGGGATTAGGCCCAAAGTGGACAATATCATACCATGTGTGGGGATATGTGGTGTCCACGTGCTTCCGCGAGCCATTACAATTGATATCAGAGACCATTTAAAAATTATTAAACCTTTCTATACTTGTTTAAAATTCAAATATGAACCCTGTTAAAGGAAGGACTCGTAAGGAGTTTTCTAACCACTGTGAGTATTCTAATCCAGCTCTTTTTCTTTTGGGCATTAGTAAAAAAATTTACTATTAGCTGCTGGTTTTTTTTTGGTGTGTTAGTTAGTTTGGAAGGACTGTTCTTTGTATAATAAGTTGTCCTTAGTAAAATTGCCTTGGATGCTATAACATTTGGATAGTATTATATTTAGAATACTTGATTGATTACATTTTATGTTTTAAAATGTCTTGTATCATTGTTGGAATTAATTATGTTCTGATTAGTTTTTTTTTACAAGCATGATAAAAATTTTGTACGCTTAGTTAATCAGATATTGGTGCCATATTTTTTTTCCAGATTTAACCATATGAATATCAGTTTATCTTTTGGCAATTGATTCTTAATTATGCTATGAAATTATGTTCTGATGTGTTAAGCATGTTTAGATTATATGTATGCTTAGTTAATCAGTGTTTATTGCCATAATTTCAGTTATAATCTCATGTTTTCTTGTTGCTAAGTTTTTGTTGGCCTAGTTTGTATTCTTAATCTAAATTGTTGAAGAATAGTTTATCCTTTTAGGCTATTTGTTATATGTTAGCAATATGTTCATGAACTGATTGATTGAGTATATCTGTCATAGCTTTAGTAATGGTTTATTTCTATGGCAGTTTGTTTTTATCATTTCTTTTTTTTATTAGGAATCTGTAAGTGTTAGATTTTATATCTAGTAAATTCCTAATGTTTAAAGAATTAGATATGATTTGGTTTTGTAAGTGAAATAAATTTCAGATTGATTATATTATGTCTCTGATATAATATGTTATTATGTTTGAATTGATAAGCATGAATTTGTTATTAACCTTGTTTAGCATTGATTATATGTCAGATTCATGCCATATTGCTTGTTAATAAGTTTGAATGGAGTTTAAGCTTGTTTTTATGTTTAAGCAATGTTGTTAGCTTTTTTAAAACTAATTTTTGATCTCATTACCGCTTGGAAGGAGCTGTTTGTTTTAAAATGATTCTTTTTCTAGTTTTTTCCTTTGAGGAGTTAAGCCTTGTGAAGTGATAAATTAGTTCTTTAGTATTATTGCTTGTTTTAGAAGTGTGGTAGACGTACTAGACTTGTTTTTTTTTATAAGGCTTTGTTTTAAGTGATACTTTTCAGTTAAGAACCTTGCTTCTCATGCTTTCTCTATTTTTGAACTAGATTTGAATCATTGTTGTAGTAGATCTCCTTGTTTTAAAATGCTAATTATCATGGTTAATATCTTTATGTTAATGGTTCTATCATTGATCTAATTTTGTGGTGTCCTATCTTGAAGTTTGTATCTTGTTTTAGCAATATTGACTTTTGTATTGATTGGTTGTTAGTCTATCTGCACTAGGCTAGTCTCTCCTTTCATTTTATTTGTTAGGAAGAGTTTGTTAACTATTTCAAGTCATTAACTGTGTTACAACTTGTCTAAGGTAGTGATAAATTAGTTCATATGATATGCTTTAAAAAAATTATTTTCTGTCATCTTGTTTTAAAGCGTGTATGCTTTATATCTGGAAGCTTTCTTTAATGATTTTGGATTTATAGGCTGTTAAGAGTTTTGTTTTTTAAAAATCAAGAATGTATTCTTTGAATATTAAGTTTAATGTTTTAATATGTCAAGCCTTTATCAAGTTGGTTTACTTGATGTCTTTGCCTCTTTTTAAACTCATTAAAACTGTCTTTTTGTTTAATTTGAAAAGTTTAGGATAGTTTTCATTGCCTACATGGTTGGGTAATTTTTTTTTTCTTTTCGTATCTAGATATACTTGTTGTGTTGTCTAGGTAAGATATTGGTATGTTTATCTGCATGTGCTCTTTTTAAGCAAGTTTTATGTTTAAATCAGTTTAATTTTTCGGCAAGTTAAGTTCTTAGAGAAGCATGTATATGTGTCCTATCTTGCTGTTCTGTCTTAAAGGTATTTATTAATCATTTGAATATGTTTTAGTAAGTTTCATGATAAATCCTTGTTACTTTGGAGTTTGAGCTTTTTTTCTCTGAAATTCCTTTTGTTTTCTTATTGCTAGTTTCATGTCATAGCCTAGTTTTATTCTTAATTCATTTAGTATTAAGAATAGGTATTTTTTTCTCTCATTTAGGCTATCTTTTGAGACATGTTAGCAATAAGTTCACCTGTTTAGGTTAATGCATTTTTTAACATGATTGTCTGTTTTCATATATGACCAAAATCTCTGTTTGTCTTTCTTGGCATGTTCTGTTTTTCAAGCCTTGTATTTGATGTCAGTTTTATCTTTAACCTCTTTAGAAATGCTTATTATTTTTGCTACTTTTAAGTAGTTATTTTTCTAAATTCTATGTTAAAGAAGTTTGATATGATTGTTTGATATAAGCTAGCTTGCCATGAAATGTGTGTGTGTGTGTTTTTTTTTTTTTAGATTTGTGATCATTATATGAGGTATGTTAACTGTGTTAAGCATTGTTGGTATTAGTGAGATTGCCCTGAAATATTGCTAGTTGATAAAGTTTATTTCTTTTGAAGTTTAAACTTGTTTTGTTATTCTTTTATTTTTGAAAAGTTTTAAAAGAAATTTTTTAGCGATATTGATAGCTTCTGAAAGCTTGTTTTTCCCAATCTCACTGGTTTTAAAGGAAGCTGTTTTTATTATTACAATAACTTGTAAGCCTTGCTTAGTTTTGGGAAAGGCCGTGATTATAATAATCTGTTTAGTAATATTGCTCATTCAAGTTTAAATGCGCATTAGACTTGTTTTTAGAAGCAGTAGCTTACTAGGTTGAATATTATTCCTTTATGCTTTCTCCTTGTGATCTAGACTTGTTAGTTAGTTGTTTTAAGCTTTCTTTGTTTGGTTTCAATGTTGTTAATATAGTTAGTTTTGACATGATGTGGCCTATTATATTGTTTTTTCATGCTATGTGATTTAGTCATGTATTGTTTCAATATAATATGCTCGAAGTGAAATTGTTTTTTTTCTTAGTAATCATGATTTAAGACCTATTTCTATGTTTTTTAGCTCAAGGAGGAGTTTTCTGCAATATTGAAAGTTTGTTTGCCTATCTTGAGTCATTACTTGTTTAGGTCTTAAATGTTTTTAGTAGTTTCATGCCTAATTCTTATGTTTAAATTAGCATGTTATCTACTGTTTTGCCATTTGTAACTGGCAGCAAGGTTGATATTTGTATCACATGTGTTTTCTTGAGCATTTCTAGCTTTTTTGATTCCATAAGCTTTTGCTAAATGTAAACTTTTTGGCTCAAGTTTTAAGCTTAAAAGCTTGTTTTTATGTGATTCAAAATAGTTAATGCCTTGGTTTTCCTTAGTTGTTTAAGGTGGAGGTTAATCAGTTTACTGAATTTATTTATAAAAGTTTTTCCAGCAAGTTAGATGTTTTAAATCCGGGAGTTGGTTGTTAACTTGTTTTAGCATTAGTCAGTTAATATATTACTGTGGTTTTTTGGTTATGAACCTTAAGTGAAGTAACCAATCAGTTTTGGTTCATAATTATACATTGTTACAGCTGTTTTGACTGATATACTAAACTGTTTTCAATGTTTCAGTTTTAGGTGTGCTTTAAGCTTGTTAGGCATAATTGACTGTGAGTCAATTTGTGTTACTAAGCAGGTTAATTCCCTTGGCAGGGATTCCACAGTAGTACCTCGTTAGCAAGGCGAAGAAGATGCAGCCAAAGGTGGAGATTGTTGGGCCATAAATTGTTGACTTAGCATCTGTTTAAGGCCATAAGCCTACATGCCCCTTTAAACCCAATGTCTTGTGCATCCTCTGATCAGTTTATTACCCTGTCTGTATATAATAGCTATTTTTCCCTTTCAACTGCTTGATCCTTAATTATTTTCTTATGGACCGTAAGCCTTTACCTACTTTTCTCCTCTCTCTTAAAACCCAGAAATATCTCTTACTTCCATTATCTGATTCTTAAGATGGCCATTTTCTGGCAACTACGAACGGTAATTCTGTTGGAGATTTGTTGATTTTATTAAGCGGTTGAAGACTGAGACTATATAAGGAGGTGTAGATCTCGGGGATTTAGTGCGGGTAATTTCGTCTCCTCTCTGGTTTTATCTTTGGTTTTCTTTCAGATTATTGATCTGTTTTTGAGGTTTATGTGAGGCTTGTTATTGTATCTCCGTTAATTTGGTTTTAGCATTCAGAATCCAGGGTTTCTGGTTTGTGCTAGTTGAGATTCGAGATTGTTCTTGGCCTGAAAATCATGTACTGCCTTTGTTCCTTTTTTGCCGTTGATGAGAAGCTGCCGGAATCCTTGCCCGTAGATGTACTCGTAAATTCAGTAAACTGAATTTACGGTGGACTACGTAAAATATCTGTGTTATTTGTTCTTTTGGCTTGATGCTTGTTTGATTAAATTTCAATTTTTAAAGAATAGGAAAAATCTGAAAGAATATGTTCTGAATCTTAAAGATTGATAAATCAAGGAATAAATCCCTACAGTAGTAAAGGTAGAGTGGTTTCTTTTTAGCACTAATATAAATAGGTGATGTTTTTGTAATTGAAAATACACACTTAAAAACTAGAAGCCACTATTGAAAGAAGAATTAAGTTGTTATTTTGGTTCTTTGTCCATCAAAAGGAATCATAAAGGTGAAAGATTTAAGGGAGAAGAATATCAAGTTAACCACCCTAGCGTGGATCAGGGCAATTTCTTATTCTTACATAAGAATATAAACTTATGGATTGATTCAATTCAAACCTAGAGATGAATTTATAATAGAAATTATCAACATATGAAAGAAATTATTTTACATTTGATTCCCAGAAATCGAATGAAAAAATAATTAAAGTAAAGAAAATGTCATAAATTGTTCTAATTTGACTTCAGGAAGTTAGCAAACTGCCACACTGTAATAGAAAAAATTAAACTTTCAAGTTTCAATAAATTATTCATGTCAAAATGTGTGTTGAAGTATAAACAAAAGGCTCTACTGTGGGCAGTTTGGGATTGTTTTCCCATGTTGCTTACTTTGAAAACTCCATTTTCAAGCTTTTCCGATAAGCAACATATTTGATTTTTGAAAAAGCAAGTCAGACAATTGCTAATTAATTAGTATGATGTGTTCTTCAAAGCCAAAATATATAGTTCTATTCAAAGTTTGTGAGAGCAACTCGTTTTGACAGCCAGACCCGGCCCAGACAATTTGGGTGAAAAATATTTAATTAGTAACATAAGACCCTCAACAAAAAATAATGTATTACTTTTTGTAAAAACTAGGAATTAAACCTTTGACCTCCGACAATTTTAATAAGTCCTTTACCAACTCTACTAACATTAATTTATGTGTATTTTCATCTTTTAAATAATAACAACTAATTCTTTAAACAAAAAAATTTTTTTGGGCCCCTTCTGGCTATGGGCCTAGGCGGTCGCACTCGTCGCCCACCCTAGGGTCGGGCCTGTTGACAGCAACTTAATAAACAATGTCAAAGTGGCCCTATACGTGTTCAAAAAATATATAGTTCTATTCAAAGTTTGAGAGGGCGACTCATTTTGACAGCAGCTTAGTACACAATCACAAACTGGCCCTGTACGTGTTCAAAAATATCGAACAATATAAATATCTTGCTGAACAATTTACATACATGACAAAATTTGATTGCTTAGGTTTGACGATGAATTTCATGCTTCATATTCCAAATATTCACCGCCTGAAATGGAAGTTTACCATACTTTATAAATACTACCAAAAAATTGTTCCATTTTCATTTTTATTTTTTTTTACTCTTCCATATATTTGTTATTGTTGACAAGTTAACAAAAATGCTAAGCAGAAGGGTTTAAACTTGAGTTGTAGGCCTAAAACTTGGAAGAGATTTGGGTTTGTGGGAGCAAAGAGGTTTAAAAGAGAGGATTAAGAATGATGATGCTGAAATTGCGGAGTCAGAGGTAGGTGTTGTTGCAGGTGACGACCGTCGATACTCAAAAATTGGGGCAGAAATACATCGAGAAGGAGGGCAAGCAGTCGATGCAGCCGTTGCAACTGCATTGTGTGTCGGTGTTGTTAATCCGATGTCAAGTGGAATTGGGGGAGGCGCATTTATGGTTGTCAAGTCTTCTTCTGCTCTCAAAGGTCAAGCTTTCGGTATGAGGGAATCAGCTCCTTTAGCCACTTCATAGGTCAATACTTCTCTAATTCTCTTTTAACTTAAGGCTTAATGCATTAGTGTCTCTTTTAACTTTGCTTTAAACACATGTATGCCCTCCGAACTTTTAGTTGTTTCAAATACTATCTGAACTTGGTTGGAGCGCACCTCTAAATCCCCAAATGATATGTGTTAACGCCTTCTGGAGAGAGAAAAATTAGAAAAATGACTTCTTTGAAAGTCAATGCAACCGGAAATTGACTTGTGCCTTTCATGGGGCAAACAACATTCTTGTGACGATTTGCAATTTGTTTTTCTATATCATTTTTTATAATGATTTGAAATTTTCTTTAATATAATTGTAACAAGCAGAATATGTGTGCGAGCAACATCGATGACAAGTATTCGGGGCCACTCTCGATCGGAGTTCCCGGCAAGATCGCTGGCCTTTATGAAGCTTGGTTACAGCACGGCCGCTTGCCATGGAAAAAACTATTCCAACCTGCCATAAAACTCGCAAAAGACGGCTTCATTATCCTCCCTTATGTTGGGAAAGCCATAGCTAAATCTGCCAAAAAAATCATGGACGATCCTGGGTTTCGGGCGGTATTTGCACCGAATTGCAAGTTGTTACAAACCGGTGATACATGCTACAATATAGAGCTAGCCAATAATCTCGAGGCAATCGCCGAAGAGGGCCCACAAGCCTTCTATAATGGCATTCTCGTCGAGAAATTAGTCGAGAATGTTAGAAAGGCGGGTGGATTGTTAACAATGGACAATCTCAAGAATTTCAAAGTGGATATAACCGATGCCATGACCGTTGATGCTATGGGTTATACCATTTATGGAATGCCGCCTCCTTCAAGCCGGACACTCGGGTTAGCAATGGTGGGGATTTCATCTTTTTCGTCTTCAATTTTTCGATAGCTTCTTTTTCTTATGTAGATTGAGTTTTTTGAATGAATTTTATTATGACACTGGTTTTGAACATTTTGGATAGCTATGGAACTCGAGATGCTGTAAAGGGAGATCTCGGTCTACATCGGTTAATCGAGGCATTGAAACGCATGTTCGCTATTCGAATGAACTTGGCTGACCCGAGATTCGTAAACATAGATACTTATATTTCCCAAATGCTTTCCCTTCTTGTGCTGCTAAAATTCGACAAAAAATAGTCGATAATACTACCTTTCCTCCCGAGAATTACATGGGAAGGTATTAGCTAAGCGATTTGACCAAAAATTTATCGCCTAATCATCATAGACTTGAAATTATTTAAAGCTATTAGTTAATAATCCCCGGATGGAGTCAGCTTAGGGATCAAGGAACTAGCCATTTCTGCATTGTTGATGCTGATCGAAATGTTGTATCGATGACTACGACGATAAATTACAATTTTGGGGCTGGAATTCTCTCTCCTTTGACTGGAATCGTACTAAATAACAAGATGAGCGATTTTTCTGTTCTGACTGAAATAACCCTCGACATGCTTCCCCCTGCAAGTGAATTATATTTAATACAAGAAGAGACCTTTGTCTTCTATGGCCCCTATAATTGTCACCAAGGTGCGGCTTATACTGTTTTATGGTTTTTTTTTTAACGAAAGTAAGAAATGGGTCGTTAATTTGTTGTATGATCGATGCAGGATGATCAGGTGGTAGGGTTGTTAGGTGGTAGTGGAGGAATGGAAATTATTCCAGCGGTAGTACAAGTTTTTGTTAACCATTTTGTGTTGGGGATTGTGATAGACATTATATTATGTAAATAATAGGATAGACATTTTTCCTATTTTATATATTTCCTTTGTTGTATATTCTTATATTGTATTATTGTAGGGTATTATTAATAGACAAAGGCTCATCACAAGTTACTGTGATTGAGATTCCAAAACCCTAAACAGTCTCTCATGGTAGCAGAGCCAATTTAGGCAAAACTGCCGCATGTTCTGTTCTTTCGGCCTCCTTTTATTTTTCCAAACAACATGACTTCCTCTCCGACGTCATCCACCACAACTGCGGCTCCTATTTCCTCGATTTCTACTTCTTCAGAAACTACCACCGCCATCAGTACAACAATATAAATCAACTGCCTCTTAAACTTGATTCTGGTAACCATATATTATGGAAGACTTTAATTGTCCCGATGCTAGCGGGTTGTGATTTCATTAAATTCATTGATGGTACAAGTGCTATTCCTGCCGAAAGATTGGCAGATAACTCGCTAAATCCTGCATTTCTAACCTGGCGACGCCAAGATCAACAGGTTCTCAGCTGGATTTTGGACTCAATCTCGCCTTCAATTCTCCCTCAGGTCGTGGGTGTTATGTCGGCTTGTAAAGCCTGGACTAAATTGGAGACTACGTATGCATTTGGTTCTAGAGCTCGAGCTTGAGACCTTAAACAACAATTACACAATCTTAAGAAAGGTACCGAATCTATTACTGAATATATGCAGCGTGAGAAATTTATTTTCGATAGATTAATTTCTCTTCAATCTAATGTTTTGAATGAGGATTTGGTGGATGCTATACGTGATGGATTAAGTGGGAAAAATAGTGTTTATCGTGATTTTTGAAGGTCACTAGAAGCTCGTATGACCGCGGTGTCGTATGATGATCTTTTTGGTCTTTTATTAATTGCGGAAAGACAACTTCGTTAGGTTAAGAGCCCAATTGAGGATTTGAATCATGTCTCGGCTCACATAACTCGAGCACCGAACACTGCTGGTCGTGGTAGGGGGCGCGGTAGGCACCAATCTGCTCATTACCGTCGTCCTCAAAATCCTTTTGGACCCCCCGGGCAATAATGGGGTCACGGGCAGAATTATCATCATGGGCAGCAACAAAATAGCAACCGCCAGCAGGTTCTAGGGTCCCCAAATTATTCCTCGGGTTTGCTACCTTCGCCGCCTACTCATGCACCTTTAACTCAATCAACCCTGATGGATGTTTCTTCTCTAGTTTGTCATAACTACAAGGGAATTGGCCATTATTCAAGACAATGTCCTGTACCTCAAATCAATACCCCTCGTACCTCGGCTGCTTCAAATTTTACCACCGTAGACCCTTCTGACCACTCTTGGATCATGGATAGTGGCGCTACACATCACCAAACCTCTGATTTCGGAAACCTGCTTATTCACTCCGAGTTTTATGGCCCTGAAGAGGTCCCATTAGGTAATGGTTCGAAACTCCCTATTCATCATGTCGGATCGTCTTTTGTTACTTCTACATCATTAAAAATACATAAAGTTTTACATGTTCCTCAGTCTAATTCAAATTTGATATCAGTTGGTGCACTTACTAAAGCTAACAATGTTTCTGTTGAGTTCTTTAATGACTGTTTTGTTGTGAAGGACCTTCTTTCCAAACAAGTGATACTTCGCGGCCGGAATAAGGATGGCCTTTACACATTGGCGTCCTCGTCTAGTCCTCCTGTTCGATCTCATGCTACATCCTTCACTACGTGGCACGAGCGGCTTGGGCATCCTTCCTTTCCAGTAGTTAGTCGGGTTCTTCGTCAGAATAATATTCAGTTTTTAGATCAGAAAATTAAGAGTCATTTATGTCCGGATTGTTCAGTTAATAAGAGTCATCGTTTACCTTTTCATGTTTCAGAATCTATTGTTTTTGGACCTTTGGATTTAATTTGTTATGATGTATGGGGTCCTGCCCCAATTCAGTCACATGATGGTTACTCTTATTATGTTTTGTTTTGTGATCATTTCAGCAAATATAGTTGGATTTATTTTATGGAACACAAATCTGATGCTTTATCTATTTTTGTTCGCTTTCGTACCATAGTTGAGAAATTTTTTGACAAACCGATTAAATGTTTTCAGTCAGATGGGGGAGGGGAATTTAAGCCTATTCAAAAGTACCTTCAACAGCATAGCATTCAGTTTCGTATGTCGTGCCCATATACCCCTGAACAAAATGGGAATGCAGAAAGCAAACATTGATGGTTTTTCATGAAGGTTAACATTGATGGTTTTGCCCTTGGCTCCCCGGGTGTTGCAGGTTATGGTGGGCTGTTTCCTAATGGTAGGGGCTTCCCTTACGCAGCTTTCACTGGCAGAATTTCTTCTCCCAATGCGTTTGAGGCTTAATTAAGGGCAGGCTTACTTGCAATTGGCAAGGCATTTCCCAAAGGATGGAACCGTCTAAGGATTGAGATAGATTCAAGCTATGTGGTTCAGGCACTCAAAACTAAAGAATTGGCAATCCCTTGGTCTTTGAGTTTTCTTTGGAAAGAATCATTACAACACCTAATTCAGTTGTTTTTATTGGAGACACATATTTATCAAGAAGGTAATGGAGCTGCCGATTCATTGGCGAGCCATGGAGTTGATAATAGAGAAAGCCGGTCGGATTCACACCCCGATTTCATTAATTCGTTTATATCTACATATTTTGTTTGTAGACCGAATTATCGGTTTGTTTTCATGACTTTGTAATGACTTCATTTTTTATTTTATTTCATGAAAGAGGGGTGGGTGTTTTGTAGCAAGCGGAGGCATCAACCTAGTTGGGACCTCCGCCCCGAAATTTTCACCAACTTCAAACTTTTAGCATTTAGAGGGACACACTGTCTCTCTGGGGGTTTTTCAAAAAAGAACTGTAATCATACGTAGACTTTATAATATTTTTTTAACAAAACCAACTTAATTCTAAAATTTTGCGCTTACTTTAAATACAAAGGAAATCATCACCACATGATGAATGTAACTCAAACCTAAGAACTCTAGAGGTTACAAATTCAGTCTTACCCACTAGGCTAATTAGATTTTCTCAAATATTAGTTTTGCCTTCTAAAAGTGTTACAGTATTATTGATTCCGCTTTTGCATAAATTCACTACCATTATCGTTGTCGGTTTACTGTTGTCGTTGTTGATCTCTCCTTGGTTGAAATTATGCCCTACCAGAGTCCAAATCTTGGCTATGCCACTGCTCAAAGATGTAGTCAGATGATTTGATCAGAATCACTTTTGACTCACAATGTTCATAGATATATATAATTCCATCTTTTAGCATGCTTCACAAAATTCATAATTGTCTATCCTATTTTAGAGATAGATATTGTCAGTTAGCAATCACAATTGTCACTAAAAGTGATGGTTTTATTCCTATAAGAATATCTTCTACGGAATTTCTTAAGCACTTAGCCTCATTATACACCAACCTTAAAGCAACTCACTCAAATTGTAGTTTGCTTAGTTGATTCGCATTTTATTATTTCACCACAAATAGTGAAAACATAAACACTATTATAATTTGTCTCATTTGAATCATAGTTTTTTTTTTTGAAAAACCCCGAAGGAACATTGTGTCCCTTCAAAGGCTAAAAGTTTGGAGCAGGTGAAAATTTCGGGGCGGAGTCTCCAGCTAGGCTGGTTTCCCCGCTTACCTACAAAACACCTACCCCTCTTTTATTAAATAAAAATCAACTCACGGTCTCAAGGCGAGAACATGAGTAAATCAATTACACGAGAGTAGCAAGTTCGGGAAAATAAATACATCAGAAGTAACAAAATTAACATCCCGCCTCCTAGTTTTAAAGATGAACCAACATAAATGAATGCATAATCCAATAATGTCTTCTGAGTCGATCCTGCCTTCGAAAACAAATTTATTCCTTCGTTTCCATAGTGCCCAAGCAATTAAGAACCATAGCGCCGTTCCGAACTCTCTACCCCTTCCATCAGCAAAGAAGCCGCGCCACATGGCTAGAAAATCCACCGCCTTCCACGGTATAGGCATCGAGATACCGAACAATCTCATCACCTGCGTCCACACCTTATAGCTGTTACTGCAATGGAGCAGGGCGTGATCCATAGTCTCCTCCAAATCACAAAATGGGCATTGACCATCCGTTATAGATTGGCAGCCCCGGAGGAAAAGGAACATTTTTGTTGGTAATCTTCCATGAAAAACAAGCCACCCAAAGAAGCAAACTTTAGGGGTCACACATGCCTCCCATATTACAGAAAATTCGAGCCTCGGCTTTGGCCATTTTGGCGAACTATAGTAGCCCATACAAAAGGAGCTTGTCGTGTACTCCTTCTTCTCCCCCACCTCCCACATAAACCTATCAGCCGTCCCTGAAAAGATAGGCTGCCGTTGAGCCTGCCCCAACTCGTTGTCACCCTCTAGGAACAAGCTCGGACAGCTTATACCGATCCAATTTCGAAGTTCCGCACCTCTCTCCTGTCCTGAAATCCTTAAGTTCCGTTTCCAAAAAGGCCGCAAAAAGGCCGATGACCCGAAAAGATAATGACACCCCTCGGCCACCGAACACGATTTCCTATTACACAACCGGTATAGGTCAGGGAACAAGACCGCCAACTCCGAATTCACCGTCCAGTTGTCATGCCAGAATGAGCAATTTTCCCCACTTCCAATAGCAACCCGAATGCTCGACCTAAAAAATTCCCACCACTCCCCACCTCTAATACAACATGCTATAATTCCTCTCCAAGTATGTGACAATGTAGATGAATCATAGTTTCCAATGGACCACCATGAATCAAACCCGTATCGTCTAACGCAAATCTCGTACCATAATGACCCATGATCAGCACTCCTAACCTTCCATACCCACTTCATCAACAAACTACAATTAACCAACTTTAAGTTCCTAATGTAGAGGCCCCCAAGATTTTTGGGTAGGACAATCGTCGCCCAACTAACCTTACTAATGCCCGTAGTATTTGAATCACCCCTCCACAAAAAATTCTGCATCAGCTGCTCAAGTTTCGTAATTACCGTTCCTGGCATTTTATTCAATGATAACAAAAAGATTGGAAGAGATGATAATACCGATTTCACAAGCACCATTCGTCCCGCATAGGATAAACATTGTCCTTTCCAACTCGCTAATCGACTCTGAAACTTGCTTATCAATGGGTTCCAAGCGGAAATGGGAACACGCCTAACGCTGAGAGGGGTTCCCAGATAGGTAATCGGAAAGTTCTCCACTCGACATCCCAGGACTCCTGCACAAGATGAAACGACCGTCTCTTGTATATGAATACCCATAATAGAGCTCTTATTAAAATTGACTTTCAGGCCTGAAATCAACTCAAAACATCGCAAAATTCTAACAAAAATAGGTAATAGAGACTCATCGGCCGGTAAAAAGCATAGCGTATCATCAGCAAATTGCAGGATAGACATGTCCTTCTCTGATCCGTCAACCCGAAAGCCCGGTAAAAGGCCAATTCGAATACTCTCCTCAAACATTAGTTTCAGTCCCTCACTCGCCAGAACAAAAAGAAACGGGGAAATAAGATCACCTTGTTTAACCCCCCTAGCTAATTTAATTGGTTCCGACGGCGTCCCATTGATCAGAATTGAAGTGACCGAATTTCTTCTACAGTTGTCAAGCCATTGAACCCATCTTTCCTCAAAACCCATTTGTCTAAAAACCACATTCATATAGTTCCACGAAACACAATCATAAGCCTTATGGAAGTCTAACTTAATAGCCAAGCATGGTTGACGATTCCTATGAACCGAATGGATAATCTCCGAGGCTATGAACGAACATTCATGAATATTACGACCTTTAATGAAAGCAAATTGATTTTCTGATATCAATTTAGGTAGCAATGGTTGCAGTCTTTTAGCCAGCACCTTAGACACAATTTTATATATACCATGGATCAAGGCAATCGGTCTAAAATTATTCAACGAAGAAGAACCTGGTACCTTAGGAATTAGGACTGTATATGACGATTTAATAGCATTTGGCAGCCGTCCCGTCGCATGAAACTTCGCAAATAGGTCCATTAGCTCAGGCTTCAGTTCACCCCAAAATCGTTTGTAAAAGAAAAAATTAAATCCATCAGGTCCAGGCGCCTTCCCCTCATTACAGGAACAAACTGCATCATAGTTTATCTAAACTGAACCAAAGATTCAGTTAGCATCATTGTACATTTTAAGTATAATGGATATCCATAATATAAAATATCATAGCTAATGGCATCTCTCAAGTGTTCCACCACGAACAATTTGAATATTTCATTCATACGAGATTCTCACAGAATAAAAATCCAAACTTCATATGAAGTTTCTCAACAGTGTTCTTGTATTACAAAACATTCTCATTCATCCGTAGGATTCCAGTACCAACATAATATTAAATATTATTCTCCATTTACTCTCTCAACAAAATAAATAAGGCAATATAGATAAGAATAATTTTGAAACTTAGTTGAAAACTTAATAATAAAAAAACTTTAATTTCTCTACCCGCGAAAAAGAAGTTGGAAAAAAGTCTTATCTCTGCGTACAACACCCTTTTATATAAAAAAATGAATTAATAATATAACTTATATTATTTCAAAAATACAAATAAATAATATCCATAAATATCTTTCTTTGGTTTATAATAGGCCTCTAGGTAACATTTCAAAATCGAACATATACACTAGAAATGTTCTTTTAACCATTTCTCTCATGTGTATGCAAGAACATTTTGGCCTCTCTCATAATATGACTGGCCCATTATGCCAAGCACAATTTTCAACAACATATAAAGTATGAAAACCCTTCTCTTGAAACAATTCCAATTTTTCAACACAGTAAAAAATAATAAATTCTCCTTTTCTCAAAATCGGGAAGGAAAAACCAATCAAGACACCCCCATACTTTCGAAATTTTCATATTAGAAGGAAAACTCTCTTTTAATTCATAGGGTGTCTTAAAAGTTATTGTATCAACACAAAGACCACATATATCCACACTTAATATCTCAAACAAAAATTCAATAAATTTTCTCATTGTAAAAATATGCATATTATTCTCAATTTTCTTCTGTCACTCCTCTTTCAAAATACATAACAATAACCAATTGTTTACTACGAAAATCGAAAGAATTAGAAACGAATTCGTACCTTTTTCGATGCTCGGGATCGTAAACTAGATTAAGGGAATGCAAAGTTGTTGACTAACCCACGGAATGTCGGGATTACGTCATTTTCCATAACTTATACAAGATTTTGGCAAAGAACGATGGACGAGACAAGTTCTCAGTGTTTCGACAGAATGCGTTGGCATGTATATGAAAATGGAAAAATGAATTTTCCCACTCATATGCATGCACTGCATGTCTGGTGCATTTACATATGTATTAAAATTTGATTTATTGCAATCAAGCCCTTAAACTTTTGATTATTTGCAATTAAATCCTTAAAGTTCAATAACTTTTCGATTAAGTCCTTCGACTTATTTAATTCTCTAATTTGATCCAATTACCCAAATTTGATCGGATCCTTTAACCCAATTGACCCACTCACGGGCGGATCGGGTATTTCCAACATCTCCCACTCCCACTTGACGAGTCACATTCCATACAAGGTCATTATATTTTCTTTATCGTGCGAAGTCGTATGACCTGCATACTATTAGGAACACTTTGTCTTGCACCTGCTAGGGTCTGCCAAGACTATCCTGAGTGCTACTTAACCAAGTAAATTATCATATTGTATTCAAAACATCTTGCACCTGTTAGGGTGTGCCAAGATAATTCTGATTAGTCCTTAACCATATAGATTAAACTATAATTTTATTAATAATATCACATTGATATATTATGCGTATGCTTTACCCTAGACTGGCCGACAACCATCCACTTCCACAACTTTTGAGATCTCAGAAGCCTTAATCAGTTATTCACTATCTTACCACAATAGTGAGATAGGCATGCCGGTGAATCAACGGAACTTTGATGAATGTACATTGGCCATATCTACCTTTCAAGTTCAACCATTCCGTGAAGAACTAGTTTGGACTACCAGCCAATCTCTCCCAGATCGAATCAAATCAATATCTCTCGGAGATTGATCAAATTTTCCTTGCAAGTCCTCACCTCTCAAGATAACTCAATAGTAATGAGGGTAAGGTCCAAAAAACCCATTGTTAAGGGACTCTCACATTAGAGAAGTTGAGATCCTTGTACTACATACAAACTTCCCATCTCGTGGTCAAAAGCACACATTATCTCGAGAACTCACTCCTCCCACTTTGATAATGTGCCATTATGTTCTTTCCTTTTATCCTTACAAAGAAGCGCATGTCTTATACATTAACTAACATCATGTAAAGGTTTCAGCTATAATGCACCTCAGCACTTAACCTTGTTCTACTCCAAGAACTACCTTTAACTATTCAGAAAGAACATGACCGATCGTCATGTAAACTACAGAATTGTTACCCGATTTCTTCTTGGATTCGGTACACATTGTTTCATACAATGCGACTTTCCTTATTACTTAAGCAAGTCGATTCACAATTTTGAACAGGTTCCCGAATCACACACAATATGCTCAAAATCAATCTCATCCTACTCTATACCCACATGGTAACACTAAGTACCTCAAATCTAAAAATAAATATCATTCTCAATGACATTACTTGTTTTGAATTACCCTAGACCAGCTCAAATAGGTCAATGTTCATCCTCTAATCGAACAAGATGGTAATTAATCAAACAACATATTAAAGAACCTAATTTTCCTTAATAATTGTCAAATAACAATTCAAACAAATAGAATAATAAGTTCTATGAGCTTTTGTAGCTCGAATACGTATTTATACAATGCTTTCTAATAAAGTAATAAATACACACTTTTTGCATTTATATATGCAATATAAATACATGATCCACAAAGTATCAATATATAATGTACAAATACATTATGGAGAACCTATTTTTCTCAAACTTTTGATCATATCTGTGACCTTTGTCCTTCGAAAAGGTGTCATTAATGAAGTGGGGTTGGCACCATTTTGACATTTTACAATATATGTCATAAGTCAATGTCAATAATTGCACAAATTAGTAACTTAAATATAATACAAAAATATATTCACCATAAATTTATATTACTTAAATATAAAATATATAATTATCACACAAAAAAGTAACTCAAAATATATTACAAAAATATATATTTATACCCATAGATATAAAATAAGTTAATTATTTAATAAATAATTGACTATATTAAATATATAACTAAAATATATTTAATATCAAATCTATATTACATAAACCTAAATTTCACATGAATTATCACATAGACAATTAATAACTTACATATATATTACTAAAATATATTTTTTAAAATATACAACTTAAGTTTAATTATAGTCAACATATATTAAAATTAACTTAGGGAATTTCATGGTATTTTTCAAATCTATTATATTTATGTAACTTATACATAATCATGTGAATTTGATTTTTCTAAATTAATCAACAAATGAAAAATTTCAAAAAAATTCACCATTAGGTCCTAAATACAATTCCTAACATAGTAGAAATTCTTATAAATATTTTCTATAACTTTTATAAATTTAATTACACAAAATAAATAAAAAACTTACATTTCTGGACCTCAAGAAATTTTGAAAAAATTACTATTAAGTTCAAAAAATATGAAAATGCTAGGCTAGGAGAAATTTTGGAGCAAAATGACATTGCTTTGGGCCTAAAACATAAAATACAACATGCACCACTAGGAGAACGCCACATAACATGTTTAAGTTGACTAGTAAACTATTAACTTTGGCTGCCACATGACAGTCATCCACTGGCTGTTCAGCCCCACGGTTGACCATGCCACATGGCATATTGCGTGGACACAAGGTTTGACACGTGGCAAAAATTAATTGGCCTATGTGGCTTTGACCTCAATATGGTCAACTGTTATAGTAAAGGTCAACTGTTGCTATTGAGTGGAAGAGGACAAAACGTCATTTCTGGCGACTGTTCTCAAGTGTTGCAATAGATTGCTTCTGACGGTTCCCAAAAACGTTGCAGTAGATCACCATCACCACGATCCATGAACCGTCGCGCATAACGACTGACACAAAAAGAAAACATCGCACTTTTCATTTGCAATGGATGCAGAATCCCTTGCAGAATGTAGAAAAACGAATTCTTCATTTAAATTGTTCCGAAAATGATTTCAGCATCGGACCAGACCCTTACTAAGGTTTTTTGACGTCACGAGTGCATTGAAATCGTTCATTTTACAAAAAAAACAAAAAACTCGTCATTAAGCTAAAGAGAAGTGAAAAACGTGACTTTTTTCTGGTGAAAATGTCGTAAACACGGGAAATTTCGAACACATCAAAAATTTTATGCCATAAAAACACTGTACTTCTGTAAAGTTACAGAAATTTGCCATTTTACTTATCAAAAACAATTTTTTTTCCAAATTAATCCATAAAAACACATTTTCATTTCCAATTTTCGTATCTTGGAATGCGAAATTCCCGAGAATCACATTATAACATTTCGAAAACACAAAAATTTTTCAGAAATATTTCAGAGAAGAACACACAATATAATCATCAAAACATAAAATCATCGCCAAAATATACCCGCTCTTGATACCAATGATGAAAAACGAAAGAATTAAAAACGAATTCGTACTTTTTCGGTGCTTGGGATCGTAAACTTGATTAAGGGAATTCAATGTCGTTGACTAACCCACGGTATGTCGGGATTAAGTCATTTTCCACAGCTTCTACAAGATTTTGGCAAAGAACGATGGACGAGATGAGTTCTCGGTGTTTTCGGGAGAGAGAATGTGTTGGTAAGTATATGAAAATGGAAAAATGAAATTTTTCCACACACATGCATGCAATGCACAATTGAAAGTTGATTTATTACAATCAAGACCTTAAACTTTTGATTATTTATAATTAAATCCTTAAAGTTCAATAATTTTTCGATTAAGTCCTTCCACTTATTTAATTCTTCAATTTAATCCAATTACCTAAATTGGACCAGATCCTTTGACCCAATTGATCCGCTCACGGGCGGACTGGATATTTCCAATAGTTTATAGAATAAAAGGCATTGTGAAGAAGGTTTAAATTAAAACAAACTACCATAAGAATAAAATTATTTAACTCTAGCATGCTCTATATGAGCTCAAAACCGAAGGGATTCAAAATAACTTTCAAACACAAATCAACTCCTTCGTAAAACCATAAAAAATAAGAATTACTCGGTACGGATTTAGATATCACAAGAATTTGAAAAAAAATCAAGAATGTAAAATTAAATTGAAAATAATATTTCCAGCACAATGTAAAACACAAATTGTGTAAAACACAGATATCAAATATTGTGAATCAACCAATTCCAGTTGAATTTTGAATTGATATATTTCTCACAACCTTCAGTTCCCAAATATAAACAAAAGGCTGATACTCATATATTTATAAAACAGTGGCGTATATCACCAAAACATGATTGCATATGTCCCCTTCTAATTTGAAGCAGAAATTATTGTTATCATATTATAGGAAATATGGCAAGTTGGGTATTTCAAAAGTGATACATTAACAAATCAAATTAATACATATGCATATGTATTAAAATCTCTTCAAAAACAAATCAACAGCCATAAGAAAGGCTCATCTCACACCAAATATAACATTAGTTCTATTTGAAATAATTCAAGATAGATTTTGATATGAGCACTAAAACGGGTTAGATTTTGATATGAGCGCTAAAACGGGTTCACCAATAATAAAAACAAAACTTAATTTGCATTTGGCTAACAATTACAAAAGTAAACAAATAAATAAATATTTGAGTTTTATTTTTCCCTATCCAATTTCGGAGTGTCAATCTCATTGGCATATCTACCTCATCGAGTTTTCTATTTCCCACCTTCAACCAAAACATAACTTTAATTAATAGAAATCATATAGAAATATAATGGAATTTATAAACAAATTTTAAAGTAACGGAAACACTGATAAGCTGAGTCATGTCGAATGACACTGTCCTCAAAGGATACTTGTAGTTCCTCCCAGGATTGAACAACCTCTTCAACCAGTTGGTTGGATCTGGAACAGAAATACAAAAATATATCCAGATTTGTCAAGGACTATGAAGCATGGACACTCTGAAACATGTAGTGCCCTCGTGTCTATGGACACTCATCGGACACGTGTCCAACACTCTAAATTTCAAACGGACACCCCACGTAGGATGGACACTTCCTGGACACACCTCAGACACTCCACGTAAGAGTTTATGAATCTTCTTTGTGGAGGTATGTGACAAAAATAGAAAAAGTAGTGGGGGTGGGGTAATACAACATTTAAATGCAACAATGTGAGCCACAAAAGTAAGGGTCATACACTAGATTAAAGCACATTTGTTGTACTTAGCTCGTAAAGGTATTGGCACATGCAATAAAGTCACAGGACATTGACATAACAACTATTTTGAATTTCTTTTTGCTGTTTTTTAATTGATCAAATCACTATGGATGATATGAATTTTATTATATATAAATATTTATGTTTGAAAATTTATTTTAGTTGCCGTGTTCTAGCCGTGTCCAAGTTCCTTTTTTTCCAAATTGTCATGTCCGTATCGTGTCAGACACTCGGGGCGTGTCCGTGCAACCTAGGTAAAGGAGAATAATTAAATTTGGTAGAGAATTAATAGAATGAAGCAAATGAGTTTGTCACTCTATTTTTGCAAAAAAAAAAAAAAAACGAACACTTAATTGTATAGGCAAAATAAAATAGTTTGATATGACATCCAACCTTAATTTCAGTTCCTAAAAACAAGGACTAATTTAACAAATCAAGGCCAATATTGTAGCCAAAGAATAGGCATAATTAAGAACCAACACAGTATGATCATTTCAAAAACATTTATTAAATGAGAAAATAATTATAAATATGTCTATTATATATAGTTATTTACCACCCGAAAGTCATCCCAAAACCCACGTATATAAAATTAATTTCAATATAAGTAACGTAGGATATAACTTCAATTGAAATAATTACAAAATTTCCAACACTTCCTACATCAAATTAACTTTCCTTTTCTGTCTGAATATTGCTTCCCTCTAAAGAAGAAGGATGGGGAAAAATAACACAGAACTCCCACTTCTTGGGGTTGATTTTTCACATGATAAGAAGAAGAAATCCTCGATTCGAAAACTTGTGCTGGTTTTCCTTGGATTCTTGGCAATTTCAAGTTAGTTCCCCATTTCCTTTCTCTCTCTCTTTTCTTTATTGTCCATCTGGTTCACCGGAGCTTTACTCTGACTACGTCCAGATCCGACCCGGGTCGCGCACCTAGCTGTGGGGGGTCAGTCTCCCAATAAGGATTTTTTGCATTCACTGGGACTCGAACTCGAGACCTTAAGCGATACCAAGTCGCTTACCACTTGGACCAACCCTTATTGGTACATTTATCTCTTTTTTGATGTTTTTCTTTAAAAATCAAGTTCTCAAATTTTTGGTTTCTCCAATTTAGAAACCGGGTAGTTTCCAAGTTGTTGAATTTTTTACAGTGGGATATAAATCTGATGTTAAGTTGGGTTTATGGCCACTTATTTCTCAGAGAAGAGTTTTATATTTTCAGCTTTTATTTTGGAAGATTAAAGTCTTCATAGTCATAAAATTAAGGGCATGTTTAACTCGTAAACTTTTTATAGAACAACATATTTTTGCATTGGACAAAAGATTTTGACTCTTAATACTACTTAATTAAGGTGTGCTTGCTATTGATTTCCCAGTGTCAAAATCTACTGTCATAAGGATTAAGAAAAGCTTGAAAATTGAGCTTTTCGGGACAACAACCTGAAAAAGCAATCCCGAACTAGTCATAAATGGAGCGAAACTATTCGAAAGACTTGTGATTGTTTAATTTTGATGAGTATATTAGATAAAGGTCACATATGTAAATTTGTTGTCGTTGACAAGTTTACAAAAATGCTAAGCAAAAGGGTTTAAACTTCAGTTGTAGGCCTAATATATGGAGGGGATTTATATTTATAGGAGCAAAGAGGTTTTAAGGAGAGGATTGAGAATATTGATGCTGAAATTGTGGAGTCCGAGTTAGGTGTTGTTGCAGCTGATGATCGATGATGCTCAAAAATTGGGGCGGAAATACTACGAGAAGGAGGGCATGCGGTCGATGCAGCAGTTGCTACGACATTGTGTGGCGGTGTTGTTAATCCCACCGAGAGTGGAATAGGGGGCGGCGCTTTTATGGTTGTCAAGTCTTCCTTTGATCTTAAAGGACAAGCATTCAATATGAGAGAAACGGCTCCTCTAGTTGCTTCAAAGGTTCATACTTATCTATTTCTTTTGAGTTCTCTTTTAACTCAAGGCTTAATGCATCAAGACCTCTCTTAATTTGGCTCTAAACGCTAATTTGCACTATGAACTTTCTATCGTTCTAAATAACCCTTGAGCTTGTTTAGAGCTCACATCCTAACCACTGAATGCCACTTGTCATCTTCTGGTTGGAGAGAAAAAAATCAGAAAAATGACACATGTGAAAAAGTCAAAGTAACCAGAACCTGACATGTGGCGTTCATGAGGCAAACTGGCGCATTTTTTCATAAGTTCAAGGGGGTAATTGGAACTTGAAAACGTTCAAAGGGAAATGGGTGCTTAGGACCAAGTTGAGGGGTTCTGATGAATTAAGCCTTAATTTACTTATTTTATTTTGTGTATTGAATCAAGTTCTTGCAATGAATGAATTTGAGTTCTTTTTGCAATTTTCTTAAATGTTATTGTAAACCGCAGAATATGTGTGCAAAAAACATTGATGACAAGTATTTGGGGCCAATCTCGATCGTAGTTCCAGGCGAGATTGCTGGCCTTCATAAAGGTTGGTTACAACACGACCACTTGCCTTGGAAAAAATTATTCCAACCCGCCATAGAACTCACAAAAGACGGCTTCATTATCCTCCCATATCTTGGGAAAGTCATAGCTGAATATAACAAAACAACCATCAATGATCCTGGATTATGGGTTGTATTTGCACCGAATGGCAAGTTGTTACAAACTGGGGATACATGCTACAGTGTGAGAACTAGCCAATAGTCTCGAGACAATCGCTGAACGAGGGCCACAAGCCTTCTATAATGGCACTCTCGGCGAAAATTTAATTGAGGACGTTAAGAAAAGCCGGTGGGTTATTAACAATGGATGATCTAAAAAATTACAAAGTGGATATAACTGAAGCCACGACTGCCGATGTTACGGATTATACCATTTATGGAATGCCGCCCCCTTCAGCAGGGACACTCGGGTTAGCAATGGTGGGCAATTTCGTCTTTTTCCTCTTCAATTTTGGGTAGTTTTATTTTTTTGCTATGTTTTGTAGGGTTTAATGGTCATGTAAATCAGGTTCTAAACCTATTGGATAGCTATAGAACTCAAGATGCTGTAAAGGGAGATCTCGGTTTGCATCGGTTAATCGAAGCATTGAAACACATGTTCGCTATTCGAATGAACTTGGGCGACCCGAAATTTGTAGACATAAAGACTTATATTACCCAGATGCTTTCCCCTTCTTTTGTTGCTCAAATTCGTCGAAAAATAGTCGATAACATTACATTTCCTCCCAAATATTACATGGGCAGGTATTAGCTAAGCGATTTAAACAAAAATTTAGCGCCTAGTCATCATGGACTCGTAATTATCTAAAGCTATTAGTTAATAATCTATAGATGGAGTCAGCTTAGAGATCGGGGTGTAGAGAATCCATGTGTCTGGAAAGTGTTGGGCTCAATAGTAAGTGAACACACAAGAGGGGTTGAGCTCATCTAACACAAAACCAATTGGCTTATGTTAAGGCCCAATCTACTCCACTTATATACCATTCACAATTCTATTTTATTTCCAATGTGGGATATCACCTCACATCTCCAACACTCCCCCTCAAGTGCAACTGGGCCTGGACCAATTGCCATTTCTGCATTATTGATGTTGATCGAAATGTTGTATCAATGACAACGTCGATAAATTACAGATTTGGGGCTGGAATTCTCTCTCATTCTACAGGCATTATGCTCAATAACCAAATGGGCGATTTCTCTCCACCTACTGAAATTACCCCCGACATGATTCCCCTAGCTCCCATAAATTATATCGAACCCAAGAAGAGACATTTGTCTTCTATGTCCCCTATAATTGTCACCAAGGTACGGCTTTTACTGCTTTACGGTGTATTTTTTATGAACTGTAAGATATAGGACGTTAATTTGTGATTTTGTTCTATGATTGGTGCAGGATGATCAGGTGGTAGGGGTTTAGGCGAGAGTGGAGGAATGCGCATCATTCTAGCAGTAGCACAGGTTTTTATTAACCATTTTGTGTTGGGGATTGAACCTTTAACAGTAGTTCAAAGGCAAGGATCTGCCACATGGCAATTTATATTGTATATTTTATTTACCATTTAAACTTATAAACTGCGAAGAGACTGTTGACTCATCCTTGTTTCTTTTATGTGCAGTTAATCCCGAACACCGTATTGTTTGAGAACTTGACTCTTATTGATGGCGAGCACATCGAACTTGCCGGGGAAACAAAGACGTCGCTGAGGGGAAAGGGGCACGAACTGAAGGCAATGCCAAACGGCGCTGTTGTGCATCTGGCATCCAAAATCTCAAAAATCTAATCATCAAGGACAGAGAAAATGGGAGAGATTCTTATGGGAACCAAATTTTGCATGGAATGCTTACTGCAGTAAGTGATCCTAGAAAGGATAGGAGACCAGCTGCTGTATAAATATAGCTTGTGAAAGCAGTGATATTAGCAGAGTGACAGAATCCACATGTTAGTGTGTGAAAGTGTATGCAATACTACTGTAATAAAAATCTTTGTACTTGTACCACTGTTTTAGAAATCCCCGCCTAATCCCGCCTAGGCCTTGCCTAGGCAATATTTTAGAGCTTACTGCCCGACTTTTCATTCCTATGGCGCTATCAGGCGCTCAGCCACTTTATTGCCGCCTAAGCGTCGCCTAGTCCGATTTTTTCCGCCTAGGCAATACCTAAATTTGATTTTTTATGATACCGATATTTATAATAATCATAGTTTACCATCAAAAAACAGTTTAGTTGGTAAAACTAAAGTAATTAAAGTGTTAAGACAATAAAATTGTCATTTTGAGTCTCAAACCAAGAAACAATATACTCTATACCACAAATATGAAAGTCCTTACCATTCAACTAGCACATAGTGATTTTTAAAGCATGATATAAATTATGTTTTTGATATTTTATATTATTATAATTATTTTTTATTTGAATTTATATTTTTATATATCAATAAATATTTTAAAAAATAAAAAATACAAAAATCCGCCTAGATCCCTCCTTGGTTTCGCCTAGGCCCCACCCCAGGCCCCGCCTAGGCCTTTTGAAGCCCCAACTGCCCGACTAACGCCTAATGCTTTTTAAAACATTGACTTGTACACATTTGACATGTAAATTAACAGAGAAAGATTCATCATATAGCATATGTATAAGTGTTCGATGAATGGAGTTCAATTGTACAGCCTGAATTTGGACTTAAATACTTTTTTTGTTCTCTATTGGTGTCTGACCTATTGAAATTGCCTAATTGGTGCCTACGCCTATTTGGTACTTTATGTATTCAATATTTGCATAGCTGGTGCATGACCTATTAAATTTTAGTACATTAAGTGCACATCTAACAATACAACACTAAAAACGTGAATTACTTACAACACCATTTAGAGCATGAATATGTTTTGTTAACCATGCATAGAATTCTCTGACCCTCAATGATCTCTAAAGTTATCACACTAAAATTTGACAACGGGGTACCAAACAGGCGAAAAGTGAATATGTTGGAAACAATTGAGTTATAAATCATGACCCATAAAGGTATTTATGTCCCTAAATTTGCCAAATATATGAAGCAAAATCACAAGTTCTTCATTTACCAAAGGAAGAATTTTTATGCATTTCTGAGCTTAGTGTATAGAAGGCAAGAGCATGAATAAAAACACAAATTCATGCGAAATACACTTATTGATTTACTCTACAATCAATTTTTTCATGATGTTTTATCCATGAGCTGAATAGGGGCCAGGATATTAGCTTTGCTTGTTTCAACAACCCAGCCATGCATGACCATCTCCTCTAGCATGAAATGTGCCTTTTCTAAATGGAACATGATGTCTAACTCACACTGCAGGAAAGAAATAGACATTTCAAAGTCGAATCAAATACTGAGCTAATATTGTGTTCAAAACATAAGGAATTTAGAGGCACAGGCAAGAATCCAGAAAAAGAAGACGTACCACATTGCTGAAATGACGGTCCATGGTTTCAACTAAGAGATGCATGGATTCAAGAATTGCAAGCTCATTCTGTAAAGAGCAAAAGAAAAATAAGTGAATTTAAGCTCAAGTTCAAGATAAGCATACATTAAGAACCTAGAAGCATAGTTGTCAAGGTGCTAGCGTAGCCTAGGCGATAGGGTGCCAGGGGCACCTCAAGGCGATACGCTAGGCACAAAAAGTGAAGTTAAATGCAATAGCAATACTAGAAAAAGAAATAAGGGAATTGTTAGATGTACATATGTACGTAAAATTTACATATTGCGTTAGGAATATCTAGCCTTGAGTTAAGCTAGCCTTGATAGAAATTGAATTAGGAATATCTAGCCTTAACTTATTTTTAAAACTCTTAAAAATAGATGGACAACACAAATTAAAGTAAGTTAGAACCCTGAAAAATACAAGTGTCTTTGAGGAGCACAAGGCGCGCGCCCCACGTACGCTACCTTGCCTGAGGTATGGTGAGGCGCTCCTTTAACAACTATGCCTAGAAGGACTTGTAAGGTTAAAACAAAAAATTAAGGTAAGGGATACAAAATTTGTGAAAAGTAGAAGATTTTTAAGTTGACTGGCGATATTTGAATCATACTTCCTATTCAAAGTTGTAAGCGTTCTGTAACTATATATGTAAATTATATCTTGGTTCTAGTCTCACATGTCTGCAAAAATTGTGTCAAATTTGTCAAGTTTGAGGTTAACAGTAGAATAATATTGCCAAATTTGTGAAATACACGATCCGTGGGGCTTAACTGTAGTTGGATTATCCAATGGCTCGTAATAAGAACTAACCCTAGCAATTCATAACATATGAAACTATGACTGCCAACAGAATTGAAGTTTTTCCTTGCTAGTATTAAGTTTAGGATCTCTAATACATAAACATTCAAGAACACATTATCGGAATCAACAAATATGAAAATGAACAATTGACTCCAAAATTAAGAATCGCTATGCAAAGGATAATTCAACAAACTGAGGAATCGCAAAGGAAGAACTTACTTCATCATTGTCAACGCCAACAAGGAAAAATAACGAGGCATAGTGCCTGTAAACAATTTTGTAATTGCGGTGCTCCACGAAAGATCACTGTCATTCAAATTCAAGTTAAAAAAACAAAATTAATTTCATGATCTGTAATCCAGAGTCATCAAAAAGAAGATTAAGATACAGAGAAAATGAAATACAGGACTAATTGAATAAACGGAGGACACATTCGATAACATAATGGAGTGTAAGAGGAAAACCTGTTGGTCTGTACGGGCAAGGCATTTGCGTACGATTTCACCCTCAAGAGCACGGCGTTCTTTAAGGGTGAGCCATTCGTAGTATTGAGCTAATCGAGTTTGGCCCTGCTTGTTCACCATTAAAATGAATCTGATCCCCATTTCCCCTTCTTCTTCTTCTTCGACAATGAAGGGGGTCTTTTTGTTGTGCGTTTACAGATGATTAGATCCAACTACTATTTGGCCCAAATGGTGTTATTAGAAACAGGGTCTGTTTATGTACAAACTCAATAGATCACTCGAAAGTAATGTGATATTCATTCCGAACACACCCCATCACAATCGTGCTGATAACGTGCTATAGAGAGCTTGAACGATATTGTCCGCTTTGGCGCTGTTTACGGCCAACCTCAGGGATTTAAAACGCATCATTCAAGTTAAAGCATTTTGGGCCCCATTTATTTACAAGCTAAATAAATCATTCGAGTGTGATTTGAGATTCATTTTGAACAGTATTATGAAAAGTTTGTGAATGCCCTTTTCTAGTGTAATTGGCCAAGTCTTTGTGTTTTTCTCTACCCCACTTTTCAAAGAGTTATTTCTTATGGAGCAAACTTTCAACTATTGATTTTAAACTAGTCATTTTTATCACTAGTACTTTAGATATGCCCTTGGGCAAGTTGTATGGTGGTAATCGATCTTTTAAAAAGCCATAGGCGCTGGTCGGGCGATCAGGGCCTTTAGGGGCTTGAACTGGACCTAGGCGGATATGCATTTTTTTATTTTTTCTAATATTTATTGATGCATAAACATATAAATTCAACTAAAATAAATAATAATAAAATTAAATATTAAAAAACTAATTTAGACCATGTTTTAAAAATGAAAACGAGACTTATAAGTGAGAACACTTGGATGTACTTTCGTTTTACCAACTAAGCTATTTTTATGGGTTCAAAAAATTGAACGATAATTATTATATTCAAAATGGAGATTAGGTGCCACCTAGGCGAAAAAAATCGTACTAGGCAGTGCCTAGGCGACAATAAATCAGATAAGGGTCTGATAGCGCCTTGGAAATGAAAAGTCGGGCATCTAAAATAAGGCCTAACCGGGGATCTTTAGAACAAAGATGGTAATAAGTAGACCTGAGCCACTAAGCCAACTTGTCTCATTGAATAAATAGTTTGAACTCGAAAATGATACGAAGGTTGCTCATGAGACAAGGATATGTACTGTACTAATATCGAATTTATATTATTTATTTTTGTTACCCATGATCCATGTATAATTACACACTAATTTACTCTGTTATTTTCAGTTGTGAAACTGCCATGGTTGAAAAAGCATAGAGCCTTGAACCATCTTTTTGTTACAGTTGGTTTTTTGGACTTAGATTTCTATATGCAGTGTGAATCAGACACACTTCTCTTTAGTCCCTGAGCTTCCTGGCCACATTTTTCTGAATGATCACCAACTGATCCATACCTCCCTAATTTGCAATTATCGCTCTGTAAAAAAAATCCGAAACAAATATAACTTCTGAAAAAACTAGTTACAAAGAATTCGATGAAAATGCTGTTGGAAAATATGACATATGTGATAGTGATGTGCATTATCAACTTTAGGCTAAAATATAATATGGAAAAGCAATGATTTGAATAACATGAAATATGTCATTGTATTTCGTTCATTGAGTGCTTTTTAACGAAATATTATATGCCAAAAACAAATTTAATGGTAAATGAGAAATTGAAAGTTTAAAGATTGAATATTTGTTAGACTTTGACATGTCACGTTGGTGTTTCAGTATTGAGACAAGTTTGTCTCTTCACTTTCTCACCATAATATGTTTTATGATTAATGTGTTTTTAACTCCTTAATAAACATAAATATTATTTCAATTTCATAACTTACATGTTTAATCACCATTATGTTTGTGGTTACATGTGTTTAATCTCCATTAAACATATTAAAACCATGTTAATGTCAAATTATATTCTATATAATCCTCACTCATGTAGCCATGTAAAAATAATATGAACTTGGAAATATCTTGGCCTTTGTGATAATTTTTCTCATAATCTTCTGAGTTTTATTTCTATTTTTCATAAAGAAAATGCCTAGCAATTCTTTTCATTCCTTTTCGAGCAAGGCTACTGGCTTTAGGTTCCGGTATATTGCTCTTCACTCGGTTGAGTTCGCCTATGATTGTGGTTGTATACTGGGAGACAAATTCACCGATAGCAGACGAATAATTGTCTTAAGGAAACTGATGTTTCAGGCCTTCACAATAACATTATTTCGGTTCAAGGTTTGGGTATATACATATATTTAATTCGTATGTAATATTTTGTCATCTAATATTTCCATTGTAATTTGTAATTATCTTTATTGGAATAAAGTATTATCATTTTTATTATACCGCTACTAACAATTTTAAGACAATTATATCTATTTTTTTAAGTTCAAGTGCAGGTTACTCTGGATTTCTTGAAGACTATTTTGACCAATATGTTGTTCGATGAAAGACAGTTTATTGGTTATAAAATTATTTTCTTCTATATTTGATTCTTATCATTTACAATTTTACTAACTTAATGTGTTTCTGTTTCAGATTGTGAAATTGTGAGAAATAACTAATGTTATTCCATATTCTAGAGGAAATGGTTTTGAAATTGTCAAAGGCCAGAATAACCAAAATGGACAAAATGGTCCTATTATTCTGGATTTAATGAAAAATAGAAACCGTCGGGGTTTTTGGGCTTGTTGATGTGCCTAACGATCATGAGGCTTATTTGGGAAGTTATATATCCTGGTACAATGCGTGAAACACTTGAAAAATAATATGTAGTGTTGATTCCAAAATTTGACAGTAGAAAGTTAAAGATGAGTTCTTTGTTGCTATTGAATTTATGGAAAAAAGTCAACTTGGAGGAGGTCATTATAGACTCCTATAAAGGCAAACATCAAGTTAGACCCAAATTAATGATTAACTGAAAAGAGGTATTTTCAAGAAACTCAATTTAATGAGAAATACTTTATTCTATAGATGTTGGTACATATTGAATAAAAAGAGATAACACGTTATGTATCACGTAAGTTGAGACATATGTGTCATCAACATAGTACCATCAATCAATTGATCTCAATGTGAGTTATCTCTAATGATTTAGAAGGATAAAAGGATTACAAAGTGGATCTGCAAAAATGAAAAACATAAACCGCTAATAAAGGTTTAAACCGAGATCAAGTTGAAAAGACATCTAAAGAAATGAGACTAAGCACATGAATATTTAAAGGCGTTATGTAAAGGAAAACCCAATCATGTTTGACTATAGATCCCAAAATCTTGGTTCAAAGGGATAACCTAATTGCATAAACCATGTGCGGTCACTATAGGGGTAACCCCATGTCCATTCCTATGATGTAAACAGTGACAAAAATGGATTACGGTTAAGCTATGCTTTTAATGATTCTTTGTGCATCGATGGTTGAGCAAAAGAGATCACCTATGTGAGAGTGAAGTGGGGTCGCTTCAAATGGACACTATAGGGGCATAGTGATCTAAAACTCTTGCAGAACCAGAAGATGTTCATGACCATAATGAACATAACCATGAGAAATAAAAACTGTGATGTGTTGATATTTATGTGGGGTATATCATCATTTACACAATCGACAAAATAGTTCAAGGACATCGCGTTTACTAGTCAGCTAGTAAAGTAAATATAGTTTCATAAGGGAAGGTTCAAAGGTTGTAGCCTACCAATCATATGCAAATATTGGGCTAAGAGCTTTATCACCACTTTGAATTTTGAAATTGTCCTTTTTATTTTTCAATTTTCATTCATGTGGGGGATTATTGGAAAATATGACATATTTGATAATGATATGCATTATCAACTTTAAGCTAAAATATAATATGCAAAAGCAATGATTTGAATAACATGAAATATGTCATTATATTCTATTCATTGAGTGCTTTTTAACGAAATATTATATGCCTAAAATAGATTTAATGGTGAATTTGAAATTGAAAGTTTAAAGATTGAATATCTGTTAGACTTTGACGTGTCACATTGGTGTTTCAGTATTGAGACAATTTTGTCTCTTCACTTTCTCACCATAATATGTTTATGATTAATGCGATTTTAACTCCTTAATAAATATAAATATTTCTCAATTTCATGGCTTACATGTTTAATCACCATTATGTTTGAGGTTACATGTGTTTAATCTCCATTAAACATATTAAAATCATGTTAAAGTCATATTATATTCTATATAATCCTCACTCATGTAGCCTTGTAAAACTAATATGAACTTGGAAATATCTTGGCCTTTGTGCTAATTTGTGTCATAAGCTTTTAGGCTTTATTTCTATTTCTCATAAAGAAAATTCATAGCAATTCTTTTCATTCCTTTTCGAGTAAGGCTACTAGCTTTAGGTTCAGGCATATTACTCTTTACTCGGTTGAGTTCGCCTATAATTGCGGTTGTATCCTGGGAGACAAATTCACCGGTAGCAGATGAATAATTGTCTTAAGAAAATTAATGTTTCAGGCCTCCGCAATAACATTATTTCGGTTCAAGGTTTGAGTATATACATATATTTAATTCATATGTAATATTTTGTCATCTAATATTTCCATTGTAATTTATAATTATCTTTATTGGAATATAGTATTATCATTTTTATGATACCACTACTAACAAATGCTTCCCCTTTTCATACTTGAGAATAATACCCAATTCTGTTGGACTACAATTCAATTCAGTTCAGTTCAGACCAGTTCAGTCCACTGCAGTTCAATCTCGTGAAGGAAATAAAATAAATTGGTAAATAACAACAACAACAACAACAACAATAATAATAATAATAATAATAATAATAATAATAATAATAATAACAATTTATGGAAGAAAATATGATATAATAAATCGAAACCATTAAATATTCATTTAGAGAAAGAAATAAAAAGCAAATGTTTTTAAAATTGTTATTTTTTTATATAAATAGAAAAAACATTTTAATAACATTATTACACATTTAGATATCATTTTGGAAACAAATAAAAAAATAAATAATAATGATAAATGTTGATTTAATTCTACGAAATCACGTGAGAAATAAATAATAATTTAAGTTAATTTACCATATTAACAGTATAAATAGTTGAACTAACAAAAAATTTAGTAATTATTTTCTATAAGAATGGAAGTATTAATGTAAATTTCTTAATTAGCTCAAAATATATTTAAATTGGTTCAACCGTTTCTTTGAATTTTTTTAAAATAAAAAAAAATTCATTTGTCCCATATAAGTATAAATTTTTATTAAATAAAATAAATTGATAAATAATAATAATAATATTTTATGGAAAAAAATATGATATAATAAATCAAAACCATTAAATATCTTTTAGGGAAAGAAATTAAAAGGTAAATATTAATAAAATTGTTATCTCTTTCTATATAAATAGATAAAATATCTAACTAACATTATTACACATGTAAAACAACAAATATCATTTTGGAAATAAATAAAAATAATAAATACTAATGATAATAAATGTTGATTTATTTTTATGAAATCATGTGGGAAACAAATAATAATTGAAGTTAATTTACCATATTAACAATATAAATAATTGAACTAATAAATAAGTTATTAATTATTTTCTATAAAATGAAAATATTAATCTAAAGGGATGAAGACTTTCATTAGTTTTTGTCTTTCAAAAGAAAATTAAATAGTATTTAATGGGCCATAAATTGTTGGCTTAGCATCTGTTTAAGGCCATAAGCCCACATGCCCCTTTAAGCTCAATGTTTTGTGCATCCTCTGATCAGTTTATAACCCTGGCTGTATATAATAGCTATTTTTCCCTTTCAACTACTTAATCCCTAATTATTTTCTTATGCACCATTACCCTTCACCTACTTTTCTCCTCTCTCTTAAAACCCAGAAATATCTCTTACTTCCATTATCCGTTTCTTGAGATGGCCGTTTTCTGGGAACTATGAACTGTAATTCTATTGGAGATTTGTTGATTTTATTAAGCGGTTGAAGACTGAGACTATATAAGGAGGTGTAGATCTCGGGATTTAGTCCGGGTGATTTCGTCTCCTCTCTGGTTTTATCTTTGGCTTTCTTTTAGATCATTGATCTGTTTATGAGGTTTATGTGAGGCTTGTTATTGCATCTCTGTTAATTTGGTTTTAGCATTCAGAATCCAGGGTTTCTGGTTTGTGCTAGTTGAGATTCAAGATTGTTCTTGGCCTGAAAATCATGTACTGCCTTTGTGCCTTTTGCCGTTAATGAGAAGCTGCCGGAATCCTTGCCCGTAGATGTACTCATAAATTCAGTAAACTAAAATTACGGGGAACTATGTAGAATATCTGTGTTATTTGTTCTTTCGGTTTGATGCTTGTTTGATTAAATTTCAGTTGTTAAAGAATAGTAAAAACATGAAAGAATATGTTCTGAACCTTAAAGGTTGTTAAATCAGGGAATAAATCCCTACATGTGGTATCAAAGCCATGCTCCGACGTTAGCAGTGCGTATGGATCCCCGGGAAAGTCGAACAAATAGTGGTAAGCCTAGTTTGATCACCGGATATCCGTGTAACCACTAGTGCACTTTATAAGACGTGTCCTCCAACGCAATGGAGTGTGATGAAAAATGTGTTAGTGGACGGATGGTTGATTGGTCGAGGGGAGGCTCGATGGATATTTGTTCGAGGGGAGGAATGTTGGGCAAACAAATATCCCACGTTGCTAAGAGAGTTGGAGAGTGGATGGCTTATAAGTGTGGACCAATACCCCCAATGGAATGAGGCCTTTTGGGGTAAAGCCTAAGAGCAAATCCATGAGGGCTTAGGCCCAAAGTGGACAATATCATACCATGTGTGGGGATATGTGGTGTCCACGTGCTTCCGCGAGCCATTACAATTGGTATCAGAGACCATTTAAAAATTATTAAACCTTTCTATACTTGTTTAAAATTCAAATATGAACCCTGTTAAAGGAAGGACTCGTAAGGAGTTTTCTAACCACTGTGAGTATTCTAATCCAGCTCTTTTTCTTTTGGGCATTAGTAAAAAAATTTACTATTAGCTGCTGGTTTTTTTTTGGTGTGTTAGTTAGTTTGTAAGGACTGTTCTTTATATAATAAGTTGTCCTTAGTAAAATTGCCTTGGATGCTATAACATTTGGATAGTATTATATTTAGAATACTTGATTGATTACATTTTATGTTTTAAAATGTCTTGTATCATTGTTGGAATTAATTATGTTCTGATTAGTTTTTTTTTACAAGCATGATAAAAATTTTGTACGCTTAGTTAATCAGATATTGGTGCCATATTTTTTTTCCAGATTTATCCATATGAATATCAGTTTATCATTTGGCAATTGATTCTTAATTATGCTATGAAATTATGTTCTGATGTGTTAAGCATGTTTAGATTATATGTATGCTTAGTTAATCAGTGTTTATTGCCATAATTTCAGTTATAATCTCATGTTTTCTTATTGCTAAGTTTTTGTTGGCCTAGTTTGTATTCTTAATCTAAATTGTTGAAGAATAGTTTATCCTTTTAGGCTATTTGTTATATGTTAGCAATATGTTCATGAACTGATTGATTGAGTATATCTGTCATAGCTTTAGTAATGGTTTATTTCTATGGCAGTTTGTTTTTATCATTTCTTTTTTTTATTAGGAATCTGTAAGTGATAGATTTTATATCTAGTAAATTCCTAATGTTTAAAGAATTAGATATGATTTGGTTTTGTAAGTGAAATAAATTTCAGATTGATTATATTATGTCTCTGATATAATATGTTATTATGTTTGAATTGATAAGCATGAATTTGTTATTAACCTTGTTTAGCATTGATTATATGTGAGATTCATGCCATATTGCTTGTTAATAAGTTTGAATGGAGTTTAAGCTTGTTTTTATGTTTAAGCAATGTTGTTAGCTTTTTTAAAACTAATTTTTGATCTCATTACCGCTTGGAAGGAGCTGTTTGTTTTAAAATGATTCTTTTTCTAGTTTTTTCCTTTGAGGAGTTAAGCCTTGTGAAGTGATAAATTAGATCTTTAGTATTATTGCTTGTTTTAGAAGTGTGGTAGACGTACTAGACTTGTTTTTTTTATAAGGCTTTGTTTTAAGTGATACTTTTCAGTTAAGAACCTTGCTTCTCATGCTTTCTCTATTTTTGAACTAGATTTGAATCATTGTTGTAGTAGATCTCCTTGTTTTAAAATGCTAATTATCATGGTTAATATCTTCATGTTAATGGTTCTATCATTGATCTAATTTTGTGGTGTCCTATCTTGAAGTTTGTATCTTGTTTTAGCAATATTGACTTTTGTATTGATTGGTTGTTAGTCTATCTGCACTAGGCTAGTCTCTCCTTTCGTTTTATTTGTTAGGAAGAGTTTGTTAACTATTTCAAGTCATTATCTGTGTTACAACTTGTATAAGGTAGTGATAAATTAGTTCATATGATATGCTTTAAAAAAATTATTTTCTGTCATCTTGTTTTAAAGCGTGTATGCTTTATATCTGGAAGCTTTCTTTAATGATTTTGGATTTATAGGCTGTTAAGAGTTTTGTTTTTTAAAAATCAAGAATGTATTCTTTGAATATTAAGTTTAATGTTTTAATATGTCAAGCCTTTATCAAGTTGGTTTACTTGATGTCTTTGCCTCTTTTTAAACTCATTAAAACTGTCTTTTTGTTTAATTTGAAAAGTTTAGGATAGTTTTCATTGCCTACATGGTTGGGTAATTTTTTTTTCTTTTCGTATCTAGATATACTTGCTGTGTTGTCTAGGTAAGCATATTGGTATGTTTATCTGCATGTGCTCTTTTTAAGCAAGTTTTATGTTTAAATCCGTTTAATTTTTCGGCAAGTTAAGTTCTTAGAGAAGCATGTATATGTGTCCTATCTTGCTGTTTTGTCTTAAAGGTATTTATTAATCATTTGAATATGTTTTAGTAAGTTTCATGATAAATCCTTGTTACTTTGGAATTTGAGCTTTTCTTCTCTAAAATTCCTTTTGTTTTCTTATTGCTAGTTTCATGTCATAGCCTAGTTTTATTCTTAATTCATTTAGTATTAAGAATAGGTATTTTTTTCTCTCATTTAGGCTATCTTTTGAGACATGTTAGCAATAAGTTCACCTGTTTAGGTTAATGCATTTTTTTAACATGATTGTCTGTTTTCATATATGACCAAAATCTCTGTTTGTCTTTCTTGGCATGTTCTGTTTTTCAAGCCTTGTATTTGATGTCAGTTTTATCTTTAACCTCTTTAGAAATGCTTATTATTTTTTGCTACTTTTAAGTAGTTATTTTTCTAAATTCGGTGTTAAAGAAGTTTGATATGATTGTTTGATATAAGCTAGCTTGCCATGTAATGTGTGTGTGTGTGTGTTTTTTTTTTTTTTTTTGGATTTGTGATCATTATATGAGGTATGTTAACTGTGTTAAGCATTGTTGGTATTAGTGAGATTGCCCTGAAATATTGCTAGTTGATAAAGTTTATTTCTTTTGAAGTTTAAACTTGTTTTGTTATTCTTTTATTTTTGAAAAGTTTTAAAAGAAATTTTTTAGCGATATTGATAGCTTCTGAAAGCTTGTTTTTCCCAATCTCACTGGTTTTAAAGGAAGCTGTTTTTATTATTACAATAACTTGTAAGCCTTGCTTAGTTTTGGGAAAGGCCGTGATTATAATAATCTGTTTAGTAATATTGCTCATTCAAGTTTAAATGCGCATTAGACTTGTTTTTATAAGCAGTAGCTTACTAGGTTGAATATTATTCCTTTATGCTTTCTCCTTGTGTTCTAGACTTGTTAGTTAGTTGTTTTAAGCTTTCTTTGTTTGGTTTCAATGTTGTTAATATAGTTAGTTTTGACATGATGTGGCCTATTATATTGTTTTTTCATGCTATGTGATTTAGTCATGTATTGTTTCAATATAATATGCTCGAAGTGAAATTGTTTTTTTTCTTAGTAATCATGATTTAAGACCTATTTCTATGTTTTATAGCTCAAGGAGGAGTTTTCTGTAATATTGAAAGTTTGTTTGCCTATCTTGAGTCATTACTTGTTTAGGTCTTAAATGTTTTTAGTAGTTTCATGCCTAATTCTTATGTTTAAATTAGCATGTTATCTACTGTTTTGCCATTTGTAACTGGCAGCAAGGTTGATATTTGTATCACATGTGTTTTCTTGAGCATTTCTAGCTTTTTAGATTCCATAAGCTTTTGCTAGATGTAAACTTTTTGGCTCAAGTTTTAAGCTTAAAAGCTTGTTTTTATGTGATTCAAAATAGTTAATGCCTTGGTTTTCCTTAGTTGTTTAAGGTGGAGCTTAATCAGTTTACTGAATTTATTTATAAAAGTTTTTCCAGCAAGTTAGATGTTTTAAATCCGGGAATTGGTTGTTAACTTGTTTTAGCATTAGTCAGTTAATATATTACTGTGGTTTTTTGGTTTTGAACCTTAAGTGAAGTAGCTAATCAGTTTTGGTTCATAATTATACATTGTTACAGCTGTTTTGACTGATATACTAAACTGTTTTCAATGTTTCAGTTTTAGGTGTGCTTTAAGCTTGTTAGGCATAATTGACTGTGTGTCAATTTGTGTTACTAAGCATGTTATTTCCCTTGGCAGGGATTCCACGGTAGTACCTCGTTAGCAAGGCGAAGAAGATGCAGCCAAAGGTGGAGATTGTTGGGCCATAAATTGTTGACTTAGCATCTGTTTAAGGCCATAAGCCTACATGCCCCTTTAAACCCAATGTCTTGTGCATCCTCTGATCAGTTTATTACCCTGTCTGTATATAATAGCTATTTTTCCCTTTCAACTGCTTGATCCTTAATTATTTTCTTATGGACCATAAGCCTTTACCTACTTTTCTCCTCTCTCTTAAAACCCAGAAATATCTCTTACTTCCATTATCCGATTCTTAAGATGGCCATTTTTTGGCAACTACGAACGGTAATTCTGTTGGAGATTTGTTGATTTTATTAAGCGGTTGAAGACTGAGACTATATAAGGAGGTGTAGATCTCGGGGATTTAGTGCGGGTAATTTCGTCTCCTCTCTGGTTTTATCTTTGGCTTTCTTTCAGATTATTGATCTGTTTTTGAGGTTTATGTGAGGCTTGTTATTATATCTCTGTTAATTTGGTTTTAGCATTCAGAATCCAGGGTTTCTGGTTTGTGCTAGTTGAGATTCAAGATTGTTCTTGGCCTAAAAATCATGTACTGCCTTTGTTCCTTTTTTGCCGTTGATGAGATGCTGCCGGAATCCTTGCCCGTAGATGTACTCGTAAATTCAGTAAACTGAATTTACGGTGGACTATGTAAAATATCTGTGTTATTTGTTCTTTTGGCTTGATGCTTGTTTGATTAAATTTCAATTTTTAAAGAATAGGAAAAATCTGAAAGAATAAGTTCTGAATCTTAAAGATTGATAAATCAAGGAATAAATCCCTACAGTAGTAAAGGTAGAGTGGTTTCTTTTTAGCACTAATATAAATAGGTGATGTTTTTGTAATTGAAAATACACACTTAAAAACTAGAAGCCACTATTGAAAGAAGAATTAAGTTGTTATTTTGGTTCTTTGTCCATCAAAAGGAATCATAAAGGTGAAAGATTTAAGGGAGAAGAATATCAAGTTAACCACCCTAGCGTGGATCAGGGCAATTTCTTATTCTTACATAAGAATATAAACTTATGGATTGAATCAATTCAAACCTAGAGATGAATTTATAATAGAAATTATCAACATATGGAAGAAATTATTTTACATTTGATTCCCAGAAATGGAATGAAAAAATAATTAAAGTAAAGAAAATGTAATAAATTGTTCTAATTTGACTTCAGGAAGTTAGCAAACTGCCACACTGTAATAGAAAAAATTAAACTTTCAAGTTTCAATAAATTATTCATGTCAAAATGTGTTGAAGTATAAACAAAAGGCTCTACTGTGGGCAGTTTGGGATTGTTTTCCCATGTTGCTTACTTTGAAAACTCCATTTTCAAGCTTTTCCGATAAGCAACATATTTGATTTTTGAAAAAGCAAGTCAGACAATTGCTAATTAATTAGTATGATGTGTTCTTCAAAGCCAAAATATATAGTTCTATTCAAAGTTTATGAGAGCAACTCGTTTTGACAGCCAGACCCGGCCCAGACAATTTGGGTGAAAAATATTTAATTAGTAACATAAGACCCTCAACAAAAAATAATGTATTACTTTTTGTAAAAACTAGGAATTGAACCTTTGACCTCCGACAATTTTAATAAGTCCTTTACCAACTCTACTAACATTAATTTATGTGTATTTTCATCTTTTAAATAATAACAACTAATTCTTTAAACAAAAAAAAATTTTTGGGCCCCTTCTAGCTATGGGCCTAGGCGGTTGCACTCGTCGCCCACCCTAGGGTCGGGCCTGTTGATAGCAACTTAATAAACAATGTCAAAGTGGCCCTATATGTGTTTAAAAAATATATAGTTCTATTCAAAGTTTGAGAGGGCAACTCATTTTGACAGCAGCTTAGTACACAATCACAAACTGGCCCTATACGTGTTCAAAAATATCGAACAATATAAATATCTTGCTGAACAATTTACATACGTGACAAAATCTGATTGCTTAGGTTTGACGATGAATTTCATGCTTCATATTCCAAATATTCACCGCCTGAAATGGAAGTTTACCATACTTTATAAATACTACCAAAAAATTGTTCCATTTTCATTTTTATTTTTTTTTTACTCTTCCATAGATTTGTTATTGTTGACAAGTTAACAAAAATGCTAAGCAGAAGGGTTTAAACTTGAGTTGTAGGCCTAAAACATGGAAGAGATTTGGGTTTGTGGGAGCAAAGAGGTTTCAAAGAGAGGATTAAGAATGATGATGCTGAAATTGCGGAGTCAGAGGTAGGTGTTGTTGCAGCTGACGACCGCCGATACTCAAAAATTGGGGCAGAAATACATCGAGAAGGAGGGCATGCAGTCGATGCAGCCGTTGCAACTGCATTGTGTGTCGGTGTTGTTAATCCGATGTCAAGTGGAATTGGGGGAGACGCATTTATGGTTGTCAAGTCTTCTTCTACTCTCAAAGGTCAAGCTTTCGGTATGAGGGAATCAGCTCCTTTAGCCACTTCATAGGACAATACTTCTCTAATTCTCTTTTAACTTAAGGCTTAATGCATTAGTGTCTCTTTTAACTTTGCTTTAAACACATGTATGCCCTCCGAACTTTTAGTTGTTTCAAATACTATCTGAACTTGGTTGGAGCGCACCTCTAAATCCCCAAATGATATGTGTTAACGTCTTCTGGAGAGAGAAAAATTAGAAAAATGACTTCTTTGAAAGTCAAAGCAACCGGAAATTGACTTGTGCCTTTCATGGGGCAAACAAAATTCTTGTGACGATTTGCAATTTGTTTTTCTATATCATTTTTTATAATGATTTGAAATTTTCTTTAATATAATTGTAACAAGCAGAATATGTGTGCGAGCAACATCGATGACAAGTATTCGGGGCCACTCTCGATCGGAGTTCCAGGCAAGATCGCTGGCCTTTATGAAGATTGGTTACAGCACGGCCGCTTCCCATGGAAAAAACTATTCCAACCTGCCATAAAACTCGCAAAAGACGGCTTCATTATCCTCCCTTATGTTGGGAAAGCCATAGCTAAATCTGCCAAAAAAATCATGGACGATCCTGGGTTTCGGGCGGTATTTGCACCGAATGGCAACTTGTTACAAACCGGTGATACATGCTACAATATAGAGCTAGCCAATAATCTCGAGGCAATCGCCGAAGAGGGCCCATAAGCCTTCTATAATGGCACTCTCGTCGAGAAATTAGTCGAGAATGTTAGAAAGGCGGGTGGATTGTTAACAATGGACAATCTCAAGAATTTCAAAGTGGATATAACCGATGCCATGACCGTTGATGCTATGGGTTATACCATTTATGGAATGCCGCCTCCTTCAAGCCGGACACTCGGGTTAGCAATGGTGGGGATTTCATCTTTTTCCTCTTCAATTTTTCGATAGCTTCTTTTTCTTATGTAGATTGAGTTTTTTGAATGAATTTTATTATGACACAGGTTTTGAACATTTTGGATAGCTATGGAACTCGAGATGCTGTAAAGGGAGATCTCGGTCTACATCGGTTAATCGAGGCATTGAAACACATGTTCGCTATTCGAATGAACTTGGCTGACCCGGGATTCGTAAACATAGATACTTATATTTCCCAAATGCTTTCCCTTCTTATGCTGCTAAAATTCGACAAAAAATAGTCGATAATACTACCTTTCCTCCCGAGAATTACATGGGAAGGTATTAGCTAAGCGATTTGACCAAAAATTTATTGCCTAATCATCATAGACTTGTAATTATGTAAAGCTATTAGTTAATAATCCCTGGATGGAGTCAGCTTAGGGATCAAGGAACTAGCCATTTCTGCATTGTTGATGCTGATCGAAATGTTGTATCGATGACTACGACGATAAATTACAATTTTGGGGCTGGAATTCTCTCTCCTTTGACTGGAATCGTACTTAATAACTAGATGAGCGATTTTTCTGTTCTGACTGAAATAACCCTCGACATGCTTCCCCCTGCAAGTGAATTATATTTAATACAAGAAGAGACCTTTGTCTTCTATGGCCCCTATAATTGTCACCACGGTGCGGCTTATACTGTTTTATGGTTTTTTTTTTACCGAAAGTAAGAAATGGGTCGTTAATTTGTTGTATGATCGATGCAGGATGATCAGGTGGTAGGGGTGTTAGGTGGTAGTGGAGGAATGGAAATTATTCCAGCGGTAGTACAAGTTTTTGTTAACCATTTTGTGTTGGGGATTGTGATAGACATTATATTATGTAAATAATAGGATAGACATTTTTCCTATTTTATATATTTCCTTTGTTGTATATTCTTATATTGTATTATTGTAGGGTATTATTAATAGAAAAAGCCTCATCACAAGTTACTGTGATTGAGATTCCAAAACCCTAAACAGTCTCTCAAGGTAGCAGAGCCAATTTAGGCAAAACTGCCGCATGTTCTGTTCTTTCGGCCTCCTTTTATTTTTCCAAACAACATGACTTCCTCTCCGACGTCATCCACCACAACTGCTGCTCCTATTTCCTCGATTTCTACTTCTTCAGAAACTACCACCGCCATCAGTACAACAATATAAATCAACTGTCTCTTAAACTTGATTCTGGTAACCATATATTATGGAAGACTTTAATTGTCCCGATGCTAGCGGGTTGTGATTTCATTAAATTCATTGATGGTACAAGTGCTATTCCTGCCGAAAGATTGGCAGATAACTCGCTAAATCCTGTATTTCTAACCTGGCGACGCCAAGATCAACAGGTTCTCAGCTGGATTTTGGACTCAATCTCGCCTTCAATTCTCCCTCAGGTCGTGGGTGTTAGGTCAGCTTGTAAAGCCTGGACTAAATTGGAGACTACGTATGCATTTGGTTCTAGAGCTCAAGCTTGAGACCTTAAACAACAATTACACAATCTTAAGAAAGGTACCGAATCTATTACTGAATATATGCAGCGTGAGAAATTTATTTTCGATAGATTAATTTCTCTTCAATCTAATGTTTTGAATGAGGATTTGGTGGATGCTATACGTGATGGATTGAGTGGGAAAAATAGTGTTTATCGTGATTTTTGAAGGTCACTAGAAGCTCGTATGACAGCGGTGTCGTATGATGATCTTTTTGGTCTTTTATTAATTGAGGAAAGACAACTTCGTTAGGTTAAGAGCCCAATTGAGGATTTGAATCATGTCTCGGCTCACATAACTCGAGCACCGAACACTGCTGGTCGTGGTAGGGGGCACGGTAGGCACCAATCTGCTCATTACCGCCTGTTGGAAATTAAAACACTCAAACAAACAACTTTTATTAAACTCAAATATTACAAGAATACTCTCACTCAAAATACAATACTACAACTCACTCTTTACTTCTTTTCTCTCTAAAGAAGTTCTTATTTTTGTTGATGAAAAACAACTAAAGAACTCCCCTATTTATAGGTGAATTGTACAACTCCTAACTCCCAACTCCCAACTCCCAACTCTCACAATTATTAACTAACACAATTACTTACCACCACCTCCAACTAATACAATTAATAGCCAACTTATTTAGTTAATTTAATGGCCTCCAAATTGGTTGTAGTTAATAGCCTCCAATTTGGTTATCACACACAAAAATCTACATACTTAAAATACCTAAATAAATTTACTACATTTTGGATTTGTGGGCTTGGACTCCAATTGATTGGATTTGGATTTTGGGTTTCCATTGATAAGGATCAAGTTTATAATCCAACACCCCCCTTTAAACTTGATCTTGTCATTCCGAGTGAGCTTCTCAATCTGACGTAGTTTTCGCTTGAGAGCGGCTTAGTGAATATATCCGCAATTTGATCTTGTGTCTTCACGTATTCAACTTGTACTTCCTTTCTTGCAACACACTCTCTTATGTAATGGTAGCGGATGTCGATGTGTTTGCTTCGATCATGGAATACAGGATTCTTTGTCAAGGCAATGGCTGACTTGTTGTCAACACGGATCTCAGTCGGCTCTTCTTGCATTAACCCAATCTCCTTCAATAAATTTCTAAGCCAAATTGCATGACATACGCACGAGGTTGCTGCAACATATTCTGCTTCACAAGTAGACAAAGTTACAATCGGTTGTTTCTTTGACATCCATGTGAAAGCAGTGTCTCCCATGAAAAACACGAATCCACTAGTGCTTCTTCGGTTATCTACGTCTCCACCCCAATCGCTATCGCTATATCCAACAAGCTTGTAATCATTAGATACCGAATAAAACAAGCCAAAGTCTGTTGTACCTTTCAAATAGCGAAGAATTCTCTTAGCGGCTTTGAAATGGGTGGTTGTTGGTGACTCCATATAGCGGCTTACTAATCCGACTGAATGAAGGATATCTGGCCTCGTGCATGTAAGATAGCGTAGACTTCCAACCAAACTTTTGAAAAATGTTGGATCTACACTTTCCCCTTCTTCATGTTTGGACATCTTAATCCCGTACTCCATTGGTGTGCTTATCGGCTTGCAGTTATCCATCTTGAACTTTTTCAAGATCTCCTTCGCATAGCTTTCTTGTGAAATGAATATTCCATCCTTTTGTTGCTTTACTTCTATGCCGAGGTAGTGCGCCATGAGCCCCATCTCAAACTCCTTCGTCATCACTTTCTTGAATTCATCGAACATTCTTTGGTTGCTTCCAGTGAATATCAAATCGTCCACGTAGAGGCACACGATCAAAATATCTCCATCTTTGATCTTGATGTACAAAGCATGCTCAAAGGGGCATTTGTTGAAGCCATTTTCTCGGAAGTACTTGTCAATTCTGCTATTCCATGCCCTTGGTGCTTGTTTTAGCCCATAAAGGGCCTTCTTCAATTTCAACACCTTGTCGTCATGGCCTTTGACTTCATAACCTAGTGGTTGCTGGATGTAAACTTCTTCTTCAAGAACTCCATTTAGGAACGCCGATTTTACATCCATTTGATGAATACTCCACTTGTTTTGAGCCGCTAAAGAAATTATTAGTCTGATAGTTTCCAATCGAGCAACTGGAGCGAATACCTCATCGTAGTCAATTCCAGCCTTTTGACAATAGCCTTTTGCAACAAGCCTTGCCTTGTGTCTTTCGATCTCTCCCTTGGCATTCCGCTTTGTTTTGTACACCCATTTGACACCTATCGCCTTGTGTCCTTTAGGAAGTGAAGTGAGTTCCCATGTATCATTCTTCTCAATGGCCTTGATTTCTTCGTCCATAGCATCTCTCCACTTTTTCTCTTTTGCAGCTTCTTGAAATGTCACTGGCTCGCAGTCAACAAATAGACAAAATAATGTAAGATTGTCTAGTTGTTCAGTCACCACATAGAGTTCTCGAAGACTTCTCGTACGATGCACTTCTCTTTCATCTTCAGTCTCGCTTGAGGATGGGGATGATGATGATGATGATGATGATGACCTATCTCTATGAGTAGGAGAAGTTGGTGGAGTTGTGAGGCCTTGCTGAAGTTGTCTTGGTTGCTCAGGCGTTGTCGGCTCATATTCCTCAAATGGAGAAAAGTTGAAGTCTTCCGTTTGAGAATCAAAGTTCCATTCTCCTTCTTCATCAAATATCACATCTCAGCTGATCATAAATTTCTTCTCATTCGGATTGTATAGCTTATAGCCTTTTGAGCTTGAGTCATAACCAATGAAAATAAAACTTTTGCTTTTATCATCAAGCTTGGTTCGATTCTCATCTGGTACATGAACATGAGCTACACTCCCGAAGACTCGAAGATGGGAAATTCCGGGCTTTCTTCCACTCCATGCTTCTTGTGGTGTCTTTCCCCACACGCTTCTTATAGGAGAACGATTTAATAGGTAGACTGCACATGCCACTGCTTCGGCCCAAAACTCCTTGGGTAGTTTCTTGCTTTTGAGCATACTCCGTGCCATGTCAAGAATTGTTCTATTCTTCCTTTCTGCCACACCATTTTGTTGGGGGGATCTAGGAACCGTTAAGGGTCGACGGATTCCATGTGCTGCACAAAACTCGTTGAATTCATTGGATGTGAATTCTCCTCCTCGATCAGATCTCATGGCTTTGATCTTATGACCACTCTCCTTTTCCACAGCTGCTTTGAACTTCTGAAACACTCCAAAGACTTCTGATTTCTGCTTCAAGAAATATACCCATGTTTTTCTTGAGTAATCATCAATGAAAAGAAGGAAGTAGTTACTATTAGCGAGAGAACTTGGCTTGATAGGACCACACACGTTGGTATGGATGAGTTCGAGCAGTTTCTTGGCTCTATAGTCTGACTCCTTTGGAAAGCTTCTTTTGAATTGCTTCCCTTGTAAACATCCTTCGCACAATTGATCAGGATTGTTGATACATGGTAAGCCTCTAACCATTCCTTTCTTCGATAGTAGCTCTAATCCTCCGAAGTTGAGATGACCAAATCGAAGATGCCTTAGCCACGATGCGTCTTTGTAACATGCCTTCAAACACTTCGCAACATCATGTTGAATGTTCAAAGGAAACATTCGATTCTTTGACATTTGTACTTTAGCAATCAGATCTCCTTTGCCATCTCTTATTAAAAGACTACAATCTTTCATGTGAATATCATAGCCTTTTTCAAAGAGTTGGCCCAAACTTAGAATGTTGCACTTCATATTAGGCACATAGTAGACATTTGAAATTAATTGGTGGCTACCATCTTTAGCACGAAAGAGGATGTTACCTTTCCCCTTCACCGATATCTTGCTGTCATCTCCAAATGAGACATCGCCACTTACTCCTTCAGTCAGCTCCACGAATAAGCTTCTTTTTCCGCACATGTGGTTGCTTGCACCGGTGTCAAGATACCATGTGTTGTCTTGATGATCACTATTGTTGTTGTATGCTAATAATAGCGTTTCTTTCTCCTCAATCTTCTCCTCCACGAAATTTGCCTTCTCTACAACTTGATCATTTCGAGCTCTACATTCTGAAGCGTAATGCCCAAACTTTTGACAATTATAGCATCGGACTTGAGATTTGTCATACCTCGAGTTCGAATTTCCTTTTCCACAACCTTGCGTGGAGCTTTCTCCTTTCTCATAGTTGTTGTTGGAATTGTTATTGTAATTCCAACTCCATCCACGACCACGACTTCCTCCTCGTCCGCGGCCTCGTCCTCTGCCTCTGCCTCTGCCATGGTTGTTTCTACCATTGCCTTGGCCTTCACTCGTATCCTTAAGTTGTAACTTGAGGAGTTGCTCAGAGATACCTTGCTTCTTCTTATGCTTTTCTTCATAGGCTTGTAGTGATCCTTGAAGTTCTTCAATCGTCATCTCCTCCAAGTCTTTGGTTTCTTCAATCGTCACCATGATGTGCTCAAATTTGTGATCCAACGAGCGGAGTATCTTCTCTATTATTCTTACATCTTCTAACTTCTCACCGTTTCTTTTCAATTGATTAGAAACGACTGCTACTCTTGAAAAGTAGTTGGAGATAGACTCGGATGGTTTCATGTGCAAGGATTCAAACTCACCTCTTAGTGTTTGGAGACGTACCTTCTTCACCTTTTCGGCTCCTTTGTAAGAGATTTGTAGCTTCTCCCATGCTTGCTTGGAGGAAGTTGCACTTGAAATCTTTTCAAAACCGTCATCATCTAATGCTTGATAGATGAGGAAGAGAGCTTTCTTGTCTCTCTTTCGGGAATCCTTCAAAGTTGTAGCTTGATATGGCGTGAGAGAGGCTTCATTTTCGGGCTCCTTGAATCCTTTCTCTACGATATCCCAAACATCATGAGCACCGAGAAGAGCCTTCATCTTGATACTCCAATTGTCGTAGTTGTTGTTGTTGAGTGTTAGAACTTGAAAGGATGTCATGTTATTTGCCATCTTACTCAAATAGCTTTTCTAGACGTACAGGAGCTATTGCGACACTATCTAGAGTCTGCTGCCACACTTCTGGATTCTACTGCGACACTTCTGGAGTCTTTTGCAACACGCTGGACGTATTGCAACGCTTTTGGCAATCTATTGCGACACTTTCTGGGCTTTTTAGCTACTGCAACGCCTGGGCAGTTTCAACTCGATTTTTCCGCACTCGGAAAAAAAATCCTTTTCGGGAGGAGGACTCGAGATTTCAACCTAGCTCTGATACCACTTTGTTGGAAATTAAAACACTCAAACAAACAACTTTTATTAAACTCAAAAATATTACAAGAATACTCTCACTCAAAATACAATACTACAACTCACTCTTTACTTCTTTTCTCTCTAAAGAAGTTCTTATTTTTGTTGATGAAAAACAACTAAAGAACTCCCCTATTTATAGGTGAATTATACAACTCCCAACTCCCAACTCCCAACTCTCACAATTATTAACTAACACAATTACTTACCACCACCTCCAACTAATACAATTAATAGCCAACTTATTTAGTTAATTTAATGGCCTCCAAATTGGTTGTAGTTAATAGCCTCCAATTTGGTTATCACACACAAAAATCTACATACTTAAAATACCTAAATAAATTTACTACATTTTGGATTTGTGGGCTTGGACTCCAATTGATTGGATTTGGATTTTGGGTTTCCATTGATAAGGATCAAGTTTATAATCCAACGCCGTCCTCAAAATCCTTTTGGACCCCCCGGGCAATAGTGGGGTCACGGGTTGAATTATCATCATGGGCAGCAACAAAATAGCAACCGCCAGCATGTTCTAGGGTCCCCAAATTATTCCTCGGGTTTGCTACCTTCGCCGCCTACTCATGCACCTTTAACTCAATCAACCCTGATGGATGTTTCTTCTCTAGTTTGTCATAACTACAAGGGAATTGGCCATTATTCAAGACAATGTCCTGCACCTCAAATCAATACCCCTCGTACCTCGGCTGCTGCAAATTTTACCACCGTAGACCCTTCTGACCACTCTTGGATCATGGATAGTGGCGCTACACATCACCAAACCTCTGATTTCGGAAACTTGCTTATTCACTCCGAGTATTATGGCCCTGAAGAGGTCCCATTAGGTAATGGTTCGAAACTCCCTATTCATCATGTCGGATCGTCTTTTGTTCCTTCTACGTCATTAAAAATATATAAAGTTTTACATGTTCCTCAGTCTAATTCAAATTTGATATCAGTTGGTGCACTTACTAAAGCTAACAATGTTTCTGTTGAGTTCTTTAATGACTGTTTTGTTGTGAAGGACCTTCTTTCCAAACAAGTGATACTTCGCGGCCGGAATAAGGATGGCCTTTACACGTTGGCGTCCTCGTCTAGTCCTCCTGTTTGATCTCATGCTACATCCTTCACTACGTGGCACGAGCGGCTTGGGCATCCTTCCTTTCCAGTAGTTAGTCGGGTTCTTCGTCAGAATAATATTCAGTTTTTAGATCAGAAAATTAAGAGTCATTTATGTCCGGATTGTTCAGTTAATAAGAGTCATCGTTTACCTTTTCATGTTTCAGAATCTATTATTTTTGGACCTTTGGATTTAATTTGTTATGATGTATGGGGTCCTGCCCCAATTCAGTCACATGATGGTTACTCTTATTATGTTTTGTTATATGATCATTTCAGCAAATATAGTTGGATTTATTTTATGGAACACAAATCTGATGCTTTATCTATTTTTGTTCGCTTTCGTACCATAGTTGAGAAATTTTTTGACAGACCGATTAAATGTTTTCAGTCTGATGGGGGAGGGGAATTTAAGCCTATTCAAAAGTACCTTCAACAGCATGGCATTCAGTTTCGAATGTCGTGCCCATATACCCCTGAACAAAATGGGAATGCAGAAAGCAAACACCTTCATGTGGTTAAAACGGGTCTTGCTTTACTTCATCGTGCCAAGTTACCTATGCAGTTTTGGTCATATGCCTTTGACACCGCTACTTTTCTTATTAATCGTATGCCATCAAGTATCTTACATTTTAATTGGCCTTTTCATCGTTTATTTAATGATACTCCTGATTATTCTTCTTTACGTGTGTTTGGTTGCTTATGCTATCCCTGGTTGCATCTTTATTCATCAAATAAAATTGATTTTCGTTCACGTCATTGTATTTTCGTTGGCCATAGTCGAGTTTATAAAGGATATCGTTGTTTTGATCCTTCTCAAATAAATTTTTTGTCTCACGTGATGTCTTGTTCTATGAGCAGGTTTTTCCTTATTCGGATATCGTGAAGCCCGCTATGCATGATCCTTTATTGGTAACAAATTTACCCACCGTGACATTTCAGCCAATTCCACCACCTAACATCCCAACAAAATCGAACCTACCAACTCTATTACAGCTCTCACCAATTTCAGCCCCACTCCTACCTACGCCACCAACTTCTCCATTACCTTTATTATCAAACCAGCTAGCCTCACCACCAAATTCTTCTCCACCACATAAAACTAAAGCCATTTCTGACCTTCATGCACAAACCGAACCGATTTCTCCCAGCCTTTCTCTTGTAGTTGACTTCCAATGAAGTGAACATTCCTTGGGTCAACAAGGTGTTTTTACTAGTACGGTACGATGTTTATCACGTGCATAAGCATACAAAAGTGGACTACGAGCCATGTACAAAAGCACTATTCAGGCCGATCCTACTTGTCATACGGAGGCCATGAAATTTTCCCATTGGCGTGAGGCCATGTCTGATGAATATTCTGCTCTTATACGTAATGGGATGTGGGAGCTTGTTCCTTCTCATATGGTGACAAATGTCATTGCGTGCGAATTGGTGTTTAAAACTAAATTAAAAGCTGATGGTATAGTTGATCGGTACAAAGCATGTCTAGTTACTAAAGGCTTTCATCAACGACCAGGTATGGATTTCAATGATACCTTTAGTCTAGTTATTAAACCTGTTACCATTCAGCTTCTTCTTTCGCTAGCTATGAGTCATTCGTAGTTCATTAATCATTTAGATGTGTCGAATGCAGTTTTACATGGTGATCTTGACACACCAGTATATATGGTGCAACCGCCTAGTTTTACAGATAAAAATTGCCCCAACTATGTTTGTCGACTTCATAAATCTCTCTATAGCCTAAAACAGTCGCCACGCATGTGGCATCACAAGCTTACTCAATCCTTGCAAGATTATGGTTTTAAAAGCTCACGGGCATATGTGTCGTTACATTATCTTCATCGTGGTTCTTGCATTTTGTTTTGTTTGATTTATGTCGATGATATCTTGGTTCTTGGGAATGATAGTCGGCAAGCATTGCACTTGTTTTAATTTATGCAATCTCGATTTGCCATAAAGGGCTTGGGGCAGGTGAAATATTTTTTGGGCATTGAATTTTCTCGTTCAAATAGGAGGTTATTTTTGTCTCAAAAGAAGTATATGCATGATCTTTTGGCTAGGGCAAATATTGTGGTGGCCAAGCTAGTTTACACACCCGCTGCTAGTGTCAAAATCACTAGTGTTGATTTGGAGAATCACTCGGATGTTACACATTACCATAGCTTAGTGGGTGGACTTCAATATTTGACTATCACACGTCCCGATATTGCATTCTCGATCACTAAGGTTGCACAATCTATGAAAACACCAATGTTAGCTAGTTGGAAAGCCTTTAAGCGTATTTGCGGTATCTTTAAGGTACATTGGGACACCGGTTACATTACAGCAGACAAAGTGGAGTTCATTTGTATTGTTTTTCTGATTTTGACTGGGGTGGCGATGCCACGGATCGTCGTTCCACCATGAGTTACTATATTTTCCATGGGACGACCTGATTTCTTGGACGTCAAGGACACAACGTATAATCTCCAGGTCTTCAACTAAGGCTGAATATAGGGTAGTCGCTAATACTACCTCCGTATTGGCATGGACTGAGTTACTTTTATAAGAGATTGGTTTTCCAGTTGCCTAACCCCTGACTCTTTTGTGTGATAATCTTAGTACAACTTATTTGACAGCAAATCCAATCTTCCATTCTCGCACGAAGCACCTTGAGTTGGACTTCCACTTTGTACGAGAGCGCATTGCTTCTAAAGCGCTTAGTGTTTGCCATATTTCAACGAAAGATCAAGTTGCGGATGCCCTTATAAAACCTCTTTTTTATCAACGCTTCCTTCTTCTACGAGATAAGTTGGCTGTGGTTCACCACCCCACCCAATATCCAAGGGGGGGAGGGGTGATAGACATTATATTATGTAAATAATATGATAAACATTTTTCCTATTTTATGAATTTCCTTTGTTGTATATTACTATATTGTATTATTGTAAAGTATTATTAATAGACAAAGACTCATCACAAGTTACTGTGATTGAGTTTCCAAAACCCTAAACAGTCTCTCAGATTGAACCTTTAACTACAGTTCAAAGAGCAAGGATCTACCACAAGGTTTTCGAGTTAAATATTTTTTTGCTTAATGCATCAGTAACCTAATGCCTCCGTGAACAATTCAGAGTGACCCTGTAGTTCCTCAACCTTCAAAAAGTGCGTCAATTTGCTCCATGAAGGCTACATGTTAGCTAATGAATGATTTGACTCTATAAAGTCATCATTTTTCTAATTTTTGCTCCCCAAATAGAAGCTGACATGTGGCATTTGAGGAGTAAAATGACTCACTTTTTTAAAATCAACCGAGTTATGGGGTCACGTTGGTTTAGGGGGGCAGTAGGTTTTTTTCGACAAGTTAAGGTACCTACTAATGCATTGAGCCTTTAAACTACGAAGAGACTATTGACTCATCCTTGCTTTTGTGCAGTTAATCCCGAACACCGTAAGGTACAAGAACTGGACTATTATTAATGGCGATCATATAGAACTTGCTGAGGAAACAAAGACGCCGTTGAGGGAGAAAGGGCATGAATTGAAGGCAATGTAAGGTGGTGCTATTATGTGACTTGTAGTTTAAAACCTCAAAAACCTAGTCGTTAAGGACAAAGAAAATGGGAGAGATTCTTATGGAAACCAAATTTTGCATGGAATGCTTATTGCAGTAAGTGATTCTACAAAAGATGGGAGACCAGCTATTGAATAATTTAACCAAATGAGGGATATTGGCAGAATCCAGGGGCAGACCTACACTCAGAGGGAAGGTGGCCCAGGCCTCCCCTGACATTAGAATATAACATATAACATTAGTAATTTTGCATGATAAGTGGTTTGGATGAGTTGGTAGAGCTGTAATGTACCTCTTTTAAAGTGGCTGGAATTAAATTCTACCTCCCTGCACTCCATTTTGTTGAGTTTTTTTTTTTACTTTATAATTTGTCTTCCTATCTTTTTTTATACTTTTTTTTGAAAAACCCTTGGAGAGACAGTGTATCTCTCCAGCGGCTAAAAGATTGGAGTGGGTGAAAATTTCGGGGCAGAGTACCCAACTAGGTTGGTTCCTCTGCTTACCTTCAAAACACCCACCCCGCTTTTATTAATAATGGTTCTCGAAACAAGAACCAAAAGTACATCAAAGTTACATAATAAGAATCCTCGGGTCCGTAAACAAATCAGAAACCGAAAGGCTAACATTGCGCTTATAGGAATGAAAAAGAAACCAACAAAAATTGATACTCGCAATTAAAATATCCCCATCGTCAGTTTCATCTCGAAAAATCTTCTTGTTGCGGCGCTTCCAGAGATTCCATGATATAATGAACCAGAGAGACCTACCAAATTCACGGGAGATTCCAGGTTTGAAGAATGTGCACCATAACAGAAGGAAGTTGTAACTATCATTCGGCATCACAACCTGAATATCCAGCCACCGGAATGCATCTCTCCAAATCTGATAATTCGCGTGACATAAAAAGAGGCTATGTTCCAAAGATTCAGGTAGTGGACAGAACGGACAACCGGCGCTAGTTAACGTACGATATCCCCTCTGGAAAAGGAACTCATGTATCGGTAACCTATTGTGAAAGACCAACCAGCCAAAATTTTTTATCTTGGGGAGCATGTGGGAGGACCAAATGAGTGTAAAGTCTCTCAATGGATTCGGCCATAATCGTTGTTGATAATATCCATGATAAAAGGATGCTGCTGAATATTTTTTCTGAACTCCAATGTCCCATAGGAAGCAATCTTTTCTCAGGAAGAAGGTGGGGCTGTTTACGGTTTCCTGGTCTTGGAAGAGCGTTGGGCATGAAATTGATATCCAGGTTTTCAGTTCATTGCATCGTTGTTGGTTCGTAATGCGGAGGCTTCTTTTCCAAAAGGGGCGGGTTTGGGAATGATTGGAAAAAATATGACTACACCCTTCGAAAATGGTTGAGAATTTCCTATTGCAAATCGCAAATAAGTCGGGGTAGAGTGATTTGATTGGAGTGTTCGAGGTCCAGTTATCGTGCCAGAACAACCCGTTTTGACCATCTCCCACTTGAACACGCACCTGTGATGAGAAGAAGGACCAAATTCTCTCCTTTTTAAAGCAACATTTTATAATTCCACGCCATAATGGAGAGACAAGCTTGGAGTCGAGAAGAGTCATTTCATGCCACGAACTAATCCCGTAACGCCGAACACAGTACATTGACCACAAGGAGTCATCATTGCGGTCTCCCATTTTCCAAATCCATTTAAAGAGTAGGCTGGAGTTAAGAAGATTTAGTTCCCGAATTGCCAATCCCCCAAGGTGATATGGTAAGTTGATCGTAACCCAGCTTACTTTGCATATGCCATTGATCGAAGAGTCGCCTCGCCACAAAAAATTGCGCATTAATTGATTTAGTGAAGAAGATACAGAGCAAGGCATGTAGAAGATTGACATTAAATAAATGGGAAGGGAAGAAAGTACCGTTTTGATAAGTATGGTACGTCCAGCATATGATAGACAATTTCCTTTCCAATTTGCCAAACGAGACTTGAATTTGGCGATCAAAGGATCCCAATTGGAGATATGTGGCTGTTTAATACATAGTGGTGTACCTAAGTATCTTATCGGAAAGTTGTCCACTCGGCATCCCAATTGAGCTGCATAGGAGGCCAAGGAGGCTTTATTGACGTGGATTCCCATAATCGCACTCTTGTGGTAGTTGATACGCAATCCTGAGATTAGTTCGAAACACCTTAGGATCCGGATGAAACTGGGAATTATGGATTCTTCTGCTGGAAGGAAGCAAATCGTATCATCAGCGAACTGTAACAAAGAGATATCTGGAAGGGATTCCTCCAAACGAAATCCAGGTAGCACGCCTACTTGAATGCTACGATCTATAAGCTGTTTTAGGCCCTCCACTGCTAACACAAAAATAAAAGGCGATAAAGGGTCTCCTTGTTTGACCCCCCTACGGATGTGAATAGGAGGGCTTGGTGAGCCATTGATTAGAATCGAAGTAGTGGATTTTTTCCTGCTATTTGATAACCATGAAATCCATTTCGGATCATAACCCATCCTTGGGAGAACCGAGTCAATATAAGTCCAAGAAATGCTATCAAAAGCTTTGTGAAAGTCTAGTTTCAGCACCACACATGGTTCCCTTTTAATGTGGAGGTCATGAATTACCTCGGAAGCCACAAAAGAACACTCATGAATGCTTCTACCTTTGATGAAAGCAAACTGGTTATTTGAGATAAGAGACGGTAGAACAGCCTGAAGACGAATCGATAGCAATTTCGCAATAATTTTATAGATACCATGGATGAGCGAGATAGGTCTAAAGTTGTTCAAAGAACAAGAACCTGGGATTTTAGGTATTAGCACCGTGAAGGATGTCTTGACCGAATCAGGTAGCTGAGATGTAGCATAAAAACGATCCAAAACTTGCAGTAATTCGGGTTTTAAGTCGTCCCAGAACCTTTTGTAGAAGAAAAAATTGAAGCCATCTGGTCCCGGCGCTTTATTTTCCCCACACGCACATATACTATTCCAAATTTCCTCAGCCCGAAAAGGGGCGATAAGAGCTGCGTTTTGTTGCAAAGTAACAGCGTTGAAACGTAACTTTCTAAGAGAGAATGGCGTTATAGGGGCAGCCTTGAATAATTGGGCGTAATAGCTGCAAATAGTGTCTGAAATGACCTTCAAGTCCGTAACAATTACTCCCTCGATGTCCAGTTGCGATATATGGTTGTTGCGAGATCGGGCTGAAGCGGTGCGGTGGAAAAACGATGTATTATTATCACCCAATAGCGTCCAATTCACCCTTGATTGTTGGTGCCGTAATTTTTCCAAAGAAGCCCTCTTTTCCTGAAGGAGAGAGCGATTACGATTTAGTTCTGAATTTTGAGTTGAGGTGAGCGGTCGAGGAACACTACTCGATGTAAGGGCCAATATAGTTTCCTCTAAATCACCAATCTTTCTCTGTAGGTTTCCAAAATTTTCCGAGTGCCAAGGGCTGATTGCATGACCCAACTTTGTCAATTTATAAGATAGGTCTTTGTGAGCATAGGATTGACAAATGAGGTGCCATTTATTACGAATGAAAGGCAAAAAATCTGCCTTATCCCACCACATGTTTAACGATCTAAAGGGTCTTGGGCCGGCTGAGTGAGCAACGAAGGAGCGTAATAAAATCGGTAAATGATCAGATAGGGTGGTGTCCACCGTTGATATGGATAAGTTAGGCCATAACTGCAGTATCCCATTCGAGGCTAGAACACGATCAATACGAGAGAATGAAACTCTATTAGACCAAGTATAATCACGGCCGTGTAGGGGTAGATCATGGAGTTCAGATTCCAATACAAAGTCTTGAAAAGCCGACATGGAAGGGTAGGGGCGATCGTTTGCCCTTTCCGATACATGTAATACCTCATTAAAATCACCACAAATCAAGATCATCTGAAAGTCTCGAATAATCGGGATAAGTTCCTGCCATAAATCATATCTATCCATATGATTTATTGGGGCGTAGAGACTAAGAACGTGCAAATCTTGCTGCTAAAGGGGAAATTTAACTAACACCCATCGGGAAGTAGAATGGAGAACCGAAACCGAAAGCAACGAGGAGTTCCAAGAAAATAGGATGCCACCCGAAAGACCATTAGAGGGGATATGGTGATAAGCAAAGTCATTGTGCCCCCAGAACCGTTTGACCACTTGCTCAGAGATACTTTCTATCTTTGTTTCTAACATGACAAAAAATTGGAGATTGTGTTTACGAATGCAAGAAGAGACAAATTGCTGCTTTGCCCCGTTATTGACACCTCCTCTACAATTCCAACATAAAAAATCCATCGACATAATAGAAGAAAATAAATACCTTGATGAATGTGAACTAATCAGTTCACTAAATTATCCATAGCTGTCAGAACAGCTTGCTTATTTTTCTCCGAGAATATTCCTAGTTTTTTCCCCATTTCCATAGTCAGCTCTTTTTCGAGGGTCGGAGATGTCCTTGACTGAGATAAAATGATCACCCAATTCATATTAGAAATGTCAGGTCCTGACGAAGCTGAAGTAACAGGCTGGTTGGCTTCCGTCTGTGGGTTGACTAGCGTTACAGGTTGTTCGGCCTCCATTAAAGCTTCATGTGTAGCTGGGTTTGATTCCGGGACAACACTCAAATTATCATTTGATTGGTTTGGGAGGGGGATAATTCGGAGATTCGGGCTAATATAATCTGCAGTTTCCACTTCCTGGCAGCCGGAACTACGCGAGTCGTTGGAAGTGTCAAAAGAAGCATCGGATGGGATATCGGACGGGGCATCGGAAATTTCGGAATCATCATCTTGGTAATGTTCACAGCCAACACCTTATCTCAGATTAGTGTGAATGAGCACTTCTTTAGTATTCACCAACAGTTTGAAGGAGCGATTGGTTGTCCCAAAGGGGACCGAAACCAGGCAGGAAACCACATCCAGACGATCCGGGAAATCAAAATTGAAGTCTACAGAAATAACACGGCCAAAGGAGCTCGCTAAGTGTCTGATCAGCTCCTCTCGAATCAGAGTGGGGGGAATTCCTATAAAGTCCAAGTACATGATGCATTTTGCCGGTATAAAATCAGCCGGCAACAACTGCACATCCTTAAAAATATGCAGCATGACCTTCCATTCACCACCTACAAAATTTTTCATAGCCAGTATTGAATTAAACGAGACAATAACATTATCCTTGCCTACAGGGGCAGCAAAAGAAACATCAAAACCACGATCATGCAATAAATCAAAGGTGAGCCGAATATTCGAGATATTGATTAGAGTGACTAAGCATGACTTATCTTTCCAAGGGGCCACATTTGTAATAAAATCATGGCCCCTGGGTGAGTTCGCTGAGATTGAATTATGAGTGGCAAAAGAAGCCTCGTTTGGAACTTGTGATTCTGCCACAACTTTGGCATACGATCTATCTCCACGTAGTGATTCCCGGAAATCAACCCGTCGTTTAGGTATCTGTCCTGCTGATTTCTTGGGCTGATATTGTCGAGATGTTGGAGCTGCAGCCGAGTTCGTGAACTTGGCCTTGAAAGCGCGCACACGAATAATTCCAATGCTCACTGAGTTCAACCTGTGGAGCGTTTCCTGAACAGACATAGAGTCATCTACCGTAATGAAGCCGAAGTTAAGGTTCCTAACATTCTTTTTCCTAGCTACATAAACACGTCCCGAAATTCCATGCTTCTTGAAAACCCTGCTCATAGAATCTGCTCCATAGGAATTTGGGAAATTTTCAAAATAGAATCTGGTGGGGGCGGGTTCGGGGTTAGGGTTTGAGCGGTGGTTGAGGGCAGCCGCGTTGGGGTTAGGATTAAGGTTATGGTTTCGGCAGTGAGTCGCGGCGGGCTGGCGGCTATGACGATGGACAGCAGCCAGGCGATGGTGGCGGTAGGGTATGGAGAGGTTGGCTTGGCGAGGTTCAGAATTCCGGTGGGTACGGTTGGCGGGGAAGGAACGGAGGTTGGATCGGTTCTAGTGAATGCGGTGGCTGTCGGCGAAGGGGGGGTTGAATCGGTTGTAGTGATGGCGGTGGCTGTCAGCGAAGGGGGGGTTGGATCGATTGTAGTGGCGGCTGAGGTGGTTTGCGGTGTAGGAGAGGGTGCGGCGGTGGAGGCTAGGGTTTTTCTCCATATCATTCCCCTTTTATTTTTATTTTATTAACTTCAACATATAATTTATTCCCTTATTAGACAATACTTAAAAAGAATTTCCCATTCCATTGTACTGAGATTTTTTTTACTTTATAATTGTTGTCTTCCTATCTTTTTTATACTTATCATTCTCCTTTTATTTTTATTTTATTAACTTCAACATATTATTTATTTCCTTATCAGACAATACATAAAAAGAATTTCTCGTTCCATTTTATTAAGATTTTTTTACTTTATTATATAATTTAACATTGTAACATCGAGTATTTATTTTACTTGGTTCTTATTTATATGTAGGAAGATGTAGGTATTCCTCCGCTTCCACAACGACCAAGCAATCACGAACCACAATGTGGGAGCAAAATCTCTACCCGAGTCAGACAATACTTAAAAAGAATTTCCCATTTTAATATGTTGATGTAGGTATTCCTTCCTATCTTTTTTATACTTGTCATCCTCCTTTTATTTTTATTGTATTAACTGCAACATATAATTTATTCCCTTATCAGACAATACTGAAAAAGAATTTCCCATTCCATTTCATTGATATTTTTTTTTACTTTATAATTGTTGTCTTTCTATCTTTTTTATACTTATCATTCTCCTTTTATTTTTATTTTATTAACTTCAACATATAATTTTTTCCCTTATCAGACAATACTTAAATCGAATTTCCCATCGATATCGGCCCCCCCCGATTCCCAGTCTAGGTCCGCCCCTGGCAGAATCCACATTTTAGTACGTGAAAATCTATACATATAGCTTGTGAATAGTAGACTACTAGAGTTAAAATCTTGGACAAATATATCTTCACCCGTCTAAACTTGGCCTAAATGACCGACTGCCTCCACGAAATTTTCAAAGTTTCTCTGAGCTCCTTGAATTTAGCAAAATCACACTAATTGACCCACGTGTCAATTTCTATTCAGTTTTGCTTTTCAAAGATGTCAAGTTCCTTATTTTTCTCTCACCAATAAGAAGCTAACATGTGGCGGTTGGGGTCGGGGGGCAAACTGATCCACTTTTGCCAAGTTCAGGGGGCTAGGAGGAGAAACTTTAACCTAAAATCTTTGTACTTGTACACATTTGATATGTAAATTAACAGACTTAGAAGATACATCATATATCATTTGATGTTCAAGAAATGGAGTTCAGCTCATCAAGTTAAGCAGAAAACTTAAATCTGTACAGGGCTAAAATTTCCAAATATATGAACCAAAATCACAAGGTCTTCATTTTACCAAAGGAAGAATATTTATGCATTTCCAAGTTCATTACATAGAGCAACAACATGAATAAAATGCAAATTCATGCGAAAAGTGAAATAAACGAGTGTATTGATTTACTCCAATTTTTTCATGATGTTTTATCCATCACCTGTATAGGGGCTAGGATATTAGCTTTGCTTGTTTTAATAACGCAGCCAATCATGACGATCTCCTCTAGGATAAAACGTGCCTTTTCTAAATGGAACATGATGTCTAACTCACATTGCCGAAATGGCGGTCCACAGGCCAGAAACGGACATTTCAGAGTCAAATCAAATATAGCGCTAATATTGTGTTCAAAACACAAGGAATTTGGAGGCACAGGCAAGATTCCAGAAAGAAGACGTACCACATTGCCGAAATGGCGGTCCATTATTTCAACTACGAGATGTATGAATTCAAGAATCATAAGCTCATTCTGTAGAAAGCAAGAGAATAAAACTAAATACTATTAAATATTTAAGCTCAAGTTCAAGGTAACTATAAAGAACCTGGCAGGACTTGAATGTAAGCCATAAACCAAAAATTAAGGCCAACCACATCCTAAATCCCCTGAATTATTATGGATTTCAGAATCAACCCTGAAAACACATTGAGTACATATATCTTTCCACTTTGATAAAATTAGCTCCAAAGTTAACAATCAATACAATTACCAGTTTTGTGAAAAGTAGAAGACTTTTAAGTAGAGAGGTGGTATTTGAATCCTACTTCCAATGCAGAAATTCTATAACTATAAATGGCGCATTTGGTTCACGGAATGCCTATTCCATGTTAATATTTTAGTGTAATTGGATCAACTAGTTTGACCAATACGATCGTGAAATTTCACCGAACAAGTATGGAGAGTGCGGAGTGCACGCTTGTTTGGGTACTGTTTACGATTTGGGGGATCCGGGGGCAGCGCCCCCGGGTGCGGGGTTCGAGGGGCGGCAGCCCCTGGTAGGGTGTAGGGGCAGCGCCCCTAGGCAGGGTCCAAGGGGCGGCAGGGTCCGGGGGCAGCCCCCCGGGCTGGGGTCGAAAATGAATTTTTTATCCCTTAACCCACGCATCCTTTGGAACAATTCATCAGAAAATGAATTTTTGTCCGAAACAGTGTATCTGTTGGACACAACTGAATCTCGGAAGAAGCATGTCTTTTGGACATGGCTGCTACCCCAAACAACATGTCTGTTGACGTTTAGGCTATTTATTTCACCAAAACGATGTTGGCTAAGCACAGAAAAATTCGGTTGAAATTTCACTGCAAACAAATTCTTGTTCTTGATTCTCTTTCTGATTTTATCCGATTGAAAATTTGGTAAACCGGCCAAATAAATTTCACTCTGACAGTGTTTTTCGCGTCTTCAGAAATATCCAAGTAATCCCCGATTTCCAACATTCCGTGGAATAAAAGTATAAATGTATGGAAAGATATCAAATATGATGCACTATTTATCTAGAATCCGTCGACGCACGGAATAGTTTAACCTAGTTTATATGGCTAAAAATCATCAATGGTATATAAACTTTGCTCTAACTAACATAATGATACATAAACTTCAAAACTTGACATAATGGTGTATAAACTTCACATTTTACTAACATAATGGTTAAAATTACCATTTACCATTAAAAATTACCTTTTAAAAATTTATTTTCCTATTATACCCCTTTCTCCTTCCTAGTTCCAATTCATTAAAATTCACTCGACATTTTCCAACCAGGCAACTCATCACCATGTACAACCACCACCAAACTCCTCCTTTCCAAGACAACCTCTTTTAAATTTCAGTAAAATATAAAACTCAGCTCTGCAAATAATATATTTTAAGTAAAAAGAGCGTCAAAAAATGAAAAAACATGTCTCCATTAAAGGTCCAACACCACAAATATATAGATCATTATGCTCCTGTTGTCTTCCTCTTCACCCTTCTCCCTTTTTTTACCCTTGCTTTTCCCTATCGCCATAGCTTCTGTCTACATCTCCCAATTCACCAATTTCAAACTCATCCTATCGCATTTCTTTTAATTAACTCCCCCATCACATTCAATTCTATGCCCAAATTCCCTCTTTCTATATCCTCATATGACCTTTCAAAATTTTTCTTTTAGGCATTTTGATAATAAAAAACCATGATAACAGAGCTTGTTCTTGTGAATTTTAACTAACACATAAATAGAAAATGCTACTGTATTGTTGTTGTTCCTGTCATGGAAGCATCTCACCCAAAAGCTTAAGTTGACAGGTTAGGCCCAATTATAGTATTTATTTTATTCCTAACACTCCCCCGCATGCGAATGCCCCATAGACTTGAAGCGAGTACAACACAGACCCATTCCGCTATGTGTTGCAATATAATTCCACAAATGGAGCTGCCAAGATTCGAACCCTCAACCTTTAGGTCTAAGCTGCCCTGATATCAAGTCATGGAACCATCTCACCCAAAAGCTTAAGCTGACAAGTTAGGCCCAATCACAGTATTTATGTTATTCCTAATAGTTCCTTGCACTTTGTTCTTTCTAGTGTTGTGATTCTCCCAATAATAAGCAAAGTATTAGCGTGATTGATTATTGAGTTTTGAACTCATTTGTCTCAAAAGATTCTAGTAAAGAGTTTGGCTAAGAGCAGCTTTTTTTTAAAAGCTTCATTTTCAAGCTTTTCTTAGAAGCAACAGATTTTATTTTGGAAAAAACAAATTAGACAGTTCCTAATTAATTAGTATGAAGGATTAAAATGTGTTGTTCAAATCCAAAATATAAAACTCTATTCAAAGTTTCTGAGAGCAACTTATTTTCACAATAGCTGAAAAAGCAATACCGAACTGGCTTAGGATGTGTATAGGATGTAATAGAGTAACAATTTAAAAGTTGCCCTTGCCCTTTTACCTTTTGTTATGTAAGATACTTCTTGAGTGCTCAACAAAGAAACATTTCTAGTAAAACAAAGAAAGTCGATGCTATCCGCACATTTTCATAAACAAAGAACGAAACAAGTGACTCATGGTACTGTGCTGAATGCTATGCTAAGTGGGATTGACTATATAGAGTCTCTCATGGCATAAAAACTATATGAAAAGCCAAATGTTCATTTATATCTAGCAAATACTTATCTTTCGAACTAGTTTTTGTCCAATTAATCTTAAATTTACCCGTACCTCTGCATTTACTTCTTATTCTTAGGTTCTCGGGTTTTCAAACCTGTGCATTATTAGTCACATAAGACATAACCATATCAACTTAGTCGTCATTCTCTTAATTCATCCTTAATATATTATAAATTAGGTCAAAAACTAATTTTGAATGCATACTGCTTTTGACATGTTTTCCATCTTTTTTTTCTCTCTTTTTTTTATTTTCATTTGATATAATAAATTGAGGGTAATTTATAAAAAAAAAGAATGTATAATTTTAATTAGATTATTTGCAGAGCTAGTTTTTTGTTCGACTGAAATTTACAGATTGCATTGGACCAAAGGAGTTTGGCGATGATTGTATAGGGTAGACTAGTGGGATAATTTTAGGCACTTAAGAAGGAAGGGGTATAATAGGAAAACAAAATTGTAAAAGGTAATTTTTAATAATAAACGGTAACTTTAACTATTGTGTTAGTAAAATGTGAAGTTCATACACCATTATGTCAAGTTTTGAAGTTCATGCACCGTTATGTTAGTAAATGCAAAGTTTATACACCATTGATGATTTTTACCCTGAAACTGTAAGATACTTTTTAAAAGTTTTATTGTTCCAACCTATACATTTCCGGAAGCATCCTGCATGCTTGCTTGCTTAGAAAGCAGATCTTGCCCGGCACCTTCAGCTATCACTATAACCATATGCCAGTCTTCTTTTAATCTCTTCTCTAAATATTGGAAAAGTCTACCTTCCCCTTCTAGATAAAAGGGTGATTCAGGAATTAAGCAACAATCCATATCTCGACTAGCAAGAGTAGCATACATGGCAATAAATCCTGCACAACATACAAAAAACATAAAATGTTTACAACTTTGTATTAGGAAGGCAAAAAACTAGGTTAAGTAGAACTGGTTCATCAATAAGTATAAAAAGAAGAATATGTTTGACATTGGAAAAGAAAGGCTTAACACATCGTTTGCCCCTGAACTTGGCACGAAAAGTCAGATGTCGTCTTGAACTTTCAAAAGTTTTAACTTGCTCGCTGAACTATGCAAAAGTGCACCAGTTTGCCCCCTCAATGCCATGTGTCAGCTTCTGATTAGTTTGACTCTTTAAAGATGTGCAATCAAGCAACAATCCACGTCTCGACTAGCAAGAGTAGCATACATGGCAATATATCCTGCACAATATACAAATAAACATAAAATCTTTACAACATCGTATCGGGAAGGGAAAAAACTGGGTTAAGTACGAAGCTATGAAGCACAGAAACTCCAGTCACATGTCGTTTCAGTGTTTTGGAAACAGAAATTCTGGGAAACCCCCTACGAAACGTTTTCGGGGGCAGTTTCCGCAATTAAAGAAAGTAGGAAACTCATTTCTTCAAATTCCGGAAACCGTTTCCTAAAAAATCCTTCAACCCTATGACTTAATTTTGGTTCATTCCAAAACTAAACTTCCTATGCATTTATTGCGTACGTCCCCAATTATATGTAATATTTATGAATTAGAATTTTTCAAATGATGGGTGACTTTAATGGGATGAATATGATTTGATAGGTGTCTATTTATAAATATTTATGGTAGAAATGTTTTGTAACTAATAAATACATGTTAAGTGTAGAGTATTTTAGTATTTCATTATTTTATATTAGAATGAAATTATATTCATGGAACTTTTGTACATTTTATATTTATATATATACCCCTATATATTTATTATTTACTCGTTTCCCTATAGTTTCTAAACTTATATTTTTTAGAAATGACGTTTTCCGGCATCTGTTTCTGTTTCCGTGCCTGTGCTACCTAGGTATGAAGAAGTGGTTCATCAATAAGTATAACAAGAAGTTAGAGTATCTTTAGTAAATAGTGGATTCCATGATTATGTGACATGTGAAATAGAAGCTCACATTGATGATATGTCAATAATTTAAAAAATAGACAATGTCTACAAAAAAAGAGTTACACTATATTGTCTATTTCATCTATAATTGTGTAATTAAATAATAAAAAATACCCAATTACAAGCTTATTTCAATGTTAAATATTAAAATATTAATTAATTTGATGAGTTGGTAGTCTATTTGATTGTCTACCTATAGAAGATCAAATATTCAATGTCCAACATTTATTGTGCCACATCATATAGAAAAGAGAAAATAGTCAAGCTAGTGTAGAACACTTTTTTAATCCGCTGTCTTTCTTTGCCTGTATGGTAAGATTATTGTTAGAATGGACTATCTACTAAAAATGCTCTTAGACCATAACCGCAAGCTCAAGCATTTTGAGACCAACAAGATACTGGCAATTACTTTGTTCAAGAAGTGACATGATTGAAATAAGCTAGGCAGAGTTACGTTTAATGCTGACTTAATTTGATCCAATAAATTTGCATGGAATGATGCAAGTCAAATACTTAGAATAATCAACCAGCTTTAATGAGCGTCTTAATTGATAAGCATTTGAAAGGCCAAAACATAATCTTTAACCCCTCCAACTTTGGCCAAAACATCTTATCAAAAAGTATGTAAAGAAAATGCTTTTTGAGAATATAAGATATTATTAAGAAGTCAATATCTTTGGTCTAATTTATTTGAGCAGTAAGTATTTCAAGAAGAATCCGGATTCAAAGAATCCACTGAATAACACTAAGAATGGAGTTTACGAGGAAGGTTGTGGTCTAGACAAAGTTAAGATTTCATGGGGACATGAAGACTATATGTACATGGTATAGAAACTAAATTTACATATTATTAACGACACTAATATAAAATTCATAATTATAATTAGAAATATCCTAAATTAATAGGACCTTCAATTTCACATTTAAAGTTTGCCAAGGCAAACGGATCAACTCTACCACCAGCTGCATTGTTCATTGTCCGATTTCATTCTTTCTATTGTAAATTAATTATTTTACCCTTAAATAGTGTTGATGTTTATCTAGTTAAAATGATAATTATTATTTATTGATTGTTGATGTTAATTTATTAAATAGCTCTCCACACTGTAATATCTCTAGGTAAGGGTTTCTTTGATATAATTATGCCATCGGTAGAGGTTTTACAAAAAGTTTGGTCTAAAGGAAACTAAATCCCAAACCGGGTATTACGCGTTTCTCTATTTTGGAAGGCTGGGGTTGATCCCTCAACAGTTAAACTGACCTCCTCTCAGGTTTGGGTGTGCCTTCATAATTTACCGTGGGAGTTCTGGGTCGTAGGCTTCTCACTAGTGTCACTGAAGGTATTGGAGTCCCCATCCGATTTGATCGAAATACTATAGATGGATAATTCGGACATTACGCTCGAATTCTTATTGACATTGGTTTATCAAAACCTGTCATGGTTCAAATTAGAGTGGATACGGCAGATGATATTTTCTGGGTGATGCTTGAGTATAAGAATATTCAGGATCTTTGCACGGTTTGTCACTCTTTTGGGCACACCGCGGCTGTTTGTAGGAGGATTTAGCCCCAAGAGAAACATACGGAGAAATCTAAAGTTGCGGTCCCCGGTAACAATAGGTCTATGGATAATACCAAGACTTGGAATAAAGTGAACAAGTGGGCTCCAAGCATGACAAGAAAGGAGGTTACTTTCCTGAAAAACCATATCGAATCGATATGGATAACTCGGGCCAAAGGTAAGGTAAGAAGGATACAGATAACTCAACTCAGGTTCAAACTAATAATCAAGAAAAGGTTGTGAATGCTGAGATTGAGGCGATGCTTTCGGAGGTGATTGAGGCTACGGCTATTGCGGTGATTGAGGTTGCGGCTAATGAGGTATTTAACAAGGAGCTGGGATATTTAAATCTCGGAGATAAGGAAACTGAAAAGCCAATTAATGGCCATATTACCGAAGTTTCTGATGATTCTAATCATCTTTCGAATGCTTCAGATGAGGTTGACCAAGAGGAATTTGAATCAGATTATTCACAACCTGAGAGAGGTGTCCCAGACTCTTGGACAGACTCTACAGAATGAGAAGAGGCAAAAATGAAAAACAAGGCCAAGCAGTTGACATTTGTTAGGCAAAGTTTTCCGTTCTCTTCCTGCGATGACAGTTTTCGGTGTGAGATGGAAGTGGGAGACAATATCCAACTCCCATGGAAACCAACGGTATCAGTTGCCATAAAAGAACATGCCAAGCGAGAGCGCAGGGAGCTAGCCAACCGGGAGCACAAACCTTCACAAAAGTTTTCTCCTTAGTTGATAGGTGTTTATTTTCTACCGTAATGGCTGTTTGACTTATTTTCTGTTTTCTTGTATTTTTTATTTTTCTTTTTCTTTTCTTTTATGTTGCTTTTTTATTTTTCTTTTTTAATAAATGGAGTCCGGATTCCCGTTCTCAACTTTTAATTAAAAAAAATAGCTCTCCACACTGGAGGAGCATACAAGCACCTAATGAACAAGGAGGATGAAGAGAACTTGAAGCAGCTACACATTTTTAAGTAATTTTCATTGAACCGAACTAATTTCTGTCGCACAATTTTAAAGTGTCACCTCTTTTTTGATTAAACAACATTTATGAATTAATTAATAATTTGCAGCTTTGGAGTTCTTCTTAGAGTTGATAAAATTACCCTTGAAGGGACTTATGGACACTTTGTTATGGTTCTGTGGATGTAGATATGTCTACTAATTTACCTAACACCATAGGTATCGCTAGGGAAGGATTTGAGTTTTGGATTAATGTTCTTTTTGGAAACCCACCTAAATTCTGCAAACTCTGCAGCTGGATAGGACATCAAGCCTATGACTGCATATGGAACAAGAAACTGCAGCCTAAAGCGGTTTGAAATCCGACGCAAAAAGTTAATAAACTTGAACGTCAGGTTAGAGTAGAACAAGGGAAGCCCAATCAGGAGCTTTTCCAATGGAGCAGGCCATGCCAACTTGCTCTTGAGAAGAGAAATAAATAAGTAGTCTTGACAAATCGTTTCTTTCAGAATATAGAGGACAGCCTTCAGAAATAAAAAAATTGTTTCTCCGGTTGAGAGTTAGGAACCTTGAGATGATGGTGAGTTCGATGATGACCAGTCCGTTGGGGAGCCAAATAACACTATTATTTAGGTGGAGGAGGAAGTTCATACTCCTTTGCAGCATGTCGAAGTTTAAAATCCTGATGGTATTAACTTAGAGGTGCAACTCATGGCGGGTAAAGCTGCTGGCCTGTCAGATGAATCGAATAGAATCAATGAGCAAATAGTCTTGGGCAGTGGCCATTCTTGGGCTGATATGGTTGAGGAAGAGGATAATCCTCCATGGCAACAAGTCAAGAACAAGAAGAAGCAATTTGCTAAGGAATCCTCATTGCAGTATATGCGACCGAACCTTGTCAGGTATACCTAACGACAGTTCTTTATTGGAACTGTAGGGGTTTCCATAATATGGAAACTCAACAATTTGTTTGGAACTTAGTTTTTGAGTTTAACCCTATTTTGCTTTGTTTAGCTATAACTATGGTTGATTGTAGTATGATTCCCTCTTGGTTTTGGAGGAAAATTGGGTGCGAGCTTGTTGCAGTTAATGACAAAGAATTACCTACTTTTTGGGTATTGAAGTCTGGTAGGGCTCTTGGGCCTATTTTGTTACGTACTATTTCAGATCAATATATCTCAGTGAGGATTGCTGATTATGATACGAACATTGGAGTGGTTTATGGTAGCATTCTCATTAATCATCGATCTACGCTGTGGGAGGCTGTTTCAAATGAGTCTAGGGCTGGTCATTGGGTTTGGCTTAGGGATTTCAATGCGGTTCTTGGTGCCCACGAGAAGTAAGGGAACGCGCCTAGTCCAAGAGCTTGTTGGGAGTACCGAGAGTGTATTGATGATGCAAATTTAGTGGAGGTGGAAACTTCGGGTCCATTTTTTACGTGGTATAATGGCCGTGCAGGGCGACAAAGAGTCAACTGTACACTTGATCGGGCTTTAGTCTAGTCTGATTTGAGCCCATTTGCTCCCCCTATCACTGCACCGTCTTAGCTAGGCATTTTTCTGATCATCATCATATCGTTTTTAAGTGTAATTTTGCTCGTAGACATGTGGCACGTTTCAGATTTCAATCCATGTGGATTTGTCACCACGGTTTAAAGGATGTGATTACGGAACTTTGGCGGGCAACAACTCTTTCGTTGCCACCGACCCAATTATTAATGCATAAGTTGAAGACTTTGCGGCCTATTTTGAGAACCCGGAATAGGAAGGTTTTTGGTCATTTTGATACTAATATTAGGCAGAGTAAAGAGTGGCTGCTTGATGTTCAAAATAGGATTGCCATGGATGGCGCTATTGAAGATTTGGTTCTAGAGGAATTCGAAGCTCACGCACAATTAGACCTTCATTTTTCTCAAAAGGAAACTTATTTGAAAGAGAAAAGTGGCATTCGTTGGTTTAAGGAGGGTGATCGTAATAGTAACTTCTTCTATACAAGCGCAAATGTCAAGAAGTCTTGGAATGGAATTCACTCCTTAGAAATTGATGGTGTAGTTTCCATTGATGCCGACTCAATCTCCAACCACATGATTGCATATTATAATGCTATTTTCAAAAAGGATCAGGAGGTTAGGCCTGATGTTGATTTGATTTCTTCCATTATCCCTCATGTTGTCACGGATCAGGAGAATTATATTTTAACTCAACGGCCTTCGGCTGAGCTTGTTAGGGCTACGGTTATGAGCATGAAAGGGGATAGTGCCCCTAGTGCTGATGATTTCAATGGAAATTTTTTCTACAAATTTTGTGATATCGTTGGTTATTATGTCTGTAATGCTGTCGCTCAATTTTTGAATTCGGTTTTTATGAATCCTAGCCTAAACTCGAATCTTATGATCTTAATCCCTAAGATGGAGGGAGCAATCCGAGCTGAGGAATTTAGGCCTATTATGATGAGCAATTTTGTTTTAAAATTGTTAATAAAATCTTGGCTAATAGGCTTGGCGATATTACTTCTCGCATTCTTACGACAAACCAATATGGTTTTATCAAGGGGCGGAACATTTATGAGGCCATTGTATTTCTTCAGAAAGGGTCAATTTGCTTAACAAAAAATGCTTTGGGGGTAATTTGGCAATGAAAGTGGATATTAGGAAAGCATTTGATACACTTGATTGGGATTTCTTAACCGCGGTCCTATCTAGTTTTGGCTTTTCCACTATTTTTATTTGTTGGGTCTGTAACATCCTTCAGTCAGCTCAGATTTCTCTTCTCACTGTTGCTGGGCCGAGAGGTTACTTTCAGTGCTCTAGGGGTGTGAGGCAAGGGGACCCTTTATCTCCGCTCTTGTTTTGCATTGCTGAGGATTTTCTTAGCCAATTTCTATTGATTCAGTCTCAGTGTGGTAATTTGACACAAATAAGGTATACCACTTCTATCATGTTCCCCTCTCATATTCTGTATGCTGATGACATATTATTATTTTGTAATGGATCCATTAAAAATATGAATGTTCTTAATTTGAAACCTATGGTGCGATTTCGAGTAAATGGGCTAGTTGGGATAAGTCATGTATTTTGGTTGGAAAGTCAGTGGTTCCACTAAGAGCTAATAGGTTGGCTAGCATAACTTGTACTGGACAAGGGGTTTTACCCTTTGTTTATCTTGGCTTCCCTTTGTTCTACGGTTCCCCTAGGGCTGTACACCTTAGGCCAATTCTTCATAGAATAATTGCCAAGTTCTCTAAATGGAAGGGAGACTCAATGTCTTTGGCTGGTCGCATCTTGCTTGTCCTATCAGTTATAAATAGGTCTCTTATGCACTCATTTGCTGCTTATAAATGGCCTCAATTGCTCTTAAATTCTCTCGCAAAAGCTGTGTGAAATTTTATCTGGAATGGTCGTGTGTATCAGAAAAACTTAGTCACTGCACCATGGAGGATTTATGTTCGACCACTGGCTTCGGGTGGTTTAGGGCTTAAAAAGTTAACCGACATTAACACTTCCATGCTAGCAAAGATGGCGTAGGGCCTAATTGCTAATAATGGTCTTTGCTTTGACACTTTACGCCAAAGGTTCCTTAAGAATGGGATTTCCGAGAGAGTGGGTTAGCAATTCTAGTATATGGAATTCGTGTTGGGGTTCTAGCTCAAATTGGTGCAAGGTAAAGTCTTGGCTCAAAAGCCCAAGATGTGGAGGCATATTTAAGCTTCTTTTTTGCTGGTCTTAGGATTTTTCATGAGAGAGAGTGCAGCCATTTTTGGAGAGAGAAAAGAAGAGAGGGAGAGCAAAATTTCCAGCTTCTTTCTACTCCGACCAGCTGTATTCCGTCGCCGATCTCCGCAGATCAGACCGTCAGATTGCCGTGAAATTTTGCCACAATGTTTCTGACATCCAACTCTTTCTTTTGACTATTGGGTTTTGTAATCAGACCATTGGATCAGATTTCGATGCGGGCAGAATATTCAGGAATGTTTGCTCACTTGTGGTTTTATGTATTTTCCTCATTTTATTTGGGTTCTTCTCATAATGTGGTGTTATTGGTGGGTTGCAAACTCTTATAAGACATTGTTGAGTTCTTTTCCCTCGACATATTAATAATAGAAGTAGGGTGGACTTCGTTATCGGTGCCGTGGTTTTACTCTTCACATCGGAGAGGTTTCCACGTAAAAACTTTGGTGTTGTGTGGCTTGTTTATTTTCTTTGGATATTTGGTTGATTCTTGCCATTTCTTATTGATACTTGTTGTTGCTATTCCGCATTTGCAACTTTGAGTTTTTGGGGCCTTGTGCTCAACAAGTGGTATTAGAGCTGTTAAGATCAGTTTCGGGGTTAATATGGAGTCTGTTAGTAGTGGTTCCATGGTGAAGTTGACGTCAACCAATTATTCCATATCGCGACCCATGATGGAGGATATGTTATTTTATAAAGATTTATATGATCCAATAGATATAAGCACGACAGAGCTTGGTAGTTCTAAACCGGCCAAACTTGAGAAAATGGAAGATAAAGAATGGGAGAAGTTGAAGAGGAAGACTATGGGGACTATTAGACAGTGGATTGAAATAAGCATCTATAATCATGTTTCTAAAGATTCTGACCCGTTTGAGTTGTGGAAAAAACTAGAAGGTCGTTATGAGAGGAAGACATCTCTTAACAAGGCTTCGTTGATTCGAAAGCTTGTTAACTTGAAGTTGAAAAGTGGGAAGTCAGTGGCTGAGCATCTGAGTGACTTTCAAGATGTTATCAAAAAACTTACCACTATGAAGATTGTTCTTGATGATGAGTTGTAGGATTTGTTCTTATTGAGTTCGTTGCCCGATAGTGGGGAAACCCTTGTGGTGACTACTAGTAACTCAGCTCCGGATGGTGTTCTTTAATTAAAAGTGAAAGAAAGTATGTTTAATAAAGAGTTAAGAAGAAAGGAGATGGGAGTTGAAAATTCATAGGCCTTTGTTCTTGAGAATAGAGGAAGAGACAAGAGTAGAGGTCCAAAGTGGCATGGTAACTCGAGGGGCAGGTCCAAGTCCAGAGAGGGAAAGGAGACTAGAACATGCCATTATGGTGATAAGCCTGGTCATATCAAGAAGAATTCTTTCAAATGGAAGCATGAACAAAAGAAGGAATCGAATTCCCAATTAGGGGGAGATGACAGTGGTACTGCAGCAACCATAGTGAAGACTACTGAGGATACTAGTTTGCTTCGTGCAGTTTGTGAGTATCATCAGGTTGATGATTCAACTTCAGAGTGGCTTGTTGATACTGGAGCTTCTTATCATTGTGTTCCTCGGAAGGAATTTTTTTTAACTACAGAGCTGGCGACTATGGTAGTGTCAGAATGGGAAATGAGAGCTCAGTAAGGATTATTGGTATGGGTGATATCCGTGTGAAGACTGATGTTGAGTGCACGATGATATTGAAGAATTTGTGCCATATTCCTGATTTGCTCTTGAATTTATTAGCGGCAAGTGTTCTTGATCATGAAGGTTTCAGTTATACCTTCGGTGATGGCAAATGGAAGTTGTCCAAGGGTTCAATGACAGTTGCTCGAGGCAAGTTGTGTTGCTCATTGTGTAAGACATACTTTAGAGTATGTTATGGTGATATATATGCAGCTGAAGAGAAGAATTCTCCCAACTTGTGGCATCAAAGATTGGGACATATGACGGATAAAGGGATAAAGCACTTGGCAGGTAAATCCCTCATTCCTGTGGATAAAACTATTTCCATTGACCCTTGTGAGCATTGTTTGTAGGGAAACAAAATAGGGCTTTGTTTGCGAAAAAATCTGCAAAGAAGGAAGGTAAATTGGAGTTGGTTCACTCCGATGTTTGTGGTCCGTTAGATCTGGAGTCTATTGGTGGCAATTGGTATTTTGTCACATTTATTGATGATGTAACTTGAAAGACTTGGGTCTACTTGTTGAAGCAGAAAAGTTAAGTGTTTAAGACTTTTCAGAAGTTTCATGCCATGGTGGAAAGAGAGATTGGTGGAAAGTTGAAATGTCTCTGATCAGACAATGGTGGTGAGTATACCTCTAATGCATTTAAGGTTCATTGCTCACAGCATGGCATTAGACATGTGAGGAGAGTTCCAGGTACTCCATAACACAATGGTGTAGCTGAAAGGATGAATAGAACCATTATAGAGAGGGTGAGGTGTTTGCTAAGAATGTCTAATCTTCCTAATACATTCTGGGCTCAAGTAGTAAACACAGTGACTTATTTAATTAATCACTCTCCATTTATTTTTCTTGGTCTTGACATTCCAGAAAGGGCATGGAGGGGTAACAATCCCACTTATGCACATTTGAGAGTCTTTGGATGCAAGGCATTTATGCATGTGCCGAAAGAGGAGCGATCAAAGCTTGATTCTAAGACAAAACCATGCATTTTTGTTGGCAATGGTAATGAAGAGTATGGCTATAGAGTCTATCATTTAGAGAAGAAGGAAGTAGTGAGGAGCAGGGATATAGCATTCTTTGAGCACGAGAGAGGTGCTGAGTTTCTATGTAAAAGGTATAATTCTACCACAGAATCTTCTTTTGATACTACTGATGTTCCTCTTGTGTCTAGTCCTTCTTGTGTTGAGCAGCCAACAGGTGAGAATATTGAAGCAAGATCTGACAATGTTGAGGAACAACCGATTGGTGTTGATGATACACCAGAACTTGTTGATGCTGATACGCATGATTATGAGAATGTTCAATTTTATGATGCTCAATATGAAGAGGTTCATGAGCGGGGGGAGCCGTCAGCCCCACAGGATAAATAAGTAGAAGTTCAAAGATCATCTAGAGAAAGAAGGCCATCTATAAGATATCCAAGCTCAGAATTCATTTTTGTCACAGAAGATGGAGAACCTGAAAGCTTTCAGGAAGCATTATCTAATGAAGACAAAGGGTCTTGGTTGAATGCTATGAAAGAAGAGATAGTTTCCTTGAGGAAGAATGAGACTTATGAGTTGGTGAAGTGTCCAAAAGATAAGAAAATCTTGAAAAATAGGTGGATTTTCATGAACAAGAAAAATGCCGATCAGAGTGTGAAGCGGAAAGCTAGATTGGTGGTCAAGGGATGCAATTAGAAAAAGGGGATTGATTTTGATTAGATTTTCTCCCCAGTTATGAAGATGACTTCTATCAGAACTGTTTTGGGTTTAGCTACAAGTCTTGACTTGGAGTTGGAGCAGCTTGTTGTGAAAGTAGCTTTCTTGTATGGTGATTTGCAAGATGTTATCTACATGGAGAACCCAGAAGGATTTGAGGAAAAGGGAAAGGAAAAGTTTGTTTGTAAACTAAAGAAGAGTCTTTATGGGCTGAAGCAAGCACCAAGGCAGTGGTATCGAAAGTTTGATTCTTTCATGACAACCAACGGTTATAAGATGACATTGGTCGATCCTTGTGTGTATTTCAGACGGTTTCTAAATGATAAATTCATCATTCTTCTGTTGTATATAGATGATATGTTAATTGTTGGACATGATGCAGATATGATTTATGATTTGAAGAAGAGTTTGTCAGAATCATTTGTAATGAAAGATTTGGGTCTAGCTAAGTAGATTTTGGGCATAGAGATAGTTCGTGATAGAAAGGCTGGCAAGTTGTGGCTGTCACAAGAAAAGTATATTGAACGCGTGCTTGAAAGGTTCAATATGAAAGATGCCAAGCCAGTTAGTCAACCATTAGCGGCTCATTGCAGGTTGAGCAAAAGAACTTGTCCGAAAACGCAGGACGAGAAAGAAAGGATGTTGTCTGTTCCTTATTCCTCTACTGTTGGTTCTTTGATATATGTTATGGTTTGTACTAGGCCAGATATTGCCCAAGCTGTTAGATTTATCAGTCGATTTTTGTCCAATTCGGGTAAAGTTGAATGGGAAGCAGTGAAGTGGATATTTAGATACTTGCGTGGTACCTCAAAGCTTACTTTTGTGTTTTGGAGGTGGAAAACCGATTCTTGAAAGGTATATAGATGCTGACATAGCTGGTGATTTGGATGGAAGAAAGTCTACCTCAGGTTTTGTGTTTACATTTGCAGGGGGAGCTATTTCTTGGCAGTCTAAACTTCAAAAGTGTGTAGCATAATCTACTACAGAAGTAGAGTATGTAGCAGCTATGGAAGCATGTAAAGAGCTGATTTGACTAAAGAGATTCCTTCAGGAGCTGAGTTTGAAGCAAACACTAGTACAAAAAAGGTCATTGTGGACGGTTATTTTAGGCCTATTTGGACGGTTTCAAACCGTCCGTAAAGGTCACGACGCGATTGATCGGGCTTATTGCTGATAGTTTTGAACCATCCGTAATAAGGATCATTGCGGACAGTTTTTTAAGAAGAACCGTCCGCAATACACCGACAAAAATGGGCCCTGAACCGACTGGAAAGGTGCAACCCTATTGGCCCTTTTTGTACTAGTGAAAGCGAGTATGTAGTATTATGTGATAGTCAGAGTGCTATGGAACTGAGCAAGACTACCATATATCATTCTCGAACGAAGCACATTGATGTTAGATATCATTGGCTGTCGGATGTGATCGAGGAGAAAGAGTTTCTATTGAGGAAAGTCCGCACTGATAAGAATGGAGCGGACATGTTGACAAAGATTGTTCCCGGAAGCAAGTTGGAGTTTTGTTGCAAGTTCTCCGGGATGTCATTTCGATGATGCTGATGTTGCCCTATCCTCCCCGATTTGGGCTCGAGAGGGAGATTGTTGGGGTTCTAGCCCAAATTGGTGCAAGGTAAAGTCTTGGCCCAAAAGCCCGAGTTGTGGAGGCTTATTTAAGTTTTTTTTTTGTTGGTTTTAGGGTTTTTATGAGAGAGAGTGCAACCATTTTTGGAGAGAGAAAAGAAGAGAGGGAGAGCAAAATTTCCAGCTTCTTTCTATTCCGACCAGCTGTATTCCGTCGCCAATCTCCGGAGATCAGACCGTCGGATTGCCATGAAATTTTGCCACAATGTTTCTGACATTCAACTCTTTCTTTTGATAGTTGTGTTTGGTAATCGGATCGTTGGATCAGATTTCGGTGTGGGCCGAATATGGAGGAATGTTTGCTCACTTGAGGTTTCATGTATTTTCCTCATTTTATTTGGCTTCTTCTTGTATTGTGGTGTTGTTGGTGGGTTGCAAACTCTTGTAAGACATTGTTGAGTTCTTTTCCCTTAATTTATCCATAAGAGAAGTAGGGGTGGGCTGAGTTATCGGTCCCGTGGTTTTACTCTTCACATCGTAGATGTTTCCACGTAAACACTTTGGTGTTGTGTGGCTTGTTTATTTTCTTTGCATATTTGGTTGATTCTTGCCGTTTCTTGTTGATACTTGTTGTTGCTATTCCGCATTTGCAACTTTAAGTTTTTGGGGCTTTGTGCTGAACAATTCGGTGCGACAGGTTTATGGTACTCTGCGTGCGCATATTATTTGGTTTCTTGGTCCGTCTTCTTTGTTGAGTTTTTGGAATGACAAATGGATTAATCCTACCCTGGTTGAGCAAATGGAGCTAACCAAGATGGATAGGTTACATAAAAAAGAATGTGTGGGTGATTTTCTATCTAACGAAGGCTGGCATGATATTCCTCCGGACATTCCGATAAACATTAGGCACTGAATATGCTCGGTTGGTGTTGTTGAAGATGAGGGAAACGCATGTTTCTGAAAGCCTACTAGCAATGGCATATTTGTGGTCCAACTTTTTTATAGGTGGCTGGAACCAAGGTTCGATAAGTGTTGCGTGGCTACAAAAATTTGGCATAAGTCGATTGCTCCTTCACATTCTCTTATCTGTTGGAAAGCTTATACTGGTTATATTGCTACTCATGATGTTTTACAAACAAAGGGGATTGAAATTGTCTCAATTTGTTCTCTTTGTACTTATAGCTCAGAGGATAAGAACCACTTATTTGTTAGCTGCCCGTTTGGGCAACAAAAGTGGAATTCTATTGCGTACCTTTTTGGAAGCGGAGTTGACACTATAGGAGATTTAATGACTCTTCTTCTCTCGGCGTTTGACCATCATCTTAGTCCACAAGCGCAGATTTTATGGAATGCGGGAATTGTCAACATTGTTTGGCTGATTTGGAGTGCTAGAAACCGTCTGATTTTTGACAATGTGAGGCCGAACATCAATGTAGTTCTACAGTCATTATGGAATGTCTTGCGGAGAACGGATAGCTTTCTTTTTGGTTTCACATAGAACTCGGCTAGAGAGATCGCTTTACTTCAGAAACTCTCATTAGCGCCGTGAGTGAGAAGGGACCCTTGGATTATCCTGGTGCGCTGGAATCCTCCACCTGCTGGCTGGATTAAGGTTAACACCGATGCCACTTGTGATGGGATGCCTGGTCGGACAGGATGTGGTGGTATTTTCAGAAATCATAACGGCTTGGTTTTACACTGCATCTTATTTCCTTGGGATGACTATTTTTCTTTTATTGCTGAGTTAAAAGCAGCAATGTTCGCCATTGATCTTGCTTTATCTCACAGTTGGAAAAAGTTATGGCTCGAAAGCGATTGAATATTTGTTGTCATGGTTTTACGTGAGCGGAATTGGCATATACCTTGGTCACTTTGGGTAAGTTGGAGGCATTGTTTAACACAACTTCGATCGATGTCTTTCATGGACTCTCACATCTTCCGGGAAGGCAATAGAATGGTTGACAAGCTTGCTACTCATGGTCGGATTTTGAAAACAGACAATTTTTGGAATGAAGCACCGATTTTCTGCAGGGCTTTGATATTGCATGATACATGGGGATGTGCCAATTATCGTTTTTGCTAATTTTTTGTTTTGTTTCTTTGGTGATCAAAGCATGATTAGTTCTACTTTTGAGTGGCCGAAGCCTGTTTCGATTTCTAACACTCTTCGAACTTTGTACTTTTCTTTTTCCTTTCAATAAAAGAGGGTGGGTGTTTCGTAGGCAAGCGGATGAGCCAACCTAGTTGGGTAGTCCGCCCCAAAATTTTCACCCGCTTCAACCTTTTTTCCTTCTGGTAGGACACACTATCCCATCGGGTGTTTTTCAAAAAAAAAATTATTAATTTGCAGCAAGTATGACCTGTACAGCAAGAGCAAGGTTCATGTTAATGTTGATGAGGTAAAACCATATTATCAATCTCTCATTGACACGGTATATCCTATTAAATCTCCGTTCTTTTGGACTGCAATTTTATAAACTAAAGTGAACTGAATTTTGGTGTAAATTTATAACTACGCATAGTTAAACAGAACGGAACTGCGGTGGACTGAACTGAACAGACCTGAAGTGGTCTGAACAGAACTAAATTGTAGTCCAAGACGACAAGGCCTAAATATTGATTTAAATCATTAATGTGCTTAATTAACAACTAATAAAAAATATTTATTTATTTATAGATTTTATTTAGTTCACTAATTGTATGCAATTTGCTATTTTATTTGCAGTATTTTTCAGCAAAGCTTAGGTGGTAAAAAGGTAACTGATGGCCGGAAGAGACCGTAAATGTTGCCGGAGAATCAAATTGGATGGCCGGGGATGGTGCTTTTTAATTAGATCATATTTTTGTGCTTTTAATCATTTTATATATAATCATATGTAATAAATTGTTCCTGCCTTACACAAAATTATAATGGAATGGAATGGAAGTGCACAAACTATAAGAAACAGAATATATTGGAAAGCAAGAGAGGATGCAAGTATAATATCTATATTTCTCTTGTATGAATTACGAACAACAAGTCTATATTTATAGACTATTACAGAAAATGTAGAGACTTGAGTTACACAATTGATTGTGTATGTTATGGATATTAATACAAATAACTACATGTAACATCTCAATAACTGCATGTAACAAGGATTTTGATTCTCTAAAGTTAGAATTTGGAAAAATAATACATTTTAGTTAATTTCAACCATTCACTGAATTTTAATGGTTGAGATTTAATTGTACTGTAGGCCCTACAAACTATTAAAACTCAATCTCAACCATTAAAACTCAATGGATGGTTGAGATTTACTGAAATGTACAACTTTAGAAAATCCTAACCATGTAACATCTCCATCATAATATTTGCATATTATTTTAACACTCCCCCTGTAATGTCCATTTTGCGAATGGGACACTGCCTCATTAAAAATCTTACCAAGGAAAACTATGTGGGACAAAACCGATGGATAGGGGAAAAGAGTACAACGTGCTCCCCTGTTCGCAAGACTATTGAAGATCTTTGAGACGACGCATTCCTATACTACAAACCAACTTCTTGAATGTTGTTGAAGGTAAGGCCTATGTGAACAAGTCTGCTAAATTGTCACAAGAATGAATTTGTTCAATGCTTATTTTACCATTCTTTTCAATGTCATGAGTAAAGAAAAATTTAGGTGAAATATGCTTAATCCTATCTCCTTTGATGTAGCCTCCCTTCAAGTGAGCAATACATGCGGCATTGTCTTCATATATTATCATCGGATCTTCTTTAGTCACTGATTTTCCACATGCATCTCGGATATGCTTTGTTAATTATCTCAACCATACACATTCACGACTGGCCTCATGGATGGCTCTTAATTCTGCATGATTTGAGGAAGTAGCCTTGATAGTGTGATTTGTTGATCACCAAGATATTGTCGTACTTTCATATGTGAATAAATAACCAGTTTGAGATCGAGCTTTATGTGAATTAGATAAATATCCTGCATCTGCATATTCGATTAATTTTGGTTCGGGTTCACATGAATAAAATAAACTCAAATCAATAGTTCCTCTAAGATAGCGCATTATATGTTTAATTCCATTCCAAAGTCTTCCAGTTGGTGTATTGCTGTATCTTGCTAATAAGTTGATGGAGAAGGCAATATATGGCCTTGCATTGTTAACAAGATAGATTAACGCACCTATTGCGCTAAGATATGGTACTTCAGGACCAAGAACTTCTTTATTATCTTCTCAAGGATGAAATGGATCATTTTCCACATCGAGAGATCGTACAACCATTAGATTGTTCAGTGGATGTGCTTTGTCCGTATTGAATCATTTCAGGGTCTTTTATGTATAATTGGATTGATGTAACAAAATTCCTTTATCTTGGTGGTCAATTTGTAAGCCAAGACCAAATTTTGTCTTCCCAAGATCTTTCATCTCGAATTCACTTTTCAATGATTCTACGCTTTTGGAATCTCTTCAGGAGTTCCAATAATATTTAAATCATCAACATAAATTGAAATCATAGTGAGTGCACATGCTCATCTCTTTATGAAAACACATGGACAAATTGGATCATTTTGATAACCTTATTTCAACAAATATTCACTGAGGCGGTTATACCACATGCGCTTAGACTGTTTAATCCATATAAGGATCTTTGTAACTTTATTGAATAAAGTTCTTGTTTTCCATATTTTTCCGGCAATTTTAATCCTTCAGGGATTTTCATGTAAATGTTATTATCTAGCGGGCCATATAGGTATGCTGTAACAACATCCATCAAATACATTTGTAAGTTTTGTTGCATTGCCAAACTAATAAGGTAACGAAAAGTTATGGATCAACTACAGGAGAATTTGTCTCCTCAAAATCAATCCTGAGTCTTTGGGAAAAACCTTGTGGAACAAGTCTTGCCTTATATCTTACAAATTCATTTTTCTCATTTCTCTTTCTTACAAAAACCCATTTATACCCCACGCGTTTAATACCTTATGGTGTTTGAACTACAGGTCCAAAAACTTTGCATTTGTTTAGAGAATACAAATTCTGCCTAAATTGCACCTCGTCATTTTGGTCAATCACTTCTGTCCTTACATTCTTCAACAGTTTGGGGTTCGTGATCCATAATTTCATTCTCAACACTCATTGCAACATTATATGCAAACGTAGGATCGACAACCATTATGTCCTAATTCCATCTTTTTTCGATACTAATATAATTTATTTGAATTTCTTGATTTTCAACAACTTCAGGTGCTTGCACTTTAGGTGCTTGTACTTCTTCAGGAAGTATATTTATATTAGCATCTTTATCCTTAATAAGGTTATCCTTATTGTCAACATTCTTCCCTTTTTGGGGATTTTTATCTTTTGAACTAATTGGCCATCCACACTTCTGGCGTGTTAACGTATTATTATTAGTATGTTCTCCAGGAATTTCAATATGAATTGGCGCATTTACTGCCGGTATTGTTGGAAAACAATTACAAAATATAAATAAATACATAAATCTTCGATCTCGGTTTTCCTCTTTCCAATACGGGAGTGCCAATCTCATCGGAATGTCCACCTTATAGAGTTATTCCACCTCCATTTTATTGATATGATCGCCTTATAGAGTTTATAGTCTTCACCTTCCACCAAACAAATAAATATAATCAATAGATATTATGTAGAAATAATATTGTAGAAATATATAAACAAGTTAAAGGAAAGTAAACACCGATACGCTAACTCATGTCTAAGACATTGCCCTTAAAGGATACTTGTGGTTCCTCTTAGGATTAAACAGCTTCTTCAACCGGTTAATTGGATCAGGAACAGAAATGTGATTACATATCAAGAATTGAAAGAGTAGAAGAGAGAATAAAATTGTATTGAAAAGTTGTCACAAACTTTTGAATTTTAAAAAGTAAAATAAAGTATGAATAAAAGATTGTATATTATATTCTAAGTAAAATGTGCTATATATAGAAATACAAAGGCAGACAAATAAAAATTAAAAGCCAAACGTATACCTGTTATATGCTCCTCAAAAGTTTGTAACATATATATTAAACCTCATTAAAATACTTTTTAAATATAAATAACTGTTAATATATATGAAAATAATTACGCAATTATAATGAATAGGAGTTTCACGGTTACAATACACAAAACCCTTATTTTTATATGAATATATTTTCAATATAATTATACACTATTAATTTTCTATTTTATATATTTAAAACGCAAGAAATATAATTTCTTTTGAAATAACCCCAATATTTTTCCAACAATCCCCTATTTATTTCAAAAGAAATTTTAAAAATAAAGAATATTCTGGATATCTCAGGTTTGATATATAATGCATGGTATTGGTGTCTTTTGGACTATAAACCAATACTTGATATGTAAATATTAACTTACGGAATATTTGGTAAAACATATAGTTTCTATGAACCAAATAAGCACTATTGTAAGATAGGGATTTTACATATCGCATTATACCAAGTACATTTCTGAACAACGCCGTGGTGCGCCACAATATGCCATGCGCGTGCCTGGTCTCTCATAAGTGCTCTAGAGATAATGCCAATATCTCATAGAAGCGGCCCCACTTCACACCTATGTAGGTGACTTCATCAAGTGTATATTGCACTTTATACACCACTCATAAGAGCTATGAAATTCATTAAGAGTTCTTATAACCCAACCTCTCAAAATATGCAACATAGAACTTCCTCTTAAGACCATATTTTTAGTGCTAGCAGAACTAACAAAGGCTTATTATCGACCATATGAACCTATTCCATGGGATCTCCACTCAGGTAGGTTGGGTTTCCACCTTTGTTAATTTCAAATGACTTAAATCTCATCTTCTCTGATGTTTTCGGTATATCTCAAAAATTTAGTCAGATGATTTAGCGAAAATCACTCTTGACTCACATATTAAATGGATTGATCAAGCCCATTTTTTTAAGTAATCATTTCACTATATATATAGTCCTAAAAAATATCTATCTTATTGTAGAGATAAATATTGCCTATTGGCAATCACAATGCACAATCACCAAATGAGATAGTAGTATTCCTCAAGGAATATATGCTAAGAATTTTTCAATCACTTAGCCTCAATATATGTTAACTTAAAAGCAACTATCTTTAATTATAGTTTGGTTAGTTGACTTTCATGTTATTATTCCACCACAAAGAGTGAAAAATAATCACTAGTAAATATTTCTTCATATGAATCTAAGAACTAATTAACATCATGCACTCTTTTAGTACAATGGATATCCACAATATATAATACTAGAATTCATGCTAGTTCTCAAGAATTTCACAAGTATGATAACATCAACTCATTATCATATTTCTCTTTAACTGAATATTTGAATCATAAGGGACAACTCAAAGATTTGTTATCATAAATTCAAACTTTTTTTGAAGTTTCTCAACATAGTATACTTGTGTTAGCAAGACGCTTACAATATTCATCCTTATGATTTTTATATCCAAAAAATTACATACTCTTCTTCACTAATAATTTTTTATTTCTATATTTTCTCTACTCAAGAAAATATATATATTTCTTATCTCATTTTCCCTCCATTACTTCCATCATAACACTAAAAGAAAAATTGTTACAAAAACTTAAATAATATAAAACACTTATAACAATAAAATTGATTTCTCTAAAAATAATAAATCACATTTTTCTTTTTCTCAAAACTAGAAAGAAGAACTTTATCAACACCCTTAAAAAAAATTTATGCATTTTCTCATCTAAAAAAAATATCTCCATATTTTCCCCTTCTAAAAACCGGAAATAATAACTTCACCAAAACACCCCCACACTTTCAAAACTTTTGGAGTTTGGAAATAACTCTTTCAAAAATCATATTGTATCCAAATGTTTTTGATTTAGCACAAATACCAACTTTTGAAAATTGGAAAACGTCAACAGAGGAATATGAAATATCCTTTAAGATTGTTGGAAAACAATTACAAAATATAAATAAATACACAAATCTTCAATCTCGGTTTTCCTCTTTCTAATATAGGAGTGCCAATCTCGTCGGAATGTCCGCATTATAGAGTTATTCCACCTCCATTTTGTTGATATGATCGCCTTATAGACCTTCCAGTCCTCACCTTCCACCAAACAATTAAATATAATCAATAGATTTTATGTAGAAACGATATTGTAGAAATTTATAAACAAATTAAAGGAAAGTAAACACCGATAAGTTGAGTCATGTCTAAGACATTGTCCTTAAAGGATACTTGTAGTTTCTCCTAGAATAAAACAATTTTTTCAACCGATTAATTGAATGAAGAACAAAAATGTGATTACATATCCAGAATTGAAAGAGTAGAAGAGAGAATAAAAGTGTTGAAAAGTTGTCACAAACTTTTGAATAAAGTAGTTTTAAGAAGTAAAATAAAGTATGAATAAAAGATTGTATATTATATTCAAAGTAAAATGTGTATATAGAAAATTATATATTATATTCAAAGTAAAATGTGTATATAGAAATACAAAGGTAGACAAATAGAAATTAAAAGCCAAACGTATACCCGCTATATGCTCCTCAAAAGTTCGTAACATATATATTAAACCTCATTAAAATACACTTTAAATATAAATAGCTGTTAATATATCTGAAAATAAGGTATATTCTATGATTACTTTATTTAATTATTATTTTGCCTTATTCACCATTGGATTAAAATAACCCCCACTCATCCTATGATGAAAAAGTGCAAAGTAATAGATACTTTTTAAAAAAAAATAACCATAAAATATACCTGATAATAATTAAGCAATTATAATGAATAAGTGTTTCACGGTTACAATACACAAAACCCTTATTTTTATATGAATATATTTTCAATATAATCACACACTATTAATTTTCTATTTTATATATTTAAAACACAAACAAATAAAATTTCTTTTGAAATAACTCCAATATTTTTCCAACATGTATATGCGACTTTGTTACACGTTTTGGATTAGCAAGTGCATCAGGCGATTTGCTAAATTTTGAAGATGGATTATCTTTTGAACTTCTAGTTCAGAATCTTTTGATTGAGGATCCATATGAGAAAGAGATGAAGCATTTCATGTGATTTCCTTTTCCAAAATTGGACTTTTCTTTCTCTCCTTAATTTTGGATACGTATTTTCATCAAAATAACAATCAGAAAAATGTGCAGTAGACATGTCTTCAGTTAATGGCTCGAGATATTTAATTATTGAAGGAGAATCATATAACATAAATTCCTAATCTCCTTTGAGGACCCATTTTGGTCTGTTGCGGTGGAGAGATTGGCACATATACTGCACAACCAAATATTCTTAGATGAGAAATATTAGGCTCATGACCAAAAGCTAACTGTAGAGGAGAATAATCATGATAGCTTGTTGATCTCAAATAAATAACTGATGATGCATGCAATATTGCATATCCCTATACCGATGTGGGTAGATTTGTTCGCATAATCAATGGTCGCGTAATTAGCTGCAGACGCTTGATAAATGATTCTGCTAGACCATTTTGAGTGTGAACATAAGCTATAGGATGTTCAACTTTTGTCCCAATTGATATACAAAAGTCAGTAAAAGTTTGGGATGTAAATTCTCCACATTATCGACACGAATTGACTTGATTGTATAATCAGTAAATTGTACTCTTAAACGAATAATTTGAGCAAGTAATCTCGCAAAAGCCATATTGCGTTATGATAATAAGAATACATGGGACCATCTAGTTGAAGCATTAATCAAAACCACAAAATATCTAAATGGCCCATATGATGGATGAATTGATCCACATATATCACATTATATGCGTTCTAAAAATGCTAGAGACTCAATTCCAACCTTTCTTCTGGAAGGTTTTATTGTTAATTTTCCTTGCGAATAAACAACACAAAATGATTCATTATTTTGAAGAAATTTCAGGTTCTTCAATGGATGCCCATGTGCATTATCTATTATTTTTCTTATCATTATCGAACCAGGATGACCAAGTCTATCGTGCCAAATTTTAATGAATTTGTAGTATAATCCAGATGGAAGAACATAAAATTTTTCAAGTAGATTTTTCTACCTTGAAATTATGTTTGTAACATGAAGACATTCTTTAACGCTTTCTCTCACAGTTTCAATAAGATATCCATTACAACGAACATCTTTGAAACTTAACAAATTTCTACGAGAAAGTGGGAAAATAATGCATTATTTATTATAATATTTGTTCCCCTTGGTGATAACTTACTAAATATGTCTCGCCCATCTTGATCTAGAGAATGGGACAACAAAGAGCTGAGTGGCTCGCGCTATCAGCTTAGTTAGGGAGACCCAACTCATGAAACCGGCTGCCTTCTTATCTTAGCCGGAAAACATATAAAACTAGAGACCACGAGCAGCCTTGGACGGTCATAACCTCAAGATGATTCATGACCGGCTCAAATCTCTGTGCCCTATAAGAAAGGAGAATCTAGGTCTGACTCTAGTCCCTATACTCCCTCCTCTATCCTTATCCCTATCACCTTGGGACACAAGGATCAGATATGTATAAAGAGTTCTGATCTCATCACAATTCAGACTCCTTATTCCACTCAGAATAGGGCAGTTCCTGCCCCTATAAATAGGCCCCTAGGTTAGTTTAACAGGTATCTCAACTTTCTCACACTCACTTTCATTATATTCCTCTAAACCCTTTACTGACTTAGGCATCGAAGGGTCCCCCACGGGGTAACACCTATTGCCCTAAGTTGTGCATTGTTTTGTAGGAATTCGTTCATAGATTCAAGCAAGTTCGTGATAATTAAATTCTAAAATATCGGATCAAGGTATGATATTTTCAGTGGTCGGTGAGTGTGGACTTCGTTTACTTGCTCGGGTAAGAATTGTTGTTTATCAGAAGAAACACATCAATTCATATTTTTAGGAGCTCTTGTTGTGATCATGTCACACAAAAACTCTGATCCCATCATCAACTCTGGCGTGCAAAACACCCAAGGCGGTGCTGGAAACGCCAACTTAACTAGAAGAGAGCCAATTACGATAGATCTCATGGCCAAGATGCCATTAGCAGCAGGAATTTCAGGAACTAAAGAGGTGGAGGAACGCTCCTTCCATCCTCTGAAGGAACTATACCCATTCATAGAGATTGCTCGGTATGCGGTACTTATGCCAGAGCAATAAGAACTAATGATGCGATTGGCTTACAACCACTTCGTGTCTATAGGCCGACTGGGAGGAGAACTAAATAAAGACATAGTAGTTCCACCAAAAATAGCTGTCAACCAGAACCTCCTCCCTTAATTTGCCTCGATCACTAGAGTCCTCACACCCGTGTCCCAAGTAACAGAAGGATTTAAGCAGATGTCGATATCTCAGCCGGTAATGGTCCAATCGGTTGTACCAATAGCTAGAGAATCGGCTCTGATGTAGAGGGCTCTAAGTGGTTTCATAGAGACAAATCTCGCAACATTACAAGGAATTCTTATAATGGCATAAGAAGTAAGAGAAATCTCAGTTGGAATATCGCTACAGCATGGGACTCCCAAACTCAAAGGAGTAGCTACCGACTCAATGGTTGTAACTATGGAGCAAGATGGAGCAGACAAGACTAGCTTCCAGTGTGAATCGAGAGGAAAGAAAGGAAATGGGAAAAAGCATAGGTACCCTACTACCTCTCTTTCTGAATCTTCCTCACCTTCCTCTCAATTTGAGTCAGGAAGTTCAAAAGATTTTAATACCAAATTTAATGAGACGCCTAAAGAAGTATGTTATCTCGTTCTAGGAACTAGTCACTGAGAAGACTCTCTCCCCATTCAAGAAGAATATTCTGAGCCAAAAGCTACCCGAATATGTCTTCCCGCCTATCTTAGGTAAATACAGTGGGAAGGGCAACCTAAAGTTACACATGATAGATTATATTGACTTGATGGACTTGATAAATTCTCTAGTGGCCTTCCGGTGTAGGTATTTTCCCACAACTCTAACCGGGGCAGCCAAACACCGATTCCTCCGCCTTGCGCCTAACTCGATAAAAGATTTTGAGACTCTAAGAGGAAAATTCTAGAAGCACTTTCTGGGATAGGCTCAACCGGATAATGTTAGTTGTAACCTTCACAGCGTGGTGCAAAGATCGGGCGAATCCTTGATGGATTACCTAAAAAGGTTTTAACGAAGCTTGTGTAGGTATTGCTAATTTGGACTTTGGAATAATAAAAGAGGCCTTGATAAAAGGAACCCGTAACGACTGCCTCAAGCAAGAAATTATCACTAGGAAACTGACTCACTTCCCCTATAATTGGCATGGCCCAAAACTTAGTAGAACTGGATGAGGTAAGCTGCTCTAGCAAATGGAACTCTGGTGATAATGACCATCCTAGGTAGGATGATAAGAAGGGAAAGAGAAAGAGGGATCAAAGTCGAGGCAATTTGTAACACCCCGGGTTTGACCAACTGCCCCCACAAACCAATACAAGTCTTTTTAGTGAGCTTTGTCCTCACGCGCTCAATTCCTGGAAATCACTTCCTAGGAGGTCACCCATCCCGAGATGTCTCCAAGTCAAACACGCTTAACTTTGGAGTTCTCCCGAGCAGGCTCCCGAAAAAAAGGTGCACCTTGTTGGTATAGGTAATACCAATCAAATCTCTTAAGTCTCTCTCAATTGTAATGTCCCATACCATCACAATCTCGAAATCATTAACCGTTTTCAATTGTACAATCCTATACCAGCATAATCTCAAAACCCTCTCTTTTGGGTGTGGATTCAGTTCATTCCTGTCCCCATCGACATCCTTTATGGCCGCTCTTTTCTTAGGTCTTCTACCCCGGCGCCACCCCTCTTAGGACCGGATCGCTACAGGCTCCCCAGCTTCGGCCTGGTTCAGCCCCGAACCACACCGTACTAGGAGAGAGCTGGCTCTGATACCAAACTAAATGTAACACCCCCTTAATAGAAATTATTAAGGAAATGCTAAAATAATAAATAAACACCTATTTTCGATACTTAGCTCAATATTTCGAATAAAATAAAATACTTAAAATCTTTAAACTTAAATAAACTTCTAATCAAAAGCTTAATTTACGGAATATATTCATAACTCCTAAATATTTGTCTTAGATCCTCAAAATACAAGTCACACTATTTATACTACTTTATACATGCCATTATATACAAACCGCAAAATATAACAAAATTTAGACAACCTCCAAAAGTTCACTTAACTTGCCCTTATCTACCGAACTACTCCACTTTGGTCCGGCTATCTACAATCTTTAGTAGCTACATGTAGCAAAACAAACTACACCCTAAGCAAAATGCTTAGTGGTGTATACAAATTTTATTTCATAGTTTACTAAATATCCAAAAATAAATATAAATTATAACATAAATATTATGAAAATAAAATTCTTTTGTGTATAAAGTCAATTAAACATCAATTTTTTTTAACTCATAAAATAGAAATCTCTTATTAAAATAATCACCTAATAAAACAAACTTTGATCCACAGTAATTAAACTCAGTAATCTAATATTGCCCAAAGTAACCAAGTAATGTAAATTGAATTGGATACGTAGGCGGCACTAAGCCCGAAGCCGAAGCTACAATATCATATCACAGATTATCGGCCGAAGCCCGAAGCCGAAGCTCTAATATCATATCACAGAATACAGGCCGCAAAGCTCCTATACATTTTTTAATAGAATATATTTCAGAATCATAATGCTGGTTTAAGCCCCGAAGCCAAAGCTCCAATTGTTTGTACAGTACTGTACCCCACTTTCTTGGCATCAATCTACCCGGTACCATTTTCTACTCAATTACTAGGGCGATAAATCATATAAATTTCTAAGAATTCACTAAATCACCAAAACACCTTCTTAATATATCAATAATTATCAAGGAACTCAAATCCTTAGTTTTTAAACTTTAAACTTTCATTACAACACAATAAAATCAACCATTCACAATTCCAGAAAAATCCCAGATTTCGTATCCAAACTTGTTATACCCGATAACAAAACAAGTTACAAAACTTTCTTCTAAAAATTTGTAGCCACAAGTTTCAGCTTTTCAACGCCACAAAAATCATAAAATTTCAATTTGTATAACAAAAGTTATTACCAAATTAATAAATAGCGCTCAACCTGAAATTTCTAGAAAAATAGATTTATTGATTCAACTTTATCAGAAAATTCGAACTAGTAAATTAACGAATTTAACAAAAGTTTCTTCGAGACATAGCTTCAACTATGTCTTCAAAATCCACAGAAATTTAAATCATCACAATTCAATGTGTAAATCAAGAGATAAACTAAAAAACAAGCAGTTGTGATCAAATCTGAAATTCCAGCAAACTATTGAAATAAAATTCGTATACACAGACCTCTTTTAAGCTCTTTATTCGTTTTCCTCTATCTCTTTCCCCTTTCCATGGCTTTGATTATCTCCTTCTACAATACTCATACTTTAATTTAGTTAATATGTCCTTAAAATTAACCATAAATAACTGTAAATAAGCGTAGCTAACTACAAACTCTACAAATAAAACTTAAATTACATCAATTTCTACTAACCTCATATTTGGGTCATTATTCACCAAGAACCATAACTGTTGAAATCCCTCTTTCCTTGACCTAATAGGGTGAATTGATGAGGATGAAAGGCTTAGAGAACAATTTCTACAGAAGATTTTGTGTTTAATTGAAGAGAAAATTAAGCTTTGTGGATTTGGATTTTCAAGGAAGATGAATGATGAAGATAAGAAAGAAATGGAGAAGACAGGGGCTGATTTTTGGCACGTATTAAGTTGCTAAAATATGAGGTTTATACACATATACGAAATGCCACAATTACAAACATGACCTTAGCCAAATGACTTAGTTCCTAATACATCCTTTAACTTAATTAACTCTTTTTTTTACTTATTCTAAAGGATAAAACATATACACATATAATGATTCCAATTCTCTAGATTAATGCTACTAAACTTCTATATAAATTTAGTTTAAAATTTTGAGTTGTTACAATTCTCCCCCTCTTATGAATTTTCATCCTTGGAAATTACCTGAAGTATAGAAATGCAGATATTGAGTTTTCATTGCTTCCTCCGGCTCCCAAGTTTCAGTCCTTAGATAGCATAGCTTCGTGCCATTCCTCCTGGTCTACCACTTTGTTGTTATTGTCGAGCCACCTTATGTTCACTTATCTCACTAACATTTCCTCTTCCTTTACCTCGACCACTTTGCATTGTAGGAGTAGGAATTGCAATAGTTGTGGATATACTTTTTCTTCCTTCAGGACAATTTGCAACAAAATGATCCTTCGAGCCACATCTAAAACATGACTTTATTAGTCCCCAAGACTCTCCTACATGTTTTCTTCCACATTGAGGACATGGTGGAATATCACCTCTACCTCTACTGAAAGGTGCATTTGCAACAGATCCAGAACTTATGGTTTGTTTTTGTGAAAACCCTCTAAAATGTGATTGTGTCTGTTCTGATGTTGCCTTCTGTTTCTTACTTGGGGATTCAGAATTAGCTGGACCTTGTGACCCTTTTTAAAATCCAGATCTTTTAGCCATTTTCTGTTGTCTATTTGAATTGATCTTCTCAATGCCCGTCACGGCATCAATCAAGTCATTGAACACCCTAATCTTTTGTGGAAGTAAATGCACTCTAATCTTATCATTCAACCTATCCTCAAATCTCTTACACCACTTTACTTCGCTATCGATGATATCACGGGCATACCTTTCGAGTTTCAGTAATTGAGCTTCATATTCTGATACGATCATTCATCCCTGTCTCAAGGATAAGAATAATTTCCTCTGCTCATCTTTGAATTGTTCGCTAACATACTTCTTATCAAATTATTCCAAGAAAAGTGTCCAACTGATTTCTTCGGGGCACCTCTCTCTCACAATATTATCCCATTACCTCTTGGCTTATTCTTTGAGTAGGCCTTCCACACAATCTAGTCTGTCTTCCTCTATAAACTGAAGTCTATTCATACACCACTTAGTATGATCAAGCCAATCTTCTGCAAATGCAGGATTCACTATGTCCCCTTTGAAGTCATCAGCAGGAAGTTTCTTAATTCTTTCAAGAGGAGTTCTCACCTCTCTTCTTTCAACATGAGGTTCCACAGGAACTTGAGGGATTTATATGTTTTATAACACTTGAGTAATTACTTCAGTAGTCATATGCTGAAGTAAAGCAGCTTGCCCTAGAGTAGGTTGTTTGGGAAAGCCACTAACTGGTAGAGGTTCATGTCTTTGTTCATCCCCTTGTCTAATACGGACCGCACTCTCAACATCCTCTTCCTCTTTTTGACTATGACTACTAGCCATAACTTATTCCTGAAAATTGGACCAAAGTGGATCAACAACTATCACATTATATTTATATCCTAAAAGGCATGTACATCCTAGTCCTAGAATTGCCTAAACCTTAGCCCTGATACCACTAACTATAAAACCCCGGGTTTGACTGACTGCCCCCATAAACCAACACAAGTCTTTCCAGTGAGCTTTGTCCTCACTCGCTCACTTCTTGGAAATCACTTCCCAGGAGGTCACCCATCTCAAGATTTCTCCAAGTCAAGCACGCTTAACTTTGGAGTTCTCCCAAGTAGGCTCCCAAAAAGAAGGTGCACCTTGTTGGTATAGGTAGTACCAATCAAATCTCTTAAGTCTCTCTCAATTGTAATGTCCTATACCATACAATCACAAAATCCTTAACCGCTCTCAATTTTACAATCCTATACCAGCACAATCTTGAAACCCTCTCTTTCGGGTGTGGATTTGGTTCATTCCTGTCCCCTCGACATCCTTTAAGGCCGCTCTTTGCTCAGGTCTTCTACTCCGGCAATCGGGTCGCTACAGGCCCACCAGCTTTCGCCTGGTTTATCCCCAAACCACACCGTAATGGGAGAGAGCTGGCTCTGATACCAAACTAGTTGTAACACCCCCTTAATAGAAATTGTTAAGGAAATGCTACAATAATAAATAAACACTTATTTCCGTTACTTAGCTCAATATTTCGTATAAAATAAAATACTTAAAATCTTTAAACTTAAATAAACTTCTAATCAAAACCTTAATTTAGATAATATATTCATAACTCCAAAATATTTGTCTTAGATCCTCAAAATATAAGTCACACTATCTATACTACTTTGTAATGCCATAATATACAAACCGCAAAATATAACAAAATTTAGACAACCTCCAAAAGTTCTCTTGACTTGCCCTTATCTACGGAACTACTCCACTTTGGTCCGGCTATCTTCAGTCTTCAGTTCCTACATGTAGCAAAATAAACTACACACTAAGCAAAACGCTTAGTGGTGTGTACAAATTTTATTTCATACTTCACTAAATATCCAAAAATAAATATAAATTATAACATAAATATTATGAAAATAAAATACTTTTGTGTATAAAGTCAATTAAACATCAATTTTTTTAACTCATAAAATAGAAATCTCTTATTAAAATAATCACCAAATAAAACCAAACTTTAATCCACATCAATTAAACTCAGTAATCTAACATTGCCCAAAGTAACCAATTAATGTAAATGGAATTGGATACAGAGGCGGCACTAACCCGAAGCCGAAGCTCCAATATCATATCACAGAATACCGGCCGCGAAGCTCCTATAAATTTTTTAATAGAATATATTTCAGAATCATAATACCGGCTGAAGCCCCAAAGCCAAAGCTCCAATTGTTCGTACAGTACTGTACCTCCCTTTATTGATGCCAATCTACCCGATACCATTTTCTACTCAATTACTAGGGCAATAAATCATATAAATTTCTAAAAATTCACTAAATTCCCAAAACACCTTCTTAATATATCAATAATTATCAAGGAACTCAAATCCTTAGTTTTTAAACTTTAACTTTCATTGCAACACAATAAAATCAACCATTCACAATTCCAGAAAAATCCCAGATTTCGTATCCAAACTTCAAGTGCACTTTTATACCTGAGAACAAAACAATTTGACAAAACTTTCTTCTGAAAATATGCAGCCACAAGTTTCAGCTTTCCAATGCCATAAAAATCATAAAATTTTGATTTGCATAACAAACGTTATAAGCAAATTAATAAACAGTGCTCAACCTAAAATTTCCAGAAAAATAGATTTATTGGTTCAATTTTATAGGAAAATTCGAAGTAGTAAATTAACAAATTTAACAAAAGTTTCTTCTAGACGTAGCTTCAATTATGTCTTTAAAAACCACTGAAATTTAAATCATCAAAATTCAGGATGTAAATCAAGAGATAAACAAAAAAAAAGCAGTTGTTATCAAATCCAAAATTCCAGCAAAGTATTGAAATAAAATTCGTATACACAGACCTCTTTTAAGCTCTTTATTCGTTTTCCTCTATCTCTTTCCCCTCCATGGCTTTGATTATCTCCTTCTACAATACTCATACTTTAATTCAGTTAATATGTCCTCAAAATGAGCCACAAATAACTGTAAATAAGCCTAGCTAACGACAAACTCTACAAATAAAACTTAAATTACATCAACTTCTACTAACCTCAAATTCAGGTCACTATTCACCAGGAACCCTAACTGTTGAAATCCCTCTTTCCTTGACTTAATAGGCTGAATTGATGAGCATGGAAGGCTTAGAGAACAATTTCTACAAAAGAATTTGTGTTTGATTGAAGAGAAGCTTTGTGGTTTTGGATTTTCAAGGAAGATGAATGATGAAGATAAGAAAGAAATGGAGAAGACAGGGGCTGATTTTTGGCATGTATTAAGTTGCTGAAATATGAGGTTTGTACACGTATACATAATGCCAAAAGTACCAACATGACCTTAACCAAATGACTTAGTTCCTAATGTATCCTTTAACTTAATTAACTTTTTTTTTCTTATTTATTCTAAAGGATAAAATATATACACATAAAATGATTCCAATTCTCTAGATTAATGATACTATACTTCTATATAAATTTAGTTTAAAATTTTGGGTTGTTACACAGTTGCCGTGGGTCCAGCCGGTATGACTGAGAGGAAGACAAGCCAAAACTAAATACATCACTGAGCAGAATTTTGGTAGCCATCAAGAACAGACCGAAAAGGAGGAGCATTCATTTTACAAATGTCCCAGAAGGCAAGACCTTGGGTAGAGATTATGATAAGTATTGTGAATTTCATAGGGCCAGAGGGCATCATACAGATGACTGTAGAGTCCTAGCCGGGGAAGTACATGCCCTAATCAAGGCGAGAAAGTTCACCCAATTCATTAAAGGGGTGATAAAAAAAGAACAGATAGGCATGTCGACTTAGATGATTTGAAGGAAAAGCCCAAAGAAACAAAGAAGGCTAGTGATGACAAGGGAGTCAAGGTAGTGGTGATACGCGGTGGCGGAGATAGAGATCCGCCTTCCAAGAAAGCAAGACATTCTTTAAGCCATTTGCTTATGCTAAGTGATGATTTAGAAGCAAATAAATCCTATAGGAGTGTGACCATGGTAACCAAGCCCCACTCAGACCCACTTTCCATTGAAGCTATGGTAGAAAATTGCATAGTATATCGGGTACTGGTTGACAAGATAAGCTCCGTAAATTTGATCGCTTGATCGATGTTTGAGCAGTTGAAAGTAAATAATCGTTGGGTCCAGCCAGGCTACGCCACAATGTCTGATTTAAGTGGACACACCATTGTTTCCTTAGGAGAAGTTAAGTTAAATATGGAAATAAGAGACAACGAGCATGTATATCGTGCGAAGGTAGACTTTACTATTGCCAAAAATTTTGTCGGATTCAACATCATAGTAGGACATCCCTTCTTGTACGAATCATTTGCTTCGATATCTCCCACTTACTTGGTATTAAAAATACCAACTAAAAAGGGGACAACAGTGGTAATAGGAAACCCCACAGTGGGTCACGAAACATATATAGCCTCATTGAAAGGAGACAAATAACCGCCCTAATATGAAAGATCGGAGGAAAGTGGAGAAGATACTAACTTGGACAGTAACAAGAAGTAATGATGGTAGGATTGGGTAGAGTGTTAAAAGTGGATAAAGACATAAAGGTAGACACAACGGCTAGTATCAATGCGGTCTTGGTCGGACAACAACACTCATTCTCATAGAGTCACGATGACTTATTGGGAGTCTGGCCAGAAATAATACAACACAATCTCAACCTCGACCCTAAGGTGACCCCAGTGGTACATAAGAAAAGAAAGCATGCCCCCAAAAGACAGAAGGCCATAGAAGAAGAGATAGATAAGTTACTCAAAGCCAAGCATATTAGAGAAGTAAATTACCCTAGATGGCAAGCAAAAGTCGTGTTGGTTAAGAAACCAAATGGAAATTATCGCATGAGTGTAAATTTCACAGACTTGAACAAGGCAACCCTAAAAGATAGTTATCCTCTGCCAAGTATTGATCAGTTGGTAGATTCCACAACCGGTTATATCGCCTACTGATTTTTAGACACAAAGGCTGAGTACCACCAAATTTCCATGGACCCAGCAGATGAAGAAAAAATGTCCTTTGTTACTCATAAAGGGACATATTATTACATGGTCATGCCATTTGGATTGAAAAACTCTAGAGCAACTTACCAAAGGCTGGTAAATTAAATGTTTAAGGACATGATCAGTAAAACTGTCGAGGTCTATATGGATGATATGATAGTGAAGAGCAAATATGAAGGATCATATGCAGATGACTTAGAGAAAGTTTTCAAAACATTGTAGGCCTACCGACTGAAGCTCAACCTGGAGAAATGTGTCTTTTGGGTTAAGAGTGGAAAATTTTTAGGCTTTATGATTTCAGAGAGAGGCATCAAGGAAAACCCTGAAAAAATAGAAGCCATTATCCAGATGGAGCCACCTCACATAGTAAATGAAGTTTAGTGTCTCAATGGAAGAATCAACGCCTTGGGACGATTCATCTCTTTTTCAGCAAAGAGGTGCATGCCTTTTTACAAAGCAATCAAGAAGGATTAGGATTTCAAGTGGGACTAAGATTGTTAAGAGGCCGTTGATAGACTGAAAAACTTCTTAGCCAAACCCATTCTCATGAGCCACCCCAATATTAAGGACACGCTTTATCTCTACTTAGTAGTAATAAATGAGGCGGTAGGAACCGTCCTAATTTGAGAAGATCAAGAAGAATAGTATCCCATCTATTACACTAATAAAGTGTTAAGAAATGTAGTACTAAGATACCTGAAGATAGAAAACCTAGCCTTGGCCCTCATTCACTCGGCTGGGAGGCTTAGACCTTATTTCTAGGCACACACCATTGTGGTAAGGACCAGTGTTCCTCTCAAGAAAGTGTTGCAATGGGTAGACACTTTTAGCCACCTGAATGAGTGGGCCATTAGGCTTGGAGAATATGACATACGATTTATCGTAAGGAATGCTTTAAAGGCTTAAGCGTTAGCTGACTTTGTGGTGGAATTTGTAGGCATTTAGTCGGAATAAACCATGCCCTCTGAAACTTGGATAATCTTTGTGGACGGTTCCTCTTGTTCAGAAGGGGTCGGTATCAGAGTTTATATTTATGGTCTCAAAAGGATCAGATTGGCTTTCCCTTCTACCAATAATATGGCTGAATATAAAGTAGTAATAAAAGGGTTGGAGCTAGCCAATGAGATTGCACCCGATGTAGTTGTGTGTAAAAGTGACTCCAGACTGATTTTGAATCAGATTAATTGGACGTATAGAACTAAATGAGCCAAAATGGCTAAATACCTAGCCAAAGTAGGGAAGCTACTGGAAAAGCTTAAGGCCAAGGGAACTGAATGGAAGATTGAGTATATTTCTCGGACTCAAAATGAGAAGGTAGATGAATTGGCGAAAGCGATCGTAGGAAAAGACTCATGGAAAAAGCTAAGTTGCCCTTATGAGGTCTTAACTCGGCCAACTTGTGAAGAGCAGGGTGAAAACCTATGGATCCTAAAGAAGTCCCTCGGATGGATGCAACCTCTGTATGACTATTTAGCTTGTGATAAGTTGCTTGAGGAAAAAATCAAGGTGAAAAAAATAACGCGTAAGTCTATGCGATTTGCGTTGGTGGGCGATAAATTATACAAGAAATCCTACTCAGACATCTGGCTCAAATATATCACCCTCGTGCTAGGAAAGCTCATCATAGAAGAAATCTATGAAGGAAGATATGGATCCCACCAAGCAGCGGAGACACTACTTAGGAGAATCACCCTGGTCGAATACTATTGGGAAACTATCAAAGCTGACATAGAAGAATACGTGAGGACTTGCCACCAATGCCAAATACATGCAAGAAAATCACACATCCCAAAAGCCAATCAAAGGCTAATAATGACCAGCTAGCCATTCACATCCTGGGGTACTGACATTGTAGGACCAATGCTAGAAACATCCGACTAAAGGAAATGGATATTAGTGGCGATCGACCATTTTTCTAAATAGGTTAAGGCGAAAGCACTTAGCTCGGTCACAATTGAAAGGATCATCGACTTTGCTTGGAAACACATAATCACTTGATTCGGAGTACCAAAGAGAATAATAGCAGACAACGACTTGCAGTTCATCTTGGAAAAGTTCAAATATTTCTACAGGAAATGGAATATAAAGAATCATTTTTCCTCCATGGCACAACCACAGATGAATGGCCACATGGAAGTCACCATTAGAACCCTAGGAGAAGGGTTAAAGAAGAGAGTGCTGGATCAAAAAGGAAGATGGCCGGATGAATTAATCAAAGTCCTATGGTCCTACAGAACCACTCCTTGACGAACGACCGGCGAAACCCCTTACTCTCTAGTATATATAGTAAACCGGTCATCCCAGTTGAGATCGGAGCCCCATCAGAGCAGGTGGTATAATACACAGAAAAAGAGAACAACATTAACATAAAGTACCATTTGGACAACTTGGATAAAAGGAGAGAGCGAGCTTGGATTCTAATGGCGGGTTATAAAGCAAAAGTCTCTAGACATCACGACAGGCGCGTGTGAGGAGTCCACCTCAAAGAAGGAGACCTAGTTCTCAAAGACTCAGCCCCCTCACAGGCCCGAGAAGGCAAAGGGAAAATGGGCGCCAATTGGGTAGGCCCCTATAAAATCACCAAAGTCATTGGGCCGGCCACCTACAAGCTGGGGACTATGAAAGGCAAGGAGCTTCCTCGCACATGGAACATTACTAATCTTAGGCCCTACTACATAGTAGACACTTAGGGACCATACCAGCCATACTCTTTTTCCTTGCTTTAGGATTTTTTATCCCATTGGGTTTTTCCCTTAAGGAAGTTTTTGATGAGGCGGCTCCCCTCAAGTAGAACTTTGGATGCGTAGAATTCCCGGACTTGTACTCAAATTATTAATAAAAGCATTCTTTTATTTATACATTAGCCTCAATAAGTACTGATCACACTTTATGGCATATCACCCGTATGACATAAGACCGGCTTAAATATCTTGTGCACATAAGACGTAGTTAAAACTATGGTAAATAATTTTTAGGTTGTCACGGACCTAGAGCACAGTTAAAACCTACATCAAATAAAATACTTGATGGAAAAGGTTATAAAATCTAAGCAATGATCTAATTGGCAATAAAATATAAGATCTATTTAGATAAAAAATTAAGGTAAAGAAATAAGAACTTAAATAAATGCCTCAAGAATGGGCTCAAATTAAACTAAATTGTACTTACAAAAGTAAAAATAAAGCTAAGTTACAAACAAGTTAAGCTGCAGGGTTCAAGTCTTTAACTCATCCTCCCGACTCAATCTGTGTATCTTCAACCAATATGATCGACGTGAGGGGACGACCTTTCACCCGCCCGTGAGGGCCCCTTGAGATGCGTCACACTAGGGTGAAAATGACAAGCGCTGTAAAGCGGGCTGCGGGATTGGTCCTCATTTTAGTGTGATGAAAATATGGATTGAATTTATAATGATGTTGAATTTAAGTCCAATTTAGGTGTTAAAGGATACAAGATCGGAATCCCGTACTTAAAATAGAGTCGCCACCTAGTTCAGCTCAACCGAGAAATTTTGGTACGATTTTCCCACCAGGTAGTAGACCATACCTTAAGTAGAGATTCCGAGTTTGGATAATGTTATCTATTTTTCATTAGACCAAGTTAAAATATTTCATTCTTTCTTAATCGGTTTTAATCCACCTTATTTATTGTGTTTCCAGTTTATATGTTGTTTTCGCGTTATCAAGGATTCAAAGCAATAAATAAATTATTACAGTCATCTGAAAATAAAGTGCGGGAAAGCAAAATAATAGTTATATAGCTTTCCAAATCCTATACATTTTTCTATGCAATAAATAAAATACCCGAAGGCCTACCAAACATCAAACCTAAATCTACCTGCACAAAAATGGTTACCACAAATACGACATGCTGTACAGAATATATCACAAAGAATGCACAGTTAGCAAACTAAACAAGAATCGAGTTAGCGTAAACATGGCATATTTCATTTATACTTTATGGAGCCCCGGTTGGATGGCTAAATGAGATTTAAATGGCATTTGAGAAAATTCTGTTATATCTATATTTTAGACTCAACTTGCTATTTTAGTTGAATTATTAGTGAAAGTGCGGCATGGTATGTGGTAAGGTATGTTTTCAGAAAGTTCTAGACTTTAATCATTACACTGTACACCCTAGCTTTGGAAATATAAACTAGGTTGGAAATAAATGAAAGAAAACAACTGTCTAGAAGGTCATGTCGCCGGTGATATGATCGATACCACCGGTGGAAATAGTGAAGTCGGTCATGGTATCAGCCATACAGGCAGGCATCATGACTTTTAGGATACCATAAGGAAAGGGTCCTATAAGAAGATGAGGCCACTAGGGTAAGTGATGTCGCTGGCAGTATCAGCGATGCCCCTAGCGGTATAGTTGATACTGCCGGTAAGTTTAAGTGCCTCCGGTGACTTTAACTTCTTACAGCAGTAGCGAGTAATGGTAAAAAATGACCAAAAACCCAAGAATAAGCACAAAATAGCAAAAAAAAAGCAAGAACAAGCAAGAATGATGCCAAAGAGCTATGAGACTTAGAATTTTTACCTCGGGGCCATGAATCCACCTCTTCGTGATCTAGGGAACACCTTTGGGGAGCTTGCAAAGATGATTTTGGTAGTAAATTTAAAAGTTGATTTTAATCCTAATGTCCACTGATTTTAAGTTTTAACTAAGAGAATCAAAGAAGAAAAACCAAGAAAAATGGATTAGAATCCATTTTCTTACCTTTTCTCCCCCTTATCTCTCTAAAAATGAGCTTTTTCACTCTAAAACTACAAGTCAAATTTCAAATATGTATTGTTATTTGTTGAAACCCTAAGATGTGTTTTTATAGGCAAATATGGGTGGTCTTCGAGACCTTTCAGCCATTTTCACCAAAATGGCAAAAAAGCGTCTGCCTAAGGAAGAAGAAGAAAGCATTCTGTGGAAGCCCGATTTGATCATGTCACTGTGACATGGTGATATCTCCTGTGGCATGAGCGATGCCGCTAGCGGTATTAGCTTCCTACATGCTGACTGCCAGCAGGCCCACAAGCCCAAAAAGCTGTCAAAGGGTCAAAAAGCGGGTCAAAAGGCATCTTTTTGAATTTTAATGATATTTTAATGGGTATTTAGAGATTAAATCAATTTTGGGTGCAAATCATCGGTTCAAACTCCTACCAAACGCGTCATTAGACACGCTGAACTGAATTCTTATGAGAAATAAATTTTGCGGGGAATTTTATATTAGTAATAAAAACTCCAAAGAATTTTTATTATGAGGAATAAAATCGAGAATGAGTCATCCCATGCTCATAGGCTGCCCCTCGGGGGATCACTGTTGCTACGTGTCAGTATGATCACATGACAAAGCAAGGGATAGGAATTGTACCTAATGGATGGCAAGGTTTTGACTTTACCAGTGACTCCACTTGGTGACTAGTTTACCCCTTGGTCGGGCTTGAGCTTTACGGATTGGTTGCCCCTTGGTCGGCCTTAAGCTTTAAGGATCATTTGCCCCTCGGCCGGGCTTGAGCTTTGAGATTATAGAACACTGTTCCTACAATAAGAGATAATTAAAACTAGATTAGACAGGATTTTTAGAAGACATTTTTACTGCTTGATCGATTTTGTTAAACAAAAATATTTTCCCCTTCGATCAATAGTAAAAATGTAAAAAGTATAAGGTTTTCTAAAGTCTTTGGGGATGATAGGATGGCAGTTGAAACTAAAAGTCGTGTATAGGGTCATAATACGATCTTGGAGGGGTGAACCCAAAGGCGACATGTACAGGGTCATGCCGGGACCTTCAATTATAGTTCCAGGGGTGAACCCAAAGGGTGACACATACAGAGACTATATCAAGACCTTCAGTTAGCATTCTAGGGGTGAACCTAAAGGGTGACATGTACATGGACTGTATCAGGGGCCATCAATTGGCATTCTAGGGGTAAACCCAAAGGGTGACACTTATATGGGCTGTATTAGGGACCTTCAGTTGGCATTCTAGAGGTGAACCCAAAGGGTGACTCGTACAGGGACTATATTAGGGACTGACCTTCAGTTGGCATTTCGAGAGTTAACCTAAAAATGTGACATATACAGGGACTATATCAGGGACCTTTAGATGGCATTCTAGGGGTGAACCTAAAGGGTGACACGTACAGGGACTGTATCAGGGACCTTCAGTTAGAATTCTAAGGGTGAACCCAAAGGGTGACCCATATAGGGACTGTATCAGGGACCTTTAGTTAGCAATCTAGGGGTGAACCCAAAGGATGACACATACAGGGACTGTATCAGGGACCTTCAGTTGGCGTTCTAAGGGTGAACCTAAAGGGTGACTCATATAGGGACTGTATTAGGGACCTTCAGTTGGTGTTACAGGGGTGAATCAAAAGGGTGATACGTATAGGGACTGTATCAGGGACCTTTAGTTGGCGTTCCAGGGGTGAACCCAAAGGGTGACATGTACAGGGATTGTATCAAGGACATTCAGTTAGCATTCTAAGGGTGAACCTAAAGGGTGACATATACAGAGACTATATCAGAGACCTTCAGTTGGTGTTCTAGGGGTGAACCCAAAGGGTAATATATACAGAGACTATATCAGGGACCTTCAGTTGGCGTTCCATGGGTGAACTCGAAGATTGACATGTACCGGGTCATGCTGTAACCTCCGATTAGCTTACAGAATGGACATATTGGGTTTGTAGTTGTGGTTTTATGCCTGTAAGGAGTAATACAAGATTAGACAGATTTTAGATGAGATTTTTACTGCTTGATCGATTCTGTGAAATAAAAAAAAATTTTGCCCTTCGATCAATAGTAAAAAAATGTAAAAAGTACAAAGGTTTCAAAAGTCCTGGGATGTCGGGGCTAGAGCCAAAATTCTATTGATTTTGTTGAGGAAGGAAAAGAAATGGATTGTTATTTCCGATGATCTGGATGATGTCACTGGCGGTATGGACTAATGTCGCTGGCTATATGGATGCCATGTGGTATCTTCGTCTAGCCAAAAGAATTCAAAATACAAATTAATAGAGGTGATGTTGCCGGCGGTATAGATTGAGGTCGGTGATGGTATGGACAGGTAGTTTTAGATAAATTAAAACTCCTTGAATTCCTCGTAGGGTTTTAAAAGAGTAAAACTCTTTTTCTTCCCCCATTCTGCAAATAGAACTGCCGACCCCTCCATCTTCTCCTCTCATTCTTTTCTCTTTAAAAATCAAATCTCTTGTTCTCTTTTGAGCCTAATCATGAAGAAATATGCTAAGGCTGTCAAAGGTAAGTTGGCTGCCAAGGCGAGGGATAACTTGCCCGACTCTACCATTGACGGGTTAAAACTTCTCCCAGTTCTAATTGCTTATAGTTTGAAGGAGATGGCCAAGATGTATGGCTACAAGATCAATTCCCTTATCACCTATCTAAACTCGGATAAGGAGAAATATCTTTGCTACGTCTAGGTAATCCTGCAAAACTCAAAATTCCTTTTTTAGGTTAAGTTTCGATTCCGGCCTTAGGCTTAAAATCAGGCTATGATAGGAGTTATAAGCCTGAAATAGATTGATTAAAAACTGATATTACATGTTTTAGGTTTGATTTTTACTATTTTTAGGCTTAAGATTTGATTAATTATGATTTTTATGGTTTTGGCTCAATGTGTGCGATTTGGGGCAAAACTGGATTCTGCCCATGGGTGTTGATGTCTCCAGTGACATGAGTGATGTTGCCAGCGGCATCAGGCCTTGCAAAAAGGCCAAAAGAGATGTGATGCTCTTTGTACTCATGGAGATATCACTAGCGATATCATCCATAATGTTGGCGATATGGATGACATCGCTGGTGGCATTAGTTCTAGTAGAAGCGGCATCAACGGCCTTCCAGTATATAACAAAAGCTAGAAAATAAACTAAAACATATCTATTTGTTTCTAATTTTTGCAACCGTATGGACTGATATACACCGGAGGTATGGGTATAATCAGTGAGTGGTGGCACAACATAGTGGAGAAGGATCCCAAACTTGCGTTGGCTATTAAAGAGACCGATTTTAGAGACTTAGCTTGGATCATGCCCATGCTAATGCTGAAGCTATTCCACCCAACTGTGATGGCTCTTATGAAGAAGTGGTCAAAAACCACCCATACCTATCACTTTTTATTCGAGGAGGTGACCATCACGCCTTTTGATGTGGTGGCCACGACCGGGCTACCATAGAAGGCGGAGGTCATCCACTTTGATGCATATATGGATAGGTATTATACCCAAAAGCCTGTGGTGAGGTGGGTGAAGGAGCTGTTCAGTTTAAAACTCGTCTCAGGGCGACTATCTTATCGTGAGTTGTATCAATACTGGACTCGAGTGGATGTGGTACCCGAGGATGATAGGGATGCATGTGTCCACACCTTCATGATTTCCTTGCTCACCATACTATTCTTCCTGGTCTCAAGGAGCAAGATCAACTATAGGTTGATAACTATAGTTAAGGATGTAGCAAGCATCAGTAAGAAGAATTGGCCGAGGGCCATCCTACCACAGATGTACCATGGACTGGATGTGGGTGTTCGGAAGATAGGGAAGGCCCTCTGCCTTAGCCACTTGCTATTACAAGTATACCCTCCTCAAAAGTATTTGATCGATTCTCTTTGTTGGAATTATCTCCTTTCCTTATTTTGGATGTTTTGGATTGATGGGCTGTTTATATGTGCAGGCTTGGGCTTTTGAACAATGGATACTCCCGTCCATCAAATTCTTAACTACCGTGCCATCAAGTTTTGACTTTCTTACCCAATGGTACGGTGGCATTGGTGGGAAAGCCAAGTATTCTATGGTCTACCAAAAGTCTTTAAGGACCGTGCGATTGACCTCGGTAAGTGATCTTTTGACTTAGTCCCTGTTTTACACTTAAAATAAAACATTAGTTGATAAAAAGCGTTTATGAATTTACATTATACTTACATCCGTTGGTTTCTTGGTTATTGGGTCAGGTTATTCTCGATCCCTTCGATGGGGTAGAGAACTTGGTATAGGTGGCCAGGTTCCGAAAAGAGGTAGACGATCGCCGATTTATGATGGAGTGCCCCTTGTCACTATAGTGGTACTTAAGGGAGAGTGTTCGAAGCTGGAGGTTCGTTGCTACTACTGCTAGATCTGTGCCTGCCAATCCTCCTAAAGGCTTATAGTAGCCTCACCTGGTGATCACATCTATTACTGATAAAGCTGATTACATTGAGGGGAATGGCTGAGTCACCCCAAGCATTACAGGTTCCTATGAGCAGTATCATCAACGCTTGCTCCCCGTTTGCCCTCGCTTTAAAAAGAATTACATGATCGAGTATAATAATAAGCAGAAGATGGAGGAAGAGAAGAGGAAGCTTAAGGGGATAGTGTGTGTTGTTGAGGAGGAAGAAAAAGAGGAAGAGGAGGAGGAAGAAGAAGCTGAGGATGATGGCGAACCTGAGGGAGAGGGTGAGGTAGGTGAGAACGTGGCTAGAGAGAACGTGTCGATGTCTCATAGGGTGCCGCATTCTTTTGAGGTATGATTGTGTTTATGTACATGTGTTGGTAAATGCTTAGGTTAAAATGGTTGTTTTTGCTTTCCTTTTATGCTTTTCAAGAACCCCCAAGGAAGAGAGGCCGAGATGATTACCACAGGACACAGCACTATGGCATACCTAAGGGTGTTGATTTTGTGAAGGGGCGCTTGTCCAATCCTTTAGAGACCTAGTTCATACTAATAAATTCAAGGGGCAAGTTTCAGTCGAGAAATATAGGCCCAAATAGGGATCCACCTAGCTTCATTCCTGAGAACACTATATATGTAAGGCTTAAATAACTGCGAACACATTTCTGCAATAACCCCCTTTTTACAGAATTCTTTTTGATTGCCCTTTAGATTTTTTAGGTTTCTCGGAGCAAGGCGGAGTGGTTAGAAATGCCTTTACCCTCAGGGACACACTTATTGGCCAGTCTCTCCTTATTCAGGTACATTCCCAACTGATGATATGTTAAGATAAAATGCATGTATGAATTCTATGAATGATATAGATTGTCGTTGTTCTCTTTGCTTGTAGGTATTCTTGGCTCTCTCATTGTTGGATGCGGCTGCGGCCCGATGGAGGTACAAGGAAGAAAGTGTGGCACTTCGATGCTGTGTGGACGAGTTAGAGGTCCAGCTGGAGGCTACCGTCCATGAGAGGAGGAGTAAGCAAAATTTAGATCTTACGTACCCTGATAATACTAGCCATAGAGGAGTGAAGATAGAAGTCGGTCGACGCCCACTTACTGTGCCTGAGGAGTCTAGAAGCGTATTGATTATAAAAGATAGAGAAAAAGATGAGGATGTGGCTAACCAGTGGCTTATGGATGACCCGGATGTCTCCTCTCATCCATCCGGTAGTGGCAGGATGTTTTAGATGGCTATTTAGTTCTTTTTCTTTTTGCTTTGGTTTGTATGCCCCTGATACATTGGGTTCGAATAATTTGGATTGTCGCTTAATTTCGGTTTTATTAGGCTAGGTGTTTAGGATGTGTGGATGACTTGCACCTTCGGGCTTTTATTTTGAATAAAATGGATTTGCATTTGATCAAGTGTTGGAAATGGGTTAAAAGGTTGTTTACTGGTTTTTTTCACAGGTCTAAATAGATAAAATGATTCTGATGCTGCCAAAAATTACTCCCATACTGCTAGCAGCACCACCGATATCTTCCAACTCATCACCTCCAACCCATACCGCCGGCCAACACTAATATTGCCCAACTCAACCCATACCGCCCTCGGCATCACCAATACTATCAGTGACATGGACTACCCAGAAACCCAAATTCGGCCATTTCATCAAATTCTGCTACGGTAAGCCACAACCAAAATCCACGGGGCTTCTTACAAAGCCTGGGAAATACGGATTCGAAGAGACTGGAGAAATTGATGCTTCTCTTTTTATTAGTTTTATTATGTTTTCTTGTCTTTTTTTACTCTAACTTTTGCATAGACTGCCCCCAGGAGTTTTAAATCTATCGAGTCTTGTATTAATTTTTGCTTGGACCATCCTTTTTGGTTTTCAATCCAGCAGACTTATTCCAATTTTTGCATAGACCTAGATGTTTTCTATCTATCCGAATTTTTAAAATGAAATACTAATGAGCTCAAAGCATCTTTTATTAAGCTTACTTGTGATGTCTCCTTCCCGTGGTCGCCAGGCATTCATAAAATCACAAGCATAGATGTTTCAGCATGAAAGACACTTTTATCGAATGAATTTGATTTGAGTATAAGATGTTGACAATCATTTCCATTAATCAAACTCCCAGTGTTAACCAGCCTTTACAAATTTTCAAGTTAACATCTCACTGTTCTTCTCTCGCACCCTAATTTTTACCTGAACTGCACTTTTTGGGTTTTCAGTTTAGCAAGCAATATTGACTCATCCCCTAATTTTTGCACGGCCCATTTGCTGAGTACCAACCGTCGGGTGTCACCCTAATTTTATCCCGATCAGTAAAAGACCAAAAGGCGGGTGATTACCATATTTATTTTTTGTTGTGCCACTTTTTTTGATTCAATTCTTTTGATTAGGTGTGATAACACTTAAGCCTGTCCTGGTTGACTAGGTCGATGAACTCGCTCTTGTTTATGCTCATGACTTTGATAGCCCTACTTATTAGGGATTGTCTTTAACCATATGATAGCCTTCTCAATTTGATCTAAACTTCTTATTAATGTCGGTGTCAGGAAGTTCCAGATGCCTCAATGTCGGGTCTACAACTTTTGGGTAGGGTATTAGGTATCTGACTTGCTACTGTGCGCTAGATCGTGCTTTTGCAGATTCTGCAAGGCTCTTAGTATCGTTTAGCTATCATACTAGATCACTCGATTCATTCTGACCTTCAAAGTTACATCGGGGAACCTTTCTTCGATTTGGATTGGCCACATTCTAAGGAGTTTAGTTTGTGGGGGTTTTGGTCCTTGCAAAGCCTCTTCTTGATTGGTTCGATTACTGTTTTGATTATTCCTTCAATCTACGGTTTATACAGTCCTTCCTAATTAGGCCTGAATTTGCCCTTTACACCATTGGTGGAGGGTTTCAACCAAGTGATGTTTGGTTCAGGGGCTTTTGCTTGGTGCTTTCGAAAGTGTTAATGGTAGCTTGTTTTAGCTGGTTTACTTGGCAAGCTGTTTCATGACTTCAATTATATGATTGGCCCATGGCTTGTGGGGTAAAGGTACTTGCTCTCATACTTTATGCTGTTGGCAGTGGTTGTCCTCTTGGACTGATCTTTGTTGGTCGAGGGGTTTGATGTGGGTTAATTCATGCTAGGTGAAGATGTGTTTCTCTGTGAGTTTGGTCATTTCCTTTGCGGTGACATTGGTGTAAGATTCGGCTACGGTGTTTATTTGATGGAGTTTGGGGTTCACCAATCGTTTATGTCCCCATGCCAAGGATGGCTAAGGAGTAGAGAAGTTTTGGACAAGGTTTGAAAAGGGAAAGGGGTGGGTGGGCGAAAATGTATGCTGCTATTTTTTCATTTTAGGGAACTAGTTGACACTTCTTTGGTAGCTTGAAGGTGCACCATTGCGAGGTTGTTGAGTTAATTCTAGAAGAGACCGTGGTGTTCAACAATTTGGCTATTAATCTAGGGACCAAGCAAAGGCGTTTATTATCTCACATGTGTTTAAAAGGAGTTAAATTATTGGAAATGATTACCACTTGAGAGTCTTCATTTGTACTTGACTTAATTTCATACAGTAAAATATCCTGAATACTGGAAGCATCATGCGTGTGTTCATATGAATGCATGGATCAATTGGTCAAAACATGACATAAGTAACAAAATAGCAGTTGCTTATGGAGCTCAAAGTTTGGTACATGAAATTGTTCAACAAAACAAAGCAAACAAATCTAAAGATCGCATATTAAAAATCACCAACCACCACAGGTGAAGGGTCTGGCAAGATCATGCCTTTGGGCAGGAATCAATAGGAAACAAAGTGATGAGGGCCTTCTTTGGGACAAAAGGAGGATGGTTAGACTAGGCTACAACAATTGTTGGAAAAGCTTAGGTTGCAATTGATGGGGCTCGAGCTATTGCTGGGGCATCATTATCTTTTCTAAGCCATACATTTCCTATCTTCCAGGTTCACTTAAACCTGACCTTCTTAGCCTCATCATCAAGGTACATTTTCCTCTCTCCTCCGGCCTTATCCTTAGAATTGATAACCCCAGTGAGTTTCTATGGGCCACTTGCCCGTTTAGGTATACCAGAAGCGGTCATACTTGCCTGGTTCATGAACTTTGTAACCCCAGGCATTCTATCCAGCTTGGCTATCTTTCCTTCCTTAACTAGATGATATATAACTTAGGCCAAGGTTCGGCACCCATTAGTTTGATGTCATGATTGGACATGATACCCATGAAAGTTTTCCTTCTCGTCTTCCGTTAGGTGGCTGTACTCACAAAGGGGTTTAATAAGACCATCTTTTCTAGATCTGGTGAAGATCACATTGAGAGTTAAAATCCAAGGGTTTACAATGGCAGTTGGGATTGGTTCTTGAGAGGCTTTTCGGCTTTCCTCAGCCTGAGATGGCAACGATCTTGGTCCATTAAAGCCTTCCACCTGGTGTATGCTAGAACCCTTAGAAGCCAGACCACTATTTCCTTGGGGTTCCATTTCTTTCCGATCTATCGTCCCCAGTTAGCGCAGAAAAGCTTCCACCTCATGTGGCATGCCCAGAGGTTGCATGAGCTGGTCATTGGTTGATTGATGCACGGCTTCGGGTGTTACGCCTTGAGATTGCATGACCTGGTCGGGGACTCTAAACTGACTGTAGGGATCAGGCATCAGTTCATTATTAAAAAGGTTTTGATGGTAGGTCATCCTTCGAGGTGCCGTGATAAACTGAGGAGAACTTGGGGTAAAAAGCGGAGAAGGCACTATTGGTCAGCTCATCCCTTAGGGAGAGCTCAGATGTGATGGGTGAGTTCATCAGGAAATGGGGGAAGGATTGAGCTTTGGGCCATATGCCTTAGGCTTTGAGGTAAGAAAGAGAAGGTTGGCTGGGTCACGGGGTTCTGACTGAGTTGGAAAAGAGTAGGCTGAGGCTGGGTCGGAACTGACTAAATGGGAAGAAGAGTAAACCGAACTGGCTGCGCCCCTATTGGGATGAACAGAGCGTGATCTAAACCATTCCAAACAAATCCGTTCTGGTATTGAGGCTGATAGTCTGATTCTAAAATCCAACCGACATTCTCATTGCTAGGGCTCGCCTGGTAAATAACTGCACTATTGCTTGGATTTGTTCCTAAATAGTGTTGTGGAAGAGATCTGAATAGATAAATTGGGTCATGGTAGCAGTGATTTTCGTGCTAACAGATGGCAAAGAAATTGTTCCCATGGTAGGGATGGAACTAGCTTGGTCCTCGATCAGGGCAAGGTCATCATTATGAGGGAGAGCCATGGTTGGTTGTGAAGGTCTGTACTTGGGAGGAAGACTGTTTAGGATCATGAATCATGGGTTAGATCAGGAATGGGTTGTAAATGGTATGGATGGTATGAATGATCTTTGTCTAATAACGGATGCATGGTATGTTATGGTTGTACGAAGATGTGGTTAGAGATGATGCGACAGCTTATCCCTCCAACATTTGTGGGACGTTTGCACTTATCATCACACATAGTAATATGTTATGACTCAATGGGGTATAAAAGAAGTCTGACAGATGTTGCTAAACCTCTTCCACAAATGAAGATCGGTAAAGGTAAGTTGATAATTTTTTGGCTCTTAAAGCCAATGCATGGGGGGTACATGATCATAGAGTACATAACATAAAAATCATCCCTCTTCCAACCTTATGACTCCCACGTTATGCCTCTTTGGAAAGGATGGAGTTTTGGCTCCTTCACCTATAATGGCAAAAGAAGAGCGACTTAATTTATTTTGATTGTTCTAGTAGTCCTAAAGGAGTGAAGTGCTAAGGTTTATTGTAGTGCGGCTTTGGTATGGTTGCTGATGTAGAAGGTTCTCGTTTACCTTGATTCCACGTTACTCAACCACTCCCTAAATAGGTTCAATAGCAGGAGTTGACATGTTGGTTAAAATAAGTGGTCCACCAACTAGGCATCCTCAATTCCAACAAGGCATGAGTGATGCTTTCACGAGCTTCTTGGGTGAAATGGGGCACCTAAAAATTACCAAACTATCTACACGCGTAGGATAAAACATCATGAAAAAGGAATGAAGTTTTAATTTGGCCAATGATTTCAATACATCATCAAAAAATCCCTTAAACTTTTTTGAAAATATAAGTTTCAAGTTTAAAAAGATATATCCCCAGCAGAGTCACCACTATGAATGGGTGACCTTTTTCCTGCCCACAAGGGCCGCGTGAGATGCGTCGCACGGGGGCAGAAATGACAAGCGATATGAAGCGGGCTGAGGGATTGGTCCTCATTTTAGTGTGATGAAAATATGGATTGAATTAATGTTGATGTTGAATTTAAGTCCAATTTAGGTGTTAAAGGATACGAGATCGAAATCTCGTACTTAAAATAGAGTCGCCACCCGGTTCAGCTCAATCGGGAAATTTTGGTACGATTTTCCCACCAGGTGGTAGACCATACCTTAAGTAGAGATTCCGAGTTCGGATGATGTTATCTATTTTTCATTAGGCCAAGTTAAAATATTTCATTCTTTCTTAATCGGTTTGAATGTACCCTATTTATTTTGTTTCTAATTTATATTTTGTTTTGCGTTATCAAGCATTCAAAGCGATAAATAAATTATTACACTCATCCGAAAATAAAGTGTGGGAAAGTTAAATAATAGTTACATGGCTTTCCGAATCCTATACATTTTTTATGCAATAAATAAAATGCCCGAAGGCCTAGCAAACATCTAACCTAAATCTACCTACACAAAAACGGTTAGCACAAATACGGCATAATGTATAGAATATATCACGAACCATGCATAGTTAGCGATCCAAACAAGACTCGAGTTAGCATAAACATGGCATATTTCATGTATAATTTGTGGAGCCTGATTAGATGTCTAAACGAGAGTAAACGGCTTTCGAGCAAATTTCATTATGTCCATATTTTAGACTTGATTTGTTATTTTAGCCGGATTGTTAGTGAAAATGACGCATGGTATGTGGTGAAGTCTATTTTTCAGTAAGTTCTGGACTTTCATCATTACACTGTACACCCTAACTTTGGGAATATAAACTAGGTCAGAAATAAATGGAAGAAAACTGCTGTCCAAAAGGTCATGTTGTCGGCGATATGATCAATACCGCCGGCGGCATCGGTGATGTTGCTCATGGTAACAGCCACACGGGCAGGCTACATGACTTTCGAGATACCATAAGGAAAGGGTCCTACAAGAAGATAAGGCCACTGGGGGTAAGTGATGTCGCTAGCAGTATCAGCAATGCCTCTGGCGGCATGGTTGATACTACTGGTGACTTCAAGTGCCTCTGGTGGCTTCAGCTTCTTACAGCAGCAGCGAGTAATGTTCAAAAATGACTGAAAACTCGAGAGCAAGAACAGGTAAGAATGATTCTAAAGAGCTATGAGAGTTAGAATTTTTACCTCGTGGCCGTGAATCCACCTCTTCGTGATCCAAGGAACACCTCCGGGGAGCTTGCAAAGATGATTTCGGTAGTAAATTTAAGAGTTTAGGTCTCTAAATTCCTATTAAGTTGATTTTATTCCTAAAGTCTACTGATTTTAAGTTTTAACTAAGACAATCAAAGAAGAAAAACCAAGAAAAATGGATTTGAATTTTCTTACCTTTTCTCCCCCTTATCTCTCTAAAAATGAGCTTTCTCACTCTAAAACTACAAGTTAAATTTCAGATATGTGTTGTTGTTTATTGAAACCCTAGGTGTGTTTTTATAGGCAAATATGGGTGGTCTTCGAAACTTTTCAGCCATTTTCACCGAAATGGCAAAAAAGAGTCTGCCCAAGGAAGAAGAAGAAAGCATTCTGCAGAAGCCCGATTTGTCCATGTCGCCGGCGATATGGCCATATTGCCGGTGACATGGCGATATCACCGGCAGCATCAGCTTCACCTTCCTACAGGCTGATTGCCAGCGGGCTCATAAGCCTAAAAAGTTGCTAATGGGGTCAAAACGCATCTTTTTGAATTTAATGATATTTTAATGGGTATTTAAAGATTAATTCAATTTTGGGTGCAAATCATTGGTTCAAGCTCCAACCGAATGTGTTATTGAATACGCCGAGCTAAATTCTTGCGAGAAATAAAATTCATGGGGAATTTTATATTAGTAATAAAAACTCCAAAGAATTTTTTTATAAGGAATAAAATTGGGAACACGTCATCATCGTCTCGCGTGCGGGAATGCAAAATCCCGTGCTCACAATCGGGTCCTTTTCAATAGCCTCCGCCTCCTACTCATTAGATCTTAGATATTTAAGCATTTGCAGGAGAGTCTCGGGAATGTCCGGATGAAGGTGACATCAAGCATCCAAAACCATATTACCAAACTAATAGCCATCATCCACCATGCCTTCGATGGATTGGATGAATTCGGCTTCATCCTTCTCCTTGGAAGCTTGAATGGACTAACAATCCAGATGACTAGAGGTAAGGTCCACTTGGGCTCTCACAAGATCGCTATTGGCCTCATCTGACTCCCTCAAACAACTCTTCAGGCTCTTGTATATATCAATTACCTCAGAGAGCTTCTCAGCATTCATCTCCTCAACCTCGATTCGGCGGTAAAACTCAGCTCTTCCAGAAAAAGACTAATGAAACATTAATTAGCATACCGGCTAATACAAACATGAATAATAAAAAAAATTTAAGCATACCTGGCTGATAGACTGGAAAACCAAACCCAAAAGGTTAAGAAATTCCTCTTTCTCATACCGTTGAGCCCCCCGCTCCAAAGGAAAAGCCTCGCAAAGGGACTCTTGCACTTAAGGAAGAGTGATAGGCAGCCTATACCATGCCACTTTCCGCAAAGCTTCCCACATGAGTAGGACGGAGGGAGGAGCATTCGAATCCATATCGACATCTGATCCCGGTGCAACAGCCGAATCGAAAGTAGCCTGATAAATAATTACTAGTAACCAATAACGAAAACACAAAGTACAAAGCTTAAGAAAATGTAGTATTACCTCACTAGCCCCCTTGGCTTTCTTTTGCTTCTTATTGGTCAGCTCCGGATCCTGCGTGTTAGCATGCTTCCCTTTAATAGCCTCTGAGACGGCACTCTTACCTAGCAAAACTGGATCAACAGCTTCATCAGATTGAGCTACCAACTCAAACCAGAGCCAATTGAGAATTCTCTTGCTGCAAGTTTTTAACGCATTTGGCTATGGCACCAGAAATGTTAGCCCTAACTCCAGACATAGCTGAAAGCATAAAAGAAAAGAAATTAAGATAACTCACCGAGTAGCTGAGGACTAGGATAATATTCAAAGCCGTCATTTGACTCCAATGCATAGTCTATCACCCTATGCCTATGAACTAGGGCATAAGAAATATTGCCCAAGGTCCAAACCCCTCTCTTTAACCGCTCGAATAGCCCAACTCGGATGTCTGGATTGTCTTTGGGGACACTAGAGGCAGGTAGAATTCTGAATGACTATTGAGTAGGAAAGGCGGGGAGCCCCTCTTGTAACTTGATGTACACATAAAACTGTTTGAAGTTCTTCACCAAGTTGGATTTCCTAGAGAAAGAGTAAAATCTCTTCTTGTGGGAGAAGTGCAAGTGGTCCTCACCCTTGTTCAACTTATAGGACACCACCCGCTTGAAGAAAATAGCATCAAAGCTAAGCCCTAGGTCTATACAAATTTTATAGTGACCGGCAAGGTTGCCCCAAGCATTTGGGTGTATCTAAGTCGAGCATATATCCTAATGATTTAGCAGGTCGCAGATCCCTGAGGGTAGCGAGTAGAGAAACCCCGAGAAAATCTACTCTAAATAGATGCTAAACCACCCGGGAGGCAGCTTATGAACGCGTTGATCTGGTGACGGTAGCATTATTCTACACGTCATCCAAGGGAAGGTCACGTTTTCAAACTCAATATCCACCGGGTGGATGATGGAAATCATATCCTCTATCCTAAGAGTCATTTTCCTTGGCATGGGAGGTCCCTTCTTAATTGATTCTCCACCAACGACTTTGGCCTTCCCCTTTTTTGCGGCCCTCTTAGCCCTAAAATCTTTAGGGATCGAATCACTGATGACTTGTTGGATCGGCTGCTAAATTGCTTGCTCGTCATCTCCAGCCCAAACTGAGTCGGATGAATGTATTTGTGAGCTTGAGGATGCCTCTTGGGATGCCCTACTCTCATCATCAGCACTCCTTCCTACTCGGTCAATCCTCCTGGCTATTCTTTTAACCCTAATGTTAGAATGAAGGTTAGTTAGGTCGATACTAACATAGCACCTTGACACCGAGTTAGGATAATCGACATAATATTCATCAAACAACCTATCGAATGAGCCGGTACTTATGGAGGTAGTAGAAGACATGGCCGCCTAGAAAGAAAGGAAAAATCCAAGAACACATTAGAGTCACATCAGGTTGCTCTATCAAGATCTACGGTCATTTTTTTAGCCGGGATGGATTCAACCTTAAACCTATGTTATCATGTTCATAAAAGTTTATGCACGAACCTAAAATCCGGCCAAAAGAAGCCTAGATTTCGACGACACTAAATTACAGTTAAAATCATTTCCCCAGGCAAAGACATTCAAAATGCAAACATGCCTAGCCTAAAGGTTCTAGATAAACCATGACATAATAATCAGATATGGCATAAAAAATAGTGTTGGCTAGGAATAGTTAAATAGAGAGTTCTAGCATGGAATCCAGACCGCGATAGCCTAAAGTCAAAAACATAACAAGACACGGGCATGAATTCGCGAAAGGAAGGGGTATGGTGAAGATTGCTTACTTGTTAAGTGACGAGAGAAGTCGACAGAAAAACTGACTTTGAGAGCTTGAGGACAAAGATCACCGGAGTCGAGCAGAAGAGGTCAAGCGAACAAAAGTAGCAAAATGAGGGGAGAAATGGTTTAAATAGGAAGAGGAACAAAGGCGAAAGGTCACAATCATTACAAAACAGAGGCATAATGCCACATGTCAGTTGAGGTAAGGGTGGTTTTGAATTTCAAAAAAAACCCCTCTGCCACCAAAGGATATGAAAGGTCTTGGACTTCCCAAAGAAGCTTCAAGAATACTTGGGCCATAGTTGGCCACGTAGCCTTAACTGTTAGGCCGCTCAAATTTGACCCAGTACACACCGTTAGAAGCCCTAAAGAATTCCTCACACTTGTGGAGGGGGGCTTCTGATAACTTACTAAATATGTCTTCCTCGTCTCGGTCTAGAGATAGGGTCAATAAAGAGCCGAGTGCCTCGCACTGTCAGCTGAGTTAGGGTAACCCGACTCATGAAACTGGTTGCCCTATCATCTCAGTCGGAAAACATACAAAACCAGAGAGCACGAGCAGCCTTGGGCAGTCATAAGCTCGAGACGGTTCATGACCAGCTCAAAGGCATCTTCGTGCCCTACAAGAAAGGAGAATCCAGGTCTGACTCTAGTCCCTATATTCCCTCCTCTATCCTTATCCCTATCACCTTGGGATACAAGGATCATATATGTATGAAGAGTTCTAATCTCATCATAATTCAGAATCCTTATTCTACCGGGAATAGGGCAGTTCCTGCGCCTATAAATAGGCCCCTAGGTCAGTTGAACAGGTATCTCAATATTCTCACACTCACTTTAATTATATTCGTCAGAACCCTTTACTGACTTAGGCATCAGAGGGTCCCCCACGGGGTAACACCGATCGCCCCCAAGTTGTGCGTTGTTTTGCAGGAATTCGTTCATAAATTCAATCAAGTTTGTGATAATTAAATGCTGAGATATCGGATCGAGGTACGATATTTTCACTCGGTAAAATAATGTGTTCTCTTCCGGAGCCTTTGATTATGTTCGTATTACCAACTATAGTGGTAACAGATGTGTTATCCATACTTAAAGTAGAAAATTTTTGGCCTCTTTAAAAATAGTATGGGTAGTGACATTGTCCACAATACGCAAATTTAATGCATTTCCTTTGATGTCACTTGATATCGGGAAAGAATTCATATTCTTCTAAACAACAAAAAAACACACACAAAGATGTATTATTATCAATACAAAACAAAATACATCATATCATTGAAAGAAAAAAAAACTTGTTAAAAACACTAAACATTATTACTACTTAGAAATTATTTATTAAAAAAAATACACACACGAAAACATTATTATTACTCATTGAAGGTGGCATCCTTTCCACTTGTGATTGGTGCGAAAATGTCAGACATATCTAGATGAGAAATATCAATAAGCTCATCACTGTTAAATATGTAATTTGTTTATATTTAAGCACACTTTTTTGTGTTGCTTGATATAATTCACTAAATATTTCGCAGTGCTACAGGTTTACATCCAATGACCAGTCATTCCACAACAGTGGCATTCAATTTCATTTATTTCAATGTTTTTCTTTGAAATGTACCAAAAAGTACGTGATAAAAATTTGTTTTTAGTTAATTTTTAATATTTTCAAAATACTTTACGAAAATGAAAAATGGGATTCGTATAAAACAAGAGTTATATTATGATGACTTTATTTTCTGTTTACTTTATCATCATTATCATTCAAATTTCACCCCGCTAATCTAATGATGATAATGGATAAAACAACTTTTACTTTACTGTACATGAAAGAACGAGTTTTCTATGGAAACATACATAATGGTGATTTTTTTTTTTATTTCTTATCTCTAACAATTAAGGTTATTTGAACATATATAACAATCCCCACGAATTCTATGATTTGATTGCGTTAGTCAAAATAATCTTTTCTGAACTCATGATCATAACCCTTTTCATTCATGTTCTAATCAACAGCTACCATTATACATTTAGTCTATGTGATACGAGATCTATTTTCTCTTTAATTCATGTATACTAAAAAAATTTAGCGCTAATATGCAAATAATTTGTACTAAATAAATAAAATTTTTTATAGTTTATACGTAGCACATGTGTTAATGATAACGAAAATAACACATGAATTAAAGAAATATATATTCTATACAACAAACAAACGTGGTTTTGACTATTCTATTTAGGGATGAGACTGGATCTTGGATCCAGTCCGGATTCGTGGATTCATATCCGTTTTTTAGGGTCTGGACCCTATTTTTTCACATCCATTGAATTTGGGTCGGATCTGGATCTAACTAAAATAAGATGGATCCCATATCGGATTTTTCCAAAGACCTTCGTCCAGATCTAGATCCAGATCCATTTATTTATATGCAATTATTTGTATATATCCATATTTATATATATAACTGTGCCCTATAATTATTATACTAAGACTAGACACATTGGAGAAAATTTTCTCTGAGGGCGATTAGGTGGCTAGGGTTCTCTCATGAACCCTAGCCGCTCAGATTTTCTCCCCTATCGTTTGGCAGGCTTTTTTGACAAGGATGTTCGGATCTCTCTCTGTCATTCAATAGGAGGGCAATCAGGCGGCTTCCACCGATGTTTTTCCTTTAAGAACTCTAGTGATTAGGCGGCTAGGGTTCTCTTGAATCCTAGCTGCCCAGTTTTTCTCCACCGGAGTTCGACCGACATTTTTGACAAGGCTTCTCCTTTCGACAGTAGGGCAATTTGGCCGGCTTTTCACAGATCGGTTTTTCGATAGGAGGGTGATTGGCGGCTACGATTCGGATTGACCGGCGTTTCGATTGGAGGTCGACGGTTTGTTTCTCAGTTTTCTTCTATCGACGTCGTTCCGACAGTCCTTAGAGGGTTCAAGCGCTCCTCTCCTTTTGCTTGCTTTCATCGGAGGTTTGGCTGGCAGTTTCAATAAGGGTATCAGGTTTTTCTGTCCTTTGACGTTCATCGTTGCCTGTGACGTTGCACAGGTTGTGCTTTTTTGGGCAGTAGTGATTGCTAGGTGATGTTATTCATCATCGCTATCGTTAGAACTCATCATCTCAGCCTTTTGCGGGATTGACTATGGTGCACCATAGGAATATTCTTCTCGCCGTTCACTTCTGCTATGGATCTTTAGATCATTAGGTTCACACTCTGTTCTGATTGGGATATTTGGTTCATTATTATTGCAATATGTTACAATTAGCTTTGTTTCGTACTATGGATGTTTTTATTTTCTATTTTTGTTGCTGCTTGTTCTTTTCCTGTTTAATAAATGGAGCCAATTTTTTGCCGAGCTCAACCTTTACTTAAAAAAACAGTGACCTATAAAAACTCTAACTCTAACCCTAGCATATATATATATATATATATATATATATATATATATATATATATATATATATATTCATTTCTACTCAACTTTCTACTGATTATCACCGGCTCTATATTTGAACTTGGATAAATATTAATTTGCATTATATTTATTTTAAGTTTTTAACCTTGAAATTACATATTAAACTCTTTATTTTTTTATTATAAAATAAGATAGTGATTTTAAGAACAAATCTTCGGTAGGTTTTTTTATATTTTCATGAGTTGTATTTCTTTAATTTTATTTTTTACAGATCCGTTTTAGACCCGGATCCGTGAGATCCATTACATATGGATACGGGGTTTAATTTTATAGATCCAATGGATCTTGATCGAATATGGATCTTATATATATGAAAAATTATATGGGTTATGATCTCTATGGATTTGGTCCGTATTCGACTCGTGCCCATCCCTAATTCCATTAAGTTACTTCTACAAAATAAGAAATGAAAATGGAAAAAGATGAATTGTACAATTAGACCTGGACATTAACCCGTCGGCCCGCGAGGCCCATCCCGTCTTTATGGGCCGGGTTTGGACAAACTAATTGGAGATCCAGCCCGAACCCGAAAAGACCTAAAGAAAGTATGGGATGGGTTTCATTTTAGTCCTAAAACCCAAGCCCGGCCCGCCCGGCCCGAACTACTAAATATATATTTATTATTTGTGTTAGTAATAATTATTTGAAATTTTAAAATTTATTGTAAAATTTAGCTTCAAAACTCAATTTTGTGACTTATATTAGAATTTTGGTCACAATTATTTAATTATAATAATTTTTTATTAAAAAATATTTTAATTATATATATTAATTAAGGGCCGGGTTTGGGATTTGATTATTTTATAAAGGGCCGGCCCGAGCCCGACTTTTATTTTTTATGGGTTGGGCCGGGCTTGGGCTACTTAATTTTAGTTAGGCCCGATTGAGCCCGGCCCGAACCCGGCCAAGCCTGGCCCATGCCCAGGTCTATGTACAATGTATCTACACATATTTTGAATGAATTATGTATCTTAGTTCTGTATATATATGTCCACAAGCACTTATAGTTAAACTGTAAACAATTATGTTAGTATTAATCACTTATTTAGACACAATTATACTCAGATAAATAGAAATTCAGGTTTTTCAATTGTGACTTCGTTTTTTATAAGGTAAATATGTATCACTTTACCTTTGTCATCATAGTATCAATAAGAAGTTTGATCCAACCCACAAATTTACTATGCCAAAACAAATGACAATAGAATGCACCAACTGAAAAAAACGTAACTAAACTTTTCAATTTCTCAAAAAAATATTCTATTTGACATCAGGAATTTTGCAAACTACAACTAGTATATTACAAAAAATAAACTTTCAAGAAATTCTTCATGAATCAAGATTAATTTGGGGTAAACTTACAAAACATGTCATGTGATTTCATCGTTTTGTAAAAATGTGCTTGTGGAATTTTTTTTCTTCAAAACGGTTCATTTGATTTCAAAAGTTTTCAAAAGGGTGTCTGTGGTTTGAAAATTACAGTGCTACACCAGTTATTTTAATAAATTCAATATTCTTATATTTTAACTATATTATTTAAGTACTATATATCAATATTTGAGTAAGATTCGGAAAATTTTCATTTTGTTTTGATTTTTTAAAGTTATAATCAAATTTTATAAAAAAATATTCGTACTTTTTAAAAAAATTCTAAAATTTATCAGAAAGGTGTATTAAATTTTCCTTAAATAAGCTAAAAAAATTTCACGTCAAAATGGATAAAATTACCCTACAAAATGTGATATTAAAATTTTGGAAATCCTCTTTTTTTGCAAATTTTTGAAACCTCACACCCTTTTGAAAAAAAATCCTACAAACACCTTTTTACAAAACGACCAAACCACATCCTATGTTTTTTAAGTTTACTCATTAATATGTTGACACGAAACCCAAAACCAAATTACTTGTTAATGTGAAATTCCTACCAGCAAAAAATTGGTATTACTTATACAGGGAAATCAATACAGTGATTATACATTTATTTTATGTAATGTAATTATTCATATGTAAAGTTATTTTGTACCTACATATAAGAATAAAGGAGATACACAAGACTGTACTAATTATTGAGGTATCAAACTGATGAGTCATACGATGAAACTTTGGGAGAGAGTGATTGAACACTGTCTTAGAAAGATCACTAAACGACTGAAGCTATTTTCTTCTAAGTAACTTGATGGAGATATATATGGAGAAGAAGAAGGACATTCATATGATTTTGATTGACTTAGAGAAAGCATATGATAGATCGCCGAGGAAAGTATTTTGGTGGGCACTGGAGAAAAAAAGGTGTTTATGTAAACTACATAAACTTAATAAAGGACATGTATGAAGGGGCAGTAAAAAGTGTACAAACTAGATAAGGAGTGACAGAGGAGTTCCCTATTACAGGTGGATTACATCAAGGATCATCTCTAAGCCCATTTTTGTTAGCTCTAGTTATGGATGACTTGACCACCAAAATACAAGACAATATCCCATGGTGTATGTTGTTTGGGGATGACATTGTATTGATTGATAAATCAAGAGGAGGGGTTAACAAGAAGCTAGAGGCATAGAGAAATGCGTTAGAGGGTAAAGGTTTAAAGTTAAGTAGAATAAGACGGAGTATTTGCACACCAAGTTCAGCCTACGCAAGGGAGATAAAGGAGAAGTAAAACTAGGAGATACAATTGTGCCAAAATGCAAACGATTTAGGTATTTGGGATCTATCTTTCATAAGGAGGTACGATTGATGATGATGTAACCTATAGAATCATTGTAGGATGGATGAAATGGAGAAGTGCTACCAGAGTCTTATGTGATAAGAAGATACCTTTGAAAGTGATAGGTAAATTCTACAGAACTTTGGTTAGGCCAGCCATGACATATGCGAGTGAATGTTGTGCTATTAAGACATAACATATTCAAAAGAAAATTGTGGCGAAAATAAGGATGCTTAGGTGGATGAGTGGGCATACAAGGGTGGACTGCATTAGAAATGAGTGCATCTGTCAAAAGACTGGTGTGACACATATTGAGGATAAACTAAGAGAAGGTCGACTAAGATGGCATGGACATGTGCTATGTAGACCAATAGATGCTCTGGTTAGAAAATGTGAGAACTTAAGGACCGAGAGTAAGGGTAGAGGGAGAGGTAGACCTAAGATTACTTAGAGAGAAACTATTTCAAAGGATATGCATTTGGTAGGTATGGATGAAAGTCTGGTATTTGATAGAGTTTTATGGCATCATAAGATCTATATAACCAACCCCACCTAGCGTGGGATTTTAGGCTTAGTTGATTGGTTGGTAAGTTATTTTGTAGTCTCTTGTACTATTGGTATTAATGATGTACAATAATGTCACAGCCTAAAACGTAGTGTATAACAAGAAGACTAAATATATTATGATTATTTCATAAAAGAAATATAATATGATGTTTAGCATAAAGATTTAAAAGAATAACAAAAAGGCATTATACATGGACAAAATTGATAAATTAACATCTATATTATAAAACATTCAAAATAAAAAGCCTTTTTGGCCTATTGTTTAGTATTACAAAAAAATATATAAAGATGGAGTCATTTTATGAGAAAAAATGACTCAATAAAAAGTTTTCAAAATATCACAAATTAAGGCCCATTAGGATATATACATAAATGTGACGGTCACATGTATATATGTATTATAATAGGGACTTATGTTGATATTATGTAATAGGTTCAGTACATACATTCTATTAATAATATTCACTCACTCTCATATATGAACTATGAGAGTTTGCAACGTACACCTACACCTTATCATGGTATCAGAGCTTTATCTAGCCTAACAGCCGCAGCCATAGTGAGAGAGAGAGGAAGAGAAAGATTGCCGTCGCCGGCAGTGAGTGAGAGAGGGAGAGAAACGACTGCAAGTTTTCGAGAGAGAGTGTGAAAGAGATTTTTTTTCCTGTTCTTGTTTCGTGATTTTGTAAGACAGCCGCCACTGTCAGTCACTGTGAGAGAGATGTCGACCACCGGAAATACAGAGGCTGCCTTGATTTCATCCTCATCGTTGTCGAATACTGTAAGCAATTCCATTACAGTTCCTTCAACTACCCATTAGCTACCTCTAAAGTTAGATTCGTCGAATTATATACTATGGAAAACTTTAATTGATCCTATGTTAGCGTGATGTGACTTATTGAAATATGTTGATGGCTCGGTAGCTATGCTTGCGGAGATTCTGGAACTGAGTAATAGCCTACCCATTCAGCCATTGGTGAACAGCTTCCCAAGATAGGTGACCCATTGTTTTTCGATGTTACACATTATCAGAGTATTGTGGGTGGTTTACAATATTTTACCATCGCCCTACCAGATATCGCATACTCAGTTCACAAGGTCTCTCAATTCATGAATGTTCCAACGATATTGCACTGGCAAGCTCTAAAATGCAGCATACTGTACATTTACGGCACAAGTGATTTCGGTTTGCGCCTTTACCGTCAATCCTTGGTCACACCGTAGGGGTTCTCGGACTCAAATTGGGCAGGAGACATAAATGATCTGCGTTCTACCATAGGGAACGGTATCTATCATGGCTTCAATTTAATTTCATGGTCGTCTAAGAAATAATGAACTATGTCACGCTCGTCCACCGAAGTGGAATACCGTGCACTTGCTTCTGCCACATCCGAACTCTTTTGGGTTAGTATGCTTCTCAAGGAAATAGGATTTCCTTTACAACGTACGCCTGTTTTATGGTGTGACAATTTGGGGGCCATATATCTAACAGCTAATCCAATTTTTCATGTGCGCACGAAGCACCATAAGCTCGACTTTCATTTTGTTCGAGAAAAAGTTGCTTCTGGAGAATCAGTGGTTCGTTATATCTTTACTGATGAACAAATTGTCAATGCTTTGACAAAGCTGCTTCCTCGCTCTCATTTCCGAGAACTGCGCTCCAAGTTGGTCGTTATCTTGATATTATGCAATAGGGTTCCAATACATACATTCTATTAATAATATTCACTCACTCTCATATACGAACTATGAGAGTTTGCACCATACACCTACACCCTATCAAAATGTGCATAGATTATTAAAAACATTGATCCTCTGTAAAAGCTCTATTTAGCCATCTCTAACCCTACACCTCATTTTTCACTTCAAATTATGTTTTACTTCATAATTTAAAGCTGCTACAGTGTCGAATTCTCCAACCCCACTTTAAATTCACTCTTAAATTTACTTCAAACTTTAAAATTATAATTATATAAAATAATAATAATTTATGAAAAAGAAAATTTAGAAAATTTATTATTTAAATAAATAATATAGGGGGTGGAGGCATTTTTCACTCCATAAAGTGGAGTTTGAGGTGAGGTTGGAGATGCCCTCAGTGTAAACGTGACAAAAACATTTGGTAAGCGAATTTTACAGGGAGCCAGATATTTGGAGTATCAGCTCCCAATACATGACATATGTCCGAGTGACTATAAATTGAGACATATATCATCTTTAGAAAACATGATATTTCAAATATTTGGCTCAAAACACCTTTTTTTTAGTTAAAGGTTGAGTACCAAAACCCGGCCTCTATTTATTAAAAGGGAAAAGAAAAAGAAAAATACAAAAAAGGAGAAAAGAAAAAAATAAAAAAGAAAAAGGAAAACGAAATAAAAAATGAAAGAACACATTATGAAGGAGATTAAAATACCAGCTTATGACCACGCTGAATTTGCTCTCTAGTAGCAATCACTAGTCCTTTCTTTTTCTTGACTGAAAATGGTTTCCAACTGGAACCTATGCTATTGGAGGCACTATCAATAGGAGAACCTGTGCTATTGGAGGCACTATCAAGAGGAGAGTTGTGCTCTACTAGAGCCTTATCATGTTGTAAACATACTTCTAAATTAATCCCATCCAAATTAAGACCATCCAGAGTTTGAAAAGCATTCCCTGTTGAAACTACTGCAGCATTTTTAATCCTCTCTTCCAAATCTCATTGTCTCAGTTTGCTTCACTGGAGGAGTGCCAAATTGGGCTGGTTATGAAGAACAATTGCATCCGCATTAATATTTTCAGAATCTTCGTCACATTCTTCACATTCATCCGCCCAAGAGATGATCTTTTTTTCCTTTCTTAACGGGCTTTCGTCAACCTGTATTTCACTATCTTTCAGGCAATCAAACACCTCATTAGCCGCAGCCTCAATCGCCTCAGTAACCACTGCGTCAATCTCCAAACTGGCTTCACGATTGCCGGTTGGTAAAACTGACTTAGTTCTCTCAGAACGGCCATTGATATGAGCTGTATCCTTCGGAATAGAGTTATATCTCTTTCTATTCCAAACATTCGTTCTTTCTTTAGTAGTCTGAGAGGAACCTAGAGTAGCTCATTCTGAGTTTTCAGGATTAGATTGAGCGCTCTTCTGAATTTTTCCAACCTTGGGAATGCTATTTTGATACCCAGGTTGCTTTTCCTAAAACTGGTTCCTTCTGCAATTAGCAACAGTGTGACTAATAGATTGGCATGTCAAACAAAAATCTAGAATATTTTCATATTCCACACTCACCCAAAATTTTTTGTCAAGAATATCGACCCAAACCTGGTCCATAATCGGCTTTGGTAGATCGATGTCAACCAATATTCTCGCGAAGTGGCCAAATTCACCATCAATTGTGTTATGATCAAATCGAATGGGAACACCAATTCCTTGAGCAAAACAAGATAGCAATCTATGATCCCAATATTCCCACGAGAGATTATAGAGCTTTATCGAAACCTGAGAAATCATTTGTTTATGAGTTGTGGGATCGAACCCTGGCTTCCATACCAAAAATCTCATAATCCCAGGCCTGAGAGTCAGATTTCCCGTAGTCCATATTTTCTCAATTGCCTCTGCCGAGGGCATTATAATGTGATGAAATCCCTTTCCAAGGGATATTAATTTCCAGTCCATATTCCGATTCCATATGGTATTCAATCTCTTCTTGATGTCGGCGTGTTTCCATGGTGTATCACCCTTTACAAGTGTTAGTCTCCCAACAACCGAGAATCGACATGAGGAGAGTCGATCCTTGTAAAATTCCAGCGGGATTTTAATGGATTTATATCCATCTCAGGCATCAGAGATAGTGGCAGATGCCTTCTAATCGGCAGGGAGAGCCGCCAAAGCGACTAGAGCAGCCAGATTTGTGATCGTCGCATAGGATATGCATTGAGGTTGTTGCAGATTAGGGTTTTTATCATTCGAAACAAGAGGTTATGGCTTGGGCTGATCCTGTCCTTGCTTTTGCCGTAATAGCTGAGATAAGAAGCGTCCAATGAAAAGGAGAGAAAAGGCGAGGCCGGAGAAAGGAAAACCGGCCGAAAAGTCAAGGAATGGTAAGCGGCACCATAACCCTAGCAGAACTTGCGCCCCCCTTCGTTCTTTTTCGATTCCAGCTCAAAACACCTTACAATCCCAAAGATTCTAATTATTTACCGCCTAAAATTGAAGTTACCAATACTTATAAGTAATTACCAAACACAATATAACATTCCAACTACCAACGAAGACATATATTTTCATATATAAAGTAAGAACTAAATAAAAGGATAAACTTTAAAAATATGTCATGTGACTGTGCTGTTTTGTAAAAAGGTCCTTGTAAAATTTTTTCTTTCAAATAGGTGCCTATGGTTTCAAGGGTTAGCAAAAGCATGCTTTTCAAAATTTTGAAACCACATTTGGAAGGGTAATCTTGTCCATTTTGAAGTGAAATTTTACAGCTTTGTTTATAAAAATACAATACATGTTAGTGATAAATTTTAGTTTTTCATTAGATGTACAAATATTTATATTAATTTAAAATTGAAGTAAACTTTAAAAAAATCATAACAAAATAAAAAAATTTTAAAATCTACTCAAATCTTCATAAATAATTCGCAAATAAAATAGTTGAAATATAGGGATGTGGAACATATTGAAATAACTCATGTAGCATTAACAAAAAAGCTAATTTCGAGAAACATACCCTGTGATTAGCCATGACTTTTCTAACTTTTGAAACCACGAGCACCCATTTGAAACAAAAACTTCCACAAGGACCTTTTTACAAAATGGCCAAACCACGGGGCATGTTTTTGAAGTTTACTCTGAATAAAGTAAAGCCAAATGACAATGTATGCTGGATGGCACTAATTCCCACTTTAAATAACTTCTTTTTTCTCTATGAATTTTGCTTCCTCCCTCAGTGAAGAAGAAGAATGCGGAAAATCACACTCAAATCCCAGTTGTAACAATATCAATATTTTGTCATTTGTAACTGGAAATAGTAGTCTAAAATTTATTCCTACCATTATAAAAGGCAAAGTAATGATAGCTTTATAAAAAAATAAAATCACCATGAATACATCATCTATAAAAATCAATCAAATTTTAAACACAGTTTTACTCTTAGACTATAGAATACAAAAATAGTTAAAGTAAAAATATAAATACTCTATTAAAAAAATTGACTTCAAGAAGCTGACAAACTACTACATAAAACAAAAAGAAATTAACTTTCAATAAATTAAATTTTTTTATCTCATATGGCCTTACAATAATAATAAAAGAAAATATTTTCCCACCCCGCTCTAGGATTACAGTTTCATGACTCAACCACTAGACCAAGCCTTTGCCACAATTAACTTTCAAAAAATTTTTAAAACATGATTTGTTTACTGTTTCCACGAAAACTCTAACCCAAATTACGTGTTAGGCCATGTTCTCCTGAACTACAATTTAATGTAGTTCAGTTTAGTTTTGTTCAATTCAGTTCAGTTTAGCTATGTATAGTTATAAATTTACACTAAAATAAGTTCAGTTCAATTAATTTAATTCAGTTCAGTTCATTTCAAATTTAGAAGTTAAAAACAACAAGGCAACCACATTAAAAACAAATGATAAGGCTGCCTCTCTCCACTACTTATTGTCCTTCCTCTATCCCATTATGTCTTAGCCATGTAGATTTTCATTTTTTTCTTGTATTTTGATTGGTGAGTTTGATGCACTATTTTAAAAATCTCTGCTTAGGCATTATTTTAGGGTTTGCCATCCGACTTTTCATTTCTAGGAAGCTATGAGGTGCTCGACCGATTTATTGCCATCTAGGCCGATTTTTTCGCCTATGCGGCGCCTAATTTAGATTTTTTTATGACACCATAATTTATCAACAAAAAGTAGTTAGTAAAATTAAATTACATTAAAATCTTCTCACAATAAAATTTTCATTTAAAGTCTCAAAGCAAGAAACAACATGTTTTTTATATTTTATATTATTACAATTTACTTTTAAATTGAATATATATATATATATAATAAATATTTTAAAAAAATACAAATCCACTTAAACCCCTCCCAATGGAATACGAGAAAAATAAGGCTAAAGTAAAGACACCGTTAACTTTGAATAATCATCGCAACTCCGATCACAGCTCACTCCCTTCCTCCACTGCTCTCTGTCGACATTCATTAGATTTCGATTGTAAACCCTAATCTTGTTTCAAGGGATTGCCGTTCTGGGTACAAATCTAAGCGGATTTACTTCGAGAATTTCCCGTCCACGCATAACGCTTCTGCTCTTAAGATAGTTTTTTCCAAATATGGTGTATTGGGTGATGTGTTTGTCGCAAGGAAATGGAACATCAGAAGACTCAATTTTGGTTTCATTACCACGGATGGTTCTATCCCAATGCATGATGCCATCTACAGATTGAATGCAGTTTTGATTGGAGAGATTAAGATGAGAGCATTCAAAGCCAGGTATCCTCCCTCAACAAAACCGATTACTCAACAAGATCGGATACAGACAGTCAAGCCTCAATCTAGGGCCATGCCACAGTGAGAGTTTCGGGATTCCCCTAGAGATGGCAGATCCTATGCTAAGGTTGTAACCCCACCTTCTGAATTGCCTAGGATCAGCCTTGAATCTGGTTTTCCACATGCTAGCTGGGCTTAATTTGCAGTTCAGATGACTATAAGGAAGTTGAACTTAATTCCCAACCTGGAAGAATTAGTTGCGAGGAGATAATTTTCATTAAAATGTATTGCCTCTGCTGGAGGAGATCAAGTAATTATAGTGTTTCACTCTATTGATGCAAAAATAGCTTTCATGGAAGGAGAATGGCTACATGTTCAAGATATCTTCTCTAATTGTACAGAACTATCATCAAATTTTGCCCTGATAGAATGTTTACTTTATATGGATTTCTTAAGACTGTCTCCTTGTTTGATTACTGAATACCTCATGGAATAACTTGCCTCCTTATTTGGTTCTTTTATGGCACATGACTTCAACTACAATTGTCCGGACTGTTTGGATGTTGTCTCGTGTCTAATTTCTGCACCGATTACCTGCTCTAGCTATCAGGTGACCCTGATTTATGATAATGTGGAGTTTGCGGCTAGTGTTAATGTTAGGAAGGCCATAGAATATTCCAGGTGTGTTAATAGTAGTAGTGAGGGCCGTTCTAGATGTCTGGCTCCGATTCATCCTTGTTTAGAGCCTACTCATAATAGCAAATAAGGGTTGAATGATAGCGTCCCTAGCTCCCCTCCTCTTCAACAGACGGCTAGTGCTAAAATTTCTATCGAACAGCAAACTCCAGTCCTTAATAGGTTGACTATCAGTGTACCCAGAACTTGTAGCAATATGGGTGCTAAAATTTCTGTCATTGATGATGATGAAGACGGGTTGACTAGCAGTGTCCCCAATACCCTACCTAATCATCAAGGTATTGAAATTTTTGCCAATCAATCCAGTATGTGTAAAGAAGGGTTTACTAACAGTGTCCCCAGCTCTCCTCCTCATTTTAAAGAACACTTACCTAAAATTTCTATCTTACAACATCAAGGGGGTGGTCTTAGGAATGGGTTCTCTGATAGTGTCCCCAGTGATCATCCTGCTCAAGATATTTTAGCTGAAATTTCTGTCATGTAGCGAGAGAATATTACTACTAAATTTGGGTTTACTGATGGTGTCCCACATAACCCCCTATTAAGGAGGGCTCAGCTGAAATTTCTATCCTGCGACGTAAAACTACTAGTAATGGGTTTACTGACAGTGTCCCCAGCCTCATTCCCATTTTAGATGGTAAGAAAACTATCATAGGATCTCCAGATAATTCTACTTTGGTGTTTAGAGTTTCTGCATCTAAAGAAAATGAGGCTGAAATTTTTGTCGAGCATCATTTAGTCCCCCAATCAGAATTGATGATTACTACTTCTAATTCGCTGACCGTGAACCTACCCCCTAATGGTCGGATTTTAACAAAACCTATTAGTCCGATAGCGAGGCCGCTTTATAGTGACCACAGTCAGAAAACGATCTCAGTTAGCTCCAGCTCTTCCTCAGGATAGGTTTTGGCTTCTGTTGGAAATAGGGCCACCAAAATTTTTATTCCTGCGGGTAGGAATAGCAGACAATCTTCTTTGTCCAAAAGGAATATTTTGTCAAAATCTTCAGGGCCAGATATAGCGAATATGAATAAAGTCATTACCCACTCTAGAGCTAAACCATTAGAGGTGAGTAAGAATAGGGCAACTTTTAGCATCTAGGAATATTTAAGGATAGGCACGCAAAAGTTATTCTGAAGGCGTTGGAATTACGCAAGTGATTATGCCATTTTTCTCGAGGTATTCCAATTTTTTATGTCATTAAATTTCTTAAGTTGGAACTGTCGAGGGGGTTTGAACAACGAGGGAAAACAGTAACTGGTTAGAGCTTTAATTAATAAATGGAGTCTGCATGTTTTTGTGCTTCTCGAAATAAAAGTTAGTAGTATCTCAGGTCAGGTAGCGAGGAAATTTTAGGGTCACAATGACTTCCAATTCTATAGTATTTCGGTTGTGGGTTTATCAGAGGGAATAATTGTTTCATGGAATTCACTTTTGTTTCAAGGATCGGTCGTAGATTAGTCGGATAGATGGGTGATGGTTTGTCTAGTTTAAAGTCAGACTGAGATTCATTTGGTTTGCATTTATGCCGACATTAATAGAGAAAATAGGAGACAGTTGTGGTATGAGTTGTAGGATGTAGTCGCTGGGTTACAGCAGTTATTTTGTGTGGGGACTTTAATGAGGTGTTGCATTGTTTAGAAAGGTTTGGTGAGAGATTTTTGGATTCGATGTTAGAATTTAGGGAGTTTGTTAATGATTGTGCTCTTTTCGATTTACCTCTACATGGGTGTGATTACACTTGGGCCAACTCACTCTCCTTTTCTAGAATTGACCAGGATTGTGTCTGCCGAGGTAATGGATAGTTGGCCGACTATGAAAATTTCAACGGTTGATTCAGTTCTTTCAGATTACTTCCTAATAGTCTTTTTGTCTCATTCATCTACAATTGGGAAAAGGAAACTGTTTCATTCCTTAAATGTGTGGTGGGAGAATGAGTCCTTTTTACCTTTTATAAAGCAGAAATGGGACATGATTTCTTCTTCTTTCTCGGACCGTGACATCAGTTTCAAGCTGGGTAAATTGAAATAACTTATTCGTACATGGCATCAGGCGAATTTCAGTAAGTTAGACGAGCAGATTAGAGAGTTGGAGACTCACGTGATTAGGTTTACAGCTAGTTCAATTACACGGCCTATTGACGGTTTAGAAGGATCAAAACTGCATACTACACGGTCAGACCTAATACTGTGTAGGAGGAATCTGGAAAATATCAGACAATAGTAATCAAGAGTTTCTTGGGCTTTATTGGGTGATGATAATACAAGCTTTTTTCATAGAACTGCATCCGCTAGAGCTCGAGTCAACCATATTAGCTAGTTTGAAGTGGATGGGGGTGTTAATTAGTAATGCGAATATCATTGTAACAAAAATTTGGGATTTTTACAAGGAGTTGTTTAATAGCAGACTGGTTGTACCGTACTCTTTGGATAGATTGGCATTCAGGAGAGTGGTTGCGGCTTCCAATTCTAGGTTGACATCTAGTTTTGTAGAGGAGAAAATTTGGAATGCGTTGTGTTCATGTGGGGAGAACAAGGCCTCGGGACCTGATGCATTAAACTTTTATTTCTACAAAAGGTTCTGGACTGAAATTAAGGAAGATGTAAAACAATTATTTGCTTCTTTCCACGTGTCTTCTAGGCTGCCGGAGAATATTAAGAAGTCGCATACGTTCCTGATTCTAAAAATTCCGAGCTCTTGCACCTTTACTAATTATATACCGATAGCTTTGATTCGCAAAGTGTATAAATTAGTTGCGAAGGTGTTGGATAACCGTTTGCAGCCTTGCTTATCAGAGCTCATATTGGACTCCTAATTCGGTTTTGTTAAAGGAAGGAACATTTACGAGTGCTCTTTCATTGCTTCGGAAGTGTTACACACAATTCATTCACTCCGTCAGTCTTGTAATGTATTGAAATTGGACTTTCACAAGGCTTATAATAGTGTCTCCTGGACTTATATTGATGACGTGATGAGATAAATGCAATTCGATCGAAAGTGGATATCTTGGTTACAGAACTATAGGAAGAATTCGTCTACTTATATCCTTATCAACGGCATACCTAGCGACCAAATTTAGCTTCAAAGATGAGTCAACCAAGGAGACCCATTATCTCCTTTTTTATTAGCTGTTAAAGGTTTGAAGCAAATAATGGATGCGAGTATTCATGAAGGGATACTCCCGGGATTTAGATTGGAGGGGTCAGTTATTGATGTTTCAGTACTTCAATTTGCTGATGATACTATTTGCTTTCTACCGATGGATATGACTATTCTACCTACGTTTATTAGAGTTCTTCATAGCTTCGAGTTGATCTCAGGCCTAAAGATTAACTACAACAAGCATTCATTAATGGGAGTAAATGTTCAACAATTTATACTTATTTTGGGTGCGGGCTTTATTAGATGTAAAGTGGAAACTTTTCCGATCACCTATTTAGGCGTTCCCCTGAGGTCGAAATGACTACCTATTTTGGCTTGGACCCTGTTGGTTCTAAAATTTCAGAATAGGCTGGCAGGATGGAAAGGCAATTGCCAGCATATGGTGGGAGAGTTGTATTGATCAAATTGGTTTTGCCTTCAATTCTGATATACATAATGTCCCTTTATAAAATGCCCGCGGTGATTAATGATAGGCTTGTTAGCCTGATACAAAACTTTTTATGGAGGGGTGTTTCCACTAAAAATGGTCTCTGTAAGGTGGGATGGAATACAATCTCCTCACCTAAAAAGTTGGAGGACTATATATAAGGGACTTTAAACTTGTCAACTGTAGCTTACTCTTGAAATGGCTATGGAGATTACGAGTCGGTAGCCAGCAATCTCTATGGTTTGATATTTGTGTCGGTAAGTACGGTTTCACTTCATGGGTTGAGCTGGCCAATTGTGATTGTAGGGTATTATCTCCCATTTGGAAAGGAGTGGTTGCTTTGTGTATTTTGGATACCCAATTTTGGAATATCTTTAAGCGAAACTCCAGAGTAGTGGTTAGGAATGGTAATTCAGCTTTATTTTTGCATGATAATTGGACCTTGGGCCAACCTCTTTGCATTCTTTTCTCAGATATTTATCCCATTTGTAATCAAAAATTTTGTACGATACATCAAGGATGGAAGTTTTTATTTGGGGTAAACGCTTTTGGTAGGCCATTTTGGAAATGAAATTTGAGGATTTCAGCGGTGGATTGTTGTAGATAGTTGACTAGATGGATTGTCAAGGTATACCTGGATCATTTACAAGGATTGAGGCATTAAGGGCTGCTGAGTTGCAGTGGGAGTGTGATTTCCCCAGAGTACGAGATAGATTTATTTGGTTGACAGAATCAAATAACCAATACTCGGCTAGCTCTTTTTGCCGGCTATATTACCGTAACCATGTTGGACAACTCCTCCCTTGAACTATAATCTCATCTGGGTATCAAATATTTTCCCGAAAATTTTCTTCCTTGGTTGGCTCATGTTCCATGGGTGTATGCCAATCCTTCTCTGTGGGTGTAGGACTATCGAGGATGATGTTTGTCCTTTCTGTGGCGCTTGTGAGACAATGGTACGTGCTCTGTTCTTATGTCCCGGAAGTTTGAGAATTTGGCACCAACTATTCAGAATGTTTGACATCCCAATCACTATTCCCTCCAAATGCGAGGTGTTCATTGAGCCATGGCGCTTATACTTCAGAGTTGGACCCGGCAGGGAGTTTGCAACCTCTTTGTGGTTTATGATTACGTGGGCATTATGGAAAAGGAGGAATAAATTCATTTTTGAAGGGGTAGCCAGACCTAAGCACATCTTAGTTTCGAGTATCTATTTTTGTTGGTTTTTATTTGTTTCCAAGAAGCATAATATGGGTTTTTTCTTTTCGGATCTTTTTACTTTTCCTCAGACACTCCTTTCGTGCAATGTAGAAGTGTGATCACATCTTGTGATTTTTACTTCTTTTGAATAAATAAAATGCTCGAGAATAGCCTCAATGGCGGTTCTTTGGGTGTTTTCATTCAAAAAAAACTAAAGCACCGCCTAGACGTTTTAAACTTTGGCCGCCCGACTAGCGCCTAGCGCTTTTTAAAACATTGTTTCCGACTAACATTTTCATATATATTTGTAACGTATGAAAATCACTCATTTTATATATGGTCTAGATCGAAGACCCATAGTAGAAAGTCAAATTAGTAGTAACATTAATAGTAGTGTAGTTACTATTGATAAACAACATGTCATTTAACAAAGGTTGGATATGAATATTGAATACCGGTAGGCCCAAGGGCAGCCTATAATATGATTGGGCCTTGAAAACCCTAAGCTCTATCCTTGTGGATTAAAGTAAACCCTAGCTTTCTTCTTCCAGCACCTCTTGTGTCTTCGCTTATTTTTAAAAAAATAAGCCTCATATGGGCTTACAATAATAACAAAGTAAAACCTTATCCCACCCCGCCTCTTGAGTCTTCCATTGCTTCGCCACTCTGAAGCTCTTTACTAGAAGCCATGGCGACGGGCACATCAGATGCTCCAGTAAGGGCACTATCCCAGAAGGAGCTTGATATTCAAATGATGTTAGCTGCCGAAGTCCACCATGGCACTAATAATTGCGATTTCCATATGGAATGCTAAGTTTAGTTGGTTTATTGGTTTACAGCCCTTCTCTATGCCATATTTTACGGATGGATCTCGTCGGTCAGAAAAAAGATGAAACTACCCTTCTCTATGCTACATTTTACAACCTTATTGAAGGAAAAGGCATTTTAGGCACAATTATGTATAGTTGGTTTTTATATGGTATACATATTCATTTGGGACTAGGGTGACTGTTTATTTTTTATCTGTATGTCACTATAATCACTAGATTATATTTTACCTTGTTAATTTAATGTTGATGAAGAGTATAGTATCCTTTAACTTTACAAAAAATGAACTCAGCATAGCATTTACCATTCATTTGATTTCTCATTGATACTGAATATGCATAACGTTAATAAAAACCTTACAACACATAAACCTAAAAGCCATAAATGTTTTTTGAAAACCCCCCAGAGGAACTTTGTGCCCCTCCAAGGAGAAAAAGGTTGGGGCAAGTGAAAATTTTGAGGGGACCTCCCAACTAGGTTGGCACTTCCGCTAAAACACCTACCCCTCCTTTATTAAAGTAAAATCAAACTCCAGCTCTCAAGAAGAGAACACGAGTAGTTCAGTTATATGAAAGTAGCAAATTCGGATTATTAAATATATCCAAAATAAAAAAAGCCTAGCTACTGCTTCCTACATTTAAATACATGCCCACATAAATAAATACTCGCATATAAATGATCCTCAGAATCCATAATGCCAACAAATACGAACTTATTCCGACGTTTCCATAACGCCCAAGCAATAAAAAAACCATAGCGCTGTTCTAAAGTCTAGACTCACCCCCAGGGTGAAGTAACTCTGCCACAGCTACACAAACGCATATCCAATCGATGGAATAGTGCTATGAATGCCAAATAATCTAAAAGCATCTCTCCACACTCGATACCTCCCATCATTATGGAGCACTGCATGTTTAGGCATCTCAACATCCGTACAAAAAGGGCATTTTTCATCCGAAATAGCTTGGCATCATCGAAGAAAAAGTAATAGTCTTGTTGGTAACCGTTTATAAAATAGAAGCCATCCAAAAAATTTAACCTTAGGGAATACATGCGTCCCAAATCACCATGAAATTAATTTCAGTTCTTGGCCAAGACGAAAAAATGCTACGAATAAAGGAAGAAGCCGAGTACTACTTCTGAGTCTCAAAGGTCCATAAAAACCGATTAGCCTCTCCATTAAAAAATAATTGACGTGTCAGCCCAACAACAAGATCACACTCTTCCTCAATAAATAATGCAGGATAGTTTTGGAAAATCCAATTTCTGAGTTGAATGCACCGCTCCTGACTTATTATACGTAAGCTTCTCTTCCAAAAGGGTCTTAAAATCGCTGTTTCCCTTAGCAAAAAGGAACAACCCTGCATTTTCGAGAAAAAATTACGATTACACAAACAATACAAATCCAGGAATAAAGATGATAACGGTTGGTTATTTGTCCATTTATCATGCCAAAACGAACATAATACCCCATCTCCCACCTCTACTCGCATGTTTGATGTTAAAAAATTCCACCAAACATTATTTTTAACACAACATAAAATAATGGCCCGCCACACATAAGTGACTCGTCTGCCTTGATTAAATCAATCAAAGGCCACGAAAGAAACTCATAACGATTTACACAAATTTCAACCTATAATGACCCTTGCCTCGGAGCTCTCATTTTCCAAAACCACTTTAGAAGAAGGCTACAATTCACAAGCTTAACATTTCTAATTAATAAACCCCCTAAATGCTTCGGTGGAGATATAGTCCCCCAACTAACTTTACTAATACCCCTAGAATTCGCATCACCCTTCCAAAGGAAATTTCTTATAAGTTTAATAATCTTATCATTAACTGTATTGGGCATTTTATGGAGGGATAATAGATAGATGGGAAGTGATAACAGCACAGATTTTGTAAGAACAACCCTCCCCGCATATGATAGACAATTTCCTTTCCAACTAGACAAATGATTTTGGAACTTCCCAATCAAAGAGTTCCAGCACGACACAGGAACACATTTCAAACTAAGCGGGGACTGCAAATAAGTAATCAGAAAGCTCTCAACCTTACACCCCAATTTATTCGCACAAGAATATAGAAAGTATCATTCACATGAATTCCCATGAGGAAACATTTATGGTAATTAATGCGCAGACTAGAAATCAATTCAAAGAAACATAAAATGCGAACAAAAATAGGTAAAAGGGACTCATCTAGAGGTAGGAAGCACAAAGTATCATCAATAAATTGCAGGAGAGAGATGTCAACATTCGAGCCATCTACTTGAAACCTCGGTAATAGACCCTTACGAATAATAGCCTCAATCAACTATTTCAATCCTTCAACGGCTAAAACAAAAATGAATGGTGAAATTGGATCACCTTGCTTAACTCCCCTTGCTAGCTTAATCAGATTACACAGCTTCCCATTAATTAGGATAGATGTAAATGAGTCCTCCCTGCAGCTTGCCATCAATCTAATCCATTTTTCTTCAAAACCCATTCTCCTAAACACTACATCAATAAAATACCATGATATACTGTCATAAGCTTTCTGAAAATCAAGTTTCAGGATAAGGCACGACTGTCGTCTCTGATGTACCAAATGAACCACTTCAGATGCAATAAAAGAAGACTCATGAATGTTGCAGCCCTTAATAAAGCCAAACTATTTTTTTGAAATTAATCTCGGAAGTAATGGTTGTAATCGCTTTGCTAAGACCTTAGATAAGACCTTATAAATGCCATGTATAAGAGCAATTAGCCTGAAATTTAGGAGGACCCTAGGATCTTTAGAATTGGAACAATAAGAGAACCCTTGATGGATTTCGGTAGCTGGGACATCTTATAGAACCGATCAAACAACCTCAATACCTCCGGTTTCAAATCTCCCCGGAAGCGTTAATAAAAGAAAAAATTATACCCGTCAGGTCGTAGTGCTTTCCCTTCGTCACAAGGACATACCGCCACCTAAATCTCTTCCTTAGTGAAAGGTACTACCAAGCTATGATTGGTATCATCATCTAATATGTTAAAGTTCAAGCCCCCCAAATCAAAAGGTATAGCTTGTGGCTTCGAGAAGAGATTCATATAGAAGTTCCTAATAGTTATAGTAATCAATGACGGAACACTAGTAATAGCCCCGTTCACCTCTAATTGGCTAATCCTATTCCCCCTTGTCTCTAGCTGAAGCAACTCGATGAAAGAAATCCATGTTACCATCTCCCAAAATAGTCCACTTAACCCTAGATTACTGATGTCTGATTTTCTCAAAACTTCTATGGTACTCAGCCAGATCTTTCCTTGTTGTATGTAGATCTGACCTATCCCTCTCGTCAACAGGTCTAGCAACAGAGCTAGAGGTAAGCGACAACACCCTATCCTCTAAATCTTTTATACGCCTTTCTACTCCCCTAAAGTGGGTCGTATGCTGAGGTCTAATACATTCCCTCAATCATCTCAACTTAGCATCAATATCCCCTTGTGGTGAACTCAAACAAATTTCTTCCCATTTCGCTCTCAAAAAAGGTAAAAAACCATCATTATCCTACCAATAATTCAGTGACCAAAATATCATGTTTATTGGTCTTTGCGACAACTATGACTCAAAGACAATTGGGAAATGGTTTGATAAAGCTGAATCTACCGTGCACAGATGCATACTCAACCACAAATCCAATAACTCACAAGATACTAGCACCCAATCAATCCTTGAATAAGATTGACTATTGTACCACATGTAGTCTCTACCATGTAAGGGTAAGTCGAAAAGAGCACAATCATTTATAAAATCTTTGAATCGCATCATAGAGTTCGAAATCACCCCCCTATCCCCCGATCTTTCTGAGCTATGGAGAACCTCATTAAAATCCCCACATATGATCACTTTCTCTACTCCTTGAATATATGGGACAAGATCTTCCCAAAGCCTATTCCTGTCATTATAATTCGTAGGGCCATAGAGACATATCAAATTAACATCCACAAATACGTAGCATGCACCATCTATCCGCAGAGTGAGTAACTATACTAGTAAACAACCTAGAGTTCCACAAAATTAACATATCCCCCGATAAGCCAGCAGACGGAATACAGTGGGAACTAAAATTGTTATGCCCCCACATTTTGCGAATAGCTTGATCTGGCACTTCACCAGTCTTTGTCTTAGCCAACATAAAAATTTTCAAATGCCATTCGTTTGATACAAGAGTGAATAAAAGACTGTTTTGCTCTATTCAACACACCCCCTCTGTAATTCCAGCTCAATAGATTTAAAGACATAATGAAAATTCCGAAACCTTGAGACAACAGCTTCTCTAAACATGCGTCTAGAGCCTCCACAATTACCTTCCAATGTTGTTCCTTAAATAGTTCAAGTTGCTCTCCCACTTTGAAGGTCAAGACCTCCTCAATTTCCCCCAAGTTTCCTCCTCAGCTCTAATAATAACTCTATTCTTGTTGGCAATGTCCGAACCAGATGAAACTGAGGCCCCATTAGATGAAGCCGACCCATTTTCAATTCCTAAAACTGAATTTACATTCGCCATGGGGATGCTTATACATTCACTTTGATGTCCATTAGATTTGGACCTAATTTCTGCTTCAGTTTCCATTGAATTGACCACAAACACAGATGTGTTTTCATCGGATGATTCGTCCTCTAATTTGCTCGATAAGATGTCATGATTATCCCCACACTTCTAGCAGCCTACACGTTGCCTCAATGAGGTAAAAACTGTCACTTCTTTCGATCCAATACATAGCTTAAATTTGCGACATTTGGCTCCCAAAGGGACCGAGACAAGGCATGAAACGACATAAAGGCGGTTCGACCTCTTAAAGTCATAATCAATAACAATAATACGACCAAATCTAGCTGCTAAGTCTCAAACTATCGGTTCACAAATAATTATTGGTGGTATATCCATAAGATCAAGGTACATTATACACTCCAATGGAATGAAGTTGGCTGGCAGAACTTGTAGTGAGGCGAATACATGATTTAACACTATCCAATCACCTTTAACAAAATCATGTAAATCATTCATTTTGAAAAAAGATATAACTACCAAGTCCCCACCAACAGGGCTGCCACATCAATATTAAATCCAGGGTCAATCAATAGTTTAACAATATTTCTAACATGAGCAAGGTTATTAAGTTTAGCTAAACATGACTTAGCTTTCCATGGTGCACCTTTAGCGAACACCTCAGACTCATCATTCCTCCCCTCATTGCGAATTTGATCACTTCCAATTTTAGAAGATTCCTTGATCACTAGGTCCCGAGCCTCACTTACCACATGAGCATATGATCTATTGTCTCGGTGTGATTCATGAAACACCAATTTCGGCCTTGTGGCCCTCCTTGTAAGCCGAGTTTGTTGAGGGATAGGACTAGGGCTGGAATACCTAGATTGGAACGCATGTAGCCTCACTACGCCGATAAAAATGGTATTCAACCTGTGTAATGCCTCCTCTAATGTTAACGTTCCGTCCAAATTTAGGAACCCAAAGTTCAAGTTCCTAGTGTTCCTTCTCCTCGAAACGAAAACCCATCTAGATATGCCATATCTTTTGAAAATCCTTTTCATGGTCTCAAGTCATGCCTATTGGGGAAGTTTTCAAAGTAAATCTTGTTGGGGTAGAGGTTCTGCGAAACTCTGGTGGTCTGGGGGGAACGGATTGTACGATTAATACTTAGGGGTTGGTATGGGAAGCGGTTAGCTTGATTGGGGCGGTTAGTATAGGTGGTGTGATGAGTGGTCATCGCCGGCGGCCGAGGATGTGGATTGTGGTTGGTGAATGGGGCGGCGAAAAATCGCCCAGATTTAGGGTTTGCTCTCTCCATGTAAATATGTATATGGTCTTACAGGATCCAACAATTTTGCCTAATGAGAAAATTCATTTGATACCTAAAAGCCAGCAAATTGCATAATAAAACTTATAAAAGGACTAAATGTGTGATGATTGCATAGTACAAAGGTGAAAGAATAACAAAATCATAACACATGAAAAATAGGTAATACATACACCACAAAAATTAAGTGAAAAATGAATTATAACACACAAAAAAAATTATCTTCACATGTCATTCATACAGTGGCAAATTTAGAGATATTTGCTGATTTCCACTTCAAATAACTTCCTTTTTCTCTCTGAATTATGCTTCCTCCCTCACTAAAGAAGAAGAATGCGAAAAATCACACTCAAATCCCAATTGTAACAATTTCTATATTTTATCATTATAAAAGGCATAATAATAATAACTTTATAAAAAATAAAATCACTATAAAATACATTATCAATAAAAATCATTCAAATTTTAAATACACTTTTACTCTTAACTTATAGAATACAAAAATAATTAAAGTAAAAAATATAAATATTTTATTAAAAAAATTGACTTCAAGAAGCTGACAAACTGCTACAGAATACAAAAAGAAATTAACTTTCAATAAATTATTAAAGCGTGTTATTCCATGAAACACATTAAAAACAAATGATAAGGCTGCCTCTCTCCACCACTTATTGTCCTTCCTCTATCCCATCATGTCTTCGCCATATAGATTTTCATTCTGTTCTTGTATTTTGATTGGTTGGTTTGATGCACTGTTTTAAAGTCCCTGTTTAGGTATTATTTTGGGGTTTTTCATCCGACTTTTTATTTTTAAGACGCTATGAGGTGCTCGGCCGATTTATTACTAGGCGATTTTTTCCGCGTATGCGGCACTTAATTTAGAATTTTTTATGATACCATAGTTTACCAACAAAAAATAATTTAGCTGGTAAAACTAAATTACATTAAAATGTTCTCACAATAAAATTGTCATTTAGAGTCTCAAACAGATAAACCATATATTTTTTTTATATTTTATATTATTACAATTTACTTTTTAATTGAATTTATATTTATATATATAATAAATATTTTTAAAAAATACAAATCCACTTAAGCCCCGCCCAGGTGTTTTGAAGCTTCGACCGTCCGACTAGCACCTAGCCCTTTTTAAAACATTGTTTACAACCGACATTTTGACATATATTTGTAATGTATGAAAATCACTCATATTATATATGGTCCAGATCGAAGACCCGGAGTAGAAAGTCAAATTAGTAGCAACATTAATAGTAGTGCAGTTACTATTGCTAAATGACTGGTAGTTTAAAAAAGGTTGATGTGAATATTGAATACCGATCAACCCAAGCATAGCCTATAATATGATTGGGCCTTGAAAACCCTAGGCTCTATCCCTGTGGATTAAAGTAAACCCTAGCTTTCTTCTTCCAGTGCCTCTTGCGTCTTCCATTTGCTCCGCCACTCTCAAGCTCTCTACAAGAAGTCATGGCGGTGGGTGCAGCAAATACTCCGACAAGGGCACTGTCCCAGTAGGAGCTTGATATCCAAATGATGTTAGCTGCCAAAGTCCACTTCAGCTCCAAGAATTGCGATTTCCAGATGGAACACTACGTTTAGTTGGTTTATTGGTTTACAGCCTTTCTCTACGCTACATTTTACAACCTTATTAAGGGAAAAGGCATTTTGGGGCCATTACGTATACTTGGTTTTCATATGGTACACATATTCATTTGAGATTAGAGTGACTTAGTCTTTTTTATCTATATGTCACTGTAATCACTAGATTAAATTTCACCTTATTAATTCAATGTTGATGAAGAATAAAATATCCTTAACTTTGCAAAAAATTAAGCCAACATAGCATTCGCCATTCATTTGATTTCTCATTGATACTAAATATGCATAACGTTAATAATAATCTTACAACACATAAACCTAAAAGGCAATAAATTGCCTAATAAAACTTATAAAAGGACTAAATATGTGATGATTGCATAGTACAAAGGTTAAACAATAACAAAATCATAGCACATGAAAAATAGGTAATATATATACCACAAAAATCAAGTAAATGGATTATAATACATACAAAAAAAATATCTTCACGTGTCATCCATGGCAAATTTAGAGATATTTGTTAATTCCTACTTCAAATAAGTTCTTTTTACTCTCTGAATTTTGCTTCCTCCCTCACCAAAGAAGAAGAAGAATATGGAAAATTACACTCAAATCCCAGTTACAACAATTTCTATATTTTTTCATTTATAATCAGAAATAGTAGTCTAAAGTTTATTCCTACCGTTATAAAAGGCAAAGTAATGATAGCTTCATAAAATACATCATCAATAAAAATCATTCAAATTTTAAACACATTTTTACTCTTAAATTGTATAATACAAAATTTATTAAAGTTAAGAAGTATAAATATTCTATTCCAAAAAAATTGACTTCAAGAAGTTGACAAACTGCTTCATAATTAAAAACAGAAATTAACTTTCAATAAATTATTAAAAGTTATTCATTGGGACTGGGGTGATTTCATTTTTGGCAAAGTTATTCATTATAATTACTAGATTAAATTTCACCTTATTAATTCAATGTTGATGAAGAGTAAAGTATCCTTTAACTTTACCAAAAATGAAATCAGCATAACATTCGCCATTCATATGATTTCTGATTGATACAGAATATGCACAACGTTAATAAAAATCTTACAACACATAAACCTAAAAGCCAACAAATTGCATAATAAAACTTATAAAAGGACTAAATATGTGATGATTTCATAGTACAAAGGTAAAAGAATAACAAAATCATAACACATGAAAAATAGGTAATATATGTGCCATAAAAATCAAGTGACAAGTGAATTATAATACACACAAAAAAAATATCTTTATGTGCCGTTACAGTGGCAAATCCAGATTATTATAATAGTGGGTCCAAATATTGATATACAAATAAAATTAAATTGTACACTTTGGTCTACGAGTTTTCATTCTTTGAAAATACTCCTTTATATTTTTTTTATTTGTCTTTCTACAAGTTTTACGCTTCTTAATAAACTCAGTTATTGAGGATATGAAAATACTAGTTTACCCTTGTATCTCAAATTAATGCCTTAATTTTTCAACCCAAGTGCAATTAATATCTAGGACATAGTTAGAAGAATAATGAAAAAAGTACCTTAAAAAGTGCAATGATAAGTATTTTAGTAATCTAATTTTTGATTAGAATACCTATTTTAAAAAGATGGAGGGAGTAGAATATTATTTGATCAAATTTAATTTTGGTTTCAATCCTTTAGCAAAAAGAGGTTCAATTACATTTTGAAATTCTTGTTTTGATGGTTTCAAAAATTGAAAAAACAATAATTAGAATTAGAAAGAAATTAATAAGTCATTTGAATACTTGTATCAAATAATTCGGTGTTTTACCTTAAACTTTTCCATATGATTGTTTGAGTAAGAGGGTGTAATGTCCAATCACAATTTTTAATGGTGTCTATATATTTAATAGTAATGGGTAATATAATATTAGTAACTTTTAAAAGAGAGTGAGATTCGTGGACCCCACCACTTTGTATGTTCATTCCCCAATGCATTCATTCGTATAAAGAAAACCTATTGTGATACATCAAACATGTGTTGACACATCAAACATGTGTTGATGAAATTGAAAGTGTCACAAATTTAGACACACATGTCAAAAAGTGTGTTAAATGTGGATTTAAAGCACCTAGTGATATCATATAAACAATTGGCTCTATTATACTCCTCCCATATTTTTTTACTTATTTTCAGTTTCACGCTTCTTAACAAATTAATTAATTAATATTATGAAAATACTAGTTTATCATTATAATTAAATTAATACTATAATATTTCAATTAATGGTAACTAATTGTATAGGGGTAGAATTGAAAAAACAATATAAAAATATTTAAAAATAATATAAATGACAACTATTTTGGCAAATCAGTTTTAGAGTAAAACACTGTTTTAGACACATGAATGAAGTATATGTGCATAAAAATATTTGCCAATATATTTGTTAAATTGGTTACATGGCACAATTTGATTGGTTAGATTTTGTTAGAGATATCCCACATGGGAAACCTACAAGTGAAATGAGTGGTATATAAGTGGAGTAGATTGGGCCTTAACACAACCCAATTGGTTTTGTGTTAGATGGGCTCAATCCCACTTGTATGCTCACTTAAGCTATCCAGCTCAACACTCTCGAGGCCCACGGATTATCTATATGGTATCAGAGCAAAGGAAGGCCTGACAATTAGTTATCCTGGGTTCGTGATTAAAGTCCTAGTGGAGTTTGGGCTAGTGGAGAAGACTAGACCCATTGATGACCTTGAGCCTCAGAGGAGATAACCAAGGAATGTTTGGCAAGTGGCAACTCGTCTAGGCCCAGTTGCACTTGAGGGGGAGTGTTGGAGATATCCCACATGGGAGACCTACAAGTGAAATGAGTGGTATTTAAGTGGAGTAGATTGAGCCTTAACACAAGCCAATTGGTTTTGTGTTAGATGGGCTCAACTCCACTTGTATGATCACTCAAACTATCGAGCCCAACACTCTCGAGGCCCATGGATTATCGATAGATTTGACGATGAATTTAATGTTTCATAGTGCTTGTCTGAAATGGATTTTTACCATACAATACAAATACAATTACTAATACTGCAAAAAGATTCCAACTAAAATAATTAAAAAAATAATGCTAGCTGGCACATCCACTTCAAATTAACTTCCTTTTATCTCTCTTAATTTTGCTTCTCCTCTCCTAGGACATCTCCAATCCTACACTATCATTTTCACTTCAAACTCTATAAATTGAAGTTGCTACAGTATTTATTCTCTATCACAAATTAGTTCCCCAATAGTTTCTCAATTATTGGGTTGCCTGCTGGACCTGCAAAAAGATATAGGTTGGTCTATCTGCTAGCTAGACGAAGCTTTGTCCTTACTATCCAATCCCGCTCAAGTAGCCGTTTGATCTCGTAAATAATGCTATAATTAGCATTTACAGTAGTAGTATCCTTTGAAAGCACCTCCACCACATACTTGCTATCTCATTCAACGCACAAACGCCTCTCCCCCAAGTTCCATGCCAATAACAAACCATCTAAAATAGCCCATAACTTTCACGTGAGCTACCGAGCAGACTCCAATATTCCTTGCATACCCTCTTCACCCACCACCCATTCGAATCCCTTAACACACCACCAAACGATGCTTTGTAGTCCGACCCTCTCACATAGAATCATTAGAATTGAGCTTTATCTAGCCCCTGACATCGGCTTCCACCTAACAAGATGCCATTCCCTATCCTCTATTTGTCTCTATTCCAAACTACCAGCTCAACTCAAAGCCACAACCATCCCTGAAGCACGCGCCAAAAGAGAGGAAATCCCGATATCATCCCCCTCAAAGACAAACAAATTACGTCGCTTCCAAGCCAACTAACAAATGACACCAAACAATTGCCCCCAATTCTCCACCCCGATTCTCATCTTCTGCCATAAGTTATTACTCATCCAAACCAAAAAATCACGGTTTAAAAACTCTTCTAACCCACCACTCCCTATAAGACTTTCCTAAAGCCCTCTAACAGTGCTATAGGATGGGTGTCGAGACCACCAAAAAACAAATCCTTGCACAAAACAAACTAGTAGTTAGTAGCGAGCAGAGGTCAAATCCACAAGGAATAGTATTTAACAATGTTATTTTTAATAGATGACAAACCGCGTGACCTAGAAGTACTCTTGATGGGAATTGGGATGATCAAACAAAGTAATGCAAGAATAAAATCAATGAAAGACAATGACCTGACCAAAGTTGAGCAAGACTGAACATTATAATGATCATGGGACAAGATATAAATTGCACCGGGACCTAAGTTTAGTTATACTAGTACTCATGCACACTACAGTACTAGCAACTCTTCCTTACTGTGTATGGAGATCGGACTTTGCACCACGACCTCCCTCTTACTCACCGTGTCTCTCAACTTCATGCTAGAGAGCTCACCGATGAATAGTAATATAAATTAGAAAAGCCTAAACCCTTACCGACAGGTATTGAAGCACTCCCAACAAGCGTAAGATTACCTTTCTCCAGTCTCGGTGGAGACTGTCGTTACTTTACCCCTCTTCAAGCATAATTAAAGATGCAAGAATTAAGATTAACAATAATCATAGGGACTTACCAAATGGTTGGCTAAACCACACAGCGAGACTAAGTGATACTCTTACCGAAGAACCCTTGAAGTACCGAGTTTGGTAAATAGGTTGCCTTGCAGATTTTTGTATTCATTTGCTGTCTTCACGCCATTCAAACATAGCCTTGACCCCTACTTGGTCAAGTTATAAGGAGTTTAGCTAAACATGATTGAATTTAAATGCAAGAAATGTAAAGAGACTTAAAGTAAAGCATGCAAAGAGTAAAAAGACTTGTAAAGTAAATTTCGATTAAAAAGAGTATTTGAAAAGAACAATGAACTAATCTAAAGAAAAATGAACTAATCTAAAGAACAATAAACTAATCTAAACTAAGCTTAGGTAGTGGATTATGGCTTATGGAATGTGGAATGATGGATGAATAAGCCGACCTTGGTATTTATAGGGAGTCTTGCCTTTTGTTTCCTCTTTTGTCTCTAATTAGGTCTCTTATATTATTGCTTGACTAGGTCTAATTGGTCTCTTAGCATTTATCTTGGTGTATTCATTTCCTTTTAGCCTTTATCTTCAAATGGTAGTAAAATCCCTTCCTTTATAGAATTAGGAAAGAGATTAAACTTCTTCCTTAAATTGGGCTCTTTTTGAATAGGATTTTTTTCGAATTAAGTGTCTCCTGGATCTGGAAATTTACGTGCCTTTGTATTGATATCATCTTGGTCATTCTGGAATGCTCTGGGATCACTAGGACTAGCTATCGCTCCCGCTGTTTGCATCAGGACCTCGGTGAAAGGCGCTTTATGAAGTCCTTGAGTGACAAGGATTCCTCTTTAAGATAAGGAAAGGAATCAGTCAACATTTAATTCACACCACTTTCTCAATTAGGTTCTGTTCAACTTTGGCGTCTTTGACTTTTGCTCCAAAATGTTGACACTTTATCAGGACCTCTGTCAGTCATGGTGAACACAATATGATCTCGATGACTGATAACTTTTCAATGGTTCTTCCTCTTTTCATTTCTTCTTATATTCTAGAAGGCTTCCAGGTCACCGGGACTAGACTAATCTTGGTGCATCTATCGGGATTCTTCTTAATTGCTCTTTTTCTGCCCTGAAATGCATATTTTCTCTAAATTGCCTTAAAAATCTGAAAAGATAGAAAAGGAAGTAGTAGCGGCCAAAAATACTAAAAGTATGGTCTCAATGATATAGAAATAAGCACAAATACATGCAAAAAATACAACCCATCAAATCTCCCCACACTTATTCCATGCTTGCCCTCAAGTATGCATTAAAGATCAGGAAGAAGAGAAATTTAAACTGTGCAAGAAACCTTAAATAACTCTATCGAGACTGTATATCTTTCACCGAGACTTATTTCAAGGCTCTTCATTGACTGCTGAGTATCCTAATGTAATATATCGTCAAGAAGACTTTGTTCAAAAATTTGCCCGAGAGTATTTACCAAATTAAAGCACGAGTACATGAAATATTATTATCGTTCATGATTACCTTGATTTGAATTTTAGCGCGTCTCGGTGATCATGAGATGACTCCTTCTAAACCTTTTATTTATTTGAAGCACATTTTTACTTGATGGGTCCCTAAGATGTATACAGCCATTATTTGGGTTTTGCTTTTCGATTTTAAGAACTTTGCTAGCTTTGCTAGACCCTTTTAAATTTGCCACCCCATTTCGTCTCATTACGTACTTTTCCATTTTACTTAGGTCCTGCTGCACTTTTCCAGCCATCAATACTTCCTTAGTCTTCACCCAGTTTTTAGCCATGGATATCTCTTCCTTCTATCGGACCTATGAAAGAGACAAACAAGGTTGTGAGCCAAGTAAGCCTCATTTCGACTAATTGCAGAACTCACGGCACAAAATAACTACCGAGATGGATACCAGATTTGTAAGGTCTCGATGGAGGATCTCATGATACGCAAGGACTAACTAAAATCAAATCAAGTCCAGATTAAAGCACTTTATTAAATAATAAAATTATGTTACACTTTTCTGTACTCATCGGGACTAAGAATTTTAGAAAGTGACTATCAGAAATTTTAGATTGAAACATCAATACTCCATTTAGGTCTCGATGATAAATCAAAGCAGTCATGTTAGTTATTTAATTAGTCATTTACATAGTATTTCCTATCTTATGTATCCTCTTTTTTCAATAACAGGTTAGAGTGCAAACTACGTCATTGCGGAAAAGAAAAAAAAACACAAGTCCTTTTTTGAACTAGCAAAAATAAAGAAAAAGAAGCAAAAAGGATAAATCCCCTCCCCCACACTTAAAATTTGCATTGCCCTCAATGCAAAATAAAAAAAAAGAAAAAGAAGAAAAAGAAAAATAAAAAAGAAAAATAAAAATTAAAGAGAGGGTAGAAAGAACGTTACAGTCCTAGTGGAAGAGGAAGAGAGGAAAAGAGACTCAACCTCTAGGGTCTCGCTGGCCTTTCCTAGCGACGCCGATGTGCTGGATTAGGAAGTCTATATTGAGTTTGAGGGCGTCGCAGTGAAAGTGGAGGATCTGGTCTTCATGAGCAGGCTGGTCCTGCTGGTTTGGCTGTGGCTTAATGTGGAGGAGGAGGAGTAGTCTTGATCTCAGGAGGACCAAGAGGGCACATAACCAAGGTCTCGTTGAATGTTTTTACAAGCAGCATGGTCCCAAGAGTCTCCAAGTCCAAAAGCAGGGTCTCGGGACTTTTAGTGTAGGGGTAGGATCAAAGTACTCCATGCCATGTGCAATCGTTGAGATCAAGGCACCCAAGATCAGAGGTCTCTTGGGGTGGATAAGGACATAGTGGAACTGCTTGGCCAGCCATGCTCCTAGATGGAGCTTCTTATCATTTTGCAGGCACCACAGAATGTGCACTTCCTTTTCATTCAGGGTCCTGGAGCTCCTATGGTGACAAAAAAAATTAAAGGCAAGAATTTATGGGCATACTTGAGATGGGGCTTATGGATGTAAAAGGCGCGGGGGTCACCTGACTTCCATATGGTGACTCGAGGATCATTATTGCAGAGAGAAGTAGGTCTTAGTAGTGTTGAAGTCGGAGGGAGGAGCATCACATATATAATTAGAGGGGTTAGTGACTCCTAGAGCTTTTTAAAGTCATCGAGAATCCAATTGAAATATTTCTCATGGAGATGGACCTTGATCACCCCCTCTTCTTTATAGCTTGTGCAGTCTTGCTTGAAGTTAGGATTCGCATAGAACTCCCAAACAAGCTCCCGGTAGGAGTGAAAATAGATGAAGAGTAGGGTAATCCATGAGATCGTGGTGAATGCATAAATGACCCCTGGTTGATTCCAAGAGTGGTCATGGTCTCCTTGTGGGCAGACTTGTAAGGCTTAGAGGGTTGCCTAATGAAGCGGCTCTAGGGGGTGCATGGGTAATAATGGGATTGGCAGCAATCATGGCCCGATTAAGTGCATAACCATCATAAAATCTCCATAATGACTACCACATCACCCACTGATACATGAATCAAGGCATGTGAGCTATTTTCCATCCATTATACCTTCATTCCAGTCCTCTAGCGTGTGACATTTTAGCTCCTAATGTATGTATAGAGACCTGTACCTACAATAAATGATAGAGAGAGGGATAAGTCCTAGTTTAGATTCAACTAATAAAAAACAAAAAAGACATAAAAAATAAAAAAGGAGATATGGAGTCAAAAATGCTTGGGCTGCCTCCCAAAAGCACTTTGTTTAACGTCAGTGAGCACGACACACCACATAGAGATTATGGTGTAGGATAAGGAGTCTCGATGTGAGTGATCTCTTTAGGGTGAGCTTGGAATCCTTCATAGTAGGGCTTGGGGTGATGTTATTCAAAGTGGAAACTTCTCCATTGAACTCCATAGTGAGGGAGCCATTTTGAATGTTAATTTTGGTCTTGGTACTGCTCAATAATGGCCTCCCTAGTGGTGGTTGATCCACCACGACCTTTGTAAGGTCATTGATTGACTGCTCTGCATTAGTCATGGTCATGTTGGCTACTTTAGGTTCAAAATTAGAGTCAGTCATGTCGAACAGTCCTCCTGTTAAGGTATCATCATCATCAGGTTTAATGAAAGATTGTGCTCAATGTTGGGACTCTCTTCGTTCACAAACTTACTTAGCATGAGCTCTGTTGGATTATTCTATCTTAGGATTGAAGAGGAGTTCTTGGCCATGATTTATGGCTCTATTCATCCATGAAAAATAACTAGTCAAAAGGAATCGTTCCCCGGCAATGACGCTAAAATTTGATGGGTGTTGAGACCACCAAAAATAAATCCCTACACAAAACAAACTACTAGTTAGTAGCGAGTAGAGGTCAAATCCACATGGAACGGTATTTGACAATGTCATTTTTAATAGATGACAGACAACATGACCTAGAAGTACTCTTGATGGGAATGGGGATGATCAAATGAAATAATGCAAGAATAAAATCAATTAAAGATAATGACTTGACCAAAGCAGAGCAAGACTGAACATTATAGTGGTCATGGGACAAGATATAAATTGCACCGGGACTTGGGTTTAGTTATACTTATACTCATACACCATACAATACTAGCAACTCTTCCTTACTGTGTATGGAGATCGGACTTCATGCCAAGACCTCCCTCTTACTCACCTTGTCTCTCGACTTCGCACTAGAGAGCTTGTCGATGAATAGCAATATAAATTAGAAAATCCTAAACCCTTACAGACATGTAGTGAAGCACTCCTAATAGGTGTGAGATTACCTTTCTCCAGTCTTAGTGGAGACTGTCGTTACTTTATCCCTCTTCAAGCACAATTACAGATACAAAAATTAAGATTAATAATAATCACAGGGACTTACCAAATGGCTGGCTAAACCACACAGCGTGACTAAGTGATACTCTTACTATAGAACCCTTGAAGTACCGAGATTGGTAAATAGGTCGCCTTGCAGATTTTTGTATTCATTTGCAGTCCTCACGCCATTCAAACTCAGCCTTGACCCTTACTTGGTCAAGTCATAAGGAATTTAGCTAAACATGACTGAATTTAAATGCAAGAAATGTAAAGAGACTTAAAGTAAAGCATGCAAAGAGTATAAAGACTTGTAAAGTAAATTGTGATTAAAAAGAGTATTTGAAAAGAACAATTAACTAATCTAAAGAAAAATGAAATAATCTAAAGAACAATGAACTAATCTAAACTAAGCTTAGGTAGTGGATTATGACTTGTGGAATGTAGAATGATGGATCAATGCGCCAGCCTTGGTATTTATAGGGAGTCTTGCCTCTTGATTCCTCTTTTGCCTCTAATTAGGTCTCTTGTGTTATTGCTTGATTAGGTCTAATTGGTCTCTTTGCATTTATCTTGTTGGATTCATTTCCTTTTAGCCTTTATCTTTAAATGGTTGTAAAATCCCTTTCTTCATAAAATTAGGAAAGAGATTAAACTTCTTCCTTAAATTGGGCTCTTCCTGAATAGGATTTCTTTCTGAATTAAGTGTCTCCCAGATCTGGAAATTTCTATGCCTTGGTATTGATATCATCTTGGTCATCATGGAATGCTCTGGTATCACTAGGACTAGCTATTGCTCCCACTGTTTGCATCAGGACCTCGGTGAAAGGCTCTTTAGGAAGTCCTTGAGTGACAAGGATTCCTCTTTAAGATAAGGAAAGGAATTAGTCAACATTGAATTCATGCCACTTTCTCAATTATGTTCTGGTCAACTTTGGCATCTTTGACTTCTGCTCAGAATGTTGACACATCATTGAGTCCTTGTCAGCCTTGGTAAACACAACATGATCTCGGTGACTGATAACTTTTCAGCAGGACTTCCTCTTTTTATTTCTTCTTATGTTCTAGAAGGCTTCTAGGTCACCGGGACCGGACTAATCTAGGTGTGTCCATCAGGAGCCTCCTTAATTGCTTGTTTTCTGCCCAGAAATGCATCTTTTCTCTAAATTGCCTTGAAAATCTTAAAAGATAGAAAAGGAAGTAGTAGCGGCAAAATAGACTAAAAGTATGGTCTCAATGATATAGAAATAATCACAAATACATGCTGAAAATACAACCCATCACTACACTATCAAAAGATATTAGATAAGCACTCTAAAGAACCACCACACCTACTATATGCAAGGTCGCTCGTAATATGGCATCTTCCTCGTTCATCATTAGTCAACGATCTACTTTTAAAGCATAGCTAAATGAAAATTTTCACACGTTCACGTCCTTGCCAATCCTAAACAACCTTTCAATCATTACCTAACACACCCCATGGTCCTCTAAGAGTTAATTATAGGCTAATTTAATCGAAAAAAGGCCAGTTGAAGAACCGTTCCAACAACACCTATCCTTATCACCCCTTCCATAGGGAATCTGCAAGCCGCAATACAACACCGAGCAAGGAAGCTTTTGTTTAAAAACATCCCAATTCCATTCACCATTAGCCCTTCTTATATCCCGAACCTTAAGATTGAGCTCCTTAAGTGAAAGAGGACATCGATAAGAGCCTCAGCGATCCAAGATCACCCACCCATGCATATGACCAACACCGTACCTCATCTCCCTTCATCACACTCCATTTAGGCCCAAGCAAGACTTCATCCCTTACATTGACCAGCGCACAACAAATTTTTGATACTTGCTGCCCAGGCCGAACAATCGCAATAGCGAAATTACTAAATTGATATTTTCCTATAATCATCCTCGCCCATAAGGAATTAGCCTCAGCCAATAACATGAACCACAACTTCATTGGAAATGCAAAATTCATTAGCCTAGGCTTTCTCACTCCAAGTCCACCATCATATAAAGGCCTATACACCTCATTCCAATTAATGAGATGAATTTTCCTAGACTCGCCAAACCGCCCCACCCCCCCAAAAAAAAGACGCACAATCTACTCAATACGCCCACACATAGACTCCAATAACCAAATGGTTTGCATCGTATAATAAGGAATCGAACATAAAACTGATTTGGCCAGAGTCAGTCGTCCTTTAAGAGACAAAGAGCGAGCATTGTACTCATTTAAATGCAATGAAAATCTATCAAGGATCCATGTAAATTTATCACTCACCGACCTTCCCTCTATAAAGGGAATACCCAGATAAGAGCCAAGTGAATTAGATACTCGAAAACCGATTCTACCAGCGATCTCATTTCCTGAGGCTCTAGCAATATTTGAAGAGAAAATGATACTAGACTTCCCCACACTCATCTTAGCACCTGAGAACTTACAAAAATAGTCTAAGACCAGGCGTACATAAGCGATCTGACCAAAAGATGCCTCACTAAAGAGTAGCATATCATTAGGAAAAAATAAATGCGTTAAGGCTGGTCCATTACGGCTCAAAGAAATCGGCCTCCATAATCCCTCTTCCATTGACCGTGTAATCCTGAGAGCAAGACGCTCCATACAGAGAACAAAAAGGTAAGGCAATATAGGGTCACCCTGCCAAACCCCTCTACTCAGAAATAAAATATCAGTAAGAGCTCCCGCGGAACGAGACAAGCAATTCATAATCACTCTAATAAGACGCTCAGGAATACCAATGTCTTCTAAAGTGTCTTTTATAAAACTCCACTCCAATCGATCTTACTCCTTTTCCAAATCGATCTTCATAGTCATCCACCCCACGTGACCCTTCTTGATCCTCATTTTTTTTAAGAATTACTTTTGAAGAGGCTAGGTATTGAACCTAAGACCTCCCATCACTAACATTGAGTGGTGTACCAATGTCCCTTCTTGATCCTTATAGAGTGCATAACCTCCTGGGTTATCAAGATACTATCAGTCATATGCCTCAACGGGACAAAACTTGACTGATAAGTGCTGAGTGGTGTCCCTCTTATTTTGGGACCCACTAATTAATTAAAAAGTAAAAATAAAAATAAAAAATCAAAAAGAGGCAGGTCGGCAGAATGTTTTTTTCAAAAAGTGCACAGTAAAATTACTGTGCACAATTCGGCCATATGCGTTTGTATTTTCTATAAATAGAGAGACTTCTGCCTCAAATGAGAGCAGGAGAGGAAGAAAACACGGATAAAAATATTATCTATGTAGAGAAACTTAGGAAAAGGGTTCCTAAGAGTTGGGTAAGAGAGAAAATAGTGAGGTTTTGGGAAACACTTGAGTGCCACTATTTTATAATCTCTTGGTGTACCTACTATTATTTTTATAGTGGAGAATTATTCAGAGTTGGTCCCGTGGTTTTTCCCTAATTCATTTGGGATTTCCACGTAAAAGTCTGCGTGTCTTTTTATTCTGCTGCTATTATTTTTCTTGTAATCTATTATTGGGCCTAACAAGTGGTACCAGAGCCGAAGGTTGTTTTATCAGTAAAATCTATGGATATATTTTTCAAAAATAAATATACCATGACGACGAGAAAATTACGATAAATCCGGTGGCGCAATCCGTTCGAAAAACCGTCGCAAATACGCAATTTGAGTGAATAGTAAAATAGTAATTTGAGGAATAGTATTCATATAATACTATTCATAGGCCATCTTTTATGAATAGTATTTAAGTATACGGGGAGACATACTATTACTATTCCAAAATACAAGTATTATTTGGATATATGGTACTATTCACATAAACAGTCACTATTTATGTGAATAGTGAAATTTGTGAATAGTAAAATTTTGCCATTCTTAAATTTTTCGACATGGCGAATGACGGTGTAGTGATCAAATTGACGGACACAAATTATTCAATGTGGAAATCCAGAATGAAGGACTACCTCAATTGCAAAGATTTGTATGATCCAATTGAGGGTGACGACGCAAAGCCGAAGGATATGAAAGATCAGCAGTGGATAAAGTTGAAGAAGCAAACATTGGGTACAGTACGCCAATAGATAGATGCTAGCCTGTACAACCATGGATAGATTTGTATATCCCAAAGTTATCTGGAAGAAGCTAGAGGATATGTACGAGGCTAAAAATGCTCAAGGAAAAGTGTTCATGATTCGCAAAGTCATGAACTTGAAACTGACAGAGGGACGATCAATTACACAACACCTGAACGACTTTGAAGGATTCATAAGTGAGTTAGCAGTCACTGGTATATCCTTGGATAATGAGATGCAAGCATATCTTTTGATGGGAACTCTACCAGATAGCTGGGATACTCTTGTTGTATCACTGAGTAACTCAGCTCTAAATGGTGTGGTAACAATGTCTATGGTAAAGAATAGCCTACTTAATGAAGAACTTCGTAGAAGAGACGTTGCGAGTACTAGTTCACAAGCCCTTGTCATGGAAAATAGGGGTCGAAGCAAGAGTAGAGGTCGTGGGAATGGAAAATCGAAAGATAGATCCAAGTCCCGGGAGAAGAGGTCATACTACCACTGTGGAAAGCAAGGCCATCTCAAAAGGAACTGCCGTTTCTTTAAACAAGAGAATGCAAATCAAAGTCATGATAATGACAAAAATACATCTGCTACAGCCATAAAAGAAGATGGAGAAGTGGCTTTAGTATCTCATGATGCAGCTTGTTATCATGTTGAAGATGCAGATACTGAGTGGATTGTAGATTCTAGTGCCTCATACCACTGTGTTCTAAAAAGGGAATACTTCTCAACATATAAAGCAGGCGATTATGGTACTATTAAAATGGGAAATAATAGTGTCTCACAAATGGTGGGAATCCGTGATATCTGCGTGAAGACAAGTGTCGGATGCACATTAACACTTAAAATGTGTGACACATTCCAGATCTTCGGTTGAACCTATTGTCTGTTAGTGTATTGGACAAGGAAGGTTATCATAATCATACAGGCAATAGAAATTGGAAACTCACCAAAGGATCGTTGGTGGTGGCGAAAGGAAGATTGTGTTGCTCGCTACACGAAACGCACGCAATAATATGTGTGAGTCAACTGAATACAGTTGGAGATGATGCTTCACCAAATTTGTGGCATAGGCGACTGGCGCATGTTAGTGAGAAAGGGTTGAATATACTGGCTAAGAAGTCCCTCATCCCATTAGCCAAAGGAAAAATTAACCCGTTTGATCACTGTTTATTTGGGAAGCAACATCGAGTTTCATTTCAGAAAAGCTCTAGAAGGAGAAATAATAAGTTAGAGCTGGTACACTCTGACGTTTGTGGTCCCATGGATATAGAATACATTGAAGGAAGAAGATACTTTCTTACCTTCATTGATGATTTTTCAAGGAAGACATGGATTTATTTGCTGCGCACAAAGGATGAAGTATTCAAGCACTTTCGGCAATTCCATGCAATGGTGGAAAGGGAGACTGGAGTGCCATTAAAGTGTTTACGCACAGATAATGGTGGTAAGTATATCTCCAAGGAGTTCAAGGATTACTGTAGTCAACACGGTATCATGCATGAAAAGACAGTTCCTGGTACACCTCAACACAATGGCGTTGCTGAACGAATGAATCGCACCATTGTCGAAAGAGTTAGATCCATGCTCAAAATGGCTACCTTACCTAAGTCATTTTGGGGAGAAGCTGTCAATACTACTGTCTATCTTATCAACCGACTACCTTCAGTACCTTTGGATTTTGATATTCCAAAGAGGGTCTGGACAGGTAGAAATATCTCATACTCTCACTTGAGGGTATTTGGCTGCAAGGCATTTATGTATGTTCCTAAAGAGCAAAGGCTAAAGCTTGATGATAAATCAGTTCCTTGCACTTTTGTCGGTTATGGAGATGAAGAGTTCGGCTACAGATGATGGGATCCAGTGAAAAAGAAAATTGTACGGAGCCGAGATGTTGTATTTCACGAGAATGATATCATCGGTAAAAGATCTACAAGTGATGGTGTTATCGATATAACACCAAAGAGCATTCTATCAGATGATGCCACAGAAAGAAGAATGCATCAATCAGAACAAAATAGAGAAGAAGAGCCAGTTGTGAGGGATCAAGATGCGATTGTAGATGAATATATGAATGAAGAGGGTGTTGAGCAGGGGGAGCCAAAGAACTCCATTCTACCAGATGAAGAACCTCAATTAAGGAGGTCAATCAGAGAACGCCAGCCATCTACAAAATATTCTAGTTTCGATTATATTTTAATCACTGATGAGGGGGAGCCTGAAAGCTTCCAAGTTGTGCAATCTTGTAAAGAAAAAGATTGTTGGATGAAGGCCATGCGGGATGAGATGAATTCTTTGAAGAAGAATGACACGTACGAGCTGGTAAAACTTCCTAAAGGGAAGAGAATACTCAAGAACAAATGGGTGTACAAGCTGAAGAAAGATGATGGAAACCTAGTGAGATTCAAAGCTTGATTGGTTGTCAAAGGTTTTACTCAAAAGAAAGGTATCGACTTTGACGAGATTTTTTCACTAGTTGTGAAAATGAGTTCCATTCGAGTTGTGCTAGGTCTTGTAGCCAGCTTGAACCTTGAGTTAGAACAGCTTGATGTAAAGACCACGTTCTTGAATGGGGATTTAGAAGAAGAAATTTATATGGAACAACCAGAAGGTTTCAAGGTCAAGGGAAAGGAGGACATGGTGTGTCGCCTGAAGAAAAGTTTGTATGGGCTAAAACAAGCCCCGCAACAATGGTATAAAAAGTTTGATTCCTTCATGGTGAATCAAAGATACAAGAGGACAAAAGCTGATCCATGTGTATATGTCCAGAAATTACCTGATGGAAAATTTATCATTCTTCTCTTATATGTTGATGATATGCTAGTCGTTGGGCCAGATGCCAAAATGATTAGTAAGTTGAAGTGTGATTTATCTAAGGCGTTTGACATGAAGGATTTGGGACCGGCAAGGCGAATTCTTGGAATGGAGATTACCCGAGATCGAAGGTCCAGCAGGGTGTGGTTATCGCAAGAAAAATATATTGAACGGGTACTAGAAAGGTTCAATATGAATAATGCTAAACCAGTTAGTACTCCACTTGCCGCTCATTTCAAGTTGAGTAAGAAATCCTACCCTTCAACAGAGAAAAATAGAGAAGATATGTTAAATATTCCATATTCTTCAGCGGTCGGAAGTTTGATGTATGCAATGATATATACGAGACCAGACATCGCTCATGCAGTTGGAGTTGTGAGTCAATTTCTGTCAAATCCCTAGAAGACACATTGGGAAGCAGTTAAATGGATCTTTAGATACCTGAGAGGAACTTCAAAGTTATGTTTAACATTTGGAGGTGGAAAGCCAGCACTTGTTGGTTACACAGATGCAGATATGGCTAGTGACCTTGATGAAAGAAAATCTACATCAGGTTACTTATTTACATTCTCAGGGGGAGCTATTTCATGGCAGTCACGGTTACAAAAGTGTGTTTCATTATCAACAACTAAAGCAGAGTACGTTGCAGCAACAGAAGCAGGAAAGGAAATGCTTTGGTTAAAGCGATTCTTTGAAGAATTGGGTGTGCAACAAGAAGACTACATAGTTTATTGTGATAGTCAAAGTGCACTAGACTTGAGCAAAAATACTATGTATCATGCACGGACGAAACATATTGATGTAAGATATCATTGGCTCAAACTTGCCATTGAAGAAAAAGAGTTCAAGTTGCAGAAGATTCATACAAACAATAATGCTGCTGATATGCTGACAAAGGTTGCACCAAAAGAAAAGCTCGATCAATGCATTGAAGCAACCGGGATGGAGAGTCCCTCAATGTAGTCGGGAGGGGGAGATTTGCTGAGTGGTGTCCCACTTATTGTGGGACCCACTGATTAATTAAAAAAATAAAAATAAAAATAAAAAATCAAAAAGAGGCAGGTCGGCAGAACGTTTTTTTCAAAAAGTGCACAGTAAAATTACTGTGCAAAATTCGGCCGTACGCGTTTGTATTTCCTATAAATAGAGAGACTTCTGCCTCAAATGAGAGCAGGAGAGGAAGAAAACACAGATAAAAATATTATCTGCGTAGAGAAACTTAGGAAAAGGGTTCCTAAGAGTTGGGTAAGAGAGAAATAGTGAGGTTTTGGGAAACACTTGAGTGCCACTATTTTGTAATCTCTTGGTGTACCTACTATTATTTTTATAGTAGAGAATTAATCGGAGTTGGTCCCGTGGTTTTTCCCTAATTCATTTGGGGTTTCCACGTAAAAATCTGCGTGTCTTTCTATTCTGCTGCTATTATTTTTCTCGTAATCTATTATTGGGCCTAACAATAAGGAAGGACAATTTTTTGCATAACCGTCTTGAGTCTGTTATGCAAAAAATTGTCCTTCCTTATCAGTCAAGTTAGTCATTCAAACGCCATGAAATTCTGTCAAGGAGCCCTGTGAGTTTGCCACTCACCGAGACCTTCCCTCTGTAAAGGAAATACCCAGATAAGAGCAAAGCAAATTAGATACTCGAAAACCGATTCTACCAGCGATCTCATTTTTTGAGGCTCTAGTAACATTTGAAGAGAAAACAATATACCAGACATCCCCACACTCACCTTAGTACCTAAGAACTTACAGAAATAATCCAAGACCCAGCGTACATGGATGCAATTTTAGCATCAACAATATATATATTCTATGCAACTAATCAATATATTAATTTTATTGGTGAAAGTTGAATGATTTTATGAAGGTGAGGAATCTAATTAGAAGTAGTGGAAGCTCCATTTATAACGTAAGCAAATCATCGTTAATTCAAAAAATTTATGACAATTATTTTGGCGGAAGGATTCAAATATATTGTCTCCTATTGTGTGCCCCTTTTTATGTTTATCATTCAAATTTTTTTATGTATTAAACTAGTAGGAGAGAGAGAAACAAAAAAAATAAGAAAGAAATCTGAAAATGAAAAATTAACAAAGAAAATCTAACACATGGCAAAATCTAAATGGGATACAGAAGGGAACACACAATTGGGGGCTTTTATAGGGTGGACCGTGCCCTTTTAGGACCAAACAATCTAAAGGCTGATATTTAATGAAGACTTAATTAAACATTTTTTCAATCCAATTAGATATCTTTCTATTACTTCTCAACCCTTGATTATAAATGAATCTAAAAGGACCCGGTGCACCCTATAATTTTTCCAATTAGGGACAACATATTTTATCCTGAATGCAGTATATGTGTATAAAAATATGTACAGTAAAATTGCTAAATTGCTTATGTGGCATAATTTGATTGATTAAATTTGACTATAAATTTTATCTCATACTACGAATATTCCAAATGTTCGCCATCAAAAATTGATGTTTGCTATACAAATAAAATTAGTAATACTGCAAAAAGATTCCAACTACATATGAGAGAAAAATAATTCCATCCATAAAATAATTAAGCAAAAAAAAAAATAATAAAGATAGATTACACATCCACTTCAAATTGACTTCCTTTTATTTCTCTTAATTTTGCTTCCTATATACATCATCATTTTTCACTTTAAACTCTATAAATTGAAGTTGCTATAGTATTTATTCTCTAATCCTTTAATTCAAATATTCACGGTAAAATAAAAATATTATTAATTCATCCCCTTTTACCTAACTCAAAAAAATAAGCAATCAATTAAAATTAAAACAAGAGATAAGAAAAGATAGAAAGTAAAAAATAATATTAAAAAAAGTTTCATCTTTGAAAAAGTATGATATTCGGAGTATATGTTGAAAAACAATTACAAAATTAAATAATTATAAATATATACTTTATCCTTGTTTTTCTCTCTCGGATGTGGGAGTGTCAAGCTAGTTTAAAGTGTCCGCCTTATAAAGTTATTCCACATCCACTTAATTGATATGATTACCTAATAGAGTTTTCAGTCCTCACCTTCATCAAAAGATACACGTACGCAATAGAAAAATATAGAAATATAATATAATTATAAACAAGTTAAAGAAAAATAAACACCAATAAATTAAGTCATATCAAACGATACTATCCTTAACGAATATTTATAACTCCTCCCAAAATTAAAAAGCTTCTTAAAAAATCTTAACTTGAACATTTCCAATTTGAAAACGTAAAAATGATACTTTGAAAGAAATTAAATAGTAAGCCAAAAAAATAAGAGCACATAAAATATTACTTTAAAAATCTTAACTGATAAGTTTAAAACAAAAATAATTATACAGAACATATTAAAATAATATCTATTATATTACAACGTAAAGCAATAATGTATATAAAACAATAGATTTAACATAAAATAATTTAATAATATATTCTAACATAATGTACTGCCTAAAATGAGTCCAATTATCTACTGCCTAAAATGAAAGTTATGAATACTCTTTAAGTACTTACCAAACAGAGTATAAGATTCCAAACCGCCAAGAAAGACATATATATTCATACAAAAAAATTAGAATTAAATAAAATAAAGCCAAATGGCAATGTATGCTGACACTTCCCACTTCAAATTAACTTCCTTTTATTCTCTAAAATTTGCAACAGTTTCTATAATCTGCCATTTGCAACAGAAAATAGTGGTATACAATTTATTCCAATAATTATAAAAGGTAATTCAATAATAATTTTATAAAAAATAATATAACAAGGTAATACACCATCCATAAATTATTTAAATTTTAAAGACACTTGTACTCCTAAATTATAGATTACAAAAATAATTGAAGTAAAAAAATTTAACTATTCTATTCCAAATTTTGACTTCAAGAAGTTGACAAACTGCTACATAATACAAAAACAAATTACTAACTTCTAATAAATTATTAAAACATGAACCACATATAAAACAGATGTAGTAAAACTTCTATAAATTAATACTCGATAAATTAATAACCTCAATAAAATTAATAATTTGTCCAGTTCTAATTTGAGATCAGTACAAAATTGGACCCCAATCGATAAAATATTAAGATAATAACTTTTTTGAAATCCCAATGTATATATATTGGTTCCAAAGAAACTATAAATTAATAATTATTAAAAGAATCCAAATTCTAAGATTGTCTAGTAAAAAATGGATCTATAGTCACTTATTTTTTGGTTGAACTTCAAATCTCTATTAATTCATCTTTAAATATCCTCACTGCACTTAAGAGTTGGGGCATTATCTTCTCGTAGTATAACAAAAAGTTGTGAAGAGTTATGAAGAGTTCTCGTATTTACAGTGTCGTAAGTAATTTGTTATGGCCTCTTGAACACCTTTTAGTTTAGGAGCCATAGTTGATGTGATTTTAAACAATTTTCAATTGACATTTTATAATGATCAATTTCTAACCATATTTAATGTATATGGAGAAGAAACGTACTGTGAGCACGGGCTTCTCGGTGACCCTCGGAACGATGATGACTTTTTGCTCTAACCTTTTACAGTCTAGTTGTTCCATTATTCGCGTTTGGCAAGTTCTTTGTTGATGATTTTGAGATCTTTGACCCCGATTAAATAATTGGATCGCTTTTAATATCTTAACTGCTTCCTTCCCCCTTGCGCGTAGTAAATTGCTTCGCGATTTTTTCCTTAAAAATCCGGACATTTTCAGCGAGTCTTGTTTGCATCGTTAGATTCTTCGCTCTCCGACCTTTCCAAAATGTCAAGAATCGCCCCGGTCGAATGCCCCATGTTGGTTGTTCACGTTTCGGGCCCTACAGCCGGGCCCCTTTTTGCCTTTTCCCCCCGAAGGTAGGAAGGGACTCATCTGGAGGTAGGAAGCACAAAGTATCATCAACAAATTGCAGGAGAGAGATGTCAACATTCGAGCCATCTACTTGAAACCCCGGTAATAGCCCTTACGGATAATAGCCTTGATCAATTATTTCAATCCTTCAACGGCTAAAACAAAAATGAATGGTGAAATTGGATCACCTTGCTAGCTTAATCAGATTACATGGCTGCCCATTAATTAGGATAGATGTAAATGAGTCCTCCCTGCAGCTTGCCATCAACCTAATCCATTTTTCTTCAAAACCCATTCTCCTAAACACTGCATCAATAAAATCCCATGATATACTGTCATAAGCTTTCTGAAAACCAAGTTTTAGGATAAGGCACGACTGTCGTCTCTAATGTACCGAATGAACCACTTCAGATGCAATAAAAGAACACCCATGAGTGTTACGACCCTTAATAAAGCCAAACTATTTTTCTGAAATTAATCACAGAAGTAATGGTTGTAATCGCTTAGCTAAGACCTTAGATAAGTCCCTATAAATGCCATGTATAAGAGCAATTGGCCTAAAATTTGCAATTGAGGAGGACCCCAGGATCTTTGGAATCCGAACAGTAAGAGAACCCTAGATGGATTTTGGCAGCTAGGACGTCTCATAGAACCGATCGAACAACCTCAATACCTCCGGTTTCAAATCTCCCTAAAAGATTTTATAAAAGAAAAAATTATACCCATCAGGTCCCAGCGCTTTCCCTTCGCACAAGAACATACCACCGCCTAAATCTCTTCCTCAGTGAAAGGTGCTACCAAGCTGTGATTAGTATCATCATCTAATGTGTTAAAGTTCAAGCCCCCCAAATCAAAAGGTATAGCTTGTGGCTTCGATAAGAGATTCATATAGAAGTTCCTAATAGTCATAGTAATCAATGCTGGAACACTAGTAATAGCCCTGTTCACCTCTAGTTGGCTAATCCTATTCCCCCTTGTCTCTAGCTGAAGCAACCCGATGAAAGAAAGCCGTGTTATCATCTCCCAAAATAATCCACTTAACCTTAGATTTTTTTATGTCTGATTTTCTCAAAACTTTTATGGCACTCAGCCAGATCTTTCCCTGTCGTATGTAGAACCAACCCATCTCTCACGTCAATAGGTCTAGCAATAAAGCTAGAGGTAAGCGATAACACCTTATCCTCTAACTCTTTTATACGCCTTTCCACTCCCCTGAAGTGAGTCATATGCCAAGGTCTAATATAGTCCCACAATCGTCTCAGCTTAGCATCAATATCCCCTTGTGGTGAACTCAAACAAATTTCTTTCCATTTTGCTCTTAAAAAAGGTAAGAAACCATCATTATCCCACCAATAATTCAATGACCAAAATATCCTGTTTGTCGATCTTCGCAACAACTGTGACTCAAAGACAATTGGGAAATGGTCTGATAAAGCTAAATTTACATTCGCCATGGGGCTGCTTGCAGATTGACTTTGATGTCCATCAGATTTTGACCTAATTTCTGCTTCAGTTTCCATTGAATTGACCGTGGACCCAGATGTGTTTTCTTTGGATGATTCATCCTCTGATTCACTTGATAAGATGTCATGATTATCCCCACACTTCTAGCAGCCTACACCTTGCCTCAAGGAGGTAAAAATTGTCACTTCTTTCGATCCAATACAAAGCTTAAATTTGCGACATTTGGCTCCCAAAGGGACTGAGACTAGGCATGAAATGACATAAAGGCGGTTCGGCCTCTTAAAGTCATAATCAATCACAACAATATGACCAAATCTAGCTGCTAAGTCTTGAACTATCGGTTCACAAATAATTATCGGTGGCATACCCATAAGATCAAGGTGCATTATACACTACAATGGAACGAAGTAGGCTGGCAGAACTTGTAGTGAGGCAAATACATGATTTAACACTTTCCAATCACCGTTAATAAAATCATTGTGAGCGGACGACATTTTCTCGTGGCGGTAGCGGGGCCGAGCCCGGTCTGGCCGGCCTCCTTGAATGACGGAGGGATGCGCATGAGGTGCTTGGAAAATGATTTTGCATATTTTAATGCTCAAAAGATACGAGATCAAAATCCCGTACTTAAAATAAAGTCGCCACCCGGTTCAACTCAACCGGGAAATTTTTGGTACAATTTTCCCACTGGGTGGTTGGACCATACCTTAAGTAGAGATTTCGAGTTCAGACGATGTTATCTATTTTTCATTGGGCCAAGTTAAGATACTTCATTCTTTCTTAAAACGGTTTAACCCATCCTATTTATTTGTATTTTTAGTTATTTTGTTGTTTTCGTGTTTATCAAGCAATTGAAGCAATGGGTAAAATATTTACAGCCATAAAAAAAAGTGCGGAAAGTAAAATTATTATAAGTTTTTCAAGTCCTATACATTTTTCTATGCAATAAATAAAATACCTAGAAATCCGATATACATCCGCCTGTAGAAGATTGTTAGCACGGGTATAGCATATTTTATTTACACTATTATAAAGCTCGGTCGGATGGCTAAAATGGGGTTTGAACGGCATTTTTGAGGAAATTCCATTTTTAAGCAATTTTTAAACTCAATCATTACTTTAACCGGATTATAAATGAAAATAAAATTGCTGTCTAGAAAGTCATATCGCCGATGATGCAACTGATGCCGCTGGCGACATCACTGATGTCGCTAGCGACATGGCTGATGCCCCAGCAACATTAATTATGTCACCGGCGGTATCAGCTTGTAGGCAGCAGTGGTGGCAGTAAAAATGACCGAAAACCCAAAAATGAGTATAAATTGACAAAAATTGACACAAATCAGCAATATTAATGCCAAAGAGCTATAAGGCTCAGGATTTTTACCTCGAGGTAGTGAATCCACCTCTTCGTGAACCGAAAGAAACACCTCCGTGTAGCTTATTATGACGATTTAATAATTAATTTAAGTGTTTTTTGGTTTCTAAATCCAATTAAGTTAATTTTAACTTGAAGACTCACTGATTTCAAACTCACAATCAGAGAATTCAAAGTAGAAAAAATAGGAAAAATGGATCAGAATCCTTTTTTTCTGTTTTATCTAATTCTTATCTCACAAGAATCTATTCCCATATAAAAATCTTAACATTCAATTCCCTCTCTTGTCTCTCCCTAAGATGCAGCTCAAGGTGTGCTTTTATAGTTGAAATGAGGTGCTTTTTGAGGCTTTTTTGACCAATTCCGCCGAAAGTGGCCGAAAGGCTGTCTGTAGAGGGAACCTTTTTGAGTCATGCCATCGGCGACATGGTGACGCCACCGGTGGTATGGCCGATGTTGTCGGTGGTATGGTGATGCCACCGACAGCATGGATGATGCCACTGGTGGCATCAGCCTCTAGCATACCGACAGCTAACGGGCCCAAAAGCTAAAAAAGTCAAGAAAAGTGGTTTTAATAGTGGGTGAAAAGGCTTCTTTTTGACTTTTAATAATATTTTAATGGGTTTTTTATTATTTGGGAGCTAATCATTGGTTCGAGCTCCCACCGGATGAGTTATCGGCCACACCGAACTGTATTCTATCAAAATATAAAATTCACGCGGAATGTTATTTTGGTAATAAAAATTCTAAAGAGAACTTTTAATTTAAGGCATTAAAATCGGGTACACATCATCATCGTCTCGCGAGAGGGACTGTAAAATCCTGTGCTCACAGGCTACCCCTTAGGGGAACACTGCTGCCATAGGACAGTATGATCATATGAAAGAGCAAGGGATAGGAATGATACCTGATGGGTGACCGATTTGACCCTCGATCGGACCTTGTGCTTTGTAGAGTGGTTGCCTCTTGGTCGGGCTTGAGCTTTGTAGGGAAATTGATCCTTGGTCGGGCTTGAGCTTTATGTAAAGGACGTCCTTTGGTCGGACTTATGCTTTGCGGAGAAATTGTCCCTTGGTCAGGTTTTGTGTTTTGTAGACTGGTTGACCTTTTGTTGGACTTATGCTTCTCGGAGAAATTGTCCCTTGGTCAGGTTTTATGTTTTGTAGATTGGTTGCTCTTTGGTTGGACTTATGCTTTGCGGAGAAATTATCCCTTGGTCGGGTTTTGTGTTTTGTAGATTGGTTGCCCTTTGGTCGGATTTATGCTTCACAGAGAAATTATCCCTTGGTCGGGTTTTATGTTCTGTAGATTGGTTGCCCTTTGGTCAGACTTATGCTTCATAGAGAAATTATCGCTTGGTCGGGTTTTATGTTTTGTAGATTGGTTGCCCTTTGGTCAGACTTATACTTCGCCGAGAAATTGTCCTTTGGTCGGGTTTTGTGTTTTGTAGATTGGTTGCCCTTTGGTCAGACTTATACTTCGCAGAGAAATTGTCCCTTGGTCGGGTTTCGTATTTTATAGATTGGTTGCACTTTGGTCGAACTTATCCTTTGCAGGGAAATTGTCCCTTGGTCGGGTTTTATGTCTTGTAGACTGGTTTTCCTTTGGTCAGACTTATGCTTCGCGGAGAAATTGTCCCTTGGTCGGGTTTTGTGTTTTGTAGATTGGTTGCCCTTTGGTCGGACTTATACAAAAATCTGAATTGGAGGAGTGATGTCGCCCATGGCATGGATGATATCGCCGGCTGTATAAATCTATATCGCCAGCGACATGAGTGCTATATAGCAGCTTTGAGTGGTCAGATAATTTTAAAATTTGAACTGAAAGAGGTGATGTCAACGTCGATATGAGTCATGTCGCTAGCGACATGAGTGATGCCGCCGACGACATGAATGGACAGTTTCAGATAAATTAAAACTCCTCGAATTTCGTGCGACAGTTTAAAAGGAATTGAAACTCCCTTCTTCCTCACTATTCAGAATTCGTACCTCCTCTTCTTCTCTTCTCCAAAGTTCTTTGATTTTTTCCTTTGTCTTTCAAATCATGAAGAGAATCATCAAGGCTTTTCGGGGCAAATCTACCAAGACTAGGGAGAACCTGCCTGATTCTTCTGTTGAGGGATTGAAAATCCTCTCCATTTTCACTGCTTAAAGCCTGAAGGAGACGGCCAAGATGTATGGCTATGGGATCAATTCTCCCATCACCAATCTAACCCAGAGAAGGAGAAGCACCTTTGTTATGTTCAGGTAATCCCACAAAACTCGAATCTCTTCTTTTTGGGTTCGGTTTAATTTGGCTTTAGATTTAAAGTCGTGCCATGCTAGGAGTTTATATGTGAAATAGATTGACCATATTGCATGCTTTAGGATTGATTTTTACCATTTTCGGGCTTGTTGTTTGATTGATTGTGATTTTTATGGTTTTAGCACGATGGGTGCGATTTTGGGGAAAAACAAGTTCTGCCAGCACATAGTGATGTCGTCGGCGACATCATCCATGCAGCTGGCGGTATGGAGTGATGCCGCCGGCGACATCGTTTTTAGCAGAAGCGACATCAGCAGCTTTTCTATTGAAAAATAAGCAGGATTGATCCATTTTGTTTCTAATTTTACAGCCGTATGAACTGACCTATACAGGGGGAATGGGCACCATTGGTGAATGGTGGCACCATATTTCAGAGAATGACCCCGAGCTAGCGCTTGCCATCAATGAGACAGGGTTCAGGGACTTAGCTTGGATAAGCCCAATGCTGATGCCTAAGCTTTATCATTCAGCAGTAATGGCCCTAATCGAGAGGTGGTCCGAGACTACCCATACTTTCCACTTCTCTTTCGGGGAAGCTACGATTACACCCTCTGACATCGTAGCCATGACCGGTCTCCCTTAGACGGATGAGGTCATACATTTTGATGCTTACATGGACAAGTACCATGTTGAGAGGCCCGTTGTGAGGTGGGTGAAGGAGTTGTTTGGTCTGAAGCCCGTTTCTGGGCGGCTATCTTATGGAGAGTTGTACCATTACTGGACCCGGGTGGATGTACTGCCCAAGGATGAGAGGGAGGCTTGTGTCCGGTACTTCGTGATTTCTCTGCTTACTGTGCTGTTCTTCCCAATCTCGGGCAGCAAGATTAATTATATGCTTATAACTGCTGTGGAAGACATGCCGGGCATTAGGAGGAAGAATTGGCTGAGGGCCATCTTGGCTCAGCTATACCATGGGCTGGACGTAGGAGCTCGGAAGAAGGAGAAAGCCCTTTGCCTTTGCCACCTATTTCTCTAGGTACATCTCTTTGGAAGTATTTTACTTAATAGTACACATTCTCATTTATTGTATGACGCTTTTTAAATCGATTGGATGCTATTTGTGTAGGCCTAGGCCTTCGAGCATCAGATCCTCCCGCCAGTGGAGTTTAAGAAGATTGTGCCGCTGAGCTCTCACTTTCTCGCTCACTGGTGTGGGGGTGTCGGTGGGAAGGCCAAGTACCCTACAAAATATAGGCAGGTCTTGAGGAGCGTGTGGTTGAGCTCGGTATGCAATGTTTGATTTAGTCTTTATTTTTACATTTAGACAAAACAAAAATCGCTGATGGACTTATATTGGTTGTTTTGATATAGCTTGTCCTGGATCCCTTTGATGGGGTGGAGAATCTTGCAGAGGTCACAAGGGTCAGAAGGGAGGTAGATGATCGCTGGTTCGTGATTGAGTGCCCTCTGTCCCAGTAGTGGTACCTGGGTGAGCGCGTTCTGGGCTGGAGGTCCGTCCTGGTGGTTGATAGACTGGTGCCTGCTGATCATTCTAGGGGGTTATGGTGGCCCCATTTGGTGATCGCCACTGAGGCTGACAAGACTAATTACATCAAGGGGAATGGCCGAGTGATCCCTAGCGTCCCTGGCCTCTATGAGCAACTTCAGCAGCATCTACTCCCGGTGTGTCCCCGCATCCACAGAAATGATACAATTGAGTATCATAACGAACAACAGTTGGAGGATGAGAAAAGGTGCCTTAAAGGCATTGTGGACCTCGAGGAGGAAGATGATGATGAATATGAGGCGCTTGAAGGGGATGTTGAGATCGAGCCTGAGGGGGAGGATGAGGCAGGTGTGGATGTAACCAGCGGGAGTGCGCCGATGTCCTAAGGGGAGCAACGTTCTTTTGAGGTATGGTTGTGCTTATGTGCATGATTTTGAAATTGTTTAGGAACATTGTTGATGTGTGGCTTTCATGTTTTTCAGGAACCCGCGAGGAAGAGAGGCTGGGATAACCAGAGTGGGAAAAGGGCACTATAGTGTGCCGGAGGGCATAAACTTTGTGGAATGGGATCTGGTCAATCCATTGGAAACCACATTCCTGCTGTTGAATTCCCGAGGCGAATTCCTCCTTAGGAATATTGGCTCGAGCCGGCAAGCTCCAATTTTCATGCCCTAAAATATTACTTACATAAGGCCTAATAATTATTTTCTTGTTTAGCCTTAGATGCGAGTGTCTAATGACTTGCCTTTTGGATTTTCCAGGTGGCACGGAGCCATGTGGAGCAGCTCACAGAGAATAATTTTGTTCTCCGGGATACACTCATTGGATAGTCGCTCCTTGCTCAGGTATTTTATGCACATGTTAAGATGGGATGCATGTATGGATGTTATGAATGATATACACTGTTGATATTTTCTCTAGTTTGTAGGATTTCTTACCCCTTTCCTTGTCAAATGCTAATGTAGCCCGCGGCGGTACGAGGAGGTGACTACAGACCTACAGCATCGCGTGAGTGACCTTGACGGTCAGCTGGCAGCCACTGTTTAGAAATAGAGAAGTAAATAAAACCTAGACCATGCGCACCCTGGCAGCACCAGTCTTAGGGGGATCAAGATGTCTGCCGGCCGACGCCCGCCTGTTGTGGCCGAGGAGTCTAGCAGTGTGCCCATGATAGAGAGAAGGGAGGAAGATGAGGACGACATTAGAGACTGGCTTGTAAGCCCTGATGACATTTCATCCTGCCCAGCCAGCAGTGGTGGGCATGTTTAGTTTATTTTTTTTAATATTTTGTTTTTTAGTTCTTTATTTGTACCCTCGATACATTGGGGTTTGGATGATTTGGTTTTGTCGTAGGCTAGATGTTTTGGGATATTTTGAGTGGTTTGCACCTTCGGGCTTTTTATTTTGAATAAAAATGAAATGATGTTTAACAAGGCATTGGAAACGTAGTATAGGATTGTTTACAGGTTTTGTACAGGTCTGAAATGGAAAAATGTTTCTGATGTCACCAAAAAATTCACTTCATGTCGCTGGCAGCATGACCCATATCGCCCAAACTCATCCAGCTTAAATAATATATACAGGGCTGTCTGAAAGTCCATATTATCGGCGACATCATCTGATATCGCCCAAATTGATCCATATCGCCGGCAGCATCAATTACATCATCGGCGGCATCACCCATATCACCGACGGCCTGATTTCAACTATTCTGTCCATTCCTATCATGGCAGCCTACAATCGAAAGCTATAGGGATTTCTGCAGAGTCTGGGGAATGCAGACTAGAAGAGGCTTGGAAAATTCAGGCTTTAGGGATTTCAATATGTCACGTTGTAGCCTGTAAGCCATAAATTCCTTCGAGCAGCACTATCTTTTTGTGATCCAATGGACCATGTTTTCCGATTTTCATCGTTTGAGCTTTGCCCCTTGCTCGAAGAATACCACGCCATTTTAGGGACACCGTGTCCTAAACGAGTTTCACTTGCATTGCCAGACTTTCATTTTGGCATAGATGGAATTCCATAAGGGCTATAGAATTTGGATTCTATGGACCCATTTTTGTCTCAGTCACCTGATAAACCTGGGTTTTAGCTCGGAGCAGTTCTAGAGTGGTGTCGTGGAGTGCCCCGATCCCATCCTACTTGGCCATTTATGGTGGCATTACTACTCATGGCCGAGTTTATGTACAGAGTGAGCCCGATTGCTCCGCTTAGGCTGATTTCGCTTATCAGCCCTATATCGACATGGGCTTTCCCTGTGGCTGTGGGATTGGCCGATGTTTTGCTAAACGTGGATGCTGCTTCTGTTGTCTCGTCACTTTTCGGAGATCAACTCATATTATTATAGGTATCTTTTGTTCTTTCTGATCCCGCATATTTCCTTCCCCAATCCTTACCTGAGTTTTGAATTATAGGTGTGGCTGATGGAGAAGCTGAAGTTGAGGGAGGTGCCACGAGGGAACCTAAAAAAGTATCTTCCCGTCCATCAGAGGGAGAGACGGCTTATGCGGGCTGATTTTGTTGAGTTGACATATGATGATTAGGTGCCTATTTTGAGGGGGTTTACTGATGTGCAGGTTCAGTTGGTTAGTCTATGGTGGAGAATTCAGGATGTGGTTGTAGAATCTTGGGGAGCATGTGTTCAACTGATAGGTCTGGAGAAATCTTCATTTTATACCCCTTACCGGCTATGTCGTCAGTATGGCAAGAGGCAAAGAGTCCTAATCAAACTACCCCACAACCATATCAGAGTTTACAAAGCTAGGTAGGTCAACCATATTCGAGAGAAGTGGTCCAGGGAGGCTGTATTTCAGATCCTGGATTATGATCATATGGAAACCATCGAAATTGATACACACTACAGGGGATGGCTTACTGAGATAAGAGATTTGTCTACCCGTCGAAAGCAGTCATGGGCCCATTTTGAGGGGGAACATGTGGAGCGGGGAGAGGACCCCTTTTCTACTAGCACGCCGAGGCGTATCTCTAGGTAATGTGACGATGATGCGGGAAGCTCGATTTGAGTCTTGCTTTTGTCAAGACCTTCAGGTCTCTCTCTTTTTTTAAATGAAATAAAACGAACTTCATCCAAGGCTTGCTAAAGTTGTCTTAATCTTATGAATACATGATCCACATAAGTATAAGCATTTAGATTTTAACAAAAGAGAACTTTTATTAATTGAAATAAAATAAAGTAAATGATGTTTGGTTGACATTCCCATTGATTTAACTCCCGGTGCCAACTAGCCGAGATCAATTTTCTAGAAGGCGGTTGCTCTTCGCTCACATACCCTAACTTTTGCCTAGATTTCCCTTTTTAGGTTTTTGATCTAGCGGGTTTGTCTCATCCCCTAATTTTTACACGGTTGGTTCGCGAGATACTAACCGTCGGGTGTTACCCTAATTTTTGCCCGATCAGTAAAAGACCGAAAGGCGGGTAATTGTCACGTATATATTTTTTTGGTGTGCTGCTTTTCTGATTTGTTTCTTTTGAATTAAACATGATAATGCTTAAGCCTGTCTTGGTTTACGGGATTTATGAACTCGTTCCCATCCATGTCCATAAGTTTAGCTGCCCCTTTGCTAAGTAGCTTCTTTATTACATATGGTCCTTCCTAGCTTGGCCTGAATTTACCCATCACATCAGTGGTGGAGTGTTTCAACTACTTGAGGACTAGATCACCGGTCTTCAGGGGGAACTTTTGATGTCTTACCCGACTATTATATGCTCGAGCCATACGTTGTTGGTACATCTGGAGGTTGTCGAGGGCCTTCAACCTTTGCTCATCCATCATGTTCAGCTGTTCAAATCTCGCCCGAGTCCATTCAAATTCTTCTAATTTAGCCTCAAGAGTGACTCTTAATGAGGTCACCTAAGTTTTAACTAGTAAGACTGATTCCAACCTGTAGACCAGGGAGAACAGATTCTGGCCCGTCGGGGTGCATATGCTGGTGCGATATCCCCAGATAGCGAAATGTAGCTTATTTGCCCAATCCCTATAATCGGCTATCATCTTAAAAAGAATTGTCCTTACTGATTTATTGGCTGCCTCAATAGCTCCATTGGCTTATGGTCTGTATGGAGAAGATCTATGGTGCTCGATCCCATACTTCTCAATTAGAGAAGCAGTTGCTCCTTGAAATTGTACTCCATTATCCGAGACTATATGGAGTGGGAGCCCATACCGAGCAAAGATGTATTTTTCTATGAATTTGGCCATCTGCCTGGCGGTGACATTGGTGAAGGATTCGGCTTCCACCCATTTCGAAAAGTAATCTACTGCTACCACAATGAATTTATGGCCATTTGTTGAGGAAGGACGGATTTCACCAATTATATCTATACCCCATGCCGAGAATGGCCAAGGGGTGGATAAGTGATGGAGCTCAGTTGGTGGCAGATGCTGCATATCTCCGTAAACCTGGCATTGGTGGCATCATTTGACTTGGGCAATATAATTGGCTATGAGATTAAGTCAAAAATATCCTAGTCGCTGGATTTTCTTTGCGAGAGTAAGACCGTTCATATGAGGGCCACAGTCACCGGCATGGACCTGGGTTATTACGTTCTGAGCCTCAGAATCAGTGAGGCAATAGAGAAGTAGGCCGTCGCTGGTGCGCTTGAATAGATCATTATCCACAATACAAAACTGGATAGCGAGCCGCCGTAGGGTGGTAGGGTCTGAGTCAGAAGAATCTGCAGAGGTATTGGCCGGTTTGAAGAAATAGGACGATGTAAGAATACCAACAAGGTTTGGATGAAATGGCGAGAACTGGAGGAGTCGATTGAACATGATATAGGACCTTGGTGGACAGCAAAACCAAAGGGCGGATAGGTTGCTGTTGAGGTCCTTCCCACATGGACACGAGTGTGGCGAGAGCATCTACCATTTGATTCTCATCTCGAGGGACATGGCGGTACAGGCCTGAGGTAAATTTCTTAGACAATTTTGCGGACAGCCTCAACATAAGGATGGAGAGATTCTTCTTTAACTTCCCAATCTCCAATGACCTGACGGACAACCAGAGCTGAATCTCCGATGACGGATACATGGCGTGCCTGAACCTGAAGAAGAACCTCGAGGCCATGTATCCGTCATCGGAGATTCTAAATGTTTGGACAATGTGATTATCTCATTATCTGGTATGACGATGATGACCCCGAGACTTGCTCCCCAGCGGTTCACAGCGCCGTCAAAATACATTGTCCAATCATCATCAAGGGTTGTAATAGAGGCGAGCTGTTCATCAAAAAACTCCAAATTTTCTTTATAGTCAGAGCTGAGGGGTTGATTAGCCAGGAATTCGGCTATGACTTGCCCTTTGATGACCTTCTGGGTCACATATTCAATGTCAAACTCAGACAGGAGAAGCAGCCATCAGGAAAATTTGCCGGCTAGAATGGGGGCTTGACAAAGAAACTTCATTGGATCAATCTTGGCTACGACTTGGACGTGATAAGATTAGAAATAATGTCGTAACTTCTTAGTGAGCCAAACCATGGTAGTAGAGGTCTTTTCCACAATTGAATACTGGGTTTCATAATCTAATAACTTTTTGCTCAAATAATACATGGCATGTTCATGCTTATCATCATGTTCCTGGATAAGCATGGCCCCGATGGAAGTTTCCTCAATGGCCAGATACAGGATGAGTGGTTTCCCTAGGATGGGGGGTGTCAAGACAGGTGGATCGACAAGATATGCCTTGATTCTATCAAACGCTACTTGGCAGTGATCGTTCCATACCACGAGTTGCTGTTTCTTTAATAGTTTAAAGATGGGTTCGTAAATAGTAGTGAGGTGAGCAATGAACCGACTAACATATTACAAGGACCCTAAAAATGATCAGACCTCCTTCTCTATCTTAGGGGGAGGCATGTCCCTAATGGCTTTGGCTTTGTCGGGATCCATTTCAATCCCTTTCTGGCTAACCATGTGTCCCAATAGCTTGCCAAAGGTAACTCCAAATATGCATTTCTTTGGATTTAGGCAAAGATTATACTTTTCAATGCGAGTCATAAACTTATCGAGAACAGCAGGGTGCTCCTCTTGGGAGGCGGACTTCACAATCATGTCATCTATATACACTTCCACTTCTTTATGGATCATGTCATGTAGGAGAGCAGTTATAGCTCGCTGATGAGTGGCCACAGCATTTTTCAATCCGAACGGCATTACCTTGTAGCAATACACCCCTCATTCAGTGATGAATGTTGTTTTGACTTTGTCGACAATATTAACCAAAATCTGATTATACCCCGAGAACCTATCCATGAATGAATACATAGCCGCCCTGGTGATACTATCAATTAGAACATCGATGTGTGGTAGAGGGAAGTCGGCTTTTGGGGAGTATTTATTGAGGACTAGAAAATCCACACAGAGTCGGACCCTACCACCCTTCTTCGGTACTGGGACGATGTTGGACAACCAAGTCAGGTATTCTACCACTTCTATGAATCGAGCTTCGATTAACCTTGAAACCTCTATCTTAACCTATTCTGCCCGTTCAGGTCTCAACTGGCGGAGCTTCTACTTGATAGGTCAAAATTTAGGATTAGTTGGGATTCTATGTTTGGCGATTTGTCGGTCAACCCCAGCCATGTCTTCGTACGACCAGGCAAAAGCGTTAACATGATTTTTAAGCACTTTTATGATCTCACTTCTTTCCTCGGTAGTTAAATCTTTGGAAATGGTTACCATTTTAAGATTATCATATGTACTTAGGTTTATTTCACTTAATAGTGTATCACTAATGCCAAAAACATTATGCGTATTGGAAAGACGTCAAACAAGTAAGCAGAACGGGAGTTATTCATTACATTAAAAGCCTCATAAGCGGCATTGATTGCATCAAAAACATCAAAAATATTAAAAATTACATCATCCATATCCTCCTTCACAGGTGGAGGGGCTTTAGTAGTAACGTCGACGGGAGAAGTGTCCTCTATATCGTCTGTCAGAACGTCGTTTAGGTCATGCTCTAGAGTGGTTTTTTGGGCAATGGTGAGTGATGGCCCTTCAAACAGGTCAGCCTTTTCGGTGAGAGCCCTGGCGAGCTTTTCTACTATGGCTGTCATAGCGTCTTCTTCCTCGATACCCATCCAGCCTTTCCTCATTAGTAGCGCCATAGCTTTTGTCATAGTTGCCACATCATTCTCAATTTTCAGATTAATAGACTCTTCATTACTTCCCTCAGGCTCATCCTTAGGATACATCTTACCTTTCCCTTTAGCCTTATCAAAAACAACATTGACAGGCGCATCGAGCTCAGTAGGCTCGGGTTTAGCTGAAACTATCATATGACTAGTCTCAAAGTCATAGACATCTTTAAAGATCTCAAAGTAGGGCCACATTTTTCCCGCCATACTCGATTGGCTCAGGCTCCCCCTTATAAGGCCTCTTGCCTTGGATCTCACAAACAGTGACCATGCAGTAATAGCAAGAAGGGACGCGGCGATAGGCTTTTCTAGGCTTATATCCCTATCCAGCTCCATAAATAAGGATCTTTGGTTCCAATGCCTCAATAATTCCCTATTCGTGTATTCCTCCACCTCTGCCAGGCCTATAACCAGATTTCTTTATTAATTTGCCCATACTTACGTGAAGGTAGCTGTGCCAAAGGGGAGGAGGCTTCTGAGCTTTGCTAATCATGGCAATCTGAAGGCCCTTTTCTAGATTAACTTCAGCTTCCATAACAGCTATAACGAAAGCAAGATCAGCCTCTATAGTCACCATTCTGTCATCATGAATTAGCTTGATTTTTTTGTGTAGTGTAGAGGGGACTGCGCCCAAAGCATGGAGCCATGGTCGGCAAAGCAACAAAGAATAGGTAATAAGAATGTCAGGTATGGTGAAATGCACATTGCTTGCTACAGCTTTGGCAGTGACTTCTGCTCAAAAGTCCCAATTACATTGCACTTTAAATTATCATAAGCTCTAATAACCATGTTGGACCTTTCAAGCATGTCCTCTGACAGCCCTAGGTGAGGAAGGATTTTTAGAGGGCATAGCTTTAGAGCAGAGCCATCATCCACCATGACGCACTGGATGACCTTATCGAGAATTTGGATCCGGATGAATAAGGCCCTATTATGATCCCTTCCCTCGAGCGTAAGATCAAAACTGTCAAACACAACCTGAGGCCCTTTTCTCAGGGCAATGCCTTCTCCTATTGTGGAGCACATCTCAATGACCGAGGTGGTGGGATTAGCTTCCAGATCAAGGAGCCATTTGATCAAACCCTTGCAGTGCCTATCAGAGTTAATTACCAGTTACCAGATGCTGTATCAAGCTTGGGTGTTTTTCAATTGGGTAATAAGGGGGTCAACCTCAAGACTGGTAGGAACCGGTGGAGGTGGAGAAGGGGGTCTTGCAATAGTTCTGACTTTGCTAGGAATCGAGTCTTTGTTTAGGTGAAGATATCGATCTTTCAGCTGATTTATGCGGTCGCTCCGGGTAATATTGAGGACATTATCGAGCAAGATGCTCTTGGTGGCTCGCATTTCAAACAAGTATGGTTGCTCTTTGAAATCTGAATCCGAGTCTTGTAGCTCATACTTGTCCATGCTAAAATGGTCATGGTGATCAATCTTGAACAAGTTGGTACTTATGGCCTTTGTCTCTCGAGCCATTTCCCCATCCTCATCAGAATAGTTCTCCTTCGAAACAAAGGAATCTATGCTGAATAATGCTTTCCCCTCAGCTTTTTTTCTTTTTGCCATAAATGGTTTAGACCTGCGGCTCTCTTGTTTTGGTTGGTTTGGATCGATTTCCATTCCCTAAATGGAGTTGACTCCTGAGTTGGTTTGATTAATAAGGTCAAAAACCGAGCAAGTTGGTAGACCCGAACTAATGACCAGGATAAAGTTACTACTGGCTGGCCCCCGAGCAAGGAGATCGAAGACTGTGGCTTCGAATAAACTAGATTGGATCTTGCCGACCTTACTTCCAAAGTTCGGTAAAGGATTATTCATAGTGCTCGGGGCCTTATCCGGTTCAGCAATCTTTGCTTCGCTAACCAACTGCTGAATCGCTGAGAGTAGGGCTTTACAGTTGTTGGTTTGGTGTCCCACCTGAACGTGATAATTATATAAGTTATTCTTATCTTCAGGTCTAAGGGGCTTGTATTCCTAAAGGGACTATATGAAACCTGCTTCCCTCAAGCGCTGGAAGATGACCCACTGGGGTAATTTATAAGGGTTGGTCAAAACAAAAAGGGGACGAGGAGGTTGGATTATTGCAATTGTTGATGGAGCCAGATTGGCTGTGAGTGGCGTAGCGTGGGCATGAGAAATGGCTTGAATTATAGCCAGTATTTTTGGCTTAGCCGGGGCCAGGGCTGAGGGTTGAGCTTCATTCTTCCTAAACCATGGTTTCCCTGCTTTCTTGGCCTTCTCATGCTCTGCCTCACACTTAATTTTCTCAGCTTTTTCAAACACAGCCTTGTAAGAAAGAAAGGAATCTGTAGCCATTTCCTTGCGAAATAGGGGGAGAGACCCTTCAAGGAGTTTGACAATCATTTCCTCAAGGCTGAGCCTAGACTTCATCAAGACCTGAGTTGATAACCACCTATTGAAGTATTGCTTAAAGGTTTCATTGGGCATTTGACGGACCCTCTCAAGATACTGGAGGGTTGTCTACATCATAGTATTAAAACCATAGTGCAATTTCAATGCCTCGGATAAGAGAGTCCAGTCGGCTACGATATATTGCTGCAAAGCATGGTACCATTCGAGGGCAGGACCCCGAAGGGAGCAGGGAAATAGTTCAGCAAGCACCTTATCACTCAGCTTCTTTACGCGTATCACTCTTTCATACATTATAATGTGAGAGGCAGGTGCTCCTAAGCCATCATAATGAGCCATGTTTGGCATAGTAAAATTGTCGGGGACCCATTCTTCATCCCTGTTAGGTTTCTTATCAATGATGAGGCGGTTGATGTAAGCTTGGATCTCAGGCATCACACCTAGAGGCTGCATGACCTAGTCACTGACAGGCTTATGAGAGATAGTCGGGGGTCCAGGTGTCATGCCTGGAGAATGTGCGACCTGGTCATTGATGGTTTGAGAAGCTATAATTTGTCGAACAAAGGCAGCTACCTCAGGTGTTATGCCCGGAGGTTGCGTGACCTGGTCGTTCAGTGTCGGTGGTAGTGGAGGGCGAATGGTCAGATGGCTGGCAAATGGATTTTGGGGTAGGTGGTGCCTTAAGGAGTCACGATAAACTATGGAGGCATGAAGGAGGGTAGTGGCCGAGAAACTGGGCTTTGGTAAGTGAATATCAGAGAAGTGGAGCTTTTGGCGAAGGGTCTTGGGTTGAAAGGCACAACTGATGGGATGGTCAAAGTTGACAAGAAAGCTGAAGTTTGCCCAAACTAGAATGGACTTGCCATGGGTTAGGTTGATTGAAACATAGGTGCAACGGGTCTCGCCTCTACCAGACTGGTCAATATCTATACCGAACCATTTGGGGCCTGAATATCAAATGCTGATACTCGATTAGAATTCCTATCTTTAAGAGCTCGCTTAACAGCTGCCTAAACCATAGTTTGGATAGAAGCTTGGAAGGCATCCGAGTACAGGAATTGCATCATAGCATTGGTAAAGTCAAAACCAGGTGGTGGTTGGGATCCTGTTCTCGAGCTGGAAGTGGGGCCAAAGGGCTCTTCTAGAGGAGGGGTCCCTTCATTTCTCAGGAAAGACATGGCTGGTCGAGAGGGATTTTGGTTTAACTGAACTTGTTCTGAATCCGACTCCCCGCTGGAATCGGTGTAGGGAATTCCTTTGACTTCTGTGGTGATAATCGGGATTATAGGATGACATATCAGGCGATGCTCTATCCTTTTCCAAGCCAGGGTGCGACGATCAGTGCGCCTCCTCCTAGCTGAAATGGTAGGCAGTGGATCAGACCATGAATAGATTGGTGAATGGTATGCATGGTATGCATACCTTTTGTTCCTTTGGAATGATGTGTGATGCGCATGGTTGCACGTAGATGTGGTTAGAGATGACGTGGTAGCTTATCCTTCCAACATATGTGGGACATTTATACCTCACGTTACAAGGAGGTACAAGAGAAGTCCAACGTGTGTTGCTAAACCTCTTCCACGGGTGGAAGTGGTAAGGGTAAGTTGATTCATTTTCAGCTCTTAAAGCCGATGCATGGAGATGCATGATCACAAAGCACATAGCACACGAATCGCCCCTCTTCCAACCTTATGACTCCCGCGTAATGCCTCATTGGAATGATGGTGTTGGGCCTCTTCACCGGTAATGGCAAAAGAAGTGCGTCCCAATTATTTTATTTATTTCGGATAATCCTAAGGGGAATGATGTGCTAAGGCTTTTTTTTTCTAGCGCGGCTTTGTTATAGGGTTGTTGATGTAGAAGGTTCTGCTTTACCTTGATTCCACGTTACTCAACCACTACCCATATGGGTGCGATCGTAGGAGTTTACGTGTTGGTTAAAATGAGTGATCCACCAACTAGGCATCCTCAATTCCAATAAGGCATGAGTGATACTTCGTGAGCTTCTCGGGTAAAATGGGGCACCTAAAATTATTGAACTATTTACACGCGTGAGGATAAGACGCTATAAAAAAAGAAGGAAGTTTTAATTTAGCCAATGATTTAAATACATCATCAAAATCTTTTAAACTTTATAAAAGAAGGTTCCAGTTTAAAGAGAGTCCCCAGTAGAGTCGCCACTGTGAGTGGACGACATTTTCTCACGGCGGCAGCGGGGCCAAGCCCGGTCGGGCCGGCCTCCTTGAATGACAGGGGGACGCGCGTGAAGTGTTTGGAAAATGATTTTGCATATTTTAATGCTCAAAAGATACAAGATCGAAATCCCGTACTTAAAATAGAGTCGGCACCCGGTTCAGCTCAATCGGGAAATTTTCGGTACAATTTTCCCACCGGGTGGTTGGACCATACCTTAAGTAAAGATTCCGAGTTCGGATGATATTATCTATTTTTCATTGGGCCAAGTTAAGATACTTTATTCTTTCTTAAAACGGTTTAACCCATCCTATTTATTTGTATTTTTAGTTATTTTGTTGTTTTCGCGTTTATCAAGCAATTGAAGCAATGGGTAAAATATTTACAGCCATAAAAAAAATAAGTGCGAAAAGTAAAATTATTACAAGGTTTTCAAGTCCAATACATTTTTCTACGCAATAAATAAAATACCTGGATATCCGATATACATCCGCCTGCAGAAGATTGTTAGCACGGGTATAGCATATTTTATTTACAGTATTATAAATCCCGGTCGGATGGCTAAAATGGGGTTTGAACGGCATTTTTGAGGAAATTCCATTTTTAAGCAATTTTTAAACTCAATCATTACTTTAACCGGATTATAAATGAAAATAAAACTGCTCTCCAGAAAGTCATATCACCGATGATGCAACTGATGCCGCCGGCGACATGACTGATGTCGCTGGCAACATGGCTGATGCCGCGGGCAACATCAATTATGTCACCGGTGGTATCAGCTTGTACGCAGCAGTGGTGGCAGTAAAAATGACTGAAAACCCAAAAATGAGTATAAATTGACAAAAATTGACACAAATCAGTAATATTAATGCCAAAGAGCTATGAGACTCAGGATTTTTACCTCGAGGTCGTGAATCCACCTCTTCGTGAACCGAAAGAAACACCTCTAGGGAGCTTGTAACGACAATTTAATAATCAATTTAAGTGCTTTTTGGTTTCTAAATCCAATTAAGTTGATTTTAACTTGGAGACTCACTGATTTCAAACTCACAATTAGAGAATTCAAAGAAGAAAAAACAGGAAAAATGGATCGGAATCCTTTTTTTTCTGTTTTATCTAATTCTTATGTCACTAGAATCTATTCCCACATTAAAATCTTAACATTCAATTCCCTCTCTTGTCTCTCCCTAAAATGCAGCTCAAGGTGTGCTTTTATAGGTGAAATGAGGTGCTTTTTGAGGCTTTTTTTTGACCAATTCCGCCGAAAGTGGCCAAAAGGCTATCTGTGGAGGGACCCTTTTCGGGTCATGCCACCGACGACATGGTGACTCCACCGAGGGTATGTCCGATGTTGCCAGCGGTATGGTGATGCTGCCGGCGGCATGGATGATGCCGCTGGTGGCATCAGCTTCCAACATACCGACAACTAACGGGCTCAAAAGCTAAAAAAGTTGGGAAAAGTGGTTTAATAGTGGGTGGAAAGGCATCTTTTTGACTTTTTACAATATTTTAATGGGTTTTTTATTATTTGGGTGCCAATCATCGGTTCAAGCTCCCACCGGGCACGTTATCGGCTACGCCGAACTGTATTCTACCAAAATATAAAATTCACGCAGAATGTTATTTTGGTAATAAAAATTCTAAAGAGAACTTTTAATTTGAGGCATTAAAATTGGGTACACGTCATCATCGTCTCACGAGAGGGACTGCAAAATCCCGTGCTCACAATCATGTAAATCATTCATGTTGAAAAAAGATATAATCACCAAGTCCCCAGCAACAGGGGCTGCCCCATCAATATTAAATCCATGGTCAATTAATAGTTCAACAATATTTCTAACATGAGCAATGTTATTAAGTTTAGCTAAACATGACTTAGCTTTCCATGGTGCAACTTTAGCGAACGCCTCAGACTCGTCCTTCCTCCCCTTGTTGCTAATTTGATCACTTCCAATTTTGGAAGATTCCTTGATCACTGGATCCCGAGCCTCACTTACTACATGAGCATATGATCTGTTGTCTCGATGCGATTCATGAAACACCGATTTTGGCCCTATGGCACTCCTTGTAAGCCGATTTTGTTGAGGGATAGGACCAGGGCTGGAATACCTAGCTTGGAATGCACGTAGCCTTACTACGCCGATAAAAATGGTATTCAACCTGTGTAATGCCTCCTCTAATGTTAATGTTCCATCCAAAATTAGGAATCCAAAGTTCAAGTTCCTAGTGTTCCTTCTCCCCAAAATGAAAACCCATCCAGATATGCCATATCTTTTGAAAATCTTTTTCATGGTCTTAGAGTCGTGCCTATTGGGGAAGTTTTTAAAGTAAATCTTGTTTGGGTAGAGGTTCTGCGAAACTCTGGTGGTCTGGGGGGAACGGATTGTACGATTCAGACTTAGGCGTTGGTATGGGAAGCGGTTAGATTGATTGGGGCAGGTAGTATGGGTGGTGCGATGAGTGGTCATCGCCAGCGGCCGAGGAGGTGGGTTGTGGTTGGTGAATGGGGAGGCAAAAAATCGCCCAGGTTTAGGGTTTGCTCTCTCCATGTAAATATGTGTATGGTCTTACCGGATCCAACAATTTTGCCTAATGAGAAAATTAATTTGATACCTAAAACCCAACAAATTGCATAATTAAACTTATAAAAGGACTAAATGTGTGATGATTGCATAGTACAAAGGTGAAAGAATAACAAAATGATAACATAAGAAAAATAGGTAATACATATGCCACAAAAATCAAGTGACAAATGAATTATATTGCATACAAAAGAAAATATCTTTACATGTCATTCATACAGTAGCAAATCCAGAGATATTTGCTGATTTCCACTTCAAATAACTTCCTTTTTCTCTCTGAATTTTGCTTCCTTCCTCACTGAAAAAGAAGGATGTGGAAAATCACCCTCAAATCCCAATTGTAACAATTTCTATATTTTGTCATTTGTAAACCGAAATAGTAGTCTAAAGTTTGTTCCTCCAATATAAAAGGCAAAGTAATGATAGCTTTATAAAAAATAAAATCACTATAAAATATATTATCAATAAAAATCATTCAAATTTTAAATACACTTTTACCCTTAATTTATAGAATACAAAAATAATTAAAGTAAAAAATATAAATATTTTATTCAAAAAAATTGACTTCAAGAAGCTGACAAACTGCTACATAATACAAAAAGAAATTAACTTTCAATAAATTATTAAAGCGTGTTATTCCTCGAACCACATTCAAAACAAATGATAAGGCTGCCTCTCTCCACCACTTATTGTCCTTCCTCTATCCCATCATGTCTTCGCCTTATAGATTTTCATTCTTTTCTTGTATTTTGATTGGTTGGTTTGATGCACTGTTTTAAAGTCGGTATTATTTTTGGGTTTTTCGTCCGACTTTTTATTTTTAATATGCTATAAGGAGCTCGATCGATTTATTGGTAGGCGATTTTTCCTGCCTATGCGGCACCTAATTTAGATTTTTTTATGATACCATAGTTTACCAATAAAAAATAGTTTAGCTGGTAAAACTAAATTACATCAAAGTATTCTCACAATAAAGTTATCATTTATAGTCTCAAACCGAGAAACAATATGTTTTTTTTATTTTTTATATTATTACAATTTACTTTTTAATTGAATTTATATTTATATATATAATAAATAAAAAAAATACAAATTCACTTAAGCCCCTCCCAAGTATTTTAAAGCTTCGGCCGTCCGACTAGCGTCTAGCCCTTTTTAAAACATTGTGTACAACCGACATTTTGACACATATATGTAACATATGAAAATCACTCATTTTATATATGGTCCAGATCGAAGACCCGAAGTAGAAAGTCAAATTAATAGTAATATTAATAGTAGTGCAGTTACTATTGCTAAACGACTGGTCGTTCAAAAAAGGTTGATGTGAATATTCAATGCCGGTCAACCCAAGCACAGCCAATAATATGATTAGGCCTTGAAAACCCTAGGCTCTATCCCTGTGGATTAAAGTAAACCCTAGCTTTCTTCTTCCGGCGCCTCTTGCGTTTTCCATTTGCTCCGCCACTCTCAGGCTCTCTACCAGAAGCCATGGCGGTGGGCGCAGCAGATACTCCGACAAGGACACTGTCCCAAAAGGAGCTTGATATCCAAATGATGTTAGCTGCCAAAGTCCACCTCAGCTCCAAGAGTTGCGATTTCCAGATGGAACGCTACGTTTAGTTGGTTTATTGGTTTACAGCCCTTCTCTACGCTACATTTTACAACCTTATTAAGGGAAAAGGCATTTTGGGGCCATTATGTATACTTGGTTTTTATATGGTATACATATTCATTTGGGACTAGAATGACTTAGTCTTTTTTATCTATATGTCACTATAATCACTAGATTAAATTTCACCTTATTAATTCAATGTTGATGAAGAATAAAATATCCGTTAACTTTGCAAAAAATGAAGTCAACATAGCATTCGCCATTCATTTGATTTCTCATTGATACTAAATATGCATAACGTTAATAATAATCTTACAGCACATAAACCTAAAAGCCAATAAATTGCCTAATAAAACTTATAAAAGGACTAAATATGTGATGATTGCATAACAAAAAGGTAAAAGAACAACAAAATCATAGCACATGAAAAATAGGTAATATATATACCACAAAAAATCAAGTAAATGAATTGTAATACATAATAAAATACATCATCAATAAAAATCATTCAAATTTTAAACACATTTTTACTCTTAAATTATATAATACAAAATTCATTAAAGTAAAAAAATATAAATATTCTATTCCAAAAAAATTGACTTCAAGAAGCTGACAAACTGCTTCATAATTAAAAACAGAAATTAACTTTCAATAAATTATTAAAAGTTAATTATTAGATTAAATTTCACCTTATTAATTCAATGTTGATGAAGAGTAAAGTATCCTTTAACTTTATAAAAAAATGAAATTAGTATAACATTCATCATTCATTTGATTTCTCATTGATACAGAATATGCACAACATTAATAAAAATCTTACAACACATAAACCTAAAAGCCAACAAATTGCATAATAAAACTTATAAAAGGACTAAATATGTGATGATTTCATAGGACAAAGATAAAAGAATAATAAAATCATAACACATGAAAAATAGGTAATATATATGCCATAAAAATCAAGTGACAAGTGAATTATAATACACACAAAAAAATATCTTCACGTGTCATTCTTACAGTGGCAAATCTAGATTCTAAATATTGATATACAAATAAAATTAAATTGTACACTTTGGTCTAAGAGTTTTCATTCTTTGAAAATACTCCCTCCATATTCTTTTTATTTGTCTTCCTATAAGTTTTACGCTTCTTCATAAACTCAGTTATTAAGGATATGAAAATACTAGTTTACCCTTGTATCTCAAATTAACGCCTTAATTTTTCAACCCAAGTGCAATTAATACTTCGGAAATAGTTGGAAGAATAATGAAAAAAGTACCTAAAAAAATATAATAACAAGTATTTTAATAATCTAACTTTTGACTAAAATACCTATTTTAAAAAGATGGACGGAGTAGATTGATCAAATTTAATTTTGGTTTCAATCCTTTAGCAGAAAGAGGTCCAATTAGATTTTGAAATTCTTGTTTTGACGGTTTCAAAAACTGAAAAAACAATAATTAGAATTAGAAAGAAATTAATAAGTCATTTGAATACTTGTATCAAATAATTTGGTGTTTTACCTTAAACTTTTCAGTTTCACGCTTTCTAATAAATTAATTAATTACTATTACGAAAATGCTAGTTTACCATTATAATTAAATTAATACTTTAATTTTTTAATCAATGGTAACTAATTGTATATGGGTAGAATTGAAAAAATAATATAAAAATATTTTAAAAATATAAATGACAATTATTTTGGTAAATTGGTTTTAGAGTAAAAGACTGTTTTAGAAACATGAATGGAGTATATGTGTATAAAAATATCTACCAATATATTTGTTAAATTGCTTACGTGGCACAATATGATTGGTTAGATTTTGTTAGAGATATCCCACATGGGAAACCTACAAGTGAAATGAGTGGTATGTAAGAGGAGTGGATTGGGCCTTAACACAACCCAATTGGTTTTGTGTTAGATGGGCTCAACCCCACTTATATGCTCACTCAAGCTATCGAGCCCAACACTCTCGAGGCCTACGGATTATCTACATGGTATCAGAGTAGAGGAAGGCCTGACAGCCAGTTATCCTAGGTTCGTGATTAAAGTCCTGGTGGAGTTTGGGCTAGTGGAGAAGACTAGACCCATTGATGACCTTAAGCCTCAGAGGAAATAGCTAAGGAATGTTTTGCAAGTGGCAACTCGTCCAGACCCAGTTGCACTTGAGGGGGAGTGTTGGAGATATCCCACATGGGAAACCTACAAGTGAAATGAGTGGTATGTAAGTGGAGTAGATTAGGCGTTAACACAAGCCAATTGATTTTGTGTTAGATGGGCTCAACCCCACTTGTATAATCACTCAAACTATCTAGCCCAACACTCTCGAGGCCCATGGATTATCTATAGATTTGACGATAAATTTTATGTTTCATAGTGCTTGTCTAAAATGGATGTTTACCATACAATACAAATACAATTACTAATACTGCAAAAAGATTCCAACTACAATAATTAAAAAAAAAAATGCTAGCTGACACATCCACTTCAAATTAACTTCCTTTTATCTCTCTTAATTTTGCTTCTCCTCTCCTAGGACATCTCCAATCCTACACCATCATTTTTCACTTCAAACTCTATAAATTGAAGTTGCTACAGTGTTTATTCTTTATCACAAATTAGTTCTTCCTTGTCCAAAACCATATTTTACAATATCTAATAAGTGTAGTTGAGTGGAAAAGACTTATCCATTAACTTGAGGGAAAGATCACGACCAAATATTAGCTAAATATAAGTGTTGCAAAATTGGATTTGGATTCTCTAAAGTTGTTGCGATAGAGTTGTACATTTCAGTCAATTTCAATCATCCATTAAGTTTAAATGGTTGAGATTGAGTTTTAGAAGTTTGTGGAGTCCACGGTGCAAATAAATCTCAACCATCAAAATTCAGTGGATGATTCAAATTAACTTAAATATACAACTTTATCATTTTCCACCTTTAGAGAATTCAAATCTAAGCAAAATTAAACATATCAAAAGGGATTTTTCCCCAATCGTTTCTTAATTATTGGGTTGCCTGCTAGACCTACAAATAGTGATAGGTCGGTCCATCTGCTAGTTAGATAAGGCTTTGTCCTTACTATCCAATCCCGCTCAAGTAGTTGTTTGATCTCGTAAATAATTCTATAGTTTGCATTAATAGTAGTAGTATCCTTTGAAAGCACCTCCACCACATACTTGATATCTCATTCAACACATAAATGCCTCACCCCCAAGTCCCATGCCAACAACAAACAATCTAAAATAGCCCACAACTTCCCGTGAGCTACCGATCAGACATAAATATTCCTCGCATACCCCCTTCACCCACCACCCATTCGAATCCTTCAACACACCACCAGACGATGCTTTGTAGTCCGACCCTCTCGTACAGAATCATTAGAATTGAGCTTTATCTAGCCCCCGGACATTGGCTTCCACCTAACAAGATGCCATTCCCTATCCACAGTTTGTCTCTATTTTAAACTGCCCGCTCTACTCGAAGCCGCAACCATCCCTGAAGCACCGCCAAAAGAGAGGAATTCTCGATATTGTCCCCCTCAAAGACAAACATATTACGTCACTTCAAAACCAACCAACAAATGACATAAAACAATTGCCCCCAATTCGCCACCCCGAATCTTATCTTCTGCCATAAGTTATTAATCATTCAAACTAAAAAATCATAATTTAAAAACTCTTCTAACCCGCCACTCCCTACAAGACTTTCCTAAAGCCCTCTAACAATGCTATAGGATGGGTGTCGAGACTACTAAAAATAAATCCCTGCACATAACAAACTAGTTGTTAGTAGCGAGCAGAGGTCAAATCCATATGGAACAATATTTGACAATGTTGTTTTTAATAGATGACAAACCGCGTGATCTAGAAGTACTCTTAATGGGAATTGGGATGATCAAACAAAGTAATGCATGAATAAAATCAATGAAAGACAATGACTTGACCAAAGCAGAGCAAGACTGAACATTATAATGGTCATGGGACAAGATATAAATTGCACCGGGACCTAGGTTTAGTTATACTAGTACTCATACCGTACAGTACCAGCAACTCTTCCTTACTATGTATGGAGACCGGACTTCGCGCCATGACCTCCCTCTTACTCACCGTGTCTCTCGACTTCGCGTCAGAGAGCTCGCCGATGAATATCAATATAAATTAGAAAAGCCTAAACCCTTATCGATAGGTAGTGAGATCGAAACAAATAATTCCCGAGGTCCAGAATCAAAAAAATAAGAGTTTGGTACCTTTCTCTAGTCTCGGTGGAGACTATCGTTACTTTATCCCTCTTCAAGCACAATTAAAGATGCAAGAATTAAGATTAACAATAATGATAGGGACTTACCAAATGGTTGGCTAAACCACACAGCAGAACTGAGTGATACTCTTACCATAGAACCCTTGAAGTTCTGAGATTGGCAAATAGGTCGCCTTGTAGATTTTTGTATTCATTTGCGGTCTTCACGCCATTCAAACACAGCTTGACCCTTACGTGGTCAAGTTATAAGGAATTTAGCTAAACATGATTGAATTTAAATGCAAGAAATGTAAAGAGAAAAGTAAAGCTTGCAAAGAGTAAAAAGACTTATAAAGTAAATTGCGATTAAAAAGAGTATTTGAAAAGAATAGTGAACTAATCTAAAGAAAATGAACTAATCTTAAGAACAATGAACTAATCTAAACTAAGCTTAGGTAGTGGATTATGGCTTGTGGAATGTGGAATGACGGACGAATAAGCTGGCCTTGGTATTTATAGGGAGTCTTGCCTTTTGCTTCCTCTTTTGTCTCTAATTAGGTCTCTTATGTTATTGCTTGACTAGGTCTAACTGGTCTTTTTCCATTTATCTTCTTGGATTCATTTCCTTTCAGCCTTTATCTTCAAATGGTAGTAAAATCCCTTCCTTTATAGAATTAGGAAAGAGATTAAACTTCTTCCTTAAATTAGGCTCTTTCTGAAGAGGATTTTTTTCGAATTAAGTGTCTCCTAGATCTAAAAATTACATGCCTTGGTATTGATATCATCTTGCTCATTTTGGAATGCTCCAGGATCACTGGGGCAAGCTATTGCTCCCGCTGTTTGCATCAGGACCTCGGTGAAAGGCTCTTTATAAAGTCCTTGAGTGACAAGGATTACTCTTTAAGATAAGGAAAGGAATCAGTCAACATTAAATTCACGCCACTTTCTCAATTAGGTTCTGGTCAACTTTGGCATCTTTGACTTCTGCTCTAGAATGTTAACACTTCATTGAGACCCTGTCAGTCATGGTGAACACAATATAATCTTGGTGACTGAAAACTTTTTAGCTGGACTTCCTCTTTTCATTTCTTCTTATGTTCTAGAAGGCTTCTAGGACACCGGGACCAGACTAATCTCGGTGCATCCATCGGGATTCTCCTTAATTGCTCATTTTCTACCCAGAAATGAATCCTTTCTCCAAATTGCCTTAAAAATTTGAAAAGATAAAATAGGAAGTAGTAGCGGCCAAAAATACTAAAAGTATGGTCTCAATGATACAGAAATAAGCACAAATACATTTTAAAAATACAACCCATCAAATCGCCCCACACTTATTCCATGCTTGCCCTCAAGTATGCATTAAAGATCAAGAAGAAGAGAAATTTAAACTACGCAAGTAACCTTAAATAACTCTATAGAGACATATATCTTTCACCGAGACTTATATCAAGGCTCTTCATTAACTGTTGAGTAGTTTAATATAATATATTTTCAAGAAGACTTTGTTCAAAACTTTGCCCGGGAGTATTTACCAAATTAAAGCACAAGTACATGAAATATTGTTATCGTTCATAATTACCTTGATTTGAATTTTAGCACATCCCGGTGATCATGAGATGACTCCTTCTAAACCTTTTATTTATTTGAAGCACATTTTTACTTAGTGGGGTCCTTAAGATGTATATAGCCATTATTTAGGTTTTGCTTTGCAATTTTAAGAACTTTGCTAGCTTTGCTAGACCCTTTTAAATTTGCCAACCCATTTCGTCTCATTATGTACTTTTCCATTTTACTTAGGTCTTATTGCACTTTTCCAGCCATCAATACTTCCTTATGAAAGAGTCTTCACCCGATTTTTAGCCATGGATAGATCTTCCTTCTATCTGACCTATGAAAGAGACAAACAAGGTTGTGAGCTAAGTAAGCCTTATTTCGACTAATTGCAAAACTCACAGCGGAAAATAACCACCAAGATTGATACCAGATTTGTAAGGTCTTGATGGAGGATCTCATGATACACAAGGACTAACTAAAATCAAATCAAGTCCAGATTAAAGCACTTTAAACAATAAAATTATGTTACACTTTTCTGTACTCTTCGGGATTAAGAATTTTATAAAGTGACTATCAGAAATCTTAGATTGAAACATCAATACTCCATTTAGGTCTCGATGATAAATCAAAGCAGTCATGTTAGTTATATAATTAGTCATTTACACAGTATTTCCTATCTTATATATCCTCATTTCTCAATAACAGGTTAGAGTGCGAACTACGTCATTGCGTGAAAGAAAAGATAAAAACACAAGTCCTTTTGAAATAGCAAGAATAAAGTAAAAGAAGCAAAAAGGATAAATCCCCTCCCCCATACCTAAAATTTGCATTGCCCTCAATGCAAAAGAAGAAAAAAATAAAAAGAAGAAAAATAAAAAGAAAAAGAAAAAGAAAAAAAATAAAAGGGAGGGCAAAAAGAACGTTACTGTTCTGGTGGAGGAGGAAGAGAGGCAAAGAGACTCAGCCTGTGGGGTCTCGCTGGCCTTTCCTAGCGATGTCGATGTGCTGGATTAGGAAGTCTACTTTGAGTTCAAGGGCATCACAGTGAAAACGGAGGATCTGGTCTCCATTAGCAGGCTGGTCCTACTGGTTTAGTTGTGGCTCAACGGGGAGGAGGAGGAGGAGGAGGAGTAGTCTTGATCTCAGGAGGACCAAGAGTGTACATAACCGTGGTCCCGTCAAATGTTTCTACAAGTAGCATGGTCCCAAGAGTCTCCAAGTCTAAAAGCAGGGTCTCGAGACTTTTAGTGTAGGGGCAGGATCGAAGTGCTCCATGCCATGTGCAATCATTGAGATCAAGGCATCCAGGATCGGAGGTCTCTTGGGGTGGATAAGGACATAGTGGAACTGCTTGGCTAGTCTTGCTCCTAGATAGAGCTTCTTCGTCATTTTGCATGCACCATAGAATGTGTACTTTCGTTTTGTTCAGGGTTCTAGAGCTCCTATAGTGACCAAAAAATTAAAGGCAAGAATTCTGTGGGCATACTTGAGATGGGGCTTATGGATGTAAAAGGCGCGGGAGTCACCTGACTTTCAGGTGGTGACTCAAGGATCATTATTGTAGAGAGAAGTAGGTCTCAGCAGCGTTGAAGTCGGAGGGAGGAGCATTATACATATAATTAAAGGGGTTAGTCACCGCTAGAGCTTTGTTGAAGTCATCAAGACTCCAACTGAAATATTTACCATGGAGATGGAACTTGATCACCCCCTCTTCTTTATAGCTTATGCAGTCTTGCTTAAAGTTAGGATTCGTGTAGAACTCCCAAACAAGCTCCCTGTACGAGTGGAAATAGATGAACAGAAGGGGAATCCACGAGATCATGTTAAATGCATCAGTGACCCCTGGTTGATTCTGAGAGTGGTCATGGTCTCCTTATGGGTAGACTTGTAAGGCTTGGAGGGTTGCTTAATGAAGCGGCTATAGGGGGCGCGTGGGTAATAATGGGATTGGCAGCAATCACGGCCTTAATTAAGTGCATAACCATCATAAAATCTCCATAATGACTACCACATCACCCATTGATACATGAATCAAGGCACGTGAGCCATTTTCCATCCATTATCCCCTTATTCTAGTCCTTTATCGCGTGATGTTTCAGCTCCTAACGTATGTATAGAGACCTGTACCTACAATAAATGTTAGAGAGAGGGATAAGTCCTAGTTTAGATTCAACTAATAAAAAATAAAAAAATAAAAATGGAGATAGAGAGTCAAAAATGCTTGGGTTACCTCCCAAAAGCACTTTACTTAACGTCAGTGAGCTCGACACACCATATAGAGATCATGGTGTAGGATAAGGAGTCTCGATGTGAGTGATCTCCTTAGGGTGAGCTTGGAATCCTTCATAGTAGGGCTTGAGGTGAGTCCTATTGAAAGTGAAAACTTCTCAATTAAATTCCATAGTGAGGGAGCCATTTTGGATATTATTTTTGGTCTTAGTACTGCTCAATAATGGCCTTCCTAGTGGTGGTTGATCCACCATGACCTATGTAAGGCGTTGATTAACTGCTTTGCATTAGTCATGGTCATGTTGGCTACTTTAGGTTCAGAATCAGAGTCAGTCATGTCGAACAGTCCTCCTATTAAGGTAGTGTCATCATTAGGTTGAATGAAAGATTTTGCTCGATGTTGGGACTCTCTTCGTTCACAAACTTGCTTAGCATGAGCTCTGTTGGATTATTCTATCTTAGGTTCAAAGAGGAGTTCTTGGCCATGATTTATGGCTCTAGTCATCCATGAAAAATAACTAGTCAAAAGGAATCATTCCCAGGCAACAGCGCCAAAATTTGATGGGTGTTGAGACCACAAAAAATAAATCCCTGTACAAAACAAACCACTAGTTAGTAGCGAGTAGAGGTCAAATCCATAAGGAACGGTATTTGACAATGTTATTTTTAATAGATGACAGATAGCATGACCTAGAATTACTCTTGATGGGAATAGGGATGAGCAAATGAAGTAATGCAGGAAAAAAATCTATGAAAGACAATGACCTGACCAAAGTAGAGCAAGACTGAACATTATAGTGGTCATGGGACAAAATATAAATTGCATCAGGACCTGGGTTTAGTTATACTAGTACTCATGCACCGTATAGTACTAGCAACTCTTCCTTACTGTGTATGGAGACCGGACTTCATGCCACGACCTCCCTCTTAGTCACTATGTCTCTTGTCTGTCTTCACGCTAGATAGCTCACAAATGAATAGCAATATAAATTAGAAAAGCCTAAACCCTTATAGACATGTAGTGAAGCACTCCCAATAGGCATAAGATTACCTTTCTCCAGTCTCGGTGGAGACTGTCATTACTTTATCCCTCTTCAAGCACAATTACAGATGTAAGAATTAAGATTAACAATAATCACAGAGACTTACCAAATAGCTGGCTAAACCATACAGCGAGACTAAGTGGTACTCTTACCATAGAACCCTTGAAGTACCGATATTGGTAAGTAGGTTGCCTTGCAAATTTTTGTATTCATTTGCGGTCCTCACACCATTCAAACTCAGCCCTGACCCTTACTTGGTCAAGTCATAAGGAATTTAGTTAAACATGACTGAATTTAAATGCAAGAAATGTAAAGAGACTTAAAGTAAAGCATGCAAAGAGTAAAAAGACTTGTAAAGTAAATTGTGATTAAAAAGAGTATTTGAAAAGAACAATGAACTAATCTAAAGAAAAATGAAACAATCTAAAGAACAATGAACTAATCTAAACTAAGCTTAGGAAGTGTATTGTGACTTGTGGAATGTGGAATGATGGATGAATACGCCGACCTTGGTATTTATAGGGAGTCTTGCCTCTTGCTTCCTCTTTTGTCTCTAATTAGGTCTCTTGTGTTATTGCTTGATTAGGTCTAATTTGTCTCTTTGCATATATCTTGTTGGATTCTTTTTCTTTTAGCCTTTATCTTCAAGTGGTAGTAAAGTCCCTTCCTTCATAGAATTAGGAAAGAGATTAAATTTCTTCCTTAAATTAGGCTCTTCCTGAATAGGATTTTTTTTGGATTGTCTCCCAGATCTGGAATTTTACTTGCCTTGGTATTGATATCATCTTGGTCGCTCTGGAATGCTCTGGGATCACTAGGACTAGCTATCGCTCCGACTGTTTGCATCAGGATCTCGGTGAAAGGCTCTTTAGGATGTCCTTGAGTGATAAGAGTTCCTCTTTAAGATAAGGAAAGGAATCAGTCAACATTGAATTCATGCCACTTTCTCAATTAGGTTCTGGTCAACTTTGGCGTCTTTGACTTCTACTCCAGAATGTTGACACATCATCAAGACCTCGTCAGCCTTGGTGAACACAATATGATCTTGGTGACTGATAACTTTTTAGCAGGACTTCCTCTTTTTATTTCTTCTTACATTCTAGAAGACTTGTAGGTCATCGGGACCAAACTAATCTCAGTGCGTCCATCGGGAGTCTCCTTAATTGCTCATTTTCTACCTAGAAATGCATCTTCTCTCCAAATAGCCTTGAAAATCTTAAAAGATAGAAAAGGAAGTAGTAGCGGCCAGAAAGACTAAAAGTATGGTCTCAATGATATAGAAATAAGCACAAATACATGCTGAAAATACAACCCATCACTACACTATCGAAAGATATCAGATAAGCACTCTAAAGAACCACCACACCTACTACATGCAAGGTCGCTCATAATATGGCAACTTCCTCGTTCCTCATTAGTTAACAATCTACCCTTAAAGCATAGCCAAATGAAAGTTTTCACACGTTCACATCCTTGCCAATCCCAAACAACCTTTCAATTGTTACCTAACACACCCCATGGTCCTCTAAGAGTTGATTATAGGCTGATTTAACCGAAAAAGGCCAGTTGAAGAACCGTTCCAATAGCACTTATCCTTACCACTCCCTTCCATAGGGAATCTGCAAGCTGTAATAGTATACAACACCGAGCAAGGAAGCTTTTATTTAAAAACATCCCAATTCTATTCACCATTATCCCTTCTCATATCTTGAACCTTAAGATTGAGCTCCTCAAGCGAAAGAGGACACCTAGATAAGAGCCTCAGCAGTCCAAGATCACCCACCCATGCATATGACCAACACCGCACCTCATCTCCCTTCATCGCACTCCATTTAGCCCCAAGCAAGACGTCATCCCTAACATTGACCAACGCATGGCAAATTTTTTATACTTGCTGCCCAGGCTGAACAATCGCAGTAGCAAAATTACTAAATTGATATTTTCCTGCAATTGTCCTCGCCCATAAAGAATTAGCCTCAGCCAATAACGCGAACCCCAACTTCATGGGAAATGCAAAATTCATTAGCCTAGCCTTTCTCACTTCAAGACCCCATCATATAAAGGCCTACACACCTCATTCTAATTAATGAGATGAATTTCCTAGACTCGCCCCCCTCCCAAAAAATGTCGCACAATCTACTCAATACACCCACATACAGACTCCGATAACCAAATGGTTTGCATTGTATAATAAGGAATCAAACATAAAACTGTTTGGACAGAGTCAGTCGTCCTTCAATAGATAAAGAGCAATCATTATACTCATTCAAATGCAATGAAATTCTATCAAGGATCCTTGTAAATTTATCACTCACCAACCTTCCCTCTGTAAAGGGAATACCCAGATAAGAGCCAAGTGAATTAGATACTTGAAAATCGATTCTACCAGCGATCTCATTTCCCGATGCTCTAGTAACATTTGAAGAGAAAATGATACTAGACTTCCCAACACTCATAGAAATAATCTAAGACCCGGCGTACAGGAGTGATCTGACCAAAAGACACCTCACTAAAGAGTAACATATCATCAGCAAAAAAAAAGTGCGTTAAGGCTGGTCCATTGCGGCTCAAAGAAATCAGCCTCCACAATCCTTCTTCCATTGACCTTGTAATCCTATGAGCAAGATGCTCCATACAAAGAATGAAAAGGTAAGGCGATATGGGGTCACCCTGCCGAACCCCTCTACTCAGAAATAAAATATCAGTAAGAGCTCCCGAGGAACGACGCAAGAAATTCGTAATCACTCTAATAAGATGCTTAGGAATACCAATTTCTTCTAAAGTGTCTTTTATAAAGCTCCACTCCAATCGATCGTACGCCTTTTCCAAATCGATCTTCATAGCCATCCACCCCACGTGATCCTTCTTGATCCTCATTTTTTTTGAAGAATTATTTCTAAAGAGGCTAGGTATTGAACCTATGACCTCCCATCACTAACATTGAGTGGTGTACCAATGTCCCTTCTTGATCCTTATAGAGTGCATAACCTCCTGGGTTATTAAGATATTATAAGTCATATGCCTCAATGGGACAAAACTTGACTGATAAGGAAGGACAATTTTTTGCATAACCATCTTAAGTCTGTTATGCAAAAAATTGTCCTTCCTTATCAGTCAAGTTACTCATTCAAACGCCATAAAATTCTGTCAAGGAGCCCTACAAGTTTGCCACTCACCGAGACCTTCCCTCTGTAAAGGGAATACCCAGATAAGAGCTAAGCAAATTACATACTCGAAAATCGATTCTACCAGCGATCTCATTTTTTGAGGCTCTAGTAACATTTGAAGAGAAAACAATATACTAGATTTCCCCACACTCACCTTAGCACCTAAGAACTTATAGAAATAATCCAAGACCCAGCGTACATGGACGCAATTTTAGCATCAACAATATATATATTCTATACAACTAAACAATATATTAATTTTATTTGTGAAAGTTGAATGATTTTATGAAGGTGAGGAATCTAATTAGAAGTTGTGGAAGCTCAATTTATAACTTAAGCAAATCATCATTAATTCAAAAAATTTATGACAATTATTTTGGCGGAAGGATTCAAATATGTTGTCTCCAATTCTTTGTCTCTTTTTATGTCCACCATTCAGATTTTTCTATGTGTTAGACAAGTTAGAGAGTGAGAAACAAAAAAAAATAAGAAAGAAATCTGAAAATAAAAAATTAACTAAGAAAATCTAACACATGGCAAAATTTAATGGGGGATATGGAAGGGAACACACAATTGGGGGCTTTTATAGGGTGGACTGGGCCCTTTTAGGACCAAACAATCCAAAGGCTGATATTTAATGGAGACTTAATTAAACATTTTCTCAGTCCAATTAGATATCTTGTTGGAAATCGGGGATTACTTGGATATTTCTGAAGTCGTGAAAACACTGTCAGATTGAATTTTATTTGGCCGGTTTACCAAATTTTCAATCGGATAAAATCAGAAAGAGAATCAAGAATAAGAATTTGTTTGCAGTGAAATTTCAACCGAATTTTTCTTTATTTGGCCAATATCGTTTTGGTGAAATAAATAGCCAAAACATCAACAGACAAGCTGTTTGGTGTGGCAGCCATGTCCAAAAGACATGTTTCTTCTGAGATTCAGTTGTGTCCAACAGACACACTGTTTCGGACAAAAATTCATTTTTAGATGAATTTTTCCAAAGGTCATCTCGACCCCAGCCCGGGGCGCTGCCCCAGGACCCTGCCAGGGGCTACCTCCCCTCGGACCCTGCCTAGGGGCGCTACCCCTAGACCCTGCCAGGGGCTGCCGCCCCTTGGACCCTGCACCAGGGGGCGCTGCCCCCGTACCCCCTAAATCATAAACAGAACCCGAACAAGTGTGCACTCTGCACTCTCCATACTTGTTTGGTAAAATGTCACGATCGCATTGGTCAAACTAGTTGATCCAATTACACTAAAATATTAACAATCCTCTCCATTTTAGTGTAATCCTTGATTAACTAAACAAAATCACAACAAATAACAAACTTATGCATAAATGAAATATTGTGACGATTGAATTTCATCTTCGTATATTACACATTCCAAATATTCGAATACCAAGGTGTCACTATGGATTGAACCTTAGTTATTCATTATGAATACATGAAGATAATATACACATAAGTCAAAATTCTAAAAGTTCTAACTTGACACTATCTTTTACTAGCCTTGTGTCCTTATCCTTCATAAGCATATCAAAACCAAGTCCAAGCTTCTTGAAGCAGCTAAACTTCATGCTCACATAGGTAGCTCTTTTACTCTTGCACCTGCATATGCAATTTTTCAAAAGAACTATTAAGAAGATAAACTTCAACCTCCATTATCTTGCAGGTCTGAATACATACCTTGGGATGATGTTACTAATGTGTTCCAATCTCCAAATGTTAAGCTTTCCACATTGAATTCTACATCTAATGTCGTATTAGATGGGAATTGGGTATCTCAACATGAGAGATTTTAGATGGACTTTAATCCCATCCCCATAGCTGACTTGTGCACAAGATCTCTTCTTAACCCTTTAGTTAAATGATCGGCTGAATTTTGCTCAGTTTTTACAAACTCTAGTGATGTGACACCTTGCATGATGCGTTCCCGAATCATGCTATATCTAACACTTAAATGTCTAGACCTGCCCTTATATACTTGTCTGTAAGCATTAGCCAAGGTAGCTTCACTATCACACCTAATAGATATAGGTGATATTGGTTTAGGCCACAATGGAAAATCATAAACGAGATCTCTCAGCCATTTAGCTTCTTACTAGCTACTGCTAATGCAACAAATTCAGATTCCATTGTTGAATCAGCGATACAAGTCTATTTCTTCAATGCCTAAAAGATAGTGCCTCCCCCAAGAAGGAATACCCATCCACTTGTGGAAGAACTATCTTCTTCATGGATATATAACTTGCATCTGAATAACCCTCAAAAACTGAAGGAAATCCAGTATAGGTCAAACCATAATCCTAGGTTCCTTTTAAGTACTTGAATACTCGGCTTAAAGCTTGCCAATGATGTGAACTAGGATTACTAGTATACCTACTAAGTTTTCCAACAGCAAAGGCTATATTAGGACTAGTGCTAATCATGGAATACATTAGACTGCCAATGGCTCTCGAGTATTCAAGTTGAGATACTGCAATACCTTTATTAGGCAGAAGCTTAACACAAGGATCCAAGGGAGTGCTAACTGGAGAACAATCCTTGAAATTGAATTTATTCAAAATCTTCTCAATATAATGAGATTGGGAGATTGAAATAACATTGTTCTTCTGCTTAATTCGTATGCCAAGAATCACCTCAGCCTCCCCCAAATCCTTCATTTCAAAACTAGATGATAAGAATTTCTTCGTTTCATTAACATGATTTTGGTCAGTACCAAAAATCAACAGGTCGTCCATGTATAAGCAAATCATAACTCCTTTACCAGAAAGATCAAACTTGCTATATACATATTTGTCTGCTTGGTTAATATGAGAACCGTTAGACAAAATCACATCATCAAATTTTTTATGCCAAGCTTTCGGCGCTTGTTTCAATCTATATAAGGATTTCTTCAACTTACATACCTTATTTTCATAACCTGACATAACAAACCCTTCCGGTTGTTTCATATAGATTTCCTCATCTAATTCACCATTTAGGAATGCAGTTTTAACATCCATTTGATGAATTACAGGGTTGTGTATAACTGCCAGGGCTAGCAACAACCTAATAGTAGAAGTCCTCGCAACAGGAGCATAAGTATCAAAGAAGTCAATTCCTTCTTTTTGCCTCAAGCCTTGGATAACCAATCTCGCTTTATACTTTTCTATGGTACCATCCACTTTCATTTTCCTTTTGAAGATCCACCTATTTCCTAGTGGTTTGCATCCGGGTGGTAAAATCAGTCAATTACTATATATTATTGTGCATGATAGAGTCTATCTCATCTTGGATTGCTTCTTTCCAGAATGCAACATCTCTTGAAGCCATAGCTTCATTAAACATTTTTAGATCCTCTTCAACAATAAAACAATATTGATACTGATTCTCAACCTCATCCCTCGATCCTTCAACTAAATAAAGATGAAAGTCATCTCCAAAAGATTTAGGTTTTCTAACTCTAGTACTTTTCCTTGATGGCCCAGGTAAGGAAACATTTCCACCAGATAGTCTTTCAGAATGAACAGGGTTCTCACTACACGAATTCTGAATCATGTCTCTTGGTCTAGATATAGATGTAAATCTCTCTTCATCAAAAACAGTAACTCTTAACTCTACAATCGAGTTTACAGATATATAGTCATTAGATTCTATTACATAGAACCTATATGCATAGGAATGCTCTGCATACCCAATGAAGATACAGTCTATACCTCTTTCACCCAAGTTTCATCTTTTCGGTTCAGTGATTCTTACCACTGCTCTACAACCCCAAACTCTTAGAAAACTCAACTTTGGTGGCTTTTTAAACCAACATTTATAGGGGGTAATTTTATTCCTTTTATTAGGAATTCTATTTAATAAATAACATGTTGTTAGCATAGCCTCACCCTTGAATCCTTCAGTCAAACCTGAATAGGACAACAAAGAATTAACCATTTCTTTCAAGGTTCTATTCTTCCTTTCCGCCACACCATTTTGTTGTGGTGTATAGGGAGCTGTGGTTTGATGTATTATACCAGTAGATTGAAAATATACTGGATCACAATACTCACCTCCCCTATCAGTGTGTAAACTTTTAATGAAATTACTTTGATGTAACTCTACCTCTTGTTTATAGATTTTAAATTTATCAAGAGCCTCATCCTTTGTATGCAACAGATAAACATAGCAATATCTGGATGCATCATCAATAAAAGTAATAACATACTTTTTATTTCCTATTGAAGGCGTAGAGTGAAAATCGCACAAGTCACTATGTATTAGATCCAATACATTAGTCACTCGGTTAACATTCTTGAAAGATTTCTGGTTATCTTTGTCAACATACAAGTTTTACATTTCTCACGGTTTAAATCAATGGCGGGTATAAGACTCAGTTTAGACATGTCTTTTAATATTTTATAATGTACATGTCCTAGTCTAGCACGCCATAATTCCGATTTATTCAAGTTTTTACTATCACTAGAGGAAAGCACAAAAGAAGATTGATCACTAAAAGAAACTTTAATATTTAACATAAACATACCATTACATAAATATCCAAATCCTACAAAAGTACAATGTTTCGACAAGATATACTTGCCACTTTCATACACTTGTTTGTACCCACAATTATTTAATACAACACCAGACAACAGATTCTTTCGAATCCCAGGAACATACAATACATTACTTAAATAGATACATTTTCCAGAAGTAAAGACAATATCTACTTTTCCAAGTCCTTGGATTGGTTCAGTCGCAACATTTCCCATCTTTAATGTAGATCCATCTTCGATTGGTTGAAAATCTTTGAACCAACGAAGATCCTTACAAACATGACTTGTTACACCCGAATCAATCCACCAAGCAACATCATCATCCTGTACATAAAATGCTTTAGATATTAAAGGCACATAATTCTGATTAGAATTACAATTTTGCATTAAAATCTGACCTTGTTGCTTTTCAGGATCCTTAGATCCACTCGAACCAGAATTGTTCTTCCCTTTACCAAATCGGCAATCCTTCTTAAAATGACCAGGTTTGCCACACTTCCAACATGCCGCTTTGGGCTTCTTGTTGGAGAATTTATTGTTGTTTCCTTTGAACTTGCGTTTACTGCCTTTGTCACTGTTTGGATTCTTAGAAAATCCACCTTCTTCAATCATATTTACAGAAATAGTACCAACTTGGTTCTTGCTCTTAGGATTATTCTCAATCTCTTGAGCCCTTAAGGATTCTTCGATCCTAAGATGACTGCCAAGTTGAACCAGAGTCAACTCTTCTTTATTATGTTTCAATGTATGCTTGAAATCTCTCCAAGATGGTGGCAGTTTGTCAATGATACTAGATACAGAAATGGATTCATTCATGTTCATATCATGTTGAACAAATTGTCCCAGAATCCTTAACAATTTATTATATTGTTCCATGACAGGTCTAGTATCAACCATCCTATAATTGATGAAATTACTGACCAGAAACTACTTGCTAGAAGCATCCTCTGCCATATACTTTGATTCCAGAGAATCCCATAGTTCTTTTGCAGATTCAACGTTTTGATATATATCGAATAGGGAATCAGACATACCATTTAGAATGTGCCCACGACAGATGTAATCATCATTCTCCCATTTGCAGCGCTTCCTTGTTTGTTCCACAGTTTCATTCTCTATGATTTCTGGCATGGGAGAACTCAGAACATAAACCACTTTCAGTGTTGTCAACAGAAAATGCATCTTTTTCTGCCATCTTCGAAAATCCTGACCCTCAAACTTATCCAGTTTTGCAAATTTACTGGACATTTCCTTAACAGTTTCAGCATTCGACATCTCCAGAAAAATAAATTTCAATCTCTGTTGGAAATCAGGGATTACTTGGATATTTCTGAAGTCGCGAAAACACTGTCGGATTGAAATTCATTTGGCCGGTTTACCAAATTTTCAATCGGATATAATTAGAAAGAGAATCAAGAACAAGAATTTATTTGCAGTAAAATTTCAACCGAATTTTTCTGTATTTGGCCAATATCATTTTGGTAAAATAAATAGCCAAAACGTCAACAGACATGCTGTTTGAGGTAGCAGCCATGTCCAAAAGACATGTTTCTTTCGAGATTCAGTTGTGTCCAACAGACACACTGCTTCGGACAAAAATTCATTTTGTGATGAATTTTTCCAAAGGTCAGCTCGACCCCAGCCCGGGACACTGCCCCTAGACCCCGCCAGGGGCTGCCGCCCCTTGGACCCCGCACCTCCAAATCGTAAACAGAACCCGAATAAGTGTGCACTCCGCACTCTCCATACTTGTTCGGTGAAATTTCACGATTGCATTGGTCAAACTAGTTGATCCAATTACACTAAAATATTAACATATCTTTCTATTACTTCTCAACCCTTGATTATAAAAAGACCTAAAAGGACCTGATACACCCTATAATTTTTCCAATTAGTACAACAGATTTAATCCTGAATAGAGCATATGTGTATAAAAATATGTACCAATATAATTGCTAAATTGCTTTCGTGGGACAATTTAATTGATTAGATTTGACGATGAATTTTATCTCGAATATTCCAAATGTTCTCCGTCAAAAATTAATGTTTACCATACAAATACAATTAGTAATAATGCAAAAAAATTCCAACTACCTATGAGAGATAAATAATTTCATCCATAAAATAATTAAGCAAAAAAAATAATAATAATGCTAGATTACACATCCACTTCAAATTGACTTTCTTTTATTTCTCTTAATTTTACTTCCTCTATACACCACCATTTTTCACTTTAAACTCTATAAATTAAAGTTATTATAGTGTTTATTCTCTAACTTTTTACTTTAAATATTCACGGTAAAATAAAATTTTATTAGTTTATCCCCTTTTACCTAACTAAAAAAATAAACAATCAATTAAAATTAAAAAAAGTGATAAGAAAAGATAGAAAGTAAAAAATAATATTAAAAAAAGTTTCATCTTTGGAAAGCATGATATTTGGAGTATCTGTTGGAAAACAATTATAAAATTAAATAATTATAAATATATACTTCATCATTATTTTCCTTTTACGGTTGTGGGAATGTCAAGCTAGTTCGAAGTGTCCGCCTTATAAAGTTATTCCACATCCACTTAGTTGATATGATCACCTAATAGAGTTTCCAGCCCTCACCTTCATCAAAAGATACACGTAATCAATAGAAAAATATAAAAATATAATGTGACTATAAATAAGTTAAAGGAAAATAAACACCGATAAATTGAATTATATCGAACAACATTATCCTTAACGAATATTTATAGCTCCTCCCAAGATTAAAAAGCTTCTTAAAAAATCTTAACTTGAACATTTCCAATTTGAAAACGTAAAAATGATGCTTTGAAAGAAATTAAATAGTAAGCCAAAAAAATAAGAGCACATAAAATATACTTTAAAAATCTTAACTGATAAGTTTAAAACAAAAATAATTATACAGAACATATTAAAATAATGTCTGTTATATTACAACGTAAAGCAATAATGTATATAAAACAATAGATTTAACATAAAATAATTTAATAATATATTCTAACACAATGTACTGCCTAAAATGAGTCCAATTATTTACTGCCTAAAATGAAAGTTATGAATACTCTTTAAGTACTTACCAAACAGAGTATAAGATTCCAAACTACCAACAAAGACATATATTTTCATACAAAAAATTAGAATTAAATAAAATAAAGTCAAATGGCAATGTATGCTCACGCTTCCCACTTCAAATTAATTTCCTTTTCTTCTCTGGAATTTGCAACAGTTTCTATAATTTGCCATTTGTAATTAAAAATAGTAGTATGCAATTTATTCCAATAGTTATAAAAGGTAATTTAATAATAATTTTATAAAAAATAATGTAACCACGTAATATACCATCCATAAATTATTTAAATTTTAAACACACTTTTATTCCTAAATTATAGATTACAAAAATAATTAAAGTAACAAAAATTTAACTATTCTACTCCAAATTTTGAGTTCACGGAGTTGACAAACTGCTGCATAATACAAAAAGAAATTACTAACTTTTAATAAATTATTAAAACATGAACCACATATAAAATAAGTGATGCAGTGAAACTTCTATAAATTAATATTTAATAAATTAATAATCTCAATAAAATTAATAATTTATTCAGTTTTAATTGAGGACTAGTACAAAATTGGACCTCAATCGATAAAATAATACGATAATAACTTTTTTGAAATCTCAATGTATATATATTGGTCCCAACGAAACTATAAATTAATAATTACTAAAAGATTCCAAATTTTAAGATTGTCTAGTAAAAAATGGATCTATAGTCACTTGTTTTTTTTATTGAACTTCAAATCCATATTAATTCATCTTTAAATCTCCTCAATGCACTTAAGAGTTGGGTCATTGTCTTCTCATATTGCAATAGAAAGTTGTGAAGAGTTCTCGTATTTACAATGTCGAAAGCAATTTGCTATGGCCTCTTGTACACCTTTTAGTTTAGGAGCCATAATTGATGTGATTTTAAACATTTTCAATGGACATTTTATAAGATCAATTTCTAACCATGTTTAATGTACATGGAGAAGAAACGTGCTGTGAGCACGGGCTTTTCGGTGACCGTGGGAACAATGATGACTTTTTGCTCTAACCTTTTACGGTCTAGTTGTACCATTATTTTAGAATCGAATCGCATTTGAAAAGATCTTTGTTGACGATTTTGAGATATTTGATCTCGATTAAATAATTGGATCGCTTTTAATATGTTAACCGCTTCCTTCCCCCTCGCGCGTAGTAAATTGTTTCACGATTTTTTCCTTAAAAATTCGGACATTTTCAGCGAGTCTTGTTTGCATCGTTAGATTCTTCGCTCTCCGAGCTTTCTGAAATGTCAAGAATCGCCCCGGTCGAATGCCCCATGTTGGTTGTACGCGTTTCGGGCCCTGCAGTCGGGCCCCTTTATTCCTTTTTCCCCCCTTATCCCTGGTCCGGCGGCTATGGAGCGCGGGGCCATGTGGACTATGCGGCAGACAGCTTGAGCCACGCGGTGGGTCTCATGGCACGTGCGACCTTCTAGGCCGCGTCATGTGACGCAACCTAGATCTGGCCGCGTCATGTGATGCGGCCTAGAGCTGGGCCGCATCACGTGACGCTGCCTCATCCCGGCCGCGTCTCTGAAGCGGCCTTCACGCGGGGAGACCTTCAGACTAATTTTTTTGGGTTTTCTTGGCCACTAAGTCAGGTTTTGGGATTTTTCCGTCAAATATTGACATTTGGGGGATTAATTCAGGGATTTTACACTTGGGAAGTCTATAAATACCCATCAAAAATCAGATTTAGGGATTTTTTTTGCTAATTTTGAAGAGAATCAAATTCTTAGAATTTCTAAGGCTTAAGGGAGAAAAAGTTTAATAATATTGGGAAAATCTAAGCCAATATACTTGGTTCTTGATTCCTAAATCTTATTAGGCTTAATCTCTTAGGTTAAATCATTAAAATCTATTAGAAATCCTAGGTAAAAAATTGGTTTAAATAGGATTTAGGGACTTTTTCCTCAAAAATCACTAAATCCCTTGCTAAATCGTTGTTTCGTCGGATTTTCATCTCAAATCCGTCACAAAGCTTGCCAAACGTCCGGTTCCAATCTCAAGAGTGGATTCACGGCCTTTAGGTAACTTTCTGAGTTCCAATCTATTTCTTTTCTTATTTATTTCTGCTGTTGTGTTTTTGGTTTTTTTTTTCGGGCGTTTGGCCCTTTTCTTCATCCTTTTTGCTATTTTCTGCCAAAACTCCAGCTGACCATTCCGGCGAACGTTAGGCTGACTGAACGTCACCTAGGCCACCTCGCTGAGTCAGCCTACCGGTTCATTCAGTCGGCCTACGGGTCGCTCAACCGACCAATCGTTGTTTTGTCGGATTTTCTGGGTTCTTTTCCCCCCCAAACTCAAAACCAAAGTTACTTAAGCATTTTAAGTCCAAATCTACTGTAACAGTGTAGGAAATGACTTGAAATTTTAGTAATCTTGGGTTTTCAGGCACAAAAAGGTTGATTCCGGCTTGTTTAGACAATTTTTTCCTCCAGGCCACTTCAGTGGGACGAAGGTCGTCTTAGTGTCATCTTGGCCACCTCGTTGAGTCGGCCTACCATGTTGCTGAATTGGCCTACCACCACACTGAGTCGGCCTACTAGTAAAAATATCCAAATCGTCCCTGCTGGCTTTATTTTGTTGTTTTTGGCCTTGTTTCTGTCGTTTTTGACCCGATTTTAGTCATTTTAACGTGTTTTCAGTCTCGTTTTTCACCCAAAAAATCTCTAAAAATCACAAATAATCTGCAATTAATTAGATTAATTTTTATAGCTGCTGAATGTTATTTTATCTATTACTTAATGGGTTAAATGACTATTTAATGGCTTAAAAATGGTGTTTTTAAATAAATAAATCTAAATAAATCGTTTTCCACCAACTAAAAATTCCAAAAATATTCTAAATATGTTAAATCTGATTTTAGGATGTTTAGTAAATTTATCTCACCTTTTTAGGTTGCTTAGATATTTAATTAACGCCCGAAAATTATGTTTTTCTCCCCGAAAAATCCAAAAATACGTTTTCTTCATGCTTTGTGTTTATTTTCTGCATTTATTTATTTAGGCTTTATTTATGATTATTCTCGTATATCTATTGCCTCGTTTGGAGCCAGGTTCGAGTCGTTAAGCTCGGTTAAAACCCGGTTTCGCCCGTTTATTTATTTATTGCTATATTTTCTCGCATTAGAAAAATGTGTAGCTGTGTAAGCCCTGTAATAATTTTATTTTCTTTCTTTGTTAATTTATCGTTTCCATGTGATGTATGGCATATAAACCGAAAACACCAAACAATAATCAGATTAAATCGCATAAGAACTAAGGTCACGTTTATTAAAATATAATCGGCTTGATTTAAAAATTGAAAAGTAAGCAACATCATCCGGACTTAGAATCTCTGTTTCAAGGTACAGTCCAACCACCCGGTGGGAATATCGTACCCAAATTCCCTATGGAGCTTAACTGAGTGCCGACTCTATCTTAAAATATGGGATTATAAGTCTCGTATCCCTTAACCCATTAATCGGACTAAATTTCAACTTCAACATCGCTTCCATTATCCATTTTCATCATGCTAAAATAAGGATCATCCCTTAGCACGCCTCATAGTGCTCGTTGTTTCTCTGCCCCACGCCGAAGAGCATTAAAGCTTACCTTGCCGGCGGGGGGATTAGGGGTCATCGGCTCGCACGTGCCTTGAAACTTATTTTTGTAATTTATTTTTTGGTACCATGAACTAACTTTTTACTTCTTCAAAAACAATGAACTTGACAAATTCAATTAGTTGTGAATGTACATTGGAGTTGGAAATTTAAAGGTCATACGTAAAACCTCTTTAAATTAATAAATTATTAATTTATTGATATAATAATATCTCGCTAAATTTATACAATATTCCGGTCCCAAAATTATTAATTTATAGAGCTTTTACTGAGGGAAAAGACTTTTTTACATGGTATACATATATTCATTTGGGACTAGGCTGACTTTGTCTTTTCATTTACATTTACATCTTTCGTACAATTAAATTTCACCCTATTGATGATTTCATAAGTTGAAATCAGCATAACATTCACCATTCGTTTGATTTCTCATTGATACAGAATATGCATAAAGTTAATAAAAATCTTACAATACATAAACCCTAAAAGCCAACAAATTGCATAATAAAAGGACTAAATATGTGATGATTGCGTAGTATGGTGGTAAAAGAATAACAAAATTTTAACACGTGAAAAATAGGTAACCATAGTGAAAGTTATGAGCGTTAGAGTCTCGCTTATATCATCAGATTCTAGACTCTCTGAGGTTTTCCAAAATGTTGAGAATCACCTTGATCGGATAATCCTAGTGAAAGTTATGAGCGTTCGAAGTCCGGTCATAACCCTAGTGTTGGTCCCTATAAGGGTCTTTATAAGGTCAGAGGGGGTGAATGACCCTTTTTTGCGGAATAAATAGACTTTAAAAAGTCTATGTGTAGTGTGTTTGAATATGATCCGGATGATGGATCCAGATAGTGTAGTAATGACAATATAATGCAATAAAGTAAAGAGTTAAGAAATTCAAACACAAAAGGATTTTATCTGGTTCGGCCCCGCCTACTCCAGTCCCCGGAGTTTCCTTCCTCTGATCTTTTCCACTAGTGGATTCCTTTCCAACTGGCAGGAATCAAGCCTTAGAATTTATCTCCGGATGGTACCTACTTTCGGATGTAGGATATACCACTACAAGCACCAACTCCTAGCTAAGTCCTTTGAGTCTTTTGTAGTATATACCACTTAGCCTTCTACCCCGAATCTAAGCTGAGTCCTATAGGGAGTTCCCGCTTAAAGCACCAACTTTAAGTTGTATCGCAATCTCCCAACTCACCCAAGTTAGAGATTCTTACACTCTTGTTTTCATAAAGGTTTGGTTTTGGATTTCCTTAAGTTTATAACTCACTTAGGAATCCTTAAAACAGATTTGGATTTAGATGATTCTTGGAGGGATTTGTAAACTGGTTAAATGCTTATTCTTTTGTTACTTATTTTTATCAATCAAACAACCAACCTTCTTATTTGGTGAAGCTTCCCTTTTGTAGGCTTCTATCATAAATGTAGTCATTGTGGGTTGTTGAACTTGAAATAAATCTTCACAATTGACTAGGTTATAAGTGGCACTTCCAGAGCCATTGATCAATCCATTAGACTGCTATTAGATCCGTTTGAATCCTTGGGATTGATGTTGAAAAGTGGTTAGTGATCATTTTACTTGGCATTTTATGATGCACCAACTTTTATACCATTTGCTTTCTGGTGTGAGCACCACGCGCCTTCTTATTGGTCTAGGTCAAAAAGTTTGTTAACTTTTTCAATTCGGTGTCAGTCCTTTTGTCCTTTCTCTGAAAAGTGCAAGTTATCATTTTTGTCTCTCTTGTGGGGAAAGGATCTTTGACTTTTGTAGACCGGTGGAGGGAAAAAGCTATCTTCAAAAATTTTCCCTTTATCTTGAAATCTGAATCCTCCAAATGATTTTGACTTAGGATCTCTGGATCTTTCTTCTTCCAGATGTCATTGGACTCAGAGTCTCTGGATGTCTCTTCTTTCTAAGCTTGGTCAAGCAGTTCTTCTAGATGCTATTTTTGAGGAAGTAAAGCGTGTTTCCTTTCCAAGCTTTAATCAAATGGTTCCTTGTGCTTAGGTACTTGAAGTATTCAATGGTCAGTCTTGAAGCTGAATCTTTGTCCGGATGTTTCCATCTAGATTTGGGATTTACATGGTTTAAGTTTTTGTTCCTTAAGATTATTTTTGTTTCCTTCAAACTTGATCCGGATTAGTTTAATTTTTTGATCCAGATCATTGTTTCCTAACACCTAGCCCTAGCCTCCTCTCCCCGCCGACGCCTCTACACCGTTGCTGGCTAGGCAAGCCGCGTGGCTCATGCAGCCTGGCATGGTCTCCACTACTTGGGAGACCATACCTAGGTTACGTCATGTGATGTGGCCTAGATTTGGCCTCGTCGCATGATACGGCCTGAGCCATGCAGCATCGCCTGATGCTGATGTGGTCTTTGTACGGCCTGACCCTTTCCCTTACGCTTTTTGGGTTTTGCTTGCTCTGCAAGTCAGATTTTTGTGATTTTTTTGGTCAAGTTAAAACATTTGGAGGATTAATTATGAAATTTGTGCTTTCTAGAGTCTATAAAAACCCCAAAATCTTCTGATTGAGGACTTTTTTGCTCAATGGAATTAGAAATTCAATTCTTAGAGTTCTTAGGTCTTTAGAGAGAGAGAGAGAGAGAGAGCTTCATAAAGCCATGGAAATTTAAGTAATCTAGATTTCCTAAGCTTTATTAGGCTTAATCTTTTAGTCTAAAATATTAAAATCAAGTAGAAATCTTAATTAAAATCAATTTAAATAGGATTAATGGACTTTTCCTCATAAAATCACTAAATCCCTTACTAATTTCATCATTGTTCATCGGTATTTTGCCACAAAATTGTCAAAAAAGCTCATCAGAGGTTGATTCGAGCCTCGAGAGTGGATTCACGACCTTTAGGTAATTTCTGAGTTCCGATCTATTTCTTTAAGTTATTTCTTGCTTATTGTTGTGCTTTTGCTTGGTTTTCTGGGCATTTGGCCCTTGTTTTGGCATTTTCGTGATTTTCCATCGAGATTCCGGCTGACCACTTCGGTGATTGGCCGGCCGCCTGAGTGACGAGGCTGACCGACTCATTGAGTTGGCCTATCGCTCAGTCGACTTACGTGTCGCTCAAGCGGCCATCCACTTTTTCACCAGTATTTTTGGTTTTCTTCCCCCGAGTCGAAAAATCAAAATTATGTAGATATTTTAAGTCCAAATCTACTGAAATAATGTGGGAAATGACTTGAAATGTCAATAATTTTGAGTTTTCGGGCACAAAAATGTCGATTCTCGCCTGTTTAAGCACTTTTTCCGGTAGACCACTTCAATGGGTAGAAGGCCGATTGAGTGACACCTAGTCCAACTACTGAGTCGGCCTACCATTTCATTTAAGCAGCCTACCACCTTGCTGACTCGGCCTACTGGCAAAAAATGCCTAGATGGTCCCTGTATGTTTTATTATGTGTTTTTAGCCCTGTTTTATCATTTTCTTACGTTTTTGACCCTATTTTCCACCCAAAAAATTCTAAAAAATCACATATAATCTAAAATGTCATAATATATTTTCTAATCTATTTTTCGAATTTGTTAATTATTTAATTGGTAAATCTCCTTTTAATGGCCAAAAAATGGGTTTTTAATTGAATAAATCCGTAATAAATCTTTTTACCTTAAATAAAATTTCAAAAATATTCTTTATTTTCCTTAATTTATTTTAGGTTGTTTAGATATTTAATAAGTGCCCAAAAATTATGTTTTTAGTCCCGAAAAATTCGAAAATATATTTTCCTCCTTATTTGCTTTATTGTCCGTATTTATTTATTTATGCATTATTTGTGGTTATTCGTGGATATTTTGCCTCATTTGGAGCCGGGTTTGTTTTGGTAAGTTCAGTTAGGACCCGGTTTCGCCTTTTTATTTATTTATTTACCCGCTTTATTTACTTTCCGCATTAGAAAAATGTATAGGTATTTGTAAAGCCTTGTAATAATTTATTATCTTGCTTTATTTATTGCATTTGTGTGATGTACGGCCATATAAACCAAAAACTCTAAAAAATAGTCGGATTTAAATCGTATAAGAACTAAAGTAGAATTTATTAAAATGTAAATGCCTTGATTTAATAAATGAAAAATAAGCAACATCATCCGAACTTGGAATCTCTGTTTTAAGGTATATAGTCCAACCACCAGTGGGAATTTCGTACCCAAATTCCCGGTAGAGCTAAACTGGATGTCGACTCTATCTTAAAATACGGGATTTCAAGTCTCGTATCTTTTAAAATCTTAAATTAGACTTAAATTCAACATCAACATCAATTTTATCAGTCTATCATTTTATCACGCTAAAATGCGGATCAATCCCTTATAGCCTGCTTCACAGCACCTATTATTTCCCCTTCCCCGCCTCTCACACGGGTCATCGGGGAAAAGGTCGTCCGCTCATAGTGGCGACTCTGCTTGGGATTTCCTTTTAACTTCAACTTGAAAGTTGCTTTCCTTCTCAAAATTGGTTAAAGGATTTTGATGATGTGATGAAATTGTTTTTAAATCAAAGCTTTATTTCTTATACCTTTTGAATCCATCGCTTAGTTAGATACTAGGTTTAAGGTGCCATTATTTCACCCCCACGAAGCTCACTTATATACCTCATGCTTGCCAGGAATTGGGGATATTTATGGGTGGATCACTCGTTTCAACCAACGTATAATTCCCGCGTTAGCACTCATTTGAGGAGTGATTGAGTTACACAAAATTAAGATAAACGAGACCCTTCTACAGTATCATTCCATGATACCAGCAGTTTGAGACGATGAATCGTGATAAATCTAGCCATAGTAACTTCCCCTTAGGTTCACCAAAACAATTTAGATTTAGGTCGCATACTCTCTTGCCGTTCGTTGGTGTTAGAGTTACCCCTAGATCTTTTGAACAGTGTTGCGCAAGAGTCATAAGGTTGGAAGAGGTTTATTCGCTTTTGGTGTGCTTCTTGTGTTGTGCTCATGCATACACACCTTATGCATAGGGAGCTAGTGGCCAAATTTTATTTTTCTTTCAGTTACCTCTACTCTCCCCTCGCTTGAAGGGGGAATTCAACAAAATGTCTGAGATCGTTAGAGTCCTGAGGAACCATATCTAGTTTGCTAGGCATAGCGAGAGAATCACACGTCTCATGTATTGTGGGCTTAAGCTTCAAATCATAAGCTTTTCTGATCTATTGTGTAATCATTCACTTCATTCATGGTTCGATTCGAGCTGATCACCTTCTAGTTATAGAGTTAGGTCGAGACTTCCACGCCGTTGTAGTCCTCTTTGGCTCAGACTTGATCATCATCTAGTTTGTTATTCTATAGGTCCAAATTCAGTTCCAAGATTAGTTTTAGAATTTGGTTTTTTTGCTATGTTTGATTTGCCAACAATTGATGGGGTTCTATCTAAGGGTACTTACTCTCCTCTCCCTCGGCCTGATCTCCATTAATTTCTAAGATGCAATTCATGGGCAGATCCAGGGCTCGATCCGCATAGTTTTAGGGGAAGTTAGGGATGTTCAGAAGATTCTAGGAATTGGTATTCCATCTCAGGGACAGCCAGAGAACTCTCAAAATGGGTCAATTCCAGTTCCATCAGTTCAATTTTAGTCTACCATCTAGCCAATTTAGCCGATTCAATGTGCACAATAGCCCATTCAGCCTTTGCCAATACCATTTCAGTTTGGTCAGGATATCACACGGTCTCATCCATCTATGTTTGCTTATCCAACCCAGACTCCGAACCACACCTCCAAGCCTGATTTCGTCATAAATGTGAATCAGCTTCAATTGACCCCGATAACCCCAGATCAGTTCCGACCAACTCTATTAATTTTATACAGACAATCTCAATCGGGTCTATTCTAACTTGACCAGAATATAGCTCAACCACAACCTACTTTTGCTCCCCAAAACTTTGTTCTACCAACCTAAGGCTCGAGACTAGCTACCCAAAGTTTGATCTTCTCTTCCTCCTTGGTTGGCCTTACACCTCTCATGACCGCACCTTCTAATAGATTTATATTATCTCCAATGCCTCCAATTTCCTTTGACCTTACTCCTACTCAATTTGTTATTGCTTTGAGAGGAACCACTTACCCATAAAACCCCTTCGATACTAATCTACGAGTTAGCTCTCAAGTTGAAACCTCATCGCTTGCTTCACCATTCTAGTTTAGCATAACTCCTCTATCCAAAGACCAGGTCACACATTCTCTGGGTGTGACACCAATTGACCAGGTCATGCAATCTCTAGGCATGACACCTAACATTGCATCCCTCTCACACTGATTAACTTCTCTTTTGTCTAGCGACCAGGTCATGCGATCTCTAAGCATGACACCTGAAGTTAAAGCTCTCTTATGTCAATTAACTACTCTTCTATCCAAAGACTAGGTCATGCGATCTCTGGGCATGACACCTAATGTTGAATCCCTCTTGTACCGATTAACTTCGCTTTTATCTAGCGACTAGGTCATACAATCTCCAGGCATGACACCCGAAGTAGAGGCTCTACTGCATGAGTTCTTGCTCTTTACTTCTGAAGGAGGACAAAAAGGAAAGCTCAAGGGAAGTGAATATTTGGTTTCTAAACCATATGCTATCGCATCTTGGGCTGAGATAAGGGGAAGGTTTTCACGGCTAAACAAGTTGAATCACGAGTCATCCACTTAGGATCAGACGATTGCTCGGGCGCCAGTCATAATGGCTCCCATCTAGCTGAAAAATAACCCAAAGAATGTTACCAATCCATGGAAATTACCCCTTAGTGTAATCTTAGCCACCTTAAGGGAGCACGACCTCCTCAGAACCCTTTATGAGCATAGACCCCCTAAGGAAGAGGAGAAGCATAACTTTTATGCGTATCAAGTCCAATGAGGCCATAACACTAATGAATGTTAGAAATTGATTGAAGAAATCCACCGTTTGGTGAAGGAAAGGAAGGTATTTGAGCCAGAAATGGCGTATGGCTCCATGGATAACCTCATACCAAAGTTCAATGGCCAGACTAGAATTTCCCATTCTGATTTGCTTAAGAAGGGTAATGCGCCACATGGGTTCATCAAGAGCATCTACTCCAAAGTTGAAGAAGTTGACCTATTTAAAGAGTCTCCCTTTAATGTCTACAGCTATGAACTCAAAGAGGAATACTCTAATGATGATTGGGAACCCTTTAATGTAAACGACTATGATTTTAAGGATTCTTCTTGGTCTTATGATGATCTGGCTTATTCTTCTAGGGCACTCATCATTTAGATTATTATACCAGAAGATATTTCCACCATTCGAGTAACCCCTCATTAGAGCACAATGGTAACTCTGTGGAAATCCCCCATAGGCCTCATATTTGTAAAGCTAAGAGAAGCCAGCAAACTCATTTCCCTGTGGAAGTATAGACCTCTAAATACCGAAGAGGAGGGGAACTTTTGTGAATATCATGTGCAAAGGGGACATAAGACCGATCAGTGTAGAGCCCTAGCCGCTACTATTTCTCGCCTAGTAGGAGAAGGAAAGATAGAAGAACCTATTAGAAAGCCCGGCACAATGGAGAACCCTTTACCAAAATTTGTTAAAAGATCTATATGATTGACTCGGGCCTATTCGAAGAGTTCGTTTTAGGGGGAAATTTAAGAAATCTCTTTGAGAAGCATGCTACTATAGAAAGTTGGAAAGATAATAAAGAATCCAATTATGTCTTCTAAACAGCAACCACCAAGCAACCTACGAGGTCTCTAGCAAAGGAAGGAGACAAGTCACAAGCTGAACGAGAGAGAGTTCCTGGACGACATACTAATGGAAGCTACCAAGGATGCATAATCTACCAGCTCTACCAATTAAGGCCCTCCGCTTGTGGAGGACGACTATCTTATGATGTAATTTTCTTTTTTCTAGTATCTAGATGTGAACAATTCTATCTCTAAGGCATTTTTATTCAATTAAAGACTCTCTTTTTGCTTATCTACTTAATGTTTTGCCTGATGGGTCTATGCATTCATTTTACCATAAGCATAATATGTTCAGTATTCATGACATTTCTTTAAGTGAAATAAATTTGAGTACATATGATAACCCAATATGGTAACCTTTTTTAATAACCTAACCTCTGAAGGAAAAAAGGGAGATACATAAAGTGCTTAAAGATCTTGCTTTTACCGAGTCACACCTAAACATGCTTAGGGTTGGTCATTATATCACCGAGCCTCGTATTTTAACTGATCCGGGGTTCTATCTAATCGTGTAGAAACTCTGCCAGAATGGATTGAAAGGATGAAATTATTAAGTGTCCCTTTAGGTTCCAAAAATTATTAAAACAGAGATTTCCAAGACGATCAAAGCCAAGCATTCAAAATTATCGAACACCTGATCTGGTTACCTAGTATCATCATAGTCGCCGAGAAAGATGGAATGGCAAAGGTTCATGTGGATTACCAAAGTTTGGACAAGGCTTCACCGAAAGAAGGCTTTCCTCTACAATATATCAGTGTACCAGATGACAACCCAGCTAGAGGCCATAATGTACTCATCTATAGGCAGATTTTTAGGGCATGATCAGATTCTGTAGCGCGTAATCGATAAGGTCAAGATAGCTTTTATAATAGAAGGATGGGCATACTATTTCTGAGTTATGCAGATTAACCTGAAAGATGTCAGGACAACCTATCAATGAGCCATCATCACTCTTTTGCACGATATGGTTCACAAAGAAGTTAAGGTCTACATTGACGATGTGTGGTTGAGTCTGCTTCCAAAGAAGAACACCCCATGATTTTGGAAAAGTTTATACAACCTATGCCTTAATCCAAAGAAGGGTATTTTCGGGATGATGTCAGGAAAGCTCTTAGGTCATGTGATTAGTCAGAGATGTATACCAATAAGATTAAAGCCATTAGGGATATACTCGCACCCAAGATAGAGAAAGAAGTTCAGTCCTTCCTTAGGTCAATTCAGTATGCCAGCCGATTCATCACGAGCCTCACAACTATATTCAAACCTAGCTCTCAAGCTACTAAAGAAGTGTCTGCCTATTTTATAGGATAAAATCGCCAGTTTACCATTGACAAAATTAAGGCTTACCTTTTTTAGTCCACCCGTTCTCAACATTCCCACCCCCGATACACCTTTGACTCTTCCCAATGGCCATTCCCTTACTACTACACACCATCTTACATTTCTCTCCTCGTTGACCATTCTCGGCAAGGGGGACACATATGATCGGCGGATTTTGACCTTCATTAACAAATGGACATTGCTTCATCATCTTGGGGGCAGGTTACTTCTCAAAATAGGGGAAAGCCGAGTCTTTCACAAACATTATCGCCAAGAGGATGTGCAAGTTTATCAAGAAGTGCATCTTTACCTAGTATGGAGTGTTAGGAAGTGAAAGTCAAATTGAACATGCATAAAAGGCATGGTGGAAATTCAAAATTTTGTCCCTGTCCCCAGGAACTCCTATTAGATACATATAAATTAAATAAGGCCTTAACTAAATAATTCTCTACCTAGGTTGGCATGCAAAGGGCTAGGCATACCATAATTCTAAATTATATCCTAGCATGTATATTTTATGCTAAGCATGTTATAACTCTAAGCTATAACCTAAGCATGTTATAACTCTACGCTATAACCTAAGCCTAAAATAAACTAAGCATGTAAAACAAACTAAGCATATTATTAAGTCTAAAAACGCTTAAAGAAAAAGACCTAATAATAAAAAGAGAAAGAAAGAAAACTTACCAGTTGAAGAGTGCTTTAGAAGAACCTTCTTGCGCAAGCCTTCAAGCGTAGGATAGCCTCTATGACTATCCACATGAACCCCATTAACCAAAATCTCCCTGAGAGGAAGAACTAAGGATCCTCGAGTAATTTCTAGACCACTGCAGAAGCCCCACCCGAAAATATATGCTCAAATAAATTCAAGCTCCTAAAAAAGAACTTGCTCAATTACCCGAGAGATTAATCTTTGCAAATCTCAACTTAGGATTTAGCTTTTGATCTTGGTGCAATTTGAAAAGAAGGGATTGAGAGACTATTTATAGGCTTGGGGAGCAAAATATTGCTCCCCAAAAACCAATGTGGGATGTGCAACACGCGGGTTTAACCCATGGATCCATATGGATCAACCGGTTCTAGTTGCATGCAGCGTACTACGCACGTTGCTTTTGGCTACCACAAGGCAGGCTCTTGTGAGCCTGCCTTGCACGTGCACTGGGCCTCTTGACTAATGCCACGATCCCAGCTCATGGTGCGCCATTGGGTAGCCAATTTTCATAGTTATCGCTCGCGCACCTTTCTGTGCACTCTTGCGCACCCGAGTCTATACAAAATACTTTTGTACTCTCAGTCCAATTTAACTCGCCTAGGCAAAATTCCCCTTTTAATCCTTTTCAAATAAATATTTATTTTATGACCCTAATAAATTAGTTACCGGTCAAAAAAAAATTCCTTGGTTTATCCAAAAATGATCTAATCATTTTTAACCATTTAAATAATAATCCAATTATTATTACAATATATTTTCGTAATAGAATAAATCTATTAGTTCTTTACTTAGTTCGATGAAGGTCCAATGTGTGTGATCCCAAAGTATTGAGTTGTTAAGGCATAACCAACCCTTGTTCTAATGGAACCATTGGATCGATGTTCTAGACCGTGAATAGAACTCGATTACCTTAAATGACTCTAGTACTCCTCTAGCAAGGGTCTACCATCCCCCATTACTCGGAATGTGATTTATGCTTATGACTTAATCCCTGTTAATGCAATAGTTGTCAAACGCGATGAACTCCTTCCATTCTTTACTATTCGTACCATTTGGTTTATAGGGTTCGATTAAAGTGTTAACCCACTAATAGCAAGTTCGATCCAAGCTATACCAGTTATTAACTTGTTACTGAAGTTTATTACCTTTTACCACAGTGTGTTTAAGTATAAACTATTTCTATCAGACACATACTTTGATCAAAGGTTTATAGCAATCATCGCTTCAATAAGTGTCCAAGTACAACTCCTTAATATATCCGGAGCAATGGATTCTTTCTGACTACTCAGCTTACCATCGTACTGTCATCACTATACCCGTAATCACCCATAACACCCTAAATTAATGAATGCATAGGAATGACCCAAAGTATAGAAATAGTACCACATAAGGTAACTAGTATCTGAAGTATGAGGATATTCGCAAAGCTTATTGCATGAAGATAAAAACTAACACATTGATATATATATATATATATATATATATATATATATATATATATATATATATATATATATATACCAAGTGTTTATCTTTCTTTGGTCTCCAATATATCTCCCAGATATATCCATGTGTCAAACTTAAGGCACCACCTTCAGTCCTTAGGAGATTAACTACTTGGATCCTTTCCAAGAAAGTTTACCGCATGCTAGTCTTTCCGCTTCATCAATATCCTTTCTTGATGAAACTATGACTAGGGATAGTTTAGACATAATCATAATTGCACATGAAGCAAGTCTTACTAATTATAATCCAACTATAATTTCTCTGACTTCATGCTATAATATGTCAAGGACTTTTGTATACATACATGAATGAATATATTTTAACCAGCTATAATACATTTATAAATACATCAATATAAATAAAAGATTAATTGCCTTTATTAATTAAATAAAATATTTGTACTATTACATAATTAAGATATATCGCCTGAATTGCCTTAAGGGCATACATCATATCCAACAAACTCCCACTTGCACTAAGGCCAATTAGCCATATGTCTTAATCCATTTGCTTTAACATGCAGGTCATGTTTGACTTGAGTCAATGGCTTCGTCAGACCATCCGCGAGGTTCTAATCAGTGGGAACATATTATAGTCTTATTATCTTAGCATCAACAATCTCCCTTATTTTATGATACTTTGTGGATACATGTTTGTTTTTCTAATAAGACCGTGGTTCCTTTTTCTGAGCTATGGCACCATTGTTATCATAATATAAAGTAATTGGATCAACAACCTCAGGCACCATACCGAGATCACCAATAAATCTCTTTAACCAGAGAGCTTCTTTTGTTGCTTCGCATGCAATAATATATTCAGATTCCATGGTTGAATCAGTAGTAGTTTCTTGCTTAGAACTCTTCCAGCATACTGACCCTCCATTTAACACATAAACAAAACCTGCCTGAGACTTAAAGTCATCCTTGTCAGATTGAAAACTTGCATCAGTGTAACCTCTAATTATGAGGTCACCTTCTCCATATATCAAGAACTCATCCTTAGTCCTTCTCAAGTACTTAAGGATTGCCTTGACGGCCATCCATTGCTTTTCACTGGATCTAACTGATATCTACTCGTAAAACTCAAAGACTAAGAGACATCTGGCCTAGTAGATATCATAGCATACATGATGGATCTTATCACGGATACATAGGGTATATCCTTTATGAGCATTCTCACCTGAACTGTCTGCGGACACTAGGCCTTAGATAGCTTTATCCAATGAGAGATAACCTTTCTTTGAATGCTCCAGGTTAAACCTATTCAATACCTTGTCTATATATGTACTTTGAGAAAGACATAACTGCCTCTTCGATCTATCCCTATAGATCTTTATACCTAGTATAAATGCTGCTTCACTAAGGTATTTCATGGAGAATTTTCTTGACAACCATACTTTAACATTTTGAAGAAGAGAAATATCGTTTCCCATTAGTAGAATGTCATCGACATATAATACTAAGAAAATGACTGCACTCCCACTAACCTTCTTGTAAACATAAGGCTCATTAATGTTTGGAAAGAAATCCATATCACGGATTGTCTGATCAAACCTTATATTCCAACTCCTGGATGCCTGCTTAAGTCCATAAATGGATCTTTGTAGCTTGCATACCTTAGAGCCATTCTGAGATGTAAAACCCTCAGGTTGTGTCATATACACATCTTGTTCTAAATCCCTATTCAGGAATGCTGTTTTAACATCCATCTGCCAGATCTCGTAATCGTAATGAGCAGCAATGGTGAGGAGTATCTTTATAGATTTAAGCATGGCTACGGGAGAGAAAGTTTCATCATAGTTGATACCTTCACGTCTACTATAACCTTTCGTAACCAACCTTGCTTTATAGGTAATTACATTACCGTCCATGTCAATCTTCTTCTTGAAGACCCATTTGTCCCCAATTGGTCTAACCTCTTGCAATGCATCAACCAAATTCTAAACTTGGTTCTTATACATGGAATCCATTTCTGATTTCATGGCTTTTACCCATTAATCAGAATCTAAGCTTTTCATTGCCTTGTCATATGTACTTGGTTCATCATCCTCCATGAGATATAGTTCCTTATCATTAGTGATGATAAAACCATATCAATAGGAACCTTTATGAACACGACTTGATCTGTGTAATGATTATGTTTTGACAAGCTGTTCTTGGATCACACTTTCTTATGTATCTAGAATAGGGTCAATCAACTGATTGTCTATTTCTTCCTCTTGAACTTCCAGTTTAATACTGCTCCCATTGAATTTTGCAAGTAAGTGTTCATTTTCCAAAAAGTGAGCATTCCGAGACACAAAAACCTTCTGTGCTTTGGGTTGGTGAAATGGATATCTAATAGTTTCCTTTGGATATCCAATGAATAGACATTTGTTAGATTTGTCATTTAGCATATCTAACGCTATCCACTTTACCGTAGTAGGATAGCCCCATACTCTAAAGTGACTTAGAGATGGCCTTTTATTACACCATCTTTTGTAAGGTGTAAAATAAACTAATTTAGAGGGCACTCTGTTCAATACATAAACTGTGCTCTCTAGTGCATATCCCCAAAAGGATTTACTGAGATCCGCATGGCACATCATGGACTGAACTATATCTAATAAAGTCTAATTCCTCCTTTCTGACACTCCATTGTGTTGGGGCATATAAGGAGGGGTCCACTGGGGAACTAGCCCATTTTCCTTTAGATAATCCTGAAACTCTTAACTTAATTATTCTCCACCTCAATCCGATCGAAGTGTCTTAATACTTTTCTTAAGCTGTTTCTCCACTTCTGCTCTGAATAGTTTGAACTTTTCAAACCTTTCAAACTTGTGCTTCATTAAGTACAAGTAACCATATCGTGTATAATCATCAATAAAGGTTATGTAGTAGGAGTATCCTCCTAGTTCCTGAACACTCATTGGACCACACACATCAGTATTTATAAGGTCCAATGTACTCGTGGCCCATTCACCCTTTCCTTGAAAAGGTAACTTTGTCATTTTTCCTCTTAAATAAGGTTCCATAAGTCTCTAAATCTATTGGGCCCCAGTCTCCCTATTTATGCAACTTGGTTAAGCGATCTTTATTTATGTGACCTAAACAACAATGCCATAAGTAGAAGGAATTCTCTTTATCTAACTTAACTTTCTTCACATTGTTTATATTGAAAACTTCCATTTTAGTATCAAGAACATAAATGCCACCTTTCAACATCCCATAACCATAAAGAACATTATTCAAATGAATCTGACAATTATTATTTGAAAATAAAATTTCAAATCCTTCTACTGCTAAACACGAAACAGATACAATATTCTTAGTAACACTCAGAACATAGTAACAACTATTCAAAACTAAAATAAGTCCACTTGGCAAAATAAGATTAAAGCTTCCTACGGCTAATGCAGCAACTCTGGCTCCATTTCCCACAAGTAGGTCCATCTCCCCTTTTGCAAGTTTTCTACTATTCCTTAGTCCCTGCACAAAAGTATAGATGTGAGAACCACAACTAGTATCTAATACCAAGTGGATTCACATGGAAAAGTAGCAAAGTTTTCAATTACAAACATACCTGAAGTAGATGCCTCCACAAGCTTCTTCTTCAAATGCTATGAAGTAGGAGCTTTGCAATCCTCTTTCAATGTCCCGGTTTCCCACACTGGAAGCAGACATACTTAGATGTCTTCTTTTCTTTCTTCTTTTTACTAATTCTTTTCTTGGCACCTAGTGCCTGCTTTTTCTTTTTAGAAGCCTTACCTTACTCAACCAACAATAGATGTTTCTGATCTTTCTTAATCAGAGGTCCTACTATTTTTAGCATGTTGATTAATTTAGGGATAGTAAAGTTAATCTTGTCCATGTAATAGTTAGTTATAAACCTTGAGTAACTATCTATCAAGGACATCAACACAAGGTCAATGCTCAAGTCATGATTCATCTCGAATCCCAATCGATTTAGCTTCTCAAGGTATCCTAAGAGTTTCAGAACATGCTAAGAGGAAGAGGTGCCAGCCTGCATCTTTGTTCTGAAAAGGAGGTTGAAGGTCTCATACATCTCCTTCCTTTCTTGCTCCGAAAAGAGCTCTTCAAGATGGAGAACCATATCCTCTAAGGTCATGTTCTCATGTTGTTTCTGAAGCTCAGGATTTATGGACCCCAACATGATACATATGGCAGTCTCACTATCTTTCCTATTCTTCAACTAGGCCTCATGTTCCACAGGATCCTCAACATCAGGTTCAACAGGAAAAATTCACTTAGAACATAGGCAATTCCCTCAGATCTAAGAACAATTTTCACAGCTCAAAACAAATCAGAAAAGTTTGAGCAATTCAGTTTGGTGTCAAGTAACATACAGAGATTAACATTGGAAGTTATTTTCAACCTAAGATATAAGAAAAGAAAAAGGAGTTTAGATATTAGTTTAATTACATGCATTTAATATAAGGACTTTTAATTAAATACATTTGTCCTACTATTTTCATAAAATTTACAACAGCCCATTCTATTGAATCAAGAATTTTAGCCCAGCTAAATTTCCTAGTAGGTAGCATCTATAACTAGTCTATTACGACCCCCAATTTTTGAGTCAAGTCACAATAGTAAGTTATAGTTGGAATCCCATTCCATTTGCATCGTATGCAATTGCTAATACATTCAAGTTCCCCAATCCCAAAGGACGTGTGCTCTTATTTCAGCATCTCCTTGAACATGTCTCAGACCTAGTCCTAGCCCCCAATTTTATGGTAGACTATCCTAGTTTCGTTAAGGCAGACCATATCCCAAACTTTACAACCAATCAATATGGACTAGAAGGTACGCTTTGCGTAGGACTTTGATAGCCCAAAGAGACCGTGTTATAAATTTGAGTGAGGAAGACTATAACTTACCTTAATATATTTACTTTGGGATTATATTGGTGTTAAACGTCTTACCCAATCTAGGATTTTAACAGATGGACATATTTAAAATAACTTATATTAATTCAGGGAATTTTAGAATTAATTTATAAGGTCCAACCTTAGGTGGGTTCAACCTCTTTATTATAATTGTTCCATCAACCTAGATTATATGCAAAATAATTAACATCTTCATTTGTTATATTTATATTGCATTTCCTTTAAGCTCTTTTTTAATAAATTTTATTTTTACTATGTTATAGAACATATGTAAACATCATCTTATATACTAGAAATAAATTAGTCCATATTTAATCCCCTCGTTGGTCAATTCAAGCCGCACTGATATAGGCTCCCAGGTAGGAGAGCTGCCCTTGAAGTGAGTAGACACCAAGTCCAATCCGTAGGCAGAACAAATACGGGTACAAACTCGAAGACCAATGAATTCTCTTGAACTAATAAATTTTGTGCTTCCAACTCATGTAAATTGGAAGCATCTATAACACATGTAATTTAAATAAATTATTGAAACTTGTATAATTTGAGTAAGCTCAGCAGGCTTATTAAAAATTATTCACAAATATTTTCTAACCTTGAAATGAAAAGCATAAGTTCACATATATTGTTCCAGACAATTAAATAAACAATAATCATTTCAAATAGAAAATAATATTTAGTTCGCTTCTAACTTAACTATGCACTAAATAGGCAGACCCTGATACCACTGTTGGGAACTGACAGTCAAATTGAACATGCGTACCAGGCATGGCAGAAATTCAAAATTTTGTCCCTGTCCCGAGGAACTCCTATTAGATACATATAAATTAAATAAAGCCTTAACTAAATAATTCTCTACCTAGGTTAGCATGCAAAGGGCTAGGCATACCATAATTCTAAATTATATCCTAACATGTATATTTTATGCTAAGCATGTTATAACTCTAAACTATAACCTAAGCATGCTAAAACTCTACGCTATAACCTAAGCATAAAATAAACTAAGCATGCAAAACAACATAAGCATATTGTTAAGTATAAAAATGCTTAAAGAAAAAGACCTAATAACAAAAAGAGAAAGAAAGAAAACTTACCAGTTGAAGCGTGCATTAGAAGAACCTTCTAGCACAAGCCGCCAAGTGTAGGATAGCCTCTATGAGTATCAACACGAACCCCACCAACCAAAACCACCTCGAGTGGAAGAACTAAGGAGCCTTAAGCAGTTGTTAAACCACTCCAGAAGCCCCTCATGAAAATATAGACTAGAGGTGCTCGAATAAATTGAAGCTCCTCAAAAAAAAACTTGCTCAATTACCCGAGAGATTAATCTTTGCGAATCTCAACTTAGGATTTAGCTTTTGAGCTTGGTGCAATTTGAAAAGAGGGGATTGAGAGCCTATTTATAAGCTTGGGGAGAAAAATATTGATCCCTAAAAACCAATGTGGGATGTGCATACTTGCACATCCCATACGGGTTTGACTCGCGAATCCATATGGATCTGTGGGTTCTACCCGCATGCAGCATACTACACACACTGCATATGGCTGCCGCAAGGTAGGCTCTTACCTTGCATGCGAGCTAGGCCTCGCGGCGCGCCATTTGGCTGCTCCTTTGGGTAGGCCATTTTCATGGGTTGCCGCATGCAATGCCTAGCATTGCTCACGCACCTTTCGGTGCACTCTCTAGCACCCAAGCCTATACAAAATACTTTTGTACTCTCGGTCCAATTTAAATCGCCAAGGAAAAATTCCCCTTTTAATCCTTTTCAAATAAATATTTATTTTATAACCCTTATAAATTAGTTACCGGTCAAAAATAAATTCCTTGGTTTACCCAAAAATGATCTAATCATTTTTAACCATTTAAATAATAATCCAATTATTATTACATTATATTTTTGTAATAGAATAAATCTATTAGTTCTTTACTTAGTCCGATGAAGTTCCAATGTGTGTGCCCTTATAAGATCCCGAAGTATTGAGCTGTTAAGGCTTAACCAACCCTTGTTCTAATGGAACCATTGGCTCAATGTTCTAGACCATGAATAGAACTCGATTACCTTAAATGACAATAGTACACCTCTAGCAAGGGTCTACCATCCCCCATTACTCAGAACATCATTTATGCTTATAACTTAATCCCAATTAACGCAATAGTTGTCCAATGCGATGAACTCCTTCCATTCTTTAATATTAGTACCATCTGGTTTATAGTGTTCGGTTAAAGTGTTAACCCACTGATAGCAAGTTTGCTCTAAGCTATCCTAGTTATTAACTTATTACCGAAGTATATTACCTTTTACCATAGTGTGTTTGACTAGAAACTATTTCTATCAAACACATACTCTGATCAGAGGTTTATAGCAATCATCACTTCAACAAGTGGCCAGGTACAACTCCTTAATATATCCAGAGCGATGGATTCTTTCGGACTACTCAGCTTACCAACGTGTTATCATCACTATACCCTATAATCACCCATAACACCCTAAATTAATGAGTGCATAGGAATGACCCAAAGTATAGCAATAGTACCATACAAGGTAACTAGTATATCAAGAATGAGGATATTCACAAAGCTTATTGCATGAAGATGAACACTAACACATTGATATGTATACCAAGTGTTTATCTTACTACGGTCTCCAATATATCTCTGAGATATATCCATGTGTCAAACTTAAGGCACCACCTTCAGTCCTTAGGAGATTAACTGCTTGGATCATTTCCAAGAAAGTTGACTACATGCTGGTCTTTCCGCTTCATCAATATCCTTTCTTGATGAAACTATGACTAGGGATAGTTTAGACATAATCATAATTGCACATGAAGCAGGTCTCACTAATTATAGTCCAACTATAATTTCTCTGACTTTATGCTATGATATGTCAAGGACTTTTGTATACATACATCAATGAATATATTTTAACCAGCCATAATATATTTATAAACACACCGATATAAACAAAAGATTAAATGCCTTTATTAATTAAACAAAATATTTGTACTATTACATAATTAATATATATCGCCCTAATTGCCTTAAGGGCATACATCATATCTAACACGAAATACTCAATCACATCATCTCAAGCAATGATTTTCAATTCTGAGGGGCAACCACTAATTTGATCAAGAGATATGGAACCAAGTGCCATTGGACTTTGCCTCACAAACAATAAGTTAATGGAGCAGCCAAAACCGCAAACGAGTCTATCGAGAAGTTTATTTCCAAGACTACCGCAATGGTCAAAGATTGAGCCGATGAGCTACCATTCACCCTCTGAAGATGTCAAATAAATGTCAGAATTCTCGCAAACTGAACACCTCTCTCCTTTTTCTATAAAATGGAAGTCAAGCTTCTAGCCAATGTCAAGATAAAATCCTTGAGAGTCGCATTGAACCAAGTTAAAGGGACCACCATGGACTGAGGCGCAGCTTGAACAGCTTGAATAATCACTTAGATGCAGTAGCAGCGCATAGCAAGAGCATACAACAACAGTGTCAAGCATCAAAAAGTTCCCATTAAAGGCCAAAGATTTGATTCCAAAGTGAATGAAGCCTACCAACACCGATCCAAGGGGGAAGTTCCAACCAAATGGGAAAGTACCTCGTATAATTAGAAAACTCTTAATACAAGGGACATGAAAATCTTGGTAGGTAATGAGTTTGAAAACCCTATCAATCAAGACAGGTTAAATCATTATCATATGTAACCTAAAAGAATCAAATCCAGAAAAGTGAGACATAAAAAATAAATAAAATTAATCACCTATCGAGTGGTCCTCTACTACTCGGGCAAAAATTAGGGTGTATCCCGCTGATCAATATTCTCCAAGTTGGTCGGGCAAAAGTTAGGGTGCAAGAATAACCTGCTAGACTGAAAACCCAAAAAGGGCAGTCCAGGCAAAAGCTAGGGTAAAAGTGAGCTACGATAGCATGTTGGCTAGAAAACCTGTTTTTGCTCGTTAACACCAGAGTTTAGGTCAATAGAAATGGTTATCATCATTATGTACTCAAACTTAATTCATTTAATGGAAATGTCATTTTACTGAATTCTTTATGTTTGTGCTTGAATGAAAATACTGAGCCCTAAAGGCAAAATGTTGCAAGTAAGTCGAGCGAAGGGTTCTGTGCAGTCAATCCAATTCCTCAAAACAAAAGAAAGATAAAAAAAAGAAAAAATCCTGATAGACTAAAAACAGTGAGGTCTATGCAAAAGCTAGGAAAAGTCCACTGGATTGAAAACCTAAAAAGGACGGTCCAGGAAAAAATTAGGACATAAAAGCAAAAAGAACAAGTCTGATGGGCCCAATACAATGTTTAGGTCTATGCAAAAATTAAGTCAATCAAAACAAAGATAAATGACTGCCATCGATTACATCAAGATATCTGCATTATCCTCATCAACATCAGAGTGCCTGAATACATTCTTCGGTCCACTCCAATCTCGACCGCGCATAAGCATCTCACGTCCTAGTCTTCTGAAGCCATCCTTATTAGAATTCATTGGTAGTGATAGCGTCCAATCATTCTTTATCAAGAATATCTTGAACTTTGCTTTGTCCATCCCCTTATCTTTGACATGCTCGATCCAGCAATCAATTTATAGTGAAATTGCCACTTTAAATATCTCATGAGGAGCTCTTTATCACTTGTTTTACTAGCAACACAGAATTCACAGGTCCTTTCTCAGCTATAGTATCCAAAAACATGAGCCTGGCATGTACGCCGTAACTTCTATAGTTCTCTACCAGGGACATTCCCACCTAATTTATGCGACATGCCTAATCCTCCACCAGGGTTATTCTTGTCTTGTCTGTGCCATAAAGCATTTCCATATATCCTCTCTCCTAACGAGAGGCCGGGTCAGGTAAGTCAATCGAGCAAGAAGCCAAATTAAGCAAAATTGATCAGGCGAACGGTCATGTAGCTCAGATATGGAGGATGATTAGTCCAAGAAGCTCATGAATTCATGCATAATATTGATGAATATCCTTTCTATTTTTCTATGTTGAATTCTACAGGAAACAAAACAAAGAAAAGTAACCTTGAGCTCTATGCTCAACCTCCTATCAAACACCCCGTATCAAGGGGCATCTCAGAATTGTTTTCAATCCTATATCCTAAGCTGCATCTAAGGGGCACGTCAACCAATGTCCTTGAGCTATATGCTTAGCCCCAGCTTCTCCGGACCCCCAGAAATCTCAACTCTTATTTTATTCTTCCATTTTTATTGCTTAATTGAAGGGGAAAAAACATTGTTGTTCTGCAAAATCAATTAAGCAATAAAAAATCAATTCATATCATTTACTAATGCTTCAAAATTTCCTTGACAGGTACCAAGTGGCAATCCAAATGGACAACCAATCTGATGGATTCTAAAATCAGAACTCGGATTTTCTCCCAAGGGCACCTTGATGCAATTGCCTAGAGGCACCTTGATATAATCATCAGGGGGGGTCTCAAAACTTCCTTGATAGGAAATAGGTATAATCTAATGGTCTTATTAGGCATTTTCGACAAATCATATAGTTTGATGATCTCCTCAGGCGTTTTTTGAAAAATCCTTTAGTTTGACGGTCTCTTTAGGCATCTTTCAGCAAATCCTTTAGTGCAATGATCTCGTTAGACATCCTTGGCATCTTTTAGTTAAGTTCTTGGTATGCGTTCTAGTCTAGGGATCCTGTAAGTTATCCTTGGCATGCATTTCAATCCGAGCAAGTCTTCCCAATCTGATGATCTTATTAGATATCCTTGGCACCTTTCAGTGGCGTTCTTGGTATGCATTCTAGTCTAGGGTTCCTATGAGTTACCCTTGGCATGCATTTCAATTCGAGAAAGTATTCCCAGTCCGATGATCTCGTTACACATCCTTGGTATCTTTCAATGGCCTTCTTGGCATGTGTTCCAGTCTAGGGATCCCATGAGTCATCCTTGGCATGCGTTTCAATCCAAGCATGTCTTCCTAGTCTCGATGATCTTGTTCGACATTCTCAACATATGTTTCAGTCCAAGCAAATCATTTTAGCTCAAGGGTCTCTTCGGATTCTCTCGGCAAGGGTCTTAGTAGTCCAAGGGTCTCCTTCAATTCTCTCAATAATCGTCCTAGTAGTCCAAGGGTCTCCTTAGATGCTCTTGACAATCAATTTATTCCAAGGATCTCTTCAGGTGCTCCCAGAAATGCTCAAAGTCTGAGGGACTCTTTTGGCACTCTTGGCAAATCCAACCATAAAGCAACCAACAATCCACCTCAAATCCGTTAGGGGTAATGAAGGCAACACTAGATCAAAATTTCTAAGTTAACCTGGTTCTCGATAGGTCTGTTTATGTCAATCCTAAAATACAACCGATTCAAGAATCCAAACCTCAGGTATGGCCTTCTATCCCTTGCTCTTTCGTGAAATCACATTTGACCTGTCAAATGGTAATCTCAGGAGGGGTAGCCTGTGGGCACGAGCTTTTCGGTGACCCGTGGAATGATGATGACTTTTTTCTCTAACCTTGTATGGATCATTCATTCCACCCTATATAGTCGAATCACATTTAGAAATCTTCTTTTGATGAAGTTGTACCTTTGACTGCGATTAAAATAATTAAGTTGCATTTAATATTAACCGTTATCTTTCTCTCGTGTACAACAATTTGTTTCACAATTTTCAATTAAATCCAAACATTTTTAGTGAGTCTCGTTTAAATTGTTAGATTCTAGACTCTTCGAGGTTTCCAGAATGTTAAGAATCCCCTTGATCTGATAACCGTAGTGAAAGTTAAGAGCTTTCAAAGTCCGGCCCTAACCCCAGCCCTAGCCTCCTCTCCCCGCCGATGCCTCTGATTCGGCAACGGCGGCCAGCGCCATCATTGGCCAGCCAGGCCGCGCGAGCCATGCATTGGGCCGCATGGCTCACGAGGCCTGGCATGGCCTCCCATGCCTGGGAGACCATGCCTAGGCCGAGCCATGTGATGCAGCCTAGATTTGGCTGCATCGCATGCGAAACCTTGGCACGACCTGAATCTTTCCCCTGTGATTTTTGGGTTTTTCTTGCTCTATAAATTTGATTTTTGTGATTTTTCTATCAAATTAAAACATTTGGAGGATTAATTATGAAAGTTGTGCTTTCTAGAGTCTATAAAAACCCTAAAAATCTCAAGATTGAGGACTTTTTTTTGCTCAATTGAAAAAGAAATTCAGATTCTAAGAGTTCTTATGTCTTTAGAGAGAGAGAGCTTCATAAATCCATGGAAATTTAAGTAATCTGGATTTTCTAAGCTTTATTAGGCTTAATCTTTTGGTCTAAATTATTAAAATCAAGTAGAAATCTTTAGTAAAATCAATTTAAATAGGATTTAGGGACTTCTCCTCATAAAATTGTGTCACTGTTCATCAATATTTCGTCGCGAAATCGTCAAAAAAGCTCGCCAAAGGTTGATTCGAGTCTCGAGAGTGGATTCACGGCCTTTAGGTAATTCCTGAGTTCCAATCTATTTCTTTAAGTTATTTCTTGCTTATTGTTGTGCTTTTGCTTGGTTTTCTGGGCACTTGGCCCTTGTTTTTGGCATTTTTGGGATTTCTTGATGAGATTCCGAATGACCACTCCGGCAATCGAGAGATTGCCTGAGTGATGTGGCTGACCGACTCATTGAGTAGGACTATCGCGTGGCTTAGTCGGCCTACGTGTCGCTCAGGCGGCCAGTCACTTTTTCACCGGCATTTTCGGTTTTCTTACCCTGAGATGAAAAATCAAAATTTTGTCGATTTTTTAAGTCCAAATCTACTGAAATAATGTGGGAAACGACTTGAAACGTCAATAATCTTGAGTTTTCATACACAAAAATGTCGATTCTTGCCTGTTTAGGCACTTGTTCTAGTAGACCACTTTAGTGGGCAGAAGGTTGACTGAGTCAGGCAAATGTGTCATTCAAGTGGCCTACCACCTCGCTGGGATGGCCTACTGGCAAAAAATGCCCAAATGATCCCTGTATGTTTTATTTTATGTTTTTAGCCCTATTTTATCGTTTTCTTGCGTTTTTTTACCCCGTTTTCCAACCAAAAATTTTCTGAAAAATCACATATAATCTGAAATGTCATAATATATTTTCTAATCTATTTTTCATAATTTATTAATTATTTAATAGATTAGATCTCCTTTTAATGGCTAAAAAATAAGTTTTTAGTTAAATAAATCCTTAATAAATCTTTTTACTATATATGAAATCCCAAAAATATTCTAAAATTTTACTTAATTAAATTTTAGGTTGTTTAACTTATTTAAGTAATATATTAGGTTGCTTAGATAATTAATAAATGCCAAAAATTTGTGTTTTTAGTCTCGAAAAATCCAAAAAAAATATGTTTTCTTCCCTTATTTGCTTTATTTTCTGCATTTATTTATTTATGCATTATTTGTGGTTATTCGTGGATGTTTTGCCTCGTTTGGAGCCAGGTCCATTTTGGTAAGTTCGGTTAGGACCCGATTTCGCCTTTTTATCCATTCACTCGCTTTATTTACTTTTTTGCATTAGAAAAATGTATAAGTATTTGTACAGCCTTATAATAATTTATTTTCATGCTTTATTTATCACTTTTGTGTAATGTATGGCTATATAAACCGAAAACTCCAAACAATAATTGAGTTTAAATCGCATAAGAATAAAAGTCTCTTTTTATTGAAATGTAAATGCCTTGATTTAATAAATGAAAAATAAGCAATTTACAACATGGCAAGGCTTTAGAAGAGCAAGATAAGGCTGTGGAAGAGGAGAATTCTTGGGAAATAGTTAAGAGGAAAAAGAAGGGTTTTAGCCCTAATGAAAGTGCCACCTCAAATTGGAGGCCATTTTCAGTCCGAAAAAAGAAAAGCTTAGTGATTGCTACTAGGGAACAAGCTCACCGTGACCGCGGGTAATCGGCTATTAATCTCCTTTATTAGGAGTTAGTTAGATATTTCATATCACACTTTGTTGTGATTTGCTTTGTTAACATTCTAGTAATATTTTTTATTTTATTTTATTTTATTTTACTTTATTTTTTCTTTTTCTATTTTTCTTTTACTTATATTTTTTATAAATGGAGTCGGTTTTGGCCTTGCCCAACCTTTAATTAAAAAATTGAAAAATAAGCAACATCACCCCGAACTTGGAATCTATGTTTTAAGGTACGTCCAACCACCCGGTGGGTATATCGTACCCAAATTCCCGGTAGAGCTAAACGGGGTGGCGACTCTATCTCAAAGTACGGGATTTCAAGTCTCGTATTTTTTAACATCTTAAATTGGACTAAAACTCAACACCAACATCACTTTTATTGGTTTATCTTTTCATCATGCTAAAATGAGGATCAATCCTTCCAGCCCGCTTTGCCGTGCTTTTTTTTCTCGCGCCCTTAAGGGTCGAGTAAAAGGTCATCCGCTCACACCTGTTTTTGTAAACTACCAAATTATTTTAGTTTTTTCTGGGATTTTTGTAAGAACCCCTTTAATAATAGATAATAAATTATTGACTTGTAAAAGAGAGTGGGATCCCTAGACCATAGACCTGTTCACGATCCCGGGTACTGGCCCGGCCGAAGCCCACTCAAATGGGTCGGGATTGGGCTCTCATTTTTCTCTAAGTCAGGTTCAAGCTAGAGCAAGCTAAAGCCCGATGTTTTGTGGGATTTTATGTAAATACCCAAGCCCGACCTGATGAATAATTATTATATTTATTAAATATTTATATATTATATTTAATAATTGTTTGGATTTATTATCAAAAAAAATAATTGTTTGGATTTTAATATTTTAATTTATCAAATTTTTACAATAATGTTATCTATTTACTAAATTATTCAATTGGAGAATGTAATTATATGTAAGATTTAGACATATTTGTATCAAATTGTCATTTTTTACTCTTTTAGTATACTAAAAAAAATTAAAAGAAATCTATTTATGGGCTTTAGGTCGGGCTTGGCAATGACCTCTAATGCCCGACCCTAGCTCGAAGTTTTAAAGTGTAGGCCAGATTGGTCTTGGGTCGATGTATTTAGTCAAAAGCCCGATTAGGCCAGGCCCGAACCTCCTCGACAAACAAGTCTACAGTTGATGTGAATCCTGGTATGCAAAGCGCAATCCGCACTCAAGAATTTTTCCCGGCCCGTGAATTGAGATTTATAAGACACAAAAAAAGTAAATTTATGAGTTAGAAAATGAATTATAATAGAATATATGGCAATAGCTCAACCAATCCTAGCAAATAAAACAAATAATTACGTTAGCATACAATTAACGCAACCATTTGAATTGGATGAAAGAACCTATTATGTTGTTGATTCTCAAATATCTAGCCACAACAATTGATCATAATCAAAACATACTTCAAGAACAAGATCCCGATAACTTGCACTCAAAGAAGGATGAACATTCCATAAAGGAAAAATCTGAATTTTATTAATATCCCAAATCTTGTTAAAATACATGAAAAGCTATCTATATATAGTACTCCAAACTCTAATGCACGAAATTAACACCCTAATTTGACTAAAATTAAAATACTAAAGTCCTAATAGCTTTAGGAAAGCATAATGAAAGAAATCATATTTTAATTTAAAATCCAAGTTAATATGAAACTAAAACTCCTAAATAAGAAAATAATAAAAAGATTTAATTAAATTAAATAAACTCCTAATTAAATTAAATTAACTCTTAATATGATGGCAGCCATAATTGTCTTCTATCAAGTAATTGATCCAATAAGAACTAGTCAAGATTCCAATGAGTTAACACGTGTCAAACACATGCGTGTCCAAAGCTCACTTAATCTAATACTAAGCAGACCAAATCTTGAATCATTCTTCCATACTTCTCTCAGCATTATAAATTCTTCATCCTTGATCAAGCACGCATTATTAGAATTTGTTGAAATTTTACTTGAACAATGAATCATCGAAATCTCCTCGTTTAGCCCAATTGAAGCAAAATGAACACTCTTTGACTTAATACTTGTAAATGAAATATGTAAAAGATGTTTTTTCTTAAGTTCCTTATCTTCATTATTTTCATGCTCTACAATGGACCCCACCCCTTTTGTATGTGCATTCCCAAATGGATTCATATGAAGAAAACATAATCTAACACATCAAACATGTGTTGATAAAATTCAAAGTGTCACAAATTTAGACACACATATCAAAAAGTGTGTTAAATGTAGATTTAAAGCACCCAGTGATATCATATAAACAAAAGGCTCTATTGTAATCATCCCATATTTTTTTCTTGTTTTCCAATAAGATTCATGCTTCTTAATAAATTAATTAATTAATAGTATAAAAATACTACTTTACCATTATAATTAAATTAATGCTTTAATTTTCCAATCAATGGTAACTAACTGTATAAGGTTAGAATTGAAAAAATAATAAAAAAATATCTTAGAAAATATAAATGACAATTATTTTGTCAAATCAATTTTAAAGTAAACGACTGTTTTAGAAACATGAATGGAGTATATGTGTAAAAAAATATCTACCAATACAACTGTTAAATTGCTTACATGGCACAATTTGATTGGTTAGATTTGACAATGAATTTTATGTCTCATAGTACGAATATTCCAAATGTTCGCTATCCAAAATGGATGTTTACCATACAAATACAATTACTAATATTGCAAAATTATTCCAACTACATATGAGAGACAAATAATTCCATCCACAAAATAATTAAACAAAAAACAAAAAGTACTAGTTGGCACATCCACTTAAAATTAACTTCCTTTTATTTCTCTTAATTTTGCTTCCCTTTTACACCATCATTTTTAACTTTAAACTCAATAAATTAAAGTTGCAACAGTGTTTATTCTCCAACCCTTCACTTCAAATATTCACATTAAAATAAAAAATTTATAAATTTATTCCATTTTACCTAACTCAAAAAAAAAACCAATTAAATTTAAAAGAAGAGAAAAAAAAGAAAAGACAAAAAGTAAAAAAAATAATATTAAAAAAAGTTTAAAGTTGCTACATTAGCACTTCATATTTGAAGTGGTATTGTAGCAACTTCAAAATTTGAAGTAGTAAACGAAGCTGGGTTGGAGGGGTAGGATTGTTCCTATAGCGAACCTCATTTAGCTTGTGATTAAGTCTTGCTTGTTTGTAATTTAATATTTGAGTGGTAGGATTGTTCCATATATATATATATATATATATATATATATATATATATATATATATATATATATATATATATATATATATATATATATATATATATATATATATACTCTTTAAGTAGATTTTTTATTGTTGACAATTTAACAAAATTAAGGGTTTAAATTTTAAACTTCAATTGTAGGCCTAATATATAGAGGAGACTTAAGTTTGTGGGAGCAAAGAGATTTGATTTGAAAGAGAGGATTAACAATGATGATGATGCTGCTACTGCGATAGTGGAGTCAGACGTAGGTGTTCTTGCAGCTAACAATCGCTAATGCTTGAAAATCGGGGCGGAATACTACGAGAAGAAGGGCATGCGGTCGATGCAACAGTTGTGATAGCCTTGTGTGTCGGTGTTGTTAATCCCATGGCGATTGGAATATGGGGTGGCGCTTTTATGGTTGTCAAGTCTTCTTCTGCTCTTAAAGGTCAAGCTTTCTATATGAGAGAAACTGCTCCTCTAGCCGCTTCAAAGGTTCATACTTGTCTTATTCTCTTTTAACTTAACATAAGGCTTAATACGTTAAGACCTATCTGAACTCGGTCGTAATCGCTCATTTGATTTCTGAATTTTTAGTTGTTCCAAATACAGTAAAACCTCTATAAATTAATAATCTTGGGACCGAGATATCTTATTAATTTAGCGAAATATTATTATATCGATAAAATAAAACTTTATTAATTTAAAGAGGTTTTACGTATGATCTTTAAATTTCCAAGTCCAATGTACATTCACAAATTAATTGAATTTGTCAAGTTCAATGTTTTTTAGTAAGTAAAAAGCTAGTTCATGTTGCCAAAAAATAAATTACAAAAATAAGTTTCAAGGCACATTTCTTCTCTATGTACATTAAACATGGTTAGAAATTGATCACTATAAATTGTCCATTGAAAATTTTTAAAATCACATCAACTATGACTCCTAAACTAAAAGGTGTTCAAGAGGCCATAGCAAATTGCTTTCGACACTGTAAATGTGAGAACTCTTCACAACACTTCACAACTTTTTGTTGCAATATGAGAAGATAATGCCCCAACTCTTAAGTGCAATGAGGAGATTTGAAGTTCAACAAAAAACCAGTGACTATAGATTTATTTTTTAATAAACAATCTTAGAATTTGGAATCTTTCAGTGTTTATTAATTTATAGTTTCGTTGGGACCAATATATATACACTAGGATTTCAAAAAAGTTATTATCTTATTATTTTATCGATTGGGGTCCAATTTTGTATTGGTCCCAAGTTGGGACTGGACAAATTATTAATTTTATCGAGGTTATTAATTTATCGAGTATTAATTTATGAAGGTTTTACTGTAACCTTTAATTTGTTTAGAGCATACCATCTAAACCCTGAATGTCACATGTTAGCTTTTGGTTGGATAAAAAAATCAGGAAAATTAAATCTTTGAAAAGTCAAACCAACTAGGAGTTGATGTGTGGCATTCATGAGGCAACTTGCATTTTTCTAAGTTCATGGAGTAATTAGAACATTCAGAAGTTGTTTGAAAGACAAACTAACTAGAAGTTGACATGTGGCGTTCATGAGACAAACTGCTGCATGTTTTGTAAGTCAAGGGGTAATTGGATTTTTTAGAAATTTAGAGGGCAAATGGGTATCTAGGGCCAAGTTCAAAGTTTTGCGATTCTGATTTATTAATCCTTAACTTAATTTATTTGTTTTGTTTTGTGTATCGAATCAAGTTCTTGTAATGAATGAATTCGAATTCGGTTTCCAATTTTATTTAACGAAATAGTTACAAGCAGAATATGTATCCAAACAACATTGATGACAAGCATTCGGCGCTACTCTCAATCAGAGTTCTAGGTGAGTTCGCTGGCCTTCACGAAGCTTGGTTACAACAAAGCCGCTTGCCTTGGAAAAACTTATTCCAACCCGCCATAAAACTTGCAGAGCACGACTTCGTTATTCTCCCTTATCTCGGGCAAGTCATAGCTAAATCTACCGAAAAAATCATCGACGACCCAGGATTACGAGCTGTATGTGCACCGAATGGCAAGTTGTTACAACCCGGGGATACATGCTACAATGTAGAACTAGCCAATAGTCTTGAGAAAATAGCCGGACACGGGCGACAACCCTTCTATAATGGCACTCTCGACAAAAATTTAATCGAGGATGTTAGAAAAGCCAGTGGGTTGTTAACAATGGAAGATCTCAAGAGTTACAAAGTGAATAATAAATGCCACGACTACGAAAAAGAACCCAGCTTTTGTGAAGAAAGTCTCATCCGCCCTCCCCTCGGGACCAACCATTTTGAAAATTAATTGAGTTAAATCAACATTTAGTAATGATAAACGTTGCATTTCAAACCGTTAATATCTTAATTAAGCCAAATTATATTATTAATTTGCTTTTAATACTGTATCACTATTATTATTAAATTAATTTTCTGCTCTCTTGGACTGTAATTTCATTCAGTTCAGTTCATTTTATACCATCAGTCCAAGTCAGACAACTGCATTTCAGCTCAGTTATGCGTAGTTATAATTTTATACTAAAATAAATTCAGTTTAATTCAACCCATTACATTTAATTCAGATCAACTTTCAAAAATTGAAAAAAACATGACCTAATTTTCAAACTACTAATCCCATTATTACGAATGACAAAGTAATTTTTATTTATAAAAAACAATGTCAGAATAGCATTCAGGTCAAATTGTAAACTGTTATTAATTGCTTTTAATTTTTGCTTATTTTCTCTAGTTGCTGGGGATGCTTATTTGACCATCATCTTGTATTGCCAGTTGTTTGAATTAATCCGATCCAATCCTATCTTCATAAAAATAATTGTTTAAATAATATATATATATATATATATTATAAAAGGAAAGAAGTCTTAAAAGACTTTTTTATCCCTTATACAAATTTTGTGGACATTCTTTTATTAATTAATAAAGAAAAGAGATAAGAAAAAATCGTGTCTCCACATTATTATATTAATTAATAAAGAAAAAAAATAAGAAAGAATCAAATTTAAATTCAAATTAAATTCGGAATTAAACAAATTAAATTTAACAATTCATTATTTATTTAAATTTTTTAGTATGAAATCCGCAGACGAAAATCAAGCCGGATAGATAGCGGTTTTATTTCACATTCATGCTTGTAATAAACTTCTTGCTCGCCACGAAATTATAAGTCGGTTTTCTTCGCCTACAAAACCAGCAAGCCCTAACGTTTCACTGGACTGCTTCCTGTTTCTGCTACACCTCTCTTTATGTTTCTGTTGCTCCTCTCTTCACATAGGTATGCGGTTTTACTCCTTCTTTTTTACCCTACACACTTTCAGTGTTTGCTACTTTATATTTTCGTTATTTTGAGATTTTTGGCTATAAAAATCGTTTTTCTAAATTATGTTTTCCTGAATTAATGTGGAATTATTAATAGATAGAGAGTAAAATTAAATGGCACAGGCACTATGTATTTCTGTGAAAGATACCAAAGCATATTAAGAAGAAGTTGGTTTCAATTTCTATATATACCAACAACACAGGACCACATTTATTTTGCACAATCTAATATATTGTGTAGAGTATTTCTTCAACAACCATACTAAACACCCCTAAATGGTTGCTTTTATTATTATTTTTTACGTGTAGTTTTGCATGCCAATGCCCATTAGATATGGCTAGCTTTTACATGTCCTTAGAATATACGATTAACAAAAGAAGCTGTTTAGATTTATTTAAACACCCAACCCAACCTTAGTTTTGGAATATAAGGGTCATTTGGTCGAAAATTAATGCAAGAAATTCTACGTCAGTCAATTAGTTTTATCCTTGCAATTTATTTCAATGATTTTGTTGCTAGAACTACAAAAGTTGTTATATCTTTAAATTATGTTTTCCTGAATTTATGTTAGGGACTCACTTGAATTACTCAGAGGACTGCTTCATGTTTCTGCTGCTCCTCTCTTCATATAGGCATGCGGTTTTACTTCCTCTCTTTTTACCCTAAACACAATCTACAAGGTCATCTCTCATTCTCCCAAGAGACATAAGTGTTGCTGCTCGATTGCTATAACACGACATCAATGCTCTGAGCGTGCTTCTTGACGTTTCACTTTAAGAAATACAATTGATTCCTTGGGTATAACAATCTTCTGCTTGAGACAAATCCCCTTGTTTATATGCTTGGTTTCCCCTATAAAGAGAACAGAATGAACTCACATAATATTAAGCACAACACAACTAATTACTGCATATACGGACCAAATGTGAATTGGCAACACAACAACAACACATCTGAATCAATACATTCTATAATGGCATAATACAACATCTCAGGAAATTTTTTTGGGTTACAAACACTAAATTGGTAAAAGACAAATTTAATGTCGAACAAAAATAAAAATTTAGTAATACAATAAAACCATAAAAATTATATAAGATAATAACAATTACTATTTTTATGAGAAACAACACACTAAGTTTAGTTTTACTTAGGGTTAGGGTTAGGAAATAACATATACTATTCATATTACCTACCTATTGTATTATTCTAATTTATGGTTTCCTTTTTCTTACTATTTATAATGACTATTTTTGTCAGAAATCGGGATTGTGTAATGGCATGAGATTGATTGTCACGAGACTAGGAGATCAAGTCATTGAAGCAAAGATTCTATCAGTATCTAAGGCTGGAGAAAAAATGTTCATCCCCGGAATGACGTTGACACCATCTGATGCACGATTGCCTTTTAAATTTCAAAGAAACCAATTTCCACTAGCACCGTCATTTTCCATGACTATCAACAAAAGTCAAGGACAATCGCTTTCTCATGTAGGACTATTTCCTAGAAGACCCTTGTCCACGCATGGAACACTTTATGTAGCTCTATCGCGAGTGACAAAAAGAGATGGTTTGAAAATTCTGGTCTAAGATGATGATGGACAAGTCACAAATGAAGCTGCAAATGTAGTATATAAAGAGGTTTTCTATAATTTAATTTGATACACAATATAATATATTTTTTAGCATTAATATTTTCTAATTTAACTTTTATTTTAAAGAGAGCCATAATTTTGTCGTTTTAGACCTATTCGTGCAATGCACAGGTACTACACTAGTTAAACAATAAATTTTTGATAGTTGTAATTTATTACTAATTGTGGAAATATTGACATGTGTTTATATTTATGGTTTTCAAGTGGGGCCACAGTTTTAACTTAATACTACAATGTATGTTTATATGTAGAGAAATTATTAAGAATATTCATACTTTATAAATTATTTATAAATTCACCATCAAATTAAACTATTTACAAATAAATATTCCCTTTAATTCTATTTACATACCATGTCATCTACTTGTTTCTCCCATTTTTCTTTTGACTTTTTTCTTATTTTTCATTTATCTCTCAAGCCGTTTATTTTTTCTACATGTCGCTTTCGAGTTTTTTGTTCATCTTATTTTTATCTTCGAAATGACATCCACTGTGATATTCTCGATGTTTTAACCAGTAGACATCTAATAGATGTCCAATAGACATGTGATAGAAGTCTGGTAGACATATGGTAGATATTAGTTTTTTATAATTTTTTTTATGGAATCGTTATGTTAGTTTGTGTAAATCTTCAAATCAAACCACCAGCTAAACAGTGATGAATTAGTGGGGAAAACTAAACAAATAATAAGAAGAGAAGAGAATCGAGAAACGGTTTTCAGATCAAAAAAGAAACACAAGAACAGATCCAATAGAGAGAAAGTACAATATACAGATCATAAGAGAAAAAAAGGCTAATGAAAAAAATAGATTTCACACATTTACTAGACTTCTACCATATGTCTATTAGACTTCTATAACATGTCTACTAGACATCTACCACATGTCTATCACTTGACAAATTTTAAAAAAGTCACAGTGGATGTCATTTCGAAGATAAAAAAGAGACGAACAAAAAACTTTAAAGCGGCATGTTGAAAAAATAAACGGTTTGAGAGATAGATGGAAAAAAAAAGAAATTTAAAAAAAACTCAAGAACAGTAACATGGGAAGGGGGGGACCGTATATTTAAAAAAATTTGTCTCTTAATACAAATTATTTTATAAAGAGGGTATTTTTTGTAAGTGTCCCTTATATCTAAAGTTTTCAAGCGGGCCCACAGTTTTAACTTAATACTACAATGTGTGTGAGCACGTTAGAATTTTACAAAATATAATGATATAAATAGTATCTAGTTAAAATTACGTAAACCTTACAATATATATCCATTGATGCATTGAGATATTAATAATGTATCATCCGGTTCAACCGATAAAATTATGTACTCAGACTCGGTTCTAATATTTTTAAGTTCTTAAGCAATTGGACGTACCATACTTATCAAAACGGTACTTTCTTCCCTTCCCATTTATTTAATGTCAATCTTCTACATGCCTTGATCTGTATCTTCTTCACTAAATCAATTAATGCGCAATTTTTTGTGGCGAGGCGACTCTTCGATCAATGGCATATGCAAAGTAAGCTGGGTTACGATCAATTTACCATATCACCTTGGGGGATTGGCAATTCAGAATCTAAATCTTGTTAACTCCAGCCTACTCTTTAAATGGATTTGGAAAATGGGAGACCGCAATGATGACTCCTTGTGGTCAATGTACTGTGTTCGGTGTTACGGGATTAGTTCGTGGCATGAAATGACTCTTCTCGACTCCAAGCTTGTCTCTCCATTATGGCGTGGAATTATAAAATGCTGCTTTAAAAATGAGAGAATTTGGTCCTTCTTCTCATCACAGGTGCGTGTTCAAGTGAGAGATAGTCAAAACGGGTTGTTCTGGCACGATAACTGGACCTCGAACACTCCAATCAAATCACTCTTCCCCGACTTATTTGCGATTTGCAATAGGAAATTCTCAACCATTTTCGAAGGGTGTAGTCATATTTTTTCCAATCATTCCCAAACCCGCCCCTTTTGGAAAAGAAGCCTCCGCATTACGAACCAACAACGATGCAATGAACTGAAAACCTGGATATCAATTTCATGCCCAACGCTCTTCCAAGACCAGGAAACCGTAAACAGCCCCACCTTCTTCCTGAGAAGAGATTGCTTCCTATGGGACATTGGAGTTCGGAAAAAATATTCAGCAGCGTCCTTTTATCACGGATATTATCAACAACGATTATGGCCGAATCCATTGAGAGACTTTACACTCATTTGGTCCTCCCACATGCTCCCCAAGATAAAATTTTTTGGCTGGTTGGTCTTTCACAATAGGTTACCGACACGTGAGTTCCTTTTCCAGAGGGGATATCGTATGTTAACTAGCGCCGGTTGTCCGTTCTGTCCACTACCTGAATCTTTGGAACGTAGCCTCTTTTTATGTCACGCGAATTATCAGATTTGGAGAGATGCATTCCGGTGGCTGGATATTCAGGTTGTGATGCCGAATGATAGTTACAACTTCCTTCTGTTATGGTACACATTCTTCAAACCTGGAATCTCCCGTGAATTTGGTAGGTCTCTCTGGTTCATTATATCATGGAATCTCTGGAAGCGCCGCAACAAGAAGATTTTTTGAGATGAAACTGACGATGGGGATATTTTAATTGCGAGTATCAATTTTTGTTGGTTTCTTTTTCATTCCTATAAGCGGAATGTTAGCCTTTCGGTTTCTGATTTGTTTACGAACCCGAGGATTCTTATTATGTAACTTTGATGTACTTTTGGTTCTTGTTTCGAGAACTATTATTAATAAAAGCGGGGTGGGTGTTTTGTAGGTAAGTAGAGGAACCAACCTAGTTGGGTACTCTGCCCCAAAATTTTCACCCACTCCAATCTTTTAGCCGTTGGAGAGATACACTGTCTCTCCAAGGGTTTTTCAAAAAAAAAAAGTTCTTAAGCAAAGTAATATGGGGAAAAAATATACTGGACCATTTTAATAATTTTTAAAATTTATTGTTTATCGTTTTCACAATTCCAGTCCGGGTAAAGTTAAGGCCATAGATCTTCTAAGAACCGTTTTTTTCAATAATCAGACTTTCCACATCATGGGTTCAACTAACCAGTTTTTACTTTTTACTACTAGAACGAACACTATGAGCTCTAAATATCAAACAAAATATAATTGGAAAACAAATTGAAGCGATAATTAACTATGCATAAATGTTAGAGAAAAATGGTACTAAAAAATTAAATGAGGTAACAATTAAAATTAAATTATTCTATTACATTATATTATGGTCAATTGGAAAAAAAAATTAGAGGCTTATTTTGAAAAACAGCAACAAATTTATTTTTATTTCATACACACATATATATATATATATATATATATATATATATATATATATATATATATATATATAAACAAAAAAAGGGCCCCTTTTGGTTATGAGCTCTCGGTGGTGGCACACATTGCACGCCATCCAGAGTCAGCCCTGTGTACCGTCAATAACTCCGCTACAGTAGGATAAAAATAGTGGTACATAAAACACAAGTAGAATTGATTTAAAATAAAAAAAATCGGAAAAATGATAGTTGAAAATACATTCATAGAACAAAAACGTATTGATATGTAATGGAAGAAGTATATATATTATATCTATATTACAACATATATTAATGTTAATGTATTTTTACATGTCATTGTTTTAAGAAATTAATATTCCGATAAAATAACTGGTAAAATCTCGGCTAAACTAGTACTAATGCTTAAAGGTTGTTTAACCATTTTGATGTCCGGTACGGTTGTAGTAAGAATACTCTGAGGTACTAAATAAACAAAGTAATGTACAAGATTCCACCTGCCAATGAGACAAATATTTCCACTTATAAGAAGAACTGAAGACACTTCCTACATCAAATTAACTTTCCTTTTCTGTCTGAATATTGCTTCCCTCTAAAGAAGAAGAATTAATGGGGAAAAATAACACAGAAATCCCACTTCTGGGGGTTGATTTTTCTGCTGATAAGAAGAAGAAATCTTGGATTGGAAAACTTGTGTTGGTTTTTCTTGCATTCTTGGCAATTTCAAGTTAGTTCCTCATTTCCTTTCTCTCATTTTTGGGATTTTATATCATGCTCTAGGAGCATGCTCCCTACTCACCTGTATGAGTGACAAGTGTCCCAAAAATAAATAAAATAATAAAAAGTAATAGCATAAATTAATTTTTGGGACACTTTTATACAATGGAGTAGGGAGCACGCTTCCGGAGCATGATATAAAACCCCCTCTTTTTTTATGTTTTTATTTAAAAATCAAGTAATAAAATTTTTGGGGTTCTCCAATTCAGAAACTGGGTAGTTTCCAAGTTGTTGAATTTTTTACAGTGGGATATAAATCTACTGTTAAATTGGGTTTATGGCTACTTATTTCTCCAAGAAGAGTTTAGAATTTTAGCTTTTATTTTGGAAGATTAAAGTCTTCAAAGTCATAAGATTAAGGGCATGTTTAAATCGTAAAGTTCTTATAGAACAACATTTTTTTGCATTGGACAAAGATTTTGGCTCGTAATACTACTTAATTAAGGCGTGCTTGCTATTGATTTCCCAACGTCAAAATCTACTGTCATAAGGTATAAGAAAAGCTTGAAAATAGAGTTTTTCGGGACAACCTGAAAAAGAAATCCCGAACTGCCAGGGCCGTCTCGGAGATTTATGGGGCCCTGAGCAAAAAATAAAAAATTGGCCCCTTTGGGTTCGATGTTGTCTTTTGAAAGTTCTTATTACGCGAGTATTTTTTGAATCAAATTTCAATTATATTTTCACAATAAATTTTATCTGATATTGTTGATATTTTTTTATATACGTATACAATATCTTTAAAATTCATTTGATAATATATCTTAAATAATATTCGGTACCAAATATCTAAAATATATGTTGAAAATATTATACTACTATTTTTTTTTGAAATAAAAATATTTATCAAATTTTTATATTGAATATGTGACACTAACTTAAAAAAATGAAAGAAAATTGAAAATCAAAATTGATTTCTAGTACCTTTTTTAAAAATATTTACCAGTATTTTCATTGAGATAATCTTATTTGAGACTTAGTCATAGTTAAGGCTCCTCACCTCTCCCAACAAGTGTATTTAATAGGATTCGAATCTTGTTCTACTCCAATTTGCTCAGCCTGCGTTGCCAACTGAGCTACACTTTGTTAGTAAAAAAAGGTTACCTTTAAACTGATACAAAATTGAAACAAAATTTAGTTAGATAGATGTTACATTATTACTTATAAACACTAAAACAATACATACTTGAAATTCTTGTTAATTATTTTTACTTTTTTTTGTTGTCCATTTAGTTCACTGGAGCTTTGCTCCGACTACATCCAGATCCGACCCGAGTCTCGCACCTGGCTGTGGTGGGTGAGTCTCCAAATAAGTGTTTTCTGCATTCACTAGAACTCGAGCTCGAGACCTTGCTTAAGCAATACCAAGTCGCTTACCACTTGGACCAACTCTAATTTGTCTAATTATTTTTACTTTGAAACACCTAACCCACAGGTCCCAGGATCGAAACCTGGAGGAATCGGTTACTACATAAGAGGTCAAGAGTTGAAATCCTAAAGTGGCAAAGGCTTAGTCTAGTGGTTGAGCCTTGAAGCTGTGATCCAAGAGGTCACAAGTTAGAGTCCACACTCGGGCCGGGTGGGATAAAGTTTTCCTTTGTTATTATTATAAGCCCATACGAGGCATATTTAGAAGAAAAAAAAACTTTGAAACACCTAAAGATAGCAATTTTATTTGAAAAACCTAAAGATAGCGATTTTATAAATATAATGTTTCTATTAAAAAAAATACTATAATAACATTGATCATACTAATTAACTTACAAAGTTAATTCTTTAGGTTTGACTATTATTTGATATTAACCTTTTTAAATGAAATTTACATTGATAAATAAATTTTTTAATGCAAATAAATATAATTAAAATATAATTTTTATTATTGAAAAGAAATAAACTATATTTTTAAAGAGAAAAAAGAGTTGAGTTGAAAAGACTATTATTTGATATTCACCTTTTTTAACATTGATAAATAAATTTTTTAATGTAAATAATTACTAATATAATTTTTTATTATGGAAAAAAAACTATATTTTTTAAAAGAAAAAAGAGTTGAATTGAAAAAGGTGTATAGGAGGAATCGATCCTTGTACCTCAGACAAGTGAACACGCGCTCATACCACGTCAACAATATATATATATATATATATATATATATATATATATATATATATATATATATTTTCTTCTTCTACTCGTACTATACCTGAACTAAAATTTGAGGCCCTCCAAAACTTGGAGCCCTGAGCGGTCCCTCCACTCGCTCCCCCTAATGGCCGGCCTTGCGAACTGGTCATAAATGGAGCAAAACTATTCAAAAAGACTTGTGATTGTTTAATTTTGATGAGTATATTAGATAAAGGTCACATATGTAAATTTGTTGTTGTTGACAAGTTTAAAAAAATGCTAACCAAAAGGGTTTAATCTTCAGTTGTAGGCCTAATATATGGAGGGGATTTATATTTATGGAAGCAAAGAGGTTTTAAGGAGAGGATTGAAAATGATGATGCTGAAATTGTGGAGTCCGAGGTAGGTGTTGTTGCAGCTGATGACCGACGATGCTCGAAAATTGGGGCGGAAATACTACGAGATGGAGGGCATGCAGTCGATGCAGCAGTTGCGACAGCATTGTGTATCGGTGTTGTTAATCCCATGGCGAGTGGAATAGGGGGCGGCGCTTTTATGGTTGTCAAGTCTTCTTCTGATCTTAAAGGTCAAGCTTTCAATATGAGAGAAACGGCTCCTCTAGCCGCTTCAAAGGTTCATACTTCTCTATTTCTGTTGAGTTCTTTTTTAACTCAAGGCATAATGCATCAAGACCTCTCTTAATTTGGCTCTAAACGCTCATTTGCACTATGAACTTTCTATTGTTCTAAATAACCACTGAGCTTGTTTAGAGTGCACCTCTGAACCACTGAATGGCACATGTCACCTTCTGGTTGGAGAGAAAAAAATCAGAAAAATGACACATTTGAAAAGTCAACGTAACCAGAAGCTGACAAGCGGTGTTCATGAGGCAAACTGGTGATTTTTTTTGTAAGTACAAGGGGGTAATTGGAACTTTAAAAAGTTTAGAGGGAAAATGGGTGTTTAGGACCAAGTTGAGGGGTTCCGATGAATTAAGCCTTAATTTACTTGTTTTATTTTGTTTATTGAATCAAGTTCTTGTAATGAATGAATTTGAGTTCTTTTTGCAATTTTCTTAAATGTAATGTAATTGTAAAAAGCAGAATATGTATGAAAACAACATTGATGACAAGTATTCGGGGCCACTCGCGATCGCAGTTCCAGGCGAGATCGCGGGCCTTCATGAAGCTTGGTTACAACACGGCCACTTACCTTGGAAAAAATTATTCCAACCCGCCATAAAACTCGCAAAAGACGGCTTCATTATCCTCCCTTATCTTGGGCAAGTTATAGCTGAATATACCGAAAAAATCATCAACGACCCTGGATTACGGGCTGTATTTGCACCGAATGGTAAGTTGTTACAAACTGGGGATACATGCTACAATGTAGAACTAGCCAATAGTCTCGAGTCAATCGCCGAACAAGGGCCACAAGCCTTCTATAATGGCACACTAGGCGAAAATTTAATTGAAGATGTTAGAAAAGCCGGTGGGTTGTTAACAATGGATGATCTTAAGAATTACAAAGTGGATATAACTAAAGCCACGACTGCCGATGTTATGGGTTATACCATTTATGGAATGCCGCCCCCTTCAACAGGGACACTCGGGTTAGCAATGATGGGCGATTTTGTCTTTTTCCTCTTCAGTTTTCGGTAGTTTTTTTTTTGTTATGTTTTGTAGGGTCTAATGGTCATGTAAATCAGGTTCTAAACATATTGGATAGCTATGGAACTCAAGATGCTGTAAAGGGCGATCTCGGTTTGCATCGGTTAATTGAAGCGTTGAAGCACATGTTCGCTATTCGAATGAACTTGGGCGACCCAGAATTTGTAGACATAAAGACTTATATTACCCAAATGCTTTCCCCTTCTTTTGCTGCTCAAATTCGACGAAAAATAGTCGATAACACTACATTTCCTCCCGAGTATTACATGGGCAGGTATTAAGTAAGCGATTTAAACAAAAATTTAGCGCATAGTCATCATAGACTCGTAATTATCTAAAGCTATTAGTTAATAATCTACAGATGGAGTCAGCTTAGAGATCAGGGAACTAGCCATTTCTGTATTGTTGATGCTGATCGAAATGTTGTATCAATGACAACAACGATAAATAACAAATTTGGGGCTGGAATTCTCTCTCGTTCTACAGGCATTGTGCTCAATAACCAGATGGGCGATTTCTCTGCACCTACTGAAATTACCCCCGACATGCTTCCCCCAGCTCCCGCAAATTATATCGAACCCAAGAAGAGACCTTTATCTTCTATGTCCCCTATAATTATCACCAAGGTATGACTTTTACTGTTTTTCGGTGTATTTTTTACCAACTGTAAGATATAGGACGTTAATTTGTGACTTTGTTCTATGATCGGTGCAGGACGATCAGCTGGTAGGGGTTTTAGGCGGAAGTGGAGGAATGCTCATCATTCCAGCAGTAGCACAAGTTTTTGTTAACCATTTTGTGTTAGGGATTGAAGCTTTAACTGCAGTTCAAAGGGCAAAGATCTACCACAGGGTAATTTATATTGTATATTTTATTTACCGTTTAAACTATTAAACTACGAAGAGACTGTTGACTCGTCCTTTTTTTTCTGTGCAGTTAATCCAGAACGCTGTAATGTATGAGAACTTGACTCTTATTGATGGCGAGCACATCGAACTTACCGAGGAAACAAAGACGTCATTGAGGGGAAAGGGGCACGAATTGAAAGCAATGCTAGACTACGCTGTTGTGCAGCTTGTCGTTCAAAACCTTGAAAACCTAATCGTCAAGGACAGAGAAAACGGGAGAGATTCTTATGGGAACCAAATTTTGCATGGAATGCTTACTGCAGTAAGTGATCCTAGAATGGATGGGAGACCAGCTGCTGTATAAATACAGCTTGTGAAAGGAGAGATATTAGCAGAATGATAGAATCCACACGTTAGTGTGTGTAAATGTATGCAAAACTACTGTAGTAAAAATCTTTGTATTTGTACCACGATTTTAAAAATCCCCGACTATTCCTGCCTAGGCCTCGCCTAGGCGCTATTTTAGGACCTGTTGCCCGACTTTTCATTCCTATGGCGCTATCAGGCGCTCGGCCGATTCATTGCCCCCTGCGCACCGCCTAGTCCGATTTATTGCCGCTTAGGCACCGCCTAATCCATTTTTTTCCGCCTAGGAGATGCCTAAATTTGATTTTTATGATACCAATATTAATAATAATCATAGTTTACCATCAAAAAGTAGTTTAGTTGGTAAAACTAAAATATATTAAAGTGTTTACACAATAAAGTTGTCATTTTGAGTCTCAAACCAAGAAACAATATACTCTGTGCCACAAATATGAAAGTCCCTACCATTCAACTAGCACATAGTGATTTTTAAAACATGATGTAAATTACGTTTTTGATATTTTATATTATTATAATTTATTTTTTATTTGAATTTATATTTTTATATATCAATAAATATTTTAAAAAATAAAAAATATTAAAATCCTTCTAGATCCCGCCTAGGTTTAGCATAGGCCCCGCCTAGGTGTTTTGAAGCACTAACTGCCCGATTAACGCCTAGCGCTTTTTAAAACATTGACTTGTACACATTTGACATGTAAATTAAAAGAGAAAGATTCATCATATAACATATGTATAAGTGTTCGATGAACGAAGTTCAGTTATACAGCCTAAATTTGGACTTAAATACTTTTTTGGGTCTCTTTTGGTGTCTGGCTTATTGAAAATTGCCTTATTAGTGCCTAACGCATATTTGGTACTTCATGTATTCAATATTTGCATAGCTGGTGCATGCCCTATCAAATTTTAGTACATTAAGTTCCCATCTAACAATAAAACACTAAAAACATGAATTACGTTCAACATCATTTAGAGCATGAATATCTATGCATAGAATTGTCTGACCCTCAATGATCTTTAAAGTTATCGCACTAAAATTTGACAGCGAGGTATCAAATAGGCGAAAAGTGAATACGTCGGATACCAAATAGGCAATTCAAATAAGTCAAACACTAAAAGAGCAATTGAGTTATACAACATGACCCAAAAAGGTATTTGTGTCCCTAAATTTGCGAAATATGTAAACCAAAATCACAAGTTCTTCATTTACCAAAGGAAGAATTTTTATGCATTTCTGAACTTAGTGTATAGAAGGCAAGAGCATGAATAAAACCACAAATTCATGCGAAATACACTTATTGATTTACTCTACAATCAATTTTTTTATGACGTTTTATCCATGAGCGGTATAGGGGCCAGGATATTAGCTTTGCTTGTTTCAACAACGCAGCCATTCATGACCATCTCCTCTAGCTTTTCTAAATGGAACATGATGTCTAACTCACACTTAAGGAAAGAAATAGACATTTCAAAGTTGAATCAAATACTGAGCTAATATTGTGTTCAAAACATAAGGAATTCGGATTCACAGGCAAGAATCCAGAAAAAATAAGATGTACCACATTGCCGAAATGCCGGTCCATGGCTTCAACTAAGAGATGTATGAATTCAAGAATCGCAAGCTCGTTCTGTAAAAAGCAACAGAAAAAAATTAAATACTATTTAAGCTCAAGTTCAAGATAAGCATAAAGAACCTAGCAGGACTAGTAAACCATAAACCAAAAATTAAGGCCAACCACATCCTAAATCCCCTGAATTTTTATGGATTTCAGAATCAACACTGAAAACACATTGAGTACATATCTTTCCACTTTAATAAATTAGCTCCAAACTTAACAATCAATATAAATTTTGTGAAAGTAGAAGACTTTTAAGTTGAGTGGCGGTATTTGAATCCTACTTCAAATGCATCCATTCTATAACTATAAATGAAAATCAAATCTTTGATTTAGTCTAACATGTCTGCAAAAATTATGTTTCATGCCAATTAACTGATACTACATCCCACACAGTACAAAAGTGTCAAGTTTGAGGTTAACAACAACAACAACATTGCGCCAATGCCTAACAAGGCTACCACACAAGCGGGGTAAGAGGGGGGGGGGGTGTACGCAGCCTTACCCCTGTAATTACAGAGAAGCGTTTCCAATTGACCTGAAATGGAGTTGCAACAACTATCCGTGACATCACAATAAAAGAAGCTCAGACAGTTTAATGAGTTGAAAAAAATTTGGTGAGATGGCTAGTTGAAATGTATGCTAAAGCTCACGGTGTCGAGAACATGTGTTGCCATAAGTTTATAGCTGGAGTCATCCAATTGCTCTGAAGATTGACACACATATAAGAACTCTCCCTAGTAATTCGCAACATATGGAACTATAATTGCCAACAGGATTAATGTTTTCAATGCAAACATTAGTGGAAGAAAGTATAGGCCTCTAAAACACAAGCATTTAAGAATAAGTGATCAAAATTAACAATTACAAAGATAATATTTGCCATTCGAGAGCATGGCGTTCTTCAAGGGTGAGACATTCGTGGTATTGAGCTAATCGAGTTTGGCTCTGCTTGTTTACCACTAAAATGAATCTAATCTTCTTCTTCTTCTTCTTCTTCTTCTTCTTCTTCTTCTTCTTCTTCTTCTTCTGCTTCGTCGTCGTCGACAATGAAGGCGGACTTTTTGTTGTGCATTTGTAGGTGATTCGATCTAACCGAGAGGAAAGTCTTGTTAAATGAACAAAAGTTTATTATGTTTTTAACCCTTCGGCCTTTTTTTGGCTAATAGTTCGTTAAATTACGAACTGTTATAGTATGATATATTTTTCTTACAAGTTCTTATTTGGATAGATAGTATGGTATGATATGGTTTTCTAAAATTTTTAGTATAATTTAAAAGAGAACCATGGTGTATAAGCAATTTTATAATCTTGTAACAATTTCGATAATGGAATCTAAATCAACTGTAATGCCATAAACTATAATCGGGACAAGCCCCAAGATCGACTTATCTAGAATTGATTGATAAATATAAACTATTAGGCGGAAGCATACCTCAATACATGTAATAACACTACACCAAATTAGTTAATACGTGAGAACAATTTACTTATATCAAAATTGTTGTCACGAAAAGTCAATTATTTGTTACAATAAATTTTTATCGTCACAAATATTAGTTTTTTTGAAATTTTGATGTAAAATTGTCACATATAAGAGATGTTTTGTGACAACTTTTTAAGATTGTAAAATATTTTTCCGTTACAACTAAAGTAGTAACCTATAATTTAGAATTTGTTATAATAAAAATTTTACTGTCACACAAAATATTTGTGTGACAACATAAAAAACTTGTTACAAATATTTTATTTATTTATGACGATAAATTAAATTTGAAACAAAAAATACTTCAGTTTCAAGTCTAAGTTGTAACAAAAAATAGTCAATATGTGATTATAACTTTTTATTGTCATAGAAGCAATATATGTTACAACATAAACAGTTAGCCTAATGCATGTCTAGCTACCTAAACTTGTCCCAAAAAAAATACTGCCCCCCTGAATTTTTAAAGTGATCCCGTAGCTCCCTCGACTTTTGAAAAGTACTCCACTTTACTCCTTGAATGCCACATGTCAGATTCTGATTTGAGAGAAAAAATCAGAAAAATGACATATTTGAAAAGTCAAACCCATCAGAAGCTGACACGTGGTGTCTAGGGAGCTGACTGGTGCACTTTTTGAAAGTTGTGGGAGCTAAGGGGTCACTTTGAAAGTTCACGGGGGCAGTAGATTTTTTGGGACAAGTTCAGGTAGCTGAAGATACATGAAGCCTAAAAAGTTATTATTCTTTATTAATGACATTATATTTCTAAAAATAAAATTATTATTCTTTTTTTCCTTAGCACGCAATTGGTCTACAACCAACTACACTGTTTTTTTAAAGGTTACCTAGAGAGAGGAAAAAGGCAAGAGGAACAACACCCCATCACCATTAAAAGCCCTCCCCTAGGCTCATTTTATTAAAAAAGAAAAAAGAAAAAATACAAGAAAAGAGAATAAAAAAACATTCAGCCATTACAGTAAACAATAATCTATCAACTATGGAGTAAATTTTGATGGAGGTTTACGCTCCCGTTTAGATAGCTGCTTGCGCTCCCGTTCAGCTTGCTCCCGCTCTTGCTTAGCTCCTTCTTTTGCAGCAGCCAAAACGCTTGGTTTCCTTGGCAGTTGGATATTGTCCCCCTCCTCTATCTCACACCGATAACTATCATTGTAGGTGGTGAATGAAAAACTTTGCCTAACAGGCGTCGACTGCTTGGCTTTCATTTTTTGCCTCTTCTCATTCTGCAGAATCCGCTTAAGAGCTCGGGACACCTTTCTCTGGTTGTGAGTAATCCGATTCTAAGCCCTCTTGAACAACCTCATCCGAGGCATTCTTGGAATGATTGGAATCATCTTAAACTTCCATAATATGTGTGTCAATCGGCTTTTGAACTTTAGTTTCCTTATCTCCGAGCTCTAAGTTAACTATTTCCAAAGAATTAGCGGAGATAGAATTTCCTAGCTCCTTATCAAACACCTCATCAATCACCATAATAGCCACAGCCTCAATCGCCTCGGTAACCAATGCCTCAATCTCATCACTATTGCCTGTTGGTTCCAAAGGCTCTAAGTTTGGTCGCTCCTTCCCAACCTATCTCTGAACAACATGCTGATTTTTCTCAGGCCTTTTTCTTCGTAAATTATTGAACCTGTGGCTTTTGCACCACGTTGTGCCTGCAATCAACTGCGGAATGTCCAATTGACTTGCAAAAGGAGCATAGTTCTCCTATTTAGTATTCACCCAAAAAATATTTTCTACAATATCAACACAGACCTGATCCACAATAGGTGTTGAGAGATCTATATCAACCAGAATTCACATGTAATGGCCAAATTCTCCTTCAATAGTGTTGCGATCAAAGCGAATAGGAACTCTGATCCCTTGTGCAACACTGGAAAGAAGCCTGTGATCTAAAAATTCCTAAGGTAAATTGAGAAAACGAATCCAAACCTGAGCATTAGTTTGCTTATGCAAAGTAGGGTCAAAAACTGCTTTCCAAACTGAGAATCTCATAATTCTTGGTTTTAGATTCAGACTACCGGTGGCCTAAATTTTTTGTAAAGCCTCTGCCGATGGCGTAATGATGTGGTAAAAACCCTTTCCCGAAGATATCAGCTTCCAATCCATGTTTCTATTCCATATAGAATTTAATTTTTGTTTGATATCAGCATGTTCCCATGGCTTCTCGCCCTTCGTTAGAGTCAATCTTCTGATGACAGAATGATGGCATGAAGAGATGCGGTCCTTGTAAAATTCTGTCAATATTTTCACCGCCTTGTAACCGTTGCCGGCATCGGAGATTATGGCTCTAACTTTCTGATCTGATGTTGATAAACTGCCATGGCTTAATAAATCAGCAGCCGAATCTTTAAGAACTACCGCATAGGAAGATTTTTCATTCAAAACCCTAGGGTTTGAATCTTTAGGAGGACAAGAGCTTCCCTTGATTGAGGTGTCTTTTACTGTTGGTGTAACTGATGAAAGGATTTCTGAAAAGAGCAGCGAGTCATGAAAGGGAAAATCACCGGCGACCATGATTGATGGCGGCCAGAGATTCTGGTGAGTAGGCTAGGGTTTTGCCATCCTCCAAGATTGAAACATTAATGTAAATTTTCTAATTCATCTATGTCTATCATTCTTTATTTCATATAAAATTATTTTATAATTAATTATTAAAAAATAAAATTAAAACCTAGTTATATATACCCATCAATATAACAAAAAAATATATAAATTTTTTGAGTAAAAGCTGAGCTCGGGAAATATCGGCTCAATTTACTGAAATGGAAAAAAAGCAACAAAAAAGAAAAGAAAAATAAAAACATCTCTAGGATGTTAACAAAGCCAATTGCAATCTAGTGTAATAATAATGAACTAAAGAACCCACTCACAATAGAGTGTGATCATGATGATCTAAAGATCCTTAGCAGCAACTAAATTGAAGCCAGCATGATAAGATACGATAGGAAATTCCCCGTGATGTAACAAAGTCAATCCTAGCGAAGGCTGAGATGATGAGGCCTAACGGCAGCGATGATGACAACCTCATCATCAAAACCACTTCAAGGGAAAGATCTTGAAGTAGTACTGTCCAATGAAGAACCAAAGCTCAATAAGGCTGAAACTGCCCAACTCAAGCGAGGGGCTACAACCAAAGAAATCGCGACTGTAAGGTTCGCAATCACTATAATCCGAGAGATCACCGCAGGTAAGGGCTATCCCTTTGGCGAACAGTCGGCCAAAAAACTGATGAAAGAAAGCATGTAGATGAGGGGTGCCTGTCTCCTTGAAGGACTGCATGAAAAAATGTCGGTAAATAGAGAAAAACCTGAGCGGCTTAGCCGTCTCCTCTTTAACGATCAAGGAGGAGATGCAAAAAGAACCGTCTATTATTGAAAACTAGTCACAGATGGAAGAGCAGCAATCCCCATAATGAACTGCCGATCAAAATCGGTGAAAGAAGGCATATGGGCGGCTAGGCTTAAAAAGAGAACCTTAGCCACCTCTTCTCCTAGATCTCTTCTTAAATATCACAAATTTGAAGCTTTGTTTTTTTTTGAAGAATTATGGATTTTGAAGAGGCTAGGTATTGAACTTAGGATCTCCCACCACTATATTAAGTGGTGCGCCAATTGAGCTACACCAAATTGGTTACAAATATATAAATATAAACCTTGTACACATATATATAAACATTCTTTTATTAATTGATACTTAGGCCCAGTTCTTTTGGACTACAATTCAATATAGTTAGTTTAGTTCAGTCAACTTCAGTTCAGTTCAGTTCAGCGATGCATAGTTATAAATTTACCCTAAAATAAATTCTGTTCATTTCAGCTCACTCCAGTTTAGTTCAGCTAACTTCAATTCAGTTCAGCTTTTCGAAGTAATACAAGGCCTTGTTATTGTATTTGACAATATTATTTTTCAATATTATCCCATTTATTTAAATTTTTTTTGAACTCAAATAACTCATTTCCATTCAAATTGTGAAAGTAGAAACGATAACCATAGAAAATTCATTACCGTAAAACTCTAAATACTCAAAAGATAACGAAAACAACACAAACTCAAGCTGTGAGAATTAATTTAAATTAATTACTTAAAAAGTAGAATTAAAACCTATTGTATAAACCTATCACTCTTACTCTCTCTACATTATCCTCCTAAATCCCTTCACACCCGACTCTTCCAATCTGAGTCGATGCCTTTGCTCTCCCTTCTGCATACCTCCCTCAAACCCTCTCGTCATTTCATTCAGGTAGAGTTGCATTTCCAAGTTTCCAATCGCTTCTTGCTTAGCTATAAGGCGTCCCCAATACCCTTGCCGGCATCAGCTCTTCTCTTCCGCCATCTATCAATCTTCGCCTATGCTAGGCATCAATCGCACCTCGTCCTTGTGGTCTACTCACCAGGCCACCTCGCTAACTCTCAAGTTTCTTCCTTTTTCTTGTTGGAAGTGGCTTTTACGCTTGCTATCTCTTAACTTCTCTCTGCCCTCGCTTTAAAGGCCATAACTATATCGGGTCATTCTCGTCTTCCATTTCCAAATGATTTGATCTATGAATTCTTGTTCATCTTTTTCTTTCATTTAATATTCAGATCAACAATTACTGTACTTGAAAATCTCTAATTTTAGTTAATGTTCTGTATCTCGAATTTGTTGAGTTTTATGTTTGGGAATCTGTTTCTTCTTTTTTGTTTTCATTCAAAAGTTTTGAATTAATGTTGTGATCGATGATTACTTAATTTTGAAAACCCCTAATTTGAATCTAGTTTAAGATAATTTTACAAATCTTGATTTTGATGAGTTTTATTGTTTGGGAATTGGGGGATTCAAATTTACAGTGAATCCAAGGCAACGAATTAGACAACACAATGGAGAAATAAGACGTGATTCTGTTAGAACAAGGAAACGGCGGCCATGGGAAATGGTCTTCAAGTCTCTCTCTCCTTTGTTAAATTAATAAACTTAATTTAATAAATAAAAGGAATAATGCATATATAGAAATATGGTTGGACAACAAATTAGGAATTATGTGATTATAATAAGCATTGTTGGCACAATATTGGCCTAGTTAGAATGAGCATTGTTGGCACAATATTGGCCTAGTTAGAATGAGCATTGTTGGCACAATACTAGCCTAGTTAGAATGAGCATTGTTGGCACAGTATTGGCCAAGTTTGCTTTGGCTCCTTACACTATAAATAGAGAGCAAAGGATGTATCAATTCATAGCATAAAAAGTAGAGTGAAAAAGATATAGAGAGTGTGAGAAAAATAGAGAGAAAAGTGAGCATTGGCTTTGTAGTGCCTTGTATAAATAGAAGTGTAATGTTGTTTGAGTTTTATAACAATTGTCTTTGTGTGATTAGAGTTGTTAGTTATCATCTTTACTCCAACAAAGTGGTACTAGAGCCATTTCGTATCCAATCCTCTTCCCAAAAATCCCTGAGTAAAAAAGTCGAGTTAAAAGAGTTTCAGATGCAGCCTAAAAAGTGTTGCAATAGGCGATCAGAATTGTTGTGAAAACTGTAGAAAGTGTCGCAGTTTGCATAAAGTGTCGCTAATACTCAAAAAACGTTGCAATAGCCTCTTTACTTCCTGTTTGGAAAATTTTTAAGTTCATCTAAAATTGTAAGGAAATATTTTCCCTTGCTGTTCTCCTTGCAAAATCTGTCTTAAGGCTAAGCGATGCACCAAAGTGTTGCAATAGACTCAAAAGAGTTGCAATAGCCCCTGTACGCTTTGAAACAAATTTTCCTCTACAGAAATGAATCTCAACGGTGTTTCCTTCATTTTCCCTCAACTTACAAAAGCCAATTACAAAAATTGGTGTATCAAGATGAAAGCCATTCTAGGATCCCAAGATGTTTGGGATATTGTTAAAAAAGGCTACGAAGTCCCAACTGCAGATGCACAACTCTCTTAAGCAGAAAAAGACAGTTTACATAAGAGTCATCGTAATGACCAGAAGGCTCTTAGTATCATCCATCAAGGGTTAGAAGATGTTATGTTTGAGAAGGTGGCAGAAGCGACCACCTCCAAGCAACCTTGGGACATACTACGAGTTTCTTTTCAAGGAGAGGAGAAAGCACAAAAAGTTCAGCTTTAAATGTTGAGAGGAGAATTCGAGATGCTGAAGAGGAAGGAAATAGAAGCAGTTGTGGATTATTCCTCATGAGTAAAATCTGTCGTCAATCAAATGCGACAATATGGAGAAAAAATCGAGGAATCAAGAACTGTAGAAAAACTTCTACGATCACTACTACTGAAGTTTGACTATATAGAGTGGCCACAGAAGAGTCGCGAGAAACAAGTGCAATGACCGTTGATGAACTTGTTGGCTCATTACAAGCACATGAGGAAAGACTCAATAGATAGAAAGATGAGTCTATTGAATAAGACTTGGAGGCAAAGGCTTCGTTAAAAGTAGGTGAAAATAGCTGAGCTGCTAGTCGTTTCAGTCTAAGATGCGGTAAAGGTCGTGGAGGAAATGGAAGAGGAAGAGGACGTTGCCAAAATCAACAACATGGGAGAGATGAAAATGATGGAATCAACCAGTCCACAAGAGGTAGAAGTCGTGGACCTGGACGAGGAAGAGGAAGAGGAAACTGGAGGCAGAATGATGGATGTGATAAATCCAATGTCCAATGCTTCAATTGCTCCAAATTTAGCCACTATAGAGCAGAATATCGGAGCCCACTAAAGTAAATAGAGGAAATGGCGAACAACATTCAAGAAGAGGATGTAACCAACATGGTATTACTAACCCGAGAAGGTGAATTCAGTCAAGAAAACAACATATGGTATCCTGACAATTGTGCAAGTAACCATATGTGTGGAGACAAGAAGATGTTCGTAGAGCTGGACCAATTGTTCAGTGGAAATGTTGTTTTTGGGGATTCCTCAAAGGTTCCTATTCGAGGAAAAGGAACAATTCTTATTCATTTAAAGAATGGAGAGCACCAATTCATCAACAATGTGTATTATGTTTCAAACATGAAAAGCAACATTTTAAGTTTGGGACAGTTGTTGGAGAAAAATTACCAAGTTCACATTATGAACTTAAAGCTGGTGTTGCTGAACGAGAAGAAGGAGTTGCTTGCAAGTGTGCCTATGTCAAAGAACCGGATGTTCACTCTCAATATCAAGACAGATGTTGCAAAGAGCTTGAAAGCATGCATGAAGGATTCTCATTGGCTTTGGCATTTGAGATTCGGGCATCTCAATTTCAGAGGTTTAAAACTGCTAAGCCAAAAGAAGATGGTGCATGGTCTTCCCCCGATTGACAAACCTTATCAACTTTGTGAAGGATGTCTTATTGGAAAACAATCAAGAACTAGTTTTCCAAAAGAGTCCATGTCAAGAGCTAATGCACCCCTTGAGCTAATTCATACCGATATTTGCGAACCAATGACACCAACATCATTGGAAGGCAACAAATATTTCTTGCTATTCATTGATGATTATAGTAGAAAGACATGGGTTTACTTTCAAGAAGTTCAAGGTGTTAGTGGAGAAAGAAAGTGGCTATTACATCAAAGCCGTAAGATTCGATAGAGGGGGAGAATTCATATCTAATAAATTCAAAAGATTCTATGAGCATTATGGAATCCATCATTTCCTATCTGTCCTGAGATTGCCACAGCAAAAAGGCATTGTTGAAAGAAAGAATAGAATAGTGATGGATATGGTAAGTAGCATGCTGAGGAGAAAAAATTTGCCAAAATAATTATGGGCAGAAGCGGTTGGTTGTGCAGTCGAGATCTTGAATAGATCCCCAACGACAAGTGTTTAGAAATGACACCCCAGGAAGCATAGAGTGGGAGAAAGCCAACTATCTCTCCTTTTCGTGTCTTTAGGAGTGTTGCACATTTTCATATTGCTGATGAAGAACGAAGAAAGTTAGATGACAAAAGCAGAAAATACTTGTTCGTTGGTTATTTTGAATTTTCTAAAGGATACAAGATGTTCGATCAAGATACGGGAAAGACAATTATAAGCAGAGATGTCACCATTGACGAAGAAGCCACTTGGGAGTGGAATAATGATAAGAAAAACATAGTTTTTATCCTTTCATCATGGATGAAAACAATGAGCATGATCCGGAGGAACCAACCATAACATCAACGTCAAGCAGCCCTATTTCAGTTGCATGTCCCGAACAAGAAGAAGATGAAAGTGAAAGTCTAAGACAACAACCAAGAAAGTTTATCGTATTGAAGATCTTCATGATTTTACCAGAGATCTTAGCGAAGAATTAACTCTTTGCTGTCATCTCATTGATAGTGAGCCCATTGATGCTGAAGAGGCCATGAAAGATTAAAACTAGAGAAAAGCCATGGATGAGGAGATCCAAGCAGTTGAGAAGAATGAGACATGGGATTTGACCAAACTTCTAGCTGATAAAAAGCACATTGGAGTCAAATGGGTGTTCAAGGTGAAGAAGGATGCAAATGGAAAAATTGTTCGACACAAAGCAAGGCTCGTTGCAAAAGGATATAGTCAAAAACCTGGTATTCACTATGATGAAGTGTTTGCACCTGTTGCAAGAATGGAGACCATCAGACTGATGATCTCAGTTGCTGCTCAAAATGGATGGAAAATCCACCAAATGGATATAAAGTTAGCATTTTTGAATGGCTACTTGGAAGAAGAGATCTATGTCCAACAACCGCCTGGGTACATTTTTAGAGGACATGAAGGCAAAGTGTTGAAGATAAAAAAGGCGTTGTACCGACTCAAACAAGCACGGAGAGCTTGGAATAGCCGTATTGACAAATATTTTCAGGAGAATGGATTTATCAAGTGCCCACATGAGTATGCCTTATACATGAAAGTAAAAGGTGGAGATATGCTGCTTGTTTTCTTGTACGTGGATGATCTTATTTTTACAGGGAGTAATCCTCAGATGTTTGATGATTTTAAGAAGACGATGACTCGTGAATTTGAAATAACTGACATTGCCCTGATGTCTTATTATCTTAGCATTAAAGTGAAGCAGAATGATGATGGCGATTTTATTTGTCAAAGTGGCTTTGCTAAGGAGATCTTGCAGAAATTAAAGATGGAGAATTGCAATCCCGTCAGTGCTCTAGTTGAATGCAGTTTAAAATTGACCAAGGATGAAAACGGAGTACGAGTCAATCCGACAAATTTTTGAAGTCTGATCGAGAGTCTCAGATACTTGACGTGCATAAGGCCAAACATTTTGTATGCAATTCGACTAGTGAGCAGATACATGGAAGCACCAAAGTAGTCTCACTGGATGCTGCAAAAAGGATACTCCGCTATATCAAAGGTACAAATACTTTTGGATTGCATTATTCAAAATCTGATGAATTTAAGTTAGTTGGGTACAGTGATAGTGACTGGGCTGGAGATAAAAATGATTGAAAAAGCACTAGCGGATTTGTATTTTCTCTCGGTGAAACAGCTTTCACTTGGAGTTCAAAGAAGCAAGTAATTGTGACACTATCAACCTGTGAAGCTGAATATGTTGCTGCAACCTCATGTGTGTGTCATGCAATATGGCTACAATGATTGTTGAAGGAACTACAAACGACACAATATGATCGAACTGATATTTTTGTCGATAACAAGTCAGCCCTGACAATAGCAAAAAATCCTGTGTTTCATGATCGAAGCAAGCACATCGACACGAGATTTCATTTTACAAGAGAGTGTACTGAGCAAAAGGAAGTCACATTGAAGTATGTGAAAACACAAGATCAAATTGCTGATATTTTTTTGAAGCCACTAAAGTACGAAGTGTTTAGTGAGTTACGAGCATCGTTGGGAATAATCGAGAATTAAGTTTAAAGGGGAGTGTTAAATTAATAAACTTAATTTAATAAATAAAAGGAATAATGCATATGTAGAAATATGGTTGGACAAGAAATTAGGAATTGTGTGGTTAGAATGAGCAATGTTGGCACAATATTGGCCTAGTTAGAATGAGCATTGTTGGCACAATATTGGCCTAGTTAGAATGAGCATTGTTGGCACAACATTAGCCAAGTTAGAATGAGCATTGTTAGCATAGTATTGGCCAAGTTTGCTTTGGATCCTTACACTGTAAATAGAGAGCAAAGGATGTATCAATTCATAGCATAGAAAGTAGAGTGAAAAAGAAATAGAGAGTGTGAGAAAAATAGAGAGAAGAGTGAGCATTGGCTTTGTAGTGCCTTGTATAAATAGAAGTGTAATGTTTGTTTGAGTTTTATAACAATGATTTTTGTGTGATTAGAGTTTTGAATTATCATCTTTACTCCAACATCCTTTTCTTCCCATTGCTTATTTAGATTGAGATTGCTTAATTAAGGCGCTTAATCTATTTTTAATCATTGAAATTGCTTCAATTAGATGCTCAATCTTTCACCATTGCTTTTGCTTTTGTTCTAGTGTTTGTTATTTTTTCTGATTTTCTTGGGATTTTTAAATCCTTTTGAACCTAATAGTGTTATCATCATTTTTAAGAGACCATAAGTGTTAGTCCTAGTGGTAAGAATTTGAACTTGAACCTGTGCTTCAAAGGTTCAACCGCCTACTCCATTAAAATTTAGCCTTTTGTTGGTAGATGATTTATAAGTTCTACTGCAAACCCTTGACAATGTACATGGTTTATCTAGTTTTTGTAAAATCTCATGAATCTCAAATGAAACCTAAATTAGGTGGAGGTTTTCGAAGAAAATTGCTATTGCCTATTAGATATAACAACACTTTTGGAAGAACCAACTAGAATATTAAGTTAGATTAGTATCCTGGCTTACAACCACACTGAACTTGCTCCTTAGTAGCAATTGCTAGTCCTTTCTTTTTCTTGACTGAAAATGGTTTCCAACCAGAACCCGTGCTATTGAAGGCACTATCGACAGGGGAGCCCTTGCTATTGGAGACGCTATCAACAGGAGAGTCATTAGAGGATTGTAGAGGCTGCTCTTCTAGAGACTTACCATGTTGTAAACATACCTCCAAACTGATCCGATCAAGATTAAGACCATCTAAGGACAGAAAAGCATTTACTGTTGAAACTACTGCAACATTTTTATTCCTCTCCTCCAAATCTCATTGTCTCAGTTTACTATGTTGGAAGAGTGCCAAATTAGGCTGGTTATGTAGAACAAGTGCATCTGCTTTAATATTTTCAGAGTCTTCATCGCTTTCTTCATAATCATCTGCCCAAGAGTTGGTCCTATTTTCCCTTCTTATCGGGCTTTCCTAGACCTATATTTCTCTATCTTTCGAACAATCAAAAACCTCATTAACCGCAACCTCAATCACTGCAGTAGCTGCAGCGTTAATTGCCTTGGTAGCCATTACGTCGATCTCCAAACTGGCTTCACGATTCCTGGTTAGTACAACCAACTTAGATCTATAAGAACTATCATTGATATTAGTTGTATCATTTGGAATAGAATTGTAATTCTTTCTATTAGTCTGAGTAGATATCAGGTCAGCTCGTTTGGAGTTTTCATGGTTAAATTGAGCACCCTTTAAAATTGCCCCAACCTTGGGAATGCTCTTTTGATTCCCGGGTTGCTTTTCCTAGAGCTGGTTCCTTCTACAATTCGCTGCAATATGACCTATAGATTGGCATGTCAAACAAAAATCTAGAATATTTTCATATTCTACTCTAACCCAAAATATTTTTTCCATAGTATCAACCCTAACCTAGTCTATAACCGATTTTGACAACTCAATATCTACTAGAATTCTAGTATAGTGGCCGAACTCACCTTCTATGGTGTTATGATTAAATCGAATAGGAAACCTAATTCCCTGTGCAAAAGAGGATACTAATTAACGATCCCAGAACTCCCACGGGAGATTAAATAGTTTTATCCAACCTAAGTTGCTGTCTGTTTGGGCATTGTAGGATCAAAGCCAGCCTTCCAAACTAAAAATCTCATTATCCCAGGCTTGAGATTAAGGTTACCCATAGGCCAAATCTTCTATAAAGCCTTTGCAGAAGGCATGATTATATGATAAAATCCCCTTCCAGAGAAATTAATTTCCAGTCTATATTTCTATTCCATATGGAATTGAGTTTGGTTTGGAGGTCAGCATGCTTGGATGGAGTATCCCCTTTAACAAGAGTCAATCTCCCAATAACAGAAAATTGGTAGGAGGCAATTCGCTCCTTGTAAAATTCATGTAGAACCTTGATTAACTTGTAGCCATCTCTAGCATCAGAGATAGTGACGGTGGCCTTATTATCGGCTTGTTGAACTACAATAGTAGTTAGGATCTCATGGTTAACCACGGCGGCATAAGAAAGAAATTTCTTTTAGGGAGATTTAGGGTTTGGTTTCTTTGAAACTAAGACAAACGATTGCCTTTTTGTCTTTGCTGTTATAGTAAAAAGAAAGGTAAGAGGCTTCCATGGAAAAGGGAAGGGAGGCAAGGCCGGAGAAGATGAGATCGGTAAAAAAAACAAGGTCTAGGGGCTACCGGCGCAAATGCTAGCCATCTATACTCTACACTTTTAGCAAAAAAACGTTCATGTTTATTCTATACACCCATGTACAATATTGCTGCATGACTATACTAAACCCTAGGGTGGGTAAAATGAGCCCTTTTGGTAACAGTGTATAGTATAGGTGCATGCCCCTAAAAGATACTTGCATGCATGAACAGTATTGATGCATGACAGTACTAAAACCCTAGGTTGGGCAACCTGAACCTTTTTGGTAGAGGCAAACCGTATATTTTTCAATGAATTAGGGCAATAGCTGCAATTCATGCACCGACAGTTTTAAAGAGCTAACATCACTAATATTAGAAGAGTTGTATATCAATATACGGTTGACAGTATACAGTTTCATTTATGCAAGTAATGTATATCAGTATATATATAATATTTACATAATAATATACAAGATTAAATAATTTTGTACCAAGTACTGTCTATCAATATACGGTTGATAGTATACAATTATGTACACAATGGGTACTTCATGACAATCTAACATCGGAAAAAATGGACACTTTAGAATCGGAAAAAATGGCTGTAACAAGCAATAATCGTAAAGAAAGGGAAAATAGAAATCGAAAAGGAATCAAATAGGAATTAATTCGAATCAAATAGGAAAGAAATCAAATTTTAAATATTGAAAAATAAAAATCGAAAAGGAATAAAAAATGAATTAATTCGAATCAAAATTGCCATAAGAAAGAAATCAGATTTTGAATATTGAATGGATTGAAATCGAAAGGAAAGAAATAAATCGAAAAGTAAATGGAAAGAAATCAGAGATGAGATAGGAAGGAAATGAGATTTTGAATTAGTCATTTATCAAAAAAAGAGAAAGGGAAGAAATCAGAATTTGAATGCTGCAAGTTAATCAAATCGTGATCTCCTACAAAATAAGGATTCCTAAAATAACTAGAAATTGGAGTGGGTGTAAAGAATGAATTAGTTTATTAAAAAATGGTATATAATAAATAGATTTCAAAAAGTTGCATTTTATAAATACAAATGTCATAAGGATGCATTTTATACAATTTCCCTTAGTTCAAATTTGTTCAGTCCACTACAATTCAATCCAGTGAAGGAAATAAAATAAATTGGTAAATGATAATGATAATAATAATAATAATAATAATAATAATAATAATTTGTGGAAGGAAATATGACATAATAAATCAAAACCATTAAATATTCATTTAGAGAAGGGAATAAAAAGGTAAATGTTTTTAAAATTGTTATCTCTTTCTATATAAATAGATAAAATATCTTAATAACATTATTACACATTTAAAACAATAAGTTGGAAACAAATAAACTAATAAATAATGATAATGATAAATGTTGATTTAATTCTATGACATCATGTGGGAAACAAATAATAATTTAAGTTAATTGACCATATTAACAATATAAATAGTTGAACTAATAAAGAAGTTAGTAATTATTTTCTATAAGAATGAAAATATTAATGTAAATTGTTTCATTATTATACATGATATGTAAATTTCTTAATGTAAATTATTTTCTATATAAATTTTTTTGAAATAAAATAAACTGGTAAATAATAATAATAATAATAATAATATTTTATGGAAGAAAATATGATATAATAAATTAAAACCATTAAATATCTTTTAGGGAAAAAAGAAAAAGATAAATATTAATAAAATAGTTATCTCTTTCTATATAAATTGAAAAAATATCTAACTAACATTATTATATATTTAAAATAATAAATATCATTTTGGAAATAAATAAAAATAGTAAATACTAATGATAATAAATGTTGTTTTAGTTTTATGAAATCATGTTGAAAATAAATACTAATTTAAGTTAATTTACCATATTAACAATATAAATAGTTAAACTAATAAATAAGTTAGTAATAATTTTCTATAAGAATGAAATTATTAATGTAAATTTTTAATTAGCTCAAAATATACGTAGATTCCATAAAACCGGATTTTAACTGGTTCACCGCTTCATCGCTTTATCAGTTTTTGTCTTTTAAAAGAAGATATATATGTCTCACTAAAATATTTACAAAATTCACCATTGAGTCAAACTAATTACATATATACAAAAAATTATAAACAATTTACATATTAACAAAAATAGGAGAAAACATTTCCATGACTACGGTCTGGTATTTATCCGGTAAATATCTAATATTCATCTAGTAATTGTCTAGTAAATATTGTTATGAAATTGTTATATATTATACATATGTTACGTGTCATTGGATTCATAAAAAAGTGTCAAACTTAAGACATACTAGAAGAATAACTAGATATCTAACAGTGATCTACCAGATAAATACCAGATGTAAATTTTGTTATGAAATTGTCGTACATTATTTATATGTTATGTGTAATTAAATCCATAAAAAACCGTCGAAATTAAGACATACTAAATATCTAATAGTGATCTACTAGATAAATACTAGATGTCATATGTTATGTATGTTTTAGAGCTAGTTTTTGGAAATTGGTAGATACAACATAAGTAAACAAATAAAAAGGGCTCTCGCGATTTGTGAAGGTAACCCTAGCCCCTCTTTTCGGATCTCTCTTTAACTGTCCCCAGCCAATATGGCTGCTGGCGTCTATACTACGGCATCGTCACCACCCCGTCCGGACCCTGACTTCAATATTGCATCAATGTTCAGCAGGCAAGGTTTCTTAAAAGCCACGATAGCTCTGGCTCCTAAAATAACCCTTAGCCTGTTTCATACGCAGCTTATATGAGAAAATTAGACAGTGATTCCAAGCTGGAATCTGCTGTTATGGCGTCGGCAGAGGTAATAACTAAGGGGGGATTTATCTCCATTAAAATCCCTCAACAATTGCTCGACAAACGATTAGCTCTATGTGCTAATTCTTTAATTGGAAGATTGGTTTTAGAAAAAGTAGACAACCCGTATAGGTTAGCTTCTTTGAAAGAATCGAGGAATCATTGGCCTCAAACCTGGAACCTTCAGGGTTCAACCATGGCAGCCAGGTTTTAATCCGGCCAAATAGAAAACTACAAAAGTCCTAGTTTGGGTTCGGTTTCATAACCTACCGTGGGAATATTGGGATGAATTGATTCTTGGATTTATTGCAAAGGGCATTGGACACTTTGTGCAAGTTGACAAAAATACTATTGAAAGCGATCTCAGGCACTTTGCGCGGGTTTTGGTTGACATAGATTTGGCTAATGAGCTTCCTCAAACATTTGGAGTCGAATAGGAAGGGAAGCAGCTTTGGGCTGACATCGAATATGGAAATATACCCAAATTTTGCAAAATATGTTCTTCTATGGGTCACTCTTGGAAGGGATGCAGACACAACAAAAGGATTTTAAAAAACCTATTCAGGCCAAAACAAATCCCCCTACGGATAAGGTTGTTGGGAGGTCAACATCTCTGATTGAGACTGAAAAAGAAGGTTCTAACTGAAGGTGAGAATGTCATACCTCAGATGGATGAGCAAATGGCGACTAAAGTTGTTGAACTAGTTGCCGATTTAACAATTCCTCTGGAAAAAATTAGCCATATTAGGCAAGGACTTTAAACGGTTAACGACCCGGAAATTCCTTCTAATTTGGTGTCGGAAGAGGTGGAAGTACCTTCACTACAGTCTCTTGCCAACCCTGAATTGGATGGGAAATTTACAGATATTTCAGACTCAGATAGTGATATCAATGCATCGGTTCAAATTATTACTCAGGAAGAACAACCTGAAAAGTCATCTTCTCCTCTAAGAGCTGACCATGCCCTGGGAAAACGAAGATTTTGGGCTGATAATTCAGAGAACAAGGAACCACCTACTCGGGAAAATAATACCAAGGTAGATTTTAACTAATCGGGTAAGCTTGAAGAGGACAGGCACCAGGTCGAGGAAAAAATTAGGCTGGTAGGGGCCATGGACGTCAAAATCCTTCTCATCCTGGTTTATGAAGATCCTTTATTGAATTTGTAGAGGTATCTCTAATTACTATACTAAAGATACTTAACTTATTCCGTACACTGCGTCCAGATTTTTTGTGTTTGTCTGAACCTATGGTTCCCTATTCTATTAGTGAATGTAACTTAATAGGTTTAACTCTTGTTAGAGTTAACAATAGACCCCTACCCTCTATTTGGGTTTTTGCGGGTAATGGTTTTTTAGTGAGTAATGTTTATACCTCTGAACAACATGTTAAGGTGGAGGTTTGGGCTCTGGATAATCGACAATTTATTTCTTTTATTTACGGTAGCAATTCATCTCGATTTCACAGGGACTTATGGACTGATCTACCTAGTCTATCCATTGATAGTCCTTGGTTACTTGTTGGGGAATTTAATGTAGTAAGAGGAGCTCATGAAAAGACGGGTGAAAATATCAACTTACAAGCTTGTCATGATTTTGTGTTATTTTCTGATAATGTTGATGTTTCGGATTTGCCCTTAATTGGGGCAATTTTCACATGGAGTAATGGCCGTAGAGGTACTGAAATATTTAATGTAAGCTCGATCGGGCCACGGCTAACGTTGATTTTTTATGCCAGTGGAACAAAGTTACATGCACTGCCCTTCCTAGACATCATTCTGATCATAATCCTATTTTTGTTGAATGTTGTACTGAAGGAATTATGAGATCTAGGTTTCGGTTTCAATCTATGCGGCTGATCACCTGGGGTTTCACCAATTCGTTGCGGATAATTAGATGTCTTGTCCTAGCTTACCCCCAATACACACTATTACTTATAAACTGAAATTTTTTCGCCAACGTCTTCGAATTTGGAATAGGGATGTCTTCGGCCACCTTACTCAAAGAATTATAGTTTGTAAGGAATAACTTGCTGGAATTTAGGCTGACATTGAAATGAATGGGTTTACTAATGAGCTGGCTGCTAAGGAAATCAAAGCTCATTTGGCACTTGATTTTGTATTGAAACATGAGGAGATCTTCTTACGTGGTAAAGGGAGAATCAACTGGCTCACGATGAGGGATAGGAATTCTAAATGGGAGAATCAACTGGCTCACGATGAGGGATAGGAATTCTAAATTCTTTCTCCTTCATGCGTCTATTAGGAAAGCAACTACTGGTAATAATGGCCTTCGGGTTAATGGTAAAATTAGAACTGATCCTAGGGTCATTGCTAATCATATTAATGAATTCTATATAAACCTTTTTCGTAATCCGAGTATAAGCAGGCCTAGCATGGAATGCATTAAGGAGGTCATTCCCTCTCTAATCACTACTGAAGAAAATGATTTGTTAATTAAGCATCCCTCTTTTGATGAAATCTATGATGTGGTCATGGACATGAAAGGTGACTAGAGAGGTCCCAATGGCTTTAATGGGAAATTTCATCAATCTTGCTGGCAAGTGGTGGGGAACGATGTCTACGAATGCATTTGGAGATTTTTTTGACAATGGTAGTTTAACTACGGGTCTGAATTTGAGTGTCATGGTTCTCATTCCGAAGACTGACAATGCTGATTGTGTGGAGAAATTTAGATCTATTGCGTATTCCAATTTCGTTTTCAAGATTATTACAAAGATTCTTGCGAAATTGCTTGGTGATATTGCCTCATGCATCCTCTCCAAGCAGTAATTTGGGTTCATTAAGGGCTGGAAAATTGCTCACGCCATTGCCTTAGCTTCAGATGGCTTTAACGTTATTGACAACAGGGGATTCAGGGGAAGGATGGCTCTCAAAATTGACATTCGTAAAGCCTTTGATACAATAGATTGGTGCTTTTTGCTAGATGTTATGGATTGTTTCGGTTTTTTATTGATTTTCAGGGATTAGATTCGGGAGATTTTATCAACTTCTCGTATCTTGATTGCCATTAACGAGGAATTATCTGGTTACTTTGCTTGTTCGAAGGGTGTTAGGCAGGGTGACCCCCTACGTCCTCTTCTATTTTGTATAGCAGAGGAATACCTCAGTCGTATGATTAAAAAAATGGTTGACGAGGGATCTTTTTCCCCTATGGGATATTTATTGGAAAAGGACTTTCCTTCTCATATTCTCTATGCGGACGATGTTGTCATCTTTGGCAAGGAAACCAAACGGAACTTATGTACTCTGAAGAGTGACTTTGATGACTATGCCTTCCTCTCCGGGCAAGCGGTAAACTAGAGTAAATCTTCAATTTCTTTCGGGAAGGGTGTCAATTTGGCTAGGACGAGAAATCTGTCTTCCATGTTCGAGTTTAATAGGCTCGACAAGCCTTTTGACTACCTTAGGGTACCCATTTTTGTTGGAATTTTGAGAAACTAGGCTTTAAGATTAATTGCAGATAAAATCCTTGGTAGATTAACCGGGTGGTGCGGATTATCTCTTTCCATGCCTTGCCTGGTTTGTTTGGTTAACTCTATTATTCAAAGCTCTTTATACATTAATTTCTATATATCATTAGCCTATTAATCTTTTAAAGTAGTTGGAGTGGGCTATACGAAACTTTATTTGGAAGGGCTCACCGGTTCAAGGATAGATGGTAACCGTCCCTTGGAGTAAATGTTGCAGGCCGATTTCTTATGGGGGTCTTGGTATTAAAAGTTTTCATAAACTAAACGAGGTGATGCTTTGCAAGCTTAATTTTGAGTTGTTGTATGAAGATTCGTTTGTTATGAACTTTCTTAAGATGCGGTTTTTACGAAAATTGAGGGATATCCGTACAACGCCTATTTCTATTTGGAGCTGCTTGAAAGCATATTTTGGGTACGTTCGAGGCAACAGGACATTTACTCGCTTTTAATTGGTAGGGTACGTCAGGATAATCTTCATCATTTTATATGGAAGGCATTTCTCCCGAGATCGACTTTATGTTGGATACTTGCTATGGGTTATTTACCCATGGATGAAATTTTGCAATCTGAAGGCATATACATGGCATCTTGTTGCTCTTTATGTGGAAAGAACGTCGAAAATTTGGAGCATGTATTCCTACAATATTCTTTCTCGGGGAGCCTTTGGGATTCGATCTCTAATTTCTTTGGGCACTCGATTATGCGTGATAATGGAGTAAGGGGGCAGCTGGAAAATGCCAGCTATAAATGGTGTGGGTGTTGTGTGTTGTCTCTCCAACTTGTGGGATCCATAATATTAAATTATAAAAAATGAAAAATTTTCAAATTTGTCAGGATTGGTAGGGTGGCGAATTCGGTGCTAATTGGAGGCAAGATTGAAGGCATTAATTAGGGCAGCCTTCATACGCGTTTTGTACTCCTATAAAAGGAGAAGGCCTCTACCATTTGAGAAATCAAGAAACACGGATAAAATACTATCTGTGTAGAGAAACTTAGGAAAGGGGTTCCTAAGAGTTGGGTAAGAGAGAAAATAGTGAGGTTTTGGAAAACACTTGAGTGTCACTATTTTGTAATCTCTTGGTGTACCTACTATTATTTTATAGTGGAGAATTATTCAAAGTTTGTCCCGTGATTTTTCCCTAATTTATTTGGGGTTTCCATGTAAAAATCTTTGTGTCTTTTTATTCTACTGCTATTATTTTTTCTCATAATATATTATTGGGTCTAACAAGTGGTACTAGAGCTGAAGGTTGTTTTATCAATAAAATCCGTGGCTATATTTTTCAAAAATAAATATACCATCACAACAAGAAAATTACGGCGAATCCGGTGGCGCAATCCGTTCGAAAAATCGTCGCAGATACGAAATTTGAGTGAATACTAAAATATTAACTTGAATAATACTATTCATATTTAGTCATTTTATGAATAGTGTTATTTAAGTATTCGGGAGGCATACTGTTACCATTTCAATATACAAGTATTATTTGAGTACACAGTACTATTCACATATACAGTCACCATTTACGTGAACAGTAAAATTTTGCCATTTTTAAAGTTTCGACATGGAATGACGGTGTAATGATCAAATTGACGGATACAAATTTTTCAATGTGGAAATCCAGAGTGGAGGACTGCCTCAATTGCAAAGATTTGATGATCCAATTGAGGGTGACAACGCAAAGCCGAAAGATATGAAAGAATGGCTGTGGATAAAGTTGAAGAAGCAGACATTAGGTACAGTACGCAAATGGATAGATGCTAGCCTGTACAACCACTTGAGGAATGAAATAGATCCCAAAGTTCTCTGCAAGAAGCTAAAGGATATATATGAGGCTAAAAATGCTCAAGGAAAAGTGTTCATGATTCGCAAAGTCATGAACTTGAAACTGACAGAGGGATGACCAATCACATAACACCTAAATGAGTTTGAAGGATTTAAAAGTGAGTTAGCATTCACAGGCATGTCCTTAAATGATGAGATGCAAGCATGTCTTTTGATGGGAACTCTACTAGAAAGCTGGGATACTCTTGTTGTATCACTGAGTAACTCAGCTCCAAATGGTGTGGTAACAATGTCTATAGTAAAGAATAGCCTACTTAATGAAGAACTTCGTAGAAAAGATGTTTCCAATATCAGTTCACAAGCCTTTATCACTAAAAATAGGGGTCTAAGCAAGAGTAGAGGGCGTGGGATTGGAAAATTGAAAGATAGATCCAAGTCCCGGGAGAAGAGGTCATGCTACCACTGTAGAAAGCAGGGTCATCTCAAAAGGAACTGTAGTTTCTTTAAACAAGAGAATGCAAACCAAAGTGATAATAATGAAAAAAATACATCTGCTACAGTTACAAAAGAAGATGGAGAGGTGGCTTTAGTATCTCATGATACAGATTATTGTCATGTTGGAGATGCAGATACCAAGTGGATTGTAGATTCTGGTGCCTCATACCACTGTATTCTAAAAAGGGAATACTTCTCAACATATAAAGCAGGCGATTTTGGTATTATTAAAATGGGAAATAATAGTGTCTCACAAATGGTGGGAATCAGTGATATCTGCGTGAAGACAAGTGTCGGATGCACATTATGATTTAAAAATGTGCGGCATATTCCAGACCTTTGATTGAACCTGTTGTCTGTTAGTGTATTGGACAAGCAAGGTTATCACAATCAAATAGGCAATGGAAATTGGAAACTCCCCAAAGGTTCATTGGTGGTGGCGAAAGGAAGATTGTGTTGCTCGCTATACAAAATGCACGCAATAATATGTGCGGGTCAACTGAATACAGTTGGAGATGATGATTCACCAAATTTATGGCATAGGCGACTGGCGCATATTAGTGAGAAAGGGTTGAATATATTAGCTAAGAAGTCCCTCATCACATTAGCCAAAGGAAAAATTAACCCATGTGATCACTGTTTATTTGGGAAGCAACATCGAGTTTCATTTCAGAAAAGCTCTAGAAGGAGAAATAATAAGTTAGAGTTGGTACACTCTGACATTTGTGGTCCCATAGATACAGAATCCATTGGAGGTAGAAGATGCTTTCTTACCTTCATTGATGATTTCTCAAGGAAGACATGGATTTATTTACTGCGCACAAAGGATCAAGTATTCAATCACTTTCAACAATTCCATGAAATGGTGGAAAGGGAGGATGGAGTGCCACTGAAGTGTTTGTGCACTGATAATGGTGGTGAGTATATCTCTAAGGAATTCAAGAGGCATGAAAAGACAGTTCCGGGTACACCTCAACATAATGGCATTGCTGAACCAATGAATCGTACCATTGTTGAAAGAGTTAGATCCAGGCTCAAAATGGCTAACTTACCTAAGTCATTTTGGGGAGAAGCTATCAATACTGTTGTCTATCTTATCAACCAACTACCTTCAGCACCTTTGGATTTTGATATTCTAGAGAGGGTCTGGACATGTAGAAATATCTCATACTCTCACTTGAGGGTATTTTGCTGCAAGGCATTTATGCATATTCCCAAAGAGCAAAGCCTAAAACTTGGTGATAAATCAGTTCCTTGTACTTTTGTTGGTTATAGAGATGAAGAGTTTGGCTACAGATTATGGGATCCAGTGAAAAAGAAAATTGTACGGAGTTGAGATGTTGTATTTCAAGAGAATGATATCATCGGTGAAAGATCTACAAGTAACAAAGTTATCAATATAACACCAGAGAGCATTCTATCAGATGATGCTATGGAAAGAAGAATGCATCAATCAGAACAAGATGGAGAAGAAGAGCCAGTAGTGAGGGATCAAGATACAATTTTAGATAAAGATATGAATGAAGAGGGTATTGAACAGGGGGAGCTAGAGAACCCCATTCTACCAAAAGAAGAACCTCAATTAAGGAGCTCAATCAAAGAACGCCAACCATCTACAAAATAGTCCAGTTTTGATTATATTTTAATCACTGATGAGGGGGAGCCTGAAAGCTTCGAAGATGTGCAATCTTGTAATGATAAAGATTGTTGGATGAAGGCTATGTAGGAGGAGATGAATTCTTAAAGAAGAATGACACATACAAGCTGGTGAAACTTCCTAAAGGTAAGAGAACACTCAAGAATAAATAGGTGTATAAGCTGAAGAAAGATGATGGAAACCTAGTGAGATTCAAAACCCGATTGGTTGTCAAAGGCTTTACTCAAAAGATAGGTATTGACTTTGACGAGATTTTTTCACCAGCTATGAAAATGAGTTCCATTCGAGTTATGCTAAGTCTTGTAGCCAGCGTTAAATTTGAGTTACAAAAGCTTAATCTAAAGACCGCATTCTTGCATGGGGATTTAGAAGAAGAAATTTATATGGAACAACCAAAAGGTTTCAAGGTCAAGGGAAAGGAGTACATGGTTTGTTGCCTGAAGATAAGTTTGTATGGGTTAAAATAAGCCCCGTGACAATGGTATAAAAAGTTTGATTCCTTCATGGTGAATCAAGGATACAAGAGGATAGAAGCTGATCCATGTGTATATGTCCAGAAATTCCCTGGTTGAAAATTAATTGTTCTTCTTTTATATGTTGATGATATGCTAATCGTTCGGCCAGATGCCAAAATGATTAGTAAGTTGAAGGGTGATTTTTCTAAGGCGTTTGACATGAAGGATTTAGGACCGGCAAGGCAAATTCTTGGAATGGAGATTACTCCGATATCGAAGGTCCAACAGGTTGTGGCTATCGCAAGAAAAATATATTGAACGGGTACTAGAAAGGTTCAATATGAAGAATGCTAAACCAGTTAGCACTCCACTTGCCGCTCATTTCAAGTTCATTAAGAAATCCTACCCATCATCAGAGAAAAATAGAGAAGATATTTCATATGTTCCATATTCTTCAGTGGTCGGAAGTTTAATGTATGCAATGGTGTGCACGAGACCATACATCACTCATGCAGTTGGAGTTATGAGCAAATTCCTATCAATTCCCCTAGAAGACACATTGGGAAGCAGTTAAATGGATCTTTAGATACCTGAGAGGAACTTCAAAGTTATGTTTAACCTTTGGAGGTGGAAAGCCAGCACTTGTTGGTTACACAGATGCGGATATGGCTGGTGACCTTGATGAAAGAAAATCTACATCAGGTTACTTATTTACATTCTCAGGGGGAGATATTTCATGGCAGTCATGGTTATAAAAGTGTGTTTCATTATCAACAACTGAAGCAGAGTGCGTTGCAGCAATAGAAGAAGGAAAAGAAATGCTTTGGTTAAAGCGATTCTTTCAAGAATTGGGTGTGCAACAAGAAGACTACATAGTTTATTGTGATAGTCAAAGTGCTCTAGACTTGAGCAAAAATACTGTGTATCATGCACAGGCATAAAATATTGATGTAAGATATCATTGGCTTGGACTGGCCATTGAAGAAAAAGAGTTCAAGTTGCAGAAGATTCATACAAACAACAATGTTGCTGATATGCTGACAAAGGTCGTTTTAAAAGAAAAGTTCGATCACTGCATCAAAGTAACCGGGATGGAGAGTCCCACAATGTAGTCAAGAGGGGGAGATTTACGGTGTGGTGTCCCTCCAACTTGTAGGACCCATAATATTAAATTAAAAAAAAGAAGAAAATTTTTCAAATTTGTCAGGATTGGTAGGGTGGCGAATTCGGTGCTAATTGGAGGCAAGCTTGAAGGCATTAATTAGGACAGCCTTTGTACTCCTATAAAAGGAGAAGGCCTCTGCCATTTGAGAAATCAAGAAACACAGATAAAATATTATCTATGTAGAGAAACTTAGGAAAAGGGTTCCTAAGAGTTAGGTAAGAGAGAAAATAGTGAGGTTTTGGGAAACACTTGAGTGCCACTATTTTGTAATCTCTTGGTGTACCTACGATTATTTTATAGTGGAGAATTATTCGGAGTTTATCCCGTGGTTTTTCCCTAATTTATTTGGGGTTTTCATGTAAAAATCTTTGTGTCTTTTTATTATGCTGCTATTATTTTTTCTCGTAATTTATTATTGGGCCTAACAGTGGGACTCAACTTTATTCGGTATGGAATGTCGCTATCTTGTCTTATTTTTGGGTGATTTGGCCCACCAGCAATCTTGCTTGATTTGAGGATGTCACACTGAACATGGGTAATAGCTTGCGATTGATTTAGACTGCCATGAAAGTGGTGGAGTTCTTTAGAGTCAGGTGTACTAAAAATATTTCATTTCGGGCTTTTAAAACAACTCGGCTTTAAAATTCTTCACTCAAGGGTTCGTGAGATGATCGAAGTCAAATGCACACCGCCACCCTCAGATTTCATTAAAGTTAATATTGATGGATCCGCCATTGGTGCTCCTGGTCTTGCGGGGTTCGGAGGGCTGTTTAGGAACTACAGGGGGTTCCCGCACGATGCCTTCTTCGGTAAGTTGATCTCAGCCTACGCATTTGAAGCAGAGTTAGCGGCGGCAATTTTTACGGTTGATAAGGCTTTCGATTCTAGATGGAACAAGTTATGGACTAAAACTGACTCCATTTATGTTGTTCATGCTTTACGTTCTAAAAGCACTAATGTGCCATGGCCACTTGGTGTTCAATGGGACAAATGTTTGAGGCAATTATCTCAGATTGTTTTGTTGATTACACACATCTATAGAGAGGGCAATCAAGCTGCTGATGCTTTGGCCAGACATGGAGTTCACAATAATGATGGTGATTTTTGGTGGTCGTCTCATCCGCACTAGGGGTGGCAATGGATTTGATATGGATATCCTACAATATATTCTATAGTATATTCTACAATATAATGCATACAATTATATGTTTGTAGAATATAATGTATGATATCCATATCCAATCCATTATCATCCCTTATTCGTGCTTTATTAATAGATTTATTGCTAATGATTATGTTTGTAGACCGAACTATTGGTTTGTTGCTTGACTTTTTTTATGACTCTTCTAATCTTTTTTCTTTTATTTATTATATAAGCTCAACTAGTTTTGGTAGGGTTAAATTTGAGGAAGGGTTTCTACCTTGTCTCGATTTAACCTTATTTTCCTAGTTGGCCTCCACCTTTCATAAAAGAAATGTATGTTTTAGAAATTTATTTGAAGTTATGATTTACTAGATAACTACTGGACGATTACTAAATGAAGCCTAGATATTTACTAGATAAATATTGCACCGTATTTGTTTAAATATTTTCCTCTGTTTTTGTAAACTACCAAATTATTTTGGTTTTTTCTTGGCTTTTTGTAAGAACCCCAAAGAAAATTAAATAGAAGTAAAGGTGGAGTAAATTAGGTATGCATCGGTTTGTTTTTCGCACCTATAGCATTCTTTCGGCATTCGGTTTCAATGAGATTTTTTGCAATTGGATAAGAAACATCTTACAGTCGGCCCGTATCTCGTTACTCACCACAGCAGACCCAAGGGGATATTTCGAATGCTCGAGCGGAGTCCGTCAAGGGGATCCGCTCTCGCCGATTTTATTTTGTATTGCTGAGGTTTTTTTGAGCAGACTTTTACTTTCTTAGGCACATTCGGGAGTTCTGGAAAGAATGCGATATGCTGTGTCGTCGCCTTTCCCTTCTCATATTTTTTATGCAGATGACATATTAATTTTCTGTAGGGACACTAAACGCAATATGAAGGTTCTGAAAGATACTTTTGAGCTTTATGGGGCTAATTCTGGACAGCTTGCAAGTTGGGAGAAATCAAATGTTTTTTTCAGCCATTCCGTAACCACATCTAGAGCAGCGGGTCTTGCCGCAATGACGGGAATAAAACTTGGAAGAATTCCTTCATTTATCTTGGCATCCCTATTTTTTGTGGATGCCCTAAAGCCATGAATTTGCGTCCCATCCTTCATGAAATTCTGCGAAAATTCACGAGATGGAAGGGTAATTGTCTTTCAATGGCTGGGCGTATATTATTGGTGCAAACGGTAATACATAGTTCCCTCACGCACTCCTTTGCGATTTAAAGATGGCCAATCTCTCTCATTCGCGAACTTGAAAAGCCACACGAAATTTCATTTGGAATGGACGTATAGATAAAAAGAAATTGGTCACGGCATCGTGGTCTCTATGCCTCATGCCAATTGCTTCAGGGGGTCTCGGAATAAAAAGTATGGAAGACATGAATTCAGCAATGTTGGCCAAAATGGGATGGGGTTTAATTGCGGGTAAAGGGCTGTGTTTTGACTTGTTAAGGCTTAGATTTCTCAAGAATGGAGTGCCTAGCGAGAATTTGAGAGGTTCGACATCATGGTTTTCTATAAAACATGTCTATTACCTTCTCCGTGACCATATAAGATGGTTCATTAATCCATCATCTAATCTTAGTTTCTGGAATAGTGAGTGGATTTTGCCAACTCTAGCGAATCTGATTAATATGTCCAAATCTGACAGACTTCGGCGGCTTGATAGGGTCGGGATTGGTGCTGATGGGTGGAATAACTTACCTTCTTGTATTCCGAATGACGTCCAAAATCAGATTATGGCTGTCTAGATTATATATGGAATTAGCCGTTAATTGCTAAAATTATGGCACAAATCATGGCTGAGTTTTGAATATCCAATTTGCCTTATTTTGTATTATCTGTACATATATTTTACCTTAAATAGATTATCTGTAATTGCTGTAATTATTTCTTAACTAAAATAGGTTGTACTAAAATTCCTATATAAAGGATATATGATAACAGAGAATGAGCATTCAGCCTTCGGTTCTTCAAAATTTGTCATGGTGTCAGAGCCAATTTTTCTAAATCAGCAGCTTAATCTTTGAAATTTCAGTTTCTTTTTTTCTGGTTTGCTTTCAATTCTTTTGGGTTGATTAATTTTTTATCAACAACTTTGGCTTTGAGGTTTCATTCATTTTGGAAGAATGTCAACAGACTCTTTGGCTATCAAATTTACTGGAAAGAATTATGCAAAATGGGAATTTCAGTTTGGAATGTTTTTGAAAGGGAAGGAGCTTTGGAATCACATTGATGGGTCAACTCCTACACCTAAAGAAGGTAGGGAACTCAGTCAATGGGAGACAAAGGATGCTCGGATCATCTCTTGGATTTTTGGTTCTATTGAAGCTCATATGGTGAACAATTTACGTTCTTTCAAAACTGCTAAGGAGATGTGGGACTATTTGAAACGCATCTATCATCAAGATAACACTGCGAGACGATTTCAACTTGAACTGGAAATTAGTAATTTCAGTCAAGGTAACCTTTCAATTGAGCAATATTATTCTGGATTTATTAACCTATGGAGCGATTATTCTGGAATTATTTATTCTAAGGTACGAAATGTCGCCTTGGCTAGTCTTCAAGCTGTTCATGAGGATAGTAGGCGTGACCAATTTTTTTGATGAAATTGAGGCCCGAATTCGAAATTGTGTGGGCTGGACTACTAAATAGAAATCCAGTTCCTTCCTTGGATATCTGTCTTGGTGAATTGTTACATGAACAATATAGAATGGCTACACAAGCTATTCTTGGTTCGTCTAAGGAGACATTTGAGGTTCTTAATATGGCTTATGCTACTCAGGGGTAGAACCATGGAAAGGGATCAACACAGTGCTATAGTTGCAAGGAGTTTGGGCATATTGCACGTAATTGCAGCAAGAAATTCTGCAATTAGTGTAAACAAAATGGACACATTATCAAGCAATGTCCTACACACCCAGAAAACAAGCGAGGTTAGGCTATTTAGGCTAGTATCTCAGAACCTATCAATGTCAAATCTACAGGCACAACTGATAGCAGAAACCAATCTGTTATCACTCCAGAAATGGTCCAACAAATGATTATTACAACATTCTCTGCTCTTGGACTCCATGGTTAAGGTAAGATAATTTCTTCCCCTTGGTTTATTGATTCTAGGGCATCAAATCATATGACTGGATCAACATATTGGTTGCATAATCTTCAAAAGTATACTGGTACACAAAATATCCAGATTGCTAATGGAAGTAATCTCCTAATTACATCCATTAGTGATGTTGGTGTTAGAAAAACAATGATCTAGATAATAAAATAATATACATCTGAATCAAGTTTGAAAGAAACAAAAATGAATGTAAGTGATTCTCTTAAATCCAAATGGAAGCATCCGGATAAAGCCAAGACCATTTATTAAGACAAAATCGTAAACCTAAGCAAAGAAGAAAATCAAGGACAAACAACTGTTCCCCAAGACTTGCATCCAGAAGAACTGATTGAAACCATATTCGAAAGGAAGATCTGGAACAAATAAATACATAGGATATTCCAATGACTCATCTGAAAGACCTATATCTAAAAGCTAAGGAAAGTCTGAAACATATCTTTCCTTCCGCCTCTTTCATCTACTAAAGTCAAAGATTACTTTTCCTAAGAAACAAGTACAAAAAGACAGCTTGCACAAATCAAGGAAAAGTCAAAAGGTTCTGACACAGGATAGAGAAAGTGTAACTACCTTTTCTATTAGACCAATGAAGGCGCACGTGGAGCTCACAATATATGATAATTGGTATAAAAGTTGGTGTATCATAAAATGACAAACAAAATGATCACTGACAACTATCCAGCATCAATCCCAAGAATTCAATTGGATCAAAACACAGTCTAACGGACTGACCAACGGATCCTGAAGCTCCACATCATAACCTAATCAAGGGTGAAGATTGAATGAAAGCTTACCAACCATAAACGGCTACATTTATGATCAAAGCCTATAAAGAGAGCTCTTCACCAACTTAGAAGAACAACTGATTGACGTACTAAAGCAAGTAACAAAGCAACAAACTATTAATCAGTCAAGAAAATCCCTCCAAGAACCTTTAGTTCCAAATCTGTTTGTAAGGATTCCCAAGTGAAACTATAAACTTGAGGAACTCCAAAAACCAATCTTTGATATACACCTAAGAGTAAGAATCTCCAACTTGGGTGAGTTGGGAGATTGGGATAGAACTTGAAGTAGGTGCTTTGAGTGACATCTCCTTACAGGACTCAGCTTAGATTTAAAGTAGAAGGCTAAGTGGTATATCCTACTAAAGATAAGAGGACTCAGGTAGGAGTTGGTGCTTCTAGTAGTATATCCTACTTTCAGAAGGGGTCGTCATCCGAAGATGAATCTATAAGGCTTGATTCCTGCCAGTTGAAAAGGAATCCACTAGTGGATAAACTTGGAAAAAGAAAACTCTGAGGATTGGACGTAGGCGGGGCCGAACCAGTATAAAATGCTTGTGTTTGATTTACTTTTGGTTTTACTATATTTTACTCATTTGCATCATCCGAATTCATTCTCCGGATTATATTCATTATCTGCAACCATCTTCTGGATCACAATCAAACACGCTACACTAAGACTTTCTTTAAGTCTATAAATTCCGTGAAAAAGGGCCATTCACCACCACCCCCCGCCCCCCTCTGCCTTTATAATTATTCTCACAGGGACCAACAAGTGGTATCAAAGTGAGTGCTCAAACTAGAGATCTAACAATCTCGAGCAAAAGGTCCACATATTTTGATTCATAAATCAAAATGAGTTTCCATAACTCATAACTTCTTCCCGAGGGTATGTCTGTTACCCATCCTCCACTCTTCACCAGTGAACACTACACATTCTTGAAAAACGGAATGAAGAACTTCATCCAGTCATAAAGTATACAAGCATGGTTAGTTATTAAAGATGGTCTATATGAACCTACTTACGAAGTAGAGGGTATGACTACCCGAAAGCCATCAAGTATGTGGAATGATAATGACTTTAAAAAATTATGAGAAAATGCAAATGCTATTAACATGCTTCACTGTGCTCTTAGTGCAGCGAAATTCAATAGGATATCTAGATGTGAGACTGTAAAAGAGATATGGGAGAAGCTCGAAGTAACCTACGAAGGAACTACCAAAGTAAGAGAAGCCAAACTTGATCTACTCCAATAAAAGTTTGAATCTTTTAAAATAGAGCCTAAAGAATCAATCAGCAGCATGAACACTAGATACACAAATCTAGTAAATGAAATTAAGAGGCTAGGGAAAGAGATTCCAGAAGTAGAAATGGTCAAGAAAGTGCTCTGAAGTCTCACCAAGGAATGGGACAGTAAAAAGACTGCCATTGAGGAAGCTCATAACTTAAATTTCTACAGTTATGATGAAGTCATTGGTAATCTTCTAACTCAAGAATTGTCCTTGGAGAGATACAGCCAATAAGAAAAGAAACAAGAGGAGTGAAAGAAAGCCATTACTCTTAAGGCAGAATCCACCGAATCATGCTCATCCAGAGAGGAAGAGCAAATAGATGAGTCAATGAAAATCAATTCATACAAAAGAAGGATAAAAGAAGATAAAAAAGGTATGAATCTTGGAGACTAAGAGAAAGCACCTCCAAAAGAGTTAACCATAGAAGAAATACAAAAGAAAAGAAAGATCCGACAAAAGAGGCCATTTCAGAACAAAATGTCCCAAACTCAAGAAAGCTAAAAAATTCAAGAAGAAGGCACTGGTCGCTACATGGAGCAATAGTGAAGAAAGCAGCAACTCATCTTCAACAAAAGAAGAGGAAACTACTAACTGTTCGATCATGGCTCTAACTGAATTGAAAGTAGAGCAATCCGGAAGGAACGACTCGAGGCACGAAATAGTACAAATCAAAGAAACAAATTCAGTGAACACTAAGGTAAATTCTTACTCTAACTCTACCTCTAACTTTGATCTTGCAAAAGCTCTTTCTATTGTTATCAAGGGAGTGAAAAAGAACGCAAAAACCATCAAGTCTCTGAAAAGATGGATACTAGAATTGGCTTAGGATGTTGAGGTGATGGCATAAGACATGAATTTGGTTAGAGCAACCAAACATATTGATGTGGTAGAAGAAAACTTTCTGAGAAATCAAGTCCAGATTCAGAATGCAAATGTGACGGGACTGGATAGAGAAGTCAACCTATTAAAGGAAGCATCCAGAAAGAAACCTAAAATAAAGGATCCAAGAAGAGATAATCCCTCTCCATCTCAGAACAGGATTCAAAGAAACTCACATTAAAGGACAAATGAAGTAAGAAGACAACCACAAGCTCAAAGATATATTGTTGCTCAAAAGGGAAAGGCTAAGGTAGCTTATAGCCAACTACCTATCAAGCAAAGAAAAAGTTACAGAGCTAAAGATGCTCCTCCAGCCAACTTTTAGAATTATACCGGACCATCCACCAGTGTGCACGAAGCTAGGTATAAAGGCAACTATAGAAGGGAGGATTTGAAGAAGATCAACAAGAAGCAAAGCAAAACATACCAATTTCAGGGTGCAGGTTTTGTGGGAAAAATAACCATATAACTAAATCATGTAGATTAAAAAATGGCTATTACGATGATTATCCTTGGCCTGAGATGGTTATTAACCCGAGAGGACCCAAATCTGATTGGGTACCCAAACCCACTTGATCTATTTTATAGGTATGCCTTAAATCAACAATATATCAGCACACTTGGTACACTGATAGTGGATGCTCAAGGTACATGACAGGTGATGAGAAGGCCTTCATCACATTAACCCGGAAGAAGGGAGGCAAAGTAAGCTTTGGAGACAATCAAAAGGGTCAGATCATTGGTCATGGAACCATTGGATCTGGATTAAAGATTGAAGATGTCTCACTAGTTGATGGATTGCAATTCAACCAACTAAGTGTGGCTTAATTATGTGACAAAGGAAGAAAAGTCACATTTGACTCTGAAGGCTGCTCAATTTATGATAGTAAGTCCAATTAACTTATTCTTTATGCATCTAGAGTAAATAATGTCTATTTTGTAAACATTAAAAAATGATAAAAAGAATATATGTCTGGTGTCTGAAGAAGAAGAGTCATGGCTATAGCACCGGAGATTGGGCCATGTAAGCATGAATCTCCTATCCAAATTAGCTAAAAAGGAATTAGTTGAGGGTTTGCCTAAGGTTGCTTTTGATAAGGATCATCTATGCACCGCATGTCAATTAGGTTAACAACATAAGAAAAGTTTCCCTTCCATATCATACATTCCTTCCAAAAGAGTACTTGAGCTCTTACACATTGATCTTTTTGGTCCAATTAAGCCACTAAGCTTAGGTAAAAGAGAACATACCATGGTCATTGTAGATGACTATTCTCGATATACCTGGGTTCTCTTGCTAACAAGCAAGGATGAAGCATTTTTATCCGGATAAAAGTAGAACTGGGCACACACATTGCACGCATTCGGAGCGATAATGGTGGAGAGTTAAAAAATAAGCATTTTGCTAACTTTTGCGACTCAAAGGGCATTGAACACAACTTCTCTGCCCCTCACACTCCTCAATAGAATGGAGTGGTAGAGAGAAAAAATAGGACTATAGTAGAAATGGCAAGACCAATGCTAAGTGAAAATCGTTTGCCAAAATATTTATGGGGTGAGGCCGTAAACACAACATGCTACATCTTAAATAGAGTAACCCATATGAAATCTGGAAGGGAAGAAAACCAAAAATTGGATACTTTAAAGCATTTGGATGTAAATGCTACATCCTTAATAATAGAGAGCAATTAAGAAAATTTGATCCTAAATCTGATGAAGCAATTTTCCTCGGCTACTCAACACATAGCAAGGCTTATAGTGTCTTCAATAAACGAACCCAAACTATAGTAGAATCTATACATGTAGATTTCTATGAGACTAACACTGCAGGACAGAAAGGATACCCTCCAGAAGATCAAATTCATGAAGCTGAAGGATCTGAAGAAAGTAAGAAAAGAGAAATTCCTGACTCATTTCAAATCAAGAGGTACAAAGAGGAAGATGAAGGAATAACCTTTGATCCAGAAATACAAAAAGTCAATCTAAATCAACAACGAATTGACTTTAATGAAAGAGTAGATGAAGCTAATGTGGAACAAGTTCAAACTCAACATAAAGGCCTAGAAAGGGAGATCCGGACCCACAGAGATCATTCCATATAAAATATTCTGGATGACGTTTACAATCCAGTTAGAACCAGAGGTCAGCTCAACCGGATGATGAGCCATGCCACTTTTGTCTCTCTCATAGAGCCAAAGAAATTTCAAGAAGCTGAAGGGGATGAGAGTTGGATGATGGCGATGCAGGAAGAGCTAGATCAATTCACCAGGAATGATGTATGGTATCTTGTGCCCGCTCCTAAAGGAAAATCAATTATAGGCACTAAATGGGTGTTCTAAAATAAACTTGATGAATTCATAGCAGTAGTAAGAAATAAAGCGAGACTACTTGCTCAAGGCTACAATCAGTAAGAAGGAATTGATTTCGAAGAAACATTCACTCCTGTAGCAAGACTGGAAGCAATCTTGATCATATGTGCTTTTGCATCATTCATGGGGTTCACATTATACCAAATGGATGTCAAAAGTGCATTTCTAAATGGTGTCATTCAAGAAGAAGTGTATGTCAAGCAACCACCCAGATTTGAAGATCCGAAGCATCTGGATCATGTCTACTGACTAAAGAAAGCTCTATATGGATTAAAGCAGGCACCAAGAGCCTGGTATGAAAGATTGACTTCATTCCTTATATCCAAGGAATATACTAGAGGCAGGGCAGATACCACACTCTTCAACAAGAAGAAGAAAAATGATATTATTCTACTCCAGATCTATATGGATGATATCTTTTTTGGCGCCACTGATGAAAGGATGTGCAAAGAATTCAGCTTTTAAATGTAGAAGGAATTTGCGATGTCCATGATGGGAGAGCGCAACTTCTTCCTTGGTCTACAAATCAAACAAAGTCCAGAAGGGATTTTCATAAATCAATCAAAATACACTAAAGAGATCTTGAAAAAGTTTGAAATGGACAGCAGCAAACCAATGTCTACTCCAATGAATTCAGACACAATCTTATCCAGGGACAGTGAAGGAGAAGATGTTGACCAAAAGCTATATAGAGGAATGATTGGCTCACTCCTATACTTAACAGCAAGTAGACCTGACATACACTATGCAGTATGCTATTGTGCAAGATATCAAGCTAATTGAAAGGATTCTCATCTCAAGGCTGTCAAAAGGATACTGAGATATCTCCTTGGAACCACTAAAGTTGGGTTATGTTATCCTAGTAATGGAGACTTTACTCTCCAGGGGTTCACGGATGCAGACTATGGTAGAGATACTATTGAGAGAAAAAGTACATCCGAAGGATGTCATTTTCTTGGAGACTACTTAGTCTCATGGCATAGCAAGAAAAAAACTCCAGTTGCCTTATCCACCATAGAAGCCAAATATATGGTAGCTGGAAGTTGTGTTGCTTAACTCCTATGGATTAAACAATAACTTGAAGATTATGGAGTGCAATCCAGATGTGTTGATGTAATATGTGATAACAAAAGTGCTACTGATGTGTCAAAGAATCCGATGCTTCACAGCCGGATGAAGCATGTCAACATAAGGAATCACTTCATCCGGGATCGTGTGATGAAAAAGGATGTTGCACTAGTATATATCCCAACAAACGAACAAAGAGCTGATATATTTACCAAACCTTTAAGTAAGGATGAATTTGGGAAACTAAGAGAATCAATTGGAATGTCAAATCCAATCTAGAAAAACTCCAAAAGATAGCATCTAATCAAGCTGGATCTTGAGATAAATCTCTCAGTCCGGAAGAAAAGAAGAGTTGGAAAAGTATACTCTGAAAGATTGCTACGTCAGCAGATAAATAGCGACGTATGGCAGTAAAAGCCCATCAAGGTAACTTTTACTTTTTGAATTTCAAAAGTCCAATGGTTGTTACACGCACCGTAAATATAGCAGTTAATTCAAAAATAAATCATTCCCATTCTCCGGTGAAACTGAATTCACCTCTCTCCTAAAAATTCGACTGCCATGTCATCAATCCAGTCAAAAACATTGGAGTTTGGATTACAGTTATAACCTCACTTTAAAAAGTCTATATAAACCCCCTCAAAATCCCTTCTCTTCTTCATACGAGCAACGATTTCACTGTTACTCTGCAAAAATTCAAACCTAGAGCACCATCTCTCAAATACTTAAAAATGGCAGCCAAGAACACCTCAAACACCCTTGAAATCCTACCAAGCAAAAGCCACTTTCAAGTATCTAACTTGAAAGAAGTAGATTTTGAACCCTTAAACCTCAAAACCTCCGATTTTGTCATCCTTACTGATCATCTAAGAGATGACTATCTATTCAAAACTCCACCCTTCTTCACCCCAATTAAATATCAAAATCTGGGTGATCTTCTCAAATTAAACTGCCCAACCTATCCTAAACTGGTGAAAGAGTTCTACTCAAATCTAAGTGCACATAATCATTTTGATGCCCTACGCACTGAGGTACAAGGAAAGATTATCCTTCTAACAACAGAATTCTTTGAGAAGAATTTAAACATGAAAAATTCTAGAGTATTATGGAGAAAAGATGGGGATGAGACCGGAATTGAGTATGACTCCAAGTTGTGGCCCCACCAGAACTACTTCTACGATAAATTCTCAACACACTTCCCTAGAAAGCCCAGATTCCTACAGCAGGCTCTAGCAAAGCTCATTCTAATAAGGAAGGGGTCATTGACTATAGTCTCTTCCCTCCAACACTGCATTCTGTAGCACTGGGTTAGCAGTGTGGAAGTAAACTGGCCAGTCTTGATCATCCACTATCTCAAGACCTATGTCAACTCCCATGGCACCTTGATTACAAGAATCCTCTAAGTGGCAGAAGTGGATCTAACATGATTTGAGGGGATTTATGGCAAACCTATCTTAAAGTAGAATTTCCTAAACCTCCACTCCAATGAAGAATGGGATGAAGAAAAGGCGAAGCTACTAAGGGACAAACAAAAAGTTAAATCCAGAAAAGCGGCTGATCTGGAAGCAGAAGCCCCAGTTCCCAAAAGGCCTAAAACCATAAAAGCCAAAGCCAAAAGACAAGTGGAACTGATTGATGAGGATACTCTACCTCTCACTCAAATTCTAGGCTCTGAACAGCCAATATTCAGAGGCAGATTGATTAAAGCAGCAGCCAAGAAGGGACTGTATGGGCTTACTGCGGGTCTACCTAAAATTGCCATAAGAATAATTAAGGCTGGAAGAAGGAAACCTAAGAGAACCTTGGCTGAGATGAAAGAAGAGGCTAATGATGAGGAAATGGAGGATGAGTCTCCTCCTTAAAAATAGCTCCAGAGAAAAGGGCTAATATCTGATGAAACTCTTGCTGCTCAACAAAAGAGAGCTAATGAAGGCAGGCGACTTACTAGGATCATTCTAAATAAGGAACCAAGGCATTATTGGGAGAGATCTGCCTTAGAGAAAGCATAATCTAGTACAGGGAAAAACGTTTCCAGTACAACAGAGTCATAGAACAAGATGATGAGCAATATGCTGAGATTCAGACAGCTATTAAGGAAAATAATGCAATAAACCAGAGGAAAACAACTGAAGGTCCTGGTCAATCATCCTAAGCCCCTTTAATTCTTATACATCCAGAGGACATAGAGACTCTATCAAAGATTCCAGAAGTAAATGAATTTCTATTTGCTGAAAGAACATATTCGCTTCCGAAAAATCTGCTTGGGTCTAGCGATCAAGTCATCAATCTTGAAAGTCCTGAAAAGGCTTTGACAAAGGCTATTGAGGAAAATACCAACATGCCTGAAGAAGAAAAAGAAAGTCCTGAAAAGGCAACTATAGGGGTGGTTGAGGATAGTTCCAACCATCTGGATGAAAGGCAGGAAGAAGAAAGGACAGATGAGGATCAGACATTACAAACATTTGAGGTAACCCTAAATCCTCTTCATCTCTCTTCTAAAAAGGAAAAGCACAACTTAGTTACAATCTCTCAAAATGTAACTAAGGACATAGTGCCAATCTCGGATGCATCAGCTCCAGAGGAGGGAGAAAGTCTGAGTTCCAAGGGACGCACTTCAAAAGTGGATCCTGCGGGCGAGACTAATCTGGAGGAAAGGGAAATGAGCAAAAGTGAAGCAAAAAGAGCAATTGGAGGCTCACGATCGCCAGATAATAGCCCCTTTGGAAGTAGTTCAAGCTCCAAAAGTGAAACCAGCTCATCCGGTAGTGAATCATCCGGACCCACCAATAAACGCTTTCCTCCTCGCACCAAATCAATGATTCCTCCTGATAAGAACTCAAAAGAATCCAAAGTCAGTGCAGCTCTTAAACTCATTCAAGAGGTAACTCTTGAACATTATGAAGAGGGCTTTATCAAAAAGTGCCTCCTGACCATCTACACCCATCTCAAGGATGTAGAAAAGGAACTACTTAGGCAGATGTCAAATCAAGAGGTCCACAAGGACTTAGGTGAAATCAAAGAAAAGCTGAACTATCTCCCCAAAATTGAGCAACAAGTCATGAACTTCCCAACACCTAGAGCTCTGGCGGCAGCTTCCCTTTGAGATTAAGCCTCTCTTGAATAAGATAAAGGAAAGCACCTCTGAATCAAATTACAACTCTAGTCAAGCCAATACCTTGGCCTCTGATAACTGTGCAACGGTGCTAGAAAGGGTGTCCTCCTTCGCCACAGACCTATCCACAGAGCTCAAGGATTACATAGATACCAAATTTGAAAACTTGTCAAAATTCATGAGGGAAAGGGATTTAAAACCGACTCTGCTGAATATTGAAACTGATCAGCAAGTCACTCAAGAAATGCTGGCAAATTTTATAGACAAAATCCTCCCCCAATTAAAAGAAAAGCTACTTGATGATATGGGTGATGAGATGCAAGGAACTCCAGCATCGAACAGGCAATAATAGAGTGGAAGAAAATTGTCTCCAAAGAAATAAAAGATCAAACGGAGTCTATCCACAACATCTAAAAGGGACTTAGCGATGAAATCACTCTTCTTTAAACCGGAATAAACAAATTGTCTATCTCTAGACCCTCCTCTTCTTCGGATACTCTAGAGTGCCAACTCATTCCAATCCTGCATAATCTAGTTAGTCTATAGGGGATTCAGGGTTCATAAGCCAAAAAGGCTTGACTATCCTAACCAAGGCCATGCTCCCTTACTTTGATCCAAAGGACCAAGAACAGATTTTGCGCATCCTCCCTCAAGTTTCACAATCATATGATCAGCTCCGGAGGGCCCTTCATCCTTACTACCTGACTCCACCTATTGTAAATCATATTATTGATGAGCGAGCCAAAGGTAATAAAGATTACTCTGTCTACTCCTCTGCATGGCAAAAATCTTGGGATAAACGTACCTATATAGCCACTGACCCCCTTAATGGAAGCAAAAAGGGGGAGGAAGAAGATAGTCAGCAAGGAGATGGAAGGGGGAAAGGAAAAACATTACAAGTCTAAAAGAGTGGTCCGTTCGGAGAGATAGTTAAGATAGCTAGATAAAATTGTAATAGCTAGATTCTGTTTATTTGTATTTCTGTATCTTGTAACACTGAACTTCATGATGTTAACTATTGTTAACAACAAAAGTATATATAAAGGGAAAAATTCTTAACTACCAAAACAAACACTTCTAAAGTACAATCTATAATTGTACTACAACAAACTTAGAAGCAAAAGTCATAAAATTATGGGGGAGCCTGGATACTATAATCATGGGGGAGTAATTTAAAAGTTAAATATCTTAAGTTTTTGTTTACATTAAATGGGGGAGATTGTAGGAAAAACAATGATCTGGATAATAAAATCTAATTTACATCCGAATCAAGTTTGAAAGAAAGAAAAATGAATGTAAGTGATTCTCTTAAATCTAAATGGAAGCATCCGGACAAAGCCAAGACCATTTATTAAGACAAAATCAGAAATCCAAGCAAAGGAGAAAATCAAGGACAAACAACTGTTCCCTAAGACTTGTATCTGAAAGAACTGATTGAAGCCATATCCGGAAGGAAGATCCGGAACAAATAAGTACAAAGGTTATCTGGATGACTCATCCGGAAGACCTATATCTAAAAGCTAAGGAAAGTCTAAAACATATCTTTCCTTCCGCCTCTTTGGTCTACTAAAGTCAAAGATTACTTTTCCCAAGAAACAAGTACAAAAAGATAGCTTGCACAAATCAAGGAAAAGTCAAAAGGTTCTGATACAGGACAGAGATAGTGTAACTACCTTTTCTATTAGACCAATAAAGGCATGCATAAAGCTCACAGTATATGACAATTGGTATAAAAGTTGGTGTATCACAAAATGACAAACAAAACAATCACTCACAACTGTCCAGCATCAATCCCAAGAATTCAAATGGATCAAAACACAGTCTCACGGACTGATCAACGGATCCGGAAGCTCCACATCACAACTTAATCAAGGGTGAAGATTGAATGAAACCTTACCAACCACAAATGACTACATTTATAATCAAAGCCTATAAAGAGAGCTCTTCACTAACGAAGAAGAATAACTGATTGATGTATAAAAGCAAGTAACAAAGCAACAAATTTCAATCAGTCAAGAAAATCCCTCCAAGAGCCTTTAGTTCCAAATCTATTTGTAAGGATTCCCAAGTGAAACTATAAACTTGAGGAACTCCAAAAACCAATCTTTGTTATACACCAAAGAGTAAGAATCTCCAACTTGGGTGAGTTGGGAGATTGGGATAGAACTTGAAGTAGGTACTTTGAGTGACATCTCCCTGTAGGACTCAGTTTAGATTCAAAGTAGAAGGCTAAGTTGTATATCCTACTAAAGATAAGAGGACTCAGCTAGGAGTTGGTGATTCTAGTAGTATATCCTACTTCTGGAAGGGATCACCATCCAAAGACAAATCTTTAAGGCTTGATTCTTGCTAGTTGAAAAGGAATCCACTAGTGGATAAGCTCAAAAAAAGGAAACTCTAGGGACTGGACGTAGGCGGGACCAAACCAGTATTAAACACATGTGTTTGATTTACTTTTGGTTTTACTGTATTTTACTCATTTGCATCATCTAGATTCATTCTCCGGATTATATTCATTATTCGGAACCATCTTCCGGATCACAATCAAACACGCTACACTAAGACTTTCTTTAAGTCTATAAATTCCACGAAAAAGGGCCATTCACCCACCCTCTACCCTTATAATTATTCTCACAGGGACCAACAATTGGACATTCTTTTCATCACATATTTAACTCTTCTGGATTGTTAACTAGCCTAATTTCAACTGGGCAATTGGTGGACAATAACTGTAGTGTAAATTTCTCTCGTCGTGGTTATCTTGTGCAGGTTCAAGTGTCGGGGAAGGTGATCGCGAAGGGACCTAAAGTGGGCAGATTATTCCTATTGCATTTTATTCCTAAAACTTTGTCCCTAGCTTCTGTTATTGTTAAAAGTATGGCTGAGTTTTGGCATAAATGACTGGGTCACCCAAATAATGTTATATTATCTCATTTGATGGAGCATGGTTTTCTTGGCAAAGAGTGGTCTTTGAATAGTTTATCTGTTGATTGCTCTATTTGTAAACTAGGAAAGAGTAAAGTGTTACCTTTTCCTACTTATGCTACTCGTGATGGTAAATGTTTTGAGATTATCCATACTGATGTTTGGGGGATTACTCCTATCATTTCTCATGCACAGTATAAATATTTCAAAACATTCATTGATGACTATAGTCATTTCACATGGATATATTTTCTACGTTCTAAAGTTGAGGTGTATACTGTTTTTAGAATTTTATGGCTTATATTGAGAATCAATTTTCAACCTCCATTAAAGTTTTACGATATGATAATGGAGACGAGTACATGTCACATGATTTTCAAGCTTTCTTACAGCAAAAAGGCATTATATCTCAATGATCATGCCCTTATACCCCTCAACAGAATAGGGTGGCTGAGCGAAAAAATTGTCTCTTACTGGATATGGTTCGAACTTTACTGTTAGAGAGCTCAGTTCCGCCTAGATTTTGGGTGGAAGCTCTATCAACTGCAGTTTATTTAATTAATAGACTACCCTCTCAACAATTGAATTTTGAATCTCCTTACTTCCGTCTTTTTTGTAAGCAACCTGATTATCAAATGTTACACACTTTTGGATGTGTTTGCTTTGTCCACTTACCTTTATATGAATGTCACAAGCTTGCGGCTCAATCAGAAAGGTGTGCATTTATGGGATATAACACTACTCATAAAGGATTATTAAGTTATGATGCCATAAATATTTGACTGCACATTTCTAGAATTGTTGTTTTCTTTGAGCATGAATATTACTTCCAGCAGCAGCATCTTCCATCACATGGAGTTCTTCTTCCTAGCTTTGCTGATGTAGCTCCCTCGATTGAGCGTTTTAAGCCCGATTTTGTCTATCAACTCCGAAAGTCTCCAATATTGCAAATCCTTCCCAACCCTGATCTAGTGCCCACTTCAATGAATCTACGAAGATCGAACCATATCCGTCGTCCTCCAGATATGTATGGTTTCCCTACTATTTTGGGTGATATTACTATTCCTACTTCTTACTCTAAGGCTACTAAACATGTATGTTGGGAGAAAGCTATGCAAGAGGAACTTCAAGCTCTTCAATAGAACCATACTTGGGATATAGTTCCTTGTCCTTTGACGTTAAGCCCATTGGTTGTAAATGGGTCTATTCGATAAAGATGAAATCTGATGGTTCGCTTGACCGATACAAAGCACGGCTGGTAGCACTTGGAAATCGTCAAGAATATGGAGTTGATTATGATGAGACATTTGCACTGGTGGCCAAAATGACAACGGTGCGACTTGTTCTAGCTATCGCCTCTAAGGGTTGGTCATTACAACAGATGGATGAAAAAAATGTGTTTTTACATGGGGATCGTAAGGAGGAAATTTATATGACTCCACCGCCAGGGTTCTTTTCTACACCTTCTTCTGATGTTTGTAGACTAAAGAAGTCACTTTATGGTTTAAAGCAAGCTCCGTGTGCGTGGTTTGATAAATTTTGATCCACACTTATGAGCTTTACTTTTGTCCAAAGTCAATATGATTTTTCTCTTTTTCTTTGGAAGACTTCTATAGGAATTGTTTTTCTCCTTGTATATGTTGATGATATCATAATCAAAGGGACAAACTCTGAATTGATTTCTAAGCCTCAACAACACCTTCAAAGATCTTTTCATATGAAGGACCTTGGTCAAGTATGCTATTTTTTAGGTCTTCAAGTGAACTCAACAGCAGCTAGTCTTTTCATAAATCAACAAATATACATTCAAGAGATAATTACATTGGCTGGTCTTCAAGGTGGTCGATCTATTGATACTTCGTTGGAAGTGAATGTTAAATATCGTCATAATGAGGGTGATTTTTTACCTGACCCTTCAATCTGTATACGGTTAGTGGGGAGCCTGAATTATCAAACTATTACTCGGCCTGACATTTCTTTTACTATTCAGCAAGTTAGTCAATTTATGTTGGCTCCTAGACATCTTCACTTAGCTGCTATTCGTCGCATTATTCACTCTTTGCAAAGAATTTCTACATGCAGCCTTTTCTTTCCATTGAACTCTCCTATTCAATTAGTTAGATATAGTGATGCTAACTGGGCTGGTTGTGCAGATACTCGATGTTCCATTACTGGGTGGTGCATGTTCCTTGGCAATTCTCTTATCTCTTGGAAAAGTAAGAAGCAATCCTCCACTGAATCTGAGTGTCATGCTATGTCCTGTGCATGTTCTGAGATTGTTTGGCTTCGAGGGCTAATAGGTGAACTTCGGTTTCCTCAATTAGAACCAACTCTACTTCATGCAGATAATACTAGTGCTATCCAAATTACAACTAATCCTGTGTTCCACGAGCGCATAAAGCACATCGAAGTGGACTGTCACTCTATTCGTGAGGCATATGATGCTAATATCATTTCTCTACCTCTCATCACCACTGAACAACAAACTGCTGATATATTTACTAAAGCCCTCTCACATCAACGACATGATTTTCTGATAGCTAAATTGATACTTTCTGATCATCCAGCATCAATTTGAGGGGGGATATCAATGGAATTAGCCGTTAATTGCTAAAATTATGGCACAAATCACGGCTGAGTTTTGAATATCCAATTTGCCATATTTTGTATTAGTTGTACATATATTTTACCTTCAATAGATTAACAATAATTAATGTAGTTATTTCTTAACTAAATTAGGTTGTACTGAAATTCCTATATCAAGGATATATGATAACAGAGAAGGGGCATTCAGCCTACGGTTCTTCAAATATTGTCAGAGACAACGGAAGAAAGTTCGGATGCCTGTTTTTAAAGACCGGCGACTAATGGCATTTTCGGTAAAATTATTTCATAGGTGGCTATACTTGTTCTATGGCTTCTAGACTATGGAACAAAACCATAGGGCCATCTCATTCTTTAATCTGTTGGAAGGCTTACACGGGATATATTTCTACTCTTGAGGTCTTACAACGGAAAGGTTTGGCCATTGTATCTGTTTGCGTATTGTGCTCTCAAAACAATGAAGACAGGCGCCATCTTTTTACTCAATGCCCATTTATTATCCAGTTATGGCGTGCACTCATTTCCCTCTTCGATAGGAATATTGACTTACGGATGTTTTGAATTCTGCTCTTCAATCTACATTTCAACATCGATTTAGCTTGTAAATTCAAATTTTGTAGAATGCCGAAGTGGTTTCTGTTTTTTGGCTAATTTGGGTTACTCGTAATAGGTGATTTTTTACAATGAGCGTCTATGTATTAACCGCACACTTCAAACATTGTGGTCGATTTTGAGAAGAACGGATTGCCTCGGCTATGGGTCTGTTTGGAATTCAGCAGTTGAGAATAGGCTTCTTCAAAACTTAACGTTAATATCGAGAGTTCGGAGATCACCTAGAGTTATCCACATTCGCTGGAATCCGTCGCCTGATAATTGGATCAAAGTTAACACCGATGCCTCTTGTTCTGGACCACTGGGTAACTCGGGTTGTGGTTGTTGGATTGAAGAGGAAAATAATCAAGCAAAAAATGCTTAAAACATAAAAATGAGTAATTCACACTAATTTTATTACAATACACTCATAAACTCTTATTATTTTTTCACTCTCTTACTCTATTTAAAATAGGAAATTACATTGCCTTATATAGGCATTTGATGAATTCTGCAATGATGCTATCATTTTCTCAATAATTCAATCTATTACAAAATTCAAATTTAGGTTTAACAACTTACTTTAATTTTCTACAAAATCCAACTAACAAATCCTACAAATACCAATTTTTTTCAAAGTCCAATTTAGGTGGCTTGCTATTTTTGACCCCTTTTTTCATTATTGTTTTATCATATTAAGTTTAATAATTTGAACATTCCCCCGTAAACTTAATTATCCGTTATTCCCAATAACGCTCGCAATTGATTGAACACGTTATACTTCAATGGCTTTGTAAAGATGTCCGCTATCTGATCTTGTGTTTTGACATACTTCAATGTGACTTCCTTCTGCTCAATACACTCTCGAATGAAATGATACCTTGTATCGATGTGTTTGCTTCGATCATGGTAGACAGGATTTTTCGCCAATGCCAATGCCGATTTGTTATCGACAAAAATATTCGTTGGATCATGTTGTGTCATTTGAAGTTCCGTTAATAGTCTTCTCAGCCATATTGCATGACACACACATGATGTTGCAGTAACATATTCAGCTTCACATGTTGACAACGTCACTATAGGTTGCTTCTTTGAACTCCAAGTAAATGCCGTGTTACCGAGAAAAAATACAAACCCGCTTGTACTTTTTCGGTCATTTTTATCGCCAGCCCAATCACTGTCGCTATAGCCAACTAATTTAAATTCGTCAGATTTTGAATAATGCAATCCAAAATTAGTTGTACCTTTAACATAGCGGAGTATTCTTTTCGCTGCATTCCAATGAGACTCCTTCGGTTCATCCATGTATCTGCTCACTAGTCCAACTGCATACAAAATATCTGGCCTTGTGCACGTCAGGTATCTGAGACTCCCGATCAGACTTCAAAAAATTGTCGAGTTCACCCTGACTCCATTTTCATCCTTGGTCAATTTCAAACTGCATTCGGCCGGAGTGCTGACAGGGTTGCAATTTTCCATCTTAAATTTCCTCAAGATCTCTTTGGCGAAGCCACTTTGACAAATAAAAATTCCATCATCCCTTTGCTTCACTTCAATGCCAAGATAGTACGACATCAAGCCAATATCAGTCATTTCGAATTCACGAGTCATCGTTTTCTTGAAATCATTAAACATTTGAGGATTGTTTCCGGTAAATATGAGATCGTCCACATGTAAGCAAACAAGTAATATGTCTCCACCTTTCACTTTCACATACAAGGCATACTCATGTGGGCACTTGATAAATCCATTCTCGCAAAAGTATTTGTCGATGCGACTGTTCCAAGCTCTCGGTGCTTGCTTAAGACCGTACAATGCCTTCTTCAGCTTCAACACTTTTCGTTCATGACCTTTGACAATGTAACCAGGTGGTTGTTGGACATAGATCTCTTCCTCCAAGTATCCATTCAGAAATGCTGACTTTACATCCATTTGGTGTATCTTCCATCCATTTTGGGCAGTGACTGAGATCACTAGTCTGATAGTCTCCATTCTTGCTACTGGTGCAAATACTTCATCATAGTCAATACCGGGTTTTTGACTATATCCCTTTGCGACTAGCCTCACTTTATGTCGAACGATTTCTCCATTTGCATCCTTCTTTGCCTTGAACACCCATTTGACTCCAATGGGCTTTTTGTCAGCTGGAAGTTTAGTCAACTCCCACGTCTTGTTTTTCTCAATTGAATTGATCTCCTCCTCCATGGCTTTTCTCCATTTCTCATCTTTCATGGCTTCTTCAGCATCAATAGGTTCACTATCAATAAGATGACAATAAAGAGTCAATTCTTCATTGAGCTCTCTAGTTGCATCATAAAGATCTTCAATAAGACGAAATTTTCTAGGTCTTTCTCTTGGACTTTGACTTTCATCATCATCGTGTCCTGGAGATCCAATTGGAATGGGACTATATGACGTCGATGCTTTGCCTGACTCCTCCACATCTCGATCATTGTTTTCATCCATGGTGAAAGGATAAAAACTATAATTCTTCTGCTTGTCATTATTCCATTCCCAAATTGCTTCCTCGTCAATAGTCACATCCCTACTGATAATCGTCTTCCTTGTGTCAGGATCAAACATCTTATAACCTTTTGAAAATTCTGAATATCCCACGAACAAGTATTTCTTGCTTTTGTTGTCCTGCTTTCTCCTTTCTTCATCCGCAACATGAACATGTGCAACACTCCCAAAAACACGAAAATGAGAGATATTAGGCTTTCTCCCACTCCATGCTTCTTGGGGTGTCATATCCGACACACTTGTTGTTAGAGATCGGTTCAAGATGTAGACAGCACAATCAACAGCTTCTGCCCATAACTCTTTGGGCAAATTCTTGCTCTTTAACATGCTCCTTACCATATCCATCACGGTTCTATTCTTTCGTTCAACAACACCATTTTGCTGAGGCGATCTCGGGACTGATAAGAAATGACGGATTCCTTGATGCTCGCAGAATCTTTTGAATTCATTTGACGTGAATTCTCCCCCTCTGTCGGATCTTAAAGCTTTGATGTAATAGCCACTTTCTTTTTCCACCATAGCTTTAAACTTTTTAAATGCTTCAAAAACTTCTGATTTCTCTTTCATAAAATAAACCCACGTCTTTCTGCTATAATCATCAATGAATAGCAAGAAATATTTGTTGCCTCCCAATGATACTGGTGTCATTGGTCCACAGACATCGGCATGAATAAGCTCAAGGGGAGCCTTTGCTCTTGACATAGACTCTTTTGGAAAACTAGTTCTAGAATGTTTTCCAACAAGACATCCTTCACAAAGCTGATGGGGTTTATTAATCAGCGGAAGACCATGCACCATCTTATTCTGGCTTAGCAATTTCAACCCTCCAAAATTGAGATGACCGAATCTCAAATGCCAAAGCCAATCAGATTCTTTCACGCAAGCTTTTAAGCATCTTGCTACATCTGTCTTGATGTTGAGAATGAACATTCTATTTTTTGACATTGGTACACTAGCTAGCAGCTCTTTCTTTTCGTTTAACAGCACCAACTTTCGGTTCACCATGTGAATTTGGTAATTTTTCTCCAACAGTTATCCCAAACTTAAAATGTTGCTTTTCATGTTTGGAACGTAATAAACATTGCTGATGAATTGGTGCTCTCCATTCTTGAAACGAATAAGAATAGTTCCTTTTCCTTGAATAGGAACTCTTGAGGAATCCCCAAAAACAACATTACCACTGAATGACTGGTCCAGCTCTACGAACATTTTCTTATCTCCACACATATGGTTACTTGCACCATTATCAAGATACCATATGTTGTTTTCTTGACTGTATTCACCTTCACGGGTAAGTAATACCGTGTTGGTTACGTCCTCTTCTTGAATGTTGTTCATCGTTTCCTCTGTTTGCTTCGGTGGGCTCCGACATTCTGCTGCATAGTGGCCATATCTGGAGCAATTGTAGCATTGAACATTGGACTTGTCACGTCCATCATTATGCCTCCAGTTTCCTCTTCCTCGTCCACGTCCATGACCTCGACCTCTACCTCGTACGGACTGATTATCTCCATTATTATTTTCACCTTTACCGAATGGTTGATTTCTACCACGTCCTCTTCCTCTTCCATTTCCTCCACGGCCTCTACCACGTCCTCATCCGTAATGGCTAGAATCCTGGCTACTTTCACCTTTGACTGAAACCTTTGCTGCTAAGACTTGTTCTACAGACTCTTCTCTTTGTCTGTTTAGTCTCTCCTCACGTGCTTGTAAAGAGCCAACTACTTCATCGACGGTCATTTTACTTATATCTCGAGATTCTTCTATTGCCACTACTACGTAGTCAAACTTTGGTAGTAGTGACCTTAGAAGTTTTTCAACAACCCTGGATTCTTCAAGCTTTTCTCCATATTGCCGCATTTGGTTAGCGACAGATTTTAATCGTGAGGAGTAATCTACAATCACTTCTGTCTCCTTCATCTTCATCATCTCGAACTCTCCTCTCAACATTTGGAGCCGAACTTTTTGTACTTTCTCCTCTCCTTGAAGAGAAACTCGTAGTATATCCCAAGCTTGCTTGGAGGTGCTCGCTTCTGCCACCTTCTCAAACATAACATCATCTAACCCTTGATGGATGATACTATGAGCCTTCTGGTCATTACGACGACTCTTATGCAAACTGTCCTTTTCGGCTTGCGATAGTTGTGTATCTGCAGTTGGGACTTCATAGCCTTTTTCAACAATATCCCAAACATCTTGGGATCCTAGAATGGCTTTCATCTTGATACACCAATTTTTGTAATTGGTTTTTGTAAGTTGAGGAAAAACGAAGGAAACACCGTTGGGATTCATTTTTGTAAAGGAAAATTTGTTTCGAAGAGTACAGGGGTTGTTGCAACGCTTTTGAGTCTATTGCGACACTTTGGTACGTCGCTATAGCTTCAGACAGATTTTGCAAGGAGAACAGCAAGGGAATATATTTCCTTGCAATTTTAGATGAACTTGAAAATTTTCCAGAAAGGAAGAACAGAGGCTATTGCAACTTTTTTGAGTATTTACGACACTTTTTGCTAACTGCGACACTTTCTGCAATTTTTTGCAACACTTCTGACAGCCTATTGCAACACTTTCTGGGCTGCTTCTGAAACTCTTTAAACTCGACTTTTTTACTTGGGGATTTTTGGGAAGAGGATTGGATACGAAATGGCTCTGGTACCACTTTGTTGGATTGAAGAGGAAAATAATCAAGCAAAAAATGCTTAAAACATAAAAATGAGTAATTCACACTAATTTTATTATAATACACTCATAAACTCTTATTATTTTTTCACTCTCTTACTCTATTTAAAATAGCAAATTACATTGCCTTATATAGGCATTTGATGAATTCTGCAATGATGCTATCATTTTCTCAATAATTCAATCTATTACAAAATTCAAATTTAGGTTTAACAACTTACTTTAATTTTCTACAAAATCCAACTAACAAATCCTACAAATACCAATTTTTTTCAAAGTCCAATTTAGGTGGCTTGCTATTTTTGACCCCTTTTTTCATTATTGTTTTATCATATTAAGTTTAATAATTTGAACAGTGGTGGGGTTTTCAGAAACTCAAGTGGGAAAGCTCTTTATTGTTTTTCTTTCCCATTTGAATTCCCTTTCTCTTTTATTGCCGAGTTAAAGTCAGCCATTTATGCGGTGGACTTTGCTTATTCTCGCGGATGGAATAAGTTATGGACAGAGAGTGATTATACTTATGTGGTGAACTTCACACGAGATAAGGACTGGCACATCCTATGGTCTCTTAGGCCGGCTTGGAAAAAATGCCTACTTCATCTTGGATCAATGAGAATTCTCGTTTCCCACATTTACAGATGAGGAAATAGACTGGCGGATGCACTTGCCAATCATGGCAGATTCTCATAAGACATCAATGGTTGGACTGAGGTTCCAAATTTTTGCAGCACACTTTTTGCTCACGACTACTCGGGACGAGCTAATTTTCACTTTTGTTGACGGAGACTCGTTCATTATTGCTTTTAGCTAGATTGGGGACTCCCACTGCTTTTTATTTTCCACTCTGACTTTTGTATTTCTTTCTTTCTTATTTAATAAAAGAGGGGTGGGTGTTTTATAGGCAAGCGGAAGCATCAATTTAGTTGGAACTTCAGCCCCGAAATTTTTACCCACTCCAATCTTTTAGTCTTTTGTGGAACACGCTGTTTCTCTGAGGGTTTTAAAAAAAAGTGATGTTTTTGTTATTGAAAATACACAGTTATAGAAACACTAAAAGCTACTATTGAGAGAAGAATTAAGTTGTTATTTTGATTCTTTGTCCATCAAAAGGAATCACAAAGATAAAAGGTTTAAGGGACGAGAATATTAAGTTAACCACTCTAACATGAATCAAGGTAATTTCTTATTCTTACATATGAATATAAACTTGTGAATTTATTTAATTCAAATTTAGAGATAAATTCACCGTATTAAAAAAATTATTTTACATTTGATTCCTAGAAATAGAATCAAAAAATAAATAAAGTAAAGAGAATGTAATTATTAAATTATTCTAATTTGACTCAGGAAGTTAGCAAATTGCTACACTGTAATAAAAAAAATTAAACTTCCAAGTTTCAATAAATTATTCATGTCAAAATGTCTGGTAAAGTATAAACAAAAGGCTCTGCTATGCATCAGGTTGGATTGTTTTCTCAAACTGTTTATTTTGAAAGCCTCATTTTTAAGTTTTTTTATAAGCAGTAGATTTGATTTTGGAAAAAATAAGCGAGACAGTTCCTAATTAATTAGTATGATGTGTTGTTTAAAGCCAAAATATGTAGTTCTATTTAAAGTTTGTGAGAGCGGCTTATTTTAACAGCAGCTTAATAAATAATGTCAAACTGACCCTGTACGTGTTCAAAAATATCTAACAATATAAATATCTTGTTGAACTAGTTACATACGTGCAGGGCAGTTTCAGAAATTTGTGAGGCCCTAAACAAAAGTTTCAAAATGGGCCCTAATAGAACAAAATCTCATTTTAATAATTAAACTACAATAATTTTCATTATGACGAATGTTGACCGACTTTACAGTGAAATTAATTTTATCAATTTGCAAACAAAATTTAATTGGGTCTGCGGTAATGTCCTACTCCCTCTAATTCTGAAAATTAGTCACTTTAAGCTTTTTACCTTAGTTTCTTTTACTTGTCATTTTTTAATATCAATAAAACTTTCACAATTTTTTCTGTAATTTTCCCTTGTATTTATTAGGAAAGAGAGTATATATTAATGAATTTATATATTGTTAATTACGAAGAAAGAAAATTTTATCAAAGAGACATTAGACATTTCAATAGTGTATTAAATTTTTATAGATTTTGATAAAAAAATCTAAAAACGACTAGTTTTTGAAACCGAATGGAGTAGGTTAGTGGTTAAGACTGAATCTATAACATTTAAAAGTCTCATGTTAAAATTTCATTTAGGTTAGGTATATATTTTCCTTTTTATTTAATATAGGAGGATAATTTAAAAAAATAAGTTGAACTGTATACATAAAAAAATGGAGAAATAAAAAAATTGAGGGCATATATGTTTAAAAATATTACGAATGATGATTACAAGGGCACAGTTTTTTCAAATATTATTAATTGAATTATAGTTAGACAGTCAAAAAAATTTATAGTCAACGTAATAATGCAAGTATATTAGATAATAGGGTTTAGGTTAGAAAACTTGTGAATGTAAAAAAAATTTTATTGGGAGACTTATTCATTATAGTCAGGTGTGCGACCTGAATCAGATTTAGATGTAGTCGGAGTAAAGGTCCGGCGAACCAGATGGATAACCAAAAAAAGATAATAGGTAATGAAATGAATTAAATGCTAGGCATTTAGGCCCTTTCTTTTCAACTTATTTTCTGTTCAGTTCAGTTCAGTATCACTCAATTCAGTTCAGTTTCAATATTCAGTATTCAGTATTCAGTTTCAGTATTCAGTATTCAGTATCCAGCATTCAACATTCAGTATTCAGAATTCAGTATTAAGTTTCAGTTTATGCATTATATCAATATTATTAATGTTTATTATTATTCACAAATACTAAAAAGCAATGAATATTAATGATAATATCATTTCAATTTTAATTTTAATTCATTTCTATTTATATATTTTATAAATATTATTAATTAATATCAGTAATCACAAATAACAACAAAGAAAAAGAAATTAATAATAATATTTTTTAAATTATTAATTATTATTTCTACCATAAATAATTTTATAAGAAAAATAAATAAATAAAAGTAATAATATTTTATAAATATTGATAATAATTAAAACAATAAGGTAATATTCATAACAATAATTACAATAAATAATAATAATAATAATAATAATCATAATGATAATGATTTATAATGGTATTTAATTATTATTATATGTATAATTAATAAATTTTATTAGAATGTATAGTATTATTTAAAGTGTTATTAATTATTATATATTTTAATATTTTTAAAATATTATTTATATTATTAATTATAATTTAGTTTCAGTATTTTTAGTTTTAGTATTGTTCAGTTTCAGTACCATTTAATTCAGTTTCATTACAGTTCAATACCATTCAATTCAATTCAGTACCAATCAGTTCAGTTTAATATACCTACTTATTAATTGAAAAGAATAGGGCCTTAATAAGACAGATATAAGGTATAGAAAAAAGAGTGAGGAAATGAAAAATTGGCCCTTTGGGTTTCAAACACGGAACTCAATAAGGGAAAACAAGAGCATTTACCGCCATACCACAGGTTTATTTGTGTCATCTTCTTCATCTGTATTTTTTATATTCAATATTTATTCTTATAATTCGAAATAATTTGAGGCCTCCTTATATTTGGGGGCCCTAAGAGATCGCTCATTCTTCTTCTACTAATAGCCGGCCCTGCATACGTGACAAAATTACGTTGGTTAGGTTTGACAGTGAATTTCATGCTTCATAATTCTGAAATGGAAGTTTACCATGTCGTAAAAATACTACCAAAAGATTCCAACTACCACTGAGAGACTAGACAAATAACGTCATGTTTTATTTAACTTTTAAAAGGTGAACTGAACTGAACTGATTGAAGTGGATTAAACTGAATTAAACTTATTTCAGTTTAAATTTATAACTACGAATAGCTGAACTAACCTGAACTATATTGAATGGTAGTCTAAAATAACCGAGCCTTATTCCATCCATAAAATTAAAATTAAATAAAAAAGCGAAAGGGCAATTTATGCTGGCTGACATTTCCGCTTCAAATTAACTTACTTTTTCTCTCTGAATTTTGGCTTCCTCTCTATCTCATGAAGAAGAATCGGGAAAAATAACAGTGAATTCCCATTTCGGGGGGATGATTTTTCAGCTTATAAGAAGAAAAAATCTTTGATAAGAAAAATTGTGTTGGTTATCCTTGGATTCTTGGTAATTTCAAGTTAGTTTCTAATTTCATTTCTCTTTTCTTTTGATCTTTTGCTTTAAAAATCACGTTGGGTTCTCCAATTTAGAAACTGGGTAGTTTTGAAGCTGTTAAATTTTGTACAGTGAGATATAAATCTGCTGTTAATTTGGGTTTAAGGCTGCTAATTTGTCCAAGAAGCATGGTAGATTTTTTGCTTAGTTCAGCCAGTTCAGCTCTAAAAGTTGAAAAGTACAGGCCATAAAGTCAATGTAGTCATAAGATATTTTTTTAAAAAATTGTCTCGTACGAGCTTATACAATAATAATAAAGGAAAATCTTATCACACCCCGTCCGAGTGTGGACTCGAACCTGCAACCTCTAGGATCATAACTTCAAGCCTCAACCAGTATACCAAGCCTTACCAGAATGTAGTCATAAAATTAAATGAAGTGAAACTATTCCAAAAGATATGCAATTGTTAAATTTTGAAGATTATATAGACTTAAATAAAGGTTATCAAATAATCCATATAGCAAACCTCATCTATTATAATTAAGCCTTGTTTTGTGTTCGTTTTATTTTTCTGAGGGGCCGGATTGATCCATTTTCAATTTTATTTTTTTTACTCCTCCATAGATTTGTTATTGTTGACAAGTTAACAAAAATGCTAAGCAAAAGGGTTTAAACTTCAGTTGTAGGCCTAATATATGGAGGAGATTTAAATTTATGGGAGCAAAGAGGTTTGAAAGAAAGGATTAAGAATGATGATGCAGAAATTGTGGAGTCCGAGGTTGGTGTTGTAGCAACCGACGACCATTCGATGCTCGAAAATCAGGCGGAAATACTTCGAGAAGGAGGGCATGCAGTAAATGTAGCTGTTGCAACTGCATTGTGTGTCGGTGTTGTTAATCCGATGTCAAGTGGAATTGGGGGAGGCGCATTTATGGTAGTCAAGTCTTCTTCTGTTCTGAAAGGTCAAGCTTTCGATACGAGAGAAGCGGCTCCTTTAGCCGCTTCAAATGGTCAAAACTTCTCGAATTCTCTTTTAACTTAAGGCTGAATGCATTAGTGTCTCTCTTAACTTGGCTTTAAACGCCTATATGCCCTTTGAACTTTTAGTCGTTCTAAATAATATCTGAACTTCGTTAGAGCGCACCTCCAAATCCCTAAATGATATGTGTTAACATCTGGATGAAGAGAGTAAAATTAGAAAAATGACATCTTTGAAAGTCAAAGCAACCGGAAATTGACTTGTGGTGTTCATGGGGCAAACAACATACTTGTGACGTTTTGCAATTTCTTTTTATATTTTAAATTTTATAATGATTTGCAATTTTCTTTAATATAATTGTAATAAGCAGAATATGTATGCAAGCAACATTGATGACAAGTATTCGGGGCCACTCTCGATCGGAGTTCCAAGCGAGATTGCTGGCCTTTACGAAGCTTGGTTACAGCACGGCCGCTTGCCTGTGAAAAAACTATTCCAACCTGCCATAAAACTCACAAAAGACGGCTTCATTATCCTCCCTTATCTTGGGCAAGCCACAGCTAAATCTGCCAAAAAAAATCATGGACGATCCTGGGTTACGGGCTGTATTTGCACCGAATGGCAAGTTGTTTCAAACAGGTGATACATGCTACAATATAGAGCTAGCCAATAGTCTTGAGGTAATCACCGAAGAGGGACCACAAGCCTTCTATAATGGCACTCTCACCGAGAAATTAGTCGAGGATGTTAGAAAGGCTGGTGGATTGTTAACAATGGTTGATCTCAAGAATTACAAAGTGGATATAACCGATACCATGTCCGCCGATGCTATGGGTTATACCATTTATGGAATGCCGCTTCCTTTAGGCGGGACACTCGGGTTAGCAATGGTGGGGATTTCGCCTTTTTCCTCTTCAATTTTTTGATAGCTTCTTTTTCTTATGTAGATTGAGTTTTTAAATGAATTTTATTATGACACATTTTGAACAATTTGGATAGCTATGGAACTCGAGATGCTGTAAAGTGAGATCTCGGTCTACATCGGTTCATCGAGGCATTGAAACACATGTTCGATATTCGAATGAACTTGGCTGGCCCGGGATTCGTAAACATAGATACTTATATTTTCCAAATGCTTTCCCCTTCTTATGCTGCTCAAATTCGACAAAAAATAGTCAATAATACTACCTTTCCTCCCAAGTATTACATGGGAAGGTAATAGCTAAGCGATTTGACCAAAAATTTATCGCCTAATTATCATAGACTTGTAATTATCTAATGATATTAGTTAATAATCCACAGATGGAGTAAGCTTAGGGATCAAGGAACTAGCCATTTCTGCATTGTGATGCTGATCGAAATGCTGTATCGATGACTACCACGTTAAATTACAGTTTTGGGGGTGGAATTCTCTCTCCTTTGACTGGAATCGTGCTTAGTAACGAGATGAGCGATTTTTCTGTACCGACTGAAATAACCCCAGACATGCTTCCCCCTGCACCCACGAATTATATTGAACCCAAGAAGAGACCTTTGTCTTCCATGGCCCCTATAATTATCACCAAGGTGTTGGTATTTTGGTGTAATTTGATCAACTAGTTGACCAATGTGATCGTAATATTTCATCAAACAAGTCAGGAGAGTGCGGAGTGCACACTTATTCGAGCTCTATCATGATACGTAGCTGACGAGGGTCTGGGAGCTCAATGCTGTTTTGAAACTATTGCGATTGCTCAAAGGGATACGACTTTTCGCATCGATTTTGTTTTGAACAGCTGTGACTACTCGAACGGACATGACTTTTCACAACCCTTTTGCACTGAACTGTTGCAATTTCTCATTTCAGGCTTATAAATACCTAGCACTGGCAACATTTTCTGAATTAATATTTTTTGTTGCAATCCGGTTCACTTTTTCGCAACAAAAAATCATTCTAAGTTCTTGTCATTTCTGATTTTATCCGATTGATCTATTTGGTAGAACCACCAAATAAGATTCAATCTGAAAGTGCAAGTCACGACTTCAGATTTATCCAGGCTTCATTCTACCGGGAATCCCCAAACAAGGTGCGGCTTTTACTGTTTTATCATGTTTTTTTTACTGAAAGTAAGAAATGGTCGTTAATTTGTTGTATGATCGATACAAGACAATCAAGAGGTAGGGGTGTTACGCGGTAGTGTAGGAATGGAAATTATTCCAGCGGTAGTACAAGTTTTTGTTAACAATTTGTGTTGGGGATTGAACCTTTAACTGCAGTTCAAAGAGCAATACCACAAGGTTTCTGAGTTAAATATTTTTTTGCCTAATGCATCAGTAACCTAATGCCTCCTTGAACAGTTCAAAGTGACTCCGTAGTTCCTCAACTTTTAAAAAGTGGGTAAATTTGCTCCATAAATGTCACATGTCAACTTATGATTGATTTGACTTTTCTACTCTCCAAATATAAGTTGGCATGTGGCATTCGAGGAGCAAAATGACACACTTTTTGAAAATCAAGGGAGATATAGGATCACTTTGGAAATTTAGGGAGGCAGTAGGTTTTTTTGGACCAAGTTCAGGTACCTAATTATGCATTAAGCCTTTAAACTTCAAAGAGACCATTGACCCATCCTTGCTTTTGTGCAGTTAATCCCAAACACCGTAAGGTATGAGAACTGAAATGCTATGGATGGCAATCATATAGAACTTGCTGAGGAAACAAAGACGTGGTTGACGGAAAAAGGGCACGAATTGAAGGCAATGCAAGGTGGTGCTAGTGTGCAACTTGTAGTTCAAAACCTCGAAAACCTAATCATTAAGGATAGAGAAAATGGGTGAGATTCTTATAGAAACCAAATTTTGCATGGAATGCTTACTGCAGTAAGTGATCCTAGAAAAGATGGGAGACTAGCTGCTGAATAATCGAACCAAATGAGGGATATTGGCAGAATCCACATTTTAGTATGTGAAAATGTATACATATGGCTTGTGAATAGTAGACTACTGGAATTAAAATATTGGCCAAATACATCTTCACCCATCTGAACTTGGCATAAATGATCGAATACCTCAATGAAATTTTCAAAATTTCTCTTAGCTCCATGAACTTGGAAAAAGTACACTAATTCCCATGTGTCAGTTTCTATTCGGTTTGACTGATGTCATGTTCCTACTTTTTTCTCACCAATAAGAAGCTAACATGTGGCAGTCGGGGGCGGGGGGCAAACGTATGCACTTTTGCCAAATTCAGGGGGCTAGGAGGAGAAACTTTAACCTAAAATCTTTGTACTTAACCTAAAATCTTTGTACGTGTACACATTTGATATGTAAATTAATAGACTCAAAAGATTCATCATATATCATATGATGTTCAACAAATGGAGTTCAGCTCATCAAATTAAGCAGAAAACTGAAATCCGTACATGCCTAAATTTTCCAAATATATGAACCAAAATCACAAGTTCTTCATTTTACCAAAAGAAGAATATTTATACATTTCCAAGCTTAGCTAGAGCAACAATATGTATAGGGGCTAAGATATTATCTTTGCTCGTTTCAACAACGCAGCCATTCATGACCATCTCCTCTAGCATAAAATGTGCCTTTTCTAAAAGGAACATGATGTCTAACTCACACTGAAGGCAAGAAATGGACATTTCAGAGTCAAACCAAATATGGCGCTAATATTGTGTTCAAAACATAAGGAATTTGGAAGCACGAGCAAGATTCCATAAAGAAAACGTACCACATTACCGAAATGGCGGTCCATTTTTTCAACTAAGAGATGTATGAATTCAAGAATCGCAAGCTCATTCTATAGAAAGAAATAGAATATAATAGTAAATACTATTTAAGCTCTAGTGCAAGATAAGCATAAAGAACCTGGCAGTACTTGTAAGTAAACTATAAACCAAAAATTAAGGCTAACCACATCCTAAATCCCCTCAATTGTTATGGATTTCAGAATCAACCATGAAAATAACATATTGAGTACATATCTTTCCACTTTATCGCCTAATTAGCTCCAAACTGAACAATCAATACAATTGCAACTTTTGTGAAAAGTAGAAGATTTTTAAGCAGAGATGCGGTATTTGAATCCTACTTCCAATGCAGACATTCTATAACTCTAAATGGCTTGTTTAGTTCACATAATGCCTATTCCATGGTGTAGAAATAGATGTGTATGGAAAGATGTCAAATATGATGCACTATTCTGTTAGAATTTTAGTGTAATTGGATTGACTAGTTTGAGCAATGCGATCATGACATTTCATCAAACAAGTCGGGAGTGTAAGGAGTGCACACTCGTTTGGGTTTTGTTACAATTTCGGGGGTCCGAGGGCAGCGCCCCTGGATGCAGGGTCCAAGGGGTGGCAGCATCTGGCGGGGTCCAGGGGCAATGCCCCTAGCGTGGTTCGAGGGGCAGCAGCCCTTGGTGGGGTCCTCGGGCAGGGGTCGAGCTGCCAGGTCAACTTAAAATTTTTTTATTCCTGGCAGATCGCATCCTTTGAAAATTTCATCAGAAAATTGAATTTTTGACCCGAAAAAGCATGTCTCTTAGACACAACTGAAACTAGAAAAAGTATGTCTTTTAGACATAGCTGCTACCCGAAATGACATGTCTTTTAGACATGTCTATTGACGTTTTGGCTATATATATGACCAAAACTGAAATTGGCACACACAAAAAAATTTTGGTTGATTATTTTCATAACAAATTTAATTATGGTTCTTGATTCAGTTTCTGATTTTATCCGATTAAAAGTTTGATGAACCAACTAAATAAATTTCAATCTGACAGCATATTTGCAACTTTAGAATCGTCCAAGTAATCCCCGTTTTTCCAACATATTCATCTAGAATCCGTCGATGCACAAAAAAGTTTTTCCTAATTTATATACATCTCACAGAAAAGTTATTCCTTGTCAACGGATTCTAGACATATACTGATACATCGAATTTGTGCTATATAAATCATGCATTTTGAGCAAACATTTTGTGTGAAAAGATCAATTTGATGAACATCTCTACCGGTTTTAGGTCTTTGCTGAAGGAAGGAGAACTTCTGCCTTGTTGCTGAAAATTGATGAAAAAAGTGCAGTCTTCGTTAGAGACCTCCATAATTTACAAGATCTCGTAAAAAAAGGAGAGATCTCCTGCCATTTTGGGAAGAAGAGTGAAAAGTGGTGGGAAAATTCTCTCCAAAATGTATAATCAAGTGCAAAGTGCAAGTTGAGATGTTGATGTGACGTATAGCAGAAAAGTGGGTGAAAAGTCAATTTTGACTTTTTACATATTTACTAAACTACCACCTTCTAGAAACCTTTTTGCACTAAGTGGCATTAGATTAATATTATGTTAGAAAAATATCTAGATATTTTAGGATTATATGTATTATTTTATTTTGTATATTTCCTCTCTCCTGTGAGGATTGGGGCCTATAAAATGGCCATCATCTTCATTGGTGAGGGGTGACACAAGTTACATTTTCTTTAAATATTTTCCTCCATTAATGAAAGTTTTAAGTTTCTTCATTTTCATGAGGGAGTAGTCCTCTTCTGGGCAAGTCTGCCTAGGCAGGCAGCCGCAGGAGATCTCCTAAGTAGTGTAATGTATCTCTTCTTTTATGATTTATGTTTCTTGTTGTGTTTCAATGCTTAATTCTTATGAGTGATGGCCTAGCTCATATTTAGTTATGTTAAGGAGACCGATCGGAGATTTAACATAGCGGAACACAAACACTCTCATATGATGCATGAGATCGACCAGAGACTAGTCATATGCATAGGGTTTTAGATTTATCTAAATACTTAACTATACGTAATGCAAGTTATTGTTAGCTTATGATGGACTTAACGGTGAAGTAAGTTAACATAGCTTAGTGTTCAAGATGGCCGAAAGAGTGCTTGATGACCTTCGTTGAGATATTTAGGAGATTTACATATTGCTTGATGTTTTGATGTGTTATGCATGTTGCTGGAGAACTCCTTGACTATTGAAATAGGTAGATACGCCTGGACCTTTTATTGTTGTTTAATTATCTTTACATTTCTGCTTATTTATTTGTTTCATGCATTTTATTACTGTTATGACAAGAACTCTACCCTTAAATTATAGAAGAACTCTTAGCCCAATTACGAGGGAGAACTCTAGGATATTTACACGCTCCCTATAGAATACAACCTTGTCTTGCCGCTATACACATACTTGACCCTAGTGCACTTGCTATGTAGCACGTTCAGGCACAATAAGTTTTTTGGCGCCGTTGTCGGGGAGTGTCTCTAAGTAGCTTTAGAATTTTAACTGTAAAGAGGTGCTTTTAACCCTTTTTTTGTTTGTTGAGTGCTTCATGAACAGGTTGTCGGTAAAGATCTCTTCGAGAAAATGGAATGACAAAGACCACATGATGGAAATCTTGATAGAGGAGATCTTGAACAAAATCCCAACATGGAGAACTTTGTAAACGCAGGAGAGGAAGAGTATGAGGGCAATCCTCATGCTAGGAGGAGAACTCTTTGAACTTTTTTGGAACCTTACTTAGAGGGATACTCATCATGTATTATGATACCTAAAGAAGGGGACGATATGTTTGAGGTGAAGCCCTCCATGATTTATATGCGCTAGGATGCCATCCAATATGGAGGACTTCCTGAAGAGGACCCCAATGCTTATATCTAAGATTTTGTCAACATATGCAATATATTCAGAATAAGAGGAACTTCGGATGATGTCATAAGGCTAAAGCTCTTCCCATTTTCTTTAAAGGATAAAGCAAAAATCTGGTTAAAGACCTAGCAGCCATGTTCAATAAGAACTTGGAGTAATATGGCAAAGATCTTCTTAAACAAGTACTTCCCACGGAAGCAAGCTCTCCGCCTCAGAAAAGAGATCACTAAATTCTTCCAATTGCCAGATGAGTCACTTTCAGAAGCTTAGGAGAGATTTAAGGAAATGTTGAGAAAGGTCCCCAACCATGGAATTCCAGTTTGGTTACAAGTTTAATACTCTTACAACAAAGTCACCGATGCCCACAAGATGCAAATTAAATCAATTACCAATGGAGATGTGGAGGATTATACTCCAGAAGAGATCATTGAGATCATCGAAAGGCTCGTTAATTCTAGCTCAGAATGGGATTCTGCTAAAAAAGTACAGAGAACCTCTAAATCACAAGCTGTCAAAGAGATCTACAAGAAGGTTGACGCAATGATTGAACTTCTCATGGCTGAAGGGCACTATAACTCGATGCAAGGAGATCTCAGGAGAGAAGACCTTTCCTCCAACAATTATAATCCATGGAGAACTCCTCCTAATCTTGCATAGAGATCTCCTCAACAACAACCTCAATGTCAACAACCAAGTTATTTCCAACAACCTCAACAACATCAAGGGCCACAATAAGAAAGACATTCACAACCTACCAAAAAGTCAGAATTGGATGAGATGAAGGAGATGATGAAGAGCATGCAAGCATAGATTTATCAACTCTCTCAATTTATGACTACAAAAAGAGCTCTTCTAGAAGTAGTTCTCGTGGAAGAATGCAAAGCCATCTCTTTTTGAAATGGTAAAATTATTGATTCTAATAACCTTATGGATAATGATGTTAGTGGAAATAAAGGAAATGTTGAAGAGCTAACGGAGGAGAACTCGCTGATCAACTTGCTGATCTTTGTTTTTTTTTTCTGATCAATCTTGGTCGCATTTTTTAGGCTTTCCTTCCAATCATGGACGATTCTTACATGGCTTTCTACTACAAATCTTCGCACTCTCATTCTGATGTGGGCAAGACTGATTCAGGTAATGATAAAAACCCTAACCCTAAGCAAGTCACCGAGGTTAATACAGGTATTATTGATAAAAATATTACCTTCGTCGGGGTTGTTAGGGGGACAAACTCTATTGTTTCTAGCGGTGTGGATTCCAAAATCTTGGAATCTGTAGAAGTTTCAACAAAGGGTGGATTCACTTCATTAAAAATCCCTTAATCTTTGCTTAAGAAAAGGATTGCCATGTGTTAGAATTCTCTTATTAGGAGGGTGAACTTGCAGTGAGGAGATGCTCCATGCAAATTACTACAACTCAAGAAAACCCTGACTAAAATTTGGGGAATCAAAGAGTAGTGGAGGCTGATTTCCCTAGGTAAGGGCTACTATCACATACTACTTAATTCTCAAGACATTAAGCTATGAATATTGAACAAAGGTCTAATTGGCCTAAAGCCTGGAATGATGCGGTTTCAGGCATGGCAATCGGACTTTAATGTTGTAGCTCAAAAAATGACTAAAGCTTTAGTCTGGGCTAAATTACATGGACCACCTTAGGAATTTTGGGATGCAGGAATCCTTGCTTACATCATCAAAGGAATTTGCCAGTTCTCAAGAGTTGATAAAGTTACCCTCAACGGTGACTATAGATATTTTGCTCGCGTATCGATTGATGTTGATTTGGCATGAAATCTCCCCACGATTATTGGGGTGGAGAAAGTGGGTAAGCAATTATGGATTGATGTTGAATATGAAAACATATCAATTTTTTGCAAAATATGCTCTAACATAGGACATTCATGGAAGGAGTGTCGACAAAATTTAATGGCTAAATCTGATGAAGTGGTTAAAAACGTTGTTTCGGACAAAGCTGTTGGTATGAAAGCTGACTCACCTGCCTCTAGGCGGGTAGATAAACCTACGGTGTCTAGTGTTGTCCCTATTAGAAATGTTGATAGAATTTATATTGAAGCATTGGCTTTTGAGGTGATTGATGCTATGGCTAATGCAGTAATTGAGGCTGCAGCTAATGACGTGTTCGAAAAGGAGCTGGGTTCTTAGACGGCTCAAGAGCTGGCTAATCCTAAATTAGGTAATGCTAATAACTTGGCAGTTGTAGTTAATACAAAGAATGATCAAAGTAATGCTTTGGAGGTAGCTAATTTAGATGCGGATCTTAGAGATAAGGGATCTAAAGTTCAAAAGCCGATCGATGGCCATTTTTACTGATGTTTCTGATGATGCTCTGAATGAGGTTGAACAAGAGGAATTTGGATCAGATTATTTACAACCTGAGAGAGGTGTCCCAGGCACTTGGGTGGACTCTGTAGAACGTGAAGAGGCTAGAATGAAAAACAAGGCCAAGCAGTTGACACCTGTTAGGCAAGGCTCTTCGTTCTCTTCCTGGGATGATAGTTTTAGTCAAAAATTTATAAGGGAGATGATATATTCAAAGGAAACAAAGGGTTTCAGCCACTGCTAGGGAACAGACCAGACAAGAGAGCAAGGAGCTTGCTAAATGAGAGCGTAAGGAGCTTGCTAATGGGAGCGCAAACCTCCTCAGAAGTTTTCTCCTTCATAGATAGTTTTTTTGTTTTATGTCGTTATGGTTGTTTGATTTTCGTTTATTTTTCCTCTAATTTTCTTTTCTTTAATAATACTAGACTATGGGAGGGTTTTTGAACGGCGGTGAGGAGTAAATCCTCTGCTTGCCTTTTCCCTCTCACTAGTTAATTTTATAAAAAAAATGAAGGAGAACTCGAAATATAAACCCAAGGAGATCTCAAAAGCAAAACTTCAAGAGAACTTATTAGAGATGGAGAGCTTGTCAAAGAAAGAGACCTTATCAGAACAAAAGGAGGAGATCTTAAAAGCGGAACCTCAGGAGATCTCAAAAGCAGAATTGAAGGAGACCTCAAAAGTAAAGTCTCACGAGATCTATATAGGGAGAGTGCAATTGGAGCAAAGACTAAAGATCTTGAGGAACAAAAGGAGGAAACCTCTAACTTAGACAACAAGATCTTCTAAAGATTTCAAAAGATCCCATACCCTCAGAGAATCAAGCAGCAAGAAATAGCTAAGCAATTTGACAAGTTCCTTGATATTTTTAAGAAATTGCACATTAACATCCCTTTTGTAGAAGCTCTTGTTTAGATGCCTCTTTATGTGAATTTCTTAAAGGAATTGTTGTCAAATAAGACAAAGCTAGAGAACGTATCAATGATACAGCTGAACCAAGACTTCTCTTCAATCTTGCAGAACAAAAGACCTCTTCCAATAAAGCTTAAAGATATAAGGAGTTTCTCCATCCCTTGTTATATTAAAAATGCCTTGTGTGATTTAGGACCTACCATAAATTTAATGCCATATTATTTATATAAGAAGTTAGGTTTAGGAGGTCTCTAACCAACTAGGGTAGCAATTTAACTTACGGATAGAACAGTTAGATATCCTAGGGGATAGTGGAAGATGTTCTTGTTAAGATAGACAAATTCATTTTACCTATTGACTTCATTATCATGGACATGGATGAAGACATGCATATTTCCATTATATTAAGAAGACCTTTTCTAGCAACTGCAGGAGCTTTGATTGATGTGCATAGTGGAGAACCTGTCTTTAGAATTCATGATGAAACTATCAAACAAGACCAAGCTGGAGAACGTGTCAATGATATAGCTGAACCAAGAATTCTCTTTAATCTTGCTAAACAAAAGACCTTTTTCCAACAAATCTAATGCCTAGTGTGACTTAGGAGCTAACATAAATTTAATGTCATATTATTCATATAAGAAGCTAGGTTTCTCCTTCCCTTATACAATGGGAAGTCTCTATATTAAAAATGCCTTGTGTGACTTAGGAGCTAGAATAAATTTAATGCCATATTATTTATATAAGAAGCTCGGTTTTGAAGATCCCCAACCAACTAGGGTAGCAATTCAACTTTCGGATAGAACAGTTAGATATCCTAGGGGGAGAGTGGAAGATGTTCTTATTAAGATAGACAAATTCATTTTACCTGTTGACTTTATCATCATGGACATGGATGAAGACCTACATATTCCTATTATCTTAAGAAGGCCTTTTCTAGCAACTAGTAGAGCTTTAATAGATATGCATAGTGGAGAACCTATCTTTAGAATGCATGATGAAACTGTCACTTTTAAGATGAATGAATCTAAGAGAACTCTTCTTACCAAACAAAAATGCAATGTTGTAAATGTCACTGATGTACACTTGAACCCTTATTTTATGCAAGAACTTGATGAGAAGAAGTGGAAAGAAAAGTACAAGGATGAAAAACAACGAGAAGGTAAAATTCAAAGAGATCTCCAAGAATGAGCAAGAACCAAAGCCTTCAACAGGATATCACATGCCTTTCAGAGAACTTGAACCTTTATCTAGCTCTAAGAACACTAGTTGCACTAAGGACATCAAGAGTGATGGGTATCAAATCCACCAAAACTAATCCTATTATTTCGGTTTGATAAAAACTTGTAGTATTAGGTAAATAGGGTCGAATTCATAGAGACTAACAAAATCAATTTTAATCGAATTAATGACCAAAAAGTAAAAACTGAAAATAAATAAAATAGAGGGGGTTGAAATTGTTTTGATTTTAAAATAAAATAAATTGCAAAAGTAAAAATAAAAATATGAATGTGAATTCTCTCAATTGAGGCTCTCAGCTTAGTTGCAATTGATCATTGGTAAAAAGATAACTCTTGAAATATCAATTCATTGGCTTTAACTATGAAATAGCACAGTTAATTCTTTTTCAAAAATCGGGTTGATTGTAGATAGCTAAATCATTTCCCTCGATTATCCGAGGCACTTGAAGAAATAGTTGACAAGATTTAATCTTTAAAAAGTATTAAGATCTGAAGAACCAATTTAGACTCAATAGATGATGATAGCACGAATAATTAAATCAAACCAAATAAGACTACGATAACATAGGAAATCGTTTGTTACAAACTTTTCATCATATTATGATAGCATGAACATAATGAAAATTACTGTATGTTGAAATCTTAAAAACACCGATTGATCAGTTCGAAGCAAATAAAATGACAACAATTAGAAGCAAACCTTATTTTATTCGAAACAGAAATTCAAGAAAGAATTAAGAACATACCTCACAACATGAAACTAGCATTGATAATTTCTTAATCGAAAGATAAATAAATTAGCTAGACATAATTAACAAAAAAATAAATAAAATTATTATTGAAGAATAGAGAACGATGGTCTCTAGGACAAGCCAAGAGATGATGTCCTTTTTCTAGAATTACAGCTTATTAATAGACTAAAGAAAACAAAAAAATCCTAACTAAGCTAAAAAAGAAGTCTCCTAATTCAAACTAAAAAGGATTAACATAATCCACTAAAAGGTAAAAGACAAATAAAAAACTAAAAGGGACATAAAGTATATCAGCCAATGAGGTATTTCTCTTCAAATAGGAAGCTTCAAATCTTTTAATTCTAGTTTTCTTCAAGACTTCCGAAATTGGCAGCCCAACTCGTAATTCAATAGCCTGGACTCCGGGATAACTTCCAGAATAGCTCAAAAATATGTCAAAATGCTCCAAACTTGCCAAATCGGCCAAAATACTTTGAAAACCTAATTAGGAACGAACTTCACAATAAATCAGTAGCAAACCATTCAATTAACCAAATAAAATAACATAAAAGATATGCCAAGTTTGCACATTATCAAATCCCTCCACACTTACTATCTTGCTTGTCCTCAAGCAATCTATTTAAAAACTAAGAGACAAATCAATGCAAAGAAGTAAACAAGCAAACATGAATAAACTGGAAATTCCTTCATTCAAGAACAAGTTCAGAAAAGAGATGGAGAGAAACCCTTGGCGGATTATTGATCACCGACGCCGCAATCCCCCTCCCTTTGACCACCTCCACCGCTGCAACCCCCTAGCGTCCGATCACCACCATGGCCACATCCCCCTAGCCTGCAAACACCACCATAATCGCTCCCTTCCCTCCGAACCCTATCACCACATCGAGCCCTACAACAATCGGCGCAAACCCACCATAGAACCCTACCGCCATAACACCCACCACCGTAACTCCACCACTGAACCCTATCACCAAAACACCCACCACGGCAATCCCACCACCAAACCCTATCACAAAAATGCACACCCTCGCAACCCCACCACTTACCATCGTAAAATCCCATATCGCAACAATGCCCCTTTTCATCATAACCGTGAATTCGAATGCCCCACCCTTAACAGACTTTATTTTGAGAACTTTCCAAACTCTTATGGAGCTAATTCCATGAGTATAATATTCAAAAAGCATAGAATTTTGGGATGTGTGTATGCGGCTAGGAAAAAGAATTCAAGAAATCTCAATTTTGGCTTCATAACCATTGTTGATTCTTTATCAGTTCAAGAAATGCTTTACAAGCTGAACTCAATAAATATAGGAATCATTCGCTTGCGCGCTTTTAGGGCCAAGTTTATGGAAATCGCTTCTTTATTGAAGGTTTAAAATTAATCTAATACGAGTACACATCAGACCGGTCAACGACGAACCGTCTTCCGAGAATCTTTTTGAGGAGATAGATCATATACTAGGGCTACTGCGGAACCCCATATTTCAAATGAGGTGTCTTTTACTAACCTTACTTCAGTTGGGTAAGATCTCCCTTCAATTCCAGTGAGCTCACCCAGGGGCCATGATTTCATTACAAATGTGGCCCCTTGGAAAGATAAGTCATGCTTAGTCACTTTGAACAATATCTTGAATATTCGTTTCCCTTTCGATTTATTGCATGATCGAGGATTTGATGTTTCTTTCACTGCCCCCATAGGCAATGATAATGTTATTGTCTCCTTTAATTCGATACTTACTATTCAAAATTTTGTAGGTGGTGAATGTAATGTTATACAACACATTTTCAAGTTAGTACAATTGTTGCCCTCTTATCTCATTCCAACCGAGTGCATCATGTATGTTGATTTTATAAGAATTCCCCCCACTTTGATTGGGGAAAAGCTTATTAGACACTTGTCTACCTCCTTTGGTCGAGTTGTCTCTGTAGATTTCAATTTTTATAAGCCAAATCGCCTTGATGTTGTCTCGTGTCTGGTCTTGGTCCCCTTTGGAACATCCAATCGTTCCTTCAAAATGTCTGTAGGTAGTAAAGAGGTAATAATTCACACTAATCTCAGACAAAGCGTGGGCTATCAATAGTGTTAGGATGATGATTCTAATGATTCCAGTGACTCAGTTACAAATTCTTTTGATACCTCTAGCATGTCGCACAATTCTAATTTTCACGAGGCGGAAACAGCCGATCGTATAATCGCTGACCTTCAAATTATTCTTGCTTCAATACAACCCAGTGAAAATTTGAGTTTCGTTCCTGAGACTGACTCGGTAGCCCATGAAACTCAAATTGAGGAAGTACAAGTTTTTGGATTGGTGAACTCGAAGACAGATGCTGCCAATCAACCATTGACCTCAGAATCTTTAGGGACCGACATTTCAAATATAAATCGGGTTATCATTTTATCTCAATCGAGGTCTTATCCGACTCTTCAAAAGGAGTTGACTATAGATATGGGGAAAAAGATTGCATTATTCTCTGATAAAAACAAACCAGTTATCTTGGCAGCCTTGGATAATCTGGTTGGTTGATTATTTATCACGCACTGAGGTATTTTATTTTCCCCATATGTCGATAGATTTTTTATGTTGGAATTCTCGAGGTGGAGTTAATAACGGGGCGAAATAGCAATTCTTATTTTCTTGCATTCGGAAACAAAATCTGAAGTTTTTTATTATGTTGGAAACAAACGCTAAGAGTATTTCTGATCTGGTAATTAGACGATTTTGGGGACATAATGATTTCACTTATCATTGTGTCCCATTTAGTGGTCTCTCGAGAGGTATCTTAATTTCATGGAATTCTTCATCCATTACGGTTTTGGTAATCCTTTCGTCTCCCAGATGGATATTATTTACATTTTCACTTCAGCAACAAGATTTCCACATTATTGGTCTTTATTCCTCGACTAGTTATGTAGAAAGGAATGCATTATGGTTGGAACTTATCCCAATTATTCGTGACTTTCAGAATATTTTGGTTTGTAGTGAATTTAATGAAGTGTTACACGCTTCTGAGATATCAGGTGACCGTATCTATCCTTCTATATCGGCTTTTTAGGACATTATCTTGCAAGAAAAATTACATGATCTTCTCGTTCATGGACATGATTGTACATGGCACAATAGGCTTTCCTTTTCTCGCATTGATCAGGTTCTTATTTCGGATTTGACTTTAGAGAGTTGGCCAAATTTATCTATCTCGACTATTAATACTACTCTATCTGACCATTTGCCTATTTTGTTCAAATCGTGTAATACTCTCTCTGCTGGCCCTAGACCTTTCAGATCTTTAAACTTATGGTGGGATAAGGTAGATTTTCTGCCTTTCATTTGCAATCATTGGCAGTCTATTTATCAATCATATTCTCACAAGGACTTATCTTTCAAATTGTTGAGACTTGGACGTGCTATCCGCCGATGGCACATGGAAAATTTTGGTGACCTTCAGAGGAAAATTTTAGATTTAGAAGCCAAACTTTTACCCTCACATCTAGCAACATTCCCCGGCCTCTTACTTCGGCTCAAAATTCTGAGTGTGACTATCACCATTCTCTTCTTCAAGATATGAGGGCTTCTTTGGAGAAATTGAGGCATCAACAATCTAGGGTGAATTAGACCTTGTTGGGGGACAATAATACATCTTTCTTTCATCACACTACTTCAGCCCGGTACTATAATAACCGTATATCGCAATTAGAAATTAAAGGGGATATTGTCATTAATGGTGACATAATTTCAGATGCTATTCATGGTTATTATGAGCAGTTGTTTAAGGCTGCTCTGTTGATACCTTTCTCCCTTAGGAAACTCCACTTCAAGTCTATTAACCCGCAGAAAAATGCTGCACTTATTGTGACTTTCTCGGTGGATAAGATTTGGAGAAGCATTTGTGCGTGTGGTGAGAAAAAGGCTCCAGGTCCAGATGGTTATAATTTCTTCTTTTATAAAAGTTTTTGGGAAGATTTGAAGTCGGAATTTATACCGATTCTTTATCATTTTCATGCCACCTCTCAGCTGTTTAACTCGCTTAAAACTCCTTCATAGTGTTAGTCCCCAAGATTCCTGGTTCTTGTTGTCTGAATAGCTTTAGGCCTATTTCACTCATTCATGGTATCTACAAAATTATTGCAAAGTTGCTCTCTATTTGTCTATAGGCCATTTTATTGTCACTCATTTCGAATAATCAATTTGCATTTGTTAAGGGAAGAAGTATTCACGAATGCTCTTTCATGGGTTCTGAGGTTTTCCATAGCCTTCATGCTAGAAGGAAACCTTTTGTGGTTTTGGAATTAGACTTCCATAAGGCTTTTGATAGTGTTTCCTGGACTTCTATTGATTTGGTGCTTCAAAAGATGGGTTTTGACTAGAAATGGATCTCATGGCTATCTAATTGTAGTAAAAATTCCACCAATCCGTTCTTATTAATGGCTCGCCAGGTCCCCCTATTAACATCCGAAGAGGATTCAAGCAAGGTGATCCCTTATCGCCTTTAATTTTTGTGTTAGTTGTGGAAGGTATGAAACATCTTATTGATTGTAGCATTCGGGAAGGTGCTTTATCAGGCTTTCATTTAAAAGATTCTCTTCCAGATATCTCTCTGTTATAGCTTGCAGATGATACGATTTACTTTCTTCCGATAGAAGATAACTCCATTCCCAGCTTTATACAGATTTTGAGGTGTTTCGAATTAATTTCTAGCCTTCAAATTAATTATCATAAAAGCACTATTATGGGGATGTTAATGACTTTACCTTGACTTCATATGTATCTTTGTATTAACAGCCACCTATTTCAGTATGGGATCCTCTGATTGCTAAGTTTAAGTCTCGTAAATTGGAATAGAAATTGTCTTTCATAAGCTAGGAGAACCATCCTTATCAAAGCAGTACTTTCTTCCCTCCCCATTTACTTATTATCCATTTACTACATGCCATGTTATGTGCTTTCTACCTTCAATTGATTGATGATAAATTTTTTGTGGTGAGGTGATTCATTGGTAAATGGCATGTGCAAGGTAAGCTGGAGCACAATCAATCTACCTTACAACCTTGAGGGATTGGCAATTCGTGACTTTAAGCTTGTCAACTCTAGCCTGCTCCTTAAATGGATATGGAAGTTACAAGACCTAAATGATGATTCCCTATAGTTTGCATATTGTGTTCAATGTTATGGAGTGAGATCTTGGCATGGAATGATTCTACTCAACCCCAAATCGGTTTCTCCCGTTTGGTATGGAATTCTAAAATGTTGCTACAATAATGAGAGAATTTTGTCTTTTTTCTCTTCACAAGTGCTTGTTCGAGTTGAGGATGGTCGAAGTGGTCTGTTTTAGCACAATAACTGGACCTCCAATGTTCCAATCAAAACACTTTTTCCGGATCTATTTGTTATTTACAATAGCAAATTTTCGACCATTTTTTAAGGGTATAGCTTTTTGTTTTCCAATCATTCCCAAACCCGTCCATTTTGGAAAAGGAATCCCCACATCACGGGCCAACAATGTTGCAGGGACCTAAAAACTTGGATTTTGATTTTATGTCCCTCTCTCTTTCAGGACTCTGGAAGCATTGTTTGTCCAATCTTTCTTTTGAGAAGAGATAGCTTTTTATGGGACATTGGGGTCCATGAAGATTTTTCGGTAGCTTCTTTTTCCCTAGGATATTATCAACAACCTCATTGGCCTACCCCCTCTGAGGACTTCAATCTTATTTGGGAATCCCACATTGTTCCCAAAAGAAAATTCTTTGGCTGGTTGTTTTTCATGCTAAGTTGCCAACTTGTGAGTTCCTATTTGGTCGAGGTTGTAGCATGATTTCAAGTGTGTGTTACCCTTTTTATCCTTTCCCAGAATCTCTAGATCACTATCTCTTTCAATGCCATGAGAGTTTTTAGATTTAGAGGGATGCATTTCACTAGTTGGGTATTTCGATGGTAATGCCACAGGATGGTTACAACTTCATTCTTTTATGGCGCTCATTCTTTAAACATGGATCTTTTATAGATTTCAGAACGTCACTCTAGTTTATTATTGTGAGGAATTTATGGAAGTGACAAAACAAGATGATCTTCCAAGGCAAAACCGACAATGGGGACATTCTTACTGATAGTATTAATTTTTGTTGGTTTCTTTTTTATTCATATAAACGTAGCTTATGCCTTTCGGCCTCTGATCTTTTCACTAATCCTAGTTTATTATTAGCTTGTAACTGAACTTGCTCATGTTCACTTCTTGCGAACTTAAGCATGACTTTTTATTCAATAAAAGATAGGTAGGTGTTTTGTAGGTAAGCGGGGAAACCAACCTAGTTGGGAACTCCACCCTGAAATTTCCACCTGCTCCAACCTTTTAGCTTTCGAAGAGATACACTATCTCTCCGAGAGTTTTTAAAAAAAATAATAAGTTCAGAAAACACTACTACGGGTAAGAAGACTTTCAAAAGAGCGATCCTAAAGAACCAATAAAAAGCATTAAACTTAAGAAAACTTAGACTTCTTACTTCAATTAAGTATCAACAAGATCAAAAAGACTCACAAGATTCACTCCCACTCGGTGTATAGGTTCTTGCAAGAGAAATCACTCTTCAGTAAAACCTAATTGTAACAGAACCATATGCTTGCCCCTCGGTCAAGTCTCCACCACAAAATGGTTGAAAATACATGTCTTGTCCTAAGATCTTTAAGGGTTGTAACTTGGCTAGGGGTGAGGTATGGATAGAAAGGGGATTTTTTTGTGTAAGAAGATCTTTCAACAATGAATAGAGTTAATAATTGTCGTAGCTCCTTATGAATTAAGAAGATCTTATAGAGAAATTTCTTCCATTGATGCACTTAAGGATACCTTGATGATGTAAATTCCAAAGGCACCTCTTAATGTGATTCGATCATGACAACCTTGCTACTTCCTAAACACTACAAAAAAAATGAAAGCACAACTGAATTCTTTTTTTTCTATTCCTTTGTTTGTTTTGTGTTTTTTTTTTCTTTTTCTATATTTTATTTTTATTTATTTTTTCTTTTTTTCAAAATGGTATATAAAATGAGAAAATGAAAATTACAAAGTATGAATATATACATCAACATAGAAAAGATTGTGCTCTTGAGTTGACTTTTGCCTTTGAAGCTTTTGTTCCTCTCTATATTATTCTTCCTTAATGTTGATAATCTTCTTTTAGTGTTGTTCTAGCTACATGAAATAATGATGACCTCTACCGAAAGATATTATGGTGTTTTAAGGAAATCAAAGTGAAGGGAATAGGCTTGGAATGTGTGTAATGAAAGAAAGCCTTAAAGCTCAAAGGGGGTTATGTAAGGGATAACGTAAAGGGTAAGCTTTTGGCTAAAAGGGAGAAAACCTAAGTGCCTTAATCATCCAATACAAAATTTCAATCATGATCTTGACAAGACTAACACGAAAATATGTACAAGCTTTTCATGTATCTCCCATGGCAAGTTCTAGCTAAAACAACAAGGTTTTACCCACTCAGCAAGAAAAATGTAATTGAAGAATATATGCAAAGAAAAGGCTCAAATTCTTACCAAACAAGGGTTATGCTACTGATCCTGGCTACTTGTTGAAGTAAAAATTAGAAATTTTCAAACTTCACATGCTTAATATGTTATAAACAATCAATCTCTTTCAAATTTCTCACAAAACCTAATATTGCATTCTGCATCTTTGTTATTGACCAAAGAAAAATTTCAAGTTATCCAAATTCTTGTATTCACTAATTTAGTAAGATAGTCAACAAAGTTTAAAAACAAATATTTGACTCAAAACTTCAAGATACGAGCCATTTTTCAAAAATTTTGTCAATTTTCGCATCAAGCAAAACAATATCTCCCTCCCCACACTTAAAAACATAAATGTCCCCATTTATCCACAAGAAGAAAAAAAAATAAAGATGGAGATCAAGAAAGAAATGAATTGGAAGTGGTGGTTAAGGTTCCACTTATTCATATGAAGTTTAGTCGAAAACAATATTATGAGAAGTTACGAGCTAGCACAAAAAATCATTGTATCATTGAAGCATATCCACTACTTGCATCAGTAATAATTTTGATCCAATGTTTGACTAGTATATAGTCTGAATTTGGCGATGACTATTAGACACAAAATTATGGAGCTTTTTCTCAGGTCTTCTTAGCATTTTGAATGGCATCAATCCGACGTTGGATGAAAAAGTTATAGCCAAAATAGGCAGAATTGAGCAAAGTCCAACCCTTCAATATTGAAATGCAGACGCTTTCCAATTTGACTATTCAAACTATCATGTGAACATCCTCAATGAAAGATAAATTATAGACCTGCACAAAGTGAAAATTTTTCTTCAGATAAGAGGTTGAAGACAAATACATAAATTACATCTATGTCCCTAAAACATAAAAACTAATGAATTGAAACAAAAATCTGAAAAATGAACTAAAAATAAAAAAGAGATAGAAAAATAAAAATTTTGGGTTGCCTCCCAAAAAGCGCTTTTGATTAACGTCATTTAGCTCGACCCCTATTTTGTTCAACCAGGATCCCATGCCATTATTTTCAAACCAAGCTCCTTTACGCCGAGGCCTTTGATAGTTTCTTTCAGCTCAATAGCAAACAAAACATAAGAGAGATTAATGTCATAAACCAAAATTAACTCGAAAAGCATAAACAATGAATCCTTTGCAATATTATCCATATGAAAAACCATCCAGGAATTGATCTTTAATCTCAATAATGTTTAGTTCACTATCTTCCTTTTCTATCTTGGTTTTTGACAACCTTTTCATAAAAGGGAATTGATGGACTATTAGCTTTGTAATATCTAGATTCGATTCCTTTTTAACATTAGAGCTTATTTCCTTTTCTGAATTGGTCTTTAAATTCGAATCTATATTTTTAAAACTACTTACCCTGGACTTCAGGTTACCATGATGTTTTTAGATTTATCATTGCTAAGTTCTTTTTCACTTTGAAGCGTTATTGCAAAAACATTTTCTTTTGGTTCAAATTCAGCTTGAGATGGGATCTTACCTTGGCTTTCCAACTTACCTTGATTGAAAAATGCTTTCGGTTGATACTCCTCGCTAAAAATTATTGGACATGTACTGAGGATTGTCCACTAACACCACAAAATTGACAAGAAACCACAAGTGGCGCTCTTCCTAATGTTGCTAATATATCTTCAAGTGTCATGGCAGCATTTCTCTAACGATCAAACATGGTGATCAAAACAAATAAAACTAATTAGTATTAGTCCCTAGCAACGGCACCAAAAGTTGATGGGCACCAAAAATAATCCTATTATTCTGGTTTGATAAAAACTTGTAGTTATAAGTAAATAGGATCAAATTCATAAAGACTAACAAAATCCATTTTAATCGAATTAAAGACCAAAAAGCAAAAACTGAAAATAAATAAAATGGGGGGTCTGAAATTGTTTTCATTTTAAAATAAATAAATTACAAAAGTAAAGATAAAAATATGAATGTGAATTCTCTAGATTAAGGAGGCTCCGAGCTTAGTTGCAATTGATCATTGGCAAAAAGATAACTCTTGAAATATCAATTCATTGGCTTTAACTATGAAATATCACAGTTAATTCTTTTTCTAAAACCGTGTTGATTGTAGATAGCTAAATCAATTACCTCGATCATCCGGCGCACTTGTAGAAATAGCTGACAAGATTTAATCTTCAAAAAACATTAAGATCTGAAAAATCAATTTTGACTCAATAAATCATGATAGCACGAATAATTAAATCAAACCGAATAAAACTACAATAACATAGAAAATCGTTTGTTACAAACTTTTCATCATATTATGATAGCATGAACATAATGAAAATAACCATATGTTGAAATCATAAAAACACCGATTGATCAGTTCGAAGTAAATAAAAAGACAACAATTAGAAGCAAACCTTATTTTATTCAAAACTGAAACTCAAGAATGAACTTAGAATATACCTCACAACACGAAACTAGCCTTGATAATTCCTCAATCGAAAGATGCATAAATTAGCTAGACATAAGTAACAAAAAATTAAATAAAATTATTATTGAAGAACAAAGAACGATGGTCTCTAGGACAAGCCAAGAGATGATGTCCTTTTTCTAGAATTACAGCTTATTAATAGACTAAAGAAAATAAAAAAATCCTAATTAAGGTAAAAAAGTAGTCTCCTAATTCAAAACTAAAAAGGATTAACATAATCCACTAAAAGGTAAAAGATAAATAAAAAAACTAAAAGGGGCATGAAGTATATCAGTTAATGAGATATTTCTCTTCAAATAGGAAGCTTCAAATCTTTTAATTCTAGTTTTCTTCAAGAATTCCAAAATTAGCAGCCCAACTCTTAATTCAATAGCCTAGACTCCAGGGTAACTTATAGAATAGCTCAAAAATGTGTCAAAATGCTCCAAACTTGCCAAATCAGCCAAAACACTTTGAAAACCTAATTAAGAACGAACTTCACAATAAATCAGTAGCAAACCATTCGATTAACCAAATAAAATAACATAAAAGATATGTATAATTTGCACATTATCAAAGAGTTTGCATGACAAGAACTCCCAAGTTAAGGAATTCCACCGTGGGGAACGAGTACTCCTATTAGACAATAACTTGGAGATCTTCCCAGGAAAGTTCAAATCTTTGTGGATAGGCCCCTATTCAGTGAAAGAGATCTCTCCTCCTATTCTTATTAAAGTTGTCAATCAGAAAGGAGAGATCTTCAAAGTCAATTTGAGAAGAGTGAAGCCTTACTATGCATTTGGAGAACCTGATCCAGAGGAGGAGAACTTCTTCCTCCTAGACAGTCAAGACAAGAGATCTTAAGATAAGAAATTCCACCCTGGAGAACAAGTGTTGGAATTTAACTATCATCTAGAACTCTCTCCAAGAAAGTTTAAAGATCTTTGGGCTGACCCATGTTCTATGGTGAAGATCTCTTCCATTAACTTAATTGCAGTTGAAAATCAGAAGGCGGAGATCTTCGACGTTAACAAGCAAAATCTTAAACCTTATACGACATCTGGAAATACTGATCAAGAGGAGGAGACCTTCTTCCTCTGTAATGTTTGTTGACAAGACCTCTTGATCTAGTGCTCACATTACGCACCAAGTGAAGCAATTTTGATGAAGACCTCTATGAGATCTTCCCGTGGTTGTGGTATGGAGAAGATCTCATCTGTATCCTTTTGTTCAACCCTTTTTTTATCTTTTTTTATTGCATTTATCCTTTTATCTTTGCCTAGTTTAATTTTATTTAATCATTCATTTTGAAGGCGGTTACTTTTGAAATTTCAATTCCTCATGGTTTTGATTTTTATGTTAACCACCCATTATATTTATTTAACCCCATTCATTTTGACCACTTACATTTTGGCTCTCTTCATTTCTCAACCATGGTGAACGGTACGAAATTTAACTCCTTTTTTTAGTAATTTATGAAGGTTTCTTTATTTTCCTCTTGTTATGCATTCTTATCGCTTTAAGGACAAAGAAACTTTTAAGTATGGGGAGGAGGTTGAGAATTTCAGCCTATTGCTTATAGAGATCTTATGCTGACTGATTAAAATGATCAGATTGTTATGCATGATAGTTCTTTAGGTTGTGAAAAATGAGCCAAATTTTTTTATTTTTGAATGTCTTTTGCTTGAATGATTGATGTTTACAAGAAATTTGTCACATGTTTTGTTAGAAGAACTTGTTGTTTGAAACTTTAGGAAGTGTGATTAGTTTGGAAATCTGTTATGCATGAATAAGAACAGAAGAATTGAATTTTAGAATTTAGAAGAACTTGGCATAGTATGCTGACAAGACCTTTTTGGCATGTTTAAAGTTTGAGAATTTTTAATTTTTACTTCAACTTATTAAATTGAATCAGAATATGAACCTAAATTAGAGAGAACTTTGAGACACTTTTATTCATTGCAAATCTTTATGCTTTGAAGTTCTTCAGAGTGGACAGATTCTTATTATTTAGCTAGAACTTGCTATAGGAGATACATGTGATGCTTGTTTATAATTGTATTTTAGTACTTGTCAAGATCACTGTAAAAATTATATGCTAAATGATTAAGGCATTTAGGTATACAATCTAGCGAAAAAGCCAACCCTTACCGTTATCCCTAGTGAAACCCCTTTGAGTCTTAAGCCCTTTTTTCTTCACACATATTACAACACCAAACCCTTCACTTTGATTCCCAAAAACACCCTTAAGATCTTCTAACATGAATCTCATCATTACTTGAAGATCAATTGAGGAAGATCTCCTAAAGGAGAAAGCAAGCAAGGAGAACTCTTACATTTTTAGAAGCAATTTCTGTAATATTGTAATTTTTATTTTCTTTCAAAAAAAAGAAACAAAAAAAAGAAAAAATATATATTTGTATAAAAGCTTTTTGTACTTGTAAGAATTGCTTATGTGCTGTAATAGTTAGAGGATCTCTTACTGTAATAAGAACTTAAAAGACTGAAGATCTCTTACCTGAAGAAGTTTTGCTGATCCTCAACTGTTTGTTGGAAGATCTCTTTACACACAAAAATTCCCTTCTCTTAACACACCCCATCACCCTAGCCAAATATTACAGCCCTCAAAGGCCTTTATGATAGTGCAGGTATTTAAACCACTATGTGGTGGAGACTTGACCGAATAGCAAGCCTATGGTCTAAATCAACAAGATCTTTCTAATAGAGGGCAAGACCGGAGGACTCCACAACTTAAACACTCAAACATATTGAGAGAACTCTGGTTGAGGAATTATGCTTTGATATACTTGATTGAAGTAAGAATTTTAAATTCTTTAAGTTACATGCCTTATTAGGAAATGTTAGGATAAAATGCTTAAGGTTTTTCATGTTATGAAGTTCTCTTTTAGTCTTGTTTTTAAGTGACTGTTTTTCCAACATCTTCATGCTTCCAATTGTTATTACTTGATAAGGTACTTCTTCTTAACATTGAATGGATTGCTTCAGGACAAGCAATTGTTTAAGTGTGGGAATATTTGATACGTCGAATTCGAGCTATATAAATCATGCATTTTGAGCTAACATTTTGTGTGAAAAGATCAATTTTTATGAAGATCTCTACTGGTTTTTCATCTTTGCCAAAGAAAGGAGAACTTCTTTCTTGTTCCTAAAAATTGATGGAAAAAGTGCAGTCTTCGCTGGAGACCTCCATAATTTACAAGATCACGTAAAAAAGAAGAGATCTCCTACCATTTCGGGAAAAGACTGAAAAGTGGTGGGAAAATTCCCTACAAAAAGTGCAAGTTGAGATGTTGATGTCAAGTGTGGCAGTAAAGCGGGTGAAAAGTGGATTTTGACTTTTTATATATTTACCAAATTGACACCTTCTAGAAACCTTATTGTACCACGTGGCATTAGTTTAATATTATGTTAGGAAAATATCTAGATATTTTGAGATAATACGTAATATTTTATTTTGGATATTTCCTCTCCTTTGAGGATTGGGGCCTATAAAATGCCCATATTCTTCACTGGTGAGGGGTGACACAAGTTACATTTTCTGTAAATATTCTCCTCCATTAATGAAAGTTTTAAGTTTCTTCATTTTCATGAGGGAGTAGTCCTCTTCTGGGCAAGTCCGCCTAGGCAGGCAGTCGCAGGAGATCTCCTAAGCAGTGTAATGTATCTCTTCTTTTAAGCTTTATGTTTCTTGTTGTGTTTGAATGCTTAATTCTTATGAGTGATGGCCTAGCTCATATTTAGTTATGTTAAGGAGACCGACCGGAGATTTAACATAGTGGAACACAAACACACTCATATGATGCATGAGACCGACCTGAGATTGGTCATATGCCTAGGGTTTTATCTAAATGCTTGACTATACTTAATGCAAGTTATTGCTAGCTTATGATGGACTTAACAATAGATTACGTTAACATAGATAATTATTCAAGATGGCCGAAAGGAATGCTTGATAACCTTGGTTGAGATACTTAGGAGATTTACATAGTGCTTGATGTTTTGATCTGTTATGCTTGTTGTTGGAGAACTCCTTTACTGTTAAAATAGGTAGATAAGCCTGGACCTTTTATTATTGTTTAGTCATCTTTACATTTCTGCCTATTTATTTATTTCATGCATTTTATTACTGCTATGACAAGAACTCTACCCTTAAATTATAGAAGAACTCTTAGCCCGTTTACAAGGGAGAACTCTAGGCTTTTTACATGCTCCCAGTGGAATACGACCTTATCTTACTGCTATATACATATTTGACCCTAGTGCACTTGCTAGGTAGCACGTTCAGGCACAACATGTACTCTACTATATTTGACATCTTTCGATTCATTTCTAATTTATTTCTATTCCTCGAAATATGCATTCTGCGAGCCAAACGCCACCTAAACGAATACAAAATCATATGTCACATGCCAGTTAACTAACATAGTACAAAAGTGTCAAGTTTGAGGTTAACAGTTGAAAAAAATTAATGAGATGGCTTCTTGAAAAATACAAGAAAGCTAACGGTGTCCAGAATTCGTGTTGCCACAAGTTTATAGTTAGGGTCATCCAATTGCTCTGAAGATTTACACACACGTATAAGAACTCTCCCTAGCAAGTGTTGTTTGAATAATCGAATGTAAATTATGTTTTTAACCCTTCGATAATTTTCTTTTTACTATTTAGCCCGAACAATGTTACTATAAATTTTTCGGAACAGTTTGGGATTGTTTTCTTTCCCGATGATTATTTGCATTGGAAAGTCAATAGCAAACAGTTCCTACTTAATTAGTATTGAAATTAAAATATTTTATTCATCGCTAAAATATGTTGTTTCATGAAAGTGAGATTATACCAAACACGCCCTTTTTGACAAGTCTATTTTTGCAATTTCAAATTGTGTTTTTTTTCATTATTCTGACCCAATTTTCTAAGAGTTTTTTTTTACGGAGCAAACTTTCAACTATTGATTTTCAACTAGCCATTTTTACCATGAGTACTTTAGATATGCCCTTAGCCAAGTTATATGGTGGTAATAAGTAGACATGAGCCACTAAGCCCACTTGTCGCATTGTATAAGTAGTTTGAACTCGAAAATGATACGAGAGTTGCTCATGAGACAAGGATATTAACTGCAACTCTAACTATTCCCTATTTTAAGGTATTATCTAAAATAAGGAATGAATATCCATTCCCCATATCAGGGGCGACGGAGGAACTAATATGAGGGGGGCTCAAAATTAATGATACATATATAAAAATTCAAACGTTAGTTCCATGTAAGAAAAAATGAACAAAATGGAAAAAGTGATATATTGTGTGAAAACTTTTAGAAAGAAAATAGAAATTATTAGATGTTGGTAATGGGATTTGATCTTGGATGGATAGGGTGAAATCTCATTCCACCTTTACCAAAAGTACTACATAAATATATTGCTCCTAATACTACACCTATATGGTATATCACTGCAATAGGCTTCTCCAAATATAGGAACCAGAATGCCTATTAAATTATTATTATTTTTTAATTTTTGCTTTTTAATAATTTGTTGGTTGATTATAATAAAATTAATATAATAATAAAATACTATTATTTTTGGAAATCTAATATGAGAAATAAAAAATAGAGAAGATAATTGGAGTAAACTCATTGTAGTTCATGTAAAATGGAGTTTGAGGAATGGAAAATGAGGAATATGGTTGGACTTTCTCTAATATTGATTTTTTTTTACCCTTGATACATGTATAATTGTATACACACACTACTTTACTCTGTTATTTTCAATTATCAAACTGCCCTTGCTTAAACAGGATAGAGCCTTGAACCATATTTTTGTTACAGTTGGTTTTCTGGAGTTAGATTTCTGAATAAATTGAGAATCCTCTTTAGTCCCTGATTGCCTTGGCCACATTTTTCTAAATTATCCTCGACCGATCCATACCTCCCTAATTTGTAATTACCGCTCTGTAAAAAAATCTGAAGCAAAGATAAACGTCTGAAAAAAACTAGTTACAAAGAATTCGATGCAAAAGATTCCCCTTTTTAATATACGAGAATAAGGCCCTGTTCTCTTGAACTATAATTCAGTTCAGTTCAATTCGGTCCACTGCAGTTTTGTTGTATAATATGAACATATATTATAGCCAAGCAATATTCCAAATGCAGTACCCTGACACACACAAGCATATGACACTTATGATGCACTTTTTTTATTATGAATATGATGCATATTTATAGGCTTACAAAGACATAACAAAAAAAATAAAATCAGATATTAAATCTAATCAAATCAACTTAAAATTAAATCTAATCCTAACAATTTCCTAATAAATCTAATCTTTGACTCTTTTAAATATTAGCTTCTTACGGGACCTGTATGCTCACTGTTGTTGAATATGAATACAGATTATAGTTAAACCAATATTGCAAATGAAGTACCATATAAGCCACTTATGAAGCACATTTATTATTGAAATATAATGGCCTATTTATAGGCTTATACTGATAAGAACTAACAAGATATTTCAATTTTGAATCTAAGCATATATCAACTTAAATCAAAACTAATCAACTTAAAAATAATATAATCATAAAACAAATAATATTATTTATGCATAATATCTTAACAAATGTTGACTGCTTTAAAGACACTTTTCAACACTCCTCCTTGGCTTTGAAGCTATAAAATTTATTCAGAATCATAGGCATGTTCATTGGGATATGGATATAGGTCATTGGTATATGTCATACGCATGATTTTGGTTATGAGTCATGGTTATTGGTCATAGGCATTGGGCATTGGGCATTGGGCATGGTTATACGACCTAAGTTTTAAAGAAAAAACTCATCCTAATATTGCATCATCATGGTGCTCTTTTATTAGTCTTGAAATTTCTCGGGTGAAGCATACGAGTCCCATAAGAAGATAGCTCTAATACCACTGTTGCATAATATGAACATATATTATAGCAAAGTAATATTGCAAATGCAGTACCCTGGCACACACAAGCATATGACACTTATGATGCACTTTTTTTTATTATGAATATGATGCTTATTTATAGGCTTACAAAGACATAACAAATAAAATATTAAATCAGATATTAAATCTAATCAAATCAAATTAAAATTAAATCTAATTCTAACAATTTCCTAATAAATCTAATCTTTTACTCTTTCAAATATTAGCTTCTGGAGACATTTTCAACAAGTTCAGACCAGTTCAGTTCAGTTCAACTTTACGTAGCTATAAATTTATACTAAAATAAGTTCAATTCAGTTCAGCCAACTTTAGATCAGTTCAACTTTCAAAAGTTGAAAAAATCATGCCTAATATTGTACAAAATGAGTCAAAAAAATGCATTTTGACTAACAACTAGGTAATCAACTATTATTTGGAAGACAGTCATCATTATGAGGATGGTGAGGATGTTTTTATCTAGCAGTCAAGTCACAAGCGGAATGACCACAGCGCTTCTTTGCATGCTGGCTGCTCGCCAAGCTCACAAGAACAATTCCTATTCTACATAAGGCCTGTTTTGTTTTTACTTTATTTTTTTAGTTTTTTACTTTCTTTTTATTTTATTTTCTTTTTCATTGTTGCTATTCTTTTCTTTTTAATAAATAGGGCCGAAGATTTCCGTGCTCAACTTTAGTCAAAACAACTAGGAAATCTAATCATACATCACATTACAATGCTTAGGCTAACTTAAGATTATCTACAAAAATAAGTGTTGCAACCCCAATGGCGAACCCTAGAGCACCTTTCCCCTCCCATCATCGACCCATCTCCGATCACCTTCCCCTTCATAATCCAGCCCTCAACCACCACCAACCTAACCCAAATCACCATGCAAATCCAGCAACGTAGAACGCCTTCAGCCTTATAGGCACAAACAACCCTAATTGAAATCCAATTCCTTATGAACTTACAACCTATCAGACCTACGCCAACCGATCTCCAATCCCTATTTAGAATCCTAATCGTGTCTATTTTGAAAATTTCCTGAATGGTTATAATTTTGAGGCTATAAAATAGATATTCAAGAAATATTGTGTTTCTGGGAATGTTTATGTTGCTAGGAAGCGCAACGTGCGTAATTTGAATTTTGGTTTTGTATCCCTTGATGATTCTCTACCGCTACAAGAAACTCTCTATCATTTGAATAGTATTATAATTGGTGTTATCCGATTAAGGGCCTTTAAGGCAAGGTTTTCTAATGTGATAGCTAATCAGAAGGCTAGGGTACCAGAGAGAAGAGGTGCAATTCAGCTGCCGATTCAAAGGCCATTTATTGGTTCACCAAGAGATAAATGGTCATTTTCCAGTGTGGTTGCCATAAAAGTATAGCCTTCAAATGTTAAATTAGAGGTGGAACCTGAAGTTGCATGCTAGGTACCTCCTAGTTTCTTAGCTACGGTTCATAATGTTCACTTTATTCTAATGTTATTTGAGACTATGCGCAATAGGGATTATCATGTGAAGAGCGTTGCAGTGGCAGGTGATAATAGGGTTATTATTATCTTTCATGTTATGAATATTGTTAGGTCTTTTATTGATGGAGTATGGAAAAGGTTTGAGGATATTTTTGAATCTGTGAAGCCTTATGATAATGACTTTGTGTTAAGTGATTGCTTAATGTATGTAGATTTTATGGGCTTACCCCCAGCCATTATTACGGTTAACTTGTTGAGGAAGTTAGCAAGTTAATTTGGTTCTATGTTTTCCCTTGATTATAATTGTTTATGCCCAGATCATGTTGATATGGCATCATGTCTCATATTTATCCCTGGGAGTATGGACAGTAAGGTGTTGGAGGTTAGCTGTGGCAAGAAAAAATATAGGGTGGACGGTTTTTTTAGGCATGTTATTTCTTATCATCTATGTGATGGGTCGAAAGAAGAGGAGCCCATAGATGTCGAAGGAAGGGAAAGTGATGATGATGTTGTCGTCCGTAATGACGTAGCTCTGGTAGTGCCTATTCGAGAGGATTCATGCACTGTCATTCTGGAGACTAGAGGTGAGGGTTCGGCTGCGTATACTGATGTAGTAGTGCCCGCGGGTGGGGCTAAAGTTGGGTTGGTCTCTTCAAGACCAGATATAATCAACATGAATAGGTTATTTTTATTGAGGAATGAGGTGGAGCTAGATGAGAATCTTAAGGTTTTTCTTATGGGACAGAAATTAGGTCTATTTCAAAGGCAGTAGAGGGCGAATATCATGGAAATTTTGGATGCAAGCAAACGTACGTGAGTATGGTTTGGCATGTTTTCTTTCTAGGTTTATATTTCTATTTATGTCATTGTCTTTTATGTGTTGGAATTGTAGAGGTGGTTTGCGAAACAAGGCAGAGCAACTTTTTGTTAAGTCATGTATTAGAAAGTGGGGGTTACAGTTTTTCGGTCTGTTAGAAACCAAGACCGGTGATGTATTAATTTAGGAGATTCAAAAGTTCTGGGGGTCGTAATGATTTCCTTTTCCATTGCATCCCAGAAATGGTAAGTCGGGTTGGTTAGTAATTTTGTGGAATTTGACTTAACTCCACGGTACTTGTTTCGTTCTAATGATAGATGGCTTCTCGTGCATTTTGTGGATTCTCATATTGATGTAAACGTGGTATTTGTTTATGGTTCCACTGATTCTAGTGAAAGGAGGGAGATGTGGACTGAAATTTTAGGGAGTGATAGAGATCTTTCTCATGTTATTTTGTGTGACGACTATATTAAGACTCTACATTGTGACGAATGATCAAGTGGTGGAATATCGGTGTCAATGATGGACTTTCAAGGTTTTGTAAATGATTGCAACCTTTTTGATTTACCCTTACATGGTCGAGATTATAAGTGGTTTAATAGTGTGGCTTTCTCGAGAATTGATAGAGTTTTGGTTACTGGTGACGTGGTGGATCTATGGCCGAGTTTGAATTTATCAACTATTGATACGGCTTTGTCTGATCATCTCCCTATTTTATTTAGGCCTCGAGTAGTTGCATATACGGGCCTAAGACCTTTTTATGCTTTAAAATATTGGTGGGACAATGGCAATTTCTTGCCATTTATTTCGGCCAAGTGGGGGATTATATGTGGTGCATTTCCAAATGAGGATATTCACTTAAAATTAAGTCGATTGAGGGATTATATTTGGCCATGACACACGGCTAATTTTGGCAACTTGGAGAAGAAGGTTTCGGAGTTAGAATTGAAAGTAATAACCTCACGTCAAGTACTGTAGAGCGCCCTATTGATGTCACTAAGGGTTTGATTTTGGTAACATCTCGGTAGGAGTTGTTTGAGTCAAGAAGATTTTTAGAGAGCATTAGACACTAGCAATCGAGAGTTCATTGGATGTTGCTAGGTGATGATAATACAAAATTTTTTCATAGGGTAGCATCGGGTAGAGCAAGATCAAATCAAATCTTGCATTTAGAAGTTAATGGTTCAATCATTCATGAACCATATTTGATTGAGGAGGCTATTCGAGGTTTCTACGGCCGAATTTTTGAGGAAAGGGAAATAACCCCCTTTTCTTTTGAAAAGTTGGTTTTCAGCCATGTTAATGGTGAAGCAAATGCTCAGCTTGTGGCTCTATTTAGTGAAGATGAGGTTTGGGCTGTGATTAGTTCATGAAATGAAAATAAGGCACCCGGACCGGATGGTTTTAATTTTTATTTTCGCTAGAGGTTTTGGCAGGAGATTAAAGGGGAAGTTATGCGGTTATTTGATCACTTTTATAATTTTGATACCATTCCTGACAATATAAGACCTCTTTCACGGTACTTATTCCAAAAATTTCGGGTACATCTTTCTTAATGACCTCGATCTTTCTTAATGGTTCTCCAAGCAATCCAATTAATATTAGCTGAGGTGTGAAATAGGGTGATCCGTTATCTCCGTCAATTTTTGTATTACCAGTGGAGGGCCTTAAACTTTTAATTAAGGTTGCGGTTAGGGAAGGTATTGTGCCTGGATTTTGTCTTCAAGGTTCGATGGTTTATTTGTTCGTTCTATAATTTGCTGATGATACCTTGTGTTTCATTCCAGCTATTGAATCAGCCCTTATGGAGTTTATCAGAGTCTTGAGATGTTTTGAATTGATCTCGAGTCTTCGACTTAATTTCCGTAAGTCATCTATTTTGGGAATTAATTTGGATCTTTCTTAGTTGCAAGTTTGCGCGGATTGGGTGGGTTGTAAGGTGGAAACTTTTCCAATTAAATATTTGGGTGTTCCCCTTGGTTTGAAGTGGCTTCCGATGTCATGTTGGAATCCATTAGTGACAAAATTTCAGTCACGTTTAGTGATGTGGAAAGGAAGGTGCTTATCCTACACTGGATGGTTGGTTCTTATTAAATCGGTACTCTCCTCGTTACCTATTTATTTATTGTCTCTTTTTAAAGGCCCGGCTATCATTACTGATAAGCTGATTGGTTTGATGAGGAATTTTATGTGAAAGGGTGATGTGGCTATGCAAGGTTTATGTAAAGTAAGTTAGGCAACTATATGTCTTCTAAAAGAGTTAGGGGGGTTGGGTATTAGAGATTTGTAGGTGGTGAATTGTAGCTTATTATGTAAGTGGCTTTGGAAGTTGCATGTTGGAAATGTGAATTCGTTATGGTTTGAATGTTGCGCAAAACCATACAGGATTGTGTCTTGGCATGATGTCAAATTTGCGGCCCCATCTTATGTGTCCCATATTTGGAAAGGAATTATTACGTGTTGTGTTGGAAGCGATTTTGTTTGGAATGTATTTTCGACGAACGCAAGGGAAAAGGTGCGTAATGGTAAAGGTTGCCTTTTTTGGCATGATATTTAGGCTACCGAACAGCCTTGGGCAGCTTTTTTCCGGATCTATATAAGTTAGTAATTGTAAGTTTGCTTCAGTAGAAGTTGGCTGTTCAAGTCTAGTGGGGAGGGATGCTTTTCGTAGGCCATTTTGGAAGTAGAGTTTGCAATTTGTGGCTCAAGAAAGATGTAGGCTGTTGAGGGTATGGATTAACAACACAAATCCGACAATTTTTAATTTGGGCAGTGACGGAGCTGACGTGATTTTTTTTAAAACCCCCTGGAGGAACAGCGTGTTCCCCTGAAGAGAAAAAGGTTGGGGCAGGTGTAAATTTCGAGGCGGACCTCCCAACTAGGTTGGCACTTTCGCTTACCTATAAAACACCTACCCCTCTTTTATTAATATAAAGTGTTAATCTCAAGCTGAGATCAACAACAAAAAATTACAGCCCTATTCGAGTAATAGATTCAGGTTATAAAAAAGATCCGAAAAAACAAAACCAAGCCTTCTACGATTACATTTGAAAAGAAACCAACACAAATTTAAGCTATAGTTAAACGGATCTAAATGCGGGAGGACACCTTCGAACACTAAATGGTTTCTTCTCTTCCAAATAGTCCAAGCAACCACAAACCAAACCGAAGTAGCAAACTCGCGGATCACCCCTAGGGTAAAATAGGAACACCACAGACTTAAGAACGCATCACCTTTCCTCGGAATCCCCACATGAATATTTACCCATCTAAACAAATATTTCCAATGCTTCGAACTTTCACTATAATGAAATAATGCATGATCCATTGTCTTTATATCCATACAAAAAGGGCATTTATTTTCCAACACCGCCAAACATCCATGACGAAGGAAAAAATTTGTCGTTGGTAAGCATTCGTGATACACTAACCACCTGAAAAATCTTACTTTAGGTGGAATACACAAGGACTAAATTAAGAAAAAATTAGCTTGAGGTACTCGCCATCTTGAATCCCTATAATAAGCATTGAAAAAAGCCCCGATCAAGAAATATTTTCTTTCTCCCGTTGCCCAAGAAAAGATATCACTCGACGTTGAAAATACCGGCTATGGCCAATCAACCACATCAGCCTCATCAGTACCCATAAAGTAATTCGGGTTTGCCTCCTTAATTCTTCCCATCATCAGCCTACACCGATCTTATGCAGCATACCTTAAGCTTCTCTTTCAAAAAGGTCTACGAAAAACATCCCGCCCTACTAAACTCAAACAGCCCTCATCTATCATAACAAACTTGCAATTACATCGCTCGTACAAATCTTGAAAAGCCATCGCCAATGGCAATTCTGCTACCCATATATCATGCCATAACAGGCCATCTTTACCATTACCCGTTTTTACCCTTATGTTTAACAAGAAAATGTCCCAAGCTAGCCCATCTTTCACGCAACACTTTATAATTCCTTTCTAAATATGAGACACATGAGAAGGGGCTAAAAACTTTACCTCATCCTGAGACAAAAAATCGTATGGTTTTGAACACCAATCAAACCATAATGAGTTCTCATCCCCAACCCGTAGCTTCCAAAGCCACTTAAATAATAAACTACAGTTCACCACCTTGAAATCTCTAATTCCCAAACCCCCATATTTTTTCGGGAGGCACATCACAGCCCAACTCACTTTGCATAAGCCTCGTGTTCCCGCATCTCCTTTCAACAAAAAATTCCTCATCAAACTAGTCAATTTATCATTAATGACACTCGACATCTTAAAAAGAGACATTAAATAAATTGGTAGGGAAGAAAGAATCGATTTAATAAGTACCAACCTTCCGGCGTAAGATAAGTAATTTCCTTTCCACATTGCTAACCGTGACTGAAATTTGATCACTAAAGGCTTCCAACATGAAACCTGAACCCTTTTAAAACCAAGGGGAACACCCAAGTATTTTATTTATAAAGTCTCCGCCTTATAACCCCCTAAATCCGCACATACTTGCAGCCAGAAGGGTTCCAAATTTATTCCCAATATAGATGACTTGTGGAAATTTATCCGAAGTCCCGAAATCAACTCAAAACAATGTAAGACTCTAATAAATTCCATAAGGGCTGATTCTACGGCTGGAATAAAGCACAAGGTATCATCCACAAAACGAAGGATGGACAAATCAACCATTGAACCATGAAGGCAAAACCCCGGGATAGTCCCTTCCTGAACCGCAACCTCAATCAGGCGTTTCAGCCCTTCCACCGCTAATACAAATATCATCGGGGAAAACAGGTCACCTTGCTTCACACCTCGGCCATTACTAATCGGATCAGTTGGAGAACCATTAATTAAAATCAAGGTCGATGAATTTAAGCGGTAGTTCCTCAACCACAAGATCCAGTTCCAATCAAAACCCATACTCATTAAAACCTCATCAATGTAATTCCAAGAAATACTATCATAAGATTTCTCAAAATCTAGCTTCAACATAAAACATGATTGGCGGTTTTTATGAATAGAATGAATAATATCAGATGCGATAAAGGAACACTCATGAATACTTCTACCTTTGACAAAACCAAACTAATTTTTCGAAATTAGAAGCGGTAATAAGGGCTACAATCGTAAACACAATGTCTTTGCTAACAACTTATATATCCCATGAATCATTGAAATCGGTCTAAAATTATTCAATGAAGAAATACCCGGAATTTTAGGAATGAGTACCGTAAAGGAAGTCTTGATATTGTTAGGAATGATTTCAGAGTTGTGGACGTGATCAAATAGCCTCATTACCTCCCCTTTGAAGATTCTAAGAGAGGAGAAAGATCTTACGCAAAGGTCATAGCAAATGAAGGAAAGAGAGAGGGAATTTCTATGTTAAACAATATGAATGAGTATGGTCTATTATCCAAGGGTGCATCGGATTCAAGTTCTAAACTAGACCTTATTGTTGAGACGGTACCGAGGAGATTGAGAGCCTGTTTGGCAAAACTGAATAATATTTCTAACATCAGAAACATCCTTGACTTAATGTTGGATCATGGTTTTTCTATGGAGTTTGCAGCCCCGATAGGTGGTGATTTAGTGATTATAGGTTTTGTTTTGACCAAGGCCATGAATGAGTTTGTGAGTGAGGATTGGAAAGCGATGAACCACATTTTTACGTATGTGGAGACTTTACCTTCAGTGTTCATACCGAAGGAATGCATTATGTATCTTGATTTGATGGGAATACCACCCACTGTTATATGCGGACCTTTGATAAGGAAGTTGGCATCGAAATTTGGTCGATTGATTTCCGTTGATTGTGATTTTAATTGCTCGGATAGATTAGACATGGTCTCATGCCTTATATTAGTCCATTTGGGGATGACTAGAAAGACTTTTAAATGAAGTGTGGGATCTATTGATGTCACTATTATAGCTGACCTGAGGTAGGGTATTGGCTGCAGCCACTGCGAAGAAAAATCTGATTTTTCGTCTAGTGACTCGGAGGGGAGTGAATCTGGATCTGATTATGTTTTGAGTATTACATCCCATGAGTAGCCGATTGGTACAGATCATCGGCAGGAGAATAATATGATATCGTATGGAGGCATTGTGCCAAAAACTGTTAGTATTGAGGAGGCCCAGATTGAGCCGTTCATAATAAAAGCAATGAATCATAAGAAAAGGTTCTTTATGGTGAGTCTCATAATTATTCGGGTACCTCAAGACCTGATATTGCTAAAATGAACAGAGTGATATTGCAAGCTAGTGGGAATGCATAGAGGTATAGTGAAGAGGAGATGGCCTTTAAGGAAGGGGAGCAAATTATCATTTTTGATGGAAAATTTATCGATGTGGTAGTGCAGGCTTTGGAAGAGAATCGGTGCAAGTAAGATGTGTTAGAATTGGATTTTCAAGGATTTTTAATATTTGAAATGTCGTTAAATTTTATGTGTTGGAACTATCGGGGTGGGGTTGGTAGCAGCGCTAAACAATATCTGGTCCATTCATTGATTTGTAAGTGGTGTTTGCAGTTTTTTATTTTGATAGAAACAAAAGTGGAAGGTTCTATGGATCAGGTCATCCGTAAGTATTAGGGGCATAATGATTTCAAGGTGCAGTATGTGCCGTCTCTAAGAAGATCGGGAGGTTTGTTAGTCTCGTGGAACCCAATTTTAATGAAAGGAGATGTTTTACATGTATCAGATAGGTGGATTTTATTTCACTTCACTTCAAATCAAGTTGATATTTATGTGTTACGCGTTTCTAGGCCAAGTAATTACATAGATCATAATTTATTGTGGGATGAGCTATCTACTGTGATACATGGGAACCAAAATATTAACATTTGTGGGGATTTTAATGAGGTTCTTCATAGCTCAGAACGGTATGGGGGAGGCATTTCTAACTCTATGCTTATGTTTAGGAATTTTGTAGATGATAATATGTTATACGACATTCCCTTAAATGGCGGAAATTTTACATGGTCTAATAGTCTTTCCTTTTCTCGAATTGATTGGGTGATGGTTTCATGTGAGATTATTGACAAGTGGCCAATGCTGAATTTATCGACAGTTGACTCTTCCGTATCGGACCTTTCACCAATTATTTTCTCTTCCCACGCGGCGACAGGTTTGGGACCGAGGCCATTCCATTCACTAAACTGTTGGTGGGATAATTTAGAATTTTTGCCGTTTCTTAAGACTAAATGGGAAGGGATTTGTATAAAGTTGCCAACAAAGGATGTGGACTTTAAGTTAAGAAAACTATGGGATTTCATTCGTCTGTGGCATTCTACGAATTTCGGTGGGATGGAAAAGAAAATTAAGGCGCTCGAAGATAAGGTTCTGGCTCTGACAAATGATTTGGCCCCTCGTCCTATTGAAGGGAATCATGGCTCGGAGCTATATATGGCACGAACTGAATTGGCTAAATATAGACTGAGTTTTGGAAAGATCTAACATCAGCAGTCATGGGTCAAGTAGGCTATGTTGGGAGATGATAATACTAAATTTTTCCACAGGATGGCTTCAGCTCGATCGAAGGGAAATCGTATATGTCAAATTCAATTAAATGGGGCGAAGGTTAGTGATTGGGCTGTTATTATCTCATCAATTAGGGATTATTATGTGAAGTTATTCGCACCACCAATTACTGTTCCATTTTTGCTAAGGGAACTTCAGTTTTGATAGGTTAATGTGGAATCGAATCAAAGGCTGATTGCTCCTTTTGATGAGGAAGAAATTTGGGAAGCTGTGAAATCTTGTAACGAAGGGAAGGCTCCGGGCCAGGATGGATTTAATTACTTTTTTTACAAAAGATTTTAGTCCGAATTGAAACCGTGTATCATGGAGGTGTTTGAACGACTATTCTTAACTGATAGGCTGCCAAATTCCATAAAGACTTCATTCACCGTTCTTATACCAAAGGTACCAAGATCTTCTTTAAGTGATTTTAGACCTATTACCCTTATCTACGAAATATATAAGATTGTCTCTAAGGTTTTGGTTGAACATCTTAAACCAATACTTTCGAAATTAATTTCGGATAATCAATTTGCCTTTGTAAAAGATAGAAGCATCCATGAGTGCTCATTTATAGCCTCAGAGATTGTTCATTCCATTCACTCTCGTAGGCAATCTTGTTGTGCCATTAAACTCGACTTTAGAAAGGCATATGATAGCATATCAAGGAGCTTTATAGATGCGGTTCTACATAGGATGGGGTTTGACAATAAGGATTAACTGGCTATCTAATTGTAGAGATAACTCGATTACATCTATTTTGATTAACGGAACCCCGTGCAACCCCATTCATCTATGGAGAGGCGTTAAATATCTCACCTTTTATTTTTGTGTTGGTAATTGAAGGATTGAAGCAATTGTTCAATGAAAGCATTCGGAAGGGTTTGATTTTTATCTTCATGGTTCTTTGATTGATACTTCCTTGCTTCAATTTGCGAATGACACGTTGTGTTTCATCCAGGCAGAAGATGCCTTACTGCCCGTTGTTATAAGGATTCTTCGGTGTTTTGAACTTATATCTGGGTTGAGCATTAATTTTCAAAAGAGCTCAACTATGGGGATTAATGTGGATGACAATAGGGTATGTGCATGTGCTAAGCTGTTGGTTGCAGAGTGGAAAAATTTCCGATGGTGTATCTTGGGGCTCCTCTTAGTTATAAGCGTGTCCCTCTGAATTGTTGGAATCCGCTTATCAAAAAGTTCCATAATAGGCTTCAAGGTTGGAAAGGGCAATGTTTATCTTATAGCGAGAGAGTTGTTTTAATAAAGTCGGTGCTTGCCTCCATTCCTATTTATTTACTCTAGCTATATAAGATGCCTTCGTCGGTTAACGGGAAGATTGTTCAACTTATGCTGAATGTTTTTTGGAAAGGGGATGTGATGGCTAAAGGAATTAGTAAAGTTTGTTGGAGTACGATTTCACTTCCAAAATGTAATGGGGGTCTTTATATTAGGGATTTCAAGGTCCTTAATGGGAGCCTTTTATTGAAGTGGTTATGGACGCTTCGGGTTGGGGATAGGAATTCATTACGGTTTAGAATTTGTGTAAGCCGGTATGATTTCTATTCATGGGTGGAACTAGAATCTCTTGATAATAGCAGGCTTTCTCATGTTTAGAAAGGTATTATAAATTGTTGTGTGAGGAATTCTGAAGTATGGAGCCTATTTATATCCAACGGGGCTATGACGGTGAGTGATGGTATGGCGTGCTCTTTTTGGTTTGATAACTGGACCTCTAATCAATCTCTTGCGTTGCTTTTCCTAGATTTATTCAATCTATGCGGCCGTACGAGATGCACGGTTAAGGAAGGCTGTTATATTCTGTTCTAAGACGCCCCGTTTATGCGTCCTTTTTGGAAGTGAAATTTGAGGCTTTCAAGTAGAGATAGGTGCAAACAACTCAAGGTATGGATTACTCAATCTAATCCCCACATTTTTATTAATGGAACAGATATTGGGAATGAGGTGACATCAAGGGATTTGATCTTTAGTACGGAGGCTGATAGTTTCGAGTGGAATGGGAGGGGAAACCGCATTTTTACGGCGGCAAGTTTTTTTTCTGTGTTTTGTAGCTCGAGGCTGCCCAACCAAGCCACGAATTTCAATATTATTTGGAAGGCGTGTTTAGTACCGAAAATACAGTTTTTTGGTTGGCTTGTTTTTCATGGCAGGATTCCATCAAAGGAGTTCTTATTCAATAGGGGGTGTATTGATAACTCTATTTGCCCATTCTGCAACGCAAGGGAATCTATGGATCATGCTTTATTTCATTGCCATAGAGTACGAAGCATTTGGTGCGATCTATTTCGTTTGGTGGGTGTCACGTTGACCATTCCTAGATCGGGATACAACTTTCTAAACTTGTGGCGTTCCTACTTTCTGCCGGGCGCTAAGCTGGAGTTCGCCACTTCCCTGTGGTTTATTATAGCATGGAATATATGGGTCCAAAGGAACAAGATGGTCTTTGGAGATCACTTTAGGGACGAAGACACTATTTTTGCAAGCTTTTATCATTGTAGATTTGTTTTTATGTGTAGAAAGCGTACATTGCCGTGTGGTTCGAATGATGCATTCATTCACCCAAACCTTCTTGCTTGCAATTAACTGTTTGTTCTCCCGTAGAACTGTTTTATTAATAAAATGAAAAGAGAGGTGGGTGTTTTGTAGGCAAGCAGAAGCGTCAATATAGTTGGAATGTCCGCCCCGAAATTTTCACCCGCCCCAATCTTTTTCGAATTGAGGGACACAATGTTCCTCCAGAGGTTTTTCAAAAAAAAGGCGAGGGTGCTTGGCGATACTAGAAAATAAATGCCCGTTTTGCTCAGAGGTGGAGACGATGGACCATGCTTTATTTTATTGTGGCGAAAGTTCGAAACATTGGAGATATTTGTTTGGTTGGTTAAATGTTCAGATGGTGATTCCGAGGTCTGGTGAAGCATTTCTAAATCTTTGGCGTTCTTCCTTTAAGCCAGGGGTGATTCGTGAATTTGCTACCTCGGTTTGGTTCATTGTTGCTTGGACAATTTGGAAGAGAAGAAATCATTATGTGTTTGAAGGAGTTCCCCCGCACCTAGACCCGTTTTATTCTAGTTTTTATTTGTGTTGGTTTCTTTTCAAATGTAAGCGTAGAAGGCTTAGTTTTGTCTTTTCGGATCTTGTTTGTAATCCGAATATTTTATTAGCTTAGGGCTGTAATTTTTTGTTGTTGATCTCATCTTGAGATCAACACATTATATTAATAAAAGAGGGGTGGGTGTTTTATAGGCAAGCGGATGAACCAACCTAGTTAGATAGTCCCCCCGAAATTTTCACCCGCCTCAACCTTTTTTTCTACTAGTTGGACACACTGTCCAACCAGGGGTTTTTCAAAAACAAAAACTTAATATTAAATTAGGAAATTTAATAACCTTGTACAGTATTATGGATCAATCTGAATCACATGTAGCTGACCTCTTTGTTTGCCACAATGTCTTCTGCACAGTTGGCGTCGTCCATTAGGTTGTTTTACGACTCGTTCTCTTTATTGAATTCAGCAGCATCGGCTTGCTTATTACCGATGCAGCCTTTACTCCAAAATCTAGGTTGATTTGCTGAAGGCATAAGTCTATCCCACATCCTATCTGTTATTACCACCTTGTTTTGTTTCTCAGTTATTCTCTGTACAACAAAAAACCCAGCATAGAAATGACTCGTCTTTTTAGTGTTACAACAGAATGGCATATATTTTGGTAAAGGGCAACGCCCAAAAAGTGACTTTTGAGCTTTACATGCAATTCAAGTGACTTTTGAGCTTGTTCTATAAAACTAAGTTATCTATATGAAACACAAGGATCATCAATCAACTATGTGAATTAAAATTATCAAGGCTTCATGCAATGGGTCCTCCAATCCTCGTAGCTCCCCTCCACTTTCAAAAAGTGTAACAGTTTGCCCCCTTAACGCAACGTGTTAGCTTCTTGTTGGTTTGACTTTTCAAACATGCCATTTTTTTATTTTCTCTCTTCAAATAAAAGCTGACATGTGGGCAAGAAGTGTGCAGCATTGCTCCATGCACAACACTTTGGGCAAGAAGTGTGCAGTACACATTACCAAATGCATTACTTGGAATAGCTCGAATCATATATGTAGGATCTGCCACGTGAGGAGAACACAATTGTTATAAAATCTTGTGCAAATCAAATTGCTTGGATATTTATACTAGGGTAGACTTCAAAAAAGTATGTTGGAAAACTTGCTCTTGATGTTGAGTTACCTGTTGTTAAGTGAATCAGATGCATTTCTTGGAATAGCTCGAATCATATACGTAGGATCTGCCACGTGAGGAGAACACAATTGTTATAAAATCTTGTGCAAATCAAATTGCTTGGATAGTTTATATTAGGGTAGACTTCAAAAAAGTATGTTGGAAAACTTGCTCTTGATGTTGAGTTACCTGTTGTTAAGCGAATTGGCATTGAATTCCGGAGTCGCACTGGTAAAATCTGGATGATGAAAAGCAAAGGGAGAGGAAATAGTTCCGAGTACGGTCTCCACCACCCATACAGGGGGGCAAATCCACCGATTTGCACTAGAAACAATTTGGGTCATTTTCTCATGTGCGCGAAAGCCCACCTAGTCCCTCTCACTACTTAGCAAGCCTATATAGAACATCTCAATATAAAGTCAAAAATTCACTTGTTAAAAACCATGTGGGATAATTGTTCTTTTAAAAGTAGCTTAAAAACACAAGTTTTCCAACAAAGTACTGTGGTTTCGCTCAATTGCAAAACGGGGCTTGTGGTTTCAAATTAGGAAAAAAAGGATTCTCAAAATTAAATTATGTCATACAATGGGTAATCTTATTCGTTTTCATCTGAATTTTTGTGATTTGGTTAATGAAAATGCAATACACACCAGTGATAATTTTTGAAATTTTTTTAATAGTGAAAATATTTTTTTAATTAAAATATGATGATAAACTTTGAAAAATCATTAAAAAATGGAAAAATCTCTTGAACTTAGTCAATTTGTGATGATAATTTTTAAATAATAAAGTTAAATTATGAGAATGTTGAGTTGATTAAATATTTGTTGTAATATCAATATTATGAATAAAAAAAATATTATTTACCCTTTTTTACCAATTTTTTGAAACCACGGACCACATTTTGCGAAATAATATTCTTTAAACCTCGTTTTGCAAAAAAGTAAAATGCAAGATACTTTTTTGAAGTTTTATTAAACGAACCTATACATTTTCGGAAGCATCCTCCATGCTTGCTTGCTTAGAAAGTAGCTCTTGCCCGACACCTTCTGGTATCACTATAACCATATGCCCGTCTTCTTTTAGTCGCTTTTCTACATATTGGAAAAGTCCACCTTCCCCTTCTAGATAAAAGGGTGACTCAACAATCCACATCTCGACTAGCAAGAGCAGCATACATGGCAATAAATCCTGCACAACATACAAAAAAAAACATAGAATCTTTACAACTTCGTATTGGGAAGGGAAAAAACTGGCTTAAGCATGAAGCTATTTTTTTGAAAAACCCCCGGAGGAACGTTGTATCCCTCTGAAAGAAAAAAGTTTAAGGCGGGTGAAAATTTCGAGGCGGACATTCCAACTAGGTTGATCCCTCTACTTACCTACAAAACACCCACCCCTCTTTTTATTAATATAAAGTGTTGTTCACAAGATGAGATCAACAACAAATTACAGTCCTACGCTATAAAAAGTGTCGGATTACAAAAAAGATCCGAAAAAACAAAACTAAGCCTTATATGTTTGCATTTGAAAAGAAACCAACATAAATTTAAACTACAAAGAAGAGGATATGGCCATGGGAGAACCCCTTCGAACACGTAATGGTTTCTTCTTTTCCAAATACACCAAGCAATAACAAACAAATTAAAGTAGCAAACTCGCGGAACTCTCCTTGCTTAAAGTAGGAATGCCACAATCGCAAGAAGTCACTACCGGATCTCAGGATCACAACTTGAATATTTAGCTGCCGAAACAAGCACCTCCAATGCCTCGAACTCTCCGCATAATGAAATAACACATGATCTGTCATCTCCACTTCCGTACAAAATGGAGATTTATTTTCTAAGAACACTGCACATCCATGCCTCACCAAAAATTCAGTAGTTGGTAAACACTCACGAAACGCTAGCCACCTAAAAAATCGTACTCTAAGCGGAATAGAAGAGGACCATATCAACAAAAAATCAACTTGGGTATTCCGCCATCTTGGGTCTCAGAAATAAGCTTCAAAGAGTGCCCTTGTTGAAAAACATTTATGCAATCCAACTCCCCACAAGAAAGCATCACACGACAATGAGAATACCGGGCGTGGCTAATCAGTTACGTCATCCCCATTACGCCCTAAATTAAAAATACTCGGGAAAACATTATTAATCTTCTCCCTTAACAACCTACACCTTTCTTGAGCTATAAATCATAAGCTCTTCTTCCAAAACGGCCTCTGAAAACCATCTCTCCCCACAATACTCAAACACCCCATTTCAATCGAAGTGAACTTGTGATTACAACACGCATAAAGATCCCGAAAAACACCCACCAACGGCAAATCCTCAACCCAAATATCATGCCAAAATAGGTCATCTTTCCCATTACCTACCTTAACCCTAATGTCCAAAGAAAAAACATTCCAGGCTAACCCATTTCCCACACAACACGAGATAACTCCTTTCTAAATATGTGATACTCTAGAAGGAGCTAAAAATTTTACATCATACCACGAAGAAGAGCCATACGGTTTCGCGCAACATTCAAACCACAATGAATTTGCATTTCCAACACGCAACTTCTAAAGCCACTTAAATAATAAACTAGTATTCACCATCTTTAGATTTCAAATACCCAAACCACCCCATTCTTTCGGGAGACACATGGTAGCCCAACTCACTTTACATAAACCCCGCATCACCGCATCACCTTTCCATAGAAAATTTCTCATCAAACTAACCAATTTTCCATTAATGGCAGCCGGCATTTTAAACAGGGCTAGTAAGTAGATCGGTAACGAGGAAAGAACTGATTTAATGAGTACCAATCTCCCGGCATGGGATAAACACCCGCCTTTCCATGTTGTTAACCTCGACTGAAATTTTGCCACTAGCGGATTCTAACACAACACTGGAATCCTCTTAAAGCCAAGCGGAATGCCCAAATATTTTATTGGGAAGGACTCCACCTTACAACCCACTTAGTCCGCACAAACTTGTACTCGATGAGGGTCTAGACTAATTCCCATTAAAGACGGCTAATGAAAATTAATCTGTAGACCCAAGATCAATTTGAAACACTGTAAAATTCTAATAAATCCCTTAAGGGTCAACTCAATAGGTGGAATAAAACACAATGTATCGTCCGCAAATTGCAAAATGGACAAATCCTCTAATGAGCCTGAAATACAGAATCCTGGGACAATTCCTTCCTGAATTGCAACATCAATAAGGCATTTTAGACCCTCCATAGCTAGAACAAAAATTGATGGAGACAATGGATTGCCTTGCTTCACGCCTCGCCTAATATCATTTAGGTCAGTTGGAGATCCATTAAACAAAATTGAAGTGGTGGAATTCGTACGACAACTTCTCAACCACGAGACCCACTTCCTATCAAAACCTATGCTTCCTAATACTTCATCAATGTATGACCATGATATGCTATCATATGCTTTTTCAAAGTCCAATTTCAGAACAAAGCATGATTGTCGTCTCTTATGAACATAGTGAATAATTTCAGATGCAATAAAAGAACACTCATGAATACTCTTACCTTTGACAAAATCGAACTGATTCTTCGATATTAGTTGAGGTAGCAAGGGCTGTAACCTCAAAGAAAAAACTTTTGCCAACAGTTTATATATCCCATGAATTAAAGCAATTGGTCTAAAATTAGCCAATGAAGACGTACCCGGGATGTTTGGAATAAGAACCGTGAAGGAGGTCTTAATGTTATCAGGAATTATCTCAGACACATGAAAGCGGTTAAAAAACTCCAATACCTCACCTTTTATTTCATGCCAGAACCTCTTATACAAGTAAAAGTCAAAACCATCCGGACCGGGTGCCTTATTTTCATTGCAAGAATTGACCGCCGCCCAAACCTCCTCTTCACAAAAAGGAGCCACAAGACTAGTGTTTGATGCATCATCTACACGACTAAAAATCAACTTACTGAAGGAAAATGGGACTGTTTCCATTACCTCAAACAAACGGGTGTAGAATCCCCGGATGGCCTCCACGATTAGATGCGAGTCATGGATAAGAGACCCGTTAACATCCAAATGCAGAATCTGATTAGACCATGCCCTACTCGAAGCCACCCTATGGAAGAATTTTGTATTTTCATCCCCAAAAAGCGTCCATTCAACATGTGATTGTTGCTGCCTCACACTCTCTAACGTACACCAAGACTCAATTAATTCCTGACGGGCAGTCACCAAATCCGAACCCTCAGAAATGTCTATAAGTCGATTCACATCACTAGAGGTTAAGGCAATAATCTTTGACTCCAAATCTGAAATCATTCTCTCCAAGTTACCAAAATTTGCCATGTGCCATGGTCGAATATAATCTCTCAAGCGACATAATTTTAAATGAATATCCGTACTCGGAAACTTTCTGCAAATAATTCTGGTCACAAGCATTTCGGCGTTTCGAAAATGGAAACTTTAGGAAACCCCCTACGAAATATTTCCAGGGCAGTTTCTGCAATTAAAGAAAGTTGGAAACTCGTTACTTCAAATTCCGAAAACCGTTTCCTAGAAAATCTTTCAACCTTATGACATTATTTTGGTTCATTCCAAAACTAAACTTTCTATGCATTTATTTTGTAAGTCCCTAAATATATGTAATATTTATGAATTAGAATTTTGCAAATGATGGGTGACCTTAATGAGATGAATATGATTTGATAGGTGCCTATTTATAAATATTTTATGGTAGAAATGTTTTATAACTAATAAATACATTTTAAGTGTAGAGTATTTTAGTATTTCATTATTTTATATTAGAATGAAATTATATTCATGGAACTTTTGTACTTTTTATATTTATATATATACCCCCATATTTTTATTATTATGCATTTCCCCATAGTTTCCAAACTTATATTTTTTAGAAATGGTGTTTCCCGGCTTCTGTTTCTATTTCCGTGTCCGTTTCCGTGCTACCTAGATTTGAAGAAGTGGTTCATCAATAAGTATAACAAGAAGTTAGACCATAACTGCAAGCTCAGGCATTGGGAGACCAACAAGATACTGGCAATTACTTTGTTCAAGAAGTGACAAGATTAAAATAAGCCAGGCAGAGTTACTTCTAATGCTGACTTAATTTGATCCAATAAATTTTTGAGGAATTAATTCCTGGTCATTTTCACCTTCACCTTGTGGAACCAATAACCCTCCAACTTTATCAAAAAGTATGTAAAGAAAATGCTTTTTGAGAATATAAAAATATATTTTAATCGTATAAAGTAATATCAGTTAATACAGGATATTATTAAGAAGTTAATATCTTTGGTCTAATTTGTTTTTAGCATTAAGTATTTCAAGGAGAATCCGGGTTCAAAGAATCCACTATATAACACCAAAAATGGAGTTTACGCGGAAGGTTGTGGTGTAGACAAAGTTAAGATTTAATGGGAACATGATGACTATATGTACATGGTATATAAACTAAAATTACATATTGTTAACGACTAATATTAAATTCATAATTATAATTAGAAATATCCTAAATTAATAAGACCTTCAATTTCACATTTAAAGGTTGCCAAGGCAAAGGGATCAACTCTATCACCAGCTGCATTGTTCATTGTCCAATTTCATTCTTTCTATCGTAAGTTAATTATTTTACCATTAAATAGTGTTGATGTTTATCTAATTAAAATCATAATTATTATTTATTGATTGTTAATGTTAATTTATTAAATAGATCTCCACACTGGAGGAGCATACAAGCACCTAATGAACAAGGAGGACGAAGAAAACTTGAAGCCGCTCCACATTTTATTAAGAATGTTGTATTAATATTTTTCTATATGAGGTTATTCCTAATAAGTCTAAATTAGGAATAATATCAAAAATTAGGATTAATATTGATTAGGAAGATTATTTATAATTAATTGTATTTATATTGATTTATTTGTTTCTTTTCTCATAGGTGATTTTGTATACTATAAATACATTTACATATAGTTGATTATTCACAACTCAATAATACAATATCAATTATTCCATTCATCATTTTGTTCATATTTTTCAGTTTATTTCATTTTTAACATGGCACCAGAGCAGTGACCTTGGTGTTTCAGAAATCTATTGTATTGCATATACTACCATAGCAAATAATTCCGGTAAAGGTAAATCATTTGCAAGTGCATCAGGTATGTTAACTCCTAATGCCTTAATCAATTTTGTTTTCACAAAACCTTGGATCTTGGATAGCGGAGCCACCGATCATATATCAGCTGATTCACATCTATTTTCTAACACATCACCATCCCCGATTCCACTCGTTAATTTACCCACAGGCTCAACTGCACCTATCACTTCCACAGGCACAATCAATTTTAATAATGATATCACACTAAAAAATGTTCTTTGTGTTCCATCTTTCAATTTAAACCTCATTTCTGCTAGTAAATTGACTAATCAATTAAATTATTGTGTTGTCCTTTTCCCAAATGGTTGTATTTTGCAGGACTTGACTATGCGGAGGATGATTGGCTCGGGTGAACAACGCGATGGTCTGTATTACATGTCTCCATTAAAATACCCACCAAAATCATTCCAAGCATCGCACATCCCTGATTTATGGCATATTCGTCTCGGACACCCATCTCATAAGGTTCTTAAGCTTATCTCATCATTACTACCTTTAAATAAAAATTCTTTTTACGATCATAATAATTGTCATGTATGTCCTAAAGCAAAACAAACAAGATTGCCTTTTCCATTAAGCACAATACAATCTCATTCTCCTTTTGACTTATTACATTGTGATATTTGGGGTCCACACAAAGTTCCAACACATTCAGGAGCACGTTTCTTTCTCACCATAGTAGATGATTTTACTAGGTGCACACGATTATTCCTCATGAATAAAAAAATCTGAAACACAACACTTGTTAGAGTCATTCATCACTTTTGCAAAAACTCAATTTCATGCCTTAATCAAAACAATTCGAATTGACAATGGCTCAGAATTACTTTCCATGGAAGCCTTTTTTCACAAGAATGGCATCGAATGTCAACGTACTTGTAGCTACTCACCACAACAAAATGGGGTAGCAAAATGCAAACATGGACACATTCTTAACACTGCACGAACATTATTGTTCCAATCACATTTGCCATTAGAATTTTGGGGTGAATGTGTTTTGACCGCAACATACATAATTAATTGTTTACCTTCACCTCTATTGAAAAATAAATTTCTCATATGAAGGTATTCAGTTGTTTATGTTATGCAACTGTTGTTTCACCTAAACAAAAATTTGATTCTTGAGCTCGACAGTGCATCTTTCTTGGATATCCAAATAATCAAAAGGGTATAAATTGTTTGATATGGAAAATGGCACATTCCTTGTTAGTCGAGATGTTACATTCCATGAAAATACCTTTCCATTTCTTAATAAATCCACAACAACATCCTCACCCTATTCATACACTGTCTTACCAAATTTAGCTCTTGATTTACCATATTCAGCTCCACCCATTTGTCCTTCCATATTAGAAAATTCAGATATCGTGAATTCTCCTTCTCCATCCATACTAAAAAATCCACCCTCAAACACACCTGCAACACTAGAATCTCCTTCTGTTCATCGCTCTGATCGCACCAGACATGCCCCTACCTAGCATCAAGACTATGTGATGGGATCTCAAGCCAATCTTTCCGATTCTAGTCAATAACTATCAAAATCAACCAGGTATACCCTTCAAAACTTTTTTCTTCTTCTCTTTTTACTCCTACACATCGTACATTTCTAGCTAACATCAAAGGCACTAAAGAACCCACTTCATATGCTCAAGATATCCTTGATCCAAAATGGAAGCAAGAAATGGAAGAGAAGTTAACGGTGCTACTACTCAATAAAACATGGACAATAACGTCGCTCCCAACAGATCACAAATCCATCGATTGCAAATGGGTCTATAAAATTAAATAACGATCTGATGGCACCATTGAACAATATAAAGCACGTCTTGTAGGAAAAGGGTACACAAAGTTGAAGGGATTGATTATGGAGAGACTTTTTCACCCACGGCGAAACTTACAACTCTTGGATGCCTTCTCACTGTAGCAACAGCGAGAGACTAGTTTATTCATCAATTGGATGTACAAAATGCATTCTTACATAGCAACTTACATGAAGTTATCTACATGGACTTGCCACCTGGACATCATTGATAGGTGGAGAATGTTGTATGTCGACTTAAAAAATCATTATATGGCCTCAAACAAGCCTCTTACAATTGGTTCTCTACATTTTCTAATGTGATTCAAACAACAGGTTACCAACAGTCTAAAGGAGACTATTCTTTATTCACAAAGCATCAAGGGTCCTCATTCACTGCCATTCTAATCTATGTAGATGATATCCTTTTGACTCGGAATGACCTCAAAGAAATGCATCATCTCAAAGAATGAGTACTTCGACGTTTTCGCATTAAAGATCTTGGTGATTTAAAATATTTCTTAGGGATTGAGTTTTCTCATTCCAAATCTCGAATTTACATGACCCAAAGAAAATATGCACTTGATATTTTGCAAGATACAGGGCTTACAAGTGCTCATCCAGAAAAATTTCGAATGGAGCAACATTTAAAGTTAACTTCAGATGATGGAGAACTACTGAAATATCCATCCAAGTACAGATGGCTTATAGGAAGGTTAATTTACCTCACAGTCACTAGACCTGAAATAGTGTTTGCAGTTCGAACATTAAGTCAATTCATACAATCTCCACGTCAACCACATTGGGCTGCTACAATTTGTATCCTTAAATACATCAAAGGATCTCCAGGACAAGGCTTGTTACTTCCATCCAAAAATAATCTCACACTTAAGGCATATTGTGATTCAAATTGGACAGGATGTCAAACAACTCGAAGATCAGTTTTAGATTATTGCATCTTCCTCGGTTCTTCTCTTATTTTATGGAAGTCAAAGAAACAGACCAATGTATCAAGATCATCAGCAGAAGCATAATATCATGCAATGGTCAATGCATGTTTGGAGCTAGTATGGCTACGTTATACGTTGCAGGATTTAAAAGTCTTGTGTGATGTTCCTACAACACTATTTTGCAATAATCAGGCAACACTACACAGTGCAGCAAACCCCGTGTTTCATGAACGTACAAAGCACATTGAGATCGATTGCCATATTGTGCGAGAGAAGCTGCAGGCAGGAATAATCAGTCCTTCATATGTACCAACTCGTCACCAACTTGCAGACATTTTTAAAAAGCCACTAGGGAAGGATCAGTTCTTAACACTGCGATACAAGTTGAGAGTTCAAAATATTCACTCACCAACTTTTGGGGGGGGGGGGGATTTTAAGAATCCTATATTAACATTTTCCCATTTGAGATTATTCCAAATAAGTCTAAATTAGGAATAACAACAATAATTAGGATTAATATTGATTAGGAAGATTATTTATAATTAATTGTATTTATATTGATTTATTTGTTTCCTATTCTCGTATATAATTTTGTATACTATAAATACATGCACATATAGTTGATTATTCATAACTTAATAGTACAATATCAATTATTTCGTTCATCATATTGTTCATATTTTTCAGTTTATTTCATTTTTAACACATTTTATAGTAATTTTCATTGAACCGAACTAATTTCTGTCGCACGATTTTAAAGTGTCGCCTCGTTTCTAACTGACATTTATGAATTAATTAATAATTTGCAGCAAGTATGACCTATACAGCAAGAGCAAGGTTCATGTTAATGTTTATGAGGTCAAACCATTTTATCAATCTCTCATTGACACGGTATATCCTATTAAGGATATGTTCTTTTGGACTATAATTTTATAAATTGAAGTGCACTGAATTTATATTAGTGTAAATTTAAAACTACGAATAGTTGAACTGAACCGAACTGCGGTGGACTGAACTGAACTAAGCTGAAGCGGTCTGAACTGAACTAAATTATAGTCCAAGAGGATAAGGCCTAAATATTAATTTAAATCATTAATGTGCTTAATTAACCACTAATTAAAAATATTTAGTTATTTAAAGATTTTATTTAGTTCACTAATAGTATGCAATTTGCTATTTTATTTGCAGTATTTCCCAGTAAAGCTTAGGTGGTAGAAAGGTAACTGATTGCCGGAAGAGACTGTGAATATTGCCGGAGAATCAAAATGGATGGCCGGAGATGGTGCTTTTTTATTAGATCATATTTGAGATTTTAATCAATTTATATATAATCATATGTAATAAATTATTCCTACCTTACACGAAATTATAATGGAATGGAAGTACACAAACTATAAGAAATAGAATATTGGAAAGCAAGAGAGGATGCAAGTATAATATCTGTATTTCTCTAGTATGAATTATGAATAACAAGTCTATACTTATAGACAATTACAAAAAAAATGTAGAGACTTGAGTTACACAATTGATTATGTATGTTATGGACATCAATACGAATAACTACATGTAACATCTCAAAAACTACATGTAACATCTCCATAATAATATTTGCATATTATTTTAACATTCCCCCTTTGATATCCATTTTGCGAATGGCACACTGCCTCGTTAAAAACCTTACCATGGAAACTGTGGAACAAAACCTATGCATAGGGAAAAAGAGTACAATGTTGCTGCCGCTGTTCACAAGACTATTGAAGATCTTTAAGACGACGCATTCCAATTCTATAAACTAACTTCTTGAATGTTGCTGAAGGTAATGCCTTCGTGAACAAGTCTGCTAAATTGTCACAAGAACAAATTTGTTGAATGCTTATTTCACCATTCTTTTCTAGGTCATGAGTAAAGAAAAATTTCGGTGAAATATGCTTAATCCTATCTCCTTTGATGTAGCCTTCTTTCAGTTCAGCAATACATGCGGCATTGTCTTCATATATCATCGTCGAATCTTCTTTAGTCACTTATTTTCCACATGCATCTCGGATATGCTCTATTAATGATCTCAACCATACACATTCACGACTGGCCTTATGGATGGCTATTAATTATGCATGATTTGAGGAAGTAGCTGTGATAGTTTGTTTTGTTGATCACCAAGATATTGCTGTACTTCCATAAGTGAATAAATAACAAGTTTGAGATCGAGCTTTATGTGGATCAGATAAATATCCTGCATCTGCAAATCCGATTAATTTTGGTTCGGGTTCACATGAATAAAATAAACACAAATCAATAGTTCCTCGAAGATAGTGCATTATATGTTTAATTTCATTCTAATGTCTTCGAGTGGGTGCATTGTTGTATGTTGCAAATAAGTTGACGGAGAAGGCAATATTTGGCCTTGTATTGTTAGCAGGATATATTAACTCACCTATTACGCTAAGATATACTTCAGGACCAAGAACTTCTTCATTATCTTCTCGAGGACGGAATGGATCATTTTTCACATCGAGAGATCGTACAACCATTGGATTGATCAGTGGATGTGCTTTGTCCATATTGAATCATTTCAGGATCTTTTGTGTATAATTGGATTGATGCACCAAAATTCCTTTATCTAGGTGGTCAATTTGTATGCCAAGAAAAAATTTTGTCTTCCCAAGATCTTTCATCTCGAATTCAATTTTCAATGATTCTATAGCTTTTGGAATCTCTTCAGGAGTTCCAATAATATTTAAATCATCAATATAATTGAAATGATAGTCGATACAAATCCTAATCTCTTTATGAAAACACATGGACAAATTGGATCATTTTGATAACCTTCTTTCAACAAATATTCACTGAGGCGGTTATACCACATCCGCACAGACTGTTTTAATCCATATAAGGATCTTTGTAACTTTATTGAATAAAGTTCTTGTTTTCCATATTTTTCTCGCAATTTCAATCCTTCAAGGATTTTCATGTAAATGCCATTATCAAGCGAGCCATATAGGTATGATGTAACAACATCCATCAAATGCATTTGTAAGTTTTGTTACACTGCCAAACTAATAAGGTAACGAAAAATTATGGCATCTACTACAATAGAATATGTCTCCTCAAAATCAATCTCGGGTCTTTGGGAAAAACCTTGTGTAACAAGTCTTGTCGTATATCTTACAGCTTCATTTTTCTAATTTATCTATCTTACAAAAACTCATTTATACCCCTATAGGTTTAATGCCTTGTGGTGTTCGAACTACAGGTCCAAAAACTTTGCGTTTGTTAAGAGAATTCAATTCTTCCTTAATTGCACCTTGCCATTTTGGCCAATCACTTATCCTAACATTCTTCAATAGAATGTGGTTCATGATCCATAATTTCATTCTCAATACTCATTGCAACACTATATGCAAAAATAGGATTGGCAACCACTTTGTCCTTATTCCATCTTTTTTCGATACTAATATAATTTATTTGAATTTTTTTATTTTCAACAACTTCAGGTGCTTGCACTTCAGGTGCTTGTACTTCTTCAGGAAGTATATTTATATTAGCATCTTTATCCTTAATAAGGTTATCCTTATTGTTGGCATTCTTCCTTTTTTGGGGATTTTTATCTTTTGAACCAATTGGTTGTCCACGCTTCTGGCGTGTTAACGTATTATTATTAGTTTTTTCTCCAGGAATTTCAATACAAATTGGTGCATTTATTGCTGGTATATGCGTCTTTGTTATACGCTTTGGATCAGCAAGTGCATCAGGCAATTGATTTGCTAAATTTTGAAGATGGATTATCTTTTGAACTACTAGGTCAGAGTCCTTTGATTTAGGATCCATATGAGAAAAAGATGAAGCATTCCATGTGATTTCCTTTTCCAAATTGGACTTTTCATTTCTCCTCCTAATTTTGGAAACGTATTTTCATCAAAATGACAATCAACAAAACGTGTAGTAAACATGTCTATAGTTAATGGCTCAAGATATTTAATTATTAAAGGAGATTCATATCCAACATAAATTCCTAATCTCCTTTAAGTACCCATTTTGGTTCGTTAGGGTGGAGAGATTGGTACATATACTACACAATCAAATATTCTTAGATGAGAAATATTAGGCTTATGACCAAAAGCTAATTGTAGAGGGGAATAATCATGATAGCTTGTTGTCTCAAACAAATAAGTGATGTTATATGCAATAGTGCATATCCCCATACCGATGTGGGTAGATTTTTTCACATATTAAATGGTCATGTAATTAGCTGCAGACGCTTGATAAATGATTCTGCTAGACCATTTTGAGTGTGAACATAAACTATAGGATGTTCAACTTTTATCCCAATTGAAATACAAAAGTAATTAAAAGTTTGGGATGTAAATTCTCTAGCATTATCAACACGAATTGACTTGATTGTATAATCAAGAAATTGTGCTCTTAAGCGAATAATTGGAGCAAGTAATCTCGCAAAAGCCATATTGTGTGATGATAATAAGCGTACATGGGACCATCTGGTTGAAGCATCAATCAAAACCATAAAATATCTAAATGGTCTGTATAGTGGGTGAATTGGTCCACATATATCACATTGTATGCGTTCTAAAAATGCTAAAGACTCAATTCTAACCTTACTTTTGAAAGGTTTTATTATTAATTTTTCTTGCGAACAAGTAGCATAAAATGATTCATTATTTTGAAGAAACTTCAGGTTCTTCAATGGATGCCTATGTGCATTTGATGGGTTGCATTTTCAGCATGTATTTATGCTTATTTCCATATCATTGAGACCATGTTTTTAGTCTTTGTGGCCACTGTTACTCCCTTTTCTATCTCTTTCAGGTTTTGAAAGGTAATTCGGAGAAAACATGCAATATATGGAGAAAAAGAGCCTCTCACAGATACCTGACATAGGCAATAGGAGCAATAGCTGGTCCCGATGATTCCAAAACACTTCAGAACGACCAAGATGACATCAATACTAGTGCAGCCATATCCAAATCTTGAAGTTACCTTATTTAGGCAAATCTTATTCGGGAAGAGCCATCTCAAATAGAAATTCAATCTCTTTCCTAATCTCACATAAGGGAAGATTTTTACTACCATTTGAAGATTAAGACTAAAAGGAAATCAAAACACCAAATCAAATACAAAGAGACCTAATTTGTCACTAAAGAAGAAGCTTAAGAAGGAGCACTCAGCTATAAAAATGGAGGCCGCCCATTTCGAAGACACACACACATACAAAGAAATATAAGAGAATTGATTTAGAGATAGACAATTTATGTTGAACCAAGCATGAGTTGGGACTAACTCAGTGGATGACTCGGTTATGCTTAAGTTTTGACCATAACAATTAAGATAAGAATAGGATACTTAAATCAATAATGATGTTAAAATAAATAGTCTATGGTTTCAAGGGAGTTAGTAAATTCAGGGGTAGAATTTCAAGTCTCTGTTGATCTAGCTATTTAGTTTAACTTTGAGTGGTTTCTGGGCTGAGTAGTCATTTAAGTCACTGATTTAATATTATTCACTCAAAACACTTGGTATTTAGCTTCAGCATTAGCTATGTTTTATGATGATATATTTGGCTGAGTTATCTTAGGTCTGTTAAAGGTACTAACATTACCTTTTAAGGTAATATGGCATCTTTGCTTTTAGTGTTGCTTTTTGTAGGAACATTAATCAGATAAAGGCAAAAAGAATTAATGCCTTGACAAGACCTAGTTTCATAAAGAAAATGACAAAGTCTTCCAATGCAAAGCTATAACAAGTCAATTGCTATTTTGAGCAATTCTGCTAATCTACCAACCTTGTAACGTGCACTCTGTAACATGTCAAAAAACTAGAGGGAATAGAATGAAGACACGTGGCAAATCAGCATGAGACTGGCATCAAACGATAAAGGATTTTAATTGAAGCACGAATTTCAATCTAACAGATTGAAATGTATTTCACAACAGTGAATTCTATCTCTTAATGGATTTATTTGAAGAAGCAACGGGTGAATTACTGAGCTGTTAATTTTAAAAGATGCTAAGATAAGTTCAATGGCTACTTTCCCAATCCAACTATAAAAGGAGGTAGAAGGCAAGCGTTAGAACTTGGTGACCACACCTGAATTTCCCAAAAGCTAAAACTCTGCCAAAATTACAAGCCTTAAGGAATTCTAGCAAGAAAATCCCAACTCAGCGAGAATATGCTTACAATAAGAGGGAATAGTATAGATCAATTTATTGTAATATTAGATCATTTGTAACTAGATCAATGTTCTTATTTTAAAATCTTTTAAGTTGCTGATAGAAGAGGGTATTCTAGTTAGTGGGTGAGTGATTGCAGATTGGAGGTTACTTTCTGTAATTGGGGACTTTGTTAAAGGCTTCTCTACCTAGGGTAAAGGAGTTGAGATTAGTGGATTAAAGCCGAGACACTCTCACCGGACTGGATGTAAGCGCAAGTTGCCGAACTAGTATAAAAATCTGTGTTCTTTACTTACTCATAATTTCCAGCCATTTCACTCAGCCAGCTGACCTCACTCAGTGGATCCAGTAATTATCACGAAAAAGTTTTATAAGTTATTGAGTGAGTCATTCACCCCTCCTCTGACTCAATGAGTGTACGCATAGGGACCAATAAGTGGTATCAAAGTGGTTCTCAATTCACAGATTTCACAATCTTTGAGACAAAGACCATGACGTACAAAGGAGAATTCAGTGGAAGGGCAGAAGCTTATATCCTTCCTGAAGGCTTGTCAATAACTAGGCACCCCATGTTCAATGGAGAGCATTATACATACTGGAAGAATAGGATGAAGAATTTCATTCAGTCCCAGAGTATGCATGCATGGATAGCTATTGTTGAAGGGCCTTATGTTCTCACCATCGTGAAGAATGGAGTAAAAGTAGATAAGTATTCTAATTAATGGGACAGTCAGGACTTGATCAAACTAAAGGAAAATGCAGCTGCTATCAACTATCTTCACGGTGCTCTTGATGATACTGAGTTTAATCATGTTTCTAGATGTGAGATAGCTAAAGAGATCTAGAAGAAGTTGGAAGTGCTTACAAAGGTACTAACAAGGTGAAAGAGTCCAAGATCAATATCCGTATGAGGGATAATAAGTGGTTTCATATGAAGCCTAAGGAGGATATTTCTAACATGAACACTAGGTTCATGAATATAGTCAATGAGCTGAAAAGGCTTGGCAAGACCTTCACAGAAGAAAAGACTGTCAAGAAGATACTTAGAAGTTTGACTCAAATTGGGAAGCCAAGAAGAGTGCTATTGAAGAGGCTCATAATTTGAAGACCTACAAGTTTGATGAGCTAATTGGAACTCTATTGACTCATAAGATGTCTTTGAAGAAATATGAAGATGAGTCCAAGAGGCACAGGTTCAAAGAGAAAGAAAACTCAAGCAGAGCTGTTGTCCTGAAAGTTGATGATGATGATGAAGAAGAAGATTCCTCTAAGGAAGGTTATCCATAGGATAAAAAAGAAGAGATAGCTCTTATGACCAAGAATTTCAGGAGATATCTGAGAAAAGAGAAGAACTTTTAAAAGCTCAGAAAGACATGTAAGTATAAGAAGGGAGCAGTTGATAGACCACGAAAGGAATTCAACAAAGAGCACAACAAAGATATCAAATACTTTAAATGTGGTGACAATGGGCATATTCAATCGAGCTATCCTAAACCTAAAAAGGACAAGTTCAAAAAGGAGAAGAGTAAGAAAGCCCTTACTGCTACCTAGAGTGACTCTGAACAAAAGTCATCATCCTCAGATGAAGAGGTGCACGATTCTGCAAATGTGTGTCTCATGGCTAAGGATGATCAAGTTTACTCAGAGTCAGCTGACCAACCAACTACTTCCGTTGCCAGACAGTCAGCTGATCAAAGTGAAGACAAAGGAACACACTCTGAGGTAAATTCTAAACCCCCTTTCTCTTCTGATGAGCTTGCTACAGTGCTCAATGGTGTTATTAATGTGACTAAGAAGTCAACCAAATACATCATATTACTTCAGAGTAGGTGTGATGATATAGAAGATGTTAATTCTTCTACATCACTTGATATCCTATACCTAATGGAAAAACCTGAGTACCAAAATAGATATAACAACAATCTCACTAAGAGATTAGATGAGCTAGCTACTGAAATAATAGCTTTGAAAAAGGTGCAAGTCCCTCCTCAACCTAGCAGGACTACTCAGAGTAATCGCACTCACCACTCTGAGAAGGTTTCTCAAAAGAGTAAAGTGAGTAAGCCCAATCCTAAGGCCGCTTGTAGTTTTTGTGGTAAGCCAGGATATGTAAAAGTCATCTGTAGGCACAAAAATGGTTACTATAATGAGTATGACTGGTCAAGGATGACCACCACTAACAAGGGAGGACCTAGCCCAAAAAAGGCATGGGTACCTAAGAAAACTTAATTGTTTTGCAGGTGAGCCTAAGATCCACTGATGACAGTAGAATGTGGTATTTGGATAGTGGATGCTCGAGGCATATAACAGGTGATGAAAAGCAATTCATCACATAGGACCGGAGAAGAAATGGAAGTGTCAGTTTTGGAGATAACAAGAAAGGAAAGATTATTGGCAATGGCACTATAGGTGTGAAGATTTCAATTGACAATATGTCTCTGGTGAAAGGCCTAAACTTCAACTTGCTAAGCATTGCTCAGCTATGTGACAATGGAAGAAAAGTGATATTTGACTCAGCGGGCTACTCAGTCATTGATGGTAATTCTGACCAAACTATTCTTTACGCTCCTAGAATTAATAATGTTTATCTGATCGATTTATCCCCTGGCTCCAATGATATGCTTAGTTTCTAAGGAAGAAAACTCATGGCTATGGCATAGAAGGTTTGGACATATCAATATGACCAATCTGTCCAAATTAGCCAGAAATGAAGTTGTTGAGGGTTTACCCAATCTAACCTTTGAGAAAGATAGACTCTACTCAGCATGCCAACTTGGGAAACAATTTAGGAAGACCTTTAAATCCATAGCTAATATATCTTCTTCTCGTCCCTTTGATCTTCTACAGATGGATTTGTTTGGGCTTGTTGTGCCAACAAGTCTAGGTGGAATGAAATACACCCTTGTGTTTGTAGATTATCTGACCAGGTCCACTTGGATTGTCTTGCTAGCTAGCAAAGATAAAACATTTGAATTATTCTCTAGGTTGGCTACCCGGATCATGAATGAAAAAGACTTGGAATTAATAGAATCCGCAGTGACCATATAAGGGAATTCAAAAATAGGCAGTTTGAGGAATTCTATTCCAAGCATGGTATTGACCACAATTTTTCTGCCCTCATACACCTCAGCAAAATGGGGTTGTTGAGAGAAAGAATCGCACTATTACGGAGATCCATCATTCTATGCTGAGTAATAACAATATACCAAAGTATTTCTGGAGAGAGGCTGCTAACATAGCTTGTTACATTCTAAATAGGGTTTTAATTCACCCAGTTTTGAATAAAACCCCTTATGAACTTTGGAAGGGGTGCAAGCCCTAGGTTGGTCATCTCAAGGCCTTTGGTTGTAGATATTTTATATTAAACACTAAAGACCAAGTGGCTAAATTTGACAAGGCTGATGAAGGAATCTTTCTGCGTTACTCAACATACAGTAGGGCATACATAGTGTATATTCTGAAAACTGGCATTTTAGAGGAGTCCATGCATGTAGATTTTGATAAAACTAACAATGCAGGTAGATAAGTTAGTGATGATGAAAGAGAAAATGATCCAGTCAGCAGATCAGTTAGTTAGCCTATAATTATACTTGATCTAGTGCAAGGAAAAGAAGAAGTTGAAGCTGACCTGGACCAAACAATCAACTTTGGTGATGATGTAGATGCTCAACCAATGTCTGTAGCTCAGTGAGCTGGTCCTAATCTACCAAAAGAAGTTAGAGCAAGAAGAGATCACCCAATTGACAAGATTCTTGATCGTAAGCAAAATCCAGTGCTGACTAGAGGTCAGCTAAATAGAATTATAAGCCATTCAGCATTTGTATCATTGATTAATCCAAAGAAGTTTGAAGATGCTGAATTTGATGACAACTGGATGATTGCAATGCAAGAAGAGCCAGACCAATTCAGAAGAAATGAAGTCTAGGATTTGGTAGAGAAACTCAAGGGCAAGTCAATCATTGGCACCAAATGGGTTTTCAAGAACAAGTTAGATGAAGCTAGTAATGTTGTCAGAAATAAGACCAGACTAGTTGCTCAAGGCTACAATCAATAAGAAGGCATTGACTATGGAGAAACTTTTGCACTAGTAGCAAGACTTAAAGCCATAAGAATTATTTGTGCTTTTGCATCACATATGAACTTCAAACTATTTGAAATGGATATGAAAAGTGCATTTCTTAATGGCTATATTCAAGAGGAAGTCTATGTCAGACAGTTCCCAGGATTTGAAGACCCTAAATATCCAAATCATGGCTTCAAGCTGAAGAAAGCTCTATATGGACTGAAATAGGCTCCAAGAGCTTGGTACGAGAGACTTACTAACTTCTTGATTAGCAAAGGTTATGTCAAAGGGAAAGCATATACAACTCTGTTTATTAAGAAGAGGCATCAAGATGTGTTGCTAGTCCAAATCTATGTAGATGATATAATTTTTGGAGCAACTGATGAAAACCTATGCAAATAGTTCAGCCAGCAGATAAAGAGAGAATTTAAAATGTCACTGATGGGAGAGCTTAATTTCTTTCTTGGTTTGCAAATCAAGCAAGGAGATGATGGAATCTTCATCAGCCAAGCTAAGTATGCCAAGAAAGTACTCAAGAAGTTTGAGATGGATAAAGCCAAGCTAATGTCAACACCCATGGCCACTGATACTATTCTGAGTAAAGATAAGGAAGGTAAACCTATAGAGAGTAAGCTCTAGAGAGGTATTATTGGTTCTCTACTTTATTTAACTGCTAGTAGGCCTGACATTCAGTATACTGTATGTTATTGCTCAAGATTTCAAGCTAACCCCAGAGAATCTCACTTAGCTATTGTTAAGAGAATTCTCAGGTATTTGCTAGACTCTCTTGATGAAGGTTTGTGGTATCCAAGTAATGCAGACTTCACTCTGAGAGGATACACTGATGCTGACTATAGAAGAGACAAAATTAAAAGGAAAAGCACCACATGAGGTTTTCATTTCCTTCATGATTGTCTAGTCACATGGTATGGCAAGATGTAGACTACTGTAGCTCTAAGTATAGCTAAGGCTGAGTACATGGCTGTAGGAAGTTGTGTAGCACAACTTCTATAGATCAAGCAGCAACTGGAGGATTATGGTATAAAGTCAAATTGTCTTAAAGTCATGTATGATAACAAGAGTACAATTGACCTATCCAAGAATCCAGTTCAACATGGCAGGATGAAGCATGTTAATATTAGACATCACTTCATAAGGGATCATGTGCTAAAAGGAGAAGTCAAGCTTATATACATTCCAACTGAAGAACAGCGAATTGATATAATCATAAAGCCCATTGGAAAGAATCTAATCAACATCCTAAGACAATTGATTAGAATGTCCAATCCAATTTGAAGAAATACATCTCACTCTGACCTATTCTGGAGCTGACCAAATTAGGGCACACTCTGAGCTTCAGTAAATAAGGTTAAGTATTTCTTTTATCGCTCGAATTTTGGATATGTCATTAATCTGTCACCGGCTATCTTTCAAATTTAAACTTGATAGAAATGGTAGCAAGTTATCAAATGATCCATATTCCGAGCAGTTATCCTATGTTTTTTGCCCTCATTAATCCTACGGTATACGTTATGAAATCTAACCATTGAATATTAAGACCATGGATTATGAGTCATACACCTAGCTTTGCAGGTTTATGCGAAGAGTCTTTACCTATTTAAGGAGAGATTGAGAAAGAGGAAAGGTTACTTTACCAAATTTCCTTCTCTGTAATTCTCATCCTAAAATCCCTAAAATCTCCATTTTTCTCAAAGTAAACTCTATGGCGAGTACATCTGGAAGAGCTTCAAAACCTAGTTCTGAGAATCCATTATTTGTCTAGGATAAAGATGAGGTGTGATGGGTTACAATAGTAGACCATTGAGCTCAACCAGCCATTAACTTCAAGGATACAGAAGAATTATTCATTCTAGCATGAACCAGATACACTTCTATTGAGTGGAAATGTCTAGAAGGAACTATAGTAGATTATCCAACTACAGTTTATATGCTCAGTTTTTTAAGCGAAGAATGATTTGGGAGATGGATGCGCCAACATCATCTTCAGGGATTTTTTAAAATTCCTAGCGGTTGTTATGAATAAATTGTAGAGTGCTTCTATCGAGGAATCCATATGGTGGAAGGATTTCCAGATATGTTTGTTACTACCATGATGAGAAGAAAGGTTTATGTAACTCTAAAGCTTCTCGCTGGGTTATTTGGAATGCGCACTGTGAAGGACAAGAAGGAAAACAATGTGGTCATCCCAATTGATTATGAGGTTCCTCATGACTACAAGGCAGGAGAACTGATTGCCTTTATGTTCTCAAAGGAAGAGAATTAGGCTCATGAGCTTGTGACCAAAGTTCTTTTGCCCAAGACTGGCTCTACTGGAAGTTGCTCGAAGTATGAGAGAGTGTTTGTTTATACTCTGACTCATAGGATGTGCACCAACTGGCCTTTGGCTATCTTGCACAGGTTCCTTATAGTGTCCTAGGACATGGTTTATGGTCATCGAATTTTGGATATATGTAGGGCATATGAGTTGGATATGGAAGGATAGGCACAAAAGAATAGAACCACCCTAAAAATAATAGAGTCAAGAATTCTGAGCAATGCTCATTTTTATGGGTCAAAAAGTAGAGAAAGACCCAGAAATACAAAGTACATCAAGCTAAAGCCAGGAAAAGTTAAAGCAAAGGATCTCGAGGCTATTATGCCTATAAGGAGAATTAGATCTAATGAGGAAGATCAAACTTTGGATGCTTTTGTGAAAAGTGAGCTGGAAAGAATAACCAAACTCAGAGTAGAGAAAAGAGAAGGAGGAAGGAAAGATGTTAAGAAGGAGGTCAAGAAGGACTCCAAAGAAAAGAAGCAAAGTTCATCAAGCTCAGTTCCAGCTACTGTTCCAATGAAATCTAGATTCTGAAAGGGAACCAAAGAAGCTAAGATTAAAGAGCCAACTCTGAAGGAGATTGAGGAAGAAAAAGAAGCTGTGGAAGAACTAAAAGAGGAGCTGCCCTTGAAGAGGAAGAGAAAGAGTGATAAAGCTCAGCTGAATGAAGAGACTACAAAGGGAAAGAAAGCTACATCAATCCCTATTTCCCAAGTAGGATAGCTAAAGAAGAAGCTCATGGTGAAGAGAGGGACAGGAGTTATCCAAGATGTTGAGGAAGCTGAGAAATTAAAAGCTTCTGAGAAAGAAAGAATTGTCAAGAAGTAGGAAGAGATTGAGGCAACCATAAGAAGAAAAGCTGAAGAAGCAGCAGCAGTAGCAGCCAAAGCTAAGTCTAGCAATGAAGAAGTTTTACAAAAGGCTGTAGTTAGCTTGACTAAGAAGGAAGTGCCAAAAGTTATGGATGAAGTAATAGGAGCACCGGATGGGATTGATACCCAGGAGGAATAGGAGGATGAAGATGAGGTAGTTAAAGTAGAAGTTGTTTAAGTTAGTGGGCTGAACTCTGACCAGTAGGTCACACTGATTGTTGAGGAAGTTAAGGAGGCTAGGAAGGAAAGAAAGAGAGGATTGTTGAAAAGAATGAAGGTTGTTATTGATGAAGATGAGGGAGAGTTAGAAGACAGAGAGGAAGAAGCTGTTGTAGTTGAGCACGGGGCTCAGCTGACTAAGGACTCTTAAACTCAGGTCAGCGAGTCCGCTGTTGAAGGAGTAAAAGAGGAGAAGGAGAAGGAAGCTGAATATTTCTTTACTTTCCCAAACACATCCACCCAAACACCACTCTCACCTAACCCTATCTCTGCCTTACCCATTCCAGAAAGCCAAACACCATCCTCATCAAACTCAAGCCAATCCAACCAAGCCTCTGACCAAAATAACCCAAACATTGACCAAATAGTCATTATTCCCTATCTTTGACCAACAGGATCTCCAGTGCGAGAAATTCTATATTTAGAAGGCCCTTCTCCAGTCACAGGCCCTCTAATTATTGAAGAGATTCCTAAACAACAACAACCACCACAATAACCCACCCCACAACCCTAGTGTAATCCAAATGCTGCTCTATTAGGAGATATAAGGCGGTTGGGAAGAGAGAGATTTCTAGGACTGGGGACAGATGCTGAAATTGATGCTAAAATACCCAAATCTTTACTATCTGAGGATGTCCTGAGGAGAATTACTAAGGCTATTGAGCCAGTGAAAGGATTTATGGAAGCAGTTGAGGAAATAAAAGAGCATGTTAAGTCTGTACCTACTCAGTTCTCTCTTGTAAAGGCCATTGTATCCCATACTTTGCCTTTATTATCTATTACAAGTAGGTAGGCAGCTGGTCTGAAGGTGGAGGTTATGGAGCTAAAGAAGAAAATGGCTAAAATCTATGAAAGCAACTACAAGGTGCTGAATGATGAAATGAATTTTTGCAATTTAATGATAGATAAGTTCAATCCCTTACTTAAAGCTATGTTGAAGGTGCTAGATGGCTATAGCATTCTAAGCAAGGAGAATGATGAAAACACAACTCGCTTAAATGTAGTTGTAGATGGTTTAGATGCTCTGATCACAATGGTAACCAAGAATCATGGGATACACACTGAGTTAGGAAAAGCAAAGGAGGAGATACCTGAAGGAGTAAAGTACTCAGAGGAAGCTGTACTAAATGCCTTAAAAAGGCTCAACATTTCAGATGCTCTGAACATTGATATAGTGATGACTAATGCCGAACTAGAGCCTAACCTTCATCAAAAACTTGGTCACATCAGAGACTAAATAAAACAAGTTCAAGCTCATATCCTTAATGATGGAGAAGCCCTGGATAAGATTTACAGTGAAGTATCTACTCATATCAGGAGCACTCATATGTTAGAGCATATTCTCGAAGAAAATAATCAAGCGAAGGCACTAACATGTCTCATCTAGATGTCCAAAGAAGGTTTGAATGCTCAGTAACAGGTCAACTTGCCTCAATCTTGTGCTCTTGTTGGACTTTTCACTTTTCTGAGAGAATAAGAAGTTATATCTCAAGAAATCTATGAGTTGCTCTTCCAGAATTTTTCCTCCAATGTGTATAGACAGCTAGAATCATTTGAAGAGTCTCTGAGCTCGTTTAATCATCAAACTCAAGCCATTTTGGATGCAATGGCAATGGGGGAGAAGGATCTCGAGAAGCGTAAAAAGGAAGAGAATGAGAGAGATCAGAGGATTGCTAATTTTTCCTACAACCTGTCTAAGGATCTGGAGCGCTTACAAAGAGAATATCAGGAGATAAGAAAGAGGAAAGGCAAGGAGATTGCTCTACCTAAAGAAAAGAAAACCAGGTGGGATCAGCAAGCTTTTAAGGATAGAAGAGCCAATTTGGGAGCCAAGCCAATGCCAAAAAATTAGAATAGATTTGTTTTATAATCTGTAGTTCTAAAATGTAAAACTTAGTATAGAGTAACTCTTTATTATCTGTACTCGGTTATTATCAATGAAAGATTACATTTTCTATTCTAAGTTAAGATCTTATTAACTTCATATATTACTCTGCCATATACATATGCCCTAATCATTTGCAGAAATATATGAGAAGTTGTGAGGGATGCTGAACTCATAAGATTCAAGAATTATGGGGGAGTTAGCATTCACTCTGAGCAGATTAAGGATGTTGAACAAAAGACATATCAAGCATAAGTATAAGGTAACTCTGATCTAGATATCTTATTGATTTAATTCTCGCTTAGTTAATTGCCATTGATCAAAATGGGGGAGATTGTTGAACCAAGCACGTGTTAGGACTGACTCAGTGGATGACCCAGTTGTTCTGAAGTGTTGATCGTAACAATTAAGATAAGAATGGGATAATTAAATCAATAATGATGTTAAAATAAATAGTCTATGGTTTCAAGGGAGTTAGTAAATTCAAGGGTAGAATTTCAAGTCCCACTTACCTAGCTATTTAGTTTAACTCTGAGTGGTTTCTTGGCTGAGTAGTCATTTAAGTCGCTGACTTAATATTATTCACTCAAAACACTTGGTATTTAGTTTCAGTATCAGCTGTGTCTTACGATGATATATTTGGTTGAGTTATCTTAGGTCTGTTAAAGGTACCGACATTACCTTTTAAGGTAATTTGCCATCTTTGTTTTTAGTGTTACTTTTTGCAGGAACATTAATGAGACAAAGACAAATAGAATTAATGCCTTGACAAGATCCAGTTTCATGAAGAAAATGACAAAGTCTTCCAATGCGAAGCTGCAACAAGTCAATTGCTATTTTGAGCAATTTTGGAGATCTACCAACCTTGTATCGCGCACTCTACAACATGTTAGAAAACCAGAAGGAATGGGATAAAGACACATAGCAAGTTAGCGCGAGTTCTCTCTAACAAAAGACTGGCATCAAACGATAAAGGATTCAAATTGAAGCTCGAATTTAAATCTAATGGATTGAAATGCATTTCATAATGGTGCAACTCTATCTCTTAATGGATTGATTTGAAGAAGCAACGGGGTCAATTACTGAGCTGTCAATTTCAAAAGATGCCAAGATAAGTTCAACAGCTACTTTCCCAATCCAACTATAAAAGGAGCAAGAAGGCAAGCGTTAGAACTTTGTGATTACACCTGAATTGATCAAAAGCTAAAACTCTGTCAAAATTACAAGCTTTAAGGAATTCTCGCAAGAAAAGCACAACTCTGCGAGAATCTACTTACAATAAGAGATAATAGTATAGATCAACTTATTATAATATTAGATCATTTGTATCTGGATCAATGTTTCTATAAGTTGAGTCCAGCTCTTGTTTTAAAACTCTTTTGAGTTGCTGATAGAAGAGGGTATTCTAGTCAGTGGGTTATCGATTGCATATTGGAGGGTACTTTCTGTAATTGGGGATTTTGTGAAAGGCTTCTCTGCCTAGGGTAAAGGAGTTGAGATTAGTGGATTAAATCCGAGACACTCTCTCGGAACTGGATGTAAGCACAGGTTGCCGAACGAGTATAAAAATCTCTTTGTTCTTTACTTACTCACAATTTCTAGCCATTTCACTCAACCAGCTGACCTCACTCAGCGGATCCCGTAATTATGGCAAAAAAAAATTTATAAGTTATTGAGTGAGTCATTCACCCCCCCCCCCCTCTGACTCATTGAGTGTACGCGTAGGGACCAACAATTTACATTCAGTATTTTAGTTTAGCTATAGTTTTTACGTTATTTAGTTTTGAGTTCTTCCATTTACAGTTTTGGTTTTGACCACCTTTAAGTTTAATCATAAGTTTATTTTCAGTTTCATTGTTCTCGTTTTATTTTCGCCTTTATATTTGTTTGGCATGATTTATTTCAGTCTCCTTATATTTTTGCACATTTACATTCCGCCTTGTCAAGCTAAAAACTCATGGCTTGACCAACTGTCAAGACTAAGTTTATATGGTGTGAGGACTGCAATTGAATACAAAAATTTGCAAGACAGCCTATTTACCAATCTCAGCACTTAAAGGGTTTTACGGTAAGAACATCACTTAGTCTCGCTATTGGACAGATCACCCATCTGGTAAGTCTCTATGAATATTGTTAATCTCAATTCTTGCATCCGTAATTGTGCTTGAAGAGGAATGAAGCAACAACAGTATCCACTGAGACTGGAGAAAGGTAATCTTATGCCTGTTGGGAGTGCTTCACTACCTGTCGCTAAGCATTTAGGCTTTTCTTATTTCTATTGTTATTTATTGGCAAGCTCTCTGCATAAAGTCGAGAGACACAGTGAGTAAGAGTGAGGTTGTGGCACGAACTTCAGTCTCTATACATAGTAAGGAAAAGTTGCTAAAACTGTACGGTGTATGAGTATTAGTATAACTAAATATTGGTCTCGTTGTAATTAATTTCTTATCTCATGATCACCATGATATTCAATCTTGTCCTATATTGGTTGAGCAATCATTTCCTATTGTTTCATTACCTGCTTTATTTAGTTTTAGTCCATAAATTCCCATCAAGAGTACTTCTAGGTCACACTGTGTATCATCTTCTTAAAATAACGTTGTCAAATACTGTTCCTTATGGATTTGACTCCCACTCACTGCTAACTACAAGTTTGTTTTGCACAGAGATTTATTTTTAGTGGTCTCAACATCCATCAAATTATAGAGCCATTGCCAGGGAACGGTTCCTTTTGACTAGTTGTTCAATATGGATGACCAGAGTCACAGGTTGTGGCAGTAAATTCCTCTATGATCCAGAAATTGAAAGATTCAACAGAGATCGTGCTAAGCAAGCCCCAGAATTTAAAGATTCAAAACATGAGGCAGAGACTTCAAACGGACCAAATGATAATCAAATCACTATAGAAGGACTGCCTAACTATTTGACTCACTTAGAATCAGAACCTAAAATAGCCATTATGATCATAGCTAACGAAGAGCAGTCAATCCGAGACCTTAGAGAGGTCCCGGGGAACCAACAACCTTTCTGCAACACTTATCTGGACGAAACTAAAGATAACAATTTCAAGATGAGATCTGGGTTTATCCATAGCTTACCCAAATTCACTGGAAGGGCCACTGATGACCCTTACAAACACTTGTAGAAATTTCACTTGATGGTGTGTTCCATAAAGCCATCCAATGTCGATCTAAACCTTTCAAAATTGAAGTCCTTTGCTTTCTCTCTAGAGGACTCAGCCAGTGACCGGTTTTCTCACTTAAAACTAGGATCGATAACATCATGGGAACACATGTCAAGAGTCTTTCTTGATAGATACTTTCCAGCATCGAGAGTTACCACTTCGAAAAGGTAGATCTGTTCAACTATGATGAAAGACACAGATAGTCTCCATGAGTACTATGAAAGATTCCAACACCTATTGGCAGCCTGTCCACCTCATGGATTCTCTGATCAAGCCTTAGTCCAGACATTCTATGAAGGACTCCCATTCTCTATGCGGTCCATGTTAGACGCTGCTAGTGGGGATGCTCTCATCAATAGGACCCCAACTCAAGCTTAGGAAATCATCAAGACTATAGCAAAAATCGCTCAACAATTTGGCGGTCATGAAGGAAAATCTACATCGAGACCTGTCAATGAGGTTAAATCTTATGATCTCAATGACAAAATAGAAAGACTAGCTGAAATTGTGCATAAGATAGTTGTCCAGACCAAGGTCGCGAAGGAGTACAAACTGTGTGAAAAGACTACTCATGCTATTGGTGAATGTCCTCGCATAGGAGACCCTGAGTTTGAGCAAGTCCATGCCATGGGGAACTATAGCAACTATAGCAATTATAGTAATTATGGGAACTACGGTAACCATAGTAACTATGTTAATCAGGGGAATAGGAAGCCATATATCCCACCACTACATAGGAATCAATTAGGATGGCGAGATCGTCCAACACTCACTTGGGGAAATAACGACCACCAACAACCACATGGACCATAGAACCAGCTCATGGTAAGAAATTAGCAGAATGCAATGGTATCAAGACCTCCTTAATAAGTCCAGCCCAACCCACTACAGCAACCACAATATAACCCTTATGAGCTTTTTACTACTCTCGTTGAGGGTTTTAAAAAGCGGTTTGAGCTGGTAGACGATCGGATACAAGGACTATAAGGTAACTTCTCAAACTAAGAAAAATAGATGGCCCAGATAGCTAGCACTCTCTCTAAGATCGAGAATATGGGGAGACTTCCTTCCTAAATAGAGGATAATCCAAGAGAGAATGTCAGCGCTATCTCGCTAAGGGGGAAGAAAGAGACTCAATTAAAACCACCTAAAGCAGAAATAAAGGATGAGGTTATAGTAATTCCCAATAATCTAGAGGAACCAGTGATTTCCACTGAGACTAGACCTCCTTTTCCAGAAAGACTAGAAAAGACTAAGAAGTTGAAGGAAGAGAAAGAAATCTTTGAGACCTTGAAGAAAGTCGAGATCAACATCCCATTGCTCGATGTGATTAGACAGATACCCAAATATGCCAAATTCCTCAAGGAGATATGTACCAACAGGAAGAAACAACATGACCTAGATAAGGTCGTAATGGGGGGAAAACATGTCTGTCATGATCCAATGCAAATTACCCCCTAAGCTTAAAGACCAGGGAATGTTTGCGATCAATTGCACCATAGGTCAGGTTAGAATCTAGAAGGCTATGTGTGATCTCAGTGCATCCATAAATGTCATGCCTTCCTCTATCTACCAGCAGATATCCGCCAACTGCAACATGCCTCTCAAGGAGACCAGGTCTGTCTTGCAACTTATTGATCACTCTGTTGTTTAACCTGAGGGAATCTTGGAGGACGTACTGGTCAAGGTAAATGATTTTGTTTTTCCCACTGACTTTTATGTTCTTGATATATGTGATACAGATAGAAAGGGGAACTCAGATTTGCTGCTAGGGAGACCATTCTTGAGTTCCGGCAAGACCAAAATTGATGTACAGAATGGTTCTCTTACTATAGATTTTAATGGGGAAGTAGCCACTTTCAATGTTTATGATGCTATGAAGACCCTAGAAGAAGATTCGAGCTTATGTAGTATTGATAGCCTTGATCCCATCATCCAACAAATTTTTGAGCTCAATCTTTCAGAGGAGTATTTGGTCACGTTGAATGAAGCACTTGACACTGAGAGTCTTGATGATACTGATTTAGATGAAAAGGTGAAAGCAGCTATTCATGATCTCGATCTACCTCAATCTACATCAAGACCTAAACCAAAGCTCGCTCTGCCTCCTTTCAAGAAACTCACCCCTTCCATCATCTAACCACCGGAACTTGAACTCAAAAGTCTACCAAGTCACCTCAAATACACTTTCTTGAGGGATAACAACACACTCCCGATGATCATCTTGAGTAAAATGAGTCCTAATGAAGAGAAACGGTTGGTCTCTTTGTTCCAGCAACATAAGAAGGCGATTGGATGGACTATAGCCGACATCAAGGGGATTAGTCCTTCCACTTGCATGCACAAAATCAAGTTGGAGGAAAATGCCAAGACCTATCGACAACCTTAAAGATGACTCAATCATCCTATGATGGAAGTTATGAAGAAGGAAGTAATCAAGCTCATGAAGCCTAACCTCATTTACCCTATTTCTGACAGTAAGTGGGTTAGCTTGGTACAAGTTGTTCTAAAGAAGACAGGGATCACGGTAATAACGAATGAAGCAGGAGAACTGATCCCGACGAGGATACAGAATGGATGGAGAGTTTGCATTGACTATCATAAGCTCAATGCCTTGACCAAGAAAGACCATTTCCCGCTACCATTCATTGATTAGATGCTAGAAAGACTGGCAAAAAAGTCTTATTTCTGGTGTCTTGATAGGATGTCAGGATTCTATCAGATCCCGGTTGCACCAGAAGACCAGGAGAAGACAATATTTATGTTTCCTTTTGGCACCTTTGCTTATAGACGGATGCCTTTTGGTATCTGCAGCACTCCCGCTACATTCCAAAGGTGCATGATGAGTATCTTTTCTGATTACGTGGAAAACATCATTGAGGTATTTATGGATGATTTTACTGTGTATGGTGATTCTTTTGATACATATCTTGATAACCTTGGTAAGATTCTTAAACATTGCATTGAGTCTGATTTAGTACTTAGCTATGAAAAATGCCACTTCATGGTAGACCAGGGTATGATATTGGGTCATTTTGTATCTAAGAAGGGTATTGAGGTAGATAAAGCTAAAATTGATGTTATTCAGTCCTTACCTTATCCTACTTCTATAAAGGAAGTTAGGTCATTTCTTGGGCATGTAGGTTTTTATTGCAGATTCATCAAGAACTTTTCAAAGATCGTCGAACCCCTTCAGAGAGACTAACTTCGAGTTTGGAGATCCTTACAAGGAAGCCTTTAACACCATCAAGAAAAAGCTGGTCTCTACGCTCATTATCCAAGCACCCAATTAGGACCAGCCCTTCGAGATCATGTGTGATGTAAGTGATAAGGCCGTAGGAGCAGTATTGGGACAACAAGTGGACCGAGAACCTCATGTCATTTATTATCCCTCTCAAACTCTTGATTCAACTCAACGGAACTATACCACAATTGAGAAAGAGCTCCTTGCTATCATTTTTGCATTAGAGAAGTTCCATTCTTACCTTCTCTATTCCAAGGTCATTGTATACTCAGATCATAGTGCCTTGAGATACCTAATGACCAAGAAGGATGTCAACCCAAGACTAATTTGATGGATCCTTCTGCTTTGAGAATTTGACATCGAGATTAGAGACAAAAAGGGGATAGAGAACCTGGTAGCCGATCATCTTAGCAGGCTTACCAACTCAGAAGAACGAAGAGAAGTCCAAGATAAACATCCTAGGGAGGGTTTGTTCACTATTACCGAGACTCCATGGTATGCAGACCTTGTCAATTTCCTTACCATCAGGGAGATTCTCGGAGGATTTCACGCGCAATGACAAAGAGAAAACGAAGAGGGAAGCTAGCAGGTACTTCTGGGATAATCCTTACCTATGGAGACAAGGGAATGATCTAGTTTTGAGGAGATGTGTTTACTGGGAAGAGATATCAAGACTCTTACTATCATGTCACTCTGAAGTTTGTAGAGGTCACGGTGGGCCGAGGAGAATAGCACAACACATTCTTGAGTGCAGAATTTATTGGCCCCACATATTTCATGACTCATATATCTTTTGTATGGTATGCGACAACTATCAATGAATTGGTAATCTTGGACATCAAGATCAGCTCCTGATGTCTACTATTTTGGTCGTCGAGATCTTTGATGTCTAGGGTATTGATTTCATGGGCCCTTTTCCTCCTTCTTATGGGTTCAAGTACATCCTTCTAGTGGTAGATTATATCTCTAAGTGGATAGAAGCTAAGGCGATCAGGAATGATGATAGAAATACTATAGCAGATTTCATCAAGGATAATATCATCTACAGATACGGGACATCGAGACTACTCATCAATGATCGCGGTACACATTTTTGCATCAAGATGATCTCGGCATTACTGGATAAATGGGGAGTCAAGCACATGAATTCTACAGCATACCACCCATAGACAAATGGACAAGCTGAAGTGAGGAATAGAGAGGTCAAGCTCATTTTAGAGAAAACAGTTAATCCCAATAGAAAAGACTAGAGTCTCTGTCTCTTTGAAGCTCTTTAGGCAATCCACACAACATGGAAAGCCCCTATCGAGATGTTAACTTACAGAGTTATCTATGGGAAAGTGTGTCATTTACCTATCAAGATTGAGCATAAGGCTTATTGGTCCATCAAGGAGACCAATTTTAGGCTCGATACGGTGAAGGAACAAAGGAAGTTGCAATTACATGAACTCAAGGAAATTTGTTGTGTTGTCTATGAGGCGAACAAGGCCTACAAAGAGACCACTAAGCATCACTATGACCTTTTTGCCTCCAGGAAGATCTTTAACATAGGACAAAGAGTGCTTCTATTCCAATCTCGACTTAAGCTATTCCCTGGAAACCTGAGGTCCCGGTGGGCGAAACCTTACATCGTGACCAAAGTATTCCCACACGGAGCAGTCATTATATAGAGCATCGAGACTGGGAAAGTCTTAAAAGTTAATGGGCATTGTCTCAAGCTCTACTATAAAGGATTTTAACCTCACTCTGAGGAGATAACTCTTATTAAGATCGCTGATACCACACCATGATCTCGGTGTGGTATGTCGAGTTCAATGAAGTTAAACAAAGCTCTCTTGGGAGGTAGCCCAAGCATTTCTGACTCTTTATCTCTCTTTTAGTTATTTTTTAATAAATATATCTAGACAAGGACTGATGCCTATCTCTATTCTTATTGTAGGATTAGGTCTCCGTACACCCTCTGTGGAAGCTGAACCATCACAAGCTAAGAGACGTGACTGAGGGGAGAGGGGACGTGATGGGACTCGCGCTGACTGATGCATGCATAGTGGGACACATGGCAGTCATACCTAGATCATGGGGATTTTTTATGATTCGATACCTAAAGGGGGTCATGATTGCTACTACTCCCATTAATGCCTATAAGCCACATTCGCACGACTACAAAACCTATTTAAACCCCTCTCCTCACTCTCAATAGTCACGATCTCTTTCAAATATCTAAAGCAAAAACCTCTTTCTTTTCTCTGGCAAACTTTCTTTTCAAACACCAATGGCCTCCAATCAAGACAACATCATCACCACCACTCCGGCAACCACCATGGTTATCATCGACAGCATTCCCATCGATATTGCTCCCTTCTCAACCACTGTTACCACCTCCATCCCGATAGTGACTACTTTTTCCACTGTCACCACCACCATCGCTGAAGCAGTGAATACCACTCCGGTAGCTCCAGACGCCTCCTCCATTGCCATCGCTACCACCACCACTCCCCCAACCCCCATGGTCACTCTTCTAAAGACCATGATGATCTCAAGCCGCGGAGTGCCAACTCCTACCTACTCTTCCAGCATCAGCGCCACTCCTGGCAAAACTCCGATTGCCATAGAGACAATATCCACTGTCTACACCACCACTATTGGTCAAAAGGAGTTCGGTGAGACTTTGGTAAAGAAAGAAAAGAAAGCTAAGGGAGGGGCTAGTACCCATGATACCCCCGTCAAGATTAATTCCGTTGGGAGAGCAATTGCATACGTACACCTCCCCCTGCCAAGAGAAAGATGCTCACCAGGAGCACTGTGAAAGGCCAAAGCTCTAAAAATGCGAAGATAATCAAGGAAGAAAAGACTCCTACACCCGCTGTGAAGGGCAACATTCATGGCACTTTTGATCATCCTGCTCCATTCACTACTTACGCCTGCTTCAAGGGCCAGTTATCCAAGCCCTATAAGTCTGCCTGCAAGGACACGATGACCACTCTCAGCATCAACCAAGCCATCCTTGATGCCTTCACCATGATCTCGTGGCTTCCCCTGCTCTTCGTCTGCTTCCTCTCCTACTGAGAGCTCATCTAGGAGTTCTATGCCGCCTTCTAGTTTAAGCAAGACTATTCAAGCTATCAAGAGGAGGAAGTGATCAAATTCTGTCTTCCTAGGAAGAATGTGAGTTGGAGTCTCGATGACTTCAACAAGGCTCTAGGGGTGACTAACCCCTCTGATGACATGTGTGATGCTCTTCCTTCGGATTTCAATGCCGCCAAGACCTACTCCTATGCAACAATGATCCCCAAGTCACCACTTAGAAGTCTGGTGACTCCCAAGACTTCAACATTCACGAGCCCCACCTAAGGTATGCTCACAAAATCCTTGCATTTAACTTTTCTAGTCATCATAGAAGCTCTGGGACCCTGAATGAAAAAGAAGTGCGCATTCTGTGGTGCGTGAAGAACAACAAGAAGCTCCACCTGGAAGCCTGGCTAGCCAAGTAGTTTTAGTATATCCTTACCTATCCCAAGAGCCCTCTAGTTCTAGGCATTGTGATCTCCATCATCGCACATAGCATGGAGCATTTCAAGTCTGCCCGCTACACCAGGACCCTTGAAACTCCACTCCTAGACTTGGAGACTCTTGGGATAATGCTGCTCACTAAAACTATCAACGGGATCATCATTATGCACCCTCTGGGTCCTCCTAAAGAAAAGTCTACTCTACCTGCTCTTGAGGACCCACAGCCAGACCAGCCTGCTCCTGATGACTCTATTCCTTCTGCCGCCTACACCGAGATGCTCCAGAAAGTCACAAGTCTGGAGAACCCGTACAAAGACCTCTTCAAAAGCCTTATTAAGTTTAGAGCTGATAACCATGACCTCTGGACCCGCTGCGATGCCCTGGAATTAAATGTGAACCTCATCATCTAGTAGCTCGAGATCCAACGGATGTAGAGACCACCTGAGTCTCTTTTGCTTCCTTCTTCCTCCACTAGGACGGTAACATTTTAATTTGCCCTCTCTTTTATCTTTATTTCTTTTCTTTTTTCTTCTTTTTGTTTTTCTTCTTTTTGCATTAAGGGCAATGAATGGTTAAAGTATGGGGAGGGGATTTCTATATTTCTTTGCTTCTTCTACTGAAATCTTTTTATTTTTAATATATTTTTATACTTTTCACTCAAGGATTTCACAAGGACTCATGCTTCATATTTTTGCCCCTACAATGACATTATTTTGCCCTCTAACCTGTCATTGAGACGTGATGATAACCAAGATAAGGAATGATGTGTCAATAGCTAACTGAATAACTAACAGCACTATCCCGATTAACTGAAACTTACATCGAGACCTAAGTTGAACATTTATATTCCAATCTAAGATTTCTAATAATCACCTTATAAATTTCTTAGTCCCGGTGAGTGCAGAAAAGTGTAACATAATTTTATTGTCCAAAGTGCTTTAATCTGACCTTGATTTGATTTTAGTTAGTCCATGTGCATTATAAGATCCTCCTTCAAGACCTTACTATGTTGGTGATAGACTTGGTGGTTGCCTTCTGCTATAAACCCGCAATTTAGACAAAACGAGACCTACTTGGCTCACAACCTTATTTGTCTCTTCCATAGGGCCGATACAAGAAAGAGCTATCCATGGCGAAAAATTGGGTGAAGACTCTTTCATAAGGAGAGTTAGAAGAAGGTGCTATCCGCGGCTAAAAACCAGGTGAAGACTCTTTTATAAGAATTGAGGGTTGATAAGAATGCAATAGGACCTAAGAAAGTTTGGCAAAGTGCGTAATTGACTGAAAAATCTAAAAATCCAATAATAAAGCTAGCAAAATGTGTTTAAGTTCTCGAAATCCCAGTAATTTGGCTAGTTGAATCCTAAGGATCCCACCAAGCAAAAATATGCAAAAGGTTTAGAAGGAGCCATCTTATGATCACCATGACGCACTTAAATCTAAATCAAGGTAATTATAAACAATAACAATATTTTATGTCTTGTGCTTTAATGTGGTAAATACTCTCGGGTAAAGTTTTGAGTAAGGTCTTCTTGATGATAATCTTACATTGGAATGCTCAGTGGTCAATGAAAGGTCTCGATATAAGTCTCGGTGAAAGAATTTGGTCTCTCTTTAGTTATTCAAAGGTTATTTACGAAGTTCTCCCATCTTCCTGATTCTCGATGCATACTTGAGGGCAAGTATATAATAAGTGCGGGGAGATTTGATAGGTTGTATTTTCAGCATGTATTTGTGCTTATTTTCATATCATTGAGACCATGTTTTTAGTCTTTATGGCCTCTATTACTTCCTTTACTGTCTCTTTCAGGTTTTGAAGGCAATTTGGAGAAAACATGCGATATTTAGAGAAAAAGAGCCTCTCACCGATACCTGACACAGGCAGCAGGAGCGATAGCTGGTCCCAGTGATTCTAGAATACTTTAGAATGACCAAGATGACATCAATACTAGCGCATGCCATATCCAAAATTCAGGCAAATCCTATTCGAGAAGAGCCATCTCAAATGGAAATTCAATCTCTTTCCTAATCTCATATAAGGGAATATTTTTACTACCATTTGAAGACCAAGACTAAAAGGAAATGAATCCACCAAATTCAATACAAAGAGTACTAATTTGTCACTAAAGAGGAAGCTTAAGAAGAAGCACTCAGCTATACAAATGGAGGCTGACCATTTCAAAGACACAAACATACAAAGAAATACAAGAGAATTGATTTAGAGATAGACAATTTACATTCAGTCTTTTAGTTTAGCTCTAGTTTTTACGTTCTTTAGTTTTGAGTTCTTCCATTTACAGTTTTGGTTTTGAACACATTTAAGTTTAATTGCAAGTTTTTCATTGTTCTCATTTTATTTCTGTCTTTATATTTATTTGACATGATTTATTTTCAGTCTCCTTATATTTTTGCACATTTACATTCCGCCATGTCTAGCTAAAAAACTCATGGCTTGACCAATTAATGGTCAAGATTGAGTTTATATGGTGTGAGGACTACAATTGAATACAAAAATTCGCGAGATGACCTATTTACCAATCTCAGCACTTAAAGGGTTTTATGGTAAGAACATCACTTAGTCTCGCTGTTAGACTAATCACCTCTGTGAGTATTGTTAATCTCAATTCTTGCATCCGTAATTGTGCCTGAAGAGGAATGAAGTAACAACAGTCTCCACCAAGACTGGAGAAAGGTAATCTTATTCCTGTTGGGAGTGCTTCACTACATGTCGATAAGGATTTAGGCTTTTCTTATTTCTATTGCTATTTACTGGCGAGCTCTCGATACGAAGTCGAGAGACACAGTGAGTAACAGTGAGGTCATGGTTTGAAGTCTGATCTCCATACACAGTAAGGAAAAGTTTCTAGTACTGTACGGTGCATGAGTATTAATATAACTAAAACTAGGTCTCGTTGCAATCAATTTCTTATCCCATGATCACCATGATATTCAGTCTTGTCCTATATTGGTTGGGCCATCATTTCCTATTGTTTCAGTACCTGCTTTATTTAGTTTTAATCCACAAATTCCCATTGAGAGTACTTCTAGGTCATGCTGTATGTCGTCTTCTTAGAATAACGTTGTCAAATACCGTTCCTTATGGCTTCGACTCCTGCTCACTGCTAACTACAAGTTTGTTTTGCGTAGGGATTTATTTTTGGTGGTCTCAACACCCATCAACATTATTTATTATTTTTCTCATCATTATCGAACCAGGATGACTTAGTCGATCATGCCAAATTTTATAAGTTTCTAAATCTATAAACTTCCAGTTTATAGTTAAATTGGCCTCAATCACATTTATAAATGTATAGTATAATCCAGATGGAAGAACATAAAATTTTTCAAGTAGATTTTTCTTCCCTGAAATTATATTTGTAATATGAAGACATTCTTTAACACCTTCTCTCACAATTTCGATATGATATCCATTACTGCGAATATCTTTGAAACTTAACAAATTTCTATGAGAATCTGGGGAAAATAATGCATTATTTATTATAATATTTGTTCCCCCTAGTAAAATAATGTGTGCTCTTCCGGACCCTTTGATTATGTTCGCATTACCAGCTATAGTGGTAACTGATGTGTTACCCATATTTAAAGTAGAAAAACATTTGGCCTCTTTAAAAATAGCATGGGTAGTGGCAGTGTCCACAATACACAAATTTGATGCATTTCCTTTAATGTCACTTGATACTGGGAAAGAATTCATATTCTTCATAAGAAAAAAAACACACACACACAAAGATGTATTATTATCAAAACAAAATAAAATACATCATATTATTGAAAGAAAAAAACTTGTTAAAAACACTAAACATTATTACTACTTAGAAATTATTTATCAAAAAAACACACACAAAAACATTATTATTACTCATTGAAGGTGGCATCCTTTCCATTGGTGCTAGGTGCGAAAATATCAGGCATATCCAGATGAGAAATATCAGATATATCCAGATGAGAAATATCAATAGGCTCATCACTGTTAAATATGTAATTTGTTTCCACTTCATCACTCTTTTTCTGCGATGCTTGGTATAAATTCACTAAATGTTTCGCAGTATGACAGGTTCGTGCCCAATGCTAGTCATTCCACAACGGTGGCATTCAATTTCTTTGTTTTTAACATTTTTCTTTCTATCAAATTTTTCAATTTGATTTTTACCCTTTTATTGGGTGTTCTTATTTTTTCACTTCGGGTGGAAATTGTTACCTCGGTCATTTCCATGGCCACGGCCACAACCGCGATTGCAACTGAGGCCTCGGCCACTACCACGTCCACAATAATTAGAATTTTCATTCATGTGTGATGTTGCATTCACTTTAGGGAATGCAATAGTTCCAGTGGGACATAACTCATGGTTTTTCAATAAAAGCTGATTATTTTGCCCTGCAACAAGAAGGACAGAAATTAGTTCGCTATATTTTTTTTAGCCCTTTTCTCTATACTGCTGCTGTAAGACCATATTATTTGAATGAAAATTAGAGAAATTTTTCTCTAACAGGTCTTCATCAGTGATTTTTTCACCACATAATTTCAGTGTGGATGTTATTCTAAAAACAGCAGAATTGTAATCGCTCACAAACTTATGATCTCGTAAGCGTAAGGTCATCCACTCATAACGAGCTTTTGGTAAAGTGACCAACTTCAGGTGGTCATATCTGTCCTTTAGATCATTCCAAAAATCTGCAGGATCTTTGATTGTCAGATATTCATTTTTCAAAGCCTCATCAATATGACGGCGAAGAAATATCATGGCCATTGCCTTTTCTTGCAAAGTACCATCATTCGTCTCTTATTGTTTTTTCGAAATCCATGGAGTCCAAATGAATTTCCGCATCTAGCACCCATGAAAGGTAGTTACTCTCAGAAATATCAAGTGCCACAAATTCAATGTTTGAAAGTTTCGACAAATTTCAAGATTGATTTCAATGGTGATCTTGTATGAACGGGCTAATGAAGCAAACTCGTGCTGATAACGTGTTAAGAATATAATGGAGTGGAAGTACACAAACAATAAGAAATAGAATATTGGAAAGCAAGAGAGGATGCAAGTATAATATCTATATTTCTCTTGTATGAATTATGAACAACGAGTCCATATTTATAGACTATTACAAGAAAATGTAGAGACTTGAGTTACCCAATTGATTGTGTATGTTATAGACATCAATACAAATAACTACATGTAACATCTCCATAATAATAATTACATATTATTTTAACAGTGCAGTATTTATTGTATTTATTTATTTATTCCCTTCAATTTATTATATTATGGGTTATTTTATTCATTTCCATTTTCCCTTCATTTGAAATTTCTAGCCGTCGTTTCATTAAGAAACATAATAAAATGGAAACAACTTTCCAATAAAAATATAGAAAAGTTCAAATTTACTTCGTCAAAAATTCAAGTAACATTACCATTCACTTTTCTCAAAGAAAACCACATTGATTCTTGAGCCCAAACACCTTTTTGGGTCTTGTGCTTTAGTCAGTTCATCATTTGGTCCGTTTACTATACCTGTTATATTTTTTGTATCCGCGGTATTCATTTTGTTACCCTAACAGTCCTTTTCTTAATTACTTACGTGACACATTAAGTTAACTAGTTTTAATTTTATGTTAATGTGCCACACAAGTAATTAAGTATTTGCCATGTAGATCATGTGTGGCATGAAAATTGCAAATCCGTTAAGAAAAAGACTGTTTGGGTAATAGAATGAATACCAAAGAAACAAAAAAGGTAATATACATAGCAGATGGATCAAATGGCTAATCTGACTATACCACAAGGCCTGAAAAGGTGGTTAGTCCTTGTAAGAGACCTTGCGAAAATTTCCAAAAGAAATGAAATAAAAAGAAAGGGATATTGTCAAATATGACTCATTGTCTAGAATAAATACCAAAACAACTCAACCATGAAATCATATATTTCTAACCATTTTAAGTCTGCTTGTTCACCTTTATAAGCTCATGAACGACTAGGAAAGATTTTTTTAAAATTTTTTGGCTTATTTTGCATTTATCTCTCAAATCATTCATTTTTTTAACATGTTGCTCTAGAGTTTTTTATTCATCTCATTTTTATCTTCGAAATGCCATCCATTGTGATATACTTTTTCCAATTTTTTTTGACCTATTACAAACCTAATATATTTCTGTTATAAACCTAATATATTCTTGTTACAAATCTAATACAAGACTTATAACAGACATATAACAGATATGTCATAGAATATATATCTGTTTAATGGGCAATGCAAATACAAAAAGACTTATATTAGACTTATAATATATATATATATATATATATATATATATATATATATATATATATATATATATATATATGAACATTGTAAATACAAAGAGACTTTTATTAGTCTTATAACATATTTGTATTAGGTTTGTAATAGATATTTAATAGATATATAACAGTTCAATGAGCATTGCAAATACAAAGAGACTTATATTAGAATTATAATAGATTTTTATTAGGTTTGTAACACACACACATGCACGCACGCACTCACTCACGCACGCACACACGCACGCACGCACACACGCACACGCACACACACACACACACACACACACACACACACACACACACACACACACACACACACACACATATATATATATATATATATATATATATACAGTAGATATACAGTAGATATATAACAGTTCAATGAGCATTGAAAATAAAAGGAGACTCGTATTACACTTATAACAGATTTGTATTAGGTTTGTAACAGATATATATATCAGATATATAATAGATATATAATTCTTCAACGAGCATTGTAAATACAATGAGACTTATGTTAGACTTATAACAGATTTGTATTAGGTTTGTAACAGATATATATTTGAAATGTAGTAGATATATAACAGTTCAATGAGCATTAAAAATACAAAGAGACTTAGATTTATAACAGATTTGTATTAGGTTTGTAATAGATATATATCAGATATATAGTAGATATATAATAGTTCAATGAGTATTGTAAATACAAAGAGACTTATAATAGATTTATAACATATACATATTAGGTTTGTAACAGGTCAAAAAAAATTTTTTTGAAAAAATATATCACAATGGATGACATTTCGAAGATAAAAATGAGATGAATAAAAAACTTTAGAACAGCATGTCAAAGAAATGAACGGTTTGAGAGATAAATGCAAAATGAGCCAAAATAATTAAAAATAACACACAAAACGCATGAACAATGTATAATGGTATATGAAAAGTCATTAACATCGTATAATGGTGATATAAAAAGTAATTAAGTTTATAGTATTTTTCTTTAATATATTTTGGTAATTTAATAAAAGTTTATATGAAATTATATTTACCAAAATAGTGCATTTAGGTGTTTTTAAAAAAAATGGAAAAGGCTACAATGTTCATAGATAAAGCCCTAACTTTATTGAAACCAATTGGGTTAACCGAAAAAACGGCCCAAATAGCTAGAGCTTTAGAAAAGGAAACTATTTTCAAATTTGAGAAATAATATGAAGAATAAGATACAGTGCAAGAAAATGAAATATTTTTTTTGTGTCTAATTACAAAATAAAATATATTCTATGCTATTTAAATACAACTCTGAAATATATATTCTCGTTTTTCTACATAATGTTTTATTAAGCAAATTTTCTCTTTTGGTACGTCCCATATTATAAGGAACTTTTGTATCATGTACCACTTACTGTTCATCCTGAAATGGAATATTGATTTAATCAATTTAGTGCAAATTTAACATAAAATCAATGTTTTTAAAAACGCTAGGTACTAGTCGGACGGTTGGAGTTTGAAAATGCATATGCGAGGCCTAGAAAATCTAGGCGGTATCTAGGCGGATTTTTATTTTTTATTTTTAAATATTTATTATATATACAATAATATAAATTCAACTAAAAAGTAAATATAATAATATAAAGTATTAAAACACATAATTTAGACCATGTTTTAAAATTCACTAAATGACATAGAGCATATTGTTTCTCACTTTGAGACTCAGGATGATAATTTTATTGTGAGAACACTTTAATGTATTTTAGTTTTACCAACTAAACTATTTTTTTTGGTAAACTATGATTATTATAAATAATGGTACCATAAAAAAATCTAAACTAGGCGCCGCCTACGCGGAAAAAATTGGACTAGGCGGTGCTTTATGCGGCAATAAATCAACCGACTGCCTGCTAGTGCCCTAAGAATAAAAATTCGAGTGACAAGCCCTAAAGCACCTAGACGGACCCTAATTGGGATTAGGCGAAAAATTTTTAAACAGTGCTCAAAATCGTTTTTAAATAGTGCTTATATATATATATATATATATAAGAAGGTTTTTTTAAAAAAAAAGTAGCCAAACTTTTCTTGTTCTGGCCAATGGATGAATAGTTTGGATTTTGATTTAATGGTAAGGAAGTACAGAGTAATAATTAATTTGTAAACTTAAAGTAACAGTACCAAAAAGTATATAACGAAAAGTTGCTTTTAGTTATTTTTTTATTTTCAAAATACTTTGTGAAAATGAAAATTGGGATGCATACGAAGCAAGAGGTGATTTTATTTTCTATTTAGTTTATCATTATTATCATTTAAATTTCACCATTTTAATTTAATGATGATAATAGATAAAATAACTTTTATTTTACGGTATCATGAAATAAAAAGTTTTTCTTTTTTTTCTTTTTAATAAAAAAAATATTTTGGTGAAGCATAACTCATGACCATAACCCTTTTCATTCATGTTCTAATCAACAGCTATCATTGTACATTTAGTCTATGTGATACGAGATCTATTGGGAGACTCACCCACTACAGTTAAGTGCGTGACCTGGGTTGAATCTGGATATAATCGGAACAAAAGCTTTAGTGAACCAGATGGGAAAAAAAAATGTTCTAATGACCAGCTATCATTATACATTTACTCCATGTGATTGGAGATCTATCTTCTCTTTAATTCATGTATACTAAAAAAATTTAACGCTAATATGCAAATAATTTGTACTAAACAAATAAAAATTTTAATAGTTTATATATAGCACATGTGTAAAATGATAACGAAATACCACATTAATTAAAGAGACATATATTCTACATAACAAACAAAACGTGGTTTTGACTATTTGATTTAGGGAATAGACGGGATCTTGGTCCGGACCTGAATTTATAGATTTGTATTCGTTTTATAGGGTTTGGAACCTATTTTTTCACATATATTGAATTTGGGCCAGATCTGGATCTAACTAAAAAAAGATGGATTCAATATCGGGTTTTTTCAAATACCATAATTTAGATCCAGATCTGTTTATATATGTGTAATTATTAGTTTATATTTATATTTATATTTATATATATAATAGAGACCTATAACCACTCTAACTCTAACCCTAGCATATATATATTCATTCCTACTCAACTTTCTACCGATTATCACCGGCTTCATATTTGAACTTGAACGAATGTTAATTTGCATTATATTTATTTTAAGGTTTGAACCTTGAAATTACATGTTAAACGTTTTATTTTTTTATTATAAACTAAAATTGTGATTTTAAGAACAAATTTTCGGTTGACTTTTTATATATTCATGCGTTGTATTTCTTTAATTTTATTTTTTTACGGATCCATTTTAGATCCGGATCTGTGAGATCCATTGGATATGGATACGAGGTCTAATTTTATCGATCCAGTGGATCTGAATCAAATCTAAATCTTATATATAAAAAATAATATGTATCTCGATCTCTATAAATCTAATCCATATCCGGCCCGTGCTCATCCCTAATTCCATTAAGTTCCTTCTACAAAATAAAGAAATGAAAATGGAAAAAGATGAAGTGTACAATGTATCTACACATATTTTGAATGGACTATGTATATAGTTGTGTATATGTCCACATGCACTTTCAAATACACTTATAGTCAGATAAATAAAAATTTGAATTTTTTAATTGTAACTTTATTTTTTATAAAGTAAATATGTATTACTTTTTCAAGAAATTCTTCATCAATCATGATTAATTTGTTTACACGAAACCCAAAACCAAATTACTTGTTAATGTGAAATTCCTACCTGCAAAAAATTTGTATTACTTAAACAGGGAAGTCAATGCAATGATTATACATTTATTTTATGTAATGTAATTATTTGTATGTGAAGTTATTCTTTACCAATATATAAGAACAAAAGAGATATATAAGACTCCATTAATTATTTAGGTATTAAATTGATGAGTTATACGACGAAATTTTAGGAGAGGTGATTGAACACCATCTTAAAATGATCGCTCAGGTTTCCACAAACTAATTTAGTTTCATGTCTGGTTAGTCCATGACTGAAGCTATTTTTCTTCTAAGAAACTTGATGGAGATATATATGGAGAAGAAGAAAGACATTCATATAGTTTTCATTGACTTAGAGAAAGCATATGATAGAGTGCCGAAGAAAGTACTTTGGTGGGCACGGGAGAAAAAAGGTGTTTATGTAAAGTACATAAACTTAATAAAGGATATGTATGAAGATGCAGTAACAAGTGTACAAACTGGACAAGGAGTGACAGAGGAGTTCCCCATTATAATTGGATTACATCAAGGATCATCTATAAGCCCATTTTTGTTTGCTCTAGTTATGGATGAGTTGACCACCAAAATACAAGACGACATCCCATGATGTATGTTGTTTGCGGATGATATCGTATTGATTGATGAATCAACAGGAGGGTTTAACAAGAAGCTAGAGGCATGGAGAAATGCGTTAGAGAGTAAAGGTTTTAAGTTAAGTAGAAGTAAGTCGGAGTATTTGCACACCAAGTTCACCCTACGCAAGGGAGATGAAGGAGAAGTAAAACTAGGAGAAACAATTGTGTCAAAATACAAATGATTTAAGTATTTGGGATCTATCTTTCACAAGGAGGGTATGATTGATGATGATGTAATCCAAAGAATCAATGTAGGATGGATGAAATGAAGAAGTGCTATCGGAGTCTTATGTACCAAGAAGATACCTTTGAAAGTGAAAGGTAAATTCTACAGAACTGTGGTCAGGCCAGCCATTACATATGGGAGTGAATGTTGAGCTATTATGACGCAACATATTCAAAAGATGAATGTGGCGGAAATGAGGATGCTTAGGTGGATGAGTGGGCACAAGGATGGACCGAATTAGAAATGAGCGCATCCATCAAAAGACTGGAGTGGAACATATTGAGGATAAACTAAGAGAAGGTCGACTAAGGTGGTATGGACATGTGCTACGTAGACCATGTTGGAAAAATGAGATTTTTATATTACTTTCAAAAGAAATACTTTGTGATATTTTTTATTGAAAAAAATATCTTTGGTCAAAAGTTTTAATTGAGGCTGTTATATTTTAATTTTTTCATAAACCCGAGTTTTAATTGTGTTTAAAACTCTAACAATGTGGCTGTTATATTTTAATTCTTTCATAAATCTGAGTTTTAATTGTGTTTAAAACTCTAACAATCATATTTGACTTTAATGTTGCGGTTATGGTTTTGATTAAGTGTTTTAATTGTAATTAAAACACCAACGGCTATTTTATTAAATTTTGTAACAGCAAAACTTTTATAGTCATAAACTCATTTGTTTACCTATAAAAAAGTGAGCGAGTTTTCCTTTGAAAGATATAGAGACAACAATTTTTCATACTCTCTCCTTTCCCCTCTTTTCTGGATATTTAAAGTACTTTTGACTCCTGTACCCAAGCTCAAATCGAGCTTGAAGGAGTTATTTAATCCTAGGAGGAACTACAAAGTATCCTTTAAGGACATAGTCTCCTACTCGACTCAAATCATCCTAACGCTTATAAATTTATTCTTGATATTTTAGTGATGTTCCAAATAATTAAAATCGTTATCTATCAGCTTCTGAAAATCATTATCAATTTCAGTAGAAAGTGTTGCCTATTCTGAGTAAAGCGTTGCCTAAGCTGTGCATCCGAATTTTTTTTATTTAAAGGTTGAGTACCGGAACCTGGCCTTTATTTATTAAATGGAAAAAACAAAAATACAAAAAAAAGAAGAAGAAAGAAAAAAAGAAAACAAAAAAACAAAAAAATAAAAATGAAAGATCTCCAAAAGAAGGAGCTCATAATCCCAGCTTCTGGCCACGCTGAACTTGCTCCCTAGTAGAAATCATTAGTCCTTTCTTTTTCTTGACTGAAAATGGTTTTCAACTAGAACCCGTGCTATTGAAGGCACTATCAACCGGAGAACCTATGCTATTGGAGACGCTATCAACAGGTGAGTCATTAGGCTGCTCTTCTAGAGTTTTATCATGTTGTAGACATACTTCCAAGTTGATCCCATCGAAATTAAGACCATCCAAGGATTGAAAGGCATTCATTGTTGTAACTATTGTAGCATTTTTATTCCTCTCCTCCAAATCTCGTTGTCTCGGTTTGCTACGTTGGAAAAGTGTCAAATTGGACTGTTTATGTAGAACAAGTGCGTCCGCATTTATACTTTCAGAATCATCGCCGCTTTGTTTACATCCCTCCGCCCAAGAGATGGTCTTATTCTTTCCCCTTCTTAGCAGGCTTTCCTTAACCTGTATATCTCTATCTTTTGGGCAATCAAAATCTCACGGAGTATCGAACACCTCATCAGTCGCCGCCTCAATTACCTCAGTAACCACTCCATCAATCAGGTTGGCTTCAAGATTGCCGGATGATACTACTAAAGAAAAGGCCATCTTGCCTTCCCTTTGACTAGAGCCATCCGTGTTGAGCCGATCATATTTTTCTGGGAGAGTAACTTTCTCCCTTGTGTTGGTTTGAACTTGCTTGTTCCCTTTAATCCCTGACTTAGTATTGTCAACGGATTTGTGATTACCAGGGACTCTAAGTTTCCTTGTTTGCTTATCTTAGGGTTGAATTCTCCCACAGGCAGCAGCTATGTGCCCTAAAGAGTTACAGACTGAGCAAAGATTAGGGATGTTCTCATACTCAACCGTCACCCAAAAGATTTTCTCCTCCGTATCTACATGAATCTGATCCATAACTGGTTTTGATAAATCAATATCGACCAAAATTTGAGCATAATGCCCAAATTCCCCTTCAATGGTGTTGCGGTCAAAGCAAATGCCAATACCCTGCGCAACACTAGAGAGGAGTCTCCGATCCCAAAACTCCCAAGGTAGGTTGAATAAACGAATCCAAACCTGGGTCGTAGTCTGTTTGTGTTTAGTAGGATCAAAGCCAACTTTCCAAACCGAAAATCACATAATCCCAGGTTTGAGGTTAAGATTTTTGGTAAACCATATTTTCTGGATTGCCTCTGCCGACGGCATGATAATATGATAAAATCCCTTACCAAGAGATATTAACTTCCAGCCCATATTTCGATTCCATATGGCATTCAATTTTTACTTGATATCGATATGTTTCCATGGAGTATCACCCTTGATAAGAGTCAATCTCCCAACAGCTGTGACAAGAAGAGAGATGGTCCTTGTAGAATTCCGGCGGAATTTTGATAGCTTTGTAACCATCTCTTGAGTCAGAGATAGTGGTTGTGGCCTTCTGATTTGTAGGGAGATCCGCCATGGGGGTTCGGTTGGCCTGATTAATGATCGCTGCATATGATTTTTATTGCAGCCTAGGATTAGGGTTTTTGGCTTCCGAAACAATAGGTTGATTCTTGGCCTGAATCCTATCTTTGCTGTTGCAATAATATTGAAGATAAGAGAAATCCATCCAGAAGAGAGAGATATAATGCCGGCTTAAGGAAAAATCCGGTCGAGAAATCAAGGCCCAGCTAGCGGCGACATAACCCTAGCAACCTCCTCTACATTGCAAGACTTGTCTTTGGAGCAAGAACTAATTTATGCTTTTCCTACTCATATTTTTTAATTTTGTTGTAGGCACTGAGATTATATGATTAGTTGTAATATGAACTTATCTAATCTTGATCCTTTTTTTCTTATTCTAAGCTGTGCATCCGGATTTATCAGAAGACTTTGGATCTACTGCAGCAGATTCAATTCACAGAAAGCATTGCCTAAGTCATGTATCCGGATCTATCAAGTACCTCCAGATCTACTACAACAGATTCTGAGCAACAAAACGTTTCTTATGATACAGTTCCTGAGCTACTGCGATAGTTGTTATAAAAGCGTCACCTTTCCACCAAGTTTACCTCCGGATCAGTTTTCCTCCAGAAGTGTTACCTCTGATCCAGTTTTTGAGCTTCTGCAACAGTTTTCAGAAAAGTGTTGCCTCTGTCCGGAAGCAACTCCGGAGCTAAGTTTAAAGGGCAAATTTTCCAATAGACCAATAGATGCTCTGATTAGAAAATGTGAGAACTTAAGGACCGAGAGTAAGGGTAGAGGGAGAGGTAGACCTAAGATTACTTAAAGATAAACTATTTCGAATCATATGCATTTGTTAGGTATGGATGAAAGTCTGGTATTTGATAGAGCTTCATGGCGTCAGAAGATCCATATAGCCGACCCCACCTAACATGGAATTTAAGGCTTAATTGATTGATTGATTGGTTATTTTGTAGTTTTCTGTACTATTGGTATTAATGATGTACAATAATGTCACTGTATAACACGAAGACTAAATATTTTATGATTGTTTCATCAAAAGAAAAATATATTATGATTGTTTACCATAAACATTTAAAAGAAAAACAAAATGCATTATACATGGACAAAATCTATAAATTAACATGTGTATTATAAAACATTCAAAATAAAAGCCTTTTTTGCCTATTGTTTAGTATTATAAAAAAATATGACAAGATGGAGTCATTTCAGGAGAAAAAAAATGACTCAATAAAAAGTTCCCAAAATATCACAAATTAAGGCCCATTAGGATATATACCTAAGTGTACATAGATTATTAAAAACATTGATCCTCTATAAGAGCTTTATTGAGCCATTTTTAAGCCTGCATTTCATTTTTCATTTTAAATTATATTTTACTTTATAATTTAAAATTACTATAATATTAAATTCTTTAACCTCACTTTAAATTCAGTCTTAAATTTACTTTAAACTTTAAAATTATAATTATATAAAATAATAATAATTTATGAAAAATAAAATTTAGAAAATTTATTATTTAAATAAATAATATTAAAATACATAACAAATATTCTAATTAAAGGAATTTAATAAAAGTAAAACAAAATTTGAACTGATAAATAGTGTCACTTCATATTCACCAATTCAAAGTTTGAAGTGGTTGGAGGCATTTTTCACTCCATAAAGTGGAGTTTGAGGTGAGGTTGGAGATGTCTTCGTGACAAAAATGCCTAATAAGGGAATTTTATAGGGAGCCGGATATTTAAAGTATCAACCCCTAATACATAACATACGTCCGAATAACTGTAAATTGAGACATATATCATCTTTGGAAAACATAATATTTCAAATATTTTGCTCAAAACGCCTTATAATTCCAAAGATTCAAATTATTTACTGCCTAAAATTGAAGTTACCAATACTTATAAGTACTTACCAAACACAGCATAATATTCCAACAACGAACGAAGACATATATTTTCATACATAAAGTAAGAATTAAATTAAAGGGTAAATTTTAAAAATATGTCATATAGTTTTACTGTTTTGCAAAAAAGGTCCTTATGAAATTGTTTCTTTTAAATGGGTGTTTGTGGTTTCAAAGGTTAGCAAAAACATGCTTTTCAAAATTTTGAAACCACATTTGGAAGGGTAATCTTTTCCATTTTGAAGTGAAATTTTGCAAATTTATATATAAAATTACAATACATATATTAGTGATAAATTTTAGATTTTTTTGAAGTACAAATATTTATATTAATTAAAAATTGACGTAAACTTTAAAAAATCATATAACAAAATAAAAAATTTTCGTACCTTACTCAAATTTTGATAAATAATTTATAAATAATATAGTTGAAATATAGGGATGTGGAATATATTGAAATAACTAATTTAAAAAAAACATACCATGTGATTAGTGTATTTTTGCTAACTTTTGAAACCACAAGCACCCACTTAAAGCAAAAACTTCCATAAGGACCCTTTTACAAAATAGTCAAACCACGTGACATATTTTTTAAGTTTACTCTAGATAAAATAAAGCCAAACGATAATGTATGCTGGATGACTCTAATTCCCACTTCAAATAACTTCCTTTTTCTCTCTGAATTTTGCTTCCTCCCTCACTAAACACTCAAATTCCAGTTGTAATAATTTTTATATTTTGTCATTTGTAACCGAAAATAGTAGTCTAAAGTTTATTTCTACCATTATAAAAGGCAAAATAATGTAGCTTTAAAAAAAATAAATTTACCATAAAATACATCATCCATAACAATCATTCAAATTTTAAACACACTTTTACTATTAAATTATAGAATACAAAAATAATTAAAGTAAAAAAATATAAATATTCTATTCCAAAAAAAAAATTGAGTTCAAGAAGCTGACAAACTGCTACATAATACAAAAAGAAATTAACTTTCAATAAATTATTAAAACGTGTTATTCCTTGAACCACATTAAAAACAAATGATAAGGCTGCCTCTCCACCACTTATTGTCCTTCCTCTATCCCATCATGTCTTCGCCATGTAGATTTTCATTCTTTTCTTGTATTTTGATTGGTTGGTTTGATGCACTATCTTAAAAATTTCCCATTATGCATTATTTTGGGTTTATCGTCCAACTTTTTATTTCTAGGACGCTACGAGATACTCGGCCAATTATTACCGTTTAGGCCAATTTTTTTGCCTATGCAGCGCCCAATTTAAATTTTTTTATGATATCATAGTTTACCAATAAAAAGTAGTTTAGTTGGTAAAACTAAATTACATTAAAATATTCTTACTATTAAAATTATCATTTAAGGTCTCAAAAAGAGAAATAATATGCTTTTTACATATTTTATATTATTACAATTCACTTTTTAATTGAATTTATATATATATATATATATATATAAATACATATTTAAAAAAAATAAAAAACCACTTAAGCCCGCCCAGGTGTTTTAAAGCTTCGGCCGTCCGTCTAGCGCCTAACCCTTTTTAAAATATTGTTTACGACCGACATTTGATACATATTTGTAACGTATGAAAATCACTCATTTTATTTATGGTCTAGATCGAAGACCCAGAGTTGAAAGTCAAATTAGTAGTAACATTAATAGTAGTGTATACTAAATACCGGTCGGCCCAAGCACAGCCATATTAAGTAAACCCTAGCTTTCTTCTTCCAGCGCCTCTTGTGTCTTCCATTTGCTCCGCCACTCTCAAGCTCTCTACTAGAAGCCATGGCGACGGCGCAGCAGATACTCCGGCAGGGGCACTGTCCCATAAGGAGCTTGATATCCAAATGATGTTAGCTGTTGAAGTCCACCTCAGCTCCAAGAATTGCGATTTCCAGATGGAACGCTAAGTTTAGTTGGTTTATTGGTTTACAGCCCTTCTCTACGCTACATTTTACAGATGGATCGTGTCGGTCAGAAAAAAGATGAAACTGCCCTTCTCTACGCCACATTTTACAACCTTATTAAGGGAAAAGACATTTTGGGGCCATTATGTATAGTTGGTTTTTTATGGTATACATATTCATTTGGGACTTGGGTGACTTGTCTTTTTTATCTGTATGTCAGTATCGTTAGATTAGATTTCCCCTTATTAATTAAATGTTGTTGAAGAGTAAAATATACTTTAAATTTGCAAAAAATGAAGTCATCATCGCATTCGCCGTTCATTTGATTTCTCATTGATACTAAATATGCATAACATTAATAAAAATCTGACAACACATACACCTAAAAGCCAACAAATTGCCTAATAAAACTTATAAAAGGACTAAATATGTGATGATTGCATAGTACAAACGTAAAAGAACAACAAAATCATAGCACATGAAAAATAGGTAATATATATGCCGCAAAAATCAAATGACAAATGAATTATTTTTTTAAATTAAAGGCTGAGCTCGGCAAATGTCAGCTCAATTTATTAAAATAAAAAGAAAAAAGCAAAAAAAAAAAAGAAGAATAAAAACATCTCTAGGATGTTAACAAAGCCATTTGCAATGTAGTGCAATAATTACGAACTAAAGAAACCAATCACAACAAAGTGGATCATAATGATCTAAAGATCCATAGCAGTATCTGAAGTGTAGCCGACATGATAAGGAACGGCATGAAGAAATTCCCTATGATGCAACATAGTCAATCCCGGTGAGAAGGCTGAGATGATGAGGCCTAACGGCAGCGATGACGACAATATCATCGTAAGATTCAAAGCAATATCGAGGTCGTATAGGCACAACATCGAAATATTAAACTGTTGACTCAGATCAAAACTAAAATCCAAGTCGATAAGGAAGAAATATCATTCGAAACGTGTCCACTCTCGAGACCCAAGCCGATAATCAAAACCGCTTCAAGGGAAAGGTCTTGAAGTAGTACCGTCCGATGAGGAACCAAAGCTCCGGCAAGACCGAGGCTGCCCAACTCATGTGAGGGGCTGCAGGCAAAGAAAATACTGCCCGAGAGACTGCCGCCGGTAAGAAAAAATCTGAGTGACTAGGGAAAAGATGAGAGCCTAGCTGCCTGCTCATAAACGCTCCTAAGGAAGAGTTGTGCGGGCTATCCCCTTGACGAATTGCCGGCCAAAACACCGGTGAAAGCAAGCATATAGATGAGGGGGCGCCTGTCCCCTCGAAGGACTAGCGGAAACAACGCCGGTAAAAAGAGAAAAAACCTGAGCGGCTTAACCATCTGCTCCTTAATGATCCGAAGGAGGAGATGCGAAACGAGTCATCTGTTGTGATGGAAACGAATCGTAGATTGAGGAGCAGCAATCCCCATGTCAAACTACCGGTCAAATCACTGGTGAGAGAAGGCATATGGGCGGCTAGGGTTTAGGAGAAAACCCTAGCTGCCTCCCCCTGTTACACTGATATAATACATACAAAAAAAAATCTTCACGTGTCATTCATACCATTGCAAATCCAGAAATATTTGCTAATTCCCACTTCAAATAACTTCTTTTTACATATAAAAAAAATATCTTCACATATTATTCATACCATAGAAAATCCAGAGATAATTGCAGATTCCCACTTTAAAAAACTTTTTTCTCTCTAAAATTTACTTTCTCCCTCACTAAAGTAGAAAAAGAATGCAGAAAATCAGAGTCAAATTCCAACTATAACAATTTCTATAATTTGTCATTTGTAATCGAAAATAGTAGTGTAAAGTTTATTCCTACCATTATAAAAAGGCAAAGTAATGATAGCTCCATAATATACAATCATCCATAAAAAGTCATTCAAATTCTAAACACATTATTACTCTTAAATTATATAATACAAAATTTATTAAAGTAAAAAAAATAAATATTCTATTCAAAAAAATTGACTTCAACAAGCTGACAAACTGCTACATAATTAAAAAAAGAAATTAACTTTCAATAAATTATTAAAACATGATTTGTCTGGACAAAACTCTAACCCAAATTACGTGTTATTCCTTGAGCCACAATAAAAACAAATGCTTAGGCTGCCTCTCTCCACCACTTATTGTCCTTCCTCTGTCCCATCACGTCTTCGCCATGTAGATTTTCATTTTATTCTTGTATTTTAATTAGTTGGTTTGACGCACTTTTTAAAAAATCCTCCCTTAAGTATTATTTTTGGATTTGTCATTCGATTATTTTATTTTTAAAATATTATTAGGTATTCAATTAATTTATTATTATTTGGGTTAATTTTTTTTCATTGGTGTCTAATTTAAAAAATTTTATGATATCATAGTTTATCAATAAAAAATAGTTTAGTTGGTAAAAACTAAATTATATTGAAGTATTCTCACAATAAAATTATCACTTAAATCGAGAAATAATATATTTTATTTTATATTTCATATTATTACAATTTATATATATGATAAATATTTTAAAAAATACAAATCTACTTAAGCTCCGCCCAGGCGTTTTAAAGCTTCGGCCGCCCGACTAGCGCCTAGAGCTTTTTAAAACAATGTTTACGACCGACATTTTGATACATATTTGTAACGTATGAAAATCACTCATTTTATATATGGTCCACACCGAAGATCCAGAGTAGAAAGTCAAATTAGTAGTAACATTAATAGTAGTGTAGTTGCTATTGCTAAACGACTGGTTGTTTAATAAAGGTTCGATGTGAATAGGGAATACTGCTTGGCCCAAGCACAACCTATAATATGATTGGGCCTTGAAAACCCTAGGCACTATCCATGTGGATTAAAGTAAACCCTAGCTTTCTTCTTCCAGCGCCTCTTGTGTGTTCCATTTGCTCCGCCACTCTTAAGCTCTCTACCAGAAGCCATGGCGACGGGCGCAACAGATGATCCGGCAAGGGCACTGTCCCAGAAGGAGCTTGATATTCAAATGATGTTAACTGCCGAAGTCCACCACGGCACCAAGAATTGCGATTTCCAGATGGAACACTACATTTAGTTGGTTTATTGGTTTACAGCCCTTCTCTATGCTACATTTTACAGATGGACCGCATCGGTCAGAAAAAAGACAAAACTGCCCCTCTCTACGCTACATTTTACAACCTTGTTCAGGGATAATGCATTTTGGGGCCATTATGTATAGTTGGTTGTTATATGCTATACATATTCATTTGGGACTAGGGTGACTTTGTCTTTTTTATCTATATGTCACTGTAATCACTAGATTAAATTTCACCTTATTAATTTAATGTTGATGAAGAGTAAAGTATCCTTTAACTTTGCAAAAAATGAAGTGAGCATGGCATTCGCTATTCATTTGATTTCTCATTGATGCATAATATGCATAACGTTAATAAAAATCTTGCAACACATAAACCTAAAAGCCAACAAATTGCATAATAAAACTTATAAAAGGACTAAATATGTGATGATTGCATAGTACAAAGGTAAAAGAATAACAAAATCATAACAGTGAAAAATAGGTAATATATATGCCACAAAAATCAAGTGACAAGTAAATTATAATACATAAAAAAATATCTTCACGTGTCATTCATACAGTGGCGATCCAGATTATTATTCTGTGGGGTTCAAATATTGATATACAAATTAAATTAAATTGTACACTTTGGTCTACGAGTTTTCATTCTTTGAAAATACTCCCTCCATATTTTTTTACTTGTCTTCCGACAAGTTTCACCCTTCTTAATAAATTTAATTATTAAGGATATAAAAATACTAGTTTATCCTTTTATCTCAAATTAATGCCTTAATTTTTCAACCCAAGTGCAATTAATACTTAGGACATAGTTGGAAGAATAATGAAAAAAGTAACTAGAAAAGTGCAATGACAAGTATTTTGGTAATCTAATTTTTAGCTAGAATTCCTATTTTAAAAAGATGGAGGGAGTAGAATATAATTTGATCAAATTTAATTTTGGTTTCAATCCTTTAGCAGAAAGAGGTTCAATTAGATTTTGAAATTCTTGTTTTAATGGTTTAAAAAATTGAAAAAAGAATACTTAAAATTAGAAAGAAATTAATAAGTTATTTGAATACTTGTATCAAATAATTCGGTGTTTTACCTTAAACTATTCCATACAATTGTTTGAGTAAGAGTGTGTAATGTCCAATCACAATTTTTAATTGTGTCCATATATTTAATAGTAATAGGTAATATAATATTAGTAACTTTTAAAAGAGAGTGAGGTCCATGGATCCCACCCGTTTGTATGTCCATTCCCGAATGCATTCATTCGTATAAAGAATACATACAGTGACACATCAAACATGTGTTGCCACATCAAACATGTGTTGATGAAATTTAAAGTGTCACAAATTTAGGCACACATGTTAAAAAGTGTGTTAAATGTGGATTTAAAGTACCCGGTGATATCATATACACAATTGGCTCTATTATACTCCTTTATTTTTTTACTTGTTTTCAGTTTCATGCTTCTTAATAAATTATTTAATTAATAGTATGACTAGTTTACCATTATAATTAAATTAATGCTCTAATTTTTCAATCAATGATAACTAATTGTATAAGGGTATAATTGAAAAAATAATAAAAATATTTTAAAAAATATAAATGACAATTATTTTGATAAATTAGTTTTAGAGTAAAAGACTGTTAAAAAATTATGGCTCTGAACCCTAGGAGGATTCTCGCAGCTGCAACTTATCCCGCCCCTCCAAAGGACCGCCGTCATGGCTCTTCTACCACGGTGGTTCCCAAATCTCATAACGATGTCTATCCTCGTCATTCCCGAATGAACATTTTTCATTCTTCCTATAGGGCTGAGCCGGATTTACGATCCAATCAGAGTAAGATCTATTATGAGAATTTTCTGAATCATTATGATGCGGAGGCCATGAAGCGTATGTTCAAGAAATATGGAGTTACGGGTTAGGTGTTTGTGTCGAGGAGGAGGAGCGCTAGAAACTTTAACTTTGGATTCATTAATATAGATAGTGCAATTCCGATTGATGAAGCCATTAGTAGATTGAACATGGTTTGTATTGGGATTGTGAGATTAAGGGCTTTTAAGGTAAGATATATTTCGTCGAGGAATGGGGTGGCTGTAAAGAGAGTGCGAAGCTCAGTTCCAAAGGAGAAGATGGCTTTCAGAGACTCACCTAGGGATGAGAGATCTTACAGGAATGTTGTGGTGAATATTAATGAGTCAACGGGAGCTTTAAAGTCTAACGTTGATGTTAATCAGAAGGTTTCAGATAGTGAAGCGTAGATCGGTAGCCCATCTGAAGTCGCAATTGGAGCAGCATCTTGGAGATGTAAGCCATGCGTGATCTCCCTTCACAATATTTCCCATGCTCGCAATATCTTAGAGCTACTGGTTGATAGAGGATTTGAGACCGAGTTTACTACCCCGGCAGGAGGAGAATTTATTGTGGTTGGTTTCACTTCGGTAGTATTGATGAATGGTTTTATTGATGGAGAGTGGCAGGCTGTTCAACATATTATTAAGGAAGTACGCCCTCTCAGTGTTGATTTTATCCCCACGGAGTGTTTAGTGTATGTGCATTTCATGGGAAATCCACCATCGATCCTGTGTGAGTCACTGGTTAGGAGTTTGGTGGCTCGTTTTGGTAGGGTAGTTTCTCTAGACTTTGATTTCGTGAGACCGGAGAGGCTGAATATTGTGTCTTACTTGGTATCTGTTCCACTAGGGTTTTCGGATAAGTCATTCATTATTTCCACGGGGTCTATTGTGGCAACGGTTCATGCTTGCTTCGGCCAAGGCGTGGGTTGTAGCAATTATGAGAATTCGACCGAGCTTGTAAGTGAGCGGGGTGATAGGTCTTCGAAATTGAATGAGTTATTTTCTTTGGAAAGCTCGGCTGAGTTGGAATGCGATGAGAAGGAATTGGTGGAACATACGATTTCAAATGGAACTAATAGCAGTTTTGTTCCGGAATCAAGTTTAAGTCCAAAATCGGATTCAAGATCGAAGGGGGCTGTAGAGTCAAACAAGACTGATTCAATAAATGTTTTGTCGAATTCCTCGGGTCCGGATATTTTGAACATGAATCGGGTGATTATTAGGACTCATGCTAGTGCGGATGAGGCTAGGGAGAATGAAAATGAACTAACGTACAAGTTGGGGGAGGATTTGAGATTGTTTGAGGAGTAGCACAAGGGGATTATTTTAAAAGCCTTGGAACTACTTCAATAAGGCATTGGGAATATCAAGGTTTGATCATTGTTATTGATGTTTTTAAACTTTTTATGTTGGAATTGTAGAGGAGGTCTGCTGTATGGGGCAAAGCAAGGTTTTGTAAGGTATTGTATCCGGAAATGGAGGTTACAAGTTTTCATTTTGGGAGGGCTATTGTAGACTAAAGCAAGAAGTGTTTTGTCTCAACCAGTTCATAAATTTTGGGGGCATAATGACTTCTTATTTTATAGTGTTCCAGCTACTAATATGTCGGGTGGTGTGGTGGTTTCTTGGAATTCTGCTTTGGTTATGGGTTCTATTGTGTTGTCTTTTGATAGATGGTGTGTTTTATGTGTGGTCTCTAATGAGTGGGAGGGCTATTTGATTTATCTGTATGGTCCAACGAATAGTGTGGATAGGCAGCAATTGTGGTTGGATCTCACCCCACATATTTGGAGTTTTTATAATGTTATTGTTTGTGGTGAATTCAATGAGGTCTTGGAGTGCCATGAGCGCTCAGGAAATGGGAATGATGTTTCGGCCTCAATGCTTCAGTTTCAGGAGTTTGTGAATGATTGTAAGTTGTATGATATTCCGTTGCAAGGGAGGGATTATACATGGTTGAATAGGCAAGCATTTTCAAGAATTGATAGAGTAATGGTTTCGTGTGGGGTAGTCGATGACTGGTCGAGACTATCTCTGATGACGGTTGATTCCACCCTCTTAGACCATTTGCCAATTATTTTCAGGTCATACGGGATGAATGTTTCGCAGAAAAGAATATTTAGATCGCTTAACTGTTGGTGGGATAGTGACGAGTTTCTTTCATTTTTAAAAGTAAAGTGGTTGGAGATATGCAGCGATTCTGCTTCTAGGAATCTGAACTATAAGCTGGGGTGACTTAGATTTGCAATTAATTCTTGGCATTCGGCTCATTTTGGTGGGATTGAACGGAGGATTAAGGGTCTTGAACTTAAGATTTTGGAACTCACTTCGAATGCGGTGGCTAGCCCATTAAGTCTTACAGCTAGTTTGGAGCTTGATGCTTCAAGGCTTGCCCTTATGGATTATCGACGTAGTTTTGAAAAGATTAGACATCAACAGTCACAGGTTAATTAAAATTTATTCGGGGACATCAATACTGCTTTGTTTCATCAGATGGCGTCAGTGAGATCTCGAAACAATTATATAAGCCAGTTGCTTGTTAATGGCGTACTCACTAGTGATGCGAGTTTGATAGCGTCAGAAATTAGGTCCTTCTATGTTAATTTGTTTTCAGAAAACTCAGTTGTGCCCATCTCATTGGCGGGTTTGAATTTTAATCAGGTTAGGCCAAGCTTGAATGTGAGGTTGGTGTCTACCTTTACCGAGGCCGAAATATGGGCTGCCCTAAATTCTTGTGATGGAGGTAAGGCGCCAGGTCTGGATGGATATAATTACTTCTTTTATAAGAGGTTTTGGGATGTTATGAAGCATGAGGTTTTGGTTTTTTTTAATAAAATTTTTAATTCAGAGATGATTCCGGATTCGATGAAAACTTCCTTTACGGTTTTGATTCTGAAAGTGGCTGGTTCTCCTTTATTGAGCAATTTTAGGCCCATTGCTTTAATTCATGGAATTTACAAGTTTCTCTCAAAGGTCCTTGCGAACAGATTGCAGCCAGCCTTAGCGGAATTGATTTCTGAGAATCAGTTTGGTTTTATGAAAGGTCGAAACATTCACGAGTTTTCTTTTATTGCAACCGAGGTTATTCATTCAATTCACTCGAGAAGAAGGTCATGTTTAGTCCTAAAATTGGACTTTCGCAAAGCATATGATAGCGTTTCATAGAATTACATTCATGAGGTTTTATGAAGTATGGGGTTTGATGATAAATGGATTAGGTGGCTTGCAAATTGTAGGGAAGGCTCTACAACGTCGGTTCTTATAAATGGGGAACCTTATGCTCTGATTATGTTGAAAAGAGACGTCAAACAGGGTGACCTGAACCCTTCATTTTCCTTCTTACAATTGAGGGGCTGAAACAAATGTTCGATGCATGTATACGGCAAGGAATCATTCCTGGGTTTTGAATTAAGGGATCAGATTTGGTCATTTCTCTGTTGCAGTTTGCTGATGATACAATGTGTTTTCTTCCCGCAGATGAGTCTCTTATCCCTGTGTATTTATGTGTTTTTTGATGTATTGAGATGATTTATGGTTCATGTATTAATTTCATAAGAGCTCGATTGTAGGTGTTAATGTTTGTGAGCAGGTTGTGGCGCTATGGTGAGAAATTGGGATGTAAAGTTGAAAGCTTCCCATTTACATACTTCGGTGTCCCTTTATGTTTGAAGAAAGTTTCGGTTTCGTATTGGAACGGCTTGATTGGGAAATTTAACAAAAAGTTGGCTAGTTGGAAAGGTAGTTGCTTGTCTTATAATGGGAGGCTGTTCTTATTAAGTCTATTCTTTCGTCACTTTCGATTTACTTACTGTCCTTGTTTAAACTTCCGGCCTCGGTAAATGTGAAACTTGTTGGTCTTATGAGGGATTTTTTGTGGAGTGGGAATGCTAATGCTAGAGGTGTGTGTAAGGTGACCTGGGAAACAATATCTTTACCGAAGCATCTTGGGGGTTTATATATTAGGGATTTTAAAGCTGTCAATTGTAGCCTTCTCTCAAAATGGCTTTGGAAGTTGTGGGTTTCGAAGGTAGATTCACTGTGGTACGTGTGGTCTGTGTCTAAATATAATTTTAAGGGTTGGATGGAGTCAGAAGTGTATGATGTTAATAAGTTATCTCATGTTTGGAAAGGAATTGTAAGTTGTTATTTGAAAAGTAACGCGGTGTGGGAGTTTTTTAAAGGTAAAGTGAATGTAGATGTTAGGAATGGGGAAATTAGTTCCTTTTAGAACGATAATTGGATGATGAACCAACCTATTGGTGACTTATTCCCTGACTTGTATCTTCTTTGTAATAGGAAGTTTTGTTCGGTGAGAATCGGATGCGATCTCCTCTTTGGACCGGATAGGTTCTCAAGGCCATTTTGGAAGAGAGATTTGCGGATTTCGGAGTTGGATTGTTGTGTCAAAACCAAACTTGTTTTCCAATGGATCGAGGGTTGGAGGGACTGGACAGCTATATCCTTCCTTTTCGGGTGAGGTGGATAGATTTGAATTAATTTTAGGTACCGATAAGGTTTTTTCAACATCGTCATTCATGAAAGGTTTTTATCGAAGCTCAAATTGGGCTGAACCGGAACTTAACTTTATGTTGATATGGAATTCTTGCCTTGTGCCGAAGGTCCAGTTTTTTGGTTGGTTGCTTTTCCACGAGCAATTACCAACAAGAAAGTTTCTATATTATAGAGGATTTCAAAATGTAGACTCTTCTAGGTGTCAATTTTGTAATGAGGTGGAGACGGTGAGCATGCAATTTTCCACTATAATGGGAGTAATGGTGTGTGGAAGAGTCTCTTTAATATGTTTGGGTTGAGATGTGTTATGCCTGTTGAATTATAAACTTGATCCTTATCAATGGAAACCCAAAGTCCAAATCCAATCAATTGGAGTCCAAGCCCACAAATCCAAAATGTAGTAAATTTATTTAGGTATTTTAAGTATGTAGATTTTTGTGTGTGATAACCAAATTGGAGGCTATTAACTACAACCAATTTGGAGGCCATTAAATTAACTAAATAAGTTGGATATTAATTGTATTAGTTGGAGGTGGTGGTAAGTAATTGTGTTAGTTAATAATTGTGAGAGTTGGGAGTTGGGAGTTGGGAGTTATATAATTCACCTATAAATAGGGGAGTTCTTTAGTTGTTTTTCATCAACAAAAATAAGAACTTCTTTAGAGAGAAAAGAAGTAAAGAGTGAGTTGTAGTATTGTATTTTGAGTGAGAGTGTTCTTGTAATATTTTTGAGTTTAATAAAAGTTATTTGTTTGAGTGTTTTAATTTCCAACAAAGTGGTATCAGAGCTAGGTTGAAAGCTCGAGTCCTCCTCCCGAAAAGAATTTTTTTTCCCGAGTGCGGAAAAATCGAGTTGAAACTGCCCAGGCGTTGCAGTAAAAAGCCGAGAAAGTGTCGCAATAGATTGCCAAAAGCGTTGCAATACGTCCAGTGTGTTGCAAAAGGCTCCAGAAGTGTCGCAGTAGAATCCAGAAGTGTGGCAGCAGACTCCAGAAAGTGTCGCAATAGCTCCTGTACGTCTAGAAAAGCTATTTGAGTAAGATGGCAAATAACATGGCATCCTTTCAAGTTCCAACACTCAACAACAACAACTACGACAATTGGAGTATCAAGATGAAGGCTCTTCTCGGTGCTCATGATGTTTGGGATATCGTAGAGAAAGGATTCAAGGAGCCCGAAAATGAAGCCTCTCTCACGCCAGATCAAGCTACAACTTTGAAGGATTCCCGAAAGAGAGACAAGAAAGCTCTCTTCCTCATCTATCAAGCATTAGATGATGACGGTTTTGAAAAGATTTCAAGTGCAACTTCCGCCAAGCAAGCATGGGAGAAGCTACAAATCTCTTACAAAGGAGCCGAAAAGGTGAAGAAGGTACGTCTCCAAACACTAAGAGGTGAGTTTGAATCCTTGCACATGAAACCATCCGAGTCTATCTCCGACTACTTTTCAAGAGTAGCAGTCGTTTCTAATCAATTGAAAAGAAACGGTGAGAAGTTAGAAGATGTTAGAATAATAGAGAAGATACTCCGCTCGTTGGATCACAAATTTGAGCACATCGTGGTGACGATTGAAGAAACCAAAGACTTGGAGGAGATGACGATTGAAGAACTTCAAGGATCACTACAAGCCTATGAAGAAAAGCATAAGAAGAAGCAAGGTATCTCTGAGCAACTCCTCAAGCTACAACTTAAGGATACGAGTGAAGGCCAAGGCAATGGTAGAAATAACCATGGCAGAGGCAGAGGCAGAGGAAGAGGCCGCGGACGAGGAGGAAGCCGTGGTTGTGGACGGAGTTGGAATTACAATAACAATTCCAACAACAACTATGAGAAAGGAGAAAGCTCCACGCAAGGTCGTGGAAAAGGAAATTCGAACTCGAGGTATGACAAATCTCAAGTCCGATGCTATAATTGTCAAAAGTTTGGGCATTACGCTTCAGAATGTAGAGCTCGAAATGATATAGTTGTAGAGAAGGCAAATTTCATGGAGGAGAAGATTGAGGAGAAAGAAACGCTATTATTAGCATACAACAACAATAGTGATCATCAAGACAACACATGGTATCTTGACACCGGTGCAAGCAACCACATGTGCGGAAAAAGAAGCTTATTCGTGGAGCTGACTGAAGGAGTAAGTGGCGATGTCTCATTTGGAGATGACAGCAAGATATCGGTGAAGGGGAAAGGTAACATCCTCTTTCGTGCTAAAGATGGTAGCCACCAATTAATTTCAAATGTCTACTATGTGCCTAATATGAAGTGCAACATTCTAAGTTTGGGCCAACTCTTAGAAAAAGGCTATGATATTCACATGAAAGATTGTAGTCTTTTAATAAGAGATGGCAAAGGAGATCTGATTGCTAAAGTACAAATGTCAAAGAATCGAATGTTTCCTTTGAACATTCAACATGATGTTGCGAAGTGTTTGAAGGCGTGTTACAAAGACGCATCGTGGCTATGGCATCTTTGATTTGGTCATCTCAACTTCGGAGGATTAGAGCTACTATCGAAGAAAGGAATGGTTAGAGGCTTACCATGTATCAACAATCCTGATCAATTGTGCGAAGGATGTTTACAAGGGAAGCAATTCAGAAGAAGCTTTCCAAAGGAGTCAGACTATAGAGCCAAGAAACCGCTCGAACTCATCCATACCGACGTGTGTGGTCCTATCAAGCCAAGTTCTCTCGCTAATAGTAACTACTTCCTTCTTTTCATTGATGATTACTCAAGAAAAACATGGGTATATTTCTTGAAGCAGAAATCAGAAGTCTTTGGAGTGTTTCAGAAGTTCAAAGCAGCTGTGGAAAAGGAGAGTGGTCATAAGATCAAAGCCATGAGATCTGATCGAGGAGGAGAATTCACATCTAATAAATTCAACGAGTTTTGTGCAGCACATGGAATCCGTCGACCCTTAACGGTTCCTAGATCCCCCCAACAAAATGGTGTGGCAGAAAGGAAGAATAGAACAATTCTTGACATGGCACGGAGTATGCTCAAAAGCAAGAAACTACCCAAGGAGTTTTGGGCCGAAGCAGTGGCATGTGCAGTCTACCTATTAAATCGTTCTCCTACAAGAAGCGTGTGGGGAAAGACACCACAAGAAGCATGGAGTGGAAGAAAGCCCGGAATTTCCCATCTTCGAGTCTTCGGGAGTGTAGCTCATGTTCATGTACCAGATGAGAATCGAACCAAGCTTGATGATAAAAGCAAAAGTTTTATTTTCATCGGTTATGACTCAAGCTCAAAAGGCTATAAGCTATACAATCCGAATGAGAAGAAATTTATGATCAGCCGAGATGTAATATTTGATGAAGAAGGAGAATGGAACTTTGATTCTCAAACGGAAGACTTCAACTTTTCTCCATTTGAGGAATATAAGCCGACAACGCCTGAGCAACCAAGACAACTTCAGCAAGGCCTCACAACTCCACCAACTTCTCCTACTTATAGAGATAGGTCATCATCATCCCCATCCTCAAGCGAGACTGAAGATGAAAGAGAAGTGCATCGTACGAGAAGTCTTCGAGAACTCTATGAGGTGACTGAACAACTAGACAATCTTACATTATTTTGTCTATTTGTTGACTGTGAGCCAGTGACATTTCAAGAAGCTGCAAAAGAGAAAAAGTGGAGAGATGCTATGGACGAAGAAATCAAGGCCATTGAGAAGAATGATACATGGGAACTCACTTCACTTCCTAAAGGACACAAGGCGATAGGTGTCAAATGGGTGTACAAAACAAAGCGGAATGCCAAGGGAGAGATCGAAAGACACAAGGAAAGGCTTGTTGCAAAAGGCTATTGTCAAAAGGCTGGAATTGACTACGATGAGGTATTCGCTCCAGTTGCTCGATTGGAAACTATCAGACTAATAATTTCTTTAGCGGCTCAAAACAAGTGGAGTATTCATCAAATGGATGTAAAATCGGCGTTCCTAAATGGAGTTCTTGAAGAAGAAGTTTACATCCAGCAACCACCAGGTTATGAAGTCAAAGGCCATGACGACAAGGTGTTAAAATTGAAGAAGGCCCTTTATGGGCTAAAACAAGCACCAAGGGCATGGAATAGCAGAATTGACAAGTACTTCCGAGAAAATGGCTTCAACAAATGCCCCTTTGAGCACGCTTTGTACATTAAGATCAAAGATGGAGATATTTTGATCGTGTGCCTCTACGTGGACGATTTGATATTCACTGGAAGCAACCAAAGAATGTTCGATGAATTCAAGAAAGTGATGACGAAGGAGCTTGAGATGACAGACATGGGGCTCATGGCGCACTACCTCGGCATAGAAGTAAAGCAACAAAAGGATGGAATATTCATTTCACAAGAAAGCTATCCGAAGGAGATCTTGAAAAAGTTCAAGATGGATAACTGCAAGCCGATAAGCACACCGGTGGAGTACGGGATTAAGATGTCCAAACATGAAGAAGGGGAAAGTATAGATCCAACATTTTTCAAAAGTTTGGTTGGAAGTCTACGCTATCTTACATGCACGAGGCCAGATATCCTTCATTCAGTCGGATTAGTAAGCCGCTATATGGAGTCACCAACAACCACCCATTTCAAAGCCGCTAAGAGAATTCTTCGCTATTTGAAAGGTACAACAGACTTTGGCTTGTTTTATTCGGTATCTAATGATTACAAGCTTGTTGGATATAGCGATAGCGATTGGGGTGGAGACGTAGATAACCGAAGAAGCACTAGTGGATTCGTGTTTTTCATGGGAGACACTGCTTTCACATGGATGTCAAAGAAACAACCGATTGTAACTTTGTCTACATGTGAAGCAGAATATATTGCAGCAACCTCGTGCGTATGTCATGCAATTTGGCTTAGAAATTTATTGAAGGAGATTGGGTTAATGGAAGAAGAGCCGACTGAGATCCGTGTTGACAACAAGTCAGCCATTGCCTTGACAAAGAATCCTGTATTCCATGATCGAAGCAAACACATCAACATCCGCTACCATTACATAAGAGAGTGTGTTGCAAGAAAGGAAGTACAAGTTGAATACGTGAAGACACAAGATCAAATTGCGGATATATTCACTAAGCCGCTCTCAAGCGAAAACTACGTCAGATTGAGAAGCTCACTCGGAATGACAAGATCAAGTTTAAGGGGGGGTGTTGGATTATAAACTTGATCCTTATCGATGGAAACCCAAAGTCCAAATCCAATCAATTGGAGTCCAAGCCCACAAATCCAAAATGTAGTAAATTTATTTAGGTATTTTAAGTATGTAGATTTTTGTGTGTGATAACCAAATTGGAGGCTATTAACTACAACCAATTTGGAGGCCATTAAATTAACTAAATAAGTTGGCTATTAATTGTATTAGTTGGAGGTGGTGGTAAGTAATTGTGTTAGTTAATAATTGTGAGAGTTGGGAGTTGGGAGTTGTATAATTCACCTATAAATAGGGGAGTTCTTTAGTTGTTTTTCATCAACAAAAATAAGAACTTCTTTAGAGAGAAAAGAAGTAAAGAGTGAGTTGTAGTATTGTATTTTGAGTGAGAGTGTTCTTGTAATATTTTTGAGTTTAATAAAAGTTATTTGTTTGAGTGTTTTAATTTCCAACAATGCCAAGATCTGGGTATGATTTTTTGTTATTATGGAGGTCCTTTTTCTTACCCGGAATCTATCGTGACTTTGGTACTTCTTTGTGGTTCATAATCTCGTGGCTTTTGTGGAAGAGAAGGAATTTATTTGTCTTTGAGGGGAAAATTAGCTCGGATGATCATTTATTTTTAAGGATATATCAGTGTTATTTCGCGTTCAAGTGTAAGAGACGCTCGATTAACTTTGTGTTGTTTGACATGATTACCAATCCAAGTCTGTTTCTGGTCCATTCTTGACAATTCTGGTCATTGAAAGGTTTTATTTCTGGAAACATGGCTGCTTGCAGGTTACAGGTGTTGAGGAGCTGTCTGCTTTTGGTTTTATTTTGATTCTCATTTGTATTTAGAGCTCAAAATACAAATCAGAATCAAAATACAAATGATTCGGATGATCATTTATTTTCGAGCATTTATCAGCGCTATTTCGTGTTGAAGTGTGAGGGACGCTCGATTAACTTTGTGGTGTCTGACATGATTACCAATCCAAGTCTGTTTTTGGTCCATTCTCGACAATAATGGTCATCGAGCGGTTTCATTTCTGGAAGCATGGCTGCTTGCAGGTTGCAAGTGTTGGATTGAAGAGGAAAATAATCAAGCAAAAAATGCTCAAAACATAAAAATGAGTAATTCACACTAATTTTATTACAATACACTCATAAACTCTTATTATTTTTTCACTCTCTTACACTCTTTAAAATAGCAAATTACATTGCCTTATATAGGCATTTGATGAATTCTGCAATGATGCTATCATTTTCTCAATAATTCAATCTATTACAAAATTCAAATTTAGGTTTAACAACTTACTTTAATTTTCTACAAAATTCAACTAACAAATCCTACAAATACCAATTTTTTTCAAAGTCCAATTTAGGTGGCTTGCTATTTTTGACCCCTTTTTTTTCATTATTGTTTTATCATATTAAGTTTAATAATTTGAACATTCCCCCGTAAACTTAATTATCCGTTATTCCCAATAACGCTCGCAATTGATTGAACACGTTATACTTCAATGGCTTTGTAAAGATGTCCGCTATCTGATCTTGTGTTTTGACATACTTCAATGTGACTTCCTTCTGCTCAATACACTCTCGAATGAAATGATACCTTGTATCGATGTGTTTGCTTCGATCATGGAAGACAGGATTTTTCGCCAATGCCAATGCCGATTTGTTATCGACAAAAATATTCGTTGGATCATGTTGTGTCATTTGAAGTTCCGTTAATAGTCTTCTCAGCCATATTGCATGACACACACATGATGTTGTAGCAACATATTCAGCTTCACATGTTGACAACGTCACTATAGGTTGCTTCTTTGAACTCCAAGTAAATGCCGTGTTACCGAGAAAAAATACAAACCCGCTTGTACTTTTTCGGTCATTTTTATCGCCAGCCCAATCACTGTCGCTATAGCCAACTAATTTAAATTCGTTAGATTTTGAATAATGCAATCCAAAATTAGTTGTACCTTTAACATAGTGGAGTATTCTTTTCGCTGCATTCCAATGAGGCTCCTTCGGTTCTTCCATGTATCTGCTCACTAGTCCAACTGCATACAAAATATCTGGCCTTGTGCACGTCAGGTATCTGAGACTCCCGATCAGACTTCGAAAAATTTTCGGGTTCACCCTGACTCCATTTTCATCCTTGGTCAATTTCAAACTGCATTCGGCCGGAGTGCTGACAGGGTTGCAATTTTCCATCTTAAATTTCCTCAAGATCTCTTTGGCGAAGCCACTTTGACAAATAAAAATTCCATCATCCCTTTGCTTCACTTCAATGCCAAGATAGTACGACATCAAGCCAATATCAGTCATTTCGAATTCACGAGTCATCGTTTTCTTGAAATCATTAAACATTTGAGGATTGTTTCCGGTAAATATGAGATCGTCCACATATAAGCAAACAAGTAATATGTCTCCACCTTTCACTTTCACATACAAGGCATACTCATGTGGGCACTTGATAAATCCATTCTCGCAAAAGTATTTGTCGATGCGACTGTTCCAAGCTCTCGGTGCTTGCTTAAGACCGTACAACGCCTTCTTCAGCTTGAACACTTTTCGTTCATGACATTTGACAATGTAACTAGGTGGTTGTTGGACATAGATCTCTTCCTCCAAGTATCCATTCAGAAATGCTGACTTTACATCCATTTGGTATATCTTCCATCCATTTTGGGCAGCGACTGAGATCACTCGTCTGATAGTCTCCATTCTTGCTACTGGTGCAAATACTTCATCATAGTCAATACCGGGTTTTTGACTATATCCCTTTGCGACTAGCCTCGCTTTATGTCGAACGATTTCTCCATTTGCATCCTTCTTTGCCTTGAATACCCATTTGACTCCAATGGGCTTTTTGTCAGCTGGAAGTTTGGTCAACTCCCACGTCTTGTTTTTCTCAATTGAATTGATCTCCTCCTCCATGGCTTTTCTCCATTTCTCATCTTTCATGGCTTCTTCAGCATCAATAGGTTCACTATCAATAAGCTGACAATAAAGAGTCAATTCTTCATTGAGCTCTCTAGTTGCATCATAAAGATCTTCAATAAGACGAAATTTTCTAGGTCTTTCTCTTGGACTTTGACTTTCATCATCATCGTGTCCTAGAGATGCAATTGGAATGGGACTATATGACGTCGATGCTTTGCCTGACTCCTCCACATCTCGATCATTGTTTTCATCCATGGTGAAAGGATAAAAACTATAATTCTTCTGCTTGTCATTATTCCATTCCCAAATTGCTTCCTCGTCAATAGTCACATCCCTACTGATAATCGTCTTCCTTGTGTTAGGATCAAACATCTTATAACCTTTTGAAAATTCTGAATATCCCACGAACAAGTATTTTTTGCTTTTGTTGTCCAGCTTTCTCCTTTCTTCATCCACAACATGAACATGTGCAACACTCCCAAAAACACGCAAATGAGAGATATTAGGCTTTCTCCCACTCCATGCTTCTTGGGGTGTCATATCCGACACACTTGTTGTTGGAGATCGGTTCAAGATGTAGACAGCACAATCAACAGCTTCTGCCCACAACTCTTTGGGCAAATTCTTGCTCTTTAACATGCTCCTTACCATATCCATCACGGTTCTATTCTTTCGTTCAACAACACCATTTTGCTGAGGCGATCTCGGGACTGATAAGAAATGACGGATTCCTTGATGCTCGCAGAATCTTTTGAATTCATTTGACGTGAATTCTCCCCCTCTGTCGGATCTTAAAGCTTTGATATAATAGCCACTTTCTTTTTCCACCATAGCTTTAAACTTTTTAAATGCTTCAAAAACTTCTGATTTCTCTTTCATAAAATAAATCCACGTCTTTTTGCTATAATCATCAATGAATAGCAAGAAATATTTGTTGCCTCCCAATGATACTGGTGTCATTGGTCCACAGACATCGGCAAGAATAAGCTCAAGGGGAGCCTTTGCTCTTGACATAGACTCTTTTGGAAAACTAGTTCTAGAATGTTTTCCAACAAGACATCCTTCACAAAGCTGATGGGGTTTATTAATCAGCGGAAGACCATGCACCATCTTCTTCTGGCTTAGCAATTTCAACCCTCCAAAATTGAGATGACCGAATCTCAAATGCCAAAGCCAATCAGATTCTTTCACGCAAGCTTTTAAGCATCTTGCTACATCTGTCTTGATGTTGAGAGTGAACATTCTATTTTTTGACATTGGTACACTAGCTAGCAGCTCCTTCTTTTCGTTTAACAGCACCAACTTTCGGTTCACCATGTGAATTTGGTAATTTTTCTCCAACAGTTGTCCCAAACTTAAAATGTTGCTTTTCATGTTTGGAACGTAATAAACATTGCTGATGAATTGGTGCTCTCCATTCTTTAAACGAATAAGAATAGTTCCTTTTCCTTGAATAGGAACTCTTGAGGAATCCCTAAAAACAACATTACCACTGAATGACTGGTCCAGCTCTACGAACATTTTCTTATCTCCACACATATGGTTACTTGCACCATTATCAAGATACCATATGTTGTTTTCTTGACTGTATTCACCTTCACGGGTTAGTAATACCGTGTTGGTTACGTCCTCTTCTTGAATGTTGTTCGCCGTTTCCTCTGTTTGCTTTGGTGGGCTCCGACATTCTGCTGCGTAGTGGCCATATCTGGAGCAATTATAGCATTGAACATTGGACTTGTCACGTCCATCATTATGCCTCCAGTTTCCTCTTCCTCGTCCACGTCCATGACTGCGACCTCTGCCTCGTACGGACTGATTATCTCCATTATTATTTTCACCTCTACCGAATGGTTGATTTCTACCACGTCCTCTTCCTCTTCCATTTCCTCCACGGCCTTTACCACGTCCTCGTCCGTAATGGCTAGAATCCTGGCTACTTTCACCTTTGACTGAAACCTTTGCTGCCAAGACTTGTTCTACAAACTCTTCTCTTTGTCTGTTTAGTCTCTCCTCACGTGCTTGTAAAGAGCTAACTACTTCATCGATGGTCATTTTACTTATATCCCGAGATTCTTCTATTGCCACTACTACGTAGTCAAACTTTGGTAGTAGTGACCTTAGAAGTTTTTCAACAACCCTGGATTCTTCAAGCTTTTCTCCATATTGCCGCATTTGGTTAGCGACAGATTTTAATCGTGAGGAGTAATCTACAATCACTTCTGTCTCCTTCATCTTCATCATCTCGAACTCTCCTCTCAACATTTGGAGCCGAACTTTTTGTACTTTCTCCTCTCCTTGAAGAGAAACTCGTAGTATATCCCAAGCTTGCTTGGAGGTGCTCGCTTCTGCCACCTTCTCAAACATAACATCATCTAACCCTTGATGGATGATACTAAGAGCCTTCTGGTCATTACGACAACTCTTATGCAAACTGTCCTTTTCGGCTTGCGTAAGTTGTGCATCTGCAGCTGGGACTTCATAGCCTTTTTCAACAATATCCCAAACATCTTGGGATCCTAGAATGGCTTTCATCTTGATACACCAATTTTTGTAATTGGTTTTTGTAAGTTGAGGAAAAACGAAGGAAACACCGTTGGGATTCATTTTTGTATAGGAAAATTTGTTTCGAAGAGCACAGGGGTTTTTGCAACGCTTTTGAGTCTATTGCGACACTTTGGTATGTCGCTATAGCTTCAGACAGATTTTGCAAGGAGAACAGCAAGGGAAAATATTTCCTTGCAATTTTAGATGAACTTGAAAATTTTCCAGAAAGGAAGAACAGAGGCTATTGCAACTTTTTTTGAGTATTGGCGACACTTTATGCTAACTGCGACACTTTCTGGGCTGCTTCTGAAACTCTTTAAACTCGACTTTTTTACTTGGGGATTTTTGGGAAGAGGATTGGATACGAAATGGCTCTGGTACCACTTTGTTGGATTGAAGAGGAAAATAATCAAGCAAAAAATGCTCAAAACATAAAAAGGAGTAATTCAAACTAATTTTATTACAATACACTCATAAACTCTTATTATTTTTTCACTCTCTTACACTCTTTAAAATAGCAAATTACATTGCCTTATATAGGCATTTGATGAATTCTGCAATGATGCTATCATTTTCTCAATAATTCAATCTATTACAAAATTCAAATTTAGGTTTAACAACTTACTTTAATTTTCTACAAAATTTAACTAACAAATCCTACAAATACCAATTTTTTTCAAAGTCCAATTTAGGTGGCTTGCTATTTTTGACCCCTTTTTTTCATTATTGTTTTATCATATTAAGTTTAATAATTTGAACAGCAAGTGTTGAGGAGCTGTCTGCTTTTGATTTTATTTTGATTCTGATTTGTATTTAGAGCTCAAAATAACGTGGGGATATCCTATGTGAGCCCGGGGTTTTTTCTAGGTTGTAACACTTTGGTGTTGTTCTCATCTTGAGACCAACGACCTATATTAATATAAAAACGGAGTGGGTGTTTTGTAGGTAAGCGGAGATATCAACCTAGTTGGGATAGCCGCCCTAAAATTTTCACTTATTCCTATCTTTTTTCTTTGGGAGGGACACATTGTTCCTCCTTGGATTTTTCAAAAAAAGAGTAAAAGATTGTTTTAGAAACATGAATGGAGTATATGTGTATAAAAATATCTACCAATATAATTGTTAAACTGCTGACGTAGCACAATTTGATTGGTTAGATTTTGTTGGAGATATCCCACATGGAAAACATATAAGTGAAATGAGTGGTATATAAGTGGAGTAGATTGGGCCTTAACATAAGCCAATTAGTTTTGTGTTAGATGGCTCAACCCCACTTGTATGCTCACTCAAGCTATCGAGCTCAACACTCTCGAGGCCCACGAATTATCTACATGGTATCAGAGCGGAGGAAGGCCTGATAGCCAGTGATCATAGGTTCGTGGTTAAAGTCCTGGTGGAGTTTGGGCTAGTGGAGAAGACTAGACCCATTGATGAACTTGAGCCTCCGAGGAGATAGCTAAGGAATGTTTGGCAAGTGGCAACTGGTCCAGGCCCAGTTGCACTTGAGGGGGAGTGTTGAAGATATCCAACATAAGAAACTTACAAGTGAAATGAGTGGTATATAAATGGAGTAGATTGGACCTTAACATAAGCCAATTGGTTTTGTGTTAGATGGGCTCAACCCCATATGTATGCTCACTCAAACTATCGAGCCCAACACTCTCGAGGCCCATGGATTATCTATAGTTTTGATGATGAATTTTATGTTTCATAGTGCTTGCCTAAAATGGATATTTACCATACAATACAAATACAATTACTAATACTGCAAAAAGATTCCAACTACAATAATTGAAAACAAAAACAAATAATGCTAGCTGACACATCCACTTCAAATTAACTACATTTTATCTCTCTTAATTTTGCTTCTACTCTCGCAGGACATCTTCAATCTTACACCATCATTTTTCACTTCAAACTCTATAAATTGAAGTTGTTATAGTGTTTATTCTCCAACCCTTCACTTCAAATATCCACTTCAAAATAAAAACATTATTAATTTATACCAAACTAAATGTTTTCCTTTTCTTTTAGTCCAATATTATCATAAACCTATCATAAATTAGTTCATCATCGTCCAAAACCATATTCAACAATATCTGATGAGTATAGTTGAGTGGAAAAGACTCATTCATTTTTAATTAAATGTCTTGAATTAATTTTGGGCTAGTTGTGCCACCTTATAAGGTGTTTATGAATCAACGAGCTATTCCGACCTATAAAATAAGATGTAAGAGATAGGAGAAAATTGAGCTTGATATATCTACCTACATTATTACGAAAGAGTTAACTTGAGGAAAGATCACAACGAAATATTAGCTAAATATAAGTGTTGCAAAATTGAATTTGGATTCTCAAATTAATTTAAATATACAACTTTATCATTTTTGAGTTTTAGAGAATCATACGGAAGAGCATTTTCCCCCTATAGTTTCTCAATTATTGGGTTGCTTGCTGGACCTGCAAATAGTGATAGGTCGGTCCACTAGCTAGATGAGGCCTTGTCCTTATTGTACCCTTTATATGTATAAATATAACGATATCAATACAATATTTTGATTATTTATTATTTAATCAACTAATTTGGTACTTGATATTAGTTAGCTACTATACATATAAATCATGAGGCCAAATACTTCCACATGGGAATTGCAAGACAATCATTGACGGAATGTTGGCTTCATTTGAATCTAGTGCATTATTAATTGCTATCATGTTATTACATAATAATCTCCTGATTATTACTCACCCATTTCAAACGAATAAACCGGGTAAAAGCAGAGCTAGAAGGCTCTTTTCCTTGTGGAGATCATAACCGATTGAGAACCTGTCCTGACGAGACCGGTTCGGGAGGTATTCCAGCCGGTACTTAAGCGGACTAAATCCGTTATAGACCTTTAATGTCCTAAGCAGGCAAGACCTTAAGCCGGCACAGGAACGGCTAAGCCATGTTACGTGTCCCGCACGTAGAAGAATCCAAATAGGATTCTCAATTCCTATATTCTGTCTAACTAACCTTATTCTAATCTACTTGGGCTTTAACGATTAGATAATCACTAAGAGTTATAAGCTCATCCCAATTGGGACTTCCACTATCACTAGGATTGGAACAGATCATGCGCCTATATATAGGCCCCTTAGGACAGATTTAAAGGTACACAATTCCAAAGCTCTAAAATTCTCACTAAACTCTCTTATTCCAACAAACCCTTTACTGACTTAAGCATCGGAGGGTCCCCCACGGGGTAACCACTGATCGCCCTCAAGCTCGTGTTCTGTTTTGCAGGAATTATATTAGCAACTCGATCAAGATCTATTCTAAAATATCGGATTTAGGTACGATATTTTCAGTGGTGCGGTGAGCGTGAACTAAATTTACTTGCTCATGCGAGAATTTTAGTTCCTCAGTAAAGACCAACAAAATCCTCTCAGATCTAGTTTTTCGCTACCAACATGTCTCAAAACGTTAGCGAAACCTTCAATGATGCTAGTAATAACACCCAAGATGGCATAGGGAATACTAGCACTTCTAACAACACTCCAATCACGTTTGCCAACCTAATCCCTGGAGAAATTTCCTCCCGTGTGTCTTTGAATCCATTCATGGAAACTGCTCAAAAAGCAGTACTCACCCCGGAGGAGTAGAAGCATATGCTCATATCTTCCTTTGAACACTACGTATCATCTGGCCGATTAGGCGCCTCTGAAGAGCATGATTTTAATACTATAATTCCGACTGAACCAAGCACCACCCAAAAGAACCTGCTCCCTCAGTTCAATTCTGTTCCTCAATGCCTATGGTAACAGAAGGGCTAAGGCAATTAGGCCTATCCAAATCTACTAAAATTATGTTATATCCACTCAGGAAATTATTGTTGGATCCATGCCACTAGACCCTGAATAATTGGTGCTCCTATAAGGAATTGCTATGATGCTACAAAGCGGCCACCCCATCCCCTCTGGAATTGATGGAACTCATAATGGGATACCAGCTCAAAGATGAAGCACAGGAACCGGCTCAATCACCGTTACAACTAAGGCGGGGAGGCAGGATCGCCGAAGGTCAAAAGGGAAGAGCACGGGGAGAAATAAAAAACACAAATCCCCTTCCTCTTCCTCCTCACCAACTGAAACCAAGTCAGAAAGTTCCTCAGAAGATAGCGACTCAAAGTTTAAAAGAAGATTAAAGAAATATGCTATCTTGTACCAAGAACCTTTGAATGAAAAGAACATCTATCCTTTCAAAAAGATTATTCTGGCATAGAAACTTCCAAACTATGTCGTCCCTCCCATAATTAACAAGTATTATGGGAAAGAAAACCCTGAGGAGCACTTGAGCAAATATTATGACCGAATGGACCTGATCAATGCTCCGGATGCCTATAGATGTAGATATTTCTCTAGCACTTTGGGTGGAATGGCAAAAAACTGGTGCCTCTGGCTCCCTCCAACTTCAATCAAAGATTTTGAGCAGCTATCTAGAATGTTCATGAAACACTTCCTAGGATCTCGGTCGACCAGGCTACGTTAGCCGGAATTTGCACAACATCGTCCAGAGGTCAGACGAGTCACTAATAGATTACCTTGAAAGGTTTAATGAAGCATGCATTAGCATCACCAACTTGGATTTTGGAACGGCACAAGAAGCTCTCATTAGAGGAACCCAAAATAAGGGGCTCAAGCAAGAATTAATAGTCCGAAGGCTAGCACAAAACACCCAGATGATTGGGATGGCATAAAACCTAATCAAAGTTGATGAAATTACTCAGTCAAATAAAAGAAGCTCAGATGATAGGGATTACTCTAGATGGAATGACAAACGAAGCAAGAAAAACAAAAGTAGTGGTAGTAGAAGCTCCAGCAGGTACAACCGATATGAAGATGATAGACCAAAATTAAATACTTCCTTAATTAAAATTCTGGTGGCCATTAAAACGGGCTGAAAAGAAAAAGTATGAGATTCCTGAATGTCATAGAAGGGAAGACACTTGGAAGGAACCATGACAAATATTACGAGTTCCACAAAACCAAATGGCACCATACAGATGATTGTAGGGTGGCCAAAGAAGTTCACGCCCTTAACAAGGCTAGCAAATTTAGACAGCTCATGAAAGGCGTGACCAAAAACCTAGAAGGAAAAAAAGATGATTCAAACAAATCTAGAGAGAAACCAGTTGAGAAGTGAAGGGCCGTCAAGGAAAAGAAGGTATTGGTAATAAAAGGGGGCTCAGATAAAGAACCACCTCGAAAGAAAACCAAGCGCCATGCTAATTAGTCACATGAAATAAGGGACAATTCGGAAGCCAATAGAGCCTATAGGAAAACCACAATGGTGACAAAACCACACACCGATCCGCTTATAATCGAGGCGGTTGTAGAAGGATACAAAGTGTACCGAGTGCTTGTAAACACTGGAAGATCGATAAACCTAATATTTAATAGAAGGATCTAGCCGGGTTACACCACTCTCTCAAACCTAAGCGGACACTCCACTGTGTCTCTAGGGGAAGTGAGACTAGAAGTAGAAATTGGCGATAAAGAACATGTCTATAGAGCAGAAGTTGACTTCACCATAGCTAAAATTTTAGTCAGCTTCAACATTATTTTGGAACGCCCTTTCCTTTGTAAATTATTTTCCTCGATATCTCCTATTTACTTGGTATTAAAAATACCAACAAAAAAAGGGGATGGCAATAGCAATTGGAAACCCTTCCATAGTGCATGCAACATATGTGGCTGCCCTCAGAAAAGGAGAACTGGATGGAAGTAAAGAAAATAAAAATTACAGCGAGGACTAAGACAGCTTGAGTTCGGATGAAGATAGCCAGGTAGCAGAACCAATTGGTAAGCAAGAAATACTTATGGTGGCCCCGGGTAAAGCGTTAAAAGTGGCTAAAAACATATCAGTGGAAACCAAGGCAAACATCAATTCTGTTCTCATAGGCCAAGCATACTCATTTTCTTAGTCTCATGATGATATGCTTGGGGTTCAACCAGAGATAATTTAGCACAGTCTTAACCTTGACCCGGAAGCGGATCCAATAGTCTAAAAGAAAAGAAAGCATGCTCCAGAAAGATAGAAAATAATATAAGAAGAAATTGACGAGTTATTAAAGGCAAAACATATTCAAGAAGTGCATTATCCTAATTGGCTGGCAAACATTGTTTTGGTTAAGAAATCGAATGGTAATTACCGGATGTGTGTAGACTTCACCGACTTGAACAATGCCACTCCAAAGGATAGTTACCCTCTTCCGAGCATAGACCAATTAGTAGACTCCACAGCCGGCTTTGCCATCTACTCATTCTTTAATGCAAAAGTCGGATACCATCAAATACCCATGGACCCAACGGATAAAGAAAAAACTTCCTTAATAACTCATAAGGCAATGTATTGCTATACGGTAATTTTGTTTGGGCTTAAAAATGCCATAGCCACATACCAAAGATTGAAGAACAAAATGTTCAAAGATATGATTAGGGAAACTATAGAAATCTATGTGGATGACATGATCGTCAAAAGCAAGAATGAGGAGTCACAAGCAGATGAATTGGAAAAAGTTTTTAAAGTGTTGCAAGCCTACCTACTCAAACTCAACCCGAAGAAGTTTGTATTTGGGGAAAAGAGCGGAAAGTTCCTTGGATTTATAATATCAGAGAGAGGAATTAAAGCAAATCCTGAAAAGATTAAAGCAATAATCTGGATGGAACCACCTCAGATCCTAAATAAAGTAAAATGCCTTAATGTTAGAATTAATGCCTTGGGACGGGTCATCTCTTATTCAGCTAAGAGATGCATGCCCTTCTATAAAGCAATCAAGAAAGATAGAGACTTCAAGTGGGCCAAGGTTTACCAAGAGGCTTTCAACAAAATAAAATACTTCTTGGCCAAACCTCCACTCATAAGCCACCCTAATGATGGGTAAACATTGTTTATATACTTAGCCACGACAGATGAGGTGGTAGGAACCGTCCTGATAAGAGAAGATGACCAAAGGCAGCATCCAATTTACTACACTAGTAAAGTATTAAGGAATCCTGAACTTAGGTACCCTAAGAATGAAAAGCTAGCCCTAGTGCTAATTCACTCAGCGAGCCGGCTAAGACCATACTTTTAACCTTACACAATAGGCGTGAGTGTTGGAAACAATGATCTGGAACAATAAATAACCCGGATCATGTTTGAAGAAACAAAACACTTAAGTACAAAAAGACCTAAGTCATTACATCCGGACAAGTAAACAAAGACACTCAAGTCCAAAATAATTGTATCCGGACATATAACCAAAACATCCAAAGTCCAAGACAGTTATTGAAGTGAAGACAATTACCTAAGCATGAAATGAAAGCATCCAGTTATAGTTTGGAAAGGAAACAAACTGCTGACTCCTAGTACAACAACATTTGGAAGAAGACTGATTGAACAGAATCCGGATATCAAGAGAAAGGATTATCCAGAAGACACTGTAATAAAGACACAATAGAAAAGTTTTGAAATAACTTTTCCCTCCATCCTTTTGCCTTTCAGTCAAGGATCCTTTCCCCATAAGCAAGACAAAAGGCAACTAGCATACTTTTCAAAAAAGGACAGAAGGACTGATATAGGAAAGAAAATAAGGTAACAACCTTTTTCACATAGACCAATAAGAAGGGCGCGTGATACACACATTCCTAACTACTAGTGTAAAAGTTAGTGAATCACTAAAATATAAGGAAAACGATCTCTAACAACTTTTCAGCCTCAATCCCAAGGATTCAAATGGGTCAAAATCTCTGTCTAATGGATTGAATAATGATTCTAGAAGTGCCACATATTACCTTATCAAGGGTGAAGATTTATTTCAAGTTCAACAGCCTACAACGGCTACATTTATGATAGAAGCCTATAAAAGGGAAACTGCATAAGTTGAGAAGGCGCTAGTTGATTTTGAGAAAGCATACATAAGCGAATTTGCCAAAAAGCAATCAGTTACTTAATCCCTCCAAGAACCAAACCATTCAAAATTTGTTTCTAAGGATTCCCAAGTGAAGTTATAAACTTGAGGAAGTCCAAAAAACCTTTGAGAAAACCAAAGTGTAAAAGATCTCCTACTTGGGTGAGTAGTATAGCTTAAAGTTGGTGCTTTGAGTGGAATCTCCCTATAGGACTTAATTTAGGTTTGAGTAGAAATCTAAGTGGTATACCCTGCTAAAGACAAAAGGACTTAGCTAGGAGTTAGTGCTCCTAGTGGTATATCCTACATCCAGAAGAGGCACTATCGGAGATAAATTGTAAGGCTTGATTCCTACCAGTTGGAAAGGAATCCACTAGTGGAAAAGCTCAGAGGAAGGAAACTCTGGGGACTGGAGTAGGCGGGGTCAAACTAGGATAAAATCCTTGTGTTTGATTTTCTAACTCTTTACTTATTTGCATCATATTTTATATCTGCCTCATCCGGATCCATTATATCCGGGAGATAATCGACACGCTACACAAAGAATTTTTTCATTTTGTAAATTCTGCGAAAAAGGGTCAATCACCCCCCTCTGACCTTATTAAGATCCTTACAGGGACCAACAGTGGGAACTAGCTGTCCTCTAAAGAAGGTGCTATAGAGGCCAGATACATCAGACGTCTCACCGAGTGGTCAATCCAATTGGGAGAATTTGATATAAGATTCGAAGCTAGGACTGCCTTAAAAGCTCAAGTTTTGGTGAATTTTATAGTGGAATTTGCAGGACTCGACCCTTATAGACCGGAACAATCAAAGACATGGACCATCTATGTGGATGGATCTTCATGCACAGAAGGAGTCGGTATTGGAGTTTACATTCTAGGACCTGAAAGAATCAAACTATCATACACTATTAAGTTGGCATTCCCATCTATTAACAACGCAGCAGAGTACGAGGCGGTCATCAAGGGTTAAAAGCTAGCCATTGAGATAGCACCGGACGTGGTCGTGATTAAAAGTAACTCTAAGCTAGTTTCAAACCAGATCAATAATACCTACGGAACAAAATAAGCCAGCATGATCAAATATCTAATGAAGGTAGGAACCTTGCTAGAAAGGGGTGAGCAAATTTTGGTTCGGTCCAAAAATTAGATCGAATTGACCCGAACCAAAACCTAAATTAGTAAAAACATAAGAACCAAAACCGAACCGAATATAGTTTAGTTTGATGTAAATCGAATTGATTATAATTCGGTTTGGATTTGATTCGGTTCGATTATAACCGAGTTGCTCAAACTAGATCTATAATTTATAAAATAATTTGTAATTTATTTTTTCGTTCTAGGGCTATATGAGAGAGACTTAAAGTAATTTCATCTTAATATGTTAAATTTGATATTTTCTAAACTTTGTTATTATTGTTTACTAATTAGTGTATTGCATATCGTCATTATTTATTAAAATATTAGATATAATATAAATATATTAAAATATAATATTTATTAATTTATTCGGTTCGAATCGGTTTTGTTTCAGTTTTTGTTGCAAAATCCAAAATCGAACCAAAACCCGAATTTTAAGAATTTTAAAAACTGAACCGAGATAAATTTGGTTTAGTTTAGTTCGATTATTTTTATTCAATTTCGATTGGGGTTTCGGTTCTAGTTCGGTTCTGCACACCCCTATTGCTAGATAAATTAAAAGTAAAAGGCACCAAATGGAAGATTGAATATATCTCCCGATCACAAAACTAGATCACAGACGAATTAGCTAAGAAGGCTGCAGGGAAGGACTCATGGAAGGAGCAAAGTTGCCCTTACAAAGTCTTGACCCATACTACATCTGAAGAACAAGGTGAGAGCCTTTGGATTCAAAAGAAATCACTCAGTTGTATGCAACAAATTTACAACTACCTGGCTTGTGATAAGCTCCCAGAAGGTAAAATTGAGGCGGAGAAAGTCAAGAGGAAGTCCATGTTGTTCGCCTTGATTGGCGATGAGTTATACAAGAAATCCTACTCAAGCGTATGGCTTAAATGTATCACTTCAGAGTAAGGAAAGTTGATTTTAGAAGAAATTCACGAGGGGGATTATGGATTCCACTAAGCAGCCGATATATTACTTAGAAGAATCACTCTAGCCGGTTACTACTGGGAAACGGTCAAAGCAGACACTGAAGCCTATGTTAAAGCTTGCCTTCAGTGCTAAATACATGCCAGAAAAACACATATTCCCAAGGGATACCAGAAGCCTATCATGACCACGTGACCATTCGCTACTTGGGGAATCGACATCATGGGCCTAATGCTAGAAGTAACCAGGCAGAGAAAATGGATACTTGTAGCAATCGACCACTTTTCAAAGTGGGTCGAGGTGGAAGCACTTAGTTCGGTCACCGCTGACCGAGTCATTGATTTTGTATGGAGAAACATTATCATTCGGTTTGGGGTACCAAAAAAGATCGTAGCTGACAACGGTTTGTAATTTAGATCAGATAAATTCAAAGATTTTTGCAAACATTGGAAAATTGAAAATCATTTCTCCTCGGTAGCACACCCAAAAACCAATGGCCAAACCGAAGTAACCAACAGAACCCTTAGTGAAGGGTTAGAAAAGCAAGTCCTCGATAGAAAAGGAAAATGGACGGATGAATTAATTAGAGTATTGTGGTCTTACAGAACCACCCCCTACAAAACAACGGGAGAAACCCCTTACTCTCTAGTATATGGAGTTGAGGCGGTCATCTCGGTTGAAATTGGAGCCCTATCAAACTGGGTGGTGTACTATATAGAGGAAGACAATAACATCAACATGCAATACCATCTGGACAACCTAGATGAAAGAATAGAGGGAGTATGGATCCTCATGGCGGCATACAAGGCAAAAATCGCAAGGTATCATGATCACCGAGTCAGAGAAGTCCACCTAAAAGAAGGAGACCTAGTTCTCAAAAATTCAGTTACGTCACAAGCCAAAGAAGGTAAAGGGTAAATGGGCGCCAATTAGGGAGGCCCCTATAAAATCCTCAAAGTAATTGGACCGGCTACATACAAGTTAGGGACTAGGAAAGGCGAAGAGCTTCCTCGTACGTGGAACATTGGTAATCTTAGGCCCTATTACATAGACACTTAGGGATCCTAGCAGCCGTACTCTTTTTCCTTAAGGATTTTTCCCACTAGGTTTTCCCTCAAGGGAGTTTTTTAATGAGACGGCTCCCCTGAAGTAGTTATCCGGATGCATAGAATTCCTGGACTTGTATTCAAATTACTATTAATAAAAGCATTCTTTTATTCATTTATGAGCCTCAAAAAGTACTAATCACACTTTACGGCACACACCCGGCAAATCATAAGACCGACTTAAATAAAATATTTCACACAAAATACTTAGTTAAAACCAAGAAAAACTATTTTCAGGCAACAACAACCCTTCAAAATAAATATCCGGCACAAATATAAGACCGAAAGAAACTCTACGTAGTAACATTAATAGTAGTGTAGTTAATATTGCTAAACGACTGGTTGTTTAACAAAGGTTAGATGTGAATAGTGAATACCGGTTGGCCCAAGCACAACCTATAAAAAATAATTGGCCATTGAAAACCCTAAGCTCTATCTCTGTGGATTAAAGTAAACCTTAGCTTTCTTCTTCCAGCGCCTCTTGTGTCTTCCATTTGCTCCGCCACTCTTAAGCTCTCTACCAGAAGCCATGGCGCAGGCGTAGTAGATACTCCGGCAAGGGCACTATCTCAGAAAGAGCTTGAAATTCAAATGATGTTAGCTGCCGAAGTCCACCTCGACACCAAGAATTGCGATTTCCAAATGGAACGCTACGTTTAGTTGGTTTATTGGTTTACAACCCCTCTTTACGCTACATTTTACAGATGGATCGCGTTGATTAGAAAAAGACAAAATTGCCCTTTTCTACACTACATTTTACAACCTTATAAGGGATAAGGCATTTTGGGGTCATTATATATAGTTGCTTTTTATATAGCATACATATTCATATGGGACTAGGGTGACTTTGTCTTTTTTATCTACATGTCACTGTAATCACTAAATTAAATTTCACTTTACTAATTCAATGTTGATGAAGAGTAAAGTATCCTTTAACTTTGCATAAAAATAAAGTCATCATAACATTTACCATTCATTTGATTTCTCATTGATACAGAATATGCATAACGTTAATAAAAATCTTACAACATATAAACCTAAAAGCCAACAAATTGCATAATAAAACTTACAAAAGGACTAAATATGTGATGATTGCATAGTATAAAGGTAAAAGAATAACAAAATCATAACACATGTAAAATAGGTAATATATATGCCACTAAAATCAACTGACAAATGAATTATAATACATACAAAAAAAATATCTTCACGTGGCAAATTCGGAGATATTATTATGTGGGGTCCAAATATTGATATACAAATAAAATTAAATTGTGCACTTTGGTCTATGAGTTTTCATTCTTTGAAAATACTCCCTCTATATTTTTTTACTTATCTTCTTAAAAGTTTCACGCTTCGTAATAAACTCATTTATTAAGGATATGAAAATATTAGTTTAGCCTCGTATCTCAAATTAATGCCTTAATTTTTCAACCCAAGTGCAATTAATACTTAGTTGAAAGAATAATAAAAAAAGTACCTAGAAAAGTGTAGTAATAAGTATTTTGGTAATCCAATTTTAGCTAAAATACCTATTTTAAAAAGATGAAGGGAGTAAAATATAATTTGATCAAATTTAATTTTAGTTTCAATCCCTTACTAAAAAGAGGTTGAATTGGAGAGTGAGGTCCGTGGACCCCACCCCTTTTTATGCTCATTCTCCACTGCCTTCGTTCCTGTAAAGAAAACCTATTGTGACACATGAACTTTAAAGTATTACAAATTTAGACATATTTGTTAAAAAGTGTGTTAAATGTAGATTTAACGCACTCGGTTATATCATATAAACAAAAAACTTATTATACTCCTCCTATATTTTTTTACTTGTTTTTCTATAAGTTTCACGCTTCTTAATAAATTAATTAATTAATAGTATGAAAATACTAGTTTACCATTATAATTTAACTAATGCTTTAATTTTTCAATCAATGATAACTAATTGTATAGGGGTAGAATTGAAAAAATAATAATAAAATATTTTAAAAAATATAAATGACAATTACTTTGGCAAATTAGTTTTAGAGTAAAAGACTATTTTAGAAAAATGAATGGAGTATATGTGTATAAAAATATCTACCAATATAACTGTTAAATTGCTTACGTGGCACAATTTGATTGGTTAGATTTGATGATGAATTTTATGTCTCGTAGTGTTGTCTAAAATGGATGTTTACCATACAAATACAATTACTAATACTGCAAAAAATTCCAACTATAGTAATTAAAAAAACAAATAATTCTAGTGGACACAACCACTTCAAATTAACTTCCTTTTATCTCTCTTAATTTTGCTTCTCCTCTCTCACGACATGTCTAATTATACACCATCTTTTTTCACTTCAAACTCTATAAATTGAAGTTGCTACATTGTTTATTCTCTATTATAAATTAGTTCATCCCCGTCCAACACCATATTCAACAATATCTAATGTAGGGGAGAGCAAGAAACATAAAGAACCGAATCGAACCTAAGAACCGAATCGAATTGAACCTAACTAGACCGGACCTAACTGATTAGGTTCGGTACTTGGTTCTAATATTTTTCTTATTTGGTATTCAGTTTGGTTCTCGATTTTGAGAAAAAAAATCAAGAGAACCGAGAACCGAACCTAATTAGGATTATATATAAATATATGCAAAAAAATTTAGGAAATCTCATATTAGAAGCGTAACTAATAGTGAACATTAGAATTTTTTATTTATGTTTTTTCAAGTATTAATATTATAAGTATTATATGAAAAAAATATAGAGAATTTCATTGGAATGTTATTATTAATTTTAATTGATTTATATTATTTGTTATATTTTATAAAATACAAATAAACTCAGTAATTAAGTGTTGATTGAATTAGTTTTTGTTACTATATTTTACTATCAATATATCAATTTTGAGTTAGTAAGTTATCAAATTTCATAATAAGTAATTCAAATAATAATTACATCTTTAACATGAAAAGGAAAATTTGCTTCTATACTAAACCAAACCGAACCAAATCTAAATATTCGGTCCGGACTGAACCGAATTTAATTAGGTTCGATATTAGGTCCCTAATTTTTTTGCTATTCAGTTTTTGGTTTATTTGGTTCGGTTCGGTTCTTGGACAGAACCGACCAATGCTCTCCCCTAATCTAATGAGTGTAGTTGAGTGGAAAAGACTCATCCATCTTTAATCAAATGTCTTCAATTAATTTTGAGCAAGTTGTCCCGCCTTATAAGGTGTTTATGAATCAACGAGCTATTCCGACCTACAAAATAAAATATAAGAGATATGAGAAAATTGAGCTTGATATATCTGCTTACATTATTATGAAGAATTAACTTGAGGGAAAGATCACGATGAAATATTAGCTAAATATAAGTGTTGCAAAATTGGATTTGAATTCTCTAAAGTTGGGATGCGATAAAGTTGTACATTTCAGTCAATTTCAATTATCCATTGAGTTTTAATGGTTGAGATTGAGTTTTAGTGGTTTGTGGAGTCCGTAGTGCAAATAAATCTTAACCATCAAAATTCAGTGAATGATTCAAATTAACTGAAATATACAACTTTATCATTTTCCAGCTTTAGAGAATTCAAATCTAGGCAAAATTAAACATATCAAAAGGGATTTTCTCCCAATAGTTTCTCAATCATTGGGTTGCTTGCTGGACCTATAAACAGTGATAGGTCAGTCCATCTACTAGCTAGATGAGGCTTTGTCCTTATTGTCCAATCCCGCTCAAGTAGTAGTTTGATCTCATGAATAATAATATAATTAGCATTGACAGTAGTAGTATCCTTTGAAAGCACCTCCACCACATACTTGCTATCTAATTCAACGCACAAATGCCTCACCCCTAAGTCCCATGCCAACAACAAACCATCTAAAATACCCCACAACTCCTTGCTAGCTACCGAGTAGACACCAATATTCCTCGCATACCCCCTTCATCCGCCACCCATTCAAATCCCTCAACACACTACTAGACGATGCTTTGTAATCCGACCCTCTCGCACAAAATCGTCGGAATTGAGCTTTATCCAGCCCCCTAATGGCGGCTTCCACCCAACAAGATGCCATTCCCTTTCCACGGTTTGTCTCTGTTCCAAACTGCCTGCTCTACTACAAGCCGCAACTATCCCTAAAGCACGAACCAAAAAAGAGAAATTCCCGATATCATCCCCCTCAAAGACAAACATATTATGTCGCTTCCAAACCAACCAACAAACGACGCCAAACAATTGTCCCCAATTCTCCACCCCGAATCTTATCTTGTGCTACAAGTTATTACTCATCCAAACTAAAAAAATCCCTCTTTAAAAACTCTTCTAACCCGCCACTCCCCACAGTGCTTTCCCAAAGCCCTCTAACAATGCTACACTCTCAAAAGATATGAGATAAGCACTCTAAGGAACCACCACACCTACTACATTCAAGGTCGCTTGTAATATGGCGTCTTCCCCGTTCCTCATTAGTCAATAATCTACCCTTAAAGCATCGCCAAATGAAAGTTTTCATACCTTCAAGTCCTTGCCAATCCCAAACAACCTTCCAATCATTACCTAACACACCCCCCATGCTCCTCTAAGAGCTGATTATAGGCCGATTTAACCAAAAAATGCCAGTTGAAGTCCTGTTCCAATAGCACCTATCCTTACCACCCCCTCCAATAGGGAATCTGCAAGCCTTAATATTGTACAACACCGAGCAAGGAAGCTTTTGTTTAAAAACATCCTAACTCTATTCATCACTATCCCTTCTCATATCCCAAACCTTATGATTGAGCTCCTCAAGTGAAAGAGGACACATAGATAAGAGCCCCAGCGGTCCAAGAACCCACCCATGCATCTGACCAACACCCCACCTCATCTCCCTTCATCACACTCCATTTAGCCCTAAGCAAGACATCATCCCTAATATTGACCAACGCACGCCAAATTTTTTATACTTACTGCCCAGGCCGAACAACCGCAGCAGCGAAATTACTAAATCAATATTTTCCTAGAATCGTCCTCGCCCATAAGGAATAAGCCTTAGCCAATAACGTGAACCCCAGCTTCATGAGAAATGTGGGATTCATTAGCCTAGGCTTTCTCACTCCAAGACCACCATCATATAAAGGCCTACACACCTCATTACAATTGATGAGATGAATTTTCCTAGACTCGCCAGACCACCCCCCCACCCCCCCGCACAAAAAATGTCGCACAATCTCCTCAATACACCCACACACAGACTCTGATAACCAATTGGTTTACATCGTATAATAAGGAATCGAACATATAATCGATTTGACCAGAGTCAGTCGTCCTTCCAGAGACAAAGAGCAAGCATTATACTCATTTAAACGCGATGAAATTCTTTCAAGGATCCCTGTAAATTTATGACTCATCGACCTTCCCTCTATAAAGGGAATACCCAGATAAGAGCCAAGCGAATTAGATACTCAGCGATCTCATTTCCTGAGGCTCTAGTAACATTTGAGGAGAAAATGATACTAGACTTCCCCACACTCACCTTAGCACCCGAGAACTTACAGAAATAATGTAAGACCCGGCGTACATGAGCGATCTGACCAAAAGATGCCTCACTAAAGAGTAACATATCATCAGCGAAAAAACAAGTGCGTTAAGGCCGGTCCATTATGGCTCAAAGAAATCGGGCTCCACAATCCCTCTTCCATTGACCGCATAATCTCGTGAGCAAGACGCTCCATACAGAGAACGAAAAGGTAAGGTGACATGAGGTCACCCTGCCGAACCCCTCTACTCATAAAGAAAATATCAGTAAGAGCTCCCGAGGAACTATACAAGCAATTCATAATCACTCTAATAAGACGCTCAGTTATACCAATGTCTTCTAAAGTGTCTTTTATAAAGCTCCACTCCAATCGATCATACTCCTTTTCCAAATCGATCTTCATAGCCATCCACCCCATGTGACCCTTCTTGATCCTCATAGAGTGCATAACCTCCTGGGTAATCAAGATATTATCAGTAATATGCCTCAATGGGACAAAACTTGACTGATAAGGAAGGACAATTTTTTGCACAACCATCTTGAGTCTGTTATGCAAAAAATTGTCCTTCCTTATCAGTCAAGTTACTCATTCAAACGCTATGAAATTCTGTCAAGGAGCCCTGTAAGTTTACCACTCACCGACCTTCCCTGTGTAAAGGGAATACCGAGATAAGAGCCAAGCAAATTAGATAATCGAAAACCGATTCTACTAGCGATCTCATTTCATGAGGCTCTAGTAACATTTGAAGAGAAAACGATACTAGACTTCCCCACACTCACCTTAGCACCTAAGAACTTACAGAAATAATCCAAGACCCAGCGTACATGGATGCAATTTTAGCATCAATAATATATATATTCTATACAACTAAACAATATATTAATTTCATTGGTGAAAGTTGAATGATTTTATGAAGGTGAGGAATCTAATTAGAAGTAGTGCAAGCTCCATTTATAACGTAAGCAAATCATCATTAATTCAATAATTTCATGACAATTATTTCGGCGGAGGGATTCAAATTTGTTGTCTTCAATTGTGTGTTCCTTTTTATGTCCCCCATTCAGATTTTACCATGTGTTAGACACGTATAAGAGCGAAACAAAAAAATATGAAAGGAATTTGAAAATAAAAAATTAAGTAGGAAAATCTAACACGGGCAAAATCTAAATAGGGGACATGGAAGGGAACACACAATTGGGGGGCTTTTATAGGGTGGACCGGGGTCCATTTAGGACCAAACAATCCAAAGGCTGATATTTAATGGAGACTTAATTAAACATTTTCTCTTTTCAATTAAATATCTTTCTATTAATTCTCACCTGTTGATTGTAAAAGGACCTAAAAGAACCTGATGATTTTAATCCTGAATGGAGTATATGTGTATAACAATATGTACCAATACAATTGCTAAATTGCTTACATGGCACAATTTGATTGGTTAGATTTGACGATGAATTTTGCCTCGTACCACGAATATTCCAAATTTTCGCCATCTAAAATTGATGTTTACCATACAAATACAATTACTAATACTGCAAAAAGATTTCAACTACCTATGAGAGATAAATAATTCCATCCATAAAATAATTAAGCAAAAAAAAAATAATGCTAGCTCACAGATCCACTTCAAATTTACTTCCTTTTATTTCTCTTAATTTTGCTTCCTATACACACCATCATTTTTCACTTTAAACTCTATAAATTGAAGTTGCTATAGTGTTTATTCTCCAACCATTTAATTCAAATATTCACGTTAAAATAAAAAATTTATTAATTTATTCCCTTTTACCTAACTAAAAAAACAAATAAACAATTAAATTAAAATTAAAAGAGAAAAGAAAAGAAAAGACAAAAAGTAAAAAATAATATTAAAAAAAGTTTGAACTTGCTGTAAATTGGGACATATATCATATTTGGAAAGCATGATATTTGGAGTATCTATTGGAAAACAATTACAAAATTAAATAAATATAAATATATATTTCATCCTTATTTTCCTCTCTCAGATGTGGGAGTGCCAAGCTAGTTAGAAGTGTCCGCCTTATAGAGTTATTCCACATCTACTTAATTGATATGATCACCTAATAGAGTTTCAAGTCCTCACCTTCATCAAAAGATACACGTAATCAATAGAATAATATGGAAATATAATGCGATTATAAACAAGTTAGAGAAAAGTAAATACCGATAAGCTGAATCATGTTAAACAACACTGTCCTTAAAGGATATTTATTGTTCCTCTCAAAATTAAACAGCTTCTTAAAAAATCTTAACTTATTTCCAATTTGAAAACGTAAAAATGATGCTTTGAAAGAAATTAAATAGTAAGCCAAAAAATAAGAGCTCATAAAATATTACTTTAAAAATCTTAACTGATAAGTTTAAAACAAAAATAATTATACAGAACATATTAAAATAATATCTGTTATATTACATAGTAAAGCAATAATGTATATAAAACAATAGATTTAACATAAAATAATTTAATAATATATTCTAACACAATGTACTGCCTAAAATGAGTCCAATTATTTACCGCCTAAAATGAAAGTTATCAATACTCTTTAAGTACTTACCAAACAGAGTATGAGATTCCAAACTACCAACAGAGACATATATTGTCGTACAAAAAATTAGAATTAAATAAAGTAAAGCCAAATGGCAAGCTGACACTTCCCACTTCAAATTAACTTACTTTTATTCTCTGGAATTTGCAACAGTTTCTATAATTTGCCATTTGCAACTGAAAATAGTGGTATGCAATTTATTCTAATAGTTATAAAAGGCAATTCAATAATAATTTTATAAAAAATAATGTAACCACGTAATACACCATCCATAAATTATTTAAATTTTAAATACACTTTTACTCCTAAATTATAGAATACAAAAATAATTAAAGTAATAACATTTAACTATTCTATTCCAAATTTTGACTTCAAGAAGTTGACAAACTGCTACATAATACAAAAAAAAATTACTAAGGGAAAAGACATTTTTATAGGGTATACATATATTCATTTGAGACTAGGGTGACTTTGTCTTTTCATTTATATTTACATCGTTCGTATAATTACTGGATTAAATTTCACCGTATTGATGATTACAAAAGACGAAATTAACATAACATTCACCATTCATTTGATTTCTCATTGCTACAAAATATGCATAAAGTTAATAAGAATCTTACAATACATAAACCCTAAAACCCAACAAATTTGTGATGATTGCATAGTACCGTGGTAAAAGAATAACAAAATTTGAACACATAGAAAAATGGGAAATATATATGCCCAAAAAATCAAGTGACAATTGAATCATAACAAATAAAAAAAATATCCTCACGTGTCATTCATATAGTGATGAATTCAAAGATATAATTATATGGGGTCAAAATATTGATATGCAAATAAAATTAATATGTGCACTTTCATTTACGAGTTTCATGCTTTGAAAATAGAATAATATTTATCAAATTTAATTACCTTATGAATCTAAACTTCGGTTTCAACCTTTCATAGAAAGAGGTTCAATTAGGTTTTCAAATTCTTGTTTTGATGGTTAAAAATTAAAAAAAATAATTAAATTTAGAAAAAGAAGATGATAAGTCATTTGAATACTTGTATCAAATAATTCAGTGTGTTACCTTAAATTCTTTAATACAATTATTTGATTAAGAGTGTGTAGTGTCCAACCATAATTTGTAATGGTATCTGTATATTTAATAATGGGAAATAGTTAAAAAATATACATGTCTCATTAAAATATTTATAAAATTTATTATTAAGTTAAATTAATTATATATGTGCAAAAAACTATAAACAATTTACAAATAACAAAAACATGAGAAAATATTTACATAAATATGGTACGGTATTTATCCGGTAAATATCTAGTATTCTCTAGTAATTATCTAGTAGTTATCTAGTAAATATTGTTATGAAAGTGTCATATATTATATATATATTAGGTGTCATTAGATTCATAAAAAACTGTTAAAATTAAGACATACTAAACGAATAACTAGATATCTAATACTGATCTACTAGATAAATACTAGATGTCATATGATATGTTAATATTGTTATGAAATTGTCATATATTATATATATGTTAGATGTCATTAGATCCATAAAAAACTGTCAAAATTAACACATACTAGATAATAACTAGATATCTAACATTGATCTACTAGATAAATACTGCTCCCTCTATCTAGAAATTATTGCCTCTTTACCTATTTTATTAGTTCTCTTTTTAGTTGTCAATTTAGATTATCAATGCATTTTATACAATTTTTTCTCTAATTTGTCCTTGTATTAATTATGAGAGAGATTATGTATTATTAAAATTATAAGTGAATAATTAAGAATAAAGAGAATTTGGTAAATGATAAATTAGTCATTTTGGTTATGTAATAAATTTTTCATTGATTTTGATGATTCAGTTAAATGGACAATATTTTATATATGGAGGGGGTAATAGATACTAGATGTCATATATGTTATGTATGTTTTAGAAATTTATTTGAAGTTATAATAAACTAGATAACTATTAGATGATTACTAGACGATTACTAGATATTTACCAGGTAAATAATACACCGTATTTATGTAAATATTTTTCCCCTATTTTGTAAACTATCAAATTATTTTAGTTTTTTCTGGGATTTTAGTAAGAACCCCTTTAATAATAGATAATATATTATTAACTTTTAAAAGAGAGTGGGATCCCTGGACCCTAGACCTGTTCACGAGCCCGCATACCGGCTCGGCCCGAGCCTACTCAAATGGGTAGGGATTGGGCTCTCATTTTTCTCTAATTTCGGCCCGAGCTCGAGCCTGCTAAAGCCCAATGTTCTATGGACCGAGCTTGATTTTTATGTAAATACCCAAGCCCGGCCCGATGAATAATTATTATATATTAAATATTTATATAATACATTTAACAATTGTTTGGATTTTTATATTTTAACCTATTGAATTTGTACAATAATGCTATGTATTTATTAAATTATTCAAGTAGAGAATGTAATTATATATAAGATTTAGACATTTTTGTATAAAATTGTCTTTTTTTACTCTTCTAGTATACTAAAAAAATTATAAGAAATCTATTTATGGGCTTTAGGTCGGGCTTGGGAATGACCTCTAATGCCCGACCCGAGCCCAAAATTTTAAAGTGTAGTCTAGAAAGGTCTTGGATTGATGTTTTTAGTCAAAAACTCGATTAGGCCCCCCCCCCCCCCCCCCCCCAAGTTCGCCGGACGAACAAGTCTACGGTGGATTTCACCCCTTTGTATGTCTATTCGCCAATGGATTCATATAAAGAAAACATATTCTAACACATCAAACATGTGTTGATGAAATTCAAAGTGTCACAAATTTAGACACACATGTCAAAAAGTGTGTTAAATGTTGATTAAAGCACCCAGTGATATCATATAAACAAAAGGTTCTAATATACTCCTCCCGTATTTTTATTTGTTTTCTTATAAGTTTCACGCTTCTTAATAAATCAATTGATTAATAGTATAAAAATACTAATTTACCGTTATAATTAAATTAATGCTTTAATTTTCCAGCCAATGATAACTAACTGTATAAGGGTAGAATTGAAAAAATAAAAAATATATATTTAAAAAAATATAAATGACAATAATTTTGTCAAATCAATTTTAGAGTAAAAAACTGTTTTAGAAACATGAATGGAGTATATGTGTATAAAAATATCTACCAATATAATAATTAAATTGCTTAAGCGTTACAATTTGATTGGTTAGATTTGACCATGAATTTTATGTCTGGTAGTATTAATATTCCAGATGTTCACTGGCTAAAATGGATGTTTACCATACAAATACAATTACCAATACTACAAAAAGATTTCAACTACAATAATTAAACAAAAAAACAAATAATGCTAGCTGGCGCATCCACTTAAAATTATCTTCCTTTTATCTCTCTTAATTTTGTTTCTCCTCTCTCACGACATCTCCAATTCTACACCATCATTTTTCTCTTCAAACTCTATAAATTGAAGTTGCTACAGTGCTTATTCTTCAACCCTTCACTTCAAATATCAACTTCAAAATAAAAACATCATTAATTTATTCCAAATTAAATGTTTTCCTTTTCATTTAGTCCAATATCATCATAAACCTATCCCAAATTAGTTCATCCTTGTCCAAAACCATATTCAACAATATCTAATGAGTGTAGTTGAGTGGAAAAGACTCATTCATCTTTAATCAAATATCTTGAATTAATTTTGAGCGAGTTGTCCCACCTTATAAGGTGTTTATGAATCAAAGAGCTATTCCGACCTGCAAAAAAAGATGTAAGAGATAGGAGAAAATTGAGCTTATATATCTACCTACATTATTATGAAAGAATTGACTTGAGGGAAAGATCACGACAAAATATTAGCTAAATATAAGTGTTGCAAAATTGGATTTGGATTCTCTGAAGTTGTGATGCGATAAAGTTGTACATGTCAGATTCATTGAGAATCATTTAATATAGGATAATGGGACTCTACATATCTAACCTACAATGCTCATAGCTGGTAAATGTCATCTAATTTTTTTTTTTGTTTGAAATTTGCGACGAGATTTACTTAGAGCTAAAGTTACGTACACAGAAACTCGTCACAGTTAGAAGAGCTAGGAAGATGGTTAGTATGGCTGGTATTTTATGGTTAGAATATTCACCAGCTAAAAATAATGATTTTACTATATAAATTAGAGAGAGCATATACTTGTTGAAAGTGTAGTGATTAAGGAATTTCTCTTCTTTGTATATTCACAATCTGTATCATACATGAAAATCAAATTCTGCATTTGATATTCTCATTTATGCTATAATTAATCTTGTAAATTCACATATGAGTTGCAATTTGTTATTCTATTTGATGTTTGGGTACTTGGTTTTGGGTTTCATTGGTTATTGAGATATTGGGATTTGGATGAAATCAAGTGGTTGTTTCGAAGTTTGGATGTTGATATCAGCTTGTCTCTAACAAAGTTTTAAACAGTCTATAAAGAGATTGTAGACGGAGGCCTTGAGGTAAATCAGATACTTTGGGGAATGGCTTATGTTATAGTTACCATATCTCTCGCATTGTATTTGCACTTTCTGGGCAGAAGTAGAGTAATTCTTTTTAAACTAACTGTTTTTTTCCTACATTATGAAGCAATGAGATCTCTTTATGATAGAGATGTTTTATATGTATATCCTCATACCCTACTTTTGATTATTAGTTTGCATTAATTGTAGACCACGTTGTGCAAGTACAAATTGTTTCCGCCCCAAATTTTAAAGAATGACTTTTTAAGTTTCCATTTGGTTATAACCATATAATATGGAATTTTAATATTAAGTGGATTATGACAGAATGTATTTGGTCTGTTGAAAATTGGGTGGAGTTGCAATGGGTATCAATAATTCCATATTCGTATGATTTTCAGGCTTTGGGCACTGCTAAAATGGTGGCTTAATTGGTGTTAGGAAATCCTAGGACTGTTAATGATGCACCATTTGTTGTTCAAGGTTGATGTTGATGATACAACATGGCCTAATCAACAAAAACAGTGGAAAATACTATTGCTGAACAAGCAGTTGATTCTCAGGCATCCTCAAGATTGAATACTCTGTAAAACACTCTGTCATTTGTTGTATTCTTTGTTTAATTTACTTTGAGACCTTTTATTTGTATTATGCGACTTCTTTATAACCACAATACTAATCTTTGTTCGATATATGTCTGTAGCTAGAAATTTTTGTCGGTCCCAGAATTATGTTACTTCAAATCGTTTGATTACTTTTGTATATAGTTAGCCTAATTCAATAAATATTCATTATTCTTTCTCAAAAACAATGGAAATTTATTGTTGGCTTGGTTATGAATAACTTCTACTTGTGTTGTTTACTTATTCAAATTCAATGAATACCCATCTTTATTCTTTTCTTAATTTCTCATCTCATGTATTGTGTGATTGTGTTTAGGCCAAAGTTGTATAACAGTGAAGGTGTTGATTCTGGTTTGGTAAAATTTACTCTTTTTACATTAATTGTTGTATAATGTTGTACAGTCATAAACACTCACTAATGTTCACCTTGAAGTATAATAAACACTCACTAATTTTCTCCCTTAAGTACTTAGGAGCTTAATGATATGCTACTCTATTATAAAAATTTAGAATATAGAATATAGTTTTTCCTAGGTTATTGTTTCTATACATCAAGGGAACAATGTAGGAATTTAAAATTTCAAAATGGGTGTTAATATACCTTGTTGAAATTGACTCTTCAATACTTTAGTTTATTATCAGCTTCCTTCGATCCAAAGCTTTTTTATGTATCTATTTTATTTGAAATAATCTATATATTGTAGGATAATTAAAAAAATATAACCTATTATGGGGAAAATTTTCCCCACAAAATCCTCATCTTTTGTGGGGAGTTTGTGGCAAACATTTTCGCCACAAAAAGTAATCTCTTTTGTGGTAAAATATATTTTTGCCACAATAACTGATACTTTTGTGGTGAAATTTTTTTTCGCCACAAAACCTTTTAATGACTTTAAGAGACAATTTCTTGTAGTGGTCATCGGTTCCACTGTAAGTGTTTAATAACTATTATTAAAATAATTATTTTTAATTGTTTTAAAGATAAAAAAGGTGTATCTACAGACAAATAACAACCGCAAAAGAAAAACAAATCTTAATTAATTAAATTGAAATTTTTTGGGGGGTTAATAAATAATTGGCAAGCAATAAATGATTAATATATGCCTATTATAAATGTGAAAGATTTTTATATAACCTTAATATTACCTGGAATAATAGGTTGAGAAGTCACTATTGTACAAATATTATAGTAGTTTCATTTCTTTTTTCACATTTTATTTACAACTGAACGCAATGACTAGAGAATGAAGAGTCCTCACTTGCAAAAAAAAATTGATTTTCCAGCTAATTTTGTAATTAAAATTGATTAACACATGTTTTAATTCATTTTGTTCTTGCACAATATTATTTAGTCAACAGTTATTGGCCTGGGTTGTAATAGTACTTAATTATATTGATAAGGGACCCTCGGACGTGTACAATATTCTTTCCACAAGAGCATTCCAAATAGTATGGATTCTCTGAACAGTCATAGATTGGGGATTCAAAACTGTTGTGTTCAATTGTGTGACTTTTTTATGTCCCTCATTTAGATTTTATTATGTATTAGATTTTTTACTTAATTTTTATTTTCAGATTTTCTTTCTTATTTTTTTATTTCTCTTTCTCACATATCTAATATATGACAAAATCTGAATAAAGAACATGAAAAGAAATACACAGTTAAAATGTCAACAACTTTTTACTATATATATGGTTATCAAGTGGGTTTATTTTTACACCTCTTGATTGACAATAATACTCTTATTTTTGTTGTCCTTCTTCAAGTCATTTTTAATCTCTATTATGGATAAGGTACCGTATTTCTGTTCATGATCCAATTTATCGATTAAAGAAGATATTTAATTTTGGGAGAAATTACAAATATTTTTTAAGGATAGTGTCGTTCGACATGAATCAGTTTATTGGTGTTTACTTTCCTTTAACTTGTTTATAATCGCATTATATTTCTATGTTTTTCTATAGATTACGTGTATCTTTTGATGAAAGTGAGGACTAAAAACTCTATTAGGTGATCATATCAACTAAGTGGATGTGGAATAGCTCTATTAGGCGGACACTTCCAACTAGCTTGGCACTCCCACATCCGAGAGAGGAAAACAAGGATGAAATATATATTTATATTTATTTAATTTTGTAATTGTTTTCGGACAGATATTCCAAATGTCATGCTTTCCAAAGATGATATATGTCCCAATTTATAGCAACTTCAAACTTTTTTTAATATTATTTTTTTACTTTTTGTCTTTTTTTCTCTTCTTTTAATTTTAATTAGTTGTTTGTTTTTTTAGTTAGGTAAAAGGAATAAATTAATAAAAAATTTATTTTAACGTGAATACACTAGTATAAAAAAGGTCATTGTGGACGGTTATTTTAGGCCTATTCGGACGGTTTCAAACCGTCCGTAAAGGTCGCGACGCGAATGATCGGGCTTATTGCGGACGGTTTTGAACCGTCCGTAATAAGGATCATTGCGGACGGTTTTTTAAGAAGAACCGTTCGCAATACACCGACAAAATGACTCCTAAACATTAACTATTTAGGACGGTTCTTGTAAACAACCGTCTGAAATAACATGACTTTTTTGGCGATACACAACCTATTTCGGACGGTTCTTGTAAACAACCGTCCTAAATAACATGACTTTTTCACCGCAATGTTTTCCAATTCTGCATATTCACTGAACCAGTAGCAGCAGTTCCTGTAAACCCAATATAATACAATCGATTTCCAGTAAACCCAAAACTAAATAGCAGAACCAATATAAAAAAACAATAATCGATTATATTCCAAACTCAACTTCATATTTCTCCAAAAACAATATCGATCTCTCCAAAGAGAACACTTGAAAAGCGTAGCTACCTATGTACAATATGCCAAAATACTATCGATTTCCAAGCTTATTAGCTACCTATAAGAAATTTAAAACCTTAAGAAGCTAGGTAATAAACAAAATACGTATTCCAACTAACTACACTTAAAATTTAATAGACTTGCCAACATATGAGAAGCAAAAATGTCCAACACTTCATCTATCTCGCACTGTGTGTACGTAATGCTTCTTGCATAAGACTGCAAAAATATGGTAATAATTATTAATGTAAGATCACATATTCATTTTCCTATATGCATTATAATATCAAAAGTCACGTATATGCCAAAATTTTCATTCAAAAAATACGTATATGCCAAAATAAAAGTTCAATTCTAAATAAACTATATATAATTTAAGTATACCTCCGGCAAAGATTCTGCATCACCGTGATTCAGAAGTATATCATACACGAACCGCATAACATAATACCCGCACTCCACTAAGCTGGGTTGCTTTGCACACTACAAATACCAATTGTATTAAACAAAGTGACAAGTGCAATATTGCAATGTCTACCTTAACAAGAAAGTGGATAGCAATCTTACCAGTCCCTGGATATAGTTAAAGGTTGTTGCTCTGGCACTCATCAGCTTTGAACTTTCCTCATCCACACAGCACGACAACAATGCTCTACATATACAAATAAATCATTACTTTTAATATTAGGATAGATCAAAGTGTAAAAAACAAATTGTATGATGAAAGTAAAAATATGTAACTTATCCAAATATGGCTTAATAAGAAGATCTCGGTCTGGTTTCAAGCGCCAAAGAGGATCATATATGTACACCTCTCTCTTTCTCATACAAATGACCAACAGAGTCCAATGACCACTGTAGGATTATTATGTTGCAAATCGTTACAGTTTATAACGTAGTGTACCACTGACAACACAAGTGAAAAGGAATCAGTACCTTTCATTATATGGCAATAAAATTAATCTCTTAAATCTATTCTTTGATATAGTATGAGTTAGGTATAATGAGGAATCATCTTTGGTTTTGCTTGCCCACATTGCTTGAGATACCAAAGTTGGATTCACAAATCCAAAATTGTTCGCTTCCTTATAACCATATATCAGTGCACTGTAAAAATATACAACAAACCACTTAAAGTAAATTAAAGTCAATCAAAATGGCAAAGACAAATATATCAACCATATTTAAACACATTAAACTAAGTACAACAACCCGAGTATATAACTTACAGAAAATAGATCTCAATGATGTTTGATTCGATATTTTCTCCATCAAGAAACTCCTTTATAGCGGATGGGAAAATTGAAACACCTCCATCAGTGTTGCTAGCATGATTTAAAGCTTTATTGGTATCTGGAATGATAATTTATTCGAAATCATTCTTCGACTGCATCGCATCGCGCAATAATCCACATCTAAAAGTCAATCGCATTGCATTTTCGATATTGGGTTTATTGGCACTTGGATTTTTGGGAATGGGTTGCTTGGAAAATGGTTTTTTTGAATTTGGAATTTTGGATTTTGGATTTTGGGGAATTGGATTTTGGGAATTTGTTTTTTTGGGAATTGGATTTCTGGGATTGTTAAAGGAAGAAATCGTCTTCCCACCCTACATATATATTTTACTATAATTAATCACATATTGAGAATGCTAAATAAGACATATGCGCATATATAGTTTGAGTCACTCACCTCTTTAAGTATTACAAGATTCCATGGCCATTGAACAAAAGAAGCTGCCGCTCTCCCGATAGTATCAAAATCATCAGTTGGAAAAGGAAGGTTCTCCTTGGTGTACATCTGCTCAACCGAGTCTAAGCAAAGGCTCACATTTTCTGTCAAAATGGAAGTTCCGTGCATAACATGCATGTTAGGATAGATAACCCCATCCGCAACTTTCACTGTATTTCCATTAATACTTAAGAGTAAGTTGCATTTGGTGGGTCCCTATGAAATAACAAAATTATTTTTACAGTAATTGTTCAATATTTCAACCACATAGATGACAATGGTTGAGAATTGTTATAATATGGACATAATTATTTACCTTTAGGTCAGCAAGATGATCCACGCTTCTTGATTCACTGTCCCCTTTTGAAGCAGTGGAGACATCAACATTATTGGAATTCGTCGAACTTAGAATACCCATACTCTCTTTCAATGCTTTAAGTTCCTACAAGAAATGTCAATAAAGCATCATGTCAGTCAATGTTAATAAAAGAATTACAGAAACACCCGTAAATAATTTCAGTTTATTGTATACCTCATGAACTCCCTGAACTTCAGCTTTCACACCCTCTTTCATACGCTGCTCGATGATCTCTTCAATTTCAGCTATATCTAGTACATATCTATTTCGATACTTTGTTGAGCGTCCATACACTTTAGAATAGCCAATTTGAGATCTTATTCCATGTGTACGGCCTGGATGTTCTTTTTTTTAAGCACTTCATTAAGGAAAGAGTTAGTCCTAGTTGGGGTGAACTCACCACGCTTAGCCTTCTCTTGCAAATCCATCTACAAATTTGCATATATATATCGAAGAATAAAAACACTTGAACCCACAAAAGATAAATGTGATAATGAGAAACACTATTATTATTATTAACTCACAATTGCACTGTGCACGATTCTTGTTGCTTCATCGGGAATCACCCTATTTCCCTCTCGATCGGTTGTAGTTCTTCCAAGCACGGAGTATGCAGAACTTAGCTCGTGAGGAGTAGCAGTAGTATGATCTATGCCCATTAACTTCATATAATCACCTCGATTACCCCATAATACTTGATTTTTTCCATATGACCGAGAGCCCATGGTATGAGGAACACCCGTATCTTGTTTGTTGCTCTCCGCCGCCTTCCTGTTTTTCTCCTACATGTGTATATAACATTGTCAAATGTTAGTATAGCACAATTTAAAGTGTCTAGTTGTAAGTATTAATATTTAATTTACCAGTTGCTCTTTGCTAGTTTGATGTTTTACAAATGTATCCCCCTCCACCTTTGTACATCTACCCGTTTCATATGGTAGTGGCTTGCCCTTAGGATTTCCATTTACAATGAACTCTCTATTCCATTCTGATTTTTGCCGACGCCATACTTTATCAATCTTTTGCAAAACAAAAGATCTCCTATCATCTTAAAGTTGGAATTATTCCTATCACATAAAAAAATAAACATAAGTCAATTTTATATATTTTCAATGATCATCTCATTTGAATCCAAAATTTTATATAACTTATTTTAATTATTTACCTTCATATCTTGCCATAGTATATCTTTAAGGGAACGAGGAACCTCAAACCATGTCCTGTAAGTAATGGAAACCCTATATCTTCCAAGTTGGCTGATGTGTTTTGTAAAATCATCGGCTCATTTACCACCTGGGTTGGCAAGATCATCCCATATAATATATCTTTGGCCATTGAATTTAGGGTTCATTTCCTTTGATGGGCCTCTTGATCTCTTGCTATTTTGAGATGTTGATGTTTCCATGATGTACCTGCAGGCATTCCACATTAATTAGACAATCAAACAAATAAAAAAGTAAATGACAAATATATACACATACACATACCACATTAATTAGACAGTCAAATAAAAAAATAAATGACAAATACATACACATACACATACCACATTAATTAGACAATCAAACAAATAAAAAAGTAAACGACAAATATATATACATACACATACCACATTAATTAAACAATCAAACAAATAAAAAAGTAAACGACAAATATATACACATACACATACCACATTAATTAGACCATCAAACAAATAAAAAAGTAGACGACAAATATATACACATACATATACCACATTAATTAGACATAATAGCCTTCATTGTGATCTTTTCGAGTTGATGTTGCAGTAGGATCTAGTACCATGTCAATTATAGGAGCACCGAACAAAGAGGAAGGCATTTCATGAAATTATTGGTCATACGCTTGTTCATCAACCACATCATCAATGCCTAGTATGCGTCTCTTTCCTTCAAAAATGATTGAGAACCTCTTATCTACAGGATCAAACATGTAAAAAACTTGTTTTGCTTGAGAAGCCAAAATGAATTAATCTTCTTGATGGCCAAGTTTGTTTAACTTGACTAGTCTTAAGAAATCATGTTCATCGTTCATGATGCCGTGAAGACTATCAACCCATTGGCATTGGAATAAAGAAATCTTCATTTTTTCGTATAATGCAACTCCAATATATTATCAATGAATCCATAAAACATCCTCCTCTTTTTGACCAATGTTTTGTTCTTTTTGCTTACATATTCCGGTGATAATGCAACAACTGAAACCCCGCTATTCTGCATTGTGGATTTTTCATCTTGTCACCTCGTGTAAAAGGAAAAACCATTGATGTCATACCCTTCATAAGTTTGGACAACACTATTACATCCATATGCTAGCCATCTCAATGTCGGGGATAATTCAGGATTACTACTTAGTTCAAATATCACCCGTTCCTTGAACCATGCTAAGAACGATTGGTCATGCATATGAGTTAACTCGACTTCATTTTTTTAGGATTTTCATCTCTTAGAATTGAAATATGTTCTTCAATGTATGGATGAACTTCTGAGAGACTTTAGAGCACATACAATTCTTCCTTACGCAACATCGATGGGTCGATACGTAAATATTTGGCGCCAACAGTACCCTTGCCTAGGAGCCTATCAAAATGTCGAGATTTAGGCAATCCAATGGTTTCAACATTTGCAAGGTACTATGAACTCCATGAAACAACTTCTTCAGACATATATCTCTAGACAATACTAGCTTCTGGTCTAGACAGATTCATTACCATCCCTTTTAGCATTCCCATTACTCGTTCAAAAGGATACATATACCTTAAGTAAATGGGTCCACACTATTTAATTTCATGAACCAAATGTACCACAAGATGAGGCATTATGTTGAAGAATGACGGCAGAAAATATATTTCAAGCGCACATAGTGTTTGAACAACATCGTTCTGCACATTTTTTAACTTTTCTGGGTCGATGATCTTACTGCTAATAGTGTGAAAAAACATGCACAATCGGGTGATAGTATACCTAACTTTACTTGGTAAAATCCCTCAAAGTGCGGCTGGTAAGAAGTGATGCATAAGAACATGACTGTTATGTGATTTTATACCTACTAGTTTTAAGTCACTCATGGAAATAATTGACCTAAACAATAACATGAAGGTACCTTTAAACTATATAAAGACTCATAGAAGCTGGTTTTTTCTGCTTTAGACAAAGAGTAGCAAGCTGGTGGAAGGTAAACGCGCTTGCCTCGATAATCTGGAGCTAACTCTTTTCTACCCATTGCAAGCATGTCTTCTCTAGCATTTAAACCATCCTTTGTTTTCCTAGGCATGTTTAGAAGTGTTCCAACAATAGCATCACAGACGTTTTTTTCAATATGTATGACATCAAGGCAATGCCTTACCTCCAAATCTCTCCAATATGGTAGATCCCAAAAGATTGACCTCTTCTTATATCCACTGTCAGTCTTACCCTTATAAGGTTTACCATACTCTGTTGTAATGTCTTTGACCCTCTCATAAACCTGTATTCCTGTCAAAGGCACTCGCGCCTTACTTGACTCCATCTCTTCATTAAAAGCTTTCCTTTTCTTTCGAAAAGGATGAGTCGTAGGGAGAAACCTTTGATGATTTATATATACATGTTTCTTACAGTTTTCTAGATGAATCAATTTCGTATCATCCTCACAAATTGGACATGCTTTTTTCCCCTTCACTGCGTATCCAGACAAATTTCCATAAGCTGGAAAGTCATTTATAGTATAGAAGACCATGGCACAAAGGGTAAAATAAGATCTACTACATGCATCGAACACCGTCACACCTTTTTCCCAAAGTAACTTCAAATCATCAATTAAAGGAGCGAGATATACATCAATGTCATTACCAGGTTATTTTGGCCTGGAGATGAGAAGTGATAACATAAGGTACTTGCGTTTCATACACAACCATGGGGACAAATTGTATATAGTTAGAATAACAGGCCAGGTACTGAATTTGGAACTTGAAGTTCCAAATGGACTCATCCCATCCATACATAGACCAAGACGTAAGTTTCAGGAATCACTACCAAATTCTGGGAACCTATCATAGATTCTTCTCCATTGGAGAGAATCAGCAGGATGCCTCATGAGGTTATCATCCTTCTTAGCATCGTAATGCCATCTCAAGAGCTGTGCAGTTCTTTCATCTGAGAAAAGACGTTTAAATCGCGGTATAATTGGAAGGTACCACAATACCTTTACTGGTGCACGTTTCTTTTTCGTACCTGAATCTTTTTTCTTGTACCAACTAGAACCACACCTCGGATAAGCTTCTAGATTCACATACTCATTTCAAAACAAGATACAATCTTTTACACATGCATGAATCCTCTCGTACTCCAAGCCCATAGGGCACATGAGTTTTTTTACCTTGTACAAGTTGTTCGGGAGTGTGTTCCCATCAGGAAACATGTCTGCCAGTACTTCCAACAAATCCTTATAATATTCATTGGTCACATTGTGCCTTGTCTTCAAATTGAATAATATGAGGACGGCCGATAGTGTTGTGTATTTAACAGAACCCGAAAATAGCTCCGTCTTTGATGTTGTGAGAATACTTTCAAACATGTTGGGATTCTCCATGAAGTTGTCTTCTATATCATGCAACATTTCATCAATTCTATCTTCTTCATCTCCCACATCTTCATCTCCAAAAAATGAATCAACTACTGTCTCAGTAACTAGAGTAGTTAAGCTCTCTGCAATATCTAAAACTTCACCATGCCAGGTCCACCTTGTATAATTTTTCATGAATCCCCGACGAATTAAGTGATTTTTCAATAAATCAACGCTATCTGAAATCTTTGTGTTATAGCAATCATAACAAGGACAAGCCCAGTTTTTGACTTGTGTGCAATGGCAGCGGCAATGAACTCATTAACACCTTGCAAGCACTTAATGGAAGGCCATTTCATATACATCCAACTCCGGTCCATTATCTAGATAATATATCTAAGAGAAGCACACCTAATTAAACTATAGTCATACGTGTTAAGCTAGGTATAATAAATTTATAATAATAAAGCTAGTGGAGCCTACAACAACCTTTTTAAAGTTAATGGGGTAACAGCAAAGCTAATGATGCAGTAGATAATGTGCATTCAACATGGACTAATTAATTACAAAGATGGTATCAAATTATATGTTTTATAAGTATTAGTTTCGAACTTATAGTTGATAATATGTATAAAATTATTTGATGAAAATAATATTATATGAATCTAAGAAATTAACTGAAACAGTTGGTGGAGTACAATATATGAACATTGTAGTTACAACCCATCTTTCTCCAACCATGAGAAAACACAAATAAGACGGTACCCTCACCAACACAGTTGTTTCTTGTTGACAAGAAAAACCCTATCAGTAATAACAGATCTCAGTCACACCATTCAGGACAGGAAGAATATCCAAGTTGGCCAAGGCATAATTTACCTACTAGTCCGTTGTGCTTAGATAGAACATGGCTATACTTAAGCACTCTACTTAAATTTCTTCAATAAGCCCTATATACTTTTATTCTATGTGGCCCATATATACTTCTATTTTTAAAATAATCTATTCTCGAAATAATAAATCTATAAATCAGTTCAGTATAACTAAGAGAGAATAACATCTGATGTGGATGATTATGAATAATCAGGGGTTACATTAATTGAAAAATTCAAGTACAAAGGCTAGCTAAAGCCAAAACTAAGTACAAAGACTAGTTTAAGAAATTAAGGCCCGGGCAGAGGCAGTACTATAGTGGGCAATATATATAACTTTTGCCTGCAATTATGTGGTTGCCATGATAAACTATGAAACCATTGAAGCACTAAGCAATAACTTCAACATAACTGCATGGGATATTTAAGAAAGGAAGTTTAAATCTGAAATACTAACCTCTAATTAAACGGATTTTGAGGGGGGTTTGGATCGGCGAGACAGTAGTGAAAAGGAGAGGCGGCGGGAGACGACGGCGGAGCAAGACGAGGATAGGTTTTGAGGCGCGGGGGTTTTGTGAGTTCGAGATGATGGAGGGTGAGTGAGGCGGCGGCAAGAGATGACGGAACGAGGGTGAGAGAGATGGCGAGGGAGCAACTCGACGGGAGGTTTCAGGCCCGGGGGTTTTGAGATTTGGAGTGGCGTGGGGGTGTGTGAGAATGGTAAAGTAAAAGTTAACTGAATTCGGACGGTTATTTCCTTTTAACCATCCGAAATAAGTATTTACTCCGCAACAATTCGGACGGTTACAAGTAAATAACCGTCCGAATTGCCAATTTTACTACGGCACCACAATACGGACAATTATTTACTTTTAACCGTACGAAATAAGTTGCACAATTCGGACGGTTAAAGTCAATAACCGTCCATATTGTTCTATTTACATTTACCGCCGGACAATACGGATGGTTATTAACTTTTAACCGTTCGTAATGTCTCCTCCGCGTTTTTTAAAATATTTTTCCAAACGGTTTTTTCATAAACCGATTGGAAAGGTGCGACCTTATTGGCCCTTTTTGTACTAGTGATAATTGAATTGAAGGATTGGAAAATAAATACTGTAGCAACTTCAATTTATAGAGTTTAAAGTGAAAAATAATGGTGTATAGGGGAAGCAAAATTAAGAGAAATAAAAGGAAGTCAATTTGAAGTGGATGTGTTTGTTTAATTATTTTATGGATGGAATTATTTATCTGTCATAGGTAGTTGGAACCTTTTTGCGGTATTAGTAATTGTTTTTGTATGGTAAACATCCATTTTAGACGGCTAACAATTGGAATATTCGTAGTACGAGACATAAAATTCATCGTTAAATCTAACCAATTAAATTGTGCCACACAAGCAATTTAACAATTATATTCGTAGATAATTTTATACACATACTTCATTCAGGATTCAAATTCGTTGTCCTCAATTGTGTGTCTCATTTTATGTCCCTCATTCAGATTTTGGCATGTATTAGACACGTAGGAGAGAGAAACAAAAAAATAAAAAAAAAATCTAAAAATAAAAAATTAAGAACGAAAACTAACACATGGCAAAATTTAAATGAGAGATATAGGAAGGGACACACAGTTGGGGAAAACCGATTTGAATCCTGAACGGAGTATGAGTATAAAATTATCTACCAATATAATTGTTAAATTGCTTATGTGGCACAATTTAAATGGTTAGATTTGACAATGAATTTTATGTCTCGTAGTACGAATATTTCAAATGTTCGATGTCTAAAATGGATGTTTACCATACAAATACGATTATTAATACTGCAAAAAGATTCCAACTACCTATGAGAGACAAATAATTCCATCAATAAAATAATTAAACAAAAATCAAATAATGCTAGCTTAACACATCCACTTCAAATTGACTTCCTTTTATTTCTCTTAATTTTGCTTTCCGTGTACACCATCATTTTTCACTTCAAACTCTATAACTTAAAGTTGTTATAGTGTTTATCCTCCAACCCATCAATTTAAATATTCACGTTAAAATAAATTTTTTTTTAATTTATTCCCTTTTACTTAACTCATAAAAACAAACAACCAATTAAAATCAAAAGAAGAGAAAAGAAAAGACAAAAAGTAAAAAAATAATATTAAAAAAAATTTGAAGTTCATATGTCATCTTTGGAAAGCATGATATATTTGGAGTAGATGTTGGAAAACAATTTCAAAATTAAATAAATATAAACATATATTTCATCCTTATTTTCCTCTTTCAGATGTGGGAGTCCCAAGCTAGTTGGAAGTGTCCGCCTTATAGAGTTATTTCACATCCACATAGTTGATATGATCACCCTATAGAGTTTTCAGTCCTCACCTTCATCAAAAGGTACATGTAATCAATAGAAAAACATAGAAATATAATGCGATTACAAACAAGTTAAAGGAAAGTAAAACTGATAAGTTGAGTCATGTTGAACGACACTGTCCTTAAAGGATATTTATAGTTCCTCCAAGGATTAAACAGCTTCTTCAACCGATAGGTAAGATCAGGAACAGAAATGCGATATCATATCCAGAATAGAGATTAGAAATGACTTGAAGAAGAACACCAAAAATAAGAGTATTATTATCAAAGCTGTAAAAATAAACCCACTTAATAACCATATATATAGGAAAAGGTTGTTGCCGTAGAGGAAGTGAAATTTTCTGTTATGGTCCAATTGAAAACGTTTGGTCTAAATGACAATAAATCTCATTAAAAGAAATTTAACTGTGGAAACCAATTACAAATTAAAAACGGTGACTTGAACATTTCCAATTTGAAAACGTAAAAATGATGCTTTGAAAGAAATCAAATGCTTTGAAATTCATTTGGGACTGGGATGACTTTGTCTTTTCATTTACATTTACATCGTTCGTACAATTATTGGACTAAATTTCACCCTATTGATGATTATAAAAGACGAAATCAGCATAACATTCACCGTTCATTTGATTTTTCATTGATATAGAATATGTATACGGTTAATAAAAATCTTACATTGCATAAACCCTAAAAGCCAATAAATTGCATAATAAAAGGACTAAATATGTGATGATTGTATAACACGGTGGTAAAAGAATAACAAAATTTTAACACATGAAAAATAGGTAATATATATGCCCAAAAAATCAAGTGACAAATGAATTATAACACAAAAAATATCTTCACATATCATTCATACAATGGTGAATATAGAGATATGATTATGTGGAGTCCAAATATTGATATGCAATAAAATTAAACCGTACACTTTCATTTACGAGTTTCATGCTTTGAAAATAGAATAATATTTATCAAATTTAATTACTTAAGAATTTAAACTTTGGTTTCAACCCTTTAAGAGAAAGAGGTTCAATTAGGTTTTGAAATTCTCGTTTTGATGGTTTCAAAAATTAAAAAAATAATTAGAATTAGAAAAAGAAAGATGATTAGTCATTTGAATACTTCAATCAAATAATTCAGTGTCTTACCTTAAATTCTTTAATACAATTGTTTGATCAAGAGTGTGTTTTTAATGGTATCTATATATTTAATAATGGAAAATAGTTAAAAATATACATGTCTCATTAAAATACTTATAAAATTCATCATTAAGTTAAATTAATTACATCTATGCAAAAAAAATATAAATAATTTACAAATAACAAAAAGAGGAGAAATATTTATATGAATACGGTCTGGTATTTATCCGGTAAATATCTAGTATTTGCTAGTAATTGTCTAGTAGTTATCTAGTAAATATTGTTATGAAATTATCATTTATTATATATATGTTAGGTGTCATTAGATACATAAAAAACTGTCAAAATTGCGATATACTAGACGAATAACTAGATATCTAACAATGATCTACTAGATAAATACTAGATAAATAATAGATGTCATATGTTATGTTCATATGGTTATAAGATTGTCATATATTATATATATGTTAGGTGTCATTAGATCCATAAAAAACTGTCAAAATTAAGACATACTAAATAATAACTAGATATCTAACAGTGATCTACTAAATAAATAATAATAAATACTAGATGTCGTATATGTTATGTATGTTTTAGAAATTTATTTGAGGTTATGATTTACTAGCTAGATAACTACAAGATGATTAATAAACGATTACTAGATATTTACCAGATAAGTACTATACCGTATTTATGTAAATATTTTCCCCTGTTTTTGTAAACTACCAAATTATTTTAATTTTTTCTGAAATTTTTGTAAGAACCCCTTTAATAATAGATAATATATTATTAACTTTTAAAAGAGAGTGGGATCCCTAGACCTGTTCACGAGCCGGGGTACCTGTCCGGCGTGAGCCCGCTCAAATGGGTCGGGATTGGGCTCTCATTCTTCTTTAAGTAAGGCCCAAGCTCGAGCCCGGGAAAGCCCGATGTTTTATGGGCCGAGCTTGATTTTTATGTAAATACCCAAGCCCGGCTCGATGAATAATTATTATATTTATTAAATATTTATATAGTATATTTAATAATTATTTGGATTTTATATTTTAATCTATCGCATTTTTGCAATAATTGTCTATTCATTAAATTATTCAAGTAGATGATGTAATTATATCTAAGATTTAGAAATATTTGTATAAAATTGTCTTTTTTACTCTTTTAGTATACTATAAAAAAAGAAACCTATTTATGGGCTTTAGGTCGGACTTGGGAATGGCCTCTAATGCCCGACCCCGAGCCCATCCCGAGCCTGAAGTTTCAAAGCGTTCGCCAGACCGATCATGGGTTGATGTTTTTAGTCAAAAACCTAATTAGGCCCATCCAAACCCCGCCTAGCTCACCTGACGAACAAGTCTACAGTGGACCCCACCCCTTTGTATGTCCATTCGCTAATGGATTGATATAAAGAAAACATATTCTAACACATCAAACATGTGTTGGTGAAATTCAAAGTGTCACAAATTTAGACACACATGTCAAAAAGTGTGTTAAATATAAATTTAAAGCACCCGGTGATATCATATAAACAAAAGGCTCGATTATACTCCTCCTATATTTTTTTTACTTATTTTCCTATAAATTTCACGCTTCTTAATAAATTAATTAATTAATAGTATAAAAATACTAATTTACTATTATAATTAAATTAATGCTTTAATTTTCCAACCAATGGTAACTAACTGTCTAAAAGTAGAATTGAAAAATAAAAAAAATATTTTAAAAAATATAAATGACAATTATTTTGGTAAATTAGTTTTAGAGTAAAAGACTGTTTTAGAAACATGAATGAATTATATGTGTATAAAAATATCTACCAATATAATTGTTAAGGTAAATAGTTTTAGAGTAAAAGACTCTTTTAGAAACATGAATAAAGTATATGTGTATAAAAATATCTACCAACATAATTGTTAAATTGCTTACGTGTCACAATTTAATTGGATAGATTTGATAATAAATTATGTCTCTTAATACGAATATTCCAAATGTTCGCTGTCTAATTGGATGTTTACCATACAAATACAATTACTAATAGTGCAAAAACATTCCTACTACCTCTGAGAGACAAATAATTCCATCCATAAAATAATTAAACAAAAAATAAATAATGCTAGCTGGCACATTCACTTCAAATTAACTTCCTTTTATTTCTCTTAATTTTGTTTCCCCTCTACACTATCATTTTTCACTTTAAACTCTATAAATTGAAGTTGCTACAATATTTATTCTCTAACCCTTGACTTTAAATATTCACATTAAAATAAAAATTTTATTAATTTAGTCTTTTTTACCTAACTCAAAAAAACAAACAACCAATTTAAATTAAAAGAGAAAAGAAAAGATAAAAGTAAAAAGAATAATATTAAAAAAGTTTGAAGTTGCTACCGTAGCATTTTAAATTTGAAGTGATACTATAGCAACTTCAAAATTTAAAATAGTAAATGAAGCTGGGTTAGAGGGGTTGGATTATTCTAGAGCGAACCTCATTTAGCTTATGATTAAGTCTTACTTGTTTGTAATTTTATACTTGAGGGGTAGGATTGTTCCATTATCAATTTTATATATATAAAGATATTGGATTCTTGGCAATTTAAAGGTATGAAATATAATGTAATAAAGTAAAGAATTTAGGAAAATCAAACACAAACGTTTTATTTTAATTTGGTTCTGTCTACTTCAGTCCCCGAAGTTTTCTCCTCTGAGCTTTGTCCATTAGTGAGATTCCTTTTCAACTGACAGGAATAAAGCCTTACAATTATCCTCGAAGATTTATCCGCCTCCAGATGTAGGATATACCACTAAAAGTACCAACTTCTAGCTAACCCCTCTTGAGCTTGTCTCCGAACGGTGACCCCTCTTCCGGATGTAGGATATACCACCAACTTCTAGCTGAGTCCTCTTGAGCTTGTCTTCGAACGGTGACCCCTCTTCCGTATGTAGGATATATCACCAAAAGCACCAACTTATGGCTGGGTCCTCTTTCTTTAGTAGGATATCCCACTTAAACTCTACCCCAAGTCTAAGCTGAGTCCTACAAGGAAATACCACTTAAGTTACCAACTCTAAGCTGAGTCTCAATCTCAATACTCACCCAATATGAGATTTTTTAACACTTTGTTTTATCAAAGATTTAGGGTTTTGAATTCTTCAAGTTATAATGTCACTTGAGAATCCTTACAAAACATATTGGAAATAGTATAGTTCTCAGAGGGATTATGATAACTCATTGAGTAGTGGATTTCTTAAGATATTGTTCACTCTTGAATCAATCAGCATCTTCTCAACTTGTGAAGCTTGACTTTTACAGGATAGGATAAAAAATATAGTCGTTGTTTGCCATTGGAATGTTCTTGAATCTTCACCATTAATTAGATATGAGGTGGCGCTTCTGGAGCCATTGATCTGTCCGTTAGACCAATTAAATGATTTGTTGTAGTGATGGGATTTGAGAGACCAAAGTAGACCAATTAAATGATTTGTTGTAGTGATGGGATTTGAGAGACCAAAGTTTTCGGTAGTCGTTTGTTTGGCATTTTGTGTTTTGCCAAATTCCATGCAACTTTTTCTTTTGTTTGGACCCCACGCGCCTTGCCATTGGTCTATATAAAAAGGTTGTTACCTTTTTCTCTTTTTATGTCAATTCTTTCGTCCTTTCCTGAATTGTGTGCAAGCTGTCACTTTTTCAATCTCGAAGGCAAATAGTGTTTTTGACTGAGACCAATATTGGAGTGTAAAATCGTTATTCAAATATTTTCCCTTTGTCTAACATTTGAATCTTCCGGATGTCTTAAAATTTCAACTTATCCGGATGATACTTCAATCAGTTGTCTTTTCTAGATGCTACCTTCTTATGCTTGGGAGATTGCTATCTTCTGTTCTTGAGACCGGATGCATATTTCCTTTGTCTTACTGACTTGTTTATATTTAATGCTAACTCCAGATATGATCCTTTTGTTCTTTATGGTTTGTTTCCTTCAAATCATGATCTAGGAGTTTTCTTTCCTTTAGGTCCTTGATCACGATGCATTCTTCTTGATTCTTTCTGATGATTGGTTTGGACTTTGGATTTTGTTTTCTTTCAAAACTGTGATCCAGACGTTGTCTTCTTGAACTTTTGCAAAGGCTTCCGGATGCTTGATTTCCAACAAAATTCACTCTTCAATTTACTTCAAACTTTAAAATTATAATTATATAAAATAATAATAATTTATGAAAAATAACATTTAGAAAATTTATTATTTAAATAAATAATATTAAAATACATAGCAAATATTCTAATTAAAGGAATTTAAAAAAAATAAAAAAAAAGTAAAATTTTTTGAAGTGATAATAGTGCCACTTCATATTCACCACTTCAAAGTTTGAAGTGGGGTTGGAGGCATTTTTCACTCCATAAAGTGGAGTTTGAGGTGAGATTGGAGATGCCCTCAGGGTAAACATGACTAAAACGTCTGGTAAGGAAATTTTACAGAGAGCCGGATATTTAAAGTATCAGCTCTCAATACATGATATATGTCCGAATAACTGTAAATTAATACATATATCATCTTTAGAAAACATGATATTTCAAATATTTGACTCAAAACACCTTATAATTCCAAAGATTCTAATTATTTACTGCCTAAAATCGAAGTTACCAATACTTACAAGTACTTACCAAACACAGTATAATATTCCAACTACCAACGAAGACATGCATTTTTCATACATAAAGTAAGAACTAAATAAAAGGATAAACTTTAAAAATATGTTACGTGGTTTTACTATTTTTTAAAAAGGTCATTGTGAAATTTTTTCTTCCAAATCGGTGTCTGTGGCTTCAAAAGTTAGCAAAAACATATTTCTCAAAATTTTGAAACCACATTTGGAAGGGTAATCTTGTCCATTTTGAAGTGAAATTTTGCAGCTTCATTTATAAAAATACAATACATATTAGTGATAAATTTTAGATTTTTTTAGAAATACAAATATTTATATTAATTAAAAATTGATGTAAATTTTAAAAAATCTTAACAAAATAAAAAATTTCTGAAACTTACTCAAATCTTGATAGATAATTCATAAATAATATAGTTATTGATAAATAATTCATAAATAATATAGTTAAAATATAGGGATGTGGAATATATTGAAATAATTGGTGTAGCATTAGCAAAAAAAGCTAATTTTCAAAAACATACCATGTGATTAGCATGTTGTTGCTAACTTTTGAAACCACATGCACCTATTTGAAACAAAAACTTCCTCAATAACCTTTTTATAAAACGACCAAACCATATGACATGTTTTTTAAATTTACTCTAGATAAAATAAAGCCAAATGACAATGTATGCTGGATGGCACTACTTCCCACTTCAAATAACTTCCTTTCTCTCTTTGAATTTAGCTTCCTCACTCGTTTAAGAAGAAGAAAAATGTGAAAAATCACACTCAAATTCCAGTTATAACAATTTCTATATTTTATCATTTATAATAAAAAAAATAGTAGTATAAAGTTTATTGCTGCCGTTATAAAAGGCAAAGTAATAATAGTTTTATAAAAAAATAAAATCACCCTAAAATACATCGCCCATAAAAATCATTCAAATTTTAAACATACTTTTACTCTTAAATTATAGAATACAAAAATAATTAAAGTAAAAAAATATAAATATTCTATTCCAATAAAATTGAGTTCAAGAAGCTGACAAACTGCTACATAATACAAAAAGAAATTAATTTTCAATAAATTATTAAAACGTGTTATTCCTTGAACCACATTAAAAACAAATGATAAGGCTGCCTCTCTCCACCACTTATTGTCCTTCCTTTGTCCCATCATGTCTTCGTCATGTAGATTTTCATTTCTTTCTTGTATTTTGATTGGTTGGTTTGATGCACTGTTTTAAAAATCTACGCATTATTTTAGTTTATCGTCCGACTTTTTATTTTTAACGTGTCATGAGGTGCTTGGCCGATTTAATGTCACCTAAGCCGATTTTTTCCATCTATGCGGTGCCTAATTTAAATTTTTTTATGATACCATAGTTTACTAGCAAAAAATAGTTTAGTTGGTAAAACAAAATTACATTAAAGTGTTTACATAATAAAATTGTCATTTGGAGTCTCAAAGAGAAACAATATGTTTTTTATATTTTATATTATTACAATTTACTTTTTAATTGAATTTATATATATATATATATATATATATATATATATATATATATATATAATAAATATTCTAAAAAATACAAATCCACTTAAGCCCCGCCAGACATTTTAAAGCTTTGGCCGCCCGACTAGCGCCTAACACTTTTTAAAACATTGTTTACGACCGTCATTTTGAAACATATTTGTAACGTATGAAAATCACTCATTTTACATATGGTCCAGACCGAAGACCCAGAGTAGAAAGTCAAATTAGTAGTAACATTAATGATAGTGTAGTTGCTATTGCTAAACGACGGGTCCTTTAACAAAGGTTGGATGTGAATACTGAATACCGTTTGGCCCAAGCACGGCCTATAATATGATTGGGCTTTGAAAACCCTAGGCTCTATCCCCGTGGATTAAAGTAAACCCTAGCTTTCTTCTTCCAGTGCCTCTTATGTCTTCCATTTGCTCAGCCACTCTTAAGCTCTCTACCAGAAGCCATGGCGATGGCGCAGCAGATACTCCGGCAAGGACACTGTCCCAGAAGGAGCTTGATATTCAAATGATGTTAGCTGCCGAAGTCCACCTCGGCACCAAGAATTGTGATTTCCAGATGGAACGCTACGATTAGTTGGTTTATTGGTTTACAGCCCTTCTTTACGCTACATTTTACAGATGGATCACGTCGGTCAGAAAAAAGATGAAACTGCCCTTCTCTACACTACATTTGCAACCTTATTAAGGGATAAGGCATTTTGGGGCCATTATGTATAGTTGGTTTTTATATGGTATACATATTCATTTGGGACTAGGGTGACTTTGTCTTTTTTATCTATATGTCACTATAATCACTAGATTGAATTTCACCTTATTAATTCAATGTTGATGAAGAGTAAAGTATCCTTTAACTTTACAAAAAATAAAGTCAGCATAGCATTTACCATTCATTTAATTTCTCATTGATACAAAATATGCTTAACGTTAATAAAATCTTACAACACATAAACCTAAAAGCCAACAAATTGCATAATAAAACTTATAAAGGACTAAATATGTATGATTGCATAGTACAAAGGTAAATGAATAAAATCATAACACATGAAAAATAGGTAATATATATGCGACAAAAATCAAGTGACAAATGAATTATAATACATAAAAAAATATCTTCACACACCGTGGTAAATCCAGAGATATTATTCTGTGGGATCCAAATATTGATATATAAATAAAATTAAATTGTACACTTTGGTCTACAAGTTTTCATTCTTTGAAAATACTCCCTCCATATTTTTTAACTCGTCTTCCTACAAGTTTCACGCTTCTTAATAAACTCATCTATTAAGGATATGAAAATACTAGTTTACCCTTATATCTCAAATTAATGTCATAATTTTTTAACCCAAGTACAATTAATACTTAAGACATAGTTGGAAAAATAATAAAAAGTACTTAGAAAAGTGCAATAACAAGTATTTTAGTAATTTAATTTTTAGCTAGAATGCCTATTTTAAGATAATGGAGGGAGTAGAATATAATTTGATCAAATTTAATTTTGGTTTCAATCCTTTAGTAGAAAGAGGTTCATTTAGATTTTAAAATTCTTGTTTTTATGGTTCTAAAAATTGAAAAAACAATAATTAGAATTAGAGAGAAATTAATATGTCATTTGAATACTTGTATCAAATAATTCGGTAATATTAGTAACTTTTAAAACAGATTGAGGTCCGTGGACCTCACCCCTTTGCATGTCCATTCCCCAATGCATTCATTCATTTAAAGAAAACCCACTTTGACATCAAACATGTGTTGATGTTCAAAGTGTCACAAATTTAGACACACATGTCAAAAAGTGTATTAAATGTAGATTTAAAGTACCTGGTTATACTCCTTCCATATTTTTTTACTTATTTTTCTATAAGTTTCATACTTCTTAATAAATCAATTAATTAATAGTATGAAAATTCTTGTTTACCATTATGATTAAATTAATGCTTTAAATTTTCAAACAATGGTAACTAATTGTATAGGGGCAGAATTAAAAAAAATCATAAAAAAATAATTTAAAAAATATAAATGACAATTATTTTGGTAAATCAGTTTTAGAGTAAAAGACTGTTTTGGAAACATGAATGGAGTATATGTGTATAAAAATATCTACCAATATAATTGTTAAATTGCTTACATCAGGGACCTTTAGTTGGTGTTTCTGGGGTGAACCAAAAGGTGATACGTACAGAGACTGTATCAGGAACCTTCAGTTGATATATAGCGGTTCATACCGTAATCTCTGGGTAGTGTACAGGATGAGCGTATTGGGTTTGTGATTATTACTTTGTGTAAGTTCTAGAATGTCAGGGCTAGAACAGGGATTTCACCGAGGATGGCTAAAAAAAATGGAGAGATCTGATGTCGCCGGCGGTATCGGATGATGCCGTCGGTGGCATGAGTGTCACATCACAGCTTTGACTGGTCAGACAAGTTCAAAATTCAAATTGAAGGAGGTGATGTCGCTAGCGGCATGAATGATGTCGCTGGCGGTATGGAGTGATGCTGCCACCGGCATGAGTGCCACGGGGCGGCTTTGACTGTTCAAACAATTTCAAAATTTGAATTGAACGGGACGATGTCGTCGACAGTATGAGTGATGTCACTAGCGATATGGCGTGATGCCGCCGGCGGCATGAGTGGGCAGTTTCAGATAAATTAAAACTCCTCGAATTCCGCGCGACAGTTTAAAAGGAAGTAAACTCCTTTCTCTTCCTCACATATAGAAACCGTACCTCTCTACATCTTCCAAATCTTTTTGATTTTCTCCACCATTCCAACCATGAAGAGAATTGCTAAGGCTTTCAGGGGGAAATCTGCTAAGGCTAGGGAGAATCTGCCCGATTCCTCCGTCGAGGGGCTGAAAATCCTCTCAATTCCTGCTGCTTATGGCCTGAAGGAGACGGCCAAGATGTACGGGTATGGGATCAATTCCCCCATCACCAATCTAACTCTAGAGAAGGAAAAGCACCTCTGCTATGTCCAGGTAATCCCACAAAACCCGAATTTCTTCTTTTTAGGTTGAGTTTCGATTAGGCCTTAGGTTTGAAATCGTGCCACGATAGGAGTCTTAAGTGTGAAATAGATTGTTTACCAACTGATATTGCATGCTTTAGGTTCGATTTTTGCTATTTTTAGGCCTATTGTTTGATTGATTGTGATTTTTTTGGTTTTGGCAAGATGGGTGCAATTTTTGGGGAAAACAAGTTCTGCCCGTAGGTAGTGATGTCGCCGGCGACATGAGTGATGTTGCTGGCGACATTAGTCCTTGCAAAAAGACCTAAGGAGGTCTGATGTGCTTCTGTTTAAAGCGATATCGCCGGCAACATCATCCATGCAGCCAGCGGTATATAGTGATGCCGCCGGCGACATCGCTTCTAGCAGAAGCAACATCAGCAGCTTTCTATTCGGTTCTAGTGATGAGAAAATAAGTAGGACTTATTTGTTTTGTTTTTGATTTTTGCAGTCGCACGAGCTGACTTATACCAGAGGGATGGGCACCATCGGCGAGTGGTGGCACCATATTTCTGAGAAGGACCCTGAGCTTGCGCTCGCCATTAATGAGACGGGATTCGGGGACTTGGCCCGAATTATGCCAATGCTAATACCCAAGCTCTCCCATTCAGCCATGACAGTGCTTACCGAGAGGTGGTTTGAAACCACCTACACTTTTCACTTCTCGTTTGGGAAGTGACCATTATGCCCTCTGATATAGTAACTATGATCGGGCTTTCCTGGACGGACGAGGTCATTCACTTCGATGCTTATATGGATAAATACCATATCGAGAGGCCCATGGTAAGGCGGGTGAAGGAGCTATTTGATTTGAAGCTCGTCTTAGGGCGGCTATCTTATGGTGAGTTACATAGATGTGGTGCCTGAGGATGAAAAAGAGGCTTGCGTCCGCTCCTTCATGATTTCCTTGCTCACCGTGCTATTCTTCCTAATCTCGGGAGTAAGAACAATTACGTGCTAATATCCATCGTGGAGGACATGGTAGGCATCAGGAAGAAGAATTGGCCGAGGGCCATCTTGGCACAAATATACCACGGACTGGATGTGGGAGCCTGAAAGAAGGTGAAGGCTCTCCGACTCTACCATCTGCTACTCCAGGTATATCTTTCCAGAATCATTTTTCTTGATTGTGCGAGTCTTATTTGTTGTGGATGCTTTTTTGAACTGATTTAATTATTACTTATGTAGGCTTGGGCCTTTGAGCATCAGATCCTCCCGCCGGTTGAGTTCAAGAAGACCGTACCGCTGGGCTCCCATTTTCTCGCCCGCTGGTATGGGTGCATTAGCGGGAAGGCCAAGTATCCCACCAAGTACAAGGAGTTCCTAAGGAGCGCGCGATTGAGCTCGGTACGCGATCTTCGATCTTGTCCTTGTCTTTACACTTAGAACGAAACAAAAAGTGTTTATGAACTTATATCAGTTGTTTTGGTTAATTGTTGGTGCAGCTCGTTTTGGACCCATTTGATGGGGTGGAGAACCTGTTGGAGGTTGTAAGGGTTAGGAGGGAGGTGGACGACCGTCGGTTCATCATGGAATGCCCCTTATCTCAGCAGTGGTACTTGGGGGAGCACGTCTAAGGCTGGAGGTTCGTCCCGATCGTTGATAGACCTGTGCCTACCGATCCTCCTAGGGGTTTATAGTGGCCTCATCTGGTGATTACATCCGAGGCCGAACAGACTGACTACATTGATGGGAACGGAGAGTGATCCCTAGCGTCCCTAGCCTCTACGAGCAGCACCAGCAACGCCTACTCCCCTTGTGTCCCCGCATCCACAGGAATGATACGATTGAGTATTATAATGAGCAAAGGCTGAAGGAGGAGAAAGGGCGCCTCAAGGGTATTGTGGATGTCAATGAGGAAGAAGATGAGGAAGATGAGGAGCTTGAAGGCAATGTTGGGATCGAGCCCGAGGGGGAGGATGAGGTAGGCACGGATGTAGCCGGCCGGAGTGCGCCAATATCCCAAGGGGGGCAGCACTCCTTTGAGGTATAATTGTATTTATATGCATGATTTGCAATCGTTTGAGTTTAGAAATGTCGCTTATGTGTGTCTTTTGTGTTTTTCAAGAACCTGCGAGGAAGTGAGGTTGGGACAATCAGAGTGGTACTCGGTATTATGGTGTATCGGAGAGTATAAATTTCATGGAGGGGCGTCTAGTCAACCCATTGGAGACCCAGTTCCTGCTAATGATTTCTCGGGGCGAGTTTCTCCCTAGGAACATAGGCTCGAGCTGGCATGCTCCAATCTTTATGCCAGAAAACACAACTTACGTAGGACCTGATAATTGCTTTCTAGTTTACCCTTGGATGCGGGTGTTTATTGATTTGCCTTTTAGATTTTATAGGTGACGCGGAGCCATATAGAGCAGCTTGTAGAGAACAATTTTGCTCTTTGGGGACACGCTCATCGGGCAATCATTGCTTGTTCAGGTACATTCCCCGTTATGACATACTAAAAAAAGATAAGATGCATGTATGGATGCTATGAATGAAGTGCATTATTGATGTTTTCCTTGGCTTGTAGGATTTCTTGGCCCTTTCCTTATCAGATGCCGATGCAGCCCGGTGGAGATACGAGGAGGAGACTGCAGACCTCTGGCATCATGTGAGTGATCTTAAGGGTCAGCTAGAAGCGACCATTTAGGAATGGAGGAGCAAGCAAAATCTGGATCGCGCGCACCCCGGTAGCACCAGTCGCTGGGGTGACTGGCAGTCATGCATTTACTGCAATTGAGGAGTCCATCAGTGTTCCAATGACAGAAGGCAGGGAGGAAGATGAGGATGAGGTGGGTGATTGGCTGGTGAGCCCCGAAGACATTTCATCTCTCCCGGCCGGCAGTGGCGGGCATGCCTAGTTTTACATTTTCATTTTGCTTTTTGTTTCAGATTTTAGCTTGTACCCTTGACACATTGGGGTTTGAATAATTTGGATTTGTTGTTCGGTTTTAATTTGGTAGGCTAGATGTTTGGGATATTTGAGTGGTTTGTGCCTTCGGGCTTTTTAATTTGAATAAAAATGGATTACTGTTTGAAAAGGCATTGGAAATGGAGTACAGGATTGTTTTCAGGTTTTGTACAGGTCTGAAATGATAATATTGCTTCTGACGCAGCCCAGAAAATTAACTCCATGCCGACGCCGGTATCATTCATATCGCCGGGTGTATCCCCTCAAAACCGCCTATATCCATGTCTCTGGCGGCATCAACTAATACCGCCCAAGATAATCCATGTCGCCGGCGTCATTGCTCATATCGCCGGCGGTATCAACTTTCCAAAAACACAGATTCTGCCATTTTAAATTCTGCTACATTGAGCCATACTTAACAGCTATGGGGCTTCCTGCGGAGCCTAAGGAATGCAGATTGGAGGGAACTGGGGAAATTTGAACTCCATCTTGACTCTAACGTTTTCATAGACTGCCCTTTCGGGTTTTCAGCCTATTAGACTTATTCTGACTTTTGCATAGACCTAGATGTCTTCAGTCTATCCTAATTTTTTTTAGACTGATGAGCTTGGAGCATCCTTAATTAAGCTTACTTGTGATGTTTCCATCACTTGGTCGCCAGACATTCATACAATCACAAACACAGAGGTTTCAATACGAAAGACATTTTTATCGAGTGAATCTAATTTGAGTACAAGATGTTGGCAATCATTTCTATTAATGGAGCCCCTGGTGTTAACCGGCCTTTATAGGTTTTCAAGTTAACATCTCACTGTTTTTCTCTCGTGCCCTAATTTTTTTCTGAACTGCCCTTTTCGGGTTTTCAGTTCAGTAGGCGTTATTGACTTATCCCCTAATTTTTGTACAGCCAGTTTACAGGATACCGACCATCGGGTGTCACCCTAATTTCTATCCATTTGATGGGCCACTTTTCTGATTTATTTCTTTTGTTTAGACCTGATAATGCTTAAGCCTGTCCTGGTTGACTAGATCAATGAACTCACTCTTGCCTATGCTCATGACTTTAATAGCCCCGATTATCCGGTACCATCTTCGGTCACATGATAGCCTTCTCAATCTGATCTGAACTTAACATTGGTATCGGAAGTTCTCAGATGTTTTAGTGTCGGGTCTATAACGCTTGGCAAGGGCGTTGGGTATCTAATTTGTTGTTGTATGCTTGGTTGTGCCTTTGCAGATTCTCCAAGGTCCTTAGTGTCCGTTAGGTTTTTGCCTGGATCACCCGATTCATTCTGACCTTCAAAGTTACGTTGGGTAACCTTGTTTTGATTCTGGTGGTCCATATTGCAAGGAGTTTAGTTTGTGGGGATTTTGGTGTTTACACGGAGCCTTTTTAATTGGTTCGATTGCCCTTTTAATTGCTATTCTGAGTGCTCCATCAGTCTACAGTTTGTAGAGCCCTTCCTGTTTAGGCCTAAATCTTCCCCTTGTACCGATGGTGGCGGGTTTTAACCAAGTGATATTTGGTTTGGGGGCCGTTTACTTGGTGCCTTTGAAAGGTGAAGTGGTAGTTTGTTTTGCCAGTTTATTTGGTGAGCTGATCGCGACTTTGGTTGTGTGCTTATCTTTGTGGCTTATGGGATGAATGTGCTTGCCCTCGTACTTCATGCTCTAGGAGGTGGCTGCCCCCTGAGTTTTATTGGTTGAGGGGTTTGATGTAGGATAATTTATGCTGGGTGAAGATGTGTTTTTCTGTGAATTTGCTCATCTCCTTGGTAGTGATATTGGTCTAAGATTCAGCTATGATGTTTATTTGATGGAGGTTGGGCTCCATCAGTTGTCGGTGGGTGTAAGCCTTGATTTTCATTTCAGGGGACCAGTTGATACTTCTTTGATAGCTTGAAGGTATACCGTTGTAGGGTTACTGAGTTAATTCTAAAAGAGACCCATGGTGTTTAACAATCTAACTATTGATCTGGGGACCAAGCAAAAGCATTATCATGGTCTTTAAGCACTTTATTATCTCACATGTGTTTGACAGGAGTTAAATTATTGGATTTGATTACCACATAAGAGCCTACATCTGTACTCAGCTTAATTTCATTCAATAAAATATCTTGAATACTGGAAGCATCGTGTGTATACTCATATGAAAGCGTGGATCAAATGATAGAGACATGACATAAGTAAGAAAAAGTGGAAGTTGCTTATGGAGCTCAAAGTTCGGTACTTAAAAAGTCTAAACTCTAAGGATTGCAAGTCAAGATTTTTCACCCTTGCTATTGGAGCGAGACCTTCCCCTACCATTGGATTAGATGGCCTTGACGAGATCTTACGGTGCATTCCCTTGTTTAGGAAAACTGAGATTAATCATCCATGTCTGGTCGTCAAACTCTGGTAAGGGGTTGGATGCTCTTTCAGGGTCAATAATCTTCTTGTCCTTCACCAGACGTTGAATGGTGCGAACCAAAGCTTTGCATTGATTGGTGTGGTGACCTGACAGCATGTGATATCTATAAAAGCCTTTTCCTTCTTCTCTTATGGGAGGATTGTATCCGCGAAGAGGTTTGAGAATGCCAGCTTCCCTTAATTCGGTGAAGATTACATTAAGCGGCAGTTTTCACAGATTTGTGCTACACTTAAGACCATCATTTGGATGCAGCTGGTGCTAGTTTTTGAGAGGTCTCTTGGTCCACCATGATTTGAGGTAGGGGGTATGAGTGAGCCAGCATTTCAAAAGACTTGGTTCTCCTCTGATTGGACCCTCCCCTCTTCCTAATTTTAGCCTACTGTCATCAGTTGACGTGAGAAGTCTTCAACTTTATGTTGCATGACCTGGTCATAATGAGGAGGCATCGGGGTAGCAGGGATCTTAAATTGTAATGAGGTGACCAACATCGGAGGCAAGGTGTTAAAGGATGATGGAAGAATTGGACTATGGGCTTCTTCCCTTTGTCCAGGGTAAGCAATTGGCGGTGATTGCCAGAGTGTATTACTCTCAGGTGTCATGCCCGGAGATCGCATGACCTGGTCGATGGTTTGACTTCATAGGGCTTTCTTGATGGATACACATACTAGTTCTTGAATGATGTTTCAAAACTGATCCAAGTTCAGAAATTGGATGATAGAAGCGGTGATCTCTGACCCAAGAGATGGAGGGTGAACTGCTGCTCCTGAGATGGGGGGAAGACTATTCTGTTCTCTAGGCGAGGCAGAGTTGTCATTGCGAGGAAGAGACATGGTTGGTTGTGAAGGTCTCAGTTCAGGAGGGAGACTATTTAGGATCATGAACAGTGGGTCAAACCATGAATGGGTTGTAAATGGTATGGATGGTATGTATGTTTTTTTAGAAGCGGTGCATGATATGTATAGCTGCACATAGGTGTGGTTAGAGATAATTCTCATCCCTCCAACATACGAGGGACATTTGTATCTCACATCATACATAGCGATATGTGGTGATGCAACAAAGGCACAAGAGAAGTCCTACATGTGTTGCTAAACTTCTTCCACAGGTGGAAGTGGTAAGGGTAAGTTGATTAATTTTTTGCTCTTAAAGTCGATGCATGGGAGTGCATGATTACGGAGAATATAGCACGCAAATCGTCCCTCTTCCAACCTTATGACTCCCGCATAATGCCTCTTTGTAAGGATTGAGTTTGGCTCCTTCGCCGGTAATGGCGAAAGAAGTGCGTCCCAATTATTTTATTTGTTATGGTGATCCTAAAGGAATGATGTGCTAAGACTTTTTTCTAGCACGACTTTGGTATAAGGTTGTTGATGTAGAAGGTTCTCGTTTACCTTGATTCCACATTACTCAACCACTCCCAAATAGGTGTGATCGTAAGAGTCTACGTGTTGATTAAAACGAGTGATCTACCCACTAGGCATCCTCAATTCCAACAGGGCATGAGTGATACTTTGTGAGCTTCTTAGGTGAAATGGGGGACCTAAAAGTTACTGAACTATCTACACGCGTAAGGATAAAACGTTATAAAAAAGAATGAAGTTTTAATCCGGCCAATGATTTCAATACATCATCAAAATCTTTTAAACTTTAAGACAAGATAAGTATAAGTGAGTCCCCAGTAGAGTCGCCACTGTGAGAGGACGATGTTTTGCACGGCGGCAGTGGGGCCGGGTCGGTTGGGCAGGGCCTCTTTGGAGTGACGGAGGATACGTGTGAAGTGATTGAAAAATGATTTTGCACATTTTAATGCTCAAAATATACGAGATCGAAATCATGTACTTAAAATAGAGTTACCACCCGGTTCAGCTCAACCAAGAAAATTTTGGTACGATTTTCCCACTGGGTGGTTGGACTATACCTTAAGTAGAGATTCCAAGTTCGGATGATGCTATCTATTTTTCATCAGGCCAAGTTAAGATACTTCATTCTTTCTTAATCGGTTTAATCCATCCTATTTATTTGTGTTTTCAGCTATTTTGTTATTTTCGCGTTTATCAAGCAATTGAAGTGATGAATAAAATAGTTACAGCCATTCAAAAATAAGTGCGGGAAATAAAATTATTACAAGGCTTCCAAGTCCCGTACATTTTTCTGTGCAATAAATAAAATACCCGAATGTCTGATATACATCTACTGCAGAAGATGGTTAGCACGGATATGGCATGTTTCATTTACAATATTATAAAGCCCGGTTGGATGGCTAAAATGAGATTTGAACGGCATTTGCAGGGAAATTCCGTTTTTAACCAAATTTTAGATTCGATCGTTGCTTTAACCGGATTATAAGTGAAAATACCACACGTTATGGGGTGGGGTCTATTTTCAGGAGGTTTTGAACATCTATCGTTGCATTATATGTTCTAGCTTAGGAAAATAAGCTAGTCTGGGAACAAACGAAAAATAAAACTACCGTCCAGAAAGTCATGCCGCCGATGATGCAAGTGATGCCGCCGACGACATGGTTGATGTCGCTGGCGACATGGCTGCTGCCGCCGGCGACATCAACTATGTCTCTGGCGACATCAGTATACGGATAGGCTACAAGGCTTCCTGAGTACCATAAAGAAAGGGTCCCATAAGAAAGTGAGGTCTTTGGGGAATGCAATGCCACCGGCGGTATTAGTGATGTCTCTAGCGACATGGGTGATACCGCCGGCGACATCACATGTCTCCGACGACTTTAATTTCTTGCAGCAGCAGTGGGCAGCAGTAAAAAATGACCGAAAACCCAAAAATGAATACAAATCAACAAGACTCGGCATAAATCAGTAGTATTAATGCCAAAGAGCTATGAGACTCAGAATTTTCACCTCGAGGTCGTGAATCCAACTCTTCGTGAACTGAAAAGAAACACCTCCGGGAAGCTTGTAATGATGATTTAGTAATCAATTTGAGAGTTTTAGGTCTCTAAATCCTATCAAGTTGATTTTAACTTAAAGACCTACTGATTTTAAGCTCACAATCAGAGAATTCAAAGAAGAAAAACCAGGAAAAATGGATTAGAATCCTTTTTCCTACCGTTTCTAATTTTTATCTCACTAAAATCTATTTTCTCATTCTAACCTTAAATTTTTCCAACAAAATCCCTTCTAAATTCAGCCTCTACTCCCAAATTCAGCTCCTCCCTTCTCCCAAGTGTTTTTATAGGCAAATTGGGGTGTTTTTCGAGACCTTTTTGACTAATTCAGCCGAAAGTGGCCAAAAGGTTGTCTATGTAGGAGCCCGTTTTAGGCCATCCCGCCGGCGACATGACGATGTCGTCGGCGGTATGGCTGATGCCGCCGGCGGCATGGCTGATGCCGCTAGTGGCATCAGCCTCTAGCATGCCGACAGCCAGCGGGGGTATTTTTAATTTGGGTGTAAATCATCGGTTCAAGCTCCTACCGGACGCGTTATCAGCTATGCCAATCTGAATTCTTCCAAGTATAAAATTCACAGGGAATATTATATTGGTAATAAAAATTCTAAAGAGAACTTTTATTTTGAGGTATTAAAATCGGGTACACGTCATCATCGTCTCGCGAGAGGGACTGCAAAATCCCGTGCTCACATTCACTAATGAATTTCTTCTCATATGAATCAATGATTCACTCAACATCATTTTTCCTCTCAAGAACAAATGGAAAATTGACTATGTAGAATACCATATTTAATGGTTTCTCTCAAATATTTCTTATGCCTCAATATGGCTTCTCTATAATCAATGATTAGATTATGTGTATACTTGCTCACATAGCATATGTTATGTCTCAATGTGTGAAACTCATCAAGTACAAATGCATACTTGGATTTAGCCACTTGATCATCATTATCTTCCTCTTATTAAGTATGGAGTCATAAGGGATACTCATATGATGTACATCATAAAACTCAAACTTCTTAAGAAGTTTCTCAACATAGTGTTCTTGTGTTAACAAGACACTCTCATTCATCCTTATGATTCACATACCCAATATTATATTGGCTTCTCTTATGTATTTCATGACAAATATTGATAATGAGATTATCTTTATTTTATTGACAACATCAATACTCGGAATAAAGATAGTCATATTATCCACATATAATCACATATATATCATTAATCACTTTAGTATATACACATATATCCACCCTAAGAGATCAAAACTTCTCAACCCGTTATTTAGGTGCTTGTTACTAAACCATACAAAGACTTTCTCAACTTTCCATCCATGTCCAGGCTCTACATACCCCTTAAGTTGCACCATATAAAAAAACTTTATTTTGAAAGGGAATTTTAACACCCATGTGGTGAACTCAAATGTAAAAAGAAGCTATAGCAAAAAAATATAGAAGAACCATAATTGTCGGCGGATCATAAACTAAAACACAAGTTCTATATTCCAAAGAATAGAACAAAACTCAAAATAAAAGGCTTATTGCAAATACTTTGATTCGAAAGATGAAATAGTTTTGCAAACAACAAAAGTTCATCTTCAACCAAATACTTACAAAAATTTTCACCAAACCTTTCCTTTTAAAGTTCTCTTGCCTTTCTTCAAAATATAATTTCCAAACTCAATTTGAAAAATAGATGCAACCGGGTCATCATCCAGAACAATACTTAAAAATGAAAATCTCTCTAGTCTTTATTGAAAACATTCACGAAGAATTTGTGTTCTTTCTCTCAAAGATATTATTTCCAACCACATCAATATGTTAAACAAAATCTATGAACATACAAACATAAAATTTTGTACCTATTTCTCTTTATATAGGTTCATGAATAATAACCTCAATACGATACCCCCACACTTTTGAATATTTCAAATTAGGATGATAATTCTCTCATTTTCTCATATGGTGTCTTATCGGTTTATCATGTGAAATTCTATTTGTATAGAATAGTTAACAAATAGCTCCACCAACAAATATCTCAAGTATATATCTAACATATTAAATATGAAACTCATATATATACTTAATAATAACTCACAACATGTTCTCATGTGCCTCAAGTTTGCTAGAAATTATAAACCATCAAATTTCAAGGTAAATGCACCAAAATAATACTCATATAACCACACATGATTACTAGCAATTTTGCAAACCCGAAATCTACTCAGTTCTAGATTTCGTGAGTCCACTTCGACTCAAATTTTGAACATGTAAACGAAGATATTTGACAAAACTTTCTTCTACTCATAAAAACATATATGTCTTAAGTTTCCAAATCCATTAAAAACACTTAAAACTGATTTATATATCTCAAGTTATGCCACAAATAATCAGCTGCGCTCAAAGCTGAAATTCCAGAAAAACGAGATTCTTATCTCAACTTCAATAAATTTTTCATACCACTAAACGAAATAATTTGAAAAACATTCCATCTAAACATATCTTAATCTATGTCTCATGAAACCATAGAAACAAGAATCACTCTAAGCAGATCTGTAACTCTCAAGAAAACCCATAATCAATCAAGAGTGTTCAAAGCTGAAAAATTTCCAACAAACATAAAACAAAAGTTTTATCACAATTAGGGTATCAACCAACTCTAATAAACTTGAAATCAAGATGTCTCAAAACAACTTAATTCAAAACATATTTATCCACATAAAACATATCAAAACCTCATTTATTTCTCAACAAATAAATATTTTGATTCAACACAATTTTCACCCTTTTCAAAACTTTGAAATATGAACTTACGAAATAAAAATACTTAAATTCATAAACCACAATGCAAACCTCACAAATCAACCAATTGGCAAAGAAGAGAAAACATATAAATTAATAATCTCAAAAATTATTCTATGGTTCATATAGCTCATTCCGACAACACACTATCTTTAGTTATTAGAACCTTGTCGGACTCAAAAGTTACCTTCACTCCATTTTTGCCTAAAAGGCTCACTAAAACCGATTCGATTTAAAAATTGGGAACAAGTAGCACCTCATTATGTGCTAAAGATGTGAGATTGAGGAGAACATTTATTCTCACTTTCAACTTGGGTGTAATGACTACGGAGCATTTTTATTTATTCTCACAAACGTGCCTCGTTACTCCATATTCAATAACCCACTCATTCACATCAATCACCATGTTTACTTGTGAAATGACTACAAAAATAATATTATCTATTTACCTATAAGTTGAGTAGGATTGTCACATTTCACAACTCTCTTCCTCCATTTAGAAGCATAGTGGTCACATGTATAAAATTTTTCTTTTTATATTATTGAAGGTTTTATTACTGTTGAGCACATAACCATAGAGAAATTCGTACATTTTTCCTTAGCGAGGATTGGTCTCCACGATGTTTGCCCTTGAGACTATCTCCTTCACTTTGGTCCTTTTGTTCTCCTTTCAATCAACATCTTCTAGCTCAATGACAAACTTTTGCTCACAAATATCCATATTATTATATTTGAAAATCAAAGATTCCTAAAATCTTTTTAGCTTCACCTTGTGAAATTCCCACCATTTAATATCTCAATTTTTCAAGAAATGACTTAGCTTACAATGAAATAGCTAGTGAAGGAACAACTATTCTCATAGTCTCGAAAAAATTGGATCCCCATGGAGTAGCATAATTTTCCATTATGAAATATCCTTTAAGATTGTTGGAAAATTTGCTCTTTAAAGCTAGTTCCGGAGTTGCTTCTGGGCAGAGGCAACGCTTTTCTGAAATCAGCTGCAGAAGATCAAATACAGGATCAGAGGCAACACTTTTGGATCTGAATCTATTGCAAAAGCTCAAATACTGGATCATAGGCAACACTTCTGAATCTATTGCCGAAGCTCAGGAGCTGGACCAAAGGCAATGCTTTTTTTTCTCTAAAGCAGTTGCTTAAAACTGAAATTCTGGGCAGCGAATTTATGTTCTAGAGACTGAAAATTAGCAGATGATCTTGAACTCGGAGGCTAATTCTGAGACACAAAAATAGCAGAAATCACGGGTTAATGGTTAGGATGAGTTGAGTCGAGTAGGAGACACTGTCCTTAAAAGATATGTCGCAGTTCATCCCAAGATTAAACAACTCCTTTAAACTCGATTTGAGTTTGGGCACAGGAATCAGAAATGTTTATCATATCCAAAAAACAAAGAGAGGAGAGAGTAAAAATTGGATACTTCACAAAAGAAAGCTCGCTCTACTTTTTATATGTAAACAAAAGAGTTTATACCCATAAAAGTTTTGTTGTTGCAAAATTTAATAAAATAGCCATATGGTGTTTTAATTATAATTAAAACAATTAATCAGAACCATAACCGCAGGAGTTCCAAGCACTTAAAAACCGTAACCACAATATTTATGAAAATATAGTTGTTAGAGTTTTAAATGCAACTAAAACTCAGATTTATTAAGGAATTAAAATCAGTAACAGCCACAATTAAAACAATTGACCAAAGATATTTTTCTCAATAAAAAATATCATAAAATTTATTCTTTTAAAAGTAACATAAAACTCTCATTTTTCCAATAATGTTCCTACTGAAAACGCTTGGTCTAAATGAAAATAAATCTCATTAAAAGAAATTTAACTGTGGAAACCAATTACAAATCAAAAACGGTAACTTGAACATTTCCAATTTGAAAATGTAAAAATGATGCTTTGAAAGAAATTAAATAGTAAGCCAAAAAATAAGAGCACATAAAATATTACTTTAAAAATCTTAACTGATAAGTTTAAAACAAAAATAATTATACAGAACATATTAAAATAATATCAGTTACATTACAACGAAAAGCAATAATTTATATAAAACAATAGATGTGACAAATGAATTATAACACAAACAAAAAAAATATTTTTACGTCTGATTCGTATAATGGTGAATTCAGAGACATAATTATATGGAGTTCAAATATTGATATACAAATAAAATTAAATCGTATAATTTCATAAAATGTTCGCCGTCTAAAATGAATGTTTACCATACAAATACAATTACTAATACTTAAAAAAAATTCCAACTACAATAATTAAACAAAAAAACAAATAATGATAGCTGGTAACTTCCTTTTATCTTTTTTAATTTTTTTTCTCCTCTCTCGATACATTTTCAATCCTATATCATCATTTTTCACTTCAAACTCAATAAATTGAAGTTATTACAGTGTCTATTCTCCAACCCTTCACTTCAAATATCTACTTTAAAATAAAAATATTATTAATTTATTCAATGATTCCCTTTTCTTTTAGTCCAATATTATCATAAACCTATCACAGATTAGTTCATCCTTGTCCAAAACCATATTCAACAATATCTAATGAGTGTAGTTGAGTGGAAAAGACTCATTCATCTTTATTCAAATGTCTTGAATTAATTTTGAGCAAGTTATCCCACCTTATTAGGTGTTCATGAATTAACGAGCTATTCCAACCTACAAAATAAGTTATAAGAGATAGGAGAAAATTGAGCTTGATATATCTACCTACATTATTACGAAAGAATTGACTCGAGGGAAAGATCACGACAAAATATTAGTTAAATATAAGTGTTGCAAAATTGAATTTGGATTCTTTAAAGCTCTGATGCGATAAAGTTGTACATTTCAGTTAATTTCAATCGTCCTTTAAATTTTAATGATTTAAATTGAATTTCAGTAATTTATAAAATTCGTATAGTATAAATAAATTTCAAACATTAAAATTTAGTAAAACTTTATCATTGAGAATTTAAATCTTCACAAAATTAAACATATCAAAAGGGATTTTTCCCCAATAGCCTCTCAATTATTGGGTTGCTTGCTGGACCTGCAAATAGTGACAGGTCGGTCCATTAGCTAGATGAGGCTTTGTCCTTATTGTACCCTATATATGTATACATATAACGATATTTATAGAATATTTTAATTATTTGTCATTTCATCATCTATTTTTTTAATTAAAATTGATTAACACATCTTTTAATTCATTTTGTTCTTGCACGATATTATTTAGTCAACAGTTATCGTCCTGGGTTGTAATAGTACTTAATTATATTGATATGGGACGTGTATAATATTCTTTCCACAAGAGCATTATATAGTATGGATTCTCAGAACGTAGATTGGCAAGCTGGATGCGTAAAAGATCTTCTTGAAGAAGAGTTTTTTGTGAACTTTAAGATCACATTACCATTTGATTCTTCAAAGATATAATCTAAATCAGAATTTTCTTCTTTTTTTAAAGGAATCCCATCATCTATTTTCCATAATTCAGGAAAATTTAATTGTTCTCATGATATAGGCTTAGGGACTACTAAATTTCCTTTAGTTAAGTCGGTTAAAAATAGGGTAGTAACCCCTTTAGGTGTTTTCAGCAATCTACTAGCATCATCCCTTATATTTGGGACAGTACTATTCATTACTTTGTAATGAATTCTATAGATTAAGATCAAATTCTTTCATCCTGGCTTCATATCAAAACCTTCTGTTTTGATATCTAAAGAAGCTATATCTAAAACATGTGGATAGTCTAGTGAAACTGTTAAATTAGGATAACAGCTAAAATAGACCGGTCCATCTGTTAAGGAGGATTCAATAGTACTCCTAGCATGATGTCTTCAAGACATTCAACTTCTTCGATTCCTCCTATGCCCATAAGAACTGAAGAAGAAATTAAGGCTACTGAAAAAATGCCTTCTAATGTGGTAAAATCAGTTTATGAAAAACATGATAGTCCAACTATGTCCGACATGGGTTATCACTCCATTTATACTTTAACAAAAGAATTAAATCCTTTTGATAAATGGTTTTTAGTAACTTTCTCTGAAAAAGAAAGAAAATGTTGGACAAAGAAATATAATTGGTATAAATCCAATAGTGAAGAAGATCTTAAAGGCTTTCCTGACTACACAAGGTCTATTTGCAGGATTAAAGGAATAAAATTCCCTAAGTTGGATAATCCTCAATATTTAGAAATTTTAGAGTCTTCGTATAAGACTTTTATTACTCCAAAGGGGGAAACTCTTAAAAGTGTTCATCCACCCTTAGCTTCAGTTTCATATGAGATAGAGCCTAAGGTTAAGATTGAAATTAGTCCTTTTATCGCAGGTTCTGACGCTGTGGTAAAACAATCTAATTTCACTAATCTTAGTCTCCATACTATAGGAGAACAGCTTACTCGTATTGAAAATACGATTCCCAAACCTACTCTAAAAGAGGGGGGAGAGGACAAGGTAATTATAAAACCTACCTCTAGTCAGAAGTTAAACTTCCAATTTGATAATACACAAGAAAAATTGATAGAGGAAATTACAAAGAAACTTGCTGAAATTTCTGTTGATAAAAAACAAAAGCAAATTTCTCCTCTAACAAAGAAAATCGATGAAATCGAGGAAACAGATAATAGTTCTGAACTAGGTACTGAAAACTCTGAAATGAGTTACTCTGAAATTGAAAATTTACAATCTTTATTTCAAAATATGAAATTAGATAACAATGGTAAAACCAGTAATCAGATAAATAAAATTTATCAGTCTAAAGAAGGTTCCGAAAAACCGTATTATCCTAGACCATCCCCAATAAATTTACAGTATGAGGAATTTAGACCCTCTATGCTATCTTTTGATGGAATATCTACAGAAGAGTGGAATGTAGATGGCATGTCTGAATACCTGATTAAAAATGTTATTCAATACATGTTAATGCACGCCTCTGCTTCTAGAATTCATGGCAATAGTGATAAAGTTATTGCTGAAGCTATTGTTGCTGGATTTACAGGCCAACTAAAAGGTTGGTGGGATTTCTGTTTAAACACAGGAGCTAAGAATAATATTCTTAATGCCGTTAAAATTGAAGGAAATCAGCCGGTTCCTGATTCCGTCAATATGTTAATATACACCTTGATCCTACATTTTCTAGGATCAACTTCTTTATTCTTTGAGCAAACTACAGAGCAGCTCATGAATTTACGCTATAGATATCTCTCTGAGTTTAAATGGTACAAAGATGTGTTCTTTAGTGCTGTTTACACTAGAGATGATTGTAATCAGGATTTTTGGAAAGAAAAATTCATTTCCGGACTTCCTAGATTATTTGCTGATAGGGTTAAGGAAAGAATTAGGAATAAATTTAGTGGTACTATTCCATATAATAACTTAATTTATGGAGAAATTTCTGCAGAAATTATCTCTGAAGGAATGTTGTTATGTAATGAATTAAAAATTCATAAACAAATGAAATCTGAAAAGATGTCAGGAAAAAGAATTCTTGGCACTTTCTGTGAACAATTAGGTTACAATCCTATTAAGAGATCTAAAAGATCTGTTCAGAAGACTAGGAAAGATTTTAAGTATAACCATAAAATTGATCAGAAGTCTTACAGGATTCCTAAAAGGAAAACTTTTAAAAGAAAATCCTTAAAGGACAAATCTTCAAAGATGAAAGAAAAAATGGTTGTCTGCTACAAATGTGGCAAGATAAGACATTATTCAAATAAGTGTAGTGTAAAACAACAAATTAGATCTTTATCAATAGATCAAAGTCTGAAAGACTCTCTTGAAAAAATCATGCTAATAGAGTCTGACTCAGAAAAGGAAGACTATATAATTGATAATATAAATGATAATACTTATGAATCAAATTCAGATAGTAATCCTGAATGTGATGGTCATTGCGACTATTACAAATCACTATGTTCATTAAATGGACTGATGGTTCTTACTAAAAGCGAGGACTCTTTATTAACCCTGATCGAACAAATCCAAGATTCTTCTGAAAGAAGAATACATTTAGAACCGTATTTAGAGTTGATTAAAAATCAACGGTCAAACGAAGCCAGTACTTCTAGATCTACCAAAGTAGAGAAAAAACTAGAAGAAAAAACTGTTGCTTATGATTTAAAAGAGATATTAGGCAGATTCAAAACTCTTAAAGGGAAAGAACCTACAGTTAATGATTTAAAATCAGAAATTAATGACCTGAAAAAGGAAATAAAAGATCTGAAAGATAGAGTTCTAATTCTAGAATCTACAAACAAAGAAAGTGATAGTTCTAATGAAGAAGAAATTTCAGAAGAACTATTACAGCAACTAGAAGATTCTAAAGTTGTCAAAGAATTAAAAATTCCTACTCAAGAAACTAAAAGTTTCAAATATATTGATTTAATTAATAGAGTTGTCACTTATAAGTGGCATACAAAAATTACTTTAGTCGTCAACAAGGAATTTGTTGTCACAACCATTGGTCTTATAGACTCTGGTGCAGATTTAAATTGTATTAATGAAGGACTTATTCCTTCAAAATATTTCACTAAAACTTTATAAGAATTGCATACTGCTAATGGTGAAAAGCTGGCAGTCAACTTCAAGTTGAATAATGTAGCAATCTGCAATAAAGGATTATGTTTAGAAATCCCATTTATAATGGTTAAAAATTTAAATCAGACTATTATTCTAGGAAATCCTTTCCTTCATAGTCTATTTCCTATTAAGGAAATCTCTGAAAGAGGCATTAGTACAGATATTTCGGGAAGAGAAATAATTTTTAAATTCCTATCTCAACCCAAAGCTAAAAGTTTAAATATTCTTAAAACAAATATTCTAAACAAAGAGAAATTTATCAATTCCTTAAAAGAAGAGGTTAGCTTTAATGTTTTAAAAACTAAAATTGAAAATCCCGATTTGCAAAAGCAAATCACCGAATTATAGCAATTATTGGTAAAAAGAAATATGTTCTAACATTCCAACAGCATTTTGGAATAGAAAGAAACATATCGTCTCTTTACCATATGAACTAGATTTTAATGAGAGGTTTATCCCAACCAAAGCTAGGCCTATTGCTATGTCTGCAAGACATTTAGAAATATGTAAAACAGAAATCAATGATCTCTTAAACAAAGGTTTAATTAGGAAAAGCTCTAGTCCTTGGAGTTGTCCAGCCTTTTACGTTGAAAACGCTGCTGAACTCGAAAGAGGAGTTCCTAGGCTAGTCATAAATTACAAGCCTATTAATAAGGCTCTTAGATGGATAAGATATCCGCTTCCTAATAAAAGGGATCTTTTAAACAGACTTTTTGAAGCTAAGATCTTCTCTAAGTTTGACATGAAATCTGGTTTTTGGCAAATTCAAATTGACGAAAAGGATAAGTATAAAACTGCTTTTACTGTTCCTTTTGGTCATTATGAACGGAATGTCATGCCTTTCGGGCTTAAAAATGCCCCTTCTGAATATCAGAAAATCATGAATGACATTTTTAATGCTTATTCATCATTTTCTATTGTATATATTGATGATGTTCTCATATTCTCAAAGAACATTGAGCAACATTTTAAACATTTGAAAATCTTTCTAAACGTTGTTAAAAAAAATGGTGTAGTAGTTTCTGCTAGAAAGATAAAACTCTTTCAAACAAATGTTAGATTTCTAGGTCATACCATTGAAAATGGTACTTGTATCCCGATTAGTAGGGCAATAGAATTTGCTGACAAATTTCCTGATGAAATCAGACATAAAAAACAATTACAAAGATTTCTAGGTAGTTTAAATTATATAGCAGACTTTTAGAAAGATCTGGCATTTAATGCAAAATCTTTATTTGAAAGGTTAAGAAAAATATTCCTGAATGGACTGAAAGTCATACTCTAGCGGTAAAGCGAATAAAATCTCACGACAAGGTTATACCTTGTTTAGCTATTCCCCATCCTGATGCATTTAAAATTGTCGAAACAGATGCTTCAGACTTAGGATATGGTGGAATTCTTAAGCAAATGATCAATGAAATTAAATCCTTAGTACGATTCACAAGTGAGGTATGGGTAGGAGCTAGAAAAAATTACTCCACAATCAAGAAAGAAATGCTTTCTATTGTTTTATGTATACAAAAATTCGAATCTGATTTAATAAATCAAAAATTCCTGTTAAGGATAGATTGCAAAAGTGCAAAAGAAATTCTAATTAAAGATGTTAAAAACATTGCTTCTAAACAAATATTTGCTAGATGGCAGGCCATACTGTCCATATTTGATTTTGATATAGAATTTATCAGTGGAGATAAAAACTCCCTTCCAGATTTTCTAACCAGAGAATTTATTGCAGGAAATGAATTCAAAGGCTAACAGAATGAACCTTAAACGGTTTGAGGGCAGTAGCAGCCAAGGGTCTCAAAGACAGGTCTCTCAAAGATCTCAAAGATCTTTGCCTCAAAGGACTAATAGGAATAAGCAAACAATAGACAGTCTATCTGCTGAAAGCAGAAATGATAAATATGATGAAGATGCTTATCAACTAGCATTGGACCCTGATACTTTGAAGGAAGAAATATTTCCCTTCATCCCGATTACCACTCAAAGAATATGTCCTATTGAAAATAGGCATGCTAATTCAAATATTAATGAATTAGCATTATTTTATACAAGGAATCACACTACGGTTCCTTATCTCCCAAGGGATTATGGGTTTTCTCTCACTATCTTGGAAGAGACAGGTTCAATAAAATTTGAACCAATGTCCAGGAGTAACTCCGAATGGGCATTTGCAAAATTCACAATACTAAAAGTATTGTCCCCAGAAGAATGGGATAGGAATTTATTTACCCTTAAAAAGAGTAAAGAGATAGCTTATAGCTATTTTGATTATATCGATGCTTGGCAACAAGCTTTACTTTATAATAACAGTCTCGACAGATTCAGATGGTTTCTGCAATTTTAATTGGTAAAACCAATTACATCTTTTCCAAATTGGTTCCATAATTGGTTCCAAAATTGGGGTCTTTTCCCAATTTGTCTACCCATAAGGGTTAGGGAAATCTTTAATCAGTTTTTTTATTATAATAATAGCTGTGAAACAGCAAGACTACAATTTGTCGTCCTTTATAGAGTTCCATAGATCTTGAAATGGGACTATATCATTTCTTATAGAAATGAGTCAGAATATTTCCAAGCACCACGTAATGAAATTGCTGTCCCCTGGCTCACCAGAAGAATTTCTATGAAATGGTGGGACAAATTTGAATTTTTTGAGAAACCTTCAGTCTACTCATCTGGAAATCTAATAAAATTTGAAAACTCTATAGATTGGAGTAGAGCCTTCTGCCCCATTGCTTTTTAAAGACCTCCTTTCTCAAATGACTGAAGTAGAGCTGAAAGCTCAAATGGTCGAATTTCTTAAGACCAAGGCTAAAACGCCTCCTTCCCAAACAAAATCCAAAGGGATCATTATTCTGGACAGTCCTAAAAGGAAGAGTAATGAAGCGTCTCCAATGGAGACTTCTCCAAATAAAAGGGAGAAATCAGAAGCCTCGGCGTCATCCACTAAGGGCAAAGAAAAGGCTGAAGACAAGAGTAAACCAATTGTCTCCAACCCTTTTGATCTGCTGTACCAAGATGCCCAGAACCCAGATGATAGAATCTTGGATGTTGATGACCTGCCTATTGGTGACATTGAAGACCTGCTCTAGGCTTCAATATAATTCTAATAGAAGATGCTGCTAAAAGCAAGAATGCATGGTTATACCACGATCTGCCGGTTCAACCGTACGAGTCAACTAGTTCTACCACTGAAGAAACTGATCAAACCGATCCAATTTTCTATAAAAGGCGAAATGTTGCCCAATTCATAGCATTCGCAACATTTTCCTAAATTCTAGAGAGAGAAGCTAGAGAGAGAGGCTCTCAAACACCGGCAGTCTCCGGCCGCCGTAGTTACTATTCCGGCATATTTTCCGACACCTGTAAACATCTAAAAGACGTAAGTTTTCTTTATGTTCTTTTCTTTGTTTATGTAATTAATTTTCTGTATTAGTATATAAGTTTGTAAATCCTATTATGTTTAATTAATTAAATTGTTTATATTATCTGCTGCCTTTTATATTTTATTTAGTCTCGATCCGTCGAAAATGGTATCAGAGCAGTCAGAGAGTAAAGTCCTGTTGCCTTGTAAGACAGGTATCAATCCATGGAGGGTTCTCACTGTGTGACACAGTGATGAAACACAGGCTCTTACCTCCAGGAAATCCCAACGGCTAGGGCCCGAACTGAGTTGTGTTGTCGAGAGGCACACGTAAAAGGCTGCCTCTAAGATATCTTAGGTTGTCACAGTCCTCGGACTATGTGGACTTAATGGTGTATATATATATATAACTATATATTAGTTTTATTGGTGAAAATTTGATTGATTTTACGAAGGTGAGGAATCTAATTAGAAGTAGTGGAAGCTCCATTTATAGCGTAAGCAAATCATCATTAATTCAAATTTTATGACAATTATTTTGGCAAATCAATTTTAGGTGGGCTCTCGTGCATATAAGAGAAATGGCCAAAATCGTTTCTAGTGCAAATCAGTGGATTTCCCCGTACGGGCGATGGAAACCATGCTTGGAGGGGTAGGATTGTTCCTATAGCGAACCTCATTTAACTTGTGATTAAGTCTTGCTTGTTTGTAATTTTATATTTGAGGGGTAGGATTGTTCCATTATCAATTATATATATATTTTTTACTCTTCCATAAGTAGATTTGTTATTGTTGACAATTTAACAAAATTAAGGGTTTAAATTTTAAACTTCAATTGTAGGCCTAATATATAGAGGAGACTTAAGTTTGTGGCAGCAAAGAGATTTGATTTGAAAGAGAGGATTAACAATGATGCTGCTGCGATAGTGGAGTCAGATGTAGGTGTTGTTGCAGCTAACAATCGCTGATGCTCGAAAATCGGGGCGGAAATACTACGAGAAGGAGGGCATGCAGTCGATGCAACAGTTGCGATAGCATTGTGTGTCGGTGTTGTTAATCCAATGGCGAGTGGAATATGGGGCGGCGCTTTTATGGTTGTCAGGTCTTCTTCTGCTCTTAAAGGTCAAGCTTTCTATATGAGAGAGAATGCTCCTCTAGCCGCTTCAAAGGTTCATACTTGTCTTCTTCTCTGTTAACTTCATGTAAGGCTTAATACGTTAAGACCTATCTGAACTCAGCCGTAATCGCTCGTTTGCTTTCTGAATCTTTAGTTGTTCCAAATATCCTCTAATTTGTTTAGACCATACCATCTAAACCCTGAATGTCACGTGTTGGCTTTTGGTTAGGTAGAGAAAAATCAGGAAAATAAGGAGGTGTTTCTCCTAGCTTAAAAGTTCCTCATAAGAAGTTTTTAACTTATAAAAAGCCTTGTGAAGTGTTTCTCTTGTCTTATTTGTAACTTATAAGATGAAATTACAAAAGTAACAAATAACTACTTTTAACTTCTACTTATTTTAAGTTAAAAGACAATAAGTAGAAGTTTTGAGAAACACCTCATAAATCTTTGAAAAGTCAAACCAACTAGGAGTTGACGTGCGGCATTCATAAGGCAATTTGGTGCATTTTTTCTAAGTTTGTGGAGTAATTAGAACATTCAAAAGTTGTTTGAAAGGCAAACTAACCAGAAGTTGACATGTGGCGTTCATGAGACAAAGTGGTGCATGTTTTCTAAGTCATGGGGTAACTGGATTTTTTAGAAATTTAGGGGACAAATGGGCGTTTAGGGCCAAGTTCAAAGTTTTGTTTTGTGTATCGAATCAAGTTCTTGCCATGAATGAATTCGAATTCGAATTCGGTTTCCAATTTTATTTAACGAAATTGTTACAAGCAGAATATGTATGCAAACAACATTGATGACAAGTATTTGGGGCCACTCTCAATCAGAGTTCCAGGTGAGTTCGCTGGCCTTCACGAAGCTTGGTTACAACACGGCCGCTTGCCTTGGAAAAAATTATTCCAAACCCCCATAAAACTCGCAGATTACGACTTCATTACTCTCCCTTATCTCGGGCAAGCCATAGCTAAATCTACCGAAAAAATCATCGATGACCCAAGATTACGAGCTGTATTTGCACCGAATGACATGTTGTTACAACCCGGGGATACATGCTACAATGTAGAACTAGCCAATAGTCTCGAGACAATCGCCGGACACGGGCGACAGCCCTTCTATAATGGCACTCTCGACGAAAATTTAATCGAGGATGTTAGAAAAGCCGGTGGGTTGATAACAATGGAAGATCTCAAGAATTACAAAGTGAATAACAAATGCCACGACTATGAAAAAGAACCCAGTTTTTGTGAAGAAAGTCTCATCCGCCCTCCCCTTAGGACCAACCATTTTGAAAAATTATTGAGTGAAATCAACATTTAGTAATGATAAACGTTGCATTTCAAACCTTTAATATCTTAACTAAGCCAAATTCTAATATTAATTTGCTTTTTTTATACTTCATCACTATTATTATTAGATTAATGCTATATTCTCTTGAACTGTAATTCAGTTCAGTTCACTTTATACTACTTCAGTTCAGTTCAAGCCAAACAACTGTACTTCAGCTCAGTTATGCGTATACTAAAATAAGTTCAGTTCAATTTAACCTATTTCATTCAATTCAGTTCAGCCAACTTCAATTCAGTTCAACTTTCAAAAGTTGAAAAGAAAATGACCTAATTTTCACACTTCTAATCCAATTATAATGAATAACAAAGTAATTTTTATTTAAAAAAACAATGTCATAATAGCATTCAGGTCACCTTGTAAACTCTTATTAATTGCTTTTAGTATTGCTTATTTTCTCTAGTTGTGGGGATGCTCATTTTACCATCATCTTGTATTGCCAGTTGTTTGAATTGATCCAATCCAATCCTATCTTCATAAAAATAATGGATTAAATAATTAAACAATATAGTTCTAATTTAAGGTTTTCAAGTGGGCCCACAGTTTTAATTTAATTTTGGTAATAAATATAAAAATTTTCATGGAGATAATCTTGTTCGGGGTTTAGTAACAGTTAATGCTCCTCACCCCTTCCAATAAATGTATTTAGTGAAATTCAAACCTTGTTCTCCTCCAACTTACTCAGTCTGCTTAGTCAATTAAGATACACTTTGTTAGTTCACAGTTTTAATTTAATACTACAATGTGTGTGAGCACGTTTTAATTTTCAACCACAGAGAAATTTATAAACAAAGCTTAGCATGTGTACAAAATATAAGACATAAATAATATCTTCTTAAAATTATGTAAACCTTACAATATATATCCATTGATGCATAGAGATATTAGTAATGTACCACCCATTTCAACCGATAAAATTATGTACTCGGACCCGGTTCTAATATTTTTAGGTTCTTAAGCAAAGCAATATATGAAGAAATATACTAGGCCATTTTAATAATTTTAAAAATTTATTGTTTATCGTTCTCATAATTTCAACCCGGGTAAAGTTAAGGCCAAAGGTCTTCTAAAAAGTGTTTTTTTCAATAATCAAACTTTCCACATTTTGGGTTCAACTAACCAGTTTTTACTTTTTACTACTAGAACCAACACTATTGAGCTCTAAACATAAAACAAAATATAAATTGGAAAACAAATTGAAGTGATAATTAACTATACATAATTGTTTGAGAAAAATGGTACTAAAAAAACTAAATGAGGTAACAATTAAAATTAAACTATTCTATTATACTATATTATGGTCAATTGGAAAAAAATTAGACTTATTTTGAAAAACAACAAATTTACGTTTTATTATATATATATAAGCCCTCTGTGGTGGCACCCATTGCACGCCACCCATGCTCAGCCCTGTGTACCATCAATAACTCCGCTATAGTAAGATAAAAATAGTGGTACAAACACACGAGTAGAATTGATTTAAAAGAAAAAAAAATCGGCTGATAAGTAATGGAAGAAGTATATGTATTATATCTATATTACAGCTAATGTTAACGTATTTTTACATGTAATTGTTTTCTTAAGAAATTAATATTTCGATAAACTAACTGGTAAAATCTCAGTTAAACTAATACTAATGCATAACGGTTGTTTAATCAATTTGATGTCCGGTACGGTGAGAATACTCCGAGGTGCTAAATGAACAAAGTAATGTATAAGATTCCAACTGCCAATGAGACAAATATTTCCACTTATAAAAAAGCACTGAAGACACTTCCTACATCAAATTAACTTCCCTTTTCTGTCTGAATATTGTTTCCCTCTAAAGAAGAAGAATAAATGGTGAAAAATAACACAGAAATCCCACTTCTGGGGGTTGATTTTTCTGCTGATAAGAAGAAGAAATCTTGGATTGGAAAACTTGTGTTGTTTTTTCTTGCATTGTTGGCAATTTCAAGTTAGTTCCTCATCTACTTTCTCTCTTTTTTTTATGTTTTTATTTAAAAATCAAGTAATAAAATTTTTGGGTTCTCCAATGTAGAAACTGGGTAGTTTCCAAGTTGTTGAATTTTTGGGTTTATGGCTACTTTTTCTCCGAGAAGAGTTTTAAGACATGTTTTAGCTGCAGAAAATTTTTTTCATTCTTCATTTTCAGTATTCTATTCATTTTACAAATTTTTCAGTTTTTAGTTTTCTAACTAATCAGTTTTTGTTTTTTATTTTTTAAAAATAATCAGTATTATAATTTCAATTTTACTTGTTAAAAATATTATAAGTCTAATATAAATATTACATATTAAAGTAAAGCAACCATTTTATATAAGATTTTAACTTTTTCCAATAAAATTTGGCATATATGCTTGCAATAATAATAAAGAAAAATCATACCCTACTAGATTGTGGACTCGAACCTATAACCTCTAGGATCACAACTTCACGCTCAACCACTAGGCCTTAACCTTCGCCACTTTAAACTAACCAATCATAAAATGATAAAAAATATAATTTGATTCGTCTATGAAATGTTTAAATTATAAAAACTATTTTGTCTACGTTATAATAATTTTTGCCTTCAACACTCTAAAAGCTTGTTCTATCACATTATGCAATCAAAGATGAATCCTTCAAGTTCGTCAATGTGTAATTTCTCCTAATTCGTATGCTTACACGAGAATTGTTCAATTGATATTTCTTACTACAATAAGAAGCTAAGAATCCAAGAATGTTAAAGTAAGTTTAAGTTTTATTGGTTAAAAAATAATATCGATTAATTTAAAACAAATTTATATAAATAAGAAAAAAAACTAAATAAATAAACTAAAAGTATATTAATAAAAAATTATTCTTTTATTATTAACAAGTAATTATACAAGTGATATATATATATATATATATATATATATATATATATATATATATATATATATATATATATATATTAAATCAATAAATTATTGTATTGGATATACAAGTCGTGTGAACTGAGTTTGGAAAATTTCTGAAAACATAATAATTTAAAAATTTCTGAAAAGTCTTTTCCAGTTTTTTAATTTGAAAAATTCTGCAACTAAACAACAGTTTTCATTTTCCAATTTCATTAAAAAAAATTTTGAAAAATAGGTCAAGTTTTCTACAACTTAATAGACCCTTAGATTTTCAGCTTTTATTTTGGAAGATTAAAGTCTATATAGTCATAAGATTAACGGCATGTTTAACTCGTAAACTTTTTATAGAACAACATATTTTTGTATTGGACAAAAAATTTTGACTCTTAATACTACTTAATTAAGATGTGCTTGCTATTGATTTCCCAGTATCAAAATCTATTGTCATAAAGATTAAGAAAAGCTTGAAAATGGAGCTTTTCGGAACTTGAAAAAGCAATCACGAACTGGTCATAAATGGAGCAAAACTATTCGAAAAGACTTGTGATTGTTTAACTTTGATGAGTATATCACATAAAGGTCACGTTGTTGTTAACAAGTTTACAAAAATGCTAAGCAAAAGGGTTTAAACTTCAGTTGTAGGCCTAATATATGGAGGGGATTTATATTTATGGGAGCAAAGAGGTTTTAAGGAGAGGATTGAGAATGATGATGCAGAAATTGTGGAGTCCGAGGTAGGTGCTGTTGCAGCTGATGACCGACGATGCTCGAAAATTGGGGCAGAAATACTACGAGAAGGAGGGCATGCAGTCGATGCAGCAGTTGCGACAGCATTGTGTGGCGGTGTTGTTCATCCCATGGAGAGTGGAATAGGGGGCGGCGCTTTTATGGTTGTCAAGTCTTCTTCTGATCTTAAAGTTCAAGCTTTCAATATGAGAGAAAAGGCTCCTCTAGCCGCTTCAAAGGTTCATACTTCTCTATTTCTTTTGAGTTCCCTTTTAACTCACGGCTTAATGCATCAAGATCTCTCTTAATTTGGCTCTGAACGCTCATTTGCGCTATGAACTTTCTATTGTTCTAAATAACCCTTAAGCTTGTTTAGAGCGCGCCTACCACTGAATGCCACGTGTCATCTTTTAGTTAGAGAGAAAAAAATCAGAAAAATGACACATTAGAAAAGTCAAAGTAACTAGAAGCTGACATGTGGCACCGGTGCATTTTTTATAAGTTCAAGGGGGAAATTTGAACTTTAAAAAGTTCAGAGGGAAAATGAGTGTTTAAGACCAAGTTGAGGGATTCCAGAGAATTAAGCCTTAATTTACTTGTTTTATTTTGTGTTTTGAATCAAGTTCTTGTAATGAATGAATTTGAGTTCTTTTTGCTATTTTCTTAAATGTAATTGTAAAAAGCAGAATATGTATGCAAACAACATTGATGACAAGTATTCGGGGCCACTCTCGATCGCAGTTCCGGGCGAGATCGCGGGCCTTCACGAAGCTTGGTTACAACACGGCCGCTTGCCTTGGAAAAAATTATTCGAACCTGCCATAAAACTCGCAAAAGACGGCTTCATTATCCTCCCTTATCTTGGGCAAGTCATAGCTGAACATACCGAAAAAATCATCAACGATCCTGGATTACGAGCTGTATTTGCACCGAATGGCAAGTTGTTACAAACTGGGGATACATGCTACAATGTAGAACTAGCCAATAGTCTCGAGACAATCGCCGAACAAGGGCCACAAGCCTTCTATAATGGCACGCTGGGCGAAAATTTAATTGAGGATGTTAGAAAAGTCGGTGGATTGTTAACAATGGATGATCTTAAGAATTACAAAGTGGATATAACTGAAGCCACGACTGCCGATGTTATGGGTTATACCATTTATGGAATGCCGCCCCCTTCAGCAGGGACACTCGGGTTAGCAATGGTGGGCGATTTCATTTTTTCCTCTTCAGTTTTCGGTAGTTTTGTTTTTTTGTTATGTTTTGTAGGGTCTAAGGGTCATGTAAATCAGGTTCTAAACATATTGGATAGCTATGGAACTCAAGATGCTGTAAAGGGAGATCTCGGTTTGCATCGGTTAATTGAAGCGTTGAAGCACATGTTCGCTATTCGAATGAACTTGGGCGACCCGAAATTTGTAGACATAAAGACTTACATTACCCAAATGCTTTCCCCTTCTTTTGCTGCTCAAATTCGACGAAAAATAGTCGATAACACTACATTTCCTCCCGAGTATTACATGGGCAGGTATTAGCTAAGCGATTTAAACAAAATTTTTGCGCCTAGTCATCATAGACTCGTAATTATCTAAAGCTAATAGTTAACAATCTACAGATGGAGTCAGCTTAGAGATCAGGGAACTAGCCATTTCTCCATTGTTGATGCTGATCGAAATGCTGTATCAATGACAACAACGATAAATTACAAATTTGGGGCTGGAATTCTCTCTCGTTCTACAGGCATTGTGCTCAATAACCAGATGGGCGATTTCTCTGCACCTACTGAAATTACCCCCGACATGCTTCCCCCAGCTCCCGCAAATTTTATCGAACCCAAGAAGAGACCTATGTCTTCTATGTCCCCTATAATTGTCACCAAGGTACGGCTTTTACTGTTTTACGGTGTATTTTTTTACCAACTGTAAGATATAGGACGTTAATTTGTGATTTTGTTCTATGATAAGTGCAGAACGATCAGCTGGTAGGGGTTTTAGGTGGGAGCGGAGGAATGCGCATCATTCCAGCAGTAGCACAGGTTTTAATTAACCATTTTGTGTTGGGGATTGAACCTTTAAGTGCAGTTCAAAGGGCAAGGATCTACCACAGGGTAATTTATATTGTATATTTTATTTACCGTTTAAACTGTTAAACTGCGAAGAGACTGTTGACTCGTCCTTTTTTTCTGTGCAGTTAATCCCGAACACCGTAATGTATGAGAACTTTACTGTTATTAATGGCGAGCACATCGAACTTGCCGAGGAAACAAAGACGACATTGAGGGGAAAGGGACACGAACTGCAGGCACTGCCAAACGGCGCTGTTGTGCAGCAGCTTATCGTTCAAAACCTCGAAAACCTAATCGTCAAGGACAGAGAAAACGGGAGAGATTCTTATGGGAACCAAATTTTGCATGGAAAGCTTACTGCAGTAAGTGATCCTAGAAGGGATGGGAGACCAGCTGCTGTATAAATATAGCTTGTGAAAGGAGAGATACTAGCAGAATGACAGAATCCACATGTTAGTGTGTGAAAATGTATGCAATACTACTGTAATAAAAATCTTTGTACTTGTACCACTGTTTTAAAAATTCCTGCCTAATCCCGCCTAGGCGCTATTTTGGGGCTTGCTGCCCGACTTTTCATTCCTATGACGCTATCAGGCGCTCGACCGATTTATTGCCGCTAGTCCAATTTTTTCCGCCTAGGCGATGCCTAAATTTGATTTTTTATGATACCGATATTTATAATAATCATAGTTTACCATCAAAAAGTTGTTTAGTTGGTAAAACTGAAGTATATTAAAGTGTTACACAATAAATTTGTCATTTTGAGTCTCAAACCAAGAAACAATATACTCTATGCCACAAATATGAAAGTCCCTACCGTTCGACTAGCATATAGTGATTTTTAAAACATGATATAAATTATGTTTTTGATATTTTATATTATTATAATTTATTTTTTATTTGAATTTATATTTTTATATATCAATAAATATTTAAAAAAATATAAAATATAAAAATCCGCCTAGATCCCTCCTAGGCCCACCCAAGCCGCGCCTAGGCGTTGTGAAGCCCCAACAGCCCGACTAATGCCTAGCACTTTTTAAAACATTGACTTGTACACATTTGACATGTAAATTAATAGAGAAAGATTCATCATATAACATTTGTACAAGTGTTCGATGAATGGAGTTCAGTTGTATAGCCTGAATTTGGACTTGAATACTTTTTTGGGTCCCTTTTGGTGTCTGACCTATTGAAATTGCCTAATTGGTGCCTGGAGCCTATTTGGTACTTAATGTATTCAATATTTGCATAGCTGGTGGATGACTTATTAAATTTTAGTACATTAAGTGCCCATCTAACAATGCAACACTAAAAACGTGAATTACTTACAACACCATTTGGAGCATGAATATGTTTTGTTAACCATGCATAGAATTGTCTGACCCTCAATGATCTCTAAAGTTATCAAACTAAAATTTGACAGCGAGGTACCAAATAGGCAAAAAGTGAATACGTCGGACACCAAATAGGCAATTCAAATATGTCAAACACTAAAGGGGCAATTGAGTTATACAACATGACCCAAAAAGGTACTTAAGTCCCTAGATTTGCCAAATATATGAACCAAAATCACTAGTTCTTCATTTACCAAAGGAAGAATTTTTATGCATTTCTGAGCTTAGTGTACAGAAGGCAAGAGCATAAATAAAAACGCAAATTCATGCGAAATACACTTATTGATTTACTCTCAATCAATTTTTTCATGATGTTTTATCCATGAGCTGTATAGGGGTCAGGATATTAGCTTTGCTTGTTTCAACAACGCAGCCATTCATGACCATCTCCCCTAGCATGAAATGTGCCTTTTCTAAATGGAACATGATGTCTAACTTACACTTAAGGAAAGAAATAGACATTTCAAAGTCGAATCAAATACTGAGCTAATATTGTGTTCAAAACATAAGGAATTTGGAGGCACAGGCAAGAATCCAGAAAAAAGAAGACGTACCACATTGCCGAAATGACAGTCCGGTCCATGGTTTCAACTAAGAGATGTATGAATTCAAGAATTGCAAGCTCATTCTGTGAAAAGCAACAGAAAATAAGTGAATTTAAGCTCAAGTTCAAGATAAGCATACATTAAGAACCTAGAAGCATAGTTGTCAAGGTGCTAGGCGCAGCCTAGGCGCTAGGGTGCCAGGCGTGCCTCAAGGCGAGAGGCGCTCCTGAGGTACACTAGGCGCAAAAAGTGAAGTTAAATGCAATAACAATACTAGAAAAAGAAATAAGGGAATTGTTAGATGTACATATGTATGTAAAATTTACATATTGCATTAGGAATATCTAGCCTTGAGTTAAGCTTGTTGAATAATGGCTAAAGTCTGTTGATTTAATTTTCTGTATTTAATTAATGTTGAATAAGTCATATTAGTTAGTGTTTTACTTGGTCAAGGATTTCTTCTTAATTTGTTATGATTGAGATAATATTTTCCTATCAAATAGCTGATTGGTTCTACTCATTATTATATAATGTACTGATTATCAATTAATTAATATAAGATTTCTCCACAAGTCTCTTTCGTTATTCTCATTATGCAGAACTAATATTATTTACTCTATCTGTTCTTCTTTTTCTTAATTAACATCAACAAAGCTAGCCTTGGTAGAAATTGAATTAGGAATATCTAAACTTAAATTATTGTTAAAACTCTTAAAAATAGATGGACAACACATATTAAAGTAAGTTAAAACCTCGAAAAATATAAGTGTTTTTGAGGTGCGCAAGGCGCGCGCCCGAGGTATGCTACCTCGCCTGAGGTATGGCAAGGCGCGCCTTTAACAACTATGCCTAGAAGGACTTGTAAGGTTAAAACAAAAAATTAAGGCAAAGGACACCCTGAAACCCCCTGAATTTTTATTGATTTCAGATTTAACCCGTTACAATTTCAACTCATTGAATGCACATCTTTCTACATTGATAATATTAGCCCCAAATTTAGCAAGGGATACAAAATTTGTGAAAAGTAGAAGATTTTAAGTTGACTGGCGATATTTGAATCATACTTCCTATTCAAAGTTGCAAGCGTTCTGTAACTATATATGTAAATTATATCTTTGATCTAGTCTCACATGTCTGCAAAAATTGTGTCATGTGACAAATTTGTCGAGTTTGAGGTTAACAGTTGAATAACATTGATGAGAATCGAGATGGCAAGTTGTGAAATACACGATCCGTGGGGCTTAACTGTAGTTGGATTATCCAATGGCTCCAAATAAGAACTAACCCTAGCAATTCATAACATATAACTGCCAACAGAATTGAAGCTTTTCCTTACTAATATTAAGTTTAGGATCTCAAACACATAAACATTCAAGAACACATGATCGGAATTAACAAATATGAAAATGAACAATTGACGCCAAAATTCAGAATCGCTATGCAAAGGATAATTCAACAAACTGAGGAATCGCAGAGGAAGAACTTACTTCATCATTGTCAACGCCAACAAGGGAAAACAACGAGGCATAGCGCCTGTAGACAATTTTGTAATTGCGGTGCTCCACGAAAGTACACTGTCATTCAGATTCAAGATAAAACAAATAACAAAATCATCAGCAACAAGGAAGCAATTAAATCAAGCTTCACGATCTGTAATCCAAAATCATCAAAAATCAAAAGAGGATCAAACCTGTTGGTCAGTACGGGCGAGGCAGTTGCGTACGATTTCGCCCTCGAGAGCACGGCGTTCTTCAAGGGTGAGCCATTCGTAGTATTGAGCTAATCGAGTTTGGCCCTGCTTGTTTACCATTAAAATGAATCTGATCCCCATTTCCCCTTCTTGTTCTCCTTCGACAATGAAGGCGGACTTTTCGTTGTGCGTTTACAGATGATTAGATCCAACTACTATTTGGCCATACGGTGTTATTAGAAATTTCTTCCGGCCACTTGGGATTGTTTGCTTTTCCCATGATAAACCTAACTTAATTAGTCAAAACATTTTGTCCATCACCAAATATGTTGTTTCTGTTATAATCAGTTTCAATAATGGTGTCTGCCTTGGCGTTATTTATGGTCAATTTTACGATTTTAAAATACGTTATTTAAGTTAAGGTATTCGGGGCTTTATATACAAGCTTAGTAGATCATTCGAAAGCAATGTGAGATTCATTCCGAACACACACCCCATTGCAATCGCGCTAATAATGTGCTATAAAAAGTTTGAACGATATTGTCCATTTTGGAGCCATTTACGGCCAACCTTAAGGCTTTAAAACGCATCATTCAATTTGAGGCCTTCCGAGCCTTGTTTATTTAAAAGCTCAATAAATCATTAGAGTGCGATGTGAGATTTATTTCGAACAGTTTTACGAAAAGTTTGTGAATGAGCTTTTCGCGACAGCAACAGTACAAGCTCGGTAAATCATTCGAGTGCGATGTGACATTTATTTTGAACAGTTTTATGAAAAGTTTGTGAAAGAGCATTTCGCGACAACAACAGTGAGATAAATACCAACATGCCCGAGTGTAATTGGCCAAGTCTTTTTTGCAATTAAAAATTGTGTTTTTCTCTGCCCCACGTTTCAAAGAGTCATTTCTTATGGAGCAAACTTTCAACGGTTGATTTTCAGCTAGTCATTTTTAACACTAGTACTTCAGATATGCCATTTGCCAAGTTATATGGTGGTAATCAGTGCTTCAAAAAGCGTTAGGTGTTGGTCGGGCGATCAGGGCTTTTAGGCTAGGCCTAGCGGAGCCTAGGCAGATATGCATTTTTTTTTAATATTTATTGATACATAAACATATGAACTGAACTAAAATAAATTATAATAAAATAAAATATTAAAAAAATAATTTAGACCATATTTTAAAAATGAAAAAGATACTTATAAGTAAGAACACTTGGATGTACTTTCGTTTTACCAACTAAGCTATTTTTTATGGGTTCAAAAAATTGAACGATAATTATTATAGATATTGGTATTTGTTGGTCTCTATGCGTACACTCAATGAGTCAGAGGGTGGTGAATAACTCGCTATATACAAACCGAAAACTTTTTCGCAATTAAGACAAACTACGCTGAGTACAACCTAAAAAAGCTTCAACTAAAAGTAAAGACCACAATGATTTTTATACTGGTTCGACAATCTATGCTTACATCCAGTCCCAAGAGAGTGTCTTGGTTTGAATCCACTAATCTCAACTCCTTTATCCTAGGCGAAGAAGCCTTTCACAAAGTGTCTCAATTACAGAAAGTATGTCATAACCTAAAGTTGACCTAGTCTTGACTTACAGCTCAGCTCAATCCGCAGCCACACACTCAAGTCACAAAGATTGATGATGTGTCACCTAACCAATGGATCTGATTTTAGCTGATATGGGAAATGGCAGTTACAAAAGTTGTAGAGATCATTGACATGTTGAAGGATATTAGCTTGACTGAAGCAACAGAAGCAAACAGCCCCTTGCCATCAGGGGTGGACTTAACACAAAGTGGCAAAAGACTTGATGATCCAAATATGTACACGAGACTTATTGGTAAACTGCTCTATCTTAGCTTTACAAGACCTGATCTTTCCTTTGCAACCCAACAACTCAGTCAATTCATGACACAGCCACAAGAACACCACTTACAGGCTGCCCTACATATACTAAAGTACTTAAAAGGCACATTGTCTTTTGGTCTCTTTTATGCTAAAAACCAATAGTTGAGGCTAAAGGCTTATTGTGACTCTGACTGGGGAGCATGCAAATTAACAAGAAAGTCAGTCACAGGGTATTGTGTACAACTTGGGGAATCACTTATTTCATGGAAAACCAAGAAGCAAGCAACTGTAAGCAAATCAATAGTAGAAGCAGAATACAGAAGCTTAAGTACAACTGCTTGTGAGCTTAAGTGGATAAATTTCTTGCTAACTGATTTTTAGGTGCCAACTAACCTACCTATCCCTCTCTACTGTGACAATGAAGCTGCTATAGCAATTGCAAAAAACCCAGTATTTCATGAGAGAAGTAAGCATATTGAAATAAACTGCCACATTGTGCGCAACATGGTTTCAGAAAGATTCATTCAAGTCTTATCGATTCCTACCAACAAGCAACTAGCTGATCTTTTTACAAAGTGTCTGTCATCTGTACCCTTCATTAAAGCAACTTCAGTTTGTTTATTTTAGGCACAATGAGATGCATTGTGAGGGGGGGCTATCACAACCTGAAGTTGACCAAGCCTTGACTTACAGCTCCGCTCAATCCACAGCCACACACTCAAGTCACACAGATTGATGATATGTCACCTAACCAATGGATTTGATTTTAGCTGATATGGGAAATGGCAGTTACAACAGTTGTTAATTTCCTTTCTCTATTTTAGCTAACTAATATAAAAATAGAAGCTCAATGTACTCCATTGATTGAGATATTTTTTCAATGAACTGATTCATTCTTGTTCAAAGTACCCTCCAAACTGTAATCACACACCCACTGAGTAGAATACCCTCTTCTACCAGCAACTCAACAAGGTCTAAATGAGAGCTAGACTCAACTTATAGAAACGTTGATCTAGTTACAATAATCTGATATTATAGTTCAAATGATCTATGTTAATCTCGCTTGTTTTAAAGCAAATTCTCGCTGAGTAGATGCTTTCTTGAATGAACTTCTTTAAAGCTTGAAAATTGATAGAGTTTTGCTTCTTAGAAATTTAGGTGTATTCACCAAGTTCTAATGCTTGCCTTCTTGCTCCTTTTATAGTTGAAAGCACGAAAGTAGCCGTTGAACTTGTCTTGGCATCTTCTACAATTTGTCAGCTCAGCTATCCACCCTTTGCTTCTTTAAATTGATCCGTTAGGAGATAGAATCATACCATTGTGAGCTAAAAATCAATTCATTTGAGACAGATTGAATTAGAGCTTCAAATTAAGTCTCTTGTCATTTGATGCCAGTTTTCTGTTAGAGAGAAACTGTTGTGACTTGCTACATGTCATCTTCTCATTCCTTCTGGTAATCTGACAACTTTGCAGAGTCGTGAGATACTAGGTTGCTCAATCTACAGAACTTTCGAGTTTAGCAATGGCATGCAACTTGGTCTTTGAATAACTTTGTCTTTTTCTTCATAAAGCAGATGTCTTGTCAAAGCATTAATTCCTTTTGTCTTTCTTTCATCAATGTCTGTAAAAAGTAAGACTTAAAAAGAAAGATTCCATTTTACCTCAAATGGAAAGGTCAACGGCTTTGACTAATAGAAAGAAACTCAGTGAAGGATAATAAAAATATGCATAGCTGAAACACAATCTAAATATCGATCGTTGAGTGAACAGTGCTTAGTCAGCGACTAACTACACAGCTCAGCCCAAAACAACTCAGAGTTAAAACTAAATAGATAGGTCAGTGGAGATTTGAAATTCTACCTTTGAATTCAATAACTCACTCATAACCAAAGACTATTTATTTTAATATCATTATTGATTTAATTAATTCATACTTAACTTAATTGATATGATCAAAACTTAAGCACTACTGAGTCATCTACTAAGTCAGCCTAACCTTGTGTTGGGTTCAATAGTATCTTCAAAATTGAGATTAGGCGCCACCTAGGCGAAAAAATCGTAATAGGCAGTACTTAGGCAACAATAAATCAGTCAGGGGTCTGATAGCGCCAAGGAAACAAAAAGTAGGGCATATAAAATAGGGCCTAGGTGGGAATCTTTAAAATAGAGGTGGTAATAAGTAGACCTGAGCCACTAAGCCAACTTGTCTCATTGAATAAATAGTTTGAACTCGAAAATGATACGAAGGTTGCTCATGAGACAAGGATATGTATTGTACTAATATCGAATTTATATTATTTATTTGTGTTACCCATGATATATGTATAATTACACTCTATTTTACTATGTTATTTTTAATTGTGAAACTGCCTTGGCTGAAACAACATAGAGCCTAAATGATGTCATAACGTAAAAATAAACTTCTCTTACCCTCAGTGGTCTCTCTCTTCTCTCCTGCTCTATTGTGCTAGAGCTGGGTGTCTTTGTGCCTTTGGTGGTCATTTCTCTTATTTTTGCTTGTTTTTATGCCCTTTTTTGTCTCCGTTGAGAGTGCGGGTTGGCTCTGGATGGTGTCCCTTCATTATATAACCCGGAGACTCTGGATCTAGTGAAGCTTCTAGTTAAGGTTAAGCTGTCAATGGATGAAGAAGTGGTTGATTTTAGCGACAAAGGAGATGATAATGGTTCCATAGAGAAAGGTAGGGTTCTGATTGGAAGGTGGGTCTCCAAGAAGCCACTAATGTTGAAAGCGATGTCCCAGGCCTTTCAAACGGCTTAGAATGCAAGGAAGGATTTTCAATTAAGGGATTTAGGGGAGAGTAAGTTTGTTATTGAATTTCTCTCTGTGCGAGATAAAGAGAAGGTCCTAGCAGAGAGTCCTTGGCATTTCGACAGACATTTGGTTGTTCTAGTGGAACCTAAAGCCACTAATCAATTATCCGAGGTTAATCTAATGAAATGCAATTTTTGGATTAGAATTTATGACCTGCCTTTCAATAGGAGTGGTGAAGCGGCGGTGCGGAAGGTAGCGGAGAAGGCAGGGATAGTGGTGGAAGTCGATGAGGTAAGCCTTTCATCCTGGCATTCCTATGTTAGGGTTAGAGTTGCAATTGAGGTTGACAAACCCTTTCTTAGAGGTACGAAGATTAGGAATTCAAAAGGCGATGTTGTTATTATCCCATTCTGATATGAGAAATTGCCAAATTTCTGTTTTTACTGTACAAGATTAGGTCATGTGCATGAGGGTTGCGAATTTTTGCCAGAAGAGTTTGAAAGAGATGAATGGCCTTTTAATCCCATGTTAAAGGGCACCCCAGGAAGAACAAGGATTGTTATTGTGGGTGATTTTAAAGGAAAGTTTGGGAGTGGGAAGAGTGTGGCTAGGGGTGGTATAGGTGTTAGAAGGAGATCATTAATTGGGGGAAAAAGTGACGAAGGGGTGAGTAGTGGGACTGGGGAGTATTCGAGAAAGTTAGAAAAGTAAGGTCTGGGATTTCTAGAGGGTGAGGAATCAGAGGGTAGTAAGGGAGATAAGGGAGGGAAAGGTGAAATGGAAGGGGGAGCAGAGGGTAGTAGTAGTTTAGAAATGAGGTATCTCGACAAAATAGGAATGAAGGGAAGGAAATGGGGTGTAATATAGGTAGGGGAAAAGCAAAACACTATAATGCTCCTTAAAGAGTATGGTGAGGAGGAAGGGGTGCGAGCTATATAGATCAAAGGTACAGCGACGAGTGATGAGCAGATGGGAGCTAAACCTGAGGCCAAATAGAAGCTAATAAACAGTGATGGGGGTGGAAAGACTAAGATAAAGAAGTGGAAGAGAATTGCTAGAAATTTTCACAGGGGAGGAACTGAAGTTCTGAGTGAAGAAAAAGGGTTTGTGTCTCTGGTAAGGGAGGAAGGAGGTGGAAAGAGGAAATCAGAAAGCATGGACATTCATGATAAGTCTGAGTATATATGTAAGAAAGGAAACTGGTCTAAGGAACAATCCCTACGATATGATCCGGCGGAGGCTGCCCGGCAGTCCCATCGAGCATTATGAAAAACTTAAGTTGGAATGTCTAGGGATTGGGCAACCCTGGAACATTCCAATATCTATCTCGCATTGCGAGATTGCAATGCCCAGATTTCCTCTTCCTTATGGAGACTTAAATAGGAGGAGGAGATTACTCTAAGCTGAGAAGACATTTTGTTGATTATAATCATTTTTTTGTAAATGCCGTTGGAAGATCAGGAGGGCTTATACTCTTATGGAGGAAAGATACTAGGATTAAAATTTTGGGATACTCGAGAAACAGTATAAACTTCACTATAGAGGATGAAAGAGGGGTGACTGTGTAGAGGGGATCAGGCATCTACGAATGGCCTGAGGCGGGGAAAAAACACCTGACATGGCAGCTTTTAAAGGAGATTAGATCTTATGATGAGAATCCATGGTTATATTTTGGGTACTTCAATGAGATCCTTTACTCTACCGAGAAGCTGGGAGGAGTGGAAAGAGCTTACCATCCTTTGGCTAGTTTCCAAGATTGTCTTTGGGATTGTGAATTATTCGATATGGGTTTCAAAGGTTATGCATTTACATGGTTAAAAAGGAGAAAGGGTAACCAGGCCATCCTTGAAAGACTGGATAGGTTCCTTAAAACGGTTGAATGGGATGTCTTATTTCCAAATGCTATGGTTTTTCACCTGGCGAGAGTAGCTTTGGACCATTGTCCAATTCTCCTTGATACAATGGGCATCCAAAATAAAGGGGGAAGACCATTTCGTTTTGAAGCAATGTGGGTGAAGGATGAAAATTGCAGAGAAGTTATTCAAAAGGCATGGAGCGGGGTTGAAAATGAACAACATCGATCTGTGGTTGAGAAAGTTGAGGGATGTGCTAATGCCCTCAAGCGGTGGAACCGTGAGTCTTTTGGTCACTTTGGAAAAAGGCTCAAACAACTAGTAGAGGAAATGCAAGCTTGTAGAAGCTGAGGTGATGGTGATGGGGATGCTATGAAAATGGAGATTTTAGAGAAACAAATTATAAGCTTGCAAGAGAAGGAGGAAGTTATGTGGAAGCAAAGGTCAAAAGCTCTCTGGATAGCAGAAGGTGATAGGAATACGAGATATTTCCATAGAAAAGCAAATGCTCATAGGAAAGATAATATGATATTGAGTCTTAAGAGGGCTGATGGAAGGACCTATACTACTGAGGATGACGTCAGCGGGGTTATATCTGGATACTTCGAAGAAATTTTTTCATGAAGTCATCCGAATACAAATCAGTTCCCTCCCGATTGCATTAAAAAGAAGCTAAGTCAAGAAAAAATCAATGGTTGAATGAACCTTTCAGTGAAGACGAGGTTGTGGTAGCGTTGAAATAGATGGATGGTTTAAAATCTCCAGGTCCTGATGGAATGACTACTCTATTCTTCAAAAAGTATTGGGATAGTCTCGATAAGGAAGTCTCCGAATTCATTCTTCGCATTCTCAATGGTGACCAAATGCCCCCAGGTTTGAACCATACTTTTATTACCTTCATTCCCAAAGTCAAAAACCCTGAGACTATGAAAGATTTAAGACCTATTAGTCTTTGTAATATCATATACAAGCTTGTGTCTAAATGTATTGCTAATAGAGTCAAAGTTATCCTTAATGATGTCATTGATGTAGCCAAAGTGCTTTCATCCCGGGGAGGTTATTAACTGATAATGCCTTAATAGCCTTTGAGTATTTGCATTCTATGAAAAATAATAATACTAGGATGAGTAGTCTGTGTGCATTGAAGCTTGATATGAGTAAGGCATATGATAGAGTCGAGTGGGCTTTTCTTGACAAGTTGTTTAGACTGATGAATTTCCCTGATGCTTTTGTCAATTTGTGTATTAACTCCACTTTCTTTTCCTTCTTAATTAACGGGGTTCCTAAGGGTTATGTCAAACCATCTAGGGGACTGAGGTAGGGCGATCCCATCTCCCTTTATTTGTTCTTAGTTTGTGCTGAGGGGTTGTTAGCCCTTATTAGGAAGGCTGAATGTGATAGAAGAATTCATGGTTGTCTGGTGAGTACTAGGGCCCCTATGATTACCCATTTACTTTTTGCAGATGATTCTCTAGTCTTCTTCCGAGCGAATGATCAGGAGTGCCTTGAAATCCATAATCTGTTGGCTCTATACGAAGGAGTCTCTGGGCAAAAAATAAACTATGACAAATCAGAGATTAGCTTTAGTAGAGGTGTGACCCAAGGGATAAGGCAATCTATTATGGACGGGATGCGGGTCAAGGAGGTGGGCCAATTTCCTAAGTACCTTGGTCTTCCTACGGCTATTGCCAGATCAAAGAAAGTTGTGTTTCGAAGTGTCCAAGAAAATATCCTCAAGCGGATTGGAGGGTGGAAAGAGAAGCTCCTTTCAAAGGCCGTTAGAGAGGTCTTTATTAAAGCAATAGCCCAGGCGATTCCTCAGTACGTTATGAGTTGCTTCTCTCTTCTGAGTACTTTTTGTCATGAGATCCAACAACTTATAGCCAACTACTGGTGGAGTTCAAATGATAAAAAAAAGGGGAATCCATTAGAAGAAATGGGAGGATCTGTGTAGCTCGAAGTTAGAAGGAGGAATGGGGTTTTGGCATATCCTGTCTTTCAATCATGCTATGCTGGCCAAGCAGGTGTGGTGACTGATGAACAACCCGAATTCCTTATTTTCTCAAGTGTTTCGAGCTAAATATTTCCCTTCGGGAAATATATTCTCTGCGACTTATGGAAGAGCGGCTAGTTACGCATGGAGGAGCTTGATGTCAGCTAGATACATTATTGAAGATGGAAGTTGTTAGTGTTGGATATGATGTATGCCCTTAAGGCAATTAGGGCGATATATCTTAATTATGTAATAGTACGAATAATTTATTTAATCAATAAAGGCATTTGTTCTTTTGTTTATATCAATGTGTTTCTATACAAATATATTATAGCTAGTTAAAATATATTCATTGATGTATGTATACAAAAGTCCTTGACATATCATAGCATGAAGTCAGAGAAATTATAGTTGGACTATATTTGGTGGAACCTGCTTCATGTGAAATTATGATTTTGTCTAGACTATCCCTAGTCATAGTTTCATCAAGAAAGGATATTGATGAAACGGAAAGACTAGCATGTGGTCAACTTTCTTGGAAAGGGTCCAATCAGTCAATCTCCTAAGGACTGAAGGTGGTGCCTTAAGTTTGACACATGGATATATCTGGGAGATATATTGGAGACCGCAGCAAGATAAACACTTGGTATATATATCAATGTGTTAGTGTTTATCTTCATGCAATAAGCTTTGCGAATGTCCTCATACTTGAGATGCTAGCTACCTTGTATGGTACTATTGCTATACTTTGGGTCATTACTATGCACTCATTAATTTAAGGTGCTACGGGTGATTACGGGTATAGTGATGACAGCACGTTGGTAGGTTGAGTAGTCGGAAAGAATCCATCGCTCCGGATATATTAAGGAGTTGTACCTGGCCAATTGTTGAAGTGATGATTGCCATAAACCTCTGATCAGAGTATGTGTTTGATAGAAATGGTTTCTAGTCAAACACACTATGGTAAAAGGCAATATACTTCGGTAACAAGTAAATAACTGGGATAGCTTGGAGCAACCTCGCTATTAGTGGGTTAACACTTTAACCGAACCCAATAAACCAGATGGTACTAATATTAAAGAATGGAAGGAATTTATTGCACTGGATAACTATTGCATTAACCGGGATTAAGTCATAAGCATAAATGACATTCCGAGTAATGGGGGATGGTAGACCCTTGCTAGAGGCGTACTACAGCCATTTAAGGTAATCAAGTTCTATTCACGGTCTAGAACATCGAGCCAATGGTTCCATTAGAACAAGGGTTGGTTAAGCCTTAACAACTCAATACTTCGGGATACTATAAGGTCATACACATTGGACCTTCATCGGACTAAGTAAAGAACTAATAGATTTATTCTATTACAAAATATAACATAAATAATAATTGGATTATTATTTCATTGGTTAAAATTGATTAGATCAATTTTGGATAGACCAAGGAATTTATTTTGACCGGTAACTAATTAATTAGAGTCATAAATAAATTATAATTGATTAGATCAATTTTGGTTGGACCAAGAAATTTATTTTGAATGATGACTAATTTATTAGGGTCAGAAAATAAATAATTGAAGAGGGATTAAAAAGGGAAATTTTGCATTGGCGAGTTTAATTGGACCGAGAGTATAAAAATATTTTGTACAGACTCGAGTGCGCGGGAGTACACCGATGTTGGGCATCTCTCGTGGCAGCCCATAAAAATGGGTTGCACATGCACAGCCCACAAGCAAGGCAAAGCCCACAAGGGCTTTGCCTTACCATGTGCACAGCGTGTGACACGCTGTGCATATGGGATGGGAGTAATTACTCCCATCCCACATCGCGCTTAGAAGGGGGAGCAAAATGCTCCCCCAAGCCTATATATAGGCTTTCCCCTTTCCTTTCAAATCGTACCAAGCTCAAAGCATAAATCCTAAGCGAGATAATTAATCTCTCGGGTACTTGAGCAAGTTATTTTTGTGGAGCCTGAATTTATTCGGGCACCGCTAGTTTATATTTTGGGTGAGGCATCTAGAGTGGTCTAGCAACTACTCGAGGCTTCTTAGTTCTTTCTCCTGGGGAGGTTTTGGTTGGTGGGGTTCGTGTGGATACTGATAGAGGCTATCCTACGATTGGAGGCTTGTGCAAGAAGGTCCTGCGAAAGCACGCTTCAACTGGTAAGTTCTTTTTCTTTCTCTTTTAATTATTAAGTCTTTTTCTTTAAGTGTTTTTAGACTTAATAATTATGCTTAGGTTATTTTTACATGCTTAGTTTATTTTATGCTTAGGTTATAACTTAGAGTTATAACATGCTTAGTATAAAATAAATATGCTAGGATATAATTTGGAATTATGGTATCCCTAGTCCTCTAGCATGCTAACCTAGGTAGAGAATTATTTAGTTAAGGCTTTATTTAATTTATATGCAACTAATAGGAGTTCCTGGAACAGGGACAAAATTTTAAATTTCCGTCATGCCTCTTATGCATGTTCAATTTGACTGTCAGTTCCCAACAGTGGTATCAGAGCCTATCTATTTAATGCATAATTAAGTTAGAAGCAAACTAAATATTATTTTCTGAATGAAATGATTTGTTTATTTAATTGTTCGGAACAATATATATGAACATGTGCCTTTCATTTCAAGGTTAGAAAATAGTTATGAATAATTTTGAATAAGTCTGCTCAACTTACTCAAATTATACAAGTGTCAATAATTTATTTAAATTACATGGGTTATAGATGTTCCCCATTTTCATGAATTGGAAGAACGAAATTTATTAGTTCAAGAGAATCCATTGGTCTTCAAGTTCGTGCCCGTATTTATTCTGGCTAAGGATTGGACTTGGTGTCTACTCCTCATAGGGCACCTCTCCTACCTTGGAACCTATATCGATGCAATTTGAATTGACCAATCGGGGATTAATATGAACTAATTTATTTCTAGTATATAAGATGGTGCTTATATATGTTTCTATAATAAAGTAAAAAAATTAAAATTATTGAATAAAAGCTTAAAGGAAATGCAATATAAATATAACAAATAAAAGTGTTAATTATTTTGCATATAATCTAGGTTGATGGAATAATTGTAATAAAGAGCTGAACCCACCTAAGGTTAGACCTTATAAATTAATTCTAAAATTCCCTGAATTAATACATGTCATTATAATTTTATCCATCTGATAAAATCCTAGATTGGGTGAGACGTTTAACACCAATAAAATCCCAAAGTAAATATATTAAGGCAAGTTATAGTCTTCCTTACTCAAATTTATAATACGGTCTTTTTGGGCTATCAAAGTGCTACGCAAAGCGTTCCTTCTAGTCCACATTGATTGGTTGTAAAGTTTGAGATAGGGTCTGCCTTAACAGAGCTGGGGTAGTCCACCATAAAATTGGGGGCTAGGCCAGGATCTGAGATATATTCAAGGAGATGCTAATATAAGAGCACACGTCCCTTGGGTTTAGGGAACTTGAATGAATTAGCAATTGCATGCGATGCAAATGGAATGGGATTCCAACTATGACTTAATATTATGACTTGACTCATAAAATTGGGGGTTGTAATAGACTAGTTATAGATGCTACCTACTAGAAAATTTAGCTGGGCTAAAATTCACGAATTCAATAGAATGGGCTATTGTAAATTTCGAAGAAAATAGTAGGAAAATGTATTTAATTAAAAGTACTCATATTAAATACATGTACTTAAACTAATATCTAAACACTTTTCTTTTCTTATGTCTTAGGTTGAAAATGGCTTCCAATTTTAATCTCCGTATGTTACTTGACACCAAATTGAATGGCTCGAACTTTTCTGATTGGTTCCGAGCAGTGAGAATAGTTCTCAGATCTGAGGGAATTGCCTATGTCCTAAGTGAAATTTTCCCTGTAGAACCTGATGTTGAGGATCATGTGGAACATGATGCCTGGTTGAAGCACAGAAAAGATCGTGAGACTGCCATGTGTATTATGTTGGGGTCCATGAATCCTGAGCTTCAGAAACAACATGAGAACATGCCCTTGGAGGATATGGTTCTCCGTCTTGAAGAACGCTTTTCGGAGAGGGAGAGGACAAAGAGGTATGAGACCTCCAAGCTCCTTTTCGGGACTAAGATGTAGGCTGGCACCTCTGCCTCTCAGCATGTACTGAAACTCTTAGGATACCTTGAGAAGCTGAATCGATTGGGATTCGAGATGAATCATGACTTGAGCATTGACCTTGTGTTGATGTCCTTGATAGATAGTTACTCAGGCTTCGTAACTAACTATTACATGAACAGGATTAATTCAACTATCCCTGAATTAATTAACATGCTGAAAATAGTAGAACCTCAGATCAAGAAAGATCAGAAACTTCTACTGTTGGTTGAAAAAGGCAAGGCTTCTAAGAAGAAGAAGCAAGCACTGGGTGCCAAGAAAAGAATCAGTAAGAAGAAGAATGAAAAGAAGGCATCTAAGTATGTCTGCTTCCAATGTGGGAAACCGGGACATTGGAAGAGGGATTGCAAAGCTCTTGCTTCTGAGCATTTAAAGAAGAAGCCTACAGAGGTATCTACTTCAGGTATATTTGTAATTGAAAACTTTGCTACTTTTCCGTAAGAATCCACTTGGGTATTAGTTACTGGTTGTGGTTCTCATATCTGTACTTCTGTGCAGGGACTAAGGAACTGTAGAAAACTTGCAAAAGGGGAGATGGACCTACGTGTGGGAAATGGAGCCAGAGTTGCTGCATTAGTCGTAGGGAGCTTTAGTCTTATTTTGCCAAGTGGACTTGTTTTAGTTTTGAATAATTGTTATTACATTCCAAGTGTTACTAAGAATATTGTATCTGTTATGTATTTAGCAACAGAGGGATTTGAAATTTTATTTTCGAATAATAATTGTCAGATTCGTTTGAATAATATTCTTTATGGTTATGGAATGTTGAAAGGTGGCATTTATATTCTTGATACTAAAACAGAAGTTTTCAATATAAACAATGTGAAAGTTAAATTAGATAATGAGAATTCCTTCTACTTATGCCATTGCCGTTTAGGCCACATAAACAAAGATCGCTTAACCAAGTTGCATAAGCATGGAGACTTGGGCTCAATAGACTTAGAGTCTTATGGTGATTGCGAACCTTGTTTAAAAGGAAAAATGACAAAGTTACCCTTTAAAGGAAAGGGTGAACGAGCCACGAGTACATTGGAACTTATACACACTGATGTGTGTGGTCCAATGAGTGTTCAGGCACTAAGAGGATACTCCTACTTCATAACCTTTATTGATGATTACTCACGATACGGTTATTTGTACTTGATGAAGCACAAGTCTGAAAGTTTTGAAAAATTCAAACTATTCAGAGCTGAAGTAGAGAAACAGCTTGAGAAAAGTATTAAAACACTTCAATCAGATCGAGGTGGAGAATGCTTAAGTCAAGAGTTTCAGGATTATCTAAAGGAAAATGGAATAGTTCCCCAGTGGACCCCTCCTTATACACCCCAACACAATAGAGTGTCAGAAAGGAGGAATCGGACTTTATTAGATATGGTCAGGTCCATGATGAGCCATGCAGTTCTTAGTAAATCCTTTTGGGGATATGCACTTGAGAGTGCGGTTTATGTCTTAAACAGAGTGCCCTCTAAATCAGTTGATTTTACACCTTATAAAAGATGGTGTAACAAAAAGCCATCTCTAAATCACTTAAGAGTATGGGGTTGTCCTGCTATGGTAAAGAGGATAGCGTCAGATAAGCTAAATGTCAAGGCTGACAAATGTCTGTTCATTGGATATCCAAAGGGAACAATTGGATATCTGTTTTACCAACCCGAAGCACAAAAGGTATTTGTGTCTCGGAATGCTCACTTTTTGGAAAAGGAATACTTACTTGAAAAGGTCAGTGGGAGCAATATTGAACTGGAAGTTCAAGAGAAAGAAACAGACGATCAACTGATTGACCCCGTTCTAGATACACAAGAGAGTGTGATCCAAGAACAAATTGTCAAAACACAATCATTGCGAAGATCAGGTCGTGTTCATAAGGGTCCCGATAGATATGGGTTTATCATCACTAATGATAAGGAACTATATCTTGTGGAGGATGATGAACCAAGGACATATGATGAGGCAATGAAAAGCTCAGATTCTGATAAATGGCAAAAGGCCATGAAACCAGAAATGGATTCCATGTATGAGAACCAAGTTTGGAATTTGGTTGATGCACCACAAGAGGTTAGACCAATTGGGTGCAAATGGGTCTTCAAGAAGAAGACAGACATGGACGGTAATGTAATTACCTATAAAGCAAGGTTGATTGTGAAAGGTTATAGTCAACAGGAAGGTATTGACTATGATGAAACCTTCTCACCGGTAGCCATGCTCAAATCCATAAGGATACTCCTCACCATTGCTGCTCATTACGATTATGAGATCTGGCAGATGGATGTAAAAACAGCATTCCTGAATGGGGATTTAGACCGGGATGTGTATATGACACAACCTAAGGGTTTTACATCTCAAAATGGCTCGAAGGTATGCAAGCTACAAAGATCCATTTATGGACTTAAGCAGGCATCTAGGAGTTGGAATATAAGGTTTGATCAGACAATCTGCGAACTGGATTTCTGCCCAAATGCAAATGAGCCTTGTGTTTACAAGAAGGTTAGTGGGAGTGCAGTCGTTTTTCTAGTATTGTATGTTGATGACATTCTGCTAATAGGAAATGACATTTCTCTTCTTCAAAACGTTAAAGTATGGTTGTCAAGAAAGTTTTCCATGAAAGACCTTGGTGAAGCAGCATTTATACTAGGTATAAAGATCTACAGGGATAGATCCAAGAGGCTGTTAGGTCTTTCTCAAAGTACATATATAGACAAGGTGTTGAATAGGTTCAACCTTGAGCATTCTAAGAAAGGTTATCTCCCGATGACAAAGGGGATTAACCTATCTAAAGCTGAGTGTCCGAAGACAGCTCAAGAGAGAATGCGCATGAAGGATATACCCTATGCATCCGCGATAGGATCCATCATGTATACTATGATATGTACTAGGCCGGATGTCTCTTAGGCTTTGAGCTTTACGAGCAGATATCAGTCAGACCCAGGTGAAAAGCACTGGATGGCCGTCAAGGCAATCCTTAAGTACTTGAGAAGGACTAAGGATGAGTTCTTGATTTATGGAGAAGGTGATCTCACTATCAAAGGTTATACTGACGCAAGCTTTCAATCTGACAAGGATGACTTTAAGTCTCAGTCAAGTTTTGTGTATGTGTTAAATGGAGGGGCAGTATGCTGGAAGAGTTCCAAGCAAGAAACTACTACTGATTCAACCACGGAATCTGAATACATTGCTGCATGCGAAGCAGCAAAAGAAGCTGTCTGGTTAAAGGGATTTATTGGTGATCTCGGTGTGGTGCTTGAGGCTATTGATCCAATTACTTTATATTGTGATAACAATGGTGCCATAGCTCAGGCAAAGGAACCACGGTCTCATCAGAAAAATAGACATGTATCCAAAAAGTATCATATAATCAAGGAGATAGTTGATGCTAAGATAATAAGATTAGAATATGTACCCACTGATCAGAACCTCGCGGATGGTCTGACAAAGCCATTGACTCAAGTCAAACATGACCAGCATGTTAAAGCATATGGATTAAAATATATGGCTAATTGGCCTTAGTGCAAGTGGGAGTTTGTTGGATATGATGTATGCCCTTAAGGCAATTAGGGCGATATATCTTAATTATGTAATAGTACGAATAATTTATTTAATCAATAAAGGCATTTGTTCTTATGTTTATATCAATGTGTTTCTATACATATATATTATAGCTGGTTAAAATATACTCATTGATGTCAAAAGTCCTTGACATATCATAGCATGAAGTCAGAGAAATTATAGTTGGACTATATTTGGTGGAACCTGCTTCATGTGAAATTATGATTATGTCTAGACTATCCCTAGTCATAGTTTCATCAAGAAAGGATATTGATGAAATGGAAAGACTAGCATGTGGTCAACTTTCTTGGAAAGGGTCCAAGCAGTCAATCTCCTAAGGACTGAAGGTGGTGCCTTAAGTTTGACACATGGATATATCTGGGAGATATATTGGAGACCGCAGCAAGATAAACACTTGGTATATATATCAATGTGTTAGTGTTTATCTTCATGCAATAAGCTTTGCGAATGTCCTCATACTTGAGATGCTAGCTACCTTGTATGGTACTATTGCTATACTTTGGGTCATTACTATGCACTCATTAATTTAAGGTGCTACGGGTGATTACGGGTATAGTGATGACAGCACATTGGTAGGCTGAGTAGTCGGAAAGAATCCATCGCTCCGGATATATTAAGGAGTTGTACCTGGCCACTTGTTGAAGTGATGATTGCCATAAACCTCTGATCAGAGTATGTGTTTGATAGAAATGGTTTCTAGTCAAACAAACTATGGTAAAAGTCAATATACTTCGGTAACAAGTAAATAACTGGGATAGCTTGGAGCAACCTCGCTATTAGTGGGTTAACACTTTAACCGAACCCAATAAACCAGATGGTACTAATATTAAAGAATGGAAGGAATTTATCGCACTGGATAACTATTGCATTAACTGGGATTAAGTCATAAGCATAAATGACGTTCCGAGTAATGGGGGATGGTAGACCCTTACTAGAGGCGTACTACAGCCGTTTAAGGTAAACAAGTTCTATTCACGGTCTAGAACATCGAGCCAATGGTTCCATTAGAACAAGGGTTGGTTAAGCCTTAACAGCTCAATACTTCGGGATCCTATAAGGTCACACACATTGGACCTTCATCGGACTAAGTAAAGAACTAATAGATTTATTCTATTACAAAATATAACATAAATAATAATTGGATTATTATTTCATTGGTTAAAATTGATTAGATCAATTTGGATAGACCAAGGAATTTATTTTGACCGGTAACTAATTAATTAGAGTCATAAATAAATTATAATTGATTAGATCAATTTTGGTTGGACCAAGAAATTTATTTTGAATGATGACTAATTTATTAGGGTCAGAAAATAAATAATTGAAGAGGGATTAAAAAGGGGAATTTTGCATTGGCGAGTTTAATTGGACCGAGAGTATAAAATATTTTGTACAGACTCAAGTGCGCGGGAGTACACCGAAAGGTGTTCAAGCAATGCTGGGCATTGCTCGCGGCAGCCCATAAAAATGGGTTGCACATGCGCAGCCCACAAGCAAGGCAAAGCCCACAAGGGCTTTGCCTTGCCATGTGCACAGCGTGTGACACGCTGTGCATATGGGATGGGAGTAATTACTCCCATCCCACATCGCTTAGAAGGGGGAGCAAAATGCTCCTCCAAGCCTATATATAGGCTTTCCCCTTTCCTTTCAAATCGTACCAAGCTCAAAGCATAAATCCTAAGCGAGATAATTAATCTTTCGGGTACTTGAGCAAGTTATTTTTGTGGAGCCTGAATTTATTCGGGCACCGCTAGTTTATATTTTGGGTGAGGCTTCTAGAGTGGTCTAGCAACTACTCAAGGCTTCTTAGTTCTTCCTCCTGGGGAGGTTTTGGTTGGTGGGGTTCGTGTGGATACTGATAGAGGCTATCCTACGATTGGAGGCTTGTGCAAGAAGGTCCTGCGAAAGCACGCTTCAACTAGTAAGTTCTTTTTCTTTCTCTTTTAATTATTAAGTCTTTTTCTTTAAGTGTTTTTAGACTTAATAATTATGCTTAGGTTATTTTTACATGCTTAGTTTATTTTATGCTTAGGTTATAACTTAGAGTTATAACATGCTTAGTATAAAATAAATATGCTAGGATATAATTTGGAATTATGGTATGCCTAGTCCTCTAGCATGCTAACCTAGGTAGAGAATTATTTAGTTAAGCCTTTATAATTTATATGCAACTAATAGGAGTTCCTGGGACAGGGACAAAATTTTGAATTTCCGTCATGCCTCTTATGCATGTTCAATTTGACTGTCAGTTCCCAACAGTTAGAGGGTTGGAACGGGTGAAAACATCCGCATTATGAGAGATAAATGGTTAGAGGGAGTTGTTTGCTCAAGGCCTTTAGTCCTGAAAAAAATCCCCCAATGGACTATGTAAATTGTCTGATCCATCCAGAAAATCGGTAATGGAACTTGGGAATACGTCAGGATACTTTTCTGGATGACACTGTCCAACATCTTATCAAACTCCCGCTTCCTCGCTACCCAAGACCAGATTCCATTTTTTGGCGTTATACTAAGTGAGGGACCTATTCGGTCAAATCTGGGTATAAATGTGCCATTATGAAAAATTGCAGGGCTGAAAACTGGGTTTCTTCCTCAATCAGTAGAGAAGACTTCTGGAGGAAACTTTGGGCCATCAATATCCATCTAAAAGCGAAGCAATGTCTCTAGGGAATAGTCAACAATATTCTACCTTGTCCCACAGCCCTCAAAATGAGAAAAATTAATGTTGAAACTCTTTGTTGTCAGTGTTAGGGGGCTGAAGCTAATCTCATTCATATCTTGAAACTTTGCCCAAAGGCAAAAGAGATGTGGAAAGGTTTGGGTATGAAAGTGTATAAGTTTGGTGGGGTGGAATGCTATGACTAGGTCCTAGAGATTTTCAGTAATTTGTCACCAAATGATCTTAGTTGTTTCGCTTATGGCATGTGGATCCTGTGGTGGGAATTTAACCGGGTCCTGCATGGTGATCAACCGAGAACCATTAAAAAGCTGGTTGATTTAATTAAACAGCAACAAACTCCACATAATGTCTGTAAAGACCCTAACCTGTCCGAGTACAAGCAGCCTGAAAGAAGGGGTTGGTGCGCACCGAATATGGGGTTTTTCAAGTTGAACATTGATGCAGCGGTTCCAAAAGGGGATGGAGTTTTAATGGGGGGTTTTGTGGTCAGAAATGAAAAATGTGAGGTGCTTATGGCGGGTGCTGCGGCCATTGGTAGGTGCCTCTCTGTTCTTCAAGCGGAACTACAGAGCATTAAAACTGGGTTGCGCTTTTCGGCTCAGGCTGGTTTTAGACGTTTGGTTGTTGCATCTAACAACATTGAAGCCGTACAAGCATGTAATGGTCATAGAAACTTACTTGGCTATGCTGGTGGTGTGGTTGAAGACATTAGGGCTCTTTCTCTGATATTAGTTTTGTTTATGAACCTAGAATAGCTAATATGGTAGCCCATGAATTGGCAAAATGGGGTTCAAACTGCCATCTCCATCTCCCGATCATCTTTATGGAAGAGGTCCCTACCTCTATCCTTTCTCATGTTGCAAATGACTTATCTGGAATTCTTTAAGTTTCTATTAATGCAATTTGATTATCAAAAAAAAAGGAAACAACATAGAGCCTTAAACCTTCTTTTTGTTATAGTTGGTTTTCTGGACTTAGATTTCTGTATGAAATGAGAATCAGACACACTTTTCTTTAGTCCCTGAGCTTCCTGGCCACATTTTTCTGAATTATCCCCCACTGATCCATACCTCCCTAATTTGCAATTATCGCTCTGTAAAAAAATTTCGAAACAAAGATAAACTTCTGAAAAAACCAGTTACAAAGAATTCGATGAAAATGCTTCCCCTTTTCATACTTGAGAATAAGACCCAGTTCCGTTGGACTACAATTCAATTCAGACAGTTCAGTTCAGACTAGTTCAGTCCAATGCAGTTCAGTCTAGTGAAGGAAATAAAATAAATTGGTAAATAATAATAATAATAAATTATGGAAGGAAATATGATATAATAAATAAAAACCATTAAATATTCATTTAGAGAAAGAAATAAAAACGTAAATATTTTTAAAATTGTTATCACTTTCTAAATAAATAAATATAATACCTTAATAACATTATTACACATTTAAATATCATTTTGGAAACAAATAAAAATAATAAATTATAATGATAAATGTTGATTTAACTCTATAAAATCATGTCACAAACAAATAATAATTTAAATTGATTTACCATATTAATAATATAAATAGTTGAACTAACAAATACGATAGTAATTATTTTCTATAAGAATGGAAATACTAATGTAAATTTCTTAATTAGCTCAAATATATGTAAATTGGTTCAACCATTTCTTTGAATTTTTTAAAAAATAAAAAAATGTCTAATATAAGTATAAATTTTTATTAAATAAAAAAATTGGTAAATTATAATAATAATAATATTTTATGGAAGAAAATATAATATAATAAATTAAAACTATTAAATATCTTTTAGGGAAAGAAATAAAAAGGTAAATATTAATAAAATTGTTATCTCTTTCTATATAAATAGATAAAATATCTAACTAACATTATTATACATTTAAAACAATAAATATCATTTTAGAAATAAATAAAAATAATAAATACTAATGATAATAAATATTGCTTTATTTTATGAAATCATGTGGGAAATAAATAATAATTTAAGTTAATTTATCATATTAATAATATAAATAATTGAACTAATAAATAAGTTAGTAAATTATTTTCTATAAGAATGGAAATATTAATGTAAATGGATGAAAAACCCTCATTAGTTTTTGTCTTTAAAAGAAAATTAAATAGTAGTAAAGGTAGAGTAAATTAAGTATGCATCGGTTTCTTTTTAGCACCAATATAATTGAAAATACACACTTAAAAACTAAAAGCCACTATTAAAAGAAGAATTAAGTTATTATTTTAGTTCTTTGTCCATTGAAAGAAATCATAAAGGTAAAAAATTTAAGGGAGGAAAATATCAACTTAACCATCCTAACAATAATTTTTTAAATATCAACTTAACCATTCTAACAATAATTTTTTATTCTTATATATGAATGTATTTAATTCAAATCTAAAAATAAAATCATAATAGAAATAGTCTAAAAGAAATTATTTTAAGGATAAAAAATAATTAAAGTAAAGAATATGTAATTATTACATTCCCCGTGAATTATTCTAATTTGATTTCAGGAAGTTAGCAGATTGCTACATTGTAATATAAATTATTCATGTCAAAGTGTGAGTTAAAGTATAAACAAAAGGCTCTGCTATGTGTAAGATTCATATTGTTTTTTCAAATTGCTTATTCTGAAACCTTCATTTTTAAGCTTTTTTTATAAGTAACAGATTTGATTTTAGAAAAAAAACAAGTCAGTAAGTTCCTAATTAATTAATATGATATGTTGTTTAAAGCCAAAATATGTAATTCTATTCAAAGTATGTGAGAGCAATTTATTTTAACAGTAGCTTAATAAACAATGCCAAACTGATCAGTGTTCAAAAATATCTAACTATATAAAAATCTTGCTGAACTATTTACATACGTGACAAAATTTGATTGGTTAGGTTTGAAGATGAATTTCATGCTTCATAATTAGGAAGATTCTAAATATTCACCGTCTGGAGTGGAAGTTTACCATACCTTATAAATACTGCCAAAAGATTGATCCACTTACAATGGAAGTTGAAACTTGAGTTGTAGGCCTAATATATGGAGGAGATTTGGGTTTATGGGAGCAAAGAGGATTAAAAGAAAGGATTACCAATGATGATGCTGAAATTGTGGAGTCCGAGTTCAGTGTTGTTGCTGCCGATGACCGTCGATGCTCGAAAATCGGGGCAGAAATACTTCGAGAAGGAGGGCATGCAGTCGATGCAGCCGTTGCAACTGTATTGTGTGTCGGTGTTGTTAATCCGATGTCAAGTGAAATTGGCGGAGGCGCATTTATGGTTGTCAAGTCTTCTTCTGCTCTCAAAGGTCAAGCTTTCAATATGAGAGAAACGGCTCCTTCAGCCGTTTCAAAGGTCAATACTTCTCTAGTTCTCTTTTAACTTAAGGCTTAATGCAGTAGTATCTCTCTTAACTTGGCTTTAAATACTTATATGCCCTTGAACTTTTAGTTGTTCCAAACAATATCTTAACTTGGTTAGAGTGCACCTCTCAATGAGGTAACATGAACTTTTGAAAGTTTAGAGAGCAAATGGGTGTTTAAGGCAAAATTCAAGAGTTCCGATGTATTAAGCCTTAACTTAATTTACTTGTTTCATTTTGTGTATTGAATCAAGTTTTAGACATGAATGAATTCGAATACCAACAGCAATTTTTTTTCTATTTTATTTTTTTATAATGATTGCAATTTTCTTTAATATAATTGTAACAAGCATATGTATGCAAACAACGTTGATGACAAGAATTCAGGGCCACTCTCGATCAGAGTTCCAGGCGAGATCGTTGGCCTTCACGAAGCTTGGTTACATCACGGCCGCTTGCCATGGAAAAAACTATTCCAATCCGCCATAAAACTCGCAAAAGACGGCTTCATTATTCTCCCTTATCTTGGGAAAGCCATAGCTAAATCTACTGAAAAAATCATAACCGATCCAGGGTTACGATCTGTATTTGCACCGAACGGCAAGTTGTTACACAACGGTGATACATGCTACAATGTAGAGCTAGCCAAGAGTCTCGAGGCAATCGCCAAACATGGGCCACAAGCATTATATAATGGCACTCTCGGCGAGAATTTAGTCAAGGATGTTAGAAAGGTCAGCGGTTTGTTAACAATGGATGATCTCAAGAATTACAAAGTGGATGTAACAAATGCCACAACTGCGTTATGGGTTATACCATTTATGGAATGCCGCCTCCTTCAGGCGGGACACTCTGGTTAGCAATGGTGGGGATTTCGTCTTTTTCCTCTTCAATTTTTGATAGCTTCTTTTTGATTGAGTTTTTAAATGAATTTTATTATGACACAAGTTTTGAACAATTTGGATAGCTATGGAACTCAAGATGTTGTAAAGGGAGATCTCGGTTTGCATCGGTTAATTGAAGCATTGAAGCACATGTTCGCTATTTGAATGAACTTGGCTGACCCGGAATTTGTAAACATAAATACTTATATTTCCCAAATGATGTCCCCTTCTTATGCTGCTCAAATTCGACGAAAAATAACGGATAACACTACCTTTCCTCCCAAGTATTACATGGGAAGGTATTAGCTAAGCAATTTGACCAAAAATTTATTGCCTAATCATCATAGACTCGTAATTATCTATAGCTATTAGTTAACAATCCACAAATGGAGTCAGCTTAGGGATCAAGGAACTAGCCATTTCTGCATAGTGGATGCTGATCGAAATGTTGTATCGATGACTACCATAATAAATTACAATTTTGGGCAGGAATTCTCTCTCCATTGACTGGAATCGTGCTTAATAACAAGATGGCGATTTTTCTGTACCGACTGAAATAACCCCTGACATGCTTTCCCCCTACACCTGCGAATTATATCAAACCCAAGAAGAGACCTTTGTCTTCTATGGCCCCTATAATTGTCACCAAGGTGCAGCTTTTACTGTCTTACGGTGTTTTTTTACCGAAAGTAAGAAATGGGTTGTTAATTTATTGTCTGATCGATGCAGGACAATCAGGTGGTAGGGGTGCTAGATGGTAGTGGAGGAATGGAAATTATTCCAGCACTAGTACAAGTTTTTGGTAACCATTTTGTGTTGGGGTTTGTGTAACACCCCTTTTATTGGGAGTACCACAGTAACTATAAGCACCCAATAAACAACTCTACTTCATTATATGAAGTTCAATACTTATAGATTTAATATGTACAAATACAAATATAATGTTTCTAACTCCAAATTATTTCTCAATGCTAATTATTCTCCAAATATTTCTCAATACCACTTTATATTTATCACGCTATCTAGTACATGTCATTATTCTACAAACAATAATATTACATTAAAATGCAAATCCACCTCGAGTTTTTCCTTGTATGCTCTTCAAGCTGATCCACTTATACCACTTTGGTCCAAGTTATCTACAATCTTCAGTGTCTGCGTGTAAAAAATAAACTACACGCTAAGCAATTTGCTTATTGGTGTACATAAAAGAAATACAACTTTGAACATTTTTTAACATTTTAAAATAGAAACAAAGTAGGTTCATAAATCAAAACAGATTAAACAACTTTATAAAATCAAACACAAAAACTTATATTATAAACATTTCAAAGTACAATCAAATTTATTTCCAATTTTTCCAAACACTTTAACCATATATTGCCCAAAGTAAACAAGTCCTGAATAACGGTAAAAGGGATACGAGAGCGGACAAGCCCGAAGCCGAAGCTTCAATATCAATGCATCGGTCAAGCCCGAAGCCCTAACTTCAAAATCAATATATCGGTCAAGCCCAAAGTCGAAGCTTCAAAATCAATATATCGGTCAAGCCCGAAGCCGAAGCTTCAATATCAATATATTTCTAACAAAATATCGGCCGAAACCTGAAGCTAAAGCTTCAATTGTTTGTACAGTACTGTACCCCCCTTTATTGGCGCCAATCTACCCTGACCCGTATTCTACTCGTTTAATAAGGGCAATAAATCAAAGTAACAACTTAAAATTCCAGTATAAACATCAATCATAATTCAACATAACTTTAGTAATTAAGAAATTCAAATCCCAAATTTTAAAGCATAAAACTTCAATTAAAACACAATAAAATTAATATTCATACTTTCCAGAAATTTCCAGATATCGTGACCTGAATTCCCTTGCATTTTTCACTATCAAAACATCATCCAATCGAAGAACTTTCTTCTAAACATAATTAGCCACATGTCTCAGCTTTCCAAAACCACCAGAATCACGGAAATCCAAATTGTATAACCAAAGTTATGATCAAAATATTAAACAGTATACAAAGCTGAGATTTTCCGAAAACAGATTTCGTGACTCAACTTCATACGAAAATTTCACATTGAAAACGAACAAAATTCAACAAGGTTTCTTCTGAACATATATTTCTTACTTTCTGTAGATATCAATAGAATCAAGAATCATTCAAATCGGATTTATATAACAAGAGAAAACATTAAAACAAAACAGGGATGCAAATCTGGGAAATTTTCCGAAAAACCGATAAATCGAAATTTGAGACACAAACCTTTTTCTAAGCTCTTTCTAGCTCTCTTCTACCTCTTTTGCCTTCGATTTGCTTGCACTAGCTTCCTCTACAACAGCCATATATAATTCTATCAAGATATTGTATAAATAAACTTCCTAATACCATAAATATGCTTAATCTACCATGAATTCTACTAATTAAGCTTTAATTTCATCAAAAATCACTCACCTCAAATTAGGGTTACTATTCATCCGAACCTTAAAAACTGAAATCCTCTTCTTCTAACCTTGATTCACTGAAATTGATGATGATAGAGGGCTTTATGATCGATTTCTAACAAGAATTTGAAGTTGAATCGAAGAAATCGGAAATTTTTAGATTAGGGAAATTTTTGGATAAAGGAAAGGAAATGGAGAAGAAGATGAAGAAAATGATGAAGAAGAAGAGAAGAGGCTGGAACGTATTGGATTTTAATTTTTTTGATTTTTTTTTCAATTTCCAATAATGCCCTTGAACAAATAATTAAATGCTAATTCATCCCTCTTACTTAATTAACTCTTATTTCCTCATGTCTTATATCCAATAACAATAATAATAACTACAAAAATAATTTCCATGATATTTTAATACCATAGTAATTTATTATAAGCAAATTTTGAAATTTCGGTTCGTTATAGATTGAACCTTTAACTGCAGTTCAAAGAGCAAGGATCTACCACAAGGTTCGAGTTGAATATTTTTCTGCCTAACGCATCAATAACATAATGCCTCCGTTAACAGTTCAAAGTGACCCCGTAGTTCCTAAACTTTCAAAAAGTACGTCATTTTGCTCCATGAATGTCACGTGTCAGCTTATGATTGATTTGACTTTATAAAGATGTCATTTTTCTAATTTCCGCTCTCCAATCAGAAGCTGACACGTAGCATTCAAGGAGCAAAATGACGCACTTTTTGAAAATCAAGGGAGTTATGGGAAGTTCAGGGAGGCAGTAGGTTTTTTGGGACGAGTTCACGTACCTAATGATGCATTGAGCCTTTGAACTGCGACGAGGACAATTGACTCATCCTTACTTTTGTGCAGTTAATCCCGAACACCGTAAGGTATGAGAACTGGACTGTTATTGATGGCAATCATATAGAACTTGCTGAGGAAACAAAGACGTCGTTGAGGGAAAAAGGGCACGAATTGAAGGCAATGCAAGGTGGTGCTATTGTGCAACTAGTAGCTCAAAACCTCGAAAACCTAATCGTTAAGGACAAAGAAAATGAGAGAGATTCTAATGGAAACCAAATTTTGCATGGAATGCTTACTGCAGTAAGTGATCCTAGAAAAGATGGGAGACCAGCTGCTGTATAATTGAACCAATTGAGCGATATTGGTAGAATCCACATTTTAGTATCTAAAAATGTGCATATCGCTTGTGAATAGTAGACTACTGTAATTAAAATCTTGGCCAAATACATCTTTACCCGTCTGAACTTGGCCTAAATGACGGACTGCCTCAATGAAATTTTCAAAGTTTCTCTTAGCTCCCTGAACTTGGAAAAAGTGCACTAATTTCCACGTGTCGATTTCTATTCGGTTTAACTTTTCAAAGATGTCATGTTCCTGATTTTTCTCTCACCAATAAGATGCTAACATGTGGCGGTTGGGGTCGGTGGGGCAAACTGATGCACTTTAGGAGGAACTTTAAAAAGTTTATGGGGAATTAGAACATTTGAGCCGACTAATGATGTATTTAACCTAAAATCTTTGTAGTCGTACACATTTGATACGTAAATTAACAGACTCAGGAGATTCATCATATATCATATGATGTTCAAGAAATGGAGTTCAGTTCATCAAGTAAAGCAGAAAACCGAAATCGGTACAGGCCTAAATTTTCCAAATATATGAACCAAAATCACAAGTTCTTCATTTACCAAAGGAAGAATATTTATGCATTTCCAAGCTTAGTACAGAGAGCAACAACATGAATGAAAATGCAAATTCATGCTAAAAGTGAAATAAACGAGCATATTGACCTACTCCAGTTTTTTCATGATGTTTTATCCATCAGCTGTATAGGGGCAAGGATATTGGCTTTGCTTGTTTCAACAACGCAGCCATTCATGACCATCTCCTCTAGCATGAAATGTGCCTTTTCTAAATGGAACATGATGTCTAACTCACACTGAAGGCAAGAAATGGACATTTCAGAGTCGAATCAAATATGGCGCTAATATTGTGTTCAAAACATAAGGAATTTGGAGGCACAGGCAAGAATCCAGAAAAAAGAAGACGTACCACATTGCCGAAATGGCGGTCCATGGTTTCAACTAAGAGATGTATAAATTCAAGAATTGCAAGCTCATTCTGTAAAAAGCAACAGAGAAAAAGCAAATACTATTTGAGCTCAAGTTCAAGATAAGCATAAAGAACCTAGCAGGACTTGTAAACCATAAACCAAAAATTAAGGCCAACCACATCCTAAATCCCCTGAATTTTTAGGGATTTCAGAATCAACCCTGAAAACACATTGAGTACATATATTTGCACTTTGATAAAATTAGCTCCAAACTTAACAATCAATACAAAATCTGTGGAAAGTAGAAGACTTTTAAGTTGAGTGGCAGTTTTGAATCCTACTAATGCAGACATTCTATAACTACAAATGAAAATCAAATCTTTGATATATTCTCACATGTCTGCAAAAATTATGTCACATGCCGGTTAACTGATTCTGCATCCCACACAGTACAAAAGTGTCAAGTTTGAGGTTCACAACAACATTACCCCAATGCCTAACAAGGTTCCCGCACAAGCAGGGTAGGGGGGGTGTCGGGTGTACGCAGCCTTACCCCTGTAATTACAGAGAGGTTTCCAATTGACCTGAAATGGAGTTGCAACAGCTATACGCAACTTCACAATAAAAGAAGCTCGGACAGTTAAATGAGTCAAAAAAAATTGATGAGCTGGCTAGTTGAAATATACACGAAAGCTCACCGGGTCTACAATACATGTTGCCATAAGTTTATAGCTGGAGTCATCCAATTTCTCTGAAGATTGACACACATATAAAAACTCTCCCTAGCAATTCACAACATATGGAATTATATAACTTATAAGTTAAAATCTCCTTATAAGTATCTTTTTAAGTTAAAAGGCAAAAGTCATAAGTAATGAGAAACACCCCCTATGATTGCCAACAGGATTAAAGTTTTCAATGCTAAGATTAGTGGAAAGTATAGGCCCTCAAAACACAAACAACTAAGAACACATGATTGGAATTAACAAATATGAAAACGAACAATTGACGCCAACATTAAGAATCGCTATGCAGAAGGATAATTCAACAAACTGAGGAAAAGCAAAGGAACTTACTTCATCATTGTCAACGCCAACAAGGAAAAACAACGAGGCATAGCGCCTGTAAACAATTTTGTAATTGCGGTGCTCCACGAAAGAACACTGTAATTCAAATTCAAGTTAAAAAAATAAAATTAATTTCACGATCTGTAATCCAAAGTCATCAAATTCAAAAGAGGATTAAGATACAGAGAAAACGAAGTACAGGATTAATTGAATAACGGAGGATACATTCGATAACGTAATGGAGTGAAAGAGGAGAAAACCTGTCGGTCGGTACGGGCGAGGCATTTGCGTACGATTTCGCCCTCGAGAGCACGGCGTTCTTCAAGGGTGAGCCATTCGTAGTACTGAGCTAATCGAGTTTGCCCCTGCTTGTTTACCATTAAAATGAATCTGATCCCCATTTCCCTTCTTCTTCCCCTTCTTCTTCTTTCGAAAATGAAGGGGGACTTTCTGTCGTGCGTTTATAAATGATTAGATCACCTAGAAGAAAGTGTTGTTTAAAGGCTTAATAATAAGCCTCAATTTTTATTAAACTTGATAAAAGTACTCGATGTATCCAATTTTGTGAAACTATTACATAGAAGTTTATTAATATCTTTTTTTTTATAAAGTAAATTGATTTTGGTTTTTGAATAATTTATGTCATTTCTATTTTTATTGGAATAAAAGATTCTCTTTTTTTTTATTGTCATGTATCAGCTTTTAATTGGTTTCAAAGATATCATATTTTTTGGATTCAAATATGTTGTCCCTAAATTGGTGTCCCTTTCTATGTACTTTCATTCATTATTTGACATGTAGCATATTTGTAGGAGAGATAAACTAAAAAAATAAAATAATAATAATAACAGATACGTGTCAATATTTGAATGGGGGATATGGAAGAGGACACCAATTTAGGGACAGCAGATATGAATCCATATTTTTTATTTTCCTCTCTTCAATAAAAAGGTGACACGTGGCACCGAGAGGCTGCAATAAACATTTTTGCCAAGTTTAAGGGATCGATAAAAACATGTAAGTTGAAGACGTCAAGCGATAAAAGTTACTAAATTGAGGGGCTAAGTATGTATTAAGCCTTATTTAAATGATCAAAAGTTTATTATGTTTTTAACCCTCGGATCCTTTTCTTTCTATTATATGAAGCATGAACACACCAAAACCCGGAGTGTCCCCGTGTCGGATACGTATCGGACACCGATACTCTTCGGACACTCTTTGGACACATATTCGATACTCCAAATTTTATACGAACACTCCACATAAGATGGACACTCTACGGACACACCTTGGATACTTCACGTAGAAGTTAATGAATCTCCTGACAAAAATTGAAAAAACCGTTGTGTGGTGGGATAATACGACATTTAGATACAACAACGTGAGCAAGAAAAGTATGGGACACTAGAGTTAAAGCACATTTATTGCACATAACTGGTAAATGTATTAGCATGTGCAATAAAGTCACAAGACTTGATATAGAAACTATTTTGGATTTGTTTTTGATCATTTTGTAAGTAATCAAAAGACTACAAATCATATGGATTTTATTACATATGAATATTTATTTATTTTAGTTGTTGTGTCTTGACTGTGTCCAAATGCATACTTTTTATAAATTACCGTATCCGCGTGTCCGTATCCAACACTCAGGACGTGTCAGTGCAACCTAGATATGGCCCAAATAGTGTTATTAGAAATTTCTTGATTGTTTACCTCGTGATACTAGATTTTCGCATTGAAAAATTAATAGCAAACACACCCTATTTTATTAGTATTAAGAATCAAAATATTTTAAGATGTTTTATGAAAAACTTCCGAATGAGCTTTTCAGGAGAGTGGCAGTGAGATCAATACCAAACATGCCCTTTGCGAGTGTAATTGTAATGTATTAATATCGAATTTATATTATTTATTTGTGTCACGATACATGTATAATTGTATATACATACACTACTATACTCTGTTATTTTCAATTGTGAAACTGCCCTGGCTTAAACAGCATAAAGCTTTGAACCATGTTTTTGTTACAGTCGGTTTTCTGGAGTTAGATTTCTGTATGAAATGAGAATCAGACACACTTCTCTTTAGTCCCTGAGCTTCCTGGCCACGTTTTTCTAAATTATCCCCAACTGATCCATACCTCGATAATTGCAAATTATCGCTCTGTAAAAAAATCCGAAACAAAGATAAACTTCTGAAAAAAACCAGTTACAAAGAATTCGATGCAAATGCTTCCCCTTTTTCATACTTGAGAATAAGGCTTTGTTCTATTAGACTAGGGTTCAGTCCAGTTCAGACCACTGCAGTTCAGTTCAGCTATGCGTAGTTATAAATTTACACTAAAATGAGTTCAGTTCAGCTTTCAAAAGTTGAAAAGAATAGGGCCTAATATTGTACAAAATCAGTCACAAAAATGCATTTTGACCAACTGGGTAATCATACATCACATTACAATGCATAGGCTAACTTTAAGATTAAATTAGGAATGTAATAACCTTAGACAGTAGTATTATGGATCAATCTGAATCACATGTAGCTGACCTCTTTGTTTGCCACAATGTCTTCCGCACAGTTGGCATCGTCCAATAGATTGTTTTCCGGCTCGTTCTCTTTCTTGAATTCAGCAGCATCGGCTTGCTTATTACCGATGCACCCTTTACCCCAAAAGCTAGGTTGATTTGTTGACGACATAAGTCTTGCCCACATCCTATCTGTTATTACCACCTTGTTTTGTTTCTCAGTGATTCTCTGCACAACAATCATACAATAAACCACCAAGTAAGAAAATGACCGTCTTTTCAGCATGACGAAAGTATCACATGAATATGAAATTGTCCAAGGACAATGCCCAAAAACACCTGTGTACCAAACACATAATTAGTGGTAGAACCTCCTTTTTGAACCCTGTGGTATAATTCATTTACCCATTTGGTCACTGTGCTATACAACCTATTAACTTTTTGGTCCCTTTAGTGCATATTCTGTATACGTCAATAGGAATTCTACAATATAGGGCTCAAAAAGGTAACAATTTTAGAGTACAGGGACTTGGGTGCATAGCACATGGTTGAATATAGTAATATGTTGCATAGTACAGAGACCAAATGGGTAACATGAATGATAGAGGGACCAAATGGGCAAATGAGTTATACCACAATGGCCAAAAAGGCACTTTTGCCCATAGTTAGTTATCGGAATAGTTACCTAGACATGATTATGGGAACATATTTATGAGTCATACTCATACGTATGTTTGAAATGCATGCTTCCTAGTCATAAAAGTAATACATCTATGGAATTCAACTATGTGAATTGTCAGCAATAAAAGTAAAAAAAAAAAGCATGAATAACGGTAAGAAAAAAGGGAATGCGCTCGGAAAAACAAGCATATTCGGGATTCCTAAGAATTTTTAGACGGGAAAAGTGAAAAGCAAGAGATGATCATGAACTTGGACTAAGCACAGCTCGTAAGGACTATTGATACAGGGAGGGGATTCAATGAATTGATATAAACGGGCTTAACTCACATAAAAAGGTATATAAGTTTGTCTGCCATTTACTAAACCACTTGTAAAGCCAGTGTAACCAGCCATTGCTCCATGCACAGCACTTTGGGCAAGAAGTGTGCAGTACACGTTATCCGATGCGTTGCTTGGAATAGCACGAATCATATACGTAGGATCTGCCACATGAGGAAAACACAATTCTTAGCCAAATCAAATAAAATCTTGTACAAATCAAATTGCTTGGATAAATTATATTATTCCAACCTATATATTTGAGGTTTATAGTCATCTTCTTCTGCTTTGCAAAATATTCCTAGAAAAAATAGCCGAAAACCAATCAATTAGACAAAAATAAAAACTTTTACACCTAACAAAAAAAATCGAGCCAAAACAAATACCTTCATTTTCTGTGATAACCATAGACCAACATCTTGAAGAAGCTTGTTTCCGGAAGCATCCTGCATACTTGCTTGCTTAGAAAGCAGCTCTTGCCCAGCACCTTCAGCTATCACTATAACCATATGCCCGTCTTCTTTTAGTCGCTTCTCTACATATTGGAAAAGTCCACCTTCCCCTTCTAGATAAAAGGGTGATTCGGGAATTAAGCAACAATCCACATCTCGACTAGCTAGAGTAGCATACATGGCAATAAATCCTGCACAACATACAAAAAAACATAAAATCTTTACAACTCTGTATTGGGAAGGCAAAAAACTGGGTTAGGTAGTACTGGTTCATCAATAAGTATAAAAAGAAGAATATGTTTGACATTGGAAAAAAAAGGCTTAATACATCATTTGCCCCTGAACTTGGCACGAAAAGTCAGATGTCGCCCTTAACTTTCAAAAGTTTCAACTTGCTCCCTGAACTTCACAAAAGTGCACCAGTTTGCCCCCTCAATGCCATGTGCTAGCTTCTGATTGGTTTGACTCTTCAAAGATGTCATTTTTCTAATTTTTTTCTCCAGTTGGAAGCTGACACGTGGCAATGATGGGGCAAACTTGTGCACTTTTGCCAAGTTCATGGGGGAAGTTGGAACTTTTGAAAGTTTAGGGTGGCATCTGGTTTTTTTATGGAAACTCAAAATACAATTTCAGAAAACTAAAGAAATTAACAATGGAAAGATGAACGGAAAACTATAATGGAAATGGACAAACGAATACAATAAAAGAGGCACCAATAACAGTATTCTCTCCCAGGGATCTCTCCCTCTCTCTTTGTTTTACCCAAAGAGCCAAAATTACAGAATAATCAATTTCCCTACCCATACGCACACCACACACCCACTATATAAGGTAAAAACTGCCACACACCACACACCCACTATATAAGGTAAAAACTGCCACACACCACACACCCACTATATAAGGTAAAAACTGCCACACACCACACACCCACTATATAATGTAAAAACTCCCTTCTAATAACTAACTAGCACTTCTCTATCATTTTAAATGGAAAAACGAATACAATAAAAGAGGCACCAATAACAATACTCTCTCCCAAGGATCTCTCCCTCTCTCTTTGTATTACCCAAAGAGCCAAAATTACAGTATAATCTATTTCCCTACCCATACGCATACCACACACCCACTATATAAGGTAAAAACTGCCACACACCACACATCCACTATATAATGTAAAAACTGCCTTCTAATAACTAACTAGCACTTCTCTATCATTTTTCGTGCCAAGTTCGGGGGGCAAATGATGTATTTGGCCAAAAAAAGGCTACCTAAAAAAGTTAAATTCGATAAAACGATGAAGGTGGGAGTTTACCACTATAGCGACCCATTAACTTCACAAGACCAATGCCATTCTCTATACTTTCACTCTCAACATGTGCTGCATTAATAGCACGTTGAGCTTCCTCAACAGCAGAATCAAAGCCAAAGGACTTGTCAATGACCTGTTGTTAGCCAATAATCTCAAGAATGTTATACATAATACTATAACATGTAATATTACTAGAATTTATTACTAGAATTATGGCGCTTGGCAAGTCTAATAAAACATACTGGAATGTCATTATCAATGGTTTTGGGAATGCCAACAACTGCTACCTTGAGACCCCTTTTTCTTACTTCCTGTAAAAACACAATAAAGTCAACTCAAGATAGCCTTCTAATTCACATATGAAACCCTGGTCAACTACACCCTTCGAGTGGAAATATTAGCGACAAATATTTACAAATAAGAATTACCTCAAATATCACTGATGCCCCTTTTTGAGTTCCATCTCCTCCAATAATGTAAACCTGTGTTGAAAGATCACAGCACATAAGCATCTCGAGCTGCAGAGAATGGAACATATAATATATATTTCACAGACCTGATTGATTCCTCGATCTTGAATGCTATCGACTATCTTTGAAGTATCATGGCCACCTCGCGAAGTTCCAAGGATTGTTCCACCACGTTTGTGAATATCATTTACAACCTTAGGCAATAGAGGTATAGTATTTCGAGCATAAAAGCCTTTGTACCCTCCCTACAGATTTCATTATTGGAAAATTGGGATTACTGGAATTCTATGTAAATGCATACTGTAAACATGAAAAACATAATAATTTTACATCACTTCTTTTGACCAACTAATCACTTACATCTATTCCCAGTACTCTCTTTACACCATACATGTGATACAAGCCACAAACTATTTCCCTGATTACTGTGTTAAGTCCAGGGCAGAGGCCTCCACATGTCACAATACAAGCATGGACTTCATCTGAATCAAAATAAACCTGAGAAATGTCCAAAAAGAAATTAAAATACGGAAACGCGTGTAGAATTTCACATAGGCATCACTAAGAATGAATTTAAACATACTTTTTGGCGAGGTCCAGCACGTCGGAAATGTGTCCCCCTTGGACTATCCTTGTGAACAACAATCTAAACAAAGGAAAAACAACAGCAGAACATAATGACAACAAATTAGTTATATTTGGTCCCCATTAGCCCATAAATCCTGAAACATAAGATATGTATAAACCTAAAACAGGACTTGAACATTCAACCTTAACACTGCCAAAACGAAATTGGTCAATTAGAATTCTACTTGTGCGAAAAATGCTCTCATTCTCCTAAATTAACTGCTAAAAATGGATTTAAACTTCACTCTATAGGATAGGAGTGTGAGAAAACGCTAACCTTTTGGGGGACCGTATCGTCCATATGAACAAAATACTGCCTGGAAAAACAAAAGATAGATGAGGTGATCAGCAATAAAAACTAAGAGAATATATATACAGAAATGCTAATGAAGGTTAATCAACTTACTTAACAACAGAATATGCAGGATTGTCTTGAAGAGGATTAGGGTAAGTCTACAATAAATCAATACAAAAAACACCCAACAGTAAGCACCGGTTCAAAATTAAAGAACGAACAAAACAACAACACCAAACTCCTTCAAAAAGCAATGCAATGATGCATAATAAAATAACTTCGATACTATAAGTTGAAAAGTTCCGATTTCATACATAAAAAAATCCAATTAGAGTAGATAAAAATTAATATTGAAAAAAAAGCAAAAGTGTATACGGATGACAAACAGAATCTCTTTATCTCATCTAATGGCAGATTAAATCCAAATCAAACAGATTAAATCTCAATAAAAAACGAAACAAAATAAATCCAAAAACAGTTTTACACAACAATGATGATGTGAACTTAGATGATCTCCTCATAATCATCAAGCTAAAACCGAACTTCTAAATCTCCCTCCTATTTCCTTTTTTCTCCCTCCACTTTTTCACAAATCAAATTCAAATGCAACGAATTAAAAAACCAAACACTTACAGGAAGATTAGGAAGGTAATCAGTTAAGTGAGGAACATCTTCGAGAATATAACCATGACTTCCGTTGACGATCTTCGGGCCAGATTTCCCGTTTCCGTTGCTAATTCCGTCGGACATGGCTGATTTAGAAGTATGTAGAAAGAGAGATTTGAAAGATGTTGAAATTAAAGGGGGATTAGGAGAGAAAACCGAATCCGTACAGCGCTGAAGAGATTGGAAATGAGGAAAGGAAGAAGAAGAAGAAGGAGGCCATAGTTATAGGAGACATTGACCAGGTGATTATAAAGGACCACAAAATTAGTAGTTTTATTGTGATCTCCGGTATTTGTAAGAGGCCGAAAAACAGGCGGCCATTAAAGCTTGTTTTTTAGCTTTTTCAGCACTCATATAAAATAGAGATACAGTTCGCGTTTTGAAGAGTAGACGGTAGTGGAATGTGTCGTTTTCATAATTGTAAAAGAGGGTGTCTCTTTTTATTCTTTTTCAAAGATATAGTAAACTCCATTTTATTAATTAATTTTTACATGTCCCACACCTTTTTGTCAAATACAATGTCCACATTTTTTTTTCAAACATACCTTCTTTAATTTTGTCTATATTAGACTTTTATAGCACTTATTTATTAATAAAAAATAAAATAATTTTTGAAAAATATTATTGTATAAAAAAAATTTAATTTTTACATTCTATAAGTCAGAGTATGTTGAATATTGTTGTCATATATGTTATTGTGAAAAGTTTAATTTATATTTTTTTATTTTAAAATAATATATTTTAGCATTAAATAAAAGATTTTCACTTTTATTATTTTTTCTGTCTATTTTTTATTATCCATTTAACTGAATCATCAATAGGAATAAAATATTTATAACATTTTTAAAATAACTAATATATCCCTTGCATTTTTATATAAATATTATCTTTCTTCTTAATTACCAACTTATAATTTTATTCATACACGATCTCTCTCATCATTAATATAAGGACAAATTAGAGAAAATGTGATAAAAAATGTATTGATAATATAAATTGACAACTAAAAAGAGAATTAAAATAAGAGCTAAAAAGACAATAAAAACTAGATGGAGGGAGTACTATATTATAGAAGAAACTTAGGGTCAGTTTGGTATTGCTTTTAAGCTGCTGTCAAAATAAGTTGGTTTCACAAACTTTAAATAGAGCTGCATATTTTGACTTTCAACAACACATTTTGATCCTTCATTCTAATTAATTAGGATCTGTCTGATTTGTGTTTTCCAAAATAAAATCTACTAAATATGAGAAAAGTTTGAAAATGAAGCTTTTAAAAAAAACTACTAAAAAAACTTAGCATTATAGTTAACATTTTAAGACGGAAGCACGAGAATACAATTACAAACTTCCCTTGTTACGTATAACACGGTATATTCTCTTTCTCGATTGATGAGTTTCTTCTATCTAAGGACCAGTTTAGCTGTGCTTTTTTAAACTGCTTATTTTAAAAGCTCAATTTTTAAGTTTTCTAATAAGTAGTAGAGTTAATTTTTTTAAAAAATTAATCAAACAGTTACTAATTAATTACTATAAGGGACTAAAATATATTATTTAAAATTAAAATATTTAATTCTATAAAAATTTTATTAAAACATCAGCTCTCACCGCTAAGAGATAGTTATCCTATAATTTGTAAATAAAATTAGTTTTGTTTTCGTTTTTCGTAACATTTGTTATCAAAGTTTGATTAGCTTACGAGGGCCCCATGGTTTTGAAAATCCTCTAATTTCATAGAATATTGCCACCCTGTTTCATCATTGTCACCAATTATGCAAGTTAAAATAAACAATGATAATAATTCATATATAATTAAGTTCAATTTCCCTAATTAAATCCATTTTAAATAACTTTTTATCTTTTTTAATTTTCAAAAATTCCTATTATCGGTCTGAATTTGACAATTATGCACCTATGTGAACCCTTATCGTTGACGAGGACGAGAGTGTGATAATTAACAAAAGTTGAAGCGCGTGAACTTCTAGTTTCAGAAAAAAGGAAAAAATAATTAAAAAAGAATTTTGTAAGTGGAACAATTCCTCCCACCATAAAGATCTTTTCACTGTAAAATTGATTCAGCTCTTCAAGGATTTGCAGCCATCACCCGATCGCCGATTAGGTGCCTCTATTGCCGGAAATTTGTTCTTCTTTGTTCATGGTTCAGCTTTACGAGAATCCCTTGAGATACCTTTAGGTATTAGGACTACTATTGACTCGTTTTCCGGCGAACAATAATCAATTTTTGGGAGAAATTCTAATGAAGAAGCATCTTGCAACTCTTTTGCTTGTATGGAAATCGACTCTATGGTCAACCCTTTGCTATTTTTCTACCTTCGAACCACTATTTAGGAACAAACCCTGTTGTTTTCCCTTAACTCTTTACCTCCTCTTTCCCTATAATCCCTAAAACCCAAAATTAAATTTAATGGAATAATTTTTGAAAAATCCAATTTAGTTGGAAGGCTTCATAATTGTTTAATTTTATCGGTGGATTCTTGATTGAATATGCTATTGCTTTTGGTGGAAGACAAAATTCAAAGCCTGAAGAAGCAGAGAACCAGTAGCTCATAATTTGTTGACTTGATTTTTTTTTCTTTCCATTGGATTATTTAGCATGATTTTGTGGAATTAGAATTTTGTATTATTTGCAAAAGAAGAAGATGAAATAAAAGAGTGAGATTTGATGGTAAAGTAGGGGACATTGGAAAGAAAAAGGCGATGGTAAGGTAAAAAATAAAACAAACAGAGATTCCGAGAAGATGGTAGTTTTGAAAGAAAAGTGTTGAATTGGATTTTAATGAAAATTTTAATTGAGGGGCTATAATGAAACTTTTACAAAACCAAAATTTGACTTTTCAAAATTTATATATGGAAACAAGTGACATGCGCTTTCTCAATATAATCTTATTTACTTCAGTTCAAATAGGTGTATAATTATTAAGTTTAAATAAATAATGGAAGCTTTTAAAAACTGAGTGGGTAAAAAATATTTAGGTTAAATAGAGACACATTTTGATGTGTTTGGCCAGGAATAAATAAATATGAACTTTTTGTTACATTAATTAATTAGCAAAATGAAGCATGCTAAGTAGCTACGAGTAAGATCAATTAATCCATTAATCAATAAATGACAAAACAAAGAATTAAAAAAAATCAATAACCGTGCATGATGATGTACTAAACTGTATTAGTCACAAATGTGAAAATAAAAATAAATTTATTCTAAAAATATATTAACTTTATTTAAATGTGGAATAACTTTATAAGAAATGGCTAATTCATTGAAACTAAAATGATGAGGAATAAATTAATAAGGGTTGGTCTAAGTGATAAGCGATTTCGTATCGCTTAAGGAAGGTCTCGAGTTCGAGTCATAGTGAATATAGAAAATCTTATTAAAAGACTCATCCACCACAGCCAGGTATGCCACCCGAATCAGATCTGAATGTAGTCCATTGTTACAGAATGAACACAATAATTAAGTAATAAAACTAAAAGAGTGGAGTAACAAAATTGCCTATACTATTTTGAGATTTTTCACTTTAGAAGAAAAAATCAAACTGCAACATAACACTTAACAATTCAAAATAATTTTTTTAACAGTTTATTAAATATGTATGATCAATTATTGATTAAGATAAATAAAGTAGAGTTATAAACCACAATTAAAAGCAGCTTAGATGATCATAATATAAAAAAGACAAATTGCCATCGAGCTTAGAAATCAAATGGTGGGCAGTAAATCCATTGTAATGGTCTTTATAAGCTGCCATGCAACATTCCATCACCCTTGTTAACACTTGGTCTTCTTCATAAAATGGCTGCTCCATTAATTCATTAACCTTCATCCACTTTGATATTCAAATTTAAATCAAAAATAAATTAGTATAATAATAACAATTAAATAATAGGATTATTAATTGATTAAAGTGTAAACTTTAAAAGTATATTATAGTTTTACTATTTATAAAACGGGGTTTGAGAAATTTTTTTATAAAATGGGGTCCCTGATTTCAAAAAATTAATAAAAAGGGATAAAAAATATTTTTTTATTCATAATAGTGATGTTACAATAAATATTTTAATCAACGCAATATTTTCTTAATTTAACCTTATTATTTAAAAATTATACATCAGAATTTGAGTAAGTTTCGGAGATTTTTCCATTTTATATGATTTTTTAAATTTATCATCTTATTTTAATTAAAAAAATATTACACGGTTAAAATTTTTTTAAAAACTATCACCAATGTGTATTGCATTTTCATTAATCAATCCACAAAGTTTCAGATAAAAACGAACAAAATCAACCATCATTGTGACATAATTTAATATTGAGAGTCATCTTTTTTCCAATTTTTTGAAACCGCATACCCCATTTCATAAAAAAATTCTCAAACCTCATTTTATAAATAATTGAAACCTTTTAGCCTAAATAATAGGATTTGATTAATTGAATAATTAAGTACCTTGGCAGCTTCTATTTCTTTGTTGTCAATTGTGATTTTGTAAGACAATGGCTCAAGCGTACACAAAAACATCAAATCCGATTTATCAAACGCCAATTCATGAGCATGCCTATCCAATTCAATTTCCCAATTTATAATTAAACCAATAGTATTATTTTTAATGTTTTTATCAATTTAAAAAATGAAATAAATTAAATAAAATAAATACCTGAAAGCAACTAGTTTCAGAAATTTTGCATCTACCTGAGAAGATTACATTTATTTATTTTAATTATAATATTATTTACTAGTAGTTATAATACGTGTGTAGCAAGACAAAAATATCAAATTAATTAGATTACTCACACCAGTTTCTTCTTTTACTTCTCTTATGACGCCTGAAAATATATCTTCAGACTGTAATTAAGTAATTAATTAGTTAATAAATTAATTCAGGTAATTAATACCATTTAATATTGAAAATTTGGAAAATAAAATCTGGGAGATTAGTAATTAATTTAATTACCTTATTGATGTATCCAGTAGGTATCTTCCAAATTCCAGAGCAACTACATGGGCACTTTTCTTTCACTACAAGAACCTAAAATTTGCAACTTAATTGATTATTCAACCCGGTTCAAAAGATTAGTCATTTTTTTTGTTTTTTTTATCAAAATAATAAATATTTAATACACCATTAAAATAATTATTATATCCTTGACAAAATCTATTTCTTCTTATCAATTTATAATTTCATTAATACCCAATCTCTTTCCTAACTAATAAAGGCAAAATAAAGAAAAAAAACTCTAAAAATTGCATTGGTATTCTAAAATAATAAATAAAATCAACCAAGATAAAAAAAAACTAAAATGACTAATTTTTGGAACCAAAGGAGTACAGCATAGTAAAATTTGGTTTGGTTCAAAATCGAATCGAACCGAACTGAACCGAAACAAACAAAAAATAATTAAGGGAAAAAACATAAACCAAAAATCAAACTAAAATAATTTGGTTTGGTTCGGTTTGATTCGATTTTTTTTTCTTTTTTAGTATATCATTCCAAAAACCGAATCGAACCAAAACCAAAAATCATAAACTTCATAAACCAAAAACCAAAACCCAAGCTTTTTCAGTTTGGTTCAATTTTGAAATATTTTGCTCTGCCCTAAAAGGGAGTAGCAACCAAATCTTGAAAATTTTAATCATTAACTAAGGATGTCATATAACTAATACTATAATTAGTAAATGAATAATAAAATTAGTCAATTAATTACCTCACTTTTGTCATTGATAACGATGGCTCCCACTCCAATATGGTGAGAAGGGCTAGTAGGGAGCATACAAGGTCCGCTAGGAATCCAATAAGTTAGCATAACATATCCAGGTTTAGCATGGTGAAACTCGAAACCCTCCTAAAAATATCACCGATAAATAAATTAAGAGGTGAATCCAAAAAAATTTTCATATAGGTTTGAACCTATAATTTTTTTTATTTTGATTTATAGGCATGTTTAAATTTTTAGGCAATAGTTGAGTTTTTAGTGACCTACCTGTATGGCTATTGGAATAAGATCTGCTTGCTCCAATAACAACTTCAACCATATCCCCTTCTTCCCCTATATTATTATTTCACTATATAAGTTAGGACACATTTTAATATTAATTTTTAGCCCAAAATGTACACAACAACAAATGTTGGAGTAAAATTTTGGCGTTACCACCTTTTGGGCCCAATGCTATAGCTATTTTATTCTTTTGGTCCCTATACTATACACATTACCCTTTTGGTCCTCGTGCTATTAGCTCCGTTATCCATTTAGTCCCTTTTTAATGAACTTATAATTTTTAAGCCAAATAGGAACCACGTGGCAAAAAAATGATTATGTGTAACAATGAGGGTTTGAAATGAAAACATAAATTTATTTAAAGGATTAAATTTAAAATACGTATTTTCAATTTAACCTCTTTCTTTCTCACCCGATCCGTTTCATACTCATCCCTAAAAATCCGATTCCAAAATAATGTTGATGAAGAAGCAAAAGAGAAAGTTGTGATGCTCAAAATTGAAGCCAAACCTTAGTGCTAAAAAAATGACACTCTCTGATTAAAAAAAAAAAAAAAGCACCGCCACTCTCATTTTTTCTCCTTCTCTTCTTCCTTTCGGTTAATTGTATTCAAATAAGAAAATGACCCAATTTTAATTCAGTCCCTCAACTAATTTTATGTTTTCATTTCAAACCCACATTATTTTATATAATCAATTTTTTTTGCCACGTGGATCTTATATGACTTAAAAATTACGAATCCGTTAAAAAAGGGATTAAATGGGTAGCGAAACTAATAGCACGGGGATTAAATGGGTAACAGAACTAATAGCACGGGGACCACAAAGATAACGTGTATAGCAGAGGGACTAAAATGGCAAAGTAACTATAGCACAAGGTACGAAAAGGTGGTTAAACCGTAAAATTTTGTAATAAACCATATATAATTAAATTTACTACCAAAACATTTAGGAAATTCTAAGGTTAATAAATCATACAGCATGAAATGTATCATCAATAATTTATACTTTATAGTAGCCTCAACTTTATTGCAACACTTTTTTGAGTGTTGCCTACATAGGCAATAACTTTTTGCTATCAACTCTTTGTATTGCTTATATAGCGATCCAAAAAATGTTTTGACTAAAGGGTCGTTCATTATATATTTTTTTGTGTTAAATTGATTCAAAGCTTCATCTTTCCATACGAGATTTATGATTTTTACTACACATGAATTTTTACTAACGCATTTTTTTGAATATAATCGAAATAACAAATTTGATATCCAAATGCCTGCGAATAAACTATTAAAATCTCATTGTACACATCAAACTCAAATTAGAAAACGATGTACCTAAAAAGTACTTGTAATAAGATAAAAAAAATTACCTTGGATCGCCAATTCGATAAAGAAGCTCGGAGGGCAGAAGCAAAAGCATTAGAGGTAGGGGGCAGTGTATTAGGATCAATAACAATGCCACCATATTCATCTTCCAATGCATCAAGAATTTCTACTGTGAAATTAGACAAATCTGGGGACATCACTTTAATTCTTCTAGTCTTATTTTTCACCATATTCTTGCAATGCTCTCCATAAATAACTCCATTATCCCTCCACAAATCTACAAAAAATATCATTGTTTTTTTAATGTTAACTCATTAGAGAGTTCAACCAATTGTAATCTATTTCATAAAAAAAAAATAAATTGTAATTACATATATTAAACTCTAATTTTTTTTTATGAAATATTGCTAAACTTAGCCTAAATCAGACCTAGAAGGCATATGACACAGAATTTTTGTAATTTGGAGGACTTTGTCTTCGTAAATTATAAATATTAGATGAAAGTCTTAGTTGGCCCTTTCAAGTTTCGGGTAATGGCAGTATCATCGTTATAGATATTCAATGTATTATATTCCATAACAAGGGAAAAATAAAACTCTATTTATTTTGAAATGAAAACAAGACCTATTAAAATTGCTATGTTAGAAAAACACAATAAGTTGTATTTTTTAAATGAGTTTGAAGTTCACATGATTATATACCCAATAAAGTCATGACTCTTTCATGGTCAAACGCATCACCAACTCAGTCAATTTGTGTTATTCTATTTATTATCCCCAAACTTTGAAAATGCTGTCGTAGCCTTCTTATCTTTCAAAAAGTATATCAGTATGACCCTTGAACGCCACATGTTAGCTTTTGGTTGATTTGACTTGACACGTGGCATTCAAAGGCAAAGTGGTGCACTTTTTGAAAGTTTAGAAAAAAGAGACATGTTGAAGGAGCTAGTGATGCATTTGGCAGTTGTTTCATCAATAAAGCATCACTCAATCTTATGGAGCGTAAACTATCATTGAGGTTGGCCCAACAACATCGCAGACCGACTCTATTGTCAGGTTATAATGCATATGTAATTTTAAAAGGTACTCATCAGGGCTAAAATTATTTTATCAATATAAGAACTATTTTACCGCCGTAACCGAACGATGTGAGATTTCGACACAATGAACTAAACATCGAAATAGATAATGACAAATGCCGCAATTTTATTTTATATCTCACCTCTAGACGAACATGGTGCAATATTGGTGGCTTTTGGTGACGGGAAATTCCTAGAGAGCAGCCTATAAGAATGACAAGACAAATGCGAGAGAGTGGCATTTGCCGCCATTATCATCGAATTTCAAATTATGTTTCTCAATACTAATAAAGCCTCAAATTTAGTATATATAGTGTAGTGATTTGGCAAAAGGATAAGAATGGTTTTAGGGAATAGCATATTGAATACAAATTGAGTCCTCATTTTATTTTATACTTTGTTCTTAGCTACAAAATTATAACCAATTAGTGTGACATTGGGAAATATACTCTACTAAGCAACTATGACTGCCACTTGCACTCATGCTCTTAGTATATATTCTATTCTCTATATAGGGAGGGAATGGAAATATTCTTCCATTTTAATCACCTTAAGAATAACACTTTAACTTTTTTACAATAATGTCCATTAATAATTTAGACTATTATTATGTTAAGTTCAAGACTGATCTATTCTCAACGTGCCACTCTTTAAGGGTGGAGGTAAAACTCATTGATAAAAATAGATTGATGTATATTAATTTTATCAATAAGGGTATGCGTTTTTTACTTTATTTATGTTAGATAACAGTTACATGATTTAATCAATTTATTTTAAAACATTTTCCATTATTGATTTAATCGAAAGAATACAAAGATTCGAAATCGAGTCTTCTAGAAACTTCATAAAATCTCTCTTCAATATTTATTAATGGGTTGGTTGTTTAATTTGTATTTTTTGTTATCAAAATTCTACTCAATAATAAGTGCAAAAATTATATGGTACAAGCAAGCACCGTCATATACTGTAAGTTTATCAAAAAACATTTAATAACTTACTAATTAAATTTAATTAAATCTAAACATCATTTAGTTTTATTAATTCTATTTATATTTAATAATAGTAAAGGAGATAAAATATCTGTTTCCTTCTTCCTAATTCGATTTTATATACTTACCTTAAGTAAATTTTTCTCCATATTTTCTTCTCAATTTTATTTTTTAATTATTTTTTAAATTTAATCTTGCTTAATTAATTATTTCTTTTCAAAATTTTAGTATTTTATGTTTTATAATATTTATTTAAATTTAAAATAAAAACTCTAGACCTTGATAAAATTAATTATTTTAAACTCAAATCCTAAATATTTAACAATGTAATATCCTTTTCAAATCTTTTTGTAATTTTATTATTTTTAGGATTTTATTTTCAAAATTCACCGCAATATAAAACACAAACTTCAACCCATAAATTATAAACAATATGCAGAGTAATTTGAACTAAGGTTATCAAATTCACAAAATTAGAAAAAAATATCATGGAAAATTACAACATTACATTACAACATTAGCAATGCATATATTTTACTCGTTTGATTATTTCCGATAAAAATCTACTACAACAACTATAACTTTAAACTTTTTTGCCATTTCAAAAACGTCACATATACACACATATATAACAAAACATGTAAAAATTACTTAAAATAATATAATTTGTTATATATTTAAGGTTTGTGATTTAAATTTATTCTCAAATACTAATTTTAAAATAGGAAGAACTTTTTATTTCACTATTTAATTTTTTACACATGATGCACTCTCATCAAAGACAAAAATGCGATTTTGATACATCCCTTCCATGACGAGGGCATGATTTGGGCGCGTCTATCATAAAAATATGAAAAAAATTAATGTTATTTTTAGGTTTTGAAGTTTATAAATAGATCAATAAAAATAATTATATTAATATAAAACTTATGAACTAAAAAAGTAAAAATATGTGTAATACATTAAGTTCTTTATTGTGAGTTTGTGTTGCATAATAGGGTACATTCCGTAAAAAAATTCAAAAATACAAAGAAGAAAAATATATTAAATTGTCAAATATTTAGAATTTGAATTTAAATATAATTAATTTTATTAAGGTTTAGGGATATATTTGAAATTACAATAAATATTGTAAAACATAAAATAATATAATTTTGAAAAAGAAAAATTAATTAAGCGGAACAATTAAATTTGGAAAAAAATAGTTAAATCAAATTAAATTGAAAAGAAAATATAGTGAATAATTGCACTTAAGTAAGTACATAAAATTTGAATTAGGAAAAAAGATAAATATATTTATTTCCTTCCCTTTTATTAACTATAAATATAATTAATACCTTTAAATGTTGGTTTTCAAAAAAAATAACTTTAAATGTTTTTAAATTTAATTAGAGTTAATATTATAGTATTGGATTCATTTTAGGTAGGATATAATATAGAATTAAGAAGTAGAAAGATAGATTACATATAAAATGCTTTTAAGATAAATTTACGGTATATGGCGGTGCTTACTATGTACCAAATAATAATCGATAATAAGTGAGGTTCCTGGACCTCATTCTTTTCTTAAAAATAGAAATACATGGATTAAATATGGATCCCATCAAAATTATCAATGAGGTCCTAATTGATATTCAAATTATTGATTAATAATAGAAAAATAAAATTTGTGAAGAAATTTGTAATGCATGTTGATTGAATAAATTTATCCATATGTCTTGTTGATTGAATAATTATCAAATTAAAATATTATATATTGTAAAGTAAATATCTACTAGGTATTTTCTTTACAATTTATTGTGCAATAAAATATTTAATGTTAGTATCCGTATACTTCATATTCTGAACTTATAACTCAATATACATGAACATCACAATAAAATTTTTTAGGATTTGCCACTGTTTGTTATCACTATCATAACAGACATTAAACTGGTGAAACTACTGGTAAATGATATTACTAGTTCAACTAGGAAAACAATGATTATATCGAATTATCTATTTCATAAAAAATAATGTGAATGTAAAAATACATTAATTTCATTATAATTATAATATGAGTATAAAAATCTGTTTCTTCTATTTTATGTCAATACACTTTTATCATATAAATGTATTTTGGATTGCAAGTTTGCTACTTCGATTGGACCCAAATCGAGCCGAGCGTAACAAGCTAGGCTTGACCAAGCAATGATTAGCCCAACCCAATTCTGCTTGTGGTCCGCGTCAAATCAGCCAGCCCCATATCGCATTGACTAGAGTCAGTAATCCGACGGCTGAGATCAAAGTAATTGGCCGGATCTGATTATCATTTCTTGTCCTTTCAGATCAGACGCCAAAATCAAAGCTCAATTCAGGCGATCCGAGAAAGCTCTGCAATTAGGTGTAAACGCACCGGTGCTGCCAGCCATGTATAGAACTGCAACTTCACGCCTTAGGTCTCTCAAGGTCTGTTCCATCTATAATCTCTGTTTTCTGATTTTGTTTTTTCATTCTCTCTTTGATCTCGATTCTGTTCAATTTATGCCTCATTTCTTACTTGTTACGTTCATCTCTTGAAGATCAGTTATTGATTGAACTTTTTTCTAGCTGAACCAAGCCTAAATGCAGACACAATCGTTTGTTAAACTTTGTTTGCATTGCGCTATCTTCTATTGCTTAATTGATTTAGCTTGTGGGTTTTTTTTTTGGTTTAACTTTGTTTGAGCTGCGATAATCTTGCGCAGTTCATCCTTCATTGAGCCTATTCTTTGTCTTAAAGGAATTGGTACCGCATATTCATACTCCTAGATGGCTTTATGGTAAACAGTGAGGGCATTGGTGCTGCTGGAAAATGGTTTATTTCATTCTTGAAGAGAATTGCTGTTTATTTTGTTGCTGAAATTTGGAGGAGCTGGAACTTTTTCTTCTGTTAGGAAACATTTTCACTCATGTGTGTCCTAGATAATTTCCCAGTGATATGATCTTTAAGAAAACAAAGTAAAAATGGGCAGTACTAGACTACTAGTTGAGAGTTCCTGTTTATTTATGTCATTCTATTTGTTGAATTTACCAGACTAAGGAATTAGCGAATTCTGACATTTAGTTGTGCTAACAGGGCCGAACTATCTCTACGTTTCCTGCGAGATATGCAAGTTCTAGCTCTTCTGCCTTGCAGTCGTCCTCTTCAGGTGGTTTTTTCAGTTGGCTGACTGGTGACAAGTCAAAGTCTGTGTCTCTTGACTTCCCTCTTCCAGGAGTGGAACTCCCGCCGGCATTGCCTGATTACGTTGAACCTGGAAAAACGAAGATCACAAAACTCTCAAATGGATTGATAATTGCCTCAGAAACATCACCGGTTTGTATATAGACTTTATCTTTTTCCTTAATCCCTCACTTACATCTGCACTTCAGGAGATTACGTTGAGAGTAATTCTTATGATTTTGTTGCTTATTTTAGCTTTCTGCATTTGTTTAATGCCAGAATCCAGCAGCATCAATAGGTTTGTATATTAATTCTGGCTCGGTTTATGAGTCTCCGGCCTCATTTGGAGTCACACATTTACTGGAGCGAATGGCATTCAAAAGCACAAGAAACCGCAGCCACTTGCGCATTGTTCGTGAGGTTGAGGCAATTGGGGGTGTTGTGCAAGCCTCGGCATCTAGGGAGCAGATGGGATATACCTATGATGCTCTGAAGACATATGTTCCTGAGATGGTGGAGCTACTTGTTGATTGTGTGAGGAATCCTGTCTTCCTTGATTGGGAGGTCAAAGAGCAGGTAATTCATCATCATTTTCTGTTTGTCGGCTGCACATAGTTATCAGAATCTTACGATTCTTGATACGAATCTTATGATTCGATTCAATTTAACCCCAAATTGATTCAAATTTATTGGGTGAATCTAGATTCATCCCGAATCTTACAGTTCAATACAAATTCAGTGGCGAATCGGCCGAATCTTACAATTCGGTCGATTCTTAAATATAATAAATTAAAGAGTAGAGGCATATTATTTTGAAGATGATAAAATTAAAGATTTGACTCAAGGTAGTGAAAGTCGATTGCTCCACCAATTAGTCGTTGGATGGAGGAGGAACCCAACGCCACGCTGCCAACAATGGGCTTATGGCAACGACTTAGCGGTGGAACAATTGTGCACTGAAGCAAATCACGTCTATACTTTTCTTTAAAATTAGTCTCTAATTTAGGAAAACTAGAAAATATGTCTCTTTGAATTCTGAACTTACATATCTGGACTGAAATTTGATAGTATCTTTAAGTTAAACATTGTAAATGTTATATTTTATTATTTTATGAACTCGAACCTGAATCTTATGATTCAATTCACGATTCTCAATTCACAAAATTTGGATTTGGATTCTCGATTCGAATCCCGATTTGACAACTATGAAGCTGCAGTATTTCTTTGGTTGTATTTAAATGTTGTTCTATCAATTGCAGCTTTTAAAGGTCAAATCTGAAATTAGTGAACTCTCCAGCAACCCTCAAGGTCTTCTCTCAGTAGCAGTTCATTCTGCTGGTTTTTCTGGTCCATTGGCAAATCCTCTTTTGGCACCTGAATCTGCAGTAGATAGGCTGGACAGCACAATTCTGGAGGAATTCGTAAATGTAAGTTTGAGAAACCTGTCTTTATTGTGGGACTTTTTATATTTATTTAGTGTCTTTTAAGAATATTTGTTTTTTTCTGTGTCTTATCACACTTATCTAATCTCAGACTCAGTTGATATTTTTTTTGAGAAATTCAGGAAAATTATACTTCTCGTCGAATGGTGCTTGCAGCTTCTGGTGTTGAACATGAGGAGTTGGTAGCCCTTGCTGAGCCTCTTTTGTCTGATGTACCCGAAGGTAGTAATGCTCCAATACCGAAATCTATTTACACGGGAGGTGATTTCCGTTGTCAATCAGACTCAGGGGTATGAATAGAGATGTTAAAAAGAAATCTATAATTTACTTCCATTTCCATCCATCTAAGGGTTACTATATGACTTTCTGTTGCAGGACCAGCAAACCCATATTGCTATTGCGTTTGAATTTCCTAATGGCTGGTCTAATGACAGGGACACTATGATCTTGACTGTTCTTCAGGTATTCCATTTTTGGCTTAGTAACTCTGTGTTTGAGATTATTCACATTCAATTTGTATTTTATGCTCATATTGAACTGTGGTTGAAAGGTAAAAAGGTATTATAAAATGTTTAAAATTTAAATGCAGATGCTAATGGGTGGAGGTGGATCATTCTCCACTGGTGGTCCTGGAAAAGGAATGTACTCAAGGCTATGTAAGTTTCTATGGTATATTTGACCTCTTATGGTCAGGATATGCACTTAGCCAACACTTTAATATCACTCTGCAGTTGCTTTCTTATTCTTACATCTGTAAACAAACTCCACGCATGTTACTCATCAATGTTTATATTATTGCTGTCTCCCTAAGTTCTTATAGTTTGCATATTTTTCTATATGCTCGGCATTGCAGATCTCAGGGTCTTGCATAAATATCCACAAATTCAATCCTTTACAGCATTCAGCAACATTTACCATCACACTGGTGTATTTGGTATTCAAGCTACCACTGTAAGCTGCTTCTTAACACCCTCAAAACCCAGTTACATTTTCAAATTTCAATATTCTTTTTGCAGTAAGCTCTTAGTCTTAGTGTGTGCATGACAGCTTCTTGGTGTCAGCTGTATTGAATATTTAGCTAATGAAATGATGTAATTGGGTAGATTTTGATGGTCTTGTAGAGACAGCATGATATTAGGAAGGATTAATTTAATTTTTCCATTTTAGAGGCCTAAATTACAAAAAACTGTTAACTTTATGGTTGGAGAAGTGAAAAGTTATAGTCAAAGAGAACTGGTTATATGAAAGTTAACTTTCTTGTAAATCCAGAGTGTAGCAGTGTTTGTTGCTCTTATGAAGATGATTTTGCTATGCAGGGTTCTAATTTTGCATCAAAAGCCATAGATATAGCCGTCGAAGAGCTTCTTGCAATTGCTTCACCTGGTGCAGGTGTGATGTGGCACCTTTATCTCTTCAAGTTCCTTTTGTAAAGAGCAGAACTTGACTCAACAAGGTGTTTTCTTTATTTTCATATGTTTTCACTTCTATCTGCAGTTGACCAAGTGGAGCTAGAACGTGCTAAACAGTCAACAAGATCAGCTATCTTGATGAACTTGGAGTCCAGAGTATGTATAACTTGATTATTCCTTGCTAGCAATTTATGCAGTTGAACAGTACTTCAAAGAACTATATCTTTGCATCAATTCTCAAATATTAATTGGTCATGTAATGGCATACTCTGCAGATGGTTGCTTCAGAAGACATCGGTCGACAAATCTTGACATATGGTGAGAGGTATGTGCAGAGTCATAACCCTTCAGTCTTGATGTTAGCAAACTTAAAAAAAGTACCATATGGTTTCACTCATTTGCAAAACGGGGTCTGAGATTTTTTTTTTTGCAAAATGGGGCTTGTGGTTTCAAAAAATTGGCAAAAAGATGATGAAGTTATTTTTTTGTTCAAAATAATGATGTTACAGACGATATTTCAATCAATTCAACATTCTCATAATTTAACCTTATTATTTAAAAATTATATGTCATTATTTGAGTAAGTTTCGGAGATTTTATTTATTTTTTATAATTTTTTAAAGTTTATCATCATATTTTAAATAAAAAAATATATGCAATATTTTAAAAAAATTCAAAAAATATTACTGATGTGTGTTGCATTTTTATAAACTAAGCCACAAAATTTCAGATAAAAACTAACAGAATTACCCATTATCGTGACATAAATTAATATTAAGAATCCTCTTTTTGCCAATTTTTTGAAACCACATCCCAATTTTGCGAAAAAAAAAATCTCTCTGACCCCGTTTTGCAAATGAGTGAAACCACATGGTACTTTTTTGAAGTTTACCATTTCATAAACATAAATCATGCTAGATGTTTGATAGATTATTTCCTTGACAACATCTGTCTGCCTGATTATGCACATGTACTGCATATCAATAGTTGCTTCACAATGAGCGAAGATAATTTGTTTTTAATTTACCAAAAGTGCAGAAATACATTAATTTCAACAATTTGTAAAGATGGCTTGCCCTGTCTTGTTTTGTTCATTCTCCACAATGACTAGTTTATGCTAACACTGTCAGGGCCAGCCCTAGGCATAGGCCAGAGGTGCGATAGCCTAGGGCCCTCGAGGGCCCATAATTTTTTATTCCGCTTACATCTCTATATTTTAACTTTGAATGAGTGAAATTATTAAAATAAAACATTAAAATATTTTTTATTTTGGATCCATGAGAATATTTTTCAATTTTATATAAAAAATCTTTTAATTAAAGGGCCAATATTTCAAATATCTAGGGACATCAAAATGTGAGGATTGGCCTTGAACACTATTTTGAAGGTTTGTCCATGCTATGCCAAGTTTCAGTTTGCAATAAGCCTTTTTTGTGTGTGTGTGTGTGTATATATATATATAGCGCTTTTCGCTTAAGCAAGGTCTCGAGTTCGAGTCCTAGTGAATGCAAAAAATCCTTATTGGGAGACTCACCCACCACAGCCAGGTGTGCGACCCGGGTTGGATCTAGATGTAGTCGGAGCAAAGCTCCGGTGAACTAGATGGGCAACCAAAAAAAATAGCGCTTCAAGCCAATATTGACGTGCCGACTTCAAATTGGTATATGGATTTTTTTTGTTTTGAGAATGGAATACATATATGTTCTTTCAGAAAACAGAAGGAAAAGGATTAGTTAAGCACGTAAAGTAGAGATATTAGTAACGTTTAAATGTCATAAATCAATTCCCTAGTTTTTTTAAATAAAAACTATCCTAATTAAGATTAAAATTAGAATATTAGATCCCTAAATTAGAATAAGGGAAAAGCTTCCAACTATCCTAAACAAGAATTAGATCATAACAGGAAAGGTCCAGGCCAATTAGAATCCCGTATCAAGATTATTAAAACCGTCCAACATTAAGCACCTTACTAAGGAAGGCTTCTGATTATCTCAAAAAGAAAGAGTTGCTTTTTGTTCAAAAGTATATCCTAAATTAAGATTAGAGGCCGTCATCGATTTTCTTAAAATTTAGTAGTTTCCGTGGTGTGATTAGCTAAGGTTAGGAATTTTTCTGCCAATTTGTATATTCATTTGTTATATTCTTTATAAATGCTTAAACATTAAAAGTGTTTGTCATACAGGAAACCATTGGAGAATTTCTTGAAGATCATAGATTCCGTTACATTGCAAGACATTACTAAAATGGCGGAAAAGCTTTTATCTTCCCCTCTTACAATGGCATCATATGGAGATGGTATTTCTTATTTACTAAATCATTTTTTTTAATTTTTCAACTTTGCCATTTTTCCTTTTAACGATTTACATTTTTCTCCCATCGATTCTCTGCAGTTATCAATGTCCCAACATATGATTCAGTTAGCAGCAAGTTCAAGTCAAAATGAAGTCAATGTAAATACTTCCCTTTTGGCAGATAAGATAACCAAGTTATCTAGTTGATGTGCATCAACAAACTTCTAGTTTTATACCGTCAATTTCGAAAAAAATTACAGATGAGCTATCTTAATAAATTTGGTGATCCATAGCAATCTGCGACTGATTTGCCCGATATATGTCGGCTTCCATCCATATCAAACGATTTAATGATTGATATGCCTGATTTATGTTTGTGGAAGTTTCCTAGTTTTGTATACATATTTCAAGATGTGTTATGTTTTTCAGTCATTGAAAAGACTGCCATATTCTTTTGTAATTCAGTATTGCAGTACACTGGACACTGCCCATATGTTTTTCTCCTAGAAAGAATATGAATTTCAATCTTAATGTCCTTGTGACACGGCCCAACACTTAGACATGCGGAGTTTCTCGCGGAACCTCGCAAAGTCTCGCAAATCGGCTCGCAAAGGAGGTTCTACTAGGTAATATTCTAGTATTTTGTAGAATTGTATAGAATAATTTATACTTAGCTAGATGCTTCTAGAATTCTCTTTACTTGTGTAGAAAAGTCAAGTAAAAGTTGTATTATTATAGAAAAATCTAGAAGGCAAATATTAGCCATTAGATCATAGAACATTCTAGATGAATCGATCTCAACCGTCGGTTGAGGAGGTGGAAATGACTATAAATATGTAATCATCCCTCATTTGTAAATCACACTTGAAAAGAAGTAAAACAAAGCTCACTTGTGAGTTCCAAAATCTCTCATTTCTCGCATTACTTAGCTTCTGCATTTCTATCGCAAGTGGTGTTGAGTTTTCGCAAAGGCTTTGCTAGCATAATCGTTAGTTGTTTTGTGCTAGTGCCGTACGGTGTTTAAGTTCGAAAATCTTAGCTCGTGACAGTTGGTATCAGAGCGATGTCGAATCCGCAAGAGACCATGAGCAATGTGGAGAGTGGAGAGCACGAGCCTTGTGCGATGGAGAGGCAACAAAGGAAAGGCGGCCGTAAGGATAAATCTGTCGCAAGGGATCCCGTGGCTAACCAAGAGATGCGTATCACTCGCTTGGAGCTTGCCATGGGGGAACATAACGATCGTTGGGCGAAGCACACTCCAATGGTGGAGAGCATCTTTGCCGAATGCATTGAGCAATTCAAGGAGGAGTTGCGAGAAATGGTGCAGCAGGTTAAGGACGAGGTGCTAGATAGTTTCAACGACGTGTCGGAGCGTTGCGTGAAGGCTTGCGAGGAAAATGCCGCAAGGATCACCGCAATCCAAGGCGATGTCCTCAGACTTAGGGAGGAGTTTGAGGCTACTCGGGCATATGGAGTTAGGCGCAACGAGGTGGAGCAGCTTAGGGCAAGGGTGAATGCTCTGCATGCTTAAGGGACGGCCGGGGTCGTGGGTGTGACTCCAAGGGTCGATGTGCCTAAGCCCGATATGTACAACGGCGGTCAAAAATTGAAGGACGAAGAGGATTTTCTCTACTCGATGGAGCGGTACTTTGGTGCCCTTGGCATCGTGGATGACACGGTGAGAACATTCCAAGCTTCTCTTTATTTAAAAGATAGTGCCTTGTCATGGTGGAAACGTATGTCCCAACCAATTGGCAACAATGAGGCGACTGTCACCACATGGGAACAATTCAAAGACGAGTTAAGGAAGCAGTTCCTACCCGCCGATGCGGAAAATGAAGCCCGCGCCAAATTACGCCATCTTCACCATAGAGATGGCCATATTCGGGAGTACGTCAAGGAGTTCTCCGACTTGATGCTAGAAATCCCCGATCTTTCCCCAAAGGAGGCACTCTTTTGCTTCATGGACGGGCTAAACCAATGGGCCAAACTTGAGTTGCAACGCCGAGATGTCCAGGACATCAAACAAGCCCTCCGCATCGCTGATTCCCTCGTGGAGTATCAAAAGAAGGAAAGCACCAAGGACAAGGGGAAGAAGCCGTTCCACAATAAAGGTGGGGGAGACAAATGGAGGTCTCACCCTAAGCCGTCCGATAGTAAGGCGACATCAAGCGACAGGCCTAGAGGAGACAAGCCAACATGGACACCGAAGTGCTTTTTATGCGAAGGGACTCACCTTGCCCGAGATTGTCCCTCAAGAAAGAAACTGGCAGCCTTTGTCCAAGACCTCGAGCAGAAGGACGAGGAGAGACGAGTCGCATGCTTAAGGCGATTGGACGCGGTGAGGGCAAAGACGAACAAGGGTGAGCAAGGTCGCTTGTATGTCGAAGCCACATTTGAGAAAGGGGCTCGATGGGGACTACTTGATACCGGGGCTGATTCAAGCTATTTAAGTGTGGAGGTAGCACGTTCTCTCTGCATCACATGGGAGCCGTCTAAGACTCGCTTCAAGGGAGTGAATAGCGAGTGGATTGGGTTAGTCGGGGTTGCCAAAGACGTGCCGCTTACGATAGGAGCCTGGTCAGGTAAAGCCAACTTTGCCATCGCCCCGATAGATGATTATGATCTCGTTCTTGGTATGGAATTCATGGACCAAGTAAATCCGATAATCATACCAAGCAATAATACCATGGTGATCATGCAAGGAGAGAACCCTTGCGTGGTGCAGTGCAAGAGGGAAGGTGCGCTTAGCCCTAACCAGTTAAAGAAGGGGCTTAAGCGAGGGGAGCACACCTTTGCAGCGATTGTGGTGGAAGAGGATCCACCAACGGAGGAGTTTAACGAAGGCCAGCCAATCCCGAAGGAAATTGAGCCAGTGCTTGCCAAATTCGAGGACATTATGCCCAATGATCTGCCAATGGGTCTCCCGCCTAGGAGAGAGATCGATCATGCCATCGAGCTAGTCGAGGGGGCCAAGCCAATAGCGAAAGCACCATACCGTATGTGTCCGAGCGAGCTCGAGGAGCTTAAAAAGCAGTTGGGGGAATTGCTCGAAGCAGGCCATATTCGACCTTCGAAGAGTCCATGGGGTGCACCAGTCCTTTTTCAGCGAAAGAAGGATGGATCTCTTCGATTGTGTGTTGATTACCGAGCACTCAACAAAGTGACGGTCAAGAATAAGTATCCCGTACCACTCATTGCTGATCTCTTCGATCGTCTGCAACAGGCGAAGTGTTTTTCAAAGCTGGACTTGTGCAAGGGGTACTACCAAGTTAGGATAGCCCAAGGGGATGAGCCAAAGACCGCATGCATTATAAGATATGGGTCGTACGAGTTCTTAGTCATGCCATTCGGTTTGACGAATGCTCCCGCAACATTTTGCACCTTAATGCAACGAGTCTTGGCGGATTTCATTGATAAGTTCGTGGTCGTATACCTGGATGACATAGTCGTCTATAGCAACACCATGGACGAGCATAAGGAGCATTTGCGGGTTGTCCTCCGAGTTCTACGAGAAAACCAGCTTTATGTCAAGAAGAAGAAGTGCTCGTTCGGATTAAGCGAAGTATCTTTCTTGGGACACATCATCGGTGGTGGGAAAATTCGGATGGACCCATCAAAGATCAAGGCCATAGTTGAATGGGAGCCGCCCACAAAGCCGACGGAGCTGCGATCTTTCTTGGGCCTTGTCAATTATTATCGGTGGTTCATTGAGAGGCATTCGGCCATTGCCTCGCCACTTACTGATCTATTGAAAAAGAGCCAAGCATGGTGTTGGGGAGCCAAGCAGCAAACCGCATTCGAGGCATTGAAAGATGTGGTGACAAGGCAACCAGTTCTCGCACTTCCCGACTTTGATAAGCCATTCGAAGTATGCACAGATGCTTCGGACTTTGCTATAGGAGGAGTGCTTATGCAAGATGGCCACCCCATTGCCTACGAGAGCCGAAAACTTAATGATACCGAGCGGCAATGGCCGACGCACGAGAAGGAAATGTTAGCAGTTGTGCACTGTCTCCGTGTATGGGAGCATTACTTGAAGGCAGCCACGCCATTCAAGATCAAGACCGACAACAAGGCAGTGAGCTACCATCAAAGCCAGCCAAAGTTGTCAAGCAAGCAAGCACGATGGCTAGACTACTTGGCGGAATTCAAGTACGAACTGGAGTATAGCCCGGGAAAGACCAACAATGTGGCCGATGCCTTAAGTCGGAAGTCATGTCTAGCGCCAATGGTGAGTGCACCCGAGGGGACATTGCTGGAGCACATCAAAGAGGGATTGACGCGAGACCCGCAAGCACAGAGATTCATCGAGTTGGTTAAGGAGGGAAAGACCACTCGTTTCTGGATCGAGGAGGGGGCACTCTACGCCAAAGGCAATCGTTTGTATATCCCAGCATGGGATAACTTGAGGCGGGACATTCTTAAGGAGTGCCATGATTCGAGATATGCCGGCCACCCAGGTACTCATCGCACCCTAGCTCTAGCCCAAGAGCGGTTTTACTGGCCAAACATGCGGGACGATGTGGAGGCATATATGAGGACATGTCTTGTGTGCCAGCAAGACAAGGTGGAGCATGAGCACCCGCATGGTTTGTTATCGCCACTACCAATTCCAGAACGTGTATGGGATAGTATCTCGATGGATTTCATTGTAAGCCTGCCCATATCCGAAGGTTGCACAAGCATATTCATAGTGGTGGATCGATTGTCAAAATATGCCATCTTCATTCCTGCCCCTAAGGAATGCACAGCCGAGACTGCGGCCAAGCTCTTCCTCAAGCATGTGGTGAAGTACTGGGGACTGCCAACGTCGATTGTCAGTGATAGGGACTCACGATTTACAGGAAGGTTTTGGCAAGAACTCTTCCGCTTGTTCGGTACCGAGCTAAAAATGAGCACCACAATGCACCCTCAAACGGATGGCCAGACAGAGCGCGTCAACAGTTTGCTCGAAGTCTATCTTCGACATTATGTGGCAGCCAACCAAAAAGATTGGGTAAAGTTGTTAGACATTGCCTAATTTTCATACAATCTTATGAGGAGCGAGAGCACCGGCAAGAGCCCGTTCGAGATTATCCTGGGGTTTCAACCAACAACCCCCAAGGATATTGTCAGTGGCTACAAGGGGAATAGCCCACCGGCATACAAGTTTGCCAAAGATTGGCAAGAGAGGGCTGATGAAGCAAAGCTTTACTTGGAGAAATCGGCCAAGCGAACAAAGAAGTGGGCCGACAAGAAGCGGACGCCCCGCGAATTCCAAGTAGGCGATCAAGTCTTAGTGAAGCTGTACGAGCATGGCCGAGTGCGTGGACTTCACAAGGGACTATGCGACGATACGAGGGGCCGTTCATGGTTATCAAGAAAGTAGGCTCAGTAGCTTGCAAATTGGAGCTGCCCGAGGCATACTCGAAGCTTCACCCGATTTTTCATGTGAGCCTACTCAAGCCTTACCGCAAAGATCCCGATAATGAGGAGCGAAATGTCAACACGAGGGCACCCGCCGGCATTCGGGAACATTTTGAAAAGCAAGCCGAGGAAATCCTTTCAAAGAGGATCGTTCGAGCGCGCAACGGAGCTGCCACCAAGGAGTACTTAGTAAAGTGGAAAGGCATGCCAACAAGCGAAACTAGTTGGGAGCCTGCCGAGAAACTTTGGCAGTTTTCAAACTTGGTCGAGGAATTCGAAGCACAGGGGACTGTGAGAGCAATACATGGCAACGAGGGCGTTGCCACCTCAAGTGGGGGAGAATGACACGGCCCAACACTTAGACATGCGGAGTTTCTCGCGGAACCTCGCAAAGTCTCGCAAATCGGCTCGCAAAGGAGGTTCTACTAGGTAATATTCTAGTATTTTGTAGAATTGTATAGAATAATCTATACTTAGCTAGATGCTTCTAGAATTCTCTTTACTTGTGTAGAAAAGTCAAGTAAAAGTTGTATTATTGTAGAAAAATCTAGAAGGCAAATATTAGCCATTAGATCATAGAACATTCTAGATGAATCGATCTCAACCGTCGGTTGAGGAGGTGGAAATGACTATAAATATGTAATCATCCCTCATTTGTAAATCACACTTGAAAAGAAGTAAAATAAAGCTCACTTGTGAGTTCCAAAATCTCTCATTTCTCGCATTACTTAGCTTCCGCATTTCTATCGCAAGTGGTGTTGAGTTTTCGCAAAGGCTTTGCTAGCATAATCGTTAGTTGTTTTGTACTAGTGCCGCATGGTGTTTAAGTTCGAAAATCTTAGCCCGTGACACTTGGATCACATATGGGAATAGTGCCATTGCATTTAATTAAATTTTGAAATTGAAAGTCATAGAAATGTAAGGGATAGTTTATGTATGAGATTGTTTTTTAGGCTGCTTTTCTGAGAAGCTTAGTTTTCAAGTCTTTTCAAACTGCTGTTTTAAAAAGTTCAAGAAATTAATAGTAAATGGTTTTTAATTAATTAGTATTAAGAGCTAAAATTGTTTTATCCAGTGTCAGAATATAATATTCTAATGAAAGTTTGTAGGTGTAACTTTTTGTGACAGCACCTCTATGATAATTAGACATCTTTCTTATCCATAAAAAGCCAATTATTTTTTTAATCAAGCTATCTGTATTTTAGATGGGTATCCTTTAACTATTTAATGTGTACATTTTTGTATTTGGGTGAGGATAGTGAATAAAGTTTAAGAGAAGCAATGGCCAGTATTAGATAGAACTAACAGGTTGCTTGTGTTAGTATTGCATTAATCTTAATTAGTAGCATAATTAGGAGTCATACCCAACTCACATCACAATTATATCTATAACCATTTACCCTCTTTTTTTCTCATCAATTTTTTTTTTATGTCGGTTAGCTACATCATTCATTGCATTTTTTTCTCCATTTTACTTATTATCCTGTATTTACATTTGTCATTTTTTTTACTTCTCTTATTGGCAAATTGCACTAATACATTATATATGTACACATTAAATAGTTTAAGGGTATCCATCATTTCATTGATGCGAAAAAAAACATTTGGAATTGTTAGGAATAAATCTCACATCGCTCTTGGAAGATTTATTGAGCTAGTATATAAATAAGGCTTTGAAGACTTTAACTTGTATGACGTGTTTTAAAGCCGTGAGGTTGGCCGTAAACGGCGCTAAAGCGGACAATATCGTTCAAGCTGTTTATAACACTTTATCAGCACGATCGCAATGGGGAGGTGTGTTAGGAATAAATCTCGCATTGATCTTGGATGATTTACTGAGCTTGTATATAAACAGAGCTCTGAAGACCTTAACTTAAATGATGTGTTTTAAAGCTCTGATGGTGGCCGTAAACAGTGTCAAAGCGGACAATATCGTTCAAGCTGTTTATAATATGAATTAATATTTTTTCATAAATGATCTATTTTTAACAAATATTTTTTATGATCGTTGTTGTTCATGTTGTTGATAGTTTTTTTGCCGGCATCGATGACTTTTTGTCCTCGAATTACTAAAATTAAATGTTTATCGTTGTAATCAAACAATTAAAACTATTATATGATGTTAAAAGTTGAAAAGTTTTCAGGCACCGGAAACTTAATGTGGTAACTTTTTTTATGGGAGATACTTTGTACACATACATCTATATATATATGTACATGTCATCGACATTCTGCCTAAATTTGAAAACTACTTTTATTGCAGTATCTTGTTGTATATTCATCAAATAATTATGATTTCTCAACAGGGTGTAGAGAGATTCAATAAATTAATGAATACACGATCCTATTTTGCTCTCTTACACTACAAGGGTTTTTCAAGGCATTTTCCATCCTTTGTAAACTTCAAGTTATTTTTCATGTGGTAGCCTGTCTTTCATACATGAAAGTGACTTAAGCTCTGTTCTTTTGTACTATAATTCAGATAACTTCAGTTCAGTTCGTCCACTGCAGTTCAACTCAGCTATGCGTAGTTATAAATTTATATTAAAATAAGTTCATCTCAGCTCAATTCAACTAACTTCAGTTTAGTTCAACTCTAAAAAGTTGAAAAGAACAGGGCCTTAAGTAGCAACCCTGAAAATCAATTTGAACATTTTTATAGCAAAGTGGATAAAGTTCAATATTGTAATATTTTAGATGTAATTTGGACATCAACATTCAAAAACAAAGTCCAAAACTTGAAAGGGTACATGTTTTGGCAAACAAACCTCAAGTTGAAGAACTAAATTGATGTTGACACCCAATAATCAAATATTGATGCTTCTAATTTTAGATTTGGGTTTAATTTTAAATACTAAATCAAAGGAATAAATTGAGACTAAAACTAATTTAAATACTACAAGACACTTGAGATACCAAATTATCCCTTGATCCATTAAAATGCCAATAAGTTCATCATGTGAGATTTGAATGAGGATATAATATCTAAAACAATATAGTTAAAGACAACTCGAATTTGATCCTACAGTGTTCAAAAACAAATTTTTTTTCATTTTTTAGTATCATCAAACATCTCTTAAGTGTTTAGTTACAAATATTAAACAACTGATTTTAGTTGACAGATATTATATTACCAACAATAACGAACGGTAACATATTAACCAAATTTTGCAATTATTTCAAGAGTTAAATTTCAATGTTATATATTCAGAATTTCACTCATTAATATCATTCTTACAGCCCCGCATTTTCTTTTATTATTATGATTTTTTCCATATAAAAGAGACAACTAACAAATTAATTTGAACTATAAAAATCAAATAATTGAAAAAATATTTAGGGCACTTACTAGGAATCAATAGCATGTATATATACCGATAATATACAAGCAGTGCACATGTAGTATAGATTGTTTTTATAAGTACTTTGCATCTACATGGAATATTTTGGGATGTTCAAACTAATTTTTATTTCGCAGTTCTTAGTTATGTTTAGTTATAGAAAACTGGATCTATTTTCCAGAAAATTTTTCTAATGAAACTGAAAAATGGTAACTGTTATTTAGTTGTAGAATTTTTCAAATTAAAAAACTGGAAAAGACTTTTCAGAATTTTTAAAATTATGCCTTGAAGCAGAAAACATTCTTTTTATGTTTTCTAAAATTTTTCAAACTCAGTTTACACGACTTGTGTATCCAATACAATACTTTATTGATTTAATTTATTTTTTTAATATATATTTGCTTGTATAATTACTTGTTAATAATAAAAAAATTCATTTTTTATTAATATACTTTAGTTTATTTATTTAGTTATTTTTTTATTTATTTGATAACTTTTTATTGCATATTTTTTCACTTAATATGATCTAATAATTTATATAAATTTGTTTAAATTAATCGATATTATTTTTTAACCAATAAAACTTAAACATATTTTAGCATTCTTAGATTCTTAGCTCCTTATTGTAGGAGGAAATATCAATTAAGAGAAACTACACATTGGGGAACTTGAAGCATTCATCTTTAATTGCATAATGTTATAGAACAAGTTTTTAGAGTGTTAAAGGCAAAAGTTATTATAACGTAGACAAAAAATAGTTTTTATAATTTAAACACTTCATAGACGAATCAAATTATATTTTTATCATTTTATGATTGGTTAGTAAGTGGCAAAGGTTAGGGCATAGTGGTTGAGTGTGAAGTTGTGATCCTATAGGTCACAGGTTCGAATCCACATTTGGGTGGGGTAGGGTTTTTCTTTATTGTTATTGCAAGCCTATAAGGCAAATTTTATTTGAAAAACTTTAAATTTTATATAAAATGGATGCTTTACTTTAATTTTGTAATATTTTTATTATACTTATAATGTTTTCAAGCAAGTAAAATTTAAACTATAATACTGATTATTTTTTAAAAATAAAAAACAGAAACGGACTATTTAGAAAATAAAAAAACTGAAAAATTTTGAAAATGAAAAGAAAACTTGAAACAATTCTCTACAAATTTGAGATTTAAACCCGACATCTCTTTAATAAAAACGCTTTAATGCTCAATAATTTTACTAACAAAACTAAACCTTGTGTGTTTGAACAAAAAATATATATATATATATATAGTGTTAAATTTTAGGTTAAAGTAGTCAAAAGTCAACTAATTTGGATAATCATCAATTAGATTCTTTCAGTCTTTTAGACAAAAAGAGAAGCCTAATAATCAAAGGTTGTTCACAAGTTTTATGACTTTGGTCTTATTATATGTTTCATACAAATATAAAATAATACCAACCTACTACCAATATATTCTTCCTTTTTTTTCTTCAATTTTCCTTACAACTAGTTTAAATTGATCCAAGATGTTTTGAGCTCTAATTAGTGATCCAAACTGATTTTTGTACTGCAATTTCCAAGAGTTTTCTGCATAATTTGAGATTTGAAATCAAAATCTTCGTATTAAAAACATATGATGCACAATAATTTATAACTTGAGATGAGTTTTTGTATTGTTTATGTATAAAAATATCTACATTTTGAAAAAGAAAAAGCAAAACCAATTATAAAATAAAGGGCTTACTTAAAAAAAGTATCATGTAGTTTTATTCATTTGTAAAAAAGTGTATGGGAAATATTTTTTTTGCAAATGTTGTTTTAGAAAATTGGCAAAAAGACGGCTCTCAATATGAAATTATATCACGATAATGAGTAATTTTATTCGTTTTTAAGCGAATTTTTGGGGATTGGTTAGTAAAAATGCAATTCAGATCCGTGATAATTTTTAAAATTTTTTAATGGTGCAAGATTTTTTAATTAAAATATGATGATACACTTTAAAAAATAATAAAAAATGGAAAAATTCTCTAAACCTTACTCAAATCGCAACGTATAATTTTTAAATAATAACGTTAAATTAAGAGAATGTTGAATTGTTTCAAATATTCTCTTTGCAATCGCTATTTTGAAAAAAAAATATTTTTATCCCTTTTTTACTAATTTTTTAAAATCACAGACCCTATTTTTTGAAAAAAAAATTTTAAACCCATTTTATAAATGAGTGAGACCATATGTCACTTACCAATCATAGCCATTAAAACATTTGCTTGGTCCCTTCATCATTAATTCTTTCTTGAATTTTGACTACCTAAAGAATGTAATAAAACGTGAAAGCTAACATTATCATCTTCATCCAATATTTATACTTTACGGATACACTAACTTTTCTAGTATGGCCCCACTTGCAATCTACTGATTTTAACCCTTTTTATACGCTTAATATACACTTGTATCATCATTCTATAATTACAACAAAAAAAATAAATTAATACAATGTAATTTTAAAAATATAATGAGGTTTCATTGCAAGTTAACAAAATTTTCTTGTTATCACCTAGTACCGTGTGTAGCAAGAAAGTTAATTAATGGATAACATCAAAATTAGTTAACAAGATATAACTTATTTCATGGGATTTTATATTATGCATCTGGCTTTTTACACCCTTTTTTAATTTAAGGGTTGAGAATTTATTAGGGAGTATTTAATTGAAGTGAGAAAATAATTAATTATTTATTAATAAATTCTCAACCCTTAAATTGGAGAAGGGTGTAAAAAGTCAGTGTATAATATAAAATCCTTATTTTATGTGCATATGCTTGTGATAAGATAATTTATAGATTTATGCAAGGTTTAAATTATATTGGACTACAATTCAATTCAATTCAGTTTAGTTCAGACAATTTTAGACTACTTCAGTTCAGACAACTGCAGTTTAGTTTAGTTCAGCTATGCGTGGCTATAAATTTATACCAAAATAAGTTCAGTTCAGTTCGATCCATTTCTATTCTGTTCAGTTCAGTTCAGCTTTCAAAAAGTTGAAAAGAACATGGCCTTAATTTAATATCTAAATGAAGAGTACGATATGTAAAAAATGGAACACTAAAGAAATAAAACAGGTTGATTTTGATCGATGTTGATATAGTTGATCTCATTATTTCAACAAAATAATAATATATGTACCAAATTGAAATATCAAAGTCTCAATATGTTAAGAATCGAAAAGACAAAGGGTATGAATATATATTTTCCCTAGTTAATGGAGGCAAAAATAACATTTAGGTACATATAAATTTATTCTTTAAATAAATGGAAATACAATATTATTATGCATTACACTCTCTCATTACATGTATATTTGCAGACAAGGTGATGTTACTACATATGGGTTAATGTTTGCTTGGAGTAGAAGTTTCATATATATTAGATATTTTTAAAAATTAGTAGAATTCTTTCTTTTTGTAAATACATACAAAAAAAATATACAACAATAACCAAATCATAATATCATGCTAAATGGGGTCGAATATTTCATGTAAGGTACATGAAGCTCTATCTAAATTCATATGTTTATTAATGTAAATTAATTTTTTGTTTTTTAAAAATACTTTTATGTAATAATATTATTAGGTTCACATCTCATTATTCTTGTTATCTATCAAGTGCTCCGTCCATGTATTCTTAAGCATACATTTCTGTCTACTCTTAATATCTATCATTAAACATTCATACTTATCTAACTGGATCAATATATAATTTGGATTCTCTAAAGTTGGTGAATGGTAAAGTTGTGCATTTCAGAATCTCAATCATTCATTCAATTTTAATGGTTAAATTTAGTTTTAGTGGTTTGCGGGGTCCACATTACAGTCAAATCTCAACCATTCAAACTCAATGAATGACTGAAATTAACTGAAATATACAAATTTAGAAGCTTCTAACTTTAGAGAATCCAAATCCATATAATAATATTATTTTTAAATAAAAGTTGAGAACCGGAATTCGGTCTCTATTAAAAAGGAAAATAAAAAAAAACTATAAAAAGAAACGAAAATAAAATAAAAATCAGAATACAAAACAAATAAAAATAAAGAAACTCCTTTTGAAGTAGACAATCAGCTCGGTTTCCTACGGTCACGTTGAACTTGCTCCCTAGTAGCAATCACTAAGCTCTTCTTTTTCTGGACCGAAAATGGCTTCCAATTAGAGGCAGTGGTCTGCAAAACCGTGATCGTGTTGCCTGTAGACCCGCTTCCAGTAGGGCTAGATCCCGTGCTTTTGGAAGCACTAGCAATAATAGAGTCTGTAAAAGCCTTCATTCTCGCATTCGGCGATAAACTTCGCCGGCTAGCTTGCTTTTTCCTTTTGACTGTTTCCCAAGTATTATCTATTCTCGCAGCCTCATCTTGCTCAGCCAAATCAGCCCAAGATTCCCCCTTCTCAGTAATGGCAAGAGTTTGAGGTTACTTGTTGTGGTGCAAAGACATTTCTAGTTCAATCCCTTCAATGTTGTCAATTCTTTCCCTCGCCGATGGTGTGTGCTCGAGTAACTCATAAGCTGCGCTATTTTGCTCTCCAATGGATTGCTCATCATCAAAATCATCCTCCTCTAAATCATCTGATGAATCTTGACTCGCGGTCGGAGTTGCAGCTTTTTGCTTTTTTGTTAGGCTATCTTTCAAATTGCAAAAAATGTGTCCAGTCGATACAACCCTTTTATTCCTCTCTTCAATTGCTTTTTGATGTGGCTTGCTACATTAGAATAATTCCAAATTAGGTTGAAATCCATCCTCTAGGGTATCAAAATTGCTAGGCTGAGGTTGTGGAGTTGGCGATCTGGTTCCAGTTCATGGAGGATTCTCCCTTGTCGATTTCATCCCTTTAGGAGGCTGATTCGATTCTCTCGGCCCGGTGTTTTGACGGCGTTCATAAGCCTCCCCCGGTGTTTTTTGGTGTAAATTCTTTTTGCAAGAGGCGGCTATATGCCCAATCAATGAACAAACAGTGCATAAAGATGGTACGTTTTCATATTCCAAAGCAACCCAAATCTTAGCCGTCTCAGTTCAACCCGAATGGAGTCTTGTAAGGGTTTTGTGACATCAATATCGATTAGCAATCTTGCATAGTGACCAAATTCCCCCTTAATAGTGTTACGGTCAAACCGTAACGGTACACCAATACATCGAGCAATATTAGTAAGAATTCTTTTATCCCAAGATCCATGGAAAATTGTGAAACTTCACCCAGACTTGCGCCGTTGTTGACTCATATTTCAATGGATCAAAATTTGGACTCCAAGGCAGGAGTCGCAAGATTCCAGGCATCAAATTGAGATTACCCCTATGTCTAACAAGATTGAAAGCAGTTTCACTATTGAAAACAATATGGAAGAAACACTTACCTAAGGAAATTAATTTCTAGTCCATCTTCAGGCCCCAAATTCTATCCAATCTTAATTTCAACTCAGAGTGCTTCCAAGGTGTTTCTCCTTTTGATAATGAAATTCTGCCTACACGTGAGAACTGACATGATTTCAGCCTCTCTTCGTAAAGGTTTTGAGAAATCTGAATTGCTTTGTATCCACTGCTGGCGCCAATGATGCGTGAAGCCTGAATCGCATGATTTGGAGCTGGTTTTCTATTAATCACAGCGGCATAAGAGATGGTCTATGGATCAGGGCCATTGCTTAGGGGTTTTGAAGGTGTAGTCTCAATAAAACCTCCTTTTTCCATCACTTGAGCAGCAGAGGTTGTACCTGCGAGAAAGGAGGGTTTTTTAGGTGGATCGAGATTCACAACCACTGAAGACTTGTCTTTAATATTGTAATAAAAAGATATATAAGATGCGTCCATGATGAAGAGGCACAAAAGATGATCGGGAAAGGTTCAGGTCGATGAAGAATCGCCTGCGACTGTAGATTTAGGGTTTAGGGTTTTCATGCTCCATCCGTTTCTCTTCATCTCTCTCCTCCAAATCCATATGTTATTATTATTTTTATTATTTTTATTGGAGATGTTAATAATTAAATATCCAAAATTAACAAGATGGAGAAATGACATATAAATATTATAGATTAAACGTTAAAAATGATATAGATTGAACATTAATACATACTAATTGATTTTGTGCTACACGATTTCGACATACTCGTTATAAAAGTTGAAGTAACAGGGGGTGGCGGTCCACCAAGTACACTGCTCAAATGCCTTGCATATCAAGCAACCCCTAATTCCTCTGCCGCCTCTGCAACATTCATGGCGAAAGAATCATCATCACCACTCCATCTCAAAACCCATGTGACTCACTTCCCCCTTTTTTATTTTTCATTTTCAATTTTTCTCCCTAAACTTTTCTTTTTTTCCAATTTAACCCAATATGTCTCTACTAATTAACAAAAATGTCGTATTTCTTACTCAAACTAAATACACTGAGATCATACAAGATTTTCGTCCATTCTACTCTCACTATAATCAATTTCTGAGATATTATTTATATACTATTTCTTTTACCATGAAAATACTAGCCAAATAAATTATGTTACGGGTGTAAGGGTTTTCCTTTTTCTTTTGATTATATTAATATAGTAAGTAGAGTATATAATTATAATAATACGAGATGGGTTTTGTTCAATTGAGATGCTTTTGAATGTAACAGTTGTGAAGGCCGTTTCTTGCCTTTTGCTTTAGTAGTCAAACAAACTAGAGTTTAGTCAGCAAGTGTTCTTTATAATACAGTATAAATTTTAGAGAAAGAAAGTATAGTGATTTAGTAAATATTTTATAACGGATTAGGATTCTCTGCAGTTGTAATCTGGGCCATCCAATTTAAAATGGATGGCCCAAATTCTCTTAAAAAATTTATAATTAATTTTATATAAAAAAATCTGATCCATCCATCTCCAATTAGATGGCTCAGATTTCACAACTTTTTTCTACAGTTGGAATTCCAACTGCAGAAGATCTGAATCCTAGATTTGGAGTCTATATAAGCCTACCTTTTCTTCAAACATGCAAATTTATTGGTTTGAATTTTTAAATTTGTCATTTTTTTTATTTTTCTTTCTTTAATCATAAGCTGACATGTGACAATGAGGGGGCAAACTTGTGCACTTTTGCCAAGTTGAAAAGGATAATTGGAATTTTTGAAAGTTTAAGGTGACATCTGACTTTTCGTGCCAAATTCAAGGGGCAAATTATGTATTTGACCTATTTAATACTAGAATCTTTAGACTCTTATTCTCAACTAAAAATTACAACTACTAAGCTTTAGTCCAGTGACCACCACCTTATTGGAAAAAAATTTACAAATATAAAATTGTTAGTCCAAACCTCACAATCAATGAAATTTGGCAATAACGGCTCATATTATAACTAAAATGAATAGAATCCAATACTCCCTCCATCTATAAAATATTGTCCATTTAACTGAATCATCGAAACTAATAAAAAATTTATTACACAATTAAAATGACTAATTTATCGTTTGCTAAATTCTCTTTCTTCTTAATTACTCACTTATAATTTTAACAATACATAATCTCTCTCATAGTTAATACAAGGGCAAATTAGAGAAAAAATTGTACAAAATGCATTGATATTCTAAATTGACAACTAAAAAGAGAACTAATAAAATGACTAAAGAAACAATAATTTCTAGATGAAGGAAATATCATTTATAAATAGAATGAATTAATTGAAAATGTGGTAGAGGTGTGTAATGGATCGGACAGGTTGGACCAAACCTATTGGGTCACATAAAAATATTGTTTTGTCCATGCCCAATCTTGCCCACATCAATAATATACGGTCTTACACCGAACCGAAACTTAGAACTCTAATAATAAATTTTAAAACATATAAATTGGTAAGATTATATATATAAGCTAAACAAATTTCTTACTTCTTTTAAATGCTTAATTTTTTTTTATAATTTATGTCTAACTTTCTATCCTGTTGTTTCTCTCTCATGAACCGCTGTTGTTAAATAAGGAAAAAAAATGCTTAAAGTAAGCTGGTTGTAGGCCTTGAGGCTGCCTTTTCCTTTTAGTCTTCTTCAGTTAAAGTTAGAGACTAGAGACAGGAATTTCTGGTCTTTCTTTTTCCATAGCAGGTTTTATACCTCTCTTCCTACTGTAACAGTTTCCTCTTTTTCTCTCCTTCCTTCTTATTCTCTCTTCAATACCTTAATCAAGTTTCCATTTTTGTCATCCCTTTCTCTATTACTCTCAATTATTTCCATTTTCATCCTGTTTTTTCATCTGGGTTTTGTTGATTCAGCTTAGGGTTTAAAGCTCCATGGATTTATTTGATTCTGAGTTGAATCACCACCAACTGTTCGATAAAATGTCTCAATGAAATGAAACTTTGTATTTTATGCATATTTTGGGAGCTTTCAAGGTCATTCAAATCCTATTCTTTCATTGTACTGTTTTCTTCATATAAATAATAGGATATGTGTATAATACTTGGGTAGGAATGAGTAGTATTAAGAGTAATTTAAGCTCAATTAGCAGCTCTGATCTTATTGATGCAAAGCTTGAAGAACATCAGCTTTGTGGATCAAAGCACTGCCCAGGTTGTGGTCACAAGCTTGAAGGAAAGCCGGTAAATTATATATATTCTTGTTATTTAGCCATGAATAAATTTGAATTCACTAAAGAAAGAAGAATATATTACAAAGAAAAAAAAACTAAGTATTATTCTTCATGTTTGATTCACAATTCTTTTTCTTTTTTCCTTTTTTGTTTAGCAACTGAAACTAGATGAAAACTTAAAAACAAACACCTAAATTGAAATATTATAAAGAAGAATGAAAAGAATATGAACATTCATTGTTTTGTTCTTTCTCTTCTTCCCTCTTCTTTTTTCATTTTTTTTAAATAGGAGATTTTAATTTGATTTTATATAAATTTGTTTGTAGGATTGGTTAGGTTTACCAGCTGGAGTGAAATTTGATCCAACTGACCAAGAACTGATAGAGCACCTTGAGGCAAAGGTAGAAGCCAAAGACATGATGAAATCTCATCCTTTGATTGATGAGTTTATCCCTACCATTGAAGGAGAAGATGGGATTTGTTATACCCATCCTGAGAAACTTCCAGGTCTACCTGATTTATTTTATTTTTATTTAAATTAAGGCGTCTTGTTCTCTTGGACTACAATTCAGTCCACTTCAGTTAAGTTCAGCCATAAGCAGTAATAAATTTACACTGAAATAAGTTCAATTCAGTTCAGCTCACTCCAGTTTAGTTTAGTTTAGTTCAGTTTAGTTCAGTTCAGCTTTCAGTACATAAATGTCACATATTATACTTTTCATTCATTGCTTCTATGATTGTTCAATCTTTTTAGGTTCTAGTACCATTTCACATTCAACAAAAAAAGAGGTTGATATGACTTTTGAAGAATATAATACTGTTATAGTGTCTCAATTTAGTTACACCTAACTTTGATTAATTTTTTTTTCTTTTAGGAGTTACAAGAGATGGATTAAGCAGACATTTCTTCCATAGACCATCAAAAGCTTACACAACGGGAACAAGAAAAAGGCGAAAAATTCAAACCGAATGTGACCTTCAAGGCGGTGAAACGAGGTGGCATAAAACCGGAAAAACAAGGCCGGTCATGGTGAATGGGAAGCAAAAAGGGTGCAAGAAAATCTTAGTGCTTTACACGAATTTTGGCAAGAATCGAAAACCCGAAAAAACGAATTGGGTAATGCATCAATACCATCTTGGACAACATGAAGAAGAGAAAGAAGGAGAGCTTGTGGTTTCTAAGATATTTTATCAAACACAACCGAGGCAATGTAATTGGACTGATAGAAGTGTGACTTCAATAGAAGGAAGTATTGATCCTAATAGCCGAAGAGATAATAGCGGTAGTGGTAGTTGCTCGTCGAAAGAAATTGTTCCACAGAGAGATGAAATGGCTGGAGTTGCTGCTGCACTATCAAACTACACTGCCATGGATATTCAGCAGTTAAAATCTGATCATTTTGGATATCCTCCATTTAGAAAAGCCTTTGATGAGGTAAATTTCTATTACCCACTTGAGTATTTGAAGAAAAGTTCAAATCTGTACAATTCTTGGAATGAATTGAACAATTTCTTCTGTTACCCATTCAATTATTTGGATGAAAGTTTGAATCTTTACCACTCTTAAGATTGAATTGAACAAAATTTCTATCACCCATTTGATTTTTTGAACAAAAGCTTAAGTCTTTACTACTTTTAAGATTGAATTGAATCCAATTTCTATTACCCATTTAATTTTTTGGACAAAAGCGTAAATCTTTACCTCTCAAAGATTGAATTGAACATGAAATTTTTCTATCTAGTCTATGTTTCAGTTCATTATTAGTCATGTTCATCACATTAGTCCCTTATTTTCAAAGGACATGCATACAAAAGTTCTATAAATAGTAATTTTCTTATGTTAGTTCTTAATTGCTTGCAAATTCAGAATAAAGGCCTTTTCTTGATTATATTGGTAAGCTAATTAGGGAAACGTTTGTTACCTACTAAAAGTGTTAAGTAACATTAAAATGAACCCAATATTCAGAAGGGTCTGAAAATAGACTAGCTAGCAAACTAGAGGTTCAAAAAGGGATGCTTGTCAATTTCAGGTGGGAATAGCAGAGGTTTCAACGGCAAGAGAAGCTCCGCTATGTAATGAGATTCAAGAGCACCATCAAAGGCAACATTATCAACAACAACAACAACACTATCAGATTGCAACGGCAGAGTTTCATATCAATAGGCCTTCGAATCCGATATCCACTATCATGTCTCCTCCACCTCTTCATCACACCTCCTTCATTCTCGATGAGGACCCTTATCACGTCTCTAGATTAATGTTTCAAAACCAAATCCAGGTAATCATTCAGCTACTCAACTCTACCATATATATACATTTTCCTATTACTTAATAATTGGCCTAATGTATTCCACCTGCTGCCCCTGAACTTGAAAAGTGCGCTCTCGTAGCCCCCTCTAACCTGGCAAAAAATGCACCAATTTGCTCATGGATGTCACGTGTCAATTTCTGATTGGAGAGGGAAAAATCAATAAAATGACATATTTGAAAAGTCTAACCAATCGGAAGCTGACACGTGACATTAAGAGGGGCAAACTGGTTCCATGTTTGATAGTTAAGGGAGCTATGATGATCTTTTCAAAAGTTCAAGGGGCAATAGGTGGAACGTGCCAACTTGGAAGAGCTGCAAATATATTTGTTTTATCGACATATAAAAAACCTAAACAAAGATGACATCTTTACAACATCGGATACCAGACGTTAAGGAGACTTGAGTTCGTATTTCTAGTACATGATCTGAGCGAGACTCAATCCTAGAACTTCCCATTTAGGGAAAGATGTACTTACCATTCGGACAGATTTAGATGTGTTTGTATAAAAGAGCCTACCTTATTATTCTTATATGTTTTTTTTTATTAAAATTGCGTAATTGTGCTTACATTAAGTAAAAAGAAAAATCATTAGCCCACCCCAGATGTGACTTCAACCTGATACATCCCGAGGTCATATGGCTAGATTTCTTTAAGTTGTAAACTCAATTTCAAAGACATTATGATAAGAATTTAGTAACTTTCCATTGTCTTTTTGGACAAATGATACAGCAGCAACAACAACAGCAGCAGCATCATAAAATGGTAGGAAGGTCAGCATCTGGTCTAGAAGAGCTGATTATGGGCTGCACATCCTCTGATATCAAACAAGTGAGTATGAACTTTTTGACCCTGAAATCTATGCCCTGGATTTAAAAGAAGAAAATAAGAAAAACAATAAATAGTTTCTTTTTTATGATATTGTTTAAATTAAAGATATATATAGAATCCATAAATTAAAACCTTTTCTTTTCCTCTTTATCTCTTTTTATACTCTTTTTATCTCAATGTTAATTATATTTATGATATCACTAGCTAAAACGAATATAGGCATATATATATATATATATATATATATATATATATATATATATATATATATATATATATATATTATGTCTAGAGTGTTTTGAGAGTGTCTTTTTGTTACCTCACTGACTGTAAAGAAGGCATAATTCACAAGGATTAATTACTAAAGCTGAATGCATATAGCAAAAATAAGAACAGATAAGAAAGAAAGAGCTTGCTTTTGAATGTTGTAAATTAAATCCTCCTTATCTACATAAAAAGAGAAAATCTTTTCCAAAGTAGTTAGTTTTTTTAATGGATTTACCCCTAGAGGAACCTGCCAATTCAAACCTGAGTCCAATAGGAGCTTTTTGTGCTTCCCTCTCAATTCATTCATTGAGGAATTGGTTCCAAAGTAGTTAGTTTATACCAATAAGGGTTGTTCCAAGTGGTAAGCGGTTTGGTATCGCTTAAGTAAGGTCTCGAGTTCGATTCCTAGTGAATGTAGAAAATCCTTATTGGGAGACTCACCCACCACAGCTAGGTCCGCGACCCAGGTCAGATCTAGATGTATTCAGAGCAAAGCTCCGGTGAACCAAATGGGCAACAAAAAAAAAAGCAGTTAGTTTATGATAATAATTCTTTAGTTTAAGCTTAATTTATATTGACTAAAACAGAAGAAAACTGCATCTGATTTGTGAAAGGAAAAAAAAAAGAAAAGCAAATTATTCTGTTATAATTTTGTTGTTGAGTGAAATAATCTATTAAAACCCTAACCCTAATTACATTTTTAAAAATGCAGGAATCATCAATTACAAACCCACAAGAAGCTGAATGGTTGAAGTATTCTTTCTGGCCAGACCCTGAAAACCAGGATCATCATCATCATCACCATCATGGTTAGCTGCCTGCCTGCCTATATTATCACTCAAATGCACACAAAAATAAACAAACAAATTGCAAACACCATCATTAAACTACTTGATTTCAAAAACCATCCATCTATTATAAAGGTAGGGGCCATTTGTCTATCCTTCTATGAGCCGGTTTGATATTACTTTTCCGAAAGCTGAAAAATTATTTCGCTGAAAAAGCGTGTGAGTGCAGTTTATTTGGACAACCGCGTCCTCAAGAGTTCTTAACTGAACTAGCTGCAATATATAAAAAGAAGAAAAGAAAGAAAGGCTGCTATCACTGACAATAGAAGAAGAGAACCAAAGACCCAAGCCAAAATATTGCATGAAAATCAGCACCATAGGTCCATAGTATGATTACAATATTATCTCATTTTTTTTTTCTTTTTCAAAACATGGTTACACTTTTATTATTTTATGACATTTTGTGTAAATTAAGTTATGTTATTGTTGTTCTTTGAAAAGGAAAAAAATAGTATATAGTTTGTGCAATTTGCAGGGGAAGAAATAGTTAGTTAAATTTTCTTGGTAATTAATTAAATACGAATAGAAATTAATTTATGTGATGTTTTAATTTCTTTTTGCAGAATTAATTAATTCTTTATTTTTGTCAATGTAGTCTTTCTTTTTTAGCATTTTTTTTATCATTCAGGAAATATTTAGAAGGGGGACATAAAATCTTATTAAAGTTTGCAACAGTGCACTACAACGTGATTTGCTAAAGCTTAATTCCCTTCTTTATATATAATTGATTTACTCAATTTTGTTCTAGAAATTAACCAAGGTTTTATAAGATCATATCTATATTTGTTATGAATATTATACGGATGGATGTATGTACGTATCATATCTAAAATTTAGAGATGATGATATTTTGAAAAAAAAAGTTAATAAGAACTTTTGTAAAAAAAATTAAAATTCTTTTGCCCAAGCATGCTTAAATTACAAAGAAAAATCTCTACTACACTCCAGTGACTCAAATCTGAGGACTTTAAAGTTCAACAATTCAATTTTAATCAATAGGCGAAGACATTCGCCACTTAGGAAATTTGTAAAATTATTTATGGAATTTTTTAAATTTTATAATGTATATATGTCATGTGTCAGTATAATGTTGGTTTGGCTTTTCAACCCTTGACACAAGGCTTCGTACATACCCGTGCTCCAACAAGTCTCTAGTTTAGTCGGACTCGGATAGCAAACTGATACACTTTAATTTGCTCAGTCCAATTATTAGTACTAAGAATTGTAAGTTGAAAATGACAATGGACATTTGGAGGTAAGTATATGCAGCCGACAAATTTATCATCTAAAATTTTACGGTAATTAAGTATTTATCTGTTATTGTAGGGAAAATTTAGTCTAGTTGTTAAGATTGAACTTGACTTCTAAAAATCTCATATTCAAATCACGTCTAAATAGGTGAAAATTTTTCATGAATATTGTGACACGTTTCTGAAATACAACCAAGTTCAATTATATATTGGACTCTGCTTTCACAAGTTTTTCTTTTCAAAAGTTAAGTTACTCAAATTGATGTTAAAAAAATTGTTCCTTTTTGGTAAGCTGATTGTAATTCATGATAATGACTGATTAGTGAAAATGAATCTGAAAGTATTTTTTATGGTTATTGGAAAAGAAGATTTTAGCTCAAATTTTTTCTTAAAAGTACCATTTATACAATGTTTAACTAACTCACTTCCAAGAAATTGTTTGGAATGACCGGTCCGCCTATGGCCGGGTTAATTGGGTTAAAGAGTTCGATCCAATTTGAGCAATTGGACTTAATTGGAGAAAAAACAGACTTAACTGAAAATATAATGACTAAAATGAAAATATTTCCCTCCGTAAGAACCAAACAATATATTTTACAATTTTTTCTTCTATAAATTCCTTCATTAGGAATGAAAATCGATAGATGAAAAATTCATTTTTCTCTTTTTTTTTTATCCCGAACTTCCTGAAATCCTTTTTCAACTCAAATCTCCCATTTTTCAGTCATTTTCTTCTACAATTTCAAAGAAGTTGTGGAATTACGCTAATTCATAAGACAATCTTGACATTGCATACAAATGATATTCAATTTAGATTCTTCAATCTAGGATACAGAAAAAGGTATACAATTTGATCCTTTTTTATTTCGTAATCTGTCAAATATTGTAAAGGATAAAATTTTTGGTACGGCTCTCTTTAGCACTACAAAAATTTGAGTAAATTTCTCTCAATAATTCTAAATATTGGGCGAAGGTTTTAGTCTGCCTCTCTAAGTTCGGGGCCTTGGCACCCCTACGAGTTTTCATGCAACCTTCTTCAGCCTGGCACATGGTGCATGCTCTCTATTGTCAATGGGAGAATGCAACAACAGCTCCTTCAAGGGTAGCATTTCAGGCTGAAAATGGCGTTCAACACACAGCAGCTCCTCAGGCTACGCATGTTGGTCCAGCTGAAGCGGTACCAGCCCGAGTCCAACCTGATAATGGTTCAATGTCCTGGCAAGCTCCACCTCTGCCATATGTCATATGTAATTCAGATATTTCTCTCTTCAATAGTGGTGAACGCATTGGTTTTCGCTTGGTTGTGCGAAATTCGGGAAGCTACTTCTGTGCGGCTAAAAGTGGGCAGTTACCAGCGTTTATTTCGATTTTGGAAGCCGAAACGTTATCCGTTCGAGAAGCCTTATCATGGCTTAAAGATGTTGGGTACACACATGTGATGATTGAGATGGACAATAGCATTCTTTATCATGCTTTGATTGATGATGAAGAGGGCTCATCTTATTTTATGTCTTTTTTCTCTGATTGTAAAAGACTAGCTTCGGGTTTTGTTTCTTGTTTATTTTCACTAGTTGCTAGAGACGCTAATAGTATAGCTCACTATTTAGCTCGGGTAGGATCTCAAAATTTATCTTCGGAGGTGTGGTTTAACCATCCACCTTCATGTGTTGCTCATTATATGGATTAATGATATCCCAATCCTTTTTCATCAAAAAAAAAATTTCATATATATAGTGTATTTTGGAAACCTAAATTCATCAAAACGAAATCAAAATCTTAAAATCAAATACATATATTTTTTTAAAAACCCCCTGAGGAACGGCGTGTCCCCCCTGAGAAAAATGCTTGGGGTGGGTGAAATTTTCGGGGCGGACGTCCCTATTAGGTTGGCACCTCAGCTTGCCTACAAAACACCCACCCCTCTGTTCATTAATAAATAATCGAACTCAAGGTCTCAAGATGAGAACATGAGCAAGTCAGTTACAAGAGAGTAGCAAATTTGGGAAAATAAATACCTCTGATGCTACAAAGCTAACATCACGCCTCCTATGTTTGAAAATAAACCAACACAGTTAAATGCTTGATCCGAGAATGTCATCCGAGCCCAACATCATGTTTTCGAAAATGAATTTGTTGCACCTTTTCCAAATATTCCAAGAGATAATGAACCACAAAGATGTCCCAAATTCACGGCCAAATCCACGCTTGAAAAATTATCTCCATAATGAAAGAAAACCGTAACCCGTTCATGGCATAACAAAGGAAATACCCAGCCATGTAAACGCCTCCCTCCAAAATCGAAAACTTGACTTGCAAAAGAACAAGCAGTGTTCTAAAGTTTCAATTTCCAAGCAAAACGGGTAGAGGTCATCAACAATTGAATTGCATCCTCGACGAAACAAGAAGTCACCAGTTGGCAATCTATCATGACACATCAACCACCTGAAATTTTTTATCTTAGGGATCAAGTGAGTTCCCCAAATTAAATTAAAGTTTTTAGCTGGTGCCATCCATCGAGCTTGTTGGTAGTATCCATGACAAAACGAAACAGCCGAATAATCATTGTGTTTCCCAATCTCCCAAATAACTTTATCAACATTGGATGAAAAGATGGGCTATGCATCATCACTTGAATCTTCAAAAAGGAAAGGACATGAAGAAGAAATCCATTCTTTTAATTCCATACAACGCTGCTCCCCCGTGATCCTCAATCTCCTCTTCCAAAAAGGGCGTGATTGAATTGAAATAAGAAGTTACATCCTTCATTTATAATGGAGTGTTTTCTATTACAAATAGCAAATAAGTTTGGGAATAGAGATTGGATTGTTGTGTTGGAAGTCCAAATGTCATGCCAAAAAGAATCGGTCACCTCATTACCCACACGAATACGCACAAGTGAGGAGGAAAAATCACAATTTCCAACATTCTTAAAGCAGCATTTAATAATTCGTAGCCAAATAAGGGAGACCGCTTGGAGTAGCAATTGATGCCAAGAGCGCATCCCCGTAACACCGAACACAATATGCAAACCACAACGAATCTATAAATGGAACTCTCAACTTCCAAATCCATTTGAAAAGCAAGCTGGTATTAACAACTTTAAAATCCCGAATGGAAAGGCCTCCCAAGTGATATGGCAGGTTTATGGTGTCACAACTTACTTTGCAAATGCCGTTTACATTAGAGTCACCTCGCCATAAAAAATTTCACATCAGACGGTTCAAAATAGTAATCACAGAGTTTGGCATTCTAAATAAAGATAATAAATAAATAGGAAAGGAAAAGAGTATTGATTTGATAAGAATGGTTTGTCCCGCATAAGAGAGACAACTTCCTTTCCAATTTGCCAAACGACTCTTGAATTTTGCAATTAGAGGGTCCCAAGACATAATTAAGGATTGTTTGACACAAAGAGGGGCCCCTAAATATTTGATTGGAAAATCAAATACATATATATTATAAATATTCTTATTTATATGGGATGACTATTAATATCGTGATTAATAATATGATTTATATCCTTTTCTTCTGGATGACCATTAATATCGTGATTAATACTATGATTTATATCATTTTCTTCCTTCCCTCGTATTCCTATAAATTGATGTAATTTGTTCATTTGTAGATATGAATAAGAACTACATTTGTCTGCTTTCATTCCTTTGATATTTGTTCTTTATTTACAACACGTTATCAGCACGAAAAGTCTCTACCAGTGATTGGAGGTATTGATTTCATTTTCTCTCTTCTCTATCATTTGATTCTTCTTGTTGGATAACCATTTATTATTTTTTATGATATAACGAATAATTTTAATGTGTATATTCCTGAAGAATATATTTGTAATTATTAAAAGGTTGTAAATGCTTGATGAGTAGTTTTTCTTTTTTTTAGTAAATATATTAAGTCCTAATTAGTATAATTAGGAAATTACATATATATGTATATATATTTTGACAAATACTATATTAAGTGTGAAATTAGAAATTAATGTTAAAATTTTATATTCTGGAAGAATATTGTTAACAAGATATATTAAATATAGTTCTTACTATTTTTTATTTTTAATTCATGGGTTGAAATTGAAAATAATAATCATATAGGAATGTATTAAATATATATCAACATCAATTACCCCTTCCTTACTCCCTAACTTTTTTTATTCCATTTCCATTTTTGGTTCAACACTTCATTTAATAATTTACAGCTAATAAGTAATTAATTAGCTTTTAATAAAATAAATGGCAACAACCATCAACTACCAAATAGGGTGAATTTAATTATTGCAAATTCATTCCCTAAAGTGAATTGAATGCCATATCACCATATAAATTTTATTAATTAGACACTATAACAAAAAAAATGTGCACATAAATATAATCAATAAACCACCCAAAGTGGGAAAACAATTTGATAATAGTAACCACCCGAAGTTAATAAATATTTATGGTGTTCTATTTATTTATTTATTCATGTTTTATTATAGTTTATATATTTATTTATTTATTGTTTACGTGATTATTTTTTAGTTACAATATAAAAGATATTATATTCAAGATAGTTGACTATTAAAGATTCTGTAGATCTTTGAAAAAGTTTTAAGAACATATATGTGTGTGCGTACTACGTGTTGAATTATTGTGAACATGCTAGCAATTTTCACATAAAGTGAAAAATCAAATTGATGATAATAATAATCATCAGAAGTGAAAAATCAAATGAAAATTTAGGTAGAACGAAATGAAATATTTCTTGGAATTAATTGACTTCAACCCTAATGAAACGATTGTAAAAAGGTCAACTGTTAACATATTTTAAAAATGAGTGAAACAAATGCTACCACTGTATTAGGAAACAGAACAATTATCGAATGCTCTAGAAGAGCCAATATTTACGTGATAAGGGAAAACAAATTTTAAAGGCTCCGAAAGAGACAATAAAATGTACCAAAGGGACATAAATGTTGAATGCTCCAGAAGAGTTTCGGGGCTTGTTGGACTATTATAATACTTTGATAATGTTGAAAGGTCCGGAAGAGCCAGTAATAATATTCAAAATAAATAAAGATAATTAAAAATAATGCATTATTTCTCCCAAATTCTCACATAAGATTATTTGCAGAAATGAATATTGACTTTATGTTACAAACATATTTCAAGCCAATTGAACCATAAACCAAAAGTTTATAAATTTAGATACATATAAAATGTGGCACGATCGACTAAACTATCTTAGTTCGATATTGATGAGAAGAATTATCGAAAATGCATATTAGCATCTATTAAATAACTAGATTTCTCTTCAATGTAATACTGAATTATTTTGTGTTGCTTGTTCTCAAAGAAATTTGATAATAGAACCTTTCACAAGTAAGGTTTCATATGAATTTTTGACATTTAAAACACATACATTGAGATATATGTGGACCAATCCATCTATGATTAAACCATTTAGTTTTTAATATAGCCACTTCTTGAAGAAGTATAAGGACTTGGAGTTGATGTTTTAACTAAATAGCCACATGTATGTTTTTGTATGTAAGTTAAGATTAAAGTTGAATATCCTGTAGTATATGTTCATACTCGTAATGGTATGGTAAAACCATTTCACAAATATTCATAAGTCAGCATGGAGATATGTAACATTGCATGCAATAATATATTTACGACCAATAAGTTATTTTATTATTGCCCCTATAATTAGCTATGGTCATGATCCAAATTTTCTTATCTAGGAGTTTTATGGTTATGTAGTTTATGTGCCTATGGCTTCATTAAAACAGACCAAAATGGGTCCTTAAAGGAGATTATGAAATTTTATTAGATGTGAATCTCGATCAATAATTAAGTATCTCGAGCCTTTAAAAATAATATGACTACTGCAAGATTTGCAGATTGTAATTTTGATGAAAGCATTTTTCCAAAATTAGGGGAAGAAAGAAGAAAGACAATTTTGGAAAAGAAAATTTATGAAATGCTTCATCTTTAACTTTCATGGATCCTAAGTCAATTTGTATATAAATTCTTGGAGAATAATAAACAAAAGTGAAGCTATAACACGCTTGCAGAGTGGGTGACCAATTGGTATAAAGAATAACAATATTGTCGACAATAAAGATAATTTTATTGAGGGTAAGTGTACTAATATAAACATACTTTCCGCAGAAGTAGTAGCACCTGAAGTGCGAATACTGTTGAAAACGAAGAAATTCAAATAAACTATATTAGTACAGAAAAAGATGGAATATAGATAAACATGGTAGTATACACTATATATGTGGCAATAAATATTAAGAATATGACTATAGATTATGAACTATAAAATATTCGAGAAATATCAAAAGTGATTGATAAATTGGAAATTAAGATGCAATTCACGTAGAAAAATTTTTGGTATTCTTATTTTATCAATATCTATTTCTTATACTTGCGATTGCCAATATCTTTTGTTTTTTTATTTATATGATTTTTTATTTTTCTATTATGTGGAAATTTTCTTCTGTGGTGGAGATATGATTTTTCTATATCTTATTAATTTTTCAGTGCAAGGTAATTTTAACATACATTTGATGTTTTATTTATTTTAGCTTCTATATATGGTTCGCTTGATTATGATTTTGCATGAAAATCTTTGAAGGATTATAATTGCCGGAAAAGTATGGCAAACAAGAACTTTATTTGATAAAGGTGCAAAGATTCTTATTTGGATTAAAACAATCTGGGTGCATGTGGTATAACCGTCCCAGTAAATATTTTTTGAAGGAATACTATAAAAATGATCCAATTTGTCCATGTGTTTTTATATAAAAACCATGATCCGATTTTATTATAATTTCAATATAAGATGATGTTTTAAACACAATCGTAACTCCTGAAGAGATTTCAAAAGAAGTAAAATTTTTTAATGGAAGAATTCGAGATGAAGAATCTTAAAAAGACAAAATTTTGTCTTAATCAACAAATTGATCACCTTGATAAAGGAATTTTGGTACATCAAACAAATTATACACAAAAGGTCTTGAATTATTTTAATATAGACAAAGCATATCCATTGAGTAATCCAATGGTTATACGATCACTTGATAAGAAAAGAAATAATTTTCGTCCTCGAGAAAATAATAAAGAAGTTTTTGGTCTTGAAATACCACATTTTAGAGCAACAAGTACACTAATGTATCTGGCTAATAATATATTGCATTCTCTGTTAATTTATTATCAATAAACAATTCTGCCCCTACACGTAGACATTGAAATGAAATCAAATATATTATGCGCTATCTTCGAGAAACTATTGACCTAGGCTTGATTTATTCATATAATTCAAAGTCTGAGTTAATTGTTTATGTGGATGCTAGTTATTTACCTGCCCCGCACAAAGCTCGATCTGAAACGGTCTATCTGTTCACATATGGAAGCACAATTATATCCTGACAATCCATAAAGCTACTTGTATTGTTCAACTGAAGGAAGGCTATATAAAAAGAGATAGAACCAATCATATTTCACCACAATTATCCTATGCACGTGATCTCATGAAGACTGTCGAGTTAGCATGAGCAAAGTTAGATCAAGTGATAACCCGGCAGATCTTTTCACCAAGTCGCTACCCACTTCTACTTTCAAATGACAGACACATAATATTGGGATGCGTCAACTCAAAGATATGTCCTGACCATTGTATTTTTTAGGAGAAGTAAAATTGCATATGAATATTGTATTTTTTTTCCTTCGCTAAGATTTTGTTTCGCTAGGTTTTTCTTAGTAAGGTTTTAACGAGGCATATTCATATTGCATAGTCATCCAAAGGGGAAGTGTTACAAATATTCTTATTTATATTGGATGACTATTAATATCGTAATTAATACTAAGATTTATATCCTTTTCTTTTGGATGACCATTAATATCGTTATTAATAATACTATGATTTATATCCTTTTCTTCCTTCCCTCATATTCCTATACAATAATGTAATTTATTCATTTGTAGATATGAATAAAAACTACATTTACTTGCTTTCATGTATTTGACATTATTCTTTAATATTTGTTCTTTACTTACAACAATATATTGTTTTTTATTTTTTACCAACCTAATCCATCTTTATTAGAGTTAAATTAGTTGTCTAATATATATAATTATTAAAAACAGTACGGAATCTACGCATATTAGTATTTATAGAAACAAAAAGAAATACCACATTTTATATTGGCAATTCTCTTTTATCTTTAAATTAATTTTTGAATTGTCTATGTTAATCGGTCTGTGAATAAAGCTGCACAATCATTAATTAGAGTAGCTGATTCTTTGATATATAGTGAAATTTATCCACTTTAGATTAAAGCTGTTAATGGTTCTGATTTGATATAATAGACTATATTCTTAGTAAAAAAAATATAGGCAATTCTGTTTTGTACTTTTTTTCAGTTGGGAAACTTCTTTTTGTCCTTTATTCTATTCCATATCGATCCTATTTATGTATAGGGAACGATGAGTTAAAAACAACCCCTATATGGGAATGTTTTTTTATATGAAATTTACACTAAACACAGTATAAATTTATGTTTTTTCGTTTCTTTTTAGGTTTAAATCTCTGTTTTTGTTTTGTGCGATATCTCTATCTTTAGGGACGGTACTGGCATTTCGATAACCCTAGGTGAAATTAGAAATATGGGCCCTCGTTATTAAATTTTTTTGTATAAATTGAAATATTTTCTAATAAATACCAAATAAAAACTATTTCAAAGTTTTATTTTGAGTTCCTTAAAATTTAGGGTTAACTGAAAAAACTCTCATGTGGTTTCACTCGTTTTCAGAAAGGCCTTTGTGTGTTTTTTTTCAAAAGGGCCCTTGTGGTATCAGACGTTAGCAAAAAACGGATTTTCTCTTAACAAAGTTAGTTGTGTTGAGTTAGATAAGGTATTTTTGAAAAATCCCAAATTTTGAAAATTTTACAATAAAAAAATATGATAATTCACCTTACCAACTCAGCATAACTAACTTTGTTATAAAAAACCGTCAATTGCTAACATTTGATACCACAATAGCCCCTTTTAGTTGTGGACCCTATGATGTCGCACCTCTGATGTATGCCCATAGCCGGCCCTATCTATCTTGATGTTCTTTCTCCCTCTCTTTGCTTCCTCTTTGTTAAAAATTATAAAAATAAATAACAATATTTTCATATACGGATCATTGTAATTTAAAGGGGTGTTGTCACAAAAATCGTCCCCTATATATGCAATATTTAATTATGTATACATATTATAACGTGCATGGTATGTTTGTATTTCAAATAAATTAAGGGGACGTGCATGATATAAAGTGAAATAAAGGGCAGACACAACTACAAGGTAGTTTCTCAAATGGACGAATCAAAACATTTAATATACCACCAGACAAGAATAACCTTTTACTTTGAACTGACCCTACCGCATTTTAACTTACATATTCACAACTATATATTTTATAATACATCTGTCGTTCAATTTGTACACCTCTCAAAGTAGAGGTGTGAGGGCTTGAGTTCCATATCTAGCCTATGCTATTGAAAAATAATGATCCGGAATCTAATCTAAATTAAAATATCCGGATCAAGTTTGAAAGAAACAAAAACTTAAATGAAGTATCTCCTAAATCCAAATGGAAGCATGCATTCAAGATCCAGCTACAAGGACATCCATTGGAGACCACAATTACCTAAGCATATACTGGAAAAATTAGGTTAAAGTTTGGAAAGGAAACAAACTTTAAACCATCCAAAACTATAATCCGGAAGAACTGATTGCACTTATTTCGGAAGAAGACAGATCCGGAGACTCTGAGTCTGAAATTATCCTGGAAACTCATATATCAAAACAATGGAAAAAGTCTCAAAGATAATCCCTCCACCTTTTTGGTCTACAAAGTCAAAGATCTTTTCCCCATAAGCAAGACAAAAGAGACAGCTCGCACTTTCATAAAAAGGACAAAAGGATTGACATCGGACAGAAAAATGAAGCAACCTTTTTCACCTAGACCAATAAGGAGGCGCATGGAGCTCACACCAAAAGGCTAATGGTATAAAAGTTGGTGTGACACTAAAAAACAAGGAAAACGATCACTGACATCTTTTCAGCTTCAATCCCAAGGATTCAAACGGGTCAAATTATTGTCTAACGGATTGATCAACGGCTCCGGAAGTTCCACATTTCACCTGATCAACATTGAAGATTAATTACAACTTACCAACTCACAACGACTACATTTATGATAGAAGCTTATAAAAGGGAAGCTTCACAAGTTGAGAAGGTGCTGGTTGATTTCATAAAAAAGTATATACAAGAGAACTTACCAGAGAACAATCAGATTCACAAATCCCTCCAAGAACCAAGTCATTCAAAGTCACTTTATAAGGATTCCTAAGTGAGTTATAAACTTAAGGAAGCCCAAAACCAAAACCTTTGTTAAAAAAAACCAAAGTGTAAAAGATCTCGTACCTGGGTGAGTAGTGAAGAATGGGATATAGCTTGAAATAGGCGCTTTGAGTGGGATCTCCCTGTAGGACTCAGCTTAGATTCAGGGTAGAAGTCTAAGTGGTATATCCTGCTAAAGACAAAAGGAATCAGCTAGAAGTTGGTGCTTCTAGTGGTATATTCTACATCTGGAAGGGGGTACCATCCGGAGACAAACTGTAAGGCTTGATTTCTGCCAGTTGGAAAGAAATCACACCAGTGGAAAAGCTCAAAGGAAGGAACCTTTAGGGACTGGATGTAGGCGGGGTCGAACCAGTATAAATCATTGTGTTTGATTTTCTTTCACTCTTTGTTTATATTTGCATCATATTTTATATTTGCATCATCCGGATCTGTAACATTCAGAAGCCATCAAACACGCTACACAAGACTTTTTAAAGTCTGTTAATTCCATAAAAAAGGGTCATTCACCCCCTCTGACCTTATATAGACCCTCATAGGGACCAACAAGTGGTATCAGAACAAGTGCTTAAACTAGAGATTTAACCATCTCGAGCTAAAGGTCCACATAGTTTGATCTAAGAATCAAAATGAGTTTCCAAAACTCACAGCTCCTTCCGAAGGGTATGTCTATTACCGGTCCTCCACTCTTCACCACCGGTCCTCCACTCTTAACCGGTGAACACCATACATTCTGGAAAAACTGGATGAAGAATTTCATTCAAGCTCAAAGCATGATGGCATAGATGGCCATTAAAGATGATCCATATGAGTCTACGCATGAGGTAGATGGTTTAACCACCTGTAAGCCCTCGAGCTTATGGTATGAAAATGATTATAAAAGATTGCGTGAAAACGTAAATGATATTAAGATGCTTCATTGTGCTCTTAATGCAATTGAATTTAATAAGATATCTAGATGTGAAACTGTACAAGAAATCTGGAAGAAATTGGAAGTCACCTATGAAGGGACCAACAAAGTAAGAGAGGCCAAACTTGATCTACTCCAGTGGAAACTTAAAACCTTCAAGATGGAGCCAAAAGAATCAATCTACAGTATGAACACTAGATACACAAATCTTGTGAATGAAATGAAGAGGCTTGGAAAAGAAATTCCTGAAGTAGATATGGTCAAGAAAGTACTCTGGAGTCTCACCAAGGAGTGGGAAAACAAGAAGACTGCCATTGAGGAAGCTCATGACTTGAATTTCTATAGTTATGATGAGATCATTGGTAATCTCTTGACTCAAGAATTATCCTTCGAAAGATATAGCCAATAATAGAAAAAGCCTGAAGAGAAAAAGAAAGCTATTGCACTCAAGACAGAATCCACCGAATCAGCTTCATCCGGAAAGGAAGAGCAAGTCAATGCATCTCAAAGTACCAAGGAGCAAATAGCCCTATTAACTAGACAACTCAATAGGTTCCTATAAAAGAAAGAAAGGAGGAAGTCCAAAAGATATGAATCCCAAAGACCACTAGAAGAGACAGGCCTAGAAAGAATTCGAAAGAATAGAAGGATCCAAAAAAGAAGCTGCTCGTTTTATATGTAGGGAGAAGGGCCACTTCATAACTAAATGACCTAAGCTTAAAAGCCAAGAAGCTCTAGGATGATAAGAAAAGCAGAGCAAGAAAAGCAGTGGATCCGGTAGAAGCTCCGGTTCCCAAGAAAGTAAGAACTAATAAGCCAAAGGCACAAAAGAAGCTTGCCTTAGTTCCGGCCGGGAAATTCAATGAGGATACTTTATCCTTAACCCAGCTGTTGGCCAAATCTCTAGAGAAGCCTAAGTCTCGAGGAAGACTAATTAAGGCAGCTGATAAAGTGAAGAAGCCAGTCTGTGACCTGGAGGCAAGGAAGTCTATTGTAGTGGCTACTACTGTAATTAGAGAGGGGTACAAGAAGGGGTAGAAAAGAAAGGCAACAGATATGCTAACAGAAGAGCATGGGTCTGATGAAGAAATAGAGGATGAGGCTCCTATGCCCAGGAAGCAATTCACCCAGAAGGGGCGTACTTTTGATGAGGCTATGAAGGCCCAAACAGCTCAAAAACATCAGAAAAAGAAGACCAAGAAGCGTGCAGGCATAATCATTGATGAAGAAGCTGTTATAAGGGTAGTAGTGGAAGAATTGGCTAAGGCCAAAGTTACTAAGGGCAAGCATGTGCCCGGATCCACTAAAGAAATTAATCCGGAAGACCTTCAATATGATATAATAAGGGAGGGTATAAAGGACAATGACAAGATCAAAAAAGAAACTATAGAAGGACCCAGAGGCTCTTTCGGTGTACTACCAATACTTGTTGATCCAGTGGACATGGAAGCAATAGCCCGCAAACCAGAAGCTAACAATTTCCCCTTTTTACCCAGATCTGGACCCCTTCCAAATAATCTGCTACACATGGAAGATGAAATCCAAACTGAAGTAAGTCCCGTAAAGGCACAAGGAGAGGGCATTGAGGATATAAACAATGCGCCTGGAGGCAAATCTAAAAGTCCTGAAAAGGCATTTGTAGGGGTGACAGAGGACATTTCCTGTCATCCGGGGGTTGAAGTGGAAGTAAATGCAGAAGAAAGAGAAGCTGAAGCAGTATAAAATCAAATGCCAATTCATGAGGTAATTCCTGACACTGTCTCATTCAACATTAATGATAATACCTCTGCTACTGCTGTTGAAATAATGAAGGACAACTTGGATGAACAATCTCAAAGTGCATCCAAGGAAAACTAGTCCAACCCGGGAAATACCATTCAGGAGGAGGGATTTGGTTTGGGTTCTCAAGAGCACGCTCCTAGAGTGGACTCAAGGGGTGAGGCTAGTCCGGAGGATCGGTTGGAAAAAGAAAAGGAAGAAAAGAATGAGGAATCCGCTGAGGTAGAATCTTCCGAATCAACTGATACTAACAGCGGTTTAAGATCGGAAACTCAATTCGAATCCCAGGTACAAATGTTAATCCTGCAAGAGCCAAGAAAATATCCACTACACTCAAAATCCTTCAGGAGGCTACTCATGAGGAACATGAGGAGAGCTATATCAAGCAGAGCCTACGGAATATCTGCAAACATCTAAAGTCCATGGAAAAGGTACTCTTGGCAGAATTCCATCCTCTGGATTTGAAGGGAGAACTTGGGGTTATTAAAGGGAGTGTATAGAAAATTGAAGAAAAGGTAGAAGACTTTCCAACTGCTGATCTGGTAGCAGAAGTCTCTCTGGCCAAAGTTACTCCGATCCTTAATGAGCTCAAAGTTAGCGTAACAGAAGCAAACTGCACTATAAATCAAGCCAACATAGGGGCTACTAATAACTGTGTAACTCTCATGGATAAAATAACTTCCTCATATACTGACCTGTCCTTATATAGATACCAAGTTTAAAAACTTGATAAAATTCATAGCGGAAAAGGAAGAGAAATCCCCTCTCCCAAGCCTGAATAAATCACAGCAAACCATTCTCAATAAGCTGACCAAGTTCATAGAAAAGGATCTTCCAAAGCTCTTTGCTACACAATTAGCTGGTATTTCACAAGAGGTGTGTGGACAACTCAATGGACAAGATGTTGTCATTGAAAGAGCAAGAGATGATCTTTGCAAAGATTTGACTACAATAAACTCCAACATTCATAATATCAGCAAGAATTTGGGCAAAGACATTGAAAAGTTGCAGTCTAGACTATCAAGCCTATCTATCTCCGGATCCTCCTCCTTTCCATCAATTCCTGAAAGCTAACTCCTTCCGATCTTCTAGGATTTAGTTCAGTACATAGGGTATACCGGATTTTTTGGACACAAGGGAATCACTACTCTTCTCAAAGCATTATGTCCATACTTTGATGAGAAAGATAAAGATTATGTGCTCCAAAAGCATCCCTACATCACCAGATCCTACACACAGCTTCGGAATCACTTCCGCCCCCTCCACTTATCTCCGGCAACTGTAGATCATATTCTGCAGCAAAGAAAGCAAGATAATTTGGACTACTCAATCTATTCAAAAGCCTGGCAAGAAAAGTGGGATGGCAGGACTTATATGGCGATCGACCCTCCTGCTAAAAACAAAAAAGGGGAGAAAGATAAAGGCAAAGAAAAGGAAGGAGGAACGTCTGGTGCATCCGGGATGAAATGATATTGTAATAGATAGATTAGCTATGGTATTCATATGTCAAATATGTAATAGCTAGCTTTACATTTTCACTTATATATTTCTATATTTGTAATCCTGCACTTCATTGATGTTAACTATTATTAACAGTAAAATTATATATATAGTGAAAATCTATTACAAAAATTGCTTCTAAAGTACAATCTGTAATTGTACTATAAAAACATTAGAAGCTAGAATTCCAAAATATTGGGGGAGTTAGGATGCTAGAATTATGCGGGAGTAAAATTATAAATGACTAAGTATCAAAAATCATGCTTAGCTCATATAACTCCTTTTACCATATGCATAGTTTTTATTTCAATCAAATGAGGGAGATTGTTGGAAAACAATGATCCAGAATCTAATCTAAATTAAAATATCCGGATCAAGTTTGAAAGAAACAAAAACTTAAACGAAGTATCTCCTAAATCTAAATGGAAGCATCCAGTCAAGATCCAGCTACAAGGACATCTATTGGAGACCACAATTACCTAAGCATATACTAGAAACTTTAGGTTAAAGTTTGGAAAGGAAACAAACTTTAAACCATCCAAGACTAGCATCTGGAAGAACTATTGCACTTGTTCCGGAATAAGACAGATTCGAAGACTCTGAGTCTGTAATTATCCGGGAAACTCGGATATCAAAACAACCGGAAAAGTCTCAAAGATAACTTTTCCCTCCACTTTTTTGGTCTACAAAGTCAAATATCCTTTCCCCATAAGCAAGACAAAAGAGACAGCTCGCACTTTTCATAAAAAGGACAAAAGGACTAACACCGGACAGAAAAAGAAAGCAACATTTTTCACCTAGACCAATAAGGAGGCGCGTGGAGCTCACACCAAAGGGCTAATGGTATAAAAGTTGGTGTGACACTAAAAAACAAGAAAAACAATCACTGACATCTTTTCAGCCTCAATCCCAAGGATTCAAACGGGTCAAATTACTATCTAATGGATTGATCAATGGCTCCGGAAGTGCCACATTTCACTTGATCAACAATGAAGATTAATTACAGCTTACTAACTCACAACGGCTACATTTATGATGGAAGCCTATAAAAGGGAAGCTTCACAAGTTGAGAAGGTGCTGGTTGATTTCACAAAAAGCATATACAAGAGAACTTGCTAGAGAATAATCAGATTCACAAATCCCTCCAAGAACCAAGTCATTCAAAATCACTTTGTAAGGATTCCTAAGTGAGTTATAAACATAAGGAAGTCCAAACCAAAACCTTTGTTAAAAAAACCAAAGTGTAAAAGATCTCCTACTTGGATGAGTAGTGAAGATTGGGATATATAGGACTCAGCTTAGATTCAGGGTAGAAGTCTAAGAAGTATATCCTGCTAAAGACAAAAGGACTCAGCTTGGAGTTGGTGCTTCTAGTGGTATATCCTACATCCGAAGGGGGTACCATCCGGAGATAAACTTTAAGGCTTGATTTCTGCTAGTTGGAAAGAAATCACACTAGTGGAAAAGCTCAAAGAAAGGAACCTTTGGGGACTGGACGTAGGCGGGGTCAAACCAGTATTAGGCGGGGGCAAACCAGTATAAATCATTGTGTTTGATTTTCTTTAAATCTTTGTTTATATTTGCATCATATTTTATATTTGCATCATCCGGATCCATAACATCAGGAAGCCATCAAACACGCTATACAAGACTTTTTAAAGTCTATTAATTCCGCGAAAAAGGGTCATTCACCCCCCCTTTGACCTTATATAGACCCTCAGAGGGACCAACATATTCAAAATCCTTATTTATCAAAAAAAGTTATTACAATGTTGTTTACTGAAAAATATATTTTCAGCATAACGCAAATTTCAAGTCTAAAATTAGTAAAGAATATTGAAATTTCGATACTTTGCGAGACAAAACATAGCAAGAAGAGCTGATGAATGGAATTCTGGTATCGCTGCTCCAGTGTTTAAGTTGGATGGGAGTATGAGAGAATGAGAAAATACAGAGTTGTGAAAGAGTGAAAAACTTGATCATCTGTTGATTCGAGGCCGATATTTGTATGAAATAATGATGAGAGTGATCATATGTCAATCCTTAATTTTTAAGCCGATGTGACGCGATACAAGTGTTACTTTTTTGTCGCTATAATGACTTTCATATTTCCTTGAATCACAGCTAGAATTACCTGTGTTTGAAAACAATTTTTTCTAAAGAATTTAATCCAATTGAAATTATATCATATATAAGATTCAAAACTTTTATAAATAAATTTAAATGAATTGAAATCTTTGGAAAAATATTTCAAACACCTGTCTTTTTTACGTAAGCAAGTCCGTTTTAGACTAGGGGCAGTTCGAGTGGAGCAAAATGTCTCTTTCCACATGCAATATATATAATATAATAGGGAAAGGAAATGTCTTGTTCAACATGAAAAGGTGATATTCAATTCTCCCTCTTTAGGTTAGATTATGATTTTAGAGTGCTTTTAAAAAGGGAAAAATTAAAGATGTGGAGAGATTTGGTCCTATAAAGAAGTTGCAAGAGAGAATTGTGTAGTGCTAACACGAATATTACAACATGGTCTTACCCTACCCTACCTTTTTTGATTCCAATCAAACCCTACCTTAATTTCTTCATTTCTTATTCCTTACTATTTTCACTCTCTAAAAACCCAACTTATTAGACATACATATTTTGTATATGGTTATTCGTAAGCCTATCAATGCCCAACATGGCTGGATATGTATTATTTGAATCGGGCCTGAAATTGACCTTATAGACTCCAAATCCGACATATCATCAATCAGCAATCAATCAATATCCCGAAGTACTAATATAAAAATATATATGTTGCACATTTGTGTTATATAAACATCATTATGTTGCTCTATATTAATTCCTATATAGTGATTATTATTATTTTATATGAGCCGCCTTGGCTTGGACTAGAGAATAGATTTGAAGATTTGAGCCTGGCTTACCCTAATGCCGTACTAATTTGTCAAATGAACAATATTGAGCAAAAATTTGAGTTAAATGATCTAGTAGTAACAAAATATTCCCTGGTTAATAGCTATATAGAATTTGTGAAGAACTTGCACATCTCACTTGAAACGTATTAGTAAGTGGGTAATCTTTGTCGGTTGCATGTTTGACATTAAGGAGTAATTCTACCTGTTAGGCTATGATTATTAAATAACTGTTTCTTAAACAAAAGTTACCAGTAGGAACAACAAACATCAAGTGTATCAGTAAACTGTAATAGATAAACCAAACTGACCCTTGTGTATAAATTCCCTTCTGTAATGACTTGGGAAATCTTTATCTTGTACCTTTTTTTTGGTACTTGATTCTTTTATTATTTAGTTTTTGGGTTTGTGCTCGTATATCTTTTGTTCAAAACAATGTATTCCATTATATAGTTTAATAACTACTAGTATTTCATATGTCTATCTATAGGTATCTTAATTTGGTCAAATTGTAAAGAACAATGCTACTCATTATTGGATTCCAATTCTTAAGCAGTATTCTGTTATCCCACCTACATATTTCCCCAAATTATTTACCATTATATTTGCATATAATTAAGCTAATATGAAATTTTGAATTTCATGCATTGGAATTATTTAATTAGCTCTTTTGCTTGAATGTATCCTTCTTTTTAAGTTCTTTGATTGTATTCAAATAAAATAAATAAATGTGTTTCAACATATAGGCGGAAATACTTCTATCCAGTATATCATCCCAAATTCTTGAAAATGGATTAAATTATAATTAAAATATCTCCTGAGAATTTCTTGTATGAGCACAGCCTTTACTTTATTTATAAATTATAATTAAAATGTCTCCTGAGAATTTTTCATAAATTTCAATGCGCACTGCAACTAGAATTGAAATACAGATTTTACGATGACTCGACTACAGAAATAAAACGTAGAAAAAAGAACAAGACATCAAACTCGATATTCGAACTGAGGCAAATATTATCGAAATATATGACTAATATGTATAGCAAAATTCTACATAGTTGGGCATATAGAATTTTTTTCAGATGCATAATCATTACATACCCCTTTGTTCAGTATAGTATAATACTTGTTGACATGATTAACAAAAAAAAGAGTAAATTAGTTGAAGGCAAGAGTCATATACTAAAAGATGCATATTATTTATCAACCTGTTACTACTTCTGTATATGCACCTCTATTTTTGTTCGTTTTTCGTGTATATACGGAGAGTTAACATGAAACTTCAAAATTTATAATACTTTTTCTGTACAGAACAACTACCTCTTAACTTAGCAAGCACGTGCTTTGGGCATCTGGGTAGTAACGGGTCGACAAACACCCGAAACTTTCAAAGATGCAAAGAGACAAGACAATCTAGCCATTACTTGACTGGGCTTAATTTTGGGGACTATTGATAGTTCTTTTTCGACCGTATCGTTCTCGCAAGAACTGTGATATCCTTCGAGGTCTGCTTTTGTTATCAGAATTACATCGCCTGACGGAGAATTTCCGGTAGCCGGTGGTTTACGCCTACTGTATTCTTGAACAGCCTGCTTATTTGATTATAGCCAATGAGAAAAAAAAAAGATTGTAAGGCAAGGTCCTCGAAGAAAATTCACAAAAACCAATTGCATTGACATATAATATAGTCATAGGCTGAAACAATCTTATCTGCAGAGTAAGTTCCGAATATAGTTATTAGTTAGACTACTGATACTTTTAACACATAAAATAGATTCTCCAATTGGAATATGGAGCGAATATAAGAGCACGTGTAACATTATTATGGCATAAACTATGCCAAATGCATCCAGAACCCCCTAAACTTGACGACTTTCGCCGGATGGCATCCTCAACTTACATTCGCTCCAATTAACTCTCAAAACTTGGCGAAAGTGCACTAGTTTGCTCCCTCATTGCCATGTGTCAGCTTGTGATTGGAGAAAGAAAAATCAGAAAATGAAATCTTTGAAATGTCAAACCAACCAGAAGTTGACAAGTGGCATTGAGGGGGCAAACTGGTGCACTTTGCCAAGCCCAAGGGGTTAATCAGAACTTTTGAAAGTTCAGGGTGGCATCCGGCGAAAGTTGCCAAGTTCAGGGGTCTAGATGCATATAATTGAATACCAAGATTATATGTATCCTGCTTCAAATGACTAAAACAAAGATGCAGGATAGTTTTCTTTGAAGGAAATAGTACCGGTTATGCACTTATCATATCCTTGTACAAAAGAGCAGAAATCCCAATACAGTACTTCACATTTTATTGCAAGGAAATCTTGTTAATTACCTTCCATTGAGATGGAGCGAGCAACACACGAGGTCTTCTAGACCGTACATGTTCTAAAGCAGCCATAGGTGTCATGTTTTTGTACTCTACCTGCAAATGTAATAAAAATTCAACATGATAATTAATGTCATTAATCAGACAGTACCAATATGAATACAAAGAATTCCCAGCTATATATTTCCAGAACTGAAAAGAAAATTTTGAGTTTATCCGTCTTTAAGTGCTTTCTAAAGGTTAAAACGTACCAAATAACAGAGAACAATAGTTGTACTTCTAGCCCGTCCAGCTTTACAATGAACATAGGTAGTTCTACCATAGGATGCATGTTCTATTACAAGAAAGAAAACGAATTTAATATTCCAAGTCAATAAGACACATGAATATAACAAGTGATTACCCACTATGGATGAAGTCCACAGCTCGGCTGATATCTACAAAAGAAGGAGCAAAGAGATAATCTCTTGTGGGGATTACAAGATGTTCAATGCCATGGGCCTGCAAAACCATAGAGGGGAAAAATAGCATAACCAGCAAGTTCAGCTAAGCCTTTATCTCAAACTAAGCACAATCTTCACACGATATACCAACCACAGTCTGCTTACGCAAAGATTGAACAAGAAAGCCACGGAATATAATTTGAGCACAAAACCACAAACTTTCCGATTTTTTAGATTATGTATAGTTTAAAAACAGACCAAGATCAAGTTCCATAACAGAGAAACAGGTTTAAAAGGGGAAAGATTTGACAAAAACTAAAGTGTGTGTTTGGAACATTAATTTATGAAGGAATTCAACTCAATTTATTCAAGTCTATGCAGAAAATTTACAATTCTTCTGTATAAAATGAATTCAACTGAACTGAATTTCTTTAAAAAAATTTGATTCCAAACAAGGGGTTAAGGTGTCGTTAACTGATCAGGTAAGGAAAATTAGTTATTCTATCTTCATTATCACAAATAAGGTTCATACAATTAGCAAGATAGCAACTCAGAAAAAAAAGGCAGTTAACAATTTAGCTCAAAATGCCAGCCAGAAGAGCCATAAGCACAAATAATAACCCACAAGATACAGGGAGGATGGAACCAAAGTTTCGTAGGGTTCATTGAGGGTAATAACACCACCAACACCTTGCTGCTTCAAACGAGGAACATCTTTAGGGAATGGAACCGCACCCAGCAAAAGATACTGCAACACACAAATCATCAACAGATTATTTCATAACTACAAATTACCAGCTTGACCAAGCTAAACCAACAAGCATACAAGAGACTAATCAAGCGTACTTCGAGTTCATACATACCAACTACACTTAAAAACTGAATTTCAACTAACTAAGCAGAATCAAATATTCATCGTATTCAATTCATACACAGATTTCTTTTCCATTCAGTGGAACACTGATGAATTTAAATATTCGCAAACCAAATTGGCAATCACTTGAAGTTTCAAAACAGCCAAGGAATCGCAATTAAACAGTGAAAATTTGACAGAAATGACACAAATAATCAACAGATCATTTCATAACTACGAATCACCAGCATGATCAAGCTAAACCAGATTTTATAAACTGAATTTCAACAAACTAATCAGAAATCAAATATTCATCATCTCCAATTCAAATACTGAATTTCAACTAACTAAGCAGAAATCAAACACAGTTTTCTTTTCCATTCAGTGGAACGCTATTGAATTCAAATATTCACAAACAGAATAAGCAATCACTTGAAGTTTCAAAACAGCCAAACGAATAGCGATTAAACATATAAAAATCGACAGAAATGACCAAGAAACGAACCTGGTCAACTTCATCCCACCACCGGAACTCCGACTGGATTTTGTTCCTAAACACATTATACAAAAGCGTAGGGTAAAACAAGATCCGAGCACCGGCTCCGACGAGCGCTTTCTTAGCATCCAATTTCACCATCTCCAACGAATCATCGGTGAGGATCTGATCTCGATCGCGCTCCACATCTTCTAGCTCCTCGATCTTCATCGGCAAACAGTTCACTGAATCGAATCAAAATCCGAGAATTTGAAGGGAACTGATAGATCTTTAACTTTATTCTGAGCTGTTTTGTAAAGATAAGGATATTGATCCTTGGAAATGAAGAGATAGGGGGATTTTTCTGGGGCAAATATGCAAATAAAGAAAATTGAAAGGACTGGATGGGTAAATAAGAGGGCGCGACTTTATCCCGGGAAAAGTAATGGTGCGCGAATTACGGAGGAACAACTGTCGTGACCGTTTTGAGGAAAATTGGGATCTGGACTTGACTGCACCCATTTGGTATTATTATCAAAATTGATAATATTTCAATAATAAATTAATAATATTTCGTTGCACAATTTAAATTAAAATAAAAGTAATATAATATATTCAAACATGGGATAAGGTTTGAAAATATCTTTTAAATTTGTTTAAAATATGGGTGTTAAAAAATTAAATCTTATTTCCTTTGAATCGGTGTAATTTTGTCTAAACAATTTAGTGTCGATTATAAGTTTTATAAATTTTTATTTATTAATGCCGTTCGGTTGTAATTGATAAAATTTTAATACAATTGAATTGATCAATTAGTTATAATTATTTTACCTTTTATAAGTAAATATTACTTTATCTCCTATTATTATTGGATCAAATATCATTCACTTAAATATATTAAAATATTATAAAAAAACTATAAAACATATAATCAAAATAATCAAACCAACTGAGTCTAATAATTCAATTTGGTTACTCGTTATATTTCGGTTGTATTCTATTTATATTTCTAAAGCTATTTAGCTTTCCTATCTAAACCTTGAATTTTGATATTAATATACAAACATAAACTCAAACACATTAAAAATTATTTTAATCATACAATCTATTATTTACTAATTCAACTCATCCATAGAATCTGAGGATGGCAATAGATTGGATATGGATATCTATATTCATATATTTATATGCAATATATTGTAGAATATACTATAGAATGTATTGTAGAATATCCATATCCAATCCATTGTCATTCCTAATAGAATCAAATCTAATATGGTTGAATATAATAGGAAAACTGTCACTTATGACTCATTTGCCCAAATAAAATACTAAAATAAGCCAATAAGCAAATCATATCTTTCTAACCATTTTAAGTTTTCCTTTTCACCTTTATACGCATAATTCATATCCATGCGATTAGGAAGGTTTTTTTTAATTTTATTGGCTTATTTTGCATTTATCTCTCAAACGGTTCATTTTTTCTACATGCCGCTTATAGTTTTTTGTCCGTCTCATTTTTATCTTCGAAACGCCATCCAATGTTATATATTTTATCCAAATTTTTTTTCGAACTGTTATATATGTGTTATAATTCTAATATATGTCTCTTTGTATTTGCAATGCTCATTGAACTGTTATACATCCGTTATAAATCTATTATAAATCTGTTATAAGTCTAATATAAGTTTGTTATAAGTCTAATATAAGTCTCTTTATATTTGGAATGCTTATTGAACCATTAAATATCTAATGTACAACTGTTATAAATCTATTATAAATATGTTATAAGTCTAATATAAGTCTATTTGTATTTGCAATGCTCATTAGCTGATATACATCTGTTATAACAGATATATAACATATTTATATTAGATTTATAACAGATTTATAGTAGATTTATAAAAGATACAAAAGAACATACAAATCGTGCCAAACACTTTTATAATAGTCATATCTAATACAAAACTGTTATAAATCTGTTATATATTTCATCAAACACATGTATTAGACTTTTATCAAGCTTGTAGCATACATACATATTTATTTTAGGTTTATAACAAACATATAACACATTTATAGCAGATTTGTAACAGATACAAAAAAATACAGATTATGCCAAACAATTTTATAGTAGTCATATCTAATACAAAAATGTTATAAATCTGTTATATATTTCATCAAACACATGTATTAGACATTTATTAGGCTTGTAGCAGACACATAGTTGTCAAAAGCGCAGTGAAGCGCACCGTCTGCGCTTTTGTTATGACAAAGCGCTGGGGGGTATAAAGCGCAAAAAAGCGCATGCTTTTGTTATATAACAAAGACTGATGACAAATTTATAATAGATATGTAATGGTTTCAATAAGCATTCCAAATACAAAGAAACTTATAGTATACTTATAACAGATGTATATTAGATATGCAATAGTTCAATAAGCATTACAAATACAAAGAGACTTGTATTAGAGTTATAATGAACTTATATTGGACTTATAACAGATTTATAATAGATTTGAAACAGATACATAACAGTTCAATGAGCATTGCAAATACAAAGAGACTTATAGTAGAATTATAACACATATATAACATATGTATATTAGATATGTAATAGTTCAATAAGCATTACAAATACAAAGAGACTTATATTAGACTTATAACGACCTTAATTTAGACTTATAACATATATATAATAGATTTATAATAGATGTATAACAATTCAATGAGCATTGTAAATACAAAAAGACTTATATTAGAATTATAACAGATATATAACAGTTCAAAAAAAATTTGGAAAAAATATATCACAATAGATGACGTTTCGAAGATAAAAATGAGACGAACAAAAAACTCTAAAGCGGCATGTCAAAAAAATTGAACGATTTGAGAAATAAATGCAAAATAGGTCAAAAAAATTAAAAATAAACACCAAAAACGCATGAACTTGTATAAGGATATATGAAAAGTCATTAAGAGCGTATAATATTAATATAAAAAGTAATTAAGTTTGTGATATTTTACTTTGAGATATTTTTATAATTTAATAAAAATTGACATAAAATTATTTTTGTCAATTTACGATGTTTTTCCCAATAGAATAATGGTATGATTCATATTGAGAATCATATTGTTTGGATCCTCTGGTTTATATGAGGCTCACAAGATTTGGCCCACTGGGAAGCCCATGGGTCGAATCAGCTAGTAAAATGAGTTGCATAATGTGGAATAATTTTGAGTAATTTCAACAGATTTACAGCTTAATTTTAATTATAATATTTTAAATTTTTTTACATTGTTTGATTAATATAAAGGTAGATTTACATAATATTAGGTGAGATAATCTCAGAGTTGTGGCTTCTAAGATTATGTGGCATATGGAATAGAAGATCACATTGACGATGTAGTAAAATAGATAAGACATTTTAAAAAGTAGCAATAGTAGATTGTATATTTGATCTTTTATTGTAATTTTTTAAAATAAAATAATAAAAAAATTAAATAATTTGTTAAATAGTCTCTCCCATCAATGAAATAATATGAAATTAATTATGCAAGTCTTCTATTTAATTGTCTGCATATAGAAAAGCAAATAGACATTGTGCAACATTTATTGTGCCATGTCATATTGAAAAGGGTAAATAGAAGATCTAGTATAGAGTCATTTTTTAATTAATTGTCTATTTTTACTTATATGTCAAGACAATTGATAACTCAGAGTCATCATATCAATTTTATTTATTCTTTTCATATATACCCCTTTTATTGAAATATAACCTTGTTCAGTTGAAAAGGATGACAACATAACATAAAGAAACGAATATGAATTATATTTTAGTTCGTCAATGGAAAAAAAAATATATCTAATTTAAGCTTTATCTTCTTGTTTTCCAAATATATAGAAAAAGTTAAATGGTCATATGGAAAACGATTTTAATAGTTTCGTCTAGTCATATAAGAAATATCATATAAACCCTTCTTTGATTTTTATGAAAAACTCATAAGTGGAGCTTTTGGATATCAGCTTTTCGAGATTGGAAAGCATTCCCAGACAAATAATGAAATTAGTCTTGCACTAATATATTTAAGTTACATTCATGTTATCAATTGGTCATCTATTTGTAATTTTTTTTTTTATGAATTACAAGTTTGAGTGAAAATAGAAAAGTTGAATTCCATGGAATAGCATTTTATACGCAAGTACTTCATATATTCTCAAAAAAAAAAAATTATATTTAGGTCTTACTAATCATTCAACATTTTTTGCATTTGATGGAAGTAGTTTGTTAATTCTCTTCAATCAAGATATATATATATATATATATATATATATATATATATATATATATATATATATATATATATATATATATATATATATATATATATATTTGCTTTTCATTTTTCATAACCCGGGTGCCCAACCTAGCATGCTGGATGCTAACTAAGCTAGTTGAAACATGACACAACATATAACATGCATGAGGGACAATATCAACTTGGAGCAAACAAATTTTTCATGGGACTTTGGAAATGGAAACATTCTTATTGAGAGTATTAATTTGTGTTGGTTTGTTTTTACTTCTAATAGGCGCACGCTTAGTTTTACAATTTCGGACCTTTTCACAAACCCGAACATATTGTTATTGTGATTGTACTCTATGGTTCTTGCTTTAAGAACCAATTTGATTTAATAAAAAGAGGGGTGGGTGTTTTGTAGGCAAGCGGATATGTTAACCTAGTTGGAGCATCCGCTCCGAAATTTTCACCCGCCCCGATATTTTTTCCTTCGGAGGGACTCATTGTTCCTCCGAGGTATTTTAAAAAAAAAAACTTGGAGCATGCACTATAGAGATTCTCTTTCAATTTATCATAGGTAAAATAACCACTAAACTTGCCATCTAATCCTCCAAAAGTAGGGGAAAAAAATCAAATTTTCTCAATCAAAATGTTTCATAATGTGCTACAAAATTAGTGTGCTCAAGGCCAATTAATTTTCAGTGCTACATTTAACAAATTCTTAGAAAAGAAAATTTTGGTTTCATAGCCTTGACACCAAATTAAAAAGGGTATAACTTGAAACTACACATACACACTCTATTTTTCTTTTTGAATACAACAATAGGTCTACAAAGAAATCTGCTTTAGAGAAGGATTAAAGGCCTAATTAACAATTACCTGTACAACAACAACATTACTCGGTGCCTAATAAGGCTCCTGCACAAGCAGGGTAAGGAGGGGCTAAGCGTACACAGCCTTACCCCTGTAATTACAGAGGTTGTTTTCAAATGATTCTGAAGTAGAATTGCAACAGCTATTTACAACTTCACAATAAAAAAAGCTGAGAAAATTAACAATTACCACTAAATAATTAAATTGAACATTATGAATATTCTATCTTCTACTTTTTTTCATTTAAAAGAAGATAAAAAAGAACCTCTTGAAGCTTTCTTAGAAATAGTAGCCTTAGGACTATACAATTTATGGGCATCAAAAACTAAACCAACAAGGCTCTTGCTTGACTTCATTTTGGATCTAAATTTATAATTATTCACCTTCTTTGCCAAATCTTGTACACTTTTTACGCTTGCTAAAGATGTATAAGACTGTGATTTTCCTTTATAATACTTTGAAATTCCTCTCCTGCAACAAAATTAGTTACAAATTTACAGTTATCACAGTACAGTGAAATCCAATACATGAAATAATTTGATGTATTTAGTACTTACTTGATTGGAAGTTGATCCATTATATCTGATAATTCGTAAAGAGGTCCGTTGTTTGATGATGATGAGGAAGACGATGCATCTTCTGTTAAATCTATTGAAGAAGAAGAAGAAGAAAAAGCCGAATCTGAAGAATAATCAATGGAGGATTGATTGTTTTGCGGTAGTTCTTCATTAGGGTTTATTATCTTTTTCAAAATAATTTGGTTTGATTCTTCGGCCATTAGAAAAAATAAAGATAAAAGAGGAAGAAGTTGTTTGAAGACTTTATCAAATGTGTTGTTTATTTTTGAAGGAAAGCATACATGAAATGAAATGAAATTACAAGTGATTTGATATGTGCAAATTGTAATTTATAAAGTTATAAAGTTAGAATAAAAAAATGGTTGAAAGAATTAGAGGCTGAAACTTTTTTATTGATAGGAAAATATGGATTATTCGTTATATAAAAGTATTTTTACTTGGTTTGGTATATTGAACACTTTATTTTTTAGTAGTCTAGATTATTTTTTTGTCGCGATCCAATTTTTATTTTAATTTGCGTTCAAAACTAAAACCTACTTAATAAATTAAGTGTTCATAATGTTCTTATAAATTAAAAGTTACAAGATAGCTTTTATATATCTTATATTTAAACCATCTAAAGTTTGACTAAGTAAAAAATAAATAGACCTAAACTTTATATAAACCGAAAGGTTTATATATGCAACATTTTTAGTTATTTAATGGCTTTTACAGCTTATTATAAAATTTATGATAGTCATTTTATCGAACACTTTTATAGGGTCATGTTCTCTTAAACTTTTGTGAGTTAAACTGAACTTAACTTATTTCAAAGATAATTTAAAACTATAAAAAAGTCAAACAAATTGAACTGAACTAATTTTTTTTACTATAAATCTAAAAAAATAAGGTCTATATGTCAACTTAAAAAACACTTGGACTACTTATTTTTAAGCAGAACAGACGATAAATTTATTAGTGACCGTGCAAACGCGTAAATAAAATATGGATAAATTTATAAATGAATTATATTTAAAAAAAGGGAGTTGTCATCATTATTAATATATGTAGTGATAATATTAATGGTGTATATTAAACAAGTTTGAGCATAGTACAAGGAAGTGGATAAGATTTGAAGATCTGAGTCAGCATCCTTTTTGGTATGAAGAAGAAACTTAGGTCATTGTCTTTGGCAACTTTGCCTCATAAAGCAACGGCACATTTCTATGTTTTCGAGTTTCCTCTATAAAGTTACAAGATTTATGTCAACACCACATACTCTTTAAACTAATTCATTGGGTTAACTAACCTCAATAAACCCTAGTTAAGTTTAGGTTACAATCTCGACTAGTTTACATTGATTAGTCCTTAGCATTATCTGTATTTCTTGAACTTATAGTTAAGTCTACATTGTTATAAATTTATAACGAAATAACTTTAGTTTAGTTGAATTCAGTTTCTATAAATTTAAGAGAAAAAAAACTCACTTTATGGTTTTCTAGTAAAAATTTGGACAAACTTTAAAAAAGTATCATGTGGTTTCATTCATTTGTAAAACGGAGTTTGGGGAATGTTTTTGCAAAGTGGAGTCTGTGGTTTCAAAATTTTTGTAAAAGGGGGCCTATGGTTTCAGAATAGTAGTGTTACATTAAATATTTTAAACAAGTCAACATTCTAATAATTCAACCTTAATATTTAAAAATTATATGTCAGGATTTGAGTAATTTCTGGAGACTTTTTTATAATATTTTAAAGCTTGGTATCATAATTTAATTAAAAAAATATTTCACTATTTTAAAAATTTCAAAATTTTTCACTGTGTATTGGAATTTTTTAATAACCATTCCGCAAAAATTCAGATAAAAACTAACATTTTTGCAAAAAAAATTTCTCAAACTCCATTTTACAAATGAATGAAACCGTATAGTAATTTCTTCTAAGTTTTCCCTAAAAACTTAAAATCTGTTTTTCAACAATATTCATGTATTTCAAAAACACTATTGAAATTCAAATGCATTTTATTTTATTTGTTTGTCTCTAATAAATAAGAAAGTGATTGTTTAATGAGCAAAAATAAGATCTGGTTTGCTAACTGTTATTTTTATTGTTGTAGTTATGACTAATTTTTTTATAATTGTATTCTAACGGATATAAATATTATTTGATGTTAAGGAAACACAATTATTAAAGTCTCCAAACAATGAAAGACCCACTAAATCTAAATCCAAATCTCATCTATGTGGATGAGTTTAATTTAGTAATTAATACAATGATTATAAAATAAATAGAAATTAATTTAGAGGTTAATGGATAAGAAGGTTGACTTGGAAACGTGTAATGACAGAGGAAGGTATTTTATGGGTTACCACAAGATTTTGTATTCCCTATATTATTTCTTACATATCGTTTGTACTAAATAATAAGTGATTTGGTATCGCTCAATATTGATTATTAAATGAGAATGTCTAGTAAATATATTAGGTCATGATCAGTAGTATAAGACAAGTACAAATATCATTTCCTCATAAAAGAAGAAAGTTACTAAATTCAATTATAAATTAGTGAATTTTTCAGTCACACACTTAAAAAAATTTGATAAAATTTGAAAAAATGCTAAAATAAACAAGTAAAGATAAAACAAAAATTTTGATTGCTTTATTTAATTACAGCAAACAATATTATAAAGAGGCATACAAGTCTAGCAGTCAGACAGATATAATTTAACTTCTTTCATTTATTTCTAATCCTTTTAAGCACCAAAGATCTAGATCTACTTACTTAAGGTTTTCTAGCGTCAGTCGCCGCGTTTTGCCTATATTTCTTTGAAGTTATAACTCTGGGAACCTCCTCTCGCAAGTTATTTCCTCAAGCATTGAGAACAAAGCAAGCTTCCCATTATTTTCTAACAGGAAATCCTAGCATTTCTAGTCAACAACCGTTTTTTTCCAGAAATGAGTTATGTGTTTAGATCCGTGTTACAATTTCTTGTTTACACTAGTTATAAGTTTGGCCGAACTTAATGGTAGTTAGCACAACACATAACAATCTTTCTTAATGTATTTAGAAATAAAAGAGAGAGAGTTTGGACCGTGGTTACCTGCTCTCGTTTCTAGCTTTGCCTACCAATGCTTTAGTTGCTCATAATTAAAGTAAAACACCAAAAGATAATAATAGATATGAACATAATAGTAGTACTGGAAATTTTTAAAGAAAATAAGTAAAATGAAGCCAATCAAAAGCTTGTTCCAAAATAATGGCCAATGGCCGAATTTATAGCGGTGAGAGGACTAGTCTAGACGCACCACTTGCAAAATAAAGATAATAAAAGATATTGTTATGAAAAGAAAAGAGCTTCTACAAGGTGAATTCATCTCCAATATGTCTTGTCCAAGTGGGTATTATAATATTACAAAAAAACCCACTAACTCCACCGCTTGAGGCGTCCTTGGCAAGCTATACGAGGTCTGCTAGAAGCTTTTACAAAATCATATTTTCAGGTATTTCACTTGGCCACGTCATCTTGGCCACCGCCTCCTTCTTCGGTCACTTTATCCTGCTTGCTTGGACTACTTTCCTGCTTGCTTTGATGTGCTTCCTAGTTACTTTGCTGATTATCTTGGTTACTTGCTTCAGGGACATCCTTGCTTTGCATCAATTGTACAACTTCAAGGAAGTATCTGAAATATTTACACAAAGCACCTATAAATCCCTTGTATTCACTTCAAATGGGCTATTTCTGAGGCTTAATCATTGATATTTTCATGGTATAAATTGCACTTATCAAATTCCCCCACACTTAAGCAGTTGCTTGTCCCCAAGCAAAGATAAAACAAAGAATAGTTAAAAAGAGAAGAAAAGAGAATAAAACGCAAGAGGTAATCAACATGTATCTTTTCTATTAGGAAAGCAAACAGTCTATTTAAAATACAAGAGTTGAAGGTAAGGGATGAACATCCCCACATTTAACAAGAAAATTTGTTCTAAAAAACATGCCAAAACCACAAATTAAAATTGTTTTAACAATAAACCCTTCTATAATGAACCAACTTGCTCACCAAAGAATTTCACTCAATTCGCTCAATATTTTTAAAGGTGTGTTTTGAGAAATCACTCGGCAGCTTATACATGGCATTCTTAAGTCTATAGGCTTGATTATACGTCTCATCTCCACCACTTAAAATATTGATCACAAACAGAATCAAAAGGACTTTTATTCGGGTTGTAATGTTGGCTAAGGGTTGGGTGTGTCAAGTGAAAAAAGGTTTTTTTTTTTGTGTGAAGTGATTTTACCAAAGTAACCATTGATGAACTTGCAGCAAGTTATATCATGATTATAGTTACTAATTCATGCAACAAAATGAAGTTTTAAGCACAAGGAATGAGAGTGAAAGATCAGAGCAATCAAGAGATAAGGACATAATGGAGCAATCATTCCAGCAGTCAAACAAAAGATCACTAGTGGGAAACAAGGCCTTTGGTTTCGGTTATATATGGGCCTTTGGTTTCAGTTACGAACTGATGAGAAAGCTACCGAAACTAAAAGCCCAATCTGTTTGGCCTCGATTAATTTAACCGAAGAGAAAGAGCATCATTCTCCTCGGTTATTAAAACATGCATTGAAAAAGCGGTATTTTTACCGCTTAATGGGCCTCGATTAAGTTGGAAAACCGAGACAAATAGATGGGCCTTTGGTCTCGGTTAACTTAATAACCGAAACAAAATATGCTGTTTTTTAAAAAAAAAATTCAATATATGCACCCAGCCTGTAAAATTATAATTACACAATACTAAAACGACTCAAGGAGTTAGCTTAAGTACTATATATAGCTAATAAGTATGAACATAATTAAGATAACTTAATAGGAGCCAAAAGCTAATTAAACTCGTAAGTATTTATACAAGGCTAAGTGTAAACAAAATTAAATTAGCCAAGGCCAAAAGCTAATAGTTAAACTATCACATGAAGAACTAATACCGAATCAAGAAATGGCCATTTTGATGAAATGCTTCGGTTGGGATCTGCAAAGAACACAAAGACAAGTTTATTACCAACACAAAGATGACAAGTTTATCAACAGAATAAACAAAGCCTGTAGAAAATAATTAAGTGTTTGCAATCATGAAACAATCCAGAATAGATACAAACTTCAAGATAAATAAGGATTGTAGATTTCACAAATAGCTATCAACAAAGCTACATGATCAAGCACGACAATTATCTTACAAATCGAACCATAATAAACGGGGAAATATATGTTCTTTATTTTCCACTTTCCAGCATGACAAGTTATTTTAAGAACACCTTAATCAACTCCAAATTTAGAATACTATACCATATAAAATAAGATGACAAATTAGAAGTGACCGTGAAGGATTGACGAGCCAACTGTTGAACAAAATACAATTGAACTAATAATTGAGAATACCATAATCACTAGCTACATGCATAATTAACTTGAAAATACCAGCCTCCACTTATGCCACCAAAGCAAACCAATAATATATTCTCATAGAAAGCTAGTGGAATAACTTGTAATTTGTAACAACAGAATGGCATAAAACACATAAAAATTAAAACTATAATGAAATACCTCAAATGTTAATGGGTACATAAAGACTCAAACTCTGTCTACCTGAAAAATTACAAAGAAATGGTAAGAATACAAGGCTAATAAGTACTGTATATAGCTAATAAGTATGAACAAAATCAAGATATCTTAAAGTATTGTATATAGCTAATAAGTATGAACAAAATCAAAAGCCAACAGAAGCATAACATGATAAGATATTAGATAAAAATTCTTTGCAGTACATTTGTGCAGATAACTTTATGTAAACTTCACAAAAATTTGGTTCCTCGAAGGAACATAATAAGATAGTTCTATGCTAAGATTCTAAAATGAAATTCTTTTATTACTTATTATAATAGTACTGAAGCAAGAGTTGGCAATAATAGTAACAAAGTCATTAGAGGCACTATACTCATCAGTATGATAAAACAATTTGAAAGATCTAGCAACTGAATAAGAACAACACACTCTATTGCATAAATAAATGACTTTTGAGGTAGAATCCAAAGCTAACATGATAAACCTTAATCTCATTGGAGTAATCCATACACCAACAAATTATGAAAATTCTTTGATTCTACATTAAAAAATTCAAAGTTTATACATAATTAAAGAGAAAGAAGGTAAGCATACGTGTAGTGGTCAACAATTTCATTGTCTGGTTTGTTAAAGCGAGCAACCAAGTGCTTCTCTGCAAGAGCCAAGTCAACAGCATTGGCAATTCCCTGCCAAGAGGACCTAAAAACAATATGTAAAGCATATGAGTTTCAATTTCAAAGCCTATCAATACAGAGAAAGCTATTGCAGTTGAAACTATTAACATCAAACTCTAACTAGTAGTAACTTCAACACCGGGAGTCTCAAAGTTCTCAGGGTGTCCAGGTGTTCTGCTTTCCCATTGACGGAATTGCTTCAAATCTTCTTCCTATTGATTTAGCGCAAAAACAGAGAATTTTGGCAAATTAATCAATAGGCTAACATTTTCAATAAAAAATCAGTAGGCGAACATTGAACACATATTCAGTCATAGAGTCCAGGGTCTAAAAGGACACAAAATCCAGATCCATTACTGTTCACCCTTGATTAACAGATTAACGACTCAAAAAATCATACATGTATTCAAACATAAGCAAAAATCTGAAGAAATTGATCCAAAAAACCAACTAGGACACTACATAACCAGCGAGGTGAAGCAAAGCATAGTGAAGCAAAGATGCATATAACAAAAACCTGCAACCAGTTTTCATTAAACCCTTCCAGGTCGATTCCCTCTATGTCCTATTAGCTCGGCATCTGAAAGCAACGGACAAAGAAGTCAATATTGCATACCGCCGGAAAAGTAAGAATAAAACTACTAATTACTTGTTCACTTCATCATTATCCTATGAAATTAGCAAAACCAACACTCATTCCTCTAATATTCGCCACAACAACTAAAAATTGAAGATCCAAAAGGCCAAACATACAAACTTCAAGATAAAGGCGATTAATAAATACTTCAATAACAATTCCAGAATTCCAATTAACTTATTCATCTAGACACATAAACTCCAAACAATTTTTCAGGTATAAAAAGCAAAGTGAACGTACTGCCATTTTAACCGGTGATAAAATTGACCCAAGGACAAATTAACCGATGATGAAATATGGCCCGTTGGTGAGGGAAGAACAACGGCGGCGAGACAAGCCGCGGAGAAATGGCGGCGAGACAAAACCCAGAGGAACAGCGGAGGAACGGCAACGACACGAGCAGCTGAGGAACGCTGACGAAATCCAAAGCCACATGCACAGGCGGCGACAGTGAACGGTTTAAGTTAGCGCTTAAGGAGAACGGTGTCTTGTGAAAGCGCATTATCTTCGGTTATTTTAGATAACCGAAACAAATGTTCCACGCGAAATTGATTTTTGTCTTCGGTTATCTGAAAAACCAAAGATAATGTGCAATTTCAGCCCTCCACTTTAAAATTGGGCCCGTGAATTGAGTATTAGTTTCGGTTATAAGTAAAACCGAAACCAGACTAGGGGTTAAAAGGCCCATTTTCCACTAGTGGATGTATTAAGAGAAAGTTGAGCTTGCTCCAAGGAGTCAAAGTATTTCAAACTTCATTTTCTTTTTCTTCTTTTTTTTCTTTTTTTTCTTTTTTTTTTGTTCTTTTTTTATACTAATGAAGAACATAGGCTAGAATGAGTTTGAAGATAGCTCAATGAGTTTCCTTGAAAAGATTTGTGTTGAAAGCAATCCAAACCATTGTAAAAACTTGATGTTTAGTGAAAAATTTTTTGGTAAAATCAAGGGTGAAAAAGAAAGTTAAATGAAATGAAAAGGGTTATGGGTTCTAGTTATTGTGTGTATGAAAGAAAAGGTTAATAAGACTCAAAGGGGCTCACAAGGGGATATATTATTTTAAGGGTGGCTTTTTGGTTGAAAAGTGTGTAATCATGTTATGTAAGTGATCAATGATTGGTCTCGATAAGTACTATATCCAATTTCTCCCAAATCAAGTTCTAGCTTAAGTATGCATGTATAAGCCCTCTCGGAAAGAATTAAAATAGTGAATTTATTGAGAGAGATGATTTCCAGAATTTTAGTAATTTATTAAGAAAAGTTAGGAATTTAAGTATTGTTATGGCAAAAGATGTTTGAAAGTTTGAGAACATAAAGAAGAACTGATTTACTGATTAAGTTGGAAAAATTTTGAAAATTTTGGGCTCAAATCCTCACTAAATAAGGGTTAATTTCAGTTGGTTCATTCTAGTTAAGTTCATTGAAAAACATTTCACCTTTGTAGTTTATACTTTCTTAATAGATCAACTTTGCTTGCTACATATAAGTCTACCATCATTAACCTAACTCAAGCATTTTATACACACTATTTGTTCTTAAAAAGGCAAGGTTTCTATGTTAATCCTAAAAACATATTTAAAAACTTTTTTAAAAGAGAAGTGAGATAAAAACACATATATACATTAGTGAAGCTGAAGAAAAACAGAAGTTAAAGCTTTAAATAAACACAGAGACTAAAAACAACAACAACCTAACTTTAAGCAAACTTTTAAGTGGGGTGACTATCAAAGGCAAAATACTCCATTGAATACCAGTAATCAGCCAGAAAATAGCACTTAAAGAATTAGCAACAATCATGATTTTCCAGCAGCAGTCAAAAACTAATCAGCAGAAGTTAAAATGTTCTAGCAGCAATTAAGCAAACAGTAGTAAAAGCATGCAACTACCTCCCCCACACTTAAATACTGCTTTGTCCTCAAAGCATAGCATAAATCATCATAATAGCAATAATTGCAAAATTTTACCTCCACATGGCATTTTGACAAAAAAAATAAAGAGTAGAGGTAAGAAAGTCACTCTTCAAGGTTGGAGGGAATTTGTCCCTTATCTTTTTCTGGAAGTTCCTTACTCTTGGATTGATGCTCTGATTCCTGAGTAGATGAGGCTGATGGGACATGGCTTGGACTGAATTTTCCTTCCATTTCTCTAGCGGGTGTGCTTTTGATGTAACTAGGAAGGTTCAGATCCAGGTTGTCATAAAGGATAGATAGTCCTCCTTTACTTCCCACAACTGCTCCATAACTCCCAACAGTTTTCTGAAGTTTATATTCTCACAATTCTCTAGAAATTCAGATTTTTCTACCACTTTCTTCTCTTTCCTGGCAGTAGTGGCTTTGGGCACCACTTTCTTCCTTTTAGAAACAGGAGTGGCTCTTTTCTCTTGATCCCTTTTTATCTTGTCAGCTGTCTTCCTTTGCTTCTCCAACATGGCCTTGGCAATGTGTTCCAAGTAGTACACTTCATCTACCTTCCTACATACTCCAAATTTGCCCAAGTTATATAGCTCAATGACTTCAGGGTAGCATGCATGAGTGAGGTCATTGGTGAAGAAAGTTGTGACTAAGGACCGAGCAATTTTTATGATAAAAACCTAACCATGATTTTCTTGTTGTTTTTATTTGCTAGCTTGAGGATGTAGTTTGCAAAGAAGCTTCCTACATTGATTTTTATCCCCTTCTTCATATAATAGAGGACAAAATATCATTCTCTGGTACAGTAGACTCCTTGCTTCTTACAAAGAGAGTGGAAGCAATCAATTTCTAGGCTATCGTGTGTCTGTACTCCCTCAGCTGGCTGGCTGCTTGTTGGTCTTTATAATCATCTTTCTTAGTAATTTCTAGCCAAAATTTCTCCACATCAAAGTCAGAAGGTCTTTCCTTAGGAGCTAATGCATACTCCTCAATCTCCATGTACTCCATTGAAATTCTAAGGCACTTGTTTAGCTCATTCAATGAAATAGAATTTTTCATACCAAATAGTATGAACAAACACCTCCCAGGTTCATCGTTGGCTTCAATTTCCTTATTTTCAGAGAAAGTGCAGAGAAATTCCATGGTGAGTTCCTTAAGGCCTGGATATGGGGCATCCACAAACTCAAATAATCCACTGGCTTTGAGAAACTCCTCAAATTCCTCGAGCAACCCTAAACTCTTCAAAGCCTTCCAATTGATGATTCCGGATGGAAGAAATTCATGGCCTAAAAATAGGTTGAATCGGTCCATTTCATACCCTCCTTGGATGTTTGCATTTTCGGTAAAATTGAAGTGGAAATGGTTGAGAAAATTTCGCCGGAAATGGAGGTGGATTGTCGGGTGTGGATCTGGCGAGTCTGGCTCTAGATTACTTTCTTGTGTTACCATGGTGGATTTTTGGGGTGAGGGTGGTTTGAGATGATGAACAATGGTGGAAATGGTGTTATTCGCGGAGAAATGAGAGAAAAAGAGAGAATGGCGGTGAGAGAAAATGTTGGTGAAAGTGAAAAGGTGAGGGGGCCTATGGATTTCTTTTGATTTTGGAAAACCGTAACAGCTAGTGGAAGGAGAGAGAGGGTTGAGAGGTGGCTTCATGCATGTAGGAGAGGGGAAAGAGGGGCTAGGTTTATAGGTGATGATTGATAATTAGTGGGTTCATGTATTAATCCAACCTATTTTCTACTCTTCCCAATGTTTGCACTACTGCCACACGCCCCTTCCTTTTCTTCATTTACTAATCTTCCCATAAAAATATTAATTTTTATTTTTAGGGATTAAATAATTGAGGCAGTCAAATGAAGCAATCAAAACGAGCCTTCCAACTATGAGGTAAATATTTCACTCTCCTGATTTTCGCGAAGTTGGTGATTTATCCAAGATATCCGAAATGGCTAGTGAACAAGAACAATTTCTGAAAGAATTACCAAGTGTATGCCACAATATGAAGATAAGATCTCAATGTTGCAATTCACACTTAGTCCATGAGTTCCTACAAAACAAAAAGAGATACAGACATAAATAGAAATCTAAAATTATAAATAAAACAAAAGTATATACAAAGTTTAGAAAAGGAGCTTGGCTCAACAAAATTGCTCCAATTGGTGTTTGGAGGAGACACCATTACTTTGTTTTGTGTTAGGGAGGATGTAATTATTGTTCCTCCACAACGATTATTACTTCTTCATTTGTCAAGTATGGCTTGTGTCTATGGCCATTAACCTTGTAAATTTGCCCAAATTGTTCATGATTTCTATGGCTCTATGACGAAAAATTTTGTGGATGGTGTATGGCCCAGTCCATCTTGACTTGAGTTTGCCCGGGAATAGCTTCAATCTTGAGTTAAATAGGAGTACTTGCTGCCCAAGGTAAAACTCATTCTTTTGAATCCTTTAATCATGCCATTTCTTGGTCTATTCTTTGTAATTTATGGCATTTTCATAGCTGAACAATCTAAATTCCTCTAATTCATTAAGTAATAGTTTCCTTTGTTCCCTTGTTGCATTCCTATCAAAATTAAGCAAGGTTAGTGCCCACAAGGCTTTAAATTCTAACTCAACAGGTAGATGGCAAGCTTTTCCATAGAGCAATCTAAATGGGGACATTCTAATGGGGGTTTTGAATGCTATCCTATAAGCCTACAAAGCATTATCAAGTTTAATTGCCCAATCTTTCCTAGAGTTGTTAACAGTTTTTTCTAAGATTCTTTTAACTTCCCTATTTGAAATTTCTGCTTGTCCACTTGTTTGTGGGTGGTAGGGAGTGACAATTTTGTGTGTGACCCAATATTTTTTTAACAGCTTTTCAAATTGGTTATTGCAAAAGTGAGTCCCCTGATCACTTATGATTACTCTAGGCACCCCAAAGCGGGTAAAAAGCTTTTTCAGAAATTTTATGACTACCCTAGCATCATTTATTGGGCTAGCAATGGCTTCAACCCATTTACCGACATAATCAACAGCTAAGAACATGTATTTATTATCATGTGAGTTGGGAAATGGTCCTATAAAGTTAATGCCCCAGACATCAAAGATTTTACATATCACATTGTTGTTCAGGGCATAGCATTTTTTGCAGAAATGTTACCTGTTCTTTAGCATTCATTGCACTGTACAACAAACCTTTGGTAGTCCTTAAAGATAGTTGGCCAGTAAAAGCCACATTCCAGCACTTTTGCTGTAGTTCTGCTTGCTCTAAAGTGTCCACCAGCTTCCTTGCTAAGACACATGTTTAGAATGGCTGGAATCTCTTCCTTAGGAACACATCTCCTTATAATCTGATCTGCACATAATTTAAAAAGGAAGGGTTCCCCCCAAAAGTAATATTTCAAGTCAGCAAAGAATTTTTTCTTTTGTGCATAAGGAAAAAGAGGTTTAACTCCACATGCCAGGTAATTAGTAAAGTCAGCAAACCAAGGGAAAGATCTCACCATGAAAAGTTGCTCATCTGGAAATGTATCAGTTATTTCTGGTTGCTCCACTTGATTGCCTTATGGAATTCAGGATAAATGATCAGCTGCTATGTTTGCCCTTCTTATCTTGAATCTCAAAATCAAACTCTTGAAGAAGCAATAGCCACCTAATTAGCTTTGGTTTTGCATCCTCTTTAGCTAATAGGTACTTCAAAGCTGTGTGATCAGTAAATACAATGACTTTTGATACCACCAAGTATAATCTGAACTTATCAAAGGCATGCACCACAGCAAGCAATTCTTTTTCAGCCACTGTGTAGTTTTGTTGTGTTTTGATGAGAGTTTTGCTTGCGTAATAGATAAGACAAAAATGCATGTCAATTCTTTGGCCCAAAATAGCTCCAATGGAAGTATCACTTGCATCACACATAAGTTCAAAGGGGTGCTCCCAATCTGGAGTAATCAGGATGGGTGCATTAACAAGTTTTGCTTTTAGCTCATCAAATACCTTCAAGCAAGCATCATTAAACTTGAATTCAATGTCCTTGTGGAGTAGGGTTGTTAATGGTCGGGCAATCTTTGAGAAATCTTTGATGAACCTTCTGTAGAATCCTGCATGCCCAAGAAAGCTTCCAACTTCTTTGACTGATTTTAGTGTACACTTTGGCTTAATCGACTTCAATCCCCTTCTCTGAAATCTTATGGCTAAGAACAATGCCTTCATTGACCATGAATTGGTACTTTTCCCAATTTAGAACAATATTGGTCTCCTTGCAATGAAGTAAAACAGCTTTAAGATTGTTCAAGCAAGACTGGAAGGTTGCTCCATAGACTGAGAAATCATCCATGAAAATTTCCACTGTTTTTTCCACTATTTTTTCCAAAATGGACATCATACACCTTTGAAATGTGGCTGGAGCATTGCAAAGTCCAAATGGCATCCTTCTATAAGCAAAAACACCATAAGGGCATGTAAAAGTTGTCTTCTCTTAATCCAAGGGGTGGATCACAATTTGATTGTACCCTGAATAGCCATCAAGGAAACAATAGAATTTACAACCAGCTAATCTCTTCAGCATTTGATCAATGAAAGGAAGTGGAAAGTGATCCTTTCTGGTTGCTTCATTCAGTTTGCGGTAGTCAATGCAAACTCTCCATCTTGTGACTATTCTTGTAGGGATGAGTTCATTCTTCTCATTTGTCACCACTGTCATTCCTCCCTTCTTTGGCACAACTTAGACTGGGCTAGCCAAACACTGTTCGAAATGGGGTAGATAATTCTGGAATAAAGAAGTTTGATTACTTCCTTCCTCATAACTTCTTTCATCTTGGGATTGAGTCTCCTTTGAGGCTGCACCACTGGCTTGTGTTTTTCCTCCATGAGAGTTTGGTGTACACAAATAGAAGCACTAATTCCCTTGATATCAGCAATTGTCCATGCCAGAGCCTCCTTGTTTTTCCTCAAGACATCAATCAGTTGAGCTTTGTGGTGAGGGGTTAGTTTTAAAGAAATAATTACAGGTAATTTGTCAGGGGGGTCAAGGAAAGCATATTCAAGGTGAGGAGGCAAAGGTTTCAGCTTAAGAGTAGGAGGTTCTTTAAGTGAGGTTTTTAGAGAAAGATTTGGTGTGTAATTTAGTGGCTCAACAGGTTGTTTTCTATACATGGGTGGTTAATAGTTTAGTTGTTCCACTATCTGTTTTGCCTACTCCGCAGTTTCTACTTCCTCCCTAAGTTCTGAAGCAGTCAAATCTTCTTCTTTAAAATCATTTTCTTCTAATTCCTGCATTAAAAAGGGGTTCAAATTCACATCGATTGCATCAAGAAAGTAGCATTGATCATCAAAAATAGATGGACACTTCATTGCCTCATTTATTTTAAATACTACTTCTTCATCATGTATTTTCAGAATCAATTTTCCATCATTTACATCAATTAAAGCTCTTCCAGTAGCAAGGAATGGTCTACCTAAAGTGATGGGCACATGAAAATCTTCATCCATATCCATTATAATAAAATCAACAGGCAAAATAAACTTTCCAACCTTAGCTAAAACATCTTCTACTATGCCTATAGGGTACTTAACAGTTCTATCAGCAAGTTGTATAGATACTTTAGTTGGTTAGGGTTCACCTAAGCCTAATTGCTTATAAATGTAATATGGCATTAGATTTATGCTTGCTCTTAAATCACAAAGTGCATTATCAATGTTTAATCTACCAATAGAGCAAGGTATAGAGAAACTCCCTGGATCTTTGAGTTTCTTAGGCAAAGGTTGCCTACTTTGAAGGTTAGAGAAGCAATCTCTATTTAGTTGCACTATGGCTACATTCTCCAACTTCTTCTTATTTCCCAGTAAGTCTTTCAAAAACTTCACATACATAGGCATTTGTGCTAGTGCTTCTACAAAAGGAATGTTAATATGAAGTTTCTTAAAGACTTCTAAAAATTTATCAAATTACTTAGCCATTTCGTGCTATTTTTCTCTTTGAGGATATGGAATCCTTGGTTGGTAGGCTAGAATTGGTTACTTTTCAGTATTGGGTTCCTTTTCAGCAGACATGGATGGATTCTACTTTGCTTGCTCCAAGTCAGAGACTGGTTCTTCTTGCTCCACTGGATTTTTTGCCTGCTTTACGAGATTTTGGTTACCCAATGCATTTTGACTTCTAGAATGTTGTTCTTCCTCTTCAATCTTTTTACCTGCACTTTTATCAACCACAATAGACTTTTTAGGTTTAAAATTATCATAAGTCTTACCACACCTCAGAGTTACTGCTTTGCATTCCTCCCTTGGGTTGGTTTTAGTGTTGCTTGGCATTACTCCTTTATTTCTAGGAGTCACAAAGGTGGTAAGTTGCTGGAACTGAGTTTTTAGATTCTTCATGGATGCTTGAGTTTTGTTTCATGAATTGCATCATCATTTCCTTCATTTCTTCCATATCAGACTTCTTTGGTTGTTGAGATGGTCCTACTTGCTGCATATTCTGTTATGGTTGTTAAGAAAAACTATTTTGAGGCTGTTGGTAGGGAACCTGCTTGTTTTGGTTGCTCCAAAAATTTGGATGGTTGCGCCAGCCTGGATTGTAGGTATCTGAGAAGGGATTGTTCCTCTGGCTGTTCCCAACATAATTACATTGTTCTTCAGGGAGAGGAGTGTCGCAATCAATATTTCTATGGTTGCCACCACATAAATCACAAGTTGCTTGCACATTTGAGATTGCCGAGATATTTTACTTGGCAAGTTGCTTCAAAATCAGGTCCATCTTCTCAGAAAGCTTTATAACAGATTCTGACTCTTTACTCTTGCTTCTTTCTTCCCGAACTGAGTACCATTTTTAGCTGGTGTTAACAAACCTTTCAATGAGCTCATAAAGTCTTCGGGGGCAAGTTCTTCCGGATCACCATTTACTGTGGATTCAATTTGGATATTGTGTTGATCATGCAAACCATTGTAGAAATTTTGCATTTACATCCATAGTGGGATTTGATGATTCGGTACCCTTCTTAACAGCTCCTTGTATCTTTCCCATGCTTTGGCAAGAGATTCATCCGGTTGCTGCATGAAATGAGTTACCTCATTTCTGAGTTTGATTGCTTGCCTCGGTGGGAAGTATTTTGTGAGAAAAGCTTGTGCCATTTGATCCCAAGTTCTTATGGATCCGGGTTAAAGATTTTTCAGCCAATTTTTAGCCTTATCCCGTAGAGAAAAGGGAAAAAGCTTGAGTTTAATGACATTATCCGAGATTGCATGATTTGTACGGAAGGTATCACACATAGTGATGAACTTTTGGATGTGTGCATTAGGATCTTCTCCCGTCAAACCTCCAAATTGAACGGCTGCTTGGAGCATTTGAATCATGAAGGCCTTGATCTCAAATTAGGTATCACAATGCAGGAAGAGTGTCCCTCAGTTGAAGGTCTATTGTATTCTTTGAGAATTTGCCTTGGTGGGGGTGGGTTGACTTCACCCACAACCTCATTTTGATTATTGCCAATTGGGGGATTCACTCGATCAACCATTCTTTATTGCCTATGCCTTCTTCTGGATGCTCCGCTCAATCTATGGCAAGTTCTTTCAATTTCAAGGTCTATTGGAATAAGGGGCAGTCCAGCTCTTCGCATACAACAACAAAAACAGCTTCAAAAAGAAGAAATCCTACAAGATGACAATAAACAGATTAAACGCACCAATTTACAGACATAATTTAAAAACTTCACACATTGCTCCCCGACAACGGCGCCAAAAACTTGTTGGTTGTCAAATGAGAGTGTCGCAAGTGTACTAGGTCGTGGTCAATAGCATAAGGCAAGTACTAGTGTCATTTCCTCAGGGAGCAAGGGAGTTACTAATCCAATTGTAAATTAGTGAGTTTTACAGTCACACAATTAAAAGAATTTGATAAAATTTGAAAGAATGCTAAAATAAACAAGTAAAGAGAAAACAAAAAGTTTGATTGCTTTGTTTAACTACTGCGAACAATATTATAACGAGGCACGCAAGTCTAGTAGTCAGACAGACACAGTTTAACTTCTCTCATTTATTTCTAATCCTTTTAAGTACCAAAGATCTAGATCTACTTAATTAAGATTTTCTAGGCTCAGCCACCGCTTTTTGCCTATACTTCTTTGAAGTTATAACTCCGGGAACCTCCTCTTGCAAGTCATTTCCTTGAGCATTAAGAACAAAGCAAGCTTCCCATTATTTTCTAACAGGAATTCCTAGCATTTCTAGTCAGCAACCGTTTTTTCCAGAAGTAAGTTATGTGTTTAGATCCGTGTTGCAATTTCTTGTTTACACTAGTTATAAGTTTGGCCGAACTTAATGGTATTTAGCACAACACATAACAATCTTTCTTAATGTATTTAGAAATAAAAGAGAGAGAGTTTGGACCGTGGTTACCTGCCCTCCTTGCTAGCTTTGTCTACCAATGCTTTAGTTGCTCATAATTAAAGTAAAACACTAAAAGATAATAATAGATATGAACATACTATTAATACTGGAAATTTTTACAAAAAATAAGTAAAATGAAGCCAATCAAAAGCCTGTTTCAAAACAATGGCCAATGACCAAATTTATAGTAGTGAGAGGAATAGTTTAGATGCGCCACTTGCAAAATAAAGATAATAAAAGATATTGTTCTGAAAAGAAAAGACATTCTCGAAGGTGAATTCAGCTCCAATATATCTTGTCCAAGTGGGTATTATAATATTACAAAAAGAAACCTACTAACTCCACCGCTCGAGGCTTCCTTGGCAAGCTATAAGAGGTCTTCTAAAAACTTTTACAAATCATATTTTAAGTATTTCACTTGGCCACGTCATCTTGGCCACCACCTCCTTCTTCGGTCACTTCATCATGCTTGCTTGGGCTACTTTCCTGCTTGCTTTGCTGTGCTTCCTGGTTACTTTGCTGCTTATCTTGGTTACTTGCTTCTGGAATATCCTTGCTTTGCATCAATTGTACAGCTTCAAGGAAGTATCTGAAATATTTACACAAAGCACTTATAAATCCCTTGTATTCACTTCAAATGTGCTATTTCCGAGGCTAAATCATTGATATTTTCGTAGTATATTATTTCTTACATACTGATAAGGGTTGGTCCAAGTAGTAAGCGACTTGGTATCGCTTAAGCAAGGTCTCGAGTTCGAGTCTTAGTGAATGCAAAAAATCTTTATTGGGAGACTCGCCCACCACAGTCAAGTACGCGACCCAGGTTGGATATGGACGTAATCGGAGCAAAGCTCTGGTGAACTATATGGGCAACAAAAAAAATATTATATCTTACTTCTTTTTTCTTTCTTTTTAAATTTTCTTTCTTTTCGCAGATATTTTTATTAATACGAATAAATGTCTCGTATCGGTTAGGGGAATTATATGAATAAATTTATACGAGTGTATATTAGATCTCTCAACTTGTCGTTTGTAAAGTTCTATTTTTTCAAATTTTGATGTGGTGAAATTTAATTAATGTGATTCAGTTTTGTAGAGTGAAAACATTTTTTCTTGAGATGAAACAGATAGGAGAATAGAATTGGGAAACATAAATTATAGTAGGTTGGGGGACCTATTTGTTTTATCATTAATGCCCACAAAATTATTACACACAATTCAGTTGAACCCATTTCACCCACAATTCTCTAACCATAATTCATTTTTTTTTAATTTCTCAATTTATAAAGTTTGTGGTGATTACATGAGCTCAATTTAAAATGTATGACATATTTTTAGGTTGGATGAGTTCGTGACAGGTCTAACAAGTTTTTATATTCGTATTAAACTTATCTCAATTTACCTTAAACTTTTTTTAGTTCGGATTCGGTTGGATTCAGATTTATTAAAAAATATAAATAATAACACAAATAGAAAAGTATAATTAATTTTTATTACAAAATTTGCTGCATTTCCAAGCTTAGCAAGTAAAATATAGTGCATTATATCAATTCATATAAAAAGAATGTTGGTGGAGTCAATCCATGGGATCTGAGAATGATCTCTCAAACACATCTCATATATTACATGCGCATACATTAGTAGATTTGGGTCGGACCAAATAAAATTTAAAAAATCATTTCACAAACTCGACGTTTACATTAGAGGCTCGAGTGAATTGGGGGAGAAGAGATTTAACATCTATATGTTTCATTAAATTCCACTCTTCAGCTTATATGCATTAATTGTTTTTTGCATATACCTCTCCTCGTTCGCTCTACTTTTTCTCTCATTATTAATAAAATCCACTATTTTTTCTTTGTTTTGTTCTTACTTAGTTTCCTTGGCTTCTTTTTGTTAGTGTTTAGTTTCTTGCCATATTTTGTCTGGTTCATATTTCAATCGGTAATTCATCTGTGATATTTGCATCTATTACTCGAGATTTTTCTGATTTTTATTCTATCAACAGTTACACACTGGACGGAAGCAGTATATCATTTCAAACGCCTTTGACGATGGTTGGTGCGCTATAGATCTACATATTTACATATTACTTGAAAGATCTTTTTAAGATCTAAGTATTGGTTTTGTTTAGTTTATGTAGATTTTATACTTTGGGTTGCTTGTTTTTGTATCAATATTCTTGGGTTCAAATTCTATGGCTTGTTATATATTATGTTTGCGTATTTTGCTATCATTTGGGTAGACCTTTTTGCCTTTTGTGGCCTTTCTCTTGCCCTTTATGTGAACTTATCCATGTATTGGGTTAGTGTATTTGCTTGGACTTACTTGAATTATGGAATAAAAGTAAGTACATTATTATAAAAAAAAAATAGTTGTTGCATATACGACAATGTACAAAAATTTAATAAGTGTAGATTACAAAGCTATTTATTTTTATTTTTTGATAAAACAAAGCTATTTATTTATGAAGAAAAAAAAGATCGCTAAGCTATTTGATTGTTCCATTTTGTTCAATATTTTAAGACCTAACTATGTGTGCAATTCTCATCTTATATTTAGTCGTGTAGTTGGGTGGCAGGTTTCAATAACTTGTCCTATATTTATTTTGTTCCGAGCTTATCGGGAAATGCAAATTGGTAAACTAACGTACATTGGTCTATTGCTGCAATTATTGTCTGAAAATGGCTTCAGGGATTAATTAGATGAATTTTTTATTAAAAAAAATCATGTTTCCATAATTATGAACTCTACACAGTTTGAACTAGCTCTCAGTGAATTGATATTGACAGTTCCTTTTCAATAAATACTCTAGCTCCCTGCAGGAAAGGAATTTTCAGCAAAGTTTTCTACATTGTGTTTAAGAGGGCGTTTCTTGTTGCTTATAGGTTGGTAAATTCCACTTACAGAAAAGGGTGTGTCTCCTTACTTATAAACACATTTAAACTTGGACAACTTATTTAACTCATAACTGATTTACAAGCTAAAAGTTATTATTTAAGTCTTTCTATTTTGACTTTTTATAATTATTACTTTGAATTATTAATACATTTTTCACAATTTTTTCTCTAAGTTACCCCTCCATTAATTAAGAGAGCGATGATAATTTAATACAGTTATATGTAATTAAGAAGAAAGGAAATTTTAGTGGTAGAGACTAGTCCATCCTTAAACATCCACTAGGGATCAAACCCTGGGATGTGCATGGAGTAACCTTAAATCTTGGGGCCAGCCATTCGATGCACCTGCAAATTGGCGATCGAGAATTAGTCTAAATATGGACATGGCTTAAAAGTATCGCCCATAGTTGGGACCCATCCGAGACCACCTCATAGTGAAAACAAAAAAAAAAGAAAGGAAATTTTAGCATCAAGATATAAAAGATAAATTAGTCATTTTAATCATATAATAAATATTTTATTAGTTTTAATGAAAATTAAATTAAATAAATTGAAGGGAGTATCATATTTTTAAGCAAGTCATTTAATAGTTTATAAGGACATTTTAACTTTGATACCTTACATCTTTTTCAACCTGCTCTTTCTTGTCGCTCAATAATTTATACAACTTATAAGTTGTTTATAAATCAACTTTATTAGACAACAAACACTTTCCTTATTTCTTTTCAAATTACATATAAGTTTGAAAATGGCTGAACACAATATGTTAAAAGGCAACAACAATGAAAAGCACTCCCAGGTAAAAGCATTTAACTAACAGGCCGCCTACTTGTGTTTTTATTTTATATAAATTAAGAGAACATCAATATTTGAGCCTACGTATTGAAGTTATAAATTGCAGAAATTTGAAGCTTTACAAATTTTCAGTAATGTCCAAATCTACCCATGCCGGAAACCTATACGCAGCGTCCATTGTATTGAAAGTACCATTATGGTCAACAAACAAATGCATTTCATTATAAAAAACAAAAGGGTCATTTTGCACCAATAGAAAATAACAAAACAAACTCGGGCCCTGTTCTTTTCAACTTATAAGTAGTAGTACTGAACTGAACTTGACTGATAAGTACTTATTTCAGTGTAAATTTATATGTATGCAATATTGATAAGTATTGAACTGAACTGAACGGATTATAAGTTGAAAAGAACAAGGCCTCATTTCACTGAACTTCAATAACTCAGCAAATAAAATAAAATACAATTCAATACACTATATCATATTGTTCAATAATACAAGGTATTTTCTGTGAATATTATATCACGACTTAGCATATATTATGTTGAACATAATATTACAAGACAAATTGACTTGGCTAAACAGAGCATGTTTAATAGACCAATTATTTTGGTCTGAAACATTAAGAAAAACTTACCTAGGATAGTTCACAGGAGGTTCCAAGCTGCTTACCAGAATACCGAGATCAATATCTTTGTCTTCAAACTTTTTGATGAAAGGATGACTCTGAGAACACAAGAACAAACAAATATAATTCCGGTATCTAGGGAAAAACATTTTTTCAGAGAGACAGTTTTATATTAAATTACTAACCAGTAAGTCCAAAGATGACGCCCTGTCTCGAGGATTCTTCTGTATACTGTGAATACCATTGAAAACACATAAGAGAGTTGCTAGTGAATGCACAGGCAACATAATAGAAATATACAAATTGGATAAGTCCGGGTCATAGTTGTCAAAGGCGCGCCTCGCCGTACAATAATATGGCGAGGGCCTCAAGTGCACCTTGAGGACACTCTTCTTTTTAGGGTTTCAACTTACTTTGATATGTGTTGTCCATCTATTTTCAAGAGTTTTAATAATAAATGAAGGGTAGATATTCCTGATTCAATTCCTACGAAGGCTAGATTAGTTCAAGACTAGGTATTCCTAATGCAATATGTGGATTTTACATACATATGTACATCTAACAATTCCTTAGTTCTTTTTCTGGTACTATTATTGCATTTAACTTCACTTTTCAAGAAAATACTTTTTGCAACTTTTTTGCGCCTAGCCTCCGGTCGAGTCTGGCCTCCGTGCGCTTTTCGCATCTAAGAACTATAGTTTAGGTGTTCTTTTCATTGTTTAGCCCATTGTGCAATTGTTCTAAGCCATTTGAACTCGAAAATGAATTTAGTGGAACTTCAAATCCAGCAATTAAAGTATAAGAGAGGCTACCATATCTACTTAGACAAACAAGAAAATGTTATGTGAATTGTCAAGTAACTACCAGGAAGATACAAAAGAACAGAACTCTGGGGAGAACTGATCAGCTGGAGCAGAAGGTGGTGGACTTTTCACAATTGCTTCCAAGAGTTCATAAAAACTCGGCCCGCTTTGTTGATCTTCAGATTGCATATATGGAAAATGCCCTATAGCACACTCCAGTACTACCAATCCTAAACTCCAAATATCGCTGCTATAATCATAGGTGCTTCCACTAATTCGCTCCGGCTAAAATGAGGACAAGAAAGACTCATTAGTACTAAATTAGGAATCAAAACAAGCACAAGAAAAACTTCAGACAGAAAACATAAAAGGAGAATAACAGATTCAAGACATACCGACATGTAGTTGTAAGTTCCTACAAAGGTGTCTCTTTGACCCATAGAACTAGCTAGCATAGCGCTCACACCGAAATCGATGATCTTCACTTCCCCCTTGTGATTCACTAATAGATTGGATGGTTTAATGTCCCTGTGTATAACATGTCTTTCGTTATGCAGATACACAAGACCCTGTAAAACCTGGAACACCAAGACACAAACTTTAGGCATAATCAATGAGAAGAAAAGAAAAAATTACCAAACAGCCATAACGATATATTTTCGTCTCTAGGCACCATAGAGAGAGAATTTATAGACCTGTTTACACACAACGGCCAGATAAGGCTCGAGAATTGTTTTAACTTGTCTAATCACATCAGCCAAGGATCCACGGTCCATGTACTCCAATACCAGAGAAAAAGCTCCGTTGTGGTAGAAAGAGTGGTGGCAAATAACAACATGAGAATTTTTTGACCCTTGGTTTATTTTCAGCTCCTGTACAATTTGCTTACGAATTTCCTCTTGAATGTTCATCTGGATGACCTGTGGGTATGAAGAAAGTACTTTCTAGTTACTGACAACATGTCTTTGATTAGGAAGACACAACGATACGATCATCCAATAAATTCCAACACAATATTAAAGCAAACTCGAACAGGGGCAAAAATATCAGAATTTAATTTTTTTCGAAAAGGTCACACGTAAAAAATGGAAGATGAATTCTTCTAAGTTCTTGCAGTTAAAAAATGATTCAAAAGTTAAAAATAGTCAAGCCTGCTTTGAATTTATTCAGTGTGAAATTGAAGGCAAGAAAATAACTATTTAATATCATATATCAGAGACTTCTAAAGCATCAAGGTATACTGATTATCATCAAGGCAAAACAATCTTTCTTGTGGAAAAAAATTTTCCATATGCTAATTGTAAGTGAATAAGAAATAGACCTTCAATGCAAATAATGTCCCAACCCACTTATGGCGAACAAGCTGCACTACACCTCCGCTTCCTTTTCCAATGACTTTGATTGTCTCCAAGTCTTCTAATGAAAATTCAAAATCAAGTTCCTTGCTATCAGAAGGCTGTCAAAAATCCAATGAATAAGTATAACAGGCAAAACAATGAAAAGACACGAGCATCAAACATTTTGAAAGAAATGAAATCATTAAAGAGATCAGTAAATATATTTGGTAAATAGATCCGACTAATTGATCCAAATTAAAGTTTCCGCAACGCTAGAAATTGAACTTTAGACCTAGCTTAATCAACTAATCCACTCAATGTAACCAGTAAATTATACTTTGTTGAACTGAATTGAGCTCAGAATGATTTAATATATGAAAACTAAGACTTACTCGACTTTCCTTTTCTTCAGATATAAGCCTAAGGCCTTTCTGATTCAGCAGCAAATCTCCATCGTGAAACGTACCGCTGGCTGTTCTGAGAATTTAACGAAATTTCATTCAAATTTCAGCAAAATAGCTTATCAAATCAAAGAGGAAAAATCAACATCGACGAAAAAATAGAAACAGGAATAGAAAACTTACAAGAACGAATCGATAGGGGTTTCTTGAGCAGGAACGGATAGCTTGAGTTGCTGCAATGGCTTCTTCCATTTCATCTTTAATCTTTGTATTGATGTTATGCAGGAATTCTAGGGTTTTGAACTTGTTTCAAACAGTGGTAGAGATTATCAACAAAGATGATGCAGCAGCGTTTTTTTTATCAAATAAAAGGTTACAATTCAAACACTGAAAATCGCGCTTTAAAATTTGAAGTTAATCAGACTTAATCGTGGGCCAGGTACGATTCGGGCTTCATGGGCCTTGATTAGCAAACACGAAGCCCGGTGGGCTGGACTCCTTCTAGCCCCAGTCAAAATCACATTTTTCTGTTTTCCAATTGAAGTGTTGTATTTACAAAAAAATAATTGCAAGAGGGAAACAGACATGCGATGAATGGAACGACTACTTGGTGTATTAACTGAAATTTTTGTTTGTGTAGGCTATATGATAGTGGCTTGTATATGACGACCCTGTAAGCTTGATTCTATCCAGGATTCTAGTTTGCAGGTTGATAATCTGACCAAATTTGATGGTATGGTTAATGTTAGATGCAAATTTTACAGGACCAACAAAATACTAACCCCATAACAATGACTTCTCCATCGTCGTCTAGGCGGAATGAAATTTTCTGCTTTTGTATCCTGTTTTACACTGCGGTTCTACACATAAGTAGTACCGGCCCTGGGAGTAGCAAACCCTGGAAGAGGCATTTTTCATTTTTAATGTAAAAAGAAAAATAAATTTTAGTAAACTATTTTTGTTGAATGTATTGTAATTTCTTTTGAAATGGAGCCTAAATTAAATAGTAGAGTAGCATACATTAAAATTTTAATTGCTTTTTTTAGCTCGTTTAGCCTTTTAGTTATATTTTCTTCGTAAATAATTGAGTATAGTTTATTATTGTTTTAATATGGTACTCAACTATTTATTACTTTTTTATGTTACTCAATTTTTTTTATTGAAGGATCGCAATATATTAGTTCATATACTGTTTTACCTCAAGCCATGAAATTGTCAGACCGGCCTGCGTGATTGATATTTTTTGGGTATGGAGATGTATCTATACGTGATTTCGCTGTAGATTAGACGAGCAAGAATGTTTAAGCATTGAAATAATGTAGAGATGACTGCCAAATACTAGTCTTGTATGATATTCTAGAAGATACTGTGAGATGGAATGCAAAACAAACCCATTTGTCATAATATATCTTTGATTGGGAGTAATTTTCTTATGTTTTTCTATTTATTTTTTCTAAGCTGTTCTATTTCTCTTATGTTTTTCTATTTATTTTTTCTGAGCTGTTGTATTTCGCTACGTTCTGTTCTAATTACATTTTAGTTCACTTCGTTCCAAAAATAGAGCCTAAAGTCGATGAACCGGACTAGACATTCTTGTGCATAGAAGTACTAACTGTCCTTGATTTACAAGTGAAAAGCTGAAATTTGATCTTTTAACAAGTGCCACAACTAAAAAAATTCAACCACGTTTTGAGAACATCCTTTCTCCGTTAGGTTCACATCTTCCTAAAAACAGCCAATCCTATAGAAGAGCATAATTTATTAGGGAATTTTTGGATTGTGCTTCCAAACCCAAAAGTTATAATCATGTAAAACGCTTGTGAGAAAAACAACCGGCTCTTTCAATCCAGTTCAAGTCTTCTCAAGAAGTAACAAGAATTACACAAACTACTCTAATAAAGGCTTAATGCATATCTAGCTACCTGAACTTATCCCAAAAAGTCCGTTGCCCCCTTAAACTTTCAAAGTGACCCCGTAGCTCTCTCAACTTTCAAAAAGTGTTCCACTATACTCCCTAAACATGTCATTTTTCTTTTTTTCCCTCCAATCAAAATATATGGCATCTAGGGAACAAGATGGAGCACTTTTTGAAAATTAAGGAAGCTACAGGGTCACTATGAAAGTTCAGGGGCAAATGGGTTTTTGTGGACAAGTTCAGGTAGCTATATGCGCATTAGGCCTTAAACAAATGATTTTCAATCAAAATATCATATCATCAGATAAAATACCACCATTGTTAACAAGGTAATTCACTCAACAATCATCAGATATCAGAATCAAAGTAGTACAATAACAGACCCATCATAGCCATTCATTCAACAAGCACCGACTCTTTCTTTCCCCACACATGCTTAAATATCTCATAAAACTATTTATTGTTTTACTAAACATTTAGCCATTCCAGTATCTGGTAGACAAATGCAAGCTCTGTGTAGAATCCAAGAAAATTTCAAGAAATAATAAACCAAGGGCATTTAAAGTGATTACAGACCCTGCTCAATGAGGTAATCACCCAACCTTTCGACGATCATGTTGCACTGCCCTGGAGTCATTGGCTCATCATAGATGCCAATGATTAAGGCCAGATTGGTCTTCTTCACCGTAACACCACCAGGTCCCTGAAATTCAAAGTAACATTGGTTTACACAATAAGAAAATTAAAACTGCAAAGTACTCATTAGACATTCCAAATGTGAATGCTTTAAATTCAAATTATAAAAGCAAACACGTTATAAATGGATAGATCATAAACGTAATTCCGATCCTTCAGATGTATCCTATCCCAAGTTTACCATCAATGACCTAATGGGTTAAATATCAATTGGGAGAGATTCGCCACCCTTGCAATTCTTTCCAGCTCGAATCTGGATTAGGCAGCTGGTTCGAATTTTGGATTCTCTAAGGGTGTGTCTGGAAACCCCAAAATTTGAAGGAATTCAATTGAATTCATTTCATTTTTTACAGAAAAGTTGAAACTTAGGTGTGTAAAATAAATTGAAATAAATTGAATTCCATTAGATTTTGGGTTTCCAAACACTCCTTAAAGTTCAAAGTTGGCATAGTAAAGGAGAAACAATTTCAACCATTGATTAAATACAAGTGGTTGTAATTGTTTTAATCTACTAAAAAAAAATTATCGAGCTGGTTCTCACACAAGAAAGATACCGAGTTGATATGGCGGCGGAATATGTGATTTAAAATGTGAAAGATTTTAGTAATTACCATATCAGAGGATTATATATAGATATCCTTTCACTAAACAAGTTATTTGCCATTTTAAGTAATGTTAAATGCAAATAAAGGCATATCAGTAATTGAAAATACAAATACCTTCTTTCCTCGGATGACAGCTCCAGGCTCGCCTTGAATCACCATGTATTTTGTGCCACCAAGATACAACCCGGTAGGAGCAAGTGTGCCAGGTTCATTAAAATCATTCATGATGCCAGTGATTTCTTCAGGCTTGAACTAAAGCAAAAATCAAATCAAGAAAATAAGTCATCAAGAAAGACCTAAATCAATAACAAGCAAATAAGTAATAAGAGATCTCCTGATCTGCAACATCCATAACAAGCCAATTTAGGGATTTGAGTTTCAATTCCTTCATGTTACAACAAGCAGATCACAAAATTCGAGAGCTAAAGTCTCACATATTCACGGAACTTAAAATTAGACGCAATTGCAGTTTAAATATACATGGAAGACATAGAGAAGAACACCATTTCAAGCGTAAAAGAAGCTAACCATGAGATCGAAAACGAACATATCCATCTCAACTCATCTAGAGTATACAGATCAGAACACAATCCATCATAGACAACTCGATCCTAAATTATTCCCGCATGCGTTAACTAACAGTGATCCAATCGATAAATCAAGTCAACACAAAACCTCAAACAAATCAAGATCAAACAAAAACCAGAAACCACCGGAGTTGACCGAGATCAAACAGTTTCAAACCAAATTCAACCAGTCAATCCACTCAAAAAAACCACGGAAAACACACAAAACAAACAAATCGAAATCGAAAAAACACAAATCCAAACGCGGCGAGATCAAATCTAAACCAGAAACAGCAAATCAAATCCAAAAAAACCGAAAAAAGCAGCAGAATCACAAAACAGAGTCCAGACCTGCGGGAAGTTGGCGCTCTGAGCCCAAACGCTGCCGTCTTGGCCGATGATAGCGGCGGCGGAGAGATGATTTCCCTCGATTTCGCACATGAGATGTTCATCGACGTAGGTTTGCCACGACATCTTGTTCTAGCTGTGAAGAAGCGCAACGAAGGAAGCTTATGGGAGTTGTTAGCTGCTCTGGTTATGGGAGAGAGAGAGGGTGAGAGAGAAGGTTTTTTTCTGTAGAGAGAGGGGGGAATTGTTCTTTGTTAATTTCTTATCTGAGAAGACAGGAAGGAAATGATATTAGCGTTATAAGGACGAGACGTGGTCCCCGCCACCTATATCTTCTCCCTGTAATTATTTCCCTGTATGGGATCTTATGCGCGAGTTTGGGTGAAACTTTAGGTGAAAATTAAATTTATTTTTGACCGAACAACATATGTCATCAAAGCAGTTCGAGATAATTACAGGAATTTAATAATTTTTTTTTTTATCGTTCACTAAACTAGCCGCTTTAATAAATAAATGTACAGATTGATATGTGGTACGATAAAAATAAATTAATAAAAAATATTTAAAATATTTAATAAAGTCTACACAATATTTAAAAATAAAATCAGTAGAAGTAAATAAAGTATGATTGTTTAAAGCATATAATATATTACAGTTTCAGTCTTTATGATGTTATCAAAGTTGTTAATTTGTCATTTTTTAGCTAACTTAGGTGTACCCATCGCCCTAGCTACAAAAACATTTCCTCCTCCTTACATTAGAACCGTACGGGCCGCACGAACATAACCATTCGAATTGCGAACAATGCATCAATGGCCTAGTCTATCTTTCGAGTCAAATACAATAACAACGACGTTGCAGTTTAAATCTCGCTAAATTTATTTGTACAAATGGTTGAGATAATTGTGGATTTTTGTAGAGGTTGGATATTAAACATCAGTACATTATGTGGTTTACTAATTGAACTACAACTAAATGATAGAAAAATTATAAGTAATGTTAACTAATTATAAGTGCAAATAATTTGCCTTCAATAATTTTAAGCCAAGAAAAATATCAAAAAATAAATATGCAAATAAACACCATATTTGATTTTTATTAATTTCTACATAAATACAAATTCCAATTTTTTTTGTTTTTTTATCAAACCAAATTTCTTATTTTTCATTCCTACCTAATTTAACAAAAAAGATTGTGTTAAAAATATAGTGAGTTTTTTTGTTGTTGTTTATATGTACTATACAATTTTAGGGAATAAAATCTGATTTCCGAAATTGTTATACCTTATATGTCCCTACATTCCCTACACATATTATGACTAATAGAAGCACTTAATAAAATATATCCCCTTATATGGTATGATATTCTCTACTTTGGATTAAAATTTTCATAATTTTTTTCTTGTATTTTACCTTAAAAGACCATATGTCAATAGAGATATTATCCAATTGTAAGTCATAGACTCACAACCATTTTAGCTAATATAAAATATTTCTTTGAGCAACAATATGTTCAAATTATTTTAAGTTTTCTATCTATCAAATGCTATTACAACTATAACCGATAGAAATTTATAAAAAATATTTAGTATAAATAACTTTATATATAGCAAGCATTTATTTCCTAAAATATTTTCTACCAGAAATATGAGTTATATGTACCAGCTAGATAAAAAATAAAATGAAAATCATTCTTTACATTTATTTATATGAAATCTCGTTTTATCTAAAAATTATTGTGAAGAGGGAAAATAGGTCCACGAATCGAAAGGAAAAAAATATGATTGAGAGCTTAGGAAATGATTAAAGAAGATTAGGCATATTATTTTGATGGTGACAATACATCAAAATTTCAAATGTCTTTATCTCTTTCCACTTTATTTTCATACATTATTTTTTTATAATTAACTCATTTTATCACTTGTCATTTTAAATTATCAAAGTTTTAATCTCTTAAAATTACCATATTGACTTTATTATATATTTGGTATGGTGAATGCAGTATTGTATGTCATTAAAGTCAATAAAATACATTAGATACTTTTAAATCAAAAGTTTTATGATTTTATCAAAATTCAGTGCGACAGTTTGAAAGTTTTCCGTGGCAACTAACGGGTTAGACATAGCTCGGAACAACAAATGCTCGTTTTATATGAATTATATTTAAATCCGAATCCAATATATGGTAGATAATTGCCTTTTTTTCTTGATAACTCTACACCTATATTTTCCTTTTCTTCCTAATACATTTACAGTTTGTTTTGTAGGCAAAATATGTTATACCTTTCTATCTGAACTTTCAAGTACTTTTATTTCTAACAAATTACATTATTGAACATATTTCAGACAAAATACATCACAAATCTACAACAATAAGAAGTCGAATTTTCATAATAAATATAGAGGGTTTTCACTCAAACATCCAAAACAACAAATCCTTCCCTCATTTCAAAACGTACTATAATTTATTTAAGAATATAAAAAGAACAACAAATATTGCAAAAAAAAAATAAAACACCTCCAATCTTAAGACACCGAATTTCTTATTAAGCCCTATTTAGTATTGTCGTCACAGCTATTATTACAAAAAGTTTTACTTACAAATTTTTAATAGAACAATATATTTTGACATTAGATAAAAATTTTAACTCTTAATAATATTAGTTATTAAAAACTGTTTACTTTAAAACTTTTTAGAACAACGACTCTATAATTTTGATTTTCTTGGGGGGAAGAAATTCAGAAAAATCTAGATATTATAGGTTTATTTTATTTAAATGAAAAAGGCAAAAAATCAGATTAAAGTTGTGGCAATATTTAATTTAAATTTTAATGAATGAATTAAATTTTAATTTAATTTAGGAGTTGGCAACTTTCACAAATGTCCAATATAAAAAGGAATCTGGTCAGATTATGGCGTATAATATATAATCAATCATTCTCCATTGGTGGTGCTGTTGCTTTGCCTTCTCATTTTCAAGATGCTAACTCAGCACCCATATATAACTTATCTTCTACCTAATTTAGATCACTTTAATTCATTCATTTTAATTTAATATTATTTAATTTGATTATATTTAATTATATATAGTTATAAATTTACAATAAAATAAATTTAGTTTGGTTCAATTCATCTCACGTAAGTTTAATTCAGTCCTATTCAACCAACTTCAATTTAATTCAGTTTAGCTTTCAAATGACGCGCGATCATGCATGTTCCCAGCTTGTTAGAGGTTTATGGGCGAGATAAAAAATAAAGGCCCTTTTTACAAGGAGCTCCAACGTACTAATAAACCTTCAATTTGAACATTATAACAAAATGTTAATATTTTAAAGAAGTTATAGCTTGAACTTACAAATTTAATCAAATTTTTTTAAAAAAATATCATTTTTTCTCAATTCAATTAATATTTACATTTTAATTACAAATTATAATAGCTAACAACTTTTATTTTAAAACACTTTCTACTTGAATCCAAGCCAATTACCCCTATTGTCCTTCCTCGAGAATGGCCCTGCGTGTAATATGGATGTTAATGTAAATTTTATCATGTGTACTATCTATATCAGTTGAGATTTTAATCGGTATACGTGACACAAGAAATGTATTGTCCATATCAAAAATCTGCTTCCCAGTATAAATTCCCATAATATTCTATATTCTCTTTTAAAAAAAAGAAATTAATTGATTTTCAATGGCCAGTTGGCTACGGAATTCGCTACTACAGCCACCATTATAGAATGTGTAAGGTTCAAAACTTGAGCATCATCTTAATTTTTTTTAAAAAATTAATTAGATGAGGGAGTCGAACAATTCAAAGGCAAGTAATATTCTAAAAAAATGTGAATGCTAGTGCTGGTTTCAAATGGATTAAGCAGGATAGAAATGCTTATTCTGTATAGGCAAGGGAGTGGTATGAAATCAGGTAATCGGGTCTATTCCAGCCACCGAAAATTAAAAAATTGTTTATATATTTGATCCAGTGATCCATCCCACCGACAAAGAGGAGAGAGAAAGAACAATGACAATGCAAGAGCGACTCGCCCCTTTTAGCACCTTGACACTGGTCATAAGTGCTTGTTAAGAAATCGGTTAAATCGGTTAAATACTCTGGTATTGCCATCTCAAGGTCTAGAAGTACTTCAGTCACATTGTGAGATTTAGCCACATTTTTTATTCTTTGTTTGGGTGGTGATTTTGCATGGTTCATTAATTGTTTTTGGTAATATCTATAAGAATCTTTATTAATATAATTTTGTTCGGGATCTTGTTATAATTAAGGCTCTTTATTCCTTTCAATAAATGTATTTAGTGGAATTTAAAATTTATTCTCTTCCAATTTGCCCAACTTATATTACCAACTGAGCTACACCATATTAATTTTGTATGATTTATTGATAGTAAAGTACGTCTGTATTTTTTTTTGTAATTTTTGTTTCGATAAATTTATGAACGAATCCATAATATTTTTTATCCTGGGTCCAAATCTTATTACATAAATAAATTTAAATTTTTAAATATACGTAAATAAATATTCATTTCAATAATATTAGACAAAAACTTCATTCATGGCTTTCACTTGCAAGTTACCGTGTTCTGAAAATAATACATAAATTGATAAATTTTTTTTAAAAACAATTTGCCTCATATGAGCTTATAATAATAACAAAGCAAAACTTTATCCTACCTCACCTGAGTGTGAACTCAAACCTATAATTATTAGGATCACAACTTCAAAAATTAACCATTAAACCAAGCCTTTATTAGACTATTATCCTGCTTAATCCATATGAAACCAGCAACATAGCATGCACATTTTCTAGAATATTACTTGCCTTTGAATTGTTGGACTCCCTCATCTAATTAAATTTATTTAAAAATTAGGATGATGCTCAAGTTTTGAAAATGGTGGCTGTAGTAGGGATTTCCGTAGCCATAATTATTATAGTAGAAATGGATGTAGTTGCGGTTTTTGTAAGAATTATTAAAACAAAATGGCCTCACACACACAGGAATTTTTTAAGTTAGTTTTAACTGTCTTTGACTGTATTGAATTTTTAAATATCACACTTAATTTTTTTTAAAGTTCATAAAATTGATACAATTTATTCTTCTCAATGTCATGTGTTAGCTTCTGATTGGAGAGAAAAAATTTAGAAAATTTTAATCTTTGAAAAGTCATACCAATCAAAAACTGTCACATGACATTGAGGGGGCAAACTGTGTCAGTTTTACCAACTTTAGGGATAAGTGTCACACTTAAAAATTTGGGGTGACAAAAAACGATTAGAGCCAATTTCAAGGGTATGTATTCAGCCTAAAAAAACTAAATTTTTAGACTTGTGAAAAGTGAGAAATTAGAAAAAAAAAAGTTAATCATTATTAAAGCTCTGATCTTAGAGGTTGAATTTTAAAATTATAATCCTAAAAATTATAGTTTAGAGATTACATAAGAGCAGAATGTAACGAGGTGTTTTTCATTATTATTATTATTATTATAAGCGTTTTTTCACAAAAATTATCATAACATAAAGAAAAAGAAATTTATTTATCATTGAATATCTCATGGTTAATAAACGATTCACTGTCACTTTCCAGACTTCCATTGTATAAGTCAAAATATTCATTAGAAAATGAGGTCTAGTCACTTGTATTTATGGTGTCCAATTAACTAAATATAATTATTGATAAAAAACTAAATATAAATAATATAATATTGTTAGCTAGGAATTAGTGGGATCCATGGACCTAACTACTCATAACTTGTAAGGTAGTTTAAAATTTTAGTTTAATTCGATATCAGATTCACGATTCTAATTTTATGGTTTTATGAAAGAATCGTACCACAAAAAAAAATATAGATTCAAATAAGAGATTTGGAGCTGAAACCAGACCATTTAAAAACTGGAAACCAAACAAGGATTTGGTATCGGTCTATCAATGAGAACTCCTGAAACAAAAGTAAAACTGACACTAGAAACCTATACTAACTCTTATGAGTGTAATAACGCTATATATGCATTTGCTGTGGGTTCGAGACTGGCTATACGACAAATTCTTTTTCTATTTATTTGTTTTATAAATTCATTAATGCTGAAAATAATCAAGGAAATATAGAAGGAAAATAAATCAGCATAAATTCACAATAGTCCAAAATTTTATAAAGGTGATGCAACTCAAAAAACAAATCAATTTAGTTCTCACATGGTTATTTGTCTGCAACATCTTCAATGCAACACCAATTCAAGTCTTTACATAGAAGACATTGCAAACTAGGAATTAACCGGATCAAATACAAAAAAAGAAACACAAATAAAACATTCAGCTCAGAAAAGATATATATATGATGATAAATTTCGGATAGACAACCGACTAGGCCTACAGAGCCTAAGTCTACAGATTCTGCTCGACGAGGTAATCCCCCAGCCTCTCAACAACCATGTTGCACTGTCCTGGAGTCACCGGTTCCTCGTAGATACCAAACACGAGTGCTTGACCTGTCTTCTTTATGGTTATCCCTCCCGATCCCTGTCAATATAAACAAGCATATCATCCAATCTTCTATTCCAGTGCCGATTCGGTCCATAATGAACATAGGTATCAATTCAGTTTGCTACTTGTACATTTTAGCTATGTTATTCTAAACCGCACATATAAATTGCTAAAACGAACTTGTATTGGTAAACCATAACGAATCAAACCCATAGCTACGATATATATGATTTCGTTGCATCGAACAGGCCCGACCTTATAACTAAAGCCAGTGAAGTAAAGGCTTTGGGCCCCAAATTATTCGTTTTTATTTTTTATATATACATATGGGATATTATCTTCTTATAATCCTCAAACATTTCATTCCTATTTCAAATTTTGCTTCGTTTGTTTTCCTCTTTTTTTTTTTTAAAAAAAAAATCAGCCGTTGATAACCTTTTTTAAAAAATAATTAGACTAATTAAGCATTAAATGACGACTAATTAAGCATTGAAACGTTGCTTTCCTTTTCTAAAAAGAATCAGACTAATTAAGCATTAAATGATCCAAAAATGAATTTATTTTAGGTGTTGATTTTTATAATTTTTTTCCTAATTATTTTGTTTTTTGCAATTTTTAAGCCTACGTGTATGGTTAGATTGACTTATACACTATTTTTTTCCCGCATACAAACCTAACAAGTTATAGACTAAAAACAAAGCATTTTGAGCTTTAATTTTGTTTTGCCATTTATTTCATTACTTTTGATAATGCTCTTCAATTTTTCTGTGATAGTCTTCCATTATATTCTGTCTTTTATTTATTTATTTGTTCTTTCATTCTAGTTTTCATAATATCTAGAAAATATGAATCATGATAGTAAAAGGAAGAAAATACTAGAAAAGATTAATGCACATGTCCTTTTCGCTTAGTCCTTTACGCTTAGGGCCCCAAATTTTATAAGGCCGGCTCTGGCATCGAACGTAACGGTTTGGAAAACGTATCGAAACAACATACAATTGAGAATTAACAAGATAATTCGATGAGAATTGAGAGTTTCGAAAAATGCACCTTCTTTCCGCGGATAACAGCACCGGGCTCTCCTTGGATAACCATATATTTTGTGCCCCCAAGGTGTAGACCTGTAGGGGCAAGATGCCCTGGTTCATCAAAATCTTTCATTATGTCACTTACCTCTGTAGGCTTGAGCTGCAATCCAACAATACAATCATCAGCATTGAACATACTCGCAAACCAACGAAAGGAGAAGATCATTACCAAATCCTTGGATAATAGAACAAATGCGAATATACCAACACGATTTACGATCCCAGAATTCCAATTCCCGCATTGTTTTGTTTAACAAATTAAGTATTAATCAACATACAAGCATATATCATCGCTATTAAATGAATTGCAGGAATTATTACACATAAAACGAGATCAAGGAAATAAAATAGAACCGAATCCTTGGATAATAGAACAAATGTGAATACCAATACGATTTACGATCACAGCATTCAAATTCCCGCATATTTTTGTTCAACAAATTGTCAATCAACACACAAGCATATATCACCGCTATTAAATGAATTGCAGGAATTGTTACACATAAATCGAGATCAAGCAAATAACAGAACCGAAGTAAGAAATCATAGCAAAATCGAGTTAAAGCAAGACGAAAACTCGAACAACTCAACGGTGAAATGAAAATGAAGTCGACGAACTGAGAACGATTGAAGTTAATTGTAATCCTTGAATAAGATCAAAGCATTGCAGCAGTTCCAGTGTTAGAAGATTTAAAACAATTCAAAATCACATATCATCACATAATGAAGGCACTGATTTGATAAATAACACAAACTCAAAGGAAAATTGAAAGACAGATTGATAGAACGGGAATGAAAATCGAGTCAAAGCAAGACGAAAACCATAACAACTCCTCGGTGAAATGAAAATGCAAGCGATCCTTGAATAAGATCATCGCATTGCAGCAATTCCGGTGTTCCACGAAATTAAAAGAAAAATTCAAAATCACGAATCCATCAATATGCAATATCAATAATAAACGCAATGATTTGATGAATAACACAAATTAAAATCGAATTACAGAGGGATAGATGAGACCTGAGGGAAAGAGGAGCTCTGAGCCCAGATGCTGCCGTCATGGCCAACAATGGCGGAGGCGGAGAGATGGTGACCGGTGCCATCAATGTCGCACATCAAGTGATCATCGACATAAGTCTGCCACGACATAGTTGGCGAGCTTCGGTGGAAATACAGATAGCTAGCTAGTGTTAATTTGTATTGTGAAGAAGAAGAATAAAGGGTGGAATATTTGGTATGGGGGAAGTGGGGTTGGGTTATTTGTTGAGATAAATAAATTAAGGGCGTTGATTGCGGACAAGGAGCAGATCATGTGGCTCTCATTCATTATATTTTAACCCTTCCCTTTCCGTTTATTTCTCTTTCTCTCTTTGACCGATTACTTTCTTTTGTACCTCGAAATTTACTGCGGCTCTTTTTACCTATTTACGTATCTTCCCCTTGTTTCATATATTTATTTCTATATTGAAATCAAATTTATTAAAGCTCTCTATTTGTTGCCATAAATAAAATCACTTATCTCTTCCTCTTTTTACCTATTTACCAGTTCATTTTCATTTTACTACGGCTTAATACATCATTTGCCACCTATGACACGAAAAAGTTAGATATCAAACTAAATTTTTAAAAGTTTCAACTTACCCCATGAACTTAGCAAAAGTGAACCGGTTTGCCCCATGAGCTTGACGAAGGTGTACTAGTGTGCCCCTTAAATGCCATATGTCAGCTTCTGATTGGTTTGACTTTTTTAAGATGTCATTTTTCTGATTTCTTTTATCTCCAATCGAAAGATGACACGTGACAATGATTGAACAAGCTGATGCACTTTTGCTAAGTTCAATTTTTGCCAATTTCAAGAGATAAGTTCAAACTTTTAAAAGTTCAAAGTAACATCTAATTTTTCATGTCAAATTCGGGGTATATAGCATCATATACGAATCTAGTGACATACATATAGCTTCTAGGTTCAAAGTTCGAATCACCTCCCTTGAAAAAAAAAAATGAAAACTAGCTGCTTAGTTATAATCATATTATCTCAAAATAGATAGAGTAATAATGAAAATGCAAACCATAACAAAAGATCTACAACTTGCTATTGAAATGAAATGGAAGGAAGAAAGGAAAAAGAAAATAATAATCTCATCAGGAATCAAATCAACTTTTAATAATTCTGTATTATACAATTAAAAGAATCTAGACGATACAAAAATAGAACAGTTGCAATATACAGGGCCAGATCAATCAGCGAGTCGATATGATCTCCCAGTGAAAGCCGCTCCTGTACTTCTTTCAGGTTGGGGCTGCGCACTTCTGCTTGCTGGGGCAGGTGCTCCTATTCTATACCTGGCCACAATTTTATGTCTAATACCGTCAAGGAAACGATCATATATACCAAGTTGAATCAATTAGCTCAATGTAAAACTTATGGCTAAATGCATCACCACGACTCGTCTCATTTCGCCTATTGCCCCTGTTTTTTGAAAAAGTCTCTGTAGCCCCCATAACTTTCAAAACGTGCCCAGTTTGCCCTAGAATGCCACCAGTCAGCTTCTCAAAGATGTCATCTTCTTGATCTTTCTCTCTCCAACCATAAGGTGACATGTGGTGGTATTCAGGGGCAAACTGATGCACTAATTGAAAGTTGGACCCTCACATAATTCAGGGGTTTGGAGGCGAAGTGTGACAAGTTGAGGGAAAGATGCTATGTCAACGAGTAAACGAAAATTGGACAGAAATTATATCCATGAGAAGTGAATATTAGTTGCAGGATACACCCATCTTGGAGTTTTCAGCAAGGTCTTTCCAGTTGCGAGAGGATGCAACACAGTTAAAAAGTAATAGAGATGTCCTGCTAGGATTCCAAGCAAATCCGGCATTATAGGTGAACCGAAAATCACATCTAAAACAAGCATTGCCCATGGTAGATAGAAAGCCTGGGACCAAAATCATTGGAATAAATTCGTTTTAGCTATGGAAACTAAATCCGGAATTTTAGGGTGCAAAGAGGAAGAGTTAAACATCGAGAATACCTTAAGCGTCACAAGCCCATATATGTTGATCTGGGCGTTTGGGAATTCTCTGCTCCACACATAGAGAAGCATGAAAACGAGGGATACAGCCAAGAATGGTGTCCAAAATATGGGAATGGCAGCCAATAACTAAAAGGGATAACAAAAAAGACATTTTAGCTCATTTCAAATACCCCTTGAACTTGGAAAAAATGCACCGGTTTGCCCCCCCTTGAACGCCATATATCAGCTTTTGATTGGTTTGACTTTTCAAAGATGTCATTTTACTGATTTTTCTCTCTCCAACCAGAAGCTGACACGTGGCATCCAAGGTAAGGAGGTGCACGTTAAACAAGTTTGGAGGTAATTAGGAACGATTGAAAGTTCAAGGGGCGTTTAAAGCAGGGGCCTCTAAAGTATTAGCCTTTAAAATATCAAGGAAAAATACATCATTTGACTTGAAACAAAAGTCAGATGTCTCCCTAAACTTTCAAAAGTTCTAACTAGCCCCCTGAACTTGGCAAAAGTGCACCAGTTTACCCCCTCATTGCCACGTGTCAGCTTTTCATAGGAGAAAGAAAAATTAAAAAAATGACATCTTTGAAAAGTCAAACCAACCAAAAGATGACACGTGGCACCGAGGGAGGGGCAAACTGGTGCACTTTTGCCAAGTTTAGGGGCTAGTTGGAAATTTTGAAAGTTCAGGGGGACATCTGACTTTTTGTGTCAAGTTTAAGGGGGATGTTGGTGCATTTGGCCAAATATCAATAATGTACACAACTACATACCAACATGGTAAAGGCGCCAAAAATCATCATCCACAAGAAATCAGCAGTGCGCCTATTAAAAGGTCCCTGCTCCAGTTGAACACCATATCTGGCTCTGTACACAATTACGAAAGTTAAACTAGTAGGAATAGATACTTGGAATGGGGTTTAAAAAAAATCATTTTATTTACTTAATAAATCATAAGACTAATATAGGAGAAAGCTGAAAATTACGATCACATTATATCCACACAGCAAAAACTCACATCATCAAGAGACGAATTCCGAAATTGATCGAAAATTTCCCCAGGAAAAAGAAGTTTGTAAAAAGCCTCCATACCTGTAAAGTAATATAACTATACAGTAATATAATGGTTGTAAAGAGTGCCTTAAGTATGAAGAAAAAGTCAAGAACTTTAAATCAAAAACTGTATTAGAATGCAATTGTGTTTCAATTTGAGTTTATATGAGCACACAGTTACTAAGGCCCTGTTCTCTTTCAGTTCAGTCCATTGCAGTTCAACTATGCGTAGTTATAAATTTACACTAAAAAAAGTTCATTTCAACTCAGTTCAGTTCAGTTCAGCCAACTTCGGTTTACAAAAGTTGAAAGGAACAGAGCCTAAGTTCAATTAGTTAAACTCATTGGGTTTTCAAACATTAAATCCATCTTTAATTTGCAATCTAGTATGCTCTAGTGGTCATCATGTTTTATTCCTTTATAAACTAAATATCTTACCTGTAAGAAAAGAATAACAAATAGCCGATGCAACTACGGTAACCAAGATTCACTGATTAACATTTGTACTCACAAAATATCAATCACTAAAATCGAAAAAAGTTAACATAATTATATTAAAATAGTAAAATAATGCCAAAAATAAAATTATTTGAAAAACTGAAACAGATATACTACAACATACAATAGCCAAAAGACAATTGAAATTATACCTGAAAACGATAAAATACAAGTTCATATATCAGTGCGAAATGTACAGCATCAAGTATTCCAAGCTGATAAACCACCGTGGAAATTAGGCACAAAGTCCCATATGCTTTGCTTATAGGTGGAAGGGATTTGTAATATCTGAAACAAACAGATTGCAACACATAAGCACAAATCAAAGATTATCATAAGAAAAAACAAGCCTCTATTCAAACATCACAGAATCAGTTATGCACTTTGCAATTTACTGTTTGACTACAGCAACCCACAAAGAGAGAATTTAAAGATTTTGTTACAATTGAAATGATCACAAATCTTCTTCCTGATCCTGTAATGTCAGAGTATTACATTTGTAATTTAAATAACAGGTCAATCATTTTAATGCTCAGCCCAATTCCCGCAGTGGATTAACATAATCTGAAATTGAAAGACCGAAAAATTGGTGAAGCTACTCCTTCATACTTTCAAAGCCAACTATCTAACCAAGCATTTCCAATGTTAAACACTTAATTAGGTTTCCCCAATACAAGATTATCATTTTCACCATCGTATTGACTGTGATTCTCTCCAATTCATATCATAATAGTTCTAAATTTGTAATCACAGTTGCATCTCATTTGAGATTTCAATTGTCAAACTCAACTGCAAGGGTGAAAATTCCGAAAATTGACTAACGAAAGCAGTATAAATTAAACATGTTTTGGACTAATTTCAGCAGAATTCAAATAATTCATACCAGAGAAACAATAAAACAGATCAAATTAGGGTACGAATTGATAGAAAAATATAAAAAGAAGGGAGAAAGATGAACTAACTCGCCAGGTGAAGACATTGGGAATGCAGAATATTCAGTTGCAAACAAATGAAATTGATAGTTTACGAAATTCACACACTGTTTGAAATCGAATATTCTGGAAACAGGAACAATGACAATTAGAGATCGGCTCGGCGTCGACTCGAAGGATCGATCTTGCTTAGTTTTTTCTTAATCGTCAAATGGGCTGTGATTTTGAATCTGATTTGGGCCATAGAGTTTAAATGGGCAAGTATATAGCCCAACAAAGGCTTCTTGAGTAAGTATATGAGAAAGTTAGAATGGAAATAAAATTGGGAAAAGCACCTAAGTGCACCAACTTATACAAAATAATTATCAAAATAATTCAAAAAAATGCGCATCATCAATCTAGATTTTTCAAAACCTAATTAACTAAAATATGCTCTATATATAAATAAGGAATTGTCTTCTCTGGATTCTCCTTCCTTGCTCTCATTGCATCTCTGTTCTCTTGCTCTCCCTCTCCAACTCGATCGCAGCCCTTCCAAATCAAAATTTTATCTTGTTTTCTCCCTAATAGAGATTGTAGTTCTTCGATTTTGCGTTTTCTCATCCTGAATCCTTTATTTATTATCAATTTCCATCTATAATCTGTCTCCTTCGCAAACAATCAAAAGCTGTCCATCAATGTTTAGAAGGTAATTCTTTAGTTATTTTATGGATCTAAAGTGATTTATGTTTGTTTGTTTGAATTTGTTGCGCATCTAATACAAAACTAATATAATTCTGTTATACATCTACAAGAGTGCTTATGAATGTCTGATCAAAGTGTTTGGAGAATATATATTAGATTTATAATAGTATTGTATTATATAACACTATCATAAAAGAGTTTGACATAATCAGTAAGTAAGTAAGTCTTCATCTAATACAAAACTACTATATATTTGTTATAAATGTAATATAAATGTATTATGTATCTATTATAAACCTAATATAAGTATAATAGAACTAATTAATGAATTCAAATGATCCATTTATGTCTTCCACGGGTTATAGAGGGAAAGAAAAACTATGTTACATGAGGTTTCTTAGGAATTTGGATTCTAGTATTGAATAAGAAGTCATAATATGAGGGAACTGATCTTAAATTTCTAGCTAGTAAAAGAAAAGAAAGATTGGAAGAGTTGGAAGTTGAGAAAGATTTGCACTAGTTCGCTCCAAAATTTACAGCAGCTTACAAGGTGAATTTGAAGAAAATGCATAATAAACTTTGCGAAGAATAAGAGAACCTACTGTTAGGAGACATCTGAAACTTGCCTTCGTGTTGTTGCTGTTGGTTGTTTGTAGAGATAATGCCGATTTTTAGTTTGGGAACATGACACATCTACTACAAATCTGTCATATATTAGAAAAATATCAGATACATGTCAGATATATTTCTGATATATATATATGTGATAATTCTAATATAAAACTCTTTGTATTTGCAATGCTCATTGAACTTGTTAAACCAAGCATGAGTTTGGACTGGCTTAGTAGATGACTCAGTAGTGCTTAAGTTTTGATCATAACAATTAAGTTCAGTGTGAGATAATTAAATCAATAATGATGTTAAAATATATAGTCTATGGTTTAAGGGAGATAGTAAATTCAAGGGTAGAATTTCGAGTCTCTGCTGACTTAGCTATTTAGTTTAACTCTGAGTGGTTTCTGGGCTGAGTACTTACTTAGTAGCTGACTTAGTATTATTCACTCAGCACTTGATATTTAAATTTTGTTTCAGCTTTGTGCATTTTGTTTTATCTCTCGGCTGAGTTACTTTAAGTCTATCAAGGTAAAAAGAATTAATGCCTTGACAAGACGCATAATTATAAAGAAAATGACAAAGTCTTCCAATGCAAAGCTGCAACAAGTCAATTGCCACTTTAGGTAATTCTGCAGATCTTCCACCCTTGTATCGCGCACTCTGCAACATGTCAGAAAACTAGAGGGAATGGGATGAAGACACGTGGCAAGTCAGCGTGAGTTCTCTCTAACGGAAGACTGGCATCAAACCACAAAGAAATCAAATTGAAGCTCGAATTTTAATCTAACGGATTGAAATGTATTTCACAATAGTGCAATTCTATTTATTAACTGATCAATTTGAAGAAGCAACGGGTGAATTACTGAGCTGTCAATTTCAGAAGATGCTAAGACAAGTTTAACAACAACTTTCTCAATCCAACTATAAAAGAAGCAGGAAGGCAAGCGTTAGAAGTTGGTGATTACACCTGAATTTCCTAGAAGCAAAGACTCTGTCAATTCACAAGCTTTAAAGGAATTCTAGCAAGAAAAGCACAACTCAGCGAGAATCTGCTTAGAACAAGAGAGAATGGATTAGATCAATCAATTGCAATATTAGATCATTTATAACTAGATCAACATTTTTATAAGTTGAGTCCAGCTCTTGTTTAAAATCTTTGTGAGTTGCTGATAGAAGAGGGTATTGTAGTCAGCGGGTGAGCGATTGCAGTTTGGAGGGTACTTTCTTTAATTAAGGAATTTGTGAAAGGCTTCTCCGCCTAGGGTAAAGGAGTTGAGATTAGTGGATTAAAGCCGAGACACTCTCTCGGGACTGAAGGTAAGCACAAGTTGCCGAACTAGTATAAAATCTCTGTGTTCTTTTCTTAAATTGCATTTTTCAGGTTTTTCACTCAGCCGGCTGACCTCACTCAGCGGAGCCTTAATTATTGCAGAAATTTTTTTATAAGTTACTAAGTGAGTCATTCACCCCCCCTCTGACACATTGAGTGTATGCATAGGGACTAACAAGTGGTATCAGAGCAGTTCTTATTTCGCAAAATTTCATAATCTTTGAGACAAAGACCATGGCGTGCAAAGGAGAATCCAGTGGAAGGGCTCAAGATTATATTCTGCGTGAAGGCATGTCAGTTACCAGGGCTCCAATGTTCAATAGAGAGCATTATACTTACTGGAAGAATAGAATGACTAATTTCATTCAATCCCAAAGTATGCATGCTTGGATGGCCATTGTAGAAGGCCATATGTTCCATCACATGTGAAGAATGAAGTTACTATTTATAAGTACTCTACTGAATGGGATAATAATGATTTGGCTAGACTTAAAGAGAATGCAGCTGCTATCAACTATCCTCATTGTGCTCTTAATGCTACTGAGTTTAATCCCCGTTTCAGGATGCGAGACAGCCAAAGAGATTTGGAAGAAGTTGGAAGTAACTTATAGAGGTACTGACAAAGTGAAAGAGTCCGAGTTCAATATCTTTATGAGGTATTATGAGTGGTTTCACATGAAGCCCAAGGAGGACATTTCTAATATGAACACCAGGTTTATGAACATTGTAAATGAGCTGAAAAGACTTGGCAAGATCTTCATAGAATAAGAGACTGTCAAGAAGATCTTGAGCAGTTTGACTCAAGATTGGAAAGCCAAGAAAAGTGCTATTGAAGAGGCTCATGATCTGAAGACCTACAAGTTTGATGAGCTGATTGGAACTCTACTGACTCATAAGATGTCCTTAAAGTAATATGAAGATGAGTCCAAGAAGCACAAGTACAAAGAGAAAGAAAGCTCAAGCAGAGTTGTTGTTCTAAAAGTAGATGATGATGATAAAGAAGAAGATTCCTCTGAGGAAGGATATTCAGAGGACAGAAAAGAAGAGATAACTCTAGTGACCAAGAATTTCAGAAGATATCTGGGTAAAGAGAAGAACTTTCAAAAGTTAAAAAAGACAGGCAAGTATAAGAAGGGAGCAGTTGAAAGACCATGAAAGGAATTCAACAAAGAGCATAATAAAGACATCAAATGCTTTGAATATGGTGAGAAGGGGCATATTCAATCGAGTTGTCCTAAAGCCAAGAAGGACAAGTTCAAGAAGAAGAAGAGTAAGAAGGCCCTTGCTGGTACCTGGAGTGACTCTGAACAAAAGTCATCATCCTCAGGATAAGAGCCACATGATTCTGCCAATGTGTGTCTCATGGCTAAGGATGATCGAGTTCACTCAGAGTCAGCTGACCAACCAACTACTTTCGCTGTCAGAAAATCAGCTGACCAAAGCAAAGACAAAGAAAATAACTTTGAGGTAAATTCTGAACCCCCTTTGTCTTCTGATGAGCTTGCTGCAGTACTCAATGATGTTATTAATGTGACTAAGAAGTCAACCAAATACGTCAGAGTACTTCAAAGGAGGTGTGATGATGTAGAAGATGTCAACTCTTCTACATCACTTGACATCCTATACATGATGGAAAAAGCTGAATACTAAAATGGATATAACAACAAACTCATTAAGAGATTGGATGAGCTAGCTACTGAATTAACAGCTTTGAAAAAGGTGCGGATCCCTCCTCAACCTAGCAGGAATACTCAGAGTAACCACACTCACCACTATAAGAAGGTTTATCAAAAGACTAAAGTGAGCAGGCCTAATCCTAAGGCAGCGTGTAATTTTTTGTGGTAAGCCAAGACATGCTATACTCATGTGTAGGCACAAAAATGATTACTATGATGAGTATGACTGGTCAAGGATGACCACCACTAACAAGGGAGGACCGAGCCAGAAAAAGGCGTAGGTACCTAAGAAAACGTAACTGTTTTATAGGTGAGCCTAAGATCCACTGATGATAGCAGAATGTGGTATTTGGATAGTGGATACTCGAGGCACATGGCAGGTGATGATAAGTAATTCATCAAATTGGAGCAAAGAAGAAATAGAAGTGTCGATTTTGGAGACAACAAGAAAGGAAAAATTGTTGGCCATGGCACAGTGGGAGTCAAGCCTTCAATTGATAATGTGTCTCTGGTGAAAGGCCTAAAGTTTAACTTGCTAAGCATTGGTCAGCTGTGGAACAAAGGCAGGAAAGTAATATTTGACTCAGCGGGCGGCTTAGTCATTGATGGTGACTCTAACTAAACTATTCTTTATGCTCCTAAAATTAATAATGTTTAAATGATTGATTTATCCCCTGGCTCTAATGATATATGCTTAGTTTCTAAGGAGGAAAACTCATGGCTATGGCACAGAAGGTTAGGACATATCAATATGACCAATTTGTCCAAATTAGCAGAAATGAACTTGTTGAGGGATTACCCAATCTAGCCTTTGATAAAGATAGACTCTGCTCAGCATGCCGACTTGAGAAATAATTTAGGAAGACCTTTAAATCTATAGCTGATATATCTTCTTCTCTTCCCCTTGATCTTCTACACATGGATTTGTTTGGGCCCGTTGTTCCAATAAGTCTAGGTGGAATGAAATACACCCTTGTGGTTGTAGATGATCTGATCAGGTTCACTTGGATTGTTTTGCTAGCAAGCAAAGATGAAACATTTGAATCATTCTCTAGGTTGGCTACCCAGATTATGAATGAAAAAGACCTTAAACTTAATAGAATCCGCAGTGACCATGGAAGGGAATTCAAAAACAGGCAGTTTGAGGAATTCTGTTCCTAGCATGGTATTGACCATAATTTTTCTACCGCTCATGCACCTCAGCAGAATGGGGTTATTGAGAGAAATAATTGCACTATCACGGAGATGGGTCATTCTATACTGAGTGATAACAATCTACCAAAGTATTTATGGGGAGAGGCCGTTAATATAGCTTGTTACATTCTAAACAGGATTTTAATTCGCCCTATTTTGAATAAAACTCCTTATGAACTTTGGAAGGGGCGCAAGCCCAAGGTTGGTCTTCTCAAGGCCTTTGGTTGTAGATGCTTCAAACTAAACACTAAAGACCAATTAGCTAAATTTAACCCCAAGGCTGATGAAGGAATCTTTCTGGGTTACGTAGTACACAGTAGGGCATACAGAGTGTATGTCAAGAGGACTGACATCTTAGAGGAGTCCATACATGTAGATTTCGATGAAACTAACAATACAAGTAGACAGGCCAGTGATGATGAAAGAGAAAAGGATCAAGTTAGTGGATCAGTCAGTCAGCCCATTGTTATTCCTGATCTAGTATAAGAAAAAGAAGAAAATGAAGAAGTTGACTTGGACCAATCAATTAACTTTGGTGATGATGTGGATGCTCAACCAATGACAGTAGCTCAGTGAGCTGATCCTGATCTACCTAAAGAAGTCAGAGCAAGAAGAGATCACCCAGTTGATAAGATTCTTGATAGTGTGCAAAATCCAGTGCTGACTAGAGGTCAGCTGAATAGAATGATAAGCCATTCAACATTTGTATGATTGATTGAACAAAAGAAGTTTGAAGATGTTGAGTTCGATGACAACTGGATGATTGCAATGCAAGAAGAGCTAAACCAATTCAAAAGGAATGAAGTTTGGGATTTGGTGGAAATACTTAAAGGGAAGTCAATCATAAGCACCAAATGGGTTTTCAAAAACAAGCCAGATGAAGCTGGTAATGTTGTCAGAAATAAGGCTAGACTAGTTGCTCAAGGCTACAATCAACAAGAAGGCATTGATTATGGAGAAACATTTGTACCAGTAGCAAGACTTAAAGCCATAAGAATTCTCTGTGCTTTTTCATCCCATATGAACTTCATGTTATTTCAAATGGATGTAAAGAGTTCATTTCTTAATGGTTATATTCAAGAAGAAGTCTATGTCAGACAACCCCCATGCTTTGAAGACCCTAAATATCTAAATCATGTCTTCAAGCTGAAGAAAGCTCTATATGGACTGAAATAGGCTCCAAGAGCTTGGTATGAGAGACTGACTAACTTTTTAGTCAGCAAAGGTTATGTCAGAGGGAAAGTAGACACAACTATATTTATCAAGATGAGGCATCAAGATGTATTGCTAGTTCAAATATATGTGGATGACATCATATTTGGAGCAACTGATGAAAAGCTATGCAAAGAGTTCAGCCAACAGACGAAGAAAGAATTTAAAATGTCTATGATGGGAGAGTTTAATTTCTTTCTTAGTTTGTGAATCAAGCAAGGTGATGATGGGATCTTCATCAGCCAAGCTAAGTATGCCAAGGAAGTTCTCAAGAAGTTTGAAATGGATAAAGCCAAGCCAATGTCAACACCCATGGCCACTGATACTATTCTGAGTAAAGATGAGGAAGGTAAACCTGTAGAAAGTAAGCTCTATAGAGGTATTATTGGTTCTCTACTTTACTTAACTGCTAGTAGGCCTGACGTTCAATATGTTGTATGTTATTGTGCAAGATATCAAGCTAACCCCAGAGAATCTCACTCAGCTGCTGTTAAGATAATTCTCAGGTATTTGCTAGGCTTTATTAATGCAGGTTTATGGCATCCAGGCAATGCAAACTTCACTTTAAGAGGATACACTGATGTTGACTATGGAAGAGACAAACTCGAAAGGAAAAGCACCATAGGAGGATGTCATTTCCTTGGTGATTATCCAGTTACATGGTACAACAAAAAGCAAACTTCTGTGGCTCTGAGTATAGTTAAGGCTGAGTACATAGCTGCAAGAAGTTGTGTAGCACAACTGCTATGGATCAAGCAGTAACTGGAGGATTATGGTATAAAGTCAAATTGTCTTGAAGTCATGTGTGATAATAAAAGTGCAATTGACCTATCCAAGAATCCAGTTCAACATGGTAGGATGAAGCATGTCAATATTAGACATCACTTCGTAAGGGATTATGTGCTAAAAGGAGAACTCAAGCTCACATACATTCCAACTGAAGAACAGCAGGCTGACATATTCACAAAGCCTATTGGAAAGGATCAATTCAACATACTCAGACAGCTGATTGAGATGTCCAATCTAATTTGAAGAATTACATCTCACTCTGACCTATTCTGGAGCTGACCAAATTAGGGCTCACTCTGAGCTTCAATAAACCAGGTTAAGTATTTCTTTTGCCGCTTGAATTTTGGATACATAATTAATTGTCACCGGTTATCTTTCAACTTTAAACTTGATAGAAACGGTAGCAAGTTATGAAATGATCCATATTCAGAGCAGTTATCCCATGTTTTTTGCCTTCATTATTCCTACGGTATACGTTATGGGATATAATGATTGAATCTTAAGACCATGGATTGTGAGTTGTATACGTAACTTTGTAGGTTCATACGAAGATTTTTGGCTATTTAAGAAGAAATTCAGAAAGAGGAATGGTTACTTTACCAAAATTCTTTCTCTACAATTACCCTCAAAAATCCCTAAAATCTCTATCTTTCTCAAAGAAAAAGTTTCAATGGCGAGCACATCAGGGAGAAATTCTTATCTATTTATGAGAAATAAGAAGGATACTCACTAGGTTACTTCCAGAGATCACATGACTTAGTTAGCAATCAGTATGGATAAGATAGAAGAAATCAGAATTCCAGGAGGAACAAGTATACTCCTACCCCTTGGTGTTTCATTAAGAAGATGGAGGTAGGTAGATCCACTACTATAGATATGTTGAGTTTCTGCAGTAATGAGAAATTTGGGAAGTGGGCGCGTTAGCACCACTTGAGAGGATTCTTCCCAAATGGATGCTATGAGGAGATTGTGGATAGATTCTATAACGGAATCCACCTAGTGGAAGGTTAGAAGGACCTATATATAACTACTATAATGGGGAGGAAAGTTTATGTCACTCCCAAGCTGATCACTGGACTATTGGGGATGAAAGAAAGAGGATTGAAGCTGCCAGGTATCAACGCTGAAGATCATGTTGACATCCCTATAGATTATGAAGTTCCCTCAAACTATAAGGCTGGTGAGCTTATTGCTGCTATGTTCACCAAAGAAGGGAAACAAATGCATGAGTTAGTGACTAAGGTGTTGCTACCCAAGACAGGATCAACACGAAGCTGTTCCAAGTTTGAGTGAGTGTTTGTTTATGCACTAACCTATGGCATGAGCATCAACTGGCCCATGGGCATTCTTCACAGGTTCTTAAAGGTCAGCAAGCATAAAGTGTATGGACAGCTGGTAATAGAGATATGCAGGGCCTATGAGATTGATATGGAAGGATGTGCTATAAAAAGCAACATTCAGATGAAAGTGATCGAGTTCAGAATCCTAAGCAATGGTCATTTTCATGGACTCAAAGCCAATGAGAGGCCTACTAACACCAAGTATATAAAGCTAAAAAGAGGGAAAGTCAGAGTAAAGGACCCCAAGGCTCTCATGGAAATGAAGCCTATTAAGCCCCAAGAGGAGGACCTGACCTTAGAGGCCTTTGTGGCTAGTGAGCTGGAAAGATTAACTAAACTCAGAGCTAAAAAAGGAGAAGTAATGTCAGAGAACCAAGTTGTGAAGAAGGAGGTCAGGAAGGACTCCAAAAGGGAAAAGAAAGGGAGCTCAGCGAGCTCAGTTCTAGTTACTGTCCCAAAGAAGATAAGATCTTCCAAGAAAGTTAAAGAAGACAAGAGGAGAGAGCTGACTCTTAAGGAAATTGAAGAAGAGAAGAGAGCTGAGGAAGAGCTAAGGGAAGAAATACCGTTGAAGAGAGAAAAGAACAGAAAGACAGACACTACTCAGCTAGATATGGTAACTATAAAGGGAAAGGAAACTACATCAGTTCCTATTCCTCAAGTAGGTCAACCAAAGAAAAAGTTGATGGTGAAGAAAGTAACAAGAGTTGCCCAAGATGTTGAAGAGGTTGAGAAAGTTAAAGCTTTTGAGAAGGAAAAAATCATAAAAAAAGTAGGGGGAGATTGAAGCCACTATAAGGAGAAAGGCTGAGGAAGCAGCAGCAACATCTAAGGCTAAGGAAAAAGCTAGCACAGAGCAAATCTTGCAAAAGGCTGTAGCTAGCTTGGCTGAGAAGAAAGTGCCAGAAGTTGTTGAAGTAATAGGAGCTCTGGATGGAATTGATAGTCAGGTAGAGCAGGAGGAGGAAGATGATATGATTGAAATAGAAGCAGTTGAATTTAATGTGGTAGACTCTGACCAGCAGATCACTTTGACTGCTGAGGATGTAAAGGAGGCTAGGAAGGAGAGAAAGAGGGGTTTGTTGAAGAGAATGAAAGTTATGATAGATGAGGATGAAGGAGATATAGAAGACAAGGAGGAAGAAGAGGTGATAGTTGAGCACAGAGCTCAGCTGGCTGAGGCTTCTCTAACTCAGGTTAGCGAGTCCGTTGTTGAAGGTGCTATAGAGGAGAAGGAGAAGGAACCTAAAGATTTCTTTACTTTCCCAAACACATCCACCGAAACACCACTCTCACCTACACTAATGTCTGCCTTACCCCTACAAGATAACCAAACACCATCCACATCCAGTTCAAGCCAAATCAACCAACCTTCTGACCAAAATAACCCAGACTCTTACCAAACAGCTATTATCCTATATCTTTCCCCTGTAGGATCTCCAGTGCGAGAAGTATTATATTTACAAGGACCTCAACCAGTCAGAGGACCTCTAATCATTGAGGAGATTCCTGAACAACAACAACAATAACCACCTCAACAACCACAACCTTAACCCCGTTTCAATCCAAATGTTGCATTATTGGGAGACATAAAGAGGTTGGGAAGAGAAAGGTTTCCAGGACTGAGGACTGATGTTCAGATTGATGTTGAGATAGCAAAATCATTGATGTCTGAGGAAGTTCAGAGGAAGATTGCAAAAGTTGTGGAGACAGTGCACGGTTTTATGGAGGCTGTTGAGGAGATAAAGGCCTATGTCAAATCAGTACCTACCCAGTTTTCTTTGGTCAAGGCAATAGTATCCCATACTTTGCCCTTGTTATCTATTGCAGGTAGACAGGTAGCTGGTTTGAAGATGGAAGTTGCAGAGCTCAAAACGCAAATGGCTAAGATCTATGAGAGTAACTACAAAGTGCTTAATAATGAAAGGGATTTTCGCAATTCAATGATAGAGAAATTCAATCCCTTATTTGAGGCTATGTTGAAGGTGCTGGATGGTTATAGCATTCTGAGCAAGAAAAATGATGAGAACACAACTCGCTTGAATGTAGTTGTAGATGGACTGGATGCTCTGATCATAGTGGTAACCAAGTATCATGGGTTACACACTAAGCTGATAAAAAGTGAAGGAGGAGATCATGTAAGGAGTCAAGGACTCAGAGGGAGCTGTGCTTAGTGACTTAAAGAGGCTTACCATTTCAGATGCTCTAAGTAGTGACATTGTGATGACAGATGCTGAACTAGAGCCTAATATTCATCAGAAACTTGGTCACATCAGAGACCAAATCAAGCAAGTTCAAGCTCATGTCCTTAATGATGGAGAAGCCCTGAATAAGATCCACATTGAAGTTGCTACCTATATCAGGAGCACTTTTATGCTAGAGCGTATTCTCAGAGAAAATAATCAGGCTAAAGCAATAGCATGTCTCACCCAAGTATCCAAAGAAGGTTTAAATGCTCAATATCAGGTCAATCTGTCTCAATACAGCCCTTTGGTAGGATTATTTGCTTTTCTCAGAGAACAAGAAGCTATATCGCAGGAAATCTATGAGCTGCTTGTACAGAATTTTTCATCAACTGTCTATGGTCAGTTAGAAACATTCAAAGAGTCTCTAAGCTTGTTTGATCTTCAAACTCAAGCCATTTTGGATGCCATAACAATGGGGGAGAAGGATAACAAGAAGCGTGAAAAGGAGGAAAAGGAGAGAGAACAGAGGATTGCTGAATTCTCTTATAATCTATCTAAGGATCTGGAGAGCATTCAGAGAGGAAAGGCAAGGAGATACTGCTGCCCAAAGAAAAGAAATCCGGATGGGATCAGCAGGTTTATGAGGAGAGAAGAGCCAACTTGGAAGCCCTGCCTATGCCAAAGGATTAGAATAGAAGTTTTGTAATCACTAGTGCTGAATTGTAAAACTTAGTATAGACTAACTCTTTATTATCTGTGCTCAAGTTATTAATTAATGAAAGATTAAATTTTCTATTCTAAGTTAAGATCTTCTTAACTTCATTTATTAGCCTGCTATATATATATATATATGCTCTGATAATTTGCAGAAATATATGAGAAGTAGTGAGGGATGTTGAACTCAGAAGATTCAAGAATTATGGGGGAGTTAGCATTCACTCTGAGCAAATTAAAGATATTGAACAAAAGTCATATCAAGCATGAGTATAAGGTAACTCTGATCTAGATATCTTATTGATTTAATTCCCACTCAAGTTAATTGCCATTGATCAAAATGGGGGATATTGTTGAACCAAGCACGAGTTTGGACTGGCTCAGTGGATGACTCAGTAGTGCTTAAGTTTTGATCATAACAATTAAGTATACTGTGAGATAATTAAATGAATAATGATGTTAAAATAAATAGTCTGTGGTTTAAGGGAGATAGTAAATTCAAGGGTAGAATTTCGAGTCTCCGCTGACCTAGCTATTTAGTTTAACTTTGTGTGGTTTCTGGGCTGAGTACTTACTTAGTCGCTGACTAAGTATTATTCACTCAACACTTGATATTTAGATTCTATTTCAGCTGTGTGCGTTTTATTTTATCTCTCGGCTGAATTACTTTAAGTTTGTCAATGCTGCTAACCTTACCTTTCAAGGTAAAAAGTTATCTTTGCTTTTAGTGTTGCTTTTTGCAGGAACATTAATAAGACAAAAGGAATTAATGCCTTGACAAGACGCAGAATTATGAAGAAAATGACAAAATCTTCCAATGCAAAGCTGCAATAAGTCAATTGCCACTTTAGGTAATTCTACAGATCTACCAACCTTGTATCGCGCACTCTGTAACATGTCAGAAAACCAGAGGGAATGGGATGAAGACACGTGGCAAGTTAGCGCAAGTTCTCTCTAACGAAAGATTGGCATCAATTTAATGGATTGAAATGTATTTCACAATGGTGTAATTCTATCTCTTAACAGATAAATTTGAAGAAGCAACGGGTGAATTGTTGAGCTGTCAATTTTAGAAGATGCTAAGACAAGTTCAACGGCTACTATATCAATCCAACTATAAAAGGAGCAAGACGGCAGGCATTAGAACTTGGTGATTACACTTGAATTTCCTAAAAGCAAAGACTTTGTCAATTCACAAGCTTTAGAGGAATTCTAGCAAGAAAAGCACAACTCAGCGAGAATCTGCTTTGAACAAGAGAGAATGGATTAGATCAATCAATTGTAATATTAGATCATTTGTAATTGGATCAACATCTTCATAAGTTGAGTCCAGCTCTTGTTTAAACTCTTTGTGCGTTACTGATAGAAGAGGCTATTCTAGTCAACGGGTGAGCGATTGCAATTTAGAGGATACTTACTGTAATTGGGGAATTTGTGAAAGGCTTCTCCGTCTAGGGTAAAGGAGTTGAGATTAGTGGATTAAGGCCGAGACACTCTCTCAGGACTGGATGTAAGCATATATTGCCGAACTAGTATAAAATCTCTGTGTTCTTTTCTTAAATCACATTTTCCAGGCTTTTCACTCAGCTGGCTGACCTCACTCAGTGTAGCCTTAATTATTGCAGAAAATTTTTAATAAGTTACTGAGTGAGTCATTAACCCCCCCTCTGACTCATTGATTGTACGCATAGAGACCAACAGAACTATTATACATCTACTATATATCTGTTTCTGTTGCGTTTTTTGTTTTAACACTCATTTGGATGGTCTTTTGTACCTGTTATACATCTATTATATATCAACTACAAATCTATAATACATCTTCTACAAATCTGTTATATATTAGAATTATAATAGAAATATATCAGAAATATACCAGATACATATCTGATATATTTCTGATATGTATCTGTTATATGTCTAATATAAGCTTCTTTGTATTTGCAATGCCCACTGAACTGATATATATCTATTATATATCTGTTATAAGTATTATATTAGATTTGTAACACAAATATATTAGATTTGTAATAGGTCAAAAAAAATTGGAAAAAGTATATCACAATGTATTGTGTTTCGAAGATAAAAATGAGACGAACAAAAAACTCTAAAGCGGCATGTCGAAAAAATAAAGGGTTTGAGAGATAAACACAAAATAAGCCAAAAAAAATAAAAAAAAGTTTTCCTAATCGCATAACTGATTATGAGCATATGAAGGTAATAAATGAAACTTAAAATGGCATGAAAGATATGATTTTCTTGTTGGGATATTTTGGTATTTATTTTGGGCAAATGAGTCGTATTTGACAATTTCCCAATAAAATGACTTGTATGAAATTAGTGTCACCCAATCCAGAACCTTATACCTCAAAAAGTCACACGTACAGTCTTAACAACTAGACCAAGTGTGAGCGGACGACCACTTTCCTACCCGCGAGGACCACGTGAGATGCGTAGCACAGGGGGTGGAGAATAACGGGCACTGTGAAGCTTGCTAAGGGAGAATCCTTATTTTAGGCGTGATGAAAATGATAATGGAAAATGATATTAATGTTGAATTTAAGTCCAATATAAATGTTAAGGGATACGAGACTTGAAATCCCGTATTTTAAAATAGTCACCACCCAGTTAAGCTCTGCCGGGAATTTGGGTACGATATTCTCACCGAGTGGTTAGACCGTACCATAAAATAGAGATTACAAGTTCGGATGATGTTGCTTACTTTTCAATTTTTAAATGAAACCATTCATATTTTAATAAACGCTACTTTAGTCCTTATGCGATTTAAATCCGGTTATTGTTTGAAGTTTTTGGTTTATATGTCATACATCACACAAAAGCAGAGGCTTTAAAAATTCTTATACATTTTTCTAATGCGGAAAAATAAATAAAGCGGATAAATAAAGCGAATAAAGAGAGACCGAAATCGGGCCTCAACCGAACTTACCAACACTGAAATGGCTTGAAACACGATAAACAAATCACAAATAATCACAAATAAGACACAAATAATTAAAGGCATAAAATAAAATTTTATTATAAAGAAAAACATTTTTTTGGAAATTTTTAGAGTTAAAAAGGCATTTTTTAGGCATTTAATTACTATTTAATCAATTTAGATAATAAATAAATAAATAAATTAGATTAAAAATTAAATTAAATATATTCCAGAATATTCGGATTTTTAAAAAATATTTAAGGCGAAAATATGGTATAAAAACGCAAGAAAACGGCAAAAAATGACTTAACATCAAGTTTCGGCGGCCAAAGCTATGGCGACAGCTTTGACCGCCGGCACTATACCCTTGACCGCTATAGTGGCAGCGGTGGAGGCTATAGCGGTGGCAGTCAAGGTTGTCGCTGTAGCCTTGGCCGTCGAGATTTGTTTTTAAGGGGAAAATCGATGTTTTTGCATCCATAAACTCAAAATCATTGAAGTTTTAAGTCGTAATCAACTATATTTCAACAGATCTAGACTTAAAACACACGAATAATATTGATTTTATGGATTTGGGTAAGAAAATACCCAAAAATCGCAAGAAATAAGGAGACCTCTATAGGAGTGGAGTTCACCTCCATAGATATAGCCTTCACCGCTATAACAGTAGCGGTCAAGGCTATAGGGATAGAGGTGAAGGCTATCCCTATGGAGGTTGAGTTATTTTCCGACATTTTCCAAGAACACCAAACAAAAATCAAGAAACAACACCAAAAGCACCAAGAACAGCAACAATAAAAAAGAGTAAATAGACTAGGGAACTCAGTTTTGTTACCTCTAGGCCGTAAATCTAACTTTGGCGACTCGAACCGGTCGTTTGGCAACCTTTTGATGATTTTCAGACGAAATGGTGATGGAAACAGTGATGAAAATAGTGACAGATTATTTAGGTCGTATTTGAGAAAAAAGTCTCTAAAATCCTATTTAATCCATTTTAACCTATGATTTCTAACCAATTTTAGTGATTAAGCTATGAGATTAAGCCTAAGAACAACTAAGAATCGAGGTTAGGAAGGATTAAACCTGGATTTTATGCTTTTCTTAAACTTTCTCTCTCTAGTTCTTCCCTTTCGCTCTCTTGTTCTTCATTTTCTCTCAAAAAATATTTTCCTATTTTAAATTCTGGAGAGAAATCCTTTAATCTCACTCTTGGATTGGCTTAAATACTCTCGCACTCAAAAATTCACCGTGAATTTTTGGGAAAAATAAGTGGCCCAATAAAGATGAGAGAGAGGGAGCGAAGTGGCACGGCTTGTAACATGCCGGGCCACACCCAACGCCGTCGTCACTGCAGTGGCCGCCATAGGGGCGGTGACCACCGCCATGACCACAGTAGCCACCGCTATAAGGGTGGCGGTGGCCGCTACCATGGTGGCGGCCAAGCCACCATGGAGGCAGGGGGTGGCCACCCCGGTGGCGTTCACCGCCACCACGGCGGCGGCTGCCGCCACATCAGTGGCAATCACCGCCCCCGGAGGCCAAGCCGCCACCGTCGCCGGCGGTAACAGCCAAGAGGGGGGAGCTAGGGGATCAATTAGGGTTTAGATTAGGGTTTTAATTAGGGTTTAAGCTAGGGCTAGATTAGGGTTTCTAGGGTTTTGGCTAATTAGGGTTTTGGCTTTCGACACCTATAACTTTCACTACGGTCATCCGAATAAGGCGATTCTTGACATTCCGGAAATCTTGGAGAGTCTAGAATCCAACGATGTAAACGAGACTTGCTAAAAATGCGTGGATCTTATAGAAAATCATGAAATAAATTATTGTGCGCGAGTGAAAGAAAACAGTTAATTCTAAATGCATATGAATGATATTTAAGTGTAGCCAAAGGTCCAAAATCATCAAAAAGGTACTTGCCGAACGTGATTCGACCTTTAAAGAATAGAACAACTAGACCATGCGAGGTCAGAGCAACAAGCCATCATCGTTCCAAGGGTCACCGAAAAGCCCGTGCTCACACCAAGACATTCACATATTTATTCAGCTAATCCTGTGAATATTATAATTTTTAAAAGCTAATTTATTACAACTTTTAATTTCTAGTACATGTCAGTTTATATGAGAGAGGAATTGAATGGAGAACACATAAGGGGCATCAAAGTGGGGACTTGGGATTTTGTCCTATAAGAATGCACTCGATTAAGAATCTCTGATGAAGAGTCTTAAATGTGAGCTGTAACAAAGTTTTCGACACTATTATCCCAGTCATGGTTTACACGAATGATTTGGTCTTTAGTCTATAAAATTCTAGTATATTTCGTTTTAATGGAAAAGTTGTGATATGAGTGGCATGATATTGTTAAGTTAAAAAATACTAAATTGGAAACACATCAAACCAAATAGTGGTATACGAGGTGTGGATATCGTTTCGGAAAGCAAATCAATTAACTTTTATGCTAGGTGAATTCAATCTACATGTACACATTTAAACTAACGCTCTATAGCCCAAAAATATTTTTCACCTATAAAAACCAACCTCGAGGTTGGGACAAAACTCAGAAGACTGGAGTCGTGATAACATTATGCATATGGTTTTTTCATAAGTAATATGTCTCGATTATAGTATATCTCGTGCTTTTTTTAACTCGTACTTATTTATGCAACTTTCAAGTGTTTTTAAAGGGTTTGAAATTTGAAAAAGAATCTCCCAAAAGATAACGACTTAATTCATAATAGTCTTTATCAACTTAGCTAATCCCATATATATTCTGATATTTTTTTTAATTTGCACAATTAAATACAAATAAAAATCTCTACCTCATATGACTCGAGACTTAGACCTTTAGAGATCACAAGTCTAATTTTAACAACTAGACTAAGACATTTACATATTTATTCAGCTACTACCGTGGATATTACAATAGTTAAAAGCTAGTATATTGCATTGTTCTTTATTAAGTCAGTAAGATTATGCTTATTCATTTACTTAGATTTTCTAAAGTTTAAGTTGATAGTAAGATGAAACATGTTGTAAGTAAAATTTCTTTTTCGTGAGATTCACAACAAACTAAATCTGAACGATTTGAATTTAACTTACTACTATAGATTAAATTAACTTTACAACTTCATTGGTTAATCAACTTTATCTCTACAAACAGTAAAAGCAACCGTAAATTTCGTGCACTGGATAACGAGAAACATTGATTATACAGCCAAGTACTAATCTGTAGTGAATTGTCTGAAGTTTTAACAAAAGCCATATCGCATTGTCGATTTAGATTGCCCCACCATTTTTCAGAGTTAAAAAAACTAAAAATTACCCCACCACCATTAACATAAATAAGATTACTTTTACACACTTTAATTCACATGCCTGGGACTCCATCCCTAATGCCGACAAACTGTGTTTGTTAAGCAATCATTGAGTTAATTAAGCTAATTCAATGACTAATTGTCTCTAAAAAAATTATAATCCATTAGCTGATACAGCTTCATCCTCACAAGTTCATCTTCTTATATATTCTTCTTTTCGAGCCAAAGAGAAATTCGGGTATCATTATATTCAATGTTGCTTAAAAATGAAAAATTAAATTTACATCTATAAAGTGGGTGGAAGGTCTGAGGTTCGAATATAAGCTCTTACCAAAAACTCCTGATTAAAGTAATTATAATAGATATTGGGCTTATCGGCTCATGATCTGATCAGCAGGTGAAAACAGCTTAATGCCTACAAAATTAGGTGGAACCCTTGATTTTCATTGCAGTCTAAGGCCTTATTATATGTTGACAATGTTTTTTTCTTATTTTGTCACTATCATCATTGAATCGAAATTCACTCCACTAATTCAATTCGATTAAATTTCACCTCACTAATTTAATGGTAATTAAGGGTGTAGTAATTTTTACTTTCCAAAAAATAAAGTGATCACAATACATAATCTCATGTGTTACATATCTTGAATCGAAATTCACTCCACTAATTCAATTCGATTATAATATATATATATATATATATATATATATATATATATATATATATATATATATATATAATATATATATATATATATATATATATATAGATAGATATGACGGTCATAGCAACAATTAAGTCGGGTTAATCACTCTCAGTATTGTTCCTCTAATATAGTTATACTCTCATTCACCCCTTAGTTATTTATCGTTATAGTTTCGCCGGCACCTAACAAGCCATCAGTTTGCTCTGTTCAAGTTACAGGATGTGTTCGAAACCCTAAAACATTAAGAAATTCAATTCATCAATTCATTTCATATTCAGATAATTTGCAAATAAACTTTTTTATAAAAACTGAATTGAATTGAATCCCCTCATTTTCGGTGTTAACGAGTAGATAATTTTCGACTATAGTGAAGACGAAATTTTGATGTATTAATCTCATTTGATGAATGAAATGTAAAAAAGTATATATAAAAGAACAAAATATAAGGATTTTATCGGATAAAGTATAGAGAAGAAGCAAATGAAAATGGGACATGTCAAATTAGTGAAAGTGAAATGGTGAAAATTATGGAGTTGTGCACGGTCACAATCATGTTTGCTTCTATATATGACCTAATCAACTTAATTTATTGTATTTTTACATTTGTATACGTAGGAGTAGAAATCACTTCTATGGTGTGGATCTTTAATACTATGTACATCATGCATGTTATACTTGGACTTCAAGTATATAATGGAATTACTTATTATTCTATTTTGGGTTGAATCTTACATGTATTGTTCTATTCCGTTGTGTTTGTACCATGCAAATTTTGGCATTTTTAGTCGTTAAATCTATGGGTATTTACGCGTATTTTAAAAAATTAACAGTTCTATATGTAGTTCGTATGAAAGGAAAACAAAAGTAACAATTTATATATTAGAACGACCAGACCGATTACATTGTATATTAAGTAGGCCCGTAAATGAACGGAGCTACTGTTCACGATTCGGTTAAAGCTCGTTCGAGCCCAACTCGTTAATAAACGAGCTTGATCGTGAACAAAAATTTAGGTTCGTTTTAGTAAACGATTATAGCTTGAACAATGGGGTATTCGGCTCTAAAGCTCGCAAACATGCTCGGTAAGTAGTGCTAACATACTCGCGAACTATTCGCCAATAAGCTCGTTAACATGTTCGTGAAATAAGAATATTATACTTGTCATATAAACTATAAGAATATTATGAAAAATAAATATGCATAGATTTGTATGCAATGTAAAATTTTAGTATTTTTAAGCGATTAAATAAGTTTAAATACATAAAACTTTGATTAATAAAGTAAAAACATAATTTAAGTTTGAAACTCGGTTTGAAATTGTAAAAAATTTGATTAATATGTTCGGCTAAAGCTCAATTGAAAAGTTCGGCTAAGTTCAATTCAACCAAAGCTCGAGATTGGCTCGAGCTCTACTCAGGCTTAGTTTGACCAAGCTCGTGGACGGCTTAGACTCGGTTTAACCCAAAGTCGAACTCGGCTCGAGTTCGTTAAAAATTTAACGAACAGAGCTTGAACAACTAATATTCAACTCAACTCAATTCATTTAGGGTCCTAATATTAAGTTTACTCAATAAGCAAAACATAGTACAAATGGTCCCAAAAAGTCTTATGCCCACATGAAAGGAGATAACATTGATTAATAATTCAAAATGGTATCCAATAATTTACCGCTACGAAAAAAAATGAATATGAGGTGTTCCAAAATTTTCCCATTGTTTAGGTAACAATCATGAGTATAGATGCTAATTATATATACCATTTAATTTTGACTTCTTTTTCTTCTTATAGGAAAAATTATATTGAGCCCCTAAATTTGATAATCCTTTCTTTTTAGACATTTAAACTTTCAAATGTCCTTATCAATTCTTTTAATTTAGCATAATTGACCCTTTAAGCCCTTAAGTTGGCACAAATGGCCTTTCGAACTCTCTCAAATTGGCACAAATGATCCTCCGAGCTCCCTCAAGCTTACATGCCTAGTTTTAAGCTTGAGGAAGCTCGAAGGGTTATTTATGCCAACTTGAGGGACTCGGAGGACCATTTGTGCCAATTTGAGGGGACTGAGACGGTTAATTGTGTCAAATTCGGGGGGTCAGGAGGTTCATCTAAAAGTTTAGGCAGCTAAGAAGAAAAAGTTGCTAAGTTTAGAGGGCTTAATATAGATTTTGTCTTTCTTATACTCAAGCTCGAAGGATCATTTATACCAACATGAAGGATTCAGAGAGCCACTTATACCAATTTGAGGGGATGAGAGGTCAATTATTCTAAATTCGTGAAGTGAAGAGGTTTATTTTAAAGTTTAAGCGATTAAAAAATAAATTACTAAATTTAGGGGCGTATTATAGATTTTGCATATTTCTTATGCTCATGGAAGATGAGAAACGGAAAAAGGGGTGTTTGCGAAGTCAAGTGACGGTTGATTTTGAATGGTACAATTATCCACTCACTACCTCAAAATAATATATTACATTGACCCCAATTTATCATTACATTACCTATTTCTTTCTAAGGTTTTGACTTTTTACATGTTACCATTTTCAAAAAGTCTACGCACTTGCATTCCACCGAAATTCGTCACCCTATCGTCATCTTTGAAACTACACTGCACATCTCATTTTTGTAAAAACAATTTCTCTGTAGTACGAGATTTTGATGACTCGAAAAAGAGTCCTAAAGCTTGTCTTGTTGAAATAAAAATGTGGAAATTTTATTTATTACAAAAATATGGAGTAGTTATGATCCAATAGTTCCTCTTAATAACTATTTGGTAGCTTTAAAAAATAGGTGTTTTACTTTTTGAAAATAATAGGAGACAAGTGAGTGATTGGTTAAATATAAAACATAAATAAAGGTTGATTTTCATTAAGGATTGAGGTGCTTCTTGAAACTTGATCAAAATGCAACTTTTGTATATTATTTTTTGGGTTTGAATTATTATATCCTGATTCACCTTTTGTATAATATGTGATTAATTTACTAATTAATTTAATATATGCACGTTTTAGTCATTTTACAGATCTAACATTAACTGTAAATCGTGTTTTTACAAAACACTAATTACATATCAGTTAATAACATCAATATCAAACTGCTACAATAAACTGCAACAGCTATGTTGATTGTATTAAATTTAAAGGGAATTCTAAGTATTATTATTATTATTATTGTTATTATTATTACTATTATTATTATGGATGAGTTTTTTTAAGGGGTAATAAAAGAAGAGTTTTTTTGTGTTTGAAGAATGTATACTGTTCATTATAAAACAATTCATTTAATTAACAGGTCAAAATTTTGGAACATGAAAATAGGATAAGTTATATGTTAGCAAATTTACAATACATAGTAATACACTCTATGTATTGTAGAATTTTTCGTATTGTTCTTTAGAAGTTAACATGTTGTAAGACACATGATACGTTTTAATTTCATATTGAAATATGTTCCAAGCTTTTTGTTACATCTATTTTCAAAGTGCTTAGGCATTGTATTGATGTTGTATCTTAGGCATAGTGAATCACATATCTTATGAGCTAAGCAAACCTTATGACAAGAATATATTTAACATGTTAATAAAATAGATGATGGAGTGTAATACAAATTCTATTAATATTTGCTAATTATTAATGGAAAAAGGGAAAATATAAAAATTTAGGAGGTTGAATAAATTATAAAAGAACAACTATTCCACTAAGGTTGATAAAATATAAACTAAAGGTGGAATAAGAATTAGCATAAACCAATTATGTATTTGTAATTGAGGTGTTAACTTCATAGTTAATCGATCTAAAGGTTTTATATTCGAATCACATTCAGAATGGATTAGAAATTTTTATTTATATTTAATGTAAGTTCAAATAAGCTAATTTTTTAAAAAATTAGCATAAACCTTAAACATGATTACCAAAAAACCTACATATAATTGTTTAAATTTCAACTGTAGATATCTAAAATCTTTTTTCAACAATAATTCAATTTAAAAGATTATGTAAAATCATCTATTTGTCAATCTTCAACGCGCAATTGTTGAAGTAAAATATTGTCATAGTCTCGAAAGTTTTAGCATATGGTTGAGTTTATTGACTCGGGTTATAAGATGTGAAATTTTTTTTGTATTTAAAATAAATATAATTACATATCACTCGGTTAAGACTTTATCACAATTATAATTGTAGTTGCAAAAATTGTATATAAACAAATTATACTTTTTTACCAATAAGATTTTTTTATATATTAAATTTTTAAATAACATCTTAAAAAATAAAATTAGAACTTTCTAATGAATTGATAAATTGGCAAACGTCCATCACCAATTTGGATTAAAATCATCTACCAAGTCCAATTGGTAGATAAACATTCATATGTGATTGTTGTTCTTAGATCTCTTGATCTCTTTTTGGTGGTTTTGTGAGGCTCGATAATTTTTGTTCTCCCTTATTTAGTATTCTGAGTTTGATCTTTTTGGATTGCTAGTTAGAGTTAGAGATTGTTCTAGGCCTGTTAATCAAAACTACTTTTGTATCTATTTTGTCATCAATAAGAATCTGACAAAATTCTTTGCCCGCATACGTACCATAAGAATCGATTTGGATAGTAAATTCGATTGAAATGAACTGTTATTATATCGTTTATCCAACTATTTTACTTTTAAATGAATGTTTAGTTTATGCTAAATTCTCAACATATGAAAACTTCAATTTTTTCAAAGTGATTATCATCTTTTTTCAACTTCAGTAATACTAACCTTTTTTGGTAATTTTATTTAAATTGTGATAACAGAATAATAGTTTCCTAAACATACCTGAAAATCATATAGTTTTACAAATTACAAAAACAAAATAATTAGGAAGTTTGTTTTAATATAGAAAATAGCGGCGCCGAAGACCGGCATCGGGATGGCAAATTGCGCCGTCGGGAGAAGGCGCCAACGAAAGCCACGTAGGACAAACATTGTTGGCTATAGAAATGTAAAAAGTACTACTCCTTCCGTCTAAAATTTTTTGTCTTTTTAATCATTTTACTAGTTCTCTTTTTTTTTATGAACGCAACCTTGTATTATTAATAACTAATGCTGCAGTTCGTTCATAATACAAGGATAGACAACAGATGGGAACTCCTCCATCAAAATAATAGGGGACAACTTAGAAGAACCCCATTTAGCTAACAAATGAGCCACTACATTGGCTTGTCTATACTCATGAATAAAACAAATATTATGAAAGCAAGGCACAAGTCTCCTGATATCTTCCACAATATTTCTAGTATAGTCAGTGAAGCGCAGAAGGCCATTACACGCATTTATGGCTGTTACGTTGTCAGAGGCGACAATCATTTGCTTGAATCCTGCTTCAAAGGCCAGGTGCAGCCCCATGTAAATGCTAAGCATCTCCGCCTGAAGGACTGACATACAAGCTCCAATAGGAGAAGCACCCGACATCAACACCTCTCCCCTCTCGTCTCGCACGACAAAACCAGCAGTGCAGGCCTCTTTCATGTTGGAGATAGCATCATCCACTTTCAATTTAACATCCCCACTCCTAGGTGGTTTCCAGGTTCTGTCAGCTTGCTGTTTGGAGTCAATTTCTCTTTGCATTTGTACAAAAGGCTTATGATCACACTGTTGACGAATTGACTCAATAATTTGTTCGATCAAATTACCTTTTTCACCATGAGTTATTTTGTTGTGTTCCCCCCATAGACACCAGATTCCCGTATAGAAGAGCTCTTTTTCAATAACTGAGAGAGTCTGGAACACTTCTTAAAACCAGGTAAGACATTTTACACCAGGCAGCTTATGCACAGGCGTACCCAACACCTTCCATATTTGCTTGGCTACCTTACTGGACTTGAAAATATGTATCAAGTTATTCTCCTCTAAACGATAGAAAACACAAGAAGAGTCTACATCAAAATGCTTTCTCTTCAGTGCCACCTAACAATGTAGAGTCTCCACAGCAGCACCCCAAAACATAGTGTTTAAACTTCATCTGAATATTCAACGACCACAGAGCCTTCCAAAACCTATTCCCTCCATCTAAAGTCGACGCAAATTCAGCTACCTTTAAATTTGAGTCATACGCTAACTGATACCCAGATTTTACCGAGTAATTGCCATCTTTTGAGAGTCTCCAAAAAATAGAATCATCGGTTTCAGTTCTGCTAAGAGGGAGTTTGAGAATGCTGTGCACAACGTCATCATAGAAAATGTCTCTAATAACGTTCAAATTCCAGGTTCTGCTTCCCCTTTCAATAAGGCAACTTACAAACTCTGATGGGAGAGGATTTTTAAGCACCAATGGACGCGAACATGCCACCCCGGCTAACCATTTATCCTTCATAATTAGAACACGAGTGCCATTACCAATCCTCCAACAGTGACCATCCTGGATAATAAATTTAGCTTTAAGCAGACTTCGCCAGATATAGCTTGCATCGAGCTTAAACTCAGCTGCTAGAAGATCACAATTAGGAAAATACTTTGCCTTGAAAATCTGTGAACAGAGGGAGTAAGGGGATTCAATAAATCTCCACAGTTGTTTAGCTAGCATCGCCTGATTGAACGAGTTAATATGTCGAAAACCCAAACCCCCCACATACTTTGAGCTACACAACCATTCCCATTTTTTCCAATGAATTCCTTTCCTTTTCTCATCCGAACCCCACCAATAATTCGCCATAAGCTGCTGAAGTTCATTACAAAAATTGGCCGAAAGAGAAAAATAACTCATAATGAATTGAGGCACTGCTTGAGCAACAGCCTTTATCAGAACTTCCCTTCTCGCTTTAGACAGAAGCTTCTCCTTCCAGCCTCCAATCCGCTTCAATATTCTCTCTTGTAAGAATTTAAAAACCGCTTTTTTTATCTCCCAATCACTGATGGCAGCCCTAGATATTTAGTGAATTCACCGACTTCATTCACATTAAGTTGCAGCTTAAGCCTATCCCTGACATCCACTTTCACACCTTTACTGAAAGTAACTTCAGACTTAGCATAATTTACTTTCTGACCTAAAACAGCTTTGTATAGAGTAAGAATACGATGGATTTCCTGACACTGTCGATCGTTTGCTGTAAAAAAACACGAGAGAATCATCCTCAAATAGCAAATGGGAAATAGACGGAGCACCCGTGCACAACTTGAGCCCATGAATGTGATTTGTCATTTCAGCCTTCATAATCAATGCAGATAACCCTTCAGCACATATAAGAAACATACAGGGTGAGATGGGATCGCCTTGTCTAAGACCCCTTGTCGGCTTAAGAAAGCCTTTTGGTACCCCATTTATAAGGAAAGAAAAGGAAGTTGAGCTGACTAAAAGAATTCGGAAAGTTCATCAATGTAATCATTTTATTGAGAAACTCCCATTCAACACATCATAAGCCTTGCTCAAATCCAATTTCAAAGCACACGAGCCTTGTCTAGTGGAGTAATTATGTTTTATGGAGTGGAAGGCCTCAGAAGCTATAAGAGCATTATCGGTAATGAGCCTACCCGGGACAAAAGCACCTTGGGATCTATCAATAATGGAATCAAGGACACCTTTCAACCTATTTGCAATACATTTCGACACCAATTTATAAATAATGTTACATAAGCTAATAGGTCTCAGGTCTTTCATAGCCCCCGGGTTCTTAACCTTTGGAATAAGGGTAATGAAGGTATGGTTCATACCTGAAGGAATAGGGCCATTTTTAAGCACATCTAGAACCTGACTTGTGACATCTTCACCAATCAAATCCCAAAACCGTTTATAAAATAAAGCTGGCATTCCATCCGATCCTGGGGACTTAAGATTATCAAACTGCTAGAGAGCAATCAATACTTCATCTGTTGAGTATGGTGATTCGAGCCAAAGCCTTTTCTCGGCATCAATCTTCATTAGAACACAATCTGTCGGGAAAAGGTTGACATTTAGCTGTGAGGTGGTGAATATATCCTGGAAGTAATCAAACACTACATCGCTGATTTCATCTTCATTCGTGCACAATCTCCTTTCAAGATCCCAAAGCTTGAGAATGGTATTAGTTTTCCTCCTAGCACTCGCTTTTCCATGGAAGAACCTTGTGTTCCGGTCCCCCTTCTTGAGCCACAAAGACCTCGACCTTTGCCTCCACATAATTTCTTCTTTTTCTTGCAACCTCAGAAATTGTTTTTCAATATATGTTCTTCTGTGAGAGGCTTCCGAGTTTCCTACCCGACTATCATATTCCATTAGCTCCTTTTCTAAATGCTTTAACTGAGAACCAATGTGCCCAAACTTTTCTACATTCCATCTCATGAGATCACCAGCACAGTCACCCAATTTTTCCATGATTGATCTTCCTATTCTCTGATTTAGAAATTGCCAGGCTTTCTCCACCACTTCCCTTCAGGTTTCATCTTGCAGCCACATTGCTTCAAATCGAAAAGGATGTTTACCTCGATTCTGTATGCCTTCTGAATCTAGTAAAATGGGACAATGATCCGAGGCAACTCTTACAAGATGGAATACAACGGCATTGGGGAATAACACGTCCCACTCAACCGTTTTCAAGAATCTGTCCAACCTTTCTTGAATAGCTTGGTCACATGTCCTTCGATTTGTCCATGTGAAAGGATAGCCCTTCAAGCCCATGTTGAATAAATCACAATCAGTAAGGCAATCTTGAAATCTCCTTAGGTAGCTATATGACCGATCAGAACCACCCTCCTTCTCAGTAGAGTAACATATCTCATTAAAGTCCCCAAAACAAATCCATGGATAATCATCATATTGTCTTATCTCCCTTAGTAATTTCCACGTTAAATGCTTATTAACCCCTTTCGGGCAACCGTATATCCCCGAAGCTCTCTATAACACATCTCCTCTTTCCGATTCTACATAGAAATTGATACAAGGAGATGAATACCCCGTAATGCAAACTCTTAGTTCCTTTTTCCATAATAAGACTAGTCCACCAGATGGACCTACAACGTCCACTATGAAAATATCGTAACAAGCTAATCTTCTTTTAACTCTAGTAAAGTCCCCCCTTCCTCGTCGTGTCTCCATGAGAAAGAGGAGATCCGAGCTGTGATTTCTCGCTAGGCAAGATAAATAGCGGAACGTCTCAGGCTTGCCCAACCCCTGGACGTTCCAGCTTAAGATTTTCATGGCTCTCGGCGGGGTTGCTGGGCAACCACCGCCGTAATAGAATCATTTAAGCAACCCAGTTTATCTCCCCCATTTTTGCTATTCTTTCCACTATGACATCCATCTCCATACAGTCTACCTTCCGCTTTCCTAACCCTTGTCTACCCTTTTCTAACAAATTATTCTCCTTCACTTCAGCCTTATTATCTGTTTCATATTTCTCCAAACCCCTAGCAATCTTTTTCCACTTACGTACCTTATTCCTTGTGTCCCTCCCCACCTTCATCTTCCTACCAATAATATGACTAGCTGCATGCTCACCACAATCTCTAATCAAACCAGCTTGGCCTAATTCTTTCCCCTGGCCTTCGGAAACTGAAATCTCCTTCAAATGCATATCACTGCCTCTTAAAGGACCCATAAGAGGTAGGCCTATTTCTAAACTTCTTTTCTCCTCCACAGTCTGCTCCTTCCCCTCTCTTCCACTTTCCCATAGGCCTATATTACTACCATCTATAGCCTTTGAGTTCCCATCACTCTCCACCGAATCCCCCAACCTCAAATTCTTCTGCTTGCTCTTACTTAGATTATTTGACTCACCATCCTTCCCACTTTCATCACTACTTGTTAGAACACCAGCAAATAAAACACGCCTACAACCCCTTTCTGCCCTAGTAGAACTACTTGAACCTCCCCCAAACTTCTCCTCATTTGCACTTACGATAACCCTTCTTATCCTCCCAGGCGTAGCTCTCAATAATGGATTGAATGGCCACTCCTCCCCTACAAATTCCCCTGGCATCTCCTCGCAGCCCTCTTGGGTATGTCCCAACAAGCCACAGTAAAAACAAAATTTGGGCAGCTTCTCATATCTAAAAGGAATAGGGACAACTTCACCTCTACTATTTACAATCTTAGTTCCACAAACTAACGGCTTATCAACATCAATTTCAACTTTTCCCCGAACATACAAATGCCAAGCTAGAAGACTTACCTCATCAATTTCCGCCACACTACCAACCTTTTCCGCAACCTTCTTCACTGCCCCTCCTGATCTCCTATTGAAGGGCAGGTCATAGATTCGGATCCAAAAGTTACATTTTGATAATTTAACATCAGAGGATTGATCAGTCAACCTTGATTCCACTAGCATGACCAATTGCCTCTCAAAATGCCAAGGGCCTTCGGCCAAAACCTTCTCCTTGTCTCTTTTTAGTTATTAATTTAGATTTTCAATATATTTTGTATAATTTTTTCTCTAATTTACATTTATATTAACTATGAAAGAGATTATATATTGTTAAAATTATAGGTAAATAATTAAGAAGAAAGAGAATTTAGTAAAGGATAAATTAATTATTTTAATTATGTAATAAATTTTTTATTAATTTTAATAATTCATTTAAATGGATAATATTTTATAGATAGAGAGAATAATAAATTAGTAATAGATATGTATTGATAAGACGATTGGGTGGATTTTGATTTGGACAATTTTACCCTTATCTAACAAATTTCTCATCTGCCAACATCACGCCAGCCTTAACCCAGCTGTGCTGGCCCCACCCACCCTTTTTCATTTCTCTACCTATTTTATCATTTTCATTCTATTTCTTTTTATCTATTTTTGCTATTTTTATTCTCAGTTTATTTTTATTTTTTTCGTAATGATTCTCAATTTATTATATTAACAAAGTAATCATAACTATGAATCAGGTCAAGTTTTATTGTGATTATATATACAGCAAATGGAATTGGATATCTGTGATAATATATACAGCAAATGGAATTGGATATGAATACATATATAAGGAAATAAGCTTGGCACAACATGTATCATTTCGGGATGTTATGCTAAACATCCGGTGCTCTACACCCTCTTTACATTTAAGGAATTTATCAGAGAGTACTTAATTAGAATAAAAAAATATTTAATTAAGGGTTAATAAATTCTCAATCAATAGATGTGAGGAAATGTGAAATACCATCATTTTATTTGACGAGAATATAATTTAAAAATAATAAACACGTAATTTTGAATCAACGACTCATATATATATATATGAGTCGTTGATTCAAAATTACAGTATATACATATAACTATTATTTTATCCCATAAATTGATAAAAATAATTTACTTTTTATGTAGTTATAAAAACTTTCATAACCAACCACCAATTGATTTAGCGGGATGATATACTAGATCCCTTAAGCATCTCTTTATGGTATCAAGTTCGATCTTTAACAATGGAATGAAGCAAATTGAATTGGGAGAGTTGTTCCTCATATGGACATTTGCATCTAGTACCCTATCTGAATTAGTTAATTGATGAGCCGGATATCAAATTGTGAAATAAAAAAAAAAAAAATCTCATTATCAAAATAGAGTATATTTTATTATTGATTTGAAGAAGTTACTCCTTTATTTTCAAATGATAAAAAAAATAAATTTATAGTTACTTAAAATATGTCATTAGCTTTGAATTACAAAGGGGAAGTTGTGATTAAACAACAAATTTGTACGAAAAAGTAGAGCTTGAAATCATAAATTAAGATGAAACTCATTCTTAAATTATGTTTAAGACTAAAGTCAAACAAAAGAACAAAGCTTTATATAAAAATTATTTAGTTAAGATAAATAATTAAGAGCTAGTTTATTTTAATAATCATTTTTTATATAGTTAAGAATAGATAATTAATAAAAAAGTTGTGTTATATTAGTTTATTTATTTTTTATTTTTTATATGATGTGGCACAATAAATGTTAAAATAAATATTTTTTATTATTTAATTACACAATTTTATATGAAATAAGCAATCTAATGTAACTCTTTTTTATAAATATTATTTATTTTTAAAATAATTAATATATCATCAATATAAATTTTTATTTCATATATCACATAATCAACCTTTCACTATTTACAAGAAAACAAAATGACGAAATAATGTCCGTTAATTAACATTAAAAAATAATATGTGCTTTCAAGTTAGCAAGCCCCCAACTTAAGTCAACTTGCATAAAATGTTTAACAACCTACCCATTGCCAGTCCGCCTAAATACACTGCATTCATGTTTTACTTTTTTAGTCATTTGTCTACTGATATTATCCGATGCTATCGAAATTGAAACATATGTTATATTGTTGAAGATTTTAATATGTAATATTATCGGTATTATTAATATAATTAATGAATTTATTAATTTTTTTATTTTTAAAAGAATATATATTATTAAGAAATATAAATTTATACGAGTAAAAAATAAATAATTTGGTATTATCTAGATTTATTTCTATCTAAATATTTCTATATCATTGAACTAAGTTAGTTAAAATAACATTAAAATTATTGTAGATCATTTCAGCCCGTAGGTCTTTTGGTGCACTTATTGGATCTTTTACAACACTTTATATATCCATAGCCTTTTTTTAATAAAACCATTTTTAATTAAACCATACCATACATGATTGGTTTATAGTAAAACTGATCAAACCAAATACTATGATTTCCATAACATTTATATTATCCACTGCCCCCCTGTATTTGTGTAAATTTGGAGTATTTCTCCAGATTTATATTAATTTCAATATTTTAATGGTTTTTGATCCCCATACTGAACTCATGCTGTCTATACAAAGGTTGAAGTATACATTAACTGGCGTATAATGTGATTTTTACTATAAGAAATAAAAAGAATCTAAAGCACATAAGAGTGTCTATAAATTTATACATTTTAATTTTCAAAAATTTACTTCATTGAATATTGAAAAATATATTGCACATAAGCACAACCGTTAACATTATTTCAACTCATAAATGTTTATAAGTTGATTAAAATAATGTTATAACTATCGTCTCAAAACTTATTTATAAGCTAAAGTATACATAGTAATAAACACTAAGTAGAGTTTAATAAAGTTGGATCAACTCCTCGTCAGGTTCTCTCTCGCTCATGGCGTAACGAGGGCGACCCAAGCGGAAGTCAACGCCGGCGAAGCCGGTGACCGGATCACAACGTAACTCCTCTAATTCGAAGTCTTCTGATGATAGTGGCTTGATTGGTACTGTTAATCCAGATAAGGATCCTAACCCAAAGGTTGATTTGAACCCTAGCGAGGAGGAGAAACAGCCTTTGAAGGAGGCCGATTTGGACAATCTAGATAGTTCTGATTACGTGAGAAAGCTAAGAAGCCATGGGAAGGTTTTTATGAGAAGAATTCGGAGTCGTTAGGGGAGAAGCTAACTTTTGTTCCACCAGTAATAAAGGTTGGAAAAAAGCTTTGCATCATTGACCCTGCTGATGTAGTGAGTGAAATAGATCTATAGAACGCATCGGTGATTTGTGCAGTGCTTGGTTCAAAGCCCCCTTTAGTGGTCTTTGAAGGTTTCATACGCCCTATTTAGGGTAGTTTTGGTGTTGAAAAAGTGATTGGGCTTGAGAACAATCATTTCATTATTAAATTTGATAATGATTGTAACAGGGATGGTGTTGTTAAACATGGAGTTTGGTTCTTCGATCGTAAGCCTCTGATTGTGCGACCTTGGGAGGGTGACTTTGATGCTTTAAAAGGCATTCGTTCTGTTCCTGTTTGGGTAAAATTCCCACGGTTGCCTGTGAATATTGGAATGAGAAATCATTGAGCTCAATTTGCAGTTTGTTAAGGACACCGTTAATGAGTGATAGAATTACCAAGGACCGGACATGGATGAGTATTGCTGGGGTTTTAATTGAAGTGGAAATTAGCAATGATGTTATTTCTGAAATTCAATTCGTTAATGAATATGGGCAATTAGTGGACCAAGAAGTGGAGTATGAATGGCTTCCGGTTAAATGCAAGTTTTGTCATGGCATATGGCATAATGCAGAGAATTGTAGAAAAGAAAGGATAAAGTATGGAGGACCAAACCTATCCAAGAACTACCCGCTCTACAACAGCCAACCAAGCCTGCTCTAGAACAACTTGTTCTACAATCACCGGCCAAACCTGTAATTATTGAAAAAGAAAAGAGTGTAATTCAGGAAGAAGTAGAAGCGCCTTGAATTACTCCAAAGAGGAATAAGGGGGCTAGTTCAAGTTTTAATAAGGTTGTTGGCAGCAAGTCTGATTTGAAACAGGTTGGATCACAAACTATTTCAAATGGGATGCCTAATGATTTGGAACGTCCGAGGCCTAAACAGGACAACAAAACAAAGGGCCATTAGGGAGCTATGCTCCACGAATAAGGTAGGGATGAGTGCTCTACTAGAGACTAAGTTGAATAAAGAGTCAGTTAAAATGTTTGTGAAAAAATTCTTTAGTGGTTGGAGTTACTTTGTTAACTTAGATGTTCACGAAGTGGGGAGGATCTTGCTTTTGTGGGGGCAAGATTTGTTTAATGTGAAAGTCTTAGTGTCTTCGATTCAAGTTATTCATACAGAAGTTAAAGTGATGGGATGTGATATTCCATTTCATTTCTCGATCGTTTATGGTTTGCATTCTATGAGCCATAGGAAGGAGCTATGGGAACAACTTGCTTCTCCTGGCAATTCTTATCCTTGGCTTACTGGCAGAGATTTTAATACGATGTTTAATATGGATGACAAGATTGGTGGAAATGATATTAATTTCTGTGATATAGAAGATCGAGTGGAGTGGAAAAACAAGGCATGTCTTGAAGAACTGAAGCATGTAGGTCCGAAATACTCTTGGAGTAAAAGGTAATTGGGCTCTCATAGAATTTATTCGAAGCTTGATTAGGTCTATGTCAATGAGGAATGGAATGATAATTTCGAATCTTGTGGCAATTCTTATCATAATCATGCCCTCTCTGATCATTGTTATATGTTAATCAAATGTTTATGCCTGATGAAAGTGGTGTGAAACTGTTTCATTTTTACAATATCTGGGTTGATCACCCAGGCTACCTTGATGTTATTTCTGCTTCTTGGAAAGCTGAGGTGGGTCATTCTGCCTTGAAATGTTTGATGATGTGGCTTAGTAAAATGAGAGCCAATCTGAGAAGATTTAATAAAGAGGTTTATGGGAATATTGAAATAACCTATAGGAATGCTTTTCAAGAGGTTGAACAAGCTCAAAATTTGCTCCAGGATAATCTTACTAATTCTGATTTAATCGCTCAGGAGAACTCGGCTTTTTTGGCCTACCAAAGAGCCAGCCTTGCTTATAAGAAATTTTTACAGCAAAAAAGTAAGGCTACATAGCTGAAGTTAGGAGATGATAGTACATGCTTTTTTCATGCTTCAATTAAAAGTAAAGGAGCTCACAATCGAATTCTATCGTATGTTGAGAATGGTGCTCATATTGACAATTTCGATCTTGTGATTAATCATTTCCTGAATCATTTTTGTTCTTTCATGGGTGCCCCGAGTTGTGCTACTAAGAAATTGGATCAAAAGTTTATTTCCCAAGGTAATATTCTAAACTTATACCAATAGCTTGCCTTGATAAAACCATTCACAAGGAAAGAAATAAAAGAGACCATGTTTAGTATTAGTAGCACGAAGAGCCCTAGTATTGATGGCTTCAGGTCTAATTTCTTCAAATCAGCTTGGAAAATTGTAGGTAATGAGGTGGTGGCTGCTGTTAATGAGTTCAATGTCACTTGTAGAATGCCAAAAACCTTCTCTTCCACTATTCTGGTCTTAATTCCTAAAGTAGATAATCCTTCTAGAGCAAGTGAGTATCGGCCTATATCTTGCTGCAACACTTTTTATAAGTGTGTTTCTAAGCTACTTTGTAGGCGGCTTAGTGGTGTCCTCCTTGATATTGTTAATGAGAATCAAGGGGCTTTCGTTAAGGGTAGAGTTTTGGCCCATAATGTGCTTGTAGTTCAAGATCTTCTCCATTTTTATGGTAGATCCAATATTTCACCTAGGTGTAGGGCTGTAAACGAGCCAAACTTCTCGTCTACTACTCGGTGCTCGGTTCGGTCAAAGCTCGTTCGAGCTTGATTCATTGATAAATAAGCTTGTTCGTGAACAAAATTTCATGCTCGTTATCATAAATGAACCAAGCTTGAACAAGGGGATACTCAGCTCGAAAGCTCGTGAACATGCTCGATAAGAGGCTCACAAACTAGTTCGCCAATAGGCTCGTTAACAGGCTCGTTGACAGGCTCGTTAACATAACTGAAAAGTTTAAACATTATATTTAGGAAATAGATAGATTATGAAAAATATAAAATAGTGTATGTGTAAAAATGGATAGAAAAATGTATATAGAAAAATACAAATATAAGATAAAGAGTAGAGGAAAAATATGTATAAAGTGATATATAAAATATAGATAAAAATAAGTAAAAAAGAAAAGAAACGATGGATATAAAGCCTGATAAAGGTAATTCAGATCCAATTCAATCCCTACTATATATATTCATCAATCTTTATGTGCTCAGTAAAACCCTAATCTCATTTTCCTCTGAAAATACATAGCCGCCAACACAACACTTATCCTCTTCCTCTTCTTAGTACAATGAAAATCATTTGTGGTGCTTAGATCCTTCATCTTTGATTCTTCATCTCACGAATTTTATCTTTTTTATAGACTCAGCTCTCAATTTAAATAAAGCTCGAGATAGGCTCGAAGATCAGGCTCGGTTTGATCAAGCTCGAGCTCGGTTTGAGTTCATTAAAATTTAAATGAACAAAGCTTGAACAGTTAGTGTTCGAGCTCGGCTCGGTTCGTTTATAGCCCTACCTAGGTGTATGCTCAAAGTTGACCTGAGTAAAGCTTATGATACGGTCTCATAGGGCTTTATTGGGGACTTGTTGTGTGCTTTAGCATTCTCTATGAAGTTTGTCAAATGGATCATGGCCTGTTTGTGTAATGTGAATTATATTCTTTTTCTTAATGGCAGAATTCAAGGGGAGTTTTTTAGGAAAAAGGGGCTAAGGCAGAGGGATCCAATGTCCCCCCTCCTTTTTATTCTAATCATGGACTATCTCAGTCGAATCCTGAAATGATATGCTCATAATTCAGATTTTCAGTTTCATCCTGGCTGCAAGAAGTTGGGCTTGAATTCCCTTTGCTTTGTCGACGATTTGATCCTTCTTTGTAAAGCCTCGAAGAGTGCATTGTCAGCCATTCTTTAGGGATTTTCTTTATTTTCTGATACTACAGGTGTAATTATTAACAAGAGTAAATCTTGTTTATATTCATCTGAAGTCACAGAGTCAATTCAGAATAAGCTTTTGGCTATATCAGGAGTGGAGAAGGGTCAGTTTCCGATGAAGTACCTCGGGGTCCCTCTAAAACCTACCAAATGGAATCGAGTTGATTGTGCCTGTGTTGTTGAAAAGATTTGAAAAATTGTTAGTTGTTGGGGAACTAGACACTTATCTTTTGCAGGACAAGCACAACTTATTAGCTCTGTTATTTTTGGCATTCGCTCGTACTAGATGAGCATTTTTTTGTCTCCCCCAATCTGTCATTAAAGAAATTGATAGCATCTACATGCATTTTTTATGGGGCGATAAAGAGGGGACTAAGAAGCCTCATGTTGTCTCGTGGAGCTCTGTTTGTCGTCCTAAGAATCAAGGTGGTTTAGGCTTCAAGGAAGGCTCTAAATGGTGCAAAGCTGTTTTGGGTAAATTTCTTTGGGCAATTAGTCTTAAATAGGACTCTCTTTGGATGAAATGGATCCATTGCACTTATATAAAAACAAAATGTTTTTGGACTGATTCTCTACAGGGTGATAACAGTTGGTACTGGCGGAAAATTTCGAAGTTGCGCTCAACCTTGAGTTTAGTGGCTCTTAGTCAGTGTACGGTTAGTGGCCATTTTAAACAGTCTAAGTGTTATGAGCTACTCGTTGGCCAAGCCACTTTTTTCCTAATATATAAGCATGTTTGGTGTTCTATGGCCTTACCGCGTCACCGTTTGAGCAATCATATTTTAGTATGGGATAGTTCAAGACCGAGCCCACTAAAATCTGAACATAAAATGAGTTAGACTTGGTTTTATATATAAAAAATCAAGTTCGGACCGGCCACAAATTTTATATACATATATATTATCGGTGGACGGGCTGGACTTGCAAATGAAATTTTATGTTCAAGTTCAGCCCGATCCAAATCCACATATTATTAATCTTCTGAGTTGGCCCTGGATCGAACCATATTTTTTTTTATCAATTTGACTAAGCACGGCTTGATTCTAGCCAAACCCATCCATCGAACACCTCTACCTACGAGTATAATGCTTTTGACCAACTTAGGAACAAATTTAGACTTGTTCGCGGGTCGAGCTATTTATCGGCCCCGGCCTGAACCCGCTCTCATGAGTTGGGCTTGGACATCTATTTTATTAGTTAGTCCAGCCCGGACCCGCTAAAATCCAAAGTTTTATGAATCAGATTTAATTTTGGTATAAATACTCAAATCCGATCCGGCGAATAATTATTTTATTTATTATATATATTAAATTAAATAATTATTTTTAACTTTTATATTTTATACTAATAAATTTTTTAATTTAATTGCAATAAATTCTATTACATTAAGGATTTCAAGTAAATAATGTAGTTATACATAATTTTGTTATTTCCTTTTTTTAAGTCCACAAAAAATTATAACAAATTATTTACGGGGTAATGGTGGGGCTTGAGAATGACTTATAAGCTCGATCTAGGGGTCTTAATAAGCCCAGTGGCTCGCAAACAGTTCGAGATTCGATTTGGTCAAAGTTCGGTCAGCATTCAACTTGATAGAGCTCGACTCGATTTTGGGATCGGCTCGAGATATTAACAAGTTAAACCAAGCCTTCTAAGGTTCGACACGAAAGCTCGCAAACATGTTCATATAATTTTTGTAGTTAATAAAGTGAAAAAAAATTAATTATATATGATTAGTGAGTAATAATTATTCGTTTACGATAATTATTTGTAAAATGATGATTTAAAATAACTTGCTACTTCTTTACAAGAGTGGCGATGAATATGGAATTGCATATGATAGAATATAGAAGAGACGAAATGAGGGTGATCACAGATTATGGGAAAAATATTATGATGTTAGTTTAAGTTTTTTAAAATTATGTATTTCTTTAAGCGCGAATGAATTGCGTTATTTTTTTTATATATTTTCTGATATTTTTTGAAAAAGTGTAATAAAATATCATGTTATTAATGCAATCCTTTTTTAACTAGTGTTGTCATAAATCAGTTTTAATCATCAAAATATCTGGGGGAAACACTTTTATTTTGTGTTGCAATAGTGCATATATATTAAGGCTCTTTTAGACTCGCGAGTCACAAACCCGAGTCGAACTTTTCAAGAGCCCGAGCCAAATTTTATTTTTCTAAACTCAATAAAATTTAAGTTAAACCAAACCCGAGCAAATATGAGCCATACGCTATAGAATCTCGGTTTAACTCGTTAAAATCGTACATAAAATTTTAAAGTATAAACAGTATAAACTTGAATTATTAGCCAAAAGTCTGATTAAGTGCAATGTTAAATAAAATTGACTGACCCCAATTGTAAATCTATACAAGTTGACGAGGGTGAGCATGTATTTTTCCCAACTTTGCCGGGAAAAAAATAAAATAAAATAAAAAAAGCGAAGAGAAAGGGACCCACTAAAACAACACAGGTTGAGAGATAAAAACAGGTCATTTGTCATTTCATCAACATTGATGTTTTCGAAGCTTTTCCCCATCTTCTTCTTCACTGTCTTTCATCTCCCCCTTAAATAACCTCTAAACCCCCACTCTCTCTCTTATCCCTAATTTCAATCAATTTTTTCCCCAACTTCAGAAATGGATCCATGTCCATTTGTCCGTTTAATCGTCGAATCATTAGCTCTAAAACTCCCATTGGCCACCAAACCCGCCGGCTCCGGCGTCCACCCGTCAGCCACCCCTTGTTTCTGCAAATTATCGATAAAAAATTCCCCTTCCCAAATTGTCCTCCTTCCTCTTTGCTCTAATTCCGGCGATTCTCCGCCGGACACGGCGTCCTCCGCCCTCGGATTCCACCTCGACGCCATGGCCATCCGCCGCTTCTCCGGCAAGCCGCTGGCGCTTAAATTAGAGGTCTACACTGGCCGGATGGGTCACTCGTGTGGGGTAAGCGGAGGGAAGTTGCTGGGTCGGGTTCAGGTGAGTGTGGATTTGGGTAATGCGTTGGCCGGTCCGAAATTGTTTCATAATGGGTGGATGAAACTCGGGAATCAGCCCGATAAACCGACGGCCCGGCTCCATCTGTTGGTCCGGACTGAACCCAACCCTAGATTCGTTTTTCAGTTCGGTAACGAGCCGGAGTGTAGCCCGGTGGTTTTTCAGATTCAGGGAAATATCCGGCAGCCGGTTTTCAGCTGCAAGTTCAGTGCCGACCGGAACTCAAGATCGCGGTAATTGGATTTTTAACCCTTTTGCTATTTTTTACTGTTTGTCGGGTTGCGCATTTTAGTGGGGTATAACCTGGTCTGCTAACATGCGCTGCTGGTGGTGGTGGTGGTTACCTCCTGGTGGGGGCTATAATTATCGGGGGATTATCCTGAACTCGAGATCGCGGTAATCAGCCTGTATTTTTTTCAACTTACAAGTGCCAGTAGTAGTGAAATGAACTGATAAGTATTTATTTCAGTATAAATTTTTACGTATTAAGTACCGAGTGGACTGAATCGAACAATGACAAGATAAAAAGAATACGCCATATGTTTCGCACCCTTTTGCTTTTTTTACTGTTTGTCGGGGTGTGCATTTTAGTGGGGTATAGCGTGGTCTGCTAACGTGCACTCTTGGTGGTGGTTAAGCCTGGTGTAATAATTGGGATTAAAATTGATTAATCATTATTATATGGTGCTTTTTAGGTAATAATGATTTGTCTTATTGAGTATGGGCCTACTGGCATTAGCTCATATGAGGATTAGTTACTAATTAAGCTAGCATGTGGGTTGTCAATTCCTTTGTTAGACGGCAAGGCAAATAATCTCACATGTTTAGTCTACCAATTTGGGCACCACCTTATCTATAGAATTTAATTTTTGCGGACCTTAAAATTTATTTCAATTAAATTTGATTTAACACTCATTGTACTCTTATAGTTAATATTCTAGAATAATCTAGAAAGCTTTGAAACTACCTATCCCGATCAAGTTGCATTCTAAAATATATGTTTAGTGCTAGCTTATAGAAATTATCAACCTGATTTATTTAATTTTATATTCAGATATTATATATTGACGATAAGAATGTGGTTGAAACTAAATCTGCTGTCCTATGGATTTTTTTTATTTGTAACCACAATTACCCATATTTTATAAAAAAAGGCATAATGCATTAGGAATTTCCTGAACTTGTCCCTAATCACCCTTACCTCTCTGAACTTTTCTAAAGTTTCTCTCGCGCCCTGAGCTTGTTCAAAGTGTACCTCATGACCCCTTCTGACTAACGTGGCTGGTCATTCGGCAATGCTGGTAAAGTAAGGCGAAAGGGGTCATGGGGTGCAATTTAGACAAGTTGAGGGGGGCGAGAGGAACTTTTGATAGTTCAGGGGGCCGAGGGATGATTAGAGACAAGTTCAGAGGGCTGGTGATGTATTCAACCCAAAAAAACATTAGGACGTTGTATTCTTACATGTTATACAAATGTGTTATTTGGATCATAGGACAATACCTAAAAATTCCTTGATAGCAACATTATTACATAAAAACCAATGTAGGCACTTCTAGTATGGAGATATAGTACTCAATATTAACCTAACTTTTTATTGGCAAGGCTAGTTTGAGAATTTGAATTCTAAATTGCTACTTTGAGATGCTTATTTTTTTTTTCATGTGTTTAGTTCCTTAAAATTTGATCATTTAATGCTGAAAGATTTGATTTTGATTCAATAACCATGACAGATCATAAATTTACAGGCAATTTGCATTATTATAGAAATTGCTTATGATATAGCTCAGATTTCAAAATGTACTAGTAAACAATAATTAATTCACATTAAAAGTTTAGTCAAAGAGACAAATGAGAATCTCCTTAACTGTCAAACTACCAATAATCTCAAGATTCCCTTCCATGTGCCAATATCTGCCCCCAAATCTTTCATATGCCTTCTGTATCTTGCTTGAGTCAAGTTCAAGATTCTATTTCTAACTGTTGATTCCCTTTTTTAATCCAAACAGATCTCTACCAACCGATTTTACGGTTAACAACACGAGAGGATGGAGGAGAACGTTTTCCGGCGAGAAAGAAAAATCAGCTCGGGAACGAAAAGGATGGATGATAATGATATACGATCTTTCCGGGTCCCCCGTTGCCGCGGCCTCAATGGTAACCCCGTTCGTCCCGTCTCCTGGTTCTGACCGGGTGTCCCGGTCAAACCCCGGGGCGTGGCTAATCCTTCGCCCGAACGGGTTCTCGGTCAGCAGCTGGAAGCCGTGGGGCCGGCTTGAGGCGTGGCGTGAGCGGGGCCCGGTTGATGGTCTCGGGTACAAATTCGAGCTCGTGACGGATAATGGCGGGCCTAGCCGGGGAATCCCGATTGCCGAGGGGACGATGAACATGAAAAAAGGCGGTCAGTTTTGTATAGATAGTAGAATAATGAAGGATTCCGGGTTGAGTAGCTCGAGATCGCCGGTCAAAGGGTTCGTGATGGGTTCGACCGTCGAAGGCGAGGGAAAAGTTAGCAAACCGGTGGTTCAAGTCGGTGTTCAGCATGTTACTTGTATGGCTGATGCAGCGCTTTTTGTCGCGCTCTCTGCGGCTATTGATCTTAGCATGGACGCTTGTCGCCTTTTCTCACATAAGCTTAGGAAGGAACTTTGCCATGATGATCATGATAGTTCGTTTTCATAAACCGTTTTGTTGCTGTGATAACCGACTCGAAGTTATTTGGTTTGAGCAAATAAAAATCTTATCTTTTCGGCAAGTTTTTTTGCTTATTCTTTCATTGATCGAGTTTTTTTGGGAAAAAAAATTGCGTGAAATTTTTGCCTTGCTAGGAGCTTGGGGTCTCGTCGGGTGCGGGTGGCTCGGTTTTCTCGGGATTGGTTGGTGTTATAAGAAGTGTACAGGTTTTCGGGTGGGGCGGATTGGACCATGTAGTAGAGTTTTGTTGTTTAGGTGGTTAAAATTTACGAGTTCTTGCAACTTTTTTAAAAAACTACTTATGGTAGAGGTATGTGTTTTGGTAATAGGGAAGTAAAAACTGTTGGAAGTTAAATATATTGATATATAATCAGCTGTATAGACAGAACAATTTTCTATTTGCTTTGTTCTTATATGTATATTGTTTCTTCTTTTTCTCTCTCATTTTACTCTATTGCTTATTGCGTTACAGTGTATTGTGTTGGTTTTTTTATGCTACAAACTTTGGAGTAGCATTGTTTCGTGTTAGCAATGGTCCAACTTTAAAGCTTATGCATCTAACCCAACGAGGAGTTAGACCATAAGTAGGTAGAACCACGTAAACTCAGTTTTAACCGAAATATTTTTAGTTTGGCAAGTTCAGCTTTTAGGAGTAAATCGATTCAACAAGTATTTTTTAGAAAAATTCGGTAGTGCAGTTAGGTTAATAGGTTTGCAGGGCTAGTCTTGGACACGAGTTAGATGTGTGACGACCTAAAAACTACAATCAAAAGGGCCTCATAATTTTTCTATTCCGGATATATGTATTTATAAAAGCTTTTTGAAATTTTAAAAAACAAAACTTTTAAATATTTTTTATTTAGTATTTATTAAAATATTTCCAATTTTATCTAAAATTTTTTAATGAAATTGCCCATATTTTTAATTTCGTATAGGGCTCTCAAAACGTCGGCGCCAACCATGTTGATTTGGTTCAGTTTAGCCGAATGTTCATTATGTTTCTTGGTTTTTCATCCATGAACTTGGATTTTTTTAGTTCGCAATAAGAGGAATTAGACCATTAGTGTCAATTAACTTTGAAAAGGGCGACGAAATCCATTGATTAAAGAAGGAATGAACAAATGCTTCGACAAACTGTCAACAAGGAATGGCATCAAACATTCAAAAGGGCCTGGTCACCAAATCAAAAGTGATCTATACCAAATTATTATCAAGCATGCAAAGTGTTACAAAGCCAAGGGGAATCAATCAAAAAACACAATTAGGTGGTGATGTTGTAGGCTTAATGATCCAGGTCACCTAAAAGACAGAAAACATGTCCGACATGCTTAGCCGAGGTGCCGGCGAAGCCTCGCCGATACTTAAGTAAGAATCCAGTGAAGATTACGAAATAGAAAGAATGATGAATAAGAAAGGAATTGGTTACCTTACCTCATATCCTCTATGCATGGATTCTAAGTGACAAACCTTAACGGTTTTTGACGCGTGTCCTTGACCTGTTGGGCAATGTTTACCATTTTGCCCTTAGCTATAGCCATCTCTATAATAGGATTGATTGGATTGTCTAGCGGGCTTTATTGGGCCATATCTAGCATGTTATCAGGTGACATGAAATTTGACATTAATTTTCACATTGCTAAAATATTTTTCACGTATTTTCTAAAAAACAAGCTTTCACATTTGTTAAAAAAATTAAGTAAGAACATCCACCATGATACAACTAATATTTTGAAATGCATTTTACATATTAATTGGATACTGAAGACTTTTTCCTTTTGTAATAAATCAACAGTTATAATTATTTGACTACTATCATTAGAAAAATAATTTTAAAGTTGTTTCAAAGCAAAATTATTAATATAAGCAAAAATTAGCAGCAACTCATCGTCAAAAGTTAAATGTTTAAACTACACGAGTTGTTAAAGGGTTTGGAACGGTTATGTCAGGCTCTGACCAACCCCAGCCCAATTATTGATATCTGTTCCATATGGAATGCCCGTTCGGAATTACGGTGACCAAAAATTCTACTCATAAATTTTTAATTAAATAATATATTTTAACATTAAAAAAAATATTTTAACTCTTATTATTAATTTCAGAACCTTTTGAAAGGAATGACCTGTTTGAAATTGCTATCAGGGCTGCTGTCACAAAAAAATTCGATTTACATACTTTTGGATTTGGATTCTCTGAAGTTCAAACTCTTTAAAGTTCAGCTAATCTCAGCCATTCATTGAGTTTTAATGATCCAGATTTTATTAAACTGTGAACCCCACATACTACTAAAACTTAATCTGGATCATTAAAACTCAATGGAGGGCTGAGATTAACTGAAATTTATAACTTTAGAGAGTTTGAACTTTAGAGAATCCAAATCTCATACTTTTAATAGAACAATATATTTTGACTCTTATTACTGATTAATTAATTTACTATTAATTTCCAGAACTTTTCAAACAACAGCTCGAAAAAGCTTAAAAATTAAACTTATTAGAAAAGCAGCTCGGGAAAGCAGTTTCAAATTGACCGGAAGTAATTAAACGGTGCGTTTAGCAGATGTAAGTCACAATACAAAACAAAAAGAAGCATACTACCATTTTCTTCTTCATATCATATATTATCCATAACAAGTGAAATGCAAAAGGCCCAGATCTTGAAAATCGCGCTAATATTGCTACTGTGAATCCCTCCTGCTCTCTCCAATGGCAGATTTCCCCTACCTCCTTCCAACCCTCCTCCTCTTCAACCTCATTTCCGTCGCTATTTCTCAATCCGTTATTCAGATGCCAATCGATCGCAAAAGTCGCAGCGGTAACAACGATCTATTTTGCGATAGCTGGAGGCTCTCTGTGGAAACCAACAACGCAGGTTACTGGACCAGTATTCCTTCCATTTGCACGAGCTTCGTCGAAAGCTATATGACCAGAGAGCGCTACCTGTCCGATTCACAGATCGCCGCCTCCGATTCGCTCGACTATGCTCGGTCCGTGAGGATTTTGAACGATGGGAAGGACGCCTGGGTGTTCGATATTGATGAGACGCTCCTCTCCAATGTTCCGTACTACCAGGCCCATGGATTCGGGTATGTGGATCAATCTTAGCTGTTGGATTGTTGTTTTGCGATTTGTTTTTGTTGATTGTGATTGGTGCGTCTCTTTGAATGGATAGTTGTGTCATTGGCTGCGTTAGATGATTTGTCGTTTGTGTTTGTTATCTTCAATTGGAATTAAATACGTAGACCGGTAGAATGCCTAATGTTTGTTGTTTATAGTATAAACTAGGTGAATTTTAGAGGATATTAGTAGATACTTCATTCCAACAATAGTCTTGCCACATAGGTAAAAATAGATAATTGATTAGAAAATTCTTCTATACTAGCTTGTCTATTTTCTCATTCCTATATGATGTGGCACAATAAATGTTGGACATTGTCTATTTGATCTTCTACATGTAGACAATCAAATGGACTATCAACTCATCAAATTAATTAATATTTTAATCTTTAACATTGAAACGAACTTGTAATTGAGTATTTTTTATTATTTAAGTACACAAGTCCAGATGAAATAGATAATCTAGCGTGGCTTTTTTTTATATACATTGTCTATTTTTGAAATCATTGACATATCATCAATGTGAACTTCTATTTCACATGCCACATAATCATGGAATCTACTATCTACTAAAGATGTTCTTAGCTAAAGAATACGTGACTATGATACAATAAGTGCCCGTTCGGCTTACTAATTAATTAGTAAAGCCAAAAATATGTAATTCTATTAAAAGTTTGTGAGGGCAACTTATTATGACACTGGTTTGAAAAGCAATACCGAACATGCCCTAAAAATCCCGAGTACTATGATATACATAAGGAAAATTGTATTTATAAATTTTCCTGTTTTTAATTAATGGATTGAAAACCTTGGTATATACCCGAAAAGAACTAACAAACAACTCCTTAATAACTTCATGGCCTCTTATCCTTAAAAAGGAATTTTTCATAGAAAATTATTATTATCTTTTATCAATAAAGTAACAAATTTTGAATCAAAAGTGTGTGGTATAGTGGTAGGGACTAGTCCATCCTCAACCATCCATTAGGGATTAAATCCTGGGATGTGTATGGAGCAACCTTAAATCTTGGGGCCAGCCATCCTGCCCTTCGAGGCACCTTCAAATTAGCGATCCGAGATTTAGTCTTGATGTGGACATGGCTTAAAGGTGCCGCCCACAGTTCGTACCCATTCAAGACACCTCGCGGTGAAAAAAAAAGATTATGAATATAATATATTAATTATTTGCAAAACTGAAAATATAATTCAGATTCAGAAGTCAATTCCTTAATCAATATAAAGATTTCAAATGAATGTGATTGTATTCAAAGTTTGGGCGGTCCAAACGCAATAGCTGTATTATAAATTTAAGACTCAATTAATTAAATTTACTCACATAGTAGTAAACTGTGTGTAGTGGACCTCTTTATCAATTATAAAATATACAGATCTCTTTCCAGCATGAGCTTTGATAATTTGGTAATTTCTTAGGCGTCCGTATTCAATTATAATTGTGCCCACTGCAATATATGCAGTTAAGCTGCTTTAACTAAAACGGAAAGATTTTTGAGCTTTTTATGCCATTTTTTAGCAAGAAAGTATGAGATTTGTAGGGAAACAATCATTCTCAAAGCAAACAAAGGCCCCCTCTCATAAATCTTTTTTTTTTTGAAAAAGGATATCTGGTGAATATCTCCATACTATCGGTTGGAACTTTTTGGTAATTCGATTTGCTGCATCGTTAACATTCAAGTAAATTTTTAGCTACATTTTTGTGTATCCTGTATCTGTTTATGACGGATTTGGATTCTCTAAAGTTGTAGAATGGTAAAGTTGTACATTTCATTCAATCTCATCCATCCATTGAATTTTGATGGTTCAGATTTAGTTTTAGTGGTTTGTAGGGTCCGCAGTGTAATTAAATCTCAACCATTAAAACTCAATGGATGAGTGAGATTGATTGAAATGTAGAACTTTACCATTTTTCAACTTTAGAGAATCCAAATCCGTCTATGACAGATGTTCTTTTTTCTAGATGAAGCACTTTAGAGCTCTAATAATATTCTGAACTTTTTTTATCTGTAATATTTTTGCTTGAATATCAGTGCTGTATTTTAGGTGTCTGATATTAGAATAGCTGTGCTGGGATGGTGTATATGCATCTGCTTATTTCACAAGTGTTGCAAAGCTCTGCTTTTTTTAGTTCTGTTGGACTTCTAACTGGATTAGATATAGTACTTGTGGATGGTTAAATTTAACATACATATCTCCAGTTTGTATTTTGCTGCGCGAGATGCTAATCTGTAGAGGAAAAAATGCTGATAAGTAGATGAAGTTTGCCTTACTATTGATTTATCATCTAATTTTCTGGCAAAGAAATGTTTGATAGATGAAAATAGTTTCAGATATTATTTGATTGATGAAGATGCAAGCATTACCATATATGATTGTGATTTAAGTTACTAAATATACCTCGTTTTTTTCGACATAGATCAGAAATTTTCAACGAATCAACTTTCGATGAATGGGTGGATGAAGCAGAAGCACCCGCTATACCAGCAAGTCTGAATTTCTACAAGGAGCTACAAAAGATGAATTACACAATTTTTCTACTGACTGGACGCAGTGAATATCAAAGAAATTCGACTGTAAAAAATCTCCTTTTTGCAGGATACACCAATTGGAAAAAGCTGATTTTAAGGTATGTTATGTAACAAATAACAATCTCCGTTATGAGAACAAGTTGAATAACACATTCATTATATTATGGTGTGAATATGATACAGGGGAGAGTTAGATCAAGGAACGACAGCAATTTCGTACAAATCTCAGAAGAGAAATGAGCTGATTAACGAAGGGTACAGATTACATGGGAGCTCAGGGGATCAATGGAGTGATTTGCTGGGGTTTGCTACAGCTGAAAGGTCATTTAAACTTCCAAACCCAATGTATTTCATTGCCTGAATATGTTGTAAAAATATTGTGCTTTCATGAAATGTTGTAATTGTACTTACTGGCTACTAAATTTTGGTTTTCATTGCCATTGCAATTAGACTACAGGTTTTTAGTTGCAAGTTCCGTGAAGACGGGACTAGCAGTATTGAAATGTATTATAATCGATTTGTATACAATGTGATTGACGGAAGTTAATGATTGCTTTTGTTTATTTGAGGGCATGGATTCTGTGAAGAGTGAAGACAATAGATGTCCTGGTAGAGTGGCAGTTTATGCAGGTACTCTTCCAACTCCCTGCCATTCCTTCAAGTTTTTATACAGGGCACTAGGTATTTTGTAGCCTTCTCGTTGGATAATTGACACATAGCCACTTCTTATTATTGTAATATAAAAAGTGGCTACGTGTCAATCATCCAATGCGAAGGGTACAAAATACCCGGTTCTTTGTGTTGGGAATGCGGCGGGTGTCAATTTTTTAGGTTTGGTATTCTTTAGCCTCTTTGGCCTTTTTTCTCTTTATAAAAAATGTATTATATTGTAGTTCTGGTGATTTTAGGTTTTAATATATTCACGCTTATACCGCCCTAGTTTCACCAAAAAAAATACGCCCTAGACGGCAAGCATAAGGACTAAGGACGATACAAAGCACGAAAGATGCTATTAGATGTACGTTTGATACCTTGTATAAGAGCGGTATAAAGCTTACATTGCACGCTTTGTACTGCTCTTATATAGCAATTGTGATGGTTTAGTGCAACCGTGTGCTTTGGCGCTCAGTGTTTCATAAGTGGTATAAGTTCATACAAAGTGTGCATCACATGCTTTGCACCTCTACAATAGGGTTGAAAGTGGGGCGGGGAATCCCCGAATTTGATGGGGATGGGGAATCCCCGATAAGAATCCCACATGATGGGGATTTTTTATTCACCGAATCCTTAACGGGGATTGGATAACATTCCCCAACCCGATAAATCCCCACAACCGATAAACTTAAATGAGTTTAAATTTACAATATGTGTAAAAACATTCAAACAACAACAAAAACAACAACATTACCCCAATACTAACACGGCTCCCTCACAAGTGGGGTGAGGGGGGGTTGGGTGTACACAACCATACCTCTGTAATTATAGGGAGGTTTACAAATGACCCTGAAGTGGAGTTGCAACAGCTATCTGTGACCTCACGATAAAAGAAGCTTAGACAGTTTAATGGGTCATTTTGCTTTAGTCCATTATAATCTAAAGCCAAAGAATGGTGAATCTTTGACTCATCGAAATAATGGACGGTTGTAAAAACATTCAAACCCACAAAAATAATTAAGTACAAATAAATTACGTTAAAATACAAGAATATAAGACTCATAAAGTTTATATTGCTATGAAACACAGACAAAAGACTTAAAAATTGACATTTTACTTGAAATAATGTTTGTTATGAAGTATTTTTTTAGTTTTTTCCACTTATTACATATTTTGTATTAATTTTTTTCGACGCATTGATATGAAATAATTTTAGCTATACATTACTTGAACATAAATTTTTCATATTTATTATTCTTAAAGGAGAATTAGGGAATCCCCAAATAGGATATGGGGAAAATTTTTTTCCTGATTCATTAGTGGAGATGTCCCCCCAAAATTTTAATGGAGATGTGGATGGACAATGCATTCCCGCCCCATTAAGGACTGCTTTCAACCATACACTATAAGAGCGGTATATAAGGCACATCTCTCGCAGCTATTTATGATGACAATATTATTAGCTGTTTGTTTTAATAATTCTGATTTTATTTTTAATAAGTTAGTGTTTGAATAATTCCTGAACTGATGTCCTAGTTATCAGGGATGTTAATGTTAGTGATTTAGTGGTTGTTAATTTCCTATTTTCTAGCTTCTGTTGGTTGTAGCTTTGCTTATATATTGCTGCAAATAAATCAATGATATTAAGAACTTCAATTACGTTATTTAGCCTGGAGTCCATTTATTCAATTGTGGTCTATCTCAAACTATAGCCTACTGCCTATTCTTTTCTTCAATTGGTATTCAGAGCTTGTACGATCTGTTATCATGAATAACACTGCTCAATTATCAGTCCCTGTTCTTGATGGAAAGAATTACAATAGGTGGTGTGTGCAGATGAAAGTTCTATTCGATTACCATGAGCTGTGGGATATCGTTGAAAGTGGACTACCTGCATTAGCTGCTAATGCAACTGATGTGCAACGAGTAGCGCATCGCGAACAGAAGAAGAAGGACAAGAAGGCGTTGTATCTCATCCACCAAGGGATGAACGATGAGACGTTTGAGCAGATAGAAGGAGCAACAACAGCAAGTGAGGCTTGGACCATTCTATCTACCTCTTATAAAGGTGATGACAAGATTAAGAGGGTGCGTCTTCAAACTTTGAGACGCCAATATGAGTTGCTACAGATGGAGACTAATGAGTCGGTTGATGACTACATCAATAGAATTCTGTCCCTTACAAACCAAATGAAGACCAACGGTGAAACACATTCGGAGCAGACGAAGGTGGAGAAGATTTTGAGGTCTTTAACTCCTAGATTCGAACATGTTGTTGCTGCAATTGAAGAGGCAAATGATTTGTCAACGATGACAGTAAGGTTATTGTCTGGTTCACTACGAGCACATGAGCAACGGATGAATGACAACAAAATTGAAAAACCAATTGAACAGGCTTTACAAGCACAAGCCTCAATTGGTAGCTCTTACCACAAGCACGGTGGTTCACGTGGCAGAGGACGGGGACGCGGTGGTAGCTATTCCAACAAAGGTCGTGGTGGCCAGAATCATGGAGGTACTGAGCAAAACAATAATGGTTCCAATCACACTCCGAGTTCAAATTCCTTTTGGCGACAAAGAAGCCGTGGTCGCGGAGGACGTAGGGGCATGAACAATAGATCAAATGTGGAATGTTATAACTGCCACAAGCTCGGTCATTATGCAAATGAGTGCCGATCAAAAGGTGACGATCAAGCTGCCAATTGTGCTCAAGAAGACCGAAATCACGAACTAGATGAAGGGGATCATACATTATTAATGGTAGCCACATCACATGAAACTCCAAACTATCAGACTTGGTATTTGGATACAGGCTGCACAAATCATATGTGTGGCCATAAGGAGCTGTTTGCAGATTTGGATGAATCATTTCGCACAAGAGTGAAATTCGGTGATGGAAGCTTCGTACCAGTGACTGGAAAAGGGCGAATTCTTATCACATTGAAGAATGGTGATCACAGGTTCATATCAGATGTTTTCTATGTACCTGACATGAAAACTAACTTGTTGAGTATGGGACAGTTGGCTGAAAAGGGTTATGTGATGCACATCTGTGGAAATCAATTCTCAATTTTTGATAAAGAAGGTAATATGATTCTTAAAACCTTTTTATCAAAAAATCGTATGTTTCCAGTAGACTTTAACATGGGTGATTTCAAGTGCTTGAGTGCAATAGTGAATGATGAATCGTGGTTGTGGCATTTACGTTTTGGGCACTTAAATTTTCAAAGTTTGGAAAATCTTTTCAAACGTAATTTAGTGAGTGGTTTATCTCATATTCGTCACCCTAATCAATTGTGTGAGGCTTGTATCGTTGGAAAGAATCACAGGTTGCCTTTTGTTAAGGAGTCTTGGTGTGCAAAATTACCTTTGGAGCCCGTTCATACAGACGTTTGTGGCCCAATGAACGTATCTTCAATTGGAGGTAACAAGTATTTCCTAACATTTATTGATGACTTTTCGAGGAAAACTTGGATTTATCTTTTAAAGAGCAAGGATGAGGTATTTCACTGCTTTAAGATATTTAAAGCATTTGTTGAAAGACAAAGTGGCAACTTTATCAAGATGATGCGAAGTGATGGTGGAGGTGAATACAAGTCTGGTGATTTTAAAAGTCATTGTGAAGAACTCGGATTGGAGCATAATATTACTTGTCCTTATACTCCACAACACAATGGAGTCGCCGAGAGAAAGAACAAAACGATCATGGACATGGCAAGGAGTATGCTTAAAGCGAAAGGTATGCCTAATTATTTTTGGGCTGAAGCTGTATCATGTGCAGTATATTTGTTGAACAGATCACCAACTAGGAGTGTTCCTAACACAACTCCTATTGAGGCATGGAGTGGATTCAAACCCAATGTGCAGCACTTGAAGGTATTTGGGTCAATTGCTTATGCTCATGTTCCTAAGGCAGCAAGATCAAAGTTGGATGATAAAGCAGTCAAGACCATTTTCATTGGATATAAGCACGGAGGATACAAATTGTACAATCCAATAACAAAGAAGGTGATTGTCAGTCGTGATGTTACATTTGCCGAAGGTGAGGAATGGCAATGGGATGCAGCAGCTGAAATGGATTCAAAAAAACATTATATTTACGTTTTGAATGATGATCGAGTCACTCCCGAAGCACCTGCAGCTCAACCCGAAGCTGAAATTCAACCAGAAATTGCAGCCCCCATTGTAACTTCAGGTGAACGGCCAAGAAGGGAGCGACAGCAACCAGCACATCTTCAGGATTACGAGGTTAATCTCGATGATGAGGTTGGTGACGATGGAGAATTAGTGCACTTTGCTTTCCTTGCAGATTCGGAACCAGTGAGCCTTGTAGATGCCATTCAGAATCCTAAATGGCATGAGGCTATGAAGGAAGAATTGAGGGCGATCGAGAAAAACAACACATGGAAACTTACTGATCTTCCAAATGGACACAATGCAATTGATGTGAAGTGGGTGTATAAGATCAAAGTGAAAGCGAATGGCGAAATTGACAAATACAAAGCGAGGTTGGTGGCGAAGGGATTTGAGCAAAGAGAAGGCTATGATTATGCAGAAATATTTTCTCCTGTAGCTCGAATGGAAACTGTGAGATTGATAATTGCTTTGGCTGCACAAAAGCAATGGAGAATTCACCAAATGGATGTCAAATCGGCGTTTCTTAACGGCCCACTTGATGAAGAGGTTTACGTAAGGCAGCCACCGGGTTTTGTACAATCTGGAAAAGAGGAGAAGGTGTATAAACTTAATAAAGCTTTATACGGCCTTAAGCAGGCGCCGCGGGCTTGGAACAAGAGGATTGATTCTTTTCTTCATGCCACTGGATTTATGAAGTGTCCATCAGATCATGGTTTATATGTGAAGAGCAATGAGTATGGAGATTTTCTAATCTTGTGTCTCTATGTTGACGATGTGATTTTTACAGGAAATAATCTCAAGATCATTAGTGATTTCAAGCATATTATGATGAAGGAATTTGAAATGAGTGATCTGGGTCTTATGTCTTATTTTTTGGGCATTGAAGTTATCCAGGGAGATGATGGAATCTTCATTCATCAAAGGAAATATGTTGCTGAGTTTTTGAAGAAATTTAGGATGGATGATTCAAACTCAGTTAAGACTCCAATTGAAACCGGAATTAAGCTTACGAAGGACGGTGATGAGCGAACTGTAGATGCAACGTATTTTAAACAGATTGTTGGAAGCCTCAGATATCTTACATGCACTCGACCTGACATATGTTATGCTGTGGGGTTAGTCAGTCGATACATGGAGTCGCCTCGACAGATTCATTTACAAGCAGTAAAGAGGATTATGCGGTACATTAAAGGCACTGCAACATTTGGTCTGTTTTACTCTTCATCCAAGGAGATTGAAATCGTTGGGTACTCGGACAGCGATTGGGGTGGAGATTCAGACGAGAGGAAGAGCACAAGTGGTCATTGTTTCATGTTCGGAAAGACTGCTTGCTCATGGTCATCAAAGAAACAGTCGATTGTTGCATTATCCACGTGTGAAGCCGAGTACGTAGCAGCTGCAGCAAGTGCATGCCAGTCGATTTGGCTTAGCAATATCATGAGTCAGATTGGCATTAATCTTGAAGGTCCAATTAAGATTTATGTTGACAATGTGTCTGCTATCAATTTGGCAAAGAATCCAGTCTTTCATGGGAGGAGTAAACACATTGAAATTCGATATCATTTTTTGAGAGATCAAGTTGGGAAGAACGTGATCAAATTGGAATATTGCAGGTCTGAAGATCAGATTGCAGATATCCTCACTAAGCCTTTGAAAATCGATGCATTTATCAAGTTAAGGGACATGCTTGGTTTGAAGATCGTTCCAAATCAGAATTAAGGGAGGATGATGACAATATTATTAGCTGTTTGTTTTAATAATTCTGATTTTATTTTTAATAAGTTAGTGTTTGAATAATTCCTGAACTGATGTCCTAGTTATCAGGGATGTTAATGTTAGTGATTTAGTGGTTGTTAATTTCCTATTTTCTAGCTTCTGTTGGTTGTAGCTTTGCTTATATATTGCTGCAAATAAATCAATGATATTAAGAACTTCAATTACGTTATTTAGCCTGGAGTCCATTTATTCAATTGTGGTCTATCTCAAACTATAGCCTACTGCCTATTCTTTTCTTCACTATTTACGCTTCTTTTGTGCATATTAATGTTTTGAAAACTGTATCAGTATATATTTATTTTGAAGATTAAAATAAACATTAGAAATGTAATAGTCAAAACTGTAATATATATTTAGTTTTGAAGATAAAAATAATAATTAGAAATATAATAAACATCTCCATTTTTTTTCAATCCTAACCAAAATTTTATGTTAAGACATTAGAAATATAATAGTCAAAATTTACATATAATTTCAAAACTAATAATTTTGGAACTTCTTTAATTTTAACTATTGATCATAGTTTTTTTTTTTGTTTTATCCTTTGATTCATTTTTTAGTTTTACTGATTTTGTGATAGACTAATTTTGTTTAGTTTTCTAAAATGATTAGTTTGCTAGCTAATGAATAATGAATAATGTGTTGATATTAGAATGTGTAAGCATTCTTTTATCTTAATTTTAATACCAAGTAAAAATTTATTGTTTTTTTTAAAATTGCGCAAGTACATTTACATTAAATAGAAAGAAAATTTCCATCATCCCGAGACGTGGTTCAAACCTAAGACATCTAGAGTCCAGAAGTTCAGTCTTACCAGTAGGCTAAGACTTCACAACAAGCAATAGTTTGTTTACTTTACCATATTCTAATATACTAAAATACTAAAAATAATAATATTTAGAAGGTTTATTCTAAACGGTTGAACTCCAATTCAATCAACCTCAGCTGACCTATTGATCCTTAGTCCTCTGCCTTCATCAATTCAAATGGTCAGGCTGTGTCTAACAACTATGGTTACAAAAACTATTTAATACTTATAATCGAATACTTAAAATTGTTGTTTGATGTAAAAAAGTATTCAAAAAGTTTACGAAACTACTAAATTAGCTTATTAAGTGTAATTTTATAAGAGTTCTTGTACTAAGATGTAGTGTTAGTTAATGTATTTCTTTTGGTATGAAGTATTAGTTAATGTATTGGTTTAATACATATAAAAAGCAAGACATGATTAACTTGAATCGATAGCTCAGCAGTACTTGTTTGACTGAAAGAAGCTTAGAGAAAATTACATTGTATTTAACTTGAATTGATTGTATTTATCGTGAATTGACTGTATTTTAATCGGTGTTTTTAAATTTCCTGCTTAGGTCCTGTTTAGGCGATATTTTCAGGCTCGCTATCCGACTTTTCATTTTTCGAGCGCTATCAGGCATTGGACCGACATATTGTCGCCTAGGCATCGCCTAGTCTGATTTTTTCCGCCTGGCCACCACCTAGTCCGATTTTGTCCCCATTTTTTAAGATACTAATACCTATAATAATTACAGTTCAATTTCTTCAATTCGAAAAAGGTAGTACGATTGGTAAAACTAATATACAATAAAATATTCTCACCATACAATTTTCATTTTGAATCTCAAACCGAGAAATAGTACACTATAAATCACAAAAAATTAGTGAGGATATATGTTTTTAAGGAATTGATTTTAATGCTGATGTGTTTTATGTAAAAATTAACTAAGACTTATATTTTCATATGCTAAACTATGTTTTTTATAAAATATTATTGTATTGTAATTTATTTTTTAGTTGAATTTATACTTTTATCTATTAATAATTATAAAAAATAAAAAATTTACAAATTCGTCTGGGCGCCGCATAAGTCTCTTCTAGACGTTTAAAGTTTCGGTAATCCGACTAGCGTCTAGCACTTTTTAAAACCTTGATTTTAATTGTATTCTATACTTAATCATATTAATATATTAATTATTGATACAATAAACGTGGCAGTATATATTATATGTGGATTTGGACTATTATGGTGGTACCGGGATTGAGAATTGGCTCGTACTATTTAATCATATAGTTAATTATCTTTAGGAAAACAACATGCGAACTTGAATTCTTACATTAATAGTGAATAATTAAGGTTTTCTGAACGGTAACTTTGCTTTCTTTCCTTACTTTACCCTTTCACCAGGATTAACTTTCACCAACTATTTCAATGAATATCAAGGATACACTAACTTTACCTTAAAAAATGAAATAACAATCGTATAAACCAAAAAATAATATGCGAGTACCACAATATTTGGTATTTTCATATATTAAAGTTTTCATGTTTTCAGTTTGGCTTAATGGATTAACATCCTCAACTTGGCACTAATATCTCGCTGCCTTTTTGAGTTTTGAAAGTGTCCCCGCATCTACTCAACTTTCAAAAAGTGTACCGTTTTGCTCTCTGAATGCCACATGTTAGCTTCTGGTTGGTTTGACTTTTCAAAGATATTATTTTTTAAGATTTTCTCTCTCCAATCAAAAGCTGACATATGGTATTTAGAAAGTAAAGTGGTGCACTTTTTTAAAGCTGAGGAAGCTGCAAGGATACTTTTAAAATTTAGGAAGGCAGTCAAAGAATGTAGATGTATTAGGACTTTCGGTTTTTGTGTGTGAAGTAGTTTGCATTTCTTTTTAGTTTGCAAATAACTTTTATCTACAGTGAATTTGCTACTGCACATTAAGATTTTAATTTGAGTCTTGCACATTTTTCTACAGTTTTGGGCATTCTGTCGGTTGTTTGGCATTTCATACCGACATAAAAAGTCAATCTCACATTAAGTGACACATGTACAAGGAATATTATTTTAATTTTTAAATCAATGTTAAGAGTTGGATACTTTTTCGTGATACATTAATATTTTTTATTATTATAATATATAGACATGTTTATAGCCCTGGAAACTCATTTAGTCCGGTTGAGTCTGTTTAAATGAGTTGAGTTTGAGCTCTTATTTTTTTTTAAAGTTTGGCTCGAGCCCGCGAAAATCTGATATTTTATGGGTTAGACTTGATTTTTATATAAATACCTAAGTCCGGCCTGAGCTCGGCCCGATGAATAATTATTACGTTTATTAAATATTTATATAGTATATTTAATAATTGTTTTAGTTTTTTATATTTTAACCTATTAAATTATCACAATAACGCTATCTATTTATTAAATTATTCAAGAGAATGTAATTATATATAATATTTAGACATATTTATATTAAAATTTTGTATTTTTTTTACTCTTTTAGTATATTAAAAATATTAAAAGATATTTATTTATGGGCTTTGTACCGGACTTGAGAACGACCTCCAAAGCCCGGCCCGAGCTCGAGCCCAAAATTTTAAAGCGTAAGTCAGGTCGGACTTGAGTTGATATTTTTAGTCAAAAGCCTGATTAGGCCCGACCCAAAATTCCCGACGGACATGTCGCATCCAACAAGAGGGCAATTACATGCCCGGCCCATATAAAATCTGACGTCACGTCAATTATTTGGATTTCGTCACATAAAAAAAATATATATTTAAAACTAAATGAAAAATCACGAAAAAACAATATAAAAGGATCACAATAATCTCTTCCTGCATGTCCATTCTGTAATCATAAGTGAACTATTCCTTCAATATGGAAGCTTTTCAATTTCATTCCCTCCTTGCACCTTTTCTCCTCTTTAACATCATACACATCGCCAAATCTCAATCAGTCATTCAAATGCCGAATCGCCATCACCGGCACATGGACGCGGGAGTCCGGCAGCCCGATTTGAATTGCGATAGTTGGAGGCTCTCTATAGAGGCTAACAATGCTGGTTGCTGGGAAACAGTTCCATCGGAATGCACTAGCTTTGTGGAAAACTATATGACCGGAAAACAGTACCTTTCCGACTCTAAAGTGGTGGCTTATGATTCGCTTGCCTTTGCTCAGTCGGTAAATATTGCCGGCGATGGGAAGGACGTTTGGGTGTTTGATATCGATGATACTCTTCTCTCTACTCTTCCTTTTCACCAGGCTCATGGATTCCGGTATGCCCAATACTTCATTTAATTCATATACTTACACATCATTTATTACAATTTTAAATCGCCATGCTTTATAAGGTTACTTCCTTTTTTTTTTTAAAAAATTAATCGTTACTTTATCCTTCATCATTGCGATTTTTTAATGGTGATGTTAGTAACTCGAGTCTCGGAAATTTTTTTTAATCTCAACCAGGCTTGTTCCTGGGCATAGGCAATAGGGGCGACTGCTCCAGGCCCAGAAATTACAACTAAATTTAGGGGCCATTAAGCCTCATTAGGCCCTGTTCTTTTTGGACTTATATTCAGTTCAGTACTGTTCAGTACTTATCAGTACTGCATACATATAAATTTATACTGAAATAAGTTTCGTTCAGTTTAGTGCAGTTCAGTTCAGTACTACTGCTTATAAGTTGAAAAGAACATGGCCTCCCTCTTCAATTCTACACTTTTGCCTCTTCAACTTCCAAATAACAACATCAAAATGTTATCTACGGTTATTTTTATCTGCAAATAACTCTAATCTCATTCACCTGTAAATAACCCTTATTTCATTCTTAAATTCCACGTCTATGAAACAAATTGTTTTCAAGTTCCTGCTTTATTTCATTTGTTCCTTATTTAGAGACTTGGAGAGGAAATTTTTTTGTGTGATCATTGTTTATTTTAATGTTATTTTTCATTGCAATTATTGTTGATTTCTCATTAATCGTGAAAATAAAAATACATTTTCATCTATCATAATCTTTAAATTTTTTACTTATTAAGAGGGCCCAAACTTTGTTTCGCCTATGGGACCCCAAGAACCTAGGAACGGGCCTGATCTCAACTTCCAATTTATCGTCCGACGAATCACTTTAGTTATATTATTTCTAACATTTACAATATGGAATTTTTGAACATATGTAGATCAAAACCTTTGGAAAAAGTAGCTCATAATGCGCAATCAACGAATATAGATATATTTGATTTACCAGCTTTACCTGCAAGTTTACGATTTTACAATAAGCTTCTCGACATGAATTTTACGATCATTCTGTTGACTGGTCGGACGGAAAACCTAAGAAATGGCACGGTGCAAAATCTCCATAAAGTTGGGTACGCTGGTTGGGAAAGACTTTATTTAAGGTATGTATGTCAATTGTAGCGCGTCACATAATTTTCTGGAGGTTAAGATTGTTTTCAGTTTGCTTTTCATATATTTTACGGAAAAGTACGAGACAATAACCTTAAACCTGCTATTATAAAATGAAATAATTTAAGATTCATGAAATATATCTAATTGATTATATTTACAGGGAAGAGTGTGATGAAGAGAAAGAGGCTGTTGTGTACAAATCAGAAAAGAGGATAGAGTTGGTGAACGAAGGCTACAAAATACATGGCAGTTCTGGAGACCAATGGAGTGACTTATTGGGTTATGCTGTTGCTCAGAGATCTTTTAAACTTCCCAATCCTATGTATTATATTGCGTAGTCGGGGAAATTACTGGAAGGTTTCGGTATTTTGACGTGAATTTTGAATTATCTACATATTTTTTGCTACGTTTGTGTGGGCCCAAAATATCCTATGGTACGAGGTCTATAAAGATGTAGTAAAAGATGTACAAGAAGGTCCAAAATTCACGACAAAGTATCCGGATTTCTCTATATAAGTCTCTATAGTCGTGCTCTCATCTGATTGTTTTTCTGTTGTAACGCTGATGTAATTCATGTTCTAACTCTAGCTTATTGTTGGTTTTTTTATTTCAATAATCTATGTTTTGGCACTGTTTACTCTCTTTTTTTTGAAAAGGGTGTGCTCAAGTAATAATAAATTCGTCTCATTTAACGGTTACTAATCCTTCCGATTTTAAAAATTAGTTATGTTGGAATTTTTATCTAGATTCCTTTTATTTATCACTTTAGAATATCAATGCAACTTTTACAATTTTTCTCCAATTTACCTTTGCATTAATTAAGAAAGAGATTAGGTATTGATGAAATTATATAGTGGTAATTAAGAAGAAAACGAATTTTATTAAGGATACATTAGTTATTTTCATGGTGTATTAAAGTTTTATCGGTTTTGATGAAAAGTCTGAAAGCTACTAGTTTTTGTAACCGAAGGGAGTACTTATTTTTACATATGTTGATTGGTAGGAATGAATCTCACATCGCTCTCGGATGATCCACTGAGTTTGTATATAAACAGGGTCCTGAAGACCTTAACTCAAATGACGCATTTTAAAGCCATGAGGTTGACCATTTTAAAGTCAAATCGGACAATATCTTTCAAGCTGGAAATAAATACTGAGGGTGTAACTATGGATCATGAGCTATAAAATGTTCGAGAAATGTCAAAAGTGATTGATAAATTAGAAATTAAGATGCAATTCAAGTAGAATAGAATTTTGTGGCAAAGGCTTGGTCTAGTGGTTGAGCCGTGAAGTTGTGATCCTAGAGGTCGCAGGTTCGAGTCCACACTCGGGCGGGGTGAGATAATGTTTTCCTTTATTATTATTGTAAGCTCATACGAGTTACATTTTTTTCTTTGAAAAAAAGTAAATAAAATTTCAGATTATTTGTCAATATCTTTTTCTCATACTAAATAAAATTAATATTCAAATAATCAGCTATGAAAAATGAGAACTAAACACTAAATTTTGAGAATGTTTATTGGCACTACCTATGCTTGGATCAAACTTGAAATTTTTCATTTCCAGAGAAGTGTAAAATATATGTGACGTGTAAGAAGCTGATAGGCCAACTCGCAAACTCCAAAGCTCGAATAACTTTGAATTGGTAGCAGAAAACACGACCACGCCTATGATTTCAACCATACGCTTCAATCAATTGCATTTTCAATTGAAATCACTAGAAAAGCAGAACTCATAACAAATTTTCGAGTCTTATGTTAAGTATCCTAATTTTCACCTATGGCCGCCAGAATTTGACCGATAAGCCAAACACAGAATAAGAGGGGTGTCTTTGATTTTACTAATTCCCTGGGTTGAAGTACTATATAGTGTATAACATATAATGTTACTCATTTATAAAGCTTAATTAATTGCAAAGAAATTGACAGCTAGTTTAGAGAGAGGAAAGATGAAGAAGAAGAAGAAGGAAAAGAAGGCAAGAGAGGGAAAGTAAAAAAGTGGGAGTTTCTGTTGATCAAGTCAAGTCATCTTCTCTTTTTATCAATCTATCTAGCACAAAGAGTAAGTAAAATGCAATTGATTGAGTCAAAGATTAGATATTTGTTTTATGCAAAACTAGACCAAACTAAACCAGTTCTTGAATTGGATTTCAATTTAGTGAAGTGAGATTGTTATTGAATTTGAAATTAAATTATTTTCATGCTGACTGCAACAAATGAAAGTTGTGCTGTTGTTTGTGTTATAGGGTAGCAGGAGATTACGGGGAAGGGTTTTACAAAGGATAGGAGTTGAAGTTTCTGAAGATGGTGTCATACGGAGAAGCCATTTTATGGGCCTAATGCTTGGCCAGCTGATGGTAATTGAACTTCATTTCAAATGAGAAGCATATATGCTATTGATTTTCAATACCAAGTCTTTCCCTCTCTTTTGAAATGCATTTTTGTTCTGCTAATATATTGTCTTTAGATATTTTGCCGAATTGGAGGCAAACTATGGAGAGGTTTCATGGAGAGGCATTGTAAGCTTCTTGCTGTTGATATTTTTCTATGCTATTGATTTTTCAGTACTAGGTATTTCACTCTCTTTTGACATGATACTTCTGTCATTCATATTTTTCACTGTATATGCATAAACTAGTCAGAATGGAGTTATTTGAATGTTTCATGTAATACAAGTTTATGAAGTGGTATCTGATCAAATAATGAGTTCGATTCTTGGTTTTCGGCATGTAAGAACCGATTTGATGGATTTCAAAAGTTCCTTTTTCTGAAACTGAATGTCGTTTATTTTTATATTTAGCTAACCTGAGTTATGTGGCATACTTCTGTTCCTGGAGCATTGCCTATATTTTCTCACTTACATTTTTCATTGTACAGATGGAGCATATTTTATTGAGCCTAGCCATGACTGTCTAGTTGAATGCTGGCCGGAAATCAAGGCTTAATGGCGGTAATGTTGGCGGCGGACTTAGAGAACGTAATATGGTATGTGGACAAGCTGAGTAACACGGATATTACCCGGGAGATCCGACTCCCGAGGCAGGAGTTTAGCCTGCTGTACCGTCTTCTCGGGGCAGAGATGGGTGCGGCCGAGCTGGGCAAAAGGAGGAGGGCCGGAGTGGTTTTCTCGATGTTCGACGCTGTTAATGGACATGCATATAAGGTTACTTACAAGTTTTGGCGAGGGACGAAAGAACACGCTTTGACAGGAGGGTGGATTGCGAACTTCGACAAAAGGCGACAATTGGTGGTTGGACGGAGGATTAGGATCGGCTGGAGGCTGTTGTTGTAGCGGGTGGTGTTTGAGGCAGTCGTGGAAGGCTGATAAGACATGATTTCTTGGTTCTTCTAAAAAAAGAGTTTTTGATAAAGAGGAAAATTAGATTAGCAGGAGTTGTATCTTTCTTTTTCTGAATTACATTAGATTTCTTGATTTCTTAGATCTTCCAAATTCTTTGTAAAGGCTGTAAAGAGTTTTCAGATTAGTAGGAGTTAATCGGAATTGATTGATGTTTTTATCAATTGTATTTTCAATTGAAATCACTTGAATTAGTAGTAAATTAAAAGCACAACTCAAAACAAAATTTTGAGTTTTATGTTAAGTATCTTAATTTTCATCAGAGGCAGTCCGGCCGCCAGAATTTGACCGGTGAGCTGCCCCGCCAAACGCAGAACAAGAGGGGGTGTCTTTGATTTTATTGATTCCCTGGGTTAAAGTATTATACAATGTATAACATTAATGTTGCTCATTTGTAAAACTTCATTGAATGTAAAGAAATTGACTGGTAATTTAAAGAAATTGATAGAAATTTACCCAAGCTCTCTGATTAGCGCAAGTTGCTTTTTAAAACATTACAAATAAGAATATGCCCATTCCAAGTTACAAGCTGCTAGAAGCACATCATTGTGAACATGAATTGCTCCAGAAATTACCGAGGGAAAATGCACTCATTGTTGGCTTGAAATGAAAGGAAGAACATAAATCAAATCTCAAACCATTGTGCTTCAACTCGAAAAATACCGAATACTGAATAAATGTGTAAATCTCACCTGGTCAGAAACATAAACTTTTCCTTCATATTCAACACGATCAAATGGACTTCCACTTGCAGAATTTTTTCAGAACAAATTTGGAATTAGCATTGGTTATTAAACAAATAATCAGAATAAAAAAAGAGTTTTATCTTAGTTCATGTGTAAGCTTCTTCTGCAGTACAATCATATTGAGAGGTAGGGTTCGAGTGGGCCATGATCAGAGGTTTCTGTTGGTATTTTAGTGTAATTGGATCAACTAGTTGACCAATGCAGTCGTAATAAAACTTGAACAAACGTGCACTCCGCACTCTCCTAACTTGTTCAATGAAATATTACGACTGTATTGGTCAACTAGTTGATCCAATTACACTAAAATACCAACAATCCTCCCCCATTTTAGTGTAATCCATGATGAACTAAACAAAATCACAACAAATAACAAACTTATGCATAAATGAAAAATCGTGACGATTGAATTTCATCTTAGTATATTACACATTCCAAGTATTCGAATAACTAAAGTTGTCACTATGGGTTATCCATCTTGAATACTCGAAGATAATATACACATAAGTTAACATTCTAACATGTTCTTACTTGACACTATCTTTTACTAGCATTGTGTCCTTATCCTTCATAAGCATATCAAAGCCAAGTCTAAGCTTCTTGAAGCGGCTAAACTTCATGCTTATCTAGGTAGCCTTTTTAATCTTACACCTGCGTATGCAATTTTTCAAAAATGCTATTAAGAAGTTAAACTTCAACCTCCTTTACTAGCAGGTCTGAACACACACCTTGGGATGTTTTAATCAGTGTGTTCCAATCTCTAGATGTTAAGCTTTCCTCATTGAATTCAGCACCTAACGTCATATTAGGTGGGAATTGGGTATCTTAACATGAAAGATTTCAAATGGACTTTAATTTCATCCCCATAGCCGACTTTTGCACAAGATCTTTCGTTAACCCTTTGGTTATATGATCGGCTAAATTATGCTCAGCTTTTACAAACTTAGATTCCATTGTCGAATCACTCATACAAGCTTGTTTCTTAGACACCCAAGAAGTAGCACCTCCCCCAAGAAGAAACACAACTTGGGGAAGAACTATCCTACTCATAAGAAAAATAACTTGTATCTGACTAACCTTCAAAAACCGAAGGAAGACATTAGAAACGCGCCATGTGGCATTATGTTGACCTGTCAACTTTGACTTTTGACTGACATGTGTTAGTCAACCATTGACATGTCAACTCCAAAAGTTTAAACCAATGCCACATTAGATGACGGTTAAAGTTAAATTAAGATCAAGTTTTTGGCAACGCTTAATTTCACTAAAGTGTTGCCAAAACTGCTTCAGTTACATTCTTTCTGGCGACACAAAAAGAATATTCTAGCAACACTATGAAAATCTTTACCATATCAACTAGAAGCCTTGTTTCTGGCAACACTTCTAAAAGAGTCGCAATAGATGATAAAAGCGTTGCAAAAACTGCTACATGAAGCATCACCACATACTATGAACCGTCACAAACGGCTGTCACAAAAACTAACCGTCCTAACTTTTCATTTTGTGACGGAATTTCTGACGGACACAGAATCCCTCACAAACAACCTAACCGTCGCATTCAGAAACCGTCAAAATAAACCATCCATTGACTTTTCCTTTGATGGAATATCTGACGGAATAAGAATCCCTCACAAACCGTCACAATGAACCATGAACTGCCGCGAAAAACAGTTGTCGCAAATGAACCATCGCAACTTTTCATTCTGCAACGAATTTTGCAACGGATTCAGAATCCCTTGCAAACTGCAGAAAACCGAATTCAGATTTTAAATCATTTCAAAATCGATTCCGGCCACCAACAAAACCCCTCCTAAGGTTTTTCGATGTCCCAAATCCAATGGCGCTGTTCTTTTTTCGAAAAAATGAACCTTTTTGGTGAAAAACTCAGGCTTTAAGTGACAAAATAAGATTTAATCTTTGTTGGGGAATTCCGGTAGAATGAAGCCTTGAATGTCTGTAAAAAACGTCTCTCAATCTTTGTTGAAGAAATCTGATAAAATGATGCATGGATAATTCTGAAGTCGTGATGAACACTTTCAAATTGAATCTTATTTGGCGGTTCCACCAAATAGATCAATCGGATAAAATCAGAAACGATAAGAACTTAGAATGAACTTTTGTTGTGAAGAAAAGCGAACCAAAAATTGCAGAAATCTTTGCAAAAAACTCCTTCTATAAGTGTTGACAATGCCATGTTTTATAAACCTGATACGAACAGTTGCAACTCTTCAGAACAGAAGTGTTGCGAAAAGACATGTCCATTCGAGCAGTTGCAACAGTTCATAATAGAAGTGTTGCCAAAGGTTTGCAACTGCTCATATCAGGCTTATAAATATCTGGCATTGGCAACATTTTTAGCAATCTGGTTCACTTTTTCACAACAAGAAATTCATTCTAAGTTCTTATCAATTCTGATTTTATCCTATTGATCTATTTGGTAGAACCGCCAAATAAGATTCAATCTGAAAGTGTTCGTCACGACTTCAGAATTATTCAGGCTTCATTCTACCGGAATTCCCCAACAGTTTCTGCACATTCAACACCCAGGGGTGTTAGTAATACTGAGCGATATATTTGGTCATTATTAACTATTCAAGAAAAAGATATTAGAGACAATTGGAGAAGAGGGAGAACCTTATTGAATAAAGCCATGGCTTCGATTACTTTCTTTGTAGATGATCCAATCAAAACTGTCGGTCTGATTGCCTGAAGAAGGAAATGTGATGGTGTATAATCTATTAATGAACATATATGATTGCCAATTAAAACACACATTTTTCGTACCTTGACAGCTTCAAAGAGTGTCTTCGCATGCTAATGATCATGAGCCCATTGCTTCTTGAAGTGCTGAAGCGATCCCTTCCGAGAGCTAACAATCAATCCCCGTTGACAGAATTTTGTCACTTTTAGTAGCCGTTAACAAAAAAATGCGGTATATGATTTCTGTTATGGCATTACCTTTGAATCGACTAATCAATTCTTCTTGCAAGTCTTCTCAATCGGAGCATTGATCTAGAAAGTGAAACGAACCTAGTATGTAGTATAATCACAGTATGAAGAATGCACTCATGTTCCAGCCTACAAAAGAAAAAAAATTACCCTAGTTGTCCAAAAAGAAGTTGAATCCGAAAACTTTCTATATAGGGACTTACTTCCCCAACGCCAGGAACAAGAAACCCAAGGAACCTCTGAGCAACTTCATAGCTGCAATTTTCCCAGCAAGTACAACAGATGCTATCCCCTGTGGTATAAAACCGTAAGCAACACAATATAGATGAAAATAGTTTTGTCCTAGCTTATGGATCACAATTGAAAATTTTCTTACCTGAATGTCATCATTGAACACAAGATGTGTTGTACAGTAATTTTGCAAGAAGATCAAAAGCATTGTGATTAGCAAAATCTTCAAACTGCAAGTAAGGGCAGACGGGAATTAGACAGCATTAAAAGAACAACAATTAAGACAATCTGACTTGAAATTAATCATGTGAACTCAAGTAACTTGAATGAGGACTTTTTCTCCATAGTTCTACTTTACAACAGCCATAAATTCTTGTAGAAGTCCAGAGTATTCCTAAAATGCAGTAGAAAACAAGTATTTAAGATAATCTTCAGGAAACTAAAATCAATACAGCCGCTTTTATTCAAACTAAGATATATGAAACCTAGCCAGTTGATCTTCTTTGTCCGAGCCCAATATAGAACTCTTCATTGTTTGTACCCACATCAATAGTGATTGGCAGACACTGAAATTCCAAGTGAGAAAATTAAGTCAGATATATCAGAGTCATCGGTTTTATCATACTTAAGCTATATTGTTCAACATATTAGAAGCTCTCAAGTATATTAATATTAATGGGTAATTGAATGGGAATTATTCTCCAAATGCTTACCGTAGAAGGACGAACTCCTGCAAGCACAGTGTATAAAGCCAATATCCCAACAGGAATACCCACTCCCTGTACCACTATCAAAAACATCACATTCATTTAAATCCTAACTGATAATGTAGTTCTATTAGTATATAAATATTGACACATTTTATTTGTACCTGGAAACCAAAATCTCCAAGTCCCAAAATCCGCTCGCCATCAATAATAACAATAACTTGAATACCTCTTTTTAGCCAATTTTTCAGCACATCTAGGATTCTCCCTCTGCAAAATAACCAGTTTTCCCATGGTAAGGAAAGCTCACAAAATGAAAACAAACAGCAAAAGTTAAAACAGAAAACAAGAATCTATACTTCTCTTTTTAGCTTATGTATAGACCATGAGGACGCTTAAATATGCTTCCATATTTCTAGCACGCTTCACCAACTGTTGGAGCGTAAACAACAGGAAGCAATTCTTCAACATTATCAATGAGAAGCTTGTGAAAGAGTATTTCATTCCTCTCTTCAAGTCCTATTGGTCCTAGAGGGGTGATTTGGAGTCAGAGGGGAGGGGTGATTGACTCCTTTTTGCAAATAAAGCAATCAAATAATGAATGTTCTTTTGATGCAATAAGTGTAAAAAATAGATGTGTGAGAGTTGGGGGTTTTTACACAATGATTTTATACTGGTTCGGATACTGCCTACCTCCAGTCCCCCATGCGTCCGCTTCTGAGCTTTAATCCACTATGTCAACTCCTTCCGTGGCGGAGAAGTCTTTACAGTTGAAATTGTTTATATCCAAGAGTACCCTCCTATTCTTATCTCTAATTCCCTAGTTCAAGAGTACCTTCTCTTGAATCATGGTTACAAACAAGACTTCAGCAAAACACCTTGCTTGGTCTTAAGAGTGGATTGAAATGATTTTGTGATCTTGTACTTTGAGTTATCAAGAATCACTTACAACAGATTTGAAATGTTTGTTCTAAGCTTTCTAGATTTCAAACAGATTTGAATGATTGTTTGCTTGAAAGTATTTGCAGATGTATAAAGAGATTGCAAAAGCTTGGATATTTTTCTTGTTGATGGTAAAGGCCTTTATAGGCAGCCTTCAAATTCTTTCCATTATGACTCATCCTCAAAGTCACAATATTAGCCGTTGTCTCACAACAACTTTGTTCCTTGAGAGTCGTTAGATCTTCCGTTAGACTCATCTTTGATTCCGTTAGGCTCTTTGGCGGGAGTAAATTTTCAAAAGTTTCAACTTACCCACTAAACTTGGCAAACACCCCCTCTATCAATGTCATATGTCAGCTTCTGATTAGTTTGACTTTTCAAAAATGTCATTTTATTTAATTTTAAATATATATTCTTTTATTTTTTTATTTTACATCTGACAAATTATTTAATACTGTATATATCTTTTTTACTCTCCTCAATTGTGTCCAAAAGCTCCCAGTTACACTTAACATGATTTATATTGATAATGCAGTAGTACTTTTTTGACTGAAACTAATAAGTCATTTGCATTATATTATAAATTTAGATGTTGTAAACTATGTTTATGTTTATATATAACGAAATAATTAACGTGGTCCAACGTATATATAGGTATATTTATATGTGGATTTGGACTATTATGGCGATCCAGTTCTTGGGGAGTGAAATTTGGCTTGTACTGCCATTATTTAACCATATAATTAATTTTTTTAGGAAAAATTACATAAACAACGTGATTTATTAGGATTTAAATATGTTATCCTTAAATTAAGGTTTATTTTTATGTCCCTTTATTTATTATTTTATATTTAATATATTTGTAGGAGAGATAAACTGAAAAATATTAATATAATAATAAAAACAGACACATGTCAATATTTAAATGGAGGATATGAAAGATGACATTAATTTGGGGACAGCAGATTTGAATCCGATTTCTTACCTGTAGAAGTAGAGCATTGTTGAATTTTATTTGTAAAATATAATTAATTTCTGCTTTATATTGTGATATTAAAATTTAGAGTTTATTAGTAATAAAGACCAAACACATAAAACAAAGTATCCTACTAAACTCAGACAATATAACTCATCATATGAAAAATAAGAAAAAACTAGCCCTATTCTTCAATTTATATTTTTTTAACCTTCGTCTTACGTTATCGAGAACTCACAATCATAAAAACTCCGTCGACCGTCGTACAACATAGCACCAACAAATTTTGCAGATATGAAATGATCTTACTTGAAGAAGATTGATTTAGATACCTAATATGAAAGATCAACATATATCTTGACTGGATATAGATGAAATCAAATCAAACAATTTATTTAAGACATATTGTGTAACCGCAAATCCACAATTGAGGAAGACATTCCTGAAGTGAGATCTCAATATATTAAAATATCACTAGCAAAACTAAAAACTCTATCCACATATGTCCTCTCTTCGTCTCTTCCTTTTCTAATTAGGTTTTATTTAGTTGACGAAGAAAAAGCTCCTTTAAGCACTTTTCTTCCTTCTCCCCTATCTATATTTATATTTTAATCAATTTTTAATTCTCAAATTTTAATTTTTTTAGGGATATAGTCCAATTTTAGTAAAATTTAATTAAACTAACTCCACTTTACTAAATTTTTTATTGTAACATTATTTTTGCCTTAATTTGAGTCCGTCTCACGTTAAGTGAGATATGTACAAGAAATATTATTTTAACATGCGAATCGAATCACGTTGATTATTTCGATTTCTTCACATAAGAAAAAGAAAAAAATATTTAAAAGTAATTAAAAAATTACGAAAAAAACAACATAAAAGGGTCATAATAGTCCCTACCTCCTTATCCATTTCTCATAATCGCCAGTGAAATTCTTCAATATGGAAGCTTTTCAATTTCATTTCCTCTTTGCAATTCTTCTCTTTAACATAATACCCATCTCCATTTCTCAATCAGTCATTCAAATGCCGGATCGCCTTCACCGGGAAATTGACGACGGAGTCCGGTGCTCCGACGACTTGTATTGCATTAGCTGGAGGCTCTCGTTAGAGACTAACAATGCCGGTTATTGGGAAGCAATTCCTTTTGGATGCAATTGCTTGGTTGGAAACTATATGACCGGAGAACAATACCTTTCCGACTCAAAAGTGGCGGCTTCCGATTCACTTGCCTTTGCTCGGTCGGTAAATATTGCCGGCGACGGGAAAGACGTTTGGGTGTTCGATATTGATGAAACTCTTCTCTCTACTCTTCCTTTACGACAGGCTCATGGATTTCGGTATGTTCAACAATTCATTTTTTTGGGTTAAAGTTCTATGCAAATGCGCTTACATTATTGTATACAAAAGAAAAATCCACCCTGCCTCAGATTTGGTTCGAACCTGTGACCTCTAGAGTCATGTAGTCTCATCCACTCATACAATTCATATACACTTTGTATATATATAATTTCCGACAAAAGTATTTTTTTGGAAAATGTATAGATCGGAGTCTTTCGAAGAAGTGGTTCGTAATATCAAGTCGACGAAAATAGATCCATTCAGTTTACCAGCTTTACCGGAAAGTTTGCGATTTTACAACCATCTTCTAGACATGAATTTCACTATCATTCTATTGACTGGTCGGAGTGAAATTTATAGAAATGGCACGGAGGAAAATCTTCTAAAAGTTGGTTATACCAATTGGGAAAGATTGTTTTTAAGGTATGTCATGTAACAATTCGTAGCATTTGATCGTTTTTCGCTTTTTACGTATTTAATGAAAAACATGGGTAACAACCTCAAATTCGTTCTAAAGAAAATGAAATTAATTTTTAATATTAATGTACGTGTAAATAAATGATGATAATACAGGGAGGAGTGTGATAAAGGGAAGGATGCTGTTGTGTACAAATCACAAAAGAGAATAGAGTTGGTAAATAAAGGCTATAGAATACATGGCAACTCTGGAGACCAATGGAGTGACTTATTGGGTCATGCTGTTGCTCAGAGGTCCTTTAAACTCCCTAATCCTATGTATTATATTGCTTAATTAATGTTGTAAGGGAAATTACACGGGGTCTCGATATTTTGACGTCTATTTTGGACCATTTATATATCTTTTATCATGTACGGGCCTAGACGCTAAAAGATGTATAGAAGATCCAAAATTCACGTCAAATTATTGAGATTTTTTTATAAAATTCCTCTTACGAATTGTTTTGTTGTTGTAACTTTGGTCTCGTTAGTGTTGAAACTCTAGCATAATGTCGCCTTTTAATTCAATAAAGAATGCATAGTTACTACTATCTCCTTTTCTTAAAAGGGTGTTAAGTAATAACAAGTTCACTTAGTTTGACGGTTACTATTTGTTGTAGCACCTTTTGATGATATTTTATTATTATTGGTAACTTTTCGTATTCAAAATGACGAAAGAGTAGTTGTTTAATAATTTTACATAACATTTAAAATACTGTTCGATGCCAAAAATGCAAAATCTTTTATTGGAAATGAAAGACTAAGCGATTGATAAAAATTTATGTAATCGTTTTCAAATGTGAAATATTATATGTCAACGTTGATCACCATTTCAATTTGGAGAAAATGGCCACGAAAAAGTAATTAATCTACAAGTTTGAATTTTATCTTTGATTTCCATATTTAATTTATCTTACAATCATACTAAACCCAATATTTGAAGCACATATAAATGACCTTTATTTCCAAATAAAGCACATATAAATGAATAAAATTCATTTCAAATATTTTTTAGAAAGAAAATAAATATTTGAACAAAATTTCAGCCCAACCAACCCAAATCAACCCAAACCTTTGTAAATGAGCATTTTATGGGTTGGATTGATTTCTGCAACCAACCCATGGTCTACTTTTTTTTTATGGTTTGACCTAGATTTTCACCCCTGGGTCATTTTGAACAGCCATTACAGCCATACAGCCCCAAAAGATGCTTATTACCATACTGGCCCAAAATCCCCTATATATATCTTCTAATGCCATCAAACTTATCACATGTCAATTGCTCGTAAATATTTAATAAATACATATCTTTTAAAATATTTTCCATTCAAATAATCTAAGCCTTAGGTCTACATCTCTCTACTCTCTGTTTATATCGTTAAGTTTCGCACTTCCTAACTAAAGCATTCATTGGTCCGTGGCACATGTCTATATCATCTTGGTCGTTCTTCTCTTAATTTATTTTCAATATGTGTCACACCATTTTTTTGGCGAATTCGCTATATTTTAAATCGATCCATTCTTGTATAACGGTTAATGTGTGTTAGAAATATAAATCGAATTAAAAGAAAAGAAGGAATAGAAATGTGCCTATTTGCCTTTTGTAATTTGTACATCCAATATTACAAAACAAGCACTATTTATAGCTAAATAATAGAAGCTAATAGACAATTACATAATGGAGGAAAGAATGAGGAATAATGGACATCAAGTAACGTTTGTACGTTACTTTTCAACACTCCTCCTTTGATGTCCATTATTGCAAATGGGACGCTGCCTTCGTTAAAAACCTTACCAAAGAAAAATCCTGTGGGACAAAAATTTTGGTTAAGGCAAAAAGAGTACAGTGTTTACTCCTCCTGTTCACAAGAATATTGAAGATACTTGAGACGATGCATTCCAATATTATAAACCAACTTCTTGAAAGTTACAGAAGGTAATACTTTGGTGAACAAGTTTGCTAAATTGTTGCAGGAGCGAATATGTTGAATGCTTATTTCACCATTCTTTTCAAAGTCATGAGTAAAGAAGAATTTTGGTGAAATGTGTTTAATTCTATCTCCTTTAATGTACCTATCCTTCAGTTGAGCGATACAAGCAACATTGTCTTCATATATTGTCGTCGGATCTTCTTTAGCCGTTGATTTTCCACATGCATCTCGAATATGTTTTGTAAATGATCTTAACCATACACATTCACGACTATCCTCATGAATTGCTATTAATTCCGTATAATTTGAGGAAGTAGCGGTGATAGTTTGCTTTGTTGATCGTCAAGATATAGCCGTACTTCCATATGTGAATAAATAACCCGTTTGAGACCGAGCTCTATGTGGGTCAGATAAATAACCCGTATCTTCATATCCAACTAATTCAGGGTTATTTTTATATGAATAAAACAAACCCAGGTCAATGGTGTTGGAAATGTTGGTGTGCCCTAGTTCTCAGGAATTGGTTTTTACATTATATATATACTAATGGTGTCACATTATAAAGGCAATATTCTACTGCATGAATATATTGTGCTATAACATGAGTAGAGTATCCATTGATTGATAATCATAAATGTCCCAAGTCTGTTTTAATCATGGGAATGAATAAAACGAAAGACTTGTATATTAGATGATCTACAGTAATGTAGTTACTATGTCACTTGGTAAGTAGATCATGAACATAGGCACATATTGAGAATATGGGGCTGGATCGATCCACACAGCAAAGTCACATGGTTGTATGTCATAGACAGTTTGCTGAGTAGGTCTCAATAGTCCCCAGACTTGATTTCAACTTATTGTTAATGTGGAAGTGGGTATGCTCTAGCATATTACTAAAGGGTCCTTAAATATTGGATTACAAGTATGGGTATGCTCGGTATACTTCATAACCATGTTAATAGTAGTGTTGAAGTGATAGGATTGCCATTCGATTTGATAAACTGAAATGAATCACCGGCCGCTTTATGAATAAAAGGGATAAGGACGTCCAATAAGTCGCTGATTTATTTTATCATTTTATTCTTGATTAAGAAATACGATGAACTGCATGAGGAGGTGACAAGCACCATGCCTTGTTCATCATATTGATGTTAGTTGGCAAAGGACTTTGTGAGATAACTACTGGGTTCAGTATCGTTTAGAGACGGCTGTACTCTGTCCTGATTGGGGGCTGTAATGATTTGCTAGAATCCGCTTACAGTTTATGGGTGAATCTCATTGCCAACATATGGACAGACCCAAAGAATTGTGCAGTTAGAACTACTGATCTGGGTTTCCTTGTACATGCAATGTTACAAGACTGGATGAAGAATTGATTATTAATTAATTAACATAATTGAATAATCTATATAACTCCAAGAAATTAATTTAGTTAATAGTTTAATATAATGTAATTTATATTATTCATTAATGGTTAAATTAAGTTGATTAAATGTATTTGCATATGGTACTTATTTAATTGACAATTAAATAAATTCATATGTCAAATAATTTAATTAAATATAATTTAATCAATATAATTTACATACTAAAATAATTTAATAGACTGATAAAGTTTAATTAAATATATTTGTAGTATGATATTTAACTTGATTAAATTATATTATTTTACAATTAGTTATATTGTGATTGGAAATTATAAATTACAAATTATTATCAGTTAATAATATTAAATTTTAATTAAATTTAATTAAATAATTAAAAAAATTAATGTGGTTAAATTTATAATTAATTAAACTTATTCCTACTTAAAGTGTCACTATCAACACTGAATTAAAAACAAAATTAACCTAATTCTAATATGCATAACGTGAGTTACAGCCACCAAGCAAGGGGTGGACGTTTTATGCATAGTTAATATGGGTTTCTTGGAGTTTTTCTTTCTTGTTATTTGTCCTTACGACTAGCATCGATTTTAATTTAAGAGTAGTTTCAATATGTAGGAATGGAGAGCTTTCACTTGTAAGCTTCATGCCTTTCGTCTCTTAAAGAGACTAATCAAGTAAATTTTTATTTGTTTAAATAAATTCTTTTTGAAACCCTATCAATAGTTCTTAAAAAGATCCTATTCCGAATTTGATAAAATTTTAACCGGTAATTCCGCATTCGCGGTTATGTTTTCGATCGTAATTTCCTTCAATTGGTATCATGAGTGAGGTTGTTTCAAAAAAATTTATGGGTTTCTTGATTCTTTAAAGGTTTTCAATATTAATAGGAAAAGTTTTGAATGAGTTTCTTAAAATTTTGATATTGTTCTTAAATCAATTTTAAAGATTCTTATGAAATGGTTTAATTTGATTTAAAGAAAGTTATATTAGATTTCAAGATTCAAAAGGTTTTTCTATTTTGATGAAAAAGGTTAAAGAATTGTTCTTGAGGTTTTTGTAATTTTTCCTCAAGTTGATCGATGGACAAGATTAATTTGTTAAATTAATGGTTGTAATTAATCGGTGTTGAATTTAGTTAAAAGATCAAAAGTTCTTGATCAGTGAAAATTTTTCCAATTCAGTAGAAAAGGTTTCGAAATCTTGATTTGAATTTTTGCTATTTTTTTCAAATTACATGTTTGATCTTGGTGGCTAGGTTCTTAAATTGTTTTATATGTTTATTAGGGTTTTAGTTATTTAATATTTATTTGTTAAATAATATAATTAAATAAATAAATAAATATGAATTAAGAAAAAAATTATTAGTTAAAAAAATTAAAGAACAGAACTCTGCTGTGGACATGGTCCACAATGTGGACGATGTCCACACTGTGGACAGGCTGTCCAGGCTGTGGACAGATTGCTGTTAGCAGCCTGTTCACATGCAGCGGGCTTGTTTTGCAGGCCTGTGGAATTCCCAAATAATTTTGTTCACCATTATTTGTCTTGATAAAAAGATTGTACTGAATAGGATTTTAAATTATTGGATATTTTAAATTTATCTGAAGTTAATAATTTAAGTTAGAAATGAAGGAGCGTATTTTATAATTTGAGGTTAAATTATAATGATTGTAAAGTTATTCTAAGTCCCTTTTGAAAGTTTTAAACAGCTGACCCGAATTTAATTAAAATAAAATTTTAGTTATTTTATTAATTCAGGGTCATAAAATTTTAATATTTAAAATTATACAAAGTCCGTTTTAAAGATTTTAAAGCGGCGGAACTAGATTAACACTCCTATTATTTTGTCAATCTGGGCTCATAAATTTTAATATTATAAATTATAAATTTTAATTAATTCAAATTTTATAAATTATAACTGGTGTCATTTATATTCAATAAAAATTGAATATGTTAAATTTGAAATTAGCCCAAAAGATCGTGATACCGGTCATAGTTGGGGTGCTAAATTTTTAAATAGTAACGCCCTAATTCGAGTAGGAGCAAAATTGTATATTTTGCATAATGTTTGCTAAACCATTCGGCCCTAACAGGCTTCAAGTCACAATTGTCAAAACTTACCGATTTCACCAAGTATCTCGGCTAAATATAATAGATGTAATTATAATTGGCATAATCATGAATCATATTGGTATATATAAGTATGACAGTTGGTTTGTCAAATTCGTTTTTGAGAATTCTATGGGTCCAAATGAGATTTGGTTTAAATATTCAATATTTGTTAATACCCATGAAAGTTCTAAATTATGTTTTTGTACATTGAACCTCATTTTATATATAGAATATGGATACAGTGTATGTAAAATAATTACATGGACTTGATTCATTATATAAGCCGACAATACTTAAATAAATTGAGTAGCTTAAAAGTGTTTCCAAGATTTGCACCTGTGCCACCCATTGAAGCACATTGTACCTTATGCTCAGCAGGGTGCATTATGTTATCGGTGGGCCACATAGGGTTAGGATACTTTGGTATTGCTAACATGTGGAATGGTTGTTTGACTCAACGGGTTTTTATTCTAACTCAGTTAGGCCCAGAACACAGATGGGTAAAGTACCAATACGCCCATCAACCAAGAGTCCTTTTGAGAAAAGGATTGGATAGTTTATCCTACCAGACATTCAATAATGAGTTTTGTTCGAGCTCAGCTCGACTCATTATTGGAGGGTTGTGGATCTTGGAATAAAGCCAATAAAATCATCAACATAAATTAATCTGGATTAGTTAATTTGTTTAATGGCTTTAAAGGCCTTTATTTTTAACTTTGTAATGATTATTCTGTTTAGACTAACAAATAAATTTCAGCAATAAAACAACCAATCATTCAAACTACAATACATCCTTAAAAGGACTGGCTATCTAGGCAACACTTCCTTGATTAGGCTCAAGAACTAGTGGATAGTTTTGAGACACGGATCGAAGGAATGTGTGGTAGGTAGGCCTAAGCCCACTGGCAGGGGCCCAATTTGGGTAGTATATAAATTCAAGAGGGATAGCCGGGAAGTGAAACCCCTTGTGTTGGCTAGAAAGTTTCCTGAATTGTGCAAGCGATTAGAGGAGATATAAGCCTATGCTATGCTAAGGTCTCCTTACGAGATGTTTATGAGCAACTTTATCAAGAAAGGTTCTTGATCACTAAGGCATTTCAATCCTACAAGATGGATACTATGGTCTCTATAGTACTAATGTGTAAAAGATGAAAAACTCATTAAGGGTTTTGTTCATCTTAGTATACTAGTACGAGAGTTTATAGTTATGACTATCTTGGCTTACCTATTTGAATCCTATGACCATTTCATTATGAGCTACAAGCCATAGATGAGTATGACTATAGTTGAGCTGTAAGAGTTACTTGAGCTAACTAGGAGTTCGGTAAATAGGACTCGGCCAGGGTTGATAGTGCATAACAATTCAACATTAGGGCATAGACGAGGCCTTGATATTCAAAGGGCTCATGACTAAACAAGAAGTTAAGTCTGTACTATGTCCAAAGGATACTCTTATCAAATATAAGCAGATTGGAAACAAAATGAGAACATGTCCTCAACCACATAGGAGAGTCCATGAAAAGCATTGAATGTTTTTCATAGAGGAGTCTATGTTATAGATATGATTATTTCTCTTCAACATCACGAGTATTTGATACCAGATGTGGTTCTAACATTGATAATGTCAAAGAACTTAAGATGAGATATAAATGAGATGTAGATAAGTGAATTCTTAATTCATAAGCGGAGTTCAAAAAATGGCCATTAAGATTAAAGAATGCCACTTAAAGATAGCTGATTAATTATTTTGATCCTGAAATGATGAAATTTTGTGCTCACGTAGTGAACTTTATTTCTATTTCAGTCAAGGATGATTCTAGATATTCAATTTCTCATTGATAATGGATATAATTGGCATATCTAAGAATTGTTATTCTCAAACTTAAATGTAGGAATAGTCATTTCCTTGAGTTGATCAAAATGAATTTGATCTATAACATAAATGCATAAGGGATAAGCATGAGATGCTTGATCTAGTCTATATCCAGAAGTTATTTAGACCGAGTCAACAAGAAGCATATGGCTGAGTTTTCTACAAGGAAAGCTTAGGATCATTTGATTGATAATCATTTGATCATATGTGCACTTTGAACACTTGGTGAAATAAAGTAGAAGTTGTTCAATAGACTTGTAGACGTAGCAAATAGCTTTGTGAGCCTGAAATGCAGTGGAAGCATGTGTACGGCCCTAGGTGTATATGCTTGTCAACAAAGTTATTGAATAAGCGGCTAACACGACGGACCCAAAACATAGTGGGAGTGTATATAAGTCCAAAAGTGTGATAGCTGGAAATAGACACATTTCTCGGTTATTCTTGAGAATGAATTTTATTAGCATAGCTAATGAGATTAGATCCATAGACCTTGATTAGGTCAAGGACTCTAAGAATAAAGTAGAGAAATACATAGTTTATAATATCAAGGTTTTTGGTGTAACCAAGAATGCAAGCATATTAAACCTAGTTTGAATTGTTCCCCAAAACCCGAATTGAGGACATGTTTCAATTGACTACTAGTTTGCAACATCACACTTAGGCTACTGAAAGAGCACCATATGAAATATAGAAAGGTAGAAGCCTAATTTGTCTTTCTCTAGATTTTGAAATTGTGAAGTCTGAATCTAATGTTTGACATGAGATTGAATATCTATATCATGATATTGATGTCAGATTGGCACAAGAAAATCTACTTGGCCTATTTGTAAACTACCCATTGGAAACCAAAGGGTATTGCACCTAAAACCCGGCCTAAACATAGTGTTTGAGGCTTGTAAGGGTGTTTTTCCAAAAGATGAAATTCTTTGAGAAAAGTAGTGGGAGCATGATTGTACTAATAAGTTCAAGGCCATAAATTCTGAAAGGACATATCAGATTTTTACGTTTAAGCTTCACGTGTTTGAGGCATAAGTTGTAAAGACACAATTGACTTAAAAGGCATGTCGGTTCAATCATAAACTAGAGAAATGCAGTTTCTCTTGAATAGTGATGACTCTTTTCATGACTCATGAGTAAGAGACTTGGAGCCCATTGGAAGCTATTGAATCTTCAAGTAGCAATCCAATGATGCTTTTATAGACAATGTGTGTACATGATGTTAATTAGTAACACGGTCACATTTCCAAACGTTGTATTGTGATAGTGTAGCTATGATTGGTTAGATTGAAAGTGATTCACAAAAGTTGTACTGAACACTTTGTAAGCTTTAGGCAAAACCGTGACATTCTAGTTGGATGCAGATCTAAGCTGTTAGATTATATCCAAGCAGAATGACCTTTAGGATGGAAATCTATGAATTTAGATTTGATCCAATTGATTATGATCTATGAGATAGATTAAATAGAATCATCCAAATGAGGCAAATTTATGGCATTAAGTTTGATCATGGATATTTAGATTTCCGAGGTAAATCGAATCGATTTGTACCTAAAGACCGGAGGTATTCTGGTTATGTTATGATTGCTGAAAGTTGTATATTAAGATGAAAGCTCTATATAGTGTATTTGTTAATTCTACAACAAGAACTAGACATATAGGAGCAATGTATTGCTATAAGTGGAAGTGTTTGGATTAGGAAGTTCATAAGTAAGTAAGGATGGATGGATCCTAGATTTACTCGATGTTTTCCGCGATGAAAATGGGGGCCACTAAACTAGCTATAGGGACCCCGTCATAAGTTTGAACACATGTTCAGTATGTCTAAGACATGTCATTACATGGGGTTGACACAAGAACAATGTCGTTGATCGCCTAACCAAAAGTCCATCGTGGATGGAGCTTAATGCATTAGGTCAGATCTATAAAGATTGGGGCAATGCCTACTTTGAACTAGTTCAAGTGGGAGATTGTTGAAAAAGTTGGTATGCCCTAGTTCTCAGGCATTGGTTCTTACATTATGTATATACTAATGGTGTCACATTATAAAGGCAATAAGATACTGCATGTATATCTTGTGCTATAACATGAGTAGAGTATCCATGAATTGATAATCATAAATGTCCCAAGTCTGTTTCAATCCTGGGAATGAATAAAACGAAAGACTTGTATGTTGGATGATCTATAGCAATGTAGTTGCTGTGTCACTTGGTAAGTAGATCATGAACATAGGCACATGTTGAGAATATGGGACTGGACCGATCCATACAGCAAAGTCACATGGTTATATGTCATAGACAGTTTGCTGAGTAGGTCTCAATAGTCCTTAGACTTGATTTCAACTTATTATTAATGTGGAAGTGGGTATGCTCTAGCATATTACTAACGGGTCCTTAAATATTGGATTACAAGTATGGGTATACTCGGTATATTTCATAACCATGTTAATAGTAGTCTGCCATTCGGTTTGATAAATCGAAATGAATCACCGGCCGCTTTATGAATGAAAGGAATAAGAACGCCCAATAAGTCGTTGACTTATTTTGTCATTTCATTCTAGATCAAGAAATACGATGAACTACATAAGGGGGTGACAAGCACCATACCTCTTGTTCATCATATTGATGTTAGTTGGCAAAGGACTTTGTGAGATAGCAACTGGGTTCAGTATCTTTTAGAGACAACTGTACTTTGTCCTGATTGGGGGTTGTTATGATTTGCTAGAATTCGCTTACAGTTTATGAGTGAATCTCATTGCCAAGACATGGACAGACCCAAAGGATCGTGCACTTAGAACTACTGATCTGGGTTTCCTTGTACATGCAATGTTACAAGACGGGATGAAGAATTGATTATTAATTAATTGATATGTCAAGTCAATGTAATTGAATAACCTATATGACTCCAAGAAATTAATTTAGTTAATGGTTTAATATAATGTAATTTATATTATTCATTTATAGTTACATTAAGTTGATTAAATGTATTTACATATGTTACTTATTTAATTAACAATTAAATAAATTCACATGTCAAATAATTTAATTTAATTTAATCAATGTAATTTGCATACTAAAATAATTTAATAGACTGATGAAGTTTAATTAAATATATTTGTAGTATGACATTTAATTTGATTAAATTGTATTGTTTTGTAATTGGCTATCTTGTAATTGGGAATTATAAATTACCAACTAGTATCAATTAGTAATATTAAACTTTGATTAAGTTTAATTGAATAATTAAAAAAATTAATGTGATCAAATTTATAATTAATCAAACTTAATCCTAATTAAAGTGGGACTATAAATACTAAATTAAAAACAAAATTAACCTAATTCTAATATGCATAACGTGAGTTACAGCCACCAAGCAACGCGTGGACGTTCTATGCATAGTTAATATGGGTTTCTTGGAGTTTTTCTCTCTCGTTATTCATCCCTACGGTTAGTATTGGTCCTGGTTTAAGAGTAGTTTATGCATGTGAGATTGTAGAGCTTCCATTTGCAAAGCTTTATGGCACTCGTCTCTTAAAGAGACTAACCATGTAAGTTTTTATTTGTTTAAATAAATCCTTTTTGAAACCCTATTAATGGTTCTTGAAAAGATCCTATTCCGAATTCGATAAAATTTTAACCGATAATTCCACCTTCGCGGTTATATTTTCGATCGTAATTCCCTTCAAATGGTTCCTCGAAGATAACACATTATATGTTTATTTCCATTCCAATGTCTTCGAGTTGGTGCCGAGCTATATCTTGATAATAAGTTAACAACAAATGTAATATCAGGCCAACAAGATACATTAATGCACCTATTGCACTGAGATATGGTACTTCAGGACTAAGGATATCTTCATTATTTTCCCGAGGATGAAACTAGTCATTTTTCACATCAAGTGATCATACAACCATTGGATTGCTCAATGTGCTTTGTCCATATTAAATCGTTTCAATACCTTTAGTGTATAATTCGATTGATGTACCAAAATTCCTTTATCTAGATGTTCAATTTGTAAACCGAGACAAAACTTTGTTTTTCCAAGATCTTTCATCTCGGACTCTCTTTTCAAGAAATCTACAGCTTTTGGAATCTCTTCAGGAGTTCCGATGATATTCAAATCATCAACATAAATTGAGATGATGGTAAATTCAGATCATGTATTCTTTATGAAAACACATGTACAAATAGGATCATTCTTATAACCGTTTTTTAATAAATATTCACTAAGATTGTACCACATGCGGCCAGACCGTTGTAATCCATATAGAGATCTCTCCAACTTTATTGAATAAAGTTCTCGTTTACCATATTTTTCTGGCAATTTCAACCCTTCAAGGATTTTCATATAAATATCTTTATCAAGCGAAACGTATAAGTAAGCTGTAACAACATCCATTAAATGCATTTACAAATTTGTTGTACCGCCAAACTGATAAGATAACGAAATGTTATTGCATCTACTACCGGAGAATATGTTTCTTCATAATCAATTTCGGGTCTTTGGGAAAAACTCTGTGCAATAAGTCTCGCTTTATATCTCACAACTTCATTTTTCTCATTTCTCTTTCTTACAAAAACCCATTTATCCCCCACGGGTTTTATACCTTCTGGTGTTCGAACAACTGGACCGAAAATTTTGCGTTTTTCAAGAGAATTTAATTCTGCTTGAATTGCATCCTTCCATTTTGGCCAATCATTTCTCATTTGACATTCCTGAACGGAATGTGGTTCGTGATCCATATTTTCATTTTCAACATTCATTGCAACATTATATGCAAAAATAGGGTCTACAACCAATTTGTCTCGATTCCATCTTTTTTTCACACTGATATAATTTATTTGTATTTCTTTGTTTTCAACAACGTCAGGTATTTTCAGTGCATGTGCTTGCACTTCTTCAGGAAGTGTATTTATATTAGTATTTTCATCGTCACTCTGAATATTTGTATTCTCGACATTTTTCCTTTTTCAAGGATTTTTATCCTTTGACCCAACTGGTCTTTAACGCTTCAAGCGTGACAAAGAATTATTGTTAGTTTGTTCTTTAGGAATTTCAATACGAATTGGAGCATTTACAACTGGTATATGCGACTTTGTTACACGTTTTGGATCAGCAAGTGCATCAGGCAATGGCTAAAGTTTGAAGATGGATTATCTTTTGAACTTCTAGTTCTGAATCCTTTGATTTAGGATCCAAATGAGAAAGAGATGAAGTATTCCACGTTATTGACTTTTTCGAAATTAAGCTTTTCTTTTCTCCTGCTAATTTCGGAAAATTATTTTCATCAAAATGACAATCTGCGAACCACGTAGTAAACATATCTCCTATTAATGGCTCAAGATATTTAATAATAGAAGGGGATTCATAGCCAACATAAATCCCTAACCTCCTTTGAGGACCCATTTTGGTTCTTTGTGGTGGAAATATTGGCACATGTACAGCACAACCAAAAACTCTGAGATGAGAAATATCAGACTCATTACCAAACGCTAATTGAAGGGGGGAATAATTATGATAGCTTATTGATCTTAAACATATAAGAGCTCCCACATGCAATATTGCATATCCCCATACTGAAGTAGGAAGATTTGTTCGCATTATTAACGGTCAAGCAATCAATTGCAAACGTTTAATAAGTGATTCTGCCAAACCATTTTGAGTATGCACATATGGTATAGGATCTTCAACTTTTATTCCAATCGACATACAAAAATCATTAAAAGTTTGAGAGGTAAATTCTCCAGCATTGTCAATATGAATCGACTTGATTGTATAATCATGAAATTGTGCTTGTAATCTAATTATTTGAGCCAATAATCGAGCAAAAGCAAGATTTCGTGATGGTAGTAGGCATACATGTGACCATCTCGTTGAGGCATCAATTAAAACCATAATATCTGAATGGTCCACATGGTGGGTGAATCGGCCTACATATATCACATTGTATGCGTTCTGAAAATGCTGGAGACTCAGTTCCAACCTTACTACTAGAAGGTTTTATTATCAATTTTCCTTGCAAACAAGCATTACAAAATAATTCAGTATCTAGGAAGAACTTCTGGTTCTTTAATGGATGTCCTTGTGCATTCTTTATAATTTTTCTCATCATTATCGAGCCAGAATGACCCAGTCAATCGTGCCATATTTTGTATATATTTGTATTTATAAACTTCTGGTTTATAGTTAAATTAGTCTCAACTACATCTATAAAGTGTAGTATAGATTGAAGAATATAAAATTTTTCCAATATACATTTCTTTCCTTGGACTATGTTAGTAACATAAAGACATTCATTATTGTCTTCGTTCATAGTCTCAGTGTTATATCCATTTCTGCGAATATCCTTAAAACTCAATAAATTTCTATGGGAATTTGGAGAAAATAATGCATTACTTATTGTAATTTTTGTTCCTCTTGGCAAAGTAATATGAGCTCTTCCGAAGCCTTTTATTATATTTGTATTACCAGATTTTGTGGTGACTGATGTTTCACCAATACTCAAATTAGAAAAATATATTTTATCTTTAAAAATTGTATAGGTAGTGGCACTGTCTAAAATGCTTAAATTTGCTTCATTCGCTTTGAAGTCATTGGATACTTGGAAAGAATTCATGATCTTACTGACTAATAGTGAATGATCTTTAAAAGAGCAACTTCATGTTGATAACGTGTTAGAAATATAAATCTAATTAAAAAAAAGAAGGAATAAAAATGTGTGTATTTCCCTTTTATAATTTATACATCCAATATTAAAAAACAAATACTATTTATAATTAAATAATAGAAGCTAATAGATAATTATAAAATGAAAGAAATAACGAGCAATAATAGACGTCAAATAACGTTTGTACTTCAATAATGTGCACCATTTTGAACCTCAATTATACGACTATTAACTCAACAGTATTTACACGTAATTATTATTTATACGAATATTACCATGTGGCCACTTTATACCTCATTTAATCTCATTGATATGCATAGAATTTGTATGAAAGTACTTTTTCCCCAAAGGGTTTGTCCTCCTTTGTTGTAAAAAATAAAACCAATTTGTAGTATTGATTAAGAATATTTAAAAAAGTCAATTGGAAGACACCCATAATATTGAGTGGAATAGTGTTGACTGTTGAGTAGGGACCTTTTATCACGAGTCTGCAAAATTCTTCAAGACAGGTCCCTGCTAAACTGTATATTTCAGGGTTGATTTTCTTGGCTTCAATTCAATTATGATGTGACCCACTACAAGATATGCTTGTTTCTTTTTTTCACCAAGAAACAAACATACTAAATCTTAATTTACTCTAAAATACTAAAATTAATGTTATTATTTTAGTTTATTAACAAACTAAATGAGCTTATTAAAAAAAACACAAACAATTTGTTTAAAAATAAGATCGATTGCATTTGGACTTTCTGAATTCGGTAGCTTTCGCCGGATATCATCTTTAACTTTCATTTTCTCTCGTTAACTTCTTAAACTTTGGCAAAAGTCCACCAGTTTGCACATTTAATATCAAGTGTTAGCTTCTGATTGAAGAGAGGAAATAAAAAATACTAACATATTTGAAATGTCAAACCAACCAGAAAGTGACACGTGGTGTGCTGATGGGCCAAATTGTATACTTTTACCAAGTTCAAGGACTATATTAAAATTATTAAAAGTTCAGGGCGACATATGATAAAAATTGCTAATTTCAGGGAGATTTGAATGTATTTCACCTAAAAACAATAAATTAGTTATTCATGCTTACCCATAAAAAATGAACTAGTAACACAAGGTCAACATAATTTTAAGCTTCAAACTCGATTTGAGTTTATTAAAAATTAATTAACATTATTAAGAAATCACGCGTACGATTTAGATTTTGAGTTCAGAGTAGAAATTTGGACCAATGTTATACCTATTAGACTTTTATTATTTGATAAGTTGTTCATTCAAATTAACCTCTAGATTGGGTTCATTTAAACAAATAACTTTGTTAAGCTTAGCACCATAGTATCGAAAATATTTGTTCATACTTTGTATTTCAATATTATCTATTGATCAACTAGTAAAAGGAATTTTGTATTAAGAGTATGTTTATAGTCGTAAGTAAGTGAAACTAGTTTATAAGTTTTTTTCAAATGCTTATAAGTCAGCTTCCAACAATGCTTCACTACTTATATTTAATTTATTTATAAGTTAAAAAAAGTTTATAAACAATGAGTTAATCATTATTAGCAATGAGAACTCTACCTAAAGTTTCAAACATTGCATCAAAGCTAGGCTAATCAAAATCTCAATTCATCTCGAGATTGTCTACCAACAGGATTGGGATTCTCTGCAGTTGGTAATCCAACTGCAAAAAAAAGTTGAAACTATTTTAAATTATTTTAAATAATTCTTAATTAAAAAAATTTAAACCATCCATTTTAAATGAATGACTCAGACCATTTAACTTTCCTTTGCACTGCAGAGGATCCATTTCCCTACCAACAGATTCCATCTAATGAAATATGGTATTAATCTCTGAAAACAGTCATGATCCATAGGGGCCGTGCCTATATATATATATATATATATATATATATATATATATATAATTTGTCTCATTCTGCTTATAAATAATAATGATAAATAAAAACATCACCATACCCCATTCGAATGCAGACTCGAACCTGTGACCTATGAAGTCATAATTCTAGACTCAATCACTAACTAAGACCTTTGCCACATAAGTGTTACCTTTATATATGTTGTTTAAGGTTATTAATCACTAAAATGATAGTTAATATTTATCTTCTAAATTTGCATTTCAAATCATTTTTTTACTATTAAAATTATCACTAATCCTATGGACCGGCTTGAGATTACTTGACCCTATAGAAATACAAAATGGATCAACTAGTGAATAAATGATATTACATGTCACAAAGGGAACAAATTGAAAGTGCCGAAACGGCATACAACTATTCAAGGAATACTAATGTAGGATTCAATAATTGATAATCCTAAATGCTATCAATAATGGCCACATGTTATACTATAATTATTCAGAAAAGTAAACCCTAATTATCAAAATTATTACTATAATATTTATTATCCTACTTAAAAAATTAATTTATTCTTTAAATTTTTATACTAAAATCTCTTTCTTCTTAATTAACGACTCGTATATATCATTAATCTCCTAATTAATAGAAGACCAAACCAAAAAAAAAAAAAAATAAAACACATCAACAATCTAAATAGACAAATAAAAATGAGAAATACTGAAAAGTCTAAGGACACTTTTAAAACTAGATAGTGGGAGCAACAAAATAAGTAATAGTTAAGGTATAGCTACGACATTCATGGAGATGATGGGCCTAAATCAACATTAATCCCAACTCCAACACCAACACTAATCCCCCCACAAACAAGAGGCTGAACCGCCGGAATTCTCAGGCAACTCAACTCACCGCCGGGGGCCACCGAGCACTCCGGTTCCGGCCGCTGCATATCTCTCCCCGGAATACAATTCAACGATATATCAAACCCCACATTCCTAATCAACAGCCTAGCACAATCTTGACTAAACCCAGAAAAGAAATTATAAGCAGCACTCAAATTCACTAAACTCTTCAGATCACAAACAATCTCCGGCAAAACCCCGGACAACTTATTGTGAGCCAAATTCAAAACTTCAATTTGTTTCAGACAAGAAATTGAATCCGGCAATTTACCCATTAATGAATTTTGACTCACATCAAACACTTGAATCTCTGAAAATAACCCAATTCCTTGAGGAATACAGCCTGTCAATTGGTTGTTTAAAAACAAAATTTCCTTCAATTTTGAGCTCATCATTGACCCGAAACTCGCCGGAATACCGCCGGAAAACTTGTTGTTAGCTAAATTGATCACGGAAGCAGGAGAATTCCCCAAATTTTGAGGGATTTGGCCGTCAAATTGGTTGTTGTTTAAGAAAATTCCATCTAATCTCTTGTTAAAAACATCATCAGGAATTTGCCCAGAAAAGGAATTGAATCTGAGATCTAGGTATACTAAATTGGGAATGTCGAGAGTAACAGAAGGAAAAGGACCTGAAAATTGGTTGTTGCTGAGGTCTAGTTCTTGTAATGAAATTAGGTCTTCGAATGAATCAGGAATTGTGCCTGTGAAATTGTTGCTATTGAGATGAAGAAGGGTCATTTCCGTCAGTAAAGACAGTTCCGTCGCTAAATTCCCTTGCAAATTTCCACGGTTGAGATCTATTCCAATTACTGCCTGATTTGAGACGGAACAGAAAACCCCTTTGTAAGAACAGACATTGGGGCCGACCCATGTGTCCAGAATCTTTAATGGGTCTTGTTTGATTGCTGATTTCCAGGCCTGTAATGCTGTGTAAGCTGCGTTGAGATTAGATGATGGGTTCTGAGAGTTGGTCCCGCCGCCGCCGCCGCCGCCGCCGCCGACCCAGACACCTACGCCGCCGCCTGCATTGCCGATTCCGACTCCGACTCCGGCGCCGACGTCAAAGGTGGAAGCTTTTTGTAGGGTTTGGATGAGTAGGAGAGAGATTAAAAGAAGCCAGGATTTGTCCATTGTTTTTACAGTTGAAGCTCTTGGGTTGCTGATTTATTACGTTTCTTGATATCTGTACATTTGATGTTATACAGCATTCAAGTGAGTGTACATGTGGGTCCTTTTTTTTCTTTTCATTTTAAATTTATTTATGTGTAGTAAATTGATTTTTTTAAACATGTTTTTAGCAAATTCTCTAATTTTGTAGAGCATTTATCTGATATTGGATAATTTTTTTTCTCTTTTTTTTTAAATTGCTTTAATTTTATTTATACCCTATTTTAGAGTTTCTTATTTGATTTTATGTTCTTATAGTATTTTCAAACTCTTAATTGATTTATTATCATCTAGACATTGTTTAGTCCGATTTTTTTCGCCTAGACCATTCCTGAATTCAATTTTTTTATGATATCAATATCTATAATAATTATAGTTTGATATTTTTAACCTACTAAAAATAGCTTAATTAATAAAATAAAAGTACATAAAAGTGTCTTCACAATAAAAGTATCATTTCCAATTTTAAAATATACTCTAAATTATTTTTTTTAATATTTTATAATGTATTTTTAGTTGAAACTATATTTTTATGTATAAATAATAAAAAATTAAAAAAATACAAATCCGTCTAGACCACCGCAAGGCCTTATCCAGTATCCGCTTAGACCCCACCTAAATCTTTTAAAGCCCTGATAGCCCAACTAACACTTAACATTTTTTAAAACACTGATTTTTTTTATTCGATAAAAGTAGAGTATTTATTAATTAACATTAATATTTAAGGTGGATCGAATTGGTAAATTTCCCGTATTCAATACCAAAAAAGTGAATTGTATGTTGAAGTTGAGATTAATTCACAATATATAAAAAATTAATCTAACTTCCAGTACTTATAGAAAACGTGTTTCTATAATGTTAAAAAATTAAGAGAATGTTGAAAATAATGAAAAAAATTTAATCTAACTTTTTATAGCATTTATATGATATAAGATAATTTTTTTGTTGGGTAAAATTATTGTATTTGTTAATTGACATTGATGCTTAAGGTAGATCGAATTCGTAACTTTTTCATGGCCAATAACGAAAAACTGAATTGTATGTTGAAGTTGAGATTAATTTACAATATGTTAAAAAATTAATCTAACTTCAACAACTTTCGGAAAACGTGTTTCTATAATATTAAAAAATTTGCCTTATATAAACAATCGTCTGACCTTAGGGTTTGAAGTCTTGCGCTGCAGGCAAGGAGTTTCGTTCGATTTGTCGCCGTCTTCGGAACTATTCTGGTAACGTGTTGATTTTATTTTGCGTAATGAATTCCGATGAAGCTGCTGAGGAAGTTAGGAATCGTTGTTGAGACCTAGCTTTAGAGGATGAGGAAGAAGTTGCTGTTGTTATTGATGTTAGAGTTCCTGTAGTTACTACTCCTCTACCGAAATTTTATTTTGTTAGTGTGTTGTTCCATGATAAATCTTTCGATGAAAAGGCTTTTCGCAGAACCCTATTAAGAGTGTGGGATCCAAAATTGGGAGTTACAATCACAAGGATGGGACCTGTATGATTTTTACTTAGATTTTATCACAAAGTTGATTATGATAAGGTCTGGAATGGATCACCGTGGACTGTTAATAACAAACTTTTTGCTATTGCACCGAGATTACCTAACGAAGATCCAGACAATGTTGAGGTGAAACATGTACCAATTTGGATGCAAGCATTTGGTGTACCAATAGGGGTGCATCTTTGTCCACGTTTGCGAGGCGATTAGAAAGTTTTGTAGGAAGTTTATTGAGGCAGATAATAATAACTTCAAAGTCTCCAGGCCCTTATTCCTACACATTCGGGTTTCCATTGACACTGCAAAACCCTTAAAGCGTCGAATGCGCTTACGTATTAATGAAGGAACTTTTGTAACTGTTCAGTATTAGTACGAACTCTTACCATCTGTGTGCTACATTTGTGGTATGTTTCAGCATACTGAGAGTTCATGCCCTCTCATTTATGTATCATCAGAACCACCAAAAAGAATGTACAAACACTCTATTAGGGCTACAATAAGGAATAATATGGTTACGGAGGAAGACCAATGGCTAAGAGACGAAAATGGCTATAGCCTAGTGCCGACAGGTTCTATGGCAAAACCAGTAGGGGTGGAGGAAACTTTGCGTGAGCTGGGATTAACTGGAAGAAGCATGGTCACGAGGATGGAGGAAGATAATAGCAACCTTGTTACACTCGATGACCCGAAAAGTAAATGTAGCATCGACAACTAAGTTGGGGTTAATACTGGTCTAGGTCGAGATAAATATATTGATAAAATAGCGAGCTCCGTGGTGAGAGCTTGCTAGCCACCATGAAAATCCTAAGCTGGATTTGTCGAGGTTTGGGCATGCACCCGACTATTCAGGAATTAAAGGAGCTTGTGTCCTCTAACATACCCGATGTAGTGTTTCTTGTGGAAGTGAAAGTGGGTAGAAGTGTAGTTGAGAAAGCAAAGAGAAGAATTCATTTTGATTGGAGTTTTTATGTTCCCATCAAGTACCAATAATGGTGGTGGTCTAGCCTTGTTTTGGAGAAAGAGCGATACAGTAGTGTTAAATAAGTTTTGGGTGAATTTTATTGATGTCACTATTAAGGATGAATCAATCCCTTGGAGACAAACTGGGTTCCATAGCTTTCTTGAAAACAATAACCAAAGGCGTCAAGAGTCTTGGGATTGCCTTCGTAGTTTGGTTGGTATTAATGCACCTCCATGGTGCGTTATCGGTGATTTTAATGATATGCTTAGTGCGAAAGAGAACATAGGGGGTCGACCTAGAAATATCAATTGGCTAGTGGGATTTAAGGAAACCTTAACGGATTGCAGACTAGTCGATTTAGGAATGCCAGGTTATGCTTTTACTTGGGAGCGAAGCCAAGGTTTCTGACTCTTGGATGGTCGAGCGACTTGATCGTGCCGTTTGTAGCTTCGTGTGGATGGAGACCATTAGTAACGCTTGGGTAAAAAATGTTCCAACATCCGAATTTGACCACTCAGCCTTGTTTTTACACTGTACAATAGCTCTCATTCGCTCTAAACCGAATTTCTGATTTGAAAATAGCTGGATTCAAATTTCGGGCTGTAGTGAGTTTGTTGCAGCTTGTTGGGCAGAATCTTAAGGATCGGTAGTTATGGGCAAATTGCAATTATGTGCTTCAAGGTTGGAGGAGTTAGGTCGGCATCAACATGGCAGTTTTAAGAGGAAAATTGAAGGCGTGTAGAAGTGAGTTGATCCGATTGAGGAGGAGTTTGAATGCTGCTGATACAGATCTGTTCTTAAAAAAGAAAAAGGAACTTGGTTTGCTACTTCACAACAAAGTGCGTATAGGAGGCAAAGATTAAAAATTACGTGGCTCAGAGCAGGGGACCAAAACTCAGATTATTTTCATCGTGTAGCCTCATCACGACATCGAAAAAATTCATTCCAACGACTGCAAAGAGCTGATGGTGCTTGGGCTAAATGGGGTGACGGTTTGGAGGATTTGATTCATTCTTTCTACTCAGATTTATTTTTGTCTGATGGGACTCATTACAATCACATCCTCTCTCTTGTGTAATCTCGCTATACTACTGAAAGGCAGGGTGATTTACTGCTGTCTTTTTAGGGTGATGATGTTAAGCAAGCCCTGTTTCAGATGTATCCTGATAAAGCGCCAAGGCCAGATGGGTTTAATCCAGGTTTCTACCAGAAGTTTTGGAGCATCATCGGCCCTGAGGTAATCGATTTTTGTTTGAATTGCCTTCATAATAAGATGTTTCCTCTTGGTCTTAATGATACTAATGTTGTCTTGATTCCTAAGAAAAAAATTCCTACTTTTGTTTCTGATCTAAGACCTATTTCTTTATCTAATGTACAGTTCAAGATTATGTCAAAAATGCTGGCTAACAGAATTCAACCTATCATGAATTCTATTATTTCTGAGTCCTAGAGTGCTTTTATACCTGGGAGGCTTATCACTGATAATATCTTGATTGGTTTTGAAGTTGGTCATTACATTAATAGGAAAAGGTTAGGGGTTTCGGGAATGGGATCCTTAAAGATTGACATGTCAAAAGCTTATAATAGGGTTGAGTGGAATTTTCTTCAAGCTATGTTGTTTCAGATGGGCTTCTCGACTTCATTGATCGATGTTATTATGTTGTCTTTATCTACAGTCACATATACTATTCAACATCGTGATGGAAACTTTCAGAAAATTATTCCTTAACGTGGCCTCAGACAAGGGGACCCATTGTCACCGTATTTTTTTATTATCTATTCTGAAGGGCTTTCCTAATTGATCCAGGATCGTATCGCACGTGGGTTGCTTCATGGTTGTAAGATCTTTAATACGGCGCCAGTTTTTTCTCATTTATTCTTCGCCGATGATAGTCTTTTTTTAAAGCTACCTTGGAAGAGGCACGTACTCTTAAAAATATCTTTTGCCTTTATGAGATGGCATCGAGACAAAAGATAAACTACAACAAATCATCTATTGTCTTTAGTCCCAATGTTTCGGAAGAGGTGAAGAGCAATATTGCGAGTGTTCTAGCGGTTAATGTTGTGGAAGGTGAATTCTCGGTCAAAACATGCTACTATGAACTACTTCAGCAGGCTGGTTTGACTCAATTGACGTCCAATTATACACATTTAGCTTGGGGTAATATCTGGAAACTCAATGCCCCTCCCAAAAGTTCAATATTTTCTATGGAAAATCGAGACTAATTCCTTGCCATCGGTTTGTAGACTACGTGAACGCTATGTTGATGTTGATAATATGTGTACTTTGTGTGGTCATGCCGAGGAGACCACCTATCATGCACTCGTGAGTTGCACTTTTAATTTTGTAATATGGAATGAGTTCTTTGGCGAGGGGTGGCCAATTAGGATCTCCAACATGAACGATTGGTGGAACTGGGTTTCAACAAAAGATGGTAATCTTGTAGATAAGGTTGGGTGCATGCTTTGGGCAGTCTGGGGAAGGCGGAACCATTATGTGTGGAACGGTATTTTCAGGACACCATCTCAAGTGCTACGCCATGGTCTCGGCTATCTTTCGGAATGGTGCTCGACAGGGCATGTATCGAATCCACAAAATATAGAGAATTCAGCTCCACGCATTTGGCGAAGCCCTCTGATGCATTGGATGAATAGTGTCCTTGAGTCTGGAAATGTTATTGGTCATGGCAGTGTGCTGAGGGACAACCTTGGCAACGTGATAACGGCTCGTTCGGTCCTTCTCCAAGGAGGTGGTGACCCTTTCTTAACTGAAGCAATTAGCTGCAGGGAAGCTCTGAGCTGGCTTAAAGACAATGGCTATGACAAGATCATTCTCGAGCTTGATGCATTGAACGTTATTAATGAATTGAATAATGATCTCTCTTATCTTTCTCCGATTGGTTTGATTTTTTCGGATTGTAAGAACCTTATTAGACATTTCTCGAATTTGCGTATTGTTTTTGTTAGTAGGTTTGCGAATCATACTGCGCATTTGTTAGTTAGAGCAGCAGGTTCTTCGACGGGTAGGGGGACTTGGCACCTTCGCTGTCCACCTTTAATTAGAGCTGTAATTGCTTATGTTTAATGATTATCGACGCCACATTCAGTCAAAAAAAATTTGAGAGAATGTTAAAAAAAGGAAAAAAATTTAAACTATTTATGAATTAAAGTATTTATTGAGAAATATGATGGAAAAATATTATGTTTAGTCCTTATTAAAATAAGTTACACAATTAGGTTCTTACATAATTTCATATTTTCATTTGAGTCATTTAATTTAGGCTAATTGGCCAGTTATATCTATCATTTGACCCGAGTGATCTTTTCATGGGAGGATTGATTATTTCCGACAATTATTATTTTTAAAAAGGGTCACTTACAAGAATATTAAGAAAAAAATTGAATCATACTACTTAATTAATATGATAGTTGTGCATGTGGATTTCATTTTTATTCAATATAAAGTGTTCAAAAATTAAGTAACACACAAATTAACATTAATTATAGTCGATGGACGGTCTAATGAAGGGGACTAATATCATCAAAATAGAATACCTTTATATTGAGTATATCCGAATAAGTTTGCACATATTAGAGTTGAAATTTTCAACAAAGTTAATAGAAGAGTTTTGCCTTATTATTGAATTTTCCTTTTTAGTACCTGCCTTGGCTGGAAAGTTCTAAATAGCAGCAGGAAGTTGTTGATGTAGGATTTTATAACTTGCCTAATAATATAAAGGGAAAGTACAATAATGTATGTATATACAGTTCGTGCATTGTTTGTTAACAATTTTATTATAGTCCAGTTCACAAAAATTAAATATTAAATATATCTTAGCTTATTGGACTTTTATACTTCACTTAAATGAGTTCTACTATATATTAAATAGTTGAATTAAGATTAAGGCCCTATTCTTTTGGACTGTAATTTGGTGAAGTTCGGTCCAGTTCAGTGTAGTTCAATTCAGTGCAGTTCAGTTCAGTCTTTAATATTATTATTAATATAGATAGTGAATAATCCTGATAAAAAATTAATAAAAATTACCATTCTAATTTAATAATAAATAATAATAAAAATTATTGATATCAAATAATTAATAATTAAATAATATAATTACTAATAAATATAGTTTATTAATATAATATTTATAAAAGTAAGTAATATTAAATTATTACAAAATAATTATAATAATAGTATTTTTATTATTATGATAATAATTATTAATAATAGTGAAAAGTAATTATTATAAATTATAAATTATAAATTATAGATTTTTATTTTAGCAATATATTTTATTTTATTTGACTTGTCATATATTTTTTTTATCATCTCATTGAAACATATAGTTAAATGAAATGAAATGAGCTAAAATATTATTGTAAATAAATAATATAAGTTAAATAATATCAAATAATAATTCTTATCCAAATAATTTTTAATTACAATTAGTATATACTTGTAATTGTAATAATTAATTATAATTATTAAAAAAATATTCATTTGATAATAAATATAAGAATTATTTTTTTATTAAATATTATCTGAAATAGTTTTGATAATTATTGTATTTATCATCGAATATTGTTATAATTATTAATAACTATTTATCATAATTTATTACTGCTAATTATTTATATTTATATTTATTATAACTAAATATTTAATTAAATTTTTTGATTGAAACTAGTTGCTATTATATTCATTAACTTATTATTCATTTTATTATTATATATTTAAATTGATTAATATTATTTAGTATTATTAATTTAATTATTAGTATTTATGATTATTAGTTTTAAAATAATTGGTTTTTTTATTATTATTTTAATAATGATTCAGATTTATTAATATGTATAATTAATATATTCAGTTCAGTTTAATTCAGTTCAATTCAGTACAGTCTAAAAGAACAAAGCCTAAATTATGTATATTAAATTTGTCTTTTGTTTCTATTTAGTGTCCAAATTTTTTTCAAAAAAATTATTTATAGGCTATAGATCGAGCTTAAAATAACTTCATAAGTTCAACCAGAGCTCAGTCCAAATTTAAAGTTTTAAAGCGTGAGCTCGATAATACTCCATCCAAATGAGACTCCGCTCTTTTGACAAATAAATCTAATAAAATATTTGTTTAATGATTGCTTGGTGTACACATGACACATTGTGTACTCCAAATTTGATCAGTGATGTCATTAAACAATCTATCTAAAAGGTTCAACAATACTTTCTGGCAAGCAAATTTCCTTAGGTTTAAGGCATATGCAACACATGCTCATTACATCATATATTTGAAATCCAATCAACAAAAGAAGTTCTAAGGATTTAGACCCTCACCATCTAGGTTCAAAGCGACTTTGATACGTCATAAAACCAATTTACCCAAAAATTTAAGTTAATAAGTACATACATGTTATAACTTTTACATTATTCTTCATAGGTGCACCACACTAAAGTTTTAGGACAATGGCTTAATTGCAAGCCACTAAGTTTAATACAAGAACAAGGTCTTATAATTAAAATAAATTGAAGTTACCAAGGATTCATTTGCTATGGTTTACTTATATTTTTTCAAATAAAAATGTGTTTAAGCACACTTTTTTCGAAAAACTGATGGAAATCAAACAAACAACAATTATAAACTCGCCTTAAATTTAGAACTTTTCATTGTTTACTGCTATAAAAGGAAAGGAAGAATTTTGAGTAAAAAGAAAGAATGAAATGATAAGAGGTGATGAATGTTTAGTAGATTAAAGCAAAGGCATGCGAGTTGTTTAGGCGTGTGTGAATACATTGGATGGCAGCTATTTGGCATATGCCCATTTCAAAAGAAAACTTCATTATGATTTTTCAAAAATAACCAATTCATTCCAATAAGTGCCTTACACACTATAAGTGGGAATCCTCTAATGAGTTGCATTTTTAGACCTTGACCACTTGCATTTCTCTCTACTACCATTATGTTCTTCCCACTTCAATAGACAAGATTTTAAAATCAAATCATCATTCGTGATTTAGGTAATCAGTGTTATCGAAATCAGACCTAATCGGTTAGTTTGATCAAATCCGGTTCAATCAATTTGACGATATCAACTTTAATGAGTTGGTTGAACTAATGTATCGACCCGATTGAACTATTGCTTCAACATTATTTTTATCCAATTTTTACCAATTTAAGTATAATTTATTTAGTTTTTGTACATTAAAGGATTATATAAACTAACTAAATAATAAAAAAACTAGAACTTTTTTATTTTGTCAGCATGAATTTTAGTGAACAGATTAATCTCTTGTTTATGGGAAGTGAACATAATCTCTTAATACACTAAAATTTGATAAATCGAACACTAAAAATATAAAATATGGATAAATCTAACGTTATATGAGATATAAAATGTCACGTATGTGAGAAGAAAGAAGAAGAAAGTGGGGCAGATTTCACTGCAGGGAGGAGTTAGTTAATTTCAGTTATTCTGCAATTTAAATTAGTAGTTAATTTACTGTGGTTAAATAGTTATTTCCATGTATTTATTTACTGCATCTAGAAGAAGGATAGAATTGTCTTTATTTCCCTAAAATAGCTGTTAGTAGGTCATGTGCTGTTGTACTAGACAGTTTTCCTATTTTGGCAGCAAGAGGACAGGTGTCCAGGCAACCGTTAGCAGAATTACTATAAGAATTAGAGCTGTAACAGAGGAGAATCATCAATGAGAATATTCAGAACTTTTCTCCCTCATTTCTCTGTTCTTATCTATTATTTTCTACTCTCATCTCTCCCAATTTCTTCTATTTCTTTCCTACCCAGTCTATTCCCTCTCAAATTCCTCTATTTCTATTTTAGCAAGACAATTCAGATTTAATACCTGACAAGTTGGTACCAGAGCTGTTCGTCCTCAGACCTGACCTTTCATGGTAAAGAAGGCTGCCAATCGAAAGAATATGGGAACCTTGGAAGAGCAGATCAAGTCACTAACAGAAAGGCTCAATACTAGGGATGAGAAAAATGCAGAAACCTTTGAAAAACTGGAAACTACTCAAGCCAGTTTTGAAAGGAATCTCAATGGAGTTAGAAGAGACTTGTATGACCTTAAACAGAGCCACTTGGATGCTGTAGATGGTCTCAGGCAGGAGCAGAAGGACTCCATGGCTAATCTAGCTCAAACCCTATCTCAATCCCTTACCCACAGTTTCACCCAAATGTTGCAAACCACCTTGCAGACACACCTGAATACCACCTCTCACTCTAATACCTCAACTCTCTCTATGACAAATCACCCAAATCACCCAAATCCCACAACTCCTCTTTCCTCGAACCAACCAGGATCTCTAGTGCTGCAACACCCTATACCAGCTAGAGGGGTCCTTGGTAACTCACCTGAAACTAACCTAATCCCAGAAACTCGAAACCACAACCAGCCCTACCTAAACAAACTCCTGCCTAAGCGTGAGTTGCCATCCTTCAATGGAGAAGAGGTGCTAAATTGGACCAGCAAGTGCTCTAAGTACTTTCAGCTGTTTGAAGTCTTAGAGGAGAAAAAGGTGGAATTGGTAGGCTTGTATATGAATGGCAAGGCGGAAAGGTGGTTCAGAAATTGGATACCTCATCATCCTGGAATTTGTTGGGATGAGTTTAGAAGGGAAGTGGAAAAGAGGTTTCAGGAGATCGAAGTAGAGGATGTAGTAGAACAAATGAGCCAGCTTAGGCAGGGAACCACTGTGGTGGCCTACCAGGAGCAATTTGAAGAGATAAAATTAAGAATGGAAAGGGAGCATCCTGAAATGACCGAAGGGTATTACACCAAGTGTTTTATTGCTGGGCTTAAGCCAGAAATTCGAGCTGCTGTAAGGGCTTTAGAGCCTAATGATGTCTATGCTGCTATTAAGCAATCTGAGTTCCAAGAAACCCTCATGAAGAACATCCTGGAGGCTGTCAAACCAAAAACTCAGTTTAAACCTACCCTGACTACAAAACCATGGCCAAACACATACCCAAACACCAAACCCTCATCATCAAACCTTCTCAAACCTACTAAAGCCAAAACCACCCAAACACCAAACCCGAACTACCAAAAAAGGGCCCTAGGAGCATGCTGGAAATGCGGAGATAGGTACTTTCCTGGCCATCAATGCAAGAAACTAATGGCTATTGAAACTGAGGCAGAGATGGAGGAAGTAGAGTTACAACTGCCTGTGGAGGAAGGCACTACAGAACCTGAGATTGAGGCTGAGCAGGAGGAAATGCAGGTCTCTATTAATGCCTTGGAAGGGGGGATTTCTACTACAACTATGAAGCTTAAAGGTACTATCAACAAGAAACCCATTATGATCTTGATAGATAGTGGGAGTACCCATAGCTTTGTAGATGCTAAGCTAGCTAGGGAAGTTAAGTTGCCCTTAATTAACATTAAACCCACACCTGTTACAGTTACGGATGGCAGACAATTGTCTGTGACTTCTAAGTGTAATGAATGTAGTTGGGTAATGCAGAACACTAGATTTTCATTCACTTTAAGAGTGCTGGAATTAGGTGACTATGATGTGATATTAGGAGTTGACTGGATGAGAAGCCACACTCCAGTTACTTTTGACTTTGAAGAGAACAGGCTATTAGTTCACAAGGAGGGAAAATAAGTGGATTTGAAAGGAATGAAGGAAGAGATGGCCCTGAAAATGATGTCAATTAAGTCTTTCAACAGGCTAGTAACTAAAGGGTGGAAAGGAGTGACTTCTAGGCTTTTTCTAATGGTATCCACTGCTGAAACACCAAATATAGCACAATCTCACCCTAGCCCTCTTAAAAATGCCTCCCTACAGCCTTTACTAGACAAATATAACCACCTGTTTCAAGCCCCAACTAAACTGCCACCTGACAGAACACATGACCACTCCATTCCACTCAAAAACACTTCAGACCCTATAAATGTAAGGCCCTACAGATACTCCCATCAACAGAAGAACGAAATAGAAAGACTAGTGGAGGAAATGCTTAGAGATGGAGTGATAAGGCCTAGTAATAGCCCATATGCCTCTCCAGTGTTGCTAGTTAAGAAGAAGGATGGAAGTTGGAGGTTTTGTGTTGATTTTAGAGAGCTAAACAAGGCTACTGTGAAGGACAAATTCCGAATCCCTATAATACAAGAGCTAATAGATGAATTGCAAGGGGCCACTCTATTTTCAAAAATTGATTTGAGAGCTGGATATCATCAGATAAGGATGAGAGAAGAGGACATATACAAGACTGCCTTTAGAACTCATTCGGGGCACTATGAATTCGTGGTGATGCCTTTCGGCTTAACCAATGCACCAGCTACTTTTCAGTCCTTAATGAATGCAATTTTTAAACCTTATTTAAGGAGGTTTGTCCTGGTCTTTTTTGATGATATATTGATATACAGCCCTACCTTAGAAAGTCATAAAAAGCACCTAGAGAGGGTCTTTCAGTTACTAGAGGAACACTGCTTAGTAGCTAAAATGTCAAAATGTGAGTTTGGGGCTGAGAAAATAGCTTATTTAGGGCATATTATTTCAAGAGAAGGGGTAGCTACAGATCCTGCTAAGGTTTCTGCTATGGTAAATTGGCCACTGCCTAAAACTCTTAAGGGATTTAGAGGATTCCTTGGGTTAACAGGGTACTATAGAAGATTTGTGAAAGGCTATGGTGAGATCAGCAAACCACTTACTGAATTATTGAAGAAGGATCAGTTTGTGTGGAATCCAACAGCTACAGCAGCTTTTAACCAACTAAAGCACCTCATGGCCCAAGCCCCTGTACTAGCCCTACCCAATTTCTCTCAACCTTTCACTATAGAATGTGATGCCAGTGGTTATGGCATAGGTGCTGTCCTAATGCAAAACCAACAGCCTATATGCTATTTGTCTAAAACCTTATGCCTTAGAAATCAAAATTTATCAGCCTACGAAAGAGAGCTGCTAGCTATTATTCAAGCTATCACTACATGGAGACCTTATTTGGAATCCAATCCATTTGTCATAAAAACAGACCATCAAAGCATCAAGTATCTATTGGAGCAAAGGTTGCATACTGCAATACAACATAAGGGCATTTCTAAGCTGTTGGGGCTAAGTTACACTATTCAGTATAAGAAGGGAGCTGACAATAGGGTGGCTGATGCATTGTCAAGACAACATGAAGAGGACAATGGGCAGTTGGCAGCTATAACAATGGTAGTTCCTACATGGATTGAAGAGATTCAGAGCTCTTATGATCAGGAATTATCCAAACTTCTACAGCAGCTCACCATCCAGCCAGATTCAGGGGGGCACTACACTTGAAATGGAGGAATACTCTACTACAAGAAGAGGGTAGTCATTGGCAAGGAATCTGATCTACGAGAAAGAATAGTTCGGGTTTGCCATAATTCACCATTGGGAGGTCATTCTGGCATCCGAGGGACACTACACAAAGCTCAACAACAATTCTTTTGGCAAAAAATGCAAGAATTTGTTATTGAATGGATTGCAAGATGTGATACATGCTTGAGGTGCAAAGCTGATCACTCAGCCTACCCTGGTTTGCTTCAGCCTTTACCCTTGCCTAAGACAGCTTGGCAGGACATTGCCATGGACTTCATTGAAGGGCTTCCTAAATCAGGGGGGTGGGATTCAATCCTAGTGGTGGTGGATAGATTCACTAAGTCAGCACATTTTATTCCTCTCACTCACCCATATACTGCAGTAACAGTTGCTAAAGCCTTCCTCAAGGAGATCTTCAGGTTACATGGCATGCCAAGAACAATCGTGACAGATAGAGACAAAATATTTACTGGCATGTTCTGGAAAGAGTTAATGAAGTTAATAGGGGCCCAACTGCTTTTTAGTAGTGCATATCACCCTCAGACAGATGGGCAATCTGAGCGGTTGAACCAATGCTTAGAAGGGTATTTGCGAAGCATGTGTTTTCTAATACCTAAACAGTGGGCTCAATGGTTGTCATTAGCAGAGTATTGGTACAATTGCACCTACCACAGTGCAATCAAAATGACCCCATTCGAAGCCCTTTATGGCATCAAGCAACAATTACCAATATTGCCAACTCAATCCACAACTGTTGATGCAGTACAAGACATGCTACAGAAAAGGGAAGAAGTTAATTTGGCCTTGTCTGAAAACCTATCAACGGCTCAAAACAGAATGAAACAGTTTGCGGATAAGAAAAGAAGTGAGAGAGAATTCCAAGAGGGGGAATGGGTATACTTAAAACTACAGCCCTACAAGCAGCACTCAGCAGCAGTGAGAGGGTCACAGAAACTAGCAGCTAAGTTCTATAGTCCATTCAAAATTCTGGCCAGAATAGGGAAAGTAGCCTATAAACTTCAATTACCAGCTACAGCAAGGGTACATCCCATTTTCCATGTTTCACTACTCAAGAAGAAGCCTAATTCTACTCAGATTCCCATCACCACTCTGCCTCCACTAGATGATGGCCTCATTCCCATCACACCTGCTCAAGTGCTCAACTCCAGACATGTTATGATCCAAGACAAGTCAGTTTACCAATTACTCATTCGATGGCAAGGTCTTCCTAGCATTGATGCCACTTGGGAAGATTTGGAATTTCTGAAAGGGCAGTTCCCAGAGTTCATTCATTCTTGGGGTCAAGAATGTGCAAAAGGGGGAGGAATTGTCACGTATGTGAGAAGAAAGAAGAAGAAAGTGGGGCAGATTTCACTGCAGGGAGGAGTTAGTTAATTTCAGTTATTCTGCAATTTAAATTAGTAGTTAATTTACTGTGGTTAAATAGTTATTTCCATGTATTTATTTACTGCATCTAGAAGAAGGATAGAATTGTCTTTATTTCCCTAAAATAGCTGTTAGTAGGTCATGTGCTGTTGTACTAGACAGTTTTCCTATTTTGGCAGCTAGAGGACAGGTGTCCAGGCAACCGTTAGCAGAATTACTATAAGAATTAGAGCTGTAACAGAGGAGAATCATCAATGAGAATATTAAGAACTTTTCTCCCTCATTTCTCTGTTCTTATCTATTATTTTCTACTCTCATCTCTCCCAATTTCTTCTATTTCTTTCCTACCCAGTCTATTCCCTCTCAAATTCCTCTATTTCTATTTTAGCAAGACAAGTCAGATTTAATACCTGACATAAAACAAGGAAAAAAATCTTTTATTATATGTGATTGTGCCTTGGTGGTGTATGACATTAGATGAGAGAGGGACATACATACTCTAGAGTTGAAAGTCTGACCCTAAAGCCAATGGTATAACATCAAGGCACATGCCTTAACATCAAGTCTGTGCTCCACTGTAATTCACACCTCCACTACCAAGTTATATACGATATTGTGCATGTATCATAAACTCAGCAAAAGTTTCCTCTCTAAGAATTCATCAAGAACGTAAAAATCCTTGTAAAAACAACTAAACAAAGTACACTTTCTCGTCCATGAGAAATATAACACAATGATTGGGCCAAATACATCATTTGTCCCCCGAACTTGCCACGAAAAATCAGATGCCACCCTGAACTTTCAAAAGTTCAAACTTGCCTCCTGAACTTGGTAAAAAAGAGCCAGTTTGCCCTAAACTTGGCAAAAGTGCACTAGTTTGATCCATCATTACCACGTGTCAGCTTTCGAGCAGTGAAAAAAATCAGAAAAATGACATTGAAAAGTCAAACCAATTAGAAGCTGACAAATGGCATCGAGGGGGGCAAACTAATACACTTTTGCCAAATTCAGAGGGTAAGTTGAAACTTTTGAAAGTTCAGGGTAACATCTGACTTTTCGTGCCAAATTCAGAGGATAAATGATGTATTCAGCCTAAAGGGGTATATTCCTTAAATAATGGGAAAAAGTCTTGGAACCTACATAGCCGAATTCAGGGAAATTTAACACTAGCCTAGTCTTCAAAACGAGATAGAGAGCATTTCCGGCACAGCCTTTGGGAAATATGAAAAATAAGGGTACGAATTGCGAGCAAATTTGACAATTTTATCATATATCAACTCGATGTTTCTATTTTTTTTAAATAAAGAAGTTAAAATCTTGATTTCGAGCTCCAAATTCTTCAAAAATTAAATATTTTTATTTATTAAAAAAAACTTCAAAAGCAAAAAAATCAACCATTTTTTAATGGGCCAATTCTCTAATCTTTGATTGTCCCAATAATATTATCTTCTCTTAATGCAATATTATTTGCATCATAATATATTTAATGAAAATATCGTACATGAATTCGATATTTTAGAATTTGATTATTATAAATTGGTATATATCAATGAGCTAATTCTTATAAAATAATGTATAACTTAGAGGCGATCGGTATTTACCCCGGGGGACCCTCCGATGTCTAAGTCAGTAAAGGATTCTTAAGAATATTGTGAAAGTATTTTTGAGAGTGTGATTGTTAGATATCTGTTGAACTGATCTAGGAGCCTCTTTATATGCGCATGAGCTGCCCTATTCCTAATAAAATAGGGAGTCCAAATCATGATGAGTTTAGGATTCTTCATGTATATCTGATCCTTGTCCCTCAAGTAGATGAGGATAAGGATAGGAGAGAGAATATAAGAACTAAAGTCAGACCTGAACTTTCCTTTCCTGTGGGACACGGAGAGACCATTGAGCCGACCATGAGCCGTCTGAGGGTTATGACCGGTCAAGACTTCCTGTGATCCCCGCATTAGGGGTTCTCGAGCCGGAATAGAATTGCAGCCTATTTATCTAGCCGAACTTTTCTAATTCAAGAGAAGAACAAGCGAAATGACCCCTTCATTAACCCGATCTCTTGAACGAGACGAGTGAAATATATTAAGTTATAATGAATTATTATCTTTATTTGGAAAGATAAAGTCGTTTTTTTTTGTGGTCACATCATAAAATATAATAGTATATCATTTTAAAAATGCCATAAGAAATGTGTGCACACTTTAAACTTTATTAGTGTATTTTCATTGTGATGTTAATTTGTATATATATTTATAATTGAATTCATATTCATTTTAGCATTAAGTTGAAGTTTAGAGTTTCCTTTTAAGCTAAGTGAGCACTATTTAAGCAGTTATATGCAGCTTTTGAATATCAAATATCAGTTTGAATTGTTTAATTATTACTGCTTTTAGTTCTTTCAGATTCAAAAAATTAACAGTAATAACAATAAATATCAACAACAACTAAAAACAATGCATACTATGAAACAACACTAAAAATAGTTCAATACAAATGTTACAAAAAGTATTTTTAATTTTTAACTTTTAGTCCCAGATTATTAATCTCCCAAGCTTAAAGGTAATGTTTTAGAGAAATTTTTGTAAGATGAGATTTGTGATAAAAACAACTATTGAAAGCTTAAAAACGCAATGTGAATAAGCCCAGCCCTAAAATTCTCACGAGTTTTAGTGACTACTAGTCTGATTTTTCAACGCACACAACTAAAAATGAGACTGAAACGGCCCAGCTTGGACCTATTGATGGTGTTAAATCTATGGACTGAGGTACTCGGTTTCGGGCTGATACATTTGGTATAAGTGAGGGCGAAGAAAACCATATTGATATATGAAACATTATTTTTCCGAGACATTCTATTGATTCAGGCTTTGCATTAAATGATCGCAATTAGAAAAACTTGTTGGGGAATTCCGGTAGAACGAAGCCTGGATAATTCTGAAGTCGTGACGAACACCTTCAGATTGAATCTTATTTGGCGGTTCTACCAAATAGATCAATCGGATAAAATCGGAAATGACAAGAACTTAGAATGATTTGTTTTGAAGAAAAGTGAACCAAAATTGCAGAGAACGTTGCAAAAAAACTCTACATGTAACTGTTGCCAATGCCAAGTTTTATAGACCTAATACGAACACTCGCAACTCTTCAGAACAGAAGTGTTGCAAAAAGACATGTTCATTCGAGCAGTTGCAACAGTTCATAACAGAAGTTTTGTGAAAGGTAGCTCCCGGACCCTCGTAAGCTAAGTATCGTAAGAGAACTCGAACAAGCGTGCACTCCGCACTCTCCTAACTTGTTGGATGAAATATTACGACTGCGTTGGTCAACTAGTTGATCCAATTACACTAAAATACCAACAATCCTCCCCCATTTTAGTGTAATCCATGATTAACTAAACAAAATCACAACAAATAACAAACTTATGCATAAATGAAATATCGTGACGATTGAATTTCATCTTAGTATATTACACATTCCAAATATTCGAATACCAAAGGTGTCACTATGGATTGAACCTTGGTTACCCATCTTGAATACTCGAAGATAATATACACATAAGTCAACATTCTAACATGTTCTTACTTGACACCATCTTTTACTAGCCTTGTGTCCTTATCCTTCGTAAGCATATCAAAGCCAAGTCCAAGCTTCTTGAAGCGGCTAAACTTCATGCTTATCTAGGTAGCTCTTTCACTCTTGCACCTGCATATGCAATAGTTTAAAAGAACTATTAAGAAGTTAAACTTCAACCTCCTTTACTTACAGGTTTGAACACACACCTTGAGATATTTTAATCAGTGTGTTCCAATCTCTAGATATTAAGCTTTCCTCATTGAATTCAGCACCTAATGTCATATTAAGTGGGAATTGGGTATCTTAACATGAGAGATTTCAAATGGACTTTAATTTCATCCCCATAGCCGACTTGCGCACACGATCTCTTCTTAACCCTTTGGTTAAATGATCGGCTAAATTATGATAAGTTTTTACAAGCTCTAACGATATAACACCAAGCTTGATACATTCGTCCACAATGGAATTTTCTAAATTAGATCTCTTAGCTATTCAGCTTCTTTACCAGCTGCTGCTGACGCTACAAACTCATATTCCATTGTCGAATCAGCAATACAAGTTTGTTACTTTGACTCCCAAGAGGTAGCATCTCCCCCAAGAAGGAATACCAAATTGTAGAATAACTATCTTCTTCAGTAGAAATATAACTTGCATTCTTTGTTTTCTCAACCTAACATAACAAACCTTTTTGGTTGCTATATATAACATTTCCTCATCCAATCCACCATTCATGAATATAAATTTTACATCCATTTGATGAATTACAAGGCTTTCCAAATTAATCAACAAATGAAAAAATTTTGTAAAAAAAAATAATTTCTAACATATTAGAAATTTTTATAAAATTCACAAACTATTTTCTATAATTCTTATGACTTTAATTACCCAAAATAAATCAAATACTCACTTTTCTCAACCTCAAAAAATTTTGAAAAAAAATACCATTAAATCCAAAAAATATGAAAATGGCGAGGTAGGAAAATTTTGGAGCAAAAAGACATTGTTTACGGCATTAAATCGCAAAGATACCAAATAGGCCATTAGAAACGAGCGATATGGCTTTCCATGGACCAGTCAACTTTGACTTTTGACTGACACATGGCAGTCAACCATTGATCGGTCAACCCCAAAGGTTAAATCAATATCACATGGATGACGGTTAAAATTGGATTAGAACAAAAGTTTCTGGCGACACTTAATTTTACCAAAGCGTTGCCAAAACTGCTTTAGATCATGAACCGTCGCAAACGGTTGTCACAAAAAGACCAGCCATCGTAGCTTTTCATTTTGTGACAGAATTTCTGACAGAAGCAGAATTCCTCACAAACAAACTAACCGTCGCATTCAGAAACCATCATAATAAACCATCCATTGACTTTTCCTTCTCTGACGGAAGAAGAATCCCTCACAAACCGTCACAATAAACCATGAACTGCCCAAAAACAGTTGTCGCAAATGAACCATCACAACTTTTCATTCTGCAACAGATTTATATTCCCTTGCAAAATGCAGAAAATTGAATTCCAATTTCAAATCGTTCCGAAAACGATTCGGGCCTCCAACCAGACCCCTCCTAAGGTTTTTTAACGTCCCGAGTTCAATGGCGCTGTTCTTTTTACAAAAAAATGAACCTAAATTTGTGTGACTCGAGAATCAAGATTCTTTTTCAAGAAAAATAATGTTTATACCGCCATAAACAACCAAAAAGGAAAATGGCCATCAAACATAATTCATCATAACTTCAATAATTAAGAAATTCAAATCCTAAATTTTAAAGCATCAAATCAATTAAAACACAATAAAATCAACATTCATATTTTTCAGAATTTTTTAGATTTCATGACCTGACGTCCCCTGCATTTTTCTCCATTAAAACATCATCAAATTGAAAACTATTCTTCTAAACATAATTAGCCTCATGTCTCAGATTTCCAAATACACCATAATCACAGAAATCCAAATTGTATAACCAAAGTTATGATCAAAACACTAAACAGTGTACAAAGCTGAGATTTTCCGAAAACAGATTTCATGACTCAACTTCAAACAAAAATTTCACGATGAAAATGAAAGAAATTAAATAATAATTCTTCTGAACATATATTCCTTAGTTTATGTAGATATCAATAGAATCAAGAATCATTCAAATCGGATCTATATAACAGGAGAAAACATCAAAATAAAACAGGAGCAAAATCTGGAAATTTTCCTAAAAATCGAGAAATCGAAATTAGAGACACAGACAATCATCGCAAGAGAACGGATCGAATTCGTACCTTTTCGGTGAAAACTCAGGCTTCAAGCGAAAAATAAGATTCAATATTTGTTGGGGAATTCCGGTAGAATGAAGCTTGGATAATTCTGAAGTCGTGACGAACACTTTCAGATTGAATCTTATTTGGCGGTTCTACCAAATAGATCAATCGGATAAAATAAAAAAGAACAAGAACTTAGAATGAATTTTTGTTGTGAAGAAAAGTGAACCAAAATTGCAGAAAACGTTGCAAAAAGCTCGACATGTAACTGTTGCCAATGCCATGTTTTATAGACTTGATAGGAACAGTCGCAACTCTTCAGAACAGAAGTGTTACGAAAAGACATGTCCATTCGAGTAGCTGCAACAGTTCATAATAGAAGTGTTGCGAAAGGTAGCTCCCGGACCCTCGTAAGCTAAGTATCGTAATAGAACTCGAACAAGCGTGCACTCCGCACTCTCCTAACTTATTCGATGAAATATTACGAGTGCATTAATTAACTAGTTGATCCAATTACACTAAAATACCAACAAAACTTCTCTCTTTCAAGAAGAGAATCACAACGTTTACTCAAGCCACCCCATAAAAATAATCTCCTTGTTGATTTTTCATATTTCATATCTTCACTCGTGTTGGTTTCTTTCTTATTTTCTTTATTTTTCTTTATTCTTTTCTTTTTTAATAACATTCCAAACCGGTTTCGTTGTCAACTTTTAATTAAAAAAAAAAGCTTAAAAAGGCAATCTCACACTTTATAATCAATATTTGCTAGTTTTAATTTGTTTCATTATTCTTACTGAAATTGAAAAATGCCATTGATTTGTCAGGTTTAATCCTTCTTAGCTTTCATGTATAACCATGTTAGCTGAGCCAGCTACCCATTCAATCCACCCTTGTCCATTATTAAAATCACTGTTTCAAAAATCATCTCCGAGGCGCATTCAGGCGCTATTTTGGAGTTTGTCGCCCGAATTTTCATCTTTGGGGCGCTATTAGGCACTTGACCGTTTTACTAAAATTTATTAAAGTGTTCTAACAATTGAATTGTCGTTTTGAATCTTAAATCGAGATATAATATGCTCTATACCACATATATGGATGCCCTATCATCCAACTAGCACCTAGCGATTTTTAAAACATTGTCCAAATTATATTTTTTAATATTTTGATACCATAATTTATTTTTTACTTGAATTTATATTTGTATTTATTTATAAATATTAAAAAGTAAAAAATACAAATCCGCCTAATCCCAGCACAAGCTCTGCTTAGGCGTTTGGAAGCCTCAACTGCCCGACTATCATTTTTAAAACATTGATTAAAATAAAGGATATAGACATGCTTTTATCATATAAATAGGGATATCAATGAGCTAGACCGAGATCGAACATGTGAGGGCTCGGCTCGGCTCGAAAATAAAAATACTCGGGCTCAGCTTGAAGCTCGTCGAGCTTAGAATTTTTTAGCTCGACTCGAAATCGTTAAAAGCTCAGCTCGATTTGCGAGCTTGCAAGCCTAAACGAGCATTTTTTAAGCGAGTTAAATGTTTACTACTATTTTCTACAAATACAACATTTTGATAAATTTTAAATTATAATAATCTAAAATTATGAAACAACATATACAAGAAATTAGTAGTAATACAATACATATAAAATTATACGAGCTTTTTTAAAAGCTTTTGAGCCAAACCTTATAATACTTGGTTTAACCACTGAATATCTCGAGCCCAACCTTACAATTTTTATCTTTACTTGATTCATGAGTTAACATATTTTTTATTTGTTGGATTATTAAGAATCAAACAGGCTCCAATATTTTAATTAGAAGAAATATTCAGAGCTTGAATAAAGTTAATTTTTGATAAGCCCACGTAGGCCCAACTCAAGCCTTGCCTAGCATGTCCAATTAACTTGGACTATTAATGTACAAAGAGAGTGTACTCTTGTTATTTAGACATGACACATTCATGCACAATGCTCTTAACATACATTCAAAATTTTACTAAAAATTTACTTTATGAATTCTAACAAAAATTATTTTATATAATTTAAAACTTAATAATCGTACATATATTTTATTATTTAATAAATATCTAAATATATATTTTTTTATTAATAATATATATTTGGTGGTTGGATTAAGTTGGGGTTACATCACAATACATTTACCCAAACCGACTCATATAACGGATCTAAGTGGGCTTGATGAACTATGAATCAGTTTAAAGGTTGAAAATTCCTCGTATAAGAAAATTTATTAACACTTGCAAATTAGTAGTAAGTATATTATTTAGTGAGCATATGCTTTATTATATCAATTAGCCATTAGGTACGCCGTTCAGCCTCTTATAAATGGTAGCTAAATTAGCCAGGTGTATATATGTGCTGTACAAATTTGTTTGATTCTTAATAATTTTTTTTTTTTTTTCATACGAGCTTATAACAATAATAAAAGAAAATTTTATCCCACTTCGATCAAGTGTTTGCTTGAATCTGAGATCTCTAGGATCACAGCTTTAAAACTCAATCACTAGATCAAGTCTTTGTCACAAACTGAAATTTGTATTTTTTTTATTGCCCATCTGGTTCACCAGAGCTTTGCTCAAACTACATCCAGATCCGATACGGGTCGCGCACCTGGCTATGGTGGGTGAGTCTCCCAATAAGGGTTTTCTGCATTTACTAGGACTCAAACTTGAGACCTTACTTAAGCAATATTAAGCCGCTTACCACTTAGACCAAGATTGATTCTTCATATTGTGGGTTAGCTATAATATATTAAAATGGCAAAGGGTCTATAACAAATTAAACAGTGTAATTAAAATTTGTAGAAAACTCCATCAATATAAAAAATAACATACGGAATATTCTTTGTTGGATTCATCATTTTTATCCAGAATTTTTTTTATTTGTTTATTTAAAGTAGATGTGGATGCCTTCAAAATAGAAAAAACATACCAGCGAGAATGAGGCAATAGATGTACGTGCACATTTGTAATGCAAATATGTTTAAGATATATGAGCCAAAAAAAAATGGAAACAACAAAAAGTGAATTTGATTCCACCTAAAATTGAGCCAATTTTGTGGCAAAAACTTAGTTCAGTGGTTGAGCCTTGAACTTATAATCCTACAGGTCACATGTTCGAGTCCATATACAGGTATGGTAATATAAAGTTTTTCTTTATTATTATTATAAGTCCAATGAGATATTTTTTTTTTTTGAGAAAAAGGTGAAAAATTTCATCTATTGCATTCTAAATTTCTTTTTAGTGAAGTTTGTACAACTTTCTTCGGTGCTACACATATAAACACTTATTTCTTTTATAAATATATTGATCAATTAATCTCCACCAAGTCAAGGTTTAAATCCAAACACGATATTGATCAATCAATTCTTATGATTCATCGATTATCATGAAACTGTTTGACTCTAATGCTTAATCTAATATGTAAGATTCAATTATAGTTTTATATCATTCACAACTTATGCTAATGGAACTATGACCTTGAAGTGGGTACCCACTTTATGACGTGTTGAATTTTAGTCCACGAATGGAGATGCCAATACCCAAATATTGATCCCTAAGTCTAAGAAACTCTGATATCATGCCATGAAACAATTTAACAAAAAAACTTAAGTTGATAGATAAGGCACAATCAAAGTTCTTATATTGAGCTAAAGGGGTTGAGATTATTCAGTGTTAGTAGGCAGAATTGCCTGTACTGGTGATGTCAATTATTCCCTTAATTCTCGGTGCATAGAGCGTAATCGATTGCAGCTTCTATGTTGTGATTGCACTAGTTTTATTTGGCTGTTCTTAAACGTCTGATGTACATATCATGTTAATGATCTATTATCATATTTTTATTTTAAGATCAAATGCATCCTTATCCCATAAACTTCACACTTTTGTCGAATATTGTCCTACTAAACTTGAAAAGTGCACCAATTCACTCTTTAAATTTGTCAACAACATCATATTACTCTCACTAACTTTAGTAAATCGGATCACATAACTACATTCATCCTACGCCATATGTGACACTTAACAAATCAAAATTGTTACATCAGTAATAAAGAATAAATTTGTGCACTTTTTCCGTGTTCAAAATAAAAACTGACTAAAACTTTTATAAGTTTAAAATAACGCACGAAAAGTACAATGTATGTAGCCTTTCTTCTAATCCAGTACTCCCACGAGAAAGAATGAAAGGTAGGTAGTGATGGAGATAGTTGTAAATACAATAAAATGAAATGATAATATAAACAAACAAAAAAAGGTCACGAAATGGAATATAGATTATACAAAAACCAATGAACTCAAACCCAAAGAGAAACAAGAGAGAGAGTCTCACGGGCAGCACTTTAATTCTAAAATTCAACAAAACAAAACTTTTAATTTTTTGTTGGTTTATGCTGTTATTATCTTGAACTGTAATTTAATTCAGTTTAATTTAAATTATTTTAATTTAATTTAATTTAATTTAATTTAATAAAATTTATCTATATATAATTATAAATTTATATTAATATAAATTTAATTTAATAAACTTTAATTCAATTTAATTTTTAGAATTACAAAAAAAAAACTTAAAGTTGTTTCAACCTGTGTTGTGTTTTTGTGGCCAACAATCACACATTTATTGTTTCTATCTCTCCACTCTCACCCGTGACCCTTTTCTTTCTGTCTTTTTCCCCTTTTCTATTTTCTCCCTTATTCGAATAACCATTACTTTTTTCATTATTAAATAGTGGTCAACTAGTTTATAAAATAGGATTTGAGGAATTTTTTTTATAAAATAAGGTTTTTGGTTTTAAAATTTATAAAAGGGTGTTAATAAATTCAGAATAATGGTGTTATAATAAATATTTTTAATAATTCAACATTCTAATAATTTAATATTATTATTTTAAAATTATATGTCATGTCGATGTATATTGTATTTTTAATGACCATCCCGTAAAAGTTCAGATAAAAATGAACAAGATTACCTATTTTCGTGACATAATTTAATATTGAGGATCCTATATTTATAATTTTTTTGAAACCACAGACCTTATTTCACGATAATAATTTTCCAGACCCCATTTTACAAATGAGTGAAACCACATAGTACTTTTTCTAAGTTTACCCATAAATATAATATAAATTACTCTTCAAATCCCTTATGTTTTCTATATTTATTCATCAAGCTTGTCAAGTTATATAGTTGTTTATTGATGCTGATATATGTACTGTAATTTGAAGATAAAATATATACTTATATTGCATCAACCATATGGATGCAATATACACTTATATTTCAACTTAAATATTCGTGTTCGACACATAGAAATTATAAATTTTGTGCATGACTTATCCAATTTTATCTATTTAATACTTAAGTTATATAATTTTATTTATTTGGTACCTAAGTTATTCAATTTTATTATTTATATAAAGTAATTAATAATTGGATAAATTTAAAAGAACGAAATAATAAAAATAATGTTAAAATTTTCTAGTTATTTGTAATTTATGATTTTTTACATAAATTTTGATGAAATGTAATGTCTTAATGTATTAAAATTGGATAAGACAAAAATTAGTTAGACAAACAAATTTAATACATTAAATACCTAATAGTATCTTTTATGTGTTGGAAACAAAAAAAATTGAGTTAAGAATAAAACCTGAAAAGGTATTTTAAGTCCAATTTTAATGAACACTAATGTTGTGCCTATAAGGCATATTTTAGTTCACTGTGTTAAAATCTCACTAAATATATTTGTATCGAGAAGTAAAGAGTTTTAACTGTAACTAATATTTGAAACTTGTTTTTCATAAAAAGGAAATAGTAATAATGTTCTCGCTAGCTTACTTTTGTGTTAATCATGGACCAAGGCTATGTTGTTTTCAACTTATAAATAGTTGTATTGAATTGAAATAAAATATAAGTATTTCGGTGTATATTTATATCTATGCAATACTTATAAATACTGAACTGAACTGAATAAATTAAAAGTTAGAAAAGAACAAAATCTAAATCGGTAACTGATTAAAAAGGTAGGGGATAATTTGATACTCAATTTTATATATTTTTTCTAATTTTGAGAAAACATAAAATAGAAGCATCACTTTCCACCTAAACCCCAAGTACAAACTTCTTATATAAACACATACCCTACCCTTCATTTTCCTCAACATAAACATAAATTCTCCTAAAAAACAATGTCAAAATCCATCCACATTTTCTTTATCTTCTTCCTTCTAGTTTTTCTCGTTCTAAATTCAACCAAGTCATTGGCCCACACAAAGGGAATCAGGCAACCAGGGACCAAAAGGGGCATAATCTCAAATATTCCAATTACAGTAAATGAAACAAGAGCCCAGCTCTCAGAACAACAGTTCATGAAGTGGGTTAAGTTCGTTGGAAGTTTAAAGCATTCTGTTTTTCGGACAGCCAAAAACAAGCTTTTCCCTTCATTTACTCTCACTGTTGATCAAAATCCAGCTCATGGAGATTTTACTTCTATTCAAGACGCCGTTGATTCTCTCCCTTTTATCAATCTTGTTCGGGTTGTCCTCAAAGTTCACGCCGGAGTTTACAAGTTAGTAACTTTCTCCCTTTCACGTTTTTCCGAATTCCGGGTTTTTTTTCAGACATGAAAAAATGATTCTCGATGAAATTGATTTTTATTATAAATTTTGACCCATCAATACAAATGGAGGGTTCTATGCGGAGGATTCTTATTTGATCCTCTTTATAATTTCTCGTGTGTTTAGGTCAAATATTTTATCGGTTCTCTCAACTTATTTCACTATTTTTTACTATTCTACCAACCCCCTCAAATAATTAGATAAAATGTATCACTTTATCCCTAACGTCACTTGTTTCCGGTTAAAAAAATTACATTTCTCTGAAAATCAAACCAGCATCAAGTGACATGTGGCGTGCAAAGTGTTTTTCAAAAAAAACATGTGGCGTGCAAAGAGTATCTATTTATACCTTTTGAAAATTGAGGGGCATTGGGAAAAATCTGAAAAGTTGAAGAAGTTGACGATGTATTTCGAGTTAGTCAAATTAATCTTGCTTCTTCTGCTAGACTACTACAAGTTCGAGAGTTTTGTCAATATTCACTTGTAAGTAGTTTAAACAAAGAAACTGCAGCGTTTCTTGTTTTACGCGGTGTCGTTTTCTTCAGACTCAAACAGCTCCAGAGTTTACTTGTTGACTAACATTGACTAGTCCGTGATAAATTAAACTATGTTCTTGGTATTTAATTCACTTAATATTACTGTGGTTCATTTTAGTTATGCGTGCTCATAATTTTACTTTAAAATAAATTTAGTTTAGTTCGGTTTATTTTATTTCAATTCAATTAATTTCAATTCAATTTAGTTTAGCTTTAAAAAGCTGAAAAGAAAGTGCAAATTTTGATGAAAATTTGGGGAAATTGAAAATTGAATTGCAGAGAGAAAGTAAGCATACCGCCATTAAAATCCTTCATAACAATAGAAGGAGCAGGAGCCGATAAAACAATAGTACAATGGGGCGATACAGCTCAAACTCCCGGCGCAAGAGGACAGCCTATGGGGACTTATAATTCTGCTACTTTTGCCGTTAATTCTCCTTATTTTATCGCCAAAAATATCACATTTCAGGTAAAATTGAATTGACGTTATACAGTAGTTTAGAAATTTGAGTATTTTTTGTTTGTTGAAGTTGATTGGTTTTGGGCAGAATACGACGCCGGTGCCGGCCCCGGGAGCGATAGGGAAACAAGCGGTGGCGTTTAGGATATCGGCGGATACGGCGGCGTTTATGGGGTGTAGGTTTTTGGGTGCGCAGGATACACTTTATGATCATTTGGGGAGACATTATTACAAGGATTGTTATATCGAAGGTTCTGTTGATTTCATCTTCGGCAACGCCTTGTCCTTATTTGAGGTATTTTCAAATATGACATCGAATAAAATTGAGGTTCTCTACATGAGTTCGGGTATTTAATACCCATATTAGATGAATGACACGTAATTAATATTTATATTCTAATGATATAAATTGGATGACACCCAACTGAAATGATTAATTTAATAGCTTGTACATTCAATTTTTTTTATTATTTGAGATATTTTTTTGAAAACCATTATTATTTCAGATATGATCTATCCAAGTTCACTATAATAATTTAACAATATAATGTGGTTGGAAGTTTCATGCATCGTGTATAAGACGTATCTTATTCTAAAGGCGTAATTCATCATCATTCTCTTTAATTTGTCTCATTTTGTCTGATGCTTACTGAAAATTGAAAAGTTCCTCATAGAGACAAATTTTGTAAGGAGTCCGGTATTAGGAGTCGGGTATTCAGAATATTATGCTCCTGATGAATGACACATATCTCATTTTATAATTAGTGGAATATGTGTCATGGATCAAAACCAAGGTATTTTATAATACCCGACTCTATGTAAAAAACCCCTCATAACCCAATTAATTTTCAAAAAGTGTACCCATTCGCTCCAACGAATACCACATGTGACATTCATGAATAAATTGATATACTTTTTGAAAGTTTAGAAACCACATAAACTCATTCAAAATTCAGGGGCGGTACGAGACAAGTTAGACAAGTTTGCGATACATTTAGCCCGCTCTAACCGTTAATTTGACGATTGACACAATAAAATTGAAACTATAGATGGAATGAAATGATTGATTTGATTGATAAAAGAAAGGAAATGGAAATGCTAGGGGTGTCACGTGCATGCTATAGCACAGTACACAGGAGCACTAACAGCACAAGGGAGGGGTAGTATAATGGAAGACACAGGGTTTTCATTTGTGAACTGTAAGGTCACGGGATCAGGAGCACTGTACCTAGGAAGGGCCTGGGGTCCCTTCTCTAGGGTTGTCTTTGCTTACACTTATATGGACAACATTATCATCCCCAAAGGCTGGTACAATTGGGGCGATCCCAACCGTGAAATGTACGTTCCCTTCCCTTCTCTTTTCTCTTTTTTCTATGCTGTTTTAATGTTTTAATGTTTGACATATTAAAATTGCTTATATGATGCATATTATATCTAATTTTTTTTCAACCTGATATTGGTTCAATCCAAAATTTCAATTGGTTGGCATGTCATAAATTGTATTTGATATAGTGCACTCTAATTAGTTAGAAAGGCCTCAAATGTAGGTTCAAGAAAAATTAACACGGAAACTGAATGAAAACATGAGATGCCAATATGGGACTAGATATGTTCGCTGGTCGGATTATTCACTGGGCTCGATCCGAGCTTGAGTCTGTAAAAGCTCAAAGTTTTATGGGTCGGATTTAATTTTTATATATATAACCAAGTCCGACCCGAGTCTGGCCCGACGAACAAAAAGTATATATGTTTTATGTTTTTATATTATATTTAATAAGTTTTTAAAGATTTTCATATTTTAATCTATTAAATTTTTAACTATATATAAAAAAATTTTATTAAAAAATGTAATTGTAACCAAAGTTTCTATATTTTTATATAGAAATCGTAATTTTTTTTCAATTTAATTTATAAAATATTAAAAAAAAATATCTATGGGCCATAGCTGAATTTGGAAAAGCTTAGTAAGCCCAACCCGAATTCACGGTTCTAAATTATGGGCTTAAATTAAATTTGGATTAATATTATTAGCTAAAAGTCCGACCAAATTCGACCCGCCCGACGAACAAGTCCAACATGCACTACAGATTTTAGGGCAATTTTACTCGTAACATAGACAGTAATACTACCAACATGACTAAACATTGCCAAAAGTAAAAAAAGAGAATGCTACCATAGTCTTTAGCCTTTAGCCGCTATAAATTGATTGCATGTTTTTGCTCGTTATAAAGTTGTGGCTGTAATATTTATGACAAAATTTAATGAAGTAATTAATATTTTATAGCAATAACTTTTTTTGTAGGCAGTATATAAAAATAATAATTATGAAATTATGGGCATGCACTTAGATGATGAGAATAGGCATGAATTTAAGTGTACCTTTTGTTTGTTCTTTTGTTATAATGAGTGGACCAACAACCAACATGCTCGTGATACATATAGTCATGGTTTGCTAGTACTCCTAGTCATCACATCATCAATGTTTCTTTTGTACATACCAAAAGCCTTTATATACTTAAATTCTAGGCATAATGATTCAAAATACTTCTAACTCTTACAAGACAAGACCACATAATTATGACCGATGTCATTAACTTCGGACCGGTTTAACTAAAATCAACTAGTATTCGGTTTGATCATTTTAATTATATGGTGTGACAGTATTCAATAAAAATAGAACCTACAAACTAAATTGACCCAACGACAAGTTCTTAGCTTTAGGGACTTACAATTTTTTCATGCTTATTGAGGTCGTGTACAATTTTATTCACATTGTTCTATTATTTTAAATGAACTCAAATTAATAATATAAGAGTGTCCCTTAATTTATTTTTTTATTTGATTTAACAGTTATTACAGTTATAATTGTTTATATTTTTTTTTACTATTATTAGTCATTTCTTTATCTTCAAACAAAGAAAAAATAACTATTTAATGGTAGTAAATATATATGTTGGCGGGCTACCTATCGGGTCCGGCCTGATTTCATTTAAATGGGTTAGGTTTGAATACTTGTTTTATCATAAAGTTCGGTCCGAGCTCGAAAAGTCCGAAGTTTTATGGGTTAGAGTTAGTTTTTATATATATATTCAAATCTGACACAAGCCGGAGCAGTACCTGACCAACATTAATTATATTTATTTTAATATTTTATATTATATTTAATAATTTTTTTATAAATTTTTATATTTTAACCTATTATATTTTTCATTATATATAAAAGAATTTCATTAAAAATGTAACTGTATGCAGACATTTTAATATATAAATTATTTTTTTTCAATTTAATTTCAAAAATATTAAATGAAAAGATTATTCATAGGCCATTGAAAATGACTTCATAAATCTAGCCCAAATCCAAATTTTAAATTATAAACTTAAACTAGACTTGAGTTGATATTTTTAATAAAAGTATCTTCGTATTCAAAAGTCCATTGAAATTTTGCTTCACCCGATTATTTTATGAATTAAATATAATAAAATATAGATAGAAGTGTAGCGGCGGTAGTAGTTTGATGATTGAATTTGAGGAGTAGTTGAATAGTGGAATAGGACGGTGCCACCCTCTCCATAACCTGCTATACATTTAAGTTCTAGTAATGCAGCTTTTTTTTATGGGCTATCCACTTTCACTTTCAAATTACCTAAATACCCATCAAATTATTCCCTTTTAATCACTTGTCTATGGGCAAATGGGTCAGCTCTGCCAATAAAATGGGCCGTTACCAATTTATATACAATATGAATACTTGTTTTTCTTACCGGTACTGCACAATCTACGTGTAATGCACCTTAAATTTTGGATAAATTAAGTATAATATTTATCTATTTATAAGCGGTCCGACGGATCATTTCACATTGAAAAAAGTTTTGACAGGTATGTTGGTAGTGTTCAAAATTTGTAACACTTTAAATCTCATCAACACACACATCAAAATGTATATTAAAAGTCATTTTTCCACGTAAACTGACCTGATACGCTCTATAATATGTTTAAACATTGCATACAAAAGCCTATCCAACTAACATGTGGGTTTTTAAAATTTCTTCCACGCCACTATTACATGGCATCATGCTAGGATCTAATGTTTGTATTTTTGCGTAGAGTATGTTTATGTTTGGCATTTTTATCTTGTCCATAGCATAAAGAACTTTGCTATAAAATTGGATTCCAAAATTTTGTTCTTGAATGTTAAATTCAAGTGGGTAGTCAGTAGAACTTTAGAACATTAAGCACATGGCGAATAATAAGACCTTCTAATCATGTGCGAATCGATATCGGTATTGGATATGAATGCTACATGACACGATTGCATTAGGCCCTGTTCATTTCAACTTTTTAAAGCTGAACTGAACTGAAGTGAGCTGAACTGAACTTATTTTAGTGTAAATTTATAACTACGCATAGCTGAACTGGACTGAACTGAATCGAGCTGAACTGAACTGTAATCTAAGAGAACAAGATCTTAGTCGCTACAAAATGGGTCTTCAATAATGGTTTTGTTGAATTCTTTTTTTCAGGACTGTGTTCTATGGGCAATATAAGTGCACAGGGCCAGGAGCTAGCTTTGCAGGGAGAGTGTCATGGTCAAGAGAGCTTACTTATGAGGAAGCTAAGCCTTTTATTACACTTGGCTTCATTGATGGTTCTGAATGGATTAAATTATCATTATAAAGGATTTTTTTTTATTTAAGATATGATAAATTTTTTGGCCGTTATTAGTTATCATTTGTACATGCAATTCCTAATTTATATTTTAAATAGTATTATCTCATATGTTAATTGATATTTTACTTTCATATATATGGAAATTATAGCTTTGCCAACTTGACCCGAGATTGCATTTGTTCACTGCCATTGGGATTCAAATTTACCTTGTACTAATGGGCCTGATGTGTCAGTAGTTGCACTTAATGGAGAGTGTTGGAGATGTGCAAGGAATCTCAGATCGGAAATAGAAATTAGTGATAATTAATTAAGTGGTGTAGATTGGGTCTGATGCAAGCCAATAGGTTTTGTGTTAAATGGACACAACTCCACTTATATACCCACTCACCTATCAAACCTAACGCTACAGTTTCCTACAATTGCATAATAGAAATAACTACAGATTGTGTATACCAAATGAACAAATATACTGAACATGATCATTTATGATATAGACGTTATTTTGGACTATTTTTAAAAATATTATTCTGAAGGATCAAATAATATTTAAATTTCCAGTTATGGAATAGATCAACTTCGAAATTGACCCTTTTATCTCAAAGCAGTTAATACTATTCTGAGCATTAATATTGATATAGATGATTTTTTTTACAGGAATGAAAGGTATTTTGTTTACGCTGCTCTCAAAAGGTGACATCTGTTCCACTAACTGTAAATTGGCACATGTCATTTTTTGAGAGGAAGGTACTCTAAATACCTGGCTTCCATACATTAGATGCCTATTCAAATCTGAAGGGTCGTTAATTGAAAGAAAGCGCCTCGCTGACTCTTTAGTTGAGCGTAAGTCCCTCTTTCTACGACTTTCCCGTCGGCAACAAAGGCAATGGAATCGAGATTAGTAATGGTATGAAGGCGATGAGCCACGACAATAGTAGTTCTTCCAACCATGATTCTATCTAATGCTTTTTGAACTAGTTGCTCAGATTGCACATCAAGTGCACTTGTTGCTTCATCTAAGAGTAGTATTGTAGGGTTTCTAATTATAGCTCTTGCTATTGCTATTCTTTGCTTTTGGCCCCCTGATAGTTGTACTCCCCTCTCTCCACATTCTGTGTCATACCCTTCTTTTAATGATCTGCATTACACATATTAGTTCTCTTCAGTTCAGCTCAGCTCATTTCAGTTCAGTTTAGTTCAGCCAACTTCAGTTCAATTCATTTCAGTTCAGTTCAGCTTTCAGAAGTTGACAAGAACATGGCCTAAATATATCAAAATAAAAGACGAAAAGAGGAAAAAGAATGTACTTACGAGATAAATTCGTGAGCATTAGCAGCCCGAGCCGCCTCAACAATCTCATTTTCCGAGGCATCAAGCTTGCCAAAGACGATGTTGTCACGTATAGTGCCGGAATACAACACGGGTTCCTGGCTAACCAGCGCGGTATGGTTCCTGTAGCAGTGAACATCTAGTTCTCTAATGTCAACTCCATCTACTTTGACTGAACCTCTTTGAACATCATAAAATCTTTGAATCAATCCAATTACTGTTGATTTTCCACACCCACTCTTCCCAACCAATCCAATACTTGTTCCTGGCCTTACTTCTAAGCTAAATTGCAGTAGAATTAATGTGTCTGGCCGCCTTGGATATGCAAATTCTACATTATTGAACTCTATTTTTCCTCTTATTTTCTCTATCTTGATTCCACTGCCTCCATCCCCGCCCTGCTAAATAATTCACATTCGGTGATTCGCGAATCGAATTGATACGTAAAATTCTTACAATTTTAAAAACAAAAAATTTGTGCATTTATACTTACATTAAATCGAAAGAAAAATTCTCACCCATCTTAAATGTGGTTAGAACGTAAAACCTTTAGAGGCCATAAGGTCTGGCTTAAAAACTAGGGTAAGACTTCACCAACCATGCAATTATTTTGTTTTATCTTCTTAAATATTTGTTTTTCAAAGTAGGCTATATATTTAATAATATTCGGGTTAGTCTCTTCCGAATTTTTAGGGATGCTATCCCATCATTTCTTCAAAAAAAAAATTGTTTTGCTACTTTCTATTTTTGACAATTTCCTATTTTGCTTTCAAAAATATTAAATTTTTAAGTTCATGTGTACCAAATCGATAAAATCAGCCATCTCGAGCGTATTATTACCAAATCGGTCAAGATTCGACCAATTCATGGTGAATTTGATACGAAATCATGTTATTCGTATCGGGAATCGTAAAATCACAATTTTATAACTATGAGCACATTATATATAAACCCAACACTAATTGGGAACCTCTTCTATTTTATCACAAAAAAAATTGAAACTTTGTTCCAATTTTAATATCTTCTTACTAAATTCTGATGAAATAAGTAACAAATAAAAAATGAAGAAGAAGAAATTAAAAACATTAACTTACACTGGAGGAGGCTGAAATGAGAGATTTCCTATCAAGAACATGAAAAACAGAAGCCACGGCAGCCGAACCCTTAGCCAAATCAGAAGTCATACTTCCAGCTTCAGCTATAACCTTTCCTGTACTCACCAATATAAAAAATGTCTTAAACATATCGCCGGCCGATATCTCTCTCTTCTCCACCAAAACTCCCCCGAACCAAAAGTCCAAAGCCCAAGCCATGAATGTCAAGCACTGCCCTGAACCCATCCCGATCCCCGCGAGCCACGATTTCTTCCTCCCCATTTTCCTCAGTTCGCCTTGCGCTTCATCGAACAATTGCAACACTTTTTCCACACTCCCATATGAGCTAACTATCCTGTGGTTATACACTGCTTCTGCCGCGATTTGGGTGCTTCGGTTTTGCGCCTTCACGAAATTCGTTGTGACGCTCGATAGCAGCACTTTTCGTGTGTAGCTACAGAGGATCGTCAATGGTTGCACAGCTATCATTACTAGCGCGAGCTTCCAAGCCACGACGAGTCCCATTATCATTGCTACTAAGACCGCGGATGTGGTTTGGACTAGCAGAGAAACTCGGTCGGCTATTAGGGTTTTAACCTGTTAGAAATTGATTTCAAAATTTGTCAACTGTGATTTATTTAGTTTGCTTACATCCTTCAACTTGTTTCATTTTGCATACTGCTTTGAAAGGGTTCCCATAGCCCCTTTTAAAAAGAGCACAAATCTGCCCTTGAATACCAAATGTTAGCTTATAGTTGGAGAGAGAAAAATGAAGAAAATGACATCTTTGAAAAGTCAAACCAATCATAAGTTTACATTTAGCGTTCAGAGAGCAAACTATGCACTTTTGAACGCTAAGGGAGCTATAAGGCCTTTTAAAATTTAGGTGGCAGTAAGTGAAATAAGACAATTTGAGGGAGCTAATGATACATTTAAGTCTTTTCTCTAAATAAAGCCAAAATTACCATTGAGGCCTCATTGCTTAGCCTTGAACTTAATGCCCCACTCGAGTTTTCCTCCTGGTCAAACCAAGCTGTTTCAAAAGTCAAGATCTTTTTGAGCATTCTCAGCCGAATTCTCTTCGTTAGCCTCTCGCCCATGTAGGCAAAACTGTAATGTTGTACGAGATTTAAGGTCATCGAGATTATCGAAAGCGAGCAAAATATTAACACATAATTGAAAATTCGTGATTTCATTTCGTCGTGGGTTGGTGCGAAGAATGCCGCGATCATTCCACCAATGGTTAGGGCATAAACAGGTTGAACAGCGCCGAATAGAGTGGCTGAGAGGCCGCCAATTAGGGCTTGTTTCCATTCAGGAGTATTGAAAGAGAGAAGGCGAAAAAATGAAGGATTGGGGTTTGTTGGTTGAGGTTTTTCGGGTTCGAAAATAGCTATAGGAGACTTGGGGAAGATAGCTGGACTTTGACTTGGAGTTGATCTTCCTGTGCTTATTCGGCCAGCACTGCTTCGGCCAACCGATGAAATAAGTGAATGGTAGATATTTTGATCACGGTTTTCGCAACTGGATTGCCTCTGAAGTGTTGCAAGGTTGGCATAGTGACCGTTTTTCGTGTTAATGAGTTCATTGTGTGATCCTATTTCGACAATGCTTCCATTGTTGATCACTGCAATGAGGTCAGCGTTTCGAATTGTTGAGAGCTTGTGAGCAACCACCTAGAGGATTGGAAAATGAGACTTTGAAGGATGATATAAAATTGGATAAGAATTCTCTAAAGTTGAGTAATTACCAGTGTGGTTCTTCCCATTGAGGCTAGATCTAGAGCATTTTGGACAAGTGTTTCGGATTCAGAATCGAGAGCACTTGTCGCTTCATCAAGTAGGAGAATCGCGGGATTCTTGATGATGGCTCTAGCTATGGCGATTCGTTGCTTTTGCCCGCCTGATAAAAGAGCCCCTCTTTCTCCCACCTGTTTTTCACGTAACTCAAACTCATCATAAAATTCCATAATCTCATCGAGACTCTTAAAATCGGCCATAAGCGCTTGATTTCATCCTAACCTTTAAAAGTTTCAAATAACCCCTGAACTTGCAAAAAGTGCATCCTCCTCAATGCCACGTGTCAGCTTCTGATTTGGAACGAGAATAATCATGAAAATGACATATTTGAGAAGTCAAACCAACCTGAAGCTGACACGTAGCGTTCAGGGCAACACAAGTGTACTTTTTCCAAATTCAATTCTAGAACTTTCAAAGTTCAGGACAACATCAAGTGTTTAAGACTGATTTCAGGGTCCTGATGCATTAAGCCAATAACTAAACATTATATGTGTACCTTAGTTTCATAACCCTCAGGGAGTTGTCTTATAAAGTTATGAGCATTGGCAGCCACGGCAGCAGCTGTAACTTCCTCCATTGATGCATCAAGCTTCCCAAACAGAATATTCTCTTTAATTGAAGTCCCAAACAAAGCATGATCTTGACTTACAAGACCCATTTTTCCCCTTATCCATTTCAAATTCAGTGTTCTAATATCAACCCCATCGATCTTAACGAATCCCGCATTGACATCATAGAATCTCTGCAGAAGTGCAATAGCTGTGGATTTTCCACTTCCACTTGCACCAACTAATGCAACCGTTTTTCCGGGTTGAATTTTGAGGTTGAAAGCTTTTAGGACAATGGAATCTGGGCGAGACGGGTATGTGAATTTAACTTGTTCGAATTCGATTTGGCCTTGTATTTTGTCTAATAGAAGTCCCTTGGAATCTTCGGTGTTGATTTCGGGGATTCTGTCGATTCTTTCGAATATTCTTGCCGCGGCTACCGAAGCTTCTGTGAAGTACTTTAAGTGAGGGATTGCCATTCCTAGAGATCTGTAAAATTTAACATAAGAATACTTTGAATATCATAGGTTACTCTATTGTTTTTCTACTATTATGGAATGAATAATTACAAGTAACATGGTACTATTTGAATAGTATATACAATTCAAGTTGTTTAATATATTAAACGACTTGGTATCGCTTAAGTAAGGTTTCGAGTTCGAGTCTTAGTAAATACAGAAAATCCTTATTGGGAGACCCACCCACCATAACCAGGTGCGCGACTCGGGTTGGATCTAGACGAAGTCGGAGCAAAGCTCCGATGAACCAGATGGGCAACAAAAAAATATAACAACACTTTCATTTCCTATGAACACTTTCATTTCCTATCAAGATTTGCAATTAATCTAATGAGAAAAAAAAAATTAAATGAATTTATAAGAGTTATGTTTAATTGTATTTATGCTCTAATAGGACCCAATTGCAAGATTTTTGGCTATCCCAAAACCACTTTTTTTCGTATGTTTTTAAAAAAAAATTATCTTCTCATACATTTTTCCGATCAGACAGGAACCAAATGGGAAACATATCATAAACAACCCAAAACTTCTTGTGCAATAATTTGACTAACTTGAATAATGTCTAACACATAAACAATATCTTCACCTTGTCCCCAAAATCCTGCTGCCTCCTTGAATTTTAAAAGTGTCCCCACAGATACCTCAACTTTTAAAATATACACCACTTTCCTCCCTAAATATCACGTGCCAGCTTCTGATTGGGGAGAGAAAATCTTAAAAAGGATATCTTTGAAAAGCCAAACTAACCAGAAGCTGACACGTGGCATTCAAGGAGCAAAGTGGTGCACTTTTTGAAAGTTGCGGTAGCTGCAGGGATACTTCTAAAGTTCGGAGAGGCAGCGAGATTTTGTGGACAAGTTGAGTATGCTATTGATGTATTAAGCCATTGGATAATTTATTTTCTTTACGAGAAATGGCTGTGTTGGAAAGTATGCTACGCTATAAATGTATGCGTAAAGGCCCTATAATAATACAGGCTAGGAATACAAAATACTAATAGCAAAATGTGAATATTCCATATCAATTGGATAAGTATTGTTATTGTCTTAATTTTTTACTAAATACTTTTCCACAAAGATTAGACATGTTCATTACTATATATGCAAGGCAACTTTTAAAAAGCAAATTATTGATAAGTATCTTTCAAAAAGGAAACTCGCACTAATCTTGACCTAATTATAAACTGTGAAACAACAAATTAATTAGGAAATTATTAACAAGATTATTGTTTGATATATTTTTAACCATCTTTCTTTGCCATTTTCGATATCAAATAATAGTTCTGAGTATATCGTTTTTATTATCAAATAATTGTTTTGTGTTACAAAAAGATTTCATTTGCACCGAAAAATGTCACCAATAGAAACAATATCAAAACAACCCTGTATATGGCATAACTATTATTGTGTTCATATAAGTCTACCTAATTATCAATCAATTTATATAAAAAAAGGATATGTAATCAAGGAAAGTTCCTTTGTGTAATAGCCCCTAAACCCACAATTAATTCATGGGTTTTATACTTTTATTAAACTATTAAGTCTATTTAAAGCTAGTTTACAGATAAAGTTGTATAAAATGATGGCTATGCTTTAATAAATGCAAATGTCAATAGTTAAATTTTGGCCTAATACATCCATATTTTTTATAGTTATTTTTAAAAATCTCTTAACCCTTTAATTTTATAAAAAGTCCCCTTAACCCCCTCAACTTGTTAAAGTAGACCTTATAGCCCCCTGAACTTGGTAAAAGTGAACCCCAAAGCCCCTTCATGGTAACATGTCCAATTTTATTTAGTAAATCAATGTGTAAACTGACATATTAGCATCAAGGAGTTATGATGTTCACTTTTAACAAGAGGGCTATAAGGTCCACTTCAACAAGTTTAAGAGGTTAAGGAGACCTTTTGTAAGTTCAGGGGCTGATGAGTTTTTAGGAACAACTACAGAGGTCTAAATGTATTAGGCGTTTAATTTATTTTTAATGCAAAATTCCCCTAATTTCATCATCAAATCAAAGTTAAAAAATCCTATGATTGTATCTTTTTCTTTGCCATGGTCCGAACCCGGTTGGTAAAATTCGGTATACCACATCAGCAGTTGTATCGATATGACATTATATTAGTGGTTCGAGACGACAAAATATAGCCGACGGATAACGTAAATTTTTTATAAAAAAAAGTAAGCAAAAATGTACTCACAGTCCTCCCAAAATGAAAGAAATTCCAGCGGCATAAATCCTGCCACCACTTTCACCTTTATACATAACCAAACGACTTCCATACCAAGCCAAAAATGCCCAAATTGCAAACGACAATCCTGTACTCCCAACTGCTATTCCTTTTCCAATCCCTTGCCTTATTCCCATCCAACATGTTCTTTCCAAAATTTCGCTGTATTTCCCGATTATTCTCTTTTCTGCTGTGAATGAATACACTGTCTTAATTGAGCTCAATGCCTGCTCAACAATGGCATTGGCTTTCCCGTACTCTTTCTGTGCTCTTTTCGCTAAGTAAATCAAGTATTTCCCATATATCATTCCGGGTATGATTAGTATAAGAACTGTTGGGAAAGCTACTATTGATAGTCTCCATGAGAAATATGTTGAGAACGCTAATCCCGATATGAATACAGATGTGTGCATCACAAATATTGGCACCTGTGTATGGCAAGAGAGTAAATCTCAACCATTTAAATTTAATTAAAGATTTAGACATTTCTTGAAATAAATATATTCTGTTCCATAATATTTGACGGAATTTAATTCTAATTCCGAATTTCTTTTGTGATTGGAATGAACAAATATTGATTTGTAATTCTTGGAATTTGAAATTTACCGAATTCATTATGTTAAAACTAAATTTGATCAAATTTGATGGACTAAAATTCATGAAATTAATTTAAATTCGATTCTATATTTTTTTTATATATTAGTATGTTACACCAAGGAATTGTAATTCTTTTACCTAGAATCTCATACTAATTAGTTTACCTTTTCACTGAGGAGTTCTTGGATAAGAGAAGTGTCTTTTGATATGCTATTGATAATCTCGGAAGTAGTTACTTCTTGTGATTCAAAAAACCCGACTTCTTGTTGAAGAACTGACTGCAAGTATTTGTAACGGATTTTCAGTACCTGTCTCTCGCTTGTTTTGCTCCAACAGTATCCTTCTGCATTATTCATTATAATTGGTCCAAGTTAATCAGAGACTTTTGAGATTATTATTTTGCGTATGCTATAAATCATATAGGGAGAACTAAGGCTAAATTTTTCGGGGGTGTTTAAGGGTATATTTGGAAACCCAAAATCCAAAGGAATTCAATTCATTTTAAGTTACTTTACATAGAAAGGTTTCAACATTTCTAAATACAATGAAATGAATTCAATTGAATTCCTTAAACTTCGAGGTTTCCAAACACAACCTGAGGGAGTTGTAGATGACAGAAAATTTAAGTATCCCTACTTGTAATGCTTGAGAAAATTATGACATTCTAGGGTTTCACAAACTGATTTCATTTATATAGATGTTGACCAATTTAATCTAGTATGGTTCAACTCTGTTTGCCCTAAAACTCAAAACAAGATAAAAAAACAATTTGGGGATTGAATTAAAAGAGAAAAAGTCAATGAAATTACCCATAAAAGCCACCACCATGACTGCTAATCCCAAGTATACAAAGTCTAGAGTGCACTGTTAGCAAATAAAAACAATTGAAGTGTTAAAGAGAGTAAAAAAGAAGTAATTAAGAAAAAAAATTGAAATTTCTGGAACTGACCTTTTGAACTTGAATCATAAAATTAGCAGATTGATTGTGTTGGGTTTGACCATATCCCACACTATTCATAATACGGCTAGCAAAAACAAGCAAAATATTAGTTGACATGCCATCTCCTATGGCACCAATTGTGCCCATCACCATCAGCAATACGTCAATCGAATCTGCATATCTGAATATTATTCCTATCGATTTCGCCTTTCCCCTTCTCGGGATCTCATCGTTCTTTTTTTCCAATGAACTCATAGTTATTTTCCGATTTCCTAATGGTTAACACATTAGTTACCAAATTAACAGATTTGATTAAATTATATATAGAGAGGAAGATTAAGGTGATAAGTTGCATTCCATGTAGCAGCCTTTGTTTTTAATGTGATTTTAAATATTATTTTATAGTATTAGTGTGTTGGTTTGGTTTTTTTTATTATTATTTGCTAGTTAGTGGTGAGGATACGTTTAATAAGCTAGCATTAGCACAATATCTTTCAACAAAGTTTGACTGTGACTTTATTATTTAATTTGCTTGTATTATTTTATTTTGTACTGTGCATTTTTTTGTTGTTTTGCATTAGATAATTTATTAATTTGAATTTTAGAGGTATTTTAATGATGTGAACTTTATTTAATAGTGTGAGCTTTTTTTTTGATAATGATGTGAACTTGCTTTTGGAAAATGTCCCTTTTTATGCTTTTGCTTTCTAAAATTTTTTTCAAAGCTATTTTTTTGGTATGCATTAATTATTTTATGGATAAATCAATCAACTATTATTGATTGAGAACAATTAAATACGTAGACATATTACTTAGTTAAAAATAGCAGTGATATTTGAAAATAAAGAATTATGTTAAATTTCTTGTATACATTAGGGAGATTATAAAACTTGAAACATAACTCAGATTCAAACAAACTTAATTCGATTAATGAGGAAAATTTCCATACTTTATATATATATATATATATATATATATATATATATATATATATATATATATATATATATAATTAAATAGTTATTTAGTTAATTTAATGATGTAAGCGCGCGCATTTATGTAAAACTTATCAGTTCCCAATTTAGAATTTTTTTTAGAAGAAAATATTATAAATCATGTTTGTGCTATTTGTGTGTCTATCTATTTATCTATCTTTTTTTATGGGAATCTATGTATATATATACACACTTATAAAGTTATCTTTTGAAAATATATGAAGTAATTAATAATAGATAATTTGTAAATGAAAATAAAGAGTTACTCCCTCCTTTTTTAATAATTATCGCTTTTGAAAGAGAATTTTGTTTTTAAAAAAGTGTCACTTTACGGATTATAATGTATTTGTGTCCACATTTTTCCCTTTTTACCCTTATTTACTATTTTATTGTAAAAAGTGAAAAAAATAAATAGTTAACTTTAAAGGTATAATAATATTTTTATTATCTTAATTAATTAAATATTGGTATGTAAGAAAGTGTTAAAATCGTCGATTATTAAAAAATGGAGGGAGTAGTTATTATGAACTTTTTAGACCAATATTTAATTGTCGGACATGTTGTAATACTAAAGCCTAAAACAAAAAAATGTTGGGAAACTTTTTCACTGGTCGTATACGATTATTAGGCCTTTAATTGCCATTGCCTATTATATAAAAATCTTTTTAATGTCCAAACTTTGTTTATAAAAAAGAGAATCGTGACATTTCTTTCCAAAATAGGAAAATTTTAAGGTAACTTTAGAAAACAAATATATTTAAAAATTATATAAATTACCGATTAGTTTGATATAAACAAAATACCACACAAGGTCTAGTATATAAGTTCGATGAGCCCCAAGTTCCTCAAAAATTAAAAGTCCTTATTATAATGGAGAAAGAAGCTGGAGGTCCTGAATTCGAGCCATGAATTCCTCAAAAATTAGATATTCTTACTTCTAAAAAAATGTATAAGTTCGTTGTGTTATAAAGCTTGAACGATATTGTCTGCTATGTCGCTGATTACGGCCAACCTCACTGCTTTAAAACGTGTCATTCAAGTCAAGGCTTTTAGGGCCCTATTTACATACAAGCTCAGTGGATCCAAAGTAAAATAAATATGTTTCATTAGCATACATAGCGGAATTTGTGCGAAATTTCATTTCTACGAGTAAGAGATCATATCATATGTATAATTAAAGTCCAACCTATTGGAAATTGACTATAAATGAAAGGAAATTGTACCAACAATAAAGAGGGCATGGAGAAGTTGAGAGAAAATTTTATTTTTTTATTTCTGAGGTATATCTCAAATGAAAAAATTGAATTCTTACTTATAGAGAAATCCAACGGTAAAAACGGTAAATAAGTAAGAAACATATTACATCAAATATTAATGACAGGTAGAAAATTAAAATAGATTATATCAAATATTAATGACATGGACCTCACATCAATTATATAAGAGCCGCCTGTATAATAACAACAAGCCGCAACACAAGCAATCAATGTTTATCAATTTTATATATATACCGAACAATAATAATATTTATTATTTTTTTAAAATAGTGCAACTGCTGCACATATATTAAATATAAAAAAGTTATTCATGTAACTCAAACTTGTGTATTAACCTCCTCCTTCGTATAGTTACTTAATTATCGATTAATAATTTGGTGGTAGCTGGAAAGCAACACACAGAAATTGAAGTAAATTTCATTTTCTGCCTAATTTAAACGTTAGTATTGTTTTACCCCCACTTGCAATTTCAACAAATTTAATTTTAACGAGCCACCAAATTTAAGGCTAAGAATGGCAAAGTGGTAATAACTATTCGTATAATATTATATATTTTTAGTTATGGTAACAGACACCATTTGGTGAAGTTAATAAACACTTACATTTTAATCAGGACATACGTTTATTAAATTTAAATTAATGTGATAATAAGCATGTGAAACGTGAAGTACGTGCTATAAATATGAAGTAGCCGTCCATACCACTACTTAGTGCTTAATTTAATTAATTAGGAATTACTATTGTTTATTATAGTCAATTATGTTGGACTCTATGATCGAATACCAAATTTAGAGACTTGGGATTTTACTACTTTGGTTTTTTAATTAGTCATTTAGCTTTTCATTTTATTTTTTTATTATTAATTTAGATTATTACTTACACATTTTTATAGTTGTGTTTTTAGTTTAGTGGTTGATAATGGATACTGAAATTATAACTCTAAATATCATATATACAAACCACATTTGTGGTAAGGTAAAACTTTTCTTTGTATTTAATAATGTAAGCGCCTATTTACACAAAATTTTAAAAAATTATTAATGCATTTTCACTATATTTCTCTTATTTATTTTTGTATTAATTAATAAGAGAGAAATTGTGTTTGATAATTAAAAATTGTGAAGTTGGTATTAAGTCTAAAACATTTTCATTATTAAGTTTAAAAAATAAATAAATTATTTAAATAGTGTAATGAATTATTTTTATTGATTTTGAAATAAAAAAAACTCGAGAGATTACTAATTTAGCATGTTACTCGAGTGATAAATAGTAGCAATTTTCCGTGTGAAGCATAAAACGAGAACGACTTTTATTTTTTTGGTTGAATTTAAGTAGCATGTTTATTACAAGTTGGATCTAGTTCAATTGGTACACCATTCAATATAGTAATGAGAAGTCTCAGGTTTAATACTTAACCTCTTCACAATCCATAATTATAAAAAAAAAACTAGCACGTTTATTCTTGGCCAAATGTATCAAGACCGCCCTGAACTTGGTAATTTTTATCATTCACCACCCTAAACTTTCAAAAGTTTCATTTAACCCCTTAAATTTGACAAAAGTGTATCAATTTACCCCAATGACACAGACACATATACAGCTTATGGTTGATTTGACTTTTGAAAGATATATTTTTTCTAAAATATTTTTTCTCCAACCAAGCTAACACGTGGATACGAGAGGGCATACCGACACATTTTTGCCAAATTTAAGCAGGTTTTAGAGTGATATTCGTCAAACGTTGAATTTTAAGGGGTTGTTGATACAGTTAACCTCTATTCTTTGACTAGTTTACATGTGTATTGAATAGTAAAATGTTCCTTTAGGAATATAATATCAATATATTATATATAGAGTAAAAGACAGATAAATACCCTTTTCAGTATAGAAAACGTCTTCATAAAATGCATCGGAAAGAGTATGATCGAGAACTATGTATTACCAGTCGATAACGAATTATACCCTATGGAAAAATGTTATACGAACCATGAACTAAAGTAAAATAAAGACAGAATCATATCATATTTCTATACGGAAAGAATTATATTCTCCCTACCCTTTTAGCAGAGAAAATGAGTCCTTTTATTGGACCTTGCATCTGCTGTGTGGAGTAGGTGTAATTTAACACACCGCCTGCACCTAATCGGTGGAGTAGGTGCAATTTAATGCACCGCTCCACACAGTAATATTATTATTGGGTTTTTGTCCCCTCAATTAATTATTTGGTTAACATCTACTCATACATATTGTCCACTTTAGCCTATACCGATACTAATATTGGTATATCTTGTCGAAAGCTAACACCGAATTTATTCACACCTGTACTGATACGGGCGGATCGGATCTAAAATCTAATATTTCCCACTCGCACGTAACAGAACAAATCTATCACTTTTTGTCTCTTTCATACTTGCAAATAGTTCGTGCGATCAGCATACCTCGAGAGCTCTAATGCTATACGCTCGTTGGAGATATATAGAGGCTCGATGAAAAAAATACTGAAGCATTGTATGCCTTATCCTAGATTCCACATCACATCCCCTGTAATCTTTTGATCTCTACAGTTTTCTATCATCACAGCTATGCACACATGCATAACTACTCGGGTTGTGAAGCATAGAAACTTAAGATGTGAATACATGGTAATCTTTCCCTTTTACTATATTCCTTCCATCATAATCTAACTCGCTTGTCCAATTGGGCTCATTCAAAGTCGAATCATACTTGACCTCTTCAGAGTCTCCTTCCAAAATAGCCACATTAGACTATACTTTTAGAATAAGTTAGGGTCCCGAGGATAGCAACCTAACAAAACCATAGTTTCGATGCCCGAGTCTCACACTAGGAAAAGCTGAGATAATTTCTTTTTCATCTCATGGTCGATAAGCACACATGGTATGAAATCATGTGTTATGGTGCTCTTTTCTTTCCATTTTAAAGAAGCGCATGCCTCATTAACACCATAAAAAAGCATCAGTTAGATGTGCCAAAACATCTAACTTTAGTTCACTTACTTTATGAACTACTTTTGGCTACAAAGATAGAATAGGAGCATGTTACTTTCAACAAGTCCATTTGTAGATTACATATAATCTCTTACATACTTACCTTTTGCAAATATGTAACTCTTGCATTTTCATGAAAACATTCTTCATATTTCAAGCAAGACGACATCCATTATTGAACAAGCTCTCATTTGTTCAAAAATAGTCTCATCCTTTACATCAGTTATCTAATAACAGAACAAGGGTAAAAGCTCGTGTGAGTGAGCTATTTATTTGTCTTACATGCATCTCAATAACAACAAATATTGATAAATAATATTCGCACTCGTGTATTGCAAAATTTAAACTCTATTGAATAATATGTTCTAAACATATGACCTAGATCCGGTAGATCGAGCATGTTCAACATAAACATCTTTCATGTTGAACCCTTTATGTGCTATATAGAAAAATGATACTTAATCTTTTATATACTTTAACTTGATAAGGAACCTCAATTCTGTAGCAAAAGCTATATTAGATTGACTGTCATTTTCCTTTCTAATTACAATTTGAGCATTTGTAGAAGTAATATAAAGATAGTTCATTAACCTTCTTAATCAATTAACTTCTAAATAAGAGTATCACATACACTCTACTTTATAATGGATAGGGCGGCATAATTAAGTTTATTTTGTTTTACCTCATAATATGACACTATTGTCAATTAACAAGATAAAACTAAAATATGGATATTATTTTATCCATGTCTCTAACCCAATCGCCTTTTGTGGATCCTTTTAATTGCATATTATTGCAAAATGACAACACAAAAATAGCCTACAATGCCTTTAAGGTACCTCAGTATCCTTTTCACAGTTTTTAATGTGTTTTACTTGGATTTGGCTGATATATGCCTATAATGCCAACTGCATTATAAATATCAGATTGTATACACATTATAGTGTATATATGAGGCTTCACAAAGCTCTCATATAAAGAAAATTAATCATTCATTTATTTTCTCATTTATGTTGTGGGACGCATGCAAGTGTTTTCCACTTTGACCTTTAGTCATCTGGTTATACATATAGACTTAAGATTGCTTATATTGAAAACTCAAGAACATTGTCGGTTTATGTCTCTTAAGACAAGGTTAACAACTTCAAGAGTTTTCTTTTCGAATCTTAACTCTAAGAGTATAAGTAATTTTACTTAGAACTATCATTTCAAAATTTGATATTAATCAAACTTTGATCTAATTCACACATTCTATGTCATTTCCAACTATCAGAACGTCATTGGCATGCAATGACATACTAACGAATCTATTCGATCTTATTATAAAATTGAATATTCCTTGATCTTGCAAGACTATTTGAGGCAATAAATTGATCATTTCGATGTACAAACCTTTTGTTTGTGCCTTAGTTACAAACCTACAGATCTTTCCTTGTAGATTTATTTATCTTCTCACAATAGAGAAAAAAAAATAGTCTTAACATCCAATTGATGTAGTTCTAGATCTTGACTTGTTATAATAGCATGGATTGTCTAATGAATTATGTGTAGTACTTTTGCAGTTAGGCGAACTTAATATCGATTGATATTGTCATCAACCTAATGCTTGAGAACCCATTTGTTCTTCATAGCCTTTCTTCCCTATGACTAATGAACGGGTTTATAAACTCTGTTGGATTTCACGGAAGCCATTATTTTTTTATAGTTTTAATCCATTATTCATGTGTGGGAATGGGAGAGTCTCTTTCTCTCATCATCATTTTATGAACTGAACAATTAAAGTAAAATAGACATGTCATCAATACATTAATCGACGATATTCAACTATTTTTCCGCAGTTTCGAATTTTGATAAATATCTCATACATTTTTCAAAATTCTATATGCTCACGTTTGAACCATGTTCCATACTCCCATTGAAGTTTGGATCTATCTAGTTACCAAAAATATAGAAAATTGGTCAAGACCTTGATCTCGATCATTCATAATGTTTTGAGGTTTTTAAACATATTCGTGGACCTTAAAATTTCTCCCACTTGAATGGAGAGATACGTTCATCAATTTTAGGAAAATGGTATACTAAATAATAGTTCAACTCATCTAACTCGATGAACTTATTCTATAAGAAGACAACAATACTTGACCTAAACTCTGTCACTTGGTGTTTCTCCCATTGTGACATGTCCTTTTGACATGTTATGATACTTTAAAAAAGATGCACTATTGCATCTTGAGTGTAGTAACTAATACTTGCTCAATGTATCCTGGGTAAAAAAATTTGTAACCTCCTTGGTTATGGTTACATAAAACAGGTTTTTGGCATGTCCATAACTCATAAGTAGTGGAAGTGACAAATTTAGAAGGCATTTGGTTAAGACTTTATGTGGTTATTAAATAGGATATCTCCTCAGTAGGAGATAAATAAATCTATTACAACCACCATTGATTTAACCACATTGAGAAGGGTCATATTCTTCTCTTAACAACGTCGTTGTGTTGAGTAAAAGAAATTTAATACTTATGTTCAATTTCCTTTTCATCACATAAAGCTTGAATTTTATCATAATAAAATGCATTTAACCACAGTCAGTTTTCAAAGCTTTAATTTTAAACTAATTGATTCTCAATAAGATTCATAAACCTTCTGAAGTAGTACAAAGTTCCAATCTTATGAGATATCAATTAATCAAGACTATATATTATACAACATATAATGAGAGTGATGAAATATAATAGGTCACATGCCTTTTTTCCCTCACTTTCAATCAGATCACTAATGGATTAATTATAAAAGGAAACCATTTGCCTTTTGAATGATATTTACATATTAATGACAAAAATAAGTAATTCAAACTTATTTGAATTTATGATTAAACATTCTTTGACTTATAAGACTCATTCAAATTAAGTCAACACAGTTTAATGTAATATGTCATTAAATTGTATTACTATTTCAATCACATATAGAAGTAGAAATAATTGAAAATATGTCTTTATTATTTCTTTTTGGATCAATACCCAAAAAAAATATTAGATCATTCAAAATATGTCCCAACACAACTTTGAATTGTTATTTTCAAGATACAAGTAGAATCTTATATTCAACACAATTGTAACAAAAATGAGATTCCTTAAAATCTCAAAAGAAATAGGACATCATGTATAATTATTGTTCATCTAACTTTATAGATATAACAATCTATCAATTCCTGTGATTTCAACTCTTAAGTTGATTTCTACATAGATACTTTTATTTATATAAATAGGATTACTTGAAATAATAGAAAGGATCCTTTGTCCTCACTACATGACGATACTTGAATCACCAATTCACAAATGAGTTGTATTTTGTATAATATATTGAACATACAAATTTACTCACACTAGAGTTAATTAGATATATCTTTTACATTAAATTCACAATCTTAATTAGAATTTAAAATATTTCACTCTTGAAATATGTATCTATTTCTTCCATTTCAAATGTCATTAGGCTCATAAGCCACCTCTTTGCCTTTTTTATTAATAAAAACGCTTATGCTTTTATTCATGTTTATTGAAACTATTTCCAATAAATACATAAAATGTCTCGTTATTGTCGTAATAATCAACATTAAACTATTACCCTTCAACTTATTTGGGTGGATTTTATTATCAAAATACTAATATTTTGATATTATTTATGAGCATCTTCTTTGCTTATATGATATAAGCAAAGAGTAAATAACATCATTAATTTTCCTTTTGTTAGCCCACATGGACCTCTGTCCAATTTATGCTAAAAAATTTTCCCTCCTTGAACTTTATTCATAACTATGGTTCAATATTCTAGAACATATTCTTCTCAACATGATAATTTAATGCTCTTTCTCACAGTTGTTCACTTGCAACTTGAGTCCCTTTTATTTTATTAATTCAACCACAGTTTGATATTAATTGTAATTATATTGTATGAACTTATTCTTACAATTTTCGTTTATAAGTACGATTTAATATGAATTTGATAATACACGAATATTTAATATACAACCAATAAATTAAAACAAAAATTTTCATTAGAATTCAATTCAAAAAAGAGACCTTAACGGCTTTAATCACCCTCTCTTTTCTAATGAAAAAGTTTGCTAAATTTATATATATTCATATTAAATATCAATATTCTTATAACTTATTACAGGAATAAAAATTTATCAATGCGGTCACTTATAGTATTTACAATATATTAAGCTCATATAATAAATTATACAATGATAAATTTTATTAATAAATATTAACAAATATTTATTACATAGATTTTGAATTTATTCAAAATTTTCATATGGTACCTCTTCTTTAACTACCTTTAATAAATTATAGACATATAATAAATTGACAAAAAAAATAATAAATATTCTCAAATATTTATTTTTAAATTAAGAACATGTTCTTAATAATTTAACAAATTGAGATTTCAATTTCATATATATTAGTACTTACATCTTAAGTACATACAATTTATTATACTCATATAATAAATTACAAAATGAATAAATATCCTCAAATATTTATTTTTAAGTAAGAGGTTATTCTTAACTTTTTAGTAGAGAAACTTATTCTCATGGTGTTATTAACTTGACCAAAATATATTTATTTTAATTAAGAACACATTCTTACTATCAACATAATACTCATGCTTATGTTATAAATTTAATTGTTACATAAATTTTGGTTATACACAATTTATCAATAAATATCATTATTAAGCATTATTTATTTCAATCTTAAATAAAATAAATATTGCATAAATTTAACTTTTAAATATGAGTATCCCTAATTTCTGGTCTACAACAAATCATAAGAAAATTCTTATGATTTATTAGGATGCATACTAATAAGTACCCAACATTATTTGAAAGGTTCCAGTAATAATAATATATTCATTTATTAATAATCAAATGTATAGGAACTTTAATAGACGAGACAAATGTAGTCCATTTTCTTTGATATTCAATAAATGTCTAAATAATCATAATTAGTCCTTTATCACAATAAAGAATAATATTTTGGTCCAGTTTTTATTTTTGTCACTCATTTACAAAAATAAACTTATTTAACGTACTTATACGTATTATTTATGATCAAAACATATTTTGATCAATCCAAAAGTCAGAACAGTACTCGTCCAATGAATTCAAATATTCTGAAAACATTTATAATTTTTCGGGAATTTTGTATTGAACAGAGATAAGTTTAAATAATTTTTAGTTAATCAAAATAGTAAGAGTTAAATTTCTGTCCATCCAAAAATAAAATAAAATTCACCGAAAAATCCAAAATATTTGAAAACTTAAAATTGCCAAAAATCGGTGGTCGGACGTTGCCGGAAAACGACTTCACTCTCCGCCTCATTGGAGAGTGGGGTCCACTTGCTGTCCTCTAGACATTTTCCGGCGGTCAGGTTCTGGCTATCCCTAGGTTTTTGGGTACTACAAATTCGTTGATGGTGTCCGTTTGTCTGTTTGACAGCCGAAAGATGGAGTTTGACATACAAAGTCCTAAACCTGAAAGTGGAATAAAAAATAAAAAGTTATATATATAAATATATATAATAAAAAAACTCTTCAGGTTTATTTACACTGATTTTCACATAAAACTAGTCCAAAAATAATCTCCCTAAAATCATTTTTCTCAAAAAAATAATTTTATACAAATTTTAAAATATGTGATTATAAATAGATTTTCAAAAATTGATTGAATACATAGTATATGGCTCTGATAACAATGTAGGAATATAATATTAATATATTATATATAAAGTGAAAAACAGTTAAATATCTTTTTCAGTACAGAAAACGTCTTCATAAAATGCAGCGGAAAGAGTATGATTGAGAACTATGTATTACCAATCGATAACGAATTATACCCTATGAAAAACGTTATACGAACCACGAACTAAAGCAAAATAGAGATAAAACCATATAATATTTCTATACGGAGATAATTACATTCTCTTTACCCTTTTAGTTGAGAAAATGAGTCCTTTTATAGGACTTTTGCATCTGCTGCGTGGATTAGGTGCAATTTAATGCACCGCTCCATATAGTAATATTATTATTAGATTTTTTACTCCTTAATTAATTATTCGGTTAACATATACTCACACATATTATCCACTTTAGCCTATACCGATACTAATATGGTCTAAAGCTAACACCGAATTTATTCACACCTGTACTGATACGAGCGAATTGAGTCTAAACTCCAACGGTTCCTATATTCCTTATTCTATATGTTCTATATAAAAAACTATATTAAAATTATGTGGATGCTTCAAAAGTACACAATAAAAAAATGGAAGTTCATTTACGCCACCGTCCTTAAGGCTTTGCTTGGGAGCAATGTATTGAAGAATTATAAAGGAAATGAAAGAAAGGGAAAGAAATATGAAGGATAGAATTTGATGGAAATATAAAGAATGTAATAATATTGTGTTTGGAAGGAAAGCATGGATTCATAAAGTAAAGTAAATATAAAAATATTAAAATATTCTTCAAAACAAATATATTGCTAAATAAATAAAAAATGAAAGGTTAAATATGTAAAATTGGCATGCATCCCCTCAAATCCCATCAAATTGGTGGGATGCAAATTAATGGAATGGAGGGAATGTGAGCGGAAGCCTCTCCCCTCAAATGCAGTCCATTCCTTTTCATTTTTCTCTTCCAAACATAGTATTGCTTTGACTTCCTTTCCATTCCCCTACAATTCTTCTTTCCAAGCAAAGCCCAAGGGTTAGTGGGCTGGGGCACAACCGCTCACTGCCCCCTGGTGGAGAAGAAGTTTAAAAAAATTTGTTAGCTTTTAATTTTTATATTGCCAAGAAAACATGAACTAATATTAGATTAATTTGTATATTGCTCAAATATTGAATGAGAGGTTTTGTGTTTGATTCTTAGGGCAGTTTGGCTAAGTTTTTGTTTGCCACTTTTTTTGAAAGCTCAATTTTTAAACTTTTTTTAAACGCAGTAAATTTTATTTTAAAAAAATAAATCAGACAATTCTTAATTAATTGGTATGAAGGATCATAATGTGTTGTTCAAAGCCAAAATATATATTTCTATTCAAAGTTTGTGAGAGCAACTTATTTTGACAATAGCTTAAAAAACAATATCAAACTGACCCTCAGTATCTTAAAAAATATATATTTTTATTTTTATTACAAAGTTTCTTTTAATATTTTATATATATTTTAGTCACAGCTCTCAAAATGTCAGGATTGGTTCGGTTTTTCGTCAAGTGTAAATCTCATTACTAAATATATGTTTTAAGATTTAGAATAATTGATTTGGACATGATCATGCATGCATTTACAACAAATATTTAAAGGGAACTTATAGAAATCTCTAAAATTATTTAAATAAAAGGTTTAAACAATTATGTACACACGTGCGCAAGAACGCATTTATCATAAGTAAAACATAAATCAAGGATGAACAGTGCAATTATTTGCTTAAAAATATTAGAGAGAGATAAAAATTTAAGTTGCTTTGGTAAATCCATAAATGTCATCTTTACACACATTAAAACAATTAGGAAAATAAAAATTTCATACAATAATTATATGATGTGATTTAATTGATTGATTAAATGGATTTTTTTACTCTATAATCTCAAGCCACAAGTTTAAAATAAATTAATTATTTTCAAAAAGTAATTGCAACACAATCAAAAAGTAGAAAGGAAATAGAAGCTTTAGCAATAAATGATAAATATTCATACTGTATGGGCCACGTTTGAAATATAGCAATCGATAATAGGAATAATAAGAAAGTGAGAGGATCCGGTACAAAGTTTTAAAAAGAATTAGCCGCTACTTGAGTGGTTAGGTTTACTGTGGATTTTTTTTTCAATTTATATTTAATTTATTTTAGTTTAGTTTAGTTTAATACTGTTATTTATAAATTAAAAAGAACAGAGCCCTAGGTGTATTTGTATTTTTTATTTATTACCAAAAAAAAATTTATATTTTTTATTTTATTAATATATATTAATATAATTAATCTAACAAAAAAGTTTTATAGTATTTTGAAAAATTCGACCTAGACCAATTTTTAAAACACAAAGCTCATCTAAAACCACCTAGGATTGCTTTTAACCGTCTAGGACCGTTTAAATCGGTCAACTACCTAATATAATTTTATTTTATTTTTTATATTAACTAATAATCTAATTCTGTCATATTAGATAAATTTAAAAAAAATTTTAAAGCTTATATATTTATACATAATAAATAAATTATGCCTTTTTTAATTATGAATCCTAAATCATTACACTCTTAATCTATACCTAAGACCGGTCCTCACCTCATGAAAATTCCTTACTCAATCGCCATCAGCAATATGTCAATCAAATTTTTGAATGCACACATAATTAATTTCCGATCGATTTCAATCTTTTTGCACAAAATTGTTACATTACTTACAAATTTAGGGATTTGATTACATTATATATTTTTAATAATATTTATAAGTATCTTAATTGAGATAATTTTATTCGGGGTTTAGTAACAGTTAAAGCTCCTCACTCCTCCCAATAAATGTATTTAGTAGTATTTAAATCTTATTCTCCTCTAACTTACACAGCCTGCTTAGTCAACTGTGCTACACCTTGTTGGTATTTGATTACATTATATATAAAGAGGAAGAAGGTGGGGAATTTATACAATGCTTCTGGCTTTTTGTACCCTTCTCTCATCCAATAGTTAAAAATTTATTAACACTTAATTAAATATTTTCTCATATTAATTAAATCCCCTCTCATCAATTTTCAACCATTGAATGAAAGAATGGTACAAAAAGCTAAGGCATTCTATAAATTCCCAAGAAGGTGATAAGTGGTATTCGTTTGTTCTTAATCAGTAGCAATTTGCTTTTAATGTGATTTAATTTAAAGAGTAATTTGTAGTATTAGTGAGTTAGTTTGGTTACGTATTTATTCTTTTTTATTATAAATCGCTAGTAGTGGGGATATATACTTTCAAACTAGCATCAGCATAAATTTTTTTTCAACAAAGTTTGACTATGGCTCTAGTATTTATTTTGCCTATTCTTTTATTTTGTATATTTTTCTATTTTTTTTGTTTTGTATTGATTAATATGTTAATTTAGATGTATTATAATGATGTGCTCTTGCATTCTATAAAATGTCCTTTCTTTTATGCTTCAGTTATAGTTATTTTTTTTTTAAATTTGTCTCATATGGGCTTACAATAATAACAAAGAAAAATTTTATCCCACCCTGCCTGAGTGTGGACTCGAACCTGCGACCTCTATAATTATAGCTTCAAGGATATAGTTAATTTACAAGAATATTTTTTGTGGGTAAATCAATCAATTGCTAATTATTAAGAACAAATTAGTTGACAATATCAATGAAATTAAAAAAAAAAAAAGATTTAGGTTCAATCCATTTAATTGAAAATGATATCTGCTATAAAATAAACAAAAAAGAAGTAATTGAAGCAATATTATCTCTGCCCTACTTGTATATTGAGATAATATACTCTTCCATATATGGGTAGAATATTCGCTTAAATCATAGTACGTTTTAATTAACATCTCTAATTTTTATTTGTTGTAATTTATAATTAGTATCAATTTTTTAAAAAGTGTTAGATGTTAGCTGAGTGGTTAAGGTTTTAAAGGGTTTAGATGGGGCCTGACGGTAGCCTAGGCAGATTTGTATTTTTTTAATTTTTTATTATGTATACATAAAAATATAATTTCAACTAAAAAATAAATTATAAAATATTAAAAACATAATTTAGAACATATTTTGAAATTGAAAATGAGACTTTTATTGTGAGAAAACTTTTATGTACTTTTATTTTACTAAGCTATTTTTAGTACGTTTAAAATATCAAACTATAATTATTATAGATATCGATATCTTAAAAATTTGAATTCAGCCATCATCTAGGAGGAACAAATTGGAATAGGCGGTGCTCAGAAGGCAATAAATTGATTAGGGCCTAAGCGGGACTAGACGAAAATTTTTAAAACTCAGATTAGTATTAACCCAGCAAAGAAAACTTCCATTAGATCAAATAGATTACATGAATATTTTTAGGATCCGGATCCTCTGCAGTTCCCAACTGCAGAGAAAAGTTAGAATTTAAACCCTTTATTTGAAAATGAATGGCTCAGATTTTTTCAAAATTATTTTAAATAATTGTTAATTGAAAAAATCTGAGTCAGATCATCCAATTTTACTCTGTAATTAAAATTTTAACTGCAGAGGATCCATTTCCATATTTTTATTTGGTACCACAATTATACTAATATAATCAGAGTTAGGTAACTTAACTATGGATTCAAATCTGTTCTCCTCAATTTAGTATCCCCCTTCATATCTCTCTATTTATTATTTGATATGTATTATATTTATAGGAGAGATAAACTAAAAAAAAAATAAAATAATAATAAAAATCGATACATATTAATATTTAAATGGAGAACATAAAAGGAAACACCAATTTAAAAACATCATCTCCATTAATTGCTGTACAAAGTTGGAGATTATCAATCCCAAATTACTCTCAACTAATTTAATTTTATCAATCATATATCTTATATAAAAAAATTATATAATATCCAGCTATTTTTTATTGTAATATTTAAAGGTATTTTCATTATAATAATATTATTCGGGATTTAATTACAATTAAGGCTCTTCATCCCTATCAATAAATATATTTAATAGAATTTAAACCTTATTATCCTCTAATTTACTCAATCTACTTAACTAATTGAGTTATATCCAACTATCTAGTTGACACCTCTGCTTCATATAAAAGATTTTGTGACTAGGATAAGATTAAAAAAAAAAAAGCAAGTTCTAATTCTCACAATTATGACTAGTTAGAGCATCATAAGGGGATAATTAATCACCTCAACCATCATATTTTTTATTGTCCATCTAATTTATTAAAATTTTGCTCTGATTATATCCAATATTTAATATTTAATAGTCTCTTTATCTTTTATTTTGTTATTTATTTATTGATTTAGATGCATTTTCACCCTTTTTAAAATAATCAAGAAAAGATATACTCATTTTTTGAAATGTTATATAATGTTTTCATTAAGGGCTAGAGTTTAGTATTGAATCATTATAAATGTAATATGCTTGTGAAATGTGAATAACGTGGTATAAGAGGACTAAGGGTTATTAATCTATTGTTATATAATGTGTGCGTCTAGTAGTACTTTAGTGCTTGCTTATGGGGTGGATCAACATCAACTAGAGTAATTAATTTAATTAACTAATTAGAATTTATTTATTTTATTATAATCAATATGGTTGGACTCTCTGACCGACCAAATTTCCAGACTTAAGAAAATGCCTACTGATTAATTAATTAAGCATGTGACTTAAGTGGTAATATTAATAATGTTTAGGGTTAATTTGATATTGCTTTTTAAGTTGTTGTTAAATAAATTTTATATTTAGCTTTAAATAACACATTTTGATCTTTCATACTAATTAATTAAAAACTATCTTATTTATTTTTTTTCAAAATAAAAAATGTTGCTTCTAAGAAAAGCTTAAAAATTGAGCTTTTAAAAAAAGCTTAGCAAACTAGCCCTTAGTTACTTCCTCACTTGCATATCAATTTGTATCTTACCTCAGTGGTTAAAATCAAAATTGAAACTTTTAAAGATTTCGGGTTGGATTTACATTCAAGGTAGAATGGAGATTTTTCGCTATATTTAATGTAAGCTAATGTTTTGGTCATGAAAAAAACTCTCCACACGTATAATTTCTTACATGTTGCATACAAGTGTGCTAAAGAAATGGACAAGTTGAACAAATAAATTGAAACAAGAAAAATTCTGAAAAAATATAACATATGTCGAAAATAAAATAAAAGGAGATAAAAAAAATACATTGAAATAGATATCTAATATTTTTTCGCTTGATTAACATAGTTTTGGTATTGAGAAATTTATTACAGAAAATACCAAAGTGAGATAGTAATTATTGTTGAATAGTAATTTCTTCTTTCCACAAGGCAAATCAAATAGGAAAAATGTAGAAGTTTTAGAATAATCATACTATGTGATTAAATAGATAAAGGGCAATAATTTATTGGATGAGTCACCTATTACATATAAAAATATAATTCAAATTAAATTTAAATATACTTAAAATAAAATTTTAATAAAGGGCCGCAATTAATAAAAAGCACCGCCCTAGCACTAGATAAAAGGAGTTATAAGAAAGTGAGAGGGTCCATATATATTTATGGCATCCTCTTCCCCGTATACTATTTCTAATTTTGGACATGTATTCTCTTGTCTGTTTCTACTTTCTAGACTTATAGCATCCACTTTACTTTCACGGCGAACTTTTAAAAATTAGTTTCACTCATTTAAAGATTGGGGAAATTTATTTTAATTAAAATATTAATTTTAAAAAATTAATAAAAAGATGATTTTCAATATTAAATTATGTTACGATAATAAGTAATATTATTTATTTTTATCCGAATTTTTATGGATTTGTTAATAAAAATGCAATACACATTAATGATAATTTTTAAAATTTTTTAATATTGCAAATATTTTTATTAATTAAAATATGATGATAAATTTTAAAAAATCATATATAAAATAGATTAAATCTTCGAAATTTACTCATAACGTGACGTATAATTTTTAAATAAGAAGGTTAAATTATAAGAATGTTGAATTGATTAAAATATTTATGTAGAATCACTATTCTGAACAAAAAAATTTGTTATCCCTTTTTTGTCTATTTTTTTAAATCACAAACCCTGTTTTACAAAAAAATTTCTCAAACCCTATTTTACAAATGTATGAAACTACATGATACTTTTTTTTAAGTTTGCCCTTATACATATTTTTTTTATGAAATGTGAACATAAAGTATAATAAAAATATATGGTATACATTAAAATTACATTTTTTTTACATATTGTGTATTTCAAATAAATAAATATTTTTAAGTGCGATTGAACTCCACAACCAATTGGGTGTTAATCAACTAATTTTTTTTACCGATAAAAAATTGTTATGAAATCAATCAGAGAAAATTACAGATCTAATTAAATATGTACAAGAGTACCAAGTCCCCCTAAGAAGTTCCTCTCATAAGTTAATTAAGTTGAACACTTTGTTATCTTTTCTTCTCTCTAATGAAAATGTATAAAACCTAACACCAACTAAATAAAACTTAAAACCTACCATCACACAACATAACAACAAGCTTTATTGAAGCAAACAAGAGGGCTAGGAAATACACATTTTAACCTTTTTTTGTTCATAAATTTTAAAGGTCATATATATATATATATATATATATATATATATATATATGGTAAAACTATTACATGAACTATAATAAAGAGTTAGACGTTATTTTGTCAGTTGACACATGACTTTATGCTCCTAAGACATTAACAAGCTAATAGTTAATTTATTGTTACCTACACTCTACTAACCATTGTGTAGTCCGATTTTTTTCACTAGTTGACAATTCACATATTTTCAAGATACCACTTTAATCATTTATGTGGCTATTGTTGAATCAAACATAAATATTCCTCAATAAAAAAAGAATAAATAATTATAAGTCCAAACCGTTTAAAAACATAGATTGGGTTGAAGCCCAATTAGAGTCCATCGAGCCCACAATGCAAACCCAAATTCGTGTACGGTAAACATTAATTAATTGATTTTATCGTATAGAAATATAACCTACAGAAGGCATTATGTAAAGGATCAAACTAAAAGTCAAACTCTCATTACTGGCGTGCAAATATTTCAGTGAAAGGAAACAATTCAAGAATCCTATTGAACTTTACATCACCTGGGTTTTTTTTAAGAAACACTCTAACAACAATTTCAATCATTTTCTCTATTTTACATTTCCCAAACCCTATTTTAGAAAAATTATATCTTCCCTATTTTTCATTTCCTATATTAGATTTCCTGGAAATAATAATACTTTATTATTATTATATTACCTTATTTACATCATTTCTATTCTACTCCATTAACAAAATAATTAAAAAAATCAAAGTTAAAAAAAAATTATTAAAATAATCAATTCCACAAATATAGGAAATGGTTGGACTTAACCATTCCCATATGTGTTCCCCATTTTAGGGGATTGCCCAAAATAAAGAACCATTGGAAGTGCCCTAACCGCCACCGACGTGAGCCCTAGTCTAAGACTTTAGGCCGAATTTATTTTGGAAGTTTATGGCATGCTGGTGCATGCAGATGGCCATAGGAATACAAGGAATTTTTCAAGAAACCGGGGAAATGGGATAAGAGTGTGAACAAAGCGAATAAGGAAACAAAGCACTGCATTTTAGCCGGTTCTTACATTTCAAGGGCCCTAAGCGAAAATGAAATTATGAGCCCTTCTATTAAAAAAATTTCATATAAAATTTGAAATATATTCTAATAATAACTAAATGAAAACTTTTTTGAAGTTTTATTTTAACTAAATAATTTAACTCATTCTAAGATTCTTAAAGTTTATATAAATACATGTACGTGGAATGAAAAATAGTGGACCCCTTTTGATCGTGGGCCTTAGTCCGTCACACTTATGTTCAGGGCCAGCCCTACTACGTTGTATACAAGTTCTCGCCATCCTCTCGTTATGCATCTCTTCACGTGAGTTTTTATATGCGAATCTGATGTGAAGAACTTATAAAAACATCAAGAATTCAGATAAGAGTAACACTTATGGGAGCATTGTGGTTGTGTGCATGCCTCTAATCTGATTGATCGTCAATTCTGTTGTAAGTCTAATTAGATATGACCAATGAGACTGGTTTTTAGGATATTCTTCTGAGTTGTTTTTAGTTCAGCTAAAAATGAATGTTTATATATATCACCATCTGCTTCAAGTTGGCACGTTTTATTTACTGCCTCTTTGAACTTTTAAAATGTCCACGAATAGCTCTCTCAACTTGAAAAAATGCATCAATTTATCCATTAAATGCCACGTGTCAAATTCTGCTTTGAGAGAGAAATATCCGAAAAATGACATCATTATAAAGTCAAACCTAAAATAATCATTTGTGGCACATTCCACCTACTGAACTTTGAAAAGAATCAGAATTTAGTATACTTAATCTTTGACTAGTTGTGATTGAGCAAATTTAAGTTAGCCCTATTTCAGTTGAAAATATTTGATACTATTTTTAGAACATACCAATAATTATGTCTAATTTAGAAATTCGACGAAATTTATACCAAAATAGATAGAATTATATTGTTTATATGAATAGACCACAAATGAGTTGAGTATATCCTCTTGGAGCAAAGAAAAATCCTATATTTTGCCAAAACCTTAAACTGACATTGAATTAAACATATAAAGTACAACTGGCTCACATTTGATTTTTTTTTTCTTTCTGAAGAATTAAATTTTGATTGAAAAAATAGACTAGAATTCCTAATCCTCTAAATCAATCAATAATGCACAAACCCCACCCCAACCAATCCATCCACCCAATATTGTTTTTGTTTCCCAAAAAATAACCTTTTAAGGGCTAAATAATAATAATTCACAACATTCTTGTTTCATATTTTAGGCGTCAAATTTCTTCGGTTGTCGCCATTGTGCCCAACTTTTAGCTAAATAGCCAAAGAAACTGGCCTGGGGAGGGGCTCCTTTTTTCCCATTTAGATTTTTGCCTCCTAAATCTGTGTATACTGGACCCTTTTCTTTGCTTCTTTCAATCTGCACGTTATCGAATACAAATTCGAATTGGCATCTAAGTTTTCTTAGAAAATGAACTCGAGAATGTAGAAATGTGAATAAAAAAATTGGTGTTGCATTAAATTTAACCGGGGTACCTTGTATATCTTCCCCTCCTTTAGGTGGTACCGAATACCGGACCAATTTATAGACTGAGAGAAGTGAGACCGAAATGCTGATATGGTATATAAGAAGTTGTCTACCAGCATTGCAACAAACACCTGTTTCATTGAATATCACATTATTAGTCATTACATTATACAAAAGTCGCAATTCATTGGTCACGATCAAGATATATTGCTCCAAGAAGGAGACATATTGCTTGGAAAACTTTAGAACCTCTTTTCGAGAAGTATAGCATGTAAAACCATAGTTGTTAGAGGCGTAAGGCGCACTGAGGCGCAAAGGGGCCATGCGCGCCTAGGTACACTAAGCGCAAAAAATAATTGCTTGTAAAGTGAAGTTAAATGCAATAGCATTACCAGAAAAAAGAATTAAGAGGATTGCTGGATGTACATATGCATGTAAAATTTATATATTGCATTAGGAAAATCTAGCCTTGAATTAATCTAGACTTATTAGGAACTGAATTAGGAATATCTAGCCTTGAATTAATATTAACCTCTTAAAATAGATGGAGAACACATTAAATTAAGTTAAAAGCCGGAAAAGCGCGCCTCAGGGGCACCAAGGCGCATGCCTCAAGGGACACCACCTTGCCGGTAGTACAGCAAGGCGCTGAGGAGCTATGTGTAAAACTAGCCTGAAAGTATATCAACTACAAGTTAGAGATGGTAATTTAATTTTAATGTAAAATAGAGAATTTACCATAATGGTAAGATTTTTCAACAATCTGACACTACAGATATACACAAATACCACATCTAGAACAAAGAGTATAGTGTAGAGCAACTGCACCATAAAAATAGAAATACTCACAAGAACCCAGTTATAAGTAGCGAGAGCAAGCTGTGGTGCCTCGGGGGAGAGCATATTGCATAATTGAACTTCTATCCTCGTCAAATTCCACATCGAGAAAAGCTCTGTAAAGGTACATACAACTAGGCCAGTGACCAGTAACAACCCTGCCAAAAACATTAGCGCAGCTTTGAGCACAAGGAAGACAAAATGCCATTGCTTAGAAAAATCCCAAAAATTCAAAGTAATATCCTCACCATTAGAAACAAAGGTTGTTTCTTCACGTGCATATCCTCGCATATAAATTCGAAGTGCTGCAGAAATATGAATCATAGCCATGATGTATGGTGCCACGAACCCCCATGAAAGATAACAGTGCGTAGAGAATAATGCGCGATTCATAAACCAGTTAACCTTTGAGATGTACGATTCCAAAACAAATGTTTGCTTCCTCAAGTAATTCCAATACCTAGACAAAATGTGGATACGTATATGTATGGGATGGCATATAGGGGAAGAATAAATTCTAAGTAACAATCACAAACCTTGAAAAACTAAGATCGCTAGCGAGGGGGTGAGGAAAAACGGCAACTGGAGGTGATGTAATAAGCCTCTTATGAGCCCCTACAAAAGGATACAAAGAGAGCCATCAAAAGAAAGATAGTAGCCTATGCTTGCATAGAATTGTGCCACTAAATTAACTAGGCCAAACTCATCGCTAGACTTCTGAATTTGGCCCAAATAGCCGACTGCTACTCTGATCTTTGAAATGCACCCCCTTGCCCCTTAAAGCTGCAAAAGCCAAAAAGTGCTCAGTTTGCCCTCTAAGCGCCACATGTCAGCTTTTGGTTGGAGAGAGAAAAATTGACAGAATGACATAATTGAAAAGTCAAACCATCCAGAAGCTGACACATGGCAAAGGGTAAATTGATGCAGTTTTGCAAGTCTAAGGGGCAATAGGTGTTTTTTAAAGTTCAGGGGCAATCGATTATTTGGGCGAAGTTCAGGCTGTTGGCGATGTATTAGGCCAAATAACTAGAAGCAAGGTAGCTAGTAAGTAAATTGGTGAATTTTGAGTTTCTTACCAGCTATAGCAGCAAGGGTCATATCATCAGAATATCCACCATCTCGAAGTCCAGAGACCACACCATATCGGTCACATCTAAAGTCATCAGCATGCATCTGAAAGAAAAAAAACTGAAAAATTATGGCAACTTTTGGTTCATGTTTGCACGGTTTTAAAATCGTAGTAGCAAGTGCTTACCATCATACAGCCTCCCCACAGAAAGAATGTTTTTCCGCCAGTGGCAAAGCCCATTGAACAAGGCTGTTCACCAAAATATTCAAATGACCATATATAAGTTGGCAATAAATAAAGCACAATGTCATAGCAATTAATTAAATAAGTGCTCTCTACCCATGAATGGAGAATTCATCAACCAATAATTTCATTTCAGATCAAATAACTTGAGTGAAAATGTTAAACCTTCCAAAAGGTCTAATTTAGTAGGCCCTAAATGCCCATTTACCCTCAGACTTTTAAAAGTATAGAGCTTGGAAAAAATTCACCACTTTTCCTTGAACGCCACATGTCAGCTTATGATCGGTTTGACTTTTAAAAAAATGTCATTTTCCTGATTTTTCTCTCTCCAACCAGAAGCTGACATGTAGCATTCTGAGGGTTACGAGGTGCACTTTAAACAAGTTCAGGGGGTTATGTGGAATTTTTGTAAGTTCAGAAGGTAAATGAGCATTTAGGGCCTACTATATGGGGCTGTGAGGCTTTTCAAAAACGATCACCGAAATTTCAGCAAGAAGTCTGAAGATCCTTTTTTTCTTCCCCTTTACTCATTTTACACAGAATGCATCTAATAATCTATTCGCATCTCTTCATTTAGAGAAAGAGTTGTCAATGACATTCCTATAATATAAGTTTAATGAACTATAACATATATAGTATATCATATAACTAATTTCTATAAAGCTTGAAAAGTATCTAGAAAATTAAACTCAATAGCAAGTGCTATACCATATGATATTCATAGATGCAGTAGCTTCCCAAGCTCCCTGAGGGCAGATCAAGTGGGTACCCTGTTTGAATAAATATCTGCAAGTCATTAGGCACACGTCAAAATCATCGATGAGTTTGAACTTTAGACCACAATGCATCTATATGTAAGAAAAAATACAGACCTCGGGATTCTTTTCCATTTCAGCAGTAAGGGCTCCAATTGACCCAGGGTGAAGCCTAGCATCATCATCCAAAAATAATACATACTTTGTGTCTTTATGCATTTTCTCCACACCAAACTGTACAAGGAAAATTATAGAAGAATTATAGGAAAAACAAAACATGCCTACAGATTCAAAAGAAGATGTTTGAAAGGACAAAATCTGCAACAGTTTTAGGTAGTCCAAAGTTTTTATATAAACTTGTAAATGCAAGTTTCAAAGTTTTCTAGATGCAATCCAATTGATTGTGACTTACCAGTTGATTGTGAATCTTCTGACTACAAGTTGTTGACAGACCAGCTACAACAACTTTAGCATCAACATCATCCTGCATATATTTAACAAATATATACAGTCCATTAAAAATATAATAAATAGTCATCGAGAGTTCGTAAGGTAAAAAATAAAAAGAAATCAGTAAAAAGTTTGTAATTATAAAGAATTAGTCCATTATTGTTCATCTTTCAGAGTATATCATTTAGATAAATGCCACAAAATGAAAATGAACACATGTAAAAGAACCAAAAGAGCGCAAAAGAACATAAAAATCCAGCATATCAATTCGTGATGTTTCATTACAAGGACTAACGTGTGAAGATTAAAATCAAATTACTGACTCTATCAATATAAAAATAGTATAATTACTTAAACAAACAATACCTTAAACTCTGATAATAATTGACACACAGCATGGTAGGCAGGGTCTTCTGTTCTTTCCACTACAAAAATGAATTCCAATGGACCGCCATATAGGGATGTGATCTGTATTGAACCCAGAACCAAAGTCAGTCATACTAGTTCAAGCAAAATTCCCATTCAAGAATGTAAAAACATTAAACAGAAAAAGAATAATAATCTACTAACAAAAAATTACTGAAACCAAAGCAACTTGGTCTAGATGCCCAAGAATCATCTCAAAAATAAAATGATGTTTGTCATTTGAAAATCCAAAAATCATACAAGTTACCTGACTTCTCCAGTTATGCAGATTGTGTTCTCCAAATCCCTTTAAAGGCATGATAACAGTTACTCGAGGTAGATTGGCCTGCTTCGAATGCTCAAGCTGATTAACATCATGATATAAGAATGCAAAGCTATTCCCAGCTTTCATCATATCTTTCATCTGCTTGATCTCTCTATTCCTGAGAACAAGAAAATCGTATTGATTCTTAAAAAAAGCAAAGGCAAGCCAAAATAAAGCAAGAACAAAATTTTTGAGACAAAATCTCTAGTTCCCAGACCAATTAATACCTGACATAAGCAGCACAAGCCCACCCAAATGCAAGAACTAAGCAGATACAACATCCCTACATAATGAATAAAGGATCAGAGTTGCAACTTTGTAGAAGGCAAACCGAACTTGATATAATGCTTCAATAGAGCCAACTGCCATGGGGGAAACTGGGCTAACCAAATGAACTTATCAATTAAGCAGGACGGACGTCCAGTGTAGCACAAATTCGTCAAAAAAACCAGTTGAACAACTATAACTTAGACTAGGTAATTTAATAACTAACCATAAAGTGCTGGGGAGTTAGGAATACCAAACAAATATATAACTAAACTTTATTCCAGTGACAAACAGAATCAAAACCCAAAATAAAGGCAGCTAAAAGGAGAACATTGCCATATAATATTCCAAGCAATTGGACGCTATTTGCTAATGTCAGGTACGATGAAGTAAACCACCAAAACCAAGATGATGAGGCATTATATCATGACAGTTCATCACAAACAAGAAAATGACTGCAATTTTAGAAATGTAAGCGTCAATTGACACCTTATTAGAATGATATATTAAGGAGGAAATATATTGAAAAGAAGGAGAATTGGGAATCAACAGCTAACATGTGAACATTCTATCCATAAACGTAAATTTGAGAACGAACAAATTGAAATCCATAAATGGGGAAGGCTTGATTTCTGAAAATTCAAAATTCAAAATTAAAAAACAATCACAAAATAAAAGCTCAAGCGTTAATTGGGCGTATTAGAGACAACAAATCTCGGACACACTGTTTATATTTCTTTCTGAAGAGAAAAAAAATGACTACGCACATCAATCAACATTCAAATTGCGGCTAATAAGTTAACAAGAAACCACAGAAATCCTGGATCCAAAGAAGAATTAGAACAAACCTGGATCTGAATGAAAATAGCAAGAGGACTACAAAACGCTCTGCTGAGAGAGAAGAGAAGATTATCGAGAATATCCAATGCCAGCATTGTTTCTCCTCTCTCCCCTTCTCCCTGTCTCTCAAATTATTATCAAAGCGACTTGTATTCTTTTCTTTTCTACTCCAATTCAAACGGAGAACAGAGAAAACCCCTAAAAATTGAATTGAAAAATCAACAGATTGCCCCCTCAATTTTCTTTACCCTCCCCCTCAAAATGCAAATTGAAAACGTAATTCTCTCTCAAACGGCCATGGAAGAAAACGGCAAGAACACAGAGAGAAAGAGAGGGGGGGAGGGGGGGGGGAGAGAGAGGAGAAGGAAATGAAAGACAGGGAGACCGCGTAATTTTATAATTCGAAGGCAGGTCCCATTCGTCGCTAAAAATATTTAAAAGTATAATTTTTTTTCAATAATACTTTGCACTTAAAAAAATAGATCACACGTAAACTTTTAAAAGTAGATCTTTAAATTTGGTAAAAATGAACTTATTTCCTCTTTAAATTATATAGAAGTGTATTAGTTTGCTTTATTATTATTATTATTTGTCAGCTTTTGATTGAAGAAAAAAATAAAAAAATGGCATCTTTGAAAAGTTAAATGAATCAGAAGTTGACATATGGCATTGAGGGGGTAAATTGGTGCACTTTTTTCAAGTTTAGGTGGTAAACTGGCTCACTTTTACTAAATTCAAGGGACAGATTAAAATTTTTAAAAGTTCAGAGTGACATTAACTTTTTATGCTAACTTTAAAGGGACTTTTAAATTTAAGAAATATTTTTTGAAAAGTAATAATATAAAAATAGAGAGGCCAAAATGGTTAAAGAAAAAGAAGGGAGAGACCGTTAGATGTAGAGAAGAAGGGTTGTTACAAGAATGATGGAGAGGGATTCTTGAGAGATAAATAAATAATGTGAAAATAATTTGGATTTGGATTCTCAAGAGTTAAAACTCTCTAAAGTTATATATTTTAATTAATTTTAATTATTTATTAAGTTTTAATGGTTCAAATTTTATTGCATTGTAGATCATACAAATCACTAAAACTAAATTTAAACCATTAAAATTTAATAAATAATTAATATTAACCGAAATATATAATCCAAATAATTTAGTGTTTGTTTTTATTATTTACAAGGAAAGAAGATGCCGCTTTCTGATCCGAATCTCCTTCGTTGGTGTCGCTTTTATGACACCTTGTCACTCTTTCTTATTTTTTCAATTTATGAGATTTTATGATAATATTTTGGCTGAACTAATAAGGTTCTAAGTGGTAAGCGGTTTACTATCATTTAAGTACGGTTTTAAATTTAAGGCTTATAACAGAAAATATTTATTGGGAGAGTCACCCACCATAGTCAGGTGCGCGATTCAGATCGGATGTGAATGTAATAGGTATAAAGCTCTGGTGAACCAGATGACAAAAAAAATATAATGTTTTGGTTGTCATCAATAATTTTTATAATGTATAATAATTAACACCAACTATTTTAATAATCATATGTTTAGAAACTTTATTAGAAATGTTTTTCTTTTTCATAGCCTATGTAGTGTCAGTCCGATACATGAATAGGTCATTTATAATAAGTATATAAATGATAAGTTTATTTTGTAATATATATATATATATATATATATAATAAAAATAAAAAATATTAAAGCTAAAAAATATGTTATATCGTATATCAATAAGAAGGAGTAAATACTATTATAAAATTTAAATTTTTTTTAAATAAGATTGTAATTTATACTTTTTTTGTCAATATTTGATGAGGAAAAAATATTACCAAAAATATTAAAAATATTTGATAAAGATACTTGTAAATATTACCAAAAATATTTGAGTAGGAAAAAAGAGTCGTACTGATTCTTAAATAAGAAAGAATAAGTAATATTAAGATATTCAAAAAAATTTTAAATAGAATTATAACCAACAGAATTAAATAAAATAAAAAATAAAAAATTAAATTTAGTATATATAGATTTAAGAGATATATTAGTTGACCAAATAATTTAAAATATTACATTATAGGAGTAAGTATTATTATAAAATTCATATGTTTTATTAAATAGGATTATAATTTAAAATTTTCTACAGTTATCTTGTGATTCCATGTAAAATATTTGATGAGAAAAAAATAACATTAATTACTAAATCTATTTTTATAATTTTAATTTGTTGTGAATTTATTAAATATTTATTGTTTTAATAATGGAATATTTTTAATTATTTCACTCGATTAAATAGTTAAAAATATTCCATTATTATCTCTACGAAGGAGTAAGTATTATTATAAAATTTAATTTTTATTATGAAATAGGATTTTAATTTAAACTTTTATGCAGTTATCTTGTGAGTCCCTGTCAAATATTTAACGAGAAAAAAAGAGTCACATTAATTCCTAAATCTATTATTATAGTAATATAAATTGGAATAATATGGTAAGAAAATAAAACAAATTTAATAATAAAATATTAATATTTCTTTTGAAAGGTATATGGGTAAAAATGTATTTTAGGACTTTTTTACTTTTATACATACATAGATATAGATTATTGTGACTCGTTTTTCCTCATCAAATATTTTATTATTATTGTTGTTGTTATTATTATTTTAATTTTATAATCAACAGAATTATATTTTTGGTATGATTAGTATGAATATTAACCAATTTTAAATACTCATCAAATATTTCATATTACTATTGTGTTGTTATTATTATTATTATTTTATTTTTATTTCAATTTTATATTTTTGGTATTGTTATGATTATTATGATTATTAACCAATTTAAAATACCATTATTATAGTAATATAAATATTACCAAACTATTTGATGAAGACACTTGTAAATGTTACAAAAAATATTTGACGAGAAAAAAAGAGTCACACTGATTCTTAAATAAGAAAGGGTAAGTAGTATTACGATATTCAAATTTTTTCTTAAATAGAATTATATCCAACAGAATTAAATAAAATAAAAAAACAACAAATTAAATTTAGTATATATAGATTTAAGAGATATATTAGTTGACCAAATAATTTAAAATATTACATTATAGGAGTAAATATTATTATAAAATTCATATTTTTTATTAAATATGATTATACTTTAAAACTTTCGGCAGTTATCTTGTGATTCCATGTAAAATATTTGATGAGAAAAAAAGTAACATTAATTACTAAATCTATTTTTATAATTTTAATTTGTAGTGAATTTATTAAATATTTATTGTGTTAATAATAGAATATTTTTAATTATTTCACTCGATCAAATAATTAAAAATATTCCATTATTAGCTTTAAGAAGGAGTATGTAATATTATAAAATTCAATTTTTATTATGATATAAGATTTTAATTTAAACTTTTATGTTGTTATCTTGTGAATCCCTGTCAAATATTTGATGACAAAAAAAGAGTCACATTAATTCCTAAATCTATTATTATAGTAATATAAATTGGAATAATATGGTAATAAAATAAAATAAATTTAATAATGAAATATTAATATTTCTTTTAAAATGTATAGGGGTAAAAAGGTATTTTAGGACATTTTTACTTTTATATATATATATATATATATATAGAGAGAGAGAGAGGAGAGAGAGAGAGAGAGAGAGAGAGAGAGAGAGAGAGAGAGAGAGAGAGAGAGAGAGAGAGAGAGAGAGAGAGAGAGAGAGAGAGAGAGAGAGAGAGAGAGAGAGAGAGAGAGAGAGAGAGAGAGAGAGAGAGAGAGAGAGAGAGAGAGAGAGAGAGAGAGAGAGAGAGAGAGAGAGAGAGAGAGAGACATGTGACTCGTTTTTTCTCATAAAATATATTATTATTATTATTATTGTTGTTGTTGTTATTATTATTTTAATTTTATAATCAACAGAATTATATTTTTGGTATTGTTATGATTAGTATGAATATTAACCAATTTTAAATACTCATCAAATATTTCATTATTGCTATTGTGTTTTTATTATTATTTTAATTTTATTTCAATTTTATATTTTGATATTGTTATGAGTAGTTTGAATATTAACCAATTTTAAATACCATTATTATAGTAATATAAATTGGAATAATATGGTAATAAAATAAAATAAATTTAATAATAAAATATTAATATTTCTTTTAAAATGTAAAGGGGTAAAAAGATATTTTAGGACTTCTTCACTTTTATATAGATATATAGATTTGTCTATTTGTTATAAGTATTTGATTATGACTAATAAATATTTCTTTTAAATTTTTTGACAACAATACAAAGTAATTTATAACATTAAATAATTACAACAACATCAAATTATAACAATAAATCAAATGAATAAATAATCGGGGCTTTTACATAAATAGACTAGAAAAATAAATAAATATGAAGAAAAGACACATAAATAACAAAAACAACAGAAATAGGGAAAAATGTTCTCATCATTACATTGTGCCCAAACCAAATAACAAGCATCTCCTCCAACTTCATATTCTCTCTCGATCTCGCGCGATTTTGCCAGTGCTTATCGTCGTTCTCCTCTTCCACCACCGGTGCCCTTCTCTTTCTCCCTTTATCGGTTGTTGTTCCTCACCGTCCTCTTTCATCTGCTTGTCTCTGTTTCTTTGTGGCCTTCCCCTTTACCCTTTCACAGTCACCGATCCTCTTACACCGTCGTTTCTCTTACTCGCCATCACCTGTGCTTCTTGTTGTTGTTTCTCCTACTCGTCGCCGTCGTCCTCTTTCACTGCATCTCGTCATTCCTCCTCTCTTCAGATAGGTCTCCCATCACTGCCTCTCCTAATCCTGGATTTTATCTTCGATGGATTTCTCCTGTTGCTAAGGTAATCAATTAATTCATTGTTATTCTCTGTTGTATTTACATTGTTTAGGGTTCGTGCTAGCTTGATTTTGTTGCATGTTGAATTCCTTTTCCCTTTGGAGTCTTTGCTGTGTCTATTATGACTCTTTGATTCCCCTAATTTAATTGTTCTGAATTAGCTCTTGCAATTGTGCATATAAAGTATTTGTAAAAAATGTCTGAATGAGGTTTGATTAGTGAGTTTTTGTTTTATATTGGATGTCTATAGGATTTATATTGGATTTCTATAGGTTCTTACATATTATTAATTCCTTATCAGGTTCTATAGTTGAGGGAAATGTGAATTACATTGTTCTTTTTGTTGAATAGGTGGAAAAATCTTTTCTCCTTCTTTGGTCCCTAACATGCAATAAAGACCTAGAAGTCCATTCCAAAAATTAAAATGAGTCGGTATCCTATCTATCTGATGCATATGCATTTTCTGTTAGTGCTTGGGGTTGATACAATTAGTTCTTAGAGGAATTTTAGTGCAGGGAAAAATAGACTACAATAAATTATAATAAGGTTATATAGTAGCATGACACTACAAGCCACTATCTTAGTATCTTGAAGCTTATATTTGTTCAATTTATCATTATACCTCATAGTATCTACGGGCACAAGGCGCACTGAGACACCAGAGGGTCAGGCGCACCGAGGCGCGAGCCGCAAGGTGAGGCACGCACCCGAGAGACTTGAGGCGCATATAAAAAAAGTGCAATAAATATTAGTTGCTACCACAAATAAACCTTCATTTTTGCATTGAGGCGTACAAGGCACATCCAAGGCGCCCGAGGTGCACTTGATGAACCTCGCCTCGCCTGACCCTCCACGAGGTGCTGACCCTTGAGCCTCGAGCGCCTTGTGCCTAAGTCGCGCCCAAGGCATGCCCGCCCGTAACAACTATGTTATACCGGCCATCAAATGTCAATATTTCATCTGTTCAATCTTAAATGACACTGACTATTAAGCTCCTTTATGTAAAATTGAAGTTTGATTATTGAATATTTGATTTATATTGGATGTCTATAGGATTCATATTGGATGTCTATTGGATCTTACATATTATTAATTCCTTGTCAGGTTTTATAGTTGAGGAAGGTGCGAATTGTATTGTTCTTTTTATTGAATAGGAATGTGAGAACATATAAATTGTATTGTCAGGGATACAATTTGTTCAATTTGTTTGATTAATGAGTAATTGTTTGGAAGCACAGTGTAACTTATTCTTAAGTCTTTTATAATTATAATTAAAGCAGTGTTTGGATAGATTTATTACATCTTCTTCACCAAAAAATATCTTATTATAATACTGATATTTAGTTTCAAAATAAATTATAGCGATTCCGGTATCTTTATGTTGAGCTTTTTGGAGTACATGATTGGGCTGAAACCAATCCTAGATCAATTTGATAGCCAGATACACAGATGATGGTTGGCTAGCTTTGAGCTTATACAGACATGGAAGTGAATATCTAAAAACCAAACTTGAGAGCCACGAGCAATATATCGACACAATAGACAGTCAATAGAGATAGATTTAATGATCAATTATGTTTGAATTCTGGAAATCTTATATAATTAGGGATCTAAGTTGTTGGAACTGATGTCTGTTTGAACATAGTTGAATTTCAATAGTTATGATGTTGTGTTTGCCAATAGATATCCAATAGACAACCAATGCATATCACTTATTCCAACGAAAAAAAGAAACATTAACTAAAAAGGATCAATATTCAATATATAAAATATCAGATAACAATCTATTAGAAATCTATTGAAACGCCAATTGAAAACACATAAGTCAATTACACATACGTGTACAAATGTCTAATATCAACTTCAAAACAAGTGACAACTGAAAATAAAAATATCTTTGTACATATGTCTATTATCAATTTCAAAATAGATTTTCTAAAAGAATTCTAGTAGATGTCCAATAGATGTCCAACAGACACTCTGAAAATTTCTTTTGAGCTACACTGATGTTGATAACCATTGCCTGAAAAGCCCATCTTAGAACACCATCAACCAATGTTGCTGCTACTGATGCAAATATTGCTGCAAACAAAATTGAACCAAACCATATGTCAACAATAATGAATGAATTACAGATAACGTTGTTTGTTTCTAAAATTCAAGCATAATTGAAAAAGTAGCAACTAATTCACTAAAGGAATAGACACTAAAACAGATAACCAATCTTTGTAATCAATCACCAAAACTATTTATGATCTAATTGAATGCTACTGAAACTTAAATAAAATTATAGCATTCTTCCATTTAAGTCAAAAGCATACCATTAATAAACACTGATTAAGGGATTCTTCACTTAAAACCAAAATTAGACTAAAGTCCAATAATATCCAATAGATGTCCAATAGATATTTAATAGATGTCCAATAACAAAACAACCAGCTTAGCATTTTGTCCAATACCACAAACATGCAGATTTCATAAAAATATGAATTAAAGCATCAATTTACAATTTGTAAAGGGTGTCACTTGATGAATCCATTTCTCTATCATACATGAAAACAACCTTAAATTTTTTTCTCATATCATAAACAATTAGAGTAATTCCTTATTACAATTTAGACTCATTATGCATCAGTGGACTTGTATAAAAATATGCTAATTTGAGTACCTGACGTCTGAAGTCCAGTCCATTTGATTGTAGCATTTTTCCATTAACAAGCATTGATTAAGTGATTCTTCGCTTAAAACCAACATTAGACTAAAGTCCAATAATATCCAGTAGATGTCCGATATATGCTCAATAAATGTTCAATAGATGTCCAATAACAAAACAACAAGCTTAGTATTTTATCAAACACATGGTGTAAGTTTCAATTTTAACAGATAGAATGTAAAAAAATTACAGAATGAACTATAAATCCTTCATTAGAGACAAGAGAATGAACTACAAATCTCAAAATCAAACAAATCAACTAAAAATAAAACATTAACAGCAGTCCAATTTCCATTATAGTGAATCAACACAGTAATCTCTTCCATTATAGATAAGAGAAGGAACTCCAAAACTCCGAAATAAAAAACAATAAGAAAAAATGAAATAAAAAATGCAAAACAGCTACAATTTAGGATTCGATCAAACAAAAATCAAAACCATCAAAACGCAAAAAAAATGAGAAAAGAAATAAATAGATACCCAAAAAATCAACAGAAAGAAGAAGAAGAAGGAAAAGAATGTGAACTCAGATCAGAAAGAGAATGAAGATCAAAGAAGAAGAGAAACAAGATCGCAGAGTATAGAGGAAAGAGAAAAAAAAAACAGGTTACCGTTACTGCCAAAAAATCAAGGTTTATATAGAACGTAATTATGTAGAATTCTTGTTAAGAAAAACAAAAATAAAAAATGTTTAGCTCCAAATATGTTTTTAAAAGCGCTAGGCGCTAGTCGGGCGGTCGGAGCTTCAAAATGCCTAGGCGGGGCCTAGGTGAAACCTAGGCGGATATGAATTTTTTATTTTTATATATTTATTATATATACAATAATATAAATTCTACTAAAAAGTAAATTATAACAATATCAAATATCCAAAAAATAATTTAGACTTTATTTTAAAAATCACTAAGTGGCATAGAGCATATTGTTTCTTGCTTCGAGAATCAAAATGACAATTTTATTGTGGGAACACTTTAATGTATTTTAGTTTTACGAACTAAACTACTTTTTGTTGGTAAACTATGATTATTATAAATAATGATACCATAAAAAATCTAAATAAGGGACTGCCTAAGTGGAAAAAAATTGACTACGCGGTGTCTAGGCAGGGATAAATCGGCCGAGCGCCTGATAGCGCCCTAAGAACGAAAAGCCAGGCGGCAAACCCCAAAATAGCGCCTAGGCAGGGCCTAATCAGGATTAGGTGAGGATTTTTAAAACAATGGCTCCAATGGGAATTATGTAATTAATTTAGAAATATTGAACCACGACAAATTCCCTAAATAATCAGACACTTGAAATTAGGCCATGTCTAACCCATTACTTTATATCTTCAATTTAAACTCTATTTTTACAGTATTTACTCTATTTATACAATTGCTACACTAAATTCACTCCAACCCATTACTCAATTAGTCTACTCTAGAAAAAGAATCTTTTTATCCAACATTATTCTATTATTATTATATCAACTTTATCTACCTTTAGTCAAATAAATCATTATAATTAAATAAAAAGAAGTAAAAAGTAATTCTAAAATTATTATATCCAAATATAGAGTAGGATATGTGTTACTCTATATTTAGAGTAACTCATACCTTACTCTATATTTGGAGTAAGAATTTAGAGTAGGATTGGACTTCAAAATTTAGAGTAGAATTAAACTTCAACTTTAATCCAAGTATAATATTTACTCCAAATATAGAATACTATTAGACTTACATAACGGAGGAATTGATGAATAAAAATGTCTGAATGTTTTTGGTAGGAGAAACATATTAGTATGCTTGTGTTCATTTGTGGATGGATTTATTTGATATCTTTAGTGTTGTGTCTGATACATCTAAAGTCACCTACACGAGTCTTATACGTCTCTTTTCGATTTGAATAAATCAAACACAATAATCACTTTTATTATGTATCATATAACAAGTAAAAATTTATTATGTCAATAATAAAAAGTAAATTGGTGTATTTTTATTATTTTTATAGTAAAACTATAAGTTTTGAAAGTTTAAAAGGCATTATATATTTAGTGTGAAATACAAACCATTGTTAATTGTGATTTGTTTTGAGAACAACTATGTATTATATAATTAGTAAACAAATTTAAGTTTTTATTAGCACTGTTAGTTTCTTTTTTTTTTTTGACGTTACCGCTAATTTTAGAAATATGTTTTTTAAAAGTACCACGTTTTTTTTACACGCAAATATGAATAATAAAATTAATTATTTCCAAATAATTATAATTGCTATTAAATTATGTATGTATAAATAATGGCATAATGCATTATTCAATTTCTATTGCTTTATATTTTATTATTAAAATCGTATCCCATACGTGTCCTTTTTAATTTTCAATAATTACTCTAGATCCCACTTAAGAAAAGTTCAGATATTATATTTTATTGGTTTTTCTTTTTGAATTTGCATAATCACACTTATATAAATATAAAAAACAATCCCACCCACTTGAGATATAGCTTGAATATGAAATCTTTAGAGATGATAAACTTAATTTTAACTATTAAATTATGACATTCGTCACAAGTTGAGTTAAATAATATATTTTAAAACATGTAACATAGTTAATTAAGTTATTCGATCCATCGTGATAATAAAATATACAAATAAAATTGATATCAATGACAAATTAGGGTACGTTGTTATCAATAGCTCGATAAAATTGAATTCAAGATAAACATGTTACTTTCCAGAATTTGACATGTATAGCCATATGAAACTGAAGAACTAAACTCAATGAAATTGAATTGTATTTCAAATTAACCTAACTTTTAATTACACTGTGAAATAAATAGCCATTGATGTATTGACAAGCTGAATGTTGGCCATGTTGGCCATCATAGGATGACATATGTTTATGGACCCGAAAAGCCCGCCAAGCTGAACCACCTCGTTATAGCATGCTTGGAGGCAATTAGTCATTAAAAGGTTGAAGTTCACTTTAAGGACGTGTGGCGCAGATGATTACATCATATCACCCTATTTCAGCTATATAAGGGGACACACTTTGCACTTGGCTGTTTTTTTATTGAAGCCAAAATATCCAATTTCAATATAACTTAACCTTTGACTTTCAAATGGAAGAAAACGTTTTACTTGGAAAACTATGACTAAATACTAAATAGTTGTTATGTTTATATCCAGATTTATTAACAAATTAATAATAGCAAACAACAGCTTGTCGCAAGTGATGGAGCTTTAAAACTATAATCTTAAAAATTATATGTTCGAGTTCACATACAAGTGGAGGTGGAGAGGGACGCTGTTTTTCTTTGTTATATTTTTAAGCCAAGGGGACAAATTTTTAAAAATAAAATTTAAAAAATGCAGCTTCACATTTATTGCCAGCCACTCGGCAACTGTATTCTGCAATTCATGTGGCCCATTCACACTTCCTCTACAGGAAAGTCATTACAGATTTACAGTTTATATGCTATTCTTTTTGTTAGAAATTCTTCATATTTTTTCAAATTATAATACTTGATACGGTTTAATTAACTTGGATGAGAAAAATGATATCTTTTTTTTTCTTATTTATCACCTTAGTTCCAATTTCCATTTTTTTTGTTGTTAAACTAATAGTAAATCAGTTTTTTCTCTGGGCATAATGATGTTTCAAGTATTTCAAGCTAGCTGGACAACCATTATTAAGGATTTAAAAACATTTAAAAATTATAAGATTATAATAGTTATCCAACTAGTGGGGTTTTAATCCAAGTCATGAACTTGATTTGACCCTTGAAAAAGCTTATATGTTAAGTAAAAAAACTCATATGTTAGATCTTCAACCGTATATTTTATTTTTTATTTTAAATTTTACTATACTTCATAATTTGAAGTTGCAATCGTATCATATTTTATAATTATACTTTAAATTTATTCGTAAAATTTACTTTAAAATTTAAAATTATAATTATATAAAATAATAATAATTAATAAAAAAATATATTATTTAAGGAAATAATATTAAAATTTAAAATAAATATTTGAATTAAAAGGAATTTAGAAAAATAAAAAAAGCAAATTTTTTTTAAAGTGATGAATAATACCGCTTCAAGAGATTATTTGAAGTGGGGTTCGAGAACATTTTCACTCTAAATCTTTATTTTAAAGTGGGGTTGGAGATACTCGAACCTCAAAATGTTCGAATTTTATGCACAAATACTTGTAATTAAATATGTCAAAATTAATGTTTAAATTAAGAGTTAAAGACATCAAAGAATTATTTTTATAGCATATAGTGAACTTTCAGAAATATACCTTGTAGTATAGAGAAATTATACCATGGACACATTCATTAGTTCCTCTATGTATCAATGATAACTATTCCTTAAATTATTCTATACTATTGTTTTTTATTATTTTATTTATTTTTCAGGCACTAGTCATTTACATACAAAGTAACTAGTGAATTCGGTCCATTGTAGAATTTGTCTGTAATATAACATCTTTCCAAATAAAAAACAACACCTATTTTTTTCCTAAAAGAGAATATTTTATATCAAAGAATGACCGCTACAATAAAATTATGTATTATAGCAAGAATTTTGAACTTAATTTTATCAAGAATTGGGTAAAAATGAAAGTGAAAAGTGGAGTAAAGATACAATTTGATGTAATTTTACAAATATTTATAAAAAAAAAATAAAATCGGCGAGTTTATAAATGAATTATGTATAATTGAAACCGCTTTAACATTACGACCGGTTCCATAATTTTTTAGTATAATAATGGTTTTAGTTATGCAAATACCTTTTTTTTTCAACTTTATAGATATTCTGCAAATAATTATTTGTACTGTATTTTACACAAAGAAATCAGAGTAATGATTAACAGGGAAGTACTAAAAATGCACATTTTTCTTGTTCCTAAATTTATGATGGAAGAAACAACAGCTATATTTCTCATTTTTTATTTTTTAAAATTTATAGTATTTTTTGTTATAATTATTTTTTTTTTTTTATTTTTCATACTAAATTTTTTTAAAATAATAATATTTATTATTATTATTATATTAATTTCTTTACATAATTTCTATCAATAAAAATTAATAAAATATTTTAAAAAATAAAAAATAAAAAAATTAATATTATAATTATTGAATAATTCTCATTTTGAGAATACTGTATAGAAAATGGTTGAATCTGCTCTAAAAAAGTTCTAAAATGAGATGCTTTATAAGTACTGTTTTGAATGTATTATAATTATTCACAGATTATGTAGGTTAACTTTACCCCAAAATTTTTGCTAAAAGATTTTTAGATTTTAAAGATGAAATGCTTTTTATTAAAGATTTTTGCTAAATGATTAAACATGATATATTATTAAAAGATGAATATGTTGAATAATTGATGTATCAGCCGCCTGTTACTATGTAGGCGGTTATATAATTGATGCGGGGTATACGTCATTATTATTTGGTATAATATGTTTTTTACTTTTCTACCTGTCATTAATATTTGGTGTAATATGTTTCTTAATTATTTACCGTTTTTACCGTTGGATTTATCTGTAAATAGGAATTCAATTTCTTCATTTGATATATACCTCAGATATAAGAAATAAATGATTTCTCTCAAATTCTCTCTGCCTTCTTTATTATTGTTATAATTTCCTTGCATATATAGTCAATTTCCAACACGTTATTAGCACAAGCTTGCTCTATCGATCAAGGATATCACCAAATAAATCTAAAGTAAGGCATAATTATTTTATTTTCTATAAATATGTGTTATACCTATAATTCTTAATATGTCTAATTCAAAAGTTTGGACTTTACTCCTCTTGATGTATCGGAAAAAAATTATCTTACTTGGGTGCTGGATGCAGAAATGCATCTAGAATCAATGGGTGTTAGTAATACTATTATTGAAAATAATAATATTACACCCCAGTATAAGGCAATAGCTCTAGTTTTTCTCCGCCGTCATCTTGATGAAATACTTCAATCAGAATAATTGACTGTCAAAATTCTGCAGATCTTTGGAGACAATTAAAGGAGAGGTTTGAACACCTTAAGAAAATATCTCTACCAAATGCCCAGTATGAATGGATAAACTTAAGGCTTCAAGATTTTGAATCTGTTAGTGCATACAATTCTAAACTTTTACAAATTACATCCACATTAAGATTATGTGGAAAGGAAATAACTGATGAGGATTTACTGGAAAAGACATATTCTACTTTTCATTTGAATAATATGGTGTTACAGGAACAATATAGAGCAAAAGATTATAATAAATATAGTGAACTAATTACTGCTCTTCTCCTATCAGAATAGAGAAATCAACTCCTATTGAAAAATCATGAATTACGACCTACCGGAACAAATCCATTCCCTGAAGCGAATGCGATAATTCATAATAATTTTAATGGACGCGGCCGCAGAAATGGTCGTGGTCGAGGTAGAGGTCGTGGTAATGGGCGTGGTAGAGGATATAATAATAACAATTTCTACCAGAAGTGAAAACTTGGTAATAATAATAACAATAATTTCCATCCGAAGTGGAAAAATACAAATAACCATCAGAAGTGGAATAATCAAATTGAAAAATTTGATAAAAGAAATAATAGTTAAGATGTCGAAAATAAATGCCATAGATGCGGTATGACTGGTCATTGGTCAAGAACTTGTAGAACGGCTAAACATTTGGTAAACTTATACCAAGCATCCCTCAAGAAATGTGCGGAACCAGAAACCAATTTTATATTAGATGATAATAACCCCACTAATGACCCTATTTATATCCCCAATATGAAGTTGAATGATTTTCTGTTACCCAGCACCAGTGGAAAGGAAAAATTTGAATAACTACATTATATATTTTGCTTAATTAATATATTATAATTTTTATGTTATTATTGGTTTGTTTTTATTATTGTTGATTAATGTACTTTTTATAATGTTTATTTATAAATAATAATGCATTTTTCGTTTCTTCAATGAAGAAAATGAATTCTTTTCTGTTATTATATGACTTCAAGGAAAATGAAGCAAATTTATGTATTGTAGATAATGCCACCACCCATACTATTCTCAAAGAGGCAAGATATTTTAATACTCTTAAAAAGGGTGAAACTGTTGTTACCACAATATCGGGACAAACAAAAATGGTTGAAGGCTCCGGAAGAGCTAGTATTATATTACAAAGGGGAACAAAACTTATAAAAAATAATGCATTATTTTCCCCGAATTCTTACAGAAATTTATTAAGTTTTAAAGATATTTGTAGAAATGGATATCATATTGAAACTGTGAGCGAAGACAATAAAGAATGTCTTTATGTTACAAAAATAATTTCAAGTAAGAAATGTATACTTGAAAAATTTTATACTCTTTCATGTGGCTTATACTACACATATATTAACATGATTGAGGCCAATTTAACTATAAACCAGAAGTTTATAGATTCAGATACTTGTAAAATTTGGCATGATCGAATGGGTCATCCTGGTTCGATAATGATGAGAAAAATTATTGAAAATTCACATGGGCATCCATTGAAGAACCAGAAGTTTCTTCAAAATAATGAATTATTTTGTGCTACTTGTTTGCAAAGAAAATTAATAATAAAACCTTCCAGAAGTAAGGTTGGAATAGAATCGCCAGCATTTTTAGAGCGCATACAATGTGATATATGTTGACCAATTCATCCACCATGTGGACCATTTAGATATTCTAATGGTTCTAATTGACGTTTCAACTAGGTGGTCACATGTATGCTTATTATCTTCACGAAATATGCCATTTGCGAGGTTACTTGCTCAAATTATAAGATTACGGGCACAGTTTTCTGATTATCCTATTAAATCAGTTCGTCTTGATAATGATGGGGAATTCACATTTAAAATATTTAATGATTATTTTATGTCAATTGGAATGAAAGTTGAACATCATGTGACATATATTCATACACAAAATGGTCTAGCAGAATCATTTATTAAATGTCTGTAATTAATTGAACGACCGCTAATTTTGCGAACAAATCTCCCTACTACAGTTTGGGGTTATGCAATATTACATGCAGCATCTCTTATACGTTTAAGACCAGTAAGTTATTATGATTATTCTCCATTACAATTAGCTTCTGGCCACGAGCCTAGTATTTCTTATCTTATAGTTTTTGGTTGCGCGGTATATGTGCCTATTGCTCCACCATAAAGGACTAAAATGGGTCCTCAAAGGAGATTAGGAATTTATGTTGGCTATGAATCCCCTTCAATAATTAAATATCTAGAGCCTTTAACTGGCGATATGTTTACTGCACGAATTGCATATTGTCATTTTGATGAAAGCACTTTCCCAAAATTAATGGAGAGAATAAGAGCCCAATTTCGGAAAAGAAAATAATATGGAATACTTCATCACTTTCTCATATGGATCCTAAATCAAATGATTCTGAACTAGAAGTTCAGATTATAATCCATCTTCAACATTTAGCAAATCGATTGCCTGACACTCGTTAATCCTAAAAGAGTAACGAAATCACGTATACGAGCAGTAAATGCGCCAATTAGTATTGAGATTCCTGAAGAACAACCTACAGTTAATACTCTAACATGCTTGAAGCGTGGACGACCTATTGGTTCAAAGAATAAAAATTCTAAAAGGAGGAGAGTTATTGATAATGAAGATATTCCCATTGAGGATATAAATATAAATACACTTCTAGAAGAAGTGCAAGCGCCAGAAGTGCAAATACCTGAAGCTATTGAAAATGAAGAAATTCAAATAAATTATATTAATATCGAAAGAAGATGGAATTGCAATAAAATAGTTATAGACCCTATTTTTTCATATATTTTGCGATTAATATTGAAAATGAAAATATAGAACATGAGCTAACATCTATTGAAGAATGCCAAAGTAGAAATGGAATGAAGCAATTCAAGCAAAGCTGAATTCTCTTGAAAAACGCAAAGTATTCGGACCAGTAGTTCAAACACCACAGGACGTAAAACCTGTTGGTAGTAAATGGGTTTTTATTAGAAAGAGAAATGAGAAAAATAAAATAATAAGCTATGAAATGAGAAAAATAAAATAATAAGATATAAATCCAGATTAGTTGCACAAGGTTTTTCCTAAAGACCTGAGATAGACTATGAGGAGACATATTCTCCGATGGTGGATGCAATAACTTTTAGATATCTTATTAGTTTTGCAGTGCAAGAAAATTTACAACTGCACTTGATGGATGTTGTCATAGGTTACCTTTATGGTTCGCTTAATAATGATATTTATATAAAAATCCTTGAAGGATTAAATCTGCCAGAAAAATATGGCAAATGAGAACTTTACTCGATAAAGTTAAAAAGATCCTTATATGGATTAAAACAATCTGGGCGCATGTGGTATAACCGTCACAGTGAATATTTATTGAAAGAATAATATAAAAATGATCCAATTTGTCAAAGTGTTTTTATAAGAAAATTAGGATCTAATATTATTATCATCTCAATTTATGTTGATGATTTGAATATTATTGGAACTCCAGAAGAGATTCTAAAAGCAGTTGATTCTTTAAAGAAAGAATTTGAGATGAAAGATCTTGAAAAGACAAAATTGTGTCTTGGTTTGCAAATTGAGCACTTTGAAAAAGGAATTTTAGTGCATAAATCAAACTACATAGAAAAGATCCTAAAATGATTTAATATGGACAAAGCACATCCATTGAGTAACCCAATGGTTGCACGATCACTCGATGTGAAAAAGGATGTTTTTCATCCTAGAGAAAATAATGAAAAAGTTCTCGGTCCTGAAGTACCATATCTAAGCGCAATAGGTGCTTTGATGTGTCTTGCTAATAACACAAGACCAGACATTACATTCTCTGTTAATTTATTATCAAGATACAGCGCTGCACACACAAGATGACATTAGAATGGAATTAAACGTATAATGCGCTACCTTCGAGGAACTACTGATTTAGGCTTATTTTATTCATATGAGTCTAAGCGATGCGGGTTATTTATCCGACCTACACAAAGCTCGATCTCAGACGGGCTATTTATTCACATATGGAGGAACAGCTATATCTTGGCGATCGACAAAACAAACAATTACAGCTACTTTCTTAAATTATGCAGTGTTAATAGCGATTCACGAGGCAAGTCGTGAATGTGTGTGGTTGAGATCATTAATCAAACATATCCAAGAAGCATGTGGAAAAGTTACGTATATAAAGATAATGTTGCTTGTATTGCTCAATTGAAGGAAGACTATATTAAAGGAGACAGAACAAAGCGTATTTCACCAAAATTTTTCTTCACTCATGATCTAGAAAAGAATAGTGAAATCAGTATTCTACAAATCCGCTCTTATAACAATTTAGCAAATTTGTTTTCCAAGGCTTTACCTTCCTCAACTTTCAAGAAATTGATTTACAGCATTAGAATGCGCCGGCTTAAGGATCTCTAGTTAACTCGCGAACAGAGGGAGTAAACACTGTACTCTTTTTCCCTTAACTGAGGTTTTTAGCCCACAGGGTTTTTCCTTAGTAAGGTTTTTAACGAGACAATGTCACATTCGAGACAGATGATACATCAGAGGGGGAGTGTTGAATAATTGATGTATCAGCCGCCTGTTACTATGCAGGTGGTTATATAATTAATGCGGGGTCCACGTTATTAATATTTGATATAATATAGTTTCTACTTTTCTACCTGTCACTAATATTTGATGTAATATGTTTCTTACTTATTTACTATTTTTACCTTTAGATTTCTCTATAAAAAAGGATTCAATTTCTTCGTTTGATATATACCTCAGATATAAGAAATAAAAGATTTCTCTCAAATTCTCTCTCTGCCTTTATTATTGTTATAATTTCATTGCATATATAGTCAATTTCTAACAGAATAGAATTATAGAAAACTAAGTGACACCTAATTTTTTGTGTTTTTCATTAATCTAAGTCTATTAGTTCAACAAGTTTGAAATCAAAGAGAGATATTGAGAGAGTTTGATTATTTATATTGAAAAGTGATTATCATGAAATATTATTGCAATTTATTTAAGGAAAGTACCACTTTTGTTACCTTTTTTTTGAAGTATTTCAAATAATGAGAGAGAAATAATATATGAATTTCGTGCTACTTTTTATTTGTAATTTTGATAAAAAAAAAGTTAGCATAACAACTAAATATACAAAATTCAGTTTACAAATTTCCCCTAAAGTTCTACCTGTATTGAGACGGATTTGGATTATCTAAAGTTCATTTTTGATAAAGTTGTACATTCGGTTCATTTCAGCGATCCGTTGAGTTTTAATGGTTCAAATTTGATTTTACTGTGGACCCTACGAATCACTAAAACTAAATCTGAACCATTAAAACTCAATGAATGACTAAAATAGACCGAAATATATAACTTTACTAAAAAATGAACTTTAGAAAATCTAAACCCGAATTGAGACCGCCTGCTAGTTGGTATAGTGTTAATGAGAAAAGGGCAGTTGGGTTCGGACCATGTATATATAGGCATACTACACTATATAGCAACTTTATTGTCTTTTAAATGAGTTACCGTTGTTTTTTTATTAGTTTTTGCGGATTTTATTTGTAAAATAGTTAAAATCAGTGGTAATCAATACTTAAAACTGTTGTTAGTTGTCGAAAATGTATAAAACAATGGTTGACCAAATTCTCAAACATTTGCTTAGTTTCCACATAATTATACGCTACACCAAATCAGTTAATACGTGACAACAATTTACTTATCATAAATTATTGTCACAAAAGGCTATTATTCGTTACAATAAAATTTTTACCGTCACAAATATTAGTTTTTAAAATTTTGATGTAAATTTGTCACATATAATAGATATTTTGTGACAATTTTTTAAGATTGTAACTAATATTTTTCCGTTACAACTTAAGTTGTAACCTAAAATTTATAATTTGTGGTAATAATTGTCACATAAGCTATTTATGTGACAGCATAAAAAACTTGTTAAAAATATTTTATTAATTTGTGACAATAAATTTAACTTGAAACAAAAAATACTTTTAGTTACAAGTACAAGTTGTCACTAAAAATTGTCAATATGTGAGAATAACCTTTTTTTGTCATAAAACAATATTTGTTACAACATAAAAAGTTTGATGCAAATGATGCATTAGTTTTGTGTCAATACTTTGAAAGAGTAAATGAAACATATAAGAAAAATACAAGTAATGGGTGTTGTGAAATGTTGTAAAATATGTATATGCTATGTATAATCTAGTCTTAGGTTATATGACATGTTATAGAAAAGATATAATAAAGTTGTCGGTTGTGTGAAAAGGTATAGATTAGGTTATATATGACATTTTTTTTTCACATTGTTACAAGTAAATAACCAATTATGTGACATATATACTCGTGCCACAAACTTTAACATATGTTATATCAAATGTATGACTATCACAAAAACAAATTGTGCTAGAAGTTAAAAAACTTGTCACAAATTATATTTTTTTTTGAAAACCCCTCGGAGGAACATTGTGTTCCCCTAGAAGGAAAAAGATTGAGGCAGGTGAAAATTTCGGGGCGGGCGTCCCAACTAGGTTGATGCCCCCGCTTACCTACAAAACACCTACCTCTCTTTATTAAAGAAATCCAAGGACAGCTCACAAGATGAGAGCGTCATTGAACATAAATACAGCCTAAAGGTGATACGGACATGAATTCCGATCCCAAGACATGACTATACAATGAATAAGGCCAAAGAATGCCAGCTATCTAGTTACAACTTAGAATTAAGTTCGGAAAATTAAATATATCAGAAACGACAAAATTAAGATTCCGCCTTCGATACTTGAAGAAGAACCAGCATAGATGAATGCAATACCCCAAATGATCTTTAGTTCTTAAGACACCCTCGAACACAAACTTATTTCTCCTTTTCCAAATAACCCACGCAATCATAAACCATAAAGCCGTACCAAACTCATGTCCGAGACCCGAGGTAAAGTGCGCTCGCCATACTAATAGAAAATCAGCCCCCTTCAGTGGCATTGTCACCGAAATCCCTAGCACCAGAAAAGCTTGAGCCCATATACGATAACTGCCCAAACAGTGAAACAAAGCATGATCAATTATTTCAGCCTCCTCACAAAACGGACACTTATCATCCACTACTGCTTGGCATCTGCGACGAATCAGAAAGACTTACGTTGGAAGACGTCTATGCAACACTAGCCAGCCAAAGAATTTAACTTTAGGAAGAAGACACGCATTCCAAACCACCATGTAATCCATTTCCGGCGTAGTCCATTGAGGCGTCCTATAGAACCCCAAACAAAAAGATGCAGCTGAAAATACCTTATTAGCTCCCAAATCCCATTCAAACCTATCCGCCCCCACGTGAAACACAACATGTAGCTGCTGCCCCCTATTGCCGTCATCCCCATTACCCACAAAAACCGAAGGGCAGGTCTGGAAAATCCAATTCCAAAGCTGGGAGCATCTCTCTCTACTTGAAATCCTTAGACTACGTTTCCAAAATGGCCTAGATAGTGCTGCTCCCTCAGAAATTGACAGACACCCATCCCGAATCGAGCAACTTTTTCTGTTACATAAGAGATACAGGTCAGGGAAAAGAACAGATAGTGACACATTTGCCGTCCAATTATCATACCAAAAGGATCCGCTAGTCCCATTCCCCGCTTTCACCCTTACATTCAATTTAAACAACTCCCAGAAGGTTGAGTTCTTTACACAGCAAGATAAAATGCCTCGCCAAACATACGACATATGTGAACTCTCAACATTTTCAAACGAGTTCCATGAATCGAAGCCATATCTACGAACACACAACTCATACCACAACGATCCCTGTCCGTCTACTCTAGACCGCCATATCCATTTCAACAATAAACTACAATTTACTAGTCTGAGATCCCTAACATACAGGCCACCTAGATTTTTCGGTAGCATAATTGTCTCCCAACTCACTTTGCAAATCCCACTAGAGACCGCATTACCTTTCCACAAGAAATTTCGCATCAGTTGCACAAGCTGATTATTAATAGAGACCGGCATCTTATTCAATGATAACAAATAAATCGGGATGGAGGAGAGAACCAATTTTATAAGGACCACCCTGCCAGCATACGATAAACACTGACCTTTCCAACTTGCCAGCCAATTTTGGAACTTACCAATCAACACGTTCCAATAAGACACCGGGATGCGTCTCGTACTGAGAGGGGCGCCTAGATAAGTAATGGGAAAATTTTCCATCTTGCAACCCATAGTCTCCGCACATCGATTCAACATATCGTCCTGCATGTTAATACCCATGATTGAGCTCTTAACAAAATTAATTCGCAAACCTGAAATCAGCTCAAAACAACGTAATAAACGGATAAAAATAGGTAAGAGGGACTCATCTGCAGGCAAGAAGCACATCATGTCGTCCGCAAACTGAAGAATAGATATATCCATCTCTGACCCTTCAATTCGAAACCCAGGTAAAATGCCCTTAAGGATACTTGCATCAATAAGCTGTTTAAGACCTTCCACTGCTAAGACAAAAATAAATGGAGAAATTGGGTCACCTTGTTTAACCCCTCTACCCAAATAGATCGGATCAGTAGGCCTTCCATTGATAAGAATAGATGTTACCGAGTTCTCTCTGCAAGCCGCCATCCATCTAATCCACTTATCAGAGAAACCCATCCTCTTCAAAACTGAGTCAATATAAGTCCAAGAAACACTATCATATGCTTTATGGAAGTCAAGCTTAAGTGCCACAGAAGACTGGCCGCTACGGTGGATTGATTGGATCACTTCCGAGGCTATAAATGAGCATTCATGTATATTACGGCCTTTAACAAATGCAAACTGGTTGTCTGAGATCAGTTAAGGCAACACCGCCTGTAATCTTTTTGCGAGTACTTTCGACACAATTTTATATATACCATGGATAAGGGCAATCGGTCTATAGTTCCCCATTGACGACGACCCAGGAACTTTAGGAATCAACACGGTAAAGGATGACTTAATAGAATTGGGCAGATTATTGTACCTATAAAGTTCGCCGAACAGCGCTAACACATCCGGTTTCAGTTCCTCCCAGAAGCGTTTATAGAAGAAAAAATTAAATCCGTCCGGCCCCGGAGCCTTACCTTCTTGACAAGCACAAACCGCATCCCACACTTCAGCCTCTGAAAAAGCCTCAACAAGCCGAGAATTGGCTGTCTCATCAACCATACGAAAATTCAGCTCTCCCAAAGAATACGACACTTCCATTTGTTTCGAAAACAGCCTGGAATAAAAATTCCGTATCGTGGATTTAATAATTTCCGGGTTAGAAGATACAGCCCCATCAATTTCCAGCTGTGAAATCCGATTACCCCTAGATCTCGCTGACGCCATCCTATGGAAAATACTTGTATTATCGTCCAGTTAACTCGTGATTGTTGATGGCGAATTTGTTCAAGGTTCCGTCTATAGGTAAGTAATTCTGATCTCACGCACTAAAGCTCCAAAGTACTCTCTTCCTCCATAGGCCGAGGCGCCGAGCTAGATGTCAAGGATATAACACGAGCTTCTAGCTTCTTTATTCTTCCCTCTAATCCGCCAAAATTAGATAGATGCCAAGGCCGAATGAAGCTCCTTAGTCGGTATAGCTTAGTATCAATGTCACGCCCCGAATCCTCCGATTCTATATCCTCCCACTTCGATCTTAGGAAAGGTAGAAACCCGTCCTTCTCCCACCAACAGTTCAAGGAGCGAAAAATCTTTTTACCATCCCCTACCGATGCATGGGACCGGTAGATAATCGAAAAGTGATCTGATAACGTTGAATCAACCGTCATCAAACTCTGACCCGGCCACCTATCAAGAATATTGCACGACACCAAGACTCGATCGATCCTCGAGAAGGATAGACTATTAGACCACGTATAGTCACGGCCATGTAAAGGCAAATCAAAGAGAACACATTCATTAACAAACTCCTGGAACCTAATCATCGAACTCAAACCCGTATTCCCACTTCTACCTCTCTCAGAGCTATGTAACACTTCGTTAAAATCACCACATAGCACCAAGTTATCTATGCTTTGAATATGGGGCAGCAGATTAGACCAAAATTGATTCCTATCCCTGGGTATAGGGGGACCATATAAGCATAGTAAATTTACCTCAAGTTGACTAGACACAATATGTAGCAAACACCATCTATCTGTAGAAGCAGTGATCGAGCCATTAATTAAATTAGAGTTCCATGAGATCAGTAGCCCCCCTAACAATCCATGCGATGGAATACAGTGAGATTGAAACTCATTGTGGCCCCAAAACTTTCTGACAACCTGATCCGAAACCGACAGGGACTTTATCTCAATCAGAATAAAAACTTGAAGCTGCCACTTTCGAACACATGACCGCACCAAAAACTGTTTGGCCCCATTCAACAGGCCTCCACGACAATTCCAACTCATAAAACTCAAAGACATAATAATACTAACTATAACCCAGCTCGGACACAGACCTCTCACCGTCGTTGCCCTTCCAAAGCCTCTATAATCAAGCCCATGTTTTGTTCATTAAACAACTCAAGCTTTTCCCTAATTCGGAATGTCATTAATTCCTCACTGATAGTTAGCTCATTTTCTTCCCTTCGAATGATAATTCTATTCATATTTGAGATGTTCGGGCCCGAGGAGGTTGAATCCTCCGTAACTGGAACCATCGCATTATTCCCTCCATTTATCGGGCTATCGCCAGGAGGATGGTTACTTCCCGGCATTGTGTTATTGCTATCCGCAACTATCTCAACATCTTCGCACGATCTAGCTTCAACTTCGTTCCCCGATGATTCACAACTACTCCTGTCCGAAGAATCCTCCTCTGGTTCACTCCACTCTTCCGATCCGTGCTCTTGACAATGTTGACACCCAATTCCTTGTCTAAGGTTCATGTATATCGTTATATCCCTATCCTCTACTGCTAGGGTCAGATTTCTGCTGGCTGTCCCAAGCGGCACAGAAACAAGACAAGATACTACGTCGAGATGATCCGGTTTTTTGAAATTACAATCTATCGTAACAATCCGCCCAAATCTCGCTGCTAGTTCACGCACCACAGGTTCACAGACAAAAGCTGGCGGAATTCCTATGAGATCCAGATACATAATACATTCCGACGGCGCGAAATCTGTTGGAAGTGCGCATACTGACTCCACAATATGTTCCATAACCTTCCAATCGCCATTCATAAAATCCTTAAGAGCCTCATCTGATGTAAACGAAATAATCACACTATACCCACCAACAGGAGCAGCAAACCTAAACTCGAATCCGTGATCACTCAGAAAATCATGTATATTACGGATGTGAGAAATATTGTTGAGTTTAACCAAACAAGATTTAGATTTCCAAGGTGCAATTTTAACCACTACCTCACTATTCAGTAAAGGTTCAGCCTGTATAATAGGAGAAGATGCCGCCTGAATAGGGTTGATGGTCGACTCCTCTCGCGGGCCTTGATTGGCCACAACAGCCGCAAATGAGCGATGATCTTGAGGGGAGTTTCGGAACGTCGCCTTCTGGACTGGTACCACTGGGTTAGACCGTGCTGGAGGGGCCGATTTCAATTTGTCATACCTGGCTCTGAAAGCTTTGAGTCTCCTCACACCAATCGCTATCATATTCAGCGCTTCCAACGCCTCATGTAGCCGCATAGATCCATCGAGTGTGATGAACCCAAAATTAAGGTTCTTAACATTCCTTTTCCGAGCAATATAGACCCGTCCATACACTCCATACCTATTGAACATTCTTGTCATTGCAGCCGCGTCAAAGTGGTTTGGGAAATTCTCAAAGTATATTTTCAGGGGATTCGGGTTTTGGGTGTGGCGGTTACGAGGGGGCAAGGAGTTTCGGTATTGTGGCTGGCGGTGGTTGTTCTTCGATCGGTTCAGGGTGGTTGACGGCCAGTGATGTAGGCGGCGGCGGCTGAGGAAGGGGGTGGGGAGGGTGCGGCTGAGGTTTTTTTTTTGAAAACCCCCCGGAGGAACAAAATATTTTTTTTCTAACAATGTAATTGCAAGAGAAAAAAATTGATTATATGAACAACAATAGTTTATATTGTTGTTCTTTTTATCTCCTTCTATTTTCTATAAGTAACACTAGTTATATAAAAAGTTATATAAAAGATAAATGAAAGTTAGAGGAAAGTTATTATTGTTCTACTAGAAAAGGTACAAGAATAGTTATAATAGTTTATATTGTTCTTTTATTTCCTTTTTTTGATTAGCAAATAATAATAATAATAATAATAATAATAATAATAATAATAATAATAATAGATAAAAATCACTTGAACTTAAAATAATTGAACACTAAAATTAAGTTGAGTGAAAGTGTTAAACATAACATAAATATTTGAAAGAATGCAAACTAAAACTTATAATAAATTTGAAAAAAAATATATAATATAAAATTAAAGACACTAAACATTACCTCCATGTTCTCTGTTCCAAATTAAAAAATAAAACCCTGTCTTACATCTGCTCACTCACCTCACCTCTCGATGTTTTTTTGAAACACCCAATTGGTACCTCTCGATCTCTTTGTCTTTGGAACTTCACTACCGCCTTCACCTTCAGTTTGCTGCCGTTCATCCGCTGCTCGTCTCGCTGCCATTCCTCTGCTTCTTATCTCGTCGCCGTACCTCTTCTATTCATCTCCCCGCTCCTCCATTACTTGTCTCGCCGCCGTTCCCCCGCTGCGCATCTAGCCACTATTGCTCTTCTCTCATCGACAAGCTATATTTGTCCTTATTGTGCTTCTCTAACCACCATTGGTCCCTGATCCTCCGTTGCTGATGTATCCTAGTGCTTTCTTAAAATAGTAAACTCGGAGTAAGCTTCTATTCCTTTATGTCTTTATAAACTTAGGGAATGCAATTCTTGTTTTCTGAATTTCAATTAATTAGATGAACCTTCTTCCGGTTAATTATTGTTGTTTAATTCTCTCACAACTCTCTTTTCCTCAAAATAACCTCACCATTGCCAGCTGTAAGATTTTTATTCTCAGTGCTTTGGTATTATAAACTGATTGTTCTGCTTTTGTGAGATCCTATCATTACTGGCTATGATTTGTAAATTTAGTAGCACTATCGATTACATTCAATTTCATGTAAAGTTCACAATATATAGACCCATATGGAAGCCATAGTTTAGACCTCAAAGAATGAAATACATTTAAACACACCATAAAGGATCCTGAGTTGTAGTTACCTGCTTCATTCATTCAACACTAGCTGTGACATCCCAGTACATACATTATAATTGCATCTCATAAAATTAGACTATTTAATATTTTACATGTTAAATTATAAGAAATTGATTAGTTAAGTTAATAATTATTTGGTGATACGAAATACAATATTTTATTATCTAGGCACCAATCCATAGAAGAATAGAATTTTAAGAAATAAGTAGAGAATAGTTATATTATAGATACAAAGTGGTTTATTGGATAAGATATTTGTATTGTTTAATATCAGTATTGTTATTAGTATTATTGTTTTAGTATTAAGAAAGAATATAAAGGTATATTTAGTGTATATATAATGTATGTATATAAAAATGTATTAGATAGACAAGAAATATTTTAATAAGTAATTACAATTATTACTATTATTATTATTATTGTAATAGTAGTGTATTAGTGAGGGTATATTTGGTATATATTATTAAGGATATATATATAAGGAAGTAGGTAAGATGAGGATCAAAAAATCTGATCTCTACAACCTCTAGAAAGATCGTATTTGTTCCATAGAAGAGACAGAAGCATAAGGAAGAAAGAAAATAGATAGGGAGAAGGAGAAAATCAGGTATGTCTATGGTTTAGTAATATGATTTTTGAGATATTAGAGATAGAATTTGAGGTTATGACAAAAGATGAATTGATTCTCTACATCTCTAGGTTACTTCTATAAAATTTGGGGATTTTTAGATGAGTAGATCAATAGATATGATTTTTATAAGATGGAGTGTCTAGAATTGGATGATTAAAGAGATGAGATGAGTTTTGAAATTAATCTGGGACTGTTATACTTCTTAGAAAATTCTGAGTTTTTGATATATTATTTCCTTATGTGTATAGTTTAAGTAGGAAAAAGAATCAGAACAATTGATGTTGTTTATAGAAAGTTATGATCTTTTTACTAATATGTTGTCCAAGTAGAACGAGTTGAAATAGGGCGTTGAAGGAAAATTCACTATAAATTGTATAAGGCTTTGAAAATTTTGAGGTTTTAGTATGTCATGGAATTGTGTATTAGAAATTGAACAAAAGAAGAATCAGCGTATTTGAGTAAGTGAGTTGAAAGTTATGAATTTTAAAGTGAAGTGAGATCATAAGAACACTAGTTCTAAGTGCAGGCAAAACAGGACAGGTTTAGAGTTTAAAATACAGAATTCGTAACAAATGGAAAAGTAATCAAAAAATTATAAAATTTTGATATGTTATGAAGTTATGTGGTAAGAGTAAAATGAAACTGGAATTAGGTTATTTGGTTGAATGAAACGATACATATCAATTGCTAAAGTCAGTAAGGTCATATAGATAGAAATTCTAGTTTATGTTAATCTTTATATATACACAAAAAGGAAATAAGATGTATATGTATGTTTATATTTGACATGAATTTATGTTATAGGAGCTTAAAATCGTGAAGGGATTCCAGAGGAATGTCCAAGTTGTTTTTGAGAGAATTAGCTCGGATAATCTGTGAGTATAAACATGATATGAATATATAGGTGAATTGTGTTGGTGTGTTAGTTGTATGAATATGTGAATATGATATGAATTGTTTTGATATGAAATTGTGTGAGAAATATGTTGATATGTGTCATTTGAATATGATAATGGATTGAATTCTTAAGTGAAGTGTATTAGTGCATATATGAATTATTGGTGGAGTATAATTAAGTATTCCATTTTATATGCTGGATTTATATGATATATGTATGTGGAATATATGTTCATTTGAATTAATATATGCTAATTGTAAGTTCAATGATTCGTATAACAGACATTCGCACTTGAATATATGAAAAGTAAAAGAGACGTTATGACATAGCCGATCAAACATTGCAATACATGTTCTGTTCAACTAGACCTCTATGGTCAACCAATTGCAATATCTGACAAATGGACCGAAAGGTCAACCACTTGTTTATTTGGACTGAAAGGTCAACCAATTGTTACATAGCTGGCTAGCAAATCAATTTACAATTGTTACAAATGTTACATGTATCCCGGGGTAATAGTTTAGCTGGAAATATCACAATAATTAAATAACCAGTTCATTCATTATCATATAAGTGTGACTGTATATTGAATTTGTTCATGTATATATGTGATTTGCTATATTGAATTTGTAATGTGTGTATATATGTGATTTGCTAAATTCATAGATTGTTTATATTCACTGAGTTGCGCGTCCTATAAAGCACTAAATTTTTTAGAGCTAATAAAGTTTGTACTAGAAGCTCATTACCGGTAGATATCATGGACAGAAGATTGGTTGGCTGTGTTCCATCTCACTCCCTCTCCACACAAAACAAGCATATAGGATAGAAGGTGGTCGGGTTTTATTTTGCTTTGTATAAGATTGTTTTGTAAAAAGATATAATGTTACAAGTGATTATATATATAAAGAAGTTTAAGTACAAAAAAAATTTATATGTTATGATTACGATTTTGGTGATTTAGTATAAGGTATAGGCTATTTCAGTTGGTATCAGAGCGGGGATATGATCATAGGGGCATTATCTGCATACACATATAGAAGTTCATACATGTTAGGATTGTAGATTTTATCACCTTTACATAGGACTAATGAAAATGTTAATCCGAGGAGAGAGGAACCAGCCAAAACGCCACCTGTAGGATCACTTGTGCATTTATGTGAATTAAAAGTACGTCAAGAGGCTCTGTGGTACAAGAGCCTCCATCATTTACTCAAAGGGAAAGGATGTTTGAGAAATAGAAGAAGTATTATACAGTAGAATTGAAAGGAATTCTTTCAAGTGAATTGATTGTTATAAATCAAATGTACAAAATTGTTCAATTTAATTGATAAAACAGTACTAGTTGCTGATCTGATTAGATAAAATATAAGAAACTTTTTGTGTGATATTAGTTTGAATTGGTTGATGAAGCAACGTGCAGTACCGATTGTTTCACCAAAGAAGTTGATTTAGAATCGTCAAATTCGTCACGAGTTATTTTTTTAAGGTGAACGTAAGGTAGTGCCTACTTGTTTGATTCTAGTAATGAGGGTTTTATCAGAACCAATGTGTCTACTTTGAGTTAGGATTTATGAGAATAGGGATTAAAGTTTGGAATTAATATAAATTAAGCTCTAGTAATAGATTTTATAGTTAAGTAAGATATTTTTTTATTGAATCAAATATGGTTATGGAAAAGGGTACTAGTGAAAGTCATAGAAGGAGAAAAGAGATATAAGAAAGCAAGTGAAAGGGATAGAGGCTTGTGTACAGTCAATTTTATTTCATTGTTTGCTGGAAATTTTCAGATTTGAGCACTTCTTGTTATTTTTGTGTTTTCTCGAGTTTTACAAGTTCAATTTGAGTAATTCTTGTTTATAAAATTTCGTAAGACATATGAATATTTTACAACTACAAAATTTTGTCGAATTCCTTTGTTTATGGGTTCAAAAGTTTGATTTAAGTTAATGAACAAACTTTGTTTATGTGGACTTCCAGATTTGAACACTTTTAGCAGTTGTGAGTTATCTTTTAATTTATGGATTGGATTTGAGAAATTCCAAATCCTGTGATTTTTAAAGACATTGATGAAATTGAGTAAGAGAAGGTCTTGTCAAATTATATCGTTTAGTCATTTAAAAATTTGGTTAAAGTTGAGTAATATATTCTGTTTTGCTGAAATTATCTAGATTCACCGTTGTTTATTGTTTATGGGTTTCCTCTTGATCTATAAGCTCTTTCTGGAAAATTTTTAATTGAGTGGATTTATACGACACATATAAAGCTATGTTTAGAATAAAGTATTTCCAAATTTGTACATTTACTAATTCAAAGTCAGTTGAAATAGGCTCATAAAATCAGTGTTCTGAAAATTTCAGATTGAGTACTACTAAATTATTTTTGTATAACTTGAGTTATAAAAATTAAAATTGTACTATTATTCCATCGTTAGAAAGCTAAGATATATCTAATTATGAATAAAAGATTGTTTTGTCAAAATCCTATGTTTCTATTTCTAAATTGTAGTTGAAATGAGATGGCGAATCTGATTTCTGAAAATGAAGTTATTGAGCTTCATGTGGTTATGTTGTTTTACCTTGATGTGAAATACTTGAAAATCTAGTACTTAAGTTATTTGTATACGTGATGAACATGGAAACTTGTTGATGATATAAGTGGTAATTCTAATAAATTTTTGCTAAAAATGTGAACTTATTATTTATTTGAAATTGAAATATTTATATTGCCTATAGTAACTGAGTAGTGCATTACTACACAAACAATTGAAGCTTTGACTTCGGGCTTGGTCATTATTGTGAGATCGAGACGATTGATATTGTTGTTGGTATTGAAGCTTTGGCTTGATTATAGGCAGTTGAATTGAGTCACTGTGAAAAACAAATATTCTTTACTTCGTATTGGTAATTTATTTGATCAATTACAAGAAGCTAGGGTATTTTATATGATTAATTTGAGAGATAAGATATATGGAAAATATGATATTAAACTCTACAAAACCTTTAGAAGTTCCAGAAAACGTATTTGAGGAACAAGAATAGCAAAAGAAGAGATAGGGAAGTAAAGGGAATCAGGTGAGTAGCTGAAATTGTTATACAATTTTCTTGATATCAGAGATAGAATTATGGTTCAAAATATTAAAGAGAAAATAAGAGAAATAGATAGAGAGAAGGAAAGACATAAGAATAAGGTATTTCAGTAATTTGTGATGTGATTTTTGTTATGTTACAAATAGAATTAGAAGTTGTCATATGAAGATGAATTGTTCCTCTCTAAGATATGATTTTGTCTACAAAATTGGGGAATTCTTAGATGAGTTTATAGGGAGTATGGCTTTTGGTGGTGAAAGTGTTCAAAATAACATGATCAATGAGTTAGGCTAAAGTTTAAAATTTATCTGAGAATATTTTACTACATAGAATGCTCTAAAATATTGATATATTGTTCAAGAGTATGTATTCTATACATAGCAAAGAAAATCAGGTCATTTGAGGTTGTATAGAAAAAAGGTTGTAGTCATTTTACTGGGTGTTGTACATGTCAAACGGGGATAGATTCAAGGAGTGGAAGAAAAATTCAGCATAAATTGTATCTTAATCAGATGGTTACAAAATTTAAATATGTTATAGTCATGTGTGTGGTGAAGAAAATGAGACAAGGACCATATCATTTGATTTAGTATTGTAAGAGATATGAATTTTGAAGTCAGTTAGGTAATGAAGAATATGAATCTAGATTAAAGTATAGTTTTGAAAGAATTGAAAAATTCACGATGAGATTAAGTATAGCTATGTTATCACCTTGAAAAGGCATCTTAAGATTCATAAAGAAGGGAAAGTTAAGTACATAGTATACAAGACCTAATGAAATTCTTGAGAAGGTTAGTCCATTTGCTTATAGATCGACATTACCACAAGAATTAGCTTAAATTCACAATGTTTTTCATATTAGCTTGTTAAGGAAGTATCCAAAAGACCCTACACATGTATTGGAGGATTAAGAATTAGATATTGCACATAATTTGAGTTATGTAGAGGAACCAGTGGAGATTATAGGGATATAAAGACCAAACAACTATGAAACAAAAGAAATATCATTCGTCAAAGTAGATTGGAGATGTCATTTAGTGGAAGAAGCTACTTAAGAAACAGAAGAACGAATGAGAATGGGCTACCCTTATTTATTTTTTGGATATAGGTATTTAAATTTTGAGGACAAAATTCTTTAAGAGGGGGAGAATTGTGACATCCCAGTACATACATTATAATTGCATTTGTTAACATCCATTGCATCTCAAGAAATTAGACTATTTAATATTTTATATGTTAAATTATAAAAAATTGATTAGTTAAGTTAATAATTATTTGGTGATATGAAATACGATATTTTATTGTCTAGGCACCAATCCATAGAAGAATAGAATTTTAAGAAATAAGTAGAGTACTGTTATATTATAGATATAAAGTGGTTTATTGGATAAGATATTTGTATTGTTTAATATTAGTATTGTTATTAGTATTATTGTTTTAGTATTAAGAAAGAATATAAAGGTATAGTTAGTGTATATATAATGTATATATATAAAAATGTATTAGATAGATAAGAAATATTTTAATAAGTAATTATAATTATTACTATTATTATTATTATTATTGTAATAGTAGTTTATTAGTGAGGGTATATTTGGTATATATATATATATATATATATATATATCTGATCTCTACAACCTCTAGAAAGATCATAATTATTCCATAGAAGAGAAGGAAGCATAAGGAAGAAAGAAAATAGATAGGGAGAAGGAGAAAATCAGGTATGTCTATGGTTTAGTAATATAATTTTCGAGATATTAGAGATAGAATTTGAGGTTATGGCTAAACAATGAATTGATTCTATGTATCTCTAGGTTACTTCTGTAAAATTTGGGGATTTTTAGATGAGTAGATCAATAGCTATGATTTTTATAAGATGAAGTGTCTAGAATTGGATGATCAAAGAGATGAGGTGAGTTTTGAAATTAATCTGGCATTGTTATACTGCTTAGAAATTTTTGAGTTTTTGATTTGTTATTTCCTTATGTGTATAGTTTAAGTAGGAAAAAGAATCAGATCGATTGATGTTATTTATAGAAAGTTATGGTCTTTTTACAGAGATGTTGTCCAGGTAGAACGGGTTGAAACATGGTGTTGAAGGAAAATTCACTATAAATTGTATAAGGCTTTGAAAATTTTGAGGTTTTAATATGTCATGGAATTGTGTATTAGAAATTGAACAAAATAAGAATCAGCATATTTGAGTAAGTGAGTTGAAAGTTATGAATTTTGAAGTGAAGTGAGGTCATAAGAACACTAGTTCTAAGTGCAGGAAAAACAATACAAATTTAGAGTTTAAAATACAAAATTCGTAACAAATGAAAAAGTAATTAGAAAATTATGAAATTTTGATATGTTATGAAGTTATGTATTAAGAGTAAAATGAAATTGGAATCAGGTTATTTGGTTGAATGAATCGATATATATCAATTGTTAAAGTCAGTAAGGTCATATAAATGGAAATTCTAGTTTATGTTAATCTTTATATATACACAAAAAGGAAATAAGATGTATATGTATGTTTATATTTGACATGAATTTATGTTATAGGAGCTCAAAATCGTGAAGGGATTCCAGAGGAATGTCCAAGTTGTTTTCGAGAGAATTAGCTCGGATAATCTGTGAGTATAAACATGAAATGAATATATGGGTGAAATGTGTTGATGTGTTAGTTGTATGAATATGTGAATGTGATATGAATTGTTTTGATATGAAATTGTGTGAGAAATATGTTGATATGTGTCATTTGAATATGATAATGGATTGAATTCTTAAGTGAAGTGAATTGGTGCATATATGAATTATTGGTGGAGTATAATTGAGTATTGCATTTGATATGCTGGATTTATATGATATATGTATGTGGAATATATGTTCATTTGTATTAGTATATGCTAATTGTAAGTTTAATGATTCGTATAACAGACATTTGCACTTGAATATATGAAAAGCAAAAGAGACATTGTGACATAGCCAATCAAATATTGAAATACATGTTCTGTTCAACTAGACCTACATGGTCAACCAATTACAATATCTGACAAATGGACCGAAAGGTCAACCAATTATTTATCTAGACCGAAAGGTCAACCAATTGTTACATAGCTGGCCAGCAAATCAATTTACAATTGTTACAGATGTTACATGTATCCCGGGGCAATAGTTTAGCTAGAAATGTCACAACAATTAAATAACCGGTTCATTCATTATTGTATAAGTGTGGCTGTATATTGAATTTGTTCATGTATATATGTGATTTGCTATATTGAATTTGTAATGTGTGTATATATGTGATTTACTAAATTCATAGATTATTTATATTCATTGAGTTGTGCCTCATATAAAGCGCTAAATTTTTCAGAGCTGATAACGTTTGTACTAGAAGCTCATTACCTGTAGATATCATGGATGGAAGATTGGTTGGCTGTGTTCCATCTCACTCCCTCTCCTCACAAAACAAGCATATAGAATAGAAGGTGGTTGGGTTTTATTTTGCTTTATATAAGATTATTTTGTAAAAAGATATAATGTTACAAGTGATTATATATATAAAGAAGTATAAGTACAAAAAAAATTTATATGTTGCGATTACGATTTTGGTGATTTAGTATGAGGTATAGGTTGTTTTACTAGTGTACTTTCTAAGAACTTAATCTTCACTTTCAGATTAGTATGTGTATTGATAGCTTTTGTTGCAGGTAGTTGAAATAAGTCGAGTTTTGAGACATGGTTGGTTCCACTTACGTATTTTCTTGTCCTTGTGGATATGCCCTACTTTGAGTTCATTGATACAATTCATTTCTTAGTTTTTTGGTTATGCTGATTGGGTTTTCTCAACGAATTAGGGAAGTTGATATCAACTGTGTAATGCTTTGACTATATAGGTTTCCATTTTGAATGTGATTTTTCTTTACTTATTATATAATTATTGTGAAATATTTTATGGTTATATCATACATGCTTAGTTTTGAGTGCCAAGATGTAATAGGCCTATGAAGATGTTCAGTCATTCTATTATGCAATGTGTTTGTCTATTTCGTGTAGTTGAATTGTAATTAACCTTGTAGTTATATTTTGCATCTATTTATCTTCTTGAGCACGCCTATTTTATGTAGCTTGACAATAACCTGACTGGTTGTCATCAAATACTTCAACATAGTTTTATTCTTAATTTGATAATAAGACTGTCAAATGCAGAGCAAGATTAGAATAAATTGGTACCATATTAATATAATAAAAATGTCAATTTTTTTTTATCATAGTTGGGAATTATCTTTAAATCTTTAAGTTTTTTTATGAGAGTAAGTTTTTGTTTTGAATAATTAAGAATTGTAGTTTAATTTAATTGATGCTTTTAAAACTGAGAAACTTCAAATCTTGGTTATCTAATTCGTGTTCATTTGTCTTCAAATATATGTCTCTATGTCTCTAACAAAATAAGATCGCAAAACATATTGCTTCACTTTTGCTTTCTTTACCTTTTTTCCAAAGTATAGTGACTCTGCTTGTTGGTAATTGGATGAGTTTTTAATTTCCTTAAGTGATGCACGATTCATGCGGTGATTCATATTGTATTATCTTTTTTTTTTTTGCCTTAGTCGCTGATGAGGTAATGCAAGAAGCTTACATCCATGGAATGTCAATGATCTATGACTTGCTGATGAGGTAATATGTGATGTGTTATGACTTGTGATCATACTTGTTAAAGGCAAGCCCGAGGCGCAGGCGCCCCTCACACAGGGGGCAGGATCCTGCGCCTCGCCATACCTAAGGCGAGGTAACATACCAATTTAATATGGTTAGTTTGACCAATTATTTCAGTTTTTAATCACTTTAATGGTCAATCTAATTTCTATTTGAAAAATTACAAAAAAGTAAAGAGTGAAACATAACAATAATTTATAATTTTCTCCATATACTAGTCGTCAAGGAAATACATAGAATTTGACATCAAATTTTGATATATAAATTTTAACAACCTTATTAGTAGATCATAAAACTTTTGGCACAAAAATTGACGAGCATTGGTGAATGGTGATGGTGGACTTTAGGTTAATAACAATATGTATGAATTTAATGAGTTGCAGAATTATAAGAAATTAAGAGTTGTAGGCATATTAGGATTACTGATACAGTACCGATAATTAAGAGTATTCAATATTCAGGTTACATTATACATATTTTAAGAGTCTTTTTATTTAATTGATCAGTTCGGTTATATCGGTTTCTTTTCCATTGAAATCAAACCGATTGTATTTACCGAATATATAAAATGAAGAACCGAAACCGAACTGTTTAAACCAAAAAACGGAATTAAAAAATCGAAATTCATCGGTTCGGTCAGTTATTTCGGTTAGGTTCAGTTTTTTTAACACCCCTACGCCTTAGTGCGCCTCAGGTACACTTTTATTTTTCAAGGTTTTAGCTTACTTTAATATGCATTGTCCATCTATTTTTAAGAGTTTTAACAATAATTTAAGGCTATATATTCCTAATTCAATTTCTATTAAGGCAGATTAACTCAAGGCTAGATATTCTTAATGTAATATGTAAATTTTACATACATTTCAAATTATATGCCTATTATTTTTATACACAATTCTATGATTCTTGGCCATTGTGTCTTATTATTGTTATTTTTGTTTGCTCAAATAACTTACGGTGATCCCACAGTGAGGATGTTCCATCTCAAGCCATCTATATACAATTGGAAAGTCAAACTATCCATAATACGTAAGTTTCCTCTTGTTGATGTTTAGCAAAATGTTCTGTGTTCATGTGGTTTGTGGCGGTGTTTCAAAATATATGATACTCATATTTATAAACATTTGATGATCAGGGGCTTTGTCCCAAAGAAGATCAAATTTTTAGGGAAATCAATTCCCTTTCACATGTGTATAAATTTGATTGAATTTGGGATCAAATTTATAGGGAAATCAATTTCCTAATGCTGGATGGGAGTGCAGGAGATCCTCTTAGTTCTTGTTTGAATATGCTTCAACAAGCAAGAGAGTTCAATGAAGTAACATCTCTGTCTTATGCTTGTTTATAGATATTAGATACTAGCTTTCTTTAATTTTTGTGTGTTAAACCATTTTAGGTATAGTTGCGATAGTTTTAGTTCATATTTAGCTTCCCTTAAGTTTTTTTGTTCATAATTAGCTTGTGGTCATAAGTTAAATTTTGTTCATACTAAGCTTGTATTTATACTTAACTTGTGACCTTAAGTTCAAACCTTGAGGCATTTATGTTGTGTTTATCTGAATTCTCATGATTGAAAAGTCCATATGTGTATTGCAATTATTGGCCTTAAGTTAAATCATTGAGTCATTTATGTATTTGGTGATGTAATTTTATAGGTTGGTTGTAGCTAATTTGACAAATATTGAAAAAAAAAAGTCGAATTGTTATGGTCTCGCGAGCTTATCTCAGTTCTTAACCGAGACCAAAGGCCCTATTATAACCAAGACCGAAGGAACTTGATCAAAATGGAGGAGATAAATGCTAAACTTTGAACACTATAATAAAAAAAGAGGTAATATTTCTTTATTTCAGTTATGATTTCGTCATTGATAATTCCTTTCGATGCTTGGAAATACATATTTATTGGTTGTTTAGAATTACATGTTTCCTCAAGCTATTTAGAATTACATATATGTCATATTGGATGCTTAATTGTTCATAGGCAATGTAAATGCAGTCCATATTTCCTAGAAATTTGATCTTCTTTGGGCCAAAGCCCCTGATCATCACATGTTTATAAATATGAGTATCATATAATTTGAAACACTGCCACAAACCACATGAACACAGAACATTTTGTTAAACATCGGCAAGAGGAAACTTACGTATTATAGATAATTTGACTTTCCAATTGTATATAGATGGCTTGAGATGGAACATCCTCACTGTGGGATCACCGTAAGTTATCTGAGCAAATAAAAATAACAATAATAAGACACAATGACCGAGAAGCATAGAATTGTATATAAAAATAATAGGCATATAATTTGAAATGTATGTAAAATTTACATATTGCATTAAGAATATCCAGCCTTGAGTTAATCTAGCCTTAATAGAAATTGAATTAGGAATGTATAGCCTTAAATTATTGTTAAAACTCTTAAAAATAGATGGACAATGCATATTAAAGTAAGTTAGAACCTTGAAAAATAAAAGTATAACTGAGGCGCACTAAGGTGTAGGGGTGTTAAAAAAACTAAACCTAACCGAAATAACTGACCGAACCGATGAATTTCGATTTTTCAATTCAGTTTTTTTGGTTTAAACAGTTCGGTTTCAGTTCTTCATTTTATATATTCGGTAAATACATTCGGTTTGATTTCAATGGAAAAGAAACCGATATAACCGAACCGACCAATTAAATAAAAAGACTCTTAAAATATGTATAATGTAACCTGAATATTGTTAATATTCAGTTTAGTTGAATACTTTTAATTATCGGTACTATATCAGTAATCCTAATGTGCCTACAACTCTTAATTTCTTATAATTCTACAACTCATTAAATTCATACATTTTATAATTAACCTACAACTCTTTACTTTTTTTGTAACTTTTCAAATAGAAATTAGATTGACCATTAAAGTGAGTAAAAACTGAAATAACCGGTCGAACCAACCGAATAAAATTGGTATGTTACCTCGCTTGAGGTATGGTGAGGCGCAGGATCCTGCACCCTGTGTGAGGGGCGCCTGCGCATCGGGCGCGCCTTTAACAACTATGATCACAAGTCACAATACAACACATATTACCTCATCAGCAACTCATAGATAATTGACATTCCATGGATGTAAGCTTCTGGCATTACCTCATCAGCGAATAAGGCAAAAAAATGAAAAGATAATACAATATGAATCACCGCATGAATCTTGCATCACTTAAGGAAATTGAAAACTCATCCTATTACCAACATGCAGAGTCACTATACTTTGGAAAAAGGTAAAGAAAGCAAAAGTGAAGCAATATGTTTTGCGGTCTTATTTTGTTAGACACATAGAGATATATATTTGAAGACAAATGAACACGAATTAGATAACCAAGATTTGAAGTTTCTCAGTTTCAAAAGCATCAATCAAATTAACCAGAATGTTTATACAAAGTTTTGCCCATTACCTATGTAAAATCTATTCTTGTTAATAGGCAACAGTATTCAGAGGGTTGTTTATGTAAAATGCACTCTTGTTTATTGTAAATTTCTTCTTTATTAATGTTTCTTTTTCATATTTGTCAACTTTTATTATAAATTTGAGTTTCCTTCAATTCAAAGTTGTTACAAATATTTAATGTAACAAGTTAATATTGTAACTGATGTAATTGTTGTCATCACATATTATGTGACAATAAAAATTGCCACCAATAGTACTGGTGACGACTAATAAAAGTTGTCATCACATATTAGCAAAATTTATTGTATAATCTGTGACAATTCGCTCTATTTGTGACAATCAATTTTATGTTACAAGAAAATTATTGTCACAAAAATTGAACTTTTTGTGACAACATATTTGAAAATATTATCTGTTACGGAGTTATTAGCAACAATAACCTTGTGATAATTATTCTTATCACATATAGACTTGTGTGACAATTTTAAAACTTTTTCGTGACATTAGTTATTATCACAAATATTTGTAGTTGTCATCTGAATTTTAGTATAATTTATAGCATAATACGTGACAATAATATTATTTGTGACAAGTATTTTATTTTTCAGTTTCAACAAAAGTTGTAATTAATAAAAATAATGTGACAAGTAAATTGTTAGTCACAAAAAATGTAATATATGTGACAAATCAGTTGTGACAGGTAAATTGTTAGTCACGAAGACATGTAATATCTGTGACAACTCAGTTGTCACAATTAAATTTTTTGCCTGATGACTTTTTTATGTTGTCATGTACTTTTAGTTCATCTTGATGTATTATTTGTGACAAGAAGCCTATTTGTGATGATAATGTTTTCTTTTTTATTACAACTAAAGTTCTCACAAGAAATTGTTGTCAAAAAAATTTGAAATATTTGTGACAACATTTTGATGCAAAAATGGCAAATATTATCTGTTACGGAGTTATTAACGACAACCCTGTGACAACTTTTTATTGTCACAAAATATTATATGTGACAACTTCTTGCCTTCTGTGACAATATATGTTGTCACAAAAAGCTTAATTTCTTGTAGTGATAATGTACAAATTAACTGATGTAAATTCATTTTATTTGTATTTGAAAGTGGTATGCAACATATATATATATATATATATATATATATATATATATATATATATATATATATATATATATATATAAAGAGGATTTCTTCTTAATTCTCGTTATGAAAGAAGTTGGTCACATACTAAAAGCCAATAAAAAATAATGATTGTAAACTCAAATTATAAGAAGAGAAAACACAATTTAGTAGTATTTGTTTTGACTAGGTAATAATATAAATCAAACATACATTACATCGTAAAAGATGAAGGAAAATGATTCCATTCGCTGTGTCGACGAATCCTGCTCTAACCAGTACATATGAAGATTCACAAACTTGCTAATATGAATAAAACGAATTGCCTTGCAGGTGTACCCAATTCAAATTTCAACATTCGGCAACTAGTAGACAAGAGAAACTGAAAAATAATAGACTGAAAAAAAGAGAATGCTTACTCCGGTTCTAAATAAGTGTCCATTTAGAGTTTTTGTATTGTTTCAAATAAGTATCTATTCAGAGGGTGTTTGGTTGAGGTTTCATGAAATTGTAGGGAAATCAAAATATTTGATTCCGTTAATTACTGTTTGTTTGGACAATGGGATCAAATTCATTACACATTTTGGATAATGAAATTACCCATTTCAATGGCTTTCCATTACGTCACTCCACGTATTAGTGTTCCATTTCTTTGTCTTTCTTCAATATTATTATCTTATTATTAAATTATTAATATAATTAATTTTAATAATTATTATAGTACTTCTAATATTTTAATTAAATATTGTATATATATTTACTAATTGTCATAATAATATATTAAGTAATATTAAATATTAATATTATAATAATATATATTATTAATATTAATATTATTTTCATAATTATTATAAATATTATATTATACTAATATTAATAATAAGTAATAAATTATAGTTTTATATATTATAATTAATTAATTAAGATTATATATAATTAATGTTATTATACTATAATTAAATAAATGATTTATTTAATCTAAATAATAATAAATGAAATCATGAGCAGTGTCATCCCTTTTTTTAAGCGTACCAAATGTATAAGTTAATCAAAGGGAACATTCTTTTCATTATTATTCCCTTTGTTGATTTCCTTTCCTTTCCTGATGTGAACAAAACACCCCTTTTATTTATCAATGCAATTTTTACCATTGAGTCTCTAAATTACTTTTGCATTAATTAAGAAAGAGATTAAGTATTGATGAAACTATGAGTTATTAATTATGAAAAAAAAGAAATTTATGAATAATTAATTAATCATTTTAATGGCGTAATGTATCTCTAAGTACATCAGCTTGATCTAGAAAACTTGTAGCCCCTGATAAGTGTAATTTATACCAAGTAAACACTAGTCAATTAGTCTTGAAATCACCATATTTGTGGTTGAAATGTATGGTTCATTGGTGCTTTTGATGAAATTTCAGGTGACTACTACATGTAGTAATGATCACTACCAAGAAACTAGAAACTGGTTAGAGTGAGTAGAAAATTGGGCAGAGTGATCACAGTTTCGGCCTAACTAAGGGAGAAGAGCCTTAAACTGAATTAATATGATATTTTGGGAAGTGAAGTTGGCCAAAATACCCCCTAGAGTGATGAAAAAAATTCTTTTGGCTTGTCAAGGACGTCACTTTTGGATGAAAAATTGATTAATATTACTTTATGGCAAGTGGGAGAAACTCATTGGAGAAAGATCCAACTTCTAAAAGAATTCAATTGAGCTGGTGATAAGCCACCAACTTGTGGGCGGTGGAATACAACTTAAAGAGGTGGAGTTTGTCCTTTTGTGATGAATTATTTGACAAGAGGTTAACCACTCTTACAAGCTTCTATTGTCTAGAAAGATTCCTTTTGTATGGCTGATAGTTATTTTAGAATATTTTAAAGTGCAAGTTGACACCCTAGAATGATCCACTTTGCACTATAAATATGGGACTTTCCTTCATTTGTAAGAGAGCTTTGGTTGGCCGTAGAGCGTCCATTGCCTCACCTTCTCTCTACTTTTCTTTATTATTTCTTTATTTTATTTTAATATAATTTTTATCTTTCATGTTCTATTTTATGTTCATGGCTAATTAAGCCGTAGTGAGCACAATAGCAAGGCAGATTTTATGGTTTGATTTTTCTACCTCTTTTATTTTAGCATTATTCTATGTGGATTATTTTTGTGTTGAACTTAATTCTCATAAGTGAGGCCTAACTTATGTTGAGTGTAACAAGAGGAACTGAAAGGTGAATTGTAACAGGACTAAACACAAAATACATGTCTAAGAGGAACTGAAAAGTGAATTAGATATGCTAGGAAGTTTCTATTTAAAGAATGCTTGCATGATTCATAATGCTTAAGGTTTTACTTGCACAGAGAAATCACACAAGTGAACTTTAAAGAACTAGACAAAGGGAAACTACGGCTAGAACATAAGACGTGCAAGAAACCTAGATCCTTAGGTGCTAACATGCTAAAATAAAGAGGGGTAATCATTCATATGTTTGCGTGCTTGCTGGTAATGCTCACATACTTATAAATTTGTTAGTAGTGACCATTCTAGGCAATCATTTTATGTTCACGACAACCATTTACTTTTCAGTACTTTCTTTATTAAATTCTCTTCTTTAATATTTTGAACCTTTGAACTACTGATTTATGACTTGATTTAATTGCTTTCCTTGGTCCCCGTGGGATATGACCTTGTGCTTGCCATTTACTACTGATCACAACCTAGTGCACTTGATAGAGCGCTCACTTTGGGCAGGCAACAAGTTTTTGGCACCGTTGTCAGAGAGCAACGCGTAAGTTTTTAAAATTTTGAGTAAATTACTAGTTTGTAACCATGTTTGTTTAGCTTGTGTAGTTTTCTTGCAAAACAGAGAAGGCTGGAAGTTTTTTTCAGCAAGCTTTAGGAGCAAGCAATAAACAAGCAGAGCAAGCAAGGAGAGCAACCATGGCTGACAAGACATGCCTGCCTCTTCAAAAACTCAGGGAGTTTTCTAAACCTTCTTCATTGGGACACATTGTGAGCGGACGACCTTTTTCCCGGAAAGGACCGCATGAGATGCGTAGTATAAGGGGAAATAACGAGTGCTGTGAAGCGGGCAGGGGGATTGATCCTCATTTTTGCGTGATGTAAAGATGGATTGATAAAATTGATGTTGACGTTGAATTTAAGTCCAATTTGCATGTTTAAGGGTTACGAGGCTTGAAATCCCATATTTTAAAATAGAGTCGCTACCAGGTTAAGCTCTACCGGGAATTTGGGTACGATATTCCAACCGGGTGGTTAGACCATACCATAAAATAGAGATTCCAAGTTCGGATGATGTTATCTATTTTTAATTAGGCCAAGTTAAAAGATTTCATTCTTTCTTAATCGATTTTAATCCACTCAATTTATTTTGTTTTCGGTTTATATGTTGTTATCGTATTTATCAAGCATCCAAAGCAGTAAATAAATAAATTATTACAGTCATCCCAAATAAAATGTGGAAAATAAAATAATAATTACATGGCTTTCCAAATCTTATACATTTTTTCTATACGATAAGTAAAATACCCGAAGGCCTAGCATTCATCTAACCTAATCTACCTGCACAAAACGGTTAGCACAAATACGATACGTTGTACGAGGTATATCACGTAACATGCATAGTTAGTAAACAAAATAAGACCCGAGTTAGCGTGAACATGGCATAATTTATTTACAATTTATAGATCTCGGTTGGATGGCTAAAAATGAGATTTAAATGGCATTTACAGGATAATTTCGTTAAATCCATATTTTAGACTCGATTGTTATTTTAACCAGATTATTAGTGAAAATGCCACATGGTATGGGGTAGGGTCTGTTTTTGGAAGGTTCTGGACATTCATCATTGCACTTTACATCCTAGCTTCGGGAATTAAACTAGGTCAAAAAATAAACGAAAATGAAACTGCTGTCCAGAAGGCCATGCCACCGCCGGTATAACTGAGGCCGCCGGCGTCATGGATGATACCGCTGGCAATCTCAGCTATACAAGCAGGCTATATGACTTTTTGGATACCATAAAGAAAAGGCCCTACAAGAAATTGGGGCCACTAGGGGCAAATGAGGCCACTGGCAGTATCAACGATGCCGCTGGCGGCATGGTTGATACTGCCGGCTGCTTTAAATGCCTCAAGCGGCTTCAGTTTCTTGCAGCAGCTGTTTTCGGCCGAAAAGTGACAAAAAAAACCAAAACTAAGCACAAACAGGAACTAAAACACAATAAATAAGTAAAATGGAAGCCAAAGAGCTATGAGACTCAGAATTTTTACCTCGGGGCCATGAATCCACCTCTTCGTTATCCGTATGACACCTCCGGGGAGCTCAAATGATGATTTTGGGAAGTAAGGGGTGATTTAGTCTTTAAATCCTAATTTTAGTGATCTCTAAACTTAAAATGCATCTAAATATCAGAGAGTTTAGTAGAGAAAAACCAAGAAAAGATGAATTGAATCCTCTTTTCTTACCTTTTCTAAATTTTATCCCTCTAAAGCTAGCTAAAATGCTCAAAATCTACTTGAAATTTTGAGTTAGGGGAGAATGGAACCCTTGAAATGGCTGGAAAATGTTGCTTATATAGGCTAAGATCTATTAGAAATTGCCTTAGATCAATTATTCAACGGATATTGAGTAAAAAGGCACACAGCTGTCTGCAGTTGAAGGCCATGCCGCCACCGACATGAATGTTACTGTAGGCTGTATCAGCAAGGCCTCTGGCTGCCTTGCTCTCCTGACAGGTCTAAAAAGCTAGCACGAATCATGCCTGAAATCGGGAAAAGGGAGAGGAAATCCGGTAAAAGGTGATTTTGATGGAAAAACTGATATATTAGGGTTTATTTTTGACTTTTTATGGGTATTTTGGACTAGATTATTTTTTGGGTGTAAATCATCGGTTTGAGTTACCACCAGACACGTTATTGGACACGCTTAACTAAATTTTTTCGAAAACAAAATTCGTAGAGAATTTTATATCGGTAATAAAAATTCCAAAAAGAATTTTTATTATGAGGAACAAAATCGGGCATATGTCATCATCGTCTCGTGAGAGGGACTGTAAAATCCCATGTTCATAAGCTGCCCCTCGGGGGATTACTACTGCCACATGTCAGTATGATCCCATAAAAGAGCATGGGATATGAATTGTACCTAATGGGTGATGAGGTTTTGATTCGTCAGTGACTCTATTTGGTGACTGGTTTGCCCCTTGGCAGGGCTTGAGCTTCGTCGATTTGCCAAGTGAGGCTTGGGCTTTGAAGCAGATTTACCCCATGGTCAGGCTTTGACATTTGCTCTTTGGTTAGGCTCAAGTTTTAGGATTTGCAGAACAGGGTCGAGCTTTCAGGATTTGTCAAATGGGGCTTAGGATTTCAGGATTTGCCAAGTGAGGCTTGGGATTTCAGGATTTGCCAAGCAGGGCTTGGGCTTTCAGGATTTACCAAGCAGGGCTTAGGCTTTCAGGATTTATCGAGCGGGGCCCGGGCTTTCAGGATTTATTAAGTGGGGCTTGAGCTTTTAGGATTTGCCAAGTGGGGCTTGAGCATTCGGGATTTGCCAAGTGGGGCTTGGGCTTTCAGGATTTGATATTATGGAGCATCATTCCTATAACAAATGACAAGTAAATAGAGATTAGGCTGACCAGTCACCTAATCAATCTTGTGAAACAAAAAAAAATTTGCCCCTTTGATCAATAGTAAAAATATAAAAGTAAAAAGTATAAGGGTTTTAGAAGTCCTAGGATGTTAGGGGCTGGAGCTAGGATTCCATTGATTTTGATAAAAAAAGCAAGTAACAGCATTGATGTCGCTGGCGGCTTGGCTGATGCCGCTGGCGATCTGGAGCGATACCGCCTGCGATATGGGTGCCACGTGGCATCTTTGACTGGTCAAACAAATTCAAAATTCAAATTGGGTAAGTTGAGGCCGCGAGCGGCCTGACTGATATCGCTGGCGATGTGAATGATGCCGCCGGTGGTATAGACGGGTAGTTTCAGATAAAATAAAACTTTGCAAATTCCGCATGATTAAACTCTATTTTGCTAATTTCAGCATCTACAGAAGCCGGAACTCCTTTTCTTCTCTCCATTCTCCTTCAAACTCAAATCTCTCTCTTTTCTTGTGATTTTTAATAATAAAGAAGATCTTTGACTAAAAATTTAGCATCTCTAAGTCTGAAGACTTGCCCGTTTCTTCTATCGAAGGGCTGAAACTCTGCCCGATTCCTATGGGATATGGTTTTAAGGGGTCTGATATTGTCTTTGGGTATGGGATAATAGCCCTAATCGACAATCTCATTCTAGATAAGAAGAATCACTTCTCAAACATCCATGTAAATCTATAAAACTTAAACCTTTATGTTAAGTTTTGATTTCGGCCTTAGGCTTAAAATTTTACCATGATAGGGGTTATGAATACGAAATCGATTGCTTAGAAATTGATATTGGATGCTATAGGTTTGATTTTTACTATTTTTTATGCTTCTGGTTCGATTAATTGCAATTTTTTGGTGTTCGGTGTGATTTTGGGCAAAACTGAGTTCTGCCCGCAGAAACGATGCCGCCGGCGACATCACTATTATTGCCAGCTACTTCAGGCCTTCAAAAGAGGCTAGAAGTATGCCATATCACTGCTAGTTTAAGTGATATCCCTGGCAATATCATCCATACCACTGGCAGTATGGCTGATGTCGCCGGCGACATCACTGCCCCTAGCGGCGGCATCAATAGCTTTCCAAAAGCAAAATGACATAGCATCTGAAATGCTTAGCTGATCTATTCTTTTCTGATTTTATAGCCACATACCCACACCTACACTGGGGGTATGAGAACCATCGAAGAGTGGTGGAAACACATTGCTGATAAGGATGCGGAGCTCGCGGTTGCGATTGAAGATACGAGATTTGGGGATTTGGCCTCAACTACGCCCCTATTAATGGCCAAGCTTTCCTACACGTCTTTGACTACCCAGGTCGAGAAGTGGTCCGAGACCATTCACACCTTCCATTTCCAGATGGGGGAGGTTACTATTACCCCTTCTGATATGGTGGCGATGACCAGGCTACTATGGACCAAGGAAGTGATCCATTTTGATGTGTTCATAGAGAGGAACTAGCTTAAGGGGCCGGTGGTGAAGAGGGTGACTGAGCTTTTTGGGTTAAAGCCCAAGGCGAGGAGATTTTGCTATAGAGAGCTATACGAGTACTAGAAGGGGGTTGGAGTGGTCCCTGAGATTGATCAGGACTCTTGTGTCCGCTCCCTTGTCATCTCTTTATTGATATTGCTATTCTTCCCGATCTCGGGCAGCAAGGTCAATTATGGGCTGATTTAAGCAGTTGAGGATATCAAGGCCATCAAGGGGAAGAATTGGCCTAGGGCCATCCTGGCACAGATGTATTACGGGCTGGATGTGGGAGCCCGAAAGAAGGAGAAGGTCCTTCGATTGAGTCACTTTCTACTACAGGTATGCCCTTTTGAATAACACTTTATTATCATGGTTAGCTGCCTTTCTATTTTTTTTAGTGTGTTGATCTTTTAGACTGATTGGTTGTCAATTGTACAGGTGTGGGGTTTTTAGCACCAAATCCTCCCCCTTCTCCAATTTGGTACCACCGGGTTCTCATTTCATCGCCCGGTGGTGCAGCAGTGTTGGGGGGCTCGGCAAGTACCCCACTGCATATAAGGAGGCGCTATAATGCCTACAGATCAGCTCGATATGCTACTTTGACTTTTTGGCCTTGTCTTTCATTCAATAAACCATTAGACAATAAACCATATTTATGAATTTGAATTGCTTACATTGATTTGCTGATTGATTTGATTGGCCAGGTTGTTCGGGACCTTTTTGAGAAGGTGTCCAACCGAGTTGATGTGCTTACTGTCCGACGGAAGGTGGACGACCGTCGATTTATCAAGGAGTGCCCCCTAGCCTTGCCTTGGTACCTAGGAGAGAGAGAGTTTGAGGCTAAAGAGATCTTATGCCTGCCGCTAGGCCTTTATCCATGGACCCCCCTATAGGCCTTTAGTGGCCTTACCTGATTATCACCGGGGAGGTCTATAAGGCCGACTACTTGGAGGGTAACGACCTAGTGGTGCAGAGCATTCCTAATCTTTATAATGGCCACATGTCTCGCTTGCTCCCCATGTGCCCCCATATTCATGACAATGATTCCATTTCCTACCATAAGAAGAAGAAGGAGGAGGAGTTGAAAAAGTAGAGGCGAGGAATTATCGCTGAGGATGATGAGGAGGAAGGGAACGGTGGTGGTGAGGGCCATCCCGAGGGGCAAGGCGAGGTCGGCCAGGATGCCCCCATGGCTCATGAGGGACATCATTCCTCTAATGTGAGATCACACCCTTTCTTTTCCTTATGATTATATTTATGCCATATGCTTGGGTCAAAACAGTTGCTCATGTTTGCTTTTTGGATTTTTTAGGTACCCTTCAAGAAGAGAGGCCGGGATGATAATAAAGGAATGCGATATCATGACATGCTCAAGGGTGTTGATTTTGTGGAGAGGCACCTCTCAACTGCCTTGGAGACTCAATTCTTACTAATGAACTCGAGAGGCAACTTTCGGACCAGGGAGATACCCTCCAACAGCCACTAGCTGAACTTTATGCTAGAAAACACAACTTATATAAGCCTTGTGCAAACAAAACCATATGAACAACCCCGTATGAATTCCTTTTGATTGCTCTTTAGATTTTTCAGGTTCCTCATATTGAGGTGGAGCGGTTGGCGGGTAATGCTTTTGCTCTTAAGGACACACTAGTTTCCCAAACTCTACTTGGTCAGGTATATTCCCTGTAGAAATATGATATTAGAATAAAATGCATGATATGAATGATATGTATTATTGTTGTTGTTGTTGTGGTTTGTAGGATTTTATGGCCCTCACGTTGTTGGATGCCAATGAGGCTCAGCGAAGATATCAGGAAGAGACGAGGGAGCTCGGGACCAAGTGAACGAGCTGGAGAACCAGTTGGATGCCACACTATATGAGAGGCAGAGTAAACACAACATGGATGGCGGCGCCTCGAGCAAGCTGGGCCAAAGGAGAAGCAAGGTGATAGCCTGGCACCACCATGGAGTTGCCCCTGCAAGCTCTTGGAGCATCCCGAGGACCGAAGAAGATGTCGTTAGCACTTATCTTCTCAGCGAGGAAGATGCTTTTTCTCGGCCGCCCGGCTGTGGCGGCCAAATTTAGATCCAACTGCTGATTGGATTTCGCTTTATTTCTATTACTTTTGGATTTTGGTTTTTTGGTTTTGTTCGCCTTTGATACATTGGGCTTTTTGATTTTTGCTTTGGTTGCGGATTTGGCTTTGTTTAGGCTTGGTGTTTAGATATTTTCATGGTTTGCGCCTTCGGGCTTTTATTTTTTCCTAAGTCCCACAGAATGATGTCTTTTCTATTGAAAAACTGAGGTTGATGTTGCTGGTCTCATAGCTTACTGTGGATAGAGTGTGGGAAGAGATTAGGATTGGAAATGAAAATCCAATTCCGAAGTTGAACGCTCCGTTCTTGACTTGAAATACGGAAGTTTCTCTTCCGAAAAGGACGAGAGAAAGCATTAAGACCGAAAATAAACAAGCATTCTGCAGTAATTGAGGCATTCTTATTATTGTAGATGAAGTATAAGTCCGAGAACAACACTTGTAGAGAATGGTTAGCCGTCCAATTGGCATGCCAAAATGAGTTCGCGACACCATCTATTGCAGTTATTTGTTTGGTAGGTTTGTACGGGTAGGATGAAGGCTAAGGCTAGTGAAGAATACACATGTTCGTCTGGCGAGTCTTGCTGGGTCGGATTGGGCCTCACCGGGATTTTTAATAAAAACATCAATCCAAGCCCGGTCCGATCTACGCTTTAAAACTTTGGGCTCGGGCCGGGCTTAAGAGGTCATTCCAAGTCCGGCCCATAGGCCATACATAGTTTTGGATTTAAATTTTAGGTTAACTAAAAGAGTGAAAAAGATAAATTTCATAAAAAATATATATAAATCCTACATATAATCACATTTTTTTATATAAATAATTTAACAAACAGTAAAAGATATGAAAATTTCAATATATTTGAAAAAAATCCAAAACTATTATTATTTATTATATATAAGTATTTATTAAATAAAATTATTCATCAGAGCATGAATATTTATATAAAAACCAAACTCATTCCACAAAACTTGAAGATATAATGCATTCGGGCCACATTCTGTAAAAAATAAGTGTCCATATAGTAGAGTTTGAAAATTGAATGAGTCTAAAAAATAGAGTTAGAAAATATAAATGTTGATATACACCTATATAGCACGGTAAAGGAAACAAAATCGTTTCCGTAAAGGGGAACGCAATTGGGAAAGGGTAAATATAAGATTTCAGTTATCTGAGATGGAAACGAAAAACAATAATACCCAAGAGTTTCTCTGCTACATATATATACTCTCCGCTTCTAATTGCCTCAAAATATTACCCTCCGCTTTAGTTTATTAGTAACAAGTTTGGATGTAAACAAAAGTGCCATTCGCTTCTAATTGCCTTAAAATATTGTTCTCAATTTTCTCAGTAGAGTTTAATTCAGTTTAATTTAGTTCAATTCAGTTTCAGTATTCAGTACTCAGTACTCAGTTTCAGGCCTTGTTCTTTTCAACTAATATTCAGTTCAGTTCAGTACTGTTCAGTACTTATCAGTACTGCATACATATAAATTTACACTGAAATAAGTACTGATAAGTTCAGTTCAGTTCAGTATTGCTACTTATAAGTTGAAAATAACAGGGCTTAGCATTCAGTATTCAGTATTCAGAATTCAATATTAAGTTTCAGTCTATGCATTATATCAATATTATTAATGTATATTATTATTCATAAATATAAAAGCAATGAATATTAATGATAATATCATTTTAATGTCATTTTTAGTTCATTTTTATTTATACATTATATATATATATATATATATATATTATTAATTAATATTAGTAGTCACAAATAACACCAATAATAATATTTTTAACATTATCAATTATTATTTCTACTATAAATAATTTTGTAGGAAAATAAATAAATAAATAAATAAAAGTAATAATATTTTATAAATATTGATAACAATTAAAATAATAAGGTAATATTCATAACGATAATTACAATAAAATATAATAATAATAATTTATAATGGTATATTTAATTATTATTATTATATGTAACAATTAACAAATTTTATTAGAATGTATAGTATTATTTAAAGTGTTATTAATTATTATGTATTTTAATATTTTTAAAATATTATTTATATTATTAATTATAAATCAGTTTCAGTATTTCAGTTTCAGTATTGTTCAGTTTCAGTATCATTCAGTTCAGTTTCAGTACAGTTCAGTTTCAGTACAGTTCAATTCAGTTTAGCACCAATCAATTCAGTTCAGTTCAATATACCTACTTATCAATTAAAAAATACATTTAATTTCTTACTTATCTTTTCAATAACTTTCCTTCTTCTTTTTAGTATTTTTTTGTATAATAAGAGAATGTCTCCTTTCTCTCTTCTTTAACTACCTCCCTTTTTCTCTTTTTTTATCTTTCTTTTCCTCATTTAAGAAGAAAGAAAGAAGTTTTTCGCTCCAACTTTCTCCTCCATCATTATCATGATATATTGAGAAAAAGAAAAGGGAGGAGTTCTTTCTTTTTTTTAAAATAAGAAAAAAGAAAAGTTTTTAACTTTTTTTATGTAAAAGTTTGGTGTGCCTTTTACAGTCTGAAGGGTTCGCTGATTTCGGTCTCTCATGTCACACTTTTATTCGTGAGTTCAGATCTGGTACATATCTTTTTCTTTTTCTTTTTCTTTTCGATCTACTATGTTATTTTGTATATTTTTTATTTCTATTTAATTATATTCAGGCCCGAATTTCGGATCCCAACTTTAAGTAAAAAAATAAAACGAGAGAGAAGGAGTCACTGGAGTTAAGCTGTAAAAGGGCAGGGTAAGCACAGGGCCGACCCTGGGCTATGTGCAATGGGTACGATCGCCCATGGCCCATAATCGGAAGGGCCCAATTTTTTTATTTTTTCAAATTTTTATAATATATAAAAAATAAAAATAAATGTTGTTTTTCAAAAAGAAAGCTCTAATTTCTTTTCCAATGAGCAATAATATAAGAGCATACATTTTATTTTAATTATTTTTACTCATTTAGTTTTTTAGTTACATTTTCTTCAAAACAATTAGGTATCGTAAATTACCATTTCAATCTATTAACCAATATATATTTTAGTTTAGAAATAGAGCCCAAGAGTGTTGGTCCAAATGGTAAAAAATTAGTTAAACCTAAAAATCGAAAGTTTAATCAATATAAAAAATATTTTAAAAAAACCTATAGCCTTGACCATACCTGGATTAGAATTATAAGAAAAATTATCCCACTATTTTTTAATATATTACAGTTATATAATAATTTTAATTACAACCCCCCCACTACATTTACTTCATATAAAAGTTTACCTAAGACATAAAAAATATCAGGACAAGGCCTAGGTAAGCTCACCCCTACAAATCACAGAGTTCGGAGAATCCAAATTCATATTACAAGTATATATCGCATGTTTTAATTTATGTATAACAGCTGTGGCCCATTGAGTTATTTTGTATTATTTGACTTTTCCATTTAAATCAGTAAATGACGACTATACTTTGCCAAAAAAAAAAGTATTCATACGCAAAATCAAAGACCCTATATAAATTGAAGGAGAACAAATTAAAATTTTATAAAATATATTTATTGAAAGGGATAATAAACTTTAATTATTATTAAACTTCAAATAAAATTATATTAAAAAAAATACTTATAAATATTAAAAAAAAATCTAACTAATATGTTAAGATATAGAATTTCCCGTCTTTTGTGATAATTTTATACCTTCATAACTCTATTAGATATTTATTTTAATAAATTCTTTTTATCATCAAATGACATTTAACATATATATTTTAAAGAATTTTAAAAATATTAGGTATTTAATTTAAGACCTTCTATTATTAATATTGAATGGTGTATTAATTAAATTACATCAGCGGTAGCGAGTGATTCAATAACAAAAAGCGGTTCTTTCGAGATGTTTTTTTATTAGTGGGATAACTTAAATAGTCAGTGCTATGCGCAATCAAATCGTCCATATCTGTTTTTTTTAAATTGGTATCCCCTTTTATGTCCCCCATTCATCATTTGACATGTATCTATTTTTATTATTATTTCATTCAAATTTAATTTATCACTCCTATAAATATGCTACATGTCAAATAGACATATTCATTAGACAGATCGAATCAGACTTCATCGAGCTTTTCATTAAAATCATCAACCTAAACCCAACCCATCTTTTAATTTATGGGCTAAGTACCAAACCCAATCCAAAATCAAGCAAATTATCACAGTTGGATTACGTTTTGGCTGACATTACCTCCGTATACACCTTTTTCCAATTCTAAATTTACGGTCACTTTAGTTTAATGTTTTCATTACTTTTATTCTTCACCTACTTGATAAATTATTCATGTCTTTTACTAATTAATTTTTAGGCAGTGTACATCAAAATCTGCTTATACTTAATTTAAATAGCCTATTATCCCCTTTAATTTGTTAAAAATTTATTACCTCCTTTAACTTAATAAAAATACATTAATTTATCCCTTAAATAAAACTAAACTAATATTACTACTGCTACTTATAAATGATTGAATAGTCAAATCAATTAAATTTTTGCGCATGTCATTTATTATAAAAGTCATTTATTATAAAAGTTCAAAATAAAGCCCTTAAATAATTCAATTAAAGTCCCGAAATAATTTTTAATTTCAATAAAGCCATCTTCCCCACTGTCAAAATAAACTCTCCAGTTCTAATCCTGAAACCAACAAAATCAAAGCAAAAAAACAAATGAATCCAATCAACAAAATCTAATTCGAAGAACCAAATAAGCTACCTCAAAATTTAAGCCCCAAAAAAATCAAATTCCAAATGCAGCAATTCTAATTCCAAACCAACAGTTTGAAACCCATCTAACAATTAAAATAAAAATTGCTTCAAGAACAACAACACCAATAATTATTCTTCAAATAAATAAAACCAATTCTTATCAATAAAAAAGCCCAATTTGAAACAACCAATTGAACAAAATATGGGCTCTGCTTTCATTTCCCTCTCTAAATCCCCATTTTTAAATAATTTCCCCCAATCTTTGAATCCCTAGCTATCTGTAATTCAAGAAATCACAATAATCAAGAAAGCTATGCCGGTCACATCCGTACACCGCCGAAGAACCATCACTTCCACCGCCTTCACTTGCCATTCACCTCCATGACTTCGATCCTTTTAGCTGCTTGATTCTAAGCATTAGCGTTTAATAAGGGCAAGCAGTGATGCAGAGTCCATACATGCCTCAGCAACCGACGAAGGAGAAGGTCGGGTGAAAAGTAAATTGGCATGAAAATTGGGAAATTAAGGTAAGAATGAAGGTAATTAAGGAGTTAATTAATGGAAGGATTAGTGAGAGAAAAAAATTGCAGATGAGATGAGAGTGAACGCGCTCAATGATTCAATATTTGACAACTCGGCTGACATATCAGCGCAAGGGAGCTGTTAAACATTTTTGTGAAATTAAAAATTGAAGGAACAATAGGTTATTTGGGCTTTAATGCATTTAGCCTAATTTTTATAACCATTTTATGTTAATTTAATTTTCTTCAACTTTTGTGAGTGATACTCATATACAACATTTCAAATATAAATAGGTCATTAAAAAATAATTAAAAAAATATATTTATTATTTTTTGGGCCAGGTTCGGGCCGGGCTTAGTATTTATACTAATCTCAAGCCCGGCCCACAAAACCCTGGGCTTTTTTGGACTTGGGCTCGGGCCGGGCTTAGTAGAATAATGAATGTCTAAGCCCGCCCCAAAGGTTCAGGCTCGAGCCCGGTCCGATGGGTAGCTCGGCCTGCGAATAGATTTAATGTCAAATGATGAATGAAGAAACATAGAAGGGAACATTAATTTCGGGATACCAGCTTTGAATTCGTATTAATCTATTTATAAGATATATATATTAAAAGTATATATGATGTTTTGATCCATTAGAATCCTACAAATATTGCATAAAAAAAATCCTGACCAAACAAAGGCAGACTGTTTGAAACAAAAAAAAAAACCATTACAGAAGTTTTGTTGTTTTTTAATGAAAATTCAGGATGAAAAAAAGCTTCTTGTTATTTTTTCTCCTAATTATCTTAATTTAACATCAAAATTATCTTTTTCGAATCTCTTTCGATTGTCTCAATTCTCTCTTTCATGAGATTGCGGCCCAACTAATTTGAATAATGAAACTTGTCCAACAACCCTCCTTTTATGCAACTATAACATCCTAACCCCTGAAAAACAAACCCTAAAAACAAAATCTCATATATATACCTTCCTTAGTATTTATCTCTTTTTCTCTCATTCCCTATATAACTAACTACCAGGAAAAACACACACCAAAGTACTAGAACTGAGATATGTGGAATTATTTAGCAGATGAATTGATAACAGAAATATTGACGAGGCTGCCGGTAAAAAGCATAATCCAATGCATGTGTGTCTGTAAGTCGTGGCGTTCTCTTATCTCTAGTGCTCATTTTGTTTCATCCCATCTTCGCAAAACCCTATTGCTTTTCGATGATCCTCATCGAGATAACCACTACCGGTCCATGTTATCGGGCCTTCGTTTCCAAGTTCGTTGCTCGGTTAGTATTGTTGGCTCTGTTAACGGGTTAATCTGTTTCGCTGCTGTTGATCGCGACAATTTCATATATTGCAGTTAATCATCTTTAACCCAGAAATTGGATCTTTTCTTTTTATTCCAACACCCCTCCCCTTCAAAAGTTGCTTTGTCTCCAAAGGCTTCGGGTATGACGATACTAATATGGATTACAAAATTTTTTTAGCTGAACCTAATCGTTATGTTTCCCTTTACTCGCTTAATTCCAATTCTTGGAGGTTTATTTCTTGTCAAAGCTCTTGCCCTAGGTGGAATCGAAACGCCTTTTTTGCGAATGGCTGCTTTCATTGGGTGGCTTACGATTCTAGGGATATGCCAAGTGTGGATAATCCTCCTTTTATTATGGTTTTTGATATAAAGAGCGAGATTTTTAGACGGATTATGTTCCAAGAATGTCTATTGGGAGTATCACGGGATTTGGTGAGTCTTCGATTAGCGTTATCCTACAGCTACGGTCCGATCTCACCAATGTATGGTTAATGGAACAAGATGGTACATGGTTGAAGTTAGCGGAAAAAGTATGGGTAGGAAAACGTTCGAGAACAATTGTTGAAGCACAGGAAGTGCTGGGATTCAGAAACAAGGATGAATTGCTTATTAGATTCTACAGAGGAGGAGCTATAGTGTCCCAAAATATTATAAACAAAGTCGTTCGCAATCTGGTTAGTGCGGAAACAGGGGGCTTGCATTGTACAGTGCATCGTCATGTGCCTAGCCTCGTTTTACTGGATAAAATCATAGATTAATTTATTTGGTGAATACTGGTTTTCATTTTTGGTTTTGAATTTTTTTTTATTTTGTTGCATTATTTGATTTTGCTATTGTGTTATTGTCTTTTCCATCAATAAATTCCAGTGAAGTTGTTTATGCTCCTAGTGACGAATGTTTTAGCCTGGTGGTTAAATTGAATTTGCGGTCTTTAAAGATTTCAGTTTCGAATCATATCTACAATTTTTCTTTGTAAAATTTTACATTATGACTCGTGTGTAGAACTCTTGGCAAAATAACACAATGTATGATGTTGTGTGGTGTCCCTCCAACTTGTGGGATCCATAATATCAAATTATAAAAAGACAAAGGGAGAAAAATATAAAAAAGGGAAGTGGCAATTATTTCTTGATTGGCAGAGTAGCATAGGAAGGAAAGATAAAATACAAATTGAGTGCAAGATTGGTGGAAGAAAATAGATGCGCAATTGAAGGCGTAATTATTTGGTAATCACTTGGTGTACCTACTATTATTTTATAGTGGAGAATTATTCGGAGTTTATCCCGCGGTTTTTCCCTAATTTATTTGGGGTTTTCACGTAAAAATCTGTCTGTCTTTTATTCTTCTGCTAATATTTTTCTCGCAATTTATTATTGAGCCTAACATGTTTCATGCTTATTTTATAAATTCACATTTATATATTCAAGTCAGCTTCAAATGACAGCATGCGGTGTTTAATACTATTATGACATCTTTGATTCATACAACAAGAATGAATAGAATAGCTTTTCATTAACTATTCATATTCTAATAATTGAGTTGATTTAGGAGACATTAAAAGTCACTTATTGAAATGAATGAAATCTTCAATTTTTGAGGTACAATGTCTCCGAAAAAGGCAGCTTCCTCGGCCATTTTTAATAGAACTCGGCTCACGATTTCTCCCATATACATACCAGAAATATCTTTTCATAAATCTGCCCCGAAAAACTAATTAAATTTCTTTAATGGATAAGCAGCAAAAAAGATGAAGAAAACATGAATGTTTCAAACATGAAAACCTGCTCCCCGGCCCCGGAGGTTAAGTGATTCAGCTTCCAATTCGAGGTCAAATATTGTCAAAGGAAGCTGAGATGGCCGAAAATTACCCCACTCCATGTTGATTACCTAATGTATTAAAATCACAATGACGAAATGTTTTCATTTAAGTAACATATGTTATTATTTGCCGCCCATAATTTTGTAGTGCCGCATAAAGTAATTCTAAGATGAAATCCAACCGTAAATTTAAACTAAAATCAAGCTTGAAATTCAATTCGAGCTCGTCAAAACTAATGGAAATGTTTTTCCATCACTTTATTTTGAGCAATTGGTTTATCTAAAAAATGATTCAGTGATTGAAATTAGTTGGGTCACAATCTCAGGAAATATAGAATAAACATAATCAAAAGATATTTGAAGGATAATTATGATATTAAATTAAGATAATTAATTGTTCTAGTAGGGTATTACAACCGCTTCGACTGGGTGCCACAATCTCAGATCTTGATGTAGTCGGAGCAAAGTTCCGGTAAATTAGATGGGCAACTAAAAAAACTACAAAATAAGAAAATAAGTTTGGATTGTTTCTATTTGATTGATTTGTATATTTATTCAAATTTTATGAATCTATAATACTAATAATTTGCAGAAAATAAGGCTCCTCAAACTTGTGTGACACTAAAACATTACACGTAGTTGTAAATGTTGCCCTGGCAAACATTGTGTGACAATATTTGTCATTTTCAAAAATATTTTGTTTGTCACAAGAAACACAAGAAAAAAACTTCACTAGAATTAAACACAAGAACAAATCAAATAATGGAATAAAACATAAAAACAATCAAAATTAACCCTAAATAATTAAGCTATCATTTTATCGAGTAGACTGAGGCTAGGCACAAGAGAATGCACACTAAACTTTCTTAGACTATATTTTTCTTTTCCCGTATCCATCAAACTGTGAACCGCTTTGTTCCTTATATTTAGCGACACTAACTTCCACTTAAAAATCTAATACACAATTCATCCTTGTTTCTAAACCCCAACACTTCTTGTGCTTCAATACGTGATCTCGATCGATTGCCTATCCACACTGGTCCAGCTAACTTTTTCCAAGACGATTCAGTCAAACCATATTGTTCCATTACCCATACGTTAGTCAAATTACTTCTTACATTTTCAATAACGCTAACCGATTTCCCAAATTGCGTGATATATATTTCACCCAACAAATTTTCCGGGAAATAAATCCGCCCAAAAATCTCACTCTTGAGATCAAAGAACATAACAGAAGGAGGATTATTCGGACCGGGCATATCATTAGTATCATAAACGACCCAATGAAAGCGGTCATTAGCACAAACGACAAATCGATCAAGCCTTTTGAACCAATTATTTTCGCAAGGGATAGACTTCCAAGAATTGGAATTGAGTGAGTAAAGATAAGCAACAGAATGTGGACGGTTGGCTAAAAAGATTTTGTAATCAAGGGTGATATTATCAAATCCAAAGCCTTTGACAATACTCCAACTATCATTGAAGTCAATGGGACGTGGAATCACAAGGTGAAATCCAGTTTCTGGGTTAAACATGACAAACTTATTCGTAGCGTACACCCGATCATTAGTTGGAAAAAGAACGAAACATATTAAACCATGGACAGAGCCAATAATTTGAATAGTTGAATATGTTTGAGTATCAAGGCGGACTAACATGGATTGGAAGTGGTTATGTTGACGAGGATCGTCAACATTTAATAAGCGACTTCCAGTAAAATCACGACCTTCCCATTGATACACAAAGATTTGGGTATAGTTATCTGTTAGAGAAATTGGAGAGGAATATCAAAGAAAACAACTTATAAGAGATGAAAGACTTAATACTTTCTATTTGTTTCTTTGAATTGGATGATTACAACCTTCATACCATGCTCTATTTATAGTGCAAGAAAAACAATTATAACCATTCATTGTGCAACAATAAAAACATAAACTAATACACCATTAACTCTAAATTATCACCACACAAAATCCACCAACTCTAGTGTTTCAATTTCTACCACATAAATAAATTAAGTTTATTATTTTAACACCCCCTCTTAAACTTAATTCTCGATTATTCCAAGTGATGCTCGCAACTGGTTGAACACATCGTACTTGAGCGGCTTTGTGAAAATATCCGCGATTTGATCTTGAGTCCTCACGTATTTAAGTATGACTTCCTTCTGCTCAATGCATTCTCGAATGAAATGAAACCTTGTGTCGATGTGCTTACTTCTATCATGAAAAACTGGATTTTTTGATAGTGCCAGCGCAGACTTGTTATCAACCAAAATTTCTGTTGGTTCTTGCTGAGTCATTTGAAGCTCCTTCAATATTCGTCTTAGCCAAATTGCATGGCACACACAAGATGTTGCAGCTACATATTCAGCTTCACAAGTTGACAGTGTCACAATAGGTTGCTTCTTTGAACTCCAAGTAAACGCCGTGTCACCAAGAAAAAATGCAAAACCGCTTGTACTCTTTCGATCATTTTTGTCACCAGCCCAATCACTATCGCTGTAGCCAACTAATTTGAACTCATTAGACTTTGAATATCGTAATCCAAAATTAGTTGTACCTTTCAAATAACGGAGTATTCTTTTCGCGGCATTCCAATGTGACTCCTTTGGTGTTTCCATATATCTGCTGACTAGTCCGACTGCGTACAAAATATCAGGCCTTGTGCACGTCAAATATCTTAGACTTCCAACCAAGCTTCTGAACATTGTTGGATTGACATTTTCTCCATCTTCATCTTTGGTCAATTTTAAGTTGCATTCTACCGGTGTGTTGACAGGGTTGCACTTCTCCATTTTGAACTTATTCAAAATCTCCTTAGCAAATCCACTTTGAGAAATGAAAATGCCATTATCATCTTGCTTCACTTCGATGCCTAGATAATATGACATCAGGCCAATATCGGTCATCTCAAATTCGCGAGTCATCGTCTTCTTGAAATCTTCAAACATTTGAGGATTACTTCCAGTAAAAATGAGATCATCCACATACAAGCAGACAAGCAGCATATCTCCTTTCTCCACCTTCACATACAGCGCGTATTCATGTGGGCACTTGTTGAAACCATTCTCTTGGAAATATTTATCAATTCGGCTGTTCCATGCTCTCGGTGCTTGTTTGAGACCGTACAATGCTTTCTTCAACTTCAACACTTTTCCTTCTTGGCCTTTGACAACATAACCCGGTGGTTGTTGCACGTAAATTTCTTCCTCCAAGTATCCATTCAAAAATGCTGACTTGACATCCATTTGATGAATCTTCCATCCGTTTTGAGCAGCAATAGAAATCACCAGTCTGATTGTCTCCATTCTTGCGACGGGTGCAAACACTTCATCATAGTCGATACCTTGTTTCTGACTATACCCTTTCGCAACGAGCCTTGCTTTGTATCGCACAATTTTTTCACTTGCGTCTTTCTTCGCCTTGAAAACCCACTTAACTCCAATGGGCTTTTTGTCAGCTGGAAGTTTAGTTAACTCCCAAGTCTTGTTCTTCTCAATTGCTTGGATCTCTTCTTCCATGGCTTTTCTCCAATTCTTGTTCTCCATGGCTTCTTCAACGTCAATGGGCTCACTATCAATGAGATAGCAATAATTAAACTCTCTACTGATATCTCTTGTCACATCAAGAAGATCTTCAACACGTCGAAATTTTCTAGGTCTCTCCTTCGGACTTGTACTTCCACTTTCGCTATCGTCATTCCCTTGAGTTGCATATGAAATAGGAGTTCTTATTGGTGTGGCAGGTGTCTCTTCAGCGTCTTGATCATCACTTTCATCTATTGGGAAAGGATAAAAATTATAACTTTTTAGTTGGTGATCATTCCAATCCCATGTTGCTTCTTCATCGATAGTCACATCCCTACTGATTACTATTTTCCCGGTGTCAGGATCAAAGACCTTGTAGCCTTTTGAAGATTCTGAGTATCCCACGAACAAGTATTTTTTGCTTTTATCATCCAATTTTCTTCTTTCTTCATCCGCCACGTGAACATGAGCAACACTCCCAAAAACACGAAAATGAGAGATGTTAGGCTTTCTCCCACTCCATGCTTCTTGAGGTGTCATATCTGTAACACTTGTAGTTGGGGACCGGTTCAGGATGTAGACTGCACAATCAACAGCTTCTGCCCATAACTCCTTTGGTAAATCTTTACTCTTCAACATGCTCCGCACCATGTCTAGCACAGTTCTATTCTTTCTTTCAACAACTCCATTTTGTTGAGGAGATCTTGGGACTGATAAGAAATGGCGAATTCCATTTTCTTCGCAAAAATTCTTGAATTCATTGGATGTGAATTCTCCCCCTCTGTCAGATCTTAAGGCTTTAATGTACTGATCGCTCTCCTTTTCCACGCGCACTTTGAACTTCTTGAATGCTCCAAAAACTTCTGATTTCTCCTTCAGAAAGTAAACCCATGTCTTCCTGCTATAGTCATCAATGAACAGCAGAAAATATTTATTTCCTCCTAATGACGATGGAGTTATCGGTCCACAAACAACAGCATGAATTAGCTCTAGCGGCGCCTTTGCCCTTGACATGGACTCCTTTGGAAAACTGGTTCGTGATTGCTTTCCAACGAGACATCCTTCACAAAGTTGATGAGGTTTGTCGATAGGGGGAAGACCGTGCACCATCTTACTTTGACTTAGCAGCTTTAGCCCTCCAAAGTTCAGATGTCCGAACCTTAGATGCCAAAGCCAATGAGGATCCTTCACGCAAGCCTTCAAGCATTTCGCCACATCCGTCTTGATGTTAAGAGTGAACATTCGATTTTTTGACATCGGCACATTTGCTAACAGCTCCTTCTTCTCGTTCAACAACACCAACCTCCGATCCACCATGTGAATTTGGTAGTTTTTCTCCAACAACTGTCCCAAACTCAAAATATTACTTTTCATGTCCGGGACATAGTAGACGTTGTTGATGAATTGATGTTCACCATTCTTTAGACGAATAAGAATGGTTCCTTTGCCTTTGATTGGAACTTTTGAAGAATCACCGAAAATAACGTTTCCACCGAATGACTGATCCAACTCCGTAAACATGTTCTTGTTGCCACACATATGATTGCTTGCGCCATTGTCGAGATACCATAGGTTGTTTTCTTGTCCATGTTCTCCTTCACGAGTTAGTAAAACCGTGTTGTTTTCCTCCTCATCTTGAATATGGTTCGCCGTCTCCTCTACTTGTTTTTTCTGATACCAGCACTCGGATGCGTAGTGACCAAATTTACCACAATTGTAACACTTTACATTTGACTTGTCATGTCCGTCATTTTGCCTCCAGGCTCCTCGTCCTCGGCCTCGTCCATGTCCACGACCTCTGCCTCTAGTGGACTGGTTACTTTCTCTACTGTTATCATCTCTTCCATGTTGTTGATTTCTTCCACGTCCTCTTCCTCTTCCATTTCCTCCACGACCTCTACCCCGACCTCGTCCATATTGACTAGCATCTCGGCTTGTTTCACCTTCTCTAATCGAAGCCTTTGTAGCCAGGACTTGTTCCATAGACTCTTCTCGTTGTCTATTTAGCCTCTCCTCATGTGCTTGTAGTGATCCAACAACTTCGTCAACGGTCATTGTACTAGTATCACGTGCTTCTCCAATGGCTACTACTATGTGTTCAAACTTCGGTAGTAGTGATCGCAAAATTTTTTCAACAACTTCACTTTGCTCCATTTGCTTTCCATACTGCCGCATTTGATGAACGACAGACTTTACTCTCGAGGTATAATCCACGATTGAATCGGTCTCCTTCATCTTCAACGACTCGAACTCGCCTCTTAACATTTGAAGCCGCACCTTCTGTACTTTCTCCTCTCCTTGAAGAGAAACTCGTAATATATCCCAAGCTTGTTTGGAGGTAGTAGCTTCAGCCACCTTCTCAAACATCACGTCATCTAACCCTTGGTGGATTAGACTAAGTGCCTTCTGATCATTTCGACGGTTCTTATTAAGAGCTTCTTTTTCGGCTTGGGACATTTCTGCACCTTGTGCTGGAACTGGAACTACGTAACCATTTTCGACAACATCCCAAACATCATGGGCTCCAAGGATGGCTTTCATTTTAATACACCAATTTTTGTAATTGGTTTTGGTGAGCTGGGGAAAGTTGTAACTGTTGACATTCATTTTTTCGGGTAGGGTCTCTCAACACTCAAAATATATTTGGAGAAAAATAAGAAACCTCACAAGGGTTTTTGTGATTCGGAAACCAAATATAATTCTTTTCTGATGTGGAAGATCAGACTACGCTGCAACCACAGAGCATACTTGGAATTAAACTCGGCTCTGACACCACTTTGTTAGAGAAATTGGAGAGGAATATCAAAGAAAACAACTTATAAGAGATGAAAGACTTAATACTTTCTATTTGTTTCTTTGAATTGGATGATTACAACCTTCATACCATGCTCTATTTATAGTGCAAGAGAAACAATTATAACCATTCATTGTGCAACAATAAAAACATAAACTAATACACCATTAACTCTAAATTATCACCACACAAAATCCACCAACTCTAGTGTTTCAATTTCTACCACATAAATAAATTAAGTTTATTATTTTAACATTATCATTGTTGGATGTTAGGGTTTTACGAAGGTGAGATGAAATAAAATAAGCACCGGTGATAAGAGAATGCCATGACTTACAAACACAAATGAATCGGATTATGCTTTTTACTGGCAGCTTCATCAATATGTCTGCCACTATTTGTTCTTCTAAATAATTCCACATATTTCAAATGTATGAAGAATGAGAAGAAAAGAGATAATAAAAAGTATATATTAGGTTTGTTTTTAGGGTTTGTTTTCAATAAGAACTAGAACTCTACGGGTTGAGATAATTCAGATTCATCATTGTCAATATCCAAAAAATAAGGAGGGAGTGTTTGAGAGAGATTGAAATTAGTTGTACACAATATCAAAAGAATAATTAATAAAAAGAGATTTGAAAAGATAATTATGATATTAAGTTAAGATAAAAATAAAAACTAAGGCCGCATTTGGTTGGGGGTTTCAGGAAAGGGAAAAGGAAAAGGAATCAAAATATTTAATTCCCTTTGTTGTTATTTATTTGGATAAGGGAATCAAATTCATTACACATTTTGGGTAATGAGATTACTCCTTTCAAGGTCTTTCCATTCCCCCCCTCCACAAGGTATTAACGTTCCTTTTCCGTGTCTTGCTTCAATACTATTATTATATAATAATAATAATAATAATAAACATTATTATAATATTATTATATATCAATTAAAAATAATATTATACAATTAATAATAATAATGATATTATTATTCTATATAACCAATAATAATATATGAAAATAATTATTAATTATTTTTTATATCTTGATAATATTGTTATAAAAAATATATAGTATTATTATTAATAAATAATAATATTTATTTAATAATAATAAGAATATATAATAATAATAATTAATATTATTAAATAATGTATATTTAATAATTTTATGATTCATTTAAGTAATATTAATAATAATATTATTATTATTAAATTATATTTATTTAATAATAAATATTATTAAATAATACTAATAATATTATTATTTATTTAATAATAAATAATATTATTTATATTATTATTAAATAAATAATATTATTAATTTCTTTAATAATAAATATTATTATTATTAAATAAATAATATTAAAATATTATTATTTCTTTAATAATAAATATTTTTATAAATATAATATGAATATTAATTATTAATAATAATTAATAAATTATATTTTTATTTATTATAATTAATTAATTAAATTATATATAATTATTATTATACTATAATTAAATAATTAATTTTCTTTAATCCAAAAAATAATAAATGTAATCAGGAACAATTTCATTCCATTTCTTGACTATACCAATCACATAAGTCAATCAAAGAAAATTGCATTCCTTTCCTTACCTTTCTCTTTCCTAATGTGAACCAAACACCCCCTAAGTTGAGAATGTTGGGAACTGACAGTCAATTTGAACATGCATAACAGGCACGGCAGAAATTCAAAATCTTTTCTCTGTCCCCAGGAACTCTTATTAGTTACATATAAATTAAATAAAGCCTTAACTAAATAATTCTCTACCTAGGTTACCATGTATAAGCTAGACATACCATAATTCTAAATTATATCATAGCATAAATATTTTATATGTTATATAACTCTAAGTCATAATTTAAATATAAAATAAATTAAGCATGCGTTATAACCTAAGCATAATTATTAAGTCTAAAAAAACTTAAAAAAAAGACTTAATAATTAAAAGAGAAAATAAAAGACTTATCAGTTGAAGCGTGTTTTAGCAGAACCTCGTTGCACAAGCCTCCAAGTGTAGGATAGCCTCTATGAGTATCCACACGAACCCCACCAACTGAAACCCACAATGAGGAAGAACCGAAGAATCTTGAGTAGTTGCTAGACCACTCCAAAATTTCCATCCGAAAATATAAACTAAAATATTCAAGTTGTTCTTGAATTTGGTGCAATTTACAAATAAGGAGCTCTCCTTTTATAGGTGAAGCAAAGACTCACCGGATTTAATGCGAAATTAATGTTGATTTGATGCGAAATGCTAATTTAAATGCAAGATTTAACTGTTGAATTAAGTCCAATTTAAATATATGTATTAAATCCAATTTAAATACATAATTTAATTAGTGTATCATATCCAATTTAAATATATGTATTAAATCTAATTTAAATACGTAATTTAATTACTGCATCATATCTAATTTATTTATATGTATTAAATCCAATTTAAATACATAATTTAACTACTGCATCATATCCAATTTAAATATATGTAATAAATCCAATTTAAATACATAATTTAATTAATTCTCCTCTCTTTTATTTTATGACCCTAATAAAATTAGTTACCAGTCAAAATAAATTCTTGGCTCAACCATAATAAAAATCTAATTATTATCATGTTATATTTTCGTAATAGAATAAATCAATTAATTCTTTACTCAATCCGATGAAGGTCCAATGTGTGTGACCTTATAGGATCCCGAAGTATTGAGCTGTTAAGGCTTAACCAACCCTTGTTCTATTGGAACCATTGGCTCGAGGATCTAGACTGTGAATAGAACTCGATTACATTAAACGACTGTAGTACGCCTCTAGCAAGGGTCTACCATCCCCTATTACTCGGAACGTCATTTTTGCTTATGACTTAATCCTGGTTAATGCAATAGTTATCCAGTGCGATGAACTCCTTCCATTCTTTAATATTAGTACCATCTGGTTTATAGGGTTTAGTTAAAGTGTTATCCCACTAATAGCAAGGTTGCTCCAAACTATCCTAGTTATTTACTTGTTACTGAAATATGTTGCCTTTTACCATAATGTGTTTGACTAGAAACTATTTCTATCAAACACATACTCTGATAAGAGGTTTATAGCAATCATCACTTCAACAAGCGGCCAGGTACAACTCCATAATATATCTGGAGCGGTGGATTCTTCCCGACTACATAGCTTACCAACGAGCAGTCATCACCATACCCCGTAATCACCAGTGACATCCTAAATTAATGAGTGTATAGGAATGACCCAAAGTACAACAGTGGACCCACACAAGGTAACTAGCATCTCAAGTATGAGGATATTCGCGAAGCTCATTGCATGAAGATAAACACTAACACATTGATATATACATCAAGTGCTTACCCTACTGCGGTCTCCAATATATCTCCCAGATATATCCATTAAGGCACCACCTTCAGTCCTTAGGAGATTGACTGCTTGGACCCTTTCTAAGAAAGTTGACCACATGCTAGTCTTTCCGCTTCATCAATAATTTCAGGGAATCCAAATGCATCACCCTGGACCATTAAAACTCAATGAATGGTTGAGATTGAATAAAACAACTTTAGGGAGTTTGAAATTTAGAGAATCCAAATCCTACTAACAAACATATAAATTCAAGCTTTAAATCGAAACAAATTAAAATTATTAAATATCTCTTAATTATTGTTTTTTATTTTTTTTGAAGAATTAAGATTTTATAGAGGCTGGGGATTGAACCCATGACCTCCCACCTTTAATATATTCTCAAACACCACTGATTAGTTAAAAATATAATCTTAGTTAACTAAAAATAAGACTTTCTTGCACCGTGGAGTTATTGCAATGAACATTTACACCTTGAGTTGCACTGATGAACTTTCAAGGTTTACACGCTTTATATAGCCTAGGGTAACTAAGGATAAAAGCGCAAAAGAAAATAACAAGCACATAAACTTTTAAGAAATTGCAATTTAGTTTTAAAAATAGAAAAATGTAAAATTGAAGGCCAAAAGGATGTTTTTAGGGCATTTCTAATGTGAATAAGGCTTGAAAGGCCAAAACCACCCATTTTGAAAAAAGAAAAAGAAAAATTCTTATACTATTTCAATTTTAAGAATTCGGAAGCTTTCTTCTATTACTTCAGATTTATTCATGAACCCATCAAACCTTCTTTGTACCGCTTAAGTCCTCTACTTGAGGGCTTCTTATTTTGTAGTAATTTTTGGTCTTTTAATTTTTAGGGTCTTGTGGTGGGTGTCAACCTAGTTAGATGCTTCGCATTTTCCTTGGCTATTAGACCTTCCTTTATATAAAAAAAAGTGTTTGTATGACGACTTTGAGGCTCAAAGTTTGTATTTACATGAACGTTTATAGTAAAAAAGCTGAAGAAAACACAAAATCAACATGAAGCAACTCTTTACAAAACTCTCAGAATTCATAAATGCTAAGAGAAATTGAGAAAATTTCCCGAAATTCTTATTAAAGCTAAATAAACTACCAATTAAAGGTTTTACACGCCATTATATAGCCTATGGCAACTAGGGCAAAAAGTGCAAAAGAAAACAATAAGCACACAAACTTTTAAGGAAATTCAATGTAATCCCTAAAATAGAAAAACATAATACTGAAGGTATAAACCATGTTTGTTAAGCAGTTTCTAATGAGAATGAATCCAATAGAGTACTAAAACCATCCATTTTTACCGTCCACCCTCCCTCTCATCAACATCACTATTAAGCTATCATTTTATCAAGTAGACCGAGGCTAGGCACATGAGTATGCACACTAAACTTAAAAAATTGACCTTCGTATTCTTCTTTTTCCATATCCATCAAATTGTGAATCTAATATTTAGCGACACCAAGGATCCACTCAAAAATCAAATAAACAATTAGTCATTGTTTCTAAATCCCAACACTTGTTGTGCTTCAAGCTTAGATCTCGATCGTTTGCCTATCGATACTGCTGCGACTAACCTAATCCATGAATATGATGGTTGTTCCATTTCCCATACGTTAGTCAGATTACTTCGTATTCTCTCAATAGCGCAAATCGATGACTTCCCAAATGGTGCGATACTTGTTTGACCCACCAAACTTTCCAGGAATAAAATCCGCCCAAAAGTCTCCCTTTTGAGATCAAAGAACATAACACAAGGAGGATTATCGGGACCAGGCAAATCACCAGAATCATAAACCACCCAATAGAAGCGGTCATTAATAAAAACGACAGATTCATCTCTTTGAAAACCAATCATTTTTGCAGGAGATAAACTTCCAAGAATTACAACTAAGTGAGTAAATATAAACATAACCTTCGTCCGGGTCAGCTACAAAGATCTTGTAATCAAGGGTGATATTATCAAATCCGAAGCCTTTGGTGACATCTATAGGAGATATGTCGGGGACGGGAGCCGGAATTGAAAGAAAATATCCAGTTTCTGGGTTAAAAATGATAAATTTAATACAAATATAATCCTGATTAACAACGAAACATATTAAACCATTGACAAAGCCAATAATTTCAAGCCTCCAATATTGTCCGGGGCAAAGGCGGACTAACATGTTATCTTGATGAGGATCGTCAAAATGTAATAAGCGACTTCCAGTAAAATCAGATTTAGACCATTGATACACAAAGATTTGGAAATTATCATTGTTGGAGTTTAGGGTTTTTCGAAGATGGGATGAAATAAAATAAGCACGAGAGATTGGAGATTTCCATGACTTACAGACGCACATGAACCGGATTATGCTTTTTACCGGCAGCTTTATCAATATGTCTGCCATAATTTCATCTTCTAAATAATTCCACATGTTTCAAATCTTCTTCTGTGTTTTTCACTAGTAGTTTGGTGCAGAATGATGATATAAAGGTATATATTAGAGTTTATTTTTAGGGTTTGTTTTCAAAATGATTAGTGTTTGAGAGAGATTGAAATTAGTTGGGTCAAAATTCAGATAATTATGATTTTAAATTAAGATAATTAAGAGAAACAAGAAAAACAAAAACTCAGTTGAGAATGCATTTGCCCAAACTATTTTTCTGGTTGCATTGGAGAGGGTATAGTCCGGGTGGATTTTGTAAACATATTGCTAATAAGTCTTAAGGCCGGTTTGATTTAATTGGTATTGAAGATGTTGGGACTAAGGTGCTGGCCTAGTGGTTAACACTGAAACTGTGATCTCTAGAGGTCCCAGGTTCGAGTCATATCTGGGGCTGATTGGGGATTTGTCTTTTGCCCAATGAGGCAATTTTTTTATAAAAAAAATTATATTTAATAAAAAAAATTATTTTTATATTTTTTTCATTAGACACTACAATAATTTTTAGTGTATATTAAAAAATTCAAGTAAAGAATGTAATTAGTAATTGTATGTAAAATCTTTACCCATTTGTATAAAAGTTGTTTTAGTTCTATTTAATCCAAAATATAAAATAAAAAAAAAACAATTACAGAGTATGCTCAAAAGGGACCTTGTGATTCCGGTTCAAGCCCATCTTAAGCCGGAATTCTAAAATTGTGGGTACGTAGGATCAAGCTTAAGTTGATATTTTTAATAAAAATATCCGATGAAATTCAACTCAGTCTGCCCGACGAAATAAATGTAAGGATAATAAAGATGACTGTCTAAACGATTCGTGATTGAAGGAAACAAACTGCTAGAAAAAAAAAACAAACTCTACAAGTAGATTGATTCCCTAGGGAGAAATAGACTCCAACGGCTGCGAGCCCTGTTAAAACATGATACTCGTTTAAGGAGAGTTTTAGTATAAAGCTATTGCAACTCACTCTCTTCATAAATCACTAACAACAATAAACTTGAAATTCGACCCCAGCTCGTAAAAATAATGGAAATGTTTTACAAACACTTTATTTTAAGCATTGGTTTAGCTCATACAAACACCCATTAATCGAAAAACCACATTTCAAACTTCTGTTTAGTTTTTATATTTGATTTTATTATTGCTAATAAAATAAGTTTCGATTAGATTTTTCTTTTGTGTGCGACGACAACTAAGCCAATCATCATGGAATTTTAGTTCAGATTTCGAGGCAAAATGTTACAATATACCATATTATTGTGAGTATGCCAATGACAACAAAATTTAGGAGAACGGTAATGCAACAGAACAAGAATTTATTGATGAAAAAGACATAAACACAAGAGATTAAATTATGGAACAAAATCAAAAAAAAATTTGAAAAAACAAATCAAGATTAACCAAAGCTAATTGCAATTCTAATCGAGAAAAACAAGGCTAGGGAGATGATTATGCACTGTAAACTCCAAGTCCAAGTTATCGGAATCCGTGCACCACTTTGTTTTTGATATTTAGCGACACCAAGCTTCCACTTAAAAATCTAATAAACAATTCATCATTGCTTCTAAATCCCAACACTTCTTGTGCTTCGAGACGTGATCTCGATCGTTTGCCTATCCACACTGCTCCAGCTAACTTTTTCCACGATGAGCCATATTGTTCCATTACCCATACATTAGTCAAATTAATTCGTACTCTTTCAATAACGCTAATGGATGACTTCCCAAATGGCGTGACGGTTATTTCCCCTAACAAATTTTCTGGAGAAAAAATCCGCCCAGCTCTTGATATCAAAAAACATGACAGAAGAAGGATTAGTCGGACCAGGAATATCATTAGTATCATAAACCACCCAATGAAAGCGGTCATTAACAAAAACGACAAATTGGTCAAATTTTTTAAGACAATATGTTTTGCAAGGGATAGACTTCCAAGAATCAGAATTAAGTGAGTAAAGATAAACAGTATAATTTTCGCCCCTCAGCTAAAAAGACTTTGTAATCAAGGGTGATATTATCAAATCCAAAGCCTTTGATGATATCCCAACAATTTATGAAGTCGATGGGACTTGGTATTATAAGAAAAAATCGAGTTTCCGGGTTAAAGATGATAAACCTCATAATGTTCGTCATATTACTTGGACTAACAGCGAAACAAATTAAACCATTGACTGAGCCGACAATTTTGATCGTCGTATCTTTATGAGTATTAAGGCGGACTAACATGGACTGGAAGTGGTTATCTTGACGAGGATCGTCAAAATTTAATAAGCGACTTCCAGTAAAATCACAATTAGCCCATTGATACACAAAGATTTGGGAACTATCATTGTTGGAGGTCAGGGTTTTGCGAAGGTGAGATGAAACAAAATAAGCACTAGAGATGAGAGATTTCCATGACTTACAAACACACATGAACCGGAATATGCTTTTTACCGGCACCCTCGTCAATATGTCTGCAACAATTTCATCTGCTAAATAATTCCCCATATTTCAGTTTTTTTTTTCACGAGTAGTTTGGTTTATAATAAATGATAATATAAAGGTATATATTAGAGTTTGTTTTCAACAAGGATTAGAATGCTATTAAATAAAGATAATTAAGAGAAATAAAATTCATCGGTATGGAGTTAGTGTTTGAGAGAGAGAATTTAGTTGGGTCACAATCTCAGGAAAGATACTAAATATAATTACAAGGTATTTGAAGGATAATTATGATTATGATATTAAATAAAGATAATTAAGAGAAATAAGAACAATAAAAACTCAGTTGAGAAAGCATTTACACATACTAAATAAAATTCTGAAACTGTCTTGTAATGATGGTAGAATCTTTCGATTCAGTTTAATTATTTATTTTATTTTATTCGGTTCAATTTCGACTTGTATTCAGTTTCGGTTCGTTTGTTCCACTGAACCAACCGATGAACACTCTATTGACGCTAGTTAGCAGTGTTAAGGAAATATTATTCTTTGTTGATTCAATAGGTTTTCAAAAGCTTAAATGCATACTTAGCTCCTAAACTTGGCATTTTATATTAGATGATGCCTTCGACTTTTTGAAAGTCTTTTTCAACCCCCAAACTTGGCAACCCTCAATGCCATGTGTGACTTGTAACTGCTTTGACTTTTCAAAATGTCAAATTTTTTTATTCTCCTCTCTGTAATCAAAAGGTGACATGTGACACTAAGGGGACTGCAATGAACATTTCTACCAAGTTTGGAGGCTGATAAAAACTTTTGAAAATTGGAGGCGCCACCTGATATAAAGTGCCAAGTTTGAGGCACCATCTAATATGATCATGAGCGCCGCATTCTAAAGCCTTTAAGCGTAGGTTGGCGCTCATACTATGACCCTGGTATGGAGTTTGAAAACTCAAACTCAATGATCCATATTGAAAGCATTTTCTTGCTAATTGATTGTCAAATTCCTCTTTTATTTTCAATTGAACCCATAAAACATACATTGGCCCAAAAAACAAGTTTTAATTCCCCGCATTATTGCTAAATACTGCAAATCGCAACAGAAAAAGCGATCAAAACGGGCAGCCGATAGTCCTTTGTGCAAGTGCTTGATCCTTAAACTATTGTCGTTGTTATTACCTCGTCAACAAAAACGAGATCTCACTAGGTCCTTGGTGTAAACGGTATGAAATTTTACAAAATTCGAAATTTTTCATCTTTTCATCATCATTTATTACCTATACTTTTTCAAGGTATTGTGAATGAGAGGCAGCCAAGAGAGCTGCCCCGATTCCCGAACCATCATTTGCTTGCTCGACAGCAATGTTCTCGAAAACATCATCTCCCAATAGCTCCTTTAGTGTGCTCTCCAATGAGACTCGAAATTTCGTGTAGTGCTCGAATAGTCCACCGTCCAATGCCACAACCGACCTCTGATTCTCGCCGTCTCTAATCGTGTCCCGCCCCAACTTCTTGAGGATCCCAACGATACCGGCTGCCGATAGACGGGCCCCACGTGTGGCAACGATCTCACAGAGGTCGACAATAGCTCTCCTCGTTTTCAGCGAGGTGTTCGATATCTGCACAAGAACCCAGAACACCAAAAAACATATGTAATAGTAAATTTAGTATGTTTGTGCTATTGGTGTTTTCCAAAAAAAACATATGTAAAAGCAAGTTTAGTATGTTTCTGCTATTGGTGTTTTCCGTCCGGTGTTTGATATGTTAAAAGTAGTTTTTGAATTGTTTATGTTAACCGGTCTGCGAATCATGCTGCACAGTTGTTAGCTAGGGCAACTGATTCTAATTTGATATAATAGACTATATTCTTCAATAATAGAGAATCGAAATTATATGTAAAAGCGTCGATACCTCTAAGATATCCTTTAGTTTGTTTCCAACAACTTTCAGATCTGAGGATGTATCATGATGCATCGCTGACATGTGAGGCGTTCTGCGTATTTTAAACACGAAATAAATAAAATGAGAAACTCGAGCCATAAAAGGATATCAAATAAATCACGATATTGTACCTTAAGATGAATGGAATGTTCAATTTTGGAGGTACAGTGTCTCCGAAAAAGGCGGCTTCCTCTGCCATTTTTAATAAAACTCGGCGCACAATTTCTCCCAAATACATACCAGAGATTATCTTTTCATATATCTGCGGAATTCTTTTCAAAACTAGTCAAATTTCTTGAATCAATAAGCAGTGAAAAGATGAAGAAAATTGAATGTTTCAAAAATTACAACCTGCTCCCCGGGATTCAGTGATTCGACGTCTAGTTCGAGGTCATATATTGTCAATGGAAGGTGAGATGACCGAAAATTACCCCACTCCATGTTGATTACCTATGGTATTAATATCGCAAGACAAAATGTTATCATTTAATTAACCTATTGCTAAAAATAAATTATGGTTTGGCTATGATCATATAAAAAATATGAACCATTTCACCGGATTTCGGTAAAAGACCGTGCCACTTGGGAATTGCTTGAGCTCGTTCTACATAAGCTGCATTTGTTCCGGTACCCAAAATGACAGCAGCAATAACATCATGATCGTAGTACCGACCTCCAGCTAATGTACCGATTGTATCATTGACCTGCATCACCGAAGAAAATTTAGGACTTCGCTTAAGTCTAACAAGCAGCTATTTACTGCAAGTAAACACACTTGAAAACTACACGGAAAAAACAGAACATACTCATGAAAGGAAAAGCCATATTTCACTTACCAAGGCTGCAACACGCATGTCAAGGCCAACTCTTTCCATGGCTTTTGTCAATTCTCCCACCACATCCTGGCCGACCTGTTTTAAGCAAGACATTAGCAAGAAATAAGTCTTAATTCCCACAATTACCAGTCGAGTTTAGACCTCTTCATCGAGTTGACTTGGCCGGGTTTGGGCCGGCTTAGTTGGGCTTTTTACTAAAAACATCAATCAAAGCTTGGACTAGCCCACACTTTCAAACTTCGGACTCGGCCTAGGCTCGGCCAGCCTTGGCTTAAGGCCCATAAAATAATTTTTGTTAAAAAAATTTTGGTAGACTAAAAATTGTAAAAAGATAAATTTTATATAAATATGTTTATAACTTGCATATAATTATATTCTTTACTTCAATAATTTAATAAATAGTTAGACATATTGTAAAGTTTCAATAGACTCGAATATAAAATCCAAAACAATTATTAAATATAATATATAAATTTTTAATCAATAGAATTTATATTCATCGGAGCACGCTATATAAAAAAATAAGTGTCCAAACCACGACCAAAATGCTCAGCATTGGAGTCAACTACTTGGCCTCGTGGCAGAGAACAACTAGATCAAAATGGAGGAAAGTCAATGGTATTACCGCATCTTCGATGGAGAAGCCTTTGGTCCATTTGATAAGGGTTCCTGATGCTATTGAAGTTTGCCTAACAGGGAATGAGAAAGTAAAGCCGATTTCTCTTTGTTGGCCAGGCAGGAGAGGCAAATCGTCGCCTTCTTTAGCAACAAACTTAGCAAGGGCTTCAGCAATAAAGTCGAACAATGCCTGAAAATCAGTAAATTGTCATCACTTACAAAGATATCGACTCGACAAAATGGCGACATGTTTAGTGACAAAATTAAACTCACATCGGAAGATCCAACCATCAAGTGAGGGGGAATAGAGACCTCCTCGAATTCTTGCTTGACTACTCGGTTTTCCCTCCCACCCAACACTACACGCAGGACTCGAAAATTTGTACCGCCGAGGTCTAATGCATAGTACACACCCTTCTCATCCCTGAAAGTAACAAGCACAAATTCGAATTGATTTATTTATTAATGTGAAAGATTAGGACAAAATTGATGAGCATTGCATTACTTCTCTTTCTTGTTCTTAGTTCTGTTTTTAATTTATCTATAAATTCTAGTGATTTTGATTGAAAATGAGATTAATTAAAGAATAAGAGCTAAAGTTTGAAACTTTTCAGGTATTTAAAAGTAATTCCAATTGAACAACAATTTATTAATAAAGAAAGAAAAGAAAAGGAGAGGATAATAAAAGAAAAAGGATAAGCCAATAACAACCAAACAAGTAACTCCAAATGATCAAAAAGTAAAAATTGGGAATTAATTAAATTTAAAATGTGAAAAAGAAAGGTATAAATCCTAACACATCAAAACTTGAAACTCTTAAACATCAAATAGTAAAATTGGGAATCAATTAATCAAAATTCTTTTTCTTAATAGATTAAGATCAATTGAATCCATTTTGAATCGTGTTCAACAGTTCAAATTTCTTTTTCTGTTGTGTGCTTGACAGCACATTACTAGAATTAATTCACTAAAATCCATGTAATATAATTAAAACTTGTAGAAATTCTAGCTTTGTATTCATTATAATTTGTCATCATTTATTAATCAGTTTATACAACTAAAATTGAATTGGTCAGAATAGTTAAATGACAAATAAGCACTGTCAATAAGAAATACACGTATGAACATAAAAAGGATTGAGTTATATAACATAATTTTCATAGTTTATCTTAACAAAAGCCCATTTGCATCCAATTCCACTGGGCCACAAAAGAGGCAAACCCACAGAAACTATTATTAAAGAATTTTGTTATTGAAAAAACATAAAATCCGTGTATACACCCCAAAAAGAGAAAAAAATAGAAAGAACAATCAATTATCAAAACCGTACCGTAAAATGATTTTATTACAAATCGATCATGATTATGGTATGATTTAACTTAAAATAATTTTTAAAAACTGTTATGACACTTAGAAGTGTTATAAAAGACTCAATAGACTCAGAAAGCGTTACAAAATACCTAAAAAGCATTATAAAATACCTAAAAAGCATTACAACTGATATAATGTCTGATAAAACCATAACTATATCAATTTTATCAACAATACCGCGTAACAAAATGTTTTTCAATATGACATCCATTACGGTTGTGATAACATTATAATCAACAATAAAGAAACTCATCAACCATCAAATCATCATTTTTCGATTGGAATCATCAATTCACCATTGAATCAATTCATTGATTTAAAAATCAATCAATCAACACACAAAAACATAACTACATTCAACAAATCTATCAAATCGAGAAGACAACTCAAAAAGTTAATGACTAGGGGATTAAGATTAAATCAATAATTAAACAAATAAAGCTAGAATCTTTATTTACTTACCCAGTAGGGAGATTGTCCACATAGCTAATAAGCATCTTCAGCTTGCTACCACCCTCCGACGCAAGTCCGGCATGCATCTCCACCGTCATAGCATCCGCCACCTGCCGGAGCTTCCCCACCGGCGCCCTACACTTCTCTTCAAACTCCCTCAGTATAGCCACAGCTTTAGCCCATCTCCCTGAGTTCCGCATCCTATGCTTCACCACCAGAGCCGCCGCCGCCGCACATACAGCAGCCGCGCACACCGCCGCCGAGCAAACCGCCGCCTTTCTCATCGGAAAACAAAAAAAACTCACACCCAACTCAAATTTTTGTCCTTTGATCAAAATTTTGAATCAATTAACTCATAGAGAAAAGGGAATGAATGAAATTTCTAGTCTTTTAAGAATAATAAGAAAGTGAAAATTTTCTCGGGAAACTGAAAGAGAAATTGGTCTGAAAGTAGTGTTGAGTATCGCTGTCTCGGAGAAGGATCACTTTAATGAGTTAGGCGAAATTTATATTTTGTTCTGTCTGCTTCTAACATTATAATATTATTTTACGAGAAAAATACGATAGTGTTTTTTAGCTTATGAAAGTAGTCATACTTTTGAGTTTAATTACGTAAATGCCATCAGTTGACAACGTCAGCTGTCAGCCGGGTTTGTTTTAACGGGCATGGTTTCGGTTTCTTTTGTTGAGGAAAACTCTATTATGGTATTGAAATCGGATTCAATATCGGATCAGTGAAGGCAATTATTTACGATTTTTCGTAGTTCAATTGTAATTTAATAGTGATTCAATGACGATTTTTTTAGTTGAATCGGCCAATTTGATCCGGTCTTAATAACATTGGTATATTCAAAGAGTGTGTTACTGTATAAATACGAGTTGTTTGTATTTTACTAGTAATTGACTAGTATATGTTTGTCACTTTTAAGTATTTTACAATAATATGTTTATATGTATCATTAGTTTCCTTGTATTGTTATACAGATTTATTGCACGTTGTGGTCCAATCAAATCTAAACTAATCCAATATAAGAAAAATTTAAGGCAAAACGAGTCCGAAAACACCTAAGCAGAGTCAAAATTCCTCAACGTTATAAAAAATTCTGTTATATTACTTCTAATTAACATATAGTTTAGCTTATAACATATAAAAGTGTTAAGTTATTACAACACAAAAATTTCGCATTCAATATTTTGTGTAAAAAGATAAAAATTAAAAATTTTATTATTATATATTTATATGTGACAAATATAAGTTGCTATAATAAGAATAATAAGTATATTAAATATACACCAAAAGTTGTAAATTGTAATATCGTACTAGAAACAATATTATGAGACCAATAGTCTTTGCTGCATCAAATAATGGTTATTATATTATTTATGTATTTAGATATGAAAAACATAAGTGATGTAACAAGGATAATGGTTATACTAAATATGTTGAAAATTATAGTATCGAACTAGAAATAACATTAAGAAACCAATAGTCTTTGCTACGCATCAAATTATTATTATGGCTATAATAATACAAAAGTGCATTACGTAAATTAGAGTTGGGGCGCAATTTTCCTTACTCGTTTGGTTCGCAGAATTTATATTCCGTGAAATAGAAATAAAAATGTATGAAAAAATGTCAAATATAATACATTATTCATCAAGATTCTGTCGACGCATGGAAAAGCTTTTCCAAGTTTGTTTATATCTCACGGAAAAGCTATTCCTTTATTTCACAAAGGAATAGCTTTTCCTTAAGATGTATACAAACTTGGAAAAACTTTTCCGTGCGTCAACGGATTCCATATATATACTCTACTATATTTGACATATTTCCATTCATTTCTATTTCTATTCCACGGAATAGGAATTCCGCGAACCAAACATCACCTTATAGTTTCAAAGTTGTTTTTCATTTGCTTTCACAAAAAATACATCCATGCAAGTGAAAAGTAGAAAACAATATCCTCAAATACTTTTAATATCTATGAGTAAAGCATCATTACAATAATGTAAATATATCTCTCAAATAACAAATTCATATCTCAGATGTGAGTGAAGTATTGGTCTAGTGGTTAATATTGAAGTTATCTCTAGAGGTCCCAAGTTTAAGTCAAATCCGAGGTGGTGATTTTTCTTTCCATTTAATGTAAGCCCGCATGAGATAAAAAAAATTTAAAAATTGATATCTCATATATAATAATATCACTAAATGTGATTTTTTTTCCTTTTGTTTTGGGTATTTTGAAGAAATTTTTTTTTAGAAAGTACTTTTTCAATTAGTGTAGTTTAGAGAGGATAGATTTCCAAACTTGTACTTCTTTTCCAACAAAAATGTGCATCTAGGTTAGTGGCATCCAGTGATAAAGAGACCTCTAATTCTTTGTAACTATTAAGGTAAAAAAAGGATAGTTATTCTAAGTACAAGTTTTTGTTTGGTAACCAATACGGTTGATTCAAGTGATAAGCGGCTTGGTATTATTTAAGCAAGGTCTCGATTACGAGTTCAAGTCCTAATGAATGCAGAAAATCTTTATTGGGAGACTCACCCACCACAGTCCGGTGCGTGACCCTAGTCGAATCCGAATGTAATCGAAGCAAACTCCGGTGAATCAGATGACGAAAAATAAAAAGTATTTGTTTGGTAGGTTTGTAGGGGAGGATGAATGCCAAGGCCAGTGAAGAAGAAGAAGAGGGATAACCTAAACTAAATAAGACAAGGAAAGATTCTTTTGTTTGTATTTGGAAATTGAAAAATCTTAGCTTTTTTAGCATCATCATGTGTCTATGCTGTCTACGTTTGCCCATCTTATTGGGTACACCTTTTATGTGTCACTTTTATTCATCATTCATTCTTATACCTTTCTGTTTATTTCACTGTGTTTGTTTCATTTAGTTTTTGTTGTTTGATGTTAAGATTGTTAATAATTTTGTCTTTGAAAAAACTAATAGCAGAAGTAACAAAACACAACTATCGTTTAATTCTGAAAAAATCAAAAATTGTTATTCAAGGTCTTAAACATCCACTATATATTTGTATGTTCTGTTTTTATGTATTTAACTCTTTATCTCTTATAAAAGAAAATAAGACCACTGTATGTGCAATAAAATACACGTCGACTCACTTTTTTGACAAATAGGAACATAGGAAATGAATTTACTACAAATATAGCCGCGTTGTTTTCAACTTATATTCAGTCCAGTTCAGTACTACATATATGTAGATTTACATTAAAATAAGTTCAGTTCAGTACTGCTACTTATAAGTTAAAAAGAAAATAACCTAAATATTTAATTACTAAATATCCAATACCATGTAAAAAACCTCTATTCTGAGCTCCTATTCTGTTAATCTAATTATGAGTTGGTAAAGCGGTAAACTTTTTTTAAATATGTAATATTTTCTTTATTGTTTGTTAGCATAATTTTATTTTTTTAATTGATATGAATTATTGATAAATAAAACCCTAAGATGAATACCATTTTAGACAAATTTTCTTTTTAAAAATAAAAAGAAAAGAAAAATGAGCTAAAAAAACTAAAATCATACTATCCAACCATAAGCATATTAATAGCTCCCACTCAAATATTTTAGATGTGATTCAATATTGTATCATGAAAAAAGAGAGAAAAAAGAAAAAGGAACACGGGTTAAATACTGTATCATAATAAGTCAGTTTCCATGTATATTTCTCGATAATTAGATTTCAATTTATTGAGAATATACAATTTTATATGTTTTAATTTTATAGAAAAATGTCAATTAAGTAAGGAACTATTACAAAGAGTAAAAAATTCAAGATAATTAAATACAGACTATTAGAACTAAACAGCACTCAAAAATAACAAAATAACAAAGACTAACTTATAATATCATTCACATAAAGGCCCTAAATTAAATTTTAACAAAACTCGATCAAATAATTTAGTTCATGAATAGATGGGATAAGAGATAATATATAATACTAGGAAATTTGAGAGAATGCTTTGAAATCATGCCATATTAATTAGGTTCTCACAATATCAAAAGCTTTAAAACAAACCAATATATTATTCACTAGGATTGGACCCTCTTTCTTTAATTGGTATAATTTCTTGCACAACCAGGCATTTGTAGCCTTGAAGCTGTGATCCTAGAGGTCATAGGTTCGAGTCCACACGGGTGGGGTAGGATATGATTTTTCTTTGTTATTATTGTAAGCCTAATAAGTCAAAATTTTTAAATAAAAAACATGCATTCACATGCCCACTTTTATTTCATTCCATATCTTATGTTACATAAATTAATGGAAGAATCATAATGGTTCATGTCATTATAAGAAGTTTTTGTGCTTTTCTGCCAGGCAACCAAATCCACGAAAATGAATCTTATCCTACTTTTCCTATTGCCTAACCTTCTCATTCGTTCCTTCATTTTTTAAGGGAAAATTGGGAATAAGTAGGAAAAAATTTGAGTTCTTGATTATAAAATGTAAATATCAGCTAAAAGAATAAGAAAATACAACAAATTTTAGTTCAAAGGATTACCCGATACTAGTTTTTCACCCTTTACGGTTCGAATCTTTTACATATGACTCATCTCTATGAATCCGTAGCTAAACCAAACTTAAACCCATAATTAGATTCTAACAAACAGAACAAGATCAACCTTGTTACAGCACAAGACCTAACTACTTAAAATATCAGTTGTCCACGTGTTATTCCTATAAACTATAAAGTAATCACTATGTTTTCTTCATAACTTAACAAGACAATTTCACAGTAACATGTAGCAGTAGTTTTCAGAATATTGACATTGGAACTTCAGCCTAAAGAACGAAAGACTAATTTGAACGAAAGGCTAATTCGAACACGGACACATATGAATGTATTTAAAAACTGTATGTATTGAACAGGAAGCATGCAGATATCGTAACATGTCATCATCAAGTTAAGTATAGTAATGAAAAATTAAGCAGGAGAAGTTCAGAAACTAATCACCCCGATAATTCTGCACGAGTTGGGACAACAGGGATGAGGAAATTTTCATATGGAGAATCGAAAATTCTGTAGTTCCCAAAGCAGCCCTCCTGCTGTGCTTGTGCAACTGCAAAGTCTCTTGCCTGCTGATTCCTAAGATTTACTCCGTGAGCTTTTGTTGCCAGAATCTACATGTCCAGTCACAGTAAATTAAGAATCAAAACCTTGTACAAACTATCTTTTACTAAATTCAAAATAAACAATTATAAGTCAATCGGCTAACTAGAGTTGCATCTCGGCTTTGCTTGGCTGTAGATGGAGTAGTCCTGAAATGAGAGAAAAGTGTTATCACAATATGGATCAGATTCTTTTCACTTTCTTCATCAATTTTGGTAAACAGAATGCTTTAATTCTTTATTATCAAAATCGAGCGCCTGATAGCACCCCAGGAATGAAAAGTCGGACGGCAAGCTCAAAAATAGCGCCTAGCGGGGCCTGGGCGGGACTAGGCGGGGCATGGACGGGACTAGGCGGGGATTTTTAGTACAGTGGAAATAATCGATGAATTTGAAAACCTAGTAAGGATTCCAATTCAACAAAGCAAAGCTCCTTCAACAACTTGGCTATATCTTCCTTAGCAACATATGCAATTCACAATTGAGCTCTCTAGGTTACAGTAATCCTAAATCACTAATATTCACACAGTGAAAAACGTATCAAATCTCAATTGAAATATACGAACAAATCCACAGGAGTACTGTAGTGTATAATATCAATCCATAGCGATGAATCTTTTAAAAGCAAAAAGAAGGAACAGATATACAGGATCAAACGAAATTACCGGCGAAGAGGCGGTGGATTGAGCTTTCTCTTCTTATTCGGTTCAGGTGCCATCTTGGCTGCTGCTTCTTCTTCCTCTTCCGCTCGATCAAAGCTGGGGTTTGAAATTGAAAGAGCTCTGCAAAAATAAAAAGGGCCGGGCGGCATCTAATAGGCTAGCCCATCGTCTTTGTATTATGAAGGCCCAATATAAGGCCCAATGGTCTTTTCTTCATGATGTGTCACCTCTCACTAATAATCATTAATCACCTCATCATGAGAGATTTTCGCTATTTGAGTTGACAAGTGAATAAAATGGTTTTAGTTGTTTCTCGAAATTTGGGAAAGCTATTTTAAACTTATAATTTAGTTTACTATTGTTCAATATTTATCAGAATTTAATATATCTAAATTTATACTAAAATAAGTATTTATTATTTCAGTTCAGTATTATTATCTATAAATTAAAAAGAATAGGGTTTTAGGTCCTGTTCTTTTCAACTGATAAGTAGGTGTACTGAACTGAACTGATTAGTACTGAATTGAATTGAATGGTACTAAATTGAACTGAACTGAACTGTACTGAAATTGAACAATACTGAAACTGAATTATAATTAATAATATAAATAATATTTTAAAAATATTAAAATACATAATAGTAAATAACACTTTAAATAATACTATTCATTCTAAAAAAATTTATTAATTGTTACATATAATAATAATAATAATAATAATTAAATATACCATTATAAATTATTATTATTGTAATTATTGTTATGAATATTATCTTATTATTTTAATTATTATTAATATTTATAAAATATTATTACTTTTATTTATTTATTTATTTTTCTTACAAAATTATTTATAGTCGAAATAATAACTAATAATTTTAAAAATATTATTATTGATTTCTTTTTCTTTATTGTTATTTGTGATTACTGATACTAATTAATAATATTTATATAATGTATAAATAGAAATGAACTAAAATTAAAATTGAAATGATATTATTAATATGCATTGCTTTTTAATATTTATGAATAATAATATATATTAATAATATTGATATAATGTATAAACTGAAATTTAATATTGAATTCTGAATACTGAATGTTGAATGCTGGATATTGAATACTGAAACTGAAACTGAATACTGAATACTGAAACTGAACTGAACTGAATGGTACTAAACTGAACTAAACTGAACAAAAAATAAGTTGAAAAGAACAAACTTTAATATAGATAGGGAAACTTATTCTAAAAAACGTCAAATATAATGTAAGTTTAAGTTTTTACAGAAACTGACATTATATATAGGAGTTTATGTGCTACTTGAATTCAGAGAACATGTATGACTATAATTCCTTAGAAGGTTAGAGTACTTCCTTAATCTTAAGCATGATTCGCTCGCTTGGTTTTATATAGTCTTTATGTGGGCTTGTTGACAATGAATGGCCATTACTATACATCTGAAAAAACAATATATCATTAAAAATGTTTAGTTAAGATATTATGAAGGAGACATGCAATGGTGCAATCAGGACAACTAAGAATATGCGTTGATTTTAGGGATTGAGCATACAAGTAGAGGTGTTTAATGGGCAGGTTGGGTTGGACTCGGCTGGATTTGGTCGGGCCAATAAATATATGGCTCGGTCCAGGTCCAACTCAACTCGTATTAATATTATACGGGGTTTGGACTGAGCCAGGGTTGAATATAAAACTTCATTCCTAAGCCCAACTCGGTTCGCCCATAAAATAATTATTAATATTTATATATTTATTAAATATTATATATAAACCATAGTTTTGAAAATCGGACCGGCCGGTCGGACCGGGTTCAACCGGAATCGGTGCCTGATTCGGTTCGGTTTGACTGGATTCTTGACATAGTCAAGAATTAGTCAACAATCAGTTGAACCGGATGGTTCGATCGAGAACCGATTTTCAGTTATCTTAAATCATGTTTTTTTAAAAATTGTTGGTGGTGGAAATTGAACACAAAACCTCCAGAGTATGTTTCAATACATACTCTACCAACTGAGCTACCACACACAAGTGGTAACATTTTCTCCTTATATACTTTTATATTATATATTGTTAATTTTTAAATTATTTTAATAATATTTTATTATAAAAAAACTATAATAAATATTTTTTTATTTCATATACTACACATTTTATTAAATTAAAAATATTTCTTTCAATAACAGCTTTGAATGTTTTTCATAACAAAATAACATATAAATTTTTTAAATAACGTTACTCTAAATTTTTTGATTAAATTTATATTAAATGGATATATAATTTTTTTATTTTACATATTCTGTATAAATTTTAATTCTTTTAATGCGTAATTTGTATATATCATAAATCAAATTTATTAACTTTTTTATCCAATCTATACAATATAGAATTCGGTTTAAATTCTTTTATTAGATTATATTAGTTATTATCTTGTGTTTTATTTTTATTTGAAATATAACTTTAAATTATAGAATATTTTATTTAACATCATTAATTTTTATATGAGTATAACTTATATTACATGTTTAATATCAAATTATATAAAATATTTAGTATTTTTACATGTTTTAAGAAAATCTGGTTCGACCACCTATTTAATCCAGTTAAACCTTAAATCCGTGAACCACTGCCTTCACCGGTTTGGTGGCTGGTCCGGTTCTAAAACCATGATATAAACCATATCCAGGAGCTTCATGTAGTATTAATAAACCGTATCACTGCTGTATTTTTCTAATATACGGTATTCTATTAATTTGTATTATGTATTTTAATATATATTGTTAGGCTTATTCTTTAAATATTTATTGATAATATATATTCATTTATTTATATATTCTCGTTAGGTCGGATCAGGCTTGGACTTTTATATAAAAATCAAGTCCAATCCATTTTATGTTCGGGTTTTAGCAAGCTCGGGCCTGGACGGGCCCGTACTAAAATATGTTTACCTAAGCCCAACTCATTTAAGTCGGGCCTGGGTGTCAGTTGGGTCACGAGCCTTTTGAACAGGTCTGATACATAATACAAGTAAAGATTTCAATTATATAATTAATTAATTATTTGCTTAAAAACGTATTTATTTTTTTAGACAAGTAAAGATTTTACTGTAGACAATGGAAATAGAAGAAAATGGGAAAATGGAACTAAAAAAGGGAGGCAATGTGGGATGTGTGCATGTGAATGAAATCTTTCTAGGAGCCCTAAAGAATAAATCAAGAATCTGTTAATCCCAAAAGTTAAGCACCATATTTTTGACCTAATAATTCATTATAATTGATCATCATAGTTATTATTAATGTGGGGAAATCAATATCTATAGATTCAATCAATTAAAATCCTGCTGTAGGAATCAATAAAGATTGGTTCAAGTGGTAAGTGGCTTGATATCGCTTAAGTAAGATCTCGAGTTCGAGTCCTAGTGAATGCAGAAAATCCTTATTGGGAGACTCACCCACTACAACCAGGTGCGCGACCCAGGTCGGATCTAAATGTAGTCGGAATAAAGCTCCGAACCAGATTAGCAACAAAAAAAAACAAACATCATGTTGTGGGATATCCAAACACATCTCTACTCTAACCTAAGAAATCAAGTTCAAAATTTTCCATTTTCAACCAATAATTACTCTTATTTTTGCTTTAAAACAATACGTCGACCCCTCCAAATCCTATCGTATCCATTGTTCATCATTTCTTCAATCTTTTTCTTTTATTATTTGCATTTATATAGCTGACTCATATAACAAATTTACTCATTAATCATTTGCATATTGACCTTTAAAAAGTAAAAATTAAAAAAAAAATACTAAATGAGTTATGGTTATTGTCTTTTTTGGTATGTATGACACATACCCCATCAATGTGTAGAAATTCCAGTAACATCTTATTGTTGAGATATGAAACCTCGAGCTCTTAGTCTAGAGGCTTTCTTACTACTTCATTAAACCATTTAACTTGAGACCTTGAATTCATTGGTAAGTTTTAGTAATATCATTTCTAAAAGTTAGATACTAGTATATAGAAGAATAAGTACATAAAAAATGTGATTGGTGTCTCAACCTATTGATTAAGATTGAATCTATGAATCTATAAGTCACATATCGAACCATAACGGGAGCTGGGTGAAATTTTTTTCATTGTATTTAATAGTATAACCACACTTTATAAAAAATAATAATAAGTACCAAAAATAAGCATAATTTTCTGCTATTTGCGATCAGGTACTTTATGGTTTGAAAAGTTGCCAACTTGTACATGTGTTTTCAGTCATTTTAGTGCAAAGATAGTTTATCATCCAGCATATCGGTAAATTTTATACAGGATCGGATATTTAATACCCCTCTCATTGGATGCTTTACATATATACTATTTTTATTATTACATTATATAAATTGTGCATGCATCAAGCATCCAACGGAGGGATATCAAATACCCGGTCCTGTGTAAAACAACTCTTCTATCAATCACTTGATGTTTTTATGAAAAATAATAGATATTTATGAAAAATTTACAAAATTTCAGACATCACATTTATTTTTTCAATAAATATAAAAAAATAATAAAAAAATAATTGAAAAATGGGCAAAAATATGTCCAAATCCACTCCTTTCAGTGTTGAATATATGAAAATAACTTTTACAATCATGCTATATAATTAAATAGTAAATACTACGTCTACTATAAATTACTCCTATCTAAATTTTTAAATACAATAAGTTACTTGAGAAGCAATCAATGTAAGTATAATAAATTACAGATTACTAATACGGGCATTGATTGACGGGGTGGAAGCACACATATATATTACGTAATGTTTAGCTTTTAAGAAGGATTTCAGACAGAATAGATTTCAAACTATTCCATCCTTAAGCATCTACCAGGGATCAATCCTGGGATGTACATGGAGCAATCTTAAATCTCGGGGTCAGTCACCTTGCCCTTCGAAGCACCCGCAAATTGGCGATCGGCAATTAGTCTGGATGTGAACATGGCTTAAAGGTGCCACCCACAGTTGGAACCCATCAAATGCCAACTCATGAAAACAAAAAAAGATTTCAAACAATACAAAGATCTAATCAAACAATATTTTAACTAAGCAGCAAACAATTGGGCAAGTGGAAACTCACTGTACCATTTTAATTAATTTGCTTGATTTTTCATAATCTCATAGGACGAGATTACTGGGTCGTCAAAGCATCATGGTTGAAATTGTAAAGTTCCAATAAGATTTATAATTTATTATATTCAACATTTAGAGTTTCAAGTTTCAACTTAATAATCTTCAAAATAATTGAATTAAAAAAGGTTATGGACACTCGGTTCTGACACTCATTTTTTTTAAAATTAAATCAATTGTAAAAAAAAAAAAACAAAATGCATGGCTTTCGAGTTGGGGAGTCACATTGCTTAATACCCGTAATTTTGAGAAATGTAGGATTCAATTTGTTCGATAAAAAAGCTACTTTCGATTTTTAATTAAATATATTTTCAGTATTAACCATTAAAGTTCGATTGAGGAGTAAAAGAATCTAACCATTTTAATTAGCCAGTTAGGAGGTTCTTTAAACGGTGACTAGACCTAAGCATGGCTATTTTGGGCCGGACCCAATTGTGCTTAATTGAAAAATTAATAATCCAAATTCGGCCCTACCTATAAAAATAAGAGAAATATAAGGAAATATCATTTTTATGGAATTTTTTTTAACATACCTAACTTTCTTTATTGTTTTTCTCTTTACCACAACATTCTCTCTCATATTTAATTTGATTTTCACAAGTTAAAACGACTATATCTCACAAACCGTTAATTTTTTCGACACGAGCCTTTAGATAATTATATCCGTCTTATTTTTATCTTTAAAATGAAATCCATATTGAATATTTTTGGAGCAAAAAAAATTCGCAGTCTTATACCAGTTTTTTACTACCTTTATACCAGGTATAAGAGTTTTTTTTGCTTTAAATAGAACAATATTGCTAATGTTTTATGTTATCTACCTAGAAATAAATGGAAAACTGGTGCTATAAAGACATTATACCACTCTTATACCAGGTATAAGAATTTACGAAAAATTGGTAAAAATGGTATAAGATGCGAAAAAAAATTATTACTCAAAAAATATTCAATATGGATTTTGTTTTAAAGATAAAAATAAGACGAACAAAATATTCCTAAGGCTCGTGTCGAAAAAATTAACGGTTTGTGAGATATAGTCGTTTTTAAGTTGCAAAAATCAAATTAAATAGAAAGAGTTGTACTTATGTAAAAGCAATATTTAAAAGTTAAAATATTGTAATTAAGAAAGAGTGTAGGTAATTAAGAGAAATAAGTTTTTATGGTGTGATTTAAAAAATATTGTGTTAGTATTTACAAAATTGAAAGCTCAAAATCTTGTATTTAGCTAAGTTGCTCCAAAAATAAAAATCGGGCTTGGGCCGAGCCTTAATAAAATAATTAAATCTCAAGTCGGATTCTTGGGTCTACATATTAATATTTATAATTTAAAAATAAGAATATATTTTAATAAAAAAAAGTATAATGAAATAGATGTAACAAAATTTGCAATACAAGTCATTTTCAACAACTATCAGCGTTATATAAAGTGACATATATTATTTTATATGTTAATTAGTAGTTTTGAATTTTAGGATTAAAATCAAACCCATCTATACTTTATTCGGGGTCTCTTTGAGTTTTGATTGGGCCAAGTCAATTCTCCAATGATTCGCCTGAATCTGCCGATGAAAGATGAGTATGGACAAGCTAGCGGACTTGTGCCCAGATCGAACGGTAACTTTTGTTTTTAACATAATAACTGTAAAAAGTCATCGTAGGTAAACAGGTGAGCATATATAAGATTATACTCATGTAGGGATATTAAGTAGTGTGTTAGAGTCCAATACTAAATGTATCCAACATTCTCCCTAGGAGTGTAAGTGGAGTTGGAATAATTGGTTAACATTCATAGTCTTTCCTTGTAGCCCCGAACTCCACTAGATGTATTTATGTATAACTTGGATCCAACACTCTACTATGATTTGAGTGCAATTAGACATATAACAATAGCGCAAATATCACGAGGTTTTAAATACCAAGCTAAGATATTTGGGTTGTCATGCATTGTTTTAAGTTATCAGGATTCAAACTCTCGACGCCTATACTCTTTAAACCTGAAGCAGGTAGATTACAGGCCCGCTTAAATATGTTGGAATTTGATTCAACAAATGGAGCTCCTGGAATTCGAACTTCAACCATTAGCATACCCGTTCCTACCTTGTTGGCGGCCTATGGACGAGATAAAAAAATTGGGGTCCGTTTTACAAGGAGGCACAGTCTTAACATTTTATGGTACTAGGCAAATAAATATGAAAAGTACTAAAAGACCTTCAATTTCGAACATTATAACAAAATATTGATATTTTGAAAAAGTTACGAATTGAACTTACAACATTTAACCAAAATTTGTACGAAAAAAATCATTTGATCTCAATTCAACTAATGTTTATATTTCAAGCTACAGATTAAGAAGCTAACAAATTGTTTTACTCGGGACCCTTAAGCGGTCTCCCCTATTGCCCTTCCTAGAAAACGGCCCTAACCTTTAAAAAGTTGCTCTGATATCATGAACCGCTTGACCTAAAAGTTTAAATTGGTTGGTAAAGCTCAACCGTAGTTCATATACTACTCTGGACTGAACCGGGAAAAATCCAGGGTAAGGGAAAGAATGAGAAAGGTGAATTTAGAAGTAGGGAAAATGGACAAGAATGTCTCGCAAACCATGTGCAGCAATGCTACCCACGTGGATACTGCATGCATGTGGGTCTGTTGCTTTTCTCTTCTGTTTTTTTGGCTATGTAATTTTTTTACATTATCGCCATTTAGGGAAACCAAATCCTACACCACAATTTACCATTTATGATATATATTCCACCACCTTTTATTTATTAAATATATAAATAAACCCTTTAACCTTGACATGTCAGAGGAAAAAAAACACTTTTAAATTTTACCCTTTACATGTAGCCATATGCATTGCAGCCATTTTGAAAATGAATCGAAAATATCAATAAGGGTTGGTCCAAGTGATAAGCGACTCGGTATCGCTTAAGCAATGTCTCAAGTTCGAGTCCTAATGAATGCAAAAAATCCTTCTTTGGAGACTCACCCATCAAAGTCTGATGCGCGACCCGAGTCGGATCTTAACGTAGTCAGAGCAAAGCTCTGGTGAACCAAATAGACGATAAAATGAATCAACAATGTACGATTTCAATGAATAATTGTCATTGCAGTTAGCTATTGCTTTAACGGACTGGCCAAAAGGTATATTTGATTAACTCTGACAATTATAATTGTAATGCATCATGATCTACTAAAAAGTATTATGTACAAATTAAGCGCTGGAATTGTAAATAAATAACCGTAAGAAGGATTTTAATTATGGTGTTTAGGCTATACCAATTGTAGAATCGTTGAATAGATAAGGTGACAAATTTTGAATAAAATTGGAATTAGTTTGGGTTAAATAGTATTTTGTAAATTAAATAAAAAAATTAAATAAAATTTATATATATTATATGAAAAACAAACATTTGTAAAACTAATAATTTCAAACATAATATATTAAACTAAAAGTGTTAAATAATTCATGTAATATAATTTTTGTGCTAACAACTGCAAGTTAATTTGAATTTTAAATAATTTAAATTCCAAAATTTTATTCATAAAAAAATATAAAATCATCACGTAAAATTTTGATTTAGACTATATTTTGCGTAATTCATTAAATAAGAAATAAAAACAAAAAAACTAAATAATTTATTGTAGTTATTTAACAATTAAATATTAATTTAAGTTTATATAATGTGAAATTTTTATAGGGTAATATATTCTATCTAAAATTTTAAGTTAATAATATTTTCCTAAAAAACAAGTCTGGTTGAACCGATATATAGTTGAATCGGTCTAATCAGTTGGTTAGACCATATATATTAACAAGTTGTCTAAATAATACGACAACTCTAGTCTTTGATTTCAATCAAATCTGTTTTGGCTGGTCATCCGGTTTGGTTTTCAAAACCAAAGTTTTAATACAAACAATTGATTTTGCATTACATAAGCTTAAATTTATACATGTGACCACTTACATGGTTACAAGTGAATTTTATAACACTCAGGACTTACTATTAAATAAGAAGGTCAGTGCATCAACAACTACCTTAATTTTTCCAATTTTGCCAACTTCCTTCTAAACTTTGAAAACGACCTCGCGGCTGCCTTTAACTTTTAGATCAGAATTAACTTGCTCCTTGAATATTACATGTCATATCATATGTTAGTAGTATAGGGTTTCATGACATGGAGAGTTGCACTGTTTTTTTCAACTTTTGATAGTTGAATTGAAGTTGACTGAACTGAACTGAAGTGAGTTGAACTGAATTTATTTTTGTGTAAGCTTATAATTACGCATAACTAAACTGAACTAAACTGAAATAAACTGAATCGAACTTATCTGAACTGAATTAAATTGCAGTTCTAAAGAACAGAGCACGTAAGAGAGCATGAAAAGGGAGGGAATCCATAATCAACAATGTATATATATTGAGTTTGTCATAATCAATAGGGGTCAAAGTATAAACAGTGTATTGAACCAAACTTGTAAAATTCAAATATAAGAAAAAGGAAAACAAGTAACACACACAAAGTGCATAAAAATAAATGGATGAATTTATCTTGAGCTTTATTGCGTTGGATGGAAGCCTTAAGACTTGGAGATGAGCTGTGAGTGTTAGGCAAGTAGCTGGCGGCTTTGTAAAGTCCATTCTTCTACATCCTCTCTTCTTATCACGTGCCCATTTTTTCCCTCTATTTTAGTTAACTGTTCTCTAATTAATCTAGTTGTTAACTAATTAAGTATTTGTACTGTCTGATGTCTGATTTCTTGACTAGAATTCAATTCAGTTTAGTTCAGTTCATATCACTTCAATTTAGTTTAGTTCATTTCATATTACTTCAATTCAATTGAGCTCACTGTAGTTCAGTTCAGCTATGCGTAGTTATAAATTTATACTGAAATAAGTTCAGTTCAGTTCAATCCATTTTAATTCAGTTCAGTTCATTTTAGTTTTCTAAAATTAAAAAGAACAGGGCCTACTTACCCACAAAAGACACAATTAAGCAAAGTGATTAAGTTAGAGAGACAATCTTTTAACTAGAACTGTGGAATTGTTGTTAATGTATTAAGTATAAAGCCCACTCATATGGCAAAGGCTTGGTCTAGTGGTTAAGTCTTGAAACTGTAATCCTAGAGGTCGCAGGTTCAAGTCCACATTCGAGTGAGGTGGGATAAGGTTTTCCTTTACTATTATTGTAAGTCCAAGACAAATTTTAAAAAAAAATATAAAACCCATATATAAGAAGTCAAAAATCAAAAGATAAAATAAGAAAACAAAAGTGATTAACTAATTAATTAATCATGCGACACTTTCTTGTGATTTGATTAAGAAATTTTATAGTATATACATTATTCAAAGACCAAATGGCAAATAATGCAAATCCTTAAGCCTGATTTCTAATCGATATTGGACTATTTACTTAACTTAATCGATAAAGTTAATTAAGGTTTATTAGGAGTATTTAACAAAAAGATATTATAATTAAACTCAATACCTTTTGCTTACTACTTTGTGTATGCTTTTTGTACATTTTTTTTGGCAAAACTAATAATAATAATAATTATAATAATAATAATAATAATAATAATAATAATAATTATTGGTTGTCCATCTGGTTCACAGGAGCTTTGCTCCGACTACATCTCGATCCGACCCGGTGAGTCTCTAAATAAGGATTTTTGCATTCACTAGGACTCGAACTCAAGACCTTGATTAAGCGATATCAAGCCGCTTAATACTTGAACCAATCATTGATACAAAATAATAATAATAATAATAATAATAATAATAATAAAAGGGATTTTATGAAAAGTACTGGTTATTCCTACTACTTGCTGCCCATGTGGGGTGCTGCCATCTGTCCCAATACTGATACTGAATTTTCTTTTATTTGATTAAAAAATATATATAATTGAAAAAAAGAATCAAATTTTAAACCATGCATAATTCTATGTGATTGTTGTTGGGGAGATTTTGAAATTTAAACCCATGTAAAGTTATACAGATCCACTTAGAAAAGCCAATAAGAAAAAGAAAAAAAACTAAATAATTAATTTTTTATATTAATTATTAAGTCAATTTAAAATAAATGAATTGAGTAATTTATATTATCTACTAAATTATTTAATTTTTGTAAAATAATGTATAATGGACCCATGCACATATAGATAGTTGGGAGAATAAAGAACATTTAGTAAGACTCAATAATTATAGAAATCTAATTGAATTGTGTTGGAATTAAGTGGAGTAATTGCAGTCAACACTTATCATAATTAAGGATATCTTTAAATGCATGTGAAGTTGATTGGATTCCTATTTTAATCATGGGATATTAAGTTGACTTCAATTTTAAGTTTGCTTCTAGTAGTTGATTTAATTAATTGATTATTTTTGTTCATAATCTCTACTCCAGAATTCTACGTCACACTTTTGGTTCACATCAGAAAAGAGAAAGAAAATCAAGAAAGGGAAAGATAAGGGAAAAAATGCAATTTCTTTGATTAACTCATGCGTTTAATATGATCAAGAAAGAGAATAAAATTGTTCTTTATTCCATTTATTATTTTTTAAATTAATAAAAATTAGTTATTTAATTATAGTATAATAATAATAATGTATAATTTTAATTAATTAATTATAATAAATAAAAATATAATTTATTAATTATTATTACTAATTAATATTTATATTATATTCATAATAATTATAAAAATAATATTGATATTAATAATATGTATTATTAAAATAATAATATTTATTATTATTTAATATATTATGAAATAAATAATAATATTATTAAATAAATATTTTTTGACAAATTTTTTAATCATAAATAATATTTTTAATATTAATAATATTATTTATTATTAAATAAATAATAATATTATTTATTATTAAATAAATAATAATAAATATTAAATAAATAATATTTAATAATATTATTATTATTATTCTTTAATAATATTAATTATTATTATTATATATTCTTATTATTAATCTCCTTTTAAAATATTAATTATTATTATTATTATTATATATTCTTCTTATTATTATTTATTAATAACAACACTATAATTATTTTATAATAATATTATCAAGACATTAAAAATAATTATTATTTTTTATATTATTATTAATTATATAGAATAATAATATCATTTATTATTATTATATAATATTATTTTTAATTAATATATAATAATATTATAATAATATTTATTATTATTATTAATCTATATAATAATAAGAAGAAGAAGGAGAAGAAGAAGAAGAATAATTTAATTATAAGATAGTAGAATTGGAGAAAGACAAAAAAAAGAATGTTAATATCTAGTGAAATGGAGGGAATGGAAGAATCTTAAAGGGGTAATTCCATTACCCAAAATAGCTGATGAATTTGATTCCCTTGTCCAAACAAACAACGGCAAAGGTAATCTGATATTTTAATTTTATTTCCCTTTCTTAAAACCCCAATCTAATGCCCCCTAAATTTATTTTAAGTAATATAAATTTTGTTATGTGTACTACCAGCCGAATTCTAAAAATGGTATAATAAAATAAAAATTGATAGATCGGATATATATAATTTATATGGAAGTTTAATATCCACATAAAAATAGTGATTTTCAACATAAACTATCAAACCAGACATTTATCTACCATAGCCCATATGATTTCTTAATACGAGTGGTTCAACATTAAATTTACATTGAAACATTGGCTTGTTTCTCAGGATATAGTAATACTTATACTTTCAATATAAATATTACTCCCTCCATCTAAAAATTATTGTCTTTTTAGCCATTTTATTAGTTCAAATTTTAATTGTGAATTTAGATTATCAATGCACTTTGTACAATTTTTTCTCTAATTATACAATTATAAGTGAGTAATTAAGAAGAAAGAGAATTTAGTAAAGGATAAATTAGTCATTTTGGTTGTGTAATAAATTTTTCATTAGTTTTGATGATTCGGTTAAATGGATAATATTTTATAGATAATGTTTTTTTTTTGTTGATTATCATGCACAATAAATCAATATACCAACTAATTTGACTTTAAAAGAAAATGAAACGGGAATGAACTATACCAATTAAGACTTGATATTAGCAGTAGTAATTATTTTGACCTACCTTGTCTTGTAACCTAAATGTTCTTTGGACTTAAAAAAAACTCACATTGCTATATGTTTTAGTAAGCGATTTGTCTTGATTACGAGAAAGTTAAGACTCAGTTTTTTTTTCCCACATTAATCTTCATTGCATAGTGGCAGGACCCCGAACTTAGAGAGGCAAGCTAAGTCTTTCATTCCATACTTTTTTTTCCCACATTAATCTTCATTGCAACTTAAGTCTTTCATTCCACATTTGTACGTAATTTGTAGAGGTAAGTTCTCCAGAATTTTACATTCCATGTTATCAGACTCGAAGAGTTTTCCGTTGTTCATGTGGGATGTCCGCTAGATGAGCCCATCTATAACACCGCCTGTGCTCCCGACAAGCTTTTCACGGACCAGTTTGGGATTACTTTCTCAAACTGCTTATTTTGAAAGCTTCATTTTCAAATTTTTCCTATAATCATAGGATTTTATTTTAGAAAAAATAAATCAGACAATTTCTAATTAATTAGTATAAATGACCAAAATGTGTTGTTAAAAGTCAAAAATTTATACCTTTATTAAAAGTTTTTTAGAGCAACTTATTTTGACAGTAACTTGAAAAGCAATACAAAACTGGCCCGCATAGTTTCACTATATCTTATTCATAGCTTTCACTATTTGGTCTAATTTTGAAATTTTGAAATTTTGAAATCTTGCTACATAATTGTAACAGATTTAGGCTTTGTTCTTTTAGACTATAATTCAATATAGTTCAGTACAGTTCAGTGCAGTTTAGTTCAGTTTAGCTATGCGTAGTTATAAATTTACACTGAAATAAGTTCAGTTCACTTCAGTTCAGCTCACTTTAATTAAACCAACTTCAATTTAGTTCAGTTCAATTTTTAAAAGTTAAAAAAAAATTAGCCATAGTGTCCCTTTCTCTAAAAGTAAATAACCTTAACACACGAATTATTTAATTAAGGTTCTGTAATAAATCCATGCATGATTTGGAATCACTCGAAATTAATGTTATATCATATGGGTCGAGACATCATTTTCAAACAGTATGGTATAAAATCAATAATTATGAGAATTGTATCTTTACAAGCTATATATGTGGTGTATAGTATATGCTTAATTATATAAATGATGATATTAAATTTTACGTCAATCAAAGTAGGGTTTACATATGAGCCTTGCAACCCATGCATTGAAAATCTTCTTTTATTGAAAAGACAAAACCATGAGAGATTAATGAGAATCAATTGACATGAATCATATATATAATTTTTGGATTTTATATGAAAATGGACCTATATATATGGACTCATCATTAATTATAAGTAACAATAAATAAATATATTACACAAACAATATATTTTGAGTGGTGAGAATGAAGGAAGATTAATCAGGGTGAGTTGGAGGTTGTTTTTCTCTATTTTTAGTTATTATTTAAAAAATAATGTAACAATATATTTTTTCAGAAAGCAGATAAAAAGTTTTATATATAGTTATAGAAAGCTGCCAACTAAGTATATCGTTATATATACATTTCACAAGTAAAAATATTAAGTGGTAAGGACTAGTTTATTTTTAGGTATTCATTAGGATTATAACTTGGAATATGTATAGAGTAACTTTAAATTTTGAGGTCAGCTATCCTGCTCTTAAAGGCACCTGTAAACTGGCAATCGGGAATTAATTTAAAAGTGGACATAATTTAGAGATAACACCTATAATTGAGACTCATCTAAAATTACATTATAGTAAAAACCTAAAAATTATTATACTATACTTTTAAGAAGAGAACGGATATTATAAATTCGAATCCACAGGTGGAATAAAATTTTTCTTTATAATGCAAATTGATAATTTGTTACGCATATTTCAAATATTAGGTAAAAAACAAACTTTAGTGAATGAGACGTCAATATTTCTTATTTTTCATTGGCCCATGAAATGTTATGACCGACCATGACTACTTATGGCACCATCATTTTTTGTGATAAAAGAAGAATTTCTTCTTTGAAATTCATTACCAATTATTGAGCAATAATGGCTATTAATCCTAATTCAATATAAATAAATGAAACTCAAATTTATATTAAAGGATAAATGCATACACTGTCTTGCTCTAATTATTTTGGGCGACTTTCAATTTTTAAGTACGAATCTTTACCTTCTAAAGTTGGTAAAACTGATATCGTTTGCCGTCAGCTTTTGATTGGTTTAACTTTTCAAATATGTCATATTTCTGATTTTTTTTCTCTCTATTCAGAAGCTAACACGTGGAATTAGGGGGGAAGGGGGGAAACTATATCATTTTTACCAATTTTAGGTGATAAACTGTCACACTTGAAAATTCGGAATAACTAAGAACGGTTAGAGTCAAATTTAGGGATAACGTAGCGAAAATGTGAAAACCGTTGTGCCAGTTTTGATGCTATTTTTAGTTAACAATGTTCATTTACTCCAAGACTTCTTTATATATTATTTTGCTAAGGATTAAACATCGTTGTTGAGTGGTCAACATATGCTTGAAACACTTTGCTTTGGTGAAGAGAACCGCAAGGTATGTTTGTATATGTTGACATAAAGAGCAGTAACAATACCAACAGCCACGTACCAAATATTACATCAAATGACAATTCATCGTGACATGACCTGCTTTCCCAAGTTGATTATTTGAAATCTTCATTTTTAAGCTTTTGGTACAAGTAGTAAATTTGATTTTAGAAAAAACAAGTTAGACAGTTCCTAGTTAATTAGTATGAATGACCAAAATATGTTATTCAAAGCCAAAATATGTAGTTCTATTCAAAGTTTGTGAGAATAACTTATTTTAACCGTAGCTTAATGAGCAATACTAAACTGACTCTTAATCCATAGCAACTCTCAACAAGTGGTGACTCTATAAGATGACATTCGACTTCGCATGTGTATAACACTCTGTGATTTTACTGGTTTAATTATTGGCTTAATGCATCTCCAGCTATCTCAATCTGTCCAAAAAAACCTACTGGCCCCTTAAAATTTTAAAGTGGCCTTATAGCTAACTTTTAAAAAGTGCACAACTTTGCTCCTAAATGACACGTGTCAGCTTCTGATAGGCTTGACTATTCAAAAATGTCATTTTTCTAATTTTTTTCTCAACCAGAATGTGACACGTGGGATTCAGGGAGCTATGGGGGCACTTTGAAAGTTCAGAGGGGGCAATAGATTTTTTGAGGTAAGTTCAAGTAGCTAAATATGCATTAGACCTTAATTATTTGATTTTTTGGATGGTCATAGGCATAAAATATATATATAGACACGCAGAAGTTTTTATACGAGTCCCGGTATTTTAGGGTAGAAAAGTGTCGCTCCATACATCAATCGACATATGTCCCATTATGTAGGAAAAAGTGGATATAGTAGGACATGTATTGATTGATGTATGAAGTAACACTTTTTCACGTTAGAATGCCGAAATCTGTATAAAAGAAGTTGTAGACATGCAATATAAGAGGTGGAAATATAACCAAGAAGGCCCTTATCAATACAATTACCAATACCAACTCACGCGCAGCCTTGGCCTAGCTAGCTTAATTTTTTCTTCCCCTACTTATCATGTGCCTCCATCAAACTCCTATTTCTTCTACTACTTAATTTTGTTAATTTATTTCTTTTAAATACATGCCCATCCCTCTTTCCTTTTCCCTTTTAGATATTTTATTCTTCTTTTCCTTTTATTTCCCTTTTAGAGTAGTGATTACCCATAATTTTGGAAATTTTTAGAAAAAATACAACCATACCCAAGATACTTTTTAGGCTTAATTCATGATTTGCCTTTTGAGCGTGTCATGAAAAGTTAGATGTCACCCTAAACTTTCAAAAGTTTCAATTTGTCCCCTAAACTTGACAAAAGTGAACCAGTTTGCCCACTCAATGCGTGTTTCGGCTTCTAATTGGTTTGACTTTTCAAAGATATCATTTTTTTATTTTTTACTCCAATCGAAAGCTGACACGTGGCAATGATGGGCAAACTGATGCACTTTTGCAAGTTCAGGGAGCAAGTTAGAACTTTTAAAAGTTCAAAGTGCCATCTGATTTTTCTTACAAAATTCAGGGATAAATAATGTATTTAGCCTATTTTTTATAGTTGACTTAACCTTTGCGGAGCTAAAGTTTGACGCATATTTTCGATGAGCTTTTTGAGTTTTCCTTCGAATTAGTAAAAATACTCACATTAGAGGGCATTTCAAACTCAATTTAATTAACTCATATTATAAATTACATTTATTCAATTCAGTTCAGTATCGAGGCCAAAACTCTCGAGTGTCACTTTCTCGAGTTAATAATAATGATAATAATAATAATTCAGCGAAAATCTTCCCACAAGGAAAATGAGGGCAACAAACCAAAGAACTTAACTTGTACCAATCATCTTTTGATTCACTTTTTTGACTAAATTATTTTAGTCTCTGTAACAACAGTGTTATTTTACATGTTATATACCACACGTATTTTTTAAAACACTGTTTCTCTGTATGATCAATTTCTGCTGTACCACATAATTGTTAATCATTTAGATTTATATACATGCATTGTATTGACTTTATGGATTTTACTATACTTTTTAGGTGAATTCCATTTATTAATTCAAATTTTAGATAATTTTCAGTTATTATTTTTTAATTTAAGTTTGTTGCATGTGATTTAAGTAAAAATTTCTTTATTTAGTGACATTTTTAGAGGTAAAGGTATGGCCATTGGTTGAGATTGAATTTGTAACTTTAAAAGTCACAGATTTAAACTATATCCAAAATGAAACGAGTATCTTCCTTTATATTTAATAATATAAGTCATACTTACATAAATTTTTTAAAAAAATAAGAAAAGTTACATTTAAAAAAAAAAGCTAGTCAGTTTGTTTATTTACCATATTAATATCAAAGCTATTTCCACCATTTAAATGTGGTAGCTACATATACCTGTTTGATTTAACAGTTCCAGCTACCATTTCACGCCGGAAAGGTAAAAACAAGGGGGAAAATATGTTTTCATCAAATTAGTCGTCATTCATTTAATTATTGACATGTATTTATTTTTATTATTATTTTATTTTTTTCAATTTATCACTCCTACAAATATGTTACATGTCAAATGATGAATGGAGGGACATGCAAGGGGACACCGATTTGGAGACAACAGAAAAACAAGCAACTTCTAGGGCTTGTTCTCTTAGACTACAATTCAGTACAGTTCAGACTGTTTTAATCAACTTTAGTTCAGCCAACTTCAATCCAGTTCAATTCATAAAATTACAGTCCAATAGAACATAGCCACTAAAAATTCCTTTAGCTTGCTCTAGTAGCATGCACTTTTTTTCAAATTTAAAATCTATATATATATTGTTGTCTTTTTAGTGAAAGAAAAAAAGATATTCATGGATTTATCTCCTTAAAATTTGAACTACTAGTATTAAAGATAATAAATATCTAAAAAAACTACATTGCAAATAATGAGTAAATTTTAAATGCAAGTAGATTATAATGATAAATGCATAAATATAATAAAATGCATATTATTATTTTATTTAATAAAGTAGATAATAAACGAAAACAGAAGCCATGTTTTTGTAAGAGGATTGAAATTCGAAAATTAATGGTAGTGACATATTGGAAGAAGATAAGGTTATTTTAAAATCTCAAAAAATCAAATGGTGGAAAATTAAAGACATAAAGATAGTAAGAATTCAGAAAATTTTATTTATTTTATATGAAAAAATATAGAAGGCATGGAATAATAAAGTTTGATCGAAGTGATAAGTGATTTAATATCACTTAAATAATATCTCGAGTTTAAATTCTAAAAAATATCTAAATTCTTATTAAAAGACTCATTCATTACAATTAAATACATAATTTAAATATTTTAATATAATTAAAGTAAAGTTCCGATAAATTAGTCGGAATACTTAAAAAAAAAATAAAAGGTAGGGAAAGGTGGGGGGCTAGTGAAAACGGCACGGAATAGGAGACACGCAACGCGCTCCCGTAAAAGAAACACAACAAGTGGTGTCAGTCTACAATATGACTCTGTGGGACACCTTAATATTTTTTTTTACTTTTTAATTATTATTACCTATTATTACCTTCTGGAATTTAATTCTTTTATAAATAATTTGTGTAATTCCAAATTCATTATTTTTTTTAGTTCACATTAATTTCCGTCTTTGAAAGTTTAATGGAGACCCTTTTAATTAAAACAACTCAATGCACATAATTTGACAATCAAGTTAACTTTAAAATTTCCGACTAGAACCGCTTAAACTTCAGCTAGCACTATTTTAAGATTTATCATCTAATTTTTATTTTTCAGATACTATCAGATGCTGAATTGATATATTTTTTATAGGCATTGCCTAGTCCTTTTTTTCACATAGGACTGCCTAGTCTGATTTTTCACAATTTTTAGGATACCAATACTTATAATAATTATAGTTCAATTTTTTTAATTAAAAAAAGGTAGCTCGATTGGTAAAAATGATGTATATCAAAATATTCTCACCTCATAATTCTCATTTTGAATCTCAAACCGAGAAATAATGCGCTACAGACTATAAAAAAATTGTAAGGATGTGTATTTAAGGAATTGATTTTAATATTTATGTGTTTTTATGTAAGAATTAATAAATACTTATGTTTTCATATACTAAACTATATTTTTATAATATATTATTATATTATAATTTATTTTTTAATTGAATTTTATATTTTTATATATTAATATATATAAAAAATAAAAAATTACAAATCCTCTTGAGGCCTGTTCAGACGCTGTAAGTCCTGAGTGTCCGACTAACGCCTAGTGCTTTATAAATACTAGTGTAGTACCCGTGTAATGCACGGATAAGTCATTCGTAATAAGTATATCATTGATAAGTGAGTCCAAACTTTAAAAAATCTGTTTCATAGTACATATTTCATTTCGTTAAAGTAGGCACTGACTGTATTATTCGACATGTCAAGTAGCGATATTATACATCTATTCCTACAAAACCAAAATAACGCACAAAAGTTTAAAATTAACATATATTTAAAATAAAATTACAATTATATTTTATAATTTTTGTGTTGATTCGTTTTAACTTCCAAATATGTAAAATAGATATTTTGTATCCAGTTGAAAAAAGACTAACCTGTATGAATCCATAACGACAAATATTAAAGTATAAACTTTTTTCTCGATAGCTTCCGTGCTTATCAAATTCGTGTAGTTTTTTTTACCATATGTGCTTTGATACAAATATTTATATTGATTGCGCAAATTGACCATAATTTATAAGTATATGACAATGACTATAATTCACCATAATTAATTATTTCCTTATAAAAAGTAGTTATTTATATTAATCATTATCATTTTTTTAAATCAAACCTATTCGAGAAATATATTAAAATAAATTTCCTAAAATTTTGATCAAAGAAGCATTGATTTAATATTAATTTAAATTTATAAAAAATATCCAATTTAATAATTATTGTAGACGCAATAAAATCTGTTCATATATAGTTTAAAATCAACTAAAGTAAAGAAAGCTCTTATATGTCAACAAATAATTGGAAAAGTTAGCAATAACATATCAAATATTTACATTGATAAAAAATGAATCAACTTATAAAAAAATTTTAAACAATTAGATAATATGAAAAATATATTAAAATTTAAAAAATATTAATCTATTAATTATAATCCTATTTAAAAATTAAAGTTACTTTTTATTCTTCATAATTAATATATATATATATGAGTTAACTATACAGTTATTTCACGGATTTACTTTAAATAAAAAAAAGTTAGATTAAAGCCGCAAAAATTGAATGTATTATTTATCTTCAGCTTTTTCATCTCCTATTATTGGCATCCACTTAAAATGGATTTAAAAGTTCTGGACATGACAGATTTTTATTGAATAAAATTTATATAAGTATACAAATAATTGAATCTAATTATACAATACTGAATTAAACAAATCATATATGGAATTTAATGATTAATTCTTAATCCATATTAGTCAAATACTATTACATGTTTCTGTTATCCAATGTGAGCTAATAACCATTCGGTAATTTATGTTATGTATGCATATAATAAAATACTATCTTAATTGTGTCTTAGTTATTTATTGTACTAATTAAGTAGAAAAAAGCAAACATAAAAAAGATAAATAAAAAAGAGGAATCTTTATTGAACCTTGGTTTTCATAGTAATTGATTTTACTCTTGTTCACTCTTTAGTATCTATAACATACAGTATAAGTAAGTAACAAACAAAGTGTATAATCCCTTTCATTGTAACACGACAACAACAGTCAATTACTCCCAACTCACAAGACAGAGAAATTTATGAAAAGAAAGAATTAATTTTATTTTAGTATTCCAATTTTTTTTTAAAAAAAGGAAATGGATAGAATAAAGTCGCTACCGATACTGCTTTTTGCAGCTCTAAATCTGTATTTAGCATGTTTTTGAAAAAAATTACATTCTCACTTTCTTAAAAAATATATGCGAAAGTAGAGTGGTTTCAATTTCGACACAACACTGCAAAGACAATGTCCAAGTTCCAAAAGGAAAAGATGATTCACATAAGAATAACGAAATATACCATACCTATTGTTCTTTGCTTCAATTTTAATAGTTATGCATATGAAATTATTATACTACAATAGACAATAAATTTAATAGACAAATAATAGATATCTAATAAATAACGTCGAGGTACAAATAGCAAATCTCTTGTTTTTTTGCCCTTTTGCCATTGAATGTTTGTTGCAATGCTTTTAGTTGTGTACAAAAAAAATTACTGACAACAACAAACATCAAGATGACAGCATCCGCAAGCTGCAACATCCAATAACAACTGAACCAAACATGCTCTTAGGAAGCTTCTTGAGACACAAGGATTAAAGTAAATTTCTTTTTTGGAAATTTTGCCACTAAGATCAAGGAAATGGCTAAGTACATATTTACCTGCCTAAATTTGGTCCAAATGATCTATGGTCCCCCTAAGCTTTTCAAAGTTTCTTTTAACTCTTAAACTTGATAAAAATTTACCATCCACGCATTAAAAATATAAAAAACAGAAAAATAATATATTCAAAAAGTCAAACTGAAAGAGGAAAATAATATAGAGTAAGTGAAAATTTGAACAGTAATAAAACAGTTGGACCAAGTTATGGAAAAATCAATAGATTGACCGGTAAAAGGGGAGTAAAAGTAAGAGAGATATGTCCGTAATGTACCATCTGCTTGGGGAAATACCGACGATCTTGACTAGTGAGTTCATATGAGTCCTCCGTTGATCACGTACTTTTCTTTTCTTTTCTCTTTCATTTTCCTCTTCAAAAAACATCTTCACTTTCCCCCCCTATTACCTTAATCATCATTATTTTATTATACTCCCCAAACTTTGACAACTGTCTCACTAAACCCCCCTATAAATAGCCCCTTTCCCCTTCTTCCTCCTTTCTCAATTTACACATTTCCCCCCATAAAAAACACCATGTGCAATCCAGACACTACTGCTACTACTAAACCACGGCAAACCCATTTCTATCTAGATCTCTTCGCCATTAAAAACCTCGACTCTCTTCAACCCAATTGCGTTTCCCCGCCGGAAAACGAGTCCAATTGTGTTTCCGAGCTGATTTCCGAGTCGAAATCGCTTTTTAAACTCGCCTTCCCTATTGCCCTAACCGGGTTAATTCTCTATTACCGGTCTATACTTTCTATGTTCTTCCTTGGCCATTTAGGGGATACTGAGTTAGCCGCCGGTTCACTTGCTATTGCCTTTGCTAACATTACAGGCTACTCTGTACTTTCCGGCCTAGCTTTGGGTATGGAACCTCTTTGCTCTCAAGCTTTTGGGGCTAATCACCGGAAATTACTGTCGATTACTCTTCACCGGTCGGTGATTTTTCTTCTTGTTTGTTCGATTCCCATTTCGATTCTATGGCTTAATATGTCGAGAATTCTGATTTTTCTGCATCAAGATCCGATAATCACCGGTTTTGCTCATACTTACTTGCTGTTTTCTCTCTCAGACCTTTTCACAAACAGTTTCATACATCCGATTCGCATTTACCTTCGGGCCCAAGGAATTACCCATCCGATTACGTACGCAACACTCGCCGGCTCGATTCTCCATTTGCCGATCAATTTTTTCCTCGTGATTCACTTCCGATTCGGCGTGGCCGGCGTTGCTGCTGCCGCCGCCGCTTCCAATTTTGTCGTCCTCTTTTCTTTAATTGCTTACGTGTGGGTTACTGGTTTACATGAGCCGACGTGGACGACGCCGAGCCGGGAGTGTTTCTGCGGCTGGAAGCCGCTGATTAAGCTGGCCGCTCCGAGCTGCGTCTCGGTTTGTTTGGAGTGGTGGTGGTACGAGATCATGATTGTTTTGTGCGGGTTGTTGGGTAACCCAAAATCATCGGTGGCGTCCATGGGAATACTCATTCAAACGACGTCGTTGCTTTACGTTTTTCCTAGCTCGCTCGGGCTCGCAGTTTCGACCCGGGTCGGGAATGAACTCGGGGCGAACCGTCCGAATGGGGCGAAACTATCCGCTTTGGTGGCGGTGTTTTTTTCGGCTATGATGGGGTTTACAGCGTATAGTTTTGCTTCCGGGATGAAAGATAGGTGGGGCCGGATGTTCACCGGCGACGGCGATATCCTACGGCTGACGGCGGCGGCTCTGCCTATTGTAGGGCTGTGTGAGATCGGAAACTGCCCGCAGACAGTCGGGTGTGGAGTTCTAAGGGGTAGTGCACGCCCGGCTCGTGCAGCTCACGTTAATCTCGGGGCGTTTTACATGGTGGGGATGCCCGTTGCTATTGGGCTTGGGTTTTGGGCCCGTGTTGGGTTTTGTGGGCTTTGGTTTGGACTTTTGGCGGCCCAGGTTTGCTGTGCTGGTCTAATGCTGTACGTTGTGGGGTCCACTGACTGGGATTTTGAGGCACGGAGGGCGCAGATGCTAACGTACGCCGGGTGTGATAGTACAACAGGGTTACTCAGCGAAGAAGAGCATATAATAAAATGCATTATTGTGTGACCACTTCACTCTCTAGATATATAATTGTTTTTATTTTATTTTTGCCCTTATGGGTTTATTATGTGAATTAATTATTTATTTTTTAAACAATATATATAAAAGAGAAATTTTGGTAATTCTTTTACATTTTGGGTTGATTTTATTTTATAATCATATTATTAGAGGGATTAAAGTGAAAAAGTGGTAAAAGAAGAAGCATTTAATTATTAGAAGGATATAATATAGGGCTAGAGTCTCGTACTAGCATGGGTTGGTCCAATATTGTGCCACTTTGTATAATATCTTTCCCATTGAATAATACATATTGGTGATTAAAAAACACGAAAGATACCATAAATAATCATACTAATATATTGTATTGTGAGAAGGCAATGTGTGGAAAAATTATAATATAACTAGAATTTAATTTATGAAAAAGTAATTAAGTAGCTAAACTAGACATACAAATTGCCCTTTTTAGAAAAAAAGGGCGTGAGTTTATACTAAAATATAAATTATCTTTTTGAAATTTCAAGACTCACTAATATTATTGGGTGAGATGAAACCAAAGTTTATAATATATTGTCCGGAGTTGTGCCAGCATGTGAGGACTTGTCTAGTGGGCCAAACCTCATAGAAAGAGGAGTGTTGCCTAGTTACAGGCGAATCAGACTAGTAATTTTCTGATAATAGAAACACAAATTAGCCATTTTAGAAATAGGTTTGCGAGTTTAGACTAAAATACAAATTATCTTTTCAAAATTTTAAAACTCACTAATTATAAAACCCACTAATTATTGGGTGAGATGAAACAAAAATCATAATATTTTTTCGACGTTACCCCAGCTTGTGAGGACTTGTTTAGTGAAAAAAGCCCTCATAGAAAGAACAGTACTGCTTAGTTACAGACGACTCAGACTAGCAATTTTCCGATAAATGGGAAAGGTGCTCCTATGTGTCACCCCAAAAGTGTCCCCTAGAATGGTACAATAAGAGAGTAATGTGGTAGAATGAGATGGAAGGGTAGAGTGGGCAAAGAGGGAGGGGACCAAAATGGCTAGGTGAGATACTCTCTATTTGTAAAATATGAAATGTACTTGACTAGTACATAACTTTTTATGCTGAAGCAGGTGACTGTGCTATTAATTTTTTGCCCCCACTAACCTTATCTTGCTTCCTACACTCATGTTGTACTATTTCATATCTACCCAGCTATAATTCATCTTGCCAAATAATTATTTTCAGAAAATGTAAAATAATTACAAATATTCCGAACTAAACTTCGTGTCTACCTAATTTTGAGTGAATTTAATTGATCTAAGGTTTTGTAGTCTCGTATCTCGACGGATAAATGGTTTAGCACATTTCATTGATTGAGTTATTTATTTGAGTGAGGTAACAGGTTTTGGTTAACCACACCGCCTTAACATATTGTGCATCTTATTTGATCTAATACAATCTATTTTCTTTAGAAAAAAAGGCGTTTCTAGTAATCAAATCGGTTTAGCCTCTAAACCTAACCAAACGTTCGAAATTGATCCAAAATTGACAACATAGTTGATATTCATCATGGTTCCGCTACAAATAATATACGAATAAACTCTTGAATTTTGCTTGAGAAATTAAAATCGGACCTCAATTAATTTAACTAGAAAGAGGAAAATTCTACAACATACTTTGATGTATCGTAGAGTAGCACATAGTTATCCATTTTGTTGTAAAACATTTATAAAAAAATATTAAAAACCAAAATTACTAAAAGTCAAACAAACCCACGTTTCTCACTAATTTTAATATAAACTCTATTTACTTTTTTACATTAACCTCAAACCATTAGTTAGTTTACCAAAAAAAATCCTCAAACCATCAAATTATGACTTGATTTTCTTGTGTGATATTTTTTTTATATCATGGTGTTATTGTTATTTCATTATCATGGGATTATATTGTCAAAAACTATCCAATAGCATTAAGCAAAATAATAACTCTTTTCTAAAATATGAAACAACCATATATTACATCCATACATCCGACATATTTTCAATGAAAAATTTCAACAAAAGTTATGAATGTATAATATAAAATAAATGTATTAAAAATTTTAATTATATATAAATTAAAAATAATATGATTAGAGCTAGTATATGATTGCATATAATTTATTGAAAATTTTAATTATATATAAATTAAAAATATTAATTATATATGATTATATATTTATTTGAGTTTCTAATGTAAGTTATTTAGGTTATCATATTCTCCCTCTTATTTTAAATGTCTGTCATTTTAGCCCTTCAAAATTTTAAAATATTTGACATTTTAAGATTTTAATGCATTTATATAAAGTGTTATCCCTCTCCTTTAAAAAAACCCACTATGTCAACCAACCAACTAAGGAAATCTTTCCCTTTAATTATAAATGAAAAAATAAAGAATTCAATTGTCTTTCCAATGAAAGTATCAAGAATATATTAGATTTTTTTGTTTCAAATAATATAATCATGGTGTTGAAAAAACTCTAGACAAAACATAGATAGAGTAATTAGGCTGTGTGAAACCAAATTAAAATTGAAATCGAATAAAAAAAATTGAACTAAACTGAATATATTTCAATTCGATTTCAGTTTTTGAAACAAAAACTAAAAAAAATCGAACCGAATAAATTAATAATATTATATTTTAATATATATCTATATTATATTTAAAATTCTAATAATATTGACTTAATCTAGCATACTAATTAGTAAATAATAATAAATTAGGGGTTTAAACTTAAGTACTCCTAAATCCTAACTAAGAAATAATTGTTTTCTATAGAGATCTTAATCTTATTGGGAATAAAAGAATTCATTTTATAGGCATGCACTTGTATTAATATATTTTATGTATTAAGATTTATATTTGTTGTTATAAATATAAATTTTAAAGTATTATTAACATCGAATTTATTATGTATTGAAATAAAACTACTTTAAATCTCTTTCATACGATCCTAAAAGAAAAAATAAATTACAAATTATTTTGTAAACTATAGATTTTGAGCAATTCAGTTATAATCAAACCGAATCGAATCCAAACCGAATTATATTCAATCTCAGTTTACACCGAATCGAACAATAAACAGAATCAACGTTTGCTCACCCTTAAGAGTAATAATTAAATTCTTGGAGTTGTGACGAAAATAAAAAAAATAGAGAGTAATTAACAATAGTACAAGAATCATAATGTCTAGAGCAATAACGTATAACACCAAAAAATGTGCCTAAATTTTAGGATGGAAAAACAATAAAAAAAGATAAAGGTGGGGCAATAAACCAATTTAACCTCACGTAATTGATGAAATTATAAGGGTAAAATACAATTACAATTTATTTTTTTAATTAAAAAAAGATGGTTGTCAAAAAAAATTAAAAAAAAAGATAATGGATATAGTTACAGTATTTTACATGACATTGAAATGTACTGTAGAATCATCCCTAGAAAAAATATATTTTAAAGATACATTGTATTCCTTAAATATCATTAATTAAGTCAATATCATTGATGATTTTTAATTTTGAAATGTTTTTTTTATAATTGATTTAATTTTGGAAAAGTAGTCGTTTGAATTTAAATTTATGAGAGAGATGCAAAGAAGAGTTAATCGTTCAGCCGGAAGAGATTAGTATGACGGTGGATTCAAAGTTCTTGTTTTCAAAAAACATAAAAAAAATAATTAAAGACGGCAACGTGGGATTTTTTTTAGCTCTCATTACTATCCATCTAATTGACTTTCTGTTAAATGAATTCATTTCACTTAATTATATGCATGTTCAATTTTTGAATTCATTTCACTTATCAATTCTCTACAACATATCATAGCACAAAAAAATTGTGTCAGTCATAAAGATATTGAATTCATGGTTAAAATCATGGTAAAGTTTAGAATATTAGCACAATTAGTCCAAACCTAATTACACTTAGGAGAAAGTGCAGAGATTTAATGTTATCCCAAATAAATTAATAAAAAAGCACGATGAGTGAAATTTGTTTTTGGTAATACTTGAGTGGTATATGTTAGATATCTCACAAGCTTGAGCATTAATATTTATGTTTATATTTTTGATACAATCCTTACACTTAGATGTGTTTTTTTAGGCGAGTTAGATCATTGTCCATATAGTATCAGAATTTGGTTATGATGTTGAGTCACCTGTTGTATTTGCTCCACGCTTCAAATGGCTTTGGGAGTGACAAGTGTGTGTCAGATATCTCACATTGGTTGAGTCTTGAGCAATGTTGCTCTTTATATGTATGAGACAACCCTACCCTTTGAGATACCTTTTAGGATGAGTTAAAATATTGTCTACAGTGTATCTAAGTGGTATAAATTGGGCTTTTACGCAAACTAATTAGTTTTTTTATTAAATAAGTTCAACATCACTTATATGCTCGCTCAATTATCGAAACCAACACTCTCAGAACCCACGCATTCCCTCCACTCATCCCGATTCATCTACTTATTGATGGTTAACTATTTAATAATGTAGCGGTCATCTTATTAAAAGTTTTGTAATTTCGCTACAATACACTAGCACATACACTAAAAACCTGCTCCAAGGTAGACCTGTTCACAGGTTGGGCTATCCTTCGGGTCCGGCCCAAGCCCGTTTAAATGGGCCGAGTTTAAACACTCATTTCAGTATAAAGCTCGGACCGAGCACAAAAAAGCCCCGATCAAAGTTCTATGGGTCGGGCTTGGTTTTAATATAAATACCCAAGCTTCGACTCGATGAACTATAATTATAATTATTTTATATAATTATATAGGCCGATATAGATTTTTATATGTTGACCTACTAAATTTTTTAGTATATATAAAAGAATCCTACTAAAAAAATTATAATTGTATGCGAAATTTAGATATTTTTTTATAGAAATTGTAAATTTTTTCAATTTAATTTATAAAATATTAAAAGAAAAATTAATCTTATGGGCCATGGGCCGGGCTTAAAAATGCTTAGTAAGCTCGGTCCGAAGTTTTAAATCATGAGCTTGAGCCGATGTTTTTAGTTAAAAGCACGATCAAGTCCGACCCGCCCGGCGAACATGTATACTCCAAGGTATCAAGGAGTGTAGAGATTGAGTCCGGTTGAATCATGTTTACATGGAAGGTAATAAGGCCCTGTTCTTTCGAACTTATTTTCTATTTAGTTCAGTTCAGTTCAATACCAATCAGTTCTGTTCTGTAACATCCCATTTCACACATCATTTTAGTCATTTATGCATATATATTAGAAATTATTAGATGAAGTATAAATATATAATAAATATTTTAATTTTAGTATATTTGGTTTAAAATATATTAGATATATACATATGTACACTTAAATATATAAAAGAGATTTGAAATTTTGTGAAGATAAAAGTAGAAATTATAGTTGGTATATAATATTAAGGATAAATATTAATAAGAAAGGAGGTGATAAAGGAAAGGATAAGGATCAGAAATTTTATCCCTACCAACCCTCAAACACTCAAAAGAGAAAGAGTTAGAGAAGAAGGGGTTGAACAAGAATCAGGTATCGAGACGAACTTGTGATTCGATTTTTATGATGTTAGAGATAGAATTAGGAGATGTGGTAAACTAGAGATTTGTTTATATATTCTAAGGAAGCCTTCTGTAAAATTGGGGGATTTTTAGATGTGTAGATCAATAGATATTTTATAAGATGAAGTGTCCAGAATTGGATGATCAAAGAGATGAGGTGAGTTTCAAAATTAATCTGGGACTGTTATACTGCTTAGAAAATTTTAAGTTTTTGATATGTTATTCCCTTATATGTATAGTTTAAGTAGGAAAAAGGATCAGGTTGATTCATGTTGTTTATAGAAAGTTATGGTCGTTTTACTAAGATGTTGTCCATGTAGAACGGGTTGAAACATGGCGTTGAAGGAAAATTTACTATAAATAGTATAATTCTTTGAAAATTTTGAGGTTTTAGTATGTTATGGAATTGTGTATTGGAAATTGAACAAAAGAAGAATCAGAGCAATTGAGTTAGTGAGTTGAATGTTATGAATTTTGAAGTGAAGTGAGGTCACAAGGATACTGGTTCTAAGTGCAGGAAAGCAGAACAGAATTGGAGTTCAAAATATCAAATTCACAATAAATGGAAAAGTAATCAGAAAATTATGAAATTTTGATATGTTATAAAACTATGCTTTAAGAGTAAAATGAAACTAGAATCAGGTCATTTGGTTGGGTACTTTAAGAGATATGATTGGCTATACTCAATAAGGTCACGGAGATAGTAATTCTATTATAGTTTATGTCAATCTTTTTATATATACAAAAGGAAATAAGATGTACATGTTTATATTTTATATGAATTTATGTTATAGGAGCTCAAAACAATAAAGGGACTCCAGAGGAATGTCCAAGTCATTTTCGAGAGAATTAGCTCGGATAATCTGTGAGTATAAACATGATATGAATTGTATTGATGTGTGGTTAAATTTGATAGGATTTGTGTAAATTGTCCTTTTATGAATTGAGTGATATGAATTTTTTTGATTTGAAATTGTATTTGAATTGTAATGATATGTTGTGTGATCATATTTGATATAAAATGTAAGTTGTGTGGAGATGATATTGATATGTGAATTATGGCTATAAGTGAATATTGGTGAATGGTTTGAGTATAATTGAGAATTGTATTTGATAAAGCCGAAATTATATGATATATGTATGTGGAATATATGCTAAAATTTAATTGCATTAGTATATGCTAATTGTAAGTTCAATGGTTCGTATAACAGACATTTGCACTTGAATATATGAAAAGTATAAGAGAAGTTGTGACATAGCCGATCAAACATTGCAATACATGTTATGTTCATCTGGACCTATATGGTCAACCAACTGCAATATCTGACAAATGAACCGAAAGGTCAACCAATTGTTTATCTTGACCGAAAGGTCAACCAATTGTTACATAGCTGGCCAGCAAATCAATTGACAACTATTACAAATATTACATGTATCTCGGGGAAATAGTTTGGCTAGTATTGCCACAACAATTAAATAACTAGTTCATTCATTCTCATATAAGTGTAACTGTATATTGAATTTGTTAATGTTTATATGTGATTTGCTATTAAATTTGTAATGTGTGTATATATGTAATTTGCTAAATTCATAGATTGTTTATATTCACTGAGTTGCGCCTCATATAAAGCGCTAAATTTTTCAGAGCTGATAAAGTTTGTACTAGAAGCTCATTACCTATAGATATCATGGACGAAAGATTGGCTGACTGTGTTCCGTCTCACTCTCTCTCCTCTCATGACAAGCATATAGTTTAGATCGTGGTCGAATTTTGGTTTTACTTTGTATAAGATTGTTTTGTAAAAAGATATAATGTTAGAAGTAATTATATATATAAAGAAGTATAAGAAAAAAAAAATTTATATGTTGTGATTATGATTTTGGTGATTAGTATCTGGCATAGGTTGTTTCAAGTTCAGTATAGTTCAGTTCAATTCAGTTTAGTTTCAGTATTCATTATTCAGTATTCAGTTTCATTATTCAGTATTCAGCATTCAACATTAAGTATTCATAATTCAATATTAAGTTTCAGTTTATGCATTATATTAATATTATTAATATATATTATTATTCATAAATATTAAAAGCAATGAATATTAATGATAATATCATTTCAATTTTAATTTTAGTTCATTTCAATTTATATATTATATAAATATTATTAATTACTATCAATAATCACAAATAACAACAAAGAAAAAGAAACCAATAATAATATTTTTAACATTATCAATTATTATTTCTATGATAAATAATTTATAGGAAAAATAAATAAATAAATAAATAAAAATAATAATGTTTTATAAATAATGATAATAATTAAAATAATAAGGTAACATTCATAATAATAATTACAATAAAATACAATAATAATAATTTATAATGGTATATTAAATTATTATTATATGTAACAATTAATAAATTTTATTAGAATGTATAGTATTATTTAAAATGTTATTAATTATTATGTATTTTAATATTTTTAAAATATTATTTATATTATTAATTTTAATTCAGTTTCAATATAGTTCAATTCAATATCAATTAATTCAATTTAATTCAATACACTTATTTATCAGTTGAAAATATACGGGCCTAATAGCGCTAATAATATGGCTTGGTTTGATTTGGGTTATTCTCAAGGATCTAGCAAGGGTCTTGTTTCTTAGGCTTGGGCTAGCTTTTTTTTTTTTATTTTATTTTTATGAAAGGGCTAGCTTAATTTTGTTGTTTTTCTTACTTTTCTACCTAAAAACATTGCACATATAATTAAAAATAGCAGACCATACAATGTGAATTTCCTTTTTGATTAAAAAAAGTAAATAAATTTTAAATGTAGTTGATATTTTTTATGTTTTTCACCAAATTGACCCATCTATTTTTTTTTTAATTTTATATAAAGCTAGCTAGGTAATAGCGTGGTAACATTTTTATTAAAAAGGTTACTAATATATATTGGTCTTGTTCAAATATGGTGGTCCTTATATGTCTCAAACCTTATGTTTTCACCTTATATATATGCACATAATAATGAGTACCAATTATTCAACTCACTATACATCTATTTATTAGTATCAAATTTGTTATGTGATGAGTCTGTTATGGTGACAATTTTTTAGAAAAATTTTAAGTTCTACTGTAACTCCGCCTGTATGTTTTTGAGCATTGTCGGTCCTAAGCCCGGATAAAGGAGGAAGGTTGCGTGTTAGGTCGACAGCCAACGCATAAAACGGCTATAACTTGCTTATAGTCATGTCATTTTTTCAATATGGATCCGAAAATTTGGCTTTTGATAGAGTTTCATGGCATTGGAAGATCCATATAGCCGACCTCACTTAACGTGAAATTTAAGACAGTTGATTGCTTGGTTGGTATAAGTTCTACTGTCACTGAACCCTTTTATTGATAAAAAAAGATAGATTCAGTTGACGTCGGGTCTTATTTTTTTAAGTTTAAGAGGGTGGTCTTATTTTTTTAAGTTTAAGAGGGGGTTTGATTGTATTAGAGAATAAGGTGCATGCGCTATCTCAATCAGATTTTAATGTAGTCAGAGCAAAGTTTCGATAAATCAGATGGATAAAAAAAAATGTAAGTCAAACTCAAACAACAGAACATCACTTAGTTATTTGAATGCCCATATGGTATTGGAAATAGTTATTTTTCGTCAAATTTTTCTTGATCAATTTCCTAGGGTGCACCCAATTAATATTACTAATGGACTTAATATTCTCTCTTGTTTCAAACTCCACCATGTTTTCAAATATGAGCTCCTTATCTTTCAATTGTTAAACCCTTTTTTTTATCGTAACACTATATAACTACTCTATGAGTTGTCTGACAATATTATTAATGAGCACATTGGCGGTCATCTTTTCATAGAGAAAGGAGAATGTAATTAGACATAGATATAGGCAGTATCATATTGATGGCGAGTTAATATAGGTTTGGTCATGGCATATATACTAAAGTACAACTCAAAGTTGAGAATAGTTAAATAATTAAAGGCTAGATTGTTGTAGTAACGGCGGAGAGCAATAAGAGAGAGTGGGTGAAGAATTAGAAAAATAAACATTTTTATAAATATAAAGAAAACATAATAGATTTTTTTTTGCCAAGTCTTTAGCCTAGTTCTTTTCAAAATATTTTATATTCAGCTCAATTCTTTTCAGTCTTACATAGTTATAATTTGGTCAAATGTATCAAGACGTTTTTGAATTTGGCATAAAAAGTCCGATACCATATTCTCCTCCAACTATTGTCATGTGTCAGCTTTTGGTTAGTTTAACTTTTCAAAGATGTCATTTTTTTGATTTTTCTTTCTCCAATTAGAAAGTGACATGTGGCAATAAAGGGGGCAAAACCAATGCACTTTTGCTAAGTTCAATAAGATAGTTAGAATTTTTAAAAGTCCAAGATAGGGTTAAAAGTGGGGCGGGGGATTTATTCCTCCTCCCATTAAGATTTCGGGAAAAAATATTCTCCATCCCCATTAAGGAATCGGAAAAAAAATTTCTATCATTCCCCATCGCGTATTCCCTAATTCTCCACTAAGCCAAAAATATATAATTTTTTTTTATCAAAATAACATATAATTAAAATTAGTTTATATTAATACTTCGAAAAAATAAAAACAAGATTTATAATTAGTGAATAATTAAAAAATTAAAAAATCTATACAATATAATTTAAATAAATTCAAATGTAAATCCTACCTGATAATTAATAAATAATGTAATGACATTGAATATTATTTTCAAATATATTATTACTTTTAATATTAATATATAGAAATTAATAAATATAAGTGTTACATTATTATATTTTACAGAAAAAATTTCATATTTGCAATAATTTTTTAAAATTAAATATTAATGCTTATTATAAATTAAAATATAATTTTTTCATTAGGATAGGAGATTTTTCGTGTTGGGAACGGGTGTCCTCATCCCCATTCCTATTAAGCACTTGGGATAGAAAAAATCCCCATCTCGGCCCATGGAATTCTTATTGAGAATTCTCTGTCCTCGTCGGGGCGGATCCCCATCGAATTCAGGAAATCCCTGCCCATTTTTCAATCCTAGTCTAAAATAATATCAAGGTTATCATGTCTTGAGGGGCAAATGATGTATTCGATCTTATAATTTTACCCTAAAATAAGTTAATAATTAAACAATAATTAGAGGAGAAAAAGGTGCTCCAAATGAAATGGATAAAAGAAAGGAAGACAACAAAGAGAAATGCATGATGAAGAGGGAAAACACCAGCAGGCACTAAAACCTAAAAACACTGCTCGAACAAAACAAATTAACAAACAACAAAAACAATATGTCTTGTCAATCTTGTCTTTCTAAAAATAAAAATCTCAGAAACACACACGGGGGGTTTCAGGTTCCACTTTTTCCCGATCAGTTTTTACAGGCTCTGCTCTCTTTTTCTTTTTCTTTTTTGGATTCTATTACACAGTGCATCCCCCCTTCTCTCATTCCCATACAAATATTAACATTTTTCTATTTATTGTCAATTCCTTTCACAATTTTATGTTTTCTATTTTTGTTGGAATTAGTAATAGTAGTATACCTACCCAATATCAATAAGAATTGATACAAGTGGTAAGCGAGGTCTTCAGTTTGAGTCCTAGTGAATACAGAAAACCCTTATTAAGAGACTCACTCACCACAGCCAGGTACGCGAACCGGATCGGATGTGGACATAGTCGAAATAAAGCTCCGATGAACTAAATGAGGAAAAAAAAAGTATGCCTGCTGAGTTAGCTCAGAGGGTAAATTGTAGTATTCTCATTAAACCATGGGGCGACAAAAATAACTCCACTAATAAATAATGAGAATACTACAATAAAGCCTCTCTCAAGTATACCCAAACTTGAGGTATAAAATAATTTTAGGAGAAAGTCGGAATGCCCAAAAAAAGATTAACCCTTACACCCAAATAGTGTAATATTTCCCAAACTATTCAACTCAATCCCCTAATTTCTCTCTAACTCTTTTAGTAGGAAATGCTCTACAAAAGAAAACTCAATTTTTGCTACGATGAATTTGGATTATGGGAATGCCTATTTATAGGTACAAAAAGTTACATCAACTTTCCAATTGACAATTAATGTGCCAATTACTAACCACCATCTTCCCACCTTATTTGTTGGCAATTAATTAGCCTCCAAATTGGTTGAACTAATTAGCCTCCAAATTTGGTTTGGACTTAACAATTCTCCCCCTCCAAACCAATGGGGTACGAAATAAGCTCTTACGTGGAACTCATGCCGATCAGTTCATTGCACAACTCAAACTTATCCCGAGGAATAACTTTTGTCAACATATCTGAGGGGTTCTCTTTTGTTGGAATTTTCTCAAGATGAAAAATCCCCTTTTCTAGTTGCTCGCGTATCCAATGATAGCGGATATCAATGTGCTTTGTTCGAGAATGATACATAGTATTCTTGCTTAAGTCTACAACACTTTGACTATCGCAATATACTATGCAGTTAGCTTGTTTTTGACCCAACTCTTCAAAGAATCTCTTCAACCAAATCATCTCTTTTCCTGCTTCAACAGCTGAAATGTACTCCGCTTCGATCGTAGAAAGTGCAACACATTTCTGTAATTTAGATTGCCAAGAAATTGATCTGCCAGCAAATGTAAATACGTATCCCGAAGTTGACTTTCTATGATCGAGATCTCCTGCCATGTCAGCATCAACGAAGCCTTTTAAGATTGGTTTAGATCCTCCATAGCATAAGCACTTCTTTGAACTTCCCTTCAAATATCTGAGAATCCACTTTACAGCTTCCCAGTGTTGTCTTCCCAGATTATCTAAGAATCTGCTTACAACTCTAACAGTATGTGCAATGTCTGGTCTTGTGCAAACCATTGCGTACATCAAACTCCCCACAGCGGAGCATTATGGAATCTTTCTCATGTCTTCCTTCTCTTCTTTGGTTGTAGGACAAGATTCCTTACTCAGCTTCAGATGAGCAGCAAGAGGAACGCTGACTGATTTAGCATTTAACATGTTGAAATGTTGTAGCACACGTTCAACATATTTTTTTTGTGACAACCATAACCTGTTATTGCTTCGATCACGAATAATCCTCATGCCCAAAATCTGTTATGCTGGACCCAAGTCCTTCATGTCAAAGGACTTCGCTAATTGCTCTTTCAATTTACGAATTGAAGAAACATCTTGTCCCACGATCAATATATCATCAACGTATAACAACAATATGATGATGTTGTTATCAGAGAACCTCTTGAAGTAGACACATGGATCCACCTGGGTCTTCTTGTAGCCATGACTACTCATAAAAGAGTCAAACTTGTTGTACTATTGCCTGGGTGCTTGCTTCAACCCATACAAACTCTTTTGCAGCTTACAAACCATGTGCTCTTTCCCTTTTACGTCGAAGCCTTCTAGTTGCACCATGTAGATTTCATCCTCCAGGTCACCATGAAGGAAGGCAGTTTTCACATCTAACTGCTCCAGCTCAAGATTCAAACTTGCTACCAAGCTTAGAACTGCTCAAATAGAAGTCGTTTTAACCACCGAAGAAAAGATTTCCTCAAAATCAATTCCTTTCTGTTGTTGGAATCCTTTCACTACTAGATGAGCTTTATACGTCACTAGCTTTCCATTGCCATCTCTTTTGAGCTTGAAAACTCAATTGCTCTTCAAGGCTTTTCTTCCTGTAGGAAGTTCGACTAACTCATATGCGTTGTTTTTCTACAAGGAATTCATCTCATCTTGCATTGCCTCCGACCAAGATTCTTTATCTGCATGAGTTAGAACTTCTTGAAAATTCTCTGGCTCCCCTTCATCAGTAAGGAGAATATACTCAGAACTAGGATACTTTGATGTTGGTTGGCGATCCTTGTGGATCTTCTAAGCTATTGTTCAGCCTCAGCTTGCTGGGTGGGTTACTCCCCCTGCTCATCAACATCTTCTTGCTCATGATCCTCCATTAGCTCTGGAATTTCATCATTGGTCTGAACTTATTCCTCATCTCCACCAATGGTACTATTTGGTAATGAAGGAACATGGTTGGGAATGATGTCATTTACAAGTCCTGACGTGCCATTCTTCTTCAAGCTTTCGATGGTCTCATTTTCTCGAAAGACTACATCTCTGCTTCTAATGGTCTTCTTCTTCTCTAGGTCCCATAGTTTGTACCCAAACTCTTTATCTCCATATCCAAGGAAGATACATGGACTTACTTTGTCATCAAGCTTTGACCGTTGCTCCTTAGGAACATGCGCAAATGCCTTACAGCCGAACACTTTTAGATGAGAGTATTGAACATCTTTTCCAGTCCATACTCTTTCCGGAATATCAAAATCTAGAGCAGAAGATGGTGACCTGTTGATGATATAGCAGGTTGTGCGTGCTGCTTCTCCCTAAAACGACTTTGGCAAGTTAGCCATTTTGAGCATACATCTGATCTTCTCTACAATAGTGTGATTCATCCTTTCTGCTACACCATTGTGATGTGGGGTTCCGGTACAGTCTTTTTATATCGAATTCCATGTCTAGAATAGTAGTTCTCAAACTCGTGTGATGTGTATTCACCTCCATTGTCGGATCGGAGACATTCTAATTTCTTGTTTGTCTCTCTTTCCACCATAACATGGAATTTTTGGAATTACTGAAATACCTGATCTTTTGTTCTCAGGAAATACATCCATAACTTCCGTGATGCATCATCGATGAAAGTAACAAAATACTTGTTACCTCCTAAGGTCTCATATTCAAAGGGGCCACATACATCTGAGTGTACCAAGTCAAGAACACTTGACTTTCTACTTGATGACTTGCTCAATGACACTCTATGTTGCTTGTCGAATAGGTAGTAGTCACATGGAGATAGTGGTGTGCCATTAGCCGAAGGTACAAGTACCTTCTTTGCTAGAATCTGCAACCCTTTCTCACTAATGTGAGCCAATCTTCTATGCCACAAATTTGGTGAAGACTCTTCTTCAATAGCATGCAATCCATCTTTACAAATGACTGCATTTGTTTTGTATAGTGTACAACACATGGCACCTTTTGCAATCACCAAGGAATTCCTGGCAAGCTTCCATTTCCTACTCCCGAAGAAATTCTCGAAGCCTTCAAGATCTAGGACACCACAAGATACTAAGTTGAGCCTCAAATTAGGAAATGTCTAACTTCTTTGAGGATGAGTGTACAGCCAGTGTTCGTCTTAATATGAATGTCACCAATTCCAATGATTTTAGAATGGCCATTATTGCCCATCTTCACTACACCAAAATTTCCTGCTCTGTATATGGTGAAGAACTCCTTGTTGGGAGTGGCGTGATAAGATGCTGCAGTGTCAATCACCCATTCCGTATCATCTTGACTTGAGACTTGCAGACATTATTCTTCATGATTGAAGGAAAGAACAATAATCTCCTCAGTTGCTGCAGTGGTGTTCTTGTCTTCCTCCTGGTTATTGCCATCCTTTTGTTCTCTCTTCAGCTTTCGATAGTTCCTCTTCAGATGGCCTTCTAGTCCATAATGGTAGCATTTGACTCTACCCCTGGACTTAGATCTGCCTCTGAACTTGTCTCCTCCTTTGGATTTGTCAGGATTGTTGGGACGTCGATTTTTGCTCCGACCTCTATGTTCTATGACAAGAGATTGGCTACTTTTGACAATGGTAACTTTCCTCCTTGTCTCCTTGTTGAGCAAAGTGCTAACAACGTGGTTTAAGGATAATTTTCCGTCTAGAGCTGAATTGGTCACAGACACTACCAAGGTATCCTAACTTTCCAGTAGAGAGCTGAGCAACAATAAGGATTGGACTTCATCTTCAACTGTTTTTTGCATAGAAGATAATTGATTAATAGCACTTTGAAATTCATTCAAAAATTCAGCAACAGAAGTTCCCTCCTTGTATTTCATGTTGACAAGCTTCCTTATCAAGAACAACTTGTTTCCAGCAGTTGTCCGATCATAAAGATCTTGCAACTTCTTCTATAGTTCATGGGCAGACGTTTCTTCTGAGACATTGTCGAACATGCTGAAATCTAGCCACTGGTGAATGGTACCGATGGCCTTTCTATTCAACTTGCTCCAATCTGGATCTTTCATGTCTTTCGGCTTTGCGGTGTCTCGTTCAATTGCTTCATGCATATCTTTGCAGTACAATATATCCTCCATCATGGACTTCCAAATTGACCAGTTTGAACCATTCAATTTGATCATGGATGTTGAAGAACCTTCCATTTTAATTAACACAACCACCTTTATGGAACCAACAACTCTGATACCACTTATTGGGTCCTGTATATCAATTGGGTAGCAAGGTGATATGTATTAACTAAAGTAGATGTTGCAACAACAAGTATAAAAATAAATAGAGCAATAAAGAAACACAAAGATTTACATGGAAAACCTTTAAAAGGGAAAAACCATGGGCTGCAAAAATAACTCCACTAATAAATAATGGGAATACAACAATAAAGCCTCTCTTAAGTATACCCAAACTTGAGGTACAAACTAATTTTAGGAGAAAGTTGGAATGCAAAAAAAAAGATTAACCCTTACACCCAAATAGTGTAATATTTCCCAAACTACTCAACTCACTCCCCTAATTTCTCTCAAACTCTTTTTGTAGGAAATGCTCTATAAAAGAAAACTCAATTTTTGCTTGGATGAATTTGGATTATGGGAATGCCTATTTATAGGCACAAAATGTTGTATCAACTTTCCAATTGGCAATTAATGTGCCAATTACTAACTACCATCTTCCCACCTTATTTGTTGGCAATTAATTAGCCTCCAAATTGGTTGAACTAATTAGCCTTCAAATTTGGTTTGGACTTAACATAAATTACATTGCGTCGAGGTGCTAGATTCACTATCCTCAACAACCCTAACATTAGATAACACCTATTAATATTAGAATTTCAACATATTAGATATCCACATAAAAATTAGTCACGGGTGATTTCTAATGTATCACTGGCTCTCTCAATTTGTCTCATTTCCGACTGTTTTCAAACTTTAAAAATGTCACCTTAACTTTCAAAATGTGCACTAATTTGCTTATTGAATGCCACATGTCAGCTTTCGGTTGATTTAACTTTTCAAAGATGTTGTTTTCTTGATTTTTCTCTTTTCTACCAGAAGTTGGCACATGACATTCAGTGAACAAACTTTTTGCACTTTTTGAAGGAAACTTATACAATTGACCAGATCCTTTGGTCCATTCTCCCGCATGAATGATATGTATCCCAAAAATTAATAAAATTATAGGAAGTACGGAAATAATACAATGAATCGGGTCCTTTGGTCTCTTCTCACTGCATGAATGACCTGTCTCTCATAAACTACTTTATGCTATTACTTTTAATTACTTTATTCATTCATGGAGTGAGAATGAACCAAAGGGCCCAATCCATCGTATAATTTCCCCATATAGGGGAAAATATAAGGTAGTTTCAGGGATATATAACATTTATACAAGGAGAAGGACCAAATGACCCAATCCATTGTATAGTTTCCCCTTTTTAAAAGTTTAAGGGACTACATGAACTATTCAAAGTTCAGGTACAGTAGGAGAAATGAGATAAGTTGATAGAATTGGTGATGGATTCAACCTAGAGATAATAACTATTATTTAATCCATCGCATTTATATAAGAAGTTACACAACTCGATTAAGAGTGAGTTTCTAATTGATGTTTCCTACAAGTAAATATATAAGAACATTGTAAGTGGAAAACAATGTTGAGTATGTTTTCAAGAGCCGTCCCTGATGTATTGTATTTTCGACATATTTTTGTGCTTATTTTCATATCATTAAGACCATGTTTTTAGTCTTTATGGCTGCTATTACTTCTTTTTCTGTCTCTTTCAGGTTTTGAAGGCAATTTTGAGAAAACATGTGATATTTGGAGAAAAAGAGCCTCTCACCGATACCTGACACAAGCAGTAAGAGCGATAGCTGGTCCCGGTGATTCCAGAACACTTCGAAGGACCAAGATGACATCAATACTAGCGCACGCCATATCCAAATCTGGAAGTAACCCAATTCAGGCAAATCCTATTCGGGAAGAGCCATCTCAAATGAAAGTTCGATCTCTTTCCTAATCTCACATAAGGGAAGATTTTTACTACCATTTGAAGACCAAGACTAAAAGGAAAGAATCCGTCAAATTAAACTCGAAGAGTCCTATATAGAGGAAGCTTAAGGAGGAGCACTCAGCTATAAATATAAAGGCCGACCATTCCAAGAAATATACAGAGATACACATGAAAATACACACAAAGATTCATATTTTTACATTCAGTCTTTTAGTTCAGCTATAATTTCTGCGTTCGTTAGTTTTTGAGAATTTTGATTTACAGTTTTGAACATCTTTGAGTTTAATTGCAAGTTCATTTTCAGTTTCAACTACTCTCATTTTATTTTAGTCTTTATATCCTCAGCGTGATTTATTTACAGTCTCTTTATATTTCTGCACATTTACATTCCACCATGTCTAGCAAAATAACTCATGGCTTGACTAATTAATGGTCAAGGCTGAGTTTATATGGTATGATGACCATAATTGAATACAGAAATTTGCAAGGCGACCTATTTACCAATCTTGGTACTTGAAGGGTTTAACGGTAAGAATATCACTTGGTCTCGCTTTTTGGACTGATCACCCATTTGGTAAGTCTTTGTGATTATTGTTAATCTCTGTTCTTGCATCCATAATTGTACCTGAAAAGGGATGAAGTAACAACAGTCTCCTCCGAGACTGGAGAAAGGTTATCTTATGCCTGTTGGGAGTGCTTCACTACCTATTGGTAAGGATTTAGGCTTTTCTTATTTCTATTGCTATTTACTGGCGAGCTCTCGGCGCAAAGTCGAGAGACACAGTGAGTAAGAGTGAGGTCATGGCGTAAAGTTTGATCCCCATACATAGTAAGGAAAAGTTAGTAGTACTGTACGGTGCATGACTATTAGTATAACAAAATCTAGGTCTTGTTGCAATTAATTTCTTATCCTATGATGACCATGATATTCAGTCTTGTCCTATATTGGTTGAACCATCATTTCCTATTGTTTCATTACCTTTTTTATTTAGTTTTAATCCATAAAATTCCATCGAGAGTACTTCTAGGTCACATTGTATTTCGCCTTCTTAGAATAACGTTGCCAAATACTGTTCTTTATGGATTCGACTCCTGCTCACTACTAACTACAAGTTTGTTTTGCACAAGGATTTATCTTTGGTTGTCTCGACACCCATCAAATTTTAGCGCCGTTGCTAGGGAATGGTTCCTTTTGACTAGTTGTTCAACGTGGATGACTACAGCCATAGGTCATGGCAGCAAATTCCTCTACGATCTAGAAATTGAAAGATCCAACAGAGCTCGTGCTAAGTAAGCCCGAGAGCGTAGAGATTCAAAACATCAGGCAAAGACTTCAAACGGACCCAACAATAATCAAATCACTATAGAAGGATTGTCTGACTATTCGACTAACTCAGAATCAGAACTTGAAATAGCTATCGTGACCATGGCTAGCAAAGAGTAGTCAATCTAAGACCTCACACGGGTCCCGATGAACCAATAACCTTTCTGCATTACTTATCTAGATGAAACTGAAGGTAACAATTTTGAGATGAGATCTGGGTTTGTCCATAGCTTACCCAAGTTCACCGGAAGGGCCACTGATGAAACACTTGCAGAAATTCCACTTGATGGTGTGTTCCATGAAACCTCCCAAGGTCGATTTAAACCTTGCAAAATTGAAGTCCTTTGCTTTCTCTCTAGAGGACTCGGCCAATGATTGGTTTTATCACTTGAAACCAGGATCAATAACATCATGGGAATAGATGTCGAGAGTCTTTCTTGATAGATACTTTCTAGCATCGAGAGTTACCACTTTGAAAAAGCAGATCTGTTCAGCTACGATGAAAGACACAGAGAGTCTCCATGAGTAATATGAAAGATTCCAACACCTACTGGCAGCCTGCCCACCTCATGGATTCCCTGATCAAGCCTTAGTCCAGACATTCTACAAAGGACTCCCATTCTCAATGCGGTCCATGTTGGATGCCACTAGTGGGGGTGCTCTCATCAATAAGACCCCAACTCTAGCTTGGGAAATCATCAAGACTATGGCAGGAACCGCTCAAAAATTTGGCAGTCTTGAAGGAAAATCTATATCGAGACTTATCAATGGGGTTAACTCTTATGATCTCAATGACAAAATAGAAATACTTGCTGAACTTATGTATAAAATAGCTGTCCAGACTGAGGTCTCGAAGGAGTGCGGTCTGTGCAAAAAGACTACTCATGCTACGGATGAATGTCCTCGCATAGGAGACCCTAAATTTGGGCAAGTCCATGCCATTGGGAACTATGGCAACTATACCAATTATAGTAACTATAGGAACTACGGTAATCATAGTAATTATGTCAATCAGGGGAATAAGCAGCCATACATCCCGCCACCATAAAGGAATCAAATAGGATGGCGGGATCGTCAAACAATCACTTGGGGAAATAACGACTGCCAATAACCACAGGGACCACAGAATCAGCTCGTGGTGAGAAATCAACAGAATGCTATCGTACCGAGACCTCCTCAATAAGTCTAGCCCAACCCACCTCAACAACCATAATATAACCCTTATGAGCTTATTATTACTCTTGTTGAGGATTCCTATAAGTGGTTTGAGCTGGTAGACAATCGAATATAAGGACTACAAGGTAATTTCTCAAACCTAGAAAAATAGATGGCCTAGATAGCTAGCACTCTCTCTAAGATTGAGAATATAGGGAGACTTCCTTCCCAAATAGAGGACAATGCAAGAGAGAATGTTAGCACAACCTCGCTAAGCGGGAAGAAAGAGACTCAATCAAAACCACCGAGAGTAGAAATACTAGATAAGGTTATAGTAATTCCTAATGACCCAGGGGAACCAGTGATTTCTACTGAGACTAGACCTCCTTTTTTAGAAAGACTAGAAAAGATTGAAAAGCTAAAGGAAGAGAAAGAGATCTTCAACACCTTGAGGAAAGTCAAGATCAACATCCCGTTACTCGATGTGAATAGACGGAAACCAAAATACGCGAAGTTCCTCAAGGAGATGTGCACGAATAGGAAGAAGCATCAAGACCTAGATAAAGTCGTGATGGGGGACAACGTATCTACCGTGATCCAATGCAAATTACCCCATAAGCTGAAGGGCCAAGAAATGTTCGCCATCAATTGCACCATAGGTCAAGTTAGAATTCCGAAAGCTATGTGTGATCTCAGTGCATCTATAAATGTCACGCCTTCCTCTATCTACCAGTAGATATCTATAAACTATAACATGTCTCTCAAGGAGACCAGGACTATCCTATAACTTATGGCTCGCTCTGTTGTTTACCCTAAAGAAATCTTGAAGGATGTATTAGTCAAGGTAAATTATTCAGTTTTTCCCAATTACTTTTATGTTCTTGATATATGCGATTCAAATAGAAAGGGGAACTCAGATTTACTGCTAGGGAGACCATTCTTGAGTACTGCCAAGACTGAAATCGATGTACTCAATGGTTCTGTAACTATGGAATTTAATGGGGAAGTAGCCACTTTCAATGTTTATGATGCCATGAAAACCCTAGATGAGCCTTTGAAGTATTGACAGCCTTGATCCTATCATCCAATAAATATTTGAGCTTAATCTCTCAGACGAGTATTTGGTCACTTTGAATAAAGCACTTGACACCAAGAGTCTTTATGATTCTGATCTAGATGAGAAGGTGGAAGAGGCAATCCATAATCTTGATTCACCTCAATCTACATCGAGACCCGGACCTAAGCTCGCTCTACCATCTTTTAAGAAACTCACCCCTTCCATCATCCAACCACCGGAACTTGAACTTAAGAGTCTATGAAGTCACCTCAAATATGCTTTCTTAGGAGATAACAACACACTTTCGGTGATCATTTTGAGTAAATTGAGTCCTGATGAAGAGAAACAACTGGTCTCTTTGCTCCAGCAATATAAGGAGGCGATTGGATGGATTATAGCCAACATCAGGGGGATTAGTCCTTCCACTTGCATGCACAAAATCAAGTTAGAGGAAAATGCCAAGACCTATCGACAAAGATGACTCAATCCTCCTATGATGGAACTTGTGAAGAAGGAAGTGATCAAGCTCATGGAGGCTAACCTCATTTACCCTATCTCTGATTGTGAGTGGGTTAGCCCGTATAAGTTATTCCAAAAAAGACAGGGATCACGGTGATAACAAACAAAGCAAGAGAACTGGTCCCGGTGAGAATACAGAATGGATGGAGAGTTTGCATCGACTACCGCAAGCTCAACGCCATGACCAAGAAGCACCATTTCCTACTATTATTCATTGATTAGATGCTAAAGAGATTAGTAGTGTTGTCTTAATTGAATGTCATGATTCTACCAGATCCCGGTGGCACCAAAAGTCCAAGAAAAGACAATATTTACGTGTCCCTTTGGCACCTTTGCTTATAGACAGATGCCTTTTGGTCTCTGCAATGCTCTCGCTACATTCCAGAGGTGCATGATGAGTATTTTTTTTATTACGTGGAAAACATCATTGAGGTATTTATGAATGACTTTATTGTGTAAGGTAATTCCTTTGATGCATGTCATGATAACCTTGGTAAGATTCTTAAACATTGCATTGAGTCTGATTTAGTACTTAGCTATGAAAAATGCCACTTCAAGGTAGACCAGGGTATGATATTGGGTCATGTTGTATCTAAGAAGGGTATTGAGGTAGATAAAGCTAAAATTGATGTTCTTCAGTCCTTACCTTACCCTACTTCTGTAAAGGAAGTTAGATCTTTTCTTGGGCATGCAGGTTTTTATCGTAGGTTCATCAAGAACTTTTTAAAGATTGCTGAGCCCTATGCTGATTACTTCAGAAAGATGCTAGCTTTGAATTTGGTGATCCTTGCAAGGAAGCCTTTGACACCATTACGAAGAAGCTGTTCTCTGCGCCCATTATCCAAGCACCCAATTGGGACCAGCCCTTCGAGAACATGTGCGATGCAAGCGTTAAGGTAGTAGGAGCAGTATTGGGACAACGAGTAGGCCGAGAACCTCACGTCAATTATTATGCCTCTTAGACTCTCGATGCAACTCAGCAAAACTATTCCATGACTGAGAAAGAGCTCCTTGCTATCATTTTTGCATTGGAGAAGTTTCGTTCTTACCTTCTCTGTTCCAAGGTCATTGTGTACTCAGATCATGCTGCCTTGAGATACCTAATGTCCAAGAAGGATGCCAATCCAAGACTGATCTGATGGATCCTTTTGCTTCAAGAATTTGACATCGGTACTAAAGATAAAAGGGGACAGAGAACTTGGTTGCCGATCATTGATTAGGCTGACCAACTCAGAAGAACCAAAAGAAGTTCAGGAAAAATACCTAGGGGAAAGTCTCTTTGCTATCACCGAGACTCCATGGTATGAAGACCCTTCCAACTTTCTTACCACCGGAAGGTTCCTAGAGGATTTCACGCGTAATGACAAAGAGAAAATGAAGAGGTAAGCTAGCAGGTACTTTTGGGATAATCCTTGCCTATGGGGATAAGGGAATGATCTAGTTTTAAGGAGATGAGTTTATGGGGAAGAGATACCAAGACTCTTACAAGCATATCACTCTAAAGTTTGTGGAGGTCACAGTGGGTCGAGGAGAACAACACAACACATTCTTGAGTGCGGATTTTATTGGCCCCATATCTTTTGTGACTCTTATATGCTTTGTAAGGCATGCGACAACTGTCAATGGATTGGTAATCTTGGATGTCAAGATTAGCTCCCGATGACTCCTATATTAGTCATTGAGATCTTTGATGTATGGGGTATTGATTTCATGGGCCCTTTTCCTCCTTCTTTTGGGTTCAAGTACATCCTCCTAGTAGTAGATTATGTCTCCTAGTGGATAGAAGCCAAGGCGACCAGGAATGGTTATGGAAAGATCGTAGTAGATTTCATCAAGGATAATATCATCTGCAGATACGAGAGACTGAGAATACTCATCAGTGATCACGATACACATTTTTGCAATAAGATGATCTTAGCATTACTGGCCAAATGGGGAGTTAAGAACATGACTTCTACGGCATATCACCCACAGACAAATGGACAAGCTAAAGTGAGCAATAGAGAGGTTGTGAGCGGACGACCTTTTTTCCACCCGCGAGGACTGTGTGAGATGCGTAGCATGAGGGGTGGAAAACAATGAGCGCTGTGAAGCGTGCTAACGGATAATCCTTATTTTAGCGTGATACAAAGATTGATTTGACAAAATCGATGTTGATGTTGAATTTAAGTCCAATTTGCATGTTAAGGGATACGAGACTTGAAATCCCGTATTTTAAGATAGAGCCACCTCCCGGTTAAGCTCCATCGGGAATTTGGGTACGATATTCCCACTGGGTGGTTAGATCGTACCTTAAAACAGAAATTCCATGTTCGGATGTTGTTGCTTACTTTTCATTTTTAAATCAAACCATTGATATTTTAATAAACACAACTTTAGTTCTTATGCGATTTAAATCCGGTTATTATTTGGAGTTTTTGGTTTATATGCCATACATCACACAAAAGCGGTAAATAAAGCAAATAAATAATTATTACGAGGCTTTACAAATACCTATACATTTTTCTAATGCGGGAAAAATAAAAAAGTAGATAAATAAAAAAAAGGGCGAAACTGGGTCTTAACCGAGCTTACCAACTCGGAACCGGCTCCAAACAAGGCAAAGGATATACGCGAATAATAATAAATAAAGCATAAATAAATAATTGGTAGAAAATAAACACATAATGTGGAAAAAATATATTTTTTAGATTTTTTGAGACTAAAAACACAAATTTCGGGGATTTATTAAATATATAAACAACCTAAAATATTAAGAAAATAAACTAAATGAATATAAATAATTAATGAAAATGACAAAAAATATTTTTGAAATTTTATATTATGACAAAAAGATATATTGGGACTTATTTAGTTAAGAAAATTCATTTTTAAGCCATTAAAAGAAGATTTAATCAATTAAATAATTAATAAATTATGAAAAAAAGATTAAAAATTATGTTATGATATTACGGATTAAATACGATTTTTTGGATGAAAATCGGGGTAAAAAATGCAAGAAAACGATAAAACATGGCCAAAACACAAAATAAAACAAGCATGGACCATTTGGACATTTTTTACCAGTAGGCCGACTCAGTGAGGTGGTAGGCCTACTCAGTGACATGGTAGGCTGACTCAGTGAGTCGGCCTAGATGACACTCAGTCGGCCTTCTGCCTACTGAAGTGGTCTACCGGAAAAAATGTCTTAACAGGCCGGAATTGACATTTTTGTACCCGAAAACCCAAGATTATGGACATTTCAAGTCATTTCCCACATTATTTCAGTAGATTTGGACTTAAAATGCTAAGATAACTTTGATTTTTCAGTTTAGGGGGGAAATCCATGAAAATCTGGCAAAAAAGCGATTGGCAGCTTGAGCGACACGTAGGCCGACTGAGCGACATGGTAGGCCGACTCACTGAGTCGGCCAACCATGTTATTCAGGCGGCATGCCGGTCGCCGGAGCGGTTAGCCGGAGTTTTGCCGTAAAATCACAAAAAAGTCAAAAACAAGGGCTAAACACTCGAAAATACAACAAAAAACACAGCAAAAGCAATAAATAACTTAAAGAAATAGATTGGAACTCAAAAAATTACATAAAGGCAGTGAATCCATTCTTGAGACTCGAATCAGCCTTTGGCGAGCTTTTGACGCTTTTGTGATGGGAGAATCGACAAACCAAGACTGATTTAGCAAGGAATTTAGTGATTTTGTGACGAAAAAGTCCTTAAATCCTATTTCAATTAGCTTTTATTTAAAATTTTTATTTAATCTTAATATTTAAGTAAAAAGATTAAGCCTAATAAAGCTTAGAAATCGAGATCATTTGAATTTCCTAGCTTTATTAAACTTGTTCTTTCTAAATGCCTAAAAGAAGCTAAAATCTGAATTTTCTACTTCAAATCAGCAAAAAAAAAGTCCTCTAATCTAAATTTTGTGGGGTTTTTATAGACCCTCTCAAGCACAAATTCCACAATGAATCCCCCAAAATCATGGATTTGACAGAAAAAAAGCAAAACCCGACTTGTCGGGCAAGAAAGATATGAAAAACCGCTGGGGAAGGGGCATCCCGCGCGACTCGGCCGGGCCTAGGCCGTGTCAGGCAACGCGAAAAGATCTAGGCCGTGTCGCCGACTTGGCCCACCGAGTGCACCATGCATCCCGCCAATCCGGCAATGGAAGGGACCGATGAGTAGAGGTAAATGGAAGGGACCGGGCCTGGCAAAGGTCGGAATTCGAATGCTCATAACTAACACTACGATCATCCGATTAAGGCGATTCTTGACGTACCAAAAATCTCGGAGAGTCAAGAATCTGACGATATGGACGATGCTTGCTAAAAATGTTTGGATCTTATAGAAAATTGTGAAACAAAATATTGCGCATGAGGGAAAGATAACGGCTAGTTCTAAATGCATGCTAATTATTTTTAATGACTTTAAGCGCGGTCAAAGGTCACAAAATCGCCAAAAGGAGCATTCCAAATGTGATTCAACTCTCAAATAATAGAACAACTAGTCCGTAAAAGGTTAGAGCAAAAAGTCATCATCATTCTGCGTGTCACTAAAAAGCCCGTGCACACAGGCTGCCCCTCGTGAGATTATCATCTGACGGGTCAAATGTGATTTCATGAAAGATCGAGGGATAAGAGGTTATACCTGACATGCGGATTCTCGAACTGATTATCCTCTAGGATTGCCATAAATAGACCTATCAAGAACTTGATTGACTTAGAGATTTTGATTTGGTATTGCATTTGTTGCCCCTAAAGGATTTGTGATGGATTGCCTATTATGTATAGTTGGATTTGCCAAGAGTGCCAAAAGGCACCCTTGGACAAGGTCGATTACCGAGAGTATCGGAAGAGATCCTTAGACTAAATGATTTACTTAGAATGAAACGCTACCGAGGATGACTAATGAGATCCCTAGACTGGAACACATACTAAGAACACCACTAAAAGACGCCGAGGATGTCTAGCGAGATCAACAAACTGGAGAGACTATTTTGGATTGAAATGCATGCCAAGGATGACTAACGAGATCCCTAGATTAGAATGCATACCAAGAATGTCATAGAACGATGCCGAGGATGTCTAACGAGATCATGGGATTGGGGAGTCTTGTCCGGATTGAAACGCATGCCAAGGATGACTAACGAGATCCTTGGACTTGAACGCATACCAAGAACATCACAGAAAGATGCCGAGGAATGTCTAATGAGATCATCGAACAGAGGGATTTATCAAAAACACCTGAGGAGGCCGTCGGACTAAAGGACTTGTTTAGACTGAAACATATACCGCGAATGTCTAACGAGATCATCGGAATAGAACGATTGTGCCTGTCAAGAAGGTTTTTAGATATTAGTAAACTATTACGAACTGCATTTTTATTGCTTAATTGATTTTATGGAAACAAAACATTTTTGCCTCTTCAATTAACCAATAAAAATAGAAGTAAGAAATATTAGTTGAGATAAGATTTTCGGTAGTCCGGAGAAATTGTCGAGGTTAAGCTCTGAGACTAGCTCATATGCCCCTTGGACGTTCAACCTTAGAATATATGTTGGGATGCTCCTGATGATTATATCGAGGTGCCTCAGATACTTGCCTCAAGGTGCCCCTGGGAGAAACTTCTGAGTCCTGATTTCAGGATCCTTAGATCGGTTGTCCATAAGGATTGTTGTATGGTGTAGCTGTCAAGGAAGTTTTAAAGCATTAGTAAATGACATAAGTTACGTTTTCATTGCTTAAATTTGATTTTATAGATCAAAAAAATTTTTGCCCCTTCGATTAAGCAATGGAAATAGGAGAATGAAATAAAAAAGGAGTTGATATTTCTGGGAGTCCAGAGAAATTGCTGAGGCCGAGCGCCGAGTCTGGCTGATATGCCCCTTGAATGTGGCTTAGGATATAGGATTGAAAAAAATTCTGAGATGCCCCTTGATATGAGCGCTTGCTTAGAGGTCGAGCGCATAGCTCGAGGATAGTTTTTTTGTGCTTTGTTTCTTATAGAATTCAACATAGAAAAACAGACATGACATTTATGAGCATTATGCATGAATGTATAAATGCATGAGATGCTCGGGCTGATCATCTTCAAGACGATTGATTGACTTGCTTGATCGATTTTGATCAAAGAGAGATTGACTTGCTTGAACAGAGAACATATGAATTGCATTATTATACAGATCAGATTTAGATGCCCTTGATGTGGGATCAGGGATGCCGTACAGATCAGGTGGGAATGCCCCTAGTGGAGAATTAGGGAAGCTGCAGCGAGTTGATTGCAAATTGATTGTTGGATCGAGCATGTCAAATACAGGGAGGTGCACAAAGAGAAGTTTAAGATTCTAGACAACGAACGACTGGACGTTATCACTACCAATGAATTCTACCAAGGATGGTTTGATGAGATTGTAGACTCGAGGTGCTTGGCTGCGGTCAAGATTAGAGTGGACACGCGCAGAGGATGAATTTGAGCGCTTCAAATCCATTAGATCGGAGAATGTATTCAGACACTCTAATGATGATGATGATGATAATGCAGATATTTTGATCTGATCAATGGGAGCCACTTATCTTCACTTTTTTATTGCCTTAATTATTGCATAGACTTGAACATTGTGTCAGGCCCATCATACTAATTATTTGCTTTGATGTCCTAATTTTTGCCTAGACCGACCTTTTCGGGTTTTCAATCCAGCGGACTTTCCCGGCTTTTGCGTAGACCTCGCTGTTTTCAGTCTATCAGGATTTTTTCCTTTTATCATTGCTCTTTTGTTTTTAGGAATCAAGTTAACTACATGGAACCCTTCATTTGACTTACTTGCAACATTTCACCTTTTGGACCTAATATACTCATTCAAGCACAAAAATAAAGAATTCAGTAAAATGACATTACCATTAAAAGAAGTAAGTTTGAGTATATAATGGTGAAAACCATTTCTATTTACCCAAACTCTGGTGTTAACTAGCCTATGTAGGTTTTCTAGCCAACACACTCTCATTGCTCACTTTGCCCTGACTTTTTCCTTTTCGAGTTTTTAGTCTAGCAGGCTATTTTACACCCTAACTTTTACTGACCGATTCGTAGAATACTAATCAACGGGATACACCCTAATTTTTGCTCGAGCAATAGAGGACCACTCGTCGAGTGATGAATTTTTTATTATTTTTTTACGAACCGCTTTTCCAGATTTGGTTCTTTTTTTGTTAAGTATGATAATGCTTCAACTTGTCTTGAACGATGGGGTTTACGAACTCATTACCATCCATAAACTTCATGCCCCTAGAACCGAGTACCTTTCTGATTACATAAGGTCTTTCCCAATTCAGTTGGGACTTTCCCCCTTGGATAGGTGCGGGCAGGCTTCACTTGCTTCAAAATCAGATAATTGGCCTTTGACTGATACTCCTGATGCTTGACATGGTTTTTGCACGCTCTTGCTATGTACTGCTAGTGCCTTTGAATAATTGTTCAAGCTACTCGAGCTGTGCGTTATTCCACGGGGGACCCTTTGACTTGAATTCAGTGTGACTCTCAAGGATTTGGAATTGGTTGGTAGCATGACTTCCATTTCATAGACAAAGGAGAGAGGTGTTTGCCTTGCAAGAATTCTGACATTTGTTTGACATCTTCAAAGGGTGAATGGTATCTTATCGTCCCTTTCTCTGATTCTTGAGGTAGGTTTGGAGAGAAATTTCCTGATAGACTGGTTGGTGGCTTTGGTTTCCCCATAAGCTCTTAGCTTTCACGGTGAAGATTTGCAATGTTCAAACCTATATCTCTTAATTAATTCGGCGGTTTCCCCTTGGGATTGAAATTCATTGTCTGAAATGATGTGATGAGGTAGGCTATACCGAGTGAAGATGTATTTCTCGATGAACTTGGCCATCTTCTCGGTGATAATGAGGGTGAAAGACTCGGCTTCCCCCTATTTTGAGAAGTGACCTGCCCCTATGATGATGTAGCAGTGTTCATTTACTGATGAGGGTCGAGTCTCATCAATCATATTTTTCCCCCTCGCTGGGAATGGTCAATGAGGAGAGAAATGAAAGATGGTTTGCAGTTTAAGGGAATGGGTATTGGGAAAGATTTATGGTATATCAGGGGTGGGAACTTTGAGAATAGTTGGCAAAGAAAAGGTAATCCATAACTCTACCAAAGTCAATTTGGCGGTCTTCTTTCTCCACAATAGGCTAACCCTTCTTTGGTAGCTTGGCAATGGGTTTGTACATGGTGGTATGCTATGAACCGATTGATATATTGAACCTATCCAAGGAAGAATTGAGCTTCTCTTTCTGCTTTAGGCATGAAGATGTGATGCTCGGCATTCTGACAATAAACCCTGGGCATGTCTAGGTATGATCAGGAGGAAGCGTTATGATCTTAAAGCACTTATTATCTCTCATGTTCTTTCAGAAGTTAGGTCATTATAGAATGGTTACCATTTTATGTACTCAAATTTATTTTAGTTAGAGAAATGTCATGAATACTGAACACGTTATGTTTATGACAAAAATGAATGCATGGACCCATAGAGCGAAACATCAAGCAGATAAGCAAAAATAGAGTCTTTGATTGAAATAAAGTGCCAGAAAGGCAGAATTATTCACATCTAAATACTAGAAAAAGAAAATTACATAAATAGATAGTCCTCCTCTATAGGCGGAGGGTCTTGATTGGTAGAGCTGATAGATTAGGCATTCTCGATAGCTTTTGTTGGCATGTCATCAAGGACGAGATCCAAAACTTTCCCTTGTTCGGCTGATAACTTGTCTCCTTCTTTCGCTAGAGACCTTGCGAGATTCTTGTCAGATTTGGCAGTAGAATAAGCTTGCATAGCGGTGTCGGCTGAATTAGACAAGATCGAACCCAACACAAATTCTTTAGGTAGAACGAAACTGATCACCCCTACCTTATCGCACGAGTTTGGTGATGGTTTCTCCTCAGTATTGGTCCTTCTAGCTGGCTAAACCATTTTCCCTTCTCTCACCAAGCGCTAGATGGCCCTGCCTTAGAGGTTTGCACTGATCTGTTGTATGCCCTACCTGAACATGATAGCGACAAAAGTTTCCTCCAGTAATTTGGAAAACAGAACACTAAGAGGGAGCTTCCATATAGACACGAACGCTTTTTGAGTAAGCGTCCGGGCAGGTGCGGCTTGAGCTGCGGAAACACGCTTTTGACCAACGACTTGAACTGCGGCTATCTTCTCCTCAATTGGTACAGGAGTAACTTCGAAAGGTTGAGAATTGTTGTTCTTGTTAAACCAGGGTTTGCTGCCACTTGGCTTGCTAGCTTTCTTTTTCTCCTCGCTGCGCTCGATTTTCTCGGCCTTTTCAAAGAGCTTCTGATAAGATTTAAAAGAATCAGTTTCCATTTCCTTACGAAGAACTAGGAGGGCCCCATCGAGCAGCTTTGGGATCATCTCTTTCAAAGTGAGCTTTTGTTTTAATAGGACTTAAGTGGCCATCCATCTGTTAAAGCAGGACTTAAAGGGTTCACCTTGCTTTTGCCTAACGGCTTCAAGATGCTGGATAGTTGTTTCTATAGTGGAATTGAACCCATAGTGACCAATCGTGGCTCAGAAAGGAACTTCAAATCTAGGATTGTTGACTCAGGGAGAGTATTATACCATTCAAGTGTTGTCCCTACTAGGGTACTCATAAATAACTTAGCCAGAACTTTATCCCCGATTATCTGAACACGCATAATCCGCTCGTACATCACGATGTGGGATTTGGGAGGTCCCTCACAGGAGAAGGCTTCCATTCGAGGCATTGAAAAGTTCTTGGGAACCCAATCTTCATCCCTCTCCTCTTTCTTCTCTTCATTCTTACCCAGAAGTTGCTTAAAGTATGCCGCCATTTCGGGTGTCAAGCCTGGAGGTTGCGTGACCTAGTTGATTAGTGTCACGCCCTATGTGACCTGGTCATTTTACACAGAAAAGGCCCCAAATTGAAATGGTGGAGGACTTAGAACCATAACTTGGGGGTAGATTTGTAAGTTAGGAGTGAAAGGATTAGGGGGATAAATAGTCCCCCTTGGGGAGATCGAGAAACTAGGAGGAGAGAGCGAAAATGACGTCGGGGGTGCCGGAGGAAGGTTAAAACCACTTGAAGGTACAGTCATCTATGGAGTAAATCCCCCTAAGAAAGTGGGGAAAGCAGCAGCTTGAGGGGAAGGCCTCGAAGATACAGGAGGAGGAAAGCCAAAGGTTGCTGGAACAAAGGACGAGGGTCGCTGAGAGGAAATCTGACAAAAATGAAACTGGCTCCGTTGGATAGGTCGAACAGCCGATATAGAATGAAAGTTAGGCGAAGCTTGAACTGACGAAATTTGACCCAAACTATTCTGACCTGAACCGTCTTGAACTGCCCCATTTTGAGCCTTGAGCTTGAAAAAATGACCTTGATGGTCCCTGAACATTCTTTTCTTCTCTAATAGTCGATCGAACTTGATCTTTGATGGCATTTTTGAAGAGATCAGATTGAAAAAATTGAGCTATAGCATTGGCTAACTTTGCACCCATCTAAGACTGAACCTGACCCTGACTCTGATGAGGTGGGGAGGGAGAAGGGGAAGGGGTGCTCTTATAAGGATCATTATTGAAATGCAGATCAGACAAGGTAAGAAGAACTGATTCTGACGCTAAACTCACTGGTCGGCAAACCAAACGGTGATGAAGTCGGAGCCAAAGAGGACTGCTATAGCGAGGATGTCTCGACCTAGCTAAAGAAACCAGAAGATGATCATCCCGAATCAAACCATAAATGAAATGAATGATTCCGTAAATATTCGAGTGATGAATGCCATATATACGGGGTGGTTTAGAGAGGTAGAGAGCAGAAGGGCTAATGATGCGAAGCTTAACCCCAAAATACATGAGACGTATGAATTCCTCGCCATGCCTAGCAAACTAGAATTGGGTCATCGGGACTCAAACAATCTCAAGCATTTTATTATATTCCCCCTTCAAGGGAGGGGAGAGTCGAGGTAAGCGAATACAGAAATTAAGAGTCGGCTACAGGCGGCCTATGTATGAGGTGCGTATGCATGAGCATAACACAAGTGGCACACGTAAGTGAATAAATCTCTTCCAACCTTATGACTCCCGTGGAACGCTAATTTGGAATCTGGGGTTGACTCTAGCGCCAGGAAATGGCAAGAGTATGCGACCAAGTTCTGAATTGTGTTGGTGAACTTAAGGGGAAGTTTCTATGGCTAGTTTTATCGTGGTTCGTAGTGTCAAACTGCTGGTATCGTGGAATGATACTATATAAGGGTCTCGTTTACCTTAATTCCGTGTAACTCAACCACTCGTCAAATGAGTGTGACCGCAGGAATTACATGTTGGTTGAAACGAGTGATCAACCCACAAATATCCCCAATTCCTAGCGGATATGAGGTATACAAGTGAGCTTCAAGGGGGTGAAATAATAATGGCACCTTAAACTTAGAATCTAACTAAGCCGAGGATTCAAAAGACAGAAGAAATAGAGCATTCATCTAAAAACGATTTAGGCACATCATCAAAATCCTTTAACCAATTTTTGAAAATGAAAGCGATTTTTCAAATTTTAAGTTAAAAGGAAATCCCCAGCAGAGTCGCCACTATAAGCGGACGACCTTTTTCCCACCCTCGAGGATCGCGTGAGATGTATAGCACTGGGGTAGAAAATAACGAGCGTTGTGAAGCGTGCTAAGGGATAATCATTATTTTAGTGTGATACAAAGATTGATTTGACGAAATTGATGTTGATGTTGAATTTAAGACCAATTTGCATGTTAAGGGATACGAGGGTTGAAATCCCGTATTTTAAGATAGAGTCGCCACCCAGTTAAGCTCTACCAGAAATTTGGGTACGATATTCCCACTGAGGGGTTAGACCGTACCTTAAAACAGAGATTCCAAGTTCGGATGATATTGCTTACTTTTCATTTTTAAATCAAACCATTTATATTTTAATAAACGCGACTTTAGTTCTTATGCGATTTAAATCCGGTTATTGTCTGGAGTTTTTGGTTTATATGCTATACATCACATAAAAGCGGTAAATAAAGCAAATAAATAATTGGTCAAGGCTTTACAAATACCTATACATTTTTCAAGTGTGGGAAAAATAAATAAAGCAGATAAATAAATAAAAGGGCGAAATCGGGTCTTAACTGAACTTAGCAACTGGGACCTAGCCCTAAACAAGGCAAAGGATATATGCAAATAATAATAAATAAACCATAAATAAATAAATGGCATAAAATAAATACATAATATGGTGAAAATATAATTTTTGGATTTTTCGGGGATTAAAAATATGATTTTCGGGCATTTATTAAATATCTAAACAACCTAAAATATTTAGGAAATAAACTAAGCCACCTAAAATAATTCGTGAAAATGGAAGAAAATATTTTTAAAATTTTATATTATGGCAAAAATATTTATTGAAATTTATTTAAGAAAGCCCATTTGTAAGCCATTAAAAGGAGATTTAATCAATTAAAAAATTAATAAATTATGAAAATCAGATTAAAAATCATGTTATGATATTACGGATTAAATGTGTTTTTTCAGGGAATTTTTCGGGTGGAAATCGGGGTAAAAAATTGCGAGAAAATGATAAATAGGGCAAAAAAACACAAAATAAAACAAGCAGGGATCATTTGGACATTTTTTACGAGTAGGCCGACTTAGTGAAGTGGTAGGCCGACTCACTCTGTCGGCCTTCTGCCCACTGAAGGGGCCTACAAGGAAAAATGTCTAAACAGGTCGGAATAGACATTTTTGCCCCAAAAACCCAAGATTAAAGACATTTCAAGTCGTTTCTTACATTATTCCAGTAGATTTGGACTTAAAATGCTAAGATAACTTTGATTTTTCAGTTTGGGGGGAAAAACCCAAGAAAATTTGGCAAAAAAGCAATTGGCCGCTTGAGCGACATGTAGGTTGAGTGAGCGACATGGTAAGCCGACTCACCGAGTCGGCCAGCCATGTCGTTCAGGCGGCCTATTGGTCGCCGGAGCGGTCAGCCGAAGTTTTGCCAGAAAAGCACGAAAATGTCAAAAACAAGGGCTAAACATCCGAAAAAATAACAAAAAACACAACAAAAAGCAGTAAATAACTTAAAGGAATAGATTGCAACTCAAAAAATTGCCTAAAGGATGTGAATTCACTCTTGAGACTCGAAATCAACCTTTGAAGAGCTTTTGACGCTTTAGTGACGGGAGAATTGACGAACCAAGACCGATTTAGCAAGGAATTTATTGATTTTGCGAGGAAAAAGTTCCTAAATCCTATTTAAATCAGTTTTTACCTAAGATTTCTACTTGATTTTAATATTTAACCTAAAAGATTAAGCCTAATAAAGCTTAGGAAAACTAGATCATTTGAATTTTCATAGCTTTATTACACTTGTTCTTTCTAAAAGACTGAAAAATACTAAAATCTTAATTTTCTACTTCAAATCAGCAAAAAAAGTCCTCTAATCTGAATTTTTGGGGTTTTTATTGACCCTCCCAAGCACAAATTCCATAATTAAGCCCTTAAAATCTTGAATTTGACTAAAAAATTGCAAAACCCGACTTCCAGGGCAAGAAAGACCCAAAAAAATGCAGGGAAAGGGGCATCCCGGCCGCGTCACCTGATGCTGCAGGCCTCGTCAGGTGACGCCGTCTGGCCCAAGCACCGTCAGGCGACGGGGCCAGATCTAGGCTGTGTAGGTGACACGGCCTGGTCGTGGTCCCCCAGTCATGGGGAACCATGCTAGACCGCGTGAGTATGTGAGCCACCAAGTGGCTCATGAGGCTAGCCGCGTGGACCATGCAGCCCGCCTGTCCGGCAATGGCGCTTGCCACCGTCGTCGGAGAAGGGGGGCCGACGGGGAGAGGAAAATGCAAGAGACTGGGCCTGGAAAAGTCCAGACTTTGAATGCTCATAACTATCACAACGGTCATCCGATTAAGGCTATTCTTGACATTCGGGAAAGCTCAGAGAGTCAAGAATCCGACGATATAAAAGAGACTCAATGAAAATGTTTGCATCTTATAGAAAATTGTGGAACAAAATACTGCACGTGAGGGAAAGATAACGGCTAGTTCTAAATGCATGCTAATTATTTTTAATGACTTTAAGCATGGTAAAAGGTCACAAAATCGTCAAAAGGAGCTTTCCAAACGTAATTCAACTCTCAAAGAATAGAACAACTAGTCTGTAAAAGGTTAGAGCAAAAAGTCATCATCGTTTCATTGGTCACCAAAAAGCCCTTGCTAATAGAGGTCAAGCTCATATTGGAGAAAATAGTCAATCCCAATAGTTAAGACTAGAGTCTTCGTCTCTTTGAAGCTCTCTAGGCGGTCAGCAAAGAGTGGAAAGCCCCCATCGGGATGTCACCTTACAGAGTTGTCTATAGGAAAGCATGTCATTTACCTATCGGGATCAAGCATAAGGAGTATTGGGCCATCAAGGCGACCAATTTCAGGGTTGATACAGCCAAGGAACACAGGTTGTTGTAACTACATGAACTCGAGGAAATTTGTCATGATGTCTGTGAGTGGAATAAGGCCTGCAAAGAGACCACTAAGCGTCACCATGACCTTTTTGCCTCCAGGAAGTTCTTTAACGTAGGACAGAGAGTGCTTCTATTCCAATCTCGACTCAAGTTGTTATCTGGAAAGCTGAGCTCCCGATGGGTCGTACCTTATATCGTGACCAAAGTATCCCCATATAGAGCAGTCATTATACAAAGCGTCGAGACTGGGAAAATTTTGAAAGTCAATGGGTATCATCTCAAGCCCTACTATGAAAGATTTTAACCTCACTCCGAGAAAATAACTCTCACTGAGACCGTTGATACCACAACATGATCTCGGTATGGTACGTCGAGCTCAACGACGTTAAACAAAGCGCTCTTGGGAGGTAGCCCAAGCATTTTTAACTCTTTGTCCCTCTTTTAGTTAGTTTTTAATAAATGCATATAGACTAGGACTGATGTCTATCTCTGTTCTTGTTGTAGTGTTAGGTCTCTATACACCCTCTCTTGAAGCTGAACCATCACACGCCAAGAGACGTGACTGAGGAGACAGGGTACGTGAAGGGACTCAAGCGCACTGATGTATGCATAGTGGGTGACATGGCAGTCATGTGTAGATCATAGGGATTTTGACGGTTCGGTACCTAAAAGGGGTTATGATTGCTACCACTCCCATTAATACCTATAAGCTGCTTTCACACGCCTAAAACCCCTACTTAAACCCCTCTTCTTACTCTCAACAGTCACGCTCTCTTTCAAACGTCTAAAGTAAAACCTCTTTCTCTTCTCCAACAAACTTTCTTTTTAAACATTAATGGCCTCCAATCAAGACAGCAACACCACCACCACTCCGGCGACCACCACGGTTATCATCGGCAGCATTCCTGTCGATACCGCCCCCTCCTCATCCACCATTACCACCCCTATCCCGACAATGGCAAATTTTTCCACTGCCACCACTACCACTGCCGGAGTAGCAGACACCACTCACACGGTTCCAAACGCCTCCGTCATCAGCATTGCTACCACCACCATTCCCCCAACCCCCATGGTCACTCTTTCAAAGACCATGGCAATCTCAAGCCATAGAGTGCTTACTCACACCACCTCTTTCAGCACCACTACCACTCTCGGTAAAACTTTGCTCGCCATAGAGCTAATATCCACTATCTACCCTGCCACCGTTGGTCGAGAGTATTCCGGCGACACTCTGATAAAGAAAGAAAAGAAAGCCAAGGGAGGGGTCAATACCCATGATGCCCTGTCGAGATTAATTTCAAAAGGGAGAGTGACTGCACACCTGCACCTCCACCTACCAAGAGAAAGATGCTCACAAGGAGTGCTACGAAAGGCCAAAGCTCTAAAAAGGTTAAAACGATCAAGGAAGAAAAGACTCACGCTCCCACTTTAAAGGGAAACATTCATGGCACTTTTGATCATCCTGCTCCATGCACTACTTAAGCTCACTTCAAGGGCCAGTCATCCAAGCCCTATAAGTTCACCTGCAAGGACTCCATGACCACTCTCAGCATTAACCAAGCTATCCTTGATGCTTTTACCATGATCTCATGGCTTCCCCTGCTCTTCGCCTGTTTCCCCTTCTACCAAGAGCTCGTCTGGGAGTACTATACCACCTTCCAGTTCAAGCAAGACTATTCAAGCTAACTAGAAGAGGAAGTGGTGATTAGGAAGAATGTGAGTTAGAGTCTCGATGACTTCAACAATGCTCTAGGGGTGACTGCCCCTCTGATGACATATGTGATGCTCTTCCTTCTGATTTTAATGCCGCCGAGACCTACTTCTCTCTATGCAATAATGATCCCTAAGTCACCACTTGGAATTCTGGTGACCCCCAAGACTTCTACATTTACGAGCCCCATCTAAGGTATACTCACGAAATCCTTGCATTTAACTTTTCTGGTCGCCATAAAAGCTCTAGGACCTGAACGAAAAAGAAGTGCACATTATGTGGTGCATGAAGAACAACAAGAAGCTCGACTTGGGAACCTGGCTAGCCAACTAGTTTCAGTATGTCCTTACCCACCCCAAGAGCCCTCCAATTCTAGGCACCATGATCTCCATCATTGCACATGGCATGGAGCATTTCAAGTCTGCCCACTACACCAGAACCCCTGAAACTCCACTCCTAGAATTTGAGACTCTTGGGATAATGATGCTCACTAAAACTATTAACAGGACCATCGTTATGTATCTTTCGAGTCCTCCTGAAGAAAAGTCTGCTCTACCTACTCTTGAGGACCCCCAGCCAGACCAGCCTGCTCGTGATGCCTCTATTCCTTCCGCCGCCTGCACCGAGCTCCTCCAAAAAGTCACAAGTCTGAAGAACCAGTACAAAGACCTCTTCAAAAGCCTCATTGAGCTCGGTGTTGAGAACCATGACCTCCGGACCTGCTGTAATGCCCTGGTACTGAATGTGAACCTCATCATCTAGCAGCTCGAGATTCAACTGATGTAGAGACTAGCCGAGTCTCTTTTGCCTCCCTCCCCCTCCAACAGGACTGTAACGTTTTACTTTGGCCTCTTTTTTATTTTTATTTTTTTTCTTTTTCTTTTTTCTTCTTTTGTTTTTTGTTTTCGCATTCAGGGCAATGCATGGTTTAAGTGTGGGGGGGGGGGGGGGGGGGGTTCTACATTTTTTGCTTCTTCTGCTGAAATCTTTTATTTTTAATATATTATTTTCGGTCTAGAATTTCACATGGACTCATGCTTCATATTTTTTCCCTTGCAATGACCTTATTTTGCTCTCTAACCTGTCATTGAGATGTGACGATAACCAAGATGAGGAATGCTGTGTAAATAACTTAATGAATAACTAACAAGACTACCCCGATTAACTGAAACTTACATCGAGACCTAAGTTGAACATTTATATTCCAATCTAAGATTTCTGATAATCAGCTTGCAAATTTCTTAGGCTTGGTGAGTGCAAAAAAGTGTAACATAATTTTATTGTCCAAAGTGCTTTAATCTGTCCTTGATTAAATTTTAGTTAGTCCCTGTGCATCATAAGATCCTCCTTCGAGACCTTACTATATTGGTAATAGACTTGATGGTTACCTTCTACTGTAAACCCATAATTTAGATGAAACGAGACCTACTTGGCTCATAACCTTGTTTATCTCTTTCATAGGGCCGATAGAAGAAAGAGCTATCCATGGTTGAAAACCAGGTGAAGACTCTTTCATAAGGAGAGTTAGAAGAAGGAGATATCCGCGGCTAAAAACAGGGTGAAGACTCTTTCATAGGAATTGAGGGTTGATAAGAACGCAATATGACCTAAGAAAGATTGGCAAAGTGCGTAATTGACTGAAAAATCTAAAAATCCAATAGTAAAGCTAGCAAAATGTGTTTAAATTCTTAAAGAAAGCCCAGTAATTTGGCTAGTTGAATCCTAAGGAACCCACCAAGCAAAAATATGCAAAAGGTTTAGAAGGAGTCACCTTATGTTCACCAGGACGCGCTTAAATTTAATCAAGGTAATTATAAATAATAACAATGTTTTATGTCTTGTGCTTTAATGTGGTAAATACTCTCGGGTAAAGTTTTGAGTAAGGTCTTCTTGATGATAATCTTGTATTGGAATGCTCAGTGGTTGATGAAAGGCCTCGATATAAGTCTCAGTGAAAGAATTTGGTCTCTGTTTAGTTATTCAAAGGTTCTTTACCTAGTTCTCCCATCTTCCTGATTGTCGATGCATACTTGAGGGCAAGCATGGAATAAGTGTGGGGAGATTTGATGGGTTATATTTTCAGCATGTTTTTATGCTTATTTCTATATTATTGAGACCATGTTTTTAGTCTTTATGGCCGCTATTACTTCATTTTCTGTCTCTTTCAGGTTTTAAAGGCAATTCTGAGAAAACATACGATATTTGGAGAAAAAGAGCCTCTCACTGATACCTGACATAGGCAGCTAGAGCGATAGCTAGTCCTGGTGATTTCAGAACACTTCAGAATGACCAAGATGACATCAATACCAGCGCACGCCATATCCAAATCTGGAAGTAACCCAATTCAGGCAAATCCTATTCGGGAAGAGCCATCTCAAATGGAAGTTCGATCTCTTTCCTAATCTCATATAAGGGAAGATTTTTACTACCATTTTAAGACCAAGACTAAAAGAAAAGAATCCATCAAATTAAATATGAAGAGTCCTAATTTGTCATTAAAGAGGAAGCTTAAGGAAAAACACTCAGCTATAAATATAAAGGCCGACCATTTCAAGAAATATACAGAGATACACAAGATAATACACATAGAGATTCATATTGTTACATTCAGTCTTTTTTTCTGATACTCATTATTGCATAAGCTTAACATGAAGATATAGATAAGTCATTAGCAACAGTAGAGTGGATAGGGGTAGGAACCTCTTCCATCATGATCATAGAGAGATCTCCTTTAGAACCCAATTTTGCCAGCTTATGGGCTACAGCGTTAGATTGTCTAGGGTCATACCTAAAATTTACCACAGAAAAACAAAAAGAAAGGTCTCTGATATCAGCCACAATGGAGCCTGTATAGTCTAGAAACTCAATTTGATTACTGCAAGCTTGGATTGCTTCCATATTATCTGAAGCAGCCGCTAATCGATCAAAGCCAGCTTCAGCAGAGAGTCGCAACCCAACATCGATACTCTTTAATCCCGCTTAAAGGACTGAGAGACCAGTCCCTAAATTTGTTGCCCCTGCCATCATTACCTCACCCTTATCATTCCTCACAATGAAATAACTTGTACATGGATTATTACCTTTTGGCATAGCTGCATTAATATTGAGTTTCAACATTGCTTTACCCGGTACAGACCATGGGGTGTGATTTTGATTCTTGCAAATTGGGGATGCGGCCTCACCTTCATTGAAACTGTTTGGACACCGATGATCAATATGTTTGATCATAGAATGCTTAACTCTTGGCATGTCACCATGTGATACCCTGTTAAACTCCCACCAAATTTTAAATAATACATTAGGGCAGGTAACAAAATCAGTAGCGGATAGGTTAAGGTGCATCTCTTAAAACCAGTCATAACACCTCTCTCCACAGAGCTTATATGCTTTAATGCCCACTTCTTTCCATACTTCTCTAGCTTTTAGGCACCATTTGAAGATATGAACTAGATTAGCTTCCCCATAATTACATAGGCAACAAGTATTAGGCATACGTATCTTTCTCTTTTTCAACTTAGATGGGCAAGGAGGGATATTATTTGTCGCCCCCCACAAGCAGTGTTTAACTCTAGGTTGGATCTTCAAAGACCACACCGCCTTCCAAAAATTGCTCTGAGAGACCAAGGAGGATGCTCTATCCTCTACATTTAAAATTGTCCTATAAGCGCAACAGTAGGCCGTTTTAACTGAGTAGCGTCCGTGTTTAGTAAGCCACCAGAAAATTGAATCATGACCAGGGGTGCGCGATAATGGTAACTTGAGAATCTGTTGTGCGGTTTCTTCATCAAAAATTTCTTTGACAATGTCAACTCTCCAGGTTTAGCTTTCTCTATCAATTAGACTGCTTACTAACTCTATTGGGGAGTTCTTTTGGAGGCTCAACGGCTTAGAGCAAGCGATACCCTTGATCCACCTATCCATCATTATTTTTATATTAGAACTCGTACCAACACTCCAGCAACTCCCTTCTTCAATAATATATCAGACCGAGCATAAGCTTCTCCAGATATAGCTAGCATTTTTTCACACCCAACTATAAAAATATTCCCCAAGGGAAAGTACTTAGATTTAAAAACTTGAGCGCAAAGAGAGTTAGGGTTCACCAGAAAATGCCAAACCTGTTTTGCTAGCGGTGCTTGATTAAAAGAAAATAAGTGTCTAAACCCGAGACCCCCATCATATTTCGAACCATTAACCACTCCCATTTTTTCCAATAAATGCCCTTTTTTCGCTCATCTGAACTCCACCATAATTTGCAATGTACTGCTGAAGCTCATGATAGAAAGTAACTGGAAGGGCAAAATAACTCATTATATATTGGGGAATCGCCAGGGCAATGGCTTTGATAAGAATCTCTCTCCCTACTTTGGAGAGGAGCTTTTCTTTCCATCCTCCCACCCGACTGATAACATTCTCTTGTACTTTCTTAAAGCCCATTTTTTGGACCTACCGATTAAGCTGAGGAGTCCAAGGTATTTCAGAAATTCGCCAACCTCCCTTACCTGTAAACAGTTCAAAATTTTGTAGCAAGCAACGGATCTAACCCCTTTACTAAAGCTCACTTCCAACTTGTCAAAGTTAATCTTCTGCCCTAACACTCTTCGTATTGGGCCAAAATATTGTATACGGTGTTACACTCTTGATCATTGGCCCTAAAGTAAACTAGTGAGTCATCTGCGAATAGAAGATGTGTAATCATCGGGGTATTTTCACATAACTGGCTACCATGGATTAAACCCTCAGCCTTGGCTTTTCTAAGAAGGCTAGAGAGGCCCTCAGCGTAAATTAGGAAAAGGTATGGAGAAATGGGGTCGCCTTGGCGGAGCCCCCTAAAAGGCTTGATGTATCCTCTAGGCACTCCATTAATCAGGAAGGAAAAGGAGGTAGAGCTAATGCATTTTAGAATCAGTGATACAAACAATTGGGAAAGTTCATCAACCTAAGCATTTTTTCAATAAAAGGCCACTTCACTCGGTCATAGGCTTTGCTCATGTCAAGCTTTAAAGCAAAAAGGCCCCGCGACTTAGCACTATCACTTTTCATAGAATGAAGGCATTCAAATGCAATCAATGCATTGTCAGTAGTGAGCCGACCCAGAATAAAAGCACTTTACGCCACATCAATCAAATCATCAAGCACCTATTTAATTCTATTAGCAACACTTTAGATACAAGTTTATAAAGCACATTGTAAAGACTAATTGGCCTCAAGTCTATCATCATCTCAGGAGTCTTCACTTTTGGAATAAGAGTAATAAAGGTATGATTCAAACCTATTGGCATAGAGTCGCCGTTGAGTATACGAAGCACTAGCTCTTTCACCTCTTTTCCAATTATGTCCTAGTATTTTTTATAAAATAACGCTGGCATATCGTTAGGACCCGATGATTTTATATTGTCAATTTGCTTAAGCGCTATCATCAACTCCTCGTCGCTGAATGGTTCGGCAAGCCATTGGTGCTTCATGGAATTCAGCCTTCTGTTCACACACGATGACGGGAAAAGGCTAGTATCGGGCTGACTCGAGGTAAAATTGTCACTAAAATAATCAATAACTACGTCCCCAACCTCCTCCTCAGTCGTGCATAACCTTCCATCCACCACACGTAATTTAAGGATTGAGTTTATCTTCCTACTAGCATTAGCTTTTCTATGGAAGCATTTTGTATTTCTATCCCCCTCAGTTAGCCAAAGAGCCCTCGATCTTTATTTCTACATCAATTCTTCCTTCTCATGTAGGGCCAAAAGCTTCTTTTCAAGCTCTTCATGTCTTTCAAGATTGACCATCAGCCCATTTCTCCCTACACATTCTTAAATTTCTGCCTCCATCTGTTTGATTTGGTTACCAACATGCCTGAAATGCTCCTTATTCCACTTTTTAAGATCTTTTACACATCTCTCCATTCTCAGTAGAACCGATTATCCCCCCTCACCCTCCACTGAATGGCTCCACGCATTTTAAATGATATCCCGACATGTATTATCTTTAATCCATATTGGTTCAAAGCAAAATGGCCTACATCCCTTATATAGAAAGCCATCTGTGCCTAAGAGAATAGGACAATGATCCAAGGCAACTCTTGCCAGGTGAATAACTGCTGTATTAGGGAAAAGAACATCCCACTCTACTATTTTGAGGAATCGGGCAAGCCATTCCTAAATGGCTTGATATCCTTTTCTTCTATTTGTCCATGTAAAGGGGTTACCTTTGAATCCCATATAAAAGAGGTCATAATCGTCCAGACAAGCACGAAAACTTTCCATTAGATGGTAGGCTTTCTTTGCTCTTCCCATCTTTTCAAACGAGTATAGAATTTCATTGAAATCTCCAAAATATATCCAAGGGTCATTATCCCTGATTTCTCTCAACATTTTCCAAGTCAAGTGTTTCTTACTACCCTCCAGCCATCAATATATCCCCGAGCCTCTCCACTTCACCTCCCCATCTTCATTTTCAACACAAAAGTTGATATAGATTCTAGAGTAACCCGTAATATTAACTCAGATATCTTTTTTCTATAACAACACAAGCCCTCTCAACTTCCCTATTGCATCAACGTAAAAAATATGGCAGTCGGAACAAAAACAGCTAAAAGTTTTACCTCCACTCCCTGTATGAGTCTCCATCAAAAAGAGGATATCCAGGCGATGCAAGGCGAGATAAGTACTGGAATTTCCTAGGGTTGCCCATACCCTGGACATTCCAACTCAACCCCGTCGATTCATAAATGACTAGTTGAGGTTGAGCCATGTATCCCTTATTACATACTTTTTCATCCTACATATCCACATCCATACATTCTACTTTCCTCTTTGACTCTCCTATCACCACAAAGGACTAGGAAATTGGTCTCTATCCGGCTTCCTATACATTTTTGTCCTCACAATTCATCTTCCCAGCAATTCTTTTCCATTTCCTCACATGTGCTTCATTTGGATTCACACCTATTACCGAGCCTTCCTTTTTCTCATTCTTAAAACCCCCCTCACTCAGTGTTTTATCCTCCTCCTTAAGCCCTATTAGGTTGATTATCTCCTCATTCTCCTTACTCCCCACAGTTGCCCACGAGTCCCCCCCCCCCCCCTCGACCTCGTATGGTGATACTTAGGAACCTTTGCAACTACTTCCCTCCACCCCTAATTCCACTCCAACAGTAATTGGGCATTGGTTTTTATCAGAACTAATTAAGTCATCTCTAGACCCACTACTCGCCCGGTCACTCCCCTTTCCCCTAAAAAGGGCCTTCCTAGTACTACCCGAGCCTCCTCCAAACTTTTGCATACTACTCCCAAACTTTCCTTCCCCACCACCTACAATCACCACTCTAGCTCTCCCCGGTGTGGCCTTCAATAGAGGATTGAACGTCCATTTATCACAGTCAAATTCCTTCGGTAAGATCTCGCATCCTTCATAGATATGGCCAAGCCTACTATAATACAAGCGGAAATTGGGTAATTTCTCGTACCTGAAGGTGATAAACACCAAATCATCTCTAGCATTCTTAATCTTAGTACCTCTAATCAAGGGTTTATCCATCTCTATCGCAACTCAGACTCGTAAATATGAATGCCATACTGACAAGCTGAATTCATCAATCTCCTCAACCACCTCTGCTCTCTCCGCCACTCTCCTAACAGCCCCCTCGCTCCTCCTATTAAACGGTAAATCATAGATACGAACCCAGAAGCTGCATCGATCTAGATTGATTTCAGACAATTGATCTATTAAGTTTGGCTCCACCAAAACTACTAGTTGTTGTTCAAAATGCCACGGGCTCTCTGCCATAACTTCTCCTTATCTCTCGACAAAAGAAACTCCACCACAAATTTATTATCACCCAAGTCTCTAAGTTGGAAAGGTTTTGTCGTATTCCAAGTTATTTAGAAAGCTTGGGATGTGGCTTTTAAGATTAGAGGCTTTTTGGAAACCCACCTTCCAATTAGCACGTGTGTTTTCTTTTCTCTAACTTCCTCACCATCAGCCTCCCTGAAATTAATCACCTCTTCCTCATCGGCCGATAATTTGACGCTATCTAAGAGCTTCACCAGATCCATAAGTAAACTAGATGAATCAACAAGAAGATGGATAGACTAACCTCAAAACAGGGCTAATCAAGCGTACAAAGATGAACCAGTGAAAATCAGTGGAAAAATCAGAAGAAAATAAGAGAGAAGGACCAAGAAGGCACTCAAAAACCCAATACTAAGGTGGAAAGAAAGGGACCAAAAAGGCACTAGAAGGGACCAAGAAGGCACCGATTCTAATTTCATTACATTCAATCTTTTAGTTTAGCTATAATTTCTGCGTTCATTATTTTTTGAGAATTTTGATTTACAGTTTTGAACATCTTTAAGTTTAATTGCAAGTTCATTTTCAGTTTCAATTGCTCTCATTTTATTTCAGTCTTTATATCCTCAGCATGATTTATTTAAAATCTCTTTATATTTCTGCACATTTACATTCCGCCATGTCTAGCTAAATAACTCATGGCTTGACCAATTAATGGTCAAGACTGAGTTTATATGGTGTGAGGACCGCAATTGAATACAGAAATTTGCAAGGCGATCTATTTACCAATCTCGGTACTTGAAGGGTTTTACAGTAAGAATATCACTTGGTCTCGCTATTTGGACTGATCACCCATTTGGTAAGTCTTTGTGATTATTGTTATTCTCTATTCTTGCATCCGTACTTGTGCCTGAATTGGGATGAAGTAACAACAGTCTCCGCCGAGACTCGATAAAGGTAATCTTATGCCTATTGAGAGTGCTTCACTACCCGTCGGTAAGGATTTAGGCTTTTCTTATTTCTATTGCTATTTACTGGCGAGCTCTCGGCGCGAAGTCGAGAGACACAGTGAGTAAGAGTGAGGTCGTGGCGCGAAGTCCGGTCTCCATACACAGTAAGGAAAAGTTGCTAGTACTGTACAGTGCATGAGTATTAGTATAACTAAATCTAGGTCTCGTTGCAATTAATTTCTTATCCCATGATCACCATGATATTCAGTCTTGTCCTATATTGGTTGAGCCATTATTTCCTATTGTTTCATTATCTGCTTTATTTAGTTTTAATCCACAAATTTTCATTGAGAGTACTTCTAGATCATGCTGTGTGTCGTCTTCTTAGAATAACGTTGTCAAATACCGTTCCTTGTGAATTCGACTCCCGCTCACTACTAACTACAAGTTTTTTTGCGCAGGAATTTATCTTCGGAGGTCTCGACACCCATCAGTCCCTAACAGTTGTCAAATTTGTTATTTTTGTTAATTAGATGAAGCAGGTGGTATGAAAAAGAAAAACACATGCAATTGGCAAGTACATGATTTTGTTTTCTTATAAGTAATTCAAAGTAGATATATAAAACCAAGCACAGTAGACCTGACCTGCTTGTTCTGGTTTTGTGTTAGGGCTGTGGGTTCCATATACGATCCAATCAAATCCTTTATTAGCTATATTGAATCTGTGATGAGTTGCCTAGATCAGAGTATCAATTTACAGTACGTTGCTACCAATTATCCAACCAAAATTAGATCACTATCCCCTTTTCCACCTTCTACTATTTCACTGCTCAGTTATGTGAATGTATTGGTTAATTTTCTTATCAGTATCAGGCTAGGTAGCACAAAATGTGAACCAAAAATAGAAGCGGATAAACGCTAAATATAACATGACTTCAGGTTTCGGAAACAAAAAAAAATAAAAAATAAACTATCTTCTACCACATACCTCAGATTCTTTAATATGTTATTTGAAGATATTAAAGCTTCAGAGGGGCAAAAGGTACTTTTGAAAGTTTAAGGGGGCGATGGGCTATTAGGGAGAAGTTCCTGAACACCCACCTAAACTTGTCCAAGCTAATATGTGCTAAGTGGTATATATTACTCCTCTTATCTTGCTAACCTGAAATATGAAACACCCAATCACACATTTTGGTTCTAAAATAGGCATGTAATTTGAAGTACTTGAAGTCTTAAACAGTAGATAACATATATATAGAATTACTTGCTGTAATATATATTATTTTGAGAAATTTAAGGAGAAATTTACTTATACAACTAATCACATATTGTATCTCTGACTAATTATTGAAGAATATATGCAACTCAAGTATTTATTTGACATTGAGAATATCACTAATAAACCCAAATCTTATTTTAAGGGAAAAAGAGCTGCGGCAAGGTTTGCAACTCTTATAAAAATATAGAGAAAACACTAAGGGTCATTGTGACATAGCTTTTTAAGCTGTTGTTAAAATAAGTTGGTCTCACAATTTTTTTATAGAATTACATATTTTAACTTTGAACAACACGTTTTGATCTTTTAGATTAATTAATTTGGAACTGTCTGATTGATTTTTTTCGAAATCAAATCTGCAGTTTGCAAAAAAAAGCTTGAAAATGGAGTTTTTAGAAAAGCAGCTGAAAAAAGCTGCAAAACTCACAACCAAACTAGCCCTAGGAAATATCTAGGAAGAGGACTCTCCCGTACCAACTCTGAAACTTTCAAATAATATAGTGATTGAACTTTTTGGTTTTTCATTGAAAACACATGAAGTACCTTTTTGTTTTGACTCCTATACAAAGGCTCTTATGGAGTCAGTATTTGGCTAGGACTATAAGTGTATGGTTGTATAGCTGGCTTTGTCTAGCTAGATAAGAGTATAAGGGTTTGTTTGGGAGCAAAGTGCCCAAGAATCATTAAGAAAATGAAAGAAAATGAAAGTGTTGGATTGTATTTGATTGGGTGATGTAGTGTTTAGAGGAAGAATTGGTTCTATAAAATATCATAAATATTTTTTTTTAATATTTATAAATATCTTGACTGAAATAATTTTATTTGGGGCTTAGTAACAGTTAAGGTTCTTCGCCCCTCCCAATAAGTGTATTTAGTGGGATTTGAACCTTGTTCTCCTCCAACTTGTTCAGCCTATTTAACCAACTGAGTAACACCTGATTGATATAAAACATCATAAATATAAATATTACTTAAATAACCTTGATGGTGCTTATGAACAAACTAAAAATATTTAGTGGTAAAAAACTTTTCTCTCTGAATAACTAATACATAAAATGATATTGAAATGTTATTGCTCTATATTTTTTACATAATTGATTTAATGTTGAATTTCAGATTTCAATGAGCAAAAGTCTTGCTATGCTCCCAATAGTAACAAAATACATACCGTGAGAACTTTTATAAAAGTGTCCACTCAGACTAAAAATTATGGAAATTACAAGATATCTTATAACTGGTAATTTTGGTATAATATTAAATGATGATAACTTATCAGAGTTATCTTCCACGTCTTAGACCATTAAATCGGATTAATAAGAGTTATTTGGCTTATCTCACAGCTGAGGTTAGAAAAGTCAAGTAAGCTTGACTCTTAAAAGCCGACTGAAATCTTAATCAGGCCGGAGGACATCTAAACCTGATAGCCGCGCTAGCACGCTAACCGGCTATAATCTTGAGACGGCTACATCCAGCTCGAGGGCACCTCCGTGCCTTACAAGAAAGGAGAATCCAAGTCTGACTCTAGTTCCTGTATTCCCTCTTCTGACCTTATCCTAATCTGTTTGGGATTCAATGATCAGATAAGTACAGAGAGTTATAAGTTCATCTCAACTAGGACCCCTATGCTATTAGGAGTAAAATAGGTCCTGCATATGTAAATAGGCCTTTAGGTCAGTTTAACAGGTACATTCACTTTTTCTCAGAGATACTCTCATAATATTCCTTAGAACCCTTTACTGACTTAAACATTGAAGGGTCTCCCGCGAAATAACCATCAATCACCCCAAATACATGTCTTATTTTATAAGTATTAGCTCGTAAATTTAATATAGTTCATAATAGATTAATTTTAAAATATGAGATCAATATTTTTATACGATGTTAAAAACACCTTTTAAATTTCTTTAGATTAATTTATATTAAGATAATCCAAAAAAATATATTGAGATAATCCAAATGTCAAACTCTTTAATGTGTATACAGTGGTGTGTTTTTTGTCAACAAGGATACACAAATCACTCTTTTATTTATATATAATGAAACTTTGAAAAGTATTGGAATTGAAAACCATTGGTCGGTATTATTAACAACATTATCACTGTTAAATAATTGGTGTGGCACTAGCCAATTTAAATTATGTATCTATTTTTGACGTGACAACAATATTATATACATTATAACAATTCCAGTCCATGTGGAAATCGACAACATTTCTTGTCCATTTTTTTCATTAATTTCATTCATTTTTAGAGCCCACTGAAATTAAATTTCTTACACTTATCACTTTACCATTATTTAAAGTTTTCATTTAAAAATGACATTATTTAATTGTACAATTTCGAAAGGAATAATCAAAACTGAGCGATGAATAACCAATAAGGGTTGGTTCAAGTGGTAAGCGGTTTGGTATCGTTTAAGTAAGATTTCGAGTTCGAGTCATAGTGAACCCATCACAACCAGGTGCGCGATCTAGGTCGAATCTAGATGTAGCTGGAGTAAAGCTCCGATAAACCAGATGGGCAATAAAAAAAATGCAGTGATGAATAAAGCCCCAAAATTACTTATGTAATAGTACTTATCATCCTTCTCATTAGAGAAATTGCAGGGAATGAAAATTTTTTGAGGGTGTTACATATATAAGCAACAAATTCTAGCTAATTAAATTGGTGAATATATATATATATATATATATATATATATATATATATATATATAGTCCTATATGTACGTATATTTGTGGGACTGTAATATCGTCTAGGCCCTCCATCCACATTATGTGTGGAAAAATTGCAATGGAAGGACTAGGAGGTTTTGTTTTTTCGTCGGCTATTTTTTTATCAAAAAATTTCACGAGATCAAATATATGTGTAAATCAGCTATCTAAAAATTAAGATCTGAATTCAAAATATGTTTTACATGTTAAAAATTCTCTAGGATCTAAGCTTAAAACTTGAATAATAGATACATTTACTAAATTATTAAATTGTTTTATGCATTTTTTGTGGGTGGATTTGAATTGGCTTTATAAATCATTGTAAGGTACGAAATTGGACTGACTAGTGTAATTTGTGAAAAAAATATAACTATTATTATTATTATTATTATTATTATTATTATTATTATTATTATTATTTTACTTTTGACCTAAATTAAAGTATTTTTCGAATCTTATAATATTACTCGAAGCTTTAAGATGATAGCAATAGGCAAGTTAGAGAAAAGCTAAGGACATATTGCCTCTTTCATTAATTAGCCAATAATTAATGGATGAATTTAGCGAGAGATATATTTCCTCCATTTTTTAAAATAGGGTATTCTAATCACTTTTTTAAATATTTTTTTATTTATTATTTTTAAATTTTTAGATATCTTTTAAATTATTTTTTTAATTATACCCTTATTTATCTTACCATCATTAATTATAATGAAGTAAAAAATTAAATATTAATTAAAAGATAAATTAATATATTAAATAAATAAATAAATAAATGGAGGGAGTATATAATATTGTTGTCAAATAATTGTAACATTGTGTTGACTAATTCAAAAGCCCAAGGTTAGCCTAGAGCTTGGACCGTCCCACTATTAATCATGTGAATTTGAGATGCATGAAGAAGACATCAATTTTATTGGACAACACCTATTACATAAATCTCATACAAAATATCGAATGGCGAATCACATATAAAATATTGCAAAGTTCTTTTATATTAAAATATAAACATTAGTTTTAAGTGTTTATTTATAATTATTTAAAAATATGCAGGATTTTATCTGTAATATGAAAAACTATCATCAATAATAATTTCAATAAAAACGATGCTTCAGACTTTCAAGTAGCAACTACAACAATAAGCAGTAATATGTTTTTGTTGGTGATTACTAACCAACAGTGTTATTAATATCAGATCAGGCCTTATATCAGTGAAGTTAATAGTATACGGTATTATTGATATGGTTAGTGGTTTATTAGTTTTTTTATTTTAAATAGAATATATGACATTTATGGTTTATAGTGGTTATTACAACGCTTTTCTAGATCTTTAATAACTTTATTGCTTGTTGCTAGAAGGGTTTTAAAAAAATTAAATTTAAATCAATTTATCATTTAACCCAATTTTTTCTAACCTTTTACGAAAACTAATTTTTAAGCAAAAACCATACCTATTGATAACACTGCTAAGCAATAATATTTAAATGAAAGGGTTAATATATTTCATGGGGTGGTATAGTTCAATTTCCCATACAATGAAAGGGACCGCCATTTCAAACTTTAAAAATCAAATATCCTGTTGAAATTTTACTATGTGATCCTTAAATAAAGGAGATTGAGTGAATTTTGATCTTACCTTACACACATGGTATTGAAATTATTGGTTTTAACATTGTATGTAAACTTTAGGTACAGATTATTCGATTATCAAGGTTTGAATGATTAATTATTTCAGATAGATGTTGGTGCGATTGAAATCTATTTAAAAGATGTTATATTATACATATGAACTCATATATCGTGTCTATTACCATCAAATATGCACAAAAATGTATTTAATGTTCATACCGTGTCATTTTTTTCTGCAAATGATTTAATACTTCTTTACATTCTCAATTTAGAACTTAATCCCATTTTGTTGGTTTTTATACCATTAGTATTGTCAAAGATTACAAGAAAAGTTATACGTGGGCTTTACCTTTCAAATTATGGACCAGATGTGTTTCAGAATTGGATTGAATAAATATAAGAGTTCGAATCGTGACAATTTCATTAATAAGTGAAAATTTCAATCTAATACGTGAATACCATGAATTTAAAAAATCTATATATAACAAAGTGGCCCTATGCTATTTAGGCTTGAAGCGAAAAGTCATTTGTGTGTAATGAGATTAAAACAAATTACTTATTGTTGGGCCTATCAATTAATGTTATCAAAACTGGATTGGATGTTGAATTGGTGAAGTTAATGGTTTACAGTTTTTCGGTTCAACCATTTTTTTGATTTCTTTAAAATAATAAATTTTTATTTGTTCAATTTAAGTATGATTTTTATGTAAACAAAATAAATTGGTAAATGATAATAATATTTTATGGAGTGAAATATGATATTGTAAATCAAAACCTTTAAACATTCTTTTATGGAAGGAAATAAAAAAGTAATTATTTTGTGGAAGGAAATATGATATAATAAATTAAAACTATCAAATATTCTTTTAGGGAAGGAAATAAAAAATTAATCATTTTGTGAAAGGAACTATGATATAATAAATCAAAACCACTAAATATTTTTTTAGGGAAGAAAATAAAAAAGTAAATATTTTATGTGCAAGGAAACATAATATAATTAATCAAAACCATTAATAATTCTTTTAGGTAACGAAATAAAAAAGTAAATATTTCATGGAAGGAATATGATATAAAACTCAAACCCATTAAATATTCTTTTAAGAACAGAAATAAAAACTAAAAAATGTTGTGGAAGAAAATATAATATAATAACTCTAACCCATTAAATATTCTTTTAGGGATGGAAATAAAAAAGTAAATGTTAATAATAAATTGTTATCTCTTTTTATATAAATATAGAAAATATCTTAATAGCATTATAACATATTTAAAACACTAAATATCATTTTGGAAATAAATAAAAATAATAAAAATAATAAATGTTGATTTATTTATTTGAAACCATATGGGAAACAAATAATAATTTAAGTTAATTTACCATATTAACAATATAAATAGCTAAAAATAATAAATAAGTTTGCTTTTATTTTCTGTAAGTATGAAAATATTGTTATAAATTTCTTAATTAACTCAAAGTATATGGAAATTTCATGAAACCGGGTTTTAACCGTTTACCGGTTTTTTCCGGTTTGAACCGGTTAAGGCCGGCTTTTCATAAAACCGCTATATTTTATCAACTGGATCGGACACACTGCCGGTTCGCAGTTTTTCTGGTTGAACCATCGGGTCCGGTCCGATTTTAATAACATTGCTATCAATCAACGTAAACTTATGGGAAAGAGCTTGAAAAATAAAGGGTCACAAGTAACGGAGCTAAAATTTTAAATACGATGAAGCACAATTATATATCCTCCCTTTAAAACTCTGCATCTCGTAGGCTGAAAGGATGACGTATAAGGGGAGTTTCGTCTAGTGAAAGGATGTCGTGTATTAGTGAAAATGGGTATGTTCGCTGCTTGGTTTACACTAACAAAACAACAAAAAATAGTCTCTCTTATGTGTACTAATGAACATCATGGCACTTTGCACACAGATATTTATACAAAACTAGAACAAGGTTGGATCCATAGTGTTGCCACGGCCCCCACATATATTTGCCTCATTGAAGAAATTGTGTTATGGTTGACATTTTCCCACATCCCTTTCTAAATATATATATATATAAACGGATGGAAAAAACTAGAGAGACAACAAGAGAGTAGAGCATAATGCATCTCACATGGCTAGCTACCATTTGAAGCAAACCCACCCATTCCACCCTTCAATTAATTATTATATACTCTAATCTACACCATGAATCATGCCGGTCTACAATTAAGAAACCATTTCGAACCCTTTGTAGGCCTAATTTCTTTTTATTTATATATAAAAACTTTAGCTTCTTGCATATATGCTACCCCTAAGTAACAACTTGCAATATTATAATCCTTTCCCTGCTTGATTGAGAGATACAAAGTAATGTGTGGGTCATAAAGGTAGTAATCAGGCAATAATTAAATGAGAAGCGGTTTTGGAAATGACTGACGAATTGGATGCGCTCGCCCAGCGAGGAAGGCCTTGGTCATGTCAACCAGGGGCCAGAGGGTGGCAATTGCCCAATCGCTAGAAGTCCATTAAAGTTTTGCTCCATCCAGTATGTAGAGATTTCATAGATCTGAAAAGTAGTGATTTGATAGCCTTTTGTTGAACTTTTGTGGCAAGCACGGATAACTTGTTAAAAATTTACCTCACCCAAATTATGTATTCTTGGGCACCGGCACTGATAGGATTAGTGTTAAATATAATGAGCTACAAATGAACTAAATCTCATATATAAAAGAAGATACGAAGTAGTATCTCTCAAAACAAACTTATTGTATAGAGTAACAAATTGTTGAACAAATAGATGTTAGAGTGAACATGTGACCAACATCCACATGCTCTAGTACTAAAGTTAATGCAAAGTTAATTTTCCTTAGCGATTTTCTCGACCTCGTGAAAGAATGTTTTCTAGCGTAGAACATCCAGCGTATATTGATATAAAGTCACTTATCTCTTACATATAGAAATCAATTGGTTCTATATTAAATGAGTACACTCACTCGTAGAATCAGTCCAACACTATTTCGGACCACAAAGTTATACATATATGATTATATGGCATTGGGACAAATTGCTATATGTTATGGCTACAAGTTTAGAGTTGCAATGGTCACTATGATTGGTTCAACTTCAACCTACCTAGCTAGCTACAACATTGTTTATTTTTGTGTAATATGGCATGTTCCCTTGATGAATGACCAATGAGACATTTTTGTGTGTTTTTAACCATATATTTGTAGCAGCCTTTAGGGTTTATTGGCTAACCCATTACTGTCTACACCCGTAAAGGCTGACATTTGAGCCCTTGTATATTGTCAATTATAATATATAGAAATGGCTACCATACACAAAAAATCATTCACATATATATCTATATAATATAGTATACTTAATTTTATGTTATGGTGCGAATTATATTGTATTTTTATTTTCTTGGACAATGTTTCTTCTTTAAATATAGTAAGAGGTGTGATATGCTATTCTTTTCGTTCTTTAATTTTATATACGAAGTGTTCGATTATATAATAATATATATAATAAGATGAGTGATGGGTGATTAATGGTGATAAATTTTTCGATTCCCATATAATTTTATAGGAAAGTAAAATTATTCGATACCTATTACAACTAATAACTCATAAGGTGATTTGTTGCCATCCATAAGTAATTCCAATAAGGTATCTATTGATTCATCAATTTTATAAGCATATTTTGCTCTCTAAGTCAAGCAACGTGAGATTTCAATCCAACTGAATCACATTTAAATTTTATGAAACATGAATAATTATTAGATGTCTTATTATTGGGGTTGGTCAAAAAATATTATTCACTCGGTTCGAGCCTTTTGAATGGAAACTAAAACAATTAATGAGAGAACTTAAACTCCTTTAATGGGTCAATCTCAACTCAAATCCATATATTAACCGAATGTGACTCCCTCCGGTTTCAAATAAGTAATTTTTTAAAATTTTCATCAAAACCAATAAAACATTAATTAAGTAATTAAAAAGACTAATTTATCCTTCATAAAATTCTCTTTCTTAATGATTACCAACTTATAATTTCAACAATACTTAATCTTTTTCTTAATTAATGCAAGGGTAAATTAGAGAAAGAATGATAAATATTGTATTGATAATCTAAATGGTCTTTTATTCGAAACCAAAATAAAAAGGCTAGCAGGTCGATTATTTAGAGGGCAATTTAACTAAATACAAGATTTTGAGCTTTCAATTTTGTAAATACCAACCCAACATTTTTTAAATCCCACCATTAGGGCTGTAAATGAGCCGAACTACTATGAACTACTCGGTGTTCAGCTCGGTCAAAGCTCCTTCGAGCTCGGTTCATTAATAAATGAGTTTGTTCGTGAACAAAAGTTCAGGCTCGTTATCGTAAACGAACCAAGCTTGAATAAGGGGATACTCGGCTCGAAAGCTCGTGAACATGCTCGATAAGAGGCTCGCGAACTAGTTTGCCAACAAGCTCGTTATTTGGCTCGTTAACATATTTGAAAGCTTTATATTTATGAAATAGATAGATTATGAATTAATATAAAATAGTGTACGTATGTAAATGGATATAAAAAAAATAAAGAAAAATATAAAATATAAGATAAAGGGTAAAGGAAAAATATGTATAAAGTAATATATAAAATATAGATAAAAAAAAGAGAAAATATGAGTATAAAGCCTAATAAGGGCAATTCAGATCCAATCGAGTCCCTACTATATATATTCATCAATCTCTTTATGATCAGTAAAACTCTAATCTCATTTTCCTCTAAAAAACACAACCGCCAACACAACACTCCTCTTCCTCTTCTTAGTATAGTGAAAATCATTTGTGGTGTTTAGATCCTTCATTTCTGATTCTTCATCTTACGGATTGTATCTTTTTTATAAGCTGAGCTCTCGATTCAAATAAAGCTCGAGATAGGCTCGAAGCTCGGCTCGGGCTCGGTTTGACCAAGTTCAAGCTCGGTTCGTGTTCGTTAAAATTTAAATGAACAGAGCTTGAACAGACAGTATTCGAGCTCGGCTTTACAGCCCTACCCACCATAAAAACTTACTTCTCTTAATTACCTAAACTCTTTCTTAATTATAATATTTTAACTTTTGAATTTTGCTTTTACATGGATACAAGAACCCTCGTTGTAACAACACACTCTCTCGTAATTAATTTGATTTTTGCAACTTAAAAATGACTATATATCAAAAACCGTTAATTTTTTCGACACGAGCCTTTAGAATATTTTTTTCGTCTTATTTTTATCTTTAAAACAAAATCCATATTGAATATTTTTTGAGCAAAAAATTTTTTGAGCATCTTATACCAATTTTACCATTCTTTCGTATATTCTTATACCTGATATAAGAATGGTATAATGCCTTTATAGCACCAGTTTTCCATTTATTTCCAGGTAGATAACATAAAACACTAGTAATATTGTTCTATTTAAAGCAAAAAAAAAACTTTTATACTTGGTATAAATGTAGTAAAAAACTGGTATAATACTACGAATTTTTTTTCCCCCAAAAATCTTCAATATGAATTTCGTTTTAAAGATAAAAATAAGACGACCAAAATATTTTAAAGGCTTATGTCAAAAAAATTAGCGGTTTGCAAGATATAGTCGTTTTAAGTTGTGAAAATCAAATTAAATATGAGAAAGAAGGTTTTGGTAAGGAGATAAATAATAACCTTAAAAGTGGTAGTGGGCTAAAGAAAAAGAAAATTAGGTATATAAAAAAATATCCTATAAAGATGGCATTTCCTTGTATTTCCCTTATTTGGAACCGGAGAGTATTATTTTTTGGAAAATATAGGGAAATACCACAGGATTATAATCCTATTTACCTAACTCTCTTTTTCTTTAGCTTTTTACACCATTTTTAGCCTTTCGTTTTTCTCTTTACCATACTTCTCTATTTCCTTTGTAAGAACATTATCTCTTATATTAAATTTGATTTTCGAAACTTAAAACTATTATATCTCATAAGCCGTTAATTTTTTCGACATGAGCCTTTGAAATATTTTGTTTGTCTTATTTTTATCTTTAAAACAACATCCATTGTGAATATTTTTGGAGCAAAAAAAATTATCGCAGTCTTATATCAGTTTTTTACTACTTTTATATCAGATATAAGAATTTTTTTTGCTTTAATAAGAACAATTTTGCTCATGTTTTATGTTATCTACCTGAAAATAAATAGAAAACTGGCGTTATAAAAATATTATACCACTCTTATACCAAGCATAAGAATTACGAAAAAGTGGTAAAAGTGGTATAAGACTGCGATAAAATTTTTGCTCAAAAAATATTTAATATGGATTTTTTTTAAAGATAAAAATAAGACTAACAAAATATTCTAAAGGTTCGTGTCGAAAAAGTTAATGGTTTGTGAGATATAGTCGTTTTAATTTGCAAAAATTAAATTAATTTGGAGAGAGAGTTGTTACTATGAAGTTGACAAAATTTAAAAGTTAAATATTGTAATTAAGAAAGAGTGTAGGTAATAAAGAGAAGTAAAGATTTTATGATGGTATTTACAAAATTTTTCTTTTTTTTTTATGATCCCTTTCCCTCCAAACTAAGGGCTTGTATTGGACTTATTTCCTTGTTAATTGAAACCCATATAACATGAATATTAGGAGCTTCATGATTGAAGCAAATGATCCCTTTTTTGGGCTGGGCTCGTGTGGACTTTGGTTGTGATAGTTTATTATCCTTGAATTTAAATGACATAAACATTTCTTCTATTTCATCTCAATTCTTGGCTTTCATTTATAAAATAAGTTTTCATTTCATTTATTAATTTTATAATACACCCCAACAACAAAGTATAAAAATTTATTAAATTATATTTTTTATAATAAGGCAAGTGCTACCAATTGAGCTACCAATTAGGTGTAGCTCAATTGGTACACCATTCAATATTAGTGGTGGGAGGTCATAGGTTCAACACCTAACTTCTTCAAAATTCTTAAAAAAAAATAAAGCAAGTGCTAATTATTCAAAAGAAGTACTTGGTTACTTATGAACCAAAATTTTATCTTTAAATCATATCAACGAAAAGTTTTATTGTATGAAAATAAAAAAGAATTGGATGAACGAAATTTTTGGCACTGTTACGTTTTGGACAAGTTTTCAAAGAAAATAAGGGAAATCAATTGTTTATGGGTTTCATTACAAAGCTTGATTGATTTGGGCTTACCAAACCTATAAGGGCTTTTTATCTAACTACCATCATAATAGGTTCAAAGTACAACTCATATTCTTAACCTTCGAAAAAAAGGCCCAATACATAAAAGAAAATCACCCTAAACTTGGTTTAAATAGCCTATTGCCTCCTCCAACTTTCAAAAAGACCAACTGCCTTCCTTAATTTGACAATTATGATCCTATTATCCGCCTAAAACTGACATGGCAGCGAGTTGAATAAGCATAATTGAGGAAGGTAATAGGACATTTTGAAAGTTGGGCGGGTAATAGGAGCTTAATTGCCAAGTTGAGGGAGGTAATATGTCCTTTTGAAAGTTAGGGGAGACAATGGGCTATTTGAGCCAAGTTTAAGATAGTTTTGATGCATTTATCCAAAAAAATCATAAAAGTCTCCGTTTTTCTATAGCTATTTTATTTTTTACAAAGTAACCATTATTTAACCTTTTATTATTACTGAATGAATGGTGCGAAAATTAATAATAAATGACAAAGTAACCGTTACTTTGTAAAAATATAATGAAGTAGCCCACACAAAAGTTAATATACTTGAAAAAAAATCTAGGAAAATTGATTGAGTGTCGCTCGTCGTGTAGAGAATCCATGGGCAATAACACAAAACCAATTAATTTATGTTAAGACCCGATACACCACTTATATATTACTTTTTACTCTTATATATTTTCAATGTGAGATTCACCACACATCTCCAGTACTCTCTTTAAGTGCAATTAGGCTTCGATCAGTTATCACTTGCCAAACATTCTTTGGCTCATCTCGTCTAAAGCTCAAGGTTATCAACATGTCTAGCCTTTTCTACTAGCCCAAACCCCACCAAAACTTTACGGTCCCAGGATCTTTTCGATTGTCGGATCTTCTTCTGCTCGTAGCATTTATACTATTCCTGATACCTCCACCAGTAACTCTCTATATTATGTGACCAATTCTGTTAACTAAGTTTCGCAACTTGCTATTCACAATGAGCCGTAATAATTACAGCATTGATGGGGGATGTAAATGAAAATGAACAGTACAGTACAGAAGAATGCATTGAATGGGTCTAGCCAATAGCTTATGTCTTTTTTCATATAAACATCTAATAAATTTGGGACATTGCAACAAAATTGGGGTTATTCATTATACAGTATTAGACCTACTCATACCCTCTTTGTTTGTTTTTCTGTGTTTCAATCCATAGCCTCCTATGTTATGTACTTTTATATTCCTTCTTCCACCTACCAAAACATCCCTTTCCTATATCTATATATTCATCAATACCCTCCAACCTTATTACACCGTACCACAAATTTATTACAATGAAGCACGTCTAGTTTAGTTAGGGTTGTTAAGCATATGTTAGATTCTATTGGATCCTTGTACACAATAGAGTGTCGCCATTAAATATTTGTTCAATAGTCTGTATGGTTTTGAGCGTGAGGATTTATGTTAAACATCTTGAATTTTTAGAATGAATTGACTATTTTTTTTGAAAGTACATTCTGAGATGAAATTAGTTGACCCGGTTTTTCAATATGGTATTAAATTCATAGTTACGTATTGGTGGAAATTGAGATAAGTCGTAGGAGGGCATTTTAGATTCCTCATTATATTGGTGAGTCCATAGTGGAGTTCTGTCTAACAAAAGACTTTAAAATTGATGTCATGGTTCCCTAGTAAGGTCACCTACAAGACTAAATACGGTTAGAAGGGCTTGGTCGGTGGCTGATGAAACCTCTTTAATGCTTTAGTTAGTATTCTGGCGAAAGAAGTGAGTATGGAAATAAGAAAGATAGAAATTGGTTATCTCATGCTGTTAGACCGAGGCTCTTATATACTTGAAATTAGGGTGACTAGGCATAATCACATATTCCATGTGTCACTTTGATGTTGGGCTAGACCGGTGTTTAGCCCTTGGTGACAAAGTGCCCGCAAGCAACTGTGGTGAGGTATATTTGGCTTAGCGGACCTTTCAAGTTTGTATACATGTGTTATCAAAGTTTATTAAATTTAACTTTGAATATTTACATGTTTATATAATATTTTGCAGTAATTAAGCGTATCATGTAAAAAGTTTGCGTCAATACGTTCCATTTCAAAGATTTGTGTTAAATATCTAACTTTTGCAAATAAATAAGGGTAAAGATTTACGTAAAATTATTTTATTTATATTAAAAATCCATTGATTTTATGTTACATTCATTTAAGGCTTAATATATCTATAGTATTTTTAATTTGGTACCAATGTCCTGTTGCCTCCCTGAATTTTGAAAGTGTCCTCGCAGCTACCTCAACTTTCAAAAAGTGCACCATTTTGCTTCCTGAATACCACGTGTCAGTTTCTAATTGGTTTGACTTTTCAAAGATATCGTTTTTTAATATTTTCTCTTTCCAATCAAAAGCTAACACGTGGCATTTAGGGAGCAAAGTGGTGCACTTTTTTAAAGTTGAGGTAGCTATGAGGACACTTTCAAAGTTCAAGGAGGCAACATAATTTTTAAACTAAGCTAAAGATGTTGTTGATGCATTAAACCTTGATTCAACTTAATACATGTTCACTCATATAACAAACACGAGATTCTCAAATCCGTAGTCTTTTCTTTTAACCAAAATCAGACTCATAATTTAATACATACATGAGTTAATTTAATAGATACAGGAGTATTAATAAGTGTAGTTAGATTACCCCCCAGTCTCAGATTATGTGGCCTTGGGTATAGGTGACAGGGTTGAGGGTTATTTTTGTCCTAAATACAATTTAGAATATCATAATTTGGTTCTAAATAGTTGGATTTTTTTTATAAATATGACTCCATTAAAAAGAAACAAAAATAGCACCAAATTAAGTTGAAATAAATTGAGCTCAAGTTAAAAAGAAAAGTACATAGTTTTACTCTGAAGTTAAAAAAGTTCAGTATCAATATAGTATATAAATTGATTGAGACTTAAGTAATATTACATCTTTTATGTGTGAAGAAATCATTACCCTTTAAAATACTATTTGAGGTGAATTAAAATATTATTCACAAATATTATTAAAATAGCACAATTTTTTACTTAATTTAGGAAATTTCGCGTATAATATGTTGTTTTTTTTCTTAAGAAATGTAAGCTTGTACAATAGTGGGCTAAGGGGTCAAGACATTAATCCAAGTTTTATTGTAAGAGTAAAATTAATCGTATAATTGTTTAGACTTTGAAAATATAACCTAATATTAGTTAATGGAAAATCCAAATAATATTACGATATTGGATTTTTCACCTTGCCGGTTGCCACCCCAAAATTAAACTTTTTTTTGTAACTATATATCCTTAACTCTCCCCGAAAATTAAGAACCCGTGAAATATTATAATAAGTTGTGTGTAAAATGAATAAAAGAAGATGGACTTAAATAATTTTTTTGAGTAATGTTTTATAACTCAAATATCTTTTTTATATCTGACCTATTAAAATTGCTTATTTGGTGCCTGATGTATTCAAATGTTGCCCAATTGATACCTGATATATTCCCTTTTAGTACGACAACTAAATGGAATACAATAAGTTGATAATTCTATGCATGATCACTAGAATATATTTGTGGCCGGTGAAGAATGAGTGGTGTCGCTGAATGAAGGGACAAAAGGTAAAGTAGTTAAAGAGAAGATGCTCAGAGGCAAACAACGCTACAATTGCCATAACGATAGGACCAGTTGATAATGAAACAACATGTCAGTGAGAGCACAGAAAATTATTTGTGGCCGGCGGCATGTGACCGGTGAAAAATGAGTGGTGTCGTTGAACGACGACGGTGGTGAAGAAGACAGTCGTTGTATGCGAACGATGGCAGCGGCGAAGACGACTGGCGATGACGGCGGTAAAGAAGATTCTGCAGATTGATATGGGAAGGACGTTAGGAAAGGGTATACAAAACCTTGATAGGTTGGAGGAAGGAGATAAAGGAGTTTGGGGTTTAACAAAAATTTAAAATGGGTAATAAATTTTATTGTTTTATTCAACCAAACAACAACAAAAAAAATTTTGTGTTTTGATTCCGATTCCCTTTTTCAAAAACCCCCCGACCAAACGCTATAGAATAATATACTTAAGTCAAGGATTAGGGGGTTAAAAATGTAAAACAAATTAGGAAAGATAGAATTGACAGGCCATCTAACTTTATCCCTTCTGGCCAGCCCTCTTTTTATTGGATTGATGGAATGCGTCCACCAAACATTTCTACTCAAATTTAGCCTCCCAATTATATACGACGAAACACTCTATTACTCTCATTAATACTTGAGCTATAATTAATATAATTGTTATGTTTATATTTATATTTCTGAAACAGAAAATGTCAATTGTTGCATAATATTCCTACTCTAACTATTATTTGTTTCCTATAATACCTTGTTTTATTAGCTGTTTTAATTTATTGTTACAGTGGTTGATAGTTGTTTGCTTTTCATCGTAAATTTATGTTATTTGAAATATCTAAAAATAATTGTAATTTAATAAGTAAAACTTTAATTTAATGCTAAAAAATTACATAAAAAAAATCTAATGTTAAAAAAACAGAAATCAATTCTGTCGGCTTAATTTCGCCTATAGTACATCAATTATGTCTACAGTTCCACTTTCATACATGAACTATGATTTGTTCCATTATTATACATGAACTTGTATGTCACCTTCTATTGTGCCCGATTCACCTATTTCTTCAGGTTTCAACACTAAAACAGGTCCCACTCAAAATATATTACCCATAACAACCCAATTTCTCTTCTTAAATATCTCTCTAATGTCCATTAACCATATCATTGCTTAATTAATTTTTCCTAATTATCTTCCCTTTTCTCCCCTATTCCTTAATTCCTTCTTTGCTAATGATCTCTCCTCTTTCTACTCTATCATTTGTGTTTACTCTTGAGAATGTTTCAAAATAACATGTGTACTGTTGGAAAACAATGATCCGGATAATAAAATCTAAAAATAATCTAGATCAAGTTTGAAAGAAACAAAAACAATGTAAGTAGTTCTCCTAAATCCAAATGGAAATATCCAGTCGAAGCTCAGAACACAAATCATTCATTGGACAAATCTAAAACCTAAGCAATGGAGGGAATCATCCAGAGAAAGTTTGGAAAGGAAATAAACTTCTGTCCCCCAAGAATTACATGCGAAAGAACTGATTGATTTACAAAAGCAAGTAACAAAGCAATACTCATTCAATCAGTTGAGATAATCCCTCCAAGAACCCTTGATTCAAAATCTGTTTGTAAGGATTCCCAAGTGAAATTATAAACTTGAGGAACTCCAAAAACCAATTCTTTATTATAAACCAAAGAGTAAGAATCTCCAACTTGGGTGAGTTGAAAGATTGGGATATAGCTTGAAGTAGGTGCTTTGAGTGAGATCTCCCTGTAGGCTTAGCTTAGATTCAAGGTAGAAGGCTAAGTGGTATATCCTACTAAAGATAAGAGGACTCAGCTAGGAGTTGGTGCTTCTAGTGGTATATCCTACTTCCGGAAGGGGTCACCATCCGGAGATAAATCTATAAGGCTTGATTCCTACCAATTGAAAAGGAATCCATTAGTGGATAAGCTCGGAAGAAGGAAACTCCGGGGACTGGACGTAGGCGGGGCCGAACTAGTATAAAATACTTGTGTTTGATTTTCTTTTGCTTTTACTTTATTGCTCTTATTTGCATCATTCGGATCCATCCTCCAGATCATATTCATCATCCGAACCCATCTTCCAGATCATAATCAAACACACTACACTAAGACTTTTTCTAAGTCTATAAATTCCGCGAAAAATGGTCATTCGCGCCCCTCTGCCCTTATAAATACTCTCACAAGGACCAACAAGTGGTATCAAAGCAAGTGCTCAAACTAGAGATCTAACAATCTAGAGCTACAGGCCCACATATTTTGATTCATAAATCAAAATGAGTTTCCACAACTCATAACTCCTTCCCGAGGGTATGTCTGTTACCCATCCTCCACTCTTCACCGGAGAACACTATACGTTTTGGAAAAATCGAATGAAGAACTTCATCCAGTCATAAAGAATGCAAGCATGGTTAGTTATAAAAGATGACCCGTATGAACCTACTTGTGAAGTAGAGGGTATGACTACCTGAAAGCCATCAAGCACGTGGGATGATAATGACTTTAAAAAATTGCGTGAAAATGCAAATGCTATTAACATGCTTCACTGTGCTCTTAGTGCAGCAGAATTCAACAGGATATCTAGATGTGAGACTGCAAAAGAGATATAGGAGAAGTTGGAAGTAACCTATAAAGGAACTACCAAAGTAAGAGAGGCCAAGCTTGATCTACTCCAACAAAAGTTTGAATCTTTTAAAATGGAGCCTAAAGAACTAATTAGCAGCATGAACACTAGATACACAAATCTAGTGAATGAAATGAAGAGGCTAGGGAAGGAGATTCCAGAAGTAGAAATGGTCAAGAAAGTGCTCCGGAGTCTCACCAAGGAATGGGACAATAAAAAGACTGCCATTGAGGAAGCTCATGACTTAAATTTTTACAGTTATGATGAAATCATTGGTAATTTTCTAACTCAAGAATTTTCCTTGGAGAGATACATCCAACAAGAAAAGAAACCTGAGGAGTGAAAGAAGGCCATTGCTCTTCAGGCAGAATCTACTGGATCGGGCTCATCTGGAGAGGAAGAGCAAATAGATGAGTCAATGAGCACGAAAGATCAACTCGCTCTATTAACCAAAAGGCTAAATCGATTCATACAAAAGAAGGATAAAAGGAAATCTAAAAGATATGAATCTCGGAGACCAAGAGAAGGCACCTCCGAAAGAGGTAAGCACAGAAGGAATCCGAAAGAAAAGAAAGATCCAGAGAAAGACGCTGCCTGTTTTGAATGTGGCAAAAAAGGCCACTTCAGAACAAAATGCCCCAATCTCAAGAGAGCTAAGAAATTTAAAAAGAAGGCAATGGTTGCTACTTGGAGCAACAATGAAGAAAGCAGTAGCTCATCTTCAATAGAAGAAGAGGAAACTGCTAACTGTGCATTCATGGCTCTAACTGAATCAGAAGTAGAGTAATCCGAAAGGAACGCCTCTAGGCAAGAAACAGTACAAATTGAACAATCAAAATCAGATTCAGCAAACACTGAGGTAAACTCTTGCTCTAATTCTACCTATAACTTTAATCTTGCAAAAGCTCTTTCTAACATTATCAAGGGAGTAAAAAAGAATGCAAAAGCCATTTAATCTCTGAAAAGAGCAATACTAGAATTGGCTGAAGACGCTGAGGTAATGGCACGAGACATCAATCTGGTTAGAGCAACCAAACATATTGATGTAGTAGAAGAAAACTTCCTGAGGAATCAAGTCCAGATTTTGAACGCAAATGTAGTGGGACTAAAAGAGAAGTCAATCTATTAAAGGAAGTATCCAGAAAAAAAAAACCTCAAAAGAAGGATTCAAGAAGAGATAATCCTCCTCCTCCTCAAAACAGGATTCAAAGGAATCCAAATCAAAAGACAAATGAAGTTAGCAGACAGCCACAAGCTCAAAGATATACTGCTATTTAGAAAGGAAAAGCTAAGGTAGCTTACAACCAACTACCTATCAAACAAAGAAGAAATCATAAAGCTGAAGTTGCACCTCTAACCAACTTCCAGATTTACATCGGACCATCTATCAGCGCACAAGAAGCTAGGTATAAAGGCAACTATAGAAGGGAAGATCAGGATAAGATCAGCAGGAAGCAAAAGCAAAATATACCCATTTCAGGGTGCAGGTTCTGTGGAAAAAAATAATCATATCACTAAATCATGTAGATTAAAAAATGGCTATTATGATAATTATCCTTGACTTGAGATGGTTATTAACCCGAGAGGGCCCAAATCTGATTGGGTACCCAAACCCACTTGATCTGTTTTGCAGGTATGCCTTAGATCCACAATAGATCAACACACTTGGTATATTGATAATGGATGTTCAAGGCACATGACAGGTGACGAGAAGGCCTTCATCACATTAACCCGGAAGAAGGGAGGCAAAGTAAGCTTTGGAGACAATTAAAAGGGACAGATCATTGGTCATGGAACCATTGAATCTGGATTAAAGATTGAAGATGTCTCACTAGTTGATGGACTACAATTCAACCTACTAAGTGTGGCTCAATTATGTGACAAAGGAAGAAAAGTCACATTTGACTCCGGAGGCTGCTCAATTTATGACTCCAGACACCTAGAGTAAATAATGTCTATTCTGTAAACATTAAAAATGATAAGAAGAATATATGCCTGGTGTCTAAAGAAGAATAATCATGGCTATGACACCGGAGGTTGGGATATATAAGCATGAACCTCCTGTCCAAATTAGCCAAAAAGGAATTAGTTGTGGGTTTGCCTAAGGTTGATTTTGAGAAGGATCGTCTATGCACCTCATGTCAATTAGGTAAACAACATAAGAAAAGTTTCCCTTCCATATCATACATTCCTTCCAAGAGAGTACTTAAGCTCTTACATATTGATGTTTTTGGTCCACTTAAGCCACTGAGTTTAGGCAGAAGAGAATACACCATGGTTATTGTAGATGACTATTCTCGATATACTTCGGTTCTCCTGCTAACAAGAAAGGATGAAGCATTTGGCCAATTTTCCAAAACATTCATCCGAATAGAAGTAGAACGGGGCATACACATTGCACGCATCTGGAGCGATAATGGTGAAGAATTCAAAAATAAGCATTTTGCTAATTTGTACGGCTCCAAAGGCGTTGAACACAACTTCTCTGCCCCCCACACTCCTTAGTAGAATGGAGTAGTTGAGAGAAAGAATAGGACCATAGTAGAAATGGCTAGAACGATGCTAAGTGAAAATTATTTGCCAAATAATTTCTGGGCTGAGGCCGTAAACACAGCATGCTACATCTTAAATAGAGCTCTCATTAGAAAGACTATAGAAAAGACCCTATATGAAATCTGGAAGGGAAGAAAACCAAAAATTTGATACTTTAAAGCATTTGGATGTAAATGCTACATCCTTAATGATAGAGAGCAATTAGGAAAATTTGATCCTAAATCCGATGAAGCAGTTTTCCTCGGCTACTCAACACATAGTAAGGCTTACAGAGTCTTCAATAAATAAACCCAATCTATAGTAGAGTCTATACATCTAGATTTCAATAAGACTAACACTATAGGAAAGAAAACCTACACTCCAAAAGATCAAGTTCCTGAAGCTGAAAAATCTAAAGAAAAGAAGGAAAGAGGTTTTCCTGATTCATTTCAAATCAATAAGTACACTGAGGAAGATGAAGGAACATCCTTTAATCCAGAGATATGTCAAGTCAATCACAATCCACAGGGGATTGACTTTAATGAAGAAATAGTTGAAACTGAAGAGGAGCAAGTCCAGGCTCAATATGAAGGCCTGGAAAGAGAGATCTGGACACACAGAGATCATTCCATCAAAAATATTCTGGACAATGTTTAGAATCTAGTTAGAACTAAAGGATAACTCAACCGGATGACGAGTCATGCTGATTTTGTCTCTCTCATAGAGCCAAAGAAATTTCAAGATGTTGAAGGGGATAAAAGCTGGATGATGGCAATGCCGGAAGAGCTAGATCAATTCACCAGGAATGATGTATGGGATCTTGTGCCCTATCCTAAAGGAAAATCAATTATAGGCACTAAATGGGTGTTCTAGAACAAACTTGATGAATCCGGAGTAGTGGTAAGAAACAAGGCACAACTAGTCGCTCAAGGCTATAACCAGCAAGAAGGAATTGATTTCAAAGAAATATTCGCTCCTGTAGCAAGACTGGAAGCAATCCGGATCCTATGTGCCTTTGTATCATTCATGGAGTTCACATTATATCAAATGGATGTCAAAAGTGCATTTCTAAATGGCATCATTTAAGAAGAAGTATATATCAAGCAACCACCTGGATTTGAAGATCCGAAGCATCCGGATCATGTCTACAGACTAAAGAAAGCTCTCTATGGATTAAAGCAGGCACCAAGAGCCTGGTATGAAAGATTAACCTCATTCCTTATATCCAGGGAATATACTAGAGGTAGGTCAGATACCACACTCTTCATCAAGAAGAAGAAAAATGATATTATTCTGGTCTAGATATATGTGGATGATATCATTTTTGGCTCCACTGATGAAAAGATGTGCATAGAATTCAGCTCTCAAATGCATAAGGAATTTGAGATGTCCATGATGGGAGAGCTCAACTTCTTCCTTGGTCTACAAATCAAATAAAGTCTAGATGGGATCTTTATTAATCAATCAAAATACACCAAGAAGATCCTGAAAAAGTTTGAAATGGATAGCAGCAAACCAATGTCTACTCCAATGAGTTCAGACAGTCTTATCTAGGGACTATGAAGGAGAAGATGTTGATCAGAAGCTATATAGTGGAATGATTGGCTCACTCCTATACTTAACAGCTAGCAGACCTGACATACACTATGCAGTATGCTACTATACAAGATATCAAGCCAATCCCAAATATTATCATCTCAAGGCTGTCAAAAGGATACTTAGATATCTCCTAGGAACCACTGAAGTTGGGTTGTGGTATCATAGTAATGGAGACTTCACACTCCAGGGATTCACAGATGCAGACTATGGTAGAGATACTCTTAAGAAAAAGAGTACATCCGCAGGATGTCATTTCCTTGGGGACTGCTTAGTCTCATAGTATAGTAAGAAATAAACTTCAGTTGCCTTATCCACTACAGAAGCAGAATATATGGCAGCTGGAAGCTGTGTTGCTCAACTCCTATGGATCAAACAATAACTTAAAGATTATGGAGTGCAATTCGGATGTGTGGATGTACTGTGTGACAATAAAAGTACTATTAATGTGTCAAAGAATTCGGTGCTCCATAGCAGGATGAAGCATGTCAACATAAGAGCTGATACCTTTACTAAACCATTAAGTAAAGATCAATTTGAGAAAATGAGAGAATCAATTGGGATGTCAAATCCAATTTAGAAAAACTCTGGGAGATAGTTTCTAAAACCAAACCGGATCCTGAGATAAAAAATCACTCTGGAAGACAAGAAGAGTTGGAAAGGTCTATTTCGGAAGATTATCACATCAGCCAACAGCAATGACGTATGTCAGTAAAAGCCCATAAAGGTAACTATTACTTTTTGAATTTTAAAAGTCCATTGGTTGTTACATGCGCGGTAAATACGACAGTTAATTCAAAAATAAACTGTTCTCATTCTTCGGTTAAACTGATTTCACCTCTCTCCTAAAAAATCCGACTGCCATGTCATCAATCTAGTCAAAACAGCCGGAGTCCAGATTACTAGTATACCCTCACTTTAAAAATTTTATATAAACCCCCTCAAAATCCGTTTTCTTCTTCACACGAGCAATAACTTTACTGTTACTCTGCAAAAATTTCAACCTAAAATCTCATCTCTCAAAATCTCTCTAAAATGGCAGCCACAAACACCTCCAACACCCTTAAAATCCTACCTAGCAAAAATCTCTTTCAAGTATCTGACTTGAAGGATGCAGATTTTGAGCCTTTAAATCTCAAAACTTACGACTTCGTCATCACTACTGATCATCTAGGGGATGATTACCTATTTAGAACTCCACCTTTCTTCACCCTAATTGAAGATCAAAGTCTGAGTGATCTTCTAAAAATAAACTGCCATATTTACCCGAAGCTGGTAAAAGAATTCTTCTCAAATCTTAGTGCTCACAATTATTTTGATGCCCTACGCACTGAGGTCCAGGGAAAGGTGATAATTCTCACCCCGGAATTCTTTAAGAAGACGCTATACATGAAAAACTCCAGAATAATGTTTCGAAAGGATGGAGATAAAGCTGGAGTTGTGTACGATTCTAAGCTATGGCTACACAAGAACTACTTTGGTGACAAGTTCTCAACGTACTTCCTAAGAACTCGCAGATTCTTGCAGCATGCTCTGGCCAAGATCATCCTGATAAGGAAGGGGTCATTGACTACAGTTTCTTCCCTTTAGCACTGCATCCCGCAACACTGGGTTGGCAGTGTGGAAGTAAACTGGCCAATCTTGATCATTCATTATCTCAAGACCCATGTAAACTCACATGGTGCCTTAATCACAAGAATTCTCCAAACGACATAAATGGATCTTACCGAATTTGAAGGGATTTATGGAAAGCCCATCTTAGAAAAGAATTTCCTTAATAACTGCTTTGATGAAGAATGGGATGAAGAAAAGGCTAAACTGAAAAGGGATGAGCATAAAATTAAATCCCGGAAGATAGTTGATCCAGAAGCAGAGGCTCCTATTCCTAAAAGGCCCAGAACCACCAAAACCAAGGCCAAAAGGCAAGTGGAAATGGTTCCAAAAGAGATTGATAAGGACACTCTGCCCCTCACTCAAATCCTAAGCTCTGAACAGCCAAGACCCAGGGGCAGACTGATTAAAGCTGCAGCTAAGAAGGGACAGCTTGGGCTTGCTGTGGGTCTACCTCAAATTGCTATAAGAGTGATTGAGGCTAGAAGAAGGAAAGCCAAAAGAGCATTGGCTAAAATGGAAGAAGATGCAGATGATGAAGAAATAGAGGATGAGGCTCCTCCTCAAAAGCAGCTCCAGAGAAAAGGGCTAATATTCGATGATGCCCTCGCTGCTCAAGAAAAGAAAGCTAGTGAAGGCAGAAGGTTTGCTGGGATAATACTAAATGAAGAAGCCAAGCAGTATCGGGAGAAAGCTGCTTTGGAAAAAGCCAAGTCCAACAAAGGGAAAAATGTTCTCGGAGCAATAGAAATTATGGGGCGAGATGATGATCAATTTGACTTCATTCAAGCAATAATCAAGGACAACAACAAAATTAATCAGGAGAGAACTGAAGGTCCTTGAGACTCCTTACAAGTTCCTCCAATTCTTGTAGATCCACAAGATATGGATGCACTGTCCAAAATCCCGAAAGCAGATGAATTTATATTTGTTGAAAGAATAGAACCACTTCCAGAGAATCTGCTTGGATCCAGCTATGAAGTCATTAATCTTGAAAGTCCTGAAAAGGCATTAGAGAAGGCTATTGAGGAAAATACCAACATGCCTGAAGGAGAAAAAGAAAGTTCTGAAAAGGCAACTATATGGGTGGTTGAGGAGTTCCAACCATCAGGAGGAAAGGCTGGAAGAAGAAAAGAAGGATGAGGATCAGATGCTACTAACCACTGAGGTAACCCCTAATCTTCTTCATCTCACTTCTGATCATGAACAGCAGAACTTAGCTATAATATCTCATAATATAGCTAAGGATATAGTGCCAAACCTAGATGCAATAGCTCCGGAGGAGGGAGAAAGTCTGAGCTCCAAAGGGCACATTTCTGAAGTAGATCCTATGAATGAGGCTACTCTGGAGGTAAGAGGAATGAGCAAGGGTGGAAAAGAGAAAGGAGCAATTGGAGGATCCCATTTGGAAGATGATAGCCCCTCCGGATGTAGTTCAAGCTTCGGAGATAAACCCAGCTCATCCGATGGTGACTCATCCGGACCCTTCAATAAACACTTCCTTCCTCGCACAAAATTAGTGACTCTCCTTGATGAAAACTCCAAAGAATCCTAAGTCAGTGTCGCTCTTAAACTCCTTCAGGAGGCAACTCTTGTGCATCTTGAAGAAGGATTTATCAAGAAGAGTCTCCTGACAATATGCACCCATCTAAAAGCTGTGGAGAAGGAGTTGCTCAGGCAAAAGTCTAATAAAGGAGTCCGAAAGGATTTGGGTGAGATCAAAGAAAGGTTGAAGTGCCTTCCCAAAATTGAGCAACAAGTCATGAACTTCCCAACACCCAGGGCTCTAGCAGCAGGTACCTTTTCTGAGATCCAGCCTCTTTTAAATGAGCTAAAGGAAAGTGCCTCGCACTCAAATCATAATTCCAGTCAACCCAATACCTTGGCCCCTGATAACTGTGCAACAGTGCTTGAAAGAGTGTCCTCCTCCGGCATTGACCTATCAATAGAACTCAAGGATTATATTGATACCAAGTTTGAAAACTTGTCAAAATTCATGAAGGATAGAGATCTGAAACCCACTCTGCTGAATCTAGAAACTGATCAGCAAGTAACTCAGGAAATGCTTGCTAACTTCATAGAAAAAACCGACCCCAAGCTCAAAGAGAAAAATCCTAGATAATATGGGTGATGAGATGCAAGCAAGGAATTTTGGTATAAAGCAAGCAATAACTGAATGGAAGAAAACTGTCTTCAAAGAAATTAAAGATCAGACGGAGTCTATCCACAACATCTGGAAGGGCCTTAGTGATGAAATCACCCTTCTTCAAACCGGAATAAATAAGTTGTCCATCTCTGGATCCTCCTCTTCTTCGGCTACTCCAGAATTTCAGCTCATCCCTATCTTACACAATCTTGTTCAAGCTATAGGGGACTCAAGATTCATGAGCCAAAAAGGTTTGACTACTCTTACTAAGGCTATGTTTCCTTACTTTGATCTCAAGGACCAAGAGCAAATTCTGCGCATCCTTCCTTAAGTCTCACAATCCTATGATCAACTCTGGAGGTCCCTTCATCCTTACTATTTGACCCCGCCTATAGTGAATCATATTATTGATGAGAGGGCCAAAGGAAACAAAGACTACTGTGAGTAGACGACGGTTCGCGCGGCTGCGTGCGCGGGGGCCGGACCCGATCGGGCCGGCCCGTTTTTGGTGTGTCGGGGAGATGAGTGTGATGCGGTTGAAAAGAAAATGATTTTGCATATTGTAATGCTTAAAAGATACGAGATCGAAATCCCGTACTTAGAATAGAGTCGCCACCCGGTTCAGCTCAACCGGGAAATTTTCGGTACGATTTTCCCACCAGGTGGTTGGACCATACCTTAAGTAGAGATTCCGAGTTCGGATGATGTTATCTACTTTTCATTAGGCCAAATTAGGATACTTCATTCTTTCTTAATCGGTTTAATCCACCCTATTTATTCGTATTTTCAGTTATTTTGTGGTTTTCGTATTTATCAAGCAATTGAAGCGGTAAATAAAATATTTACAATCGTAATAGAAAAGTACGTGCGGAAAGTAGAATTATTACAAGGTTTTCAAGTCCTGTACTTTTTCTACGTAACAAATAAAATACCCGAATGTCCGATATATACCCACCTGCAGATGATAGTTGACACGAATACGGCATATCTTATTTATAATATCATAAAGCCCGATTGAATGGCTAAAATGAGGTTCGAATGGCATTTGAGGGGAAATTCCATTTTTGTCCAAATTTCAGATTCGATTGTTGCTTTAATCGGATTACAAATGAATATACCACTTGTTGTGGGGCGGGTCTATTTTCAGGAGGTTTCGAACCTCCATCGTTACACTATAGGTCCTAGCTTTAGAAAATAAATTAGTTTGGAAATAAACAGAAACAATGCTGCTGTCCAGAAAGCCAAGCCACCGATGGCATCTAATGCCGCCGACGACATAGTTGATGCTGCTGGCGGCATGGATGATGCCGCCGGCGACATCGATTGTGTCACGGGCGACATCAGCATGCAGATGGGCACAGGGCTTTCTGAGTACCGTAAAGAAAGGTTCCGCGAGAAAGCGAGGTCTCCGGGGAATGTGATGCTAACAGCGGTACCAACGATGTCTCTCGCGACATGGGTGATACAGCCAGGAACATCGCATGTCTCCGGCGACTCCAATTTCTTGCTACAGCAGCGGTTAGCAGTCAAAGTGACCGAAAACTCAAAAATGAACACAAATCAACAAAAATTAGTGCAAAACAATAATAACAATGCCAAAGAGCTATGAGACTCAGGATTTTCACCTCGGGGTAGTGAATCCAACTCTTCGTGAACAGAACAATAACACCTCCGGGGAGCTTGCAACGATAATTTGATTGTTAATTTAAAGGTTTTAGTTTTCTAAGTTCTATCCAGTTGATTTAACCCAAAGACCCACTGATTTAAGCTCACAATCAGAGAGTTCGAAGAAGAAAAAATCGGGAAAAATGGATTAGAATCCTTTTTTCCGGCCTTTTCTAGTTCTTATCTCACTAAAATCTATTCTCTCGATTTTAGCCTCCTAGTTGCCCGATTTAAGCTCCTTCCTTCTATAATTTCAGTCCCCCCCCTTAATTGCAGTTTTAGGTGCCTTTTATAGGTGGAATGGGTGCTTTTCGGGGCCTTTTTTAATTATTCCACCGAAAGTGGTCGAAAAGGCTGTCTGTAAGAGGAACCGCTTCGAGTCATGTCGCCGGCAACATTGTGATATCGCCGGCGGTATGATCTATGTCGCCGGCGACATGATGATATCGCCGGCGACATGGCTGATACTTTTGGCGACATCAGCCTTCAGCATGCCTTCAGTTAGTGGGTCAATAAAAGCTAAAAAGTCGGAAAAAGTGGCTTAATAGTGGAAAAAAGGCATCTTTATGACTTTTAACAATATTTTAAAGGGTATTTATTATTTGGGTGTAAATCATCGGTTCAAGCTCCTACCGGACGCGTTATCGGCCACGCCGAACTGGATTCTACCAATTATAAAATTCACAAGGAATATTATTTTGGTAATAAAAATTCTAAAGAGAACTTTTATTTTGAGGTATTAAAATCGGGTACACGTCATCATCGTCTCGCGAGAGGGACTGCAAAATCCCGTGCTCACAGGCTGCCCCTCGGGGGATCACTGCTGCCATAGGTCAGTATGATCACACGAAAGAGCAAGGGATAGGAATGATACCTGAGGGATGACCGGTTTGTCCTTTGGTCGGACTTACGCTTTGTCGATTGTTTGTCCTTTGGTCGGACTTATGCTTTGTCGATTGTTTGTCCCTTGGTCGGACTAACGCTTTGTCGATTGTTTGTACCTTGGTCGGACTTACGCTTTGTCGATTGTTTGTCCCTTGGTCGGACTTACGCTTTGTCAATTGTTCGTCCCTTGGTCGGACTTACGCTTTGTCGATCGTTTATCCCTTGGTCGGACTTACGCTTTGTCGATCGTTTGTCCCTTGGTCGGATTTATGCTTTGTCGATCGTTTGTCCCTTGGTCGGACTTACGCTTTGTCGACTGTTCGTCCCTTGGTCGGACTTATGCTTTGTCGACTGTTCGTCCCTTGGTCGGACTTATGCTTTGTCAATTGTTCGTCCCTTGGTCGGACTTACGCTTTGTCGATCGTTTGTCCCTTGGTCGGACTTACGCTTTGTCGACTGTTCGTCCCTTGGTCGGACTTACGCTTTGTCAATTGTTTGTCCCTTGGTCGGACTTACGCTTTGTCGATCGTTTGTCCCTTGGTCGGACTCACACTTTATCGATCTTTCGTCCCTTGGTCGGACTCACGCTTTGTCGACTGTTCGTCCCTTGGTCGGACTCACACTTTGTCGACTGTTCGTCCCTTGGTCGGACTCACGCTGTGTCGACTGTTTGTCCCTTGATCGGACTTACGCTTTGTCGATCGTTTGGCCCTTGGTCGGACTTACGCTTTGTCGATCATTTGTCCCTTGGTCGGACATATGCTTTATCGACTGTTCGTCCCTTGGTCGGACTTACGCTTTGTTGATCATTTGTCCCTTGGTCAGACTCACACTTTGTCGACTGTTCGTCCCTTGGTCGGACTCACGCTATGTCGACTGTTTGTCCCTTGATCGGACTTACGCTTTATCGATCGTTTGGCCCTTGGTCGGACTTACGCTTTATCGATCATTTATCCCTTGGTCGGACTTATGCTTTATCGACTGTTCGTCCCTTGGTCGGACTTACACTTTGTAGGATGCCCCTTTGTCGGGTCTGCACTTTGTGGAGAATTCGCCCCTGGTCGGGTCTGTGTTTTGTGGAGAATTTGCCTTTGGTCGGGTCTGTGCTTTGTGGAGAATTTGCCTTTGGTCGGGTCTGTGCTTTGTGGAGAATTTGCCTATGGTCGGGCCTATGCTTTGTGGAGAATTCGCCTTTGGTCGGGCTTGTGTTTGGTATAGTGATTGTCCTTCGATTGGACTTTCGCTTTGAGTAGGGAGGTTTGCCCCTTGGTTGGGCTTTCGCTTTGAATCGAGAGGTTGGCCCTTTGGTCGGGCTTTTGCTTTGAATAGAGAGGTTTGCCCCTTGGTCGGGCTTCGGCTTTGATAGAGAGGTTTGCCCTTTGGTCGGGCTTGTCACTTTATATAGTGATTATCCTTTGGTCGGACTTTTCACTTTAAAGAGATCGCCCTTTGGTTGGGCTCGTATTTAGTATAGTGATTGTCTTTCGGTTGGACTTTCACTTTGCAGAGATTGCCCTACGGTTGGGCTTGTTCTGAAGAGATTTTTGAAGAGATTGCCCTTCGGTGGGCTTTCGTCTTGAAGTGATTGCCCTTCGGTGGGCTTTTGTCTTGAAGTGAATGCCCTTCGGTTGGGCTTTCATTCTGAAGAGATTGCCCTTCGGTTGGGCTTTCATTCTGAAGAGATTGCCCTTCGGTTGGGCTTTTGTTCTGAAGAGATTGTTGAAGAGATTGCCCTTCGGTGGGCTTTCGTCTTGAAGTGATTGCCCTTCGGTGGGCTTTTGTCTTGAAGTGAATGCCCTTCGGTTGGGCTTTCATTCTAAAGAGATTTTTGAAGAGATTGCCCTTCGGTGGGCTTTCGTTCTGAAGAGATTGCCCTTCAGTTGGGCTTTTATTTTGAAGAGATTGCCCTTCGGTTGGGCTTGATCTGAAGAGGTCGCCCTTCGGTTGGGCTTTTGGTCTGAAGAGATTGCCCTTCGGTTGGGCTTTCGTTTGGTATAGTGATTGTCCTTCGGTTGGACTTTCACTTTGCAGTAGATTGCCCTACGATTGGGCTTGTTCCGAAGAGATTGCCCTTCGGTTGGGCTTTCGTCTTGAAGTGATTGCCCTTCGGTTGGGCTTTCATTCTGAAGAGATTGCCCTTCAGTTGGGCTTTCATTTTGAAGAGATCGCCCTTCGGTTGGGCTTTCGGTCTGAAGTGATTGCCCTTCGGTTGGGCTTTTGTTCTGAAGAGATTGTTGAAGAGATTGCCCTTCGGTGGGCTTTCGTCTTGAAGTGATTGCCCTTCGGTGGGCTTTTGTCTTGAAGTGAATGCCCTTCGGTTGGGCTTTCATTCTGAAGAGATTGCCCTTCGGTTGGGCTTTTGTTCTGAAGAGATTGTTGAAGAGATTGCCCTTCGGTGGGCTTTCGTCTTGAAGTGATTGCCCTTCGGTGTGCTTTTGTCTCGAAGTGAATGCCCTTCGGTTGGGCTTTCATTCTGAAGAGATTTTTGAAGAGATTGCCCTTCGGTGGGCTTTCGTTCTGAAGAGATTGCCCTACGGTTGGGCTCGTATTTTGAAGAGATTGCCCTTCGGTTGGGCTCTCGTTCTGAAGAGATTGTTGAAGAGATTGCCCTTCGGTGGGCTTTCGTCTTGAAGTGATTACCCTTCGGTGGGCTTTTGTCTTGAAGTGAATGCCCTTCGGTTGGGCTTTCATTCTAAAGAGATTTTTGAAGAGATTGCCCTTCGGTGGGCTTTCGTTCTGAAGAGATTGCCCTTCGGTTGGGCTTTTATTTTGAAGAGATTGCCCTTCGGTTGGGCTTGATCTGAAGAGGTAGCCCTTCGGTTGGGCTTTCATTCTGAAGAGATTGCCCTTCGGTTGGGCTCGTATTTTGAAGAGATTGCCCTTCGGTTGGGCTCTCGTCTTGTGAGGTTGCCCTTCGGTTGGGCTTGTTTTAAAAATCTGGTTCGGAGGGATAACATCGCCGGCGATATGGATGCCACGCGGCAGCTTTGACTGGTCAGATAATTTCAAAATTCGAACTAAATGAGACGATGTCGCCGGCGACATGAATGATATCGCCGGCGGCCTGGATTGATCTTGTTGGCGGTTTGGATGCCACGTGGCAGCTTTGACTGGTCAGATAATTTCAAAATTTGAACTAAATGAGGCGATGTCGCCGGCGACATAAGTAATATCGCCGGCGGCATGGATTGATCTTGCGGGCGGTATGGATGCCACGTGGCAGCTTTGACTGGTCAGATAATTTCAAAATTTGAACTAAATGAGGCGATGTCGCCGGCGACATAAGTGATATCGCCGGCGGCATGGATTGATCTTGCGGGCGGTATGGATGCCACGTGGCAGCTTTGACTGGTCATATAATTTCAAAATTTGAACTAAATGATGCGATGTCGCCGGCGACATGAGTGATATCGCTGGCGACATGGACCATCAGTTTCAGATAAATCAAAACTCCTCGAATTCCACGCGGCAGTTTATAAAAAGGAATGGATCCTTCTTTCTCACTATTCACAAACCGCATCCCCCTCTTCTCTCTCCCAAAGCTCTTTGGTTTCTAACTTTGTTTTCTCAAATTATGAAGAGGATTAGCCAGGCTTTCAGGGGCAAATCCAAGGCTAGGGAGAGCCTGCCCGATTCTTCCGTCGAGGGGTTGAAAATCCTTTCTGTTCCTGCTGCATTCGGCCTGAAGGAGACGGCCAAAATGTATGGCTATGGCATTAACTCTCCTATCACCAATCTGACTCCGGAGAAGGAGAAACACCTATGTTACATCCAGGTAATTCCACAAACCCGAATTGCGTATTCGATGTGATTTTGCTTTAGATTTGAAAACATGCCATGATAGGGGTTTAAAGTGTGGAATATATCAGTCACATTGCATGCTTTAGGATCGACTTTTGCCTTTTTAGATTTGTTCGATTGATTGTGATTTTTAGCGCGAAGGGTGCGATTTAGGGAGAAAGCAGGTTCAGCCCGTGCACAGTGATACCGCTGGCGGCCTGATTGATGTCGCTGGCGACATCAGTATTGTTGCTGGCGGCATCAGTCCTTGTAAAAGGCTTTGAGAGTCTGATGTCGCTCTGTTTAAGGTGATGTCGCCGGCGACATCAGCCATGCCGCTGGCGGTATGGGATGATGCCGCCGGCGATATCGCTTTAATAGAGGCGACATCAGCAGCCTTTTTGACAGAAATGCACAGAATTGATTCGTTTTGTTTTCTATTTTGCAGCCATACGAACTGACTTACACCGGGGGAATGGGCACCATTGGTGAATGGTGGCACCACATCTCAGAGAACGATCCCGAGCTTGCGCTTGCGATTAACGAGACGGGGTTTGGGGATTTGGCCCGGATCATGCCCATGTTAATGCCTAAGCTTCCTCATTCTTCAGTAACGGCCCTGACTGAAAGGTGGTCCGAGACCACTCATACCTTCCATCTCTCCTTCGGGGAAGTCACAATTACCCCTTCTGATGTGGTAGCCATGACCGGCCTTCCTTGGACGGATGAGGTTATTCATTTTGACGTTTACATGGACAAGTACCATGTTGAGAGGCCCGTGGTGAGGCGGGTAAAGGAGCTGTTCGGTCTGAAGCTCGTTTCTGGGCGGCTGTCCTATGGTGAGTTGTACCGTTATTGGACCCGGGTGGATATGGTGCCCGAGGAGGAGAGGGAGGCATGTGTCCGTTCCTTTGTGATCTCACTACTCACCGTGCTGTTCTTCCCAATCTCGGGGAGTAAGATCAACTACATACTTATTACCGCGGTGGAAGATGTGCCGGGAATTAGGAGGAAGAATTGGCCGAGGGCCATCTTGGCCCAATTGTACCACGGGCTGGATGTGGGAGCCCGGAAGAAGGAGAAAGCCCTTCGCCTTTGCCACCTGCTACTCCAGGTATAGATTTTTGGAATTATTTCCCTTGATAACACATGTATTTATTTATTGCATGACGTCCTTTGAATTGATCGGTCGTTATCTGTGCAGGCCTGGGCGTTTGAGCATCAGATCCTTCCGCCGATGGAGTTTAAGAAGGTTGTGCCACCGGGCTCTCACTTCCTTGCCCGCTGGTGCGGGGGTATCGGTGGGAAGGCTAAATACCCTACGCTGTATAGGGAGGTCCTAAGAAGCACGCGATTGAGTTCGGTACGCGATTTTTTTTTTTTTTAAATTATTATTTTAGCCTATGGACTTATGTTGGTTGTTTTGATGTAGCTCGTCTTGGACCCGTTCGATGGGGTGGCGAACTTGGCTGAGGTTGCCCGGGTCCGGCGGGAGGTGGATGACCGTCGGTTTGTGATCGAGTGCCCCCTGTCTCAGCAGTGGTATCTGGGCGAGCGCGTCCGAGGCTGGAGGTCCCTTCCGGTTGCTGCTAGACCGGTGCCTGCCGATCCTCCGAGGGGCTTGTGGTGGCCTCATTTGGTGATTTCTGCCGAGGCTGACAAAGCCGATTATATTGAAGGGAACGGCCGAGTGATCCCTAGCGTTCCTGGCCTCTACGAGCGGCTTTTTCAGCGTCTACTCCCCGTGTGTCCTCGCATCCACGGCAACGATACAATTGAGTATCACAACGAACAACGATTAGAGGACGAAAAGAGGCGCCTCAAAGGCATTGTGGATTTTGATGAGGAGGATGATGAAGAGGATGAAGCGCTGGAAGGGGACGTTGCGGTCGACCCTGAGGGGGAGGACGAGGTAGGCGCGGGTGTAGCTGGCTGGAGCATGCCGATGTCCCAAGGGGAGCAATGTTCTTTCGAGGTATGATTGTGTTTGTGTGTATGATTTTGAAGTCGTTTAGGGACGTTGTTGACGTGTGACTTTTACGTTCTGTAGGAACCCGCGAGAAAGAGGGGCCGCGATAACCAAAGTGGGACCCGACATTATGGCGCGCCGGAGGGCATAAACTTCGTGGAGGGGAGATTGGTTAATCCGTTGGAAACCACCTTCCTGTTGACGAACTCCCGAGGCGAATTCTCTCATAGGAATGTTGGCTCGAGCCGGCAAGCCCCGATTTTCGTGCCTGAAAACGCTACCTACGTAAGATCTAATAATCATTTTCTTATTGAGCCATAGATGTGGGTGTCTAAGATTTTGCTTTTTGGATTTGCTAGGTGGCGCGAAGTCATGTGGAGCAACTCGCGGAGAACAATTTTGTTCTCCGGGATACCCTTATTGGGCAATCGCTCCTCGTTCAGGTATTTTATGCACATGTCAAGATGTGATATATGTATGGATGTTATGCATGACATGCAAGGCTGATATTTTTCTTCGGTTTGCAGGATTTTTTAGCCCTTTCGTTGTCTGACGCTGACGCAGCCCGGCGGCGGTATGAGGAGGAGACTGCAGCTTTACAGCGCCGCGTGAGCGATCTCGAGGGTCAGCTGGCGGCCACTGCCCAGAGAAGTAAACAAAACCTCGACCGTGCGCATCCTGGGGGTACCAGTCGTAGGGGGTTCAAGAAGTCTGCCGGCCGACGTGCGTTTATCGGGGCTGAGGAGTCCAGTAGCATTCCCATGACGGAGGGAAGAGAGGAAGACGATGTTGACGATTGGCTCGCAAGTCCTGATGACGTTTCATCCCGCCCAGCCGGTAGTGGCGGGCATGCTTAGTTTTCGTTTTTGTTTTGCTTTTGAGTCCTTGGTTTGTACCTCTAATACATTGGGGTTTTGATAATTCGATTTTGTCATGGGCTAGGTGATTTGGTACAATTTGAGCAATCTGCGCCTTCGGGCTTTTATTTTGAATACAAAGATGGATTGTTGTTTGATAAGTCATTGGAAATGCTGTATAGGATTGTTTACAGGTTTTGTACAGGTCTGAAATGGCAGAAATGCATCTGTTGCCGCCTAAAAAATTAAATTCATACCGCTGGCGGTATCGCTCTCATCGCCCACATTGATCCCATATCGCCGGCGGCATCAACTACATTGCCGGCGGTATCATGATATCGCCGGCGGTATCGATCTCATCGCCGGCGGCTTCAATCTTCCAGCAACCTGTTTTCGGCTATTCTGTCCGTTTCTGTCATTGCAACTCATAACCCAAAAGCCGTGGGGTTTTCTGCAGAGCCTGGGGAACACAGATTTTAGGCTCCAATTTGACCCCATGGTTTGCATGGACTATCCTTTCGGGTTTTCGCCCTAACAGATTTATTCCGACCTTTGAGCGCATAGTGTCTTCGATTAAGCTTACTTGAGATGTTTCCATCCTTCGATCGCCAGGTATTCTCATAATCACAAACACAGATGTTTCAACATGAGAGACACTTTTATCGAGTGAATCTAATTTGAGTACAAGATGTTGGCAATCATTTCCATTAATGGGACCCCTGGTGTTAACCAGCCTTTACAGGTTTTCAAGTTAACATCTTATTGTTTTTCTCTCGTGCCCTTATTTTCGTCTGAACCGCCCTTTCTGGGTTTTCAGTTCAACAGGCGTTATTGACTTATCCCCTAATTTTTGTACAGCCGGTTTGCAGGGTACCGATCGTCGGGTGTCACCCTAATTTTTGCCCAGTCAGTAGAAGGCTGACAAGCGGGTGATTATTGTATATATATATTTTTAGTGTGCCGCTTTTTCTGATTTATTTCTTTTGTTTAGACCTGATAATGCTTAAGCTTGTCTTGGTCGACTAGATCGATGAACTCGTTTCTTGCCTACGCTCATGACTTTAACAGCCTCGCTTATTTGGTGCCATTTCCGATCATATGACGGCCTCTTCAATCTGATTTGAACTTGACCTTAGTATCGGAAGGTCTCAAACTTCTCAGTGCTGGGTCTATGACTCTTGGAAAGGGCATTGGGTATCTGATTTGCTATTGTTCGCATAGTTGTGCTTTTGCAGATTCTCCAAGTTCTTTGGTGCCCGTTCGATTTTCACCTGGATCACCCAGTTTATTCTGACCTTCAAAGTTACGTCGGGAGTTTTCGGCTGACCTTATTGCAAGCCGTTTAGTTTGCAGGAGTTTTTGGTGCTTACTCCAAGGCTTCATCGATTGGTTTGATTGTTGTCCTGATCGCTATTTTGCTTGCTCCTTCAATTCGTGGTCTGCAGAGCCCTTCTTGTTTAGGCCTGAAATCGTATCCTGTATTAGTGGTGATGGGTTATGAACAAGTGATGTTTGGCTTAAGGACCTTTTGTTTGGTGCCTTTGTAGTGGTTGTTTGCCTTTGGACTTGGTGTTCTAGGAAGTGGTTGTCCCCTAACCTTGTTAGCTGAAGGGTTTGACGGGGTTGATTTGTACCGGGTGAAGATGTGTTTCTCTCCAATTTTGGTCGTGTCCTTGGTGGTGATGTTGGTCTGAGATTTGGCTACGACGTTTGTTTGATGAAGGTTAGGCTCTGTTGGGTGTAAGCCTTGATTCTCTAGACCGATTGATGTTTCATTGGTGGCTTGAAGGTGCACCGTTGTAAGGCCGTTGAGTTAATTCTAGAAGAGACCCATGGTGTTTCAACAATCCGATTATTGCACTGAGCAAACGCATCATCATGGTCTTTAAGCACTTTATTACCTCTCATGTGTTTGACAGGGTTTAAATTATTGGATTTGATTACCACATAATGTACTCAATTTAATTTCATTCAATAAAAATATCTTGAATACTGAAAGCGTCGTACAAGTGCTCATGTGAAGACGCTGATCAAAGGATACAGACATGACATAAGTAAGTAAAATGGAAGTTGCTTATTGAGCTAAAAGGTCTGAACTCTGAAGATTGCAAATCGGGATTCTTCGTCCTCACCGTTAGAGCGCGATTTTCCCCCACCATTTGAGTAGATGGCCTTGATGAGATCTTGAGGAGCTTTCCGCTGTTTGGAAAAGCCGGGATTGATCGTCCGTGTCTGGTTGCCAGACTCTGGTAAGGGGCAGGATACCCTTTCAGGATCGATAATCTTCTTTTCATCCACCAGTCGTTGGATGGTACGGACCAAAGCTTTGCACTGGTTGGTGTTGTGACCTGACAACATGTGATATCTGCAAAAGCCTTTTCCTTCTTCTCTCATGGGGGGATTGAATTTGTGAAGAGGTTTAAGAATCCCAGCTTCCTTCAACCCGGTGAAGAGTACATTAAGTGGCAGCTTCCACGGATTTGTTCTATACTTAAGACCGTCGTTTGGCTAAATAATGGCAGCTGGTGCCGATTCCAGATAGGTCTCTTGGTCCACCATGATTTGAGGTGGGGGTGTGGGTGATTCAGTGTTTTGAAAGAACTGGTCTTTCTCTGATTGGACCCTTCCCTCTTTCTGGTAGCATTCTTCTATCATCAATTGACGCGAGAAGTCTTCAACTTTGTGTTGCATGACTTGGTCGTATTGAGGAAGCATCGGGGCAGCAGGGATCTTAAATTGTGATGGGGTGACCAAAGTTGGTGGTAAGGTGTTAAAGAATGGTGGAAGAATTGGATTCTGGGCTCCTTCTCTTTGTCCAGGGTAAGCGGTTGGCGGTGACTGCCAGAGTGTCTCGCTATCAGGTGTCATGCCCGGAGATCGCATGACCTGGTCGAAGTCCTGACATCCTAGGGCCTTCTTGACAGACACACACACTAGCTCTTCGATGATGTTTCGGAACAGATCAGAGTTCATAAACTGAATGATAGCCGCGGTGATCTCTGATCCAAGAGATGTTAGGTGAGCTGTTGTCCCTACGGTTGGGGGAAGACTAGCCTGTCCTCTGGATGAGGTACGGTTGTCATTGTGAGGAAGAGTCATGGCTGGTTGTGAAGGTCTTGGTTCAAGAGGAAGGCTGCTTAGGATCACAAGTCGCGGATCAGACCATGAATGGGTTGTAAATGGTATGGATGGAATGTATGCATGCCTTCTTCTGGAAGCGGTGCATGAAATGTATGGCTGCACGCAGATGTGGTTAGAGATAATGTGTTTGCTTATCCCTTCAACATACGTGGGACATTTGTATCTCACGGAGCGATATGTGGTGACGCAATAGAGGCACAAGAGAAGTCCTACGTATGATGCTAAACCTCTTCCATGGGTGAAAGTGATAAGGGTAAGTTGATTCATTTTTTTTGGCTTTTAAAGCCGATGCATGGGGGTGTATGATCATAAAGCACATAGCATGCAAATCGGCCCTGTTCCAACCTTATAGCTCCTGCGTAACACCTCTTTGCTAGGATGGAGTTTGGCTACTTCACCGGTAATGGCGAAAGAAGCGCGTCCCAATTATTTTATTCGTTTTGGGTAATCCTAAGGGGAATGATGTGCTAAGGCTTTGTCTAACGCGGCTTTGGTATAGGGTTGTTGATGTAGAAGGTTCCCGTTTACCTTGATTCCACGTTACTCAACCACTACCTGAATGGGCGCGGTCATAGGAGTTTCCGTGTTGGTTAAAACGAGTGATCCACCCACTAGGCATCCTCAATTCCAACAGGGCATGAGTGATACTTTGTGAGCTTCTCAGGTTAAATAGGGTACCTAAATTTACCGAACTATCTACACGCATGAGGACAAGCCGTCATAAGAAAAGAATGAAGTTTTAATTTGGCTAATGATTTCAATACAAGGGAAAAATGTTCTCGGAGCAATAGAAATTATGGGGCGAGATGATGATCAATTTGACTTCATTCAAGCAATAATCAAGGACAACAACAAAATTAATCGGGAGAGAACTGAAGGTCCTTGAGACTCCTTACAAGTTCCTCCAATTCTTGTAGATCCACAAGATATGGATGCACTGTCCAAAATCCCGAAAGCAGATGAATTTATATTTGTTGAAAGAATAGAACCACTTCCAGAGAATCTGCTTGGATCCAGCTATGAAGTCATTAATCTTGAAAGTCCTGAAAAGGCATTAGAGAAGGCTATTGAGGAAAATACCAACATGCCTGAAGGAGAAAAAGAAAGTTCTGAAAAGGCAACTATATGGGTGGTTGAGGAGTTCCAACCATCAGGAGGAAAGGCTGGAAGAAGAAAAGAAGGATGAGGATCAGATGCTACTAACCACTGAGGTAACCCCTAATCTTCTTCATCTCACTTCTGATCATGAACAGAAGAACTTAGCTATAATATCTCATAATATAGCTAAGGATATAGTGCCAAACCTAGATGCAATAGCTCCGGAGGAGGGAGAAAGTCTGAGCTCCAAAGGGCACATTTCTGAAGTAGATCCTATGAATGAGGCTACTCCGGAGGTAAGAGGAATGAGCAAGGGTGGAAAAGAGAAAGGAGCAATTGGAGGATCCCATTTGGAAGATGATAGCCCCTCCGGATGTAGTTCAAGCTTCGGAGATAAACCCAGCTCATCCGATGGTGACTCATCCGGACCCTTCAATAAACACTTCCTTCCTCGCACAAAATCAGTGACTCTCCTTGATGAAAACTTCAAAGAATCCTAAGTCAGTGTCGCTCTTAAACTCCTTCAGGAGGCAACTCTTGTGCATCTTGAAGAAGGATTTATCAAGAAGAGTCTCCTGACAATATGCACCCATCTAAAAGCTGTGGAGAAGGAGTTGCTCAGGCAAAAGTCTAATAAAGGAGTCCGAAAGGATTTGGGTGAGATCAAAGAAAGGTTGAAGTGCCTTCCCAAAATTGAGCAACAAGTCATGAACTTCCCAACACCCAGGGCTCTAGCAGCAGGTACCTTTTCTGAGATCCAGCCTCTTTTAAATGAGCTAAAGGAAAGTGCCTCGCACTCAAATCATAATGCCAGTCAACCCAATACCTTGGCCCCTGATAACTGTGCAACAGTGCTTGAAAGAGTGTCCTCCTCCGGCATTGACCTATCAATAGAACTCAAGGATTATATTGATACCAAGTTTGAAAACTTGTCAAAATTCATGAAGGATAGAGATCTGAAACCCACTCTGCTGAATCTAGAAACTGATCAGCAAGTAACTCAGGAAATGCTTGCTAACTTCATAGAAAAAACCGACCCCAAGCTCAAAGAGAAAAATCCTAGATAATATGGGTGATGAGATGCAAGCAAGGAATTTTGGTATAAAGCAAGCAATAACTGAATGGAAGAAAACTGTCTTCAAAGAAATTAAAGATCAGACGGAGTCTATCCACAACATCTGGAAGGGCCTTAGTGATGAAATCACCCTTCTTCAAACCGGAATAAATAAGTTGTCCTTCTCTGGATCCTCCTCTTCTTCGGCTACTCCAGAATGTCAGCTCATCCCTATCTTACACAATCTTGTTCAAGCTATAGGGGACTCAAGATTCATGAGCCAAAAAGGTTTGACTACTCTAAGGCTATGTTTCCTTACTTTGATCTCAAGGACCAAGAGCAAATTCTGCGCATCCTTCCTTAAGTCTCACAATCCTATGATCAACTCTGGAGGTCCCTTCGTCCTTACTATTTGACCCCGCCTATAGTGAATCATATTATTGATGAGAGGGCCAAAGGAAACAAAGACTACTGTGAGCGGACGACGGTTCGCGCGGCTGCGTGCGCGGGGGCCGGACCCGGTCGGGCCGGCCCGTTTTTGGTGTGTCGGGGAGATGAGTGTGATGCGGTTGAGAAGAAAATGATTTTGCATATTGTAATGCTTAAAAGATACGAGATCGAAATCCCGTACTTAGAATAGAGTCGCCACCCGGTTCAGCTCAACCGGGAAATTTTCGGTACGATTTTCCCACCAGGTGGTTGGACCATACCTTAAGTAGAGATTCCGAGTTCGGATGATGTTATCTACTTTTCATTAGGCCAAATTAGGATACTTCATTCTTTCTTAATCGGTTTAATCCACCCTATTTATTCGTATTTTCAGTTATTTTGTGGTTTTCGCATTTATCAAGCAATTGAAGCGGTAAATAAAATATTTACAATCGTAATAGAAAAGTACGTGCGGAAAGTAGAATTATTACAAGGTTTTCAAGTCCTGTACTTTTTCTACGTAACAAATAAAATACCCGAATGTCCGATATATACCCACCTGCAGATGATAGTTGACACGAATACGGCATATCTTATTTATAATATCATAAAGCCCGATTGAATGGCTAAAATGAGGTTCGAATGGCATTTGAGGGGAAATTCCATTTTTGTCCAAATTTCAGATTCGATTGTTGCTTTAATCGGATTACAAATGAATATACCAATTGTTGTGGGGCGGGTCTGTTTTCAGGAGGTTTCGAACCTCCATCGTTACACTATAGGTCCTAGCTTTAGAAAATAAATTAGTTTGGAAATAAACAGAAACAATGCTGCTGTCCAGAAAGCCAAGCCGCCGATGGCATCTGATGCCGCCGACGACATAGTTGATGTCGCTGGCGGCATGGATGATGTCGCCGGCGACATCGATTGTGTCACGGGCGACATCAGCATGCAGATGGGCACAGGGCTTTCTGAGTACCGTAAAGAAAGGTTCCGCGAGAAAGCGAGGTCTCCGGGGAATGTGATGCTAACAGCGGTACCAACGATGTCTCTCGCGACATGGGTGATATAGCCAGGAACATCGCATGTCTCCGGCGACTCCAATTTCTTGCTACAGCAGCGGTTAGCAGTCAAAGTGACCGAAAACTCAAAAATGAACACAAATCAACAAAAATTAGTGCAAAACAATAATAACAATGCCAAAGAGCTATGAGACTCAGGATTTTCACCTCGGGGTAGTGAATCCAACTCTTCGTGAACAGAACAATAACACCTCCGGGGAGCTTGCAACGATAATTTGATTGTTAATTTAAAGGTTTTAGTTTTATAAGTTCTATCCAGTTGATTTAACCCAAAGACCCACTGATTTAAGCTTACAATCAGAGAGTTCGAAGAAGAAAAAATCGGGAAAAATGGATTAGAATCCTTTTTTCCGGCCTTTTCTAGTTCTTATCTCACTAAAATCTATTCTCTCGATTTTAGCCTCCTAGTTGCCCGATTTAAGCTCCTTCCTTCTATAATTTCAGTCCCCCCCCCTTAATTGCAGTTTTAGGTGCCTTTTATAGGTGGAATGGGTGCTTTTCGGGGCCTTTTTTAATTATTCCACCGAAAGTGGTCGAAAAGGCTGTCTGTAAGAGGAACCGCTTCGAGTCATGTCGCCGGCGACATGGTGATATCGCCGGCGGTATGATCTATGTCGCCGGCGACATGATGATATCGCCGGCGACATGGCTGATACTTTTGGCGGCATCAGCCTTCAGCATGCCTTCAGTTAGTGGGTCAATAAAAGCCAAAAAGTCGGAAAAAGTGGCTTAATAGTGGAAAAAAGGCATCTTTATGACTTTTAACAATATTTTAAAGGGTATTTATTATTTGGGTGTAAATCATCGGTTCAAGCTCCTACCGAACGCGTTATCGGCCACGCCGAACTGGATTCTACCAATTATAAAATTCACAAGGAATATTATTTTGGTAATAAAAATTCTAAAGAGAACTTTTATTTTGAGGTATTAAAATCGGGTACACGTCATCATCGTCTCGCGAGAGGGACTGCAAAATCCCGTGCTCACAACTACTCTATCTACTCCTCTATCTGGCAGTAATCTTGGGACAAATGTACCTGTATGGTTATTGATCCCTTGATGGAAGCAAAAAGGGGGAGGAAGAAGATCAAAGTCATCAAGGAGAAGGAAGGGGGAAAGGAAAAACGCTGCAAGTCCGGAAGAGTGGTCCATCTGGAGAGATAGTTAAGCTAGCTAGATAAACTTGTAATAGCTTGATTCACTTTATATGTATTTCTGTAATTTATAACACTGAACTTCATGATGTTAACCATTGTTAACAGCAGAAGTATATATAAAGTGAAAAATTCTTAACTATCAAAACAAACCCTTCTAAAGTACAATCTGTAATTGTACTAAAACAAACTTAGAAGCAGGAGTCATAAAATTATGGGGGAGCTTGGATCCTAAAACTATGGGGGAGCATTATAAAAGTCAAAGTAACAAAAAGTTACACTTAGTACTTACCCCTTGTTAGATGACTTAAGTTTTTATTTCCATCAAAAGGGGGAGATTGTTGGAAAACAATGATCCGGATAATAAAATCTAAAAACAATCCGGATCAAGTTTGAAAGAAACAAAAACAATGTAAGCAGTTCTCCTAAATCCAAATGGAAATATGTGGGCAAAGCTCAGAACACAAATCATTCGTTGGACAAATCTAAAACCTAAGCAATGGAGGAAATCATCCGGACAAAGTTTGAAAAGGAAACAAACTTCTGTCCCCCAATACTTACATCCGAAAGAACTGATTGATTTACAAAAGCAAGTAACAAAGCAATACTCATTCAATCAATTAAGATAATCCCTCCAAGAACCCTTGATTCAAAATCTATTTGTAAGGATTCCCAGGTGAAACTATAAACTTGAGGAACTCTAAAAACCAATTCTTTATTATAAACCAAAGAGTAAGAATCTCCAACTTGGTTGAGTTGGAAGATTTGGATATAGCTTGAAGTAGGTGCTTTGAGTGAGCTCTCCCTGTAGGACTCAGCTTAGATTTAAGGTAGAAGGCTAAGTGGTATATCCTAGTAAAGATAAGAGGACTCATCTAAGAGTTGGTGCTTCTAGTGGTATATCCTACTTCTGGAAGGGGTCACCATCCGGAGACAAATCTGTAAGGCTTGATTCCTGCCAGTTGAAAAGGAATCCATTAGTGGATAAGCTTGGAAGAAGGAAACTCCGGGGACGAACCAGTATAAAATACTTGTGTTTGATTCTCTTTTGCTTTTACTTTATTGCACTTATTTGCATCATCCGGATCCATCCTCCGGATCATATTCATCATACGGACCCTTCTTCCGGATCATAATCAAACACGCTATACTAAGACTTTTTCTAAGTCTATAAATTCCGCGAAAAAGGGTCATTCACCCCCTCTGCCCTTATAAATACTCTCACAGGGACCAACATGTACAAAATAATAAAATGCTTGTCTTTAACAATATATGTGCAAAATAATGAAATGCTTGTTATTGTAACCTATTTTCGGCCTTGAATGAAGGAATCACAACCATATGAACGTGTTCAGATAAGTTTTTATATACCACATAATGAAAAGGATCACAAAAATCAAAAGTTAATAGCCATAGGAGTCATTCTGCAAAAGATATATATATCCAAAAAGTAACATTATATCAAGAGTAAAAAAATAAAGAGAAAATAGAATTATAAAACAATAAGAAATTTAAAACCTATAAATGATAGAGTAGAGAAAGAAGGAGAGATCATTAGTAAAGAAGTAGTTGAGGAATAAATAATTACTATAGATAAAAAGAGAATTGAAATGGTATGGAGAAGAGAGAGTAGGGGGAGAAAGGGGAAGATAATTAGGAAAAATAAACTAAGCAATGATACGGTTAATAGACATTAGAGAGATATTTAGGAAGAGAAATTGGGATGTTATGAATAATATATTTTAAGTGGGATCTGTTTTAGTGTTGAAACCTGAAGAAATAGGTAAAACGGGAACAATTAAAGGTGACATATAAATTCATGTATGATAATGGAACAAACCATAGTTCATGTATGAAAGTGAGACTGTAGGTATAGTTAATGTACTATTGGTGAAATTAAGCCCAATTCTGCCCATTGTTTTAAAAATTAGTTTAGCTGGGATTTTTCATAACACCGCCGCGATTTTAGATAGTCGGGTTGTCCTAGGTCATTGACCGATTTAGACGGGGCTAGACGGTCTTAGGCGGGATTTTGTGTTTTAGAATCGGCCTAGGCAGCCACCACGATTTTAAGTAGGAGGACAGTCCTAGGCAGCCACCACGATTTTAAATAGGAGGACAGTCCTAGGTGGTTAACCGATATAGGCGAGGTTAAGCGGTCCTAGCAGGGTCTAGGCGGGGTTCTGTGTTTTAAAAATCAGCCTAGACGACTACCCATGCGAGATTTTTCAGAACACTACAAAATTTTAATAAATTAATTACATCAATGTACTAATAAATATTAATAAATTGGAAAACTCCAATTTGCCTATACTTCTGATATGCCTACTAGCCTACCTAGCGTTTTTTGAAACATTCGTTGTGCCTAGGGCATAGCATAATTTGATTTTATTCAATAATCAAATCAAATCTAATTAAACCGAAAATTATTAAGGGAGAAAATAGTAACCAAAAATCAAACTAAAATAATTTGGTTTGGTTCGATTTTTTAGTTTAATTTAATTTTTTTTTTATTCTGTCATTTCAAAAATCGAACCAAAACTGAAAACTACAAATTTCATAAATCAAAAATAAATTAAAGATATATTTGATTTGGTTTGGTTTTATTTGATTTGATTTGATTTAATTTAATTTGATTTTTAGTGGCACTTCGGTCTTTACTTATAATTATGATATATTTGTAGCTAATATTATTTAAAAATAAAAGCTACACCAAAAAAAATAAAAACAGTTGTCAAGTTTTGAAAGCAATGATAAGGTAAAACCGGATCTCTTCACACAGGAAAAAGAAGCATTGACTTGGATTTTCTTTCCAAATATTAACAATTGACTGGAAAGCAAATTCCTAGCCAGCCAATCAAATTATCCCAATTTATAAACTACTACCACAGCGGATTGGTACGGCTTGATGATGAAACAATTCACCTATTATTCAAACATTTACTATAAATAACATAAATAAATTAAATAAGTTACATAATAAAAAAAACAAAGCTATTTATAATTAGAAAATTTTGATTCTGTGTATAATGGGTTATGGGTCTCACAGATTTTTTTTCTCAACAAACAATTCAGCTTTGAAAATATACAGCATACTTGATCATTTAATATAAAAATTGAATTTTATTAAAAAAAATTTAATTTATAGACTACTTTGAACTCCATTTATACCACTTTATCTCATCAACCAGTGTCTTATAAGGCGCTAAGCGCTAGTCGGACAGCTAGAGCCTACAGGATATTAATCGGGGCCTAAAAGAAAACTAGGTAGATTAGTATTTTTTATTTTTTTTAATATTTATTAATGAATAAAAATAATTAATTTAATTAAGAGATAAATTTTATATAATAAAATTAAAAATCAATGTAGCAATACTTTTCTTCCCTTTGGCATCACTTTAGCAACACTTCTGCATATTTGAAAGGAATTTTACTCTTTCTTTTTTGGTAAAAAAAGGAATTTTGCACTTTGACAGCCTAGTATCACCCGATTATATAAAATCGTGGCGGTGTTCTAAAATATTTGGTCTAAGTGACCGCTTCCTTTTAAAATACTGACATCAACACGCATAATATAATTACATTAATATCCATTTTTCATACCATATTAATTTCATACCATAAATAACATCATTTATATTTGACCAAATTAATTACTTAAACTTTTTATTGATAAGAATTTTACTTGAAATTTTTAGTTTCTTTCAAAAAAAAAATGAAATTTCAGGTTAATTGATGCCCACGTTTTTCAAGAAAAAAAATTCTTTTTCCACTTGATAACTTGTTGGTTAATGATTACGACTCCAAATTAATTTAATTTTAATAAAAAAAGAATTTGACAAATAAAAATAAAATCGGTTGTGTAATGCTTTACACAGTTGTATTAGCTTTGTTTGTTATAAATTAAAAATACATTAATGTGATATACTTAATTTTAAAAATTTGAAATGTGTAAAGTAACTTAATTAGAGTAATGTTTGGAATTGGAGCCTATAGGCTATATCTACTGCTATGATTTTGAAAAATACATTTTTACCAAAAGAAAATGTATGATAAGGAAATAACCCTGGAAAGGTTAAATAAGTACAATTTACTTTTTTTATCAAACAATTTACTTTTTTTATTCTATCATCTTCAAGCAAAAAGTTAACAGAGTTTGAAGTAACACCCTCCAATTAAAATTTATATTTACAAAAAACACACTGTATAATTTCTTTCTTCCTTTAACACAGCAAATGAAAAATAATTTTCAATAGAAAAGACACATAAAAGAAAGAGAATAAAGAAAAAGTTTCCAGAGAGAAGAGTCTGTGTAGCCAATATCAATAATTTGTGTAAAACACAAACATTTAAGAATTAATAATTGTATTAATACCCACATTTTTAGATTAGTTGATAAAATTATTGTAAAACAATATATTTCCACCACATTGGTCTTAGTTTCAAGACCCGACTTCATGAAAAGCGGTTGAAAATTACACGATAAAAATATATTTAAGTCAGATTATCAAGTTAATCAAGACAAATCACTTAGTATAAAGTAACTATATTACTGTCCTCAAGGTTTGATTATAAACATAATTTTTTTATATTTGCTAAATTAGTTTTTATTTCGACATTTCAATTGTTATATTTGTTAACGTGTCTTTTTTATTTTGATGTGACACGTACCTATTTTTAAATAAAATTATATGAACACTTATTATGAATTTTCTTACTACATAGGTGTGGTTAAAAACTTATCTAGCAAATGTTAGTTCATTTTTCAGTATTAAATAACAATTTCTAAGTGTTTGGTTCCGGCTATTTACCTATTTCGCATTCCTCAAATTATGGGTGCATTGAAAGAATCACACTATCAGTCTCCACAATATGAACTTAAATTTATGATATTTTGCGAATTGAGAAATAATTCTTATTTAGGGTGCATTTTTATGCTAACTTTTTTAAATGTAATAATATAATTTGTCAATGGTGATAATGGGTAGATAATGGGTAGAGTAATGAATACTTTATATGAAATAAGGTAACAAAGATAACCCCTTATTTTGTGAAAAAATTGTATATTGATTTAGTTTATTCCATATAAAATATAAAGTAAAAATATAGTTCATTCAAAATAACTATTATTTTGATTTTTTCACTATTAGATGAATGGTAGCTTATTTGATCTACCGCTAAGAAATGACAAAATAATGATTACTTTATAAAAAAATAAAAATATCAATTAAAAAATCTAAAAAATAATATAAATTCAAAGTTTGAGTACAATGAAACCAAATATTCAAGAACTAGCAACTTCCAATACAACTAAGAAAAAAATTATGCACAAGTACTTTGCTAAAATTTACATTTTATATGAAACTTGTACTAAAATAAAATTAAAGTTATTAAGCCTTTAATTTTGAAATATTTCTAATAGTAATGTGAGGGGGGCTTCACGAGGTTGTCAGGGACTGAGGACCTTTTAGTATCTTTTCACTTTCTTTATGTGGACACAAAGCTCCAAATTATGTAATAAAAGCTAGAGATTTTATTTTTTAATTTTCCACTATCTTTTTCATTTATTTACCCTTTTTTTCTAATTTTACATATTTCAAAATCAGATTCCATTACCACAAACATACCTTTCTGCTGTATTAATTAATTACTTTCCTCAAAATTCTAATTATTTAATTAATTACTTCGTCCAGTACTTTTATTCTACATTTATTAAATGGTTAAAATTAAAATTATAGCCATATTATATGATAAAAATACCAAATACTCTGCAATAGCAGCGGCGGGTTTTTGTCATGTAATATGTCTTTTATTATTTTTATTTTGAAATTATTTTTCTTATTTCAAATTATTTGGTTTCTGATTTTTAACCCTTTCAATCTTCCCCTTTCAGACTTTTTGATGGAAAATAATGATTAAGGGCATTATTTTTTTCAATTTATAAAAGTTGAACTGCATTAGATTGAAGTTGATTGAATTGAGCTGAATTAAAATGAGTTAAACTGAAACTGAACTTATTTCAGTGTAAATTTATAATTATGCATAGCTAAACTGAACTTAAGTGGTCTTAACTGAACTAAATTAAATTGTAGTGTTAGAGAACAGAGCCGACCCTGAGTTATCATACTTCAAAAACCTTAACAATTAGATTACTCCACCTTAAGAGTTTTGTTTATGGTTGTTTATAAGCTTGTTAACTAGTTTATAACAGTAGTTTAAAAAGAGTTAGGCGCTAGTTAGACGGTCAGAGCTCTAAAGGATTTAGGTGGGGTCTGAGCGGGGACTAGGCGGGGCCTGACGGTGGCCTAGATGGATTTGTATTTTTTTAATTTTTTATTATTTATACATAAAAATATAATTTCAACTAAAAATAAATTATAAAATAGTAAAAAAACATAATTTTAAACATGTTTTAAAATTAGAAATGAGACTTTTATTATGAGAACACTTTTATATACTTTCATTTTACTAACTAAGCTATTTTTAGTAGGTTAAAAATATCAAACTATAATTATTATAGATATTGATATCTTAAAAAATTGAATTCATGCGTCGTCTAGGCGGAAAAAATCCGAATAGGCGATGCCTAGGCTGCAATAAATCGGTTAGGGGCCTTGGAGCGCCATAGAAACGTTAAGTTGGGCGGCAAACTCTAAAATAGGGCCTAAATAGGGCTTAAACGAGACTAGGCGGGAATTAAAACAGAGGTTTATAATATTGTTTTAAAATTTGTTTCAATAAACTACAAAAACTAGTTTGTAACTTTTCATGTATGAGCAGCTTATAAGTTGAAGTTATAAGCTAGTTTAATAGATTATTCTTAAGCAGATTATGAGCGGTCAAAGTTTTCTTTTCATGAAAAAAGTTTGCTTAAGTAAAAGATAATATACCTCTTTTAATTTGTATACATCAAGTCTATTTTCTTTTTATGTTATTTTTAGTCATCAAATAATTATTACAGCCCATGAATTAATTTTATCAAATATTTAACTACATGTAAGTCGGCTTTAATAAACCATTTTATAAGTTTATGATAAGGTAAAAATAATAAGCTACAAAGTAATAAGCAACAACACTGAGAAACACCATGATAAATTTAACATATGTTTTTTTTTAAAACACAAAATTAACATATGTTAATTCAATTCATTCTTTTTCAAAATGCCATACTAGCACTATTTTAAAAATTTCTGCCTAATTCTGCCTAGGCGTCGTTTTTGGTCTTATCATCCGAATTCTGGTTCCTAAGGTGCTATCAGGCTCTTGGCCGATTTATTACCGCTCATGCACCGCATAATTCGATTTTTTCTGCCTAGACACGCCTAAACTCAATATTTCAAGATACCGATATTTATAATAATTATAGTTTAATTTGTTTATCCACAAAAAGTATGATAGTTGATAAAATTACAGTATATTAAAGTGTTCTCACAATATATTTTGTATTTTTTATTCTCAAACCGAGAAATAATGTGCTCTATGCCACGATAAGGAGGCTTTTTCCATTTGATTAACACCAAGAGATTTTTAAAATATTATCTAAATTATGTTTTTTTATATTTTATTATATTATAACTTATTTTTAGTTGAATTAATGTTTAATATATTAATAAATATATAAAAATACGAAAAATGAAAGTTCGTCCATGCCCCGCCTACGCTTTTGAATCCCCAGACACCGGACTATCGTCTAGCGTTTTTTAAAACATTGGATAGATATCGATACTTCTTGCCACAAATTTATACTTTAACGAAACCCTTGTGAAGGTTTGTAGAAATTCATTTCGAAATGTTATCAGACCCAGTTGTGTTTTTATGTATTATATATACAAAACTTATCTCTATAACATTTACTTCTATAGGGACTTATTTCAACCAATGTACCTTACAAACAATAGTCCTTGACTCCTTGTATGAATCTAATTTAAATCTACCAATGGATGGCATGATCAGGTCTAATCTGGCGATATAATTACTATTTTATAAAGTCCAACCCAACCTGTATAAATAATATATTTGGGTCAAATCGAGCTAAATTTTGAAAAAGAACTCTATTTTTATACCCAACTCAGCCGACCTATCCATACATATTATTTGAAAATTAATTACAGTATTATATATTTTTTGATAATTAATAATATATAAACATGTTTTTTCTTTATTAAAATATATATATATATATATATATATATATATATATATATATATATATATATATATTCGTTGGGCTGGGTTGGACTTAAATTTTATATAAAAAACCAAACTCAACCCAAATATGTGTTTAGATTTTACAGGCATAAACTAGATCATGCTTATATTAATATATATTTATCCAAGCCCGACCTATAGATATCGGATCTGAAGGAGTCCGATGAGTTTTTGTTCACTTTAACACGTTTACATGTAACTGACCCATTTCAATAAACGCAGTTATTTGAAATATTTGTAAAAAGTCAAAATATATTAGCTATTTCTTAGAAGGACTTGGAAAACAAGTCGTCATATAGCTCCCATTCAAAAATTTCAACAAAATACAAGGACCAAAAAATATTATTTCCTCTACAAAGTCCTATTTCTCTTACAATATTATCATCAACACAACACAACACTCTTACCTTCAACACTAAAACCCTTCTCTTTTTTCTTACAAAGCCCCATTTTTCTTCAGATTTTCTCCACTAATGTCCCAATGGGCAAAGCTACAAGATGGCTAAAGGGATTATTCGGAATCAAGAACTCCAGTAATAAAGACACAAACAAGAAATTGTTCAATTCAGCAAATGATTCAAACGGTTTGTGTTACAATCCGGCAACAATTCCGCCGAATTTATCTCCGGCGGAAGCAGCTTGGCTGAATTCATGTTACAATGAGACGGAGAAAGAACAAAGCAAGCATGCAATTGCGGTTGCCGCCGCCACGGCAGCAGCCGCCGATGCTGCTGTCGCCGCCGCTCACGCTGCTGTCGCTGTTGTTAGGCTTACTAGCCATGGCAGAGGCACAATGTTTGACGGCGGCAGCCATCGCCGGTGGGCTGCTGTTAGGATTCAGACTGTCTTCCGGGGTTATCTGGTGAGTCTATTGAACTTATGTTATCCGAACTGAAATTGTTTCAGTTTAAATTTATAACTATGGAGAGCTAACGTGAATTGAACTGGTTTTAAGTCACGGAAAATGGGGCCTAAGATGTGAACTTTGAACTTGTTTTGGATAAAGTTTTGTTCTTTTGGTTGATGGGTTTGCTTAATTTTGTTCAAATTGCTGTTTGTTTTTGGATTTTGAAGTGCAAATTGTATATTTTTTGAACTGAACTTTGAGAGCTAACTTGGAGCTCTTTTTGCTCAAGTGTTGTTTTTTTAAGGATTTTGAAATGAGAAATTGAACTCTAGAGCAAGTCTAGATCTCTTAGTTTTGTTCAAATTGCTGTTTTTTTGTATCCTGAGTGCAATTTGTGTACTTTTTTAACTGAACTTTGGTTTCTTAATACAACTTCGAAATGGTTAAGGTGTTGAATTTTGGTTGTTGGGTTTTGCTTAATTGTTGCTTTTTTAAGATTTTAAAATGTCAAATTGAACTGCAGAACTAGTTTAAATCTCATTTTATTTCTCAATTGGTTGTTAAATTATGCTGGGTTTTGAATAATTTTATCAACTGGAGATCTAATTAATCAAATTGATGAAATTTTGCTTGTGGGTTTTGATTAAATTTGTGCAAATTGTTGTTTAAATTGTAAACAGGCAAGAAAAGCACTAAGAGCGCTTAAAGCACTAGTGAAATTACAAGCATATTTTAGAGGCTATTTAGTAAGAAAACAAGCCACAGCAACTCTGCAATGTATGCAAGCATTAATTAGAGCACAGGCCACTGTTCGTTCTCACAGAACCAGAAATTTCTCCCAAAATGGAAACAACAAACCCAGAGCACGAAATTCAATGGTGAAAAAACAATTAATCCAAACCCAAATCTCAAACTTCGTTAAATTGATGCTAAAAAATTGAACTTTTTTTTTGCAGGAGAAATTTGATGAAACAAGAAGTGAACACACAGCTTCAATCCACAGCAGAAGGCTATCAAATTCCATAGATGCAACAATGATTTTCAATTCAATTGAAAGCCCCAAAATTGTGGAAATTGATACAGGTAGCCGGTCAAAATCGAGATCGCGACGAACTAACACTGCCTCTGTTTCAGATTTTAGCGACGACCCGTTTTATCAAACACTTCCGTCGCCAATGCCGCCGCCACGTCTGTCGCTCCTCGACGCAAGAAATTTCCAGGATTCCGATTGGGGATTCATCGGCGACGACTGGAGATTCTCCACCGCCCACAGCACCCCTCGGTTTCCCAATTGTAATCCTCCTCTAACTCCGGCTAAAAGTGTGTCCGCCGCCGGAGAGAGTTTTCCCGGGAATTGCCCCAATTATATGGCGAACACGACGTCGTTTAGGGCGAAATTGAGGTCTCACAGCGCACCAAAACAGCGGCCGGAAAGTGGATTGAAGAAACGAGTGTCGCTTAATGAGCTGATGGAATCGAGAAATAGTATAAGTGGAACTAGGATACAGAGATCGTCGTCTTCGCAAGTTCAAGAAGCGGTGAGTTTTAAGAATGCGGTGTTGGGTAAGTTTGACAGGCGTTTAGCGACGGAAATACAGAGGAACTGGTCGGTTAGAAATTAGATGATAAAGCTTATTGTTGTTAATGTGGAGTAGAATTGATATTTTAGTGTGAGGATTTGCTACAATTATTTACTACTCCTATATTATCATATTCAAATTTGTAGTTGTTTGTCAGTGAAATTTTTATTTTATGTCTCCGACGATGAATGTTATTTCAGAATTCAATATTCTCGCCTTAAAAGTAGAACTGTTTGTGGGCCGGGCTATCTATCGAGTCCGGTCCGAGTTCATTCAAATGAATTAAGCTTGAATATTTATTTTATAATAAAGCTCGACCCGAGTTCGAAAAGTCCGAAGTTTTATGAATTTGACTTCATTTTTATATAAATACTCAAGTTTAATCCAACAAATAAAAATTATATTTATTTAATATTTTTATATTATATTTAATAATTTTTATAAATTTTTATATTTTAACTTACTAAATTTTTAATTGTAAATAAAAAAAATTTACTAAACAGATAGAAAAGGTTATAAACAGATTCTTGTATAGATAGAGACGGGTGTGTCTGCTGGACTTTTAAGTCCTGAATATTCTTGTTATTTTGATGAGCTTAATATATTCCAATTTTCCATAAAAAAAATTTACTACTAAAATTGTAATTGAATGAAAAAATAAAAAATTTATACATTTTTTGTATGAAAATTATAATTTTTTTTAATTTAGGCCATGTTCTTTTCAATTGATAAGTAGGTGTACTGAACTGAACTGAACTGATTGGTACTGAATTGAACTGAACTGTACTGAAACTGAACTGAATGATACTGAAACTGAAAATACTGAAACTAAACAATACTGAAACTGAAAATATTGAAACTAAACAATACTGAAACTAAACAATACTGAAATTGAATTATAATTAATAATATAAATGATATTTTAAAAATATTGAAATACATAATAATTAATACACTTTAAATAAATAATAGTGTACATTCTAATAAAATTTATTAATTATTACATACAATAATATTTAAATATACCATTATAATTTATTATTATTATTTATTATAATTATTGTTATAAATATTACCTTATTATTTTAATTATTATCAATATTTATAAAATATTATTACTTTTATTTATTTTTTTATTTTTCTTATAAAATTATTTATAGTAAAAATAATAATTAATAATTTTTAAAATATTATTATTAATTTCTTTTTCTGTATTGTTATTTATGATTATTGATATTAATTAATAATATTTATATAATATATAAATAAAAATGAACTAAAATTGAATTGAAATTATATTATCATTAATATTCATTATTTTTAAATATTTATGAATAATAATATACATTAATAATATTGATATAATGCATAAACTGAAACTTAATATTGAATTCTGAATACTGAATGTTGAATGCTGGATACTGAATACTGAAACTGAATAATGAATAATGAATACTGAACTGAACAGAAAATAAGTTAAAAAAACATGGCCTTAGTTTACAAAAATATTAAAATAAAAAATTATCTATGGGCTATGAGTTGGGCTTAAAAATGCTTAGTTAGTCTGACCAAAATCAGCCCGACGAATAGGTCTACCTTAAAGTTAAGGGGTCAATTTATATACTGTTGTTTATTAATGGAATCGTTCACAATTATTATTATCAATTTTAATTTCTGATAGACCTAAATAAAAATTTATGATAAGATTAATTTTTTATAATTCAAAATATTTGAATATGCTAAGTAGTGGATTTAGGATCTATCACTCCTATACTGAATGACATATTAATTGTAATATACTCAATTAGTGATCGTTTTAATTTTTAAGTGATTGTGTTGAATAAAATTGAATGGAGATCGAATTTAGATAAATTGAGACAGAAAGAAAATTAATAATAATAATAATAATTTAAAAATTAATCTAATATTAACAATATTCCGAGTACGGGCTAATTAAGTAGACCTACAAACCTAAACATGTGTAAACACAAAGATTGTAATTTTGTTGACTTGGTTTAAAATCTGAATCCTATTTTTTTTAATGTACGTGGTACAACACTCATTTTTTTAATTCAATTTTAATCTTGTCTTTTTACGCTCTAGTTTTTGTTGTTTTATGAGAATTGTACCTTGTGGAACCGTCACATCAAGATCTCACAAATCAAAGGTATGCTTGTAATATAATATTATTATTATATACCCTTTTTAAATTGACTATTTGCTAACGATTCTCTTTTGAAAAAAAAATAATTTTTTCACTTTCAGCACACAAAAACCTGTTATTTTCCGAGAAATAAAAATGAAAGTAAGAATACTAATAAGGATTGATATAAGAGATATATAATTTCGATATTAATTAAGTAAAATTTTGAGTTTGAGTTCTAATGAATGTAAGAAATTTTTATTGAGAGACTCACTCATCATAGTCAATTGCACAACCCGAATCGAATCTGAAGATAGTCAAAACAAAGCTCCTATAAACCAGATAGACAGTAAAAAGAATTCAAAGTAAGAATTAGGCCCTGTTATTTTCAACTTATAAATAACAGTACTGAACTGAATTAAACTTATTTCAATATAAACTTATATATATATAATACTAAATTAAATTAAATCAAAATAAATTAAATATAAATTAAATTAAATTAAAGTGAATATAAATTAGAAACAACATGCCTAGTTTGGTGATTTTGAATCTTTTTACTGAACAAAATGTGAAAAAGGGACGAGTGATGCAATAATACAGCTCTGGTGTTTTCTGCAGAAGTATATTTCGTGGTTTGTGTTGATAAGAAAGGTATTAAAATTTTTGGTTTCAAATTCTGCCAACATAGTTCTGTCCTTATCTATTTCTGTATTATTACGTCAATTTTTTTAAAAAACTGAATCAATTTGATTACTTTATTTTAACTAATTTTCTTTATTTTTTATTTACAATTATTATGATTCTCTATAAGTAATTTTGTTACAAAGCTGAGATACAAGTGAACAATAATAAAAAATTACAGGGTAAATTTAAAAAATATATTAGGTGGTATTGTTATCTTTTTAAAAGAGATTTATGAAATATTTTTTTTCAAACGAGATCTATAATTTTAAAAATTAGCTAAAAATAAAGATAAAATTTATTTTTTTGTTACAAATAGTAATGTTACAGACAATGTATTAATCAATTAAGTATTTTCGTAATTAACCTTATTATTTAAAAATTATACGTTATGTTTTAAATAATTGCATTCAAGAAAGATTCTCTTTGGCTTAAATGGGTGCATGCCATCTATATTAAGTCCACGGATTTTTGGAGTGAACAATTGAGGGGAGATGTTAGTTGGTATTGGCGTAAAATTCTTAAGTTGCGGCCTCTACTAACTTTACAGAACCTGCAGACTTGTACTATTAAAGGGCCTTAAAGCATTTCCAAGTGTTATATTCTTCTTGCGGGTCCTGTTGTCAAGTTTAACCTCCACAAGCATGTGTGGTGCTCGTTGGCTCTTCCAAAGCACCGTTTTGTCTTTTGACAAGCTGTTCAACAGAAACTTTTGACGCGAGATTATCTGTTGCGTTTTATGCCCGATATTGATTCTATACGCCCGGTTTGTGATATGGAAGACCATAGTCACTTATTTTTTAAATGTTCATTCTCTAGAGCTCTGCTGGATCGTATACAGGGATGGTTTGGTGATTTTCCAGTTCCACCTTTTTTCCAGGACTGGCGAAATTGGCTATTGAGTAAATCTGTTTCATCCTTTGCTGGTATGGCTACTGTTGCTGTTCTGCACGCAACAGTTTATGGGATTTGGCTAAATAGAAATGATTGTGTTTTTTTTTAAATATAGTCATACTATAGATTTTTGGTTCAAAAAAATTGTTTTAGATGTTAATTGCCGCTTGCCTATGTACAAAAAGAGAGTGAAATTAGCTACTGATAGAGTTTGTATAATAGGCTCCTGTATTGAGAGTTTATATACTCGTATATAGCCATTTTGATTAAGATTAATGAATCATTTTTTCATAAAAAAAAGTTTAAGAGAATTTTTGATTTTTTTATGATTTATTAAAGTATATCATCTTATTTTAATTTAAAAATATTTCAATTTTTAAAAAATTTTAAAATTTATTACCTATTAAATTTTTATTAATCAATCTATAAAATTTTAAATAAAAATAAATAAAATTATCATTATTATGACATAATTTAATATTAAAAATATTTTTTTTATTTTTATTTTTTTAAAACCACGTATTCCTTTTTAAAAAATAACTCTCAAACCCTCATTTTAAAAACAGCAGACTTTTTCTTTTCAATTTCATATCTCTTGTGATATTTTATGAACTTTTAGAGTCTATAAATACCCATACTTTCATGGTACAAAGTAACTATTTATTAATACAAAAACACTTTTAAGATAATCTTTCTTTAAATATGTGCATTTTACATTCAGATTCAGCTTGATAAATCTAGGAAATCTCATATTAATTCATATATTAATTTAAGCTTACATTAGCTTAATTAATTAATTAAACAAGGGGTTTTACAATCCTAGTCATAGCTAGGAAACAGCCCTCTTGTTCTTACAACTATAATAGAAAACAACTTGTCTATTTCAGGCATATATAACCTCAAAATCATGACTCAATTGCCAAAAAGAGAAAATTTATTATTGAACCACAGAAAATCTAAGTTCCCTGGGAGTTTATTTTTACTTAAATATATATAGATAAAAAGATTGAGGACCTATTTGCAAACACAAACTGTAGGATTGGTGTTCGATTTCGACCCCCAAATCTTCTTCCATATATTTTACTCCGAAGTTGAAGGGCTTCTCGGAGCCATCACCACCGCCGCTGCTCCACTCGTCTGAGCTGTCAGCTGAAATACATAAATAATAATTTGTAAGATTCAATTATAAAATCATACCGAATTGATATAATTATTTGGAACTAGTACCTCAAATATTCTACAATTTTATTAATATTTTTGTAAACTGCATTGGACTATTTGTGGTTTATAATTAACCTAAACAATGTTTGTATGTTGTTTTTGTTAAAAAAAATCTATTTATTATTATTTCTGATATCCTGCATATTAATGTAAGTTTGAAGTACTCATTTCTTTAGTGTTTTATGTTAATATTCAATAAATATATGAGATTGAAATAATTCGAAATTGATATAAATAAGAACTACTTTAAGCAATCCGAGAAATTTCTTTTTCTTATGTTATTTTTTTAAATTTCTTTTCTTTTGTGTTTGTAAACACCTCAATACCACTTTTATAACTTTCCTCATCTCAATGTATAAATTTATTTATTCTCGGTTTTGAAGCTTCCGAAAGTTATAGAGAGTGTCAACCAAATTGAGTTGTCTTGCTGATACACTTTTGTCAATCTCATAAAAAAAAATATACCTGAAAATATGCATTGAGCTTGGTATAAACCATTTCGTACTCGCCCTTCAGAAGGCCGAATTCTTGCCATGCACTATTGAATTTATATAGAATTATGCATAATTAATTAATAAATTAGAGTACATATAATTAATTAAAATATAAGATGAATAATAAGTCAAAAATAATACCCTCGGAGATTACGAGCCCTAATACAAATCCTCATAGAAACCACTTTGTTCTTGAGCTTGATAGTGCCAAGGCTGCTAGTGACTTGCTTCAGTTGGTGAAGTATTTTCTCCACTCCAACATAATCCGGAGGATTCATCTCCCTGCGTATAGACCACGATGATATACAACTTAAAAAAAGCTTGAGTTTAAGTGACTAAAAATCAATTCTCAATCTAGCATCCTTTGATGCAGTCAAGAATTCATTTAACAACAAATCAATTTATTTTTTACTAGTTGGATCGGATCCGGAGCAAACCTATAATAAGACTTCCTTTCGCAACTACAAATTTAGCCCGACTAATATTTTTGTGGACTAGAACCGTATTTAGGATTGAAAATCGAATTTTATATCCGCCAAACCTTAAAAATTATATATGTAAACTTTTGAGTCCTTTCGGTATTCGGGTTTTAAAATTATATACACCGGTCGAGCTCGAGTTTTTATGATGACTTGTGTGCTTACATTTTTTGTTCCAACGAAGCAAACATGTTTGTGGCATCATCCCAAAACATAGTAAATATTTCCTCCACAAATTGTTCCTCAGGGCCTTCGAGTTGTTCCAGCTGAACAAAATACGAGTCCAACATTCCCTGCAATAAAATTAAAATTACTTAGAAAATGCAATCTTACAATCTAATGAAAAAAACATAAAAAAAGGTTAACCCCGTGCATAAGGGCACATTTTTCATTGTGTTCTACGATTAAAAAAAAGGTGAAAGTTTGGCATTGCTTTTCGTGACCTCAAAACTGTTACTTTTCCTGAAAAAATGCTTTGGAAAGTAAGAGACAACAACGCCAAACTCGTCCTAGTTAGCTGAATGTCTTATAGTTAATTAAACGTTTATTACATAATTATTAATCATTTTTAGAAACATTAATCATTGGTACATTAATAAAAGGAAAAAAAAACTAGCCATAAAAGGTAGAAAGAAAAACCTCATCAAAGAAAGATTGCCTCATATTAGCAATTTGTTGAAGCACGGAAGCATTATTGTTATTGTTATTGTTGTTCATTTTCCTAAAAATAAAGCTTAAGCAAAAAGAAATGATAAAATGAGTATACTGAGAGCAAGGTTACTCTCAATTAGAAGGAAAGATGCAAAACTTAGATGAAACAATAGGTTACTAAATAGGTGTTTATATACATAAATTTGTTGTTCATTTTTAGTATGTAACTTCACTTTTTGTAGAGCAAGATTACAATTTATTATTGAAGTTATCAGCTATGCTCGGTCGTATGTGATAAACTATCAACCACCATTGTGTATATAATCTATATTCATCGCGTAGTTTAATCAATTGTTGGTGATAAGATTGTACATATATTCTATTATAATCAACGGTCATTGTTTGTGCGTTAACACGTAGTATAATCAATAACCATCAATTTGGCAACAAGAATTTATGCAAAATTTAGGGTACATGTATCGTAAATTTCCCCACTTAAGCCAATGGTTTTGTAAGATTTACTCTTTTGAAAATGAGAGATCACAATACAATATCTTCGAGATTATCATTGTCAAAAATAGAGTTTGGTTTATATTTTTCACATAGCTAAAATGAGACATTTTTTAATTGAGATTTATATACTAGAAAAAAAAACAAATTGTTTTAAGACGGTTATTTCTTGATTAATTCCACGTTGTCTGTTAAATGACTGTTCATTTAGCAATTTTTGAAGAACCAAACACGAGTTTGACTGACTCAGTGGACTGACTTAGTAGTGCTTAGGTTTTGATTATAACAATTAAGTTCAATTTGAGTTAATTAAATTAATAATGATGTTAAAATAAATAGTCTATGGTTGAAAGGGAGTTAGTAAATTCAATGGTAAAATTTTGAGTCTCCACTGACCTAGCTATTTAGTTTAACTCTGAGTGTCCTGGGTTGAGTATCTACTTAGTCGCTGACTTTGTAATATTCACTCAGCACTTGATATTTAGATTTTATTTCAGCTGTGTGCTTTACAATATGTCATTTCCACTGAGTTACTTTTAGTTTGCCAATGCTGCTGACTTTACCTTTTAAGGTAAAAAGTTATCTTTGCTTTTAGTGTTGCTTTTTGCAGGAACATTAATGAGACAAAGACAAAAATAATTAATACCTTGACAAGACTCAGAATTATGAAGAAAATGACAAAGTCTTCCATGATCAAGCTACAAAAAGTCATTTGCCAATTTAGGCAATTCTGCAGATCTACCAACCTTGTATCGCGCACCTTGCAACATGTCAGAATAGTAGAGGGAATGGGATGAAGACATGTGGCAAGTCAGCGCAAGTTCTCTCTAACGGAAGACTGGCATCAAATGACAAAGGATTCAAATCGAAGCTCGAATCTCAATCTAACGAATTGATTTTCTATCTCACAACGATGCAATTCTATCTCTTCACGGATTGATTTGAAGAAGCAATGGGTGAATAGATGAGTTGTCAATTTCAGAAGATGCCAAAATAAGTTCAACGGCTACTTTCTCAATCCAACTATAAAAGGAGTAAGAAGGCAGGTGTTAGAACTTGGTGATTACACCTGAACTTCTCAGAAACTAAATCTCTGTCGAAATACAAGCTTCAAAGAAGTTCAAGCAAGAAAGCACAACTCAACCAGAATCTTCTTTAGAACAAGAGAGAATAGAATACATCATTTCATTGTAGTATCAGATCATCTGTAGCTGGACAACGTTTCTATAAGTTGAATCTAACTCTTGTTTAGACTCTTAGAGAGTTGCGGATAGAAGAGGGTATTCTAGTCAATGGGTGAGCGATTGCAGTTTGGAGGGTACTTACTATACTTGGGGAATTTGTGAAAGGCTTATCCGCCTAGGTTAAAGGAGTTGAGATTAGTGAATTAAAGTCGAGACACTCTCTCGGGACTGGATGTAAGCATAGTTTGCCGAACCAGGATAGAAATCTCAGTGTTCTTTACTCTTCTGCATTTTCCAGTATTTCACTCAGCCAGCTGACCTCACTCAGCGGAGAAAGTAATTATCGCGAAAAGTTTCATAAGTTCTTGAGTGAGTCATTCACCCCCCTCTGACTCATTGGGTCTATGCATGAGGACCAACAATTTTATTTATACAAATTTTAATAGTAGAACATTTAATACTTTTTTATTGTAAATATCAAAGGTCATTATTTACTATTTTTTTTTGGTAATAACAAGTATCTTCATTATATACTAAATTTGTCTTATAAGAAAGATATCAAATTTTTTTCTAGAGGATCTATGTGATTGGCACTATTTACTTCTATTGTTTAGTTTAGCTATTTACTTCTATTATTTAGTTTAGCTGTTGTTGTTTGTTGTTTTAATTGCTGATAAAATTTTCTGTTATTGATATTTTATCGTCAAAAGAGTTAAAAGAGTTTAATAGATTTATATAACACTTAAATATACTTTTTATAAAGATAATGGTTGAAAAAGCTTCTATAAACTAATTTTTTTTGCATGCATAAACAAAATTTAGGCCATGTTTTCTTGAACTACAATTCAGTTCAGTTCAGTTGAGACCACTTTAATTCAGTTCAGTTTAGTTCAGTTCAGCCAACTTCAGTTCTGTTCAATTCAGTTCGGCTTTCAAAAGTTGAAAAGAGCAGTGCCTTAACATCAAACACAAATACTACTAATAAAATAGTCGACTGATTGGGCCTATGCTGGACATTTGGGCCCTTAGGAGACAAGTTAGGCCAACAATACAGGCCCAGAAGGGTTTAAACAGTCATAAAACTCTAGGACAGGCTCCATTGATTGGGCCTATACTGGAGATTTGGGCCCTTTGGAGGCAAGTTGTGAGATAAGCCCAATTGAAATATTATTCCCCTTGACTACAATATATGGTGGTAATAACCAAAGAAATTGTCACTTATGACCCAGTTTTCCAAAATAATTTCTATCAAAGTTTAACCCAGTAATCTAAATCCCATAAAAAGTTCTGTTAATAACTTCTATACGCCCTTACTAACTTTTACATGCAATAGCCCATGCTATTAAGTTGGGTTTTTTTTTTTTGGCTTATTTTGCATTAATCTCTCAAACCGTTCATTTTTTCGACATGCCGCTTTAGAGTTTTTTGTTTGTCTCATTTTAATCTTTGAAACGCCATCCATTGTGATATACTTTTTCCAAATTTTTTTGACCTATTACAAATCTAATATAATTCTGTTATAAATCTAATATATTTCTGTTAACAGACTTATAACAGATTAATAATAGATATATATTAGTTCAATGGGCATTGCAAATACAAAGAGACTTACATTAGACTTAAAGAGACTTATATTAGACTTATAACATATATATATATATATATATATATATATATATATATATATATATATATATATATATATATATATATATAGTAGATATATAATAATTCAATGAGCATTGCAAATACAAAGAGACTTATATTAGAATTACAACAGAATTATATCAGAAATATATTAGATACATATCTGATATAATTCTGATATTTTTCTGATATATGACATATTTTATAGTAGATGTTCATCCAAATCAGTGTTTAAACAAAAAAAACGCAACAGAATTCCTATTCAATTGCTCAAAATCAATTCGAAATTGTTTTAGTGAGAAAAAATTGCAGATGGAAAGTAAAAATTGCAGATGGAATAAAGAATAACGATTATGTTTGATATATAACATATATATATATCAGAATTATATTAGATACGTATCTGATATAATTTTGATATTTTTCTGATATATGACAGATTTTGTACTAGAAGTTCATCCAAATCAGTGTTGAAATAAAAAACGCAGCAGAATTCCTATTTAATTGCTCAAAATAAATTCAAAATTGTTTTAGTGAGAAAAAATTGCAGATGGAAAGTAAAAATTGTAGATGAAATGAAGAATAATGATTATGTTTGATATATATCAGAAAAATATCAGAAAAATATCAGAATTATATCAGAATTATATCAGATACGTATCTAATGTAATTTTGATATTTTTCTGATATATGACAGATTTTGTAATAGATGTTCATCCAAATTAGTGTTGAAATAAAAAAAAACGCAGCAGAATTGTATGATAGTGAAAGCAAAACTATGCCCACCGAGAGTTGCACATTCCCCTAACAAATTTGTGTAGAAGAAAGTGCTCTTCCATCAGGACTGGATGCCGCTGCAATAGTCGACCTTGGAGGAGGTACCAGTGGACAATACTTTGTAGCTAAATGCTTCAAGGACTCTGCCTCAATCCTGAAGGATAACCAGTATAAATACACACAGATAGAAAATATGAATCCAGACATGAAGCAAGACAAATACCATGAAATAAGACAACATTTTGCATCTCTTGCTTGTTTGCTTTTTGGAAGAGATGGCGAATTGGAATTCCATTGAGAAGCTTCCCCCAACGCCTTTTCGGTACATTTTTTGTTTTGGGACAAATCTTTCTCATCACTAACAAGCAAAATGAATTTCTACAGCTGAAGAATATTGAAAAGGAAACAAAATTAATGCCAAGACAAAGAACCCCTACAAATTAAAGGAAATACTGACAAATCGAATTTCCAATAAAACAAGCAAGGCTTGCAATTTATCAAGTGAGAATTCCATCCGTTAAAGTCTACACCATAGTTACATACCTACACTAATCCCTGTAGCTGAATTTACCAACCAGTTCAACATTGTGATTAAAACCCCACTGACAAACGATCACGGAATTAAATAAACTCCAATCGTACAAAAGCACAAATTGCAATAATTGTTCAAATCTCAGCAAAATCAAGAAATCTAACCAGCAACGAATTTGTTAGGGGAAAAACTCAAAACAGAGCAAAAGAGTGTTGAGTGGTGTCCTTACTTATGGTGGGACCCACTAAATTAATTAATTTAAAAAAAAAGAAAAATAAAAAAGGCATGGCGACAGTATATTTTTTTAAAAAGTGTACATTAAAATTATTGTGCACAATTCGGCCATACACGTTTTGAATCTCCTATAAATAGAGGAGGTTTTGCTCTTTTAAGAGCAGAGCAGAAGAGAGCAAGAGAGAAGAAACACAGATAAAAATGTAATATGTGTAGAGAGCCTTAGGAAAATGGTTCCTAAGAGCTGGATAAGAGAGAAAAATAGTAAGGTTTTGGGAAATACTTGAGTGCCACTATTTTGTAATCTCTTAGTGTACCTACTATTATTTTTATAGTGGAAGAATTATTCGGAGTTGGTTCCATGATTTTTCCCTAATTCATTTGGGGTTTCCACGTAAAAATTTATGTGTCTTTTATTCTGGTGCTATTATTTTCTCGTAATCTATTATTGGGCCTAACAAGTGGTATCAGAGCCGAAGGTTATTTTATTAGTAGAATCTGTGGATATATTTTTCAAAAATAAATATACCATGACGACGAGAAAATTACGGCGAATCCGGTGGCGCAATCCGTTCGAAAAACAGACGCAGATACGCAATTTGAGTAAATAGTAAAATAGTAACTTAGTAAAAGAGTAACTTGAATAATACTATTTATATTTAGTCATGAATAGTATTATTTAAGTATACAGAGAGGTTACTGTTACTATTCCAATATACAAGCATTATTTGGGTATATGATACTATTCACATATACAGTCACTATTTGCGTGAATAGTAAAATTCATGAATAGTAAAATTTTGCCATTTTTAAAGTTTCGACATGGCGAATGACGGTGTAATGATCAAATTGACGGATACAAATTATTCAATGTGGAAATCCAGAATGAAGGACTACCTCAATTGCAAAGATTTGTATGATCCAATTGAGGGTGACAACACAAAGCCGAAGGATATGAAAGAACAGTAGTGGATAAAGTTGAAGAAGCAGACATTGGGTACAGTACGCCAATGGATAGATGCTAGCCTATACAACCACGTGAGAAATGAAATAGACCCCAAAGTTCTCTGGAAGAAGCTAGAGGATATGTACGAGGCTAAAAATGCCTAAGGAAAAGTGTTCATGATTCGCAAAGTCAAGAACTTGAAACTGATAGAGGGACGATCAATCACACAACACCTGAACGACTTTGAAGGATTCATAAGTGAGTTAGCACTCACCGATATGTCCTTGGTTGATGAGATGCAAGCATGTCTTTTGATGGGAACTCTACCAGATAGTTGGGATACTCTTATCGTATCATTGAGTAACACAGCCCCAAATGGTGTGGTAACAATGTCTATGGTAAAGAATAGTCTACTTAATGAAGAGCTTAGTAGAAGGAACATTGCCAGTACCAGTTCACAAGCCCTTGTCACAGAGAATAGGGGCCAAACTAAGAGTAGAGGTCATGGGAATGGAAAATCGAAAGATAGATCCAAGTCCTGGGAGAAGTGGTCATGCTACCACTGTGGAAAGTAGAGTCATCTCAAAAGGAACTGCCATTTCTTTAAACAAGAGAATGCAAACCGAAGTCATGATAATGACAAAAACACATCTGCTATAGTCACAATAGAAGATAGAGAGGTGGCTTTAGTATCTCATGATGCAGATTGTTGTCATGTTGGAGATGCAGATACCGAGTGGATTGTAGATTATGGTGCCTCATACCACTGTGTTCCAAAAAGGGATTACTTCTCAACCTATAAAGCGGGCAATTATGTTACTATTAAAATAGGAAATAATAGTGTCTCGCAAATGGTGGGAATCGGCGATATCTGCGTAAAGACAAGTGTCAGATGCACATTAACACTTAAAAATGTGCGACACATTCCAGATCTTCAATTGAACCTGTTGTCTGTTAGTGTATTGGATAAGGAAGGTTATCACAATCATACAGGCAATGGAAATTTTAAACTCACCAAAGGATCATTGGTGGTGGCAAAAGGATGATTGTGTTGCTTGCTATACAAAACGCACGCAACAATATGTGCGGGTCAACTGAATACAGTTGGAGATGATGCTTCACCAAATTTGTAGCATAGGCGACAGGTGCATGTTAGTGAGAAAGGGTTGAATATACTAGCTAAGAAGTCCCTCATCCCATTAGCCAAAGGAAAAATTAACCCATGTGATCACTGTTTATTTGGGAAGCAACATCGAGTTTCATTTCAGAAAAGCTCTAGAAGGAGAAATAATAAGTTAGAGTTGGTACACTCTAATGTTTGTGGTCCCATGGATACAGAATCCATTGGAGGAAGAAGATACTTTCTTGTATTTTATGAGAATGATATCATCAGTGAAAGATCTACAAGTGATGGTGTTATCGATATTACACCAGAGAGCATTCTATCAGATAATGCCACAGAAAGAAGAATGCATCAATCAGAACAAGATGGAGAAGAAGAGCCAGTTGTGAGGGATCAAGATACGATTGTAGATAAAGATACGAATGAAGAGGGTATTGAGCATGGGGAGCCAGAGAACCCCATTCTACCAAAAGAAGAACCTCAATTAAGGAGGTCAATTAGAGAACGCCAACCATTTACAAAATACTCTAGTTCTGATTATATTTTAATCACTGATGAGGGGGAGCCTGAAAGCTTCCAAGATGCACAATCTTGTAAAGATAAAGATTGTTGGATAAAGGTCATGCAGGAGGAGATGAATTCTTTGAAGAAGAATGACACGTACGAGCTGGTGAAACTTCCTAAAGGGAAGAGAACACTCAAGAACAAATGGGTGTACAAGTTGAAGAAAGATGATGGAAACCTTGTGAGATACAAAGCTCGATTGGTCGTCAAAGGATTTACTCAAAAGAAAGGTATCAACTTTGATGAAAGTTTTTCACCAGTTGTGAAAATGAGTTCCATTCGAGTTGTGCTAGGCCTTGTAGCCAGCTTGAATCTTGAGTTAGAACAGCTTGATGTAAAGACCGCGTTCTTGCATGGGGATTTACAAGAAGAAATTTATATGGAACAACCAGAAGGCTTCAAGGTAAAGGGAAAGGAGGACATGGTTTGTCACTTGAAGAAAAGTTTATATGAGTTGAAACAATCCCCGCGATAATGGTATAAGAAGTTTGATTCCTTCATGGTGAATCAAGGATATAGGAGGACATAAACTGATCCATGTGTATATGTCCAGAAATTCCTCGATGAAAAAGTTATCATTCTTCTCTTATATGTAGATGATATGCTAATCGTTGGACCAGATGCTAAAATGATTAGTAAGTTGAAGTGTGATTTGTCTAAGGCATTTGACATGAAGGATTTGGGACCGGCAAGGCGAATTCTCGGAATGGAGATTACCCAAGATCGAAGGTCGAACAGGCTGTGGTTGTCACAAGAAAAATATATTGAACGAGTACTAGAAAGGTTCAATATGAAGAATGCTAAACCAGTTAGCACTCCACTTGCCGCTCATTTCAAGTTGAGTAAGAAATCCTACCCTTCAACAGAGAAAAATAAAGAAGATATGTTAAATGTTCTATGTTTTTCAGCGATCGGGAGTTTAATATATGCAATGGTGTGTACGAGACCAAACATCGCTCATGCAGTTGGAGTTGTGAGAAGATTTCTTTTAAATCTCCAAAAGACACATTGGGAAGCAGTAAAATGGATCTTCAGATACCTGAGAGGAACTTCAAAGTTATGTTTAACTTTTGGAGTTGGAAAATCTCCACTTGTTGGTTACACAGATGCAGATATAGCTGGTGACCTTGATGAAAGAAAATCTACATCGGGTTACTTATTTACATTCTTAGGGGGAGCTATTTCATGGCACTCAAGGTTATAAAAATGTGCTTCGTTATCAACAACCGAAGTAGAGTACGTTGCAGCAGCGGAAGCAGGAAAGAAAATGCTTTGGTTAAAGCGATTCTTTACAATATTAGGTGTGCAACAAGAAGAATACATAGTTTATTGTGATAGTCAAAGTGCATTAGACTTGAGGAAGAATATTATGTACCATGCATGGACGAAACATATTGATGTAAGGTATCATTGGCTCAGACTTGCCATTAAAGAAAAGGAGTTCAAGCTGCAGAAGATTCATACAAATAAAAATGTTGCTGATATGCTGACGAAGGTTGTACCAAAAGAAAAGTTCGATCAGTGTGTCAAAGAACCTGGGATGGAGAGTCCCACAGTGTAGTCGGGAGGGAGAGATTTGTTGAGTGGTGTCTCTCCTTATGGTGGGACCTACTAAATTAATTAATTTTAAAAAAAGAAAAAGAAAAAGAGGCTTGTCGACAGCATATTTTTTCAAAAATTGCATAGTAAAATTATTGTGCACAATTCGGCCATACGAGTTTTGAATCTCCTATAAATAGAGGAGGTTTTGCTCATTTTAAGAGCAGAGCAGAAGAGAGCAAGAGAGAAGAAACACAGATAAAAATATAATCTGTGTAGAGAGCCTTAGGAAAAGGGTTCCTAAGAGCTGGGTAAGAGAGAAAAATAGTCAGGTTTTGGGAAATACTTGAGTGCCACTATTTTGTAATCTCTTGGTGTACATACTATTATTTTTATAGTGGAAGAATTATTCGGAGTTGGTCCCGTGGTTTTTCCCTAATTTATTTGGGGTTTCCACGTAAAAATTTGCGTGTCTTTTATCTGCTGCTATTATTTTCTCGGAATCTATTATTGGCCCTAACAAAGAGCAGAGTAGTACCTGTAACGAACCGAAATTTCAAAATTTACTTATAATAAATTACTATGGTATTAAAATATCATGGAAATTATTTTTGTAGTTATTATTATTGTTATTGGATATAAGACATGAGGAAATAAGAGTTAATTAAGTAAGAGGGATGAATTGGACATTTAATTATTTGTTCAAGGGTATTATTGAAAATTTAAAAAAAATAAAAAAATATACATAACTTACCATCTAGCATCTTCTCTTCTCTTCTTCACCTTCATCATTTCCTTCTTTCTTCCTTTCCTTTATCAAAATTTTTCTCTAATCTAAAAATTTCCGATTTCTTCGATTCAACTTCAAATTCTTGTTAGAAATCAATCATAAAGCCCTCTATCATCATCAATTTCAGTGAATTGAGGTTAGAAGAAGAGGATTTCAAATTTTAAGATTCGGATGAATAGTGACCCGAATTTGAGGTGAGTGATTTTTGATGAGATTAAAGCCTAATTAGTAGAATTCATGGTAGATTAAGCATATTTATGGTATTAGGAAGTTTATTTATACAATATCTTGATAGAATTATATATGGCTGTTGTAGAGGAAGCTAGTCCAAGCAAATCAAAGGCAAAAGAGGTAGAAGAGAGCTAGAATGAGCTTCGAAAAAGGTTTGTATCTCAAATTTCGATTTCTCGATTTTTCAAAAAAATTTCTAGATTTCTATACCTGCTTTGTTTTAATGTTTTCTCTCGTTATATAAATCCGATTTGAACGATTCTTGATTCTATTGATATTTACAGAAAGTTGGAAATATATGTTCAGAAGAAACTTTATTGAATTTCGTTCGTTTTCACTGTGAAATTTTTGTTTGAAGTTGAGTCACGAAATCTGTTTTTGGAAAATCTCAGCTTGGTACACTGTTTAGTATTTTGATCATAACTTTGGTTATACAATTTGGATTTCTGTGATTCTAGTGGCTTTGGAAAGCTGAGACATGTGGCTAATTATTTTGAAGAAACTTCTTCGATTGGATGATGTTTTGATAGTGAAAAATGCAAGGGAAGTCAAGTCACAAAATCTGAAAATTTCTGGAAAGTATGAATATTGATTTTATTGAGTTTTAATTGAAGTTTGATGCTTTAAAATTTGGGATTTGAATTTCTTAATTACTGAAGTTATATTGAATTATGATTGATGGTTTATACTGGAATTTTTAAGATGTTACTTTGATTTATTGCCCTTATTAAACGAATAGAATATGGGTCAGGGTAGATTGGCGCCAATAAAGGGGGGGTACAGTACTGTACAAATAATTGAAGCTTTGGCTTCAAGCTTTGGCCGATATTATGATATATATATATATATATATATATATATATATATATATATATATATTGATATTGAAACTTCGGCTTCGGGCTTGACCGATATATTGATTTTGAAGCTTCGCCTTCGGGCTTGACCGATATATTGATTTTAAAGCTTCGGCTTCAGGCTTGACCGATATATTAATTTTGAAGCTTCGGCTACGGAATTGTCCGCTCCCGTATCCATTTTACCGTTATTCAGGACTTGTTTACTTTGGGCAATATGTGGTTAAAGTGTTTGGAAAAATTGGATACAAATTTGATTGTACTTTGAAAGGATTACTATATAAGTTTTGTGATTTGGTTCCATAAAGTAGGTTAATTTGTTTTTGACTTATAAATATACTTTGTTTCTATTTTAAAAATGTTCAAAGTTGTTATATTTCTTTTATGGACACCATCAAGCAAATTGCTTAGCGTGTAGTTTTTTTTTCTACACTTAGGTGGAGAACTTGTAGATAGCTTGGACCAAAGTGAAATAAATGGATCAGCTTGAAGAGCAAATAAGGAAAGACTCGAGGTGGATTTGTAATTTAATGTAATATTATGGTTTGTAGAATAATGGCATGTACTAGATAGTGTGAGAAATGTAAAGTGGCATTGAGAAATATTTGGAGAATAATTTGGAGTTGGAAACATTATATTTGTATTTGTACATATTAAATCTATAAGTATTGAACTTTATATTGTGGAGTATAGTTGTTTATTGGGTGAGTATTGTTACTGTGGCACTCCCTATAAAGGGGGTGTTACATTTGTTGGTATCAGAGATGAGGTTTAGGCGATTCTAGGACTAGTATGTGCATGCCATTTAGGATATAAATATGTTATGTTAGTTGTTTGATCCACTTTGGTGCAATTTTCAGGAATAAGTTATGGCTAGTAGTAGTCACAATCAGAGTGAGTAAGAGGATGCTGAGAGTACAGTCCGTATTAGACAAGGAGATGAACAAAGACGTGAACCTCCACCAGTTCATGGCTTTCCCGAACAACCTACTCCAGCACAAGCTGCTTTACTTTAGCATATGACTACTGAAGTAAATACACAAGTACTACGAAATATATAAATCCCTCAAGTTCCTGTTGTACCTCACATCGAAAGAAGAGAGGAGAAAACTCCTCTTGAAAGAATCAAGAAGCTTCCGGCTGATGACTTCAAAGGGGATACAGTGAATCCTGCATTTGCAGAAGATTGGCTTGATTATACTAAATGGTGTATGACTAGGCTTCATTTTACAGATGAAGGGAGATTAGACTGTGTGCAAGGTCTACTCAAAGAACAAGCTAGGAGGTGGTGGGATAATATTGTGAGAGAAAGGCGACCCAGAGAAATCACTTAGGGCCTTTTCTTGGAACAATTTGATAAGAAGTACGTTAGTGAACGATTCAAAGATGAGCAGAGGAAATTATTCTTGTCTTTGAGACAGGGACGAATGACTGTATCAGAATATGAAATCTAATTCCTCAAACTCGACAGGTATGCTCGTGATATCGTTGATAGTGAAGTACAGTGATGTAAGAGATTCGAGGATGGGCTAAATGATGAAATTAGAGAGCATTTACTAGCACAAAGGATTAGGGTATTCAATGACTTAGTTGATGCTGCTACGGGTGTTGAGAAGATCAATTCAGATAGACAACAAAGAATGGCTAAAAGATCTGGATTTCAAAAGGGATCACAGGGTCCAGTTAGTTCAGAATCTCCAAGTAAGAAATAGAAGGGAACATCAGAACAAATACAATCTCATTTCAGAGGGTTTTCACCGAGACAAACCATAAGTACGGGGTCAACGGCTAGTTTACCTTCAGGTAGAGGCAGAGGAAATATTCCACAATGTTCTAATTGTGGAAGGATACATACAGGGGAATGTTGGGGAAAAGGTAGAGTCTGCTTTAAATGTGGATTGAGGGAACATTTGATTGTAAATTGTCCTGAAAGACAGATAAGTACATCTACACCTACAGTAGTTCCTACTCCTACAATGCAAGGTGGAAGAGGAAGGGGAAGAGGAAATGCTAGTGAGGCAAGTAGACATAATGTGGCTTAATAAGACCGCAGAGTGGTAGACCAAGAGGAATGGCACAAAGTTATGCAATTCGAGGGCCTGAGACTCGGGAATCTACTGAAGTTATTGTCGGTAAATTTTCATTCTTTAATCACGATGTTTATGCTTTGATAGATCCTGGTTCATCTCATTCATATATATGTACTGCATTAGCACACGAGAAAAGGTTACATGTAGAATAATTAGGAGAAAATATTGAAGTGACTAATCCTTTAGGACACAGTGTGATAGTAAACAAAGTGTATATGAATTGCCCTATTAGGATTCAACAACAACTTTTCCATGCAAATTTAATTGAGTTACCTTTCCGAGATTATGATGTTATCTTGGGAATGGATTGGTTATCGAAACATCGAACTGTGGTGGATTGCAAAAATAAAAGAATGTCTCTTTAAGTTTCTGATGGAGAAGAAATAGTTATCGTGGGGGAAAGATCAGATTATCTTTGAAACATAATTTCTTTTATGAAGACTAAAAGGCTGGTTAGGAAGGGATGACAGGCCTACCTAATCTTCGCTCTAGAATCCAAGAAAGGTGAGTTAGAATTGCAGAATATTCATGCGGTATGTGATTTTCCCGATGTATTTCCAGAAGAACTACCGGGTTTGCCACCAAAAAGAGAGGTAGAATTCGCAATTGATGTATTGCCGGGTACTGCACAGTATCCAAAGCACCATACAGAATGGCGCTTGATGAACAAAAAGATTTGAAGATTCAGTTGCAAGAATTGTTAGACAAAGGATTCATATGCCCGAGTATATCCCCGTGGGGTGCACCAGTGTTGTTTGTTAAGAAGAAAGATGGGTCGTTCCGATTATGTATTGATTACCGGGAGTTGAATAAATTGACAGTGAAGAACAAGTATCCATTGCCAAGGATTGAAGACTTATTTGATCAACTCAAGGGTGCCAAATACTTCTCCAAGATTGATTTGAGATCAGGTTACTATCATATGAGAATGAAAGATGATGATATTGCAAAGACGGCTTTCCGAGCCAGATATGGGCACTATGAATTTTTAGTGATGCCATTTGGTCTAACTAATGCACCAACAGCATTTATAGACCTTATGAACCGTGTCTTTTATTTATATTTAGATAGGTTTGTAGTGGTTTTCATTGATGACATTATGGTGTATTCTAAGTCACGGGAAGAGCATGATCAACATTTGCGGATAGTCTTCCAAACTTTGAGGGAAAATAAATTGTATGGCAAACTTAGCAAATGTGAGTTTTGGCTTGAAGAAGTTTATTTCTTAGGCCATGTTGTTTCTGCAGAAGGAATTAAAGTGGATCCTAAAAAGATAGAAGCAGTGTAGAATGGAAACCACCAAAGAATCCTACGGAAGTTAGAAGTTTCCTTGGCTTAGCAGGGTATTATAGAAGATTTGTGAAGGGATTTTCTGTCATTGCTGCCCCACTAACGAAACTACTACAAAAGAATGCAAAATTTCAGTGGAATGACAAGTGCCAAGAAAGTTTTTAGAAGTTGAAGGCGATGTTGTCAAAAGCACCCATCCTTACCCAACCAGAGCCTGGAAAAGACTTTGTAATCTATAGTGATGCTTCGCATAGTGGTCTTGGGTGTGGTTTGATGCAAGAAGGGAAAGCGATTGCCTATGCTTCCAGGCAATTGAAGGATCATGAAAGGAATTATCCTACTCATGATTTGGAAATGGCTGCAATAGTCTTTGCCTTGAAAATTTGGCGACACTATCTTTATGGAGAAAAATGTTATATTTATACAGATCATAAAAGCTTGAAATATTTACCAACATAGAAGGAGTTGAATTTAAGGTAGAGAAGGTGGATGGAATTCATTAAAGATTACGATTGTCTTATTGATTACCATCCAGGAAAGGCTAATGTAGTGGCAGATGCTCTCAACAGAAAGACAATGATGGCACTAAGGGCTATGAATACGGGGTTAGCTCTTACCAGTAGTGGAGCTTTAATTGCAGAATTGATTATTCAACCTGTACTACTGCAACAGGTTAAGCAAGCACAAAATGAAGATAATGACTTGAAGGTCATTCGAGCAAGGACACAAGTGGGTATCATAGACAACTATATGGTTCGAGAAGATGGATGTCTATATTTTAAAGATAGACTGTGTGTGCCAAACAATGAAGAATTAAAGAAGAATATTTTACATGAGGCGCATAGTATTCCTTATGCGATGCATCCAAGAGCAAACAAGATGTACCAAAATTTGAAGAGCCATTATTGGTGGAATGGAATGAAGAAAGACATTACTAATTATGTTGCTCAATGTCTAACTTATCAACAGGTGAAAGCAGAACAACAAGTTCCTTCTGGATTGTTGCAACCTATAACAATTCCAGAATGGAAATGGGAAAGAATAACATTGGAATTCGTGATGTCTTTACCACTTTCACAGAAGAAACATGATGTAGTGTGGGTTGTTGTAGATAGATTGACAAAGTCTGCCCACTTTCTTCCAGTTAGAATGGATTATTCACTTGATAGGTTGGCTCAGTTATATGTAGATGAGATAGTAAGGCTACACGGAGTACCTATTTCAATCATTTATGACCAAGATCCAAGATTTACTTCGAGATTTTGGAAGAAGTTGCAAGAAGCCTTAGGTAGTAAACTTCATTTCAGTACTTCATTTCATCCTCAAATAGATGGTCAATCTGAAAGAGTAATTCAGGTGTTAGAAGACATGATGAGAAGTTGTATCATTGAATTTGAGGGGTGTTGGGATAAGTATTTGTCCCTCATGGAGTTTTCCTACAATAACAGCTATCAGTCAAGCATACAAATGGCGCCATATGAAGCCATTGTATGGAAGAAAACGTCGAACTCCATTATATTGGACCGAACTTAGTGAAAACAAGATTGTGGGGGTGGATTTAATTCAGGAGACAAAGGAGAAGGTAAAACTTATTTCAGAGAGATTGAAGGCTGCATCGGATAGACAAAAGTCTTATGCTGATCTAAAAAGAAAAGACATTACTTATGAAGTTGGGGATAAAGTATTTCTCAAAGTATCTCCTTGGAAGAAAGTCTTGTGATTTGGCAAGAAAGGCAAGTTCAGTCCGAGATTCATTGGCCCATATGAGGTTATAGAGAAGGTTGGATCGGTAGCTTATCGGTTGGCACTACCCCCGGCACTCGACAAAATTCATAATGTGTTCCATGTGTCGATGTTAAGAAGATACAGATCAGATCCATCGCATATCTTATCTCCTGATGTCGTAGAGATCGAACCCGACCTGACGTATGAAGAGGAACCGGTACAAATCTTGGTAAAAGTACTTTGGAGGAATCATAAGGTTGAAGAAGCAACTTGGGAACCGTAGGATACAATGAAAACTTAACATCCGCAACTATTTTCAGGTAATTTTTGGGACAAAAATTCATAAGAGAGGGAGAATTGTTACGACCTGAAATTTTTTTAAACTAAATTTTATTGAGATATAAAAGTATAAAATAATATGAATAGTTTGAATTTCCATATTTTAACATTTTCCTTTTATGTCATTAGATAAGAAATAAGAGTTAATTAAGTTAGAGGGATAAATTAGGTATTTAATTATTTGTTCAAGGGCATTATTGAAAATTGGAAAAAAATATCATATAATCCTAATCCTAATCCTATACGCATAATCCTCTCCTTCTCCCCTTCATCTTCAAGTTCTTCATCTCTCCCTTATCAAAATTTTTCCTAATCTTAAAGTTTCCGATTTCTTCGATTCAACTTCAAATTCTTGTTAGAAATCGATCCTTAACCCCTTTATCATCATCAATTTCAGAGAATCAAGACTAGAAGAGGAGGATTTCAGTTTTAAGGTTTTGATGAATAGTAATCCGAATTTGAGGTGAGTGCTTTTTGATGAAATTAAAGCTTAATTAGTAGAATTCATGGTAGATTAAGCATATTTATGGTATTAGGAAGTTTATTTATACAATATCTTGATAGAATTATTACATGGCTATTGTAGAGGAAGCTAATACTAGTAAAGGACAAGGGAAAGAGGTGGAAGAGAACTAGAAAGAGCATAGAAAAAGGTTTGTGTCTCTAATTTTGATTTCTCGGTTTTTCTGAAAATTTCCAGATTTGTATCCCTGTTTTGTTTTGATGTTTTCTCTTGTTATATAAATCTAATTTGAATGATTCTTGATTCTTTTGATATCTACAGAAATAAGGAATATATGTTCAGAATAAATCTTATTGAGTTTCGTTCGTTTTCAATGTGAAATTTTCGTTTGAAATTGAGTCATGAAATTTATTTTCGGAAAATATCAGCTTGGTACACTGTTTAGTATTTTGATCATAACTTTGGTTATACAATTTGGATTTCTATGATTCTAGTGGATTTGGAAAGCTGAGACATGTGGGTAATTATTTTTAGAAATTTTTTTCGATTTGATAATGTTTATTTGAGAAAAATGTAGGGGAAATCAGGTCACAAAATCTAGAAATTTCTGAAAAATATGAATGTTGATTTTATTGTGTTTTAATTAAAGTTTGAGGCTTTAAAATTTAGGATTTGAATTTCTTATTTATTGAAGTTATGTTGAATTATGTTTGATGGTTTCAACTGGAATTTTTAAGATATTAATTTGATTTACTGCCTTTAATAAACGAGTAGGAAATGAATCCGGGTAGATTGGCGCCAATAAAAGGGAGTACAGTACAGTACAAATAATTGAAACTTTTCGGTTGATATTCTGATAAAAATATATTGATATTGAAGCTTCAACTTTGGGCTTGATCGAGATATTGATATTGAAGCTTCAACTTCGGGCTTTGTTCCGACATTTGGAGCTTCAGCTTCGGGCTTAATGTCGCCCCCGTATCCAATGCTGTTATCACTGCTTAGTTTACTTTGGGCAAATGAAGAATAATGTGATACTGTTTAAGTAAATTGAATAACATATTTATTTATTAAAATGTGTGTATTTGAATTTCGTATATTTGGTTTTAAAATATGCTTTTATGATTTTTTAGCACAAGTAAATGTATTTTGTGTTATAGATCTTTATAAAATCTAAATTACTGTACACCTTTCAGCAAATTGGTTAGCGTATAGTTGTTTTTCTACACGTAGGTTTGGTGGAGATTTGTAGATAGTTTGGATCAAAGTGGTATAAGTGGATCAGCTTGAAGGGCATATAAGGAAAGACTCGAGGTGGATTTGCATTTTAATGTAATATTATGATTTGTAGAATAATGGCATGTACTAGGTAGTGTGAGAAGTGAATTGTATGTTGTTGATATTTGGAGTTATAACTTCTGGCGTGTATTTATGAATGTTAAAGTTTTGGAATTAACATATAAGTATTGAGAGTGAATTTGTTTAAGTATTAATGTGAAACTTACTGAATTAGTAAATAAGATATCGGAGGTTATTGTTGCTGTGGCACTCCCTATAAAGGGGGTGTTACAGAAATAATAGGTTACTAAATAGGTGTTTATATACATAAAATTTGTTGTTCATTTTTATATGTAACTTAACTTTTTTATAAAGCAAGATAACAATTTATTATTGACGTTATCAGCTACGATCGGTTATATGTAATAAACTATCAACCAGCATCGTGTATATAATCTATATTCGATACATAGTTTAATCAATCATTAGTGATATGATTGTACAATATTCTATTATGATCAACGATCATTGCTTGTCCGTTAACACGTAGTATAATCGATAACTGTCAATTTGGCAACATGAATTTATGCAAAATTTACAATACATGTATCATAAATTTCCCCACTTAAGTCAATGGTTTTGTAAGATTTACTCTTTTGAAAATGAGAGATCACAATACAATATCTTTGAGATTATCATTGTCAAAAATAGGTTTTGGTTTATATTGTACACAAAACTAAAAAAGACATATTTTTTAATTGAGATTTATATACTAGAAATAAAACAAATAGTTTTAAAATGAATGGTTATTTCATGACTGATTCCAAGCTATATGTTAAATGACCATTTATTTTGCAATTTTATTTATACAAATTTTAATATTAGAAAATTAAATAACTTTTATTGTAAATATCATAGGTCATTATATGCTAAATTTGTCTTGTAAGTGTGAGCACGACCTTTTCGGTGACCCTTGGAATGATGATGACTTTTATTGTAAATATCATAGGTCATTATATACTAAATTTGTCTCGTACGGTCTAGTTGTTCTATTCTTGGAAGGTCGAATCACTTTTGGCAAGTGTTTTTTTTTTATGATTTCAGACCTTAGGCGGCGCTTAAATATCATTCGCATGCATTTAAAATTAGCCGTTTCCTTTTGCTTGCGCGCAGTAATTTTTTTTGCAATGTTCTATAAGATTTAAACATTTTAAACCAGTTTCATTTATACCGTTGGATTTTTTACTCTCTGAACTTTCCGGAATGTCAAGAATCGCCTTAATCGGATAACTGTAATGAAAGATATAGGCATTGGAAGCAAAAACCCTAAATCTGCCCTAAAATCTGCCCTAAACCTAGCCCTAATTACCCACCTAAAACCCTAACCCTAGAGTACCTAAGACCTAGCAGCCCTTTTTACTGGCACCGCCGGTGGTGGAATCCTGCCCCTCGATGACGGTGGCTGCCACTCTTGTGGCAGCCACCCCGCCGTGGTAGCGTTCACCGCCACCCGCCACGGGGGTGGCCACCCCCGCTTCCTGTGGCAGCAGCCACCGCCACCGTTGTGGTGGTGGATGCTGCTGTCATGGCGGTGACCACCGCCCCTATGGCAGTCACCGTCGTGACGGTGGCGGTTGGCTTGGCACGGCCTATTTTAGGCCATGCTACTTCGTTTCTCTCTCCTCTCGCGATATGGCTACGTATTTTTCCCGAACATTCTCCTAAGTCGGTGGATTTTTGCATGTGAGAGTAGATAAACCAATTCAAGAGAGAGAGAAGAGACTTTTCTCCAGATTTTAGGATTTAGAAATCATTTTAGAGAGAAAAATCAAGAATAAGAGGGAGAAAAAAAAGAACTAGAGAGAGAAAGCTTAAGAAAAGCTAGAATCCAGGTTTAATCCTCTCTAATCTTGATTCTTAATTATTCTTAGGCTTGATCTCGTAGCTTAAACACTAAAATCAGTTAGAAATCATAGGTTAGAACGGATTAAGTAGGGTTTTAGAGACTTTTCCCCAAATACCACCCAAACAATCTGTCACTATTTCTGTTGCTATTTTCGTCGCTGTTTCCATCGAAAAATCATCAAAAGCTTGCCAAACGTCCGGTTCGAGTCTCCTGAGTTAGATTCACGGCCTATAGGTAACAAAACTGAGTTCCCTTGATCTTTTATTTCATTTATTATCTTTTGTTGTTGTTCTTGCTGCCTTTGGTGTTGTTTATTGGTTTTTTTCCTTGGTGTTCTTGGAAAACTGTCGGAAAATAATCTGACCTCTATAGGGATAGCCTTCACCTCTACCCCTATAGCCTTGACCGCTATTGTTATAGCGGTGAAGGCTATAGCTATAGAGGTGAACTCCACCCCTATAGAGGTCCCGTTATTTCTTGCGATTTTTGGGTATTTGTTTACCCAAATCCATAAAATCAATATTATTTAAATGTTTTAAGTCTAGATCTATTAAAATATAGTTGATTACGACTTAAAACTTCAAAGATTTCGAGTTTATGGATGCAAAAACACCGGTTTCCCCCTAAAAATCTTTTAGCCAGGCAAAGGCTATAGTGATAGCCTTGACCGCCGCCGCTATAGCCTTCACCGCTACCACTATAGCGGCCAAGGCTATAGCAGTGGCGGTTAAGGTTGTCACCAAAGCCTTCTGCCGCTAAAAGCTTTTTAGCCCTTTTTCGCCGTTTTCTTGCGTTTTTTACCCCGATTTCAACCCGAAAAATTTCCAAAAATTTAAAAATAATCTGCAACTGTTTTTATATTATTTTAGTCCATTTTTATTTTTATTTGATTTAATATGCATTTTAATGGCTTAAAAATGACTTTTTTTAACTAAATAAATCGTTTTCCACCAACTAAAAATTCCAAAAATATTCTGAATATGTTAAATCTGATTTTAAGATGTTTAGTTAATTTATTTCACCTTTTTAGGTTGCTTAGATAATTAATAAATGCCCGAAAATTATGTTTTTGTCCCGAAAAATTCAAAAATACGTTTTCTTCATGCTAGGTGTTTATTTTCCGCATTTATTTATCCATGCTTTATTTATGATTTTTCCCATATATTTCGTGCCTCGTTTGAAGCCGGGTCCGAGTTGGTAAGCTTGGTCAAAATCCGGTTTCGCCCGTTTATCTATTTATCGCTTTACTTTCTTGCATTAGAAAAATGTATAGGTATTTGTAAAGTCATGTAATAATTTTATTTTCTTGCTTTGTTTATTTATCGCTTTCCGTGTGATGTATGGCATATAAATCGAAAACACCAAACAATGATCGGATTAAATCGCATAAGAACTAAGGTCACGTTTATTAAAACATAATCGGCTTGATTTAAAAATTTAAAAGTAAGCAACACCATCCGAACCCAGAATCTCTGTTTTAAGGTACGATCCAACCACTCGGTGGGAATATCGTACCCAATTTCCCCGTGGAGCATAACCGGGGGGTAACTCTATCTTAAAACACGGGATTCTAAGTCTCGTATCCCTTAACCCATTAATCAGACTAAGTTTCAACTTCAACATCGCTTCCATTATCCATTTTTCATCACGTTAAAATAAGGATCATCCCTTAGCAAGCTTCACAGCGCTCGTTGTTTCTCCGCCCCACGCCGAAGAGCATTAAAGGTTATCGAGCCGACGGGGGGATCGGGGGTCGTTGGCTCACAGTAAGAAAGATTGCAATTTATTTCTATATGATCTATGCAATTCGCACTGTTTACTTCACTGCTATCGTTTAGTTTAACTGTTATTATTTGTTGTTGCAATTACTGATAAAATTTTCTATTATTGATATTTTTTCTTTAAGAGAATTTAAAAGAGTTTAATAAATTTAAATAACACTTAAATATATTCTTTATACCAATAAGATAAAGATAAATGTTGAAAAAATTCTAGCAATTAATTGTTTTGCGTGCATAAACAAGATTTAGCATCAAACACAATACTACTAATAAAATAGTCGATTGATTGGGCCTATGCTGGATATTTGGGCCCAATACAGGTCCAAGTTGGGCCAATACAGGTCCAAGTTGTGAGATTAAGCCCAAATTGAAATATCATTCCCATTAGCTACAATATGGTGGTAATAAGTGGCTAATAAAAGTCCCTCTTTATTTCATATTATTTATGATATTTATATTAGTTGTTTGTAAGGTAAAGAAAATTGTTTATGACTTTATATTAAAATCTTAATTAGTGTGATGTTCAATTCAGGAGTAGTCCTTCCACAATTTATTCAACCAAATCAAAACCATTTGAAGCCATTACATTTGCTTAACTCTAGTTTCAGTGGCATATGTTAATAAAATTTTGAATGAAATTTATTTCATGAACTCCTTGGTTGTCAATGGTATTATTTTTTAGTTCTTATTTGTCAAGGATAGAACTGGGAACTAACTCGTCGGCCTGCGAGGCCCGCCCATGCCCGCCTTTTATGAGTTGGGGTTGGACAAATTTATTGGAGAATCGGCCCGGTCCGGCCCGAATCCGAAGAGACCCGAATAAAGTATGGGATGAGCTTGATTTTATTCCTAAAACCTAAGCCTGACCCGCCCGGTTAGAAGTAATAATAAAAATATTAAATAAATATATATTTATTTATAACACTAATAATTATTGAAAATTTGAAATTTTATTGTAAAGTTTACCATCTAAACTCAATTTTTGTGATTTATATTAGAATTTAGCTAGAATTATTTTATTATAATAATTTAATAAAAAAATTAAATTTTTTAATTATATATATTAATTTGTAGGCCCACAAATCCCAGCTTAGGTTTTGATTATTTTATAAAGGCCCGACTGGCCCAACCTTTATATTCTATGAGTTAGGCCAAGTTTGGCCTACTAATTTTTAGTTAGGCACGATCGAATCCGACCCATTTCCAGGTCTATTGAAGGAGGCATGAAATGTATATAAATATTTTTTTTGTTATGAAACCAACTGAATAACAAGAGAAAGAGAGAATAACAATATGAGATTTCTTATTGCTTGATTTGAAATGATACAAAGGGGTTCTATATATAATAGATATTTCAAGGCATAGGAGTAATTATTATAATAAATAGGAGTAATTACAATATTGATTACCATAAAGAAATATTTCTAATATGTTAAATAGGAAGACTAATTGATTGAGCATCAAATAATTTAATACTCCCCCTTTGATGTCAATCATTGCAAACAAGACACTACCTCATTAAAAACCTTACCAAGGAAAACCCAGTGGGACAAAACCATTGGTTAAGGGAAAAAGAGTACAGTGTTTACTCCCCTTGTTCGCAAGAGTATTGAAGAACCTTGAGATGACGCATTACGATATTATGAACCAACTTCTTGAATGTTGTTGAAGGTAAAGCCTTAGTGAATAAGTCTGCTAAGTTGTTACAAAAACGAATTTGTTGAATACTTATCTCACCATGAGTGAAAAATAATTTCGGCGAAATACATTTGATTCTATCTCCTTTAAAGTAGCTTTAAAGTAGCATTCCTTCAATTGAGTAATACATGCGGCATTGTATTCATATATCGTCATCGGATCTTTTTTAGTCACTGATCTTCCACATGCATCTTGAATATGCTTTATTAATGATTTCAAACATGCACATTCACTACTAGGTTCATGGATGGCTATTAATTCTGCAAGATTTGAGGAAGTAGCCGTGATAGTTTGCTTTATTGACCGCCGAGATATAGTTGTACCTCCATATTTGAATAAATAGCCTATTTGAGATCGGGCTTTATGAAGGTCAGATAAATACCCCGCATCTGCATATCCAATTATTTTAGGATTGGGTTCATGTGAATAAAATAAACCTAAATCAATAGTTCCTCGAATATAACGCATTATATGCTTAATTCCATTCCAATGTTTTCAAGTTGGTGCTGAACTATATCTTGATAATAAATTTACAGCAAATGCTATATCAGGCCTTGTATTATTAGTAAGATACATTAACGCACCAATCGCACTAATATATGGTACTTCAGGACTAAGAATTTCCTCATTATCTTCTCGAGGGTGAACAAGATCAAGTGATCGTACATCCATTGGATTGTTTAATGGATGTGCTTTGTCCATATTAAATCGTTTCAATATCTTTTGTGTATAGTTCGATTGATGCACAAAAATTCCTTTATCAAGGTGATCAATTCAAGACAAAATTTTGTCTTTCTAAGATCCTTCATCTCAAATTCTTTCTTTAAAGAATTGACAGCTTTTGGAATCTCTTCAGGAGTTCCAATGATATTTAAATCATCAACATATATTGATATCATGATAAAATCGAATCCTGATTTCTGTTTAAAAACAAATGGACTAAGTTGATCGTTTTTATAACCTTCTTTCATTAAATATTCACTGAGACGGTTATACCACATGCGTCCAGATTGTTTTAACCCATTTAATGATCTTGTGACTTTATTGAATAAAGTTTGTGTTTGCCATATTTTTTCCGGCAATTTCAATCCTTCAGGGATTTTCATGTAAATTTCATTATCACGTGACCCATATAGGTATGCTGTAACAACATCCATTAAATGCATTTCTAAATTTTGTTGCATTGCGAAACTAATAAAATTTCAAAAAGTTATCGCATCAACTACTGGAGAATATGTCTCCTCATAATCAATCTCGGTTCTTTGGGAAAAACCTTGTGCAACAAGTCTTGCCTTTTATCTCACAATTTCAATTTTCTCATTTCTTTTTCTTACAATAACCAATTTATAACCGACAGGTTTAATATCCTGTGGTTTTTTATCTACATGTCCGAAAAAATTACGCTTGTTAAGAGAATTCAATTCTGCTTGAATTGCATCTTGCCATTTTGGCCAATCACTTCTGTCCTTGCATTCTTGAACAGATTGTGGTTCGTGATCCATAATTTCATTCTCAATACTCATTGCAACATTATATGGAAAAATAGGATCAACAACCATTATGTCTCGATTCCATCTTTTTCGATACTGATATAATTTATTTGAATTTCTTGATTTTCAACAACTTCAGGTTTTTGCACTTCAAGTGCTTGCACTTCAAGTGTGTTTACTTCTTCAGGAAGTGTATTTGTAGTAATATTTTTATCCTCAATGGGAACATTTTTATTGTCGACAATTTTCCTTTTTCGAGGATTTTTATCCTTTGAATCAATTGGTCGTCCACGCTTCAGGCGTGTCATAGAGCTATTATTAGTTTGTTCTATAGGAACATCTATTCGGATTGGCGCATTTACTGCTGATATATGCGATTTTGTTACTCATTTTGGATCAATAAGTGTATGAGGTAATCGATTTGCTAAATCTTGAAGATGGATTATCTTTTGAATTTCAAGTTCAGAATCTTTTGATTGAGGATCTATATGAGATAATGATGAAGCATTCCATATGATTGATTTTTCCAAAATTGTATTTTTCTTACTTTGTCCCCCTAATTTTGGAAAATTACCTTCTTCAAAATGATACTCTGCAAAACATGCAGTAAAGATATCTCCAATTAGTGGCTCTATATATTTAATAATTGAAGGAGATTCATAGCCAATGTAAATTCCTAATCTCCTTTGAGGACCCATTTTGGTCCGTTGTGGTGGAGTAATTGGTACATATATTGCACAACCAAAGACGCTTAATTGAGAAATATTGGGCTCATGACCAAAAGCTAATTGTAGGGGAGAATATTTATGATAGCTTGTTGGTCTTAAACAAATAAGAGCTGTTGCATGCAATATTGCATACCCCCCATATTGTTGTAGGGAGATTTGTTCGAATGATCAATGGTCATGCAAATAATTGTAAACGTTTAATAAACAATTCTGCTAGACCATTTTGAGTATGAACATGAGCTAATGGATGTTCAACTTTTATCCCAATCGACATACAATAATCATTAAAGGTTTGAGATGTGAACTCTCCAGCATTATCAAGACGTATTAACTTGATTGTATAATCAGGAAAGTGTGCCCCATAATTTGATTATTTGAGCAAGTAATTTCGCAAAAGCTATATTGCGTGATGATAAGAAGCATACATGAGAACTTCTTGTTGAAGCATCTATTAAAACCAGAAAGTATTTAAATGGTTCATATGCTGGATGAATTGGTCTACATATATCACATTGTATGCGTTCTAAAAGGCTGGAGACTCAATTTCAACCTTATTTCTGGAAGGTTTTATTATTAATTTTCCTTGTGAACAAGTAAAACAAAATGATTCATTGTTTTGAAGAAACTTCAGGTTCTTCATTGGATGCCCATGTTCATTATCTATTATCTTTCTTATCATTATAAAATCAGGATGATCTAGTCCATCGTGCTAATTATATAAACTTCTGATTTATAATCGACTTTTGATCATTTCAATGGAAAACCTGGTTTTAAGACTTAATGTCCTTTTTTTCACAGTTTTAATATGATATTATGAGAACTTTGGGGGAGAAATAATTATCATTTTACAATAATATTTATACCAATTGTCTATGTAATATTTTCTTCTCTTTGAGCTTCTAAATTTTTTTATCCCCTTGGTACATTAATATTGGCTCTTCAGGAGCATTCAACAATTTTTATGCTATTGATATCGATGTAACATTTTTCTTACTCATTTCAGAGTAGTAGCCTTGATGTTGATAAATACAGATAGTATTTCATTTCTTTCTATTCAAACTTTCAATTTGATTTTCACTTCTGGTGATTATTATCATCAAATGATTTTTCACTTCAGGTGGAAATCGCTAACACATTCATTTAAATATAAAATAGTAATATAATTATATAAACTTTTGCAATGATGTACAAGATCTTGAATAGTCGGCTATTCCAATTTCATTACTCACTCAAACATAGTCAAGTAAATGATAAATAGATAAAATATCATAAATATTTATCCACTTCAGGTGGCTATTATTATCAAAAAAATTTCACTTCATGATATAATAATATGTATTGCATTCACTTTAAGGAATGTATTTGACCAATTAGGCATATTCATGGCTTTTTAACAAAAGCTATTATTTTACTCAATATAATGCAATAAATAAATTCACCATATTTTGAGAAATCTTTTCCATATATGGTGTTGCTACTGGAGCACATGCTACTACGGATGGATATTAAGAAAAATTCTTTCTTAATAAATGACATCATTTCCTTCTCAAATGAGCTTTTGGTAAATATATATATTTTTCAATTGGTCATACCTTTCGGAGATCTACAGGATCTTTTATTGTCAAATATTCTAACGACTGCAAAGATAAATCTATCAAAGGCCTACAGGATCTTGTATTGTCAAATATTCTGACGATTGCAGAGATAAATATGGCCTTTGTCTTTCGTTACATTGTAGCACCATTAGTCAAAGATCTACATGATCTTGATATATTTATATTTTCACTAATGTTATTCATATGAGAGTTAACACATGAGTGGGTAACACCTAACTCATTCAAGTTGGAGTTACACAAACGAGAGGTACAATACTAAATTTATAAGATAGATTCAATGAATAATATCAACATATTAAGAATGCAATATGAGTGCATTTCTTAAATTTGACTATATAAAATAAATTCATTTTGGCATGCCACTTATGGTGGCTATATAATTATAAATTTAATCTTTGCACTTTCGGTGATAATAATTATCATCAATTTCATTCTCCACTTCGGGTGGCTATAATATCAATGACGAATATTTATGCTATCACGTCCACAATTATTAAAAACTTATTATTATGATATGACATCGTATTCACTTCGGGGAACACATTTGTTCCATTTGAACGTGGTTCATGATTCTTATCAATAAACAGCTCATATTTTGCTCAAAGCAATGAATTTAGTTATCATGAGAAACATTTTCATTTATAGTGCTGCTGTAGGAGCACAATATATTGATAAATAAATTATTTCTTAATATATTCTAATATATGATCTTTCCACTTATAATAAGCCTTTATTGATACGTAATGATACATTTATTGTCAATGATCTTTATGATATTTCATAGTCAAATATATATGGTATTTTCTTTATTACACCATAACACCATTATGTAAAGATCTTCAGGGTCTTAATATGCATGTAAATATATAACACATATGGAATAATATTCATCCCTCAACAAAAATTGATTCTTTCCAAAAACACAATGATTACAAACTCATTAAGAGTTTAGAACCTTACAATAATTACAAATATATTCTTGGGGAATATATACATCAAAATTACTATATCATTCATGTATACAATTATATATATTCTTCAGAAATATACATGCTAAAATTTTTCTTTATATCCTTCAGGGATATAATTATATATGTGTTTCATCAAAAAAACAAATGAATTAAAATTATTCGTTATATCCTTCAGGAATATAATTATATAAATGTTCTTCAGGAACATATAATTTAAAATTATCATGAACAAATTACATAATAGAATAGAAGATTCAAATGATAGACAAAAAAATGATACCTTTAACAGGATCAATGGTAGAGATGTATCGTGTTATTAACGTGTTATGAAACTAACTGAATAACAAGAGAAAGAGAGAATAACAATATGAGATTTCTTATTGCTTGATTTGAAATGATACAAAGGGGTTCTATATATAATAGAGATTTCAAGGCATAGGAGTAAAGACTATAATAAATAGGAGTAATTATAATATTGATTACCATAAAAAATATTCCTAATATATTAAATAAGAAGGCTAATTGATTGATCATAAAATAATTTAACATTTTGGGTGTTTTTCTATAAATTAAACATTCTTTTTGTGCTTGATATAATAAAGTTGTGTATTTGAACTCAGACCAACCCAATTTTAATTAGTACATTACTTAGTATTAAAATATGTAAATGCATACTTTTCGTGAGAACACGCTCATAGTTTAATAGCCAACAATTAGGTAACAAATTCAAATTAAATTGGACTAATTCTATAAAGAGTAATCCACACACAGAAAAATAATTAAAATAAGTTAAGATTGTGAATATTAAAATAAGTTAATAACTGGCCTTATCACCAAAAATCAAATTCGGTTGACCTGCACGTGTGATTATCCGGCTTTGACAATGTAAACATTGAGAATTTGATTACAAGAAAACCTCTATTGAATTGAATTGAAATTGATTGAATTGAAGTGAGTTGAATTGAATAAAATTGAACTTATTTTAGTATAAATTTATAACCACACATAACTAAACTGAACTGAAGTTATCTAAAATAAATTAAATTATATTAAATTATAATACCTTAATTTTTATCTATTTGCCATTTAGGCAGATGAATATTTACAACCATTATTAGACATTTATTTTCAATTTCACACGTATACGTTGTACTATATGTTAAATTCAAAATATAAAGAAGCTAGACAGAAATATAAAATATTAACCAAACATACATAATTTAAGGATATAATGAATTCATATATTAATTTAAGCTTACATTAGCTTAATTAATTAAATTAAACAAGGGGTTTTACAATCCTAGTCATAGCTTGGAAACAACCCTCTTATTCTTACAACTATAATAGAAAACAACTGGTCTGTTTTAGGCATATATAACCTCAAATCAAATCTCAATTGCAAAAAAGGGAAAATTTATTATTGAGGACCTATTTGCAAACACAAACTGTAGGGTTAGTTTTCGATTTCGATCCCCCAATCTTCTTCCATATATTTTACTCTGAAGTTGAAGGGCTTCTCGGAGCCATCACCACTGCCGCTGCTCCACCCACTTGAGCTGTCAGCTAAAATACATGTATAATAATATAGCAATTAATAGGTAAGATTCAACAATAAAATCATACCGAATTGATATAATAATTGGAATTAGTACCTCAAATATTCTACAATTTTATTAATATTTTAGTAAACTGCATTGGACTATTTGTGGTTTATAATTAACCTAAACAATTTTTTTATGTTGTTTTTGTTAAAAAAATCTGTTTCTTATTATTTCTGGTATCCTGCATATTAATGTAAGTTTGAAGTACTCATTTTTTTAGTGCTTTATGTTAATATTCAATAAATATATGAGATTGAAATAATCAGAAATTGATATAAATAAGAACTGTTTTAAGCCAATTAGAAATAGTATTTACTATCTAAAAACAATTTTTGAAATTTCTTTTTTTTTCTTTTGTGTTTGTAAACACCTCAATACCACTTTTATAATTGTCCTCATCTAAAAGTATTAATTTATTTATTCTCCGTTTTGAAGCTTTCAGAAACTTTAGAGAGTGTTAATCTAGTTAAGTTAGTCTTTCTTTTACACTTTCGCGAGTCCGTAAAGAAAAATATACCTGAAAATATGCATTGAGCTTGGTATAAACCATTTCGTACTCGCCCTTGAGAAGGCCGAATTCTTGCCGTGCACTGTTTAATTTAAATAGAATTATGTATAATTAATTAATAAATTAGAGTACATATAATTAATTAAAATATAAGAAGAATAATAAGTCAAAAATTAATACCCTTGGAGATTACGAGCCCTAATACAAATCCTCATAGAAACCACTTTGTTCTTGAGCTTGATAGTGCCAAGGCTGCCAGTGACTTGCTTCAGTTGATGAGGTATTTTCTCCACTCCAACATAATTTGGAGGATTTATCTCCCTACGTATAGATCACATTTATTTAGGACTTAAAAAAATCTCGAGTTTAAACGACTAAAAATCAATTCTCAATCTAGCATCCTTTGATTCCGTCAAGAATTCATTTAACTACAAATCAATTTATTTCACAAGTTGCATCGGATCCAGATCAAACCTATAATAAGACTTCCTTTTGCAATAATAAATTTAGCCCCACTAATATTTTTGTGAACTAGAACCGAATTTAGGCTTGAAAATCGAATTTTAAATCCGTAAAACCTTAAAAATTATATATGTAAACTTTTGAGTCCTTTTGGCATTCGGGTTTTAAAACTATATATGCCGGTCGAGCTCGGGTTTTTATGATGACTTGTGTGCTTACATTTTTTGTTCCAACGCAGCAAACATGCTTGTGGCATCATCCCAAAACATAGTAAATATATCCTCCATAAATTGTTCCTCACGGCCTTCAAGTTGTTCCAGTTGAACAAAATACGTGTCCAACATTCCCTGCAGTAAAAATTGCTTAGAAAATGCAATCTTACGATCTAATGAAAAAAAAGGTTAAACCCGTGTATAAAGGCACATTTTTTATTTTTTTTTTCAATTAAAACACGTGAAAGTTTGACATAGCTTTATGTGACCTCAAAATTGTTTCTTTTCCTTAAAAAATGCTTTGAAAAGCAAGCGGAAAGCATGAGACAACAATGCCAAACTCATCCTAGTTAGCTAAATGCCTTAGAGTTAATTAAACGTTGATTACATAATTATTAATCATTTTTAGAAACATTAATCATTGGTACATTACTAAAAGAAAAAAATGTAGCCATAAAAGCTAGAAAGATAAACCTCATCAAAGAAAGATTGCCTCATATTAGCAATTTGTTGAAGCACGGAAGCGTTGTTGATGTTGTTCATTTTCGTAAAAACAAAGCTTAAGCAAAAAGAAATAATAAAATGAGTATAATTGAGAGCAAGGTTACTCTCAATTAGAAGGAAAGATTTGGGATGAAACAATAGGTTACTAAATAGGTGTTTATATACATAAATTTGTTGTTCTTTTTTAGTATGTAACTTAACTTTTTTATAAAGCGAGATTACAATTTATTATTGAAGTTATCAGCTATGATCGGTCGTATGTGATAAACTATCAACCAGCATCATGTATATAATCTACATTCGACACGTAGTTTAATCAATCGTTAGTAATATGATTGTACATATATTCTATTATAATCAACAATCATTGTTTGTCCGTTAACACGTATTATAATCGCTAACCGTCAATTTGGCAACATGGATTTATGCAAAATTTACAATACATGTATCATAAATTTAGCCACTTAAGTCAATGGTTCCGTAAGATTTAACTCTTTTGAAAATGGGAGATCACAATACAATATCTTTGAGATTATCATTGTCAAAAATAGGTTTTGGTTTATATTGTACACATAACTAAAATAGACATATTTTTTAATTGAGATTTATATACTAGAAAAAAAACAAATTGTTTTAAAATGAACGGTTATTTCATGACTGATTCCACGCTGTCTGTTAAATTACCATTCATTTGGCAATTTTATTTATATAAATTTCAATATTAGAAAATTAAATAGCCTTATTGTAAATATCATAGGTCATTATATACTAAATTTGTCTTGTAAGAAAGATTTCAATTTATTTCTATATGATCTATGTAATTCGCACTATTTACTTCACTTCTATCGTTTAGTTTAACTGTTATTGTTTGTTGTAGCAATTGCTGATAAAATTTTCTATTATTGATATTTTATCTTCAAGAGAATTTAAAAGAGTTTAATAAATTTAAATAACACTTAAATATATATTTTATACCAATAAGATAAAAGATAAATGTTGAAAAAGTTCTAGCAATTAATTTTTTTTTGCATGCATAAACACAATTTAGCATCAAACACAATACTACTAATAAGATAGTCGATTGATTGGGCCTATCCTGGACATTTGGGCCCTTATGAGACAAGTTGGGCCAATACAGGCCCAAGTTGTGAGATTAAGCCCAAATTGAAATATTATTCCCATTAGCTACAATATGGTTGTAATAAGTGGCTAAGAAAAGTATCTCTTTATTTAAGATTATTTATGATATTTATATTAGTTGTTTGTAATATAAAACAAATTGTTTTATAACTTTATATTAACATCTTAATTAGTGTGATCTTCAATTTATTAGTGGACATTCCACAATTTATTCAACCAAATCAAAACCATTTGAAGCCATTACATTCTGTTTAACTCTAGCTTACAGAGGCATATGTTAATAAAATTTTGAATGAGATCTCATGAACTCTTTTGATTGTGACTTGTCAGTGATATTATTTGTTTATTCTATTGTTTTAAAAAGCGTTAGTCGGATAGCCGATGACTTTCGGGGTTTAGGTAGATTTATATATTTTATTTTTAAATACTCCCTCTAACTTTTTAAAATAGACATTTTACCTTAAAATTGGATTACCAAAATACTTATCATTTGCTCTTTCATAGATATTTTTTTCATTATTCTTTCAACTATGTCCTTAGTATTAATTACACTTAGATTGAAAAATTAAGGTATTAATTTGAGATACAATGGTAAACTAGTATTTTCATATCCTTAATAAATGAGTTTATGAAGAAGCGTGAAACTTGTAGAAAGACAAGTAAAAAAATATGGAGAGAGTACTAAACAACATAATTAAGTTAATTAATTTTTAAAAAAAAGTTAAGTGTTTTAAAAAATCACCGCTTAGACGGCCGCCTAGACCGATTTTTGGAACACTGGCCTGCCTAAATATGAAAAACGCCTAAAATTGCCTGCCCATAAAAAAATCCCACCTAAACGGCCGCTTAACCCAATTTTTAAAACAATACTTTATTCTTAATATAAAATTGGAAATCATTGACGATGAATGATAAATTTTTCTCCGACGGAGAATGAGAAATTTTTTACCAACACCTTAATGAAGACAAGCCTAATTTTAATTGGCTTAACTACGAGGCATGAAATTGATAAAAAAAAAAAAGGCTAGGACGCATGAAATGTATATAAATGTTTTTTTTAGTGTTTTCATTTATATTTTTTGTGGTGTTTGATATAATAAAGTTGTGTATTTGAATTCTGACCAACCCAATTTAATTAGTTATTACTACTTAGTATTAAATTATGTAAATCATACTTTTTGTGAGAACACGGTCTTAGTTTAATAGCCAACAATTAGGTAACAATTCCAAATTAAATTGATCTATGAAGAGTAATCAAGACACAGAAAAATAACTATAACTACCCTTTAATTAAGATTGTAAATATTAAAATAAATTACCTTATAAATCTAACTAATCAAATTTGGTTGACCCGCATGTGAGATTATCCGGCTTTGACAATGTAAACATTGAGAATTTGATTATAGTCAGACTTTTAAGGTATATAAATAAATAAAATAATATAAACCGAGTACGGACTGTTGTCCATTTTGTGAATAGATAAGGATTATATATAGTACCACGAGACAGATTGTAATAAAATTGACCATTTCATCATTTATTATAATCTTGAACAATTTATCTGCTATGCATTGGACATTAACGAGTTAGGTAGTTCACAATATCGGCTTAATCAAAATCGGCTCAATCAAAAGACGACTAAAGTTTAGCTTGATAGAGTTTAAGGCCGGCTCGATAAAATATTAAGTTGAGGTTACCTACATAAAGTTTGACTTAAAAGCTCACTAACATATTTATTATTTATTTTTTTAGATATTTTTTTTATTATTCTTCCAACTATATCCTTAGCATTAATTACCTTCGAAAGAAAAATTAAGGCATTAATTGGAAATACAAGGATAAATTAATATTTTCATATCATTAATAAATATGTTTATTAAAAAGTGTGAAACTTGTAGGAAGATAAGTAAAAAAATATAGAGGGAGTAATTTATTTATTTAGATGTTGTTAAGACTTTTATACGTTAACAAAAGTTATTATCATAATTCCATTTCACTTATATATATATATATATATATATATATATATATTAAAAATTTGTATAACTGGACTCATATTAAATAAAAAGAAAAATTTTCATCACATCTCAAATATAGTTAGTGTTGACATTTTAGTGTAATTGGATGAATTAGTTGACTAATACAATAGTGATATTTCATCGAACAATTGGGGAGAGTGAGGAGTGCACGCTTGTTCGAGCTCTATCACGATACTTAGCTTATGTGTGTTCGGGGGCTACCTTTCGCAATGCTTCAATTTTGAATAGTCGCGACTGTTGGAATAGACACGGCTTTTCGCAATGCTTCTGTTTTGAACCGTTGTGACTGCTCAAACGGACACGAGTTTTCGCATCCCTTCTGTTTCAAACAGTTGCAACTGCTCGAATGAACACGAATTTTCGCAACACTTTTTCTTTGACCGTTGCGACTGCTCGTTTCAGGCTTATAAAAATCTGGTATTGGCAATGTTTTCTACAGGCTGATGCACATTTTACACCAAAAATTCATCCTAATTTCTTGATTTTTACTCTAATCTTATCCGACTAAAAAATTTGGGAGAACCACCAAATTAATTTCAATCCGATAGTGATAACACAATTTCAGAGATTATGGAAATTATTTTCAATAATTCCCCAAAAGTTCGAACCTAACTTAAGCCTTCAGGCGTTCAAACTCCAGTCATGATGGATGCTAGAGTTTAAGTGAAATTAATTAAATCAAAATGGCTCACGTAAGCCCATAAGACCGTGAACACAAATGTGCATTTCACGGGATCGAGTCAAACCATAAAATACAAATATCGACAAGCTTAAAGCCGAGTTGAGATCATTCTTTAACAATTATTTATTTTATATTATTGAAAATTCCTAAAGTTAGGGGGTGATTTCTCCACTGGGTTTATTAATATTCCAGTCAAAAAAAGAATCTAGTAAATCACTTTCGTAACAATTTCCTAATCACAACGCACGTGCCGAGTATCCATGAGCTAATTCAAAAAACCAAGTTGAAAAGTAGGGTTCATATTCTCTCTATAAAAGCTAACCCATATGCAGATTTAAAATTACTTTCTCATCATTCTTCATCTTAATTTCCTTCTTTATCTCTTTCATTAAAAGCTTCAGAGACCGTTAAAAATGGCGGCAAGGTCAAATTACAGCAGCTGTTTGATCGATTCGAGTTTCGATCTCGATGAAGCTCTTACTATGCCTTCGAATTTCGGCCACCAAATATCGGAATCGAAATCTTTAGTTGAAGAAATGCCGACTGTTAGTTGTTCAACAGATGATGTTTGCTCGGTTTGTATGGATGGATTTGGATCCGACCCGAGTGGGAAAATGATCCGGTGCGGCCATGTCTTTCATGCTTCTTGTATTTCTTCCTGGTTATCCAATTGCGACTCCTGCCCTCTCTGCCGGTTTCACATCTCCGCCGCTACAAATTAGTGATCGGATACTTTTTTTATTTATAATTCTTTCTCGTTTATTATGTATTTTTTTATTTATTGCTTTTATATTTATTGTATATCTTCTTCGTTTCAAGAACTTAATAAAAAAAAATAAGGCTCAATTTGATTATTGAAACAACACAGTATATCTCTTACTTAGTTTCTATATAAAGTTCTGTTTCGATTTAGAGTAATTTTTGCCTTTAGGTGACTGCGATTAATTATCTTTATCGTGAAGTTTTCATATGTTCACGATTTGCAACTTTATCATGAGTCTTAAAGTTGTATTGTTAGAGGTTGTAGATTTGAGTTCACATATAAACGGGTGAAATAAAATTTTTCTTTATTATTATTATAAGTCAAATAAAATAATTTTTGAAAAAAAACTCCTATAATACTACGTATTGTTATTATTAAAGCCTAAATGATAGCAATATCTATAAGCTGTAATTTAACCTTTTCGGTATTATTTGAGTAAATTAACAATCTATTGTTCAATAAATGTAGTAGATAATGCATGCACGTGTTGTGAAGGTTTCAAGAATTATAAATTTGATAATGTATTCATGTGATAGCTGTTGATCAGCTACCTAACTAATTAAGTAATACTTCCTCCAATTTTTTTTAAATAGACATTTTAGTCTAAAATTAAATTATTGAAATATTTATTATTTATATTTTTTAAATTTTTTTTTATTATTCTTTTAATTATATCCCTAGTATTAATTGTACTTAGATTGAATAATTAAAATATTAATTTAATATAAATGATAAACTAATATTTTTATGTCATTAATAAATGAGTTTATCAATAAGGGTGAAATTAGTAGAAAAATAAGTGAAAAAATATGGAGGGAATAATAAAGAGACAAAAGAATTCAAGGGTTGTATCACTTACCTATGGAGTTGTTTTCTTTTTTTCAAATAAAAGAATTCAAACATTGAAGGGTTATCTTTTGTTAAATGTACTTGATCAGGGCCGGCCCTGAGTATAGGTTAAGGTGCGACGGCCTAAGGTATACGATTAAAAAGGGACCCATTTTATTTATTATATATATATATAAGCTTTAAAATTTTTTTAAATTAATTTATTTAATGTGAATGAGTTAAATTATTGACTAAAATATAAAACATAAAAAAAATTTATTTAAAGGGGCCTAATTTTTCATTTCGAGTAGGGACTTTGAAACTTCAATATTGGCCCTATACTTAGTTAACCTTTGTCCACATGATCAAAGAGTAAACATTACGCGTAGAGTGCATTATATAGATCAAATTCATTCAGTAAAAATGATTTAGTATATATAGAGAACAAAATATATTTTAACTAATACATATGTAAAGAGCACATAAATCAACAAAATCTAACATATTTTCAAACTAACAAAATCTCACAATATTACCGGAGACATGAAAAACTTGTCACAACTCACAAGAACAAATACGAACCATGCAACCTATATTGTTAAGCTTAATCTCGTGTTATCCACAACTATATATAATAATTTCAACATATGCCATAATACTAACCAATTAATCTTGCTTAAAAGAGATAAATCTAAATACTAACTTAATATAAATATTAGATGTAAATTATTCCACTCAAAAACAAAAATCAAACACCAAATGCAGAAAAATGATGATAAAGAGGAAAAAGAGTGGAAAAGAGGCTGCTTAATTTTCATTAGATCTGGGCATGACCGGGTTTGGGCCGGACCGAACAAGGCTTTATCGGGCTTAATTAAAAAATTAATAGCCCAAATCCGTCCTAACATATAAAAAATTAATATCGAGCTCTGGCCGAACTTTTATTAAAAATTTAAGATCCACAGGCCTTTCAATTAATATAAAAAAATATTTATATTTGTTGATTAATTACTGACAACTTAGAAGTTTAAAAGCAAAAATTGGAGAATTTTGATAATTAAATTACTCATTAATTTAATTGATTGAAATTGTTGTTTAAATTAACGTGGAACATTGAAAATTTTACATTGATATCACAATTTGCATTGGTAATTTAATACTTAATTACTAATCAACATTAAAAACTTGCATTGGTAAGTGATTAAATGTAATTAGTATCTTAAAAATCACCAATTATTTTTATAAAAATAAATATAAATATGTAATATTAATTGATGTCGGGCCGGGTGGGTCGGGCTTGGACTTTCTACTAAAACCAAACACAACTCACATGATACTCGGGCTTTTATGGGTTCGGGCCGGACTGGGGTTATGTACTAAATTATTTATTCAAGCCCAGCCTATGAAGAACAGGCTCGGATGAGTTCCATGAGCCTGCGGGTTGATGCCCAAGTCTAATTTTCATTTATTTAACTTTTAACAATTTAGCGTTTCTTTGAAATGTGGAAAAAGGGTGTGTCATAATCAATTGGAGGTATACGAATAATATTTTACTGCATTTTATCTTAAAATTAACATCATGGTTAGTTGTATTATTTTTTGTTCTGTTGTGTATCATTCCAAATTAGGGTGCTAATGGCCATAAGCATCTTAACATATTAGCCGTCTTAATTTGTTATAATTGCAAATTAAAGGCAATGACCCAAATAATTAATGAAGTATTTCCTTATTGACTAATATTCAACTTGCAAAAATATACATTATTTACGACTTCCATTTGGGAAGTCAACTTTAAATCGTATTTTAATTGCTGCATCATTCACGTGTTCTAACAAATTTTTAAATAGAAGGTGGGGGATTAACTAATGATTACTTCCCAAGATTGACTAGCTTTGTACTAAATAAAACAGTATTACTTTTCTTAATATTATCGTTATTACTCCCTCCATCTATAAAATATTATCCATTTAACCGAATCATTAAAATTAATGGAAAATTTATTATACAATTAAAATGACTAATTTATCCTTTACTAAATTCTCTTTCTTCTTAATTACTCACTTATAATTTTAACAATACATAATCTCTCATAGTTAATACAAGGGCAAATTAGAGAAAAAATTGTACAAAATGCATTGATAATCTAAATTGACAATTAAAAAGAGAACTAATAAAATGACTAAAGAGACTATAATTTTTAGATGGAGGGAGTAATAAATACTCCCTCCATCTAGAAATTATTGTCTCTTTTATTAATTTAGATTACCAATGCATTTTGTACAATTTTTTTCTCTAATTTGCCCTTGTATTAAATATGAGAGAGATTATGTATTGTTAAAATTATAAGTGAGTAATTAAGAAGAAAGAGAATTTAGTAAAGGATAAATTAGTCATTTTAGTTATGTAATAAATTTTTCATTGGTTTTGATGATTCGGTTAAATGGACAATATTTTATAGATGGAGGGAGTAGTTTAGAATAATTGTTGTGGTTAATATATATATATATATATATATATATATATATATATATATATATATATATATATATATATATATATATATATATATATATATATATATATATATATATATATATATATATATATATATATTGTGTTTTTTAGTCTATTAAATACAAAAAAAAATTCACTCCACATGATGTGACTCAAACCATAGAACTTTAGATATTAAAAATTCAGTCTTAATTATTAAGCTATTAACATTTGCATTTTTTCTGTTTTTAAATTTGAAAGAAGTTCTAAAGGATGTAACTATCTTTGTAAAAAAGAATAATTACATCTTTTGTTTTAACTCATGATTATCTGACTCCTCAATATACCATTTTTATGTTGAACATTGAACATTCCCAAGGATAAAGAGGTTTTCATTTAGGCATCATAATCATTTTCCTTATAAAATTTGTATGGATTTGGTGTAGACCTGAATATGAATTTGGATTATAATTTTGTAGATGCAATAGATTTTAGGTGGATATGAATTTACCTTGTAAAATCCAATTCAAATTTTAATTCAGTAGAACAGATCAGGATCCATAATATTGTCATCCGTATTCTTATTACTTCTCTCATGTGTCGTTTGATTCACAAAATATGAATAAAATATAAATTAAGGAAAGGATTTGAATTATGATAAACTATTAACTTGAATGCATCACAATAATATATGATAGTTATCTAAAAAAAGAATTTATATTTCACCTCTCGTAATAATATACTATTTGACGTCTTTCAAACAAGTAAAGTGTTGGAATATGAATATGCAAGGAAGAGATATTAATTCCTTCTCGATTCCATGAACCATACATATCATAATTATCTGTTCTTTTGAATTTCAATCACCCAAAACTAAAATGAACTAAACTGAATATAGTATAATTATAATAACTAGAGTGAATTAAATGAAATCGAAAAATGAGTCAGAAAAAGTATGTAATAACAAAGGTCATGTTCTTTTCAACTTATAATCTATTCAGTTCAGTTCAACACTATTCAGTACTTATCAGTACTGCATACACATAAATTTATACTAAAATAAATATTTATTAATTCAATTTAATTTAATACTGCTACTTATAAGTTGAGAATAACAAGTAAGTAATGGTTGTTGGCTTAGGAAATGAGTAATAACCTAACTATTAAGTGATTAAGATATATGGTTTTCATAAGAGAGAAAAGGTGAAAAGTTAGTCTTGTTGGGTATGCGGACCAAACAAAACACTGTATATGACCACTTATATTTACACTTTCCTTGCAATTTCATAATCACATGCACAATATTAACAACTTGATATTAAAAAAAGAAAATAATCCAATATTGCATTATAATTTCATCTATAAAACCAAATTCAATACCCAAATCAATTCTCATCTTTCTCTGGCTCCCTTGAAATTCTTACTCACTAGAAATTAAAAACAAATTCAAAAATTTCTACATATCTTTATTTCTGAGTTAGAAATTAATATAAAATGGCCAGAGACGAATCTGACAATTATTTTTCGAGCTGCGTCATTGATCTGAGTTTCGATATGGATGAATCTCTAACTTTTCCGATAAATTTCGGTCGTCAGATCTCGGAATCAAAATCCTTAGTCGAACAGATGCCCAATGTTTCTTGTTTGGATGATGTTTGCTCCATTTGTATGGATGAATTTGAATCTGATTCTAGTGGGAAAAGGATCCCCTGCGGCCATATCTATCATCCTTCTTGTATTTCCTCCTGGTTGTCCACTTGTGATTCTTGCCCTCTTTGCCGTTTCAATATCTCCGCCGCCGGCCGTTCAAGAGATTCTTGATTTTTTTTCTTGGTAGAATTTTTATATACATTGTTTAATTCATTCATTCAACATTTATGTATATCTATTAAATTTCATGTAACAAGAATTTATACAGAATTATTACATTATGATTTGTTCTACACGGATCGAGTTGCAAATTGATTAGCTCTGCTCCTGTTGATGTTTGTTTCTTTCTAAGTTTTTAGGATTTGGATTCTGAAATGGTAAAGATAAGTTGTATATTTCAGTCAATCTGAATCATCCACTAAGTTTTAATGGTTGAAATTGAGTTTTAGTAGTTTGTGGGGCCTGCGGTGCAGTTAAATCTCAACCATTAAAACTTAGTGGATAATTCAGATTAAGTGAAATCCACAACTTTAGCATAAATCCAAGTTTTTATGATATAATAGCAAACAAAAGATAAATTATTTACTAAATGAAGGTTGGTCCAAGTGGTAACGGCTTGATATCACTTAAGCAAGGTCTCGAGTTCGAGTCTTAGTGAATGCAAAAAATCTTTGTTAGGAGACTCATCCACCACAATTAGGTGTGCGACCCGAGTTGGATCTGAATGTAGTAAGAGCAAAGTTCCGGTGAATAAGATGGGTATTAAAAAAATTATTTAAATTTACAACTTTAAAATTCTCGATCCCACGCGTTGGTATTTAAACTGAAATATTCATTTTGATTAAAATCCAATATAGCGCATTTTACATAAAAACAAATTGTTATTTTTTGAGAATAATTTCACCAAAAAATTTTACCCATACATTAATACGAGGTTTATGGTTTATAATTACAACTTTATGTTCCATAATAACCTTTTACTTTTTTATAATACTTTTATGTCTTGTTTTTTATTGAAATGATAAAAATCTAGTATAAATCCCACAGATATATATTCAAAATTTAGTAGAAATTCTTGCAAGAGTGGAATCAGTACAAAATCTAATATATTGTTACAAATCTCATAGATTGTTAAAAATAAAGTTTAAATTTGTTGAAATCTAGTAGAAATATCATTAATATATACTATTAAATATTAAGTAGAAATTTCATTGAAATCTAGTAGAAATCTCATAGATTTCTATTAAATGATTACGCCACAAATATCTAATTAATTTCTAGCCGATAAATGAGAAAAGTCAAAAAATATCAAAATGGAGCTAGTTTTATAAAATTACTAACCAAAAAATCTCTAATAAAATAATTAATGATTATGAATGTAAAACAAAATGAAATTTAAAAAATTGAGAGGGAAATGTTAGTAAACTTTTTAAAAAAAGCCCAAAATGAATGATAGCATATCGATATAAAGAATTATGATATTATCGGACTGACAAGATGATTAACTTTTAATACACAATCTTTCTATTTATCTAGTATAAGTATAATTATATTTAGAGTTAACACTTTAAATATCTTCATAAGATACAATATTCAGTAACTATATATAATTTTTGAGTCTAGTGGTGGTGTAATATGAATCAAACTATGATACTAATATACACTAGTAAGATAAACCCATGAATATTTTTTAGTCAATATCGCTAAGAGGTGTGTGTTAAAGTTGAGACTATATATGAAACAAAAATTATACGGCTACCGTAAATTTATCCAAAATTATTTAATAACTTATTTATTTACTTTAATTAAATTTAAAAAAGTATTTAAAGTCTTATTAATTATATTTATATTTAATAATAGTAAAGGAAATAAAATATCATTTTCTTTCTTTCTAATTCGATTTATATATTTACCTTAAGTGCATTTTTTTGTCTATATTTTTTTCTCAATTTGATTATATTTAATTATTTTTTTCAAATTTAATCTTACCTACTCAATTTTTTTCAAAATTTTATTATTTTATTTTATAATATTTTCTTAAATTTAAAACAGAAATTCTAGACCTTAATAAAATTAATTATTTTAAATTCAAATTCTAAATCTTTAAAAAAATGTATTATATTTTTCAGATCTTTTTGAAATTTTATTATTTTTAGGATTTGATTTTCAAAATTCACCACAATATGCAACATAAACTTCAACCCATAAACTATAAATAATATGCAGAGTAATTTAGACTAAGGCTATTAAATTCACAAAAACAAATATCATAGAAAATTACAACATTACGTTACATCCTTAGCTCTGCATATATTTTACTCGTTTGACTATTTCTAATAAAAATCAACTACAAAAATTGTAACTTCAAAATTTTATGTCATTTAAAAAACATCACATATACATCTATATATAAACCAAACATGTAAAAATTACTTAAAATAATTTAATTTGCTATATATTTAAGGTTTGTGATTTAAAATTATGCTCAAATACTAATTTTAAAATATAAAAAACTTTTTATTTCACTATTCAATTATTTACACATTATGCAATCTCATGGAAGACAAAAATGCGATTTAGACACGTCTCTTCCATGAAAAGGGAATCATTTGGGCGCATCACTCATAGAAATATGAAAAATACATTTTTTAATGTTATTTTTAGGTTTTGAAGTTTCAAAATAGTTCAATAAAAATAATTATATCAAAATCATGCTTATAAACTAGGGTAAACTTAAAAAAAGTACCTTGTGGTTTCACTCATTTGCAAATTGAGGTCTGAGCAATTTTTTTGCAAAACGGGGTATGTGGTTTCAAAAAATTTGTAAAAGGGGGCCTATGGATTCAGAATAGTGGTGTTACAGCGAATATTTTTAAAAATTCAACATTCTAATAATTAAACCTTATTATTTAAAAATTATACGTCATAATTTGAGTAATTTTTGGAGATTTTATTATTTTTTATGATTTGTTAAAGGTTGTTATCATAATTTAATTAAAAGAATATTTGCACTATTCAAAAAATTTAAAAAAACTTCACCGATATGTATTATATTTTCAATGACCATCCTGCAAAAATTTAAATAAAAATGAACAAAATTACACATTTTCGTGATATAATTTAGTATTTGTAATTTTTTTAAATCACAGACCTTGTTTTACGAAAAAAAATCCTCAGACCCCGTTTTGCAAATGCGTGAAACTACAAAGTACTTTTTTAAAGTTTACACTATAAAGTAAAAAAGCAATATATGTAATATATTAGGGTAAAAGGTTAAAGGTTGTGAGTTTATGTTGCATATTAGGGTGCATTTTATAGAAAAAATAAAAAAAAACATATATTAAATTATTAAACATTTAGGATTTGAATTTAAATATAATTAAATTTATAAAGGTTTAGTGTTATATTTGAAATTAAGATAAATATTGTAATACATAAAATAGTATAATTTTGAAAAATTAATATTAATTAAGCGGAACGATTAAATTTGAAAAAAATAATTGAATCAAATTAAATTAAAAAGAAATTATAGAGGTAAATATATAAAATTTGAATTAGGAAGGAGGAGAAATATATTTTATTTTTTTTCCGTTTATTAACTATAAATATAATTAATACTTTTAAATACTTTTTAAATATAATTAGAGTTAATATTATGGTATTAGATTCATTTTAGGTAAGATGTAATATAGAATTAGAAAGCAGAAAAATAGATTACATATTAAATATTTTAAAAATAAATTTATGATATATAACGATGCTTATCATATACCAAATAATCATCCATGTATGAAAATTAGATATCTAAACGAGTAAAAAAATTAATCATAGGATGTATTTTGGGTAACAGTAACGGGAGCAGTGAAAATGAGTGTGGGGAAGGAATTTTAAAAAGTGGAAATCTAGTCATATTTTATAGAAAGTTATCAACTTATCCCCATAATTATTACTTATGTCTTGAAAGTGAAAATGATTGGGATAGACAGCGTTGTTGACTTGCAGTAACAAATATAGAAAGTGCAATGCACCAATCCACTTGCCTATAAAACAATAAACTGTTTTTTTAGCTAAGTCGCTTTTTTTTCTTTTGTTTAAGGTCTAATAAGAATAATTAGGAACATTTGGCTTTTAAAAAATATTAATTGAGAACATTATTTGTAAACTATTATAGAAAACAAATCATGACGCCTCACACCTTTCATTTCTTTTTGTTTTATTGCAAGTTCTGGAGCCACTCACACAAAAATTTTCAATTTATACCTTATCTATACTCGATATAAAAATCTCTAATAAGTTACCATGAAATTTTGCTCGAAAAAAATCTGCATAATTTAGATTCCACAATCTAAATTTCTCGAAACTATGCCGAAATCCAATCAAATTCTCAATAATTTCCCCAACAGTAATTACGGTTCTCAACTGGCTCTCACGTCATTCTGAACAAATAAAAAGGTAACCAAAGATAGGTAATATGGCTTATAAACCACACCTTTAAAATTCATTCACTCATGTTCAATATTATTTGATTATTTCAATAAAATGTACTAATCAAAATTCCAGTTTGCAGGCACAAGCAGAAATCTGCCAACAAAAATAAAGATATTTATTTATGTTTATCATCTTCCATAACGTAACCATCAAATGATATTTTTGTTCTCAAAATACAGGAGCGATTAGTAACTTGCCCGAACTAAAAGTCTATTTTATAGGTATAAGAATCCTCCATCGGAAATTAATATTTTGAGCCGATATCTCTAACTATTAGTAAATAAAGTCATAACAACTTTTTAGCAAAAAAAATTTATCTCTCCATTCCATTAATGGTTAATTAGTTTTGTAGCAGCCAACTCCATAGAGTTAGCGTCCATGTGTGCACCTACCACAAATTTGAAACAGCAATTAAGTAAATTATAAATACATTTTATGGGATTTGGTTTATGTAAAGATAAAGAAGGTAAAGTTATATATTTTAGTTAATTTCAGTCATTTATTCAGTTTTAATGGTTGAGATTTAGTTTTAGTGGTTTGTGTGATCCACAGTGCAGTCAAATTTCAACCATTCGAACACAATGAATAACAGAAATAAATCAAAACGTACAACTTTAAAGAATTTTAACTTTAAAGAATTTAAATCCCTACGAGATAATTATGTTCTTATAAGGCGTCTAGAACTAGAAGTGCATGCATGTGGCCATGAGAATTTTTATGCTCTATATATTGAATATTCCTTAACCTGGAAGGTGTTAAAAGAAACGTGAGTAATTCAAATATTTAGAGTTTTAACTAAATATATTTTTATAAATTTCATGATATTGACATTTATAGTATAAACGTTACAGAACCATAGCCGTGACCTAATTTAAATAATTAATTTACGGTAGCCTCGCATATTTAATTAATATTTGAAAATCTTTCTGTTATTTTCATTACAAGTTATACTTTTGTGGCCAAATTGAATAGTTGAGATTTGTACATGGATATATGCTAGCTAAAATGTGATGTGTGTATTTTAATTAAAATAATCATATTCAAAATTATTTTAATTTATAGCCACTCGATCAACTTAATCGTATTTTTTTGAAAAATCCCTGATGGAACAGTGTGTCCGACTAAAAGAAAAAAAGATTGGGGCGGGTGAAAATTTCGGGGCGGACAATCCAACCAGATTAGCCCATTCACTTGCTTACAAAACACCCATCCCTTTTCATTAATAATTAAATATAAAAATTGGTTCTCAAAATAAGAACAAAAAACTTTTAGTTACAAAGCGAGTAAGAAGGTCAGATCAATGAATAAATTCGAAATCGAAAGACAAACGCTACCAGGGCCATCTCGGAGAAATATGAGGTCCTGAGTGAAAAACATTATGGGCCTTTTTTTCACTACTATAGAATATAGATCAATATTGCAATAAAATTATTATTATAAAATCTATTGGCATATTGTGTAACATCTATATATATCAATGAAAACTGAATTGCGGTCAAAATATTTTGTTGACGAAAAAAATTTAAAAGATTTAGGAGCATCTAAATATTTAAAGCTATGAGATACTCTAATATTTAACTATGATATTATACTTTAGAAAAAAAAACTATCGTATTACACTAAAGGTTAATATTATCTTTAAGCTACCAATTGTTATACAAGACTAAATTTTACTTTGTTAAATTTAACATTCTTGAATACTTAGTTAAATAATTTTTAACTAATTCCATATCTCCTAATATACGTTAGAGAATTATAAACAATCAGTTTTCGTATATCATTAATCTCTTAAATTTTAATTTTTTGGAATTTTAATTTGATAATGGTTATTAACACAAAAAAAATCATGACTAAATAAAGATAATTATAATTGTTAGTGTAGGTTAGAAAAAAGTAATTAGTAAAAAAATGTTAGAAAAAAGTAAACAAAAAATATGAAAGTATAATTTGAAAAAAAATAAAAAAAAGAAGAGGAAAAAAAAAGAGCACCTAACAAGAATCAAACTCTGGACAGAGGCCCGTGACTAAACTTCACCAAGTTGCTTGTGCAATTAAACTAGAAGCCATTCATGTGCAAGTTTCGATATGAGGGTATATATAGCATTTTATTTATTATTTTTTTACAAACCCGAACATTTTCGAGGCCCCTATAAACTCGGGGGTCCTAAGTGGTCGCCCCACTTGCTTCTGTAATTAGCTGGCCCTGAACGCTACGCGTATAAGAATGAAAAAGGAACCAACACAAGTTTACGCTACCCGCTACGATGTCCTCATTGTCGGCCAAGCCTTCAAAGATATGTTTGTTGCTTCTTTTCCAAATGTTCCAAGAAATGATGAACCATAATGAAGTCCCAAAGTCACAACCAATTCCATTCTTAAAGAAAGAACGCCAAAACATTAGAAAACCATACCCCGTTTGAGGCCTGACCAACGTCAGCCCCAACCATTTAAACATATCTCTCCAACACCTAAGGCTTGCCTGACAAAAGAAGAGGCAGTGATCTAATGATTCAGATTCCAAATAGAACGGGCAGATATCATCAATGATTGAGTTTCATCCTCGTCGAGATAAAAATTCTCGATTCGGTAGTCTACCTTGAAACACCAACCACCCAAATTTTTTTATCTTTGGAAGCAAGAGAGTACCCCAGATTAAGTTAAATTTTTTAACATGTGATGTCCATCGTGATTGTTGGTAGTAATCGCGGCAAAAGGAAGTTGTCGTATATTGGTTGTGTTTCCCTATCTCCCAAGAAACCCGATCGCAATCCGAAGAAAAGATAGGCTGCCCATCAGCCTCTAATTCCTGAAAAAGAGAAGGGCATGACAAAGTAATCCAAGCTTTTAATTCTATACGACGTTGCTGCCCCGTAATCCTCAAGCTTCTTTTCCAGAAGGGGCGAGATTGGGAATGGGTTTGAAATAAGAAATAGCACCCCTCCTCAATTGTAGAGTGTTTCCTATTGCAAATAGCAAATAAATCTGGGAATAGGGATTCAATCGAAGAGTTTGACGACCAATTATCATGCTAGAAAGAACCAATTCGCCCGTTACCTACCCGAACACGCACTTGAGAGAAGAAAAAATTCCAGCATCAATTGTTCTTATAGCAACATTTAATAATACCATGCTATATAGGTGAAATTGCTTTAAGATCTAACAGTATGAAGTCATGCCAAGACTTCATCCCATAACGTCGGACGCAATAAGCATACCATGTCGATTCATCATTTATAACTCGTATTTTCCAAATCCATTTAAAAAGCAAGTCGGTGTTCATGAGCTTAAAATCTCGGATGAAAAGGCCTCCCAAATGATATGGAAGGTTAATGGTGTCCCAACTCACTTCACACATGCCATTCACATTACAATCACCTCGCCATAAAAAATTACGCATCAAATGATTTAAGATTGTAATCACAGTTTTTGGCATTCTAAATAAAGACAATAAATATAATGGAAGAAAAGAAAGTACCGATTTAATAAGAATGGTTCTTCTCGCATAAGAAAGGCAGCTTCCTTTCCAGTTTACTAGATGATTTTTAAACTTTGCCACTAAAGGGTCCCAAGAAGCAATGGTAGGCTGTTGGACACAAAGAGGTGCACCTAAATATTTAATCGGGAATTTTTCAACCTGGCAACCCAATAAATTCACATATAAAGAAAGAGAGGTTTCGGTTACATGAATTCCTATCAATGAACTCTTGTGATAGTTTATACAAAGTCTTGAAATTAATTCAAAACACCTCAAAATGCGAATGAAGCTTGGGATAATTGATTCCTCCGCCGGAAAAAAGCATAAGGTGTCATCTGCGAACTGTAAGAGCAAGATGTCTGGTAGTGTGTCATCAAGTCAAAAACCCGGTAAAATAAATGCTGCAATCCATGAGCTGTTTAAAACCTTCCACATCGAGCATGAAAATAAATGGTGATAATGGGTCACCTTGCTTCACCCCTTTCAAATACGAATCGGTGCACTTGGCGTACCATTTATCAGAACCGAAGTAGTTGAGTTTTTCTTGCAATTCAAAAGCTAGGAAATCCATTTCTTATCGAAACCCATTTTTTAAAGGACCAAGTCAATGTACACCCAAGATATACTGTCAAAAGCTTTATGAAAGTCTAATTTCAGGACCAAGCAAGACTTTCGACAGGAATGAAGATAGTGAATTACCTCAGATGCCAAGAACGAACACTCGTGAATACTTCTACCCTTAACGAATGCAAATTGATTGCTAGACACAAGACAAGGAAGAACAATTTGTAGACGTGCAAATAACATCTTGGCAATAATTTTATAAGTACCATGAATCAGTGAAATAGGTCTAAAATTATTCAAAGTACAAGAACCTGGGACTTTGGGCAACAACACTGTAAAAGATGTTTTTTATCGAGTCGGGTAGCCAAGAACTGGCATGAAAATGATTAAAAACTTCCATAATTTCCGATTTCAAAACATCCCAAGACCGTTTGTAAAATAAAAAAATTGAAACCATAAGGTCCCAGAGCATTATTTTCCCCACACGCGAATATACTATTCCAAACCTCTTCAACTGTGAAAGGAGCAATCAAGGCCGGATTTTGTTCTATTGTAACTGTGTGAAATTGTAACTTCCTAAGCGAGAAAGGGACCACCAGGTTTGCCGTAAATAGTTGTCCATAGTACGATCGAATAACTTCTGTTATTACTTGCATATCCGTGACAATTGCGTCATCTATATCTAGTTGAGAGATTATATTGTTATGGAACCATGCCAATGCGATCCGATGAAAGAAGGAAGTATTATTGTCCCCCAATAGGGTCCAAGAAACTCGAGATTGCTGATGCCGTAATTTCTCCAAGCAACTTCGACGATCTTGTAGCAAGGTGTGATTGCCATTCAGCTCCAAATTCTGAGCCAATGTAAGAGGTCGAGGAACATTACTACATATAGTGCCAGAATACTTGCTTCAAGTTCTAAAATTTTCTTCTCTAAATCTCCAAACTTATCCAAATGCCAAGGCTAGATAGCCTTACTCAGTCGGTTCAATTTGAATGAGGTATCCCTGTTCAAGTGAGATGAGCAAATGGACTGCTAGGTGTTATGAATTAAGGGCAAACAATCAGCCTTGTCCCATAAGAAATTGAGGGATCTGAAATTCCTCGGTCCCATGATCAGAGTACTGTAGGATCTGAAGAAAATAGGGAAATGATCGGATAGAGTGGTGTCAATCGTTGAAATAAACATAGAAGGCCAGTGGTCCAGAATGTCCCCCGAAGCAAGAACCCTATCAATACGAGAGAAGGATATTTTGTTATGCCAAGTGTAGTCCTTACCATGAAGGGGAAGGTCATGTAATTCACACTATAAAACAAAGTCCTGAAACGACACCATAGATGGCGAAATTCTGCCACCCGCTCGTTTCGAGGCGTGCAAGACCTCATTGAAATCACCACAGATCAACTTATCCGTATGACTAAGGTTCAACGTACCTAATGGAAATGTAATGTCGTGGCTTTTATTCCACAAAAATGCCTTTTCCTTCGTGTGAATTAGATGATGTTTAATTCTCGGAGGAATAAAATTTCTATAAGAAAAGTAAGAGAAATGAAATAAAAAAGTCATATTAATATTAAAATTATTATAATATTTAGTCGTTCGATCAACTTAACTGTATGACTGAGGATCAAACCACTGGAAATGTAACGACATAGCTTTTACTCCACGCAAATGTCTTTTTCATTTTATAAATTAGATCATTATATTCACAATCAACTTGCTTCTTAAATCTCGGAGGAATAAATTTTCTACAAGACAAGTAAGAGAAAGTGTAAAATAAAAACTTAAATTAAAGTTAAGCTTATTTTGATATATGGCCATTCGATCAACTTAACCGTATGACTAAGGATCGAATCATTGAAAATTTTAACGGGCTTTTATTCCGCACAAATGTATTTTTCTTCTTCTAAATTAGATAATTTTATTCTTTATCAACTTGTCTCTTAATTCTAAGAGGAATAAATTTTCTACAAGAAAAGTAAGAGAGTGTGAAATAAAAAGTAGAAAATTGATTTTTTTTGTAATATGCCTTCTTTCCACTGAAAGTCTAATTTCAGGACCAAGCAAGACTTCCGACGGGAATGAAGATTGTGAATTACCTCATATGCCAAGAACGAACACTCGTGAATACTTCTACCCTTAACGAATTCAAATTGATTGCTAGACACAAGACAAGGAAGAACTATTTGTAGACATGCAAATAACATCTTGGCAATAATTTTATAAGTACCATGAATCAATGAAATTGGTCTAAAATTATTCAAAGAACAAGAACCTGAGATTTTGGGCAACAACACTGTAAAAGATGTTTTTATCGAGTCGCACAGCCAAGAAGTGGCTTGAATGTGATTAAAAACTTCCATAATTTCCAATTTTAGAACATCCCAAGACAGTTTGTAAAAGAAAAAATTGAAACCATCAGGTCCTGGAGCTTTATTTTCCCCACACGCGAATATACTATTCCAAACCTCTTCAACTGTGAAAGGAGCAATCAAGGCCGAATTTTGTTCTGTTGTAACTGTGTGAAATTGTAACTTCCTAAGTGAGAAAGGGACCATCGGGTTTGCTGTAAATAGTCATTTATAGTACGATCGAATAGCTTCCGTTATTACTTGCATATCCGTGACACTTGCGCCGTCTATAACTAGTTGAGAGATTCTATTGTTACGGAACCTTGCCGATACAATCCAATGAAAGAAGGAAGTATTATTATCCCCCAATAGGGTCCAAGAAACCCAAGATTGATGATGCCGTAATTTCTTCAAGCAACTTCGACGTTCTTGCTTTGATGATTGCCATTTAGCTCCAAATTCCGAGCCAATGTAAGAGGCCGAGGAACATTACTACATATAGTGCCAGAATACTTGCTTTGAGTTTTGAAATTTTCTTCTCTAAATCTTTAAAATTATCCAAATGCCAAGGCCAGATGGCCTTACTCAGTCGGTTCAATTTGAATGAGATATCCTTGTTCAAGTCAGATGAGCAAATGGACTGCCAGGTGTTACAAATGAAGGGCAAACAATCAGCCTTATCCCACCAGAAATTAAGGGATCTAAAATTCCTCGGTCCCATGATTGGAGTACTATAGGATCTGAAGAAAATAGCTAAGTGATCGGATAGAGTTGTGTCAATCATCGAAATAAACATAGAAGGCCAGTGGTCTAGAATGTCCCCAAAGCAAGAACCCTATCAATACGAGAGAAGATATTTTGTTATGCCAAGTGTAGTCCCCACCATGAAGGGGAAGGTCATGTAATTCACATTATAAAACAAAGTCCTGAAATGACATCATAGACAGCAAAATTCTGCCACCCGCTTGTTCCGAGGCGTGCAAGACCTCATTGAAATCACTACAGATCAACTTATCCGTATGACTAAGGTTTAACGTACCCAATGGAAATGTCATGTCGTGGCTTTTATTCCACCAAAATGCCTTTTTCTTCGTGTGAATTAGATGATGTTTAATTCTCGGAGGAATAAAATTTCTTCAAGAAAAGTAAGAGAAGTGAAATAAAGTCATATTAAAATTAAAATTATTATAATATCTAGCCGTTCGATCAACTTAACTGTATGACTGAGGATCAAACCACTGGAAATGTAATGACATAGCTTGTACTCCACGCAAATGTCTTTTTCTTTGTATAAATTAGATCATTATATTCACAATCAACTTGGTTCTTAATTCTTGGAGGAATAAATTTTCTACAAGACAAGTAAGAGAAAGTGTGAAATAAAAACTTATATTAAAGTTAAGCTTATTTTGATATATGGCCATTCGATCAACTTAACCGTATGACTAAGGATTGAATCATTGAAAATTGTAACGGGCTTTTATTCCGCACAAATGTATTTTTCTTCGTATAAATTAGATAATTTTTTTCTTTATCAACTTGTCTCTTAATTCTAAGATGAATAAATTTTCAACAAGAAAAGTAAGAGAAAGTGTGAAATAAAAAGTAGAAAATTAATTTTTTTGGTAATATGCCTTCTTTCCACTGACATGCGCACGGGTACCCAAGTACCGTCTCTCCCTCACACACATTTTTTTGTTTGGTTGCCCATCTAGTACACAGGAGGTTTGCTCTGACTATGTTCAGATCTGACCCGGGTCGCGCAATGGTTCTATTCTACTAAACCATCAATGTTGCGGAGAATAGGACCACTTATATTTTTTTGCGACCTATTTTGGTAGGTTATTGAACTCAATTTCTTGTACCCAAGTGAGGAGATCCAAAGAAGGTTGGAGAATGGATATCAGATAACTATGATTGCTGCTACTCCAGATAAAGAAGCATTCATTCTAAGTGCTCCCAAGAGGAAATCCTCATATATAGCCCAAGAAACCTTACGAACGTCTAAATTTCCTGGTACCAACGTCAAGGTGCATATTACAACAATATAACCTAATGTGCCAACAATTCATCGATTCATGAGAAGGACCATTAAAATCCATTGCTTGCACGTAGGCTTCATCTTGGCTTGCCTAGTCACTGACCAACTAGCTCAAGAGTTTTTTCTGTAGTCTGAAAAACATCTCAATTGATGGAAATATAAGCTGTCAAAAGAGTATTATACATTCTTGTAAAATAAAATCACCTTTCTTAGAAAAGTCTCGGGGCTACAATGGTCCTAGTTATTATGTATGGATTAGAATACTAATAGGAAGCCACATCCTTAAAAAAATTGTCGAGTATATATATCCAAGTTCATTAAAGCAGCAAGTCCCTGCAAGATAAATCAAACTTTGAAGTCCAAAAATGAATAAAACAGTAGCATTTGAATATGAAAGAAACAGTAAACACAAGCTTAACTAATTGAAAGTGAAATTGCTTAAAATGAATCACAATCCACAATCAAAATTATGTTTAAATGGCAGAACAGAGCTAAAAAATGGATTCCTTAACAGATAACTATGTTGAAATCACAATATAAAAAAAGGCAATAAAACTTACATAATGGTATGAAATCTATTCAAATGGCAATAAAAACTTAGAGCTCGAAAATGGATTCATGGGAGTGAATACAACTAAAACTTATGAATCACAATCCGCAATCACAAATATGTTCAAATGGCATATCATAGCTTAACTAATTGAAATTGAAATTGCTTAAAATGAATTACAAATTCCAAATTGCAATAAAACTTATGAAAATATGAAAGAAATAGCAAACACAGGCTTAACTAATTGAAATTGAAATTGCTTAAAATGAATCACAATCCGCAATTGCAAATATGTTCAAATGGCTGAACATAGCTCAAAAATGGAATCACAAACTCCAAATCACAATAAAACTTATGAAAATGTAAAAGAAATAGCAGACACAAGCTCAACTAATTGAAATTGAAATTGCTTAAAACAAATCATAATCTGCAATCGCAAATATGTTCAAATGGAAGAACAAAGCTCGAAAATGGAATCACAAACTCCAAATTGCAATTAAACTTATGAAAATATGAAATAAATAGCAAACATAAGCTTAACTAACTGAAATTGAAATTGCTTAAAACGAATCACAATCCGCAATCGCAAATATGTTCACAAATGGCAGAACAGAGCTCGAAAATGAAATCACAAACTCTAAATTGGAATAAAACTTATGAAAATATAAAAGTAATAGCAAATACAAGCTTAACTAATTGAAATTGAAATGGCTTAAAATGAATAACAATCCGCAATCGCAAATATGATCAAATGGCAGAACAGAGCTTGAAAATGGAATCACAAACTCCAAATTGCAATAAAACTTATGAAAATATGAAATAAATAGCAAACACAAGCTTAACTAACTTAAATTGAATTTGCTTGAGATGAATCACAATCCGCAATTGCAAAATATGTTCAAATAATGGATTCCTGAAAGTGAATACAACTAAAACTAAAATAGTTTTCATAATCCAAACTCCAAATCGCAATAAAACTTATGAAATCCACAATCAAAATTGCGCAATAAAACTTACAAAGGATCACAGACGGACAAAGCGAAAATAATTGTGTGCTTTACTCCAACTGAAGCGTATGCGGTTGCCGGTGTTAAAACCAAGCCGTGTGCGCCAACCGGTGGTGAGAAAAAAGTAGTCAGAGCTAATCTAATGCCTGACGGTTACTTGATTGTTGGATATGATGTATACCCTTAAGGCAATTAGGGCCATATATCTTAATTATGTAATGGTACGAATAATTTATTTAATTAATAAAGGCATTTGTTCTTTTGTTTATATCAATGTGTTTCTACACATATATATTATAGCTAGTTAAAATATATTCATTAATGTATGTATACAAAAGTCCTTGACATATCATAGCATAAAGTTAGAGAAATTATAGTTGGACTATATTTGGTGGAACCTGCTTCATGTGCAATTATGATTGTCTAAACTATCCCTAGTCACAGTTTCATCAAGAAAGGATATTGATGAAACAGAAAGACTAACACGTGGTCAACTTTCTTGGAAATGGTCCAACCAGTTAATCTCCTAAAGACTAAAGGTGGTGCCTTAAGTTTGACAGATGGATATATCTGGGAGATATATTGGAGACCACAACAAGATAAACACTTGGTATAAATATCAATGTGTTAATGTTTATCTTCATGCAATAAGCTTTGCGAATGTCCTCATACTTGAGATGCTAGTTGCATTGTGTGGTACTATTGCTATACTTTGGGTCATTACTATGCACTCATTAATTTAGGGTGCTACGGGTGATTACGGGTATAGTGATGACAACACGTTGGTAGGCTGAGTAGTCGGAAAGAATCCATCACTCTGGATATATTAAGTAGTTGTACCTGGCCACTTGTTGAAGTGATGAATGCCATCAACCTCTAATCAGAGTATGTTTCTGATAGAAATGGTTACTAGTCAAACACACTATGGTAAAAGGCAATATACTTCGGTAACAAGTAAACAGGGATAGCTTGGAGCAACCTTGCTATTAGTGGGTTAACACTTTAACCCAACCCAATAAACCAGATGATACTAATATTAAAGAATGGAAAGAATTTATCGCACTGGATAACTATTGCATTAACCGGGTTTAAGTCATAAGCATAAATGACCTTCCGAGTAATAGGGAATGGTAGACCCTTGCTAGAGGCGTACTACAGTAGTCATTTAAGGTAATCAAGTTCTATTCACGGTATAGAGCATCGAGCCAATGGTTCCATTAGAACAAGGGTTGGTTAAGCCTTAACAGCTCAATACTTCGGGATCCTATAAGGTCACACGCATTGAACCTTCATCGGACTAAGTGAAGAACTAATAGATTTATTCTATTACAAAATATATAACTTAAATAATAATTGGATTATTATTTGATTGGTTAAAATTGATTAGATCAATTTTGGATAAACCAAAGTATTTATTTTAACCGGTAACTAATTAATTAGAGTCATAAATAAATTATAATTGATTAGATCAATTTTAGTTGGACCAAGAAATTTATTTTGACTGGTGACTAATTTATTAGGGTCAGAAAATAAATATTTGAAAAAGGATTAAAAGGGGAATTTTGCATTGGCGAGTTTAATTGGACCGAGAGTATAAAAGTATTTTGTACAGGCTCGAGTGTGCAGGAGTACACCGAAAGGTGTGCGAGCAATGCTGGGCATTGGTCGCGGCAACCCATGAAAATGGGTTGCACATGCGCAACCCATATTGAATTGTGGCACACAGCGTCGAATAAGGGGGAGGAATTTTGCTCCCCCAAACCTATTTATAGGCTATCCCCTTTCCTTTCAAATTAAACTAAACTCAAAGCATAAATCCTAAGCGAGATAATTAATCTCTCGGATAATTGAGCAAGTTATTTTTGTGGAGCCTGAATTTATTCGGGCACCGCTAGTTTATATTTTTTAGTGTGGCTTATAGAGTGGTCTAGCAACTACTCGAGGCTTCTTAGTTCTTCCTTCTGGGGAGGTTTTGGTTGGTGGGTTCGTGTGGATACTGATAGAGGCTATCCTACAATTGGAGGCTTGTGCAAGAAGGTCCTGCAAAACCATGCTTCAACTAGTAAGTTCTTTTTCTTTCTCTTTTAATTATTAAGTCTTTTTCTTTAAGTGTTTTTAGACTTAATAATTATACTTAGTTTATTTTATGCTTAGGTTATAACTTAGAGTTATAGCATGCTTAGTATAAAATAAATATGCTAGGATATAATTTGGAATTATTGTATGCCTAGTCCTTTAGCATGCTAACCTAGGTAGAGAATTATTTATTTAAGGCTTTATTTAATTTATATGCAACTAATATGAGTTCCTGGAGACAAAGACAAAATTTTGAATTTCCGTCATGCTTCTTATGCGTGTTTAATTTGACTGTCAGTTACCAATAATGGTATCAGAGCCTGCCTATTTAATGCATAATTAAGTTAGAAGCAAATTAAATATTATTTTCTAAATGAAATGATTTGTTTATTTAATTGTTTGGAACAATATATATAAACTTATGCCTTTCATTTCAAGGTTAGAAAATGGTTATGAATAATTTTGAATAAGCCTGCTCAACTTACTCAAATTATACAAGTGTCAATAATTTATTTAAATTACATGGGTTATAGATGCTCCCAATTTACATGAATTGGAATAACAAAATTTATTAGTTCAAGAGAATCCATTGGTCTTCAAGTTTGCGCCCGTATTTGTTATGGCTAAGGATTGGACTTGGTGTCTACTCCCCATAGGGCACCTCTCCTACCTGGGAACCTATATCGGTGCAATTTGAATTGACCAACCGGGGAATTAATATGAACTAATTTATTTCTAGTATATAAGATGGTGTTTATATATGTTTCTATGACTAAGTAAAAAATTAAATTTATTGAATAAAAGCTTAAAGAAAATGCAATATAAATATAACAAATAAAAGTGTTAATTATTTTGCATATAATCTAGGTTGATGGAATAATTATAATAAAGAGTTGAACCCACCTAAGGTTAGACCTTATAAATTAATTCTAAAATTCCCTGAATTAATACAAGTTATTATAATTTTGTCCATCTAATAAAATCCTAGATTGGGTGAGACGTTTAACATCAATAAAATTCCAAAGTAAATATATTAAGGCAAGTTATAGTCTTCCTTACTCAAATTTATAATACGGTCTCTTTGGGCTATCAAAGTGCTACGCAAAGAGTTACTTCTAGTCCACATTGATTGGTTGTAAAGTTTGAGATATGGTATGCCTTAACAGAGCTGGGGTAGTCCACCATAAAATTGGGGGCTAGGCCCAGATCTGAGACATATTCAAGGAGATGCTAATATAAGAGCACACGTCCCTTAGGATTAAGGAGCTTGAATGAATTAGCAATTGCATGCGATGCAAATGGAATGGGATTCCAACTATGACTTACTATTATGACTCGACTCATAAAATTGGGGGTTGTAATAGACTAGTTATAGATGCTACCTACTAGAAAATTTAGCTGGGCTAAAATTCACGAATTTAATAGAATGGGCTTTTGTAAATTTCGAAGAAAATAGTAGGAAAATGTATTTAATTAAAAGTCCTCATATTAAATATATGTACTTAAACTAATATCTAAACACTTTTCTTTTCTTATATCTTAGGTTGAAAATGGCTTCCAATTTTAATCTCCGTATGTTACTTGACACCAAATTGAATGGCTTGAACTTTTTTGATTGGTTCCGAGCAGTGAGAATAGTTCCCAGATCTGAGGAAATTGCCTATATTCTAAGTGAAATTTTTCCTGTAGAACCTGATGCTGAGGATCATGTGTAACATGATGCCTGGTTGAAGCACAGGAAAGATTGTGAGACTGCCATGTGTATTATGTTGGGGTCCATGAATCCTGAGCTTCAGAAACAACATGAGAACATGCCCTTGGAGGATATAGTTCTCCATCTTGAAGAACTCTTTTCGGAGAGGGAGAGGGCAGAGAGGTATGAGACCTCCAAGCTCCTTTTCGGAACCAAGATGCAGGCTGGCACCTCTTCCTCTCAGCATGTACTGAAACTCTTAGGATACCTTGAGAAGCTAAATCGATTAGGATTCGAGATGAATCATGACTTGAGCATTGACCTTGTATTGATGTCCTTGACAGATAGTTACTCAGGCTTCGTGACTAACTATTACATGAACATGATTAATTCTACTATCCCTGAATTAATCAATATGCTGAAAATAGTAGAACCTCAGATAAAAAAGGATCAAAAACCTCTACTGTTGGTTGAAAAAGGCAAGGCTTCTAAAAAGAAGGCATGCACTAGGTGCTAAGAAAAGAATCAGTAAGAAGAAGAATGAAAAGAAGGCATCTAAGTATGTCTGTTTCCAATGTGGGAAACCGAGACATTGGAAGAGGGATTGCAAAGCTCCTGCTTCTGAGCATTTGAAGCAGAAGCCTACAGAGGCATCTACTTCAGGTATATTTGTAATTGAAAACTTTGCTACTTTTCCGCGAGAGTCCACTTGGGTATTAGATACTGGTTGTGGTTCTCATATATGTACTTCTGTGCAGGGAGTAAGGAACTATAGAAGACTTGTAAAAGGGGAGATGGACCTACGCGTGGGAAATGGAGCTAGAGTTGCTGCATTAGCCGTAGGGAGCTTTAGTCTTATTTTACCAATAGGACTTGTTTTAGTTTTGAATAATTGTTACTAGATTCCAAGTGTTACTAAGAATAATGTATCTATTGCGTGTTTAGCAGCAAGGGATTTGAAATTTTATTTTCAAATAATAATTTTTAGATTTGTTTGAATAATATTCTTTATGGTTATGGAATGTTGAAAGGTGGCATTTATATTCTTGATACTAAAATAGAAGTTTTCAATATAAACTATGTGAAGAAAGTTAAATTAGATAATGAGAATTCCTTTTACTTATGACATTGCTGTTTAGGCCACATAAATAAAGATTGCTTAACCAAGTTGCATAAGCGTGGAGACTTGGGCCCAATAGACTTAGAGTCTTATGGTGATTGCAAACCTTGTTTAAAAGGAAAAACGACAAAGTTACCCTTTCAAGGAAAGGCTGAGCGGGCCACAAGTACATTAGAACTTATACATACTGATGTATGTGGTCTAATAAGAGTTTAAGCACTAGGAGGATACTCCTACTTCATAACCTTTATTGATGATTACTCACAATACGGTTATTTGTACTTGATGAAGCACAAGTCTGAAAGTTTTGAAAAATTCAAACTATTCAGAGCTGAAGTAGAGAAACAGTTTGAGAAAAGTATTAAAACACTTTGATCGGATCAAGGTGGAGAATACCTAAGTCAGGTGTTTCAGGATTATCTAAAGGAAAATGGGATAGTTCTCCAGTGGACCCCTCATTATACACCCAACACAATGGAGTGTCAGAAAGGAGGAATATGACTTTATTAGAAATGGTCAGGTCCATGATGAGCCATGCAGTTCTTAGTAAATCCTTTTGGGGATATACACTGGGGTGCGCTGTTTATATCTTAAACAGAGTGCCCTCTAAATCAGTTGATTTTACACCTTATAAAAGATGGTGTAGTAAAAATCCATCTCTAAGTCACTTAAGAGTATGGGGTTGTCCTACTATGGTAAAGAGGATAGCGTCAGATAAGCTAAATGCCAAGGCTGATAAATGTCTGTTCATTGGATATCCAAAGGAAACAATTGGATATCTATTTTACCAACCTGAAGCATAAAACGTATTTGTGTCTCCGAATGTTCACTTTTTGGAAAAGGAACACTTACTTGGAAAAGTCAGTGGGAGCAATATTGAACTGGAAGTTCAAGAGAAAGAAATAGACAATCAACTAATTGACCCCATTCTAGATACACAAGAGAGTGTGATCCAAGAACAACCTGTCGAAATACAATCATTGCAAAGGTCAGGTCGTGTTCATAAGGGTCCCAATAGATATGGGTTTATCATCACTAATGATAAGGAACTATATCTTATGGAGGATGATGAACCAAGGACAAATGATGAGGCAATGAAAAGCTCAAATTCTGATAAATGGCAAAAGGCCATAAAATCAGAAATGGATTCCATGTACGAGAACCAAGTTTGGAATTTGGCTAATGAACCACAAGAGGTTAGGCCAATTAGGTGCAAATGGGTCTTCAAGAAGAAGACATACATGGACGGTAATGTAATTACCTATAAAGCAAGATTGGTTGTGAAAGGTTAGAGTCAACGGAAAGGTATTGACTATGATGAAACCTTCCCACCGGTAGCCATGCTCAAATCTATAAGGATACTCCTTGCCATTGCTGCTCATTATGATTATGAGATCTAGCAGATGGATGTAAAAACTGCATTCCTGAATGGTGATTAGACCAGGATGTGTATATGGCACAACCTGAGGATTTTACATCTCAGAATGGCTCGAAGGTATGCAAGCTACAAAGATCCATTTATGGACTTAAGCAGGCATCCAGGAGTTGGAATATAAGGTTTGATCAAACAATATAGGAACTGGATTTCTGCCCAAATGCAAATAAGCCTTCTGTTTACAAGAAGGTTAGTGGAAGTGCATTCGTTTTTCTAGTATTGTATGTTGATAACATTCTGCTAATAGGAAACTACATTTCTCTTCTCCAAAACGTTAAAGTATGGTTATCAAGAAAGTTCTCCATGAAAGACCTTGGTGAAGCAGCATTTATACTAGGTATAAAGATCTACAAGGATAGATCCAAGAGGCTGTTAGGTATTTCTCAAAGTACATATATAGATAAGGTATTGAATAGGTTCAACCTTGAGCATTCTAAGAAAGGTTATCTCCCGATGATAAAGGGTATTAACCCGTCTAAGGCTAAGTGGCCAAAGACAACTCAGGAGAGAATGCGCATGAAGGATATACCCTATGCATCCATAATAGGATCCATCATGTATGCTATGATATGTACTAGGCCGGATGTCTCTCAGGCTTTAAGCTTTACGAGCAGATATCAATCAGATCCAGGTGAAAAGCACTAGATGGTCGTCAAGGCAATCCTTAAGTACTTGAGAAGGACTAAGGATGAGTTCTTGACTTATGGAGAAGGTGACCTCACTATCAAAGGTTACACTGATGTGAGTTTTCAATTTGACAAGGATGACTTTAAGTCTCAGTCAGGTTTTGTGTATGTGTTGAATGGAGGGGCAGTATGCTGGAAGAGTTCCAAGCAAGAAACTACTGCTAATTCAACCATAGAATCTGAATACATTGCTGCATGCGAAGCAGCAAAAGAAGCTGTCTAGTTAAAGGGATTTATTGGTGATCTCGGAGTGGTATCTGAGGCTATTGATCCAATTACTTTGTATTGTGATAACAATGGTGCTATAGCTCAGGCAAAGGAACAACGGTCTCATCAGAAAAACAGACATGTTTCCAGAAAGTATCATATAATCAGGGAGATTATTGATGCTAAGATAATAAGATTAGAATATATACCCACTGATCAGAACCTCGCGGAAGGTCTGACAAAGCCATTGACTCAAGTCAAACATGACCAGCATGTTAAAGCATGCGGATTAAAACATATGGCTAATTGGCCTTAGTGCAAGTAGGAGTTTGTTGGATATGATGTATGCCCTTAAGGCAATTAGGGCGATATATCTTAATTATGTAATGGTACAAATAATTTATTTAATTAATAAAGGCATTTGTTCTTTTGTTTATATCAATGTGTTTCTATACATATTTATTATAGCTCGTTAAAATATATTCATTGATGTATGTATACAAAAGTCCTTGACATATCATAGCATGAAGTTAGAGAAATTATAGTTGGACTATATTTGGTGGAACCTGCTTCATGTGCAATTATGATTATGTCTAAACTATCCCTAGTCACAGTTTCATCAAGAAAGGATATTGATGAAAAGGAAAGACTAGCATGTGGTCAACTTTCTTGGAAATGGTCCAAGCAGTTAATCTCCTAAAGACTGAAGGTGGTGCCTTAATCTTGACATATGGATATATCTGGGAGATATATTGGAGACCCCAACAAGATAAACACTTGGTATAAATATCAATGTGTTAGTGTTCATCTTCATGCAATAAGCTTTGCGAATGTCCTCATACTTGAGATGCTAGATGCCTTGTGTGGTACTATTGCTATGCTTTGGGTCATTACTATACACTCAATAATTTAGGGTGCTATGGGTGATTACGGGTATAGTGATGACAGCACGTTGGTAGGCTGAGTAGTCAGAAAGAATCCATCGCTCCGGATATATTAATGAGTTATACCTGGTCACTTGTTGAAGTGATGATTGCCATCAACCTCTAATCAGAGCATGTGTTTGATAGAAATGGTTTCTAGTCAAACACACTATGGTAAAAGGCAATATACTTCGGTAACAAGTAAATAATTGCGATAGCTTGGAGCAACCTTGCTATTAGTGGGTTAACACTTTAACCGAACCCAATAAACTAGATGGTACTAATATTAAAGAATGGTAGGAATTTATCGCACTGGATAACTATTGCATTAACCGGAATTAAGTCATAAGCATAAATGACGTTTCGACTAATGGGGGATGGTAGACCCTTGCTAGAGGCGTACTACAGTCGTTTAAGGTAATCGAGTTCTATTCACGGTCTAGAGCATCGAGCCATTGGTTCCATTAGAACAAGGGTTGGTTACGCCTTAACAGCTCAATACTTCGAGATCCTATAAGGTCACACACATTGAACCTTCATCGGACTAAGTAAAGAACTAATAGATTTATTCTATGACAAAATATATAACTTAAATAATAATTGGATTATTATTTGATTGGTTAAAATTGATTAGATCAATTTTGGACAAACCAAAGTATTTATTGTGACCGGCAACTAATTAATTAGAGTCATAAATAAATTATAATTGATTAGATCAATTTTGGTTGGACCAAGAAATTTATTTTGACTGGTGACTAATTTATTAGGGTCAGAAAATAAATATTTGAAAAAGGATTAAAAGGGGAATTTCGCATTGGCGAGTTTAATTGGACCGAGAGTATAAAAATATTTTGTACAGGCTCGAGTGTGAGGGAGTACACCGAAAGGTGTGCGAGCAATGATGGGCATTGCTCGCGGCAGCCCATGAAAATGGGCTGCACATGCGCAGCTTATATTGAATTGTGGCACACAGCGTGTGGGAGTAATTAATTACTCCCATCCCACATCGAATAAGGGGGAGCAATTTTGCTCCCCCTAGCCCATATATAGGCTATCCCCATTCCTTTCAAATTGTACCAAGCTCAAAGCATAAATCCTAACCGAGATAATTAATCTCTCGGGTAATTGAGCAAGTTATTTTTGTGGAGCCTGAATTTATTCGGGCACCGCTAGTTTATATTTTTGGATGAGGCATCTAGAGTGGTCTAGCAACTACTCGAGGCTTCTTAGTTCTTCCTCCTGGGGAGGTTTTGGTTGGTGGGTTCGTGTGGATACTGATAGAGGCTATCCTACAATTGGAGGCTTGTGCAAGAAGGTCCTGCAAAAGCACGCTTCAACTGGTAATTCTTTTTTCTTTCTCTTTTAATTACTAAGTCTTTTTCTTTAAGCATTTTTAGACTTAATAATTATGTTTAGGTTATTTTGGCATGCTTAGTTTATTTTATGCTTAGGTTATAACATGCTTAGTATAAAATAAATATACTAGGATTTAATTTGGAATTATGGTATGCCTAGTCCTTTAGCATGCTAACCTAGGTAGAGAATTATTTAGTTAAGGCTTTATTTAATTTATGTGCAACTAATAGGAGTTCCTGGGGACAGCGACAAAATTTGAATTTCCGCCATGCCTCTTATGCATGTTCAATTTGACTGTCAGTTTCCAATATTGATACCTTGCCTTTGGTGCAAAATCTATGACTTCAATAATCTCATTCTGGTGGAGATGTCCGTCGATATCTTCTCCCCGACGAATTGCCCTCAGCATGGTCAAGTCTGATCTTGTGAGGTTTTTCTCAATATACCACTCCATTTTAAAAATGGAGCAATGTTGTTGACTGATGCAGGTATTTATACCGCATTTCCTTTTCCCGCCATTGATATGTAATAGTTTTCAGCATAGTTATATTTAGATTTAGTTATAGTTATAGTTAGAGATTGCTAGATATATTAGTTATGTATTTCAAAAACCATATCATAAAAAAATCCCAAAAATAAAGTATCAAGAACAAATTAATGCATATCATTTCACAAATTTAACATTATATAAAGTTTGGGCTAGGAGAGTCTAAAGGGGCCATATTTTATAACTATGTCTATAGGGAAATCGCCAAAATTGGTCACTTTTTCCAAAATAACAATTGTTTTACTATGCAAGCTAAACATTTTTCAACTAAAATTCTTTTAACAAAATATCTACATCTTTACCCTGTATATAAGCGTTTTTTTATGGCTTAAACTATTTCTTTCCTTTTTGTGATCTGCTCTTTCTTTGTGATCTAGACTTCTCTTCCTCTCTGATCTCGTCTTCTTTCTTTGTGTACTGAGTTCTACATTCTTCTTCTTCTTCCTTTTAATTTTCTACGTGTTGATTGATTTGTATTCTCGGTAATTTATGCTTCTGTTTTTTTTGTTTGGTTGAATATTAAATTGAAGCTGTTTTCTGGTTTTTGATTCTATTCTGAGCTCACTCTTTTGATTTCATTCTCTTTTAGTTCATTCGGTTTTGTTTTTGTTCTTCGAATCCTAAATTGAAGTTATTTCATGATTTTTTTATTTCATTTTTAGCTCATTCTTTTGTTTTCGTGATCTAAACTGATTTTTGTCACTTTAAACGGGCTGCAATGGAGAGTTTGATGTTATATGAGTAGAAATTGAAATGCACACTATATGTTTGATAAAATGTCAAGGTAGTTATTTTGTTATTAATGACCAATATGATTAGGCTGCTAGAGAAACCATTTTTTTGTGTTAGAAGGTGTGTTTGTATTCCAAATTAAGGCTGAGATTGTTGTTGGTTAGTGACCTAAATATTAATCATGTTGGTTTTGAATCTGTTAGACATTCGATAGATATCCAATAGACATCCGATAGGTATCCAATAGATTTCTAATATATCTTGGTTTTCGTAGTTTTTTTATGAAATCGTTTTGTTGAAATTGAAGTGCACACTATGTGTTTGAAAAAATGCTAACGTACGTTTTGTTATTAATGGCCAATTTAATTAGGTTGCTAGTGGAGCAAACAATTTTGGTGTTGAAAATTGTGCTTGTATTTCAAATTAAGGCTGAGATCGTTATTGGTTAGTGACCTAAATTATAATCATATTGGTTTGGAATCAGTTAGACATCTAGTAGATTTCCAATAGATAGTTAATATATCTTAATTTTGACAATTTTTTATGGATGTTTTTTGTTGAAATTGGAGTGCACACTATGTGTTTAAAAAGATGCTAAGCTAGTTGTTTTGTTATTAATGGCCAATTCAATTAGGCTGTTGGTGGAGCAAGCAATTTCGGTGTTGAGAAGTGTGAATGTATTCCAAATTAAGGCTGAGATCTTTGTTGGTTAGTGACCTAAATTGTAATCATGTTGGTTTGGAATCTGTTACACATCTATAGATATGCAATAGATATGCAATAGATATCAAATAGATAGTTGTTATATATAAGTTTTGGCAGTTATTTTATTGAATTGTTATGTTAATTTATGTTGTTGTTTCTTTTGACTGAATCTAATGCTGCTTTGGGTTTCAAGTGTCGGATTTTGCTCTATTTGTTGATCAAATTGGGAAGGTTGTTCTTCATTTGTGTATTCCAAGTTTAGCTCTAAATCTTATGCTGATGAAGATTCTGCAATATTCCTTGATAATTTAAGGCAAACTAGTTGCAGAAATCACATAATACTGTTGTCTATTTATTTGGGAATTAAGCAATTTGAGTCGTAAGCGATTGAATATCTATTCGAAATCTATAGGACATATATTGGACTTATATTTACAAAATCTAATTTGAAGTTGATTTTAAACATATGTACAAGTATATTTTAATGTTTTGATCTATTAAAAATCTATTTATTGTTTTGAATCAAAGTTCTACTACAATTACTAATTTCTATTGAACTTCTATTGGATATCTAATGGATATGTGACAGTTCAAAAAAATTGGAAAAAAATATCATAGTAGATGTCGTTTCGAAGATAAAAAAAGAGACGAACAAAAAACTCTAAAGCAACATGTCGAAAAAATGAACGGTTTGAAAGATAAATGAAAAATAAAGAAAAAAAAATAAGAAATCAATGTACAGTACGCTAAATCAACTTGAAATTTTTTTCAATGGACAATATACTTGTAATATTTATTCCATGTTTCTTCCATTCTTGTTATTAGTCAAATGTTTAGGCCAAATATTTATAATTTTTTAGCACATTTATATAAAAGCCCCATGTCTATAACTTAGTATGAGTTAAATTATTCATATATGTTGATAGAAGGAATTTTTAAATTGTATTTTATATTTGACATTTGTTACAACTTTAATAAAAAAATTTTGATAAAAGGGATATATTTTATTACTATGTAATATGAGTTAAATTATTCATATATGATGATAGAAGGAATTTTTAAATTGTATTTTGTATTTGACATTTGTTACAACTTTACATAAAAATTTGTGATAAGAGGGGCCATTTCAACACCTATTATTTGGTTTTGTGCAATTTTTCTACAAGCTTTCTCTATTTGGGAAGGATAAGTAAATGGCTTTGTTTTGTTAAGTCTAGTTCTAAGCATGCATATATGCACTAGATTCCACTCGAGTCTCTTTGTCCAAGGTGAAAACAAGGTTTTGGATGAGGAAATTATAGGAATTTATTTTGATGTTGAAAAAAAGACATTTGTACATATGGTTCCCGACATGGAATTTTATACCAATCAAATTTTCATGGAAGTTTTTTAACCATAAAAAAATTGCACCTGTCATTGGATGAACACTTACAGGTTAAAAAATAACATATGTGAATACCAAATTCGTAACACTTCCTTCCCCGAAAGTTGAGAAATTACATATGATATTTATCGTAAAATATTTAATTAAGATGGGAGAATGTTTATTTATGGCAGCTTGATTTCTGTTATGTGTATACGTTGAACCCTAGATCCCTCTTTTATGCCACTTCAAATGCTCTGGCATACTTCTACATGGTAATTCTTGGGTTACTGTTGGATTGCCTGTTGAAACCAACATATAAAATTCTTGTGCGTATAACATCCCTCTTTAGTTTTTCTTACCGCTTATTTTTTGTTTTTCTCTTTACCATAATTCTCTATTCGCCTTGTAACAACATTCTCTTTCATATTTAATTTGATTTTCGCAACATAAAAAAGACTATATCTCACAAACCGTTAATCTTTTCGACACGAGCCTTTAAAATATTTTTTCATCTTATTTTTTTACCTTTAAAATGACATCAATTGTGAATAGTTTTTTGAGCAAAAAAAATATTATTGCAGTATTATACCAGTTTATTTACTACCATTATACCAAGTGTAAGAGTTTTTAATGCTTTAAAGAGAACAATGTTGCCCATATTTTATGTTATTTATCTGGGAATAAATGAAAAATTGGTGTTGTAAAGACATTATACTACTCTTATACCATGTAAAAGAAATTACGGAAAAGTGGTAAAACCGGTATAAAACTGCGATAATTTTTTTTACTCCAAAAACACTCATAATGGATGTCGTTTTAACGATAAAAGATAAGGCGAACAAAATATTCTAAATGCTCGTGTTGAAAAAATTAACAGTTTGTATTAAGTTGCGAAAACCTAATTAAATAAAAGGGAGAGTTTTACAATAGGGGGGCTCGTGTAGCGTTTGTCAGTTGTGAGTATCTTACAAATTTTGAGACTATTATTTAGTATTTTATTAAAGTAAAACTGTAAGTTGGCATTTAAACAAATATGGACTAGCATATAAAATTTCGTAAGCCCATTTAAAATGCCCTTTATGACACTATATCACCTTTGAAGAATCTAATAAACAATTTTACCGATTTTCAACTTTAGAGAATTCAAATCCATCCATGATAAAAAGTTATTTTTCTCTTAATGCAACACATATATCAATATTCATGGATTATACAATCATTTTGACACAGTTTAGATGTCCTGGGATTGTTGTGATAATATGTGATCTGATATTCTTCAAGATCTCTAGCTGAATAAACAAACAATGAAACGAAATAAAAAAAAAAGATCAAAATCGATCTACTAAATCATACTAATTAAGCTATCATTTTATCTAGTAAAACGAGGCTAGGCACATGAGTAAGCACTGTCAAACCAAATTTCCCTGCCTCCGTATTCATCACATTGCGAATCACTTTGTTTTTTATATTTTGCGACACTATACCACCATCTCTGAAGAACCTAATATACAATTCATCCTTGTTGCTGAATCCCAACACTTGTTGTGCTCCAACTCTTGTTCTGGAACGTTTGCCTATCCATACTTTTTCCGCTACCTTCAACCACGAACCATTTTGTTCCATTAACCATACATGACTGAGATTGGAACGGAGTTGTTGTATAACACCAATGGATGACTCACCAAATCCAGTGATCATACTTAATCTGCCTAGCAAACATTCCCCGAATAGAATCCGCCTAAAAGTCTCACCCTTGATATCGAAGACCATGATAAAGGCAGGATTATCCTGACTTGGTCGACCAATAGGAGTATCCTGACCTGGTTCACCAGGATAATCACAAGCCAGCCAATGGAAGCAGCCTTTCACAAAAATAGTAGATGCAAGCCTACTTCTATACCAAGAGCTTTGACTACTATACCAAGAGTTTTGGCAAGAGATAAATCTCCAAGAATTGGAATTAAATGAGTAAAGGTAAACATAACGGTTAGGTTCAGCTAAAAAGATTATGTAATCCAGACTAGTATCATCGAATCCGAAGCCTTTCATGACAGGGTATAATGTTATAGAGGGGAGGGGAGTTGGGATTAAAAAAAAAGATCCAATTTCTGGGGTGAAGATGATAAACTTAGACAAGAGAAAATTGTCTAGAACATCAGCGAAACAGATTAAACCATTAACAAATCCAACAATACGAAGATTGCAAGGAGATTCAAGACTAAGGTGGGATACCATGGACTGATAGCGGCTATCTACACGAGGATCGTCAAGATGCAATAAGGCCCTAACAGTTACAATAGGACCATCACGTTCGCGCACAAAGATTTGAGTATTATAATTGTTATGGGAGTCGAGTGTTGTCCGAAGGTGGGATGAAATAAAATAAGAAGAAGAGATAAGAGAATGCCATGACTTACAGACTCACATGAATTGGATTATGCTCTCTACCGGCAGCCTCGTCAATATGCAAGTTACCAGTTCATCTCCTAAATAATCCCACATGTCTCAAATCTTGTTTTTTTGTTCCTCCGGTGGTTAGGTATATATAGGGGATGAGACCAAAAGAGATAATTGTAAACGAGTATAAACTAATTAGGATTCTTCCTATTTAGCCAATATATAATTCTTATTAGGCAATGTACATCACGTTGAATAATTAATGCAATCTGTTTACAAGTCTTCATTAACAATACCTTAGATTTTGTTTTGCTAGGGTTAGGATGTCATGAGAGGGAATTGTTTTCAAAAGAGATTTGAAAAAGATTTTTTGTTAATTGATTGATCTCCAAGTATTTAGTGTGTACCCTGGGGTTTTCCTATTTTATATTTTTTAGGAATATTAATTAATTTTGCAATTACTGTTATGTTTTGAAATATTTCCATAAATTTAAAACCATCCCAAATGAAAACACAATATAATTATAATAACCACCAAAAGATAAATAATGTCAGGAATTTTAAGATTTAAAGTTAAACTTAAAATATGCTAATGGTATTTAATTTGAGTTTATTTATTTATTTACCATTTGCTTGTATGCTTGCTTGCTATTTACAATATTATATTTGAATAACAAAATAAAAGGTATTTTAATCAAAATAGTCTACAATATGTAAACTATTATTTATATAAGTATGCTAGCAATTTTCATCTGAAGTGGAGAACAAAATTAAGAATTATCAGAAGTGATAATCAACTTAAAAATTTCGAAAGAAGAAATGAAATATTCCTTGGTATTAATTGACGTCATAACTAATAAAGCAAATTTGTGTATTGTAATGAGACCAACTACTAGTATTCTACTCTAAAATGAGTGAAACAAATGTTACCATAATGTTGGTAACACAAAAATTATTGAATGCTCAATGTTAATGAACTAAGGGGATAAAGATTATTATAGGCTCTGAGAGAAGCAAATATTACACAACATGCACTATATAAATTATTTTAATAATTTTTTCCAAATTCTCACATTATCATATTGAAAATGTGAAAGAAGACATTAAAGAATGTCTTAAAAAACCACTAGACTTGATCTAGTGACCACAGCTTCCTTCTAAAGTGGAGAAAGAAGCCGGGGGTCATGGGTTCGAGCCCTAGAATCCTCAAAATTAAATGTTTCTACTTCTTAAAAAATTAATGTCTTAAAACTAAATTTTCATTGAAGTGATATAGGTAACTAACAGTATAAACCAAAAGTTTATGTATTTGACGCGATCGACTAAATCATCATGTGGATAACGATGAGAAAAACTATAGAGATTTCACTTTGGTTCCCACAATGTGTACAATTTTATTGGGTCAACAACAAGCATAATCAATTCGAGTAGTCTTAATTTAATTTCTAATTATATGGCCACCGGATAAAATCCAAAATAGAAGTTCACCCAACCATGAAAAATGATATATAATTTTACTAATTGTATGGAAAATATTTCAATTGATTATAACAATATTACTTCAACTCTTCTTTAATACAGTAGTTAGCACTTAGCATTATAGTGAGCAATAACTATTTAATGCATTGTCGTCATCGTGCGTATTAGGATTAAGGTTCTTTTGCAGATAAAAAATGGGAAAAAAGGCCCATTTGAAAAGAAAATAAGTTAACTCTTTGTTGGGCTTGTGGTTTTTATTGCTTTTTAACACCTAGTAGTAAATATGTTATATTTTAAGGGCTCTTTCTAAAAAAATAAAAATATTTAGCTCAAAAAATTAACAAATAAGGGGAAAAAAATACAAGAATATGTCTGGTAAAAAAAATCCAAACAGCAATTATTGGCTCACACCCTTTTCAAATGGGGCACTGTTCACTGATTTTTTTTTTTTTTTTTTTGCATTTATCTCTAAAACTGTTCATTTTGTTGACATGCCGTTTTAGTGTTTTTTTATCCCCTCTTTTTTATCTTCGAAACGATATCCGCTATGATATTTTTTTTCCTGAACTGTCAGATACAATATATATCCAATGGATATCCAATAGATGTCCAATATATGTTCAATAGAATTTCAATAGATATTTGGTGACATAGTGAGAAAACATAAAGACCAAATTAAATAACAAATTGATATCATAAACACAACAAACAAAGAAAGAGAAGAAGCAAGAAATCAATTGCAAAAACTTGCAGAATCAACTCTTCAATCCATTTGTCAGCCATATCGACTCGATTCTCGTTCATCATATTCTCTTTTGATCTCTTCAATTGAAAAATTGAAAGAAGACACTGCCCCAACTATGGTCCAAGTGCTTCTTTGTTTTGAATTTCATGAATCATTCCCTTGAATATGCCTTTAAAAACTTGCTCAACGCCTTCAAATTTTGTTTATTACCTTGCATCACTATATAGATGTCCAATATATATCCAACAAATGTTCAATATATATCCAATAGATGTCCAATCGCTTATGGCTTGAACTGCTAAATTCCCAATGGTTTGCTTCAAATAATTAAGGATGAGTGCAGAAGCTACATCAACAGAAGATTTAGAGCTAAAATTGGAAAATACAAATGAAGAATAACAATCAAACTTCTCCATTTCAGCAAGAAATAGATAAAAATCTCACCCCAAAACCCGAAGCAGAACTAGTCCAGTCAAGTAATCAACAACACAAACTAACATAAAGATTCCATAAAAAATGCTAAAACTAAGACATATCAGATATCTCTCAGATGTCTATTGGATATCTCTCAGATGTCTACTGGATATTTATTCGATATCTAATAGATGTCTAACCGATTCAAAACCAACATGATTCTGATTTAGGTCACTAACCAACAACGATCTAAGCCTTATTTTGGAATACAAGCACTCCATAAAAAAACTACAAAAACTAATATATATTAAATATCTATAGGATATCTATCAGATGTCTATTAGATATCTAATCGATGCGTAACAGATTCAAAACCATATGATTATAATTCAGTCACCAACCAACAACGATCTAAGCCTTATTTTGGAATATAAGAACAACTTTCAACATCAAAATTGTTTGCTCTACCAGCAGCCTAATTAAATTGGCCATTAATAACAAAATAATTACCTTAGCATTTTATCAAACATATGGTGTGCACTTCAAGTTCAACAAATAGAATGTTAAAAAAATTACATAATGAACTACAAATCCTCCATTAAAGACAATAGAATGAACTACACAATGAACTACAAAAAACAAAATCAAAAGAATGAACCAAGACATTGAAATCTTCCATTATATACAACATATTGAACTACAAAACTAGAAATCAAAAGAAAGAGATAAAAACAAAAACAACTTCAATTGAGGATTCAACATATAGAATAAAAAATGCAGGTGCAAAATTGGTAAAATAACGATCAATCAATGGCGAAAATCAAAAAGAAGTAGACGAGGATAATCACTCGAACAAAGAAGAAGAAGAAGAAGAGAGAAACACAGAAAAAAATTAAAAAAAATCCTTAATAGCACTTATATACAACGTATTTATGTTAATTAAATGTTAAGCAATGAAAAGTGAAAAATGTTTAGCGGTCTTTCTAAATTTGTAATTTTTTTAGAAAAAGCGACCTATCTTAACAAATTCCCATATTTTAAAACAAAAAAAATAGTTTTATAAATGTCATTGTGTGTAATCTGAACCATTTTTTTATTTATTTTGATTAATTTATTATATTCAAACACATTTTATTAAATAATAACATATTATTTTTGAGTTTTTTTGTATATTTATATTGGAAATAATGAGAAAAATATTATAGTTTTCATTTTTTTTTGACTGATTCTCTTAATTTCTTTTGTCATCAACAAAACATAACCTTATCAAAAGTCTGATTAGCCATGAAAAAACTAGTAGTTTGAGCTTGACTCCCCCAAAAGCCTTTTTAGCTTCTCTATTAGTTTATTTATTAGTACTTAATAAATCATATTCTCTAAATTACAGTATTTAGAGAACATGAATTATTTGGATTTTTTTAAAATGAAAATTCAAGAATTTAGAACAAACTTTTACATTTTCAATAATGTCACGGTGATAATTTGATTTTTTAGTTGCAATAGTAGAAAGAATAAAAAAAATAAAATTTGTTAAGCACTAAAAAATAGAAGAAATTAAGTGTGCCAAGTTCACTATATCTTTTTTTTTAACAATCATCTATTATTTCGTACGAAAACTTTAGCTCAATAAGTTCGCTTCCCCTATTTTGAGATCTTGGTTCCGCCACTGTATACAGTTTTAGAAAAATATGAAATTGAGTTGTGAGTTCGTAATCTTATTCAATGATATTCATTGTAAGACAAGTTCAAATTAGTTTTATGCTATGTAGACACAGACAAGTTTTGCATCATAAGCCTAGAGTTCAACCCATAAACAAATTTAGTGATGCATTAAAATGTCTAACAACTTAAATAATGATTAAAGATTGAGGACATTAAAGATTTTCAATGCTTTTTTTGGCAAAAAAAAAACACAGAAAAAAGACAATTAATAATAATGTGGCCATGATTGAAGAATGACAAATATTTTTTCCCAAAAAAAAAAAATCCAGCAATTGTGAATGTTGTTGGCACTACTTAAAACTATAATACTATGTAATTGACTAACGGGTCGGTAACTAAACATAATTCAATAACACAGAAACAAGACTTGGACAAGTTTAACTCATTACTCTAGATTCACTACTCTAAACTCTATTTTGGGCTCTTTATATAAATTGGCTAGAAAAATAAATAAATTTGACCTAAAAACAAACATATAACGGAAACAAAAGAAACAGGGAATAATATCCTCATCTTTACGTTATAGACAAATCAAATAACAAGAATCTCTTCCAATTCCTCTCCCCCTCCCTCTCCCTCTAGCACAACTACAGCAAAAATCAAATTCAAAACCAATTCTCAAAACCGTTCACCATAACTGTAAACGCCGTTCAAATAATCTGTGAAAAACGGTTTCATCTTCTTAAAACACTTACATTGATTTCGAAATTCATTCACTGGAGTTCAAATTCTACGATTCTTCGCTTCAGAGAGAAAAACGATATCAGCAGGGGTAAGAAACATCGAAACCTAATTTTAATCTTTACTTCTTCAGTTCTTGCGATTTCATGTTACTGATAAACAATATAACAACAATTAAATGGCTCCGCCGAAACAAACCGAAAAATCAACGAAGCCTGCAACGAGAATGGCAAAAAGAAATGAAGCAGAGGCAAAAGCAAGAAGAAATCAAGAGGTAACGCATACTTAACTTCAAAAAACTAAACGACTTGATTTTTTTACTTTATGATGAGAATGAGTTGGTATTAAAACGTAAAATCTAGGTTTCTTCAACCTAAAAACCTGATCTAACAAAAAACTTGTAAAAACCGTTGAAAATCTAGGTTTCTTCAACCTAAAAGCCTAATCTAACAAAAAACATGTAGAAAACCGCTCAAAATCTAGGTTTTTTTGACCTAAAAACCTGATCTAACAATATTCCGACGTACGCAGTGGTGGGACTACAGTGTAAAAAATCGGCCCCCACCAACCATATGTCAAAATGTGTAATGATTTTACACGTCAAAATGACCCGGCTTCAGTTTAAAAACTCAATTCAATATCATTTTCCATGTATCTCATTCAATTTCTGACACAAAATATCTTTAAAGAGAAAAAAAACTATCCCGTGTTGTAATCTAAACATGAGGGATATGGACACTGGTTTGTGTTCATTGAAATGATACTTTAATCCCATGAACTTGGGAATATGACGAAGTTCCTTGAAGGCAAGATTCTTGCAAGCCATGAATAATGTTGCCATTTATATATTCCAAGGCAAAATTCATGTAAAAAAGTTCATATTTTTTTTCTTTTGCCCATCTAATTCACCGGAGCTTTACTCTAACTACATCTAAATTCGACCCGAGTCGCGCATGCATCTAGTCTCATTCCAATCCATCTATCGGTAAATGAGTCCAATTAGCAGTTAATTTGTTCGAATTTATGATGCGTCAATTTTGGTGAGTTATCGTAATGCTTGAACTAATACAAAATAATACGATATATGTTATATTAATGTGTAAATTACATTATTTCCATCTAGAGATTAAACATTCCCTTTCACTGTGAGATAAGTTATATATTTAAATACACAAAAACTGTTAGACTGAATAACAAATTACGAGAAAAATAATAGCAGCAGAATAAAAAGACACAAAGATTTTTACGTGAAAACCCCAAATAAATTGAAGAAAAATCACGGGACAAATTCCGAATAATTCTCCACTATAAGATAATAAATAGTAGGTACACCAAAAGATTATAAAATAGTGGCACTCAAGTGTTTTCCCAAACCTCACTATTTTCTCTTTTACCCAACTCTTAGGAACCCTTTTCCTAAGTCTCTCTGCACAGATTATATTTTATCTGTGTTTCTTCTTTCACTTAGTTGAGGCAGAAGCCTCTCTATTTATAGGAAATACAAACGCGTAAATTAAGCGGCCTTCAATTTCGCCACCAATTAGCACCGAATTTGGCCACCTACCAATGCCACTTTTTCAACCCTCTTTTCAAATTTTTCTTCCTTTTTTTAATAATTTAATAATGTGGGTCCCACATGTTGGAGGGACACCACACAACAAATCTCCTCCTCCCGACTACATTGTGGGGCTCTCCATCCCGGTTACGTTGATGTACTGATCGAACTTTTCTTTTGGAACGACTTTTGTCAGCATATCAGCAATATTGTTTTTTGTATGAATCTTCTGCAACTCGTACTCTTGTTCTTCAATGGCAAGTCTGAGCCAATGATATCTTACATCAGTATGTTTCGTCCGTGCATGATACATAGTATTTTTGCTCAGGTTTAGTGCACTTTGACTATTACAATAAACTATGTAGTCTTCTTGTTGCACTCTCAATTCTTGAAAGAATCGCTTTAACCAAAGCATTTCCTTTCCAGCTTCTTATGCTGCAACGTACTCTACTTCTGTTGTTGATAATGAAACACACTTTTGTAATCGTGACTGCCATGATATAGCTCCCCCTGAGAATGTAAATAAGTAACCTGATGTAGATTTTCTTTCATCAAGGTCACCAGCCATATCCGCATCTGTATAACCAACAAGTGTTGGCTTTCCACCTCTAATGGTTAAACATAGCTTTGAAGTTCCTCTCAGGTATCTAAAGATCCACTTAACTGCTTCCCAATGTGTGCGAGGGATATGAAACATTTGACATATCTTCTTTATTTTTCTCTGTTAAAGGGTAAGATTTCTAACTCAACTGAAAATGAGCGGCAAGTAGAGTGCTAACTAGTTTAGCATTCTGCATGTTGAACCTTTCTAGTACTCGTTCAATATATTTTTCTTGTGACAACCACAGCCTGTTGGACCTTCGATCTCGGGTAATCTCCATTCCGAGAATTTGCCTTGCCAGTCCCAAATCCTTCATGTCAAACGCCTTAGACAAATCACCCTTCAACTTACTAATCATTTTGGCAACTGGCCCAACGATTAGCATATCATCATCATATAAAAGAAGAATGATAAATTTTCCATCAGGGAATTTTTGGGCATATACACATGGATCAGCTTTTGTCCTCTTGTATCCTTGATTCACCATGAAGGAATCAAACTTTTTATACCATTGTCGCGGGGCTTGTTTTAACCCATACAAACTTTTCTTCAGGCGACAAACCATGTCCTCCTTTCCCTTGACCTTGAAACCTTCTGGTTGTTCCATATAAATTTCTTCTTCTAAATCCCATGCAAGAACGCGGTCTTTACATCAAGCTGTTCTAACTCAAGGTTCAAGCTACCCACAAGACCTAGCACAACTCGAATGGAGCTCATTTTCATAACTGCTAAAAAAATATTGTCAAAGTCGATGCCTTTCGTTTGAGTAAAGCCCTTGACAACCAATCGAGCTTTGAATCTCACAAGGTTTCCATCATCTTTCTTCAGCTTGTACACCCATTTGTTCTTGAGTGTTCTCTTCCCTTTAGGAAGTTTCACCAGCTCGTACGTGTCATTCTTCTTCAAAGAATTTATCTCCCCTTGCATGGCCTTCATCAAACAATCTTTATCCTTACAAGATTGTACATCTTGGAAGCTTTCAGGCTCCCCCTCATCAGTGATTAAAATGTAATCAGAATTGGAGTATTTTGTAGATCGTTGGCGTTCTCTGATTGACCTCCTTAATTGAGGTTCTTCGTCTGGTAGAATGGGGTTCTCTGGCTCCCCCTACTCAATACCCTCTTCATTTTTATCTTCATCTACAATAGTATCTTGATCCCTCACAACTGGCTCTTCTTCTCCATCTTGTTCTGATTGATGCAATCTTCTATCTGTGGCATCATCTGAAAGACTGCTCTCTGGTGTAATATCAATAACACAGTCACTTATAGATCTTTTGCCGATGATATCATTCTCACGAAATACAACATCTCAGCTCCTTACAATTTTCTTTTTCACCGGATCCCATAATCTGTAGCTGAACTCTTCATCTCCATAACCGATAAAAGTTCAAGGAACTGATTTATCATCAAGCTTTAGCCTTTGCTATTTAGGAACATGCATAAATGCCTTGCAGCCAAATACCCTTAAGTGAGAGTATGAGATATTTCTACCTGTCTAGACCCTCTCTAGAATATCAAAATCCAAAGGTGCTAAAGGTAGTTGGTTGATAAGATAGACAACAGTATTGACAGCTTCTCCCTAAAATGACTTAGGTAAGTTAGCCATTTTGAGCATGGATCTAACTCTTTCAACAATGGTACGATTCATTCATTTAGTAATGCCATTATGTTAAGGAGTACAAGGAACTGTCTTTTCATGCCTGATACCATGTTGACTACAGTAATCCTTGAACTCCTTGGAGATATACTCACCACCATTATCTGTGCGCAAACACTTCAATGGCACTCCAGTCTCCCTTTCCACCATTGCATGGAATTGTTGAAAGTGCTTGAATACTTGATCCTTTGTGCGCAGCAAATAAATCCATTTCTTCCTTGAGAAATCATCAATGAAGGTAAAAAAGTATCTTCTTCCTCCAATGGATTCTGTATGCATGGGACCACAAACGTCAGAGTGTACCAACTCTAACTTATTATTTCTCCTTCTAGAGCTTTTCTGAAATGAAACTCGATGTTGCTTCCCAAATAAACAGTGATCACACGGGTTAATTTTTCCTTTGGCTAATGGGATGAGGGATTTCTTAGCCAGTATACTCAACCCTTTCTCACTAACATGTGTCAGTCGCTTATGCCACAAATTTAGTGAAGCATCATCTCCAACTGTATTCAGTTGACCCGCACATATTGTTGCATGCATTTTGTATAGCGAGTAACACAATCTTCCTTTCGCCAACACCAATGATGCTTTTGTGAGTTTCCAATTTCCATTGCTTGTATGATTGTGATAACCTTCCTTGTCCAATATACTAACAGACAACAGGTTCAACCGAAGATCTGGAATGTGTCGCACATTTTTAAGTGTTAATGTGCATCCAACACTTGTCTTCACACAGATATCACCGATTCCCACCATTTGTGAGACACTATTATTTTCCATTTTAATAGTACCAAAATCGCCCGCTTTATATGTTGAGAAGTATTCCCTTTTTAGAACACAGTGGTATGAGGCATCGAAATCTACTATCCACTCTGTATCTGCATCTCCAACATGACAACAATCTGCATCATGAGATAGTTAAGCCACCACTCCATCTTCTATTGTAACTGTAGCAGATGTGTTTTTGTCACTATCATGACTTCGGTTTGCATTCTCTTATTTAAACAAACGGCACTTCCTTTTGAGATGACCCTACTTTCTACAGTGGTAGCATGACCTCTTCTCTTGAGACTTGGATCTATCTTTGGATTTTCCATTCCCATGACCTTTACTCTTACTTCGACCCCAGTTTTCTGTGACAAGGGCTTGTGAACTAGTACTAGCAACGCCTCTTCTACGAAGTTCTTCATTAAGTAGGCTATTCTTTACCATAGACATTGTTACCACACCATTTGGAGCTGAGTTACTCAATAATACAACAAGAGTATCCCAGCTATCTAGTAGAGTTCCCATCAAAAGACATGCTTGCATCTCATCATCCAAGGGCATACTGGTAACTGCTAGCTCACTTACGAATCCTTCAAAATCATCAAGTGTTGTGTGATTGATCGTCCGGCTGTCAGTTTCAAGTTCATGACTTTGCAAATCATGAACACTTTTCCTTGAGCATTTTTAGCCTCGTACATATCCTCTAACTTCTTCCAGAGAACTTTGGGATCTGTTTCGTTCCTCACGTGGTTGTACAGGCTAGCATCTATCCATTGGCGTACTGTACCCAATGTTTGCTTCTTCAACGTTATCCACTGTTGTTCTTTCATATCCTTCTACTTTGCGTGGTCACCCCCAATTGGATCAGACAAATCTTTACAATTAAGATAGTCCTCCATTCTGGATTTCCAAATTGAATAATTTGTATCCGTCAATTTGATCATTACACCGTCATTCGCCATGTCGAAACTTTTAAAAATGACAAAATTTTACTATTCATGAATTTTACTATTCACATAAATGGTGATAGTAGATGTGAATAGTACCGTATACCAAAATAATACTTGTATATTGGAATAGTAACAATATGTCTCCCGTATACTTCAATAACACTATTCATAAAATGACCAAATATGAATAGTATTATTCAAGTTACTATTTTACTATTCACTCAAATTGCGTAACTGCGACGATTTTTCGAACGGATTGAGCCACCGAATTTGTCTTAATTTTCTCGTTGTCGTGGTATATTTATTTTTGAAAAATATATCCACGGATTCTACTGATAAAACAACATTCGACTCTGGTACCACTTGTTAGGCCCAATAATAAGTTACGAGAAAAATAATGGCAACAGAATAAAAAGACACAAATATTTTTACGTGGAAACCCCAAATAAATTGGGGAAAAACCACGGGACAAACTCCGCATAATTCTCCACTATAAGATAATAGTAGGTACACCAAGAGATTACAAAATAGTGACACTCAAGTGTTTCTCAAATCCTCACTATTTTCTCTCTTACCCAACTCTTAGGAAACCTTTTCCTAAGTCTCTCTGCACATATTATATTTTAACTGTATTTCTTCTTTCACTTAGTTGAGGTAGAAGCCTCTCTATTTATAGGAAATACAAACGCGTAAATTAAACGGCCTTCAATTTCGCCGCTAATTAGCACCGAATTTGGCCACCTACCAATGTCACTTTTTCAACCATCTTTTCAGATTTTTCTTCCTTTTCAATAATTTAATAATATGAGTCCCACATGTTAAAGGGATACCGCACATAAAAAAACCGAGTAAAATAATTAACTCTTTAAAGTTTTTCTAACTATCTTCGTAGAGATATTCACCAATACTTAATGAATTGAAATTTTCTAAAATTGGATTGGAAGTAAAGTTTAAGTTGAACTAATCTCAATTTTTTTTATTGAATTTAAACGGTTAAAATTTCTTTTGTAGTGAAATTATACCAACAATAAATTTAAATTTCATTATTAAATTCTTTATTAGATTTTGAGTACCCATGCACATAATGAAGTTGCCTTTTCTTTAATTTTTGCTGTATAGTTTTTCTCTCTTTTGAGTTTCCTTAAATAAGCATAAAAGTTTAATAGATAAATATGTTCAAATGGCAGAACAGGGTTCGAAAATGGAATTACAAACTCCAAATCGCAATAAAACTTATGAAAATATGAAAGAAATAGCAAGCACAAGCTTAACTAATTGAAATTGAAATTGATTAAAACGAATCACATTCCACAATCATAAATATGTTCAAATGGCAGAACAAAGCTCAAAAATGGAATCACAAACTCCAAACCGCAATAAAACTTATGAAAATATGAAAGAAATAGCAAACACAAGCTTAACAAATTGAAATTGAAATTGCTTAAAACGAATCGCAACATGCAAAAGCAAATATGTTCAAATGGCAGACTAGAGCTCGAAAATGGAATCACAAACTCCAAATTGCAATAAAACTTATGAAAATATGAAAGAAATAGCAAACAGAAGCTTAGCTAATTGAAATTGAAATTACTTAAAACAAATCACAATCTGCAATTGCAAATATGTTCCAATGGCAGAACAAAGCTTGAAAATTGAATCACAAACTCAAAATCGCAATAAAACTTATGAAAATATGAAAGAAATAACAAAAACTAGCTTAACTAAGTAAATTGAAATTGCTTAAAATGAATCACAATCCACACTCGCAAATATGTTCAAATGGCAAAATAGAGCTCGAAAATGGAATCACAAACTCCAAATCACAATAAAACTTATGAAAATATGAAAGAAATAGCAAACACAAGCTTAACTAGTTGAAATTGAAATTGCTTAAAATGAATCACAATTCGGAATCGTAAATATGTTCAAATAATGGATTCTGGAAGTGAAACAACTAAAACTAAAATAGATTCTGCAATCACAAACTCCAAAACGCAATAAAACTTATGAAATCCACAATCAAAATTGCGCAATAAAACATATAGAAGATCATAGACGGACAAAGCCAAAACAATTGTGCGATTCGCTCTGGCTGAAGCGTATGCGATTGCCAGTGTCAAAACCAAGCCGTCAGACGAAATTGGTGCGCCAACCGGTGGTGAGAAAATAGTAGTCAAAGCTAATCCAATATTGGCGGTACTTGATACCTTGCCATGGTTGCAAAATCTATGACTTCAATAATCTCATTTTGGTGGAGATGTCCGTCCATATCTTCTCCCCAATGAATTACCCTCAGCTTTGTCAAGTGAGATCTTGTGAGGTTTTTCTTAATATACCACTTCATTTTGAAAATGGAGCAATGTTGTTGAGGGATGCAGGTATTTATACCGCATTTTCTTTTCCTGCCATTAATATGTAATTGTTTTAGGCATGATTGTCAAATCTGGCCCAGCCCCTCAAATCGGTGAAGGTAGAGGGTTAAGGGTCGATAAATCAACCAGGGTTCAACTGTTTAGATTAAAACTCTTAAAAAATTATTATTTTCAATATTTAAAATATTAAAATATGATATGGTAAATTGTTAACTAGGAAAATAACTATTTTTATATTGAAAAGATATAATTGTAGTAAACAAGTATAAACTAATTAGGATTCTATAACTTCTTACTATTTAGCCAATATCCCTATGTTGTATATATATTTCTTATTATTTACCAAAAAAAATATAATTCTTATTAGGCAATGCACATCAGGTTAGAATTGGTAAAGTTGTACATTTCAGTCAATTTCAGTTATTCGTTGAGTTTTGATGGTTCAAATTGTGTTTTAATGATTTGTGGGGTTCATAGTGAAATTAAATCTGAACCATCAAAACTCAGTGAATGGTTGAGATTAATTGAAATGTACAACTTTACTAATTCTCAACTTTAAAGAATCCAAATCTCACGTTTAATAATGCAATCCGTTTACAATTCTTCAATAATAATGCCTTAGATTTTGTTTTGCAAGGGTTAGGATGTCATGGTTAGATAAAAAAAAAAGAGAGGCTTGTTCAGCTAATAAAATAAAAAGAAAATGAAAAACATAGGAAAATAAGGAGTTGGGAAAGAGAGAATTATTTTTGAAAGAGATTTGAAAAAGATAATTTTTCTTAATTGATTGATGTCCAAGTATTTAGTGTGTACCCTGGGGTTTTCCTATTTTATATTTTTTAAGAATATTAGTTAATATTGTATTATGTTTTCAAATATTTCCATAAATTTAAAACCAATGAAAAAAATAATAATAATAACCACTAAAAGATAAATAATTTCAGAAATTTTGAGATTTAAAGTTAAACTTGTGATATAAGAAAATATGCTAATGATATTTAATTTGAGTTTATTTATTATTTATTTATTTACCATTCGTTTGTTTGCTTGATTGCTATTTACAATATTATATTTGAATAACAAAATAAAAGGTATTTAATCAAAATAGTCTACAATATGTAAACTATTATTTATATAAATATGCTACCAATTTTCATCTGAAGTGAAAAAATAAAATTAAGGCCCTGTTTATTTACAGGAAAATATTATGTAATAGAAAGTATTCCGAAGGGTAAAATATTTTTCAGGAAAATAAAATATTTTCCTGGGTTTGATCACAATACTAAAAAAACATTTTATAGTGTTTGGTTGCAACTGTGTAAAATATTTTTTGACAATAAATTTATTCAAGATATATGAGATTGGTTCCTTAAGTATTATTTCTACACACTTGCAGACTAGATTTTTATTATAAAAAATAAGGAAGAATGAAGCAGTAAATAGAAACCATAATATTTTTTTTGGTAAGAAAATAGAAACCATAATATAAGCACACAGGAAAATAAAAAAAGGGCATGAATTGTGACCAGAATCAGGATTATATTAGTCTTTGAAGGACTCAGGACACAAACGGTAATGATGCATCATATTTCAAACCCAATCAGAAAGTTAATTGGATAATTGATGCTTGAATTGGTAGAAAAACCAAGCTAATTTGCATTCTGGGCTGTGAATCATTAATCTAGTGATTTATACAATTTGTTAAAAATCAACTTCGTTGATTAAATTGATACTGCATTAGTGTGACTTTCTTTTAAAAACAGAATTAGGACAGGGAAAAGAAAAAAACCTGATCAGAAATTTTGAGCCGTAACAGTAAGGAGGAGTGGAATAGAAGAGCACGATGCGCTGATGGTGGCGTTGTTTGATTGAAAAAAATCTGCCATCTCTTTTTTTTATCTCTTTAGGTGTCCCTCCACTTAGTATCTAACACTTGGCATCTTTTTTCTACATATATTTTTATTATTCCTATTTTTTTTCCTCACCTATACATGAGCTATGTATCAAATATTGAGTAAATAATATTCAAGAAAATAAAAAAATGGGACATCAGATTTTTTTTTTTGTTGTTGGATGGGGCGTCTTTTTTTTGTGAAAGAAGTGTGGAATACAAGAGTGTAATTTTATCATGTTTTGATAGGGAAATTTTCCCTATTTTTTACGGGGAAAACTTGTAACGATTTTAGTGTTGACTAACTCATTATTTTTCTTTGACTTATTTTACAGTGAAAATAAATAACGGAAAATTTAAAAAATATTTTTCTATAAAATATTTTCATATAAATAAATAGGGCCTAAGAATCACCAAAAATGATAATCAACTTAAGAATTTTGAAAGAAAGAAATGAAATATTTTTTGGTATTAACTGACGTCGTAAATAATAAAGTAAATTTGTGTATTGTAATGAGACCAACTATTCCCTCCATTTCTAAAAGTTCGTCGTTTTAGCTTTTTTTTTATTTTTCCGAAATTGTCTTTTTGGAATATCAATCCATCTTTTATCATATTTTTTTTGATTTATCCTTCCATTAATTAGAAGAGAAATAATTGATTATGAGTAGTAATTAAGAAGAAAGCGAACTTTTGTATAAAATATAAAGGATAAATTAGTCATTTTAATAATGTAATTAATTTTTCATTGGTTTTGATGATTCGGATAGAATGTCAAGCTTTTAGAAATGGAGGGAGTAGTATTCTACTCTAAAATGAGTAAAACAAATGTTACCATGATATTGGTAATACAAAATTTATTGAATGCCCCTGAAGAGTCAATGTTAATGAACCATGAGGACAGAGATTGTAAAACGCTCCGAGAAAAGCAAATATTACACAACCTATGGTATATAAATTATTTTAATGCATTGTTTCTTTTCTAAATTCTCGCATTATCATATTAAAAGTGTGAAAAAAGACATTAAAGAATGTCTTAAAACTAATGTGATAAAGGTAACTAAAAGTATAAACTAAAAGTTTATGTATTTAATGTGAACGACTAAATCATCATGGTTATCGAGAAAAAGTGTAGAGATTTCATTTTGATCCCACAATGTGTCAATTTTATCGGGTCAACAACCAGCATAAACAGTTCAAGTAGTCTTGATTTGATTTCTATGGCTACTGGGTAAAATCCAAAATAGAAGTTCACCCAACCATGAAAATGATATATAATTTTACTAATTGTATGGAAAATATTTCAACCATATTACTTAAACTCTTCTTTAATACATTAGTTAGCACTTAGCATTATAGTGAGCAATAACTATTTAATGCATTGATGTGGCTAATTTTACGAAACTAAAAATATATATAGTTTTAGAAAAATATGAAATTGAGTTGTGATCTCTTAACTTTGTTCAATAATATTCATGGTAAGACAAGTTCAAATTAGTTTTATGCTATGTAGGCATAGACGAGTTTTGCATCATAAGCCTCGAAGCCGTTGTTTTTTTCAAGTTATAATTTATTCAGTTCAATACTTATCAATATTGGATACATATAAAATTACACTAAAATAAATACTTATCTTTTTTTGATACTGAAATAAGTACTTATTAATACTTATCAATTCAGTTCAATTCAATATTCTCTAAATAAGTTAAAAGAACAGAGCCTTCAACCCATAAACAAATTTAGCGATGCATTAAAATGTCTAACAACGTAATAATGATTAAAGATTGAGGACATTAAAAATTTTCAATGCTTTTTTTTTGCAAAAAAAAACACAGAGGAAAGGCAATTAATAACAATGTAGCCATGAATGAAGAATGACAAAAAAATTTTCCCAAAAAAAAATCCAGCAATGCTGAATGTTGTTGGCACTACTTAAAACTATAATACTAATATACTATGTAATTGACTAATGGGTCGGTAGCTAAACATAATTCTTGACTAATGGGTCGGTAGCTAAACATAATTCAGTAACACAAAAATAATACTTCACACTCTAATGACAAGTAGAATCCATTACTTGAGATCCACTACTCTAAGCTCTATTTTGGGCTCTTTACATAAATAGATTAAAAAAATAAATAAATTTAGTCAAAAAACAAACATATAACAGAAACAAAAGAAATAGAAAAAATATTCCCATCTATACGTTATAGACAAATCAAATAACTAGAATATCTTCCAATTCCTCTCCCTCTCCCTCTCGCGCGACTACAGCAAAAATCAAATTAAAAAATAAATTCTTAAAACCGTTCACCATAACTGCAAAAACTGTTAAAATAATTTGTGAAAAACGGTTTCATCTCCTTAAAACACTGACATTGATTTCAAAATTCATTTACTGGAGTTCAAATTCTACGATTCTTCGCTTCAGAGAGAAAAACGATATCAACAGAGGCAAGAAACAACAAAACCTAATTTCAATCTTTGTTTCTTCAATTCTTGCGATTTCATGTTACTGATAAACAATACAACAACTGTTAAATGGCTCCGACAAAACCAATCGAAAAATCAACGAAGCCTGCAACGAGAATGGCAAAAAGAAAGGAAGCAGAGGTAGAAGCAAGAAGCAAGAAGAAATCAAGAGGTAACGCATGCTTAACTTCAAAAAACTGAACGACTTGATTTTTTACTTTATCATAAGAATGAATTTGTATTAAAACAGAAAATTCTAGGTTTCTTCAACCTAAAAATCTGATCTAACAAAAAGCTTGTAGAAAACCACTGAAAATCTAGGTTTCTTATCCAACTAAAGCAACCGATAGTTGGTTGCTTTTATTTATGTTTTGATATTATCTTTCTTATCATGAAATTATAGAAAGGATCAGGTCTTTTGTAAAAAAAAAATCCAGCCAAAGCGTATGCGGTTGCCGGTGTTAAAACTAAGCCGTTGGACTAAATTGGTGCGCTAGCCAGTGGTGAGAAAAAAGTAGTCAAAGCTAATCCAATGTACCTGACGGTTACTTGATACCTTGCCATGGTTGCAAAATCTATGACTTCAATAATCTCATTATGATGGAGATGTCCGTCGATATCTTCTCCCCGACGAATTACTCTCAGCCTGGTCAAGTCTGATCTTGTGAGGTTTTTCTCAATATACCACTCCATTTTGAAAATGGAGCAATGTTGTTGAAGGATGCAGGTATTTATACTACATTTTCTTTTCCCGCCATTGATATGTAATAGTTTTAGGTATAGTAATATTTAGATTTAGTTATAGTTAGAGACAATAAAGTATCGAGATCTAATTAATGCATATCATTTCACAAATTTAACATGTTACAAAGTTTAGGCTAGGAGGATCTAAAGGGGCTATATTTTATAACTATGTCTATAACTTAGTATGAGTTAAATTATTCATATATGTTGATTGAAGGAATTTTTAAATTGTATTTTGTATTTGACATTTGTTACAACTTTACATAAAAATTTGTGATAAAAGAGGGCTATTATTTATTCTTTCACCTAAGACCCTCAACACGTATTATTCACTTAAATTACCGTGTAATTCATCACCAATTGTGTGCAATTTTCCAACAAGATTTCTCCATTTGGGAAGGATAAGTAAATGGCATTGATTTATCTCCTAAATTACAAACACTAAGAAAAAACTTTAAACCCCGAGAAGTAATTGGCGTTGTTTAGTTAAGTCTAGTTCTGAGCTAAACATTATGCTTAGGCCTGTACGAACCGGTTTTGACCGAAAAGGATCAGATTTTGACTGAAATTGATCAGAATTGACCTTTAGGGCTTAGACACTAGTTTTTTGAGGTTTAGGTTTGACAAAACTTGACCAAACAACATTAAAACCACTCCAAGTAGATAACACCTATAAATAAAAGCACTATATGTTGGAAATTTATTTGGTTTTATTTCAAAAGAAATGGTATATGTTTTGTTTCATGTTACATTGGAAATTTTGACATGATTTTGGTATTTATATTTAATGCTTGTTTCTATTAGAAACATATACCATTATTTGTTTTATATTACTAATAATATTGTTTTACTATATATAATCCACGTTGCCATACTTGTTGTACGTTTTAAGCTATTTTATATTTAATTAGATTTATTATGAATTGTTGACTCATTCTATAACAGGTAACTTTCCTTTTAATTAGCTCTTTAATTTCATTTTAATTGCACAATTTATGGTGATTTTTATTTAATGATTTCTCATCCCAATCTCCTATATATATACGGCTCTTTTGTGGGTCGAGATACAGATTGATACAATTGTTTTTCGTACATTCTCGTTCTATTCATGGTCTTGTATTCTGGATATATATCTGAGTTTTTGTTCCTGATTCAACCAAACGCTTGAAGAAGCTGTTTAATCCTGGAAGGAACTATAAGTATCCTTTAGAGACAATGTCTTAAACATGACTCAACTTATCGGTGCTCACGTTCCTTAACTTATTTTACATTATAGTATTTCTATATTACTTTTATTGATTAGTTTATCTTTATTTGATGCAAGGTGAAGGACCTTAACGCACTCCTATGGCGGATATTACAACGAGTTTTGCACCCTAACATTCAAGAGAAGAAAATCGAGAATTGAAGATTTATGTATTTATTTATTTTTGTAATTGTTTATCCAACAATCTTAAAGGATATTTAGTATTCCTCCAAGGTATGACTAATTTTTTCACTTTTCAAAATTTAGTATTTGTGTTGATTCAAAAAACCAGTTTGACACAATATGAATTTTGAAAGAGCTATTTTCATTCTCAAAAAGTCTATGTCCATTCTTAAAAGTTTTGAAAGTGTGGGGGAGTTTTTATAAAATTATTCCTTTTGTTTTAGAAGGGGAACAAATGGAGAATTTTTTTTTCTTTGAGGTGTTGAAAATACAAAGTTTTTTTTAAGGGATGTTCAAGTTTTTTTTTTGGTTTTGAGAAAAGAAAAAAAACGTGATTTATTTGAAACCAATTTTATTGTTACAAATCTTTGGTTTAAATTATTTAATTGTTACATTAATTTGTGTTGTACGTTTTGTAACAATTATTTTATATTATAAAAGGCACTTTCATTATGTAATATGAGGAAAGTGATGGAAGAGAATGAAATAAATAGAATAAGTGAAGAAGATATATAAATTTTTTAAATGAGAAGCATAAGCATAAATATGTTGGGAAACTTCTAAAGAAGTTTGTATTTTATGAAATTAATCATATGAGTATCCCTTATGATTTCAATTCAGACTTTGAAAGACTTGAGATATACCATGAAAATGGTATTATATATTGGGGATATCCATTGTACTAAAAGAGTGCAATGATGTTAATTGGATCTTAAATTCAAATGAGACCATACTTATGGCTAAAAGAAAATAGGTGTACATTTATTTGAGACAACATGTTGTGATTACTGAAATGTGGAATTATATTATAACCATGTGAGACAAGAGTGATTTTGGCCAAATCATCTGACTAAATCTTTGAGGTATATCGGAAACATCAGAGAGGATGAGACTAAAGCCATTTGAAATTAATAAAGATGGGAACCAACCTACATGAGTGGAGATCCCACGGAATAGGTTCATATGGGTAATAATAAGCCTTTGTTAATTCTGCTAGCATAACAAATAATGTCTCAATCCTAGATGTGAGAAAGTGCTATATTGCATAATTCAAGAGATTGATTTAGAGAACTCTTAATAAATTTTATAGCTCTTATGAGTGGTGTATAAAGTGCAATATATACTTGATGAGATCACCTATGTAATGAGATATTGGAGCTATCTCTAGAACACTTAGACCAGACGCGCGCATGGCCTAGTGGCGCACCACGGGGTTGAATAGAAACTTATCTTGGTATAATGTGATAGCTAAAATCTCTATCTTAGAGTAGCACTTATTTGATTCATAGAAACTATATGTTTCACAAAATATTCCGTAAGTTAAGTTTTATCTATCAAATATTGGTTCATAGTCCAAAAGACACCAATACCATACATTATATGTCAAACCTGAGATATCAAAAAAAAATTGTTTTCAAAATTTCTTTTGAAATAATTGGGGGGTTGTTGGAAATTTATTTTGTTTTATTTCAAAAGAAATGGTATAAGTTTTATTTTATGTTATAATGGAAATTTTTCCATAATTTTAGTATTTATATTTAATATTTGTTTATATTGGAAACATATACCATTATTTGTTTTATATTACTACTAATATTGTTTTACTATATATAACCCAAATTGCCATACTTGTTGCATGTTTTAAGCTATTTTATATTTAATTAAATTTATTATGAATTGTTGACTCATTCTATACCAGGTTACTTTCCTTTTAATTAGCTCTTTAATTTCATTTTAATTGCACAATTTATGGTCATTTTTCTTTAATGATTTGTCATCCCAATTTCCTATGTATATACAGCTCTTTTGTGAGTCGAGATACAGATAGATACAATTGTTTTCCGTACATTCTTGTTCTATTCTTGGTCTTGTATTTTGGATATATATCTGAGTTTCTATTCCTGATCCAACCAATCGGTTGAAGAACCTGTTTAATCCTGGAAGGAACTACAAGTATCTTTTAAGGACAGTGTCTTAGACACGACTCAGCTTATCGGTGCTCACTTTCCTTAACTTATTTTACATCATAGTATTTATATATTACTTTTATTGATTAGTTTATCTTTATTTGATACAAGGTGAAAGACCTTAAAGCACTCCTATGACGGATATTACAACGAGTTTTTCACCCCTACATTCGAGAGAGGAAAACCGAGAATTGAAGATTTATGTATTTATTTATTTTTGTAATTGTTTATCCAACATTATATAACTCTCATCATCGTTTCGTGAGAAGGATCGTTAAAATCCAGTGCTCACACTTAGGCTTCATCTTGTCTTGCCTAGGCCTCGACCAACTAGCTCGGGAGTTCTTTTTATAGTCTGAAAAGCATCTCAATTGATGGAAATATAAGTTGTCAAAAGGGTATTATACATTCTTGTAAAATAAAAGCAACTTTCTTAGAAAAGTCTCGGGGTTACAATTGTCCTAGTTATTATGTATGGATTAGAATGCTAACAAGAAGCCACATCCTTGAAAAAAAGTCAAGTACAGATATCCAAGTTCATCAAAGCAACAAGTCCTTGCAAGAAAAATCAAACTTTGAAGTCCAAAAATGAATGAAGCAGTAGCATTTAAATATGAAAGAATTAGCAAACACAAGCTTAACTAATTGAAATTGAAATTGCTTAAAATGAATCACAATCCGCAATCACAAATATGTTCAAATGGAAGAACAAAGCTAAAAAATGGACTCCTTAACAGATAACTATGTTGAAATTGCAATTAAAGAAAGGCAATAAAACTAACGGAATGGATTGAAATCTGTTCAAATGACAATAAAAACTTAGAGCTCGAAAACGGATTCCTTGAATTCAACTAAAACTTATGAATCACAATCTGCAATCACAGATACGTTCAAATGGCATATCAGAGCTTAACTAATTGAAAATGAAATTGCTTGAAATGAATCACAAACTCCAAATCACAATAAAAGTTATGAAAATGTGAAAGAAATAACAAACACAAGCTTAACTAATTGAAATTGCTTAAAATGAATCACAATCCGCAATCGCAAATATGTTCAAATATTTTTTAAAAAGGTACATTATAAATATTTATATGTTTTGAATGTGAACCCATAAAAATTATTAATTGGACCATGATAATTTTTATTTTCCTATAAATTCTTGAAAAAATCATTTACATAGAAATTTTTTTGTACACATCATAATAAGTTCATCTATATGTGTTTTGACTCAACAATTATTTAATGAAAATGTAAAAAATATCATAAATTAAATATTTTATTACTTAGTCTAATGATTTCTTCAAAATTTATTTATTCTGCAATCGAAATATTTACTATTGTTATTTAAAAATATTTTTTTTCTTTTAATGCAATTATATTGAAGGATATTTTATTATATATATGGACACCACGGTAAAATTTTTCAGCATTCGCCACTACATGGAAGTGAATACAACTAAAACTAAAACAGATTTCACAATCACAAACTCAAAAATCCCATAAAACTTATGAAATCCACAATCAAATTTGTGCAATAAAACTTATAGCGTATGCGGTTGCCAATGTTCAAACCAAGCCGTCAAACAAAATTGGTGCGCTAGCCGATGGTAAGAAAAGTAGTTAGAGCTAATCCAGTACCTCAGAGTTACTTGATACCATGCCATAGTTTCAAAATCTATGACATCAATAATCTCATTCTTGTGGAGATGTTCGTCGATAGCTTCTCCCCAACTAATTACCCTCAGTCTGGTCAAGTCTAATCTTGTGAGGTTTTTCTCAATATACCACTCCATTTTGAAAATGGAGCAATGTTGTCGAGGGATGCAGGTATTTATACCACATTTTCTTTTCGAGCCATTGATATGTAATAGTTTTAGGTATAGTTATATTTAGTGATATGTAATAGTTTTAGGTATAGTTATATTTAGACTTAGTTATAGTTAGAGATTGCCAGATATATTAGTTATGTATTTCAAAAACCATATCATAAAAAAATCCCAAGAATAAAGTATCCAGATCTAATTAATGCATATCATTTCACAAATTTAACATGTTACAAAGTTTAGGCTAGGAGGGTTTAAAGGGCCGATATTTTATAAGTATGTCTATAACGTAGTATGAGTTAAATTATTCATATATGTTGATAGAAGGAATTTTTAAATTGTATTTTGTATTTGACATTTGTTACAACTTTACATAAAAATTTGTGATAGTACGAGTTAAATTATTTATATATGATGATAGAAGGAATTTTAAATTATATTTTGTATTTGACATTTGTTACAACTTTACATAAAAATTTGTGATAAAAGGGGCTATTATTTATTCTTTCACCTATAGCCCTCAACACCTATTATTTACTTAAATTATTGTATAATTCATCAAGTAAATGGCATCCAACAAGCTTTCTCTATTTGGGAAGGAGAAGTAAATGGCATTGATTTATCTCATAAATTACAAACACTAAGAAAAACTTTCAACCCAAGAAGTAATTGGCTTTGTTTTGTTAAGTGCAGTTCTAAGAGCAAGTCTAACCATTTTCTCCATTTTTCATTCCCCAAACCCCATTTTGGAAAATCTAGAGTGCTTTTACTCCGACCATCTTCTCCATTTTTCATTCCCCGTATTAGATTTCCTAGAAATAATAATAATAATAATAATATTATTATTATTATTATTATATTAATTTCTCTACATCATTTTTATTCTACTCATCTAACAAAAACAATTAAAAAAATCAAAACTACAAAAAGTAATGATATAATAATGGATTCTCATGGAGAACTCTATTTTGGGGACATATCATATGGGGAATGATTGGCCTCAACCATTCCCCATTTGTGTTCTTTATTTTGAGGACATCCTCAAAATAAGGAACCATTGAAAGTACCCTAAGCATGCATATATGCACTAAATTCCACTCGAGTCTCTTTAGCCAAGTTGAAAACAAGGTCTTGGATGAGGAAATTATAGGAATTTATTTTGATGTTGAAAAAAGAAACTTTTGTACATATGGCTCCCGAGCATGGAACAGTGCCAATCAATTTTATACCAATCAAATAATCATTGTTAACCATAAGAGAATTGGACTTGTCATTGGATGAATACTTACGCGTAAGGAAATAACATATGTGAATACCGAATTCGTAACACTTCCTTCCCCAAAAGTTGAGAAATTATATATGATATTTATAGTAGATTATTTAATTAAGATGAAACTGAAATTATATATGCATGTCTATATATAATATTCGTGCTACCATATATAATTCCCCCCCCCCCCCCCCCCCCATGTTTGTAAGTTGTAAGCTATAGAGACAAGCAATCACATGAAACCACGTGGAACACCATGTGTTTTATCCAATCCATCTCATTGAGCAATTAAATCATAACCAAGTGTTAGGTGACTGTTAATTTGAATACAAAACAAAGACCTCATGATGCCAATTGTTCTACTTGTAATAATTAGTCAGATATATGATTAAACATCACCGTCCACATATTTAAAACACTGCAAACATTCCCCTATTATGCTCTTTTATAACATATTGCAAATTATATATTTTTTAGTTAGTCTCCGAATTTATGTTTCTTCAGATCAAATGCTGGCAATAATTTTCATCTGTAGAAATGAACTTATTTGTTTTGTGGTATTGGTAGGGGAACTGTACGCTATGCTAGTGTTCATGCTCATTTAGGCAAAATATGGAGGGATTTGGATTTTCTAAAGTTCAAACTCTCTAAAGTTGTACATTTTAATCAATCTCAACCATTTATTGAGTTTTAATGGTCCAGATCCAGTTTTAGTTTGTGGGGTCCACAGTACAATAAAATCTGGACCATTAAAACTCAACGGATGATTGAAATTGACTGAAATGTACAGCTTTAGAGAGTTTGAACTTTAGAGAATACAAATCCGGCAGGGAGCATAAGAGATGACCTTGAGTCCCTAGCTTATACCCTCATATTTCTTCTTAGGGGAAAGCTTTCTTGGAAGGGTTGTGCTGTAAGTTCTTGCACGATTTACTTGACATATCGACTCGATTTCTGGTTCTGCTTTATATTTTGTTGTAGATTATGATTTGTGTGCCCTCAAGCTGCCGGGAGAAAACAAAGGATTTCTTGTATGTTAGAAAAAAATGGCTACTTCTGCTGAAATGCTTTGTTTCTTGTGCCCTTTGCCTTTTCAACAATTTCTTCAGATGGTAACCATGATGAAAGATGTACATTTGCTGGATATTGATGAACATTTGACTTTTAATAGAGCTTTATGGCGTCTGAAGATTCATATAGCTGACCCCCCACCTGGCGAGGGATTAAGTGACTCACAATTATGCCGATTTCTTTCTGAGTTTTCATTGCTTTTCTTTTGATGTTGCTTCTTTGGGGAAGTTCAATACTTGATAATAATGATGGCGGCTGCATGTCAACCAGCTCATAGCATTTTTTTTTACGGCTTATAGCTATTTTTCGATCATAATCATCATTCATCATATTATAGGAGTTACTCCTGCAGGTATCTCTATAATGTGGTGGATGCTAGAATTAGCCAGCATGTCGATAAAGGAAAAGAAGATGGCTCATACGTTAGCTGCGTGGCCTCTTCTACAAATTTGTAACGGGGTTCACATCCTAGGTGTATGAACTGTCTCCTTTATTCTTGCATAAGGTAGATATCACTAAACATCGTATTGCAATCAACTTTCTTTGTCGATTAGTTTACTTGTGCGTTCTCTCAGCATGCTTGTTCCTGATTATTTTACCAGGAGTGGATAATGGAACAGTGGGACAAGAGTTACGACATCGCTTCAGCTGCTGGCTCAACCAACAGTAGTGCCTTAGTTTTCATGTCAAAGGGTAAAGAAAACCCCGTGAAATCATTGTCTATTTGGTTTTGTAATGACACTATTCTTGAATTTTGATGGCTAAATACATCTTTACCTGCCTGAACTTGGCTCAAATGGCCTACTGACCCTGGACTTTTCTAAATTTCTCTTAGTCTCGTACGTGTCAATTTCTGGTTGGTTTGACTTTTTAAAAATGTCATTCCTGATCTCTCTCTCTCTAATCAAAAGCTAAGACGTGGCGTTCAGAGGCAAACTGATGTACTTTTACTTGTCAAGTTCAAGGCGCTAAGAGAAACTTGAAGAAGTTTAGGGGTCGGTAGTAGGTCATTAGCGCCAAGTTCAGGTGGATAAATATGTATTTAGCCAATTTTAATTGGCCGGTGTGTCCATTTCAAAGTCACTTTTGTTATGAAATTGAAGGAACTCCTTATACGCAACAATCTTACAAAGTTAGCGACGTGTTCCCTTTCAAATGGATCAATAAAAAGTGGAAGGAAGGCCTCTCTGTTACCTCAATGACCACTGCAGGTAGCAAATGGGGTATTGTGGTGTCCTGAAAGGCAGGCTATTCTAATCTGGTTGCCCACTTTCCAATTGTTCTATTCTACTAAACCATCAATGCCGCGGAGAATAGGACCACTTGTATTTTTTTCTCGGCCTGTTTTTGTAGGTTGTCGGACTCGACTTCCTGTACCCAAGCGAGGGGATCCATAGAAGGTCGGAGAACGGATTTCGGATTTCGGAGGTGACGTTAATTTCAACATTAATTAAGAGTTAGATGGCTAGGATTTTCTTTGCCAAATGGCAAAAATTGAATGGGGTACAAAGTTGGGGACACAATATTGGGACATCAGATTTTATTCTAGTTAGTTCAATTTTTAAGTGAATAATCAGCATTTTATGAAATTTAAATTCTCTAAAGTTCGAAGTTGATAAAGTTCTAAAATAAAAATAGCCGTTTATCAAATATAACTGGTTGAAATTACACTCTCTAAAGAAAATTTAGGTGAAAAAGGAATTATCAAATCTTACATACTCTTAATGCACCTTGTTTTTGGTGTGCCAGAGTATACTATAAAATTTATCGGCCAACTAATTCAGACTCAGAAACTGAAGAGTTCCATTTACAGAGAATCCTCCAGAACAAGTTTGCTTTATATATATTCTTAGAGTTTGAATCCTAATTAATGTTTAAGGAGTTGAGTTTCTCATCCAACTTAAGCAACCGATAGTTGATTGCTTTTATTTATGTTTTGATGTTATCTTTCTTATCATGAAATTATAGAAAGGATCGGGTCTGTTGTAAAAAAAACTCTCAACATATATTCCGGCGGACGTGGTGGTGGGACTACAGTGTAAAGAATTGACCCTACCAACCATATGTCAAAATGTGTAATGATTTTACACGTCAAAATGATTCGACTTCAGTTTAAAAACTCAATTCAGTATCTTATTCCATGTATCTCATTCAATTTCTGACACAACGTATCTTTAGAAGAGAAAAAAAATTAATGATACTTTAATCCCATGAACTTCACAATATGACGAAGTTCCTTGAAGGCAAGATTCTTGCAAGCCATGAATAATGTTGCCATTTATATATTCCAAGGCAAGATTCATGTAAAAAAGTTCATATTTAAAATGCAGCTCTTTTTTTACTATTATTTAAGAGAGCACGGGGAATCTTTTAAAACTTAAAAGTAAGGTCGGTTCTGGACATAGATTAAGGGTGTGATGGCCTATGGCTCATGATTAAAAGAGACCTAATTTATTTTTTTTATGTAGTAAATAAATATAACCTTTAAAAAACTTTTTAAATTTATCCAATATGGATGAATTAGATTATTAATTAAAATAAAAAAAATAATATACTTTTTTTATGTAATATTAATTATTAACTATCAGTTTTAAATAAAAAAATTAATTTAAGCGGCCCTAATTTTTTATTTCACCTAAGACCTTAAAGGCTGTCCTAGTTGCTTTCTTATTTTACCATCTCTCAATTTGAAAAAATGTTACTCCACTATTGATGTAATATATGACAAGTTGGGGCTCAAACTCGAGTCTCCAATTAAAATTTGAATTCTCACTTCAATCTATTCACCAGAAATTTTTTTATTATTTTAAGTACTAATCTTTTTTAAAAATCTATTTATATCAATAAATGAGTTCAATTAGTAGTTAATTAGTTCGAAATTATGATGCATCAATTTTAGAGAGTACGGTATCTGTTATTAATGTGTAAATTACATTATTTCCATAGCACAAAATATATTTTCTAGAAAAAGATTATACATTCCCTTTCACTGTGAGATAAGTTATGTATTTAACTAAACAAAAACGAGTAAAATAATTAACTCTTAGTCTAATGTATATTTAGCAATTTAAATTTGTCTCAAAAAATTTATTGTTCTGTAGCTCCCTCAACTTTTAAAAAGTGTTACACTTAGCTCCCTAAATGTCAGATGTCAGATTATGATTGGAGTGAAAAAAAATCAGAAAAATGACATTTTTAAAAAGTTAAACCTATCAGAAGCTGGCACATGGCGCTTATAGAGCAAAGTTGTGCACTTTTTTAAAGTTAAAGAGGCTATGAAGTCACTTTAAAAGTTCAGGGAGACAATAAATTTTTTTAAACATATTCAGATATCTAGATTTTCATTAAGCCTTAACTCTTTAAAGTTTGTCTATCTTCATAGAGATAGTCACCAATACTCAATGAAATGAATTTTTTTAAAATTGGATTGGTAGTAAAGTTTAAGTTGAGCTCATCTCAACTTTTTATTGAAATTAAATGCTTAAAATATATTTTGTAGTGAAATTATATATACCAACAATTAATTTAAATTCCAACCTTTATTAAATTCTTTATTAGATTTTGAGCAACAACCCATGCACATAATGAAGTTGCCTTTTCTTTAATTTTTTCTGTATTTTTTTTTTTCTCTTTGAGTCGTCCTTCCAACAAAAAAGAAGTCAAGATAAATAAGCATAAAATTTAAAAACATCATTCTCTACCTAATAAAAGAATACATAAATAATTCCAAAATTACATTTAAGGCTTTGTTCTCTTGGACTACAATTCAATATAGTTTAGTTCAGTTCAGACCACTTCTGTTCAGTTCAGTTTAGTCTATTTCAGCTCAGTCCAGCTATGCATAGTTATAAATTTACACTGAAATAAGTTTAATTTTGTTCAGTTCAACTCACGTCAGTTCCGCTCAATTCAATTCAACCAACTTCAGTTCAGTTCAGTTCAGCTTTAAAAAGTTGAAAACAACCAGGCCTTAACCTAACAACCACCTAACCATTATTCACATAGAAAACGTTAACAAATCAATAAAAAAGAAAAATCAAATTGAAAAAGGTTTACAATATGCTCTATAAAAGCAATTCGAACCAAACCAAATCAAAAGCACATTAATTTCTCATCATTCTCAACTTTCCTTCTGAATTTCATAAAAACTATAGAGGTAAAAATGGCTAGAGAGTATAACAATGGTCTTAAGAGCTACTTAATCGATATGAGTTTCGATCTCGATGGAGCTCTTACTTTGCCTACTAATTTCGGTCGTCAAATAGCTGAATCAAAATCCTTAGTTGAAGAAATGCCGAGCATTGCTTCTTCTACAAACGATGTTTGCTCGGTTTGCATGGATGGATTTGGATCGGGTTCGAGTGGAAAAATAATCCAGTGTGGCCATGTCTTCCACGCTTCTTGTATATCGTCTTGGTTATCCAGTTGCAACTCTTGCCCTCTTTGTCGATTTCGCATTTCTATGTAGGCTGTTCCATAAAGACCGGCATAATTTAAGCTCAAAATGGCAAAGCATAAGACTTTATTTCTCAAATGGAAGGCTATACATGTTTCTCAAAATGCTATCACATGACCAATTTGCTACTAGTTGCAACCATATTTTTCCTCATTTTTTTTATGAGGAACACCTTTAATATTGTATTAGCATTTTTATGACGATCAAAATTATATTCTGTGACGATAAAATATGTTTTTGTGACAAAAAAACGTGTATTTCATCATTAAAGCTATGTCATAAAATGCTGAATTTCTTGTAGTATATATAGTTTATATTTTTTCTCTACATTTATAAAAAGTTGTTATTTTAGCATAGATGCGTCTTCCCTCGGTGATTTGAAATAGTCCTTTCCTAGAAAATGAGAGAATAGAAAAGTTGATAGTTTAAAATTTCAAGGTATCATTATAGAGAATCTGTAACTTGAGTGAACGTATAAGCGGAAAACAAATCTAACGCAAAATTAATTAACTTGTGTTAATGCTCAATCTACACCACTAATATACAAGAAGAAACCAGTATCCTATAACCATATACGTTTAATAAGAAAAAGCCGTTAACTTTCTTTTGAACCGGGTGGAAAGCTCAAAAAAGCTTGTTTGGAGCTCCATTTAATGGTTATTTTATAAGAGAGTCGTTTTTTGTAAAAGCCCTTTTAAAGTCAAATCAGAAATTCAGATTAAGGCTCTGTTTTTTTAACTTATAATTTATTTAGTTTAGTTCAGTTCTATATTATATACATATAAATTTATACTAAAATAAGTATTTATCATTTAATTCAGTACTGTTATTTATAAGTTGAAAATAACATAGTCTAAATGCTATGGACGGCTTGTTGAAACTGTTAAGGCCGTTGGGTTTTGTATAAAATGCTAACCCAAAATTTGTTAATTGTAGATCATAGGCCTGAGCCCATTTGTTTTAACAATTATTGTTTAGGTTAACTTAAACCGGAGATAAGTATTTAAAAAATAAAAATTTAGGGATATTAATTTATAAAATATACATTTTATCAGTTTATTTAGGAGAGAATAAGAAATTTAAAAAATCAAATCAAACCTAAGATTCGAACCACCTAATCAGATCGGACCGAATATATTAGGTTCGGTGGTTGGTTCTAATATTTTGCTTATTTAGTGTTCGGTTCAGTTCTTAGTTTTAAAAAAGAAAACTAAATAGACCGAAAATCGAACCGAATTAGGATAACATACTTTTTATTCAAATAAAAAATGATATAATTTTTCTGATAGGGATGAAAATCGAATTAAATTATATAATAATGATTTCAAATAACTAATAGAATGAGGTTCAAATTGTTCTCACAACCCTGTTACAGTTTAGCTATTTATTTATTAATCATTTTAAACTTGAAAAGAATCTGCTTCTATGGGCAGATAATATCTACGTGGTTAGATATGAATTGAAAATTATTTGATTGAAAAACAAGTCAGTGTCTTATTTTAAGTAATTAAAAGCTTATAAATGAGCAGTAAGTACCCATTTTTTTTTATCAAACATGAGGAGTAGTTAGGAAAGTGTATGATCATACAACAGCATAACAAAATTTGGTTTAATAGTAGACCGAACCGAACCGAACCTAAACATTTAGATTCGGTTCGGACCGAACCTAATTCTATTAGGTTTGGTATTAGGTTCCTAATTTTTTTGTTATTCGGTTTTAGGTTTATTTGGTTCGGTTCGGTTCTGGGACCGAATCGACCAATGCCTTCCCTAAGTTTACCCCCAAATTTGAAATCCCTAATGAATCGGTTCCCTTAATTCAAACCTACGAAACCTATCCCGTCAATTTCAAAATCAATCTCGTCGTTCTCACCATAATCCATAAAAACGAAATCGATCTCGTCGTTCTCACCATAACCCGTTGCCGGTAAAGCAAATCCCGTCAATTTCACCGATTATCTCCTAATCAATCGATCTCGTCATTCTCACCAAAACTCGTCGCCGGTAAAGCAAATCCCGTCAATTTCACCGATTATCTCCTAACCAATTGCAACAGATCTCGTCGTTCTCACCATAATGCCTAGTTGTTTTCAACCTAATTTCGATTCCGGATTTTTGCAGGGTAATGGGAAGAGGAAAGCAATTGTTTTTAAAGTAGAAACATCAAATGAGGTAAGACTTTATATACTGTAATTTGTATACCGATATCCTTTTATTTTGAATATGGATAATAACTAATATACAAGACTATTACTGGAAAAAAAAGTAAATCTGTATACTGACAAATGTATATTGAAATACATTTTTTGTGTATCTGCTTAAAACATATCGTAAAGCCATACAGAGGTAAGAATTTGAGTACTTCAATTTGCATGTTGGTGTAATGTTGTATACTACTGATATACAGATGTAATGGTGATTTAAAGTCTGGTTAGAAAATGCCTATTAGCAATATGAGGCATAATATGTGTTGTAAATAGCTAAATTTGGATGCTGTCTGCAAAGTGTATATGCCTACCCCTAAAAGATACTTATTTTGTTTCTACCAAGTGTAGAGTATACATGCCAACCCTTTATCAAATTTATTGTTTCTTATTGTGTTGTATATTGTTGAAATACATATATAGTGTTGAATTACAGTTTATGTAAAAACTGTATACTAGAAGTATGCAACAGAATGCTGTAATTTGAAAAGGATCTCTGATGTATACTGCTGATATACAATTTACATAAACTGTATATTAATGTAACCATCTATGCTGAAATCTACGTCATTCCAAATATAATGAGATTGAAATTTGTGAAATGTAGAATTCTGTATAACATGCCTTTTTTTTGCAGCAATTGTGGCATCTTCATAGCGACCTACGCAGAGTACTTAATAGAACAAAGGCCAATACCAAGCAAGATGGGGGATTATAAAAAGGGGGGATTATATGAAGGGGAAAAGGGGGATTATATAAGTAATTATATATTGATATACACTTTGATGTCTTGCCCTGTGGACCATCAATTCAACTTCTAGATCACCAATTACCCTTTCTGCTGTATACTGCTGATATACAGACGCATTTGTGATATATAGTCTGGATAGAAAATGCCTATTAGCAATATACAACGATTTTCTATTAGCAATATACAACGGAATCTATATGTTGTAAATAACTCAATCTGTATGTTGTCATTACTGTCTGTAATTTGTATGCTGGTCTTACTTATATTTTGTACATGAAAACCAACTAATGTACAATCGTTGTAGTGCTATGATTTCTGTTGTATACTGCTGATATACAGATGTATTGTTGATATACAATTTGGATAGCAAATGTTTTTTAGCAATATACAACAAAATCTATATGATGTCAATAACTCAATTTGTATACTGTCATTACTGTCTGCAATTTGTATGTTGGTTTTACTCATATTTTGTACATGGAAACCAACTAATGTACAACCATTATTTTGTTATGATTTATGATGTATTTTGATGATATACATATGTATTAATGCTATATAGTCTATATGAAAAATGCCTATTAGCAATATACAACATAAACTATATCGCTGAAAATAACTCATTTGTAAATTGGTTATATCCCTTTTATTTGGAACGTGGAAACCAAATAATGTATATGTCTCATAAGTCGAGATGTATACCAAAAGTTGTATATTGATATATAATTCTTATAATATTCATTTATACTCTACACTTTTAGCAAAAAGGGTTCATATTTGCTTAACCATGTGCACGCATAAACAGTATTGATGCATGACGATACTAAAACCCTAGGTTGGACAAAATGAACCTTTTTACTAACAACGTACATTATAGATGTCTACTCCTAAAAGATATTGTGCACGTATGAACAATTTCGATGCATGATAATACTAAAATCCTAAGGTGAGCAAAATGAACCCTTTTGATAACGGTGTACAATATAGGTGCATACCCCTAAAAGATACTATGCACGATAAACAGTATTGATATATATTAAACTATATATTACTAATATACGAGGGGACCGAGCCATAAAAATTGAATTTTCACATCAGTGTAAAACATAACCATAACAAAAGCTTAATCAAAGGTAAACTGTATATTAGGTGGACCACTCCAGGTTTAAGATTCACACGAAGCTGCTGCACTTTAATGAATTAGTTTAAAACATAAAACAGTGTAATATTTTTTTTTATAGAATGAAACCTTCCAATTATTATTTAAGTTGTGAATTGTTACAATAGATAAAGGTGAACTGTATACTAATATATATTATTCCAATAAAAATGTGTATATTAATAATATAAGAGTTAAATAAATGGTACACTATTATTATACAAGCCATAAAATACACATCAAAACACAATCTAAATCACAATCAATAATATACAAATTGAATAAATTATATATTATAATTACACAAAACACAAGGTACGCACGTTCAGATATTATAATTCATAAATGAATTTTCTGTACATACTAATATACATTCTCGAAATTCAAAATTGTATAACAACATTCATGATTGATTTTTTTAATCTCTGATTAATAATTATTTAATATGAATAATTATAAGTGTTTTTTAATGCTTACTTTAGTAATAATAATAGAACGACTTTAAAATGGAAAGGAGATTTGACCGCATAAGGGACAAAATGCAACAAATTTACCCTAAATTGTCGAACACGTGTCCTGCATTAAATCAAACCCACGGTAAAATTCATTATTCCCACGAGCATCGGTTATTTTTAGAGAAACACGTGCCCCTTTCTCTATTAAACCAATACCACTAAACGGCGTCGTACCCTCCCCAATTATCAACCGAATAATTGCTGCTAAATTTCGAAAATAGAGGTCCTCAATATTCGTTTTACCAAATACAACAACAATGGCGGAAACTCAGCGCCAAAATTCCAGCTCTTCTCAGGATTTTTCACTTCTCAACTGTATTGATCTATCCTCCTCCGATATCGCTCAATCCGTTTCCTTGCTCAAGCAGGTTTCATTTCCTCTTCGAACGCGTAATTTTGTTTCTAATTAACCTAATTGAAATTCGATGATTTTGAGTAATTTTTTGTAATTTTTCTTCAGGCGTGTTTGGATTCTGGATTTTTCTATGTAATCAACCACGGAATCAGCCAAGAATTCATGGACGAGGTTTTTTCTGCGAGTAGGAGGTTTTTCGAGCTGCCATTAGAGGAGAAAATGAAGGTTTTGAGGAATGAAAAGCATCGAGGCTATACTCCTATGCTCGACGAACTTTTGGATCCTGATAATCAATCTGTTGGTTAGTTTCTTCATAATTGAACTCGATTTTGTTTTCTGATTATTGTTTCTGTTCATTTTATCGTAAATGAGCCGACCTTCATGAACAACTCGGTATTCGGCTCGCTTGACTCGGCTCGGCTATTTTTTAATGAAAACATAATTTTTGGTCTCGACTTGTAAATGAACTGAACATGAACAAGCCTAGACTGCTCGTGAACAACCTCGATTCGGGCTCGTAAATAAGTTCATGAACTGGCTCGTTAAATATAAGAACTTTAACATTTCATTGTGTAATTATTCAATGACTTTACAAGTATGAAATCTTAATGTTATTTAATTTATAAATTTGGTATTATTATTTTTATTTGTAAATAAAATAAATTAGCCCGTTAATGTTCGTGAACAAACGAATTGTTAAATGAACCCTTCGTGAACATGAATTTTAAGTTTGAACCAAGCTCGAAAATCGTTCGAGCTCGTTAAAAAACTTAGTAAACAAACATGAAGCTCGGCTCGGCTCGCTTACAGCCATAGGTAAATTTCATGTTGATTGCAACAAATGAAAATTGGATTGTTTTTTGTGTTATACGGTAGCAGGAGATTACAAGGAAGGATTTTACATAGGAGTTGAAGTTCCTGATGATTATGTTACAGAGGAGAAGCCATTTTATGGGCCTAATGTTTGGCCAGCTGATGGTAATTGAACTTCATTAATTCGAGTGAGAAGGTTATTTAGGGATATGTAATGCCATAGATTTTTCAATAATTAGTCTTTGCCTTTTTTGTGATATTTATTTTTGTTCTGTTATTATGTTGTCTTCAGATCTTTTGCCTAATTGGAGGCAAACTATGGAGAGGTTTCATCGAGAGGCATTGTAAGCTTCTTACTGTTGATAATAATGGATATTTGATGGATTCAGATTCTCTAAAGTTAGAATTCTCTAAAGTTGTACATTTCAGTCAATCTCAACCATCTGTTGAGTTTTAATGGTCCAGATTTTATTGCATTGTGGGCCCTACAAACCATTAAAACCGAATCTGAACCATTAAAACTCAATGGATGGTTGAGATTGACTGAAATGTACAACTTTACAAACCCCAAACTTTAGAGAATCCCAATCTGATATTTGAGTGACAATGTATAACTTCCTTTTTTATGTTTTGAATTATACCTTATGCAGAGAAGTGGGAAGAAAGGTTGCCAGGATCATTGCGCTTGCGCTTGATTTGGAGGCCGATTTTTTTGACAAGCCAGAAATGCTGGGCCAGCCTATTGCAGTCCTTCGCTTGTTACATTATGGAGGTTCGGGTTTTCGATAGAAATATCAGAAATTCATTCTGACATTTGTGTCTTTTCTAGTCAGTAAGAATAACATATTGGTCCTTGTAATATTACAATTGTTCAGCTCAGATTTCTGATCCCTCGAATGGAATATTTGGAGCTGGAGCTCATTCGGACTATGGTTTAGTTACTCTTTTAGCCACAGATAATGTATCTGGCCTCCAAGTAAGAAGATTGGCACAGTCTTTTTAATATATTTTGCTGTTTACTTGACTCGCTATAATGTGAGCTTTTGCTGTTGTTTTCTCGCAGATATGCAGAGATAAGGATGCTCAGCCCCAAGTGTGGGAATATATAGCACCTTTAAAAGGGTGAGGCTTTATATACTAATTCACATTATTACAGATTGAGATATCTAAAAATTAGCTTAGGAACACTGTAACTTGTTGTCTTATATGTTTTCAAGTTGAATACATAGAGGAACTTCTGGTTAATTACATGCCAATTTGCATATATTTTCAAATGGAATGAGTTCTGAATGTTTCTTTTCAAATCATAGCTTGAGTTGTGCTAGATGGAATACATTAAGCTAATTGAATAATATATATTTCCCGAGTGGCACTTCATAACTTTGAAACGAACCTGTTATCTCTCTTAGGATAAGGGGAAGGAAAGGAATACAAACCTGTTATCTCTCTTAGCATCAAATCTAATTGTTGACCACTCAGCTGTATTCTCTGTTGTAGAGAAAACTCTACATATAGTATAGCCCCTTGAATGGTATAGTCTAACGCCTTCGTGATTCTTATAGTCATTAATAGTTGACTCGTTTTATAGGGCATTCATAGTGAATCTTGGTGACATGTTGGAACGATGGAGCAACTGTATATTCAGGTTCTTATCTCTCTCTCTATATATATGTGCATATAGATTCAGACTAGAGGTCCTCACCACGTATGGTACTTAATGATGACTACTCCATTCTTGCTTTCTTAATGTGCATCTTTCTTCGTTAAGTGGAAGTTAACTTTATCTTCTCTTACAATTTAACCCATATTTTTTGTTATATTATTTACAGGTCTACACTTCATAGAGTATTAGGGCACGGACAAGAGAGATATTCTGTAAGGACCCTTTATTTTACTGATCTATTTTGTAACTGCTAAAGCTTTGTGTAATTGCAATCCTTTTTGTTTTATCTACACTGTGATTCATATGTTGCCGTCTCTCAAACTATATCTAGTACTTTTAGTGAATTAGTATTTAACTACTTGTGCCATTCATATTTTTTGACAGTAGATGCGCTCATTTGAAGAGCAATATTATATACATAAACTAGTTGGACTATAGTTATTTGTGCATATCATCTAATACAAGCTTATGATTTTTGATACGTGGTTTTCGGCATTGGGGTAGTTAGGGTCAGTTGGATGGAGTTCGAAAATTCCTTCCACTGAGAAGTGATTGTTGTTTATTGATTTCCGTGGAGAGTCTAGGTTCCTATTTATTGAAATCTATTAAGTTTAAATTTTCTCACTTATTTTTTAAATGGTACAGATAGCATATTTTATTGAACCTAGCCATGACTGCCTAGTTGAATGTTTGCCGACCTGCAAGTCAGAAACAAATCCTGCCAAGTAAGTTCAATCCAAGATACTTTCTGCGGTATATATGATTGTTTGTTCACCTTTTATCTTCAGCTCAGCCCCTATACATACTGAAATTGCAATCCAATATTTTCATCATGTGCACATAATCTGAAATTCGGGGTAGATGGGATAATCTCGCTTTTCTTAAATTATTGAAAACAACTATCTTAGGATAAATGGATCTTAGACCTGGTCCGGATCCATGGATGGAGATCCGTTTTTTAGGATCTGGATCTTATATTTATAGCACAATGTGAAAAAAGGAACTGGATCCGGGTCTAACCAGACCCGGCCCATTGCCATCCCAGGTAATGCCATACTGCTAATACAGCCGCAGGTGTTGCGGGCCATAGAGTGTTTTCATAGGCAAAAGAGAATTCACAAATACATGCATTTTGGTTTTATATTGAATTTCTTACTGGTGTCTGCTGTTTGGCCCTCAGGTTTCCTCCAATAAAATGCGGAACTTACCTAAGTCAACGGTACAAAGATACTCACGCTGATTTGAGTTTATACAACAAATCTCAAACTTGAGCTTGCTTTTACAATTCAACTGTCAAATGTGTGTTCCTCAGTATAAGTGGAATGTGTGATCAATTAATTGCAGGTTGCTCTTCTCGACTTTGATATTCTTTTATGAAAGAAAGAATATTAAGTTAGTGTTCTTGTTTGATTTTCTGTTGAGTGTATACAAGTTCAATTTCCCAGTCCAATAAATCAATAATTTTGGCGCCGGATTCTACCTATAGTCCATAGGCAACTTATTGTGTAATAAAATGAGTTGTCAACCCACTAGACCAGCAACTGCTTTCTCCCAAAGTGCAGAAAGAGACTGAGGGTCCTAGGTTTGAGCCTGAGGGTTCTCAAAAATTAAAATGTTCCAACTTCTAAAAAAAATGAGTTGTCATATATCTTGTATTTCATCCATATCTCTCATTCAATTTCTCTGCAATAGAAGATCTAATAGAATCAGGCCTGGCCCAATAGGAGGTGTACGGACCGCTTAGTGGCCATGGTTAGGAGGGCTCAAAAATATTTTTTTTAAGCATTTAATAGTTAAATGAGGAGTGTAAATATAAATATTAATTAATGTTAGCTTGATTGGTAAAGTATTAGTAATAAATATAAATCAAAGGTCATGTGTTTAAATTTTTATAAATGTATTTTTTTATTAAAAGGTCTATTTTATTATTTTTATATAATTTTTGTGTAAACCCCTCATATTATCGGACCGGGCCTGGATAGAATCTCATTAGAAGAGTTGAGAGCGAATCCTGAACAGCCAACACACTAACTTCTCACCATCTAGTGCATAATCATTCAGAACTTAATATTCTGCGATATTTTGTGCCAATTTACGTCATATAAGTAAATGCCATGTAAATTTTGTTGAAAAAAAGGTTTCTGTACTGTATTTTGTTGAAGCATATATTCTAGAATGAACTTGAAAAAAGTACTTTATAGTTTTACTCATTAATAAAATGGGTTCGGAGAATTTTTTTTTATAAAATGGGGTCCGATTTTAAAAAATCTGCAAATAAATGATCCTCAATATTAAATTATGTCATAAAAATGAATAATCTTGTTCATTTTTATCTAAATTTTTGTGGGGTGGTTAATAAAATACAACACAATGAAAAAATTTAAAATTTTTTGACTAATGAAAATATTTTTTTAAATTAAATTATGATAAGAAATTTTAAAAAATCATACAAAAATAAAAATAAATATCTGAAAATTAGTCAAAATCTTACGTATAGTTTTTAAATAATAAGATTAAATTATTATAATGTTAATTTGTTTAAAATATTCAATGTAACACCACTATTTCGAAGTCAAAGGCCTCTTTTTGCAAATTTTTTAAAATTACAGACCCCATTTTGAAAAAAAAGTTCCTCAGACCCCGTTTTGCAAATGAGTGAAATCAAAAGGTACTTTTTTAAAGTTAACCCTATATACTCCCTCTTTTAGATTTTTGAGGGACAGAGACTCCCTCTTTTATATCCCATGGATGTAAACAAAATATATGCAAAGTGTTTTTACTATTATTAATAAGCTTTTAACCAAAAAAAAGCTACTAGCAAATATTATTATCAGGAGCAGATGAACCCAAGAGAAACCGTTACGATAATAGATTGTAGAACTAGGAACAGGGCCGGCCAATAGGAGGGGCATAAAGTGCGACCATCTATGGCCCATAGTCAGGAGGGGTTCATAAATACTTTTTTATTTAAGCATTTAGTAATTAAAGTAAAGAGTGTAAACATAAATATCAATTCATGTTAGCTTGATGGGTAAAGTATTAATAATTCTAACCCATAGGTTAAATGTTCAATTCCCAACAAACACAACTTTTTTATCAAAAGACCTACTTTATTATTTTTATATAATTTTTGCCTACAGGCCGTGACTAACAACAAGATGTGAAACTACTTCGAAATTAGACACTCTAAACTTTTTATTTCCGAAAAAGCTACAACTTCCGATTTCTCAGTAACTTGTAACTAAACAACTAAAGAAAACACAAACTCATTAAACACACTTATTACACCTATTGTATTATACACATACTTTACACAGATTCTGACCAAGAAAACCGTGAAATTTAACGGTAATTTCTATAGACGGGACTGTACATGCAACTCTCAGCATACTTCACTAGATTCTCCGGTCGAGGGAGACGTGTAGCCACCCCTACATAAATCAGGAAATTCAGAATTTTCCAATTGAAAATCAGATCTATATGCCAAAATGCCAGAATCAGAAGTCATATTTACCTAGCTCATATGCCTTGGCTGCTACATTTGCAGCAATATTTGCTGAAATCGTTCTTATATTAGAGAAAGGCGGGTATATGAGACCATTGCTGTAGTTCTCCTCGGAAACTTGAGCAGCCAAAGCTTCCGCTGTAACAGGAAGTATACATGTAAGTCCCGAATTATAGAAGAAAATTTGCCTGAAAAGAGTAATGTTGTATCCAAATAAGCAGCATTTCAAAAATCGGTCTAGGTGGGATTTGATACACTGCCTGGATTTTAGGCATTTGGCCAATTTATGCGGTCCAAGGCAGACCTAGGTGGCCATTTTCTTTAATAACATTCTCTCGTGTTTTTAAAAATTGGGCTAGGCGGGAATTTTAAAACGCTAACAATATTTTAAAGCTATGTTACATGGACTCGTGTATGAGTATCCGATATGGGTATGGATCCAAGTATCCAGTACAGCAAGTGGGAAAAATTTGGACAAGCGGACCTTGTCCTAAATTCGGACTCGGGTACGGGGACACGGAAACCTTAAAAAAATACTCTTATACAAATGTATATATGCAACTTTTTGTTGCAAAAAAGCCAATAAATAGTGAATAAAGTGGAGGAAAAGTGAATACAGATAAGTAAAGTGAATGTAGGTAAGAAGAGTGAACACAAAAGAAGAGCCACAAATAGACAAGAAAGAAGAATGTTTAGGGATTTCAACTATTTAGGAACTCTAAATATATAAGATGACTGTTAATTAATCTTTTAAATTTAATTTTATAGGAAGTTTAGATGTTTAGGGAATGTAAGAAACTCTACATATATAAGAAGTTTGCTATATTTTTTTAGAAATGACTTTAGTTGTCATTTACATGCGTATTTTTTAAGTGTCCGACACATATTTCATGTCAGTGTCCACAGAATACATGTCGGACACGGGTACGGCTCCAATTTTGAAGAGTCCGAGTATCATAGATTTTAAGTGAATATGTAATTTTAATGTATTCATAAATATTAAAAAAAACAAAAAATAAAATATCCGACTAGTCCCCGCCTAGGCCCTAGAGACTCTGGTCGGCTAACTAGTGCCTAGCGCTTTTTAAGATATTGCAAATAAGAATAAGACTGTTCGAAAGTCTCTGCACTTACAAGCTGCGAGAAGCATATCATCGTGAACACGAATTGCTCCAGAAATTACCAAACCCAAGCCAAATCCAGGGAAGATGTATGCATTGTTGGCCTGAAACGAAAGAAGAACACAAATCAAATGGCAAACCATTGTAAATAAATTTCAACAAAAAAATACAGAATACTAACTCATTTGCACATTCGGTCTGCAATTTGGTACTTTTTTTAACCATGTGCTATGCAACCATTACTCATTGCATTGTAAAATCTCTATTGATGAAACTATGCATAATATGCACTAAAGGGACCAAAAAGGTAATAGGTTGCACAACAAAAGGACCAAATATGTAACTTGTATACAAGAGGGACGAAATGGGTAAATGGATTATACCACAGGATCCAAAGATGTGGAATAATTGTGTAAATCTAACCTGGCCAGAAACAAAAACTTTGCCTTCATATTCAACAGGATCAAATGGACTTCCACTTGCAAAAATTGCTCGAGCCTAAGGAACAAATTTGGAATTTGCATAGGTAAATATTAGACAGTTGTAAAATCAGAAGAAAAAAGGAGTTTTACATTAGTCCATGTGTAAGCTTCTTCTGCAGTACACTCGGATTGCGAGGTAGGGTTCGAGAGAGCCATGATTAGAGGTTTCTGCACATTTAGCAAAATATTTGGTCATTAGTTGCAAGTATACAAGCAAAAGACATAAGAGACAATTGGAGAAGAGAGAGAACCTCATTGAATGAAGCCACGGCTTCTATTACTTCCTTTGTAAATTGTTTTCCAACTCCAGATGATCCAATCAAAACTGTCGGTTTGATTGCCTGATGAAGGAAATTTGATGGTGTATAAGGTACTAATGAACATATACAAATTGCAAATTATAATACACGTTTTTCGTACCTTGACAGCATCTAAGAGGGTCTTAACAGGCTCATGGTCATGAGCCCATGGCTTCTTGAAGTGTTGAAGTGATTCCTTGCGAGAACTAACAATCAATCCTTTTGAATCGACTAACCAAATCTTCTTGCGATTCTCCTCAATTGGAGCATTGATCTAGAAAGCAAAACGAACTGTGTAAGTGTACTATAATCATAATATGAGAAATGCACTCATCTTCCAATATAACTTGGTATAGTGATATGGTAATTACCCGTTTTGACATTTCTAGAGCTATAAGCTCCGCTATACCAGTTCCAGCCTGCAAAAGACAAAATTACCCCAATAGTCCAAAAAAACAGTTGAATCCGAAAACTTTCTATATAGGAACTTACTTCCCCAGCGCCAAGGAATAAGAAAGTTTGATCACCCAAGGAGCCACTGAGCAATTTCATAGCTGCAATTACTCCAGCAAGTACAACAGATGCTGTACCCTATTGTATAAAACAGTAAGCAACACAATACAAATGAAAACAACTTATGGATCACAATCGAACATTTTTGTACCTGAATGTCATCATTGAACACAAGATGTGTTGTGCTGTACTTATCAAGAAGATCAAAAGCATTGTGATTTGCAAAATCTTCAAACTGCAAGTAAGGGCAGACGAGAATTAAACAACATTAAAAAAACACTTCAAAGTTCAATCAATCTGACTTGAAATTGAACATGTGAAATCAAGTAACCTGAATGAGGACTTTCTCTCCATAGTTCTGCTTTACGGCAGCCATGAATTCATGTAGAAGGTCAGTGTATTCCTAAAATGCAGTAGAAAATAAGTGATTAAGATAATTACAAAAAGAACAGCCACTTTTAATCAAACTAAGATGTGTGAAACCTGGCCAGTTGCTCTTCTTTGTCTGAGCCCAATATAGATTTCATCATTCAGCAATTCTTCATTGTTTGTACCCACATCAATAGTGATTGGCAAACACTAAAATTGCAAGTGCAAAAAATTACAATTACTGGTTGCATTTTGTACTTGAGCTATATTGTTCAACAAATCAGACCCAAAAATCAGTATCTCCCAAGTAGATTAGTCTTAATGGCAAATAGAATGGCACGATCTCGTTGAATTCAAAATGCTTACAGCAGAAGGACGAACTCCACCAAGCGCCGTGTATAGAGCCAATTTCCCAACAGGAATACCCATTCCCTGTACCATTATCACACACATCACATTCATTCCAATCCCAACTTATACTAAAGTTCTATACTAACACACTGTTAGCTTTTTCTAAAAATATAAAATGAGGAAAGGCATACTGCAAATGCAGCCCCCTTGGCACCTCCTGGCACATTTTAAGCGCTATTAAAGCCTATTTATAGGCTTACATGATAATAAATATCAGAGATAATATTTCAAATTTAAATAAATCCAATCCTAATAAATAAAATAATTATGTTCACGGATTTTGTAATCAGATTTCAACACACATACTATTCATACCTGACAACCAAGGTCTCCAAGTCCCAAAATTCGCTCGCCATCAGTCACAACAATAACCTGAATACTTCTTTCCGGCCAATTTTTTAGCACATCGAGAATTCTCCCCCTGCAAAACAACCAGATTTCCCATGGTAAAAAAAACTCACAATATGAAAACAAACAACAACACTTCAAACATTAAACAAGAATCTATACTTTTCTTTTAAGCTTATGTATAGACCCTGGGGACGCTTGAAGATACTTCCATATTTCTGACAAGCTTCACCAACAGTTGGAGTGTAAACTACAGGAAGCAATTCTTCAACATGATCAATGAGAAGCTTGTAAAAGAGTCTTTTGTTCCTCTCTTCGAGTTCCATCATGGCCACATATTTTTGAAGAGGGACTTTGTACTGTCTAATACTGTGCATCAATTTCTTCTCCTGAAGCTGTTGGGATAAAACTACAGGGGGCAATAGACCCCTCAGGTAATGAGTATCCCTCTCTTTCTCTGCGAATGCAAGCCCTTTGTTATGGCGAGGGTCTCTCAATAGTGCGTATCCACTGCACAACATTCACATCAATCATACAATTAAGGGGAAAATGAGGGTTCAAATATGTTAAGGCGATCAATTGCTGATTTAGGCCCCTGTTCTCTTGGACTACATTCAATGCAGTTTGGTGCACTTCAATTCAGTTCAGTTAAGCTATGCATAGTTATAAATTCATTTTCAGTTCAGCTCAGCTCACTGTTCAGTTCAACCAACTTCTGTTCAATTTAGCTTTTAGAAGTTGAAAAGACTGTTCAATTTAGCTTTTAGAAGTTGAAAAGAACACGACCTTAAACAACTAAAGCTATATAATCGAATGAATCAATCCTACGAGATCAAGTTGACAAAGAAAAAGGAAACTAAAAGGAATTCAAGTATTCATTTAACAAAGTATCCACATCAATCATACAGTTAAGGGAAAAATTAGGATTCGCATATGTTAAGCAGATCAATTGCTGATTTAAACAACTATAGCTATATAACCGAATCAATCAATCCTAGTAGATGAATTTCAAAAACAAAGAAACTAAAAGGAATTCTGACTAGTGATGCCCAATTAGGGAAATGATAAAATTGTAAAGAAGTGATAGTAACCTAGCGACTGAAGTAGTCCAAGGTGTGACAAGCTGATCCTCGGTAGCACAATCCTCGCCGTAAACGTCCTCAACGCCACCGCCGACAGTGGACTTAGGATCCAAATCAAGCACCGAAGCTCCTGTCGTCTGTTTAATTATGTTGTCCATTATGCTTCAGAACTGACCGTTCACTTTCTCCGATACACCGCTAGATCTGAATAAGAAAATTCAATTTGAATTCAGAAGAAAATTCTGCTAGCAATAGTTGCTGTAGTTGAGATGTTTTTATAGCGCAGAGAGGATAGAGAGAGCAATAACAGTATAAAGAGTGTCGTTTTGTTTAAAATGGAGGGAAACTGAATATTATATTAAAACGGTCGACATGTGTGGACTGACTTTTGTAGTGCGAAGCGGTGGCTCTTTCTATATTTTTTATAATCAATATTTAAATTAAAGAGTTTCAGGGCGATTTTGGGATTGAGGTTTAGGGGATTTTTTTATTAGTTTTTTTGAAAAGTTTATTTTTAGTCTTTTTTTTGTTGGCTGTTTATTTTATTTAAAAAATAAATCAAATAAATTTTAAATAATTAGTATAAATGATTAAAATGTGTTGTTTGAAGTCAAAATATGCAATCCTATTAAAAGTTTGTGAGAACAACTTATTTTAAATGCAACTCAGCAATGTCAAACTGGCCCCTAGAGTTTGAACTAGGGCTTCCTTATAGAAAAGGCCACTTTTTATACCATTCTCTCGTTAAATGGTTGAAAATTGATAAACACTTAATTAAATATTTTCTTATGAAAATAGGATATAAAAAATCCAATTTTTTCTATTAATTTCCTTGAACTAGACCTATTCAACTGACCCGTAACCTAGCAGATCAATTCAAGTTCATTTTTTATAGATCAAACTTAAACAAATATATAATGATAAAAGTCGGATCAAAGAGCCCCGAACATATATTGAGTTGTCTTGGGTTTTGTATATACATATATAATTGATGGGGTCGTGGGTTACTGGTTGGGCGGTCTTATATTCTTAGAGGAGATGCTATTCGGGTTTCTTTACCCTGATTCAATTCCTTCTATTTATTTATATATATAATTATTAATTTTTTTAATAATATTTATGTATAATTTATTAATTAATGGAGGGGTTAGGCTAAGTTTGAAAATTGAGTTCAAAATTCACACCCAATTCGACTAAAAAATATTGTTAATGTGGGCTGAACTGGATTTAAGCATAACAAATTTTTATCGGCCGACTAAACTCGGCCATTGTCCGATCCAACCCTAAACAGATCTAGTTTGAACCGAGTAATTTTATAACTTTAATCAATTATATATATGTTCTATCAATTTCAAGTGAATTTCATTTTTCGATGTTCTGATAGTATGAATTTGTGTCGATTTTTTGTCCACTTTTAAAGCAGGTTTGTCCATATTCAAAACTAGGATTGATGTCATCGATCTTACCACTTTTCAAGTGTTCATTGCTAATTCTCAATTAAATACAGTTCAATTGATACACCTTTTAAATTGGAGGTGTGGGATCCTAAATTCAATCCTCAAACTCTGCTAAAATCACCAATTGGGTATAGCTCAATTGATACACCATTCAATGTTATTGGTGAGAGGTCCTAAATTCAATACCTAACCTCTTCAAAAATTCTTAAAAAAAAACTCTGGCAAAAATCCTAATTTATATATAAAAAAAAGTATTCAACACTAATCCATGTAACCTTAATTTTGATGCCAGAAAATTTGTATGACACATTAATCATATCATGACCCATTTAGACAATTTTCAACAGCAATGGAACAAAAATAACCTTAATTTCATATTGATAATGAATGATCAAACCAAAAGGCTACGGTCAGAATTTTACAATTTTGAACCGGACTGGTATATCTGCCTCTCTTCTTTATTAAATGCATGAGTAGAGAATGGCATAAAAGGCCAAATAAATAAGAGGCATAATACATTAATAATATTTTTAATTTGTCTTTAAAAGCTCGCAGTCTCCTTAAACTTTAAAAATGTCCCCACAGCTACCTTAAATTTCAAAAAGTTTACCACTTGACTCCTTAAATTTCACGTATCAATAGAAAAAATCTTAAAAAGTGATGTCTTTAAAAAGTCAAACTAACCAGAAGCTAACACATGACATTAAAGAAGCAAAATGGTACACTTTTTAAAAGTTGAGGCAACTACGAAAACACTTTAAAAGTTCAGGGTCGCAGCGAAATTTTGAGGACAGCTTAAGAATACCGCCCATACATTAAGCCTAAATAAAATAATGTTTTCCCACTAACTTTTAATGTATTTGTCTTTCTTTTGTAAAATTACAAAGCTGGATGTTATATATTAAATAAAAAATTTCAGTAAGTTATACAAAGAGAATCGGAGACCACATAAGCATTTAGTGGATTAAGCATATGCCAAACTGAAAGAACAAAAATTAAATAAATTGGCATTACCTGAACAGGGCAAGCCAACAAATGACAAAATTTGTAACTTGAAACCTCTATCCCCAAATTGAGAGACGAAAATACATCACATCTTTTATACTAATACATTATACAAATGTCAGGAACATACATACAGAAGATACACTATACACACAAGAGCTATATAAATTAAGCCTACCCTACAATACATATTCCTATTTCCTAATGACACTACATCAGCATTATCATAATACACACATTTATATTACAACACATAACATACAGCTTTTGCTTCAATTAAATAACTCCTTCAATGCAATAGCAGAACAGGTTATTAGATGATCATTTTGACTTGTCATATAGTACTTACAGAGCGCTTCGCCTGCTACTTTCCAAACAAAACCGCATTTTGCGACATTTGAGCGCATGGCATAATCATAGCAAACATCGTATATAGCAAGTGCCTCGTCAAATATGTCGGTTAAACTACGCTTGCTCTCCTTGAAATCTGGCGCCTCGTACAATATCTACATTATCATATATAAACAGTTAGCAACAACAACCACCACCTATGTAGCACGGAAACGGAAACGAAAACCGGGAAACGCCATTTCTAAAAAATATAGGCTTGGAAACTATGGGGAAACGAACACGAAAACGAACACGGATACAGAAATGGAAACGGAAATGCTAAAACGGCATGTAACCGGAGTTTCCGTGCTTCATAGATAAGATCATTACCCCAATGCTTAACAATTGACCCTGAAGTGGAGTTAAAACAGAGAGGTCGTTTCCAATTGACCCTAAAGTGGAGTTAAAACAGCTATCCATGATTTCACAATAAAAGAAGCCCAGACAGTTTAATGAGCCATTTTGCTTTAGTCCATTATAATGTAAAGCAAAAGAATGGTGAATCCATCAAAATAATGGACAATATATATATATATATATATATAAACAGTTGGCAAAAGATGAAAAACTAAAGAATTTTTAGTTTCTGATAAGCCAATAACCTCCTGGTATCTTTCAAGGACGTCGTTTGCGGCCATGCTTTTGTTGTCTTTATTTGTTGATTGACAAGCACTGGTCATCTCTTGTTTGTACTGATGATAGAGTTTTTTCCATTTCGTACAGGCCGAGTCGCTAGCTTTGTTTTCGAAACAAGACAGTTTTTGAACCTCTACATATTATACGCAGATGCATATTAAAGAGCAGGGTTCATTTAATAAAAATAGTGTAGATATATCATTTTTCCAAATGAGAAAACTCTTACCAACTTTTTCTTGATTGGATTCTGCAAATGATTTCACTTTGTCATAGATTATCCCCAGAATAGAAGTTGACTTGTAACTATCCCTCTTCTCCATATAATGGGGGAATACCGCGGCTTTCAAATGTTCTGGAAGCAGAATCTGTTTCAAAGACGAGGAAAATCCCAAACAGGTTGTTAGAATAAGGCCATGTTCTTTTCAACTTCTGAAAGCTGAATTGAACTGAAGTTGGCTGAACTGAAGTGAGTTAAACTAAACTTATTTCAGTGTCAATTTATAATTGCGCATAGCTGAACTGAACTTAAGTGGACTGAACTGAACTGAATTGAATTGCAGTCCAAGACAACAAGGCCTAAATATCTTCTAAATGTAATCCATAAGAAGAGGGTTTCAAACTCAATTTTGACAATTATATCACAAGTCTAAACAAACAGTATGCAATGGAAGTTAAGAAAAGATAGTTGTAAGGTTATTTTTTTTTGGTAATATTTAGAAGTATCTTCAATGAGATAATCTTGTTGCGGGCTTAGTAACAGTTAAGGCTCCTCACCCCTCCCAACAAATGTATTTAGTGGGATTTGAACCTTGTTCTCCACCAACTTACTCAGCCAACTGAGCTTCAGATAGTTGTAAGGTTATGAAATTATAGTACTGGATTGGAAAGAAATTTAGAATTGGTAATATTTATCTCACAAATAGCACAACCTGTTTCAAGTACCACTAAAAGATAAAACTAAAGAAGGTGCAAAACAAACCTTGCCTCCAATTCTCTTTGGTGCATCAAGAGCAGCATAATATAAGTCGATCAACTCCAGCATATTCTTCTTCATAGCATCTCTCTCATCAGTCCTATCTTTTCCCAATGTCAAAAGCCGATCCATTATAGCCTGCCAACTATCTGCTGCTATGCCAACAGTGTAACTAAGAGCAGCCAAAAGCAATTATATCATTATGGACTCAAAGTCCAGGAAAGCATATACAGAAAAACTCTTGCGTAAAATTATAAAATGGAAAACACAGTTAGTTCTATTTCCATCAATAGTACAGTTTCAAATTTGATTATCATCATTGCTGTATAACATTTTCAAAGGGTAAAGACCATACAATGCTTTAAAACCCAAATATATTATGCTATGGTGCAAAAGGGTGATTTAGTTGTCATGTCATGCTAAAACCACTGTTGAAAATGTCGCTAATATTTGAAAGAGTCAAAGATTAGGCCCCATAGCCACGACCCAGGCCCATGACCAATGCCCATAAACCATAACTATGACCCATAACCATATCTATGATACATAAGCCATGACTCATGCGCCTATAACCTATATTCATGACCCATATCCTATAATCTGTCTAAAATTATGAATAAAATTTTATAGCTTCCGAGCCAAGGAAGAGTGTTGAAAATGTCTCTAGAAGCTAATATTTGAAAGTCATAGATTAGATTTATTAGAAAATTGTTAGGATCATATTTGATTTTAAGTTGATATAATTCGATTTAATATCTGATTTAATATTTTATTTGTTATGTCTTTGAAAGCCTATAAATAGGTATCATATTCATAATAAAAAGTGTGCTCATATGTGCCATATGCATATGTGCTAGGAAGCACGGAAACTCCTAAATGCTAACTTTTCCTGTTTCCGTTTCCCTCTTGGAAACCTGAAATCACGTTATTTTTTGCGTTTCCTGTGTGCGTTTCCGTATATCGGAAACGTTTCCTTTCCCGTTTCCGTGCTACATAGCATATGTGTTCCAATGTTTCTCATATTCTTCGTTGCTCACATTCTTTCCGTATAAAAAAAGACAGCAACCACACATTTCCTTTCATGGTCTCAAAAGACCGACTCTATTGACGTGATGAGAAATGCAAACAGTTGTACCATTATATGGAAGCAACCTTGCTATGTATGCAGTTAAATTAAATACCTCGGGTCAAACCTATTTTCCAAATAAAGCTTGAATAGTTCATCCTCAAGCTCCTCGTTTGATAGTTCACTAGGCTGTTTGGTCAGCGCCTTAGGGCTTTCAAAAGAATCCACCCAAGGTTCACTTGGTTTGAAGTGTTCCAACAACTGGAGAGAGAAGAAACAGATGGCTATTTCAGAATTGCGCAATGTAAAATATAATGATAGAATTCTACAATTAAATTAGATTCAAACAAATAGATGATATAATAGTTATATTTCCTCACATGATGGAACCTTTATGAGTCAAGACTTAGTAAGCTAAAAACCTGCTTTTGGGCATTCTTCTGGTTGCCATCTATCAGTCTATGGGTTTTCAAGAAATGTTTTTCCACGACTCACATCAGTTTAAATCTAAACTTAATTTGGGCTATTGAAATCCTAACAAATAGAAACAATGGAACTCTAGTTTCACCTGCGCCAAACATCACTAAACATTCAGCACAGAAAATTGTTGCTTCGATGGGGCTAATATAGTGCTAATTTCAGACTGATACACAAAAGGATTCTAAGTATAGCACACATCAAGTGGCAAGTACATCTCGAAGTCCTCTAAAGAACCAGTCAAGTAGTGGCTTTGTCCTAATTTAACAAAAGATCGCCGCCATTAAGCTTTAATTTCAGCTTGTTCATCTTTCCTTTGTGGATTTAAGGTCAAAACTGCCATACTCTTTCGTAGTCTCTTTTACCATTAACGTGTTCTGAATAATTTCTAATTGATCATGATTATAACAGAACCATCAATATATGAACATACAAAAGCTAAAGCTATAACTTAAAGCAACTGCACTGAAATGAAAACCCTTAACAAGACAAACCAGATCTTCACAAACCTGGGGATTCCTAGACACGAAGTACATGTCACCATCGTAATCACCCCCTGCTATCTCATCTGCCAAAGATCGAGACCCCTTACAAGGAAAGAATATGGCATACTTGGCATTACCAACAAAATCTTCTAATTCCTTCAAATATCTAGCCTTAAGAACATGTATATCACCAAAATGTAAACCAGGGTTTCTGTAAACCAAAACATCCCCTGAGACATGTCCATTTTCCCTGCATATTAGATCAAAAGAAAAATTATGTATGGACAAAAAGTCAACAGCTTATTGATTGTAGTTCAGTCAATTATTTATCAAATTGAAAATAGCTGGTACATTATTATAATAAAGTTGATGATAGCCGAATAAAATAAAAACTACATTACACATAATATACGTACAAGATGATGCATACTTCATTGCTCTCCAGGAGTCCAGTGGGATCAGTTGTCCCCATCACATAATATGATTCAGGCACAGGAAGTTTCCCCCCTCTAAGACTTTTCTTCTCGTCGTCCATCCACTTTCGTAAATTGCATTGCAAATAAGTTTCCTCCAAAGGAATACCAGATAAAATCATATTCACAGAGACAAAATCATCCATCTCAACATGGTTAATAGCCACTGCAAACAAAGTAAAATAATTTCAAGAACTTACAGGAAGCAACAAGCAGAAAGTGGATACAACTTGTTGACGTCAAAAATCAAGATTGGCATTTGGATTCAAAAGTGACAATAAACAGAAAATACATTACCATGCCAGCAAATAGTGTCTTATTTTCACAATTGTAACCCAAACCTTAAAGTTAAAATATGACAATTTTGAAAGGAAATCTTCAAAAGAATTCATGCAATTGAAATTAATTTAGAATTAATGGAAAACAACCTCGTAGAGCTGCACGCCTACTTGAGAGAGCGCCGTATGCTTCTTCCAAGCTATTACTCAATATGTCCAGAAAGAACTCATTTGGAACCCCACCATAGCCAAGAAGCGCGATAAGAGTCCTCGAGAGACACGCTCCCTTTGGTCGATTGCTACAAATTACAACATGCAAATCCAGAAATGAAACAAGTTTTATTTTAATTTTCCAATCAAGCATGCTAATACAGCATATCTTAATTCTGTAGAGCAAACCATGTGCTCAATATACCCGAATACACGACATTACATTACAATCACAATGTACTTCTATAACAACATATTGAATAATGTCTACCTTATTCCAACTATATCCATTGAATTTTTAGTGTAGCCCTTTGGAGTTGAAGTAGGCTCAACTTTGATCATTGAGGGCCGGACTTGCATTGTTCCAGGGGGAAGCTGAAAAACATTGGAATTGCATCATTACGAGTACGAAATATCATGACAACCTAAGCAAAATGAAGGATCTAGTTGGCCCCAAACTAACATTTATAACCAGTATGTTCAAATTATCTAGCACTTTGAATTGTGATCAATTTCTTAGTTTTGTACCAAATTCACTTTTAATACATTTTAAATGATAGTGCAATTAACTACTTACATCATACTTATCCAAAATAATTAACTAATATCAGCATAATGGAAACATAAGTACTTACATTTAGTATTTCAATACAGAATAATTCATTCACAGTAAATTTTTTTTATATAATGTCTAATCATTTTCAATTTTCTGCACTTCTTTAAAGTGATACTCTATAATATGCAACTGAGAGAGTACTACATAAATGGATAAAGAAAAGCATATATACAACAACAAAATCCTAAAATTAAATCAATAAAATTGTTCAGAAAAACATTCCAATTTGCAAGTATAAAAATTTCATATTTTCAGTACAACACGAGACGGGAAAGAAAAGGAAACTGAGCATTTATATACAAACTACCTTCCACAAAATTTAAAAATTAAGTGGTTGATGTCTTAGCCAAGTGGTTGAGATTTGAGACTTAATTGGTGACTCTAGAGATAACAGATTCAAACCACATCCAGGGTGGGTTAGGGATTTTCCTTTGTATTTAATAATATAAGCACATTTGCGCAAATTTAAAAAAAATACATTTATTCACAAATTATAAGCTTCACCGAAAAGGCCATATACTTCACATAATCTATTTAATGAGACCTACAGTTTTCTTTTTCTTTCAAATAAACAATACTAGAAAATTTTCAAATAGTTTCGCTTCAATATGATTATAATACCAACCAACCAACCAACTAAGCCTTAAATCCCACGCTAGGTGGGGTCGGCTATATGGATATTCTGACGCCATGAAGCTCTATCAAAAGCCAAATTTTCGTCCATACCGAGTAAACGCATATCCTTAGAAATAGTTTCCCTCCAAGTAATCTTAGGTCTACCTCTCCCTATACCCTTACTCTCTGTCCATAAGTTCTCACATTTTCTAACTGGAGCATCTATTGGTCTACGTAGCACATGTCCATACCACCTTAGTCGTCCTTCTCTCAGTTTATCCTCAATATATGCCACACCGGTCTTTTGGCGGATGCACTCATTTCTAGTTCAATCCATCCTTGTATGCCCACTCATCCACCTAAGCATCCTCATTTCCGCAACATTCATCCTTCGAATATGTTGCGTCTTAATATGATTATAATAATAATAAAAAAAAGAATCACCCAAGTAATACTAGATTCAAGCAATCAGAAAACATTCAAAGCATTTATTGGAAAAGTGGTTCTGAATGTAAAATTTTGTTTAAAAATAATCAATACATCATCCATGCTCTAATAGAGAAAAAAATACAAGTAATACCTTCTTGTTGACCAGGAAAGTTCCCTTGACAGCACTACCACTGTTGAAGAGTCTAAATTGTATCAGCAGGTTCTTCAGCCAAAAAGAGACATTTAGTCATTAAGTCCTGGATTTAAAGATTCCGCACGAATAAAGAAGTAAAGGACAAAAAGGAAATGTCATACTTTAAGTTCATGCATTTTAGAGGGGAAAAGAAGCAAAGAATCGTCATCATACTACATGCATACTGGATATATGAAACAAAAAATTAGACGGTCCTCAGTTTATGCTTCACTAATTCCGTTATGAAGATTTATTAGATGGTCATTTCCAAATGACCGGTCACCTCCAAATGACCGGTCACCTTTCAACTGATTTTAACAGAATGGCAGTAATGTATTTTATACAAGATAGGGTAGCATAAACGGACCAGCATAAACGGACCAACATTGAACACTTCAAGACTAAGAACGTACATACTTTATAGATTTAATATGTGGATCAAAATTTCAAATATCAACTAAATCATACTACATTTTAACCATACGTAACAAAAAATAACAAACCTCAACGCACAAACATTTCCTCTTGAGAAATGCATTTTGGCACTTCAAAGCCAAATCCTCCGATATGAAACCAGTTCCATCTGTAAGCATTCGAGGCTTTCCATCTTTATCTTTGATAACATTTCCTTTCTGATCCTGCACACGAATTAGAAAACATAAGATAAAACTCTGCATTTTATTGAATATTCAAAGTAAGATAGTTGTATATGGACCACAACTATAACAAAGCAAAATGTACAATCCAATTCAAGCCGTACCAGGCATAGCACATCATCAATTCTTTCTATATTTACACAAGATAAATCAACATCTAGTCCAACTGTCTTCGATAAAATAAGGGAAAACCTGCATTTCAAGGAACAATAAAAGTTTATATTATCATGATACTGATAGCCTATGCTTAAACATAACTCTTAGTGCAAGAGAAGCGGAAGATTTTAGTATTACCAACCTAGCCATGTACTTAGACAAAAGCGATAATGTGTCGATGTTCATGAAGAGAGACCTAGCTTCACGAACTGTTTTCCCTTGCAAAATATATTCTGAATTGTCAATAGACGCATGACACTCCATGCGGACAAAATAACACTTCACCTGTGAAGTGGTTGGGTCTTTTTTCTTTTCTTCTTTACCACCATCTTTAAACACTGCTCAGAAGACAAGTTTGAACTCGAAAAAACATTATTCAAGATAGAAAAGGGGAAAAATAAAACAAGTAAAATTAAAGAAGCACTAAAAGAACACAAAAACATTTGATATTATAATTTTCACTTGATATGCAATAATAGTGAATTATAAAGGAAACTAATTTTCACTTGATCTGCAATATTAGTGAATTTTCAAACGAATATATGTATACAACACTTGAAAAGAAAGTGAATTATGTGCAATGCATCAAATACTTTTTAACAACGAAAAAGCACGACATAATGGCTTTAAATTGAATGTGTAGTATTAAAAAGGAAACTAAAGACTTCAACAAGGAAGTGATTTCAAAGTAACTAGCACCAATCTTCTACACGCCAACAAGGAATTAATTTCAAAAGTAAGTCACAAGACTTTGAGAGATAAACTACTCAAAAGCATTCATCGATGGAGGTCAAATCTGACTTAGGTACTTAAAACAGATAAATGCCGGCCACAACTTAAAAAGAAAGCAAAATTATCAGCATAAATTAAAACAAATTGAAGTCTTAGATTCAAAATTAAATGCTTACCGAAAAAACGGTAGTGACGCAAACCAACAAGAATTCCTTCTCTAGCCAACCATCCATACTTAGCAAAATAATCATTAAATTTACATTTGGAACTTCTCTTATCTGTATCCTCTGCAATCTTAACCAACAGGACATTATCATCTCCTAGTGTCCTTTGCAGAAGATTGTTTGTCGGAGCTAGATAGGGCCCCTGAAACAAACTCCATAATTAATGGGTTCGAAGAAACAAGATCAAGCTCTCACCTATATAAAAGTATTCTAACTTAAAAAAACCCATCCTGCAAACTTTGGAGTCAGACCGCAAATTAGTTTCAGCATCAACAAAAATTAACAATCATTAGATTATCCTTGATGAATTCGCAGCATGGAAAACAAATTGGAGGAACCTAACAGTGAGTTAAACAGCAAGTACAGCCTAAGTTAAAATACAACTTTAATAATGATTTAACACCATCCTCAACTTATCCCAAAATCCAGCTGCCTCCCTCAACAAAAAGTGCACTTTGGGCCCTAAATGTCATGTGTCAGCTTTTGATAGGAGAAAGAAAATCTTAAAAAATGATATCTTTGAAAAGTCAAACCAAACATAAGCCGACACGTGGCATCCAGAGCAAAGTGGTGCACTTTTTTAAAGTTGAAGTAGTTGCGGGTACACTTCTAAAGTTCAGGAGCTAGGTTTTGGGGACAAGTTGAGATGTTATTGATGCATTAAGCCTTATTTCAACAGCAACAGGAATTCACTTCTGCAACATCAATCATGCATTAATACAAGCTCATCCTTGCAAACGAAGATCTGCTTATACAAGAATTTGCAGATACATTCATGTGCCTTAAGAAAAATTAAGGAGGAGGAGAATTACACACCTTGAATCTACAATATCCTTCGGGATAGACATGGCACTGATATATGTGCGTTTTGCCAGAATCCCAGCAAACATACTGCGAAACAATTCATGAGTGAAACTCACAGTCAATAACAAACACGACGACAAAAATTAATTGAGCTAAGAAAAGAGATTTTATAATATGAAATAAAAGAAAATCTGCCAAGACATAGTATGCAAGATAACATATACCCTTGGACGTTCGGAATTCTTTACATAATCACATTTTTGGCCGACGATGTTCCAAACTTCAGCCTCAAACTTCTCCATTGGCAATTTACTTGACCGACGAATATAATCCGCCGATAAAAAGACATCCAGCTTTCGGCTGTTGCTCAAAATGTAAATCGAAGCAAAAAAAAAGATCGTAAGAAAACACATTGAATCTAGCTAACCTCAATGACCAAATCAATAATCACAATTACCCGCCCAAATAACTCAGTATAAGAAACTGCTTTCTAAATTCGAGTTCACCCAAGGCCTCCAGCTCCGGAGTAATTCCCGGCCAGTTCACTGCAGCGCGATCTAGTTGCTTACGCACCGGAGACAAGAAATCAGACTCATCTATTACCAATAAAACACAAGAACACTTCAAAACTGTAGCAAAACAAAAGAAAAAGAAGAAAAAGAGGTAAGTGAGAGTACATTGATGATATATCATTAGCCGAGCAGACGTAGGCGGCGTGACAGGGCTGCGAATCGGCTGCAGAGACGACGGCGGAGAATTACTAAAGCGTTTAGGCGATTTTCTTTTTCCGGCTAAACACTTAACAAAACCGTCGAAAGAATACTTAATCTCGCCGGAGGCGATTGTACGGAGTACATCGAGAGATACTTCTTCGCCGAGCAAAGAGAGTTCCATCCGCGCCGGCGTTTTGAGAGGCGGTAGCTGCCGTTTTGCACAGATTTCGGCAATCAATTGCTCCACTGAAGAAGGTAACTGTAGCACCGAGTGATCATCCATGGAAGAGGGAGAGATAATGGAGATTAGTGTGAATAGAGAATTGTGAGTGTGATGATTATATTTGAAATTGGGGGAAAAAGCAACGGGAAGAAACTGAAATTTTCCCGCTACTTGCAGTAGCATGACAGGCTACTGGCTACAAGCCTATATATGAACAGCAATATTTGCTTATATGCCCCCCAAATCTATCCAATATCTCGTTTTTATCCCCTAAATCATATTTCTTTCAATCTAAGTTAACATTAAAAAGGGTGTTAATCATGTGCCATTATTTTTTAAACTATTTTTTTAAAATAAGTTGTTTTTATAAATTTTTAATATAATTATATATTTTAATTTTAAATAATATATTTTAATCTTTCATATTAATTAAATAGAAATTATCTGATTTATTTTTTCTAAAATTAAATTCATATCTTTTATAATAAACTTAAAAAGGCCAACTACTGAACTCATGTAAAATGCACTTGAGAATTATAATATATAACCTCTTTCATGATGTCATTCTCAAATTTGGTTCATGATTCAACAATAATATTCTACTATACTTCCTTTTTATATATAAAAAATATTTTTCTTAGTTAAAGTAGAAATGAAAATATTAAATTAGTAGTATAGTTATATATATTATGATTAAATTAATTTGACAGAATCATTTTTGTCACTTAAATATGAAAAATTATAAGTTATTAGCTTAATTTTAATTTTAATGATTAATAATTAATTACTAGAAAGATCTTTTGTTATAAAAAGTGGTTGGTTGTTTCTAGGAAATGAAAATTATTTGGTTGTAAATAAAAAAAGTACTATTATTTCTATAATGTATAATTTTTCTTCTAGTTAAACTGTTAAAGAGATTAAATTAGAGAAAAATAAAATTATTAAAAAGCATTGATTAAATTAAAATATAAATCAAAACAAAAATGAAAATGATAAATTTTTATTTAGACCATACTAATTTGTTTTTTAGTTTGACGTAAAGCAAGACTTATCCAAATTAAATAGGCCACTACTAAAAATATAATGTGACAGGCAAAAGTAATATTTTTTTATAATTTAGGGACCTTAATTGAAGTAAAAATTAAATGTGAATATAACATATTACTTTAGGTGTACATCAATCAAATCAGTTATGCACAATTTCAAGTCTCACGTAATCTGGGAATAGTTGAATTAGAGCAAGTACCTAATTTTTATTTTCCATATTCCATTTCAGGGTATATAATATATTTTTATTTTAATTATCTACCTCATTTTTTATTTATTAAATTAAATTTTTTTTAAAAATATATTATTTTTATTATATTTAATTAATAAAATAATTAAAAAAATTAAAATTATAAAAAATATTAATATTATATTATATTCTATTTTAAGGAGAGACTATATTTAATCATTCACCAAGTGGGTTCCCATTTCTAGGAACAACCATTATAAGTGTCCTGATATACACAAATCTTTAAATTACTGTAGTAATTAGTACTAGACTATCTCGTGATCATTACTTGGAATATAATTTACTGTTGCCCTCGGTAAGTGTGAAAGTAATCCCTCGGTAAGTGTGAAAGTAATGCTTCATTAGTAAGTTATCCATCAATCGATTATACACGAATTTGAATAATAATTAGCTCAAAGAATACGCTAAAAGCCTGAAAGGAGAAGTATTACAAAAATAAGAGTTCAGTACCAAAATGTACGTTATGGTTCTTCCATTCTACATGTTATAGCCATAAAAATTATCTTAGTTTTTCTGTTGTATCTTAGGGCCAATTTTAATATTGCTCCTCCAAGTTGTTCTAGCGAAAAGCTTTATTTTTGAATTTTTCTCGTGACATTGGCATTGAGAAGTTAAGAGTAGACAGATTTTGATTTATTAATATTAAAATTCAAAATTTGTTGTTTAATGTTAAAATATGTTGTTTTATGAAAAGTTCGTGAGCTGATTTTTTCACGACATCAGATGTAACCAAGGCCGGCCCAATAGAAAGCGTACGAAGTGCGACCGCCTAAGGCCTATAGTCGGAAGAAGCCCAAAAATATTTTTTTATTTAAGCATTTCGTAGTTAAAAGTGTAAACATAAATAGTAGTAATTAAAATTAACTTGGTTGATAAAATATTTAATAAATATAATTCAAATGTCATGTATTCAATTCCCCACAATTATACTTAATTTTATTAAAGGCCAATTTTATTATTTTTATATAATTTTTTCTCATGCCACCAAATTATCAGAAGGCCTAAATTTACAGCAATATCAAACGGCCCTTCTAAGTTTTCAACATGTACTGTAGAGAGCCTTGAAAATTTATTCTAAATTTCTCTCATTTTTGTTACAAAATGTCTTCGGATATTAAAAAAGTAGGTTCTATAGGTGAAGGCTCTTTGAATTTTGCAAAAACAAAAGTTCACATGCTAAAGACCGAATTTGCATTTTGGAACCAACCAAAATAAGCTTGAAAATAAGACACAAAAAACGAAAATTGCTGAATCTCAGCTGCCAAACATTCAAATTACAAATAAAAGAATAATCAATTTACAAAGTAGGCTTGGTCTAGTGATTGAGCCGTAAAGCTTTAATCCTAGAGGTCGCATGTTCGAGTCCTCACTTGGGCAGGGTGTGATGATGTTTTCCTTTGTTATTATCATAAGCCCATATGAGGGAAAAAAAATTTTTTTTTTAAATAATCAATTTACAAAGGCAAGTTCGAATTTTTACAACAGCACAGCAGATATTTAAATATTCAAGAAGAAACAATATGCAATATGGTGCTTTTGAACTATAGCACTTTCTCAGGAATTGGCCATCTCCTTGTATGTCATGAATATAACCATAATGTGAATCAGCAAGTGTAGTTTTCACTGCCTTCGAAAGTATATTCGTTTTTTCCGATATTCACAGCCGATGCTTCTTCTAAAACGCTAAGAGCGGACAAGATAATATATGGGACAGCTCTTGACTAAAACCGTGAAACCGTTCACCTATCATGGGTTTGTGAGACCCATAGACTCTGCAAAAGCATCCGCTTGCTCCTTCAAAAATGCAAAAAAGAATAATAGGATAATCAATGACCAAACCAAAGCATCCGGGTATGATCCATTAACAATTTAGAAAAAGTGGAGTCCTGAAATAAACTAACTCGGCTTTCTAATAGTTGCATAAAGGAAAAGATTTCTCTAAAGTTGGAGTCGAACTTTAGAGTGAAGTTCTTTCATCTATCTCCTAGTCATATGACAAATGGTAAAACAGATATTTTATTCATCGTACCTGGAGACGGTGCAGCAAATACATCAAGAAGAGGTGCACAAATACCTGCACATGATTCTTCATATTCATCGTACAATTTTTAATGCTTCACATTATTGACTACATCTTTAACTTAAAGGTCACTCTCAGGCCCCCTGAACTTGGCAAAAGTGCACCAGTTTACCCCTGAATGCCACGTCAATTTCTGGTTGGTTTGACTTTTCAAAGATGTGATTTTACTGATTGTTCTCTCTCCAATCAGAAGCTGACATGTGGCATTTAGGGATCACTGATAAACTTTTACCAAGTTCATAGGGCAGTAGGCCATTTGGGCCAAGTTCAGGCTAATAAAGATGTATTTGGCTTAATTTAAATAATGAATATTCAAGTCGACGACTTTTCTTACCAGATAGAATAGCAGGATAAGCCGTGCCGTTGGATACCGCCACAAAAACCTCGTGGCTCTGGCAGCCCCTGAATCCAAAAGCTTTGCTGCCTTTTGTAACTGGATAGTCAAGTTTGAAATCCAAGGTCATTGAAATAGACAAAACGCAAGTGGTTATTCAAATATGAACAAAATAATACCTGCATACTTGCAGCCTCCATATGCCGGTGATGCAATGGCAAAGTGCTGCAAAAATTACATTATATGAAAATTTCGTTCCAGACTGACTTTGTACAAAAATATTTACTCCCTAAGAGAAGCTAAAGTAGATATTATAGCTCAAATTCTCAATCAATTGACAAAGAAAAGCATTAAGAAATGAAATAAGGTACTCAAGTTCCTTCAATTCAGTATCTTCCTCCCAAGATGAAGAAGACGCGCGACGGGAAACTCTACTTCTTTCAGCCTCAACCTGTTTATGAACAATGTGGGTTATATGCAAAATGAGCAAAAAAATCAGGAGTATAATGTACACCAACCACCATTTGTCAACAAAAGACCTGTGCTTCTTGAAGACTCTTTAACTCTTTCTCCAGCTGAAACTCTGCAGCAGCTTTTTCACTTGCCATGGATTCTAATTGTGTTTGTTTGTAGTACTGCATAAATGTCTATCATTATTAAAATATGTAGCCAGCAAAAATCGTAGAGGAAACTGTAAAATTATTCTACAATCATATTACCAATAGATCGGTTAGTTCGCGATAGCGCTTCTCTAGCTCCATATGCTCCTGCGAGAAGTAACTAAAACCAATCAAACGCAGAAGTATATCCTAGCTAGAAACTAGTAGTATTTTTCAATTTCCTATAGAACGCCATGTTTGTCAATGTTTCATGGACTCGGGGTACCAAGTACCCTCATTGTCATGAATGCTACCAATCGTTTTAGCAACAATTATTCTTCTAAATGCCTATGCATACATGGCACTCATATTAGCGAGCTACAGAGAAACTGCTATTTTCAGGCTTGTAAGGTAGACCCTTGTGCTTTGACTTACGTACACATCTGCCTATTCAAAATGAAAACAGCAATGGTTGTCTAATATAATATATTGAATATGTTACCTGACGGGAATAGTGCTCAGCATCCCTCTTCATGGCAGCCATTTCAACCCGCATCTTTTGCAGTTCAGCCTGCAAACAATTCAGTCAATTATAAGATACAAATGACATTCAACAATCAACAGCATTATTAATGGATGATAACAAAACAAAATCTCCTCCATTGAAATCTACATTAAGTTCGACTACATTTTGTCAATATTTCTTTTTTTTGATGAAACATTTTGTCAATATTTCAGCAAGGCAATAGAGACAATGATAACAAGATTTGGCGAAAGGGGAAAAACCCTTGCCTCCATGGAAGAAAGCTTGCTCTCAGCATCCCTTTGACCTTGACGAGCACGCTCCACTTCTTCCTGCCATGCCTGCATCTACTCATTACAAGTTAAGGGTCAGTAAGTAGATAGAGAGAACATTAGCACGTGGAGCAAATACATACTACTACAGTGCACGAGCCACAAGGACAAATTTACAAAGCTTCTCATGTGCTGCTAACTAGCAGAAAAATCATCCGTCTTATTTGTCAAGACCCGAGACAACTTTTACAGGTAACAGAAATCTAATTTGGAACAATGTGCATACTACATACAACATGACAGTTAAAAATGCAACAATCCAATGCATATACGCTTCAAAAGAATAGTAGTGTAAAACATTTATAAGAAATAAATTACGAAAATCCACCCTAATTTGATGTATAACTAAAATTATGAATTTCAATCAGTGAGGACTTTCATATTGCATGGATACCTGAATTACTTGATTTGCATCCTCTGGAGCCTTCTTTTGTCCGCGACGAGCCCGAGCTGCCATGTCTTGCAGTTCTTGATTTAGTGATGCACATTCAACCTGATAACATGTTGAAAGGATCAGTAACTTCTAGCCACTTTTTCTTTTCATCATGACGATACAAGATCACCAGAAAGACGACATTCTGTACTACATACCTCTAAAAGTGCCACCTTCTGCTCAAGTTCTGTTGTCTTAGAAGTTCTCTCATCCGCAATTCTCTAAAGTAGGGAGGTCAATACCAACAAATAAAAAGCAACTAAACATAAGTGTGCATGAACTTCCTTCCAGTATTCGATCATAATGAAAATTTAAAGCCGAGACAGCTTATAAAAATTGATGATGATATGATGACGACTTGTTAGACAACATGAAAGCATCAAAAATCAATAGAAATAGACAGAATATCATGTACGCACACATAATAAAGAAATCACATACATCCGGTGTATTATTACCTGGAGCTTGGCAAGTGCGGAGGACGTCTCAACAGCTCTATGTTCCAATTCCACTTCCCTCTCCATAGCTGCCTATTTTACCAAATGGACATCATCAACAAAAAAGAAAAGACATAAGTAATTAGATGATTATGCTATTCGGACACAAACCATTTTAGTAGCATTATGAGCTGCACGTTCTTCTTCAGCCCTCCTTTCTACTGAAGCGAGCTCCTCCCTAAGTGCCTGATAAAAGAAGAGTACAATTTATAATCTAAGCATCTCAATATAAGACATCATACATACGAAGCTCCTATAATAAAAGTAGCAGAACTCAATCAATGGTTGAATAATGTAGTTTACCTGCATCATCCTTGTCTCCGTTAGTTCTCTGTTTCGCATAATAGACTCCATGTTAGCCTGGGAATACAACAACTAATAAAAAACCCCAAAGCAAGACTAATATGATTGAGAATGCCACATTTCTTTTTTTTTTTTAATAATAGAGAATGCAACATTTCGCTAGAAGCAGAAAGAATACTTTCTAAATTTCATCGCAGATCAAACAAACAAGTCGAAACTACAAGAAATTGATATTATCTAAAGTTTTACTGTCTAGTGTCTTCAACACAACAACAAATTGAGTAGCTAACTCTAGAGGAAAAATAGACAAGAGGAATTATTGAAAGTGAAGATATGTCAACCATAGCAACATGGGGTAGAGAAAAGGACAGGACCCATCCATTGCTACACCACATATTATACATTACACATAAGTGGAAGACACATTATATTTCTTAGTAAGTCTGTATATGAAAACAGTTGATTACTTAGCAATGTTCAGAGAAGAAAGAGTTAGAACGAAAGGAAAAATCCAAATCTGCTTCAACTGAAACAGATAAGATATTTCATTTGGGCTTAATTTTGGCAAACTGCTAAGTGTGCTGGTTCACATGAAGAAGTCATTTACATAAGGATGGATCAAGAACATCACAATTGTGAACACGGAAAGAGTAACAAACCTGCAGAGAAGCCAAATTTCTTTCAGATAAAGCAGCCTGCTTCTTGAGTGCTTCCATCGAATTGACAAGGTACTCAATTTCAGAATTCTTTGCAGCTAAAGCCTCAGCCATATTTGACTCTACCTTTGTCACTTCACCTTTAGATATAGATAAATCTTGCTGTAGCTGCTTGAAACGGACCTCAAATGATTTACTCAGCTCCCTCTGTTAAGATAGCATCACAAATGCAAAGTAAAACTCTCCTCAATAGCACATAAGATGCATATTCAACAAACATCAAAAGCCCATTTATAGATTAAATTATTAATAACAGATTTATGAAATGGCCATTCCACCTCTGCAATGAGAAGTTCTTCCAGCTGCGCATTCTCAGATTTGTATTCTTGAAGGCGGGTTGAAAGTCCAGCACAAACCTGGATGATTAATGGAAGATCAACAAAACATCTAAAATGGGCCCTGCAGGTACAAAAAACATGGCAGCAAAGAATAGCTGATTCAACAAGATATAACTGACCAATCGGGTGATCCTTCTAAGATGAAGGATTTCTGTGAGCATGGTCCAACAACCCACTTCATCATGTGAAGATACATAATCGAAATGACCAGATTAGACAAGCCATTTTATGTCATGAGTACAACTAGGGCTAAGGTTTGCACTTGGTATTCCTATCCTAGGACCTTCTAGGGATTGACCAGCTGTCTAAGATGGATTTAACTTTCTACAAACATGGTAGAACATATAAAGCCAATGCACCCCCATTATAGTCTGGTCACTCCAGTGAGACTAATGAAAGTAAATATAAGCAACAGCTTACCCGTGCTAACCTTGCCTCTTTAGATTGGCCAGTGGAAATTGCAGTCTTAAGCAACCATTGAGCCTGCAGACCAACGATAACTAATCAAAGAAGTATAGCAAGAGCATAAGTATATCTGTAGCATGACTTTCTCCCCTGCAATAGATAAGTTACCTCGTCAAGTTGGTCCTGAATTTTCTCAACTGAAGTGTCAGATTTATGCTCCCTCTTAGGCGAAGTATCAGATTTCTGCCGCCTCTTAGGCGAAGAATCAGCTTTATGCTGCCTCATAGGCGAAGAATCGGCTTTCTTCTGCCTCCTAGGAGAAGTTTCAGCTTTACCCTTCCTCGTAGGTGAAGTATCGGATTTATGTTGCTGCTTGTTTGGCTGATCGACAAGATGCTCAACCTTAATATCAACATTTTCTTGAGGACTGTCACCATTTGCAGGAGGTTCAGTCATTGTCGATTCAGAGCTCTCTTGGTCGACGCTTGAAGAAACATCAATATTCCTTAGCTTGCCAATCTCGCTCACATCAACTGGATCGTCTTCATGGTTTTCGTTAGAAACCTCAATTTCTTTGGCAGGTAAAGCCGTAGGAGGCTGTTCATTATCAATATCAGAAGCCTTCGCATTCAGATTCTCACCATTCGGTACTGACAATGAATCATCTATGTCAGAAGCAGATATAGGAACTTCTACATCCTTTGCATCGTGTTTAATATCTTCAGTAGCTAGTCTCTCTGATGGTTTAATGCTGGCAGTATCTTCACTAGTGCCCAATTGCTCTGTGTGAGGTATGAACTTGCTAGACGGGGTTTTGTCCTTTTCATCGTCAAGAGCAGTCCTATCTTTATCAGATGCCACATCTAATTTAGAAGTCTGTGTAATAGTCAACTCCCCAGCAGCAACACTTGGTTTATCTGATTCCACCACCAATCTCTTTTTGGCCTACAGAGAGCCCATTTTGCATTAATCATCAGAATTTTGGATAGTACGAACATATGCCATTAAAGGAAAAGGAAGGGAGCCATTACAAGAATAAAAGTACGACGATAGATACCTTTCTCCTTGGCTTTTCCCTCTTAGATCCAGATTCTTGTCCATTAGAAGCTTAAAAGATTTAAAATGCAAAAAAGAAAGAATTACAATGTCATCCATCAGAAGAATGAAATCAGCAACACTGGTCACTGGCTTTACTACTATATCAACTTCATTTCTCGGAATATTAATTAAAAGAATTTAGGGTTTTCTTTCTAACAAAATATTCAAGTTCAGACTATATTTTTGAGTTTTACAACTAAAATGTCACAGAGTACATTGTCAATACCCAACCGCATCATTTGGACATTTTCAACAGACATTCTACCAGAACTACGAGTTCGTGCAAATAATTATCATTGTCATGCATGAAATTCTTTGGTTAGCGTGCTTTCAGTTTATCACAATTTGACTGCAAGTAAATTAATATACTGGTATACATATCATTACATTGAAAAAGCACACTTACTCCAATTTTTACAAGTTTGAAGCTCTTGAATATTACTTATCATCAACAATAACAACAAAAAGAGCACATTGCTACAATTCCTTCTATGGTTGAACAGTAGTATTAATCATGTTTAGTCTTCCAAAAGGAGTTGATAAAATCCTCTCAACATCAAGAACAGAATTAAAGACATACCAGGCGCCTGAGTATCGGACTGCTCATCTGCCAATTCACTAACAACCAATTTCGCTCGCCGATCTACAACTTCGAATAAATCTGACCATAACAATAACAAACTCCTCTTTATTGAATAGAAGGATCACAATGGACAGAAACTTATGAAAATTGTGCTAATAAATTGCAAGTATATGCATTGCATAGAGTGAAAATTATGATAGATAAAAAATTTTTGTAAGAAAACCAACTGATTAAAATGATATATCACCGCAGAACAAGATAACGGACAGAATTAATTGAGAAATATAACAAATGCAGAACAATCATTCTGTATATCAATCATCATAACAAAAATTCAGCAAATTATAAACACACACACAATTAGAACTAATTACGAGTTGTTAATTAGCTATATTTGCGTTTTAAATACAATACATTGCATTTGTCATAATCATGGATCAAGATATATTCATCTGCCATTACAGCTTCCGGATCAGACCATAGAACCGTTAAAATCGAATTTAATGGAACACGAAATCAAAGGAAACACAGTATTTGAAATTGAGACACAAACCTTCAGCAGCTTTGAGCCAAAAAGCCATTAATGAAACTATTCAGCAGTTAAAGCCCTAGACAAGAGGAGCTTCCATACGCCAATGGCCGTTGCAGTGCTGCTAGTCAGCGATCGGGAGAAATATAGAATGAATTGATGTAATACAAGATCTGATGCAATTATTTCGAAGAAATGTAATTATGTAATGAATTGTGACTATGAATCCAATTTTTTTAGGCAGCCCTGTGCATCAGGCGTAACCGAGCAGCAGGACGGGAATTATGTTCAGGTGTTGACGAGACTATAGTAACAGAGTAAAACCACTGAATGGGTAAAATCCAGTGTTGGTCCTCAATTAGAAGGGAGAATTAGCTAATTAACATATTCAAAAAAATTCATTTTCAAGTGGTCGAGGCCAAAAAATAATCGAAATTTATAATGAATGTCATCAGTATTATGGATATTTTTAAAAATCAGTATTATGGATATAATAATAATAAACAATATATTTTCTTTTTTATTTTATGAAAATATATGGCAACATCTTAATGTAAATTATGTAATAATATCTACTGATGTATTGTTAATGAGATTGGATCTACTCTGAAAAGTTTCACAAAGGGTTGGATTGGAGAACTTTATGATACTTAAGTTATTTTTCCCGAGTGAATAGAAAAATATATGCATTTACACACAGTATTATCAAAATCATACTGTACTGATAGATTTTTCTAAAAATCTGTTATAATTGGAGTACGGTTTAATTTAAAAACAGTTTTTTAAAAAAGGCATGGCGACGACTGAAAGTGTTGCAAAGGATCTAAAAGCGTCGCAAAATACACTAATAGCATTGCAAAAGACTTAAGAAAGCGTTGCAATAAATTTGTATGATGTCTGATAAAATCACTAATTATATCGATAGTACTGATAATACTGCGTAACAATCTTTATTGGTATGACGTCCGGTACAATTTTAATAACATTGGTATCAGATACATGTAATGAATAATATTTTAATTGTATTGTGCGAGTTATTACCACATTGGCCCTTTAATAATCGTTTTTCCACGTGTTAGCCATTTATTACCTATAACTAATTATCTTAAAAGCAGTTATGTAATGAATGCTAAAGAGTGTTTAGTTAAGCATGATGTAAAGAAAATGAGGATTATTGTAGAGAGCTTTTATTTAAGGTAGGGAAGGTGTACCCTATATTACATTCTTATATACTACAAAAGTGCAAAGAAAAAAAAAAGAAAACAAAAACAAATCATATATGTTCCCAAGTTAAATTTCTACAAACTTTAAGATACACAAGTTTCAATCTCTCGTCATTCTTATTCTCTTTATCTTGTCATTTAATATTAAAGATGTATGTTGAGATTATGCTCGAGCAGAGCCATCACCGATAGAACGAAGGAAGGGTACATGGGCAAAGTTGGCAATCTCCACTTTAAGACATTATAAATAAGTTTACTATATAATTACTCTAACTAGAAAATTTAATTTTAAAAAGTTCAAAATAATGAAAAGGGATGCTAGAGCTAGAAGGAATATTAGTAATTGAATACGAATTTGTGATACCCCATTTAGAATCAGGCCTCATATATAAAGTCTAGAGGGCTTTCGGCTTATTCAATGGCCCAATTACTAATTCTGGACACGTTCCATGCTCATTTGATGGGCCAAAATATTAAATATAGATAAGCCGTGAGAAGCTCAATGTTCATAGACATTAGAATGGACCGCCGGACTCGATTTAATCGGAAAAATTATTATTAGCCAAGACTAAAACATCTTATAAAAATTTAAAGTCGGATTCGTGTAAGACTGGATCTTTAAATAACTAATTTTCAAGTCACATGTGTCTAACTGATCATTATATTGAAAAAACAAAATTTTAGTATTAAAAAAGTACTTATATTAATGGTTTTTAGTAATATAAACAACGTAACAATTAAATTAAACATCTAATTAGTTTAAATAAATTAAATTGAAATCATCAAAGATATTATATTGAAATTATATATATAAACCTATGTGTGTGTATTAAATTGAAATTATCAAAGATATTATATTGAAATTATATATAATAAACATATATGTATGTGTAGTTGCGTTTTAAAACTGTAATTCTAGGGGTCATAAATTTAGGTGGGATGAATAATGAGGTAAATTTTTTTAAAAAATTATATATATATATATATATACCCATATAAAATCTATTTTTATATTATATCGAGTTTGGATTTTATTACTAAAATTAATCCATCCATCCTTATATTACTTGGCCGGATGGATTTGAATTAGTCCAAATCTTATATTCTAGCTTTTTTGTTCAAATTAATCACATGTAGTTATCAATAAACAATAACATATTAAAACAATGAAATGGCAATAATTTGGATTTGGTTGCACATCCACATCTATTATCATATAGATAAACACAAACCTGAACCACTAACAAGCTACCAATTACTAAAATTAAAAATTCAAACAACAAAAATAAGAAAAGAAAACCAATCAATGTCAAATTTGTCATACAAAGGTACTTGATTGGGCCATAACTCAAAAGTTGCCAAGAACACATAAAATACACATATGGCACTAAATTAGAGCATCAAACAAAGATAATCCAATTGAAGCAAAGCAAACTAAAGCAAAGCAAATATCATTATGAATGTTTTCTAATTAGGAAAAGCATAGATCGTTATTTTTATTTGATTCATATAACTAATGAATCCAATTGAATCTTGAAGTGGATACATATTAGTTATCCACTGACTCTTGTTGGTTTTAAGATTCCTAAAGCTAGCTAATCTTGTCAATACCCAAAGTGAAATGTTAATGGATTACTCATTATTAATTAATTAATTACATGTTATTTTCAACTTTTGAAAGATGAAGTGAAGTGAGCTGAACTGAATTAAACTTATTTTGGTGTAAATTTATAATTATGCATAGCTAAATTAAACTGAACTGAATAACAGTGGACTGAACTGAACTAGATCGAATTGTAGTTCGAGAAAACAACACTAAATTTCAGTGATAGAGCTGCTATTTCCAAGAAAAAAACTCCTCTCACGAGTTTATTGTGGTAGAAAAAATTATAATTTTTTCAATGTTAAATTTATCTTACATATAGTGAATAAAATTGTTAGGTTGTGAAGATTGATTAAAAAAAGAGAAAATGTGTTTGGATATGGACAAGAAATATATTTGTGTTTAATTTGTATTTGTGGATAGTCTCTTTTTGAAAAGTGATTGGGTTGATTGTATAAATAAGCGTATATCATGATAGAATTTTTTAAGTAATTAATTAATATGGGAAATTACGATAACTTATTACGGTACTATAGTCTCGTAATTCAACATTAAGCTTAATATTGTTGGTTTTTTTACAGATGCATAGTCCTGGATGTGAAAGCTATGCGTTAAGTATTTCAAATTGGCTGATTGTAAAAGCAATTACAAAATTGTGCAAAGAAATTATATCAATGTACACAATCCCTATTTTATAACTATAAGCCTGGGAAACCTCGTTCCACCCCACCGATGTGTGCACTCGAATCTGTTAGAATTACAGATTCAAGGCTCAACAACTATTTTTATTTAAAGTAAGCATAACTCTGCAATATTTTTTTGTGATGAATATCTTAGTCTAGAGGTTAAGATAGAGCTTGTGACCTTTAAAGGTCTCAGATTGAAATCACATCCGGGATAGATGTTGATTGCCAAATGAGAGTGTCTAGCAAGTGTACTAGGTCGTGATTAGTAGCGTAAGGCAAGTACAAGTGTCATCTCCTCATGGAGCAAGGGAGTTACCAAATCCAGTTGTAAATTAGTGAGTTTTACATGCAAGTCTAGCAGTCAGACAGACGCAGTTTAACTTCTCTCTTTTATTTCTAATCTTTTTAAGTACCAAAGATCTAGATCCACTAACTTAAGGTTTTCTAGGTTCAGCCACCACTTTTTGCCTATACTTCTTTGAAGTTTAACTACAAGAACCTCCTCTTGCAAGTTATTCTCCAAGCATTAAGAACAAAGTAAACTTCCTATTAATTTTCAACAGGAATTCCTAGTATTTCTAGTCAATAACCGTTTTTTCCAGAAATGTGTTATACGTTTAGATCCGTGTTACAATTTCTTGTTTACACTAAGTATACATTTGGCCGAACTTAATAGGATTTAGCACAACACATAACAATCTTTTTTTAATAATTATAGAGATAAAAGAGAGAGAGTTTAGACCGTGTTTACCTGTCCTCCTTGCTAGCTTTGCCTACCAATACTTTAGCTGCTCATAATTAAAGTAAAACACAAAAGAACAACAATAGATATGAACATAATAATATTAAAGCTGGAAATATTACAGAAAATAAGCAAAAGAAGCCAATCAAAAGCTTGTCCAAAATGATGTCTAATGGCCGAATAAAAAGAAGACTTTAGAGTCACCACTTCAAAATATAAATAATATAAGACATTGTTCTGAAAAGAAATAGCCTCTACAAAATAATTTCTGGTCTAATAAGTCTTGTCCAAGTAGGCATTAAAATAAAACAAAAAGAGTCCACTAACTCCACCGCTTGAGGCATCCTTGGCAAGCTTAAAAAGGGCTTCTATAAGCTTTCACAAAAGTATTTTCTGCTGGTATTTCTGCCGCGCATCCTGCTTGCCTTGTTGTGCTTCCTGGTTGCTTTGCTGCTCATTCTAGTTACTTGGTTCTAGAATGTCCTTGCTTTGCATCAATTGTACAGCTTCAAGGAAGTATCTGAAATATTTACAAAAAGCACGAATAAATCTCTCATATCCACTTTAAATGAGCCATTTTTAGAGCCAAATTACTGGTGTTTTCATGGTATAAATTGCACTTACCAAATTCTCCCACACTTAAGCATTTGCTTATCCTCAAGCAAAGATAAAACAAAGAACAATTAAAAAGAGAAGAAAAGAGAATAAAACGAGAGTGGTAATTAACATTTATCCTTTTCCTTAAGAGGGCAAACAGTCTGCTTCAAATACAAAAATTGAAAGTAAGAGATGAATATCCCCGCACTTAACAAGAAATTTGTTCTCAAAAACATGTCAAAACCACAAATTAAAGCTGTTTCAACAATAAACCTTCCTATAATGAACCAACTTTGTCACCAATGGATTTCACTCAATTCGCTCAAAATTTTAAGGGCGAGTTTTGAGAAATCACTCAGCAGCTTATATATGGCATTCTTAAGTCTATAGGCTTGATTATCGGTCTCATCTCCACCACTTAAAATATTGATCACAAACACAATCAAAAGGACTTTTATCAGGGTTGTAATGTTGGCTAAGGGTAGGGTATGTCAGGAAAAAGGCTTTTTGTGTGTGAAGTGATCCTACCAAGGCAACATTAGAGAGAGTTCAGCAAGCAATTGTCAGGCTACTAATTCATATTTTTGTGCTCTAGGATAATTATATGAAGAACAGAGCAATAACAATTTTCAAAATTGAAGAGATTTTTCAGTAATAAGGCAACATGCTATCTTTACACTGAACAAGGAAGTTAACTTGGATTTTAGAAGATTTTGTGTTTGATAAATCTTTTCTTCTTGCTTCTTTTTCTTTTCTTCTTTGCCTCTTTTCTTTCTTTTATTCTTTTTCAATTTTCTTTTCTTTGTCTTTGATGACATATAATACATTTAGAGAAGGCCCTTAAAGTTTCCCTTTGAAAAGATGTGTTTTGGAAACAATCCAAAATATGGATGCTTGCTATTTTATGAAGATTTCCTTGGTAAAATCAGAGGTGAAAAGAAAGGTAAGTAAAATGAAACGGGTTATGGTTTCTAGTTGATGAGTGTGTTATGAAAGAAAAGATTAAAATGCTCAAAGGGGCTCACTAAAGGGATATTATTATCAAGGGTGGCTCTTTAGTTGAGAAGTGTGTAATCTGTTGGAGATATGTGGAGTTATCCCACATGGAAAATAAATAAGTGAAAAGAGTAGAATTTAAGTGGTGTAGATTAGGCCTTAACATAAGCCAATTAATTTTGTGTTAGATGGACTCAACCCCACTTATATGCTCATTCACCTATCGAGCCCAACACTCTTGAGGCCCATGGATTCTCTACATGGTATCAGAGCAGAGGAAGGCCTGACAGCGAGTGATCGTGGGTTCTTGATTAAAGTCCTGGTGGAGTTTGGGTAAGAAGAGAAAGGCTAGACCCTGTGTTGACCTTGAGCCTAGGAGATGATAATCCAAAGAATGTTGGCAAGTGACAATTGGTCCAGGCCCAGTTGCACTTGACGGGGAGTGTTGTAGATATGTGGAGATATCCCACATGGAAAATAAACAAGTGAAAAGAGTAGTATATAAGTGGTGCAGATCGGGCCTTAACACAAGCCAATTGGTTTTGTGTTAGATAAGCTCAACCCCACTTATATGCTCATTCACCTATCAAGCCCAACACTCTTGAGGCCCATGGATTCTCTACATAATCCTAGTGCCTTTATCATGTTGTATAAGTGATCAATGATTAGTCTCGACAAGTACTATATCTAAGTTCTCCCAAATCAAGTTCTAGCTTAAGTATGCATGTATAAGCCCTCTCAGAAAGAATTAAAATAGTGAATTTATTGAGAGAGAGATGATTTCAGAATTTTAATGACTTATGAAGGAAGAGTTTGGAAATTTAAGTACTGTTGTGACAAAGATGTTTGAAAGTTTTAAGAACATAAAGAGAAGAAATGATTTAGTGAATAAGTGGAAATTTTTTTTTTAAAAATTTTGGCTCAAATCCTCACTAAATAAGGGTTAATCTTTAGTTGGTTCATTTTAGATGAGTTCATTGAAAAATAGTTCACCTTTGTAGTTTATACTTGCTTACTTGATCACGTTTACTTGCTAAATGTAGGTCTATCATCACTAACCTAACTCAAGCATTTTATGCATACCACTTGTTCTCAAAAGGGTAAAGTTTCCATGTTAATTACCTAAAAACAGATTTAGAAACCTTCACAAAAGAGAAGTGAGATAAAAACACATATATACATTTAAAAGAGATGTGAAGCAGAAAAACAGAAGTTGAAATTAAAAAAACAGACATAAAAGCTAAAATAACAACAAAACCTAAGTTCAAGCAAACTTTTTAAGTGGGGTAACTTATCAAAGGCAAAATAATCCATTGAATACCAGTAATCAACAAGGGCATGCCACACAAAATAACCAATAGCAGTTGGTTCAAATTTCCAGCAGCAAGCAATTAGCAATAATTCGAAGCAGTTAGAAACAACAATCAAGCAATCAACCGTTAAAGCATGCAACTACCTCCCCTACACTTAAATACTGCTTTGTCCTCAAAGTATAGCATATAAATCATCATAAAAGCAGTAAGTGCAAGATGTTACCTCCATATGGCATTTTTACAGAAAAAAGAAAGAGTAAAGGTAAGAAAGTTACTTTTCTCGGCTAGGAGGGGTTTGTTCCACCTCCTTTTCTGGAGATTCCTTACTCTTGGAGTAATGGTCTGATTCCCTAGTGGATGAGGCTGATGGAATATGCTCCTGACTGAATTTTCATCCCATTTCTCCAGTGGGTGTGCCCTTGATATATTCTGGAGGATTCAGGTCCATATTATCATCTTCCAATCTCATAATTCTATTATCCACCTCTATTTTGAAGGACATATAATCCTCTTTCACTTCCCATAGTTCTTCTGCAACACCCAATAGTTGCCTGAAGCTCATGTTTTCACACCTCTCCAAGAATTCTGACTTTTCTGCTACTTTTTCCCTTTCCTTGCAGTGGTGGTTTTTTGTACCACTTTCCTTCTTTTAGCAATAGGAGTAGCTTTATTTTCTTGCTCCCTTTTTCTCTTCTTAGTTTCTTTCCCCTGCTCTTCTAGCATGGCCTTTACAATGTGCTCCAAATAGTACACTTCATCCTCATTTCTGCATACCCCAAATTTGCTCAAGTTGTAGAGCTCAATGACTTCAGGAAAGTAGGCATGAGTAAGGCCATTAGTGGAGAAGGTTGTAATTAGAGACTGAGCTATTTTTGTGACAAAGGACCCAATCATGATCTTCTTGTTGTTCTTGTTTACTAGTTTGAGGATGTGTAGTTGGCAAAGAAGCTTCCCACAATGATTTTATCCCCTTCTCCATACAATAGAGGACAAAAATATCATTTTCTAGAACAGTGGACTCCTTGCTTCTTGCAAAGAGAGTGGTAGCAATCAACTTCTGGGCTATCTTGTGTCTGTACTCCTTTAATTAAATCGCTGCTTGTTGGTCCTTATAATCATTCCTTTCAGTAATTTCCATCCAAAATTCCTCCACATCAAAATTAGCAAGTCTTGCTTTAGGGGTTGATGAGTACTCCTCTGTCTCCATATACTCAACCGAAATTCCCAAACACTTGTTGAGCTCATTTAAAGAAATGGACTTTTTCATGCCAAAAAGATGAAAGAGATACCTTCCAGGCTCATCATTTGCCTCTATGTCTTTGTTCTCAGAGAAAGTGCATAGAAATTCCATGGTGAGTTCCTTGAAGGCTGGATCTGGGGTGTCTATGAACTCAAATAATCCACCAGCTTTGAGAAACATCTCAAATGCCTCATGCAACCCTAGACTTTTCAAAGCTTCCCAATTGATTATTCTGGAGGGGAGGAATTCATTGCTTGAGAATAGGTTAAATCGGTCCATTTTATATCCCTCTTTGAATGTTTGCATCTTTTGCAAAATGGAAGTAAAAATGGTTGAAGAAATTCTGCCAGAGACGGAAGTAGATGGTGGGGTAGATTTGGCTGGCGTGGGTCTCGATGATTTTCTGGTGTGAACCATGGTGGATTTTTAGGGTGAAAGTGGTGTGATTTGATGAATAGTGGTGAGGGATAGTGTTTTTCGCCTGAGAGAAGCCGGAGAGAAGAGAAATGGGGAAAGAAATTTTTTTGGATGGAAGGGTGAGAAGGCTTTTGGGATTCTTTTGGTTTAGAAAACTGTGACATTTAGTGGAGAGAGAGGTGTGAGAGGTGGCTTCATGCATGTAGGAGAGAGGAAAGAGGGGCTGGGTTCATAGGTAATGATTGATAGTTAGTGGGTTCATGCATGAGTTAATCCAACCCATTTTCTAGTCTTCCCAATGTTTGCACCACTACCACACGCCCCTTCCTTTTCTTCATCTACTAATCTTCACATAAAAATATGAATTTTTTTATTTTTAGGGATTAAATAATTGGGGCAGTCAAATGAAGCAGTCAAAATGAGCCTTCAAAAAAAATTCACTCTTCCAATTTTGCAAAGTTTGTGATTTATCCAAGACATCTGAATGAATTACCAAGTGTATGCCACAACATAAAGATTAAATCTTGATGTTGCAACTCACACTTAGTCCATGAGTTCCTACAAAAACAAAGACAAAGTTATTAAAAAGATACTTAAAAACATAAAAGAGAAACAAAAGTATATGCAAAGTTTAGAAAATGAGCTTGTGCTCAGCAAAATTGCTCCAATTGGTGTTTGGAGCGGACACCAATGTTGGAGTTTGTGTTAGGGAGGATGTAGGTGTTGCTCCTCCACAATAATTTTTGTCTCTTCATTTGTCAAGTATGGCTTGAGTCTATGACCATTGACCTTGTAAATTTGTCCCACGTTGTTCATGATTTCTATGGCTACATGAGGGAAAATTCTATGGATAGTGTATGGCCAGTCTATCTTGACTTGAGTTTACCCGGAAATAGCTTCAATCTTTAGTTAAATAGGAGTACTTGCTGCTCGAGGTAAAACTCCTTTTGAATCCTTTGATCATGCCATTTCTTGGTCTTTTCTTTGTAATTCATGGCATTTTCATAGCTGAACAACTTGAACTCTTCTAATTCATTCAATTGCAACTTTCTTTGTTCGCTTATTACATTCTTGTCAAAGTTAAGCAAGGTTAGTGCCCATAGAGCTTTAAACTCTAACTCAACCGGTAAATGGAAAGCTTTTCCATAGAGCAATATAAATGGGGACATTTCAATTAGGGTTTTGAATGCTGTTCTATAAGCCCATAAAGCATTATCAAGTTTAATTACCCAATCTTTCCTAGAGTTGTTAACTGTTTTCTCTAAAATTCTTTTGACTTCCCTATTTGAAATTTCTATTTTCCCACTTGTTTATGGGTGATAGGGAGTGGCAATTCTATGGGTGACCCCATTTTTTATTTAATAACTTTTCAAACTAGTTATTGCAAAAATGAGTCCCCTGACCACTTATGATTGCTCTAGGTACCCCAAAGTAGGTAAAAAGCTTTGTCAGAAATTTTATGACTACCCTAGAATCATTTGTTGGGCTGGCAATGGCTTCAACCCATTTACTAACATAATCAACGGCTAAGAGTATGTATTTATTACCATGTGAGTTTTGAAATGGGACCATGAAGTCAATGCCCCAAAACATCAAAGATTTCACATACTACAGTGTTGTTTAGTGGCATAGCATTTTTGGCAGAGATGTTACCTGTTCTTTGGCACTCGTTGCACTCTATAACAAACCTTTGGCCGTCTTTAAATATTGTAGGCCAATAAAAACCACATTCTAGCACTTTTGCTTGCTTCAAAGTGTCCACCAACTCCTTTGTTTAGAATGGCTGGAATTTCTTCCTCAGGAACACATCTTCTTATAATCTGATCTGCACACATATTAAAAGAAAAGGTTCCTCCCAAAAGTAATATTTCAAGTCAGCAAAGATTTTTTTATTTTGTGCATAAGGTAAAAGAAGTTTAACACCACATGCAAGGTAATTAGCAAAGTCAGCAAACCAAGGGAAAGATCTTACCATGAAAAGTTGCTCATCTGGAAATGTATAAGCAATTTCTGGCTACTCCACTTGATTGCCTTCTGGAATTCGGGATAGATGATTAGCTGCCACATTTTCTAAGCCCTTTTTGTCTTGAATCTGCAAATTAAACTCTTGAAGAAGTAAGAGCCACCTAATTAGCCTTGGCTTTGCATCCTTTTTGGCCAATAAGTACTTCAAATATGTGTGATCAGTGAAGACATAGACTTTTGATAGTACCAAGTATGATCTGAACTTATCACAAGTAACTCTTTTTCAGCCATTGTGTAGTTTCGTTGTGTTTCAGTGAGAGTTTTGCCTGCATAATAGATAGGCCGAAAATGTTTGTCAATCCTTTGGCCCAAAATAGCTCCAATACAAGTATCACTTGCATCACACATAAGTTCAAATGGTTGTTCCCAATCTGGAGCAATCAGAATGGGTGCATTGACAAGTTTTGCCTTTAGCTCATCAAATGCCTTTAAGCAAGCATCATCAAACTTGAATTCAGTATCTTTGTGGAGTAGGGCTGTCAATGGCTAGGCAATTTTTAATAAATCTTTGATAAATATTTAATAGAATCCTACATGCCCAAGAAAACTTCTATCTTCCTTGACGGGCAATAAGCTTTTCAATAATCTCCACTTTAGCTTGATCCACTTCAATCGCCTTCTCTGAAATCTTATGGCCAAGAACAATGCCTTCATTGACCATGAAATAGCATTTTTCCTAGTTTAGAACAAGATTGGTCTCTTTGCAATAAAGTAAAATAGCTTCAAGATTGTTCAAGCAAGATTGGAAGGTTGCTCCATAGACTGAGAAATCATCCATGAAAATTTCCACTGTTTTCTCCACCATATCATGGAAAATGGACAACATACATCTTTGAAATATGTCTGGAGCATTGCAAAGTCCAAATGGCATCCTTCTATAAGCAAAGACACCATAGGGGCAAGAAAAAGTTGTCTTCTCTTGATCTAAGGGGTGGATCACAATCTGATTGTACCCTGAATAGCCATCAAGGAAATAATAGAACTTATAACCAGCTAATCTCTCTAACATTTGGTCATTGAAAGGAAGTGGAAAGTGATCCTTTCCGGTTGCTTCATTCAGTTAGCGGTAGTTAATGCAAACTCTCGATCCTATGACTGTCCTTGTAGGGATAAGCTCATTCTTTTCATTTGTCACCACTGTCATTCCTCCCTTGTTTGGTACAACTTGGACTGGACTTGTCCAAACACTGTCCGAAATAGGGTAGATAATTCTGGCATCAAGAAGTTTGATCACTTCCTTCCTCACAACTTCCTTCATGTTGGGATTGAGTCTCCTTTGGGGCTGTACCACTGGCTTGTGGTTTTCCTCCATGAGAATTCAGTGCACACAAATAGAAGCACTAATTCCCTTGATATCAGCATTTGTCCATGCTAGAGCTTCCTTGTTCTTCCTCAAGACATTAATTAGTTGGGCTTTCTGGTCAGGGGTTAGTTTTGAGGAGATAATTATAGGCAATTTGTTGGGGGGGTCAAGGAAAGCATATTCAAGGTGGGGAGGAAGAGGTTTCAGCTCAAGGTTTGGAGGTTCTTCAAGTGAGGTTTTTGGAGAAAGATTTGGTGTGTGATTTAGTGGCTTAACAGGTTGTTTTCTATACATTCCACTGTCTATTTTGCTTGCTCCGCAGTTTTTACTTCCTCCACAGTTTCTGGACCAGACAAATCTTCCTCTTTAAAATCATTTTCTTCTAATTTCTGCATCAGAAAAGGGTTCAAATTTACATCAGTAGCATCAAGAAACTAGCATTGATCATCAAAATTAGATGGATACTTCATTGCCTCATTCATCTTAAATACTACTTCTTCGTCATGTATTTTCAGAATTAATCTTCCATCATTTACATCAATTAAAGGTCTTCCAGTAGCAAGGAATGGTCTACCTAAAATGATGGGCACATGAAAATCTTCATCCATATCCATTATAATGAAGTCAGAAGGGAAAATAAACTTTCCAACTTTAACTAAAACATCTTCTACAATGCCTCTAGGGTACCTTATAGTTCTGAGTAAGTTGTATAGATACTTTAGTTGGTTGAGGTTTGCCTAAGCCTAATTGCTTATAAATGTAATATGGCATAATATTTATGCTTACTCTTAGGTCACAAAGGGCATTATCAATGTTTAAGCTACCAATAGAGCAAGATATACAGAAACTCCCTGGATCTTTGAGTTTCTTAGGCAAGGGTTGCCTACTTTGAAGGATAGAGGACCAATCTTTATTTAGTTGCACCATGGCTACATTCTCTAATTTCTTCTTGTTTGCCAGCAAGTCTTTAGAGAACTTCACATACATAGGCATCTGTGCAAGTGATTCTGCAAAAGGGTTGTTAATATGAAGTTTCTTAAAGACTTCTAAAAATTTATCAAATTGCTTAGCCATTTCATGCTATTTTGCTCGTTAAGGATATGGGATCCTTGGTTGGTAGGCTGGAATTGGTTGCTTTTCAAGAATGGGATCAATTTGAATAAGATTTTGCTCTGCTTGCCTCGAATTAGAAACAGGTTTTGCTTGCTCTGAAGTTTCTACCTGCACCATTGGATTTTGGTTACCCAGTGTATTTTGACTTCCAGAATGTTGTTCGTCCCCCTCAGTCTCCTTACCTGCACTTTTATCAACAACAACAGACTTTTTTGGTTCAAAATTATCACAAGGCTTTACCTCACCTTAGAGTTACTGCTTTGCATTCTTCCCTTGGGTTGGTTTCAATGTTACTTGGCATTACTCCTTTGTTTTTGGGAGTTATAATGGCAGTGAGCTGCTGGAACTGAGTTTCCAGATTCTTGATGGAAGCTTGAGTTTACTCATGAATTGCATCATCATTTCCTTTGTTTCTTCCATCTCAGACTTCTTTGGTTGTTGAGATGGTCCTGCTTGCTACATATTCTGTTGTGGTTGTTGAGAAAAACTGTTTTGAGGCTGCTGGTAGGGAACCTGCTTATTTTGGTTGCTCTAGGAAAAATTTGGATGGTTGCGCCAGCCTGGATTGTAGGTATTTGAGAAGGGATTGTTCCTCTGGTTGTTCCCAACATAATCACATTATTCTTGAGTGAGAGTAGTATCACAATCAATATTTCTATAGTTGTCACCATAGAAATCACAAATTGCTTGCACATTTGAGATTGCCGAGACATTTTACTTGGCAAGTTGCTTTAAAATCAGGTCCATCTTCTCGGAGAGCTTTATAACAGATTCTGAGTCCTCACTCTTACTTCTTTCTTCCCGAACTGAGTGCCATTTATGACTGGTGTTAACCAACCTTTCAATGAGCACATAAAGCTCTTCGGGGGCAAGTTCTTCCGGATCACCATTTGCTGCGGATTCAATCTAAATTTTATGTTGATCATGCAACCCATGGTAAAAGTTTTGCATTTGCATCCATAGTGGGATTTAGTTATTTGGCACCTTTCTTAACAGCTCCTTGTATCTTTCCCATGCTTCGGCAAGAGATTCATCTCGTTACTGCATGAAATGAGTCACCTCATTTCTAAGTTTGATTGCTTGCCTTGGTGGGAAGTATTTTGTGAGAAAAGCTTGTGCCATTTAATCCCAAGTTCTTATGGATCCAGGCCGAAGATTTCTCAGCCAATTTTTAGCCTTATCCCGTAGAGAAAAGGGAAAAAGCCTGAGTCTAATGACATCATCCGAGATAGCACAATTTGTACTGAAAGTATCACACATAGTGATAAATTCTTGGATGTGAGCATTAGGATCTTTTCCCGACAAACCTCCAAATTGAACGACTGCCTAGAGCATTTGAATCATGAAGCCCTTGATCTTAAAGAGGTTGTTCCCCTCATTGGGTATCACAATGGAGGAAGAGTGTCCCTCGGTTGAAGGTCTACTATATTCTCTGAGAGTTTGCCTTCATAGGGGTGGGTTGAATTCTCCCATAACTTCATTTTGAACATTGCCATTTGGAGGATTAGGTCTATCGACCATTCTTTGTTGCCTGCACCTTCTTTTGGCTGCTCCACCCAATTTTTGACAAGTTCTTTCAATTTCGGGGTCTACTGGAACTAGGGGCAGTCCAGATCTTCGCATATATCAAAACAGCTTCAAAGTAGAAGAAATCCTACAAAATGACAACAAATAGATTAAACCACCAATTTACAGAAAAAATTTTAAAACTACACACGTTGCTCCCTGGCAACGACGCCAAAAACTTGTTGATTGCCAAATGAGAGTGTCTAGCAAGTGTACTAGGTCGTTATTAGTAGCATAAGGCAAGTACAAGTGTCATTCCCTCAGGGAGCAAGGGAGTTACCAAATCCAGTTGTAAATTAGTGAGTTTTACGGTCACACAATTAAAAGAAGTTGATCATTATTAAAGGAGTGCTAAAATAAACAACTAAAAAGAAAAATAGGCAATTTGATTGTTTTGTTTAACTACCCCGAACAATATTATAATGAGGCAGGTAAGTCTAACAGTCAGACATACACAATTTAACTTCTCTCTTTTATTTCTAATCTTTTTAAGTACCAAAGATCTATATCCACTTACTTAAGGTTTTCTAGGCTCAGCCACCGCTTTTTGCTTATACTTCTTTAAAGTTTAACTCCGGGAACCTCCTCTTGCAAGTTATTCTCCAAGCATTAAGAACAAAGTAAGCTTCCTATTAATTTTCAATAGGAATTCCTAGCATTTCTAGTCAACAACCGTTTTTTTCCAGAAATGTGTTATGCGTTTAGATCCGTGTTACAATTTCTTATTTACACTAAATATAAGTTTGGCCGAACTTAATAGGATTTAGCACAACACATAACAATATTTTTTTTAATATTTATAGAGATAAAAGAGAGAGAGTTTAGACCTTGTTTACCTGTCCTCCTTACCAGCTTTACCTACCAATGCTTTAGTTGCTCATAATTAAAGAAAAACACAAAAGGATAACAATAGATATGAACATAATAATATTAAAGCTGGAAATATTACAGAAAATAAGCAAAAGAAGCCAATCAAAAGCTTGTCCAAAATGATGACCAATGGCCGAATATATAGTGGTGAAAAGAAGACTATAGAGTCACCACTTGCAAAATATAAATAATATAAGATATTGTTCTGAAAAGAAAGAGCTTCTAGAAAATAATTTCTGCTCCAATAAGTTTTGTCCAAGTAGGCATTAAAATAAAACAAAAAGATCCCACTAACTCCACCGCTTGAGGCGTCCTTGGCAAGCTTAAAAAGGCCTTCTATAAGCTTTCACAAAAGTATTTTCTTCTGGTATTTCACTTGGCCACGTCATCTTGGTCACCACCTCCTTCTTCGGTCACTTCATCCTGCTTGCTTTGGCTACTCTCCTGCTTGCTTTGCTGCGCATCCTGTTTGCCTTGTTGTGCTTCTTGGTTGCTTTGCTGCTCATTCTGGTTACTTGCTTCTGAAATGTCCTTGCTTTGCATCAATGTTACAGCTTTAAGTATCTGAAATATTTACAAAAAGCACCAATAAATCTCTCATATTCACTTTAAATGAGCCATTTTTAAAGCTAAATTATTAATATTTTCATAATATAAATTACACTTATCAATAAATAAAGTTTTTTTATATATTTGATTTAAGTGTAATTGCACAAATTTAATAAATACGGTAAAAAAACCCACCAAAGATGAATGATGACACGGATCCTTTATGTATTAAGGTGTGTAAATTTAATATTCCTAACAACAGTACTAATGAGCTCGTTTAATTTCAATATTTTCTTATACCCATTTCTTAATATTATGTATAATTTTAGGGAGCTCAAACTCTAAACATTTTAATAACAGAATATGATGAATTGAAATTGAATAGGCAACTCCAACTTTGTTATGTCGGCCTTGCTTTGGTATTGTTGTAGTAGTTACTGTTATAAAAAGTTTTACTGATAAATTTTTCATTAAACAATATATTTTAACATTGAATAAAAGATTTTGACTCTTAATACTAATTAATTAGGGTCTGTTTATTATTGATTTTCCAATGCCAAAATTTGATATTATAGGGAAAGCTTAAAAATGAAGCTTTTCGAGGCAGCAGTCCGAGAAAGTAATCCCAAACTGATCATACATACCTAGTAATTTTTTTTTTATCTTTTATTCTTTTTCATCAAACGTCCATTCTAATCGTCTCGTAAGAATTATTAAAAACTGGTTTTAGCTATTTTGAAGATAAAAAAAAGTTAACGGTGATAGAAAAAAGTTATTACCAACAATTTACAACAGAAAGTGTAACAACTAAACTAATCAGGTTTCTATCTAATGAGTTAATAGAAATACCTAATAGACTTTAATGAATTTCACCTAACATTTAATATTGTATTTTCACAACCATCAAATCTTATATGGTGGAGCATAATATAGAAAACCAACTTAATAATTATTCCAATATGAAGATATTTGTGGGATTTAAACTTATGTGAATCAGACGAATAATTAAAATAATTATGTGCTCAAAATTGAATATAATTGGTAGGATTATACTAGTAAAGTGCATTATTGTTGAATGCATTCAATATTGAGTTTAAATATTAGATGGTGACTAACCATGACAATTTCAAAATTAACAATTTTTAGGGGAGAAATTAATTTATGGGTGTCTTCAAAATTTATGGATGCTATGTGACATTTTGACAATAAATTTGGCATGCAATTGATACTTGATTAATATCTAAATTGGGAACAATTAGTCTCCATTTGTTATTTTCCTTGTTTCATATAAAATATTCGTAAATAGATAACTATTTTTCTTTATTAAAACTTCATATAATAATTATAAAATGAACAAATGACAGTGTAAAATTAAACCAAACTAAGTACTTAGTTTGGCGTACTATTTTTTTAAAGGATGTAACTAATTGTGTTTAGAGTTATCATCGTAAGAGAATTCAATCGAATTTATATTTCAAAATGAATTGAATTTAATTAGTGAGAATTTACTTTAAGTGGTAACCGACGTGATATCACTTAAAAAAAGGTTTCAGGTTTAAATATTGTGAATGTAGAAAATTTTCGTTGGGTGACTCACCCACCATATATAGTCAGACATGTGACTTGCATTGAATTTTGATGTAATTAGAGTAAAACTCCGATGAATCAAAAGAGAAAAAAATGAAGTGAATTTCTTAACAATTAGGGTATCAGGTTGTGATGTTATTGTTTTTTAATGTGTTAATTTTATTTCATCATCTTCAATATTTCTAATTTGACTATTGATAATCATGTTAGAGATATCTCACATGAGAAATATATAAGTGTAAATAGTAGTATATAAGTGGTATAGATTGGGTCTTAATATAAGTTAATTGGTTTTGTGTTAGATTAGGCCTTAATACATGTAGAGAATCTGTGGATCTGGAGAGTGTTAGGCTCGATAGCTGAGTGAGCATATAAGTGGGGTTGGACCCATATAACACAAAACCAATTGATTTGTATTAAGGCCCAATCTACTCCACTTATTTAGCACTCACTATTACTTATATTTCTAATGTGAGATAACCAACCTCACATCTCCAACACTCCGCCGCAAGTGTAACTGGGCCTGAATCAGTTACTACTTGCCAAATACTCCTTGGCCTATTTCCTCTAAGGCTCAAGGTCATCAACGGGTCTAGTCTTCTCCACTAGCTCAAACTCCACCAAGACTTTAATCACGAACCTAGGATCATTGACTTTTAGGCATTCTTCCGCTCTGATACCATGTAGAGAATCCGTGGGCTTCGAGAGTGTTGGACTTGATAGCTTGAATGAGCATACAAGTGGGGTTAAGCCCATCTAACACAAACCAATTGGCTTGTATTAAGGCTCAATTTACACCACTTATATACCACTCTTTGCGCTTGTATATTTCCCATGTGGGATATCTCCAACAAATCCGGCCAAAGCTTCTAACTAATGTTATCGAAACCAGATCGAATATTGAGTTGGTGAAGGCAACGGTTCAGAGTTTGTGTTTCAATAGAATTTAACCTTAGTTCAATCGTGGTTCAACAGTGATTCAACTGTGATTTCTAGTTAAACCAACTGATTTAGTCTGATTTTAATCACATTGCTTCAAACGGTGACTTGTTTTGCTTATCCAACCATATTAGATATAGCGCATCAAAACATGATCGCAAATGCAAATCCTTTGTTTGGTGAATCTATTTTGTGTGCAAGCTGGAATTGATTAAATTGAAAGCCTAACAAATTTATCTTAATTAATTATTACAGCTCACGTATATAATATTTTTTTTTAATAATAGTGTTATTTATATATGAAAATTGAAAAAAAGACAGATTGTATCGTAGTACCAGTGCCACTCGTGCATGGCAGGTAACTTTAATAAATTATTTTTCAACTACTTGGAAATAAAGAAAAAATATCCCAACAGGCTATATAGGACTCATTTTGTCTTCCTTTAATTATTTATTTATTTATTTTACACACTTTGTATTTTAATAAGTTTTATAATAACAATAACAACAATAATAATAATGGGGTGCTATGTATAAAAATTTAACTAAGAAGAGAAACTACATTGTCTCTAATCTTTAAGATACTTTGCATTGTCCTTTAAATTGTTGAATTGAGTTGTCAAATAATCATATTAATATAGATTGAGTTATTGTCTAACAAGATAATAAGTTGTGAACTCCGAATTTGATCCTATTAGTAAAATATGGCTAAACTTTTTTCGACGGTTTTTTTAAAAAGCTTCATCAAACTTTTCCCATAAGCAGCATATTTGATTTTAGAAAAAATAAATCAGATAGTTCCTAATTAATCGGTATAAAGGATCAAAATATGTTGTTTAAAGTCAAAATATGTAGTTGTATTAAAAATTTGTAAGAACAACTTAATTTAATAGCAGTTTAAAAAATAATATCAAACTAAACCATAGTCAGCGTTTTAATTTTAAAGTTTTGAGTGTGGAGTGAAAAAAATTTATATACCTCCAATTCAAAAAATTCAATAATTTCATTACGAGTTTTAAATATATTGTTTTCTTGTGTGGTCATAAATTATTAAATTCATTGCTAAAAATTAAGGCCAATTTATTTTATTCTTGACCATGCAAATAGTAGCTCGTAGTACCACTTTGCCAGCTTTTTTCATTTAAAGAACCGAAAATGACACCAAATTATTATGTTTATTCTATACTATTTTGCTTTACTTCTAATTTTCGTACAGCTGCCATTAAATTTTTATTTGTTATTGCTAATTTATTTTTGCTTTTATAACCTTTTTAATGTTTCATCTCTTTTAGGAAAAAAAATGATTGTAACCAAACATTCATAATTATAGCTTGATTCTGAAAATTTAAAAAAAATAATCAAATACATTATTTACCTCTTTATTTTCGGCACGAAAAATTAAATGTCACCCCCAACTTTTAAAAGTTTCAACTTGCTTAGTGAATTTGGTAAAATTGAACTAGTTTGCCCTCTGAATTTGGCAAAAGTGCATCAATTTGCTTATCATTGCCACGTGTCAACTTCCAATTGGACAAAAAATCAGAAAAATGACATCTTTGAAAAAGTTATCGCAATTAGAAGCTGACATATGACATTGGGGGCAAACTAGTGCACCTTTTTCAATTTTTGGGGTAAACTGGTTCACTTTTGCCAAATATAGGAGATGAGTTAAAACTTTTAAAAGTTCAGAATGACATCTGACTTTTCGTGTCAAGTTCAGGGGCTAAATGATGTATTTAGCCAAAAAAAAATCGGTTAAAGAGTTTCTCAATTTGTTTTAGAGAACAGATGGATTAAATTGAAGTAAAATGATTTATTGCCATAAAAAACTCTTGATTATGAACAGTCCTTCACTTAATCATTATCAAATTTCAAGTAAATAACCCAATTCACCGACTACAATCAGGTGCGCGATCCGAATTGAATCTATATGTAATCGGAGGGAAGCTTTGATGAACCAGATGAAAAAGAAAAAAAAGTAAATAACCTAATTAAACAAAGCTATTTCCCACACAAAAACGTTACACGTCCCTTAACTTGGATAGAAATCTTGCAAATCTTTTTTCTTTTGTTGCGCGAGATCTTCTTTGCACCCGAGTTGCCGAAGAGTTTTATGAGTTCCATTTCAGATCTGGATTCTCTAAAGTTAAAGTTCTCTAAAGTTTATATTTCAGTCAAATTTTTTACCACGTGTAACCACACTGCAGTTGAATCTCAACCATTAAAACTCAGTGTATGGTTGAGATTGACTGAAATATACGATTTTACAGAATCTTAACTTTAGAGAATTCAAATATGCTCCGATCCCGATCAATTCGACAAACACCTTAAAATTGATCAAATGAGAAGAATTTCCAACTTGAAAGACCATATGAATTGCATTTGATCTTTAATTAATTAATTAATTATTCACAAATCATAGATTAATTAATTAATTAATCACCTACCCCATAAACTATGGTACGGCGACTCAAAAATATTTCCCTGCTTCTTCAACTCCTTATAGAACTTCTTAATAAACTCCTCCGCCGCCACATCCACCTGACCATCGCCGCCGTCATCCTTGATCGGAAACGGCGAGTCCGTTATCCTCAACTGCCTCACCATCGGACTCTTCCCGAACCCCGGCAAGACCACCGGCGACGCCTCCACTACCACCTCATTATTCAACATCTCCAACATTCTCTGAACCGCCGCCGCCGTACAAACGTCGTCGTAGCGGAGGCTGCGGCGGTGGTGCTGGTGTTGGTGCTTCCGTTTGTATGGAAAAGCTGGGCTATTGCTGCAGCTGAACTCGTATTCTCGCGGTGACACGAAGGCTAGGGCATCGCCGGAGCGGCAGCTGAAGGAGGAGTTGTGGTGGTTGTAGATGAGGTCTCCGATGGCTTTTCCGGCGAGCTTGTTTCCTCTTTTGAGGATGAAGTTGAAATCGGACATTATTCGGCTCTTTGAGATGCCTTTTCTTAGCATGAAGAAGACTACTCGGACTATGCTCCATAGTCTTTTGGCTACTTGTGGTGGTTTTGCTTCCATCTCCATTTTTGTAATTTTTTTTAATTTTTTTAGAGAGAGAAATTAGTGAGAGAAGAGGGATTATTGATTTTGGTTTGCAATTGGAGAAGGGGAGAAAGAGGTATTTAAAGGAGAAGAAGATTACTACTAATTATATCAAATAATGTATATGTAAAATACTTTATGTGGGCGGTTTTGAATTATTATTATTACCTAGTTTTAGTTGCTTTGAAAGCAAAAAGTTATTGTGTTCAGCTGCTCATCAGTCGGGCTGCGTTGGATTTGTTCGAATTTTTTTACTAAAAACATTAAATTTAGTTTATCTAGACTTGCATTTTAAAATTTTGGGTTTGGATCGGGTTTAAAAGGTCATTCTCAAGCTCTATCTAAGGCTCATAAATAATTTAATAAAATTTTTTTGGGTAAATTAAAAAGATTAAAAATATAAATTTTATACATGTATGTCTAAATCTTACATATAATTACATTTTTACTTCAAACTTTTTTTATAAATTGCGAGACATATTGTAAAAGCTCAATAAATTATAAATAAAAATCCAAAATAATTTTTATATTATGGGGTCGGGCTTATGTATTTACATATAAACTAAACATGACCCATAAAATTTTGGGCTTTAGCGGACTCAGGCCAAGATTTATAAAAAAAATGATGTTCAAGCTCGGCCCATTCGAGTAGGCTCTCGGGCCTGGTCATGCGAGTAGCCCGACCCGTGAACAAGTCTATGGTGGATGTCTTAGCCTTTAAGACTGAACTTATGATCTCTAAAGGTCTAAGGTGTAGAGAATGAATATTTCAGTGATTTACAAGAGCTACATTTAGAGGAGAATACAGTTAATAGGTTCTTAAAGAAACCACAATATTAGCCTAATTCCTAGGAGAGTTACACTTTCAATCAGAGAAGTAATTAAGGAAATATATTAAAGGTGGATAATAATTAGGAATTATCTTTTAAATAAGGTTCAAGCCACATTTAAGATGAGTGAGTAGTATTCTTACTATTTAATGTATACGCAATTGTTTAATTTTATTTTTTTGAAGAAAAGGGCAACAAAGTTACTGGCAAACCGCAACATCAAATAACAACTACACAATACAATACTTAGGGTGTGTTTGGAAATCCAAAATCTTAAGGAATTCAATTGATTTCAATTCATTTTACGTACAAAAGTTTCAATTTTCAAATTTGAGGTTTCCTTCAAATTTGAGGTTTCCAAACACACTCTTTAAGGAATTGTTAGTTTCTATTTAGTGAATTTGATATAGCTATAAATGCAATATTTAATTAAGTTCTTTTCATTGTAATTGAAAAAAAAACAACTTATAAAAATAAGGAGAAAAGAAAAAGATTATATATGCCCTCTCAACTAGTCACATTTGGGCTATTGTCTTTCTTAATTTTGAAAAGGTTCTTGTAATCCCTTTAGCTTTGAAAAAAGCATACCAATTTGCGCATCAAATACTACATGTTAGCTTTTGATTGGTTTGACTTTTTAAAGATGTTATTTTCATGGTTATACTCGCCCTCTCAACTTATCACATTTTGCCTACTGTCTCCCTGAATTTTGAATATGTTATCTGTAATTCCGTTAGCTTTCAAAAAGTTCAATAGTTTGCCCTTTCAATATTACGTGTTAGCTCTTGTTTGATTTGACTTTTCAAAGATATCATTTAATTTTATTATTTTTACTCTCAAATCGAAAGCTGGCCTATAACATTCAATGAGCAAACCGATACACATTGAAAATTCAACATCCTACAATGACTTTTTAAAGTTTATAATAACCAAAATGTGATAAAATAGTGGAAGCTAGCCATGCATTTGTCAGAAAAAAAAATAAAGTGCTATCAAGACAATTAGAACGATAGAGTGTATTCAAGCTTTGGAAGATGGGGCTAGAGAGAATATGAGTGGTGGAATTTCATTTTTAGTTTTGATATTTTTGTTTTTATTGTTGGTTTGTTTTGTGTATTGAATGCTTTTGGTTGAGAGATTAATTGAATGTTGAATATACCTTTGATTGATATAGCTGTTTCATTTCGTAATGTACTTATTGTAGATACTTAGGGTTAATTTCACGGTATATCTATTTGGTTTGGAAAAGAAATTTTCTATGTATATTAATGAGATCCAATGTAATATAAAATTCGGCCTTCAAATATATATATATATATGTGTGATAAAAATTGTATAGAAAAAGTAAAAATCCTATATAATATTTCTCAAGTCATCAATGGATAGGAATTTTATAGTTTATAATCTTAATGCATCAACATCCTCGACTTATCCTTAAAATCTCGCTGAGAAGTATTCCTGCAGTTATCTCAATTTTTAAAAAGTACAACACTTTGCTCTCTGAATGCCACGTGTCAGCTGGCTGTTTTGACTTTTCAAAGATATCGTTTTTAAAGATTCTTCCTCTTCAATAAAAAGCTGACACATGGCATTTAGAGAGCAAAGTGATTGAAAGTTGAGGTAGCTGCCGGAACACTTTCAAAATTCAGAGAGGTAGTGAGATTTTAGGGATAAGTTGAGGATGTTATTGATGATGCATTATACCTAGTGTGTATAATGCACCATTTTTTAGTACATATGACACAACATGTTATCTATGTATTAATATTCTCAAAAAATGAATATTACTGGTACTCCCTCCATCTACTAAATATAGTCGCTTTAGGTGTTTTTTGGTGTCTCTTTTTTATTGTCATTTACTATTTTTAATGTGTATTTTTTCTAATTCTTCTAATCATATCCTTATTAATTTGTACAACTTTCAAGATAGTCATATTCCAATATCCAATAAGAAGACGAGGAGACTTCAATAGAAAATATTCATAAAAGGATAAATTAGATTAAACAATGAGAATTAGTTAAAATGGCCATAATTTTTAGACAGAGGGTATTTTTTTTTGCTGTTGCATTAAATTGTATAATGAGTTTTTTTACATATACTTGCAAAGGAATAACCATGTAACATTGCGTTGAATGTATATGAATCAACATAAAGGTCACAATAAGAAATATAATATACCAAAGTGATGTTCACGTTTTTTTCACTCCTTTCACTTCAAAATAATTATTACTTTAGTCTTATTATTTTATATTTTTATTTATCATTTTATATTTTTAATGCATTCCAACAGTTTGATCTAATTTATCCTCAAATAAATTAGAAGATTGTTAAATATTAATGGAATTATAATTTGGTATTGAAAAGTAAGAGAATTTAATACATATGAAAATGTAAAGGCTAAATTAATCCTTTTAAATATGGGAGAGCAAAAAATCAAAATCTATAAAATTGAACCGAACCGAATCAAATTGAAAAATCGAATTGAACCAAATTAAATTGAAAAATCGAATCGAACAGCACCAAATCAAATCAAACTAAAATAAATATATTCGGTTCGATTTTTGGTTTATGAAACTTGAAATTTTTTGTTTCAGTTTGGCTTGATTTAATTCGGTTTTTTATTTGAGTATGACAAAGTGAAAAAAATAAAATCAAACCAACCCGAAAAACTGAACTAAACCGAACCAAATTATTTCGATTTATATGATCCCCTTAATAATTTTCAATTCAGTTTTTGAACTAAAACTGAATTTGGCTCCGCCCTACTTTCAATATTGTAGAGTACTATTTATTAGTTTTGTTGAAAAATTGTACAACTAAATAAATGCAATTTACCTCATTTGGGACAAAGAAATTAGTCAAATTTTGTGACACACCGTGTAAACAGATGAAACTTAGAAAATTTAACATCAGGATATATGTATTTAACGTTTATCATGTTCATCTTGATAAATTGACGGAGTTAAATAAAAGGCTTAATTCATATTAGGTTTTTTAGTTTAGTAATTTTTATTATTTGATATCTTTAATTTATATATACTCTTTATTAATTTCTTAAATTTGGTAGAAGTATTTACTAGTATTGCATCTGACTCAGTGTCACGTTCTACTTATTAATTGAATAGAGGAAAATAAAACTTTGACATCTTTGAAAAGTCAAACCAATCAAGGTGACTCGTGGCACTAAGTGGGGCTGGAGTGAACATTTTTGCCAAGTTTAGGGGGCTAGTAGAGACTTCTGAAAGTTGGAAGCGCCAAGCGTAAAAATTGTCAAGTTGAGAGGGCTAAGGCCTTGTTCTTTTGAACTGCAATTCAATGCAGTTCAGTTCGGACCACTTCAGTTCAGTTCAGTCCAGTTTAATTCAGTTCAGTTTAGCTATCTGTAGTTATAAATTTACATTGAAATAAGTTCAGCTCTATTCAGTTCAGCTCACTTCAGTTCAATCTAGTTTAATTTAGTTCAGCCAACTTCAGTTCAGATCAGTTCAACTTTCATAAGTTTGAAAAGAATTGGGCTAACTATGTGTTAAGGCTAAAAAAACCCTTCATATATTCAAATACGGACTCTATCTCTTCCAAAATCAGATTAATTATCACATTAAATTATTATTCAATCTATATATTCTCGCCATGATTCAGTCTATGTAATTATGTAAATCAATACTAATATATACTGAAGTAAGGTTAAAGGCAAAAGAGCAAAGCCTAGCCAAAGTCAAGAGTAGTATCTCTCATAATTAATACTGTAATAAAATGCAATTTGTCAAATAATTTCGATTGTTAAGTATAAATTAAGCTGTCGGTTTGTTGCTTAATTTGATTTAACTTGTCGGGCCTAATCTTTATCATTTTGTCTGTTAATTTACAATTAATAAAATTTCATATTCTAATTAACTGAGTACTGAATATATGTGGATATGATTATTAGTCAATTTGGAAGTTATTAAGATTGTCATATTGATCTATATAGAGAAAAAACAATTGAGATGGTCACACTTATACTTATATTTTTTTTTCCATGTGGTTTAACAAAGCTTTTGCTCCGACTACATCTAAATTTGACCCGGATTGGGTGAGTCTCCTAGTAGGAATTTTTTACGTTCACAAAATTTCGAACATGAGACCTTGTTTAAATGATTCAAGTTGCTTACCACTTGAACCAACCTCCGTTAGTTATACTTATAGTTATATACTTCTATATATATTTTTATATTGTTGAGTTGGTCGAGAATAGAACAAATAAAATCCGTAGTCCCGATCATGTTGTTCCCTTGTATCCTTAATTATTTTCCACTACATTTCACTTTTCATCCTTTTTTTTTGAATTTCACTTTCCCATATACGTTTTATTTCTTTCATAAAATGGGTCTCATATTAAAAATGAACAGATAACATAGAACGAATATCATTGTTGAGAACAACAATTTTTTCTAAAAAGGTAAAAAGATATCTTAATAAAACAAATTGCTATTAATTGCTAAATAATGATCTATCCCAATTTGATTTATTTATCATCAATGCGTTAAATAATTACTTCTAATTTTATGTTTTTCTCTTTAATTCATTTATTTCTATTTATAATATGAAATAAATAATCTACTAAATAATCTACGTATAATATTCTCCTCAGCTTCAGTTATCAAATTGTCTTAGTAGTAGATTACTTGTTACACAATAAGGTGTTAACATTTTTTCACTTTTGGCTTATTAGTTTCACTAAATTAATTGAGATGATGTTTAGTATAATATGTAGTGCTTTATTTTCTTCTTTCGTTTATCGTATTTTCATTTCACTCATGTGATAAGTTTTTTTTTATCATCAATACGATGATATCATGTTATTTTAATTTTGATATATAAATTTACTGATTTGAATGATTTTTTTTCGCTAATATATGAATCACATTTCTTCTTACTTATTTTTTAAAATTAGTTATCAGTTTTATATCTTTTATATATCTTATTTGAAGCTTAATAAAATATGAAACGAATGTAAATCTCATGTAAGATACTTCATAGAAATGTATTTAGTTATCAATTTTATAATTTGACTGCACCGCTCTTACGTCCAACCACCTTCATATTTGAATTAATGGAGTAGAATGTTTTATAGTACATAGTTTAAGTTGGAGAAAAATAATGTTTGAATCCTAGTAAATACATTTATTGTGAATGGTGAGAAACCTTAACCATAATTAAGCTCCAAACAAAATTATCACGATAAAAATACTTATAAATATTATAAAAAATATAGCGCGCACACACGGGCGTTTCATGCGCAACAGAAAGCCCTCTGATGTTTGTTAGTTCCACTTGCCAGCCTGACAAGCTTGACGTTTGGGGAAAAAATTATATAATGGAGTGGTTATTTGATTCATTCTCACTATATGAATCGATCCTTTGGTTCTTGGAAACTACTTGATCCTATTACTTTTTCTTTTTTTATTCGTTCCTGAGACATTTGTCATTCATGCAATAAGAAGGGATAAAAGAATCCGATCCATTGTATAATTTTCGGTGACATTTGACACTAGATGAATAAACAATGTCACCTATTTTAGACACGTGGCAAACAACTGAAGGTTCAAATTGATCTTACTGATCTTTCGCGTTGCTTGAGTTGCATCTTGGCCATTCATTTTTGCTAGTGATTGTATCTAATCAGTTTGAACAGAATTACACACCATAATTCTACCCTAATATGAGTATACTTTTAATAGGCATTGCATAGCTTTTGCACGGCCGGCCTTATAAATTAGGGAGCCTTAGGCAAAAACTATGAATTTTAATAATTTTATAATTAATTAAAATTAATTTATTAACTACTAGTAGAAAAAAATAATTTCTTTAATGTATGGTGCTATATTTTCTTAAAAATATAAAATATTTAGTATTAAATTTATAAAGAAAAAATATGTAGGGGCCCTCATTTTTATGAGACCCTAAGTGGCTGCCTTAGTAGCTTCTACTATAGCCCGGCCCTAAGCTTTTGTATATATCTTTAAATGTACATTACCAAAAAATATGTTCTTAATGTAACAGTATTACTTGTTGTACTGGTAAAATAGATATAATTGATTACAAATGACGAAATTTATGATTTGATACACAAAATTACATAAGAGAGCGAAAAGTAATTGTATTGTAAGTGTAGTTCTTACATGTCACGTGATAAGCAAGTGAATTTCAAGGAAGAAGGAGGTAAGCAAATTTTATTTTGATCCTTATTTCATTTTCCAATTTCACTTTCAGCACAATAATTTGTGAAAAGGAAAGGACCCAACCTGTATTACTTATTGATTGCCTATCAAATTATGTACAACTAGCTACCTATATGTATAAATTATATAATCCGACATTATATAAATGAAAACAATATTAAAGATGATATTCTAATTTGTCTAGTTATTTCTAGAATCCGCCTCACTAAATATGCTTTGAACTATATTTTCCTTAACACATAAAAATGTACAAAATTTGAACTTATGAGAACAAATTTAATGTCAAAAAATATACAATGAGCTTTGCTCCCATTACATCCAGATCCGATCTGGATCGAGCACCTAACTGTGATGGGTGAGTCTCTCAATAAGGATTTTCTGCATTCACTAGAACTCGAACTCGAGACCTTACTTAAGCGATACTAAGCCGCTTACCACTTGGACCAACCCTTATTGGTAAGCTTAGCCAAGCTTTAGCCCGATATATTAATCAAACTTTTTTACAACTTCAAACCTAATTAATTTCGAACTTAAAATTATGTTTTGACTTTATTAATCAAAGTTTTATGTATTTAAACTTATTTAATTACATAACGATACTTAAATTTTACACTACATATATACATATATTATTTTCTGTAATATATTCATAATTTATATGATAAATATAATGTTTTTGTTTTTGTACACGTTAACGAAAAAGTTATAATATCGTTAATAGAAATTTGGTCTCTATGTAAATTGCTAGTAGGGAATTAGGTACTCACCAACTCAATTTACACATGGATATTCATCAAATCAACATAGTTATGATCTCAATTAAAATAATTCATGTTAGAATTTAGATGTATTATTTTCAGTCAGCAGAAAATAAATTGACAGAGCATATATATGAAGGTATATATAAATAAATGAAAAAGACTGTTATTAAATTTTATTTATCAATATAAATTTTTGGACTGAATAGTATGTTAATGAAGTATATATTTTTAGAAAGGGGGAAGCTGCATGTGATTACAATAATTATATAAATAAGCATAAAATAAGAAGTACGAATTTGATCTGAAAATATCTTAATAAAGTAGCCGACGACTTTTAAAACAAAGACAATAATTAATTTTTTTATCAGAGCAGAAAATCACGTTTAGAATTCATGATCAGTAGTAAAATGATAGTACGATTAAGGCATATCACCTGATATTAAGTAAATGCATCTTTACCTCTGAAATTTAGTATAAGAAGTTTATTATTTTTTAAATTTTTAAAAGTTTTTTTTAAACCCTAAATTTAATATAAATGTATTAGTTTATTCTCTGAACTTGATAAAAGTGTATCAATTCACCCCTTAAATGCTATTTGTCAACTTTTGATTGGAAAAATAAAAAAATATTTTTGAAAAGTCAAACCAATCAGAACATGACACATGGCATTCAAGTGGCAAAATGATACACTTTTGCTAAGTTCAGGAGACAAACTGATATATTTATGCCAAGTTCAGGGGGCTAAGAGAAACTTTTGAAAGTTCAAGGGGATAGTGGACTTTTTATGCCAAGTTTAGGGGGATAAATATACATTTGGGCCCTGATATTTAAATTTCATTTACGCTTAATACATTTAGACCCCCTATAAATGTCCCTAAAAACCTCTCAGCCCCCTGAACTTATAAAAAGTCCCTTTAGCCTGAACTTTTTAAAGTGGACCTTATAGCCCCTTGAACTTGTTTAAAAGTGAACCCCATAGCCCTTTGATGCTGATACGTCAAGTATTATTTTTCTAGAGATTGAATCTAATATTGTTTCATCGGAACAAAACTGGACATGTTACTATAAAGGAATTTTGAAGTTCACTTTTACCTAATTCAAGAGACTATAAGATACACTTTAACAAATTCAGGTGGCTATAAAGTTCACTTTAATAAATTCATAGAATTAAGAAAACCTTTTATAAGTTTAAAAAGTTAAAAAACTTTTAAAAACAATTATAAATGGTCTAAATATATTATTTCATTTCATTTAATTACGGCAATTTGATAATATAAATTAATGTTAAATTCTACACGTGATCGAGTATGCAGCATTTATATTTTAGTTCTACAAATTTTAAAGAATAAAAATTGTAAAATTTCAATTTCACAATTTAATACAATTGAGAGAGATTATAGTTGCTTAACGGATAATAATAAAGGTTAAGTGACTTGTTATCATTTAAATAAAATTTTAAATTTTAATTCTAATGAATATAAAAAAATTTTATTAAAAGACTCACCAATTAAAACTAAATATGTTATCGGAAGCAAATCTATATATACAGTGAAACCAAAAAAAGAAAATAGTTGTTGATAAGAAATATAATACTAGTACAATTTAATAATGATTTCATGGAAATGACTATATACTTTAATTACTTACATATGGTCAAAGGCTCGACATTTGTTATTTTGTATGCTACACTTCAAATTAAAAAAAAAAGTGATTCGTTTACTTTAGTGCTTTCGGTTTTTTTGGTTAACTTTGGTAGCCGAGGTCACCTCACTCTGTTTTCCTCCACTTATAAGCCGTACTAAATTCATTTAAGTGTGTAAATTTATAATTATATAATTTGATGGAAAATAATTTTAAAAAAATAGCTTTTGTGCACTATACAATCCAACCCAGACATACTTCTATGGGTCGGATCAGGTACAGTTTTTTCTACTAAACTTGGTTTGACCACGCGGCCTGTAGAGCCGAAATATTTATAGGTTGGATTTGACATTTGTATACATACCCTAATTTGATCCCAACTCAATCCGACTAATGTATATTTATATGTTTTTACTTTTATTTGATGATTCACTTAAATAGTTTCAAAATTTGATACAAATATTATTACTAAATTCATTTAGATTGCTTACGTTTCCCGCATTATCATAATTTTTTAGTCTATTTATTCTAATTCGGTGAATAAAATAAAAGTAATTCAAATAATAAGATAAGCTTGAAATATTTTAATTCAGTCTAATCTAATATGTTTTTACGGACTAGATTAAACATAAACTAACATTTTTATTATGAGGCTCGAGAGACCTAATAACCATACCCACATGAGGAACAATATACTTTTGATATACTTATAATATAGTTATGGAGACAGAAATATTTGAACGTAAGTTGAAATCTTTAGATACGTCAGAAATTAAATTTTACGCTGGAAATAAATGAAGATACTCGGTAAGATTTTTAACTTGATATCACAGTGACTATAAGTGATTAACAATATTCAATAGGCTAAATGCATCTTTATCCCTTAAACTTGGCACAAAAAGTCTATTGTCTCCCTGAACTTTCAAAAGGTTCTCTCAGCCCCTGAACTTGGCATAAATGTATCAGTTTGCCCCCCTGAACTTGGCAAAACTGTATCAGTTTGGCCATGAATGCCATGTGTCATGTTCTGATTGGTTTGACTTTTCAAACATGTTTTTTTCTTTTTCCAATAAAAAGCTGACAAGTGGCATTCATGGGATAAAATGATACACTTTTGCCAAATTCAGCAGGTAATCTAATACATTTACGCCAAATTCAGGGGGCTGAGAGAGCCTCTTAAAAGTTCAGGAGGTAATAAACTTTTTGTACCAAATTTAGGGTTAAAGATGGACTTGGCCTATTCAATAACAGTAATGTATGACCTGGTTGAGTTAATTTTCTATATCTGTTGAAAAAGTTTTAATGGGATCCATATCAGTATACTTTTATTATATTTGAGTTGAGGATGGTGGCTTGCATGGATTAAAATTAAAATAATTATAATATTCACTGCTCAACAAAATAAAAACTTTCTTTTATCATAAAGATTAACTATATATAATCTGTAAAAAGCTTAAAATAACTTTTGAGAAAATATTAACTATATTTTTTGAACTATTCAACAATCCAACCTTAATTTTTTTTTTCTAGCGGAAGAAGTGAAACATCTCAACTAGCTCATTAACTATCACAAAGTCCAAAATAATTAATATTAAAAGTAGCCCTCAATATGAGGACTCAATGTGATATCGAGACTCATTTGTAGTACTCCCTCCCCTTTCTTAAATTATCTGTCATTTTTAATAAAATTTGGGAATATCAAAATTGTACTCTGGTTTTTTTAGACTAGTTATTTTAGAATTTTTTTTATATTAAAATCAATAAAATATTTATTATAGTATTTAAATGAGTAATTTATCCTTAATACTTTATTAATAAATTCTCTTTCTTTATAATTACGCACTTATAATTTCATCAATACTTGATCTTGTTCCTAATTTATACAAGGATAAATTAGGAAAAAATTTGTCAAAATTATATTGATAATCTAAAATGACAAATAAAACAAACTAAGATCAAAAGCCTATAAGGACAAGTAGAAAAAACCGAAGCGAATATTAAATAACACAATAAAGTTATTTATACACCACTGCACTATTTCTTAATTAGTAATACATTAAACAAGGGAAAAAGAGTTTAGAGATATAAATAAATACATTCAAACTAAAAATTACAAATCTTTTAAATTTTTTAAAAGCCAACGGAAAGACACATAAAAAATGGAGGGAGTATATTACATAGAGAAAATGTTCCATTTTTTATAATTATAATGCAGAGGATGATCTCTTCAATCCTAATTGACACTACAAAGAGTAAACCTAATATAAGACAAACTTTAATACCATGTAAAAAAACAATTGACATAAAAATTTACAATAATTTAGAATTTATTACATCTATTGTTTGAGAAAAATCAACAGGTAGCAACTGTTAAAGTTATGACACAAATTAAAACTTAAAATTAAGGCCTTGGATTGCACATATGATATATTGTGTTCTCCATTTTCATTGTTGGAAATACATAGTAATGAAAAATTTAGTAAAATTTGATAAATTATACACCTTCTATAATCAAAGTGTATATATATAATGATAGACAAGAAAACAAAAACCATCAACATATTGGAATTTCATTGAAAAAACACTATATTGGAGCACTATATATTTCCTTCTAGATTTAGATAAAAATTTAAGGGTAGGCAACATCTAGTTGGGTTCTTCTTTTATATATATATATATATATATATATATATATATATATATATATATATATATATATATATATATATATATATATATTTCCTTTTAAATTTGACATGGAATTGCACATATACAGAGTGAAGTCGACATCAATATTATTTATTGATTAAAATATTTTTATTTTTATTAGAATAATTAATATGACTAAATCACAATTGACTTGGAAAATGTTAGCAAGACTTAATTAGGCCTTCTCCAATAACTTGGAGTGATTGAGTGACTAATAAAATATAGCTATTAATAAAAAAAATATTGTAATGAATACCCACTTCTTAATAAATACTTTATTAATTGATTTAATATTAATTAATGTTTAATTTTATCATTTCACTAATAATAATGAGAACTTTACAAAAAAGTATATTGTTGGGCCCTTTCAGCTAAATTCCTTAGGCGGCTGCACTCACCGCCCACCTCTTCGACTGGCCGTGCTTAAAGTTGATACAATATAGACATGCAATTATCTAAGTTGGTTTTCTTATAACTTTTTTTTTATAATTATGAATTTTTGTAAAGGTTAAATATATTTGCCCAAGTGAACTTATATTAAATCATAAATAAAAATCTCATCGTACCTCGGATATAATTCGAACATGAGACATTTCAAAGTCATACATCCAGCGTTGCGTACGGACCAAAACATTTGTACTAAAACATTTGTCACATTTAGGATATATACTCTATATTATTTCATATTTTACAAGTTTCACTTCACATGTATATATACTAAAATTATACATGACATGAACCAAACAACAAATTAGAATAGGTTGCTACTTCTTAATGTATCTCGGATCAAATTTAATCAATACGGTAATGACATACCTTTTTATAACACATAAGGAAACTTTACACTAAAATACGAACCATTATCAGAGAATTTTTTTTTTGGGTTTTCACATTCCTTTAGTAGGAGAAGTTGTTTATAATATTCGAAATCGTTACATTCAGAATTTTTTTTTATGACAACGTCGGGTTTTTCAAGAGTCAGTTGTCTAATTTTTATAGACTTCGTCCACACTTAATCAATATATTTTTCTTATTAATAATAATAGTGTGTTGCTAGAGATATTTGGGCTGCAAATTATTTGTGGGGGACCAAAACAAATAGACATAAAATTCAATGGTGCAAAGTGAAAGTCATAGTCTATATGTTTTTCCAAGCTTTCTCTTTAGCAAACGGCATTAATAAATAATAAGTTGATAGACTTAAAAAGCAAGGTCTTAAGTAATGAAGAAATTTGGGTACTAAAGGTTGATTTTTCATAAGGTGGTGGGTACTATTTCTTAAATGCCTTCCAATAATTTCCAAGTTCCAATTGGTAAGTGCTTTTCTTTCTCTTTAGCTACTTTAAATTATGTCTATCTTTCCCAATCAAGAGTCTTATTTCCACTTAATCTAATCCTTAATGCAATTTCACTTCCATATGGATATGCCCAGCTTTTTTTAAAATTTTTTGTTTCATTTGACTTACAGTAATAATAAAGAAAAATCTCACTCAAGCCTACTCTAATGTAGTCTCGAAAATGTGACCTCTAAAATCACAATTTTAGGCTGAACCACTAGACTAAGACGTTTGCCACTAGATATACCCAGCTTAAATGTTATTGTATTAACTTAAATACTGCATACTTTTTGATAATTGATAAATTTTAGAGAAGCCGCATATTCAAGTTTTCGAGGAACTTTTTAAGGTCTTCTTCCAATCTATTTATCGATTGATATTCCTCTTTAAAATAGGGTTTATATGATCCAAAAAGATCCTCAAATGGAGATGATTGTCTCGTGTTACAAAGTTGAAGATCGGAACGATGTGAGACATTTCACACACTCCTTTACATTCAAAATTCAAATGCATTAGAAGCGTTATGTAAATATCTAATGGCCAATCTTACATCGTAACCATGTATTAATACGATTAACATCGATGTCTAATTATGAGGCCAATATTTTTTTTAAAAAAATAATTAGAAAATTTTGAACTTACTTTTTCTATTACTTTTTTTTTATTGTCCATCTGGTTCACCGGAGTTTTGCAGACTACATCCAGATATGACCTGGTTTGCGCACTGGCTATGGTGGGTGAGTATCCTAATAAAGATTTTCTATATTAACCAGGACTCAAACTCAAAAACTTACTTAAACGATACCAAGCCACTTACCACGACTAAATCTAATTAATTTCTCATGTACATGTCAAATCGGGCTAAATTGGCTAAGCCCATAAGCATGAAGTCTGCAGAATGAAAGATACAGCCCAAAACTATCTTTTTAAACCGATTCAATATTACAAATAAACAAAAAGAGAGAATAACTATGGAGATTGATAAGGTGCATTCTATTAATACTAACCTTTGTGTTTTGAAAAAAATAAAATAAATATTACTTTATTTTCTATCACCATTGGGTTAGTGAAATGAATTTTAGCTCAATAATACTGGTGGGTAAAATAAGGACAAATTAAGTATTTTTTTTAACTTCAAATCGGTTATTTTTTTTATTTTATAACTTTGGTTACGTACTTTTAGTAATTATCTTTTTGTGTTTTCTTCGCAGGTATAATAATATGTAGTGCATATTGATTTTCTAAATAACATAATTGTAGGAAATAAGCGGTTCGGCTGTGAGCGGATCAATTAGATAAGAAGATCTGATTCAATTTGATTAATTGAATTAAATGGAGAATAAATAATTTTAAGGGATTAATTTCAAATATTAAGAGTGAAACATAATTATTCATTCCATGTGTTTTTACATTTTCAAGCTCTATATATATGTGTTACATGAAATGAAATCAGTTGATGAAAAATTTTCATTTTTCTCTCTTATACTTGCTCTCCTGTTTTCCCTCCTAATTCGTTGCACAAGTTGTGAGATTACGTCCAACATATCGTGAGATAGACTTGATTCAACATGTAAGTGTAGTATCAACATGGAATTCTTCGATCTCGGACACAAAAAAAGTACACAATTTGATTTGTTGTTATTCGTTCTGGTCGAACAGTATCAAAGTCTATAGTCATCTACCACTTTGAGCCGTACTGCATGCCCATGTTTTTGCTTTTATTTGTGTATATAATTTCTCTTATAAAGGGAGGGAATACTATCCATTAACTACTTTGTTTCTTGTTGTAGTTCAGTGATAGTTGAAGCGAAGCAACTACTAGATCTAGGTATTTTGAAGTTATTGGATCAAGTGTGTTGCAAGTAAAATTTGATACCATTTCATAGCTAATGTCCTTATGTCAACAATTTTTGTTGTTGTATGAGCTTCTTAGTACAGAATTTATTTTAATGCTAAATCTAATATTTCTAGTAATGATGTTCGAGAGCAGCGATGGTGCCACAACATCAGATGAGGTGTGGCACTCCGATTGGCGAAAAGTCGATCTCAAATTCCGGTCGATAAATAAAATTGGTATGATAAATGGAAAATATCATATCTATAATTTAATTTCATGAATTGAGAACAAAAAAAAAATACTCCCTCCATCTTTTATTACTTATCTTCTAACACATTTCACATTTTTTAAGGAATCAATTAATTAAGGCAAAAAAATACTATTTTACCCTCTAATTAATGTTTAGTTTTCCACTACATTGCAATTAGTGATAATGGGACAAACGAGGGTATAATTGGAAAAATAATCCAAAAAGTGCCTAGATATTTGAGCATGACAAGTAAAAAAATATTTGAAAAAGTGGCTCGCTCCTATTTTAAAAAGATGGAGGGAGTATAAGGTAGCAAACTACCAAATAACAATTTTTTAACAAGTGTGATAGGTTTCCTAATACTAAGGCTGCATTAGATAAGGCAATAAAAACACTATAATACCCTCAAAAGTAATCTTCTTTTCAAGACTTCTATTTTTTTTTGTTTTTTACAATAAATGAGTAAATAAGGGTAAAAGGAGAAAGTCATAGGCAAAAATGCATTGTAATCCGAAAAGTGACCCTTATTTAAAAAAATGTTTACCGCCAAAAAGTGACACTTATTTAAAAAGGGAGGGAGTAATAAGTTTTAAGGATGTAATAAAATGATTTTTTTTGTAGATTTAAACTTAAGAGAGCTCAAAAAATAAGTTTGATAGGGAGAAAATGATAGCCACAAGATACTGGAATTGAAAAGGCAAAGAAGAAAATGAAAGACAACGAAACAAGTCCTAAGCAAATTGGAAATGGAGGGAGAGAAGCTTGAGAGAGATATAGTTTGGATTTTCGTAAAGTAGAGAAAGTAGTGACAAAGTTACTCAAGATCTTTTCATTTACTTGTTAACACGGTCTCTGAGTTCAGAAGTGGTTTATTTTCGTCTGAGTCGGCTATTTTTAAACGCAGATCTATAGATCTTTGCCTTTGTTTAACGATCTTTAGATATAGTATTCGGTGATAAGAAGTTTTGGTCGTTGTAAGCACGGTCCACTTAGTCTGACGAGGAAATTATACCCATTTGCAAAAATATTTAAAACATCATCTGCTCACCGTTGTATAATGTTGTTTTTGCAGATCTACAACTTTATGTTTCACAGTTGGCCCATTTATTTTGTTTTTGTTACTTCTCATGTAATAAAAACTGCACCCCTAAATTGAGAAGCTTTGACACCTTGGACCAGACTAACCATTCCCTGAAGCTTTGGCACTCCTAAAATCCAGGCTTTTCCCAACCGGCCATTGATTTTCTTTTGCATTATCCGGGAGTATAGGCAAGCAAAGAACAAATAATTATGAGATTTATAAATATAAGTTTAATTACATATCTTATCAATCTCTTTAATTACAGATTGGGGTAAGCAAAAGATGCTCATCCAGTAGGATTTATCGCCAAAAGAGACCGAGGATATAAGTTGTGCACGCCCTGCAAACGATAAATGCCTAGATCGAGCTTTCTGATCTTGTCTACGACACGTGCAATCATGCTTATTCCACTTGTAATTGTTACTGGTATATGCCACATCTTATCATCCTCATGCTATAGGCTTGTATTCTTTTCATGATATTTTTTGTGTTACAATTCTCTTCATGATAGTGCTTATTATATAAAAAATATTTAATGAAATCATGAGAATAAGTTTAGAGGTTTGAAACATAGATTTTAAGTAAGGGTGCATTTAGTTGTAAATTATTTTCTTTCTGATTAAAATTTTTTTTAAAGTAAAAAGAAAGCATGAAAAGCCGGTATTTGCCGAGCTCAGCCTTTAATTAAAAAAAAGATTAATCCTAAGTGTACCATAAATTTAAAGAAATAGCTGAACATTAGAGATAAATTGAAGGGGGTTTCAATGTGTCTACTAGTTTAGCCTTATAGTGAAACAAAACAAATAAGTAATAGTTTGCTTTCTTGTGTCATATCATCAAACCTATCATATCTAGATATCTTATTGATGAATTTTTGTCATTAAACTCATTTAAAAAATAATTCACGTAGCCAATACAAATCTTATTGTTTATTATCAACCAAAAAAATTTGTAAATGTAACAATAGTACTAAATTCATGTCATTTGAAAAGAATCATCTCAGTTGAAAAGAAAAGATACTTAATGTAATTTCTTACTATTAGAAGTTTGATCTAATGATAATAATAATTTCAAAAAATAAGGCGATCATAAAATCAATTGCAAGCACACACATGTGTATTAGTGTATCAAACCCTAAAAGGTTATATTCTTTTGCCTAAAAGGTTATATTCTTCTGTTTATGCACTTCATCCTTTTTGGCTTACCTTTTCATCTAAAGCTGAGATGGTTACTCAACTTCTTTTTAGCTTGTTATTGTTGGAATACGGGAAATACTTGGACGTTTCCGAAGTTGCGAATACGCTGTCAGATTGAAATTTGTTTGGTCGATTCACCAAAGTTTCAATCGGATAAAATCAGAAATTATATCAAGAACAAGAATTAGATTTGCTGTGAAAAGTATGAACCAAGATTATCTGTATCTGCCAATTTCGTTTTTGGTGATATATATAGCTAAAAACGGGATTAAAGAATTTTTTAGTGCATTTTCTAAAAGTATTTACAAATTTAGGGTTGTTTTGAAAGTATTTATGAGTTTGGGGTAGTTTTGTATTTATCCGACTTCTAGAAAGTCATATAGGCTAAATCTACGGTCAAACACTGTGGGTGTGAACTATTGCATCCATATACGACTTTTACAAAATCGGATAAAAGTATCAAACTTTTATAAAATCGAATTGAAGTATCGGACTTTCACGAAATCGGACAAATGGTATATCTATAAAAATATTACGAGATTGCGTATTTGTTTTCACCAGACTTCAACTGCAGCAAAATGCATTAAATTATTGTAAAAATTTGATAATTATTTTCATCTAATTGATACAGTTAGATGCGATAAATATACTAAAATACAAAAATCTAACTTGAAGACTTCTCAGAATTCAAATTCAAAATTCTCTCAGCAAGCAACAAATCATCCGCGCTGTAACCTGCAAATCATAGGATTCAAAAACATCCATTTTTCAGATATATATAACACACATATAAACAAGTTTCATATATGTAATCACTTAACTACAATTCTATATTTTCTAATTTTCTTAGCTAAAATACCTTAATATTGGTGTACTATCCTTCTGTAATGTTAACTGGGTATTTTAGATGCTCAACAATCGACACATCATCTGTTACTTCGAGACCCTGACCGAAGCACAACAGTATTGACTATGGAAAACTGTAATACTGTTGGGAAAAAATTGCGGTATTTCCCTTACTTTCAGATTAATGGGAATGCAAAAAATAACTTGCGGAAAAATAAGACAATATTTTTTGACGGAGTTCGGCCAATGATGCCTACCTCTCCGGAGCTGTTACGGACTTTATTTATGGAGAAAGTTACAAAGTGTTTACAAGCACTCACACCTCACACCTAATATCCCAGAGAGAGCCCCGTAATAGACGTAATCAAAAGCGCAAAAATTATTGAGCTTAATTTTTGTTATACCTGCTATTGTACTTCCTCTCTATTAATTTCTTAAGCACTTTCTATCCTTATTTCTCTCCTAATTTTCTGATGCATTTTGCCTTGGGGAGTTGCATCTATTTATAGTGAAATTGGTGAGGAAAGGAACAAAAGAAAAAAGCCTTGCAACTAATTAAGTTGCATGCCACCATCCATCAATATAGTTGCAACTGCATATCCAACCTTTTAATTGTCAGCTTGGCCTTTTAATTTACAGCCATCCTTTGCCTCGTTGTGGACTTTTGTGTTTTATTTCTTTGACTATCCTGACAATCTCCCACTTGAAGACTGATTCCAATCTGTCTTCACACCATAAAATCTTGCAACAGCTCTTCCTTCGATCTGCATTTACTGCAGGCCCACTGAAGCTGAACACAGCTTCAGTTTGTCAGTCGTCACCATCTTTGTCAACATGTCTGTTGGATTTTGAGCTCCATTGATCTTCTCAAGTTTCAGAACTCCATCTTTCAGTAATGACCTGATGAAATGATATCGTAACTATATGTGCTTCATTCTAGCATAAAACGATGGATTCTTTCCTAGGTGGATGGCACTTTAACTGTCATAATACAAGGCATTGTTTTCTTGTTTCTTGCCCAGTTCATCCAAGAAACTTTGTAGCCTAACCATCTCCTTGCTAGCCTCCGTAACAGCGACATATTCTGCTTCAGTTGTAGAGAGAGCAATTATCTTCTTTAATTGGGAAACCCAGCTAACTGCAGTACCTCCTAGAGTATAAACATACTCTATAGTGCTCTTTCTGACATCAACATTTTCGGCTAAGTCAGCATCTACATAGCCTGCTAGTGTCGTATTTCCACCTTGAAAACATAATGCCTTATATGTGCTGCCTCGTAGATATCTAAGGATCCATTTGACTACTTCCCTATGCGCTTTGCCGGGGTTATTCATGTACCGGCTAATAGCTCCCACTGCTTGAGCAATATCTGATCTGGTACAAACCATGGCAAATATTAGACTTCCAATTGCTGAGGCATAAGGCCCTCCTCCGTCTTTGGTGACTATTCTTTTGAAAGTCTGAAATGAACACCTAAAGGCATGCTCACTGGTTTAGCATCTTGCATGTTGAATCTGGCAAGTACCCTTTTATTGTACTTAGCCTGTGATAACATCAGAGTTCCTGAATTCAAGTCTCTCTTGATCCTCATCCCAAGAATCTGTTTTGCAGCACCCAGATCTTCCATTGCAAAATGTTTCGATAAAGTCAACTTCAAATTTTGAATCTCTTGCATGTCTGAACCCGCAACGAGCATGTAATCAACATATAATCACAAAATAATGAATCTTTTGTCAAACTTCTTGATGTAGCTAGGATGATCTGCTTGACATCTTGTGAATCCACTGCTATCCATGAAGCTATCAAATTTGCGATACCATTGTCGAGGAGCTTGTTTCAATTCATACAAGCTCTTCTTTAACTTGCACACTAAGTTTTCCTTGTATGCTTTAATGAAGCCTTCTGGTTGCTTCATGTAAATCTCCTCCTCCAAATCACCATAAAGGAATGCTGTTTTTACATCTAACTATTCAAGATGTAAATTCTCCGCGGCTACAATTTTCAACACTAGTCTAATTGTTGTAAGTTTCACAACTGGAGAGAAAATTTCTATATAATCAACACCTTCCTTTTGCTGAAAGCCTTTCACCACCAACCTTGCTTTGTAGCGTTTACTATCGTCATGTTCTTCTTTGATTCTGAAAATCCACTTGTTGTGGAATGCCTTCTTTCCTTGTGGCATTTTAGCTAATTCCCAAGTCTGATTTGACATGAGAGACTCCATCTCATCTTTCATGGCAGACTCCCACTTGACTAAATCCTCCACTTGCATTGCTTCTGTGTAGCACTCCGGCTCTCCATTATCGGTTAACAACAAGTAATACATAGAAGGTGAGAAGACCTATGGTGGCCTAAAAGTTCTAGAAGAGCACCTTAGTTCCTGCGTTCTTGGCTCATCTTAAACTGCTTCAGGAGTATTCTGATCTTCGTTTTCAGGTATCTCTTCAAACTCAACGAATTCCTTACTTTCAGCTTCTAGTTTGGAGCTATTTGATTCTGCTGTTAGCCTGTCCTTGTACATCACATTCTCATTGAATATGACATCCTTGCTTCTGATGATCTTCCGATTCTCATTGTCCTAAACCGATAGCCGAATTCATCACCACCATATCCATCAAACACACATTTATTAGACTTGGCATCCAGCTTTCTTGTTTGAGTAGAATCAATATGCACATAAAAAATACAACCAAACACTCTCAAGTGTGAAAGGTTTATCTCTTTTCTACTCCAAACTTCCTCTAGTATTTCTCCACCCAAAGGCACTGAAGGTCCATAATTGATCAAGTAAGTTGCGGTGTTGATAGCTTCAGCCCATAACATCTTGGGTAAACCAGCGTGTATCCTCATGCTTCTAGCACGTTCGTTCAGAGCTCTATTCATGCGCTCAGCTATGCCATTTTACTACTGTGTCATGGGAACTATTTTCTCCATCTTGATTCCATTGTCTGCATAGAAATCTCTGAACCTTTTATCTTTGTACTCTCCTCTATTGTCTGACCTCAATTGTTTGACTTTTAGGCCAGTTTCATTTTCCATCATGGCCTTCCATTTTCTGAACGTATCAAATACGTCTGATTTCTTCTTTAGAAAATAAACCCACACCTTCCTTGTTGAATCATCAATGAAGGTAACGTAATAATATGAACCTGCTAGAGATTGAACTGGAGATGGTCCCCACACATCAGTATGAACCAACTCTAACTTTTCTGCCTTCGGTGTCTTGCTAGTCTTTGTGAAACTGAATTTCTTTTATTTCCCAAAGATGCAACCTTCACATAGGCTTTAGTCAACACTTTTCAGTTTTGGCAACTTTCCTTTTGATAGCAGTGTTTTCATCCCTTTCTCGCTCATATGGCCAAGCTTTGGTGCCATAGGTCTGATTCGACATTTGCTACTGCAATGATGTTCTCCATGTTTGAGGTGACATAGAGAGTGTCGGTCTTCTTACCACGAGGAAGAATGAGTGCTCCTCTTATAATCTTCAATTCACAACCTTTGAAGGTTGTACTATAACCTTCTTCATCAAGCTTCCCTACAGAGATCAAATTCCTTTCGAGACCAGGAATATGTCTTACTTCATGTAGCTTCCAGGTAGACCCATTTGGCAGCTTCAATCGAACAACGCCCTTTCCCACGATCTTTAAGGTTTCATCATCAATGAGATAAACCTTTCCAAAATCACCACTGACATAGTTCTCCATGATTTCATGATATGGGGTAGCATGGAAAGATGCCCCTGAATCCAATATCTAAGATTCAATTGGACTATTGATGCTTAGAATTATAGCATCGCCTGCTTCCTCGGCCACGTTTGCAGATTCCTTTGCTCCGCCATTTTTCTTCGGTGCTTTGCAATCCTTCTTAAAGTGATCTTTGTTGCCGCAGTTGTAGCATTTCAAATCTTTCTTAGATTTAGATTTGCTCCTTCTGGATTTTGATCTGCTGGAATCTGAACTTCTGTCTAAAGTTCTCCCTCTAGACTTAGTGTTTTGAGCTGAAGGTGCTGACGCTTCCCCTAATTCTCTCCGCCGAATTTCTTCACTCAGTAACAAATCTCCAACATCATCAAACTTTAGTTTTGTTTTGCTTGACGAACTGTTGACTGCCGTAATAGTAGTATTCCAGCTGTCTGGTAGAGATGACAAGAGAATTAAAGCTCGAACTTCATCATCAAATTCAATTTCCACCAAACTTAGCATGGTTATGACTGTGTTGAGTTCATTCAGATGTTGGGCCACCCATGCCCCTTTTGCCACCCGTAAATTGAATAGTCACCTTATTAAATAAACTTTACTAGCGGCCGAAGGCTTTTCGTAAACATTAGTAAGAGCCGCCATTAGACCTGCCGTGGTCTTTTCCTTGGCTATATTGAAAGCAACATTTCGGGATAATGTTAACCGAACAACTCCAAGGGCTTGTCTGTCAAGAAGTTTCCATTCATCATCCTTCATGCCCTCGAGTTTTGTCCTCGAGAGAGGTTGATGTAGCTTTTCTGATACAGATAGTCTTCAATCTGCATTTTCCAAAAGTCAAAGTCCGAACCGTCGAACTTCTCAATTTTCACTTTTCCTTCGTCTGCAGCCATCGCTCCCACTCAAATCTGGACTACCAAAATAATTTTGTTCTGTTGTGGAAGTTCAGGCTAAGCCGCAACCACAGAGCATGCTAAGAAATAACCTTGGCTCTAGTACCAATTGTTGAGAAAAAATTGCGGTATTTCCCTTACTTCCAGATTAATGGGAATGCGAAAAATAACTTGCGGAAAAATAAGACAATATTTGTTGACAGAGTTCGGCCAATGATGCCTACCTCTCGTGGAGCTGTTGCGTGCGGACTTTATTTATGGAGAAAGTTACAAAGTGTTTACAAGCACTCACACCTTACACCCAATATCCCAGAGAGAACCCTGTAATAGAAGTAATCAAAAGCGCAAAAATTATTGAGCTTAATTTTTGCTAGAACCGCTTTTGAACTTCCTCTCTATTAATTTCTTAAGTACTTTCTATGCTTATTTCTCTCCTAATTTTCTGATGCATTTTGCCTTGGGTAGTTGCATCTATTTATAGTGAAATTGGCGAGGAAAGGAACAAAAGAAAAAAGTCTTGCAACTAATTAAGTTGCATGCCACCATCCATCAATGTAGTTGTAACTGCATAGCCAACCTTTTAATTGTCATCCTTTTGTTGGCCTTTTAATTTACAGTCATCCTCTGCCTCATTGTGGACTTTTGTGTTTTATTTCTTTGACTATCCTGACAAATACAATCCTCTGCTTCATAATTCAATTAATTTATTATAGATATACCATTTGTCCGACTTTCACAAAATCGGATACTTCAGTCCGGTTTTGTAAAAGTCGGATATGGATGCAATAGTTGACACCCACAATGTTTGACTGTAGATTTAGCCTATATGACTTTCTAGAAGTTTGATAGATACAAAACTACCCCAAACTCAGTAATACTTTCAAAACCACCCTAAATATGTAAATAGTTTCAGAAAATACCCTAAAAAATTCTTTAATCCCCAAAAACGTCAATAGACATGTCTAAAAGACATGTTATTTCGAGTAGCAACTATGTCTAAAAGACATGCTTTTCCAGGTTGCAGTTGTGTCCAAAAAACATGTTATTTCGGGTCCAAAAATTCATTTTCGGGACCCTGCACCCGAGGACGCTGCCCCCGGACCCCCAAATTTTAACAAAACCCAAACAAACGTGCACTCCGCAATCTCCCGACTTATTCGATGAAATGTAACGATAGCATTGATCAACTAATTGATCCAATTACACTAAAATATTAATAATTATTTATTTGTCAGATTCTTGTCAGTCTATGAAATGGTTTTGTACGGAATAGAAGTATATTAAGGTGGTCCTCTAAATTCTAAATAATACCTTCACAGCTTCACTTGGTTAATGTGTGCTCATTTCTGAAGGTTTGACAATTGTGTACTGATGAAAACTGTAATTGATATGTGTGGAAGTATGTAAATACTTAGATTTATTTCTGTTTGCTTATTTTACTTGTTAACACGATCTCTAAGTTCAGAAGCAGTTTATCTTTGTCTGAGCTATTTTTTTAGTGTAGATCTACAGATTTTTTCCTTTGTTTAATGATCTTTAGATATAGAATTTGGTGATAGAATTTGTTAGAAATTTTGGAGCAGATGAACAAAAGTAAAAGGGAAATAATAACTTAAAATTTGTAAAATTTATTAATCAAATCATTCTACTAAAACCATATAATGTTTAGCCTTTATATAGGCATGCAAAACTAACTAAACCACTCAACTAATTCCATTAACACATTCTTTTACTCCACTAACTCTACTAATAAATAAAATATGATTTTAATTAAAAATAAACATAATAATAAATCGCTACTTTCCACTAATGCACTTTTGACAACTAAAAACATTGTGGGAATATTTTAGGCATTTTCAATAGAATTTCTTATTGTATTGTGTTGTTTTTGCAGATCCATAGTTCATGTTCCAAGTTGTTAGGGTAGGAAATATACGTTTTCAATTTTTTTTCCTTTCATATTACTCTTTTAGCATTAACTTATGTTTTCCTTTATTATAATTATGTTCGCTTTGTGGAGTTTTTGCAGGCATATGCCACATCTTATCTTCCCCAGGCTTGTAAGTTGTATTATGTTCGTCATATATTTTTTTCCTTACAATTCTCTTCATTGTACTAATATAAGTGCTTATTATATTAAAAAAAATGTAATGAAAGTTTAAAGGTTTGAAACATAGGTTTTAAGGGTGCATTTAGGTTCTTTTGATAGAATTACTTTCTTTCTGATTTAAAAACGTATGTTTTTAAAAGTAAAAGAAAGCATGTAAACATTAACCCTAAATATACCATAAATTTAAAGAAATAGTTGAACATTAGAGACAATTTGAAGGAGGTTTTAATGTATTTGGTCTTAAAATGAAACAAAACATGAAGTAATATTTGCTTTTTTGTGCCATATCATTAAACCTATGATATCTAGATATCTTATTTGATGAATTTTTTTTGTCATTAAAATCATTTTTAAAAAAAAATCATGTAGCCACAAAAAAACCAAAAAGGCACCTTGTAGGAGTCAGGATTTGAATTCCGGTAGGGCACAAATATATATAGAAAAATCGATTCGGCTCAAAATAAATTGCAATAATACAAATCCAATGACATTGTAACAATTGTAAAATAAAGACACATTTAAAGTCTACTCATGAACGGAAAAGAATACTACAATATATTGCTTCTTAAGCCGTGTTCTCTTGGATTATATTTCAGTTCAGTTCAGTACAGACCATTTTAGTTTAATTTAACTATTCGTAAGAGTTTTCCTAGCAAATTGTTGAAAACAGGATGAGTTGACTGAGGAGTCTGGATCTCGCACCTCCGCCTCCCCCTCATCCTACGTCGCCGCCGTCTCCTCCTCTGCCTTTCTCTGTCACTGTCCCACCTTGCTCTGCCTCCATCTATTTCCATCTCGCACCTCCGCCTCCCCCTCAACCTGTGCTGCCGCCGTCTCCTCCTTCTATATCACTGCCTTCCCATCTGGATCTCGCACCTCAGCCTCCCCCTCAACCTACGCCGCCGTCGTCTTCGCCTCCGTCTGTCACTGCCTCCACGTCTACATCCTATAGTAAGTTCTTCTCTCCCTTTAACCAACAACTTTTCCACGATCGGCGATTTCTCTATCTTTGGCGATTTTTTCTGTCTGATCACCAGCCTACATGGCCACCGGCCAACTATCGGCGCCTAAAGCGCCGGATTATTTTGATGGTAATATCACTGCTCTGTTCAGTCGTGAGGGTTTCCTCAAGGCCACAACGCAAGCCTTGGATGTTTATGTAAAAAGTAATTCGAAGGCTGGTACGTTTACAAACCCTACTCCGAAGGGTTCTGATAATTTGAGTTTTGCACAGATTGTGAGAGGTCCTAAAGCCGTGATCACTTTTGTGACAGGGGCTGAGGTTACGGTGAAGGGGGGTTTTACTTCTGTTAAAATTCCACAAAAGGTTCTTGATCAAAGGATTGCTCTCTGTTCCAATTCTTTGATTGGTCGTTTATTATTGCAAAAGGGTGAAGCGCCTTACAAGTTGCAGGATTTGAAAGAATCCCTCGGTAGGATTTGGGGGTTGAAGGAAACGTGGAGGCTGATCTCTCTCGGGAAAGGGTACTATCATGTTTTGTTGTGTTCGCAAGAATTAAAGCAGAAGTTGCTGATGAGAGGAAGCACTGCTTTAAAGCCCGGTATTTTTCGTCTGCAGCCCTGGCACCCTGATTTTAATCCAGCCAAACAGAAAACAACCAAGGCTTTAGTTTGGGTTCGTTTTCATGGTTTACCATGGGAATACTGGGATGCAACCATTCTTGCTTATCTAGCGAAAGGAATCGGTGAATTCTCTAGGATTGATAGAGCTACATTGGAGGGGGATTATGGGCATTTTGCCAGAGTCCTTATTGATATTGATGTTGCCAACCCGCTTTTATATACTCTTGGAGTTGAAAAGGAGGGAAAGTAAATTTGGATTGATGTGGAGTATGAAGATGTCTCGAATTTGTGCAAAATTTGTTTGTCCATTGGTCATACATGGAAAGAATGCAGGCAGAATAAAAACGGAGGTTCTAAAAAGGAGGGTGATGAGAAAAGGGCAAAACAAAACAGTTTTGATGCTGAGAAGGTTTCGGGTAAGCCTCAAAAAGAGGCTATTGAGGTTAATATTCCTCTTCACACAATCAAGGAACGTCTAAGAGTTGACTTAAACCAACAGTAACACCGCGTGGCATCTGGAAATCCAGCTCAGATTGGCATGGAGGGAACTTCGGTTCCCCAAGGGGAGTTAACAGAACATAATATGGGGAAAGATATTTCCTCATCATAGGATATACAAGGGCAGGCGTTAGTTTCCAATAAGATGGAGGAACAAGTTACTACGGCAGAGAATAACGTATCTGTTAGTGAGAAGGGAGGCATTAGCTTGTGGAAAGACTCACAACCCATTAATTTGGTGGCGGATATTGGACCTATCAGTCATATGCCATTAATGAAGGGAACCTTAGAAGAGGCTACTTCGTCCGATTCTGGGAGTAGTCAAGAACTTTCAGGATCTCATTCTAGTAAGACCGATCATACTTCTGGGCAAGGAAAATTTTGGGCTGATGGAGATGATAGTGATGAGGAGGCTACAACCATAGTTTGTAAGGAGGGTAGGTCTCCTGTTATTCAGACTCCTACTACATTACCAGGCAAATGAGGTGGAAAAGCTCGTGGGGGCGGGAGAGGAAAGGGACAAGCCATTAGGGGCGCAAGACGTCAAAATCCTTCTAGAAATCGTTAATGAAGATTGCTTACTGGAATTGTAGAGGCATACTAAACAATTTCTGTTTAATTTATGTAATACTATTCGGCCGGACTTTCTTTGTTTGGCTGAACCGATGATTCCTTTCAATGATGCTTGGCGTCATAGACGTATGGCAGGTTTGCGTCCTGTAGCACAAAACTTTAGGGCCCTACCATCTTTATGGATTTTTGCTACTGATTCTTTTAATCCAGTTAACATTAACTGTGGGAGCCAACATGTTAGTTTTGAAGTTCAGGTATCCGGTCAGAGACATTTATTATCGTTTGTTTATGGCAGCAATTCGATTAGTGAGAGACGGGATTTATGGGGGAATTTAATTGGTCTTATGTCGGGGTGCCCATGGCAATTATTGGTGATTTTAATGCTGTTCGAGGTGCGCATGAGAAGAAGGGGGGAACGATTAACATGCGAGCTTGCAGGGATTTTCATGAATTCTCTGATGGAGCAGGCTTAACTGATCTAACTCTACAAGGCACGGAATTCACTTGGACTAATGGTTGTAGGGGGGATAGCATCATTCAGATCATAATCCGGTCTTTTTGAACTGCTCGATTGGGGAGGTTAGCATTTCTCGATTTAGATTTCAAAATATTTGGCTTACACAAGCTGATTTCCATGATTTTATTGTTAATAATTGGCCTAAACATGTCAATCTACCACTGATGCAAGCTTTTTCTCTTAAGCTTAAGTACATGCGAAGTCAAATGTGAATCTGGAATAAAAACATATTTGGGAATTTGCAACAACGGGTGGTGGTTTTTCAATAGAATCTGCAGGAAATTCAGTCCAAAATGGATTAGGGCGTTCTTACAGAAGAGTTAGTGCAGCGAGAAGTGCAAGCTCATGCCGATTTAGATGTTATCTTAAACCAACAAGAGATCTTTTTAAGAGATAGGGGAAGGCTGAACTGGCTGCGTTTGGGGGATAGGAATTCTGAATTTTCATCGGCATACGAGAATGAGAAGTGTTAATAAGGGGCTAATGTCGCTTAACATTAATGGTTCTATTACCACTTATCGGGAGGTTATTTCTCAACATGTGGTTGATTTTTATAGTAATTTGTTTTATGATTCGGGGGTTATTAATCATCAATTTAACCGGATTCGTGATGCTGTTCCTTCGCTTGTATTGATGGAGGAAAATAACGAGCTTACTAGAAAACCGACGGCAGATGAGATTCGTTCGGTTGCTATGAGTATGAATGGGGACAGCGCTCTGGGTCCCGACGGGTTTACCGGAAAATTTTATCAGTCATTCTGGAGTGTTATCGGTGATGATGTTTGTTGATGTGTTTGGTGGTTTTTTGATAATGGCAAGATGACTACGGGTTTTAATTCCAGCGTTATGGTGCTTATTTCGAAGGTTGCGGGTGCAAATTGTATTGAGCAATTTCGCCCCATTGCGTGTTCCAATTTTGTTCTAAAAATAGTTACCAAAATCCTTGCTAATTGGTTAGGCGCTATGGCCATACGAATTATTTCCAAGCAACAATATGGGTTTATTCGAGGAAGGAAAATCAGTAATTGCATCGCACTTGCCTCGGAGGGCATTAATGTCCTGGATAATAGGGAGTTCGGGGGATGTATGGCCTTGAAAGTAGATATTCGCAAAGCCTTTGATACCCTAAATTGGGATTTTTTTGCTGGAAGTTCTAAAGTGCTTCGGTTTCTCATCTCAATTTCGGAATTGGATTGCTGAAATCTTCTCATCTTGCCAGATTTCTTTGAACATTAATGGGAAGTTAACAGGTTTTTTCTCCTACTCTAGGGGAGTGCGTCAAGGAGATCCTCTATCTCCTTTGCTATTTTGTCTTGCAGAGGAATTTCCTAGTCTTGCGATGTCGCGCCTAGTGCAAGAGGGATCATTTTCGGCGATGAGGTACACCTCTGATTCTTTTTTCCCTCGCATTTATTATATGCTGTTGATGTGGTGATTTTTGGAGCTGCTACGAAAAGAAATTTTGCTGTTTTAAAACGGTTATTCGATGAGTATGGGGCTATGTCGGGACAAGTTGTGAATTGGGGGAAATCTTGTGTTTACTTCGGCAAGGGAGTTACTATCACAAGATCTTGGCAGCTTGCGGGCATTCTTGGTGTGACAAGATTGGATAATCCGTTTCCATATCTTGGTGTTCGACTTTTTAAAGGTTCCCCTCGTCGTTCTGCTTTGAAAGCATTAGCGGATAGAATATTAAGTAAATTTGCTGGATGGAAAGGCAGTTCATTATCTTTGGCCGGGCGTGTTTGCTTGGTTAAATCGGTGATCCAAAGTTCTGTTATTCATTCTTTCTCTGTTTATTTATGGCATGTCAGTCTTCTAAAAGAATTACATAAAGCTATTCACAATTTTGTTTGGAAAGGATCGATAACCAGGAAAAAGCTCATTTTGGTGCCATGGAGTATTTGTTGCAAATACTTTAAAGCTGGGGGACTTGGTATTAAATGTCTCAAAACGTTTAACCATGCCCTTCTTGGTAAGATTTCTTGGGATGTCTTAGAGGGCAAAGAGTATGCGGCTTCTATTCTTAAAGGGAGGTTTGTGCGAAAATCCGGTTGCGCTAATCGTAACCAATTTTTTTCTTCTATTTGGAGCTCTATTAAAAATGTTTTTTCTATTGTTCGAGAGCGCTCTCTTTGGTTAATGTCTGGTGGTGAGAGTGTTGGTTTCTGGTATGACAATTGGTGCGGGGAAAGCTTAGCTTCGAGGCTGAATTTTATTCAAACGGATAATACGCATAGTGGTGTTGTAGCGGATTATTTAATGGGGTATGGATGGAACTTACCGGACGAGATCCCTGCTGATATCAAAACGAAAATTCAGAATTTACAGAGACTTCAGAATGGAGAGGATGTTTGTATTTGGAGGCCTGAAGTGGATGGGGTTTTTAGAGTCAAAGGGGTGTACGCCTTTTTGCAAAATTCGAGGGACTCCGTTCCTTGGTATAACTTCATTTGGAAAGCGTTTTTGTCTCCGTCGCGTTTAACTTTATATTGGCGGGTAATTCATGGTCAAATTTCTACGGATGATAAACTCCGTGGGAAAGGAATTCTTGTTGTCTCAGTTTGTTCGTTGTGTGGGAATAGCGATGAAAATTTGGAACATCTTTTTCTTCGCTGCCCATTTACTAGTGCTATTTGGAATGCTTTGGGAAATTTTTTCGGGCGATCTGTCGATACATGCAATGGAGTAAAGGGTTTGATCGAGAAGGCTCAAGAACATTGGTGTGGCTCACAATTGTTTGCCGTTTGGAATGTGGCGATTGTTACGGTGTTTTGGATAGTTTGGCACACTCGTAATAGTTCTCGTTTTCGCAATATAATTCCTAACATTGGAACGTGTTTGCGACTTTTGTGGAAATCTATGAAAGAGGTGGAATTCTTCAGGAGCAGTTCAACAAAGAGTGTCTCCGATTTTGAAATACTTAAAAAATTGGGTTTCCAAATATTGCCGAATTAAAAGGAGAAAATAATCCCGGTAGCATGGGTTCCGCCTCCACCATCTTACATGAAGGTTAACATTGACGGTTCTGCCTTCGGCTCCTCGGGTGTTGCAGGTTATGGCGGGCTATTTCGTAACGGAAGGGGCTTCCCTCACGGAGCTTTCACTGGCATAATTTTTTCCGCTTATGCGTTTGAGGCTGAACTAAGGTCTGCCTTAGTTGCAATTGGCAAAGCTTTTCGGAAAGGATGGCACCATTTATAGATTGAGACAGATTCCAGCTACGTGGTTCGGGTCTTCAAAACAAAAGGATTGACAATACCTTGGTCTTTGCTTTTTCTTTGACATGAATCATTATAGCACATCAGGCATATGTCTTTATTGGTGACTCATACCTACCGAGAAGGAAATGGAGCGGCCGATGCTTTAGCAAGGCATGGAGTCCATAACGGAGAGAGATGGTGGGATTCACATCCTGATTTTATTAATTCGTTTATAGCTTCTGATTTTGTTTCTAGGCCGAATTATCGGTTTGTTTCATGAACTTTGTAAGGACTTCAATTTTAATTTATTTTAATAAAATAAGGGTGGGTGCTGTGTAGGCAAGCGTAGACATCAACCTAGTTGGGACCTCCGCCCCAAAAATCTCACCCATCCCAACCTTTTTAAAAAAAATAATAATTTATAATTATAAATTTATACTATAATTAAGTTCAATACAATATAATTCAGTTCGATTCAATTTTTAAAAGTATAAAAGAAAAATGCATAAATCTAGTAGCAAAACTCTAAGCCTAATAAAGTATGAATGAGATGATTGGAGGAATCCTTTGATATATTTGACAGTGGAATTGAGTTTGAGAAACAAATTAACCAATAAGATGTAGATGAAATTTCATCAGATAATGTTTTGTAAAATTGCTATTTGTCATTGTCAAATACTGTCCTCTCTAATCTATGCTTATATTTGTCATCTAACTGGTTTATAATTAGTATTCACTGTCAATAAAGTGTAGCTCAGTTGGTTAAGTAAGTTGAGTAAGTTAGAAGAGAATAAAGTTTAAATCTCACTAAATACACTTATTTGGAGAGTTGAGAGTCTTCACTGTTACTAAACTCCGAACAAAATTATATCAATGAAAACACTTATAAATATTAAAAAAATAATTAGTAGTTTGTATATGATGAAAAAATTTGGAATGTCAAAACTTGAAACTCATAAAAACAGAATTAACTCAAAATAAAACAAAGAATTCAAATACGGACGCTTGCTAGCGTGATCAAAGTAACCATTTTATTCAATTCTTATATGGAGTTGAAATGTTTTATTAATTTTATTTGACAAAGGGTGTGAGTTTAAGTATGGTAATTACATTCTTCTTGGAATGTGAATGTTTATCTGCTTGGATCTCGGTTTTGATCTGTATAGACAGTTTGATATTTTATTGTAGTGCCTATATGGTCACGATCTCAAAATTGCTTTGAATTTTACGATGATATTCGTTGCCGTTAGGTCACATCATCTCAGCCTTCTCGTCGGGATTGGCTATGTTGCATCACGGGAATTTCTTCCCGTCGTTCCTTACTATGCCGGCTACAATTCAATTGTGTCAAAAAGGCAGTTTGGATTGCATAACTATTGTGGATCTTTAGATCATTATGATCATACTCTATTGTGATTAGTTTTGTCAACATGCTTTAGGTGTTTTGTTGTAAAACAATTATAAAATATAAATTAATAAATATATCTTTGATCTCGGTTTCCCTCTTTCCAATACGGGAGTTTCAATCTCGTTGGAATGTCCCCCTTATAGAGTTATTCCACCTCCATTTTGTTGATATGATCGCCTTATAGGGTTTCTAGTCCTCACCTTCAACCAAACAAATAAATATAATAAATAGATCTTACGTAGAAACAATATTGTAAAAATTTACAAACAAGTTAAAGAAACGTAAACACCGATAGCTGAGTCATATCTAAGACATTGTCCTTAAGGAGTACTTGTAGTTCCTCCCAGGATTAAACAGCTTCTTCAACCGATTGATTGGATCAGAAACATAAATGCAATACATATCCAGAATAAAAAGAGAGAATAAAATTATGATGGGAAGTATATGTGAAAGATAGTCCTCTTCAAAACACAAAACAAGAGGCCCTTTTTATAATGAACTTAAAATAGTTATATGAGAGTAAATTAAGGATGCTATTAATGATGAAATAAATATAAATTTATTGTCAGTAAAGAAAAAACTAATTCTCATTAAAAATAAATGTATAGAAATAATTTGACTCATAAATATATATTAATAAATAAAATAATGATAAATTTCATTTCGCACGTTATAATTTGAAATTAGATAATAAGATTTAGTAAATATACGAATATTAAGATGCTACCAAGACCTTATAATAATATTTCTAATAAATAACATATAAAAAAATTCTTTTAAAATAAAATAAATAAAATTTCTAACATGTTTTTTATTTTTCATTTTTTTCCTTTATTTTTTTCTTTTTAGTTTTTAATAAATGGAGCCTATAAATACTGAGCTTAGCTTACAGTAAAAAAAACCAAAGTAAATACATTGATTAAAAGAATATATTTGCTCCCCTAACTCCTAACCTTAGCATTATCATAACAATGCTTAAAAAATTCCAAAGTAGTAGCAGGATTTTAGCATATAATTAAAATAAGCAAATGCTTTTCCAAAATTCCTAATTGACGAATTAAACTGAAAAAGTGTTGCTTGAAATGAAGATCTATTTTACCCAATTTTCTAATTGATTGAACTTGAGGTGAAAGTATAATGATTTAGGTAAAAGAGATGAAACTCCGGCATCCAGAAACACCGCGATGGGAGGAGCAGAGGTGGTCAACCGATGGAGAAATTACACATGAGAAAAGAAATGAAAAAAAAGTTTGTCGGTGCCTTCCTTTTACTGATTCTATTAAAATTTATAAATTCCAAAAATCAAAACTACGCCACTTCAATTTAGGGTTTAAAATTAAAACCCTAAAAGAGAACGGTGTCCATGTTGAAGATTAAAAAAATTAAAAGCCAATCAATTGCTCATCTTCTTTTTCCTTTCTTCGCTTGACAGTATGAAATTTTTCAGCATCTAGTGGACACGTGCCCCACCGTCCCCCTTGACTCCACCACTCAAGGGGCACACACATCCTTTTGGATACATATGGTTATTGTCACAAAAATAAAAGAAGAAAACATAAAATTCCTATATAGCGACAACCCTTCCTATCCAAAAAAATTTCAACAGGAATGCTATATTCATATGAAAATCCTTCCAAATAAACATATTTAAACAAATCTTATTATATAGTATAAACCAAAAAGAATTTACGAATCTAACAATAGTATTAAATTTATGTCATTTTTAAATAAAGTTGAGGCCGGGAAACCAAGTAAAGGAATACAAATAAAAAAAAAAAGAGCGAAAAAATTTGAAAAACCAACATGAACAAGCTAAGAAACACATATTTCAAGGATAATATCTAATTGATTCTTTATCTTAGCAGTGAGATTGTTATCTACTAGTCACAAAAAACCTTTTTTCTTTCAAATTTTTAATGACAAGGGTAAATTTATGTCATTTGATTCGTAATGTATTCGTCAATTAATTCATTAATACAATAGCAACCTTTTCGAAAAAACTTTTATGTCATTTGAAAAGAATCATTTCAGTGAAAAGAAAAAATACTTTATTATAAAAAAAGAAAATAGTTAATGTGATTATAAAAAAAGAAAATACTTAATGAGTAGTATGAAATTTAACAATAATAGTTTTAATAAATAAAGCAACAATAAAAATTGCGAGCACACACATGAACATATTAGTCTATCAAACCCTAAATGATTATTATCGTTTATCTAAAATAATATCAAATTTCACAAGAAATATAAAAAAAAGCAAATTATATAACAAATAGATTTGGATTCTTTAAAGTTTTAGGTTTATAAGCCATTCATTGAGTTTAATCATTTAAACTCAATAAATAATTGACATTAACCGAATACAACTGTAGGGAATCCAAATCCATAACAATAACATGCGAAAAACATTGGTCTCGTTTCAATATACTCTTAGCAGCAAAACGTTTTTGCTATGCCACATCTTATTATTTTCTAAAGTGTTTTTTTGAACTAATAGGAATTTTTTTTTACAGAAACTAGAAAATGATCCCTGATAATCTTAACCCACAACTTATAGGTCTATCAATTATATCAAAGCCAATTGGTATACTTTTCTAAAATGTAATATACTAAATTCCAAATTGACTAGACCCACCCTCAAAAGTAACTCATTTTATGGAATCCTTAACACAATAATGCAACATTGATAGTACCCAGCACCGGCCATCGGGTAAGGTCAACTATCACACTAACGTAACTCAACTTTAAGCTAATCTATGTGGTTCAAAGTTTCCTAGATTTAACATGAATTATCCATCAATCAAAATACACTTAAATTTAAGAAAATTTTACACGTGTTGGAATACTAATTTATAGTATTGATGATAATTATATTATTGAATTTTCATTCAAATTTTGTGATGCGTTATTTTTTTTCAATTATTTTTTTAATTCTCAGTTTCTTTTTCTTGTAACTGTGTTTATCTCTCCTACCTACGTGTTCAACACATGATAACATTTAAATGGAGAATATGGAATAAGACATATATAATTAGGGACAATAAATTTTTCCTTGATATTTCTATATAAAAATTGGTAAGACGAACAATAGTTTTGAAGCATGATAGTCATAAACTACACTTAATTCATGTCATTTAAACAGAATAATATCAGTTATGAAGAAAAGATACTTCATGTGATTTTCTACTATGTGATAAATGATATAAAATTTGATTTCATAGTGAAAATAATAAAATAATAGTTGTAAGAAAAATAAAGTAACAATACAAAACATGAACACACATGTATAATACACACTGGTGTATCGAATGTCAAATTTCACAAGAAATATGTAAAAGCACAACTTTATAACAATATTACGCAATAATTGTGAAAGAGGTTTGCCGTACCTTCGATATACTCTTAGCAACAAAACATTTTTTTAATGAAGATGAGGCCGGAAAATCAAGCTCGAATTTTGATGGAAATCGAAAGAGAACGGATTGAATTCATATCTTTTCCGTGCCTGAAATTGAAGAATGCCGCGTTAAAACCGTTTGAATGTTAAATCGTTAACTAACCCATGATATATCGGGATTAAGTCGTTGTTCATAACTTCTTCAAAAATCCGGCGAAAAACAAGTTTTCGAAATTTCCGGTAGAGAGAATATATTAAATGAATATAAAGATGAAAAGAAAAATAAATTTCTTCACCCCTAGTGCATTACACGTTTGGTGCATATATGTATAATATATTGAAATTTTGATTATTTGCCATCAAGTTCTTGTACCCTTGATTATTTATAATTAAATTCTTATAATTTAATAACTTTTTAATTAAATCTTTTAACTTATTTAATTTTTTAATTAAACCCAATTACTTAAATTGGATCCGGTCCTTTGATTCAATTGACCCATTTACCAGTGGATCGGGTATTTTCAACAAATTTTATTATAAAAAGACAAAAAAAGATAAATAGAGAAAACGATAAAGATAAAAATAAAAACTAAATCAAATAATCAAATGCTTGCAAGAAGAATAAGTAAAAGCCAACAAAACTCCCAACTAAGAGATGGAGAATATGTCAGGTTTCCAACGCGTGCGTTGAGCTGGTTGTAGACTAGCAACAGAATAATAATTCTTTTTTGTGAGAGCAAAAACATGGTGTGAGCTAATATATCCCTCATTTATATCGTGTCAAGAGCTTTTATGTGATAAAAACTATGAAGGCCTAACTACTTAATCTCATGAGAAAAAGTAGTTTTGCCAATATCAATCAAAACAACTAAACGTTTACGCTCTGACACGTTTTCTACTTTTCTAAAATGTAATTCCATATTACCGTACCGGTTAGACCCACCATGAATATTAACACATTTGATGGCATCCTTATTCCATTATTTCGATGGGCCAAAGATTTATTATTTTTTGACTTTAAATTATAATATATTACAGTAAAATAATTTATTAAATTGTCTGAATTTTTTTTATTTTGAAGCTACAGATAGCTGTTGCAACTCCACTGCAAGGTCAAACGGAAACATCTTCTCCGTAATTATAGAGATAAGGTTGCATACATTAATTCTCTTACTCTACTTGTATGAGAGCCTTATTAGACATCGGAGTAATCTTATTGCTGATGTTTATGGCATCCTTAACACAATAATTCACCGTTGATAACAACCTAGCATTCCCAGCCTCACAACCACATTTATGTAGATTAACTTTAAGCTACTATATATGGTCCAAAGTGTCCTAGACATAACATAAACTCCACCAATCAAATTAAGAAAATTTTACACGTGTTAGAATACTAATATCTATAGTATGGGAGATTATAGGATGCACCGAGTCTTTTTAGATTCTTTTATAATAAAGGGCTGAAAAATTAATAGAAAGATATTTAGCTGAAAAGAGAAAATGTTTAATTAAGTCTCCATTAAATATCAGCCTTTGGATTGTTTAGTCCTAAAAGAATCTGGTGTACCATAAAAGCCCCTATAGTACTGAATATGATTTTATTAAATCATTAGTAATATTTCTATATAAATCTCAAGCTGTGGGGTAAAGAAGCACTAAGAAACCAAATACACACAATAATACTCTACTCTCTTCTCACTAATGGCGAAAAAATGGGAAGGGAAGGCAAAAGAGGAGCTAAAAGGGTGCAAAGCAGAACAAGTATGGCTATTGTTACAAGATTTTTTTGGTCTAGACAAATGGTTTCCAACGTTATCTACGTGTATCCCTGTTGAGGGAGTTTCAGGGCAACCCGGGTGTGTTCGTTACTGCGCGGGATTTAAAACACACGTTGATCAGGAGCTGAATTGGACTAAACAGAAGCTGTTGGCTATTGATTCGGAGAAAATGGTGCTTAGCTATGCGATTGTTGATGGGAATGTCGGGTTTCATGGGTATGTTTCGACTGTGTCGGTCTTGGATAAAGAGAACGATGGGTGTGAGATCGAATGGAAATATGAAGTTGAGCCGGTTGGAGGTTGGAGAGTTGAGGATTTGGATTTGTTCATCGGTTCGGGTTTGCATGTTATGGCTACAAGAATGGTTGATGCTCTTTGTAGTTTGAATTCGTTGCCTTTTTAGGTGTGTATGTGTGTGAGGTTATAGCGCGATTTTGAATAATTGATGATAAGAATAATAGCGCTTATGCGGTGTTAGTAGCTGTGTTGAAATGGAATTATTTTAGTAGTTTTGGACCGTGCTAGACTTTTTTGTTTAATTTGATATTACATGGTTGAGTAAAAATATTTATATGATAGTTGTGCTATTGATATTCTATCTATTACTCTAATTTGTAATAACAGGGGGATTGATGTATAAGGTGGTTGATAAAAAGTATTTACATAGTAATAATTATGTTATAGGCATTCTATTTATTGTTATTTGTTGTCAAAGCAAGTACTGAGAAATAATTTTATCAATAAATATATATAAGATGGTAAATCATAAAATCAGAGTTTCTTTTTGTTTAGTTATTGTTTGCTATAAGTAACAGTTATTTTTTATGTTGCTTATAATTTTTGTCGATTAAACAACAAAAAACAATGGTATATAAACAACTTAAAACTATCATTTAGGCCCAGTTTTTTTTAACTTATTTTCTGTTCAGTTCAGTTCAGTATCAATCAGTTCAGCTCAGTTTCAGTATTCAGTTTCAGTATCCAGCATTCAGTATTCAGTATTCAGAATTCAATATTTAATTTTACGTTATATCAATATTATTAATGTATATTATTATTCATATATATTAAAAAGCAATGAATATTAATGATAATATATTTCAATTTCAATTTTAGTTCATTTCTATTTATACATTATATAAATATTATTGATTAATTTCAGTAATCACAATAACAATAAAGAAAAAGAAATCAATAATAATATTTTTAAAATTATTAATTATTATTTCTAACATAAATAATTTTGTAAGAAAAATAAATAAATAAATAAAAATAATAATATTTTATAAATATTGATAATAATTAAAATAATAAGGTAATATTCATAACAATAATTATAATAAATAATAATAATTTATAATAGTATATTTAATTATTATTATTATATGTAGCAATTAATAAATTTTATTAGAATGTATAGTATTATTTAAAGTATTATTAATTATTATGTATTTTAATATTTTTAAAATATTGTTTATATTATTAACTATAATTCAATTTCAGTATTTTCAATTTCTGTATCATTCACTTCAATTTCAGTATAGTTCAGTTCAATTTAGTACCATTCAGTTCAGTTTAGTACCAATCAGTTCAGTTTAATTCAATACACCTACTTATAAGTTGAAAAGAAGAGGACCTTGAAAACAAAAGAAAACTATTTAAAGAGTTATTCAAACATTCAACTAGGCACTGTTCTCTTCCATTGAAATAAATTAAACCGAAATTGAATTTACTATAACTAGAGCAAATTGAAAATAAGTTGAAAATGATGTAAAATTTTGCAAATGTTCTTATATATATATATTTCATATTATTTTACATAGGGGTTTCCATAACTACCTTATTTCAATAGCTTACTTTATTGATTCTTACAAAAGTAACTATATAATACATCATATATGTATATTGAATGTTATCCGGCCGTTGTTACATTCTTTAGGTTTTATGGGCGAGATAAATATCGGACCCTATTAATAAATAAAAATTTAAAAATAAAATATATGATATTATATTTTTACTACAATATTTAATAAAAGATCAAATAAAAATAATAATTTTTACATTATAAAGTAGAAATTAACATTTATAACAAAAAAATTATCATAGTGATAAAATGAAATGATGTTTATGAGCGTTCCTAGCTGCAATAATCAATTCAGATATTTAACCAAAATATCAGTTGAAATAAATCAGAAATAAAGATAATTTTTAATGTGGATGAAAGAATAAAGGAAGAATTGTTTATAGGTATTGAAGGGATTGAATGAGTAAAAAAATTCAGAGAATAATAGAAACAATAAGAAAGATTAATGTTTTTGATTTTCTATTTTCAAGTTTAGAAGTTCAACAGACTAAAAAAAATTTTAAGAGAAAGAAACGGTAAGAGATAATGATGGTGATAATGGACATAAGACAAGTTAATGAGATAAGTGTTTAATTCAATAATTAATATTTATTTTTTTATATAATAATTCAAACAAAACCAACCCATTTTCCAATTAACTAATCACTTTAAATATAGTAGTATTTATTTTTTTATATTTTTTAATAAAAAAATTTAATTAACTTAAACTCTTATTAAATAAAAATAACTTAATAATCACTAAAATAAGCCCCTTTTCCACTAGGCTGAACTGTTGCACCTGTTGCCCAGCCCAGGTCCTAAATGTTATTGTTTTTTTCTGATAATAAATGTTATTGTTACTTTAAGAACTTATTCAATAATTAATTTTTTATATTCTTGTAAAACAATAATTCTAGCCATTTATATTAAATAATTGTTTGTAATTATTAACCAAATAACCACATATTATCTTGGACTATAATTTAATTCAGTTTAGACCACTTTAATTTAGTTTAATTTATTTTACTTCAGTTCAGTTCAGCTATACATATTATAAATTTATACTGAAATAAGTTCAATTCTATTCAACTCACTTCGGTTCAGTTCAATTCGATTCAATTCAGTTAATTTTAGTTCAATTCAACTTAAGGCTTTGTTTGGCTCATGGTTCATTAAAATATGGTATGGTATGGTACCGTATGGTATGGATAGTATAGTATAGTTTCTTGAAAGTTTTTGGTTGGATAGATGGTATAGTATTGTATGGTTTTCCAAAGTTTTTAGTTTAATTTGAAGGATAACCATAGTGAACCACCAAATTGGTGGTTATATTTTCATGATTATTTGAACCATAAAATAACTATAGAGAACCATACTTAAAAAAAACTATACAATTAAACAAAAAATTTTTAATCAGAACCATACCATAATACAATCAACCATAACAAAAACCATTAACCAAACAGGGCCTAACTTGACTTCAGGAGTTTGAGGAATCCGTTACTGGGTAGGAAATTTGGCAGAAGCCCATTATAGCTTAACAAAACAAAGCCCTCTCTTTCTACTTTCCGAACTCGCTCCGCCTCCTCAATCTCTCCCTCCGCCTCAGCTACAGTTTGATTTATACTTTCAATTTCTTCCCCTAACCTTTGATTCGTATTTATTTTTCCGAATTAATCAATTACGGTATAATCTCTAACTACTTCGCTACTTGTTGGATTCAATATGTCAAGTCGGCCTGAACTATTAGCCCCGCCTGAAATTTTTTACGACGACTCTGAAGCTCGCAAATACACTTCTTCCTCTCGTATCATCGAAATTCAGGTATTTCCTATTCTTGTTATCGGAAAATTACTTCAGAATATGTTCATGTTTTTGTGTTTGCTTTAATTGTTAATTAGTGTTTTTCTAACTGGAGTTTTTCTTTTATGTTGAAGGCAAAACTATCTGAAAGAGCATTGGAACTTCTTGCATTGCCAGAAGATGGAGTGCCGAGATTGCTCCTTGACATTGGTGTGTAATTTATAAATTGTATATATGAACAGGATAGTTTTTACTGCCATAGAGTAGAATATATCGATATGAAGTGCTTATGATAGTTTATATTAGGCCTAATACATCTCGACCCCCTATAGTTGTCCCTAAAAACCCCTCCCCCCAACTTACAAAAGTTCCTGAACCGGCCCGCTGAACTTGTTAAGGTGTACCTTATAGCCACTTGAAATTGGTAAAAGTGAACTTCATAGCCCCTTGATGCTGACAAGCCAGTTTTGTTCTGGTAAATTAGTCTTCGATTCAATATTTGATGAAACAATCTTAGATTCAATCTCTAGAAAAATAATAATTGGCATATCACCATCAAGAGGCTATGAGGTTCAGTTTTAACAAGTTCAGGGGGCTATAAGGTCCACTTTTACAAGTTTAGGGGGTTATGTGGAACTTTTGTAAGTTCAGGGAGCTGAGAGGTTTTTAGGGACAACTATAGGGGGGTCAATTATAATGGAAATGATAGTCAATTGATTTATAACTATGTGCTGTTTTCAAGAACATAAAGTTTTGTGTTTCAACTTTTAAGGGCCTTGTTAGTAGTTACTGAGCATCATAAAATAGGTGATTTATATTACTTTTTCTTACTCAGAATTTGTGGTTTGCTTTTTTTTTCAGGCTGTGGATCAGGACTCAGCGGAGAGACACTAAGTGAACATGGGCACCAATGGATTGGCTTAGATATTTCAGAATCAATGCTAAGTATGTCGGCTATCGAGTTCAATCAATTTGTTTTAGCTTGTATTTTTTTTTCCTTTCGTGTAGGTAACTAACATAATGATATGTCAAAGCTAGATATTGCACTGGAGCGGGAGGTTGAGGGCGATCTTTTACTTGGTGACATGGGCCAGGTATTCACGTAATATTCAATTTCTTATTATAGTTAGGACTGAAAATGCACCGTTATTTCTATATATGTACTTCATCCATTTTGGCATACCTTTTCATCTAAAGCTGAGATGGTTCTCAACAACTATTTAGCTAGTTATTTGTTTGTCATATTCTTGTGAGTCTATGAAACGCTTTTTTACGGAGTAGATATATATTAAGGTGCTCCTCTAAATTAGTAATAGTAAATAATACCTTCACAGCTTCACTTGGTTAATGTATGCTCATTTCTGAAGGTTTGACAATTGTCTACTGATGAAAACTGTAATTGATAAATTTAGAAATATGCAAATACAATACATTGTGATTTTTCAGAAATCCATTTAGTTGGCTGGAGTAACCTGTACAATGTAGTTGCAGCCGTCGCAGATTGGCAGGTGGCTAAAACAATTCTTGTGGGCATAGAATTTTAACCTATTACCAATATAGGAATTCTATATTGCAAAAACATGGGTGTTAATGAGGCAATGATCTGTGTAATTTGTTGGTCTGGACTGTTATTAAATGAGATGTGATTGAAATTGCTACCTTAGTTTTTCTGTTTGCTTAATTTATTTCGTCTTGAGATGATAAAGTGTGTAATTGTGGTGCAGGGCTTAGCGCTACGTCCTGGAGTGATTGATGGTGCCATCAGTATCTCGGCCGTTCAGGTTGGAGTCACCAATTGCTGAAGTTCTGTTTTGTTGGTTCAATTCTGTCTTAAGTTGAAGTAAACCTATATGTCCTATATGTCATTTCGCCCAAAAAAACTGTAAAATTACCCCTATAATTGGTATAGACTCGTGTTAAGTTGATATGATTGGTATAGACTCGTGTTTCAAATAGCTTTCCACTTATGACCTATATATCATGTTAATTCATCCACTGTGTCCAGTAATTAAATTCATGCTAATCTCTATAGGATGTATTTACCACTTTACATTGTTACTTTTGTTCTAAATGGCAGTGGCTATGCAATGCTGATAAGTCTTCCCATGAGCCCAAATTAAGACTGAAGTATGTATTTTCCTTTATCTATCTAAATGAATTATGGAGTACACAACATAATTCCTGTTTATTTTAGGTCTGCTAATATTTTCCTTTTTAAAATTTCATTTCAGGGCCTTCTTTGGATCATTATATAGGAGCCTTGCAAGAGGTGCAAGAGCAGTATTTCAAGTGTATCCTGAAAATATTGCACAGCGTGAGCTGATTTTAAGATCAGCAATGAATGCCGGTTTTGCCGGTGGCGTTGTCGTTGACTATCCCCACAGGTAAAATATAAAGGGTAAACTTCAAAAAAGTATCTTGTGGTTTCACTCATTTGCAAAACGGGGTTTGAGGAATTTTTTTTTTTGCAAAACGGGGTTTGTGGTTTCAAAAAATTTGCAAATAACGGATCCTCAATATTAAATTATGTCACAAAAATGGGTAATCTTGTTCGCTTTTATCCGAATTTTTGCGAGATAGTTATTAAAAATACAATACACATCGATGAAAACTTTTGAATTTTTTTTTACTAGTGCAAATATTTTTTTTAATTAAATTATGATAACAAATTATAAAAAATCATAAAAAAATAGAAAAAATAACTCCGAAATTTACTTAAACTCTGACGTATATTTTTAAAATAATAAGGTTAAATTATTAGAATGTTAAATTGTTTAAAATATTCAATGTAATACCACTATTTCGAAGTCAAAGGCCCCTTTTTGCAAAATTTTTGAAACCGCATATCCCATTTTGTAAAAAAAAATTCCTCATGCCCCGTTTTGCAAATGAGTGAAACCACAAGGTACTTTTTTAAAGTTTACCCAAATATAAACCCACCTTATATTTATTCTGCCGTGATCCAATAGGATATCATCTTTGATGCCATAAAATTTTACATAAGAAATTGAATCTCCTTCACCGAATTCTGAGACTATGTCGCAATTGTATTGAAAAAAGGCCTAATACAGCTAAACTCGGCCTTCAACGCGTATTTGCTCCCTAAACTATCAACTGTTCCAAATAAAATTAACCTCCTGAACTTGTTTCATGGGCACCCCTAACACCCTGGATGTTCCCCGTCAGCTCCTGGTTGGAGAGAGAAGAATCAGGCAAATGACATTTTTGAAAAGTCAAACCTACCAGAAGCTAACATGTGGCGTTGAAGGGGCAAACTGGTGCATTTATTTCCAAGTTCAAGGGGATAATTGAAACTTTTGAAAGTTCAGTAGTTAAATGAGTGATTAATGCCAAGTTTATGGGGTCCAATGAATTAGGCCACAAAATATTTCCAATGCTGAATGTGCATGAAACAAGTGAACTATACATTTCCAATGCTAAAATGCATGATGTCATATAAGTGAACTATACCATTGAATTCGTTTCTAGTTTTCATTTTTTATCAAGTGTAGTTAAACTGTAGAGATGTTCAACCGACCCGCGGCTCACCTAGCCCGGCTTTGTGGGTCGGACTTGGGCAAATATATTATGTAAAAAGCCCGGCCCAGGCCCATCGAAGCCCGAAGAAATGTTGGGTTGGGCTTGGGTTTAGTTTGAAAATCCAAGCCCGGCCGGCCTGAATATGTATATTTTAATAAAAAAATATATTTATTAATTATAAATATATATATAATTATTAGGTTTTCAATAAAATAAATATTTAAATAAAAAATTTGGTGGGCGGGCGAGGCCGGGCTTGGGAATGGAGTTCAAAACTTAGGCCTGGCCTGGATATAGCTAATGTTTTGTTGGCCCGACCCAAGCACCTCCAGCTCGCCCATAGAACAGGTCTAAGTTAAAGTTTCTTTCCTTTTGTTGCAGTACCAAGAGTAGGAAAGAATACCTTGTGTTAACATGTGGACCACCATCCTTAGCCACTTCAGTGCCCAAGGGAAAAGATGAAGCCAGTTGTTCTGATGATGACATGAGCGACGATCAAGAAAACCGAACCGTGGTTTACATGTTAACTTATTTGCTAGCATTTGTCTAATCCAGGTTGCTTAACACATTAACATTGCATTTTTTTTTGCAGGTTCGGTTTTCGGACAGGCACAGACCTAAGAAGAAGCGAAAGGTAACGAAAAATGGGAAGGGCAGAGAATGGGTTTTGAGGAAAAAGGAGCAAATGAGAAGTAAAGGAAATGTTGTGCCTCCAGATACTAAGTACACTGCTCGAAAACGAAAGGCTCGGTTTTGATCTTCAAGTTTGTATCCCGGGTATTACTCTGAACAGTCATAGAATACTACATTATAGCTGTGAGCTAGAATTAAAGATATGTGGCAGTTTTCTGTCTGGGGTTTTTACTTGCCTATTAGAGGTTCTTGTGAGGTAGAAAATTGCTGGAAATTTTGTGTTCTTATTTATTAATTACCCTTGTGTGATATGAGATCATACATTTCTTTATGTGATGAGTTTAAATGGTAATATTTGGGTTGCAAACAGAGTTTTCCTATGTTGAATACGTAAAGTTTAAAAAGATATAGGGTAAACTTTAAAAACATGTCATGTGGTTTGACTGTTTTGTAAAAAGGTCCTTGTGAAATTTTTTCTTTTAAATAGGTGTCTGTGGTTTCAAAAGTTAGCATAAACATGCTTCTCAAAATTTTGAAACCACATTTGGAAACGTAATCTTGTCTATTTTGAAGGAAATTTTGCAGGTTTGTTTATCAAAAATAATATACCTTAGTGATAAATTTTAAAATTTTTTGAGAAATACAAATATTTATACTCCCTCCGGTTCCAAATACTAGTCATTATTCATACTTTTCTTTTGCTCTTTTTACTTGTCATTCTCTATTTTTAATGTAAGTTTTTACTCCTTTTTATCCATTATATTCTTATTAATTATAGCTTAATCCCATTACACATATTACTCAATTAATGCTAATTTAAGGGTAAACAAGTAATCTTATACTCTCCATTAATTGTTTATTAAGATTTGTGAATTTTTCTAAAGCGACTAGTTTTCGGAACCGGAGGGAGTATTAATTAAAAATTGACGATAACTTTAAAAAATCATAACAAAATGAAAATTTCTGAAATTTACTCAAATCTTGATAAATAATTCACAAATAATATAGTTGAAATATAGGAATGTTGAATTTATTGAAATAACTGAGACTACCCTTCAAAATGTGGTTTCAAAATTTTGAGAAACATGTTTTTGCTAACTTTTGAAATCACATGCACCATTTTGAAACACGAAATTCCACGAAAACCTTTTTAAAAAATGACTAAATCACATGACATTTTTTAAGTTTACCCAATAACATTTTATACAATATTACAATTTTGTTACGTTCAGGACCCTTTTTATATACAAGATAAGTGGATCTTCCGAGAGTGATGTGGGATTCATTCCTAACACACCCCCTCATCGCGATCGTGCTGATAACGTGTTGGAAATTAACTATATATGCAAAAAAATTATAACAATAATAAGAGAATTTGACAGAATCTTTTAAACACATCTTTTAATCTTATAATTGTCATAATTGTCTAGATCTGACCTGAATTGAATGAACCAACGTCCATTTCATTAATTTCACCTTATTCCAATTTAGTCTCATGAGAAATCTATTGAATAGTTTCACATCTTAACTAAACACGACGCTAAAAATGTAAAATAACGGTTGTCAAGAAAGTTCTGAAACGCTCCACAAACTCTACTCCTAACAAAAACAGCAAGTTTTTTCTATCATTCATTAATTTTACTTACAATTACTCTACTCCTAACAAAAAATAGCAAGTTTTTTCTGTCATTCATTAATTTTACTTACAATATATTCCTCCTAAAGATGAGGATGCAAAACTTCAGTCACAATCCACGACGTAACTTTCAGTTTTGAGTGTTTCACTGAAAAACAATATAATGCAGCTATAAACATCTTACAACAATTTTGCCTTCCGGTATAACACGGTATCTATTGGTCAAGATGTTAGTTTCCCGAACCTTTGTCAGCTCAAGTGTTGTGTCAGCATATTTGATCAACTGTGTAACCAATTACATTGGCCTGCCAACTGAAAGAGGCACTGCGGGCGGAAATGCAGCAAAAGTAAAGCGATATATTATTCACCGTTGATTGAAAGCACGAGCGGGGGATCTCTACCAGGTTGAATTTGGCAGGTTCTTGTTCGTGTTGTTCCTAGTCCTCCAAGCTGTCTTCAAATTCGTCTGGTACATGCAGTTTTTCAATGGCTGCCTGTTAAAGCATAAACATGTGAGCAGCTTGAACACAATAAGCTAAATACATCAGCTCAAATAGCCTACTACCCCCGAACTCTTCAAAGTTTCTCTTAAAACTCGGCAAAAGTATATCAGTTTGCACCCTGAATGCCACGAGTCAGGTTATGGTTGGCTTGACTTTTCAAAGATGTCTTTTTCCTAATTTTTCTCTCCTATAGGAATTCTGACACGTGGCGTTCAGGGGGCAAACTGGTGTACTTTTGCAAGTCCAAGGGGCTGCAAGAAACTTTGAAAAGTTCAGGGCAGTAGGCCATTTGAGCCAAGTTCAGGTGGGTAAAGATGTATTTAGCCAGCAGAATAAAACGGAGCACCAGATAGTTCAAATCCAAATGAAATCCTCAAATTTTAGATTCAGTGAAACTAAAAAGAAAACCAAGATGAATTCAATCAAGTAAAATTGTAACTCACCCAGTAAATTGAATGGTGAGAGGAACACACAGCAAAAATTTTCTAATCCGAAAGCTTCAACAGAAAAATAAGCCAAAGAAAACACTAACAGTGTAATTTTGACGTTGACCGTCTTCTATATCTAATTTCATTTATAGTGTTCATTCCGAAAAGAATTTCAAGTGAAATAGGCGAATCACCTTAATTGTAGCAACATCAGTTGGAGATGGTTTCAGATCCAAAGCAAGACCAAAATGAAGCATTGCCATGTCATGCATCCCACGCCTCTTATAGATCTTACCCATCAATGCATATACACTGCTTTCGCGAGGGGTGTAATCTTTCAACTCTTCTAGAACTTTGAGAGCTTCTTCGAAATTTTCCAAGCTCATAAGGATACTTGCCTTCTGATACATTGGGAGAGGGTTCTTCTTATCAGCTAATATGGCTCTTTCCATCATATCCAAAGCTTCTGCATTTCTCTGTCACATGAAAAAAAGAGTATATCCAGTCACTTGTTGAAAAATTATGGCTTATAACATCAGGACCCCGCACCTCCTATCCACTTGAATGCCATGTGTGAGCTTCTGGTTGGAGAGGGAAAAAACAAGGAAAAGTAAATCTTTGAAAAGTCAAACCAACCAAAAGCTGACACGTGGCGTTCAGAGTCAAACTGGCGCATTTTTCCAAGTTCATTGGGTTATTTGGAACAGTTGAAAGTTAAGGGTAGTCCTGATGTATTAGGCCAAAAAATATCTATAAAGCATCCTGCAAAGTGGCATTCAGTTCAGAAAGTTTGCAACCTTTAAAGCATGTAAAGCTGTTCCAAGATAAGACATAATGACAGAAGAACGTGGATTTATTTGAAAAGCCATCCGAAAGTGATGCTCGGAAAATTCGAACTTTTCTTGCCGGAGATAGACTGACCCAAGTCCATACCAAGAGTTATAGTGTCTAGCATCAATCCGAAGGGCACTTTGGTAGCTCTTGATTCCACTCTCAAAATCCTCTAAAGCTACATATCTGCAGCAAACGTTCAGTGGCAGATTATACGACATAACCACCGTTTTGGACATTGTGGTATAATCCATTCACCCATTTGGTTCCTCTGGTATACAGGTTACCTATTTGGTCCCTATGATAGCAACTTGTTATCTTTTTGGCCCCTTTAGTGCATACTATGCATAATTGCAGAGTACAGGGACTTAATGGATAACATAGCACTGGGTTCAAAAAGGTAACAAATTGCATAGCACATGGACCAAAATTGGGTAACATGAATAGCATAGGGACAAAATGGACATATGAGTTATACCACTAAGAGACCAGAAAGCCCCTTTTGCCCAAATTTCAATATAAAGAAACTTCAACTTTTCACCGAATTTCATATTGCAAATCTTAATATTCAAATAGGCAGGTAAATCGAGCAACATACTCGTGACCACAGAGTGTGTGAGCATATGCAAATCTTGAATCAAGTTGAACAGCCCTCTGAAAGTTTTTGAGGGCAGTTCCATGGTCTTGTTGTAGACCATAGCAATTTCCCATGGCACACCTGCATTTCCAGTGGAAGGAAATTTGTGAGGAAAAATGATGTGGATGATAACACCAAGATACTGAATGAAACTAACAATGGCATCCAAATCCCGAAATTTGTATCAAGCATATTGCTGGCAACATTTATGGTCCAATTAATGCCACATTAAGTGATAGTTAAACAGATATAAGTAGCACAACTGTTTATCGCTTCGGAAGCCAGTGAACAGAATACTGAACACCAGCAACCCCTAGTTTAACACTGAGTAAGGCCCTGTTCTCTTGGACTGCAATTCAGTTCAGTTCAGACCACTTCAGTTCAGCTCAGTTCATCTGTATAGTTATAAATTTACACTGAAATAAGTTCAGTTCAGTTCAGCCAACTTCAGTTCAGTTCAACTTTCAGAAGTTGAAAAGAATAGAGCCTAAATCCAAGATCTCCAAACTTTAATGCATAACAAGAATAAAGAAAAGAGGTTTAACTTAAACAGCATTTAAAGGAAAATCCAACAAAAACAAACTAGAAGATCGGCAAACTGCAATAGTTATTTCAGTTAAGCTCAGAATTTGAGCCAATATATAAGAAAAATCTAGAACCTAATTCTAAAAAGGATAATAATAAGCTGTAAACAGCTATGTATCGTGTGAGAGATAAAAAAAATAGAATGTACAAATCATAGTATATAGTGAAAATTATAATTCATAGACTGTGTTAACACTACCAAGATTGAGGAGCTAAGCGATCAATTGATATCAGTTCTTGAGCCAAGTAACTTAACTTCATGTCCTCTTTCAAATGCTGCAACCAATGTGGAAAGTGGAAACTGCTTCTAGTCATGCAATGCATTGATAAATATTTTATAGGAAAAAGAGAATGATGGACATAGCCATCTGGACGGTCTGATCTCCGGCGATCGGCAACGGAATACAGCTGGTGGGAATAGAAAGAAGCTGAAAATTTAGCCCTCCCTCTCTTCTTTTCTCTCTCCAAAAATGGCTGCACCCTCTCATCAAAAAAAACCCTTGCACCAGCAAAAAAAGAAGCTTAAATATGCCTTCACATCTTGGGCTTTTGGGCCAAGACTTTACCTTGCACTAATTTGGGCTAGAACCCCAACACTTTTGACAACTAAAGACATTGTGGGAATATTTTAGGCATTTTCAACAGAATTTCTTATTGTATTGTGTTGTTTTTGCGGATCGGTAGTTCATGGTCCAAGTTGTTAGGGTAGGAAATATACGTTTTCAAAATTTTTTTCGTTTCATATTACCCTTTTAGGATTAAGTTATGTTTTCCTTTATTATAATTATGTTCCCTTTGTGGAGTTTTTGCAGGCATATGCCACATCTTATCATCCCCATACTACAGGCTTGTAAGCTGTATTATGTTCGTCATATATTTTTTTCGTTACAAATCTCTTCATGATACTAATATAAGTGCTTATTATATTAAAGAAAATGTAATGAAAGCTTAAAGGTTTGAAACATAGGTTTTAAGGGTGCATTTAGGTTCTTTTGATAGAATTACTTTCTTTCTGATTTAAAAACGTATGTTTTTAAAAGTAAAAGAAAGCATGTAAACATTAACCCTAAATATACCATAAATTTAAAGAAATAGTTGAACATTAGAGACAATTTGAAGGAGGTTTTAATGTATTTAGTCTTAAAATGAAACAAAACATGAAGTCATATTTGCTTTTTTGTGCCATATCATTAAACCTATGATATCTAGATATCTTATTTGATGAATTTTTTTTGTCATTAAAATCATTTTTTTTTAAAAATCATGTAGCCACAAAAAAACCAAAAAGGCACCTCGTAGGAGTCAGGATTCGAATTCCGGTAGGGCACAAATATATATAGAAAAATCGATTGGGCTAAAAATTAATTGCAATAATACAAATCAAATGACATTGTAACAATTGTAAAATAAAGACACATTTAAAGTCTACTCATGAACGAAAAAGAATACTACAATATATTACTTCTTAAGCCGTGTTCTCTTGAATTATATTTTAGTTCAGTTCAATTCAGACCATTTTAGTTTAATTCAATTATACATAGTTATAAATTTATACTAAAATTAAGTTCAGTTCAATTCAACTTTTAAAAGTCGAAAAGAAAAATGCATTAATCTAGTAGCAAAACTCTAAGCCTAATAATGTATGAATGAGATTATTGGAGGAATCCTTTGATATATTTGACAGTGGAATTGATTTTGAGAAATAAATTAACCAATAAGATGTAGATGAAATTTCATCAGATAATGTTTTGTAAAATTGCTATTTGTCATTGTCAAATACTGTCCTCTCTATTCTATGCTTATATTTGTCATCTAACTGGTTTATAATTAGTATTCGGTATCAATAAGGTGTAGCTCAGTTGATTAAGAAAGTTAAGTAAGTTGGAAGAGAATAAGGTTCAAATCTCACTAAATATACTTATTGGGAGGGCTGAGAAGTCTTAACTGTTACTAAACCCTGAACAAAATTATCTCAATGAAGACTCTTGTAAATATAAAAAAAAATAATTAGTAATTTGTATAAGATGAAAAAATTTGGAATGTCAAAACTTGAAACTCATAAAAACAGAATAAATTCAAAATAAAACAAAGAATTCAAAACACGGACGCTTGCTAGCGTGATCAAAGTAACCATTTTATTCAATTCTTATATGGAGTTGAAATGTTTTATTAATTTTATTTGGCAAAGGGTGTGAGTTTAAGTATAGTAATTACATTCTCCTTAGAATTTGAATGTTTATTTGTTTGGATCTCGGTTTTAATTTGTGTAGCTAGTTTGATATTTCAACGTAATGTTTACATGGTTACGATCTCAAAATTGCTTTGAATTTTACGATGATATTCGTTGTCGTTAGGTTTCATCATCTCAGTCTTCTCGCCGGGATTGGGTGTGTTGCATCACGAGAATGTCTTCCCGTCGTTCCTTACCATGCCGGCTACAATTTAATTGTGTCAGAAAGGCGGTTTGGATTACATAACTATTGTGGATCTTTAAATCATTAGACACATACTCTATTGTGATTAGTTTTGTCAACATGCTTGAGATGTTTTGTTGTAAAACAATTACAAAATATAAATTAATAAATATATCTTTGATCTCGGTTTCCCTCTTTCCAATACGGGGAGTGCCAATCTCGTCGGAATGTCCCCCTTGTAGAGTTATTCCACCTACATTTTATTGATATGATCGCCTTATAGAGTTTCTAGTCTTCACTTCAACCAAACAAATAAATATAATAAATAGATATTATGTAGAAACAATATTCTAAAAATTTACAAACAAGTTAAAGAAACGTAAACACCGATAGCTGAGTCATGTCTAAGACATTGTTCTTAAGGGGTACTTGTAGTTCCTCCCAGGATTAAACAGCTTCTTCAACTGATTGGTTGGATCAGGAACATAAATGCAATACATATCCAGAATAAAAAGAGAGAATAAAATTATGATGGGAAGTATATGTGAAAGATAGTCCTCTTCAAAACACAAAACAAGAGGCCCTTTTTATAATGAACTTAAAATAATTATATGAGAGTAAATTAAGGACGCTATTAATGATGAAATAAATATAAATTTATTTTCATTAAAGAAAAAACTAATTCTCATTAAAAAATAAATGTATAGAAATAATTTGACTCATAAATATATATTAATAAATAAAATAATGAAAAATTTCATTTCACACGTTATAATTTGAAATTAGATAATAAAATTTAGTAAATATACAAATATTAAGATGCTACCAAAACCTTGTAATAATATTTATAATAAATAACATATCAATAAAATTTCTAACATGTTTTTTATTTTTCATTTTTTTCCTTTATTTTTTTCTTTTTAATTTTTAATAAATGGAGCCTATAAATACTGAGCTTAGCTTTCATTAAAAAAAACCAAAGTAAATACATTGATTAAAAGAATATATTTGCTCCCCTAACTCCTAACCTTAGCATTATCATAACAATGCTTAAAAAATTCCACAGTAATAGCAGGATTTTAGCATATAATTAAAATAAGCAAATGCTTTTCCAAAATTCCTAATTGACGAATTAAACTGAAAAAGTGTTGCTTGAAATGAAGATCTATTTTACCCAATTTTCTAATTGATTGAACTTGAGGTGAAAGTATAATGATTTAGGTAAAAGAGATGAAACTCCGGCATCCAGAAACACCGCGATGGGAGGAGCAGAGGTGGTCAACCGATGGAGAAATTACACATGAGAAAAGAAATGAAAAAAAAGTTTGTCGGTGCCTTCCTTTTACTGATTCTATTAAAATTTATAAATTCCAAAAATCAAAACTACGCCACTTCAATTTAGGGTTTAAAATTAAAACCCTAAAAGAGAACGGTGTCCATGTTGAAGATTAAAAAAATTAAAAGCCAATCAATTGCTCATCTTCTTTTTCCTTTCTTCGCTTGACAGTATGAAATTTTTCAGCATCTAGTGGACACGTGCCCCACCGTCCCCCTTGACTCCACCACTCAAGGGGCACACACATCCTTTTGGATACATATGGTTATTGTCACAAAAATAAAAGAAGAAAACATAAAATTCCTATATAGCGACAACCCTTCCTATCCAAAAAAATTTCAACAGGAATGCTATATTCATATGAAAATCCTTCCAAATAAACATATTTAAACAAATCTTATTATATAGTATAAACCAAAAAGAATTTACGAATCTAACAATAGTATTAAATTTATGTCATTTTTAAATAAAGTTGAGGCCGGGAAACCAAGTAAAGGAATACAAATAAAAAAAAAAAGAGCGAAAAAATTTGAAAAACCAACATGAACAAGCTAAGAAACACATATTTCAAGGATAATATCTAATTGATTCTTTATGTTAGCAGTGAGATTGTTATCTACTAGTCACAAAAAACCTTTTTTCTTTCAAATTTTTAATGACAAGGGTAAATTTATGTCATTTGATTCGTAATGTATTCGTCAATTAATTCATTAATACAATAGCAACCTTTTCGAAAAAACTTTTATGTCATTTGAAAAGAATCATTTCAGTGAAAAGAAAAAATACTTTATTATAAAAAAAGAAAATAGTTAATGTGATTATAAAAAAAGAAAATACTTAATGAGTAGTATGAAATTTAACAATAATAGTTTTAATAAATAAAGCAACAATAAAAATTGCGAGCACACACATGAACATATTAGTCTATCAAACCCTAAATGATTATTATCGTTTATCTAAAATAATATCAAATTTCACAAGAAATATAAAAAAAAGCAAATTATATAACAAATAGATTTGGATTCTTTAAAGTTTTAGGTTTATAAGCCATTCATTGAGTTTAATCATTTAAACTCAATAAATAATTGACATTAACCGAATACAACTGTAGGGAATCCAAATCCATAACAATAACATGCGAAAAACATTGGTCTCGTTTCAATATACTCTTAGCAGCAAAACGTTTTTGCTATGCCACATCTTATTATTTTCTAAAGTGTTTTTTTGAACTAATAGGAATTTTTTTTTACAGAAACTAGAAAATGATCCCTGATAATCTTAACCCACAACTTATAGGTCTATCAATTATATCAAAGCCAATTGGTATACTTTTCTAAAATGTAATATACTAAATTCCAAATTGACTAGACCCACCCTCAAAAGTAACTCATTTTATGGAATCCTTAACACAATAATGCAACATTGATAGTACCCAGCACCGGCCATCGGGTAAGGTCAACTATCACACTAACGTAACTCAACTTTAAGCTAATCTATGTGGTTCAAAGTTTCCTAGATTTAACATGAATTATCCATCAATCAAAATACACTTAAATTTAAGAAAATTTTACACGTGTTGGAATACTAATTTATAGTATTGATGATAATTATATTATTGAATTTTCATTCAAATTTTGTGATGCGTTATTTTTTTTCAATTATTTTTTTAATTCTCAGTTTCTTTTTCTTGTAACTGTGTTTATCTCTCCTACCTACGTGTTCAACACATGATAACATTTAAATGGAGAATATGGAATAAGACATATATAATTAGGGACAATAAATTTTTCCTTGATATTTCTATATAAAAATTGGTAAGACGAACAATAGTTTTGAAGCATGATAGTCATAAACTACACTTAATTCATGTCATTTAAACAGAATAATATCAGTTATGAAGAAAAGATACTTCATGTGATTTTCTACTATGTGATAAATGATATAAAATTTGATTTCATAGTGAAAATAATAAAATAATAGTTGTAAGAAAAATAAAGTAACAATACAAAACATGAACACACATGTATAATACACACTGGTGTATCGAATGTCAAATTTCACAAGAAATATGTAAAAGCACAACTTTATAACAATATTACGCAATAATTGTGAAAGAGGTTTGCCGTACCTTCGATATACTCTTAGCAACAAAACATTTTTTTAATGAAGATGAGGCCGGAAAATCAAGCTCGAATTTTGATGGAAATCGAAAGAGAACGGATTGAATTCATATCTTTTCCGTGCCTGAAATTGAAGAATGCCGCGTTAAAACCGTTTGAATGTTAAATCGTTAACTAACCCATGATATATCGGGATTAAGTCGTTGTTCATAACTTCTTCAAAAATCCGGCGAAAAACAAGTTTTCGAAATTTCCGGTAGAGAGAATATATTAAATGAATATAAAGATGAAAAGAAAAATAAATTTCTTCACCCCTAGTGCATTACACGTTTGGTGCATATATGTATAATATATTGAAATTTTGATTATTTGCCATCAAGTTCTTGTACCCTTGATTATTTATAATTAAATTCTTATAATTTAATAACTTTTTAATTAAATCTTTTAACTTATTTAATTTTTTAATTAAACCCAATTACTTAAATTGGATCCGGTCCTTTGATTCAATTGACCCATTTACCAGTGGATCGGGTATTTTCAACAAATTTTATTATAAAAAGACAAAAAAAGATAAATAGAGAAAACGATAAAGATAAAAATAAAAACTAAATCAAATAATCAAATGCTTGCAAGAAGAATAAGTAAAAGCCAACAAAACTCCCAACTAAGAGATGGAGAATATGTCAGGTTTCCAACGCGTGCGTTGAGCTGGTTGTAGACTAGCAACAGAATAATAATTCTTTTTTGTGAGAGCAAAAACATGGTGTGAGCTAATATATCCCTCATTTATATCGTGTCAAGAGCTTTTATGTGATAAAAACTATGAAGGCCTAACTACTTAATCTCATGAGAAAAAGTAGTTTTGCCAATATCAATCAAAACAACTAAACGTTTACGCTCTGACACGTTTTCTACTTTTCTAAAATGTAATTCCATATTACCGTACCGGTTAGACCCACCATGAATATTAACACATTTGATGGCATCCTTATTCCATTATTTCGATGGGCCAAAGATTTATTATTTTTTGACTTTAAATTATAATATATTACAGTAAAATAATTTATTAAATTGTCTGAATTTTTTTTATTTTGAAGCTACAGATAGCTGTTGCAACTCCACTGCAAGGTCAAACGGAAACATCTTCTCCGTAATTATAGAGATAAGGTTGCATACATTAATTCTCTTACTCTACTTGTATGAGAGCCTTATTAGACATCGGAGTAATCTTATTGCTGATGTTTATGGCATCCTTAACACAATAATTCACCGTTGATAACAACCTAGCATTCCCAGCCTCACAACCACATTTATGTAGATTAACTTTAAGCTACTATATATGGTCCAAAGTGTCCTAGACATAACATAAACTCCACCAATCAAATTAAGAAAATTTTACACGTGTTAGAATACTAATATCTATAGTATGGGAGATTATAGGATGCACCGAGTCTTTTTAGATTCTTTTATAATAAAGGGCTGAAAAATTAATAGAAAGATATTTAGCTGAAAAGAGAAAATGTTTAATTAAGTCTCCATTAAATATCAGCCTTTGGATTGTTTAGTCCTAAAAGAATCTGGTGTACCATAAAAGCCCCTATAGTACTGAATATGATTTTATTAAATCATTAGTAATATTTCTATATAAATCTCAAGCTGTGGGGTAAAGAAGCACTAAGAAACCAAATACACACAATAATACTCTACTCTCTTCTCACTAATGGCGAAAAAATGGGAAGGGAAGGCAAAAGAGGAGCTAAAAGGGTGCAAAGCAGAACAAGTATGGCTATTGTTACAAGATTTTTTTGGTCTAGACAAATGGTTTCCAACGTTATCTACGTGTATCCCTGTTGAGGGAGTTTCAGGACAATCCGGGTGTGTTCGTTATTGCGCGGGATTTAAAACACACGTTGATCAGGAGCTGAATTGGACTAAACAGAAGCTGTTGGCTATTGATTCGGAGAAAATGGTGCTTAGCTATGCGATTGTTGATGGGAATGTCGGGTTTCATGGGTATGTTTCGACTGTGTCGGTCTTGGATAAAGAGAACGATGGGTGTGAGATCGAATGGAAATATGAAGTTGAGCCGGTTGGAGGTTGGAGAGTTGAGGATTTGGATTTGTTCATCGGTTCGGGTTTGCATGTTATGGCTACAAGAATGGTTGATGCTCTTCGTAGTTTGAATTCGTTGCCTTTTTAGGTGTGTATGTGTGTGAGGTTATAGCGCGATTTTGAATAATTGATGATAAGAATAATAGCGCTTATGCGGTATTAGTAGCTGTGTTGAAATGGAATTATTTTAGTAGTTTTAGACCGTGCTAGACTTTTTTGTTTAATTTGATATTACATGGTTGAGTAAAAATATTTATATGATAGTTGTGCTATTGATATTCTATCTATTACTCTAATTTGTAATGACAGGGGGATTGATGTATAAGGTGGTTGATAAAAAGTATTTATATAGTAATAATTATGTTATAGGTATTCTATTTATTGTTATTTGTTGTCAAAGCAAGTACTGAGAAATAATTTTATCAATAAATATATATAAGATGGTAAATCATAAAATCAGAGTTTCTTTTTGTTTAGTTATTGTTTGCTATAAGTAATAGTTATTTTTTATGTTGCTTATAATTTTTGTCCATTAAGCAACAAAAAACAATAGTATATAAACAACTTAAAACTATCATTTAGGCCTAGTTCTTTTCAACTTATTTTCTATTTCAGTTCAGTTCAATACTATTCAATTCAGTTTAGTTCAGTTCAGTTCAGTTCAGTTTCAGTATTCAGTATTTAGTTTCAATATCCAGCATTCAATATTCAAAATTCAATATTTAGTTTCACATTATATCAATATTATTAATGTATATTATTATTCATATATATTAAAAAGCAATGAATATTAATGATAATATGTTTCAATTTCAATTTTAGTTCATTTCTATTTATACATTATATAAATATTATTGATTAATATCAGTAATCACAATAACAATAAAGAAAAAGAAATCAATAATAATATTTTTAAAATTATTAATTATTATTTCTAACATAAATAATTTTGTAAGAAAAATAAATAAATAAATAAAAATAATAATATTTTATAAATATTGATAATAATTAAAATAATAAGGTAATATTCATAACAATAATTATAATAAATAATAATAATTTATAATAGTATATTTAATTATTATTATTATATGTAGCAATTAATAAATTTTATTAGAATGTATAGTATTATTTAAAGTATTATTAATTATTATGTATTTTAATATTTTTAAAATATTGTTTATATTATTAACTATAATTCAATTTCAGTATTTTCAATTTCTGTATCATTCACTTCAATTTCAGTATAGTTCAGTTCAATTTAGTACCATTCAGTTCAGTTTAGTACCAATCAGTTCAGTTTAATTCAATACACCTACTTATAAGTTGAAAAGAAGAGGACCTTGAAAACGAAAGAAAACTATTTAAAGAGTTATTCAAACATTCAACTAGGCACTGTTCTCTTCCATTGAAATAAATTAAACCGAAATTGAATTTACTATAACTAGAGCAAATTGAAAATAAGTTGAAAATGATGTAAAATTTTGCAAATGTTCTTATATATATATATTTCATATTATTTTACATAGGGGTTTCCATAACTACCTTATTTCAATAGCTTACTTTATTGATTCTTACAAAAGTAACTATATAATACATCATATATGTATATTGAATGTTATCCGGTGGGCGAGATAAATAATGGGCCCTATTAATGAATAAAAATTTAAAAATAAAATATATAATATTATATTTTTACTACAATATTTAATAAAAGATTAAATAAAAATAATAATTTTCACATTATAAAGTAGAAATTAATATTTATAACTAAAAAATTATCATAGTGATAAAATGAAATGATGTTTATGAGCGTTCTTAGCTGCAATAACCAATTCAAATATTTAACCAAAATATCAGTTGAAATAAATCAGAAATAAAGACAATTTTTAATGTGGATGAAAGAATAAAGGAAGAATTGTTTATAGGTATTGAAGGGATTGAATGAGTAAAAAAATTCAGAGAATAATAGAAACAATAAGAAAGATTAATGTTTTTTATTTTCTATTTTCAAGTTTAGAAGTTCAACAGACTAAAAAAAATTTTAAGAGAAAGAAACGGTAAAAGATAATGATGGTGATAATGGACATAAGACAAGTTAATGAGATAAGTGTTTAATTCAATAATTAATATTTATTTTTTTATATAATAATTCAAACAAAACCAACCCATTTTTCAATTAACTAATCACTTTAAATATAGTAGTATTTATTTTTTTATGTTTTTTAAATAAAAGAATTTAATTAACTTAAACTCTTATTAAGTAAAAATAACTTAATAATTACTAAAAATAAGCCCCGAACTGTTGCACCTGTTGCCCCGAACTGTTGCCCAGCCCAGGTCCTAAATGTTATTGTTTTTTTCTGATAATAAATGTTATTGTTACTTTAAGAACTTATTCAATAATTAATTTTTTATATTCTTGTAAAACAATAATTCTAGCCATTTATATTAAATAATTGTTTGTAATTATTAACCAAATAACCACATATTATCTTGGACTATAATTTAATTCAGTTTAGACCACTTTAATTTAGTTTAATTTATTTTACTTCAGTTCAGTTTAGCTATACATAATTATAAATTTATACTGAAATAAGTTCAATTCTATTCAACTCACTTCGGTTTAGTTCAATTCGATTCAATTCAGTTAATTTTAGTTCAATTCAACTTAAGGCTTTGTTTGGCTCATGGTTCATTAAAGTATTGTATGGTACTGTATGGTATGGTATAGTATAATATAGTTTCTTGAAAGTTTTTGGTTGGATAGATGGTATAGTATTGTATGGTTTTCCAAAGTTTTTAGTTTAATTTGAAGGATAACCATAGTGAACCACCAAATTGATGGTTCTATTTTCATGATTATTTGAACCATAAAATAACTATTGAGAATCATATGAACCATAAAAAAAAACCATTAACCAAACAGGGCCTAACTTGACTTCAGGAGTTTGAGGAATCCGTTACTGGGTAGGAAATTTGGCAGAAGCCCATTATAGCTTAACAAAACAAAACCCTCTCTTTCTACTTTCCGAACTCGCTCCGCCTCCTCAATCTCTGCCTCCGCCTCAGCTACAGTTTGATTTATACTTTCAATTTCTTCCCCTAACCTTTGATTCCTATTTATTTTTCCGAATTAATCAATTACGGTATAATCTCTAACTACTTCGCTACTTGTTGGATTCAATATGTCAAGTCGGCCTGAACTATTAGCCCCGCCTGAAATTTTTTACGACGACTCTGAAGCTCGCAAATACACTTCTTCCTCTCGTATCATCGAAATTCAGGTATTTCCTATTCTTGTTATCGGAAAATTACTTCAGAATATGTTCATGTTTTTGTGTTTGCTTTAATTGTTAATTAGTGTTTTTCTAACTGGAGTTTTTCTTTTATGTTGAAGGCAAAACTATCTGAAAGAGCATTGGAACTTCTTGCATTGCCAGAAGATGGAGTGCCGAGATTGCTCCTTGACATTGGTGTGTAATTTATAAATTGTATATATGAACAGGATAGTTTTTACTGCCATAGAGTAGAATATATCGATATGAAGTGCTTATGATAGTTTATATTAGGCCTAATACATCTCGACCCCCTATAGTTGTCCCTAAAAACCCCTCCCCCCAACTTACAAAAGTTCCTGAACCGGCCCGCTGAACTTGTTAAGGTGGATCTTATAGCCACTTGAACTTGGTAAAAGTGAACTTCATAGCCCCTTGATGCTGACAAGCCAGTTTTGTTCTGGTAAATTAGTCTTCGATTCAATATTTGATGAAACAATCTTAGATTCAATCTCTAGAAAAATAATAATTGGCATATCACCATCAAGAGGCTATGAGGTTCAGTTTTAACAAGTTCAGGGGGCTATAAGGTCCACTTTTACAAGTTTAGGGGGTTATGTGGAACTTTTGTAAGTTCAGGGAGCTGAGAGGTTTTTAGGGACAACTATAGGGGAGTCAATTATAATGGAAATGATAGTCAATTGATTTATAACTATGTGCTGTTTTCAAGAACATAAAGTTTTGTGTTTCAACTTTTAAGGGCCTTGTTAGTAGTTACTGAGCATCATAAAATAGGTGATTTATATTACTTTTTCTTACTCAGAATTTGTGGTTTGCTTTTTTTTTCAGGCTGTGGATCAGGACTCAGCGGAGAGACACTAAGTGAACATGGGCACCAATGGATTGGCTTAGATATTTCAGAATCAATGCTAAGTATGTCGGCTATCGAGTTCAATCAATTTGTTTTAGCTTGTATTTTTTTTTCCTTTCGTGTAGGTAACTAACATAATGATATGTCAAAGCTAGATATTGCACTGGAGCGGGAGGTTGAGGGCGTTACTTGGTGACATGGGCCAGGTATTCACGTAATATTCAATTTCTTATTATAGTTAGGACTGAAAATGCACCGTTATTTCTATATATGTACTTCATCCATTTTGGCATACCTTTTCATCTAAAGCTGAGATGGTTCTCAACAACTATTTAGCTAGTTATTTGTTTGTCATATTCTTGTGAGTCTATGAAATGCTTTTTTACGGAGTAGATATATATTAAGGTGCTCCTCTAAATTAGTAATAGTAAATAATACCTTCACAGCTTCACTTGGTTAATGTGTGCTCATTTCTGAAGGTTTGACAATTGTCTACTGATGAAAACTGTAATTGATAAATTTAGAAATATGCAAATACAATACATTGTGATTTTTCAGAAATCCATTTAGTTGGCTGGAGTAACCTGTACAATGTAGTTGCAGCCGTCGCAGATTGGCAGGTGGCTAAAACAATTCTTGTGGGCATAGAATTTTAACCTAATACCAATATAGGAATTCTATATTGCAAAAACATGGGTGTTAATGAGGCAATGATCTGTGTAATTTGTTGGTCTGGACTGTTATTAAATGAGATGTGATTGAAATTGCTACCTTAGTTTTTCTGTTTGCTTAATTTATTTCGTCTTGAGATGATAAAGTGTGTAATTGTGGTGCAGGGCTTAGCGCTACGTCCTGGAGTGATTGATGGTGCCATCAGTATCTCGGCCGTTCAGGTTGGAGTCACCAATTGCTGAAGTTCTGTTTTGTTGGTTCAATTCTGTCTTAAGTTGAAGTAAACCTATATGTCCTATATGTCATTTCGCCCAAAAAAACTGTAAAATTACCCCTATAATTGGTATAGACTCGTGTTAAGTTGATATGATTGGTATAGACTCGTGTTTCAAATAGCTTTCCACTTATGACCTATATATCATGTTAATTCATCCACTGTGTCCAGTAATTAAAATCATGCTAATCTCTATAGGATGTATTTACCACTTTACATTGTTACTTTTGTTCTAAATGGCAGTGGCTATGCAATGCTGATAAGTCTTCCCATGAGCCCAAATTAAGACTGAAGTATGTATTTTCCTTTATCTACCTAAATGAATTATGGAGTACACAACATAATTCCTGTTTATTTTAGGTCTGCTAATATTTTCCTTTTTAAAATTTCATTTCAGGGCCTTCTTTGGATCATTATATAGGAGCCTTGCAAGAGGTGCAAGAGCAGTATTTCAAGTGTATCCTGAAAATATTGCACAGCGTGAGCTGATTTTAAGATCAGCAATGAATGCCGGTTTTGCCGGTGGCGTTGTCGTTGACTATCCCCACAGGTAAAATATAAAGGGTAAACTTCAAAAAAGTATCTTGTGGTTTCACTCATTTGCAAAACGGGGTTTGAGGAATTTTTTTTTTTGCAAAACGGGGTTTGTGGTTTCAAAAAATTTGCAAATAACGGATCCTCAATATTAAATTATGTCACAAAAATGGGTAATCTTGTTCGCTTTTATCCGAATTTTTGCGAGATAGTTATTAAAAATACAATACACATCGATGAAAAATTTTGAATTTTTTTTTACTAGTGCAAATATTTTTTTTAATTAAATTATGATAACAAATTATAAAAAATCATAAAAAAATAGAAAAAATAACTCCGAAATTTACTTAAACTCTGACGTATATTTTTAAAATAATAAGGTTAAATTATTAGAATGTTAAATTGTTTAAAATATTCAATGTAATACCACTATTTCGAAGTCAAAGGCCCCTTTTTGCAAAATTTTTGAAACCGCATATCCCATTTTGTAAAAAAAAATTCCTCATGCCCCGTTTTGCAAATGAGTGAAACCACAAGGTACTTTTTTAAAGTTTACCCAAATATAAACCCACCTTATATTTATTCTGCCGTGATCCAATAGGATATCATCTTTGATGCCATAAAATTTTACATAAGAAATTGAATCTCCTTCACCGAATTCTGAGACTATGTCGCAATTGTATTGAAAAAAGGCCTAATACAGCTAAACTCGGCCTTCAACGCGTATTTGCTCCCTAAACTATCAACTGTTCCAAATAAAATTAACCTCCTGAACTTGTTTCATGGGCACCCCTAACACCCTGGATGTTCCCCGTCAGCTCCTGGTTGGAGAGAGAAGAATCAGGCAAATGACATTTTTGAAAAGTCAAACCTACCAGAAGCTAACATGTGGCGTTGAAGGGGCAAACTGGTGCATTTATTTCCAAGTTCAAGGGGATAATTGAAACTTTTGAAAGTTCAGTAGTTAAATGAGTGATTAATGCCAAGTTTATGGGGTCCAATGAATTAGGCCACAAAATATTTCCAATGCTGAATGTGCATGAAACAAGTGAACTATACATTTCCAATGCTAAAATGCATGATGTCATGTAAGTGAACTATACCATTGAATTCGTTTCTAGTTTTCATTTTTTATCAAGTGTAGTTAAACTGTAGAGATGTTCAACCGACCCGCGGCTCACCTAGCCCGGCTTTGTGGGTCGGACTTGGGCAAATATATTATGTAAAAAGCCCGGCCCAGGCCCATCGAAGCCCGAAGATATGTTGGGTTGGGCTTGGGTTTAGTTTGAAAATCCAAGCCCGGCCGGCCTGAATATGTATATTTTAATAAAAAATATATTTATTAATTATAAATATATATATAATTATTAGGTTTTCAATAAAATAAATATTTAAATAAAAAATTTGGTGGGCGGGCGAGGCCGGGCTTGGGAATGGAGTTCAAAACTTAGGCCTGGCCTGGATATAGCTAATGTTTTGTTGGCCCGACCCAAGCACCTCCAGCTCGCCCATAGAACAGGTCTAAGTTAAAGTTTCTTTCCTTTTGTTGCAGTACCAAGAGTAGGAAAGAATACCTTGTGTTAACATGTGGACCACCATCCTTAGCCACTTCAGTGCCCAAGGGAAAAGATGAAGCCAGTTGTTCTGATGATGACATGAGCGACGATCAAGAAAACCGAACCGTGGTTTACATGTTAACTTATTTGCTAGCATTTGTCTAATCCAGGTTGCTTAACACATTAACATTGCATTTTTTTTTGCAGGTTCGGTTTTCGGACAGGCACAGACCTAAGAAGAAGCGAAAGGTAACGAAAAATGGGAAGGGCAGAGAATGGGTTTTGAGGAAAAAGGAGCAAATGAGAAGTAAAGGAAATGTTGTGCCTCCAGATACTAAGTACACTGCTCGAAAACGAAAGGCTCGGTTTTGATCTTCAAGTTTGTATCCCGGGTATTACTCTGAACAGTCATAGAATACTACATTATAGCTGTGAGCTAGAATTAAAGATATGTGGCAGTTTTCTGTCTGGGGTTTTTACTTGCCTATTAGAGGTTCTTGTGAGGTAGAAAATTGCTGGAAATTTTGTGTTCTTATTTATTAATTACCCTTGTGTGATATGAGATCATACATTTCTTTATGTGATGAGTTTAAATGGTAATATTTGGGTTGCAAACAGAGTTTTCCTATGTTGAATACGTAAAGTTTAAAAAGATATAGGGTAAACTTTAAAAACATGTCATGTGGTTTGACTGTTTTGTAAAAAGGTCCTTGTGAAATTTTTTCTTTTAAATAGGTGTCTGTGGTTTCAAAAGTTAGCATAAACATGCTTCTCAAAATTTTGAAACCACATTTGGAAACGTAATCTTGTCTATTTTGAAGGAAATTTTGCAGGTTTGTTTATCAAAAATAATATACCTTAGTGATAAATTTTAAAATTTTTTGAGAAATACAAATATTTATACTCCCTCCGGTTCCAAATACTAGTCATTATTCATACTTTTCTTTTGCTCTTTTTACTTGTCATTCTCTATTTTTAATGTAAGCTTTTACTCCTTTTTATCCATTATATTCTTATTAATTATAGCTCAATCCCATTACACATATTACACAATTAATGCTAATTTAAGGGTAAACAAGTAATCTTATACCCTCCATTAATTGTTTATTAAGATTTGTGAATTTTTCTAAAGCGACTAGTTTTCGGAACCGGAGGGAGTATTAATTAAAAATTGACGATAACTTTAAAAAATCATAACAAAATGAAAATTTCTGAAATTTACTCAAATCTTGATAAATAATTCACAAATAATATAGTTGAAATATAGGAATGTTGAATTTATTGAAATAACTGAGACTACCCTTCAAAATGTGGTTTCAAAATTTTGAGAAACATGTTTTTGCTAACTTTTGAAATCACATGCACCATTTTGAAACACGAAATTCCACGAAAACCTTTTTAAAAAATGACTAAATCACATGACATTTTTTAAGTTTACCCAATAACATTTTATACAATATTACAATTTTGTTACGTTCAAGACCCTTTTTATATACAAGATAAGTGGATCTTCCGAGAGTGATGTGGGATTCATTCCTAACACACCCCCTCATCGCGATCGTGCTGATAACGTGTTGGAAATTAACTATATATGCAAGAAAATTATAACAATAATAAGAGAATTTGACAGAATCTTTTAAACACATCTTTTAATCTTATAATTGTCATAATTGTCTAGATCTGACCTTAATTGAATGAACCAACGTCCATTTCATTAATTTCACCTTATTCCAATTTAGTCTCATGAGAAATCTATTGAATAGTTTCACATCTTAACTAAACACGACGCTAAAAATGTAAAATAACGGTTGTCAAGAAAGTTCTCAAACGCTCCACAAACTCTACTCCTAACAAAAACAGCAAGTTTTTTCTATCATTCATTAATTTTACTTACAATTACTCTACTCCTAACAAAAAATAGCAAGTTTTTTCTGTCATTCATTAATTTTACTTACAATATATTCCTCCTAAAGATGAGGATGCAAAACTTCAGTCACAATCCACGACGTAACTTTCAGTTTTGAGTGTTTCACTGAAAAACAATATAATGCAGCTATAAACATCTTACAACAATTTTGCCTTCCGGTATAACACGGTATCTATTGGTCAAGATGTTAGTTTCCCGAACCTTTGTCAGCTCAAGTGTTGTGTCAGCATATTTGATCAACTGTGTAACCAATTACATTGGCCTGCCAACTGAAAGAGGCACTGCGGGCGGAAATGCAGCAAAAGTAAAGCGATATATTATTCACCGTTGATTGAAAGCACGAGCGGGGGATCTCTACCAGGTTGAATTTGGCAGGTTCTTGTTCGTGTTGTTCCTAGTCCTCCAAGCTGTCTTCAAATTCGTCTGGTACATGCAGTTTTTCAATGGCTGCCTGTTAAAGCATAAACATGTGAGCAGCTTGAACACAATAAGCTAAATACATCAGCTCAAATAGCCTACTACCCCCGAACTCTTCAAAGTTTCTCTTAAAACTCGGCAAAAGTATATCAGTTTGCACCCTGAATGCCACGAGTCAGGTTATGGTTGGCTTGACTTTTCAAAGATGTCTTTTTCCTAATTTTTCTCTCCTATAGGAATTCTGACACGTGGCGTTCAGGGGGCAAACTGGTGTACTTTTGCAAGTCCAAGGGGCTGCAAGAAACTTTGAAAAGTTCAGGGCAGTAGGCCATTTGAGCCAAGTTCAGGTGGGTAAAGATGTATTTAGCCAGCAGAATAAAACGGAGCACCAGATAGTTCAAATCCAAATGAAATCCTCAAATTTTAGATTCAGTGAAACTAAAAAGAAAACCAAGATGAATTCAATCAAGTAAAATTGTAACTCACCCAGTAAATTGAATGGTGAGAGGAACACACAGCAAAAATTTTCTAATCCGAAAGCTTCAACAGAAAAATAAGCCAAAGAAAACACTAACAGTGTAATTTTGACGTTGACCGTCTTCTATATCTAATTTCATTTATAGTGTTCATTCCGAAAAGAATTTCAAGTGAAATAGGCGAATCACCTTAATTGTAGCAACATCAGTTGGAGATGGTTTCAGATCCAAAGCAAGACCAAAATGAAGCATTGCCATGTCATGCATCCCACGCCTCTTATAGATCTTACCCATCAATGCATATACACTGCTTTCGCGAGGGGTGTAATCTTTCAACTCTTCTAGAACTTTGAGAGCTTCTTCGAAATTTTCCAAGCTCATAAGGATACTTGCCTTCTGATACATTGGGAGAGGGTTCTTCTTATCAGCTAATATGGCTCTTTCCATCATATCCAAAGCTTCTGCATTTCTCTGTCACATGAAAAAAAGAGTATATCCAGTCACTTGTTGAAAAATTATGGCTTATAACATCAGGACCCCGCACCTCCTATCCACTTGAATGCCATGTGTGAGCTTCTGGTTGGAGAGGGAAAAAACAAGGAAAAGTAAATCTTTGAAAAGTCAAACCAACCAAAAGCTGACACGTGGCGTTCAGAGTCAAACTGGCGCATTTTTCCAAGTTCATTGGGTTATTTGGAACAGTTGAAAGTTAAGGGTAGTCCTGATGTATTAGGCCAAAAAATATCTATAAAGCATCCTGCAAAGTGGCATTCAGTTCAGAAAGTTTGCAACCTTTAAAGCATGTAAAGCTGTTCCAAGATAAGACATAATGACAGAAGAACGTGGATTTATTTGAAAAGCCATCCGAAAGTGATGCTCGGAAAATTCGAACTTTTCTTGCCGGAGATAGACTGACCCAAGTCCATACCAAGAGTTATAGTGTCTAGCATCAATCCGAAGGGCACTTTGGTAGCTCTTGATTCCACTCTCAAAATCCTCTAAAGCTACATATCTGCAGCAAACGTTCAGTGGCAGATTATACGACATAACCACCGTTTTGGACATTGTGGTATAATCCATTCACCCATTTGGTTCCTCTGGTATACAGGTTACCTATTTGGTCCCTATGATAGCAACTTGTTATCTTTTTGGCCCCTTTAGTGCATACTATGCATAATTGCAGAGTACAGGGACTTAATGGATAACATAGCACTGGGTTCAAAAAGGTAACAAATTGCATAGCACATGGACCAAAATTGGGTAACATGAATAGCATAGGGACAAAATGGACATATGAGTTATACCACTAAGAGACCAGAAAGCCCCTTTTGCCCAAATTTCAATATAAAGAAACTTCAACTTTTCACCGAATTTCATATTGCAAATCTTAATATTCAAATAGGCAGGTAAATCGAGCAACATACTCGTGACCACAGAGTGTGTGAGCATATGCAAATCTTGAATCAAGTTGAACAGCCCTCTGAAAGTTTTTGAGGGCAGTTCCATGGTCTTGTTGTAGACCATAGCAATTTCCCATGGCACACCTGCATTTCCAGTGGAAGGAAATTTGTGAGGAAAAATGATGCGGATGATAACACCAAGATACTGAATGAAACTAACAATGGCATCCAAATCCCGAAATTTGTATAAAGCATATTGCTGGCAACATTTATGGTCCAATTAATGCCACATTAAGTGATAGTTAAACAGATATAAGTAGCACAACTGTTTATCGATTCGGAAGCCAGTGAACAGAATACTGAACACCAGCAACCCCTAGTTTAACACTGAGTAAGGCCCTGTTCTCTTGGACTGCAATTCAGTTCAGTTCAGACCACTTCAGTTCAGTTCAGTTCAGCTCAGTTCATCTGTGTAGTTATAAATTTACACTGAAATAAGTTCAGTTCAGTTCAGCCAACTTCAGTTCAGTTCAACTTTCAGAAGTTGAAAAGAACAGAGCCTAAATCCAAGATCTCCAAACTTTAATGCATAACAAGAATAAAGAAAAGAGGTTTAACTTAAACAGCATTTAAAGGAAAATCCAACAAAAACAAACTAGAAGATCGGCAAACTGCAATAGTTATTTCAGTTAAGCTCAGAATTTGAGCCAATAGATAAGAAAAATCTAGAACCTAATTCTAAAAAGGATAATAATAAGCTGTAAACAGCTATGTATCGTGTGAGAGATAAAAAAAATAGAATGTACAAATCATAGTATATAGTGAAAATTAGAATTCATAGACTGTGTTAACACTACCAAGATTGAGGAGCTAAGCGATCAATTGATATCAGTTCTTGAGCCAAGTAACTTAACTTCATGTCCTCTTTCAAATGCTGCAACCAATGTGGAAAGTGGAAACTGCTTCTAGTCATGCAATGCATTGATAAATATTTTATAGGAAAAAGAGAATGATGGACATAGCCATCTGGACTTTCAACAGTGTGAGAGATAAACAAAGTCCTTATTCCTTTTCTTATAAGCTAGGAAGCACGGAAACTCCTGGACACTAAAGTTTCCTGATTCCGTTTCCCCCTCGGAAACCTGAAATCATGTTATTTTTTGCATTTTCAGTGTGAGTTTCCGGAAATCGGAAACGTTTCCTTTCCCGTTTCCGTGCTACATAGCTTATAAGTATATTACGTGGATGATAGGCTATATTGGTTAGGAAACTAATATAAGTCAATGTCACCATTTCACAAGGCAATTCTCTTTCACAACTCTCTTACCAAAGAAAAAATAGAATGATGATAAGACAATTACATAAAGAAAACACATTTAGCAAATGGGATTAAAGTACCCACATAAAGAACAGTAGAATATATATCAAGTCCCTCCAAACTGTAAGGTGACGCTTGACGGGCAAAACTGAAGGCCCTGCCAGCTTCCAAATAGTCCACTAATTCAAAATATGCCTTTCCTACCTGTATTTTGTATACCAAAAAAACATGTCAGGTCCATCACATACAAACTGGAAGAGCATTGTAATCAGGTAAAGAATCACTCAGTGATAAAGATCAACAACTAAAAGGGCCGGCCCTAGGTGGTGTGCAATGGGTGCGACCGCCTAGGGCCCATAACCGGAAGGGGCCCAATTTATTTAGTTCTTTTAATTTTTATATCATATAAAAATTAAAAATAAATTTTTTTGTTGTTTTCTAAAATAAATCTCTAACTTCTTTTCCAATGGACCACAATATAAGAGCATAAATTTAAATTTTGACTGTTTCCTCATTTAGTTTTTAGTTTCATTGCCCTCAAAACTATTGGATATAGTTAATTATCATTTCTATTTGCTTTCCGATTATATTTTATTTTATATTTAGAGCCCAATAGTATTGGTTCTAATGGTAAAAACTAGTTAGTTACCCTCAAAGGTCTAAAGTTTAATCATTGAAAAAAACACTTCTTAGGAAACCTTTGGCTTTAACTATACTTGGATGGAATTGTCGAAGAATTATCAAGCAATTTTATTTACCGTTTTTTTCCAATCAGACAGTAAAATTTATTAAAGGGCCCAATGTATTTTCTTCATATGTTGCCTGACAACTAGCAGTACCTGAGAAAGTACCCAGCCTGTATTATAATGTTTGTGGGGTAACTTCATATAGGCACCCAATGCATCCTGCCATATTATGAATAATACCTTCGATATTAGTGGACAGTCTAGAAGATAAGAGTGTAATAACAGAAGTTTTTCTCAGTAACCATCGCGACATACCTGGCACCTGTACAAGCAAGAAAGTCTGTAGCCTTCTCCAAGAGATTTCAGAAGGCTTAATATTTCTGAAGCACCAGTTAAGACCCTTGAGGTATTCATCATAACTCCACCAACTGGAGTGAACGCTGCTTCAGATTCAAGAGATCTTACACCAACAGAGAGTGAAGAACTAGAATTCACTGTAGAACTCGCACGTGAATCATCAAAAGTCTCATTGTGTATCCCTTAATCAAAAGAAATTGAAAGACTTGGATAAGTAGAGTTAAAAAAAGCTCAAAAGCAGGAAGTATGATGGAAGAACATCAACAATAATTGTAAAAGAAAAGAGAGGGTTTGGACTCCGATAAATTCAATATAATATAAACAAAGCCATGAATGTCAAAATGGAATTCAGCTCATACTACAAAAAGTTGGTTTTCTTCCTGATAACTAATGACGTCAACACTCAACAGCAAAAAAAAGTACCTTTCTTTGGTTTCCCCTTTTCATAACGATAGAAAAACTATACATGTCACCAGGATTAACAGCCATACAAACCTAATAAAAGGAAAGCTGATGTCCATCAACTTAGTAGAATTATGCTGAAGGCCAACACCAGTATCTACGAAACTACTTTTTTTTGCTATTGCAGTTTAGAATGATTCAGTATAGAACGAAATCAAATTAACTATCCAAAGTAATACTGTGATAGAGAACTTAATTTTTCAAATAAGTGAATGCAAGAAAGTCACCTTCATCACAATTTTCATTACCCCAAGACTGTCCTTTACGAATAGTGACTGAACGTAGAGACACAGAGCTCAATTTAGAACCACCGAGATATTTAGAAGAGTTGCTAATTCCGTTTCCTGCCATTAGAGTAGCACTTGTATTTGCATTGGCCCCTGCTTCAGCAGCAAGTCTTGTGCTTCGGCGAGTGCCAGAATCCGAAAATAGCCTCCCAGAGATCTGAAAACAATCACGGTAGAGGAAACTGAACTGGGGTTCCATTGTACACAGATAAATATGAATATCTCAATAAACTAATAAAGATTAATAATAAGTTTTGAGCGCACAAGAACAGGGTCGGCCAACAAAGGAAAATAGCACGACACAATACTAAATAACTGAAAAGCATAAGCCCATAAAGAAAAGTCTCATCTACACTCACGTAGACAGAAATATTTGGAATAGTATTTGATAAGGTGAAACCAGGAAATTGCCAAAGGGTAACAATAACCGGTTTACTATGACAAAAAGATTACAAGAATAATTTTAGCAGGTCACACCATCTAGAGTACGTGTTTCCATCATTGTGTATTGCAAATCTTGTGTATTAGGAAGATTATAAGTAGAAATTGTCTCACAATTTTTTTTAACTATGATTTCTTAAACCACATAACAGCTTAAAGTACTATATCAAATTGGGATGTAGAGCTCGACTTGCCCTCAAAATATACACGTTTTATGATATGTCTGGCAAAATATTGCAATAAATGGAAACCAAGCGTCAGGTTACTCCTAATAGTAATAAGCACAATGTAACACAACATTGGACTACTATAGATGTACTGTGCCAGATATACCATAAATTTTCTCCCAATAAAAATATACTTAAAATAATGAAAATCAGACACATGATAGAATAATTGTGCGGTAAAACTCAATATTGATATTTGTATATAAAACTCAAATTTTGCAGTAAAAGCACTAAGAAAGCAAATACACAGTAAGTCTACTCCATTATGAATGCAAAATCAGAACGTAAATATTGGTAAGGAGGCAAAAGAAGAGCTAAAAGGGTGCAGGCTATGGCTTCTTTCACAAAACTTTTTTGGTCTAGACAAGTGGTTTACAACATTATCCACTGTCTACCTGTTGAGGGAATGCATTTGGACCAATTTGTTTAGTGAGGACAAGTTTACAAGTCATGTGTAGTTTGGTTGCAATATCCCCATTTCACATCCTACACGTTTGCTAATTGAATGCGTGGAAATATAGCATTAGGTCTCGGTGTAGGCTATAGTTACTTTTTTTTTACAAAGTAAAAATTACTATGCCTCCTATCACCACTAGATCAAAATATCATCCACTCATCCAATGGTGATGGAGGCAAAGTAGGATTTACTTCACGTAACCATAGAATATCCCTTAGGTCTTACCAAGAAAAACACAAATACAAAAGAAAAGACATCAATATGCTTAAAGATGATGTCAGAAAGCATATGAATAGGCAAGTTTCAACCTTCCGCAACTTCCCTTCATCGACAAATTTTCTTCGAGGGGCTTGAATATTGGGGTTTACTGTTAATCTTGCAGTGTTATCAGGGACAATGGAGCACGGATTCGGACCATTTGGGTGTCCAACTCTATACAAAGGCGGTGGGGCTAAACTTGATAGCTGCAAAATGGCAAGTATCTAAGATCAATTATGACACTATGCTTTGGGAAACACACACTTGAAAGCAAAACAAATGCTATAATATTACAATACCAAAGGAAAAGCTGACAAAGTTACACCAGCGGAATGAAGTAACATCTCAAATAAACATGATCAACATTGTGATAAGTCTAAGAGGAACATGAATTTTGAACAATAAAACACAAAAGTGAACGAATGGGACAAAAGTCACTAAAAAAGGAATTGCCTATGGAGCGAATACATGTTTGCCGTTAATATTTGGGGGAAACAAGCTTAGGACAGAATACGAATATCACAATAAAAGACCACAAGGAAAAAAGCTTCAATATAATTTATGCTTATCATTCCAGCAAGAAAGACATTATGGAATCTGATGCTCAAGCTGCAAAAGTCATTTGGTAGGTGCAAACACTAATATTTTGACTTCTACTAGCTTATCAGCCCTCTCACCTATACAAAAACCTCAGGGCCACCATAAAGAAACTGATAGAGAGCTTTTAACAACTTTCATGCAAACATAACAAAGTTGAAGAAATATGGAACACTGCCAGAATTGCACAAACAAAGAAATTCACATGTTATTCTTCATCAAGCAAAGCCACGTGTGATTGTAGCAATTTCAACAGAAAATTGGAAGTGAGTGTTGGTAATTGCTTGGAAGAATAATAGATCATATTAGCTTGCGCAAGTCTTCAAAGAGAAATGGGGATTCTATAAACTTCACATTTACCCACAATTTGATGCAATTTATATTCTCATACCTCTGCAGCCATAGGAGAAGGAGTGTTGTAAAATGGTAGGTTTTGTGGGCCACCACTACAAGGTTGATTAGTAGATCCTCCTAATGTTGCAGCAGCAGAAATATCTCTTAGATTATTCCCTTGCATATGTTTTAGCTGTCTTGGACTAACATCTTCTAAGTTACAGTTTTTAGCTGAGGGTAAATTGCGATCCTCATTGGAGATTTGCAGATTCTGGGAAGTTAATGCATGGTTTACATACTGCTTTTGAATACAAAGAGCGGCAGTTTCACCAAAAAATGAAGCTGTCTCCTCAACAGCACCTAAAACACTCAAAAAGGCAGAGCTATTCAAATACGAAGAAAATATAGAAGAAATGGAAGTCTATATAGAAATTAAGAATAACAAATTAGCAGACATGCAATTCAAGAATCAAACTACATTTCTCAATCTACAATAGCAATGTTCAAATTTAAGCCAAAATTCCTGCATTACATCACAAGTAGGTTTTTGAACGAACCTAAAGCACACAGTTCTTCATATGCAGCCCAGAGTAAAGGATCAATAGTTAAAGCCTGCTTGAAGTGATGGATGGCACTTTTCCTTCTATCAGTATACCTAACCAAATACACTTTGACACATGAGACTTACATAAGATCTATATCCAAATTCAAATGTAAAGCTACACCAAACATTTTCGTACAAAATTTCATTAGGTAATTATTGGCTATCTAAAATTTTACAACTTCTAAAAACAAAAATTCGAATAGATGAGAACAAGATTGGAAATGAACCAACAATAAACCTCAATCATCAGCATGATTCTGTCATCTCTCTTAACTATCTCATGTTGCACAGTAATTCTGAGTGGTAACAGAAAGAATAGCAAAATATTACTTGATTACTACTTCCACTTTCAACTTTTGCCTTATATTGTGTTAAATATGGATGCAATCTGCAGTTTATGTTATAGATTTATGAGCCATTTTCAGGCACAGGTATATTTAAAAAATAACCTAAGATGGACGCTCAATCTTGAACTTTCAAACTTATCAAGCAAAACACAGGGAGTCGCGGGAGGTATAACATTTAATCTACAAGAAATGCACTAACGAACCTGTAAATAAGTCCAAGAAGGTAATGCCCAGCTGCACCATTTGGAATCTGCAAGAAAGCAACAAACATTGATGAACAAGACATCCTTGTCCCAAAAGGAAGTCAACAAACACTGGAAAACCAGGAACACAAAAACCAAAAATATCTCAACTTCATAGAAATAAAGATAGAAAATACATATCCTAGAAAGCCACTTAAATTAAGGCTTTGAGAAACCTTTTTATTTAAAATAGAACTTGTAATGAGGATCTTTAAGGCTTCAATATTTGTTCTCAAAATAACAAAAAAATTTAATTTCTGTATCAAGAATGTCCTATGTACCTCCACACTAGGCTCATTAACAGGACATAAAACTGCTTCAGCTTCATTCAAGAGATCCATCCGGAAGCATGATACCGCGAACAAGTAGCGGGATTGAGCCAACTGTGTTCCTTCAAATGATAATAGGCACATAAGAAGAAAGATCCATAAATAAGAAACATCCTTTCTTGGATTGTTTCAACAAAATAAACTCAAACTGGAAAATACATAAAGATAAACATGTTGAAAAGTCATCTAGCAGCTAATTGGCAAGTGGATAATTAAGTATACTACCTTTCAGAATATGGTATGCCGAATATGCTTGATTGTTTTGCAAATAGCATCCTGCTAACAATTGCAAATTTATCTGCACATGAGAAAATCAATCACACCCAGTAGAATGAAAAAAAAATAATATCTTACAGATAGGTGATTCCTTCATCAATATAACGTAGCGAAGGGCTCGGATATGAAAAAGCACCCCAAGTGATAGTGATTTTAGTGTATTATATTTTAGATGCCATCCACAAAACAGGCAATACAAAAAAACACATATCTTAAAAAACACAAGATCATCTGTGTAATCTCAGTCCGACCAAAATTTCAAGAATAGCAAAACTTATTCATCTCTCTTTCGAAGATACATTACATCACCATATAATCATAATAAGCTAATCTAGAAACTAATACAAAAGCCGTGCTCCGTGGACAATGTAAGCTCTAGTAGCAAATGTGACTTGAATCTGCTTCTATAAAACTCCAAAACAATAGAATAAGGGCCACACAAATTCAGTTTCCAATTAATGTATCTCCTAATGTCCAACTTCTGAAATTTTCACCTCTTGGCAATTAATTACCCTCAACGCATCGGGTGTGCACAATCATTACTACTAAAAAAGTAGCAACTAGTTACTAATTTGATAAATTCTGAAACAAAACGTAAATCGAGCTAAAATTATCAGATATTGGTCACTCCATCCATCAGATATTAGTCTGCTTATCCTTTTCATTAGTTCTTCTCTTTTTAGTTGTCAATTTAAATCATCTATGCATTATTCATCATTTTTTCTCTAATTTGTCGCTGTATAAATCAAGACACATTATGTATGGATGATATTATGAGTTGGTCATTAGTGTAATAAAATTTGTATGTTCTTTTCAACAACTGAACTGGACTAGACTGAAACTGAAGATACTGAAACTGAAATGCAGCTGAGCAGAAACTGAAAATACTAAAAGTAAATTGAAAGATAAATAATCATACATCAAAGTATTATTATATTAATAATAACAATAATCTATAATACTTTAAATACTATCATATTATAATAAAATTAATTATTAATCATTGATTACTGAAACTTATCTGAAACTGAATGCGAATACTGAAACTGAACTGAACTAAATGAATTATAAGTTGAAAAGATCCAGCACTAACTACTAAAACTAGAAAGAGTAGTAAATTAAACAGCTAAGAAATTATAGTACAAAAAAGCCTATAGCGTCGACTACTGTAGGATGCTCCATCTAGTCGCTGCGAAAAGTGAGAATAAACAGAGTATCTGATTATCCATCTCAAACTTCTGATTTTCAAGAACATAAAAAGAGAAAATATGTTCGAATTTCCAGCTGCTTCTCAGTAACCAAACAAAACAGCGAAAATCCTTAACTGCTAAAACTAGATAGAGTAGTAAATTAAACAGCTAAGAAATTATAATAAAAAAAAGCCTATAGCATCGATTACTTCAGGATGCTCCATCTAGACGATGCGAAAAGTGAGAATAAACAGAGTAACTGATAATACATATCAAACTTCTGAATTTCGAGAACATCAAAAAGTGAAAGAAAAAAGAGAGAAAATATGTTCGAATTTCCAGGTGATTCTCAGTAACAAACAAAACAGCGAAAATGCTTTAAGAAAAAGAGAAATTGAATTAAAGAATTGTTACCTCAGTAGGAAACTCAGCGCAAAGACGCTCGCACATGAAAATGGCGTTCCGGTTGAGGAATTGGCGGAGATTGTTGTTTACACAGTCTATGAGTATCGCTTCCATGGCGCGATTTACAGGGGAGAAGAGCGAGAGAGATTTCTGGTTTCTGGGGTTTTTAAGTTCAAAATAAGATGGCACGTGAGGCTTTTGAATCAAATTATGAATCACGTGACTTTAATTTTTATTAAATCTCAAAAAAAATTTGACAAGGATATCTATCTGTTGAAGAATCAACTACTTTAGGTAATAAATGTGCAGCTTGATTCGTAAAACGACTAGCATAAACAATACCCAAATGGCTAAACTGTCGAATGAGGTTCTTACGATTCGAAAAAATTAAATCAAAGGGGAAAAGAACGGAGCATTATTATTTAAAGCGTTAACAACATTGATGGCGTCTAGTTCGAGGATGACACGATCAAAATTCATCTCTTTCAACCAGTTAAGTGCTTTACGACAGCTCACGGCTTCCGCTAAAAATGGATCTCCACCACATTGTATAAGAGAAGACTAAACAACAATCACACCGCCTATAGCATCTCTAACAGCATACCCATAATCAATCATATTACCTGAGTCAAAGAGGCTAGCATCAATATTGAATTTTACCTAATCTATCGGAGGGCGACTCCATCGAAACCTCAATTTCTTTATTATTCATTGTTTAGAACTTTTTGTTATACTAGGGGATAAATTTTTTGTATTTGAAATAGGGAAAAAAATTGTAACTAAACACTTATAATTATTATTTCTCAAACATTCAAAAGCAATGATAGTATCAAAATATCAATTTGGATAGAAAATTCAACAATAACATATCGAATGCAATAGAAATTATAGCGGTGTGAACCGATATATTTTCATTCATTTTTTCGGTTTAAAAAACCGAAATTGTTAAAATTGAAAGACCAAATGAATACTTAGTTCATTTATACAAAATAGAAAAATCAAATTTTAAATTTATAATATACAAACTACTTTTTATTTTCATGATTTAAGTTAATAAGTACACCAATAATATGTTAACTAAATCATCCAATTTAAATTCAACAATTACGGCTCGTTTAGTTCGCATAAATGCTATTCCGTGCAATTGAAATAGAAATGTATGGAAAAATGTCAAATATGATAAATTATTCATCTAGAATCCATTAACGCACGGAAAAACTTTTCTTAGCTTCTATACAACTCATGGAAAAGCTATGCCTTTTTGAAATAAAGGAATAGTTTTTCAATGAGATGTATATGATTTAATAAAAGTTTTTCCGTACGTTAACAGATTCTAGACATGTACTCTACTATATTTGACATCTTTCCATTCATTTTTATTTCTATTCCATGGAATAGGATTTCCGCGAACCAAACGTCACCTTAATGTATAATCTAATTCAACCCCAAATCTACATTCCATATGATATGTTTTTGTTGATACACTTTTTGAAATATTTTTGTTACATTTGATGCTGATGAACTCGTATATTTCATCTGATTTTATTATTCGGGATTCATATCAGTCAGCCATGAACTTTGTGTTTGTGGATGGAACCCTCCGAGAAGGGTTAGACTGGCAGTGTCTACTCCTTGGGAGGTATCAAATAAATGACTATCTGAATCGGAATTTTGAGCATAAAGATTCCATTGGCCGAGAGGACGTTCTTGATGTTAGGTTCTTCTCCCATTGGTGGCTGTTTACCCGTGCTCCATGCCAAGTTGATGAGCCATACTCATAGGAATGCGATTTGTGCTCCAAGCTAGCTTTTGAAAAATTAGTGTTGCATCGGATAACATTTCTGCTATTTAAGCATGTAAAAGGCTCTTATCTTTTGTGGACTAGCTAGTAAGGTCATTGGGAAGTAGATTTCTTTAACACGAGAGACATTAGAGTAACTAATACTAATAATGAAAATATCTAACAAGGCTCCCGCATATGCAGAGTTGGTTGTTGCGGTTTTGGAAAAACAACAACAATATTACCCCAATGTCTAACAAGGCTCCCGCATAAGCAGAGTAAAGGGTCGGGTGTATACAACCTTACCCTGTGATTACAAATAAGTTGTTTCCAACTGACATAAATGCTAAGACATACATAATCTAACAAATTCAGATAGATTCACTCTCATTGAGAAATTATTGCAGCAACCACCCCAAAGTTCTAACATGTATACATGGAATAATACATATAGTGAAGAGAAGGATTTATTCAATGATCGAAGAAAAGAAATTACCGAGCCAAAATTCCACTCAGCACCATTTATGTTCATTCACAATTTGACAAACTACTGTAGAATCCAACTCTATGATCATTTTTTCTCCTAAAACCCCTATTCAAAGAACTTGGAGACCATAAAACAAGCCCCAAATTTCTTCTAACATTTATGAACCATAGCCGAAATCAATAGCATAATCCCCTTCAAATCACCCTTATCATCCTCAAAACAATACCCAGTGAGCCTAATGTAGGATTGCCTTGGTGTGTTTGGAAAAATCCTTTTTGAAGAAACTTAATTCATTTCAAATCATTTCGTACATAGATTTTTTTGAATGTTGCACGTAAAACAATTTCACATGAATTAAATTTGTTTGTATAAGAATGTTTTTAAACGGAGGTTAAAAGAATTGATATATGAAATAATTACCTTGAAGGGCAACGTACTCAACTTATAACATGTTCTTTTTGACTTCTAAAAGCTGGAGTTGAACTTATTTCAGAGTAACTTTACGCATAGCTGAACCGAACTGAAGTGGTCTAAACTGAATTGTAGTCCAAGAGAACAGGGCCTTAGTTCAATTGGAGCATGTTGCCAAACTGTACGCAGGAATTTTAGCTAGATTTTGCAACTTCATACCTCCTCTTATCCTCTCAACTTCTTGCCACAAACCTTTACTAGCATAAATATTAGACAAAACCACAAAAACCCCATCATTCCAAGGCTCGAACTCCTTCAAATGCAAAGCTACCCATTCCCCCATTTCCACATCCCCAAATTTCTCACAAGCACCCATCAAACACCCCCATATTACCGCATTCGGCTTCATTGGCATCCCCTCTATTATCTCTCTAGCCTCTCTAAGCAACCCCACTCGCCCAAACAAATCCACCATACAACCATAGTGTTGCATTTGTGGCATTATCCCATAAACATTTTCCATCATATAAAAAAACTCCCTCCCTTCTTGTACCTTACCGCCATGGACACAAGCGCTAAACAATCCAACAAATGTCACATGGTTAGGCCAAACACCGGCTTTTGTCATGCTATGAAAGAGAGAAATCGCTTCATTGACATGCCCGTGCATTGCATAACCCACTATCATTGAAGTCCAAGATGACACATTTTTTTGTTCCATTTTCGAAAATACCCGATTCGCTAAGTCCATTCTACCACATTTCCCATACATGTCAATAAGGGAATTGAGCATTAAAGTATCCGGCTTTCCGTATCTCTTGGCTTGTAATACGTATTTGTGCAATTGAAGTGCCAAGTTCAAATCCCCAATACTTCCACATGCCGAAGTTAAACTCACCATTGTCACATCATCTGGCTCCAAACCTGATTTTCTCATCTCTATAAACACCTCGATTGCATCCTTGGCACATCCACCTTGCGCAAGACCTCCTATAATAGCGTTCCAAGATCCCAGCTTTCGTTCAGGATTTTCGTCGAACACCTTACGCGCAATTTCAAACTCGCCGGATTTTGAGTACAATCGGATCAAACCACTCTCGCAATACTCATTGGAGTTCAGTCCGATCCTTATAGCAACAGAATGAAGCTGTTTTCCTATCTCAATTGCGAAACCCTGACAGGCAGCTTTTAACAGGATAGGAAGAGTATAAGAATCGGGCAAAACACCAGCCCGAGACATTAACATGTAGACACGCAGCGCTTTGGCAGGAGCATCTAGTCTGGTATAAGATCTAATCACGTTGTTCCAGTGAAATGGATCGGGGTAAAATTTGAGCAATTGGGTGCGGATAATTTGGGCGTAAATTTGATTCAGCTCTTGCAAGCTGCAGCAGTTAGATAGGTTGTTTGCTATGGCTATAATTGGGTCCTGAGGTGATTGATTTGATAGAGGTGGGTTTGTTGGTGTTTGGGTATCCAAATGTGCTGTGTTTATAGCTAGAGTATGGCTGAAATGGTAAGATAAAATTAGGTGTTTGAATTTGAATGACGAGGTTTTGGCGGAGCAGGGAAGAAAAAGATGGCGGATTGAATTCATATGAAGAATTATAATATTAGCAGCTAGGTTTTTGATACATTGAATTAGTGTATGCTATTATATCATGCTCCCGAGTATGAATGATAAATGTCCTTTAAATTAATTTATGTTATTACTTTTTATCATGCATGTAAGGTGCAACCCTCAGGTCCTAGTCAAAGTATGTATGTATGGATAGGATTTTATACATCACTTATACTTGCGAAGAATTTCTCCATCATGCGCACATAAGTATTTGCAAGGATTCCCGCAAGCACGCAATATGACGTTCACATCGAGCGCTTTATATAATACTCTCTTCATCTTTTTAAAATAGGCATTCTAGCCACTTTTTTAAATTTTTTTTATTAGTCATTCTCAAATATCTAGGCACTTTTTGAATTATTTTTTCAATTATACCCTCATTTGTTTCACTATCATTAATTATAATGGAATGAAAACTAAACATGAAGTAGAGAGTAAAATAGTATTTTTTATCTTAATTAATTAATTTCTTAAAAAATATGAAATGAGTTAGGAGAGAATAAAAAAATGGAGGAAGTACTTTTAAAGTTGGAGTATACATGTGAAATTTTTTAATAACAAATTTGAATATATGGAATACAAAAAAAAAAAAACAGCAATATGAAATAAATTATATTTGTAAAAACAATGAAAAGTAAGTCTAACCTCAAGATGTAGTGGAGTAGATGCGACTACTTCATTCTTAAATATTAATTAAAAATTTAATTTTATAATATACATGTAACAATTTTAAATTTTAAGGCTAATTATTCTATCTCCGAAACATCCGCAAATCACTAATCTAAAATTTAGTCTAAATGTGATATTGCTTAAAAATATCGGTCACGGCCCTATTCAAGCACTGCTGAAAACAAAACAAAAGAACAAGTTGAATTACAATTCCATATTAGTCCCTTATGTGAGCCCAAATCATATCAAACCCAGATATCTGAAGCCCATTCAAACACCTTTCTCCGCGAAATCGGTGCACGGGAAGATTCGAAGTGTTGTTCATATTCAGAGTTCAATAGCCATCGATCTTTTTCCAATTCCACCGGAAAGCTTTTTCCGATGGACGTCGCAAATCAGCCGCCAGGGAATCCGGAACCCGATGCCGAAGATCAAACGGTTGAAATTGATCCTTCAAGCACATCACTCGACCTTACCAGCTGCCAGTTACATGATCTCGACTCGGTTGAGTTATCTCCGGCTCTAATTGAGTTAGAATTAACTGCAAATCGCTTATCGAGCTTGGACCGCAGAATTGCACATCTCTCCAAATTGAAAAAGCTCTCTCTCCGGCAAAACCTCATTGACGATGCCGCGATCGAGCCTTTATCTAGCTGGGAAGCTTTATCGGGCCTCGAGGTAAGCTTTAGCTTACTGTTTTTGATTAATCTTTTTTATTCCATTTTCTTGCAGAGAAAATATTAGAAAATGATTTATCACTCACTCTCATTCAAGCAATTTTAATTTGGTTTATTTCATCTTGCCAAATCGAAAGAAAGACACGAAATTAGATTAGTTTGTTTGCATTTTGCATCCTCTAATATTGTTTTTTTCGTGTTAGATATCCTTGTGCTTAGTGTTGAGTTTGTAGTATCTGTTGCATTGTCTTTACTCATTAGCTATGTGATTTTTTGATACCATTTGGTTATTTTTGTTGGCCTAATGCATATCTAGCTAACTGAACTTGTCCTGAAAAAACCTAACCGTAGCTCCTCAACTTTCAAAAAGTGCTCCACTTTGCTCTTAATGACACGTGTCAGATCCTGATTGGAGAGAAAAAAGTCGGAAAACAAAAGTCAAACCAATCCGAAGCTGACACATGGCGTTTAGGGAGCAAAGCGGTGCACTTTTTGAAAGTTTAGGGAGCTACGGGGACACTTTGAAAGTTCAGGGGGCACTAGGCTTTTTGGGACAAGTTTAGGTAGCTGGAGATGCATTAAGCCTTTTTTGTCCTAAAAACAACAAAATATTCTGACATTTATGGAAGCTTACACATTCTATGAATTATTGAAAGGTTGCTTTCCTTGGAAGATTTGTGATACACAGCAAGAATATAGTTTAGTCTATATGTTTGATGTCAGGACTTAGATAAAAAATTTCCGTGTGTGGCAGGAGCTGGTGCTGAGAGATAATAAATTAACAAAGATACCTGATGTTAGCATATTCAAGAGCCTCCTGGTTTTTGATGTTTCTTTCAATGAAATCGGGTCCACTCAAGGATTAGCCAAGGTCTCCAATACTCTCAAGGAGCTCTATGTATCAAAAAATGAAGTTACTGCTATGGAGGAGATTGACCATCTATATCAATTACAAATTCTAGAGTTCGGTTCCAACAGATTACGGGTCAGTTAAATATTGCATCTGTTTAAAATTAGATTTCAAGGCACATCCATTGCATTGAATACAAAGCGGGATAATCCATCGATGTATGTCTGAATATTTCGTGGCATATTCTCAATCTAAATGCTATCGTGTTGTGTTCTAGGTGATGGAAAATTTGCACAATTTAACAAAATTAGAGGAGCTTTGGTTGGGCAGGAACCGGATAAAAACAATTAATCTATGTGGGCTGAAATGTATCAAGAAGCTTAGCTTGCAAAGCAATCGCTTGACTTCTATGAAAGGACTAGAGGTAACTTGTAAAAACTGTGCTATTTATAGGCCTAATACATACTTAGCCCCTTAAATTTGACACTTTATATCAAGTGGCGCCTTCAACTGTCAAAAGTCTTTACCTGCTACCCAAACTTGGTAAACTGCACTCGCGAGCCCCCCTTAGTGCCACGTGTCTCATTCTGATTGAAGAGAGAAAAATTTGATATCTTTGAAAAGTCAAACCAATCACAAGATGTCACGTGGCGGGCTCACTAGTGCACTTTTGCCAAGTTTAGGGGGTTGGTAGAGACTTTTGAAAATTGTAAGCACCACCTCATATAAAGTGCCAACTTTGAGGGGCTAAGTATGCATTATGCCTTATTTATAATATTGTACGGAAGAAGACTTTCATTATGTCGTCAAATTTACAGTCTGAATGCGTTTTCCTTCTCGATTATGCTAAGTATGCGTTTAGGGGCTAAGTATGCGTTTTCTTTTATGCTATAGGGATGCATTGCTCTAGTGGAGCTATATCTGAGCCATAACGGTATAACCAAAATGGAAGGGTTATCAACCTTGGTGAACCTCTCTGTGCTAGATGTATCATCTAACAAGCTGACTTCAGTTGATGACATACAAAATCTGACCCAGTATGTATACTCCTCATTTTAGGCCTTGAGGTTATTTACTCTTACGCTGATCTCACTTTTTGGCTGTACGTTCGATAACAGGTTGGAAGATCTATGGCTCAATGACAACCAAATTGAATCACTCAAAGGGATTGCTGAGGCAGTCGCTGGTTCGAGAGAGAAACTAACCACAATCTACTTTGAAAACAATCCCTGTGTAAGAAAATCTGCTACTTAAGAATCTAATTTATCTTAGGCTCTGTTGTCTTTGACTACGATTCAGTTCAGTTCAGACCACTTTAGTTCAGTTCAGTGCAGTCTACTACAGTTCAGTTCAATTCCGCTATGCATAGTTATAAATTTACATTGAAATATCAGTTCAGTTCAGCCAACTTCAGTTCAGTTCAAGAAGTTGAAAAGAGCAGGGCCTTAATGTCTTATTGCATTGCATCTGCATCATGCATTATTTTCTGATTGATCATGTTGCCTGATTTTTGGGAAAAATATTATCTTGCCAATTTTCTCTGTGTCCTGTTCTTATGTTCATATTCACCGAATGAAAGCAATAGGCCTAAAACATCGGGGCCCCTCTATAGTAGGCCCTAAAAGCCCATTTACTCCCTAAACTTACAAAAGTTTCTCGTAACCCCTTTAACTTGTTTAAAGTGCACCATGTACCCCCTTGAATGCCATGCGTCAGCTTTTTGTTGGAGAGAGAAAAATCAAAAAAATTACATCTTTGAAAAGTCAAACAAATAAGAAGCTCACACGTGGCATTCAAGGGGTAAACTGGTGCATTTTTTCAAGCTCAAGGGGGTAATTAGAACTTTTGAAAGTTGAGGGGTAAGTGTGTTTAGGGCCTACTACAGGGTCCCGATGTATTAGGCCAAAGCAATATAATTGCATCTCTCTTGCAAGTTTGTTAGAAATTGAGTGTTCATAGAAATCTCCTACATTTAATCATCAAATTGACAAAAACGCCCTTTACTTTTCAATAGGAACATGTACCCTATCTGCTCCTAACCTTATGCAACTGAAGCTGTTGAACAATTATTAGTTCTTTTATGTATCTGCTTATATTTGGCTGCTTAGATTAACAGAAATTGATAGTTTTCTTTCTTGCTCAATAATTGATAGCATAGGTTTTCGCAAACAAATAACTTGAGGCGCATGGTTTTTTCCTTCTAATAGACTAGAAAAGGGAAGGCACTTATGCATGATGAAATTTTAATTCGTAACATTGACATAACTAAACTTGTGATATAACTGATTATACATTTTCTTCAACATGTTTCAAAGCTTGTTCAAAATTGTTGTGCTTTCAGTTAGGACTTTTGAAAGTGTTTCGTCTTGATGGTGCAATTAATTGCTGAGTTCTCGTTTCAGGCAAAATCTCCAAACTATGTCACCACTCTGAGACAGATCTTTCCTAATATCCAGCAAATCGACTCAAATGCATTTTCGTAGAAGTTGTTCTGGGTCGTTCACCTTTTTGGCTGGACAAAGTTGAAACTTTTGGCATTTGGCATTTGGTGCGGCAAATGTTATCAAATTGATCAAATTTCTGTAAGATCACTGCATGGTGCTTCGACTGGTGATTAAATCTGATATGCTTCAGTGTTGCACTGTTGTTGTTCCTTATTTCGTGCACTCTATATATCTTTATCACCGACTATTTCGATTTTTCACTACGAACCAGAATTGCTGCTATTTTTAAGTTTTATTAGCTTTAGGTTTCTTTTGGTGTTGAGGGTGTATTTTGTGCAATTAGAGATGTGTTCGTTATTGTTTTCTTTGGAATCAAATCATTTGAACGACATCCAAATGAAAATCAACGAAAACGAAATGGGCAAGGATGTTCGCTACAACAAACAAAATGCTTGGGAATGGTTAAAAGGGCCTTGGAATAAGACTCTCCGAAGGTAAATCCGGGCTAAAAGAACTAAAATTTAGGGGAAATTTTCAGAAATATACATGTCTCGCTAAAATATTTATGAAATTCATCATTAAACCAAACTAATTACATATATAAAAAAATATAAACAGTTTATAAATTAAAAAAATAGGAGAAAATAATTATAAAAATGTCTTGTAATAGTTATATTTACTACATATTTATTATATATATAATACCGATCTATTAGATGTTTACTAGATAGCTACTACATATAAAAATGTCTTATAATTATTTTTCATTATTTTTTTAATTTTGTAAATAATTTATGGGTTGTTTAAATTATTTTAATTTTTATAGACATTTATGTATGAAGCCCAAAATTTTGAGAAAGAAGCAAAAGCTCCTTGAGAAAGGAAAATCACCTCTCACAAAAACCAAAATGGAAGGAAAAACAAAGAAAATGGGTGAAAATGTGTGCTTTTGGCTCAGTTAGATAATTATTTATTTGATTAGCATACTTCATAACAAATGGAGAGAATAAACTGTACACTAGTCATATAGTTTGATATGGACAAAAAAAATAAAGAACTTCTATATTTTGATACGGACATAAAATAAAAGGATAAACCTAAAAAAAGTATCTTGTAGTTTTATTTATTTGGGTTTTAGGATTTTTTTTTTTGTAAAATGCGGTCTGTGGCTACAAAAAATTTGTAAAAGGGGCCTATGACTTCAGAATAGCAGTGTTACATTGAATATTTTAAACATTTCAATATTCTAATAATTTAACCTTATCATTTAAAAATTACATGTTAGAATTTGAGTAGTTTTCGGATTTTTTTATTTTTTATGAATTTTTAAAGTTTTTTATCATAATTTAATTAAAAAAATTGCACTGTTAAAAAAAATTTAAAAATTTTCACAAAAAATTCTCCAAACCCCATTTTACAAATGAGTGAAACTATATGGTACTTTATACGTCTCAATTCCTATAGAGAGACGGCAAATCAAGAGGCTCGCTTAATGGTGTTAGAGAGGTGATCTAGGGATAGTGGAGACATAAGGAGTTTTGGAGTCATGGTTCCGGAGAAGGTGAATGAGACGGTGAAATCTGACAATGGAGGGAAAAAATGATGCCAAATTCTGAAAATTCTATAAACAAAGTCCAATGTTGTTTGTCCTTGATACATTTTCATAAAGCCTTTTATTTCTGCTTTTATATGCTACTGGATACGTTTCTGTTTGATTTTGCTATTAAGGACTTGATTACAAGTAATTTGCTCAACAAGTAAATTATATATATTAGATTACAATTTGCCATGAGTAGTTATGATTTTGTAATAATTAGACTACGATTTATATTTTTATGCATTTATTATTATTGATGAACAAGAAGTTGTACATCTATAAATACTTATAAATGTAATTAATTAATCGAGAAATACAATATGCAATTATTTTATTTATTATATTCCTTAAGTTATTTTTCACATTTGCAAAACAACAATGTTATCTTTGTATGAATACTAAACACTCGGATGTTCTTTTTATGCATGTAAAGAAGTTCCCAACTTATTTTCTTTTAATTTATTCGTCTTTTTTTCTTTCCGAAGTAATTAGTTTTATTGAATAGATTCAATACAAAGATGTGGTGTTACAAGACACATAGATACCAAAAAACATTAGTTGGATATGTAACTCATGTTGCAATTGAGACATTAATCCTTGGTGATTACAATACCTTGAACAGATGTTCTGCATAGGCACATATAACACAAAACAAAAGGCACATATGCATGACAAGATTGACAGGTTTAAACTTATGATATAATTGATTAGACATTTTTTTTCAACATGTTTCGAAGCTTGTTCAAAATTGGTGTGTTCGGCCAAAATTTTTGAAAGTGTTTCGTTTCGATGTTGAATGTTCTCGTTCGGACAAAATATCCAGACAATGTCACCACTCTGAGATAGATTTTCCCTAACATTCAACAAATTTATTCAAATGTATTTTCGTAGAAGTAATTCAGGTTCGAGCACCTTTTAAGCTATTTGCATTTGGTGCGGCAAATGTTACCAAATTGATCAAAATTTTGTAAGCTCACCCATGCTGCTTCTACTAGTGATTAAATTTGATACTGCTTTAGTTATGTAATACTATTGTTCTCTGTTTCGTGCGCTCTATATATCTTTATTACCGACTATTTCGATTTTTAATTGTGAAACGAAATTGTTGCTATTTCAAAGTTTTATTAGCTTTAGGTTGCTTTGAGTGTTGAGATAAGTAAATCAATTTGGCATTACTTTATCTTCTAAATTACAAACACTAAGAGATAATTTTCAACCCAAATATGATATTCAATATAAGTAATTGGCTCTCTTTTGTTAAGTCTAGTTCCATGCATAGACACTTGCAAATATGCTCCATTCAGTCATAAAGAACATAACTTTACTAGTAATAACACTATTCTGTAAGAAAATGTGTTCTCTTTGTCGAAATTGAAAACAAGGTTTTGGATGAGGAAATTATATAAATTGCCGATTTTTTTTTCTAAATGCATCTTTATCCTCTAAACATGGCATAAAAAGTTTACCGTCTCTCTGAACTTTTAAAAGTTTCTCTCAACCCCTTAAACTTGGCTGAAGTGTATCAGTTTACCTCCATTGAACTTGACAAAAGTATATGAGTTTGCCTATGAATGTCACATGTCATGTTCTGATTGGTTTGACTTTTTAAAGATATTTTTTTTCTTTCAATCAATAGCTGACAAGTGGCATTTAAGGGATAAAATGATACATTTATGCCAAGTTCAGGGGGCTGAAAGAAACTTTTAAAAGTTTAGGGGGCAATAAATTTTTTGTGCCAAGTTTAGAGAGTAAATATGTATTTAGCGTTTTTTTATGTTGAAAAGCCTTTTAATGCACGTTTGTGGGGATTTGGATTCTCTTAAGTCAAAATTCTCTAAAGTTAATATATTTCAATCAATTTCAATCACTTATTAAATTTTAATAGTCCAAATTTAATTTTAATAATTTATAATATAATAAAATATATATCATTAAAATTTAATAAATAATTAAAATTTACTGAAATAAGCTTAAAGAATTCGAAATGGAGAGAATTTACGTTGGTAAATGAGTGAATACCAAATTTGGAACACTTCCCAAAAGTTTCATGAATGTAAGCTATAGAAACCAATCACATGAAACCACGTGGAACACCACGTATGCTATCGAATCCATCTCATTGAGCAATAAAAAAAGGCCACGTAGAAACCAAAAAGGGCAGGATTGACAACTACTGCAATAACCGGGGAACATTTTCGTCATTTAGAATGTAAAATCGTGAGCGCCTGCCCTTTTCGTAGGAACCAACCTTATTGGTTAAAAAATTAAAATAAATAGAATAAAAAATTATTAAAGAAGAATATATAAATTAAAATAATTTAATTTAATTTAATTTAATTTTTTTATTTTATTATTTTAAAAATTAAATTAAATTAAATTAAATTAAATTAAAATCAAATTACATAAATTATAACCCAACCTAATGTATTTGGTTTGGTTTGATTTTTTTTTTCTCTACCCTCCTCCTGCTACCATTTCCCTTCACCTCCTTGCACTTCACTCTCCAAAGTCTTCTCTTCTCTCGACGACCTTCAAAATCCTCTGAATGGCGGTCTCTGAGGTCGCCCATGGGGGAACGAACTTGCGATATGCTTTCGGCAATGTTCTCTCCTTCTTCATACTTATCTTGATCGGCGTTCTCGCATTCTCGATCCGCCTCTTTTCTGTAAGTTCCTTCAATTTTGTAGATCCGATCGTCTTGTAACCACTCGCATTTTCTGATTGAGGAACACGATTTGGTTATTAAGTTCCGTAGCTGTGGCTTACTGGATTGAATTGTGAACTAACTGCATCACACCTTTGAATTCTTGATTTGCTTGAACATTTTGCTGAATACGAAATGAATTGGCTTCTCTTGAATTGGAAAGGTTTACTTTGAGCTAAGCACGCATAGTTTTGAAGAATTTACAGCACTTCTTTTATTTCCAGCAATCTGTTTTTTTTCTCGCTAATTTAATTGACTTGCGATATTGCTGCTTTCCAGGTTATAAAATACGAGAGTGTTATTCATGAGTTTGATCCTTATTTCAATTACAGAGTCACTCAGGTTCGATTTCTTCCGCATTTATGTATAAATATTAGCATTCCAAGTATTACATTAAAAAGGACCTAGTTAATTGTTTTCTGATTTCAGTTCTTAACCAAGAATGGGATATATGACTTTTGGAATTGGTTTGACGATAGAACCTGGTAATTGTTATGCTTTTCTGATCTGATCCAGTAAAGTCCCATGTAAATCGTTGGCTACATATTTCATGTCCTACAAATTTATGCGATTTTTGGATTTTGACTTGTTTATATCTCTTGAAAGGTATCCTCTTGGTCGTGTCATTGGTGGAACTGTTTATCCTGGCTTGACCTTGACTGCAGGAACTCTGTGGTGGTAAGCATCTCAAGGGTAGATAGTAAGAGATATTCTACCAATTTATACATTTGAAGTAACTTTTATTTTTTATTTTGCTTCTTGCCTTATGAGTCATTACTTTCCGATTTCAGGTTATTGAATTCATTAAATATTCCTCTATCTGTTGAGACTGTTTGTGTTTTCACTGCACCGGTTTTCTCTGCATTTGTGTCATGGGCTACTTACCTTTTGACAAAGGTTTGTCTTTTATGTGATTGATAGTTATACTTCTAGAATATTTATTTTGGATTTGCTGACGGTGTGTATTTTGTTGTAGGAAGTTAAAGGTGCTGGTGCTGGTCTGACTGCTGCAGCTCTTTTGGCCATGGTAAATCAAGCAACGGGTATTTGTGATTTAGCAGTATCAATTAATTTGTTTTTTTTTTTTGCTTTTAAATAGCTGCAACGAGGTATCCATTTTGTGACAAGTCTTCCATGACTTTTATATCTTAACATTTGATTTTTCGCATAAGTATTCTGGTTGCCGATGTATTAAATGAAACTAAGATGTAGCGAGTCTTTTTTCCCTTTTAAAGGTTTTAGTTTCTGCTTCAATAAATGGGACTGGTAAATAATGTACACTCAGTTCAATGAACTGTTGTTAGCTCTCGGGAGGAAATGCTTGGCGGATTCTATTGCAGCATGAAATTAGAACAGATGAGGAATGCGAAATGACCATTGAAGATGCCAACCTTATTGTTGTCTCTTTTGGTTAGAATTGGTCATTTGGTTATAAGAGAAAGAATCAATATTTTTACTACTGACTTGTCTTCACTTATAGTATGCATATACCTAGTCAGCTTGGTGTTATGAGAATACTGAGATGGAGCAAGTGTAAAGCTCTATCTCTTATGGTGTTGGTTTATGGAATGTTTCATCGTCATATTTGTTTAGATAGCAGGGGAATGACAAAATTCTGTATCATATGTGAACGGCCAGTTATAGGTTGTGTTAGAATTATTAGTTGTTGAAAAGCAACTTGACTGTTGTTATTACTCGTTGGTGACGGTCATTCATGGAACCGTTTAAAGACATATGGTACATAATTGGTGTTGCCAATTACCTTTTGTTAGGCAATGTAATGAGATTTTGGACTTCTCAGATGGGCGCATTATATAGAAAAGCGACTCGATTTTGGGTGCAACTTTGGGAAGTGGGTTTGTGTTGCTTCCTCTTCAGAGCCATTCATACAAGGATAATGTCCTAAAAGAATCTTGCCAAGGAATGGAAATTGGAGCTGAACTAGATAGTAAAGTAATTTGCTTTCTTTTGACTCCATCATCCTCCTTTTAGTGAAGACTTGATTCATAAATTATTTAAATGTGGTAATGGTATCAAAAACTAGCATGAAGACCTTGCCATATACCCCTTCAGCCCCACCTATATCTTAGATTTCTTATCCATACTTAAGTCGATTCATATCGCATTCCAGGAGTCAAATAAATATGGGGTGTGTGTTTTTGTTAGCGTGCTTATTATCTTTTTGTCAATAGATGTGGAAAGGCTCATTTATGTGCCACTAAGTCTAAGTCAATATAATAGCTGCATGTTTTGTCAGATAGTAGATTAGAAAGTTTTTAGGTATGTTTTTAATGATAGTGTGAAGGGTATAATTGGCCGGTTTTCTTATTGGACTATTGGCACTATTGACCTGGATTGGTGTATTTGGCTAGGAAACGGGGGCTTTTTGTGAATCTTGTGTAGACGAAATACTGGTTATTGTCACTTTTTTTATTTAGAGAAATACTATGGAAATGAACATAATATCCTTATATACAAGATATCCTGTTTACTTATTTGACTTTCAGTAACACAAATAAATCAACAACTTTGTTTCGTTTGCAGGTTCCATCATATATATCAAGATCAGTGGCTGGAAGTTATGATAATGAAGCTGTAGCCATATTTGCTTTAATCTTCACTTTTTTTCTTTATATTAAGGTTAGGTGCTGACGTAGAAACAAATTGAGCTCACTCTTCAAAAAGATAAATGCTTGTTTGTGTGACAAATTGGATTTGTCCCAACTTACTTTCCGATGCAAAGTCATATTTTATTGGCTTCTCGATAATTTGTAATTATGGCAGCTTGATTCTCTGTTATGTGTAGGCGTTGAACACTGGATCTCTCTTTTATGCCACTTTAAATGCTCTGGCATATTTCTACATGGTAATTCTTGTCTTACTGTTGGATTTCCTGTTGAAATCAACATATAAAATTGCTGTGCTTATTGTGTTATATTTTTTTTCTTCCAGGTGTGCTCATGGGGAGGGTATACATTTATAATTAATCTCATTCCAATGCATGCACTTCTCTGCATTGTAACTGGTCGGTACTCTTCCCGGCTGTACATTGCATATGCTCCACTTGTAAGTAACTATGGTTTACATGCATTTTGATCTTATGTAAAGTTTAAAAATCATTTGTTTTAGCAGAATTACTGTAGAGTCCCTATAATGTTGCCACTCTTTTGGGAAAAAACTAGCAGAATAGCCTGGGAAAATAGGCTTTATGACGAGCATAAAATTTGGTAGAATATGGTTAAAGTGTGACATTCTCTGTTACATGGTAGTGCTTTTGAGAACTTGCTTGAGGAGAATGGGTGACCTGATCATTTTTCTCAACTTGCACCTATCATATTATTGAGAAAATATTTTATATTCCTTTCTAGTTATGACGTGGGTTAGGGTAGGTCCCTTATTTTTCATATTTAAACCCAATATATTCAACAAACCACTTTCATTAAATCATACATAGTGTGGTTTCTGTAGATATTTAAGCTAGCAGCTCAAACGATGTCTTTTTAGAAACACGCTATAAACTTTTTTATTTATTTTTCTCTTCTACCCGTCTTGCATCCTTGTTAATAATTTTTTTTTTGTTTAGATGTTATTACAACTTAAGTATCTTCACTAGAGTAATGTTTTCTTTGGCTTTTCATGAAAATGGCTTCTTAATGCAGGTTGTCTTGGGGACATTGTTGGCTGCATTGGTGCCTGTTGTTGGTTTTAATGCCGTCATGACATCAGAACATTTTGCTTCATTTTTGGTGATCCTCCTCTACCTTCTCTCTATAAAATGAAAGTTTCACAAATATTTTGCTCATTTGTAAAAATCTTATTTGCATTTTCTTTGGTTCTTTCCTTGGACACTTGAATTTATTTGCAAATAGGTAAATATGAACTTAAGCAACGATCTTATCTATAACTAAGGCCAAGATCGATGTAATGTTAGTCAAGCCTGACAGTTCTAGCCTTGTCTTGTCTAATAAATGAGCTCAGAATATCGGCTATGGCCTTCCCATTTTTGGTAGAGGTACACTAACGTAATTTGACTAGGGTGTTGATTGAGTTAAAGCGGTTGGATTTTTAGTGGACCGAAGCTGTATATAAAATTTCTGGGAATTATTTTAAACAGACCAGTACTCTTTATCTCACTTCTTATTTACAAAAATGATGTTGTGGTCGATTGTGCAACCTTTTTGTAATTATGTTTCTATGTATATGGTTGACCATATGATTTTTTCTATTAAAGGGTTTTAGGTAATACTTGCACATTTAACAAAATTAATCTACTTCAAGCTTCAAAGCAAAGTTAATTTATCAATGTCAATAGGGCTGACTCAGTTATGTGAACAACTTCAAGAACTTTCACTGATATGGAAAAATCAGCTTCAGTCTCTCTAGCTGATAGTATGTTTTACCACCCGAGATATAAAAAGCAACTTCTGTGGCTTACTTATCTATGAGCATGGTATGTACTATTCATATAGTTTTAAGTCATTGCTGCATCAGTGTGATGCCTATAGGTTTAGTATTACATTATTTTGGGGGTGGTGGTTGTGGTGGGGGAGAGAGAGAGAGAGTGTTGAAAGTAATTTTTTGTTTTTGCTATTAAAAAAATCCTGTTCCTTGCGTTTTCATGATCAAGCTCATTTAGTTGCACATTATCATTTACTTTGTTCTTTTTAACGGTTTCTTGTTACTGATTTTTCTACTACAGGTTTTTATTATTATCCATGTGGTGGCTTTTGTATATTATATTAAAGGGATTCTCTCGCCAAAATTGTTTAAAGTAGCTGTTACACTTGTTATATCTGTTGGCCTGTAAGCTTTCTAACACCATTTGTTTTCTAATTTCTGTCATGTTATATCTCACATGTGCTTTATTGTTGCATTAAGTAGTGGGGCAATATAAAGTATGCTGAATTTGCTTTTGCTTCATTTTAAATATATCCAGTGATTGTATGTCATAGAACATGATAATGATCTCTGCCCTTGGGCATTGTTTACTATTCAGGGCAGTCTGCTGTGTCGTGATGGCAGTTCTTATAGCAATGGTGGCCTCCAGCCCAACAAAGGGATGGAGTGGACGCAGTTTGAGTTTACTTGATCCGTGAGTACCTGGGGCTCATTAACGTCAAGTTTTTCTGCTCATATCGAATTTTCACAAAAAGTTTACTACTGAAATTATGAACTATTATTGGAAATCTTTGAAGACTGTAATCTTGTATCAAACATGGCAAACATAAAGCCATGTGACAATGCCATTAAAATAAAAAGAAAAAACTGTTTCACAACTTTTTACTTCAAAGAAGTTAATCTAAATGCGTGATAAAATGCTAAAAAGTATATTTCACATTTGCTGATGCTAAAAATTCAAAACAGAATATGATAATACACTAATACAGTCTTATCACGAAACTTAAATTTTCACAGCTTCAAGAGTTGACAATAGATGCAAAACATCATGGCGAGTCAAGAGTTTTCAGATAATATATCTGACTGTATTTACCATTTTTATTGCTTTGTGACAGAACTTATGCAAGCAAATACATACCAATTATTGCCAGTGTTAGTGAACATCAACCCCCGACATGGCCATCTTACTTCATGGATATTAATGTTTTAGCATTCTTGGTTCCAGCTGGGATTATTGTAAGTTACACCTATTTAGAACTCTGTTTTTATCTCTTGAACTACACTTGATGTGCATGTCTCATCATTGTATTTGTTTTTTGTTAGGCATGCTTTCTGCCTTTATCTGATGCAAGCTCATTTGTGGTGCTTTACATTGTGACATCAGTATATTTTTCTGGCGTCATGGTAAGACAATCTTGAACGACTTTTTTCTCTTCATTTTCTTCTTTGCATGAACATAATCTGACCTCATGCTTTTATATATAAATATAAACATTTTAGGTGCGTTTGATGCTTGTACTTGCTCCAGCAGCGTGCATCATGTCTGGAATTGCCCTCTCTGAAGCTTTCAGTGTTCTCACTCAGTCCATTAAATTTCAGCTGCCTGGATTATCAAGCAGTTACCGCATTGATGTATGCATATCTTTCATCCAATCTATTTCTGGATCATGTTCTTTCACCCTTGATAAGGTTTTCATAATCCTAACACTTACGTGTTTAATACAATACCTTTGACTTCTTAGTCCGGGGATGCTAGCTCAAGTACTATTGTAGCGCCAGATGATGCTGGAAAGACAGAAAAAACTGATTATATAGCAAAAGAACGACCATCAAAAAAGAATAAGAAGAAAGAGAAGGAGAAAGAGGCTGTGGATAAGCCATCTGTCAGATCCAGGATTGAAAAGAGGCTCCTCGTTTTACCTTTCGAGGCATCCATTATTGGTGTGCTATTACTTGTGTTGCTTGGTGCCTTCTATGTGGTATGTAGATGCTCACTCATACCTTTGTGATATATCAGTGAATGAAATAGTATTATCATATAATATTGCTCTCATGTTTCACTGTTAGTTCCCAGAATGATTTGTGTTATGTAATATAATTGTGTAATTGGCTTATGAATGATGTTGTGTCATCCCAAACATTTGTTGGAAGCAACGTTGTCTAAAAGCCCGATATGTACTTATAGAAGCAGTGAGTGTGCCAGATTTACACATGATATTAGCCTGCCAGGTATACTGATCGATTTTATTTTGACCCTTCCACATGGACCATACCCATCTCACACTCTATGAATTGTTTGTGCTGCCTATTCAGAATGTTGCTTCTGAAAAAAAGTAAAGGAACCCCAAAAGTACAGAGTTCATGATCTTTTAGGGTCTGTTGTTTATTTAGAAACTGAAAATTTAGTGCTTTTTTTCCTTTCGGGTGCTGTATAGTGGTGGCACTGATAAATGCTTTTCGAATCAGATGTTTGATTATTGACTAAAAGAAAGCACTTGGGCCATTTTTGAGAGCTATTTGATGCTTGCAGATTTGCAGCTCCACTTGAAAGCGTTTGCATACTCCCAACCACTAGGTCCAAGTACCATTATTTAACTTGCAATTAGGTTGGCAGATCTGCTTCACCATGATCACATGACAAACACAATTTTGAGCAAAAAAATTTTAAGATTATCTTGCATTATTGAATTATCTGTTCTTCCTTTTACTCTCTGCTTATGCAGCTTGTCTCTATTTCTTGAACTGATTCTAACAGAGTTATGCATCATCTCTCTTCCAATCTTCCTCAGCGCTAATGTTTCTATCTACCCAACGTCAAATGACTGATAATAAATTCTCAGATTTCCTCGTCCGTTGTCAAACTCCACAGACCATTTCTTCAACTGACTTGACCTTCCATTTTGTACTTTCTGGAGAACATTAAGCTGCTTAACCATCATTTTCTTGGAGATTCTAATGGAAATTTGACTGCATAATCTGTAATTCCATTTCAGGAAATGGTTTTCCGTATCTTCTATTTCACGCAATTGGTCTTAAACAAAAGTATTTGTTTCTTTTCAGTATCAGTTTCTGTATCATGATCTTTATGGGTGTATCAAGTTCAAGTGATTAATTGTATTTGTTTGGAAATTTGTAAATCATAATTTTCTTTCTATGTGCGGTTTTTTTTTTCCACCAGTTGATCCTTTTACTTGTGAAATGCTTTGTTTCTCTAAATGCAAGTAACATTTCATGTTGTAGGTCCATTGTGTCTGGGCAGCGGCAGAAGCTTATTCGGCACCATCCATTGTGTTGACATCTTATTCACCAGATGGTGGTCTACATGTTTTTGATGATTTCAGAGAGGCATATGGATGGTTAAGCCACAACACTGAGGTGGATGATAAAGTGAGTTCTTACTTTTCAATAGCTTCCATAGGTCAAGTCCATTTTAATACCTAATTGTTGTTGGTGTATCATTTTGGTTAAAATGTGTCCACGCAATATATGCCATGATTCTTTTTTTAATCTGCATCATTATACTTCTTTTGATCTAACTTACTTTATTTTGCTGTCATATTTATTGTGGTCATTGCCTACCTCTTAAATGTTAAACACGCATTTGCATAATCTTTGGAGCTCAATCAAATCATAGCAGATATTAGAGAATGCTGGTTGGTTTTCCATTAATAACAGCAGTTTTACTGCCTTAGTCAATTTCAGTAAGAACTTCTATGTGCCCTGATACCATACTGGTAGTTATTTGAAAATTTTAGGACATGGGTGTGGAGAACTGTATCTGCTTCACTTTTACAAATTGTAAAAGATTATTTTCATTTGCCTTGCAAATTAGCAACAATTATCTGGAGTAAATGTTGTAATCATGTAACATGTAACCACTTGGGCCTAAATTTCCTCATCTAGGACAAGACAGTTTCACATCATCCTGATTTTAATTGTTTGTGCTATTCATTCATTTTTAGCACGATGTCTCATTTTTTAGTTATGTCAAATACGCTTTATCGTTATTGAACTCTGTTTCTTTCAGGTTGCATCATGGTGGGACTATGGTTATCAAACAACTGCTATGGCTAACCGAACTGTTATTGTTGACAATAACACTTGGAATAACACACACATTGCAACTGTTGGCACTGCCATGTCTTCCCCTGAAAAGGCAGCTTGGGAAATATTCAACTCCTTGGATGTAAAATATGTTCTTGTTGTATTTGGAGGTACGTTTTCATCCTGTCCCCACCTTGCCACCCTAACTGCTGGAGATATATACTCACTGTAAAGAGAATCTGATGGACTGCTTGACTGTGTAGGTCTTGTTGGCTACTCAAGTGACGATATAAACAAGTTCCTATGGATGGTTCGTATTGGAGGAGGTGTGTTCCCTCATATCAAAGAGCCTGATTATCTGGTAAGCCATTTCATTCAGTTCACATATGGTTAAAAGTTTTTACCAGCTTGAACTTGGCCCAAATGACCTACTGCTTGCCTGAACTTTTCAAAGTTTCTCTTAGCCCCCTGAACTTGGCAAAAGTGCATCAGTGGCCCTCTGAATGCCATGTGTCATCTTCTGATTGGAGAGAGAGAAATAAGAAAAATGGCATCTTTGAAAAGTCAAAAACCAACCAGAAATTGACACGTGGTATTCAGGGGCAAATTGGTGCTCTTTTGCCAAGTTCAGGGGGCTATGAGAAACTTCAAAAAGTTCAGGGGAACAATAGGCCATGTATTTGGCCTTTTAATTGTGCTTCCTTTTAACTTGCTAGTATACATTGTCTATGCAAATCATTCAGCATTTGTGGTTGCTTAAGCTTCCTTGTTAATGCCACCCTTAACTATTTGCTGCCTGTTTTTCTGTCTTAAGAGAGACGGCCAGTATAGGATTGATTCTGAAGCTACACCAACCATGTTGAATTGTCTCATGTATAAGCTTTCATATTTCAGGTCTGATTGTTTTGTAAAACCTCCTTATTTTAATGAGAAGGGTATGGCTGGTTTCAAAATCGAACATCTATTAATGATCTGCATTTTTACCTCCTTTTGCCAACAGGTTTGTTGAAACTGATGGCAAAGGTTTTGATAGAGTCAGGCGAACAGAAATTGGGAAGAAATACTTCAAGCTTACCCATTTTGAGGAGGTCAGTCAATACACTTTGGCATAATTTGCATGGCTTAGGTGGCCTACAAGATTCAAAAGTTTTATACATGAAATGAATTGAATTCCTTCAAAAATATGTTTCCAAGCACACCCTAAAAGATTGTCAAACTAGCTTTTGAACACTTTTCTGAAGCGTTCTTGATGGTTTCTATATTTCAACTTATAAGCAATTTATAAGTTAAAGCTTGAAAGTTATAAATAGGTTTTGTAGCTATTTCTTAAGCAACTTGTATAACACAAATATACCCTCATTTAGTCATTTAATTTTATGCACCGAAAAAGTCTAGTTTCTACATGTATATATTAGTCTTTTAACAATTTTTGCAACTTATATGCTGTTTATGAGCTAGTTTTACCAAACACATATAAGTGATTTTAGTCAGTTTTTAAAAAACACTTCACTTGCTTACTTTAAGTTACTTATAAGTTATATAAGCTATATATAAGTTGAAAATAGGAGAGCACCGATATTGAGAAACACCCTTTAATTATATACTAATAGAGTAAGCACAGGGCCGTTCCTGAGCACAGGCGAGAGGGGCGACCGCCCAAGGCCCTGGTTATTGTTGGGGCCCTTTAATTTTATGATTTTTTATTATTTAATTATAAAAATAAAAATTCTTGATTCATGTTTTATGTGTTTAATAATAATTCATTTATTCTTCATTTTTCTTCTCCCAAATTGATTTATATATTAAAAATAAGCTAAATATTCTATCTAATTCATATTTTAAAACTTCAACAACATTGTTTAGTCGTATTTTTGTAAAATTTTGATGTGAAATTCGATGTCTTTATTGGATATTTCAATTAAGTGAAACAATAAAAGTATGTATACATTGATTACAATTTCAAAATTTTACTTATAAAAAGAAGCCTCAAATTTCTTATCTCTCCTGTGGGCCCACAACAAGTTCGGAACATGCTATCCTACACCTATGAGTAATTATCCTTCTATATATTCGATATTTGTCTTTAAATTTCATTCGGGTGCTTATGTTTAGGTTTTGATGTTATTTTTAATAATGTGGAATTCAATGTCTTCGTTTGATCTTTTATTAAGTGAAATAATAAAAGCACAAATTCATTGATTACAATTTCAAAATCTTTACTTGTAAAAAGGGCCCCGATTTCTTATCCCGCCTATGGGCCCTCTATAAGCTAGGAACGGGCCTGAGTAAGCAACAAGATAATGATTTACTATTGAATGGTTTTGGGTGGTTGAAGCTCTTCTACGTAATAGATTTGGGCTGAAAACCTGAAACTCACAAGACTGATTGTGAAAATGGATTTGGTCATTTTCATGACAAATTGTAATTTACTAACTGAACTCAAATAATAAGCAAATTTGACGAATAGATTCGGTTATTTTCATGACAAATCGTAAATCAGTAATTGAAGTAAAACAATAGCCTAACATGTGTGACATGTTTGCCTTAAGACCTTGTTTGACCATGTTATTTATGTTGTTGTTGCCTCAGGTGTTCACAACTCATCACTGGATGGTTCGCATTTACAAATTGAAACCTCCGAAGAACAGAATCCGAGGGAAGTCGAAAAAGTCAAAATCGGTACGTATAAATATGTTCAAATTTAGCCTGATTTTCTAGTTCTAATCCACATTTTTCATGGCAGAAAACAAGCTCAACTAGTAGCTCAAAAAGAAGTACATCATCTACCAAGAGAAATCCATGGCATTAAGTGAAGCCTTTACGAGCAGGTGCAGTTAGTCAATGCATGGTGAGAAGGGATAAAAGTAAAGATAAAAACACTCTATGTAACTATCTTATTTTCTCTAGGTTTATCTCTCGGAATCTTTCAACCTATGAAGTATGGACACTCTAAAACCTGAAGTGTCCTTGTATCAGACACCGACACTCTCCGGACACTTGTCGGATACGTGTCTGAGACTCCAAAGTTCAAGCTGACACTCGACGTAGGATGAACACTTCTCAGACACTCAGTGCACACGCCTCGGACACTCCACGTAGAAGTAAATGATCTTTTTGGAAATTTGAGACAAAAATAGAAAAACTTAGTAGGGGTAGGGTATACGACTAAATAAAACATGTGGGCAAGAAAAATAAGGGTCATATTGGCATATGCAAAGTCACAAGACATGATAAAACAACTAATTTAGATTTATTTTTTGGTTGTTTTGTAATTGATCAAATGATTATGGATGATAAGGATTTTATTAAATATGAATATTTATGTTTAATAATTTATTTTAATTGTCGTGTCCCAGCCATGTTCAAATACACATTTTTTTCAAATTACCGTGTCCGCATCGTGTCGGACACTCAGGGCGTGTCCGGGCAACCTAGCTTTCAACGGTTAAATAATAACAAACTAACAAACCCTAAACCAATTTACAGAGAAACAGAAACAAAGAAGAGATGAGAGGAGTAAGGTGGCATGGCCGAAGAACAGAAAAATGAAATAGGGTTACAGAAAGTTAAGCTTATAAACCAAGCTTAATGGGCTATCTCTAATCATGGGCCTAAAGGTTCAAATGGGCTTGTATGAAACTCTAAGCTTCCACAAGAATTTCAGCTCGGGCCGGGCTTACAACTTCATTCCCAATACCAAATAAAAAAATGAGATGAAAAACACAACTAAATGACAGAGTGCCATGGTTTCTTCATCTTTCCCATCCCTTTGATGTTGTTCGAGCCGAAGGATGTAACTAGTGTTTGGTCCGCTACTAGCACCATACTCCAGGCTTTCAAATGCCATCTCCCTTAACTTTTCAAAGTCCTCATTGTCTTTGTTTGCGTCAGAGCCGATGTGCCCAGGTCGAATGCCCTCATTAAGATCACACAGTGCCACATCTCCAAATATAATGATTTCTTGACTCGAAGGATTTAACCTGTCGTCACTATCGACACGGTTCTCATGGCTTCTCAATGCCATGTCACTGAACATTTCGATTGGTTCGCGTCGTAGTCTGAACTGTCCATGCTAGAGACACTGTTGTGCCCTGATTGAGATTAGAGGACCCCACATTTCCTTCTAGGACACTCACTACCATCTCAGTTAACCATTACTTAGAAATACCAATTAAAAGACTATTCGATACCAACTAGATTACCTGATCGAATTTCCTATCTGAGTCAAGTTCATCTCAAAGCGGTACGCCTAGTTTGATCACCGGATATCCGTGAAACCGTTAGTACTCTATATAAGGCGTGTCACATCATAGTGGAAGATGCATGTTGTAGACGGATGATTGATCGGTTGAGGGGAGGAATGTTAAACAAATATCACATTGCTAAGAAAGTTGAAGATTCATGGGTTTATAAGTGTGGACAATATCCCCAATGGCTAAGTTGCATGGACATGCCCTGAGTGGCCGACGCGAGACGGATAAGGATACGACAATCTGGAAATGCATTTGGACACAGCTGGGACACGACAACTAAAATAAATTGTCGAACATAAATATTTATATATAATAAAATTTATATCATCCAGTCATTTGATCAATTACATAACAACAAAAAACAAATCCAAAATAGTTGCTATGAGATGTCTTGTGACGTTATTGTACATGCCAATACGTTTACCATCTATGTGCAACAAATGTGTTTTAACTCTAGCTTATGAGCCTTACTTTTCATGCCCAAATTATTATATTTAAATGTCGTATTACCCTACCCTCACCCGTTTTTCTATTTTTGTCACATATTTCCATAAAGGAGATTCATTAGCTTCTACATGGAGTGTTCGAGGTGTGTCTACGGAGTATTCGGGAAGTGTCCATCCTACATAGAGTGTCGGACACGTGTCCGACAACTATCTGGAGATTGTTAGTGTCCGACACAGGGACGCTCCAGATTTTGGAGTGTCCACGATTCATAGCCCAATGGTATGAGGCCTTTTGGGGTAAAGCCCAAGAGCAAATCCATGAGATCTTAGGCCCAAAGTGGACAATATCATACCATGTATGAGGATATGTCGTGTCATGTCCACATGCTTCCGTGAGCTGCCCAACAGTTTTTCATAAAGTATGACTTCTCATCTTTTAATACAGTTACAACATTTACCACTATTATTACCTCACTCTTGCTTGGTCGATCCTAGGCTGAATGGTGTACACAAGCATCAACATAAGAAATCATTCAAGCTATCTCATTGTTGTCATAAGCATTCTGTAATTTTGGGTCCACCAGAGTATCAAAGTTTTCATCTTTCAAAGCTTCTTTGAGGAGAGGCCTAGCCTGTAATAACAACACAAATAAAAATTTTGTACATGTACTAGTATGTTAGTAATATATAGGAAAGAAGTCGCAACTCCCCCAATCGACCAAAGAATTTCGAGATGAATCAAGAGGTCTACGGCCCGTGATTAGCTCTAGAACCACAACCCCAAAAGAGAACACATCAGATTTATCAGCCGATGTCCCACTGGTTGTGTATTCTAGAGCTATATGCCCCCGACTATTTCTACGTGCGATGTTTTTGACGCTGTGGTCATAAACACGGTAGCCAAGGGTAGTACCAGTAAGAAATTGGTTGTCCAAACTCAGACCAGTTTCCAGAAACCACGTCCCCTCCGCCATCCACCAAACGTCGGCTTTTTATACAACGTATATCACCTGATTCTCCATCTCCATCTTGTCCTCCCAAGTTCTATGACTCCTTCTGCTTCTCCTTGCCATGTTTTCAACGCCGTGGTCATAGCCACCGGCAAGAAATTGGTCTTCCTAGTCTTAATATTGCTAATAGCCTTCCTAGTTCTGAAACCCTACCGACTAGGTCCCCCAGCATTGTTTTGACTTTTCCAAAGAGTGAGTTTAGCTATTAGGAATTATTAGATGCAACTGATAACTTCTCTGAGGCTAATTTCCACGGGGAGGGCGCGTTTGGTACTCTACACAAAGGCATCCTTCCAAATAAAACTGAAGTCGCCATGAAGCGATTAAAAGCTGGGAGTAGGCAAGGAAACTAAGAATTTCAGACTGAAATTGAGATTATTAGTAGAGGTCACCATAAACATCTTGTTTCACTTATTGGCTACTGGATCTCGGGTGGTGAGAGGATCCTTGTTTACGAATTAGTTCCAAATAGCACCCTGGAGGAGTATCTATATGGTAATAGTTATTAAAATTTGTTTAGTGTTGATATAGTTATCTATATATTACCTCTTGAAATTAATTTTTTATTCATTGGATGCGGATTTGGGCTTTAAGTTTTTTAGATCAACGGTTACGATCATCGTCGATATTTGGAACTAATTCATAAACAAGGATCCTCTCACCACCCGAAATGCAGTAGCCAATCAGTGAAACAAGATGTTTGTGGTGAACTCTGCTAATAATCTTAATTTCAGTCTGAAATTCTCGGTCTCCTTGGGTACTCCCAGTTTTAATCGCTTTAGTTTGATTTGAAAGGATGCCTTTGTGTACTTTTGCAAATGCGCCCTCACCGAGGAGATTAGCCTCGTAGAAGTTATCAGTTTCATCTGCTAATTCTTCATAGCTAAAATCTCTCTCTCTAAAAGTCAAAGCAATGCCGGAGGACCGAGTCGGTGGGGTTTCAGATATAGGAAGGCTATTAGCAATATGTTTACCCATGACTTGAATATCTCCAATTTTGATCTTACTACTTGTACTTATTTGCTTTATGCACACTATTACTGAGCAGATATAAACACCACAAACCATGGCAATACTAACACTATCATTTTTAATAAAATTGGGGATTCCTTTCTTAGTTTTATGATTAGTGTATCATGTAGCACAATTAGTACTCAATTAATCAGATGAACACTTCAATTACAGCACAAATGAACCCTAATTTGAGCAACAGTGAAACATCAAGCAATACTTTTAGCAAACAACAAAAGATGAGACCTTTACAGTGAAGATTTAGGGGAAATTGTCACTTATGACTCATTTGCCCAAAATAAATACCAAAATAACCCAATGAGCAAATCATATCTTTCTAACCATTTTAAGTTTCCCTTTTTACCTTTATACGCCATATTCACATCTCAAGCGATTCGGTGGTTTTTTTAATTTGTTTGGCTTATTTTGCATTTATCTCTCAAACAGTTCATTTTTTCGACATGCCGCTTTACAGTTTTTTGCTCGTCTCATATTTATCTTTGAAACTCCATCCATTGTTATATATTTTTTCAAAATTTTTTTCAAACTGTTATATATCTGTTAGGACTAATGCATCAACAACATCCTCAACTTGGCACGAAAAACCCGCTGCCTCCCTGAACGTTAGAAGTGACCCCGCAACTACCTCAACTTTGAAAAAGTGCACCGCTTTGCTCCCTGAATGCCACATGTCAGCTTCTGGTTGGTTTGAATTTTTAAATATATGATTTCTTAAGAATTTTCCACTCTAATTAAAAGCTGACACGTGTGTGAGCGGACGACCTTTTTCCCGCCCGCGAGGACGGCATGAGATGAGTCGCACGGGGGGAAATATAACTGGCGTTGTGAAGCGTGCCGAGGGATTGATCCTTATTTTAGGCATGATGAAAGCACTGATGTTGAAGTTGGATTTAAGTCCAATTTAGGTGTTAAAGAATACGAGATCGAAATCTCCGTACTTAAAAGAGAGTCACCACCCAGTTCAACTCAACTAGGAAATTTTGATACGATTTTCCCACAAGGTGGTAGACCATACCTTAAGTAGAGATTCTGAGTTTGGATGATGTTATCTATTTTTCATAGGCCAAGTTAAGATATTTCATTCTTTCTTAATCGGTTTAATCCATCCTATTTATTTGTGTTTTCGGTTATTATGTTGTTATCGCGTTTATCAAGCAAACAAAGCGATAAAGAAATTATTACAGTCATCCAAAAATAAATGCGAAAATTAAAATTATTACAAGGCTTCTAAATCCTACACATTTTTCTATGCGATAAATGAAATACCCGAAGGCCTAGACACGCATCTAACCTAAATCTACCTGCGTAAAACAGTTAGCACAAATATGACACGTTGTACGAGATATATCATGAATCATGCATAGTTAGTAAACTAAATAAGACCCGAGTTAGCATGATCATGGCATAAATATTTATATCACTATGAAGCCCGGTTGGATGGCTAAAATGAGATTTGAATGGCGTGTGAGGAAAATTCTGTTTTTAACCAAATTTTAGACTCTATTATTATTTTATTCAGATTATTAGTGAAAATGCCATATGGTATGGGGTGGGGTCTGTTTTCAAAAGGTTTTGGACCTCCATCGCTGCACTGTGTATCCTTGCTTCGAAAAATAAACTAGATCGAAAATGAACAAAATAAAACAGCTGTCCAGAAGGTCATGCCGTTGGCCATATGGCTGATGCCGCCGATGGCATCAATGATGTCGCTAGAGGCATCAGTTTGTAGGCAGGTTACATGGCTTTCTGTGTACCATAAAGAAAGGGTCCTACAAGAAAGTGAGGCCTCTAGGGAATGTGATGTTGCTAGCGGTATCAGCGATATCGCTGGTGACATGAGTGTTACCGCCAGTGACATCACATGTCTCCGGTGACTTCAATTTCTTGTAGCAGCAGCAACAGGTAACGATAAAAAAAACACCGAAAACCCGAAAATGAATGTAAATCAACAAGAATCAGTGCAAACAAGCAATTAATGCCAAAGAGCTTTGAGACTCAAGATTTTTACCTCGGGGTCGTGAATCCAACTCTTCGTAAACTAAGGAACACCTCTGAGGAGCTTGAAATGGTGATTTTGATAGTAAATTTTAAGAGTTTTAAGTCTCTAAACCCTATTAAGTTGATTTTAACTTAAAGGTCTACTAATTTTAAGCTTAATACCAGAGAGTTCAAAGAAGAAAAACCAGGAAAAATGGATCAGAATCCTTTTTCCTACCTTTTCTAATTCTTATCTCACTAAAATCTATTTTCTCACTCTAGGATTCTGCAAATTCAAATTACAGGTTGTTCTTATCTTCTCCTTTTTGTTTGGAACCCTAAGGCTTGTTTTTATAAGCAAATTGGGGTGGTCTTCGAGACCTTTCAGCCATATTCACCGAAAAGGCAAGAAAGAGTCTGCCCAAGAAGAAGAAGAAAGATGACTGCAGAAGCCCGTTTTGGGCCATACCGCCAGCAACATGGTTGACACCACTGGCAGTATGAGCGATGCCACCGACAGCATCAGCCTTCTGCAGGCTGACAGGCAGTGTGAGCACGGGATTTTGCAGTCCCTCTCGCGAGACGATGATGACGTGTACCCGATTTTAATACCTCAAAATAAAAGTTCTTTTCAGAATTTTTATTACCAAAATAATATTCCTTGTGAATTTTATAATTGGTAGAATCCAGTTTGGCGTAGCCGATAACGCGTTCGGTAGGAGCTTGAACCGATGATTTACACCCAAATAGAAAATACCATTTAAATTATTGTTAAAAGTCATAAAGATGCCTTTTTTTCCACTATTAGGCCACTTTTCCCCGACTTTTTGGCCTTTTTTGACCCACTAACTGAAGGCATGCTAAAGGCTGATGCCGCCAAAAGCATCATCCATGTCGCCGGCGATATCATCATACCGCCGGCGACATCGATCATACCGCCGGCGATATTATCATGTCGCCGGCGACATGACTCGAAGCGGGTCCTCTTACAGACAGCCTTTCCGACCACTTTCGGTGGAATTATTAAAAAAGGCCCCAAAAAGCACCCCATTCCACCTATAAAAAGGCACCTTGGGCTACACTTGAGAGGGGGGAGAAAAGAAAAAAAAAGAAAAGGGATTTTTAAGGTGAAAATAGATGATAGTGAGATAAGAATTAGATAAAACAGAAAAAAAACGGGATTCCGATCCATTTTTCCTGTTTTTTCTTCTTTGAACTCTCTGATTGTGAGTTGAAATCAACAAAACCTTAAGCCAAAATCATTTTAGTAGAACTTAGAAACCAAAAGACACTTAAAATCATTACTAAATCATCGTAACGAGCTCCCCGGAGGTGTTTTATTCGGATCACGAAGAGGTGGATTCACAACCCCGAGGTGAAAATCCTGAGTCTCATAGCTTTGGCATTATTATTATTGTTTTTGCACTAACTTTTGTTGATTTGTGTTCTTTTTTTGAGTTTTCGGTCATTTTGACTGCAAACCGCTGCCGTAGCAAGAAATTGGAGTCGCCGGAGACATGCGATGTTGCTGGCTGTATCACCCATGTTGCGAGAGACATCGTTGGTACCGCCGTTAGCATCACATTCCCCGGAGACCTCGCTTTCTCGCAGAACCCTTTCTTTACGGTACTCAGAAAGCCCTGTGCCCATCCGCATGCTGATGTCGCCCGTGACACAATCGATGTCACCGGCGGCATCATCCATGCCGCCAGCGACATCAACTATGTCGTCGGCGGCATCAGATGCCATCGGCGGCTTGGCTTTCTGGACAGCAGTATTGTTTTCATTTATTTCCAAACTAATTTATTTTCTAAAGCTAGGACCTATAGTGCAACGATGGAGGTTTGAAACCTCCTGAAAACAGACCCGCCCCATAACAAGTGGTATATTCATTTGTAATCCGATTAAAGCAACAATCGAATCTGAAATTTGGACAAAAATGGAATTTCCCCTCAAAAGCCATTCGAACCTCATTTTAGCCATTCAATCGGGCTTTATGATATTATAAATAAGATATGCCATATTCGTGTCAACTATCATCTGCAGGTGGGTATATATCAGACATTCGGGTATTTCATTTGTTACGTAGAAAAAGTACAGGACTTGAAAACCTTGTAATAATTCTACTTTCCGCACTTACTTTTCTCTTACGATTGTAAATATTTTATTTTACCGCTTCAATTGCTTGATAAATGCAAAAACCACAAAATAACTGAAAATACGAATAAATAGGGTGGATTAAACCGATTAAGAAAGAATGAAGTATCCTAATTTGGCCTAATGAAAAGTAGATAACATCATCCGAACTCGGAATCTCTACTTAAGGTATGGTCCAACCACCCGGTGGGAAAATCGTACCGAAAATTTCCCGGTTGAGCTGAACCGGGTGGCGACTCTATTCTAAGTACGGGATTTCGATCTCGTATCTTTTAAGCATTACAATATGCAAAATCATTTTCTTTTCAACCACATCACACTCATCTCCCCGACACACCAAAAACGGGCCGGCCCGACCGGGTCCGGCCCCCGCGCACGCAGCCGCGCGGGTCATTGTCCGCTCACAGTGGCGACTCTGCTGGGGAATTTCTTTAAACTTGAATCTTCCTTCATGGTTTAAAAGATTTTGATGATGTATTGAAATCATTGGCCAAATTAAAACTTCATTCTTTTCTTATGACGTCTTGTCCTCACACGTGTAGATAGTTCGGTAATTTTAGGTACCCTATTTCACCAGAGAAGCTCACAAAGTATCACTCATGCCCTGTTGGAATTGAGGATGCCTAGTGGGTGGATCACTTGTGTTAACCAACACGTAAACTCCTATGACCACGCCCATTCGGGTAGTGATTGAGTAAACGTGGAATCAAGGTAAACGGGAACCTTCTACATCAACAACCCTATACCAAAGCCGCGTTAGAAAAAAAAACCTTAGCACATCATTCCCCTTAGGATTACCCAAAATAAATAAAATAATTGGGACGCGCTACTTTCGCCATTTCCGGTGAAGCAGCCAAACTCCATCCTACCAAAGAGGCATTACTGTGAGCACGGGATTTTGCAGTCCTTCTCGCGAGACAATGATGGCGTGTACCCGATTTTAATACCTCAAAATAAAAGTTCTCTTTAGAATTTTTATTACCAAAATAATATTCCTTGTGAATTTTATAATTGGTAGAATCCAGTTCGGCGTGGCCGATAATGCGTCCGGTAGGAGCTTGAACCTATGATTTACACCCAAATAATAAATACCCTTTAAAATATTGTTAAAAGTCATAAAGATGCCTTTTTCCCACTAATAAGCCACTTTTCCTGACTTTTTGGCTTTTCTTGACCCACTAACTGAAGGCTGATGCCGCCAAAAACATCAGCCATGTCGCCGGCGATATCATCATGCCGCCGGCGACATCGATCATATCGCCGGCGACATTATCATGTCGCCGGCGACATGACTCGAAGCGAGTCCTCTTACAGACAGCCTTTTTCGACCACTTTCAGTGGAATTATTAAAAAAGCCCCAAAAAGCACCCCATTTCACCTATAAAAAGGCACCTTGGGCTGCACTTGAGAGGGGGGACTGAAATTATAGAGGGGAAGGAGCCAAAATTAGGGAAAAATCGTGAGAATAGATTTTAGTGAGATAAGAACTAGAAAAGGCAGGAAAAAGGATTCTAATCCATTTTTCTCGATTTTTCTTCTTCGAACTCTCTGATTGTGAGCTTAAATCAGCGGGTCTTTGGGTTAAATCAATTGGATAGAATTTAGAGACCTAAAACCTTTAAATTAACAGTCAAATTATCATTGCAAGCTCCCCGGAGGCGTTATTGTTCAGTTCACGAAGAGTTGGATTCACTACCCCGAGGTGAAAATCCTGAGTCTCATAGCTCTTTGGCATTGTTATTATTAATTTTTGTTGCTTTGTGTTCATTTTTGAGTTTTCGGTCACTTTGACTGCTAACCGCTGCTGTAGCAAGAAATCGGAGTCGCCGGAGACATGTGATGTTCCTGGCTGTATCACCCATGTCGCGAGAGGCATCGTTGGTACCGCCGTTAGCATCACATTCCCCGGAGACCTCGCTTTCTCGCAGAACCCTTTCTTTACGGTACTCAGAAAGCCCTGTGCCCATCTACATGCTGATGTCGCCGGTGACACAATCGATGTCGCCGGCGGCATCATCCATGCCGCCAGCGACATCAACTATGTCGTCGGCGGCATCAGATGCCATCGGCGGCTTGGCTTTCTGGACAGCAGCATTGTTTTTGTTTATTTCCAAACTAATTTATTTTCTAAAGCTAGGACCTATAGTGCAACGATGGAGGTTCGAAAACTCCTGAAAACAGACCCGCCCCACAACAAGTGGTATATTCATTTGTAATCCGATTAAAGCAACAATCGAATCTGAAATTTGGACAAAAATGGAATTTCCCCTCAAATGCCATTCGAACCTCATTTTAGCCATTCAATCGGGCTTTATGATATTATAAATAAGATATGCCATATTCGTGTCAACTATCATTTGCAGGTGGGTATATATCAGACATTCGGGTATTTTATTTGTTACATAGAAAAAAGTACAGGACTTGAAAACCTTGTAATAATTCTACTTTCCGCACTTACTTTTCTTTTACGATTGTAAATATTTTATTTACCGCTTCAATTGCTTGGTAAATGCGAAAACCACAAAATAACTGAAAATACGAATAAATAGGGTGGATTAAACCGATTAAGAAAGAATGAAGTATCCTAATTTGGCCTAATGAAAAGTAGATAACATCATCCGAACTCAGAATCTCTACTTAAGGTATGGTCCAACCACCTGGTGGGAAAATCGTACCGAAAATTTCCCGGTTGAGCTGAACCGGGTGGTGACTCTATTCTAAGTACGGGATTTCGATCTCGTATCTTTTAAGCATTAAAATATGCAAAATCATTTTCTTTTCAACCGCATCACACTCATCTCCCTGACACACCAAAATGGGCCGGCCCGACAGGGTCCGGCCCCCGCGCACGCAGCCGCACGGGTCGTCGTCCGCTCACAGTGGCGACTCTGCTGGGGAATTCTTTAAACTTGAATCTTCTTTCATAGTTTAAAAGATTTTTGATGATGTATTGAAATCATTGGCCAAATTAAAACTTCATTCTTTTCTTATGACGTCTTATCCTTATGCGTGTAGATAGTTCGGTAATTTTAGGTACCCTGTTTCACCCGTGAAGCTCACAAAGCATCACTCATGCCCTGTTGGAATTAAGGATGCCTAGTGGGTGGATCACTCATTTTAACCAACACGTTAACTCCTATGACCGCACCCATTCGGGTAGTGATTGAGCAAACGTGGAATCAAGGTAAACGGGAACCTTCTACATCAATAACCCTTCACCAAAGCCGCGTTAGAAAAAAGCCTTAGCACATCATTCCCCTTAGGATTACCTAAAACGAATAAAATAATTGGGACGCGCTTCTTTCGCCATTACCGGTGAAGTAGCCAAACTCCATCCTACCAAAGAGGTGTTACGCAGGAGCCATAAGGTTGGAACAGGGCCGATTTGCATGCTATGTGCTTTATGATTATACACCCCCATGCATCGGCTTTGAGAGCCGAATGAATCAACTTATCCTTATCACTTCCACCCGTGGAAGAGGTTTAGCATCATACGTAGGACTTCTCTTGTGCCTCTATTGCGTCATCACATATCGCTCCGTGAGATACAAACGTCCCACGTATGTTAAAGGGATAAGCCAACGCATTATCTCTAACCACATCTGCGTGCAGCCATACATTTCACGCACCGCTTCCAGAAGAAGGCATGCATACATTCCATCCATACCATTTACAATCCATTCATGGTCTGACCCACGGCTCATGATCCTAAACAGCCTTCCTCTTGAACCAAGACCTTCACAACCGGCCATGTCTCTTCCCCATGATGATAACCGTACCTCATCCAGAGGACAAGCTAGCCTTCCCTCCACCGTAGGGGCAACAACTCACCCGTCGTCTCTTGGATCAGAAATCACCGCTGCTATCATTCAGTTTCTGAACTCCGATCAGTTTAGAAACATCATTCAGGAGATAGTGTGTGTATCCGTCAAGAAGGTCCTAGCAAGTCAGGACTTCGACCAGGTCATGCGATCTCCGGGCATGACACCTAATGGCGATACACTCTGGCAATCACCGCCAACCGCTTACCCTGGACAAAGAGAAGGAGCCCAGAGTCCAATTCTTCCACCATTCTTTAACACCTTACCACCAACTTTGGTCACCCCGTCATAATTTAAGATCCCCTCTGCCCCGATGCTTCCTCAATACGACCAAGTCATGCAACACAAAGTTGAAGACTTCTCGTGTCAATTGATGATAGAAGACTGCTATCAGAAAGAGGGAAGGGTCCAATCAGAGAAAGACCGGTTCTTTCAAAACACTGAATCACCCACACCCCCACCTCAAATCATGGTGGACCAAGAGACCTATCTGAAATCAGCACCAGCTGCCATTATTCGGCCAAACGACGGTCTTAAGTATAGAACAAATCCGTGGAAATTGCCACTTAATGTAATCTTCACCGGGTTAAAGGAAGCTGGGATTCTTAAACCTCTTCACGAGTTCAATCCCCCCATGAGAGAAGAAGGAAAAGGCTTTTGCAGATATCACATGTTGTCGGGTCCCAACACCAACCAGTGCAAAGCTTTGGTCCGTACCATCCAACGACTGGTGGATGAAAAGAAGATTACCGACCTTGAAAGGGTATCCTGCCCCTTACCAGAGTCTGGCAACTAGACACGGATGATTAATCCCGGCTTTTCCAAACAGCGGAAAGCTCCTCAAGATCTCATCAAGGCCATCTACTCAAATGGTGGGGGAAAATCGCGCTCTGACGGTGAGGACGAAGAATCCCGATTTGCAATCCTCAGAGTTCAGGCCTTTTAGCTCCATAAGCCACTTCCATTTTTCTTACTTACGTTGTGTTTGTATCCTTTGATCAGCGTCTTCACATGAGCACTTGTACGACGCTTTCAGTATTCAAGATTTTTTTATTGAATGAAATTAAATTGAGTACATTATGTGGTAATCAAATCCAATAATTTAAACCCTGTCAAACACATGAGAGATAATAAAGTGCTTAAAGACCATGATAATGCTTTTGCTCAATGATTGGATTGTTGAAACATCATGGGTCTCTTCTAGAATTAACTCAACGGCCTTACAATGGTGCACCTTCAAGCCACCAAAGAAACATCAATCGGTCTAGAGAATCAAGGCTTACACCCAACAGAGCCTAACCTCCATCAAACAAATGTCATAGCTAAATCTCAGACCAACATCACCACCTAGGACACGACCAAATTTGGAGAGAAACACATCTTCACCCGGTACAAATCAACCCCATCAAACCCTTCAGCTAACAAAGGTCAGGGGGCAACCATTTCCTAGAACACCGAGTCTAAAGGCAAGCACCTTCATCCCACAAGCCACAAAGACGATCGCGCAACTAATGTCGCAATCGGCTTACCAAATGAACCAACAAGGCAAACAACCACTACAAAGGCACCAAACAAAAGGTCCTTAAGTCGAACATCACTTGTTCACAACCCATCACCACTAATACAGAATACGAATTCAGGCCTACACAAGAAGGGCTCTGCAGACCAAGAATTGAAGGAGCAATCAAAATGGCGATCAGGACAACAATCAAACCAATCGATGAAGCTTTGGAGTAAGCACCAAAAACTCCCGCAAACTAAACGGCTTGCTAGAAGGTCAACCAAAAACTCCCGACGCAACTTTGAAGGTTAGAATAAACCGGGTGATCCATGTGAAAATCAAACGGGCACCAAGGAACTTGGAGAATCTGCAAAAGCACAACTATGCGAACAATAGCAAATCAGATACCCAATGCCCTTTCCAAGAGTCATAGACCCAGCACTGAGAAGTTTGAGACCTTCCGATACTAAGGTTAAGTTCAAATCAGATTGAAGAGGCCTTCGTACGATCGGAAATGACACCAAATAAGCGAGGCTGTTAAAGTCATGAGCTTAGGCAAGAAGCGAGTTCATCAATCTAGTCGACCAAGACAAGCTTAAGCATTATCAGGTTTAAACAAAAGAAATAAATCAGAAAAAGTGGCACACTGAAAATATATATATACAATAATCACCCGCTTGTCAGCCTTCTACTGACTGGGCAAAAATTAGGGTTACACCCGATGGTCGGTACCCTGCAAACCGGCTGTACAAAAATTAGGGGATAAGTCAATAATGCCTGTTGAACTGAAAACCCGAAAAGGGCGGTTCAAACAAAAAGGAGGGCATGAGAGAAAAACATTAAGATGTTAACTTGAAAAACTGTAAAGGCTGGTTAACACCAGGGGTCCCATTAATGGAAATGATTGCCAACATCTTGTACTCAAATTAGATTCACTCGATAAAAGTGTCTTTCATATTGAAACATCTGTGTTTATGATTATGTGAATGCCTGGCGATCGAAGGATGGAAACATCACAAGTAAGCTTAATCGAAGACACTATGAGCTCAAAGGTCGGAATAAATCTGTTAGGGCGAAAACCCGAAAGGATAGTCCATGCAAACCATGGGGTCGAATTGGAGCCTAAAATCTGTGTTCCCCAGGCTCTGCAGAAAACCCCGCAGCTTTTGGTTATGGGTTGCAATGGCAGAAACGGACGGAATGGCCGAAAATAAGTTGCTGGAAGATTGAAGCCGCCGACAATGAGAGCGATATGGGATCAACTTGGGCGATATGGCTGATGCCGCCAGCAGCATGAAGTTAATTTTCTGGGCGGCATCAGAAGCATTTCTGCCATTTCAGACCTGTACAAAACCTGTAAACAATCCTATACAGCATTTCCAATGACTTATCAAACAGCAATCCATCTTTGTATTCAAAATAAAAGCCCGAAGGCGCAAATTGCTCAAATTGTACCAAATCACCTAGCCCATGACAAAATCGAATTATCAAAACCCCAATGTATCAGAGGTACAAACCAAGGACTCAAAAGCAAAACAAAAATGAAAAGTAAAACTAAGCATGCCCGCCACTACCGGCTGGGCGGGATGAAACGTCGTCAGGACTCGCAAGCCAATCGTCAACATCGTCTTCCTCTCTTCCCTCCGTCATGGGAACGCTGCTGGACTCCTCAGCCGCGGTAAACGTACGTCGGCCGGCAGACTTCTTGAACCCCCTACGACTGGTACCCCCAGGATGCGCACGGTCGAGGTTTTGTTTACTTCTCTGTTCTTGGGCAGTGGCCGCCAGCTGACCCTCGAGATCGCTCACACGGTGCTGTAAAGCTGCAGTCTCCTCCTCATAACGCCGCTGGGCTGCGTCAGCATCTGACAAAGAAAGGGCTAAAAAATCCTGCAAACCGGAGAAAATATCAGCCTTGCATGTCATGCATAACATCCATACATATATCCCATCCTGACATGTGCATAAAATACCTGAACGAGGAGCGATTGCCCAATAAGGGTATCCCGGAGAACAAAATTGTTCTCCGCGAGTTGCTCCGCATGACTTCGCGCCACCTAGCAAATCCAAAAAGCAAAATCTTAGACACCTACATCTATGGCTCAATAAGAAAATGATTATTAGATCTTACGTAGGTAGCATTTTCAGGCACGAAAATCGGGGCTTGCCGGCTCGAGCCAACATTCCTATGAGAGAATTCGCCTCGAGAGTTCATCAATAGGAAGGTGGTTTCCAACGGATTAACCAATCTCCCCTCCACGAAGTTTATGCCCTCCGGCGGGCCATAATGACGGGTCCCACTTTGGTTATCACGGCCCCTCTTTCTCGCGGGTTCCTGCAGAACGTAAAAGTCACACATCAACAACGTCCCTAAACGACTTCAAAATCATACACACAAACACAATCATACCTCGAAAGAACGTTGCTCCCCTTAGGACATCGGCACGCTCCCGCCAGCTACCCCCGCGCCTACCTCGTCCTCCCCCTCAGGGTCGACCGCAACGTCCCCTTCCAGCGCTTCATCTTCATCATCATCCTTATCATCATCCTCCACAACGCCTCTGAGGAGCCTCTTTTCATCCTCCAATCGTTGCTCGTTATGATACTCAATTGTATCATTGCCATGGATACGAGGACACACGGGGAGTAGACGCTGAAAAAGCCGCTCGTAGAGGCCAGGAACCCTAGGGATCACTCGGCCGTTCCCTTCGATATAATCGGCTTTGTCGGCCTCGGCAGAAATCACCAAATGGGGCCACCACAAACCCCGCGGAGGATCGGCAGGCACCGGTCTAGCAGCAACCGGAAGGGACCTCCAACCCCGGACGCGCTCGCCCAGATACCACTGCTGAGACAGGGGGCACTCGATCACAAACCGGCGGTCATCCACCTCCCGCCGGACCCGGGCAACCTCAGCCAAGTTCTCCACCCCATCGAACGGGTCCAAGACGAGCTACATCAAAACAACCAACATAAGTCCATAGACTAAAAAAAAATATATATATATATATATAAAAAAAAAAATAAAAAATATCGCATACCGAACTCAATCGCGCGCTTCTTAGGACCTCCCTATACAGCGTAGGGTATTTGGCCTTCCCACCGATACCCCCGCACCAGCGGGCAAGGAAGTGAGAACCCGGTGGCACAACCTTCTTAAACTCCATCGGCGGAAGGATCTGATGCTCGAACGCCCAGGCCTGCACAGATAACGGCCGATCAATTCAAAGGACGTCATGCAATAAATAAGTACACGTGTTATCAAGGGAAATATTTCCAAAAATCTATACCTGGAGTAGCAGGTGGCAAAGGCGAAGGGCTTTCTCCTTCTTCCGGGCTCCCACATCCAGCCCATGGTACAACTGGGCCAAGATGGCCCTCGGCCAATTCTTCCTCCTAATTCCCGGCACATCTTCCACCGCGGTAATAAGTATGTAGTTGATCTTGCTCCCCGAGATTGGGAAGAACAACACGGTGAGTAGTGAGATCACAAAGGAACGGACACATGCCTCCCTCTCCTCCTCGGGCACCACATCCACCTGGGTCCAATAACGGTACAACTCACCATAGGACAGTCGCCCAGAAACGGGCTTCAGACCAAACGGCTCCTTTACTCGCCTCACCACGGGCCTCTCAACATGGTACTTGTCCATGTAAATGTCAAAATGTATAACCTCGTCCGTCCAAGGAAGGCCGGTCATGGCTACCACATCAGAAGGGGTAATTGTGACTTCCCCGAAGGAGAAATGGAAGGTATGAGTGGTCTCGGACCACCTTTAAGTCAGGGCCGTTACTGAAGAATGAGGAAGCTTGGGCATTAACATGGGCATGATCCGGGCCAAATCCCCAAACCCCGTCTCGTTAATCGCAAGCGCAAGCTCGGGATCGTTCTCTGAGATGTGGTGCCACCATTCACCAATGGTGCCCATTCCCCCGGTGTAAGTCAGTTCGTATGGCTGCAAAATAGAAAACAAAACAGATCAATTCTGTGCATTTCTGTCAAAAAGGCTGCTGATGTCGCCTCTATTAAAGCGATATCGCCAGCGGCATCATTCCATACCGCCAGCGGCATGGCTGATGTCGCCGGCGATATCACCTTGAACAGAGCGACATCAGACTCTCATAAAGGGACTGATGCCGCCAGCAACAACACTGATACCGCTAGCGACATCACTGATGCCACCAGCGACATTACTGTGCATGGGCAGAACCTGTTTTCTCCTTAAAACACACCCTTCGCGCCGAAAATCACAAAAATCACAATCAATCGAACAAATCCAAAAAGGCAAAAGTCGATCCTAAAGCATGCAATGTGACTGATATATTCCACACTTTAAACCCCTATCATGGCATGTTTTCAAATCTAAAGCAAAATCACATCGAATACGAAAAGAAGCAATTCGGGTTTTTTGTGGAATTACCTGGATGTAACAGAGGTGTTTCTCCTTCTCCGGAGTCAGATTGGTGATAGGAGAGTTAATGCCATAGCCATACATTTTGGCCGTCTCCTTCAGGCCGTATGCAGCCGGAACAGAAAGGATTTTCAACCCCTCGATGGAAGAATCGGGCAGGCTCTCCCTAGCCTTGGATTTGCCCCAGAAAGCCTGGCTAATCCTCTTCATAATTTGAGAAAATAAAGTTAGAAATCAAAGAGCTTTGGGAGAGAGAAGAGGGGGATGCGGTTTGTGAAGAATGGGGAAGAAGAGAGTTCCAAACCTCTTTTATAAACTGCCGCGCGGAATTCGAGGAGTTTTGATTTATCTGGAACTGTTTGTCCATGCCGCCGGCGATATCAGTCATACCGCCGGCGATATCAGTCATGCCGCCGGCGACATCGCCTTATTTTGTTCAAATTTTGAAATTATCTGACCAGTCAAAGCTGCCACGTGGCACCCAAACCGCCGGCAAAATGAACCCATGCCGCCGGCGATATCACTCATATCGCCGGCGACATCGGCTTATTTAGTTCAAATTTTGAAATTATCTGACCAGTCAAAGCTGCCACGTGGCATCCAAACCGCCGGCAAAATCAATCCATGCCGCCGGCGATATCACTCATATCGGCGGCGACATCGCCTCATTTAGTTCAAATTTTGAAATTATCTGACCAGTCAAAGCTGCCATGTGGCATCCATACCGCCGGTAAGATCAACCCATACCGCTGGCGACATCATTCATGTCGCCGGCGATGTTACCCCTCCGAACCAGATTTTCAAAATGAGCCCAACCGAAGGGCGACCTCACAAGACGAGAGCCCAACCGAAGGGCAATCTCTTCAAAACACGAGCCCAACCGAAGGGCAATCTCTTCAAAACACGAGCCCAACCGAAGGGCAATCTCTTCAAAACACGAGCCCAACCGAAGGGCAATCTCTTCAAAATGCGAGCCCAACCGAAGGGCGATCTCTTCAGAACGCGAGCCCAACCGAAGGGCGATCTCTTCAGAACGAAAGCCCAACCGAAGGGCGATCTCTTCAGAATGAAAGCCCAACCGAAGGGCGATCTCTTCAGAATGAGAGCCCAACCGAAGGGCAATCTCTTCAAAACACGAGCCCAACCAAAGGGCAATCTCTTCAAAACTCGAGCCCAACCGAAGGGCAATCTCTTCAAAACACGAGCCCAACCGAAGGGCAATCTCTTCAAAACACGAGCCCAACCGAAGGGCAATCTCTTCAAAACACGAGCCCAACCGAAGGGCAATCTCTTCAAAACACGAGCCCAACCGAAGGGCAATCTCTTCAAAATGCGAGCCCAACCGAAGGGCGATCTCTTCAGAACGCGAGCCCAACCGAAGGGCGATCTCTTCAGAATGCGAGCCCAACTGAAGGGCAATCTCTTCAGAACGAAAAGACCAACCGAAGGGCAATCACTTCAGAACGAAAACCCAACCGAAGGGCCATCACTTCAAAACGAAAGCCCAACCGAAGGGCAATCTCTTCAGAACGAAAGCCCAACCGAAGGGCATTCTCTTCAGAACGAGCCCAACCAAAGGGCAATCTCTTCAGAACGAAAGCCCAACCGAAGGGCCATCACTTTAAGATGAAAGCCCAACCGAAGGGCAATCTCTTCAAAACGAGCCCAACTGAAGGGCAATCTCTTCAGAACGAAAAGCCCAACCGAAGGGCAATTGCTTCAGAACGAAAGCCCAACCGAAGGGCCATCACTTCAAAATGAAAGCCCAACCGAAGGGCAATCTCTTCAGAACGAAAGCCCAATCGAAGGGCATTCTCTTCAGAACGAGCCCAACCAAAGGGCAATCTCTTCAGAACGAAAGCCCAACCGAAGGGCCATCACTTCAAACGAAAAGCCCGACCGAAGGGCATTCTGTTCAAAACGAGCCCAACCGAAGGGCAATCTCTTCAGAATGAAAGCCCAACCAAAGGGCAATCGCTTTAGAAAGAAAGCCCAACCGAAGGGCATTCTCTTCAGAACGAAAGCCCAACCGAAGGGCATTCTCTTCAGAACGAGCCCAACCGAAGGGCAATCTCTTCAGAACGAAAGCCCAACCGAAGGGCCATCACTTCAAACGAAAAGCCCGACCAAAGGGCATTCTCTTCAGAACGAGCCCAACCGAAGGGCAATCTCTTCAAAACGAAAGCCCAACCGATGGGCCATCACTTCAAATGAAAGCCCAACCGAAGGGCAATCTCTTCAGAACGAAAGCCCAACCGAAGGGCAATTGCTTCCAAACGAAAGCCCAACCGAAGGGCATTCTCTTCAGAACAAGCCCAACCATAGGGCGATCTACTGTAAAGTGAAAGTCCAACAGAAGGATAATCACTATACCAAACGAAAAGCCCGACCGAAGGGCAATCTCTTCAAAACACGAGCCCAACTGAAAGGCAATCTCTTTAAAACACGAGCCCAACCGAAGGGCAATCTCTTCAAAACACGAGCCCAACCGAAGGGCAATCTCTTCAAAACACGAGCCCAACCGAAGGGCGATCTCTTCAGAACGCGAGCCCAACCGAAGGGCGATCTCTTCAGAACGCGAGCCCAACTGAAGGGCAATCTCTTCAGAACAAAAAGCCCAACCGAAGGGCAATCGCTTCAGAACGAAAGCCCAACCGAAGGGCCATCACTTCAAAATGAAAGCCCAACCGAAGGGCAATCTCTTCAGAACGAAAGCCCAACCGAAGGGCATTCTCTTCAGAACGAGCCCAACCAAAGGGTAATCTCTTCAGAACGAAAGCCCAACCGAAGGGCCATCACTTTAAGACGAAAGCCCAACCGAAGGGCAATCTCTTCAAAACGAGCCCAACTGAAGGGCAATCTCTTCAGAACGAAAAGCCCAACCGAAGGGCAATCGCTTCAGAACGAAAGCCCAACCGAAGGGCCATCACTTCAAAACGAAAGCCCAACCGAAGGGCAATCTCTTCAGAACGAAAGCCCAACCGAAGGGCATTCTCTTCAGAACGAGCCCAACCAAAGGGCAATCTCTTCAGAACGAAAGCCCAACTGAAGGGCCATCACTTCAAACAAAAAGCCCGACCGAAGGGCGTTCTCTTCAAAACGAGCCCAACTGAAGGGCAATCTCTTCAGAACGAAAGCCCAACCGAAGGGCAATCGCTTCAGAAAGAAAGCCCAACTGAAGGGCATTCTCTTCAGAACGAAAGCCCAACCGAAGGGCATTCTCTTCAGAACGAGCCCTACCGAAGGGCAATCTCTTCAGAACGAAAGCCCAACCGAAGGGCCATCACTTCAAACGAAAAGCCCGACCGAAGGGCATTCTCTTCAGAACGAGCCCAACCGAAGGGCAATCTCTTCAAAACGAAAGCCCAAACGAAGGGCCATCACTTTAAATGAAAGCCCAACTGAAGGGCAATCTCTTCAGAATGAAAGCCCAACCGAAGGGCAATTGCTTCCAAACGAAAGCCCAACCGAAGGGCATTCTCTTCAGAACAAGCCCAACCATAGGGCGATCTACTGTAAAGTGAAAGTCCAACCGAAGGACAATCACTATACCAAACGAAAGCCCGACCGAAGGGCAATCTCTTTAAGACGAAAGCCCAACCGAAGGGCAATCTCTTTAAAACGAGCCCAACTGAAGGGCAATCTCTTCAGAACGAAAGCCCAACCGAAGGGCAATCGCTTCAGAACGAAAGCCCAACCGAAGGGCATTCTCTTCAGAACGAGCCCAATCGAAGGGCAATCTCTTAAGAACGAAAGCCCAACCGAAGGGCCATCACTTCAAATGAAAGCCCAATCAAAGGGCAATCTCTTCAGAATGAAAGCCCAACCGAAGGGCAATCTCTTCAGAACGAAAGCCCAACCAAAGGGCAATCTCTTCAGAACAAGCCCAACCGTAGGGCAATCTCTGCAAAGTGAAAGTCCAACCGAAAGACAATCACTATACCAAACACAAGCCCAAGCAAAGGGCAATCTCTGCAGACTGAAAGTCCAACCGAAAGACAATCACTATACCAAATATGAGCCCAACCATAGGGCAATCTCTTTAAAGTGAAAAGCCCGACCAAGGGGCAACAATCACTATATGAAGTGACAAGCCCGACCAAAGGGCAAACCTCTCGATTCAAAGCCGAAGCCCGACCAAGGGGCAAACCTCTCGATTCAAAGCGAAAGCCCGACCAAGGGGCAAACCTCTCGATTCAAAGCAAAAGCCCGACCAAGGGGCAAACCTCCCTATTCAAGGCAAAATGAGTCCAACCGAAGGACAATCACTATACCAAACACAGGCCCGACCAAAGGCGGATTCTCCACAAAGCACAGGCCCGACCAAAGGCAAATTCTCCACATAGCACAAGCCCGATCAAAGGCGAATTCTTCACAAAGCACAAGCCCGACCAAAGGCAAATTCTCCACAAAGCAAAAGCCCGACCAAGGGGCAACCTGCATAGCGTGAGTTCGACTAAGGGACGAACAGTCGACACAGCGTGAGTCCGACCAAGGGACGAACAGTCGACACAGCACGAGTCCGACCAAGGGGCAACCTGCAAAGCGTAAGTCCGACCAAGGGACGAACAGTCGACACAGCGTGAGTCCGACCAAGGGACGAACAGTCGACAAAGCGTAAGTCTGACCAAGGGACGAATAATCAACAAAGCGTGAGTCCGACCAAGGGACGAACAGTCGACAAAAGCGTGAGTCCGACCAAGGGACAAACAGTCGACACAGCGTAAGTCCGACCAAGGGACAAACGATCAACAAAGCGTAAGTCCGACCAAGGGACGAACAGTCGACAAAAGCGTAAGTCCGACCAAGGGACGAACAATCGACAAAAGTGTGAGTCCGACCAAGGGACGAACAGTCGACAAAAGCGTGAGTCCGACCAAGGGACAAACAGTCGACAAAAGCGTAAGTCCGACCAAGGGACAAATGACCAACAAAGCATAAGTCCGACCATGGGACGAATAATCAACACAGCGTAAGTCCGACCAAGGGACGAACAGTCGACAAAAGCGTAAGTCCGACCAAGGGACGAACAATTGACAAAAGTGTGAGTCCGACCAAGGGACGAACGATCGACAAAGCGTAAGTCCGACCAAGGGACGAACGATCGACAAAGCTTAAGTCCGACCAAGGGACAAATGACCAACAAAGCATAAGTCCGACCAAGGGACGAATAATCAACAAAGCGTAAGTCCGACCAAGGGACGAACAGTCGACAAAAGCGTGAGTCCGACCAAGGGACGAACAGTCGACAAAAGAGTAAGTCCGACCAAGGGACGAATAATCAACAAAGCGTAAGTCCGACCAAGGGACGAATAATCAACAAAGCGTAAGTCCGACCAAGGGACGAACAGTCGACAAAAGCGTGAGTCCGACCAAGGGACGAACAGTCGACAAAAGAGTAAGTCCGACCAAGGGGCAAATGACCAACAAAGCGTAAGTCCGACCAAGGGACGAATAATCGACAAAGCGCAAGTCCGACCAAGGGACGAACGATCGACAAAGCGTAAGTCCGACCAAGGGACAAACCGGTCATCCCTCAGGTATCATTCCTATCCCTTGCTCTTTCGTGTGATCATACTGACCTATGGCAGCAGTGATCCCCCGAGGGGCAGCCTGTGAGCACGGGATTTTGCAGTCCTTCTCGCGAGACAATGATGACGTGTACCCGATTTTAATACCTCAAAATAAAAGTTCTCTTTAGAATTTTTATTACCAAAATAATATTCCTTGTGAATTTTATAATTGGTAGAATCCAGTTCGGCGTGGCCGATAACGCGTCCGGTAGGAGCTTGAACCGATGATTTACACCCAAATAATAAATACCCTTTAAAATATTGTTAAAAGTCATAAAGATGCCTTTTTCCCACTAATAAGCCACTTTTCCCGACTTTTTGGCTTTTCTTGACCCACTAACTGAAGGCGTGCTGAAGGCTGATGCCGCCAAAAATATCAGCCATGTCGCCGGCGATATCATCATGCCGCCAGCGACATCGATCATACCGCCGGCGACATTATCATGTCGCCGGCGACATGACTCGAAGCGAGTCCTCTTATAGACAGCCTTTTTCGACCACTTTCAGTGGAATTATTAAAAAAGCCCCAAAAAGCACCCCATTTCACCTATAAAAAGGCACCTTGGGCTGCACTTGAGAGGGGGGACTGAAATTATAGAGGGGAAGGAGCCAAAATTAGGGAAAAATCATGAGAATAGATTTTAGTGAGATAAGAACTAGAAAAGGCAGGAAAAAGGATTCTAATCCGTTTTTCTCGATTTTTCTTCTTCGAACTCTCTGATTGTGAGCTTAAATCAGCGGGTCTTTGGGTTAAATCAATTGGATAGAATTTAGAGACCTAAAACCTTTAAATTAATAGTCAAATTATCATTGCAAGCTCCCCGGAGGCGTTATTGTTCAGTTCACGAAGAGTTGGATTCACTACCCCAAGGCGAAAATCCTGAGTCTCATAGCTCTTTGGCATTGTTATTATTAATTTTTGTTGCTTTGTGTTCATTTTTGAGTTTTCGGTCACTTTGACTGCTAACCGCTGCTGTAGCAAGAAATCGGAGTCGCCGGAGACATGTGATGTTCCTGGCTGTATCACCCATGTCGCGAGAGGCATCGTTGGTACCGCCGTTAGCATCACATTCCCCGGAGACCTCGCTTTCTCGCAGAACCCTTTCTTTACGGTACTCAGAAAGCCCTGTGCCCATCTGCATGCTGATGTCGCCCGTGACACAATCGATGTCGCCGGCGGCATCATCCATGCCGCCAGCGACATCAACTATGTCATCGACGGCATCAGATGCCATCGGTGGCTTGGCTTTCTGGATAGCAGCATTGTTTTTGTTTATTTCCAAACTAATTTATTTTCTAAAGCTAGGACCTATAGTGCAACGATGGAGGTTCGAAAACTCCTGAAAACAGACCCGCCCCACAACAAGTGGTATATTCATTTGTAATCCGATTAAAGCAACAATCGAATATGAAATTTGGACAAAAATGGAATTTCCCCTCAAATGCCATTCGAACCTCATTTTAGCCATTCAATCGGGCTTTATGATATTATAAATAAGATATGCCATATTCGTGTCAACTATCATCTGCAGGTGGGTATATATCCGACATTCGGGTATTTTATTTGTTACGTAGAAAAAAGTACAGGACTTGAAAACCTTGTAATAATTCTACTTTCCGCACTTACTTTTCTTTTACGATTGTAAATATTTTATTTACCGCTTCAATTGCTTGGTAAATGCGAAAACCACAAAATAACTGAAAATACGAATAAATAGGGTGGATTAAACCGATTAAGAAAGAATGAAGTATCCTAATTTGGCCTAATGAAAAGTAGATAACATCATCCGAACTCGGAATCTCTACTTAAGGTATGGTCCAACCACCTGGTGGGAAAATCGTACCGAAAATTTCTCGGTTGAGCTGAACCGGGTGGCGACTCTATTCTAAGTACGGGATTTCGATCTCGTATCTTTTAAGCATTAAAATATGCAAAATCATTTTCTTTTCAACCGCATCACACTCATCTCCCCGATACACCAAAACGGGCCGGCCCGACAGGGTCTGGCCCCCGCGCATGCAGCCGCGCGGGTCGTCGTCCGCTCACAGTTACGCGGGAGTCAAAAGGTTGGAACAAGGCCGATTCGCATACTAAGTGCTCTATAATCTTGCACCCCCATACATCGGCTTTAAGGACCGAAAATAAATCAACTTGCCCTTACCACTTCCACCCGTGGAAGAGGTTTAGCAACATGTGTAGGACTTCTCTTGTACCTCCGTTGCGTCACCACATATCGCTATGTATGACGTGAAGTACACACGTCTCATATATGTTGGAGGGATAAGCCATCACATCATCTCTAACCACATCTACGTGCAGCCATGCGCACTACACGTCACTCCCAAGGCACAAAAAGCATGCATACCACGCATATCATTCACCAATCCACGTATGGCCTGATCCGCTGCCTACCATTTCAGCTAGGAGGAGGTGCACTGACCGTCGTACCCCGGCCTAGAAAAGGATAGAACATCGCCTGATACGTCATCCTCTGACCCCGGTTGCCACCACGGAAGTTGAAGGAATCCCCCATACCAATTCCAGCGAGGAATCAGATTCAGAGCGAGTTCAGTTAAGCCAAAGTTCCCCTCGACCGACCATGTCTTTCCCAAGAAACGAAGGGACCCCCCTCCAGAAGAGCCCTTTGGTCCCACTTCCAGCTCGGGAAAAGGATCCCAACCACCTCCTGGTTTTGACTTGACCAGTGCTATGATGCAGTTCTTAAACTCTGATGCTTTCCAAGCCTCTATCCAAACTACGGTTGAAGCAGCAGTTAAGCGAGCTCTGGAAAACAGGAATTTCGATCAAGTATCGGCATCTGATGTCCAAGCCCCGAATGGTACAACACGGATACTGACCAGTTTGGTAGAGGCGGGACCTGTCGCACCTGTACTTTAATCAATCCAACCCTTTACGAGTCCATTCCAGTTTGGACAGGCTTCGGCTCTCTTGTCGGCTTCAACCACTCCACCAGCTGTACCTTTCAACCCGAGACCTTTTGCCCAAATCTTCACTCCTTTGACATTCAATCACCAAAGCCCATCGTCTCGGCCTCTACCCTCATTCATACCTCCGCAGTTTGTCGTAACTCCTAAAGGCACCACTTACCCCCATAATCCATTTGCCAGCCATCTGACTGCCCGTCCTACGCTGCCTCCAACATTCAACGACCAGGTCACACAACCTCCGGGTGTGACACCTGAGGTAGCCGCTTTCGTTCGACAAATGATAGCTTCTCAGACCATCAATGACCAGGTCATGCATTCTCCGGGCACGACACCGCAAGCCCCGACCATCTCTCACGAACCGGTCAGCGACCAGCTCACGCAACCTCTGGGCGTGACACCAGAAATCCAAGCTTACATCAACCGCCTCATCATTAATAAAAAACCAGAAAGGGACGAGGATTGGGTCCCCAATAATTTTACTATGCCAAACATGGCTCATTATGATGGCTCGGGAGCACCCGCCTCTCACATCATAATGTACGAAAGGGTGATGCGCTAAAGAAGCTAAGTGACAAAGTGCTGGCTGAGATGTTTCCTTGTTCTCTTCGGGGACCTGCACTCGAGTGGTACCATACTTTGCCGCAGCATATTGTCGCCGACTGGAATCTCTTATCTGAGGCTTTGAAAGTACACTATGGGTTCAATACTATGATGGAGACGACCCTCCAACATCTTGAGAGGGTCCGTCAAATGCCCAATGAAACCTTTAAGCAGTACTTCAACAGGTGGATGTCAACCCAGGTCTTGATGAAGTCTAAGCTTAGCCTTGAGGAAATGATTGTCAAACTCCTCGAAGGATCTCTTCCCTTGTTCCGCAAGGAAATGGCTACGGATTCCTTCCTTTCTTACAAGGCTGTGTTTGAGAAAGCAGAAAAAATTGAGCGCGAAGCAGAACGCGAGAAGGCCGAGAGAGCAGGCAAACCGTGGTTCAAGAAAAATGAAGCACAACCCTCGGCCCTAGCGCCGGCTAAACCAAAAACACTAGCTGCTATCCAAACCATTTCTCATACCCCAGCTATGCCACTTACAACCAATCTGACTCCTTCAACGATTGCCGCGGTCCAGCCTCCTCGGCCCCCTTTTGTTCTGACCAACCCCTATAAATTGCCCCTGCGGGTCATCTTCCAATGGTTGAGGGAAGCGGGTTTTATACAGTCCCTCCAAGAATACAAGCCACCCAAACCTGAAGATAAGAATAACTTCTATAATTATCATGTTCAGGTGGGGCACCAAACCAACAACTGCAAGGCCCTACTCTCAGCTATTCAGCGATTGGTTAGCGAGGCAAAGATTGCCGAACCAGATAAGGCCCCGAGCACTATGAATAACCCTTTACCAAACTTCGAAAGTAAGGTCGGAATGGTCCAATCTGGTTTACTTGAAGCCACGGTCTTCGACCTCCTTGCCCAGGGGCAGGGCAGTAATAATTTTGTCCTGGTCATCGGTTCAGGCCTTCCATCTTGCTCAGTTTTTGAACTTATCAATCAGGCTAACCCAGGAGTTAACTCCATTCAAGGAATGGAAAGGGATCCAAGCCAACCAAAATAAGAGAGTCGTAGGTCTAAACCATTTGTGGCAAAGAGAAGGAAAGCTGAGGGAAAGGCACTATTCAGTGTAGATTCTTTTGTTTCAAAGGAGAACTATTCTGATGAGGATGGGGAAATGGCTTGGGAATCCAAGGCCGTAAGTACCAACTTGTTCAAGGTCGACCACCATGACCTTTTTAGTGTGGATAAATATGAACTACGAGACCCAGATTCAGACTCTGAAGAGCAGCAGTACCTATTTGAGACACGAGCCACCAAGAGCGTCTTACTCGTCAATGTCCTCAATATCACCCGGAGTGGTCATGCATATCAACCGGAAGATCGGTATCTCTGTCTAAACAAAGACCCGATTCCTGGCAGGGTTGGAACTACAGCGAGGCCCCCTTCTCCACCTCCACCTGTCCCTACTAGTCTTGAGGTTGATCCCCTCATTACCCAGTTGAAAAACACCCAAGCCCGATACAGCATCTGGCAACTAGTAATTGACTCAGAAAGGCATCGTAAGGGTTTGATCAAATGGCTCCTTGACCTGGAGGCTAATCCGACCACCTCGATTCGTTGAGATATGCGCCACGATAGGAGAGGGCATTCCCCCAAAAAAAGGGCCTCAGATCGTGTTTGATAGTTTTGATCTTACACTTGAAGGAAGGGATCACAATAGGGCCTTGTTCATCCGGGTTCAAATTCTTGATAAGGTCATCCCGTGCGTCATGGTGGATGATGGCTCCGCCCTAAACCTATGCCCTTTAAAGATCCTTCCTCATCTGGGACTATCAGAGGACATGCTTGAAAGGTCCAGCACTGTTATTAGAGCTTACGACGATTTAAAGCGCAATGTAATTGGGGTCTTTGAGGCAGGGGTTACTGTCGAAGGTGTCACAAACAATGTACGTTTCACCGTCCTTGACATTCCTGTTACCTATTCTCTACTACTTGGCCGGCCATGGCTCCATGCATTGGGCGCAGTACCCTCCACACTACACCAAAAGATCAAGCTAATCCATGGTGATAGAATGATAACTATAGAGGCCGATCCTGCTTCCGTCATGGCCGTTATGGAAGCCGAAGCTAACCTAGAAAAGAGCCTCCAGATTGCCATGATTAGTAAGGCTCAAAAACCCCCTCCCCTTTGGCACAGCTACCTCCATACGGGTATGGGCAAGCTAATGAAGAAGTCTGGCTACAGGCATAGAAGGGGTGGAGGAATACATGAACAGGGGATTATTGAGGAATTGGAACCAAAAATCCTCATCCGTGGAGTTGGACTGGGGTATAAGCCTAGAAAAGCCTATCGTCGCGTCCCCTACTGTTATTGCCGCATGGTCACTACTTGTGAAATCCAGGGAAAAAGGCTTTATAAAGGGGAGCCCGAACCAATCGAGCATGACGGGAAAATGTGGCCCGACTTTGAAATCTTTAAAGATGTCTATGACTTTGAGGTAGGTCACACGATAGTTTCAGCTGAACCTGAACCTACGGAGTCTGACGTGCCTGTCAACATAATTTTTGAAAAGGATAAAGGGAAAGATAAGATGTATCCTGAAGGTGAGTCTATCGATCCAGAAATTGAGGATGCCGTGGCAACCGTGACAAGAGCTATAACACTGTTGATGAAGAAAGGCTGGAAGGGTAATGGGAAAGAAGATGCCACGACGGCTATGGTAGAAAAGCTCGCCAGGGCTATAACCGAAAAGGCTAACCTATCTGAGGAGCCGTCGCGCACCACCCCCCAAAGGACCACTTGGGAGCGCAACCTAAGCACCACCCTGACAGATGATATAGAGAACACCTCTCCCATCGACGTGGCCGTTGAAGCCCCTCCGCATGTGGAGGAAGATGTGGATGATGTAATTTTTAATATTTTCGATGTCTTTGATACGAACAATACCGCTTATGAGGCTTTTTACGCAATGAATAACTCCCGTTCAGCTTACTTGTTTGATGTCTTTCTGGATGGATCCATGCATTCACGTAACAATACGCATAACGTTTTTGGCATTAGTGAAACTCTATTAAGTGAAATAAACCTAAGTACGGATGACAATCCAAAAATGGTAACCATTTCCAAAGATTTAACTCCCGAGGAAAAAAGTGAGATCATAAAAGTGCTTAAGAATCATGTTAACGCTTTCGCCTGGTCATACGAAGACATGCCTGGGGTTGATCGACGAATCGCCGAGCACAGGATCCCAACTGATCCTAAATTCTGACCCGTCAAACAGAAGCTCCACCGGTTGAGACCTGAATGGGCAGAACAAGTTAAGACAGAGGTTTCGAGGTTGATCAAAGCTCGATTCATAGAAGTAGTAGAATACCCGACTTGGTTGTCCAACATCGTCCCGGTACCAAAGAAGGATGGTAGAGTTCGAGTCTGCATAGACTTTCGAGATCTCAATAAAGCCTCACCGAAGGATGACTTCCCTCTCCCACACATCGATGTCCTAATTGACAGTGCCGCCAGGGCGGCTATGTATTCGTTCATGGATGGGTTCTCAGGATACAATCAAATCCTGGTTAATATCGCCGATAAAGTCAAAACAGCATTCATTACTGAGTGGGGGGTTTATTGCTACAAGGTAATGCCCTTCGGGTTGAAAAATGCCGGAGCCACTTATCAACGAGCTGTAACTGCCCTACTACACGACATGATCCATAAAGAAGTAGAAGTGTACGTGGACGACATGATTATGAAATCCGCCACTCGAGAAGAGCACCCTGCTGTTCTTGACAAGTTCATGACTCGCATTGAAAAATACAATCTTCGTCTAGATCCAAAGAAATGCGTGTTTGGAGTTACCTCCGGCAAGCTGTTAGGACACGTGGTTAGCTAAAAAAGGATTGAAATGGACCCAGACAAAGCCAAAGTCGTCAGGGATATGCCTTCCCCTAAGATAGAGAAAGAGGTCCGATCATATTTAGGGTCCTTACAGTATGTTAGTCGATTCATTGCCCGCCTTACTACCGTCTGCGAACCCATCTTTAAGTTGTTGAAGAAACAACAACCCGTGGTATGGAATAATCACTGCCAAGTAGCATTCGACAGAATCAAGACATACCTTGTCAATCCACCGGTCTTGACACCCCCCATCCCAGGGAAACCACTCATCCTTTATCTGGCCATTGAAGAAACATCCGTCGGAGCCATGCTTGTCCAAGAACATGATGATAAGCGCGAGCATGCCATCTACTACCTAAGTAAGAAGCTATTAGATTATGAAACCCGATACTCAATTGTAGAGAAGACTTGTGCTACCATGGTTTGGCTCACTAAGAAGTTGCGACATTATTTCCAATCCTATCGAGTCCAGGCCGTAGCCAAAATTGATCCAATGAAGTTTCTTTGTCAATCCCCTACTCTAGCCGGCAAATTATCACGATGGCTACTTCTCCTATCTGAGTTTGATAATGAATATATAACCCGAAAGGTCATTAAAGGGAGGGCTGTAGCCGAATTCTTGGCTAATCAACCCCTCAGCTCTGACTATAAAGAAAGTTTGGAATTCCCTGATGAACAGCTCGCCTCTGCTACAGTCCTTGATGACAATTGGACAATGTACTTTGACGGCACTGTAAACCGCCGAGGAGCAGGTCTCGGAGTCATCATCGTCACACCAGATAATGAGATAATCCCATTATCCAAATGTTTAGAATTCGCTATCACCAACAACGGCGCTGAATATGAAGCTTGCCTGTTCGGCCTCGAGGCTCTTCTTCAGGTCCAGGCACACCATGTATCCGTCATTGGAGATTCGGCTCTAGTTGTTCGTCAGGTCATTGGAGATTGGGAAGTTAAAGAAGAATCCCTCCGCCCTTATGTTGAGGCCGTCCGCGAATTGTCAGAGAAATTCACCTCATGCTTGTACCGCCATGTCCCTCGAGATGAGAACCAAATGGCAGATGCTCTCGCCACTCTCGCATCCTTATGGGAAGGACCCCAACAGCAACCTATCCGCCCGTTGGTTTTGCTATCCACCAAGACCCCATATCGTGTCCAATCAACTCCTCCGGTTCTCGCCATTTCATCCGAACCTTGTTGGTATTCTGACATAGTCTTGTTTCTTCGGACCGGCCAATACCCCACAGCTTCTTCCGACTCAGACCGTACCACCCTACAGCGGCTTGCTACCCAATTTCGTATTATAGATAATGACCTATTCAAGCGCACCAGTGACGGCCTACTCCTCCGTTGCCTCAATGATTCCGAGGCTCAGAACGTAATGATCCAGGTTCATGCCGGCGACTGTGGCCCTCATATGAATGGTCTTGCCCTCGCAAAGAAGGTCCAGTGACTAGGGTATTTTTGGCTCTCTCTCATAGCCGATTGTATCGCCCAGGTCAAACGATGCCACCAATGCCAGATTTACGGAGATATGTGGCATTTTCCACCGACCGAGCTCCATCACTTATCCACCCCTTGGCCATTCTCGGCATGGGGTATAGATATAATTGGTGAAATCCATCCTTCCTCAACGAATGGCCACAAATTCATTGTGGTAGCAGTAGATTACTTTTCAAAATGGGTTGAAGCCGAATCCTTCACCAATGTCACTGCCAGGCAGATGGCCAAGTTCATAGAAAAGCATATCTTTGCGCGGTATGGGCTCCCACATCATATAGTCTCCGACAATGGGGTACAATTTCAAGGAGCAACCGCTTCATTAATCGAAAAGTATGGGATCGAGCACCATAGGTCTTCTCCATACAGACCACAAGCCAATGGAGCTGTTGAGGCAGCCAATAAATCGGTAAAGAAGATTCTTTCTAAGATGATAGCCGGTTATAGAGATTGGGCAGATAAGTTGCACTTTGCTATTTGGGGATATCGCACCAGCATACGTACTCCGACAGGCCAAACTCCATTTTCCTTGGTTTACGGAATGGAAGCGGTCTTGCTAGTTGAAACTCAGGTGACCTCATTAAGAGTTGCCCTGGAGGCTAAGTTAGAAGAATCCGAATGGACTCGGACAAGGTTTGAACAATTGAACATGATGGATGAACAAAGGTTGAAGGCCCTTGACAACCTCCAGATGTACCAACAACGTGTGGCTCGGGCATATAACAGTCGGGTAAAACATCAGAAGTTCCCCCTAAAGGTCGGTGATCTGGTCCTCAAGCAGTTGAAACACTCTACCACTGATGCGAGGGGAAAATTCAGGCCAAACTGGGCAGGACCATATGTGATAAAGAAGCTGCTTAGCAAAGGGGCAGCTAAACTTATGGACATGGATGGGAACGAGTTTGTAAATCCCGTAAACCAAGACAGGCTTAAGCGTTATCATGTTTAAAAAGAAATAAACCAGAAAAGCAGCACACGAAAAGATACATACATAATAATCTCCCGCCTTTCAGTCTTTCACTGATCGGGCAAAAATTAGGGTGATACCCGACGATTGGTATTCTGCGAACCAATCGTGCAAAAATTAGGGGATAAGACAAACCTGCTAGATCAAAAACCCGAACAGGGTGATCTAGGCAAAAGTTAGGGTATGTGAGCACAGAGCGAGTGCCTTCTAGAAAACCGAACTCGGCTAGTCGGCACCGGGAGTTAAGTCAATGGAAATGACAACCAAGCATCATGTACTTTATTTTATCTCGATTAATAAAAAGTTCTCTTTTGTTAAAATCTAAATGCTTACGCTTACGTGAATCCTGTATTCATAAATTAAAGACAACTTCGACAAGCTTTGAACAGGGTTCATTTTGGTTCCATTCTAGAGTATTTAAAAAAAAAAAAACCTGATGATTCCAACAATGGCAAGACTCAAAACGAACTTCCCGCATCGTCATCTTGGTACCTAGAGACCCGCCTCGGTGTGCTAGAAGAGAGGGGATCCTCCCCTCGCTCCGCGCATTCCCCCTCCAAATGGGCCCATGATCGCTTTCGACGGGTCGGCAAACCTCTTATCTCGGCAAGCCATCCTCTGTAGTATGTGTCAGTTTCAGTGGTTTCTAGGTGATCGCAATCCAGAATCTCGAACACAGCCTCCCTAGACCATTTCTCCTGAATATGGTTGACCCACCTAGCTTTGTAAACTCCGATCTGGTTATGTGGCAATTTGATCGGGACTCTCTGCCTTTTACCATACTGACGACATAGCCGATAGGGGGTATAAAATGAAGATTTCTCCAAGCCTATTAATTGAACACATGCTCCCCAAGATTCTACGACCACATCCTGAATTCTCCACTATGGACTAACCCACTGAACCTGCATGTCAGTATACCCCCTCAAGATAGCCACCCAATCGTCATATGTCAGCTCATCGAAATTGGCCCGCATAAGCCCTCTCTCCCTCAGATGGACAGGAAGATACTTTTTTGGATTCCCTCGGGGTGCCTCCCTCAGCTTTAGCTTCTCCATCAGCCAGACCTATAAATGCAGAACTCGGGTAAGGATAGGAGAAAGAAATACTGGGATCAAAAAGAACAAGAGATACCTGTAATAATGTGAATTGATCCCCAATGAGTGACGAGTCAACAGAAGCAGCGTCCATGTTTAACAAAACATCGGCCAATCCCACGGCCACCGGAGAAGCCCCTGTCAACATAGGACCAATGAGGGAAATTAACCTGAACGGAGCAACCAGGCTCACTCCACACATAAACTCCGCCATGAGTAACAAGGCCATCATAAATGGCCAAGAAGGATGGGATCGGGACACTCCACGACACCACTCCAAGACTGCTTCAAGCTGAAAACCAGGTCTGTCAGGCAACTGAGATAGAAATGGGTCGATAGAATCTAAATTCCATAGCCCTCGTGGAATTCCATTTATGCCAAAATGAAAATCCGGTAACTCCAGAGAAACGCGTTTAGGACACGGTGTCCCTAAAATAGCATGGAATTCTTCGAGCAAGGGGCAGAGCTCGTACGATGAAAAGCGGAAAACATGGTCCATTGGATCCCAAAAGGACAGTACCGCTCGAAGGAATTCGCGGCTCACGGGCCACGCTGCGATATATCGAAGCCCCTAAAGCCTGAATTTTTCGAGCCTCTTCCAGTCGACATTCCCCAAACTCTGCAGAAAACCCCGTAATTTTTTATTATGGGTTGCCATGACAAGTAGTGGACAGAATGGTTGAAGTCAGATTGCTGGAAAGTTGATGCCACCGGCGATGTGGATGAAGCCGCCGACGATATGAGTGAAGCCGCCGGCGATGTGGTTGATGCTGCCGGCGATATAGAGCCAATTAGGGCGATATCAGATGATATCGCCGGTGATATGGACTTCAGACAGCCCTGTATATATTATTTTAGCTCGATCCATTTGGGTGATATGGACCATGCTGCCGGCGATATGGAGTGAATTTTCCGGTGACATCAGAAAAATTTCTGCCGTCTCAGACCTGTACAAAAGCCTATAAATAATCCAATGTTTCCAATGACTTATCAAGCAGCAATTCATTTTCAGAATAAAAGCCCGGAGGCGCAAATCGCTCAAATTATACCAAATCGTCTAGCCCACAAATCAAATATCAAAACCCCAATGTATCGGAGGTACAAACAAGAACTCAAAAGCAAAATAAAAACGAAAAGTAAAACTAAGCATACCCGCCACTACCGGCTGGACGGGATGAAACGTCATCAGGACTTGCGAACCAATCGTCAACATCGTCTTCCTCTCTTCCCGCCGTCATGGGAACACTGCTGGACTCCTCAGCCGCGGTAAACGCACGTCGGCCGGCAGACTTCTTGACCCCCCTACGACTGGTACCCCCGGGGTGCGCACGGTCCAGGTTTTATTTACTTCTCTGTTCTTGGGCAGTGGCCGCCAGCTGACCCTCAAGATCGCTCACGCGGCACTGTAAAGCTGCAGTCTCCTCCTCATACCGTCGCCGGGCTGCGTCAGCATCAGACAAAGAAAGGGCTAAAAAATCCTGCAAACCGGAGAAAATATCAGCCTTGCATGTCATGCATAGCATCCATACATATATCCCATCTTAACATATGCATAAAATACCTGAACGAGGAGCGATTGCCCAATAAGGGTATCCCGGAGAACAAAATTGTTCTCCGCGAGTTGCTCCACATGACTTCGCGCCACCTAGCAAATCCAAAAAGCAAAATCTTAGACACCCACATCTATGGCTCAATAAGAAAATGATTATTAAATCTTACGTAGGTAGCGTTTTCAAGCATGAAAATCGGGGATTGCCGGCTTGAACCAACATTCCTATGAGAGAATTCGCCTCGGGAGTTCATCAATAGGAAGGTGGTTTCCAACGGATTAACCAATCTCCCCTCCACGAAGTTTATGCCCTCCGGTGCGCCATAATGTCGGGTCCCGTTTTGGTTATCATGGCCCCTCTTTCTCGCGGGTTCCTGCAGAACATAAAAGTCACACGTCAACAGCATCCCTAAATGACTTTAAAATCATACACACAAACACAATCATACCTCGAAAGAACGTTGCTCCCCTTGGGACATCGGCACGCTCCCGCCAGCTACACCCGTGCCTACCTCGTCCTCCCCCTCAGGGTCGACCGCAACGTCCCCTTCTAGCGCTTCATCCTCATCATCATCCTCCACAACGCCTCCGAGGCACCTCTTTTCGTCCTCCAATCGTTGCTCGTTATGATACTCAATTGTATCGTTGCCATGGATACGAGGACACACGGGGAGTAGACGCTGAAAAAGCCGCTCGTAGAGGCCAGGAACGCTAGGGATCACTCGGCCGTTCCCTTCAATATAATCGGCTTTGTCGACCTTGGCAGAAATCACCACATAAGGCCACCACAAGCCCCGCGGAGGATCGGCAGGCACTGGTCTAGCAACAACCGGAAGGGACCTCTAACCCCGGACGCGCTCGCCCAGATACCACTGCTGGGACAGGGGGCACTCAATCACAAACCGGCGGTCATCCACCTCCCTCCGAACCCGTGCAACCTCAGCCAAATTCTCCACCCCATCGAACGGGTCTTAAGACGAGCTACACCAAAACAACCAACATAACCCCGTAGACCAAAAAAAAAAAATCGCATACCGAACTCAATCGCGCGCTTCTTAGAACCTCCCTATACAGCGTAGGGTACTTGGCCTTCCCACCGATACCCCCGCACCAGCGGGCAAGGAAATGAGAGCCTGGTGGCACAACCTTCTTAATCTCCATCGGCGGAAGGATCTGATGCTCGAACGCCCAAGCCTGCACAAATAACGACCGATCAATTCAAAGGACGTCATGCAATAAATAAGAACACATGTTATCAAGGGAAATATTTCCAAAAAAAAAAAATCTATACCTGGAGCAGCAGATGGCAAAGGCGAAGGGCTTTTTCATTCTTCCGGGCTCCCACGTCCAGCCCGTGGTACAATTGGGCCAAGATGGCCCTCGGCCAATTCTTCCTCCTGATTCCTGGCACATCTTCCATCGCGGTAATAAGTATGTAGTTGATCTTACTCCCCGAGATCGGGAAGAATAGCACGGTGAGTAGTGAGATCACAAAGGAATGGACACATGCCTCCCTCTCCTCCTCGGGCACCACATCCACCCGGGTCCAATAAAGGTACAACTCACCATAGGACAGCCGCCCAGAAACGGGCTTCAGACCGAACAACTCCTTTACCCGCCTGACCACGGGCCTCTCAACATGGTACTTGTCCATGTAGACGTTAAAATGTATAACCTCGTCCGTCCAAGGAAGGCCGGTCATGGCTACCACATCAGAAGGGTTAATTGTGACTTCCTCAAAGGAGAAATGAAAGGTATGAGTGGTCTCAGACCACCTTTCAGTCAGGGCCGTTACTGAAGAATGAGGAAGCTTAGGCATTAACATGGGCATGATCCGGGCCAACTCCCCAAACCCTGTCGCATTAATTGCAAGCGCAAGCTCGGGATCATTCTCTGAGATGTGGTGCCACCACTCACCGATGGTACCAATTCCCCCTGTGTAAGTTAGTTCGTATGGCTGCAAAATCGAAAACAAAATGGATCAATTCTATGCATTTCTGTCAAAAAGGCTGCTGATGTCGCCTCTGTTAGAGGCGATATCGCCGGCGGCATCAGCCCATACCGCCAGCGGCATGGTTCATGTCGCCGGCAACATCGCCTTAAACAAAAGCGACATCAGACTCCCATAAAGCCTTTCGCAATGACTGATGCCGCCAACAACAACACTGATGTCGCCAGCGGCATCACTCAGGCCACCAGCGGCATCACTCAGCACGGGCAGAACCTGTTTTCTCCCTAAATCGCACCCGTAGTGCCAAAAATCACAAAAATCCCAAATCAATCGAACCACAAGGCAAAAATCGATCCTAAAAGCATACAATATGACTGATATATTCCACTCTAAACCCAAATCAATCGAACAACAAGGCAAAAATCGAACCTATCATGGCATATTTACAAATCTAAGGCAAAATCACATCGAATTCAAAAAGAAGTAATTCGGGTTTTTGTGGAATTGCCTGGATATAAGAGAGGTGTTTCTCCTTCTCCAGAGTCATATTGGTGATAGGAGAGTTAATGCCATAGCCGTACATTTTGGCCGTCTCCTTCAGACCGTATGCAGTAGGAACGGGAAGGATTTTCAGTCCCTCAACGGAAGAATCGGGCAGGCTCTCCCTAGCCTTGGATTTACCCCTAAAAGCCTTGCTAATTCTCTTCATAATTTCAAAGACAAAGAAATTGGAGTAGAGATGGAGAGAAATGCGGTTTTGAGAAAGAATGGGGAAGAAGAGAGTTCCAAACCTTTTATAAACTGCCACGCGGAATTCGAGGAGTTTTGATTTATCTGAAACTGTTTGTCCATGCCACCGGCGATATTAGTCATACCGCCGGTGACATCGCCTCATTAAGTTCAAAATTTTGAAATTATCTGACCAGTCAAAGCTGCCACGTGGCATCCATATCGCCGACGACATAAAGTCATGCCGCCGGCGATATCATCCATATCGCCGGCTATGTTACCCCTCCGAACCAGATTTTTAAAACACAAGCCCAACCGAAGGGCAGTCTCTTCACGAGCCCAGCCGAAGGGCAATCTCTTCAAAACACGAGCCCGACCGAAGGGCAATCTCTTCAAAACATGAGCCCAACCGGAGGGCAATCTCTTCAAAGCGAAAGTCCAATCGAAGGACAATCACTGTACCAAAAATGAGCCCAACCGAAGGGCGATCTCATCGAAGTGAAAGTCCGGCCAAAGGACAATCACTATACCGAAATACAAAAGCCCAATCGGAGGGCGATCTCTTCAAAGTGAGCCCAACCAAAGGGCAATCCCTTCAAAGTGAGCCCAAACGAAGGCAATCTCTTCAAAGCGAAAGTCCAATCGGAGGACAATCACTGCACCAAACAAAAGCCCGACCAAAGGGCTATCTCTTCGAGGTGAAAGTCTGACCAAAGGACAATCACTATACCGAAATACAAAAGCCCAATCGGAGGGCGATCTCTTCAAAGTGAGCCCAACCAAAGGGCAATCCCTTCAAAGTGAGCCCAACCGAAGGCAATCTCTTCAAAGCAAATGTCCAATCGGAGGACAATCACTGCACCAAACAAAAGCCCGACCAAAGGGCTATCTCTTCGAGGTGAAAGTCTGACCAAAGAACAATCACTATACAAAGCATAAGCCCGACCAAAGGCAAATTCTCCAAAGCACAAGCCCGACCAAAGGCAAATTCTCCACATAGCACGATCCCGACCAAAGGCAAATTCTCCACATTGCACGAGCCGGACCAAAGGCGAATTCTCCACAAAGCACAGGCCCAACCAAAGGCAAATTCTCCATATAGCACAAGCCCGACCAAAGGCGAATTCTTCACAAAGCACAAGCCCGACAAAGGGCGAATTCTCCACAAAGGATAAGCCTGACCAAGGGGCAACCTATAAAGCATAAGTCCGACTAAGGGACGAACAGTCGATAAACGATCAACAAAGCAAAAGTCCGACCAAGGGACGAACAATCAACAAAGCAAAAGTCCGACCAAGGGACGAACAATTGACAAAGTCCGACCTCGGGACAAACCAGTCATCCCTCAGGTATCATTCCTATCCCTTGCTCTTTCGGGTGATCATACTGACCTATGGCAGCAGTAATCCCCCGAGGGGCAGCCTGTGAGCACGGGATTTTGCAGTCCCTCTCGCGAGACGATGATGACGTGTACCCGATTTTAATACCTCAAAATAAAAGTTCTTTTCAGAATTTTTATTACCAAAATAATATTCCTTGTGAATTTTATAATTGGTAAAATCCAGTTTGGCGTAGCCGATAATGCGTTCGGTAGGAGCTTGAACCGATGATTTACACCCAAATAGAAAATACCATTTAAAATATTGTTAAAAGTCATAAAGATGCCTTTTTTTCCACTATTAGGCCACTTTTCCCGACTTTTTGGCCTTTTTTGACCCACTAACTGAAGGCATGCTAAAGGCTGATCCGCCAAAAGCATCATCCATGTCGCCGGCGATATCATCATACCACCGGCGACATCGATCATACCGCCGGCGATATTATCATGTCGCCGGCGACATGACTCGAAGCGGGTCCTCTTACAGACAGCCTTTCCGACCACTTTCGGTGGAATTATTAAAAAAGGCCCCAAAAAGCATCCCATTCCACCTATAAAAAGGCACCTTGGGCTGCACTTGAGAGGGGGGTGAAAAGAAAAAAAAAAGAAAAGGGATTTTCACTTGAGAGGTGAAAATAGATGATAGTGGGATAAGAATTAGATAAAACAGAAAAAAAAACGGGATTCCGATCCATTTTTCCTGTTTTTTCTTCTTTGAACTCCCTGATTGAGAGTTGAAATCAACAAAACCTTAAGCCAAAATCATTTTAGTAGAACCTAGAAACCAAAAGACACTTAAAATCATTACCAAATCATCGTAACGAGCTCCCCGGAGGTGTTTTATTCGGATCACGAAGAGGTGGATTCACAACCCCGAGGTGAAAATCCTGAGTCTCATAGCTTTGGCATTATTATTATTGTTTTTGCACTAATTTTGTTGATTTGTGTTCTTTTTTTGAGTTTTCGGTCATTTTAACTGCAAACCGCTGCCGTAGCAAGAAATTGGAGTCGCCGGAGACATGCGATGTTGCTGGCTGTATCGCCCATATTGCGAGAGACATCGTTGGTACCGCCGTTAGCATCACATTCCCCGGAGACCTCGCTTTCTCGCAGAACCCTTTCTTTACGGTACTCAGAAAGCCCTGTGCCCATCCGCATGCTGATGTCGCCCGTGACACAATCGATGTCGCCGGCGGCATCATCCATGCCGCCAGCGACATCAACTATGTCGTCGGCGGCATCAGATGCCGTCGGCGGCTTGGCTTTCTGGACAGCAGTATTGTTTTCGTTTATTTCCAAACTAATTTATTTTCTAAAGCTAGGACCTATAGTGCAACGATGGAGGTTCGAAACCTCCTGAAAACAGACCCGCCCCACAACAAGTGGTATATTCATTTGTAATCCGATTAAAGCAACAATCGAATCTGAAATTTGGACAAAAATGGAATTTCCCCTCAAAAGCCATTCGAACCTCATTTTAGCCATTCAATCGGGCTTTATGATATTATAAATAAGATATGCCATATTCGTGTCAACTATCATCTGCAGGTGGGTATATATCGGACATTCAGGTATTTCATTTGTTACGTAGAAAAAGTACAGGACTTGAAAACCTTGTAATAATTCTACTTTCCGCACTTACTTTTCTCTTACGATTGTAAATATTTTATTTTACCGCTTCAATTGCTTGATAAATGCGAAAACCACAAAATAACTAAAAATACGAATAAATAGGGTGGATTAAACCGATTAAGAAAGAATGAAGTATCCTAATTTGGCCTAATGAAAAGTAGATAACATCATCCGAACTCGGAATCTCTACTTAAGGTATGGTCCAACCACCCGGTGGGAAAATCGTACCGAAAATTTCCCGGTTGAGCTGAACCGGGTGGCGACTCTATTCTAAGTACGGGATTTCGATCTCGTATCTTTTAAGCATTACAATATGCAAAATCATTTTCTTTTCAACCACATCACACTCATCTCCCCGACACACCAAAAATGGGCCGGCCCGACCGGGTCCGGCCCCGCGCACGCAGCCGCGCGGGTCATCGTTTGCTCACAGGCAGCAGGACCACAAGCCCAAAAAGCTACCCAAAGGGGGGTCAAAGGGGATCAAAGCTAGATTTTTGTATTTTAAAGATATTTTAATGGGGATTTAGAGATTATTTTAGTTTTTTTTGGAAATCATCGGTTCAAGCTCCTACCGGACGCGTTACAGGACATGTCGAACTGAATTCTTACGAGAAATAAAATTTACAGAGAATTTTATATCGGTAATAAAAAAACTCTAAAGAATTTTTATCATGAGGAATAAAAATCGGGGATGTATCATCATTGTCTCACGAGAGGGAGTTCAAAACTCCGTGCTCACAGGCTGCACCTCAGGAGATCACTACCGCCACATCTCAGTATGATCGCATGAAAAAGCAAGGGATAGGAATGATACTTGATGGATGATTGGTTTGCCCCTTGGTCGGACTTGTGCTTTGTGGAACTGATGCCCCTTGGTCGGACTTGTGCTTTGTAGATTGGTTACCCCTTGGTCGGACTTGTGCTTTGTAGATTGGTTACCCCTTGGTCGGACTTATGCTTTATGGATTGGTTGCCCCTTGGTCGGACTTGAGCTTCGTAAATTGGTTGCCCCTTGGTCGGACTTGAGCTTCATAGAGAGATTGCCCCTTGGTTGGACTTATGCTTTGTAGATTGGTTGCCCCTTGGTCAGACTTGAGCTTTGTGGAGAGATTGCCCCTTGGTCGGACTTATGCTTTATAGATTGGTTACCCCTTGGTCGGACTTGTGCTTTGCAGATTGATTGCCCCTTGGTCAGACTCATGCTTTGTAGATTGGTTGCCCCTTGGTCGGACTTATGCTTTGTGGATTGGTGGAGTGTAGTTCCTGCAATAAGTAACAAGTAAAAGATTAGATTGATTCTTGAATGACATTTTTACTGCTTGATCAATTTTGTGAATAAAAATATTTTTGCCCCTTTGATCGATAGTGAAAACGTAATAATAAAAAAGTACAAGGGTTTTAGAAGTCTTGGGAGTGATAGAATGGCGGTTAAAAGTGAAAGCGATGTGTACAGGGTCAGGCTACGATCTCAGAGGGGTGAACCCAAAGGCGACATGTACGGGGTCATGCCGGGACCTTCAGTTGGCATTCCAGGGGTGAACCCAAAGGGTGACACGTACAGAGACTGTATCAGGGATCGTCAAGGGGTAAACCCAAAGGGTGATACGTACGAAGACTATATCAGGGACCTTGAGTTGGCATTCCAGGTGTGAACCCAAAGGGTGATACATACGAAGACTGTATCAGGGACCTTTAGTTGGCATTCTAGGGGTGAACCCAAAGGGTGACACATACAGAGACTTTATTAGGGACCTTCAGGTTGCATTCCAGGGGGTGAACCTAAAGGGTGATACATACGAAGACTATATCTGGGACCTTCAGTTGGCGTTCCAGGGGTGAACCCAAAGGCTGACACGTACGGAGACTGTATCAGGGACCTTTAATTGGCGTTCCAGGGGTGAACCCAAAGAGTGACACGTACGAAGACTATATTAGGGACCTTCAGTTGGCGTTCTAGGGTTGAACCCAAAGGGTGACACGTACGGAGACTGTATTAGGGACATTAGTTAGCATTTGGTGTAGGCATGGCCTAAATGAGAATATTTAGCTTGCCCCTTGTGGTAGTTCCTACAATAGTTATAAGTGAAACAAGATTAGACAGATTTTTAAAAGACATTTTTACTGCTTGATCGATTTTTTGAAATAAAAATATTTTTGCCCCTTCGATCAACAGTAAAAATGTAATAATAAAAAGTCCAAGGGTTTCAGAAGTCCTGGGATATCGGGGCTAGAGCTGGGATTTCACCAAGAATGGCTAAAAAAAGCATGGGGAGGAATGCTTTGATGTCGCCGACGACCTGAGATGATGTTGTTGGCGGTATTAAGCGATGTCTTCGGCGGCCTTAGTGCTACGTGGCATCTTTGGCCGGTCAAAAGATTCAAAATTCAAACTAGAAGAGATGATGTCGTCGGCGGTATGGCTGGCATTGCTGGCGATATGGGTTGATGCCGGTGACGACATAGAGTGATAATTTTAGATAAATTAAAACTCCTCGAATTCTGCGCGACAATTTTAAGAGAGTAAAACTCTCCTCTTTATTCCTTTACAGAAACAACCGCCTGCTCCATTCTTCCCATTTTCTTCTTCTTTTCTCAAATTCCTTCCATAGTTTTTCTTTCAATTTCGATCATGAAGAGAATCGCAAAAGCTATTAAGGGAAAGGCGGCAAAGGCGAGGGAAAGCTTGCCCGATTCAACTGTGGATGGGTTAAAGCTTCTTTCAGTTCCCGCGGCTTATGGCTTGAAGATGATGGATGTGGTGTATGGCTACATGATCAACTCTCCCATCTCTAATCTGACATTGAAGAAGAAGAAACATCTTTACTACATCCAGGTAACCCTACAAAACCCAAAATCCTTCGTTTGGTTTAACTTTTGATTTTGGCCTTATGCTCAAAATTATGCCATGATACGAGTTATAAATGCAAAATTGATTGATTAAAAACTTATATTGCATGCTTAGGTTCTGATTTTTGTTGTCTCTAGGCCTAAGATTCGATTAATTTTGATTTTGGTGGTTTTGGAGCGATGGGTACAATTTTTAGGGCAAAACTGGGTTCTGCCCACAGATATCGATATCGCCGGCGGCACGAGCGACGTCACCAGTGGCATCAGGCCTTGCAATAGGCCAAAGTAAGTGTGATGTCATTTTTGCTTGCGGTGATGTCGCCAGCGGCATCATCCATACCGCCAGCGATATGGATGATGTCGCCGGCAACATCACTTCCAATAGAAATGACATCACCAACTTTGTAGCAAGAAATAAGAGCTAGAAAATGACCCAAGATTTATCTATTTGTATCTAATTTTTATAGCCGCACGGGTTGACTTACACCAGAGGTATGGGCACCATCGGTGGGTGGTGGCACCACATTTCAAAAAAGGACCCCGAACTTGCACTTGCCATCAATAATATGGGTTTTGGCGATTTGGGTCGGATTATGCCCATGCTAATGCCAAAGCTATCCCACTCGACTGTAACTACTTTGATAGAGAAGTGGTCTGAAACCACACATACTTTCCACTTCCTATTTGGGGAGGCAACCATCACTCCTTCTGACGTGCTGACAATGACTGGATTACCGTGGACTAATGAGGTTATCCATTTCGATGTTTGCATGGACAAGTACTATACACAGAGGCCTGTGGTGTAGCACGTGAAGGCGCTGTTTGGTCTAAAGCTGACTTCAGGGCGGCTATCTTATGGCGATCTACACGAGCACTAGACTATGGAGGATATGGTGTTTGAAGATGTTAGGGATACATGTATCCGCTCCTTTGTAATCTCCCTGCTCACCGTATTATTCTTCCCGATCTCGGGGACTAAGATCAACTACGGGTTGTTTTCCGTCGAGGAGGATGTGGTGAGCATCAAGAAGAAGAATTGGCTAAGGGCTATCTTAGCGCAGATGTATCATGGGCTGGATGTGGGAGCCAGGAAGAAGGTGAAGGCTCTCCAAGTCAGCCATTTACTATTGCAGGTATACCTTCCTTGAAAGCACTTTGATTGACTTTCCCTATTTGGTGTGAACACTTTATTTGTCGTGGCTATTTTGGACTGATTGGCTGTTTAATTGTGTAGGCTTGGGCATTCGAGCATCAGATCCTTCCGCCGATCGGGTTCTTGACTACTGTGCCCCCGGGTTCCCATTTTCTCACCTGATGGTGCGGTAGCATTGGCAGAAGGCTAAGTACTCCATTAGCCACCGAGAGTCATTGAGCCTTGTGCGGTTTAGCTTGGTACGTGATGCCTTGGCTTAGAATCCTATTTCACACTTAAAGCAAAACATTAGTAAATAAAATGCATTTATGTATTTACATTATACTTACATCAATTGTTTGGTTGATTATCGGTACAGCTTATCCTGGACCCGTTTGATGGGGTGGAGAACCTGCTAGAAGTTCCAAGGGTCAGGAAGGAGGTGGATGACCATTGGTTTATGATTGAGTGCCCCATATCGCAATAGTAGTACTTGGGAGAGCGGGTTAGGGATTAGAGATTTATCCCTATCGCTACCAGGCCGGTGCCCACTGATCCTCCTAAGGGTTTATGGTGGCCCCATTTGGTGATTACATCTGATCCTGATAAAGCCAACTATATTAAGGGGAATGGTCGAGTGATCCCTAGTATCCCTGGTCTCTACGAGCAGCACCAGCAATGCTTCTTGCCCCTTTGCCCTCAAATCAAGAATAATGATACAATCGAGTTCCAAAATAAGAAGAAGATGGAGGAGGAGAAGAGGAAGCTTAAAGGGATAGTTGATGTTAAGGAGGAGGAAGAGGAAGAGGAAGAGGAAGAGGAGGCTGAGATGGAGGTTGAGGAAAATGTTGAGATCGAGCCCAAGGGAGAGGACGAGATAGGTGCGGATATGGCTGGCTGGAGTGTACCGATCTCCCAGGGGGTACCGCTCTTTTAAAGTATGATTGCATTTATGTTCATGATTTACAATTGTTTGGGTTAGGAATGTTGCTTATGTGTGTTTTTTGTGCTTTATAGGAATTAAGAGGAAAAGAGGTCAGGATAACTAGAGCGAAACACAATACTATGGTGTATCGGAGGGGATAAATTTTGTGGAAGGGCACCTGGTCAACCCGATGGAGACCCAGTTCCTACTGATGAATTCCCGAGGCGAGTTACATCCCAGGAACATAGGCCCGAGCCGGCATGCTCTGATCTTCATGCCAGAGAGCACTAGTTATGTAAGGCTTGAGAATATGATAATTGCTTTCTTGCTTACCCTTGGATGCAGGTGCTTATTGATTTGCTTTTTGGATTTTTCAGGTTTCACGGAGCTATATAGAGCAATTGGCAGAGAATAATTTTGCTCTTCAGGACACACTTATTAGGCAATCTCTGCTTGTTCAGGTACATTTCCTGTTATGACACATTTATAAGAAGTAAAATGCATGCTATGAATGAAATGAATGATGCAGGACTTCTTAGCCCTTTCCTTGGCGGATGCTCAGCAGAGGTATAAGGAGGAGACGACAGCACTCCGGCATCGAGTGGGTGAGCTTGAAGGTCAATTGGAGGCTACTGTCTAGGAGAGGAGGAGCACATAAAATTTAGACCCCGAATACCCTGAGAGCATTAGCCGGAGAGGAGCAAATATGTCAGCCCATCGGCGCCCACCCACAGTAACTGAGGAGTCAAGCAGCGTGCCTATGAAAGAAGGCAGGGAGGAAGATGAGGATGTGACTAATTAATGGCTCTTGGACGACCTGGATGTCACCTCTCGCCCACCTAGCGATGGGGGAATGCTTTAGATTTTTTGATTCTTAAGACTCTTTTTATTTCAGTTTCTTACCCCTTGATACATTGGGTTTGAATAATCTGGATTGTTGTTTGGTTTTGCTTTGGTAGGATAGATATTCAGAATATTTGAATGGTTTGCGCCCTCGAGCTTTCATTGAATAAAATGGATTTGCACTCGCACCAGATTTTGAAAATGGATTACAAGGCAGTTTATAGGTTTTGTATAGGTTCGAAATGATTAACATAATTCTGATGCCGCCGAAAATTAATTCCATGCCGCTGGTGGCATCATTCATATCGCCTAGTGTATCACCTCAAAACCACCTCACCCACGCCGCTAGCGGCATCAACTGATATCGCCCAAATCAATCCATGTTGTCGGCGGCATCACCCATATCGTCGGCGGCATCAACTGCCCAGACACCCAGATTCAGCCATTTCTTTAAATTTTGCTACGTCAAGCTACACTCAATAGCTACGGGGCTTCATGCAAAGCCTGGGAAATACGAACTGGAAGAAACTGGAGACCTCGGGCTTCTCTTTTTGCTATCTTTACTCCTTTTTTGTCTTTTTTATTATTTATATTTTTTTTAACCCCGCCTGTGCGTTTTTGCGCATTGCCGGTCCTAAGCCCGGGCAAAGGAGGAAGGTTACGTGGTAGGTCGACAGCCAACGCGTAAAATGGCTATAACTTGTTTATAGTCATGTCATTCTTTCATTATGGATCTTTAAAGTATAACATTGGGACGTGCCCACCTAGGCACGCATTACATCGACACCCGGGTGTAGTGACAAGTGGGCAAGGGGCTCCATCTTATCGCCGCCTAGATAAGATGGAGTATGAGCAAGGGTTCCCGCATCATGGACGGGTGTGGGTAAAGAAGTTAGTCCCTCCACATCGACGCCCGGATGTGGTGTTAGATAGGAAAGGGTTCTCGCATCATGGACGGGTGCGAGTAAAGAAGCTAGTCCATCATGAGAAGATTAGGATAGGGAGTTGGAATATTGGGTCCCTTACAGGAAAGACTATGGAGTTAGTAGATACTATGAAGAGAAGAAAGGTGGAGATAGTTTGCTTGCAGGAAACTAGATGGACGGGAGATAAGGGGGGAGAAATAGGTAATACTGGTTATAAACTATGGTATTCTGGAGGAAATAAAGGTTTAAGCGGGGTTGGAATAATGATAGCACCAAGTATGAAGGATAATGTGGTAGAAGTTAAGAGATTTGGAGATAGGATTATTATGTTAAGACTCGTACTTGGAAAAGCTACCTTGAATGTAGTTAGTGTGTATGCCCCCCAAGTTGGATTAGATAGAAGTATAAAGGACAAGTTTTGGGAGGACATGGATGTAGTGACTCAACATGTACTAAATGAACACGAGCTTGTCATTGGTGGAGATCTAAATGGACATGTGGGGAATAATAGGGAAGACTATAAGCGAGTGCATGGAGGCTTTGGGTACGGCACTAGGAACGAGGAAGGCAATACAATTTTGGATTTTGCACTAGCTCATGATTTGGTTATAGCAAACACTTGGTTCAAAAAGCGATATTATCACTTGATTACCTACAAGAGTGGGGGTAACCAAAGCCAAATAGATTTTCTGCTTACTAGAAGTAGAAATAAGGCTTTGTGTAAAGACTGTAAGGTTATTCCGGGAGAAGCGCTAACATCTCAACATAGGCTATTAGTCTTGGACATCAAGAAAATGGATATTTGGAGAAAGAGAAAAGAATATAGGGAACCGAAGATTAGATGGTGGGCCCTTAAGGGTATCAAGATGTTGGAGTTTAAGAAAAAGGTATTAGATGGAGGATTTGGAGATATGGAAATCGACACAAACTCAATATGGAAAGTAATGGGAGAACGTGTAAGGAAAGTAGCAGGTGAAGTGTTAGGGATTTCTAAGGGACAAGGACCTCGCCCTCAGGATGCATGGTGGTGCAGTGAGCAGGTTCAAAATGTTATAAAGGAGAAGAGGTATTGGTATAAGATGTTACCAAAAGCAACTGATGGTGAGGCTTTTGAGAAATACTAGAGGGCTAAGAAAGAAGCTAAGAAGGCTGTTAGTCAAGCACGAGGTAAATACTTTGAAGGCTTGTACCAAAAGCTAGGAACACGTGAAGGAGAGAGAGACATATACAAGCTAGCTCGATTGAGGGATAAGAAGGCAAAGGATTTGAATGGAGTCAAATGCATTAAAGATGAAACACAAAGAGTCTTGTCAGGAGATAGAGAGATCAAAGAGAGATGGAGAAACTACTTTGATCGGTTATTCAATGATGGAAAGGAAGATGACATTGCAGGATTGGAGGTAAGCGGAGTTGAGAAAAACCTAAATTACACAAGAAGAATTACGCATAGTGAAGTGAATGAAGCTCTGAAAAGGATGAAGGTAGGGAAAGCATGTGGGCCAGATAACATACCGATTGAGGCTTGGAAATGCCTTGGAGATGAGGGAATAGTTTGGTTAACCAAACTATTTAACTCTATATATAGGGAGAGGAAAATGCCGGACGAGTGGAGAAGAAGCACCCTTATACCTATATTTAAGAACAAAGGAGATATACAAGACTGCTCTAATTATCGAGGTATTAAACTGATGAGTCATACAATGAAACTTTGGGAGAGAGTGATCGAACACCGTCTTAGGATGATCGCTAAGGTTTCCGCAAACCAATTTGGTTTCATGCCTGGTAGGTCCACGACTGAAGCTATTTTTCTTCTGAGAAATCTAATGGAGATATATAGGGAGAAGAAGAAGGACATTCATATGGTTTTCATTGACTTAGAAAAAGCATATGATAGAGTGCCGAGGAAAGTACTTTGGTGGGCATTGGAGAAAAAAGGTATTCACGTAAAGTATATAAACTTAATAAAGGACATGTATGAAGGGGCGGTAACAAGTGTTAAAACTGGACAAGGAGTGACAGAGGAGTTTCCCATCACGATTGGATTGCATCAAGGATCATCTCTAAGCCCATTTTTATTTGCCCTAGTTATGGATGAGTTGACCACCAAAATACAAGACGACATCCCATGGTGTATGTTGTTTACGGATGACATCATATTGGTTGATGAATCAAGGGCAGGGGTTAACAAGAAGCTAGAAGTGTGGAGAAATGCGTTAGAGAGTAAAGGTTTTAAGTTAAGTAGAAGTAAGATGGAGTATTTGCACACCAAGTTCAGCTTAAGGAAAGGAGACGAGGGAGAAGTAAAACTAGGAAATACAATCGTTCCAAAATGTAAACGATTTAGGTATTTGGGCTCTATCTTCCACGAGGAGGGGATGATTGATGATGATGTAACTCATAGAATTAATGTAGGATGGATGAAATGGAGAAGTGCTACCGGAGTCTTATGTGACAAAAAGATACCTTTGAAAGTGAAAGGTAAATTCTACAGAACGGTGGTTAGGCCAGCCATGACATATGGGAGTGAATGTTGGGCTATTAAGACGCAACATATTCAAAGGATGAATGTGGCGGAAATGAGGATGCTTAGGTGGATAAGTGGGCATAAAAGGATGGATCAAATTAGAAATGAGTGCATCCGCCAAAAGACCGGTGTGGCACATATTGAGAATAAACTGAGAGAAGGACGACTAAGGTGGTATGGACATGTGCTACGTAGACCAATAGATGCTCCAGTTAGAAAATGTGAGAACTTATGGACAAAGAGTAAGGGTAGAGGGAGAGGTAGACCTAAGATTACTTGGAGGGAAACTATTTCTAAGGATATGCGTTTACTCGGTATGGACGAAAATTTGGCTTTGGATAGAGCTTCATGGCGTCGGAAGATCCATATAGCCGACCCCACCTAGCGTGGGATTTAAGGCTTGGTTGGTTGGTTGGTTGGTGGTTATTATTTATATTTTTTGCTCTAACTTTTGCATAGACTGCCCCAAGGGGTTTTCAATCTATCTAGTCTTGTCTTAATTTTTTGCCTAGATCGCCTTTTTTGGGTTTTCAACCCAGCAGACTTATTCTGACTTTTTTTTATAGACCTAGATGTTTTCAATCTATCCGAATTTTTAAAATGAAACACTGATGAGCTCAGGAGCATCTCCAATTAAGCTTACTTGTGATGTTTCCTCCTCTTGGTCACCAGGCATTCATACAATCACAAGCATAGAGGTTTCAGTACGAAAGACACTTTTATCGAATGAATTTAATTTGAGTACAAGATGCTGGCAATCATTTCCATTAATCAAACTCCCGGTGTTAACCAGCCTTTACAGATTTTCAAGTTAACATCTCATCGTTTTCTCTCATGCCCTAATTTTTGTCTGAATCGCCCTTTTTGGGTTTTCAGTTCAATGGGCGACATTGACTTATCCCCTAATTTTTGCACAGTCGATTTGTAGGATACCGACCATCGGGTGTCACCCTAATTTTTTCCCAATCAGTAAAAGACCGAAAGGAGGGTGATTATCATATTTATTTTTTGGTGTGCCACTTTTCTAATTTATTTCTTTTATTTAGACCTGATAACGCTTAAGCCTGTCCTAGTTGACTAGGTCGATGAACTCACTCTTATCCGTGCTCATGACTTTAATAGCCCTGCTCACTCGGTATCATCTTTGGCCACACGACAGCCTTCTCAATTTGATCTAAACTTTTTATTAACATCGGTGTCGGAGGGTTCTAGATGCTTCAATACCGGCTCTATAACTCCTGGCGAGGGTATTAGGATCAGACCTGCTGTTGTATGCTCAGTTGTGCCTTTGCAGATTATCCAAGGTTCTTAGTGTCTGTTTGGTTTCCGCCTGGATCACCCGATTCATTCTGACCTTCAAAGTTACATCGGGTAACCTTGCTATGATTTAAATTGGCCACATTGCAAGGAGTTTAGTTTATAGGAGTTTTGGCGCTTACACAGAGCCTTCTTGGTTGGTTAATTGTCGTTCTAATTGTTATTCCAATTGCTCCTTCAGTCTGTGGTTTGTACCGCCCTTCCTGGTTAGGCCTGAATTTGCCCCTTGTACCGGCGGTGGAGGGTTTTGACCAAGTGACATTTGGTTTGGGGGCCTTTTACTTGGTGCCTTTGAAAGGTGAAATGGTAGCTTGTTTTGCTGGTTTACTTGGCAAGCTGATCGCGACTTCAGTCGTGCCCTTATCTTTGTGGCTTATAGGGTAAAGGTGCTTACTCTCATTCTTTATGCTCTTGGCGGTGGTTGCCCCCTAATATTTATTGCTTGAGGGGTTTGATGCGGGTTAATTTGTGCTAGGTGAAGATGTGTTTCTCTGCGAGTTTGGTCATTTCCTTAGCGGTGATATTGGTGTAAGATTCGACTACGGTGTTTATTTAATGGAGGTTGGGTTTTATCACTCGTTTATGCCCCCACCCCAAGGATGGCCAAGGAGCGGAGAAATGTTGGATAAGGTTTGAAAAAACGAAAGGGCTGGGTGGGTGAAAATGCCGCAAGTTTCCATTTTTGAGAACCAGTTGATACTTCTTTGGTAGCTTAAAGGTGTACTGTTGCGGGGTTGCTGAGTTAATTTTGGAAGAGACCCGTGGTGTTCAACAATCTGGCTATTGATCTAGGGACCAAGTAAAAGCATTATCGTGGTCTTTAAGCACTTTATTATCTCACATGTGTTTGGCAGGAGTTAAATTATTGGAGTTAATTACCACATAAGAGCCTTCGTTTGTACTCAAATTAATTTCATACAGTAAAATATCCTGAATACTGGAAGCATTATGCATATGCTTATATGAATGCATGGATCAAATGGTAGAAACATGACCTAAGTAAGAAAAATAGAAGTTGCTCATAGAGCTCAAAGTTTGGTACATAAATGTTTAATAAAACAAAGTAAACAGATCTAACGATTACATATTAAAAATCATGAACCTCCACAGGCGGAGGGCCTTGTAAGATCATGCCTTTGGGTGGGAATTGATCGGGAGTGAAGTGTTGGAGGCCTTCTCTAGGGCAAAAAGAGGGCGACTAGACTGGACCGCAGCCACTGTCGGAAAAGCTTGGGTGGCTATTTCCTGGACATCATCGTCTTTTCTAAGCCATACATTTTCCATCCTCCGATTTTGCTTAAATCTGGCCCTTCTATCCTCATTGTTAAGGTACATTTTCCTCTTTCTACCGACCTTATCCTTGGAACTGACAACCCCAGTGAGCCTTTATGGCCCAATCGCTCGTTTAGGTATACCAGAAAGGCTCATACTTGCTTGGTCGATGAGCTTTGTGACCCCAGGCATTCTATCCGGCTCGGCTACCCTTCCTTCCTTCACCAAACGATGTATAGCTCGAGCCAAGGTTGGCACTCATTCGTGCAATGTCCCCACTGGACATGATACCTACAAAAGTTTCCCTTCTCGTCTTTAGTTAGGTTTTTGTTCTCACAAAGGGGTTTGATGAGACCATCTCTTCTTAATCTGGTGAAAATCACATTGAGGGGTAAAACCCAGGGGTTTACAATGTCAGTTGGGATAGGTTCTTGAGAGGCTTTTTGGCTTCCCTCGACCTAAGATGGTAATGGTTCTGACCCATTATAGCCTTCTGCCTGGTGTATACTAGAACCCTTAGAGCTCCTACCGCTATTTCCTTGGGGTTCCCTTTCCTTTTGACATGCCGGCTCTAGTTAGCGCAAAAAAGCTTCCACCTCATGTGTCATGCCAAGAGGTTGCACGAGCTGGCCGTTGGTTAGTTAATGCATGGCTTCAGGTGTCACGCCCGAAGATTGTGTGACCTGGTTGTGGTTTTCGAACTGACTATAGGCATAAGGAGTCAGTTGATCAAGTTAGGGACCAGCCATCAAGTCATCGCCAAAAAGGTTTTGCTGGTAGGTCACTCCCCGAGGTGCCGTGCCAAAAGGCAGTGGTGGCATTGCTGGTCGGACAAATCCTCTAGAGAGAGCTGAGATTTGCTGGGTGGATTCGTCAAGAAATGGAAAAAGGATTGAGTTTTGGGCCATATGCCTTAGGCTCTGAGTCACAAAAATCTAATAAAGTTAGAATAGACTATGTTAGGGCTGATTCTGAACTGATTGGATGGGAAGCTGAGTAAATCGAACTGGTTGTACCCCTGTTGGACAGAACAGAACATGATGTGAACCATTTTAAACAAATTCGTTCTAATGTAGGGCTGATAGTCTGACTCTAAAATCTAATAGGCGTTCTCACTTGCTAGGGCTTGACTGACAAATAACTGTACTATTTTCTGGATTTGTTCCCGAATAGTGTTATGGAAAAGATCTGAGCAGATGAACCGGGTCATAGCGGTGGCAATTTTCGTGCTGAGAGATGGCAGTAGAACTGGTCCTCCTATAGGGGTGGAACTTTCTTGGTCTTCCAGTAGGGCAATATCCTCATCATAAGGGAGAGCCATGGTTTGTTGCAAAGGTCTTGGGAGGAAGACTATTTAGAATCATGAATCATGGGTCAGATCATGAATGGGTTATGAATAGTATGGATGGTATGCATGCCTTTTGTTCTTGGGAAGTGATGCATAATATGTATGGTTGTACGTAGATATGGTTAGCGATGATGCTGAGGCTTATCCCTCCAACATTCATGGGACGTTCGTACTCTTCGTCACGTATAGTGATGACTTAACGGGGGTAAAAAAGAAGTCTTACAAATGTTGCTAAATCTCTCCTATAAATGGAGATCAGTAAGGGTAAGTTGATTCATTTTTTGGCTCTTGAAGTCGATGCATGGGGGGTGCATAATCATAGAGTACATAGTATGTAAATTGTGCCTCTTCCAACCTGATGACTCCCGCGTAAGGCCTCCTTGGAAGGATGGAGTTTGGCTTCTTCACCGGTAATGGCGAAAGAAGCGCGTTCCATATGTTTTGTTTGTTTTGGTAATCCTAAAGGGATGAAGTGTTAAGGCTTTTTCTAACGCAGCTTTGGTATAGGGTTGTTGATGTAGAAGGTTATCGTTTACCTTGATTCCATGTTACTCAACCACTCCCCAAATACGTGCGATCGTAGGAGTTTACATGTTGGTTAAAACAAGTGATCCACCCGCTAGGCATCCTCGATTCCAAACAGGGCATGAGTGATGCTTTCGCACTAATAGGGCAACTAAAAATTACCGAACTATCTAGACGCGTGTTTAAGGATAAAACGTTATAAAAAAGAATAAAGTTTTAATTTGGCCAATGATTTCAATACATCGTCAAAATCCCTTAAACTTTATGAAAAGATAAGTTCAATTTTATAAGGAGTGATCCCCAACAGTGTCGCCACTGTGAGCGGACGACCTTTTTCCGGCCTGCGAGGACCATATGAGATGTGTCGCACGGGGGGAAATATAACTAGATTGTGAAGCGTGCCGAGGGATTAATCCGTATTTAAGGCGTGATGAAAGCACTGATACTGAAGTTGGATTTAAGTCTAATTTAGGTGTTAAAGAATACGAGACTGAAATCCCGTACTTAAAATAGAGTCGCCACCCGGTTCAGCTCAATCGGGGAAATTTTGGTACGATTTTCCCACCAGGTGGTAGACCATACCTTAAGTAGAGATTCCGAGTTCGGATGATGTTATCTATTTTTCATTAGGCAAGATATTTTATTCTTTCTTAATCGGTTTAATCCATCCTATTTATTTATGTTTTCGGTTGTTATATTGTTATCGCATTTATCAAGCAAACAAAGCGATAAAGAAATTATTACAGTCATCTTAAAATAAATGCAGAAATTAAAATTATTACAAGACTTCCAAATCCTACACATTTTTCTATACGATAAATGAAATACTCGAAAGCCTAGACATGCATCTAACCTAAATCTACCAGCACAAAATGGTTAGCACAAATAGGCACGTTGTACGAGATATATCACGAATCATGCATAGTTAGTAAACCAAATAAGACCCGAGTTAGCATGATCATGGCATAAATATTTATATGGTTATGAAGCCCGGTTGGATGGATAAAATGAGATTTGAACGGTGTTTGAGGAAAATTCCGTTTTTAACCAAATTTTAGACTCGATTGTTATTTTATCCGAATTATTAGTGAAAATGCCACATGGTATGGGGTGGGGTCTGTTTTCAAAAGGTTTTGGACCTCCATCATTGCACTGTGTATCCTAGCTTCGGAAAATGAACTAGGTTAGAAATGAATGAAATAAAATAGCTGTCTAGAAGGTCATGCCGCCGGCGATATGGCTGATGCCGCCGGTGACATCAATGATGTCGCTAGAGGCATCAGTTTGTAGGCAGGTTACATGGCTTTCTGAGTACCATAAAGAAAGGGTCCTATAAGAAAGTAAGGCCTTTGGGGAATGTGATGTTGTTAGTGGTATCAGCGATGTGGCTAGCAACATGAGTGATACCACCGGCGACTTCAATTTCTTGTAGCAGCAGCAGCAGGTAACGGTAAAAAAAACACCGAAAAATCAAAAACGAACTTAAATCTACAAGAATCAGTGTAAACAAGCAATATTAATGCCAAAGAGCTTTGAGACTCAGGATTTTTACCTCGGGGTCGTGAATCCACCTCTTCATGAACCAAGGAACACCTCCGGGGAGCTTGAAATGGTGCTTTTGATAGTAAATTTTAAGAGTTTTAAGTCTCGAAACCCTATTAAGTTGATTTTGACTTAAAGGTCTACTGATTTTAAGCTTAATACCAGAGAGTTCAAAGAAGAAAAACCAGGAAAAATGGATCAGAATCCTTTTTCCTACCTTTTCTAATTCTTATCTCACTAAAATCTATTTTCTCACTCTAGGATTCTGTAAATTCAAATTGCAGGTTGTTATTCTCTTCTCCTTTTTTTTGAACCCTAAGACTTGTTTTTATAGGCAAATTAGGGTGATCTTCGAGGCCTTTCAGCCATTTTCACCGAAATGGCAATAAAGAGTTTGCCTAAGGAAGAACAAGAAAGTTGACTGTAGAAGCCCATTTTGGGCTATACCACCGGTGATGTGGTCGATAGCGTTGGCAGCATGGGCGATGCCGCCAGCAGCATCAGCCTTCTGTAGGCTAACAGCCAGCGGGCCCACAAGCATAAAAAGCTGCCAAAAGGGGGCTCAAAGCTAGATTTTTGTAATTTACTGATATTTTAATGGGGATTTAGAGATTATTTTAGTTTTTTTGTGCAAATTATCGGTTTAAGCTCCTACCAGACGCGTTACAGGACACGCAAAACTAAATTCTTATGAGAAATGAAATTCGCGAGGAATTTTACATCGGTAATAAAAAAACTCCAAAGAATTTTTATCATGAGGAATAAAAATTGGGGACACGTCATCATCGTCTCGCGAGAGGGACTGCAAAATCTCGTGCTCACAACGTGGCATTTAGGGAGCAAACTAACAAACTTTTTCAAAGTTGAGGTAGTTGTGGGGTGACTTTCAAAGTTTAGGGAGGCAGCAGAATTTTTGTGCCAAGTTCAGGATGTCGTTGATGCATTAAGCCTATCTGTTATGTATGTGTTATAATTTTAATATAAGTCTCTTTGTATTTGCAATGCTCATTGAACTGTTATACATCTGTTATAAATCTATTTAAATTTGTTATAAGTCTAATATAAGTTTGTTATAAGTCTAATATAAGTCTCTTTGTATTTGGAATGCTTATTGAACTATTACATATCTAATATACAACTATTATAAATCTGTTATAAATATGTTATAAGTCTAATATACATCTTTTTGTATTTGCAATACTCATTAAACTGATATATATCTATTATAACAGATATATAACACATTTATATTAGATTTATAACAGATTTATAGCAGATTTGTAAAAGAAACAAAAGAACATACAAATAGTGTCAAACACCTTTATAACAGTCATATCTAATACAAAACTGTTATAAATCTGTTATATATTTCATCAAACACATGTATTAGACTTTTATCAGGCTTGTAGCATACATACATATTTATTTTAGGTTTATAACAGATATATAACATACTTATACCAGATTTGTAACAGATACAAAAAAACATACAGATTATGCCAAACAATTTTATAAGAGTCATATCTAATACAAAAATGTTATAAATATGTTATATATTTCATCAAACACATGTATTAGACATTTATCAGGCTTGTACCTAACGCATAGTTGTCAAAAGCGCCTGCTTTTGCACTTGAAGCGCAAAAGCACAACGAAGCGCACCGTTTACGCTTTTGTTAAGACAAAGCGCAGGGGGAGTATAAAGCACAAAAAAGTGCACACTTTTGTTATATAACAAAACTTATAACAGATTTATATTAGATATGTAATGGTTTCAATAAGCATTCCAAATACAAAGAAACTTATATTAGACTTATAATAGATGTATATTAGATATGTAATAGTTCAATAAGCATTACAAACACAAAGATACTTGTATTAGGGTTATAACAAGCTTATATTAGACTTATAACAGATTTATTATAGATTTGTAACAGATGTATAACAGTTTAATGAGCATTGCAAATACAAAGAGACTTATATTAGGATTATAACAAATGTATAATAGATGTATATTAGATATGTAATAGTTTAATAAGCATTACAAATACAAAGAGACTTATATTAGACTTATAACGAACTTATTTTAGACTTATAACAGATGTATAACATTTCAATGAGCATTACATATACAAAAAGACTTATATTAAAATTATAATAGATATATAACAGTTCAAAAAAAATTTTGGAAAAAATATATCACAATGGATGACGTTTCGAAGATAAAAATGAGGCGAACAAAAAACTCTAAAGCGACATAAAAAAAATCAACGGTTTGAGAGATAAATGCAAAATAAGTCAAAAAAAATTAAAAACAAACAACCAAAACGCATGAACTTGTATAAGGATATATGAAATCTCATTAAGAGCATATAATGGTGATATAAAAAGTAATTGAGTAAGTTTGTGGTATTTTGCTTTGAGGTATTTTGGTAATTTAATAAAAGTTTATGTAAAATTATTTTTGTTAAACTAGTGTATTTAGGTATTTTTCTCAAGATTTAAGATATAAAATTTCCAACGGCTAAATTTTTAAAACCCAATTTCAGACCTAGATTAGTCTCAGAACATGCAATTCACAGAACCCATTTAACTTAAAAATGACTGACCTGAAGCTCTCTGCCATAGACTAGCCGTCGGTGTAGAGAATGACGTCGAAGGTACCCATAAGCAGCAGCAACAAGGTATTTGGGAGCAGAAAAAGGAATTATTTACACAACTAAAATGTTTTTCTAATCAAAATATAGCTAAAAGGTATAGCGCGTGAAGGAATAAAGGAACCATCCACGCTATGAGTTAGTAAATTAAAGTAAAGAGAAACTCTTTTTAGCGTCATGGGATTGGTAGTTCTACTTCTAGGATACATATTTTGGAATTGGTGGTGATGTGTAGTACTATTTTATTATAGGAAGTTTAGGCAACGGGGAAGGTGTAAATTTTGAAAGTCTAGGGTGTTATTACATATATCAATTGACTTTTGATTAAGTGGTTATGAGTGGACGATGTTTTGCACGATGGCAGCAAGGTTGGGTCGGTGGGTCGACCTCTTAAAGTGACGGGGGAGAGGCGAGTAATGTGATTGGAAAACGGTCTTGCATGTTTCAATGCTCAAAAAGATACGAGATCGAAATACCGTACTTAAAATAGAGTCGTCATCCGGTTCAGCTCAACCGAAAAAATTTTGGTACGATTTTCCCACCGGGTGGTTGGACCATACCTTAAGTAGAGATTCCGAGCTCGGACGATGTTATCTATTTTTCATTAGGCCAAGTTAAAATACTTCATTCCTTCTTAATCGATTTAATCCAACCTATTTATTTGTGTTTTCGGTTATTTTGTTATTTCTGCGTTTATCAAGCAACTGAAGCATTGAATAAAATATTTACAGCCATTCAAAAATAAGTACGAAAAATAAAATTATTACAAGGCTTACAAGTCCTATACATTTTTTATGCAATAAATGAAAATACCTGAATGTCCGATATACATCTACATGCAGAAGATGGTTAGTACAGATATGACATATTTTAAAAATAATATTATGAAGCCCGGTTGGATGGCTAAAATGAGATTTGGACGGCATTTGTGAGGAAATTTCATGTTTTAACCAAATTTTAGATTCAATCATTGCTTTAACTGGGTGAAAATGCCACTCATTACAGGATGGGATATGTATTCAGGAGGCTTTAGACCTCCGTCGTTGTGCTATATGTCCTAGCTTTGGAAAATAATCTAGTCCGAAATCAAACGAAAACAAAAACTGCTGCCCGGAAAGTCATGCAGCCGACGATGCAACTTATGCCGTCGGTGACATCACTGATGTCGCTGGCGACATGGTTGATGCCATCGGCGACATCAATGATGTTCCTGGTGCCATTAGTATGCAGGTAGATTACATAGCTTTCGTAAAGATAGGGTCCCACAAGAAAGTGAAGTCTCTGGGGAATGTGATGCCACCGGCGGTATCAGTGATGTCTCTAGCGACATGGGTGATACCGCCGACGACATCACATGTCTCCGGCGACTTCAATTTCTTGCAGCAGTAGTAGGGACAGTAAAAAATGATCAAAAACCCAAAAATGAATAGAAGTTAACAGAAATTAACACAAATCAGTAATATATGTGCTAAAGAGCTAGGTCGTGAATCCACCTCTTCGTGAACCAAAAGAAATACCTCCGGGGAGCTTGTTACAATGATTTAGCAATAAATTTAAGTGTTTCCGATCTCTAAATTCAATTAAGTTGATTTTAATTAAAAGATTTACTGATTTTAAACTCACAATCAGAGAATTCAAAGAAGAAAAACCAGGAAAAATGGATCGGAATCCTTTTTTTTTGCCTTATCTAATTCTTATCTCACTAAAATCTATTTTCTCATTCTAACATTGAACTTCTAACCTTAGATGATTCTCCCCCCCCCCCTAAATTGCAACTTAAGGTGTGCTTTTATAGGTGAAATGGGGTGTTTTTCGAGGCATTTTTGACCAATTTCGCCGAAAGTGGCCGAAAGGCTATCTGTGCGGGGACCTGTCTTGGGTCATGCAGCCGGCGGCATGGCGATGCCGCCGGAGGTATGAATGATGCTGTCGGCGACATGGTGATATCACCGGCAGCATGGCTGATGCCACTAGTGGCATCAGTCTCCAGCATACCGATAGGCAGCGGGCCTAAGAGCCTAAAAAGTCGCCAAAAGTGGTTTGATAGTGGGTGAAAAAGCATTTTTTTTATTTTTTATGATATTTTAATGGGTATTTTTAATTTGGGTGTAAATAATCGGTTCAAGCTCCTATCAGACGCGTTATCGGCCACGCCGAACTGTATTCTACCAAGTATAAAATTCACGAGGAATATTATTTTGGTAATAAAAAATTCTAAAGAGAACTTTTATTTTGAGGCATTAAAATCGGTTATACGATATCATCATCTCGCGAGAGGGACTGTAAAATCCCATGCTCACAAACTGCCCCTCGGAGGATCACTGCTGCCATAGGTCAGTATGATCACACGAAAGAGCAAGGGATAAGAATGATACTTGATGGGTGACTGGTTTACCCCTTGGTCAGACTTGTGCTTTGTGGAAAGGACGCCCCTTGGTCGGACTTACGCTTTGTGGAGAGTTTATCCTTTGATTGGACTTATGCTTTATGGATTGGTTACCCCTTGGTCGGACTTACGCTTTGTGGATTGGTTGGCCCTTGGTCAGACTTATACTTTGTGGATTGGTTGCCCCTTGGTCGGACTTATGCTTTGTGGATTTGGTTGCCCCTTGGTTGGACTTATGCTTGGTGGATTGGTTACCCCTTGGTCGGGCTCACGCTTTACAGAGTGATTATCCCTTGGTCGGACTCTGTGCTTTTTAGAGAGGTTGCCCCTTGGTCGGGCTTATGATTCGCGGAGAAATTGCCACTTGGTCGGGCTTGAGCTTTGTGGAAAGGATGCCCCTTGGTCGAACTTACGCCTAGCGGAGAATTTATCCTTTGGTCGGACTTATGCTTTATGAAGAGATTGCCCCTTGGTCGGGCTTATGTTTTATGGAGTGATTGCCCTTTAGTCGGGCTTGTGCTTTTTGGAGAGTTTGTCCCTTGGTTGGACTTTTTTTATAGATTAGTTGTCTTTTGGTCGGGCTTGTTCAAAATTTGAATTGGAGGGGCGATGTTGCGGGCGGCATAGAGCGACGCCGGCAGCGGCGTGAGGGCCATGTGGCAGCTTTGACTGGTCAAGCAATTTCAAAATTTGAACTGAAATGGGGCGATGTCGCCTGCGGCATGAGTGATGTCACTGGCGACATAGAGTGATGCCACCGGTGACATGGATTGGCAGTTTTAAATAAATTAAAACTCCTCAAATTCCGCGCGGTAGTTTAAAAGGAAGTAAAACTCCCTTCTTCCCCATATACAGAAACCGTACCTACCTTCTCCTCTTCTCTAAATCTTCCGATTTCTATTTCGGCATTCTAATCATGAAGAGAATCGCCAAGGCTTTCAGGGGCAAGTCTGCTAAGGCTAGGGAGAACTTGCCTGATTCCTCTGTCGAAGGATTGAAAATTCTCTCTGTTCCTGCTGCTTATGGCTCGAAGGAGATGGCCAAGATGTATGGCTATGGGATCAATTCTGCCATCACTAATCTGACCTCAGAGAAGGAGAAGCACCTCTGCTATGTTTAGGTAATCCCGCAATACCCGAATCTCCTCTTTTTGGATTGAGTTTTGATTTGGCCTTAGGCTTTAAATTGTGTCGTGATAGGAGTCATAAGTGTGAAATAGACTGATTATAAACTGATATTTCATGATTTAGGTTCGATTTTTACCATTTTCAGGCTTATTATTTGATTGATTTGTGATTTTTTTGTGGTTTTAGCACGATGGGTGCGATTTTAGGGAAAACAAGTTCTGCTCACAGGTAGTGATATCACCGACGACATGAGTGATGTCGCTGGCTGCATCGGTCCTTGCAAAAAGACCCAAGGAAGTCTGATGTCGCTTCTGTTTAAAGCGATGTCGCCGACGATATCATCCATACTACTAGCGGTATGCAATAATGCCGCTGGCGACATCACTTCTAGCAGATGCAACATCAGCAGCTTTCTGATGAGAAAATAAGTAGGACTTATCTATTTTGTTTCTGATTTTGTAGCCATATGAACTGACTTATACCGGGGGGATGGACACCATCGGCGAGTGGTGGCACCATATTTCATAGAAGGACCCCGAGCTTGTGCTCGCCATTAATGAGATGGGATTTAGGGACGTGGCCCGGATTATGCCAATGCTAATGCCCAAGCTCTCTCATTCAACCATGACAGCCCTTATCGAGAGATGGTCTGAGACCACCCACACTTTCCACTTTTCCTTTAGGGAAGTGACGATTACACCCTCCGAAGTTATAGCTATGACCGGGCTCCCTTGGATGGATGAGGTCATTCACTTCAATGCTTACATGGATAAATACCATGTTGAGAGGCCCGTGGTAAGGTGGGTGAAGGAGCTGTTTGGTTTGAAGCCCGGCTCAGGGTGGCTGTCTTATAGTGAGTTGTACCAACACTAGACTGGGTAGATGTGGTGCTTGAGGATGAGAGAGAGGCCTATATCCGGTCTTTCATGATTTCTTTGCTCACTGTGCTGTTCTTCCTAATCTTGAGGAGCAAGATCAATTACGTGCTGATAACTGCTATGGAGGACGTGGTGGGCATTAGGAGGAAGAATTCGTTGAGGGCCATCTTGGCTCAGCTGTACCATGGGCTGGACGTGGGAGCCCGGAAGAAGGTGAAAGCCCTTCGCCTCTGCAATCTGTTACTCCAGGTATGTCTTCTTGGAAGCATTTAACTGTGCACTTTTCATTTATTGTAGATGCTTTTTTAAACTGATTTATTATTATTTATGCAGGCTTGGGCTTTTGAGCATCAATCCTCCCACCGGTGGAGTTTAAGAAGACTGTGCCGCCAGGCTCCCACTTTCTCACCCACTTTTGCGAGGGCATCGACGGGAAGGCCAAGTATCCTACCAAACATAAGGAGGTCCTGAGGAGCGTGCGGTTGAGCTCAGTATGCAATTTTTTTTAATTTAGTCCTTGTTTTTACACTTAGACAAAACAAAAAGCGTTTATGAGCTTATATTGGTTATTTTGGTTAATAGTTGGTGTAGCTTGTCCTGGATCCATTCGATAGGGTGGAGAACCTGACGGAGATTGTGAGGGTTAGGAGGGAGGTGGATGACCGTCGGTTCATCATGGAGTATCCTTTGTCCCAGCAGTGGTATCTAGGTTAGCGCGTTCAAGGCTGGAGGTTCGTCCTAGTTGCCGATAGACCGGTGCCTGCTGATCCTTCCAGGGGCTTATGGTGGCCCCATTTGATGATCACCTTCGAGGCCGATAAGGCTGATTACATTAAGGGGAATGGCCAAGTGATCCCTAGCATCTCTGGCCTCTACGAGTAGCACCAGCAGCGCCTGCTCCTCTTATATCCCCGCATCTACAGGAATGATATGATTGAGTATCATAATGAACAACGGCTGGAGGAGGAGAAAAGGCACCTCAAAGGTATTATGGATGTCAAGGAGGATGAAGATGAGGAAGATGAGGAGCTTGAAGGTGATGTTGGGATCGATCCCGAGGGGGAGGATGAGGCAGGGGCGGATGGGAGTGCGCCAATGTCCCAAGGGGAGCAACATTCTTTTGAGGTATGGTTGTGTTTATGTGCATGATTTTGAGATTGTTTAGGAACGTTGCTGACATGTGTCTTTCATGTTTTTTAGGAACCCACGAGGAAGAGGGGTAGGGATAACCAGAGCGGGACTCGGTACTATGGTGTACCTGAGGGCATAAATTTCGTGGAGGGGCATTTGGTCAACCCGATGGAAACCACATTCCTGCTGATGAATTCTCGGGGCAAGTTCCTCCCTAGGAATATAGGCTCGAGCCGGCATGCTCCAATCTTTATGCCAGAAAATACTACTTACGTAAGGCCTGATAATTATTTTCTTATTTACCCTTAGATGTGGGCGATTAATGACTTGCCTTTTGGATTTTTAGGTGGCGCAGAGCCATGTAGAACAGCTTGCAGAGCACAATTTTGCTCTTCGGTACACACTTATCGGGCAATCGCTCCTTGTTTAGGTACATTCCTCATTTATGCCTATGCTAAAATAAGATAAGATGCATGTATGGATGTTATGTATAATATGCATTTATTGATGTTTTTTGGTGGCTTGCAGGATTTCTTGGCCCTTTCTTTGTCAGATGCTGATGCAGCCCGGCGGAGATACGAGGAGGAGACTGAAGGACTCTGGCATCGTATGAGTGACCTTGAGGGTCAACTGGCGGCTACCGTTCAGGAACGGAGGAGCAAACAAAATTTGGATCATGCATACCCTGATAGCACCAGTCGTAGGGGTGTGAAGGTGTCTGCCGGCAGACGCCCGTTTGCTACGACCGAGGAGTCTAGCAGTGTGCCCATGATAGAGGGAAGGGAAGAAGATGAGGACGATGTTGGTGATTGGCTTGTAAGCCCTGATGACATTTCATCCCGCTTGGCTAGCAGTGGCGAGCATGCTTAGCTTTATATTTTTGCTTTACTTTTTAGTTCTTTGTTTGTACCCTTAATACATTAGGGTTAGAATAATTCGGATTTATTATTGGGTTTTGCTTCTGTAGTCTAGGTATTCAGAATTATTGAATGGTTTATGCCTTCGGGCTTTTTACTTCAAATAAAATGGATTGCCTTCAGATAGGTATTGGAAATGGGTTACAGGATTGTTTACAGATTTATACAGGTCTGAAATGAGAAAAATGCTTCTAATGTCACCAAAAAATTAACTCCATGCCACCAGTGGCATGACCCATATCGCCTAAACTCAACCAGCTAAAATAATATATATAGGGCTGTCTAAAAGCCCATATCAGGCGGCATCAGCTGATACCGCCCAATTTGATCTATATCATCGGTGGCATCAATCATATCACTAGCGGCATCACTTCTCCAGCAATCTGATTTTAACCATTCTGTCAATTTCTGTCATGGCAACCCATAATCAAAAGCTTTGGGGTTTCCTGTAAAGTCTGCGAAATGCATACTAGAAGAAGCTTGAAAAATTCAGGCTTTAGGGGTTTTGATATGTCGCGCCGTGGCTCGTAAGCCGCGAGTTCCTTCGAGCGGCGCCATCTTTCTGGGATCTAATGGACCACGTTTTCCCATTTTCATTGTTCTAGCTATGCCCCTTGTTCGAAGAATTCCACGCTATTTTGGGGGTACCATGTCCTAAACGTGTGACCCTGGCACTGCCAGACTTTCATTTTGGCACAGATGGAATTCCTCGAGGGTTATGGAATTTGGACTCTGTGGACCCATTTTTGTCTCAGTTGCCTAATAAACTTGGGTTTCAGCTTAGAGCGATTCTAGAATGGTACCGTGGAGCACCCCGATCCCACCTTGCTTGGCCATCCATGGTGGCATTAATGCTCATGGTAGAGTTTATGTGCGGACTGGGCCCGATTGCTCCACTCAGGCTGATTTCACTCATCAGTCCTATGTCGACAAGGGCTTCTCCCATGGCTGTGGGATTGGCCTATGTTTTGCTGAATGTGGATGCTGCTTCCGTTAACCCATCACTTATCAAGGAGTAGCTCATATTATTATACGTATGGCTGATGGAGAAACTGAGGTTGAGGGAGGCGCCACGAGGGAATCCGAAAAAGTATCTCCCCGTCCATCTGAGGGAGAGAGAGCTTATGCGGGCTGATTTCAATGAGCTGACATATGATGATTGGGTGCCTATTTTGAGGGGGTATACTGATGCGTAGGTTCAGTGGGTTAGTCCATGGTGGAGAATTCAGGATGTGGTTATAGAATCCTAAGGAGCCTGTGTTCCGTTGATAGGTCTGGAGAAATCTTCATTTTACACCCCTTACCGGCTATGCCGTCAGTATAGCAAGAGACAAAGAATCCCAGTCAAGCTACCCCATAACCAGATCAGAATCTACAAGGCTGGGTGGGTCAACCATATTCGGGAGAAGTGGTCCAAGGAAGCTGTATTTGAGATTCTAAATTATGATCGCGTGGAGACCATCGAGACCGACACACATTATAGAGGATGGCTTGCTGAGATAAGACACTTGTCGACCCATCGGAAGCGGTCGTGGGCCCATTTTGAGGGTGAGAGTGCGGAGCAGGGGGAGGAGCCCCTTTCTTCTACTACATTGAGATGGATCTCTAGGTACTATGATAATGATGCGGGAAGTTTGGTTATAGACGCCCTTCTGTCAGTCTTATCTATCGTATAGGATAGTCAGAGCGACCGACCTATCGGACTTTGCTTGATTTTTTTTTTGCATTCAATATAGACTAAAATGAACTCTGTCCAAAGCTTGCTAAAGTTGTTTTAGTCATATGAATACAAGATTCATATAAGTATAATAATTTAGATTTTAACAAAAGAGATACTGTCATTAATTGAGATAAAATAAAGTACATGATGTTTGGTTAACATTCCCATTGATTTAACTCCCGGTGCTGACTAGCCTAGATCGGTTTTCTAGAAGGCACTCACTCTCGCATACCCTAACTTTTGCCTAGATTGCCCTTCTTGGGTTTTTGATCTAGCGGGTATGTCTCATCCCCTAATTTTTGCACAACTGGTTTGCAGGATACCAACCATCAGACGTCACCTTAATTTTTGCCCGATCAGTAAAAGACTAAAAGGCGGGTAATTATCACGTATACATTTTTTGGTGTGACGCTTTTTCGATTTGTTTCTTTTGAATTAGATATGATAACGCTTAAGCTTGTCTTGGTTCACGGGATTCAGAAACTCGTTCCCATCCATGTCCATAAGCTTAACTACCCTTTTGCTAAGCAGCTTCTTTATTACATATGGTCCTTCCTAGTTTGGCCTGAATTTACCCCTTACATCAGTGGTAGAATGTTTCAGCTGTTTAAGGACTAGATCACCAGCCTTCAGGGGGAACTTCTGGTGCCTTACCCGATTGTTATATGCCCGAGCCATATGTTGTTGGTACATCTGGAGGTTGTCGAGGGCCTTTAACCTCTACTCATCCATCATGTTCAACTGTTCAAATCTCGTCCGGGTCCATTCAGATTCTTTTAGCTTAGCCTCTAGAGCGACTCTTAAGGAGGTCACCTGAGTTTTAACTTGTAAGACCACTTCCATCCCGTAGACCAGGGAGAAGGGAGTTTGGCCTTTCGGGGTGCCTATGCTGGTGCAATATCTCCAGATAGCAAAATATAGGTTATCTGCCCAATCCCTGTAACTGACTATCATCTTAGAAAGAATCATCTTTATCAATTTGATAGCTGCCTCAACAGCTCCATTGGCTTGTGGTCTGTATGGAGAAGATCTATGGGGCTCGATCCCGTATTTCTCAATTAGAGAACCAGTTGCTCCTTAAAATTGTACTCCATTATCTGAGACTATATGATATGGGAGCCCATACCGGGCGAAGATGTGCCTCTCCATGAATTTGGCCATCTGCTTGGTGGTGACATAAGTGAAGGATTCGGCTTCTACCCATTTCAAGAACTAATCTACTGCTACCATAATGAATCTTTGGCCGTTTGTCGAAGAAGGATGGATTTCACCAATTATGTCTATCCCCCATAACGAGAATGGCCAAGAGGTGGATAAGTGGTGGAGTTCGGTGGGCGGCAGATGCTGCATATCTCTGTAAACTTGGCATTGGTGGCATCGTTTGACCTGGGCAATGCAATCAGCTGTGAGGGTGAGCCAAAAATACCCCAGCCACAGGATTTTATTTGCGAGAGTAAGACCGTTCATATGAGGGCCACAGTCACCAGCATGGACTTGGGTCATTACGTTCTGAGCCTCGGAGTCAGTAAGGCAACGGAGAAGTAGGTCATCGCTGGTGCTCTTAAATAGGTCATTATCCACATATAAAACTGGACAGTGACCCGCCATAAGGTGGTACGGTCCGAGTTAAAAGAATCTGTAGGGTATTGGCCGGTCTGAAGGAACAGGATGATGTCAGAATACCAACAAGGTTCTGATGAAATGGCGAGGATTGGAGGAGCCAATTCAACATGATATAGGATCTTGGTGGACAACAAAACCAAAGGGCAGATAGGCTGCTGCTGGGGTCCTTCCCATATGGACGCAAGAGTGGCGAGAGCATCTGCCATCTGATTCTCGTCCTGAGGGACATGGCAGTATAAGCACGAGATAAATTTCTCAGATAATTTGTAGATATCCTCAATATAAGGACGGAGAGATTCTTCTTTAATTTCCCAATCTCCCATAACCTGATGGATAATCAGAGCCGAATCTCCAATGATAGATATGCAGCGGGCCCGAACCTGAAGAAGAGCCTCAAAGCCGAACAGACAATCTTCGTACTCAGCGCCATTGTTGGTGATAGTGAATTCTAAGCATTTGGACAACAGGGTTATCTCATTATCTGGTGTGACGATGATGACCCCGAGACCTGCTCCCCGGTGGTTCATAACACCGTCAAAATATATTGTCCAAACATCGCCAAGGATTGTAACAAAGGTGAGCTGTTTATTAGGAAACTCCAAATTTTCCTTATAGTCAGAGCTAAGGGGTTGATTAGCTAGGAATTCGGCTACGGCCTGCCCCTTAATGACCTTTCGAGTTACATATTCAATGTCAAACTCAGACAGGAAAAGTAACCATCGGGACAATTTACCGGCTAGAGTAGGGGATTGACAAAGAAACTTCATTGGATCGATCTTGGCCACGGCTTAGACGCGATAAGATTGGAAATAATGTCACAACTTTTTAGTGAGCCAAACCATGGTAGTGTAGGTCTTTTCTACAATCAAATATCGAGTTTCATAATCCAATAACTTCTTGCTCAGGTAGTAGATGGCATGTTCACGCTTATCAGTATGTTCTTGGACAAGCATGGCCCCGACAGAAGTTTCCTCGATAGCCAGATAAAGGATGAGTGGTTTCCCTAGGATAGAGGGTGTCAAGATGGGTGGATCAACAAGATACACCTTGATTTTGTCAAATGCTACCTGGCAGTGATCATTCCATACCACGGGTTGCTATTTTCTTAACAGCTTAAAGATGGGTTTGCAATCAGTAGTGAGGCGAGCAATGAATCGACTAACATACTATAAGGACCCAAAAAATGATCAGACCTCCTTCTCTGTCTTAGGTAGAGGCATGCCCCTGATGGCTTTAGCTTTGTTTGGATCTATTTCAATCCCTTTCTGGCTAACCACATGTCCCAACAGCTTACCGGAGGTAACTCCAAACACGCACTTTTTTGGATTCAGGTGGAGGTTATACTTTTCAATACGAGTCATAAACTTGTCAAGAATAGCAGGGTGCTCCTCTCGAGTAGCGACCTTTATAATCATATCGTCCACATACACTTCTACTTATTTATAGATCATGTCATATAAGAGGGCGGTCACGGCACGCTGATAAGTAGCCCCGACATTTTTCAACCCAAATGGCATTACCTTGTAGCAATACACCCTCCATTCAGTGATGAATGTTGTTTTGACTTTGTCGACAATATTAACTAGAATCTGATTGTACCCCGAGAATCTGTCCATGAACGAATACATAGCTGCCCTAGCAGCGCTATCAATCAGGACATCAATGTGTGGGAGTGGGAAGTCATCTTTCGGCGAGGCTTTATTGGGATCTCAGAAATCCACACAGACCCGGACCCTACCATCCTTCTTCGGAACTGGGACAATGTTGGACAACCAAGTTGGATATTCTACCACTTCAATGAATTGAGCTTCAATCAACCTTGAAACCTTTATCTTAACTTTTTCTGTCCATTTTGGTCTCAATCGGCGGAGTTTCTGCTTCACAGGCCGAAATTTGGGATCAGTTGGGATTCTGTGTTTGATAATTTATCGATCAACCCTAGGCATGTCTTCGTATAACCAGTCAAAAGCATTAACATGATCTTTAACCACTTTTATGATCTCACTTTTTTTCTCGGGAGTTAAATCTTTAGAAATGGTCACCATTTTAGGGTTATCATCTGTACTTAGGTTTATTTCACTTAATAATGTATCATTAATGCCAAAAACATCTTGCATATTGTTATGTGAATGCATGGATCCATCAAAGACATCAAATAAGTAAGTAGAACGGGAGTTATTCTCTGTATTAAAAGTCTCGTAAGCGGTATTGTTTGAATCAAACACATCAGAAATATTAAGAATTACATCGTCCATATCCTCCTCCACAGGCGGAGGGACTTCAGTAGCCAGATCAACGGGAGGAGCATCCTCTGTATTATCTGTAAGAATGGCACTCAGGTCATCCTCTAGAGCGGTCCTTTGGGCAATGGTGAGTGATGGCCCCTCAGACAAGTTGGCCTTTTCGGCGAGGGCACTAGCAAGTTTCCCTATTATCGCTGTCGTAGTGTCTTCTTCCCTAGTACCCTTCCAGCCTTTCTTCATCAGCAGTGCTATAGCTTTTATCACGGTTGCCATAGCATTCTCAATTTTTGGATTGATAGCCTCTTCCTTACTTCCCTCAGGCTCATCCTCGGGATGCATCTTACCTTTCCCCTTAGCCTTATCAGAAATAAAATTGATAGGTGTATCAGGCTCAGTAGGCTTGGGTTCAGCTGAAACTATCATATGACTGGTCTCAAAGTCATAGACATCTTTAAAGATCTCAAAGCCAGGCCATATTTTCCCGCCATACTCGATTGGCCCAGGCTCTCCCTTATAAGGCCTCTTGCCTTGGATCTCACAAACAGTGACCATGCGGCAGTAATAGGAGGGGACGCGGCAATAGGCTTTTCTAGGCTTATATCCTAATCCAGCTAGATGGATAAGGATTTTCAGCTCCAATGCCTCAATAATTCCTTGTTCTTGTATTCCTCCACCTCTACCAGGCTTGTAACTGGATTTCTTCATTATTTTACCCATACCCGCATGAAGGTAGTTGTGCCAGAGGGGAGGAGGCCTCTGAACTTTGTTAATCATGGCAATCTGAAGGCCCTTTTTTAAACTAGCTTCGGCTTCTATAATAGCCATAACGGAAGTGGGATCGGCCTCTATAGTCACCATTCTATCTTTATGAATTAGCTTGATCTTCTGGTGTAGTGTGGAGGGAACAGCGCCCAAAGCATGGGGCCATGTTTGGCCAAGCAATAGAGAATAGGTATCGAGAATGTCAAGTACTGTGAAATGCATATTGCTTGCCACACCTTTGACAGTAACTTCTGCCTCAAAGGTCCCAAATACATTGCGCTTTAAATCATCGTAAGCTCTAATAACTGTGATGGATCTTTCAAGCATGTCCTTCGATAGTCCTAGATGAGGAAGGATTTTTAGAGGGCATAGATTTAGAGCAGAGCCATCATCCACTATGATGCATGGGATAACCTTATCTAGGATTTGGATTCGGATGAATAAGGCCCTATTGTGATCCCTACCTTCTAGCGTAAGATCAAAACGGTCAAACATATTCTGAGGCCCTTTTCTTGGGGGAATGCCTTCTCCTATCGTGGCACACATCTCAATAATTGAGGTGGTTGGATTAGCTTCTAAATCGAGGAGTTATTTAATTAAGCCCTTGCGATACCCTTCAGAGTCGATTACCAGTTGCCAGATGTTGTATCGGGCTTCGGTGTTTTTCAACTGGGTAATGAGGGGGTCAACCTCAAGACTGGTAGGGATACGTAGAGGTGGAGAATGGGGTCTTGCAGTTGTTCTAACTCTGCCAAGAACTGGGTCTTTGCTTAGGCAAAGATATTGGTCTTCAGGCTGATATACACGACCACTTCGAGTAATATTAAGGACATCCTTGAGCAAGACACTCTTAGTGGCTCGCATTTTAAATAGATACTGTTGCTCCTTAGAGTCCGAATCTGGGTTTTGCAGCTCATACTTGTTCGCGCTAAAAAGGTCATTTTGATCAACCTTGAATAAGTTGGTGCTTACGGCCTTGGTCTCTAAAGCCATTTCCCCATCTTCATCAGAATAGTTCTCATTCGAAACAAAGGAATCTACGCTAAATAGTGTTTTCTCCACAGCTTTCTTTCTTTTTTCCATGAATGGTTTAGACCTGTGGCTCTCTTGCTTCGGCTGGTTTGGATCAATTTCCATCCCCTGGATAGAGTTGACTCCTGGGTTGGCTTGATTGATAAGATCAAAAATTGAGTAAGATGGGAGACCCAAACCAATGACCAGGATAAAGTTACTACTATCCAGCCTCTGATCAAGGAGATCAAAGATTGCGGCTTCAGACAAACCAGACTGAACCATGCTAACCTTATTCCTGAAATTCAGTAAAGGATTATTCATAGTGCTCAGAGCTTTGTCCGGTTCAACGATCTTTACTTCGCTAACCAAGCATTGAATTGCTGAGAGTAGGGCCTTGCAATTTTTGATTTGGTGTCCTACCTAAACGTGATAGTTACAAAAGTTGTTTTTATCTTCAGGTCTAGATGGCTTGTATTCCTGAAGTGACTGTATGAAACCCGCTTCCCTCAAACGCTAGAAGATGGCCCACAGGGGCAACTTATAAGGGTTAGTCAAAACAAAGGGAGGGCGAGGAGGCTGGATTGTGGCAACCGTTGATGGAGCCGGAGTGATTGTAAGGGGCGCAGCGGGGGCATGAGAAATGGCTTGAATTGCAGCCGGTGCTTTAGGCTTAGCCAGTGCCAGGGCTGAGGGTTGAGCTTCATTCTTTCTAAACCCACGGTTTCCTTGCTCTTTTGGCCTTCTCACGCTCTGCCTCACGCTCAAATTTCTCAGCTTTCTAGAATACAGCCTTGTAAGAAAGAAAGGAATCAGTAGCCATCTCCTTACGGAACAGGGGAAGAGACCCTTCGAGGAGTTTGACAATCATTTCCTCAAGGCTTAGCTTGGATTTCATTAAGACCTGAGTCGATATCCACCAATTGAAGTATTGCTTAAAAGTTTCATTGGGCATATGATGGACCCTCTCAAGATGCTAGAGGGTTGTTTCCATTATAGTATTAAAACCATAATGCACTTTCAATGCCTCAGATAATAGATTCCAGTCGGCGATAATATGTTGCGACAAGGTGTGACACCATTCGAGGGCAGGACCCCTAAGGGAGCAAGGAAACATTTCAGTAAGCACCTTATCACTTAACTTCTTCACGCGCATTATTCTTTCATACATTATAATGTGAGAGGCAGGTGCTCTGGAACCATCATAATGAGCCATATTCGGCATAGTAAAATTGTCGGGGACCCAGTCTTTGTCCCTTTCAGATTTTTTATCGGTGATGAGGTGGTTAATGTAAGCTTGGATCTCAGGTGTCACGCCTGGAGGCTGCGTGACCTGATAGCTGACCGATTTGTGAGAGATAGCAAGGGTTTCAGGTGTCGTACTCAGAGAATGCAAGACCTAGTCATTGACAGTTTGAGAAGCTATCATTTGTCGAACAAAAGCGGCTACCTTGGGTGTCATGCCCGGCGGTTGCATAACCTGGTCATTGGGTGTCGGAGGTAGCGGAGGGCAGATTGTCAGCTAGCTGGCAAAAGGATTTTGGGGGTAGGCGGTGCCTTTGGAGTTAAAATGAACTGCAGAGGTGTGAAAGAGGGTAGTGGTTGAGAAACTGGGCTCTAGTGAGTAAATACCAAGGGAGTAGAGCTTTAAGCGAAGGGCCTTGGATTAAAAGGCACAACTGATGGGATGGTCGAAGTTGATAAGAAAGCTGAAGATTGCCCAAACTGGAATGGGTTTGCATAAGCTGGGTTGATTGAAACATAGGTGCAACAGGTATCGTCCCTACTAGATTGGTCAACATCTGTGCCGAACCGTTCTGGGCCTGAATATTGGATACCGATACTCGATCGGAATTTCTATCTTTGAGCGCTCGCTTAACGGCTACCTGGATAGTAGTTTAGATAGAAGCTTGGAAAGCGTCCGAGTTCAGGAATTGTGCCATTGCACTAGAAAAGTCAAAACCAGGTGGTGATTGGGATCCTATTCCTGAGCTGGAAGTACGGCCAAAGGGCTCTTTCAGAGGAGGGGTCCCTTCATTTCTTGGAAAAGACATGGCTGGTTGAGAAGGATTCTGGCTTAACTGAACTTGTTCCAAATCTGACTCCCCACTAGAATCCGTGTGTGGAATTCCTTCGACTTTTGTGATTACAATCGGGGTAAGAGGATGACGTATCAAGCGGTGTTCTATCCTTTTCCAAGCCGGGGTGCAACGATCAGCACGCCTCCTCCTAGCTGAAGAGGTAGGCAGCGGATTAGATCGTGAATGGTTTTAGGAATGGTATGGATGGTATGCATGCCTTTTGTTCTTTGGGAGTAATGCGTGATATATATGCCTACACATAGATATGGTTAGAGATGATGCGATGGCTTATCCCTCCAACATACTAAGACGTTTGTATCCCACGACATACATAGTGATATGTGGTGACGGAATGGAGGCACAAGAGAAGTACTACGTGTGTTGCTAAACTTCTTCCACGGGTAGGAGTAGTAAGGGTAAGTTTATTCAATACTGGCTCTTGAAGCCAATGTATGAGGATGCATGATCACAGAGCACATAACACACAAATCGTCCCTCTTCCAACCTTATGACTCCTGTGTAACGCCTCTTTGGAAGGATGGAGTTTTGGATTCTTCACCGGTAATGGCGAATGAAGCGCGTCAGAATTATTTTATTTATTCTGGTTAGTCCTAAGGGAATGAAGTGCTAGGGCTTTTTCTAACGTGGCCTTGGTATAGGATTGTTGATGTAGAAGGTTCTCGTTTACCTTGATTCTACGTTACTTAACCACTTCCTAAAGAGGTGTGATTGTAGGAGTTTACATGTTGGTTAAAATGAGAGATCCATCCACTAGGCATCCTCAATTCCAATAGGGCATGAGTGATACTTTGTGAGCTTCTCGGTTAAAATGGGGTACCTAAAAATTAACGAACTATCTACACGCGTAGGGATAAAATGTCTTAAGAAAAGGAATGAAATTTCAATTTGGCCAATGATTTCAATACATCATCAAGATTTTTTAAACTTTATGAAATGAAAGTTCAAGTTCAAAGAGATGTCCCCAGCAGAGTCACCACTGTGAGCGGACGACATTTTGCGCCGCGGCAGCAGGCCAGGCCGGTGGGCCGGCCTTTTAAAATGACGGGGGGGGAGGCGAGTGATGTGATTGGAAAATGGTCTTGCATGTTTCAATGCTCAAAAAGATATGAGATCGAAATCCCGTACTTAAAATAGAGTCGCCAACCGGTTCAGCTCAACGGGAAATTTTTAGTACGATTTTCCCATCGGGTGGTTGGACCATACCTTAAGTAGAGATTCTGAGCTCGAACGATGTTATCTATTTTTCATTAGGCCAAGTTAAAATACGTCATTCCTTCTTAATCGATTTAATCCAACCTATTTATTTATGTTTTCGGTTATTTTGTTATTTTTGCATTTATCAAGCAACTGAAGCATTGAATAAAATATTTACAGCCATTCAAAAATAAGTACGGAAAATGAAATTATTACAAGGCTTACAAGTCCTATACATTTCCTATGCAATAAATGAAAATACATGAATGTCCGATATAACATCTACCTGCAGAAGATGGTTACAATATTATGAAGCCCGGTTGGATGGCTAAAATGAGATTTGGACGGAGTTTGTGAGGAAATTTCATTTTTTAACCAAATTTTAGATTCAATCATTGCTTTAACCGGGTGAAAATGACACGCGTTACAGGATGGGATCTATTTTCAGGAGGCTTTAGACCTCCGTTGTTGTGCTATATGTCCTAGCTTTGGAAAATAATCTAGTCCGGAATCAAATGAAAACAAAAACTGCTGCCCGGAAAGTCATGCCGCCGACGATGCAACTTATGCCGCCGGCGACATCACTGATGTCGCTGGCGACATGGACGATGCCACCGGCGACAATGATGTCGCCGGTGGCATCAGTATGTAGGTAGATTATATGGCTTTCGTAAAGAAAGGGTCCCACAAGAAAGTGAAGTCTCTGGGGAATGTGAAGCCACCAACGGTATCAGTGATGTCTCTAGCCACATGGGTGATACCGCCGACGACATCACATGTCTCCGGCGACTTCAATTTCTTGCAGCAGCATTAGGGGCAGTAAAAAATGATTGAAAACCCGAAAATGAATAGAAGTCAACAGAAATTAACACAAATCAGTAATATATGTGCCAAAGAGCTATCAGACTCAGGATTTTTACCTTGAGGTCGTGAATCCACCTCTTCGTGAACTAAAAGAAACACCTCCAGGGAGCTTGTTACAACGATTTAGCAATAAATTTAAGTGTTTCCGGTTTCTACATTCAATTAAGTTGATTTTAATTAAAAGATTTACTGATTTTAAACACACAATCAGAGAATTCAAAGAAGAAAAACCAGGAAAAATGGATCGGAATCCTTTTTTTCTGCCTTATCTAATTCTTATCTCACTAAAATCTATTTTCTCATTCTAACATTAAACTTCTAACCTTAGATGATTCTCCCTCCCCTAAATTGCAGCCTAAGGTGAGCTTCTATAGGTGAAATGGGGTTTTTTCGAGGCCTTTTTGACCAATTCCGCCGAAAGTGGCCAAAATGTTGTCTGTGCAGGGACCCATCTCGGGTCATACCGCCGGCGGCATGGCGATACCGCCGGCGGTATGAATGATGCCGTCGGCGACATGGTGATATCGCCGGCGGCATCAGCCTCTAGCATACCGACAGGCAGCGGGCCTAAGAGCCTAAAAAGTCGCCAAAAGTGGTTTGATAGTGGGTGAAAAAGCATCTTTTTGATTTTTTTTTTTTAATGGGTATTTTTAATTTGGGTGTAAATCATCGGTTCAAGCTCCTACCGGACGTGTTATCGCCCACGCCGAACTGTATTCTACCAAGTATAAAATTCGCGAGGAATATTATTTTGGTAATAAAAAATTCTAAAGAGAACTTTTATTTTGAGGCATTAAAATCGGGCACACGTCATCATCGTCTCGCGAGAAGGACTACAAAATCTCGTGCTCACAGTGGTATATCCGCTAGTTTGAATAGGGATGATCGGGATCAAATTTTAGCTTCTGCAAAAAAAAATACTACTACTTCAAAAAATAGGGTGTCGTTAGATATTTAAAGACAATGTTAGAGGATCATGATGTATTAGGCCTAAATTGGAAAAAAAAGATACTTCAAGCTTATTTCGTTGACAATGCATTTTCCTTGCACATTTTTATACCCTCGTAGATGCTAATTGCTCCATCCGTTCTTTTATGTGAGTAGTTTTACCCATTTTTTCATTTTCCCTTATGATTGTCGTTCTTCCCCCTTTAAGAAATTTTTTTCCATTTTTTTTTCTGATCTACCCGTCCAAGTGATAATTAAAAAACCCAATTTCCAATCTGATCACAAAATCAAACGTTGAATATGAATTATTTAGGGAGGTGTAATTAAGTGAATATGGAATGCATGGTTCGTGTAAGTCATTGTTATTGATTGTAGCAAAGAGATTTGAGGAGAGTATTTAATATGGGAGAGACTTTATTATGCAAATACAAGGCTAATTTTGGTATTAAGTACTCGTTAATTAGTGTGCACATTGCTTAAACGACTTACACCAAGGAACAGAGAGAGTAATTTTTTGGACAATCCATGAGAATTGTTAGTGATGGATTTAAATTTATTATCTCTAAATTGGTATCTCATTTCATTTCTCTCTTTCAAATATTGATATGTGTCTATTTTTATTATTATTTTATTTTATTTCAATTTATCTCTCCTCTAAATATAACACATGTCAAATGATGAATAGAGAGACATAAAAGGGGATGCCAATTTGGGGACAACAGATTTAAATTCGTTAGGGAGCAATACAAAATTAGATTATTTTCATTTTCTCTCGAAATAAGTAGTTTCCTTCGGTTAGAACTTGCCTGAACCACACTTATCGTCACTTGTTAAGGTATGTCTCACTGCTTGTAGATAGGGCCGTAAATGAATCGAGCCATTCATGATTAATTCAGTGTTCGGCTCGATAAAAGCTCGACTTAGCTCAGCTCCATTTGTTAATGAACTGTTTGTGAACACAATTTTTGGGCTCAGTTCATAAATGAACCGAACATGAACAACCCTAGGCTCGACTCGAAAGATCTTGAACAAGTTTGATTAGAGGCTTGTGAATAAGTTTATGAACTAGCTCGTAAACTATATTTATTATCATTTTAACCCATTAAAATAAAACCTTAATAGTGAGTAAAATTTATTTTAAGTAATCTACACTTGAGATATTTACAATTTTAATTCCATCTATTTATAGTTTATTGATTTAACAATTTATTATATTACAAGTATGAATCTTAATATTATTTGTTATAACAATATTGATATTTTTATTTTTATTAGTAAACAAAATAAATGAACTCATTAATATTCATGAACAGCTCGTGAACAAACGAATTGTTAAATGAATCGTTTGTAAACATTAATTTTTAGCTCAAAGATCGGCTCGAGCTCGTTAAAAACTTAGTGAACAAACATGAACTGAGCATGCTAAAGCTCGACTCAACGGCTCGTTTACAATCCTACTTATAGTCATGTTCATCACCTTGGTTGGGCCTAGTTAGAACGTTATTTCAAGTCTAGCCCATCGCACACTTTTAAAGAACTATGGGCTTGGGCTGGATTCACATGGTCATTTCCAAGCCCCAAAGCACTGCCCATGAATAACTTCTTTTATATCTATTTTTTAATTATTGCTGGTATTTATAACTTCTTACTTTTAAGCTACTTTTTTTATTATAATCAATTTAATAATTGAAGTGTTTTGTAAAGCTTATTTATAATTAGCAAATCAATTCTGTCATTTTTTTTTCTTATCTGATTTATTGGAACTTTGCTTCGACTATATTCAGATTTAATTTGGGTCGCGCATCTGGTTGTGGTAAATGAGTCTCCCAATAAAATTTTTTTTACATTTACTAGAACTCGAACTCAAAAATATACTTAAATAATATTAAATCACTAACTACTTAAACCAACCTCAATCTAATTGTTAATCAATTCTTTTATTTTAATTTGATGCGTTCATAAAAATACGTCACGGGTCAGTTAATAAATAAAAAATACCACGTAATAGAAAATGTGTCAAATCTACTGATTATACTCTGATAGATCGGCTGTATTTGTGTGTTTTGCCCTTGGATACTTTAAGGTTTTGAATTTGACTATGATTGCATGATGAGTTTTAAACATTGTTTTAAAAATTTCCGTTTTATTTCGTTGAGACTCTATTTAGGTATTATTTTTAGGTTTATTGTCCAACTTTTTATTTTTAGGCCGCTATTGGACGCTCGATCGATTTATTGCCTTCTAGGCACCACCTAATCTAATTTTTTACGCTTAGACAGCGCCTGATTTTGAGTTTTTATGATACCATTATTTATAATAATCATAGTTTACCAACAAAAAGTAGTTTATTTGGTAAAATTAAAGTACATTAAAGTATTCTCACAATAAAATTATCATATTGAGCATCAAACCGAGTCTATGTTACTGATAAGAAGGTCCGTAGCGTTCATTTAACACTTAGTCACCTGTAAAACATAGTCTAAATTATTTTTTTAATATTTTATATTATTATAATTTAATTTTTAGCTAAATTTATATTTTAATATATGATAAATATTTAAAAATAAAAATACAAATCCGTTTAAACCTCCAAATCTCACCTAGGTGTTTTGAAGCTTTGGAGTTTCGACCGTCCGATTAACAGCTAACATTTTTTAAAACATTGGTTTTAAACCTAATTTTTCGGTGTTTTTCTTTTCACTAATTATTGTTAAGACTGCAATTTTAAGTAGTAATGTCGTATAGTTAGTTTACATCTCTCTCGATCATAGTCATGTCATAGTTGATAATGTCCTTTTCATTACTCATGTACTTCTTGCCCTATCTCGTAAGTTACATATTTGGGCCTTACATAACCTACTAATTTAAGACTTAAAACCTTATCAAGTAATATAGTATTTCAGGCAATTCTTCTAATAAATATCTACCAAGGAAATCGGTTCGATTTTATCAAATACTTTACATATTGTTACGTTATGCATCTAATTGGAATCACCATATATTTCTGTAATTTTCATTTACGCCACCGTTGATTAACCATCTCTCTCGTTAATTTTAAGGTATATTTTATTGGTAATGATTATTAGTTTTTTAACTTATTTTTTACACTTATTACAATTAGGACTGTAAATGAACTAAGTCGTTCGTGAACATCTCGGTGTTTGGCTTGATAAAAGCTCGACTCGATTTATAAATGAACAGTTCGTGAACATGATTTTACGGCTCGAATTATAAATGAACTGAACATGAACAAGCCACAGCTCGGCTCGTTAACTCGTGAACAAACTCGATTAGAGGTTCGCGAACAAGTTCGTGAACTGACTCGATAAATGTTCGTTGAACTAGCTCGATTATTATAATTACATATTAAAATAAAATTTTATAGAATTTAAAATAAAGTATGACTATATAAAATTAGACTAATACAACAAGTATATGCATAATATTACCCAACCCAAATTTATACCAACCAACCAACTAAGCCTTAAATCTCACGCTAGGTGGAGTCGGCTATCCAACCCAAATTTATGGTCCATTTTAAATTATGTATTGAATTGACATTGTTGTTTGCGAACAAAGTAGACAAGCTCATTTGTAAACAAATTAGCGAACTGTTCACGAACAAAAAAAATGAGTTGTTCGTGAACAACTCGCGAACAAATGAACACTTAAATGAACGAACATGAACAAAATCTTGAGCTTGAATTCAAGCTCGGCTCGACTCGTGTTCGATTAAAAATTAAATGAATGAACACGAACAGGCCAAAACTCGGTTCGGCTCGACTCATTTACAGTCCTAATTATAATGTAACTCTACTTCAAAGTCATTTGAAAATAACTTCTCTGTAACTACGGTGATTGGAAAAAAAAACATGAAATCTCTTTTCTAGGCTCCACGGACCACGTGAGAATTGCATTTGCAAATATTTTCACTAATTTTTGTTCTTTGAATTTGGTTGGAAATGAAGAAAAAAGGGGTTTTATGTTATTGTCATTAAAAACAATGACACGTGAGGCTTATGAAAAAAGCACGTGCTATGAGCCATCTTTTTCTATATCAAAATCTATTTATGAAGATTCAGTATGAGCCGCAAAATCCATTGCGGGACCCGACCCGACCCTAACCCACCCACCCACCTTTTCAATGCCGGTGGTCCATTGATGTGATCACAACTAATCCGACGGTCCATGCCACGTTCCACTATTCTTAGTCATGCATAAATATTTTTTTAATATTACTAATATGATAATATTGCTTAGACGATAGACTAAAATGTAGAAAGGACAATGGTGACCTGTGGTAGGGCCTGGCAATTGACTCAACTCAGCCAGGTTAGGTCTTGAGGGTGGTTGATAGGTGTGATCGCTTAAGGCGTATAGTAAAAAGGGGTTTAAAAATATTTTTTCATTTAAAGATTAAATTATTATTAATTAAAAGATATAGTAAGAGTGTTATAAACAATAACCAATATTAGAACAATTGGTAAAGTACTTATTGAAGCTGAGAGAGGGCAAGGGTTCAATTTTCATATTTTATAAAAAAAATAAGTTTTTTACATTATTTTTTTATTAATGGTCTAATTTTACTATTTTTAATATTAATTTATCTAGAACACTTATTAGTATCCGGTATGAACTCAACTCTTGGAAATATATTGAAGTTTTGTTTTATACAACAATTTCTATAAAGAAACTTTACTTCTCCTTCATTTTTCCGCGAATTCTATTATATTACCTTCACTAATTATTATAACAAGAGATATTCTATAGTTACTTGAAGTAACTCATATCTTATCTTTATCATTGTTGGATGAGTTGATGATATTTTAATCTAATGAAAATAAGGGGGATATTAATGTTTACTTTGTAAAAAATAAAGTAATCATAATATACACCATTATAACAAAGTGTTACTACTAGAGATGAGTTGAGCAGCGCTTAAAAACTAGGCGGCAGAAATCAATTAGGGGGAGTTTGGTTCATATCAGGAAAGAGAAAAAGAATCAAGAAAGGAAAAGGTAAGGAAAGGAATGCAATTCCCTTTGATTGGCTTATGTATTTAGTATGGTCAAGAAAAAAAATGAAATTGCTCTTGATTTCATTTATTATTTTTCAAATTAAAGAAAATTAATTATTTAATTACAGTATAATAACAATAATTATATAAAATTTTAATAAATTAATTATAATAAATAAAAAAATAATTTATTAATTAATATTCATATTATATTTATTGATAATTATAAAAATAATATTAATTTTAATAATATGTATTATTGAAATAATAATATTTATTATTATTTAATATATGATTAAATAAATAATAATATTATTAAATAAAAATTTGTTGAAATTTTTTTATTAATAAATAATATTATTAATATTAATAATATTTAATAATCTTATTTACTATTATTAATAATATTATTTAAATAAATATTATTAAATAATATATATATATATATTATAACAATATTATTAAGACATAAAAAATAATTAATAATTATTTTTATATATTATTATTGGTTATATAGAATAATAATATTATTTGTTATTATTATTATTATTATTAATTATATAATATTATTTTTAATTAATATACAATAATATTATAATAATATTTATTGTTATTGTTTTACATAATAATAATAATTATTTAATTATAAGATAATAGTATTGGAGAAAGACAAAGAAAGGGAATGCTAATATCTAGTGAAATGGGGGGAATGGAAAGACCTTGAAAGGGGTAATCTCATTACCCAAAATGGATAATGAATTTGATTTCTTTGTCCAAACAAGTAATAACAAAAAAAATAAGATATTTTGATTTCCTTTCCTTTTCCTAAAACCCCTCAACCAAACGCTCTCTTAGTACTAATAAAAGTGGATATTTTTTTTGAAAGAAATTGACATTATGTAACATAAATCAAATAATTTCTATCAGGTTTGAGTCTAATATATTTATGTATCACTCTAGAACAACTTTTTATATTGGATGTAAATCAAAATTTAGGGATTGTAAAATAGTAAATAAATAGTCTTTTAGTATTTTTGTTGTCTTTTATACTTGGGGAATGTTGTAGATTCAATTATACCCATAATATGGAGTTGTCTGTTCAATCCCTAATTTGAGATTATATATGTTATCTCTATTTCATTGTTTTTCTTACTATTTTTTACATAGAATCTGATGTTACAAAGTTGATGAGAGGAAAATTAAAAAATTATCATAGAATAATTGTAAGAATAAAAACTACAAAAATATCATGTGCTAAAAGTTGAATGAGAAATATGAAAATAAAAAATAGATATAATAATAGAATTTTATTTATGTTTTGGTACAATAATATTTATAACTTAATTAAATGCAATTGATAAATATATTTGAAGTCGGCACATTGCAATTGGTTTAAGGGTAGGCACCTGGGGACCTCAACAGGTCTGTGTCCTGTATGTTTTGCATTATTGTTAGTATTGTTTTTACCTCCAAAAAATCACAATTTTTAATAAATAAATTAAGTAGAGAAAGAAAATATAAAACATAAATTTAATTATGTATGAAATGGTATTGGTAGGTGAAAAGCTCCATCAATTATTTCAATTGGTTTAGACTAATTTTTGGACCTCATTTTCAGGTCCTTAACTTCACAATATAATATATGCTTTTCAATTTAACTTTTTTCATTCCACATAGTTGAATTTTATAATGTACAAACAAACAGACTAAAAAGCTTATAGTCGACCTGAATTTAAATTTATTTTGTCATTTTTGAAATACAGCAAACACTCATTTACAACCAGCTTTATAGGGACAACAAAATCCATTGCCAAAATTTATTTTTTCTTTAAAGTTACTGTGATGTGTGTAAATTGGATGAATTTTCATTTATTGTTTGACCAAACCCAAGTGAATGACCTCAGTCACATAATTCATGATAAATTAAAACTTATTATAAACGGCTTTAACGATATTGTTCGTTTTGGCGCAGTTTACGATCAATCTCACGGTTTTAAAACGCATCATTCAAGTTAAGCTCAGTTGATTTTTCAGAGAGCGATGTGTGATTCATTTGTAACATACCCTCTCATCGCGATCGTGCTGATAACGTGCTATAAATAGCTTGAACGATATTGTCCGCTTTGGCGCCGTTTACGGCCAACCTCACGACTTTAAAACGCGTCATTCAAGTTAAGGCCTTTAGGACCCTGTTTATATACAAGCTCAGTAAATCACTCGAGAGCGATGTGTGATTCATTCCAAACATATCCCTTCATCGCGATCGTGCTAATAACGTGTTATAAACAACTTGAATGATATTGTTTGCTTTTGTAAAGTTTACGGCCAACCTTACGGCTTTAAAACGCGTCATTCAAGTTAAGGTCTTCATGACCTTATTTACATACAAGCTCTGTAAATCATCCGAGAGCGATGTGGATTTATCCTAACCCACCCCTTCATTGCGATCTTGCTGATAACATGTTATAAACAGCTTGAACGATATCGTCCGTTTTGGCGCCGTTTACGGTCAACGTCATGACTTTAAAACGCATCATTCAAATTAAAGCCTTTAGGGTTCTGTTTATATACAAACTCAATAAATTATCTGAAACCAACGTGTAAATCATTCCTAACAAAACTCTGTTATTTAAATTTATTCAATACTAGAATTTTTGAACTTCAAAATCTTATAACCACCCTAACTTTGTAGAGTTTAAATATGCACACAAAAAAAACTTAACTCTCCTTAATTAAATCCACCAATTGAACTAACTTCTGGCGTAATCAATTATGCAAATAATTGAGCTTAAATAAAGCGCTAGAAATGTTGAGAAATGGATTATTAAGTAGACAAAGCAATAATAACTATTAGGTTGCTTTTCTCAATCAGACAAATATTGTATTTTTCCTCAAATAACATTTCTTATCTGATTATCTTTAATGATTTTGTTCCTCTTATAACTTTTGGAATCTGATTATTGCATTAAAAGAATATAAAAAAATAAGTTCAATATAATAATACTAATTCACAACACAACGAGTTTATGTCGGATTCTAGCCACATTTTTTGATATTATGTACAGTCATGTATTGTGGAGAATAATTGTTACAGAGGAAAAGATAGATTAATTGAATGCTTCCCACATGTATATAGCCTGATCGTTGGCCGGACTAGCCATCGGACACGGTACGAGCCCGTTTAAATGAGTTGGGTTTGAAAAATCGTTTTTATTATAGAGTTCAGTTCGAGTTGGAGCCCGTAAAAACCTGAAGTTCTACGAGTCGGGTTTAGTTTTTATGTAAATACTCAAGTCTGGCATGGCGAATAAAAATTAAATTTTTTATATTTTTATATTATATATATTTTATAAATTTTCATATTTTAACCTACTAAAAAATGTGATTGAATGCATTAGTCATTTTTTATAGAAACCGTAATTTTTTTTGTTTAATTTACAAAATATTAAAAGAAAAAATCATCTATGGACCGTGGATCAGGATCGGAAATGCTTAGTAAGTGTGACCCAAGTCCGGCCCGAACCCGAAGTTCTAAATTATGGGTTTGGACAGAGTTTGAGTTAACGTTTTTAGTTAAAAGCCCGACCAATACCGGTCTACCCTTCAAACTCGATATCCAATTTCGGCCAGTTGAATGCTTGTACTTGGTACGATGTAATTTTATGTAAGAAAACTACATGAGGTGAACAAATAACTTAGTCCGTTGATTCTTATTTCTTTTTGTGATTACAGTAAATGTATATATTTGATTATTAAGCATAACAATTACTACTATGCTTAATCGTATAAAATTGACAATGCCAACTTATATATGTTTGTAAGTAATTATAGAAGAGACTTATTGGCGGATTTTGAAAGTTTTGTGTCAAACTATGTAAATGAGTACATAATTAAAGTTGAACGTAATATAAAATGACTTATCTTATAGTTTACATCTCTTATATATTACTCTTGGATGTTATTTATTTTAAGTTTTTAAACTCTTAACATAAACACTCTCAAGTACAACTCGCCAAAGAAAAGCAAAGTCTTTAAATATGTGTCTAAAATCTTTTGGTATTGTATATGTCTTCTTTTGCTATTATGTAGGCTTGTTCACCGGGCAAGCCATACCGGCTTGGGGTCAGACTTCATCAGGGTCTTTAATGACAACCCTAATCCAAGCCACACCTGATCCACGTATTAGAACTTCGAGACTAGACCAGATTTACAAGGTGATTTTCAAGCTCGGCCATGACCATTAATGATATTATCTTTTACATTTTTTTATTGACTAAATGGAAAAAAGATAAATTTTTACGTGAATTTTCAACCTACAATAAGAATAGTTGTGTTCAAGTTCAAAATTACAACAATATAAAATATAGGCTTAATCCATATCTAATTGCGTGAACTTGTCATAAAAAATGTAGCACCTCTCTGAACTTTTAAAGTGATCATGTAGCTCCTTCATCTTTCAAAAAGTGCTCCACTTAGCTTCCTGAATGCCACATGTCAGATTCTGATTGGAGAGAAAATATTATTGTTCGTCGAGCCAGACTCAGACCGAATTTGGATATTTCTATAAAAATTAAGTCCGATCCATAAATTTTCGAGTTTTAGTGGACTCGAGCTCAAGTCAAGCTTGATAAAAAAAAAAGAATATCCAAACCCAGCCAATAAAAGCTGGCTCAGGCTGGACCAATGGTTACCCGCCCTTGAACATGTCCACTATCATGTCATGATAACATTATGTGGATTTTGAGTGTTCAAATTACACTTTTAAGTACACATAATAAATCTGTAACGAGATCATTATATTCACAGAAGTAATTATAGTATTTGATCCATTATGGAGGCAGTCTCCATTCCTTTTAACTTAATTGAATAAAATTGATCTGAAATGACATAAATTTAATATAATTTATAAATTACAGCCTTAATAGGCATAAACCTATCAAGCCTACAAAATCAATATGCATTGCAAATTTAACTACAGCTAATCAAAACTGAACATGGGGCAGGTCACCGGTACAACCGTTCAGGGCATAAAGTTTGGTTGGCTCAAATTTATTTAATTGATTTATTTTTAATATTTTAAAATAAATTTTTTAATTAAAGGCTCTAATTTCATTTTTAACGGATTATAATATGGTAGCCTAAACTGAATCTCAACATTTTTTACTCTTTACTTTTTATTTTCTGCATTTCCTCATAAATGTTGAATGTAGTTAAACACAATTTCGATTTTGTTAAAGATAGGAGAACAAAATTCCAGCTCAACCAATCATGTGGCTAGTCCTTGATGAGGTGGCTTAATGACTTGGCAAGATCACATGAGTTTCACATGGACTTCACATGGCCCTAACTGCTTAGCTAATTTTTCAATTTTCCCGCCCTTTTCTTCCTCCCCTTTCAAGCTGTAATTAGGCTATATAAAGCCTTAGCTACTCTGTAATTCTTTTGAGAGAAAATTGAATAAAATGCTTCTCTGATTTTATATGGTATCAGAGTAATGTTGACAATGTTCAAACAGATGGATCTGATGATGAGACTACTTCGATCAAAGAAGAGGCACGAAATAAAAGTAAATCATGATTGATTCACCTCTCGACGTTGCGGATTTCTCAGCATTTGCAGGAATTGCAGTTTTCTCTGATATTGCAGTGGAAATAAATTTGGTAAGACCACTTATCACTATTCTTTGCTTAGTGAACAAAGCATAAACAGATCCAATGATGAATGGATATTGGATAGTGGTGTTCCCACGCATATGACCTTTAATCAAGATTTCTTTATTAAAGAAACAGTTTGTTTATGTCACCAAACTATAATTCTACCTGATGGATCAAGATAGAAAGTGAAATATACAGGGAATGTGAGGATTAATGGAGACATTATATTGAAGGATGTCTTATACTTGCCTAACTTCAGATACAATTTATTATCCATAAGTGCTTTACTAGTGGATGAGAAATTCTCAGTGAAGTTTGACAAAAGCTGTTGTTATCTACAGGAAAGGAATACTAATAGAATCTTGGCAGTTGGATGGATGGATGAATGGTGGAATATACAATTTGGATTTGACATCTTTTGATCCAGTTATTAAATACTTGTTTTACAGCTTTAAGTAAATGTAAGCCTGATCTGTGGCATATGAGATTAGGACACCCTTCTACTTCAGTACTATTACCCATACCTAAAATCAAATTGTCATGTACTCAATGTGACTGTAATACTTCCCCTCAGGCCAAGCTAATAAGAAAACCTTTTTCTATTAGCACTAATTCCACTGTCAAACCTTTTGAATTGGTCCACATGGATCTATGGGGACCTTACAGTATTCCCTTGAAAACTGGTGCCGAATATTATCTTAGCATAATTGATGATCATACTAGATATGTATGGTTGTTTTTACTTAAACACAAATCCCAGAAACAACACGCCATTGAGGTATTCTTGAACATGGCTTTCACTCAATTTGGAGCATTAGTCAAAGGGATTAGAACATACAATGGAACAGAATTCATTAACCACAACTAACAAAGGCTTTTTCACTCGAGAGGAATTTTGCTACAGAAAAGTTGTGTTCATATACCACAATAAAATGGTGTGGTCGAAAGGAAGCATAGAACATTGCTAAACATAGCAAGATGGTTGTTACTATAATTAGGGGCCCCAAAATGTTTTTGGGGTGAAGCAGTTACTTATTCAGCAGTAATAAGCAATGCAGTACCTACAAAATTATTGTAATGGCTTTCACCTTTTGAGATACTGTTTGGAAAGGAGCCAGATTATTCAAACGTTCATGTCTTTGGTTGATCAACTTTTCACAAAATCGCTGCACTAAACACAGACAAGTTACAAGCTAAAGCCCATCCAGGGGTATTCATGGGTCTCTCACCAGGACAGAAGGGATTCAAGATTTGGGATAGTGCCACTGGAAAATTCATAGTTTCTAGAGATGTTGACTTCCATAAATCAGATTTCCCTTTCACATATACCTCAAAGGAGGAGGATATAGGAGAACAAAGTGTTGTTATCCCTGTAGACAATGGGATTCCACATGAAATAGCAAAGAGAAGGAGTAAAATATCATTGAAAAGACCAAGATGGTGGAAAGATTATGTATTCAATGCAATTTCCACCACATACCCAACTAAAGTCTTAACTAAAGCAAACACACATTTCTTGTTTAACACCATACAAGAAAAGGAACCAAGCAATTACAGAGAGGCACAGTTGGATGAAAGATGGAGGGAGGTAATGCAGAAAGAGCTGATTACTCTGGAAGAAAACCATACTTGGCAACTTGTCACCTTACCAAGTGACAAGAAACCAATACAGTCAAAGTGGTTCTTCAGGATTAAATACACACCTGAAGGAAACATTGACAAATTTAAGGCAAGGCTAGTAGCAAAGGGCTACAACCAAACTTTAGGGATAGACTATCATGAGAGCTTTAGCCTATGGCTAGAGTTGTGACAGTGAGACTTTTGATGGCTATTTCAGCAGTAAAAAGATGGGAAGTGCACCAAGTAGACATCAATAATGCTTACCTACATGGTTTTTTGGATGAGGAAGTATACCTTGTCCCACCAGAAGGCTATGAAAAAGCAATGTCATCCCAAGTTTACAAACTAACCAAGTCCCTGTATGGTTTAAAGCAAGCAGGGAGACAATGGCACAAAGAGCTTTTCTAATGCTCCTCTCCATTATGGATTCCAAAGGTCAATGAATGACAACTGTCTGTTCCTCAAGGGATATTCAGAAAGTATAGATTTTCTAGCAGTAATCATATATGATGATGATATCTTGATCTGTAGTTCTAGCAGGCCTCACATACAACATTTCAAATCACATTTGAACTCCTTATACACCATCAAGGATATGGGGCTAGCTAAGTATTTTTTGGGGGAGGAGATCAGCCAAAATGTTGAAGGTATCTCTCCCTCTCTCTTAATCCAAGTATATGTTAGGAACTGAAAGTCAGATTGACTATGCATAACAGGCATAGCAGAAATTTAAAATTTTGTCCCTGTCCCTACCTATTAGTTGCATATAAACTAAATAAAGCCTTAACTAAATAATTCTCTACCTAGGTTAGCATGCAAAAGGGCTAGGCATACCATAATTCCAAATTATATCCTAGCATTTATATTTTATGTTAAGCATGTCATAACTCTAAGCTATAACCTGAGTATGTTATAACGCTAAGTTATAACCTAAGCATAAAATAAACTAAGCATGCAAAACAACCTATACATATTATTAAGTCTAAAAATGCTTAAAGAAAAAGACCTAATAATAAAAGAGAAAGAAAAAGAACTTACCAGTTGTAGAGTGCTTTAGCAGAACCCTCTTGCATAAGCCTCCAAGCGTAGGATAGCCTCTATGAGAATCCACACGAACCCCACCAACTAGAACCTCCCCAGGAGGAAGAACTAAGAAGTCTCGAGTAGTTGCTAGACCACTCATGAAGCCTCACCCAAAAATATATACTCAAGGTACTCGAATAAATTGAAGCTCCTCAAAAGTACTTGCTCAAAGACTCAAGAGAAAAATATCTCGGTTAGGACTTATGCTCAGAGCTATGGTGCACATTGAAAGGGGAGAAAGGGTGCCTATATATAGGCTTGGGCTCCCCAAAAATAATGTGGGATGGGAGTTACTCCCATCCCTATATGGGTCATACACATGGATCCATGGGATACGCGAGTTGACCCTTGCACACAGTGTGCTGTGCACGCCGTGTGCCGCAAGGCAAACCCCTTGCGGGCTTTACCTTGCTTGCGAGTTAGGCCTCACGGCCCATGCCTCAAGCCCAGCTCGTGATGCCCTTTCATGGGCTGCCTTTGTGTAGCCCATAAACATGGCTGCCGTGAACACTGTCTAGCAGTGTTCGCGCACCTTTCGGTGTACTCCGTGCAACCAAACTTTGTACAAAATATTTCATACTTTTCGGTTTTAACTCACCAATGAAAACTTTCCCTTTTAATCCTTTCAAATAAATATTTATTTTCAACCCTAATAAATTAGTTACCAATCAAAATAAATTTCTTGGTCCAACCAAAATTGATCTAATCAATTATAAGTTATTTATGACTCTAATTAATTAGTTACCGGTCAAAATAAATTCCTTGGTCTATATCTAATCAATTTTAACCAATCAAATAATAATCCAATCATTATTTATGTTATATTTTCATAACAGAATAAATCTATTAGTTCTTTACTTTGTCCGATGAAGGTCCAATGTGTGAGACCTTATAAGATCCCGAAGTATTGAGCTATGAAAGCTTAACCAACCCTTGTTCTAATGGAACCATTGGCTCGATGCTGTAGATCGTGAATAGAACTCGATTACCTTAAACGACTATAGTACGCCTCTAGCAAGGGTCTGCCATCCCCCATTACTCGGAACATCATTTATGCTTATGAGTTAATCCCGATTAATGCAATAGTTATCCAGTGAGATAAATTCCTTCCATTCTTTAATATTAGTACCATTTGGTTTATAGGGTACGGTTAAAGTGTTAACCAACTAATAGCAAGGTTGCACCAAGTTATCCCAGTTATTTACTTGTTCCCGAAGTATATTGCCTTTTATCATAGTGTGTTTGACTAGAAACTATTTCTATCAAACGTATACTCTGATCAGAGGTTTATGGCAATCATCACTTCAACAAGCTGCCAGGTACAACTCCTTAATATATCCGGAGCGATGGATTCTTTCCGGCTACTCAGCTTACCAACAAGTTGTCATCACTATACCCGTAATCACCCGTGACACCCTAAATTAATGAGTGTATAGAATGACCCATAGTATAGCAATAGTACCATACAAGGTAACTAGTATCTCAAGTATGAGGACATTTGCAAAGCTTATTGCATGAAAATAAACACTAACACATTGATACATATACCAAGTGTTTATCTTACTGCGGTCTCCAATATATCTCCCAGATATATCCATGCGTCAAACTTAAGGCACCACCTTCAGTTCTTAGGAGATTAATTGCTTGGACCCTTTCTAAGAAAGTTGACCACATGCTAGTCTTTCCGCTTCATCAATATCCTTTCCCGATGAAAATATGACTAGGGATAGTTTAGACATAATCATAATTGCACATGAAGCAGGTTCCACCAAATATAGTCCAACTATAATTTCTCTGACTTCATGCTATGACACGTCAAGGACTTTTGCATACACACATCAATGAATATATTTAACTAGTCATAATATATATACAAACACATTGATATAAACAAAAGATCAAATGCCTTTATTGATTAAACAAATTATCAGTACTATTACATAATTAAGATATATCGCCCTAATTGCCTTAAGGTCATACAACATATCCAACAAACTCCCACTTGCACTAAGGCCAATTAGCCATATGTCTTAATCCATATGCTTTAACATACTGGTCATGCTTGACTTGAGTCAATGGGTTCGTCGGCCCATCCGCGAGGTTCTGATCAGTGGGTACATATTCTAATCTTATTATCTTAGCATCAATAATCTCCCTGATTATATGATACTTTCTGGATACATGTCTGTTTTTCTGATGAGACTGTGGTTCTTTTGCTTGAGCTATGACACCATTGTTATCACAATACAAAGTAATTAGATCAACAGCCTCAGGCACCACACCGAGATCACCAATAATCCCTTTAACCAGACAACTTCTTTTTCCACTTCACATGAAGCAATGTATTCAGATTCTATGGTTGAATCAGCAGTAGTTTCTTGCTTGGAACTCTTCCAGCATACTGCCCCTCTATTTAACACATACACAAAACCTGACTGAGACTTAAAGTCATCCTTGTCAGATTGAAAACTCGCGTCAGTGTAACCTCTAATTGTGAGGTCACCTTCTCCATAAATCAAGAACTCATCCTTAGTCCTTCTCAAGTACTTAAGAATTGCCTTGACGGCCATCTAGTGCTTTTCACCTAGATCTGACTGATATCTGCTCGTAAAGCTCAAAGCTTGAGAGACATTTGGCCTAGTACATATCATAGCATACATGATGGATCCTATCACGGATGCATAGGGTATATCCTTCATGCGTATTCTCTCCTGAGCTGTCTTCGTACACTCAGCCTTAGACAGGTTAATCCCCTTTGTCATTGGGAGATAAAATTTCTTAGAATGCTCAAGGTTGAACCTATTCAATACCTTGTCTATATATGTACTTTGAGAAAGACCTAACAGCCTCTTGGATCTATCTCTATAGATCTTTATACCTAGTATAAATGCTGCTTCACCAAGGTCTTTCATGGAGAACTTTCTTGACAACCATACTTTAACACTTTGAAGAAGAGAAATGTCGTTTCCTATTAGCAGAATGTCATCAACATACAATACTATAAAAATGACTGCACTCCCACTAACCTTCTTGTAAACACAAGGCTCATTAGCATTTGGGCAGAAATCTAGTTCTTGGATTGTCTGATCAAACCTTATATTCCAACTCCTGGATGCCTGCTTAAAACCATAAATGGATCTTTGTAGCTTGCATACCTTCGAGCCTATCTGAGATGTAAAACCCTCAGGTCATATCATATACACATCCCGGTCCATTCAGGAATGCTATTTTAACATCCATCTGCTAATTCTTATAATCATAATGAGCAGCAATGGCAAAGAGTATCCCTATGGATTTAAGGATGGCTACCGGTGAGAAAGTTTCATCATAGTCAATACCTTCCCGTTGACTATAACCTTTCGCAACCAACCTTGCTTTATAGGTAATTACATTACCATCTATATCGGTCTAACCTCTTACGGTGCATCAACCAAATCCCAAACTTGGTTCTTGTACATGGAATCCATTTCTGATTTTATGGCTTTTAGCCATTTATCAAAATCTGAGCTTTTCATTGCCTCATCATATGTCCTTGGTTTATCATCCTCCATGAGATATAGTTCTTTATCATCCATAATGATAAAACCATATCTATCGAGACCTTTATAAACACGACCTGATCATCGCAATGATTGTGTTTCGATAGGTTGTTCTTGGATCACACTTTCTTGTGTATTTAGAACGGGGTGAATTAGTTAATTGTCTGTTTCCTCCTCTTGAACTTCTAGTTTAATATTACTCCCACTGACTTTTGTAAGTAAGTGTTTCTTTTCCAAAAAGTGAGCATTCCGAGACACAAATACCTTGTGTACTTCGGGTTGGTAAAACAGATATCCAATTATTTCCTTTGGATATCCAATGAACATACATTTGTCAGCCTTGGCATTCAGCTTATCTGACACTATCCTCTTTACCATAGTAGGACAACCCCATACTCTTAAGTGACTGAGAGATGGCTTTTTATTACACCATCTTTCATAAGCTGTAGAATCAAGTCATTTAGAGGGCACTCTGTTTAAACATAAACCACGCTCTCTAGTGCATATCCCCAAAAGGATTTACTGAGATCTGCATGGCTCATCATGGATCAAACTATATCTAATAAAGTCTGATTCTTCCTTTCTGACACTTCGTTGTGCTAGGGTGTATAAGGAGGGGTCCACTGAGGAACTATCCCGTTTTCCTTTAGATAATCCTGAAACTCCTGACTTAAGTATTCTCCACCTTGACCTGATCGAAGTATTTTAATACTTTTCTCAAGTTGTTTCTCTACTTCAGCTCTGAATAGTTTGAACTTTTCAAAACTTTCAGACTTATGCTTCATCAAGTACAAATAACCGTATAGTGAGTAATCATCAATAAAGGTTATGAAGTAGGAGTATTCTCCTAGTGCCTGAACACTCATTGGACCACACACATCAATATGTATAAGTTCCAATGTACTCGTGGCCCGTTCACCCTTTACTTGAAAGGGTAACTTTGTCATTTTTCCTTTCAAACAACGTTCGCAATCACCATAAGACTCCAAGTCTATTGGGCCCAAGTCTCCACACTTATGCAACTTAGTTAAGCAATCTTTGTTTATGTGGCCTAAACGACAATGCCATAAGTAGAAGGAATTCTCGTTATCTAATTTAACTTTCTTCACATTGTTTATATTGAAAACTTCTGTTTTAGTTTGAAGAACATAAATGCCACCTTTCAACATTCCATAACCATAAAGAACATTATTCAAATGAATCTAACAATTATTATTCAAAAATAAAATTTCAAATCCCTCTGCTGCTAAACACGCAACAGATACAATATTCTTAGTAACACTTGGAATGTTGTAATAATTATTCAAAACTAAAACAAGTCCACTTGACAAAACAAGACTAAAGCTCCCTACGGCTAATGCAGCAACTCTGGCTCCATTTCCCATGCGTAGGTCCATCTCCCCTTTTACAAGTTTTCTACAGGTCCTTAGTCCCTGCACAAAAGTACAGTTATGAGAACTACAACCAGTATCTAATACCCAACTGGATTCACACAGAAAAGTAGCAAAATTTTCAATTACAAACATACCTGAAGTAGATGCCTCTGTAGGCTTCTTCTTCAAATGCTCAGAAGCAGGAGCTTTGCAATCCCTCTTTAAATGTCCCAATTTCCCACATTGGAAGCAGACATACTTAGATGCCTTCTTTTCTTTCTTCTTCTTACTGATTCTTTTCTTAGCACCCAGTGCCTGCTTCTTCTTCTTAGAAGCCTTGCCTTTTTTAACCAACAGTAGAGGTTTCTGATCCTTCTTAATCTGAGGTTCTACTGTTTTCAGTATGTTAATTAATTTAGGGATAGTAGAATTAATCTTGTTCATATAATAGTTAGTCACGAAGCCTGAGTAACTATCTGTCAAGAACATCAACACAAGGTAAATACTCAAGTCATGATTCATCTTGAATCCCAATCGATTCAACTTCTCAAGGTATCCCAAGAGTTTTAGTACATGCTGAGAGGCAGAGGTGCCAGCTTGCATCTTGGTCCCAAAAAGGAGCTTGAAGGTCTCATACCTCTTTGTCCTTTCCCTCTCCAAAAAGAGTTATTCAAGATGGAGAACCATGTCCTCCAAGGGCATGTCTTATGGTATTTCTGAAGCTCAAGATTCATGGACCCCAACATGATACACATGGCAGTCTCACGATCTTTCCTGTGCTTCAACCAAGCATCATGTTCCCTATGATCCTCAACATCAGGTTCTATAGGGAAAATTTCACTTAGAACATAGGTAATTCCCTCGGATCTGAGAACTATTCTCACTGCTCGGAACCAATCAGAAAAGTTTGAGCCATTCAATTTGGTGTCAAGTAACATACGGAGATTAACATTGGAAGTCATTTTCAACCTAAGATATAAAAAAAGAAAAATGTTCAGATATTAGTTTAAGTACATGCATTTAATATAAGGTCTTTTAATTAAATACATTTGTCCTATTATTTTCTTCGAAATTTACAATAGCTCATTCTATTGAATTCGGGAATTTCAGCCCAGCTAAATTTCCTAGTAGGTAGCATCTATAACTAGTCTATTACAACCCCCAATTTTATGAGCCAAGTCGTTATAGTGAGTCATAGTTGGAATCTCATTCCATTTGCATCTCATGCAATTGCTAATTTATTCAAGTTTCCTAATCCCAAAGGATGTGTGCTCTTATGTTAGCATCTCCTTGAATATGTCTCAAATCTGGGCCTAGTCCCTAATTTTATGATGGACTACCCCAGTTCCATTAAGGCAGACCCTATCCCAAACTTCACAACCAATCAATGTGGACTAGAAGGAATACTTTGTGTAGCACTTTTATAGCCTAAAGAGATCGTAGTATAAATTTGAGTAAGGAAGACTATAACTTGCCTTAATATATTTACTTTGGGATTTTATTGGTGTTAAACGTCTCACCCAATCTAGGATTTTATCAGATGGACAAAATTATAATAACTTATATTAATTTAGGGTATTTTAGAATTAATTTATAATGTCCAACCTTAAGGGGGTTCAAGCTCATTGTTATAATTATTCCATAAATCTAGATTATATGCAAAATAATTAACACTTATATTTGTTAAATCTATATTGCATTTCCTTTAAGCTTTTATTCAATAAGTTAATTTATTACTTTGTTATAGAAACATATATAAGCACTATCTTATATGCTAGATATAAATTAGTCCATATTTAATTCCTGATTGGTCAATTCAAGTTGTACCAATATATGTTCCCAGGTAGGAGAGGTGCCCTATGAGGAGTAGACACCGTGTCCAATCCTTAGCCAGAACAAATACGGGCAGGAACTCAAAGACCAATGGATTCTGCTGAACTAATAAATTTCATTCTTTCAACTCATGTAAATTGAAATAATCTATAACCTAGCATTTCAAATCACATTGCACTCCTTATACACCATCAAGGATATAGGGCTAGCTAAGTATTTTCTGGGGGAGGAAATCAGCCAAAATGTTGAAGGTATCTCTCCCTCTCTCTCAATCCAAGTATATGTTGGGAACTGACAGTCAGATTGAACATCCATAATAGGCATGGTGGAAAATCAAAATTTTGTCCCTGTCCCTAGGAACTCCTTTTAGTTGCATATAAATTAAATAAAGCCTTAACTAAATAATTCTCTACCTAAGTAGCATGCAAAAGGGATAGGCATACCATAATTCCAAATTATTGTTGGGAACTAACAGTCAAATTGAACATGCATAAGAGGCATGACGGAAATTCAAAATTTTGTCCCTGTCCCAGGAACCCCTATTAGTTGCATATAAATTAAATAAAGCCTTAACTAAATAATTCTCTACCTAGGTTAGCATGCTAAAGGACTAGGCATACCATAATTCCAAATTATATCCTAGCATATTTATTTTATACTAAGCATGTTATAACTCTAAGTTATAACCTAAGCATAAAATAAACTAAGCATGCAAAAATAACCTAAGCATAATTATTAAGTCTAAAAACACTTAAAGAAAAAGACTTAATAATTAAAAGAGAAAGAAAAAGAACTTACTAGTTGAAGCGTGCTTTTACAGGACCTTCTTGCACAAGCCTCCAGTCGTAGGATAGCCTCTATCAGTATCCACACGAACCCCACCAACCAAAACCTCCCCAGGAGGAAGAACTAAGAAGCCTCGAGTAGTTGCTAGACCACTCTAGAAGCCTCACCCAAAAATATAAACTAGCGGTGCCCGAATAAATTCAGGCTCCACAAAAATAACTTGCTCAAGTACCCGAGAGATTAATTATCTTGCTTAGGATTTATGCTTTGAGCTTGGTACAATTTGAAAGGAAAGGAAATAGCCTATATACATCGATGTGGGATTAATTAACATATATATATATACATATATATATATATATATATATATATATATATATATGTTAATTCAAATCCCACACGCCACTTTTCATGGGCTGCCTTTGTGCAGCCCATGAATAAGGGTTGCGCATTTTTCGGCAATCGAACTTTGTACAAAATATTTTATACTTTTCGGTTCTAACTTATCAATGCAAAATTCCTTATAAATTCTTTCAAATAAATTTTTATTTTTGACTCTAATAAATTAGTTATCAGTCAAAATAAATAATTTGGTCCAACCAAAATTGATCTAATCAATTATAATTTATTTATGACTCTAATTAATTAGTTATCGGTCAAAATAAATTCCTTGGTCTATCCAAAATTGATCTAATCAATTTTAACTAATTAAACAATAATCCAATTATTATTCATGTTATATATTTTGTAATAGAATAAATCTATTAGTTCTTTACTTAGTCCGATGAAGGTCCAATGTGTGTGACCTTATAGGATCCCGAAGTATTGAGCTGTTAAGGCTTAACCAACCCGTGTTCTAATGAAACCATTGGCTCGATGTTCTAGACCGTGAATAAAACTTGATTACCTTAAACGACTGTAGTATGCCTCTAGCAAGGGTCTACCATCCCCCATTACTCGGAACGTCATTTATGCTTATGACTTAATCCCGGTTAATGCAATAATTATCCAATGCGATAAATTCCTTCCATTCTTTAATATTAGTACCATCTGGTTTATTGGGTTCGGTTAAAGTGTTAACCCACTAATAGCAAGGTTGCTCCAAGCTATCCCAGTTATTTACTTGTTACCGAAGTATATTGCCTTTTACCATAGTGTGTTTGACTAGAAACCATTTCTATCAAACACATACTCTGATCAGAGGTTTATGGCAATCATCACTTCAACAAGTGGCCAGGTACAACTCCTTAATATATCCGGAGCGATGGATTCTTTCCGACTACTCAGCCTACCAACGTGCTGTCATCACTATACCCGTAATTACCCGTAGCACCCTAAATTAATGAGTGCATAGCAATGACCCAAAGTATAGCAATAGTACCACACAAGGCAACTAGCATCTCAAGTATGAGGACATTCGCAAAGCTTATTGCATGAAGATAAACACTAACACATTGATATTTATACCAAGTGTTTATCTTGCTGCGGTCTCCAATATATCTCCCAGATATATCCATGTGTCAAGCTTAAGGCACCACCTTCAGTCTTTAGGAGATTAACTGCTTGGACCCTTTCCAAGAAAGTTGACCACATGCTAGTCTTTCTGTTTCATCAATATCCTTTCTTGATGACACTGTGACTAGGGACAGTTTAGACATAATTATAATTGCACATGAAGTAGGTTCCACCAAATATAGTCCAACTATAATTTCTCTGACTTCATGCTATGATATGTCAAGGACTTTTGTATACATACATCAATGAATATATTTTAACCAGCTATAATATATATGTATAGAAACACATTGATATAAACAAAAGAACAAATGCCTTTATTGATTAAATAAATTATTCGTACTATTACATAATTAAGATATATCGCCCTAATTGCCTTAAGGGCATACATCATATCCAACAAACTCCCACTTGCACTAAGGCCAATTAGCCATATGTTTTAATCCATATGCTTTAACATGCTGGTCATGTTTGACTTGAGTCAATGGCTTTGTCAGACCATCCGCGAGGTTCTGATCAGTGGGTACATATTCTAATCTTATTATCTTAGCATCAACAATCTCCCTGATTATATGATACTTTCTGGATACATGTCTGTTTTTCTGATGAGACCGTAGTTCCTTTGCCTGAGCTATGGCACCATTGTTATCACAATATAAAGTAATTGGATCAATAGCCTCAGGCACCACACCGAGATCACCAATAAATCCCTTCAACCAGACAGCTTCTTTTGCTGCTTCGCATGCAGCAATGTATTCAGATTCCGTGGTTCAATCAGCAGTAGTTTCTTGCTTGGAACTCTTCCAGCATACTGCCCCTCCATTTAACACATACACAAAACCTGACTGAGACTTAAAGTCATCCTTGTCAGATTGAAAGCTTGCGTCAGTGTAACCTTTGATAGTGAGATCACCTTCTCCTTAAATCAAGAACTCATCCTTAGTCCTTCTCAAGTACTTAAGGATTGCCTTGACGGCCATCCAGTGTTTTTCACCTGGATCTGACTGATATCTGCTCGTAAAGCTCAAAGCCTGAGAGACATCCGGCCTAGTACATATCATAGCATACATGATGGATCCTATCGCGGATGCATAGGGTATATCCTTCATGCGCATTCTCTCTTGAGCTGTCTTCGGACACTCAGCTTTAGATAGGTTAATCCCCTTTGTCATTGGGAGATAACCTTTCTTAGAATGCTCAAGGTTGAACCTATTTAACACCTTGTCTATATATGTACTTTGAGAAAGACCTAACAGCCTCTTGGATCTATCCCTGTAGATCTTTATACCTAGTATAAATGCTGCTTCACCAAGGTCTTTCATAGAGAACTTTCTTGACAACCATACTTTAACATTTTGAAGAAGAGAAATGTCATTTCCTATTAGCAGAATGTCATCAACATACAATACTAGAAAAATGACTGCACTCCCACTAACCTTCTTGTAAACACAAGGCTCATTTGCATTTGGGCAGAAATCCAGTTCCCGAATTGTCTGATCAAACCTTATATTCCAACTCCTTGATGCCTGCTTAAGTCCATAAATGGATCTTTGTAGCTTGCATACCTTCGAGCCATTCTGAGATGTAAACCCTCAGGTTGTGTCATATACACATCCCGGTCTAAATCCCCATTCAGGAATGCTGTTTTTACGTCCATCTGCCAGATCTCATAATCGTAATGAGCAGCAATGGCGAGGAGTATCCTTATGGATTTGAGCATGGCTACCGGTGAGAAGGTTTCATCATAGTCAATACCCTCCCGTTGACTATAACCTTTCGCAACCAACCTTGCTTTATAGGTAATTACATTACCATCCATGTCTTTCTTCTTCTTGAAGACCCATTTGCACCCAATTGGTCTAACCTCTTGCGGTGCATCAACCAAATTCCAAACTTGGTTCTCGTACATGGAATCCATTTCTGATTTCATGGCCTTTTGCCATTTATCAGAATCTGAGCTTTTTATTGCCTCATCATATGTCCTTGGTTCATCATCCTCCATAAGATATAGTTCCTTATCATTAGTGATAATAAACCCATATCTCTTGGGACCCTTATGAACATGACTTGATCTTCGCAATGATTATGTTTCGATAGTTTGTTCTTGGATCACACTCTCTTGTGTATCTAGAATGGGGTCAATCAGTTGATCGTCTGTTTCTTTCTGTTGAACTTCCAGTTCAATATTGCTCCCACTGACCTTTTCAAGTAAGTGTTCCTTTTCTAAAAAGTGAGCATTCCGAGACACAAATACCTTTTGTGCTTCGGGTTGGTAAAACAGATATCCAATTGTTTCCTTTGGATATCCAATGAACAGACATTTTTCAGCCTTGGCATTTAGCTTATCTGACGCTATCCTCTACACCATAGCAGGACAACCCCATACTCTTAAGTGATTTAGAGATGGCTTTTTGTTACACCATCTTTCATAAGGTGTAAAATCAACTGATTTAGAGGGCACTCTGTTTAAGATATAAACCGCGCTCTTAAGTGCATATCCCCAAAAGGATTTACTAAGAACTGCATGGCTCATCATGGACCTGACCATATCTAATAAAGTCTGATTCCTCCTTTCTGACACTTCATTATGTTGGGGTGTATAAGGAGGGGTCCACTGGGGAACTATCCCATTTTCCTTTAGATAATCCTGAAACTCCTGACTTAAGTATTCTCCACCTCGATCCGATCAAAGTGTTTTAATACTTTTCTCAAGCTGTTTCTCTACTTCAGCTCTGAATAGTTTGAATTTTTCAAAACTTTCAGACTTGTGCTTCATCAAGTACAAATAACCGTATCGTGAGTAATCATCAATAAAGGTTATGAAGTAGGAGTATCCTCCTAGTGCCTGAACACTCATTGGACCACACACATCAGTGTGTATAAGTTCCAATGTACTCGTGGCTCGTTCACCCTTCCCTTTAAAGGGTAACTTTGTCATTTTTCCTTTTAAACAAGGTTCGCAATCACCATAAGACTCTAAGTCTATTGAGCCCAAGTCTCCACGCTTATGCAACTTGGTTAAGCGATCTTTGTTTATGTGGCCTAAACGGCAATGCCATAAGTAAAAGGAATTCTCATTATCTAATTTAACTTTCTTCACATTGTTTATATTGAAAACTTCTGTTTTAGTATCAAGAATATAAATGCCACCTTTCAACATTCCATAACCATAAAGAATATTATTCAAACGAATCTGACAATTATTATTTGAAAATAAAATTTCAAATCCCTCTGTTGCTAAACACGCAACAGATACAATATTCTTAGTAACACTTGGAATGTAATAACAATTATTCAAAACTAAAACAAGTCCACTTGGCAAAACAAGACTAAAGCTCCCTAAGGCTAATGCAGCAACTCTGGCTCCATTTCCCACACGTAGGTCCATCTCCCCTTTTGCAAGTTTTCTACAGTTCCTTAGTCCCTGCACAGAAGTACAGATATGAGAACCACAACCAGTATCTAATACCTAAGTGGATTCTTGCGGAAAAGTAGCAAAGTTTTCAATTACAAATATACCTGAAGTAGATGCCTCTGTAGGCTTCTTCTTCAAATGCTCAGAAGCAGGAGCTTTGCAATCCCTCTTCCAATGTCCCGGTTTCCCACATTGGAAGCAGACGTACTTAGATGCCTTCTTTTCATTCTTCTTCTTATTGATTCTTTTCTTGGCACCCAGTGCCTGCTTCTTTTTCTTAGAAGCCTTGCCTTTTTCAACCAACAGTAGAGGTTTCTAATCTTTCTTGATCCGAGGTTCTACTGTTTTCAGCATGTTAATTAATTCAGGGATAGTTGAATTAATCCTGTTCATGTAATAGTTAGTTACGAAACCTGAGTAACTATCTGTCAAGGACATCAACACAAGGTCAATGCTCAAGTCATGATTCATCTCGAATCCCAATCGATTCAGCTTCTCAAGGTATCCCAAGAGTTTCAGTACATGCTGAGAGGCAGAGGTGCCAGCCTACATCTTGGTCCCGAAAAGGAGCTTAGAGGTCTCATACCTCTCTGTCCTCTCCCTCTCCGAAAAGAGTTCTTCAAGATGGAGAACCATATCCTCCAAGGGCATGTTCTCATGTTGTTTCTGAAGCTCAGAATTCATGGACCCCAACATAATACACATGGCAATCTCACGATCTTTCCTGTGCTTCAACCAGGCATCATGTTCCACATGATCCTCAACATCAGGTTCTACAGGGAAAATTTCACTTAGGACATAGGCAATTCCCTCAGATCTGAGAACTATTCTCACTGCTCGGAACCAATCAGAAAAGTTCGAGCCATTCAATTTGGTGTCAAGTAACATACGGAGATTAAAATTGGAAGCCATTTTCAACCTAAGACATAAGAAAAGAAAAGTGTTTAGATATTAGTTTAAGTACATGTATTTAATATGAGGACTTTTAATTAAATACATTTTCCTACTATTTTCTTCGAAATTTACAATAGCCCATTCTATTGAATTCGTGAATTTTAGCCCAGCTAAATTTCCTAGTAGGTAGCATCTATAACTAGTCTACTACAACCCCCAATTTTATGAGTCAAGTCATAATAGTCAGTCATAGTTGGAATCCAATTCCATTTGCATCGCATGCAATTGCTAATTCATTCAAGTTCCCTAATCCCAAGGGACGTGTGCTCTTATATTAGCATCTCCTTGAATATGTCTCAGATCTGGGCCTAGCCCCCAATTTTATGGTGGACTACCCCAGCTCTGTTAAGGCAGACCCTATCTTAAACTTTACAACCAATCAATGTGGACTAGAAGGAACGCTTTGCGTAGCACTTTGATAGCCCAAAAAGACCGTATTATAAATTTGAGTAAGGAAGACTATAACTTGCCTTAATATATTTACTTTGGGATTTTATTGGTGTTAAACGTCTCACCCAATCTAGGATTTTATCAGATGGACAAAATTATAATTACTTGTATTAATTCAGGGAATTTTAGAATTAATTTATAAGGTCTAACCTTAGGTGGGTTCAGCTCTTTATTATAATTATTCCATCAACCTAGATTATATGCAAAATAATTAACGCTTTAATTTGTTATATTTATATTGCATTTCCTTTAAGCTTTTATTCAATAATTTTAATTTTTTACTTTGTTATAGAAACACATATAAGCACCATCTTATATACTAGAAATAAATTAGTTCATATTAATCCCCCGATTGGTCAATTCAAATTGCACCGATATAGGTTCCCAGGTAGGAGAGGTGCCCTATGAGGAGTAGACACCAAGTCCAATCCTTAGCCAGAACAAATACGGGCACAAACTTGAAGACCAATGGATTCTCTTGAACTAATAAATTTCGTTCTTCCAATTTATGTAAATTGGGAGCATCTATAACCCATGTAATTTAAATAAATTATTGACACTTGTATAATTTGAGTAAGTTGAGCAAGCTTATTCAAAATTATTCATAACTAATTTCTAACCTTGAAATGAAAGACAGAAGTTTATATATATTGTTCTAAACAATTAAATAAACAAATCATTTCATTTAGAAAATAATATTTAGTTTGCTTCTAACTTAATTATGCACTAAATAGGCAGGCTCTGATACCACTGTTGGGAACTGACAGTCAAATTGAACATGCATAAGAGGCATGACGGAAATTCAAAATTTTGTCCCTGTCCCAGGAACCCCTATTAGTTGCATATAAATTAAATAAAGCCTTAACTAAATAATTCTCTACCTAGGTTAGCATGCTAAAGGACTAGGCATACCATAATTCCAAATTATATCCTAGCATATTTATTTTATACTAAGCATGTTATAACTCTAAGTTATAACCTAAGCATAAAATAAACTAAGCATGCAAAAATAACCTAAGCATAATTATTAAGTCTAAAAACACTTAAAGAAAAAGACTTAATAATTAAAAGAGAAAGAAAAAGAACTTACTAGTTGAAGCGTGCTTTTACAGGACCTTCTTGCACAAGCCTCCAGTCGTAGGATAGCCTCTATCAGTATCCACACGAACCCTACCAACCAAAACCTCCGCAGGAGGAAGAACTAAGAAGCCTCGAGTAGTTGCTAGACCACTCTAGAAGCCTCACCCAAAAATATAAACTAGTGGTGCCCGAATAAATTCAGGCTCCACAAAAATAACTTGCTCAAATATCCGAGAGATTAATTATCTCGCTTAGGATTTATACTTTGAGCTTGGTACAATTTGAAAGGAAAGGAAATAGCCTATATATAAGCAAGGGGAGCAAAAATGCTCCCCCTTTCATCGATGTGGGATTAATATATATATATATATATATATATATATATATATATATATATATATATATATATATATATATATATATATGTTAATTCAAATCCCACACGCCACTTTTCATGGGCTGCCTTTGTGCAGCCCATGAATAAGGGTTGCGCATTTTTCGGCAACCGAACTTTATACAAAATATTTTATACTTTTCGGTTCTAACTTATCAATGCAAAATTCCTTATAAATCCTTTCAAATAAATTTTTATTTTTGACTCTAATAAATTAGTTATCAATCAAAATAAATAATTTGGTCCAACCAAAATTGATCTAATCAATTATAATTTATTTATGACTCTAATTAATTAGTTATCGGTCAAAATAAATTCCTTGGTCTATCCAAAATTGATCTAATCAATTTTAACCAATTAAACAATAATCCAATTATTATTCATGTTATATATATTGTAATAGAATAAATCTATTAGTTCTTTACTTTGTCCGATGAAGGTCCAATGTGTGTGACCTTATAGGATCCCGAAGTATTGAGCTGTTAAGGCTTAACCAACCCGTGTTCTAATGAAACCATTGGCTCGATGTTCTAGACCGTGAATAAAACTTGATTACCTTAAACGACTGTAGTACGCCTCTAGCAAGGGTCTACCATCCCCCATTACTCGGAACGTCATTTATGCTTATGACTTAACCCCGGTTAATGCAATAATTATCCAGTGCGATAAATTCCTTCCATTCTTTAATATTAGTACCATCTGGTTTATTGGGTTCGGTTAAAGTGTTAACCCACTAATAGCAAGGTTGCTCCAAGCTATCCCAGTTATTTACTTGTTACCGAAGTATATTGCCTTTTACCATAGTGTGTTTGACTAGAAACCATTTCTATCAAACACATACTCTGATCAGAGGTTTATGGCAATCATCACTTCAACAAGTGGCCAGGTACAACTCCTTAATATATCCGGAGCGATGGATTCTTTCCGACTACTCAGCCTACCAACATGCTGTCATCACTATACCCGTAATTACCCGTAGCACCCTAAATTAATGAGTGCATAGCAATGACCCAAAGTATAGCAATAGTACCACACAAGGCAACTAGCATCTCAAGTATGAGGACATTCGCAAAGCTTATTGCATGAAGATAAACACTAACACATTGATATTTATACCAAGTGTTTATCTTGCTGCGGTCTCCAATATATCTCCCAGATATATCCATGTGTCAAGCTTAAGGCACCACCTTCAGTCTTTAGGAGATTAACTGCTTGGACCCTTTCCAAGAAAGTTGACCACATGCTAGTCTTTCCGTTTCATCAATATCCTTTCTTGATGACACTGTGACTAGGGACAGTTTAGACATAATCATAATTGCACATGAAGTAGGTTCCACCAAATATAGTCCAACTATAATTTCTCTGACTTCATGCTATGATATGTCAAGGACTTTTGTATACATACATCAATGAATATATTTTAACCAGCTATAATATATATGTATAGAAACACATTGATATAAACAAAAGAACAAATGCCTTTATTGATTAAATAAATTATTCGTACTATTACATAATTAAGATATATCGCCCTAATTGCCTTAAGGGCATACATCATATCCAACAATTATATCCTAGCATGTATATTTTATGCTAAGCATGTTATAACTCTAAGCTATAACCTAAGCATGTTACAACTCTAAGTTATAACCTAAGCATAAAATAAACTAAGCATGCAAAACAACCTAAGCATATTCTTAAGTCTAAAACGCTTAAAGAAAAAGACCCAATAATAAAATAGAAAGAAAAAGTACTTACCAGTTGAAGTGTGCTTTAGCAGAATCCTCTTGCACAAGCCTCCAAGCGTAGGATAGCCTCTATGAGTATCCATACGAACCCCACCAACCAAAACCTCCCTAGGAGGAAGAACTGAAACAACCTATACCTTATAATAAATCACCAAAATCGTAATCACAACATATAAATTTTTTTTTTATACTTATACTTCATTTATATATATAAAATCACTTGTAATATTATACCTTTTTACAAAACAATCATATACAAAGCAAAATCAAAACCCGACCACCTTCTATTCTATATGCTTATTTTGTGAGGAGAGGGAGTGAGATGGAACACAGCCAGCCAATCTTTCATCCATGATATCTACAGGTAATGAGCTTCTAGTACAAACTTTATCAGCTCTGAAAAATTTAGCGCTTTATATGAGGCGTAACTCAGTGAATATAAACAATCTATGAATTTAGCAAATCACATATATACACACATTATAAATTCAATAGCAAATCACATATATACATTAACAAATGCAATATACAGTCACACTTATATGAGAATGAATGAACCGATTATTTAATTGTTGTGACAAAACCAGCCAAACTATTGCCCCGGGATACATGTAACATTTGTAACAATTGTCAATTGATTTGTTGGCCAGCTATGTAACAATTGGTTGACCTTTCGGTCTAGATAAACAATTGGTTAACCTTTCGGTCCATTTGTCAGATATTGCAATTGGTTGACCATATAGGTCTAGATGAACAGAACATGTATTGCAATATTTGATCGGCTATGTCACAACGTCTCTTATACTTTTCATATATTTAAGTGCAAATGTATGTTTTACGAACCATTGAACTTACAATTAGCATATATTAGCACAAATGAACATATATTCCACATACATATATCATGTAAATCCAGCTTATCAAATATAATCCTCATTATAAAAGTATCCAATAATTCATATATGCACTTCACTTCACTTAAGTATTCAATCCATTATCATATTCAAATGACACATATCAACATATTTCTCATACAATTCATATCACATTCATATATTCATACAATTAACACATCAACACATTTCACTCATATATTCATATCATGTTTATACTCACTTATACTTATCCAATAATTCACATTAAGACAATTTACACAAATCATATCAAATTTAACCACACATCAATACAATTCATATCAAATTCACATATTCATATAATTAACACATCAACACATTTCACCCATAAATTCATATCATATTTATACTCACTTATACTTATCCAATAATTCACAATAAGACAATTTACATAAATCATATCAAATTTAACCACACATCAATACAATTCATATCAAATTCACATATTCATATAATTAACACATCAACACATTTCACCTATAAATTCATATCGTGTTTATACTCACAGATTATCTGAGCTAATTCTCTCGAAAATGACTTGGATATTCTTCTGGAATTCCTTCACTGTTTTGAGCTCCTGATTCTTCTGCCTTTCCTTCCTCTATATTTCTCTTCTTCTTTGTCTATTGAGTTTCAATCTCTGAACTAATTTAGAGGTTTCTAGTAACTGAACTTATCCTCATCCCACCTACTTGTATGTATCTATTAATTTAGGGCAAAAGACTAACTTTACCCTTATGAATTCTCTTACTACCAAAATAATAATAATAATAATTTTTTTAATGATAAAACATATAATCTCTTTACCTTATATATAATAAACATAATAATATTATTAATATAATAATTGTCATATCTTAATCTTAATTGTACAAATACTAAAACAATACTAAAATATTAGAATTTCAAGGTTTTGCAACTAAGTACCTATATACTTAGATGACTATCCTTTACCTAATCAAATATCATATAGTTATATCATGTATAATTCAAAATATATTTTATCTAATACATTTTTATATACATACATTATTATATACACTAACTATACCTTTATATTCTTTCTTAATACTAAAACAATAACACTAATAACAATACTAATATTAAACAATACAAATATCTTATCCAATAAACCACTTTATATCTATAATATAACTATACTCTACTTATTTTCTTAAAATTCTATTCTTCTATGGATTGGTGCCTAGACAATAAACTATCGTATTTCGTATCACCAAATAATTATTAACTTAACTAATCAATTTCTTATAATTTAACATGTAAAATATTAAATGGTCTAATTTCACGAGATGCAATGAATGTTAGCAAATGCAATTATAATGTATGTACTGGGATGTCACAAGAACTAAGAAGCCTCGAGTAGTTGCTAGAGCACTCCTAAAGCCTCACCTGAAAATATATACTGAAGGTGCTCAAATAAATTCAAGCTCCTCAAAAGAACTTGCTCAAAGACCCGAGGGAAAAATATCTCGCTTAGGATTTATGCTCTGAGCTATGGTGCATACTGAAAGGGGAGAATGGGTGCCTATATCCGCGTGTTGACCCTTGCACACAGCGTGCTGTGCAGGCTGTGTGCCCGCAAGGGTTGCCTTGCTTGCGAGCTTGCGGTGCCCTTTCATGGGCTGCCTTCGTGCAACCCATGAACATGGGCTGCCGCAAACACTGCCCAGTAGTGTTCGTGTACCTTTCGGTGTACTCCGTGCAACCGAACTTTGTACAAAATATTTCATACTTTTCGGTTTTAACTCGCCAATGCAAAATTCCCCTTTTAATCCTTTCAAATAAATATTTATTTTCAACCCTAATAAATTAGTTACCAGTCAAAATAAATTTCTTGGTCCAACCAAAATTGATCTAATCAATTATAATTTATTTATGATTCTAATTAATTAGTTACCGGTCAAAATAAATTCCTTGGTCTATCCAAAATTGATCTAATCAATTTTAACCAATCAAACAATAATCCAATCATTATTTATGTTATATTTTCGTAATAGAATAAATCTATTAGTTCTTTACTTTGTCCGATGAAGGTCCAATATGTGTGACCTTATAGGATCCCGAAATATTGAGCTGTTAAGGCTTAACCAACCTTTGTTCTAATGGAACCATTGGCTCGATGCTCTAGACCATTAATAGAACTCGATTACCTTAAACGACTGTAGTACGCCTCTAGCAGGGTCTACCATCCCCCATTACTCGGAACGTCATTAATGCTTATGACTTAATCCCGGTTAATTCAATAGTTATCCAGTGCTATAAAATCCTTCCATTCTTTAATATTAGTACCATTTGGTTTATAGGGTCCGGTTAAAGTGTTAACCCACTAATAGCAAGGTTTCTCCAAGCTATCCTAGTTATTTACTTGTTCCCGAAGTATATTGCCTTTTACCATAGTGTATTTGACTAGAAACTATTTCTATCAAACACATACTATGATCAAAGGTTTATGACAATCATCACTTCAATAAGCGGTCAGGTACAACTCCTTAACATATATGGAGCGATGGATTCTTTCTGACTACTCAGCTTACCAACGTGTTGTCATCACTATACCCGTAATCACCCGTGACACCCTAAATTGATGAGTGTATAGAAATAACCCAAAGTATAGCAATAGTACCATAAAAGGTAAATAGTATCTCAAGTATGAGGACATTCGCAAAGCTTATTGCATGAAAATAAACACTAACACATTGATATATATATACTAAGTATTTATCTTACTACGGTCTCCAATATATCTCCTAGATAAATCCATGAGTCAAACTTAAGGCACCACCTTCAGTCCTTAGGAGATTAACTGCTTGGACCCTTTCCAAGAAAGTTGACCACATACTAGTCTTTCCGCTTTATCAATATCCTTTCTCGATGAAACTATGACTAGTGATAGTTTAGACATAATCATAATTGCACATGAAGCAGGTTCCACCAAATACAGTCCAACTATAATTTCTCTGACTTCATGCTATGACCCGACAAGGACTTTTGTATCAATGAATATATTTAACCAGTCATAATATATATACAAACACATTGATATAAACAAAAGATCAAATGCCTTTATTGATTAAACAAATTATTCGTTCTATTACATAATTAAGATATATCGCCCTAATTGCCTTAAGGGCATACATCATATCCAACAGTATATCCTAGACATGTTACAAGACACCAAGCTACATGATGCAAAGGCAACATCCAGTCCACTTCCAGTTGGTATTTTACTCCATTCAACAAGCAAGGCACTCCATGATCCAAACCAATATAGAAGGCTAGTAGGCAAGCTGCTATATTTGGGTTTCATAAGACCAGATATCTCATTTTCCACACAACAACTCAACCAATATATGCAAGGCCATTTTACATGTGCTGAAATACCTAAAGGGCACTATCAATTGTGGTCTTTTCTACTGTGTCAACTCAGTTATAAAGCTAACTGGATTCTGTGACTCTGATTAGGGTACTTGCAAAATTACTCGAAAGTCAATAACAGGCTATTGTATCCAACTTGGTTCATCATTCATTTCTTGGAAGACCAAAAAGCAAGGCACAATGAGCAGGTCCACTGCTGAGGCAGAATACGGAAGCATGTGCACTACCTCTTGTGAGCTAAAGTGGATTTCTTATCTCCTCAAGGATCTGCAACAAGGTCTTCCATTACCAATACCATTGTTCTGTGATAATGAGGCAGCCATAGCCATAGCTCAAAACCCAGTTTTCCATGAAAAGACCAAACACGTTGACATTGATTGCCACATTGTTCAAAATTTGGTCCAAGAGAATTTCATAAGAGTACTGGGAATATCAAGTAGAAGGCAACCAGCGGATATCTTCACTAAAATCTTGTCTTCATCCATAATACATCCTGCTCTAATCCAGCTGAATTTTGTTTCCCTTAGCCACAATGGAATTCATTGTGAGGGGGGCTCTTAAAGATAGGAGAACAAAATTCCAGCTCAACCAATCATGCGGCTAGTCCTTGATGAGGTAGCTTGGTGACTTGGCAAGATCGCCTGGACTTTACATGAGCCTAACTGCCTAATTAATTTTTCAATTTTCCCGCCCTTTTCTTTCTCCCTTTTCAAGCTGTAATTAGCAGTGTTTTAAAAATCGGCCTAGGCGGCGCCTAGGCGGGATTTTTTGGAACACCGCCACGATTTTATATACTAGGGCGGAGCTAGGCGGAAAAGCGATTTTCTGAGTCCTAGGCTGTCTAAGGCGCGTCAAATCGGGCAAGGCGGTCCCAGGCAGGCCAAAACCGGATTTTTTTTCACTTTTTGTAAATTAAAAAAATAATAAAAATTAAAAAAAAACATAAACTCAAATGGTAATATTCTCTTCATTCACTCAAGAGGCAGACTTCAGAACAAATTAAAACCCTTAATCTCTTATTCTCAAATTCAAATTGAGATATATGACTTTATCGTACCATTCAAGATTTCAAAGACGAAACTTCTCATCTCAGTTGCTATCAGTTTTATCTAAGGATTAAGTACTGTTGGCGATTTCATCTGAAGTTACTATCGGTTTCATTAACATTCAGCTCAACTTCAAAGTTCAAAAATCCTGATCTCTAAAATCTCTATTACATCTCTTGTTAAGCCTCAGTCAGGTATTTGGCGTATGTTTAATTTCATTTGGTCTCCATTTATATTTGTAATCTCTGAAAATAAAACTCAATCGCTTAATCTCTTGTACTTTATTTTTCTTAGTTTTTCAATCTCTAATTGCTTGATGATATGAGTAATTTATGGTGTGCTCTTTGTAAGAATCTACTCAAATTTAATTTACAGAGAACCATCTTTGAGAGTTTAATGTAATTTCAGTTTGATCTGTCTACTAAAATTGGTAATTTATATTTATAATGTATGTTATTTTTAATCAATGATTTTAATTTATTAATAAATATTAAAAAATAATAAATCCGCCTAGATTCCGTCTAGGTCCCGATTAATCCCCACCTAGGCCCCTGAAAACCTCGACCGCCCGACTAGCGCCTAACACTTTTCAAAATACTGGTAATTAGGCTATATAAAGCCTTAGCTACTTTGTAATTCTTTTGAGAGAAAATTAAATAAAATGCTTCTTTGATTTTACAGATTATTTCTCAATTATGTATCTTATATTATAGCTACACCATAATATTTATTAAAAAATTCAACTATTATTTTTATATATTGTTTACCTATGGCCTTGAAAATGATGCAACAAACCCGTACACAATACCATATATGTTAAAGTATGGAATATGTAGGTATAAGTGATGCATAACATTCTCCATGTTATATAATTGACTAGCTAGCGTCTTTTCAATTTTTTATGGTACATAATAATAGAGCAAGTCTCCATCAAATTTTCTATAGAAAATGGTGACATGATATCATATTGAATTAGTTGATTTTTTTTTCATGCAAATAACATTGGAAATGATATTATTTTTTTTATTTGATTTATCGGAACTTTATTTCGCCTACATTCAGATCCGATTCAGATCACGTATCTGGTTGTGGTGGGTGGACCTCTAAATAAGGATTTTCTGCATTTACTATAACTTGAACTTAAGACCTTGCTTAAGCGATACCAAGTCGCTTACCACTTGGACCAACCTTTATCGCATGAAAATGAAAATGATATTGTTTTTTTAATATTTACAAGTATTTTCGTTAAGATAATTCTGTTAGGGACTTAATAATAGTTAAAGCTCCTCACCCCTTCCAATAAATATATTTAATAGAATTTAAACTTTATTTTCTTTTAATTTACACAGCCTATTTAATTAACTAAACTACATTTAAAAATGATATGGCTTGAATTAGAAAGATAATCACAGTTATTTTTGAATATATTTTTTTTCTTTCCCCTGCCAGACAAATTGCACTTTGTCTGCCACAGAGGAGAAATGATCTACGTATATTGGTCCTACTATATTCCAATTTACTAAAAATAAAAATCACTGCAGTAATTATTATCCTAAAAATGAAAATATATTTTTTTAATAGTTACTAATAATTCAGTCAATTGGAAAAGACAGTCAATTCCTAGCTTAGCCATGTACAAAATTAGATTTTAAACTTCTGTTTACAGAATTTTATAAACAATTGTAGTACTAAAGTAATCTCTAATCTATAATTACTAAACAAATATTCCAATCAATTTTTAATAGACACCACTTTAATATTCAAGTGACACAAAATTCATAATAATATCAAAATATGAGTTTTTTGGATACGAAAATAATTTAGAAAAGGTATTTTAAAAGTAAAATCAATCTAAAATACCTTTTAAGGAATGTATTTTAGATACAATATTATCTAATTTTAATATCAGTGGGGGTTTTTGAGTTAATTATTTTGCATTCATGTTGTTTCAAATATGACTAAAAGAGCATCTTATAATTGATTATAAAATAAAACAGACTAATTAGTATAACAAATAAAAATATATTAATTTTTCCATAATTTAATTTAAATGAAGTAATAAATCCACAAAAATAATGAGAAATTTCTACCAAGATATTTTATAAAGTTGGCTTAATAGAAGTAAGCGTTGTTGCATATAATATATTTTGATTTTATTGATATATTTTAGAGTTTTGAATTTTGATCAAATAAAAACCTCTTATTTCATTAATAGTGTTTTATTTTCATATTTAAAAATTTTAAAAATTATGTTACATAATACAAAAAATTGATTTTAGAAATTGACAGCCGCAAACCTTGAAATTCGTTCAATATAAAAAGGTTAAAAAGCGGGCCCTTCTCCTATACGCTATGCCCCACGTAAATCCTGTAAGGCTGAAAAGATGTTGACTAGGGTTCAAATATATTGCACGTGGCTGTGACTTTTGTATGCCGACAGTCGCTTTTTATTGGTCAATGTTTTCAACTGTTTTTGTTTTTTTATTTTTTTACAAAGACAGTGACGGTCACCGCCTAACGGTGCGGTTCCTCCGCCGTCGGTGTGGCCTCCCCTTGCTCCGGTCACCGTATGCCACGTGCCTCACTCACTTAATAGTTACTCCCTAATACACACGATTATTCCATTTTTATGAACTATTTGAATGTTGTAGTACTATTTTATATCTTATATGGAGAAAAATAGAATTGAAATATAAATTTTTTATGAAGTAAATTTGTTATAATTTATAACCACATTAAATTGAGACAAACCAAAATTTATAAGAACATAATTTAACTCGGATTTATTCTAAAATAAGTTAATTAAATATATATTATTCTTTTCTTAAAAAATTTTTTTTGTCTCTTTTGAGCTTACATTAAATGGAAAGAAAAATATTCAACTGTTACAAATATTATTATTCTTTCTATTATAACAACTGTTAATATTATTTTCTTCGAACTATATTACACAAATTCAACACAAACAATTTCGGTCACGAGATTTGAATTCAAATTTTTGAGAGTTTTTATAACTAGTTGTTTTAATGCAGTATACATTGTGAACATTTTAAAAAATAACATTTTTATCATATAAGTAAAAGAAAAATCAACTTTGTTACCAGCTTAACAATTTATGATGAAAAACTTCAAGAAATGTCTTTTTAAATTTCTTTATTTACAAATGTGTGATTTAAGTTATAGCAAATTAATTTAACTCAATATTCCAAATTATAGAAATGGAAAAAATCAATTTAAGTAAAAGTTTGATACAATGCCGTTCAAATTACACATAAAACTGTAAGGGATCCCATTTTTTTTATCTAATTATAGATAGTCCACCAATAAAGTATAGTTCAGTTGGCTAAGCAGGCTGAGTAACTTGTAGGAGAACAAGGTTCATATCCCATTAAATACACTTGTTGGAGGGGTATAGAGTCTTAACTATTACTAAGGTCCGAACAAAATCTGAATGAAGATATTTGTAAATATTTAAAAAATTATAAATAATCCAAATTTCTATGATGGTAAAAAATGTAAATGTTAAATACAAATAAGAAATAACCATTAAACAAAGACATTCCATTAGAAAATAAAAATGTATCACATGTCCCTAATTGCAATAAACAAACAGAACAGAAAAATGAAATCAATTAATCGGGAAGTAAAGGGGTACAATTGCAATAATTATATATCAGCTTTCTAATTTGAAATACTTGATAAGGCCTGGATCAACTTGGTAAGTTTTGCCGACTTCACTTTCATTTGTGTCCTTTAAAGAAGTTGACATATGCTGTTAAAGCGGTAATTTAACGTACTTTTATCAAGTTTAAAAGACTCATAAATATAAATTAAAGTTAAAAAAAATAGTTGATAAAATGTGTTAAGTTTTTTTATTTATCTTGTTCATCGGAGCTTTACTTCGACTACATCTAGATTCGACCAGAGTCGCGCACCTGACTATGATGGGTGAGTCTCCCAATAAAGATTTTCGCATTCACTATGATTCAAATTCAAAATCTTACTTAATCAATACCAAACTGCTTAATCAATACCAAACTGCTTACCAGTTGAATAAAATGCGTCAAGCTAAGACGGCCGGAGATGCATTTTCTCAATTAATAATCTTATCATAATATTGATTGTAGATATGTATGTATGAACCTTTTTATTGTTTGATGAGATTCACATAATGTGATATCTCTTTCAACTTTCTGTCTTTGAATTATTTTGTTAAGCCAATGTTAAAAGTTCCATTATTTTTTAGGTCAACATTTATTTAAAATCATATTAAAATAAATAGAATATCAAATAGGATTTAGTAAAGTCTTTAATTGTTTTTAAATTTATTTTCTCCAACTTACAGTAAATAAAAAGAAAATTTTTACCGCACGTGTATGATTGTTTGTCCTTAATTTGAGTACAAAGTGAATAACATAATACCCAAATGGATATAATAATCTACAACACAACTTACAAAACAATATCTATAGGGCTGGTCCTTATTGGAGATCAATGGAGAATCTCACATTGCAAATATAAAAGATGAATGAGTGATATATAAGTGGTGTAGATTGAGCCTTTATACAAGCCAATTGATTTTGTATTAGATGGGCTCAACCCCACTTATGCGCTCTCATGCTATCAAGCACAAAACTCACAGGGCGCACAGATTTCCTACGGTCCTAGATTTTGAGGGCCATGAGAGAAATAAAAAAAAAGGACTACTTAATTGAGCAAAATTTGTGTTAAATTGAAATATATATTATAATAAATATTAAATAAAAAATTAATTTAAAATTTTATTTTTAGTTAATAATCTAACTTACTCACATTCAATAAATTTAGAAAAATTTTATATATAGATATAATAAAAAATTACGAAACCCTTTTAAATGTGGGTCCTAAACCATGCACTCTTGATAATACCGATCGACCATGTGGCTAATTTTCAATCATTGAATTTTTACAAGGTATTAATACATTGTAAAAAATCAATGATTGAAAATAAGAAAGTTAGAACAATAAGAGAAAGTTCTTATAGATAGAATATTTTTTACTTGCATAAAGAGTAGGTAAAACCATTTCATCAAGTAACATTGTTGACTTTTGAATGAGGCAATTGGTAATTTTTTACTGTTAAAATTACCACATTCTATGTAGAATTAACACGTGATATTTTCCTTTATTAATTGAAAAATGAAATAAAAAAACTTTAAATATGTGTGGCTAAGCAAAGAAACGAATAAATGGATTTAGGTAATAGGTAACATAGCTAGATGTCACAATTGGAAATGGTAGAAAATTAAGAATGGTGGGAGACACAAAGGACATGATTGTGATGCCTATTTCATCATCATATTCTCACTACTTTTTTGTTTCTAAGTACACGACAAACTCAAATATATTGTGCTTACTTATTCTAAGTTATTTTTTTATTCGGGATTAACGCGTTAATAATATCCTTAATTTGATATAGAAAATTTATTGTATTTCTGATTTTTAAAAGTGACTCCTCAGCTATGTCAACTTTGAAAAAATATACCATTTAACTCCCTTTATCCTACGTGGCTCCTTTTGACTTTAAGGGCGCGTGTTAACTTTTTTTGGACCGAAAATCTCAGATTTTCTCAAAAAAATCGAGATTTTCCCTAAATTTTTCAGAAAAGATTTCCAAAAAAATCCGAGATCTTTCCCGAAAAAGATTTTTAGAGAAAATTTTTCCGAAAATATCCGAGATTTTTCCCAAAAATATTTGATGATTTTTAAAAAAAATTGAAGAAGAAATTTTATTGAGTTGACAACTCAAATTGCATACGTGGTTGGCATATGAAGTTCACTCTCCCTTTTGAGGGTGATTAAATTTGGATAAGTGAGTTAAATAATGTACTTTTTCATAGTTAGAATAGCCGCAAGGTCACCTCTTCCAAAGATTAAAAAGACAATATATTTTTTATGCTAAATTAAAAATGTTATTAATGCATTAAATCTTTAATTTACACTTACATAAGATAATAATAAAAAATATTACATGGTTCAAATCTACCACCTCCCCTATTATAAGAAAATTTTCAACAACTAATTCAAGACTTTTTTCCCACTTATTATAAGTTCATTATTGTCTCTTATAGTCTTTAAATGAGTATTTGTTATTCAAAACATCCAATTTCAGCCACACAAATTAATTTTAATATTGTAATTTCTTCACTAATATATAATGATTTTTATTGGAGATTTTAATTATACAAGAAAATTCAGTAATTTGAAGTAGAAAAAACTCTGAATACACATATTGACATATATATTAATGAGACCCATTATTTTATAAATTTAAATCTCATCAAACATATATTAAAATGTATGAAAATCATTTTTAAAAATATATGATCTGATCCTTTGTATAATTTTCGTTAATGTTAGAAATGAACCCATAATATAAAAAGAAAGTTTGTTGTAATTTCTAAATCAATGTAATTTACTAACTTTTTCATAATTGATTTATTTTTGGATGAAGCTAGGAATAGAATAAGAATTTTTTTAACTATCTTTCATCTTAATAAAATTACCCTTTACAACAATATGTAATAATTTTATTTTATATCATCTAAAGTTATGGCAACTATTTTAGTACTTTTGACAACAATATTTGATTTTAATATGTTTAGGGGACACATGGCGACAAATTATGGACAAATGGGAGAGAAGTTGTTCTAGAAAATGTGATTGGGTTCTAATGAAGATCAAAGTGTGATGATTAAAGAGTTGATGATACCATTAAGGATGTAAACCCATTAATATTACCCATTGTTTTTGTCATTTTTTGCTTTGTTTTGTTTCAATATATGGATCCAAAGATTAAAGGTTGTTTGTTATGAGTTAAAATAAGGCTAGGTGATGATTATTCTTGGATAATCTTGAATAAATCAGACAAAAACTAAAAAGGTAAGGAAAAAGGAGTCATGGATTCCGGTGGCTTCTTAGTAGTACTATTCAGGGTATATTTGGGATTGCTGTCAGAACTACTGTCACGAAAAACTTCACTTAAAAGCTTTTAATAGAAGAAAAGATTTTTAGAGAAAAGATTTTGACTCTTAACATTAATTAATTAGAACTTAATTACTATTGATTTTCAGAACTTTTCGGGATGGTAGCTTGAGCAAGCTTGAAAATAGAGCTTTACGGGAAAGCAATTTGAAAAAGCAATCACAAACTGAACCTTAATATTCTACACGCATCTTTTTAGAATTACACTAACCGTAGCTCCAAAAATGTTTTTCATCTATTTTTCGAATTAAAATGTTCTAACATGGTGAAATATATGAAAAATAACAAGGTAATAATATTCAAACTTGCACTAACAATGTTCATTTAGCATCAAACACTAAGGGCCTAACGACGTGCTCTTGTTTCATATATGTTTTTTTCGACACTCTATATATGGCAAGAGCTAGACAGCGGTAGGGGCACCATCAAGGGGCAACTGCCCGATCATAAAAATTGTATTTAATTTAATTTATTACTTCCTTCATCTACTTTTTATTATCTATTTAATCGAATCATTAATATTAATAAAATATTCATTATATTGTTAAAATAATTAATTTATCCCTTATATTTTATAAAAATACTCTCTTTCTTCTTAATTACCAACATATAATTTTCATTCATATACAATCTCTCTCATCATTAATACAAGGGCAAATTAGAAAAAAAGTAATAAAAAAGTATTGAAAATATAAGCTGGCAACTAAAAAAAACTAAAAAAAAGTTAAAAAGATAATAAAAACTAGATGGAGGGAGTACATACCTCTTTATCGGTTCGATAACCAATTTGGGTCCAAAAACCATGATTATAACACAGAGTATCCGGTCATTCTTTAACTAGTCTCTTCCTTATAGTTTTGTCATTAATGTGCATCTAATTAATTCAGTTAAATGTGTGTAAACAGTATTTATATATTTATCCTTTCATGTTATATCTCGTAAATACAGAGTAAAACAAAAAAATAATCTTAAGGATGAGATGATGAGATGATAGTTAGTTCTTGTTCTTTTGGACTATGATTTAATGTAGTTTAATTTAGTTCAGTATAATTTAGTGCAGTTCATTTTAGTTCAGTACAGTTCAGTGCAATTCAGTTCAGTTCAGCTATGCATAGTTATAAATGTACACTGAAATAAGTTCAGTTCAGTTCAGCTCATTTCAGTTCAATTTAATTCAGTTCAACCAATTTCAATTCAGTTTAATTTAGTTCAGCTTTTAAAAATTAAAAAAAATAGAGTCTTAATAATAATATAAAAAATTAATTTTTTTCACTATTTTTCTTTAATTTATTATTATATTGATTAAGACAGAGAATAAGTCTTATTGAAATCATACATTTTAATATAAGGATATTGTCGTGTATAAAATGGAAAGGATAAATTAGTAAATAGGTAATGCATTTGACAAAATATTTAGTTTTTTAAGGATCCAATAAAGTAGATTTTTTTATTTAATGTAAGTGTAATTAGGTATATTTTTTTAAAATAAATTAGTAATTGAGTTATAAATGATATATTACTATAGCAATAAATTTTTTAAAAAAGTTCGTACAAATGCGTTTATATAAATACAAATACAAAGAAACATCTTCGCATCTCCTCATCCAATTTGTAACTCGAACATGTAAGTTATAAAATTACATATTCAATTTCAATCTTCTGGCTAAGATATTCACCACATTAACACTAAATATATTCATTAATTTTGAACTTAAACAACTTGAATTGAATAAATAATAGGATCGAATTTAAAAGTTCATTATGTGAATAATATTAGGGAATCAAATAAAGGCATCTTTATAAAAGATTTGGGGTCAGGTAAATGGCCCTCAAATATTACTTGCAAAATCACAACAAACTAATAAAGAAAACATATATAAAATCAATTCAAACTAGCCTTTTTAATGAAATTAAAATGCCTTTTTTACATATTTTTTGTCCCTTCTATTTTTAGATTTTTGTAGGCCAATTTGATTCTGTTGTATGGTCATTAATTAGGTCCATACATTTTTCCTCCATCAATTTCTCCATTTTATAATATAATATGTTGCATCAATTAAATAAGGGGCTAATGCATCATTTCTAGTAATTTGACACTAATAATCTAATGACTTATTAAATTTTTCAAGGTGTTTCAATAATTTTTTATTTAAAAAAGGGTTTTAGTAATTTTTAATTTGGATTAACCAAATACCCCATGGTCACTTTATTTCTATAAGACACATAACAAATATTAAATCATCATACTGATAAAGAAGCAATTTTGTGCACTTTGATAAGTTAAGAAAACATCGAGACATTTGAAAAATTTATGAGGTTATAAGATTATTAGTACTCTATCTAATTTTTTTATTTGTCTTTTCTGTTTATTTAAGTTGACTTTTTATAATTATCATTTTGGATTATTATTGCATTTTTGTCCTTTTCTCTCTAACTTATTCTTATATTAATTAAAAAAGAGATTATAAATTAATAAAATCATACGTGATTAATTAAAATAAACTAATCATTTTAACAATATATATTAATAATTTAAATATCATTGGAACAATACAATAAATATATTACTAATTTTAAAAATTCTAAATTCACGAATAAAAAAAATTGGAGGGAGGGGCAACTAGGTGTTAGATAAAATAAGAAGATACAAATATTTGCCCCACATATATTTTGAAAATATTAGTTGCCCCTGGATTTGACACTTGATACCTACTCTGGCACCCCAAATTTTTTCAATTTTCCATTCTCACCCTTAATTTAACAAAACAATCAAATATCTTAAAATTTATTTAGAGTATTCTATTAGCTCTCTTAACTTAAATAAATCAAATTATATAATCAAATTTATCCTCTATGATACATAATAAACAAAAAGTGGCCATATCAGCAATAAGATCAAAACAGTGCACTTTCATTAAGTTTATGGTAAAAATTGAAATTTTTTGCTGAATACATCATTTACCTCACGAACTTGATAGGAAAATTCAGTTCTCACCCTGAACTTTCAAAACTTTCAACTTGCCCTCTGAATTTGGGAAAAGTTAACCGGTTTGATCCATAATGCCATGTGTCAGCTTCTGATTGGTTTTACTTTCCAAATATGTCATTTTTCTGTCTCCAATCGGAAGCTGACACGTGGCAATGATGGGGCAAACTGGTGCGCTTTTGCCAAGTTCAGGGGATAAACTGATTCATTTTTACCAAATTCAAGGAGCAAATTAAAATTTTTAAAATTTTAGGGTAGCATTTGATTTTTCGTGCCATGTTCGAAAGCAATGATGTATTTGGCTAAATTTTTATAACTTCATAGCAACATTATGTGTTTAGTGTTAGGCTTATATATATAAAAAAGAAATTGACTTATAAGCACATGCTATTCCGTATAATACTGTAGCAAACTTCCTCAAGTCCAGCTGCTTGTATTTCACTAACTTCATTAAAATACTAGTAGTAATTAAAATTTAAATCACAGAGTTCATTAACTTAGCAACAGAACAAGTTTTAAGATTGATAGGCATTAATCCAACCTGACATTAATTATTTTACAACCCATAAGTTTTAGTAATTAATTAATTAATCAATAACAATCTGATTATATATATATATATATATACAACCAAGACTGCAATTGTCCCCATTAAATTGGAACCTGTCTATATATAGTCAGTATCAACTATCAAGTATATATTAAAAGAAAAATAAAATACATAATCAAAATGATTTGTTTATATTTATAATTGTAATTATTAATTTGTTAATTATAAATTAATTAAAAAATTAGCAAGGCATGCAAGAGGCATGTGCTATTGGAATCAATATGTAATTAAATTGCTGATTAGCTAAATTATACATTGACTGCCAATCACGAGACATAGTTTTAAGATGTATGTGTTATTTAATTAATGAGATTAATGTACTATGATTATATATTAAACTACTATTAAGGAATAATATTAGTTGATTGATATATATGACAACTAAAACTTGGAATCTACTTGTTTGAGTACCCATATGTATGATTTGATCGAATCTAACTATATATTTGATAAGGAATCGTATAGTAAAGTTTTGACTATTAAATTTTAAGCAGATTACCTTAGGCCATTTTTTTTAACTATAATTCAATGTAGTTTAGTTCAGTTCAGTTCAGTTCAGCTATAACTAGTTATAAATTTACACTGAAATAGGTTTAGTTCAGCTCTCTTCGGTTCAGTTCGGCTAACTTCAGTTCAATTCAGCTTTCATAAGTTGAAAAGAAGAGAGCCTTAATTCAACTTCATAATAATTTAATTATTTGTTATACTTAACTCCAAATTATGAGTTTGAGCTAAACTTTTATTAAGATGAGTTAAACTATTATTTACATAGATGAATTCGTTGATAAGAATTTTAGCCACTAAATTAAGACTACCATCACGAAATTAATCAATAATTTAATTGGAGGAAAAGTTCAAAAATCTCAAATATTCCCTTTTGAACCCCAACTCCTATAAAAGAAATATCAGAGTCGGTCTTAACATTTCGAGGGCCCTAAGAAAATTATAAATATGAGGCCCTTCACAATTAAATTTTTTTATATAAAATTGAAATATATTCCAATAAAATTCTAAATAAAACTATGTTAAAGTTATACCTCAACTCAATCAACTCATTTATATTGAAAAATTCAAAAAGTTTCTGGCATTATATATATATATATGTGTGTTTGTGTGCGCGGAATAAAAATTTATGGATCCCTTTTAACTGTGGGCCCTAGACCGTCGCACCTCTGACCTATACTCAGAACTGACCCTAAGAAATAGTCCCTCCGGTTCCAAATAAAAGACCTTTTAGACTTTTTATCAAAATCAAGAAGACATTAATTAAGCAGTTAAAAAGGCTTATTTATCCTTCATAGAATTCTCTTTCTTCATAATTACCAATTTATAATCTCAACAATACTTAATCTCTTTCCTAATTAATGTAAGGATAAATTACAGAAAGGATGATAAATATTGCACTGATAATCTAAATAATTATTTATTTAAAATCAAAATAAAAAAGTAAAAAAATTATTTATTTAGAACTGGAGAGTATTGTTTATTACTAATAAAATGGAGGTTGATTGAGTAAAAAAGAAAATATGATTGGCTGGAGTAAGGCAAGAACACATGGATTTACATAGCTTCACAACTTACAAAATGTTAAGGCTATTAGTTTTTGAGTTTCGAGTAAATTCTATTTGCGAAATGTCAACTTTGTAATTAAGATTGCACGTGTGACCCATTAATTTAATTATTTTACGGCTGATTTAGATTTACTAATGAATTAAGCACAAATATTATAGTACAAGTCTATGACGAGGGTCAACTAATTTGTCATTTAACTAATTTAATTATTCTTTTCGATGACCCCCTCTTAATTAATTAAACACTTCCCATTTAACTTTATATTAATCATAAAAAAATTAATGTACAAATATATTTGTTCCTAAGAAAAAATAGATAAATATATATAGTAAAGTTTATAATGGCCTTCTACTTTTTAAAATTGAATGATTTTTCTATCGATCAAAATATGCAAGTTATTTCTAATTCGCAATAGATTCGACTAGGTCATCTTTTCTTTAACTTTTAAAAGTTAAATTGAATTGAAGTTGGTTGAACTGAATTGAATTGAATTAAACTGAACTGAAATAGACTGGACTGAAGTGAAGTGAACTTATTTTAGTGTAAATTTATAACTATGCATAGTTAAACTGAATTGAATTACAGTTCAAGAGAACAAGGCCTTAGACTTCAATTTTACCATTTTGACCATGTGTCCTCAAAATTCAAGAAATGTGTTACTTCACATCGGTGGAAATTCTATGTAGTTCATGGTTGAATTACATATCACAATTAATATAAAAGTAATATTTTATTCAAAAGGTAGAGTTGCATCTTAACCATCCAGATCTAAATTTATTGTATTGATGAAATGAACTTCACTCTAAAGTTCATTCTAAACTTCAGAGGATCCTGATCCTACTTTATAGCGACAGTATTCCACATGACGTATAAAGATTATAAGTCATGACTAGTGAGAGAAATCAAAATAAAAATGTCATGTATTTATTAAAGGTAAAGTTTATAGGGGACTCGCATTAGCACTTACTCCATGCATTGATAAATTTCTTAAAAATTCAGAGATAGACATCTATAACGATAAATAAATGTGGTGAAATTTTGTTTCATGAAATTTTAACCTTGCACTAGAAAAATTCCGAAACAACCATTATATGTACTTGAAAGTTAATGAAATTGATAGGGAGCTAAATTGCAAATTCTTATACGTTTAGATGCTCAAAACACGTTTTTGTCATATATTTAACGAGTGTTTGAAAAATTCTTCAATATTCATCTTTTATCTTTTAAAATCAAATACGGTTACAATTATCGTACAACTAACTTAGATGCAATCAAATTTTTTTTTTCTTTTTTTTTCTTGCTAATATACTCAGAGAGGTAATCGATTAACAATAGGAAGAAAATCTATAAACAACATCAAACTACTACAACATATAATATTTTAGATATAAGGTCTCCCCATTGCTAACCACATAAAATAATAGAATGGTATCAATGTATAAGAGTTCTTTTATACAGGTCCCGGCATTCTGACGTAGAAAAGTGTCGTTCCATACATCAATCGACACATGTCTCATTATATCCTCTTTTTCCTATATACTGGAAATGTGTCGATTGATGTATGGAGCGACACTTTTTCACCTTAAAATATCGGAACTCGTATAAAAATTTCCCAATGTATAGTTGTATACATCATGCACTTATGAATTATATTTTTAAGGAAGCTAAATAATTAATATTATTTATATAAAAGACAAAGGCGTAATAGTCAGCAAATAATTCGGGCAATAGTCTTCCAAGTAGTACACAACTATTTATGTACAATTTTTTTTTTGATAGATATTTATGTACAATTTTTATGATACTAATACTAGATAAGAAACAAATATGACTACCCAAGTACTCATTTCATTACTTACCGTTAGTTAAATGCTAGTAATATTTTTTTTATCTTTTAATATATATACATATATATAACATTTTTAACAAGCTTTTTCCCATGCAAATATTTTCAAAATAAATAGGTTTTGAAAATTATTTATTATTTTAATGAATTATAACATAAAATTTTATTTTGAAGCCTTGTATAATATATTTTTCTTACCAATAATTTGTTTGTTTGAAGGGAACATAATATATCCCCCTAAGGAAAAATATTTTTTGGAGAAATAAATTAATTTATCATTAACTTTAAAATTTTAATATTCATATTTGCATGAGAAATCACATAAATTGAATCATGTGAATAAATTTTTCTGTAAAGTGCTTTCTATTTTTGCTTTATTATTTCATAAAATAAATATTAATAGATCAATAATATTGAGTTTAATTCAAAAATAATAAATGAAAAAGAATAACAATACAATTATTACTTAATAAATAAAAGAATCATATAAAAAAGTCTTCTTTTAAATATAACTATATGCATATATATATATATAACTATATATATATATATATATATATATATATATATATATATATATATATATATATATAATGCATGCATTCGTACTTATTGACATAATTAAGGTATCCCTACTTGCTCTGATTCGCAATGATACTTCTTTCTCTTGATAATTTATACTACACCCAGTTGAGCGATTTGGATCGTATTTAGACATAGTTAAAGTAAAGATCTGATGAATTAGAGAGGCAATAAAAAAAATATATGTAGATGGTGATGGCCTAGTGGAACAATTTGGAGTCGAAAATTAAAACAGAGGCTTTTTTAAATAAAAAATATTTCATTACTTTTAACTACAATAAACAGTTTAATTGTTTGCAGGATTTCGGTAAAATATGGTCTACAATATGTTTGACGGTAGATTTCAAATTTTAAAGACGAATATAGTAATTAGTAACTGATTAGCAATAAATTACTAACAGATTATTCGGTCGAACAATAGTAAAAATTTTGTGTGAAAAATAATTCGAAACCTTTCATGGCGATCCTTGAGTCCGGGCCTTGTATTATAATAAAAATGAATCGAGGACTAAAACATAAATTTTATATATTTAGCTTGTATTAAAAATCAAAGAGATTGAGCATAAAAACACGTGTAAGGACAACAAAAGCATTAGAACATACTTGGAATATGGTAGTTGAAATACTATCGTCAATGAATAAGCCCCATATCCTAACAAATAAAATAATTGTCCAAAAAATATATATAATCATATATAAATATTGTAGAATAAGGCCTCTTCTTTTCAACTTATATTCAGTTCAGTTTAGTACTGTTTTGTATTTATTAGTACTGCATACATATAAATTTACACTGAAATAAGTACTGATAAGTTCAGTTCAGTACTACTACTTATAAGTTGAAAACAACAGGGCTAAGACTATTATTTGATGATTTCATTTTAATTTTTTTTTGAAGTCCTAAATGCCATCAACTTGTTGTTTATTATTTGATAACTAACCTAAAGTTATTCAATTGTGAAATAATTCCAAATTTCTAATTCTCATGAGTATCCTTTTTCTACTCAATAATTACATGTCTAGAAATAGAGCATATGGACAACTATATACAACAATTAATAAAATTTATTGTCCATAATTAGAGACAAACATATCCTCCAGTTAAGAAGTGAGCTAATTAGTTGGTTGCATACTTCGTTTATAAATTATAAATAAGCAAGATCTTATTTTAGTGGGTATTAAATATTTATTAAACAACTGATTTTTACATTTTGGCACCAAACAATATTTTAATTATATGTTAGAGAAAATAGTTACTAGTCACATTAAAAGATTAACAACAAACAATAATCATTAAATTAAATGAGCATTCAATTTAGATTTTTTAACTATCACTTTGTTTTTTTTCTTACTTTTTCATTAACATCAGATTTTTAAACAATCACTTTGTTTTTTTTCTTACTTTTTCATTCACACTATTAGATTAAATTTCACTCTACTGATATAACGGAGGTGAAAGGTAAGATAGCTTTAACTTTAAAAAAAATAAAGTTATCATATATAGCATTCACCCTTAATTTTTTTATGGAAAATTTATTTTTTTTCTTGTTTTCCCAATATAACAAAACAAACATTTAATACGTTTAACAAATTTTTTAAAATTATGCAAAATTGCTAAGTATTTTCATGTTAATTACAAATTAGATTATATATAAAACATTTTTTTGTATTCAATTAATTTTTCCAAATAACAAAGAGGAGATGGGAAATATATATATAACTCATTTTCACAAGTAATAATATAGTATTATTGCCCTTGAATAAATAGAAATAAAGGGCTTATGAGAAATTCCCCCAAAAGGGAAAAAGAACACACTAAAATTACCAAAAAAAACAAACCACTAATTTGAAGATTAACCAAGGGCGGCGAGTTTGGTTGTTGTACCGTATTCCGTTGGTTTTTTTCTAAAAAGTACTCGAATTCGTACTCTTTAGAAAATAAAAGGGCGACAAACAAAACGGGGACGACAAAAACCAAAAACGTCCTAAATAAAACTAAAGCCAAATACATCTTTAGCCGCATAAACTTGTCACAAAAAGTCTATTGTTCCCTAAACTTTTAAGAGTCTCTCAATCCAGTAAACTTCACGGACGTGTATCTGTTTGCCCCATGGACTTGAAAAGTGTATCAGTATGCCTCTTAAATACCACATGCCAGATTCTGATTGGTTTGACTTTTCCAATGTCTTTTTCTCTTTTTAATCAATAGCTGACATGTACCATAAGGAGAGAAATGATATAGTTTTGTCAGGTTCAGAGGACAAACTGATACATTTATGCTAAGTTTAAGGGGTCGAGAGAATCTTCCAAAAATTCAGGAGAGAGGAGCCAGTAAGCTTTTTGAGCCGGGTTTAGATGGGTAAGATGATTTAGCCTAAAAGTAATTAATCATTCCATAATAAAAGCTCAAAACCACTACTAATCACACTTTCAGGCACAATTGACAACTGATCACAAAAATAATCCTCGTACCACGGCGGAGTATTATATAGCCACGGATCTCCAAACACCAACTCGTCCCTCAACTCGGGCGATTCCTCGTAACTCGCTCCTAATCTCGGCAACTCAACAATCTCGCTCAGTTCCTCCGGTGTCGCCACGTCACACGGCGATGACGTCACCTCCGACGAAACAGACGGCGACGACAAAGACTGCTGCGTCGTCGCCGTCGAAGAAGACGACGCATTGTTAATATTATTATCAGCGGCGAACTCCATTGAAGCGGCTTTAGCGGCGGCGGCCTGTACATCTCGGGGTGAGTTAGAAGCGGGTCGAGGCAGCGAGTCAGAGAGTTCAGGGAAGTTGAGAATCGCCGAATTGCCTTTAATGCTGAGCGCAGCCACGTCGTGAGCACGCGCCGCCATCTCCGGCGTAGAAAAAGTACCCAGCCAGATCCGATTCTTTTTCCGGGGCTCCCGTATTTCGGATACCCATTTTCCCCACGCCCGCATTCGGACCCCTCTGTAAACCGGATGCTTACTGTTATTATTACCGTTACCGTTTAGCCTCTGCCGTTTCAGCTTTCTCGGATTATCGTCCGCTGCCGGAGACGGTGGCTCCGACGAGGAGGAAGAGGAGGAGTTAAGGCTGAACTCAGAGTCAGCCATATCCGAAAAAAAGTAAACTTTTTTGTGACTTCTTGCCAGTAACACTCGAAATATGAGGACCGGCCCTGAGAGACCCTGATAAATGTGTAAATGGTAATGTAAGAGTGACAAAAATGAAAAGAAAAAATTTTCAGGGAGAAATGGAAGATTTTAGAAGGGTCAAAGTGGTGAGAGGAAGGGGAATGTGGGGGGTATATATATAAGAGAGGTGTTGGTGTTATTAAGGCTTAATTGTGTTTAATTAGTTTCATTTTAAATTAAGAGGAATAAATAGAAATGAGTGTGGAGTGACAGCTGGCAGAGTCAATGGGGTGTTGTATAAGTTAGAATGGGCTAAGACTTCACTGTAGTTAATATACTAGTATGCCTTACTACATATGTGATTGTTTAATGTATTTATATATTGATTTTATAATATCAAGATCTTCGGGGGAAAAAACTGAAGCCTACTTTGTTTTAGATTACAGTTTAATTCGATTCAGTTCAGTTCATCACTTTAGTTTAGTTTAGTTTATATCACTTTAATTCAATTCAATTATACATAGAATTTATACTAAAATAAGTTCAGCTCAGCTCAATTCAGATAACTTTAGTTCAATTCAACTTTTAAAATTTGAAAAATCCAAAAATAAATACATCTTATTGTTTTATCCAATATATTCTGTGTATATTTTTATTTTTTTTAATTTTCATCGCACAGTTTAAATTGTTATCCTCACAGTTTAAGACTAAAGATCCAAAAAGTTTTAACAAAAATATTTTAATGTATAATAATTTTTATATAAAGACCCAAAATGACAAATTTATTGTAAATATCTCCCATTTTTTTGATTGAAAATGTTTATCACTTTTGTCATTGTATCATTATAAAAAGCTAATTTTGATATTCCTTTGTGAAAAAATTATGACAAACAAATAATAATAACAACAATAATAAAAAAATTAATCAATTCATTATCAGATTTATTAATATCAATAATTAAAAAATAATTAAGACCGAAAACTGATGTTATTATCAGTATTTATTTATGGTTTAATATAATTTATATTAATATTACGTCACAGGAAGGAAAACTGCAAAATATAAAAAGGTATTATATAGATATTTTGATTTTGTGGATGCTTGATAAATTTTTATACAATTACTTATTTCTATCTTTATATTAAACAATTATTTCAAATATTTAGTCACATTTGTTTTTAGCTTTATCGAAACAAAAAATATTACTAATAACAATAAAAACTATCCATGACAACAAAAAGAACAACAAACAAAAAAAATCACTAAATAAAATGGGTTAAAATTGTAAAACGAGTTCAAGTAAAATAAATAAATAAATAACTATTAATTTTTTTTCTTTTTAACTTGCAATTAATAATACTGAATTAAACTGATAAATATTTATTTTAATAAAAATTTATATATATATATATATAATACTAATAAATACTAAATTAAACTTAACTAAATTATAAGTTTGAAAATAATATATCCTTAGTTGTTTCTTTGACTGTAATTCTGTACATAGCATATGAAAATGACAAATTCTACTAGTTAAATATATAAAGACCCAAAAAAAGTAAAATAATTGGGTCGGTGATATTGTTTCGTGGGTTGTTCTTAAAATTTTAAACTATCAAAGTCAACAATTTTTTAAGGTTTGGAATTTTGCTAATTTTAATAATAACTGTCTTTTTTTTTTTTACATTTATTGCTCAGTAAGTTGTTTAATTCTTTTGGAAATGAAGCTGTCAGCTGAGCTGAGTTACCATTCTTTTTTATTACCTACCAAAATCAGAATTTATCCTATGTTTTTTTGAATTTGGAGATATGCTCTCGAGTGCGGTAATTTATTCAGTTCGGCCTGAATCCATTTAAATGACCTGAATTTAGATACTTATTTTTACTAAGCCTGAATCGAGGTTGATCTTGTTAAATGCTATAATTTTATGGGTCGGATTTGATTTTTATATTAATATCAAGCGTGGCCAAGTTTGGTCCGACTAATTAGATTTTGATTTATTAAATATTTATATATTATATAAATAATTATTTAGGCTTTTTTTCATTTATTGACTTTACTAAATAATATAATAATAAGCGAGTCTTACTTTTTATTAAATAATTCAAGTGAAGAATATTAAGATTTAGACATATTTGTTTTTGCCTTTTATATCTATTTAATCCACCAAAAAGTTTAAAAGAAAAACTATATCATGGGTCGTGGTTCGGACTTGAGAATTACTTTATAAACCCGGTTTGAACCCATGTTGAGCTGAATTTAAAAATGTGGATTGAGCTGGGCTGAATTGATGTTTTTGTTGTGAATAGTTATTTCACCAAGATTCAAGATTAAATCCAGATTAAACCAATAATCACGACATTACGGAGAAACACTTCAACTTTAAGCAAGAAAGTAAAGCATGCAAGAACAAAAATTCGATTTTAACTTGATTTCTTGCCTTTTTAGGGCCAGACTATTCCAAGGGGAAAGGATACCAGTAACAACCTTATGAACACGTCTATTTAGACCCTAATCTCCTTTTATAACATATACTCCTAACCAAAAGCTTTAGTATATGTTTTGTTTTGCGTAGTTGTTTTGGTTAGATGGTGGGGTTGCTCTTGCTGATAATTTAGTTGTCTTCAAAATAACCAAATAGTTAAAATATATTGTTGTTTGATATCGAAAAAATTAAAAGCAATCGTTCAATGAGTTTCAACTCCTCTTTATATAATGGGTAAATTTTTAGAAAGTATCATGTGGTTTTATTCATTTGTAAAAAGGCCTAAGAATTATTTTTATGAAATGGGATTTGTGGTTTTAAAAAATTGACAAAAAAAGATAAAAAATATTTTTATACAGGGAGCATTCACATGTAACCCCAAAAGGTAGATAAAAATGGTTCAGATTGCTTCATCAATTTAAGAAGCACTCTTTGCTCATAGCCGAGCAATGTAGGATTCCAACACCCCCATACGCACAGAGGTCCGTTCCTAGCTTGTTGGGGGCTTACGGGCGAGATAAAAATTGAGGCCCTTTTTACAAGGAGGTTTGATCTTAACAATTTAGGGTACTAGGCAAATAAATACGGAAAGTAGTAAAAAAACCTTTAATTTTAAACATCATAATAAAATATTGATATATGGGAAGTAGTAAAAAGAAGGGTAAATTTAAAAAATATGTCATTTGGTTTGGTCATTTTTCAAAAAGGTGCTAGTAAAATATTTTTTTCAAAATGGTGTCTGTAGTTTTAAAAGTTTTCAAAAGGGTGCATGTGGTTCGAAAGGTAGTTGCTACACCAATTATTTTAATAAATTTAATATTCTTATATTCTAATTATATGATTCAAGAATTATATATGAAGATTAGACTGGTATTCAAAAAAATTTCAATTTATTACTATGTTTTAAAGCTATAATCAAGTTTTAATTAAAAAATATTAATACTTCTAAAAAAATTCTAAAATTTATCAATAAAGTGTATTACATTTTCATTAACTTTAACTGAGGGAAAGTGCAAATTTTTAAAACCACAAGCACTCTTTTAAAAAAAATATTCCACAAGCACATTTTTTTTAAAAAACGACCAAACCACATAACATGTTTTTTAAGTTTACCCTGAAAGGAAGTTACTCAACTTAAGTTACAACATTTAATCAAATTTTGTAAGACATATATTATTTGATCTGGATTTTACACTTCAATTTACAAATTAAGAAGTTAATAAATTTATTTTGGGCCCCTTTCTACTCTGGGCCTTGAGCGGTCGCCTCTATTACCCACCTCCAGAAACGGCCCTGCACGCACAAATCTCATGAGGATCATGATATTCCACGCTACACGAGATTTAAGCGTTTGTGGGGTGTTGGAATCCTACTTTATTTGATTATGAGCAAAGAATGTAACACCCCCTACAGGGAGTGCTACGGTAACTATAAACACCCAATAAATAACTCTATTCCACAATATAAAGTTCAATACTTATAGATTACAATATTACAAATACCAATATAATGTTTAAGACTCCAAATTATTTCTCAATGTTAATTATTCTCCAAATATTTCTCAATACCACTTTATATTTCACACACTATCTAGTACATGTCATTATTCTATAAACCATAATATTACATTAAATTACAAATCCACCTCGAGTTTTTCTTTATTTGCTCTTCAAGTAGATCCACTTATTCCACTTTGGTCCAAGCTATCTACAAGTTCTCCACCTACGTGTAGAAAAAAAACTACATGCTAAGCAATTTGCTTAGTGGTGTCCATAAAAAAAATATAACAACTTTGAATATTTTTAAAATAGAAACAAAGTATATTTATAAGTTAAAAACAAATTAACCAAACTTTATGGAACCAAATCACAAAACTTATATAGTAATCCTTTCAAAGTACAATCAAATTTGTACCCAATTTTTCCAAACACTTTAACCACATATTGCCCAAAGTAAACAAGTCATGAATAACGGTAAAATGGATACGGGAGCGGACAAGCCCGAAGCTGAAGCTTCAAAATCAATATATCGGTCAAGCCCGAAGCCGAAGCTTCAAAATCAATATATCGGTCAAGCCCGAAGCCGAAGCTTCAAAATCAATATATCGGTCAAGCCCGAAGCCGAAGCTTCAATATCAATATATATATATATCATAATATCGGCCAAAGCCCGAAGCCAAAGCTTCAATTGTTTGTACAGTACTGTACCCCCATTTATTGGCGCCAATCTACCATGACCCATATTCTGCTCGTTTAATAAGGGCAATAAATCAAACTAACCTCTTAAAAATTTCAGTATAAACCATCAATCATAATTCAACATAACTTCATTAATTAAGAAATCCAAATCCTAAATTTTTAAGCATCAAACTTCAATTAAAACTCAACAAAATCAATATTCATACTTTCCAGAATTTTTCCAGGTTTCGTAACCTGACTTCCCCTGCATTTTTCACTATTAAAACATCATCCAATAGAAAAACTTTCTTCTAAACATAATTAGCCACATGTCTCAGCTTTCCAAAACCACCATAATCACAGAATCCAAATTGTATAACCAAAGTTATGATCAAAATACTAAACACTGTGCAAAGCTGAGATTTTCCGAAAATAGATTTCATGACTCAACTTCAAACGAAAATTTCACATTGAAAACGAACGAAATTCAACAAGGTTTCTTCTGAAGATATATTCCTTACTTTCTGTAGATATCAATAAAATCAAGAATCGTTCAAATCGGATTTATATAATGAGAGAAAACATTAAAACAAAATAGGTATACAATCTGGGAAATTTTTCGAAAAACCGAGAAATCGAAATTCGAGACACAAACCTTTTTCTAAGCTCTTTCTAGCTCTCTTCTACCTCTTTTGCCTTTAATTTGCTTGCATTACCTTCCTCTATAACAGCCATATATAATTCTATCAAGATATTGTATAAACAAACTTCCTAATACCCTAAATATGCTTAATCTACCATGAATTCTACTAATTAAGCTTTAATTTCACTAAAAATCTCTCACCCCAAATTCGGATTACTATTCATCCGAATCTTAAAATCTGAAATCCTCCTCTTCTAGTCTTGATTCACTGAAATTAATGATGATATAGGGCTTTATGATTGATTTCTAACAAGAATTTAAAGTTGAATCGAAGAAATCAGAAGTTTTTAGATTAGGAAAAAATTTGGTTAAGGGATAGGAAGAAATGGAGGAAATGATGAAGATGAAGGTTAGAAGAAGCTGGATGGTAAGGTATGTATTTTTTTTTTAATTTTCAATAATGCCCTTGAACAAATAATTAAATGTCCAATTCATCCATCTTAGTTAATTAACTCTTATTTCCTCATGCCTTATATCCAATAATAATAATAACAATAAAAATAATTTTCATGATATTTTAATACCATAGTAATTTATTATAAGCAAATTTTAAAAATTTCGGTTCGTTACAATTCTCCCCCTCTTATGAATTTTCGTCCCGAAAATTCCCTGAAAACAGTTGCGAATATTGAGTTTTCATTGTATCCTCCGGTTCCCAAGTTGCTTCTTCAACCTTATGATTCCTCCAAAGTACTTTTACCAAAGGAATAGACTTGTTTCTCAATTGTTTAACTTCTCTTGCCAAGATTTGTACTGGTTCCTCTTCATACGTTAGGTCGGGTTCGATTTCTACGACATCAGGAGATAAGATATGTGATGGATCTGATCTGTATCTCCTTAACATCGACACATGGAACACATTATGAATTTTGTCGAGCATCGGGGGTAGTGCCAACCGATAAGCTACCGGTCCAACCTTCTCTATAACCTCATATGGGCCAATGAATCTCGGACTGAGCTTGCCTTTCTTGCCAAATCGCAAGACTTTCTTCCAAGGAGATACTTTGAGAAATACTTTATCCCCCACTTCATAAGTAATGTCTTTTCTTTTTAGATCAGCATAAGACTTTTGTCTATCCGATACAGCCTTCAATCTCTCTTGAATAAGTTTTACCTTCTCCTTTGTCTCCTGAATTAAATCCACTCCCACAATCTTGTTTTCACTAAGTTCGGTCCAATATAATGGAGTTCGACATTTTCTTCCATACAATGCTTCATATGGCGCCATTTGTATGCTTGACTGATAACTGTTATTATAGGCAAACTCCATGAGGGACAAATACTTATCCCAACTCCCCTCGAATTCAATGATACAACTTCTCATCATGTCTTCCAACACCTGAATTACTCTTTCAGATTGACCATCTGTTTGAGGATGAAATGAAGTACTGAAATGACGTTTACTACCTAAGGCTTCTTGCAACTTCTTCCAAAATCTCGAAGTAAATCTTGGATCTCAGACAGAAATGATTGAAATAGGCACTCCGTGTAGCCTTACTATCTCATCTACATATAACTGAGCCAACCTATCAAGTGAATAATCCATCCTAACTGGAAGAAAGTGGGCAGACTTTGTCAATCTATCTACAACAACCCACACTGCATCATGTTTCTTCTGTGTAAGTGGTAAAGATGTCACGAAGTCCATTGTAATTCTTTCCCATTTCCATTCTGGAATTGTTATAGGTTGCAACAATCCAGAAGGAACTTGATGTTCTACTTTCACCTGTTGATAAGTTAGACATTGAGCAACATAGTTAGTAATGTATTTCTTCATTCCATTCCACCAATAATGGCTCTTCAAATTTTGGTACATCTTGTTTGCTCCTGGATGCATCGCATAAGGACTACTATGCGCCTCATGTAAAATATTCTTCTTTAATTCTTCATTGTTTGGCACACACAGTCTATCTTCAAAATATAGACACCCATCTTCTCGAACCATATAGTTGTCTATGATACCCACTTGTGTCCTTGCTCGAATGATCTTTGAGTCACCATCTTCATTTTGTGCTTGCTTAACCTGTTGTAGTAGTACAGGTTGAATCTTTAATTCTGCAATTAAGGCTCCACTACTAGTAAGAGCTAACCCCGTATTCATTGCCTTTAGTGTCATCATTGTCTTTCTACTGAGAGCATCAGCCACTACATTAGCCTTTCCTGGATGGTAATCAATAAGACAATCATAATCTTTAATGAATTCCATCCACCTTCTTTGCCTTAAATTCAACTCTTTTTGTGTTGGTAAATATTTCAAGATTTTGTGATCTGTGTAAATATAACATTTTTCTCCATAAAGATAGTGTCGCCAAATTTTCAAGGCAAAGACTATTGAGTAGGATAATTCCTTTCATGATTCTTCAACTGCCTGGAAGCATAGGCAATCACTTTCCCTTCTTGCATCAAAACACACCTAAGACCACTATGCGAAGCATCACTATAGATTACAAAGTCTTTTCCAGGCACTGGTTGGGTAAGGATGGGTGCTTCTGTTAACATCGCCTTCAATTTCTCAAAACTTTCTTGGCACTTGTCATTCCACTCAAATTTTGCATTCTTTTGAAGTAGTTTCGTCAGCGGGGCTGCAATGACAGAAAATCCCTTCACAAATCTTCCATAATACCCTGCTAAGACAAGGAAACTTCTGACTTCCGTAGGGTTCTTTGGTGGTTTCCATTCTACAATTGCTTCTATCTTTTTAGGATCCACTTTAATTCCTTCTGCAGAAATAACATGGCCTAAGAAAGAAACTTCTTCAAGCCAAAACTCACATTTACTAAGTTTGGCATACAATTTATTTTCCCTCAAGATCATGCTCTTCCCGTGACTTAGAATACACCAAAATATCATCAATGAAAACCACTACAAACCTGTCTAAATATAGGTAAAAGACACGGTTCATAAGGTCCATAAACGCTGCTGGTGCATTAGTTAGACCAAATGGCATCACCAAAAATTCATAGTGTCCATATCTGGTTTGAAAAGCCGTCTTTGAAATATCATCATCCTTCACTCTCATCTGATAGTAACCCGATCTCAAATCAATCTTAGAGAAGTATTTGGCACCCTAGAGTTGATCAAATAAGTCTTCAATCCTTGGCAATGGATACTTATTCTTCACTATCAATTTATTCAACTCCCAGTAATCAATACATAATCGGAGCGACCCATCTTTCTTCTTAACAAATAACACTGGTGCACCCCATGGGGATATACTCGGGCGTATGAATCCTTTGTCTAACAATTCTTGCAACTAGATCTTCAACTCTTTCAGCTTAGCAGGCACCATTCTGTATGGTACTTGGGATACTGGTGCGGTACCCGGCAATACATCAATTGCGAATTCTACCTCTCTTTTTGGTGGCAACCCCGGTAGTTCTTTTGGAAATACATCAGGAAAATCACATACCGTAGGAATATTCTGCAATTCTAAATCACCTTTCTTCGATTCTAGAGGGAAGATTAGGTAGGCCTAACATCCCTTTCTAACTAATCTTTTAGTCTTCATAAAATAAATTATGTTACAAAGATAATCTGATCTTTCCCCTACGATAACTATTTCTTCTCCATCAGAAACTTGAAGTGACATTCTTTTGTTTTTGCAATCCACCATAGCTCGATGTTCCGATAACCAATCCATTCCCAAGATAACATCATAATCTCAGAAAGGTAACTCAATTAAATTTGCATGGAAAAGTTGATGTTGAATCATAATAGGGCAATTCATATACACTTTGCTTACTATCACACTGTGTCCTAAAGGATTAGTCACTTCAATATTTTCTCCTAACTCTTCTACATGTAACCCTTTCTCTTGTGCTAATGCAGTACATATATATGAATGAGATGAACCAGGATCTATCAAAGCATAAACATCATGGTTAAAGAATGAAAATTTATCGACTATAACATCAGTAGATTCCCAAGTCTCAGGCCCTCGGATTGCATAACTTCGTGCCATTCCTCCCGGTCTACCACTCTGCGGTGCTTGTTGAGCCACATTATGTCCACTTGTCTCACTAGCATTTCCTCTTCCCCTTCCTCTTCCACCTTGCATTGTAGGAGTAGGAACTACTGTAGGTGCAGATGTACTTATCTGTCTTTGAGGACAATTTGCAATCAAATGTTCCCTCGAGCCACATTTAAAGCAGACTCTACCTTTTCCCCAACATTCCCCTGTATGCATCCTTCCACGATTATAACATTGTGGAATATTTTCTCTGCCTCGACTTGAAGGTACACTAGCTGCTGACCCCGTGCTTATGGTTTGTCTCGGTGAAAGCCCTCTGAAATGAGATTGTTTTTGTTCTGATGTTCCCTTCTATTTCTTACTTGGAGATTCTGAACTAGTTGGACCCTGCGATCCCTTTTGAAATCCGGACCTTTTTGCCATTCTTTGTTGTCTATCTAAATTGATCTTCTCAATGCCAGTAGCAGCATCAACCAAGTCATTGAACACCCTAATCCTTTGTGCAAGTAAATGCACTCTAATTTCATCATTCAGCCCATCCTCAAATCTCTTACATCGTCTTACTTCACTGTCAATGATATCACGAGCATACCTCTCGAGTTTGAGGAATTGAACTTCATATTCTGATACAGTCATGCATCCCTGTCTCAAAGACAAGAACAATTTCCTCTGCTCATCCTTGAATCGTTCACTAACGTACTTCTTGTCAAATTGTTCCAAGGAAAGACCCCAGGTGATTTCTCTGGGTCGCCTTTCTCTCACAATATTATCCCACCACCTCCTAGCTTGTTCTTTGAGTAGACCCTGCACACAGTCTAATCTCTCTTCATCTATAAAATGAAGCCTAGTCATACACCATTTAGTATGATCAAGCTAATCTTCTGCAATTGCAGGATTCACTGTGTCCCCTTTGAAATCATCAGCCGGAAGCTTCTTGATTCTTTCAAGAGGAGTTCTCTCCTCTCTTCTTTCAATATGAGATACTACAAGAACTTGAGGGATTTGTATGTTTCAAAGTACTTATGTGATTACTTCAGCAGTCATATGCTGAAGTAAAGCAGCTTGTGCTGGAGTAGGTTGTTCAGGAAAGCCATGAATTGGTGGAGGTTCATGTCTTTGTTCATCCCCTTGTCTAATATGGACCGTACTCTCAGCATCCTCTTCCTCACTCTGGTTGTGACTACTACTAGCCATAACTTATTCCTGAAAATTGGACCAAAGTGGATCAAACAACTAACATAACATATTTATATCCTTAATGGCATGTATGTACTAGTCCTGGAATCGCCTAAACCTCGCTTTGATACCAATAAGTGTAACACCCCCCTATAGGGAGTGCCACGGTAACTATAAATACCCAATAAACAACTCTACTCCACAATATAAAGTTCAATACTTATAGATTACAATATGTACAAATACCAATATAATGTTTGAGACTCCAAATTATTTCTCAATGTTAATTATTCTCCAAATATTTCTCAATACCACTTTATATTTCTCATACTATCTAGTACATGTCATTATTCTATAAACCATAATATTACATTAAATTACAAATCCACCTCGAGTTTTTCTTTATTTGCTCTTTAAGTAGATCCACTTATTCCACTTTGGTCCAAGCTATCTACAAGTTCTCCACCTACGTGTAGAAAAAAAACTACACGCTAAGCAATTTGCTTAGTGGTGTCCATAAAAAAATATAACAACTTTGAATATTTTTAAAATAGAAACAAAGAATATTTATAAGTTAAAAATAAATTAACTAACTTTATGGAACCAAATCACAAAACTTATATAGTAATCCTTTCAAAGTACAATCAAATTTGTACCCAATTTTTCCAAACACTTTAACCACATATTGCCCAAAGTAAACAAGTCCTGAATAACGGTAAAATGGATACGGGAGAGGACAAGCCCGAAGTCGAAGCTTCAAAATCAATATATCGGTCAAGCCCGAAGCCGAAGCTTCAAAATCAACATATCGGTCAAGCCCGAAGCCGAACCTTCAAAATCAATATATCGGTCAAGCCCGAAGCCGAAGCTTCAATATCAATATATATATATATATATATATATATATATATCATAATATCGGCCAAAGACTGAAGCCAAAGCTTCAATTGTTTGTACAGTACTGTACCCCCCTTTATTGGCGCCAATCTACGCTGACCCGTATTCTACTCGTTTAATAAGGGCAATAAATCAAAGTAACCTCTTAAAAATTTCAGTATAAACCATCAATCATAATTCAACATAACTTCAGTAATTAAGAAATCCAAATCCCAAATTTTTAAGCATCAAACTTCAATTAAAACTCAATAAAATCAATATTCATACTTTCCAGAATTTTTTCAGGTTTCGTAACCTGACTTCCCCTGCATTTTTCACTATTAAAACATCATCCAATAGAAAACTTTCTTCTAAACAAAATTAGCCACATGTCTCAGCTTTCCAAAACCACCATAATCACAGAAATCCAAATTGTATAACCAAAGTTATGATCAAAATACTAAACAGTGTGCAAAGCTGAGATTTTCCGAAAATAGATTTCATGACTCAACTTCAAACGAAAATTTCACATTGAAAATGAACGAAATTCAACAAGGTTTTTTCTGAACATATATTCCTTACTTTCTGTAGATATCAATAAAATCAAGAATCATTCAAATGGTATTTATATAATGAGAGAAAACATTAAAACAAAACAGGTATACAATCTGAAAAATTTTCCGAAAAATCGAGAAATCGAAATTCGAGACACAAACTTTTTTCTAAGCTCTTTCTAGCTCTCTTCTACCACTTTGCCTTTGATTTGCTTGCACTACCTTCCTCTACAACAGCCATATATAATTCTATCAAGATATTGTATAAATAAACTTCCTAATACCATAAATATGCTTAATCTACCATGAATTCTACTAATTAAGCTTTAATTTCACCAAAAATCTCTAACCTCAAATTCGGGTTACTATTCATCCAAATCTTAAAATCTGAAATCCTCCTCTTCTAGTCTTGATTCACTGAAATTGATGATGATAGAGGGCTTTATGATTGATTTCTAACAAGAATTTGAAGTTGAATTGAAGAAATCGGAAGTTTTTAGATTAGGGAAAATTTTGGTTAAGGGATAGGAAGAAATAGAGGAAATGATGAAGATGAAGGTTAGAAGAAGCTGGATGGTAAGGTATGTATTTTTTTTTAATTTCCAATAATGCCCTTGAACAAATAATTAAATGCCCAATTCATCCCTCTTAGTTAATTAACTCTTATTTCCTCATGCCTTATATCTAATAACAATAATAATAATAAAAATAATTTTCATGATATTTTAATACCATAGTAATTTATTATAAGCAAATTTTAAAAATTTCGGTTCATTACAAAGAGTGCTCATTATATCGATGAATAAATTGTATCTCTTTAAGATATATTTTAGGTTCATATGTTTACATAAAACAAAGAACCTTTTCATCTTTTAACTTTTGCCTTAATTTGCCCAATGTATTCTTGGGAGAAAATTATATAATGGATGAGATTCTTTGATCCTTCCTCTTTGTATGAATATTAAGTACCCTAAAAATGAATAAAATAATAAAAAATAATATTATAAAATAGTTGATATAATATTTATCATTCGTGCTGAGAGAAAAGATTAAAATATCGAAATCATTATATAAAAACCCCAGATACAAAGGCCTAGTAACATCATTAGACTTTAATTGACAATTTAACTATGCTGGCTAATACAATATGTGAAACTTGTAAATAGTACTATATTTTTTGAGAAACTTGTGAATAATAATTCCATTGAAATGTATTACTACTAATTTTTGGAAAATATCAATTTGTTTTTTTGGATAATGATTAATATTTAAAAATTGGCGGTGGCAGCTACAACTACCAATCAAATAAGAATAGTACTATTTTGTAGAGAATATGACAAATGATAATTAAAGGTAATGTGAACACTTGATAAAACATTGAGATTGATTTGAATGCAATGATCCCGATGTTATGAATTTCATTGGTTGAATTATCTGTGGATTGTCTACGTGGCCAGCTGTAATTAGCCGTCCTTCCTCAAAATTTGTTTAGAGCATAGCAGTGCATAATGGATTTCGTGCCATACGTGAAATGAAAGTTTATATCGAAGGTACGTTAATAATTTTAAAAATAGGTAATATTTATAAAAAGAAGTTATATTAGATTATTTATTTTATTTAGAATTATGTAATTAAATAATAAAAAAATTTAATTATAAGTTTGTTTTAATGTTAAAGATTAAAATATTAATTAATTTGATGAGTTGGTAGTTCATTTGATTGTCAAATAGGTAATGTCTAATATTTATTGTACCACATCATATAGGAAAGAGAAAATAGACAAGCTAATGTAGAACATTTTTTTAATTTATTGTTTATTTTTACCTATGTGGCAAGACTATTATTAGAATGAATAAACTATCTATTAAAGATGCTCTTATACTAGTATACAATGAGGATTGAATGCATGGCTTACTGGGGAGATGCATGTATTCCTCATTCCATGAAGGTTTTGGAAAAAAACTCTTCCTTATCGCTATCAAGGATCTAGAGATATTTCCTCCCCCTTCCTCCCCATTTTCTATCGTGGAATTCCTGTATATCATCAGGGATTCCCCAATTCCCAACTAAATAAAAAGTTATACAACTTTTTTATCAAAGTAAATATATTATTAAAGTATTTTATAATAATACGTAAAAAAAATTAATATAAATATGCATAATTAATAAAAATAATTAAATAAACTAAAAAAATATAATATAATTAATATCAATTTTACCGTAAATCTATTTGATAATTAAATGGTTTTGAACATTATTTTAATAAGTATAATGTTACAATAGGGTAATGCTATATTAACACTCAAGTATTGACATTCATTAACACCTGATCAATCTCTACCATTCATCTAATTAGATAAAAAAGAGATGAAGGGTGGAGATGGTCTAGGTGTTAATGAATGTCAACTCTTGGGTGTTAGTATAGTATTACCCATAATAATATATAAAAATTAACACTAACACATATTATGTCATTAGAAAATACAATAAAGTGTTTATACATATTCACTAATTTTTCAAGAGTTAAATATTAACACTTATTACAAATTAATATCAATTTTTTTATCAGGTTAGGAGATTTTTTGAGTTGGAAAATGATATCCTCGTTCGTATCCCCATTAAAGATTTGGGGATAAAAAAATCTCCATTCCCACTCTGTGGGTATTCTTATCGGGGGTTCCTCTTCCCCATCGATGCGGATCCCTATTGACTTCGGGGAATTTCCGCCCCACTTTCAACCCTATATACAATATTACCAATACTAAACCGAATATCAAACCGGGAAGTCAATTATTCCCAATTTATTTAGTATAATCGGTTTCAGTTGCAGTTCAAGAGGTTATTTAATTTTTATATAAACAATTTAATAAAATTACATATATAAAAAAATACTACTCATTCAACATCAAATATAATTTATGATTAAATATCACCATATAAATAGATAATATTTAAATGAGATTATAATACCTTCAAAATAATTTATATTTTTTATTTAGAAAATAAAAATAGTAATTGTCAATTTGTATTTTTTATTTTTAACAAAGTAATCATTTATTTTACCTTTAATTATTGGAATGTCAAATTTTCTACACCCATCTAATAATTGAAAAAGGTAATATAATAATAGATACTTAATAAAAAGTAAAGTAATCATAAAGACGCAACATACATTATTATACCTTTTTAATTTTAAATTATAATTAAACCATATAAATAAACAAAATATCCCAATAGCATTATAATTGTTATGAATAAAATATATAAGAAAAACGCTTATAATGATATTGTAATAGTAATAGAGCAAAAGTAACAGAGGGAGTATGAATGTATTGAATATATATTAAGTATGTTTACATAAATAACTAGGTTTAATACCCGACCTCTTAAAAAATCTATATTTATCAATTGGTAACTCACCAATCAATACATTAGTAATCAACTAACGTAATTAATTCATTACAAAATTGACCCCAACACCAAACTCAAACATTGGACATCAGCATGAATATCACATCAATAATCACCTCATTCTCTAACACTCCCCCTCTGATTTCTATTGTTGGGAATATGATATAATTTTGTTAAAAACCTTATTAAAGAAAAATTCAATGTTTATCCCCCGTTATAAGAGTACTAATATCTTTGAGACAACACATATAATGTCATGAGCCAACTTCTTGAAAGTTGTTGAAGATAAAACCTTAGTAAATAAATATGTGAAGTTGTTGCATGAGCGAATTCGTTGTTGCTTATTTTTCATTATTTTTAAGGTTACGAGTAAAGAAAGACGTATGTATAATGTGCTTTATTCTACCTCTTTTGATGTATTTTTTCTTCAGAGCAATGCTATTATTTCCTTCCCAAATAAATATATATTGGCATTAAGTGTGTTTTATTTGTGGTGCATATGATGTTTATTATCTGCCTTAATATTAGAAACTTTACTTATGTCTTCTCATGAGGAATTTTCTAAAGCTCAGATTTTTAACCCTCTAATGAGTTCAAATCTTTTTAAATATACAATTTTGATATCCGAGTGAATAAATAAAAAGCTTGTTTTTTTCGTTAATCAAAAGGCTATTTTTCTGTTCTTTTTTGTTGGTTTGATATTAATAGGTGAAAGATTTCTATTGGTGCTTTACCCCCAATGAGTTGTTATGATTTATATTTAAACATTTATAATTAACATTTTAAAGTAATTTCTTTTTGCCGATAACAATATGAGGACCGAAAATTTGTTGTTTTCTAAAACCTTTTTTGAGAATTGGATTTATATGTTTTTCATGGAATTATGACTTACTGAAAATTTTGAATGGAGATAGTTTGAACTTAATGTGCTCAAATTTATATATTTAGGTGTGTGTGTGTGTATATATATATATATATATATATATATATATATGTGTGTGTGTGTGTAGTAAACATTGGGTTATATCTAAGGGTGAGTAAATACCAGTTCGGTTCAAATTGAACCGACTGAAATTCAAGTTAGTGGAAAAAATTAAAATCGAACCGAATATAATTCGTTTTGGTGTAAACCGAACCAAAAATAATTTGGTTTGGGTTCGATCCCATTTTGTTATAACCGAATTGCTCAAACTCTAGGACTCACAAAATAATTTGTAAATTAATTTTTCACTTAAGGTTATATGAGAGAGATTTAAAGTAATTTTAGCTTGAAATGTGTTAAGTTTAATGATAATTAGACTTTAGAATTTATATTTACAACAACAAATATAAATAATGATATTGGTTCAAGTGACATGCATATATAATAAATTACCGAATGAATATTATTCTTAAAGTTATAAAAACAAATAATTATTTTTTAGTTAGGATTACTTAAGTTAAAATACCCTATTTATTTTTATTATTTATTAATTAGCGTGTTTCATATCATCAACATATATAATTTGGATATTAGATATAATATAAATATATATATTAAAATGTAATATTTATTAATTTATTCAGTTCGATTTTATTTCGGTTTTTATTACAAAAACTGAGATCAAACCGAAAACCAAAACCGGATAGAAATAAACTCGGTTCAATTCAATTTGATTATTTTATTTCGATTTTTGTTTGGATTTCGATTTCGATTCGGTTCCACACAACCCTAATTATATCAGTGATATATCAACCTTCAAAGATAATAAATAAGCAATAATTGTTACAAATTTCCACTATTCCAATATCAAAACAAACTATACTTATGTTTGTACTTTATTTTTCGTTTGTTGACTGTTCAATGCCTCAATTATTTGCTTTTATGAGAAAAAAACAATACTGAAGAGTTTACTACTTTTATATTGCTTGTAACGGTTAACAACAAAACAAATTTTTTTTTTTGTTGCGAAGGCAATAATTTTGTTTGTCATCTTTAATTCGTGCGCTTTTGGCTACATTCCTTTGTAAATTGTAACAAGTTATTCATATGATAAAATGGTATATATTCCCAAACGAGAATTATAGAAATCTAGTCGAGTCCGGCCTGATATTTTTGGGGTCCTAAGTAAACAATATATGTACTAATATATTAGGTCTTTAGTAAAAAATTATTGTTGAATTATAAAATTAATATATGTTTAATTAATTGATTAAATTATAATTCAATTATTTGTTAGGGAAATGAAACTAAAAAATTAAATGAGTAATTACAAAATTATAATTTTAGCTAGTTGCTTAATAAAAAAAATTTGTTGTTTGAAAAAAAAGAGATAATTTAAGAATTAAAAGCATTTGATCACCTTTAAATAATGTTTAGAGGTTGCTTAAAACCAACAAATTGATACTCTACAGGAGCATTTTATGAGTTAATTTATTTTATACTAATTACCAATTTATGAGTTAATTTATTTATTCTAATTACCTTTTTATAGTTGATTTATTTAATTTAAAATATATTAATTTAGTTATTTTACATCTTTAACTGCCACTACAAATTATATCTTTTTTAAGCTCTTAGTAAGGATTAATAAGTAGTAGACAACAAACTGTAACAACAACCAATAACAACATAAACAACAAATTATAATAATTTTTATCAAATATGACCTTAATGTATGTTATTAATATTGTTGTCCATTAGAAATATTATAATATTATATTGAAAATTAACAATAACATTAATTTTTATTTCTTTATATTAATTTTTTTTTAAAATATAATTTTGGCCCCTTATTACTATAGGCTCTGGGCGACCGCACTCTCTGTACACCCCTCAAGACCGTCCCTGAGTTCAGATGTAGCATCAATACAAAGGAGCTCTATTGGGACACACCTGTTTATTACGTTCCCCCACGTAAAAAATTATTTTCACTCGTAGTTCACTCTTTTTCAAAAGTAAAAAGCCGAGTAAATTAAAGTTTTGAGCAGTAGAGAAGCTCTCAGTTAGATCAAAAGAAATATTCCCTCCGTTCCTTTATGTAAGTCATTTTAAGATTTTCACCAATACCAATAAAAAATTAATTACACAACTAAAATGATTAATTTATCCTTTACTAAAATTCCCTTTCTTCTTAATTACCAACTTATAATATCATCAATTCATAATCTCTCTTATAATAAATGAAAGGGTAAATTAGAGAAAAAATAGTGAAAAATGCATTAATATTCTAAAGTGACAAATAAAAAGGAACAAAATTAAAAAATTAAAAAAAACTTCCAAAAAGGAACGGAGGGAGTAATATGCAAAATTACTAAAAAAAGTCGCAGATTATCATTTATTGTAAAAAAACAAAAACAATTGTTAAAAATTTCTTAAACACCCACTAACCTGTACTCCCTCCATTTTCAAAAGTTTGACCCTCTGACCAAATCATCAAAATCAATAAAATATTTATTATACTGTTAAAATGGTTAATTTATCCTTTATATTTCATATAAAAATTATCTTTCTTCTTAATTATTACTCATAATTATTTATCTCTCTCCTAATTAATATAAGAGTAATTTAAAAAAAATATGATAAAAAATATATTAAAATTTTAAAATATTAAACTTTTGAAAATGTAGGGAGTAAGAACTAATAAGAATAGAAATGCTTATAGTCGTAGTAAAAGAAAATTGTCTTTTGCAAGATCCAAATTCATTAAATAGAAGTAGGGTATGTAATGAGGAACCAACCTATACATAGGGCTTAATAAAAAGGAATGGAAGCACATGATCATATCTATGATATTTTGGAAAAAAAATTAATAGAAAATAAATAAATATAATAATTATTTCTGGATGGATCATATGCCAATCATGTGCCAACCCATACCGATAAGTCAAAAAAATTTCTCAAACAAACAACAACATTTGATGATTTTTTCTTCATTCTGTAGCTTAATTTGAAGTCTGCCTAGGTTCTATTTATTTATTGTTACCTTATGGCATGGCATATATCATGGTCCATGCTAATTTTTCACATTTATCGCGTCTGAGGTTAAGTTCAGGATTGCTTTTTCTGGCTACTTTTTCAAAAAACTCTATTTTTAAGCTTTTTCAAGTTGCTATCCTGAAAAGTTTTGGAAATCAATAACAAACAGTTCATAATTATTAATTAGTATTAAGAGTCAAGATCTTTTGTCAGATGTCAAAATATGTTATTCTGTTAAAAGTTTATAAGTAGAACTCTTCGTGACATCAACTCTGACAACAATTGCAGACAGGTCCTGAATATACTACAATACTAATACTTTTATGTGTATAGCACAGATGTATTTAATCATATGTTTCCCTTTTTTAATTTTTTTCATACTAGAACTTCTCTGTATTTATTATTATGTCTTTTTTTATCAAAATTATTAGGCGAAATGCTTATATGTCACAATAAGTGATTCAGTTACAATTTTTTTTCTTTTCACCTATTATGAGACATTTTCTCCTGACTCCAATTTCTGGTGGCTTTAGTAAAAACACCATTAAATAAGTGTGTTCAAAGACATGTTGAATCTCTCATAAAAAAGGACAAATTGAATCTCAAGCATTTTATAAGATGAAATATATAGCTAATTTAGCCCATGAATACATACAGTTTCACAAATTTTGATAGAAAAATATTATACTAAACAAAGAGAATAGATGTAAAATGCAGTAAAATTAAATTGGTAAAATATAGAAAAATACTACTCCTTCCTATTCTTTAATATCTGAATTTTTTAACAAGTTTCTCAATAACAAGGCACTATTAATTAAGACCATAAAAATATAAATATACTCTTAAGTATCCTATTCTTTTAAACAATTGTTGAACTTTTTATTTTCTCTTATCATTTTCAATAATATATTAAATAATGACAAAAAAGAGAGAAAATATCTATATAAATGTATTAAAATCTTAAAACATTAAATATTTTGAAAATTTTGAAGGAAAAAAGCAACGGGAGACAATAATATAAGAGCAAAATTAACAAGGTTATAATTATTACCCTAAAATTAACTAGCATAAATTTTATACGTAGACTAATATAACTGTACTAATATACGATGAATATCTCCGCCTAATAGCTAAAATGAATTTATAATCCTACAAATCATAGAGGTTTGAGTGACAGGGTGTAGTCGAAATTTTTTTTTATTTAATATAAGTCCAACCACAAAAATTCTTTTTAAAAACTACGTAAATATATCATTTTTATTATATTCTGAGGAGGAATTAAGAAATTCTTCCACCATTTTTTAAAAAGTATGTGGAATAATATTTTTTACAGTTGAAAAATAAACTCTGCCCCATAAATTATTTTAGGTCTAATACATCAAAGCTCTTCAAATTTAGAATGAAGTTATAGATGTTGTCTTTAACTTTATACAGTCATTATTTATATCATAAATTTATCAAAAATATTCACCCCAACCCTCCCTTCAATGTCATATGTCACCTTGTGATTGATTTGACCTTTCAAAAATGTTAAATTTAATATCTTTTACTCTCTAATTAAAAGGTCACATATAACACTGATAGAGATTTTTTTTTCCAAATTTAAAATGTTAATAGTATCTATTAAAAATTGAAGCCAATAATTATAACTTTAATTATTGGAGAAGCATAGATGTAGATGAAATTTTATGGCAAAAAGTTTCTGATCTATGGAACGTACACCGAGATGTTAAAATTACACATTTATGAATTTGATTGGGACTTGTGGTTAGCTCAGTAGGATTTTAAGGGCAATGGTCCTACCAAAATTAAATGTCAAATTAAATAAAATTATGGTTCTATTTTCTTATGAAAATAAAAAAATTGGGCTTTAAAATTTAAGAATAACAATAGGCCCCTAAAAAATGAATGCACACAAAACCCATTTCTTATCAATTTATTAATTTAGCTTGCATAATTCTTTTGTAGGGACCATATATCATATACTATTATTTACATTTTTTTTTCTGTTATGGTTTACCAGACCTTTATTTCAATTATATTTTAATTTGACTTGATAGTACATCTGATTGTGATGGATGAGTCTGTTAATAAGAATTTTTTACATTTACTAGAACTCAAACTCAAAACATTGCTTAAGCAATATCAAACTACTTATCACTTAAACCAGATATATCTATTATTTACATAATAATACACGAATTCCAGAAACCTACTTGATTCTATGGTATTTGGTACAATTGCATTAATTTACAAATAAATACAAACATATATATACCTAATTTAGTATTATTATAATATCTTAAAAACACCTACCTATAAAAAATACATGAAATTGCCTATTATGGTTTTTCTTTAAAATAGAAATCTATGCCGTGTAGGGTTTGGTAGGTTTGCAATTTTTAGTTATTGTTATTACTATTATTAATTAGAGGGGGTATAAATGAAGTCCATTAACAATTTAAATCAAATATTGTATATGTTTAATTGAAAAAAGCAGTGCACTATTATTTGCGATAGTTCATAAATTTCCAGTATGCTAATTGGAGTTGCTATCCAAAATATTTACCATCTATCATTAATAGTTACAACTCCTAGACCATATTTAGCGGATTCAAATCTGCTGTCTCTAAATTGATGTTCCCTTTCATGTTCCTTCATTAATCATTTGACACGTATCTGTTTTTATTATTATTTTATTCCTTTTCAGTTTATCTCTCTTATAAATGTAATACTTGTCAAATGATTAATGGAGGGACATGGAAGGGGACACCAATTTGGGAACAACAGATTTGAATCCATATTTAGCTATCTGAATTTGTCCCAAAAAATCTGCGGTCTCCTGAACTTTTAAAGTGACTCAATTTTTAGAAAGTTTTCCACTTAATTCCCTGAATGCCACATGTCAGATTCTGATTGGAGAAAAAAATTCAGAAAAATGATATCTTTGAAAAGTCAAACCTATCAGAAGCTGACACGTGACATTTAGGGAGCAAAGTGGTGCACTTTTTTTAAGTTGAGGGAGCTACGAGGTCGCTTTGAAAGTTCAGAGGGCATTAAGTTTTTTGAGACATATTCAGGTAGCTGAAGATGCATTAAGCCTAGAAACAATATTGTACCATTCAAACAAATCCTTGCACTAGATGTTAGAATTAGGGGTGAGCAAATGTCGGTTCGATCCAAAAACCGAATCGAACCGGCCCGAACTGAAACCCGAATTGGTAAATAAATGATAACCGAAACCGAACCGAATATAATTCAGTTCGGATTCGGTTCGATTCGGTTATAACCGAATTTCTCAAACTCTATATTTATAAATAATTTGTAGTTTTTTTTGTTTATGGATTTAAACTAATTTTATTTCGATATGTGTTAAATTTAATGGCAATTAGATATTTAAATTTATATTTTCAACAATAAATATAAATACTAATATTAGTGATATGACATGTATATATAATGAATTAGTGAATGAATTGTATTCCTAATAGGAATAGGATTTCCAAGTTGTAAAGTACATCAATTCTTTTTTAATTAGGATTACTTTAAGTTAAAATCGTCTATTTATTATTATTGTCTATCACATGTTGTAAATATAAATAGAATTTTAGATATAATATAAATATATATTTAAATATAATATTTATTAATGTATTCGGTTCGGTTCAGTTTTATTTTGGTTTCTATTACAAAAACCGAAATCGAACCGAAGCATGATTTTTAAGAATTTTAAGAACCGAAACCGAACCAAAATAAATTCAGTTTAGTTTGATTCAGTTTTTTTCTTCGGTTTCGATTTAAATTTTGATTCCAATTCAATTTTACACACCCCTAGTTAGAATTAAGGCTTTCAAATATGCAATAATGTGTTTTTATCATCGTGGTTTCAGCTGCAATTAAAATCTGCAAAAATATACTTAAACATGTATGCTTTCGAGGGAAAAAATTTGTTATCCCTAATTATATGTTCACTCCTTATCTTTCAATTATTTTTTTCCATGTCTCATTTTTTTAAATTTTTTAGTTTTTATCGTCACGGGACAAAAAGTGAAAGGAAAACTTAAGAAGATGACACAATCATCAATAACATTTTTTTTCCTGTAGAGGAGAAATAACAACACATTCCCTTCCCTATAGTTTATTATATTCCGTTTAATAATTTATTTTTATCATTCATTTCTATTTAGATTGGTCTTGGGATTTTTTCTGACCTTAAATTAATGGCTTACAATTTGGCATATGTCAATGTCTGATTCAGCTCGATCCTATTGGTCATACCGAGCTTAAAGGATCCCCTTCATATATGCTCTTACACATATATCCAATATTCGCCTAATGTATCGAGAACCTTCTGAATTTATCCCTAATCAACCCTCGTCCCAATGAACTTTCAAAAGTTTCTGTCACCCATGAACTTGTCTAAATTGCATCTCATGATCCAAATCTATTGAAGGGCAGGTGAGTATTATTTTTAAGCATCGCCAACTCACCTACCACGTCAACATAAAGGGGTTATGGGTTGCAATTTAGACAAGTTTAGGAGAGCGAGAGAAACTTCAGACATGTTTAGAGGGTGAGGAACCTTTGAAAATTTAGGGGAGTGGGATGGGCATGGTGATGCATTATCCAATCCAATGTTTTAAAATCAAAGGAGCTTTATTTATACACAATTACAAAACAAATGGAATAAACAAATCAACACCAATGCAAAAACTGAACAAACCAAATTGTCCCTGAAGCTAATTTTATTCTCAAAAAAGGACCAGCCTTAACTTTTTATTCCCCAAACAAGCCCACAAACACTATCAAGCTTTTTACAAAAGATGTGCAGTTACAAAGATATATACAGGAAAACCAATGATTCAGTACCTGCACTCAAAAAATTCAACTGTGAAATCTCCCTTGCTTCTTTGACAGGCTCTCGTTTTTCCAATTTCTTGGTGACGATATTTTATCTCGGTTTTACCTGATAAACTCTATTGTACCATATGGAATGAAGAGTCATCGAAAAGAGATCATACTTAACCGGGATAGCATGCCATAGAAAATGCCGCTGCGCCTTTCTAACACCGAGTTGTAACTGAAGATACTTCTCGTTTGAGATCGACCCCAATATGTCTTTAAGGTTAGGGATGTCCTTTTCCGCGAGAATCACGGCAAATGCATCCCAATTCAAGACCTCGAAAAACGGGGGCACGAAATTATCAGATATAATCACAGGCACACACTCGTAAAATATTGATTCCACAACCCGAGGGCTGTTGACCTCGTAGCCTTTCGGGCAGATGCAGAACTTGCTGCTCTTCATGTGTTGGATATAGTTCATTTTGCTTGCGACACCTGGCGGCATTGGACCGAAAATCTTCATTGATTCGTCTTTGTCTTTCCAGTGGTCTAGTAGGATGCGTCGAAGATAGCCGTGCATACTTCCGGCATAGAACGCGAGGATGTTTCGCTGAGATGGAGGTTTTCCCCCGAGATCTCGGAGAGGGTTTCGGGCTGACCGGACGTATGTTTCGGGAAGTGACACGTCGCGTCCTATTTTGAAGCCGGCGGTGACATCAGCATTGCAAAGGGCTTTTATGCATTGCTCCATATGATGCCTTGTTTCGTAGGGAGCCTGTAAGAGTTTCGCGCATCAAATGACACGAATATGTATGTCGAAAATGAAATCAACAAAAGGTTGAAGGCAAAAAGACCTTTATAGGCCCGTTGCTATTCAATCTGTTACCTTTTTGGTCCCTATAGTACAAATTAGGTCAAATATCACTAGTATAAAGGCAAAAAGACCTTTTTGGGCCATGTGGTATAGGTGGTTTGCTCATTTGGTTATTTGGTTCTTGTGGTATACACATTACCCATTTAGTCCTTTTACTATGTAATATGTTATCTTTTTGGTCCTCATGTTATGCATTCATTACCTATTTTGTTCGTGTGGAATGCAATTTCTTAACTTTTTGGGCCCTCTAATGGCTGACAATATTTTGGCAAAATTGTACGTAATCCGTTCTAAAGGGACAGAAAAGGTAACATATTACACCGATAACGTGTAGAGCACAAGAACCAAATGGGAAAATTGATCATACCACATGGCCCAAAAAAATCTTCTTGTTCTAATAAAAGTATCTACCGTACAAGGTCCAAAAAGATAACAAATCACATAGCACATGGATCAAATGTGTAACGATTAATAGCACAGGGACGAAAAAGGTAATATATTAGATATTACAGGGACCAAATATGTAATGTGTATACCACAGGGACTAAATGGGCAGAACGTTTATAGCACAGGGACCAAAAATTTAATTTTGGCAAAGGCTGAATGTAAGACCTATAAATCAATGTTAAGCATATAGCAAAGACAAAATTTGCAGTTTCGGGTATACCGTAAAAACGAGCAAGTACAAAAATAAACATCATAACACCAGCATTAAAAGCTATAAAATGAATGAAAGCAACGAAAGAGAAATACCCAATCATGGCAGGCTACTAGAAAATGATCAGCTCCATTAGTTCGGTTAAAAAAGGGATATTTCGCCGTGATTTTCTCAGCATATTCCTTCAGATATTGCCTCAAATTCGTCCTATTGTGAGAGTTACGGACATAAAGGGCGTGCTCCAACATTCGTGAACTGAATGGCATGTAAAATAGATGGGCTTTTCGAGGATCCTTAACAAGAAATCGCTTGTTTCCTTGCATTAGCTTCATAAACCATCCCTCCGAGGCATATAATCCCTTCAATACGGGCAGATGAAAGATCGGTTTTTTCCCTTCTTTATAGATATAGATTTTGAGGGTGCGCTCCATGAGTTCATAACTCCTGAAAATGAAAGAAAGTAGGGTGTAAGATAGTTAGAATGTCGGAAAGCTGAATTAACTACTGGATTTTAAAACTAGACCATAACATCAGGTTTCCAAGCAAAAAGTGCAAGGAAAAATATTCTTTAGTTCTGACTCGGGTTCAGCCTATAGTTCAAATCATTCAATGGCACAATTTCGATAAACTTGGACAGTTAGAACCTCATCTGTTTCTTTGATTCACTCTTATGAACCGAAATTTTTGTTAAATCAATGTGGTGTATAAATCTGACCAGTGTTGTTAAAGGCCAGCCTGAGTGCAGGGAGTGGGGTCCCGTGCCATACCTCAGGCGAGGTAGCATACCTCAAACGCGCGCCTAGGCACACCTTTTGGTATGCTCCTCGGTGTGCCTTGGTGCGCCTCAGGCACGCCTTGGTGAAACTTATTTTTTCAGGGTTTTGACGTATTTTATTATGTGTTGTTTATCTCTTTTTAGGAGTTATAATAACAATTCAAGGCCAAATATTCCTCCATCAAATCCTATTATGGCTTAGATTAATTTAAGGCTAGAATTTCCTAATGAAATATGTAAACTTTACATATGTACATTTAACAATTCTCTTAGTTATTTTTCTGTTATTCCATTTAATTTCACTTTTCAAGCAAATATTCACCATTAGCGTATCTCAGGCACACACCTTTCCTATGGGCGCGCCTGACCCCCTTGCACCTAAGTGCGCCTTGTGCCTCAAACAATTATGAATCTGATATTCGCGAAGGCGACATACCTTTTAAACTTGGAAACATTTCGAAAGAGAGGAGCATAAAGATCTTGATCTTTAGTAGCATCTGGAGCATTCTCAATCTGCGCCCTAGCTGCCAAAATCTCACGGTCTCGTGGGGAGGCCCATCTTGGTCTCTAAAGCAAAAAAATGAGTCAGATTTTCTTTTTCACAACAGAAATAAAATAATATCACAAGATAAAAGATACCATTGCACGAGATGACCGTCTGTGTCGCTCCAATATTCGGTTCATCTCATCTATCAATGTTACCGATTTTGGAGGCATATTACACCTCATCTGCTTCCTTCCAGGTTTATCAGTCTTTGTAGTAGCATTATTCTTCGAAAAAGCCGAATTTGGCAATTGAATAACAGAAAAACCATCAGAAGAACTTCCATTTGATCCCAAATTGGTAATTTTTGTACCCAAATCTTGTTTCGGGTTCACATTTCTGTTCAAGGCACTTTTAATAGGGAAACCCTTATCCAAAACAAGCTTAAAAGGGTTGTCGAAATCCTCTTCCCCCGATGTTGGAGAATTATTATCACTATCTCCATTATCATCACTAACACCATTTTCCTCTAAAAACTCAACAATATTATCCAGGTCTTCATCCACAGATTCAATACCAATTTCAGTGTCGTTTTCACTGTTTCTTATCGATCCATTAAGCCCCGTAATCGAGCTTAAACTCTCAACAGTGAGAGGGTTTCGAACTGTAGCGTATTTCGCTGAAGATTTAAAGATCGGGAAGCTGGTTTGATCGAAGAACGAATCGTGGCTATCGGGAAGCAAAGATTGAAGAGCGGTTCCATAAGGAAGCAATAGAAATTGAAAAAGTACATGTGTTAGAGCCATGGCTACCACTACAAGAAGCCATTTTCGGGTTTCCATATGCCATAGTCTATTGAAATGAAATCGAAACTCCATAGCAGAACAAATTGCAGCAACTACTTAAGAAGAATTCAGAAATCACTTGATAGAATCGCAACTTCTTTCACAAAATCTGCACAGTTACCATGAAATGGGAATGAAAATGAGCTAAATAACTGAAAAATTTCAAAGAAAGGGATTCTAATTAATGTAAAATTACTCACAGTGACAGTAGATTCAACCTAACTAGACAAAATTAACAAGTAAAGCGCAAGAATTTTGAACGTTCAACAGAATACCCAAAGCATAACTAAGAATACACAGAAATTAAAAAAAGGGATGAAAGATTAACTGTTGGTTTGCCAAGAAAGTGAAAGAAAACAGCTCAAGCAAGATGAACAAGTTGAAGTCTTGAAGAACAGCAAAAAAAATGAAAAAGGAAAATTAAAGATTCACTCGCCTCAGTAATAGGTTGAAGAAGAAGAAGAAAGCTTTAGCATTTGGGCATTTGTCTTTCTAATTTTGTTTTTTTTTTTCATGTAAGAAATGAATTGCCATTAGTGAAGGATTTCTTTGTCAACTGGTATTTAAGAAAGAATTAACTACAGTGAAGTATGGTCTTGTAAACAGCCAATTAGCCACTAATAATGACACTGTATTGTTCTGAACTTAACTAGATTTATGGAAATAAATTAAACTGAAACAAATTTAATAATTATACTTAATTAAAAATAATAAATTATATAACGATAAAAACATTAATAACAATTATACATATTATTATTCTTATTATTATATTAAGGTCGTGTTCATTTCAACTTTTGAAAGTTGAACTGAATTAAATTGAACTAAAGTTGGATGAGTCGAACTGAACTAAACTGAACTTATTTTAGGTCATGTTTTTTGGATTAAAATTCATTACAGTTCAGTTTATTTCAGACCACTTTAATTCAGTTCAATTCAGTCCACTTCTGTTCAGTTCAACTATGCCTATATGTAGTTATAAACTTACACTGAAATAAGTTCAGTTCAGCTTTCAAAAGTTGAAAAGAATAGGGCCTTAGTGTAAATATAACTACGCATAGTTGAACTGAATTAAAGTGGTATGAACTGAATTAAACTGGAGTGGTATGAATTGAACTGTAGATAGTTCAAGAATACAGGGCCTTAATAAAAATTTATTAATCATAATAATACTTATCAATATAAATTTCGATTATTCTATGATGACTTTATTTGTTTTACTTTATCATTATTATTATAATTAAATTGAATTTCGCCCCACTAATTCAATGGTATTAACATAGCTTGGTTAGTAATTTGTGAGCAAAGTAATTTGTTTAGTGGATTATTTGAGAAATGTAATATATTTTTTTGTGTAGTAATTATACCAAGTCATAACCAATTATCAATATCATTAACTCCTAAATTACTGGTTCAAATATCTCTTTAGATTTTCCATGAATTAATACTATGAAATTAGGACATTTAATTTGACTCAATAAACTAATTGAGAGCCTTTTGTGCATTATATTGCTGTATTTGACTCAGCATCCTGAAGATTATATCAAGAAGCATTCCACTGTTTTTTTATATTTAATCTAAAAATTAATGGATGATTACTAATTTCTTTTATTATATATCATTTTCTTCACGTAATGAAATATTATTTTTTTAAGGAATTGATTACGATCATTACATATATGTTTTTAATTGTTGTGGAGAAAATGTTACATACAATAAAAATGCCTATGAATAACAACAAACAACAACTGAAATACTAAACTAAATTGTGTTATTGGTTGGGTGAGGATAACCAGAAATCAATTTTCGACTTTTACAAAAGCGCTCGTTAGTAAAAAAAAAAAATATCAAATGAACCAAAAAAAGGCTATTGATTATATGAGCTTATAAGACAACTACATCCATTTACTAATGAATAGTATTGACCAAACTCATTCTTAGCCCTTGAATTTGGTCCAAATAGCCGACTGCTTCCTAATCTTTAAACACACTCGGTTGCCCTTAAACTTGTAAAAAGGATATTATTTAGCCCTAAAAAAAAAATCAGAAGAATGATATATTTAAAAAGTCAAACCAACCGAAAGATGACACAACGTTGAGAGGGAAATCTAGTACACTTTTTATAAATTTAAGGGCAACAACATACATTTTAAAAGTCAAAGGGGGAAATAGACTATTTAGGTCTAATTTGAGAGTCTCATGATATGTTAGGCCAATAATATTTAGAAGTAACTTCCATATTAACTACATAGATAATGTATTTGATTAATAATTGTACACATCATTAACTTTGAATTTGATTTATTCTATTGTACCAAATAGAATGAAGAATCATATTAAACAAATCATACTTAACAGGTATTTTATGCCAAAGAAAATGTTGTTGTACCCTCTTCAAACTCAATAGCATTGCCCGGTACTTCTCCTCGGGTATCGACACCAAAACGTCCCTCAAATTCTCAACATCTTTCTCTTCCACAAACACCGAAAACGCCTCCCAATTCAGCACCTCGAAAAACGGAGGCACGTAATTATCCGATATGATAACGGGCACACAACCATACATTATAGCCTCGACTATACGAGGCGTGTGAACTTCGTACCCCCTCGCACATATGCAGTATTTGCTGCTCTTCATGTATCCCCTATAAAGTCTTTTCCCTTCTATGTCTCGAGGCATTGGACCGACGATTTTCATGTCGGTTTCTTTGTTCTCCCAATGTTGGAGCAGGATTGGCCGTAAATACCCGTGTAGGCCACCTGCGAAGAAGGCTAGGATGGACCTTCCGGAAGGCGGTTTCCCACCGAGGTCTTGTAGAGGGTTCTCGGCTGAACGTATGTATGTAACGGGAAGTGTAACGTCCTTCCCGATTTTGAACCCTTTTGCGACATTGGCATTGCATAAAACTCGGATAGAGTTGTTCATATGTTGCCTCGTCATTCGAGCCGCCTGCGATTCATATGTAAAGGATCACACAAAAATATGCGGAGTCCAAATGGGTTTGCTAGATCTAAAGGCTCAATGCATTAGTGGCTCCTCCAACTTGTGAACTTTGAAAAATATCCCAACAACTCCCTCAAATTTTCAAAAGTGCAATGGTTTGTCCCCTTAGCGCCACATGTCAGCTTCTGGTTGGTTTGACTTTCCAAAGATGTCAGTTTTCTGATTCTCTCTCAAATCAAAAGCGGACACGTGGCATTCAGGAGCAAACTTGTGCTTTTTTGCCAAGTTGAGCGAGTTACGGGGACGTTTTCAAATTTTAGGGGCATTAGGTGGAATAAGACAAGTTAGAGGAGTCAATGCATTAGGCCGATCTAAAAAGGTCTAATACATCAGCAGCTCCTCCAAATTGGCACGTCCCACCTACTGGCCTCCTGAACTTTGAAAGCTCCCTCAACTTTCGAAAAGTGCATCAGTTTGTCCCTTAGCACCAGGAGTTAGCTTTTGGTTGGTTTGACTTTTCAAAGATGTCATTTTTATGATTTTTCTCTCTCCAGCCAGAAGATAACACATGGGATTCAGAAGCAAACTGGTTCTTTATTGCTAAGTTGAGGGAGCTACAGAGACTTTTTCAAAGTTCAAGGGACAATAGGTGGTGGAATCTGACTAGTTGGAGTAGCCACTGATGCATTAGGCCGATCTAAAAACATACCCAATCATGACAGCCGACAAGAAAGTGCTCTGCTCCTCCTGTTCTGTTCCAAAAACTATACTTCCCTGCAACCAAATCGACATAGTTCTTCAAGAACTCTTCGAGTTTTTTATGGCTACGAAGCTTTTGCTCGAATAGCACAGTTCTTAACATATGAGGACTAAATGGCAAGAAGAACAAGTGAGCTTTTCTAGGGTCTTTAACTACATATTTCTTGTTTCCCTCTAACAGTTTTATAAACCACCCTTCTGATGCATATATTCCCCTCATCTTGGCCTGATGAAATATCGGTTTTTCGCCTTCCTTGTATATATAAATTTTAAGCACGCGTTCCATTAACTCGTAACTCCTGCAAAAGATAGCTTTATCTCAACAATCATAGTGTACCAGAAGAACTAATGTATTATATTCAGCTAACTGAAATTGTTTAGGATTTACCTTATAAACTTAGAAATATTTCGAAAAGCCGAACCATCGAGTCTGGGATGATTTCTTACTACAGGAGCACTCTCTATCTTCAACTTTGCGGACAGAAGTGCACTATCATGAGCAGAAAATCGCCGTGGCCTCTATTACCAACGGAAAACAATAGCAAATTTAATATCACATACAAAGTTTTCAGAGGCGAGCATACTGAGGCGCAAAGGCGTCAGGTGCGCCCAAAAATGAGGTGCAAGGCAAGGCGCGCGCCCGAGGCCAAAAATTTGCAAAAATATATCCGCTTGAAAAGTGAAGTTGAATGCAATAACAGTAACAGAAAAAGAACTAAGAGAATTGTTAGATGTACATGTGTATGTAAAATTTACATATTACATTAGTAATATCTAGCCTTGAATTACGATAGTCTTAATACGAATTGATTTAGGAATATCTAGTCTTGATTTATTATTATAATTCTTAAAAATAGATGGATAACACATATTAAACTAAAGTTAAAACCCTGACCCTGAGGCCTCAGGTGAGGCGCACGCCTCAAGGGGCACCACCTTGCATGTAGTATGCTAGGCGCCAAGGGTTGCGCCCTTCATGAGACGCGCCTCTTTGACAACTATGTTCAGATATAATCAATTCCATGTAGTTCTCAATCAGAAAAAGGCGGTATCTCTTACCACATAATGAGATGAACTATGACTTTGTAGCAAGAGTGAATTCATCTGGGATATCGAAATCAGTAGCCCCTCTCGCCTTTTCAATGACGAAATATTTCCATTTCGCCTATTGTGATACAAAGTGACCGAAACATTACTTTCAGACTCTATGTTAGCAATCTTTACAATGTTGGCTGCCGAAGTTACATTGACACCCAACAATGAACTAGAAGTTCCAGGTAATACAAGTGGCACGGCGCCATCTCTATCTCGAACTCCTTCAACTTCTAGACCATTTTCTCCTATCTCTTGGGGAAAATTGCCATCTTTACCAAGTATTGAATCCATATTCGAGTCTTCTTCATCTCCAATATCTTCACCTATAGATGAAAAACTTGAATTTGGAGCATTTGCTGTTGCTCCAACACTAGACAGATTGTTAGGGTTTAACCTAAAATTATGAGAGATAGTGGCATTGCTGACTAGCACAGCTCTAAAAATAGAACCCTTATGATCAACTGGTGAAAGGGGATATATTCTCTTGTAACGAAGAAGAAAACACTGGAAAGTAGCTGCTATTATAATAGCTATGGTGATTATCATCAGCAACCTCCTAATTTCAACCAGAAACAGTTTCTGGTATAATGAAGTGAGATCCATTTCATCAAAGCAACATCAAGTCCAAAGTATCAATCAATATAAATGACGAATTGATTCAAATAAACATTCAATCAATTTTGCCTGAATTGAACTGCAATTTATACATTTTGAAATGGAAAAAGAAAAAGAAAGAATGACATAGAAGAAACTCTTACTACCGTTTTATGCTTCTTCTTCTTCAGCTCAAAAACCTGCAGTAAGCCGCATTTCGAGCTCTTTTACCATTTTAATGGCAGCTGATCCACTGTCACTGTAACAAAGGTTTTGACTTTTGCCGGAAACGGAAATATCAGTTTTTTAACCTTCAATTTCACTTTAATTACATATTAGCCACTGTTTGACAAGAACGGCGTCGTATACTTTCACCTGCAAAAGCTAATGAATGTCTCAATTTCTACAAGTTTTGGATATGGCGTTAAAATTGTTACCAATTCCATTTCCGATATCCGCACCGCCTTGGAATCCTAGTCCGAATCAGAACGTATGCCAGCCTAGTCCCCACCACCGGCCGCCGTCGGAGGTCCGGTTTTCGCGGTGGAACAACGCCAACGCCAGAGAATTCAACGAACGCCGGCGAGCACAGAAAGAGATCGAAGACGACATCCGCCGTCACCGGCGTTTTGATTCCGCCACTAACATCGCCGACGGTTATGACCCGGCCACGGCGAGCGGGAGAGCTGGAGATTTCAAATCAATTGGTACCCCATCCTCTCCTTCAAGGCCATCAATCCCGGGCAAAAGATCTAAATACTCAAAACCTGAAACCCGAATCTCTCACCCGGCATTTCGAAGAATCTCGAGAATCGCCAAAACTCAGATTAGAAAGGAAGAAGAGAAGCCAATTGACAGAAATGCAGAGCTTAAACTCTCCGACGACGGTCTCTCTTACGTCGTTGAAGGTGCGCCGTTTGAGTTCAAGTACAGCTACACTGAAACGCCGAAAACAAAGCCGCTGAAATTGAGGGAACCGCCGTTCTCCCCTTTCGGCCCCACCACGATGTCTCGGCCGTGGACCGGCCGAGCTCCGATACCGGCGACGAAGAAGAAATTGAAGGAATTCGACTCGTTTCAGTTGCCTCCGCCTGATAAGAAAGGGGTTAAGCCGGTTCAGTCACCTGGCCCGTTTCTGCCGGGGTCGGCTCCGAAGTATGTATACAAGAGGGAGGAGATTCTTGGAGAGCCTTTGACAAGGGAGGAGATTAAGGTTTTGATTGAAGGGTGCGTGAAGACGAGACGCCAGCTGAATATGGGTAAGCTTCAATTTCATTTCCTCTAGGTCAATTTCACAGTTAGGCCTCGTTATCTTGGACCGCAATTCAGACCACCAGTTCGGTCCACTTCATTATGCGTATTTGTAAATATATACTAAAATAAGTTCGGTTCAGTTCAGTTTTCAGAAGTTGAAAAGAACGGGTCCTTACTTTTGCTTTGATATTAGATGTAATTTGTTTACGGTGGCTGATCAATTGGTATCTTGATTCCATGTTTTTGTGTTTGGGAGTATATACTGAAAACAAGGAGGGACGGCTATGAATGATGGACGGCCAGTTTGGTATTGCTTTTTAAGCTCCTGTCAAAATAAGTTGTTCTCACAAAGTTTTAATAGAACTACATGTTTTGGCTTTGAACGACATATTTTGATCATTCATACTAATTAATTAGGAACCGTCTGATTTATTGTTTTTAAAATATAATATGTTGCTGCGAGGAAAAGCTTGAAAATGGAGCTTTTCAGAAAAGCTGCTGAAAAGAGCCGGCCCAGAGCCTTTTTTTATTCAAAAGAGAAATCTTTGAGTGCTTTGATTTGTTGTTGCAGGTAGAGATGGTTTCACACACAATATGTTGGATAACATCCATGCTCTATGGAAGCGAAGGCGAGTTTGTAAAATCAAATGCAAAGGAGTTTGTACAGTTGATATGGACAATGTGTGCCAGCAATTGGAGGTGAGCTTCCTGCTACCATTTTGTTTCTTTTGATTTGCTGTGTTTTCAGAATTTGTTGAGTGATTTGGGTAGATTCAATAGGAGATGTGCAGTTATCTATACTCAAATGACGCTTTGGTACATAATTTGAGTGGTAGTAGGCCATTCTGCTGTTAAATTGATTACTATTTTGTGCAATATGATAGGAAGGATACCACAGTTGTTAAAGGTGCGCCTCACGCAAGGCTCAGGGTCTTGCGCCTCGCCATACCTTAGGCGAGGTAGCGTACCTCAGGGGGGCCTCAGAGGCACTTTTATTTTTTAAGGTTTTAACTTACTTTAATATGTGTTGTCCATCTATCTTTAACAATTTTAACAATAATTTAAGGGTAGATATTCCTAATTCAATTTCTATTAAGGCTATAATTACTCAAGGCTAGATATTCCTAATGCAATATGTAAATTTTACATGCATATGTACAACTAACAATTCTCTTAGTTCTTTTTCTAGTATTGTTATTTCATTTAACTTCACTTTCCAAAAAAATATTTTTTGCAAATTTTCTTCGCCTAGCGTATGTCAGGCGCATGCCTCGCCTTGAGGCGCGCCTAGCGCCTTGACAGCAATGGAATTTGTTGAGTGTGATTTGTGTAGATCCAATAGAAGCGTACAGCTATTATGCTTGAAATTTGAATGAAGCTTTGGTACATAATTTGAGTGGTGAGAGGCCATTCTGCTGTTAAACCGATTACTATTTTTTGCAATATGATAGAAAAGGATACATGTCTTGACTGGCTTTACAGTTTGATTTAAGCTTGATATTCATGGTAGGAAAAAACTGGGGGGAAGATCATATACAGGAAGGTGGGAATAGTATACCTTTTTCGAGGCAGAAACTACAACTACAAAACTCGCCCTCGCTATCCTCTTATGCTGTGGAAGCCAGTTACGCCTGTGTATCCAAGGCTGATTAAACGCGTTCCAGAGGGTCTAACACTAGAAGAAGCCACTGAAATGCGCAAGAAGGGTCGGAAACTGATTCCAATATGCAAATTAGGTAGGTTTCGTGATGCTATTCTCGGTTGATTTGTAGAATGAGAATACAAACCAATTTTTATATCGAACTGATCATGTGTTTTGTCTATGTTGCAGCAAAAAATGGTGTATATTCTAATCTAGTAAGACATGTCAAGGAAGCATTTAATGTATGCGAATTGGTCAGGATAAATTGTCAAGGAATCAAAGGAAGTGATTACAAGAAAATCGGCGCGAAACTCAGGGTTTGTGAAGTTATTCTTTCTTACTATAATTACATTCATTTTTTCTAGTTAACTGCCGGCATAATCACCTTTTTGGACTATTTGGATAACCATTTACCCATTTGGTCCCTTTGGTATACAGGTTACCTATTTGGTCCCTGTGCTATGCAACTTATTATCTTTTTTGTCCCTTTATTGCTTATTATACATAATAGAGATTCTACAATGTGGGGCCAAAACGATAACAAATTGCATAGTATGGAGACTAAATGGTAATGGTTGAATAGCACAGGGTTCAAAAGGAAACAAACTGCATAGCACAGAACCAAATGGGTAACATGAATAGCGGAGGGACCAAATGGGCCAATGAGTTATACCGCAAGGACTAAAAATTCCATTTTACCTTTAAGTGCCTGATTCTTGGAACTGCAGGACCTTGTCCCATGTGTGCTCATCTCATTTGAAGAAGAGCACATACTCATATGGAGGGGAAAGGAGTGGAAACCATCCTTTACAAAACCCGAAAATGACAGCGATGAAGTGTTGGAATCTTATGTCGATGGTTTAACTGATGTGGCTGTCCCACCATCTATAGAAGGCCAACCACTTGAATTGGTCCCACTCAAGAACGTACTCGACGAGCCAAATATGACCTCTACACTTATAGATTCTAAAGCACAAGTAAAGCACTCGGCTTCTAAGGATACTAGTTCTACCATAGAGATAAATCATAATGAATCTCGAGCCATCGATACTGCCGTTGGTAATGAAACGATTCTCAATGATGAAATGCCAGTACCAGAGTCTCAGGGACCTAGCACAAGATCAGAGATGCTTGTTGAGTCTTTAGAAGGTTCGTTTGATCTCAGTAAACCAGTTGAGCCAAGTGTGCCCTATGAGGACGAGCTTCTCAAATTGCAAAAGGAAGCTGTCGAAAATGGAAGTGCGGTTGTCTTGGATGATGCGAGTTTGGATGCCGATATTGTTTATCAAAGAGCCATCGCCTTTGCTCAATCTGCCCCTCCTGGACCGGTTTTCAGACACCGACCTAGAAAAATCGCGGTTCAAAAAAGCGAAGAGCAAGACAACAACAACGAGATTCTAGAAGTTCAAGTTACGAGTGTTTCCCAGACAGCCAAAACCGAAAAGCGGAGTCCTAAAGTGGGAAAAACGAAATCTAGGGAAAAATACACAGATTTGGCTCCTCAGGGAAGCAGCCTAAAATTAGATGAACTTGCTAAACTACTAGCCTGAGAGTTACTTTTTAGTTTGTAAGGCCATGTTTGGCTCATGGTTTTTTCATGGTTCATTATAGTATGGTATGGTTCTAAATAAAAATCGCTTGTTTGGTTGCATGGTTCTTTTTTTAAGTATGGTTCTCCATGGTTATTTCATGGTTCAAATAACCATGAAAATAGAACCACCAATTTGCTGTTTCACTATGGTTCTCCTTCAAATTAAACTAAAACCTTTAGAAAACCATACAATATCATACCATCTATCCAAACAAGAACTTTTAAGAAACTATATCATACTATACCGTATTATACCATACTTTAATAAACCATGAGCCAAACGAAGCCTAAATGTCTTGCACATATTCTTTTATTCCAATATAATCAATCTGTTACTTTTTCTGTTGTTCATTGAGAGACTTACTCACCATAGCCAGATAGCGACCCATAGCATATCTTTGGTTAACCGGATGGTTAACAAAAAAAATCCTGTTCTGTTTTTATTACCTATAGTACCTCTTTTTTCAGAAAATCATTAATAAATAGTACAACAATACAAGAAAGCAGAGGAAACTTTTATCATTGGTTTGTGTTGCTAGTTCCTACTATTCTCTTCCAAAACCAGTGATTTTCCCATAGAAGATAGATCTCCTCGATCGGCACTTGTTTAGTCTCGGGCAAGAGGAAGAAGATGAAGAGTGTCATGATGAAAATCAAACCGGCAAACAGCAAGAAAATCCCGAATTTCAGACGACAAAGCGATACGAGAAAACATTGTGCTACAATAGCTGTGAATACCATATTAACACACACCACAACACTCTGCCCAGCCGATCTTGTTTCAAGGGGAAATATCTCGCTCGGTATTAGCCAGCCTAGTGGACCCCAAGACCGCCCGTATGCCAACACGAACAAGCAAATGAAGACCACTAGGAAAATCCCGATTCCTTTGGAAATCGCTTTTCCACCCCCGAATTCCAGTGCCAGAGTTATGCCTACTGCTACCTGCAAACCAAAACAAATGCTTTTTAGTTAAAGATCAGAACAATCCTGAATTTTGGGCCGAGGAATTGAGTTATTATACCATGACTATGAACTATAATTATTATAAGTATATTGATCTGAAAAATGGCGTTTAGGCAGGTAGGTTTAAAAAATTGGATTAGGCCGTGTCTAGCAGAAAAAATCGGACGAGGCGGCAATAAATAGGCCGACGTCCTGATAACCCTTAGGAATGAAAAGTCAGGCGGCAATTAGCAAAACGGGGCATAGGCGGATTTTTAAAACAGTGCTTTTCAGATTTTTTAGCAAAATTCGCACAATTGCGCTTAGATTAAATAGAAAGAAGCATCCCAACCACCCCGGATGTGATTCGAACCTAAGACTTTTAGAGGTCGTAAGTTCAGCCTTAACCATTAGGGTAAGACATTCACTAGAAAAAAAAGTGTTTTTTATTTACAGATCAGAAATTTTAAACCAAGAATTCAGTTACTACCATGACTACGAACATTTCGACCCCAGCTTCCAGGAAGAAAGCTCGTCTGCCAAATTTATCGACAAAAGCCATCGAAATCAACGTGCCGACAACAAGGGCAGCATTGGTTATAACAGCTGAATACAAAGCTGCATTATTGCTGAACCCTAAACTCTGAAATATGACTGGAGCGTAGAACAGAATCGAGTTATTTCCCGTTAGTTGCTGAAACGCCGGGATTCCGATTGCCCCGATTACTAACTGTGGCCTGTTTTTCCTTTTTAGTAGATTCCTGAAAGGATTCTTAATGGCTTTAGCTGCATTGCTGGCATCAACAATATCATCAAATTCCGCGTCAACGTGTTGTGTTCCTCGAATTTTTTCGAGTACTTTTCGTCCTTGATCTAATTTGCCTCGTTCTATTAGACTATTCGGTGTTTCGGGAAGGAATATTCCCCCGATGAACATTATAGCTGCCGGAACTGTTGCTAACCCTAGCGATAATCGCCACCCCCACGGGTGAATCTTTTCGGTGCCATAGTTTATGAAATTGGCTATTAAGATTCCTAAGCATGTAGCTAACTGAAATAACTGATTCACTGCCCCTCGGATTTTCGCAGGTGCCATTTCTGATAGGTACAGTGGAACTGCCTGCACCATACTAAAATCAGTTAGATTGATGTTTCCACATGCTGATGTAAAAAGGACAAATGCAGCCCCTTCGAGTCGTCTCATTTCGCATACGGCCCCTAAATTTTGGAAAAGGTGTCTGTATCTCTCTTAACTTCCAAAAAGTGCGTCATTTTTTACTAAACGCCACGTGTCAGCTTATGGTTCGAGAGATAAAACGTTGGTTTGACTTTTCAAATATGTTATTCTCCTGATCTTTCTCTCTCCAACTATAAGCTGACACGTGATGTTCGGAACAAACTGGTGCACTCTTTGAAAGTTAAGGAGACTGTAAGGACTTTTTCAAAATCCAGATGTAGTAAGCGAGTTTAGACAAATAGAGGGAGCTACCATGTAAAAAACCCGAAAATAGGAGCAATGTGCATGCCTGGTTGCCGAAGCCAATGCCACAACCAAGAAAACATCGGCCAACTATCAACATAGCAATGTTCTTGGCAAAGGCATTAAAAAGTGCCCCGATAAAGAAGCTTGTAGCCCCGACAAGAATTGTTATTTTTCGACCTCTAGTTCGAGTAACATAGGACGCCGCAAAGGTGAAAACGAGGGCCGAAAAGTATAGGGAAGAAGTAAAGAGAGTAAGTATTTGATCATCATATTTACAGTAATCTGTCTCGCGAAGATGTGCATGCTTCTTATCATACACATTCGGAAAAAATTCTTTCAAGAAATCATCCATCGAAGTCACCCCACCTGCAAAATCCGAAAAATGCTTATCGATAAAGAACCGCGAAATATATAAAATGCACATATATTTCACTTCGGGTTGATTCGATCTATAGAACTATAAGAACAAACATATATTAACATAATATTTTAAAAAAACACAAAATAAAACGTTTCTACTAGTGTATATTTAACCAAAATGAAACTCCTAGATCATACCCAAAGACTGAAAACAGGAAAAATATTTTTAGAAAAAGGACCGCAAAATATATAAAATGCACATATTTTTTAATTTCTGGTTGATCCGATCTATTGTTCTAAGAACACGCATATATTAACATTATGCTTTAAAAACACACAAAAAAACGTTTTAACAAACCTGAAACTCCTAGATCATACCCGAAAAGTGATCCACCCGAAGCAGCAACGATACAGGCAAATATGAAGTAACCGGTTAATTGATACTCGTAAAGTTGAGCCCTTTGAGGGTCTACATTATCTGTGAATCCTCCTCCAGCCATTTTTTTTTTCAGGCTTTTTGTAATTTGTATATATTGAAATGTGGTTTTTGTAGCTAATAAAAAGATCTATAAGAACCCATTTTTTATTTTTCTTTTAGTATAAAAGGAAAAAAATACAGCACCTATTGAATCAGCATTGCTATATGAATATATATAGTGGTTATTTAAGTGGCTAGAAAACAAAAGTCAATTGTTTTTCTTAAATAGGCAACATTTGTAATAAATTCATTTTACCGAAGAACGAGTCAATTGGTAACAATTTAAATATATTTTGCCACTAAAAATTAGATTTCAAATGCATGTATTGGCAAATTCACTTGTACATTTTCGAATTTTAGCTGATTCACTAAACATATTTATTATTTCTTAAATTTGATATATTTTATTATATATTATTCTTAATTTTTAAGTGAATTTTACTTTTTAATGTTAGTAAAATTGATACAGTTTGCCCCCTCAGTGTCATATGTCAGTTTCTGATTTATTTGATTTTTTAAAGTGTCATTTTTTTAGATTTTTCTCCCTCCAATCAAAAGTTGACACGTGGTATTGAAGGGCAAACTGTATCAATTTTACAAACTTTAAGGAATAAAGTAATTCATCTAAAAGCTGAGGGTGACATGTGATAGAACATACTAAATTTAAAGGATAATAAATGCGTGAAACCATGATTCTATATATTATCTATATGAAACTTAAAAAAAAAAAAAAACTGGATAGTCCAAACATCATTTTCGAACATGACTTATTGAAATTCTCCATTTTTGTTTGATTAATCTCATTATTGCTTTAAGAGCTATATAAAAAAATATGATAATAAGGAAAAAATTTTAAAACTATTAGAAAATTCTAACTTGTTTGTTAATTTTCAGCCATTGTTAATAAGTTTATATGTAATAACTAAAATTAAAATATAACATACATTAAATAGTTAAATAATAAATAAATTATTTTTTAAATAATTAATTCGAGTCTTTCAAGGAATTTAACAGCACTTTTAAGGTTTTTCATTTTTTTTCAAAATGGAGAACACGTAAGAAAAATGGTTGAGTCCAACTGTTCTCCATATGTTATGTCCCAACACTTGATTTCTCGGGGAATTAATTTTTTCAATAATATTTTTTTTATTTTAATTTTTTAATTATTTTATTAGTTGAGTAGAATAAAAATGATATAAAAAATTAATATAATAATAATGAAGTATTGTTATTTTTAAAAAATTTAATTTAAAAATTAAAAAATAGAGAAGATGATTGAAATAAAAATATTATAAATTTTAAAAATGAAATTTAAAAAATTAAAAAATGGGAAAAATGATCTTACTTTCTCTAGGAAGGTCTATAACTCATCAATTAGTTGGACAGGAATTCCATCTACTACTTGCTAAAATAGTAGTAAATTAGTAATAAATGTTCCAATTATATGAACTAAAAATTAATTTCTTTTCTTCCCTATTTTAATGGATAATGAACTTATAATCAATGTTATAAAAAGTGTTTGGTATTAATTGGGCGATTAAAGCCTTAAAATGCCTAAGTGTGAGTTTAGGTGAAATTTAAGCGGAATATAGGTGGAATTATATTTTTTATTTTTAAATATTTATTATTTAATTAAAAAATAAATTGAACTAAAAAGTAAATTATAATAATATAAAATATCAAAAAATATAACTTAGATTATATTGTTTCTCTCTTTGAGACTCAAAATGACAATTTTATTGTGAGAATACCTTAATGTACTTTAGTTTTACCAACTAAACTATTTTTTTTTGCTAAACTATGATTATCATAAATAATGATATCATAAAAAATCAAAATTAGGCGCCCCCTAGGGCGAAATATCGGATTAGGTAGTTTTTAGACGACAATAAATCGATCAACCGCTTGATAGCGCCCTAAAAATAAAAAATCAGATAGCAAGCCCTAAAATAATATCAAGATCCGAAATATTTAAAACAGTGCTTATAATTAATATCTTTTCTTCCTTATCTTTATGGATAATGATGGCGTGAAGAGCCGGATTAGCTCTATAATTGTACTAGTGTACGTGAGTCACTCATCATTGAATATCTATATATAAAAATATGTATATAATTAGCTAGTTCTTTATTAAACTTTATTCTTTTCAATTGATATTAAAATGAGAAGGATAATATAGAGGAAGTTTCACACCCAATTTTATTTTGTATAACTATTTGATGTTTTACTAGTTGTTTGCTGTTGTTAATAATTTTATTTAGTATTAATAATTTTTCTTTTGAAATTTACAATGAAGCATTCTTCATGAAGATTTTTATTGAACATTTTTCAGCTTTTTTATCAAATTTAGAGAATTTCTTCTTCATTCTCACCCATGCTTTTTTGTTTCTAAGACGATTAAAAGTAATTATTCAATAAGCGTTATCAAATTTATAGATGGTGTTTGTCTCATATATAATATCTAGAATAGAAATGAATGTAAATTTAAATTATAATAAATTATTTTTCTTGGATCCATTATTGTACCTACTCGGCTTCTCATGGAATGATGGAGTAGTCATTCAACACTAATGTTATATTGTATTTTATTTTCTTAAAATTCAGTTCTATTCTATTCATATAAAATAGTTATAAAAGAAAACTGTTTAATAAGTTGGAAAACGGTTGCTTTATTTTACCTGTAGCTAATTTTAATATTCTCTTCATTTTTAAAAGTTTAATACTCTAACTGAATCATTAAAATTAATGAAATATTTATTATACTGTTAAAATATTTAATTTATCTTTCATATTTTATATAAAAATTCTCTTTATTCTTAATTCTCACTCGTAACTAATTATCTCTCTTAATTAATATAAAAGTAAAATAAAAAAATATATTAAAAATATATTAAAATTCTAAACCATTAAACTTTTTAAAAAATAATAAAAGCTAAAATATCAAAATTTTTTAAAATAGACGCAGTATCTTTTAGGTGACTATGATTATGAAATAATTTATATATAGCATAGCATATATAATTGCTGACTGGTGGAGTTGTCATATGATTGTCATACTCGTAATAATTACATGAAGACAATATGCATTATGCCATTGTGCTCTTTTTTTTTGGTATTTTCTATCCTCTTAATCTGTGTCCTACATGCATTTATTTCTGGAATAACTTTTGTTTTTCTATAATTTTTTTTTATTAAAACATATAGATTATTATATTAAATTATAATTAATAATAATTTTAATTTAAAATAGATAGATTCTTTTATATATTAAAGAATTAGTTATTTTAATTTATAATTGTAGAGCATTATTTATAGACTGCTTAATATAAATAATTTAAAAACTAATTTAAAGATATTATTAAAGTTAAAATATCGGAGCTTTTATAAAGTTAAATGTGTGTTAAGATATTTTGTTCTTTTATGCATTTTAATTAATATTATAGAAGATTTAGAATTTTAGACGTTCTTATTTTTCACTTTGTTGTCATTTATTCGAATGGGTTGTAGTTCTTATTTTATTTGCTTTTGAAAATATATTAATTTTTTTTTTCACATAATTGCGTTTACATTTTTAAATATAGAGAAAAATCTTCGCTTACTCTTGATATGACTCGATTATGAGATTTAGAGATGACAAATTCAATCTTAATCATTAAACTAAATCATTTATCACACAATTTTTCACTACTTCAGGATGAAGAATATAATAAAAAAAACATTACCAAATGTGAAAACGTGGTGATTAATGCCCTATTCTTTTGAAATACAATTCAATGTAATTCAGTTCAGTTCAGTTCAGTTATGCGTAATTATAAATTTACACTGAAATAAGTTCAGTTCAATTTAATTCAGCTCATTTCAGTTCAGTCAACTTTAATTCAGTACAGTTCATCTTTTAAAAGTTGAAAAGATTAGAGCCTAAATGTGTTAATTATTTATTTCGAATTTTAGAAGCTAAATAAGTAAGTCGTCCAAATCCTTGAAACATGTCTATCAACGAATGAGTTGATTCAAGTTACAATTCCTATACATAACTCGAGAATCAGATCTCGAGTCTTTTCACACGTTGCTAAATTTGGATCATGACATACATAAGCTTTAAATTTGAATTGATCATTTCGAGTTTTTCACACGTTGCTAATTTTGGTTTATGACATACATAAGCTTTAAATTTGAATTGATCATTGGTTATGGTAGGAGGTCAAATGGCTCATTATTTAGCTCAATTAACTTTTTTTTTATCTATTTTCTCGATGTTTTATGCACTCTTCTCAGAAATTGCCTCTACTCATTCTCAATTGACATAGAAATCATTTCATTCTAGTCACGAATTATTCTTTTCATTCTGAAAAACTGTATTGAATTTATTTTTAAATGAATGAATGTTTTCTAAAAATATGTTAATAATGACATTTACCTAAATTAGGTAATAACAGCTACAAAGTTCAGTAATCACATAAGAATGAAATTGTAAATTTATACTCTAAAAGTCAAATAGGCTAATTTGGGTTAAGAAAATGTAACAAATTATACATTTAAAAAAAATTTACTTTAAATAAAATTGATCCTTTCCAAAACACCAATAAATAAGCCAAAGTATTTGGAAATTATAACACATAGAAAGATATTAATATTACAAAAAGAAGATAAAAAACATATTTAAAAAAAAAACACATTGGCCAAAGAGAATCCAATATGCATGAAATTCACATGGGCTAAAATAACAGTAAAAAATGAAATTTTGAACCATTCTTCTCTTCCCACTATCTCTGTTCTGTACCCAAAATTCATCTCTGCAGAGGATCGCTTTCCACTTCTCTGGTATTTTTCCTCTTTCAATTAATGGATTTTGGTGTTTTATAAATTTGTTTTTTGGTTGAATTTGTGAGGGTTTGATGATGGTTTCCTGTGATTGTTCCTGGGTTAGGGTTTGATTTGGGCGCTGATTCTAAGTTCTAAACTTTGCGTAAGTTTAATTTTTTTTTTGTTAATTTTGTGAATTGTTTTTGTGTGGTGTATTACTTGAAGATGGACAGATCTAGGTTAATTTTTGTTGATGACGATTTGGATTTTTGTATTCAGCTCGTTGGACCATAAGGGACTTTTTTTGTGGGGTAGTTTGAGTTGTATGTCACTGTGTTGTTCTTACTGTTACAACTTAGGGAACAAAGATGTAGCGTAAATTTGGGTTTAATATTTATGCTTGCTGATGGCTGTGAGATTTTTTTGTGTCAAGAGATGGTTGATTTGTTCCCCTTGTGGCGGGATTTGGTTTTTCTTTAGGAATTTTATGTGTTTTCATCTTTGAGTTGTTTCGACTTGAAATGTCTTCAACTTTAAAGTGCAACTATTTCGTTGAGTGAGCTATTGCGATTGCCAAATCCTGTAAATGGTTTTGTTAAAGGCGCATACCTTAGGCGAGGTAGCGTACCTCAGGCGCGCCTTGGGGACACTTTTTTCAGTGTTTCAACTTACTTTAATATGTGCCGTTCATCTATTTTTAAGAGTTTTAGATTTATTCAAGGCTAGTTTATTCCTAATTCATTTCCTATTGTGGCTAGATGAATTCAAGGCTAGATTTTTCTAATGCAATATGTTAATTTTACATATAATATGTACATCTACCAATTCTCTTACTTCTTTTTCTGGTACTTTTATTGCATATAACTTCACTTTTCAAGCATATATCTTTTGCAACTAGTGGGCGCGCCTGGCCCTCCTTGCACCTCTAACCACTATGCCTGTAAAGGAACATGAATGAGGAATTTGTGAAATTTCCTCTGAAATTTTTATTTCATCCCACGGTCAACATTTTAATTAGAACATTTTTGTAATTAAATAAAGCAAAATCAACTGTTATATTTTCCAGGTAATCGGTTGATGTTTAGCTCATAATTCTCAGGCTCCTTGTAAACGTTGTTTATGTACAAGATAGGATACAACCAGTCCAGGGTGATATGGATGACGAAAATGGTTGTGATCTTAGCCTCGGTCTTGGTCTTGGTCTTGGTTGTGGAGGGTCAACCGCTAAATCAAAGGGAAAAAATGGCAGTTCATCAGATAACAGAACCGAAGAAGGCGATAGAAGCAACAAATTAGTAGACGATTTCAAAAGCTTCCTTCATGGCAGTTCTCAAAAGCAGGATCCAAGTTCCGGGTCCCAAGCAAGCGATTCAGTAAAACCGCAGGAGAACTTCTTTAACGATCTTTCTAAGGCCAATGTCGATGTCGATGCTTCAATCAATTTAAACGGTAGGGGCCTATGGGGTTCGAGCACTAGACCCGTCGATATCGAAGATGAAAGCCGATCAGAGGTGGGTAGCAAACGTAAATTATCACACAACGAGACGAGTAATACAAAGAAAGTGTCACATATCTCTATAACAACGGAAGATAACTCTACTGCTGAAAACGAAGATGTGGCCGAGTCTGATGTGGACGGTTCAACATCTCGGTTTTCGGTTCGACCGGCAAATACTATGAATATGGCATACTCATTTCCTATGAGGGAATCTAGCTCTATTGGTGCACCTGCAAGCGCAGGGCATGCTATGCAAGGAATGATGCAGGGGATACCTGCTTCTAATGGCGAGCAGCGAATGGGCACACAGTCCTCAAACCCTGGGAACTTGCCAGTACTGTTTGGCTATTCGCCTGTCCAGCTCCCGACTTTGGATAAGGATAACTCATGGGGATTGGTTTCTCATCTTCAACAGGTTCATCCTGCTTATGCTAGCCGAGGTCCACCAAACTCGGATAAGCAAAACGATGGATTGAGGATTACTCCAGGTAATTTTTACCATTGGGATTGATTTTACTTGTGTTCCTTTTCTTTTTGGCCAGAAACCAAGATAGATCTTCAGCACTTCTTTGTTGAATTGGATGCTTATAGTTATGGAAAAAGGACTTTTCAGGCCCGTGGTATCATCAGTTTGCCATTTTGGTCCCTGTGCTATTCAATTTGTTAGCTTTTTTGTTCCTTTAGTACGGATTACGCGAAATATCATTTATAAATGGCCAGTTTGGGATTGCTTTTCCCAGGTTTCCTTTCCAAAAAGCTCCATTTTCAAGCTTTTCCAAGCTGCTTTCCCGGAAAGTTCTGGAAATCAATAGCAAACAGTTCCTAATTAATTAGTGTTTAAGAGTCAAAATCTTGTCTAATGCCAAAATGTGTTGTGTTATTAAAAGTTTGTTGGTGGAACTTTTCGTGACAACAGCTCTGACAACAATCCCAAACAGGCCTGAAGTCTAGTCTCTAGTATACACGGTCCAAAAAGATAACAAATTGTATAGCACAAGGACCAAATGGGTAACAATTACATAGACAACAAGGACCAAGTGGTTAATGTAATGTTTGAATAGCACAGGAACTAAAAAGTTAATATATTGTATAGCACAGGGACAACCAAATAGGTGACGTGTATACCACAGTGACTAAATGGCCAAACGAGCAAAACGTTTATAGCAGAGGACCAAAAAGTTCTCTTTTCCTAATAGTCATAATATGATTTTGGTTTAGTGGCTCATGATTCCAACCGAATCACTTTGTTCTTTATCTTCCTTTATGTAGCAGCCATGTCAGTCATTCCCCGAAACTCATCGGAACCTACACTATATGACGCGAGAACATTAGAACGGTCCAAAGGCGACGGTAAACAGCATGTTACAGAAGAAGGCTCATCTACTCAAACCGAAGACGATCCAAAAGGAAGCAGCTTGAACCTTAGGGCAAAAGATGCATCTGGCCCCTCAACAACTGAAGGCGTCTCGTTCGATTTTTCTGCCATAAAGCCAGGAATTGCATCCGATCTGAAATTCGGAGGCTGTGGTTCATACCCAAATTTACCGTGGGTTTCAACCACCGGTAACGGCCCAAATGGCCGAACAATTTCGGGGGTAACTTACAGATTCAGCGCAAACCAAATCAAAATCGTTTGTGCTTGCCATGGGTCCCACATGTTACCCGAGGATTTTGTTAAGCATGCTAGCGACGAAAACACTGAGCCAGATAATGGAGGCGGTTTAGCCTCGTTTCCGAATGGCAATCCTAATACCAATCCTGCTGCCTCGGCCCAGAGCTAAAAAGGTGCCGTCTTTTCTATTTACTTGGACCAAGCAAAAGTAATTTATTACTTATGTTTTGCTGCTTTATTCACTTGCTTACATACTTTTATCTGCTTAAACTGCAATCTAGTGTTGCAGGTGTATTTAATGGTATGTTTTTTAGCCATGATAAATGTGTATGTGATTGGGGGGTTGATAATTAGTTAACTAAATATGGATTTTTCAACTCCCCATTTGTTTTGAAGACATAATTGCTGTATGATTGATGATTTCTATGTCAAAAGATTCAGTTATGGTTATTGTGAGGTAAACGAGGGTGTTTTTCTTTATGGAGGGGTTGTTTTTTTTAAGGATTTTGAATGTTTTGTGTGTTGTGTCCTCTTCATCTTGATCTTCACTTGTGAGGTTATGTTTGAACTTGTAGTAAGCTTCTAGAAACCTACATTTCGGTTTACTTTTTTACTTGGTATTCTCACAGCTTTTTCGTTAAGAAAGTCAGCCATTAAACTTGACACGAAAAGCCTTATGAAAAGCCAAACTAACTAGAATCAGATACGTGGCAATGAGAGGCAAACTAGTGCACTTTATTAGTAATTTAGTGTAATTGGATCAACTAGTTGATCTATGCGATCGTAATTTTTCATCGAACAAGTCAAGAGAGTGCGGAGTGCGCGCTTGTTCGGGTTCTATTATGATATTTGGCTTCCAGGGGCAGTGCCCCCCGATAGCGGGGTCTAAGGGGAAACTTTTTTATTTTCGAATAAAAGGTCCCTTGTAAAAATTCATTTTGCGAATGAATTTGTCCCCATGTCGCCCTCGCGACAAGGGTCGGGCTCGTGGTTAGTAACACCTGAAAACGGAAAGTTTTGGTGTTTTAAGCAAGGTTTTAAAAAGCGCTAGGCGCTAGTCGGGCGGCTGGGGCTTTAAACGCCTAGGCGGTGCCTGGGCGGATTTGTAAATTTTTAATTTTTTATAATTATTAATAGATAAAAGTATAAATTTAACTAAAAAATAAATTATAATATAAATATATTTTACAAAAAAATATAGTTTAGCATATGAAAACATAAGTCTTAGTTAATTTTTACATAAAAACACATCAACATTAAAATCAATTCCTTAAAAACAAATATTCTCACTAATTTTTTTTGTGGTTTATAGCGTATTATTTCTCGATTTGATATTCAAAATGAAAATTGTATGTTGAGAATATTTTGTTGTACATTAGTTTTACCAACCGTGCTACCTTTTTTGAATTGAAAAAATTGAACTATAATTATTATAGGTATTAATATCTTAAAAATTGGGGAAAATATCGGACTAGGCGGTGCCCAGGTGGAAAAAATCGGACTAGGCGGTGCCTAGGCGGCAATATGTCGGTCTAGCGCCTGATAGCGCCCGAGGAATGAAAAGTCGGGCTGCGAACCCCAAAATAGCGCCTAGGCGGAGCTAGGCGGGGAGTTTTAAAACACTGGTTTTAAGACACGATCGCACACGCGATGATTTGGATGAATATAAGTGCAAAAGCAGTTATCTTGGACGGTTATTTTAGTTCTCTATATCTATATATAGAGAACGAGGCATTGACATGGGTTACGAGTTTTTTTCATCTAATACAAGAAAATCACGGTTCATAACATCACAACAATATTCGTTCTAAGTTCTTGTTAGTTTCTGATTTTATCCGATTGAATTATTTGGTAGAACCGCCGAATAAGTTTCAATCCGAAAGTGTTTGCCACGACTTCAGATTTATTCGGGTTTCATTCTATCGGTTTTCCCCAATATACTTTTGCCAAGTTCGGGAGGCTAGTTGGAACTTTTAAAAGTTGAATGTGACATCTATTTTTTCGTGTCAAGTTTAAGGAGTCTCGATGCATTTGGCTATTAAGTATATCTAACATACATATGTATGTAATTGTAATGTAACTTTGTTGTGTAGGTTGCAGCCTAACTTATTCATTTTTTTGTCAATATGGGTGGAGTTGAGATTTATTGGCAGAATAAAAAAATAACTATTTCTACAATTATTAGTAGATTTTCGATAAATAGGGAAAATATTTATGTGGTTAAATTCAAAGTCGGGTCAGATTTGGACGTAGTTAGAGTAAAGCTCCAGTAAATTTGATCGGCAATCAAGACAAAAAAAATTCAAAGTTCAAATATGATGGGTTTCTGTTAGAACACCGAAACACAATGTTTGACCCATAATTGAGATAAAGTATTATAGTACTAAGCCAACGAGTGCTGATATTTTTTTTTATTTCGTAAAACAAGTTCTAACTCATTCAAATCGGATGTATAATAACTAAGGTATACAAAGTTCAAGCCTAAACGATTAGAATTACGTTTTAATACTATGTAAAACAAGATTGAATTGTCTCGTATGTACGATGAGCTACAAAACCATGTAAAACATTGAATATGATTGAAGCTATCAAGAAAAACCAAGTCATTTTTAATGGATTTATATTTTGTGGTATTGAATTGTAAACCTCGGGACATTTAGGCCCTTTTCTTTTCGATTTTTAAAAATGAACTTAAGTTGATTGAATTGATCTGAACTAAATTGAAGTGTACTGAACTGAACTGAACTTATTTTAGTGTAAATTTATAACTACGCATAGCTGAACTGAAGTGGACTGGACTGAAGTGATCTGAACTGAATTGAATTGAATTGTAGTAGTAGAAGAGAACATGACTTATTAGTAGACCTGTTCGCGGGCCGGGCTACCCATCGGGTCCGGCCTGAGCCCACTCAAATGGGCCAGGTTTGGACACTTGTTTTATTACAAAGCCCGGCCCGAGCCGGAGCCGCAAAATGCCGGAGTTTTATGGGCCGGGCTTGGTTTTTATATAAATACCCGAGCCTGGCCAAACGAACAAAAAATATATTTACTTTATATTTTTATATTATATTTAATAGTTTAGATATATTTTTATATTTTGACCTACTAATTTTTTAACTATATATAAAATATGTTTACTTAAAAATATAACTGTATGCAAAATTTAGACATTTTTTGTATAAAATTTGTAATTTTTTCCAATTTTAAAAAATTATCGATGGGCTATGGGCCGGGCTTGGAATGAATTAATAAGCCCGACCCGAGCCCAAAATTCTAAATCATGGACTTGAGTTAATATTTTTTGTAAAAAGCTCAACGGATCTACTTATTTAAAAACAAGAATTGCCATAAAACGGTGAAGCAATGACAAAAGCATGCAAGAAATAGCTACGGCTGCTATTGTCGGAATTGAGTTAAGAACAATTTTATGAAGCACGTGAAGGCTGAGGAAACACTGCCGGATTTTATGTTGCAGTTGTTTGTAATGTTCCATTTAGAGTTTAGTTTTCCTGTAATTTAGGTATGGGAATTGGAACATGTCCCAATAAAACATTAATCCTTTCCTTCCAATTTTAGTTTTTATTTCTCTTGGGCACTTTTCATGCATAAAACATGAAGACCCACTTCTTTTCCACCTCATAATAGGGCCGTAAATGAATCAAGCTGCTCGTGAGCTGTTCGATGCTTAATTTGGTAAAAATTTGTTTGAGTTCGGTTCGTTAACAAACAAGCTTGTTCATGAACAAAATTCTAGGCTCATCTTCATGAACGAATCAAGCTTGAACACCGTAATGTCCGGCTCGAAAGATCGTGAACATGCTCGATAAAAGGCTCATGAATATACGTGCGAACATGCTCAATAAAAGTGAATAATATATTATAATATAAGTTTTAAGTACAACATTTATTAATGTTTTATATTTTTATTATACAAATATTACAAACTTAACCTATTTATTTTCTTAATGCAAGATAAAAAAAATATACATAATGTTCGAAACTCGGTTTGAGCTTGTAAAAAATTTAATTAATATGTTTGGTTAAAGCTCGACTAAGCTCGGCTAAACTCGATTTAAACAAAGCTTGAAATAGGCTCTAGCTCTACTCGGGCTCGGTGTATCGTACATTTATTATCAACACTAAATAGCTAACAAAATGTATCAGAGTTTAAGGCTCTGTTCTCTTAAACTGTAATTTAATTTAGTTCAATTCAGCTCTGTATAATTATAAATTTATACTAAAATAAATTTAATTTAATTCAATTCAATTTTTAAAAGTTGAAAACAGCATTGCCAAGGTAACAGAGATCTCAAAATAAATATAGGAGTAAAATTTTGGGAAAAGCTGAAAGCCGCAGGTCAGATTAAAAAACAATCTTAAAATGTTGAGTGGGTTAGACATGATTGAAGTTGTAATATAAAGCATATGCCTCCAATTATTAAAACAAACAGAATAAACTAAACACTCTGATGAATTTAAATATGTTATTTTTAAATTGATGTCCTCTTTTATATGTTTTTATTCATTATTTAATATATGTTATATTTATAAGAGAGATAAATTAAAAAAAAATAATAATAATAAAAACAGACACGTATCAACATTTAAATGAAGGACATGAGAGGGGACATCAATTTAGGGACAATACATTTAAATCCCGTGTCTGTATCCTGAATACAAGGTCTCTTTCTTTTGTGTCTGAATATTGTTTTATGTGGCTGAGTTTTTGTAGAGGGCCTAGAGGCTGGCTGGAATAGTTTTCATTAGTATAAGAACGTAACATGTTCATATTCATATTCAGTTCATTTATAAATTGAGCCCAAAAATTATGTTCTCAAATTATTTATTAATAAATTGAGCCAAGCCGAACACCGAGTTGTTCATGAATGTTCGGGTCATTACAACTCTAAGTACTACAGTGTCCGTAGTTTGTTCTGGAAATGAAATTAATATAGAAATTTAAAGCGAATTTGTACACCATCTACTGATAAAAAAATTTTGGAGTTATTTTTAGGCTTAATACACTATTTGTCCCCTGAACTTGGCACGAAAAGTTATATCTCACTCTTAACCTTCGAAAGTTTCAACTTGCCCCTTGAACTTGATCAAACTTAACCAATTTGCCCCCCTTAACTTGACAAAAATGCACCAGTTTGCCCCCTCAATGTCATGAGTCAGCTTTTGATTGGTTTGACTTTTCAAATATGTCATTTTTCTGGACTTTTTTTTCAATCGGAAGCTGATACATGACAATGATTGGGCAAATTGGTTCGTCTTTGCCAAATTCAGGAGGCAAGTTGAAACTTTTAAAAGTTTAAGATGACATCTGATTTTTTGTGCCAAATTCGGGGGTAACTGATGTATATGAGAATGCAAAGGGTTAGGTAAGGATTTGATGAAAGCATTAGTTGTGCATCATGCATATATTGGATTTAGTTGTTATTCTAATTAAGAGTTAAATTAAAAATAAATATATGAAATTAAGGGTACGTAGTCAGTTTTATATGAAAAAACAGAAGTAGTTTTCAGCTTTGTTGTCTTCCACGGCTGAGGACATATTCAGCAACCCACCCAAAGGTGTATATTGTTGACTTTTATTTTGGGTTTTTCTTTTGCAACTTCTCTTTGACTTTCACAACACAAAACACCTAAACTTAACTGTCTTTCCTACCCAAAATGGATAGTTTACTTTTGATTACATAAGGCTAAAAATTGATGGTATAATTTGTGTTAAGACAACATATTTAAGTATAACGATTCCATAGTAGTATGGATATAGTTGTCAAATCGAGATTTAAATTGAGAATCGAAATCGTGAATCAAATCAAATCAAATCGTAAGATTTGGATCATATTCGTAAAATTACAGAAACAAATCATTTAAAATGTTTAACTTAAATAGATAGTATAAATTTTAGTATGTATACGCAAGTTAACCAAATAAGTACTAATACTTCAAACTAGACATGTTTGTCGGGTGGGTCGGGTCGGGATAGGGTCAGGCTTTTAACTAAAAATAGCAACTCAAGCTCATGATCTAGAAATTCGAGCTCGGGCCGGGTTTTCTAAGCATTTCCAAGCCGGACCTAGGCCCGTAGATATTTTTTTAATATTTTGTAAATTAAATTGAAAAAAATACAATTTTATACCAAAAAAATGTCTAAATTTTGCATACAATTACATTTTTTAGTAAAATCCGTTTATATATAGTTGAAAATTTAGTAGGTTAAAATAGGTCAAATGCATCCAAAGTCCCCTAAACTTGGCACGTTTTGTCACATGTCACCCCCAACTTTCAGCGTCATCACTTTACCCCCTAAAGTTGGCAAAATTAATACAGTTTGCCCCCTCCAATGCCACGTTTCAGTTTCTGGTTGATTTGACTTTTCAAAGATTCCATTTTTTAGATTTTTCTCTTTCCAATAAGAAGTTGACACGTAGCATTGAGGGGACGAACTGTATCAATTTTGCCAACTTTATGGGGTACAGTGATGATGCTGAAAGTTAGGGATAACATGTGATAAAACATGCCAAGTTAAGGGTGCTTTGGATGTGTGAAGCAGTTAAAATATGAAAATCTATAAAAACTTACTAAATATATAATATAAAAGTATAAAACAAATATAATTTTTTTCATCGGGCCGGACTTGAGTATTTATATAAAAAGCAAGCCCGTTCCATAGAATTTCGGGCTTTTGCGGGCTCAGGTTGGGCTTTATAATAAAATGAGTGTTCAAGCTCAGCCCATTTGAGCGGGCTCGGGCTGGGCCCGATGGGTAGTCCGGCCGCGAACAGGTCTACTTCAAACCTAATGCATATATAAGCCTAATAAAAGTTTTAGTCTATAGTAAAATATTCTTAGTTTAGCTTCAATTTTTATGTTAGAATTTGAAAAGTTGATGTTGAACATGAATTATTATTTAAGGTAAGATTGTTTTCAATTTGTATGACACACTTCAGCGCACAACCGCTTCACTGTTTTGTCGTAGACATTGTCTCGCTCGAAGTCCATTGTCGATGTTGGGTTCCTTCTTGCTTCAGCGGCTAAATGGTGGGGCAATTGACTTTCGCTACCTTAAGTCAAATATTTAATTTCATCATCTTCAAAATAATGTCTCTATATCATACTTTAGTTTAGTAGAGATCATGAATCAACTAAATTGGTAAAATCATAAAATTTATGATGAATTTAAATTTACCTCATAGATTTAAATCGATTCGAGGTTAAATCGAATCGAATCGTAAGATTTTGATAATTATTTTATAGCGTATCGATATAATGCTTTATTATATATAATGATGCTTAGTATTTTTCTACCTGCTTGAAAACATGTTATTCTTGTACTTTCATATAGTTGTATTTTCTATAAAACTTATGAATTGTTGAATGTCAAAATCAATAAATAGGTACTGTTAAGCACCAACATTTTTTAATGATCTATTAATCAAATTCCATAAATTTTAGGACTCATAAATTAGATTTTTTTAATGTCTACAGTTCTTATGTAAGGTATAAAATTCTATATAAATAATTAACTATTAAATAACACATTCCATTTTTCAATAGGCTGTAAAATATAAATTACATATCACACATTTTTGGAAAACAAGAAACGTGATGTATCTAATACGTGGCAAAGGCTTAACCTAATAGTTGAACCTGAATCTATAATCCTAAAAATTCACGGGGTTTATTATTATTATTATTATTATTATTATTATTATTATAAGCTAAATATAATTTTTAAAAAAGTCTACAAGTAAAATTTCTAGGTTGCATTTTTAGCTGTAACTGCAATAGTGTTTTCAGTACTTTATTTCAATGAGACATTATTATTTTACCTCTTACAAAAAATAATTTGTATGCAAAACATGAAAACTGAGAGATTCAGACGCAAATCATTTGGCTGTTGAAAATGTTTCGTAGCATAAAAAATGATATAAGGATGGCTGAATATATTAAGACTCCTCTTGAATTTATTTTTAAACATTGATTTATCTTTTAAATTTTTAAAAGTTTTAAATAATCTTTTAAACTTGTAAAATAGTTTTAAATAACCCTCTAAACTTGCAAAAAGTAAACCACATTGCCCCTTAAATGCCACGTGTCAGATTTTGGTTGGTTTGACTTTTGAAAGATGTCATTTTTTCTCTTCAATCAAAAGCCGATATGTGGCATTGAAGGGGCAAATTGGTTCACTTTTTTCAAGTTCAAAGGGTTATTTGAAACTTTTTACAAGTTCAGGGGTCATTGGAAACTTTTAAAAGTTCAGGGGTAAATAGATATTTAGGGACAAATTCAAGGGGTTCTTCGTGTATTAGGCCTATAATTAATGTTAACTTTTCCTTCAATTAAAAAACTCCAGATAACCAATAAGGGTTGGTCCAAGTGATAAGCGATTTGATATCACTTATACAAAATCTCGAGTTCGAATCATAATAAATACAAAAAATCTTTATTGAAAAACCTACCTACCACAGTCATATATACAACTTAAATTAAATCTAAAAGTAATTAAAATAAAGCCCCGACCAACTAAATAAAAAAAACCTTCAGCTAAGAGTGCCAATTAATGCAATAGTGGGCTTTAAGCATCATATAAAATTAATAATAAATAATTGTATGGCAATTGGCATGGATAAATCATAAATTATTGATGTCAGGATAAGTTATATATTATTGATATATGAAAACTTCCAATTTCATTGAAGGGGCAAATTGATTCATTTTTTGCAATTATTTAAAACTTTTTATAAGTTCAGGGGTCATTGGAAACTTTTAAAAGTTCAGGGGTAAATAGATATTTAAGGACAAATTCAAGGGTTCTTCGTGTATTAGGCCTATAATTAATGTTAACTTTTCCTTCAATTAAAAAACTCCAGATAACTAATAAGGATTGGTCCAAGTGATAAACGATTTGGTATTACTTATACAAAATCTCGAGTTCGAATCATAATAAATATAAAAAATCTTTATTAAAAAACCTACATACCATAATTATATACATAACTTAAATTAAATCTAGACGTAATTAAAATAAAGCCTGCAACCAACTAAATAAAAAAAACTTCAGCTAAGAGTGCCAATTAATGCAATAGTGGGCTTTAAGCATCACATAAAATTAATAATAAATAATTGTATGGCAATTGGCATGGATAAATCATAAATTATTGATGTCAGGATAAGTTATATATTATTAATATATGAAAACTTCCAATTTCATAATATGGGTGATTCTGTTTTCTTCTTTGTTATGTATAATACTATAAATGCATAAAAGAATTTAAAATTTGGTGGAATTATACTTATATTAAATAGTATAATGCATTCCCCACCTTTCCATCACTACCAAATTTCAAATATTTTATTTTCAAACAATGACACAAAGATTAAAAATCATTTTCTTTCTTTTTCTCTTTTATTCACATTTATACACTAAAGAAAACCCTATCAAAAAATTAAATTAAATACAATGTCCAAAAACACTACCAATTTTAACATAAAGTTGATTTCATTATAAAATGCTACTAAAAAAAGACAAATAATTTTGTTCTTCACAAACATATATAAGAAATCGATACAAAAAATACAGGCTGAAAATCAAATTTTATTATAGAACAATAGAAATAGCATCGGTATGTGCTTGATGTTGAACATCATGTACCATAAATTCCATTAATATTACAAAACATCATGTTAGACTAAGTACCAATTTATCGATACATAGATTAATATCGGGAGCTTCAGAAAATTTTCTCCACCTCGAATTCAAACCATAGTTATTCCCAAATAAAATTAATTATAAAAAAATATGTCAATTAAGTTACTCCATTTATTGGATAATCAATCTGACCATACATCAACATGTCTCAGGTCTCTTTTAAAATTTAAGTTAGTCTCATTATTACTCCTAATTTATACTCTTTAAAAAATTGCAAAAAAGTCTATGGTCTCATTTTAATTTAATTAAAAACTCGGTAGTAAAATGGCATAGTTGAAACTACCTAAATAACATTAAGCTATGACTTGACATTATACGAAATTCAATTTGTACCAACTTTAGGGTTATATTTAAATTAATTCTTTACAAAAGAAAATGCATAAACAAGATATGGATTGTGAAATATTAAAAGGCTTTTGCTGTTGCAATTCAAATCTCATCCTAAACTAACCCCCTTGCTTGGAAAATTCATAAAAATAACTCAAAATTCTGCACAAATTCTGTACCGATAGACTAATACGATGGAAAATTATATAAAGAACCGTATTTTTTAATGTGTAAAAGAAAGACTCTTCACAAATTTCAGCCATGTGTGCTAATAAGGTCAAAAGTATTATAAATTTGGGATCTAATGTATTAGTAGGTACCTAAACTTGTACAAAAAAAATTTACTGTCTCCATGAACTTTTAAAGTGGCCTTATAGCTCCCTTAATTTTCAAAAAGTGCACCACTTTGCTCATTGAATGTCACGTGTCGGCTTCTGATTAGAGAGAAATAGAAAAATGACATCTTTAAAAAGTCAAACCAATGATGCGTGGCATAAAGTGATGCATTTTTTAAAAATTCAGTGAACCACAAAGTCACTTTAAAAGCTAAGGGAGGCATGTGATAAGGTACGTACTGCCTAAATTTGAGTGTATCAAGTTTGATAATCATCCACGTCCTATGTATAAAAGTATCAAACGCCTTACTATTATACAGATTCAAATATATTATCCCCAAACTGACGTCTCGTTTTATGTCTCCTCATTTAATTATTGTTATGTGTTTATTTTTATTATTATTTTACTTATTTTTAATTTTTCTTTCCTACAAATATGCTACATATTAAATAACATGAAATGGAACAATAAATTTGAATCCTTGTTTTACAAATTTGGACACACTTTTAGTATTAGGTCATATTCTTTTCAACTTATTAGATTTGAACTGAACTGAACTAAAATTGGTTGAACTGAATTGAACTAATTTTAGTGTAAATTTATAAATATACATAACTGAACTAAACTGAACTAAACTAAACTAATTTAAACTAAATTAAACTGAACTGAAATAATCTGAATCTGGGCCTTAATTTTGTCAAATGTATGAAATCCCCCTCATTTGACCTTTAAAATAAAACAAATACATATGTTCTCTCTCGCTGCAATCCCTACAAGAACCTAAAGAAACCAAACATCCTTGAATATTGATAAAAAAAAACATCCTTGAATAATTTGCATCTATCAATTTCATCCTAATTGATTTCAAAACTCAAATCCAAAAATGGATGGACCTTCACAAAATGCAGCCTCAGCTTTCCAGCCAAGCCTCGCCGTCGTAATCGGAGTTCTCTGCATCATGTTCTTCTTCACCTTCATCCTCCTCGTCTACGCCAAATTCTGTCACCGGCGAGGCTCCGGCGACGGCGACACCAATTTCGCCCTTCTCCAATCAGGCTCAAGATATTCCGGCATCGACCAGACCGTGATCCAATCCCTCCCTTTCTTCAGATTCTCGTCCTTAAAAGGCTCGAAAGATGGATTAGAGTGTGCAGTTTGTTTGTCCAAATTCGAAGAAATCGAGGTTCTTCGTTTATTACCTAAGTGCAAACACGCTTTTCACATTAACTGTGTCGATAAATGGCTCGAAAAACATTCTAGCTGTCCTCTTTGTAGGACTAAAGTAAGCGCAGCTGATCCAACAGTGTTAACTTATTCGAACAGTATGCGGTTTTTAGCGAATCAATCCGAGTTGTTCATTCAGAGAGAAGAGAGTCGGCCGAATTCATCGAGATTTAATGGAGCCAGTTTTCGATTGGTTGAAAAGGCGATTAGTATCGATGAGGAAGCTTTGATTGAACAAGAACATGAAGAAAATGTTTTTGATAGGTTTGAACATAGGATTATTGTGTCTGATTTAGGGTTTAATGGGAGATGGAGTAGTGTTAGTGCTTCTGATCTTATGTTTTTGAGTTCTGAATTGATTAATGATGTTTCCAGTTATAGGTTCGATTCGAATTCGGAGAAAATAATGAAGATTAAGGAGGATTTGGAGATGAAGAGGTTGTTTTGGGGGAAAATTTCGCAGAATGATGACTCGAATCCTTCTACGTCGGAATCCGGTGTGGTTTCCGGCGGGGATGGACGGAATATTGTGAATTCCGGTGAGAGGAGATCGGTGTCGGAAATTACGGGTTTGCCGAGAATTGAGAAAGGGGGAAACTTCAATAAGAGTAAAGAGGAAAGATTGCGTAGTATTTGGTTGCCAATTGCGAGAAATGGAGTTGAACGGTTTTCTAGCAAAGAAAAATCTCAACGGGGCAAGTACGATGATGATGACGACGATGACGATGATGGTATTAGACATACTTTGCATGTTTAAAAGGATTTGTCGGCTTTTTGCAAAGGGTAAAACTTTAATAGATGGGTAAATGAAACAAATTTCCGATAGATTTTCGCCGGCTGAGGTGGGGCGGGCAGTTTCTATATAAGATTTGCTTAGGTTTGCCTCAAAGTCGAATCGGGACAAATTTTTTAGGGGCTTAAAAAATGGAGACATGGGCGGATTAAGGGCGGTCAAGTGTAAACGGAGTTTTACTGTGACCCCGATTAAGTTTAATCTGGAATTTTAGTAAAATTTTATGGGATATGAAGGCAAGTAGGATTGATGAGCTCACGTTGATGCTTTTGGAATTGCTCGTCTCAAGTGAACTCCTTGTCGATATCTAGAATTATGTTTGATGAAAGTTGTGTAAATTGATGAGTTGTTTTGACATATCAATCATAGTTACTTTACATTTATTTAGTACTATTAACAATTTTGTTTAAACATATCAGTTTTAAATAGGATTTTTGATTCTCTAAAGTTTAAATTCTTCGAAGTTATATATTTCAGTTAATTTTAACCATTTATTCAGTTTTAATGGTGTAGATTTTATAGCACTGTGAACCCCACAAACCACCAAAACTAGATTTGGACAATTAAAACTCAATGAATGATTGAAATTGACCGAAATGCACAACTTTAGATAGTTTGAATAATCCAAATCCGTTTAAATATCTCTTAAAAATAAGGTTGATGGGGATAAATTTATAATTTTGGAAGTAAACTCTACATAATTAATTGCAATTCAAACGTCCAAGAGTGTTACATGTGTGAGCTAAAGCTAAAATCCTAATATATATAAAAATGAAGATTTCAATCTTTATTTTCTTTTTCTTTTTTAAAAAAGTTCCAATCATGGAGTTTATCAAGTTCCTTTTTTAAATACAAAAATATAAGTGTGTCTTCTTTTCTTGATTTATCTGTTTTCACATGCATAAAATAACAATTAAAAAAATAAGAAAACAACTAGAAACTGGTATGCCACCCTAACTAATCAAATTCAATTAGAGATTTTTCTAAGAATATCATCGGACCAACATTTTATTAAATTTTTTTTTTCATCTGGTTCTCTAGAGCTTTATTCCGACTACGTCCAGATTCGATCCGGGTTACGCGCTTAGCTTTGGTGGGTGAGTCTCCCTATAAGGATTTTCTGCATTCACTAGGATTCGAACTCAAAACCTTACTTAAGCGGTACCAAGACGCTTACCACTTTGACCAAACCTTATCGATCAACATTTTATTAATTTGATACAAGATTTATAATTATAAATTCATAAAAGGAAAACGATTTTTTTTATGATTGATAGGTTGAAAATTAATTATGTATTTTAAAAGGATTTTTTGAACTATTGTGTCTCATTAACTTGCAACATGAAATTGTACCATTAGTTAGATGTGGACATGGCAACTAATGGAAAATCTAGCTCCACCATATTATTAACAACTCCAATTAGTTATACATAATTACTTTGAAATCTCGCCAAAACCATTTTAAAATTAAAACTAAATTTATATATTTAAGTTTTGAGAATAATTTTATTTTGAAAATCCTCAAATTTTCACTATGCTAACCAAATCTTACTGTTATTGCATCACATTATACCAAATTTAAATATATTCTAATGTATTATAATAAATTAATATTCATACTTTACTATTTTTGCTTTGTTTTTTCAAAAAGCAATGAACGTTTTGCATGTACTGCCACCATTTTATCAATGGTGTGAAAATCAAATGATTACAAGGAGTAAAGGAGTAAAGTAATATTTACTTTGAAATAACAAAGATAAATTGTAGTACCTATGATAAAGGGGTTGATGAAAACTTTCCTTTCTATCAATATTGCCCATTTCGTAAAAAAAATTTACAAACTATTGTTTTTATTAAGGTATAATGTATCAATAGTATTTTTAACTTGTTTTCAACATTTCGCTACGTTTTTTAATTTTAAAAGTGTCTTCAGAGTTAACTCAACTTTTAAAAAGTGCACTACTTTGTTCCATAAATGTCACATGTCAGATTTTGATTGAGACGGAAAATCTTAAAAAATGATATATTTGAAAAGTCAAACTAATTAGAAGCTGACACATAGCATTCAGGGAGCAAAATAATGTACTTTTTAAAATTTAAAGTAACTGAGACATTGATGAAGTTCAAGGAGACGATAGAATTTTAAGAATAAAATTATGTTCTTTTCAATTTATAAACAATAGTATTAAACTGAATCAAACTTATTTTAAAATAAATTTATATATATATATATATATATAGTACTGATAAATATTGATTAGGATGAATTAAATATAAGTTAAAAATAATATGACCGGTGGTAAAAAAATCAGTCATAATTGCTTGCAAAAGCAACTTCTATGGGTTTTGGCATTTGGGAGCCGTATGAGGAAGTGCTGACTTTGCTTTGTTTGTCTTTATTTACAAAGCTGCCATTCCAGTTATATTTAATTGAAAATACTAAAAAACAAAGTTATTGCCTCACCTACGTATTTATTTGTATTTAAAAAATTAAAATAGTATTATTCAGAGTAATAATAATTATAATGGTGAATGTTAAGCTAATTTTAATTTTTATAAAGTAAAAATTACTTTAACTTTCATTACCAATGAGTTATTAGAGTAAAATTTAATCTATTAATGATGATGGCAAAATAAGTAAAAGAAAATAAAGTTACCATAAAAACTCATAATTTTAAATAATATTCATAAAATTCACACAAAAATTAAATAAAATTTATAAAATAATACATGGTTGGTAATTTTTCTTAGTTTACTAATGACGTAATAATTTCTAAAATGCGAGGTTTATCTATATACTTGACTTATAGTTTTCTTTTTATCATTTTTATAATTAAAGAGCATGGAATTTTAAAAATACATTCATTTTACAATTAGTGAAATATATACAATGATTTTTTCGTAAAATTTAAACATTACGGGTTTAAATTAAAAAAGTAACACAACTACTCAATTTATTATTAGTTAGATTATAGTTTATCAATTGAATATAATTTTTTTACACATTGTCATTTTCTAAACTTGAAAAACTATTACAAGATAATATTGCGCACAAAGCGTCACAGAATTGAGGTGATGCTTAAGCTAGCTTGTACTGATGTATCAAATTTCAACTATGAAGTATACTCGAATAAGTGAAAAATTTAAAGGGTAAACTTAAAAAATATATCATGTAGTTTAGTCGTTTTGTAAAAAGGTATTTGTGGAATTTTTTTTCTTCAAAAGGGTGCATGTGGTTTCAAAAGTTTGCAAAAAGAGAATTTCCAAAATTTTTAAACCACATTTTGAAGGGTAATCTTGTCCATTTTAAAGTGAAATTTTACATCTTAGTTAATGAAAATATAACACACATTTGTGATAAATTTTAGAATTTTTTGAGATGTATTAATATTTTTTAATTAAAAATTGATTAAAACATTAAAAATCAAAATAAAATAAATTTTTTTTAAGATATATAATTCTTAAATAATATAATTAAAATATAAGAATATTGAATTTATTGAAATAACTGGTGTGACATTGTAATTCTCAAACCAAATGCACCTTTTTAAAAACTTTTGAAACCACAGTCATCATTTTGAAAAAAAAAATTTCACAGACACCTTTTCGCAAAACACTGAAACTACATGGTATGTTATTGAAGTTTATCAAATCCAAATTTGAAGTCAAACATAATATATTTAACACAAAATATTAATAAGCTACTTCATGCAATTTAATACTTTACAAATGGAAGGAGTAGGTGTATTTTGGACCACAATCGCTCACTAATTTATTTAATCTAAATTCTTAGAGATAAGATTAAAAAAAAAAAAAGCATTTCATGATACTAGTTTATTTCTTGTGGTTATAAGTATAAATATAATTATCAAATGTAGGTCATGCAATATATTTTTTAATTAAAAGATGTATATAATAAATAATAGTGGCTGTAAATGACATATATATACAACTACGTGTCTTACATTATTAATTAGTTAAGTTAATTATTCAGTAATGTCTCAAAAGGAAAATAAATTCAACATATCCAAAACCACGTTTAGAGGTGTTTCTCATTATTTAACTCATAATTTTAAAAGGTCTTATAATACTAATCACCAATAAGAGTATAAGTTAACTACTGTTTGAAAAATTCTTAACAATGGCCTCGTTTTGCCTTTTCGGCATCAGACATAAGTTCTAAGTGTTAAATTATAAATGTTTAACTATTTCGTTTACTAAAAGTTATTAATAATAACAGCTAACCCAAACAAGAGCCCAACACTTCAATGGCTCGTCAGCTAATTTGTAAGTCAATTTTACAAATTGTGGTTGTTTCATTTTAGGCTCCTTGTCAATTAGAACCAGTTTGAAATTGTTTTCTCATAACTTTCTCGAAAAGCTCCATTTTTAAGCTTTCCAAGCTGCTATCCCGAAAAATTCTAGGAATTCTTAAGAAAGAGTTTCTAATTAATTCATATTAAGATTTAAAGTCTTTTATCCAATATCAAAATATGTTATTCTATTAAAAATTTATAATTAAAACTTTTCGTGACCGCAATCCTACGACATTAACCAAAGCCCTTAAAAATAGCTCATAATCATTAATTTTAAAAAGTAGAACAATGAGAACTACCCATAGGCACATTGGCCAAATAAATTATTATGGGGAGTCAACTATTAGAAGCAATGCTAGAATTTCATTTCTAGAGCAGAAGGTACTCATTTACATATATATAAGCATTTACAGAAGTGGAACATACAAAATAAAAAAGGATGGAATTTATAAATAAGAATCAATCTACTGACCTCTTTCTCAGTAGAATTGGTTAGTTTTAACTATCCACTGCAATACTCCACTGATGTAATCTTGTTCTTATGACGATAAACGCCACCGGAGCACGGTTACAAAAAAATTAAATCCTCGTATAGAGGCATATCCACCTTTTTGGACCCCGTGGTATGATTCATTAATCTTTGGTCCCTCTGGTATACAAGTTACCTATCCGGTCTCATTAGTGCATATTATGCATAGTTACCTAAACTCCGGGCCAAAATTTTTTTATTAAATTGCACAGTATCGAGACTTAATGGGTAATAGCTGCATAGCACAGGTTTCAAAAAGGTAGCGATTGCATAGGTGAGCACCAAAAAGGTAATATGAATAGCAGAGAGAGCAAATGGACAAAAGAGTTATACCACAGGGACCAAAATGAGCCTTTTGCCCGCACTCTGTATCAACGATTCTTCTACCAATCGTCAAGCCACTCGGGGGTATCGAGGTCATTTGTGTCTCGAGATGGAGAAGGAAGAGGATCAATACAGTCATTGGAATGAATTTCGAGACTTTGGGCGACTCGGGTTGTTATAACATCAGGAACGGGATAGCTTCGGTCTCTTATTGCTTTCCAGTCAATGCCGTCAAACCAGGGATGACTTTTGACTGAGTCAGCACCAAGGCTGCCGAGTCTGGCATTTTCATCGACTTCAAGTAACTGGAAAAAGTGGGGAAAACGAATAAAATTACTTAAATTGGGAAAATAAATTGGACCGAAAGAGCTGAACAAAATAAAACCTTTGTGATGAGATCAGCGGCTTCCGGGGTGAATGTAGAGGGTAGGGTTATTTGTCCTTTGGCAATCTTGGCGTAGGTGTCGAGTTCGCTTTGTCTCCAAGACCCGAATGGCATTTCGCCTTTCAGCATGAAGTAGATCAGGACTCCCAAGGCCCACCTATATCATTTATGATAAGGAATGAATATAGGATGAACACAAACGGAGAAAATAGGACTAGTAATATCGGAATTAGATTACCGAAAGAGGAATAACAACCTAAGATCAGTAGAAGATCAACTAAGAACAAGCACTAAATGAAAGATAAAATGAATAAAGAACCCTCTTTTTGTCCCCACAGGGCTTTGCCCCTTTCCCAACCTAAATGGTGAAAACCCAAATGACTAATATCCCCAAAAGCTACCTAATACTCTTACTTACTCTCTTATATAGCCCTAAAGACCTAGCACATATCTTTCTTCTTAATTACTATTATACTCTATAGTATAACCCATCTCTATCAATTTACCGTTAAAATTTGTTTATTAACGGTTCGATGATCAAGAAAAGAAAGAGAAAATGTATCTACAAATAACATATCGACTGCTATGTTCACTATCTTTTTCCAAATCCCAACTGCTCTCAAAATGGTACATAATCATATTAGCATGCGTCTTCTATCACTGTAAAATGATCTTGGTTCTATATAATTTGCGAGAAATAAGCAATGTGGTCCTCAATTCAAATATGTATACCTCATCAGCATTTCAGAAAATATTGTGCTAATGTTACACAAATTAAGATTATCACAAAATGAACTGGGTAAAAAGAACTTGTGGTATACCCAGTAATATAGTATGCCCATTTAGTCCCCATGGTATGCAAGTTATCCATTTGATCCTTATGCTATATAAATTGTTACCTTTATGTCCTTGTGCTATACATTTGTTGCTCATTTGGTCCTTGTGGTATACAATCAATTAAATTTTTGGACCCTATGTGGTATACAGTATACTATTTTAGCAATATATCATGTTTTGAATAGCACAGGGTCCAAATGGAACATGTACAGTAGAGGGACCAAATGGGCAAACTCACAAGGCTCAAAAAGGTCTTTTTGCCAGAACAACTGTGATATTCTATTGCCATTTGCAGGAATAGAACTCAGAGACTTGATTCGCATAAAGTAGCAATCGACACTGCCACACTGGTAAAGAGGACAGCTTTCTAGTTCAAATAACAGGGATTTATGCCAAGTGTGGGGACAAAATCGAAACAAGTAACTTCACTAAGAGTAAGCACAGCTTCACCAATTAATCGAATAGAGAGCGCAGTAAAGCACTTGCTCAAGTAATAGAATGAACATGATAAGACTCTTACCAATCAGCAGGAAAACCATGGCCTTTACCCTGCACTATCTCTGGGGACAATGAATCTGCCATCCCACAAATCGTAAACGTTCTGTCACCCGATAACTTCTTCCCAAATCTGAAGTCCACTAACTACAATAAACCAAAATGAAGAAAAAAAAATCGAGCAGTGAGCATTACCCCATGCAAATTTTGGTCAAGATATACACTTGAAGATCTTCATGAGATTGGTTTAGATATCCAAAAACAGAAACATCACAACAACATATAGAACCAACCTGTAAATGTCCTGTTTGGTTCAACATTATTACATCTGGAGACACTCCTCTGTAGAGAATACCATTCTGAAAATCAAATACAGAAAAAGAAGATGAATATGAAGGGTAAAAAATGAAAGAACCTAACAGAAAAGCCGAGCAACCGAATGGCCAAATACATCTTTCTCCACCTAAACTTGGCTCAAGTAAGCTACTGCCTCTTGAACTTTTCAATGTTTCTCTTAGCCCCCTAAACTTGGCAAAAGAGCACCAGTTTCCCCTAGAATGCAAGGTGTCAATTTCTGGTTGATTTGACTTTTCAATAATGTCAATTTCTAATTTTTCTCTCTCCAATCAGAAGCTGACACGTGGCATTCAGGAGGCAAACCAATGCACTTTAGCAAAGTTCAGGGGCAGTAGGCCATTTGGGCCAAGTTCAGGTGGGTAAAGATGTATTTAGCCAAAAAAACAAACAGCAGACCTGGTGTAGATCTTCTAAGGCAATAACAACAGAAGCAGCACAAAACCGTGCAGATGGTTCATCAAGCGCTGTGTGAAGTATTGAAGCCAAAGGGCAAGCTAAACACGCATTCAACAATATGCCAGCATGCATTTTATCTGCACATGTACATACAACCTGGGGCACACAGGCTGAATGGCTCATGCTCTTCATTAGATTCTTCTCTTTCAAAACTTGGGCCTCCTTTCCCAATTTTTTTATCCTCTCCTTCGAAAATCTTTTCAAGCTAAACATATTTGCTGACAGACAACAAAACAGATTCACAACAAAACATTTAGGTCATGTTCTCTTGGACTACAATTCAGTTCAGTTCAGTTCAGTTCAGACAGCTTGAGTTCAACTATGCGTAGTTATAAATTTACACTAAAATAAGTTTAGTTCAGCTCAGCTCAGCTCAGACAACTTTAGTTCAGCTTTCAAAAGTTGACAAGGACATGGCCTTAGAATGATAATATTCGGTATCCGATTTTCATAAAAGCACATAAAGGAGAAAACGATCAATCGGATATCCCTCGTATACATTGTAAAGGGAGACTAACCTGAGTCCTTCAAAACTACAAGCCCAATCTCGCTGCAGTCAGTGGTATACAAACAAGTCTTCCACTCCTATACAATGGATACTATTAGATCAGGCAAGAAAATTCCAATACAACAGGACAAAACACCACTTACCAAATCAGAAAGGCGGACATTAGGAAGAACTAGAGTATCAGTGTTTCCAGTGGATTCCTTGGAAAAATCAGCAGAATTCCTTGTCCTAAATAATTTGGTTTGAAGATTTTAGGAACATACAATAATTCAACTACAACAACAACAACAACATTACCCCAACGGCTCCCGCACAAACGGGGTAAGGGGGGGTCGGGTGTACGCAACCTTACCCCTGTAATTACAGAGAGGTTGTTTCCAATTGACCCAGAAGTAGAGTTGCAAACAGCTATCCGTGACATCACAATAAAAAGAAGCTCAGACAGTTTAATGAATCATTTTGCTTTAGTCCATTATAATCTAAAGCCAAAGAATGGTGAATCTTTGGCCCCATCGAAATAATGGACAATTACATGCAATAATTCAACTAATCCAATAAATTTGGTGAACAGAAAATAAAAACCACACATCACCTAAAGAATACGAGAAATTCAAATATCAAATAAAATAGGCTTAATAATGCATCAATAGATACCTGAATTTGTCTCCAAAAACCTACTGCCTCCCTGAACTTTTAAATTGACCCCATAGCTCCCTCAACTTTCAAAAAGTGTGCAAACGCCACGTGTCAGCTTCTGATTGGAGAGCAAAAATCAGAAAAATGACAACTTTGAAAAGTCAAACAAACATGAAGCTGACACATGGCATTCAGGAGCTAAGTGGTGCACTTTTGAAAGTTGAGGGAGCTACGGGGTCACTTTGAAAGTTCAGGGAGGCAGTAAGTTTTTTTGTGATAAGTTCAGGTAGCTACTGATGCATTAAGCCAATAAGACATTTCTTATTGGGATGACTTACTTTTCTCCATCAAGTGAAAGCTTAGTCAAAGGGCCAACAACCGAATCAAAGTTTTCCTTTGTTAAGATGGAACATGTGCAATCACCCACAGCAACTGCACTAAGTGAACCAATGTCTTCTCCAAGAAGTGCCCACTCACCGAAATAGCTAGCTGTTGACTTTTCCAGTGAGAGAACTTTACCACTCAATTGACTATTATCTTCATTCTGATTCTCAAAATTAAGACTTCCAACATTTGAACTATTTAATACTTCTGCGTCAAAGGTAAGTCTCGCCCGTCCCTTTTTAATGATGTACAATGCAGTGGCCCCCACATTCTGCTAGATTGTATTGAAGTAAAATTAGGAGAGAAAATAATGGAGGCGCATATTTTTGGAGGAAGTGAAAGTCACTTTACCCCATCAACTATAGTCTGCCCGTCTATGAAGGAAACTTCATTAAGAGAATCTGCGATGCGACTCAGCTGCAATATTGTCAATCTAGAAAGAAGATCTACACTGCGTAACAGCTTGAGGGATATCAAATTAGAAAACTCTGACATCAAAATCCCACGAAAATCTTCTCTTTTTAAAGCCCATAATGTTCCACTAGTGACAGCACGAACTGAGGCCTGGAGTGGCTTATTATACCTACATTGCAGTGCATACAAAAGATCATCATTAACAGAATAAGATAAAGATAAACTGAATCAAACAAAGATAAAAAAAAAGACTTTATATGTGAATTGTAAATACACATATATAATGAAAAGCTGGAATATAACCCACATCAGTGCCAACTCTCCGAAGGACGATAAGTTATCTGCTGTATATCGCTGCAAAACTTTGGGCACCTCTCCGCTTATCTCTTCCTGCAGACAGGTAATTGATCATGACCTAACTGTAGTTGGTATAAAAAATATAAACAGGAAAATATATAGCTGAAAAACTAAAAAAGCAACCTGGGTAGCATACACCTCGAACTCTCCACTACCAACAACATAAAAGCAATCGCCTTCGCCACCCTGTATTCAAAATAGTATAGTGACAATAGTCATATATCTATTATGGATTATAGAAACCACTTAGTTTTACTTTTATTATATACTCTACATATATTCCTATGGAGTCAAAACATTTTCAGAAATTTGACAGAAGCTCTCAGTATATGTACATATGCATGAGTACGGATTATAGTTGTCAAAGTTTGAACAAGTGCATTCAGATTTCAGTCTCGGTCGAAAAGTTGCTAATTCATGGTTTTACTAATCAAGGTGCTTCTTGGTTATATTTCAGAACATCAGTCAACTATTTTATTCTTTTAGTTTATCTTTCCTTTAAACAAGGAATTAAGATTTTCTAATCCAAATAAACTTGAGCATATACAATTTTTCTTATTTTCCTGAACTTCGTCCTAACTTTGATCAGTTAAACTATTTAAGCACGGACCCAAATTACCAAACAGGAATAACAGAGAGAATTAACCTGTTTAACTACAACTTCACCAGGCTGGACTTCAACTCTTTGCATACAATCCAATAACACTTGACACTGAGAATCAGTAAGCTTTTTGAAAAGGAAGTGGTCTCGCAAGGCCCTTTCGATCTGTGCCTGTCAGTAAGAGCATGCATGGATTAAATTTTTTACTAAGAAACTAATAATACAATTTCAACACTTTCACGAGCTACTAGATCAAGCATAAAATCAGGCATAAAACATATATAAGATTATTTACTTCTTCTTCCCAGGTTTTTCTATGCGCTGGAGAAGGAGGAATCCAAACTTTCCCATTCTCTAGTGAGCTCTCAATGGCACGAAGCCGGGCCCTAGATAAATCATGCCTCACACGCTGGTTCTGCGGGTTCCAGCTGAAGGCTGAAGGAGATTCTCTCCCTGTCACCTCTACAACTTGGGGTATAGGCGCTCTTGAAACAGTACTCGGACTTGTCGACTCACCCACAATACCCTGAGAGAGAGGAAAGACAAGATCTAAGCCATCACTCGGTACAGAAAATTGGATGAAATAAGGTTATATACATACTAGGAGTTCACTTACATCGGTTAGCCCATCAATATGCACAACTATCACAGTGATGTCATCAGTACGAGTTTCATATTGTAGCCAAAGACGATATGATTCGGCAACAATTGCAGCACAAGCATCTCTTGGATCTTTATATTTTGCAACCTATTGATATTAAAGCCAAATAAGAAAAGCTGACATTACTTGCTAGGAAAAGAAAAACAAGAAACAGTGACACATTACTTTCTCCAAAACAGAAAAGAAGAGACTAAAGTGAGCATAATAATGAATTTTCTCAAGAGATGTTTAACAACAGAAGAGCTATTTCACCAAACAAGCAAGTATAAATAGCCTGATAGTGGTAGAAGATACTATTTTATTTTTGTCACAGGCCAATAGCCCTTGCAAGGAGGAAAAGAGGAAACAAAACATAGATACTTTCATAGAAAACCCAAGATTCATTTATATGTTCCACAGTATCGAAAGGATATCAGGTGACTTCTTATTTAGCGCAACTATGAGTTTTATTGCTTGAATTTCGTCATTACTAAATGAATAAGGAATTCCTAAAGTTCTGACATTGCCCTTTATGCATTCAGTTTATCAACAATGATTTTACACAATATAGTAACTAAACCATACAAAATAGGAGGCACAAAATATATTAACATTTTTTTCATAATTCTACAATTGATATTTTGCATTATCATTGTCTCTTATATCCTTTTATCCAAGTGGGCTAGAGAAGACATTAAGACAAAGAAAAGAAAGCCAACTTTCAAGGAGTGCTTAGATAGGATGTAAATAAGAAGTTTTCAACAAATAGAGGATGAACTTCAAACTTCAACTTTTAGTGGATGCTTTCCTCAAAATCCAAATTAAATCCATGTCAACAAATATTTGCACCTCTCTAAGCATAGTTATCAGAATCTTACGATTCTCGATACGAATCTTACGATTCGATTCGATTCAACCCCAAATTGATTCGAATATATGGGGTGAATCTAAATTCATCTAAATCTTACGTTTCAATACCGATTCAGTAACGAATCGGTAAAATCTTACGATTCTACCGATTCGGTCTATTCACGACCTTTACTAAATTAAAGCATAGTAGAAGCATATTATATTGAAGATGATGAAATTAAAGATTTAACTCAAGATAGCAAAAGTCGATTGCCCCATCAATTAGTCGCCGAAGCAAGGAGGAACCAAACCCCGAACCATGTATGCGCCTAAACGGTGGAACGATTGTGCACTGAAGTGTGTCACATCTATGTTTTGCTTTAAAGTTAGTCTCTAATTTAGAAAACATGGAAATTAAGTCTCTTTAAATACTAATTGTAACAAATCTTACTTAAATAATAGTTCGTGTTCAACATCAACTAGTCAAATTCTAGAAGCTAAACTAAGAATATATTACTACAGAATAAAATTTTTATTAGGATTACATATGCATTGGGTTTGAATTATAAGTACTTGTTTGCATAATTCTTTTACCATTAAACTTACATATCTAGACTAAAAGTAAATAATATCGTATTAGTTAAACATGTTTAATGTGTTGTTTTTATAATTTTACTAATATGAACCAAATCTTACGATTCGATTCGATTCACGATTCTCGATTCACAAAATTAGGATTTCGATTCTCGATTCAAATCTCAATTTGACAACTATACTCTCTAAGTATAAAATCTCTCAACATCTAATACATTTACTACTAAGATAATAAGATTCTTTATTTGTCAGCCTCGTTGTCTATGTACATCTAATTTTGTATTGTTACTTCTCAACTTCACTGAAAAGTCAAGTCTGTCATCAAATTTCAACATCCTAATTCATTTTCTTTCCATTCTTAACAGCAATGTGTTCAACAATAGAGGAAATAGACAGTCATAAATCTTCATTTTAAACTGAACAGCACTAGCGAAACAAATCTAATATTAGAGAAGAGAGAATGAAGATACCTTACCATCTCAACCACAGTTTGGCTTGAGATAAACTCAAACACCCCATCACTAGCAATCACAAAGAAAGGATTCTGAGGGGTGAGCTCAAGAACAACAACTTCAGGGTTTGCAACCACCCCAATTGTCTCTGCAATTGAATCACCAATACTCCTAGTAAAAGCAGTTCCTGGATACATCCCATTTGGAACCCACAATCTCGGAGGATCGCCATCATCCTGCTCCTCAGTTCCCCAACACTGCACATCAGGGTTCTTTAGCCCCTCAATCTGATCCAAAGTCAGCACTCTTGCTCCACAAAGCTTCACTCTCTCAAATTCATCAGATCGAAACGGAGTTTGATCAATTGATAGATCAACAGCAACAATCTCCTTCCCTCTCCTCTCAGCTAAAACTGCTCTTGAATCCCCCGCATTAGCCACGAATATCGTTTTCCCCCTAACCAACACTGTTACTGCTGTTGTCCCGCTCATGCTATCGTCCAAGCTATCAGCATGTAACTGGGCATTGGTAGTCAAAAACGCCGAATTACAAGCCTCAACTGCATCCACACTGAACTTGCTATTCCTCAGCAAATTCTCACACAACTTTCGCTTCACGAATTGGGAGCACTGAGCCCCGAATTCCCCATGCCCATCAAATACCCCAAAGAAATGATCACTCGGACTCGACCCAAACGGCGTATGTATACAGAAACTATCCTGATTCGCCTTATCGAGTGCATCCGGGTAAAAACCTCGTTGGGACAGATATGAATATCTCAATTCATAATTACCAGATGGTACCTTAACGTTTCTAGATCCACTAGGCGGGAGGAACTGAGAAGAAACCCTGGCTAACCTTGTAATCCCCAATTCAGGGTCTACCGTAGAGTTTAACTGGTTAATTTGATCACCCCCTTCAGAATCAGAAGACGATTGAGGACTATAAACAGAGAATTCAGCTCCTCTGGCATTAATCCCAGTCTGATTAGTCTGTTGTTGATTAAGATGCTTGATTCTTTGTTCCTTAGGTATACACACCTCGCCGATGCACGCTCGCGAGTATACACAACCCATTTAGTGAAAATTCATGGAGACAACTGTTTCAAATCTCAATTCAGCCTGCTAAAAACAGTAAACAGGAATTTACGGTACTTAATCGCCCAAAATCCTGACATTCATTGCGAAATGATTACGATGAGCTGAGATCTACTGTTCAAAAATAACCGTTACCGGTCAACAATTCAATTCAGCCAAAAAAAAATCATTTCTTGCAATAATTATAGAAAGAAATAAATGCGAAACGGAATTGAGAAGTAATTACCAGTAAAAGAACACTTACACTGCAAAATCGAATTGGAACGGTTAAGAAAAGGAAGGAGCTGATTTGTTTGATGCAGTCAAGTAGAGCAGCTGATTTGTTCTTGTGTTGTTTATTGTGAGAAGTGGGTATAACTGCAATTAACTACCAGCGTAGAGCCTAATGGGCGAGGGAAAGGGAGAAAAAAAGGGTAACTAGGAAATGGAAAAAGAGAGGAGTAGATGGATAGGGAAGTAGAGAATGAACGTATGAATGCATGTGTGGACGATCAGGGAGAAGTCTATCACTCTCGCTGCCCTTTATCTATTATTTGTGCCCCTTTCATTTCACTTTTTTTTACAATTCTAATGCCGATTTTAACACATAAATCATAAACCTCCCTCAATCTGTTGAGAGACCGTAATTTATATACGAACTAGGGAACAATGATTCAGAAGTATCTTATAATTTCTTCAATTTGTCTGTTAAATTTTTCAAAGTTTCTTTTATCTTCTGTAAAAGTACACTGATTTTTCTTCAAGTATCAATTTCTATCTAGTTTGATTTTTTCAAAAATGTAACTCTACTATTTTTTTCCCTCTTCAATTAAAATCTAGCAAATGGCCTTCATGTGTTAAATTGATAAGTTTTTATTAAATTGAGGGGGTTAAGAAAAATTTTAAAAAGTTATAATGCAATAGACCATTTTGACCAAATTCAAAATATTCGTTTGTTCATTGTCATGTTATTAATATCCTATCGTATTGATTGATTTGACCGCGAATCGATCATGGCTATGGTACGGTATACGTAAAAATTAGTTTTAGAAAAAAAATTGGAGAGAACCGGGTTGAATCAGAAAAATCCGGTAAACTGATATACCGGTTCAAACTTAGTTTTCTCAAAATTCTTCTGGAACAAGTAAAAGTGTCGCTAAAGATTTATAAAAGCGTTGCTAAAAATTCAAAAGCGTTGTTAAAAAACACTGGAAACCCTAAGTAACCACCGAAAACTCTAAATAATATATATTTCTTTCCAAAACACTTCTGGCCCAATACGATATTGATAACATTGGCCTTGAGTTAGTTTTATCTTATAATGGTTTCATATAGTTGAATTTTGATAAAAACAAATTAGACTCTCAAGTCTCAACATAAGTTAAATTGCCAAAACGTACTAATTATACGAGAATTGATTGCTAAGTACATCTATAAAATGTGTGACAAGTATTTATTTATTGTGACCGAACTTGTTAACAAGTTGTTTATAAAGAAAAATAGGATTTAGAGTCCTAGTTAAAGAGGATTGAGAAAAACATAAATCAATCTCAACTATTTATATTTATTCAATGATCGTAGTTGTTATAATTTTAAAAAGTTTAAATTTTAAGGTTCTGTTTGGCTCATGGTTCATTAAAGTATGATATGGTATAATATACTATAGTTTTTTAAAAGTTTTTATTTGGATAGATGATATGATATTGTATGGTTTTCTAAAGTTTTTAGTTTAATTTGGAGGAGAACCATGGTGAACCACCAAATTAGTGATTCTATTTTCATGGTTATTTGAACCATAAAATAACCATGGAGAACCATACTTATAAAAAGAACCGCGCAATCAAACAAGAGATTTTTAATTAGAACTATACCATAATTTAATCAACCACAAAAAAATCATAAGGGCCTAAAAATCTGAAAATCAAGAAATAGTAATAAAAAGGACCCAAATATGAGGTGGAAGCAAAGATTGTATAGTAGTATAGGGTTTCAAATTCAATGCACAAGAGAAGGAAGAGACCCTCCATGTTAGCTATGTCTAATAATTGGCAGGGTTTCAAATGGTCCCTCGGCATGGCTGTTTGGGTTCTTGAATTTCCCATGTCGACTTTATCCATTTGCTCTTATGGCTTCCCTTTTGCCACATCCTTCAATTATGTCGTCACGTTTTCTTATATTATTCCATTCAATTTATTTATACATGATACGCGAAATACATATGAAGCTTCTTAAGAGTATTTATAGATAGTGGATTTTATAATTATGTACCATATGAAATAGGAGCTCATATTAATGATATGTCAATAATTTTAAAAATAGACAATGTCTACAAAAAAGAGCTACACTAAATTATCTATTTCATATAGAGTTGTGTAACTAATAAAAATATCCAATTACAATTGTTTCAATGTTAAATATTAAAATATTAATTAATTTGATGAGTTGGTAGTCCATTTGATTGTCTACATGTAGAAGATCAAACGGACAATGTCCAACATTTATTGTGTTACAAGAAAAGAGAAAATAGACAAGCTAGTGTAGAACACTTTTTTAATTCGTTGTCTATTTTTACCTATATGGCAAGACTATTATTGAAATGAACAATCTACTAAAGATGCTCTAAAGTTGGCTTTAAGTGTGATTGGTCACTCCAAACTTTTAAATGTGACACTTTACCCTCTAAAGTTGATAAAACTGATTCAGTTTGCTCACTCAATGTCACGTGTCAGCTTACTATTTGAGAGAAAAAAATTACAAAAATGACATATTTAAAAAGTCAAACCAACCAAAAGCTAACACTTGGCATTATGGGGTAAATTGAATCAGTTTTGTCAACTTCAAAAGGTAAAGTGTCACACTTAAAAGTTTGGGGCGGTCAAGGGTGGTTGGAGTCTTGTACACATATAGTTGAGCAACTATGTTTCATTTTAAAATATAAAAAATAAAAAAATTAACTTAAAATAATAATAAAGAAAAACATCATTTCATCCTGCTCGTATATTTACTCAAACCTATAACCCATATGTTTCTTTTTCTTAACAGAATGAAAATATAAAGAAAATAAATAAATGTTTGAGAAAAATGTAGTTCCAATATAAGTTAGCTCGGTTTAGTCTAATTGCTAGGTGTTAAACTCTTCAGACCATATATTTAAATAAATTATCTCACAAAATTTATTATGCACACTATAAGTTATACTGGAAATCTCTAGCTTGAGCGACTTCATATATTTACTCAGTACATCAAATGTCTAGCTTTCCATTTGACCGACAAATTTAGCTAATTTTATTTAATAATTTAGTTATGATTTTGACGTTTTAGAATAATCCAAATATAAATTAATAAATGTACATAATTTAAAATATGCTCAGTACATCATATGGATTAGGTGCAGGACCATGATTTAAATTTTCTCCAACCACTTACTATTATTTTTATTATTATTGTTATTATTATTATTATTATCTCATCCGTCCAAGCGTGGTCTTGAACATATTATTTATAGGATTATAATTTTAATATTCAATCATTAGATTAAGCCTTTGCCACAATTTATTTGTATAGTTAAAATGAGTCTTCAGCCAGTTTAATTGAAAGGTATAGCATTTGTAATCATACAAGATGAGCATATTCAATATTTAACCGTCAATTTTGATATTTTTTTCTTAGTGCGAGGGAAGGAAAATCAAGGACAAAAATTAACACTTAAAAATAATAACAGTATAAGATATATAGCAATTTGCATGAGTTGCAGTCGCAATTAAGAAAATTATATTGACTTATCATGTGATCATTTTTGTGATAATTTAGATTAATATCAAGGTAATAATATCTTTTGTTAACACTAAGATAAAACTTCAGTGATTTTATTCGTACAAATTAAAAATAGTTAATGTATTTCAAAATCTAGCTTCATACGTGCATTTTCTTCTTTATAGAATGAAATACTATTAAATCTTCTGATTCCAAATTTTCGGATTCCAAATTTTCTCTAATAATTGCTGAGTGGTGTCCCTATTATTGTGGGACCCACTGTTTAATTAAAAAAAAATAAAAAATAAAAAGAGGCAGGTCAGTTTTTCAATGCACAGTAAAATTACTGTGTATAATTCGGCATACGCATTTTGAATCTCCTATAAATAGAGAAGTGTTTTGCTCATTTGTAGAGCAGACTAAAACGCAGATAGTAATAGAGAAGAAACACAGATAGAAATGTAATCTGTGTAGAGAGCCTTAGGAAAAGGGTTCCTAAGAGCTGGGTAAGAGAGAAAATAGTGAGGTTTTGGGAAACACTTGAGTGCCACTATTTTGTAATCTCTTGGTGTACCTACTATTATTTTATAGTGGAAGAATTATTCGGAGTTGGTCCCGTGGTTTTTCCCTAATACATTTGGGGTTTCCACGTAAAAATCTGCGTGTCCTTTATTCTGCTGATATTATTTTTTCTCGTAATCTATTATTGGGCCTAACAAGTGGTATCAGAGCCGAAGGTTGTTTTATCAGTAAAATCTGTGGATATATTTTTCAAAAATAAATATACCACGACGACGAGAAAATTACGGGGAATCCGGTGGCGCAATCCGTTCGAAAAAGCGTCGCACATAGGCAATTTGGATGAATAGTAAAATAGTAACTTGAGTAATAGTATTCATATATAATAACTATTCATATTCGGCCATCTTTTATGAATAGTATTATGTAAGTATACGGGGCATACTGTTACTATTCCAATATACAAGTATTATTTGGGTATACGGTATTATTCACATATACAGTCACTATTTATGTGAATAGTGAAATTTGTGAATAGTAAAATTTTGCCATTTTAAAAGTTTCGACATGGCGAATGACGGTGTAATGATGAAATTGACGGATACAAATTATTCAATGTGGAAATCCAGAATGGAGGACTACCTCAATTGCAAAGATTTGTACAATCCAATTGAGGGTGACGACGCAAAGCCGGAGGATATGAAAGATCAGCAGTGGATAAAGTTGAAGAAGCAGACATTGGGTGCAATACGCCAATGGATAGATGCTAGCCTGTACAACCACGTGAGGAATGAAACAGATCCCAAAGTTCTCTGGAAGAAGCTAGAGGATATGTACGAGGCTAAAAATGCTCAAGGAAAAGTGTTCATGATTCGCAAAGTCATGAACTTGAAACTGACAGAGGGACGATCAATCACACAACACCTGAACGACTTTGAAGGATTCATAAGTGAGTTAGCAGTCACCGATATGTCCTTGGATGATGAGATGCAAGCATGTCTTTTGATGGGAACTCTACCAGATAGCTGGGATACTCTTGTTGTATCACTGAGTAACTCAGCTCCAAATGGTGTGGTAACAATGTCTATGGTAAAGAATAGCCTACTTAATGTAGAGCTTCATAGAAGGGACGTTGCCAGTACCAGTTTACAAGCCCTTGTCACAGAGAATAGGGGCCGAAGCAAGAGTAGAGGTTGTGGGAATGGAAAATTGAAAGATAGATCCAAGTCCCGAGAGAAGAGGTCATGCTACCACTGTGGAAAGCAGGGTCATCTCAAAAGGAACTGTCGTTTTCTTAAACGAGAGAATGCAAACCGAAGTCATGATAATGACAAAAACACATCTGCTGCAGTCACAATAGAAGATGGAGAGGTGACTTTAGTATCTCATGATGCAGATTGTTGTCATGTTGGAGATGCAAATACTGAGTGGATTGTAGATTATGGTGCCTCATACCACTGTGTTCCAAAAAGGGAATACTTCTCAACCTATAAAGCGGGCGATTATGGTACTATTAAAATGGGAAATAATAGTGTCTCACAAATGGTGGGAATCGGTGATATCTGCGTGAAGACAAGTGTCGGATGCACATTAACACTTAAAAATGTGCGACACGTTCCAGATCTTCGGTTGAACTTGTTGTCTGTTAGTGTATTGGACAAGGAAGGTTATCACAATCATACAGGCGATGGAAATTGGAAACTCACCAAAGGATCGTTGGTGGTGGCGAAAGGAAGATTGTGTTGCTCGCTATACAAAACACAAGTAATAGTATGTGCGGGTCAACTGAATACAGTTGGAGATGATGCTTCACCAAATTTATGGCATAGGCGACTGGCGCATGTTAGTGAGAAAGGTTTGAATATACTGGCTAAGAAGTCCCTCATCCCATTAGCCAAAGGAAAAATTAACCCATGTGATCACTGTTTATCTGGGAAGCAACATCGAGTTTCATTTCAGAAAAGCTCTAGAAGGAGAAATAATAAGTTAGAGTTGGTACACTCTGACGTTAGTGGTCCCATGGATACAGAATCCATTGGAGGAAGGAGCCGAGATGTTGTATTTCATGAGAATGATATCATCGGCGAAAGAACTACAAGTGATGGTGTTATCAATATTACACCAGAGAGCATTCTATCAGATGATGCCACAGAAAGAAGAATGCATCAATCAGAACAAGATGGAGAAGAAGAGCCAGTTGTGAGGGATCAAGATACGATTGTAGATGAAGATACGAATGAAGAGGGTATTGAGCAGGGGGAGCCAGAGAACCCCATTCTACCAGAAGAAGATCCTCAATTAAGGAGGTCAGTCAGAGAACGCCAACCATCTACAAAATACTCCAGTTCTGATTATATTTTAATCACTGATGAGGGGGAGCCTGAAAGCTTCCAAGATGTGCAATCTTGTAAAGATAAAGATTGTTGGATGAAGGTCATGCAAGAGGAGATGAATTCTTTGAAGAAGAATGATACGTACGAGCTAGTGAAACTCCCTAAAGGGAAGAGAACACTCAAGAACAAATGGGTGTACAAGCTGAAGAAAGATGATGGAGACCTAGTGAGATACGAAGCTCGATTGGTTGCCAAAGGCTTTACTCAAAAGAAAGGTATCGACTTTGATGAGATTTTTTCACCAGTTGTGAAAATGAGTTCAATTCGAGTTATGTTAGGTCTTGTAGCCAGCTTGAACCTTGAGTTAGAACAGCTTGATGTAAAGACCGCGTTCTTGCATGGAGATTTAGAAGAAGAAATTTATATGGAACAACCAGAAGGTTTCAAGGTCAAGGGAAAGGAGGACATGGTTTGTCGCTTGAAGAAAAGTTTGTATGGGTTAAAACAAGCTCCGCGACAATGGTATAAAAGGTTTGATTCCTTCATGGTGAATCAAGGATACAAGAGGACAGAAGCTGATCCATGTGTATACGTCCAGAAATTCCCGGATGGAAAATTTATCATTCTTCTCCTATATGTTCATGATATGCTAATCGTTGGACCAGATGCCAAAATGATTAGTAAGTTGAAGTGTGATTTGTCTAAGGCGTTTGACATGAAGGATTTGGGACCGGCAAGGCGAATTCTTGGAATGGAGATTACCCGAGATCGAAGGTCCAGCAGGCTATGGTTATCGCAAGAAAAATATATTGAACGGGTACTAGAAAGGTTCAATATGAAGAATGCTAAACCAGTTAGCACTCCACTTGCCGCTCATTTTAAGTTGAGTAAGAAATCCTACCCTTCAACAGAGAAAAATAGAGAAGATATGTCAAAAGTTCCATATTCTTCAGCGGTCGGAAGTTTGATGTATGCAATGGTGTGTACGAGATCAGACATCGCTCATGCAGTTGGAGTTGTGAGTAGATTCCTGTCTAATCCCCAGAAGACACATTGGGAAGCAGTTAAATGGATCTTCAGATACCTGAGAGGAACTTCAAAGTTATGTTTAACTTTTGGAGTTGAAAAATCTGCACTTGCTGGTTACACGGATGCAGATATGGCTGGTGACCTTGATGAAAGAAAATGTACATCGGGTTACTTATTTACATTCTCAGGGGGAGCTATTTCATGGCAGTCACAGTTACAAAAATATGTTTCTTTATCAACAACCGAAGCAGAGTACGTTGCAGCAACAGAAGCAGGAAAGGAAATGCGTTGGTTAAAGCGATTCTTTGAAGAATTGGGTGTGCAACAAGAAGACTACATAGTTTATTGTGATAGTCAAAGTGCACTAGACTTGAGCAAAAATACTATGTATCATGCACGGACGAAACATATTGATGTAAGATATCATTGGCTCAAACTTGCCATTGAAGAAAAAGAGTTCAACCTGCAGAAGATTCGTACAAGTAAAATGTTGCTGATATGCTGACGAAGGTCGTACCAAAAGAAAAGTTCGACAGTGCGTTGAAGCAACCGAGATGGAGAGTCCCACAATGTAGTCGGGAGGGGGAGATTTGCTGAGTGGTGTCCCTATTATTGTGGGACCCACTGTTTAATTAAAAAAAAATAAAAAATAAAAAGAGGCAGGTCGGCAGGAAAAGTTTTTCAAAAAGTGCACAGTAAAATTACTGTGTATAATTCGGCATACGCGTTTTGAATCTCCTATAAATAGAGAAGTGTTTTGCTCATTTGTAGAGCAGACTAAAACGCAGATAGTAATAGAGAAGAAACACAGATAGAAATGTAATCTGTGTAGAGAGCCTTAGGAAAAGGGTTCCTAAGAGCTGGGTAAGAGAGAAAATAGTGAGGTTTTGGGAAACACTTGAGTGCCACTATTTTGTAATCTCTTGGTGTACCTACTATTATTTTATAGTGGAAGAATTATTCGGAGTTGGTCCCGTGGTTTTTCCCTAATACATTTGGGGTTTCCACGTAAAAATCTGCGTGTCCTTTATTCTGCTGATATTATTTTTTCTCGTAATCTATTATTGGGCCTAACAATAATTTTAAATTCAATTATTTTAGGAGTATATTCTATTATTTTAGATTTATGCCATTTATATAATTTGAAAGATACTCTGTATGTTGTAAGTTCATCATTATAATCTTTTAGTCTATTTTGACAAAATTCATGGATATGATTTGCCTTTATTAACTGTTCCGTGGCTAGTTCTATCCTATGTCTAAGTTCTAAAATTCTATTCATATTTTAAACTGAGGGTTTAAAAATTCTAAAAGATAAGTTTTCGTTCTCAGATAGAATTAATGAAGTTAATTCTAAATTTAATTCATGTATTTCTTTTTCTATAATAGTTATTTTTTCGGTATAATAGGTTAATTTCTCTGTATCTTGGTTTATTGTTTCTTTCATCCAGTCTATTAATACATGATAAAATCTATAATTTCTATTTTCGCTTCTTAGCTCTTCAGTATGTTGTTTTATTCTAACAGAATAAAATTTTATTAAGATTTTATATCGTTGTAATTCTAACTCATTTCTTTCTAATCTTTCTTTTATTTCTAAAATTCTGTTCATATTAAAAGAATTTTCTCGTCACTCAACTAGAAAGATCACACAAAGGTGCAGTCCAGCGAGGAGAGGATACTTATGTGAAAATATATGAACAAAGTATAAAATTATACCTTTTCAGCTTTTGATTTTCTATGTTGCCTGATTCCTGCAAATTCTTAAATACTTTGAGTTTTGAGAGCTTTCAAGTGTGTGAGTATTAAGCAGAAGGCAAGTTTCTTTTATAGCTGAAAAAAGGAAGGTATACCGGTAACTTGTTGACTACCGGATCTTTTATATCATCATTGCTTACTTCATAAGCACTTGCATTATTATTACTTTGTCTGAGTGCAAGTATGACTCATCATGTCTTTATTACTTATCTCTTTATTTTGTCGTATAGTATTTGAGTGTAAGTATGACTCATCATGCTTTTATTACTTATCTGTTTATTTTGTAGTATAGTATTTGAAAGAGTACTGTTAATTTATTATAGTTGGCTTAAACCTTTCTGAATTTTAAATGCTCCATGAATCTTTTAAGAAATTCTTTGTTGAAAACACCTAACCTAGATTTTTTCTATCCAGATAATCTGCTAAGAGATTTTTTAATAAGGAATTTAAAATTCAACCTTAAACTTCCTCTTAAAATTCATTTCAACATTTAAAAATCAATTGTTCTTTTTACATCTAGATTTCTAAAAAATTTAAATTTTTTTTGTATATTTAGCTCATCCGACTGGTACTTTTCAAAACGGGACTTATAATCTTTGCCCTAATTTCCCAAGGCCTTTTGCTATTCTAGATTGACAAATCTTTTAAACTTAAAGAAATCTTTTTGCAGAATAAAATAATAACCGAGCCAACAAGAAAAATAAAGCTTTATTAAAAAAAGAAAAATAGTAATAGCCGAAGGCTTATACTTGCCAACGGTTACAGAGCAAGAGTATTTGAGATTAATTGTTCTAAGTTTATCTAATTAAATTAATCTCTGCTTAAGTATTGCAAACCATAGATACTCAAGATATACTAACCCTACAGGCTGAAATACCAAGTGATATACCACAAGAGATGACAAATATGAAGAGGAAAATACATGAGTTAGAAGGACAAGTAATTAATAAGGAAGAAGAAGAAAATCTCTAGAAAAAGAAAATACAAGATTTAGAAATTTAATGGATACATAAGAAATAGAAGAATTTCTTAATAATATACCAAAAGAACTGATGGAAGGAGTTTCTGGTGCAAAAACGGAAACACCTTTAGAACCCTTGTTGCTTCAATTAAAAACGTATATTAAAACTATTAGATTCGGATAAAATAATTGAAGTTAATTCAAGATTATAAGATTCTATTTCAGATTCCAAATTTTCTCTAATAATTCTAAATTGAATTATTTTAGGAGTATATTCTATTATTTTAGATTTATGCCATTTATATAATTCGAAAGATCCTCTGTATGTTGTAAGTTCATCATTATAATCTTTTAGTCTATTTTGACAAAATTCATGGATATGATTTGCCTTTATTAACTGTTCTATGGCTAGTTCTATCCTATGTCTAAGTTCTAAAATTCTATTCATATTTTAAACTGAGGGTTTAAAAATTCTAAAAATAAGTCTTCGTTCTCAGATAGAATTAATGAAGTTAATTCTAAATTTAATTCATGTATTTCTTTTTCTATAATAGTTATTTTTTCGGTATAATAGGTTAATTTCTCTGTATCTTGGTTTATTGTTTCTTTCATCCAGTCTATTAATACATGATAAAATCTATAATTTCTATTTTCGTTTCTTAGCTCTTCAGTATGCTGTTTTATTCTAACAGAATAAAATTTTATTAAGATTTTATATCGTTGTAATTCTAACTCATTTCTTTCTAATCTTTCTTTTATTTCTAAAATTCTGTTCATATTAAAAGAATTTTCTCGTCACTCAACTAGAAAGATCACACAAAGGTGCAGTCCAGCGAGGAGAGGATACTTATGTGAAAATATATGAACAAAGTATAAAATTATACCTTTTCAGCTTTTGATTTTCTATGTTGCCTGATTCCTGCAAATTCTTAAATACTTTGAGTTTTGAGAGCTTTCAAGTGTGTGAGTATTAAGCAGAAGGCAAGTTTCTTTTATAGCTGAAAAAAGGAAGGTATACCGGTAACTTGTTGACTACCGGATCTTTTATATCGTCATTGCTTACTTCATAAGCACTTGCATTATTATTACTTTGTCTGAGTGCAAGTATGACTCATCATGTCTTTATTACTTATCTCTTTATTTTGTCGTATAGTATTTGAGTGTAAGTATGACTCATCATGCTTTTATTACTTATCTGTTTATTTTGTAGTATAGTATTTGAAAGAGTACTGTTAATTTATTATAGTTGGCTTAAACCTTTCTGAATTTTAAATGCTCCATGAATCTTTTAAGAAATTCTTTGTTGAAAACACCTAACCTGGATTTTTTCTATCCAGATAATCTGCTAAGAGATTTTTTAATAAGGAATTTAAAATTCAACCTTAAACTTCCTCTTAAAATTCATTTTAACATTTAAAAATCAATTGTTCTTTCTACATCTAGATTTCTAAAAAATTTTAAATTTTTTTTTGTATATTTAGCTCATCCGACTGGTACTTTTCAAAACGGGACTTACAATCTTTGCCCCTAATTTCCCAAGGCCTTTTGCTATTCTAGATTGACAAATCTTGTAAACTTAAAGAAATCTTTTTGATGGTGGGGACATATTCCCACTACATCATTAAAATTATAATTTTTCTTATCCTAATCTTTACAGTTGTCTCCTTTCTCTTTCTTTGAATTCTCTAGAGAGGAATATTCCTTTTCTTTGAGCTAGCTGAGCTTTCTTCTTTTTGGGCCTTTTGGGCTTCACTTTCTATCGAGGCTCCTAATGTCTCATCTTTCTGCCCGTCTTCCAAATCCATATTCTGGGTAGTATTAAAAATTATATTGAGTTTTGGTAAATTTCTTACCTTTTCTTTTAGATTTCTAATTATTTCATGATCTTTATAATTTAATTTCTCAAATATTTATTTACCAGTCTTTAGATATAATGGTTTTAAGTATTTAGATAAGTTTTTTATAAAAGGTTTAGCATAATTCAATAATCCTAAGAATTATTGAAGTTGCTTCTTTTCTTTTATATTTTCTGGAAGATCTAGTATTTTGGTAGTTATGTGAGGTTGTAATTCTATTTGTCCTTCTCCAATTATAACTCCTAAAAAGTTTATTTTTGTCTTGATTCTGATCGTCTAATAAACTTATTTTTTATAAGTTCTTCTAAAGCTTCTTTATACCATTTTAACTCTTGATTATTAGCTGGTATCGCTTTTGCTCGTATAGTTATGTCAGGATTTATAATTTCTAGCTTATATTCTGTTGGGTTTTTATTCCAGTATTTATGAGGATTCTCACCTATTATTTCTAATTTTTCATTATATATAACGTAAGCAATATTATTGTTATTTCTCTGGGTAAAATATAGGCTAAACCCATTTATAGCTACGATAGCGTGCTTATCATCTTTTCTTTTGACAGCTACCCACAAATTGTCTAACAAAATTCTCTCAGTATCATTAAGTATAGTTCCCTTGGGATAATTGAATGCGTTTAATAATTTGCTTTCATTTTGCTTATAATTTTCTAGAACAATTAATCTCAAATACTCTTGCTTGCCAGATCTTTTCTTTTCTTTCTTTAAATTGTTATAGTATTTAACAATAGCAATACAATCTGTTCTAATAATGAATTCAGTCGATTTCTCTTCTGTTTTTCTAAGCAGTCTATAATTTTCTGTCCAGTTTCCCTTTTGATAGAGTATTTTTGGGTTTAATAATTTCTTTTCATTTTGCTTATAATTTTCTAAGTCTTTTTCAATGTCTATTATTTCTGTTAAATTTAATTCTTCAGTATGTTCTTTTGGTTTTATTCCAAAGATTCTCTTTATTTTATTTTCACTTTGTATTTCCGTATTGGTAGCATTACTACTACTACCTTTCAGAGTATAACTTCTTCCGAAGAATTTATTATTCATTTTCTGGTGGATTATAAGTTATAAAAGTATCAGTTATAATTGGATTCAGTCTATTCTGCCCTTGATTTGCTAGATTCTTTATTATATTATTTTGGTTATTTATTATTATATTTGATAGATTATCTAATCCTTCATTTTTATTTTTCGCGTCTTTATATAAATTTTCTAATAAATTTTCTAAGTTCTTTATTTGTGGTTCTAAATTATCAGGTATATGTGAGTCTTTAGGTATTAGTTCAAGTTTAGTATTTATTTCTTCTAATTTTAATAAATTTTCTTTAAAAAATTTATTAGTATCAACAATTAGTCTCAAACTAATTCCTTCAAAATATAAACATAACCTAGAAAGACCTACCATTGGAAGACAAATGGATGGTAGTATAACTACATGTTTACAATACATACCAGATAGATTTTATGGATAAAACAGAATGTATAGAACATACTTGGAATTATAGAAAAGGAAACGATGATAAAGAATGTTATAAATGTCATTTATACCCAGTCATAGAATTAAGAGCTCAATGTTATAATTGTTATACCGAGATTTGTAAATATTGTTGGGAAAAAAATAATAATTCAGAATGGCCAGCATTAATAATAGAAGCTAGAAACACTTATACTTTTAAAGATAATATAGAACAGAAATCCTGGAGAGAGAGATTTAGACTAATGGAAGACAGAATTACTAATTTAAAAGAAAGAATTAGTCTATTAGAAGAAGACAAATTAGAACTATATATACAAGAAAATATTCAGAAAAATGTCTTAGATATATTAGAACTAGACATAAACGATGAAATCTTATTAGGATTATACGAAAAAAGATTTCACTACCATAGAATTAATAGACAGCCTTATGAAGCACCATATACAAGCTATACTATTAAAATAACATGTATAATACAAGATTTCAAAATACAAGGATTAGCATTAATAGACTCTAGATGTTCAACATCCAAGATCAGCCAACTATAATAAATTAATAATACTCTTTCAAATACTATACTACAAAATAAACAGATAAGTAATAAAGACATGATGAGTCATACTTGCACTCAGACAAAGTAATAATAATGCAAAAGATCCGGTAGTCAACAAGTTACCGGTATACCTTCCTTTTTTCAGCTATAAAAGAAACTTGCCTTCTGCTTAATACTCACACACTTGAAAGCTCTCAAAACTCAAAGTATTTAAGAATTTGCAGGAATCAGGCAACATAGAAAATCAAAAGCTGAAAAGGTATAATTTTATACTTTGTTCATATATTTTCACATAAGTATCCTCTCCTCGCTGGACTGTAACTTTGTGTGATCTTTCTAGTTGAGTGACGAGAAAATTCTTTTAATATGAACAGAATTTTAGAAATAAAAGAAAGATTAGAAAGAAATGAGTTAGAATTACAACGATATAAAATCTTAATAAAATTTTATTCTGTTAGAATAAAACAGCATACTGAAGAGCTAAGAAACGAAAATAGAAATTATAGATTTTATCATGTATTAATAGACAGTCTAGATTGGTATTGTAAAATCTCATCGTCTAGGACTATATTATTCAATTGATTTGAATAAATATAATCTGATTCTATTTCATAGAAATCTGGTTTAAAAATTCTAAAAGATAAGTCTTCGTTCTCACATAGAATTAACGAAGTTAATTCTAAATTTAATTCCTGTATTTCTTTTTCTATAATAGTTATTTTTTCGGTATAATAGAAAGGAGAATTCGAAGGAAGAGAAAGGAGACAACTGTAAAGATTGGGATAAGAAAAATTATTATTTTAATGATGTAGTGGGAATATGTCCCCACCATCCGATCTTTATAATTTAATTTCTCAAATATTTCTTTACCAGTCTTTAGATATAATGGTTTTAAGTATTTAGATAAGTCTTTTATAAAAGGTCTAGCATAAAAGGAAGGTATACCGGTAACTTGTTGACTACCGGATCTTTTATATCGTCATTGCTTACGTCATAAGCACTTGCATTATTATTACTTTGTCTGAGTGCAAGTATGACTCATCATGTCTTTATTACTTATCTCTTTATTTTGTCGTATAGTATTTGAGTGTAAGTATGACTCATCATGCTTTTATTACTTATCTGTTTATTTTGTAGTATAGTATTTGAAAGAGTATTATTAATTTATTATAGTTGGCTTAAACCTTTCGGAATTTTAAATGCTCCATGAATCTTTTAAGAAATTCTTTGTTGAAAACACCTAACCTGGATTTTTTCTATCCAGATAATCTGCTAAGAGATTTTTTAATAAGGAATTTAAAATTCAACCTTAAACTTCCTCTTAAAATTCATTTTAACATTTAAAAATCAATTGTTCTTTCTACATCTAGATTTCTAAAAAATTTAAATTTTTTTTTGTATATTTAGCTCATATTAAAAGAATTTTCTCGTCACTCAACTAGAAAGATCACACAAAGGTGCAGTCCAGCGAGGAGAGGATACTTATGTGAAAATATATGAACAAAGTATAAAATTATACCTTTTCAGCTTTTGATTTTCTATGTTGCCTGATTCCTGCAAATTCTTAAATACTTTGAGTTTTGAGAGCTTTCAAGTGTGTGAGTATTAAGCAGAAGGCAAGTTTCTTTTATTGCTGAAAAAAGGAAGGTATATCGGTAACCTGTTGACTACCGGATCTTTTATATCATCATTGCTTGCATCATAAGCACTTGCATTATTATTACTTTGTCTGAGTGCAAGTATGACTCATCATGTCTTTATTACTTATCTCTTTATTTTGTCGTATAGTATTTGAGTGTAAGTATGACTCATCATGCTTTTATTACTTATCTGTTTATTTTATAGTATAGTATTTGAAAGAGTATTATTAATTTATTATAGTTGGCTTAAACCTTTCTGAATTTTAAATGCTCCATGAATCTTTTAAGAAATTCTTTGTTGAAAACACCTAACCTGGATTTTTTTTATCCAGATAATCTGCTAAGAGATTTTTTAATAAGGAATTTAAAATTCAACCTTAAACTTCCTCTTAAAATTCATTTTAACATTTAAAAATCAATTGTTCTTTCTACATCTAGATTTCTAAAAAATTTAAATTTTTTTTTGTATATTTAGCTCATCCGACTGGTACTTTTCAAAATGGGACTTACAATCTTTGCCCTAAGTATGGCCAGACGTTATACAGCAATGGAAAAGTTTAACCGTTAAGAATTATTTAGAAAAGAATTTTAATCATACCCCAGAACAAATGTATAGTTTCTTAGAAACTACTTTAGGAAATACTGCAAAAAGAGCATGGGATGATTTTAAAATCAATTTTCCACAAGAATATACCAGATTAATAAATGTGGGAAATAATCCATGGAATTTTTGTAATACTATAAGCAATCTGTTGACTGCTACAGACACTAATATAGGATCAATTATACAACAAAAAGAAGCAGTAAGAAATTTAGAACAATTGAAACTGAATGACTGGAAATATATAGTACCGTTTTTAAACGACTATATACATTTCACAGCCAAAAGTCAAAATACTTATAATAAAGAATTTCCGAAGAAATTACTTCTTAAATTACCTGGACCACTAGGACAGGAAATACAAGAAGAAGGAAATAATTTTTTAGAAAAAGAAAGCAATTATACTTTAAATATAAATACTTTAGTATATCAAATAATGAAACACTTAGAAAAGAAATGTACAGAAATAAGTATACAAAGACAGATGAAAGATAATTACGGATTTTGTAATAATATTTATACACCACAACAATATGGACAAGAAGCTTGCACTTCTTGCAATAGAAAACCAAAAAGAAAAGACAGTAGATATTATAAAAAAGAAAAACCATATAACAAAACAAGAAAATCATACTATATTAGAAAATAAAAAACTAATGCCAGAAAACCTTTTTTAAATCCCAAAAGACATGTTAGAAGATTTAATAATAAAAGACAATATAAAGATACTATTACATGCTATGCATGTGGAGAAATAGGTCATTTATCAACCAAATGTCCTAATAAACATAATATACATACTAGAGAATCAAGATTAGTAGAAAATATTAATCTAGATTTACTAGCAATAACCGAAGAAGTTAGCAATACGGAGACAATATACTCAATTGTAAGTGAAATAGAAGAATATACTTCTGAAGAAGAAGATGATAATGAACCAGCAGACTTATTAGAAATGATGGAGAAATATAAAAATATAATAATTGAAAACTTCTTCATCTCCTGTTTGTATTTTTATATTTCTCCATCATTTCTAATAAGTCTGCTGGTTCATTATCATCTCCTGAATTGTTGCTTCAATTAAAAACGTATATTAAAATTATTAGATTTGGATAAAATAATTGAAGTTAATTCAAGATTAAAAGATTCTATTTCGGATTCCAAATTTTCTCTAATAATTCTAAATTGAATTATTTTAGGAGTATATTCTATTATTTTAGATTTATGCCATTTATATAATTCGAAAGATCCTCTGTATGTTGTAAGTTCATCATTATAATCTTTTAGTCTATTTTGACAAAATTCATGGATATGATTTGCCTTTATTAACTGTTCTGTGGCTAGTTCTATCCTATGTCTAAGTTCTAAAATTCTATTCATATTTTAAACTGAGGGTTTAAAAATTCTAAAAGATAAGTCTTCGTTCTCAGATAGAATTAATGAAGTTAATTCTAAATTTAATTCCTGTATTTCTTTTTCTATAATAGTTATTTTTTCGGTATAATAGGTTAATTTCTCTGTATCTTGGTTTATTGTTTCTTTCATCCAGTCTATTAATACATGATAAAATCTATAATTTCTATTTTCGTTTCTTAGCTCTTCAGTATGCTGTTTTATTCTAACAGAATAAAATCTTATTAAGATTTTATATCGTTGTAATTCTAACTCATTTCTTTCTAATCTTTCTTTTATTTCTAAAATTCTGTTCATATTAAAAGAATTTTCTCGTCACTCAACTAGAAAGATCACACAAAGGTGCAGTCCAGCGAGGAGAGGATACTTATGTGAAAATATATGAACAAAGTATAAAATTATACCTTTTCAGCTTTTGATTTTCTATGTTGCCTGATTCCTGCAAATTCTTAAATACTTTGAGTTTTGAGAGCTTTCAAGTGTGTGAGTATTAAGCAGAAGGCAAGTTTCTTTTATAGCTGAAAAAAGGAAGGTATACCGGTAACTTGTTGACTACCGGATCTTTTATATCGTCATTGCTTACGTCATAAGCACTTGCATTATTATTACTTTGTCTGAGTGCAAGTATGACTCATCATGTCTTTATTACTTATCTCTTTATTTTGTCGTATATTATTTGAGTGTAAGTATGACTCATCATGCTTTTATTACTTATCTGTTTATTTTGTAGTATAGTATTTGAAAGAGTATTATTAATTTATTATAGTTGGCTTAAACCTTTCTGAATTTTAAATGCTCTATGAATCTTTTAAGAAATTCTTTGTTGAAAACACCTATCCTGGATTTTTTCTATCCAGATAATCTGCTAAGAGATTTTTTAATAAGGAATTTAAAATTCAACCTTAAACTTCCTCTTAAAATTCATTTTAACATTTAAAAATCAATTGTTCTTTCTACATCTAGATTTCTGAAAAATTTAAAATTTTTTTTGTATATTTAGCTCATCCGACTGGTACTTTTCAAAACGGGACTTACAATCTTTGCCCTAATTTCCCAAGGCCTTTTGCTATTCTAGATTGACAAATCTTTTAAACTTAAAGAAATCTTTTTGCAGAATAAAATGATAACCGAGCCAACAAGAAAAATAAAGCTTTATTAAAAAAAAGAAAAATAGTAATAGCCGAAGGCTTATACTTGCCAACGGTTACAGAGCAAGAGTATTTGAGATTAATTGTTCTAAGTTTGTCTAATTAAATTAATCTCTGCTTAAGTATTGAGATTGGCTCTTTTTTCCAACCTGCTTCTATCTAGATTTACAAACTTATTTATAGTATCAAGGATGGTGGGGACATATTCCCACTATATCATTAAAATTATAATTTTTCTTATCCTAATCTTTACAGCTGCCTCCTTTCTCTTTCTTCGAATTCTCTAGAGAGGAATATTCCTTTTCTTTGAGCTAGCTGAGCTTTCTTCTTTTTGGGCCTTTTGGGCTTCACTTTCTCTCGAGGCTCCTAATGTCTCATCTTTCTGCCCATCTTCCAAGTCCATATTCTAGGTAGTATTAAAAATTGTATTGGGCCTTTGTAGTCTTAATTGTAGCTGGCTTGGTAGTTCAAATATTTTATTAAACCAGTCAGCCCATCCTTCAGAGGGTTGAGTATCTATAGTTTCAAGTCCTTTTATTACATTATTCTGTATTTTTTCTATTCTACTTCCATTGATATTTCTTTGGTGGTCTCAGTATTTTCGTATATCATATCTAATTTCTCTAGTATTAAATCTTCTTTAGTCTTTCCTTGATTACTTATAACTCCAGCATACGAAGTTTGATTCTTATAATGTTCTAATCTAGTTTCTAAATCTTGTATTTTCTTTTTCAAGAGATTTTCTTCTTCTTCCTTATTAATTACTTGTCCTTCTAACTCATGTATTTTCCTCTTCATATTTATCATCTCTTGTGGTATATCACTTGGTATTTCAGCCTGTAGGGTTAGTATATCTTGAGTATCTATGGTTTGTCCTGTTATTTCAGGACTGGTATAAAAGGTAGTTAGGTATTTCTTTGCTTCAGTATAGGCTTCTTGTATGGATAGGTATTTTTTGTATTTGGGGTCTTTATGCTTAGTATTCTGTATAACCTGTTCCCATGTCTTATAGATCCCTGGCTGAGGGCCATTATATATAACGTAAGCAATATTATTGTTATTTCTCTGGGTAAAATATAGGCTAAACCCATTTATAGCTACAATAACGTGCTTATCATCTTTTCTTTTGACAGCTACCCACAAATTGTCTAACAAAATTCTCTCAGTATCATTAAGTATAGTTCCCTTGGGATAATTGAATGCCCAAGTTGTCTCACCAAAGTCTGCGAAGTTCAGTTTCTCTGAAAAAACCAAAGCCTTTGGTTTAGGCTGATTTCTATTTATTATCTATATGTCTTCTGGCAATTGTCTGTTTTCTGGTATACGTATCAGATCGTCTATTGTAGGTCTCATTGAAGTATTACCCTGGTATTTGGTTATCTTTCCCTTGTCTCTATTGGAAGATCTCATTTTCTTTTGATTATCTTCTTCTATTTGATATTTCCTGCAAGATTATCAAATTGTAAGAGTCTAGATAGTATATCAGCAATTCTATTATGTTCACCCTGTATATATTCTAATAAAGGTTTATATCCTTTTTGTAATAAGAGTGAAGTTAATTTATGCCATCTTTTATAAGAGGATCTTTTCTTTTCTTTCTTTAAATTGTTATAGTATTTAACAATAGTAATACAATCTGTTCTAATAATGAATTCAGTCTTACCAATTATAAAGAATTCAAATGATTCTAAAGCATAATATATTGCTAATAATTCTGAATCTATAGTACTAATTTCTCCTTTTTCTTTAAAGGATCCACTAGTATATCTGCAAATTCTTTCTTCAATCTTATTAGAGGTCTTATGGGGCTCTAGCATAATTCAACAATCCTAAGAATTGTTGAAGTTGCTTCTTTTCTTTTATATTTTCTGGAAAATCTAGTATTTTGGTAGTTATGTGAGGTTGTAATTCTATTTGTCCTTCTCCAATTATAACTCCTAAAAACTTTATTTTTGTCTTTCCCAATTCTATCTTTTTCTTAGATATTATTAGCCCATTCTCTTCAAATTTCTTAAAAACTTGCTTAAGATGTCTATTATGATCTTTAGCAGTTTTGCTAAAAACCAGTATATCATCTATGTATACTGCAGTAAAATCGGTAAATTTTTCAAATATTTTATCCATTCTCTTTTGAAAAACTGCAGGGGCGTTCTTAAGACCTAATGGCACTACTGTCCATTCCCAATGTCCTATGGGATTTGGACAAATAAACGCAGTCCATACTATCGAGTCTTTATGCATTCTAATTTGATAGTATCCTGATTTTAGATCAAATTTACTCATAAATTTTGATCCTTGTATTTTATTAATAAGCATTTCTTTATTAGGTATATCATATCCATTGTTTTCGGTATTATCATTTAGTTGTTTATAATTTATAACCATTCTAGGTTTTCCTCGTTTCTTTTCTGCATTATTATTAACAAAGAAACTAGGGGATCTATGTCTTGATTCTGATCGTCTAATAAACTTATTTTTTATAAGTTCTTCTAAAGTTTCTTTATACCATTCTAACTCTTGATTATTAGCTGGTATGGCTTTTGCTCGTATAGTTATGTCAGGATTTATAATTTCTAGCTTATCTGTTTTATTCCAGTATTTCTGAGAATTCTCACCTATTATTTCTAATTTTTCAAGTCTAGATTGGTATTGTAAAATCTCATCGCTTAGGACTATATTATTCAATTGATTTGAATAAATATAATCTGATTCTATTTCATAGAAATCTGGTTATTTTTCCAGATAATCTTCATCAGTATATTTCTGTATTGGTGGTTTATTTTTGTTTTCTAACCTTTCACCTCTGTCTGAAAAAGTTTTAGGAATAATTGGAATAGAAAAATTATTGAAACTAAAACTTATATAGTCTTTTGTTATGACGACCATTCTATTATCGTGTATAAGATAGTCTAAACCTAAAATAGCTAGATATCCCAATTGGTATAGGTTTCGTATTGGAATATTTGTTATAGTAGTTACTAATTTATCATTGTTTATATCTGTCATTTCTATTAGGATTTCTGGTATGTATTGTAAACATGTAGTTATACTACCATCCATTTGTCTTTCAATGGTAGGTCTTTCTAGGTTATGTTTATATTTTGAAGGAATTAGTTTGTCATCGATCTTAGATGTTGAACATCCAGAGTCTATTAATGCTAATCCTTGTATTTTGAAATCTTGTATTATACATGTTATTTTAATAGTATAGCTTGTATATGGTGCTTCATAAGGCTGTCTATTAATTCTATGGTAGTGAAATCTTTTTCGTATAATTCTAATAAGATTTCATCGTTTATGTCTAGTTCTAATAAATCTAAGACATTTTTCTGACTATTTTCTTGTATATATAGTTCTAATTTGTCTTCTTCTAATAGACTAATTCTTTCTTCTAAATTAGCAATTCTGTCTTCCATTAGTCTAAATCTCTCTCTCCAGGATTTCTGTTCTATATTATCTTTAAAAGTATAAGTGTTCCTAGCTTCTATTATTAATGCTGGCCATTCTGAATTATTATTTTCTTCCCAACAATATTTACAAATCTCGGTATAACAATTATAACATTGAGCTCTTAATTCTGTGACTGGGTATAAATGACATTTATAACATTCTTTATCATCGTTTCCTTTTCTATAATTCCAAGTATGTTCTATACATTCTGTTTTATCCATAAAATCTATGTTTATATTTTTATATTTCTCCATCATTTCTAATAAGTCTGCTGGTTCATTATCATCTTCTTCTTCAGAAGTATATTCTTCTATTTCACTTATAATTGAGTATATTGTCTCCGTATCGCTAACTTCTTCGGTTATTGCTAGTAAATCTAGATTAATATTTTCTACTAATCTTGATTCTCTAGTATGTATATTATGTTTATTAGGACATTTGGTTGATAAATGACCTATTTCTCCACATGCATAGCATGTAATAATATCTTTATATTGTCTTTTATTATTAAATCTTCTAACATGTCTTTTGGGATTTAAAAAAGGTTTTCTGGCATTAGTTTTTGATTTTCTAATATAGTATGATTTTCTTGTTTTGTTATATGGTTTTCTTTTTTATAATATGTACTGTCTTTTCTTTTTGGTTTTCTATTGCAAGAAGTGCAAGCTTCTTGTCCATATTGTTGTGGTGTATAAATATTATTACAAAATCCGTAATTATCTTTCATCTGTCTTTGTATACTTATTTCTGTACATTTCTTTTCTAAGTGTTTCATTATTTGATATACTAAAGTATTTATATTTAAAGTATAATTGCTTTCTTTTTCTAAAAATTTATTTCCTTCTTCTTGTATTTCCTGTCCTAGTGGTCCAGGTAATTTAAGAAGTAATTTCTTCATAAATTCTTTATTATAAGTATTTTGACTTTTGGCTGTGAAATGTATATAGTCGTTTAAAAACGGTACTATATATTTCCAGTCATTCAGTTTCAAATGTTCTAAATTTCTTACTGCTTCTTTTTGTTGTATAATTGATCCTATATTAGGGTCATAGCAGTCAACAGATTGCTTATAGTATTACAAAAATTCCATGGATTATTTCCCACATTTATTAATCTGGTATATTCTTGTGGAAAATTGATTTTAAAATCATCCCATGCTCTTTTTGCAGTATTTCCTAAAGTAGTTTCTAGGAAACTATACATTTGATACCAAGTAGGGGGGGTGTCCTGAATTGTTGCTTCAATTAAAAACGTATATTAAAATTATTAGATTCGGATAAAATAATTGAAGTTAATTCAAGATTATAAGATTCTATTTCGGATTCCAAATTTTCTCTAATAATTCTAAATTGAATTATTTTAGTAGTATATTCTATTATTTTAGATTTATGCCATTTATATAATTCGAAAGATCCTCTGTATGTTGTAAGTTCATCATTATAATCTTTTAGTCTATTTTGACAAAATTCATGGATGTGATTTGCCTTTATTAACTGTTCTGTGGCTAGTTCTATCCTATGTCTAAGTTCTAAAATTCTATTCATATTTTAAACTGAGGGTTTAAAAATTCTAAAAGATAAGTCTTCGTTCTCAGATAGAATTAATGAAAATTCTTTTAATATGAACAGAATTTTAGAAATAAAAGAAAGATTAGAAAGAAATGAGTTAGAATTACAACGATATAAAATCTTAATAAAATTTTATTCTGTTAGATATATATATATATATATATATATATATATATATATATATATATATATATATATATATATATATATATATATATATATATATATATATATATATTCGGGCCGGGCCGGGTTTTTATATGAACATCAAGCCCAACCTATTATATGTTCGGACTTTGACAGGTCTGGGCTGGGCCGGGCTTATATTAGTATATGTTTGTCCAAGCCCGATCCACGGAAGTCGGGCTTGGGCGGGTCAATTGGGCCATAGGTTATTTGAACAAGTTTAGTCCAACATCTCTCTTCGGTCTCTCCCTTTTAGTTAAAAGTCCGGCCAAGCCCTGAATAGAACTAAGCCCGGTCCATAGAATTTCGGACTTTTATGGGCTTGGGTTCGAGCCGGGCTTCATAATAAAATAAGTGTCTAAGCCTGGCACATTTAAGTTGGCTTGAACTATACCTGATGGATAGTCCGACCCACAAACAAGTCCACCCTTTACCAGAGAAAATTTATTGACCGGTTACCGATTTAATGTAATGTTGTTGTTTTGGTAAAAAATATTATCAAAGTAGCTAAATTTCTTGAAGACCTACTTCAATTCGGTTCGATAGAGTATAAACTTACACTAAAATGCATTCAATTTGAATTAAATAAATTCCATTCAACTCACTACTAATACTTTTCATATTATTCTCTTTAATTTTCATATTTTGGGTTTAGCCAATTCAATTTTTCACTAACTTGGCCCAAATTTCTCTTTACAATATAACTAAAAACAACATTTTACAGTTAATACTAATTCAATTTGAAATATTATATAATAATTGATAAAAGTTGAATGGTCTTTATAAACAATTTTTAACCATTCCTCGAGATAATGTACAAAGGTCGAGCTTTGAAATGAAAATTAGTTATTGAAAGCGCATTGAACACTATGATATGATGTGTTCATGATACTCGCTTGTTTTTGTTGTATTCTATTACTTTTTTTTAATCAACAATATTGTCAATTACTTTATTCTTCGTATTTGAACAAACTATATGCATGTTATACGTGATCAATTAATGGTTCATGAAAATAACACAACAAATATCTTTGATTTCACAATATATACTGTCGTATACTAATTTTTTTAACCGATTAGTCCGGGTTGGGAATAGATATTGTCAATCTTTTTACTAAAAATACAAATACAAGTCCAACTCGATCGGCACTTTATAACTCCCAAGTTTATGTTGGGCTAGAATTAAACTTACGAGACCATTCTTAAACCGACATGTATACTCTAAATAATTTTTCTTTAAAATATAAAAATCCAAATAAATATTTTGGATTCACGAGATTAGGCTCAGACCAAGCCATGTGGGTATTTAAGTTGGTAAGCAGGTCAAAGACCACATCCAAGTTCCAGCAAATGGACATAAAACGTCATCAAACTGATGTCGTTTTATGTCCATTTGTTGGAACTTAGACGTGGGCTTTGACAGGTTCCCCGTGTTAAATACCCACTGATTCAGTCTGAGCCTGATCTCATGAATCGACTTTGAATACTCGTTTTCAAATTCGAGCTTGCTAAAGATTGAAGTTTTATAAACTAAACTTGATTGTTACATAAATACTTAAATTCAGTATGACGAATAATCATTTTATTTATTATATATTTATATATAGTGTTTAATGTTTATTTTGAATATTTATATTTTAAAGAAAAATTATTTAGAGTATATGTGTCGGGTTTAAGGATGGTCTTGTAAGTCCAATTCTAGCTCAACACGAATTCAAAGTTCTAAAGTGTAGACCAAACTAGACTTATATTGACATTTTTAGTAAAGCACTAAAAATGTCCATTCCGAACCAGGTCTAATACGTTAGACAAGCTAGTCTATGTGGAAAACATTATGCAATCAAAGATATTTGTTGTTCTCTCCCCCGAAATCTCAATTCTAGTTCTAATCTCTGAAATCACCTATTGCTCACCCAAACCCACTGCACTCCACCGTTTCTCAGCAACACACCGATTCGGAAGTCGTTGGTTCTTCTCATTTATGGCCGCCGAAAAACCCAACGATTTCCCAACTCTACTTCGACCAGTATTACCAACACTTCTCCGTCGTTCTTGAAAAGGGATTCTATATTTTCAAGATAGACCCCTTCACTACAGTGGTGCAGCCCGCCGACGCAGTCTCCGCCATGCACTTGCGCACCATGGACTCGCCACAACCACTCCTTCTTGGTTGGCGGTGGGAAGAACAACACGGAGGTTAGGGTTTTCGATTATGGTAAACCCGGGAACCCTAGGGAGCTATCCTCCAAATCAGAGGTGAAAGCTGTAAAGATGTGGAAAGAATCAATCTTTGTTGTGGCAGCGGAGACCATTTGTGCCTACGATTTTGAAAACTTGAAATGGGGTCGTACTATCTTGACCCGAGGGAACCCTCACGGGTTATTGGTGACCTCAACCAGTGATTTTCCTCTAATCATGGCTTTTCTTGCCTTCACGGTAGGCAGGGTGAGATTTATTTTTAGGCTAGGCCCCGGATGGAACACTTTCCCAGCTTTCAATTCCCTTGTGGCTTGTATGACCTTGACTTAAGAGGGGCACTTGCTATCTTGTGCTAGTTGCAAGGACAATTGCATCAAGATCTTTGAGACCAGGGATGGGAAGTTAAAACAGCAAGTCCTGACTCAATACACAAGTCTTGAACTATACAACCTTGCATTCTCCTCTAATGCTAAGTGGTTGGTTGTATCCAGTCATAGTGACGGTGTTGTTGTGTATCAACTTGAGGTCATTGGGGACTAGGAAGTATACTAGGGGATGCCTAAAGAGGTTGCAAGGTTCCCAATTCCACATGCTATCAGAGCTCGATTATGATGTTGGGTCACCTGTTGATAGCTCCACACTCTAAATAGATTTGGGTGTGAGGAGTGTATTGAATATCCCGCATTAGTTGTGGGTTAAGCAATGTTGCTCCTTGTATGTGTGAGGTAATCCCCAAACTTTAAAGTACCTTTTGGGGTGAGCTAAACCATTGTTCTACACACTAGCGGAGCCAGGGGATGGCGGACGGTGACGACCGCTTCCCCTCTCCACCAGAAAATGAAGACAACCTACTTGCAATTGCAGCCACCCCACTTCAATTTCCTCCATTGCCACCCCCCCTCAACAACTACCTTTTATTATTTAAGCTTATACTGTTAATTAAAGCCATATAAATAGAGTCAAGAAGATGTAAATCTCAAAAGGAGATGAAATAAAGAGAAAATTAAGCATGAGAAACATAAAATAACAGGAATTAAAAGCACAATAGATTTAAAACTGAAAACACCTAAGTAAACCATGGAAACAAGGAAAAAGGAAAAGACATAAACAAAACGAAGAAAATAAGGGTTCAATCAAAATTTGACAAGTGGTAAACACAAGAGTAATAAGCTTTTAATTTAATATTCAGTAAAGTCCTATTTTATTGCCAAGCCTTCTCCCTGTTTTTTGTTTTACTTTATTTCGTTTTTTCTCATTATGCAATTTTTCTATTTGTAGTACACAAATTTTCATTAATTTTTTAGATGTTTTTCATAATGTTGTAATAAAAAATATAGGTGTTTATTATATTTGTTTTGTGATATAAAAAACAATTTATTTATATAAAAAGTAATTGATGCCATGTTATTATTTTATTTGATCATTTCATGTATCAAGAATTGGATGTGAAGTGTTAGCCCTCGATATTGAATGAATACAAAGATTTAGAGCATATGGTTAAGAGGGGTTTAATTTTTTTTGGTTACATCTATATGTATGTATATAGGCTTTAATAAATATTTCAAATTTATTCTATGAATGAATTATATTATTAAAATATATTTCAATTTTATGTAAAAAAAATTTAATAAAAAAGCTAAGACACCGTATAAAGAATTTTGTGCTTTTTTATCTTGATGATTAAGCCAAAATATATGGAAACTTATTTTAGGTTTCAATTGCTTAATTATTTTCTTTAGTTAAAAAAAACTAAGATGTAGAAGTCAATTCGAAATCGAGTTATGTGCTTTTACAAGACTTTTATCGGACCTGAAAAAGTTTGTCAGAAAAATTTTATATGAAAGTTCACCCTCTTTTAAGTCAATTATGGCTCTACCACTGATTCCACACATGAACCATTAATTGAGCATGTATAACGTAAATATTTTTTATAAAAAATTACACAATTACGTTCATATTACATTGTTTAAAAATCATGCTTATATTTTAATTTAAATACAAAAGAATAAAATAATAAAACAAAAACAAATGAACATCATAGACATCGAGACAAATTGACAAACCAGTATACCATAGTGTTCCAACGCTCTTTCAATAACTATTTTTCATTTCAATGCCCAGCCTTAGTACATTATCTCGAGGAATAGTGAAAAAGATTGTTTGCAACTCCATTTAACTTGTATTAATTATTACCTAATATTTCAAATTGAATTAGTATAAAATGTTGTTTTTAGCTATATCATGAAGAGATATTTGGGCTAAGTTAGTGAACTTCGAATGGACTACACTTAAAATGCGAAAATTAAAAATAATAATATGAAAAATATTAGGTGTTATTTTCTTGAATTTATAGTAGTTAAATTAAATTACATCGAACTGAATGCATTTAAGTTATATCATAAAGAGATATTTGGACTAAGTTAGTGAACTTCGAATGGACTAAACTTAAAATATGAAAATTAAAAATAATAATATGAAAAATATTAGGTATTATTTTCTTGAATTTATAATAATTAAATTAAATTACACTGAACTGAATGCATTTAATTTAAATTAAATATATTTTAATATAACTTTATAACCATATAAATTTGTAGTCTCAAAATTCTTCCACATATTTGTTTTAATTTTTTTTAGTATGAAAAGCGTTTAATTTTGAATAAATCTAATTAGTTTGATAAAATTTTTTTAGCAAAACAACAACGCTTTGGGCTAGCTTGATATCGATTTTTAATGTACTCTTAAAATAAGCTGTTATTATAAATTTTAAATAAATTTACATATTTTATTTTTAAATAATAAATTTTGATTATTCGTACTAATTAATTAAAAGCTGTACGATTTATTTTTTTAAAATAAAATCTATTACTTTTAAAAAAATTAGAAAATAAAACTTCTAAAAAAAGCCGTTGAAAAAAATTCAGCCAAATTTGTCGTACATTAAACAGGAAAATGGTCCATAATTTCGTTTTGGGAGTTTTTATATATGATATCGAGTATTTAATACTCTTCATTCAATCTAACGGTTTAGTATTCATAAGGGACCATTTAATTAAGACGAAATAATATATAAATATAATCTCATAAATACTCAACCATTAAACTAAAAAAAGGTAGTATTAAATATTTGATACTCCCTCCATCTAGAAATTATTGTCTCTTTAGCCATTTTATTAATTCTCTTTTTAGTTGTCAATTTAGATTATCAATGCATTTTTTATAATTTTTTCTCTAATTTGCCATTGTATTAAATATGAGAGAGATTATGTATTGTTAAAATTATAAGTGACTAATTAAGAAGAAAGAAATTTAATAAAGGATAAATTAGTCATTTTAATTATGTAATAAATTTTTTATTAATTTTAATGATACGATTAAATGGATAATATTTTATAAATGGAGGAAATACCATAAATAATTTTCCAATAATAAAGGGAGACTAAAGACAAATTAAACTAATAAATCATAACTTATATTTACTTTAAGTTCAATTTAATTTAATACCGTATTTACTAAATATATATAAATTTACACTTTAGTGTTGGAAATAACAGGGCCGTAATCCTCACCTTTCCCTGCAATTCGCCCCTTTTCGAATATCTTCTGCAAACAAACAAACAACCAAAAACCTCTCTCTCTCTCTGTCTCTCTCTCTCTCACGCTCGCTTCACTCCTCAGCTTCCAACAAAACTACAAAAGATACCGAAATACCAATCTTCCAATTCCATTGTCACTCTAATCACTTCTATAATCGGTGTTTAACCCATAACTGATTCAGCCGCTGTGAATACTCAAAGATTTCCCCCCTTTTTATCCTGTTTAGTTGTTAATAGTGAGGATAATACCTATGGCGTCTTCAATTCGACCCTCTCTTTTCTCTTTCAGACTCTGTAATTCCACTTGTCGTTCTTCCGTTTCTGTCTTCCCCTTTAATGCCTCTCGCAGATTCGCTCATCTCGGCAGTGGTATGTACACTCTTGCTTTTTGTTGTTGATTTTTGTGTTCTTGTTTTTTTCACTTCGAGATTAGGCCATGGATATGCTTGTTATAGCTGTAGTTTTTCGAATTTTTAACTGCCCATTGTGAATTTTGTTGTGTGTGAAATTACTTATGGATCCAGTCCAGTGTGCTTTGTGCTGTTGTGGTTTTTAGCTAATCTGTGAAATGAAATTGATTTGATCTGTTTTAACTCATCTCGGCAGTGGTAAGCTCTTGCTTTTCGTTGTTAATCTGTATGATTTTTTCTTATTCACTTCGAGATTAGGCTATGGATGTGCTTGTTATTGTTACTGTTTTTCGAAATTTTAGCTGCCTACTATGAATTTTGTTATGTGTGGAATTACTTATGGATCCAGTCCAGTGTGCTTTGCGCTGTAGTGGTTAATGGTTTTTAGCTTATTATCTGTGAAATGAAAATGTGTTTGTGTCGCTTGGATTGATTTGATCTATTTTAACTAATCTGATGCTTGCTAATTTAGAGCAGTAATCTAATATCTCGGCAGTCGTATAGTCTTGCTTTTCGTTGTTAGTTATGGATGTGTGCTTTGCACTGTAGTAGTTTTTGCCTAATTATCTGTGTAATGAAAATGTGATTTGATGTATTTTAACTAATCTGATGCTTGCTAATTTAGGGCAGCAATTCAATTTCTGTGATGGTTAATGAAATAATTGAATGATGGATGGGATAGTTTCAAAATCTGTGTATTTTTTACATGTTGCAGCTGCTCCTCAATCGCAGTTCTTTGGTTTGAAAGCTTCTAAACCATGGAGAAGAGAGACTAATAGCCTTGGAGTTGCTGTGGCTGGAAATATGGCACAAGCAAGCACGATTGCTTCTCAAGAAAATGCTCTTGAGTGGGTCAAAACTGACAACCGAAGAATGTTACATGTTGTGTATCGCGTTGGAGATATGGACAGGACAATAAAGTATAGAATATAAAACTCCATTGTATTTCTTATCTGCTGTATTTACTTTGTCTCTTGATGGAAAATAGTTAACTTTGTGGAGAACCAATGGCATTGTAGATTCTATACAGAGTGTCTGGGTATGAAGCTTCTTAGGAAACGAGACATACCAGAGGAGAGATATACAAATGCCTTTCTTGGATATGGACCAGAAGATTCTCATTTTGTCATAGAACTTACTTACAGTAAGCTTTAAGCATTGTGAAATAGTTTCAGTCTCTTCAGTTTTATTTTATGAAACATAGACACATCACAATGAGTACATTATGCCTTCTTTCTCAGTTATACCATTTTTCATCTTGTCGCTATACATTTTATTGTGATATATCTTTCAGTCATTTTGTTTGAATTATTTGATGCTGACAGATTATGGAGTTGACAAGTATGATATTGGTACCGGATTCGGACATTTTGGCATTGCAGTTGAGGATGTAAGGTCTTCCCCTATAAGTTTCATTGAAGTTACCTAATGTGCTGTGTATTCATTTTCCGAATTAATTTGCATTCACTGGTCTGTTTCTTTGATTAGGTTGCCAAGACAGTGGAGCTCATAAAGGCTAAGGGTGGTAAGGTAACCAGAGAACCTGGTCCTGTTAAAGGTGGCAAAACAGTGATTGCATTTATCGAAGATCCTGATGGTTATAAGTTCGAACTATTGGAAAGGGGTCCAACACCCGAGCCACTTTGTCAGGTCATGCTCCGTGTTGGAGATCTGGAGCGTTCAATAAATTTTTATGAGAAGGTGAGAGTTATTATGTATTTGAGAAGACAATTTTGTTCTATAGTTTTGTTTATTATAGTTGTGAAATTTCACACCTTTGTTTGTAACCCAGGCTTTTGGCATGGAGCTGCTTCGAAAACGGGATAATCCTGAGTACAAGGTAATTTGTCTTCATTTGCAGTTGGAAAAATAAACTAAGCATAGAGTATATACATCATGGACATTATTTGTGAAACTAGATTATTATAAATCATATTTCTTTGGCGTATCCATTTTTTTGTTTACTTGTACATTGGAAAACTTTGTTTGCAAAAATTCAGGAAAAAAACAGCTTCTGTGATTCATGTATATCATTATTGTAGCATGTGGTATGGTTTTTCCATTCTGCTTCAATGTCAAAACACTCGTTATGGAAAATAAGCTCCATTTTGTAGCTTTTGAGTTCAGAATACATGTGGAAATTAATTTTGTGTGTGCATGTCCTTGAGAATTTATCTGTTCAGTGTTCACTCTTTTATGTTGAAGTGAATCAACTACATCCCTGTGAATTAACACCTGAATTATTAGCTGCTGTCTACTATTTCCTGACATGATATAGAAATTTGGAATCTATGATTGTAGGTCGTATATATTTGAGTTCTTTTTTTTTGCTACTCTATTCTTTCTCTCTCTGTTTTTCTATTCATATATAAACATGAATGGGTTCTAGGTTTTTTAGCCTTTTGTTGAGCTTTATAGTTTATAAAAATGTTATGATAAATAGAAATTATAAGGTACATTAGAGCAATAGGAGTCCTTATCTATATAGTCAGTTCTTATGGTGTGAGGGCATTTCATTTTCAATTTCTATAGGTTTTCATTCATCGACCCTTGATGGCATTTTAGGCTTACGAGTGGTGTTGATCACTGAAGGATGAAAAGACAATGTATAAAAATATTGGTTGAGTTTCTAGTTTGTTCATTTTCTGGTTCAAACATCCCTTTTTTAAGTTATAAGCGTATAAATTGGTTAATTGGTTTCCTTAAAGAGAAATCGACATCACAGGTAAGACAAGTACTTAAAAAGGAGAAACAAATGAAAAGAGGAGTTTACATTTGGAAACTCCCTTTTGGCTGTTACTTGTTTCACCCTTCAACACAACTTCTCATTGTAGCTGGATTTAATCTCAATATTATATGCATAGCTGTCACATGGATATAGTTTTGAAAATAAAACGTAACATGCTTTATGCTGCGAACTAATTCATTTCTCTTAAAAACCAGTACACAATTGCAATGATGGGTTATGGACCTGAAGATAAAAGTGCTGTGTTGGAGTTGACATACAACTATGGAGTCACTGAATATGACAAAGGAAATGCTTATGCTCAGGTGGTATCATTCCCTTTCAGCGTTTTAATGATGGTTCTATGTGAACTAATAAAAGTTGCAATGATAATTTTATTTAATTGTATCTTATTAGACTGTTGTTTTGTTCTAACAGATAGCAATAGGCACAGATGATGTCTATAAAACTGCAGAAGCAATTAAACTGTTTGGTGGGAAGATTACCAGGGAACCTGGTCCATTACCTGGCATCAACACTAAGATAACTGCTTGCCTTGATCCTGATGGTTGGAAGACGGTATGCTTCGATTATTTTGTATCTATATGTTATTAGGTTTGCTCGGCATGATTTTTTTCCTCAATAGCGAAGGTGATGCCACAGTGCTGCATTTAGTCGATAGCCTAATATGTGATGCGGAGTTTGTAGATGTGGCTTCTAGAACTTATATGTAATAACTGTTGATAGTCAATGGGCAAACAAAAGGGCCTTTTTGGTCCCTGTGGTATAAATCATTTGCCCATTTGGTCCCTCTGCTATTTATATTACCTATTTGGGCTTTGTGCCATGCAATTTGTTGTCTTTTTTAACTATGTGCTATGCAACCATTACCCATTAAGTCCCTGTACTTTGCATTTGTTATCTTATGTTTTTGGGCCCCAAATAACTATGCGTAATATGCACTAAAGGGACAAAAAAGATAGTAAGTTAGCATAGCATATGGACCAAATAGGTAACCAGTATACCAAAGGGACCAAACAAGTAAATGGATTATACCACAGGGTCCAAAAAGGTGGTTATGCCATAGTCAATGCCTTTTGTCCTTTAATTTGATTTTGTAGGCGCATTACCGCTTAGTTAACTGAGATTCTCTTGGAGGGAGAATGTACTAATAACAGGCATTCCTGGGTTGTGAAAGACTAAAAGCCTAGAAATCTAGTGCCAAAAATTGCTTTTGCCTCAGATACCCGCCAGTGTTTTAATTGGCACTTCTCTTATAGCTGTTCTGTTAGTCTAAGGGTGTGTTTGGAACACTTGTTTTATTTAGGAATTCAATTGGATTAGATTTGTTTTGTGTGTAAATTCTCAAATCTTATTTGAATTCTTTCGAAAATGTTTGTTACTAACACACTTAAGCATGTAAAGAAATCTCTTTTGGCTAGGTTGATTCATGGTGAATGACGAAAATGATTTCATGATGAATCTGAATACCTACTTATTTATGAGGCATAGGCTCTGATCTTTTCAACATATAATCTATTCAATTCAATTTAGTATCTATAACTACTGCATACATATAAATTTACACTGAAATAAATATTTTTTAGTTCAGTTCAATACACCTACTTATAAGTTGAAAAGATCATAGCCATAGTTTCATATATACTGTAATGTTTAAGATGAATACGTTCTCCTTTTCAATCCCACATATTGCAGACTACACCATTAGATTGAAACATCACCTGTTTTTCATTATCTTTTTTTTTTGTTAGTAAGCCTTTAATTGGCAAAACCATATTTTGGTACATGAACTTGTCTAAATTTCTTTAATGATCTTTTTGCAGGTTTTTGTGGACAATATTGATTTTCTCAAGGAACTGGAATGAGTGGAGAAGATAACTTCTGTTCTAAAGCACTGCACCAAGTGATTAGAATCGGCAATCTTGGGCGAAAAAAGATTCTCGAAAACCGGTGACATAAATCGATGAAATCCCGTTTTGTAGATGACGAAACTTGTAGCCTATCGCAGTGACAAAAAGGGAATAAACATCTCAACTGAAGCTTTGCAATAGGGGGAAGGAGGTTAGAGATTCTATTATCTGTTTAATTATATCAAGCAGCTCTGTAAAGATGCAATTAAAATGGTACCACAAAATTTGTTGTATCCCTGAATTATTCTTCTGTGGATAGTTGTTGATAGTTTTGTGTTGGAATGTTGGATGGAATCCCAAATGGTTAGTGTTTTGATGGCGAAAAATCAACAACAATAACGTTACCTCAATGCCTACTAAGGCTCTCCACAAGCCGATTTGGGGGGGTCGGGTGTACACAACCTTACCTCTGTAATTACAAAGAGGCTTATAATTAACCCTGAAGTGGAATTGTAAAAGCTATCAGTGACTTCACAATAAAAGAAGTTAGGGTAGTTTGATGGCGAAAAATCATTAGCAAAAAATATGGCGATTTTGTGCTGTGTTATGTTATTGTTGGAGCCTTGAAATGTTCAGGGTGATGGTAAGCGTTATAGAATGGTTGTAGGCTTAACCCATATATATGTTGTAGTTTATAGGTTGGTTGTGTTCATAAGTTGTAGCAATAGGCAGATTACATGGTTTTTCCTAACGGATGCATAAATGAAAATGTAATCTTCATCAACAAGTGGTTGAAGTATAGTTTCTTTTAACACCGATTAGTAAATTTTATAAAATTTTATCAAGTTTATGAAAATATTTCATTATTCCAAATCTCTTTAAAAAATTGTTGCTCCTTTTTTTTTTCTGGCACATACTAATCTCTGTTTCATTTATCAAGTGTTTTCCACAATATTTGAGGCTTAGAGTCAAGGTGTTTGTAACATTAATGGTATTGCAAGTGTATGATTTGTCATGCATTTGTGTTTACTCATTAGTGTCAAATTATAACAGGTTGGGTACGAATGTATCATGTTTATAAAATTACCATTTATTTTTTTTAAAGAAGAAAATTACCATTTATAAAATTGATATTGTCAACTATTTTCAAAACTTTTAAAATTTAATTGTATTTAATTAGTTGATATATTAATTTTTTTATGACTTGCGGAAGGGAGATAAAGGAAAAGTAAAATTAGGGGATATTATTGTGCCAAAATGTAAACGATTTAAGTATTTGGGTTCTGTCTTTCACAATGAGGGGATGATTGATGATGATGTAGCTCATAGAATTAATGTATGATGGATGAAATGGAGAAGTGCTACTTGAGTCTTATGTGACAAAAAGATACATTTGAAAGTGAAAGGTAAATTTTACCGAACGGTGGTTAGGCCAGCCATGACATATGGGAGTGAATGTTGGGCTATTAACATATTCAAATGATGAATGTGGCAGAAATGAGGATGGTTAGGTGGATGAGTGGGCATACAAGAATGGATTGAATTAGAAATGAGTGCATCCGCAAAAATACTGGTGTGGCACATATTGAGGATAAATTTAGAGAAAGACGACTGTATGGACATGTGCTATGTAGACTAATAGATGCTCCGGTTAGAAAATGTGAGAACTTAAGAACAGAAAGTAAGGATAGAGGGAGAGGTAGACCTAAGATTACTTGGAGAGAAACTACTTCTAAGGATATGCGTTTGCTCGATATCGATGAAAATTTGGCTTTTGATAGAGCTTCATGGCGTTGAAAGATCTATATAGCCAATCTTACCTAATATGAGATTTAAGACTTAGTCAGTTGATATTAATTTTTTTATGAATTATAAATTCATTGAAATCAAAATATATACAAAATATATACAAAGCCACTGTTACTTTACTATATATCTGGAGTAATATGAATTGGAAGTTAAATGCATTCAAATTCCCATGTTATTTTAAATTTTTAAAAATTATAACTGGTCCTTTAAATTTGATAAAAATGTATATAGTTTGTCTCCTAATATCACGTATCAACTTCAAATTGGTTTAACTTTTCAAATATGTCATTTTTAATTTTTCTTATTCGACCAGAAGTTGACAACAAAGGGCAAAATGATTCACCTTTCTACCAAATTTAAAGGGCTAGCTAAAATTTTTAAAAGTTTGAAATGACATTAATTTTGGTACTTGAGAGGTAAATAATGAATTTCAAAAAAAAAATATGAAAGAAATGAAATACAAAAAAAGGAAAAAACGAATGAATTCCGTCTTGCCCTAATTATTTCAGTCTGTAAGCCTGAATTCCGTCTTGTTCAAGTAGAAAGAGGCATAAAGCCATCACAGAAATTTTCCGCCATCTTCTTATTGTCTTCCTTTGTCCTTGTAGCTTCTTCTGTCTCTAACTTCTAGATTTCAAAAAATGACCGAAGAGAATGGGTTCAATAGCAAACTTGAAAAAAACTCGGAGAAGAAGAAGAGGAAGAACAAGCAGCAGCAGCAAGAACATAATCTAGTAGAAAAGGTGAAGGAAAATGAAAGTGGAAATGAAGAGAAGAACAAATTATCGAAGGACGTTGAGAAGGAGAAATCGAAAATCAAGGAAAATACCGAGCAAGTTAATAAAAATAACAAGAAAAAGAGAAAACGCAAAGAAGTTTTTCCTTTCGGCAATTACAGAAGCTACTATGGATATCGAGTAATCTAGTTCTTCTCTCTCTGCTTTATTTTATGTATTGTTCGATTATTTTGGTTTTGATGAACGTTTGTGTTTCAGATCGGCCAAGGCATGGAAGAAGATCCTCGTCTTAAGGTTTTTGATAGGAAATGGTTTGAAGGAAAGGATTGCTTAGACATTGGCTGCAATAGCGGCATTGTCACTCTCCAGATTGGTAATCATTTTTTTTTGTGAGTTTATTTTAGTAAATGCTTTGATGAGTATCTTGAATTTACCTGGTTAGCTTCACTTGGCGTTGCTTTCCTCGCCTATCTTCTTAAGTTCTTCGGTGTTTTATTAATAATTTGCTAGCGGCTTAGAAATTGCATTCTAGGATTGGATGCAAAGATAATTTTGTAATTGGAAGAAGTTTTAGTGTATAGGCATAAAATCAGCTGTTCTCTCTCTGTCTGTCATGGTGACTGTAGTAACTTCTAATTAGGCTCGTTCTTTTCAACTTATAATTCATTCGGTTTAGTTTCAATATTCACAGATTCCGTTCAGTTTCCGTTCATTTCAGTAATCAATAATTAATTTTATTATAATATAATAGCATTTAAAGTATTATAGATTATTGTTATTATTAATATAATAATATTTTGATGTATTATTATTTATATTATTAATTATCTTTCAATTTACTTTCAGTATTTTCAGTTTCTGTTCAGCTGCGGTTCAGTTTCAGTATCTTCAGGTTCAGTTTAGTTCAGTAATACTACTTATAAGTTGAAAAGAACAGAGCCTAAGACTCTGAGACTGAGGTTTATACTGTTTTTTGTTTGTTTGAGTTACAACATTTGTTTTGAGCAAACAGAGATGATATTGGAATGCTTTATTTTCTTCGATCAGAAGCTGTTGTTTAATTTGAATATATATTCCATTTTTTATCTAAGTTTTGGTTCTTAACTCATTAGAATTGGCTCTAATTGTGTTTGGCATTTTGCAGCAAAGAAGTTTCATTGCCGGAAAATCCTTGGGATTGATATTGACTCTGGTAAGATTCTTGTTTCAGAGAAGGTTCTAATTTTCATTTTAGTTCTGATTGCACTTTGTTAAGATTCAATCAGCATAGATATCTTTGATCTGTGCTTTTTTTGCTTGCTATTATTGGTATTTGAGAGAAAATAAGCATTTGTTTATTTATTTTTATTCTGCTTATGAATTTTGGAAAGTGAAATGGCATTGCTCCTGTGCTTCCAGTAAATGGTGCCTTGTCTATGAGTTACTTGCAACAAATTTTAAGAATGAACTATGTGCATATGGCTCACAAATGATGCATCATTTTATTCCCTATAATTGATGGTTCAAAGGGGTGAGGAAAAGATATTAAAAAACGGGAGGCACAAAGTTGATAGTTGATAGTACAATATGAAGAAAGCCTGAGCCTTTTTTTGTCGTGAGTAATCGAAGTTTTTGACTTGAGTATAGTAAAGACTTTTTGGGATTTTCTTTTGAGCATTCTATGTATTTTTCATTCTGCTTTTCCAATCGGCAAGTGTTAATGTGGAACACTATTATGCTATAATTTTTATCAGTTCACTCTTTTTCCGTTGGGTGATTCATGGCCTCTTTTTCTTTTTTCATTTATGTTCCGTCTGTTAGGCTAAAATCATGAATGATTTGACACATTATATGATTATCTTACAGAGAAGTATGCACACACAATCTGATATGCTTGTGTTGCTTTTGAAGATACATCAATTTAGCAAATGCAGTTTAGAGTTTATAATGCGTGCTAAATATCATAGAGTAGACATTGTGGATACAAGATTACACTCTACTCTCAGTGAAAGCATTAGTGCATGCTACTCTAAACAGATTGGCTTGGCTTATGTGCATGTTAACATCTTCTATTTTTTTTGCTATTGTTTTGGAAATCCAAGAACATGTAGTTCATAATGTAATTCAGTTCGAAATTGTTTTAGTGCATATATATGTCTATCGATTTGATTTTACCCCAGAAAAATGTAAAACACGAGCATCACCATCCTTTCCTGCTTATGTTATGTAGTTTGGCTTAGATTAGAGATAGAGGAATAGGAACTCAATCATTGATGGGTTACACCTTATAGATATTTTCCTGAACTTGCTTTACTAACAGTCCTCTTTGTCTTTCAGATCGAGTAGCTGACGCATACTGGCACCTGAGGAAAACTGTGAGAGCTGCACAGGCTGGAAAAAAGCGTACAAAAGTATCTGAACCAGATGTCACGAGGGATATGAAAGGTTCACAGCATTCTACCACTGGACTGTCAGTTGAGGAAATAGATCTATTTGATATAGTGTCTTTTAAAAAAGAGAATTTTGCCCAGAGTTGGTGTCATCAAGAAGAGCAATATGATACGATTCTCTGGTGAGTTAGGCCCTGTTCTCTTGGACTAAAATTCAGTTCAGTTCAGACCACTTCATTTTAGTCCACTTCAGTCCACTTCAGTCCACTTCAGTTTAGTTCAGTTCAGCTATGCGCTGTTATAAATTTACACTAAAATAAGTTAAATTCAGTTCAGCTCACTTCAGTTCAGTTCAGCTTTCAGAAGTTGAAAAGAACAGGGCCTTAGTCTTGTAAGTTGAAACTTGTCGGGAAAGAAATTTTAGGAAAATGACTTGCGGCCTTTTCAATAGTGTACATTGGCTTCATAGTATAAAGTTCATTTGAAGACACATAGGACCGTTAGTCTTCTTATCCACCACCTTTGTTATGAGCATAAAATGGTAGATTATCCCTGTAAGAATAATCAGTAATTTAAAGACACTCTTTGTGCCATAGTTTTACCCTCTGTTTGGAAGCATTTTTTCCATGGAATTCAATTCATATGAAATCATTTTACTTCCAAGATTAAAAAAAATTATACATAACATGATTTGAAATTAATTGAATTCCTTCAAAAAGAATGTTTCTATACGCACCCTTAATGCTTTGTTTAGTCTGATTCATCTGTTTCTCTAGTTCTGTTGGTATCTAAGTTTTAATCAAGTTGAAAATAATGACCTTGAAAAGATTTCATTCTCCAAACTACCTTTGTATAACTCATTTTTAGAATCTGTATTTTTTTTAAAAAAATTCTGGAACGAAATTTGTTCTCCCTAGTAAAGGCTTCTTTGAAGAATTGCCAGCTCAGCAAGAATATTTGCTGGCTGTCATACTGATATTGTGCAAGCGTATGATCTTATCATTCAGCGTAACATAAAATTCTCCATTGAATTGCAGTCTGAGCGTTACAAAGTGGATTCATTTGAACTGGGGTGACGAGGGATTAATTACTTCATTCTCGAAAATATGGAAGCTTCTTCGACCGGTAATTATCAAAGGAATATGTTGTTTTCTACTACAAGATATTTCAGCATTTATTGATAATTGATTTCTTACTTTTATACAGGGTGGGATTCTGGTGCTGGAACCTCAACCTTGGAAGTCATATGAAAACAACCGTCTTGTTTCTGAGGTATTAATTGCTTCCCCTTGTATGGCTGTGTTGTATTTGGTTACATACTTATCTTCCATGTTCCATCTGATTTAAATTAATTTAATCTGTGATGATGCTTGCTTGACACTTCGTGCAATAGCAAGTAACCGTTCTACTATATGGTCCAAAATGCATTTTAGTTTTACGTAAAGAAACGCTAAATACTGTAGTAGTCAAGTCAGCCACCTTCTGGCTAGATTCGTGTTATTTATTTTTGAACAAGAATCATGCTTCACGAGGAAGCCTGCAATCTTTTATTTTGATACATTGACCTCTTAGTCGATTATAATCATTAAGCATATTGTTAACGTCAAACTCAATTAAAACCATTGTTTTAAAAATCCCCGCCTAGTTATGCCTAAGCCTATGTTAGTTGCTGACCGACTTTTCGCTGCTAGGGGCTATCAGGCACTCATCCGATTTATTGCCACCTAGGCACCACCTAGTCCCCAAATGGGAAGTGTAATATATCAAAATTGCAACATTAGGAATTAAATGAAATACATTGCACCCTTCATCAAATTCGATCCTGTCCAGCTTAGTTGGGCTAGGCTAATGTTCATGGTCAGAGTTAAATTATTTTTTTTGGTAATAAGGCCCTGTTCTTTTCAACTTATATTCAGTGCAATTCAGTTCATTACTTATCAGCATACATATAAATTTACACCGAAATAAGTTCAGTTCAGTACTATTACTTATAAGTTGAAAAGAACAGGGCCTAATAAAGTTAAATTAATTGAATTAACAATTATGAAGAAGGCTAAATCCTCAAAACTATTGCTGTTTTCTAAATAAATACATATATGTGGATGGGTGGGCTGGACGCCGTTCTGCAAGTTTTTTTATTCCTCTTTTTTGCTGTGTGCAGACAATAACAAAGAATTATCAAAACATTATATTCCGTCCGCATCATTTCGAAGAAATTCTTCTTGACAAGGTAATGTTGGATATTACAAACTTATCATCATCTTTCATGGATTTATTTTGACGACGTGTTAAATATATGCAGATTGGTTTTAGAAAGGTTGAGGACCTGACTTCGGCCTTATCAGGCAGTAAAGCCGGTTTTAACAGGCCTGTCTTTGCATACCACAAATAAGTTCACTCCCCAGAATTTTGCTTTCTAATTTATAGGTAAAGAATCAACCTAGGCTCCTGGTTTCTTTCTTTATGGAGGTGGGTGGAAGTGTGGAAGATATTGTCCAACACCGACATCTGCAACAGCACTGACACTTAATCGAGGTAATATTGTTATAGTCTGCACAGAACCGGTGTAGTTGCACACAGTTCTCTGTAGTCTGGGATATGGTTGTACAAAGTTCCTAAGTCCTTGTTTTTGTTTTGTTTAATTTTTAGTAACTTTGTGCACATGTGGCGAATGCCTTGGTCTAGTGTTTAAGACTGAATCTGTGACTATAGGTCACAGGTTCGAGTCACATCGGGGTGGGTTGATGTGAGCGCAATTTCACTAATAAAAAAAAACTATTTACGTGCACCAATTTTGTGATTAGGCATGTATCCAAAACTCTGGTATTGAAGTTCATAAAATCATATAGTCTCGGTTGGTACAAGTCAATTAGATGATATTGTGCACTATGCCAGCAATATACTTCATCCATTTCTAAATGTTTGTCTATTTAGCTTCTTTTTTTTATGGTTTTTCCATTTATCACTTAATGAATATCAATGCATTTTATATCATATTTTTCCCAATTTACTAGTATATTAATCGCGAGAGATAATTGATTATGAGTAAAAATTAAGAAGATTTTTTTATGAAATGTAAATGATAAATTAGTCATTTTAATAGTTTAATAAATATCTATTGGTTTTAATGATTCTTTTAAGTGACAATCACTTGGGAATGGAGGGAATACATTGTGTTTCATTTTAAATTTTGAAGTTGAGTTGTACTTTTTTCGCACTGGCCATATGCTAATGCAAATATACGTGTTTGAAATTAAATAAGGCAGATAAAACTTGCTAGATATATCTAAAGATATAATAAGCATAGTAAGAAGTATTTTTATTTTTAGTAATATATAGTGTTTTTGTCAATTTTGTTGATTGTTAGATTTGAATGCACAACTTAAATTTTCAAATAAGTGATGGCTACTAGACCATAGTAGTTGTAAGAACTTAGAAGTGTAAGTACAACAAGGCATTACAATTATTGTATCCATTTTTGCGCTAAAGATAGAACAACGACATACATGGATTTGGATTCATAGCGAAATGGTGAATTTGTAAATTTGTACATTTTAGTCAATATGAGTCATTTATTGAGTTTTAAAGGTTGAGATTGAGTTTCAATAGTTTTTGAGGTCCGCAGTGTAATTAAATTTTAACCATTAAAATTAAATTGGAATGTAGAACTTTTGCCATTTCAGAATCCAAATTTGTCATACAATTGTTACCACTAGGCTTTGATCTAGGGGCTTCCAGCTCTTAGGGCTCGTTTGGTTCGAGGAAATCCTATTCCATGGAATAGAAGTAGAAATGTATAAAAAGATATCAAATATGACATATTATTCATCTAGAATCCGTTGACGCACGGACAAACTTTTCCTATTTATATAGATCTCACGGAAAAACTATTCCCTTTTGAAATAAAGGAATAGCTTTTCCGTGAGATATATAAACTAGGAAAAATTTATCCAATTGTTGACGGATTCTAAACATATAATTTATTATATTTGACATCTTTCCATTCATTCCTATTTCTATTCCATGGAATAGAATTTCCGTAAATCAAACGCCACCTTATAGAATTCAAGTTGTGTGGAATTGCTAGTTCAAAGCTCAGAATCATAAAAATGTCTCATATAATTATTATTGTTAAAATTTGATGTGAATTATTGTTGAACTTTTATTTAGCCACCATTTGAATAGTATTCTAACATTATATGATAATTTGTCCCCCAATTTTTACTATAAATATGTTACCCTTTCTCTTCTTCCAAACACCAACAAAGTAATCAGAAAATTTCTCTTCTTCAATTCTCTCTGTTCTTGTTACAATTCCTTTGTATTAGTAGTTGATTTTCAACACGTTATCAGCACGAGCTTGCTCTATCAGTCAAAGAAAAAGAAAATGAATTCTTTTCTGGTATTAATTGACATCAAGGCTAATGAAGAAAATATATGCATTGTGGATAGTGCTACCACCCATACTATTCTTAAAGATTCAAAATATTTTTTCACATTGAAAAAGGGTGAGACAAACGTTACCACAATAACGGGTAACTCAAAAATTATTAAAGGCTCCGGAAGAGCTCATAGTACTTTACCAAGGGGAACGATAGTTACAATAAACAATGCATTATTTTCCCCAAATTCTCAAAGAAATTTATTAAGTTTTAAGGATATTTACAGAAATGGATATCATATTGAAACTGTAAATGAAGAGGGTAAAGAATGTCTTTATGTTACAAGCATAACTTTTGGGAAGTGTTTACTTGAAAAATTTTATATTCTTCCATTTGGCTTGTACTACACATTTATAAATGAAATTGAAGTCAATTTAACTATAAACCAGAAGTTTATAGATTCAGATACATATAAAATTTGGCATGATAGACTAAGTCATCCTGGTTCAATAATGATGAGAAAAATTGTAGACAATGCACATGGGCATCCGTTGAAAAATCAGAAGTTTCTTCAACATAATGACTTTTTCTGTGCTGCTTGTTCGCAAGGAAAATAAATCATAAAACCTTCAAAACTTAAGATTGGAATTGAATCACCAGCATTTTTAGAACGCATACAATGTGATATATGTGGACCGATTCATCCACCATGTGGACCATTTAGATATTTTATGGTTCTAATTGATGCTTCAACTAGATGGTCACATCTATGCTTATTGTCATCACGCAATATGGCATTTGCGAGATTACTTGCTCAAATTATAAGATTATGAGTACAATTTTCCGATTACACAATCAAATGGATTCGTCTTGATAATGCTGGAGAATTTACTTCCTAAACTTTTAATAATTATTGTATGTCAATTGGGATAAAAGTGGAACATCCTGTAGCACATGTTCACACTTAAAATGGTCTGGCAGAATCATTTATTAAAAGACTACAATTAATTGCACGACTATTGCTTATGCGAACAAACCTTCCTACATCAGTATGGGGATATGCAATATTACATGCAGCAGTTCTTATATGTTTAAGACCTACAAGCTATCATGATTATTTCCCCTTGCAATTAGCTTTTGGTCATGAGCTCAATATTTCTCATCTAAGAGTTTTTAGTTGTGCAGTATATGTACCAACTGCTCCACCACAACGAACCAAAATGGGTCCTCAAAGAAGATTGAGAATTTATGTTAGCTATGAGTCTCCTTCAATTATAAAATACCTCGAATCATTAACTGGAGACTTGTTTACTACACGTTTTGCAGACTGTCACTTTGATGAAAACACTTTTCCAAACTTAGGGGGAGAAGGCAAAAAGGCAATTTTGAAAAAGTCAATCTTATGGAATGCTTCATTACTTTCTCATATGGATCCTAAAACAAAAGATTCTGAACTAGAAGTTCAGAAAATAATCCATTTTCAAAATTTAGCAAATCAGTTGCCTAATGCACTTGCTTACCCTAAATGAGTAACCAAGTCGTATATACCAGCAGAAAATGCACCTATACGTATTGATATTCCTGAAGAACAACCAAATAATTATACGTTAACACGCCTGAAGCGTGAACAACCTATCGGTTCAAAGGATAAAAATCCTAGAAAAAATAGAGTTAATGATAATAAGGATACTCTCGTTGAAAATTCAAATACTAATATAAATACACTTCTAGAAGAAGTAGAAGCACTTGAAGTGCAATCACCTAAAGTGCAAACACCTGAAGTTATTGAAAATGAAGAAATTCAAATAAATTATATTAATAATGAAAGAAGATGGAATCGGGATAAAATGATTATAGATCCTATTTTCGCATATAATGTTGCAGTAAATAATGAAATGATAATTTGGACTATGAACCAAAATCTCTTGAAGAATGCCAAAATAGTAATGATTGGCCTAAATGGAAAGATGCAATTCAAGTAGAGTTAAATTCTCTTGAAAAACAAAATGTTTTCGGACCTATAGTTCGAACTCCACAAGGTATAAAACTTGTGGGATACAAATGGGTTTTTGTGAGAAAGAGAAATGAGAAAAATGAAGTAAGATATAAAGCCAGACTTGTTGCCCAAGGTTTTTCCCAAAGACCTGGAATTGATTATGAGGAGACATATTCACCTGTAGTGGATGCAATAACTTTTAGATATCTTATTAGTTTGGTAGTGCAAGAAAATTTGCAAATGCACTTAATGGATGTTGTTACAGCTTATCTATATGGTTCGCTAGATAATGATATTTACATGAAAATCCCTGAAGGATTAAAACTGCCAGAAAAATATGGTCAGCGAGAACTTTACTCGATGAAATTACAAAAGTCTCTATATGGATTAAAACAATCTGGACGCATGTGGTGTAACCGTCTTCGTGAATATTTATTAAAGCAAGGTTATAAAAATGATCAAATTTGTCCCTGCGTTTTCATAAGAAAATCGGGACCTAAATTTGTTATCATCTCTATTTATATTGATGATTTGAATATCATCGGAACTTCAGAAAAGATTCCAAATGCTGTAGATTCTTTAAAGAAAGAATTTGAGATGAAGGATTTTGGAAAGACAAAACTATGTATTGGTTTACAAATTGATCACCTGGAAAAGGGAATATTGGTGCATCAATCAAATTATACAGAAAAGATCCTGAAATGATTTAATATGGATAAAGCACATCCATTGAACAATCCAATGGTTGTATGATCACTTGATGTGAAAAAGGATATATTTCGTCCTAGAAAAAATAATGAGGAAGTTCTTGGTCCAGAAGTACCATATCTTAGCGCAATAGGTGCATTAATGTATCTTGCCAACAATACAAGGCCGGATATTGCCTTCTCTGTTAATTTATTAACAAGATACAGTTCAGCACCAACACGTAGACATTGGAGTGGAATTAAACACATCATGAGCTATCTTCGAGGAACTACTGATTTAGGCTTATTTTATCCATATGAATCTAAGTCTAAATTAGTTGGATATGCAAATGCTGGTTATTTATCCGACCCACACAAAGCTCAATCTCAAACAGGCTACTTATGCACATATGGGGGAATAGCTATTTCTTGGCGATCCACAAAGCAGACTATCATAGCTACTTCCTCAAATCATGCTGAATTAATTGCGATTCATGAAGCCGGTCGCGAATTTATATGGTTGAGATCATTAATTAAGCATATCCAAGAATGATGTGACAAAGTAAAGACTAAAGAAGACCCGACGACATTATATAAAGATAATGCTGCTTGCATTGCTCAATTAAAGGAAGGATACATTAAAAGAGATAGAATAAAGCATATTTCACCAAAATTCTTCTTCACTCATGATCTGGAAAAGAATGGTGAAAACAGTATTCAATAAATTCGCTCTTGTAATAATTTAGCAGATTTGTTCACCAAGTCCTTACCTTCCTCAACTTTCAAGAAATTAGTTTACGGCATTGAAATGCGTCGTCTTAAAGACATTCAATCAACTTGCGAACATGAAGAGTAAACATTGTACTCTTTTTTCCTTAACTATGGTTTTTGTCCCACAGGGTTTTTCTATAGTAACGTATTTAATGAGGCAGTGCCCCATTTGCAATAATCCACATCAAAGGGGGAGTGTTAAAATTTGATGTGAATTATTGTTGAACTTTTACTTAACCACCACTTATATAGTATTCTAACCTTATGTGATAATTTATCCCCCAATTTTTACTATAAATATGCAACCATTTCTCTTCTTCTAAACACCAACAAAATAATAAGAAAATTTCTCTTCTTCAATTCTCTTTATTCTTGTTACAATTCCTTTGCATTAATAGTTGATTTTCAACGGTTATTACTAAAAAAAAAAAGATGAAACAAGGTCATTCAGATGTCATATCATTTTGAACCTCAACATCGATGGTGTAGCATTAGTTGCATAATATAGTTATACCAAAAACACATTAGCATTTTACAAATTGCTTGTAGTTGTGCAAAAGGTACCAAAAGTTGTACAATAGAAATACCAACCTATACCTTGTTTACCAAAAAAAATGATTATTTAACATTCCATAGTTGTTGGTTTAGTCATATTAAAGAAATACCATTATTATGTTTTAATATACCATTGTAAAAGATTGTTATAGCAAAAAATAAAATTGACATACCACATTATTATACCGAAAGGTATGCCATTGGACCAAAAGTATACCATCTGTTATACCATATGTATAGCTTTGTATATCACTATTGTAGTGTCCTTGTTGTGCTGTACTATAGTGACTTGCTATAGCATAGTCAAACTTTATACCTTATTTAGTTATAGGTTAAACTTCAAATCACGACAGTTTTGAAAAAAAAAATAATTAACTTTTTTTTATTAATGTTACATCATTTATTTTAAGAAATTCAATCCTATATCATCTAAGAATTTTATTCTTATGAATATCCAAGTAAGCTTCGGAAATTCTTAATTTTAATATGATCTTTTATAATTAGCATCAATTTTAATTAAAACATTATACTTCTCCAAAAAATTCTAAAATTGATTACTAATATTTATTATTAATTCACTTTAAGATGGACTAAATTACACTTTAAAATGCAATTCTAACTTTTGAAGGTATTAACTTCAAAAGAATGATATACCTTTTGATATGACAATGGTATGCTAGTATACGACAATATACCTTCAAAAATAGGGCTGTTATCAAAACAGTCAATTTTAAAGTTCGAAAAAAAAATGATTTTTTTGAAGGTATCGACTTTTGATGTGTAATTTTGTTCATTTAAAGTGAAATAAAAATAAATTTTAGTAATAATCTTACAGAACAGTCAAACCAACATATTTTTGAAGGTATATTGTCTCATACTAGCATACGATTGTCATATATCAAAAGGTATATCATTCTTATGCCAAAAGTACAGTGTAATTATACCATAATTATGTCATTCTACGTCAAACCACTGCTATTATCTAGCATTTAGTAATCGTAGCTTTTTTTTATACCAAAAGTATTTTGATATAACTACATACAACAATATATGAAACTGATAATTTTAGTTCATACAAAATAATCGTATATGTACCTTTTGTGATAAGAAAATCAATATTAACTAGATTTTTGAAATTATTATTATATATACAGTCGTACTTCAAAAAAATATAATTCATTTGCAAAAAAAGTTTAATTTTTGGATATGACATTCTTAATATGTTTATTTTGATAAAACAATAATAAATTAACAAGAAAAAAGTCTGACAAAGCAAATACATCCATCTCTAGTTTCAACAATAATAAAAGTTGCCTGCAATTATAGCATTGGCTATACTTCCCGCAATCAAAACGAAGCAGAAACTAAGTTGAAAAAATATATACATATAGATCTAGTTTCAACAAGAAAACACTATCTGAAGTCACAGCAAAAAAAAAACTAGGCTTTAATGCATCATTAGCTACCTGAACTTCTGAAGTTACCTCCTAGCTCCCTCAACTTTTAAAAAATGCACCACTCAGCTCCCAGAACACCACGTCAGCTCTTGATTGCAGAGAGAGAATTTTAAAACATGACATAAGCCAAACCAACCAGAAGGTGACACATGGCATTTAGGGAGCAAAGTGGTGCACTTTTTAATAGTTGAGGGAGCTACGGGTCACTTCAAACGTTCAGGGAGACAGTTGGGGACAAGTTGAGGTAGTTAATGACCGGTTAAGCCTAAGAACTATGACAGATTGAAAATAAATTCAAAATCAGATTAGAATTTTAAAAAGAGCAGATAAAAACATGGAAAATGTATAGTGATGAAAAAAAGGATAAACCATTAGGAAAGGCAAAAATGGCAGAAAATGAAAACATATTCATATAATCAGCCCTAGAACTATATGAAAACATTTTCCTCCTGTGAACAAATAGGCAAATACAGTAGCAGAAAATGACAACTGCTGTAAGAGTAAGCAAGTTCAGAGTTTGACTGCATGAGAGGTAAATGCATCCAAATCATATAGATAAAAGGTGCATCGTTAGCTATCCGAACCTGTCCTAAAAAACCTGCTGCCTCCATGAACTTCTCAACTTTCAATAAGTGTACCACTTTGCTCCCAAAACGCCACGTGTCAGCTTCTGATTGGAGGGAGAAAATCTTAAAAATGACATCTTTGAAAAGTTAAACCACCCAGAAACTGACATGTAGCATTTAGGAAGCAAAGTGGTACACTTTTTGATAGTTGAGGGAGCTACGGGGTAACAAATTTTTAGGGACAAATTGAGGTAGCTAATGATGCATTAAGCCTAGACAACTGTTCAAAGTTAGTTTGTAAGGACAATGGCAAGTTAGCAGAAGTCAGAATAGTCATTGTAAAACCGCTCCTAACAAGAGCTGGAAAGCAAAAGAAAATCAACAGAAACGAATAGATCAACATCAAAGGAAAACACCACTGTTATCAAATCTGTACCGTACTGGCTGGTTCGACCGGTTTTACCGCAAACCGGTCATGGCTATGTAACACGAGCTGGAAAGCAAAAGAAAATCAACAGAAACGAACAGATCAACATCAAAGGAAAACACCACTGTTATCAAATCTGTACCGCACTGGCTGGTTTGACCAGTTTTACCGCAAACCGGTCATGGCTATGTAACACGAGCTGGAAAGCAAAAGAAAATCAACAGAAACGAACAGATCAACATCAAAGGAAAACACTACTGTTATCAAATCTGTACCGTACTGGCTGGTTCGACCGGTTTTACCGCAAACAGGTCATGGCTATGGTATGGTTTACCTTCACAACAGTTTTTGGAAAAAACCGGATTGAACCGGAAAAACTGGTAAACCGGTGAACAGGTTCAAACCCAGTTTTTCCGAAACCCCTCTGACAACATGCAGAAGCGTTGCGAAAAACCCAAAAACCATTACAATAGCCACTGAAAACCCTAAATAATATATTTTTAAAAATAAAAAACCGATAAAACCACCAATTATACCAATAATACCTTGTACCATTGACTTCACCGGTATGATGTCCGGTCTGGTATTGATAACACTGGAAAACACATCATTTCTGAACTTAATGTATTGCATATCAATATCCTCCAAGTTGATCTCTTAAAATTCAAATATACTTTGACAACATACAAATCAATAGATACCTAACAAAATGTCTAATGAAAACAAAATCTAATATGAAATAAAAAAATTGCATTTATTTGATAGAGAAATCGAAACATCAAGAGTAAAGATATATTAAAGTGATACACGTTTAGCTTCAAGGGCAATGAATGAAGTTCCCTCCTTTTGGTAACATTCTTTTCCAATGAATTCAATTTATTTGAAATCAATTTACATACACGCAACAACAGTAACCCAATGCCTAACAAGGCTCCCGCACAAGTGGGGTATGGAGGGGTCCGGTGTATGCAACCTTACCTCAGTAATTACAGAGAGGTTGTTTCCAATTGACCCTGAAGTGGAGTTGCAACAGCTATCCGTGACTTCACAATTTAAGAAGCTTTGAAAGTTTAATGAGTCATTTTGCTTTAGTCCATTATATCTAAAGCCAAAGAACGGTGAATCTTTGGCCCCATCAAAATAATGGACAAAAAATCATTTTACCTACAAGATTCAAAAATATTTTACATAAAATGATTTGAAATGAATTGAATTCCTTCAAGAAATTAATCAACAAGGAGCTAGAAAAATTAGAACTTTGAAAAATGAGAACTTCAAGCACAATACTGGAAAAGAGACGAGAACCAGCAAACTGATTCGACAGCATCATCACACCCAGTGGTATTTTTTGCTTAAATATCTCATAATAGATTAAGAGAGACGAATACAGGCAAAGACGTAACTGGGAAGGACAAATGAAATCCCAAAATGCCAGGATTTTTCTTAATTAAAAATCTCACTAACCTGATAAATTAGATATTGAAAAAAAGCCCAACCAGAGAGTAATATCCCTGCCATAGTAAATCAAGACGATGATGAACTTGCAACTAGACCATGCTTGAGGCCTTCCAAAAATGTGGATATCTGCATAATAGTATACACGGGCCAAAATCACAGAAAAAATATCCAAACGAATAAGAAAGTATCCCACTACTTTTTCTCCAAGTAGGAATTTCGGCAAGCAGCTGCAATCAAAATCACAGGGAATATAATGTTGTTGATTCAAATCATACAACATTGATTCTTATAATGTTGTTGATTCAAATCACACAACATTGATTCCTACAGCTGAATCAATTGTCTGTACCATCAGCAGGGCTGACTTCTAGTTCCTTCAGCTTCATGAGAAAAACATTCCTGCAAGGTACAAATTATGAACCGGCAATAGATAGTGTTATCCGGATTGCTATAGGACATGGTTTTAGTGTGCTATAAGCTCTTGAAGAGCTGCATCCATATGCCACGTTATACCAAAAATACAGCTTAATTTTATGCAATGATATTCTTCCACGTCAAAAGAAGAAATGGTTTTCTGAAGTTGAGAATCAGAAACATGAATTGGAAGATATAAAATGAAATTCGAAAACCCTAACATTTTTCGATGGATCTGCAAACAGGCAGTTAGTCATGTATGTATATCTTAGTATTGCAGTTCCAACAATAGAAAAAGATCAAAGAAAATTTAATTGAAAACTTTATACAGAAAAAAGTAAGATACAATTATCCAGGAAAAAAAAGTCAGGAGTCAGGGCAGGAACCTTATTCCACATGAAACCACTCCAAAAGCCAGATGCAGATCAAATTTCTTTTTTGTTAATATCTAACCACATTCAGTAAACAGCCTAGTGAAAAAAAAGACACAAGTAGAGCACATTTACAAGTAGTGAAATCAAAAGAAAAGGGTAAGAAAATAAAGTTTCATATAGAAAACCAGATGTCAAGAAGGTACTATGCAAAAATACCAACCAAGCTTTGTTCCCAACCATAGTTGTTAAAGGCGCGCCAAGGCTTAGGGTCCTGCGCCTTGCCATACCTCAGGCGAGGTAGTGTACCTCGGGCGCGCACCTTGTGCTCTTAGGCACGCCTGTTGATGTGAGCCTCGTGTGCGCCTTTGAGACACTTTTACTTTTCAAGGTTCTAACTTTAACATGTGTTGCCCACTATCTTTAAGAGTTTTAACAATAATTCAAGACTAGATATTCGTAATTCAATTTCTATCAAGGCTAGATTAACTCAAGGCTAGATAATCCTATCGCAATATGTAAATTTTACATACATATGAATGTCTAACAATTCTCTTAGTTCTTTTCCTAGTATTGTTATTGCATTTAACTTCACTTTTCAAGAAAATGTTTTTGCAAATTTCATGCGCCTAGCGTACCTCAGGCGCGCGCCTCGCGCCCTGGCGCCTAGGCTGCGCCTAGCGCCTTGAAAACTATGTTCCCAACTAGTTCAAGAAGCTACGTGGATTCCTTCTTTTCCATTCATTTACATTAACCCAAGCTTATATTCACAAAATATGTTTTCTTGCATGCATCAACAACATTATTCCAATGCCTCGCGCACAAGCGGGGTAAGGGGGTCGGTGTACGCAGCCTTACCCTGTAATTACAGAGAAGTTGTTTCCAATTGACCCTGAAGTGGAGTTGCAACAGCTATCCGTGACCTTGAGGTTGTTTTCTTGCATGCATAACCATAGAAAATAGCTTACAAGCATCTTAGATGTCATCGTGCAATGAGTTTATTCGAAACGAAAAGTACTTGGGAATTAATTACCACGACCAAACACCATGATAAAGAAAAGGAAAAGTACACCAACTGAGAACTTCAATCAAGCCATACTTTTTATGAAAATGCCATCAACAACAACCATTTGGTAACAATATTACTAGTGAGAATTTGGAAACAGGGGGCAAAAGCTTCACATTACAATGAGCTAAAAATACAGAGTGATATTCATTCATGACAACTATGTACAGCTCAGTGATTGACTGATCTATGGCAGTCGACACAACAACCAATATGAAGGTAGTCACCTTAAATAAATAACGCAAGCTGACTTTCACTATAGAAGAAAGCACATTGGAGCTTGTTAAATGCACCGCCCACCTAACGGAAAAGTAGCTGAAAGTATGACAATCCATCCAAGATATTTGCGGCCTCCAATAGATGTATTCACTAGAATCTTCCTCACCACATCCGAAGCTAAAACTTAATACATAATGCATAACATTTTGTTAACATCACAGCAAGCCTACCCAATAGCAGATATTGTAATTCACACACTACTAACGTATGGCAACAAAAATTACCATGTTCATCACTTGGAAGTATGTAATCGTTGCAATGATGAAATCCAGCTATTTGAAGGGCCAACTTTGTTATTGTGCCCTTGACCAGGATTAGCAGACTCAGTAGGCAAACCATGTCTTGCAGAATTTCTCTTTGTGGTCCCAGCGAATGGAAGCAAAATAGATGGAATGTTCCCATCACCTACAACCTATGAAACAAATTTGTGGTCATTGACTTTCTCCGTTTTTCGACCCATTGGCAATATAATGCAGGTGAATATAGCATCAAAGTTGTACAACTTACAGAAACATCCGCATGAGAAGCTAAGTTCTATTAAAGAAAACTTAACTTTAATGGCATGGCATTCCACATGAAACAAAATTCTTAGAATCTTTCATTTAGAAAGAAACACTTCCAGTGGCAATAAAAATGTCTAAGACTTAGGTGGCGTTAAAATTGAAAATTAAGTACCGACTCTCGAGCACTGAATTTAAAAAATGATTGATTGTAAGAAAAAAATTTATTGACAATGCCCAACTAAAAATTTTAAGACAAATACAAATTAAGTGATTTTATGACGTAACTAAAACTTTTCAGAAGTGTTATCAAAGAAATTTAAACTAACACGTACTTAAAATATTAATTTAAGTGCTTAATTGGGTTATCAAACATCTCCTTACATTCTTATCAAGATGAGCATCAGAGCTCACATTCTTTCCAGTAGATTTGAATTGCATGCGCACAGGGGGGCCACCAGATCGCGTGAAATCGGTGGAATAGGGAGCATTATTACTTCCTGTCATTTCAAATGAATCAAAACATAGTTTCACTTGCTCTTAAGACACCAATATCCAAATCAAAAGAGTTCACAACTGACATTGATGGCTAAAACTTAGCATTTAAGTGAGAAAATTTTCTTATCCTTCACTTCTCGCATCAATAATTAGGATAAAACAAATTAAAAACATGTTGCCTTACAATATTCTTAAAACTATTCTGATAATAAATTAAGTACCGTTATCATGAGCTAGTTTAACAATTCAGAATTACCAATCGATAATAAACTGAATATGGAAAGACTGAAATTGAATTTTAAAATAATCTTCCCTTCAAAGTGAACATATGCAACTCCTTTACAGCTTATGCTTCACATGATTCAGTACTAGAAACACACTAAATTACTTAGCAGTATCTAACCTTGATGATTCTCCATATCTGATGAAAACATGTGACTGCTACTTGCTCCAGGCACTGGCTGAAAAGTATAAGGTAGAACCTCGTCAACCATAAGAGTAAATATCCCAATCTCTAACTATTACAAATGAAAATTTTTTGCAATAGAATTGGAGTGACTAGCAATAACGGAAAGTTCCAGGAAGGCAGAAAGTGGAGAGAAGTAATTTGGAAAATATACAAGTAGTAGGAGTACTAACAGATTGACGAGGTTGAGTTCTATTCTTTTGTGCCTGCTGGTACTTTATGATGGTCCAGTCGAAAACATAGTCAAATTCATATCCTGCCACAGAGAAATTAAAAGTAAAATACAACAGACATTAGAAATTCCTCAAAACAATAACAATGTATTATTTCCATAAAATCAAGCTTCAGCAACTGAAAAGCCTCTCTGTGGCGTTGTTTATCAACTCAAATGCACTTCAAACTATTATTATTTAACAACTTAAAATACAAATCAAATAAAAAATGATAATTCTATTATACCCGTCACATATCATTATAAGTTGGTTGTATTGCATCATGGTTCAGGAGGACGTAGATGTATAATGTAAGCAATATTTAGTTGTAAACTGTTATGTTATTTTTCTTATAACTGTAATTAGTTGACAAGTACCTTCACGGGCAAACAAATCTCGAAACAGGCGCTTTAAGAATCCATAATCAGGTCGTTGATCAAATGTCAATGAGTGGCAGTAATGCAGGTATGATGCAAACTCAACTGCATGTGATTTGCATAGAACCTAAAAATTAAGAGAAGCAATTTGTCAATGTAAACCCGAAGATCAACTTTTTCACTGCATGCATAACTAGACACTCACCTCAATAGGAGTTGATAATTTCTTCTCACATATTTTGTCATATTTCTGCTTCTTCGTTGCAGCTTTCAAACCTTGCCATGGAAGGCTGGAGATAGATATTTGCAATCAGATGTTATATCCAACATATCCCAACACAAAGCTTAATAGAAGACTCATCTCTTTGAACGCCCCAACAGTTTTTCATAAATTCAGTTATTTTTCAAAGCTAAGAGAAATATATAACTTATGTTCCAGTAAATCCAGCAAATACCTTCCTCTCAGGAAATACAAAAGAACATAACCAAGTGACTCAAGATCATCTCGCCGGCTTTGCTCTGCAACAAAGAAAACAATGAGACCAAATAGGGGCATCCTAACCCAAATCGAGAAATATTTGCATACAAATATAAATAGACTGAGACTGATGCAGATATAACTTTTCATGAAAGAATGTAAAGATAGATAGCCAGAACCAGAACATAACATTCTCTCTTACCAATTCCAAGATGAGTATTGCAACTTGCATATCGAGCAGTACCGGTCAAGTTTTTATTCTCCCTATAAAAGAAGATGATTAGCAGACTTATGTATCTAATTGATTGGTCTAAGTTGACTTCTCACCCATCACAAATCTTTAGAAGCAACACTAAATACATCTTTACTTGCCTGAACTTGGCCCAAATGACCTACTGCCCCCCTAAACTTTTTAAAGTTCCTCTTAGCCCTCTGAACTTGGCAAAAGTGCATCAGTTTGACCTAAACGCCAAGTGTCACTTTCTGATTGGAGAGAGAAAAATCATTAAAATGACATTTTTGAAAAGTCAAACCAACCAGAAATTGACACGTGTCATTAGGGGGGGACTGGTGCACTTTGCCATGGTCATGACTCAGAATATGTATTTAGAGCTAAATAAATTGCCAACCACGTGAGAGAGAAGGAAATTCAATGGCAAGGTCAAATCAAACTGCAAGATTACCTGTAAGGAATATGGCGATTGGTTGTGGCATCCCGATATCTTTTAGCTAGGCCAAAATCAATTATGTAAACCTGATACACAAAAGAAGCATGAGACAACTGACACACAACTACAGAGAAGGCATAACAAATCGAAGCCCATTCTCATTAATGAATTAAATCAGCACAAAACCATCACCTGATTCGCTTTCCGACCAAGGCCCATAAGGAAGTTATCAGGCTTGATGTCTCGATGGAGAAATCCTTTAGAGTGGACATATTCTATCCTTGTTATCTGAGGGAGAAACAAGAATTTCAGAAAGAGAAGAACAACTAACCATTCCTTGAGTAACAAAGTAGACTAGAGATTATTTGAAGCGAGATATTACCATTTGATCAGCTAACATCAACACCGTCTTAAGCGAGAATTTCCTCCCACAATACACAAACAAATCCTCAAGGCTCGGTCCAAGTAAATCAAGGACCAATACATTATCTTCCCCGTCAACACCAGACCATTTTATGCTAGGAATACCACCTGCAATTCGCATACAGAATTAGCGAACTCAATTCTTAAAGCTACAAAACGAGAAAGAAAACACAGTAAATTGAAATAATACTCACTGCCTCCTTGAAGAAGATTGTACAGCCTAGCTTCATAAAGCAATTGCGGATGCTTTGTTTTATTGTTCTCCTGAGAACCACATAAATAAACAACTTAAACTATAGTACAATTATAGCTAAAAATAGGAGCTCAACTGCTCAAGCCTACAGTAGCTTAACTGATCATATCATGATTACTGCCAAAAAACCTAAAATAATTCAAAATTAAACAAGATAAAATTCAATGAAACTTACGATCTTCACCGCAACGATCTCAAATGTATCGATATGCGTAGCTGCAAAGAAACTCACAATCATCATCGATCAGCGATAATTAAACGCAAAAGAACAGACACAATCAACACAAAGTTACCTAAATAGATTTCACCGAAGGATCCACTGCCGATCTTCCGGCCAAGCTTGTACTTGCCGCCGACGATCCGTTCCATGAGCTGCGAATCACCTAGTATAGAAGTCGATACAGCGGATCGAATCTAAAAAGCATGAAAAATAGAGATTTGATAGAGAGAGCTGTAAGAGCAGACTGAAACCGCACAGGAAGAGCAATTCGGGTTCAGACGACACAGAGAAAATGGAGACGTGGCTAAGGATTTGTTTTGGTGAGGATAAAAGTGGGAAATTTTCAGGGGTAGTCTCGGGATTTAGGTTTTAGGTGCGAGTCCGTTGACGGCTTGACGTGTTGACTGTTTAGATTATTCCGATGATAATAGATATGATATTTGAAAAGTTAAAATAATTAAAGGTTGATGGATGATATTTAGGCAGTAAATTGGTGTAATTTTATTAAATTTAAAGGATAGGTTAAAATTTTTAAGAGTTTAGAAAGATATCTGATTTTTTATATTAAATTTAAAGGTAAATAATGTATTAAGTCTTACGAAAATAATTTTTAATACATTTATTGTGATATTTCAGTACATACATTATAATTACATTTGTAAATATCCATTACATGTCATGAAATTAGATTATTTAATATTTTATATGTTTTAATTATAAGAAATTGATTAGTTAAAAAAATAGTTATTTGATGATAGAAAATAGCATATTTTAATGTTTAGATACTAAATTATAGAAATATAAAATTTTAAGAAATAAGTATAGTAATGTTATAGATATAAAGTGATTTAATAGATAAAATATCGGTATTATTTATTAGTATTATTGTTTTAGTATGGAGGACAAGTATAAGGGTATAGTTATAGTATATAAATGTATAGTTATAAATATATTAGTTATACATGATATATTTTTATAAATAGTTAATATTATTATTAATGTAATAATTGTAAGTTAAAAGGGGTATAGTTGGAGTATATAGTAAGTGTAGAAATATATGAGAAAAGAGATATGATTAAGATGAGAACTCTTATCCTTACAAATTCTCACACACACAGAAGAGAGAGAGAGAGAGAGAGAGAGAGAGAGAGAGAGAGAGAGAGAGAGAGAGAGAGAGAGAGAGAGAGAGAGAGAGAGAGAGAGAGAGAGAGAGAGAGAGAGAGAGAGAGAGAGAGAGAGAGAGAGAGAGAGAGAGAGAGAGAGAGAGAGTTAGAGAAGAAGTGAAGAGAAGAGAATAAGAACAAAGAGAGAGGAAGAATCAGGTATGAAGTTGAACTTGTGATTCGATTTTTATGATGTTAGAAACAGAATTAGAAGATATGGTAAACTAGAAATTTGTTCATATATGTCTCATGAAGCTCTTTGTAAAATTTGGGAATTTTTGAACCACTAGGTTTAATTCTGTGAATTTACAAATCAAAGTACTCATCATCGCATGATTAATGAAGCACGGTCAGATTCAAAGGCCTACTGCGATTTCTACAGTGAATGGAAAATTCTGATTTTTGGATATGTTATTCCCTTCTGTGTATAGTTTAACTAAAAAAAGAATCAGGCCGATTCATGTGGTTTATAGAAAGTTATGGTCGTTTTACTAAGATGTTGTCCAGGTAAAACGAGTTGAAACAGGGCGTTGAAGGAAAATTCAATATAAATCGTATAAAGCTTTGAAAATTGTGAGGTTTTAATATGTTATGGAATTGTGTATGAGGAATTGAACAAAAGAAGAATTAGAGCAATTGAGTTAGCGAGTTGAAAGTTATGAATTTCGAAGTGAAGTGAGTTCATAAGAACACTAGTTCTAAGTGCAGCAAAACAAGGCAGAGTTAGAGTAAAGTATAAAATTCGTAATAAATGGAAAAGTGATTAGGAAATTATAAAATTTTGATATGTTATAAAGTTATGTATTAAGAGTAAAATAAAGCTGGAATTAGGTCATTTGGTTGAGTACTTTGAGAGATATGACTGGTTATAGTCAGTAAGGTCGCGGAGATAGTAATTCTATTCTAGTTTATGTCAATCTTTATATATATACAAAAGGAAATAAGATGCATATGTTTATATTTTATATGAATTTATGTTATAGGAGCTCAAAACAGTGAAGGGATTCCAGAGGAATGTCCAAGTCGTTTCCGAGAGAATTAGCTCGGACAATCTGTGAGTATAAATATGATATGAATTTATGGGTGAAATGTGTTAATGTGTTAATTATATGAATATGTGAATTGTGACCACAAGTGAATATTTGTAAACGGTTAATGTGAATTATTGGATAAGTATAAGTGAGTATAAACATGAAATGAATTTTGAGATTGTGATTTGTGTTGATATGTGACTATATATGTGAGTGGAACTTGATATATATGAAGTGTGTTGACATTATTTGAGTGTGAAACGAATTGTATTGGAAATGTATTGTTATGTGAATATAAACTTGATTTGAATTGTTAAGTGAATCATGTGCATATAAGTTTATAATGAGAATTGTATTTGATAAAGCCGAATTTTTATATGATATATGTATGTGGAATATATGCTAAAATTCAATTGCATTAGTATATGCTAATTGTAAGTTCAATGGTTCGTATAACAAATATTTGCAATTGAATATATGAAAAGTATAAGAGATGTTGTGACATAGCCGATCAAACATTGCAATACATGTTCTGTTCGTATGGACCTATATAGTCAACCAATTGCAATATCTGACATATGGACCGAAAGGTCAACCAACTATTTATCTGGACCGAAAGGTCAACCAATTGTTACATAGCTGGCCAGCAAATCAATTGACAATTGCTACAAATGTTACATGTATCCCGGGGCAATAGTTTAGCTGGAAATGTTACAACAATTAAATAACCGGTTCATTCATTCCCATATAAGTGTGACTGTTTATTGAATTTGTAATGTGTATATATATGTGATTTGCTAAATTCATATATTGTTTATATTCACTGAGTTGCGCCTCATATAAAGCGCTAAATTTTTCAGAGGTGATAAAGTTTGTAGAAGCTCATTACCTGTAGATATCATGGACGAAAGATTGGTTGACTGTGTTTCATCTCACTCCCTCTCCTCACAAAACAATCATATAGAATAGAAGGTGGTCGGATTTTGATTTTGCTTTGTATAAGATTGTTTTATAAAAAGATACAATGTTACAAGTCATTATATATAAATGAAGTATAAGTAAAACAGAAATTATATGTTGTGATTATAATTTTAATGATTTAATATAAGGTATAGGTTATTTTATTTATTTTTAATTTAAATTTTTATCTCATGATATTTAATTTTTGCTATTGTTATTACAGTTAGAGGAGAAATGTTTTAATAAGGAGAATTATAATTACAACTTTCTATTATAAGCACTTTGTTTTATTGACAGGGGCCGACCCTATAAGTTACGGGGCTACCGTGTAAAAAATATAGATATTAATAATTTTATAATTAATTTATTAAATATTAGTAAGAAAAAATATTTTTTTTAATGTGTAATGATATATTTTTTTAAGAATATAAGAAATTTGTATTAAATTCATAAAGAAATAAATATACAGGGGCCCTTATTTTTATAAGGCCCTAAGCGGCCGCCTTAATGGTTTCCACTGTAAGGTTAGCCCTGATTATCGACGAGTAAAAATGTTTATACGAAGAGATTCTGATTTTCAGTGCGACATCAACTCTCTTCCTACACTACTATGCTACATAACATGATCATGTCAATCATAATTTTTTAAATATACACTTAGTTCTTACGGGTACTTTATCTCCTATTTTTTTATGATTCAACATATGTCGTTTTTAGTAAATTTGTGAAATGTTTCTCGTTATGCTCAACATCATTTGATCACGGAGCATTTTCATTTTTACGTTTACATTCACACTTGATCAAAAATTTTGTAATGTTACAATAAAAAAAATTTAAACAACGGTGAACATATAAAATCCATTTTCCAAATTCCTTTAATTTGTATTAAAACATACAATAAAATATAAATTATGGCCTAATGGATTTGTTAGTTATACAATAATGTCGAGTTAGGTATAAAAATCTAACACATGCTAGCTGTTCCAATAGGTCATGTTATAGTTTTGTTTTGTTTTTTATAAACCATTCAGTCATGCTAAATACGTCGAATCATTTAATATTCATATGGTACTATACCATGTTTATTTAATAAATTTAATAATTTTTTTTTGGTAATATTTAATAAATTTAATAATGCTCAACTTTAATCCAGTCATTTAAATTCTCAACATAACTCGAATTTATTAAGGCAGTTTGATATCGCTTTTTCAGGCTGTTTTTTTGAAAAGTTCTGTTTTTAAACTTTTCCTATAAGCAACTGACTGTGGTTTTGAGAAAATAAATCAGATAATTCATAATTAATTGGTATTAAGGATCAAAATGTGTTATTTAAAACCAAAATTTGTTGTTCTATAAAAGGTTTGTGATAAACTTATTGAAACAACGGCTGCAAAAGCAATACCAAACATGCCCTTAATTTATTTTATCACCATATCAACTAAATTTTGGTATTAATTATGTTTTATACTTCAAGAATATAGGACTATTTACATTAAAATGTAATTAGAAAAATAACCCATGATAATCTTCATATAATCTTTTGATTCCGCGTCTTGAAACTAAGCTATATGGAAGAGGCTAGCAGTCTAATTTTTTTAAAAAATTGTCTCGTACGGACTTACAATAAAAATAAAAAAAACCTTATTTCTTCCTGTCTGAGTGTTGACCTAAACCAATAACCTTTAAAGTTATAGCTTCAAGACTTAATCACTAGACCAAATCTTCGCCATATAAGCTAGCTGTCTAGTTATTTTAATGCCTAAGTAAAGAAGAATGCTGGCGAATATATGGGCAAGAGATTGAATGGTGGATGCTCATATTACCTTCACATGTTTAGTTGAGCACTTGTCTTTTCCTTCAAAACTGAGTATGCATTGTGGCCCTACAATTCAATTCAATAAAAAAATTAGTGGTAGAATTAGGGGTGTGCAAATGGTTTGGTAACCGAATTTTCGAACCGAATTAAATAGAATTAATAATTTGGTTCGGTTATTTTGGAAATTTGATTCGGTTTGGTGTGTAAAATATCTAATATTTCGGTGTTCGGTTCGGTGTTCGGTTCGGTTCGGTTTTAGTGTGAAAAAAATAGAAATAACCAAACCGAACCGAATTATTATATATATAATTAACATTTAAATATTTTTTTATTACTGGATATATATAATGCCATGTGAAATTGAAACCCTACTCACTTTTCTATTTTCTAAAATAGCAGCCGCCACCCACCCCCACCATCAGTACCCATAAGTTCATCTCTCCCATGGCTTCTCCAGTCGTGAGCATTGTTTAATTTGTGGTGAGAACACTAACTAATCTCCTCTGTTATTCTTTTAAACTTAGTCTTTCTCTCTTTTAAATCTCTTTATTACAAATTTTTTTAGGGTTTTGCCGTTTTCTTCAACCAGTTCTTAAACTTCGGTGTTCCTCGACTTCTCCTCATCATCATCCGTCATCGGCAGTTCTTAATCAACCATAGTCAAGGACGTGCGGCTTCATTTCTCCGGTGAGAATTTTGTGTTTCAAGTAATTTTTTTGTGTTTTATGTTGCATCTTTACACCTCTGGGTTTTTACTTATTAGTGAGTTTTTCATCAATTGGATTTTTAGGAAGTTTTATTACTCTTATTTGTTAAGAATGCATATTATGATTTTTACCCAGATGTGAAATGTCACCTTGGATTTATTTGAAAAGAACAGCACATATCTTTCTTCCTTTCTATTATATTTTCTATCACTTGATGATTGATTGATTTAATGTCTTCTAGTTGAATTTAACTCGTAGCTTTTGCCCTAATTGGGTCAAGTAGGGTCACCAAGTAAAGAATGATTTGCTAAATTTTAAATAAATTTTAAATTGTTCATTTTGGTTCAACAGTAATACCTCATTTAACATGTTTGATTGTTCTGATATTTGGCCTTGTGAGATAAAAAAAAGTGAATCTGTTACTATGAATTGAATGAAAACAGATTATTTGATTATGCCGTAAGTAGACATGATAAATAATTATGCAATGCTAAATGTAATGCTTAAAACAATATTTCTTTTATTGTATACTAATGTGAACAGTTCTTTTTAATATGTTACAGATGTCTCAATCACAAGAAAAAACACCTCAAGTGGAAGCAGAAGGTCCTAATCTTGATGAAACAAATGAGACAAAGCCAAAAATTAATTTAAAGACAGAAAATAAGCCTCCAAAACCAGCAAAAAAAAGGAAGTCAATGGCGACGAGAGCTGACTGCTGGAACCATTTTACCAGAATTATCAATGAAGATAAAAGTATCACAGCCTCATGCAATTATTGTGGTAAAGTATACCATAGTGATCCTAAGACTAATGGAACTTCTGCATTGAATCATCACATGACTGTTTGTTTATTGTATCCACATCGTGTTGAAACTGAGGAAGATCAGAAACAGTTAGTTTTGAAACAGTCTACCATTCATCAAAATCTAACAACTTTGGGTTCTTGGAAATTTGACCAAAAAGAGGCTATTTATACTTTGGCTTTCATGATAATTGTTGATGAGCTGCCGTTTAGTTTTGTTGAGCATGAGGGGTTTAAGAAATTTATTGCATGCATTTGTCCAAGATTTCAAATTCCATCTAGGTGGACTATTCAAAGACATATTTATCAAATGTACTTAGATGAAAAGATAAAGCTTAGGCAAGTTTTTGAAAAAGGTCAAAGAATTTGCATTACTACAGATACTTGGACTTCGATTCAAAGGATCAATTACATGGTTATCACAGCTCACTTTGTCGATGAGGATTGGAGATTGAACAAAAGAATTTTAAATTTTTGTCCTATTCTTCTCACAAGGGTAAAGACATTGGCAAAGAGATTGAAACTTGTTTGTATGCATGGGGGATTAAGAGAATATTTACTATTACAGTAGATAATGCATCATCCAATGATGTGGCAATTAATTACTTGAAGAGGAAGTTGGTTAATTGGGAAGCTTCTGTTGCTAAGTGTGAGTATATGCATATGGGATGCATTGCTCATATTTTGAATTTGATAGTAACTGATGGTTTAAAGGATTGTTCTAAGGTTGTCTTAAAAGTGAGAAACTATGTTAGATATATTAGACAATCTCCTACTAGGTTGAGTAGGTTTCATCAGTGTGTTGAGATGGAACACATTGATTGTAATAGATCATTGTGTTTAGATGTGCCAACTAGACGGAACTCAACATACTTGATGTTAGCCACTGCTGAAAAATTCGAAAGAGCATTTGATAGGTTTGATGAGAACATGGATCCCTACTTTAAATATAACCTTACTGAATTAGGAGGATTGCTTGATTCTGGTGAGTGGGAGGAGGTTAGGGCGTTAGGTGTGGTGCTGAAACATTTTTATGATGCCACATTGGGTATTTCAGGGTCTTTATATGTCACATGTAACACACTTTGGACTGAAATTGCATACCTACATAGTGAAATTGTTGATTTGGTGAATAATCATGAGAATGATGTGTTTAAGTCAATGGGTGATAAGATGAAGATGAAGTTTGACAAGTATTGGGGGGATCCAAAAAGAATGAACAAGTTGATTTTTATGTCTGTGATTTTTGATCCTCGTGAGAAAGTTGCAGCTATGGAGGATATATTCCAGGAATTTTATGGCCAAGATAAAGGTCCTGAATTGTTTGCAACTGTCAAGATCGAGTTGACAAAATTGTTTAATGAGTACAAAGCCAGAATTCAGCCAGAAAATATAGTGGATACTATTGAATCAAGTGCACATGTGGATAATGTTAAAGCTGTTTCTTCAAAATCGAGGTTGCTTCTTAGGGATAAGTACAAGAGAGCAAGATTGGGTGATTATCAAAAGAAATCAGAATTAGAAAACTATCTTGCTGAGGTGTTAGTGGAGGATAAAGAAGACTTCGATGTGTTGTGATGGTGGAAACTTCATTCAGAAAGGTTTCCTGTACTTGCTGAAATGGCAAGAGATATCTTGGCTGTCCCTGTCTCTACAGTTGCTTCGGAGTCGGCATTTAGCACGGGTGGAAGAGTGTTAGACCCATTTAGGAGCTCTTTGACTCCTAAAATTGTGGAATCTTTAGTTTGCACACAAGATTGGCTCAAACAATCTTTCAATCGATTGAGCATCGAAGAAAATGTGGATGATCTTGAGAAATTTGAGAAAGGTATAAATTAGTGTTATTATTCACATTATAAAGTTCAGTTTATTTGTAATATTTGTTGATCCATTTCAGTTGACTAACTCAAATTTCTTTTGAATTTTTAGAAATGGGTGTTAATAATCCCTGTGGCAGCAACAGTGGGACGGGTATCTTCCAGTTCTATTCTTAATAACCATTATTTCCAATTCCATTTCCTCTTATTGTGTTGTATACTTGTACTCTTCCATTTGTGTTGTACTATTAATATTCTAGTTATGTTTGTTTACTGTCTATTTGTGTTGTATTAATACTCTATTTGTGTTGTATTATTCTATTTGTGTTCTTTTTTCATCAAAATGTGTCTATTATTGTATTTTTCAGCTTCAACATCAACAATGGTGACATCCTGAGTAGATGAATGATGAAGAGTCAATAGTGGAGAAAAGTGGTTGCTTAATGCTTAGTGTTAGCTTTATTATTATATAGAGTGATTTGTTTGTAATTTTGAACTTATGATAGTTAATTAAGTTGGTGGAATATGAATTTATCGTATTTGTAACACTTGTTTTGGATCTTCATTTTGGATTTTAAGGGTTTTAACTTTAAATTTGATGATATGTAATTAAAATGACAGGTAAATGGTAATTGATTAGAAATTTTGGTTTGATTCGGTTTTTTAACCGATCCGAATTATTTATTTCGGTTTGATTAATTTGGTTCCAATTCTTATTTGGTTCGGTTCGGCCAACAAAAATTTTCTTATTTGGTGTTCGGTTAATTTGGTTTCCGTTCGATTTGGTTCAGTTTTAACCGAATACACACCCCTAGGTAGAAGACAATTACAAATTAAAAATAATAAAATAAATATATAAGATTTTTTTTTGCCTAAATAAATTTAGAAAAGACACATAGATTTTTTTGTGTGTGAATAAATTCAGGAAAGACACATAGTTTATGTTACGGGCATAATATATGATCATATGACTTCAGCTTATTAGCTATATCTGTAAAGCTTCCCCTGATTTATCACAACCACCCAAAATTCAATCTATTTTATTAATAACAAAATAAAATAAACTAAACTAAATAAAAAGAAGGTAAAAGGATTGTAGTTCTAGTTTATAGTCTTGGCTGGACTTGTTTCACCGGATCTTTCGATACTCTGATAAAAGATGGATGAAGCCTGACCTTTCACTAAATAGCAAATGACCTGAATTAGAAGATCGAGTTATTCAACAAAAAGATTACAAAATTTAACAAAACACTCCTCGGCAACGGAGCCAAAAATTGGCGAGTGTCGAATTCGCCAAATTTAATAAACTACTAAAAATATTTGTGATAGTGGAAGCATGGTCGATCCCACAGGGAGTGCTAAGCTTTGACAAACTTTTTTGCTGAATGGAAACTGCAAGAAAATAAATTAGGGATTTTGAAGGTTTTGGTGAAAATATAAAAATACAAAACTGAAAATTAATTAAAAACAATACTAAAGAGGCATCCAATTAAAGACATAATCCAATCTCGTTCCTTCGTTCGATCTTCGTTCGATCCTCGGTTCAAAGATAGTTCTAAATCAAATTTTGCTAACCCGGTTATAGTTACGGAATAAGCTTCTAAATAACCAATTTTTCCTTAATTTTAAATCAATCACGAGACGCTCTATGACTGACCCTAACTAAACCATAGTACTTTGGAAATGTTCCTCAGTTTAACTTGGTAATTGTATTACGAATTAGGAAAACCTGATTCAAGCCAATTTGTCAAAACGTTTGACTCGTTTAAGCAAGATTGTTTATTCCTTAAGGCGAGGTACCTTAATTCGACACTTCTACAAATTGATAAGACAATCACGGATCAAACTAACTTGTATGTCAACATTGAAACCTTCAATTGAAACAACGACGTCTTTTTGAAACAATTAAAAGAACCAAAATAACTTTTAGGAACCGAAATAAATAAATAGCAAATTGATAAAGAAAGATGAAGCGAGATTAGACCTCACGATGAAAAGAATCGAGAATTGAATTAGCCTTCGATTGAATTGGAGAAAACAAAAACTACAAGACTAATTAAACTATTCTACTTTTTTTTTGCGTAAGTGTTCGAGTCTCTAAGCTCAATAAAAACAAGGGTCCAATGACCTTTAAATAGATAAAATAAAAACTAATTAGGCATGCAAGTATCCCCACTAATTAAACTACTTGTCAGCATTTCCATTTGAAAGAGTGGATTGAAGCCTTCTAACCGTCCATGACTCTGATTAATAGAAGAATGATTCCCACTAATTATTTGAGAAAATGGTCCTCCGAAAATTGTTGTCCACGTCATCAGAGGGATATATTTTCTCCACGCAATTCTTGATTTCATGAAATCCCAATAATAACTGCTCCTAATAACATGCACTTCTTTAGCCACTTTTCAAGCTTTTCCACCACTTTGACTTTTTCCTAATAAAAATAAAATAAGCACAAATGAACCAATATCTATAAAGATTAATGGACCAATTAAAGTTAAAATAAAGCCAAAATAATGAATAAAATGCATCTTAACAATATGTGGCAATGATGTGGACTAGTTGTCCGTCACAAATGTCATGTAAATGGATTATGATTCTTTAAATTAACTCTGCTTTAAAATTAGATAGAGAGATATAAGGTGAAAGTTAGATTTTGTTCTTTTCAACTTTTAAAAGCTGAACTGAACTAAACTGAACTTATTTCAGTGTAAATTTATAACTATGCATAGCTGAATTGAACTGAACTACATTAAATTGTAGTCCAAGAGAACATGGTGGTAGTAAAAGAAGTAATGTTTAGGAAAATATGTATTACATTAGCCCTCTAAAATTTGAATGGATGAATATAATTTTCTCAAATGTATTATATAGTTTATCTTCGAGAGTCCAATTACCAAGTAAATTTTTGATTTGTTATTCGATATTTATGCTTGGAATCCATGTACTCGTGGGTGAGATGATGACTTTTTTTCTCATGTGAATGTTATGGTAATTTTTTTTGTAAAATAGAAATTACTTAATTAATTATCATCATCGAATTAGTGGTGTGAAATTTAGTCTATAACGGCAAAGTAAAAAAAAAGTTAATTTATAATTTTCCTTTTTTGATAATATTTATGTGCATCTTCATTGAGATAATCTTGTTCGAATATTAGTTATACTTATGTATTTAAAGAAATTCAAACATTATTCTCTTCGAATTTGCCGAACATGCGCTGCGAACTAAGGCCTGCCCCTTATTGGTAATACTCCCTCTATCTAGTTTTTATTATCTTTTTAGCTTTTTTTTTAGTTCTCTTTTTAGTTGTCAATTTATATTAGCAATTCATTTTTTACCACTTTTCTCTAATTTGCCCTTGTATTAATGATGAGAGAGAGTGTATGAATGAAAATTACTATAAGTTAATAATTAAGAAGAAAGAGAATATATATATATAAAATTGTAATGGATAAATTAATCATTTTAACGATGTAATAAATGTTTTACTGATATTGATGATTCGGTCAAATCGACAATAAAAGGCCTAATACATAAAAAAACCCCTGAACTTGTCTCAAAACGCCTATTTACCCCCTGAACTTTTAAGTGTCTCATTTACCCCCAACCCCCCCCAAACTTGTTTAAAGTGCACCCCATAACCCCATGAATAACTCAAAACCACACAATTTTTGGAGAGTGGATTACACTCTCTCCACATGTCATGGTTTGAAAAGTCAAACCAAAGAAAGATTGATACGTGTCATTATTTTCTTAAAATAAAAAATATTTGTCTTCAACTTCAACAAAGTGAATGCCATGTCTCGCTGTAGACCAACTCCTCCCCCTCTTTCCTCATACAACCTTCATCATTTATTCCTTAAATTAGAATTCGGTTAACCGGCGGTAATCAAATATTGGAATCCGTTCGGTAATCTTCGCCATTTATCCCTATAGACCAGCTGCACTTACAAGAACTATTAATACCTAATTAATAATAGCTACAATTTGCAGAAATCTTACAACAACAACACGAATTGGATTGAATTAAATTAAGAGAGATTCAGTAGCTCAAATTCACTAAACAAATTTAATTGCAATGAACATAAATTCAAATTTTCAAGCCCAATTCGACCTTAAGCGTTGGCAACAAATCCTTCACAATCTCAATCACCTCTTTTTGTCTTTTGTAAACAAATAACCCCATCACAAATCCTTCAAATTCAAACTTGAGCATCAGTACCAACACCAAAACCCAAGCAACCAGAAATCCTTCACTCGGCTCAATTTTTCGATCGAGAATTTCTCGATGATTTCAATCCTCTTCGTTCCTCTATTGATGCAAAGTTGCAAGCAATTTGTAAAAGTAATATAGGTTCAAGATGATTTGGGTATGAGTATGAAGAATTTGCTTAGTAAAAGAATAACCAGTTCATTGAAAGCATGAATTTGGGGATTATTTGATTTTGAGCAAAGAAATTCCAGTTGACTTCATCAATGAAACCACGAAGTCAGTTGCTCCAAGTTAAATCCATAGAGGACCAGTCATCAACCTCGGACCCCGAGGTTGTCGAGAAAGCTTGAAAGCCAGCTATGGCTTTGAGATTTTGTTGTAGGAAAGAAATTGAAGAAAAGGGAGAAAAAAGGACGAAGAGAAGAAACGTCCTTTTTATTTTTTATTCTAAAAAAATGCTCACACTCTTTAATTTTCAACGGTTGACATTTCCCTTGCCACGTCACCATTAAGGAGTAATTAAAACACATGAAAGTTCAGGGGGGCATATAAGCCTTTATGGACAAGTTCAAGGGGGTTTTGATGTACTATGCCACAATAAAAAATAGATGGAGTGGGTATATAATTTTCCTTTTTTTGGTAACTCAAGGAATTCATAGAAACAAAAACAACATCTAACAAAGGATACAGATAAAAAATTAAAAAAAAATACAGAAGCTATGCCAAAATGGAAGATATTCCAAGAACCAAGCGAAAAGTGCCCGTCCCTTTACAATCCTCTTCTAATAATTGCATAATATCCTATGGAGGGCTGTCCAACAAAAGAAGACCTGGTGTTGAATGTGAGGCCATGTGCGCTAGTCGGTCGGCAGAAGTATTTGCTTCCCTGAAGCAGTGAGCAATTCTGAAGTTTGAGAAACAATTCCTAAGTTGCAGAATACTTTTCAGCAGGTTATAGGCTGTATGTTCCTGCAGGTTTTCATGTGGTTTATTCAGAGCATCAACCAATTCGAGCGAATCGGATTCAAGAATAACATTAGTGATTCCCTTCGTAATTGCTAGCTTTATGCATGAGAGGACAACCCAAGACTCAGCTAGTATAGGGTTTCCTATTCCGATGTTATGTAAAAAATCCCATCTTCCAAGAACAAAGATGGTCTCAAAATAAACCTCCAGCAGCAATACTACCTGTTAGTCCATTACACGCTCCATCGGCATTTTTCTTAATCCATTTTTCAGGGGGATTTTTCCAGGTAATCGATCTTACTAGTGAACTGGGAACTTGGTCTAAATGCACAGGTGACCAATTTAAGTGACAAGCACCAATATAGCACCTAATGACACCATTTTTATTAGTTAGAATGCCTATACCATCGTTGAAAATGCGGCTATTCCTCCAGTTCCACAACCACCAACATGTTATACATAAAACAAGGGTCTAGGAGCAATCCCATATGTCCTTTTGAGTTCTTCTGACATTGATCCTCTACAGTCCTGAAAGGATACAACAAAGAAGCTAGGTAGAAATTCCACAACACCTATAGAAGCCCAAACTTCTGAGTTGTACATACAATCTCTTAAAATATAGCTTATGGTTTCAGCCCCTTTAGAACAAGAAGTGCAAGTATCGTAATCGATAAGATATCTCCATTTTCTTTCCCCGTTGGTCAGGATCTTGCCTTGAATTGCAAGCCATGCGAAGTGTTGAATCCGATGTGGTAACTTTAGCTTCCAAATCACCTTGAGAATGGGATCCACTGATGATGAGTTGTGTGGTGCAATCATTTTGAAGGCTGATTTCGTGGTAAAAGATCTAGAAGGTGATTTAGACCACCTTAAAATGTCCTCTTCATTGCTGTTAAATAACAACCTTACTACAACAATTCTAAGCAGTATTTTAGTAGGAAGAAGACTTTCTAAAGTACACCAATCCCATTCACCTGAAGGCAGAATGTAGCCCCTTACTATCTTCTAAACTTGTTCTTCTGGTATTACGTTCACTAATTCAGAAATAGGTTGATCTGCCATCCAATGGTTCGTCCAGAAGCTGGTTTTTGCTCCATTTATCAGCAACCAACATATACCTTATTTGAATTCAGGTAGAATTTTAAGAAGGCTCTGCCATAAATACGATTTTCTTCCCGAAAAGCCAGTAGTATGGAATAAATCTCCTTGCTTGATGTATTTGCCTCGTAGAAGTCTCACCCATAAAGCATTTGGCTCCTTTATGAATCTCTAAAGAAGTTTCATTAAGAGTGCTCTATTATGCACCGAGCTTAATCGTATTCCCATGCCTCCTTCATTTTTCTCCATACACACTTGATCCCATGGAACTAAATGAATTTTCCGATTACCTTAACTTATGCCCCATAAGAAGGCTCTGTTAGCTTTATCTAGTGTTTCTAATGATGATGCTGATAAGAGATTAGTGTGGATAACATGAGTCGGAATTCCACTTGTGATAGCTTTAATTAGCATTGCTCTCCCTGCTAGCAATAGAGTTGTAGCTTTCCAACCAGAAAGTCTAGATTGGACATTTTCTATAACTTGAGCAAAAGTATTCTTCTTCACATGGTCATGTAACAAAGGAACCCCTAAGTATATCTTGAGGTAGGAAGTTAGGGGGATGCCACATCTGAGACTAAAATTCCTTGCTAAAGTCGAGTTCACATTCTTAGAAACACATAGACGGGACTTTGCTAAACTGACATTTTGTCCTGACATCTCACAAAATTCCGAGAGACATTATTTCATTATCTTAATTTGTTCCATAGATGCCTCACCAAACAATAGAAGATCATCTGCAAAAAAAATGTTAGAGATGGATGGACTGTCTTTTGAGCAATTGATACCTTTCTAAAGGCCCGATTCAACTCTAGAAGTGATAATATGACTCAGACTTTCTATACATAGCACAAACAGATAGGGCAAAAGGGGATCTCCTAGTCTGATTCCCCTGGATGGTTTGTAGCTGTCAGTTATATTCCCATTGAAGAGGAGACATATAGAGGCCGATGAGATGCACTTGGAAATAAGGTTCAACCATTGTGGTGGCAGTCCTATGCTTTTTAGAGTGTTCAGAACAAAATCCCAACGAAGCCTATCATAGGCCTTTTCCAAGTCAACCTTGATTGCGACAAAACCTTTCTTCCCCTTATTAATTTGCATGGAGTGAATGATTTCTTAGGTTATAATGATATTATATGAAATTTGTCATCCATGAATGAAGCTACTTTGATTCGGTCCTACTAGATCTGGTAGTAGAGGTTTAAGCTGATCTGCAATGATCTTAGTAATTACCTTGTACACTACCTAATAGAGACTAATAGGTCAGAACTGCGTGATGCTAATGGGGATAGGTACTTTGGGGATGAGTACAATTAAGGTTTCATTATTCACTGATAGATCTGTATTCCCAATGAAGGAATTTAGGATAAACTCCATTACTCCAGTTTTGACCGTATTCTAGTGCTTTTGGAAGAAACCAGCTGGTAAACTATCTATTCCTATAGCTTTAAGGGCTCTCATACTGAAAATAACCCTCTTAACATCTTCCCTTGACACTTTCATAAAGGCTTCCTTGAGGCAATTTAGATCTAATGTGGGGAATCTAGCAGGCCCTCTGAAAACAAATGAACAATTCATTTCGGCCTTGAATAAAGATTGAAAGTAATCAATGGCCAACATTTTTAAGTCATTTTGGTCTTCCACCCACATTCCATTTTCCGATTGGAGTCATTCTATCTTATTTCTTTTTCTCCTACTCATGGTAGAAATATGAAAAAAGTGAGTATTTTGATCTCCATCTGTTATCCATTTTCTCCTCGACTTTTGATGCCAGAAGATTTCTTCCTATTTTAACACCTCAAAAAGGTCCGACCTGAGCTTTTCCTCATATATGGCAAGAGAGTGAGACCAGTTCCTTTCTAACTGTTCATTAATGCCAGCAATTCTAGCCAAGAGTCGTTTCTTACGTTGTTTGATGTGCCCAAAAAAATCTTTGTTCCATTTCACCACCTCTTATTTAAAGTTGGAGGTAGCTAAGAACAAGTTAGTTTCTGGGTTCCATGTTTGGAACACGAAATTTTTGAAATCCTCATGAGCTTCCCATGTCGCCTCATATCTGAAAGGTCTGTTAGATAAATCATAAGAAATCCCCTCTATTCTAATCATGATAGGTCAATGGTTTGAGTGGCGGAAGGGAAGGTTATCAACTGTCGCATTAGGGAAGCGACATCTACTAGAAGGATTGGCATAAACTCTATCCAATCTAACCTGTAGCGTCTTTCTTCTCCATATAAATCTGTGACCTGTAGCTCCCAAATCTGTGAGATTGAGGCCATTGATATACCTCTTCAAGTTCAAACTCCGATTGAGGTAGTGGTCTGATCCCCCAATTTGGTCTTAAATGTTGTTGATGTCATTAAAATCACCAATAACGAACCAATCAATTGAATTGTCGATTCGAAACTTGGTAAACTTGTCCCACATGTTGTTGCGAATGGCTATCACAGTACTAGCATATATCAAAGTGACTAGGAAAGAGCGCTGCCCATTGAAAAGGACTTTGACATGAAGAAAATAGCGGTCTTCCTGCAAAATCTCCACTTTCATGGATTTACTACACCAAAAGAGCCAAATACCCCCGAGTAACCTACAGGAGGAACACAATGAAAATTCCAACCCCTCAAAGATGAGGCAAATTCCTGAGCCTTATCTTCCCCTACTTTTGTTTCCAAAATGCCAAACATGTTTAGATTATGTGAAAAAAAATCAGATCTTTCATATGCAGAAGACTCCGCTTATTCGCACCACCTCTAATATTCCAAGAAATACAGTTCATAGAAAATAATTGAACAGAGAACCAAAAGATCCTAAGCCAAAGGCTTATGCAGAGGGTGCCTTACCCAAGATTTTCCCTGAAACATTTAGCTTCGCTTTCTCCTTGGCTCTGTCTTTTCTTGTATTATTCCCCATCACTACATCCGGTGGAATAGGCGGAGGAATGTTTTCAGGCCCTGTCATCGCAAGAATCTTATCATTCTGCTTCGGACGAGGCTGCGAGGATTGCACAGAATTTTGGTCACCCATATCGGCAATTTCCATATCAAAAGACGAGGAGAGATCCTTTGGGCGAAGAATGGTGATTACATTGAGCTTAGCACTGTTTTGGACTTCCATATGGTTGCCCCCAACGGAGGAATTGTTTTCATTTCTAAGGCTCTGCTTGGGAGCAAGTTTTTGATGAATTTTAAAGGAATGGAATGTAAAGGAAAGGAGAGTAAGGGGTAGAATTTTAAAGGAATGAAAATTTTTTAAAATTATTGTATTTGAGAAGAAGAGATGGATTTTTAAAGAAAAATAGAGTAATTATATATGTACCCTTTATATATTATAGTTAAAAAGTTGGTATAGTTATATACTATAGTTAAAAAGCTGGTATAATTGGTAAAAAAATAAAAAAAAGAAAATATAAAAGTGGAATAAACACGCTTATTCCATTTTGATGGGATCATGAATTGACACTTTTAAAGAAATATAGGAGAAGTTCCCATAAAATAAGATCTCATGTCCATACTCCACCCTTCGAGCACCAAATTTTGTATACTATCATTTTCTTTCCTTTAAAAAAACATACTCCCAAGCAGACGCTAACGGTTGTATATAATTTTCCTTAACGTAAGTGAAATTGCACAAACATGAAAAGTAAGCCGTTATATGACACCTATAAAACCATCAGTTTATTTCAACTGGAAGACAGCGTACGGCCTCCGGATCGCCACACGCAACAATGATAGCAACAGATATTGAGAAAATGGTTGCAGTAGGCCTAGTCTGGGGCGCCACCAACGCCTTGATCCGCCGTGGAGCTCTGCTCTGGGACCAGCGACCCGCCAAAATATCCTCACCTTCCTCCTCCAATCCACCGGATCTCCGCCGCAGATTCATTTCTTCGCTCAAGAACTTGCTTACGCTTCTCTTATTTTGGGAGTATTCTGTTCCTTTCTTGCTCAATCTCTCCGCCTCCGCTACTTTCTTCGCTCTTCTCAGTGATGCGCCGATATCTCTTGCTGTTCCGGTCAGTAATGCGACGACGTTTGCCGCTACTGCTGTGTTCGGGATGCTTTTGGGAGAAAAAATTAGGGTTGGATTCGCGCTGCTGGGTACGGGATTCATCGTGGCTGGTATTTGGCTTTGTATTTCGTAATTGAATTGTTTATTTGTTAATCTACTGTGTAATTTCCAAACCACTGTTTGAATTTTTCATTGGTTTGCCCTAATTGAAGCTGTTGCAGTAGTTAAATTGGCATTGCTTGCTGCTTGTTCATGTGATACTATCAATACCTTTGAATAATTACATGCTTAATGAGCAGCAATAATTCAAAGTTCCTTGATGTCTATAATTTATGTTGTTTACATCTTCTTAGGAATTGGAAAAGATAGCTGTTTTTGGTCTTACGCCGTGTTCTTTTTAACTTATAAGTAACTTTACTGAAATGTACTTATTTCAGTGTAAATTTATATGTATGCAGTACTTATAAGTACTAAACTACTAAATTGTACTAAACTGAGTTGAATAAATTATAAGTTGAAAAGTTAAGAGCCTAAATATTACTTGGCACTGGACTCCGAATTAAGAATTAACATTCTATTTTTTTTAATATTGTTTCCAGTTTGAAGGATTTCACTTTCCATAATGAGTGTGTTGCTTGATGTACTTTGTGTTTGGAGACCTAAAATTTGAAGGAATGTAGTTCAATTTTACGAAATGAATTGAATTGGATTGAATTCCTTCAATTTTGACTTTCCAAACACAGGATAGCTGTTGCAACTCCACTTTAGGGTCAATTGGAAACAACCTCTTTGTAATTACAGAGGTAAGGTTGCGTACATCCGACCCCCCTTACCCCACTTGTGCGGGAGCCTTGAAGGCATTGGGGTAATGTTGTTGTAAACACACCTGTAATATCATTTGGATTGTATCTGATCATCAATGGTTATCGCCACACTTTTGCTTCCCCCTTCCTAGTTAAGGTTGGTTGCATAGGCTAGAATCGATTTCGAGACCTTACTCGAGTAACTAGAGCTAGAGGTCCTTGTCAATGTATTGATGTAATGAAATGAAAACCACGAGATGGTGAAACCAGAAGAGAAATGCACTTAATCAAAACAACATGATTAAAACACTGAGAATGCCAATGCCATTACAAAATCGATTCGTCTTAGAACTGTTTCTTGGAACATTCTGCTGGCATCTGCCCATTGTACCTTTTATTGTCCTGACAATAGTCATATACCATGAAATTCTTTCTTACCCACTGCATCTGACCCTCTTTGGCATGACTCAAGCGGCTGTATGTTCTTGATGTCCACCAGTTAGCTGCCGTGTTTGCTGCACATTGACTGTACTGACTGGTCCCCTCCATTTGCAGGCTCTTGCTCTGAAAGTGCGGTATGTTGCTACGAAAGGTGCATTGCTCCAATCAATCTTATCTTGGCCTCCTCTAGTTGCCCATTGATCAGCATTCCGTAGGGTGGAGTAAACCTGCATCCCGTGTTTGTTCAGGTAAGGAATTCCTCCATTTTGGTAGTTACGAAATACACGAATTGGCACACTATCAACATACCACCTCAAATTGCAATGATGTATGTATAGAGTATAAGCATCGTAACTGTTTAGCTCAATTAGGATTAGATGCCAAAAATACAATTCAGTTAAATTTTTAGGTGAATTCTCATATAAAAGGAGTTTACTCTTTACTGTATTCTGTTCTTTAGACAGTCTATACATTGGGTCTTGGGATGAGGGAAAAAACGCCCGAATTTGAGAGGTACAGTTATACCCACTAGTTTGTCAAAAGGGACTTTTTGGTCTGTGTGGTATGGCTCATTTGTCTATTTGGTCCCTCCACTATTCATGTTGCCTATTTGGTCTCTGTATAATGCAATTTGTTACCTTTTTTATATAAGGTTTTAAAAAGCGCTAGGCGCTAGTCGGGCGGCCGGGGCTTCAAACGTCTAGGCGGTGCCTGGGCGGGGCCTAGGCGGCGCCCACGCGGATTTGTAAATTTTTAATTTTTTATAATTATTAATAGATAAAAGTATAAATTTAACTAAAAAATAAATTATAAAATAAATATATTTTACATAAAAATATAGTTTAGCATATGAAAGCACAAGTCTTAGTTAATTTTTACATAAAAACACATCAACATTAAAATCAATTCCTTAAAAACAAATATTCTCACTAATTTTTTGTGGTTTATAGCATATTATTTCTCGGTTTGATATTCAAAATGAAAATTGTATGGTGAGAATATTTTGTTGTACATTAGTTTTACCAACCGTGCTACCTTTTTGAATTGAAAAAATTGAACTATAATTATTATATGTATCAATATCTTAAAAATTGGGGAAAATATCGGACTAGGCGGTGCCCTGGTGGAAAAAATCGGACTAGGCGGTGCCTAGGCAGCAATATGTCGGTCCAGCGCCTGATAGCGCCCGAGGAATGAAAAGTCGGCGGCGAGCCCCAAAATAGCGCCTTAGCGGGGCCTAGGCGGAGCTAGGCGGGGAGTTTTAAAACAGTGTGTACGGTATGCAATTTGTTATCTTTTGGGCCTCATATGGTAGAATCTCTATTAATGTAATTATGCATAATATGAATTAAAGGACCAAAAAGTTAATAGGTTGCAAAGCATAAGGGCCAAATAGATAATGCCTATACCAGAGAGATCAAATGGGTAAATAAATTATACCACAGGTCGAAAAAGGTGGTTATGCCCTACTAGTTTTTAGGATGTAAATGTATACTCAGCTAAAATTAGCCCTTATATTATGCTTTTCATCGATATATTTATTAGGAATTTTCATGGCAGAACTGAATTAGGTAAAAAAAGTGACCTGAAATGCTCTAATGTATTCAGAACACAAGTTAAAAGAGATAGTCTGCTAATAAACTTACACAACCATCCAAGGATTCCAGTGAATAGTATAGTTGTGGAATTCAGCAGTTGGGTCAAACCAGGGGTGGAACTGTTGTTCCTTGTCTACACTTCCTTGAGCATAGATGTTTGTGTGAATAATGTAAGGTTGTCCCGTGACATTCCCCAAGAACTCGAAGTCGATTTCGTCTTGTCTGTCCCCACTGGAGGATACCTGCATATTGAGCAAGTGTTATCGATTAGTTGAATTTATCTTCTATTTTTGTGTTACAGAGAACTAAATTCCCATATTAGTCCCTGTTCGACTTGTGGAAAAATAGATTTTGCATAGGATTGCGCATAGTTGTTAAAACGCAAGACTCAGGGTCTTGCGCCTCGCCATGCCTTAGGCGAGGTTGCGAACCTCAGGCGCGCTTCAGAGACACTTTTATATTTAGAGGTTTTAACTTACTTTAATATGCGTTGTCCATCTATTTTTAAGAGTTTTAACAATAATTCAAGGCTAGATATTCCTAATTCAATTTCTATTAAGCCTAGATTAACTCAAGGCTAGATATTCCTAATGCAATGTGTAAATTTTGCATACATATTTACATCTAATAATTTTCTTAGTTCTTTTTCTAGTATTGTTAAACTTCACTTTTCAAGAAAATACTTTTTACAAATTTTCTGCTACTAGCGTACCTCAAGCGCGCGCCTAGCCCCCTGACAACTATGGGATCACGTCTATTTTTTTATTAGTCGAGTCTATATATTATTTCTTTAGGATGATTGGTCTTACATAGTAGGCAGTGACGGTTCCAGCTGAATTTCCAGGAACCAACTTCATCAACATTTGAATGCTCCCATATACATCACACTCATCTCCCCGACACTCCAACGGTCGGGTCCGGCCCCGCGCAGCAGCCGCGTGAAACGTCGTCCGTGATGTGTTTGGAAAATGATTTTTGCATATTTTAATGCTTAAAAAGATACGAGATCGAAATCCCGTACTTAGAATAGAGTCGCCACCCGGTTCAGCTCAACCGGGAAATTTTTGGTACGATTTTCCCACCGGGTGGTTGGACCATACCTTAAGTAGAGATTCCGAGTTCGAATGATGTTATCTACTTTTCATTAGGCCAAGTTAAGATACTTCATTCTTTCTTAATCGGTTTAATCCACCCTATTTATTTGTATTTTCAGTTATTTTGTTGTTTTCGGTTTATCGAGCAATTGAAGCGATGAATAAAATATTTACGACCGTAAAAGAAAAATAAGTGCGGAAAGTAAAATTATTACAAGGTTTTCAAGTACCGTACATTTTCTACGCAATAAATAAAATACCCGAATGTCTGATATACATCTATCTGCAGAAGATGGTTGGCATGAATATGGCATATTTTATTTTACAATATCATAAGGCCCGATTGGATGGCTAAAATGAGGTTTGAATGGCGTTTGCGGGGAAATTCCATTTAAATCTAAATTTTAGATTCAATCGTTGCTTCAATCGGATTACAGGTGAAAATGCGACTCGTCATGAGGTGGGGTCTGTTTTTAGGAGGTTTTAAACCTCCATCGTCACACTATATGCCCTAGCTTCAGAAAATAAACTAGTTCAAAAACAAACAAAAATAAAACTGCTGTCCATAAAGTCATGCTGCCGGTGGGGCATCTGATACCGCCGGCGACATGGTTGATGTCGCTGGCGGCATGGCTGATGCCGCCGGTGACATCAGTTGTGTCGCGGGCGACATCAGTTGTGTCGCGGGCGACATTAGTTGTGTCACGGGCGACATCAGCATGCAGACAGGCATAGGGCTTTCTGAATACTGCAAAGAAAGGGTCCTGCAAGAAAACGAGGTCTCTGGGGAATGCGGTGCTATCGACGGTAGCAACGATGTCTCTGACGACATGGGTGATACAGCCGGGAACATCGCATGTCTCCGATGACTTCAATTTCTTACAGCAGCAGCGGTTGACAGTCAAAGTGACCGAAAACTAAAAAATGAACACAAATCAACAAAAATTAACACAAACCAATAATAATAATGCCAAAGAGCTATGAGACTCAGGATTTTCACCTCGGGGTAGTGAATCCAACTCTTTATGAACTGAACAATAACGCTTCCGGGGAGCTTGCAACAATAATTTGATTGTTAATTTAAAGGTTTTAGGTCTCTAAGTCCTATCAAGTTGTTTAACCCAACAACCCACTGATTTAAATTCACAATCAGAGAGTTCGAAGAAGAAAAATCGAGAAAAATGGATTAGAATCCTTTTTCGTGCCTTTTCTAGTTCTTATCCCACTAAAATCTGTTCTCTTGATTTCAGCCTCTTAATTGCCCAATTTTAGCTCCTTCCCTATACAATTTCAGTCCCCCCTCTGTTTTGCAGCTGAAGGTGCCTTTTTATAGGCAAATTGGGGTGTTTTTCGAGACCTTTTTGATTTATTCCGCCGAAAGTGGCCGAAAGGCTGTCTGTGGAGGGATCCATTTTAGGCCATGCCGCCGGCGACATGATGACGGCGGCATGGATGATGTCGGTGGCGATATCTCCCTCCAGCATACCGACAACCAACGGGTCAAAAAGCCTAAAAAGTCAGGAAAAGTGGTTTAATAGTGGGTGGAAAGGTATCTTTTTGAATTTTAATTATATTTTAATGGGTATTGTTTAATTTGGGTGTAAATCATTGGTTCAAGCTCCTACCGGACGCGTTATCGGCCACGCCGAACTGGATTCTACCAAGTATAAAATTCACAAGGAATATTATTTTGGTAATAAAAATTCTAAAGAGAACTTTTATTTTGAGGCATTAAAATCGGCTGCCCCTCGAGGGATCACTGCTGCCACAGGTCAGTATGATCACACGAAAGAGCAAGGGATAGGAATGATACCTGAGGGATGACTGGTTTGTGCCTTGGTCGGACTTACGCTTTGTAGGTTGGTTGCCCCTTGGTCGGACTTACACTTTGTAGATTGGTTGCCCCTTGGTCGGACTTACGCTTTCTAGATTGGTTGCCCTTTGGTCGGACTTACGCTTTCTAGATTGGTTGCCACTTTGTAGATTGGTTGCCCCTCGGTCGGACTTACGCTTTGTAGTTTGTTTCCCCCTCGGTCGGACTTACGCTTTGTAGATTGGTTGCCCCTCGTTCAGACTTACGCTTTGTAGATTGGTTGCCTCTCAGTCGGACTTATGCTTTGTAGATTGGTTGCCCCTCGGTCGGACTTATGCTTTGTAGATTGGTTGCCCCTCGGTCGGACTTAGGTTTTGTAGAAATTGTCCCTTGGTCGGACTTGAGCTTTGCAGAGATTGTCCCTTGGTCGGACTTGTGGAAAGATTGTCCTTTGATTGGAAATTGTCCCTTGGTCGGACTTGAGCTTTATAGAGATTGTCCTTTGGTCGGACTTGTGCTTTGTGGATTGGTTGCCCCTCAGTCGGACTTATGCTTTGTAGATTGGCTGCCCCTCAGTCGGACTTATGCTTTGTAGACTGGTTGCCCCTCGGTCGGACTTAGGTTTTGTAGAAATTGTCCCTTGGTCGGACTTGCGCTTTGCGGAGATTGTCCCTTGGTCGGACTTGTGGAAAGATTGTCCTTTGATTGGAAATTGTCCCTTGGTCGGACTTGAGCTTTGTAGAGATTGTCCTTTGGTCGGACTTGTGCTTTGTGGATTGGTTGCCCCTTGGTCGGACTTATGCTTTGTGGAGAAATTGTCCTTTGGTCGGACTTGAGCTTTGTGAAGAAATTGTCCTTTGGTCGGACTTGTGCTTTGTGGAGAAATTGTCCTTTGGTTGGAAATTGTCCCTTGGTCGGACTTGAGCTTTGTAGAGATTGTCCTTTGGTCGGACTTGTGCTTTGTGGATTGGTTGCCCCTTGGTCGGACTTATGCTTTGTGGAGAACTTGTCCTTTGGTCGGACTTGTGTTTTGTAGGAAAATTGTCCTTTGGTCGAACTTGAGCTTTGTGAAGAAATTGTCCTTTAGTCGGACTTGTGCTTTGTGGAGAAATTGTCCTTTGGTTGGAAATTGTCCCTTGGTCGGACTTGAGCTTTGTAGAGATTGTCCTTTGGTCGGACTTGTGCTTTGTGGATTGGTTGCCCCTTGATCGGACTCGTGCTTTGTGGATTGGTTGCCCCTTGGTCGGACTTATGCTTTGTGGAGAAATTGTCCTTTGGTCGGACCTGAGCTTTGTGGGGAAATTGTCGTTTGGTCAGACTTGTGCTTTGTGGAGAAATTGCCCTTTGGTTGGGCTTAAGGCCAATGGAGAGTTTGCCCTTCGGTTGGGCTTATGGTTTGTGGGGAGTTCGCCCTTTGGTCGGGCTTGTGCTTTGTATAGTGATTGTCCTTTGGTCGGACTTATGTTTTGTGTAGTGACTGTCCTTCGATTGGACTTATACTTTGAAAAGATTGCCCTTCGGTTGGGCTTGTGTTTTGTATAGTGATTGTCCTTTGGTCGAAAATTGTCCCTTGGTCGGACTTGAGCTTTGTAGAGATTGTCCTTTGGTCGGACTTGTGCTTTGTGGATTGATTGCCCCTTGGTCTGGCTTTTCACTTTGTGAGGAGATTACCCTTCGGTTGGGCTTGGTATAGTGGTTTATGGAGTGATTGCCCCTTGGTCGGGCTTATGCTTTGTGGAAATCGACCTTCGGTTGGGCTTGTGTTTTGTACAGTAATTGTCCTTTGGTCGGACTTTTACTTTGAAGAGATCGTGTTTGGTATAGTGATTGTCCTTTGGTCGGACTTTCACTTTGAAGAGATCACCCTTCGGTTGGGCTTGTGTTTGGTATAGTGATTGTCCTTTGGTCGGACTTTCACTTTGAAGAGATCGCCCTTCGGTTGGGCTTGTGTTTGGTATAGTGATTGTCCTTTGGTCGGACTTTCACTTTGAAGAGATCGCCCTTCGGTTGGGCTTGTGTTTTGTATAGTGATTGTCCTTTGGTCGGACTTTCACTTTGAAGAGATCGCCCTTCGGTTGGGCTTGTGTTTTGTATAGTGATTGTCCTTTGGTCGGACTTTCACTTTGAAGAGATCGCCCTTCGGTTGGGCTTGTGTTTTGTATAGTGATTGTCCTTTGGTCGGACTTTCACTTTGAAGAGATCGCCCTTCGGTTGGGCTTGTGTAAAAATCTGATTTGGAGGGGCGATGTCGCTAGCGGCATTTCTGATATTGCTGACGGCATGGATTGATGCCGCCGGTGACATGAGTGATGTCGCTGGCGGTATGGATTGATGCCGCCGGCGGCATGAGTGCCACGTGGCAGCTTTGACTGGTCAGATAATTTCAAAATTTAAACTAAAAGAAGTGATGTCGCCGGCGACATGAGTGATGTCGCTGGCGGTATGGATTGATGCCGCCGGCGGCATGGACGGACAATTTCAGATGAATTAAAACTCCTCGAATTCCGCACGACAGTTTAAAAAAGGAATTGAAACTCTTTCTTCCCCATTCTTTCATAAAATCGTACCCCTCTCCATCTCTTCTCCAGTTCTGATTTTTTTCCTTTGTCTTTGAAATTATGAAGAGAATCACCAAGGCTTTCAGGGGCAAATCCAAGGCTGGGGAGAGCCTGCCCGATTCTTCCGTTGAGGGATTGAGAATCCTCTCCGTTCCTACTGCATATAGCCTGAAGGAGACGGCCAAAATGTATGGTTATGGCATTAACTCTCCTATCACCAATCTGACTCCGGAGAAGGAGAAACACCTCTGTTATGTTCAGGTAATCTCACAAAAACCCGAATCACTTCTTTTTGGGTTCGATTTGATTTGGCTTTAGATTTGAAATCATGCCATGATAGGGGTTTAAATGTGAAAAAGATTGGTTATATTGGATGCTTTAGGATCGATTTTTACCCTTTTTGGGCTTATTGTTCGATTGATTGCGATTTTTGTGATTTTGGCACGATGGGTGCGATTTTGGGAGAAAACTGGTTCTGCCCGCACAGAGTGATGTCGCTGGCGACATGAGTGATGTCGTTGGCGACATTAGTCCTTACAAAAGGGCTTATGGGAGTCTGATGTCGCTTCTGTTTAAGGTGATGTCGCCGGTGACATGAACCATGCCGCTGGCGGTATGGAGTGATGCCGCCAGCGACATCGCTTTCAATAGAGGCGTCATCAGTAGCTTTTCTGATAAAAAATAAGCAGGACTGATCCGTTTTGTTTTCAATTTTATAGCCATATGAGCTGACTTACACAGGGGGAATGGGCACCATCGGTGAATGGTGGCATCATATCTCGGAGAACGACCCCGAGCTCGCGCTTGCAATTAATGAGACAGGGTTTGGGGATTTGGCGCGGATAATGCCAATGCTGATGCCTAAGCTTTCTTATTCTGCAGTAACGGCCCTAACTGAAAGGTGGTCTGAGACCACCCATACCTTCCATTTCTCTTTTGGGGAAGCTACAATTACCCCATCTGATGTAGTAGCCATGACCGGTCTCCTTTGGATGGATGAGGTCATACATTTTGATACTTACATGGACAAGTACCATGTTGAGAGGCCCGTGGTGAGGCAGGTAAAGGAGTTGTTCGGTCTGAACCCCGTTTCTGGGCGGCTGTCCTATGGTGATTTGTACCATCACTGGACCCGGGTGAACGTAGTGCCTGAGGAGGAGAGGGAGGCTTATGTCTGTTCCTTCGTGATTTCTCTACTCACTGTGCTGTTCTTCCCAATCTCGGGGAGTAAGATCAACTATGTGCTTATAACCGCAGTGGAAGATGTGCCGGAAATCAGGAGGAAGAATTGGCCGAGGGCCATCTTGGCCCAGTTGTACCACGGGCTGGACGTGGGAGCTCGGAAGGAGGAGAAAGCCCTTCGCCTTTGCCACCTGCTACTCCAGGTATAACTTTTTGGAAATATTTCTCTTGATAGCATGCGTTCTTATTTATTGCATGACGCTTTTTGAATTGATTGGTCGTCATTCGTGCAGGCCTGGGCCTTCGAGCATCAGATCCTCCCGCCAGTGGAGTTTAAGAAGGTTGTACCGCCGGGCTCTCATTTCCTCGCTCGCTGGTGCGGGGGTATCGGTGGGAAGGCCAAGTGCCCTACGAAGTATAGGGAGGTCCTAAGGAGCGTGTGGTTGAGCTCGGAATGCAATTTTTTTGATTTAGTCTTTATTTTATTTTTTTATACATTTAGATGAAACAAAAAAATTGCCTATGGACTTATATTGGTTGTTTGGATGAAGCTCGTCTTGGATCCATTTGATGGGGTGGAGATATTGGCTGAGGTTGCAAGGGTCCGGAGGGAGGTAGATGGCCGCCGGTTCGTGATCGAGTGCCCTCTGTCCCAGTAGTGGTATCTAGGCGAGCGCGTCCGGGGTTGGAGGTCTGTCCCGGTGCCTGCTAGACCAGTGCCTGCCGATCCTCCCAGGGGCTTATGGTGGCCCCATTTGGTGATCTCTTCCGAGGCTGATAAAGCTGATTATATTGAAGGGAACGGCCGAGTGATCCCTAGTGTTCCTAGCCTCTACAAGCAGCTTCTGCAACGTCTACTCCCAGTGTGCCCCCACATCCGTGGAAACGATACGATTGAGTATCACAACGAGCAACAATTAGAGGATGAGAAGAAGCGCCTCAAAGGAGTTGTGGACGTCGATGAGGAGGATGATGATGAGGATAAGGCGCTTGAAGGGGATGTTGCGGTCGACCCTGAGGGGGAGGATGAGGTGGGTGCGGACGTAGCTGGCGGGAGCGTGCCAATGTCCCAAGGGGAGCAACGTTCTTTCGAGGTATGATTGTGCTTGTGTGTATGATTTTGAAGTTGTTTAGGAACGTTATTGACGTGTAGCTTTCACGTTTTGTAGGAACCCGCGAGAAAGAGGGGTCGGGACAACCAAAGTGGGACCCGGCACTATGGTGTGTCGGAGGGTGTAAACTTTGTGGAGGGGCGTTTGGTCAATCCGTTGGAAACCACCTTCCTGCTAATGAACTCCCGAGGCGAATTCTCCCATAGGAATGTTGGCTCGAGCCGGCAAGCTCCGATTTTCATGCCTGAAAATACTACTTACGTAAGGCCTAATAATTATTTTCTTATTAAGCCTTGGACGCGGTTGTCTGAGGATTTGCCTTTTGGATTTTCCAGGTGGCTCGGAGTCACGTGGAGCAGCTTGCAGAGAATAATTTTGTTCTCCGGGATACCCTTATTGGACAGTCGCTCCTCGTTCAGGTATTTTATGCACATGTTAAGATGGGATGTATATATGGATGTTATGCATGACATGCACTGCTGATATTTTCTCTGGTTTGCAGGATTTCTTGGTCCTTTCCTTGTCTGGTGCTGATGCAGCCCGGCGGCGGTATAAGGAGGAGACTGCGGTCCTACAGCGTCGCGTGAGTGATCTCGAGGGTCAGTTGGCAGCCACCGCTCAGGAACGGAGAAGTAAGCAAAACCTGGATCGTGCGCACCCCGGGAGCACCAGTCGTCGGGGGATCAAGATGTCCGCCGACCGACGTGCGTTTACTGCGGCTAAGGAGTCTAGTAGTGTGCCTATGACAGAGGGAAGGGAGGAAGACGAGGACGATGTTGATGATTGGTTTGCAGGCCCCGATGACATTTCATCCCGCCTGGCCAACAGTGGTGGGCATGGTTAGTTTTACTTTGTTTTACCTTTTTTAGTTCTTTGTTTGTGCCCTCGATACATTGTGGTTTGGTTTTGGGATATTTTGAGTGATTTGCGCCTCCGGGCTTTTATTTTGAATAAAAAATGAATTGCTATTTGATAAGGCATTGGAAACATAGCATAGGATTGTTTACAGGTTGTGCCCAGGTCTGAAATGGTGATATTGCTTCTGATGCCGCCCAGAAAATTAACTCCATGCCGCTGGCGGCATCAACTGATATCGCCTAAAATAATCCATGTCGCCGACGGTATCATTCTTATTGCAAGGTGCATCGCTCGAAAATCGCCTACATCCATATCGCCGACGTCATTACTAAATCGCCGGCGGTATCTCCCACATCGCCTGCGGTATCGATTTTCCAGCAATCTGATTTCGACTATTCTGTGCGCTCCTGTCATGGTAACCCACAATCAAAGGCTACGGGGTTTTCTGCAGAGTCTGGTGAATGCAAACTGGAAGATGCTCGAGGAATTCAGGCTCCATCATGTCTCTAATGTTTGCTTAAACTGTCCTTTCGAGTTTTCGACCTAGCGGACTTATTCCGACCCTTGAGCGCGTAGCGCCTTTGATTAAGCTTACTTGTGATGTTTCCATCCTCTGATCGCCAGATATTCATACAATCACGAACATAGAGGTTTCGGTATGAAAGACACTTTTATCGAGTGAATCTAATTTGAGTACAAGATATTGACAATCATTTCCATTAATAGAACTCCTGGTGTTAATGAGCCTTTACAGGTTTTCAAGTTAACATCTCACTATTTTTCTCTTGTGCCCTAATTTTTGTCTAAACCACCCTTTTTGGGTTTTCAGTTCAGCAGACGTTATTTGACTTATCCCCTAATTTTTGCACGGCTGGTTTGCGGGATACCGACCGTCAGGTGTCACCTTAATTTTATCCTATCAATAAAAGACCGAAAGTTGGTGATTATCACGTATGTATGTATGTATATATATATATATATATATATATATATATATATATATATATACATATATATACACATACATATATATATACACATACATACATACGTATGTATATACGTATGTATGTATGTATGTATGTATGTATGTATGTATGTATGTATGTATGTATGTATGTACGTATGTATGTATGTACGTATGTATGTATGTACGTATATATATATATATGTATATTTTTTTTCGTATACCACTTTTCTGATTTGTTTCTTTTGTTTAGACCTGATAATGCTTAAGCTCGTCCTGGTTTACTAGATCGATGAACTCGCTTTTGTCTGTGCTTATGACTTCGGTACCATTCTTGGCCATATGACAGCCTTCTCAATTTAGTCTGACCTTTTCGTTGGTATCGGAGATTTTCATATGCTTCAGTGTCGGGCCTATGACTCTAGGCAAGAGCATTGAGTATCTGATTCACTATCGTGCGCTTGGTTGTGCCTTTATAGATATTCTTGGTGTCCATTCGGTTTTAGCCTGGATCGCCCGATTCATTCTAACATTCATCGGGTAACCTTGTCTTGATTTTGGCTGACCTCATTGTAAGCCGTTTAGTTTGCGGGTGTTTTTGCGCTTACCCAAAGCTTTATCGATTGGTTTGATTGTCGTCTTGATTGCTATTTTGATTGCTCCTTCAGTCTGTGGTCTGCAGAGCCCTTCTTGTTTAGGTCTGAATTTGCACTCTGTATCGGTGGTGATGGGTTTTGAATAAGTGATGTTCGGTTTGAGGACCTTTTGTTTGGTGCTTTTGAAGTGGTAGTTTGCTTTGTTGGTTTATTTGGCAAGCTGATTGCGACATTAGTTGCGCGATCATCTTTGTGGCTTGTGGGATGAAGGTGCTTGCCTTTAGACTTGGTATTCTAGGAAGTGGTTGCCCCCTGACCTTTGTTAGTCGAAGGGTTCAATGGGGTTGATTTGTATCGGGTGAAGATGTGTTTCTCTTCAAATTTGTTCATGTTGTTGGTGGTGACATTGGTCTGAGATTTGGCTACGATGTTTATTTGATGGAGGTTGGGCTCCGTTGGGTGTAAGCCTTGATTCTCTATTTCAGGGGACCGATTGATACTTCTTTGGTAGCTTGAAGGTGCACCGTTGCAGGGTCGTTAAGTTAATTCTAAAAGAGACCCATGGGGTTTCAACAATCCGATTATTGAGGTGAGCAAAAGCATTATCGTAGTCTTTAAGCACTTTATTATCTCACATGTGTTTGACAGGGGTTAAATTATTGGATTTGATTACCACGTAAGAGCCTATATCTGTACTCAATTTAATTTCATTCAATAAAAATATCTTAAATACTGAGAGCGTCGTACGTATGCTCATATGAAGAAGCGGATCAAAGGATACAGACATGACATAAGTAAGAAAAATGGAAGTTGCTCATGGAGCTAAAAAGTCTGAACTCTAAGGATTGCAAATCGGGATTCTTCGTCCTCACTGTCGGAGCGCGATTTTCCCCTACCATTGGTATAGATGGCCTTGATGAGATCTTGAGGCGCATTCTGTTGTTTGGAAAAGCTGGGATTAATTGTCCGTGTCTGGTTGCCAGGCTCTGGCAAGGGGCAGGATGCCCTTTCAGGGTCAGTAATCTTCTTATCCTCTACCAGACGTTGGATTGTACAGACCAAAGCTTTGCAATGATTGGTGTGGTGACCGGACAACATGTGATATCTGCAAAAGCCTTTTCCTTCTCTCATGGGGGAATTGAATTTGCGAAGAGGTTTAAGAATGCCAGCTTCCCTCAATCCGGTGAAGATCACATTGAGCGGTAGCTTCCACGGATTTGTTCTATGCTTAAGACCATCGTTTGGCTGAATAATGGCAGCTGGTGCCAATTTCTGAGAGGTCTCTTGGTCTACCATGATTTGAGGTAGGGGTATGGGTGAGTCAGTGTTTTGAAAGATCTGGTCCTCCTCTGATTGGACCCTTCCCTCTTTCTGATAGCAGCCTACTATCATCAATTGACATGAGAAGTCTTCAACTTTGTGTTGCATGACCTGGTCGTATTGAGGAAGCGTCAGGGTAGTGGGGACCTTAAATTGTGATGGGGTGACCAACGTCGGAATAAGGTGTTAAAGAATTGGACTCTGGGCTCCTTCCCTTTGTTCGGGGTAAGTGGTTGGCGGTGATTGCCAGAATGTATTGCCATCGGGTGTCATGCCCGGAGATCGCATGACCTGGTCGAAGTCCTGACTTCCTAGGGCCTTCTTGACGGACACACACACTAGCTCCTGAATGATGTTTCGGAACTGGTCGGAGTTCAGAAACTGGACGATAGCAGCGGTGATCTCTGATCCAAGAGACGGAGAGTGAACCGTTGCTCCTGAGGTGGGGGGAAGACTAGTCTGTTCTCCGGGTGGGGTAGAGTCTTCCTCTCGAACCGAGACCTTCACAACCAAGCCATGTCTCTTGAACCGAGACCTTCACAACCAAGCCATGTCTCTTCCTCATAATGACAACTCTACCTCACCCAGAGAACAGACTGGTCTTCCCCCCACCTCAGGAGCAACGGTTCACTCTCCGTCTCTTGGATCAGAGATCACTGCTGCTATCGTCCTATTTCTGAACTCCGATCAGTTCCAAAACATCATTCAGGAGCTAGTGTGTGTCCGTTAAGAAGGCCCTAGGAAGTCAGGACTTCGACCAGGTCATGTGATCTCCGGGCATGACACCCAATGGCAATACACTCTGGCAATCACCGCTTACCCCGGACAAAGGGAAGGAGCCCAGAGTCCAATTCTTTAACACCTTATCTTCGACGTTGGTCACCCCGTCACAATTTAAGGTCCCCACTACCCTGACGCTTCCTCAATACGACCAGGTCATGCAACACAAAGTTGAAGACTTTTCGTGTCAATTAATGATAGTAGGCTGCTATCAGAAAGAGGGAAGGGTCCAATCAGAGGAGGACCAGATCTTTCAAAACACTGACTCACCCATACCCCTACCTCAAATCATGGTAGACAAAGAGACCTCTCAGAAATTGGCACCAGCTGCCATTATTCAACCAAACGATGGTCTTAAGGATAGAACAAATCCGTGGAAGCTACCGCTCAATGTGATCTTCACCGGATTAAGGAAAGCTGGCGTTCTTAAACCTCTTCGCGGATTCAATCCCCCCATGAGAGAAGAAGGAAAAGGCTTTTGCAGATATCACATGTTGTCGGGTCACCACACCAATCATTGTAAAGCTTTGGTCCGTACCATCCTACGTCTGGTGGAGGATAAGAAGATTACTGACCCTGAAAGGGCATCCTGCCCCTTGCCAGAGCCTGGCAACCAGACACGGACGGTTAATCCCAGCTTTTCCAAACAACGGAATGCACCTCAAGATCTCATCAAGGCCATCTTCTCCAATGGTAGGGGAAAATCGCGCTCCGACGGTGAGGACGAAGAATCCCGATTTGCAATCCTTAGAGTTCAGACTTTTTAGCTCCATGAACAACTTCCATTTTTCTTACTTATGTCATGTCTGTATCCTTTGATCCGCGTCTTCATATGAGCATACATACGACGCTCTCAGTATTTAAGATATTTTTATTGAATGAAATTAAATTGAGTACAGATATAGGCTCTTACGTGGTAATCAAATCCAATAATTTAACCCCTATCAAACGCATGTGAGATAATAAAGTGCTTAAAGAATATGATAATGCTTTTGCTCAGCTCAATAATCGGATTGTTGAAACCCCATGGGTCTCTTCTAGAATTAACTCAACGACCCTGCAACGGTGCACCTTCAAGCTACCAAAGAAGTATCAATCGGTCCCCTGAAATAGAGAATCAAGGCTTACACCCAACGGAGCCCAACCTCTATCAAATAAACATCGTAGCCAAATCTCAGACCAATGTCACCACCAAGAACATGACCAAATTTGAAGAGAAACACATCTTCACCCGGTACAAATCAACCCCATTGAACCCTTCGACTAACAAAGGTCAGGGGGCAACCACTTCTTAGAACACCAAGTCTAAAGGCAAGCACCTTCATCCTACAAGCCACAAAGATGATCGTGCAACCAATGTCACAATCAGCTTGCCAAATAAACCAACAAAGCAAACTACCACTTCAAAAGCACCAAATAAAAGGTCCTCAAATCGAACATCACTTGTTCAAAACCCATCACCACCGATACAGAGTGCAAATTTAGGCCTAAACAAGAAGGGCTCTGCAGACCACAGACTGAAGGAGCAATCAAAATAGCAATCAGGACGATAATCAAATCAATCGATAAAGCTTTGGGTAAGCGCAATAACTCCCGCAAACTAAACGGCTTACAATGAGGTCAGCCAAAATCAAAACAAGGTTACCCGATGAATGTTAGAATGAATTGGGCGATCCAGGCTAAAACCGAATGGACACCAAGAATATCTATAAAGGCACAACCAAGCGCACGATAGTGGATCAGATACTCAATGCCCTTGCCGAGAGTCATAGGCCCGACACTGAAGCATCTGAAAATCTCCGATACCAATGAAAAGTTCAGACCAAATTGAGAAGGTTGTCATATGGCCAAGAATGGTACCGAAGTCATAAGCAGAGACAAAAGCGAGTTTATCGATCTAGTCAACCAGGACGAGCTTAAGCATTATCGGGTCTAAACAAAAGAAATAAATCAGAAAAGCGGCACACGAATATATATATATATACACGTGATAATCACCCACCTTTCGGTCTTCTACTGATAGGACAAAATTAAGGTGACACGGTCGGTATCCCGCAAACCAGCCGTGCAAAAATTAGGGGATAAGTCAAATAACGCCTGCTGAACTGAAAACCCAAAAAGGGCTGTTCAGACAAAAATTAGGGCACAAGAGAAAAATAGTGAGATGTTAACTTGAAAACCTGTAAAGGCTGGTTAACTCGTGGAGTTCCATTAATGGAAATGATTGCCAATATCTTGTACTCAAATTAGATTCACTCGATAAAAGTGTGTTTCGTATTGGAACCTCTATGTTCGTGATTGTATGAATGTCTGGCGATCAGAGGATGGAAACATCATAAGTAAGCTTAATCAAAGACACTACGCGCTCAAGGGTCGGAATAAGTCCGTTAGGTCGAAGACTCGAAAGGACAGTTTAAGCAAACATTAGAGACATGATGGAGCCTGAATTCCTCGAGCCTCTTCCAGTTTGCATTCACCAGACTCTGCAGAAAATCCCGTAGCTTTTGATTGTGGGTTACCATGACAGGAGCGGACAGAATAGTCGAAATCAGATTGCTGGAAAATCGATACCACAGGCGATGTGGGTGATACCGCCGGCGATTTAGTAATGACGCCGGCAATATGGATGTAGGCGATTTTTGAGCGATGCACCTGGCAATAAGAATGATACCGCCGGCGACATTGATTATTTTAGGCGATATCAGTTGATGCCGCCAGCGGCATGGAGTTAATTTTCTGGGCGGCATCAGAAGCAATGTCACCATTTCAGACCTGGGCACAACCTGTAAACAATCCTATGCTATGTTTCCAATGCCTTATCAAATAGCAATTCATTTTTTATTCAAAATAAAAGCCCAGAGGCGTAAATCACTCAAAATATCCCAAAACCAAACCCCAATGTATCGAGGGTACAAATAAAAAACTAAAAAAGGTAAAATAAATTAAAACTAAGCATGCCCGCCACTGCTGGCCGGGTGGGATGAAATGTCATTGGGGCCTGCAAACCAGTCATCAATATCATCCTCGTCTTCCTCCCTTCCCTCTGTCATAGGCACACTACTGGACTCCTTAGCCGCGGTAAATGCACGTCGGCCGGTGGACATCTTGATCCCCCTACGACTGGTGCTTCTGGGGTGCGCACGATCCAGGTTTTGCTTACTTCTCCGTTCCTGAGCGATGGCTGCCAACTGACCCTCGAGATCACTCACGCGACGCTGTAGGACCGCATTCTCCTCCTCATACCGCCGCCGGGCTGCATCAGCATCAGACAAGGAAAGGGCCAAGAAATCCTACAAACCAGAGAAAATATCAGCAGTGCATGTCATGCATAACATCCATACATACATCCCATCTTAACATGTGCATAAAATACCTGAACGAGGAGCGACTGTCCAATAAGGGTATCCTGGAGAACAAAATTGTTCTCTGCAAGCTGCTCCCCGTGACTCCGAGCCACCTGGAAAATCCAATAGGCAAATCCTCAGACAACCGCGTCCAAGGCTTAATAAGAAAATAATTATTAGGCCTTACGTAAGTAGTATTTTCAGGCATGAAAATCGGAGCTTGCCTGCTCGAGGCAACATTCCTATAGGAGAATTCGCCTCGGGAGTTCATTAGCAGGAAGGTGGTTTCCAACGGATTGACCAAACGCCCCTGCACAAAGTTTACACCCTCCGGCACACCATAGTGTCGGGTCCCACTTTGGTTGTCCCAGCCCCTCTTTCTCGCGGGTTCCTGCAAAACGTGAAAGCCACACGTTAACAACTTTCCTAAACAACTTCAAAATCATACACTCAAGCACAATCATACCTCGAAAGAACGTTGCTCCCCTTGGGACATTGGCACACCCCCGCCAGCTACTTCCGTACCCACCTCATCCTCCCCCTCAGGGTCGACCGCAACATCCCCTTCAAGCGCCTCATCCTCATCATCACCCTCCTCATCGACGTCCACAACGCCTTTGAGGCGCCTCTTCTCATCCTCCAACCATTGCTCGATGTGATACTCAATCGTATTGTTTCCATGGATGTGTGGGCACACTGGGAGTAGACGCTGCAGAAGCTGCTCGTAGAGGCCAGGAACACTAGGGATCACTCGGTCGTTCCCTTCAATATAATCAGCTTTGTCAGCCTCGGAAGAGATCACCAAATGGGGCCACCATAAGCCCCTGGGAGGATCGACAGGCACCGGTCTAACAGCCACCGGGGCGGACCTCCAGCCCCGGACGCGGTCGCCTAGATTCCACTGCTGGGATAGAGGGCACTCGATCACGAACCGGCGGTCATCTACCTCCCTCCGGACCTTTGCAACCTCAGCCAAGTTCTCCACCCCATCAAATGGATCCAAGACGAGCTACATCCAAACAACCAATATAAGTCCATAGGCAATTTTTTTATTTCATCTAAATGTAATAAAAAAAATAAAATATAGACTAAATCAAAAAAATTGCATACCGAGCTCAACTGCATGCTCCTTAGGACCTCCCTATACTTCGTAGGATACTTGGCCTTCCCACCGATACCCCGCACCAGCGAGCGAGGAAATGAGAGCCCGACGGCACAACCTTCTTAAACTCCACTAGCGGGAGGATCTGATGCTCGAAGGCCCAGGCCTGCACGAATGACGACCAATCAATTCAAAAAGCGTCATGCAATAAATAAGAACGCATGCTATCAAGAGAAATATTTCTAAAAAGTTATACCTGGAGTAGCAGGTGGCAAAGGCGAAGGGCTTTCTCCTTCCGGGCTCCCACGTCTAGCCCGTGGTACAACTGGGCCAAGATGGCCCTCGGCCAATTCTTCCTCCTGATTCCCGGCACATCTTCCACTACGGTTATAAGCACATAGTTGATCTTACTCCCCGAGATTGGGAAGAACAGCACAGTGAGTAGAGAAATCACGAAGGAACGGACACAAGCCTCCCTCTCCTCCTCAGGCACTACGTTCACCCGGGTCCAGTGATGGTACAACTCACCATAGGACAGCCGCCCAGAAACAGGCTTCAGACCGAACAACTCCTTTACCCGCCTCACCACGGGCCTCTCGATATGGTACTTGTCCATGTAAACATCAAAATATATGACCTCATCCGTCCAAGGGAGGCCGGTCATGGCTACTACATCAGAGGGGGTAATTGTAGCTTCCCCAAAAGAGAAATGGAAGGTATGGGTGGTCTCGGACCACCTTTCAGTTAGGGTCGTTACTGTAGAAGGAGGAAGCTTAGGCATCAGCATTGGCATTATCCGCGCCAAATCTCCAACCCTGTCTCATTAGTTGCAAGCGCGAGCTCGGGGTCGTTCTCCGAGATATGACGCCACCATCCACAGATGGTGCCCATTCCCGCTGTGTAAGTCAGCTCATATGGCTGCAAAATTGAAAACAAAACGGATCAGTCCTACTTATTTTTTATCAGAAAAGCTGCTGATGTCGCCTCTATTGAAAGTGATGTCGCCGGCGGCATCACTCCATACCGCCAGCGGCATGGTTCAAGTCACCGACGACATCACCTTAAACAGAAGCGACATCAGACTCCCATAAGCCCTTTTGCAAGGACTGATGTCGCCATCGACATCACTCATGTCGCCATCGATATCACTCATGTCGCCAGCGACATCACTTTGTGCGGGCAGAACCAGTTTTCTCCAAAAATCACACCCATCGTGCCAAAATCACAAAAATCGCAATCAATCGAACAATAAGCCCAAAAACGGTAAAAATTGATCCTAAAGCATGCAATATGACCAATCTATTTCACATTTAAACCCCTATCTTGGCATGATTTCAAATCTAAAGCCAAATTAAATCGAACCTAAAAAGAAGTGATTCGGGTTTTTGTGAGATTACCTGAACATAACAGAGGTGTTTCTCCTTCTCCGGAGTCAGATTGGTGATAGGAGAGTTAATGCCATAACCATACATTTTGGCCATCTCCTTCAGGCCATATGCAGTAGGAATGGAGAGGATTTTCAATCCCTCAACGGAAGAATCGGGCAGGCTCTCCCTAGCCTTGGATTTGCCCCTGAAAGCCTTGGTGATTCTCTTCATAATTTCAAAGACAAAGGAAAAAAATCAGAACTGGAGAAGAGATGGAGAGGGGTACGGTTTTATGAAAGAATGGGGAAGAAAGAGTTTCAATTCCTTTTTTAAACTGCTGCACGAAATTCGAGGAGTTTTAATTCATCTGAAACTATCCGTCTATGCCGTTGGCGGCATCAATCCATACCGTCAGCGACATCACTCATGTCGCCGGCGACATCACTTCTTTTAGTTCAAAATTTAAAATTATCTGACCAGTCAAAGCTGCCACGTGGCACTCATGCCGCCGGTGGCATCAATCCATACCGCTAGCGACATCAGTCATGTCGCCGGCGGCATCAATCTATGCCGCCAGCGATATCAGTAATGCCGCCGGCGACATCGCCCCTCCAAATCAGATTTTTACACAAGCCCAACCGAAGGGCGATCTCTTTAAAGTGAAAGTCCGACCAAAGGACAATCACTATGCAAAACACAAGCCCAACCGAAGGGCGATCTCTTCAAAGTGAAAGTCCGACCAAAGGACAATCACTATACCAAACACAAGCCCAACGGAAGGGCGATCTCTTCAAAGTGAAAGTCCGACCAAAGGACAATCACTATACCAAACACAAGCCCAACCGAAGGGCGATCTCTTCAAAGTGAAAGTCCGACCAAAGGACAATCACTATACCAAACACGATATCTTCAAAGTAAAAGTCCGACCAAAGGACAATTACTGTACAAAACACAAGCCCAATCGAAGGTCAATTTCCGCAAAGCATAAGCCTGACCAAGGGGCAATCACTCCATAAACCACAATACCAAGCCCAACCGAAGGGCAATCTCCTCACAAAGTGAAAAGCCCGACCAAGGGGCAATCAATCCACAAAGCACAAGTTCGACCAAAGAACAATCTCTACAAAGCTCAAGTCCGACCAAGGGACAATTTCCGACCAAAGGACAATCACTATACAAAACACAAGCCCAACCGAAGGGCAATCTTTTCAAAGTATAAGTCCAATCGAAGGACAGTCACTACACAAAACATAAGTCCGACCAAAGGACAATCACTATACAAAGCACAAGCCCGACCAAAGGGCGAACTTCCCACAAACCATAAGCCCGACCGAAGGGCAAACTCTCCACAAGCCACAAGCCCAACCAAAGGGCAATTTCTTCACAAAGCACAAGTCCAACCAAAGGACAATTTCCCCACAAAGCTCAAGTCCGACCAAAGGACAATTTCCCCACAAAACACAAGTCCGACCAAAGGACAATTTCTCCACAAAGCATAAGTCCGACCAAGGGGCAACCAATCCACAAAGCACAAGTCCGACCAAAGGACAATATCTACAAAGCTCAAGTCCGACCAAGGGACAATTTCCAACCAAAGGACAATTTCTCCACAAAGCACAAGTCCGACCAAAGGACAATTTCTTCATAAAGCTCAAGTCCGAGCAAAGGACAATTTCCCTACAAAACACAAGTCCGACCAAAGGACAATTTCTCCACAAAGCATAAGTCCGACCAAGGGGCAACCAATCCACAAAGCACAAGTCCGACCAAAGGACAATCTTTATAAAGCTCAAGTCCGACCAAGGGACAATTTCCAACCAAAGGGCAACCAATCTAGAAAGCGTAAGTCCGACCAAGGGGCAACCAATCTACAAAGCGTAAGTCCGACCAAGGGGCAACCAACCTACAAAGCGTAAGTCCGACCAAGGACAAACCAGTCATCCCTCAGGTATCATTCCTATCCCTTGCTCTTTCGTGTAATCATACTGACCTGTGACAGCAGTGATCCCTCGAGGGGCAACCTGTGAGCACGGGATTTTGTAGTCCCTCTCGCGAGACGATGATGACGTGTACCCAATTTTAATGCCTCAAAATAAAAGTTCTCTTTAGAATTTTTGTTACCAAAATAATATTCCTTGTGAATTTTATACTTGGTAGAATCCAGTTTGGCATGGCCGATACCGCATCCGGTAGGAGCTTGAACCGATGATTTACACCCAAATTAAACAATACCCATTAAAATATAATTAAAATTCAAAAAGATACCTGTCCACCCACTATTAAACCACTTTTCCCGACTTTTTAGGCTTTTTGACCCGTTGGTTGCCGGTATGCTGAAGGATGATGTCGCCACCGACATCATCCATGCCGCCGCTGGCATCACCATACCGCCGGTGGCATCAGCCATACCACCGGTGACACCATCATGTCGCCGGCGGCATGGCCTAAAATGGGTCCCTCCACAGACATCCTTTCGACCACTTTCGGCGGAATAAGTCAAAAAGGTCTCGAAAAACACCCCAATTTGCCTATAAAAAGGCACATTCAGCTGCAAAACAGGGGGGGACTGAAATTGTATAGGGAAGGAGCTAAAATTGGGCAATTGAAAGGCTGAAATCGAGAGAATAGATTTTAGTGAGATAAGAACTAGAAAAGGCAGGAAAAAGGATTCTAATCCATTTTTCCCGATTTTTCTTCTTCGAACTCTCTGATTGTGAGCTTAAATCAGTGGGTTGTTGGGTTAAATCAACTTGATAGGACTTAGAGACCTAAAACCTTTAAATTAACAATCAAATTATCGTTGCAAGCTCCCCGGAAGCGTTATTGTTCAGTTCACAAAGAGTTGGATTCACTACCCCGAGGTGAAAATCCTGAGTCTCATAGCTCTTTGGCATTATTATTATTGGTTTGTATTAATTTTTGTTGATTTGTGTTCATTTTTGAGTTTTCGGTCACTTTGACTGTCAACCGCTGCTGCTGTAAGAAATTGAAGTCACCGGAGACATGCGATGTTGCCGGCTGTATCACCCATGTCGCCAGAGACATCGTTGATACCGTCGTTAGCACCGCATTCCCTAGAGACCTCACTTTCTTGCGGGACCCTTTCTTTGCGGTATTCAGAAAGCCATGTGCCTGTCTGCATGCTGATGTCGCCCGCGACACAACTGATGTCACCGGCGGCATCAGCCATGTCGCCAGCGACATCAATCGTGTCGCCGGGGTATCAGATGCCCCACCGGCGGCATGACTTTATGGACAACAGTTTTGTTTTCGTTTGTTTCCGAACTAGTTTTTTTTCTGAACCTGGGACATATAGTGTGACAATGGAGGTTCGAAACCTCCTGAAAACAGACCCCACCTCACGACGAGTCGCATTTTCACCTGTAATTCGATTGAAGCAACGATTGAATCTAAAATTTAGATTTAAATGGAATTTCCCCGCAAACGCCATTCAAACCTCATTTTAGCCATCCAATCGGGCCTTATGATATTGTAAAATAAAATATGCCATATTCGTGCCAACCATCTTCTGCAGGTAGATGTATATCGGACATTCGGGTATTTTATTTATTGCGTAGAAAATGTACGGGACTTGAAAACCTTGTAATAATTTTACTTTCCGAACTTATTTTTCTTTTACGGTCGTAAATATTTTATTCATCGCTTCAATTGCTCGACAAACGCGAAAATAACAAAATAGCTGAAAATACAAATAAATAGGGTGGATTAAACCGATTAAGAAATAATGAAGTGTCTTAACTTGGCCTAATGAAAAGTAGATAACATCATCCGAACTCGGAATCTTTACTTAAGGTATGGTCCAACCACCCGGTGGGAAAATCGTACCAAAAATTTCCCGGTTGAGCTGAACTGGGTGGCGACTCTATTCTAAGTACGGGATTTCGATCTCGTATCTTTTTAAGCATTAAAATATGCAAAAATCATTTTCCAAACACATCACACTCATCTCCCCGACACTCCAACGGGCTGGCAGCCGCGCGAAACGTCGTCCGCTCACAACTAGGAAAGGGCCTTGCCCATTCAAAAGCACTTTGACGTGAAGAAAATATTGGTCTTCCTGCAAAATCTCCACTTTCATGGATCTACTTCACCAAAAGAGCCAAATACCTCCCGAGTAACCTACATGAGGAACACAATGAAAATTCCAACCCCTCAAAGATGAGGCAAATTCCTGAGCCTTTTCTTCCCGTACTTTTGTTTTCAAAATGCCAAACATGTTTAGATTATGAGAAAAAATCAGATCTTTCATATGCAGAAGACTCCGCTTATTCGCACCACCTCTAATATCCAAGAAATACAATTCATAGAAGATAATTGATTAGAGAGCCAAAAGATCCTAAGCCAAAGGCTTATGCAGAAGGTGCCTTACCCAAGATTTTCCCCGAAACATTTAGCTTCGCTTTCTCCTTGGCTCTGTCTTTTCTTGTATTATTCCCCATCTTTACATCCGGTGGAATAGGCGGAGGAATGTTTTCAGGCCCTGTCATCGCAAGAATCTTATCATTTCGCTTCGGATGAGGCTGCGAGGATTGCACAGAATTTTGGTCACACATATCGGCAATTTCCATATCAAAAGACGAGGAGAGATCCTTTGGGCGAAGAATGGTGATTGGATTGAGCTTCGCACTATTTTGGACTTCCATATGGTTGCCACCAACGGAGGAATTGCTTTCATTTCTAAGACTCTGCTTGGGAGCAAGTTTTTGATGAATTTTAAAGGAATGGAATGTAAAGGAAAGGAGAGTAAAGAGTAAAATTTTAAAGGAATGAAAAAATTTTAAAATTATTATGTTTGAGAAGAAGAGGTGAATTTTTAAAGGAAAATATAGAGTAATTATATACGTACCCTTTATATATTATAATTAAAAAGTTGGTATAATTGTATACTATAGTTAAAAAGCTGGTACAATTGATAAAAAAAATAAAAGAAAGAAAATATAAAAGTGGAATAAACACTGTAAAGGTGCCCTTTCCGCCCTTATTCTACCGTTTTGGTGGGATCATGAATTGACACTTTTAAAGGAATACAGGAGAAGTTCCCATATAATAAGATCTCATGTCCATACTCCACCCTTCGAGCACCAAATTTTGAATACTATCATTTTCTTTCCTTTAAAAAACATACTCCCAAGCAGACCCTAACGGTCGTATATAATTTTCCTTAACATAAGTGAAATTGCACGAACTTGAAAAATAAGCCGTTATATTACACCTATAAAACCATCAGTTTATTTCAACTGGAAGACAGTGTAGGGCCTCCGGGATCGCCACACGCAACAATGATAGCAACGGATATTGAGAAAATGGTTGCAGTAGGCCTAGTCTGGGGCGCCACCAACGCCTTCATCCGCCGTGGAGCTCTGCTCTGGGACCAGCGACCCGCCAAAATATCCTCACCTTCCTCCTCCAATCCACCGGATCTCCGCCGCAGATTCATTTCTTCGCTCAAGAACTTGCTTTCGCTTCTCCTATTTTGGCAGTATTCTGTTCCTTTCTTGCTCAATCTCTCCGCCTCCGCTACTTTCTTCGCTCTTCTCAGTGATGCGCCGATATCTCTTGCTGTTCCGGTCACTAATGCGACGACGTTTGCCGCTACTGCTGTGTTCGGGATGCTTTTGGGAGAAAAAATTAGGTTTGGATTCGCGCTGCTGGGTACGGGATTCATCGTGGCTGGTATTTGGCTTTGTATTTCGTAATTGAATTGTTTATTTGTTAATCTACTTTGGAATTTCCAAATCAGTGTTTGAACATTTCATTGGTTTGCCCTAATTGAAGCTGTTGCAGTAGTTAAATTGTCATTGCTTACTGCTTGTTCATGTGATACTATCTATACCTTTGAAGAATTACATGCTTAATGAGCAGCAATAATTCAAAGTTCCTTGATGTCTATAATTTATGTTGTTTACATCTTCTTAGGAATTGGAAAAGATAGCTGTTTTTGGTCCTACGCTGTGTTCTTTTCAACTTATAAGTAACTTTACTGAAATGAACTGAAATGTACTTATTTCAATAGAAATTTATATGTATGCAGTACTTATAAGTATTAAACTACTAAACTGTACTAAACTGAGTTGAATAAATTATAAGTTGAAAAGTCAAGAGCCTTAATATTACTTGGCACTGGACCCTGAATTAAGAATTAACATTCTATTTTTTTTTAATATTGTTTCCCAGTTTGAAGGATTTCACTTTCCATAATGAGTGTGTTGCTTGATGTACCTTGTGTTTGGAGACCTAAAATTTGAAGGAATGCAGTTCAATTTTACGAAATGAATTGAATTGGATTGAATTCCTTCAATTTTGACTTTCCAAAAACAGGGGTAAGTTTTGTATAAGAAATGAAATGAATTGAATTCCTTCAAATTTTAGGTTTTCAAACACACCTGTAATATCATTTGGATTGTATCTGATCATCAATGGTTATTGCCACACTTTTGCTTCCCCCTTCCTAGTTTAAGGTTGGTTGCATAGACTAGAATCAATTTCGAGACCTTACTCGAGTAACTAGAGCTAGAGGTCCTTGTCAATGTATTGATGTAATGAAATGAAAACCACAAGATGGTGAAACCAGAAGAGAAATGTACTTAATCAAAACAACATGATTAAAACACCGAGAATGTCAATGCCATTACAAAATAGATTTCATCTTAGAACTGTTTCTTGGAACATTCTGCTGGCATCTGCCCATTGTACCTTTTAGTATCCTGACAATAGTCATATACCATGAAATTCTTTCTTACCCACTGCATCTGACCCTCTTTGGCATGACTCAAGCGGCTATATGTTCTTGATGTCCACCAGTTAGCTGCCGTGTTTGCTGCACATTGACTGGTACTGACTGGTCCCCTCCATTTGCAGGCTCTTGCTCTGAAAGTGCGGTATGTTGCTACGAAAGGTGCATTGCTCCAATCAATCTTATCTTGGCCTCCTCTAGTTGCCCATTGATCAGCATTCCATAGGGTGGAGTAAACCCGCATCCCGTGTTTGTTCGGGTAAGGAATTCCTTCATTTTGGTAGTTACGAAATACACGAATTGGCACACTATCAACATACCACCTGAAATTGCAATGATGTATGTATAGAGGATAAGCATCATAACTGTTTAGCTCAATTAGGATTAGATGCCAACAATACAATTCAGTTAAATTTTTAGGTGAATTCTCATATAGAAGGAGTTTACTCTTTACTGTATTCTGTTCTTTAGACAGTCTATACATTGAGTCTTGGGATGAGGAAAAAAACGCCCGAATTTGAGGAGGTACAGTTATACCCACTAGTTTGTCAAAAGGGACTTTTTGGTCCCTGTGGTATAGCTCATTTGTCTATTTGGTCCCTCCACTATCATGTTGCCTATTTGGTCTCTGTATAATGCAATTTGTTACCTTTTTTATGTAACAAATTGAGGTACGGTTATGCAACTTGTTATCTTTTGGGCCTCATATGGTAGAGACTCTATTAATGTAATTATGCATAATATGAATTGAAGGACCAAAAAGTTAATAGGTTGCAAAGCATAAGGACCAAATAGATAATGCCTATACCAGAGAGATCAAATGGGTAAATAAATTATACCACAGGTTGAAAAAGGTGGTTATGCCCTACTAGTTTTTAGGATGTAAATGTAAACTCAGCTAAAATTAGCCCTTATATTATGCTTTTCATCGGTATATTTATTAGGAATTTTCATGGCAGAACTGAATTAGGTAAAAAAAGTGACCTGAAATGCTCTAATGTATTCAGAACACAAGTTAAAAGAGATAGTCTGCTAATAAACTTACACAACCATCCAAGGATTCCAGTGAATAGTATAGTTGTGGAATTCAGCAGTTGGGTCAAACCAGGGGTGGAACTGCTGTTCCTTGTCTCCACTTCCTTGAGCATAGATGTTTGTGTGAATAATGTAAGGTTGTCCCGTGACATTCCCCAAGAACTCGAAGTCGATTTCGTCTTGTCTGTCCCCACTAGAGGATACCTGCATATCGCAGTGTTATCAAAACTGTACTGGACATCATACTGATGAAGATTTTGGTACGTGGTATTACCGGTATAATCAGTGGGTTTACTGGTTTTTTATTTTTTAAAAACTATATATATTGTTTAGAAATATTAATTCACATATGAGTAAAAGTTAAATAATTTGGCATATTCTAAGTATATTTCTTCCTAAATATCTCTGAATCATTGAGCTAAGTCGGTTAGAATAGCTCTAGAATTATTGTAGATCATTTCAGCCCGTGATAGACTTCCAGTGGTTATTGCAACGCTTGCTGGGTCTTTTGCATCACTTTCTGGGTGTCGCCATAGCCCTTTTTTAAAGAAACTGTTTTTTAGTTAACCCGATTTGTAGCCATGGCCGGATCACGGTAAAACAGGTCAAACAGGCCGGTACGGTATGGTTTTCATAACATTGAGAGTGAGTGTCATTGATCATTCAGCTGAATTTATCTTCTATTTCTGTGTTACAGAGAACTAAAATTCCTATATTAGTCCCTGTTCGACTCGTGAAAAAATAGATTTTGCATAGGATCGCGTCTATTTTTTATTTAGTCGAGGCTATAGATTATTTCTGTAGGATGATTGGTCTTACATAGTAGGCAGTGACTGTTCCAGCTGAATTTCCAGGAACCAACTTCATCAACATTTGAATGCTCCCATACATAAATGATGCTTTTGATTTAACACCGGACCCTGAAATCACAAAGAAATATTCCGATATTCGGCAACAATACGGGCATCGAAATTTTTCGATTATTTACGAGCCATTTTTAGAAGTGTGTGTTCTAATCTGAAACTGAATAACTGAATCTATTTATAGTACCTGAAGATTGATCCAATACAAGTTGAAGCTCATCGCCATTTCCTCGAAACGAAGAATGATGACCACCCCAGAAAATGTACATGCTCTTCGGAAAATTCGCATCAACCACACTCACATCAAACACTGCTACAAATAAGAACAAAACCACCCCCAAAACTAGGAAATTTCCCATTTCTACCCCACCAAAATGTTTCTTTTCCCACCCGAAGCTTGTTCTTAGTTGAAAAGGTACCAATTTGAAATTATAAATTAAGAAAAAAACACATAAAAGAAAAATTAAAATTAAAGACAATTTAATCCTCTCATTTCAGCGATGTTTATGACTGATAAATAAATTTTATGACTTGCATCAGATATATCTGAGACAATTGTAACTTCTATTGCATGTATTGATTTTGTAGAGATGGCATTTATAAGATTGCATTGTATTGTTATTACATGTTTGTTGAGAACTGGGTGGCATTAGACCAGGACCAAGACATAAAAACATGAATTCAAATTTATTTTTTGTAAATTATAATGAATTATTTAATTTTTAAAATGTTTTTATTGTCTTTTTTCTGTCTTCTAAAATTAGTGTCCGAGTCAGAATCCTGTAATTAATAATGTTTTATTTGAGTATTGCGCCAGGTCCTAGTCGTATGCAACAACAGCTTCAGCTAAAATTGGATATGTGCAGTATATTTTTATAGTCTTACATCTTAGTTTCTTTTCCTTTTTTATTTGGCCGAATGCATACGAAGCTCCTAAAGTTAGCTTTAATTGTTTTTGGCTTCCTCGAACTTTTAACTTTGACACTTTACCCCCTAAAGTTGGAAAAATTGATATAGTTTGCCCCCTCAATGCCACGTGTCAACATTTGGTTAGTTTGACTTTTCAAAGATGAATTTGGTCTCTCCAATCAGAAGCTGACACATGGCAGTGAAAAGGACAAATCGTATCATTTTTGCCAACTTTAGGGGGATAAGTGTTACACTTGAAAGTTTGAGATGGCCAAGGACGGTTAAAACCAACTTAGGGGGTCCATATGTATTAGGCCTTTTTAGTTTTATTTTCTAGTGGGACGTTAGCATACATTCATGTGTAACAAGAGAAATTTTTATGGTGTAATAAGAACAATAAGTTTTTTTAAAAAAAATATCAAAGAATTTCATAGATACATGGTGAAATTATATTATTTTGATGCGGAGAATTTCTTATCTATAGTGGTGAAATTGAATTTATAATTCATAAAGTTATTAGGTTCAAGTCATATATTCGAGGTGTTTGGATTTAATGTAACCATAAATGTGTAAATATTTTTTATTGGTACAACATTTTGTTTAATTTGTCTTCAGCGATGCATCATTCATAAAGTAACACATTATTCATCAATTAATTATGAAATTAAAATGATGAAAATAAAAAGAAAGAATTTATAAGCTTGTGTTGAATGGATATTGAAACGAGTAGGCTCTGGTAAGTTTACTTGTGACCACCTCTTAAAAATTCTTAGCTAATGAGGTGTTTTAATTCAAACTCAATAAAAATGTCCATATTATTAAAAAAAATAAATGAATATTGAAAGTTTATCTATTCAGCATAAATGGAATATGAAGCACTCAAAATTAACAATCTTGGAATTGCGTACTTAAAAAAAAGTCAAACACATCAAAATTCGTTTGTACTTAACTCAAAAAGCCTTATATCTCCCTCAACTTTTAAAATGTTCTATTATCCACCTGCATTTGACTAAAATGTACTTCATGACCCTAGTCTTAACTAGTCAAATGGGTTGGGAGCTCTTTGACTTGTCAAACATGACAAAAAAAAAAAATTGTATCCCACTTCAGCGACACCCCATCCAATTCAATAAAAATTAAAACAGAAGGGCCAAATTAATAACCTAATTACTGAATTTCGTCTCTTCCTTTCACGCCGCCACCATTGTTCATCTCCGGCAAAGCTCTTCTTCTCCGGCAAGGCTAAAACTCAAATCTTAAATGAACTAGAAGAGACACCTAAATCCTAATCAAGCTCACATAATGAAATCTTTAGCTCCTGACAATGAATTTCTCCGTATACGAAAAACAATCCTCCGCCAAACTCCCAAATGGTGACAATCGGCAAAGCTACCAAATGCAAAATCGAGACGAGTGGGATGGGTCCATCATCGGAAACACGAGATTGAAGAGAAGAATTCTTAGTAGAAAAAAGGCCGGTGTTAGAGCATCAAGGGTTGAACAGTGGGTGATTAAAAGGATCGGAAAAAAACAAGAAATATGAAGCTAGTGATTACAGGGAATATTGGTTGAAGCTCAAAAACAATAAATCTTTAGCTTTCAATTCTGGATTCAATTGACTCAAATGAGATTCATAATATAAGATGACCAATGGGATTTAGAAAATTGAGAGGGAATAAAGACATATGGGTTTTGAAAGAAAAAGATGAGCAGTGCAATGGCGAGAAGGGACAACGGAGAAGCGGCGGCGATGATCAATTCGACGGAGGGAGTAGTGACGGTGAGTCATGAACATAGGAGCTCTAATTTGATCATCAAAATTAAGGTTGTATACGCTCTAATTTGTTGGATTTACACGCCCAATGCTAAATCAGCAACAAGGGGCAGCTAGGTGCATAGTTGCCAAGCTCAGACGGATAATAGGATATTTTGAAAGTTGAGGGGGCAATAGGCTTTTTAAGTCAAGTACAGCCGGATTTTAATGTGTTTGGCCTGAAAAGAATACAAGATTACAAGATTGAAGACAAACATACTTGTAAAAAATTCAAGCCAAATTAAGACAAATTCCTATCCCATTCCAAAAGAATACAAGATTACAAGATTGAAGACAAACATACTTGTAAAAAATTCAAGCCAAATTAAGACAAGTTCCCATCCCATTCAAAAAATGTGATTTCTCAAGAGAATTACTTAATTTTGATGACTCATCATACTTTTTTTCTATAAAAAACGTTTGCCTCATATGGGCTAATAAAATAATAATAAAGGAAAATCTTATGTCACCCCGTTTGAGTGTGGACTCAAACTTGCAACTTCTAAAATCACAGCTTCAAAACTCTACCGTTAGACTAAGCCTTTACCACGAAGAATCTAAAGCCATAAGAAACGGGTGATCCGTAGGAGTTGGAAACATATAAAAATGATATGTCAAGACAAAACATGTCTTTCTAAACCTTCTTCCTTAGCCTTTCTCATTGGTCATCCCTGTCCAATCTTTATGAATGTATGAATCGAAACAAGTCAAACTAACTATTTAGTGTGAGTTTAATACGAGTTACTTATTAACGTGTCATTAGGTGTGGTTTATTATTTGTGTTGACCGGAGGTCTCACTGTAATATTAAATTCCATTCCAATAACAAGAGATATTTACATGTCAATCATTTCAATAATATTCTTTTCACATAGATAAAAGTAGATAATGGATTAAAAAAATATGCTACATTAGCTTGTTATTTTCTCTTTCTTATATAATGTGGCACAATAAATATTGGACATTGTCTATTTAATCTTCTACATGTAGATAATTAAATGGACTACCAACTCATCAAATTAATTAATATTTTAATATTTAACGTTGAAACAAGCTTGTAATTGGATATTTTTTATTATTTAATTACACAATTCTAGATGAAATAGATAATTTAGTGTGACTCTTTTTTTATAAACATTGTCTAATTTTAAAATAGTTAACATATCATCAATGTGAACTTCTAATTCATATGCCAAATAATCATAGAATCCACAATGCTCTTAGTTATCAATTTATCCTTTTAAGTCAATTAGTTTTTTGAAACAATAAACTAGTTATAATAGTTATAATATATAATGTGAACTTAAAATGTCAATCAACATAACTATAATAATTATATATAATTAATACAACAAACGTAGCACACAAACACTGAAAGAATTTTCTTTTTTTTTTCCATATATTTAAACAAGAATATAATGGAATCATTAAGCTAGTCCCCCAAAAATAACCAAAGAAAAAAAATACAAATTAAGCAAACCAACAATTAAAAAAAGAAGCACAAATTATAGGATTAAGAAATCCTCATTGAACTCATCAGCTTCAAACAATCTGTACCCATTTTGCAACGCTGGGAACTCCCTGGTAAACAACATAGAGCAAATAATAACCAGCCGGAGCAATGGTGGTTGACGGTGGTGTGTTCACCGAAATCGAATGTAACCCTGTATTCGGTTTAGCCTCGACTTTCGTTATTCCCAAATCGATAAGCCTTTGGTTCATGTTAACTCCATGGGTAGTAAATGCTGGAGAATACATTGTTACTTTCAAGTCTCCTTGGATCACCGTTGCATCGGCTGATTTGATTTGGATTTTCACTGTTGCTCCATATTTTAGCTTGGTATTTACCTTGGAAATAACCGGTCGGCGATTAGCGACGCCTGGGTTCAAGTAGGGCGGCGAGAATTTCTCGATTCTCAACTCGGTCGGGTACATTGCGTCGTAAATGTAACCGTTGTTTGTGTTACTTCCACCGACGAGGACCTTTCCGTCGGGTAAAACAACCGAAACCGAGTGGTACATTCTCGCAATGGTTGATGGAGCTAGTTCAGTAAACCTAGATCCTCTTTTAGCCTTAGGGTTGTAGAGGACCGGGGTGAAATTCGGTTCGCGGGCAAAACCCCAACCCGAGGCGCCTCTTTTCGCTCCGTTGAGCAATAGTATATCTCCGGTGGGGAGAATCATAGCGTCGCCCATGATACGAGCTGATGGCATCAATTCTCTTTTCCAGACGGGTTTTGCGTCAGTGATTCGGATCCTGGCGCAGTCCTGAAGAGCTGTGTAGAATATTTGATGCTCGGCTTTGGAGTAAGAGTCCTTGTGAGCCGACCCACCGCAAACCAAGACTTCAGCAGGGATTTTAGGTTTGTTCACGGCGTGGAGTTTGATTGGGAGAAGAGCGGAAGATCCGGACGCTGGGTAGCTGCGGTGGCCGCCAGGGAGTACGGGGAGTTCACGTACGATCTTGTTGGTGTTTGGATTGAGTAGGACGGAGCGCATGTTGGCGAAGATGAAGACATTGCCATCAGTTGAGAGGTGGATGAAGGGGTATAAATTGTTTTCCTCGGGATCGCTCGTCTGTCGGAGGAATTCAAAGAAGTAGGGTTTCGGGTTTGATTTTCCTTCCACTGGAATGTATTCGTAACTAAAGGCGTCACGACCACCGACGACAATCATTCTACCGTCGGGCAATGTTGTTTGTGTTGAGTACCTAGATTTTGTACATAAAAAAATTCCAAATAAGAAACAAGGATGCATATAAATTAAAAAAATATAGGGTATCCCCTCCAATTGCTTCCAGGTTTTCTAACAGAATAATTATAAGGTATAATTAATCAAAATTAAGAATCAATACCATCTTCTATCAGCAAGAGCTGTAGGGTATTCCCTCCAGTTGCTTCCAGGTTTTCTATTCAAATATCTAACGGTATTTGCACCGCCCTGAAATCCACCGGTACTCACTAAATTCCCATAAACATCAAGACCTCCCGATGAACACCATGTATCTGTGTGAAGCTGCATTTTCATATATACAAACCCTAATCAATAATAAATAAAAAAATAAACAAATAAATTGAAAAAAATGAAATAAAAAAAATACCTCGAGAGGGGTAAGCTCAGAGGTATTGATGTCGAATAACACCGAATGGCAAAAGCAATCTTTTTCTCCAGTAGTTTGATTAAGAACACGGCAATGTCCATTAGGCAATTGAATTTTCGAAATCTTCCAAATCGTAGCATCATACATTAAAACTTTATCGATAACCGGAATCAACATTGCATGCATGGCCGAAACCCCGGAATTTTCGGACACTAGTTGCCATTCGCCCTTGTAACCTAGGTCGATGGGAGATGGAGCCGAAGGTTTCGCAGCTGTTGTTTCCGCTCCTCCCTGTACTTTTCCGTTTCCTTTTCCGTTCCCGCTGTTTCCTGTATCTGCGGGGCCCGCAGATGCAGAAGCGGCTTTTGGACTCGCCTCAGGAGCCATCACATCATCATCTTCACTCAACGGGGTCCCGACATCATCGGGTATCGTTTTCGTGAAATTGTCGGGGTTTCCGAACACGTCTCCGATTAATTCGTGGGGATCAAGGACTTTGTCTCCTAGGACGACTTCAGTAGTTGGAGGAGAAGCAGCAGTGCTGAATTGAAATAAAAGAGGTATAATACACAAAAAATTTAACAGCACTGCCATTTTATTTATTTTGTGATGAAATAAAAGCCTAATTTTTTTTATTTCATCTAACTACTAAGCTTCCAATGTTGAAGGAAGCTTTTATTTTTCTTATTTTTTTTTGCTGGGTTTTTGCTATTTTATTTAAACCCCAACTGTTTTTTTTCATTGTTCCCTTATGGCCTTTTATAGGTTGAGATTTAGGTTTATGATATTTCCTAAATTAGAATTCTGTTCCTCGTTTAGAGATCAGCCAGTCTGAGCTGGCACTGTTTACTAGTGGTCTTTTTCTTCTTTTAAGGAAATTAATTTTTGTTTTTAGAAAATTTGGGGTAAGTTTGTGGCTGCTAATTTCAAATATTTTCAGAAAATATAATTTGTTCTTTTTGGAGGATTTCCTACGGTAAGAATTGATTACAAAGCATTTTTAGGTTATCGATTCTATTAAATTATTGTTTTTTATAAGTAAATTATTGTTGATTAATATGAATTTTTCAAGTTTTTTATATTACACGAATAAAATTCTTAATTATAAAAAAGTTTGCTATAAATACAAAAAGTTGCTATATTCGTTATATATGAATTAAAATTTCATTTTTAATATTTATGTGGTTTTAAAAAAATAAATTTTTATCATTCTAGCCAAATGTGCGATCCGGATCGAATCTGAATGTAATCAGAGTAAAGCACCGATAAATTAGATGGATAACAAAATAAGAAAGATAAATCATTTTTCAGGAAAGAGTCATATTTTGAATATAAGAAGTGTAATTACCGATTTAAACTGAAATGTTAGGGCCGAGGCTAATCTACAAAAGCAATCGGACAGGTGACTCAACTTGAGTTGAATCCCAACCGGTTGATTGGGCTTTGTAAATACAAGGTCATTTTATTTAGAGTTTCATAACCTTTTAATTTTATAAGTCAATTTTTAAGTTTTTAAAAATTGTTAGGCTTTAGATAGAGCCTAGGTGATGTATAGATAGATTTATATTTTTTAAAAAATTTAATTTTTATTAATACATAACAATATAAATTTAATTAAATATTAATTAAAAATATAATAAAATAAAATACAAAAAATATAATTTAGACAGTTTTAAAAATTAAAACGAGACTTATATTGTGAGCACACCTTGATATGCATTCGTTTTACTTACTAAGCTATTTTTGTGGATTATAAAAATTAAACTATAATTATTATAAATATCGGTATATCCAAAAATTGAGTTTAGGTGCCATCTAGGAGGTAAAAATTGGACCAGTAGATGCCTAGGCGGCAATAAATCGATCAGGGGCTTGATAGCGTAATAGGAATGAAAAATCGGACATCAAGCTTCAAAATAAAGCCCGTAGTGGTGATTTTTAAATCTAAGCAATTTTTTTTAATAAAAGAAAAACTTTCCAACTATATGCTTCATAAAACCCTCAAATTTAGGTGCAGGTTACAAGTACTTTATTTTTTTATTAAATAAATATTATTGTATCTCTAATCATTATTGGATCAAAATATCATTAATTTATTCACTGGTACGATGAATACAAAGTGGGAATTACTCCAGGTAACCATATAATATCCCCAATTTTAAATCCGAAAATATCAATTCTTGTGCAAATGTTGTTTTTTCTTTTCGAAAAATCTTTGTACTCAATTCTTCACGGCTTGTAACATGTTTCTCTCTTATACTTATATATATTTTAAATTTTATTTTACATTTATTTCTGAGAATTTTTAAACCGCTTATTAACTAAATCTCTATTGGTACAACTCTATTGATCCATATGTCTAGTAAACCATACTATTATTATTCATATCATTATGATTATTATTAATTACAGTATACCTACTAATAGAGCTTAAGATATTACTATAATAAGATTTGTGTGGAAAGTGGAGGAATAGGTAGAGTAGAGATTACTTGGAAATAAAAGGGATTTGGATTCCCTGTAAACTCCCTAAATATTTCAGTCAATCTCAATCATCCATTGAGTTTTATTGGACAGATTTAGATTCAGTTTTAGTGGTTTGTGGGGTCCACAGTACAATAAAATCTGAATCATTAAACTCAATGAATGATTGAAATTAATTGAAATGTACAACTTTAGAAAATTCAAATCCGAATAAAAGTAGTATGCGGGCCAAAGGTGAAAGTCCCTAACACGGAAATGTTCACTCAAAATTCATTACCCTTATTGGATAATATCTAAGAATAAAAAAGTAACAACATATTGAAATAATTGCTAGTTTTATTTTGATTTTAAGTTATGAACCCAAAAAAATGTTTTGAAAGACATTCTACAAAATTGTTCATAAGCCATCCCTTATAGATTTTAATTTTTATCTTTTCATATTTGATTGACAATAATCAAAGCTCTTTTACTATGATGTGTGCATGACTGTAAAGAGACTTTACATAGCTGTAACAATGTCAATGCCCATTAACTACTAATTAAAGTAGTCCACTTTATTTGCTACAGTACTATATTAAAAGCCTACAAGGCAAAAAAAACAAAAAATATAAAACAAAAAAGGCAACCTATAATTTTTTAGGAACCTAGGATCACCTTTACTTCAAGCTATAAAAAGGTAGATTATTGATTCTTATCTATATTAGTCCATTATTTTGATATGGTTAAAAATTCAGCTTGTCCTGCTTGTGCAGAAGTTTAATTAGGTATTGAGGTAATGTTATTGTTGTTGTATTGATTTTATATTTAAGAACAAATTTTGTGTGTGGCGTGTGCATATATATATATATATATATATATATTGTTTTCACCATCTGGTATCCGGCTCATTAGTCGATTAATTTAGATCGGGTACTGCAGAGGCTCATATAGAGGGCGACCCTTCAATCTTAATTTGCTTCATTCACATCTTTACGGATCGAGTTTGCGATCACTGAGAAATACTTAGGGTACCTAGCGAGTCACCCCACTAGATCTACTAGTGGTTGGTGTATATATAAACAATAAGATTCTATTCTTTTGAACCTAAAAACAAGGTGCAATGTAGTTAAAGTGGGGATCTTGATTTACTCTTAACTTCAGTATATTTCAGAATTAGATTTAATCAGTGGTTGAAATTAGTCTATCTTTAAAAAATCTGAATCATTCAACATGTTTTCACCTGCACGAGACTGCAGATGTTCCTGAGTATGTGATAGAATTACAGAAATGGAGCGGAGAGAATCTATTATTTAGATGTCAACCCTAAGCAATGGCAATTCTCTATTGCTAGTATAAATAGTGTAGAAACTGATGTATAGACTATCATAATACATTTTTTTTTTTATCTTTTTGGTTCATTTTACTTCTCTTCACTTTCTCTTAGTGCATACACAAGTTTTCATGGAATTTATTCTATACAATGTGTTATGATAATCCGACAGCCGAAAACACTTCCAAAAATAAAGTAAATGAAAACGGTAAAAATGTGTGTAAATAATAAAAAAATATCGAGATATCTTTATGAATATCTAGACTATAAATATAATTTTTTTGAAGAAGACTTAGTTCTTGTAAAAAATATAGAATATCACACAATAATCAAAAGAAATTGATTGCAATGAATTATTGATTGAAAAAATTGGTGGCAATTTAATAGAAACAATTATAAAAACCACCTGAAACATTTCGTACTAGTTTTTCTTGAGTTTTTGTTAGTGAAACGGAAACTAAAAGCAGAAATACGCATAACAAATGTTTCTAAAGCAATGTTTCAAAAGCGTTAGGCGCTAGTCGAACGGTTGAAATTTTCAGTGTTCAGTGTCGGCTTTGGGGGTGGTACAATGGGTGCTACCACTCAGGTAGTGGCGAAGCCACAACTTCAAAAGAGGAGGGGCGGATTTTCATCGGAAAAATTTCCAGGCATAAAAATTTCAAGAAAATTTAACAAAATATATATAATTCAAAAGGTTCATTTCAAATTGGAATTTGACAAATTAACATGTTACAAAAATATATAATAGTCCATCTAATAGTATAGTCACATCAACAATATAATATGCTGCATTTTTATATTTATATTTTGGGTTTTAACAGAATCTCAATCTCAGTTAACCTTTACAATGAACTATCTGCACTACTAGATAAACTCGTACATATGCATTCACTGGGATGCCGCTAATTTGTCAAGAAATTTGAGTTTTGAACAAAAGTATCCAACTATAAACAAGAGTTTCTTTACACGGGAACCTGTATTTAATACATTTCCCGTTGGATGTTTGACACATAAGTACTTTTTATAATTATAATATATATTGTCCATTATTTTGATGGGGCCAAAGATTCACCATTCTTTGGCTTTAGATTATAATGAACTAAAGCAAAATGATTCATTAAACTGTCTGAGCTTCTTTTTATTGTGATGTCACGGATAACTGTTTGCAACTCCACTTCAGGGCCAATTGGAAACAACCTCTCTGTAATTACAGGGGTAAGGTTGCGTACACCCGACCCCCCTTACCCCGTTTGTGCATGAGCCATTGGGGTAATGTTGTTGTTGTTGTTGTTGTTGTTGTTGTATTGTCTATGTGTCAAGCATCTAACGGGAACGATGCTAAATACTCGTTCTCATATAAAATTTGCCCTCTAACCAAAACTAAAGGATTTAAAATCCAATTAATAGCAGAAATTACTCTATTTTTTCTAATTCTCTACCACTTAGTTGAAGTTCCTTCAATTATCCCTTTCAAATTTGACAAACTCATACAAAAGCTACTAGAAACAATGTACATCCAATTCTTAATTGTGCAATCAATTCGATACTAAATAAATACATTGAACCATCTGTAAGACTCTTAAACACTACAATTCAATCAACTAAATAATTAATTATCAAGTTCCATCAGCATAAGTTGCAATAAATAAAATAATTCAAGAAGTCATCCGTTCAAGATTCAAAATTCATATGAAACAAACCAAGAAAAATCGAAATCAATGGCCAATTATCTGATAATCGAGTGAGAAATTACCTTAAGAACTTGAATTCAAGGAACGAAAACAAAAGGCGAGATATTGTTCTTTGTTGAAACTTAAAATCAGTTTGGTCCTTAAACATAAAAGCATAGGCGTTGCTGGAGTGTAAAGCTCGGTTACGATTTGTAGAAGAGGTAGTGGCAGCCGTGGCAGCATGTTTTGTGGACTGCGAGTAATAGCAAAGAGGAGCTTCAAGATGTTGAGAATTGGAAATCGTTCTGGTATAACGAGAAGAAACATATACTAATAGGGATGATTCAAAAACCAGATTTAATAAAGACAAAACGACATCGTCTTGAACTTAATGAATAAAAAAGAAACTACGTCGTTTGGATTAGTTAGCGGAAAAAAGAAGAACACATCAGGTAAGAAATTGCAGTAGGCGGTTTCTTGGGGGGGGGGGGGGGGGGGGCGTCATGGCTGTCGGAGCTGGAGGGAGAGAACATTAAGGGGTGAGGTAAAATTTTTCGGAGGAGGGGGGGCGGCCGCCCACCTCCGCCACCCCCTAGCTCCGCCAATGCACTCAGGGCCCAAACTCGGAAGGGGCTCATTTTTTATAGTTTTTTAATTTTTATATTTTTAAAAAATAAAAATAATGTTTTTTTTGTTGTTTCTCAATAAAAAAATTCTAATTAATTCTCGATAAACTATAGTATAATAGCATAAATTAAAAATTTAGGTGATTTTATTCATTTAGCTTTTTAGTTCCATTTTCCACAAAACAATTAGATATAATTAATTTTCATTTTTTTTATTCAATTATGTATTTTATTTTATAATTAAATTTCAAGAGCATTGATCTTAGTGGTAAAATGACTAACTGAAACCCAAAGATTGAAAGTTCTCTCTTAAGAAAAAAACATCTTAATCATGCCAAGGTCAGAATTATATAAATAATTATCCCCCAATTTATTAAAAAAAATTATAATTGAACAATTTTTTTTATTAAAAGGGTCCAAAGTATACGATTCACGCACTATTTCGCCTAAGGTCTAGAAAGTATCAGGCCGAGCCTGCCAGCGCTTGAGCGGGGCTTAGACTGATAAGCATAAATTCAACTAAAAAATAAATTATAATATAATAATATATTATGAAAACACAGTTTATCATATGGCAACATAAGACTTAATTGATTCTTACATAAAAACACTTCAACACTAAAATCAATTCCTTGAAAACACATATCCTCACAATTTTTTTGTGGTTTATAGCGTACTATTTCTCAGTTTGAGATTCAATATGAGAATTATTCGGTGAGAATATTTTGAATTATAATTATTATAAGTATTGGTATTTTAAAAGTCGTGGAAAAAATCGGACTAGGCAGTGCCTAGGCGACAATATATCGATCCAATGCCTAATAGCGCCCAAAAAATAAAAAGTTGAGTAGCAAACCCCAAAATAGCGCGGAGAATTAAAAAACAATGTTCTAAAGTTTATCCCTGTGCATGTTCTTTAGTCAAAATTATACCCTTCATAAAAAAAAATCTATATTATTTCAAAGGTTCAGTAAAAGGAACCAATACAAGCAGACTTAATATTACTTCTCTCTTTATATTTGCAGACAAAAATGGCTTATCTTAATTTATTATATAATTCACCAATGCCAATAGAAGAAAAGATTTTCGAATAATTCTCTTAATCTTTGAATATCTTTAAAGATATATTGGTTGAGAAACACCCTTCCATTTAAATTGCATTAAAAATAAAAAAATAAAGAAATAAATATATCACATGGATAATTGTAGAAAATTATAAAGAAATAATATCAAGGAAAACTAGCTGATTTTTGTATTACATTTACATTTTAGGACGAGTTTGAGGATGTTATTGCTTTTTTACTCTATACTCTCTAAAAAGGAATTGTTTCTAAAAACAAGTTGCAATTAAATTAACAAATTAATAACTTAATCAAATATTTGATCTACTATTTAAGTTGAGTTTAAGGATGTTATCATCTTCCTTTCTATATGCTTTTTCATAAGGTTTAATGCATCACTAGCTATCCGAACTTATCTTCAAAAATCTATTACCTCCCTGAACTTTTAAAGTGATCTCGTAGCTCCATCAACTTTCAAAAAGTACACCACTTTGCTTTCTAAACGCTACATGTCAGCTTCTGATTAAAGAGAGAAAATTGAAAAAATGACATCTTTGAAAAGTCAAATCAACCAGCTGAAGCTGACACGTGACATTTAAAGAGCAAAGCGATGCACTTTTTGAATGTTGAGAAAGCTACGAGGTCACTATAAAATTTAGGGAGGCAACAAATTTTTGGTGACAAGTTTAGATAGATAATAATGCATTAGGCCTTTAAGAGAAAAGGCGCTATTAAACAACTACACCTTAACAAAAAGTTGGAACATATGGAACTACGGTGAAGCAAAATTCGGTTTGGTTCAAAAACCAAACCAAAAACTATCAAGGGAGAAACCAAAAACCAAACCGAAATACTCTAAAAAAATAGTCTCTACCAAAAAAAATCAAACCGAAATAATTTGGTTCGGTTTGATTTAATTTTCTTTCTTTTTTTATTCTGTCATTTCAAAAACCAAACAAAACCAAACCGAACCAAAACCAAAAATCACAAATTTTATAAACCAAAATCGAACTTAATATATTTAATTCGGTTTGATTTGGTTTGATTCGATTCGATTCGGTTTGGTTCGGATTTTGGTCTTTTTGCTCTGCCCTATCTGGAACTATATGAGTTTCTCATGCTTTTCTTTATTCACATTTTGATGAACAAGAACATTTTATAATTGTCTTCTGCAGAAACTCAACCTTTTTTTATATCTTTCACTACACAATAAGATCTCTTACAAATGAAACTTCAATCAAGTTCATAATCTTGATTTTATAAACCCCCCCTTTTTTGCAGCATTTCAAAGTCAACCTAAGTGAAGTCTTCAACAAACTGTAATTTTTGTCATAAAACCCTGCATTTAATTTATATTTAAATGGATAATCTCAGTTCCAAATCTAGTTCTTGAGAGTCGCTTGATTCTGAATTCTGACTGCTGGATCCCATTGAATGGCTGCGATTCTTTTTGCTCTTTCTTGGTTGTGCCATGTCCTATTCCAAATAAATAAATACATAATCGGGTTAGAATAAAAATTCACAAGTCTCGAACATGAAACTCGCACAACGAGAAATGTTAGACTTATCTGCAAAATAAATTCGATATCGTAACTTTTGGCAGCAATAGCGTAAATAGCTACTATAAAGTTGTAATCGTCTGTATCTATAGCAAAATTTGATATACATGACTAAAAGTTTTGAATACTTATTGCTTTATTGGCTTTTGTTTTGCGGAAAATTTAATGGCGATTGACACGATATGTTTTACATGATCGTAAATTCTATTGCATTTCATAGAATATTAATGTTAGCACCCTTATGGAAAAACTATGTTGTTCCCAAAAATGTTGTCGTAAGTTTGGTGTCTCTCGTTACGTGGTAGGAGAGAGAAATTTAAAACATGTGAAAATAGAAAAAGAAAAAAAGAAAATATAATGTGTCAAAAAACGAATGGGGGATTTTGAAGGAGAGAGATACCGAACTAAGAATATCTCTTTTTTCCATATATAACCTTAAACGATACATATTCGAGTTAGTATAGTGGGGTTCCTACACACCCTTTTCGCACCATTTAATATGTATTATGGAGAATGAATTATCATCCAATTTACTCAACAATTGCTCACTTGGCTAAGTATCATACCCGAAAAGATACTTATCGGAATTACGAGTATTTCATCAATATAAAGAGCAGTTCATTCTCGTAGCCAAGCAACATGGAATTCATTAAACAACTTGGTCAAACAGAATCTGAATCTAGAAAATGTAAGCTAAAAGAAATGGAGAAGTACCTCAACTTGTAGGTTTAAAAGATGTCTAGTTGATCCAACAGGCTGTCCAATATATTGAGCCTCTAAAAAGTTATTCCCTGAATTCCAACTGGTCCAAAATAACAACTCAATCAGTATTAATTACTTGTAGATGCCCAAGTACTTGAAAATCAATAACTTGTATCAATTTCATAAAAAATATTTAATACCTGGTTGTGCTAGAGGGATGTGAATCACCATATCTTATGTTTGTTCCTTCATGCCCCATCTGAAATGTTCACAAAAAATATTTGAATTTAAACACATAATATATAAGGATTCTCTGCAGTTTGGGAATCCAACTGTACTACAAACTTAGGAGATCAGGGTCACCCATTTCGTAATGGATGGTTCTAATCTATGTAGCACGGAAATGGGAAAGGAAACGTTTCCGATGTTCGGAAACGCACAATGGATACGCAAAAAGTAACGTGATTTCAGGTTTTCGAGAGAGAAATGAAAATGGGAATGCCGTGCTTCCTAGGTTATAATCTATTGCACCAAGTCAATAGAAACTATTGTTTTGAGCAAAGAGAATGTTGCAAAAATAAAAAGCCTAGTAATTGAGTGAGGCCTAAAATTTTCTATTTATTATCTTGCAATAGGGTGCTTAGGACTCAGGGTTAGTGCCATTAGCTAGGGCAAGTTTGAATATATATATATATAATTTGTGATTGTGAGTTTGGATTTAGGTAGCACCGAAATGGATACGGATACGGACACGACACGAAAACTAAAATAGAAACCGAGAAATGTCATTTCTAAAAAATACAAGCAGGAAAATGAGGAAAAAACGTGTCAAGTGTCAATGCTGATACAAAACTTGGAAACACAAGTATCTAGGAGTTTTGGTGCTACATAGGTTTGGATTAGAAATTTTATAAATTCTTGCTTTTTATTTTGGAAATTTAATTATATAATCTAGCTATTTCCAAATGAAATATATTAGGCGCCTTTTACGCTGTTCTCCACTACCCAAAAACTGCTTTACTCTCGCATACTTTTCAGAAAAGCAAGCGAAAAGCACGATACATCAACCCTAAACTTACCCTTAATGAAAAATCGTTGTGCTATTAATCCCGAATATGAAAAATCTAATGGATTTAGTATTTCAATATTTCCAAATTCTTATGATTTACAAATCTAAATACTGATTTATATCATAACAAAATGAAAGACATACCATGAGATTAGGAGAGAAACCATAGGAAACTGAAGGAGCCATAGATGATGAAGAATAAGAGAATGAAGAACATGGCAATGATGAATAACCTGCTTCCTGCATATTTTTTAGTCCACCAACAAATTTAATAATCTCTTCCACAAACCCTATAACTAACTCAAAATTCCAATTTGACCACAAGACAATTCTTCAACATTTTATAGAAGGGATGATAGATAGAGATGAATTAGGGATTGATTGATTACATACCTGATTGAAATTAGAAGGGTAATTAGGAGTATTAAAACTTGGATTAGTGGATAATTGACCATGTAATCTAATCTTTTCCAATTGAGCAACACCAAGCCCTCTTTGTGGCTGTTTAGGCTTATCTGAATTGTTTTTTTTCCCTCTCCTTGATGAACTACTGCCACTTCCTCTTTCATCTCCATAGTAACTGCTCATCTTCTTCAAATTTAACACAGAAAAAGATAATATTTTTAGAGAGAGAAAGAGAAACCCAGATGAATTCTATATGAGTTCTGCAAATCCCAAGTAGTTTTCTTTGCTCTTATAGCAGTTGAAAAGAGAAAAAAGAGAAATTATTAAACAGAGATCTAATTTCTGAAGGTGTGTTTGATCCTAGTAATAATTGCATCGCTGGATCAGATTGTTTACAGATTTATTACATATATATACTTAGATTTTATGCTCTTTTGCCCCTTTTTTTTAAAAAAATAATATTTTTGAACTTCTATAAAAGAAATTGATTTTATTTTGGTAATATTATATCAGTTTAATGACTTTTTGGACTATGACTTGATTACGATTGTCTATGGTTTGATTTCATGTCTTATTTTATAGATTAATCAACTATGTATTTCTACGCGTATTGTGGTGCGTTCATGCTAATACTCTACAATATTTATATACATAATTAGTAGTGTTCTAAAAATCGTACCGTATCAGTCGTTTCGATCGATTTTATTGTAAACTCGTCATTACTATGGTATGGTTTAACTTAAAAACGATTTTTTAGAAAACGGCTATGGCGGCATGTAAAAGCGGTGCAAAAGACTCAGAAAGAGTTGTGAAAGACCGGTATGATGTTTAATAAAATCACTAGCTATGCTAGTAATACCGCATATCAAAATCTTCACCGGTATGATATCTGGTACGATTTTGATAACGGTGATAATTAGTATATGATACAAACTATGTAAGTTTAGCTTAATTCGTAGACTTATTGTGTATTGAAATATTTCTATTAGAGCATCTTTAGTAGTGAGTCCATTCTATCAATAGTCTTGATATATATGCAGAAATAGACTATAAACTACAAAACGCTTTTACACTTGATAATCTATTTTTTCTCTCCATGATGATATGGCACAATAAATATAATACATAGTCTATTTAATCTTCTACATCTAGACATCTAAATAGAAGGTTGAGTCATCAAATAAATTAATTTTTTAATGATAAATTAATATGAAGTGGGAATTAAAATCCATAAATTGAGATAGGTATTTTATTAGATATGACATGTTATATACTTTCGAATTAAGTTTTTATTATTATTATTTAATTGTACAAAATTAGATGAATAGACTATCTATTGTAGCAATATTTTAAAAATATATTGTCTATTTGTAAAATTACTGACATGTCATCAATATAAATATTTATTTTATATGTCATATAAACATAGAATACACTAACTACTAAAAATGCTCTTATAGCTTTCAGCTTTAAACTCTACATCGAGAACTTAATAGTTGCACGGCAAAGATTAATTTGAGCAATAAAAAAGGACTCAATGAGTTAAAATTGCATCGTAAAAGGTATATAATAAATTTCGCCAAAAGATAGTTAAAATTACGTCTCGACGAGTTCATATCTTTTTATATATGCAAAAACATTTAATTAGGAGAAAGGATATCTAACTTGTTTAGAATTAAATCTCAAACCAATAAATATTTGACCCTCTCACTAAAAAAATCTAAATATCAGATTTCTTTTTCTATACATACTATATATAGCCGGGTAATATAATTACAATATTTTTACTTCCAAAAATAAAATATTATTGATTTGAAAATGAATTTATTTTTATTGGTAGATACTACCCATTTTCGGATATCATACTAGATGCCGACTAATCTAGTTTCGAGATAACAGTTCGTTGGATTGTGATATCAAGATCCATATCCGAATGATTGTACCGATACTCAAACACATGAATCATTACTAAATTACCACACTATCATCTGAAATTTTTTTACTTAGAATCGAGTATATATAGTACCATGCTTGCAATATATGACATGTCCTAATCTACAAAGTATGAAACATATCATATATTAAAAGTAGGGTACTTCAAAATATCTGACTTTAATTTTTAACTGGTCAAGAATTTATTTATTAAAAATAAAATAAAGGATTTGAGTGTCATGAGTGAAAAAATTTGATGAATATTAGTATTATTGCCATTAAGTTGATAAAGGTGGAAATTAAAGGTGATTAATTTGAATGTGCATTAGCATATAGTATAACAACCATCTTCTTCTGTAAGTTAAATAAAATAATACAAAATCTTATCAAAATTTTGACTTAATTACATGGTCCCATTTCACATGTGCCTTTTTCAGTTTAACCCTCAAATTTATTTTTTAAACATGACAAATAATAGTAATAGAATCAATAAATGTTGGAGCAAATGGCATTCACAATTATTGCTTCCCAAAGATTGTCTTTGGGATTGGAAACCGAAATTTCTCGACTTTATTAAAGTTTGTCCAAATCTACAATTCATTTTTTTATTGAAGATAAGTGTATTTTAACAGAAATAATTTTATAGGACTTAGTCACAGTTAAATTTTTTTATTTTATAAATATATTTATTTAAATTAGTCTAATACATATCTCTAACTTTCTTTATAGAGTTTGGAATTTGAAATTGAGAACTCTGTCATGTGGACATATTAACGCACGTTAATTTAGCTAGCCCTAAGGTTTCTACTTTGTAGGGAAAATTGCAAAAAAAAATAATTTATGATTTCACTCATTTGCAAAAAGGGATATGAGGAAATTTCTTTTATAAAATGAGATATATGGTTTCAAAAAATTTACAAAAAGAGGATAAAAAATATTTTTTTGTTTAGAATAATGATGTTACAGAAAATATTTTAATAAATTCAACATTCTCATGATTTAACCTTATTATTTTGAAATTATACGTCAAAATTGAGTATGTTTCGAAGATTTTTTCCATTTTTTATGATTTTTAAAAAATTTATCATCATATATTAATTACAAAAATATTTGTACTTTCAAAAAAATTTTAAAAATTACCACTGACATGTAATGCATTTTTATTAACCAATCCACAAAATTTTGGATAAAAACAAACAAGATACCGGTTATCGTGACATAATTTAATATTGAGAATCCCTTTTTTGCCATTATTCTAAAACCACAGGCCCCATTTTGTAAAAAAAAATTCAAACCTCATTTTATAAATAAATGAAATGACAATGTACTTTTTTAAATTTTATATTTTTTATTTCAACGTTTTTTATATAATATAGCTAAAAACATGGTGATGGAAATTATAAATATATCCATAACTATTAACCAATTCTTAGATTTGTGTTTTAAAATAGTAACTACAAATAATTACTTTATTTTTATTATCAATTCAATTGATAAGTTTTTTTGTCTACAAAAAATCTTGTAAGTTAATTTTATATATATACTGAATGATATTTCCATAATAGTAATATTTTGTATACACCAAAATTGGAACTTAAGATCTAATATTTAAGAGATTTAAATTTTTTTTCCATTCAAGTCAATATTAATTGGTGCTTATTCATATTTATGGCTAAAGATTCACATTTGATAGAGACAAGACAGACATGTCTACTATTTTATTTTAATTTTTTTTGTAAGTATTTTATTTTATTTATACAAAGACAAAATTTTGGATCAATAATTATAAAGTGTATAATGATAATAATAATTACATTAGTTAGGGGGGGCATTAATGGTAAATATATGTTTAAATTTATAAGATAATAATTTAGGAACAAAATCTAGTTGAGCTGTTTAACGTGTGATTTTGTGGGTCATATTGTATGAGTTGTTTTCGTGGTGGAAAGTGAGAATCCTCTTGTTTCTTATACAATCATGTGAACACATGCAATTACCAACGGATTAATCCATCAAATGTCCTTCTTAGGCATGCCAATTGTTATTTAGACTTCATTTTTTTTTTTACTATAATTCAATGCAGTTCAGTTTAGTTATGCGTAGTTATAAATTTATACTGAAATAAGTTCAGTTTAGCCAACTTTAATTCAGTTCAATTCGATTTACCTTTCAAAAGTTGAAAAGAACAGGGCCTTATCAACTTATCGAACCTAAACTACTATATAATTTAGGGCTCTCGAGTTAGGTTGTTATTATTTTGTATCACTATTGTTATTCGTTGTTACTATTATCAGTAATTTTGTTTTTTAAATAGATTAAAGTAAATTTTTAATAAATTTGACCAAAAACTTATATCGAGTTTAGAGTTAATGTACTCATGTTGTTCATAAAATATTTGAGAGCATATTTGAAAAGCCATCCTAAAATTAGTTTTTGTCCCAAAAAACTACACTGGATCTTAATTAAAATAAATATGATTTTAAGAATGTTACTATTATATATTCAATTTGAACTACAAATTTATGTATAAATATATATATATATATATATATATATATATATATATATTAATTTTTTTCTAAGTAACCGAGTTAAAATTGAGAGTAAAACATTTCAATTAGGTTGACATCTTAAGCTAATTCATAATAATTATTTCAAAAAACATTACACATGAAACCTCGAGGAGATAAGAAATAGACCAAGATAAACGACGTTTGTTACAATGAAAATAAACCATATAAAATATAGAGACGAAGATACATATCGTTCGAATATATGGTAGTTTGACTACTAATTTTGAACTAGTTATTTTCGAGATACTTTTAATAAGTATCTTCTAATATAAGAACCTTTTTGCTCCTTGTGGTACAATGGATATGTTTATTTGGTTTTTTTACCATCATTTATGTTAATTATTTAGTTCATAACTTTGTAATTTTTTTGAATTATGTATTATTTGATCATTATTCATTAAATTTTTGTACTATGCATTTCTTATTTTTTTGGCCCACACCGTAGAATCTCTATTGATGTAATTATGTATAATATGCACTAAAAAAATCAAAAATATTATAATTTAGATGACACGGAGATAAAGTAGGTAATATATATACCAGTATATCAGATGGATCAAATGGATACAATAGAATTAAAAAAATGGTTATGCCATATGAACACGTTAATAATTGTAAGAAAAAACTTTTCTTTTGTCTATAAATTATTTTTTTTTTTTGTTATGATAACCGTTTGTTATTGAGATTTTATGGGTGATTCATGTGGAAACAAATATTCATTCCAAATATAATATGATATGGAATATTTTAATTAAATGTTAAAAAAATATATATTAAAAACTGTTGGATTACCAATGCTTTATGCAATCTGCGAGGAGGAAGTCCGCTTTGACAAATTAACAATACTAGCTCAGTAGCTATAGCAAGTAACATACATGAATATACTAAGGTTATCTTATTTTGGATTATAATTTAATATAGTTCAGTTCAGTTTAAATTACTCTAGTTTAATTCAGTCTATTTCATTTCAGTTAAACTATGCGTAGTTATAAATTTATACTGAAATAAGTTCAGTTCAGTTTAATGCAGGTCACTTCAGTTCAGTTTAATTTGGCCTAATTTTTTTATCAACAAAAAATTGCCTGAATGTATTAGTATCGATGTTAGTTTTTTTTATTATCAAGTGATTTTTAATTCATGTCGTGAATCATGTGATGCAGACCAAATAAAGCTATTATTGATAAAATAATAATAATTAAAATTAAATTCTAGACCTCCTCTCCTAATAGTTTGACATGTTTGAACATTCTTGCTTACTATATACATAATTAAATATTAATGTAGCAATCAATAATAAAAAAATCATTTAATATAGCATAGCCATACATTTATTTTTCTTCATCAACAATTAAAATATTATATAAAACCCCATTAATTATTTAAGTTTCAATTAAGTGCTTGCTATGACGGATGGCCAAGGGTAACTAGCTATTATTAAGGTTAAATTATATAATTAATTTTTTTAATTTGATAAAAAAATTATATAAATATGTTTAATTGTAAAGAAATATATTAAATAATTTATTAACTAATGAAAGGTAGGAAAACAAGACAATAAAACAAAGGATTTTGTAAATTAGGTGTGGTTTGATAAGGGATGTGTTAGTTAAGAAGGGAATTAATAATTAATAAAATAAGAAGAGAAAAATGTTATAAACAGGATGATATTATCTGTTTTGGTGTCATTTACGGTTAATTTTAAAATTTTAAAATACGTCGTTTAAGTTAAGACTTTCATAGCCATATTTATATACAAGCTCGGTAAGTCTTTCGAAAGCCACGTGAAATATTACTTCCTAAAAAAACAAATTAATTTGACAAAATTGAGTGGATGTAGAGAATTGATATATATAGTAGATTGTGGGCACATGCGTGCATTATTTCCTATGATTTCCAAAACAATATAATCTCAATATCACTCATTCATATGTATAAATGTATATTGAATAATTTTATACGTATAATGATGTATATATTTTATGACGAGTCAATATTTGTACATGCACCGGGAATCGCACCTATTTTATTTGTATGGATATGCACATAGTTCAGATTTTTTTATAAACAATTAACACTTTAGAAAATGGCAACTTATAAAAATGTTAAATCCTTAATATAATACAATATTAATTTTCTTAATTACAAATATATCATTTTTATCATAAATTATCTTTCTAATTAATCTTCTACAAACCTATAATGTGTAACCTTTTTTTAATAAAAATTAAAGGACCGGATTTTTTTTCATTTATCAAACCGATGATTTTTTAGCATACCGCTTTATAGCTTTTTATTCGTATTTTTTTATTTTTGAAACGGCATTCACCGCGATACTTTTCTACAAAAAAATTTTGAGTTGGTAGATTTCTATTAGATATCTATTAAAAGTCCCATAAAAAGCAATAAAACTAGAAGTTGGAATTAAAACACTAGACAAATTTTCTAATAGATATTTAATAGATCAGATTTTCAAAATTAGATTTCTGACATATATCTAATAGATTTATAATTGAATTCTAATTGATTAAAACTTCAAATATATTTTTAACATATATCTAATACAATTCGAACAGATATCCAATAGAATTTTCTAGATTTCGTAATGTTCATGACAATAAGGTACACATGTTAGATTTACATTAAATATATATATAGGATTTCCTATAGTTTTCTATTAGATGCCTGATAGATTTTTGTTAGATGTCTCGTACCTAAAATAATATAAGATAAAAATCTATTAGATATATGTCAAATATCTATTAGATGTTCCATTTTATAAAATAATCATTGTAGATGATCGTCTATTAAATATATGGTAGATGTTCCATTTTAGGAAATCATCATATACACATATATTATATATTTTAAATATATGTTAGATGTCATTAGATATATAATAAATTTTTGAAAAGTTCAAAAATATCACGGTGGATATGTTTCGAAGATAAAAATAAGACGAACAAACGCTCTAAAATGATATGTAAAAAAATAAACAGTTTGAGAGATAAATGTAGAATAAAGTATGGGAATGAGGAGGCTGTAAGTTTGTTATGCAAACTTGGAAAAAGTTATAGATGTAGGAAATTGTGGACAATGGAATTCCCTGTTTTGACATGTCTGTAACTAGTCTCATGAAATAAAATGGTATATAGTTGATGATTTCCCTCCAGAAAAACAAGTGAGTTAATACTCTCTAGGCCCACATATGATATCGTAACAGAAAAATATTTGATAGTGTGAAAGACTTTATGTCCGAACTTAAAAGTTTCGGTGGAATTTGAGCTAGTAAGAAACACTAAACTCATTGATGACCTAGAGTCTCGAATAAATAGGTCAATCAGTGTCTTACAAGTGGCAACTAATTCAAACGTGATTACACTTGAGGCCACGAATCATATCTTTAATTGTAACGATTCTTTCCCTTTAATTACGATTCCCCTTTTCCATTTCAATTTCCTCAAAATATCGTCAACCCTAAGAAATCAATAAAATCATTAATTTTCATTTTTTGTACACTTAACAAATTAAATCTATCCACAAAATAGAGATCAGATGCATGTGCACAAAAGCTATTTGTATGTTTTATTATTATAAATAACAGATCATGGTTTGGTACAGTATCATGTAAAATATACACAAATGGTTTAATATAAATGAATTAAGGCTACTATCTTTTCGACTTTTGAGAGCGGAACTGAACTGAACTAAACTGAAGTTGGATGAATTAACTGAAGTGAAGTGGGTTGAATTGAATTGAACATATTTTAGTGTAAATTTATAACTACGCATAGATGAACTGAATTGAAATGCAATAAACTGTACTGAATTAAAGTGGTCTGAGTACCTAAATTAAATAATGTGCATGATTGAGTTGATATGAATCTTTATAGATACCTAGATCTTCTCAGAAGTTGTAAAAGCTAAGCCACCTAAAAAAAATGGAACTTATTTATAGGAGATTTTATTGTAATAAGCAAAGGAAGTTTCTATGAGCTAGGGTTTGCAAAGACAACTGTAATAGGGTCCTCGGAATCCACAAAGTTGCCTACTGAGTTCTGATCTTGTCCCACATGTGCAGATGCTGCTCCATTTGACGTTTGGCTTCACCATAGTTCTTTTGCATACCTGCCACTATACCCTATTTCATTTTTATTTTATCATTTTGTATATAAAAACATTTATGGCTTAATGCATCACAAATTTCGAATTCATTCGGGAACGTTTCGAAGTTATTTTGAATTTTTAAAAGTTATAGTGATTTTTTTGAATTTTAAAAATATGTATTAGTTTGTCTTTAAATATTATATGTTAGGTTATGGTTGATTCAATTTAAAAAATGTCACTTTTCTTATTTTCTTCCTACGATCGGAAGCTGACACGTGGTGAAACTGATGTGCTTTTTACAAGTTCAGTATATTATTTGAAACTTTTAAAGTTAAGATGACAACAGACGTTTAGGAATAACTTTAAAGGGTACCCGATTTTGGAGATGTGTGGAGGATGATTCCACGTCGAAAATAAACAAGACTAAAGAGTATAACACATGTAATGTAGATTGAGGCATAATACAAATCAATTGCTTTTGTGTTATATGAGCTAAACTCTACTTGTATGTTCACTCAAGCAATTAATCCCAACACTTTTCGGGCCGACATATTTTACATGGTATCAGAGCAGAAGAAGGCACTAGAACCGACAAAATATTGGTTGCATAAAGACCTAGTGGAGTTTGGGCTAGCAGAGATGACTGGACTCATTGATAACCTTGAATCTCATAAAAGATATGCCAAGGAATGTTTGACAGATGACAGCTGGTCTACGCCCAGTTGCACATTAGAAGGAGCGTTTGAGGTGTGAGGTATTCCACACCGAAAATAAAAAAAAGACGAAAGAGTAGAATTTAAATGTTGTAAACTGAGCCTTGATACAAATCAATACTTACTTGTATACTCACCCAAGTTATTAAACCCAACACTCTCCAGACTTACAAATAAGGCAACAGTTATTAAAGCCCTAACCCATATGGAGCCCCTTAAAGTTGGCTCAAATCGCCCTTGGCCACCCCCAATTTTCAAGTGTGACACTTTGCCCCCTAAAGTTGGCAAAACTGATACAATTTACCCCCTCAATGCCACATGTCAGATTATGGTTGGTTTGACTTTTCAAAGATGACATTTTTCTGATTTTTTTGTCTAATCAGAAGCTGACACGTGGCATTGAGGGGGCAAACTATTCACTTTTGCCAACTCTAGGGTAAAGTGCCAAACTGAAAAGTTGGGAGTGACCAAAGACGATTTAAGCTAACTTTAAAAGCTCCATATGTGTTTGGCCTTTATTAAGAAATAGCACATTTTGTGGAAGCAATAATGCTATTAAAACCGTACCGTACTATAGTAAAATTGTTGGTGATTTCATTACAGTTAATTAAATACTAACAGTATAGAAAATAAATCTTTTGTGTATATGAAATTAACTAATGAGAAAGGTCAATCCCACGGATAACTAGGTAAAATGTGGAACCTATTAATACATTTGGCCCTGATTGTCTATTCTTTTGCCTTTGAAACCAAAAACCAACATCCTCAGTTGCTCTATTAAAGAATAAATATCATATATAAAATCTATCTTGGATATGGACCATATCATATGGTTTCCCTATGTATTTATATATATTAAAAAATCTCAATTATTTTGCTTAATCTTCAGTTTAAGAATCCTTACGATCTGTACATTATGATCTTCTTTCCATATAGTATTAATTGTATCCTTTGGTTGATCTCATCATTGATATGATGGAAAAACTACTTTTTTTAACACCCTTGTAATTAGTAGGAAGATAATTATGTTCAAATAGCATCAATATGGTTATTTTACGGTAATTTTATTTTTTTCTTACTTTATTAGCATTGAATTTTATTTCATTTCACTAATCCAATAGTGATAAAGAATAAAATAATTTTAACTTTGCAGAAACAAAGTCATCATATCCTTTACCAATATGGATACTATCTAACTTGTCCATTTAAAATTCGTTATTTATTCGTGAAATGGAGCTCCATAAATTTTTTTAGGGCTTCTTACTGCCTGTAAAAATCAAAATATTTTTGGCACGTCATAAAATATTCACAAATTAACAAAAAATAAAAGAAAATAATTACAAAAATATTATATAGTAGTTATATGGTAAATATCTAGTAATCGTCTAGTAGTTATCTAGTAGATATCTAGTAAATCTGTATTATATATGTAGTAGATATCTAGTAAATATTAATTTTTAACAATTTTTTATGGAATCTAATCACCTAACATATATAATAGATGTGTTGATTTACTAGATAACTACTAGACGATTACTAGATATTTATCATATAACTACTACTGCTTTAAAAAAAATCATATAGCTACTACATAATAATGTGCTGATTTACTAGATAACTACGTGCGATTACTAGTTATTTAGCATATAACTACTACATGGTATTTATGTAATCATTATCTCATGTTTTTGTTAATTTATAAATTGCTTATTTGTATATTTGTAATTAATTTGACTTAATGATAAATTTTATAAATATTTTAGTTAGACATGCATATTTTTAACAATTTCCCAATTTTTACCCAAATCAAAATTTGTAGGTCTAGTTTAACAAATTTTCTTAAATTATTTATTCATATTCATACTGTCCCACGTTTATTAAAAAATTACCGTTAGCGTTGGAAAATGAATATATATATATATATATATATATATATATATATGTTATAATGGTTATAAAGTTTCCTTAGTTTGACAGACTTGAAACTTAAGACTTTATATTTATTTAGAAAAATACTTTAAACTTTGTTGGTTCAAAGTGTAACCCAAGTATTGAGGTCTTAATTTTTTATTCTTAAACCCCATGCTTTCATTATATTTTATTACTTCCTTTGATGAATCTATAAAATGGGATTCACTTATTATATATTTATGCCCTAAACTTTACAATTAATATATACTTTGTTGTAATTAAAGTGCAAATCCTGTTGATTGCATGCATGCATTTAGTCAGGTTTATGAACTTACATTTCATTAATTTATCCAATTTAAACTAGTCCATATTTTTATAATTGTAATCTTTACTGTTGATTTTTGTCTGAATATTTCAGATTTTGAGAAAAAAATACTTTACAATGTTGAGTAATATTTAATCTAACATTATTTAGACACATAATGTTGACCTTATAATTTGGATCAATGATATAAAATAAGCTTAATACATCAGGAACTCACTGAATTTATCCCTAAACGTCTTTTACCTTTCTGAACTTTTAAGAGTTCCTCTCGCCCCCTTAAACTTTTTTAAAGTTCTTCTCGCCTCCCTGAACTTGTTCAAAGTGTATTTCATGACCCCTTTCAGCTGACTTGACAGGTGATTTGGCAATGCTTGAAAAGTCAATGTCACGTCGGCTCAAAGGGGTCATGAGGTGCAATTTAGACAGGTTCAGGGCGGCGAGAGGAACTTTACTCAAGTTTAGGGAGCGAAAGGAACTTTTGAAAGTTCAGGGGGCGAGGGGCGATTACGGACAAGTTCAAGGAGCTGGTGATATATTCAGCCTATAAAATAATTAGGCTTAATGTATCTTCAGCTATCTAAACTTGTCCCAAAAAACATACTGCCTGCTTGAACTTTTGAAGTGACCCCGTAGCTTCCTCAACTTTCATAAAGTGCAAACTTTGCTCTCTAAACGTTATGTGTCAGCTTCTGATAGATTTGACTTTTCAAAGATATAAATTTTCTGATTTTTCTCTCCAATCAGAATCTGACAAGTGACATTTAAGGAGCTAAGTGGAGCACTTTTTGAAAGTTAAAGGAGTTACGGGGTCAATTTAAAAATTCAGGGGGACAGTAGATTTTTTGGGACAAATTCAGATAACTAGATATGTATTAAGCCAAATAATTATATATATGTTTTAGCTTTGATTATTGAGAAAATGACGACTTGGAGAATATGGATTAGAAAACAACATTATTGCAACGTGTTTACTTTAACTCTTTTTTTAAGATTTCTTAATCATTGTGCTTAACGTTTTAAATTTAAATTACATGATCAATTAAACTAAGTTTAACAATTATGACCATTCCAAAGCTCAGAACATTTTCATACTAATGATGTTTTTTCTTTGAACTGTATTTAGCTAATACTCATGATGACAACAAAAATTGTCTATTATTTTTTGACTAATTGTGAGCAATCTAGATTTCAAAAACATTTAATATTTTATAACAAGGAACAAACAATGTTATGAAAACTGGACAGGGCCAACTCATTTTATCGCAGATCTACAGTTTTGTTAAAAATAACAAAATTTGAGAAAACTAGAAAGAAATAGGTTCAAGTCTAGGAAAAGTAGAAAATTCGTGAATTGGAGAATATCTAGTGGTATTGGATTATAACGCTGGCTCTGGATAGATTCAGTTTAGATCTTTCAAGGCTAGTCGAATAGTCATCTGGCTGTGAGGCCAGCTGGCGCTTTGGTGCCATTTTGTCATTCACGCGGTGCGTATGATATGCCGGATTATCATCTAGTTTTCTCCTAAAGTACTCATAAGCAATCATTATTTTGAAATAATAAATATTAACCATATAATAATTGTTTTCTTAAGGTTAAAAAAACAAATCTTATTATATGTTTATTTGTTATTTGAAATAATAATTTTTTAATTTTTTAATTTTCTTGCTTAAATTCATTTAATGTTACTTTGATGATCATTTAGTGTCAAAATGTACTTTGTGTATTTTTAAATTCATTTTCATATTTTATTTGTGGTATATATATATGTTTTTTTTGTTAAGGTAGTTATGTAAAAAGCCTGAGAAAACATTTCAAGTTTTCCAGGCCCATCTAAACAGGAAGCAGATATCTCTTGAAATGGGCCTAGGATAAAGCCCAATATATAAAAAATTTCTGGCCCACCCACACATATAGAATTAGAGCAATGTTTTAAACAACGTTAGGGACTAGTCGGACGGTCAGAGCTTCAAAATGCTTGGATGGGGCCTAGATGTAACCAAGGTGAATTGTATTTTTTTTATATATAAAAAATATAAATTCAACTAAAAGTAAATATAATAATATCAAATATCAAAAAACATAATTTAGACCATATTTTAAAAATTACTTAAAAATTACTAAGTGACATAGGGCATTGTTTCTCGCTTTGAGACTCAAAATGATAATTTTATCATGAGAACGTTTTAATGTACTTTAGTTTTACCAGCTGAAAATAATAATTATTAAAAATAATGGTATCATAAAAAATCTAAATAAGTCCCGCTTAAGAAAAAAATCAGACTAGGAAGTGTCTAAGCGGCAATAAATCGACCGAATGCTTGATAGTGTCCTAATAATGAAAATTCGGATAATAAACTTTAAAATAGCGTTAGACAGGACTAGACGGAGATTTTTAAAATCGGGTTGGAGCCTCTTTAGGAAATAGCTCTTAAGCCAAGCCAAGTAAAAGGGTTTAAGGCAGCTGAGCCAAAGAGTATAGAACCAGAGAAAAACCAGAGGCATAAGATAAGGATTTAAAGCCCCACCTTTCATTTCATCTCTTTCATATCACCTCTTCCCCTATATTTTCTTACCCTCTTTGCTTTCATTCCTCAAATTAAACTTCTTTAGGTAATTTACTCTCTCGATTTTCAGCTAATTTTTAATTGCTTTCGGTTCTAATTTGATGAATTCTTTTGCCTTCTTTATGTTTAGTTTAGTGTATTTTCAGGTTCTGTTAATGCTGAAACTTATTAATTGAGAGTTCTTTCAATGGGATTTTTGCTGGTGATTTCATTTGAATTGGGTGGTTTTCAATGAGTTTTGAATTTTTTGCACATTTAGGAATATTGGGTTATATTCAGCATAAGCTTGCTTGCATTCTAATTGAGTTTTGTAATGAAGTTGTACTAATTGAATTGTGCAATTTTGCTGAAATACATTGTTTAGCTCCAGCAGGTAATAAGAAAATGACAACATTGTTACTGTGAATTTGGAACTCGAATTTTGGGAATTTTTGGATGACAATGAAATTAGTATGTAGTCACTCTTTTTCGGTAAGTTCACCTTATTGTGGTTGCTTAAAATTGTTCTGTAGCTTATAAACGACATTAGAAGTGGAGATTTTGTTGGTGTTTTCTCTTGATACCGTCTTATTTGAACATGCCAAGAAAAATAATACTGCAGTTTAAGGGTAGGAGAAGAAGTTTGTAAGCACTTATTCTGTTTAAGTACTGGGAATTATTCTGTAAGAACTTATTCGCTATAAGTTTTGTATTTATCTTATAATTTGATTCAAATGCATCATTTAGAGTTTGCGGTGATAGTCTTTTGGTCTCTTGTGCAAAAGTACATGTAATTCTGTTACTTTTTTCCAAGTAACTGTAGTGTTAGGTGCCTGACATTTCATAAAATTTAAGGAACTTATCTCTTTTGCCTATTGTGTCTGTTCTATGAGCAGGGGAATCTCGGGATGAAGTGTTTGTCTTAAGTGCATAAGATTCAAGTGAAAATGACAACTATAGTCCCGTGTTCTAGTACCTCTGTTTCTCTGATTCCCGGAACTGCCTTCACAATAAAGAAGAACAATTATCTCACAAGATGCAGTTTACCAAAGAAATCTCGAAAACACACACTATATTCACAAAGATTTGTATTAACTCTTCCAACTTCAATTGGATTTTTTCCGGAATGCACAACTCAGTATACTCGGCGGCCTCATAAATCTACAATTCATGCTGTATCAGCCTCAGGGACTGAAACCGATGTAGTGCTAGAACAGTCAGAACCGACTGTCACAGAAGAAAAATCTCCCGAAATTCCGGCAGATGCTCCTGAAAAGTCAACAGCAGCTCCGACCCAGTCAAAACGGTCAAGACCTAGTCGAAAAAGTGAAATGCCACCAGTAAAGAACGAGGAACTCATTCCAGGAGCAAATTTCACCGGAAAAGTAAGGTCGATCCAGCCATTCGGTGCTTTCGTTGATTTCGGAGCATTTACAGACGGTCTAGTACATGTTTCCCAGCTAAGCGATAGCTTCGTTAAGGATGTAAACAGTGTTGTATCGATCGGACAGGAGGTGACAGTAAGATTGGTTGAAGCCAACACCGAAACATCCCGCATTTCTCTCACAATGCGTGAAAACGATAGCCCCAGTAAGCCACAGAAGGAAGAAAGAGATAAGAGGAATACACAAAAGCCGGGCGGCCAGAGAAGACAAGAAGCGAAAACGTCGAAATTTGTGAAAGGGCAGGAATTACAGGGGACGATCAAGAATTTGACTCGGTCCGGCTGTTTTATTTCGCTTCCCGAGGGTGAGGAAGGGTTTCTTCCACATTCCGAAGAAGCTGATGGAGGGCTTGGAAGCATGATGGGGGGATCGTCTTTCGAGGTTGGACAGGAAGTGACTGTGAGGGTACTGCGATTTGCGAGGGGACAGGTTACATTGACAATGAAGAGAGAGGAAGACAATAGTGGATTGGATTTGGTGGTTAGCCAAACTGTTGTACATGCTGCAACAAATCCATTTATGTTGGCTTTTCGCAAGAACAAGGAAATATCGGCTTTTTTGGACGAGCGGGAGAAAGTGGCGAAAGAAAGCATCGAACCAGAACAGGTCAGCTCGGTTGAATCAGTAGAAGAGGATGAGAAGCCAGAAAGCACAGAGTCCAAGTCTTCGGAAATTGAAGGGGCAGTTCAAACTGTTGAAGAAGAAGCAGCGAAAAGTTCTGAAGTTTCAGAAGAGGACGAGAAGCCAGAAGTAGAGGACCAGCCTTTAAGCAGCGATGCGGTTTCTGCCGATATCTCTTCAACAGTGGCTGAAGCAGTAGGGGAGGATGATAAGCCAGAAAGTACAGAGTCCGAGTCTTCAAAAATTGAAGGGGCTGTTCAAACTGCTGAAGAAGAAGCAGCAAAAAGTTCTGAAGTTTCAGAAGAGGACGATAAGCCTGAAGTAGAGGACCAGCCTTCAAGCAGCGATGCGGTTTCTGCCGATGTCTCTTCAACAGTGGCTGAACCAGTAGAGGAAGAAGTAGCAAAAAGTTCAGAACCAGAAGAGGCTCCTTCAGCTGAAGAGACTGAAACTGATGGAAAATTAGATGCGTCTGAGGAAATATCCAATCAAATTTCGGCTCCTGTAAGTCCTATTGATGAAGGTGTAGAGAGTAAGCTTGTTGATGCTACTCCTGAGGAAAATTTAGACAAGGAAACAACAACTCCTGATGAAAACGGCAATATCACTGGCTCTATTGAACAAGCAGATCTTCCACCTCCCATTGATACCGAAGGTGACTTGCTGAAACTATCATAGATTTTTAAACTAACTTTTATTGTTACAACCTATTACAATCCTAATTGGGAGCTAAATTTTGATCTTTTAGAAAAACTTAGGCTTTATGCATACTTAGTTCCCCAAACTTGACACTTTATATTAGGTGGCGCCTCTAACTTATAAAAGTCTCTACCGGCCCCCCAAACTTGGCAAAAGTATTCACTGCAGCCCCCTCTGTGCCATGTATCACCTTGTGATTGGTGTGACTTTTCAAAGATGTCAAATTTTTTATTTTCCTCTCTCCAATCAAAAGGTGACACGTGGCCCTGAGAGGGCTGTAGTGAACACTTTTGCCAAGTTTGGGGGGCTTGTAAAGACTTTTGAAAGTTGGAGGCGCCACATGATATAAAGTGTCAAGTTTGAGGGGCTAAGTATGCATTAGGCTAAAAACTTAAGATAACTTGAATGTTCCATCAAGTAAACAAAATTTTTCCTTATCATAGAAAGTGAAGAACAGTTAGGCAATATGCAAGTCTTTAGTGTTGTTTGACATTTTTTTTTCTTTATATTAGTGTTCTTATTGTTTAAGTCTTATTGTTGAGAAATAAAGTATTTCGAAATTCTAATAAATCTGGATTTACTGGTGTAGTTGAGAAGGAAGTTGAAAGTGTTGTAAATGAAGTACAAACTGAAGCATCTGTCACTGAGGCGGAAACTCCCTCGACCTTGCAAATTGAAAATGAAAATGTCAATCCTGTCCCTGAGAATAGTGCCACTTCGAGTGACTCAAGCAATGGTGCTTCCCCTGCAGGTAAATCTACTCATAACATTTAAACTTCAATTTCTTTATACTGTGATTTCCCTTTAAATATGTGCCTTCCATTTTCAGATCCTGTTTCGTTTCGAACTGAACTTCAAAATTGCACCAATATGTAACTACAGGATCTTAATTATACCTTTTTAATCCTCGGGGTGAATCCCAAATTCACCAACAATGTTGGGGGCGTTTTGGTACCTTGGTCCTTCAAAACTTAATTTCAAGTACACCCATCAAATAGAAGATAATCTTTGAAAGTTGCAACACAATAAATTCTCTAAAAAATCATGAATTGTACGAAAGAAGCCTTACAACTTGCTTAGATAGAACATACATTGTCACATCTCAAGATAAAATGGTCAATAGTTCATTCAAAGACATTTTTCCAGTTCTGAATTTTCACATATGATTGAGAACTATTGCTCAATGACATCTCTTGCTAGTTATTTACTCCTAACTTTTGTATGGATTGCAGCAACTATACCACCAGCCCTAGTAAAACAACTTCGCGAAGAAACAGGAGCAGGAATGATGGACTGCAAAAAAGCCCTATCAGAATCGGGAGGCGACATAGTCAAAGCCCAAGAATTCCTCAGAAAGAAAGGACTAGCCAGTGCTGAAAAAAAATCCAGCCGAACCACAGCAGAAGGAAGAATAGGCTCTTATATCCACGACAGCCGAATCGGTGTCCTGGTAGAAGTCAACTGTGAAACAGATTTCGTTTCCCGAGGCGACATTTTCAAGGAATTAGTTGATGATTTAGCTATGCAAGTGGCTGCCTGCCCTCAAGTACAATATCTTTCAACTGAAGACGTCCCTGAAGAGCTCGTGGCCAAGGAAAAAGAAATCGAGATGCAGAAAGAAGATTTATTGTCGAAACCCGAGCAAATTAGGGCAAAGATTGTGGAAGGGAGAATTATGAAGAGGCTTGGAGAGCTTGCATTGTTGGAACAACCTTACATTAAGAATGACAAGGTTGTTATAAAGGATTGGGTAAAACAGACAATTGCAACTATTGGGGAAAATATAAAGGTTAAAAGGTTTGTTCGGTATAATCTCGGCGAGGGCCTTGAAAAGAGAAGTCAGGATTTTGCTGCTGAGGTGGCGGCTCAAACTGCTGCGAAACCAGTTGCAGCGCCAGCTAAAGAAGAGTCGAGTGCTGCCCCAAAAGCTGAGGAAACTTCTCAGAAGTAAGTGATTTCTTTTTATTTAGTGCCTTCAGTTCCTTGAATATGTGTATTAGTGCCTTTAATATCTGATTTTAATATGTTAGTCTTTCAGGTATAGGCCATTAACACATTATTGGCAAAAGGACCTTTTTAGGTCTGTACGCTATTCGCCTATTTGGTCCCTTTAGTATGCATACATGTTATCAATTTAGTCCTTCAGCTATGTAATCATTACTTATTTGGTCCCTCTGCTATGCAATCATTACCAATTTGGTCCTTGTGTTATCCAATGGTTACCTTTATGGGCCTTGTGTTGTAAAATCTCTATTTAGGCAGAACCACCTTCTTGGACCTTGTGGTATAATCCATTTACTCACATTTTACGTATTTGGTCCCTGTACTATGCAACCTATTACCTTTTTGGTCCCTTTAGTGCATATTATGCATAGCTATATCAATAGAGATTCTACAGCTCGGGGCCCAAAAAGGTATAAAATTGCATAGTATAAGGACTTATTGGGTAATAGTTGCATAACACAGGGTAAAAAAAGTAACAAATTGCATAGCACAAGGACTAAATGGGTAGCATCAAGAATAGAGGGACCAAATGGGCAAATGAGTTATACCCCATGGACGACCAAAAAGGCCCTTTTGCCCCTCTATTAGCGCTACTATGTGTATTATGTAGTATAGGGACCAAAAAGGTAATAGGCAGACCATAGCATAAGGACCAAATGGATAACATGTACACTACAGGCACCAAATGGGCAAACGAGCTATACTACAGTCCCTAAAAAAGTGCTTTTACCCTCATTATTGAATTTTCCTATAAATTTCACATTGTCTTTGCAGACCAGCAGCAGCAATATCTGCAGCACTCGTAAAACAACTCAGAGAAGAAACAGGAGCCGGCATGATGGACTGCAAGAAAGCGTTATCCGAAACAGGCGGCGATCTCGAAAAAGCACAGGAATATCTCCGAAAGAAAGGCCTTTCATCAGCAGACAAGAAATCGAGCCGGCTAGCAGCAGAAGGCAGAATCGGGTCCTACATTCACGATTCCCGCATCGGAGTTCTGATAGAAGTCAACTGCGAAACAGATTTTGTCGGTAGAAGCGAGAATTTCAAGGAACTGGTTGACGATTTGGCAATGCAAGTCGTGGCTAGCCCACAGGTACAGTTTGTTTCGGTTGAGGATATTCCGGAAGACATTGTGAAACAGGAGAGAGAGCTCGAGATGCAGAGAGAGGACTTATTGAACAAGCCAGAGCATATAAGAGAGAAGATTGTTGATGGTAGGATCTCGAAAAGACTCGGGGAGCTCGCTCTTTTAGAGCAACCGTTTATAAAAAACGACAGCATTTTGGTGAAGGACCTTGTGAAGCAAACTGTTGCTGGTCTTGGAGAGAATATTAAAGTTCGCCGGTTTGTTCGGTTTACTCTTGGGGAATCCACAGGTGATGACCCGAGACTGAAGCATGAGAGACGGTGAAAACGGAAAATTGAAGTGAAACAGAGTTGGATTTTGATGAGCAAGACGAGAACAACGGGTGTTATTCGGAATTCATAGTAGTGGAGTTATGTTTTTTCCCCCACAATTTTTGCAGCTTTAACTTGTGATTATAATTTGCTAAAACACTTGGATGTTGTCATTTTGTAAGATGAAATATGAAAAATCTCAAACTACTTGATAAACGAGGAGATTTTTTTAGTTTATTATGTATAATTGAGCTAAATACATGTTTACCCACCTGAATTTGGCTCAAATAGCATACTAATCCCCTTAACTTCTCAAAATCTCTTAGCCTTATGAACGTGGCAGAAGTACACTAGTTGCCGAGGTACCTCGTGAATGATAATTACCAGCTTCATGTGGGGAGAGAGAAATTTAAAAAATGACATTTTCGTAAAGTTAAACCAAACAAAAATTGTAGCTTTCAAATTGGTGCAATTTCACAAGTTGAAGGGGCTAGGAGAAAACTTGAAAAGATCAGCAGTATGCCATTTAGGTCACGTTCATGCGGATAAAGATGTATATTCGGCCGATAATATAGCAATATGAGCACAAAGATGAAAATTGAAACATCTCCAAAGTAATATTTAGTGGATATACAGAAGCTACTTTAGCCACTCAAAGAATAGAGAAACATCACTTCTACTGATATAGCAATGTATGCAATTTTTGAGCTAAGATTTTGGTAATTAACACAAGCAATGTCTACTATAATGTAATGTTTAGATTCATTTGGAGTCAACTGCTCTTTCCGGGACTATTCTTGGGGACAAACCGCCAGAGGTCAACTGCAATATCCACCTCCTTTTTCTTATGAAATTTGTACATCTGAGGAACATCGTATCGGAGCTGAAAAAAAAGCATAAGCAAACAATCCAAAATCGAATTCTGATCGAAAAGCATTGTTCTTTATCGGGTTTACACACCTCTGATAAAACTTCAGCACTAGTAGCACCAAAATCTCGCAGTGCTGCTCTTTTTACATGCTGCAGAAAAGAAAACCAAGTTCAGAGGCTTAGCAAAAACAAGTTGAGTACATAAAATTCCAAGTAAAAGAATTTAAACATTACATTAACCTTTTTATGTATAAAACAGGAAAGACAGGAAGCTGGAAGCTCGTTTTCTATGCCGACAAATTTATCTATAATTTTCTACTACAGCTCTTTCAAACTAAAGTTTTTCCAACTACAGTTTCTACCAAAATCAAATTTCTTTTTCAATAAAAGTTGCAACTTTTTCTTGTTTTCTACAACCGTGTTTCCTATGTTTTCAACTGGTTATCCTTTCGATGCTTTATTTCGTTATAAATGATCTAATACATGTGCTTCTTCAAATATCCATAATATGCAGGCAACGGATTTGACAAACAAAACTAAATAGAAAATTCTTTACATTTCAAAAGAATAAGAGAAAAGTGTGAATGATAACTGCTAGGAACATTAAAAAAAAACTCACATCCCTAGTAGAGGTCTTGTGCAAAGAATAAACAGCATGAGAAGCAACCTGACTCCCAAAGAGAAGGGGAACAAGGTAATTAGATCACATTACAATGTATTTCTACATTAAAAAGAAGGCCTAATGCATCAGGGGTTCCTCCAACTCATCTCATTCCACCTCCTGCCCCCTGAACTTTGAAAAGGTCCCTATAACTCCCTCAACTTGGCAAAAATGAACTAGTTTTCCCCCGAATGCCACAAGTCAACTTTTGATTGGAGAGAGAGATTATAAAATGACATTTTTGAAAAGTCAAACCAACTAGAAGCTACATGGCATTAAGGGGCCAAAACAGGCGCACTTTTTGAAAGTTGAGACAGCTACAGGGATTTTTTTTAAAGTTCAGGGGGCAGTAGGTGGAACAAAACAAGTTGTAGGAGCCAATGATGCATTAAGCCTAAAAGGAGATATCAACAATCATATCTACCTGTAAAGCTGCAGAGAGAAAATCCATGTCAGCGCCTTTTTTTCGGGTTCCAAATGGAGGGTTCATCACAACAGTATGGACAACACGACCTGAAAGAGTAGTCCAAACTATAAGACGAAAACGTGGAATCAAAGCCAACACCTAGTAAACAAATTTAACATTTACCAAAAATAAAGTAAACAAATTTAACACTTTAATCAACATAAATAACTTTCCTCAACCATCTCAAAAGAAAACTCATTATCATATATTATGGATAACACATGAAATTCACACTCGTATTTTTGTTACCTCTCAATTTTAAGTTCCTGATGTCACACTGAACAAAATCTATGTCCAACTGCAGGTTCAATCGTTTAGCAAACATATATATATATCAGTTGTCTAGCATTTGAAGAATCAATAAACTGTGTTCTCCGGAGAAAACCTATTGTACATATATAAACATATAATGATTAGCAAAAACAAAGAAAAATGTACCTCAAGTTCCTCTGCGTTTAACGATGCTATCTCCAGAGATTCAGCATCCACATCAATGCCAATAACCTGTCTATCGCAAATGGTAATACAAAGTAGTAAGAGACAAAAAGAAAATTATTCAAATAAAAGTTGGAAAAACACATCCCAAAGCCCTTGAACTTTTATGGATTTCACAATTGACCTCCCGATTATCTCTCCATTTTGATAGTATTAGTATTAGCCCCAAATTTGAAACCTTTATCCCTCATGGTTAGCGGTATTTGTTAACTAGCTTGTGTCACAACTCTAGTGAAAAGTAGAAAACTCTTGCCAAGAAAGTTCCTGGACTACTCATCATACTTGTGAAATTCACAAATTAGAGCCTTTTGTCTGCAATTTAGTTCCATTCACTTCATGAGGTCAATTCAGAAAGTTACAAATTCAAGGCCTAATACATCATGACCCCCGAACTTGTCCTTAAACGCCTATTTCCCCCCTTGATCTTTCAACTGTTCCAAATAACCCCCTAAACTTGTTTAAAGTGAACCTCCTAACCCCTGAATGCCGCGTGTCAGCTTGTGGCTATAGAGGGGAAAATCTAGAAAAATGACATCTTCGAAAAGTCAAACCTACAAGGAGTTGACACTTGCCACACAGGGGCAAACTTCTGCACTTTTTCAAGTTCAAGGAGGTAAGTGGAAAAGTTTAGGGGGGCACAAATGGCTCTATAGCCAAGTTCGGGGGTCTCAATGCATTAGGCCTACATTCAATTCCTCCATATAGTCAAAAAGAAACGGGCCTTAGTATATTCGAGACTAGCTAGCTAACATATAGTATGACAACATCAATCTACATTAAGCAGCCAAACAAATTTTTTAAGAAAAGAAACAAAGAGTGGAGAATAAGGCCGTATTCTCTTCAACTTCTGAAAGCTGAACTGAGAACTAATTTCAGTGTAAATTTATAACTAGATGAACTGAACCGAGCTGCATTGAATTGTAGTCCAAGAGAACAGGGCCTAAGCAACTCACTCTGCACCTAAAAGAGCAGCAGCAGCACCCAAAGTGCCACACCCACAACCAAAATCCGCAACTATCTTGTCACTCACATCACCAAATGAATTCTCCGCCTGCCCAATTACAAACATTTCTAATTTTCACCAAAATCCAAAGAAAATGAACCCTAAATTTCTAATTAATTCAGAAACGGTAATGAAGCAGGAGAATTGGCATACAGTGTAAAGCATTCGAGAGGCAATGTGCGGCCCAGTAGGGTACTGCTCTAATTCCACCTGAAAATAACTGAATCATTAGCAATTGATACGAATTTGTAGCCAAACAAAAAAAGAGTGAACAGAGAAGAGAAGAGGGTACTTTTGGGTTGGGGAATTGTTCAAGATCACCTAAAAAGCTTTCTAATTGCTTCAGCTTCATCTTTTCTTTTTACCCAGTAGAGAAAGAGCGAAGATTCCAACTTTTTGAGTATAAACGTGATGGAATTTCTTATCAACCCTAATTAGTTATAATTCAATTCCATTTTTGGAATGGATTTGGTGTATATACTGGAATTTATTTTCTATCAATTTTATACTCCCCTAATTCTTTTTGCGGGATTCCTCGGTATCTTCAGTTGATTTCACTTTTAATGGGCCGAAAGTAAATTGTTACCATATTCGGATAACACTAAGGCTTTTATATAAATGGAAAAAGGAAGTTAGGTATATATAACTTTATTTCTATAATTATAAATTGTTACCATCTTTAGATAACAATAACAATAACATTATTCTAATGTCTGATAAGGTTTCTGTATAAATGAAATAAGGAAGTTAGATATATATAACTTTATTTCTATAATTATAAAGTAATTGTTTTCAATTGGCCTAAAGTAGAATTACAATTACTATCCATAATTTCACAGTTAAAGAAGTTCAGACAGTGTAATGAATTATTTTATTTTAGTATATTATAATATGGTAAATAATTATACTCTCACTATATTTTATGGTAATACACTTCTACTTCTTTAAGTTTTTCCAATATAATTTAAAGCTCCCTGAGTTTTGCTTTCATCCAACTAAAACCTTCCGATGTTTAATTTTACAACTATTCCATCCAAATAATATTTATTTTGACAAAATTACCCTTATCTTTCTTTTTATTTATTTGTTTATGTAACTTCTTTTCACCACAATTTTATATAAAATATGTCTATTTCTTATTTTCATTTCTTTATTTTCAGCTTGCTTTTATTGATTTGTTTTATGGAATATGAGTTGATTCATAATCCAAATGTGAAATTATATTCATTTACACGTAGTTTAAGATAAATAAAAACATAAGAAACAGTATCAAACATACACTTACATTGTAATTACTAATATAAATAAAATAATTTAATACAACATCAACGAGGCTAAAGCCTAAAAACATATAGAAATCATCACTCCAGAATTAAGTATAAAATTAAAAGAAAGCAATTAAAGTAGGTTGGAAAAAAAAAAGGGTAAAAATCCACAAGTTTAGTGAAATGAAGTATGTGGATAAAAAAAGAAATATGACGGTAATTTTATTAAAATAAATACTATTTGAATGGAAAAGTTAATAAATTTAATATAGAGAAGTTTTAGGCCCTGTTCTTTTCAACTTATAAGTAATAGTACTGAATTGAACTGAACTTAACCGAACTGGACTGAATATAAATTAAAAAGAATAGGGTCTTAGTTGGATGGAGATAAAACACATGGAGGTTTAAATCATTTTGAAAAATTCAGGGAAGTAGTAGTATATTAGTGCAAAATATAGGAAGACAATAATTATTTAACTATTATAATATAAAGCCAAAGAACGATAAATTTTAGCCCATCAAAATAATAGACAATGGAACCATCTTCTATTACAAAAATAATTTTTCCCTTTTTTTTAAAAAAAAATTATAAGTTGGTATCTTTTTTTTTGTGTTTTAAACTTTTGGTATAGAAAGAATAAAATTTATTTTATTTTCAGGCATGAAACGAAGCTCGCTCTTAATGTAATTGGATCATTTTTTTACTAGATATGAATAAACTAGTTTTGCAATTCCAGGAAATAAAAACTCATTTTTAAATTGTCAAGTATTAAATTTATTTTTTCTTCTCTAATGTTACTTTCACTATTTTTTTTCAAACGACCTACCCAATGCATTTTTATGATTCCAGAATTAAAAACATGCCCTTGGGTTTTTATATTATATCATGACAACCTTTATGTATAAATTGGCTAAGTAGGCTGAAAGAGAACAAGGTTTAAATGAGGAGCTTTAATTACAACTAAGCCCTGAATAAGATTATCTCACTGAAAATACTTGTAAATATTAAAAAAAAAACCATCTTCAATTTGGAGAAGATTTTCATGAATTATACAAATTTTTCGGAGAAATGAAGCCATCAAAACCCTATATTCATGAGATTTTCCGACAATACACCACCTTGGATCTCACAATACTCAAAATATTCATTTAAATTTTCTTGAAAACGAGTTTAGCGGTACACATGTCCTAGTACAATATCTAGAATAACTGAAACACAAATAAGCAAACAAAAAATAATGGATCCAGCTATTTTTGGAGGATTTACTAGTTCTACTTGCAACCTTTGCACTTCTCCATTGCTCTTGGGGCTGCAACTAGGAAAACATTGTACAATGAGAAATAAAATAGTAAATTCTATTCAGTTTTTGAAAATTTTCTGATACATGGAGGAAACTCTTCAAGAAAAATCAAACTTTTCGATACGACTATTTACGACCACGAATTAATGCCAAAAGAAGCATGGAATTAGAAAACAACGACATGTATAAAAGTATAAATCTCAAAAACCCGTACCTAAGCCAGTTGTCTCGGAACTTCTCATGATCCTCAGCCTCTTACAACTGTGAGTGAACATCCTGAAACAACAAGGACCATTTAACAGTTATAGGAATCTGGTGAACAAGGCGATTTCACAAGGACCAAGTAGCAGTTATAGCCATAAGATATTCGCACACAAAAAAAAACTTGGCCTCATACATCAAAACCCACCTGAACATGGCTCTAAACGCCCACTTTCCCTCTAAACTTGTTTAGAATGCACCTCTTAACGAGTGTTATCAAACCGTAACATACCGACTGGTTCGACCTGGTTTACCGTGAACCGGCCATGGCTACAGTATGGTTCAATTAAAACCGGTTTTTAAAAAAGGCTATGGCAACAACTGGAATGTTGCAAAAGATGCAGAAAGTGTTGCAAAAGACGCAGAAACTGTTGCAAAATATCCAGAAAGAGTTGCAAAAAATCTAAAAAGCGTTGCAATAGCCACTGGAAACATGCAGAATAGCTGTAGAAGAGTTGCAAAAGACCAAAAAAGTGTTGCAATAACCACTAGAAACCCTAAATAATATATATTATTTTAAAAATAAAAAACCGGTAAACCACTAATTGTACCAGTTATACCGATAATACCACGTACCATTTACTTCACGGTATGATGCCCAGTCCGGTATTGATAACATTGCTCTGCACCCCCGAATGCCACGTGTCAGCTTCTAGTTAGAAAGAAGAAATCAGACTATTGACATCTTTGAAAAGTCAAACCAACTAGAAGCTGATACGTGGTATTCAGGAGGCAAACATGTGCAACTTTTCCAAATTCAGGGGGGTAATTAGAACTTTCGAACGTTCGGGGGAAAATAGGGCCAAATTCAAGGGGTCCGATGTATTAGGACAAAAAAAACTTATATATGACTTTACTTCCAAGGAACATCACCAACAAGCATCCAGTCACCATCTTTGTCCTCATAAGTTAGAACATATTCAGAACCATTCAAGAGATCCTCAAACCCATCAGACCCACACTCACCTGAACCAATCATTACTAAACACAACTCAATATGTTTTCAAACAGAATTCAATATAAAACAATACATAGATTTTAGTTTTTACTTATCGTAAAGCCGCCGAATATCTTCCCCAGTGCTGAAGAGAGTTGGGTATAGCTTCCATAGGTTTTAAGGTCAACTTTTCTGAGATAAGGAGCACCATCCATGCTGACTTTGACATACAAACATTCTGATCCTAACTTAGCTTGTGCCGCGTTATCGTTGTTTTTTGGAGAGTTTGAAGCCATTGTGTTCTTTCTGAAGGAACGAATCGGTGGCCATCCTACAACTTGTGCCCTGCCACGGATGAAACAAAACAAAGTAAAGAATGTTACTTTGTATACACAGAAGAACCATAAATTTTGATGCAAATTAGGGAGTTCGGTTTCATATATGAAAAGGATGCAAATTGTGAGAAAAAGGCTCACTAAAAGCATTTCAATTCCAAACTATTGCTCCTTCATCTCAATAAAGGAAATTCATAGTTGTCAGAGGCACAAGGCACACTGAGGCGCAAGGGGGCCAGACGCACGCAAGAGGTACACTAGGCACAAAAAATTTGCAAAAAATAAAAGTGAAGTTAAATGCTCGAAAAAGAATTAAGTAAATTGTTACCACACTATATAAATGTAAAATTTACATATTGTATTCGAAATGTCTAGCCATGAATTAATCCATACTTAATAGGAATTGAATTTGGAATATATAGCCTTGAATCATAATTAAAACTCTTAAAAATAAATAGACAACACATATTAAAGTAGGTTAAAACCCTGAACAAAATGTCTTTAAGGCGTACCATGGCACACGCCTAAGGGACTCCATATGGCGAGGCGACGAGGCCTTTGTGAGGCGCCCCCCCTTTAACAACTATGAGAGGAATCCATGAATAAAGTGGACTTAAAACCATATGACAAATTGATCAAAATTGCATGAAGAAATCAAGAAAATAAGATTATATAAAACACATAACATGAAAAACTCGAGTATTAGTTAGCATAAAGATCTAAAATTTGAAAAAGATGACTAAAATAGTGAAAGCAATTCCTAATTTCAAATGAAAAACACCAACCCTCAAGTACTACAGTTCATCTATACTACAGTTCATCTATGCATCTTCTAATACAAAGGCACTGTTCTCCTGTACCACCGTTCAATTAAGTTTAATTCAGTTCAGTTCAATCCGTTTCAGTTCAATTTAGTTTAGCCATGCGTAGTTATAAATTTACATTGAAATAAGTTCAGTTCAGTTCAACTCACTTCAGTTCAACTGCGCATAGTTATAAATTTATATTGAAATAAGTTCAGTTCAATTCAGTTCATCCAACTTCATTTTAGTTCAGCTTTCATGGCTTAATTTTCACTACTTACAAATTCCTTGTTTTCCAATAAAGAACTAAAATTTGGAAAGGGTCACTTATGAAAACGCAATTTGAAAACCCAAACCACATAAATAAATCTTACTTAGAAGCAGAAGCAACTCTATTGCCATTAACACCACCAACTTGATTCTTGTTTTCTTGTGATTTAAGCTCTTTGACACCCGATTCGGGTCTTGACCCGTTAACCCATTTGCCCGAGTTAGCAGAAGAAGGAGCCCGAGATCCAGCACCATTAGAGAAAACCCAATTGGCAGAGCCACCGTGAATTGCAACAGAAAAACCCCTTTTAGCACCGGACACTAAGCTCCTACCATTTTCTCTCTCCGGTGATTCGGACCCGGGTAGCCCGAGCCTCAGCTCGGTTGCTCTCAAATTAAGACCACCATAGGCAATATTTTTACCTGAATTTTCCATTGAAGTAAGCTCAAACTTCAAAAAAAAATTAAATTGAAACATGAAATGCTAATCAAGATGGCATTTTGATGGAGTGAGAGTGAAATGTAGAGGAAAATGTCAAATGGGATTCACTTAAATAATGAAATTAAGAATCTTTTTTGGGAGTTTTTATTCTGTAAAATCGTCGCTGCTGTTGGAGAAATGAAATGGGGAATAAAATTCCAAATTAATGGAGTTGCCTTTTGTAATTTGTAAAGATGTAATAAGTCCCGTTATTTTCAACTTATATTCAATTCATATCAACTTATATTCAATTTAGTTTAGTATTATATATATATATAAATTTATATTAAAATAAATTTAATTTAATTTAATTTAATTAGATGGATATAATATCGTTATTTATGAGTTAATGGACTTAAAAATTGAAACTTTTTGGTTTTTGTACTTTAATACTGTAGAGGATAATATTTGGATTAGTGGAGTAATTATGTTGGCGACCAACCCGACAGGTCACATAAAGGCTCCCGGCTAACTTTCCAATATTACCCTTTCTAAATGCAATAATCCAGGTTTGCCCTGCTGTTTAGGGGTATGTTGGAAATTATTATTTATAAATTTTTAATGGAATAATATTTTGATATTAAATGAAAGATTTTAATTAGGGATGGTAATGGATTGGATATGGATATCTTATAATATATTTTATAGTATATTTTATAATATATTGCATATAAATATATGTTCTAAGATATTCATATCCAATCCATTGTCATTTAAAACTTTTCGGGGACAGTTTAGTCTAATTTTTATTTTATTAAAGTCTAATATTTTATAAATTCATTGTAAATTATGGTACCAAACACTCCAATTAATTATAAATTACTTCTAATCTGGATTTAAGAAACAATTTAACTATTTTATTTAAGCTGCTTATAAATTTACAGCTTATAAACAATAGATTATATACTACAAACAATGAAAAGACACATCCTTAATGCTCTATTATTGTTTTTATTATTATCTTACCCTCTCATGGTACAATACTGAATTACCATATATCAAAATTTAATTAAATAAATGAGTTGTTACTACATGAGTCCACGTCATAAAAGGTCACAGGTCGATGAAACTGCAACACCATTTCAAGAATTGACCCAAAAATTAACTTGCTTGGTAATTTCATTTCAACTTCTTATAACTCTTATTCGAACTAAATTGAATTATATTTAAAATTAAATAATTAAAAATTTTCTTTCAGTCAATTTTAATCATTCATTGAATTTTAATAGTTAAAATTTTTTTGTATCATAGACTTCACAAACCACTAAAACTGATCTAGACCATTAAAACTCAATAAATAGTTAAAATTAACTAAAATATACAACTTTAAAGAGTTTGAACTTCGGAGAATCCAAATCCCTTAATAAAACATACTTGCAATAGAAAAAGACAAATAAGAGCCAAATTCCCCATGAAAAACAGCACCAGAAAGGACAAATTAAGGGGAAATACTCTTTACCAAATAAAAATAAAATTTAAATGAATTATATTATTTTTAATTTATAATTTATTTAATTTAATATTTATCAATATTTATTAATATTATATACATATAAATTTATAATAAAATAAATTTAATTTATTTTAATATTTTTTGAATAAATTGAAAATTATATAGTATAAATCTAAAAGAAAGTGCAACTGAGAATCATATAATTGAACGAATAAATCATTCAAATTAGAGCATCTCTTGGTCCCATGCAAAAAAATTTAATTCAACAATCACTTGGTTTTTATTCCTAAAGAGCATCAATTAGCACCCATGGACAAATATTCTTGTTTAGCAGGTATTTTTGTTTTTTTCTCAAAATGTCTTATTAATGATAAATTGTCTATAATTGTTTTTCCTTTTTTTTTTATTTTTTTACATTATTTTGTTTTTAATGCATTGTTAGCAATTGTTTTGTTAATTTCAAATGAAAATTCATTAATTATCAAACCTTACATTTCAAAGAGGTGGCCATAATAATTTCACTCGCCTCTATATGTCAAAGAGTCAACATGGGGTGGTAAGTATTTTTTTAAATAAGTGCCATTTTTTGGATTACACGTTTTCCTCTTTTACCCTTATTTACCCATTCATTATAAAAAGCAAAAATAAAAAGAAGAATAATTTTAAGGGCATTATAATATTTTTATTGTCATAATTAATGCTGCCTTGGTATTTGAAAACCTACTAAATGTGACACTTATTTAAAAAGGGAGGGAGTAATTGATTTGCAGATCGATTAACGTAAAACTCAATAACATTGACATAGTATACAATCTAATTTTTTTAGAAGCATTTCAATGCAAGATTGAGGTAATTTTGAGTCTCCAAAGTGTTATAAAGGAATTTAACATCAACAAGAAGTGGATTTTGATAGATTGAAAAGAATACTAAATAGCCCATCCACAAGAAGTGGATTTTGATAGATTGAAAAGAATACTAAATAGCCCATCCAACTCAACAAGTGCCTCCAATCAATTACACATCACTTTCACTTGTTATAACATAATTTATAAAACTCTCCAATTTTTGGTATATTTTTAGAAAATTGTAATATTTCTTATTATTATTATTTTTAGTTGATTAGAATATAAATTATGTAAAGAAATTAATATAATGAGACCTAATACATATGGATCCCCTTATAATTGTCCCTAAAAATCCCCCAGCTCTCAGAACTTACAAAAGTTTCACATAACTCCCTGAACTTGTTAAAGTGGACCTTATAGCCCATGTACTAGTTAAAAGCGAATCTCATAGCCCCTTGAAGCTGATATCCCATGTAATATTTTTCTAGAGGTTAAATATAAGATTGTTTCATCAAAGATTAAATCGAAGATTGATTTACCGGAACAGAATTGGACATCAGCATCAAGGGCTTTGAGGTTCGCTTTTACCAAGTTTAAGGGCTATAAGGCCCTTTTAACAAGTTCATGAGCTATAAGGTCAACTTTAACAAGTTTACGGGATTATGTGGAACTTTTGTAAGTTCATGGAGCCGAGGGGTATTTAGGAAAAATTATAGGGAGGTCTAGATGTATTAGGCCATATAATAATGACATAATATTACTATTTTTAGGAATCCAATATATAGAGAATGAAAAATGAGGAAGATAGTTAAAATAAAAATATTGTAAATCCTCATAATAGAGTTTAAATAATGAAAAATAAAAACACATTACAGCTGCACCAAGAAATTATTTTGTCACGTATATCAAAGGAATTGTCCATAAATAAAATAATTCTTGATAAATTCAAAACATCCAGAAATAGTTACGCTATGGAGCTTTCAGTTTTGTATTTTTTACTAATCAATCATGTTTAACGTTTGATAAATTCAAATTTTCAAAACTGGGTAAATTTTTACAAGATAATATTACTGTTGACATAATGGCAACCTCTAATTGAAGGATCAGAAGCATATTAGAGGAAGAACGCAATACTAGTTAGGGGTGTTAACGAGCCGAGGCCGAATAGTGTAGGGCTCGGCTCGGCTCGGCTAGTGAATATATTTGTTCGGGCTCGGATTGACTCGGCTTGAAGCTCGTCAAGCTTAGACAAATGAAGCTCGTCTAGAATCGCGAGCCTAAACGGGCCCTAACATACATGCATTATTGCAACACAATATAAAAGTGTTGCCCCTAAGTGTTTCAACTTTGATGATTAAAACTGATTTATGATAACATTAGTTAAAAAATTATTGGATTAGTAACATGACATTTTGTTATACTTTTTAAAAAAATATCGGAAAATACATTTCCAAAAAAATAATACAATTTATTCGCGTTTGAATAAATAAAAAATTTTAAAAATTTTAAACTAACATCATAATATTTTTACCATGATCCGTAATAACTCTCATTTCGTCTCTTTCTGTGTTTTATCCTATGATATTCCATATTCATCATTACTCTTACAGAGAAGTAGCAAATTATATTAAATCATCATTTTACAAATAGTAAATGAATAATTGTTACTCACCAATTATATATAATTAACATGTTTGTCAGCTTTTGAGCCGAACCTTAGAAGGCTTGGTTTGGCTTGTTAATATCTCGAGCCAATCCCGAACTCGATTCGAGCTCTATCAAGTCAAACTCTGACCAAACTTTAACTAAGCCGAATCTCGAACTATTTGCGAGCCAACGAGGCTTCTTAACATAAGCAAACAAGTGAAAGAAAATATACAACTAATTCCAAAAGAAACTGAAACAAATTCTACAATACTAATCAAGCTAAGGCCGTGTTTTCTTGTTCAGTTCAGTTCAGTATAACTATGCATAGTTATAAATTCATAATGAAATAAGTTTAGTCTATTTTAGTTTAACTCACTTCAATTCAGTTCAGTTCAGTCAACTTCAATTCAGTTCATAAAATTACAGTCCAAAAGAACATCACTTAAATAAATCAACTAGAAAATGATCAAGAAGGGTTTACATAATGGGCTTTGATTGGGTTTCAATGGGTTATCCATATTTATGCATGGGTTGGCCAATATTTTAATGGGCCTAATCTTATGTATCAAATTTAAAATAAATTTGAAAAAAATTATTTTCTTGATTATAATTCTAATTTATGCATCAATTTCATCTAGAAGTATTTGTGACTATTCATTACTTCAAAACTTAACATCTAATATTATGTAGGTTCATTCAAATATTCAATATAACAAAATGTAATATTACAAAAATATACATTGCATTCTTTTAAATGTATATCAAATTTCTGGAAGTGGTGATAGCGTTAGCCTAGTGGTTAACACTGAATTTTTGGTCTCAAGAAGTCTCAGGCTCGAACCACATCCGGGGTGGGTAGAGATTTTTCTTTGTATTTAGTGTAACCACAATTTTTTTTTGTTAGGCACGCTTTGATGTTGTAAGATAACATGTAAGATAGTTTTCAAATTTTTATAATTATAAGGGTGTTTCTCGTTGCTAGTTATTTTTAACTTATTGTTTATAAATGATTTTAGCTTGTAAACAGTTAAGTCTTCCATAAATTTAGGTTGTAAGAAACTTATTAACAGTAAAATTTAAAAAAACTGAGATAATATTATTGGGTATAAAATTAAAATGAGTGTATATTTACTATTACTTGGTTAAACTTTACTACTTATAACTTGCTTTATTTTAGTTTTTTTAAGGAAATGAGATTTGATATTGATCGAAGAAGATGAGTAACGCAGTCGGGAGGATTAGAATCTCATATCTCCGTTACCTCATCCAGAGAAACCCCTTGAGCCAATATGTGTGCAATCAGGGCCAGCTCTGAGAGGTTGTTGGCAAATGCGACCGCCTAAGGCCATGGTTGAAAGGGGCTAAAAATATTTTTTTAGTTTAAAGTTTTAGGTGTTATTATTAAAAACATGGCCGACTCTGAGCATATGCCAGATGTGTGATAGCCTAGGACTCACAGTCAAAAGGGGCCCAAATTTTATAACAAGTATATGGAAGTTTTAAAAAGTTTATGAATTTATTCAGTGTAAATGAGTTAAATTATTAACTTACAATAAAAAAAGCCTTAAAATCGCAATTTATATTAAAAAAATTTTAATTTTACCCGAATTTTTAAAGAAATGGGCCCTTATTTCTTATTTCGCCTAGGGTCCTCGAAACATTAGGACGAGCCCTGATTAAAAAGATAAAGTTGAACACCAAATGATGTTTGATCAATTGGTAAAACACTTAATAATTTTGTAAGAGGTCAAGAGTTCAATTCATACTTTTACCAAAACACAAGTTTCTGTTACATTAATTTTTTATTAAAGTCGTCTTTTACTACCTTTTCATACTATTTTCCTAGGACCAGACATATGCACGATGACATTACAATCACACTTAACCCAACTAAAAATGCAAGAAACAAAGAAACTAGCTAGCTCCTTACAATGCGAGATAGTTGATGCCACATATGAGAAGCCATGTTGATGACTAGTAAGAGAATCATACAACACTTTATTATCCATTTTTATGACAACATGAGTGTACTCGTAGCTCTTTAATCAAGATAATGCTTCTCGAATGCTAAAAGCTTATGCCTCAAGAATAGAACAATTAGTTCGCAAACGAATTCACCTCCTGAACTTCTAGCAATTATGGATCATTGTCTTTTCATGTGCCAGGCTAGCCGGAGAATATGGTGTGATGCGTTCCAATGGTTGGGCATCTCGTTGGTTATGCCTCAAAGGGGGTACGACTTTCTTCTCCTATGGAGATCTCATTTTAAGTGGGGTAACCATCGAGATTTTGGGACCTCGTTATGGCTCACTATAGCTTGGAGCATATGGAAACGACGTAATAAATTTATCTTCGAGGGCGCTATTGACAACGGAGATATCCTAGATAGTAGCATCAATTTTTGTTGGTTTATTTTTAATACTCACAAACGCAACATTAGCCTCTCGATCTCGGATATTTTATTGAATCCGAGCTTGATGCTCATTTTGTAACTTCACATTTGGTTCTTGTTTTGAGAACCACCTCTATGATTTAATGAAAAAAGGGGTAGGTGTTTTGTAGGAAAGCGAAAATGCCAACCTAGTTGGGACGTTCGCCCGAAATTTTCACCCGTCCCAACCTTTTTTCCTTCGGAAGGACACGACATTCCTCCGGGGGTTTTTCAAAAAACTTCTAGCAATTAGGTCAAAAGTAGCCAAGTTGCCATCCACGAACCGGTCGGATCACAACTGCACTTAAAAAAAGGGTAGATGTGGAGGCTCCCAATCTAGAGGTAGTAGCCAAGTTGAGTTTGAAGTGAGTTCATATAAGTAATATACCATGTTTTGAAATTTATTTTAGGTTTAGCTAGAGGTACGTAGTAGCCAAGTTGAGTTGCGGTTAAGTCAAAAATATGTAGAAGTTTTATATCCAAAGAACATACATATATATACTAGCTTGTGTTACATGTAAAATGTTATTTCATAACATACATATCAATACTAATATTTTATTTTTAAAATGAAGATATTCCGCGGCCTTCTAAACTTTGCGTTTTAAACTTTTTTTAGTGGTCGGGGAACACACTATGTTGTATAAGTTGAGATCTCAAGTTTTTTATATTGTTTAGGTTTTCGTTTTATAAGTCATTTTTCATATTATCGATATTCATCTAAGTTAGCATGGAAGATTGTTATCTTGCACAAATTAGGGATGACAATAGGACGGGGAAATACTCGAAAACCGTGATATTCGAATCGATGTAGTCATGGAAAAACTAAAATTTTCACCGGCATGAGCGAGGTATGGGTAAATTTTACTCCTGGTAATAAATTATGGGCGGGTATGAGTGGAGCCATCTCCAAACTATTGGGTCCCGCATCGACCCAAATTCAAACACCATACACATACAAGATTTTAATTGAATAACACATAATATAATTTTTTTTAAAAAATATCTTTCAATCAATTACATATTCAGGTCCTATTAATAAAAACTAATAAAAATAATAATTCAATTAACTGAGGTTTTTCAAATTTTAATTATATTTTCCTAAAGTATATAATAAATGATAAAAATTATTGATTTCTTGAATTAATAACTTTTTCAATAAACTTTCATTCACATATTTTTTAAATGATTAAGATGAATTTAGATTCTGTAAAGTTTAAATTCTGTAAAGTTGTACATTTCAGTCGATCTCAATCATTCATTAAGTTTTGATAGTCCAGATTTTATTGTACTATGGACCCCATAAACCACTAAAACTGAATCCGGACCATTAAAACTCAGTGAATGGTTGAAATTGACTTGAATGTACAACTTTAGAGAATCCAAATCGATTAGAAATCAATTTTTATATCTAGAACTTTTTAACATATGTTCAAATGGGAGGCTTAATCATTAATAAATATGAAAATTCACCTAAAGTTATGTGAAATTTATTTATGGGCGGAGATTTTCTGAAAACCGCCCGAATCCATGTGAATGCGAAATAGGGAAAAAAATCTCCAAAACATTAAATAAAGAATTCTCAAAATCACACTCGATAAATATAGAATACGAAGTAAGGCTCGAGTCACCCGCATTAAACCTCCCCCGTTAACATTCCTAGCGCAAACACACCATAAACACCTTAATACGGAAAATTGATATGCAAATTATGATTAGAGAAGGAAATGATTTTACAGCTGTGAAATTAAGAGGCGGGCCACTTAAGCTCTTTTATTTAAAAAATGCAAATCAATTGGGTTAAACTTTATTTGGTTAATGAGATCAAGGGTGGCTTTGAATTAATATCTACAATTAAATGAATGCAAAGGTTGACAAAAGTGGACTAATAATGTATTTTCTAACATCTCAACCACCCAACAAAATAGGTCAACCTCATTTCCATTTAACTTCATTTTACTATAATTGTGTCTGGTTAGGTAGTCAACTACATTTCTTTCTTTCTTTTTTAAGTATTTTTTCAATATGAATAATAATTAACAATGTCATTTTAGGTGATGGTGTTTTTATTTTCTCTTCCAAAATTTTAACGTTAAATAAAAAAAATCACAATTTGAAGTAAAATATAACATTCATTCTCTTATGTATGTACTAGAAATTAGTTGTCCCACCAAGATTACGAGCCAATTGATTTGCATGTGTACACATAAACAAATTGTGAAGCCGTGGTTTAAGAAAACGGATGAGGACGCGCTACATCGTCGCTCACTCCATTGAGTTCGATCTTTGCTATGATACGTTAGCCACAGTAGATGCATTTATGGTGATTCAACCAATCATGCAATGTCAGTCAAAACAGGCATGACACCGCTGTCTGCCACATGTCAGACTAACATATACAAATCTCTATATAAAACCATGATTTCCCCATATCTCAGGTACATTAACTCTCTCATTTATTACCCTCAACTACCAATTTGTTAGTAGCGATATTAAAATAAATCAATAATATTATATTTCAATAAAAATAAGTACAAGATTACAAATGAAGATTTCTTAATAGAATAATAAATTATTATTACCAAAATAGAAGCTTATTGCGGAGGCTTGAAACTCAGTTTCCTTAAGACAATTATTCATCCGCTACCGGTGAATTTGTCTCCCAGGATACAAACGCAATCGTAGACGAACTTTAACCTTAAGAAGAGCACTTCTAATACTAAGTAACCTTCTTGTAAAAGGAATGAAAACTTTGAGGGATATTATTAGTATAAAAAATAGAAAATAAATCACAAAGTAAACAAACGCAAATACCAGCTGGATTTTTTCAAGAGTAAAAGAGTGAAGGAAAAGTATAGGTGAGAAGGCTAAAAGAATAGGGTATTTATATGACAAATGGTATGAACATGACTTAATGGTGTTTAAAGGTCATTAACCCTTGAAACCACAAATTTATGGTCATTAACTTTTGTAACCATATCTTTATGGTCATTAACCATGAATGTTATGAGAAAATATATTGATTAAAGTATTAAAAACTCATTAATCTCAAATAAAAATCTGGTGAAAAAAATATTACATGACAATATTTTTTTCAGTACCGAATCACCGATTTAGCGCATCTAAATTTGACATATGTTCGAACTTTAAACTACAAATTCTCATTCACCGTTAATCCATTTTAGGCGTATAATATATCATTGGAAAACACTCAAAGCGTAGAATACAATGACATATTTCATGTTATTCACATCATAGCTTTTTCATATTATAATTTAGCCTAAAGTAGATAACGCACAACATTATCTAATATCCTATATTTCCAACAACCCCCACATTAATGAAAATTGAAAACAACACGGACATTTTCCAAAATTTGAAGGGTGAAAATGCTCTTTGGACAATATTTGCATTGGATAGATAGGCTACAACCTTTGAACCTTCCCTTGTGAAAGTATATTTACTTTACTGGCTGACTAGTAGACGCGATGTCGTTGAACTATTCTGCCGTTTGTGTAAACGATGATATACCCCACACAAATACCAACACATCACAGTTTTTGGTTCTCATAGTTATGGTCGTTATGGTCATGAACATCTCCTGGTTCTGCAAGAGTTTTAGACTACTATAGCCCAATAGTATCATTTGAAGCGACCCTACTTCACTCTCACATAGGTGATCTCTTTTGGTCAACCATTGATGCACATAGGATCATGAAAAGATGTAGCTTAACCTTAACCCATTTTGTCACCATTTACATCACACGAATGGACACAGGTTTACCTCCACAGTGACCACACAAGGTCTATGCAATTAGGTTGTCCCATTGAACCAACATCTTAGGATCTCCAGTCAAACATGGTTGGGTTTTCATTCACATGGCGCCTTAAATATTCATGGGCTTTAGACCCATTCCTTTTTATGTCTTTTCAACTTGATCTCGACTTAACCATTTGATTAGTGGATCCGCAATGTTATCCTTGACCTACAAAATCAATAGAGATAACCGACATAGAGATCAGTTGTCTTACGGTATTATGTCGACGACGCATGTGTCTCGACTTACCATGATACATTATATTTTGTGCTCTTTTAATCGTTGCTTGATTATTGCAATGTAAATAAATTGTAGGCACGAGCTTAGGCCATTCTGGAATATCCTCTAAAAAGTTACATAGCCATTCGACTTCTTCTCCCGTTTTATCCAAGGCTACAAACTCATCTTCCAATATGGAACGGGTTATAATCGTTTGCCTTGAGGATTTCGAAGAGACTACTCGTCCTCCTAGAGTGTACATGCACCTGCTTGTACCTGTAGAATTCTTGATGTCAGCTATCCAACTAGCATTAGAATACGCTTCTAGTATAGTAGGTTCTCTCGTATAGTGCAGTCCATAATTACGACTATATCGTAAATTCCTTAGTATTCTCACAATCGCATCCCAATGGCTTTTACCCAGGTTACTCGTAACTCTGCTTAAACTACTTACAGTATAAGCAATATTAGGCCTTGTACAACTTGTAAGGTACATCAGACTGCTTATAACCCTTACATATTCCACTTGGTCTATGTATTCACCTTTATTGTTGGATAAATGTAGATTAATGTCTAACGGTGTTTTGGCTATACCAATATCACCTTTGTTAAACTTATCAAGTATCTTGTCCACATAGTTTGACTGCGTTAATATGAGATCATTAGGTGAACGTTGAACTTTGATGCCTAAAATTACATCAGCTGGTCCTATATCTTTCATGTCAAATTTAGAATTTAACATATCCTTGGTACGTTTTACCATTCTTTCATTGCCTCCAACAATGAGTATGTCATCAACATACAAACATACAATGACATATCCTTCATTTGTAGTTTTGACCTATATACATTTGTCACACTCATTTATATGATAGCCACTTGTAATCATGGCATCATCAAATTTCTTATGCTATTGTTTTGGTACTTGCTTTAATCCATATAAAGACTTTACCAACTTACATACTTTTCTTTCTTGACCAGAGGCTACACAACCCTCCGGTTGTTCCATGTAGATTTCTTCTTCAAGATCTCCATTTAGAAAAGTTGTTTTCACACCCATCTGATGTACTTCAAGATTTCGTAATGCAGCAATTGCAAGTATCATCCTAATGAAAGTTATTCTCGACATTGGAGAATACGCATCAAAGTAATCAACGCATTCTTTTTGTCTATAACCTTTTATGACTAAACGAGCTTTGTAATTATCAATTGTTCCATCAGTTTTTAGCTTACATTTGAAAATCCATTTAGAACTTAGTGGCTTAGTTTTAGGAGAAAGGTCCATTAGTTCCCATGTATGGTTTTGCAAAGTGGAATCAATTTCACTCCTTATGGCCTTTTTTCATGAAGGACTTTCAGTAGAGCTTATAGCTTCTTTGTACGTTTGTTGTTCCGCTTCAACCATATACGTTAAGAAATTCGAACCAAAGGATTTTTTAACCCTTGCTCGTTTACTTCTTCTAGGTTCCACCTCTTGATCCTTATTATTCTCTTCTTGAGAATTTTGATCATCTTCTTCAATTATTGATTGGAGATTGTCATAGTTATCAACATCTTGTTGATCAACTTGATCGTCACTTACAACAAGTTCATGAGACCTTTTAGTTCCTGACCCTTCGCCTTTTTCCTTGCATGGAAACACGTCTTCAAAAAATGAAGCATCCTTTGACTCAATCAAAGTGTTCTTGTGTATATCCGAGTTTTTAGATTCATGCACAAGAAACCGATTTGCATTGCTATTTCTAGCATAGCCAATGAAAATACAATCCACTGTCTTTGGACCTATTTTCATACGTTTAGGTAATGGAGCAATTACCTTTGCAAGACACCCCACACTTTCAAGTAATTATAAGAAGGTTTTCTACCCTTCTATAATTCATAAGGGGGTTTTGTATTGTTTCTTATGTGGTATCTCATTCAAAAGATAATTTGCTGACAAAACAGCATTACCCAACATATTTTGTGGTAAGCCGAAACTGGTTAACATTGCATTCATCATCTCTTCGGGAGTATGATTTTTACGTTCGGCTACTCTGTTTGATTGTGGAGAGTAAGGTGGTGTTACTTCATGAATAATTCCATTTTTGGTGAAAAACTCGCCAAATGGTGCAACGTATTCACCACCACAATCACTTCTAACCTTCTTTAATCTCTTATTAAGTTGGTTTTTCTACTTCTTGCTTATAGAGTATAAATTTCTCTAAAGCCTCATCTTTTCTTTTAAGCAAATACAGATAGCAATATTTTGTGCTATTATCTATAAAGGTAATAAAATATTTATTACCTCCTCTTGATTGAACGTATTTCAAGCCACAAATATCAGTATGTATTAGACTGAGTAATTCTGAATTTCTTTCAACAGATTAAAATGAAGATCTTGTTAATTTTGTCTCAACATATGTTTCATATTTATGTGATTTATCAATATGAAATGCGCGTATATGATTCAAGTTAATTAAATGTTGTAGCGCATCAAAATTAATGTGTTCAACTCTACTATGCCATAAATTAGAAGACTCAATCATATAAGCAACAACGTTATTCTCATTAATAGCATTTTGCTTATAAGAGATGCAATTGAATTTGAACATTCCATTACATTCATATCCGTTTCCCACATACATGTCTCGTTTAGAAAAAATAAATTTATGAGATTCAATTATCATCTTGAAGCCGTGTGCACTCAATAGGCTCCCAGAAATCAGATTCTTCTTCATGTCAAGTACATACAAGACATTTTGCAGTTTTACTTCTTTGCCGGAAGTCATTTTAAGAATCATCGTTCCATGTCCTTTAAGATTAGAAGTAGCAGAATTTCTCATGAAGAGTCTCTCCCATTATCATTTAGAGTCAATCCAGCAAAAGACTCTTTATCACAACACACGTGACGAGTAGCACCAGTGTCAAGCCACCACTCCATTGGGTTTGAGTAAGTCATATTGACCTTAGAAATTACACATAAGTTGATGTCATATACATCTTTTTTAATTTCTTTCATAACGTTTACCTCAATGTTATTGATCATTTTTGTCTAATCTCTTTGCAATTTAAGCATTTTCCATTTAACATTTGTCTCTTCGATATGCTTTCGTTTTGTCCAACTTTAAACTTACGTTTAACATGTTGTTTTCCCTTTTTGGAGTCTCTAATGACCTCCACCACGTTAGCTTCCGCCAAAACTTGATTAGCAATAGAAATTTTTTTATTTAAGGAATCACACAATTCTTTTGCAATATGTTTAATATTACACACCTTATATAGGTCAATGACTATGTCATTCAATAAATGATTTTTGCAAAGAAAATTCATATGATTCTATGCTGGAAAACTAGTGTTCAAAGTTACTTTCAAAAGAACCAATATCGCTCATGGGTTTTTAACAAGTGAACTTTTGACTTTATATTGAGATATTCCATATGGGCTTGCTAAGTTGTGAGAGGGAATAGGAGGGCTCTCGCGCACATGAGAGAAATGGCCCAAAGCCATTTGTAGTGCAAATCGGTGGATTCCCCCCGCTCAAGCGATGGGGACCATGCTCGGAACCATTTTATTATTTTTATTGAGAAAATAATATTTGTTAAAAATATTTTTTGAATTTAACTATTGTATCTAAGAGTGTTAAATGCAAACATCTATTTACTTAAAATTCTAACAAATCTTTTGCTCTGCTTAATTGCCAACAATTATATTCTCATTTATATTTTTTGTAATTCCTACCAATTATGATTTTTAATGGCGGCCTTTCAATGTTTTCTAACATTTATTACTTATGCCTATAAAAAGGCTTTCAATGTTTTTAACTTTTTATTCTCTGTTTTCTGGATATATACATGCATTTCTGATTTCTATCTTCAAGTTTAAATCGAGCTTGACGGAGTTATTTAATCCTGAAAGGAACTACATAGCTACTCAACTCAACTCATCCTAACGAGTTTCATGGTGTCTCAGGACCGCTTTGTCCACTTTGGCTATTCTAGCCTGGAACCGTTTCAGAATCATTACCTCCAATCAGTAAAATAATGTCCATAATATTCTCAATTCACAATCTGAAATACTACAGAGTAAGTCAGAAACTTGTAAATGAGAAAAACCAAGAAAAAGAAGAAAGAGATTTTTTATGAAAAAACAAATTACTGTTTTTTATATGAACAACGTTTTGTCCAAAAAAACAGTCTTCAGAATCCATAGTAACCTACACTTAACTTTAAAAAAATATAAACATAATTGTCTTAAGACTGTCAGTAGCGGTATTAAAATAAATAAATAATACTATATTTCAATAAGAATAAGTACAAGATTACAAATGAAAATTTCTTAATAGAATAATAAATTATTACAAATAAATATAAAAGAAATATTCAACCTTACTACCGAAATAGAAGTTTATTGCGGAGGCCTGAAACTCAGTTTTTTTAAGTCAATTATTCGTCCGCAACCAGTGAATTTGTCTCCCAAGATACAATCGCAATCGTAGGCAAACTCTAACTGTGTGAAGAGCAATTTACAAGAATCTAATACTATATAGCATTCTTGTAAAATGAATGAAAACTTTGGGAGATATTTTTGAAAAACAGAAAATAAATCACAAAGTAAACAAACGCAAATACCAGCTGGATTTTTTCAACAGTAAAAGAGTGAAGGAAAAGAGTTAGTGAGAAGGCTACAAGAATAGGGTATTTATAGAACAAATGACAATAACATGATTTAATGGTCTTTAAAGGCCATTAATCATTGTAATCATAAATTTATGGTCATTAACTTTTGTAACCATACCTTTATGGTCATTAACCATGGATGTTATGAGAAAATATATTGATGAAGGGATTAAAAATCCATTAATCTCAAATAAAAATCTGGTAAAAAAAATATTACATGACAATATTTTTTTAGTACCGAATCACCGATTTAGTGCGTCTAAATTTGACAGATGTTCAAAATTTAAACTGCAATTTCTCATTCGCCGTTAATCCGTTTTAGGCGTATAATATATCATTGAAAAGCTCCTGAAGCGTAGAATACAATGACATATTTCATGTTATTCAAATCAAAGATTTTACATATTATAATTTAGCCTACAGTAGATAATGCACAACATTATCTAATATGTCATATTTCCAACACAATTCAACTCTGCTAACTTAAGTATCGGAGGGGCTTCGCCAAACCCTCAGTCGAGCCTTATTTTGCAAAAAAACTGGAGCTAATGCGAGGAACATAGGTCGGTCTTCGTCAACCGAGAGAACATAGTTTAATCCTTACCTTATTTGAAAGTCAATAACAATTTAAAACTATTTTATAAAGATTATTAAGAGATAAAATTGCTTACTTTGTTATATGAGTGAGCAAATGTCAGTTCGGTTCAAAAACTGAACCGAACAGAATTGACTCGAACCGAAATTCGAATTAGTAAAAATATAAGAACCGAATTTGAACTGAATACAGTTTGGTTCGGTGTAAATCGAACCGAATATAATTCGGTTTGGATTCGATTCGGTTCAGTTATAACCGAATTGCTCAAACTCTATAATTTATAAAATAATTTTTTATTTATTTTTTCATTTTAGGGTTATATGACAAAGACTTAAAGTAATTTCATCTTGATAAGTGTTAAATTTGATACTGTTTAGATTTTGCAATTTATATTTACAACAATAAATATAAATATTGATACATAAAAAATATTAATTCCAGTAATATGACATGCACATAATGAATTATTGAATGAGTCATATTTCTAAAGTTTTAAAGTAAAATAATTCTTTCCAAATTATGATTATTTAAGTTAAAATCTTATATTTGTTATTATTGATTTACTAATTAGTGTGTTATATTTCGTCAATATTGATTAGGATATTAGATATAATATGAATATATATTAAAATATAATATTCATTAATTTATTTGGTTCGTTCGATTTTATTTCGATTTTTGTGGTAAAAACCGAAACCGAACCGAAATAAATTTGGTTCAGTTCAGTTCGATTATTTTTACCCAATTTCAATTTAAATTTCGGTTCCGATTAGATTCTGCACACCCCTACTTTATTATATTTTAGCGAAAACCCATTATCAATTTACCAACCATAGGAAATCAGAAGACTGAAGTGCAAAGGCAAATGAAATTCACCCGGACGCCCATGGAGAATCCGGATACAGACTATCGGGTCGGGTAAGTTTTTATGACATCACAGATCACGTTAGCATGACGTAATATCAAAATCTAGTAATTTTCTGTATATTTTTAAAAATGAAAAAAATATAATAAAAATGGGACCAAAAGTAATTATTGGAATTTGTAAATAAATAGTGAAATTGAAAAAAAGAAAGAAGTTGTTAAAAGTCGGTGTCTAAAGACAAAGTGGGCCCAGTGAGACATGACGGGCCCACAACTGTAAACCTTTTTCAGTATACTCCAAAAACTTTAAGTCACTCTCACTCATTTGAGACCCTTAATTTTTATATAATTTCTGTTTAAAGTTTGTGACTTTGTGTTTTTTTCACTGACGCCCCTGCCCCACCTACCGCCTGCTTGACTTCTTTCAATTTTTTTCTTTTTTACTTTTAATTTATTTTTTGGCTAAACCGATACGGAGCACAAACCAATACATTAAATTTAGAGAATTGAGAAAAAATTTTAAAATTTTAGAGGAAAGTAGACTGTTTGTCTCAAATATAAGCTTCGGAAAAAATATTTTATCATAAATTATTGATATAAAATGGAAAATATGCATCCATATACTCATATAATAAATATATTAGTATTAGTGTTTTTTCACATTTAGTATTGATTTTTTTAAAAGAATTTTGAAGAGGTTAGTTATTGAATTTAAAACCTTCCATCACTAATATTAAATAATTTATCAATTGAGCTACATCCAATATTAATATAACTAATTAATTTAATTGAATCACTTGCCGATAATTTAATCGGTTAATGTTAGATAATGTCACAATAATATTGAGTACTGGAATGATCATAAGAACATATTAAGACAATTTCTACTAGCTTTAATTTAGTTTCTTTCATTTAAGTTAAACTCTAAATATTTAAAAAATTCACATTGGGTTTAGTTTAATTTATTTTAATTCAAGTATTAAAAAACATGGTCAGTTCTCACATTTGTACGAAAGAAATTTTCATTGAAACAAATTAGGATATCAAATTCTCCTCACGAGATGACTCAAGTCTTCATTGTTTATACGTGATTAAGTCCATATAATATAAAAATATATATTGGCATGATTTTAAAGTTCAATTTATATTAATCAATAAGGGGTAGTTTAGTTGACAATTTAGGCTAGATAAGTTGGAGGAGAATGGGATTTGAATCCTACTAAATATATTTATTGGGAGGGATGAGAGCCTTAACTGTAATTAAGCCCCAAATAAAATTATCTTAATAAAAATACTTATAAATATTAAAAAAAACTTTTAATTTGTATTATTTACATGTCATTTGACTATATTTTATCTATTTCCATAAATTGAGCAGAAACTCGGATATCGTATGTTAATGTATTCGAGTGATAAGCGGCTTGGTATCGTTTAAGGAAGGTCTCGAGTTCGAGTCCTGGTGAATTCAAAAAATCTTTATTGGGAGACTCACCCATCACAGCCAAGTGTGCGACTCAAATTGAATCTAGATATAGTCGGAGTAAAGCTCCGATAAATCAGATGACAAATATCTTAACTACATGAACTTTTGAAGAGGTCATCATATATATTCTAATGAGAGAGAGTGATGGTGTAGTACACATGTGAAAAACGGTCCTTGTACAATTTAAGTCCTAACTAACACTCAACTGTTTAATTAGTTAATAGGTAAGTAACTAGCTAATACATGTATAACTATACCACTTTATGAACCTCTAAGCAAGTGAACTACCTGTTGTTGATGCTAACACTTAATTTTTACTTCTAATTTTATTTTTATATCTCCTAAATTAATTTTTGGATTCTATATATGTATTATTTGCCTATTATGAAAAATTGATTAGATAGAGATGTAGGGATATGATTGGTTATGAATGTATTTTTGCATAAATGTTATATCATAGGATTTATTAATGGCCAAAGTATAAATTATTGTTACAAGTATTAATATCAGTGCTATTAATACCGTACCGTACTGGCCGGTTCGATCGGTTTTAATGCGAACCGGTCACGGCTACAGTATGGTACGTGTAAAAATCGGTTTAAATGGAAAATCGAATTCAAACCGGTTTTCTCAAAATACTTTTGGCAATAAATGAAATTGTTGCTAAAGATTTAAAAGTGCTGCTAAAGATATAGAAAAGCGTTGCTAAAGAATGAAAAGCGTTGCTAAAGACACAAAAGAGTTGCTAAAAACCTAGAAAGGCGTTGCAATAACTACTGAAAATCCTAAATAATATATATTTCTTTCCAAAACTACTATGATAACATGTAGAAGCGTTGCAAAAGACCTAAAAAGAGTTGCAATAACTATTAAAAACCATAAATAATATATATTTTTTAAAAATAAAAAATCGATAAAACCACTAATAATACCACTAATATCGATTATACTACGTACAATTAGCCTCATCGATATGTTAATGAGCTAAATACACTCATATAATAACAATATGGAAAAATAACCTCATTAAATTGGAACTATTTTCTTTTTGATGAAAATTAAATTGGAACTATGTATCCTAATACCTCTTTACATTTTACAAATATAATTTATAACTCTTTAATACAGGTTCTAAATCATACTATGATCTTGTATTTGTAATTATATCTTTTTTATCAAATTTTTCAAAATTATATAAGTTTATAAAAAAAAGTTAGTTTTACCTACAAATTCAATTTGCTCTAATGCAACCGTATCTTGAAAGTTCTGAAAGTATCTTAAAAATTGTCACAAACTAATGTTATGATTGCATACTACATAAAACTAACAAAATAATATTATATATAACAATAAATATATGGGATGTCGATATTTTAATACGAAAAAGTACAATAAAAGCTGTAAACTAGTTAAGAGGTATCCATTGTATGGTTAAAATATATGGATATACTAATAATATTTTATCGAAATTGACGGAGGTTGTAATTTTTTACCCTGCAGTTATAATATAGTAGTAATAGTAATAATAACAATATTAATAATAATAATAAAAATATACTTATATATATATACATGCATTATTGAGGGTATTTTTTTGTAGTATCTCAGAGGCTATAATATATTATTATCCAACATTAAAGTTAAAAGAAAATGTTTGTGAAGTTAAATCTAAAAATAGTTACGGGTACAAATGTTTTTAAAAATCAACATCACAGTTATTACCTTGAAGAAAGAAGAAGAAAAGGCTCATTTAATGGACAAGTTGAAGAAAGAAGAAGAAAAGGCTCAGTTAATGGACAAGCTGATATAATTAAAAAAAAAATTCACAATCTTTTTCAATTTTGACTCTATTTTCATAATCTCTTTTAATTTTTTGATATCTGGATAAATCAAATTAAAAAATGGCAAGTTGACATGTGATTTTGTGATAATTGCACGTGTAAGTAACGGCTAATATAATTTTCTGTTTTACTTTTTTTTTTTTTTGTCTTCTGTTATTTTTTTTATTATTTTATTTTTATACGATCTCTTAAATTTAAACTCGATATTTTATTTAAACAGTATTAAGTTACTTATCACTTGAACTTATATATATTGGTGCGTCCTTTATCTGATCCGTCTAATTGAATCTCAATATGCTCTAAATTCATTTAAGGTTTAACTTGAAAAATATGCAATGTAACCGTTTTACAAAGATGTGCTTAGATTACCCTTCTAAATGTGGTTTTAAATTTTTGATAAGTACGTTTTTGCTAACTTTTGAAATTACACGCACTCTTTTAAAATAAAAATTTTTACAAGGACCTTTTTATAAAACGACCAAACCACATTGCATGTTTTTAAATTTTACGCTCGATTCAATTATGATCTTCTTGGATTCATGTTTCCTACTAAATTTGTCAAGTATTCTGATAAAAAAATATGAGATCTATGTTTGTGTGCATGTTATAATGTCTTTCATAAATGTGCATTATTACAACAATTTCAATACATTAACATATTTAAAGGAACTGTTTCTATTATGGACGGCGAATTGAATAAATGACACATCATGGTAGTAGTATTAGCATAGTTAAAAAAATTACTTTTTTCACATAATCACACAAGTTGTAGGTAAAAAAACTAAACAAACATTGTTTAACCGTTCCCAAAAGCATAAACAAGGACTCTTTTATATATATTTAAGCATCTTTTAGGACGAGTTGAGCTTTAATTTACAGTTGCGGTATGTATAAGATGACATTTTTGAGATTTTAGTTATAGTATTCAATATAGTATCATTGACTGATTGGTTGGTTATAGCTTTTATAGTCTCCCTTCCTATATTGTCCCCTTTCCTATATAGAAATATTCCTATTGTGTATATTGTATTCCTACGTAGAAAGCTTGTATTTTCACCATAACACACCTTGGATATATATTTATAATCTCATATCAATAATAGTAATTGAAGTGTTCAACTAGAATTTTCAGTATTTTCATCTCACAATACTTGTTCATCGAGCTGGTTAGTCTTTTGGCGTAATTCTTATAATGCGGACCTGAACATATATTTTATATGTTAGACCAATTTGAACTTGACAAAAACTAAATCATAATGAATTCCATATATCAATTATTATTTGTTATCGGTGGTGATTGTTGTTGTTGATAGTTTTTGTCTTTGAAATAATTACAATTATTTTTTATAAAACGCACCCAAACTCTTGATGACAAAATGGTAAAATTTGCAAGTGTTTTATAAAACGCCCTCAATTCCCTTAAAATGTATACTTGTGTAAAATGAATGTGGTTATGTGTTTCAAATTATTTAAGGAGGCTAATAATACAATTTAGGTAAATTTAAAGAAAAAATTAGTTATTTATATCTGTTAAAAGTAGAGCCGTTTTTGAGAGAGCAATAGGGGAGACTGTCCAGGACTTCGAGTAAAAAAGGACCCAAAATAAAATTTATTAACTTCTTAATTTGTAATTTAAAATATAGACATTAATTGAATGCGGATCAAATTATATTTCTCTTACAAAATTTCATTAAATATTGTATGTTCAATTCATAACTTTTTCAAAATATTAAAATATTGTTGTAATGTTCAAAATTGAAGGTATTTTTAGTATTTTCCAAATTTATTTGCTCAGTACCATAAAATATTAAGACCGAGCCTCCTTATAAAAAGGATCCTAATTTTTTTCTCACCCATAAACCTCAAATAAGTTAGGAACAAGCTTGGCTAAAGGAGGTAATATAATACTTTAAAATACAAGGGATTAATTGAATATTAGGCCATATTATCTTAAATTATAATTTAATATAGTTCAGCTTAGTTCATCTCAGTTACGTATTAATTAAATCATTCATAACTTTTTAATTTTTGTAATGAACTCTAGTTAAAAACAATAGTGGCATATATATTAGTGGAAAATTAGATATGAAAACCTTTAAGTAACATTTATTTATTTATAAATAATGCATATTATTATGAAAAGGACAAAATAAAAGGATGGTATATTATTATAATGAGAAAATCTAATTATTAGTTATTAATTTAATTTATACGAGAATGATTGATGGATTTTTTAATTACCTACTGAGATATGCTTGTCTGGCAAGAGTATTCCATCTTTATAAATTTAACAATTATTTTTATCTAAGGAAAATTGTAATTTCTTTTACATTCGACTCATCGAAACTTTTGCTTCGAGTATATTCAGATTCGATTTAAATAGTAAATTTAACTATAGTAAATAAGTCTTTTAATGAGAATTTTTTCATTCGTTAGAACTCAAATTTAAAATTTTACTTAAATAATAACGAGCTATTTACCACTTAAATAAACTATAGTTGCTATGAAAATTCCAATTTTAATTAGCTCACAAAAAGCTCAAAATATACTTATATATTCTTGACTCTTCTCAATTATACACAGATTAGTTATCATGTTTTTGCTTTAATTTCAATTATTATGTCACTTGAAATAATTGAGGTCATACCAAAGTTGGAGATTATAAACAAACAAATAAATAAATGGACACATGTATTATGCATATAAGAAATCACTTGTTACAACAACCTATATTTATAAAATTATTGTGAAAGGCCATAATTCTGAACCTCAAACTCACGACCGGAAAAACATACAATCAAGAAAAATAAAGTATTCAAAATTTTTCAGATGAAGAATGTTTATTTATAAAATATAGTCTATAAAGATATTTGTTTTTAATAGATGAGATCATTCTCATTTGTCACAAAGAGATTTTGTAGTTCTATCAATGGATATGTTACACTCTCTATTTTAATTAGTTGTATATATAGTCTTTAAAAATGTAATTTTTATTTGAGTTCCATTTATATCTCATAATTCGTTTTAATTAGTTGTATAAATAGACTTAAAAAATGCAATTTTTATTTTAGTTGAGATAAATAAAAATAAAAGTAAGTTTTTATATCAAAAAAAGTTAGTTGAGTTTGTTATTTTCTTCTATTTCCATCAATTAATACTATTTTAAATTATCTATGTGAATGTTTGTTTATGACATAAGTTAGCAATCAAACTTTCAAAGTTGAAAAGAAATGCATATGCAATTATTGAATTCTATATTCTTGGATGAGATGTTTTTTTAGGTAATAACATCAGTTGTCACTTTTTTTTTTTAATTTCTGTGTCTTCTATTTATTTTCTAATATGCAGCTATTTAATATTCAAATAAATAAACGATGTAAATGCAATAAATGGAGTCGCCATGAATCAAAATCTCAACCTTTAGGCAGAAGAAATTTTTGTACCATGTTCTATGTATTGTTTTATTCGAAAGCTTAAGTTTACAAGGCCAACTCGAACTTTTATATTAGTCAAGACATTCATGAAAAAAGTCAAAAATAAAAGAGGAAGATATAAAAAAAATAAAAAATAAAACATGTCAAAAAATTAAATAATAAACTCTTAAACGAGCACAATTGATTTTATTTCTGTTTTATTCAAATTTCTCGTTGAATTTTGAATTTTCAAGGCTCCCTAAATTATTAATTTCTTTTAAATTTATCTGTAGGTCCACGCTATCATATTAGGCCCTTTCAGGAATATCAAATTGTTGGAAAATGATAATTCGGATAACAATTTAAAAATAAATTTGGATTAAGTTTGAATGAAATAAAAATAATGTATTTAATATTCTTAAATTTAAATGAAAATATTTGGACAAAGATCAAGATACAAGTCATCCATTGAAGAAATTAAATACCTAAGCACTAGAGGAAATCATCCGGACAAAGTTTGGAATTGAAACAAACTTCTATCCTTCAAGACTAGCATCCGGAAGAACTGATTGAAGCTATCTCCGGAAGAAGATAGATCCGGAGAATATAGGTCTAAAAGACATCCGGAAGACCTATATTTCAAACATAGGGAAAGATACAAAATATAACTTTCCCTTCATCCTTTTGGTCTCCAAGTCAAAGATCCTGTCTCATCTAGAAAGACAAAAAATTGACAGCTCACATTTTCAGAGAAAGCACAAAAGGACTGACACCGGACTGAAAAAGGAAACTACCTTTTTCACCTAGACCAATAAAAAGGCGCGTGGAGCTCACACCAAAAAGCAAATGGTATAAAAGTTGGTGCATCACAAAATGACAAGCAAAACGATAACTGACAACTTTCTAGCGTCAATCCCAAGATTTCAAATGGGTCAAAATACAGTCTAATGGATTAATCAACGGCTCCAGAAGCTCCACATCATGACCTGATCAAGGGTGAAGATTGAATGAAAGCTCACCAACCACAACAGCTACATTTATGATCGAAGCCTATAAAAGGAGCTCTTCACCAAATGAGAAGGTTAACTGGTTGATTTACAAAAAACAAGTAACAAAGAATACTCATTCAATCAGTTGATATAATCCCTCCAAGAACCCTTTGATTCAAAATCTGTTGTAATCATTCCTAAGTAAGCTACAAACTTACGGAACTCCAAACCAAACCTTTGATAGAAACCAAAGTGTAAGATCTCCAACCTGGGTGAGTTGTGAGATCGGGATACAGCTTAAATTTGGTGCTTTAAGCGGGAACTCCCTGTAGGACTCAACTTAGATTCGGGGTAGAAGGCTAAGTGGTATATCCTACAAAAGACTCAAAGGTCTCAGCTAGGAGTTGGTGCTTCTAGTAGTATATCCTACATCCGGAAGGGGTTACCATCCGGAGACAAATTGTAAGGCTTGATTCCTGCCAGTTGGAAAGGAATCCACTAGTGGAAAAGCTCGGAGGAAGGAAACTCCGGGGACTGGAGTAGGCGGGGCCGAACCAGGATAAAAACCTTCTGTGTTTGATTTCTTTAACTTTCATTTATTGCATTATATTATCATAATTGCATCACCCGGATCTATCATCCAGATCATATTCAAACACGCTACACTAAGACTTTTTAAAGTCTTTATATTCCGCGAAAAAGGGTCATTCATCCCCCATATGACCTCTTAAAGACCCTCTCAGAGACCAACAAGTGGTATTAGAGCAAGTGCACAAACTAGAGATCTAACAATCTCGTGCTAAAGGTCCATATATTTTGATTTACATATCAAAATGAGTTTCCAAAACTTACAACTCCTTCCCGAGGGTATATCTGTTACCCGTCCTCCACTCTTTACTGGTGAACACTACACATTCTAGAAAAACTGGATGAAGAACTCCATTCAGTCATAAAGTATGCAAGCATGATTAGTTATTAAAGATGGTCGATATGAGCCTACTTATGAAGTAGAGGGTATGACTACCCGAAAGCCATCAAGCATGTGGGATGAGAATGACTTTAAAAAGTTGTGTGAAAACGCAAATGCTATTAACATGCTTTATTATGCTCTTAGTGCAGCTGAATTCAATAGGATATCCGGATGCGAGACTGCAAAAGATATATGTGAGAAGTTGGAAGTAACCTATGAAGGAACCACCGAAGTAAGAGAAGCTAAGCTTCATCTATTCCAACAAAAGTTTGAATCCTTTAAGATGGAGCCTAAAGAATCAATCAGCAGCATGAACACTAGATACACCAATCTAGTAAATGAGATGAAGAGGCTGGGAAAGGAGATTCTAGAAGTAGAAATGGTCAAGAAAGTGCTCCGAAGTCTCACCAAGGAATGGGACAATGAAAAGACTCCTATTGAGGAAGCTCATGACTTAAACTTTTACAGTTATGATGAACTCATTGGTAATCTTCTAACCCAAGAATTGTCCTCGGAGAGGTATAGCTAACAAGAAAAGAAGCCTGAGGAGAAAAAGAATGTCATTGCTCTTAAGGCAGAATCCACCGGATCTGCTTCATCTGGAGAGGAAGAAAAAATCAATGAATCAATGAGTACCAAAGATCACTTGCTCTACTAACCAGAAGGATGAATCGATTCATACAAAAGAAAGATAGAAGGAAATAAAAAAGGTATGAATCCCCGGAAACCAATAGAAGGCACCTCCAAAAGAGACAATCATAGAAGGAATCCGGAAGAAAAGAAGGATCTGGAGAAAGAAGCTGCTTGTTTCGAATATGGTGAGAAAGGCCACTTCAAAACAAAGTGCCCCAAGCTCAAGAGAACCAAGAAGTTCAAAGAGAAGGCAATGTTTGATACTTAGAGCAACAGTGAAGAAAGTAGCAGCTTATTTTTAACAGAAGAAGAAGAGACTGCAAATTGTGCGTTCATAGCTCTGACTGACCCGAAAGTAGAGCAATCCGGAAGGAATGCCTCCAAGCAAGAAATAGTGTAAATCAAAAAATCAGAATTAGATACAGCAAATACTGAGGTAAATTCTTGTTCTAATTCTGCCTCTAATCTTGATCTTGCTAGAGCTCTATCTATTGTAATCAAGGGTGTGAAGAAGAATGCAAGAGCAATCAAGTCTCTTAAAAGAGCAGTAGTAGAGTTAGCAGAAGATGTTGAAGTAATGGCATAAGACATCAATTTGGTAAGAGCAACCAAATGTATTGATGTTGTAGAGGAGAACTTCGTGAGGAATCAAGTCTAGATCCTAATAATGGGACTGGAGAGAGAAATCAATCTATTAAAGGAAGTATCCAGGAAGAGGCCAGAGACAAAAGCTCCAAGAAGTGATAATCATCCTTCTACTCAGAACAGATTCCAAAAGACCCCTAATCAAAGAATAAAGGAAGTTAGCAGGCAGCCGCAAGCTCAAAGATATACTGCTGCTCAAAAGGGAAAGGCTAAGGTAGCCTACAACCAGCAGCCTATCAAATAAATAAGAAATTGTAAAGCTGAAGTTGCATCCCCAACCAACTTCCGGATTTATATCGGACCATCCACCAGTGTGCAAGAAGCTGTGTATAAAGGCAACTATGGAAGGAAGGATCTGGAGAAGATCAGCGAGAAGCAAAAGCAAAACATACCCATTTCGGGGTGCAGGTTTTGTGGAAAAAATAATCATATTACTAAATCATGTAGATTAAAGAATGGTTATTATGATGTTTATCCTTGGCTTGAGATGGTTATTAACCCGAGAGGACCCAAATATGATTGGGTACCCAAACCCAAACCTACTTGATCTGTTTTACAGGTATGCCTTAGATCTACAGTATATCAACACACTTGGTATATTGATAGTGGATGCTCAAGGCACATGATAGGTGATGAGAAGGCCTTCATCATACTAACCTGAAAGAAGGGAGGCAAAGTAAGCTTTGGAGACAATCAACAGGGACAAATCATTTTCAACCTGCTAAGTGTGGCCCAACTCTGTGACAAAGGAAGAAAAGTCCTATTTGATTCCGGAGGCTGCTCAATCTATGATTGAAAGCAAAGCTACACTCTGAAAGATCAAGTTTCGGAACCTGAAAAATTTGGAGAAAAGAAAGAAGCAGGAATTCCTGATTCATTTCAAATCAAGAAGAACAAAGAGGAAGATAAAGGAATATCCTTTGATCTAGAGGTACAACACATTAATCTCTGCCCGCAAAAGATTGACTTTAATGAAGGCTAAGAAGGAGTGGTTGAAACTGAAGTGGAGCAAATCCCAATTCAACATGAAGGCCTACAAAGAGAGATTCGGACCTACAGGGATCATTCTATTGAAAATATTCTGGATGATGTCCAGAATTCAGTTAGAACCAGAGGTCAGCTCAACCGGATGATGAACCATACTGCCTTTGTCTCTCTCATAGAGCCAAAGAAATTTCAAGATACTGAAGGTGATGAAAGCTGGATGATGGCAATGTAGGAAGAGCTAGATCAATTCACTAAGAATGATGTATGGGATTTAGTTCCTCCACCTAAAGGAAATCCATTATTAGCACCAAATGGGTATTCTGGAACAAGCTTGATGAATCTGGGGTAGTGGTGATAAACAAGGCAAGATTGGTTGCTCAAGGCTACAACCAGCAAGAAAGGATTGACTTTGAAGAAACCTTTGCTCCTGTAGCAAGGTTGGAAGCGATCCGAATTTTATGTGCTTTTACATCATTCATGGGGTTCACACTATACAAAATGGATGTCAAAAGTGCATTCCTAAATGGGGTTATTCAAGAAGAAGTATATGTCAAGCAACCTCCTAGATTTGAAGATCCAAAGCACCCGGATCATGTATTCAGGTTGAAAAGGCTCTCTACAGACTAAAGCAAACACCAAGATCCTGGTATGAGAGATTAACCTCTTTTCTTATATCCAAAGGATATACTAGAGGTAAGGTAGATACCATACTCTTCACCAAGAAAAAGAAGAATGATATTATTCTAGTCTAGATCTATGTGGATGATATCATTTTTTGAGCCACTGATGAAAGCATGTATGAAGAATTTAGCTCTCAAATGTAGATGGAATTTGAGATATCCATGATGGGAGAGCTCAACTTCTTCATTGGTCTATAGATCAAGCAAAGTCCGGATGGGATTTTCATTAATCAATCAAAGTATACTAAGGAGATCTTGAAGAAGTTTGAAATGGACAAAAGCAAACCTATATCCACTTTAATGGGATCAGACATAATTTTATCCAGGGACTGTGAGGAGAAGATGTTGATCAGAAGCTCTATAGAGGAATGATTGGTGCACTACTATACGTGACAACTTGCAGACCTGATACACACTATGCAGTTTACTACTGTGCAAGGTATCAAGCCAATCCTAAGGATTCCCATCTCAAGGCAGTTAAAAGAATCCTTAGATACCTCCTAGGAATTACTGAGGTTGGGTTATGGTATCCTAGTAATGGAGTTTCCATACTCCAAGGGTTCACTAATGCAGATTATGATAGAGATACTCTTGAGAGAAAGGGTACATCCGGAGGCTACCATTTCCTTGAAGATTGCTTAGCAAGAAGAAAACTTCAGTTGCCTTATCCACTACAGAAGCAGAGTATATGGCAGTTGGAAGTTGTGTTGCTCAACTCTTATGGATCAAACAATAACTTGAAGATTATGGAGTGCAATCCGGATGTGTGGATGTTATGTGTGACAACAAAAGTGCTATTGATGTATCAAAGAATCTGGTGATCCATAGTAGGATGAAGCATGTCAATATAAGGCATCGTTTCATCCGGGATCATGTGATGAAGAAGGATGTTGCATTGGTATATGTTCTAACCAATGAACAAAGAGTAGATATCTTTACTAAGCCTTTAAGTAAAGATCAATTTGGGAAGCTGAGAGAGTCAATTGGAATGTCAAATCCAATTTAAGGAAAATCTGAAAGACAGTTTTAAACTAAGCCGGATCCTAAGCTGAAAACTCATTCCGGAAGACAAGGAGTATTGGGAGAAGATCTATTCCAGAAGATTGCCATGTCAGCTGACAAGAATGACATATGGCAGTAAAAGCTCATAAAGGTAACAGTTAATTTTTGAATTTCAAAGGTCCATTGGCTGTTACACGCGCGGTAAATACAATAGTTATTTTAAAAATAAACCATTCCCATTCTCCGATTAAACTGACTTTATCTCTCTCTCCTAAAAATCCGACTACCATGTCATCAATCCAGTCAAAAGCGTCAGAATCCAAATTACCAAAATACCCTCACTTCCAAAAATCTATAAATACCCCTAAAACTCATCGTCTTCTTCATGCGAGCAATTACTCTAGTGATACTCTGCAAATATTCAAAACTAGACCCCTAGCTTTCAAAATCTCTCTCAAATGGCAACCACAAGCACTTCAAACACCCTCAAGATCTTACCTAGCAAAAATTTCTTTCAAATATCCGACTTAAAAGATTCTGATTTTGAACCTCTCCACTTTAAAACCTCCGAATTCGTTACTCCCACCGATCACCTTGGTGATAATTATATATTCAAGACTCCTCCTTTATTCACCCTCATAGATGATCAGAGTCTGGGTGATTGCTTAAAGATAAACTGCCCCACGTACCAAGACCTTATGCGAGAATTTTACAAAAATCTCTGCGTTCATAACCATTTTGATGCCTTACGCACTCAAGTCCAGGGGAAGGCCATAACTATCACTCCAGAATTCTTTGAGAAAAATCTGAACATGAAGAACTCTGGTGTATTGATGAGAAAAGATGGCAATGAAACTGGAGTTGATTACGATTTAAAACTATGGCTTCACAAGAATTATTTCGGAGATAAATTCTCCACATACTTCCACAGAACGCCCAGAATTCTGCAACATGCTTTGGCAAAACTTATCCTAATCAGAAAAGGATCATTGACTACAGTTTCTTCCTTCCAACACTACATTCGGCAGCATTAGTTTGGAAGTAGGAAAGCAAACTGGCCAGTTTTGATCATTCACTATATCAAGATGCATGTAAACTCTCAAGGCGCCTTAATCACAAGAATCCTACAAGCGGCTGAAGTAAATCTAATCAGACTAGACGTCATCTATGGAAAGCCTATTCTAAAGAAGAATTTCTCATTCTTAGATATGATGAGGAATGGAATGAGGAAAAAGCAAAACAGAAAAGGGATGAGAAAAGATTTAAATCTTGGAAGGTAGTGGATGCGGAAGAACCAGCCCATGTTCCCAAGAAGGCCAGAGCAATTAAGAGTAAGGCACAAAAGAAGTTGGAAGCAATTCCGGAAAAAACAGTTAATGAAGATGCCCTAACAATTTGCCAGATTATGAAAGCCATCATTTGCTGCAAAAGCAATTGAGGCAGGAAAGAGGAAAGCTTAGAGAAGCTTAGCTAAAATGGAAGGGGAGTAAGATGATGAGGAGACAGAGGATGAGGCTCTTGAACAAAAGAAGCTCAGAAGAAAGGGGCTAACTTATGATGAAGCCGTGGCTGCCCAAGAGAATAAGGCCAGTAAAGGAAGGAGACTAGCTGGAATAGTGCTGAATGAAGAAGCAAAGAAGTATAAGGAGAAAGCTACTTTGGAAAAGCAAAATCAAGCAAAGGGAAAAATGTGCCCGGAGTAATAGAGATTGTGGGGAGAGATGATGCGCAATATGAGATCATACAAGCTGTGATAAAGGATAACATCAAAACAAACCGGGAGAGAACTGAAGGACTCGGAGACTCATCTCAAGTACCTCTATTTCTTATTGATCCACAGGATATGGATACACTGTCAAAGTTTCTAGAAGCTGATCAATTCATCTTTGCTGACAGACCATGAGCTCTTCCAGAAAATCTGCTTGGATCTAGTACTCTAGTAATCATCCTAGCAAGTCCTGAAAAGGCATTGGAGAAGGGCGTTGAGGAAAATGCCAACATGCATGGGGGAGAGAGAATAGTCCTATAAAGGCAAAGGAAGGGGTGATTGAGGACAGTTCCAATCGCTCGGAGGAAAGGTTGGAAGAAAAGAGTGAAAAAGTTGAAGCTGGATAGAATCATACACTGTAAATCGATGAGGTAACCCCTACTCTTATCACTTTTGATTCTCATCCTGATAACATTCAAAATGATGAGTATAACTTGGCTACAAACTCTCACAATATAGCTAAGGATAGTGCCAAACCCGAATGAAATAACTTCGGAGAAGGGAACGAATATGGGATCCAAGGAAAACGCTTCTAAAGCGGATTCCAAGGGCGAGGTTAATCTGAAGGATAGGGAAGAAGAGAAGTAGAGAGATGAAGTAGAGGAAAGAGAGGATGAAAACTGTGAAGATGAGAAAGAAGAAGAAGAGAGCTTTAGCTCAAAAAAAACTGAAAAGGAAGAGCAAAATCAGTCCTCCTGAAGCACTTCAAGCTCCGGAGATGAATCCACCTCATTCGGAGAAAAGCGACCCCTCATCACCAATCCAATCAAGATTCCCATTGCCAACACCAAAAGTGCCAAAGTTACGGCTGCGCTCAAGCTACTCCAAGAAGCATCATAAGAGGAACAAGAGGAAGTGTATGTCAAGCAGAGCCTTTGAAGCATTTGCACACACTTTAAATCCATTGAAATGCTTTATGAAGAGTTCCAGCCCTTGACTATTCAGAAGGAGTTTGGCGAAATTAAGGAGAGTTTGAAAACCCTTCCTCGAATTAAGAAGCAAGTTATGGAATTTTCCACTCCTGGCGCTATAGCTAAAGCCTCTCTATCTCAAATCTAGCCAATTTTGAATGAGCTCAAAGAAAGCGCCACTACAGCAAACCAGACTGCCAGTCAAGCCAATACCTTGGCCTCTTATAACTGTGCAACTTTTCTTGAAAGAATGTCCTCATCCGCCCCTGACCTATCCACTAAAATAAAGGACTACATTGATTCCAAGTTTGAAAGCTTGACAAAACTCATGGAAGAAAGAGACTTGAAACCTGCTCTCTCCAACCTGGAAACTGATCAATAAGTGATCCAGGACATGCTTGCTTGCTTCATGGATGACACAGTTCCCAAACTCAAAGAAAAGATCCTTGATGATATAGGTAATGAGATGCAGTCCAGAAATTCCGAGATCGAACAATTGATCAATGAATGGAAGAAGTCAGTTTTCAAAGAAATAAAGGATCAAACTAAATCATTTCACAATATCCGGAAGAGGATCTCAGAGGAAATAACTTTACTCCAAACTAGAATCAACAATCTGTCTATATCAGACCCTCTTCCCCTCCGGCTATTCCAGAAAGCCAGCTCATTCCGGTACTACACAATCTTGTTCAAGCCATAGGGGACTCCGGGTTTATGAGCCAAAAAGGTATGACTACTCTTATTAAGGCTATATTCCCCTACTATGACCCTAAGGACTAAGAACACATCCTGTGGATTCTTCCCCAAGTCTCACAATCTTATGATCAACTACGGAGATCTCTCCGCCCTTATTACTTAACTCCCCCTATAGTTGATCACATCATTGATGAGAGAGCAAAAGGCAATAAAGACTATTCTATCTACTCTTCTACTTGGCAGTAGTCTTGGGAAAAGCGCACATACATGGTCATAGACCCCCTTGATGGAAGCAAAAAGGGGGAGGAAGATATGAATCAACCAGGGGAAGGAAGTGGAAATGGCAAGGGAAAAACACTGAAAGTCAGGAAGAGCGGACTATCCGGAGGAGAAGTAGTTAAGATAGCTAAATGACAAACCATTGTAATATCTATGTAATTGATAGATTCACTTATATGTATTTTTTTATCGTGTAAAAATGAACTTCATAATGTTAACCATTGTTAACAGCATAAGTATATATATAGTGAATATCTTAACCACATAAACAATCGCTTCTAAAGTACAATCTGTAATTGTACTAAAACAAACTTAGAAGCTAGTATTATAAAATCATGAGGGAGTTAAAAGAGTTAGGATGCTAGAATTATAGGGGAGCATTATAAATGACTAAGTATCAAGAATCATACTTAGTTTATATACCCCTGTCCTATGCTTGGTTGAGTTAGGTTTTTGTTTCCATCAAATTGGGGAGATTATTGGGAAACAATGATCCGGATAATAATCTAAAAAAATCCGGATCAAGTTTGAAAGAAACAAAAACAATGTATGTAATACTCCCAAATCCAAATGGAAATATCCGGACAAAGATCAAGATACAAGTCATCCATTGAAGAAAGTAAATACCTAAGCACTTGAGGAAATCATCCGGACAAAGTTTGGAAAGGAAACAAACTTCTATCCTTCAAGACTAGCATCCGAAAGAATTGATTAAAGCTATCTCCGGAAGAAGATAGATCCGGAGAATATAGGTTTAAAAGACAGTCGGAAGACCTATATTTCAAACATATGGAAAGATACAAATTATAACTTTCCCCCAATCCTTTTGGTCTCCAGGTCAAAGATCCTGTCCCCTCTAGAAATACAAAAAATTGACAGATCACATTTTCAGAGAAAGAACAAAAGGACTGACACCAGATAGAAAAAGGAAACTACATTTTTTACCTAGACCAATAAGGACGCACATGGAGCTCACACCAAAAAGCAAACGGTATAAAAGTTGGTGCATCATAAAATGACAAGCAAAACGATCACTGACAACTTTCTAGCCTCAATCCCAAGATTTCAAACGGGTCAAAATACAGTCTAATGGATTGATCAACGGCTTCGGAAGCTCTACATCACGACCTGATCAAGGGTGAAGATTGAATGAAAGCTCACCAACCACAACGGCTACATTTATGATCAAAGCCTATAAAAGGAGCTCTTCACCAAATGAGTAGGTTAACTGGTTGATTTACAAAAAGCAAGTAACAAAGAATACTCATTCAATCAGTTGATATAATCCCTCTAATATAATCCCTCCAAGAACCCTTTGATTCAAAATCTGTTGTAAGGATTCCTAAGTAAGCTATAAACTTACGGAACTCCAAACCAAACCTTTAATAGAAACCAAAGTGTAAGATCTCCAACCTGGGTGATTTGTGAGATTGGGATATAGCTTAAAGTTAGTGCTTTAAGTGGGAACTCCCTGTAGGACTCAGCTTAGATTCAGGGTAGAAGGCTAAGTGGTATATCCTACAAAACCTCAAAGGACTCAGCTAGGAGTTGGTGCTTCTAGTAGTATATCCTACATCCGGAAGGGGTTACCATCCGGAGACAAATTGTAAGGCTTGATTCCTGCCAGTTGGAAAGGAATCCACTAGTGGAAAAGCTCGGAGGAAGGAAACTCTGGGGACTGGACTTGGCGGGGCTGAATCAGGATAAATACCTTCTGTGTTTGATTTCTTTAACCTTCATTATATTGTTATAACTACATCATCCGAATCCATCATCCAGATCGTATTCAAACACGCTACACTAAGACTTTTTAAAGTCTTTATACTCTGCAAAAAAGGGTCATTCACCCCCTCCCCCCCTCTGACCTCTTAAAGACCCTCACAGGGACCAACACATACTAATATGCAATGTTGTTTCCAAGAGTTATCATTGAGATTTGAAACTAGGCTTCTTCACGGGCAAAGTATCCGAACAGTTCGATCAAAGTACGCTTAAACTGATCGGATTTAGACATTTATTTTTTACAAAACTCGCCCGTGTTCTCTAAAGTTCGAACGTTTATTGGTCGGGCTTGATTTTTATAGTAATACTAATAATGTTAATTATTATATATTTATATTTAATATTTAATAATTATTTTGTATTTTATATTTTAATTTATAAACTTTAAATTTAGTTACAACAAATCTTACTTTTTATTATATAATTCAAATATAGTATGTAATTATATTTAAGATTTACACATATTTGCATAATTTTGTCCCTTTTTTTATTTGATCCAAGCAAAATTTTCAAAAAAAACTATTTATGGGGATTGGGTCGGGCTTGGAAATGATCTGGTAAGTCTGATTCGAGCTCGAAGTTTTAAAGTATGGATTAAACCTGAATTGGGTTGATATTTTTCATAAAAAATCTAATAAAGTCCAGTTTAAAGTCAACCTAATCCGCTCAGCCCCGCCCCGCTTGAAGAACAAGCCCACTCTCCGAAGGAGAATCCATGTGATGAATAATGATTTTTTCCAATTGGGAATAATATTGTAATTTGAAAACAATATATAAAGTTATAAGTTTGATTAATATATAATAAATGGAACAATCCATCAATCATGAATGGATATATCAAATATTCTATTATTGCATTTTATGATAAAATTTTATTAAGAAAAAAAGTCGTAAGTTTTTCAAAAAAAAGAAAAAAATTTGTAAGCATTACATCAATAATGAAGCAAACTTTACACAATTATTTAAAGGTGCTGATTCTTCAATATTTAGAGAAATTTATTTATTTTTAGGTCTTATTTTTTTAATTTTTGAGAGCTGAATTAGATTTATTTTAGTGTATATTTATAATTATGTATAGCTAAATTGAAATAAACTGAACTGCAATAGACTAAACTGAACTAAATTAAAGTAATTTAAACTGAATTAAACTGAACTAAAGTAGTTTAAATTAAACTGAACTAAATTGACAGTAGTCTGAATTATAGTTTAAAACAATATGAACTTAATTAAAACTATTATTATTTCTAATTCAATACAGATTATATTTTTCAATAAAAAATAAAAAAAAACTTTACTAAAATATTTCATGTGATTCAAGCTCATTGTTATAGTAAAAGTTTTACCATTAGTCCGAGATATTAACCATTATTTTATGGATAAGCTTATAATAAAAAAAGTGAAAAGGATAAGATTCAATTCATTAATAAGATTGATGAAATTGAAGTGCGTACACGTAAATTCATTGAAGGCACCAATAAGCTCAAAAAACACATCGTTTTCTTTTATTTTTCTGAGAGATTGATAGGATAGAGTTTAGAATTAAATTAAAACTAATACTATCATTAAAAAAACTACTAATAAATTTAAACTAACTCAATGAAATATAAATATAAATAAAAATAAATCTTTTGAAAGCCGAACTGAATTGAACTGGACTTATTTTAATGTAAATTTATAACTATGCATGACTGAACTGAACTGCATTGGACTGAATTAAATTATAGTCCAAGAGAATATGGACTTAACATGTAAAATGCATGTCCAAGTGTAACTTTTAAAGATTGAGGCCATGTTCTTTTGGACTGCAATTTTATGAACTGAACTGAACTTATATAAAATTATAACTACGTATAGCTAAACTGAATTGAAATAAACTGAATTAAACTGAATCGATTTGAACTGAACTGAAATGTAGTCGAAGCGAACAGAGCTTGAGTTTGGAGAGACTGGTACCGATTAACGACGGCACCATATGTTTGCAGTTGACAAATATAAACGAATTTCGTTACTGTAAATAATCACTTAATTTGTACTCCGACTCATACCTACCTATAAACTTAGCAAATATAAGAATGGCAGTATATCACGTAATTTATATAGGTTCATACATCTAAAAGCCATATTAAAAAAAATACAAAATTGATCATTTTAGAGAAATTTTTCTTATTATTCTCTCCTAATGTTTTTCAATTAAAAGTTCATAATGGTTTCGGAGTTCAAATATTATTAAGAAAAAAGAAAAATAAAAGAAAGAAACAAATAGAAAATCAAAATAAAACTTAAATCAAAATTCATATTGAGGAGAATATTTTTCGAGTGGCAAGAAGAACGGTGTGACTCTCTTCCAGCCATAAATAGTTTTTTCTTTCTTCCGAATTTTATTTGTTATGGATAAATATCTCCATCAATTGTAGCGTGATTACAATCATATAACGAGGCAAATCAGCAAGAATTCGAGGATTCCAATATTCCCATGACAAAGATTGTAACTGAACCCATACATGAGCATTCGAAGATATTTGCGTAAAAGGATCAAAGTTTAGAACCCATGATTGCAATCGAAACTTCATGACTTCAAATTCAAGCTACCTCGACTTTGAACATCTAACAAGATATGATAAAAAAAATCCCGACCCAAAGAAATTAACCTTTACGACGAAGGCAACCTCATATCTTGGTTAATTTTAATTTTATTAGGTTATCAACTTCTAACAATTTTCTTTTTACCTGAAATATTTCATCCAATAAGCGAGTGTTTACAGAGCTTAACTCTACTTTCATAAACAACTTGAGAGATCTACAATAGTTTGAAACCACATTTATCTTTTATTGGATTTAAACTGTCGTTTAGATTTATTGACAAATGGAGAATTCCGCTAACTACCGAAACATATGAAAGAGGCTTGGAACTGAAATTGGTCGATGAAGTATCGGATTTCCTCAAAGTTTGTTCGTTGAAAAGTTGGGTCATGAAATCCTCCAGAGCCCTAGGAGGAGTTGTAGAAGGAACGACGCCTCCGACAGCCATGGTTGCCCGTTGATGAGAAAAATCTAGAGTTACCCATGGCGAAAACGTTTCTCATAGTGTTTGTTGGAGATGTGTGGAGAATCCCACTTTGGAAATATACAAGAATGATGAGTAGCATATAAGTGGTGTAGATTGAGCCTTAACACAAGCCAATTAGTTTTGTGTTAGATGAGCTTCCCACCACTAATAAGCTCACTCAAGCTATCGAGCCCAACACTCACGAGTCCCGCAAATTCTCTATAGAATATCAAAGCAGAAGAAGGCCTGACAGTCGGGAAGATCATGGGTTCGTAAAGTTCGAGTGAAGTTTGTGCTAGCTGAGAAGTCAAGACCGTTGATGACCTTGAGCCTTAGAGAAACATGCCAATGAATGTTTGACAAGTGACAACTGGTTTAAGCTTACTTGCACTTAAAGGGGAGTGTTGGAGGTGTGTGGAGAATCCTAGTTCGGAAATATACAAGAATGATGAGTGGTATATATGTGGTATAGATTGGCCTTAACACAAGCCAATTTATTTTGTGTTAGATGGACTTAACTCCATTTGTAACCTCATTCAAGCTATGATGTTATGATTTCTCGTAATGTTATGATAATGAAATAATAATATATTATCATTTTTCCATTAATATTTTTATTGAATTTGTTTATTTTTTACTCAAAATATGGTACAATTTATCGAAGTAGTGTTTTGTTACTTTTCATAAAAATTAGTATGTAATTTCAATTTATCATTAGTATTTTCACTTTTCGATTCTCTATAGTATTTATTTAGAGGCGGAACTAAGACTGTGTTTGAGGCTGTTGTCTACGTATATATCTGAAAAAAACATGTTTCAGGTTCTTACATAGTTGGGGTACAACAATCATACCGACTCTAAGTAGGTTTCTATTTCGGTTAGGCGAGGCTAGTAAGAAATAAAATTAGGACTAAAGATTTAGGGTTTTGAGAGATTCAAAAAATTAAATTATAATTGGGATCGTAAAAAGGATTAAATTTAGGGGAGAATATAAAGCATGTGATTAGGAATCCGATGAAACAAAGTTACACAATTTTTAATGACTAATATTCGAATTAGAGGAAGCCGACGAATGTCAAGTTTCAAAATTGTCCAATTCTTGAAAATTTAATAAATCATTTTTATTAATTTAATTCGTGATTAGTACCCAAATGAGAGCAAAATTTATTTTAATTTAATTAGTGATTTTGATAGTGATGAGGATTATAGAATATTATATATAATAGTATTGCATTTCATTTATTAATTAAGATTTCGTCTTAGACAAAGGATCAAACGTTGTAATGACTCAAACTTTGTCATGCTGCAGGTCAGTTTGATATTTTCATTTTGAATTGACATTTAACTTACTGATTTGAATTTTATGGACAACTTAATCTAAAATAACTTAGACTCCCTTCTTTTCAATTTCATTCTAATTAATTTCAGTTAAATTCAGATTTTAGTACCGTTAATTAATATTAATATAAATAAGATTATACAACTAGAAAATAAAGAAATATTATTTGTCAAAGTACTTTGGAGAAGTCATTTAGTGGAAGAAACTATTTGAGAAACAAAAGAACAGATGAGAAAGGACTATTTATATTTTTCAGATACAAGTATTTAATTTCGATGATTAAATTCTTTAAGGAGAGGAGAATTGTAACATCCCATTTCACACATCATTTTAGTTATTTATGCATATATATTAGAAATTATTAGATGAAGTATAAATATATAATAAATATATTAATTTTGGTATATTTGGTTTAAAATATATTAGATATATACATATATACACTCAAATATATAAAAGGGATCTGAAATTTTGTGAAGATAAAAGTAGTGATTATAGTTGATAATTAAATTAGTACTTGAGTTGTTTATTATTGGTATAAGTATAGTATAGCATAAGTGTAAGTATTATATAATGAAAAAGAAGGGCAAAATGGTCATTTTAGCTTATAGATAATTGAGAAAGAGATAAGTATCTGATCAACCATAAAAGAAAGAAAAACTCAGAATATGAAAGGGTAAGAGTAGAAGAGAAGAAGAAGAACAAAAAGAGAGGAAGAATCAAGTATGTATATGATTTTGTAATATGATTTTTGAGATGTTAGAAATAGAAGTTGAGGTTATGACCAAAAGATGGATTGATTCTCTACATCTCTAGATTTCTTCTATAAAATTTGGGGATTTTTAAATGAGTAGATCAATAGCTATGATTTTTATAAGATGAAGTGTCCAGAATTGGATGATCAAAGAGATGAGGTGGGTTTTGAAATTAATCTGGGATTGTTATATTGCTTAGAATATTCTGAATTTTTGATATGTTATTCCCTTATTTGTATAGTTTAAGTAGGAAAAAGAATCAGGTCGATTCATGTTGTTTATAGAAAGTTATGGTCGTTTTACTAAGATGTTGTTCAGGTAGAACGGGTTGAAACACGGCGTTGAAGGAAAATTCACTATAAATCGTGTAAGGCTTGGAAAATTTTGAGGTTTTAGTATGTCATGGAATTGTGTATTATGAATTGAACAAAAGAAGAATCAGCGTATTTGAGCAAGTGAGTTGAAAGTTATGAATTTTGAAGTGAAGTGAGGTCATAAGAACACTAGTTATAAGTGGAGGCAAAACATGACATATTTAGAGTTTAAAATACAAAATTCGTAACAAATGGAAAGTAATCGGAAAATTATGAAATTTTGATATGTTATGAAGTTGTGTGTTAAGAGTAAAATGAAACTGGAATCAGGTTATTTGGTTGAATGAATCGATAGATATCAATTGTTAAAGTCAGTTTGGTCATATAGATAGAAATTCTAGTTTATGTTAATCTTTATATATATACAAAAAAAGAAATAAGATGTATATGTATGTTTATATTTGACATGAACTTATGTTATAGGAGCTCAAAACCGTGAAGGAAATCCAGAGGAATGTCCAAGTTGTTTCCGAGAGAATTAGCTCGATAATCTGTGAGTATAAACATGATATGAATATATGAGTGAAATGTGTTGATGTGTTAATTGTATGAATATGTGAATGTGATATGAATTGTATGAGAAATATGTTGATATGTGTTAGGGGATTGAATTCTTAAGTAAAGTGAATTGGGGTATATATGAATTATTGGATACGTTATAATGAGAATTGTATTTGATAAGCTGGATTTATATGATATATATATATATATATATATATATATATTCATTTGTGCTAATATATGCTAATTGTAAGTTCAATGGTTCGTAAAACAAACATTTGCACTTGAATATATGAAAAGTATAAGAGACGTTGGACATAGCCGATCAAACATTGCAATACATGTTCTGTTCATCTGGACCTGTATGGTCAACCAATTACAATATCAGACAAATGGATCGAAAGGTCAACCAATTGTTTATCTAGATCGATAGGTCAACCAATTGTTACATAGCTGGCCAGCAAATCAATTGACAATTGTTACAAATGTTACATGTATCCCGGGGCAATAGTTTGGCTGAAAATTTCACAAGAATTAAATAACTGGTTAATTCATTCTCATATAAGTGTGATTGTATATTGAATTTATTAATGTATATATGTGATTTGCTAAATTTATAGATTTTTATATTCACTGAGTTGCGCCTTATATAAAGCGCGAATTTTTCAGAGCTGATAAAGTTTGTACTAGAAGCTCATTACATGTAGATATCATGAACAAAAGATTGGTTGGCTGTGTTCGCTCCCTCTACTCACATGACAAGCATATAGTATAGAAAGTGGTCGGGTTTTGGTTTTTATTTTGTACACATTTGTTGTAATAGGATATGATGCTATAAGTATTATAAACTGAATGTTAAGTTTTGTTAGTATATTATATCTATAAATGAAGTATAAGTATAAAAAAAATTTATATGTTGTGATTACGATTTTGGTGATTTAGTATAAGGTATAGGTTGTTTCACGGAGAATCAACTGAGCTTGTATATAAACAGGGCCCTAAAGGCCTTAACTTGAACGACGCGTTTTAAAGCCGTGAGGTTGGCCGTAAACGGCGCCAAAGCGGACAATATCGTTCCAGCTGTTTATAACACGTTATCAGCACGATCGCGATGAGGGGGTGTATTAGGAATGAATCCCACATCGCTCTCAGAGGATCCATTGAGCATGTATATAAACAGGGCCCTGAAGGCCTTAACTTGAATGACGCGTTTTAAAGCCGTGAGTTTGGCCGTAAACGGCTCCAAAGCGGACAATATCGTTCAAGCTGTTTATAACAATTATCTATTAGTATAACTATTATTGTTATCTTTATTATTATTGAATTTTTATTGATATTAATTTTATTTAAAATTTTAATTATTATTATTCACTAATGTGTATTTTAATATTTATATAATATTATTTATTATTATTTTTATAATTTAATTGTTAAGTATTAATTATTTACTATTTTTAATAATTAACTATTATTTTAATAATATTTATAATTATTAATATTTATTAATAGTTCAGGTTCGTTCAGTTCAGTTCAGATTCATTTAGTTAAGCCAAATTTTCCAGATACTCGCTTTGAACCTAAGTGCCAACTTGTAATTTTAGAGAGTTTTCCATATTTATTATTTTCAATTAGTTTAGGGTGACACTCATAGAAAAATTATATTTTGTGATTAAACTATCCATACTCATCTTTATATTCATCCTTTCCAAAATCTAATAATTTAAGTGCCAACTTGTAATTTTATAAAATAAGAAAGAATGTTAGTAGAGATGTAGAGTGGGATACGAATATCAGCAAAAGCAGTATAAGACGAAAGACTTGTTTGTAGGTAATTGTTGTGTATTTTAAAAACAATAATTATGAATCTACATATAGATACAAAACTCGAAAACATAAGTAATAGATGTTAAAATAAAATTAAATGAGTATAAAATAAAATTTCTTATTAAAGACCCGTCTGGCTAAGCTCTTTTCGGCTGTTTTTTTTAAATTTTATTTTTAAACTTTTTTAGAAAGTGCAAATTTTATTATAGAAAAAATAAATCAAATAATTCTTAATTAATTAGTTGAAGAATCAAAATGTATTGATCAAAGTCAAAATATGTAGTTCTATTCAAAGTTTCTGAGATCAACTTATTTTAACAACAGCCTAATAAGCAATAAACTAGCCGTAAGTGTTTGTTGTTGATTATTATACCATCAATTTAGCTCATTTGGAAAATAACATTTTTCTCTTGGACTACAATTTAATGTAGTTCAATTCAGTTCATGTCACTTGAATTTAATTCAGTTCAAATCAACTCAATTTAACCAACTTCAATTTAGCTTTTAAAATTTAAAAAGAACAGACTTAATTTAGCGACGACAAGAACAAATGTGCAATAGAAATAAAAAAAATCAATATTAACGGTTAACTAGGAAAAGACATGCACCTCCGACAAAGATTTGGCAGTACGGTTTCCAAAATTCCTTAATTACTACATTAACCATAATTTAATGTTTATGTTCCTAAATAATTAAGTATATCTCGAGATTTAAGGGTTGGCTTGTTCGTTTGTTTGTTTGTTTGCTTCTAAGTTCTAGCTTTGAATTGCGGTTTAAGGGAATAATTTTCTGTATTTTTGTGGGAATATTTTCGGGTATGTTATACTATAAATTAATTAATACTACCAAGAAGAATAATTCCATGTTTAATTGCGTTTACATATATACTTGTTTTTTAAGGTAGATAAATGTGCTTTGGAATGTTCTTGGGAATTGCACCAACAATCTAAAATCCAGTACCTATATGGTCGCCGGAGTTGGCATCATCTGCCGGTGCCGGTGCCGGTGCCCGGAGATGTGACTGTTCAAGGTGGTCACTGGAGATTGACACATCATCTTTAAACGAATGACACCAAAACATGTCCATAACTACCGCACCAATTGGTTCGACCACTTTTATTGTGAACGGGTCATGGCTACGATACGGTTTAACTTAAAAATGGTTTTTAAAATGGCTATGGTGACACGTAGAAGTGTTATAAAACACCTAGAAAGCGTTGCAAAAGACTGATATGATGTCCAGTAAAATCATTTATTATACCAGTAGTATCGGCAATACCACGTACCGAAATCTTTATCAATATGATGTTCGATACGGTTTTGATAACACTGCTTCTATGTCATTGGATAGTTAATCAACTCTAAATCTGAGCCATTGGAATGTTTAAAATCCATCCACATGAAATTTATTTTAAACCATTAAAATAATTAATTTATCCTTCATAAACTTCTTTTTCTCCATAATTACTAACAAGATATCTTTCCTAATTAATGCAAAATTACATTAATGAAAAAAACCATAACAATTGCATTGACAATCGAAATTGACGCTTATTCGAAACTAAATTAAAAAGGACATTTATTTGGCATTTAGTTCACTAGATAATAATTTAATTTTAAAAAAATATCCACAAACATTAAAAATTTGTTATAATAACCATTTTGCCATTACATTGAAATGTATTTGTGATTATGGATTCAACGCTTTGTATCATTTCAACAATAACATGATAGTTGAATAATTATCCCTAATATATCAAAATCAAAATATAATTATCTACAATAATTTCATGAAATTGTTTGGATCCAGATATTTGAAATCCATTAGATCTGAATCTAGATAGTTTTGATGAATGCAAATTGAATTTGAATCTACCTTAATGAATTTGGATTTGTATTCGGTAGGACTCATCTCAGATCCGTGTCGATGCATCCGTAATTGAGATAAGATTAATTTTACTTAAATAAAACTCGAACAATTAAACTTTCTAATTTCATTTATTTCAAAATTTTAATAATCAATAAGGTTAATAACTAAAATTTTTTCTTTCATATCCAAAGATGTGAGAATTCCAATTATATGACATGATACAATGAGGAACTAATCGGAGGTGATTCATATATTACACATTCCTTTATATTAGAACAAATTTTTATATATATTTGTCAAATAAATTGAAATTTATCGAGAAAAAAGAAAAAGTTGGAAAATATATCTCTTCAAAATGAAATTTCTTTCCAAATAAAGTGGTTATATTTATAAGGTATCTTTTTTCACGCCGTAAATTTCAAAATCAATTTCGAATAAAACTTTGTATTAAAACTTAGGTTATATTCTTTTCAACTTTTAAAAACTGAACTGAACTGAATTGTAGTTAGCTGAACTGAACTAAACTTATTTTAGTGTAAATTTATAACCACGCATAGCTGAACTGAACTGAACTTATTTTAGCGTAAATTTATAAATACGCATAGCTGAACTGAACTGCAGTAGTCTGAACTGAACTGAACTGAAATAGTTTGAACAGAACTAAGTTGAATTATAGTCCAAAAGAGTAAGGCCTAAAAGATTACTTATAATAGAGGTAATGTTCCGATTAAGTACTGAATTCCAAACCTATTATAACAAAAATCAACTCTTACCACTAAATTAAAGGTTAATTATGACCTATAAGTTTCTTTATTTATGGAAATAAATCACTAGGACCTAAATATTCCTTTTGTGTATATCTACATTTCATGATATGACTTATACGTATAACAAAGGTGTAACTCAATATTGTGCCAATGGGATGAAATTTTACAAGGATGAATCAATATTAAAACAAAAATTACACAAAATTATATCATTTAGCTAGAAAACTGTTTTAAATAAATGCCTTTGTTCTTTATTTTCTTATTTCTTTTATTTATTTTCTTATGTAGAAGTATTAGTTATTATATTTTTCTGTCTTTGTTTTTACTTTGATAATTATTTGCCTGAAACCAAATTATATATTTTTTGTATGAAAAGTTTAATTTTAAGTTTCTTAGTGAAACTTTTATATATATATATATATATATATATATATATATATATATATATATATATATATATGGATCTCTTTATAGTATACATTTTTTAAGTATTCGAAACTATACGATAAAGTTTAATTTTAACCACTAAAAAATAACAGAGAGTATTCCTGAGGGAGACGGTGTAAATATACTTACAAGAAAAAAATTATTAATTCCAATCCTCTAGTGGGAGAATTGAGCCCACCTCCATGTGTTTCCAAATTCAAATATGCATTATTAGGTTGTTTAAAGAAAACTCCAAAATCAAATAGAAATATTAAATTTTGGTTTCACATTATATATATATTTATAATTATATTTGGAAGAAACATTAATTAGTATTGTAAAGAATTCTTTTGGTTTAGATGTTAATATTTAGTGTTTTTTTTAATATTTGATGTTTATGATTTCTAATAATTTTTGGTACTATTTATCTTCAAAATATATAGACTATAGACACTTTGATGCCCTCCATGATCGTTTACTATAATAACTAAGTCAACATATAAGTGAAATTTAATCTATCTAACATATAATTATTTGGTTTGTATTAAATTTCAAAATACACCATTATATGTTATTTTTCGATCTTTTATTTTTTACGCAGAATCTTCAATACTTCCCATCATGTATAAATACGGGCTGTATCCTTTAATACACATAGTTATCAACATGTTCTCTACTAGCACAAACCCACCATAATATGAATAGAGCCCTGGATCTTCTGTTTGTCATGTGTTCTTCTATTCTGGTACCATATTGACATTATGTTGGCTTCCAAAGTGTTGATGATAAGTGAACGAACCACAAGTAGGGTTAAATCCAACTAACATAAAACTAATTGGCTTCCGTTGAGTCCATTACTCTATGTATATACTAATTAATCTTCAATCTTGTTTATTCTAATGTGAGATCTTTGATATCTCCAACAAAAAACAAATGTTAAATAGTTATACTTGCAACTAGACATGGGCACAAACCTATCCATGCATGCCCTACATGGTATGAGTTGGAACAAAAAATTAAGATAAAGGCTCTGGATCGGACTAGCTCGAACTCGCATTAGATCGACTAATGCATGAAATTAGAGTAGTTTACCCAAATCCGACCTTACCTAATATAATATACTATCTAAATTTAATTTTTTCATTTGGTTACTAATATTTTGTTTGCAACTTTTATAAAATAATTTCAAAAATTTTCTTCTGAATTTCGCAAAGGCCCATATAATATAGAAAGAAGAAATTCCATTTGGGATGACCTTCTCTTATTGAGTATATAGATATAGGTAGCTATATATATGCAACAACAAAACAGATAGGTGGCCATTATCAATGAATAAAATTTGAATAGTATTTTGTTATTATACGGCAGTACTCGTTCTTTTTTTTATTGTCAATCTGATTTTTCGGACCACCTGATTGTAAAGGGTGTTGAATATCCCACATTAATTCTGATTTGAATAATGTTGATTTTTATATATGTGAGGCAACTCTCACACTAAAAGGTACCTTAAAGGAGTGAGGATTGCCTCACACATATAAGGAGTAACATTGCTCAAGCCACAACCAATGTGGGATATTCAACACACCCCCTCATGCTCAAATCTATTTGGAGCGTGGAGCTATCAACCGGTGTCCTAACATCATAACCGGCGCTCTGATACTATGTGAAACAATGGCCTAACTCACCCCAAAAGGTACCTCAAAGGGGTGAGGGTTGTCTCACACATATAAGGAGCAACATTGCTTAAGCCACAACCAATGTGGGATATTCAACAGAGTCTCCTAATAAGGGTTTTCTGTATTCATTAGGACTCGAACTCGAGATCTTGATTAAGCGATAACAAACCGCTCAACATTACTTATTATTTTAACATATCTCAATTATATCTTGTTGTATAACAAATGAAGCAAAATCCTTGTACCATTTGTATATTTATTTACTGCTTTTGTTTTTCTCATTATTATGCTACATTTCTTTATTTAATCATAATCAAAATTTACTTTTATGCACATTAATTACTTATTTGTATGTAACTAACAATTACTTTCATCGTACAACTAATATTCCTTTTATCTACCTATGTAATGTGAACTAACGCATAATCAGTTAGATATCTATTTTATAAATACTATTTTTATAAAATTAATTAGCATACAAGTTTTATATTATATTAGCATACAAGTTAAATTTATAGGTAATGTCTAAATTTAATTGACCTAAAGTGTACATATACGGTATAGGTTTTGGTGGAAGTTGTGTATGAAGAAAGAGGACATTACAGAAGGAGAAGGAGATAAAAGCAGTTGTTTTGTATAAAGAAGTCACAACCTCGATTTTGAACGATGATCACGATTAATAATATTTTTTTAATAATTAAAGATTTTTAAAGAGGTTAGGTATTGAACCTAAGATTTCCCACGACTTAGGCTCGATTGATAATGTTAAGTATTTATATATTGAATGATCTACATATATGTCAACTACCAAGAATAAATGATTTTGGGGAAAAAGATAAATTGGTATCAAAACGTATAAAAAATACTATTGTCCAAATGTTAGATAATAATAATAATAATGTTACTATTATAAAGTTATGATGGTATGTTTTGAAATAAAATTGAAATAATTTTATTCTTGTATGCATGTATTTGTATTGAAATTTGTTTTTTCATGTTTTTTAATTAAATTTTATAGTAGAAAAACTTAGGGAAATGAGACTTATTCAATTTAGACCTAAAGTTTTACCACAATTCTAGATACCACATCATTCTACTAACTATAACAATGATATTTATATGTAGGTGACAACATAGCGTTACTAGGGAGGCTTTCTTATCGTCGAGCTCATTCTCATTAGCATAAAGTATCTCTAGTTGTTTTAGCATAATGATAATATGATATTTATAAGCGTGACAAAACATTCTATTTTCTTAATTAAGCTACTTTTAATACCATAATTACGGCTAAATTTCTAAATAAATGTTATTGCATTTTATTCATAAATGAAAAAACTTCTTAAATTAGCTCCTAGTCTATATTGGAAAACGCCTAACTACGTGTGAAATTCATTTCAAACATATAAATATTTTCCCTCATTGAATTAATTTAAATTTTTTTTTTGCCCATCTGGTTCACCGGAGATTTGCGCACCTGGCTGTGGTGGGTAAGTCTCCCGATAAGGATTTTCTGCATTCAGTAGAACTCGAAACATTGCTTAAGCGATATAAAGTCGCTTAACATTTGAACCCACTTATTGAATTACTTTTTAATAGCTCCTACGAAAAGAAACATTTTTACACAATTTCCTTTAATATGTACATATGAAATCCATTTACTTTAAATTACTATTAATTTCAAAAGCACTTATCAAAATCAACTTTTGGTTAATTCGCTTTAGGAAGTATTTCAATTTGAAAATTAAAAAAAAATCGTTTTACATTCTTACAAGCACTAATATCATCTTAGACTAAAATGGATTTGATAGGGTTAATTTTCACCCCACTTCACCTTGATATGAACAATCGGGTCGGGTCGGGTCAATTAAATGTGGGTTTTCTCAAATAAACTTTAGATTGACACATGTGCACATGATATGTCAAAACTGTGCCACCCAATGTTATTTTAATAAAACCTTTTCTTTTTAATTTAAATAAATTATTTATTTTTATTTTTTATTTTAAGGAATTTATTAATAAGTGAGAATTGCCACTTTGAGATAAAGCAAAAGCAGTGAAAAAGCAACAAAAAGAAAAATAAATAGAAAAACATTTAAAAAAGAAAGCAAGAAAGAGAATAAAAGAAAAGCAATCTAATAAAAGAAATAAAAACAAACGGGCTAGTTCACTCGGTAAAACCACTGTATATTAACAAATTTTTACCATATCGAATTTGAACTTCAAATTCGAACAAACCAATTAAAGACTGCACAACAACAAAATTGGTCCGATATTTAATATGGTTCCCGCACAAGCAAAATAAAGGATGTTAGGTGTACGCAACCTTACCTCTATTATTATAGAGACATTATTTTCTATTAACTCTAAATTAAAATTCCAACAACTCTACATAATTTTACAATAAAAGAAATTCAGATAATTTAATAATTCACCATCCTTTAATTCAAAGATAAAGTATGATGAATCATTCCCTAATAACGTCCTGTAGTTGAAAACTCCATGACTGAAATAAATCTAAGCTATCCGCGTAGTCCAAGTCATTACTAAGTAATTATATAAAAATAAAAAAGAAAGAGAGAGAACAAATTAAGACAAATGTTGTCAATCCTCTATGATTTAAACTCAATCAACAACACAAATTCAGTTTTCATTTTCCTCTCTCCTTAAATCAAAAAATAGCAGAGAAAGAAGAAGACTCAAAAAACTTTCTGCAAAAGATCTTGTTTGGGAGCTTCAAGAAAAAGGAAAGAAAAGAAAAGAAAAAGAGTGAACTTATATACATATATATTCTTCAGCAAGAAATCAATTTCCAAAGTGTTTCTTTATTTTCTTGGTTCTTTGAGAAGGGAAAACAAATCAAGAAATGAATAGAGGCGGTTTGCAGAGCTCGCCGGCGGTTCAACAAATAATGGCCGGAAACCCTAATTGGTGGAATATCAATAATATGCGGCCACCGGCGCCGCCGGCTCATCAACAAACCTCTCCTTTTCTTCCTCCTCCTAATAACTTCTTCCCTTATTACATTCCTCCTATCTCTTCTTCTTCATCTTCTAGTGTTCCTTCTTGGCCGGAAAATCAAGATCAGCTCCCGGAATCTTGTAGCCAACTCCTCTTGTAAACATCTCTTTTCTTGAATTAATGCCTTTACTTTTGTATATGTTTGCATAGTATTTGTTTGTGTGTATAGTCCCAGCACAGCTCGAAACACAAGTACCCAGTTGTGATTCAGCCTGCGTTGCCCAGTGCCGGGATCTATGTAGTCACGAAGCAGCTTGAAACACAGGATGAATATGAGGGAGGAGAATTCTTCTGGTTCTATACCTAGTAAATATAGTTGTGATGGGTTTGGAACTGTACTTGTTTGTGTGTATAGACCCAGCACAACTCGAGACACGGGGTGGGTTTAATGTCGTGATTCAGCTTGCGTTGCCATTTGAGCGGAATCTTGTGAGAGGAACACTCGGGTTCTATTTTCTACTATGTTCGTGCATATGTGGGAGAATTCTTTCGGTTCTATACCTAACAAGTATAGTGGTGATTTAGCGCAGGGAGTTAAGTCTTACGGGAATGACTCTCGGGTTCTATACATTTCTACTATGTTCGTGCATATAGTCCCGGCTCACTCGAGTTTGCTAGAATGGCTTTCGGGTTCTATACCTAAGTACTTGTGAAGAACTTTAGAGTTCTATACCTACTAAAATTGTTGTGATCATTTTAAAGAATGCTTTGTAGTGTAACTTTTTGTTCATATTAATATTCCGGGAACAATGTGATTTTCAGGGGCGGACTGATGGAAGACGAGAAGGGAAACATGAGCCATTTTCCGGCGAAGAAGCTCGAGAACTGGGAGGAGCAAATCTTACAACACCACACAACGAATATCGGAAGTTGTCTTATGGACGTAAAGCACGAAAACTCGGGAAACAGCTTTGTGTACGGACATGGGAACGAAGATTTTCAGACAACAAAACCTAGTCATTGGTCTCAACCTATGGTTATTCCTCCCCAAATCTCTTCTCCTAAGTCCTGCGTTACAATCAATAGTAACATGTTGGATTTTTCCAACGATAAACGAGGCGATTCTAGGCATCATCCTCCTCCAGATCGATCATCCGAGGTATGTATTAATTTGACCACCCTCGAACACAACAAATTTGCCTTCACAATCACTCATTTACCCAAATTTTACATTCAATAGGATGATTTCATACTATTTTTAGACAAAACTAATGTAACTTATGAATATTTGGTAAGTTTTTTGAAAATATACTAATCAAAATGTAATCATAATGTAAAGTGGATCTGAAGCAAACTGGAAGAAGGTTAATTGGTTTAGGGTTGTTAACTAATCATCTCAACTAGCTTGGGAACTTTAGAAAAAACTAATTAACTCCATGTTCTTTCCAACTTATAATCCATTCAGTTCAATTCACTATTGTTCAGTACTTATCAGCACTCTTTTAAGGGTGGCTGCTTCTAGGCAAGCCTCTCGGCTGTCTCTGCACCCCTACCTCCTTTATCACTGAGTGGTCATTTAGCGGCCTTAGCTGGTGATCGGGGCTGTTTCCCTCTCGACGACGAAGCTTTCCCCCAATCGTCTCACTGCCCGACCTTGACCCCTGTTATTTTGAGGTCAAATCTAGTATCCAGAGTTTGCCTCATGTATATAAATTTACACTAAAATAAGTACTTATCAGTTCAGTACTGCTACTTATCAGTTGAAAATAACCGGAAAATTTATAAATATTAATGTTGATTGAAATTAATTGTAGAGTAACAGCAGTGGAAGTGGTGGGGCAATGAAGAAAGCTAGGGTTCAATCAACTACTGGAACAACCCAATCTACCTTTAAGGTAATGTACAAAATTAATTTCACTTTCACAAAATATTCATACACAAAATGCACAAACACTCAAAAACATTCTTGGACTGGACACTGTTTGTCTGTATTGATTGTCCATTTATTGATTCTTTTTTGCCAATTCTTCCCCCATATATGCTTCCAAAAAGATAAATTTTTTTGCCTGTAATTAATAATTTAAGTTGTGGCTTAAATTTCCAGGTGAGAAAGGAGAAATTAGGTGACAGAATCACTGCACTTCACCAGCTTGTTTCTCCATTTGGAAAGGTAATTAATTTTGTGGTTTTTCTTCAGAAATCACAAAATTAGAGTCCTCGTAAATTATATAAAGTTGCTCTAATACTTTAACCAAAAAGTTTCTTACACCGATTAGCTCCGTTGGTAAAATCATTTGTGCATTAAGTTGTTTCTAGCGAAGAGGATTGAAAACAGCGTGATAGAATTTAGTCTGGAATATCACCTAAAAATGGGCTTAAAATATTATGTATGGAACAAAATGCTTATAAAAACCATTAAGTCATCTTCGAGGCGATATAAATATTATTTTCATGCCTGATAGATTAAATCAGGGTCGGTCTTACGAAATTCGAGGTCCTATGCGAAAGATATACATCTTAAAATTATGAGGCCATAAGTGAAAAATATGTTAAAAACATTATTATCACATTTAAAGTTTATTAATTAGCTTTATTCTATATAAAAAATTATAACAGGGATAGTAATAGTTGAAAAGTTAAATTGGGCATTGAAATAAAATATAATTGTAATATAAGTTATTGATAATTTTGAGTCCCCTAATATTTAAGAATCCTAGGTGATTATCTAACTGATCTCTAGTGTAAGGTTGGCTCTGGATTGAATTTTCTTATACCCAAAAGTAAGAGCTGATATAAGAACACATTATGGCAAGTATTGTTAGAATTTCAATGTTTTTAAAATAAAAGGCATTTTTTTTTTCTATTAAGTCTAAATTCGACTCGAATTGCCCACCGAACTGATAGGTGTGTCTTTCAATAAAAATTTTTTATATTTACAAAACCTTTTTTAAATAATATTAAATCATTTATCATTTAGATCAATTCCGGCATTTTTTTCAGTTAAAAGTATTATAGAATGAAGAAAACAAGAAAAATGAGTTTGGAAGTTAGTGGTGTGATGTTTTTTTTTTTTTAATTTTCTTTTACAGACTGACACAGCCTCAGTGTTGTTAGAAGCAATAGGGTACATCAGATTCCTTCAGAGCCAAATTGAGGTACTGTTTTTTCTTCCTTTATTTTCTCAAAAATTCTCTATTATTAACATTTTTTTATACTTATTTATCACTGATAGTCCTGAATTTTATGTAAAAATTCTCAATCTATTTTTCCCAGGCTCTCAGTTTGCCGTACTTGGGCAGTGGATCATCAAACATTAGGCAACAACACCATCAGCAGCAACAATCTGTAAACATTTTAACCCATTCCTATTTTATACGGTATTAGAAAAGTAGTCTGGTGCACGAAATATCCTGCAGTTAAGCAAAGTTTGAGAAAAAGGGTTATGCATTGAAGAGTAAAATATTGTAGGCATCATATTTTTGACAGACATGTCGGTGGCTGATTCACGGCTTTAACCCGTGACTTATTGTTTTATTTTGTTTTGATTTCAAAAAAAAAATGCAAAATACTTTCTCTTTGGCTGAATGCATCACCAGCCCCCCGAACTTCGCCCCCCTGAACTTTCAAAAGTTCATCTCGCCCTCCTGAACTTGTTCAAATTGTACCCCATGACCCCTTTCGGCTGACGTGGAACTGACTTTTCAAACATTGTCCAATGACCTGCCACGTCAGCCGAAAGGGGTCTTGAGGTATACTTTGGACAAGTTAAGGGGGGCGAGAGGAACTTTGAAAAAGTTCAGGAAATCGATTAGGGACAAGTGAAAGGGATTACTAATGCACTAGACCTTTCTCTTTTGGTATGTATATGCATGTGCATGAGAATATTTGTGAGCATTAATTGATTAATGATTGTTAATTTTAATTATTTGGTAGGTTCAAGGGGAAAGGAATTGCATATTTCCTGAGGATCCTGGTCAGGTATATATATATTATATGCTTTATTGGATCAATTAATACATTAAAATTTTATTAAAAGTTAGAAAAAAGACATATGTTAATTATATTTATATATAGTTGTGAGAGTTTACTTTGAATTTTAAAACATATTAACTAATAAAAGAATGTGCTAAAAAGCAAAGAACAATTGCTTAAGCTTTATGGATGATTAAAGGCTGCAACCTTAAGTTTGAAATTTGAAAATTTAATTCACATTAAAGGGAAATAAATTAATTAAATGTTCTAACTTTTTGTAATTTTTAATTTATTTGACTATAGTTGTTGAATGATAACTGCATAAAGAGGAAAGGTGCTCCTGATCAACAGGTACTTCTTGTCTAAATTATTTTATTATCTTGCCAATTTTTTCAATTTCCTGAAATTCGTTCGAACTTTAATAAATTTAAATACGAACGAAATGCAGGACTATAACGAAGGGCCGAAAAAGGATTTGAGGAGTCGGGGATTGTGTCTTGTTCCGGTGGCTTGCACTCTGCAAGTTGGAAGTGATAATGGGGCAGACTACTGGGCTCCGGCTCTTGGAGGCGGGTTCCGGTGACCGGGAAATTATACGAGATAGCTTGGCCACACGAAGTGGCTTACTCGATTGAAACGATATAACATCATTAGCAGTCAATCTGCTAAAATCTAAGGCTGATTGCTCATGATGCTATACAATATGGCTAAATGTGGTGCAAGCTATAAGGAATTTCCAATATTATTAGATTATATATATTTTATATTTTGCAGTCATTAATTAATTAATATTTCCTAGTCAATGTCTGTGTTGAACTTATGATCTGTGGTGTTATCCCTTAATTTAGCTGATATTGAGACTCATGTTACAATTGATGTTGGTTTTCATGTATGATGTATTTGCAGTTCTAGTATGATTAACATACATGAAAATCTCTATTTGATATTCTTAAAAAAAATTACATAAATTGTTTTTATTTTGTCAGTGTTTTATCTTAAAGAATATCCATATTAACATGTTTACCAAAATAATATATCTTCGCACGTGTAGCATTCTATACCATATATATAAAGGCGATATAAAGCACGTGAATGTCACAAAATGTGTGATTTATATATGGTATAACGACATTTTGAAAGTCGTATAAAACATATGACATGATTTACTCTTCATTTGCGAGGATTTCCGGCAAGCGTGCTTTATATATTGTATAACCACACATCATACACATTATACTCTGTGATACCTTTTCTATGACAGATATGCACGCTTTATACACGGTGTAAAAGCGATATAAAGCGTAAGTCTTTGCAATATTCGTGCGCTTTGTATCCCTTTGCCGGAAATCGTAAAGAAACTGATTCGGATACCTACCTTTTCCGTGTTTGAGATTGAAGAACGTCGCATAGAAACCGTATGTATACTAAGTCGTTGACTAACCTACAGTATGTCGGGATTAAGTCATTGTTCACAACTTCTGCAGCGATAGAAGATCAATAACGATCGATTGTGAGAGATTTCTTGGACATAGGAAGAAACCCGGAGAGAAATTATAGAGTGAGAAAAAGAATTTTCCATCAATCTAAAAACTTTCCTACGAGTGTCTATTTATAGAGGTGGAAAATGAAAAAATGCTCATTAGACACTTATGGAGAAAGCTTATTTCAGTTAGGTCCTAAAATAATTCAATTAAGTCCCTTAATTTAATTAGTTTCCAATTAAGCTCAATTAACCAATTAAATCGGATCCTTTGACCCGATTGACCCGCTCACTGGAACATTTATTTCCAACACCCTTAATGCTGCCTTTATACATGCGGCATTGTGATGTATAAGTATGAGCAAAATGTTTCAAAAATATATCAATATGGATATTGTTTTCGGTTCATCTACTTTAAAATCTCATCCATTCATGTCAAAAACAGTATTATTTCATTTAACTCATTTTATTTTCTTTATAATTCTTACTAAACTTAATCCTTATCAAACTCTAAATAATCATAGCAACCATTAGTAAACTTTATGTATCAATCTAAAATTTTTTGAATCAAATGGCTCCACACAAAATATCTACTTTATTTAATAATTTTGGTTCCAATTCACTATATGTATTTCCTTTTTCTCTTACAACTTTCCTATTGTTTATAGACTATGAAATGTAATTATGAGCTATAATAAGAACAAAAGATGTAACATCACCCAACAAGGCATATAGGACGGTCTAAGTACTTATTTTTGCTTAGCTTATAATTCTGACTGAAATATTTTCCAATATTTTTTATGAGAAATTTATAATATCTTTTGCTCCTATGGAAGATTTTAAAGAGGGCGACAAAAAGTAGTGTAAGCTTTGTTTGAACATAAGATTAATGTAAGAAAACGATTTAAAGTTACAGGTCTAAATATAGATGTCTAATTTTTGGATTTTTTTAAATATCACCAGCTTCCAGACATTTCATTGAATGCCGATTTATTTATTTTATAACATTACAATTCTTCTAAGTTGTAGTAGTAATATTGGGACTTTTTGCACATCGCTGAGTTACTGTTGTTTTTAACTTCTCATAACTAAATTAAATTGAAGTTGATTAAATTAAATTGATCCGAATTAAACTTATTTCAGTGTAAATTTATGACTACACATAATTAAATTAAACTAAATTAAAATAAACTGAACTAAACTAAACTAAACTGAATTTAATTAAATTATAAGCTCCACGTAACATCTATCTCCCTTAATAAACATTAGTATGTAAATGTCTAGATAAAGTTACAGCTATAACTAGCACTAGCTAGCCAGTAGCCACAACCAATCCTTTCACCAAGAATCTTTAAGGTACACAAGATTTGTATGGCTACTTAATTAATCATTCAATTCTTCCATTTCCTTTACATATTTATATGATATTTAAAGTTGCATAGATGCCACAAATATATATTATAATTTTTTATAAGTAAATTTAATTTGGAATATTTTGGGTTTCTTATAAGTGCTACAAAATAATTACCTCCCACAATTTTTATTTACTTTTCGTAGAGTTTTAAGGTTTGAATTCGATATCTTTTTAGTAGAATTACTTTATTGTATAATGGTTATATCAACTGAACTAATATATATATATACACACACAGTATGTATATATATACACTAGAAGACCATTACTGTTTGGATTTTTATTTTTAACTCCACTCAACCATTTGTTCTTATATGGCACAAAGTGTGTTGTCTCCTTGGCGCTTTCTTGTGACTGTGTTGTGTTCAATAATATATTGGTCCTGCCATAAATGAAAAAAACATATTATAATGATTAGATATTGAATATTCAGCACTTCCAACATAAAAATCAAAGTATCTTTCTTACAATATTGCATGAAGCAACAAATTAAAAGAGAACATAAATAAGTTCTATTTCTATTTACAGAGGATTTAGTCATAAGAATTTTAAATATTAAAGAACAATATGCATATAGTTTAGCATATTTGAATAATCATACATAATAATCATAGGCTTGTATAATCTAGTGCAAATTTCTCCAAATTTATAGAGAGTATTTGATGCTCTTCCATGAAATTTAAACCCTCTATCCAAATTTTATAATGTGTACGAATGAGACCCGATGTGCCGATTGAGGATCTATTGGTACACACGATGAAATTTAGATGAAGGGTCCAAATTCCACGTAAGAATACCGGAAACTCTTATGTAAACCCGGATTATTGTATACACTACTGGACCTATTTGTGGTAAAGAGAATCCACCCATCATTCTAGGCCCAGAATTTATATTGACATTAGTATTAGTCTGGCCCGATTCCAACTCATCAAAGCCCACTTAGGTTGCTATGAATTACATGAGTTTTAAAGCCCAAAGTTGGCCCAAACCAACAGAATTCATTTCTATTTAAGTAAAATAAATTAGCATTTTCCATTCGAATTTGTATATCAATTAAATTTTTCACTCATCCAAATTATACATTCAATATGATGCTTTTTACTACTTCAGACAATTTTAGTGTTAGTAAGGTCACGTTGATTACAACTTTTGAAAGTTGAACTGAACTGGATTGTAATAGACTGAACTGAACTTATTTTAATATAAATTTATAACTGCACATAGCTAAACTGAACTGAACTGAAGTGGGCTAAACTGAACTAAACTAAACTGAAATGGACTAAACTAAACTGAATTGAATTGCGGAGAAGAGAGTCTAAGTCATGAATATTTGGTAAGATTTTTCAAAATGTACTAATCATCATAAAAAGTGCATCCAAAAAGCTCATAAGAACTACTAATTAGTATTGTTAATTGAAATGAAATGTAGTGAACAGCCCAAATTAGAAGCCAAGTTTAAAAGCCTAATTCATTCATCAAAGACCTTGAAAATACAGCGCAGCTCTCAAACCCTAGTTTTCTAATTCCAGTCATTTCTTCTGCTTTCTCTTCTCAAAAATGTCTGGAATCTGTAAGCAGGATTAACAGAGCAAGTTATGAGTTGTTATGAGGTTGGTATTCTAATGCTTGAATTTATCCTGAATTTGGTGATTTCATGATTTGTTTTTGTATTCTTTAAATTGAATTGAATTCTTTAAATTCGTTCCATATATGTTTACAAAAATTTTTTTACTATCTGTTCTCTTGGACTATAATTCAATTCAGTTCAGACTACTTTAGTTCAGTTCAGCTATACGTAGTTATTAGTGGCGGTACCGGGGGTCGGCCTACGGAGGGTCAAAATTGAGACCATTAATATATAAAAAAACATAGTGAATAAATTAATATCTGATTTATTTTAAATTAAATTTGATTAATTATTAAGGAATCCACTTTTAAACATGAATAAGTAATATAGACACCATTAGAATCAATTGGTTTAGTTTTACTTATTTTAAAACACAAAACAGTGAAAGTATGACATAATATTAATACGCATCCTCATTATTCATATTTGAATCTCCATCAAATATGTAAATCACACAATCCATATATAATTGATAAATTAGTTAAAGTTAAAAAAATTATTGAACTTCCATCAATAATTAATAAATATAAGTTAGGATGAGTACAAATTTGAACTACAAAACTACAAAAATAAATTAAAATATATGCAATTAACTCAGATGTATAAAAGTATATACAAAAAGTTTTTTTAACAAATAATATATATTAAGGGTCAATTTTTATTTGATGCAATATTAAATCAAGTGGCCACGTGGGCCAAATCATTTTCTTTGAAGGAAAATGACCAGCTTTAAATAAGTCAATAAAGAAACTACAGGCCCCCTTATAGATACAATAGAAATAAGCCCATTTGAGGCTTTCATCTTCTTTAGATAACCAGATTTAGGGTTTACAGTGTACGGGACCTCAATTCCATTTGAATTACAGACACCATATATACCTATAACAAGGTATTTTCCGACGATGGGAGGGTCAATTGACCCTCCCCCTCTCTTTGGCGCCGTCTATGGTAGTTATAAATTTATATTAAAATAAGTTTAATTTAACTTACTTTAATTCAATTCAGTTCAATCAATTTCAATTCAGATAATGAAATCGCCGGGACAAAGGTACATGGCCTAATCTCATACATTAATGTTTTCATGTAAGAAAGGAATTGGATGACAGAATCACTGCACTTCACCGGCTTGTTTGTCCATTCGGAAAGGTAATTACTGTTCTGACTTTTCTTGAGAAATTACTCCATCACAATTAGGGTTGTAAATAAATCGAGTCGAGCTTAAACACTGACTGTTCAAGTTCTGTTCATTTAAATTTTAACAAACTTGAACCGAGTTTGAGCTTGGTCAAACCGAAACCGAGCTTCGAGCCTATCTCGAGCTTTGTTCAAATCGAGAGTTCAGTCTGTAAAAAAGATAGAATTCGCAAAATGAAGAATCAGAGATGAAAGATCTAAGCACCACAAATGATTTTCACTGTAATAAAAAGAGGAAGGGGAATTTTGTGTTGGCGGCTGCATTTTTCATAGGAAAATGAGATTAAGGTTTTACAGAGCACATAAAGATTGATGAATATATATAGTAGGGATTGAATTAGATACGAATTGTCTTTATTAGGCTTTATATCCATCTTTTATCTCTTTTTACTTATTTTTATCTATATTTTAAATATCACTTTATAAATATTTTTCCTTTACTATTTATCTTATATTTTATATTTATCTTTATATATTTTTATATTCATTTTTATACGTACACTATTTTATTTTTTTTATAATCTATTTATTTCAAAAATATAATGTTTAACCTTTTCAATTATGTTAACGAGCCTAATAACGAGCCTGTTGGCGAACTAGTTCGCGAGCCTCTTATCGAGCATGTTCACGAGCTTTCGACCTAGTATCCCCCCTTGTTCAAGCTTGGTTCGTTTACGATAACGAGCCTGAAATTTTATTCACGAACAAGCTCATTTATTATTAAACCGAACTCGAATGAACTTTGACCGAGCCGAACGCTAAATAGTTCACGAGTAGTTCGGCTCGTTTAAAGCCCTAATCACAATATTAGATTCTTTGTAAATTTCAATAGCAGCTCTTTCAGTGATTTTACCATAGATATTTGTGGTGATATAATAAATGTTGGAACAATAAGTGTTTTTCTAGCTATTTTAAAAAAGAACTTTGTCCCCGGCAGCTTCCAATAAGTGGATTTTTGAATTTATATTGAAAGAGACTAGGTTCGCTTTTCCGGCTAAAAACCATTTCTAATGCAATTTGATAGATTTACCACGTCTATGTATTTTATTATTTCATGGATAAAATATTCTTGGTTTTAATTATTTTTCATAGAACTGTTTCAATGTGTGTTAAAAATCCAACAACCATTTACCTGAAATTTCAAAAGTATGAGCATTTACCTTCGATTTCAGAAGTCATACTTTCATTTTAGTTTTGTAACTCCCTTAAGTTACATTAGGGTAGGGAAGAGAAAATTCGGTTCGGTTCAAAAACCAAACTGAACCGAACTGAAAATCATTAAGGATAAAAATATAAACCAAACTGAAATAATTTAGTTTGGTTTGGTTCGCTTCAGTTCTGTTTTTCGGCGTGGTTCGATTTGTTTATTTTTTGCTCTGTCATACTCAAACAAAAAATCGAACCAAAAATCTCAGATTTCATAAACCAAACCAAATATATTTGGTTCGTTTTAGTTCGGTTCAGTTTTTTGATTTGATTCCGTTTTTGGTTTTTTCGCTCTGCCCTGCATCAGGGTGCTTTGAAGCTATTTGTGTGAGGTTAAAGTTTATCTCGTTTACAGGATGAAACGGCCTCTGTATTGTTAGAAGTTATAGGTTACATCAAGTTCCTACAGGGACAAACTGAGGTACACACGTTCTTTGCTATTGAGAGATACTTTTTATCATCCTTAATTTTTGTAAAATTCTATATTACTAACATTCATTTTACTTAATATTGCTGAAGTCCTGAATTTTATATAAATTCTCCAGTTTTTCAGGCTCTCAGGTTACCGTACTTGGGCAGTGGATTATCTAATATTAGGCAACAACACCAAGAGCAACAATATGTACTCATTTTAACGTATTCCTATTAAAGGCTTTTTAATTAGCTCGTATACAATAACTCTAATAAAAGGCTATGTTGTTTTGGGCTAAAATTCAATGAAGTTTAATTTAGTTTAGACTACTTCAGTTCAGTTCAATTCAGCTATGCGTAGTTATAAATTTACATTGAAATAAGTTCAGTTTAGCCAACTTCAATTTAGTTTAATTCAACTTTTAAAAATTGAAAATAATAAAGCCTTATATTATTAACTATACGTAGGACTGCAATGAAAATCAGAAAAATATTTGAGTAAAGGGTTATGTCTAGTTCAGATATCTTGTGCTCCACGAGTCGAAGCGATGATGGAGCAGACTATATACCGTGGTTCAGCTCTCAAAGGCAGTTCTTGATTAACGGGTCATTGTATAAGCTTTACCCATAAAAATTAGTTTAGTTAAGTGAAATGATATAACACATTGTGCAGGACCGGCCCTTAGGGGTGGCGGGTAGGGGCTACCATCAAGGGCCCATAATTATGAGAGTCCTAAAATTGAATTATTTTCGCTTAAAGCTCTAGTAGTTATTATTAAAAAAATTAAAGTAAATATTATTAAACGCTATATCAATTGGTAGAGCATCTTTTAATTTATAAGAGGATAAGAAATCAATTCCTACTTCTTACAAAAAAATTAAGTATTTATTCCAATATTTTTTAATAAGAGCTCCATTTTACTACTTAAAATATTATTTAACCTAAAACCTTCAAATTGTTATGATCGGGTCTGATATTGTGTATATATTGTCTTTTGTGTGAACCATTAAGTTGAATGTAGATTAGAGCATAAATGTATTTACTAGAGGGGTGAAACTCGCCTAATGTTTTTATGATCAAATCTTTTTCTTTATTTGTTTCAATGAATTTTGTTGATGAGACATATACTAAAAACATTAGTAGTTAGCCTTATCTATCATTTTAAATATTATCCCATTTAGTACCATAACATTTATGACACAACATATAAATATAGTAGCGGGTTTTAAGTAATATGCACGCTTTAATTGATATTGGTTAAACTTTACAATTTTATATTTCCTCAATTTTAAAAAATTCTAATATGAAAAACAAATAATTCTTTCTCACAAATTTTGAGATTAAATGTCGCTTACCTTGAAGCAATAAATTAAGTGGTAAAATAAATAAGTTCAATTATACTGACGGGAGATTCATAGCTATAGCAACTTGAAAATATTATACAACATAACGTATAATCATATTTATAATTTATAGGTTAGATTATTTAGGAAAATTTCTCCAAATTTATATAGAGTGATGGGTGTTTTGTGTGTACGATTGTAAATAAATTGAGCCGAGCTCAAACATTGACTGTTCAAGCTCTGTTCATTTAAATTTTAACGAACACTAACCGAGCTCAAGCTTTGGTCAAACCGAGCCCGAACCGAGCTTCGAGCCCATCACGAACTTTGTTTAAATCGAGAGCTCAGCTTATAAAAAGATAGAATCCGCAATACGTAGAATCAGAGATGAAGGATCTAAACACCACAACTGATTTTCACCGTACTAAGAAGAGGAATAGGAGAAGTGTTATGTTAGCAGTTGCGGTTTTTAGAGGAAAATGAGATTAGATTTTTAGTGAGCATATAGAGATTGATGAATATATATAGTAAGGATTGAATTGGAGCCGAATTGGCTTTGTTAGGCTTTATATCCATCTTTTCTCTTTTTTATCTATATTTTATATATCACTTTATATCATATTTTTCCTTTACTCTTTATATTATATTTTATATTTTTCTTTATACATTTTTATATCCATTTTACACGTACACTATTTTATATTTATTCATAATCTATCTATTTCATAAATATAATGTATAAAGTTTTCAAATTTGTTAACGATCGTGTTGGCGAACTAGTTCGCGAACCTCTTATCAAGCTTGTTCACGATCTTCCGAGCCGAGTATCCCCTTGTTCAAACTTGGTTCGTTTACGATAATGAGCCTGAAATTTTATTCACGAACAAGCCCATTTATTAATGATCAGAGCTCGAACAAGCTTTTACCGAGCCAATGATAGAATAGTTCATGAATAATTCGACTCATTTACAACCTTATCTGCATAGAATTTAAACCCTCTATTCAAATTTTAACATGCGCACAAATTAAAACCAATATTATACCAATTGGATCAACACGGTGAAATTTGGATGGAACATTCAAATTTCATATAAATATACCTCATACTAGAGTACGTAAATCAAGTTTACGTACATGGACATGAGTATTATTCCGGCCCAATTCCAACTCATCGAAGCCCAATTATGTACCTATGAATGATAAAAATGTCGGAAGTCGGGCCAAGCCACTACAGGTCTACAATTCATTTTCTGTTTTAAATAAGGTGGTGTTTGGTTGCGGAATTGATATTCCATGGAATAAGAGAAAAATGAATCGGAGCCCTTTCAAACCTGATATATAGTGGATTAGACATGGTTTTATAGTAGTAGTTGTTATATATTTGGCCTGAAATTTATACTATATTTGAATGCTTTAGAGAAGCGATTGAGTAGGTTCTTTGTTATTTATGGCAAAAGAGTTGATTTTTCAGCTTCATTTTGGGAAGAAAACATGTTTATATTAATTCAATCAAAAAATTAAAATTATTTTATTTTATTTTTAATATACTCATTGATTTTTCATATGCAAATATTCAAATTCGTACTGTGAACTAGTTGATCAAGAATTGTTAAATCACACAGTATTTTTACATTATTGTTACACAATAACAATGAGAAAAACTGTAGAGAAGTAACTATCAGATGTCCCCGAAGGGACTAGAGAAGTAACTATCAAATATATAGCACATGTAATACGTTAGTATTAGAATTTTTTTTTTTTGATAAAACGTTAGTATTGGAATATTAAACAATTGATTAAATTCTTTTATTAAATTATAGCCAATACAAAGAAATAATCAAATGTTGTCACATACCATCTATATTTTTAAAAATTTATGTGATATTATCTTAGGCTGAGACTTCCCTATTGTTCTTTGTAATTATTGATAGTTTTTTTTTTGTCGTGAGTTTTTGACTCTATAAAATTTAAATAAGATAACCGTAATAACCATTTAGAATTACATGTTTTTTTTAAATTTTTTTTTATCTCATCTAGACCTATAGTAAATTAAAAAAAAAAATCTTCTCCTACATATGACTCGCCTCTGTCACCATTTAGAACTACTTTAATAATGCTAAAAAAATGCCAAAAACAATTGTTGAACTTCTCGCCGGCTAATCGATATGCACACATGTTACTGGAAAAGTCTTAGCAATTAGTTTTCTTTTAATTTTCTTTTGTTATAATTAGACTATTACATAATGCATACTAGTCAGCAAAAAAACAATTTGTTACTTGTCACACTATTGATTATTCAATGAAGTGTATCTAATTGTCTTTCTGTAATATAGCGACTTTATAAAATATTATGAACAAAAAAATTAAATTATTACACATATAATTACACCATTTTTTTCGGCAAATATCTTAAATCACTTGTGCTATATGTGAAATTAAAATAAAACTATAGTGTATAACAATTAATCCTTTTAAATTCAATAGTTATAACAATATTTTTTGATTTAATACATTCTTGGTCTAAAGGCCTCCTATCGTTCGAGACTTGAAAAGTGTCCTATTAGTTAATTAAAATGTTTCATTGGTAAAATTATACCATATAATTTTTTTTAATTTTACCGACACATAATGTGTACAACCGATATATAGCTAAAACATAGGACTAAGACTCTGTTATTTTACTTATAAGTAGCAGTACTGAACTGAATGGATTATAAGTTAAAAAGAACAGGGCCTAAAGGTGTTATGTGGTTAGATTGATTCAAAACAACGGAATTAATAGGACATTATTGGCCAGTTAGGCATTACTGTTTAACTGCTTTCAAAATAAGTTCTTCACATAAACTTTTAATAGTACTACATATTTTGGATTTAAACAACACATTTTGATCTTGCATACTAATTAATTAGGAACTGTCTGATTTATTTTTCCAAAATCAAATCTACAGCTTTCAAAAGAGCTTGAAAATAAAACTTTTCAGAAAAACTGCTGAAAAAAGCTATAAAAACTCACAGCCAAACCCTGGGAAGTTTGGCCTTGAGGGAAAATTATGAATTCTGCCTAACGTATTTATTACTTTTCAATAGTTGAATTACAAAATAAAAGATAGTTGGCTGGACTTTTCCATTTAGATATTCAATTATAAGAATTTGAAGCAATTATCCAAACGTTTATGTTGAGTCTTTTCTAACTTAGTTTTCCTTATGAAATTAACTAAAATTTCTTGAAAATGGTTGTTATGGGTTTAAATTCTGAAAGTTCTAATTCACAATATCACAAAATTAAAAAAAATTATTATTGAGTCTCACCTATCAAATTAACTCGTTAGTATTGTGGTATTAAACCTTATAGAAATGGTTGTTATTAAAGATAATACATAAAGTTTACTATAGGCATCTACAGTGACAAAATCAATACAACTTTAGAAATACACCAAATAAATACTTTTATAAATTATGTTTTATAACTGAATTGTTCTTTTGGATATGATCTATTGATGTATGAACTATTTGATTTTTGTCCATTTGACTATCCAATAATTTTCGCATACATAGGGCATGACCTTTTCAATTTCTTTACACTGAATTTTCATATAACGACACAAAAAATGTGAAGTACTAATATCGTTATTTGCAGCTTAAACATGTTTTGCTGATAATTCATGAACTTGTCAACTCTCAGTGGTTCATTATCGTACCAAAAATGAATACGTCAGACGTCAAATATGCGAAAATTGAATTCATTCACCAAATAAATAATCTCAATAAATTAGTATTTTGAGTTATTGAAAATGTAAGCCCTCATTAATATTCATTTTTGTCATGTATTGACTTATATATCTTTCATGCATATCCATCTCTCTCTACCTCTCTATATATATACTTAATAGTTTAATTCACATAGAAGATGAGAAGAAGAAAAAATGAAGTTGGGAAATTTAAGGTTGTTGGTACTAGGATTTCTAGTTTTGTGCATGGAGATTGGTATTTTTAGCAAGTTAGCCAATGGAGAATATTTGTCAAAAGACAAAATTAAAAAAATTGATAAAATTAATAAAGAAGGTCCATACTTTGGTATTGTAGTGCCTAATTCCTTTGAGATGAATCCTCTTCTTCAATCTTCAAGTTTTCTCCCTCATTCTAATCTTCCTTACTTTGATTTCTCGGGTAATTATTTATCTGTTTTATTTAATTCACTTCATTTTAGTTTATATTAGTTATTGTTTATTTACTATTGTCATTAGTAAAAAAGAGTTGATATGATGAATTCTTTTACATGAAGCCGGATATTTTAGAATACTCTGGTTCCGACAAATGACACAAAATTCATTTTACAATTAGTGAGACAAATGTCATTCATCGAGAGCAAGGTATTCAAAATATTCAGCTTTATATAAAATTTGCCTTAATGTGATATGTTTTTAAAAAAGACTCGATTTTGAACTTCTCATGCAATGGCACATGTATTTTTTTCTTACAATAAAATGATGTAAAATAAACATTTTGAAGTGTTCATTAATGATGGTTTTATTCACTAAAAACATGAAATTTATACCGATTTGAAATTTCTCTATGCTTATTAGGAATCTAAAAATTTCTCCCTCCCTTAATTGAGAGTTTTGCTGGTTTTTGCTTATTCATTTTGCAAAATGACTGTTTGCTTTCGTTTTTTTTATCTTTGTTTTTTTTTTTCTTCTCTGTTCTTTATATATTTTTAATTATCTTTTTCCTTTTAATTTAATAAAATTCATAGGAAATATAACGCAAGTTGTAGATATATAAGAATGATTACAATTCTCAAAGAATGTATTATACGGATTTCCCTATAGTGATAGATGCATTTAATATATATATATATATATATATATATATATATATATATATATATATATAATAATTTAAGTGTTATAATCAATGGATAACTAACTGTCTTTGTTGAATTTTCTAACACACATACTATGCAGGGAAAAGATTTAGGATAGGAGAAGTTGAGAACGTTAAGGTTATAATTGTCATGACCGGGTTGAGTATGGTATGTATGTCTATCTTCATTTTTTTAATTAAATACGTAGTCTTGAAATCAGTGTCTCGTGCTGTATCTCTCGTTCAGTTTTTGACACGCATCATATTTATAAGAGAGACAAATTATAAAGTAGGGATAGATGAAAAAATAATAATAATAACTGACACGTGTTAAAAAAATTAAACGAACGACATAAAAAAAACACTAATTTGTGAATAACGTATTCAATTCTTTTTTTAAATATTTACAAATATTTTCATTGAGATAGTCTTATTCGGGACTTAGTCAGAGTTAAGGCTTACTACCCATCTAACAAATATATTTAGTAGGATTTAAACATTATTCTCTTCCAACTTACTCAGCCTCTATTGCTGACTGAACTACACCTTTGATATTCTATTCCAGTGTAAGCCAAATATAAGCTGTAAATATAAGCCAAATATAGGGACTTACTTAACAAATTATGTCAAATACCGGGACCAAGCATGTTGAGATTAATAATCAAGGGGCCTATATGACAAATTTAAACTAGTACATGGATATAATTTTGTTTTTTCTTTCTTAAAGACAGGTTTGTCGTTATAGTTACAATTTTTTTAAAACTTTCCTATAAAAAAATGAAATTTGATTTAAGTTTTTGAAGTTGACTAGTTTGTATTGTTGAGTCTCTTACATTAAATTTTATTAGTTCAATTAAGCCCCTGAATTTAATAATTGAAATTTGATTTATGGTATTGAGTTTAGAATTTGATTTATGGTATTGTAAATATCTAAGTCTAGCCCAACTAATATATATTTGTATATTTATAATTTTGTTTTATAATTTATAAGAAAATTTCTAAATTTTATAATAATTTTGTTACAACCATACCATTATATATTTAATATGTCTCCCTATTATCTTATATTTAGTCTATTTATTAGGATATAATATTACAAAACATCAAGTCTTTAGATGTAGAACATGACCATATTCTATATAAATTCTACCTTTCGTATAACTGGAGTATTACACATAATAAAATTTGTATAAAATATCATTTTTCCACGTTAAAATGACCATATAATCTCTAAATTCCCGTAAATTATAAGTTATAATGTTTCTTCTAATTATAACTAATCTTGAAAATTATAGTTAAATGCAGGAGTGACAACAGAGTTATTGCTAACCTTGTTCAAGGTGAAAGGAGTTCTACACTATGGAATCGCAGGAAATGCGAACCCTTCGTTCCAAATAGGCGATGTTACGGTTCCTGAATATTGGGCTCACACTGGCCTTTGGGTTTGGCAGAGAAACGGGGACGATAGTACCGATCAACTGCCCCTCGAATCCAATGGCGATTACACTCGAACCATTGGTTTTCTTAGATTTTCGGATTACAACTACCAAAATGAATCGAAAATTGGAAAATTGGCTGTGGAAAATCGATTGAACCGTGTCTGGTATCAACCTGAAGAGATATTTCCAGTTAATGGAATTCCTGAAGTTAGACAACATGCCTTTTGGGTCCCTGTTGATAAGCATTACTTTGAAATCGCTAAGAAACTCGAGGTGAGCGATTCGATCTTGTATCGCCTTTTCGGTCTAGCAAGAAATTTAGCAGCCCAATTTCGACCCAACCTATAAAAAATGAAGTTTGGATTCAAGTTGGGCCAAACTATTATAAATAATTAAATTACAAATCTTGTCCATGGCCTACAAATCAATTTTTCTTATAAAAATTTCTTGCATTTCATTATTAAAAAAATATTTTTTATATTTTTTTTAAAATTTTGCGTTACATTAAACACAAAAAAAAATCCTACCCACCCTTACGTGGCTCGAATCTGATTATTTTAGAGGTCACAACTTCAGCTTTAACCATTATTAAAAAAAATACTTATATTTATATTTTATTAAAATACTGCAAATAAAATAGTAATATGATATCATCTATATTTTTTTAATAAAATTTTTTATTTTACGGGTCGAGTGGGCCGGACTTGGATTTAATACAAAAACCAAGTCATCACATATATTGGTCACTACATGTTCGGATCTGAGCCTTTATCCTAATTTTCTTGCCAAACTCACTCCATATAGTGTGGGCTATGATAGGCCTTGCAGGTGAACGGGCCCGTGCCCAAATCTACTAATATTACATTGATACTTTACACTTGAAGGGCCATAAGACTCAAAGACTATACAACTAGACATACTCTATAACAATGAATTGAAATTAAGTTTGACATAAACAATGGATTAATGAGTTCATTGCTGTGGTTTTATATATAATGAAGCAGGGATTGAAATTAGAGAGGTGTGTGAACTCAACATGCTTACCTAGAACACCGGTAGTGGCAAGGGTGAAGAACGGGGTAAGTGCCAATGTATTCGTGGATAATAGTGCCTACAGAGAGTTCTTAAGCTCCAAGTTCAATGCCACACCGGTGGACATGGAGACCGCGGCCGTTGCCTTGATTTGTCACCAGCAAAAAACGCCTTTTATAGCAATTCGATCGCTGTCCGATTTAGCCGGCGGTGGCTCTGATGTTTCTAATGAATCCGATATGTTTTCCTCTCTGGCTTCTCAAAATGCTGTTCTTGCTTTGCTCAAGTTCATTGCCTTGTTGTCTACTTAATTGAATGATGTAATCGAAATTAATAAATGGTAGCTGTTATAAGCTTCGTTCTTTTTCTTTTCTATAGAGTGCTAAATTCAACTGGTGGGATTTTGTTGTATTGTATGATCATTTCCATATGTTGATGAGGCAATGCCGGTTTGTTGAAACGTACATAATGCGGGTGAAAGAGCAGAAGAAATATTGTTGAGGCTTTCGGTAAAAGAGACAAAACATTGCATGAGTAGTGTGACTAAGTCCTAGAAATCCTCAATTTCTAGTTCTCGTTTCGACTCATGGCATCTTCGTGAGAACGCCAATAGTTACTACCGATCCCACACCTTCACTTATCAATGGCCTCGGTGTGATTTTGTTGGAAGTCGTCCATTAAATTTTATCAATTTTCATGTTCATCTTCAATTCCTTTCAATACTTAACTATTGTTGGCTACATTAACGGGTTGATTTGTTTAATTGTTCATCGATGTAAGGACGACAGTATGACAATATGTCAGCATCGTAATATTTAACCCGGAAATTACGTCATTTCTTCATATTCTAGTACAAAAATTATGAAAGTGACAAAATGTTAGCCAACCATTTGAAGTGTTTAAAGGAATTGAGGATGAACATGATTTAAAAGGGACTAAAAGTGGCGGTTTTGATGAAAATCGCCAAAATTCAATAGGCAATGCAGGTAGTAAGAGAAAATTAAAAAAAATATTTCCTCATTATTTTTTTTCAGGTTTTTTTTAATAGGCATTAAATAAGGTAATAAAAATATTATAATACCCTTAAAATTATTCTTTTTTAAAATTTTTTTATTTTCATTTTTTACAATGAATGAGTAAGGGTAAAAGGAGAAAAAGATAAACAAAAATACATTATAATTTAAAAAGTGACATTTATTTAAAAACTATTTACCACTCAAAAGTGCCACTTATTTAAAAAGGGAGTGCGTATATTATCAACCTTTCTCTTATAAACAATTGTTGAAAATTTTAAGAGAAAATAATAATAATAAAAAAATATTATTAATTAAATTTTCGTTTCAAGAAATATGCAATATTTCTCCACTTAGGAATGCCATTCTTCACTTTCTTCTATACTTGTTAGTCGGATGGGGTAGATTGGGTTTAGATCAGGTCTAATTATGCTTTTGATTAAATATATCAACTCAAATACGGTGCCCATATTTTAAAACTTCGGGTTCCAGCCGGATTTTAAAGGTCATTTTTAAGTCTGGCCCAAAGCTCATAAATAGATTTCTTTTAATATTTTTGATATGCCAAAAGAGTTAAAAAAAATTAAATTCTATTCAAATATGTCTCAATCTTACACATGGTTACATTCTCTACTTGAATAATTTAATAAATAGATAATATTATTCTAAAAATTCAATAGGTTAAAACATAAAAGTCCGAAAAAATTATTGAATATACTATATAAATATTTAATAAATATAATAATTATTTATCGAACCGGACTTGGATATTTACATAAAAATCAAGCCCAGCCCATAAAACATCGGGCTTAGCGTATTCAAGCCAGCTTTAAAGAAAAATGAGAGCCCAAGCCCAGTGCATTTGAACGGGCTCGGGCCAGACTGGGCGAGTACCCGAGCCCGTGAATAAGTCTATTTCTTCTAGCAATTTCCTGTTGTGTGGTGTTCCTCCAACTTGTGGGACCCACAATATTAAATTATAAAAAAAAAGAAAAAAGGCATGTCGGCAAGATTTTTTAAAAAGTGTACAGTAATTTTACTGTGCATAATTCGACCATAAGCGCTTCTATTTCCTAAAAATAGAGAGGCTTCTGCCTCAACTGAAAGCAGAAGAGAAAAAAACACAGATAAAGAGTATTATCTGTGGAGAGAAACTTAGGAAAAGGGTTCTTAAGAGTTGGGTAAGAGAGAAAATAGAGAGGTTTTGGGAAATACTTGAGTGCCACTATTTTGTAATCTCTTGGTGTACCTACTATTATTTTATAGTGGAGAATTATTCGGAGTTTGTCCCGTGGTTTTTCCCTAATTTATTTGGGGTTTCCACGTAAAAATCTTTGTGTCTTTTTATTCTGCTTCTATTATCTTTTCTCGTAATCTATTATTGGGCCTAACAAGAGGTATCAGAGGAAGGTTATTTTATCAGTAGAATCTGTGGATATATTTTTCAAAAATAAATATACCACGACGATGAGAAAAATACGACAAATCCGGTGGAGCAATTCGTTCGAAAAACCGTCGCAGATACGCAATTCAGTGAATAGTAAAATAGTAACTTGAATATAACTATTCATATTTGGTCATTTTATGAATAGTATTATTTAAGTACATGCGAGACATACTGTTACTATTCCAATATATAAGTATTATTTGCGTATACGGTTTATACAGTCACTATTTACGTGAATAGTAAAATTTGTGAATAGTAAAATTTTGCCATTTTTAAAGTTTCGACATGGCGAATGACGGTGTAATGATCAAATTGATGGATACAAATTATTCAATATGGAAATCCAGAATGGAGGACTAACTCAATTGCAAAGATTTGTATGATCCAACTGAGGGTGACGACGCAAAGCTGAAGGATATGAAAGATCAGTAGTGGATAAAGTTGAAGAAGCAGACATTGGGTACAGTACGCCAATGGATAGATGCTAGCATGTACAATCACGTGAGGAACGAAACAGATCCCAAAGTTCTCTAGAAGAAGCTAGAGGATATGTACGAGGCTAAAAATGCTCAAGGAAAAGTGTTCATGATTCGCAAAGTCATGAATTTGAAACTGACAAAGGGACGATCAATCACACAACACCTGAACGACTATAAAGGATTCATAAGTGAGTTAGCAGTCACCGGTATGTCCTTGGATGATGAGATGCAAGCATGTCTTTTAATGGAAACTCTACCAGATAGCTGGGATACTCTTGTTGTATCACTAAGTAACTTAGCTCCAAATGGTGTGGTAACAATGTCTATGGTAAAGAATAGCCTACTTAATGAAGAACTTCGTAGAAGAGACGTTGCCAGTACCAGTTCACAAGCCCTTGTCACGAAAAACAGGGGTCGAAGCAAGAGTAGAGGTCGTGGGAATGGAACATCGAAAGATAGATCCAAGTCCCGGGAGAAGAGGTCATACTACCACTGTGGAAAGCAGGGCCATCTTAAAAGGAACTGTCATTTCTTTAAACAAGAGAATGCAAACTGAAGTCATGATAATGACAAAAATGCATCTGCTACAGTCACAAAAGAAGATGGAGAGGTGGCTTTAGTATCTCATGATGCAGATTGTTGTCATGTTGAAGATGCAGATACCGAGTGGATTGTAGATTCTGGTGCCTCATACCACTGTGTTCCAAAAAGGGAATACTTCTCAACATATAAAGTAGGCGATTTTGGTACTATTGAAATTGGAAATAATAGTCTCTTGCAAATGGTGGGAATCGGTGATATCTGCGTGAAGACAAGTGTCGGATGCACATTAACACTTAAAAATGTGCGATACATTCCAGACCTTCGGTTGAACCTGTTGTATGTTAGTGTATTGGACAAGGAAGGTTATCATAATCATAAAGGCAATGAAAATTGGAAACTCACCAAAGGATCATTAGTGGTGGCGAAAGGAAGATTGTGTTGCTCGCTATACAAAACGCTCGCAACAATATGTGCGGGTCAACTGAATACAGTTAGAGATGATGCTTCACCAAATTTGTGGCATAGGCGACTGGAGCATGTTAGTGATAAAGGGTTGAATATACTGGCTAAGAAGTCCCTCGTCCCATTAGCCAAAGGAAAAATTAACCCGTGTGATCACTGCTTATTTGGGAAGCAACATCGAGTTTCATTTCAGAAAAGCTCTAGAAGGAGAAATAATAAGTTAGAGTTGGTACACTCTGAAGTTTGTGGTCCCATGGATACAGAATCCATTGGAGGAAGAAGATACTTTCTTACCTTTATTGATGATTTCTCAAGGAGGACATGGATTTATTTGCTGCGCACATAGGATCAAGTATTCAAGCACTTTCAACAATTCCATGTAATGGTGGAAAGGGAGACTGGAGTGCCATTGAAGTGTTTGTGTACAGATAATGGTGGTGAGTATATCTCCAAGGAGTTCAAGGATTACTACAGTCAATATGGTATCAGGCATGAAAAGACAGATCTTGGTACACCTCAACATAATGGCATTGTTGAACGAATGAATCGTACCATTGTCGAAAGAGTTAGATCTATGCTCAAAATGGCTAGCTTACCTAAGTTATTTTGGGGAGAAGTTGTCAATACTGCTGTCTATCTCATCAATCGACTACCTTCAGCACCTTTGGATTTTGATATTCCAGAAAGGGTCTGGACAGGTAGAAACATCTCATACTCTCACTTGAGGGTATTTGGCTGCAAGGCATTTATGCATGTTCCTAAAGAGCAAAGGCTAAAGCTTGATGATAAATCAGTTCCTTGCACTTTTGTCGGTTATGGAGATGAAGAGTTCGGCTACAGATTATGGGATCCGGTGAAAAAGAAAATTGTACGGAGCTGAGATATTGTATTTTATAAGAATGATATCATCGGCAAAAGATCTACAAGTGACGGTGTTATTGATATTACACCAGAGAGCATTCTATCAAATGATGCTACAGATAGAAGAATATACCAATCAGAACAAGATGGAGAAGAAGAGCCAGTTGTGAGAGATCAAGATACAGTTGTAGATGAAGATACAAATGAAGAGGGTATTGAGCAGGAGAAGCCAGAGAACTCCATTCTACTAGACGAAGAACCTCAATTAAGGAGGTCAATCAGAGAATGCCAACCATCTACAAAATACTCCAGTTTTGATTACATTTTAATCACTGATCAGGGGGAGCCTGAAAGCTGCTAAAATGTGCAATCTTGTAAAGATAAAGATTGTTGGATGAAGGCCATGCAGGAGGAGATGAATTCTTTGAAGAAGAATGATACGTACGAGCTGGTGAAACTTTCTAAAGGGAAGAGAACACTCAAGAACAAATAGGTGTACAAGCTGAAGAAAGATGATGGAAACCTAGTGAGATTCAAAGCGCGATTATTTGTCAAAGGCTTTACTCAAAAGAAAGGTATCGACTTTGACGAGATTTTTTCACCAGTTGTAAAAATGAGTTCCATTCGAGTTGTGCTAGGTCTTGTAGCCAGCTTGAACCTTGAGTTAGAACAGCTTGATGTAAAGACCGCGTTCTTGCATGGGTATTTTGAAGAAGAAATCTATATGGAACAACCAGAAGGTTTCAAGGTCAAGGAAAAGGAGGACATGGTTTGTCGCCTGAAGAAAAGTTTGTATGGGTTAAAACAAGCTCCGCAACAATGGTATAAAAAGTTTGATTCCTTCATGGTGAATCAAGGATACAAGAGGACAGAAGCTGATCCATGTGTATATGTCCAGAAATTCTCTGATGGAAAATTTATGATTCTTCTTTTATATGTTGATGATATGCTAATCATTGGGCCAGATGCCAAAATGATTAGTAAGTTGAAGGGTGATTTGTCTAAGGCGTTTGACATGAAGGATTTGGGACTGGCAAGGCGAATTCTTGGAATGGAGATTACTCGAGATCGAAGGTCTAGCATGTTGTGGTTATCGCAAGAAAAATATATTGAACGGGTAATAGAAAGGTTCAATGTGAAAAATGCTAAACCAGTTAGCACTCCACTTGCCGCTCATTTCAAGTTGAGTAAGAAATCCTTCCCATCAATAGAGAAAAATAAAAAAGATATCTCAAATGTTCCATATTCTTCGGCGGTTGGGAGTTTAATGTATGCATGGTGTGTACGAGACTAGACATTGCTCATGCGGTTGGAGTTGTGAGTAGATTCCTGTCAAATCCCTAGAAGACACGTTGGGAAGTAGTTAAATGGATCTTTAGATACCTGAGAGGAACTTCAAAGTTATGTTTAACCTTTGGAGGTGGAAAGCCAGCACTTGTTGGTTACACAGATGCAGATATGGCTGGTGACCTTGATGAAAGAAAATCTACATCAGGTTACTTATTTTCATTCTCAGGGGGAGCTATTTCATGGCAGTCACGGTTACAAAAGTGTGTTTCATTATCAACAACTGAAGCAGAGTACGTTGCAGCCACAGAAGCAAGAAAGGAAATGCTTTGGTTAAAGCGATTCTTTCAAGAATTTGGTGTGCAACAAGAAGACTACATAGTTTATTGTGATAGTCAAAGTGCACTAGACTTGAGCAAAAATACTATGTATCATGGACGGACGAAACATATTGATGTAAGATATCATTTGCTCAGACTTGTCATTGAAGAAAAAGAGTTCAAGTTGCAGAAGATTCATACAAACAATAATGCTGTTGATATGCTGACAAAGGTCGTTCCAAAAGAAATGTTCGATCAGTGCATCAAAGTAACCGGGTTGGAGAGTCCCACAATGTAGTCAGGAGGGGGAGATTTGTTGTGAGGTGTCCCTCCAACTTGTGGGACCCACAATATTAAATTATAAAAAAAAAAGAAAAAGAGACATGTCGGCAAGATTTTTAAAAAGTGTACAGTATTTTTACTGTGCATAATTCGGCCATACGCGTTTATATTTCCTATAAATAGAGAGGCTTCTGCCTCAACTGAAAGTAGAAGAGAAAAAAACACAGATAAAGAGTATTATCTGTGAAGAGAAACTTAGGAAAAGGGTTCCTAAGAGTTGGGTAAGAGAGAAAATAGTGAGGTTTTGGGAAACACTTAAGTGCCACTATTTTATAATCTCTTGGTGTACCTACCATTATTTTATAGTGGAGAATTATTCGGAGTTTGTCCCGTGATTTTTTCCTAATTTATTTGGGGTTTCCACGTAAAAATCTTTATGTCTTTTTATTCTGTTGCTATTATCTTTTCCCGTAATCTATTATTGGGCCTAACATTTCCTCTAAAATCAAATAAAAAGATAAAAGGAAAACTAAAAACTATACACTTGTCATGTTAATCACATGCAACAAGTAAAATGTTGATCACCTGACTCGGAAAAGCAAAAGCTGTTGTAATGAAACAAGTAACGACTCCACCTCATGATAAAAACATGACATTCTTTTATACATTCTCCAAATAACGTATACCTTTTACTAAGCTATTATTATCCACGTATGGATAAATAATTTTTTAGGAAAATGGGATTATGTATTTGTTATTAAAATAGATGGACAACGCAGCCGGAGGTGCATGGATAAATAGTTTAAGAGGAGAGCTTAGAAAATTACCTGGGAAATCAATAATCAACATTATATATGAACAATTTTTTTTTGTTATTTTTAAATAAAATACTCAATATATGAAAGATGTTTGGTTTAAATCAAAGTATTTTTTATTCGGTAAAAGTTAAGGCCGGTAATTCAGGCCCGAATATTATAAAAATTAAGAAGAAAAAGCGTACAATAAAAGAGAAAGAAAAGGATGCTTCTTGTATGAAGCTTACAATAAGAAAATGCTTATAATAAGCAAAATCATAAAACACAAAGCTTTTTCAAGCTTTGGATGATGATCCTAAGATCTGACCACCCCTTCTCAACGGTAGCTATCGCCACAGACGGCAAACGATTAAGTTGGTTCTTTTCACCGATTTGACTCCAATGTTGTTGGCACAAGTTGGTGCCACTAATAGACCAGACGATATCCAAAACTTATTCCCGACAAATCCACCCCTCCCTTTATTTAAATCAAGTTATCATTGAGCTTTTTAAACTTTTCTCTCACTCCATCTACTAATTAGCTGATAAAAAGTTTTCATTTTCTACCTTTATTTGCCTAAATTAAACTATATTACTCCTTTATTACTAAGAATAAACACACATCTACTTTCACACCTACAAACTTAACCACTATCTATCCATGAAATCAATATATAGTTATCCCTTTCTTCCCCTTCAAAATTTATCACTATCTTTTTCAAAGGAATTAACACATCAATCATCAGTCAAAGATTCAGAAATACAGCTGGTATGAATTTCAATTATTTGTAGAAATTTAACTAGAATGTATTTTGATTATGATAATTACTTAAGCCTAATTTTGTATGTTCTATGTGAGCTTAAGATCAATTTTTGTGGTATTCTGGTCGGAGTTCCACTTGGATTTAATGATCAGAATACTACCAGCAAGAAAACTATTATATGTTATTGCTGATAGGTCGATGTTCACACTCTAATGCTTAAGTTAGAAATCAGTCTTAGAATAACAAGTTACATGTAATGTTATGAAGAGAGCGGGTATATATTCGAATATCGATTATATTCTAACATAAATAGATTTTAATTTTTAGGACTATTATTTTATGTTTTTAAAGTAAAGAGACATTTTTGTTATGTTTGGGTATCTGGTTGTTGTTGTCTCCCGTTGCCGGCACATAGATATAGCAACGTATATACTTTTCAATTTTCCATTGAATCCAAACAAACTAAATGAAAACAAAAATTAAGGAAATCATTCATTTAAAGACAATATAGTGGAGTTCAAATTATGCCTAATGCCTATGATAAAAACATTAATTAGCAAACGACGAATTTCATTGCTGAAAATCTAATATGTTGTGTAATGAAAACAAGCCTTTGGTTAGTCACGATTAAATCTTGGTTAATTATCATATTAAACTCATAGGTCAAATGACCTATAATATGGTGTCAGAGCTGCTTAGATTTAGAGGTCGAAGGTTTGAATTTGATAGCTTTTTTTGGGTTGCCCATCTGATTTACCGGAACTTTGTTCAGACTACATCCAGATTTAACCCGGGTTCGCATACCTGATTGTGGTGGGTGAGTCTACCAATAAGGATTTTCAGCATTCACTAGGACTCGAACTCGAGACCTTGCTTAAGCGATACTAAGCCGCTAACTACTTGGACCAACCCTTATTGGTTGAATTTGACAGCTTAATTGGTCCAGTGGTAGGGACTAGTTCATCCTTAAGCATCCACAAGAATCAAAACTTGGAATATGCATGGAGCAGCCTTAAATCTTGAGACCAGTTATCCTACCATTTGAGGCACCCACAAATTGGTAATTAGGGATTAGTCTGGATGTGGACATGGCTTAAAGGTGCCACCCATAGTTGGGAGTCATCCAGGACCACCTCATGGTGAAAACCAAAAAAGAAAATGAGAGCTTAAAAAATAGTAGACCTAATACATCAATAACCCCTTGAACTTACCCCTAAACACCTATTTGCCCTTTGAACTTTCAAAAGTTCCAAATGACTCCTTGAACTTGCAAAAAAGTTCCAATAACCCCTTGAACTTGCAAAAAGTGAGCCAATTTGCCCCCTCAATGCCACGTGTCGGCCTATGATTGAAGAGAGAAAAATTACATATTTGAAAAGTCAAACCAACCAAAATCTGACATGTGGCATTTATTGGGTAAATGAATTCACTTTTTTGCAAGTTCGGGGGTTAATTGAAACTTTTTTACAATTTCAAGAAGTTATTTAAAACTTATAAAAATTTAGGGGGTAAATAGGTATTTAGAAATAAATTCAGGGTCCTGATAATATAAAAGCAACTAAATGCCATAATAGATACTCATTCCACAATTGATTTCATGAGTAAATTAGTTTCCTTGTAATCACCACACACCTACACCAGCTGGGCCTGAAAATTTTATCTCTCAACTTATTGTCTTTTGCTTTTTGCTAATCTAATAATTGGATGAACTTCACTATCAATAATCTATATATATAACAAAAAAGGCAAAGCCATTATATTATATTACACAACAGTTTTTTTATATATATCTTGTGTTTCTTTTGTGTGCTATTTGATTTCATTGCATCAAGATATTAGAAACAAAGAATGGAAGTGGAGAAAAATGAAGAGAAATCAACCCAACAAGTTAAACGGAAAAAGGGTGGACTCAAGACCATGCCGTTCATTATAGGTATTCTAAAGTTGTTTATATGTATTTTAACTTGATACCTGAATTTGTCCCTGAAAAACGGCTGTCTCCCTGAACTTTAAAAGTGATATCACAGCTCTTTTAACTTTCAAATAGTGCACCACTTCAGCACTTTACTCCCTGAACGCCACGTGTCAGAATCTGTTTGAAGAGAAAATATCAGAAAAATGATATCTTTGAAAAGTCAAAGCAACCAGAAGCTGACATGTGACATTCAAGTAAAAAGTAAAGAATGTATGACAAATATTGTTAAAAAATGCAGCAAATGAGGCGTTTGAGAAGGTAGCAGGAGTAGGGCTACAAGCAAATATGACAAAGTACTTGCAATTTCAATACAACTTAACTAGTGCAAGTAGTGCTACGGTTCTCTTTCTTTGGTCGGCTCTTTCTCATTTCACTCCGGTTCTTGGTGCTTTCATTTCCGATTCTTACTTGGGTCGGTTTCGAGTCATTGTACTCGGAACTTTTACTAGCCTCCTCGTAAGTTTTCAAGCTAAATTTTTTTATCTAATTGTATTTATGTATTGTTACAAACTTTGAGAGCAATTTGTTACAAAGTAGAGTATGAATTATATTACAACATATGTGCTTATTTTTTCTATAACAAATAGGTGCTTATTTTGCACAAACATTGAGTTAGCAATTAGGGGCGGAGCCAGTGTTATCAAAACTGTACCAGATGTCATAACCAGTCTTTTGCAACACTCTTTGAGCCTTTTGCAACACTCTTTGAGTTTTTTTTTGGCCAATTTCTGGATTTTTCGCAACATTTTCTGGATCTTTTTCAATGCGTGTCGCCATAGCTTTTTTTTAAAAAACCGTTTTTAAGTTACACAGCACCGTAGCCATAGCCGATTCGCAGTAAAATCGGTCGAACTAGCCGGTGCGGTATGATTTTGATAACACTGGGCGGCGCTGGGAGGGGCAACAGGGTCAATTGATCCTCCGAAGCCACCGGAAAAACGGAAAACTCCCTGGTGGTTTTCAGTGAAATCTGAAATTTAGAGTTGATTTTGCCACCCAAACTAAGATAGAAGATGATGACTTGTATTCCATTTTCTATTTTTATTTCAAAAAATGGTAATTGATGATGAGTTGTATTCCATGTAAAAAATAAAGGCTCTATTAGTCGTATTCTACGAGTCTTATCTTTTGTGATTAGGCCTTTAATTAATTATCTTTTGTGATTAGGCCTTTAATTAATATGTAGTTTGATAATGGCTAGTTATCTAGGTATTATTATTATTATTATTATTATTATTATTATTATTATTATTATTATTATTATTATTATTATTATTATTATTATTATTATTATTATTATTATTATTATTATTATTATTATTATTATTATTATTATTATTATTATTATTATTATTATTATTATTATTATTATTATTATTATTATTATTATTATTATTATTATTATTATTATTATTATTATTATTATTATTATTATTATTATTATTATTATTATTATTATTATTATTATTATTATTATTATTATTATTATTATTATTATTATTATTATTATTATTATTATTATTATTATTATTATTATTATTATTATTATTATTATTATTATTATTATTATTATTATTATTATTATTATTATTATTATTATTATTATTATTATTATTATTATTATTATTATTATTATTATTATTATTATTATTATTATTATTATTATTATTATTATTATTATTATTATTATTATTATTATTATTATTATTATTATTATTATTATTATTATTATTATTATTATTATTATTATTATTATTATTATTATTATTATTATTATTATTATTATTATTATTATTATTATTATTATTATTATTATTATTATTATTATTATTATTATTATTATTATTATTATTATTATTATTATTATTATTATTATTATTATTATTATTATTATTATTATTATTATTATTATTATTATTATTATTATTATTATTATTATTATTATTATTATTATTATTATTATTATTATTATTATTATTATTATTATTATTATTATTATTATTATTATTATTATTATTATTATTATTATTATTATTATTATTATTATTATTATTATTATTATTATTATTATTATTATTATTATTATTATTATTATTATTATTATTATTATTATTATTATTATTATTATTATTATTATTATTATTATTATTATTTATTATTATTATTATTATTATTATTATTATTATTATTATTATTATTATTATTATTATTATTATTATTATTATTATTATTATTATTATTATTATTATTATTATTATTATTATTATTATTATTATTATTATTATTATTATTATTATTATTATTATTATTATTATTATTATTATTATTATTATTATTATTATTATTATTATTATTATTATTATTATTATTATTATTATTATTATTATTATTATTATTATTATTATTATTATTATTATTATTATTATTATTATTATTATTATTATTATTATTATTATTATTATTATTATTATTATTATTATTATTATTATTATTATTATTATTATTATTATTATTATTATTATTATTATTATTATTATTATTATTATTATTATTATTATTATTATTATTATTATTATTATTATTATTATTATTATTATTATTATTATTATTATTATTATTATTATTATTATTATTATTATTATTATTATTATTATTATTATTAGCTTTGAATACATTCGTATGACAATTCATCAACAAACATAGCTAGGTATGAATATATTTGTGTGACCATAATCATTAGCTATGCGTATAATACTTTAATGTAATCATTAACTATGAATATATAGTTTGCATGAAAATTCAATGAATTTATTAGGTGAAACTTGCATCATTCTAGTTAATGTAATTGAACATTTAATTGAATTTCATTTAGTTTATGTTGTTCGATAAATTTTTAGCAGTGATTCTACACCTCCAAGCTCGGGGTGTTGGCACCGCCACTGTGAGCGATCCAATTTATACTCTTTTAATTTGAGGGCTTTTTTATTGTATGAGATGTGTTAAAGATGACAAAACCTAGGGATAACAGAGAAAAAGTTTCAGAAACTGCTCTAGTTTTTTTTCACCAACGCAGTGTGTCAGTTTTTAGTTGGAGAGATAAAAATCGGGCGAATGATAGCTTTGAAAAATTAAATCTACCAGAAATTGCCATGTGGCGTTCATGTGGTAAACAGATGCACTTTTTGAAAGTTAAATTTAAGGAAGTTCTGAGAACCTTTTCAAATTTCTCGGAGCAATAGGCGAAATGAGCAGACTTGAAGGAGCGTGCGACACATTTAGCCTTTTAATATTTGTGATACATGATATAATTATAAAGAGTCAATTTTGACCCTGAAGTTTCTAGTATATATATATACATATTAATGACAATTAATACTTGTCATTTTGGATCGATATGATTTAACAACAGGGTTTGATTCTGCTATGGCTTACCGCGATAATAAAAACCGCAAGGCCGCCACATTGTGACCAAAAAGAAGGAAACTTACAAGGCTGCGAATCCCCAAATGCACCCCAAATGCTTTTCCTTCTCTCAGCTTTTGCCCTAATGTCAATAGGAGCCGGCGGAATCAGGCCGTGTTCACTAGCATTCGGAGCAGACCAATTCGACAACCCGAAAAACCCTAAAAACGACAAGACGTTACAAAGCTTCTTCAACTGGTACTATGCTTCGGTCGGTATTTCGGTTATGATATCGGTTATATTCATAGTGGCGATACAAGACATGGCCGGTTGGGTCATAGGGTTTGGTGTTCCGGTCGGGTTTATGTTCTTGTCGTTTGTATTGTTCTTGATGGGATCTTCCTGGTATATAAGGATTAAAGCAGATACTAGTTTGTTTTCTAGTTTTGGTCAGGTGATTTCTGCTGCTTGGAATAATCGGCAGATTTCGTTGCCGGAAAATGATTCTGATTCTTGGTATTTTCACAAGGGTTCAAAGCTCGTTGTTCCTACCGAAAAACTCAGGTATTGTCGCTAAAGCTGATTAAAAATTCAGAGGTTTAATGTGCTTTTTCTTCAAACTCAGGTATTGTCGCTTAAGCTGATTAAAAAATTAGAGGTTTAATGTGCTTTTTCTTCTACTTTTTTTTATTAAATTCATTAAATATATATAATGATGTGTTTCAAATTCTATGTCTACTTTGAATCACATATTCAATTTTCGAACGAGTCGAAACACAAGAGTTGACTCTTTATTGGTACAAGAGCATCTGTATCTCTAGTAAGAATAGGCAATTGATAAAAAATTGTACACTAATAGTAATTGATAAAAAAATAGTTGATTTTAATAATAATTTTTTTATATAGGTAAGAATAAGTAATTGATAAAAAAAATTGTGCTATACTAGCTTGTCTATTTTCTTTTTCTTATATAATGTGGCACAATAAATGTTGGACATTGTCTATTTAATCTTCTACATATAGACAATCAAATGGACTACCAACTCATCTAATTAATTAATATTTTAATCTTTAACATTGCAATAAGCTTGAATTTAAATATTTTTTATTATTTAATTACACAATTATAGATGGAATAGACAATTTAGTGTAGCTCTTTTTTTATAGACATTGTCTATTTTTGAAATACTTGACATATCATCAATGTGAACATCTATTTCACATGCCACATAATCATGGAATCCACTATCGAGTAGAGATGCTGGAGATTGTTTATTTTAAAAAAAGTCTTGACACATAAGTAAGAATAGACAATGAACTAAAAAATGGCTCTACACTAGCTATTCTATTTTCTCTTTCCTATATGATGTGGCACAATAAATGTTAGACAATGTCTATTTGATCTTCTACATGTAGACAATTAAATAGAAGGCCAACTCATCAAATTGATTAATTTTTTAATATTAAACATCGAAACACTCCTATTTAATCTGAAATTAATTCCTTTTTTAATTATTTTATTATACAAAACTAAATGAAATAGACAATTTAGTGTAGCTATCTTTCTAAAAGAAATTGTCTATTTTCAAAATCATTGACATATCATCAATGTAAGTTTCTATTCCACATGTCACATAATGTTAGAATCCACTATCTACTAAAGATGCTCTAATAAAAGAGAGTAGATATACTCTTCTATTGTTATACGTCAAAAATTGAATGGAGACATTAGGTTGGGCCCTATTCTTTTCAACTTTTGAAACTCGAAGTGAACTGAAGTGAGCTGAATTGAACTGAACTTATTTTAGTGTAAATTTAAAACTACGCATAGCTGAACTGAACTGAAATGTAGTGGATTGAACTAAATTGTAGTCCAATAGAAAAAGGCCGTAGAGCGTCTTTAATAGATAGTATATTTCAATAAAAAATTAGACACATAAGCAAAATAGTCAATTTACTAAAAAAAATAGTTCTACACTAGCTCTTCTATTTTCTCTTTTCTATGTGATGTGGCACAATAAATGTTAAATTATATGTTTGATCTTCTACATATAGACAATCAAACGGAATGTAAACTCGTCAAATTAATTAATATTTAATGTTAAACATTGAAACACTCCATTTAGTTTGTAATTAAGTCTTTTTCTTTATTATTTAGTTGCACAAAACTAAATGAAATAGACAATATAGTGTAGCTATTTTCTAAAAGAAATTATCTATTTTTAAAATCATTGACATATCATCAATGTGGGTTTCCATTTAACATGCAACATAATCATAGAATCCACTATCTACTAAAGGTGCTCTTAGCCCTAAACTTGGCTAAAATGCACGAGATTGTTGTCTCAATGCCACATGTCATTTTCTGATTAGTTTAACTTTTCAAAAATTTCATTCTCCTTATTTTTCTTTCTCTAGCTAGAAGCTGAGTCGGACTCCAATCTACTTTTACCAAGTTAAGGGGCTAATAGCAACAAGTAAAAGTTCAGAATAGTTGGCAAAAAGTGTCAAATTTATACTTATATCCTAAAACTAATGACGTGTGTCATAATATCTTCTACATTTTTTTGCTAGATTTATCACTAATATTTGTTAAATTGACTTTTGCTGATCAAATTTTTATTTTCTTTTTGGTTGGCATTCAGCTTTCTAAACAAAGCATGTGTAATCAGAAATCCAGAAAAAGATTTGGATAGCAACGGATTAGCGACGGATAAATGGAAGCTATGCACAGTGAAACAAGTAGAAGAGTTAAAATCACTGATCAAAGTCCTTCCCCTCTGGTCCACCGGAATAATGATCGCCGTCACATTGAGCCAACACACTTTCCCTGTACTCCAAGCCATTACTCTGGACAGACATTTTATAGGCAAGTTAGAAATCCCGGCCGCCTCATTTGGTGTGTTTACGCTCCTTTCTCTCACGATTTGGGTTGCTATCTACGACCGGGTTCTAGTTCCGGTCATCGCAAAGTACACGAAAAGGCCTCGCGGACTTACAAATAAACAGCGTATGGGTATCGGAATGATCCTTTCTTGCGTAGCCACTGCAGTCGCAGGTAAACATGCCAATTTGGATTATCGTGTTATATTTGTACTATGTTGATAGGTTTAGCACGAGTTTTGGGTCCATTTAGGCATGCCCTATGTGGGTTGAACCTTAGTCAATAGTTGTGGGCTCTAAAAAAACAAAATGTCATTTATAGGTCTAATACATCAAGAACCCCGTATAGTCGGCCTTAAACGCGTATTTATCCCCAAACTTTCAATAGTTTCATTTAACGCCTTGAACTTGGAAAAAAGGCATCAATTTGCTCTTGAACCGTCATTTGTCAGCTTCTTGTTGGTTTGACTTTTCAAAGATTTTTTTCCTGATTTTTCTTTCTCAAACAAAAGCTTACATGTGGCATTAAGGGGTTACGAGGTGCAGTACTTTAAACAAGATCGAGGAGTTATGTGGATGTCAATGGAACTTTTGAAAGTTTAGGGGGTAAATGAGTGTTTAAGGCTTACCACAGGGTCTCAATGTATTGGGCCTTATTAATTCTATATATGATATAAATAGAATAAAAATTGATACTGTCTCAAACTCTCAGCACGTGTTATCCAAGTATAAGCAGATATCCTGGCCTGTCAACAGGTCTAATATAATGTCTAGTTTTATATTGTTATATTTCATATAGTTATAAATGATATACATACAATAGAAATTGTTACTATCTGAGCCTCTCAATACGTATGATTCGTTCGCAGGAGCGGTAGAACACAAGAGGCGAGCAGCGGCTTTTCAGCAAGGATTAGCCAATAAACCGAGAGGTCAAGTACACATGTCGGCAATGTGGCTAGTTCCACAGCATTGGCTCATCGGAATCGCGGAGGGTTTAAATGCGATCGGGCAGATCGAATTTTATTACTCGCAGTTTCCGAAAACAATGTCAAGCATTGGAGTGTCACTATTTTCTCTAGGGTTTGGATTTGGGAATTTGGTTGGAAGCCTAATTGTGTTGATACTTAAATATGCAACAAGTGGGGATGGGAAAGTGAATTGGGTATCAAATAATTTGAATAGGGGACATTATGACTATTACTATTGGGTCCTTGCAGTCTTAAGTGTGTTGAACTTCTTCTACTTTTTAGTGTGTAGTCGAGCTTACGGGAGCGAAAATACTAAAATTTGGGCCGCCGAAGAAGTGTTAGAAGAAGCCGAAGAAAACGATAAATCTTTGCAAGTTCCATTGTAACATATTAGTTTACGTATTTCATTTTGTACATGTAATATGTTTCGTTTGTATCAAGAATGTCTGATAACAATCAATTCTACGGTTGTTATATGGAATATGTATAGCAGTATTTTGAGATGTCGGATGTCTTGAAATAATGACCTATATTCTTTTAATGAACCCTTTTGAGATTAATGTGTTTGGCTAAAGAAATAATGGTGTTCTTACAAATATTTGTGATGATATGGTTAAGGATCATTATGATTGACAAGTAGTAAGAAGCAGTGTTATCAAAACACTATCATACCGTCCGGTTAGATCAGCTTTACCGCGAACCGGTCATGTCTACAGTATAGTTCAACTTAAAAGCGGTTTTTTAAAAAAGGCTATGGCGACACCATGAAAGTGTTGCAAAAGAACAAGAAATTGTTTCAAAAGACCCAGAAAGCGTTGCAAAAGACCGATTGCAATAGCCACTGAAAACACGCAGAAGAATTCCAAACACCTCTGGCGACACGCATAATAGTTGCAAAATACCCAAAAAGCGTTGCAATAGCCACTAGAAATCTTAAATAATGTATATTCTTTAAAAAATAAAAAAACCGGTAAACCACTAATCATACCTATTATACCAATAATACCGCGTACCATTTACGTCACCGATATGATGCTTGGTCCGTCATCGATAACATTGATAAGAAGAGCTTTATATTATCTAGGGTAGGATAAAAGGAAGCAAAATGAAAATTGATCACTCTATGCTAACACATTATATGTTACAGTAATTGTATGTTAAGTACTTTGTTTATTTACAAATTAATCATTATTTTTTGTACTTTACTATCATTGCATTAATGGTATGAACTTTATCTAATGTTGATAAAAAGCAGAGTAACGGTTATATTTAAAAAAAACAAAGTAATCAGATAAATTAATATTAAGCTATGTTTGGTTTACTAATTTAATTGTTATAGTTTACTACAGTTTGTTGTAGTAACTATTACATGGTAGTGATGGCAAAGTCAACGTTGAAAAGTCAAATGCAGATGTAGGAATTTCCCAACCATCCACCGCAACGCCTTTACTGGCCTAACTGCTTAATTAACAAACCAACTATATAGGTTGCATCATTTGCTTGATTAACAAACCAAATGGTAGATTATTTCATTCACAATTTTTTTTCACCATGAGGTGATACTTGAGTGACATTTTTAAGTCATATTTATATTTAAGTTAATCTTTAATTATCAATTTGTGGATATTTAAAAGGACAGGATGTCTGATTTTAAAATTAAGGTTGTTCCATGCACATCTCCAATTATCAATAGTAATAATGGTAAATTAAAAAAAAATAAAATCACCGTGTAATTTACTAAATATATAAATTTACGGGGATTTTTTAGTTACTTTATATATTTTTCACAATAACGCTTAATTTGTCTTTTCCCCATATTGAGTGTATGGTACAAAGTTTAATATGATTACAATATTAATAATGGATACTTTGTAAAGTGACAGTCAATTTAAGATCTATTTTCTGTATTTAATTATATATCAGAATTTATGGGAGGATGAGATTGTAAAAAGAGATACTTCCTTCATTTAAAAATTATTTTTTTTAATAATTTTATTAAATTTTTTTAGTTATTAATTTAGATTATTAATATATTTTATATAATTTTTTCTTTAATTTACCTTTATATTAACTATGAGAGAGATTATGTATTGTTAAAATTATAAGTGGGTAATTAAGAAGAAAGAGAATTTAGTAAAGTATAAATTAATCATTTTAATTGTGTAATAAATTTTTCATTTATTTTGATAATTCGATTAAATAGATAATATTTTATAGATGGCGGGAGTATTCAATACGTTCTTGGTAAAATTCCTAAATATTATAGTTACTCTCAGAGATGTTAAAGTTCAAAAATCAAAGGGTTCACATTCAATTACATGAAATTTTTTTATTAAAAATTTTAGATAACACTTATCGTAAGTGATTTAGGTGATTATTTCTTATCTTGTCAATATAATTATTATTCATCTGGCCAAAACTCAAATATTTGTGTAGAAATTAAGTTTAATACATAAAATAATAATTTTTAATGGCTTAGATTCAAATCAAACTTTATAAAAAAAATACATGTTTAAGTCCGGTTTATAAAAGCAGACATGACAGATATCATAAACCAGTCTAATTTGAAGTGCTTTAATTGAACTCTCCGTAGCATGTTCACAAAACTAAATTAAGTACTAAGACTTTGGGTTCATCAATTAATTCGGCAATAAATATCCATGTTCTACAAGAAATAAGAAAGAAAAGAATCTCTTTGACAATTGGGAATCAAATAATTAAAAAGTACTAGTACCCATTAGGCCATTACTCTTTACTATGCATTAGACATATAATAATAGCCTAATAGTAGTACATAATAAGGCCAGTATTTATTATAGTACTATTATACAAACATTGACAGGATTAAAAAATACACTTAGTAATCAATGCATTAAGCATTGACAAATTATGCCAATCCAGCAAACGTGATTTGAACTGAAATTGATATTAATGAGATGACTGCATTAATATATTGTAATTTGAGGAACATTAATTTATTGACAATTTGACCATAACTATGCAAATCAATTCATTAAAAAAACAAATAAAGAAGAACAATGCAAATAGCTTTTGCTTCTAGTTTTTTTTTTAGATTTTAATTTTCTAAAGTTTAAATTCTCTAAAATTGTATATTTTACTCAATCTGGATTATTTATTGAGTTTTAATTGTTCAAATTTAATTTTAGTAGTTAAAATCTTCTTATAAGTATCCTTTAAGTAATAAGTAATATAAGTCTGGAGACACACCCCCTAAGTCTCCATAATAATAGATCTACAAAAGCCACCCATTTTCTGATATGGAGCATTTTCTCATCCAAAGTTAGATCTCAAAAAATCGTTTCATAAAAGCATATATCCATAGATCTACACTTCACTAATTCGCTTGGGCTGAAATAAACTTTGAAAACTAAACTTTTGGAGAAGTTGAAGGAATAATAAAAATGGATAAATATTTCTCCAAACTTTTACTTTTTAACTTTTTTTCTTATAAACAAAAAAAGTTAAAAGTAGATTATAAATTAAAAATAAGGAATCATAAACACTCCGTATATAAATGTTTGATTTAACTATTCTTTTATTAATTATTATTATTATTGTTACCACTAATTTGATGCCTCTAAAAATAGCTAGTTAAAAACAATTATAATAAAAGCACGTATTATTATTTAATGTCGTTTATTAATAAAACTAAATATCGTCCCAAAAATCTGAGGAAAACACAATTGTTTGCCCCCATAGTATAGCACATTTGCTTATTTGTTCAATTTATAATCTTTTTGGATCTTTACATTAGTACATATTATGCGTAGTAGCATTAATAATACTTGTATTTCACAACAAAAAATGTAACATATTATATAGAGACTGAATGAATATATTACGAATCTAAAAAGTATTGAAATCTAAAAGGTATAGAGTAATATAGTTATTATTAACACCCTGAATTTGATAAAAATGTCCACTTCAGCCCCTCAGTGCCTCGTATTACCTTGTGATTTATTTAACTTTTCAAATATTGTCAAATTTTATATTTTTTACTCTCAAATCCAGGCCTGGTCCCGAAATTTTTGAGGCTCTAGGTAAAATTGTACGTGAAACATATACATTAGGCCCTTTTAATAAAAAAATGGTCCAATTATATTTTTTTTGTAATAAATTAGGGAATAATTGTTTACATAATTCCGACATAGACATAATTAAGACGTTTTTTCTTATGATCAAACTTTCAACCTTTAAGTTTCAACTAGTCATTTTACCGTTATGATCAATACTCATGGAATCTACTTATTAAATAAAATACATAATTAAATAACAATAATAAAAGTTAATTATATCTAATTATTTCGAGAAAAAAGGAACTAAAAACCTAAATAAGTAAAATCCCTTAAATTTATAATTTATACTACTATATCATGGTTTATCAAAAATTAATAAAAAAATTTGTATTGAAAACAATAAAAATAATTTATTTTAATTTTTTAAAAATATAAAAATTAGAAAAATTGGGTCTTCTGAGTATGAACTCTGGACGGTGACACTCGTTGCACCACCCTCAGAGCCGACACTGCTCTAATTAGAAGGTGACACGTAATAAAAGGGCTAAAATAAATATTTTTATTAAATTTAAAATGATAATTTATATCTATTAAAAGATAAAAATAATACATATAACTTCATACTAAATTAGGGGCTTTTGATAGAATTAGGCCATCTATAAAGTAGGAAGTAACAAATTTCATAAAACATAATAGTACTAAATTCAAAGAAATGTTTAATTGAAACTTTGAAAGAGTAGACTCTCACGTGTATATCGAACCAAGTTGCATAACATTGCTTCATATAAAATACTCTCTAGTTGATCAAATTCTAACAAGTTAACACGTGGCCTAACGTGATTCCTCCGAATCCAAGATCACAGCCTCCATGATCTTCCCATTCACACCGTAATTAAACCCAGCCTCTCTTTTCCGGATCCCAAAATTTTATCCAATACAACTCATACCACTGTCTATATATACCACAATTTTGTCGCTATTTCTCTCACACACCGCCTTTTGTAGTCTTCTCATTTCTATAGCCAGTCAAAAAAACAACGATTATCATGGCTCCGATCGCCGCCGGTGAAACTTTGCCTGACGGAACTCTTGCTTACTTTGATGAGGAAGATCAGCTCCAGCAGGTTTCGATCCACTCACTCGCCGCCGGTAAGAAGGTCGTCATCGTCGGAGTTCCCGGTGCCTTCACTCCGACTTGCAGGTATATGATTCTCTGTATTCTTTTTCGTCCCTAGGTTTTGCGATTCTTGACTTTTGTTGATTTTTTTCGAATTGATGGATCTTGATTTGTGTGATTGGCTTGTTTGTTAGCTTGAAGCATGTGCCAGGGTTTATTGAGAGAGCTGAGGAGCTGAAATCGAAGGGAGTCGATGAAATTCTGTGCCTCAGTGGTAAATTTCTTCGTATTTTGCTTGCTTATTCGGAATTTTATTGTTAGCAGTTTGAGGAATTCTTGAATTTTACATTGATACTGAAAATCTACTGCTTTGCTGAATGCAATCTCATATACAATTGCCTGATAGCACAATAGTATATGGTATTGATCTTAGTTTTTGACTTGTCATGAATTTTGAAATTGGCACAAGAAATCCGCTGCTTCTTTGAATATACTGAATCTACTCTCATATGCCATTGCCTGATAGAAGAGTAGCATATGGTACTAATATATGTTAAGGCCTCTGAGTTCTAGTTATTGAATCATGAATTTTCGAATTAACACTAGAAATCTACTGAATGAACTCTCATATGCCTGATTGAAGAGTAGCATATGGTACTAATATATGTTAAGGCATCTGATTTCTGGTTATTGAATCATGAATTTTGGAATTAACACTAGAAATCTACTGAATCTACTCTCGTATGCCTGATTTAAGAGTAGCATATGGTACTAATATATGGTAAGGCATCTGAGTTCTAGTTATTATATCAAGAATTTTCAAATTGACACTAGAAATCTACTGATTTGTCTGTAATTTACTGATATCTGATAGTAACTGTTGCAATTAGTATTAGTATATGCCATGGCTCCTGAGTTTTAGTTGCTGAATTATGAATTTCTATATTGACACTTGATATCTATTGCTTCATTGAGTCCAATCTCGTATGCCACTGCCTGATATTACCACATATAACATTAGTGTACGGCGTTATGAATCTGAGTTCTGTATTGGAATCTACTGCTTCATTGATTCTACTCTAATATATGGAATCTATGAATTATTATTTTTAAATTTATATTGGAATCTAAGGAATTCAGTCTCATATAGCAGCGCCATATAGCATCACAGTAACTATATATATTATAGGTATAGCATCTGAGTTATAGCTTTGAATAATATTTGCAGTCAATGATCCATTTGTGATGAAGGCATGGGCCAAAACTTACCCAGAAAACAAGCATGTTAAGTTCTTGGCTGACGGGTCAGCAACATACACCCATGCTCTCGGCCTTGAGCTCGACCTGAAAGAGAAGGGACTCGGTGTCCGATCCAGAAGGTTTGCTCTCTTGGTGGATGACCTCAAGGTCAAGGCTGCAAACCTTGAAGAAGGTGGAGAGTTTACCGTCTCCAGTGTTGATGAAATCATCAAAGCTCTCTAAGTTAAAGGCACTTGTTTCTAGCTTTTCGTTTCTTTTAAGGTTTGAATATTTGACTTGTGTCGTGTTGTACTGAGTTATAGTGTCGTTTTGATATCGGTCTGAATCAAAAGTCTTTTATTTGGAGTTTCGAGTAGTATGTATTGATTATGGGGAATAAAAAATCGTTCTTTTCATGGTATAATCGTAATGTACTAATGTTCGTTTTTATTGTTTTGGAACTTTTGACCTATGATCTCTAATCAATTGCAAGACACATTTGACCATACACTATAGTCCTCAAATGTGTGAAACTTGTAATTTGAAAGGCGTCATGCTTGTATGGTTAAACCGAGTCAAATACAATATAACACGGTCAACTGTGGCAAGTCAATATTGAGATGTTAGTGCAAGTCAATTTTCAGTTTCTACAAGAATTGAGAATTGTTTCCCTATCTCTGTTGGGCCTTTATAGGTCTTGTGTTTGGATATTTAGACAAAACTTCATTATGTGTTGGGGGGAAAACACGAAGACACTTATTTTCAAGCTCTATTCTCTTCATCTCAATATCTTATAAGTGGATTACTGAATTTAACTTGTTTGGATACAAATATATGACTACCCTATGCTTAAATATATTGATCTTAATTCAATAGATTATAAGTTGAAATGGAAAATGTCTTACTACTAAATCTTACTGAAAACTAAGGTATAAGTGAGGTATAAGAGGGATGCCAAAATGTATCTCATATGGTAACACTAAGTTACGTCTTACATATGTGACAAAGGTTTTAGCCGAGTGGTTGAGCCTGAAGTTGTGATATATGTCACATGTTCGAGTCCACATTCGGGGTGGGGTGGGATGAGGTTTTTCTTTGTTATTATTGTAAGCCAAATGAAGTAAATTTTCGAGTTACATCTTACATATATTTATAAGTGGCTTATAATTCGCATAAAATGTTTTAAAAAAAATTTTGCGCAAATGTGCTTACATTAAATAAAAAGATTAATCCCCACTCGCCTTGAATACGATTCAAACCTGAGAATTTTATAGGCCACTTATTTAGTCTTAAAACTAGGCTAAGACTTCACAAATAAAATATTGGAAAAGATATATACATGTATATAAAGGAGGGAAAAAACTACAAAAATTAAAATCACATGTTATTAAATAAATGGTTTATATATAGAGTGTTAAGTATCAATATATCAAATTGAAAATACAAGGTATAATTACAATATACTCATGCTATAAGTGATATATAAGTCAAAAGGAAATTTTAAAAAAATTTGCCTTTTTGTGCTTAAAATAAGAAATAAAAACATCATTTTACCTCATCTATATATAGACCTAAATCTTTAATCTCTATAATTACAATTTTAAAAATTACAATCTTTAATCTCTTTAGTGTAAATATTCAAATGGCAAAAAAAAAGTTAGTACCGTACAAATGGCACAATAATTTTTTAATAGCCATCTCACGTAAAAAGCCTAAATAAGTAATACAACAGGCTAGACCCAATAACTTTGACTTTCTTGTTATTGAGGCTGGCCTAACAATGCATTTCGCTCGATTATTTCATAAGAATAAAAATAAAAAATAATTGATAAAATTTAAAATATGATAAATTATTCTTTTGGATCCTGATAGATATTGGAATAAAAGTGTATATTCCACGTCTTATTGAAATAAATATTCTTAGCTACGAGGTGAAATGTGTTATGGAACTGTTTTATCTAACAGTTTAAGTTGATAGGTTAAGCTAAATTATAGTATTTATATTATTTTTTACATTCTCCCGCATGCGAATGCCCTCGAACTTGAAACGGATACAACAGAGAACCATTCCTCTATGTGTTGCAATATAATTTAGCAAATGGAGCTGCCGAGATTTAAACTCTAGGCCTTTAGGTCTAAAACTACTTTGATACCACGTCATGGAACCGTTTTACCCAATATCTTAAGCTGATAGGTTAGGCCCAACCGTAGTATTTACATTATTTCTGAGTAAGCACATAAGTGGGGTTGAATCCATCTAATACAAAATCAATTGGCTTATGTTAAGGCCCAATATACACCACTTATATATCATTTATTTTCGTTATTTATTTCCCACGTGAGATATCTCTAATAAAATAAAATAAATTTATATCACACCTTCGTATTTCACGTTGATATGATAATTTAAAAACAAATAAAATAGAGTTAAGATTATTCTATCAATATAAGAAACATTTTACTCAATTCCTCTTTCCATGTCTTTAACGGGAGAGGATCTTTCTCAAAAATCATTAAGGTTGAAACCTACATCAGGGGCACTCAAGTTTATAAAAAAGCCACAATAATCAAATGATGAAAAATTCTATCGGAATACCTCATTAAGATCAATTTGACATTACTTTTTAAGCTGCTATTAAGATAATTTACTCTCATAAATTTTGAATAAAACTACACATTTTGATCTTTCATACTAATTAATTAAGAACGGTATAATTTGATTTTTCCAAAATCTAATCTGCGATTTTTAAGAAAAGCTTAAAAATAGAGTTGTTCAGAAAAACTAATGAAAAAAGCTTAATCAAACCGGCGTTAAGAAAGCATGTTATATGAAACAAATTTTGATGGGTTGATTCGTGGTTTGCTCGTTAATTTGTTGGATATTCCATATTGGTTGAGCCTTAAACATTATTACTTCTTTAACGTGTCTGAGTACAACTTTTAAAATAGTTTGAATTAGTTCAATTTAGCTAAGATGTCCCATTTTTACTTTGTTGTCTTCCCCTACTTTTAATAAAATATCAAAATTTGCAGGGGAAATTTGTGTTATTAGTTCCCTTGATTTTACCATGCAACTTAATACACTAATTAATTTAAAGTTAGTTTTCAGATTTTGTACCTCAAGACCATGACAAACATCTTCAACCTAAAGTACTCTATCCCAATTGATCAACTACCTATACAATTTTTGTAACTCTTTAACATCTTTTTTTTAATTCTGTAAGATTGCTACTTAATTCTTCATTGTTTTTATCTAATCGATGTGAATAATTCAATACATAAAATTTGATGATACATTTATAGATAATTTACCGTGCACACAACAATCCAATACACAAGATTTTACACCGAATGAATCCTTACATTGCAAATTATATTTGCTACTTATTTAATTAACTGAATCGGGTTTTGCTCACTCGTACTTATGGCTATTATGGGCCAGGAAATGGATTTTTTCTATGAAAACGAATGTATTATGATCATATTAGATAAGTAACACAAGTCGGTGGATCCGAAAACCAAATCTTGTTACCTCCTCGGACAAACAAACATCTAGGAACCAAATATATAAAATACTCTTTATCACATATGGGTTTAAAGTTTCTTTTTTATACTTGAGTTTAAAGTTTAAACGGTCACATTTCAAATGTCTGATAGCATTAAATGTAAGGTAAGTAAACTGCTTCCAACGAACACATACTATTGTAGTGTTTTTTGTAAGCAGAAACAACGTGTGACAATGTAATTTCTGTCCTTTTCTCTGTCCTTTTCCTATCTTGCAGTATAAAAAAACAAAGCATAATAAATTATATGACGCCAATAATTTAAGCTATCATATTTCCAAAGCTTGTTCAGTAAACTTTCATATTATTTATATTAGATAACTTAGCAGTTATTGTATATTTTGTTAGGCCCAATAATAGATTATGAGAAAAAATAATATCAGCAGAATAAAAGATACGTAGATTTTTACGTGGAAATCCCAAATGAATTAGGGAAAAATCACGGGATCAACTCCGAATAATTTTTTCACTATAAAATAATAGTAGGTACACCAAGAGATTACAAAATAGTGGCACTCAAGTGTTTCCCAAAACCTCACTATTTTCTCTCTTACTCAGCTCTTAGGAACCCTTTTCCTAAGGCTCTCTACACAGATTACATTTTATCTGTGTTTCTTCTCTATTACTCTCTATGTTGGTCTGCTCTTCAAATGAGCAAAACCCTCCTCTATTTATAGGAGATTCAAAACGCGTATGGCCGAATTGTGCACAGTAATTTTACTGTGCACTTTTTGAAAAACTTTTCCTGCCGACCTGCCTCCACTTTTTTTAATTTTTTTAATTAATCAGTGGGTCCCACAATAAGAGGGACACCACTCAACAAATCTCCCCCTTCCGACTACATTGTAGGACTCTCCATCTCGGTTGCTTCAACGCACTGGTCGAACTTCTCTTTTGGTACAACCTTCGTCAGCATATTAGCAACATTTTTATTTGTATGAATCTTCTGCAACTTGAACTCTTTTTCTTCAATGGCAAATCTGAGCCAATGAAATCTTACATCAATATGTTTCGTCCGTGCATGATACATAGTATTTTTGCTCAAGTCTAGTGCACTTTGACTATCACAATAAACTATGTAGTCTTCTTCTTGCACACCCAATTCGGTAAAGAATCGCTTTAACCAAAGTATTTCCTTTCCTGCTTCCGCTGCTGCAACGTACTCTGCTTCGGTTGTTGATAATGAAACATATTTTTGTAACCATGACTGCCATGAAATAGCTCCCCCTGAGAATGTAAATAAGTAACCTGATGTAGATTTTCTTTCATCAAGGTCACCAGCCATATCCGCATCTGTGTAACCAACAAGTGTTGGCTTTCCACCTCCAAAGGTTAAACATAACTTTGAAGTTCCTCTCAGGTATCTAAAGATCCATTTAACTGCTTCCCAATGTGTCTTATGGGGATTTGACAGGAATCTACTCACAACTCCAACTGCATGAGCGATGTCTGGTCTCGTACACACCATTGCATACATTAAACTTCTGACCGCTGAAGAATATGGAACATTTGACATATCTTCTCTATTTTTCTCTGTTGAAGGGAAGGATTTCTTACTCAACTTGAAATGAGCGGCAAGTGGAGTGCTAACTGGTTTAGCATTGTTCATATTGAACCTTTCTAGTACCCATTCAATATATTTTTCTTGCGATAACCATAGCTTGCTGGACCTCCGATCTCGGATAATCTCCATTCCAAGAATTCGCCTTGCCGGTCCCAAATCCTTCATGTCAAATGTCTTAGACAAATCACACTTCAACTTACTAATCATTTTGGCATCTGGCCCAACGACTAACATATCATCAACATATAGGAGAAGAATTATAAATTTTTCATCAAGGAATTTTTGGACATATATACATGGATCAGCTTCTGTCCTCTTGTATCCTTGATTCACCATGAAGAAATCAAACTTTTTATACCATTGCCGCGGGGCTTGTTTTAGCCCGTACAAACTTTTCTTTAGGCGACAAACCATGTCCTCATTTCCCTTAACCTTGAAACCTTCTGGTTGTTCCATATAAATTTCTTCTTCTACATCCCCATGCAAGAATGCGGTCTTTACATCAAGCTGTTCTAACTCAAGGTTCAAGCTGGCTACAAGGCCTAGCACAATTCGAATGGAACTCATTTTCACGACTGGTGAAAAAATTTCATCAAAGTCGATACCTTTCTTTTGATTATATCCTTTGACGACCAATCGAGCTTTGTATCTCACTAGGTCTTCATCATATTTCTTCAGCTTGTACACCCATTTGTTTTTGAGTGTTCTCTTCCCTTTAGGAAGTTTCACCAGCTCGTACGTGTCATTCTTCTTCAAAGAATTCATCTCCTCTTGCATGGCCTTCATCCAACAATCTTTATCTTTACAAGATTGCACATCTTGGAAGCTTTCAGACTCCCCCTTATCAGTGATTAAAATATAATCAGAACTGGAGTATTTTGTAGATGGTTGGCTTTCTCTGATTGACCTCCTTAATTGAGGTTCTTCTTCTGGTAGAATGGGGTTCTCTGGCTCCCCCTGCTCAATACCCTCTTCATTTATATCTTCATCTACAATCGTATCTTGATCCCTCATAACTGGCTCTTCTTCTCCATCTTGTTCTGATTGATGCATTCTTCTTTCTGTGGCATCATCTGATAGAATGCTCTCTGGTGTAATATCGATAATACCATCACTTGTAGATCTTTCACTGATGATATCATTCTCATTAAATACAATAAAGTATCTTCTTCTTCCAATGGATTCTGTATCCATGGGACCACAAACATCAGAGTGTACCAGCTCTAACTTATTATTTCTCCTTCTAGAGCTTTTCTGAAATGAAACTCGATGTTGCTTCCCAGATAAACAGTGATCACATGGGTTAATTTTTCCTTTGGCTAATGGGATGAGGGACTTCTTAGCCAGTATATTTAACCCTTTCTCACTAACATGCGCCAGTCGCCTATGTCACAAATTTGGTGAAGCATCATCTCCAACTATATTCAGTTGACCCGCACATATTGTTGCGTGCGTTTTGTATAGCGAGCAACACAATCTTCCTTTCACCACCACCAACGATCCTTTGGTGAGTTTCCAATTCCATCGCCTGTATGATTGTGATAACCTTCCTTGTCCAATACACTAGCAGACAACAAGTTCAACCGAAGATCTGGAACGTGTCGAACATTTTTAAGTGTTAATGTGCATCCGACACTTGTCTTAACGCAGATATCGTCGATTCCCACCATTTGCGAGACACTATTATTTCCCATTTTAATAGTACCATAATCACCCGCTTTATAGGTTGAGAAGTATTCCCTTTTTGGAACACAGTGGTATGAGGGACCATAATCTACAATCCACTCGGTATCTGCATCTCCAACATGACAACAATCTGCATCATGGGATACTAAAGCCACCTCTCCATCTTCTATTGTGCACTTTTTGAAAAACTTTTCCTGCCGACCTGCCTCCTCTTTTTTTAATTTTTTTTCTTAATTAATCAGTGGGTCCCACAATAAGAGGGACACCACTCAACATATTTTTTTTAAAAAAATTACCTTATCGAACTTACGATAATAACAAAAAAAATTACATCCTTTCTCACTTATACATAGATTCAAATCTATAACCTTTAAAATCACACTTTTAAAAGCCTTTACCACTAAAAATGTTGTATATATAACATGCATGAAATATATATTCGATAACTTAACACAGTTATAAGTTATAATAATATATTTTTTCATTCAATTATTCTTATTTTCAATAACTCTTCTAAATTTGAGCAATTGCGTGTGTTGGAAGAAATTAAAGGGAAATAATAATAATAATAATAATAATAATAATAATAATATTATTATGGTTGACAGTAGGTGGTGGTCTCATGTCAATTATAATTTTTTTTTTTGAATTTTGGGTATTGAATTTAATTTTTGGTTGTCATTTGTCTCCTTCAAAAGCTTATATATATACCTTGTATTAGGTAAATAAGAAGAATAGAAGGAAATTGAGAAATTGTTGTGCTAATTTCATCCTGTAGTAGTTTGTGTTTGTCCAGTTTCTGGAACTCCTTAAGGAAGCATGTTATATGAAACAAATTTTGATGGATTGGTTCGTGATTTGCTCGTTAATTTGTTGGATATTTCATATTAGTTGAGCCTTAAATATTGTTACTTCTTTTAGGTGTTTGGGTACAACTTTTAAAATAATTTGAATTAGTTCAATTTAACTAAGATGTCCCATTTTTACTTTGTTGTCTTCGCATACTTTTAATAAAATATCAAAATTTGCAGGGGAAATTTGTGTTATCAGTTCCCTTGATTTTACCTTGCAACTTAATACACTAATTAATTTAAAGTTAGTTTTGAGATTTTGCACCTCAAAACCATGACAAACATCTTCAACCTAAAGTACTCTATCCCAATAGATCAACTACCTATACAATTTTCGTACCTCTCAACATCTTTTTTTTAATTCTGTAAGATTGCTGCTTGACTCTTCGTTATTTTTATCTAATCGATGTGAATAATTTTGCACGTAAATTTGATGATACATTTATTGATAATTCACCGTGCTCAAAACAATCCAATACACAAGATTTTACACGAAATAAGTCCATCCATATACAAATTATTTTTGCTACTTATTTAATTAACTGAATCGTACTTATGACTATTATGGGTCAGCAAATGGATTTTTTCATGAAAACGAATGTATTATGATCATATTAGATAAGTAACACAAGTCGGTGGATCCGAAAACCAAATCTTGTTACCTCCTCGGACAAACAAACATCTAGGAACCAAATATATAAAATACTCTTTATCACATATGGGTTTAAAGTTTCTTTTTTATACTTGAGTTTAAAGTTTAAACGGTCACATTTCAAATGTCTAAAGTATTTTTTATAAATAATTAATAGCATTAAATGTTAGTTAAGTAAACTGCTTCCAACTAACACATACTATTGTAGTGTTTTATGTGAGCAGAAACAACGTGTGACAATGTAATTTCTGTCTTTTTCTCTATCCTTTTCTTATCTTGCATTATAACAAAACAAAGCATAATAAATTATAAAAAAACAAAGCATAATAAATTATATGAGCCAATAATTTAAGCTATCACATTTCCAATGCTTGTTTTGTAAAATTTCTTATTATTTTTATTAGATAACTTAGCAGTTATATACTAGAAATATTGTATATTTTTAAAAAAAAATTGCCTTATCAATCTTACAATAATAAAAAAAACTACATCTTTCCCCACTCCTTACTCGTATGTGGACTCGAGTCTGAAACTTCTATAATTATACCTTTAAATTTTAATCAGTAGGCTAAGCCTTTATCACTAGAAATATTGTATGTATAACATATGAAATATATATTCGATAACTTAACATGGTTATAAGTTATAATTTTTTCATTCAATGATTCTTATTTTCAGTAACTCTTCTAAATTTAGTAATTGCACTCACATTTAATATAAATAGAAATCTATATTTCATTTTGGATGTGATTTGAATATGTGATATTTAAAGTCATAAATTCAGTATCAATTAATAAGGATAATATTGAAAAAATGTGAAAAAAAATAACTGAAAAATAAAATAACAACTAAAAAGATATTTTATTGGACAATTTTATGATTTGAAACTATGTTTTTTATTTAAGTATAATTTGTGTCCTGGACATGACTTTGCAGGGAAAGTATCCTGTGCAGTCCATTCGGACTGTAAAGAACATTTTGAAGGATCTCAATCATCGATTTTTAAATTTTATCGGTGAAGATGCTTTTTTTATTTTATGAAGAGAAAATCATTATTTATTGTTATACACCATACTTTACTCTAAAGTTCATCCTTAAACTTCAATCCATCTCAAACTTTGTAAGTGTTTGGAAGTTGTTAAGGTTGATAGAAATGAATTATACTATATAAAATTGATGAACTTAGATCTTACACTTTCGGACTAAATTGGTATGAATTAAACTAAATTCAACTTAAATTTATAATTTTCTAGAACTGAATTGAGTTATAAAACTCAACTCCAATGATAAAAACTTTTTAAAGTTAATTTACACTTCTTATGTGGCAAAAGTTTGGTCTAGTGGTTGAGTCTTGAAGCTGTAATTCTAGAGGTTGCAGGTTTGAGTCCACACTCGGATGGAGTGGAATAAAGTTTTACTTTGTTATTATTGTAAGCCCATGTAAGGAAAAAAACAATTTTAAAAAAATTTACACTTCTTTCAATTGTAAGTGTGCATGGTGTTTGTTTGGAAAATTGGTAGAATCGATCAGATCATTTGGTCCCTTATCCCTACATGAATGATATATGTCCCAAAAATTACTTTATGCTATTACTTCTACTCTCTTCATCTATAAATTGAGGTCGTTTTCCACCTTATTCCACTTCTCTTTTTAGTTGTCTGTTTTATTTTCTAGGTATTTTTTTCACGTTTTTTTAATGCTATCCTTATTAATTACAATATTGGAAATTTTTTTTGCTTTTGTTCACTTGAAAATGAAGTAGGACATTAATAAAATGGTAAATTAATAAATCAACTCATTTAGTTAATTGTTATCTTAAAAATTGTGAATTGGGTAGAATGATAACTATTTATAGATAAAAGGGTTATTATTTTATTCATTTATAGGACATATGTCATTCATGCCAGCACAAAGAACCAAAGGACCCAATCTATCATATAATTTCCCGTCTATATGATACCTTTTTTTGGTAATATTTAACAAGTATCTTCGTTGAGATAATCTTATTCAAGACTTAGTCACAGTTAAGGCTCCTCACCCTCCCAACAAATATATTTAGTGGGATTCAAACTCTATTATTCTTTAACTTACACAATCTACCTTACCAATTGAGCTGTAATTTATTTATGTATATATACTTTGATATACATAAACAATGATCCAAATTTCAGATAGGAAAAATCAAACATCATGACTCAAAACTAGGGTTGAAAATTGAAACGAAATGGAAATACTTAACAAGCTTGTAAAGTATCAAGGCATATATAGCCTGTAGTAGGCATAGCAATAAATAATGTCACAAATCAGTAGTTGGAAACCAACTAATGCAGGATGCAAAGGGCCCCATTTCCTGCATTTCAAAAAATTATTTCTGTTGGATTTTGAAATTTATTGAGGGGGATGATAAAGGTCTTCACTTGACCCCTTTGACTACAGACAAGTATCTCTCTCTCCTCTCTCTTAAATTTTTTAAATTTATTATTTTTTTAAATTTTTTTTACCTTTTATAATTTTTTTTATAAAATAGAATATGTGTGCTTGAAAAATAAGTAAAATAAAGATTTTTAATATTAAATTATATCAAGATAACGGATAATTTTATTTATTTTTATTTAAAATTTTTAAAACTTTTTAATAATATAAATATTTTTTAATAAAAATATAATAATAAATTTTTAAAAATTATAAAAATAAAAAAATCTCTTAAAATTATTTAAATTATAAGTATTATTTTTTAATAATAAGATTAAATTATAAAAATATTAAATTAATTTAAATATTTTATATAATATCATTATTATAAATAAAAAATATTTTTTATTCTCTTGTTATCAAATTTTTTAAACTGCATATATCATTTTTAAAAAAAATTAATAAGCCCTCTTATACACAAATAGGTAAAAAAATAATGTATTTTATGTTATAGGTTGCCCTAATTTTTTTTGAAAGAGGGGCTTGCTGAGCAAGTATTTCACCTTAGCCTTCCAACTTCCATATGTAGAGACACATTGTACTCTTTTTTTTTTACTCCTTTAACTTCTTCCTCTTCAACCCTTTTCCTTTCAAAGCATGTTCTAAAAAACCCATCTTTTTAATTTCTGATTTTCATTTAAATTGCTTTCAAAAATCAACTGTTGTGGTTGTTATTTGATTTGGGTTTTTAAAGAAGATGAGTGCTTCCAAGTTCATTAAATGTGTTACAGTTGGAGATGGAGCTGTTGGCAAAACCTGTATGCTCATTTGCTACACCAGCAACAAATTCCCAACTGTAATATTTGATTTTTTTTTTGCTCATTTTGCCCTTTTTCCATTTGGGTTTTCATTAAAGTTCAAGTCTTTAATTGGTTTTGCAGTTGGGTTTTCATTATTTTTAGGGGTTTATGGCTCACTGATATCTGTTTTGGGCAGGATTATATACCCACAGTGTTTGACAATTTCAGTGCTAATGTAGCTGTGGATGGAAACATTGTCAATTTGGGGCTTTGGGACACTGCAGGTAACCTCAAAATTCATCCAAAAATGGAATCTTTTTTGGGTTTCAGTTTCTAATTTTGATGATTTTTGTTGTTTGGCAACTGGGTTTTTTAGAAATTGGTAAAACATTGTTACTTTTTTTCCTAGGTCAAGAGGATTATAGCAGATTGAGGCCACTGAGTTACAGAGGTGCAGACATTTTTGTGTTAGCTTTCTCATTAATCAGTAGAGCTAGCTATGAAAATGTTCTTAAGAAGGTAATTTACTTTAGAGCTATTGATGCTTTTTTTTTAATCTTCTTTATTTCTCAGGTCCTGTTTGTCCTGTTTGGGACTGACGTCAGAGTTCTTGAAAAGTTTCATTTACGATTTTTTAATAGAACAATATATTTTGACATTGTATAAACGATTTTGAATCTTAAGACTAATTAATTAGTAACTGTTTGCTTAGAATTTCCCAAAATTTTCGGGACACCTGCTTGAAAAAACTTGAAAATGGAGTTTTTCGGTAAAACTATTCGGGAAAGCAATCCCGAACTGGCCCTTAAGCTCCTTTTGCCTTCTTTTTTTGCAATGCTTGCTTAAATTTCTCATCATTTCCAATTTTATGAGAAATTGTTTCCTTTTTTTAATGTAAAGGTCTTATAAATGTTATATGTTTTATATGAAAGCCCTACATATTGATTCATTTTGCAATTCATAAGACTTAATAGAGAGTACAATCTTAGTAAAATTGGGTCTTTTTCATTGTAAAAAATTGGGTCTTTTCCAATCTAGTAAAAATTGTGTCTTTTTCCATTGTAACAGCATTACCCCAATACCTAACAAGGCCCGCGCACAAGCGGGGTAAGGGGGTCGGGTGTATACAACCATACCTCTGTAGTTACAGAGAGGTTGTGTCTTTTTCCATTAATGTGTAGAGTTATTCTTTCTTAATTCACTTGTTAGTAATTCTATGTATATGTAACTGAAGTTTTCTCATTCCAATTTTATTCAGTGGATGCCTGAACTTCGTCGATTCGCACCAAATGTCCCAGTTGTTCTTGTTGGGACAAAATTAGGTTAGTTCTTGGCTATGTTAAGTTCTAACTATCCCAATCTTTATATAATGCATCTTAATAATCTAATTTTCCTACCGAAATTTACAGATCTTCGTGAAGACAGAGGATTTGTAGCTGATCATATGTACTGCAATGTTATAACAACTGCTCAAGTATGTGTTGTTTGTTTCTTTATTATGTTTATATTGTTCTTGATCATATGGAATTTAGTACTAGTATTTAAAAATGAGCTTACAGGGTGAGGAGCTAAGGAAACAAATCGGTGCCGCGGCATATATTGAGTGTAGCTCTAAGACTCAACAGGTAGAATTTATAAGAATGACTCGGAATTTCTTTTTAAGTTTTGTTTTCTTGAACTTTTGAGTAGAAATCAGTTATTAACTATGGTTTATTTGATTGGTTAGAATGTGAAAGCTGTTTTCGATACGGCAATCAAGGTTGTTCTTCAGCCTCCAAGGAGGAAGGAGATGGCAAGGAAGAAAAGGCGCCGTAGTTCTGGTTGCGCCATTGTGTAAGTACCGAGTTTAATATAAATTCAGCTAGGGCCAAGCTTTTATTAGTGGTTTTTCAGCATTTTGATTGCATTTGAGTTAGTTTTTTGGCGAAATACATTTTAACCCGCCTGAACTTGCCCCAAATGGTCTAATGAAAATTTTTTCCCCGTAATTTGGCAAAAGTGCACCAGTCTGCATTTAAACGCCACACATCAGCTTCTGATTGGAGGGGGAAAATAAGAAAAATGACATATTTGAAAGTCAAACCAACTAGAAATTGACATGTGACGTTTAGGGGGCAAACTAATGCACTTTGCCAAGTTCAGGTGGATAGTAGGCCATTTGGGCCAATTTCGAGCGGGTGACTATGTATATTAGCCTAGTTTTTTTTTATTGCCTATGCATCGGTTTTGGTACATTGACGAGTACTTGATGAAATGCAGAAGCATAATGTGTGGAGGTTGTGCCGCTTAAGGCGCAAAAGGCGAGCCCACTTGAGCTCAATTGACGCTATAAAGCAGCAGCTCAGAAAATGACATTTTGGAATTGGATGTTCATCACTTGATGATTCCTATTGGGAATAGTTACATGTTTAAACTTGTATGTTTTTTTTGTATCGGTAACTAGTTTTGAACGAAAAATGACTCACAAACTGATCGGAATGTAGGGAAAATGTTTGTTCATTCTCTCTTCTTTGGTATTGCTAGCAAATTGAATTGTAGCTTGTGGTATTTAGTGAATTGGTTATTTGTATAGCGTAACTTGTTTGTTGTTTGTTGCTAATACTATATTCCTCTAAAATTCGGGTTATAGTGTCACAACTGTCATGTTTTTACGTTTCGGTTCGGTTACTTAGCACATAAACATAAATGGAATTGGACACTGTAAATGCGTGGGTTTTGGTTTCAGAAACGTGAAATTGTTAAAAGTACATACGAGTTTTCGACCATATGATAAAAGTGCAGATGCAAGGCAAAACACATTGAGAGCCTTCAAAATTATCATTATTGTGTTGATGTCTATTAATGAATCGTATTATCGTGTCAGAAAATCGGCTTTCGTGCTGCTAGGCAAAAGATCTAGAACAAAAGTAATGGCAGAAAGCAAAAGTTGATTAGAAAACAGAGTTTAGAAGAACAAAAAGGCTGCATCTTTACATTATAATTTGGACTTTTGAAAGATTCAAATTGTCAACTCTAACTGGGTTGAATTTTGCAGTTGGACCTACAAATTTGGTATAAGTTAACTGATAATTCATGTGCTGTGAGGCCAATGCAGTAGAAGTTATAATTATTATATTGTTGAAATGGACCACAAGCTCACATGCCTGTTAGATTTGCTGGTAACTATACAGATTTACTTGCTTTGTGCCTTGCAATTTTTGTATTTAAATTTTATGTTAAGTTTTTTTTATTATTTTCAAATTCCAAAAAAATAATAAGATATTTACTGCAATAGATACTGTCTCCGTTTCCAAATGATTATCACTTTAGTTTTTTCTTTTTATCGTTTTTCCATATCAACACATTTTATCGTAGTTTCTCTATTTCACATTGTATTAATTATGATAGATAATTAATTGAATATTTATCTAAAATATTGTAAAAGATAAATTAATTATTTTAATAGTGTAATAAATATTTAATTAGCCGATATAATTAAAATGAAGGAGTATTATTTATATGATTTTGGGTCAACCCATTAAACATATTTAGCAAGAAATGACATAATTGTTTTCATAGTTGATGGAAAAGAAATATATGTGGTTAAGGAGCATTACTAGCTCAATATTGATTTCTTTATGTAAAATTTCAAGCTCAAACCTTGTAAGTAATTAGAAATAAGTTAATATTTGGGAAATAAGATGTCTATTGAGTCCAACACTCTCTATGGCCCTAGGTTTGTGGATAGGTCTAACGGTCAGTGATTCTGGGTTCGTAATTAATGCCCTGGTGGACTTGGGCTAGGGGAGAAGCATTAAATCCGTTGTTGACCTTGAGCCTCAGATGAGATAGGCCAAAAAATGTTTGACAAGTGGCAACTAGTCCATACCCAATTATACTTGAGGGGGAGTGTTGAAGATATGGGATTATATCTCACGTTGAAAATATAGGGGAATGGTGAGTGGTATACAAGTGGAATAGCTTTGGCCTTAATACAAACCAATTGATTTTGCATTGAATTGGCTCAATCCCACTTGTATACCCACTTAGTTTATCAGGACAACACTTTCTGAGAAGCTGACATTGGCCTTTCATACTTTGTTTCTTTTATATCGGGTTCTAAAGAACTTACACGCGACTTTTCTTCTTACGTTTTTAGTCTTGTGCCATGTAATATTAATGTTATAACTCACAATTTAGCACAAACGGTTTATTTAAATGAAGTAAGAAGATTATAGTTAACTATACAATCTCATTATGTTGCCCATCTTTTAACTTAATAATACAATCCTTTTCCTAAAGAAAATATTAATTCATATAAGGTTTATGAATAAATGGAATATCTGCTTTTATGCTAAATAATGTGTATAATTTGTTGGTACTCTTTTGAATGTCAACTCGCTTGTTATTGATAGTGTCAATATCAAATTAAGCTCAAATTTAAATTGAACTTAATGAGGTAAAGTAAACAATTCATCTCTATTAAGTCAAGTCATATTTATCTATATTTTTGGTAATATATTTATCTATTAGTAGTAAATTAAATGCTTTTTTCAACTACATTAAAAAACACAAAATTCTAGTCGCATAAGAACTCTCATTTCCACTGCTTATAAGTTTATCTTCTGTTTTCCTAAATAAGTCTTGTTAATGACATATTTATCTTGTTGTACAAATAAATTTAATATATTAATATTTATTTTATTTTATCTAATATTTTAACTTCGATAATCATTAATTTACTTTTACTATTTTTAAATTATTTATACTTTTCACGCTGTAAATTTCTTAATTAAAATAATTATTTTTCCAACATATAAAAAATTTATATCCATCTTAAATTAAAACTATTATTATTTCCAATACATGATCTCAATTTTCTATATAAAAATATTTACATTAAATTTCGGTGGATTTGAAAGTCTATATGTTAGTATGACTAATTAATACCAAGAAGGGGCTTTTAAGTAATTTTCCATCAGCTATGTCGTCCAATTCTGATTGGTTATCAGAAGTATGAACTAAAGCGATCAGTTTCCAGCCAAAGCCAAAAAGAACCGAAATATACCGCCACCGCTACCCGCCGGAATATGATTCAGTCGCCGCCATCTCCGCCGCCCCATCCCAAGAGCTGGAGCATACACACCCGACCGGAAATCATCGCAAAGTACGAAATCCAAGAGCGAGTAGGCTCCGGCGCATACTCCGACGTCTACAAGGCCCGCCGGCTCTCCGACAACCTGATCGTCGCCCTCAAAGAAATCCACGACTATCAATCGGCGTTCCGCGAAATCGAGGCCTTACAGATCCTCCAGAATTGCCCTAACATCGTCGTTCTGCACGAGTACTTCTGGAGGGAGGACGAAGACGCTGTTTTAGTGCTGGAATTTCTCAGGACGGATTTGGCGGCGGTGATCAAGGAGGGAAAGAAGAATGGCGGAATCGGAGTTAGTGCCGGCGAGATGAAGAGGTGGATGATGCAGATATTGAGTGGACTCGATGCCTGCCATCGGAATATGGTTGTTCATCGGGATTTGAAACCAAGTAATTTGTTGATTTCCGATGATGGAATCCTGAAATTGGCTGATTTCGGCCAGGTAATGTGTGATTTACCTTGTTTTATGTTTTGATTTGTGCCTGATGAGGATGATTAGATCAGTGTTTGAGCTTAGTTTCAGCTGCAATTTGATGAATTATTCTCTAAAGAATTCAAAAAGAAATTAAGTGTATATATTCCCTAATTTATGATTGAAGAAACTGAATAGATCCCTAATTTATAATTGAATTTATACAACTTCATAATTCTTCTTTCTTGTTAGTGTATATTTGAGCTCAATGACATTGCTTTTGATAGTGTGAAATGTAAATTCATATAGTTTCTTCCTACAACAACAACATTACCAATGCCTAACAAGGCTCTTGCACAAGCGGGGTAAGGGGATCGGGTGGACGCAGCCTTACCCTGTAATTACAGAGAGGTTGTTTCCAACTGACCCTGAAGTGGAGTTGCAACATTTGTCTGCGTTTTCACAATAAATGAAGTTCAGACAGTTTAACGAGTAATCTAAAGCCCAAAGATGGTGAATGTTTGGCCCCATCGAAATAATGGACCATATGTAGTTTCTTCCTAGGGTCGGATAAATTTAGTTGATCTCATGTTGTTTAGTTCAAGCTAAAAAGACTGTATTATCATTTTTATAACTGAGAAATGCGATACATATCACATAGTTATCCAAGCAAAGACTAAAATTTAGATGTTTATTGAAATGTTAGTTTAGATTTGTGTTATTGTGGAAAGTACCAAAATAATCGAAAGGAACCATGAATTTTGAATGGTTGTTTCAGCTTTCTAATTTTGAAGCTAGAGGTGGAGATAAATTCTGCCCTACTATACCGAATTGTGAGTCAAGTAACTCTTAACCTTAAATGTCTTATGAGTAACTCGATAAGACATGAATTGGTGTTCTTGATTGCTGGAATGCTTTTCCTTATTGAATCATATTTGTTCATGTTTATGAGATTGTGATGCTTGTTCGTGTTTATGAGATTGTTAGAATGTTCAAAGACTAATGCTTGTTCGTGTTTATGAGATAGTGGGAATGTTTGAGAGATTGCTTCTTGTAATTGTCGTCTTTATGCTCTTGCAAGAAATAAACTGGTTATTTTTTATTTGTTTAATGCATTAGTGGCTCCTCCAACTTGTCCCATTCCACCTACCGCCCCCTGAACTTCAAAAAAACCCTTTAGCTCCCTCAACTTTTAATAGTGCATCAGTTTGCCCACGTGTCAGCTTCTGGTTGGTTTTGACTCTTCAAATAGGTAATGTATATGATTTTTCTCTCTCCAATCAGAAGCTAGCACGTAGCATTTAGGGGGCAAACTGGTGCATTTTTGCCGAGTTGAGCGAGTTACGAGGACCTTTACAAAGTTCAGCGGTGCAATAGGTGGAATAAGACCTGTTGAAGGAGCCATTGATGCATTAGGCCTTTTTTTTGTTATACCGTCAGGCAAGGATACTCATGGAGCCTGGATTTGTTGCTACCGATGAGAACATTCAGCCAAACCCGGTTAACCCGCAACAAGTTGCTCCACCACTCGAAACCGTTCCCGAGATCAATACCTCATCCATAGAAGTTCAGACCATTCAAGACCAAGGTCCCATAAAAGCATCCGAGTCATTCAGAGAGAGCGGCGAATCGAAGGCCTACGATTACTTAGATGAAACAAGCATTCGAGACGGAGACACATCTTGTCTTGCCACAGGCACAGCAAGTGACATGGGAGACGATATCATGAGAAGTACTTATAATTATGATGAAGTTGACAATGAAAGGTTCGGTTTACTTACGTCATGTGTTGGGACCCGCTGGTTCAGGGCTCCCGAGCTTCTCTATGGATCCACTGACTATGGACTAGAGATCGACTTATGGTCACTAGGGTGCATTTTTGCTGAGCTTTTTACCCTCGAACCCCTCTTCCCAGGGGGGTCTGATATTGATCAAATCAGCAGGATTATTAATATGCTGGGGAATTTGACCGAGCAAGTTTGGCCAGGCTGTGTGAAGCTTCCGGACTATGGGACAATTTCGTTTGCTAAGTTGGAAAATCCTGCGGGCATTGAAGCTTGTTTTTCGAACCAGTCGGTGGATGAAATTGGGTTAGTTAAGAAGCTTGTTTGCTATGACCCGGCTGCTAGAGCTACAGCAATGGAATTGCTTCGGGATGAGTATTTTAGCAAAGATCCACTTCCGGTGCCCGTCTCTGAGCTTCGTGTGCCGTTGATGAATAGTGGACATGACGAGGATTCTCCCGGACGGTTTGATGAATACGATGATGATTCTGATTTTGACGACTTTGGCCCGATGAATGTTAGAAGCACTAGTACTGGTTTTTCGATACAATTTTCTTGAGTTTGTTTGGGATTAACAGATCTGTTTTCCCCGAGGCGTTTTCTGGTATGGTTGCCTTGAGCGAGTTGGAGATCGTTATTTATGTTCAGTGTTACCCTGAAAACTTGTCATTCTTTGTGAACGAACTTGATACAGATTTTTTTATATGAGCATGTTGCCTGTTCAGATTTAATATTCGAGTCTATGAAAAGGATGTTCAGGTCTAGATTAAAAATGACACTTGGCCTTTGTTTGATTTTTTTCCCCTTCTGGTTGAACCAAAGCTTTGCTTCGACTACATCCAGATCCGACCCGGGTCGTACGCCTTGCTGTGGTCGGTGAGTCTCCCAATAAGAATTTTTGCGTTCACTAGGACTCGAGCCTTTGTTTGATTGATAGTTTAGTATAGTTCGCTACAGTTTTTTTTTTTTTTAATTCTACGGGTTGTTTTTTTACTTCTTGTTTGTATTGGTGGTATTGTATTGTATGATCCATTAAAATTTTAGTTTAATTATAAGGTATACCATGAGAAACCAGACTCTGATTTCCTTATTTTTTAACCATGGAAATAAACAAGAGATTATGAGTAATCAAACCTGTTACCTATTTTTCTATTGGGGAAAGTCTGAAACCCAAACAACAACGGGTGTGTTTGGAATCCTACAAAATAAATAAAAAATGAACGAGGTTAATTTCATTTTGGATAGAAAATTGAATATTAATCTCTAGCAAAATGATATGAATTCCTTGGGTCAGTTTTAGATTGTTTCCAAATTGCTTATTTTAAAAGCTCTATTTTCAAGTTTTTCCTGTAAGGAGCGGATTTAGTTTTGAAAAAAACAAGTCATACAGTTCTTAATTAATTAGTATAAATGACCAAAATGTGATGTTCAAAGCCAATATATGTATTTCTATTCAAAATTTGTGCAACTTATTTTAACAGCAATTTAAAAAGCAATACTAAACTAGCCCTTAGTGTTTTTTTAGGACTATAAAAAGGGGTATAGAAACCTAGAAAATGAAAATAAAAACTATTTTCTGAAACACAACCCAAAAGTTTCATTATGCAATCTAGCATGTCACAACCTAAAAGAAAAGGATATTATGCGGTAGCATTGGGCTCTTAGTTCCAAAAACTAGGCAGTTTACATATATATGCATAGTTGACATACTATTTTTCTAATACAAATTCAGGATTAGAAACACATATCCTGGTTCCTAGAAATTACATATATGCATAAGCAAGGTATTTTCGTATATATAGCGCCTGCTTGATTACAAGACTGAATCTACATTAGGAGTCGGGGGAATGATTAAACTTCGTCTGGCTGATATTTAAGCGCACAAGAAGTCTCTAATCTTGAGGAAGAAGAGCTATCTCAATTTCATTAAGCGTCTTTCCCTTTGTTTCCACGACATTCCTCTTCACGAAAACCACGGCCACCACGCAAAATGTTGCAAAAATAGTATACAGAAGCTGCGATCCAAGTTGCTCCAGCAAACGCAAAAATAGCAGGCCGACAAAGAAATTAATTACCTATGAAGATATCATCAATAAAGTTCATGAGTACTAACTGGTGTTATCTAAATGATGAAACCAACTTCTCATTCCACCTACTGCCCTGAACTTCAGAAAGATCCTCGAAGCTCTCTCAACTTTCGAAAAGTGCACAAGTTTGCCCGCCTTTAACGCCACATGTCAGCTTCTAGTTGGTTTAACTTTTGAAAACGATGTTTTTCTTTTTTTTCCTCTCTATTCAGAAGCTGACACATGGCGTTCGGGGGGCAAACTGATGCATATTTACTAAGTTGAGGAAGTTGTGGAGACTTATTAAAGTACAGACAAGTTGGAGTCGTCACTACAAAATAGGCTTAATGCATCATTAGAAACTTGAACTTGTCTCCAAAAACCCGCTACCACCCTTAACTTTCAAAGTGAACTCGTAACTCCCTCAACTTTCAAAAAGTGCACCACTTTGCTCCAGAACGCCACGTGTCAGCTTCTGATTGGAGAGAGAAAATCTAAAAAATGACATCTTTGAAGAGTCAAACCAAACTAGAAGCTGACACGTGGCATTCAAGGAGTTAAGTGGTGCATTTTTTGATAGCTGAGGGAGCTATGGGGTCATTTTGAAAGTTCACGGAGGCAGCGGGTTTTTGGGAGACGTTCAGGTATCTAATGATGCATTAAGCCTTACAAAAAATCATTTTCAGCTGTGATTAGCAAGAAACAAAAGAAAAAGCAGTAAAAGCTTACCCAGTGGACTGACATACAGACAGCCATAGATTTTGCCCTGATTCGACCTGGGAAGATTTCGGGTAGTAGAAGACCTGGAACTGGACCCGCTCCCAGAGCAAAAGTTAAGACAAACCTGAAGAGAGAAATGTTTGATTATGGGTTCACGTCTTTAGCATGGTGGATGCAAAAAACTACTTTTGTTATCTGCTCCTACAGTTAAACATTTTAGTTGCCTAAATCAAAGTTTCATTTCAAGTGGCTACAAAAAAGGGCAAGTTTGTGGTTTGCAACTATAGCCTTAATTCACTGATCCAGTTACAGTTACAATTCCAGACCTCTTCCAGTTAAAAGACAGCTTGAATATTACGGCAAAAAGATTGGAACAACTAGAACCACGTCATTATTTGACTGTGTTTTTGGGGTATTGAACGCAAAAATTCCTTGCATATTAGTAGCAACTAAACACAATCAACAATTTACACATAGACCCATTGTGCACATAATACATTACCACAAGAAAGAAGATAACATATTCTGTCTTTATTATTTATTTACAGGAAAAAAATGATTACTCACATCAACATGCCACCTACAGATAGGTACAAAGCTCCGGCAGATCCCATCAAATAAGAACTTGATCCAGCAGCTTGAAGTCCCATGGAAACTGCCTGCATAGGGAAAATGCATTATATGAATAACAGGCCATTTAGATAAGTTAGATGACAAGGACTAGTTTAACACAATTACATAGGGGAAAAAAGAATATAGAATAAAAAATCCGTCTTCAGAGCGCAGCACTAATTAGAGTTTCCCAAGCCAATTTATTTACCAGCACCTGATCTTGTGGTGCAAGGCCTCAATTAATCAATTCCAAAAAAATAAAAACAAGGTAAAAGATCTATTATGTGTTGTTATCCACAAAAAATGTATATCCTGTTCTGGAAAAAGGTGCTGATACCATTTTATATTCAATGCTGCTACAAAGCATGGACAAAGCAACATGAAATTGCAGCAACAGTAAAAAATGTTCACTGGGAAACATAGTGACGATAAATAAGAAATGTACCTAAAAGTCAAGTTGAAATAGAAACAACAAAATTCCAACTCATAAATCAAAAGACGAATAGCAAGTGTTACAAAGTTCCCTTTCAGGAGTTAGGCATAAGAGATAAAAGGCACTGTAAAAGTTCGCCAGGAAACATAGTGGTAAATGAAAAATGTAGCATAAAGTCATGGAAACAACATTCCAATTCATAAATTTAAAGAAGAAGAGCAAGGGTTACGAAGTTCCCTCTCAGGAGTTGAGCATAAACAATATGGGACATTCGTCACTTGACCCTTGGTGTTTATTTTACTTTATTCAAGATAATTCCATTGTCCATTATTTTGATGGGGCCAAAGAGTCACCATTCTTTGGCTTTAGATTATAATGGACTAAAGCAAAATGGTTCATTAAACTGTCTGAGCTTCTTAATTGTGAAGTCACGGATAGCCGTCACAACTCCACTTTAGGGTCAATTGGAAACAACCTCTCTGTAATTACAGAGGTAAGGTTGCGTACACCCGACCCCCCCTTACCCCACTTGTGTGGGAGCCCTGTTAGGCATTGTGGTAATGTTGTTGTTGTTGTTGTATTCAAGATAATTCCAGTTTGAACAGAAATATCCAATTGTTTCCCAACCCGAAATAGAAAATGTTTGCCCTTTTATCATGCTGCCTTTCCTTGTATTATATCATCCATGTTGCATAAATAAATGCTTAATTCAATCTAATTATGTGTATCCTATATTTCATCACGTTGGAAAATATCGTTTTCCTTTTTAAGTTTTCATCACTTAAAAGAACACTGTTCCTTGTTCCCTTCATGTGAATACACAGTGAACGTGCTTCACAAGGACAGTTCCATATCAAACTAAGACAAGACAAGTAATGTGGACTACATAAAACTTACCATCCCAAAGAAGCTCCACAGAAGCAGCGTCTTCCTTCCTAGTTTATCCATCAACAACATTGCAGCAATGGATCCTATAGGAAATTATATCATGGTGAAAAATGCAGTAACCAATATGCACAAGAGAATTAGCAGGGATTAGTATACCATGCTGTACGGTACCTGAGAGATTGGCAATTCCCACAAAGACGTTTGCTAGGTCTGATGGCACTCCCACACTCTTAAACACAGTTGAAGAGAAATAAAACACAGCGTTTATACCAGATAGCTGTTGTAAAGCAAATAGGGTTGACCCAATAAAAACAACTGCAAAACAAATATGTGGATAACAAAGACCAGAGAAAACATGGAAGAAAAGAAATATGAGAGAGGCAGAGGATGTTTATGGAAGCAGCTGCAACAGCTCAACATGAAAATAAGATACACACAAAGAAGAACACTTAAAAAGTAATAGAAATACCTACCTCTAAAATGGCGACCATAAAGTAATTCAGACAACTTCACTGTATCATTATGATCCCCTCTGTCCGCTTTGGATAACTCCTGCATTGCTGAATCAACATGTGCTGCACCTAAGAGCTTCCGAAATTCAGTTTCAGCTTCAGAAGTTCTTCCTTGCTGTATCATACAACTTACAAATTAATCATCCACCTTCAGCTTAAATAGTACAACAAATAATCATTCATGTAGATTTTGATAATGAATACTTTACACAGGGTTGAAGCTTTTAAATTGTGGAAAGTCCATAGGGTACCCTAATTTTGCAAAACTGATTGTTGAAAAAACTTAATCAATTTGCATTTTAGCGTGGAAGAGGGGGACACTAGGAGAAAAGGGCTGCGGGGATGAGCATTTGCAAGAGACATAAATAGCTGACCCATTGTTTAGTTCAGAAATGATATTCCAAGTTATATGAAAGAAAAAAAAAAGTGGGTACAACATTAATCAGTAGCTCAGTTAATTATAACACAACATTAGTCACCTATGACTGAAATTATTCAAGTAAATACTCAAAAGACAAAGATGAAATCAGATAAACCTTGTATAACCAATGTGGGCTCTCAGCACAAAACATCATTGCAAAGGCAAGTAGTCCAGCAGGAACCACGGACACCCAGAAACAGATTCGCCACCTAAGATATAACGGATTGGGTAATAAGTATTCAGTACAGTTTAAAAATGCTGTGAGATCAAGTATCTCTTACCAGCCTGCAATTTCTCTGACAGGTATTCCAATGAACAGAGCCCCCATAAGTCCAAGACATGTTGCAATCTGAATGAAGCTTCCATAAGTCCCCCTTATAAAAGCAGGAGAAATCTGCACAAACCAGAAAGGCTAACCAATATAAGTGGTGGGAATATTGCCAAAGTGCTGTCTATTCAGGGAAAAATTTCAGTTTTATACCTCTGTCACATAAAGAGAAGCAACTGGAGGGCCTAGCCCCATCCCTGTCCCAACTAATAACCTTCCAAGCAGCATAGCAGCCAAAGTTGTTGCTTTTGCGCTGAAAATTCATCCAGATAAAAACATAAAACCAAATTCAAAAACTTCACGGTGGGAGAGGTAAGGTGCATGCTATAACTTATGCAATGTAGAAATAAATTCCTATGCAGAGAATAAGAGCTTATATGAAAAACACTACAACATATTACAATTTGTGATCTCAGGGTGAGCCATGTCAGTCTCATACACTGAACGATGTCCCGATATGACTAAGAATAGACAAGTGGACTAATTCAAAATTTTCTTCATATAATAACACAATGATGGCATACTATAATTTTACTTCTTGTGAGGGGGGGGGGGGGGGGGGGGGGGGGGAGCTCGGGAAATATCGAAGAATCATTTCTGAAGTAAACAATAAAGCTCGAAAAACCGTCTCTCTCTCTAGACTTTGCATTGCCTTTTTAAGATCATCCAAGGATGTAGACAAGCAATGATCACTGATCAATTATGAGGTAACACCATAATATGATATAATCATAAACCAAGGTATTCACTACATATGGAATATTAATTCTCATCTTCTACCATGAAGCTAACCTAAGCTGTAAATAATTTAATCCTCAATGAATAGAACACTATAATTATGTGCATGGTAATAGTTATTTTGCTAGCATTTGCTTATGAAGCTTAGACATTACCTTAGAGAAGCTCCAATAACCATGGGCAGAGCGCACAACTGAAATGTCCTACGGCGCCCAAAGCCATCAGCAATCAAGCCACTGAACAAAGATCCAATTAATGCACCACCCAAACATGTGCTGACCACCAAACCTTTGTATATTCATCATTTAAACAGGATTTCAATCAAATGAGTTAATCTATTACAGGAAAGCTAAGATTAATGACCAATGCGTTTTCTCACCTTCTGCTAAGGTATTTCCATGGAATCCAAGATCTGAGGAGATGGTTTCAAGTGGTTCGTTTACCACACTGTACGAAAAACCACACATTGAATTATTATCATCGAGTAAGACATCATTATCTACAAAGAGTGACTCCCTGAGCAGGAAGAAGCACAGCAATAGGGAAGTGTACGAACCCAATATGGTAACCGAATAAAAACGATGACAAGGTTGCTGCTAGCACGTGTGGAAGAGAGAGCTTCCATGAAGGATTTGTGACTTCTCGGCCCAGATTGTTCTGCAGATCTATAGAAGTATACAATAATTGAGCTAAACTATCCCAAATAGATTCATAAGATTTTGAGAACAGCTCAAGGTCTTGCTAATTGCTATTTTAAAAACCAAAAGATATTCTTCATGAATTACAAGAAAGAGAACAGAAGTCTAAATTGATTTATTATATTATAGTGACTACACCATTATAAGGAAAAAAATGCATCAAGCCAGAAACCTGTCAGTGTTTGGATTTCATCTTATAGATATTTAAACTTGTGCATTCCAATAAGGTGTAATATTTTGGTGGCATCGTGCTTAAAACAAAAGATATGCGCTTAAACTCACTGAACTAATTCTGGGAAGTAAAGAATATGACTTTTAAAAGATGTGCAGTGCAACATACAAATTTTATTGGCAGATGAATCGTACCTGAACCATCTTCTAGATCAGCAGTATTTGCATAATCTCTTGAAGGCATTCGCTTGTACATAAAGCTTGCTTCATGCTGTCGTCCCCACATGCCAATAAAGCCGCAAAACTACTCTCACAATCACCAAATCAAAGAATTTAGGACAAGACACCACAAACACAAAATAAATCAAGCAAATAAGCAATACAAAGTTGTTTTTTCTATAAACCAATTAGCATTGCTACATTGTATGGTTATGTTGGTATAAATTCTAAAAATACACGGTTTTTCTCGCAAGAATTTACAGGTCTTACTTCTAATTACAATTACTTATTGCTCCAATTTTCTGCCAAATAACAACTAAAGCTGAAGTAGTTAAAAAATATATGAATTGAAGAAGAATCTGAAACTTCACCGAACTCAAATCATGAACACGGTATCAGAATACAACAAAATCGTATTAGTGACGATCAATTGAAACTCCACTACTTCAGATCTATTTCCAAAATAAAAAATCATAATACGTCAAAATGAACCGAAACCAACCATGCGAAGAGACTGCGGCATCAAAGTGATACTCGACGGTGCCTACCGGTACAGTAGAGCCAACAAACCTACAGAGAAATTTTAAACACATTTTCGAAGTTAACAGCGACAGAATAGAAAGAAACTTATCGAGAGATCAAAGTTGATGCAGCCAACAACAACAAAAACAACAACAATGCAAGAGCTATCAAATAAGCAAATCTTCTGCATTCCAAATCACTTATCCAAAAACGGAATCCATACCTCAATTGTGTTCCGATCTACAGAGATCTCCTCGAAATTGAAAAAAAAAGATGGAACTCTGGAAGAAAACCTCCGCTTAAAAAACCGGTGAAGCAATCTTACAGAGGTTGAAAAAAACAATCGAAGGAAATTGTGAACGTACTCCGGGGCGGTGGTTTATACGCCGGCGAGTTTGATGGAAGCGTAGCAACAGTGTCTGCTGTAGAAAAGGAAATTGAAATACTCCACTGATATGATACCTGTCTTTCTTCAAGCCAACCAACTTCTGAAACGACAAATTAGTATTCCCTCCGTTTTATGTAACCGATTGAAATGAATAGTGTAAAATTATGAAATTTGCTGTTTAAGTGTGTAATTAAAGTAATAAAGTTTGGAGACTTACCATAGTTCTATCCGAATTAAATTTAGATGTAGTTGAAATAAAAGTCTGTTAAATTAGATGGAGAATAAAAAAAAATAATAAAGCTAAATTCATCTTTACGCGCCTGAATTTGGTATAAAAAGTCTATATCTTGATTAGAAACTTCTATCATCCCCTACATTTTGTATAAATGTATCAATTTACCCTCGTAAACCTGGCAAAAGTGTATCATTATGCTCTTGAATGTGACATTTTACCTTTTGATTGGAAAGAAAAAGAGACAACTATAAAAAGTCATACTAATCAAAATATGACACGTGGCTCATGGCCAAACTGATACATTTTTATCAAGTTTAATGGATAAACTAATATATTTGTACCAAATTTAAGAGGTTGGAAGAAATTTTTAAAATCTTAGGACAACAGTACAACTTTTGTGTCAAGTAATGAAGAAAATAAATCAAATTCATTCATAATATTCCATAACGTAATAGTATATTATAAAAAAATCAAAACTTCAACCTGAAAATAGTTTTTTCCATGCAATTTAATTAATTTGAAATTATTTTATAAGATTCGAAAAACTTTATAAATATGATAAATTGAATTCATTCATAAAAATTATTTCTAAATACATGTATGGGTATCAATTAGTTCTGGTTGGATTTTTATTATTTATTAAAATGCTTTATAAAATTATTTTATTTTTATAAAATAATTAATTAGGTCAAACTTTGTACCATTTAGAAGTATAAATAATGAGTAATGTAATATTGTTAGGAATGAATCTCACATCGCTCTCGAATAATTTATTGAACTTATATATAAATAGAGATCTAAAGGCCTTAATTTAGACGACACGCTTTTAAACCGTGAGGTTGGCTGCAAATGGCGTCAAAGCAAACAATATCGTTCAAGTTATTTATAACACATTATCAGCACTATAGCGATGAAGGAGTGTATTATTTATGAATCTTGTATCACTCTCGAATGATCTACTAATTAAATTAATATATAAATAAGATACTAAAAACTTTAACTTATACAACATATTTTAAGGCTATAAGATTGGCTATAAATGGCGGGAAAGCGAATATTACCGCGGAACCCGTTTGTAACAAATAATTCTTTATTTAAACTATATTGTTTTGCATTTGTAGGTTTTCAGGTTTTTGGTGGTTGTCATGGTAACACGTGGCAGTACTGTATGCTGTTCTTGAAAAGCCTAGAGTGTACAAGGGGTGATATAATCATTTAAGTTGACAGCTATAGCTTCTACCGTCCATTTCTTCACGACATTCTACTGTTTTAATACAAGTTTAGCGTATATTTAACGTAATGCATTAATAAGTCCCATAATTTATCCCTAATTACTCCCTCCTTAATCTTCTAAAAGTTCATCTTGCCGGAAATTTTTATAAAATTCTTTTTATCTTTTTAAATTTTTATAAAATTTCTCTTATTTTTCTGAATTTATTTACCTCATAAACTCTATTTACTAACGTGGTAGGTTATTTGATAATATTAAAAAGTTAATGTTACATCAGTTAAAAGGAATTATGGGGTGTAATTTAGATAAATTCAGAAGGTAAGAGAAATTTTAAATAAATTTAAAAAGACGAAAAAAATTTTAAAAATTTAAAGGAGCGAAAGATAATTAAGGACAAATTTAAAATGGGCTGATAATATATTAAGCCTTGATAAATCGACAAAAACAGGCAGGTTTTCTTTTTGTGGAAATTGATTATTTTGAATAGCTATTTTCAAGAAATTAAATACATTACATTAAGAACTTTAGTGAACTTTTCTTGACAATTATTTAAACCCCCCACAGATGTAAAACATTCAATAGCAAATTCAAATTTTTTAACTGAAGTATCATATTATCAATTGAAATAAACTAGAAACAAAGACAATTTTTTATGTGGCTGAAATAAGAAATGAATAATTATTTATAGGTAATAAGGGGATTGAAATAAGTATGAAATATGAAGAATAATACAAACGGTAAGAAAGATTAATGCCCCTAATTTTTTATTTTCAATTTTGAAGATTGAATAAATGAAAACAAATTTAAAAAAAAAGTTATAAGATAATAATAATAATAAAAATCAGAGTAATTAATAAGATAAAAATTTAATTAAATAATTAATACTTATTTCTTTATAATATAATTGATTTATATTATAACTAACTACACGCTAATAATATTTTATTTTTAATATTTTTGTTAGAAAAAAAGGATTTAATTAATTTAAACGCTAATAATTCTTACCAAGTGACGAACCCGTATGTAGCCCATCATCCTCACTTTCTCTCTCTAACACAGAAGAGAGAGACCTTTCCTTAGGCCATTCAAAGAGAGATTCAACTCCACTGCCGCTTCAAATTCCGGCGAGGATGCCTTCAACTCTACCGCCGCTTCAAACTCCGCATAGGTCACCGTTCCTGTGAAAGAACTCGCTGGAAATTTCAAAAGCCATGATGGAATTTTAACGGAGAGAAAGTTATTTGAAACATTAAAATCAGAAATTGAAGAAGACAAAGGGTTAAACGAATCGAAACTGCTACTGAAAGAATGAGGTCGGGACATTATTCGTCCAATTTTCGAAGTTCTAGTGGTCGTAGAGTTGGCCAGTTCCGGCCATTGTCTTCAATTTCAACCTGAGTTCGCCATTCCCACCCTTGTATTGGCCTCCATCACATATTGAAGAATTCACTTGCTGCTTCAACCCTTGATTTCATATTTGGGTCTAAATTCAATTTGGTGATTAGAGTAGCAAGTTGGAAACTCTACTGAAGATGAAGAAAGAGGTAAAGATAGAACGAGGAAGGAGACGCTCATAGGAGCAAGGTTTAAATCTCTAAATGGTGCTTGAATTGGGCCTAGGCGCGGATTTATAAATTTTTAATTTTTTATAATTATTAATTGATAAAAGTATAAATTTAATTAAAAAAATAAATTATAATATAAATATATTTTAAAAAAATATAGTTTAACATATGAAAATATAGGTCTTAGTTAATTTTTACATAAAAATACATTAATATTAAAATTAATTCCTTAAAAATAAATATTCTCACTAATTTTTTGTGGTTTATATAGTATTATTTCTCGGTTTGATATTTAAAATAAAAATTATATGTTGAGAATATTTTATTGTATATTAGTTTTACCAACCGTACAACCTTTTTTGAATTGAAAAAATTAAACTATAATTATTATAGGTATCAATATCTTAAAAATTGAAAAAAATATCGGATTAGGCGATGCCTAAACAAAAAAAATCGGACTAAATAATACTTAAACAATTATATATCGGTCTAACAATTAATAACGTTCGAAAAATAAAAAATCGCACTATAGATCCCAAAATAGCGGCTATGATGGAAGTTTTAGGGTACAGATAATTAAGTTCTTATAATTACTTTTGTTTTTTTTATTTTTTTTAAATCAGTACATGAAACTGACGTGGATATGCATTTGGCACAAGTCAACGCGCGTGTCTTTCAAATGTTTGACTAAGACTTGTTAAGTTGAATTGAGGCAGCGTGGAGTTCTATTTTTTTATAAGTTAAAATACCTTAAATATCTTAGGTATGTTCAAGATAAAAGTGCCTAAGCTCAATGATATTAAAGAATATTTGACTAAAAATTTGAATATTACTATTTTTTTATGATATGGAAAGCTAGTATTTGTCAAAATTAATGTGATACATTATTCCGAGTCGATGTTTTAAAATTTTTTGCTAATTCCGCCTAGATTTTACTTTGGCATTATTTTAAGGTTTATTGTCTGACTTTTTATTTTTTGGGCGCTATCAGGTGTTAGATCGATACATTACTGCTTAGGTATCGTTTAGTCTGATTTTTTCCGTCTGGACACCGCCTAATCCGATTTTCCCCCTAATTTTTAAGATACTAATACCTATAATAATTATAGTTCATTTTTTTCAATTCAAAAAAGGTAGCACGATTGATAAAGCTAATATACAACAATATATTCTCACCATATAATTTTCATTTTGTATCTCAAACCGAGAAATAGTACACTATAAACCACAAAAAATTAGTAATGATGTTTGTTTTTAAGGAATTGATTTTAATTTTAATATGTTTTTATGTAAAAATTATCAAAGATTTATGTTTTCATTTACTAAACTATTTTTTTAAAAATATGATTGTATTATAATTTATTTTTAGTTAAATTTTATACTTTTATCTATTAATAATTATAAAAAATAAAAAAATTTATAAAGGGTCCTAGGGGTCACTTAGACCCCACTCAAACCCCGCCTAAACTTTTAAAATTCCGACCACTCAATTAACACCTAATATTTCTTAAAACCTTATTCCCAACCATAATTCAGGGGATTTTATATAATAATTTGACATTTCAAGATCAATTTATACCTAAATTAAAATATTATGACCATGATATAAAATCACGACCAACTCCAATCAAATCAAAATTCATACAAAAGGTTACTAAAATTAGATTAGTTGACACGTGACTAATTTTCTTCTAATCGTACAATTCTTTTTTTTTACTAAGTTTTTATCTTTTCGTAACAATTAACTTAATTATGGAAGTTATATAAGAGATTCAAAGATATTTTGATGTGAAATAATGAATTAAATATTTTTTTGCTTTTACTGTGAAGGTTTATTTGAACCGTTTATTCAAATTACATATTTAGTATATAATTTAATTGAATTTTTTCATATTTGATTTTCAACCTATTCAATTTTTTATATTTCCTCCATGAACTATCAAATTTTACTTCATTAAGAGTTAATCTATCAAAAAAAATGTGAAATACTAATATAGAGCATGAACATATTTTGTTGACAATGAAATCGAGGATAAATGAATTATTAAATTATCGTATTAAAATTAAATATCAGACATCAAATAAGTAAATTCAATAAATATGCATCAAAACAACAATTTCAATATATCATATTACAAAATAAAATTCAAATTATATAACAATACCAAAAAATGTTTCAAATTAAAAAAATGGTCTCTCTGTTTCTTTGTTTTCCTTCCTGTGTTAATATGGAAAAATAAAATTTTTTTGGATTTTTTTGGTCTGTTTGGCACTAGACAAAAGATTTTAACTCTTAATACTAATTAATTATGAATTATTTGCTACTGTTCCATAACTTTTCGGGACAAAATATTAAAAATGAAACTTTTTAAAAAGTAGTATGAGAAAGTAATTCCAAATTGACCCGTTGTATTTTATTTATCTATTTGTTAAAGTGTTTACACATTATTACGTGATCTTACTACCATTTAGTAATTTTAATATGAATTTTAGTTACAGGGTTAAAATGTTCATCTAAATTAAAGGAACCGAAATCAAAACTAAAAGAAAAACAAAACTAACATCCAACAAAATTATGTTTGGCTTGATTCAAATTAAACCAATTGAATTCGGTTTGAATTTAATTCGGTTCAATTATACCCGATTAAATACAATGAAATTATACTTAATGAGGTATATTTAACTATTGTATAATTGTCACAAAATAGACACCACAAAATCAAATACATATATTTCATATTTCATTTCATTCAAACTAGTAATTAATGAAGAAAATACAACACCTTTACAAGTAAAAATGATTCTTCAAGTGACAGGAGTCCAAATTTAATAAGCCATAACATTATATTAGTCATTCAACATTTTACATAATTTAGTAACACTTCTAAAACAATATTAAAATTTAAGCACTAAGTAATAAATGTTTTTCAAAAAAAAAGCACTAAGTAATAAATGATAATAGATTAATAATTCACTAGGTAATTTGATTCAATTTGGTTTTTGTTGAAAATTCGAGAATCAAACCAAAGTCGAATAGAAACCAAATTAGTAGATTTTTACAAATCCACATTAAACCAAAATGAATATGGTTGAATTTGATTTTATTTTTTATTTCGGTATCAGTTTGTTTTGGTTTGGTTCTCCAAATCCTATTGGGCACCAAATGAAGGCTATAAATAGGTATTTTCAATAGGCGGGCTCAGCCAGGTTCAAGTGGGCTTGCTCAGGCCAATACAAACATTTATTCAGGATCAACCCAGTCTGAATGAACAGTATAATTGGAACTAACCGGATCGGACCTCTTTTGTACTCCACTTCCAAGCCCATCCCACCAATTAGTAATTATTAATATATACATATACACATTTTAAAAAAAAAACTGTGTTAATAATATATATAAATAATTAATCTACATATTTTATAATATATATTTTAATTATTAATAATATATAAATATACATTTTTACTAATAACATATATTTAGGCTGGATCGGGAGGGATTATAGTTTTTATTAAAAATCAAGCCCAATTCATTATGTGTTCATACTATGGCGCCCGAATATGGTCGAGCTTATATTAATAAATGTTTGTCCAAATCCAACCCATATATGTCGGGTCTAGGCGGGTCAACTGTGTGGTCGCTTGAACATGCATAGCTACAAATTGAAAGGGGAAATTGTTAAAATTATATGGTTTAAATTTCATATTTATTAAATTAACCTTTTATATTTTCTTTGCACTCTCTTATTAATTTTAAGTTTTCATTCTTCTCCACAAGTTCCACTATTGTTCACGCACTATTTAATTTTTTTATCTTATTTTGCCATTATCTTTCAAATCGTTCATTTTTTCGAAATGCTGCTTTGAAGTTTTTTGTTCGTCTCATTTTTATCTTCGAAATGCCATCCATTGTGATATACTTTTTCAAATTTTTTTCGATTGTTCGATATCTAGTAAGTAACTGGTATATATCTGGTAAGAATCGTATCTTCATATGTTTGAATTTATGTTTTTAATTCAACATAATCTGGCAAGTAACTTGTAGGTAACTAGTAAGAATCGTATTTTCGTATGTTTTTAATGTATGTTTTTAATTCAACTAAATCTGGTAGGTATCTGATACGTAACTGGTAAGAATCGAATTTTCATATGTTTTTAATTCAAGAATCGTATTTTCATATGTTTTTAAATTCTGTTTTTAATATAATAGAATCTGGTAGGTATCTAGTAAGAAACTCATAGATAACTGATAAAAATTGTATTTTCATATCTTTTTAATTCAACAGAATCTGGTAGGTATCTGGTAAATATCTGTTTTTAACTCAACAGTTGAAAATTTTTTTTGAATGTATCTGATAGATATATGGTAAGTACCTGGTAAGTATCTGGTAAGATGTTAGTAAATTCATGAAATAATGTAGAAAGTTGATATAAACATAAATTTATAGATTGAATAAACTTTCAATGAAATATAAGGTTCATGCCAGGTTCCTACCAGATATTGGACATTTGTAAAAGCGTTTTTGAATGAATCTGTAGGTATCTAGTAAGTACCTGGTAAATATCTGGTATAGTGTTAGTAAATATGGTAAAAATATGTTACAAGCATAAAATTGATGGATTGAACAATTTTTCAATGAAATATAAGATTTTTACCAGATTCGTACCACTTACCTACCACATATCGAACAGTTGAAAAAAAAGTTTCAAAAAAGTATATCACAATGCATAGCATTTCAAAGATAAAAATGAGACGAACAAAAAACTCAAAGCCGGCATGTAAAAAAAATGAAAGGTTTGAGAGATAATCACAAAATAAGATGATAAATTAAAAAAATGTGAATAGTGTGAATAATGTACGTGAACAGTACACAAACAGTGGAGAGTATGAGTGGAATGTATAAATTTAATTTTAAAACTTATTTGATTAGGGAAAGTTATGACCAAAATATTGGGATGAAAGAAAGCTTTATTTTTAGTATATGGGTTAGGGTTAGGGACTTAAATATAATTACTGAAAATTACTGGGCAAAAGTAGAAATATACAATTTCACTTCGGGTCGGATATCACAACGAATATCTCGCGGGTAGCCGTATATAAAAGCCTAGGTTTACACCTTACAACCCTCGATCCGATTCAGGCGAGACAAAAAAAAACTAACTAGAAGATGGGGTCGCGAGACAAGGACCAACCCACATCGCATCACCAGCCTCTCCTTAGCAGCCTCGTCATCCGCCCTTCCGTCAGCGACGGCGGAGACGGCGGCGGAGGTGGTCGAGCTGGCGGCAGCGACTACGAGCCTGGTGAAGTTCGCCGTGAGCCTCCTCCTTATTCCCGGAACGGTCGCTACTCGGACGATCCTGGTTCGTATTCATTGTTCTTTGTATTGGATCTATTGTTTTGACTCTTTCGATTAAATCTGGATAATTAGTTTGTTTAGATGCCTGATTGTATTTTATAGTTTGAGAACCTATAGTAATGATTTGAAGGTGTTTGTTGTCGTTAGACGTTAAGCGTGGACAATTGAATAGCAGATCGAGTGCTTACTTGATTTTTCGTGTACCTATGCCTGGATGTCAAGTTTAGCTATTGGCCTATGTCGCTGCTTGACGCCTAGGTCAGCTGAAACTTGTTGTATGCAGATTTTGAGGCTATTGGATTTGATTCTTAGAAATTTGCAATGTTTAACTTTGATGATTAACTGGTGATTAGGGAAGGAATGAGCTGTATGCTTAGTTATAAGAATATACACTGAGTTCTTGTGCTTTTGCAATTTTCTTTTAGTAATCTTGGATGATATGATCATTTGATCTATGCAAGGGATGATACTCTGACTTATATCAATTGTCATGCTTGGAAATTGCATTAAGAAATATGACGACATTAGTTTCAGTTTGAATTTTTTTGTCAAATTGTTCATTCTGATTGGGAAGTTACAATTCAAGTATTTTTTTTTTAAGCTGGCTTGAGAATTTCTTAATATCACACTGGCTGAATCACACATTCTTTTAATCATTAAAGTTTGCTCTAAGTTCAGTGTTTGACTAATTTCAACAATCTGTAGCATATGCAAGTTTTTTATACAAGAAAAAAGTGCGTATGCATATGCTGATGGTATATATATTTGTTGATGAGCACTATTTCATTTTTGTTTCTAGAGCATGCATCTATTCACAAGAACATCCAAAAGTTTTAATTAACTTAAAATATGTAGAATTTTTTAGCATAATAAGTGTAAAATTTTCAAACTCAAACTTTATTTTTCATGAGTTAATTATCTTAAACAATAAAGCCTCTTTATATGGGTCTAATAAATGACAAAATTGCACAAAATCCTCCAGTTCAAACTCCTAACAATTAGATAACAGTTAACATAAAACCTAATATTATTTTATTTTGAATCAAAGGGGAATGTTGAGAAATGATTCAAAATAGAATAAAATTAGATTTTATGTTATTTGTTATCTAGTTGTTGGGAGCTTAAACTCGTCATTCATTAGATTAGAAAAATCAGTTTGTTTAGGATTTTGTGCTATTTTGTGTTTTATTAGGCCTATATGAAGAGGTTTTATCATTAAAGATAATTAACTCATGAATAATGAAGATTTGATTTCAAAAGTTCTCCACTTAATTCTGCTAAAAAATCCTACAAAACTTTTTTTTTTTCTGAAAGGTATGCCATAGTGATTGGAATTTTTAATCTTTCCTATGAAACAATTCACTTATATTTTGAGGGGAAGAGTTAAAATGGACACCATTTATTTTTTGTAATATTTTCTACACCTCTGCTGCTCAACAGCCTTCACTTTTGTTGTCTGTTTAGTAGAGATAACAGTAATTCCAATTTGTCCAATATGCTGGTCATAGGAAACAACCGCGTATGTCCCAGGACTATATTTTTTTGCTTCATTCATTCTTCTACACATCAATCATGTGGATCTATCTGAACTTATGAGTGTCGAATTGCAAATAAATTTTGCTGTTGTCTGTTACAGCTTTGACTGTTGCCTGCAAGAACTTGGTCTTGAGGAAGGCATGTTGGTGTGAGTCCATTCTCGGATCATGGTCTCTGGGAATTTTTTTAACATATTAAGATTGTGGTTTTGGGTAATGCCGTCACAGTGTAAAACACTTGGGGTGCTTGTCACTTTTTGTTTGAAAGCCATTTCGTGATTATAGGCATGGAATGGTGTAGGGAAATTAAATATGGTGTTAGCTTCAGTAATATGTTGGGTTTTATGTACAATGGATTTACTGACTTAGTGACTTGAATGTTGAGACTATGGTAATGATGCAAGGTCTCACGGATATTGGATTTTCAACTTTTACTATGTCAAAATGGAATTTGACAATGTTTTGTTAGCACTTGTGGGCTTTTGCATTTGGGTTTCTAATGGATACTCTTAAGTGGTGCACTATCTCTGGTAGCTGGTTTCATGGATATTTTGGTTTTGGGTGGTATTGAATTTCTGTGCCAGCAGCCACTCTGAATTCTTCATTGGAATTCCACTTAAAGGGATTGAGGGGTTTCACTTATTTTTTGTAGTTTTTTCGGTCGTATTGATGGTAGGTCGTATTGATGGTAAAATTGGGTTGGTTCTGATTGGGTTCATGGTGTCACACAGGTGAAATATGTTCCTCACAGTTTCTAATTGGGAATAATAAAGAAAAGGCTTTTTTTGGTGTATTGATTTCCTAGCTTCTGTTGGGTTGTTTATTTTTTTTGTAGTTAAACATTGTGTAATTGGTTTGTAATAGTCTGGGGTATTGTTGCATCTCTTTGAGTTTCTTGATATTGGGTTTTCATGAAGTTCCTCCTTTCCTTCCACGGGTTCAGAACTCATTGCAACCATAAGCAGTGGCAGACTGGAAGTTAAAAACTACTAATCTGGGTCCAGGAGCCCATCATGCATTTTTACATGGATTGGGGTTATAAAATAAGTTGGTTTGGAATCAGGTTGTGGATCTTTTAAACTTACTGTATGGCTTCAGGGAATAAGTGAACAAAAGGATACCTGGTTGATTTTGAATCGTTGCACTACTGTGAACTTTGGTGGGTTTTCCTGCATATGATTTGTGTTGTTAATTTCGTTGATCCCTCTTGAAGGCATGCTATGACTGAAGATCTTCATACGAACTTTAACTTGCACTGCAGATATTTAGGCATATATCTGTTTATCTGCTTTAATCTGTACTGCAGATAAGGATGGAGTTCTATATGTTGCTGCTAATGTATGCTTTTTTATGAAGCTATAGTGGTTCCATATCCATTAACTTGGGATTGGTAGTTCTGAAATTAGGTTAGACAAGCTTGTACTGGTTTGACAGCTGTGGTTTATTAGGAATACTGGACTTGTTTTGCTCTTATGTGTGATGAGGTTAGGTTGCTATGGTTTTAGGTGATACTACTACGGTTTTTGATTGACTGATAACATGGACGGCCACTCTGAAAGGTAACAGGGGCAGCTATCACGTGAATACCGGGCTGTTATCCTTCTTTGCAGCTATCATTCTGGGGATATATCCTGAGTGATAACTGATGTCCTTGCAGATTTTTGATATTGGTTATTTTTGTGGTTCTTGGTCGCGAATTCGGCTTGCATGACTACTTTGTATAACAAATCTTCATTTGTTTTGGTCGGGATTCCTCATCTATTAATTCCACTGGCTTTTTTCCAGGATATAGAATTCGTGCAGGTTCTGGCTCTCCTCCACGCCGTAGGGATGCAGATCACAGGTACAATTCCGATTTTGATCATTCAGGGGGTCCACCTAGAGGTCGTGAGTTTGGTGGAGGCAGGGATCCTGGTAGATTTCGAGACTCTTCACCCCCTTATGGCCGTGGAAGGATTGGTGGAAGACCACCTGGTAGAGGTTTTGACGGGCCTGGATTTGGTCCAGGGCCTTTTAGAGGGGATGGCGGCGGGAGTAGGAATAACCCCAATGTGCGTCCAAGAGAAGGAGATTGGTTTTGCTCTGATCTTTCGTAAGTTTTCCTATCAATTTGGTAATTGGTAATTCTGTACATCAACTGTTTATTTACTTTAACGCAAACTGAACTATATAGGCTAAGCATGACTGTTAGCCCTAAAAACTTATAAAATTTAACCCTCTAACCCTAGGTTATATCTTCTGTTATGAGTTCATGAAGTAATATATTTTTGTTATGTGTTGCTTGTTAAAAAAACTAGCTGTTGCATTTATTTTGGAGGTTGTTATCTTGAATTCTTGTAAAAGCATTGCAAAATTTTTCAGCCACTGACAATTAGTTTCGAAATTTTATGAACATCAACGTAATTGCAATTTGCAACTGTACATTTTCTGTAAATTTACTCTATACTTATTAATTGTCTTTAATGTGACTAATGTGATATTCCTCTTCCATCTCTTGCGTTTATGATTGCTTTTTTATATGTAATACTTTTTTATGATTGCTTTTTTATGTGTAATAATACTAATACACAATTTTTTAATATTTGCATTATTGTATGAATCTCATTAATTTTTCCATATCTCAGATGCAACAATCTGAACTTTGCAAAAAGAGAGTTCTGCAACAACTGCAAAAGGCCTCGATATGGACCTGGAGTAAGTCCTCGAAGGGGCTATCCTGGCCCTCCACCTCAACATGTACCTCCAAGACGTTTCCCTGGTCCACCTTTAGATCTTTCCCCCGGAAGGACTGCCAATGGCTACAACAGGTCTCCTCCACGTGGATGGGGGGCTAGAGACGGTCCTAGAGATTTCGGCCCTGGTGGTCCTCCGCCTCCAAGGCACGGAGGTAGAATGTCTGAGCATGATATTAGGAGAGGCCGGCCTGAATATCCAGATGATGACTTCAGGGCAAGGAACAAATTCGACCGGCCAATGCCAATGGATTGGCCTCAAAGAGACCGAGGCAGGGACATCATGTTTACCGACAGGAAAGGATTTGACCGGAGGTTACCGTCTCCTCCACTGCCTCCACCACCTCCACGCGGTGGCCGATGGGGGCGTGAGGTAAGAGAGAGAAGCAGGTCTCCGATCAGGGGTGGCCCACCACCGAAAGACTTCAGACGAGATGTGTACATGGACAAAGGAGGTCGAGATGAACGACGCGGTATGGGTCGAGATAGGATTGGCGATGTATTTTAAAATCTCGATGAGTCTTCTAGGATCTGTAGGCATTTGTTGTGTATGACAATATCATCGTCGCCTTTTTTCGAACCTAATTGTGGCGCATGATAGGGCTGGCTGGCTATGTTGATTTTCACAGATTGGACATGTATAATTGTTGTGTGGTTTAAAATACATAGTACGTTTTGCATAGTTTTAGGAAGCGTCTAAGTTTGGTCTATGAAACCTGGCATATTTGCAGGGCCGATCCTGGCATTTTGAGAGGCGAAATTAAAAATGTTGGCCTTTTGTTAAAAAGATTTCATGTGAAGTTGAAATATATTCTTCTCTTTTTAAATAGTCACTTTTGGTAGGTTTTTAAATACAAGGCAACATTAAATATGGTAATAACAATATTATAATGTCCTTAAAATTGCTAATCTTTTTTATTTTTACTTTTCACAATAAATGAGTAAATAATGGTAAAAAAGGAAAAAATTGGACAAAAATGCATTGTAATTCGTAAAGTGGCATTTATTTTAAAAAATATTTACCGTCTAAAGCGATACTTATTTAAAAAGGGACGGAGTAATAGGTACTGAATAAAAATTATTTGAAAGTTTTATTGACTTTATATTAACTCATTTAAAGTGTATATATATACACACACACATTAGTGTGTGGAATGAAAAAAATATTGTCACCTTTTAGTCGTGGGCTAAGCCGATACCTTTGGCCTATACTCGGGGCCGACCCTATATATTTGAGGCAGTATTGTTATTGTATTCTTCTATTGCTCTTCAGGTTTCCCATGGCAATGTATTCTGAATATTGGGTATACAGTGGAACTGCTGAAACGTAGTTAATGATATTTTATTGCGAGGTTATAAAATGAAGACATTTACAACATACAAAAAAAGTGAAATGAAGAAAAAATATAGGGTTGTTTAGTATGATTTTAAAGCTGTTGTTTCAATAAGTTATTTTCACAAACTTTTAATAGAACTACATATTTTGACTTTGAACAATACATTTTAGTTCTTTATGCTAATTAATTATTACCTGTCTCATTTATTTTTTTAAATTTAAATCTGCTGATTTTAGAAAAAATTTGAAAATAAAACTTTACAGAAAAATAGTTTAGAAAAGCATACCCTGACTGGCATACAGTTTTAGGGATGAATTTTGTATCATGATGGCCAACACGATCATGTTGTCTAGCATTCCTATTAGAGGTTGCTAATTCTGACTTAAAATAAAAAAGATTTACTTTTTTTTCTAATCTTCAAAACCTCAAACCTCGATTTGGAAAAATTCAGTTGAGTATTTACTATTTAACATATTTTATTCTCAGATGATTAGAGTCCTATTGATATATAACATTCGCACCTTGAATTGTCAAAACAAACACATCTTAAATTGAATTAAAATTTATTATTTTTGGATTTTTATATAATTATTTTATATTTGTTTTCTAGAAGAAAAGTAATTTTATTTATAGAAGACAATAAATAAGATATTAAACCAAAATAAAATAAAAAGTAAAGCGACTAAAAATATTTACCTACCTTTCAAAGTCAACAACTTATTTTTAGCGCCAAATATATTAACTTTCACTTCTTACGGCGCAGAAACTAAAAAAAACAGTCCCCACGCTTTTCACCCTTTCACGTAAATATCCTCTACCCAATCACACATTGCCACGTCTCATCCAATAATTCAGTCTGTTTTACAACCCACGTGGCACTAAATTAAAGGGGCTGAAAACAATATTCTCGTACCTTACACACATAATTCCATGATTTAAATAACTTTTTTAGCCTTTATAACTTAAATATCTTTTAGATGGTTAATGTGTTGGAATCCTTTTTTTATATGAAGTATATGATGAATTTAACATTAGTAAGATAATTTAATGAATTATTAAGTATTGATAATTTTGATGATGAGCTATTTTATGAATAAATTTATTATTTCATTTTATATTTCTAATTATAATATTAACATGTGTTTTTTTATTATTTTTTTATTCAATTTATCACTCTTAAAATATAACACATGTCAAATGATTAATGGAGGGACATAAAAGAAGACACTAATTTAAATACAACAAATTTAAATCATATATTTCAAATGGTAAAATAAATAATTTACATTTTTTATATTATTAAATAATTATTTAATGTATTAAAATTAAATAAATAAGATACTAAATAAATTAATTAAATACATCATATACGAAATAAGAAAAAAAAATCATCAGATTTCAAATATACAAACATGCATTTGAAATTTAGGACATGACCCAAAAAAGATATTTGATTCCACAATTCATCCGACGGCCATACGGCTTATTCAATTCATATTTCTATGAACTCCCACCGTTAGATCACCGGCTTAATAACAACCGTAGGATGAAAGGGAAGCGTGTATCCCACCGTTAAATAAACAAGAAATTGAATTTCAAAATCTCTTGAGAGAGAGGGAGGAGAGACGAAGAACAACAACAAAGCCAAAGCCAAAGCTAATAGTCGAGCCCTATTTTTCTTCTTTTTCATCTAATCGAACTACTGTTTCAGTTTCTTTCTCTAATTTTTGAATCTCTTCGATTTTGGAGTATCTATTGAGGGATCAAAGAGCTTTTGGGGAGAAAAAGAGAAGATCTTGGTGATTTAATTTGGGGCTAACACTCGTAGTTTGAGTTCTTTGCGGGATTTTTGTAATTTTTAGCTGATTGTTAGTAATTTTTGTGTAATTACGTGTTTGGAGACTAATTGGTGAAGTATTGGATCTGAAAATTGGGGGATTTCAGTTTTGTTTTTATTTGAATTTTGTGGGATTCTGAAGGGGCAAACCGTGGTTTGAGTTTTCTTTGAGGCATTTGGATTTTTTTGCAGAGGAATTGAGGATTTTTGTGGTGGTTTCAGATATTTGGGAATTTGAATTTTGATGGGGGAAGGTGAGGGAAGCGACTTCCCTCCAAAAAAGGCGGCGCAATCGGAGACGCAAGGGGGCTCTGATTTTCCGGCGAGGAAACTAGCGAGGCAGCTGGATTTCACGCAAGGGAACGTTGCCCTCCCTGACCACCCTCAGCCGCCGCCGCCAGCGGTGGTGTCAGTTGTACAGAAGCCGGTTGTGGTTAATTTGCAGAGCCAGCCGCAGCCGCAGGTGATAGCGGCGATCTCGGCTGCGGCTCCACAGCTACAGCAGCATCCACAAGCTAGGACTGTGTAAGTCTCTTTCTTTGTGGTTGATATTCTAAATTTATTAGGAACGGATTTTGATTTTGGTTTTTTGGTGGTGGTTATGAGCATTTAAATTATTTCCACTTCTGATATTAATAAGTGAAAACACCTGGGATTTATGGATCGGCTCCAAAGTTTGTTTTTGGAGTATAAATTTAAGGCTTGATGCATCAGTAGCTACCTGAACTTGTCCTAAAAAAATCCGCTGCCTCCCTTAACTTATAAAGTGACCCTGTAACTCCCTCAACTTTAACCGAATGCACCACTTTGCTCTGAATGCCACGTGTCATCTTCGGACGGAAGAGAAAAAAATCTTAAAAGTGACATCTTTGAAATGTCAAATTAACCGGGTGCTGACACTTGGCATTGGAGCAAATTGGTGCACTTTTTGAAAATTGAGGGGGCTACGAGATCACTTTAAAAGTTCAGGGAGGCAGCGGGTATTTGGGGACAAGTTCGAGTAGCTAATGATGCATTAGGGCTAACTTTAATTTTCCATGATGTGTTTGAGATATTCAGAGCTTGACTGGTGGTCTTGTTATTATACTACTGCTTTGTCTCTTTCTTTCCCATTAAACATTTTCATCTTTGTTTGAATTGTTTGTTTTCTAGAATGCACAAAAGTCTGACAGTCTTGAGCTTTTTACTGACAACAGACTGTTTATTCATTAGATTTTTAATGCTCCTCCTTTTCATAGTTTATTTTGCTGCATTTTTTTTAGTTTTGATTGACATTGACTTGATCATTGTTGAGCTTAAGTTTTTGGTTATGATTATTGGAATGGGGAAGTATAATATGTTGCATTTGTGACATTTTTTACAAATTTTGCAAACTGTCTCAACAAATATGTTATTTTGTTTAAGAATGTGTATACATATATTAGCAATGAACTTAACTTCATGTTTATGGACTTTGCTTTCTATTTCTAAAGTGAAATAGACTTTGGGAATGCGAGTGTAAATGTTTTTCTTCCCTGTCAATGATTAGTACTCTTTCTCTTATGAACCATAACTGATTTTGCATTGGTGAGCTCATTTCTGAAAGTTTTTTTTTCATGAGAGAAAACTGAATGAAGAATAATTCAGTTCATGGTGCCACTATTCCATTATTTGGATCTTTACATTTGCTTTGTTTGACATTTACAACTGTATCTTTGTTTCCCCAGAAAGCCGGAGTCTCCATTACCGAAACCAAGATCAAGTTCTGAACCGAAAGATGGTACTCCTAAGAGGCAAAAACAATGTAACTGTAAACATTCCCGGTGTTTGAAGCTGTAAGTATATATTGAAAACGATAAATAAATTTTTTTTTTTCTATGCTTACAAATTCAGTTGTTATTATGCTTTCTCGGTGAAAGTGTCTAAAATAGCTCATAGAACTGCTTTGGTGCTGGAATTCGATACTGCTTGTTCTGTTTATGAATGTTTACACGCTATTTTGTCGTTGTCATGTCTAGGAGTTGCACATAAACTTGACTGGGCTGTTTTTTTGCTGTTAATAAACGGTATGTTTTAAATATGTTCTGTCACAAAATCACTCTTTATGAACTATGAAGTAGTGGAAGGGGTACTTTACTACTTTAAAATGGTCTAAAATACATTTTTACTATAAATTGATCTATCAATGGAGGATTAGCCCAATTAGGGCTTTAAGATGTCCATGGTGGCAGAAAGCCAGAAATGGAGTTTTATTGGCTCTATTCTTTATGGTCACAATTATTTTTCGGTTTTCCTAATTATAAACTCATTTCTTCTTTTGTTGATTGATTGTTAATTTTTCTGTGTTCACTAGGTATTGTGAATGTTTTGCATCTGGAACATATTGTGATGGGTGCAACTGCGTAAATTGTTATAACAACGTTGAGAATGAAGCGGCTAGAAGAGAAGCTGTTGAAGCTACTTTAGAGAGGAATCCTAATGCGTTCAGACCAAAAATCGCAAACAGCCCACACGGAACACGAGATAATCGGGTATATGCCTTTTCAAACTACTTTTCTGCAGAATTTTTTCATTACAATGCTTCACCATAAAAATCAAATGCAATCTCATGGTTTTAATTCACAGCATCAGTGCACCCAACTTGATATTGATTTCTTGAAGTGAATATATCTTCTATTTTACTTTTATATGGGCATAGGCTTCAAAGTCTCATCTACAAAACTATTGTTTTTTTAGTTTGTCATAAGTTCCTTTGAGAGCAAATTACTATCTAAATTTATCCTTTTAGGTCTCCCATGTCAATACCAGTTCAGGAATTGTTAATATGCATAGTTTGCTTTTGTTTCTTTTTGTTTGTTTTGGCCTGTGATACACCTATTGGTAAGGTCTATTAGATTAGTGATCGGAATATCTTAGAAGTATTCTTCTTTGTTGATTTTTTTCGGGGGGGTTGACTTGTTAATGTCTACAACTTCCATGATACCTTTATTTAGTGGCCAAATACATCAATTACCCCTAAACTCGGCTTTAATTTTCAAGTGCCCCCCTGAACTCTCCGAAGTTTCTCTTAGTCCCCTGAACCTGGAAAAAGTGCACAAGTTTGCCCCTTGAACACCACTTTTCAGCAGCTAATTGGAGAGAGAAAAATCAGCAAATTGACATCTTTGAAAAGTTAAACCAACCAGAAGCTGACATGTATTCATGGGTAATCTGGTGCACTTTTGCCAAGTTCAGGGAGTTAACAAAACAAGTGAAAGTTCAGGGGGCCAATATACCATATGGTTCAAATTTAAGTGGTAATTGATGTATTTGGCCTTTATTAATTTATAACGAGGGCATTGATTAGAAAGAATTATATGCTGCTTTTGCTTGAATTGATCTGAATTAAGTAGCTTTGCTAAAGCATTCAATGGACCTGTGCAAGTTTTCGATTTCGAAATTTTGACAAAATGTCTGAACTGGTTAGAAACAAATACAGGAAGAGAATGGAGAAGGGATGCTGTTGGCAAAACACAATAAGGGATGTCACTGTAAGAAATCGGGTTGTCTTAAGAAGTATTGTGAATGTTTCCAAGCAAACATTCTTTGCTCGGAAAACTGCAAATGCATGGATTGCAAAAATTTTGAAGGAAGTGAAGAGAGGCAGGCCCTCTTTCATGGAGACCATGCACATAACATGGCACACATTCAACAGGCTGCTAATGCTGCAATTACAGGGGCTATTGGATCTTCAGGCTATGCATCACCTCCAGTATCCAAAAAGAGAAAAGGTCCGGAACTTTTGTATGGACCGACAATAAAGGATTCGTCTTTTCACAGGCTTGGACACTTTCCACAGGTGAATAATCCCTTTTACAATATCACTTTGGCCAATTGCTTCTAGACCCCCCTTGAACTTGGCAACTTTCGCCGGATGCCACCCTCAACTTTCATTTGCCCCTATTACCTCCTTAAACTTGGCAATGAATTTGCCCCCTCAAGGCCACATGTCAGCTTCTGGTTGGAGAAAGAAAATTAGGAAAATGACATCATCGAAAAGTCAAACCAACCAAGAGCTGACATGTGGAGTTGAGGGGGCAAACTGGTGCACTTTTGCCAAGTTCAAGGGGTTAATTGGAACTTTTGAAAATTTAGGGTGGCATCCTGCGAAAGTTGTCAATTTAAGGGATCTAGATGCTTTTTTTGTTTCTATAGAAATGCTTGCACAATGCATATATATATGGTAATGGTTGTTTTATCATCTCATCTTTATCAGGCAGTCCATATGAGGCCTTCTGCCCCATCTTCATCCTTGTCCACTAATCCCACTGCTCGTGCTAGTAATACAGCACCATTGGGACCTTCAAAATTCACATACAGGTAGAAAGTTTTTAGCCCTTATGCATATTTGGCTCCTCCAACTTGTCTCATTCCACCTACTGCCCCCCTAAACTTTGAAAAGGTCCCCGTAACTCCCTCAACTTGGCAAAATGCACCAGGTTGCCTCCCGAGTGTCACGTGCCGGCTTTGGATTGGAGGATGACACGTGACTTTAAGAGGGCAAGCTGGTGCACTTTTTGAAAGTTGAGGGAGCTAAGAGTATCTTTTCAAAGTTCAGGGAGTAGTAGATGGAATTGGATGAGTTGGAGGAGCCACTGATGCATTAAGCCATGTTTTTATGCAAATATTAACTGATGTGTCTCTTTGGGTAACTAACTTTATTTGTTATGATTGAAGGTCTCTTCTAGCGGACATTATTCAACCACAGGATTTAAAAGAACTTTGCTCAGTTTTGGTGGTTGTGTCTGAAGAAGCTGCTAAGACATTTGCAGGTATGAATTGAATTAAATATGCAAAATTTGTTGAGCTACTACTTCACAATACTTAGGACAAATGTGTATCGTCCATGTTTTAATTTGTGTTTTTGAGCCTGCGAGCCAATGGTGATAAATTGATATTAAAATCTCACAGATAACCAGAATATGTCACGAGTCTGATACTCTAATTAGTAGTTTGCTATTGGATCCAAATTAGTATTTTGTTATTTTCCGTAATAGTTGTCTTACTGCCAGTCTGCCCTCACTTTCCGCATCCTTATAAAATCCCCAAGCCTCCAAACAATAAAGCAACATCAACCTTGCAAACCCATCTTGTAAACTTCACATGAAAGCTCTGAAAGTACCAATTCAAAACATTCTATACATAGTCGATAGTCACTGAGTTTGAGAGCTGGTTTTCTACCACGAGACTGCAATTTTTTATGGTTCAGATTGGCGTTTTGGTATGATATTATGGGCGCGATTGAGAATGAGTGTTGAATTTGGGTTTTTCGGAATTTTTATTGTCAATAAAAGGAAATAGTTAGCTGGAGAATATGAAGATGATGGCGATGGAGGCGGATGAATGGAGTTTTCAGACAGTAGATGAGATTTCAAGAGGAAAGCCATGGAAGAAGAAGAGATTGAGAGACAAGGGTATAATTGGAACAAAAATTATATGAAACAAAAATAAAATATAATGAGGGGCATTTTACCAGTTAAAAGAGGAAGTCAAAGGTGAAATTGGGTGGTCAATAATCATTATGACTATTATAGGCCATTTTGTGAACGCTTTCCTAGGCTGCTTTTCTGAAAAGCTCTATTTTCAAGCTGCTGTCCCGAAAAGTTCTGGAAATCAAGAGCAAACAGTTCCTAATTAATCAGTATTAAGAGTCAAAATCTTTTTTCCAATGTCAAAAATATGTTGTTCTATAAAAACTTTGTAAGTGGAACTTTTCGTGACAGCAGCTCTGACAGCAATCCAAACAGACCTTATGTTAGCTAATTGCTAAGTTGATGTACCTTTATGTTAACTTTTAATGTCGATGTACCATTATTTTAGTAAGAGGGAAGTATGTGTATCGTTCCGGTGGCTATGGCAGTACTCATGTACTTATTTTAACTTGGAAATGCTGTTGTAGTTAGTGTCTTCTTTGTTAAAAATATTACTGAAGTTGTAAAATTACCAAGGGGTTATTTCTTGTGAATTTTCGATAACGATACTTTTCATGTATTCTTTATATATCCAGACCAAAAAACTACAACAGAGAAGCCTGAAAGATTCCAGAGCCAAAATGAAGCTAATACCTTTCCTGATAATGATTGTTCGAGTGCAAACCCAGCAGATAAAGCAGGCACTGATGATGTCACTTCAGACGGTGCTGATGCATCGAAAGGAAGGCCAATGTCTCCCGGAACTTTGGCGCTGATGTGTGATGAAAAAGATACGATCTTTATGGCGTCTGCTTCGCCCAGTGGGTTAATGGGGCAAGGTTGCAGCACTACTTCGCAGCCGCCTTTCAGACAAGGCATGACCGAGGTTTATGCTGAGCAGGAAAGAATTGTTTTGACTAAATTCCGGGATTGCCTGAATCGGCTCATCACATTTGGAGAAATAAAAGGTTAGTCTTTATTGCTTTATCTGGATTCTGCTGTATACTAATATTCTTCCTGTGAGAAAATCTAACCAAACATTGATATGTGTTGTTTTATGGCCAAATACATTAGTAGCTACTTCAAGTTGGCACGTTACACCTACTGCCTTCTCAACTTGTAAAGTATCCCTGTAGCTCCCTCACTTGGAAAAATATGCACGAGTTTGCCCCCCTGAATGCCACATGTCAGCTAAAAAACCAAAAAAATGACATATTTGAAAAGTCAAACCAACCAAAAGCTGACACATGGCATTAAGGGGGCAAAGTCGTGCACTTTTTGAAAGTTGAGGGAGCTACGATCAATGTTATCAATACCGGACCGGGCATCGTACCAGTGAAGTTAATGGTATGTGGTATTACCGGTACAGTTTGTGGTTTTACCGATTTTTTTTTATTTTTAAAAGAATATATATTATTTAGGGTCTTTCACAACGCTTCTGCGTGTTGCCAGAGGGGTTTTGAAAAAATCGGGTTTGAACTGGTTCGCCGGTTTACTGGTTTTTTCCGTTCAACCTAGTTTTCCAGGTTTTTTTAAAAAAAAAAACCGTTTTTAAGGTAAACCGTACCGTAGCCATGGCCGGTTAACGATAAAACTGGTCGAACCAGCCTGTATGGTACGCTTTTGATAACAGTGGCTGTGATGACACTTTTCAAAGTTTAGGGGGCAGTAGGTGGAACGTGACAACTCGGTGGAGTTATTGATGTATTCGGCCTTCCTTTATCATTTGTATGCTTATAATTTATGGTGTTTTCTGTTCCAACAGAAACAAAGTGTTCATCCTTAGCTAGAACTGAATTGGGGAATCAGAAAGATCCACTCAGCAATGGGACGTTAAATTCTACTAGACCCGAAACAGGACAACAACAACAAGGACCGCATAGCAACGGTGCGGCAGCAAATCATGTAATTCTTCCATCTACTTCCAATGCTTCTCCAGTGGTTACTACTTCCACAGTTGCCTCGTCTAATAGCGAATTCCCGCAAATTCCAGCACTCCCACAAAATGGGGATAACAAACCAAAGACTTGAATCTGAGGGCCGACTCAAGGTATGCTTCCAAAATTCGATCAATGGCAATGCCTTCAATGCCGTCTTAACTTGCCACTGCACCCTTGCCATGAAAACTGCCAGGATTCGATACGTTTCTCACTTCTTTTAACGATATTTAACACCAGTCTTTAGTGCTTCAGCCCTGATTGAAGGCCGGATGGAGTATATTCTCGGAGTATATTCTCGGAGTATCTACAAATTGCACAGGATTATTGGTTAAGTTATAACATGGTGATGACCAACATAGATTGTATCTCTAGATTGTAGGTTTTGTTTTTATTTATTTTCAGTTTTAGGATTAAATAGCTAAGTTTTATGGTTTTTATATTATTAGATAAGATACGAAGAGTTTGACCTCGAGTAATCAATGTAGAATTTTAGGTCAATTGTGCCCGAAATCCCGCTATGGCTGAACAGATTGGACATTCGTCGTAAATTAGAACTAATTCTGGAAAAGAGAGGAAACATTTTTCTCTTTATAAATGTATATTCCTATTGAAGAGAAATATTAATGCTCCTATTTGGAGAACATTTTTAATATGTTTTCTTAGTATCCCCACATATGATTGTCTCTTCAAATGGAATGCTTATTTTTTTTTTTTAATATTTACAAGTATCTTCGTTAAAATAATTTTGTTCGGTGCTTAGTTACAGTTAAAGTTCCTCAGCCCTCTCAACAAATGTATTTAGTAGGATTTGAACCTTGTTCTCCTCCAGCTTACTTAGCCTGCATTGCCAACTGAGCTGCACCTTGTTGATAAATGGAATGCTTATTTGAATCTGTAGTGATATGTAATATTGGAACCTTTTCATGTGATATGTAATGAAAACATTGCCCTTAGGTGAACTAGTCCTTCAACTATGGGTCAGGTTCCAAGTCTTGCCATTTGACATAGCTTTTTAAACAATCATCATGAACATTATTTCTTTGCCATCGTCCAAAAGTGGTGGCCTACCGCATCGGCGGGTACTTAAACTTGTCCCAATACACCTACTGTCTCCATCAACTTTCCAAGTAATCCCGTAGCTCCCTCGACTATTGAAAAGCGCAACGCTTGCTCCCTGAATGTCATGTGTCAGATTCTGATTGGAAAGAGAAAATCAGAGAAATGACATCTATAAAAAGTTAAACCAACCAGAAGCTGACACGTGGCATTCATGAAGCAAAGTAATGCCCTTTTTAAAAGTGGGGGGAGTTGCAAGGTCGTTTTAAAAATTCAGGGAGAAAAAATATTTTTTGGGATAGTTTCAGGTTTCTACTAATCCATTAAGCCACCAAAAGTTTTTGCAGGAAAAATCAAATGTAATAGAACAACAAATCGCAACTGCTCTCGATTAACATGGCTTTCGAGTAAACACATAAAACATGACTTGCTGAATCTAGAAAATATGCCTCTCGACTACGCCAATGGATGAAGGAGTTTGAAGAATATGGTGATCTGAACAATAAGAAAATGCTGAGGACAAACTATCCTCTCTTTATACGTTCTTTAATGAAAAAAATTAATTGCTTTTTAGTTTTACTACTACACAAGGGAGCAAGACAAGTAACTTTTATCAAACTGAAACAACTACAACTGCTTGTGCTATAAGAGAAGTTGAATGTAGAATTGTATTCTACATTCGTGATCTTGATGCCGAAGATGAGATAGGAGCGCTCTGCAAATAAGAAAGAATGTGAATCGACTCAAGTGCAAATTTTTACCAAATAAAATGTAAAAAAAAGGATTCATAAAAATATATTTGTAAAAAAATAATTGATAAAAATGGCAATAGAGCCAAATTTTTTATGCTATACTCTAGTTTATGACCCTTAGACACTACAATGGTTAGAACCACCTTTCCGGACCCTGGTAAATTCTGTTTACCTATTTGATCCCTCTAGTTTTCAAGTTACCAATTTGGCCCATCTGTTATGCAATCTATTACCTTTTTGTATCTTCAGTGTATATTATGCATAGTTACATCAACAGAAATTCCAAAATGCATAGCCCAGAAAGGCAACAAATTGTGTAGTATAGAGACTTAATGGATAATGATTGCATAGAACAGAGCTCAAAAAGGTAATAAATTGCATAACGCAGGGACTCAATGGGTAACATGAATACCAAAGGACCAAATGGCAAATGAGTTGTACAACAAGGACAAAAAAAGCCATTTTCCCCTACAATGTATAAGGTATTTATAAACCTTATTCTATACTCTTTTCTATGAATCATTGACCTAATTTTGCTAACAAGATAGGACCATATGAGGAAGAGAATCTTACCAATGAGATGCCCTTCAGTGCTCTTTCTTCCAAGAAACTTGATGGTTTATAGAAATTGCCATATAACTCGGACCATTTCTTCAGGCTTGTGTACACGTGTTTCGGTCCAACTAAGTCCGCCCAAAAAACAATGCCGCCACTGCCACCACAAAAAAAGAGCAAGTCATTATTTCCCATGAATAATGCATTTACCGATGTGCATAGATTTTGAAAAGTAGAATAAAACATTGTTCAATTAGGTAAAATACTTGGGGCGAAATTACTTACCGGTAAGATGGGAAACTCATCCCAAGAACCGATGCAATGTCAAGATCTGAAGCTCTAACTACCACTCCCTCTTCAAGAACACGGCATGCTTCGTTCACTACAGGGAAAAGGATCATCTCCACTATCTCTTGATCAGTGATATTTATAGGCTGCCAGATATTTACCATGGAAAAAAATTAGGGGGCAAAAATTAGTTTATGGCCAAATGCATCAACACCCCCTGCACTTGGCAATTTTCGGCGGACGCCACCCTGAACTTTCTCATTTGCTCTGCACTAGTTTGCCCACTCAATATCATGTGTCAGCTTCCGGTTGGAGAAAGAAAAGTTAGAAAATTGACCTCTATGAAAAGTCAAACCAACCGGAAGCTGACACGTGACATTTAGGGGGAAAACTGGTGCACTTTTGCCAAGTTCAAGGGGCTAATTGGAACTTTTAAAAGTTTAGGGTGGCATCCGGCAAAAGTTGCCAAGTTGAGGGGTTCTAGATGCATTTGGCCTTCGGTTTATTAAAGAACATTTTGCCCAAATGTCTATATTTGCATAAAGAGGTACCTTTCCGTTGGGCATCATATTGGTAATCCGCCTAGACTCCTCAATGATGGACATAACTGAAGGATCGGGTTTTGGCTTACTACCCTTCTCATAAATGTAGTATCCTTTCCCATTGTTTTTACCTGAAATTAACAGAAGACAGCATTGTGTTCATAACCGAAATTTAAATGAACAAACTTGGAACTAAAAAATTTTGTTTATTTATCACAAGGTGCCATACCATTTCGTCCACTTTTAACTAAGAGGTCTACCAATGGAGACTTGAATGTGCGGTCAGGGAATGCATTAGTAAATTCTTTACCCACTGCTAGAGCAACTCCATATCCAGCCAAATCCTGTAGCCTAAAAATAACCATAGAAAAGTATTTTTTTTTCAGAAAATATGCTTTGTTTTTTCTAGCTTAACTTACTAGCATCTTCCAAAGACACGCAATGTAAAGATTGAACAGTCAAGGGGTAGAAACTCCTAGCAAATCGACGATGAAAAGATCAAAGACAATGGTGAGAATTACTTAATGCAAAACACTGACATGTATTAAATCCAATTAATTTAGTTTGATAATTTTTGCTCTTATACGAAAATTGAGCATACCAGGGCCGTCTTCCTTGCTTTCACAAGTATAATATAGAAACGATATGCTAAAATAAATAAAAAGAAAAAATAGAAAGGAAGAAATTCCATGATATTAAATAAAACACAAGTAATTTTGTTTTAAGAAGAAAAGACACGCTCTGTTTACATATATGCAACGCAAAATTAATTTGCACCAAAATGAACTTTAGGTATCAAATTTGTCCACAAATTGACTTTTTTTTGTTCAGATTGACGTAAGACGGACACAACATTGTATTTGTTGTTAATTATGCACAAATCAATTTCTTATGCTAACATGCTTTTTGAGCCTATGGGACAAAAAATGCCAAGCTGAAGGACCAAATTGATACCAAAGGCAAAAAACAACCTTGGGACCCCTCTAGACAAGTTAAAGGGCCAGCTTGACCCTTATAAGCGCACCAAAGAACATGAATAACAAACAAAAATGTAAATAAAAGAGCCTTACTGGAAAGGACCCATAGGGAGCCCAAAATTGTAGATAGCTCGGTCGATCCTGAACAAGTCCACGCCCATATTGACGAGAATATGTGCACCTTGGTTGTATGGGAAAAATGTGCGATTTACTGCGAAACCGGTGCAGTTACCCACCACAACAGGGACTTTCTTTATAGATTTTCCTACAGTAATGAGATCGAGAATTGCTTGTGGTGAGGTCTTGTCTGTACGTACGATCTCCAGAAGAGGCATTATATGTGCAGGACTGTACATAAACGACCCATATTAGAAAAAAAGGAGGGGCAAAACATGAACATAAGAACAAAGCGCTTTATGATCATAATACAAAGATGTAAAAAAAAGGATAGCATGGATAATTAACTAGTCTTCGGGCCAGTTTGGTTAAGCTTTTTTCAGCAACTTTTTTTAAAAGCTCCATTTTCAAGCTTTTCCTAGAAGCAACATATTTTATTTTGGAAAAAACAAATCAGATAGTTCCTACTTAATTAGTTTGAATGATCAAAATGTGTTGTTCAAAGCCAAAATATGTAGTTCTATTCAAAGTTTGTGAGAGCAACTTATTTTGACAACAACTTAAAAAGCAATACCAAACTGGCTCTTAGTTTCTAGTTTCCAATAAAGTACAATCTACAACTACAACCACGGGGACATCTAATTATTACATGACTCTTGTTCAAATTTAATCATCAAGCAAAGCCCATGATGAGAAGTGTTCAAAATTAAGAAACCATGCATATATAGGCTGTGATTTTTCACAATGAAGTAGGATTTCATTTTGCCATTAATACCAGCCCAATAAAGAATCAAACTTCACATTTTTAGTTTTAGCAACTAAGAAACAAGAAGTGTGATAATATCAATGACAAAAGGTTTTATCAAGAAAGGATAATGAGCTAGATAGACAGATCCTCTGTATAAAAAGATATAGCTGGATATTTAATAAGAAACAAAAGCTATTTGAATAAGGTACAAGGATATCAATTTCAAAATTCCTGATTACAGAAACTTGAAATAGCTTCATCAATTTTAGCATTCTAACCTGAAAAAGTGTGCTCCTATGATGCGATCTTTTGCACTCGTCTTTTCACCAACTAGATTGAGGTCAATGGTGGAGGTATTTGTAGCCAATATGCAATGTGGAGGACATGCCTTTTCAATTTCACTAAATATTTTTTGTTTTAGCGGAACGCTTTCAATAACTGCCTGTTAATTTAGTAAAAGCCAAATTTTAGGAGTCTATCTCCACACCATCAAGAATATACTGAGGAAAGTAAACAAAAAAATTATAACTTAAACACTGCACACCTCAATGACCATGTCCACATCTTTAAATTCTGCATAGTCCAGTGCTCCTTTGAGCATTGAAAGGGCTTTTTCAGCTTTGTCGCCAGCCAACTTTCCTCTTTTTACCAAGCCCTGAACATTAGCTGTCATAATGAAGCATTTATTACTACTTACTAGCAAGTCCAATGTGGATAGAAATCTAACAGTTAAGTTTAGGAAGTTGGTATATTAATGTTCATTATTATGACAATAAAGCTGAATCTTATGTGCTGTATATGTTACATACCTTCTATCGTCTTTATTCCTTTCAGGAGATATTCAGAGTTGATTTCTTTAAGAATGACATAAGTGTTGCTCAAGAGAAGAGCTGTAGCTATGCCAGAACCCATAAGACCTCCACCTATAACAGCAACCTTTTTTATTTGCCTAGGTTTCAATCCAAGATCAGTAACATTAGGCACCTGCATAGGTCAAGAAGAAACTGATATCAAAGGGAGATACGCAATATGAGCTGATCACATTGTGCAAACAATGTACATTTCCAAAAAATGTTAACAAAAAAGAAAACTACTGATAACCATATTAAAATTTAGTGGGACAAGTGTGAATTAAGAAAACAAGGATTAGAGCTATAGACTGGTGTTGTCTCTATATTAGATCATTAAACCTCCGATATGAATTCTTTGCATATTTTCATGGTGTTTATATTCTCACAAAAATTCTAAGGAGAAACAATGATAGAATAAGGATTTAAGACAGGAAAAGATTTCATCACTTGTATATCAGAATAAATAAACCCATCTAACAGTAAAAAATGGAAAATGAGCAGTATTGGATATTTAAAACAAATTAGCATGTAATCCATTTCTAGGTAATGGTAATTTGGTAAATAAGAAATTCCATGACTTCCAAATTACAAACAGTCTGCACAGGGATCAGTTCCAGGCCAAGATAAAAGATCATGATAAATATGTTTTACCTTTGATGTTGCACGTTGGGCAAAAAATACATGAATAAGACCTTTGCACGTGTCAGATACTACTAACTCCTTGAATACTTTTGCTTCCTGTAATAGCAGTACGTCAATTAGCAAGTATAAGAAGAGCAATAACATGGTATAGAAATGTTCCACAACCATAATCCATGCCAACATATCATATCATAGACTGAATGAGATTCCTAAACAAAATGCAAAAGCACACATTAACATCTCCAACAAACCGCTAGCATCTGATTTAAAGGAAAAAAATGCATTAATGATGTCGAATTGCATTGACAAGTTTAACTTGGAAGATTTTCACACATTTATTAAAAAGTATGTCCAGCATGAAATACCTTCAGAACTCCATTATACCCTCCATTAACAATCCCTTCCTCAATCACATCAAGGCAAGCCAGGTGCTGAGGCATATTTGGAGCAGTCTTCTTGGCATGTTGTCCAGCAGATTTCAATAATTCACGTGATTCGGAAAGTGAATTAAGCTTGTCTGTCATGTGAAGAGAACGCACCCATGGTTTGCGTCTCTCTTTGATTTCTAAAGCCCATTGTCGAGATACATTCAGCAATTCTTCAGAAGGAACTATAATATCGACAAGTCCTAGCTTCTTGCCTTCTTCTGACATAATTGGTTTGGAAGTCTGCAAAACATGAAATACTTGCAATTATAATCACCATTCAAATATTGTTGCTGAAAACATTGACCTGTTAAAAGCATTATCCTAATCCATGTGATTGTAAACTTAACAGGGAAGGATATCCAATGAACAAAAACAAGATCACAGACTAGGCGCACAGGAAAGAGAACATAAAACGTAGGCTATTTTCAAAAAATCTTGAAGTTTAACAAACTGGGCTTACCAGCATCATTTCAATGGCCTTTGGGAGTCCTACAAGTCTCGGAAGACGTTGAGTACCTTAAAAGGACAACAACTTAAAATTAAGCCCACAAATCAAGCTCAAACATACAATATAAACAGTGCATTGGAATGTGCGAGTTTGTGCCTCTGTGCTTGAGCACACAATAATTAGATGAAAAACATTCATACCTCCAAATCCAGGGATTATGCCTAGTGTCAACTCCGGCAACCCAAGCTGAGTTCTAGGTGCAACAACACGAGCATGGCATCCCTGTGACAAGAAAAATCGCAATGAGCATCCATTCAAAAAGAAAATATTAAAAATCATAATGAAGCCACATGGATTCACTGCTGGGTGGAGTTACCAACCATTGCCAGTTCTAAACCGCCTCCAAGAGCAAGACCCTCAACAGCAGCAACAACAGGCTTTTTGCAATCTACATTTTTTATATAGCAGATTCTTCATTAACCGAAATTCGAAGAGCTCGTGATAGATTGGCATAGTCATGTCAAAATAGATAATAAGAGTAGGACAAACCTTCAATTGCATTGACCACAAGATCAACAGAAACATCAGGAACAATTGACACATCCCCTGCCAACCAAATCAAGGTCAGTAACATTAAAAATCAAGTCCAATATGAACTTCTAAACTACCAGAAAAGTGACTACTGATTCCGCAATGAATCAATCAATTAATACCAGTCTGATGAACCTTCTGCATGACACTGATATCAAATCCACCAGAAAACCTCCCATTCTTGCCTTCATAAACAAACAAAAATGATTTCAGAAGTTCCACTTCACATAATTATAATCAAATACGTCAAATTACATAATATGAATACTGAAAAATAACGAACAACAAAATAACCAATTCAATCCTTCAAAAAAAGATCCTCACCAGTTAAAACAATAGCCTGAACATCATCTCTTCGCGTAGCCTCGTGGAACTTCTCCTTTAGGCCCGAAATAACTGCGCCACATCGAATCAAACGTAAACGAAACAACAGACTACAGCTAATCGAGAGGTAAACTTAAATTTGCTGAATCGAAAAATAACAAATTCAATCAGTGATTCGCATAAAAATTTTATTCTATGGAAAACCACTGAAACAATTAATTAAATGAAAACGAAGGAAAGGAGTAAGAATCCGGCGGATTTACTTGGAACAGCCAAGGCATTAACAGGTGGATTGGACATAGAAATGATAGCTACTCCGTCGTTTCCAACCTCCAAGGTGACAAAAGGCTTCGCCATGGGAGATTATTAAGCCTTTTTCGCAGCTAAACACGAGATAGTATAAAGAAGAAGATCGCCAAATTGATAAAAGCCAGATACGCTAGTTCCGTATATATATATATAATATGAATTCACAGCATTAGTTGATGAAATAATACTTTATGAATTTTTAAATTTTTATTGAAATATATAAGTATTTATTAAAAAAATTTAATTTTTATAAATTAAATGAGTAATTTTAATATTAATATAAGTTTAATTATAATTTTTAATAAAATTTAAATATAATATATTAATAATTTTATATTATTATTAAAAAAATGTGGGGTTTATTGACTCCATGTAATTGTATGTGGCTTCGCTGCGAAGAATTATTAATGGAGTTAACTGATCATCGACTTTCTATTAACAGTGTGAAACTCTATCTTTGACTCCATGACCATGTGGCGGTATAGTCAGCTGCTTTTTGGCCACGTATACGCTCTAAATCAACAGAGCTGCTCGAGAATAGCTAGATGTTCGAGTTACTTAAAGTTCGTTCGAGCTCGATTCGTTAATAAATGAATTTGATCGTGAATAAAATTTAGGTTCATTTTAATAAATGAACAAAGATTAAACAATAAAGTACTCGGCTCGAAAGTTCGTGAGCATGCTCGATAAGCGGCTTACTGACATATTCGTAAATAAGCTCATTATAGGCTCGTGAACATGTTTAAAAATAATAATATTATATTTATTATATAAATTATAACTATATTATGAAAAATAAATAGATATAAATATGTATGTTGTGTTAATTATTTTTAAGTGATTAAATAAATTCAAATACATAAAATTTTGATTATCCTAAATGTCGTAGGTTCGAGTCCACACTCGGATGGGGTGAGATAATATTTTCCTTTATTATTATTGTAAGTTCATATGAGGTAATTTTAAAAAAATACATAAAACTTTGATTAATAAAGTAAAAACATAATTTTAAGTTTGAAACTCGGTTTGAAGTTGTAAAAAAATTAATTACTATGTTCGGCTAAAACTCAATTGAACAAAGCTCGGCTAAGCTAGATTTAGGCCATGTTTTTTTTAACTTATAAGTAGCAGTAAATAAATTTATTTCAGTATAAATTTATATGTATGCCCTGATAAGTACTGAACTGAACTAGACTGAACTGAATATAAGTTAAAAAGAACAGAACTTAAACAAGCAAAGGCTTGGTTGGACCAATCTCAAACTTGACTCCGACTCGATTTGATCAAACTCGATCTCAACTCAAAATCATTAAAAATTTAATGAATATAATTTAAACGGTCAGTATTCAAGTTCGGCTCTATTCATTTTCCGCCTTATTTAGAAATGATAATAAGTAGGTGTTAATTTTATTTCATTTTTCTAATAATGAGTGGGTGACGTGTTATTGACTGACCAGATATGAATTGAATTCCAATTTCCATTTCACACCTTTAAGTTTAACAACCCAACCTTACCACTTCCTTTCTTTATTTCTTAAATATTCCCACCCAATACATACGCCGCCCGCTCTTTAGAAGGGTGTTTCTCGTGGTCGGTAGTGTAGGTATTTTAAATATTTTTATGGACTACTATTACTTAAAGAGAATCTACTTTTGGTCTATAAAATATTAAAATTAGATATGTAGTATTGTATCTTCTTCAACTAATGAGTTCTTAGAAGCTACTTATAAATATGTTCACAAATCAATTTATATTTACTTATAAATTAAAATATATATTATTGAAAATCATTTGCACGATTTACTCGGTTAAAAAGTGTTTATAAGCTAGTTTGACTAACTTATAAATAATGAATGATAAAAATGAATAATGACGAAAAGATGAATTGTTAAATTGTAAATTGTATTATCGAGTTGTGAATAATCAACTACATTTACAGGTATTTATAGGTGTGTAATTACTTGTTCACCAAGAATAATAAATACATATAAATACAAATGGTAGTCTAATTATAACAAAATCATAACCATATATGTAGTTTACTTGTTGAGCACATTGCTTGGTCATCAAGTCCTTAATACTCCCCCTCAAATTGGTGAGTGAATGTTGTGAAGTCCCAACTTGTCACGCAAAAGAATGAACATCCTTTTGTGAATATATCGGCCAATTGACATCGTGTCGGAATGTAAGATGGACTAATCAATCCGGCATGTAGTTTCTCACGTACAATGTGGCAGTCAATCTCTATATGTTGAGTGCGTTCATGAAACACATGATTGGCTGCAATATGTAGTGCTGCTTGGTTGTCATAGTAGAGTGGTGTTGCATTTTCGGTCGAGACTTTCAAGTCGTGCAAGATATATCGTAACCATGTCAAATCTAAGCAAGTGTTTGCCATTGCTCTGTACTCGGCTTCTGCTGATGATCGTGAGACATTTGTCTGCTTTTTTTCATTTCCAAGATATTAATGAATTGCCAAGGAATACACAATATCATGTGACAGATCTTCGAGTGCTACGTCATCCTCCCCAATCCGAGCCACAAAAGCATTCAATCTAAGATCATTATTGGAAGGTTGTAATAAACCTTGTCCATGAGTTCCTTTGATGTACCTCAAGATACGAATGGTTGCGTTCTAGTGAGGCTTTCGATGTGATTGCATGAACTGACTCAATGTTCGTACTGAGTAAACTATATCAGGTCTTGCAACAGTGAGATAAATTAGTCTACCAACCATTCGTCTGTATTTAGTTGGATTGTCAAGCAAGTCACCATCTTCAAAATTTAACTTTGAGTGTTGCTCCATCGGAAATTTTTCAGGTTTTGAGCCAGTGAGTCCTGCATCTACCAAAATATCCAATACATATTTTCGTTGGGACATAAAGATTCCATTTTTTGACCAAGAAAACTCTATGCCAAGAAAATATTTAAGTTGGCCTATATCTTTAATCCGAAAATGTTGAAGTAAGGATTGTTTGAGAACCTTGATTTCATGATCATGATTACATGTTAGGAGAATATCGTCCATATATAGAAGGATGGCAGTAAAAGATGAACCAACTGTTTTAGTGAAGAGACTGTAGTCAGCTTTGGATTGTTGATAGCCATATTATTGAATAACATGAGAAAAAGTGTTAAACCAATTTCTAAATGCATGTTTCAATCTGTATAAAGATTTATTGAGCAGACACACCTGATTCTCCCCTTGTCGGCTAAGTCCGGGAGGAAGTTCCATGTAAACAACTTCATGTAAGTCACCATGTAAAAATGCATTTTGGAAATCTAATTGGTATGTGAACCAATTACGAGCAACAACAACAGTTAAGAGACACCGCAATGTGGTAAGTTTGGCAGTTGGAGAGAATGTTTCATGATAATCAAGACCCTCAATTTGTGTATATCCTTTGGCAACTAGTCGCGCCTTGTAGCGCTCAATACTCCCATCAGAATTGTATTTGATCTTATAGACCCATCGACATCCAATAGGCTTGTGACCTGCAGGAAGTGACACAATGCTCCAAATAATGTTATGTTCTAATGCATTTAATTCTACAGCCATGGTTTTTTGCTAGTGAGGATCAAGGTTGGCATGTTCATAAGAAGTGGGTTCTTTTGGGACTGTGATGTTAGAAAAAAAAGTGCGTTGTGTAGGTGAAAATTTTGAATATGATAAAAAGTGAGAAAGGAGATATTTTGTACCTTTAGAGGACATTGGAATGACAATGAACTGATTGGCTTGAGTAGGAACAAATTACTCTTTATGCTACACTAGAGCTTGAGGATTTCGGGAAGATTGTCGAATCGATAGTGGAGAAGGAAGCTGATTTTCGGGTATATTGACAGGATGTGATTGATCAACAGGTTGCGCTTGGTCAATATGGTGCGACTGATCAACATTATACGGTTGATTGATAGGATGTGACTTAATTGAGGGCAAATAACTTTCTATGTTTGGCTCATTATTTAGATTTGGTGAAGTAGAAAGATCAAGAGCTAAATTTGGTAAAACGGGCGAAGGAGAAAGATCAATAGCTGAATTTGGCAAAAGTGTAGACGTAGGTGAAGGATGATGATGCTGATATGGGAATATAATTTCATGAAAAATAACATTTCGGCTGATGAAGAAAGTGGAAGAAGTAATGTCATATAACTTGTAGCCTTCATGAGTAGATGGATAACCAACAAAGATGCATTGACGAGCTCTAGGGTCAAATTTTTGTTTAGGTTGTACAATGATGGAATAACATAGACACCCAAATACTCGAAGATGGTCAAATGAGGGAAGCTTATTATGCAAACGCTCATAGGGAATTTTGCCAGAAAGAAGAAGTGTAGGTAACCTATTAATAAGGTGTACTGCAGTGAGAACACTGTCTCCCCAAAATTGAAGTGATAGTCCTCATTGGAATAATAAGGAATGAGCGACAATAATGATATGACGGTGTTTTCATTCAACAACTCCATTTTGTTGGGGTGTGTAAACACATGTAAACTGACACTCGATACCTTTTTCTTCAAAAAATTGGCGCATGGAAATGAACTCAGGACCATTATCAGATCGAATATTTTTAACAGATTTATCAAATTGTGTAGATACAAAGGCAATGAATGATTTGAGAAAATGTTGTGTTTCAGACTTTTGTTGTATAAAATCCATGTACAACGTGAAAAATCATCGACAATTGTTAAAAATATTTGGCATTGGAATGAGTTACAATTTTATGTGGTCCCCAAATGTCGCAATGTATAAGTTCAAAAGGAGAATTTGTTGTTAACGAACTAGATAGGAAAGGAAGTCTAGATTGTCTAGCCATTGGTCATATGCTACAGTTATTGTGAAATGACATTTTATTATTATATGAAAGTAATGGAGAAGCCATTTTTAAGCATTTTGATGATGGATGTCCAAGACGCATATGCCATATATCGAAAGAATGAAAAGTTTGTGAGTACGGAATGGAAGGCGACATGTAATAAAGACCACCTCGTTGCTCACTCGAACCAATCGTCCTCCCCGTAATCAAGTCCTGCAAGATACAACTATTAGGTAAAAGAATAATACGACAATTGAGAGATTTGGTCAATTTACTAGCGGAAATAAGATTCAAATTGAAGGATGGAACACATAATGCTTGTTTTAAGCGTATATCATGATTAAATTGAACACTGCCTGTGAATGTTAGGAGCAGTAGAACCATTGGATAAATTTACTGAGGTGATTGAAGGTGTATGTTTTTGTATGAAATATTTGGAATCAGAAATACTATCAGGAATCCATGGCTTTGCGAAAATAGAATTAATTGATGCATTAAAAGAAACCAGACCTGATGCATTGCACATATGTCATTGTTACCAGGATTATTGATATGTTGTAGATCCTTGGATCGATTGTGAATGATAGCATCAATGGAGTCCTTGGCGGTTGTGTTTTTACTTTTACCGTCCATGGGGACTGAATGAAAATACGAGCGGAAGACTGAAATCTTGAGTCACCAAAAATGATGCTCGGATACCATGATAAAATGAATAATGAAGAAAAGATGAATTGATAAACTGTAAATTGTATTATTGAGTTGTGATTATTCAACTACATTTACAGATATTTATAAGTGTGTAATTATTTGTTCACCAAGAATAATAAATACATACAAATACAAATGATAATCTAATTATAAAAAAATCATAACCATATATGTAGTTTATTTGTTGAGCACATTACTTAACCATCAAATCCTTAATAATGAAAAATATCATAATCTATTAGTATCTTTTTTTAATGCCCATCTAATATACCGAAATTTTACTTTGAGAACAGCCGGATCCTAATGCATTGGTACCTAAGTTTGAGTTTCTAAGTGTGATCATTACACGCATAATTGTTCAAAAGCAAAACCTTTCACTGCTCATTTATTGGCTAATTCACTGATTAGGTGATAATTAATTAAGATATTTGTGCAAATATCTATTAGTTGAGTTATAATTTTAAAGGTCATATATTTGAATTTAAAATTGAATAGATTGGGGTGAAGTATTTCGATCTTATTATCGTAAGTCTGTAATAATTTTTTTAAAAAAAGTGATAATTAAGATATATATTTTTCACACTTATACCGTTACTACTTACACTTTGACTAAACAATGTAAAACTTTAGTCTTCTTAGTCCGTTAGGATTAATTTTATTAGATTGCGTTGTTTGCTTATAGTTTGTTAGAACGCATATGAATCAACTTGCATACAACTTTGCTCATATTATAATTATTCAATATATAAAGGCGAATGATATTGTTGTATTGATTAATGAAAGTTAAGAAAGACTAATGATAAAAATTATATTTAACTAAAATATTACTTTTCACCGAGGTTTTAAAAAATGTTAGAACCTAATTGGGTGGTTGGGGCTTCAAATATTTAGGCGGAGTCTAGGAGGCGCCTAGACGAATTTATAAATTTTTTATTTTTTTATAATTATTAACAGATAGAAGTATAAATTCAATTAAAAAATTAATTATAATACAGTAATATTTAAAAAAAATATAATTTAGCGTATGAAAATATAAGTCTTAGTTATTTTTACATAAAAATACATCAACATTAAAATAAATTCTTTAAAACAAATATCCTTACTAGTTTTTTGTACTTTATAGCGTACTATTTCTCGGCTTGAGATTCAAAATGAAAATTGTATGGTGAGAATATTTTATTGTACATTAGGTTTACCAATTATGCTCCATTTTTTGAATTGAAAAAAATGAACTATAGTTATTATTGGTATCAGTATCTTAAAAATTGGAGAAAAAATCGGATCAGGCGGTGCCTGGGCGGCAATATATCGATCCAACACCTGATAGCGTCTGAAGAATGAAAAATCAGATGATAAACCTCAAAATAGCACCTAAACAAAGCCTAAACAGAGAGTTTTAAAACACTGTTTTTCACCTCATATTTCACATTTAACTATAAATATGTTTGGGAATTTATTTCACTTGACAAAGTTATCATTCGTTGAAATGTTTTTATTCACGGTCAACATTTTCCAAACACAAATCACTACTAAAAAAATTCAATAGTTAAACGCAACCCTTTTCCCACTAACTGCTCAAAAATTACATAACTGACCTTTTCAAAAAAAATTAAACATTCAGGTTTTAACTCTATTTTAAAAATTTATGATTAGTCTATGTCCTAATTTAGAGTTTAATATCAGATTTTTTATTTTTATGGCGCTGTTCGGCCCCTAATTGATTTATTGCCGCCCACTGCTTAGTCCGATTTTTTTCATCTAGACGACGCCTAAATTCAATTTTTAAGATATAGATATCTATAATAATTATATTTCGATATTTTTAACCTACTAAAAATAGCTTAGTTAATAAAATAAAAGTAAATAAAAATGTTCTTACAATAAACGTCTAATTTTTAATTTTAAAACATACTCTAAATTATATTTTTTAATATTTAATAATTTGTTTTTTAATTGAAATTATATTTTTATTTATAAATAATAAAAAATTAAAAAACTACAAATTCGCCTAGGCCACCATCAGGCCCCGTCTAATCCTCGCTCAGACTCTATCTAAATTATTTAAAGCCCTATCCATTCGACTAGCACCTAACACTTTTTAAAACACTGAATTTTAACGAACTTTTGGACTTTTGTGCGCTTAAATGAGGCACTAATGATACGGACCGTTTAAGAACTAAACCTATTTTAACATGCATTTATAATTAAGCGGGAGTGGAATTGAATAAATAAATTATAATTTAAAATTTATTTGTTTAAAATTATTTTATTTTCCAGTAAATAATCTATACTTTTAAAATTAAACTCAATAAGAATAAAAAGAAACTAATCTTCACTCTAAGATGCAGATCATAATTAGTAGCTGTTTTGGATTGTAATTTTATAAATTGAATTAAATTAAAATTAGTTGAATTAAAATGAGTTAAATTAAATTAAATTGAACTTATTTCAGTATAAATTTATAACTATTTATATAAATTGAATTGAAGCGATTTTAATTAAATTGAAATTAACTGAAATATACTGTTCAAATAACATGAACTAAGGCATGTTATTTTCAACTTATATTCAATCCAATTTAATTTAGTTTAATTTAGTATTATATATATATATATATATATAAATTTATGATGGGCCCTAAATCTCCAAACTAACCTCGCCCCTAAAACCCTCTTCAGTCACCCGCTTCAGCAATCAGTCAAAATCCCGATCTCGGTATTCAGCGATCAACAATGGCTTCCTCAAAGTTAGTCTCAAAATTGTCATCCCGTTTACAATCCTTCACCGTTAAGCTTAACAAGAAATCAATTTCCCCGCAGCTCTCGCGACTCTCGTCCTCTCCTTTGCCCTCTCTTTCTGCAAGACGCCATTTTTGCTCCTCAAGGTGGGGATTCTTACATTCACTAGCTCCAAACTCTTGTTCTCGCTTTTGAAATGTTCAACGGTCCATTTTTCCACTTTCTGAGCTACTAACGACATATTGCCTAGAAATTTAGAGTATTTGATTTGAAATTAACATTGTTATTGGTAGATTACCTGTGGAATTGAGTTGCCTTGGATCGATGATTCCTTTACATAGTGCATTGGCTTCAGCGAGATTAGTTTCGAGCTTGTCCAGCGAGTCTGATAGCTGGGCTTTAGTTCCTCAAGGTATGTTTCTGTATCGGTTATTTGATTTTCCTGCGCATTTTCGAGTAAGTTTTATATGTTTTAGGGTCTTGTTGCTTATATTTATGAATAAGTGCCCTGGTTATTGTAATATTAAACTGCAGAGTATATGCACACCAGGTGTTTGTGTTTTGTCCGCAGAGAAAAAAAGACCTGCTTTGATTTGTAAACATGCTTGTGTTTTATCCTTCAATATAGACTGTGATCATTCCCAATTTCCTATTGCTCCTCTTGTGGAAATATATGATCAAAAGTCTTTCTTTTTCTTGGTAAGAGTTCTGCTAGGTTCACAAGGCTGTGATTGGCCAATTGGTTTGGTGAAAGATAGAGATAGATAGCACTAGTTGAACATTATAACTGCAGCTGAGGATGCTATAGTGTGATGAGTGTGTATGTACTTACAACAAGGATTAGTGATTAACTATGTATCATTCAAACTGAAATGGACACCTAGAAATGTCAACAACTACAGCCAAACCTTAATTACACGCAAGGAAAACGAAAACTTGGGTGCAAGATGTAGATAATAAAAATAGAAGGATACATTATGAATATTTGAACTATAAATATGTATTAATATATATTCATTATTTGTGTTTCATTATTCTCGTAGAAAATAGGAAAACAACATGCACTTAAACAAGTAAATTTACCAAAAAGATAACAAATTGAAAGCACAGTAAACAAAATTTTAGAAAACAAGATAAAATTTTTGAATTGCATATTTGGAAGATTTATAGTCGAAATCAGAGGGTAATTAGCTAGAACCTAGAAGCATTTTTTTTAATCAAAGAACATAAGTTTCTAAATTCTGTTCATTGTAGAAATGTGCCCAGAGAAATTTTATATTGGTTTCCGCAGCTTTCTTAAGAGTTTCCATGCTTCATAGCTGATGAAAATTCCCTTATACACTAATAGTGGATGGTGTTTGATGCTTGATCTATTAAATTGCTGCTCTGCTTAGTATCGTGAGATGTTCACTCTAATGCGTAAGATTATACATGTTATGAAGACTAGCCGTTTACTATTTGCCAATGATCTTCTTCACTGTGTAATTTCATTTTTGGCCAATTTTCAGGCGTCTCAATGCCTTTATGAGCAGCTTCTGTTGAGGAGAATGGGGACAGAATGTAGGATGTGTTCTTTGTTTTGATTTCTAAACCATAAAACCGAAGGGTTGAAACGGATTATGGACTAAATTTACAGCAATTGAGATTCAGTTTAGTTTGTCCCGACTTTCATCATTTGCATATTATATGTTTGTATCGTCTTTCAATGTTTATATCCAGTAGGCTGGATGAATTTTTGTTCAGTCATATGATTTTAGCTATGATGTGCATATGCTCAGGTCTCCCTCTTCAAACTTCATACATAAAATGACTATAAATCCAGTTGAGTTGGCACCCATCAGAATGGAAACACTATTTTACAGGTAGCACTGTTTTAAAAATCCCGCCTAGGCGCTATTTTGGGGCTTACCGCCCGGCTTTTTGTTCTTAGGGCGATATCAAGTGCCTGACAGATTTATTCCCGCCTAGTCTGATTCTTTCTGTTGTGCCTAAATTCAAATTTTTTAGATACCGATTTATATAACAATTATAGTTTAATTCTTTTACTAAAGTAAATTAAAGTGTTCTTATAATATAATTGCCATTTTGATTCTCAAACCGAGAAATAATGTACTCTATACCTACAAATAAGGAGACCATAAATTATATTTGTAATATTTTAATTTATTTTTTAGTTGAATTATATTTTTATGTATTAATAAATATTAAAAAATATAAAAATATAAATTCGCCTAGATTCCGTGCAGGCCCCGCCGAGACCCCTTAAGCCTCGGCTGCCCAGCTAGAGCATGCGCTTTTTAAAACATTGCACGGTAGAGGTGCATATTAGAGCATCTTTACTAGATAGTTCATTTCAATAATTGTTTTTTCATATAGGCAAGAATAGACAATTGATCAAAAAATTGTGCTACAGTAGCTTGTCTATTTTCTATTCCCTATATGATGTGGCACAATAAATGTTGGACATTGTCTTTTTTATTTTCTACATGTAGACAATCAAATGGACTATCAACTCATCTAATTAATTAATATTTTAATTTTTAACATTCAAATAAGCTTGAATTTGAATATTTTTTATTATTTAATTACACAATTCTAGATGAAATAGACAATTTAGCGTAATTCTTTTTTTATAGATATTGTTTATTTTTAAAATAGTTGACTATCATCAATGTGAATTTCTATTTTACATACCACATAATTATGGAATCTGCCAATGCACTTATAGAGTTATCAAACCAAAAAAAAAAAAAAAGTAGATATTGAATCCAAATATCATAATTGAGTCAGTGATTCTTGAAAGTTGAAATTTACATTTCAAACATTTCAATTCAGCCACACTGCCTATCTGCCATACCCTTTTCAGCTTTATTCTAATGTTATTCATGGCTCACACATACTTAACTTTTTGCTTCAATTAAGACAGTAATTAGATTCACTAATCATGATTAAAAAGAGTAAAAAACAAACAATCTTAAATCTCCTTTACTTAAGGTATTTATCTCATGTGGTACCTCTGAACTATGGTGCATGGACACTCCAAAACTTGGAGTGTCCTCGTGTCGGACACGTATCGGACACCGACATTCTCCAGACACTAGTTGGACACGCGTCCGACACTCCAAATTTCAAACGGACACTCCACGTAGGATGGACACTCCACGGACACACCTCGGACCCTTCTCGTAAAAGTTAATGAACCTTTTTGTGGAAATATGTGACAAAAATAGAAAAATGTAATAGGGGTTGGTTAATCCGACATTTAAATGAAACAATGTGTGCAAGAAAATAAGGGTTGTACACTAGAGTTAAAACACATTTGTTGCACAAAGCTAGTGTAGGTATTGACATGTGCAATAAAGTCACAGGTAATGATATAACAACTATTTTGGATTTGTGTTTTGTTGTTTTGTAATCGATCAACTGACTATGGATGATATGGATTTTATCATATATGAATTTTTATCGACAATTTATTTTAGTTATCGTGTCCCAGCCGTATCCAAATGCATATTTTTTCCAAACTACCGTTTCCACGCGTCCGTGTCCGTGTCGTGTCCTTGCAACCTAGCCTCTGAACAGTCCTTGTCTGTCTGTAACTGCACTTTGATTTCAAAAAACAAAAAAACAAGAAATCACGGGCTGGCAGTGTTTGTTTGTCATCTTGTACAAGTGAAAAGAACAGTAAAGAATCTAACTTTAATGCATTTTTGGCTGTTTTATTCACTACCCCATAATGGGTTAATCACGAGCTAGCCTTTGTTTCTTGTATAAAGACAAATTTAATCATCTCCCAATCTATAGCCTTCAACAGTTCTTGCTTTAAATTGAAAAGGCTAAAGAAGAACTTGAATGAGAAATCAAGAAAATGCAGGTAATTGAAAAATCCCGAGGAGGAGGAGAAGAAGAAGAAGAAAAAGAACATGGAAATGTTTCTTTGCGTTTTAACAAGTCCCTACAAGTTAGTGTTCATTAATCCTTTGAACTCTTTTCTTGTCACTCATTTATTTCATCCGTGTTGAATATCTCACATTGCTTAACGAGGAGCTGCGTGCCCCGAGTTCGGTTTTCTTTACCATACGCGTTTCTCTTCGGGTAGTTGTGTTTAATCGTATTATTTTACTTATCATAATAAAAAAACGTAATACATTTAAAGCCGCCTTAATGCCCACTTTTCCGACTGCCACTGCACTTTCAATTATTTTTCATGGCCATTAAATTTGGCAAAGTGCATCGGATTGCCGCATGAATCCTGAAATCTTTGAAAAGTCAAACTAACCAATAGTTGACGCGTGACGTTCTTGACCCAACCTAATGCACTTTTGTCAAGTTCAAAAGTCTACGAGGAACAACTAAAAGTTCAAGGGCAGTCGGTAAAAAACGTCAAGTTCAGGAGGTTTCAGCTGTATTTCGCTTTAAAAAAAATTGAACTTGGTAATTATCGCCTAAACTTGCACTTTTTGCCGACTGTCCCCTGAACTTTCATAAAAGTGCATGAACACGACGTGTCAGCTTCTGGTTTGACTTCTCAAAGGTTTCATTCTCTTGATTTTTCTTTCTCCAACCAGAAGTTGACACTTGACATTTAGGTGGCAATCTAGTGCCTTTGCCAAGTTCAAGAGACTAGAGGAACAATTGAAAGTTTAAGGGAGCAAACGGCAAAAGATCTGGGTTTTCGCCTATAAAATATCGGCCCTTAGTTTCCGTGTTCCCTATTCGGTTTTTACAGGAGCTTAGGGACTTGCGTTCTCAACTACATTATGCCGCAGATTACTCCGAAGCAGCATTCTCACACTCTATAGAGAAGAAAACGTAAGCCCGATTCACTTTCGACTCTTTCCTAGCCGAAAAAATGCAAAGATTACGACTTTATCGACACTGAAACAAATTTACTATGAATTATTTACAGGGCTGTGGAAAATACTAAGGAATACATATGCAGAGCTGTGGTTACTATGGTTGATCATCTTGGATGTGTTTCAACAAATCTTAATCATTGTTTGACTGAGACCAATGAATTTTCTGAGGCTGAACTAAGAATTGATGCCCTTAAACGAGTTAGTATCAGGCCAGTTTGAGATTATTGTTCTTCCGAAATTTAAAAGTTGTTGTCCCATGAAAAGCCTGTAACGGGATATTTTCTGTACAACAACTCTCCGGGAATCCCAAACTTGTCCTTATTTTCTATCTTAATTTGCATTTTTTAATTTAAGCAAAAAAAATGTGTTAAGTGAACAATAATTGTGTTTTTTTACTTGTAGAGACTTCATTCATGTGAACACTATGTTCAAAGGTTTGGTTTGAATAGAGTAAGATGGAGTGCAAATTTGCCCAAATTTCACCGGCGTTACTTATCCACGCGTATGTTACATCAATATCATTTTTTTTTGCCCAATACCTCTCGAAACTATAGTTGCCTTTAAAAACCTCTTAGTCCCCTTAACTTGTTAAAAGCATTGTTTTAAAAATTGGGATGGGCGGCGCTTAGGCGGGATTTTTCATAACACCGCCGCGATTTTAGGTAGTCGGACGGTCCTAGGCAGTTGACCGATTTAAGCGGTCTTAGGCGGAGCTAGGAGGGTCTAGGCGGGGTTTTGTGTTTTAAAAATCGGCCTAGGCGGCTGTCTAGATAGCGCCTAGGCGGAGTTTTTCAAACAATATTTTAAAATATGGTTTAAATTATTTTTTTTACATTTTATATTATTATAATTTTTTTTAACTGAATTTATATTTTTATATATTTAAAAATATTTTAAAAATAAAAAATACAAATTTGCATAGATCTCGTCTGCCTAGGCCCCGTCTAGGCGTTTTGAAGTCCCGACCGCCGGACTAATGCCTAGCTCTTTTTAAAATATTGGTTAAAAGTAAATCTCGTAGCTCATTGATGTTGATATTTAAAGTATTATTTTTTTAGAGATTGAATCTAAGATTATTCAGTCAAACATTGAATCAAAGATTGATTTACCGAAACAAAATTGGGCATGTCAGCATCAAGGGGCTATGAGGTTCACTTTTACAAAGTTTAAGGGGCTATAAGGTCCACTTTAACAAGTTCAAGGAATTATGTGGAACTTTTGTAAGTTTTGGGTGCTAAGGGGTATTTAAGGACAACTATAAGGGTGCAATGTATCAAACCATTTTTTCAGTTTAACAAGGTTAAACAAAATGCTTTTCTTGAGCAGAAATTACAGATTTTGGCAAATTAGATGAAGAAACTATGAGGTTAGTTTATTTTTATTTAATGGTTTGTAAGGCTTTTAAATGGAAAATTAAGGTGAAAAAGTTTTACTAGGCCCTTGTTTTTTTTTACCTTATGCAGGGATCCCAAATCTCCAGGTGCTTCTGTAAAAGTGATATATAAACATGGATTTGAAGCAGAAGATTTACCACATTTTTTGTACACATATCCTCAAAAGCCAAGTCAAAAGAGTTCTAATTCAACTTCAGGTAATTTTATTACTATCCTTTTTTCTTTATTTGTTTTTTTTAATGGACAAACTTAAAAAAAAAAGTATTATGTGATTTCACTCATTTGTAAAACGAGGTTTGTGGAAATTTTTTTGCAAAACGGGTACGTGGTTTTTAAAAATTTACAAATAAAGGATCCTCAATTTAATCATGTCACAGAAATGGATAATCTTATTCGTTTTTACCTGAATTTTGTGGGACTGTTATTAAAAATACAATACATGTCAATGAAAAAAGTTTAATTTTTTTAATAGTGCAATTTTTTTAATTAAATTATAATAACAAATTTTAAAAAATCATAAAAAATAATAAAAATCTCAAAAAATTGCTCAAAACATATATTTTTTAAATAATTTTAAATTATTAGAATGTTGAAATGTTTAAAATATTCAATGTAATACTATTTCTGAAACCATAGGTCTCGTTTTACAAATTTTCTGAAATCACAAACTTCATTTTATAAAAAAAAATCCCCACACCCAAACACATTGTACTTTTTTTTTTAAGTTTGCCCTTTTTTAATATAATCTATTGATTTGTAAGTTCTTTTAATCTTACATTTCATTTTAATCTTATTAATGGAAAACAAATAACGATAATTGTAAATATTAATGTGTATAGTACTACCAGTTCGTGATGGCATCTCAATACTATCTAAGGGTTCCAATTCCACATTTCATTTTCAGGTAGATTATATAAAAAAGAATCCCACAAAAATATTTATTATTGTTGATTAATATCTCTTTTTTTTGGAAATATCAAATAATATTTTTTTTGTTGCAGCAAATTTCAGAGAAGCAAGGACGTTACAACTTATTTAGAAAATCATTGCGTGGTCATGATTTCTTGTCTCTCATTAGGCGAATTAAACGAACCACATAAAATTATTTACATAATTGATTGTATGTTTATTTTGTTTAACCAATGTTTTTTTATTTCATTTTATCTATGCAGCCTCTGTAGTTACTTATATTTAGTTGCATATAGAATGTTTATGTTATAACAAAACTCAATTTAAACGAGGTATATCTTTAATCACTTTGGGAAATTTTTATATGGGTCTCGGTATTTTAGGGTGTAAAAGAGCCGCTTCATACATCGATCGACACCTATATTAAAAAAAATATAATTTACATAAAACAATAAATTTAGCTACAGCATATGGAGAAAACTAGTGGTTAATGGTTAGTGTGTGTTTAACATCCATAATCTGAAAAGAAGTTAATTCGAGTTTTCATTTATATGGATAAGATTGAAAATGTTTACGCATAGAAATGAAGTGAATTTTTTTTTTAAGCCGACCCCTGGTTGTCCCTAAAAACTTCTCAGTTCCATGAATTTATAAAAATTATAGTCTCTTATAGTCCTTTGACGCTGATGTGCCTAGTTTTATTCCGGTAAATCAATATTCGATTCAATATTTGACAAAACAATCTTAGATTATATATATAGAAAAATAATACTTGGCATATCACCATCAAGGGATTATGTGGTTCACTTTTAATAAGTTTAAGGGGTTATAAAATCCAATTAAATATTTGTAGAGAGTTATATAAAACTTTTGTAAGTTTAAGAGGTTAAAAGGTTATCAAGGACAAAAATAGGGGATCCATTGGGGCTTTTTTTCAAAGCTAGAAATGTCAAACACATGTAAAAATACATTTGTATTTATACAATTGCATGAAAATGTTTTTTTTCATTTTATATTAGTACATTTCTATCATATAAATGTATTTTGGAATAGAACTAACATTATATAATATTTTATTCTGTAAATATATAAATAAAATTTTTATTTAATAATTTGATCTAGTTAAACTCATTTTCCTTTTTAACCAATATTTTTTAATCAAATGAATCGCGGTGAATGATGGTTCATAGTACTACCGTCAAATTTGTAAGACCCAGTTTGGCTGTGAAATTTTACAGCTTTTTTCAGTAGTTTTTTTAAAAAGCTCCATTTTTCAAGCTCTTTGAAAGCTGTATATTTGATTTTGAAAAAAATACATCACAGTTCCTAATTAATTAGTATGAAAAATTAAAATGTGTTATTCAACGCCAAAATATATAATACTATTAAAAATTTGTGAGAACAGCATATTTTAAAAATTAAAAACAGCTCAAATAACAACGTCAAAATAGTACTAAAAAATTTGTAAATAACAAGACAAAAATCAAAGGCTATTATATAAATAATGCAATCAAGACAAATTTTAGATGAAAAAACACAAACTAAAATACTCATTATACCCAATCCCATCAAATTAGGCCTAATCACATAACTAGATTACACTAAAATTAATAACAAGTCAAAAGTTAGTTAAAATTGACTGTTTTTACCGCTGTTTTTGATACCTCTAGATATTTATTACCGTCAATTTCTTGCACAACTAACTAAAAACTGACTGTTTAACAGTTTTTTTAAAAATATTTTAATTTTTTCTTAAAATTCAACAACCTATTTAAAAAACTATTTAATCAATCAAACATGCAACCCACCTTCTTTTGATAGAAGAAATTGCATTTTGTTTTTTCTTTTTTTTCTCAAAGAAAAAACACTTTGCAATAAATAAAAAGTTTTTTTACAAATACTTATTTGGAGAAAGGGTTAAGAGTTTTTTTTCTTGCTCTTTCTCCTAATTTTAAAAAATAAAAATCAATAACAAATTTAGAATTAGATTTTTCATAAATTGTAAATGTAAATTTTTTTTATTGATGAATTTTGAATATAAGAGGAAAGAAATTAGAAATATAGAGATTGTAACTTTTTTAATTTATGGTTAGAGCTTTTGATCATCAAAGAAGCATGCAAACTACAAAAGCATTCAGTATGAGAAAAATAAGCTCTCACAGATATTCAGTTGATTCTGCAAATGAAATCTCCCCGTTGCCTCGAGGAGGAGAAAGCCGAGTTCCTGATCTTCCCCGTTCTGATCCAAGTGGCGCAGCTTCTTCGAAAAATCTATGTGAAAAATATGCTGCAGGTATGTCATACTTCATTTTTTCGGGTTTGCATTTTTTTCAATTTGTCACATTGACCTCTTAACGAGTTATAAGTCTTTGCCGTTTTGGCGGTGTTTTATGCAGATATGGAGATGATGAAGGAGAGATTTGCGAAGCTGCTTTTAGGGGAAGACATGTCAGGTGGAGGGAAAGGTGTTTCTTCGGCCTTGGCTTTGTCTAATGCAATCACGAATCTTGCTGGTGATTTCATTTTCGTGTTCTATGAATAAAAAAAACCCGAAAATTGGAATTTTGGTCTTATTTTTTTGTGTAATGCAGCATCTGTCTTTGGAGAACAGAAGAGATTGGAGCCTATGGCCCCAGAGACTAAAGTAAGATGGAGGAAAGAAATCGATTGGCTTTTATCGGTAACTGATCATATAGTCGAGCTCGTTCCTTCACAACAATCCTCTAATGGAATTAGCATGGAGGTAACTAAGATCAAATCTTTTTGTTTTCTTCTAAAAACTATATATATTTTAATGCCTTAATTTGTTTTTCTGATATAATAGATCATGACAACTCGTCAAAGAAGTGACCTGCTGATGAACATTCCCGCCTTGCGCAAGCTCGATGCTCTTCTCATTGTATGCGCTTTTCTCTCTCTCTCTCTCTCGATTTTTTCGTTGTTCTATAGAAACAATGCATATAGCTAAACTCGGGTTTTTTTGAGCAGGAGCAATTAGATCAATTCGGACGCCAAAAAGAGTTCTGGTATACATCGGAGCAAGGGACAGCAGTGAGAAACGGGGATAAATGGTGGATTCCTACAGTTAAAGTTCCACCACAGGGGCTATCAGAGGCAACGAGGAGGTGGCTACAATTCCAAAAGGATTCGGTAAACCAAGTGCTTAAAGCAGCAATGGCAATAAACGCTCAAGTTCTATCAGAAATGGAGGTTCCAGACAACTACATTGAGTCCCTTCCAAAGGTAGTATGAACTAGAACGACGAGCAATTGTAACATTTTAATGCATCTAGTTGTCAAATCAGGATTCGAATTGAGAATCGGAATCCTAATTTTGTGAATCAAGAATCATAAATTGAATCGTAAAATTCAGCCGATTCGCCACTGAATTGGCAAGATTCTGGGTGAATTTAGATTCCCCCCATAGATTTGAGTCAATTTGGGGTTGAACTGAATCGAATCGTAGGATTCGTATTGAGAACCTTAAGATTCTGATAATTATGCTTGGAAATGACATGTATTTTTCTTTGTTTTTGTGTAGAACGGGAGGGAAAGCCTTGGAGATTCGGTGTATAAGAGCATAACCGTGGAATATTTTGATCCCGAGCAATTCCTCTCATACATAGATTTGTCGACAGAACACAAGGTAGTCGATCTCAAGGACAGGATCGAGGCATCAATTGTAATTTGGAAGAGAAAGATGATTCAGAAAGACGGGAAGTCGTCGTGGAGTTCGGGAGTCAGCTTAGAGAAGAGAGAGCTCTTCGAAGAGAGAGCAGAAACAATCCTACTAATACTTAAACAACGGTTCCCGGGAATTCCACAGTCAGCGCTCGATATAAGCAAGATTCAATACAACAAGGTAAGAACAGAACAACCGTTATTTAGTATTGACCGTAGTTGTTAGAGGCGCAAGGCGCAGGCGAGGCGCCCCGAGGTAAGCTAGGCGCAAAAAATATTTGATTGAAAAGTTAAGCTGAATGCAATAACAATACCAGAAAAAGGACAAAGAGAATTATTAGATGTACACATGTATGTAGAATTTATATTTTGCATTAGGAATATCTAGCCTTGAATTAATCTAGATTCTAGCCTTAATAGGAATTGAATTAGTAATATCTAGCCTTGAATTGTTATTAAAACTCTTAAAAATAGATGGACAACACATATTAAAGAAGTTAAAACCCTGAAAAATAAAAGTATCTCTGAGGCGCCTCGGGCTGCGCCCTACGTGAGGCGCGTCTTTGACAACTATGGTATTGACTGACTGCATAAACTTATGATTTTCGTGTTTTCGGTGATATATAGGATGTGGGACAGGCGATTCTCGAGAGCTATTCGAGGATAATAGAGAGCTTGGCATTCACAGTCCTTTCGAGGATCGAGGACGTTCTCTTCTCCGACTCACTAGCGAGAAAGCAAGAAGACGACATCGAGAATGATAAAACCGACGATGAGATGGAAAGACGGAGCGTTTCGGAAACACCAACACCGACATCAATGACACTATCGGATTTCATGGGATGGGGAGATGGCACCGGGGGGAGGAAAAGCAATGCATCGAGTGCCGATGTCTATCACACGAATAAATTACTGAAACCTCTTTCGACAACTAAGAAATTTTCCTACTTAGAGAAGCTAGAGAATTTGAGAAGTCCAACATGCCGTCATTAAAGACCGAGCAGAGCAGTTTATACCGAAACAAAGTAACAAAAAACATACACATACAGAAACTTGAAGATGTAATGAATACAAAGCAGATACAACATATACAGATGCATTTGTAGCAAATAGGTAAAGTGATTGATTAATCAAATGTAGATGAGACGAACAATCTTTTTTAGGATGTTGTTTTGTTCTTCCCTCGTTACACAAAATAAACAAGTATTATTTTTGTAACTAGTGAGTTCAATTTGTATGAAACATGCTTTCTGGTTTGTATATAATTTTTGACAAGTGAAATACTATGTAATGATTCATTTGTTTTATAAAAAGTACTTAAAGAACTAGACAAGAATTGCAGCATGTATAGCATCTTACTACCTATATATCTATTTTATGTTTCAGATCAATGTTTACTCATTGTACATATCCTTGAAAGGGAAAATTACACAATACAAACAAGAAAGTCACTTCCATATGAAATTAATTTTTGAAAGGGTAGGATTTCCATTACATTTTAGCATCAGGTAATAAAGGTTCAAATTCAATGCATCAAAATAATTGCAGATAAGTGAACTCCTGGATGGCATCAACAATTAAATATTTCTAACTATCATATAGCAACTCAATTTCAAATAGCACCCAACAGATTAATTGATAAATTTCTTCAATCATTCAATGGTCTATACTATGATTCATATTAAATTCACATGAAAATTCCAAGCTTAGAAATTTCTTACAATGCTGCCTGAGAGTTCCAAAGCACTGTCGAAGAAAGGAAAAAGGGATGTTGATCTTATCAACTGCCTAATCTGTTGTTAGGGCTGGTATCTTTGTTATTTGCAGCAGTAACCTGGTTATCAAAATCACAAAGAGGATTACGCGGATGAACATGACACTGAAATTATGCTAATCGTATACTGGAATCATAATTCTTCACACATTCAATTGCAAATACAAGTAACGGCAACATTTACAAAAACAAAATCTCCGATCAGCTCAGTGGACAAAACTCAGACAAATCCCGATTTCCTGATGTCTATTCCGTAGAATAGAAATAGAAATGTATGGAAAGATGTAAAATATGACACATTATTCATCTAGAATCTGTCGACACATGGAATAACAATTCCTAGCTTACATGCATCTCATTGAAAAACTATTCTAAGCTAGGAATTGCTATTCCGTGCGTCGACGGATTCTAGACATATACTCTATTATATTTGACATCTTTCCATTCATTTTTAATTCTATTCCACGGAATAGGTATTTCGCGAACCAAACGAGCCCTAATAGAATAGAGAGCGCCCCCTAACACTACATTTATTTCCAAAATGATAAAGAAATCGCCATCTTCCACTCCTTCCACTCCTCCATTTCCAACAATAGACTCCAAATTTAATTCAATAATGAAACTGGAATTGTCTTTGAATCATTGAATCGCATTTCTACTAGAGATACAATCAAGTTAAGCTTCGATCCGATCAGGTCATGTCCAAATCACAATTCACGATGTAAAAATAAAAACAATAACAGCTACATTTATTTTCAAAATGATACAGGAATCGCCATCTTCGACTCATTCTAGTCCATTTCTGGCAGAGATACTAGTAAAAAGTAAGCACGATTTGATCCGATCAAATGATTATCACGAAAAGCACAAAACACGAAGATTAGAACAAAAAAGAAGAGAAAGAGAGAGTAAAGTACCCCGATGATAGGATCTACAGGAGCTCGGAAGACATTGCGAATCACAGAATCGGAGTCCATATAGACTTTGCCGCTTGCTTTGATTTGAAGCGGAAATGGCAGGGACAATGATGAAAATGGGCGCCATCATAGCTCGACACTGTGAAAGTATTGCCTGTGGGCGGTACTATTTTTAGAATCCCAGTCCCGCCACGTGTTTCTTGATTGATTACCTGCTTAGATAGCCCAGATTGACTGGTCCGGGTATACAAGGCTGAGCCCATCACCTTGTTTGTCAAACACCTTTTACACTGGAAAATTTGTTGAAATTTTTGGTCAAAGTAAGTCAAATTCAATTCAGTTCGATAATGCGTGAATTTTACACATTTTTGTACTTACGTAATTAGTATTTTGGATTGGATGCTAGTAATTTATAATTAATTTATACTTATTTAGGAGATAAGAAGGTGTTGGGACTGTTTTGAGTATTATTGAAGAAGTTTGCGATGTTTTGGTGCATTTTAGAGCTGTTTCAGAAGTTACCCTAAAGCCCAGACTACCAGATTTTGGCCAGACCTCATAATTTTGGGATTTTGCACTAAATTAGAATTAAGAGATGATGTTTCCTACTTAATGACAAAGACTTTCAAAATTAATACATTATATATTCCTTGTTAGTTTTGTTGTTTAAGAAGTTTAGAATTCTATTTTTATTAAGTTTATTTTGGGAGATTTCTTTCATAATTTTTAGGATTTCTTTTAGCTTAAATAAGACTGAATTTCAGTAATAAAGAGATATCTCTTGTTTGGTTCTTCGAGACCAAAGTTCTCTACCTTCTTTTCTTATTTTTAATTTAATGATAATTTTATTTTCTTTAATTATGTTTAGCTAATTTTTATCTTTCGATTAAGGGATTATTAAGGCTAGTTACATCTTGTGAGGTTCGTTTTTAATTCGTTCTTGAATCTCAATTTTCGAATAGAATCAGGTTTGCTTCTAATTATTGTCTTTTTATTTACTTCGAATTGATCAATCGGTGTTTTTAAGATTTCAATATATTATTATTTTTATTATGTTCATGCTATCATAATATAATGAAAATTTTGTAATAAACGATTTCTTATGTTATCGTAGTTTTATTCGATTTGATTTAATTATTCATGCTATCATGATTTGTTGAGTCAAAATTGGTTCTTCAGATCTTAATGCTTTTTGAAGATTAAATCTTGTCAGCTATTTCTACAAGTACGTCGGATAATTGAGAGAATTGGTTTAGCTATCTACAATCAACCCGGTGTTAGAAAAAGAGTTAACTGTGCAATTTCATAGTTAAAGCCAATGAATTGATATTTCAAGAGTTATCTATTTGCCCATGATCAATTGTAACTATGCTGCAAAAATCCTTAGAGAGAATTTTACATTCATATTTTTATTTTTGTATTTTACATTTGTTTTCTTTCAGCCACAAATAATCTCAAAACCCTTCTGTTTTATTTTCTTGCTTTATTTTTTGTTGTTGATTTGAATAAGATTAATTGTTTAGTCCTTTTGGAGATGATCCCGCTTACCGCTACTATAAAGTATATTTGTTTTAGAGTAAAAGGGTTTTTATATTTATTTTTGATGGATTCGACACCCATCAGAGTTCAATTTATTTTAATTATAAATTTACATTAAATTTAATTCATTTTATCATTATTCAGTTAAAATAATATAGTCTAGCAACAAGGTAGAGTAAAATTCAGTTTAGTTGAAAAACTAAACCAAATCAAATCGAACCGAACCAAAAACTGTTTTGGGAGAAAATAGAAATCGAAACCAAACCAAAATAATTTGGTTCGGTTCGATTTGATTTGATTTTTTAGTTTCATTCGATTTTCTTTCTGATTCATTCCGTCATTCCAAAAATCAAACTAAAACCCACAAATTTCGTAAACCGAAAATCGAATTGGTGTAGTTCGATTTTTGGTTGTTTTCTCTGCCATACTAGCAACTAGAGTTATCAACACTACGTCTTAAATTGATTCCATTTTTCACCAATTTGATTGTGTTAAGTTACACTTAAAACACCATTTTAGTTTGGCCTTGTGTCATTTAAACTAATATTACTGTATTTTATAGACTACAAAATCCTATTTAGATTTCTTAAATATTATTATGTGAGTGAATACTAAACTTTAAGTTTTAAACTAAATGTTTTGATATATTTACTTAAAATAATTTTCAAATTATTTCATTTTTTGTTACCAAATAGGCTATGAATATGTCATTTGTAGATGTTTATTTGAAGTATCAAAAATATGTTTAACAGTTTAAAGTAGACAATATTATATTATTGTTGGAATACGTGGTGTCCTTGAGTTTTTACAAGCCGTGTTGTGCAGCAGAATAAAATGAGTTGAAAGAGTCTAATTGGGTCTCTGCAGTACTTGTGTTTGGATTATTTGGCTAGGGCCGGACACTGGATATGCAAAAGCAAAAAAAACTAATAAATAGTTGTTTGTTATAAACAATTTGAACGGTATTGTCCGCATTGGAGCCGTTTACGGCCAACCTCATGTACGGCTTTAAAACGCGACGTTCAAGTTAAGGCCTTCAGGGTCCTGTTTATATACAAGCCCAATGGATCATCCAAGAGCAATGTGGGATATTCATTTCTAACACACCCCCTCATCGTGATCGTGCTAATAACGTGTTATAAACAACTTGAACGAAATTATACGCTTTGGCGCCGTTTACGACCAACCTCACGGCTTTAGAATGCGTCGTTCAAGTTAAGGCCTTTAAAGCCCTATTTATATATAGTTCAATGTATCATCCGGAAGCAATGTTGGATATTCATTCCTAACATTGTTGAAAGTATAATAAATACATGTTAATGTAATTTAATAAGAGCATAAGGTGTGATATTGCTAGGTAGTCATAAAAGGGGTTGAGTTAGAGTTTGAAACATGACATATACAGGACAGTAGGACAATATTCAAATAAAAAATTGAATAATTGTAAATTTGAATTCAATTAATGAATGAGGTATGAATTGAAGTTGCATTTATGAGTGGGCTAAAAAGGGGTAATAATACAGTGTAGAACAAAATATGAGTCGTGTGACTTCATTTATTAAGCAATGCTAGTTTAATTGATTAGGTTGGATTTGCTAAATTATATGCAATTGGACACTTTTACACTTCATAATTACATGTTCAAATAAAAGGTGGTAAAATTGAATTGACAATACATTGTGGAAAAATCAAAGCAAATCTATGTTCTAGATTTTGTCATTAATTTCACTTTCAAGTGGTTGGCTTTGCTAATTCTAGGCAAAAGATATTATGGTGGTGGCTTTTATGTTACAAGCTTGATTCAGTTTAATTTATCTTAGTTCAGTTTAGATATGCGTAGATATAAATTTATATTAAAATAAATTTAATTTAATTCAACCAACTTCAATTTAGTTTAGCTTTTAAAAATTGAAAAGAACATGGTCTTAACTATAATTAATCTTTTTTTGTCAATAGCGATGAAAATTTTTATAGGAATCGGATATTTAGAGCACCCTATTTATAATAGATGATATTTGTCTCACTAACTGTAATTTAAGACATATGTCATTCATTGGAGTTTTTATATAGAGTAACACACCCACTCTTAAACACGTAACCACTTTTATATCTCCAAATAGTCAGCTCCCTGTGCAAAAACTAGTATTATATAGGATGGAGCATTATGGCTAGGGGTGTTAACGAGTTGAACCGAGATTGAATAGTGCAGGACTCGGCTCGGCTCGTGAACATATTTGCTTCGGTTCGGCTCGAAGCCCGTCGAGCTTAGAAAAATGAAGCTCAGCTAGGGCTCGTGAAAAGGTGGGCTCGAGTTCCCGAGCTCGTGAGCCTAAAAGAGCCCTAACATATATGAAATATTGCAATACAAAATAAAAGTGTTGCCCCTGAGTGTTTCAACTTTGATGATTATTAAAACTGATTTATGTCAACACTAGTTAAAAAAGGGAATGCAACAGTAACATGACATTTTATGACACTTTTTTAAAAAAAATATCGGAAAATACATTTAAAAAAATGACGAAATTTATTCGCGCTTAAGAAATACATAATTTTAAAAAATTTAACTAACATCATAATATTTTTATCATGATCAGTAATCACTCTCATATCGTCTTTTTTTACGTTCCATCTTATACAATTCCATATTCATCACCACTCTTGCAAATAAGTAGCAAGTTATTTTAAATCACCATTTTATGAATAATTATCATAAATGAATAAGTAGTACTCATCAATCATATATAATTAATTTATTTTTCACTAATTTATTAACTACAAAAATTATACGAACGTGTTTGCGAGCTTTCGAGCCGAACCTTAGAAGGCTTGGTTTAACTTGTTAATATCTTGAGCCAATCCCAAGCTTGAATCGAGTTCTATCGAATCGAACTCTGACCGAGCTTTATCTAAGCTAAATTTCGAACTATTTATAAGCCACTGAACTTATTAAGACCCCTGATCATGACATCACTAGTGGCCTCCTTCATTCATACTTAAGCGGCTGAGTGAGGCAAATAACAAAAAATATGAGAGAACATTCAAATCTTAGTAGCCGGATTGGTGTAGGTGTCCAATCCAAACCCTTGCTAATGTATTAGTTGTTGCAGATAATTTTTTTAATAATAACCTTTATATTTATATTTATATATACAATAATTTTAGATATATATATATATATATATATATATATATATATATATATATTGAAAATCACAATCAAATATTTAAAATTATTGTTTTGTGATAGAAAAATGAAAACCACAAGTTGTTTTAGTTTTTCAATTAATCTTATTATACACAAGCTTATTACTATTATTACTATTTAGTTGAAAATATTAATTTCATTTTTTTATAGTGATACTAATTTTTGTTGCTATTATTTGGAATACATTGCATAAAAATTATACAATTTAATAAAAATTACTGAAATTTGATGAAATTATAAGTAAAGAAATTATTATACAGCATCATTGTGTGCTTACGGTGAAATCTTATTATGTACAAATTTCTATGGTATTTGTTGTCATATTATCATCATCTATTAATATGTATCGTATAGTCTTAAACCATGATAAATTTAAAATTTTAAATAGTCTGTGAAAGAAAAATAACTTCATTTAATTTAATCGTGACATGACTTCGAAGTCTAGGCATGGAATAATTGACTTTTTAAATTTCTAAATTTAATATTTATTAATACATTTAAAACTATAAATTCAACTATTATTTAGAAAACATTTAAAAAAAAACATCTATTCTATTTTTTAAAACACTTTTAAGTATTAGAAAAATGTAAGTTTTATAAATTAAAAAAAACACCAATTATGCTTGACATATATATCGTAGCTAAATATTACACAAAATAGCGCCTAGCTATTGCATATGCCAATTCTTAAAATTGTGGAAATCACATGGTCTTCCGATCAGACATTGTCTTATGTTATCGTTGAATCGATCTTAAAAGAATATATATAGTAGTAGGGGTGTGTAGAACTGAATCGAAATTGAAATCCAAAGCGAACCGAATAAAAAAAATAAACTAAACTAAATTGAATTTATTTTAGTTCGGTTGCATTTTTAATATTTTAAAAAATTGGGTTTTGGTTCAGTTTCAGTTTTTTAAGTCGAAATAAAATCGAACTGAACCAAATAAATTAATAAATATTATATTTAAATATATATTTATATTAATAAAAAATTATAATTTTACTTAAGGTGTGTGACACACTCATTAGTAATTTCTAATAACAAATAAGAGATTTTAATTTAATTAATCCTAATTATGAAATAATTATTTTCTTTACAACCTGAGAATTCTAAACCCCTTAAGTATATAATTTATTATATATGCATGTCATGCTACTTATATAAATATTTATATTTGATGTAGTAAATATAAATTTCAAAATTTATTTACCATTAAATTTAATATATATCAAAATAAATTTATTTTAAATCTCTCTCGTATAACCATAACTTAAAAAAAAATATATTACAAATTATTTTATAGATTATAGAGTTTGAGCAATTCAATTATAATCGAACCGAATTATATTCTCAGTTCGATTTAGGTTTTTATATTTTTACTAATTTATATTTTAGATCGGGTTGATCCAGTTTTTAAACCGAGCCGACCTTTATTCAGCCCTAAATAGCAGTTGTGAATGCCTAATATAATAGTAATAGGAGGTAAATCTTATGTATACATATCCTTCAAATTTGAAAATTCAAAAGCTCATAATATTATTTTTTTTATAATTATTAATATGCTGTGGTTGTAATAAATATAATGAATAAGATGTAGGCCAAAGGGCAATAGTTTATGATATAGTAGGCAACAAGGCAGACACAAGATACCAAACACTTAAATTTTTCTATTTATGGCACTAATAATGCCTTACATATTTGCCTCATTTTTTAACTACACAATTTTTTTTTTAATTTCAAATCTTAACCTTTTCTAGCATAGTATAATATTTGACATCATACCATGGTATCCAACTTATCATTTTGTTAGAATCATTTTTATAAACTAGATTTGTCTTCTAATTACTTTATGATAATCTTAATACTTCATAATAATTGGGTATCTACTTATTTTAAAGAACCCAATTGTGTTGACTTGGTGATAAAAAAAACTTTTATTATACTTTTTAATCAGTCTAATTTTGTGATCCGGGATCATAATTGTATTTTTAATTAGTAGTGCATACAAAAGTTACGAGAACATATGTCACAATTTAATTTATGCTATACACTATAACTATATTTAAGTTACTATGCACACACTAAATAAAATGATCCCAGAGAATTAATTTTAGACACATATTTTTTTTTATAAAAAAACCTTAGACAAATGTGTATGGCAAATTTATCCCTGTTATACGTAATAGTACGTGAAAGAGTGTTATTATTTACCGCTCATAATGACTTTGTGCTGCTCGTATTAATTTCGATTTTACCCTTTCAAAAAGCCTCTCATTTACTTATCCGCATCAAAAGTAATGTCTGAAATTCTCACAATTAGCGGTTTCTTTCATGGTCTTACAATAGTAATGAAAGATTTTTTTCAGATCAATCTCTTTATTGATAGAGATTTTTTCATGTTTAAAATTATTCATAAATATCTTTAAGATTTCTCAAATAGTATCTAAAATTCACAATAATTAATTAACTTTTATTTCCAACAGCATGATATTATAATTTCAAATTTATGAGACTTAAAGCATGCAATGCAAAATTGGAATTGGCAGACAATAACCAACTAGGCATATAATATGGTTGTGAAATCTGAAAAAGTATTCAGAAAGCAAACGTTGTTACTTTCAGTTCAATTTATTGAAACAAATTATTTGCGTTAATATCTGTTTCATCGAAATTTTACTTTAATTATATTTAGATTCTATCCAAATAGTACATCTAACTATAGTGGGTGAGTATTTTAATAATTTTTTTTTATATTTATTAGAATTCGAATTCAATATCTTATATAAATAATAACAAGTGTAGAAAAAAGATTTAATGAAAAATAAAATGAAAAAATTAATTAAAAAAACAAAAAACAAAAGGTGGTTTCTTTCCACTTTCCATCCCATCAAACAACAGTTCCCTTTTTTTTTCTTTCATTCAGTGAGCTTAATATCCCAATTACCTTCCCTTTCCCTGTTTCATAATTTTAGTGTAAATTCAGATTCTCTCTGCAACATTTATCACAACAAATCAATTCATGAAATCAATCAAATTAAAAAAACCAGACCTTTGATCTCTCTCTCTCTCTCTTGTTTTGTTTGATTGTAAGAGAATCTGAGTTTAATTAAATCACACACAAGACAAAGTCAATGCTGCTTGCTTTAGTTTCTTCTCTCTTGTGGATCTGAGTCTTTGAAGGCTTATCAGCAGGTTTTAATTCTGTTTTTTTTACTCTTGATCAGTGTTGATTTTGTTTTGATTCTTCTGTTTTAGTGAAATTCAGCCATTTTTCTCAATTGGGTATTTGTGATTCATGTTTTTCTCATCTGGGTTTGTGTTATTTATCCATTTGATTTGACAGAACAGCATTTTATGTTTGAGTTTTTGGTAAAGTTTTCATTTTTATGGCTAATGGTAAACATAAGTAGTTAAAGTATTCAACTTTGTATGATTGTTGTTAGCAAATTTTAAGATTAGGACATCCCTTTTGGACTTATTGACATTTTGTTTGAAAATTTCAAAAGAAGAATGGTTTTTCTTCTTTCCCCTTTGATTATGTTGTTAATTGTAGTTTAATTATCATGAAAGCAACTGATTGTTTGTTTCTGTTTGTGTTTAAACTGCAGGCTTTTGTAAAATAAACAGGAAAATGAGAGTATGATCTTTTCAACTGAAATTGTTGTTTTTGGGATCTGACTTTTGTCAATATAAAACAATTTGTGATATAGAAAAATGTATAGATCATTTGTGACTTGTGATGATCCAAAGGGAGTTGTAGAATGTGGTACAATTAGAAAATCCAAGGTTGCCTCTATGAAAATAGAGGAAAAACCGCGAAATAGGAGAGATAAACCCTCGAAAAGGGAAGAAATGGCGCGGTCTAGTGATAGTCAAAACCGAGTTGAGGAAAATTATCGGAGTCCTAGTAGTTCATTTCAGCTCATTGAGGTCTCTAGAGGAGCTCAAAAACTGAACCAATTGATTGATACTTGGTCCAAAGGGTTGACCAATGAGTCAAACCGCGAAAAGTCCACAGATGTTGCTAAAGAGTTGCTAAAAGGAGCCCTTGATCTCCAAGATTCTTTAACAATGCTTAGTAAGTTGCAAGAAGCTTCACATTATGTGTCCAAATTGAAGAAGAAGAAGCAAAAGGATAAGGTAGAAAGAGAGGGATTTGATGATATTGATGAGGAGCTTAGGAATGCTATTAGAGATGGCTTTGCCAGGCAAAATTTACTTAGATCTTTTCCGGCGAGAAGAAGTATTGATTCGGGTTCTTGTGTTCCTTCGAGTAGCTCGTCGAATTCTATTGACTCCTTGATGTCACAAAAAGGTTTACCGAAAAAGGGCAAGGCTCCGAATTTGATTGCCAAGCTAATGGGTCTAGAAGAAATTCCCTTAGAACCAATACCTCATAGGAGGCCAAAGTTTGATGTCCAAATGGATAAGATGGTAAATTCGCAACGAAGAACAACACTTGAGGAAATACTCGAAACTACACAGAGTCGAGGGCTTCTAAGAGAACACAAGCCCAAAGAATTCTGTTCTTGTCGAAAATCAGTTGATGATGTTCATCCAATTGTGCTTATAAAACCTCTTCGTGTTCCTTGCTTCGATCCAGAACAAGCTCTTGGGCCGATTGTTCGAGGAGATGGAGGCATTGACACAAAAATGATGCTGAAGAGAATGAGGATTAAACAAATACATGATTCAGAAGTGACATCGAAAATGAAGTTCGAAAGGGAACAAGTAGAGATCCCAATTGAAAGGATAATCCGTGAAGAAGGGGATCAGGATCGTATAAAGGTCGATTTGAATCCAATTAGCCAAAGATTCGAAAGGGCTAGAAGGCACAGCAATGAAGAAAGAGCTAAGGAATACAAGCAGGAAAGTAAAAGAAAAGAGGAGAGAGAAGGCAAAAAGAAGAGGAGAGATTCTTCGCCTTCTAAGGGGGACGGGTCTAATATGGCAGCTCGAAAACAGTTGAAAGATGAGATAACAGATAAGAAAGTAGGTGAGGTTCAGAAAGTAGTGATTACTAGTAGTAGGAAACCAGTTGAGAAGGAGAGTTTGAAGACTAAAATTGTGTCAAAATCTGGTGAAAAGGCCAATTTGACATTGACAAAGGTTAGAAAACCCGAAAATGGATCGATTACTACAGAAAAACATGCTTCACAACAGCGAAAAAACGATGCTAAACACACAACACAGAAGGAAAAGCCAGCCAGGGACAATGCAGCAGCTATACCAGTTGTAAGTCTATTTTAGGAATCTGTCTTTCTAATAAAGGAATGAACTTTAGGATCGAATCAGGTTCTAATTTTCATTCTCGTTTGTTTAAATTTGCAGCCTGAAGTTGTAGAATGCAAAGAAGAAGAGAAGAGGATTGATGTCACATGTGAGATTATCTCTGACAAGAAGGAACCATCCATTGAGGAAGAAGAAAAAGTTTCATTTTTTCGGGTTGAAGGTATTAGCAATTGTACTGCATTTTTATTGAAATTCATAGAGAATTCATCTCGGAAACTTTCGCGGGATGCCACCATCAACTTTCGCCCGTCAGCTTCTGGTTGGAGAAAGAAAAATCAGGAAAATAACGTTTTTGAAAAGTCGAAGTCAAACCAACCAGAAGCTAATACGTGGCGTTGAGGGAAAACTGCGGGAAAACTGCGACAATTCGCCAAGTTAAAAGGGGTTAGTTAGAACTTTTGAAAGTTCAGAGTGTCGTCCAGCTTAAGCTGTTAAGTTCAGGGGTCTAGATGCATTTCACCCTTCATCTTTAACAAAATTCGCTTTCATTTTTCTTATAGATCAATGCTGCCAAAGCCAGAGTTCAGTGTGCAGTACTACCAAATCAGAACACGAAATGACAATGATTAGTATCGACGATAAGAGCTACAAAAGCGAAAAACGATTGAAAACATTGCTACTAAACAGTCCGAAACTCGCAAACCTTGCCGAAGATCTATCGAAAGACGATAAAATCTCTTATGATTACTTAGAGGAATACATGGAAAGGAGAAGCCTTTTGGATTCACAAGCAATGCACCCAATGTTGTTATCTATGGGGAGTTCGAGAATTCCGATATCTTTAGACCGATTGGTGGAGGAAATTCGTGGGGGAATTGAAACTCTTGAAAGCTACCGAAAGGATGGTTTCGATGAGTTTCGGGCCGATAGCCTTTACGGGATTTTGGATAGGGATGTGAGGTGTAGGGGAGTAGTGGTTGGAGTGTGGGATTTGGGTTGGAGACATGGATTTAGTGTGGATGAGATTGAGGAAGTTGTGAAGGATTTGGAAGTGTTGGTTGTTAGTGAATTGATTGAAGAGGTGTTTTATTGATTGATTGGTTAGTTGGTTTGTTTTTCAAATGTGATTTGTATTAAATAATAGGGGAAACTAATTTATTGTAAATAAAAGAGGGCAATTATATATGTTTAGATTTGTGATGTATCATGATTTTGCTATTATATAGTCCAATTTACATAGATCATATTAATTTTGTCTTAGGGTCTCTTTGATGGAACTGTTAGTTGCTATTAGTTATTGCTTATAGCAAACGGCTACAGCAAACACACTTATAGCTATTTGCTGACAATATTTTAAAAAGTATTAGGTGCTAGTCGGGCAGTCGAAGCTTTAAAACGTTTAGGAGGGGTCAAGGGGGAACCTAGGCGGGATTTTGACGAATTTGTATTTTTTATTTTTTAAATATTTTTTGATATATAAAAATATAAATTTAATTAAAAAATAAATTATAATAATATATAATATAAAATATAAAAATAATAATTTAAAACATGTTTTAATAATTGTGTTTTGAAAAATTCCGTCTAGACAGTCCGCCTAGGCTGATTTTTAAAACAAAAAACCTCGCTTAGAACCGCCTAGGACCGCGTAGCCCCGCATAAATCCGTCAACTACCTAAAACCGTCCGACCACCTAAAATAACGGCGGCATTATAAAAAATCTCGTCTAAACATCCGTATAGCCCGATTTTTAAAACACTCTTTACCTGTCACTTTTTGGTTTCTGAAATAGTAATAAACAGTTGTAAGCATCTACTCTTTGATTATGAACGATTAAAAAACAGTTGTTAACGAATTTACCAAATAAATACTTGATCTACGGTCTCTTTTCCTTGGATTACAATTAAATTCAGTTCAATTTAGTTTAAATCACTTCAGTTCAGTTCACAGTTTATTTTAGTTCAGTTCAGTCCAATAAACTTTAATTTAGTTCATCCAACTTTACTTTAATTTATTTCGGTTCAAGTTTCATAAGTATAAAAAAAGGGCCTTAATCTCCTTTTAGATATATACCACTCCATTGACCTTGCATGCATCTCATATTAGATCAAATTCCGGTTTGTTATACTGATGAGGCTATAGTTCTTTGATCATGTCTACACTTTTATCTGCAACGAGCTATTGTTATAGAAATGGCGAGCCCATTGATTTAGGGTCAGTTTGGTATTGCTTATTAAGCTGCTATTAAAATAAGTTGTTCTTGCGAATTTTAAATAGAACTACATATTTTAGCTTTGAATAACATATTTTGGTCATTCATACTAACTAATTAAGAACTGTCTGACTTATTTTTTCCAAAATCAAATCTGCTGCTTATAGGCAAAGCTTAAAAATAGAGCTTTTAAAATAAGCAGCTTGAGACAACAATCTCAAACTGGCCCTTAAAAGTTTAAATCGATAAATAAGATCTATCAAAACTCTCAAAGTGAAAATATAGATGAAAATCCCTTTGCGCAAGTAAAGAATCAAATTCCATCACTCCTAAATTTCTAATTAAATTCCAGCAAACAAAGACTTAAGACCGAAAGTTTTATTTATAAATTTTTAATATAATAATATATTTTAATATTGGATAATTTTTTTTACTTTTAATATTAATAATTAAAAATTGTTAATTATTAATTTTTAAAAATTTTATATATAATTTTTTTTTAAAAAAAAAGTCGGACAACCAATAACAAACGGGACGTATATATGTCCTCTATACTGAATAGACACGCTGGCACCCAACTGGCAGCAAATGATAGTCAACAACTCCTCAATATACATAGTAATACTAATTATTATCCTTAATAATACTTTAAGCTTGCTGTTTTAAAATTCTCCGTCTATTTTTGGTTAGGCTCTGTTTAGCTATTATTTTGAGGTTTGTCGTCCAACTTTTTATTCTTCAGGCGCTATCAGGCGCTGGATCGATATATTACTGCCTAGGCACCGCCTAGTCCGACTTTTTCCCTCTGGGCACCGCCTACTCCGATATTTTCCCCAATTTTTAAGATATTGATACCTATAATAATTATAGTTCAATTTTTTCAATTAAAAAAAGGTAGCACGGTTGGTAAAACTAATGTACAACAAAATATTCTCACCATACAATTTTCATTTTGAATATCAAACCGAGAAATCATACGCTATAAACCACAAAAAAAATAGTGAGAATATTTATTTTTAAGCAATTGATTTTAATGTTGATGTGTTTTTATGTAAAAATTAACTAAGACTTATGTTTTCATATGCTAAACTATATTTTTTTAAAAATATATTTATATCATAATTTATTTTTTAGTTAAATTTATACTTTTATCTGTTAATAATTATAAAAAATTAAAAATTTACAAATCCGCCTAGGCGCCGCCTAGACCCCGCCCAGACACCGTCTAGATATTTGTAGCCCCAACCGCCCGACTAGCACCTAACACTTTTTAAAACCTTGGGAAAAATCCGCCTATTGCCCACAGCTTTACCATTACTTTAATGGCTCTTTTAATAAAGGGTAAATTAAAAAAATATTTTGTCATGTTTAAAATAAAATTTAAGAAATTTTTTTTATAAAATGAGATTTAAAATTTTAAATTTTTTATAAAAAAAGTATTTGACTTTAAAATAGTGATGTTATATTAAATATTTTAAATAATTTAATTTTATTGTTTAAAAAATATACGTCAAAATTTAAATAATTTTTAAAAATATTTTTTATTTTTTATAATTTTATATAATTTATTATTATAATTTAATTAAAAAAATATTTACACTTATAAAAAAATTTTAAAATTTCACTCATATATATTATATTTTTAATAATTATTTAATAAAAATTTAAATAAAAATAAATAAAATTAGTTATTTATATAACATAATTTAATATTAATAATTTTTTATTTATAAATTTTTTAAAATTACAAATATCGTTATAAAGAAAAAATTCCTCGAAACCACGTGATATTCCCCTTTAACAAATTCAAAATCCACCGAATTTTTTTATATTGCTCTGTCTGTACTGCCAGAAGCCTGTTTCCACCCTGCCCCACGGCGGCGACGGCGGCTTCTCTAACCCGCCGTGAGTTATGGCCGATGAGAAATCTTCCATCGCCAAGGCTAGTAGGGACCGGGAGCTTCTCATTCCTGTCGGTAACTCCGTTGACGCTAATGTCTCCTCTAAACCCTCCTCCTCTTCCTCGTCTTCTCATCACTCCGGGCGCGAGGTCATGGATTCTCTAATCTAAGTCTAATCCGTTCGCTTTGTTTGTTACTTCTCTTGTTATTCTAATTTTTTGAGCAATTGATTTTGATTTTCGTACTTTTGTGCTTTTAGATTAGAGCTTAATACACTTTGACACGATTAGTTGCTAATTAGCTCTTTTGGTGATATAAATGCGGTATTTGCATATTTGACATGTTCACTGAAATGTTAATACACTTTGACACGATTAGTTGCTAATGAGCTCTTTTTGGTGATCTACATGCGGTTATTTGGTTCATATTTGATATGTTCACTGAAATGTTAACTTCTTTGCCTGTGCTACTGCCGGCAGTTCGGTTGTGCTTATTTCTGAAAAGCTCCATTTCAAGCTTTTTCTAGAAGCAGCAAATTTGATTTTGGGAAAACAAGCCAGACTGTTGTTCAAAACCAAAATATGTGGTTGTATTAAAAGTTTGTGAGAGCAACTTATTGGGACAACAACTTGAAAAGCAAAACCAAATAGGCCTTACAACTTGAAAATTGATAGCTGATTCTCAAAGGAAAATGTTCTATTTTCTAATTACAAAATGCATTTTGCCATTATCTGATATATGGTGCTGAATTGGTTGAAGTTCCTTCAGCTGAAGCTGTTTTATTTTGTTTTTTCTGTCACACAGTCAATGAATGCATGTTCTTTCTTGGTTATTTGAATTCTGACATTTGCTGTATGCGCTTGTTTTCCTGTGCAGACCTTTTATAAAGTTTTTCGGAGCTGGGCCTCAAAGAAGTTCATGACTGGATGGTGTGCATTTCTTTCTTTTGCCCCCCATATTTCTTGTTCATTCATGAATATGTATAGTTACTTTATTTGAAGTTTCATAGGGTAATATTACAGACTACAGGTATTAGGATGACAATGTATTTGTAGACAATTTGGAGAGTCGAGGTAGATTTCATCTGTCTACCTTTAAAATGTTCTTTTTATGCTCCTGATTGCTTAAATTTTTTTCTTTTGTTCTTTCTTGTCCATGCCAACATGTTCTCTGGATGGAGCTGACTTAATTGATGATAATTACACGATAGATGTGCGTGCGCCCATAATGTAATTCTTTTGTATTATATAATGGTTATATGTTTGTTTATATGTTTGGTTTATACATTTTGAATATTTGTGACAATTTGTTTTTGTTGTGATTATGTTTTGTTACTTTTATTTGGAATGTTGTTACATATGCAACAGGACAACTTTTTTGTTTATTTATTTCCATGCCTTTTTGGTAATAAGTTCGAAGGAGAAATTTGTAGTACTACAATTGAAAATCTTCAGTTGTGGGTAATTTCTGCTTCAAGCACTGCTTACACCTCTATATAAATTTATGTTCTTTGCAGTGTGATCCTATTTCCTATTGCTGTCACTTTCTACATTACATGGTGGTTTATACACTTCGTTGATGGCTTTTTCTCTCCAATCTATGCCCAGCTTGGAATTGATATATTTGGTAAGCATGAATCCGATAGCCTGTTCTCTCCGATGGAAACTGTATCATAGAAGTTCAAGCAAATAAATTCTCTGTTCTCTCTGAGGCAGCTTATTGAGTACAGCATGCATTGAATTTGTTGAGTACAGATCTCAGATTAGATAATTTTCTTTTCTTTTATGTGATTGCTTAACTGTTTTTTTGTGTTTTTAGTTGTAAATTTGGAATCATATTGTCTATCATGAAGCTGTGTTCTAGGACTAAACTATCTTTTTCCTAATTTTTCTCTTTTGTTTGATTCTTGGTGAGAATGGCATATTACTTCTAATGCCAAAATGTTGCATAATTTATTTTTCCAAAGGTTGTCTTATTAAGAGAGAGAAAGTAATTTTTACAAGCTTAAATGACTAATTTGCAAGTAATGCAGATGAGTGGTTGTATCTTATTTCGTTTCCTTTTCCTTGTGACTGTCTATTCAGTTCTTATGATTGTGTTTCTTTATGTTGGATTGACATTTGGCTTGCCTTTCCGTTTGCCAGGTCTTGGATTCATGACGTCCATAACATTTATTTTCTTGGTTGGAGTATTCATGTCATCATGGTTGGGAGCATCTCTTTTGGGTCTCGGGGAGTGGTTTATCAAAAGGATGCCATTTGTTCGCCATATCTACAATGCCTCCAAACAAATTAGTGCAGCCATATCACCAGGTGCATTTTTCGTCCAATTCTTTGTTGTTGTATTTTTCTGATACCTATAATGCCGGACTGTAATCCATGTCTTTCCTTAATGGTATTTCAGACCAGAATACGCAAGCATTCAAGGAAGTGGCCATAATAAGGCATCCGCGCATTGGTGAATATGCATTTGGGTTTATCACCTCGTCTGTCACTCTCCAGGTATTGAAATGATTTTAGCGTAATGTAAATGTTACTGTGACTGTGGTACTAAAGCAATCAATGGCACTGATAGCATTCATGTGAATAAAAGTGGTATCTTCACAACTTCCTTAAAAAGCTACGGTCCTACGGACCTCTGGTTTTCAATGAGAGAGAGAGAGAGAGTTTAACATGGGGGCTGATTTGCAGTAAATCATCTACTCAATTAGTTTTGCCTATTCTTTTCTCAAAATACAGAAAAAAGGAATTTTATTTTTTGCAATGCTGTGTACAAAGCCACAAAACAATTTAACACTCTGCTAGTAACTATGATGATGGTTATATTGTAATATTTTGTTTTAAATGTGTGTGCTTGAATGTGCATATGCTAATTTTCATATTTTATTAGTGTATTAATATCAATTTAGTTACAATGCTTTTCCATTTATATACTTGCAGTATACTGGTCTGTAAAACAGAGTAAGAGTTCTTGTAATGACTCAAACTTGACAATAATCGAAAGTGCTTTAGTAGGTGATGTGAAGGCCATTTTTCATCATTTGTGTCTTGTTGATGAGTGGTCCATCTTTCTTTGTTTGCCTGGATTTTCATTATCTGGCATTCAGTTTGGAAAAAGAAAACATCGATGTAAATATCTTTTACCATGGCCTATATTAATTTTTTGGTTATTCTCTGCAATAAATCCCTCATGCTGCACTTTCCATGCCAAAAGAACTCAGTTTTTTGAATTGATAGTGACTTAGTTCCGAAATTTGTAAAGTTGTACTGTCCACTAATGGTTTTGCTTGTGTTTCTGTTTTAAGTGGTGTTTTCCCCCACAAAGCTTGATTTTCTCAAATTTGGGTGCAGAGCTATACTGGGGAAGAGGAGCTATGCTGTGTCTATGTACCGACAAACCATCTTTATATTGGCGATATTTTTCTTGTTACTACCAAGGATGTTATTAGACCCAATCTTTCAGTCCGAGAAGGCATTGGTAAGGATTCATCTATCCACATCTCTTACTCCTACTAGAATTGGTATCGCCAGTTACATCAGTTCCTCTTTCACGTGGTAACTGTTCTCCGGAGCCATCTTTCAATGTACACGATGATAATTTTTAGGTCTGAATGCCTGATGCATCACCAGCTCCCTCAACTTGTCCCATTTCGCCTCCCTGAACTTTAAAAAGATCCCTATAGCTCCCATAACTTTCAAAAAGTGTACCAGTTTACCTCCTAAATACCACATGTCAGCTTTTGGTTGGTTTGACTTTTTAATAACGTCTTTTTCATAATATTTTCAATTCAACTAGAAGGTGACATGTGGCGTTTAGGGGAAAACTGGTGCACTTTTTGAAAATTCTGGGAGCTATGGGAACCTTTTCCAAACCCCCGGGTGTTAAAGAAGAAATGAGACAAGTTGAGGGAGTCGGTGATGCATTGCGCCTACTTTTTATAATCTTCTGGTTTCATATTTAAGGGTCCGTGGTGCTTTCAAAATGTTAGTTTATCATCAATTGCAAAATATGAAAGAGAACATCAAATTCTTTTTGGCCCATTGATGTCTTCTTTTTCCTTATTTATAGGTCCAATATTAATCTGCTTAATATATTGGCCGTTTGTTCCAGAAATTGTAGTTTCAGGGGGGATGTCAGTGCCCCAGGTGCTTTCAACACTGGATTCGGACATCACCGTAGGCTGAGTTGAAGACAATGGATGTAATGGAATCCTTTCATTTGCCACCATTGATTTTGGATTAAACAATCAGAAGAAACCGAAACGAAATCTCCGGGATGATCATAATCTGATTTGGTAATACTGAATTCGTGATCAAATTGACTTGGTGGGTGCATCAAAGTCAGGTGCCTTTTGTAACATTGGTAATTTAGTGCCTTTTCTTGGGAATATAGTGTGGTTGATAATATAGGAAGGAAGGTAGGCTTGTTCGGGTTTTTGTTCTCGTCTCTCCCGTTTATTAGGAGCGTCTTTCTTGGTACTGGCCTTCCCTTAAAAACTCCGAAACACTGCCTTTGTAGATAGAGCATTATTTGTTTCTTTATGAATTTTTTATAAACAAGTTTATTCAATCATTGGTTTGTGAACTTAGAATAGTTGCAACTGCTCTGTATAGTAAACCTAACTTTCATAATGAAATGTATAAAACTCGGTTTAATGTAGTAGCATAAGCAAACTTAATTCCAGAGTTTTCTGTCAGTAGTGTTCTAAACGAGCTGAGTTGCTAAAAGCTTGGCGGTTGTTCGTGAACTTGAGTAGTGTGCTCGGTTTTTAAATAAGTCGAGCTTGAGCGAGTAAAATCTCATGTATTGGCTAGGTAAAAACCTTTGAACTTGCTCTAAAATAAAATTTTAATTGCTAAAAGATATTCTAGGTATGAAAGTTTAAAATATTAATAATTTTTAAATCATTTGTATATTATTTAAATGTAGGCAAATTATAGTGTGATGGCTATATCATTGGATTAAATTTGACACCACAAATCCAACAGTGGTGAATGGCATCTCATTGAATTTAATTTAATATATTATTGGAAGACTGTTGAGCGAGCTAAATATAAAATTATGATATTTTTGTTTCTCAGCTGAATGTACGAGTTTGATTACAAACAAATACTTGTTAGAGAGAACAGAAGTTCGAGAGTTAATTGTTTGAAGTTCGGCTTGATTTTGTTAAAATATTAGTAAACCAAACATGTTCGATTAAAAAAAAGTATATAAAAGCTTTCGGGACAAAATGACTCTTTTATTTCATGGCAGAGGTAATGAGTTACAGGGACATGTTCAGCTGACTCAAACAACTATAAGTTGATCATGTCATTTTGGAATGGAATGCTCTAAACGTAGTCAGTCCTCTTAATAATGACCTTAATTTCCTTTCTCGAGCAGATTTTGTTCTATTAGATTGCAAAACTTGATGAGTTGTTTTACAAACTTGAGCACTGTTTTTGTTAATAGATCTACAAATCAAGTTATTCATTTATAGTTAAGACAGCTGATTCCTTAATAAGTAGGAAATATGATTTCATGAATCTCCACCTTTAATTAAATCCGCCAGTTAACTCTCATTCAATTTAATAAGAACAGTAGAAAAAAAGCTAAGCTCTACTTATTGGTTATCAATAGCCATGGATTGTAAGAGCCCGTTATATTTCTGGCCCATTCCGAATCATCAGGAGTCAGTATAATTTCAAATTACCAGCGTATCCCGCAGAAACCCTAGCTAGGCGGCGCCCACTCCTCTTTATAACCAGCCGCTAAGCATCAGGTAAGCCTCCAAGCTCAATAGTCTTCTTCGTTCAATCTATTCCTGAATGCGATTTCTATCCCCCGTTTGTGTTTTCCGAGTGCCGGTAATTTCTATGGTTTTCATTGTCTATTTCTTTCAAATTGGCCGATGATTAGACTTTTATTTTGACAAGCATATGTCTGAATCTATATCTGTAGATCAACCTAATCTTCTCTATGAGGCCATTCAGTTTTCAATTCAATGTGTTTTTGTTTGTTTTGATTCCGCCTGTGATGAAAGCAATGGTAATTATGTCACTCATGAGAAATCTGTGATTACTTATACACCACTACTGCCTTCCTTCTGAGGCATGTTCATACGATCCCTCATTTTATTTCATGTTCGTTTCATTTGTGATTGATTACATGTTGTTTGTTTGATTGAAGGATCAAATGATGATTATTCGCATAGTTCAACTGATTATCTCTGATTATATAATCTCTTTTTTAGTCTTTCACTCCTATCTGATGACCCTCTGTTAATATGAAGTTTTCCCTGTTCATTAGGTTTTCAATTTTTGTTCTAGGTTAAATAGTTACTTGTAGATGGACAGCGATGAACTATATCATAGGTCTCGTTCGGCATAATGGCAATTGTTTTTGCCTTGCTGACCATTCTGATATATCACCACCCATTGTCTGAGTCCATTTTTGGCTAACAGTGTTGATATATGTAACTGTTAATTTGTGTTTTTTTAATTTTCCCCCAAATTTATAGAAGCTGAATTAATTGATTAAATTTTTTATTTGTTTTTGTGCAATTGATTAGATCTTCTGGGTTTCTCAGTGATGAACAAAACAGATGACGAGTCTGATAATCCATTCTTTAAATCGTGAGGACAAATCGAGGCATTTGTCTGAGAGCAATCCATTCATTGTAATTCATTTTCCTTTTTTTTATATTGTTTTGGGTGTTAAACACAATTGGAAATTATTTGTTGTAGTTGGTACAAAAGACATTTTGTCCCTTAATAATCAAAAGAATTTGGCAAACGCCTCTTTGCATTGGTGGTGGCGTTTTCTGGAAACCCCACCATATGGCAGGGTTGTTTTATAGGAATGCCCTGCCTTATTATTTTTGTTATAGTTGGTATAAAAGACATTTTTACCCGTAGTTAATAATCAAAAGAATTTGGCGCACACCTCTTTGCATTGGTGGTGGCGTTTTTCGGGAACCCCACCCCACCATATGGTGGGGTTTATTATAGGAATGCCTGGGTTTTTAAGGGTTTTTTCAGTTATAAGTGCAAATTCGTCTTTTTTATTGATTGAACAAGTAATTTCTGACTGTATTTAACATTCCAGTATCCCTTTCCATTAAGGATATCAAAAGCAATGTTTTGATCCATTGTAATTTTTTCTGTTATAAAGGGTAAATGTTTTGTTGATAGAGGTGATGAATTTTTCCCCAAATGATCGAAGTTGAATAAAACTGTGCGATTTTTCTCTATATCGAGATCTAAGCCAGAATTCTGATCTATCTAAATGAATTATGTATTTGTTTATTTACAAGGACATGTACAATATGGTACATTGTTCTTGTTTAGTGTATTAATAGGAAGTTATGGGCCTTCATAATCCCAGAAAAGCTGAGTAATTGTGCTTTGATGATTCATGGGAGGCCTAAACAAAAGATTGGGAGTTTCACTGATAATGCCTTGATACCTTTTTTGGAAGGCATTCATTAGTAACTTTGCCATACAATTTATGCAACTTCGGCTGTACTATAATGAATTTGGAAATTTTTCGATTGATCTTTAGAGTATTTTCCTTGCTTGACCCACCCAACTATTGTATCAGTAGTCCAAGACCGTCTTCGTATAAAAAAATGTTGTATATGTGCTTTCTTAATTTGTAACTAGGTGCATTGAAGTGGTCTGAATTGAATTGAATTGAAGTGGTCTGAATCGAATTGAATTGAAGTGGTTTGAATTGAATTAAAGTGAGTTGCAGTTGATGAGAATATAGCCTTAAAGGCCGGGTGGCCTTGTAGCAACAAGCAATAAGCGGGTATTGAAGAATGCAAGGCAAAATAGTGTATTTTTTTGTGGGGTTGTTTTTTTGCTGAATTACTATAGTCTATGGCGAACACATTTCTTAAAATATAGTGTATGGATATGTTTTTTATTTGTTTCAAATGTACAAAAAGATGTATACAAACAGTATAAATACTATAGTTTTAGATGGTGAGCTTCGGTACCACGGTAGAGTTGATGCCTTGCGTTCAAATCTCGAAAACAGCCCCACAAGGGTTACAAAGTGTTATAACTAATATATGGGGGAATCTGCTTTTGGCCGTTCTTTATTAAAATGGTGTGAAATATGGGTGGTGCTATTTTCACACATTTTAACATATATTTATCCCAACCTTTCTTTGCATCTATTGATAATCTAAAATTTCTATTTTGAATCGCATATTTAATTCACATTTAATTAATTTATTAATTAATTATAAAGAAATAAATTTTGAGATGAGAAATTTTAGGTTTTTATTCTATTACATAAAAATCCAATCAAGGATGAGTAAATTTGAAGTGTAAATTATTGTGTATAAAAATAGTACTTTCATTCATTTTTTATTATTTATTTAATCAAATTATTAATATTAATAAAATATTTATTATATTATTAAAATAATTAATTTATTCTTAAGTATTCTTTTACTTTTTAATTACACTTATAATTTTTATTCATATTCAATTTATTATCACTAATACAAGGGTAAATTAGAAAAAAAGGGTAAAAAATGTATTGAAAATTTAAGTTGATAACTATAAAGAGAATTAAAAATAGAGCTAAAAAGATAATAAAAATTAGATGGAGGGAGTATTATTGATAAAATGAAAATTATATGAATTTATTTTTTTTCTTCTTTGTTCAAAATGTATATAAAAATATTTAAAAGTGTTTAGGTAAAGTACATACAAAATTTACCAATATGGTGTTGTTTAATTTTTACAAGTATTTTTGTTGGATAATCTTGTTCGGTGGTTAGTTAAGGCTCTTGATTCCTTTCAATAAGTATATTTAGTAGGATTTGAATATTGTTCTTCTCAACTTACTTTATCTATATTATTAATTGAATTACATCTTATTAGTAGTATAGTTTAATTGATACATCTTCCAGAATAGAGAAGAGAGGTGGTAAGTTCAATCTCCAACGTTTTCAAAATTCATATTTATGATATATAAAAGAATTTAAAGGTGTTACAAAACATATATGAAGTTCAGTAAAGTAAAAACGGAGTATTAAAAGTAAGGCTTCTTACCAAATGGGTCATATTTTTGACCTAATTATTTTCAAAATTTGACCTAATTATTTTCAAAATTTGACCTAAACATTTATTAGATGTTATATTTTATAAAATAATCTATTAGTCTCAGAGGGGTGGTTTGGAATCAAGGGGGTCATTGACTCCTTTTTGAGAATTAAGCAAGTAATTAAAATGTATGCTTCTGATGCAGTATGTGTAAAAATAAAATAAGCAAAGTTAGAGTTTTTACACTGATTTTATACTGATTTGGACCCTACCTACCTCCAGTTCCTGAAGCGTTCGCTTCTAAGCTTTAATCCACTATGTCAATCTCCTTCCGAGGCGGAGAATCCTTTATAATTGAAATTCTTTACAGCCAATAGCACCATTTTCTTCCTGTCTCTAATTCTCTTGTTCAAGAGTATCCTCCTCTTGAACTCTTCTGAAACACAACTTATCTCCAAGCTGTTTTCAGGGGTACAACAAGACCTCAACAAGCACCTTGCTTTGTCTTAAAAGTGGATTGAAAGATTTTGTGATCTTGTACTTTGTGTTATCAAGATTCACTTACAACAGATATACAATGATTGTTCTAAGCTTTCTAATTTCCAACATATTTTGAATGATTGTTTGCTTAAGAGATTTGCAAATGTAATAATGAGATTGCAACTGGTGAAAGCTTGGATAATTTTTATTGTTGATGGTAGAGGCCTTTTTATAGGTTGTCTTCAAATTCTTCCCGTTGTGACTCATCCTTAGAGCTACAATCTTAACCATGGTCTCACAATAGCTCTTTTCCTTGAGAGCTGCAAGATTTTCCGTCAGACTCATCTTCTATTCCGTTAGGATCTTTGGCGGGGTCCAACTCTACCAACTTTCTGTAATTTTTCAGACTTTTACACCTTTTAGTCCTATACAACTTACTTATGTCAGCTTGTCAAGTCGCTAAAAGGTTTCTTCTCTCTTGGTTGTTAACTCATTTTTGAAGTCATAAAAAGTAGAGACATATTTTTAGTATTTGTCTTCACCGGAGTTGTTGTCTTGAGATTTGAGCTTTTGAAGTTGGAGATGTTTCTCTTATAAGCCATGATAGTCTTCTGAGCTTTTCTTGGATTTTGATCTCTTTGTCTTCTTTTGTCTTGCTTCTGATGTTTGTAAGGCTTTTAAGTTTTAACTGTCTTTTGAGCGCACAGCTTTTGACTGACTTTTAGTTATATTCAAAACTTGACTTATGGGTTCTGAGCTTTAGCTTCTGAGACTTCTTCAGGTCTTCTGAGCTAAGCTCAATATAATCATCGTAAGAAAGATATATTTCTCATTTATAAAAGGGAAATTGTATGAAATGCACCCTTATGGCACTTACATTTATAAAATCCACATTTTTGAAACCTATTTATTATATACCCTTTTTTTAATAAATTAATTCATTCTTTACACCCACTCCAATTTTCATTTTTTTGAGAATTCATATTTTGTAGGAGATTACGATTTGATTATCTTGCAGCATTCAAATTCCGATTTCTTCCATTTCTCATTTTGTTTGATTAATTCCTAATTCACAATCTGATTTCTTTCCTTTCTCATCTCTGATTTCTTTTCGGTTAGTTTCCAATTTATTTCTTCCCTTATGATTTCATTCCATTCAATGTTCAAAATCTGATTTCTTTCTTATTTCAATTTTGATTTGAATTAATTCCCTTTTTAATCATTTTCGATTTATATTTTTCAATATTCAAAATTTGATTTCCTATTTGATGCGAATTAATTCCTTTTTGATTTCTATTTTCCCTTTCTTTCCAATTTCTTCCTTTTAACGCCTACAACAACCATTTTTTCTGATTCTAAAGTACCCATTTTTTTCGAGTCTGAAGTACCCATTGTGTACACAATCGTATACTGTCAACCGCACATTGATATATAGTAATGAATACACAATTGTTTAATCGTGTATATTATTATGTAAATATTCTATATACATCATACACTACTGGCATAAATGAAACTGTATACTATCAACCGTATATTGATATACAATCCTTCTAATACTGTTCATGCGTGTACAGTATCTTTTATAGGCATGCACCTAAACTATACACCGTCATCAAAATGGTTCATTTTGCCCACCCTAGGATTTTAGTATTGTCATGCAGCAATACTGTACATGCGTGCATAGTATCTTTTAGGGGTAGGCATCTATACCGTGCACGAATGTACAATATACGGTTGACAGTATATAGTTTCATTTATGCAAGTAGTGTATATTAGTATATATTTGTGTATCAAGTACTACATATTGCTAATAGTAATTTTCTATCCAGATTGTATATCACAAATGCATATGTATATCAACAGTATACAATAGAAAGGGTAATTGGTATAATCAATATACAAATATTGATATAATCCCCCCTTTTCCCCCTTTATATAATCCCCTCTTCCCTTTCCCGTTTCCCCTCTATTCACTTCACCACTTTCTCTTTCTACTGCTACTATTTCGCTCTCCCTTTCTCTCTATAAAATTCTCCGATTTCAAAATCAGAGCTCTAAATCGATCGATGAAGCAGTTAATCCGCCGTCTCTCACGAGTCGCCGACTCATCGTAGTACAGCCTGCTCTGCTCCAACTCACAGTCTCAATCCCGACGGTGTTCTAGATCGGTGCATCATTCCGAGTCATTCCGGTGCATTGCGAGGTGGTCCGACGGCAGAAATTCGATACCGAAGGGACACGTGCCGGTCGGTCTTCATCGGCGACGAGATGGAGCGGTTTGTCGTCGGCGCTGAGCTATTGAATTTTGGTTTTGGGATTTCTTGAGCATACACAATTTTGGTAAGCTAGAAAATAGGGATTTCAAACATATTACTATTTTTGTAAAACTGGGTATTTTATAAATATGTTTCAGAGAAAATACTTTTTGTTAATTAGCTATTTCTATTCTTTAAATTACTATCTCCTATAGGTGCATTCCCCTAAGTTACCCTTTATAAAATCATCATATACACATCTATTTATAGTATATGTTAGATATCATTAGATTTCATGAAAAATGTCAAAATTAAAATATGCTAGATATCTATTTGTTTAATAAGCTTGAAAATGTTTGTATATCATTTAGAAGATAAAAATAAGACGAACAAAAAGCTCTAAAGCAACAAGTAAGAAAAAATAAACGGTTATAGATAAATGAAAAATAGGAAAAAAATCGAAAAATAGGGAAAAAAATCAAAAAACAAGCATGGGAAACATATAACGTAATTTTGTAGATAGAAATTAAAAAATATTAAGAAATATTTAACAAACATTGCAATTGTGTAAATATTTTAGTAAAATATGATCAATCCTATTAAATAACCTAAAATGTATAATTAATAGATTATTCTATGCTTGCTTTGTTTTTTACAATATAAGTTTTACTTTGGCCTTCCTCACCATTACTTTAAACTTCATACCATTAGTGATTAAGGACAAAACAATGGTTACTCTGTAAAAAACATAAAAAGCAATCGTATAACTGTATCAATGTATAACATAAGATGAAATAAATAATAACCAGAGTGAAACAAAGTTGTAGGTAAGTTACAAAATAGTTAAGCTATATGTAACTCATAACTAAAAAAATGGTTTCATACTTTTTTTTAATAAACGAGGGTAAATAATGGAAAAAGAAAAAGGTTTTTTTTTGGCAAAACTAAAAACGTTATCACAAACATTTTTTTGATTATGGATCTACTAACAGAAATTCAATGCGTAATCTTAGCATTCAATTTGTATTCCTGAATAATCTCATTTTTCAATTATTCAACCATTTCATTTTATCAAGTTCAATGTTAGTCAAATTAGTCAACATTTATATGTTTCGATACAACAACAAGATGTTATTTGTAACAACTAGTTTTGTTGGTTGGTTAATTGTTCGCATTTTATTCATGAAATGGGTTGGATTGATATTAGTCTAGATAATAGAGGTATAACTAAAGTATAATTAAAATATAATTATTATATTCATGCATACAAGAATGTACAAAATGGACAAATTCAATATGAAATGTTACGGAAATGGTATAATAAAATTGTGGGTTCAATCTTTACGATTTATAAAATTGACAAAGAATGCCTCTTATTTTTCAAAAGAAAAATCACTTTAAAAATATACCTTATTGAATAAATAAGGCAAACTATAAAAGGAATAGAAATTGATTATGTAATTGAGAAAGCTTCAAAAAAAGGCATATCTTATTTTTTAATTGAAAGAGCGAAAAAATCAGGCTCAAATATTATTAAAAGTTAAAATATAGAAAAAAAAAGAAAAGAAAATCTAAAAAGAAGAGGAAGAACATGTATAAAAGGTATATGGTATTCATATTGAATCAATAAATCTAAAAGGGTATAAAAGTGTTATACCTTATTTACACACTTGACATTTAAAATCATTAGAAATAATGTATACACGTGCATCTTGTTTTGAATAGGAAAAAACTTCTCCCTCATCGATAAAATATTGCCCATTTAACCGAATTATTAAATCAGTAAAAAATTAATAATACAGTTAAAATGACTAATTTATCCTTTATATATTTATATTAAATTCTCTTTCTTCTTAATTACTCACTTATAATTTTAACATACATAATCTCTCTTAATTAATATAAGGGCAAATTAGAGAAAAAATTGTACAAAATGCATTGATAATCTAAATTAACAAATAAAAAGAGGACTAATAAAATAATTAAATAGACAATAATTTTTATATGAAGAAAGTATAAAATTTGATGTAAGAAAGTAAATTGTTTCTAAAATAAATGTGATGGTACATTAAAAAAAAAATTAGAAAGAATTAAAATGTCAAAAAGTAAGTTAAATCTAAAGTAAACAAGTATAAAAGTGTGATAGTAAATAAAGAATTAGAAATATTCTAAAGTTGAATAATTTAATGAAGTTGTGTTTTTATTGGTTTCAATTAAAAATGTTGTTTTTAGGTTTTAACAATGGATCTAAACCTGATCCGTTTAATTACTAGTGGCCATCACCTTGTTAGGATAAAACTAATAAATGTGAGGGTGTGCGTTCAAACCTCACAATCAACAACTTTATCAAAAATGCCCTATATTACTAAAAACCCCTCATCGGTTTAACTTCATAACTTGATAAATAATCAAATTTTAGAGAAATTCTATCCATAAAAACAATTTAATTGTTTGTTTGAAATTATTATTATGATCATGTTGAATGTTAAGATTCTCTGAAAAATCTCGTAACACTAGTTCAAATCGAATATCAAACCATAACTTCCTAATCCTTGGCAGAAAACCCTTAAAACACAAAAGAAGCCACATCAAGTATATAACATTGCTATTGAAATCTGATCGGACCGGATAGTTAACCAGATGATTGGAAACCAAAAGAGAGTTCGATTTCTTTAATAAAACAAGCTGCTTGGTATAAAACTCGATTTGGCTAATTCGAAACACAAAAAGTCGATGAACCAGCCAAAAACAAGTGTTTTACTTTCTAGATTGTCAAATATTGTCCATAATTTTTGAAAGGGTAAATAGTTATAACCTTCCTCTGATTTCACATAGTACACTATTACTAGTCTTAAAAACTTAATTTTTACCTCCTTATTTTTTTCATTTTCTCATTACCACCTTCCTATACTTTTATTATAATATATTAGGTCACTTTATATGTTTTTTTTGAAAACCCTCCGGAGGAACAACCTATTCCTCCAAAGAGAAAAAGGTTGGGGCAGGTGAAAAGTTTGGGGCGGACATCCCAACTAGGTTGGCACTTCTGCTTGTCTACAAAACACCTATCCCTCTTTTATTAAATAAAAAAGAAAAATACAGAGTTCATGAAAGGTTATGTCAACCGAAATTCTAAACAGAAATTAGGGACCTCGTCCCACCAAATGCTATCTCTATTACGTTTACCATAATCAGCCAAAGAGTCCACAAATTGGTTGCCTTCCCTGTAAATATGCCATACAATCACCTACATTCCTCTGATCTTGTCTAAACAAGACTTCCACTCGATGTAAATCTGCCAAGGGATGAATTTACTGCGTGTCAAGATTATGTGAACAACAAAAGCCGAATCGCTCTCAAGCCACAAATGATTGCATCCATTGTCAGAGGCCGTTGTCATTGCCACAATCGCAGCCTTCATTTCAGCAATAAACGCAAAACTGGAATGGAAACCGAAAGCAAATCCTCCAATAAACCTTCCAAAAGTTAATACGGACGCTTTTATATGTTATTATATCATTATTTTATAAAAATTTACTTGGATACATATTTATAGCAAAACTACTATTTCTTGTAATGTTTATGTATTTAGTTTTCTTTTGATTGGTCCGTTTAATGATTGTTTTTTCTAATGCAATCATAAGAATAGAATGTAACAAAATATCAAAAATAAGTAAACTAGACAACTTATATATAAAATATCTTTAGAAAGCATTAGTTATGATCATTGATTAAGTAAATATTGTCAAAAAATACATCCAACATCAATAATTTAAAATGAAAAAACTTGACAATGGATGGAGGGAGATAGTAATTAATGAGAAATTACAAAACATATGGAAGATCATCGTTCATTTGCGGCTGTTGTGGCGAATCAAGCTCCACGAGAGGAGTTGACCATCAACCCTATCCAGGCGGCATCTTCTCCTATTATACCTGCTGAACCTCTACTGAACAGTGAGGTAGTGGTTAAAATTGCACCTTGGAAATCAAAATCTTGTTTGGTTAAACTCAACAATATTTCTGACATCCGTAATATACATGATTTTTTGAGTGATCACGGATTTGAGTTTAGGTTTGCTGCTCCTGTTGGTGGGTATTGTGTGATTATTTCGTTTGTATCAGATGTGGCTCTTAAGGATTTTATGAATGGCGATTGGAAGGTTATGGAACATATTGTGGAATCAGTTTGTGCACTTCCAGTAGATTTCGCGCCGTCGGAATGTATTATGTATCTGGATCTCATGGGAATTCCGCCAGCTTTCGTCTATGAACCTGTGGTGCGTGAACTAGCAGCGAGATTCGGGCAGATTGTTATGATAGATTGTAATTTCGAGAAACCGGATCGTCTGGACGTAGTATCGTGCCTTATTTCTGTGCCGCTAGGGACAACCAGCAGAAATCTGACCCTGGCAGTAGGGGATAGGGATATAACGATATACACGAACCTTAGACAAGGAATTGGGTGTCAACACAATCAAGAGCACGGATCGAAAGAGTGGAGTGAACCAGAGGAGGATCCTTCGGACAGGAGTAGTTGTGAATCATCGGGGAACAAAGTTGAAACTAGATCGTGCGAGGATGATGAGATTGTTGCGGATAGCAATAACACAATTCCGGGAAGTAACCATCCTCTTGGCGATAGCCCGATAATTGGGGGGAATAATGCGAGGGTTCCAGTTACGGAGGATTCAAGCTCCTCGGGCCCGAACATCTCAAATATGAATATAATTATCATCCGAAGGGAAGAAAATGAGCCAACTGTCAGTGAGGAACTAATGACATTCCAAATTGGGGAAAAGCTTGAGTTGTTTAACGAACAAAACATGGGCTTGATTATAGAGGCCTTGGAAGGGCAACGACGTTGAGAGGACTGTTGTCCGAGCTGGGTTATCGTAGTATTATTATGTCTTTGAGTTTTATGAGTTGGAATTATCGTGGGGGCCTGTTGAATGGGGCCAAACAGTTTTTGGTGCGGTCATGTGTTCGAAAGTGGCAGTTTCATGTTTTTATTCTGATTGAGACAAAGTCCCTGTCGGTTTCAGATCAGGTTGTTAGAAAGTTTTGGGGCCATAATGAGTTTCAATCTCATTGTATTCCGTGGCATGGATTGTCAGGGGGTCTACTGATCTCATGGAATTCTAATTTAATTCATGGCTCGATCACTGCTTCTACAGATAGATGGTGCTTGCTACATATTGTGTCTAGTCAACTTGAGGTAAACTTACTATGCTTATATGGTCCCCCTATCCCCAGGGATAGGAATCAATTTTGGTTTGATCTGCTGCCCCATATTCAAAACATGGATAACTTGGTGCTATGTGGTGATTTTAACGAAGTGTTACATAGCTTTGAGAGAGGTAGAAGTGGGAATACGGTGTTGAGTTCGATGATTAGGTTCCAGGAGTTTGTTAATGAATGTGCTCTCTTTGATTTGCCATTACATGGCCGTGACTATATGTGGTCTAATAGCCTAATCCTTCTCGAGGATTGATCGAGTCTTGGTGTCGTGCAATATTCTTGATAGGTGGCCGGGTCAGAGTTTGATGACGGTTGATTCGACGTTATCAGATCACTTTCCGATTATCTACCGGTCCCACACATTGGTATGGGACGGTAAAAAGATTTTTCGCTCCTTGAACTGTTGGTGGGAGAAGGACGGGTTTCTACCTTTTCTAAGATCGAAGTGGGAGGCTATAGAATTGGCGGATCCGGGGCGCGACATTGATTCTAAGCTATGCCAACTAAGGAGCTTTATTCGGCCTTGGCATCTATCTAATTTTGGCGGGTTAGAGGGAAGAATAAAGAAGCTAGAGGCTCGTGTTATATCCTTGACATCTAGCTCGGTGCCTCGGCCTATGGAGGAGGAGAGTAATTTAGAGCTTCAGTGCGTGAGATCGGAATTACTTACCTGTAGACGGAACCTTGAACAAATTCGTCATCAACAATCACGAGTTAACTGGACTATATTGGGTGATGATAATACAAGTTTTTTTCATAGGATGGCGTCACCGAGGTCTAGGGGTAATCGGATTTCACAGCTGGAAATTGATGGGGCTGTATCTTCTAACCCGGAACTTATTAAATCCACGATACGGAATTTTTATTCCAGGCTGTTTTCGAAACAAGTGGAGGTGCCGTATACTTTGGGAGAGCTAAATTTCTGCATGGTTGATGAGACAGCCAATTCTCGGCTTGTTGAGTCATTTTCAGAGGCTGAAGTGTGGGATGCAGTTTGTGCTTGTGAAGAAGGTAAGGCTCCGGGGCAGGACGGATTTAATTTTTTCTTCTATAAACGCTTCTGGGAGGAACTGAAACCGGATGTGTTAGCACTGTTCGGCGAATTTTATAGGTACGATCATCTGCCCAATTCTATTAAGTCATCCTTTACCGTGTTGATTCCTAAAGTTCCTGGGTCGTCGTCGATGGGGAACTATAGACCGATTGCCCTTATCCATGGTATATATAAAATTGTGTCGAAAGTACTCGCGAAAAGATTACAGGCTGTGTTGCCTCAATTGATCTCTAACAACCAGTTTGCATTTGTTAAAGGCCGTAATATTCATGAATGCTCGTTTATAGCCTCGGAAGTGATCCAATCAATCCACCGTCGTGGTCAGTCTTCTATGGCACTCAAGCTTGATTTCTATAAAGCATACGATAGTGTTTCTTGGACTTATATTGACTCAGTTTTGAAGAGGATGGGTTTCTATGATAAGTGGATTAGATGGATGGCGGCTTGCAGAGAGAACTCGGTAACATCTATTCTTATCAATGGAAGCCCTACTGATCCGATCTATTTGGGTAGAGGGGTTAAACAGGGCGACCCCATTTCTCCATTTATTTTTGTCTTAGCAGTGGAAGGTCTTAAACAGCTTATTGATGCAAGTGTCCTTAAGGGCATTTTACCTGGGTTTCGTATTGATGGGTCAGAGATGGATATATCTATTCTTCAGTTTGCGGATGACACGATGTGCTTCTTGCCTGCAGATGAGTCCCTCTTACCTATTTTTATCCGTTTATTACGTTGTTTTGAGCTGATTTCAAGTTTGCGAATTAATTTTGTTAAGAGCTCAATCATGGGTATTAACGTGCAGGATGACATATTGAATCGATGTGCGGAGACTATGGGTTGCCAGATCGAAAAATTTCCCATTACTTATCTAGGCACCCCTCTCAGTACGAGACGCATCCCAGTGTCTTATTGGAACGTGTTGATTGGTAAGTTCCAAAATCGGCTGGCAAGTTGGAAAGGTCAGTGTTTATCGTATGCTGGCAGGGTGGTCCTTATAAAATCGGTTCTCTTCTCCCTCCCGATTTATCTGTTATCATTGAATAAGATGCCAGCCTCTATTAATAATAAGCTTGTGCAACTGATGCGAAGTTTCTTGTGGAAAGGTAACGCAGACTCTAGGGGGATTTGCAAAGTGAGCTGGGAGACAATTATGCTACCAAAAAATCTAGGTGGCCTGTATGTTAGGGATCTCAGACTAGTAAACTGTAGTTTATTGTTGAAATGGATATGGCGGTCTAGAGTTTACGGACAGGGATCGCTGTGGTATGAGTTGTGTGTCCGTAGATATGGCTTCGATTCATGGAACTCGTTTGAAAATGTTGAGAGTTCACGCCTTTTGTATGTTTGGCGAGGCATTTTATCTTGCTGTGTAAAGAACTCAACCTTCTGGGAGTTGTTTAAATCGAATGTGAGGGTGAAAGCGGGGAATGGGGCTTGCGGATCCTTTTGGTATGATAATTGGACGGCAAATGTGTCACTATCTGTTCTTTTCCCTGACCTGTATCTCTTATGTAACAGAAAAAGTTGCTCGGTTCGGGATGGGTGTATGTCAATTTCTGAGGGAGCAGCACTATCTAAGCCTTTTTGGAAATGTAGGTGCTCCCAGCTTCGAAATTGGATTTCCCAGACCTGCCCTTCTGTTTTTGTGGGTAATGGGGCTGACGACAATAGGGGGCAGCAGCTACATGCTGCGTTTCAGGTGGTGGCGGATAGATTTGAATGGGATCTGGAGCTAATAAGGTATTTTCAGCTGCATCTTTTTGTTTGGGGTTCTATAGGACGCCTCAACGGACTACACTGGAAACGGATTACATGGTGGTTTGGAATGCGTGTCTTCTTCCTAAAGTTAAATTCTTTGGCTGGCTATTGTTGCATAGACGTCTTCCAACGAAAGTCTTTCTGGTTCGTCGCGGATGCCAAGCAGTAGTGGATGATAAGTGTCCGTTTTGTGATGAGTCTGAAACAATCGATCATGCTTTGTTTCACTGTTTGGGTAGTTATCGTATATGGGCTCAAGCTTTTTTGGTGCTAGGGATTTCAATGACAATGCCATTGAAGGGGGTTGATTTTCTATTAGTATGGCGAGCGCACTTTACCTCTGGTCTCGGACATGAGTTTGGTACGGCTTTATGGTTTATGATTGTGTGGGCTATTTGGAAAAGGAGGAATAAGTTTGTGTTCGAAGGTGTCTTAAGCACAGAAGATCATTTGGGGTCAAGCATTCATCTATGCTGGTTCTTCTTCAAGTATCGAAGGCGGAATCTTACTTTTGTCATTTCTGATGTATTTAATTTTCCAAACTTATTTCTAAGTTGTAACTAGATAGCTGGCATTCTTTGGCCTTATTCATTGTATAGGCATGTCTTGGGATCGGACTACATATCCGTATCACCTTTAGGCTGTATTTCTGTCCAATGACGCTCTCATCTTGTGAGCAGTCTTTGGATTTCTTTAATAAAGAGAGGTAGGTGTTTTGTAGGTAAGCGGGGGCATCAACCTAGTTGGGACGCCCGCCCCAAAATTTTCACCTGCCTCAATCTTTTTCCTTCTAGGGGAACACAATGTTCCTCCGGGGGGTTTTCAAAAAACAAAACATATGGAAGTATAAATTAGGTTTTTAAGACATTAGGAGATAGAAGTGTATTATGGGAGGCTATAATTATTCACCTTCCTCAAATGGGTATGTATCTTGTGAATAAGAAAAGTTGAATTTTAACCTCGGTATGGTCTAGTGGTAGGAACTAGTCTATCCTTAAGCATCCGCCAGAGATCAATTCCTGGGATGTGCATGGAGCAATCTTAAATCTTCGGGCCAACCATCCTGCCCATCGAAGCACTTGCAAATTGGCGATCGGGGATTGGTCTGGATGTGGACATGGCTTAAAAGTGCCATGTCCACATCCAGAACCACCACCTGCAAAACAAAAAAAAAAAAGAGAAGTTGAATTTTGTAGCTTGAAGGGCATTTTAATCTTTTCAAAGGGGGGCGGCTGGTGAAAATATGAGCATCAAATAAATAACATAACATATGAGCTTCAAATAATATAACCGTTTTCTTTTTATGTGCCTCTCTGTCTTATTTCCCTAATTGAATTGGACAACAATAATCCAACCCTAAATCCTGATTTCTTTAATTGCAGACCGTGTTATAAATCAATCGTCAATCTTACAATCAAAATTACAATCAAAGCTTTAGTTCTTCAGCAATAGAGTTGGTGTAAAGGCTGTTTGATTCAGGTAGCCTTTTACTGTTTTACACTTAAGTTCATTTTGTAAATTTCTTGTTTTCTGTTCAATTTTCAGGTTCTTATATTGTGTAGTTGTTTAATTAATTTTGCTGTTGGTTATGTAAGTTGTTGGTTGAGTATTCTTAGAATAAAAAACTCCATTGTTATTTAAAAATTAACTGCATTAGAAGGTCAAACAGGTAACTTAGAAAGAATTTTTAGTGAGAAAAGAAAATGGATATGGACATAACTAATATTCAGTTTATATCTCAAAGTTCTAAAACAAATTTGGAGTTGTGATTTTGGAAAACAAACCTGAAAAGAGGACAGTGGGAAATAATGAACTGAATATATCTTTAATAGATGCATAGTTAGCACTGAAACTCTTAGACATTAACATTTCTGAAACTTGAACTCATGTTATATTTGACGTAATGTCTTCAATGGTTTTCACTTTGAGATACGGAACATGCAATTATGGTTAAACTTTAGGTTTTAAAATTAGTTTGTGATATACTGTTACAACTGTTCTTTTGTTAATGCCGATGGAAGTATGTGATTTGTGTATTTAACTATTTATCTTGGTTTAAGATGAGAGCTTCGCTAAATTATTTGTTAAATGTTCTGATACTATTCAAACGCTTGCATGAATGTTTGTTATCCCGAATTTCATTTGATATTGATATCGGTTAAATATTTGGATTTTCCGAAATTCGCTATCTTTCTACGGTACCTAAAACCCTAAATATGGTTGCCTTTTTAGATATGCTAATAAGCTATTCAAATCATATTAGCCTTCTCATATATTAGTTTTGCAAGGTTTTAATAGTTGATACTTGATACTATTTAATTTGGGTTTCAATTGCATAGAAGTACTTTGAAGTATCGTTCATTTTCTTTGCTGTATATGTCTGAAATCGATGGCTGATATTTACGTAAGATGATAAATTAAGATATATACCAAGATCGAAATTGAATACCAAGATCTCTAGAGTAGTAAATAAAGTCTACTGAACGAAATTAATATCGAGTTATCTTTTATTACCGATTTTAGTATAATTTATGTTTATGAAAAAATCAATTCAGTATCCGGCACAATTCCGATAACATTGGTATATACATTTTCTTGATCTCTCTATGGCTGGTAGTTTCTTTAACTGTTTCAGGCTGATATATACCTTTCTTTATCTCTCTCAGGCGATATTTTATTAAGAGAAAACGCAAAGGAAAAACAAGAACTGAAGTATGTGGGATTATTTACCAGACGAAATCGGGTTAGAGATATTAATGAGGTTGCCGGTAATAAGCATAACCCGGTTCATGTTTGTCTGTAAGTTATGGAAATCTCTAATCTCGACAACTTATTTCATTTCATCCCATCTTCGCAAAACCCTAACTACTAAGAACAATGAAGCACAAATTTTTGTGCATCAATGGGATGTTTATGATTTTAATAGAAATCGTTTGTTGCTTTTTGTCAGTCCTCATCAAGATTATAACTTTCGGTCCATGTTAATCCAACTTCGTCCTCATTTTCACTGCACTATTGAAACTATCGGCTCTGTCAATGGTTTAATCTGTTTCGCGATGCGCCGACGTGGGGACAGGCACTATTTTAACTTCATCATCTTTAACCCAGAAACGGGATATTTTCTTTCAATTCCAAATCCATTCCCCTTTTTAAATCGGCCTATTTGCATAGGCTTCGGGTTTGATGATACCACCATGGATGACAAAATTTTTATAGCCATATCCAGCATTACTGTTTACCTTTACTCGCTCAGTTCCAATTCTTGGAGTTTTATCTCTTCTCAAAACTCTTCTTGGTTTCACACACATACAGACGTAGTTTTTGTGAATGGCTGCTTCCATTGGGTGGCTTATGAACATGATAATGTTTTTTTTTTTTAAAAACCCTTGGAGAGACAGTGTATCTCTCCAACGGCTAAAAGATTGGAGTGGGTGAAAATTTCGGGGCAGAGTACCCAACTAGGTTGGTTCCTCTGCTTACCTACAAAACACCCACCCCGCTTTTATTAATAATGGTTCTCGAAACAAGAACCCAAAGTACATCAAAGTTACATAATAAGAATCCTCGGGTTCGTAAACAAATCAGAAACCGAAAGGCTAACATTGCGCTTATAGGAATGAAAAAGAAACCAACAAAAATTGATACTCGCAATTAAAATATCCCCATCGTCAGTTTCATCTCGAAAAATCTTCTTGTTGCGGCGCTTCCAGAGATTCCATGATATAATGAACCAGAGAGACCTACCAAATTCACGGGAGATTCCAGGTTTGAAGAATGTGCACCATAACAGAAGGAAGGTGTAACCATCATTCGGCATCACAACCTGAATATCCAGCCACCGGAATGCATCTCTCCAAATCTGATAATTCGCGTGACATAAAAAGAGGCTGTGTTCCAAGGATTCAGGTAGTGGACAGAACGGACAACAGGCGCTAGTTAACATACGATATCCCCTCTGGAAAAGGAACTCACGTGTCGGTAACCTATTGTGAAAGACCAACCAGCCAATTTTTTTTATCTTGGGGAGCATGTGGGAGGACCAAATGAGTGTAAAGTCTCTCAATGGATTCGGCCATAATCGTTGTTGATGATATCCATGATAAAAGGACGCTGCTGAATATTTTTTCTGAACTCCAATGTCCCATAGGAAGCAATCTCCTCTCAGGAAGAAGGTGGGGCTGTTTACGGTTTCCCGGGCTTGGAAGAGCGTTGGGCATGAAATTGATATCCAGGTTTTCAGTTCATTGCATCGTTGTTGGTTCGTAATGCGGAGACTTCTTTTCCAAAAGGGGCGGGTTTGGGAACGATTGGAAAAAATATGGCTACACCCTTCAAAAATGGTTGAGAATTTCCTATTGCAAATAGCAAATAAGTCAGGGAAGAGTGATTTAATTGGAGTGTTTGAGGTCCAATTATCATGCCAGAACAACCCGTTTTGACCATCTCCCACTTGAACACGCACCTGTGATGAGAAGAAGGACCAAATTCTCTCATTTTTAAAGCAGCATTTTATAATTCCACGCCATAATGGAGAGACAATCTTGGGGTCGAGAAGAGTCATTTCATGCCACGAACTAACCCCGTAACGCCGAACACAGTACATTGACCACAAGGAGTCATCATTGCGGTCTCCCAGTTTCCAAATCCATTTAAAGAGTAGGCTGGAGTTAACAAGATTTAGATCCCGAATCGCCAATCCCCCAAGGTGATATGGTAAATTGATCGTAACCCAGCTTACTTTGCATATGCCCTTGATCGAAGAGTCGCCTCGCCACAAAAAATTGCGCATTAATTGATTCAGTGAAGAAGATACAGAGCAAGGCATGTAGAAGATTGACATTAAATAAATAAGAAGAGAAGAAAGTACCGTTTTGATAAGTATGATACGTCCAGCATATGATAGACACTTTCCTTTCCAATTTGCCAAACGAGACTTGAACTTGGCGATCAAAGGATCCCAATCGGAGATATGTGGCTGTTTAATACATAGTGGCGTACCTAAGTATTTTATCGGAAAGTTGTCCACTCGGCATCCCAATTGAGCTGCATAGGAGGCCAAGGAGGCTTCATTGATGTGGATTCCCATAATCGCACTCTTGTGGTAGTTGATACGCAATCCTGAGATTAGTTCGAAACACCTTAGGATCCGAATGAAATTGGGAATTATGGATTCTTCTGCTGGAAGAAAACAAATCTTATCATCAGCGAACTGTAACAAAGAGATATCTGGAAGGGATTCCTCCAAACGAAATCCAGGTAGCACGCCTACTTGAATGCTACGATTTATAAGCTATTTTAGGCCCTCCACTGCTAACATAAAAATAAAAGGCGATAAAGGGTCTCCTTGTTTGACCCCCCTACGGATGTGAATAGGAGGGCTTGGTGAGCCATTGATTAGAATAGAAGTAGTGGATTTTTTCCTGCTATTTGACAACCATGAAATCCATCTCTGATCAAAACCCATCCTTTGGAGAACCGGGTCAATATAAGTCCAAGAAATGCTATCAAAAGCTTTGTGAAAGTCCAGTTTCAGCACCACACATGGTTTCCTTTTAATGTGGAGGTCATGAATTACCTCGGAAGCCACAAAAGAACACTCATGAATGCTTCTACCCTTGATGAAAGCAAACTGGTTGTTTGAGATAAGAGACGGTAAAACAGCTTGAAGATGAAACGATAGCAATTTCGCAATAATTTTATAGATACCATGGATGAGCGAGATAGGTCTAAAGTTATTCAGAGAACAAGAACCTGGAATTTTGGGTATTAGCACCGTGAAGGATGTCTTGACCGAATCTGGTAGCTGAGATGTAACATAAAAACGATCCAAAACTTGCAGTAATTTGGGTTTTAAGTCGTCCCAGAACCTTTTGTAGAAGAAAAAATTGAAGCCATCTGGTCCCGGCGCTTTATTCTCCCCACACGCACATATACTGTTCCAAATTTCCTCAGCCCGAAAAGGGGCAATAAGAGCTGCGTTTTGTTGCAAAGTAACAGTGTTGAAACGTAATTTTCTAAGAGAGAATGGCGTTATAGGGGCAGCCTTGAATAATTGGGCGTAATAGCTGCAAATAGTATCTGAAATGACCTTCAAGTCCGTAACAATTACTCCCTCGATGTCCAGTTGCGATATACGGTTGTTGCGGGATCGGGCTGAAGCGGTACGGTGGAAAAACGATGTATTATTATCACCCAATAGCGTCCAATTCACCCTTGATTGTTGGTGCCGTAATTTTTCCAAAGAAGCCCTCTTTTCCTGAAGGAGGGAGCAATTACGATTTAGTTCTGAATTTTGAGTTGAGGTGAGCGGTCGAGGAACACTACTCGATGTAAGGGCCAATATAATTTCCTCTAAATCACCAATCTTTCTCTGTAGGTTTCCAAAATTTTCCGAGTGCCAAGGGCTGATTGCACGACCCAACTTTGTCAATTTATAAGATAGGTCTTTGTGAGCATAGGATTGACAAATGAGGTGCCATTTATTACAAATGAAAGGCAAAAAATCTGCCTTATCCCACCACATGTTTAACGATCTAAAGGGTCTTGGGCCGGCTGAGTGAGCAACGAAGGAGCGAAATAAAATCGGTAGATGATCAGATAGGGTGGTGTCCACCGTTGATATGGATAAGTTAGGCCATAATTGCAGTATCCCATTCGAGGCAAGAACACGATCAATACGAGAGAATGAAACTCTATTGGACCAAGTATAGTCATGGCCGTGTAGGGGTAGATCATGGAGTTCAGATTGCAATACAAAGTCTTGAAAAGCCGACATGGATGGGTAGGGGCGTTCGTTTGCCCTTTCCGACACATGTAATACCTCATTAAAATCACCACAAATCAGGATCATCTGAAAGTCTCGAATAATCGGGATAAGTTCCTGCCATAAATCATATCTATCCATATGATTTATTGGGGCGTAGAGACTAAGAACGTGCAAATCTTGCTGCTGAAGGGGAAATTTAACTAACACCCATCGGGAAGTAGAATGGATAACCGAAACCGAAAGCAACGAGGAGTTCCAAGAAAATAGGATGCCACCCGAAAGACCATTAGAGGGGATATGGTGATAAGCAAAGTCATTGTGCCCCCAGAACCGTTTGACCACTTGCTCAGAGATATTTTCTATCTTTGTTTCTAACATGACAAAAAATTGGAGATTGTGTTTACGAATGCAAGAAGAGACAAATTGCTGCTTTGCCCCGTTATTGACACCTCCTCTACAATTCCAACATAAAAAATCCATCGACATAATAGAAGAAAATAAATACCTTGATGAATGGGAACTAATCAGTTCACTAAATTATCCATAGCTGTCAGAACAGCTTGCTTATTTTTCTCCGAGAATATTCCTAGTTTTTCCCCATTTCCATAGTCAGCTCTTTTTCGAGGGTCGGAGATGTCTTTGACTGAGATAAAATGATCACCCGATTCATATTAGAAATGTCAGGTCCTGACGAAGCTGAAGTAACAGGCTGGTTGGCTTCCGTCTGTGGGTTGACTAGCCTTACAGGTTGTTCGGCCTCCATAAGAGCTTCATGTGTAGCTGGGTTTGATTCCGGGACAATACTCAAATTATCATTTGATTGATTTGGGAGGGGGATAATTCGGAGATCCGGGCTAATATAATCTGCAATTTCCACTTCCCGGCAGCCGGAACTACGCGAGTTGTTGGAAGTATCAAAAGAAGCATCGGATGGGATATCGGAAGGGGCATCGGAAATTTCGGAATCATCATCTTGGTAATGTTCACAGCCAACACCTTGTCTTAGATTAGTGTGAATGAGCACTTCTTTAGTATTCACCAACAGTTTGAAGGAGCGATTGGTTATCCCAAAGGGGACCGAAACCAGACAGGAAACCACATCCAGACGATCTGGGTAATCAAAATTGAAGTCTACAGAAATAACACGGCCAAAGGAGCCCGCTAAATGTCTGATCAGCTCCTCTCGAATCAGAGTGGGGGGAATTCCCATAAAGTCCAGGTACATGATGCATTCTGTCGGTATAAAATCGGCCGGCAACAACTGCACATCCTTAAAAATATGCAGCATGACCTTCCATTCACCACCTACAAAATTTTTCATAGCCAGTATTGAATTAAACGAGACAATAACGTTATCCTTGCCTACAGGGGCAGCAAAAGAAACATCAAAACCACGTTCATGCAATAAATCAAAAGTGAGCCGAATATTCGAGATATTAATTAGAGTGACTAAGCATGACTTATCTTTCCAAGGGGCCACATTTGTAATAAAATCATGGCCCCTGGGTGAGTTCGCTGAGATCGAATTATGAGTGGCAAAAGAAGCCTCGTTTGGAACTTGTGGTTCTGCCACAACTTTGGCATACGATCTGTCTCCACGTAGTGATTCCCGGAAATTAACCCATCGTTTAGGTATCTGTCCTGCTGATTTCTTGGGCTGATATTGTCGAGATGTTGGAGCTGCAGCCGAGTTCGTGAACTTGGCCTTGAATGCGCGCACACGAATAATTCCAATGCTCACTGAGTTCAACCTGAGGAGCGTTTCCTGAATAGACAAAGAGTCATCTACCGTAATGAAGCCAAAGTTAAGATTCCTGACATTCTTTTTCCTAGCTACATAAACACGTCCCGAAATTCCATGCTTCTTGAAAACCCTGCTCATAGAATCTGCTCCATAGGAATTTGGGAAATTTTCAAAATAGAATCCGGTGGGGGCGGATTCAGGGTTAGGGTTTGAGCGGTGGTTGAGGGCAGCCGCGTTATGGTTGGGGTTAGGGTTAAGGCGGTGGTTGTGGTTATGGTTTCGGCGGTGAGTCGCGGCATGCTGTCGGCTGTGATGATGGACAGCAGCCTGGCGATGGTGGCCGTAGGGTATGGAGAGGTTGGCTTGGCGAGGTTCTGAGGTCCGATGGGTACAGTTGGCGGGGAAGGAACGGGGGCGGTGGCTGTCGGCGAAGGGGGGGTTGGATCGGTTGTAATGACGGCGGCGGCTGAGGTGGTTTGCGGTGTAACGGGGTGCGGCGGTGGAGGCTAGGGTTTCTCTCCATGACTAAGTTACCGAGTGCTTTTTCCATGGCGTTTAATTTAAATATCTCTTAAGCTCAGTTAGCTTATCGAGTTCTTCAGAGCTCTGTTAGCGAGGCAGCTCGGTAGATTGAAGGATGAGACGAGATTGATTGAGAAGCTTCTACAGGATGAGATCACCAGAGTTCAGGAGAGCGTGGCCTCGCCGCCGTTGCTGGAGTGGGCAAAACTGTGGGGGCGTATGGTGGATGGAAAAATGAGCGGCGAAGAGGCGACGGTTGAGAGGATTAGATCAGAGATGGAGGCGGTGGTTGGAAGGGCTGATGTGTTGCGGATGAGTATGGTGATGAGAGCGATGGAGATTTTGACGCCCAAATAGAACGTCAAGTTTTTGACCAGACACTGTCTGTGTTTCTCCTCTAGATGGATCGGCGGCAAATTCTGAGCTGTGGTGGTCTGAAGTTCTGAATCGGTGTTTGGCAGGACTTTGGCGGTTGTTGTGAGCGCCGATGACATAAAAGGAATCACCGGTATGGGGTTTGACCGAAAAAGCAGGTATGGTGACTGATTAATGGATGTCGGTGATCTGAACTACGGGCTGAACGGCTGCCCGTTTCAATTCTGAGATATTTTCTCGTGATTATGATTGCCAAAACTCATTAATTTCTGGTTCAGCAAGATTCTTCAGGTTAATAATTGAATGGATGAAAACCCATTTGAACAATTTGGCAATGAACACTCTTCCCCTGCCCAAGAGCTCCAACACATCAACTTGGCATCCCTGAGCAAACCGAGAAATGATAGCTGTCCAAATCACTGTATTTCTCATAGGCATTTCATCGAACAGTTTATATGCATTATCTAATCTACCACATTTCCTCGAAGATCACGCAAGGAAGTACATGAACTGATCCCGCTGGACAAGGAGCGAGTTCTTCAAAGCTCTGTTAGCGAGGCAGCTCGGTAGATTGAAGGATGAGACGAGATTGATTGAGAAGCTTCTGCAGGATGAGATCACCAGAGTTCAGGAGAGCGTGGCCTCGCCGCCGTTGCTGGAGTGGGCAAAACTGTGGGGGCGGATAGTGGATGGAAAAATGAGCGGCGAAGAGGCGGCGGTTGAGAGGATTAGATCAGAGATGGAGGCGGTGGTTGGAAGGGCTGAGGCGGCGGCACAGAACTAAACCGGGTTACTATTTTGCTTTAATAATTGACTCTGAACATGATAATGTTTACGATCACGATAATCCTCCTTTCATTATGGTGTTTGATATCAAGAGTTGTATTTTAAGTCGGATTTCTTTTCCGGAATGTCTGTTGGGCGCATTAAAGATCACGTTATTCGGGGAGTCATCAATTGCCGTTATTCAACGAATATGAGACAATCTTACTCATGTATGGGTAATGGAACAATATGGTTCGGTTGATACTTGGAAAAAGTTGGCATCAGCGGTATGGGTAGGCAAATGTTCTAGAAGGCGTCTCGAAGCACAAGAAGTGTTGGGATTTAGAAATAAGGATGAACTGTTTATCAGGTTTTTCAGTGGATGCATCGTGTAGCTGAATTCGCAATTTGATGGTCATTGAAATCGGTGATTTCGAGGTTAGTGTGCATACTCATGTGTCTAGCCTTGTTTTACTTGATAGAAAGTAGATCAAAACTCGGTGATGTTGCTTCATTTGTGATCCTTCTTGGCTAGACATGTTGTTGTATGTCGTTTTTTATTGATTCATTTTTTTATTAGGATTAAAAAATAAACGACTAAGGATTAAAATGTATTTAGATTTTTGCCTTAAAATGGTTTGTTTAAGGTGATCAAACAATTATATCGGTATTTGATTGATGAACAATATACAACAGATTGAATTCTTGCATATCTCTGTATTCGAGCTTTTAAATTGAAGTACTTGATGTCTATCTGTGTATTTTTGTTGCTTATTTTGTATTGCAGTGCTATTTATAACTGGGGATTTCTTAAAAATAGATGGTTTAGGTGTTCAAATTATTAAACTTAATATGATAAAAAAATAATAAAAAAAGGGTCAAAAATAGCAAGCCACCTAAATTGGACTTTGAAAAAAATTGGTATTTGTAGGATTTGTTAGTTGGATTTTGTAGAAAATTAAAGTAAGTTGTTAAACCTAAATTTGAATTTTGTAATAGATTGAATTATTGAGAAAATGATAGCATCATTGCAGAATTCATCAAATGCCTATATAAGGCAATGTAATTTGCTATTTTAAAGAGAGTAAGAGAGTGAAAAAATAATAAGAGTTTATGAGTGTATTGTAATAAAATTAGTGTGAATTACTCATTTTTATGTTTTGAGCATTTTTTGCTTGATTATTTTCCTCTTCAATCCAACAAAGTGGTACCAGAGCCATTTCGTATCCAATCCTCTTCCCAAAAATCCCCAAGTAAAAAAGTCGAGTTTAAAGAGTTTCAGAAGCAGCCCAGAAAGTGTCGCAATAGGCTGTCAAAAGTGTTGCAAAGAATTGCAGAAAGTGTTGCAGTTAGCATAAAGTGTCGCAAATACTCAAAAAAGTTGCAATAGCCTCTGTTCTTCCTTTCTGGAAAATTTTCAAGTTCATCTAAAATTCCAAGGAAATATTTTCCCTTGCTGTTTTCCTTGCAAAATCTGTCTGAAGCTATAGCGACCTACCAAAGTGTCGCAATAGACTCAAAAGCGTTGCAACAACCCCTGTACTCTTCGAAACAAATTTTCCTTTACAAAAATGAATCCCAACGGTGTTTCCTTCGTTTTTCCTCAACTTACAAAAACCAATTACAAAAATTGGTGTATCAAGATGAAAGCCATTCTAGGATCCCAAGATGTTTGGGATATTGTTGAAAAAGGCTATGAAGTCCCAGCTGCAGATGCACAACTATCGCAAGCCGAAAAGGACAGTTTGCATAAGAGTCGTCGTAATGACCAGAAGGCTCTTAGTATCATCCATCAAGGGTTAGATGATGTTATGTTTGAGAAGGTGGCAGAAGCGAGCACCTCAAAGCAAGCTTGGGATATACTACGAGTTTCTCTTCAAGGAGAGGAGAAAGTACAAAAAGTTCGGCTCCAAATGTTGAGAGGAGAGTTCGAGATGATGAAGATGAAGGAGACAGAAGTGATTGTAGATTACTCCTCACGATTAAAATCTGTCGCTAACCAAATGCGGCAATATGGAGAAAAGCTTGAAGAATCCAGGGTTGTTGAAAAACTTCTAAGGTCACTACTACCAAAGTTTGACTACGTAGTAGTGGCAATAGAAGAATCTCGGGATATAAGTAAAATGACCGTCGATGAAGTAGTTGGCTCTTTACAAGCACGTGAGGAAAGACTAAACAGACAAAGAGAAGAGTCTGTAGAACAAGTCTTGGCAGCAAAGGTTTCAGTCAAAGGTGAAAGTAGCCAGGATTCTAGCCATTACGGACGAGGACGTAGTAGAGGCCGTGGAGGAAATGGAAGAGGAAGAGGACGTGGTAGAAATCAACCATTCGGTAGAGGTGAAAATAATAATGGAGATAATTAGTCCGTACGAGGCAGAGGTCGCGGTCATGGACGTGGACGAGGAAGAGGAAACTGGAGGCATAATGATGGACGTGACAAGTCCAATGTTCAATGCTATAATTGCTCCAGATATAGCCACTATGCAGCAGAATGTCGGAGCCCACCGAAGCAAACAGAGGAAACGGCGAACAACATTCAAGAAGATTACGTAACCAACACGGTATTACTAACCCGTGAAGGTGAATACAGTCAAGAAAACAACATATGATATCTTGATAATGGTGCAAGTAACCATATGTGTGGAGATAAGAAAATGTTCGTAGAGCTGGACCAGTCATTCAGTGGTAATGTTGTTTTTGGGGATTCCTCAAGAGTTCCTATTCAAGGAAAAGGAACTATTCTTATTCGTTTAAAGAATGGAGAGCACCAATTCATCAGCAATGTTTATTACGTTCCAAACATGAAAAGCAACATTTTAAGTTTGGGACAACTGCTGGAGAAAAATTACCAAATTCACATGGTGAACCGAAAGTTGGTGCTGTTAAACGAAAAGAAGGAGCTGCTAGCTAGTGTACCAATGTCAAAAAATAGAATGTTCACTCTCAACATCAAGACAGATGTAGCAAGATGCTTAAAAGCTTGCGTGAAAGAATCTGATTGGCTTTGGCATTTGAGATTCAGTCATCTCAATTTTGGAGGGTTGAAATTGCTAAGCCAGAAGAAGATGGTGCATGGTCTTCCGCTGATTAATAAACCCCATCAGCTTTGTGAAGGATGTCTTGTTGGAAAACATTCTAGAACTAGTTTTCCAAAAGAGTCTATGTCAAGAGCAAAGGCTCCCCTTGAGCTTATTCATGCCTATGTCTGTGGACCAATGACACCAGTATCATTGGGAGGCAACAAATATTTCTTGCTATTCATTGATGATTATAGCAGAAAGATGTGGGTTTATTTTCTGAAAGAGAAATCAGAAGTTTTTGAAGCATTTAAAAAGTTTAAAGCTATGGTGGAAAAAGAAAGTGGCTATTACATCAAAGCTTTAAGATCCGACAGAGGGGGAGAATTCACGTCAAATGAATTCAAAAGATTCTGCGAACATCAAGGAATCCGTCATTTCTTATCAGTCCCGAGATCGCCTCAGCAAAATGGTGTTGTTGAACGAAAGAATAGAACCGTGATGGATATGGTAAGGAGCATGTTAAAGAGCAAGAATTTGCCCAAAGAGTTGTGGGCAGAAGCTGTTGATTGTGCTGTCTACATTTTGAACCGATCTCCAATAACAAGTGTGTCAGATATGACACCCCAAGAAGCATGGAGTGGGAGAAAGCCTAATATCTCTCATTTTCGTGTTTTTGGGAGTGTTGCACATGTTCATGTTGCGGATGAAGAAAGGAGAAAGCTGGACAACAAAAGCAAAAAATACTTGTTCGTGGGATATTCAGAATTTTCAAAAGGTTATAAGATGTTTGATCCTGACACAAGGAAGACGATTATCAGTAGGGATGCGACTATTGACGAGGAAACAATTTGGGAATGGAATAATGATAAGCAGAAGAATTATAGTTTTTATCCTTTCACCATGGATGAAAACAATGATCGAGATGTGGAGGAGTCAGGCAAAGCATCGACGTCATATAGTCCCATTCCAATTGCATCTCCAGGACACGATGATGATGAAAGTCAAAGTCCAAGAGAAAGACCTAGAAAATTTCGTCTTATTGAAGATCTTTATGATGCAACTAGAGAGCTCAATGAAGAATTGATTCTTTATTGTCATCTTATTGATAGTGAACCTATTGATGCTGAAGAAGCCATGAACGATGAGAAATGGAGAAAAGCCATGGAGGAGGAGATCAATTCAATTGAGAAAAACAAGACGTGGGAGTTGACCAAACTTCCAGCTGACAAAAAACCCATTGGAGTCAAATGGGTGTTCAAGGCTAAGAAGGATGCAAATGGAGAAATCGTTCGATATAAAGCGAGGCTAGTCGCAAAGGGATATAGTCAAAAACCCGGTATTGACTATGATGAAGTATTTGCACCAGTAGCAAGAATGGAGACTATCAGACTAGTGATCTCAGTCGATGCCCAAAATGGATGGAAGATACACCAAATGGATGTAAAGTCAGCATTTCTGAATGGATACTTGGAGGAAGAGATCTATGTCCAACAACCACCTGTTTACATTGTCAAAGGTCATGAATGAAAAGTGTTGAAGCTGAAGAAGGCGTTGTACGGTCTTAAGCAAGCACCGAGAGCTTGGAACAGTCACATCGACAAATACTTTTGTGAGAATGGATTTATCAAGTGCCCACATGAGTATGCCTTGTACGTGAAAGTGAAAGGTGGAGACATATTACTTGTTTGCTTATATGTGGACGATCTCATATTTACCGGAAACAATCCTCAAATGTTTAATGATTTCAAGAAAACAATGACTCGTGAATTCGAAATGACTGATATTGGCTTGATGTCGTACTATCTTGGCATTGAAGTGAAGCAAAGGGATGATGGAATTTTTATTTGTCAAAGTGGCTTCGCCAAAGAGATCTTGAGGAAATTTAAGATGGAAAATTGCAACCCTGTCAGCACTCCGGCCGAATGCAGTTTGAAATTGACCAAGGATGAAAATGGAGTCAGGGTGAACCCGACAATTTTTCAAAGTTTGATCGGGAGTCTCAGATACCTGACGTGCACAAGGCCAGATATTCTGTATGCAGTTGGACTAGTGAGCAGATACATGGAAGAACCGAAAGAGTCTCATTGGAATGCAGCGAAAAGAATACTCCGCTATGTTAAAGGTACAACTAATTTTGAATTGCATTATTCAAAATCTGACGAATTTAAATTAGTTGGCTATAGCGACAGTGATTGGGCTGGCGATAAAAATGACCGAAAAAGTACAAGCGGGTTTGTATTTTTTCTCGGTAACACGACATTTACTTGGAGTTCAAAGAAGCAACCTATAGTGACGTTGTCAACATGTGAAGCTGAATATGTTGCTGCAACATCATGTGTGTGTCATGCAATATGGCTGAGAAGACTATTAACGGAACTTCAAATGACACAACATGATCCAACGAATATTTTTGTCGATAACAAATCGGCATTGGCATTGGCAAAAAATCCTGTCTTCCATGATCGAAGCAAACACATCGATACAAGGTATCATTTCATTCGAGAGTGTATTGAGCAGAAGGAAGTCACATTGAAGTATGTCAAAACACAAGATCAGATAGCGGACATCTTTACAAAGCCATTGAAGTATAACGTGTTCAATCAATTGCGAGCGTTATTGGGAATAACGGATAATTAAGTTTACGGGGGAATGTTCAAATTATTAAACTTAATATGATAAAAAAATAATGAAAAAAAAGGGTCAAAAATAGCAAGCCACCTAAATTGGACTTTGAAAAAAATTGGTATTTGTAGGATTTGTTAGTTGGATTTTGTAGAAAATTAAAGTAAGTTGTTAAACCTAAATTTGAATTTTGTAATAGATTGAATTATTGAGAAAATGATAGCATCATTGCAGAATTCATCAAATGCCTATATAAGGCAATGTAATTTGCTATTTTAAAGAGAGTAAGAGAGTGAAAAAATAATAAGAGTTTATGAGTGTATTGTAATAAAATTAGTGTGAATTACTCATTTTTATGTTTTGAGCATTTTTTGCTTGATTATTTTCCTCTTCAATCCAACATTAGGATATTTAAGGACTTGGCTAGCTGACTTTGAATTGGGTCATCTGCTTATTTGGGATGTGATTTACACGTCATAAATTTTTTTGCATTTCTTGGAATATGAGAAAATATTACAATTTTTTTAATTAAAGGTAGAGATCGGACTCGTTTTATTAAATAAAAGAAAAGAAGGAAACCCAAAAAAAAATAAATTCAAACAACCATTTAGGCAGTAAAAATGTACTACCAACTAAGGAGAATACTTCTGTGGAGACAGTAAAAATGTACTGCCATGTGCTCCCGTTTGGTCTGTTCTCTGGAGACGATATATACCTTTTGCTTTCTTGGATATAGTGGGATAATGTCTCCCTCATCTATCTCACGCTAAAAGCTTTCATCACAGGAAGATAATTAAAACTCTCGCCTAACAGGTGTCAACTGTTTGGCTTTGTTTTTCGTTTTTATCTCTTCTCATTCAGCTCTCTCCGATTGTGAATAATCTGAATCAAAGTCTCTGTCAACCTCATTGGAGACATCCGTGAAGTGACCATCAACTAGCTAGCTTAGAAGACTCAACAACAGTCTCCTTATCAATACCAAGATCAGCCACCAAATTAATTGGTTCCAAATTAGCAAGTAAGACATTGTCCACCTCCGCGACCAGCCCTTTAGGATTGGTAGCCTTCTGTGCCGCAGTAGCCTCCTCATCTAACTCGCACATATCAACCCAATTCTCCTTTGAGAATTCCCTTGATTTTCTTAAGCCGAGGATCGATCCTAGTTATTGCTATTCCCCTCATTTGATTTGTCATCAGATATGTGATTGGGTGGATGATCAATCGCTGGTTTCCTCAGGATGGCTTCAATATTGCGAAAAATATTCCCAGTTGGTACAATTGACTTGGTCCTCACTTCCAAATCCCGCTGCCTCGGCTTGCTTCTGGTGAAAAGCTCCAAGTTTGGTTGCATGGTCGCAGGTTCAATCTCCTTCTCAGCCTGTCGCTGGACAACTGGTCGATTTTCAGTTTTTTTTCACAAGTTGTTAATGTGGAACCTGCGGCTTTTATACCACGTTACGCTTGCAATCAACTGCAAAATGTCCAACTGACTGGCAAGTAGAGCATAAGGCTGGTACATTTTCTTATACAACCAAAATCCAAATCTTATTAGCCTCTATATTGACTAAAATTTGTTCTTTGATAGGTATTGACAAATCAACATCAACCATGATTCGAGCATAATGACCGAATTCTCCTTCTACAGTTTGCCTGTCAAATCAAAGGGGAATGCCGATACCCCGAGGGATGTCGACAAGTATTCGGCGGTCCCAAAATTCCCATAGAAGGTTATAGAGGCAAATCCATACCTGAGAGTTAGTATGTTTCTGCGTTATCGGATTAAAACCTGGCTTCCAAACTGAAAATCTCATAATTCTCGGCTTCAAGTTTAGATTTCCCGTTGCCCAAATCTTTTGTACCGCTTCTGCTGATGGTATGATTATATGATAAAATCCTGGCAAATTTTAATTTCCAATCCATTCTATGTCCCCAATTTCCATTAAATTTAGCCTTCAACTCTGCATGTTTCAAGGGGCCTCTCCCTTTGCAAGTGTAATCCTGCCAATAATTGAATTTTTTCAGGATTGAATTTGTCCTTCGTACAGAACTTGGGGAATTTTAACGGCTTTGTAGCCATCACCGACATCCAAGATTGTCGATCTTGGTGTCTCTTTATCCTTTCCAGATTTTGGAGTATATGGGATTACCAAGTCCTAAATTGGCAAAGTGAATAAAAAAGGAAAATGGGAATTGTCCTACACTGCCAATTGTAAGCCATAGAGGCTGATTTTATAGTATAAAAAAAGGCCTATGGCCTTAGTTGAAATCACACCAACAAAGTCTTTCTCATCTCTAAGGCATTTGTTCTTCTTATTCCTTTTCTTTGTAATATTTTATTATAAAATTAATTAGGTAGTGTAATTTTAGTGTTTCCTCTTTATTTTGTTTTATCATTAGTTTTAGTTTGCTAATAGTTTCTGCAACAATTGGTATCAGAGCGTTGATTTTAGGAAAAATTAGTATGCTCTCTGCGCTGTAGGTGTACTACAATCGGCACATCAGAAAGTTTTTTCTAATTTTTGGGCCTGATGTCTAGTTGGCATTTAGCAAATTTAAAATTATTGTTAAAATAATCTTTCGATAAAATCTAGAATAGTAATAGTATACTGTCTCGAGTAACTGGAAAAATTCTGTCACCAAGCGATAAGAGCCTAAGGAAATTGGTATTTAACTGAGACCGTTTGTGACTCGGCCAGTTCCCTGGGAATTTTTCTAGCACTTGAGTAATATTATTATTTGTAATTTTACGGTTTGAGCTAAAATGGAAGAAGAAATCCATTCGGAAAGATATCCACTTCGAATGCTTCTTCAAGTATTCTTCAGATGGCCGCTGGAGTAAATTCCAGATTGGTGGAGGAAATTTTTGATGGAAGTGGCCATTTTGGCATATGCCAAAGTGAGGTTCTAGATGCATTATTTCAACAAGGTCTAGATATTGCTGTTGAAGGAGAGAAACCAAATGAAATGGGAGAAGGAGAATAGAAGACCATCAATCGACTAGCTTGTGGTATAATTCGGTCATGTTTATCTAGAGAATAAAGGTATGCATTTTACAAAGAAACCCCTGCTAGAAAATTGATGACGGCACTGGAGGAGAAGTTCTTGAAAAAGAGCAGTCAGAACAAGCTTCACATGAAGAAAAGGCTGTTCCGATTCACTTACATTCCTGGTACCACAATCAACGATCATATCACCAGCTTCAATCAACTAGTTGCTGATTTGTTGAACCTAGATGTGACATTTGAAGATGAGGATCTTGCCTTAATGTTGTTAGGATCTCTTCCAAAGGAGTTTGAGTTCCTCGAAACAACTCTACTCCATGGGAAGGCTGCTGTAACTCTTAATGAAGTTTATGGAGCTTTGTACAGCTATGCATTAAGGAGGAAGGAGAAAAGGGAAAGCTCAAATGGAGCTACCAAGGCTTTGATTATTAGAGGACGCCAGGGGAACCAGGCGAAAGGAATAAAGCAACAATCAAAGTCAAAATCCAAGTTGGGGAAAGATGAATGCGCCTTTTGTCGTGAAAAGGGGCATTGGAAGAAAGATTGTCCTAAGCTGAAAAAGAAAGGCCAATCTGACAAGGGGAAGACTGTTGTAGTAGCTGAGTATGACGATAACTCAGATTGTTCACTTGCTCTTTCGGGGTTCTACCAACTCTTCTAGTGTTTGGCTTCTTGATTCAGGATGCAATTATCACATGTGTCCTAATCGAGAATGGTTCTATGATTTTAAAAAACTAGAAGATGGTGTTGTCTACATAGCAAATAATTCCCCTATCACCACACATGGGGTTGGTTCTATTCGGTTGAAAAACCAAGATGGATCAATCAGAACATTGAAGGTAGTTCGCTACGTGCCATATTTATCAAAGAATCTCATTTCTGTGGGAGCCTTAGAAGAAAAGAGTTTCAAAGTTCAAGCAGAAAATGGAGTAACGAAGATCATTTCTAGTGCATTGGTGGTGTTGAAGGGAGTTCGAAAGAATAACAGGTTGTACCACTATCAAGGTATTACTGTTATTCTTTTAAACTCCCTTTAACACCACCAATGCACCAGAAATGATCTTCATTACTCCATTTTCTGATTGAACTTTGAAACCCTTTTCTTCTAGGGCTCTCATAAAAATGAGATTCTTTGATAAATCTGGTACATAGCGAATTTCCTTCAATGTTCTGATTGATCCATCTTGGTTTTTCAACCGAATGGAACTAACCAGAACATTGAAGGAAGTTCGCTACGTGCCAAATTTATCAAATAATCTCATTTCTGTGGGGGCCCTAGAAGAAAAGGGTTTCAAAGTTCAAGCAGAAAATGGAGTAATGAAGATCATTTCTGGTGCATTGGTAGTGTTGAAGGGAGTTCGAAAGAATAACAGTAGTACCTTGATAGTGGTACAACATATTATTCTTTAGAACTCCCTTCAACACCACCAATGCACCAGAAATGATCTTCATTACTCGATTTTTTACTTGAACTTTGAAACCCATTTCTTTTAGGGCTCCCACAGAAATGAGATTCTTTGATAAATCCGGCACGTAGCGAACTTCCTTCAATGTTCTGATTAATCCATCTTGGTTTTTAAACCGAATGGAACCAACCCCATGTGTGGTGATAGGGGAATTATAGTCAGTAGCAAGTTTCCCAGATCATTTCTCGAGCGTTGTTTTACCATCTATTATTCTTTTGAACTCCCTTCAACACCACCAATGCACTAGAAATGATCTTCATTACTCCACTTTCTGCTTGAACTTTGAAACCTTTTTCTTCTAGGGCTCCCACAGAAATGAGATTCTTTGATAAATCTGGCACGTAGCGAACTTCCTTCAATGTTTTGATTGATCCATCTTGGTTTTTCAACTGAATAAAACCAACCCCATGTGTGGTGATAGGGGAATTATAGTCAGTAGCAGGTTTTCTAGACCATTTTTGCTACTGACTATCAAGGTACTACTGTTATTGGAACTGCAGTAGTGGCTTCTAATGATGAGAAAGAATTGGAAGCATCCAGATTATGGCATATGCGCTTGGGGCATGCTGGTGAAAAATCCTTGAATCTTCTGGTAAAACAAGGATTATTGAAAGATGTCCAGGCTTGTAAATTGGACTTTTGTGAGCATTGTGTCAAAGGGAAAAAGACAAGGGTCAAATTTGGAACTGCGATCCATGATACTAAAAGTATTTTGGACTATGTTCTCTCTGATGTGTGGGGGCCTTCTAAGACGGCATCACTTGGAGGGAAGCACTACTATGCCACCTTTGTTGATGATTTTTCCCGATGAATTTGGGTGTATACTATGAAGACTAAGGATGAAGTGCTCGAAAATTTCCTTAAGTGGAAAAATATGATGGAAACTCACACGGGTCGAAAGATTAAGCATCTCCGAATAGATAATGGTGGAGAGTACATGAGTGATCCATTTAAGAAAGCTTGTGATGATAGCGGCATTGTCAGGCACTTCACAATCAGGCATACACCACAACAAAATGGAGTGACTGAATGCATGAACCGAACCTTACTAGAGAAAGTTTGATGTATGTTGTCCAATGCTAGGTTGGGCAAGCAATTTTGGGCTGAAGCTATTACATATATGAGCCATCTCATCAATTGCCTTCCATCTAGTGCTATTGATGGTAAAACACCACTCGAGAAATGGTTTGTGAAGCCTGCTATTGACTATGATTCCTTACGAGTGTTTGGTTCCACTGCTTATTATCATGTGAAGGAATCAAAGTTGGATCCTCGTGCAAAGAAAGCAATTTTCTTGGGGATCGCTTCGGGAGTAAAAGGGTATCGTCTTTAGTGCCTAGAGACTAAGAAGATGATCATCAACAGGGATGTTGCCTTTGATGAATCTACCATGTTAAGAAAGGTGACAATAGAATAGACAGATGGTACTCCGAAACAGGTAGAGTTTAAAAGGCAGATAGTTAATCAAGCAAATGATGAAGATGTAGAAACTCCAATGGTAGATGAGGAGTCTGATGAGGAAGAGATTCAAACCCAAGAACCTCTACAGCAACTTGAACCAACTGTATTGAGAAAGCAAAAAAGAACAGTAAGAAAGCCTGCTCGCTATGTTGATATGGTGGCTTTTGCATCTCCAATTGCAAATGATGACATCCCTACCACTTACAAAGAAGCAGTCAAAAGTTCAGAAGAAGATAAGTGGAGGAATGCCATGATTGAAGAAATGCAGTCCCTTCAGAAGAATCAGACATGGAAGTTAACTGATCTTTCAAAGGGAAAGAAGGCAATTGGGTGCAAATGGGTCTATGCAAAAAAAGATGGATTTCCTAATGAGTCTAACAAAGCAAGGTTGGTAGCTAAAGGCTACGCTCAGACGAAGGGAGTTGATTACAATGAAGTGTTTTCTCCAGTTATGAAACACTCTTCCATCCGTATTTTATTGGCTTTGGTAGCATAGTTAGATCTGGAGCTAGTTCAAATGGATGTAAAAACAGCGTTTTTACATGGAGACTTGGAGGTGGAAATCTATATGGTTCAGCTTGAAGGATTCAAAGTTGCTGGAAAAGAGAACATGGTTTGTAAACTTGAAAAATCATTGTACAGATTAAAGCAATCTTCGAGGCAGTGGTACAAGCGATTTGACAAGTTTATATTGAGGCAGAAGTACACAAGAAGCAAATATGATCATTGTGTGTATTTGCGCAAGCTGCAAGATGGATCTTTTATATATCTTCTTCTTTATGTTGATGATATGCTGATAACTTCCAAGAACCAAGAGGAAATTGAGAAGTTAAAATCTCAATTAAATGAGGAATTTGAAATAAAGGATCTTGGCGAAGCAAAGAAGATTCTTGGCATGGAGATAAGCAGAGACAGGAATGTGGAAAGACTTTTTTTGACTCAGAAGGAATCTCTGGGAAGGGTATCGAAGTGTTTTGGCATAAATAAGCAGTCAAAACCTGTTAGTACACCACTTGCTTCTCATTTCAAGCTCAGTGCAACATTATCTCCAAAAGCTGTAGAAGAGAAAGCATGTGTGTCAAAAGTACCATATGCAAGTATTGGTAGCTTAATGTATGCTATGGTGTGTACAAGGCTCGACATTTCACATGCAGTTGGGGTCGTGAGCATAATCCTGGAAAGGAACATTGACAAGCTGTGAAATGGATTCTACGGTATATTCTGAACACCATGGATGTTGGATTGGTATATCAGCAGGATAAAGGCGGTCAATATGTAGTTGGATATTGTGATTCCAACTATGCTGGTGATCTGGATAAACGTCGATCAACTACTGGTTATATGTTCACCTTGGCAAAAGCACCAGTATGTTGGAGGTCTACATTATAGTCGACAGTTGCCTTATCTACAATAGAGGCAGAATATATGGCATGTATAGAGGCTGTAAAGGAGGCAATCTGGCTTCAAAGATTGCTCGGTGAATTGGGTATTCAACAGAAGCACATAAAGCTGCACTGCGATAGTCAGAGTGCTATCATGTTAGCAAAGAATCAAGTTTACCATGCAAGGACAAAGCATATCGACATTCGTTACTACTTTATACGAGAGGTTCTCGAAGAAGGTGGAGTTGTAATACAGAAGATTCAGACCACAGAGAATCCAGCTGATATGTTGACAAAGGCAGTAAACCCGATCAAATTTCAATATTGTTTGGATTTGATCAATACTGTCAAAACTTAAAGGCTGCATTGGAAGACACTACACAAGATAAGAGATTGAAAATGTGGAACTTGTCAAGGAGATTTGTAGGATTACCAAGTCCCACATTGGCAAAGTGAATAAAAAAGGAAAATGAGAATTGTCCCACATTGCCAATTATAAGGCATAGGGGCTTATTTTGTAGTATAAAAAAGGGCCTATGGCCTTAGTTCAAATCACATCAACAAAGCCTTTCTCATCTCTAAGGCATTTGTTCTTCTTATTCCTTTTCTTTGTAATATTTTGTTATAAAATTAAATAGGTAGTGTAATTTTAGTGTTTCCTCTTTATTTTATTTTAGCAGTAGTTTTAGTTTGCGAATAGTTTCTGCAACAGAGTATGTGATATGATCATGTCATATGATTTCTCGGCTGATTCCGAGATTGATGATGCAGCTGCCAAGGGAGACGTTCGTTTTCTGAAAAGCTCTGCGATGCTCAGATAAATTATCTAAAGGAGAGGGGCACCGATTATTAGAGATCCGATGACCGGCAGAGGAGGCAGCCATGGCCGTACTGATGGCAGAATGTAGGCTGGCGGTGTTTAGGGTTTCATGGATATCTGAATTGGTAGGACACAAAGGAGATTTTCTAACAGACATTCTTTTATACACGTTTTCTACCAATATTGGATGCATAATGTCTCTTAAAATTGAAAACAAAGAGATTCCCAATTTGATGGATATGGAAACCGGTGATAGTTTAGAATAAAAATTGTCCTATATTATAACAAATAGCTTAACAAAGAAATAGAATAGTTTGTTTGATATTTATCATCAAATGCTATATATGAAAAATCTGTTATCTAAATATTTGTATGCCAACATTTTCTCCTTAATTAAAGTATTAAGCCATTCACCAACCACAAGTTGGTCTAGTGGGATGAGACGCTAGGTCTCTTAAGCATCTCCCAATGGTCGTCGCAAGTTTGATCATTGGAGATGTGAATAGGGTAAAATGGGTTATTACCTTCACCCCCTATATAGATCTCTGCAGTACCCGATTTGGATTAGTCGACCAGTGGGCTAGATACTAGATGGTGAAAACAAAAAAAAAATATTAAGTCATTCACTTAAAATGGTTTTTTTCGTGAATGTAGAAAATCCCCATTGGGAAACTCATCCACCATAACCAGGTGCGCGACCTAGATTGGATCTGGAAGCACTCAGAGCAAAATTTTGGTTAACCAGGTCGAAAAAGATGGTTTTATTTCATCATGTGTCAATTAAATTTAAACATATCCTTACGAGTATATAAAAAAACAAATAATAAAATTTAGAATTGCTGATTTAGACTAACCTTTTTGTGACATAAAGTTTTGGCAACTACACTGCCAGAGAAAAGTGTAACAATTGTGAAACAAAGTGTTATTAGAAAGAGTTGCAGTTTAAAAGTGTTGCAAGCAAACCAAAATGTTATTAGAAGAAGTTGAGGCTGTGTTTAAGTGTTGCAGTTTCAAACTGAAGTGTTAAAAATAAATTACAATTTTATGTTTATAGCAATTCCGTAACATGATTGCCAAAGGGTGTGAAAGTTGCCATAGACACATATGTCTACAGTTTTGTTAACAATACTATATCCCAGCTGGAAAAAATCCGCAGAAAATCTAGCCCCCAAAGAAGGGTGATCGGGCTGCTTCTAAGTCAAATCAACCACCAAAGGGAGTTGATAATCCGACCCATGAAGAGCCTAATCTAGCGCTCTTTCAACAAAGTAAGCAAAGGCAGCGGGAGTTGGAGAAACGGCTTAGATCGAGCAATGATATACCAACCTCGTCTGCTTTTCGGAATGAAAACAACTTGAGGAAGGCAATTGAGCGCTCAGAGCATGATATGGATAATGCCTCGGAAGAGGAAGGGGAAGAGGAGGGGGAGTATTCTCATACACCATCGATTCAAGGCCTTGTTCTCTTGGACTACAATTCAATTCAATTCAATTCTATTCAATCCACTTCAGTTTAGTTCAGTTCAGCTATGTCTAGTTATAAATTTACAATGAAATAAGTTCAGTTCAGGTCAGTTCAGCCAACTTCAGTTCAGTTCAGTTCATAAAGCAGTCCAAAAGAACGGGGCCTTAGAAAATCATTGCCATAGATAAATATGACTACAATTTTTCTAACGTTGCAGAGATAGAAAAGCGTTGCCAAATGGCCTTTTTTTTAAAACCCCTAGTGGGACAGTGTGTCCCACCAGAAAGAGAAAAGTTTGGGGCGGGTGAAAATTTCGGGGCGGACTACCCAACTAGGTTAGCTCATGCCAAATGGCCTTAGAAAAGCTTTGCCATAGATAAATATGACTACAGTTTTCCGTGCATACAAGAATGTATAAAATGGTAAAAGCCAATATGATAAGGTACAAAAATGGCATAATAAAATTGTAGGTTCAATCCTCACAATCTACAAAATTGGCAAAAAATGCCCCTTAATTTTCAAAATAAAAATCACTTCAAAAATATTCCTTAATGAATAAATAAGGAAAACTATAAAAGGAATAGAAATCTGAATAAAAAAGGAAAACTATAAAAGGTATCTTTTATAAAAGGAATAGAAATTGAATATGCAAAGAAAGCTTCAGAAAAGGCATATCATAGAAATGTGTAAAAAAGGTACATAGTATTCATATTGGATTCAAGGAATCCAAAAAGGTATAAAAATGCATACCATACAGAATTTTATTTGTTGTTTTGGCAGAATTTTACAATTTTGAAATTCTAGGTAAATCCCGAAACACTACTTCAAATCGAATATCAAACTATAACTTCCTAATCCTTCGCAGAAAATTCTTAGAAAAACAAAAGAAGCCACCTTGAGTATATAATAATGCTATTAAAATCTGACCGAACCGAACTGTTAACCCAGGTAACTGGAAAACAAAAATGAATTTGATTGCTTTAGTAAAAACAAAAAACCGATGAACTGGCCGAAACCCGATTTCATGTTAGATATGAGTGTTTACTTTCTAAATTGTTAAATATCGTCCATAATTACTCAAAGGGTTGTTCTATGGTGACTTTGTTTTTTCCTTACTTTGTCAAGCATACTATTTGTAGCTATTTTTTCACACAGGGCGGCTGGTGAAAATATGAGCATGAAATAAATAACATAACATAAGAGATTCAAATAACATAACTGTTTTCTTTTAATGTGCCTCTCTGTCTTGTTTCCCTAATTGAATTGAACAACGATAATCCAACCCTCAACCCTCTGCAGACTGTTATAAAAATCCCTTTCCAATCTTACAATCAAAATTAAAATCAAACAGCAATCAACCTGCTGTTTATTTCAGGTATGTATAATAGCCTTATACTGTTTTACACTCAGTTCTTTTTGTTATTTTCTTGTTTTCTATTCAATTTTCAGTTTCTTATATTGTGTAGCTATATATAGTTGTCTAATTGATTTTTTGTTGGTTATGTAAGTTCTTGGTTGAGTGTTCTCGGAATAAAAAACTCCATTGTTTTTTAAAAATTAACTGCATAACTTAGAAAAAAAAATTTAGTGAGAAAAGAAAATGGACATGGACCTAATTAATATTCAGTTTAGATCTCAAAGTTGTATGCAATCAATTGTATCCTTTTCTTTCTAGTTCAAAATCAAATTTAGAGTTGCGATTTTGGAAAACAAACCTGAAAAGAGGACACTTGGAAATAATCAATGATGAACTGAATAAAGATGTCAAGTTAGCACTGAAACTCTTGGACGGTTTAACTTTCTAGTTTCCATTTCCTTTTCATGTTGTCTTCGACGTAATGTCTTCAATGGTTTTCACTTTGAGATACGGAATATGCAATCATGGTTAAACTTTAGGTTTTAGAATTAGTTTGTGATATACTGCTATTAGCAATCTGGTTTCCTTATAGATAGTTGTTATTGCTGTTCTTTTGTTAATGGGAAAATGAAATGAATTATGTGATTTGTGTATTTAACTATTTATCTTGGTTTAAGATGAGAGCTTCACTAATAAATTTGTTAAAAGTTCTGATACTAATCAACCACTTGCGTGAATGTTTTTTATCCCGAATTTCGTATCAGTTAAATATCCGGATTCGCCGAAATTCGGTATCTTTGTACGGTACCTAAAACACTAAATTTGGTTGCCTTTTTTAGATATGCTAGTAAGCTAGTCAAATCGTATTAGCCTGCTCATATATTTGTTTTGCAAGTTTTTATAGTTGATACTTGATCATTGATTTTCTTTCCTGTATGTCTGAAATCGATGGCTAATATTTACGTAAGAAAATGATAAATTTGGATAAAAGTACAATGACATTGATTGAAATCGAATAACAAGATCTCGAGTAGTAGATAAAGAAATTTGGTTATATTTTATTACTAGTTTCAGTATAATTTATGTTTAGGGAAAAATCGGTTCAACATCCGGCACTATTTCGATAACATTGGTATATAATTTTTCTTGCTCTCTATCAGGCCGGTATTTGTGGTTTCTTTAACTGTTTTAGGTTGTTTTTTACCTTTCTTTATCTCTCTCAGGTGATATTTCATTCAGCGAATACAAGAACTGAAGTATGTGGGATTATTTACCAAACGAAATCGGGGCAGAAATATTGATGAGGTTGCCGGTAATAAGCTTAATCCGATTCATGTGCGTCTGTAAGTTTTGGCAATCTCTTATCTCGACAACTTCTTTCATTTCGTCCCATCTTCGCAAAACCCTAACTACTAAGAACAGTGAAGCACAAATTTTTATTCATCAATTGGCTGTCAATGATTTTACTAGAAGTCGTTTATTGCATTTTGTCAGTCCTCATCAAGATTACCATTTTCGGTCCATGTTATTCCGTATTCATCCTCATATTTATTGCACCCTTGAAATTATCGGCTCTGTCAATGGTTTAATTTGTTTCGCTCTTCGCCGACGTGGGGACAAGCACTATTGTAACTTCATCATCTTTAACCCAGAAACGGGATATTTTATTTCAATTCCAAATCCATTCCCCTTTATAAGTCGGCCTGTTTGCATAGGCTTCGGGTTTGATGATACCACCATGGATCACAAAATCTTTATAGCCATATCCGGCGGTTCGGTTTACCTTTACTCACTCAGTTCAAATTCTTGGAGTTCTATCTCTTCTCAAAACTCTTCTTGGTTTCAAAAGCGCAAATATGTCGTTTTTGTGAATGACTGCTTCCATTGGGTGGCGTATGAACATAATGTTTTATACAGTCAAGATAATCATCCTTTCATTATGGTGTTTGATATCAAGAGCTGTATTTTTAGTCGGATTTCATTTCCAGAACGTATGTTGGGTGCATTAAAGATCACGTTATTTGGGGAGTCATCAATTGCCGTTATTGAACAAATACGAGACAATCTCACTCATGTATGGGCAATGGAACAATATGGTTTGGTTGAAACATGGAAAAAGTTAGCAGCAGCGGTTTGGATAGGCAACCGTTCAAGAAGACGTCAAGAAGCGCAAGAAGTGTTGGGATTTAGAAACAAGGACGAACTTTTTATCAGGTTTTTCAGTGGAAGCATCGTGTTGCTGAATATTAAAACCAAAGTGGTTCGCAATTTGATGGTCATAGAAAACAGTGACTTTGAGTTGAGTGTGTATACTCATGTGCCTAGCCTTGTTTTACTTGATAGAAGGTAGATCAAAACTCGGTGTTGTTGTTATACATGTTGCATTGTTGTATTTGGTTTTTTACAGATTCATTTTTTTTGTTAGGATTTAAAAATTGATGACCTAGGATTAATAATGTATTTGGATTTTTACCTTAAAATGGTTTGTTTAAGGCGATGAAACAATTATATCGGTATTTGATTGATGAACGATATACAACGAATTGAATTCTTGCATATTACAATTAGTACTTAGGCTATCTGAAATGATAGGACACAAAGGAGATTGTCTAACAGAGAATTGAGGATATGATATTATTATCTAATCATTTTGTATATATGTGAGAATGCGTTTGATAAGTGATCATGCCCCAAAAATCTATAAAATGGCATAATTCTTTTGAAACCCTTTGATTTTTTTAAACTTAATAAGTGGTGATCGAGGTTTTGTTTTTGTTTGCCTTGACAATCTTATTTTACTTGTATAAGAATAATACACACTTTTATACACGTTTTCTACCAATAATGGATGCATAATGTCTCTTAAAATTAAAATCAAAGAGATTCCCAATTAGATGGATATATTGAAACCGGTAATAATTTAGAATAAAAATTATCTTATATTATAACAAATAGTATAACAGAGAAACAAGACTTTGTTTGATATATGTCATCGAATGCTGTAGTACATAACTGTTCATGACAATAAAAAATCTATAATCTGAATATTTGAATGTCAACATTTTCTCCTTAATTAAAAAACTAAACCATTCACCAACTTGCAAGTTGGTTTAGCGGGATGAGACGCTAGGTCCCATAAGCATCTCCCAGTTGTTGCAAGTTCCTTGGAGATGTGAATGGAGTAAACTGGGTTGGAAGGCTCAACCCCTACATAGACCTCTCTAGTACCCGATTTGGATTAGTCGACCAGTGGGCCGGATACAAGATGGTGAAAACAAAAATATTATTACGCCATTCACTTAAAATGGTGTTTTTTGTCATGTGTCAATTAAATTTAAACATTACCTCACCAGTATGTTAAAAAAGAAGAATAAAATTTAGAATTACTGATTAAGATTAACGTTTTAGTGACAAAAAGTTTAGGCGACAATTGTGAAACAAAGTGTTATTAGAAAGAGTTGCAGTTATGTTTAAAACTGTTGCAAAAAAACCCAAGTGTAATTATAAGCAGTTAAAATTGTGTTTAAGTGTTGCAATTTCAAAGTTAAATGTTAAAAATAAATTACACTTTTATGCTTATAGCGATTCCCTAACAAGATTGCCAAAGTATGTGAAAAAGTGGCCATAAATACTTATGTCTGCAATTTTGATAACGATGCTAGAGATAGAAAAGCTTTGCCATAGACACATATGACTACAGTTTTTATATTGTTGCTAGAGAAAAGTGTTGCCAAATGGACTTTAACAATGAAGGAAAATCACACTTTTTTAGGAGAAAATAGTTGCCTATTCCGCTATAGTAACAACTTCAGCACTTTAAACAATACCTTTAATGAATTGCAACAAACTGTATCTGGAGTAGTGTACCGTTTGCTTAATTTCTCTTTTGCTTCACTCTCTTTTTATATACCGGATGGATTTGTGGAAGAGATACTGATATGGCTACCATAAGCTCATGCAAGTGTATGTAAGGCATGGAATTATCGTATCTCCAGTTTTATTAACTTGAGAATAATATGTAATTGATGTATAACTAAGTATAATTAAAATATAGCTATAATATTCGTGTATACAAGAATGTATAAAATGGTAAAAGTCAATATAAGGTACAAAAATAATATAACGAAATTGTGGGCTCAATCCCCAGAATTTACAAAATTGGCAAAAAATGCCCCTTATTAAAATACAATTCACTAATATTCCTTAATGAATAAATAAGGAAAACTATAAAAGGTATCTTTTATAAAAGGAATAGAAATTGAATATGCAATTGAGAAAGCTTCATAAAAGGCATATTAAACGTATAGAAATGTTTAAAAAGGTATATAATATCCATGTTGAATTTAAGGAATCTAAAAAGGTATACCTTATTTACACCTTCATGATATTTAAAATCATTCAAAATAATATATCATGTAAGAAAATAAAATTATTTCAAAAATAAATGCAAAAGTACATTAAAATAAAAAAATGAGAACGAAAGTCTCTCTTTGATTGCAGACGAAGCCTCGAAAAAATTCGCCACCACAATCTAGAGTTAATTAGACCGTGTTCGGTGATGACAACATGACTTTCTTCCATAGGGTGGCTTTTGCTCGGTGTAGAGGAAATCGGATATCTCAGTTGGAAGTGGACGTAGGTTTGACTTGAGACCCGACCATAATAAAAAGTACTATTCTGAATTTTATAGGCATCTGTTTTCCAGAGCTGTTGAGGTTCCGTTTAGCATTAGAAGTTTAAATTTCAAGACTGTAAGTGAAGAAGAAAATAGCAGACTGGTAGAACCTTTTTCTGAAGCTGAAATATAGGCTGCGGTAAGTGCTTATAACAAAGGGAAGTCCCCGGGTCCTGATGAGTTCAACTTCTTCTTTTATAAACGCTTTTGGAGTGAACTGAAGACCGATATTTTGAACCTGTTTCATAATTTTTTCGTATTAGCCTACCTGCCAGATTCAATTAAATCGTCTTAGATTGTTCTTATACCGAAAACACCTAGGTCATCCTTACTGAAAAGTTTCAGACCGATCGCTCTTATTCATGGTGTCTACAAGATTGTTTCGAAGGTGTTAGCTAACCGTCTACAACCGTTATTGCTAAACCTTATTTCTGAGAACCAATTTGCCTTTGTTAAGGGAAGGAATATTCATGAATGTTCATTTATTGTGTCGGAAATTATCCATTCCGTCCATAGGAGTAGGAAATAGTGCCTGGCCATTAAGATTGACTTCCATAAGGCATACGACTGTATTTCCTGGCCCTATATTGATGCGATTCTTAGGAGGATAGGATTTAATGATAAGTGGATCCTGTGGATGGCTAGTTGTAGAAGGAATTCAAGTACTTCAATTCTTATCATTGGGAATCTGAGCAAACCAATTCAATTGAAGAGAGGTGTCAAACAGGGAGATTCTATCTCTCCTTTTATTTTCGTGCTAGCTAGCGAGGGTCTTTGATGATAGTATTCGAGCAGGTTTATTGCCTGGCTTTCGAGTTGATGATTTCGAGATCGATCTATCCGTCCTTCAATTTATTGATGATACGATGTGGTTTTTACCTGCAGACGAGTCTCTTTTACCTACCTTTGTTAGAATTTTGCGTTGCTTTGAATTTTAATAAAAGTTCTATTGTGGGTTTTCATGTTCAGGAATCGGTCTTACAGTCGTGTGCAGGAATTTTGGGCTACAAAGTGGAGAATTTTCCAATTACGTATCTTGGCACCCCACTTATCATGAGACATGTTCTAGTATCGTATTGGAATTCTTTGATTGGAAAATTTCAGAGCCGTCTCTCTAATTGGAAAGGTCAATACCTGTCTTATGTAGGTTGTGTGGTGCTGATTAAATCAGTTTTGTCGTCAATTTCAATTTATCTACTGTCATTGAACAAAATGGTGAGAATAGTGGCTGAAAAACTCGAATAAATGATGCGTAACTTTCTGTGGAAAGGGGATTCCGCTACTAGGGGGATAAGTAAGGTTAGTTGGGCAACAATCTCTCTTCCAAAGAATCTAGGGGGACTATATGTTAGGGATTTTAAGATCGTCAATTGTAGTCTCCTATTGAAGTGGGTTTGGAAGATGCGAAGTGGGGATCAAAGATAGTTATGGTATGAGATTTGTGTTCGGAAGTATGGGTTTGTTTCTTGGCAGTCTATGGCGGATACAGATTAGAATTGCCTTTCACACACGTGGAGGGGTATTATCAAATGTTGTATAAGGAATAATGAGTTTTGGGATTTTTTCTTGTCTCAGGTACGGGTTGAAATAGGAAATGGAACCAGCTGCTCCTTTTGGCACGACAACTGGACGTCAAATGCATCACTTTCATTATTATTTCTGGATCTTTACTGCTTATACAATCGAAAATAGTGTTCAGTGGTGGAGGGATGTCATAATCTGTTCAGTTTGAGTTCTTTCATGCGACCGTTTTGGAAAAGACGTCTAAGGATATCGAGTTAGGAATGGGGGGTTGAGCTTTAAAATTGGATAGCTATGCAATGCCCGTATTTATTTTTAGAGGAAGAAGGCGCTAATGGAGAGGAACATAGGCAGAAATGAACCCTTATTGTCGATGGGGGCTGGATCGTTTTGTGTGGACTACTAAGGGGAGCAAATTATACTCGACGTCTTCATTTTGTGCCGGTTTTTATAATACTACACGGTGGCCTAAACCGGATATTAGCTTTATGCTGATATGGGATGCTTGTCTGCTTCCTAAAGTTGGTTTTTTTGGTTGGCTTGTTTTTCATAATAGACTTCCCACTAAAAGCTTCCTTTTAATCTCAATTGTCGGGCTGTTCCCAATAGCATTTGCCCTTTTTTGTGACTTGATGGAATCAACTAATCATGCCATTATGCATTGCACTAGTAGTTATAAGGTGCAGGCCTTTAAACTGTTTGGGATTTTGGTTGTTATGCCTAGAAAGGAGCTGAATTTTTGGTCAGTTGGTGCGAGTTTTTTGCTGTGGGCATAGGTAAGGAGTTTGGCATGTCGGTATGGTTCTTGATCGCATGGGCATTGTGGAAATGGAGGAATAATTTTGTTTATGAAGGAACCCTGAGCTCAGAGGACATTATCGACTCTAGTATTATCTTTGCTGGTTTATGTTTAAATATAGGAAGCGCGATGTTAGCTTTGTTGCATCTGATGTTTTTAATCTCCCTAGTTTGCTACTATCTTGTAATTGATTGGCTCACGTTCTCTTCTTGAGAATGGTGGCTGTTTTTATTAATAAAAGAGGGGTAGGTGTTTTGTAGGTAAGCAGAGAAACCAACCTAGTTGGAGACTCCGCCCCGAAATTTTCACCTGCTCCAAACTTTTAGCCATTGGGGGGACACATTAGTCAAAAATTAAATTAACCAAAACTATACGAGTATAAAAGTGCGATAGTAAAGAATCGAAATATTCTAAAGTCAAATAGGTTTGCGATGTTGTGTTTTTATTAGTTTTAATTAAAAAGTTGTTTTTAGGTTTTAACAACGGAACTAAACCTGATCGGCTTACCTTAATAACTTCATAAATAATCAAATTTTAGAGAAGTTCAATCCATAAATACAAAATCGAGCACGGTTCTCCGTCTCCTCCTTTAATTAAAAAAATCTATAAATACTAAATAATTGTTACTTCGAAATTATCAATATGATCATGTCGAATGTTGAGAATCTCTGTAAATCCCGGAACACAAGTACAAATGGAATATCAAACCATAACTTCTTAATTCTTCGCAGAAAACCCTCAAAAAAGAAAAAGAAGCCACCTCGAGTAAATGACAATGATATTAAAACCTGACCGGACTGTTAAACCAAAAATGATTTCCGATGATTAATAAAAATAAACAGTTTGATATAAAACTAGACTTGTGCAGTTGAAATCATAAACAGCTGATGAACTTGCCAAAACCCGATTTCATGTTTAAACAAGACATGTTTTTTAAGTTTACACTTTGTAAATATAGTTTATAATTACTAAAAGGCTTAATGCATCAATAGCTAGTTGAACTTGAACTTTCGAAGTGACCCCGTAGCTCTCTCAACTTTCAAAAAGTGCGTCACTTTACTCCCAGAACGCCAGTGTCAATTTCTGATTAGAGAGAAAAAATCTTAAAAATTACGTCTTTGAAAAGTCAAACCAACCAGAAGATGACACGTGACATTCAGGGAGCAACATGGTGCACTTTTTGGAAGTTGAGGGATATGAGGTCACTTTGAAAGTTCAGGGACCAAGCATGTTTTTGGAGACAAGTTCAAGTGGCTAATGATGAATTAGGCCTCGCTAAAATGTCCATGTTTCTTGTGAGTGCTAAAGCAAGAAAAGTTGAATTTTGTAGCTTGAAAGGCATTTTTATCTTTTCACACCGGGCGGCTGGTGAAAAATATGAGCATCAAATTAATAACATAACACAAGAGCTTCAAATAATAAAATTGTTTTCTTTTAATGTGCCTCTCTGTCTTGTTTCCTTTATTGAATTGGACAACTATAATCCAACCCTTTCTTTAATTGCAGACCGTTATAAAAATCAATCATCAATCTTACAATCAAAATCAATCAAAGCTTTCTTCAGCAATTGACCTGCTGTTCGTTTTAGGCTGGTGTTTAGGCTGTTTGATTCAGATATAAACTTAGGGGGCGTTTGGTTGGGGATTTTAGGAAAAGGAAATGGAATCCAAATATCTGATTCTCTTTGTTGTTGTTTGTTTGGATAAGGGAATCAAATTCATTACCCATTTCAAGGTCTTTCCAATCCCCTCACTCCATTAGTTTGCTTGTGCGAAGTAGGGTCGAAACCTGCTTTCCAAATTGAGAATCGCATGATTCTTGGTTTTAGATTCAAACTACCGGTGGCCCAAATTTTCTGTAAAGCCTCTGCGGATGACATAATGATGTGGTAAAAACCCTTTCCCAAAGATATCAGCTTCCAATCCATGTTTCTATTCCATATGGAATTTAATTTTTGTTTGATATCAACATGTTTCATTGGCTTCTCGCCCTTCATAAGAGTCAATCTCCCGATGATAGAATGATGGCATGAAGAGATGCGGTCCTTGTGAAATTCCGTCAGTATTTTCACTGCCTTGTAACCATTGCCGGCGTCGGAGATTATGGCTGTGACTTTTTGATATGATGTTGATAAACTACCATGGCTCAATAAATCAGCAGCCGGATCTTTGAGAACTGTTGCATAAGAAATTTTTCATTTGAAACCCTAGGGTTTGAATCTTTGGGAGGACAAGAGCTTCCCTTGATCGATATGTCTTTTATTGTGGGTGTATTTGATGAATGGATTTTCGGAAAGAGCAGCGAGTCATGATAGGGAAAATCACTGGCGGCCATGATGGACGGCGGCCAAAGAATCTGGTGAGTAGGCTAGGGTTTCGCCAAAATCGCCAGAGTCATTTTACATTAATTTATTATAATCTAAAGCAAAAGAATGATGAATATTTGGCGCCATCAATATAATGGACCGGTATATATAAAGAGTAATAGATAAAATTTAGTATTACCGATTAAGATTAACGTTTCTGTGATGAAAAGTTTAGTGCAACTACACTGGCAGAGAAAAGTGTAACAATTGTGAAACAAAGTGTTATTATAAAGAATTTTAGTTATATTTAAAAGTGTTGCAAGACCAAAGTGTTATTAAAAAGAGTTGAAATTGTGTATAAGTGTTGCCATTTCTAACCGAGGTGTTAAAAATAAGTTACATTTTTATGCTTATAGTAATTCTACTAGAGATTGTAACAAATTGGCTACGAAGAAGATTGGTCTAGCGGAGGTGATCGAGAAGATTAATCCGAACGCTTACAGATTGAAGCTGCCTAGTCATATTTGTACTTCGAATGTATTCATTGTGAAGCACCTAGTGCCTTATTCTGGCGATTCTTCCGACGACGACGATTCGAGGGAGAAGTCTTTGCACCCCGACGAGGCTGATGTAGAAGAGAGGACTTTGGTGGATCTAGTGAAAGTTAGTAAAAATGGCTAGTTTGGGTTACTATTTATTATCAATTTTTGGGTCGGATTTCAATTATTTCTGACACATTTCCTGTTGGAAATGACCGAAAAATCAACGCTAGAGGCTTAGCCTCTACCCCCAACCCCTCGAGGCCTAATTTATCTGTTTAGTCCTTTAATTTTGCTTTTTTTAGTTTTTAGGGACTTAATTGCAATTTTCTAAAAGTTTGTGGGCTTCTTATTTTATTCTGGGATTTTCACCCTAGAAACCCTAGCCTATTTGAAGGCGTGTAAGACAAATATTTCGACAGTTTTTGCATAATTGAATTATAGACAAAATTTTCATCAATTCTTTAGCAGTTCCGACTAGGGATTTTCGAAGAGTCGATTTTCTGTTGAAGTTGCGATTTCTTCAGATTACGACTATAAAAGTTTCACTCTTATTGTTTTTTTGAGTTTCCGCTGCATCAAATTCCCTACAAATATTGCCGAAGGGTGTGAAAGCGGTTGCCACAGACACATATGTCTACAGTTTTGATTACGATGCTAGAGATAGAAAAGCTTTACCATAGATAAATATGACTATAGTTTTCATAGCGTTGCTAGAGATAGAAAAGCGTTGCCAAATGGACTTTAACAATGAATGAAAATAGTTGCCTATTCCTCTATAGCAACGATTTCAGCACTTCAAACAATACTTTCAGTAAATTGCAACAAACTGTGTATGGAGTAGTACCTTCTGTTTAATCTCTCTTTTGCTTCACTCTCTTTATTTACCTGATGGAGTTGTGGAAGAGATAATGATATGGCTACCGTAATCAGATGCATGGGTCTGTAAGTTGTGGAATTCTCGTATCTCTAGTTTTATTAATGTGTGAATAATATGTGATTGAGGTATAACTAAAGTATAAATTAAGTCTAATTATTATATTAGTGCATACAAGAATGTATAAAATGGTAAAAGTCAATATGATTAGGTACATAAATGGTATGACAAAATTGTAGATAAATCCCCACAATCAACAAAATTGGCAAAAAATGCCCCTAAATTTTCAAAATAAAAATCACTTTAAAAATATTCCTTAATGAATAAATAAGGAAAACTATAAAAACAATAGAAATCGGAATAATAAAGGAAAACTCTAAAAGGTATCTTTTATAAAAGGAATAGAAATTGAATATGCAAAGAAAGCTTCAGAAAAGGGCGTATCACTAAAATGTGTAAAAAAGGTATAAAAAGGCATATCTTATAGAATTGTATTTGTTTGTTTTGTCAGAATTTTACAATTTTGAGAATCTCGGTAAATCCCGAAACACGACTTCAAATCAAATATCAAACCATAACTTCCTAATCCTTCGCAGAAAATTCTTAAAAAACAAAAGAAGCCACCTTGAGTATATAATAATGCTATTAAAATCTGACTGAACCAAACGGTTAACCCAGATAACTGGAAAACAAAAATGAATTTGATTGCTTTAATAAAAACAAAAAGCCGATGAACTGGCCGAAACCCGATTTCATGTTAGATATGAGTGTTTACTTTCTAAATTGTTAAATATCATCTATAATTGCTCAAAGGGTTGTTCTATGGTGACTTCCTTACTTTGCCAAGCATACCATTTGTAGCTTATTTTTTCACACAGGGCGGCTGGTGAAAATATGAGCATCAAATAAATAACATAACATATGAGATTCAAATAACATAACTGTTTTCTTTTAATGTGCCTCTCTGTCTTGTTTCCCTAATTGAATTGAACAACAATAATCCAACCCTCAACCCTCTGCAGACTTATATTAAAATCACTTTCCAATCTTACAATCAAAATTAAAATCAAACAGCAATCAACCTGCTGTTTATTTCAGGTATGTATATTAGCCTTATACTGTTTTACACTCAGTTCATTTTGTAATTTTCTTGTTTTCTATTCAATTTTCAGTTTCTTATATTGTGTAGCTATATATAGTTGTCTAATTGATTTTTTTTTTTGGTAATGTAAGTTTTTGGTTGAGTGTTCTCAGAATAAAAGACTCCATTGTTTTTTAAAAATTAACGGCATAACTTAGAAAAAAAAATTTAGTGAGAAAAGAAAATGGACATGGACCTAATTAATATTCAGTTTAGATCTCAAAGTTGTATGCAATCAATTGTATCCTTTTCTTTCTAGTTCAAAATCAAATTTAGAGTTGCGATTTTGGAAAACAAACCTGAAAAGAGGACACTTGGAAATAATCAATGATGAACTGAATAAAGATGTCAAGTTAGAACTGAAACTCTTGGACGGTTTAACTTTCTAGTTTCCATTTCCTTTTCATGTTGTCTTCGACGTAATGTCTTCAATGGTTTTCACTTTGAGATACGGAATATGCAATCATGGTTAAACTTTAGGTTTTAGAATTAGTTTGTGATATACTGCTATTAGCTATCTGGTTTCCTTATAGATAGTTGTTATTGCTGTTCTTTTGTTAATGGGAAAATGAAATGAATTATGTGATTTGTATATTTAACTATTTATCTTGGTTTAAGATGAGAGCTTCACTAATAAATTTGTTAAAAGTTCTGATACTAATCAACCACTTGCGTGAATGTTTTTTATACCGAATTTCGTATCAGTTAAATATCCGGATTTGCGAAATTCGGTATCTTTGTACAGTACCTAAAACACTAAATTTGGTTGCCTTTTTTAGATATGCTAGTAAGCTAGTCAAATCGTATTAGCCTGCTCATATATTTTTTTTGCAAGTTTTTATAGTTGATACTTGATCATTGATTTTCTTTCCTGTATGTCTGAAATCGATGGCTAATATTTACGTAAGAAAATGATAAATTTGGATAAAAGTACAATGACATGGATTGAAATTGAATAACAAGATCTCGAGTAGTAGATAAAGAAATTTGGTTATTTTTTATTACTAATTTCAGTATAATTTATGTTTAGGGAAAAATCAGTTCAACATCCGGCACTATTTCGATAACATTGGTATATAAATTTTCTTGCTCTCTATCAGGCTGGTATTTGCGGTTTCTTTAACTGTTTTAGGTTGTTTTTTACCTTTCTTTATCTCTCTCAGGTGATATTTCATTCAGCGAATACAAGAACTGAAGTATGTGGGATTATTTACCAAACGAAATCGTGGCAGAAATATTGATGAGGTTGCCGGTAATAAGCTTAATCCGATTCATGTGCGTCTGTAAGTTTTGGCAATCTCTTATCTCGACAACTTCTTTCATTTCGTCCCATCTTCGCAAAACCCTAACTACTAGGAACAGTGAAGCACAAATTTTTATTCATCAATTGGCTGTCAATGATTTTACTAGAAGTCGTTTATTGCATTTGTCAGTCCTCATCAAGATTACCATTTTCGGTCCATGTTATTCCGTATTCATCCTCATATTTATTGCACGCTTGAAATTATCGGTTCTGTCAATGGTTTAATTTGTTTCGCTCTTCGCCGACGTGGGGACAAGCACTATTGTAACTTCATCATCTTTAACCCAGAAACGGGATATTTTATTTCAATTCCAAATCCATTCCCCTTTATAAGTCAGCCTGTTTGCATACGCTTCGGCTTTGATGATACCACCATGGATCACAAAATCTTTATAGCCATGTCCGGCGGTTCGGTTTACCTTTACTCACTCAGTTCAAATTCTTGGAGTTCTATCTCTTCTCAAAACTCTTCTTGGTTTCAAAAGCGCAAATATGTCGTTTTTGTGAATGACTGCTTCCATTGGGTGGCGTATGAACATAATGTTTTATACAGTCAAGATAATCATCCTTTCATTATGGTGTTTGATATCAAGATCGGTATTTTTAGTCGGATTTCATTTCCGGAACGTATGTTGGGTGCATTAAAGATCACGTTGTTTGGAGAGTCATCAATTGCCGTTATTGAACAAATACGAGACAATCTCACTCATGTATGGACCATGGAACAATATGGTTTGGTTGAAACATGGAAAAAGTTAGCAGCAGCGTTGTGGATAGGCAACCGTTCAAGAAGACATCAAGAAGCACAAGAAGTGTTGGGATTTAGAAACAAGGACGAACTTTTTATCAGGTTTTTCAGTGGAAGCATCGTGTCACTGAATATTAAAACCAAAGTGGTTCGCAATTTGATGGTCATAGAAAACAGTGACTTTGAGCTTACTGTGCACCCTCATGTGCCTAGCCTTGTTTTACTTGATAGAAGGTAGATCAAAACTCGGTGTTGTTGTTATACCTGTTGCATTGTTGTATTTGGTTTTTACAGATTCATTTTTTTTTGTTAGGATTTAAAAATGGATGACCTAGGATTAATAATGTATTTGGATTTTTACCTTAAAATGGTTTGTTTAAGGCGATCAAACAATGCTTGATGAACGATATACAACAGATTGAATTCTTGCATATCTCTGCTTTCGAGCTTTTGAGTTGAAATACTTGATGTCCATTTGTTATATTTCTGAAAAATAGAGGCTTAAAGACAGATTAACGGACTTTGAATTGGGTTAAAGAATAATACACACTTTTATACACGTTTTCTATCAATAATGGATGATTAATGTCTCTTGAAATTAAAAACAAAGAGATTCCCAATTTGATGGATATTGAAACCGGTAATAATTTAGAATAAAAATCATCTTATATTATAACAAATAGTATAAAAGAGAAACAGAAGACTTTGTTTGATATATGTAATCGAATGCTATATTACATAACTGTTAATGACAATAAAAGAATCATGAAAAAATCTATTATCTAAATATTTGAATGTTTTGTGAATGCTCAAACCGATGGGCTAGGGTTTGCGCCTGCGGCCCCTAGACCTTGATTTTCCGGCCGATCTCGTCTTCTCCGGCCTCACCTCCCCTCCCTTTTCCATGGATGCCTCTTACCTTTCTTTTTACTGTAACAGCAAAGACAAAAAACAATCATTTGTCTCGGATTCAAAGAAACCAAACCCTAAATCCGATTCTCCCCAAAACAAACCCCTTTCTTATGCTGCCGTGGTTAACCATGAGATCTTAACTACTGCTGCAGTTCAACAGGTCGATAATAAGGCCACCGTCACTATCTCCGATGCTGGAGACGGCTACAAATCAATCAAGGTTCCGCATGAATTTTACAAGGAGCGAATTGCCTCCTGCCAATTTTCGGTTATTGGGAGATTGACTCTTGTTAAAGGGGATACTCCATGGAAGCATGCTGAGCTCAAAACCAAACTCAATTCCATATGGAATCGGAATATGGACTGGAAGTTAATTTCTCTATTATCATATAATCATGCCTTCTACAAAGGCTTTACAGAAGATTTGGGCTATGGTTAACCTTAATCTCAAGCCTGGGATAATGAGATTTTCAGTTTGGAAGGCTGACTTTGATCCTACAACGGAAAAACAGACCACAACTCAGGTATGGATAAAACTGTTTAATCTCTCCTGGGAGTTCTGGGATCGTCAATTATTATCCTCTGTTGCACAGGGAATTAGGGTTCCTATTTGATTTGACCATAACACCATAGAAGGTGAGTTTGGCCACTATGCTAGAATTCTAGTAGATATTGATTTGTCGAAACAGGTTATGGACCATGTTAGGGTTGATACTGTTGAAAAAATATTTTGGGTGATAGTAGAATATGAAAATATTCCAGATTTTTATTTGACATGTCAATCTATAGGTCACACTATAACTAATTGTAGAAGGAACCAGCTTAAGGAAAAGCAACCCGAGAATCGAAAGAGCATTCCCAAGGTTGGGGCAATTTTGAAGGGTGCTCAATCTAACCTTGAAAACTCCGAACGAACTGACCCGATTTCTACTCAGGCTAATAGAAAGAATTACAATTTTTCGAAAGATACAACTAACATCAACGGCAGTTCAGATAGAACTAAGTCTGTTTCACCAGCCAAGAATTGTGAAGCCAGTTTGGAGATCGACGCAGTGATTACCGAGGCAATTGAGGCTGCGGCTAAAGAGATTTTTTGTTGCCCGAAAGATAGAGAAATATAAGTTGAGGAAAGCCCAATAAGAAGAGAAAATATGACCAACTCTTGGGCGGATGATTGTGAAGAAAGCGATGAAGACTCTGAAAATATTAATGTGGATGCACTTGTTCTACATAACCAGCCCAATTTGGCACTCTTTCAATGTAGTAAATCGAGACAACGAGATTTAGAGGAGAGGAATAAAAATGTTGCAGTAGTTTCAACAGCAAATGCTTTTCAATCCTTGGATGGTCTTAATCTTGATGGGATCAATTTAGAGGTATGTTTACAACATGGTAAGTCTCTAGGCTCTTCAATCCTCTAATGACTCTCCTGTTGATAGCGCCTTCAATAGCACGGGTTCCCATGTTGACAGTGCCTCCAATAGCACGGGTTCTGGTTGGAAACCATTTTCAGTCAAAAAAAGAAAGGACTAGTGATTGCTACTAGGGAGCAAGTTCAGCGTGGTCCAAAGCTGGGATATTAATCTACTTCATAAAGAGATCTTTCGTTTTTTTGTTTTCTTTACTTTTTTTTCTTTTGCTTTTCTGTATTTTCTTTTTTTCCTTTTAATAAATGGAGGTCGAGTACTCAATCTTTAAAAAAAAATATTTGAATGTCAATATTTTCTCCTTAATTAAAAATTTATGCCATTAACCAACTGCAAGTTGGTCTAGCGGGATGAGACGCTAGGTCCCATAAGTATCTCCTAGTTGTTGCAATTTGATCCTTGGAGATGTGAATGGAGTAAAATGGGCTGGAAGGCTCACCCCCTATATAGACCTCTCTAGTACCCGAATTGGATTAGTCAACCAATGGGGCGGATACAAGATGGTGAAAACAAAAATATTATTACCCCATTCACTTAAAATGGTTTTTTTTTGTCATGTGTCAATTAAATTTAAACATCACCTCACGAGTATATAAAAAATAAAAATAAAATTTAGAATTAATGATTAAGATTAACGTTTTTGTGACAAAAAGTTTAAGCCAACTACATTGCCAGAGAAAAGTGTAACAATTGTGAAAGTGCTATTAGAAAGAGTTGCAGTTATGTTTAAAACTGTTGCAAAAAAACCCAAGTGTTATTAGAAGCAGTTAAAATTGTGTTTAAGTGTTGCAATTTCAAAGTCAAGTGTTAAAATAAATTACACTTTTATGCTTATAGCAATTCCTTAACCAGATTGCCAAAGGGTGTGAAAAAGTGGTCGTAGACACATATGTCTACAGTTTTGATAACAATGCTAGAGATGGAAAAGCTTTGCCATAGACACATATGATTACAGTTTTTATATCGTTGCTAGAGAAAAGTGTTGCCAATGGACTTTAACAATGAAGGAAAATCACACTTTTTTAGGAGAAAATAGTTGCCTATTCCTCTATAGCAACAACTGTAGCACTTTAAACAATACCTTTAGTGAATTGCAAAAAACTGTATCTGGAGTAGCGTACCTTTTGTTTAATTTCGCTTTTGCTTCACTGTCTTTTTATATATCGGATGTTGTGGAAGAGATACTGATATGGCTACCATAATCTGATGCTTGTGTATGTAATTCATGTTATTTTCATACTCTAGTTTTATTAACTTGAGAATAATATGTAATTGATGTATAACTAAGTATAATTAACACTACAAGAAAATCAGCGTTTTGCAGCGGAATTTGCAACGGAATTTCCGTTGCAAACATCGTTTTGCAACGGTTATACAACAGGAGCAAGTCCGTTGCAATATGCGCGCTTACATATTCATCGGCAAGCTAAAATACAATTATTATATTCGTGTATATATACAAGAATGTATAAAATGGTAAAAGTCAATATAAGGTACAAAAATAATATAACAAAATTGTGGGTTCAATCCCCACAATTTACAAATTGGCAACTTATTTTCAAAATAAAAATCACTAATATTTCTTAATGAATAAATAAGGAAAACTATAAAAGGTATCTTTTATAAAAGGAATATAAATTGAATATGCAATTGAGAAAGCTTCATAAAAGGTATATCAAACGTATAGAAATGTTTAAAAAAGGTATATACTATCCATATTGAATGTAAGGAATCTAAAAAGGTATACCTTATTTACACCTTCATGATATTTAAAATCATTCAAAATAATATATCATGTAAGAAAATAAAATTATTTCAAAAATAAATGCAAAAGTACATTAAAATAAAAAAAATGAGAACGAATGTGTAGTAAAAAATTAGATTAACCTAAACTAAACTAGTATAAGAGTGTGATAGTAAAGAATCGAAATATTCTAAAGTTAAATAGGTTTGCGATGTTGTGTTTCTATTAGTTTTAATTAAAAAGTTGTTTTTAGGTTTTAACAACCGAACTAAACCTGATCGGCTTAACTTAATAACTTCATAAATAATCAAATTTTAGAGAAATTCAATCCATAAATACAAAATCGAGCCAGGTTCTCCGTTTCCGCCTTTAATTAAAAAAATCCATAAATACAAAATAGTAATCACTTTGAAATTACCAATATGATCATGTCGAATGTTGAGATTCTCTATAAATCCCGGAACACTAGTACAAATTGAATATCAAACCATAACTTCATAATTCTTCGTAGAAAACCCTAAAAAAACAAAAGAAGCCACCTCGAGTATATGACAACGATATGAAACCTGACCGGACTGTTTAACTAGAAAAACTGGAAACCAAAAGTGAGTTCGATTGATTAATAAAAATAAGCAGTTTGATAGAAAACTAGATTTTTGCAGTTGAAATCATAAACAACTGATGAACTAGCCAAAACCCGATTTCATGTTTAAACTAGACATGTTTTTTAAGTTTACACTTTGTAAATATAGTTTATAATTACTAAAAGGCTTAATGCATCATTAGCTACCTGAACTTGTTTTCAAAAACCCGTTGTCTCCCTGAACTTTCGAAGTGACCTCATAGCTCCCTCAACTTTTTTTTTGAAAAGCCCCCAGAGGAACAGTGTGTTCCTCCAAAAGTGAAAAGGTTGGGGTGAATGAAAATTTTGGGGCGAACGTTCCAACTAGGTTGGCGCCTCCGCTTGCCTACAAAACACCGACCACTCTTTTATTTAAAATGAAAATAATATTCCAGATTACAAAACACGAGCATATCTAAACCAAAACAGGCTTTGGTCACTCAAAAAATGAAAAGAAAAATCGTAAAATAAAATAAACTCCTATCTGACACGATAGGTAGCATTCCCCTGAAGATCGTGTAAGTAAAGACCCGAGCAAAATTGAGCTACAGATTCCTAGTTGTTGTTGACCTGAGTAATTTGGCCATAATTAGCAAGTGCATCAGCTATGCCGTTCCCTTCACGATATATATGAGTGACAGTGACCACCATAGATTGTCAAAGTCTTAAGCATTTTAACCAATCCTTAGCAACCACGGGACTGATTTGTTTCTTGAGCGCAAGATAGTGACCATAAATAAAGAGTCGCTCTCGATCCATATCCTATTCCAACCATGCCTATTAGCAATATTCATGGAATGAATGGCAGCTTGTAATTCAGCAATAAAGGAGAACGTATTTTCCAATGGCAAGGAGAAGCTGTATAATGTCGTTCCATTATCATCTCGGAAAAACCCCCCACAACCCGAGGAACCCGGTGCGCCGTTGGAGGAGGCATCAGAGTTAATTTTAATCCATCCGGGAGGTGGATGAGTTCGGTATAACTCTAGGAGAATGCGCCAACCGCGGAGCTAAGGAAAGGTTGCTGAGAATCCAATGTTCAACCGAAGAATTCCAAATTGTACCAAAACAAAAACGATCAGTTTGCCTTAAGGTGGCCCATAATAGAAGAAGAGACTGATGTATATTCGATCTAATACTTTGAAATATGTAATCATTTCTAGCTTTCCATAACAGCTATACAATAGTAACCTCACCGGAATGCCACATATTCTGAATTTGTTGGCTAAAACGATGAATAAAGGCCGATGTCACCGCAGTTTGCAAATCTGAGCTAACATTAAAAGATCTACTAAAACGTTTCATCAGAGAAGACCATAATTGAGTTGCGAAAGGACAACGAACAAAAAGATGGCTGCGTGTTTCGCAACTATTCAGACAATGAGCACAAATAGAAATGATATTGACCCCTCTACGTTGTAACATATCATGCGTAGAGATATATCCCGAAAAAGCTTTCCAATAAATCACCAAGCGTGAAGGAGCGATTGTTTTATGCCAAAATTTCGAGAACACGTGATTAAGATCGTACCTTGGTTGACGCCATCGGTAAAAAAGTTTTATTGTAAAGATTCCACTACTAGCTGGCTGCCAAACACATAGGACCTGAAAGTCTTCAGTTATCGTGATCTGAGTGATGCGGGTCCTGATCGTAGCCGGGATAGATGACGGTAATTCAGACCAGCCCGCGTTTGACAAGAAACTGCAAAGCGTGTCAGTGAACCCTTGCCGAACATTAAGGGAAAGCTCCAATTGATCCGCTAGGCTTGGTCAAATCCATTCCGTGTTCCAAAAATTCAGGGTGGAAGAAGGACCTATAAACCATTTACTATGATTGCGAAGAGTGGCATAGATATGTCTCAAAGAATTCCAAATGCTTGAGTTTCGAATCCATGAACAAGAAAGCCCATTACGGGTGAATCTCCCCAGAGTAATTGGTAGCATTGATCATGTCAGACAAGTTACAAAGGCCAAGACCACCGGCAGAGATAGGCTTCAAGCAAAAATGCCAAGGGGCAGCCACCAATTTTTTCGTGTTGATAGAACTTATCTAGACAAAATTTCTCACACTTTTCTCAAGACAACGCAAAAGAGAAAGGGGCCATTTGTAAACCGCAAACGAGTGAGTTAAGGAACTGTTGATTACAGTTCGAACAAGCAATAGCCGACCAGCCATGGATAGAGAGTTACCCACCCATTTTGAAAATATTTGTTCCACCTTGTGTAAAATAGGCTGAAGATGTGTCGGTTTAGGTGTGCCGGTAAACAAAGGAACACCCAAATAATGAAAGGGTAAAAACCCCCTTTTAACACTAGTTAAGCCCGCTAGTCTAGCAGCTCTAGTAGTTGTCACGGAACTACCAAAATAGATGTTCGATTTATTCTAATTCACACATTGTCCCTGAGATCTTGCCATAGACATTGAAGATATCACAAATAGCAGTCATGTTGTGAAGCGTAGCCTTACAAAAAAGAAGTATGTCATTGGCATATAATAAGTGTGAGGGGAATGGAGAAGCAGAGGTGTAAGCCATCTGAGTTAGACAACCTGAATGAGCTAATTGTAGTAAAAATGTGACAAAGTCACACACGAACTTACTCAAAATTTGCCGAACAAAAAGGTGGCTAATTAATAGGTGGCTTAATTAAAGGGTGGCGAATGTTGGTGGAGGATGGCAAAATTTTGTATAAATACCCCTTTGTGCATCCATTCTCATCATCCCAAACAATTAGCCTCTCTACTTCTAAGGCAATTGTTTTTTCTAAATCTCTCTCTTGTAATATTTCTTCAAGTGAAATATTAATTTGGTAGTGTCCGGGGACGTAGGCAAAATTGGCCGAACCTCGTAAATTTCGGTGTTCTCTCTATTTTGTTTTGGTTTTAGCAATAGTTTTGACTTTGCTAGTCGTTTCCGCAATAATTGGTATCAGGGCGTTGATCTTAGGAGAAATTAGTATGCTCTGTGTGCCGTAGGTGTACTACAGTCGGCATGTCATAAAGTTTTTTTCCTACTTCCGATCATGTTGTCTAAGTGGCATTTAGCAAATTTAAAATTATTGTTAAAACACTCTTTTGGTAAAATCTATAATAATAATAGTATATTGTCTCTAGTAAACAGAAAAAATTCTATCACCAAGTGATAAGAGCCTAAGGAAATTGGTGTGTAACTAAGACCGTTTGTGACTCGACCAATTACCTAGGAATTTTTTCTAACACACTTGAGTAATATTATTATTTGTGATTTTACGATTTGAGTTGAAATGGAAGAAGTAAATCCGTTCAGAAAGGCATCCACTTCAAATGCTACTTCAAGTATTCTTCAAAGAGCTGCTGGAGTAAATTCCAGATTGGTAGTGGAAATTTTTTATGGAAGCGGTCATTTCGGCATGTGGCAAAGTGAGGTTCTAGACACATTATTTCAGCAAGGTCTAGATGTTGCCATTGAATGAGAGAAACCAGTTGAAATGGGAGATGGAGAATGGAGGACCCTCAATCGGTTGGCTTGTAGTACAATCCAATCATGCTTGTCTAGAGAACAGAAGTATGCATTCCACAAAGAGACTTCTGCTCATAAGTTGATGACGACACTAGAGGAGAAATACTTGAAGAAAAGCAGTCAGAATAAGCTTTACATGAAGAAAAGACTATTTCAATTCTCGCACACTCCTGGAACCATAATGAACGATCACATCACCAGTTTCAATCAACTTGCTTCTGATTCGCTGAACCTGGATGTGACATTTAAAGATAAGGATCTTGCCTTGATGTTGTTAGGATCCCTTCCGGAGGAGTTTGAGCTCTTTAAAATGACTCTACTTCATGGGAAGGCTGCTCTAACTCTCAGTGAAGTCTGTGGAGCTTTGTACAATAATGAACTAAGGAGGAAGGATAAAAAGGATAACTCAACCGAAGTTATCGAAGCTTTGATTGTTCGAGGATGCCAGGGGAGCTAGGCGAAAGGAAAGAAGCAACGATCAAAGTCAAATTCCAAGTTGGGTAAAGGTGAATGTGCCTTTTATCATGAAAAAGGTCATTGGAGGAAAGATTGTCCAAACCTGAAGAAGAAAGGCCAATCCGATAAAGAAAAGACTGTTGCAGTAGCTGAGTATAATAATGACTCAGATTGTTCACTTATTGTTACGGAGTTCTGCTAGCTCTTCTAGTGTTTGGCTTCTTGATTTAGGATGCAGTTATTGTTGTAAAATATAGAGTATAAAAGTATAAGAACATGAAAGGTAAAATTGATATATTTTTATTGATAGCAAGCACACTATTTATAGAGTTTACATGATAAGACTATTCAATTCAAATTCAAAATTAAACAAATCCTATCATATTTGATATGGAATCCTAACATAAAAATCCTAATTTATTTCCTATTATCTTTTATTAACAACTTCAAAGTCAAATATCTAACACTCCCCCTTGACTTTGAAGTTGTGAATTTTATTTTGAAATATAAATATGATAATAATCATGATATGATCATGGTTATAGTCATATGCATGGTCATGGCATTGCTCATTGGTTGTGGGCATTGGTCATTGGTCGTTGGTCATTGGTCGTTGGTCATTGGCATTGAGTGGAGTCAAAACAACTCCTCCTCCTGTTGGATATTCACTGCAACAATGAACTTCTACAGCTTCATTTCTTTGTGGCTTTTCATCTTTAAAACAATGGATTCACTGGCTAAAGGAGGAACTTTGTAGTCTTCTTCAAAAGCTTCCATGGTATTTGGCTTTGTGTTTATAAGGATTTGGTTATAGGTTGAAGGCTTTATGTATGAAGGAATATAATTTTAGTGGGTTTTCTTAGATCATAGGTCCCTTAAGATCTATTATGCTCTCGATACCATGTTATAAAATATAGAGCATAAAAGTATAAGAACATGAAAGTAAAACTGATATATTTTTATTGATGCCAAGCACACTATTTATAGAGTTTACATGATAAGACTATTTAATTCAAATTCAAAATTAAACAAATCCTATCATATTTGATATGGAATCCTAACATAAAAATTCTAATTTATTTCCTATTATCTTTTATTAATAACTTCAAAGTCAAATATCTAACAGTTATCATATGTGTCCTAATCGAGAATGGTTCTATGATTTTAAAGAACTAGAAGATGGTGTTGTCTACATAGCAAATGATTCCCCTATCACCATACATGGGATTGGTTCCATTCGGCTGAAAAACCATGATGGTTCAATCAGAGCGTTGAAGGAAGTTCGTTACGTACCAGATTTATCAAACAATCTCATTTCTGTGGGACCCCTAGAAGAAAAGAGTTTCAAAGTACATGCAGAAAATGGAGTAATGAAGATCATTTCTAGTGCATTGGTGGTGTTGAAGGGAGTTTGAAAGAATAACAGGTTGTACCACTACCAAGGTACTACTGTTATTGGAACTGCAGCAGTGGCTTCTAATGATGAGAAAGAGTTGGAAGCAGTCAGACTATGGCATATGCGCTTGGGACATGCTAGTGAAAAATCCTTGAATCTTCTTATGAAACAAGGATTATTGAAAGATGTTCAGGCTTGCAAATTGGACTTTTGTGAGCATTGTGTCAAAGGGAAAAACACAAGGGTGAAATTCGAAACTATGATCCATGATACTAAAGGTATTCTGGACTATATTCACTTTGATGTGTTGGGCCTTCCAAGATAGCATCACTTGGAGGGAAGCATTACTATGTCACCTTCATTGGTGATTTTTCCCGACGAATTTGGGTGTATACTATAAAGACTAAGGACGAAGTGCTTGGAATTTTCCTTAAGTGGAAAAATATGATGGAAACTCAGACGAGTCGAAAGATCAAGCATCTCCAAATGGATAATGGCGGAGAATACATGAGTGATCCATTTAAGAAAGCTTATGATGATAGCGACATTGTCAGACACTTTACAGTTAGGCATACACCACAACAGAATGGGGTGGCAGATGGCATGAACCGAACCTTACTAGAGAAAGTTCAGTGTATGTTGTCCAATATTGGGTTGGGCAAGCAGTTTTAGGCTGAAGCTGTTACATAGGCAAGCCATCTCATTAATCGCCTACCATCTAGTGCTATTGGTGGTAAAACGCCACTTGAGAAATGGTCTGGAAAACCTGCTACTGATTATAATTCATTATGTATGTTCGGTTCCACCACCTATTATTATGTGAAGGAATCTAAATTAGATCCCCATGTAAAGAAATCAATTTTCTTGGGGACTGCTTTAGGAGTAAAGGGTATCATCTTTGGTGCCTAGAGACTAAGAAGACGATCATCAGTAGGGATGTTACCTTTGATAAACCTATCATTTTAAGAAAGGTGACAACTGAACATGCAGATGGTACTCCAAAATAGGTGGAGTTTGAAAGGCAGATAGTTAGTCCAGTAAATGATGAAGAAGGTGCAGAAACTCCTATGGTAGATAAGGAGTCCGATGAGGAAGAAGTTCAAACCCAAGAACCTCCATAGCAACTTGAACCAATTGCATTGAGAAAGCCAAAAAGAATAATCCGAAAGCATGCTCATTATATTGATATGGTGGCTTTTGCATCTCCACTTTCAAATGATGACATCCCTACCACTTATAGAGAAGCAGTCAAAAGTTTAGAAGAAGATAAGTGGAGGAATGCCATGCTTGAAGAAATGTAGTCCCTTCAAAAGAATCAGACATGGAAGTTAGCTGATCTTCCAAAGGGAAAGAAGTAGATTGGGTGCAAATGGGTCTACGTAAAGAAACATGGATTTCCTGACGAGTCTAATGTTTGCTACAAAGCAAGGTTGGTAGCTAAAGGCTACGCTCAGACGAAGGGAGTTGATTACAATGAAGTGTTTTCTCCAGTTGTAAAACACTCTTCCATTCGTATTTTGTTAGCTTTGGTAGCACAATTAGATCTAGAGCTGGTTCAGATGGATGTAAAAACGACATTTTAACATGGAAACTTGGATGAGGAAATCTATATGGTTCAACCTAAAGGATTCAAAGTTGCTGGAAAAGAGAATATGGTTTATAAACTTGAAAAGTTGTATGGATTAAAGCAATCTCCAAGGTAGTGGTACAAATAATTTGATAAGTTTATGCTGAGGCAGAAGTACACAAGAAGCAAATACGATCAGTGTGTGTATTTGCGCAAGCTGCAAGATGGATCTTTTATATATCTTCTTCTTTATGTTCATGATATGTTGATAGCTTCCAAGAACTAAGAAGAAATTGAGAAGTTAAAGTCTCAATTAAATGAAGAATTTGAAATAAAGGATCTTGGTGAAGCAAAGAAGATTCTTGGCATGGAGATAAGAAGAGATCGAAAGTTGGAAAGACTTTGTTTGACTCAGAAGGAATATCTGAGAAGAGTACTAAAGCATTTTGGCATAAATTAGCAGTCAAAACCTGTTAGTACACCACTTGCTTCTCATTTTAAGCTAAGTACAACATTATCTCCACAGGATGCAGCAGAGAAAGTATATATGATGAAAGTGCCATACACAAGTGCTATTGGCAGCTTAATGTATGCTATGGTGTGTACGAGGCCCGACATTTCACATGCAGTTGGGGTCATAAGTAGATATATGCATAATCCTAGAAAGAAGCATTGGCAAGCTGTGAAATGGATTCTATGGTACATTTTGAATACTGTGGGTGTTAGATTGGTATACCAGCAGGATAAAGATGGTCAATATATTGTTGGATATTGTGATTCCAACTATGCCGGTGATTTAGATAAACGTCGATCAACTATTGGCTATGTTTTTACTTTAGCAAAAGCGCCAGTATGTTATAGGTCTACATTACAGTCTATAGTTGCTTTGTCTATGACAGAAGAAGAGTATATAGCATGTATAGAGGCTGTAAAAGAGGTAATCTGGCTTCAACGGTTGCTCGGTGAATTGGGTATTCAACAAAAGCACGTAAAGGTACATTATGATAGTCAAAGTGCTATCATGTTAGCAAAGAATCAAGTTTACCATGCAAGGACGAAGCATATTGATGTTCGTTACCACTTCATACGAGAGGTTCTCGAAGAAGGTAGAGTTACAATCAAGAAGATTTGGACCACTGAAAATCCAACTGACATGTTAATAAAGGCAGTATCGCCGGTCAAGTTTCAATATTGTTTGGACTTGATCAATACGGTCAAAACTTGAAGACTGCACCGAAAGACACTACACAAGTTGAGAGATTGAAGATGTGGACCTTGTTAAGGTGGAGATTTATAGTAAAAATGTGATAAAGTCACACAAGAACTTAGTCAAAATTTGCCCAACAAAAAGGGTGGCTAATTAATAGGTGGCTTAATTAAAGGGTGGCAAATGTTGGTGGAGGATGGCAAAATTTTGTATAAATACCCCTTTGTGCATCCATTCTCATCATCCCAAACAATTAGCCTCTCTACTTCTAAGGCAATTGTTTTTTCTAAATCTCTCTCTTGTAATATTTCTTCAAGTGAAATATTAATTTGCTAGTGTCCGTTGGACATAGGCAAAATTGGCCAAACCTCATAAATTTCGGTGTTCTCTCTATTTTATTTTGGTTTTAGCAATAGTTTTGACTTTGCTAGTCATTTTTGCAACACTAATAGGGATAGCTGCCTGCTGAGGAAGTCCTCGGCAAGACCAAATAACAGAGGCGAAGGAGGGTCACCCTGCCGTACACCTCTTGAACAGTTAAAATAACCCCTTGTCCCAGTAGGAGTGATTATTGAAATACGAGAAGATGATAAAATACTTCTAACCTAATTAATGAATGCATCCAAAAAACCAAATGATTGTAAGACTCATAACAAAAATTCGCAGTCGAGCGTATCAAACGCTTTCTTGATATCAATTTTCATAGCCACTTGTCCCCCATAGTATTTCTTATTAAGCAAGTTAACACCCTCCTAAGCTTGCACTATAGCTTCATGAATATTTCTTCCTTTGACGAAACCATATTGATATGGAGAGACCATACGGGAAGCAATGTCTCCCAATTGGTTGGCCAAAATTTTAGTCACTACTTGGAAAACAAAATTACTCATCACGATCGGTCTAAAGTCCTCGGGATGAATAGCCCCTTCTTTTTTTGGAAGGAGAATGATTAAATTCAAATTTAGGCCGGGGAGCATGAAGCCTATATCAAAAAATTGAGATACCGCTTTGCAAACATTAGAACTAACCACATCCCTGAAATGCTGGAAAAAATGCCTATGAATCCATCAGGAACCGAAGCACTGTTACCATCCATACTAAAGACCGTTTCTTTAATTAGATCATCCGTTGGCCTTAAAGTGAGTAACCCATTATCAACATCAGTCTCAAAAGAGGGGATGACTGTCGATATTAATTGTTTATCCACAATCACGTGGGGATCCTTACTGAAGATATCACTATAGTATAAAACCAAATGAGCTGATATAGCTTCAGTGTTAGAAATCACCGTATCATTAATAAGGAGAGTGAATACTCCCAGTGGATTTATGAACACTAGCAATTCTATGATATAGCTTCAGTGTCAGAAATCACTGTGTCATTAATAAGGAGAGAGTGAATACTCCTAGTGGATTTATGAACACTAGCAATTATATGGAAAAAAGCAGAATTTCGGTCCCCCTCAAGAAGCCATTTAACCCCACTCATTTCCTTCATGTATATATCCTTCTGCCTAATATGAAGGTCAAGCTTATCATGGGCAGCAACCTCATTAAGAACCAGATGCTCTATAGCCCCATTCTAGGCAATCAAGGACTGAAAGTTGGTGCTATTAAACGAAAAGAAGGAGCTGCTAGCTAGTGTACCAATGTCAAAAAATAGAATCTTCACTCTCAACATCAAGATGGATGTAGCAAGATGCTTAAAAGCTTGCATGAAAGAATCTGATTGGCTTTGGCATTTGAGATTCGGTCATCTCAATTTTGGAGGGTTGAAATTGCTAAGCCAGAAGAAGATGGTGCATGGTCTTCTGCTGATTAATAAACCCCATAAGCTTTGTGAAGGATGTCTTGTTGGAAAACATTCTAGAACTAGTTTTCCAAAAGAGTCCATGTCAAGAGCAAATGCTCCCCTTGAGCTTATTCATGTCGATGTCTGCAGACCATTGACACTAGTATCATTGGGAGGCAACAAATATTTCTTGCTATTCATTGATGATTATAGCAGAAAGACGTCAGTTTATTTTCTGAAAGAGAAATCAGAAGTTTTTGAAGCATTTAAAAAGTTTAAAGCTATGGTGGAAAAAGAAAGTGGCTATTACACCAAAGCTTTAAGATCTGATAGAGGGGGAGAATTCACATCAAATGAATTTAAAAGATTCTGCGAGCATCAAGGAATTCATCATTTCTTGTCAGTCCCGAGATCGCCTCAGTAAAATGGTGTTGTTGAATGAAAGAATAGAACCATTATGAATATAGGGAGGAGCATGTTAAAGAGCAAGAATTTGCCCAAAGAGTTATGGGCAGAAGCTGTTGATTATACTATCTACATCTTGAATTGATCTCCAACAATAAGTGTGTTGGATATGACACCCTAAGAAGCATAGAGTGGGAGAAAGCCTAGTATCTCTCATTTTCGTGTTTTTGGGAGTGTTGCACATGTTCATGTTGCTGATGAAGAAAGAAGAAAGTTAGATGACAAATGCAGAAAATACTTGTTCGTTGGTTACTCAGAATTTTCCAAAGGTTACAAGATGTTTGATCCTGATACTGGGAAGACTATCACCACTAGGGATGTGACTATTGACGAGGAAGCAATTTGGGAATGGAATAATGACAAGCAGAAGAAATACAGTTTTTATCCTTTCACCATGGATGAAAACAATGATCGAGATGTGGAGGAGCCAGGCAAAGCATCGATGTCATATAGTCCCATTCTAATTGCATCTCCAGGACACGATGATGATGAAAGTCAAAGTCCAAGAGAAAGACCTAGAAAATTTTGTCTTGTTGAAGATCTTTATAATGCAACTAGAGAGCTCAATGAAGAATTGACTCTTTACTATCATCTTATTGATAGTGAACCTATTGATGCTAAAGAAGGCATGAAAAATGAGAAATGGAGAAAAGCCATGGAGGAGGAGATCCATTCAATTAAGAAAAACAAGACGTGGGAGTTGACCAAACTTTCAGCTAACAAAAATCCCATTGGAGTCAAATGGGTGTTCAAGGCAAAGAAGGATGCAAATGGAGAAATCATTCGACATAAAGCGAGGCTAGTCGCAAAGGGATATAGTCAACAACCCGGTATTGACTATGATGAAGTATTTGCACCAGTAGCAAGAATGGAGACTATCAGACTGGTGATCTCAGTCGCTGCCCAAAATGGATGGAAGATCCACCAAATGGATGTAAAGTCAGCATTTCTGAATGAATACTTGGAGGAAGAGATCTATGTCCAACAACCACCTGGTTACATTGTCAAAGGTCATGAACGAAAAGTGTTGAAGCCGAAGAAGGCATTGTACAGACTTAAGCAAGCGCCGAGAGCTTGGAACAGCCACATCGATAAATACTTTTGCGAGAATGGATTTGTCAAGTGCCCATACGAGTATGCCTTGTACGTGAAAGCCAAAGGTGGAGACATATTGCTTGTTTGCTTATATGTGGATGATCTCATATTTACCGGGAACAGTCCTCAAATGTTTAATGATTTCAAGAAGACGATGACTCGTGAATTCGAAATGACTAATATTGGCCTGATGTCATACTATCTTGGCATTAAAGTGAAGCAAAGTGATGATGGAATTTTTATTTGTCAAAGTGGCTTCGCCAAAGAGATCTTGAGGAAATTTAAGATGGAAAATTGCAACCCTGTCAGCACTCCGACCGAATGCAGTTTAAAATTGACCAAGGATGAAAATGCAGTCAGGGTGAACCCGACAATTTTTTGAAGTTTGATCGGGAGTCTCAGATACCTGACCTGAACCAGGCTAGATATTTTGTATGCAATTGGACTAGTGAGTATATACATGGAAGAACTGAAGGAGCCTCACTGGAATGTAGCAAAAAGAATACTCTGCTATGTTAAAGGTACAAATAATTTTGGATTGCATTATTCAAAATCTGATGAATTCAAATTAGTTGGCTACAGTGATAGTGATTGGGCTGGAGATAAAAATGACCGAAAAAGCACTAGCGGATTCGTATTTTTTATTAGTGACACCGCGTTCACATGGAGTTCAAAGAAGCAACCAATTGTGACATTGTCAACGTGTGAAGTTGAATATGTTGCTGTAACATCATGTGTGTGTCATGCAATATGGCTGAGAAGATTATTGAAGGAGCTTCAAATGACACAATATGACCCAACAGATATTTTTGTTGATAACAAATCAGCGTTAGCATTGGCGAAAAATCCTGTCTTCCATGATCGAAGCAAACACATCGATACAAGGTATCATTTCATTCGAGAGTGTATTGAGCAGAAGGAAGTCATATTGAAGTATGTAAAAACACAATATTAGATAGCGGACATCTTTATAAAGCCATTGAAGTATAACGTGTTCAATCAATTGAGAGCGTTATTGGGAATAACGAATAATTAAGTTTATGGGGGAATGTTAAAATTATTAAACTTAATTTGATAAAAATAATGAAAAAAAGGGTCAAAAATAGCCAGCCACCTAAATTGGACTTTGAAAAAAATTGGTAAGCATTGTTATGTTGTTAGGAAACTTGGATTATTAGGAGACTTAGACTTTGTAGGATTTGTTAGTTGGATTTTGTGGAAATTTAAAGTAAGATGTTAAACCTAAATTTGAATTTTGTAATAGATTGAATTATTGAGAAAATGATAGGGCCATTGCAGAATTCATCAAATGCCTATATAAGGCAATGTAATTTGCTATTTTAAAGAGTGTACGAGAGTGAAAAAATAATAAGAGTTTATGAGTGTATTGTAATAAAATTAGTGTGAATTACTCATTTTTATGTTTTGAGCATTTTTTGCTTGATTATTTTCCTCTTCCATCCAACAGTAATAATGGGAGGCACAAGTAGAGGCTAAATGAGAAGTAACAAGAGCGCAATCTAAACGGCAATCAACTCTAGCTGAGCCCACCCGACTATTAAACCAAGTAAAAGAAGGACCCAAAGGTATAACATCAATGAGCTCCGCGGTATCAATGCATTCTCTGAATTCCCTACAAGCATGAGAATTGGGTGGGTTACCGCGCTTTTTATGAGCACCCAGGACCGAATTGAATTCCCCAAGCCAAACCCATTTATTGTTGATATAGTTCACCAGATCATTGATATCATTGAACAGTGACCTGCGAAGATTGCTTGAAGTACTGCCATAAACCACTCCAATATGCAAATTATGATCCACCATCCGAATGGAAATCAATTGGTCAGTGACAGAAACGACTTGGTAGTTCACCCTAGCTTGAGAAGAACACAAAATAAGAAGCGTAGGCAACTGCTTTAAGTTAACCGCCAGCAGCTCGTACCCGATTTTCCTCCACAAGAAAGAAGGGATTGCATTAAAATCGACTATAGGCTCAGCCAGACAAAGCAAAGTTGGTTTATAATTCAAAACTAAATTTTGAACATATTGTTGGGTATCAAAATTATTGATACCTCTACAATTCCAATAGAGAACAATCATTGAGAGTACCTGATGTTTTTCGGTCGCAGTTGCTGCAATGAATCACCCTCTTCTTTCTTGGTCTTCTTGGGCTTATCCCATTTCGACGCATCTTCCTCATCAGCCATATCCACCCAGGATTCGCTACTGCCTTTGCTATTTTAAGATTACTGTAGATTCTGCTTTTTAAGGTCCACAGACTTCTCCTCCGTTAATTGAACCACAAGATCAATACCCTTCCTATTGGATAAATCTCCCCAGGATAAAGGAGTATGTGGAGAGTCATCGTTCGAATCTTCCTCCTTTGAACTGTTCGAGGACTATTCCTTAGAGTCATTCAAATTCTCCTTAGGCTTTTTCTTTAGGCTGTCATCAATATTCTGAAAGATGTGTCCAACAGGGACCACTGCTTTATTTCTTTCTTCCAGGTTGCGTTGCCTAGGCTTGCTACGCTGTAACAGTTCCAGGTTCTATTGATGATCAAAGTTGGAATGCTCCTTACCCAAATCAGGTGGATTATCTCGTTCTATATGGGCCTGAGGAATCCCGTCCCTCAGTGGCTAAATATTCTTTTTCCCTTATTAGATTGATCAGGTGGGTGTGGTTTTGTATTCCTTCGACATTTATAGACATGGTGTCCAACCGAGCTACAAAGTTTGTAGAAAGCGGGGGGTTCTTAAAAAATAAATCAATATGAAGCTCATGACACTGTCTAGCTATCCCAATGACATGCGGCAAGGGATTAGATATATCAATGTCTACAAGAACCCTAGCAAAGTGCCAAAAGCTGCCCTCTAAAGTGTTGTTATCAACATGAAGAAGACCACCAATACAGCTGGTGATTTCAGCAAGGGTTTTGGGGTCCCAATATTACCATGGTAAAGCCTATAGCCTCACCCAAATTTGAGCATTTATGGATTTCTGTGCAGATAGATCAAAATCAGGGACCCAAGGTTGGATTCTATAGATTCCCGGCTTAAGATTGATGTTACCTTGACTCCATACCATATTCCTAGTTTCAGCCAAACCTAACATAATATGAAAATAACCCCTTCCAATTGAAATTAGCCGTTAGTGGGTTTTAATTCCCCAAATAATGTTCAACTTCAATTTCAAATCATCAACTTTCATTGGAGCATCACCTTTGTTGAGGATTAACCGACCAATAAGGGAGAAAGCACATTGCTTAACCCTAATTTCATATATTTCCTGAGTTATCATAATAGTTTTAATTCCTCCTTTTTCAGTGACCTTTGCGGTTAACGTAATTGGGATTACAGGTTCCATGATAGCTGCCCCAGACCCCTTAAGAATCCCAGAAAAACTAGGCTTAAGGTTAGGGTTTTGTGTTTCAACAATGGTTTTACGAGCCGGAAGCATGTTATTCTGACCTTTGCAGTAGAAGGAGAGGTATGAAGAATTGCACCACTTTGCTCTAAATTGTCATGTTAGTTTTTGATTGGAGAGAAAAAAATCTTTATAATTACATCTTGAAAAGCCAAACCAAACGAAAGCTATAACACGTGGCATTCAGGGAGCAACATAGTGTACTTTTTGAAAGTTGAGGGACTACGAGGTCACTTTGAAAGTTCAGAGAGGCAGCGGGTTTTTAGGCACAGGTTCAAGTAGCTAATGATGCATTAGACCTTACTAATTGATGGAGGAAAGGGAGGAAGTTGGTTTTACTTTAAGTAAAATATAAACTAACAAAGTATTATACTACTAAAAATAAAGCTTAAAAAAAACACTCAACAAATTCTTAAACTCTCTATTCTTTTTCTTTTTATTTCTTTTTCTCTGGTGATGATACAAATGGTGAATAAAACTTTTTATATAGAGTTTTATAAGTAATAACTTATCAAAAACAATAAATACAAAATATAAATTGAGTTTTACAAACCGAAGACTTATTTCTGTAATGTATCTTTATCTATTTTTGAAACTACAAAAACCATAGTTAAATTTACTCTATTTCTCCGTTTGTTTTTTCTTCTCTCATCACTTTTATTTATTTTCTTTTATTGAAAATTAAGTTTAATATTTTAACACTCCCCCTTAAACTTAATATTTGACAACTCCCAACAATGCTTACAACTTGTTAAACACATCACCTTTGAGCGGATTCGTAAAGATGTCTGCAATTTGATCTTCTGTCTTCACATACTTCAGCGTCACCTCCTTCTATTTGATGCATTCTCTAATGAAATGATATCTCGTATCAATGTGCTTACTACGATCATGGAAGACTGGATTTTTTGCTAGCGCCAATGTTGATTTATTATCAACACAAATATCTATTGGATCATGTTGTGTCATTCGAAGTTCTTTTAACAATCTTCACAGCCATATAGCATGACACACACATGAGGTTGCAGCGACATATTCAGTTTCACACGTTGACAACATCACAATAGGTTGCTTCTTTGAACTCCATGTAAACGTCGTGTCACCAAGAAAGAATACAAATCTGCTGGTACTCTTTCGATCATTCTTATCACCAGCCCAATCACTATCACTGTACCCAATGAATTGGATCTTGTCAACTTTCAAATATCCTAATCTAAAATTAGTTGTACCTTTCACGTAACAGAGTATTCTCTTCACTGCATTCCAATGAGACTCCTTGGGTGCTTCCATGTATCTACCTGACTAGCCCAACTGTGTACAAAATTTCAAGCCTAGTGCATATTAGGTATCTAATACTTCTGATAAGACTTTGGAAAATTGTGGGGTTCATACCTAGTCCATCTTCATCCTTTGTCAACTTTAAGTTGCATTCGACGGGAGTGTTAACGGGGTTGCAATTCTCCATCTTGAACTTCTTCAAGATCTCCTTAGCAAAGCCACTTTGAGAAATAAGAATTCCATCAGCATTCTGTTTCACTTCAATGCCAAGGTAATATGACATTAACCCAATGTTAGTCATCTCAAACTCACAAGCCATTATCCTCTTAAAATCATCAAACATCTGAGGATAGTTCCCGGTGAAAATGAGATCATCCACGTACAAGCAAACAAGCAGCATGTCTCCATCTTTCACCTTTACATACAAAGCATATTCATAGGGGCATTTGACAAATTCATTTTCTTGAAAATATTTGTCAATGCGACTGTTCCAGGCTCTCAATGCCTGCTTAAGTCCATAAAATGCTTTCTTTAGCTTCAGTACTTTTTCTTTATACCCTTTGACAACGTAACCAGGTGATTGTTGTACATAAATTTCTTCCTCCAGATATCCATTTAGAAATGCTGACTTGACATCCATTTAATGGATCCTCCATCCATTTTGAGCAGCAACGGAGATTACCATTATGATTGTCTCCATTTTTATGACCGGTGTAAAAACTTCATTATAGTCAATACTGAGCTTTTAAATATATCCCTTTGCTACTAGTCTTACCTTGTGTCACACAATTTTTCCGCTTGCATCTTTCTTTGCCTTGAATACCCACTTAACACCTATGGGCTTTTCGTCTGTTGGAAGTTTAGATAGCTTCCATGTCTTATCCTTCTCAATTGCCTAGATCTCCTCCTCCAATGTTTTTCTCCATCTCTCACCTTTCATAGCTTCTTTAGCATCAATGGGTTCACTATCAATAAGATGATAGTAAAGAGTTAATTCTTCACTAAAATCTCTTATCACATCATAAAGTTCTTTGACGCTCCGAAACTTTCTTGGCCTCTCTCTAGAACTTTCGCTAGAGCTTTCTCCTTGTTCAAGAGATGCACCTGAAATTGGACTATTCATCGTCAATGGTGGGGCTTGTTCCTCTGGTTTATAACCATTGTTTTCATCAATTGTGAAAGGATAAAAACTGTAATTCTTCTCTTTATGATTGCTCCAATCCTATATTGCTTCTTTATCAATAGTCATATCTTTACTGATGATTGTCTTTCTTGTATCAGGATCAAACATCCTGTAACCGTTAGAAAATTCTGAATATCCCATGAGCAAGTATTTTTTGCTTTTATCATCAAGTTTTCTCCTTTCTTCGTCAGCTACATGTACATGTGTTACATTACTAAAAACACAAAAATGAGAGATATTGGGCTTTCTCTTACTCCATACTTCTTGGGGTGTCATATCAGAAACACTTACTGTCAGGGATCTGTTAAAGATATACACAGAATAATCAATGGCTTCTGTACATAGCTCCTTGGGCAAATTCTTGTTTTTCAACATGCTTCTGATCATGTCCATCACTGTTCTATTCTTTCTTTCTATAACTCCATTTTGCTGATGTGATCTTGGAACTGACAAGAAATGACAAATTTCATGGTTCTCAAAAAATCTATTGAATTCATTAGATTTGAATTCTCCCCCTCTGTCAAATCTTAAGGCATTGATGTAATAACCGCTTTCTTTCTCCACGAGCACTTTAAATTTCTTAAATGCTCTGAAAACTTCTGATTTTTCCTTCAAGAAATACACCCATGTCATTCTGCTATAATCATCGATAAATAGCAAGAAATATTTGTTACCTCCCAATGAAACTGTTGTCATCGATCCGCAAACATCAGCATGTATGAGCTCGAGTGGTCTCTTTGCTCTTGACATGGACTCTTTTGGAAAACTAGTTCTCGATTGATATCTAACAAGACATCCTTCACACAGTTGGTGGGGTTTATCAATAGGGGGAAGACCATGCACCATCTTCTTCTGAGACATCAACTTTAGTTCTCTGAAGTTGAGATGTCTGAACCTTAAATGCCATACCCAATCAGTATCGTTCACACAAGTCTTCAAGCACTTAGCCACATCGGTCTTGATGTTGAGTGTAAACATCCGATTCTTTGACATCAGAACACTTGCTAACATTTCCTTCTTATCATTCAGCAACAACAACTTCCTATTCACTATAGTAAACATTACTGATGCATTGGTGATCCCCATTCTTTAGACGAATAAGAATGGTTCCTTTGCCTTTGATGGGAACTTTCGATGAATCCCCAAATACAACATTCTTGTTGAAAGACTAGTCCAGCTCAATGAACAACTTCTTATCTCCGCACATATGATTGTTTGAACCATTGTCAAGATACCATATATTATTATTTGGACAATGTTACCTTTACGGGTTAGTAATACCACATCGGTGACATCCTCTTCTTGTATGTTGTTATCATTTTCCTCCACTTGCATAGGAGGACTCCTACACTCTGATGCATAGTGGCCATAGTTTAAGCAATTATAACATTGCACATTGGACTTGTCTCGTCCATCATTTTATCTCCAGTTGCCTCTTCCTCTTCCTCGTCCAAGTCCACGGCCTCTACCTCTAGTAGACTGATTATTTCCATCATTATTGTTAGCTCTTGGGAATTGCTGACTTCTGCCATGTCCTCTTCCTCTACCATTTCCTCCTCGACCTCTACCGTGTCCTCTTCTAGGCTGACTAGAGTCTGCTATTTTCATTCTCTCGCAATGAAGCCTTTGCCGCTAAGACTTGCTCTATAGACTCTTCTTTCTGTCTGTTTAGTCTCTCCTCACATGCTTGCAATGATCCAAAAACTTCATCAACGGCCATTGCACTCGTATCTCTTAACTCTTTGATAGCTACTACTACATAGTCAAACTTTGGTAGTAACGATCGTAGAATCTTTTCAACGATTTTCAACTCTTTAATTTTTTCTCCATACTGCCGCATTTGATTAATGATAGATTTTACTCGTGAGGAATAATCAACAATTATTTCTGTCTCCTTCATCTTCATCATCTCGAACTCACCTCGTAACATCTGCAATCGCACCTTCTGAACTTTCTCCTCTCCTTGAAGAGAAGCTCGTAAAATGTCCCAAGCTTGCTTGGAGATGCTTTTTCTACCTTCTCAAACATCACATCATCCAAATCTTGATGGATTAAACTGAGCGCCTTTTGGTCACTCCTACGATTCTTATGCAAACTTTCTCTTTCTGCCAAAGATAATTGTGCATTTTCTGCTGGGACAGGGATTACGTAGCTATTTTCAACATTGTCCCAAACATCTTGGGCTCCTAGAATGGCTTTCATTTTGATGCACCAATATTTGTAATTGGTTTTGGTGAGCTTTTGTTGGTGTTCATTTTTTTGTTGTAGGGTCTCTCAAACACTCAAGAATTCGTAACTTGGCTCTGGTACCACTTTGTTGGAGGAAAGGGAGTAAGTTAGCTTTACTTTAAGTAATATAAACTAACAAAGTATTATACTACTAAAAATAAAGCTTACAAAAAGAAACACTCAACAAATGCTACTCTCTATTCTTTTTCTTTTTATTTCTTTTTCTCTAGTGATGATACAAATGGTGAATAAAACTCTTTATATAGAGTTTTGTAATTAATAACTTATCAAAAACAATAAATACAAAATATAAATTCAGTTTTACAAACCGAAGACTTATTTCTATAATGTATCTTTATCTATTTTTCAAACTACAAAAAACCATAGTTACATTTACTCTATTTCTCCGTTTGTTTTTTCTTCTCCATCACTGTCATTTATTTTCTTTTATTGAAAATTAAGTTTAATATTTTAACTCTAAAATGGCCATGTTTATTGTGAATGCTAAAGGAAGAAAAGTTGAATTTTGTAGCTTGAAGGGCATTTTTATCTTTTTACACCGGCCGGCTGGTGTAAATATGAGCATCAAATTAATAACATGACATATGAGCTTCAAATAATACAACTGTTTTCTTTTAATGTGCCTCTCTGTCTTGTTTCCTTAATTGAATTGGACAACGATAATCCAACCCTAAATCCTGATTTCTTTAATTGCAGACCGTTATAAAAATCAATCATCAATCTTACAATCAAAATTAAATCAAAGCTTTCTTCAGCAATTGACCTGCTGTTCGTTTTAGGTTGGTGTTTAGGCTGTTTGATTCAGGTATATATGTATATCAGCCTTTTACTGTTTTACAATTGGTTCTTTTTGTAATTTTCTTGTTTTCTGTTACACTTTCAATTTATATCGTTGTTTAATTGATTTTGTTGTTGGTTATGTAAGTTCATGGTTGAGTATTCTTAGAATAAAAAACTCCATTGTTGTTTAAATATTTAACTGCATTGAAAGGCCAAATAGGTAACTAAGAAAGAATTTTTAGTGAGAAACGAAAATGGACATGGACTTAATTAATATTCAGTTTATATCTCAAAGTTTTATGCAATCAATTGTATCCTTTCTTTCTATTTATCTTGAGAGCTTCACTAAATTATTTGTTAAAAATCCTGGTGCTATTCTACCGCTTGCATGAATGTTTGTTATCCCGAATTTCATTTGATATTGATATCAGTTAAATATTTGGATTTGCCGAAGTTCGGTATCTTTCTACGGTATTTAAAACACTAAATTTGGTTGCCTTTTTTAGATATGCTAATAACATAGTCAGGCACGATTTCGATAACATTGGTATATACATTTAGATAACATTTTCTTGATCTCTCTCAGGCTGGTATTTACGGTTTCTTTTACTGTTTTGGGCTGATTTTATACCTTTCTTTATCTCTCTCAGGCTATATTTCATCCAGAGAAAACACAAAAGAAAAACAAGAACTGAGGTATGGTGGAATATTTACCAAACAAAATTGTGGTAGAGATACTGATGAGGTTGCCAGTAATAAGCATTATCCGGTTCATGTGCGTCTGTAAATTTTGGCAATCTCTTTTCTCGACAACTTCTTTCATTTCGTCCCATCTTCGGAAAACCCTAACTACTAAGAACAATGAAGCACAAATTTTTGTGCACCAATGGGCTGTTAGTGATTTTACTAGAAGTCGTTTATTGCATTTTGTTAGTCCTTATCAAGATTATAACTTTCGGTCCATGTTACTTAACATTCGTCATCGTTTTTATTGCACTCTTGAAATCATCGGCTCTGTCAATGGTTTAATCTGTTTCGCTCTTCGCCGACGTGGGAACGAGCACTATTTTAACTTCATCATCTTTAACCCAGAATTGGGAGGTTTTCTTTCAATTCCAAATCCACTCCCCAACTCATATCGGCGTGTTTGCATAGGCTTCGGGTTTGATGATACCACAATGGATCATAAAATCTTTTTAGCCATATCCGGCTGTTCGGTTTACCTTTACTCACTCAATTCAAATTCTTGGAGTTCTATCTCTTCTCAAAACTCTTCTAGGTTTCAACATCACAAATATGTCGTTTTTTTGAATGGCTGCTTCCATTGGGTGGCCTATAGAAATAATGATTATCTCAGTAACAACAATCCTCCTTTCATTATGGTGTTTGATATCAAAAGCGGTATTTTTGGTAGGATTTCTTTTCCGGAATATCTGATGGGTGCATTAACTCTCACGTTATTTGGGGAGTCATCAATTGCCATTATTCAACAAATACGAGACAATCTCACTCATGTATGGGTTATGGAGAAATATGGGTCGGTTGAAACATGGAAAAAGTTAGCTGCAGCGGTGTGGATAGGCAAACGTTCCAGGCGACGTCTTGAAGCACAAGAGGTGTTGGGATTTAGAAACAAGGATGAGTTGTTCATCAGATTTTTCAGTGGAAGCATCGTGTCGCTGAATATCAAAACCAAAGTGGTTCGCAATTTGGTTGATATTGGAATCAATGACGACTTTGAGTATACTGTGCATACTCATGTGCCGAGCCTTGTTTTACTTGATAGAATGTAGATCGAAACTCGGTGTTGTTGTATTATTTGTGCTCCTTCTTGGCTACACATGTTGTATTGTTGTATTTGGTTTTTTATTAATTAATTTTTTTGTTAGGATTTAGAATTGGATGACTTGGGATTTACAATGTATTTGGTTTTTTTACCTTAAAATGGTTTGTTTAAAGTGATCAAACAATTATATCGGTAATTGATTTATGAACAACACATAGTGAATTCTTGCATATCTTTGATTTGGAGATTTTAAATTCAAATACGCGAGTTCTATCTGCGTATTTTTGTTGCTTTATTTGTATTACAGTACAAGCTATTTATAACTGGGAATGGATGCTTTAGGACAGATTTGTTAGATTTTGATTAAAAATATGTGATTATCTTTCATTAAATTAGTTTGCTTAGATAAGATAACGGATTATATTAGAATTTGAATTTGAATTTGTATTTTTGATAATTTTAGATTTGGTTGTAGCCTATAAATAAGCATAAAAGCTTCATAATAAAATCGTGCTGAGAGGTGCCAATTTGCACTATGTCTTTACTCACTTTCTCGTTTCATAAAAAATGCTAACAGTGTATCAGTGGAACAGTAGTATCAGATGTTGTAAAAACTTGCATCAAAAGGTATTTGAAGAGTACATCATCAAGGTTCAAAGGTGATTGATTACATCATCAAAGTCCAAAGGGTACATGGTGGGAGAGCCGATCAACAAAGACAGATTTTGAATATAGATGGAGTTTTAGATCTTTTTTATTTAAAGGTTATCTAGAAAGAGGGAAAAGGCAAGAGGAGCAATGTCCCACCGTGTAGTTAAAAACCCTCCCCTAGACTTGTTTATTAAAAAAGTAAAAAGAAAAAATACAAGAAAAGAGGATAAAAAAAACACCCAGCCATTACGGCAAACAATAATCTATCAACTATGGAGTAAATTTTGATAGAGGTTTATGATCCCGTTTAGATAGCTCCTTGCGCTCCCGTTTAGCTTGCTCCCGCTGTTGGTTAGCTCGTTCTTTTCCAGCAACTGAAACCCTTGGTTTCCTTCGTACTTGGATATTGTCCCCCTCCTCTATCTCACACCGATATCTGTCACCGCAGGTGGCGAACGAAAAACTTTGCCTAACAGGCGTCGACTGCTTGGCTTTCATTTTCGCTTCTTCTCGTTCCGTAGAATCCGCCTAAGAGCCCGAGACACCTTTCTCCAATTGTGAGTAATCCGATTCAAAGCCCTCTTAATCAACCTCATCCGAGGCATTCTTGGAATGATTGGAATCATCTGAAACTTCTATAATATGTCCGTCAATCGGCTTTTGAACTTCAGTTTCCTTACTTTCGAGCTCTAAGTTAGCTATTTCCAAAGAATTAGCAGAGACAGAATTTCCCGGCTCCTTATCAAACACCTCATTAGCCGCACCCTCAATCACCGCAGCAGCCGGAGCCTCAATCGCCTCGATAACCAATGCCTCAATCTCACGATTGTTGGTTAGTATGACTGACTTAGTTCTCTCTTCCAAATCCTGCTGCCTCGGCTTGCTTCTGTTGAAAAGATCCAAGTTTGGTCGCTCCTTCTCAGCCTGTCGTTGAACAACAAGCTGATTTTTCTCAGGCCTTTTCTTCGCAATTTGTTGAACCTGTGATTTTTGCACCACTTTATGCCTGCAATCAATTGCGGAATGTCCAATTGACTGGCAAATAGAGCATAAGGCAGGAATATTTTCATATTCTACAAACACCCAAAAAATACTTTCTGCTGTATCTACATGAATCTGATCCATAATCGATTTTGATACATCAATATCAACCAGAATCCTAGCATAATGCCCAAATTCTCCTCTAATCGTATTATGATCAAATCGTATAGGAACTCCGATTCCTTGAGCCATGCTTGAGAGAAGCCTTCAGTCCCAGAATTCCCAAAGGAGGTTATAAAACCGAATCCAAACCTGAGACGAGGTTATCCTATGTGTTGTGGGATCAAACACTGGCTTCCATACCGAGAATCCCATAATCCCTGGCTTAAGATTTAAATTTCCAATAGACCAAATCTTTTGTATTGCTAGTGCCGTTGGCATAATTATGTGATAAAAACCCTTACCAAGAGAGATTAGCTTCCTATCCATGTTCGATTCTAGATGGTATTCAGCTTCAACTTGATATCTAAGTGTTTCCAACGTGCATCACCTTTCGAGAGAGTCAGCCTCCCTATTATCGAATGCTTACAAAATGATAAGCGGTCTTCGTAGAACTCCTTTTGGGATTGTAACTTTCTTATATCCATCCCCAGCATCTGAAATTGTTGCAGATTGCTACCCCTTAATCGGAGTTGAATCATCAGATGTTACAACAGCAGCGTAAGAGAGAGCAGGCTGTTTTTGTGATTTAGGGTTTTCACCCATAGAAGAGGCTTCGACTTTTTGAGCCTTGAGAAAACTATCTCTACTAAAAAGATTTGCAATTGCATAGTCGCATATAGGAGGAGAGTTGCCAAGAGGTTGGCCGGCGGCGGCCATGGTGGCTGGTGGGAGCAAGGGTGATCGCAAAACCCTAGAGCTCAATTAGCCCCCTCGTGTACCTCTTTCATATTTTCAAACCAATCATGGAGTTTTAGATTTTAATTAAAAATTTGTGATTATCTTTTATTAAATTAGTTTATTTAGACAAGATAAAAGATTATATTAGAATTTGAATTTAAATTTGCATTTTGATATTTTTAGATTTGGTTGGCCTATAAATAGGCATAAAAGCTTCATAATAAAATCGTGCCTAGAGGTGCCAATCGGCACTCTATCTTTCCTCACTTTGTAGTTTCATTCAAAATGCTAACAAGATTTAAGGAATTAATTAAGTGGCTTGAATTGGATTATCTGTTAGTTTGGGATGTCATTTACTTATGTTTCTTAAAATTTTTAGCATTTACCTATCTAAAATTTTTTTAGCATTTCTTGGAATATCAGAGAAAATATTACAAATATAATTTCTTGGAATATCTGAAATGATGGGACACAAAGGAGATTGTCTAACAGAGAATGGGGATATGATATTACTATCTAATCAGTTTGTATGTGAGAATGTGTTTGATAAGTGCCTATGCCCAAATAGCTAGGGCATAAAACCCTTTGATTATTAGTGGTGAGGTTCTGTTTTTGTTTGCCCTGAGAATCTTATTTTACTTCTAAAAATAATGGACGCATAATGTCTCTTAAAATTAAAAGAAAGAGATTCTCAAATTGATGGATATTGAAACCGGTACAAAAAATTATTTTGTATAATAACAAATTGATAACAGAGAATTAGAAGACTTTGTTATATATCATCTGATGCTATAGTAAATAACTGTTAATGACAATAAAAGAATCATGAAAAAATCTATTATTGAAATATTGGAATGTTTTCAAATGTGAATATTTCCTCCTTAATTAAAGTATTAAACCATTCACTAAAAATGGCTTTTTTTTATTATGCGTCAATTAAATTTAAACATATCCTCCCGAGTATATAGAAAAAATAAAATAAAATTTTGAATTACTGATAAAGATTTTTCTGTGACAAATAGTTTAGGGCTACTACACTGTCGGAGAAAAGTGAAACAATTGTTAAGCCAAGTGTTATTAGAAAGAGATGCAGTTTTGTTTAAAAGTGTTGCAATTCAAACCAAGTGTTATTAAAAGGAGTTGAAAATGTGTTTGAAAATGTTGCAATTTCCAAACTGAAGTGTAAAAAAAGTGTCAACTTTTTATGCTTGTACAACATCCTAAAAATGTCGCCGCAGGGTATTAATGCGTTGCCAAAGACGCATATGACTACAACAATTTCAGCACTTTAACATTACTTTTAGGGAATTGCAACAAACTATATATGGTATAGTTCCTGTATTTTTAATTTCATTTGAAATTCAGTGAAAAAATGTAAGAAATATATATGGATCTTGTTTCGAAGAACAAAAAAAACATATATTTTTTCTCATTACCATACACAAGTAATATTAGCTTGTAGTCGTTGAACTATGACATCGAAGACCTCAAATGGTGTTATAATTAATTCCCCCAACATACTCTCTAGAAATGATATCCTCCTAAATGCCCCACTCTTGAGACCAAAGAAGGATTCACATGACTGTCAACCTCATTATCATTATACCACAAACAATCTTCACCTTCAAAACCGGTGTTCGTGGGCAAAGGGGAACATTACCGCTGGATATGCCTATAAAATTTTCGTCATACCTAATTAAAAGGTTAGAATTGAATTAATACAAGGTTCTTTGAAATACGGATATTCCATAACATATTTGTGTTAATTCATATTCTTATTTTATTAGATTTTAAATATAAAAAAAATTGAGAGTTAAAAATTGAAAACTTACCCAAGTTTCCTGCACAATTAATGGCAAGTTCTGTTTTTTTTGTAGTGACCATTAAGAAGTGGCCAAAAAATTTAATCTGCCCACAACGACAACAGCTCAAATAGACATTTCGTTACAAAATTTTGAACAAAAAATGGCAAATCCGTTGTTCGCCATTGGGGCACTGGTTTGTTCTCCTGCTTGTCAGTTTCAAAAACAGTTCCTCCCGAGCCTGTTTGGCGGCCAACAGCGAAAGATTGATCCTGTTAAAAACTAAGTCTATTGAAAATAGAGAAGTTAAGAGTAGAATTTTAGGCCTAATCTTTCAGTTACAGATTCAAGAAGCGTTACGTTACCACACGTGTGAATCATAGTTGTTGTTGTGATTGTCACCCATCACGAAAACCGAGTTCTCTAGTTCACACTGCAAAAGTAAATGACAAGTATCGGAAACAGCTTCAACAAAAAAAATGCCTTTTTTAAGGATTTCGGTCATTTTCTAACAAAAGATCCTAAAGGTGATAGTAGAAAACAAAAACATAATAAAATTTTCGTTCAGAATTCATAGGCCTTGATAGTGTTGGGCTTGATATGATGATTGAGCATAGGTTAAGCTCATCTAACACAAAACCAAATAGCACCACTTATATACCATTCATAATCCTTGTTTATTTCCAATATGGGATAACCCCAACATCTCCTACGAAAACCATAATTGAGGAGATTAACGAAACCTCTTACAAACAATATAATACTGTGATGTTATGTCATTAGTATGCTTCTAATGCAGAGTTGCTATTCTTAACGAAAAAATGCATTGACTAGACGAAGAACCTTTATTTAGCAATATCTGAATCTCACCTCCACAATGTCACCTTCCTTGGCGAGAATTCGTCTTATGAAGACATCATCGTCAGTGTTTTTAACGATACGGTGTAGTGGACTTTAGATTCATTGGTTCAATTAAGTTGGATTAATTAATTCTTGCTTCAACTCGGTAAAGTATCACCATTAAGACCCATGTCTCTTAATTCAGCTCAATTCATAGGGCTCAAATGCTCGTGTAAGCTGTGTCCTCTTCTTTTTAATCGTTTTTTGATGCTTTGTTAGAATTTTCTGCCGTAGAACCGATTCTTATGTTGATCTGCCTTATGAGACTGTATTTTTTACTGTCTTTTGCTAATTTTGATTTCAACATTTGGGGAATGCTGTATGATGAATAGGTTGAAATATCTTGAATTTTAAGCCCAGTGGAGTAAATTAAACATTAAATTATTGTCATTAATTTGTTTAGTGGGTTTGATTGGATCTCCATGTATTGCAATTTGTTAACTGCAGCATTGTGTTGGAGATAAATAATAGAAGAGGAAAATGGGGATAAGGAACAAATGCGAAAAAAATCAATGCAGGGAGCAGATGTCCTTTTATTAAAAAAAACATTGCCTCGAATATAACGCTTCGAGCAGCCTTTCCATAAGAGTCGTCCCGTTATGATTCAAGTCTTGTTCGGTTACCACCATTAGTTTGGGTGATAAACTCCATTGTGTGTTGGACTCAAGGCTCTTAATTTTCTTTAATTTCTATTTCTTGGATTACAACCGCGTAAACCTACAGCCCCACGGATTAGGCGAGTTTCATGGTGTCCACCTACTAGGGGTTGGGTGAAGGCGAATACAGATGCATCGGTGGTCAGTGCCAAGAGTGAAGCTGGATGTGGAGGTATTTACAGAGATGAGCAGGGACGGTTGGGGGGTTTTGCTTTCAGCTTAGAGACTAAATTCGCTTTCCTTGCCGAATTGAAAGCCGCCATTGTTGCATTGACGACAGCTAAGGCTAGAGGTTGTAACAGGATCTGGTTGGAGAGCGATTGGACATTCGTTGTAAATTTTATTTCAGCTCATAGCAGGAACGTTCCATGGCAGATTTATCGAGAATGGGTGACGTGTCTTTACGCGATAAAAGATATGTAGGTGATAGTGACACACATCTATAGGGAAGGCAACCAAGTTGCGGACTCATAGGCAAATCATGGACGGCAAATCACTGATTTTATTTGGTGGGATAATGTCCCTACTTTTGTTTAGATAGTTATTTTTATAATTTGAGTGGCCGGAATTTGTTTCGGTTCACCTAGCGTTCTTGTGGACCAAGCATCTCTCATTCCACTATTTGACTATCTTTTACTTTTCTCTTTTTAATTTAATAAAATAAAACGGATGGGGTTTTTAACAGCGGCGGAAACCTTTTCCACTTGCCTTTTCCCACTACTAACAACAGTATTACTCCAATGGCTCCCGCACAAACGGGGTAAGGGGGTCGGGTGTACGCAACCTTACCCCTGCAATTACAGAGAGGTTGTTTCCAATTGACCCTGAAGTGGAGTTGCAAACAGCTATCCGTGACATCACTATAAAAAGAAGCTCAGACAGTTTAATGAATCATTTTGCTTTAGTCCATTATAATTTAAAGTCAAAGAATGGTGAATCTTTGGCCCCATCAAAATAATGGAAGACATCAACATTTTCTTAATCTTATTCTCATGGCCTTTTGTTTTTCTGATATATACCTTTCTTTATCTCCCTTGGGTGAAAACCGAGAATTGACACAAACAAAAGAAGATGGAGGCTCATTTACCAGAAGAATTAGCGGAGGAAATACTGTTAAGTCTTTTAGAGAAAGAGCTTATACAACTTATGAGTGTGTGTAAGTTCTGAATATCATTAATTTTCAGTTCTCGTTTTGTGACATTTATCTTTGCGAGAATGCCAGGACCGCACCTCCATTTATCAATGGGCTCGCTGCAAGTCACTTGGAAGTCGCCTACTTAATTTCGGAGACCTCCATCAAAACCACCACTTGGAGTCTATTTTACCAGAACAACAGGTTTGAATCTAATTAATGCATGTTCTTTCACATAAGGATACTACATAACATTGTCGATTCAGCAAATAAGGAGAAGCAACAAAGCTCGAGTTCACAGCATGTCATTCTCTTCATCTTTAACTCATTGGATCGCAATGTGCTTTGATGAAGTTGTCGAAGCTTTCAAGCTCGATAAAATTTCAGGGGAAATGAACAAATTACCTCACCCTCCCAACTCAGAAATACGACTTTACACCGATATAGAAGGCTCCGGCACACATTTCGGCGTGCCGAAAAATGTAAAGTATATTGCAGGATTCATTCCTAATTGACTCGCTCTTGCAATCATAGGAGCCGATGGCAATTTTTATGCGGGGAAACTCGAAAATGCCGTAACTGGAGCTGCAATGACACAATTGGAAAGTCATCAGTTTTTGGCACTTGAGGATAGAGTGGAAACAACCGATATGAAGGGATTGAAGAAGATTGAGAATCACTGATAGCCTAGGAAACAAGGGCTGAAAGACGGTTGAAGCTGCTAACAATTTTAACTCTTAGTTTCTAATGTCGAAGCAGCTAATGATAAACTCGGAAAAATTGTATGTTAGCTGGTTAAAACAAAGTTATATGTGGTAGGCCTAATATTTTGCTGGCAGTATTACTCCCTCCATCTATAAAATAGTATCCGTTTAACTGAATCATCAAAACCAATGAAAAATTTATTATACAACCAAAATAACTAATTTATCCTTTACTAAATTCTCTTTCTTCTTAATTACTCACTTATAATTTTAACAATACATAATCTCTCTCATAGTTAATATAAGGGCAAATTAGAGAAAAAATTGTACAAAATGCATTGATAATCTAAATTGACAACTAAGAAGTGAACTAATAAAATGACTAAAGAGATAATAATTTCTAGATGGAGGGAGTAATATTTTTTGTTGTGTTATAAAAAAAATATATGTTACGATTTGTCCTTGTGTGCAACTTAGAAAAGCTGCCATGTTAAAAAATTATATGAAAAATGACAACAATTTTTAATTTACGAACCTATTCTTTTCAACTTCCAGATATAACAATTAATATTGATAATTATGAATAATATCAAATAATAGTTAGTTATCAAATAAAAATAAGTAACAGAAAGATCAAGACATTAATTTATATATATGCCCATAACATTTTTGTGTTAATTTCATATTCTCAATCGGTCGAAATCAAAACAATTTTAGATTTTTGAATAAAAATAAAAAAAAATCAGAATTAAAAAATGAAAACTTACCGGATTTTCCTACAACATTCATGGCAAAGATTTAGTGAAATGCATCATATGTTGTCAAAGTATGTATTCTTCTGCTCCTCCATCCATTTGATTTTATCTTATGGGAAAATAATTTTCTTCGACAAAAGAGTAATCACCTTTAACAAACTTGATGAAATTTTGATAGGTCACTTGGATCCATCCACAGAACCCAAAATGTAGAAGCAAAAGATGAATAGCCGGGACAAAGGAAAAACCTAGAAAGAGAGAAAGGAATGTGAATCCCTACTACCAAGGGTTAGAACAAGGCTTTTATATGCCCAACTTACAAATGGGTTTTTTACAACGCTTAATACATCATTTGGCTTATGAACTTGGTACAAAAAATTACATGTCACTCTAAATTTTTAAAAGTTTCAGCTTGCCCCCTGAAGTTGGCAAAAGTGAACTAGTTTGCCCCATGAACTTGGTAAAAGTGCACCAGTTTGCCTTTTTAATGCCATGTATCAACTTATGGTTGGTTTGACTTTTCAAAGATATCATTTTTTCTGATTTTCGTCTCCAATCGGAAGCTGACATGCGGCAATGTTGAGGCAAACTGGTGCACTTTTTCCAAGCTCGGGGGGGCAAACTGGTTCATTTTTGCCAAGTTCATGAGGCAAGTTTGAACTTTTGAAAGTTCCGAATAGCATCTGGTTTTTCGTGCCAAGTTCATGAGGCAAGTTTGAATTTTTGAAAGTTTCGAATAGCATCTTATTTTTCGTGCTAAATTCAGGAGGAGACAAATAAAACACAGCTGTAAATAAAATTGGGCCAAATATAATGGACTCATAAATGGGCTTATGAACAAATACTGTGCATCTTTAAATGTATATATTTGGGTTGGGCTGGGATTTTATATATAAATCAAGTCCAACCCATTCTATTCGGGTATTAATAAGCTCGGGTCAAGCTGGACTTATACAAAAATATATTTATCCAAGTCCGACCCATTGAAGCCAGGCCTGAGCGATTTAGACGGGTCACTTGAACAGGGCTAGCGAAGTTATTGAAGGAAGGCCATGAATAGAGAGAGATTAGGTGGCTTCTAGAATGGGAGACCGTCTCGTGAAAGAAACTGACTTACAATGTTAAATATTTGAATGAAAAGCTGAAAACAAAATTAAAGCCAGAAATGTGTGATCTACTATGAAGCACATAAACTCCGGTTACATTTCGTTTCGGCGTTTCCGTTTTCTATCCGTTTCCGTATTCGTTTCCCCACAGTTTCCAAGCCTATATTTTTTAGAAATGGCGTTTCCGGTTTCCGTTTCCATTTCGGTGTCCGTTTCTGTTTCCGTGCTACATAGGTGATCCAACTAACAACAAAATTGTAATTTTGTTGAGATTTAGCTCCAATTCTGCTTGTCAGTTTCAAGAACAGTTTCTCATCCTGTTCGGCGGCCAATAGCGAAAGCTTGATCTTCCTATTATATTCTTCGCGGGAAGCGGACCCTTGAAAGAACCATAACACTACATTGGAGTTTAAGAAATAAGTCTAATGAAATAGAGAAATTACAAGTAGAAGTTTAGACCTAATCTTTCAGTTAATATTAAAGAAGCGTTACCACATGTGTGAATCGTAGCTGTTGTTGCGATCGTCACCCATCACGAAAACCGAGTCCTCGAGTACACGCTGCATCAGAAAGTAAATAAAAAGGCTTCAACAAAAAACATAAGTTGACTAGTATTCAGTATAGTTAGCCGCAAAAATTCATTTCAGTCTACGAAGTCATAATTTGTGGCAAACAATAAATTCACCACTAATTATAGCCCAACAGTGGCAAAATGGTATTTCGCCACAGGAAATATACTTTAGTGACAGAAATTTAAATCTCGCCACAACAGATACATTGTAAAGTGGCGAATTATGTAATCCCCACTGAAACATGAAAACAGAGTGGCAAAGATGAACTGTTGATGACAGAATTTAAATCCCATTACTAGTAAAAGGTGAAGTTACATATAATAATCAAAACAAATTACTCCAGCCTCTATCTGTCACCCTCTTCGATTACATCAACTCAAACCCTACATATCGGCATTTCCCTTCGCCGCCGCCTCCTCCTCCTTCTACCATCTATATCGCTAACTCTGCTCTGCCTCCTTCTAATGCGCTCCAACCCTCTCGTCTTCTCACTCACTGTTATTTCTTCTCCTTTCTTTTTTCCCAGATTTAATAACCCTACGTTTCGCCATTCTTTATTCTTATCTTTTCTTTCTCTTTTCTTGAAATTTCGCTGCCTTTAAACCTCATTTGATGGAAATAGGTCAGTTAGCAGAGCCGATTTTGTTGGTACGTTGGTGTAGATTGCAGGTTCAGGTTCAAGTGAGTAGGTCACTATGCCCAATTTTTCTCAACTTCATCTTGTGAGTTCACTTGAATTTCGAATCTCACTATGAGTTCTATTGTAGTATTGTGTGTTTTTGCTTATTGGATGAATTTTAATAAATGGAGAACATATTGGATGAACTGTAGATTCAAAATTTGTGATTGTTAGTATCATAGAGGTTTTTGAGTTCATAGAAAGGATTCATACAATGTGTTTGTTAAAAAGCCACTGAGAACATTGTCAAAGTTGAGTGCTTTGTTGTAGTTTATAGTTCTATTGTCATGTTGATACTAAAGATTAAGCACTTTTTCTTGATTCCAGTTATTTTAAAATATAAAATGAAGGCATTTTTTAAATTTGGCTTGAATTGTTACTATATTCAACATTGAAACCATGACAAATAATGAATGAAGTATCTGCACATGTTTCATGAACAATTTGATGAAATAACATTAATGGTGATTTATAAAGTAAAAAGTAAGGTTTCTTTTAAATCGGATTTTTAAAGTAAAAAGTTATATAATTATCTAGGATATATATAGTATTAATGCAATTTATATTGAATATGATATCCACTTTTCCAATTTAAGTGATATAGGAAAGAGACATCATAGAATGTGCATTCGTTTTGTATGAATTGGATGGGGGTATTTGTTGATAACAGATTTTATGGATCCTCCATGCTTTTAGCTAACAACAGGTAGTTAGACACGTCCATTTGCATCTCGAGATAACATAAATTTGATGTTAGTTAAGTTAATACTAAATTGGTGGCGAAGGCTTGGTCTAGTGGCTGAGCCTTGACATTGTGATCCTAGAAGTCACAGGTTCGAGTCTACACTCGAGCGGGATTTGATAAGGTTTTCCTTTGTTATTATTGTAAGCCCAAACGAGGCAAATTTTTTTTTTAAAAAAAAAGTTAAATACTAAATTGAGGTAGATTGTTAGTTTATCCTGTGTATTTTGCTTCTTCATATTGACACCCATATTTCTTCTTTTTATGTGCTATGATTTTACTGTCAGTGCCTCATCCAAATTTTGAGTTTTATTTTCTACGTTGTTTAGCTTTTCTGTGTCAGTCTAATCTTCACAATTGTTGATAGTCATGGCCACTGCAAATTGGTGAGCTCATGCTTTGTTTCATGTTTTGATTGTGCAAGTAGCTTTTATTTTTTACTATGAGAGTTCTTCTCGTTTATGGTTGATGGAAACATGAAATTGTTACCGAATGCGTCTCTTGCTTCGCTAAATTTGTGTCTTTAGATAGAATAACTAAATGTTTTACTCTTAATGATATAAAGTTTTGGGCCAACAAGTGGCTTTCCTTTCTATATTCCTTTTGACAAAAAATGCTTGAACATATAAGATGGCTCATTGAGTTCTTTATTGCATTAACAAATATTTTGCTACTAGTAACGAGTAAAGTTTCACGTGCTCTACATTTTTCTTGTGGCATTGCTCGTAGTTTTCTGAGAAATGAACTAGTGTGGTGTAATAAAAAAAATAATTTAAGTTATTCTACTTAAAAATCCTCTTTTCTTGTTTTCTTAGTGTGGTGTAATAAAACCAAAATAGTTCGAGTTATTCTACTTAAAAATCCTCTTTTCTTGTTTTTCTTAGAGGTTTCTTATCCTTTATCGTTCTTCTTTAGAAACTAAATATAAAGCTTGTTCACATATGCATTGATTGGATTAGGATTCTTGCATTGCTAGCCCTTATTCAAATAATCTCTTGTCCAATTGATTATTCCACAATTTACTAGATGTGTAGTTGATTAATGTTCAAACATTACAGTTCGGGATATTATGGAGCAATTATTGCTTCATTAACTCGAGGAGTGATTATTTACCGGATGTTTGGGATGAGGGATATGGAAAGAGGAAGCCACAATGAAATCAATGAGCAAATTTGGAGACCACGGGTAACAACTTTATTAAAAATGTAATGTTTGTTTTGGTTAAATTTGCTAAATTTTGGGTATATCATAGACCTTCCCGTATAGTGGTGCTTTCCTTGTCGATATTGGTCCTGTTTTACTTGTTATGATTTGGTCCAACTTCAAGATTGTCATTTTTGACCTGAATGAATAACTAGGCACATTTTTGTATAAGAGTTGTCACAAAAGTGGATGGTGCTTGCATTAGAGAATAATGTCTTGATGATTTCATGGCGACTTCACTTCATAATTTTTACTTGCATCATGAAGATTCTTAAAGAATTACTCTTGTATGCTTTAACCATTACATTGTCTTGTGCAAGCACATTAATTTGCAACTTATGTGCTGGAGATGGTACTTAAATTACATTCTCTAATAAGGCTGAGGTTCGTTTTTGCTCCAAATACATTTGGGCACGTTTTTGGTATTATATACTATTTTTCCTAGCTCAGTTATTTGCTATTTTTGGGAAGATTTGCAATTTTAGTCCTCAGAAGTTTTTTTAGTTAGAAAAAGGGCATATTGAGCTAAGTTGAAAAGGATAAGGGTATGGCTGATAGCTTTGTATAGTTTAAATGATACAGTTGTATTTTCCTTTATAGTAGCTCGATCAAATCAAATATTAATGAAATCAAGATCTCATCCCACTATGAAAATGCAAATTTGTGGGGAAGTATATCGCCACTAAAGTGATACTTTTTGCCACTAATACCTCTGTTTTAGAGCCAAATAATTCGCCACTACTGATACTGTTTTCAGTGGCGATATTTATTGCCAGTAAAAGCTCAGTTAGAGTGGCGAAAGTTTTCGCCACTTGTTAGAAATTTAGTGGCGTTTTAATTTTCGCCACAAAATACACATCTTCTGTGGCGAAATTTTTTTGTCCCCGCTAAACCTTTTAGAGGAGCACTTTCAGCCGCGAAATTTAATTTCGCCACAAAATCCTTTAGTGCTGAAAATATGGCTTATAGTGGGGAAATCTTCCCCACTAAAATCAAATTTCTTGTAGTGCATACATTACACACCGGGACAAAAACCAAGAATCACCTTAAAACTGATATGAACTAAACCTGCAGTTACATGTAACATACTGGCTGCACGTCTCACGACACATTTTACCTTATGGAACAATAATCTTATAATTGAAAAAGTACACCATCCATAGTTAATATGCATTTCGGCAACAGAAAATCATATCAATATTAATTCATTTTGTTTGGTTGCCCATCTGGTTCACCGGAGCTATGCTCTGACTATATCCAAATCCAACCCGGATCACACATCTGGCTATGGTGGATATCAATACTACTACATGGGTCAACTAAATTGGCTCAATCTTTTCATAACTAGACCATTCAACACCTCAAAAACCAACTAAAGCAAATTCAATGTTGACTTATGAATATAATGTCTTCAAAATGCACCAAGAAAATATCCACATCCACTGTCCATAATAAAGAAAGTGAAACCAAATTCACTTAGCAGTCTAATTCAATTCATCCATGCCCCTAACTTACATAACAATTACAAATAACAAAAAGTCGTATATGCATAGGCATTAACAATTACCAATTCTCCATGTAATTATTATGATCAACCTTTGCAATTAATACCATCTACACGACCTTGAACTATTTTGCAAAAACTTCTTCCCCTCCATTCTGGGACTAGGCAATTCATGTACTTTCAATACCTGGTAAGCTTGTTTTCAATTATATCCCAAGTAACATTATGTTTCGTAAATAAAATGGCATGCTTAGGTATTATACTGATTCATCCTCTAGTGTCAACGAATGAGCATCTTTATGGCTGGTCAGAGGAGTGTAAAAAGCAACCACTGGACCATCATTGTCCAGTATATTCACAAGATCATCCATTTTATCTTTGTCATATATGGTATACCGAAATCGTTCAACTCTATCAAATCGGTAACACATACCCTGAAACATATGACTATCAACATGAATTATGGTGATAATAGAAAAGAGATCTCTTTTCTATTATCACCATAATTCATGTTGATATCCATATATTTCAGGGTATGTATTACCGATTCAAAAGCTTTGAACGATTTCCCTACACAATATATAATATGACAAAGATAAAATGGATGATATTGTGAATATATTGGACAATGATGGTCCAGTGGTTGCGTGTTACACTCTAACTAGCCATAAAGAAGCTCAGTTGTTGACACTAGAGGGTGAATCCAGTAAAACACCTAAGCATGTCATCTTATTGACAAGGTATAATGTTACTTGGGACACAATAGAAAACAGCATACGGAGCATTGGAAGTACATGAACTGCTAAGACCCATAATGGAGGGACGTAGGTTTTTGCAAATGGTGGTCTTGGTCATGGAGAGGGTATTAACTGCAAAAGTTGATCATAATAATTACATGGCGAATTGGTAATTGTTAATGCCAATGTCATTCTTTGACTTGGAGGTATTCTTCTTAATGCCTATGTCATTTTTCGCTATTTGACATTGTTACGTAAGGTAGGGGTATGGACTGAATTAAACTACTAATGGATTTGGTTTGCTTTCTTTATTATGGAGCGTGAATGTGGATCTTTTCAAAATTCAATCGAAAAAATGCATCGACTAAACCCAAGAACCTTTGTTTAACAAGATCTAAAACTCATGAACCAAATGACTTTTGAAAATCACTATATCATTGGCACATGGCTTTCTAAAATAGTATGTCACCTGAAAATTTATGCTTCGTTAGATGCGCCATATATAAATGTTAACACTGCATACAAAAAAACAAGAATCGCCTCAAAATTGATATAAATTTGACCTCCAGCCAAACATGGTAGCAGTTAAATCTTGTAGTCTCAACTTTTATGTCCAAATTACAGTTCTTTTTAGGAAGCCGAGTTTAGATGTAACATATAACATCCTGACTGCAATTTTCGGGTAGAGTTTTACCTTATGCAACACTAACTTTGCAATTGAATACACCCTCCACATTCAATATGCAATAAACCAATGGAAAACAATATCAAGACTACTTCATGAATCAACCAAACACACTTTAAACTAAATCATTTCATAATGAGACCATTCAACACCTCAAAAACCAATTTGAACACATTCAATCATACATAAGCCTATCCAATACACAATTAACACAACCATAAACCACAATTAGAACACAATTTAAAAGTAGCAGCTAGAGAAGAAATAGCTGACCTTCTCTGCAAGAGCTGCACGTCTCCATCATCTCCGCCTCCACCTCCGCCACCACCGGCACCCGAAACAACCTCCGTCCAGCTCTCCTCACCACCTTTAATAGTATTGCAAGAAAATTGTCCGAATTGGGATTTATAGAGGCAAAAGAAATTGTCTTTAGCGGAGGATCTCAATTGGGTATTTGAGGAACGATTCCGGTGAAAACAATTGACCAAGAAATTTGGGGGTTTTGATAAGAGATTAGGTTCTCTGCAGGGGGTGTTGGAGTTGTTGGAGCCTATAGAGTTAAGGCAAACGGATTGATGAGATGGCACCCTGGTTGGAGTTGTTTCAGCCAATATATATGTGCTGGCATATTTGACGTTGGAGATAAAATTGCCCTTTAGTTTTTACACTTGCAATTCAATTAAATTTAATGTTGTTAAGGGGGATTATAAATTTATATTAAAATATTTTAGTTTAATTTAACTCATTTTAATTTAATTTAGTTTAATCAATTTCAACCAGCAGTTGTAAATGTTGAAATTAAATAAGAGGGTGTGATAATCTAACTTCTACTTAAATGACAGTAGATCACAATTTAGTATTTTTAAAATGAAAATAAGTTATAGTAGACACTTTTGTGAAATAATAAAAGTTACATGAACTTAAACTATTGTTTGAATTTTGAAAAACTGACATGCACCACTTGTATTGTACCCTCTTTGAAAAAGATTGGTTCAATTGCAATCAGGGGCATATTAATGGACATTTACCTAATAAGAGTTAGTTGAGCATGACCGTACGTTACTTGGACCAATTAAGTAAGAGATAACAGATATATTTTTGCCTAGTTTAGTAAAAACTTCATAATATTGGTAAATAGTTTAGTTTAGTGATTGAGCTTTGAAATTATGATTTTAAAGGTTAAAGGTTCGAGTCCATATATAAATGAAATGGGATGGAGTTTTTTATTATTATTGTAAGTCCAATAAAACAAATTAAAAAAAAGTAAAAACTTTACGATGCTTTAACTTTTTATTAATAAAGTCTGATATTAAAAAAATTTAATAATAATAATGGGAAGAAACTATTTATTTATAATTATCACATAATTTAGTCTCATAAAAAAATTCACAAGATTTTCATTTTCTTATCGAATGAAGATCGACTACGTTGAAATTGTAAAACAATCCCCACCAACTCCCAAAAACCAATCTCCGGCCATAATACAGTCGGAGAATACAATTCACTACAACTAGTCTGCCACAGCAAAAAATTACTTAACCTCGTTTCTCCGGAAGTTCGAACCACCACATCAGGGTCCGGCGCAACACTCATATACATACATTTCTCAATATCTACCAATTCCACCCTACACTTTCTCAATTCTTCTACTTCACCCTTTTCGCTACAACATTCTTCAACCGCATGTCTAATCTCGTCGCGAGAAGTATAGGCGACGCAAATCAAAAGCACATACCTAGTGTTATTTTCGGTAGCTTTCATAACCTTTTCAGCAGCAATTTGAACACTTTCACTTAAGAGTTTCAAATTACCAATTACACAAACACTAATCCCATATTCATTGACTAATATGTCTTCTTTGCTTAATTCTTCGAATTTTTCAGTCATTAAATCCATTAGTAATTTGACATCTTTAGGATCTCTTTTTAAATTGTCGATGCTAAAAGCATAAACTGTGATGTATTTGACACCTAATTCCCAGCAGTACTTGAGCATTGTTAGGAGAGCTGAAGAGCCTGCTCGGTAGCCTTCGGCTGCTTGTAGTTTCATTTTGTTTGCATACCTTCTATTACCATCCATTATAAAAGCTAGATGATTTGGAATTGGACCTTTGGATAGTATTTGAAATAAACATGCTCTAAAAAATGAGTATATTGTACCATATTGTAATTTGTTTGCTCGATCGATTCTTGATTGAAACATTATCTGTTATTAGAAAATCGAAACATTAATCCACCGTAAAAAATTATATGTCACCCTGAATTTTTAAAAGTTCCAACTAGCCGTTGAACTTGGCAAAAGTTCATCAGTTTGCCCCCTCAATGCCACGTGTCAGCTTCTGGTTGGTTTTACTTTTCAAGGATGTCATTTTTTTATTTTTCTTTCTCCAATCAGAAGCTGAAGCGTGAAAATAAGGGGGGCAAACCGGTGTTCAAGGGCTAGTTGGAATTTTTGAAAGTTCAGAGTGGCATCCGACTTTTCGTGCCAAGCTCAAGGGGCAGATGATGATGTATTTGGCCTTTTGAAGGCCTAATGCATCAACATCCCCCTAAACTTGGCACGAAAAACCATATGTCACCCTAAACTTTCAAAAGTTCCAACTAGCCCTTGAACTTGGCAAAAGTGCACCAGTTTGCCCCATCAGTACCACGTGTCACCTTCTAGTTGGTTTGACTTTTCAAAAATGTCATTTTCCTTATTTTTCTTTCTCCAATCAAAAGCTGACACGTGACAATGAGGGGAACCGATGCACTTTTGCCAAGTTCAAGAGGTTAGTTGAAACTTTTAAAAGTTAAGAGTGGCATCCGACTTTTCATATCAAGTTTGAGGACCAAATGATATATTTGGCCTAATTTGAATGAAGGAAAGTTATTTATTACAGAAAAAACATCATTGAATAACATAAAAACTAAATAAATAATGTGTATACCACATAAACATCGAAAATGTCTTTTTTTTCTCCTATAAACAACTTATAAAATTTATGTATATGAAAATAGAAGAGAAAAAGGAAATACCAGTGGGAAGGGAGAGGCTCGCAATTAAGAGGAAAGAGGTTGAAGATAATCAAAACAAGGAAGATTAGAATTTAAATAGAGTGGAAATTATTTGTGGCATATTAATTTTTTAAATAAGTTAGATTGGAAGTCACATCAAATTCCATTATATAGGTTTCATTTTCTCTATCTTTATCTTTTATATATAATATTACCAAAAAAAGTCATTATTTACCAATAATATCAAACGTTTTTTCACTTTTACCAATCATATCATGGACGAGGAATTAAAGTAATAAAATTGAGACTCTTCATTAAAAATTTGAATTATAATTTTCATCACTATCATAAAAATTGCGGAAGAAATTAGAATAGGGGATGCCTAAACACAATATCAATCTAACACTTGATAGCACATGATAAATGAAAAGTAAGTCAGCAAGTCCTAAAATACTGCCTGGCAGAGTTAGTGTGGGATTTTAGAACACAGCAATCTACAAAGCATTGATCCTGTAAAGTTTAAACAAATGATTGCTTAGTTTAACATATCCTACACTAGTATGTGTTGGCCTTCAAGTCATATTGTTATCATAGTAACTTGTGGGTTTTATTTTCCCTGAATATATTTCGGGCTTAATTCATCTCCAGCTATTTGAATTTATCCAAAAAAATTTATTGCTCCCTTAAATATTTAAAGTGATCTCGTAGCTCCCTCAACTTTAAAAAAATGCTTCACTTTGCTCCCTAAACGCCTCGTGTCAACTTTTTATAGGTTTGACTTTTCAAAAATATCATTTTTCTGATTTTTTCTCTCTAATTAAAATCTGACATGTGGTATTCAGGAAACTAAATGGACCACTTTTTGAAAGTTGAGGGAGCTACGGGATCACTTTAAAAATTCAGGGGAACAATAAATTTTTTAAAATAAATTCAGATAGCTAAAGATGTACGTACATATTCTATTCCTCTCACAGTATAACTATGACTTTTCGCCGTAAAATGTTCATTATTTGACATTTGAACCGATGTCGAGGTGCTTAAGATTGATCCCAAAATAACATGGGCCTTATTACTAGGTATTCGGGCTTTATAGGATTTTGGGCTTGGGCCTTCAAAATAAAGCCTGATACCAAGCATTATGCTTAATTATGTACAAGGGTTATATATAAATATGTGCAAATTGATCAATTAAACTTGCAGCAAATCAGGCAAGGAAGGCCACTGTTACTTTTTTTTGTAACCGTTTATGGACACATATAAATTATATGTGATATATAGGGGTGCATTCGGTCGAAACCGAATCGAACCAAATTAATTAAATATTAAATAAGGAAAATATTATTAACCGAATTAAATTAAATAAGAATCAAAACTGAATTAATCAAACCGAAATAAATTATTCGGTTCGATTAAAAATCGAACCAAACCAAAATTTTATATTAATTAACTAAAATTTCAAATTCTAACACTTAAAATAAAATGCACATCCAAAATAAGTATTACAATATATTAAAAGGCTTACTAGAGGCACATAAAGGAATAAGAGTGCATTTTCGAAAAGAGGAATAAAAATGTGATGTTAAAATAATATTTATATATATGCATATTTTAAATTTTTAGTATGTGTTGTATATATTTCGGTTATTACGGTTTTTTCTACACAAAAATTGAGCCGAACCGAATAACCGAAATAATCAATATTTTACAAAACGAACCAAATTATTATTTCGATTCGATAATTCAGTTACCAAACCATTTGCACACCCCTACATACATATAGTATAGAATTAGGGCTACAAACGAGACGAGCCGAGCTGAGTTTTGGCTTGTTCGTGTTCGTTCATTTAATTTTTAATCGAACACGAGTCGAGCCGAGCTTGAATTCGAGCTCAAAATTCTGTTCATGTTCGTTCATTTAAGTGTTCAATTTTTCGCGAGCTGTTCACGAACAACTCATTTATTTTGTTTGTGAACAGTTCGCTAATTTGTTCGTGAACAGTTCGCTAATTTGTTCGCGAATGAGCTTGTCTACTTTGTTCACGAACAACAATGCCAATTCAATACATAATTTAAAGTAGGCTATAAATTTGGATTGGGTAATATTATACATATACTTGTTGCATTAGTCTAATTTCATATAGTCATACTTTATTTTAATTCTATAAAATTTTATTTTAATATGTAATTATAATAATCGAGCTAGTTCATGAACATTTATCGAGTCAGTTCATGAACTTGTTCGCGAACCTCTAATCAAGTTTGTTCACGAGTTAACGAGCCGAGCTTTGGCTTATTCATGTTCAGTTCATTTATGATTCGAGCTGTAAAATCATGTTCACAAACTGTTCATTTATAAATCGAATCGAGCTTTTATTGAGCCGAATACTGAGCTGTTCACGAACGGCTTGATTCATTTACAGCTCTATATAAAATGCAGGAGTATTTAGTTTATCTGATGAGTGAGAGATAATGCACAAGTAATTGAATGATTTGAAAAGAAGGATTAGAACATCTTTATAGCGGATTCCGAAACAGAAATTTACGTTTATGATATGTCAATAATTTTAAAAATAGACAATGTTTATAAAAAAAAGAGTTACGCTAGATTGTTTATTTCATCTAAAATTGTGTAATTAAATAATAAAAAATACCCAATTACAAGCTTGTTTCAATGTTAAGTATTAGTAAAATATTAATTAATTTAATGAGTTGGTAGTTTTTTTAATTGTCTACATATAGAAAATCAAATAGACAATGTCTAACATTTATTGTGACGCATCATATAGGATAGAGAAAATAGACAAGCTAATGTAGAACAATTTTTTAATCAATTGTCTATTTGCCTATGTGACAAGACTATTGTTGGAATGAGTCATCTACTAAATATGCTCTTAGTGTCTCTCAATATTAAATTTTAACGTTATCACAATCATTCATTAAATTTTAATTGATAAAATTTAGTTTTAGTGAGTTGTAGGGTTTGTAGTGTAGTTAAATATCAATCATTAAAATTTAACGAATAGTTAAGATTAAATGAAATATATAACTTTAGATAGTTTAAATTTTAGAGAATCCAAATCCCGAAAATAAGAATAGTGTGTACTTTTGGCATTTCTCTTCTTAACCCCATTAATACTTATTAGTTATTTATTTGCCATAATTTTTTACCATCTTAACTATTCTTATTTATTTGCTATTTATGTTTCTATTGATTTTGGAAAACTCTATGTTTGACTAACATCATTTGTTTCTCATGGATAGCTGGCTTATAAGTAGATGGATTAAGTTTTTTTATTACTTACTTTGTGACTTATAAGTAGCTTATAAGCGGAAAAATTAGCTACAATTTGGAGCTTAAAGATTAAGTGCTTATAAGCACCTCCTTATTAACCAAAATTACTTCGTTACGCTTACTTTTTTAATTAAGTGAGGGTAAGGATAAGTTAATTAATGTTTATGAATGAATCATAACATCATTTTTAGCCAACAAAGTATACATCGGTTGGCAACGCAGGTTGAGCAAGTTGAAGAAGAATAAGGTTCAAATCCTACTAAATACATTTGTTGGGAGGTTTGAGGAACTTGAATTGTGACTAAGCCCCGAATAAGGTTATTTGAATGAAGGTAATTGTAAATATTAAAGAAAATATTTTTACCGCACTTATAAGTAATACTTCAATTACTTATAACCATATATGCACCACTAAAGAGAATTTAAAAAAGGGTGTGTGTTGATAGGAGAATGTAGTGTAATAAATTACTCAGTTTTCATGAACAATTTGTGTGCTTTGTTAATCAACATTATATAAATGACCTGTAAAATGTATAATCAATGATATGCCAGTAGGCATAAATATCATACATACAACAATTACAGTATCTACAATATACCAGTTCTTCAGAATTCATTTTCATGCCAAGAAAACTTCCGATTTCTCACTCTTTCACCGGCATTATATACGAATAACAAGACCAACATTGCCGCATCAACATATCGAAGCGATCCTTAACGAATTTAGAAACGTCCCCCGTGTTTCTAAGAAGTATTTTTGCTGCAATTTGCATACAATTACCGGCTTTTTCTTGTAAAACCCCGATATATTGAGTAATACCAAGTTGCTTCTGATTTTAACAGAAGACGGTCCATTTTTATTCGTTATAACTTCTCGAGGAATCTCCAAAGTTTTCGCATACGAACGTAGATTTCGGTCTTTTTGATCTTGTTCTTCTTGTTGTTCATCCTCTTCGGTTTCTATGATTCGCTTGGCTTCACTCGTTAAACCAATGGCACGCCATGCGTCAGCTACTTGCAGGATAGTACTTGTCTCGGGGAAAACCCTGTTTTCTTCCATCACTTTTAGCAACTCTTCGGCTTTCCCAGGCTGTTTCGCTTCTGCATAACCCCATATCAAGGTCTCGAAAGTTTTCAAATTCGGAAAAACTCCAATTTCCATCATTTTCTCGTAAATTTTTACCGCATTTTCCATTTTTCCCACACTACACCATCCACTGATAATGGTAGTACATATTACCACATTCGGGAGAACACCCGATCGGTCCATAGAATTCAGAACTAGCTCGGCTTTCTCGGGTTCTCCAGCTCGAACATATCCTTTCGCAAGAATGCTATATGCCTGAATATCGGGATCTATCCCCGACTTAATCATGTCATCGAAAATCTCGTGGCATTTGTCCATAAGCCCTGCCGAGCTCCAAGCATTCATAATAGTACTAAATGTAACAACATCTGGCTTAACTCCATATTCTTCCATCAAAGTCAATGCCTGCAAATACTTGAAAAATCGGTGAGAAAATGAACACAACAAATTTACAAAATTCCGGAGTCAACATTAAGATTAACCTTCAACTATACCTCGTCTACACCATCACTATCCATAATGTCAAGAAATCCTTTGATAAGAGTATTGAAGATAACAAGATTAGGACACACTCCAAGCTCCTTCATTCGGTAAACAAACAGCAAAGCCTCAACCATATTGCCTTCTTTGCAATACCCATTAACTATAATACCACAAGTTCGCTCGTTCGGTTCAACTTGCTTGATTTTCATTTCCAATATCATTTCTTCAGCCCGATTTGTCTCCCCGGTTTGAGCATAAGCCCTCATAAGTATGTTATAAGTGACAACATCGGGTTGCATACCCGATTCAATCATCTTATACACAACTCTCGATGCCTCCCGAATGTTTCCCTTGTTACAATATGCTCGAACTAGGATATTGTATGTCCGGTCATTCGGTTTTACATTTCCGTGGACCGACATTAGCTCAAGTACTTTTGTCGCTCCTTCAGGGTCACCGGCGTTGCTATATCCTTTAATGAGAGTGTTGAATGTGCTAGTTGTGGGCTTACATCCATAGTTCTTCATCTTTTGAAACATTTTCATGGCTTCTTTTACGTCTCCCGATTCGGAGAAAGCGTTGATGATGGCATTGAATAGTATTGAATCGGGTTTCATGCCGTTTTCTTCCACTTTCGAGATGAGTAAAAGGATTGACTTGAAATGCTTTTGCTTAGTCAAAGCGGATACTAAGGCCGTGTACGTGACAACTGTTGGCTTGTGGCCCTCTTCGATTAGAGAGTTGAAAATGAGACGGGATTCGTGAGGCTTCCCTCTTTCAATCAAGACATTCATTAGTTTCGTTCTCGAGCGAACTGTTCGACAAGCGTTGTTGACCGAACAGACAGGGCAGTGAGGTTGAACTTGCGAGTCTATTGAGGATGGCATTGATGGAAATCGATCTTTTTTAGGCAACCGAGATTCCTATGATGTTTAAACAACACTTCAGTATAATTTAAACAAGGCTAAATGCATCTTTACCCGCCTAAACTTAGCACAAAAAGCCTATGGCCCTCTGAACTTTTAAAAGGTTCTCTCATCCCCTTGAACTTGGCATAAGTGTATCAATTTGCCCCCTAAACTTGGCAAAAGTGTATCGTTTTGCCCCTGAATAAAGTCAAACCAATCAGATGTATCCAGGGGCAGTCGACTATTTGTGCCAGGCGGCTTAAGATGTATTTGGCCTTTAAACAATGAATTGCAATAAAAGGGTTTAATTTCTCCAAGTAAAAGAACAAGGATTTATTGTACTACCATAACTGCTGTGCTGAGTGGTGTCCCTATTATTGTGGGACCCACTGATTATAAAAAAATCGGCAAAACGTTTTTTCAAATGCACAGTAAAATTACTGTGCAAAATTCGGCCATACGCGTTTGTATTTCCTATAAATAGAGAGATTTCTGTCTCAAATGATAGCAGAAGAGTAAGAAAACACAGATAAAAATATTATGTGTAGAGAAACTTAGGAAAAGGGTTCCTAAGAGTTGGGCAAGAGAGAAAATAGTGAGGTTTTGGGAAACACTTGAGTGCCACTATTTTATAATCTCTTGGTTTACCTACTATTATTTTTATAGTGGAGAATTATTCGGAGTTGGTCCCGTGGTTTTTCCCTAATTCATTTGGGGTTTCCACGTAAAAATCTGCGTGTCTCTTATTCTGCTGATATTATTTTTTCTCGTAATCTATTATTGGGCCTAACAAGTGGTACCAGAGCCGAAGGTTGTTTTATCAGTAAAATCCGTGGATATATTTTTCAAAAATAAATATACCACGACGACGAGAAAATTACGGGGAATCCGGTGGCGCAATCCGTTCGAAAAACCGTCGCTCCTACGCAATTTGGGTGAATAGTAAAATAGTAACTTGAGTAATAGTATTCATATATAATAACTATTCATAGGCCATCTTTTATGAATAGTATTATGTAAGTATATAGCATACTGTTACTATTTCAATATACAAGTATTATATGGGTATACGGTACTATTCACATATACAGTCACTATTTATGTGAATAGTGAAATTCGTGAATAGTAAAATTTTGCCATTCCTAAATTTTCGACATGGCGAATGACGGCGTAATGATCAAATTGACGGATACAAATTATTCAATGTGGAAATCCAGAATGGAGGACTACCTCAATTGCAAAGATTTGTATGATCCAATTGAGGGTGACGACGCAAAGCCGAAGGATATGAAAGATCAGCAGTGGATAAAGTTAAAGAAGCAGACATTGGGTACAGTACGCCAATGGATAGATGCTAGCCTGTACAACCACGTGAGGAACGAAACAGATCCCAAAGTTCTCTGGAAGAAGCTAGAGGATATGTACGAGGCTAAAAATGCTCAAGGAAAAGTGTTCATGATTCGCAAAGTCATGAACTTGAAATTGACAGAGGGAAGATCAATCACACAACACCTGAACGACTTTGAAGGATTCATAAGTGAGTTAGCAGTCACTGGTATGTCCTTGGATGATGAGATGCAAGCATGTCTTTTGATGGGAACTCTACCAGATAGCTGGGATACTCTTGTTGTATCACTGAGTAACTCAGCTCCAAATGGTGTGGTAACAATGTCTATGGTAAAGAATAGCCTACTTAATGAAGAACTTCGTAGAAGAGACGTTGCCAGTACCAGTTCACAAGCCCTTGTCACGGAAAACAGGGGCCGAAGCAAGAGTAGAGGACGTGGAAATGGAAAATCCAGAGATAGATCCAAGTCACGGGAGAAGAGGTCATGCTACCACTGTGGAAAGCAGGGCCATCTCAAAAGGAACTGCCGTTTCTTTAAACAAGAGTATGCAAACCGAAGTCATGATAATGACAAAAATACATCTGCTACAGTCACAAAAGAAGATGGAGAGGTGGCTTTAGTATCTCATGATGCAGATTGTTGTCATGTTGAAGACGCAGATACCGAGTGGATTGTAGATTCTGGTGCCTCATACCACTGTGTTCCAAAAAGGGAATACTTCTCAACATACAAAGCAGGCGATTATGGTACTATTAAAATGGGAAATAATAGTGTCTCGCAAATGGTGGGAATCGGTGATATCTGCGTGAAGACAAGTGTCGGATGCACATTAACACTTAAAAATGTACGACACATTCCAGATCTTCGGTTGAACCTGTTGTCTGTTAGTGTATTGGACAAGGAAGGTTATCACAATCATACAGGCAATGGAAATTGGAAACTCACCAAAGGATCATTGGTGGTGGCGAAAGGAAGATTGTGTTGCTCGCTATACAAAATGCACGCAATAATATGTGCAAGTCAACTGAATACAGTTGGAGATGATGCTTCACCAAATTTGTGGCATAGGCGACTGGCGCATGTTAGTGAGAAAGGGTTGAATATACTGGCTAAGAAGTCCCTCATCCCATTAGCCAAAGGAAAAATTAACCCGTGTGATCACTGTTTATTTGGGAAGCAACATCGAGTTTCATTTCAGAAAAGCTCTAGAAGGAGAAATAATAAGTTAGAGTTGGTACACTCTGACGTTTGTGGTCCCATGGATACAGAATCCATTGGAAGAAGAAGATACTTTCTTACCTTCATTGATGATTTTTCAAGGAAGACATGGATTTATTTGTTGCGCACAAAGGATGAAGTATTCAAGCACTTTCAGCAATTCCATGCAATGGTGGAAAGGGAGACTGGAGTGCCATTGAAGTGTTTACGCACAGATAATGGTGGTGAGTATATCTCCAAGGAGTTCAAGGATTACTGTAGTCAACACGGTATCAGGCATGAAAAGACAGTTCCTGGTACACCTCAACACAATGGTGTTACTGAACGAATGAATCGTACCATTGTCGAAAGAGTTATATCCATGCTCAAAATGGCTACCTTACCTAAGTCATTTTAGGGAGAAGCTGTCAATACTGCTGTCTATCTTATCAACCGACTACCTTCAGCACCTTTGGATTTTGATATTCCAGAGAGGGTCTGGACGGGAAGAAATATCTCATACTCTCACTTGAGGGTATTTGGCTGCAAGGCATTTATGCATGTTCCTAAAGAGCAAAGGCTAAAGCTTGATGATAAATCAGTTCCTTGCACTTTTGTCAGTTATGGCGATGAAGAGTTTGGCTACAGATTATGGGATCCAGTGAAAAAGAAAATTGTACGGAGCCGAGATGTTGTATTTCACGAGAATAATATCATCGGTGAAAGATCTACAAGTGACAACGTTATCGATATAACACCAAAGAGCATTCTATCAGATGATGCCACAGAAAGAAGAATGCATCAATCAGAACAAGATGGAGAAGAAGAGCCAGTTGTGAGGGATCAAGATGCGATTGTAGATGAAGATACAAATGAAGAGGGTACTGAGTAGGGGGAGCCAGAGAACCCCATTCTACCAGAAGAAGAACCTCAATTAAGGAGGTCAGTCAGAGAACGCCAACCATCTACAAAATACTCTAGTTCTGATTATATTTTAACCACTGATGAGGGGGAGCCTGAAAGCTTCCTAGATGTGCAATCTTGTAAAGATAAAGATTGTTGGATGAAGGCCATGCAGGAGGAGATGAATTCTTTAAAGAAGAATGACACGTACGAGCTAGTAAAACTTCCTAAAGGGAAGAGAACACTCAAGAACAAATGGGTGTACAAGCTAAAGAAAGATGATGGAAACCTAGTGAGATTCAAAGCTCGATTGGTTGTCAAAGGTTTTACTCAAAAGAAAGGTATCGAATTTGACGAGATTTTTTCACCAGTTGTGAAAATGAGTTCCATTCGAGTTGTGCTAGGTCTTGTAGCCAGCTTGAACCTTGAGTTAGAACAGCTTGATGTAAAGACCCCGTTCGTGCATGGGGATTTAGAAGAAGAAATTTATATGGAACAACCAGAAGGTTTCAAGGTCAAGGGAAAGGAGGACATGGTGTGTCGCCTGAAGAAAAGTTTGTATGGGCTAAAACAAGCCCCGCGGCAATGGTATAAAAAGTTTGATTCCTTCATGGTGAATCAAGGATACAAGAGGACAGAAGCTGATCCATGTGTATATGTCCAGAAATTCCCTGATGGAAAATTTATCATTCTTCTCTTATATGTTGATGATATGCTAATTGTTGGGCCAGATGCCAAAATGATTAGTAAGTTGAAGTGTGATTTGTCTAAGCCGTTTGACATGAAGGATTTAGGACCGGCAAGGCGAATTCTTGGAATGGAGATTACCCGAGATCGAAGGTCCAGCAGGCTGTGGTTATCGCAAGAAAAATATATTGAACGGGTACTAGAAAGGTTCAATATGAAGAATGCTAAACCAGTTAGCACCCCACTTGCCGCTCATTTCAAGTTGAGTAAGAAATCCTACCCTTCAACAGAGAAAAATAGAGAAGATATGTTAAATGTTCCATATTCTTCAGCGGTCGGAAGTTTGATGTATGCAATGGTGTGTACGAGACCAGACATCGCTCATGCAGTTGGAGTTGTGAGTCGATTTCTGTCAAATCCCCAGAAGACACATTGGGAAGCAGTTAAATGGATCTTTAGATACCTGAGAGGAACTTCAAAGTTATGTTTAACATTTGGAGGTGGAAAGCCAGCACTTGTTGGTTACACAGATGCAGATATGGCTGGTGACCTTGATGAAAGAAAATCTACATCAGGTTACTTATTTACATTCTCAGGGGGAGCTATTTCATGGCAGTCACGGTTACAAAAGTGTGTTTCATTATCAACAACTGAAGCAGAGTACGTTGCAGCAACAGAAGCAGGAAAGGAAATGCTTTGGTTAAAGCGATTCTTTGAAGAATTGAGTGTGCAACAAGAAGACTACATAGTTTATTGTGATAGTCAAAGTGCACTAGACTTGAGCAAAAATACTATGTATCATGCACGGACGAAACATATTGATGTAAGATATCATTGGCTCAGACTTGCCATTGAAGAAAAAGAGTTCAAGTTGCAGAAGATTCATACAAACAATAATGCTGCTGATATGCTGACAAAGGTTATACCAAAAGAAAAGCTCGACCAGTGCATTGAAGCAACCGGGATGGAGAGTCCCACAATGTAGTCGGGAGGGGGAGATTTGCTGAGTAGTGTCCCTATTATTGTGGGACCCACTGATTATAAAAAAAAAATCAAAAGGAGGCAGGTCGGCAAAACGTTTTTTCAAAAAGTGCACAGTAAAATTACTGTGCAAAATTCGGCCATACGCGTTTGTATTTCCTATAAATAGAGAGATTTCTGCCTCAAATGATAGCAGAAGAGTAAGAAAACACAGATAAAAATATTATGTGTAGAGAAACTTAGGAAAAGGGTTCCTAAGAGTTGGGCAAGAGAGAAAATAGTGAGGTTTTGGGAAACACTTGAGTGCCACTATTTTATAATCTCTTGGTGTACCTACTATTATTTTTATAGTGGAGAATTATTCGGAGTTGGTCCCGTGGTTTTTCCCTAATTCATTTGGGGTTTCCACGTAAAAATCTGCGTGTCTCTTATTCTGCTGATATTATTTTTTCTCGTAATCTATTATTGGGCCTAACATGCTGATGCTTTAACAAGCTTTCTGCTTTGTATTGTCCCTCCATCTTGCTGCTTTCCCATTATTAAGGAGATTAGAAGTCAAGCTGTCAAAACAAGTCAACAATTTTAGACCAAATATAAGAACATACACAAAACAACAACAACAACACCCCAATGCCTAACAAGGCTCCCACACAAGCTGGGTAAGACGGGGTCGGGTGTAAGCAGCCTTACCCTGTAATTATAGAGAGGCTGTTTCTAATTGACCCTGAAGTGAAGTTGCAACAGCTACCCCTGACTTCACAATAAAAGATCCTTAGACAGTTTAATGAGTTATTTTGCTTTATTCCAGTACGATGAATCTTTAGTACGATGAATCTTTGGTCACATCGAAATAATGAATAAAGAACATACCCAAAAACAACAATAAATTGCCAAAGACTGTAACCAAGAGCAAGAAGTAATCTATCAAACGGTACCTTAAAAACAACAAAAAATACAATATCAACTCATAATCAGACAACAAACAAGCTGAGAATAACAAATTATAGCTGTAATGCAAAACAAGAATAGAAAAGCCAGCAAATTTCACATTAGCTATGTACTACAAAACGGAAACCGGGAAATGCTATTTCTAAAAAAATATAGGCTGGGGAAACAAACACGAACACAGATACAGAGACGCTAGAACGGCGCATAACTGGGGTTTCCGTGCTTCGCACATTAGTGACCAATTTTATCACATGGGTATCAATAAAGAAACTAACTTTAGCAATCAATGGAAAAAATTACCAAAACCTATTACTCAAAGCACTCTTAACAGTGAGATTATGAAGCAAATTATGCAGAAATGATTAATTAAAGCAATAAGCAGGTGAAATTCAAATATTTTGTGACTTACAGTTAATTCAATGAAGAAATTGAAATTTGGGGAAACAGGTAATGTGATTGGTGAAGAAGCTGTACAAGCAGCATTGGAATCTGGAAATCTGAAGAAAAATCAAACACTGATGTCGTTTTGTGGGTTAAAGTTTGTGTTGAAGCAGCCATTGGCTATTCTTATCCACAAATATTATCACCAGTAGTGATTTTAGATTTGTATTTATCAATTTTGATTTTTGAGACAAATATTTGTGTCAATAACTTTTCTAGAGGACGAGAACAGGCCACGTATACTTTTCTAAATTTAATATTTTTATTTATTTAATTTGCACACACCACTATTTTACATGTATTTTATCAAAACTTAAAAAAATATGGTATCGTTAAAATGATTAATTTTATTTTATGACAAAATTTTAAAGTTTCTAGTTTTGTATATTGTAAAGTATGTTAATCAGAAATATTTAGACTAATTATAATGTTATATTATGGTTATTTTCTTTTCAATTTTTACAACCTAATTGAATTGATCTGAACTGAAATTGGTTGAATTGAACTGAATTAAAGTTGTTTGAACTAAATTAAACTATATTGAATCATAGTTTAAGAAAATATGTATTTTTATGATGAGTCTACAATATACTTATAAGGATAGTAGGTTTTTCTATGATGATTTTACTCCTGACATATAATTATACTCTAGCCTTTACAATAATTGAATTAATTGTTGTTATACATGTTGCATTGTTGTATTTGGTTTTTTACAGATTCATTCTTTTTTTGTTAGGATTAAAAAATGGATGACCTAGGATTAATAATGTATTTGGATTTTTTCCTTAAAATGGTTTGTTTAAGGGGATCAAACAATTATATCGGTATTTGATTGATGAACGATATACAACAAATTGAATTCTCGCATGTTACAATTAGTACTTAGGCTATCTGAAATGATAGGACACAAAGGAGATTGTCTAACAGAGAATTGAGGATATGATATTATTATCTAATCATTTTGTATATATGTGAGAATGCGTTTGATAAGTGATCATGCCCCAAAAATCTATAAAATGGCATAATTCTTTTGAAACCCTTTGATTTTTTTAAACTTAATAAGTGGTGATCGAGGTTTTGTTTTTGTTTGCCTTGACAATCTTATTTTACTTGTATAAGAATAATACACACTTTTATACACGTTTTCTACCAATAATGGATGCATAATGTCTCTCAAAATTAAAATCAAAGAGATTCCCAATTAGATGGGTATTGAAACCGGTAATAATTTAGAATAAAAATTTTCTTATATTATAACAAATAGTATAACAGAGAAACAAAGGACTTTGTTTGATATATGTCATCGAATGCTGTAGTACATAACTGTTCATGACAATAAAAAATCTATAATCTGAATATTTGAATGTCAACATTTTCTCCTTAATTAAAAATCTAAACCATTCACCAACTATAAGTTGGTTTAGCGGGATGAGACGCTAGGTCTCATAAGTATCTCCCAGTTATTGCAAGTTCCTTGGAGATGTGAATGGAGTAAACTGGGTTGAAAGGCTCACCCCCTATATAGACCTCTCTAGTACCCGATTTGGATTAGTCGACCAGTGGGCCGGATACAAGATGGTGAAAACAAAAATATTATTAACCCATTCACTTAAAATGGCTTTTTTTTGTCATGTGTCAATTAAATTTAAACATTACCTCACGGGTATATTAAAAAAGAAGAATAAAATTTAGAATTACTAATTAAGATTAACGTTTTAGTGACAAAAAGTTTAGGGCAACAATTGTGAAACAAAGAGTTATTAGAAAGAGTTGCAGTTATGTTTAATACTGTTGCAAGAAAACCCAAGTGTAATTAAAAGCAGTTGAATTGTGTTTAAGTGTTGCAATTTCAAAGTCAAGTGTTAAAAATAAATTACACTTTTATGCTTATAGCAATTCCCTAACAAGATCGCCAAAGGGTGCGAAAAAGTGGCCATAAACACATATGTCTGCAGTTTTGATAACGATGCTGGAGATAGAAAAGCTTTGCCATAGACACATATGACTACAGTTTATATCGTTGGTTGCTAGAGAAAAATGTTGCCAAACGGACTTTAACAATGAAGGAAAATTACACTTTTTTAGGAGAAAATAGTTGCTTGTTCCTCTATGGCAACAACTTCAGCACTTTAAACAATACCTTTTGAGGAGTAGTGTACCTTTTGTTTTGAAAGAGAGAATAACAATATGAGATTTCGTTGTGTACCTATTGTTTAATTTCTCTTTTGCTTCACTCTCTTTTTATATACCGGATGGAGTTGTGCAAGAGATGCTGATATGGCTACCATAATCTGATGCATGTGTATGTAAGTGATGGAATTATCGTATCTCTAGTTTTATTAACTTGAGAATAATATGTAATTGATGTATAACTAAGTATAATTAAAATATAATTATTATATTCGTGTATATAAGAATGTATAGAATGGTAAAAGTCAATATAAGGTACAAAAATAATATAACAAAATTGTGGGTTCAATCCCATAATTTACAAATTGGCAAAAAATGCCCCTTATTTTCAAAATAAAAATCACTAATATTCCTTAATGAATAAATAAGGAAAACTATAAAAGTTATCTTTTATAAAAGGAATAGAAATTGAATATGCAATTGAGAAAGCTTCATAAAAGGCATATCATCAAACGTATAGAAATGTTTAAAAAAGGTATATAATATCCGTATTGAATTGAAGGAATCTAAAAGGTTTAATGCATCAAAAGCATCCTCAATTTGGCACAAAAAACTTGCTGTCTCCCAGAATTTTGGAAGTGTCCCCGCAGCTACCTCATCTTTCAAAAAGTGCACCATTTTCCTCCCTAAATGCCACGTGTCAGCTTTTGATTGGAGCGAAAAAATCTTAAAAAATGATAGCTTTGAAAAGTCAAACCAACCAGAAGCTGACACATGGCATTCACGGAGCAAAGTGGTGCACTTTTTGAAAGTTGAGGTAGTTGCGGGGACACTTCTAAAGTTCAGGGAGACAGCGGGTTTTTTTGGGACAAATTGAGGATGTTATTGATGCATTAAGCCAATCTAAAAAGGTATAAAAAGGTATACCTTATTTACACCTTCATGATATTTAAAATATTCAAAATAATATATCATGTAAGAAAATAAAATTATTTCAAAAATAAATGCAAAAGTACATTTTTTTAAAACCCCCCGGAGGAACATCGTATCCTTCCAAAGGAAGAAAGTTTGGGGCGAGTGAAAATTTCGGGACAGACGACCCAACTAGGTTGGTACCTCTGTTTCCATGCAAAAGTACATTGAAATAAAAAAAATGAGAAAGAATGTGTAGTCCAACATTAAATTAACCTAAACTAAACGAGTATAAAAGTGGGATAGTAGAATCGAAATATTCTAAAGTTAAATAGATTTGCAATGTTATGTTTTATTGGTTTTAATTAAAAAGTTGTTTTTAGGTATTAACAATGGAACTAAACTTGATCGGCTTAACTTTTTTTTTTATTAAAAGGTTGAGCTCGGCAGAAAGCCGGCTCCATTTATTGAAGAAAAGAAAAAACAACAAACAAAAAAACATCTCAGGGATGTTAAAATTTTTTTGCAACCTAGTGCAAAAATAATGAACTAAAAGTCCCAATCACAACATAATGAATCCTAAAGATCTAAAGATCCTTAGCAAAATGAGCTGCGGCACGAAGTTCCTCGTAATGCACCATTATCAATCCCTGCAAGAAGGCTGAGATGATTAGTCCTAACGGATGTGAGGTCGTGCAAGATCGAGACATCAAAACATTGGGACGAGATCCAAACCGATAAACAAAAAACATTTCAAGGAGAACCACAGCAGACCAAGGGAAAAAACCATTCTGAAGATCAAAGCCGTTAAACTTACGATCACTACTGCCTGAAAAAGGCACCACCCTGAGCAAACGGTGAGACGCTATAGGGCAGGTATACGGCTAGGAATTAGCCAAAGTCGCCCGCACCTTAACGCATCAAAGGAGGAGATGCGATCCTCTTTGTTGAAAAACAGCCGACAAAACCGCCGGTAGAAGAGGGATGGACCCTCCGAGGAGTTGCCGAGCATCGACCCCCAGTCATGCCGTCCAAACAGAACCCTACATGTTAACGTAATAACTTCATAAATAATCATATTTTAGAGAAATTTAATCCATAAATACAAAATAATTGTTACTTTGAAATTATCAATATGATCATGTTGAATTTTGAGATTCTCTTTAAATCCCGAAACACTAGTACAAATTGAATATCAAACCATAACTTCATAATTCTCCGCTGAAAACGCTTAAAAAAACAAAAGAAGCCACCTCAAGTATATGACAACGATATTAAAACCTGATTGGACTGTTTAACCAGAAAAACTGGAAACCAAAAGTGAGTTCGGTTGATTAATAAAAACAAGCAATTTGATATAAAACTAGATTTGTGCAGTTGAAATCATAAACATCTGATGAACTAGTCAAAACTCGATTTCATGTTTAAACAAGACATGTTTTTTAAGTCTAAACTTTGTAAATATAGTTTATAATTACTAAAAGGCTTAATGCCTCATTAGCTACCTGAACTTCTCCTCAAAAACTTTTTGTCTCTCTGAACTTTCAAAGTGATCCCCGTAGCTCCCTCAACTTTCAAAAAGTGCGCCACTTTGCTACCAGAACGCCACGTGTCAGTTTCTGATTGGAGAGAAAAAATCTTAAAAATTACATCTTTGAAAAGTCAAACCACTGACACATGGCATTCAGGGAGAAACATGGTGCACTTTTTGAAAGTTGAGGGAACTACAAGGTCACTTTGAAAGTTCAGGGAGGCAGCGGGCTTTTGGGGACAAGTTCAAGTACCTAATGATGCATTAATTCTCGCTAAAATGGCCATGTTTCTTGTGAATGCTAAAGGAAGAAAAGTTGAAATTTGTAGCTTGAAGGGCATTTTTTTCCTTTCATCCCGGGCGGCTGGTGAAAATATTAATAACATAACATATGAGCTTCAAATAATACAACTGTTTTCTTTTAATGTGCCTCTCTGTCTTGTTTCCTTAATTGAATTGAACAACGATAATCCAACCCTAAATCCTGATTTCTTTAATTGCAGACCGTTATAAAAATCAATCATCAATCTTACAATCAAAATTAAATCAAAGCTTTCTTCAGCAATTGACCTGCTGTTCGTTTTAGGTTGGTGTTTAGGCTGTTTGATTCAGGTATATATGTATATCAGCCTTTTACTGTTTTACACTTAGTTCTTTTTGTAATTTTCTTGTTTTCTGTTACACTTTCAATTTATATCGTTGTTTAATTGATTTTGTTGTTGGTTTTGTGAGTTCATGGTTGAGTATTATTAGAATAAAAAACTCCATTGTTGTTTAAATATTTAACTGCATTGAAAGGCAACTAAGAAAGAATTTTTAGTGAGAAAAGAAAATGGGCATGAATAGTCATATCTTTGTGATTGCTCCAATCCTATATTGCTTCTTCATCAATAGTCATATCTTTACTAATGATTGTCTTTCCTGTATCAGGATCAAACATCCTGTAACCGTTAGAAAATTCTGAATATCCCATGAACAAGTATTTTTTGCTTTTATCATCAAGTTTTCTCCTTTCTTCGTCAGCTACATGTACATGTGTTACACTACTAAAAACATAAAAATGAGAGATATCGGGCTTTCTCTTACTCCATACTTCTTGGGGTGTTATATCAGAAACACTTACTATCGGGGATCTGTTAAAGATATACACAGAATAATCGACGGCTTCTATACATAGCTCCTTGGGCAAATTCTTGTTTTTCAACATGCTTCTAATCATGTCCATCACCGTTCTATTCTTTCTTTCCATAACTCCATTTTGCTGATGTGATCTTGGAACTGACAAGAAATGACAAATTTCATGGTTCTCGAAAAATCTATTGAATTCATTAGATGTGAATTCTCCCCCTCTGTCAGATCTTAAGGCATTGATGTAATAACCACTTTCTTTCTCCATGAGCACTTTAAATTTCTTAAATGCTCTAAAAACTTCTGATTTTTCCTTCAAGAAATACACCCACATCATTCTGCTATAATCATCGATAAATAGCAAGGAATATTTGTTACCTCCCAATGAAACTGTTGTCATCAGTCCGCAAACATCAGCATGTATGAGCTCGAGTGGTCTCTTTGCTCTTGACATGGACTCTTTTGGAAAACTAGTTCTCGATTGATATCCAACAAGACATCCTTCACACAGTTGGTGGGGTTTATCAATAGGGGGAAGACCATGCACCATCTTCTTCTGAGGCATCAACTTTAGTTCTCTGAAGTTGAGATGTTTGAACCTCAAATGCCATAACCAATCAGTATCGTTCACACAAGTCTTCAAGCACTTAGCCACATCGGTCTTGATGTTGAGTGTAAACATCTAATTCTTTGACATCAGAACACTTGCTAACATTTCCTTCTTATCATTCAGCAACAACAACTTCCTATTCACCATAGTAAACATTGCTGATGAATTGGTGATCCCTATTCTTTAGACGAATAAGAATGGTTCCTTTGCCTTTGATGGGAACTTTCGATGAATCCCCAAATACAACATTCTTGTTGAAAGACTGGTCCAGCTCAACGAACAACTTCTTGTCTCTGCATATATGATTGCTTGAACCATTGTCAAGATACCATATATTATTATTTGGACAATGTTACCTTCACGGGTTAGTAATACCACGTCGGTGACATCCTCTTCTTATATGTTGTTATCATTTTCCTCCACTTGGATAGGAGGACTCCTACACTCTGATGCATAGTGGCCATAGTTTAAGCAATTATAACATTGCACATTGGACTTGTCTTGTCTATCATTTTGTCTCCAGTTGCCTCTTCCTCTTCCTCGTCCAAGTCCACGGCCTCTACCTCTTGTGGACTAATTATTTCCATCATTATTGTTAGCTCTTGGGAATTGCTGACTTCTGCCACGTCCTCTTCCTCTACCATTTCCTCCTCGACCTCTACCGCATCCTCTTCTAGGCTGACTAGAGTCTCTGCTATTTTCATTCTCTCGCAACGAAGCCTTTGCCGCTAAGACTTGCTCTATAGACTCTTCTTTCTGTCTGTTTAGTCTCTCCTCGCGTGCTTGCAATGATCCAAAAACTTCATCAACGGCCATTGCACTCGTATCTCTTGACTCTTTGATAGCTACTACTATATAGTCAAACTTTCGTAGTAACGATCGTAGAATCTTTTCAACGATTCTTGACTCTTCAATTTTTTCTCCATACTGCCGCATTTGATTAACGATAGATTTTATTCGTGAGGAATAATCAACAATTATTTATGTCTCCTTCATCTTCATCATCTCGAACTCACCTCGTAACATCTGCAATCGCACCTTCTGAACTTTCTCCTCTCCTTAAAGAGAAGCTCGTAAAATATCCCGAGCTTGCTTGGAGATGCTTTTGCTACCTTCTCAAACATCACATCATCCAAATCTTGATGGATTAAACTGAGCGCCTTTTGGTGACTCCTACGATTCTTATGCAAACTATCTCTTTCCGCCAGAGATATTTGTGCATTTTCTGCTGGGACAGGGACTACGTAGCTATTTTCAACACTGTCCCAAACGTCTTGGGCTCCTAGAATGACTTTCATTTTGATGCACCAATTTTTATAATTGGTTTTGGTGAGCTTTTGTTGGTGTTCATTTTTTTGTTGTAGGGTCTCTCAAACACTCGAGAATTCGTAACTTGGCTCTGGTACCACTTTGTTGGAGGAAATGGAGGAAGTTAGCTTTACTTTAAGTAATATAAACTCACAAAGTATTATACTACTAAAAATAAAGCTTACAAAAAAAACACTCAACAAATGCTTAAACTCTCTATTCTTTTTCTTTTTATTTCTTTTTCTCTAGTGATGATACAAATGGTGAATAAAACTCTTTATATAGAGTTTTGTAAGTAATAACTTATCAAAAACAATAAATACAAAATATAAATTGAATTTTACAAACTGAAGACTTATTTCTGTAATGTATTTTTATCTATGTTTGAAACTACAAAAAACCATAGTTACATTTACTTTATTTCTCCGTTTGTTTTTCCTTCTCTCATCACTATCATTTATTTTCTTCTATTGAAAATTAAGTTTAATATTTTAACTCTAAAATGGCCATGTTTATTGTGAATGCTAAAGGAAGAAAAGTTGAATTTTGTAGCTTGAAGGGCATTTTTATCTTTTCACACCGGCCGGCTGTGAGCTTCAAATAATAACATGGCATATGAGCTTCAAATAATACAACTGTTTTCTTTTAATGTGCCTCTCTGTCTTGTTTCCTTAATTGAATTGGACAACGATAATCCAACCCTAAATCCTGATTTCTTTAATTGCAGACCGTTATAAAAATCAATCATCAATCTTACAATCAAAATTAAATCAAAGCTTTCTTCAGCAATTGACCTGCTGTTCGTTTTAGGTTGGTGTTTAGGCTGTTTGATTCAGGTATATATGTATATCAGCCTTTTACTGTTTTACACTTAGTTCTTTTTGTAATTTTCCTGTTTTCTGTTACACTTTCAACTTATATCGTTGTTTAATTGATTTTGTTGTTGGTTATGTAAGTTCATGGTTGAGTATTCTTAGAATAAAAAACTCCATTGTTGTTTAAATATTTAACTGCATTGAAAGGCCAAATAGGTAACTAAGAAAGAATTTTTAGTGAGAAAAGAAAATGGACATGGACCTAATTAATATTCAGATTATATCTCAAAGTTGTATGCAATCAATTGTATCCTTTCTTTCTATTTATCTTGAGAGCGTCACTAAATTATTTGTTAAAAATCCTGGTGCTATTCTACCGCTTGCATGAATGTTTGTTATCCCGAATTTCATTTGATATTGATATCAGTTAAATATTTGGATTTGCCGAAGTTCAGTATCTTTCTACGGTATTTAAAACACTAAATTTGGTTGCCTTTTTAGATATGCTAATAACATAGTCAGGCACGATTTCAATAACATTGGTATATACATTTAGATAACATTTTCTTGATCTCTCTCAGGCTGGTATTTACGATTTCTTTTACTGTTTTGGGCTGATTTTATACCTTTCTTTATCTCTCTCAGGCTATTTTTCATCCAGAGAAAACACAAAAAAAAAACAAGAACTGAGGTATGGTGGAATATTTACCAAACAAAATCGTGGCAGAGATACTGATGAGGTTGCCAGTAATAAGCATTATCCGGTTCATGTGCGTCTGTAAATTTTGGCAATCTCTTTTCTCGAAAACTTCTTTCATTTCGTCCCATCTTCGGAAAACCCTAACTACTAAGAACAATGAAGCACAAATTTTTGTGCACCAATGGGCTGTTAGTGATTTTACTAGAAGTCGTTTATTGCATTTTGTTAGTCCTCATCAAGATTATAACTTTCGGTCCATGTTACTTAACATTCGTCATCGTTTTTATTGCACTCTTGAAATCATCGGCTCTGTCAATGGTTTAATCTGTTTCGCTCTTCGCCGACATGGGAACGAGCACTATTTTAACTTCATCATCTTTAACCCAGAATTGGGAGGTTTTCTTTCAATTCCAAATCCACTCCCCAACTCATATCGGCGTGTTTGCATAGGCTTCGGGTTTGATGATACCACAATGGATCATAAAATCTTTTTAGCCATATCCAGCTGTTCGGTTTACCTTTACTCACTCAATTCAAATTCTTGGAGTTCTATCTCTTCTCAAAACTCTTCTTGGTTTCAACATCACAAATATGTCGTTTTTTTGAATGGCTGCTTCCATTGGGTGGCCTATAGAAATAATGATTATCTCAGTAACAACAATCCTCCTTTCATTATGGTGTTTGATATCAAAAGCGGTATTTTTGGTAGGATTTCTTTTCCGGAATATCTGATGGGTGCATTAACTCTCACGTTATTTGGGGAGTCATCAATTGCCATTATTCAACGAATACGAGACAATCTCACTCATGTATGGGTTATGGAGAAATATGGGTCGGTTGAAACATGGAAAAAGTTAGCTGCAGCGGTGTGGATAGGCAAACGTTCCAGGAGACGTCTTGAAGCACAAGAGGTGTTGGGATTTAGAAACAAGGATGAGTTGTTCATCAGATTTTTCAGTGGAAGCATCGTGTCGCTGAATATCAAAACCAAAGTGGTTCGCAATTTGGTTGATATTGGAATCAATGACGACTTTGAGTATACTGTGCATACTCATGTGCCGAGCCTTGTTTTACTTGATAGAATGTAGATCGAAACTCGGTGTTGTTGTATTATTTGTGCTCCTTCTTGGCTACACATGTTGTATTGTTGTATTTGGTTTTTTATTAATTAATTTTTTTGTTAGGATTTAGAATTGGATGACTTGGGATTTACAATGTATTTGGTTTTTTTACCTTAAAATGGTTTGTTTAAAGTGATCAAACAATTAAATCGGTAATTGATTTATGAACAACACATAGTGAATTCTTGCATATCTTTGATTTGGAGATTTTAAATTCAAATACGCGAGTTCTATCTGCGTATTTTTGTTGCTTTATTTGTATTACAGTACAAGCTATTTATAACTGGGAATGGATGCTTTAGGACAGATTTGTTAGATTTTGATTAAAAATATGTGATTATCTTTCATTAAATTAGTTTGCTTAGATAAGATAACGGATTATATTAGAATTTGAATTTGAATTTGTATTTTTGATAATTTTAGATTTGATTGTAGCCTATAAATAGGCATAAAAGCTTCATAATAAAATCGTGCTGAGAGGTGCCAATTTTTGAATTTGTATTTACTCACTTTCTCGTTTCATAAAAAATGCTAACAGTGTATCAGTGGAACAGTAGTATCAGATGTTGTAAAAACTTGCATCAAAAGGTATTTGAAGAGTACATCATCAAGGTTCAAAGGTGATTGATTACATCATCAAAGTCCAAAGGGTACATGGTGGGAGAGCCGATCAACAAAGACAGATTTTGAATATAGATGGAGTTTTAGATTTTTTTTATTTAAAGGTTATCTAGAAAGAGGGAAAGGGCAAGAGGAGCAATGCCCCACCGTAGTTAAAAACCCTCCCCTAGACTTGTTTATTAAAAAAGTAAAAAGAAAAAATACAAGAAAAGAGGATAAAAAAACACCCAGCCATTACGGCAAACAATAACCTATCAACTATGGAGTAAATTTTGATAGAGGTTTACGATCTCGTTTAGATAGCTCCTTGCGCTCCCGTTTAGCTTACTCCCGCTGTTGGTTAGCTCGTTCTTTTCCAGCAACTGAAACCCTTGGTTTCCTTCGTAGTTGGATATTGTCCCCCTCCTCTATCTCACACCGATAACTGTCACCGCAGGTGGCGAACGAAAAACTTTGCCTAACAGGCGTCGACTGCTTGGCTTTCATTTTCGCTTCTTCTCGTTCCGTAGAATCCGCCTAAGAGCCCGGGACACCTTTCTCCAATTGTGAGTAATCCGATTTAAAGCCCTCTTAATCAACCTCATCCGAGGCATTCTTGGAATGATTGGAATCATCTGAAACTTCTATAATATGTCCGTCAATCGGCTTTTGAACTTCAGTTTCCTTACCTTCGAGCTCTAAGTTAGCTATTTCCAAAGAATTAGCAGAGACAGAATTTCCCGGCTCCTTATCAAACACCTCATTAGCTGCACCCTCAATCACCGCAGCAGTCGGAGCCTCAATCGCCTCGATAACCAATGCCTCAATCTCACGATTGTTGGTTAGTATGACTGACTTAGTTCTCTCTTCCAAATCCTGCTGCCTCGGCTTGCTTCTGTTGAAAAGATCCAAGTTTGGTCGCTCCTTCTCAGCCTGTCGTTGAACAACAGGCTGATTTTTCTCAGGCCTTTTCTTCGCAATTTGTTGAACCTGTGATTTTTGCACCACTTTATGCCAGCAATCAACTGCGGAATGTCCAATTGACTGGCAAATAGAGCATAAGGCAGGAATATTTTCATATTCTACAAACACCTAAAAAATACTTTCTGCTGTATCTACATGAATCTGATCCATAATCGATTTTGATACATCAATATCAACCAGAATCCTAGCATAATGCCCAAATTCTCCTCTAATCGTATTATGATCAAATCATATAGGAACTCCGATTCCTTGAGCCATGCTTGAGAGAAGCCTTCAGTCCCAGAATTCCCAAGGGAGGTTATAAAGCCGAATCCAAACCTGAGACGAGGTTATCCAATGTGTTGTGGGATCAAACACTGGCTTCCATATCGAGAATCCCATAATCTCTGGCTTAAGATTTAAATTGCCAATAGACCAAATCTTTTGTATTGCTAGTGCCGTTGGCATAATTATGTGATAAAAACCCTTACCAAGAGAGATTAGCTTCCTATCCATGTTGCGATTCCAGATGGTATTCAACTTCAACTTGATATCTAAGTGTTTCCAACGTGCATCACCTTTCGAGAGAGTCAGCCTCCCTATTATCGAATGCTTACAAAATGATAAGCGGTCTTCGTAGAACTCCTTTTGGGATTGTAACTTTCTTATATCCATCCCCAGCATCTGAAATTGTTGCGGATTGCTACCCCTTAATCGGAGTTGAATCATCAGACGTTACAACAGCAGCGTAAGAGAGAGCAGGTTGTTTTTGTGATTTAGGATTTTCACCCATAGAAGAGGCTTCGACTTTTTGAGCCTTGAGAAAACTATCTCTACTAAAAAGATTTGCAATTGCATAGTCGCATATAGGAGGAGAGTTGCCAAGAGGTTGGCCGGCAGCGGCCATGGTGGCTGGTGGGAGCAAGGGTGATCGCAAAACCCTAGAGCTCAATTAGCCCCCTCGTGTACCTCTTTCATATTTTCGAACCAATCATGGAGTTTTAGATTCTAATTAAAAATTTGTGATTATCTTTTATTAAATTAGTTTATTTAGACAAGATAAAAGATTATATTAGAATTTGAATTTAAATTTGCATTTTGATATTTTTAGATTTGGTTGGCCTATAAATAGGCATAAAAGCTTCGTAATAAAATCGTGCCTAGTGGTGACAATTGGCACTATGTCTTTCCTCACTTTCTCGTTTCATTCAAAATGCTAACAAGATTTAAGGAATTAATTAAGTGACTTTGAATTGGATTATCTGTTACTTTGGGATGTCATTTACTTATGTGTCTTAAAAATTTTAGCATTTACCTATCCAAAAAAATTTTAGCATTTCTTGGAATATGAGAGAAAATATTACAAATATAATTTCTTGGAATATCTGAAATGATAGGACACAAAGGAGATTGTCTAACAGAGAATGGGGATATGATATTACTATCTAATCTGTTTGTATGTGAGAATGTGTTTGATAAGTGCCTATGCCCAAATAGATAGGGCATAAAACCCTTTGATTATTAGTTGTGAGGTTCTGTTTTTGTTTGCCTTGAGAATCTTATTTTACTTCTAAAAATAATGGACGCATAATGTCTCTAAAAATTAAAACAAAGAGATTCCCAAATTGATGGATATTGAAACCGGTACTAAAAAATTATCTTGTATAATAACAAATAGCATAATAGAGAATTAGAAGACTTTGTTATATATCATCCGATGCTATAGTAAATAACTGTTGATGACAATAAAAGAATCATGAAAAAATCTATTATTGAAATATTGGAATGTTTTCAAATGTGAATATTTCCTCCTTAATTAAAGTATTAAACCATTCACTAAAAATGGCTTTTTTTTATTATGCGTCAATTAAATTTAAACATATCCTCACGAGTACATAGAAAAAATAAAATAAAATTTTGAATTACTGATAAAGATTTTTCTGTGACAAATAGTTTAGGGCTACTACACTCTCGGAGAAAAGTGTAACAATTGTGAAGCAAAGTGTTATTAGAAAGAGATGCAGTTTTGTTTAAAAGTGTTGCAATTCAAACCATGTGTTATTAAAAGGAGTTGAAATTGTGTTTGAAAATGTTGCAATTTCCAAACTGAAGTGTAAAAAACGTGTCACATTTTTATGTTTATACAACATCCAAAACAATGTCGCCGCAGGGTGTTAATGCGTTGCCAAAGATGCATATGACTGCAGCTTCCATAAAGCGATAGGAAAAGGGTTGCCAAATGGACTTTAGCAATGACGGAAAAATCACACTTTAATCGGATGGAAGAGTTGCCTGCTCCTCTGTAGCAACAATTTCAGCACTTTAACATTACTTCTAGGGAATTGCAACAAACTACATATGGTATAGTTCCTGTATTTTTAATCTCATTTGAAATTTAGTGAAAAATGTAAGAAATATATATGGATCTTGTTTCGAAGAACAAAAAAAACATATATTTTTTCTCATTACCATACACAAGTAATATTAGCTTGTAGTCGTTGAATTATGACATCGAAGACCTCAAATGGTGTTATAATTAATTCCCCCAACATACTCTCTAGAAATGATATCCTCCTAAATGCCCCGCTCTTGAGACCAAAATCATGATACCACGAACAATCTTCACCTTCAAAATCGGTGTTCATGGGCAAAGGGGAACATTACCGCTGGATATGCCTATAAAATTTTCGTCATACCTAATTAAAAGGTTAGAATCGAATTAATACAAGGTTCTTTGAAATACGGATACTCCATAACATATTTGTGTTAATTCGTATTCTTATTTTATTAGATTTTAAATATAAAAAAAATTGAGAGTTGAAAATTGAAAACTTACCCAATTTTCCAGCACAAATAATGGCAAGTTCTGTTTTTTTTGTAGTGACCATTAAGAAGTGGCCAAAAATTTTAATCTGACCACAACGACAACAGCTCAAATAGAAATTTTGAACAAAAAATGGCAAATCCGTTGTTCGCCATTGGGGCACTGGTTTGTTCTCCTGCTTGTCAGTTTCAAAAACAGTTCCTCCCGATCCTGTTTGGCGGCCAACAGCGAAAGATTGATCCTGTTAAAAACCAAGTCTATTGAAAATAGAGAAATTGCGAGTAGAATTTTAGGCCTAATCTTTCAGTTACAGATTCAAGAAGTGTTACGTTACCACACGTGTGAATCATAGTTGTTGTTGTGATTGTCACCCATCATGAAAACCGAGTTCTCTAGTTCACACTGCGGCAAAAAGTAAATGACAAGTATCAGAAACTGCTTCAACAAAAAAATGCCTTTTTTGAGGATTTCAGTCATTTTCAAACGAAAGATTCTAAAGGAGATAGTAGAAAACAAAAACATAACTTGAAAACAAAAACATAATAAAATTTTCGTTCGGAATTCGTAGAATAGTGTTGGGCTTGATATGATGATTGAGCACGGGTTAAGCCCATCTAACACAAAGCCAAATGGGACCACTTATATACCACTCATAATCCTTGTTTATTTCCAATATGGGATAACCCCAACATCTCCTACGAAAACCATAATTGAGGAGATTAACGAAACCTCTTACAAAAAATATAATACTGTGATGGTATGTCATTAGTATGCTTCTAATGCAGAGTTGCTAATCGGAAACGAAAAAATGCATTGACTAGACGAAGAACCTTTATTTAGCAATATCGGAATCTCAACTCCACAATGTCACCTTCCTTGGCGACAATTCGTCTTATGAAAACATCATCGTCAGTGTTTTTCAAGATACGGTGAAGTGGACTTTAGATTCATTGGTTCAATTAAGTTGGATTAATTAATTCTTGCTTCAACTCGGTAAAGTATCGCCATTAAGACCCATGTCTCTTAATTCAGCTCAATTCATAGGGCTCAAATGCTCATGTAAGCTTTGTCCTCTTCTTTTTAATCGTTTTTTGATGCTTTGTTAGAATTTTCTGCCGTAGAATCAATTCTTATGTTGATCTGCCTTATGAGACTGTATTTTTTACTGTTTTTTGCTAATTTTGATTTCAACATTTGGGGAATGCTGTATGATGAATAGGTTGAAATATCTTGAATTTTAAGCCCAGTGGAGTAAATTAAACATGAAATTATTGTCATTAATTTGTTTAGTGGGTTTGATTGGATCTCCATGTCTTGCATTTTGTTAACTGCAGCATTGTGTTGGAGATAAATAATAGAAGAGGAAAATGGGGATAAGGAACAAATGCGAAAAAAATCAATGCAGGGAGCAGATGTCCTTTTATTAAAAAAAACATTGCCTCGAGTACAACGCTTCGAGCAGCCTTTCCATAAGAGTCGCCCCGTTATGATTTGAGTCTTGTTCGGTTACCACCATTAGTTTGGGTGATAAACTCCATTGTGTGTTGGACTCAAGGCTCTTAATTTTCTTTAATTTATATTTCTTGGATTACAACCGCGTAAACCTACAGCCCCACGGATTAGGCGAGTTTCATGGTGTCCACCTACTAGGGGTTGGGTGAAGGTGAATACAGATGCATCGGTGGTCAGTGCCACGAGTGAAGCTGGATGTGGAGGTATTTACAGAGATGAGTAGGGAGGGTTGGGGGGTTTCGCTTTCCTTGCCGAATTGAAAGCCGCCATTGTTGCATTGACAACAGCTAAGGCTAGAGGTTGGAACAGGATCTGGTTGGAGAGCGATTCGACATTCGTTGTAAATGTTATTTCAGCTCGAAGCAGGAACGTTCCATGGCAGATTTATCGAGAATGGGTGACGTGTCTTTAGGCAATAAAAGATATGCAGGTGATAGTGACGCACATCTAGAGGGAAGGCAACCAAGTTGCGGACTCATTGGCAAATCATGGACGGCAAATCACTGATTTTATTTGGTGGGATAATGTCCCTACCTTTTGTTTAGATAGTTATTTTTATAATTTGAGTGGCCGGAATTCGTTTCGGTTCACCTAGCTTTCTTGTGGACGAAGCATGTTTCGTTCCACTATTTGACTATCTTTTTCTTTTCTCTTTTTAATTTAATAAAATAAAACGGAGGGTGATTTTTAACGGCGGAAGAAACCTTTTTCACTTGCCTTTTCCCACTACCAATTAAAAAAAATATTTCTTGGAAGACATCATCATTTTCATAATCTTATTCTCATAGCCTTTTGTTTTTCTGATATATACCTTTCTTTATCTCCCTGGGGTGAAAACCGAGAATTGACACACACAAAAGAAGATGGAGGCTCATTTACCAGAAGAATTAGCGGAGGAAATACTGTTAAGTCTTTTAGTGAAAGAGTTTATACAACTAATGAGTGTGTGTAAGTTCTGAATATCATTAATTTTCAGTTCTCGTTTCGTGACATTTATCTTTGCGAGAATGCCAGGACCACACCTCCATTTATCAATGGGCTCGCTGCAAGTCACTTGGAAGTCGCCTACTTAATTTCGGAGACCTCCATCAAAACCACCACTTGGAGTCTATTTTACCTGAACAATAGGTTTGAATCTAATTAATACATGTTCTTTCACATACGGAAATTACGTAACATTGTCGATTCAGCAAATAAGGAGAAGCAACAAAGCTCGAGTTCACAGCATGTCATTCTCTTCATCTTTAACTCATTTGATCGCCATGTGCTTTGATGAAGTTGTCGAAGCTTTCAAGCTCGATAAAATTTCAGGGGAAATGAACAAATTACCTCACCCTCCCAACTCAGAAATACGACTTTACACAGATATAGAAGGCTCCGGCACGCATTTCGACGTGCCGAAAAATGTGAAGTATATTGCAGGATTCATTCCTAATTGACTCGCTCTTGCAATCATAGGAGCCGATGGCAATTTTTATGCGGGGAAACTCGAAAATGCCGTAAATGGAGCTGCAATGACACAATTGGAAAGTCATCAGTTTTTGGCACTTGAGGATAGAGTGGAAACAACCGATATGAAGGGATTGAAGAAGATTGAGAATCACTGATAGCCTAGGAAACAAGGGCTGAAAGACGGTTGAAGCTGCTAACAATTTTAACTCTTATTTTCTAATGTTGAAGCAGATAATGATAAACTCGGAAAAATTGTTGTTAGCTGGTTAAAACATAGTTATATGTGCTAGGCCTAATATTCTGCTGCCGTACTGATATTTTTTTGTTGTGTTATAAAAAAAAAATATATGTTACGTTTGTTCTTGTGTGTACTTAGAAAAGCCGCCATGTAAAAAAACTAAATGAAAAATGACAGCAATTTTTAATTTAGGCCCCATTCTTTTCAACTTTCAGACATAACAATTAATATTAATAATAACAAATAATAGTTAGTTATCAAATAAAAATAAGTAATAGAAAGATAAAGACATTAATTTATGGTACGATGTGTGTGTAGAGCGTTACGGTTTTGATTCATGGATGGTTTTTGAAAGGGCTGACTTGTGGAATCTACCCCTAATTTGAAAAGGATTGTATTCGGTGTGCGTTAAGGAGGGATTGTTTTGGAATCTCTTCAAAAATAACACAAGGGTAATTATGGGCAATGGGACTATGGCATCCTTTTGGCACGATAACTGGACCTCGGACCGTCCTCGGACCGTCCTCTTTATATTCTGTTTTCGGATATCTATCCTCTGTGCAATAAAAAATCTTGCACGGTGACACAAGGTTGTGAGTACTTACTTGGGTCAGATTCGTTCGGTAGACCGTTTTGGAAAAGGAATCTACGAATTATAGCTAGAGATCGTTGTCGACAGTTGAAAACGTGGATTTATGAGGCGTGTCCATCTCTTTTTCGAGTAATTAGTTCAAGTCCAACGGGAGAAGTCAGCATGGTGTGTAGCTTTCCATGGGTAGCGGATAGGCTTACATGGATGTGTGAGGCACATAATGGTTATTCAGCGAGATCATTTTGTCGGGCGTATTATCATTTACCAAGATGGGATTCACCCTTGCTGAAATTTAGAAGAATTTGGGAGGAAACCATATTACCGAACATCCGATTTTTTGGTTGGCTGTTGTTCCATGATAGCTTACGAACGAAAACAATGTTGCTTAGGAGGGGTAGCAGGGTTGTAGAGAATGATGAATGCCCATTTTGCACGGATAGTGAGACAATAGCACATGCTATAATTTTCTGTCCACGTAGTCTCAATATTTGGCAGCAACTTTTTCGTTTATTTGAAATTCAGCTAATTGTCCCGTCTTCGTTATGGGAGTTTTTGGAACTATGGAGTTCTTATTTCACTACAGGCCCAAAATGCAACTTCGCTATTGCATTATGGTTTGTGGTTTTATGGTCTATTTGGAAACGAAGAAACAAGGTGATCTTTGAGAGAGTCTCCCCGCCAGAGGATATACTCGTTGCAAGCATCTACTATAGCTGATTTTTTATGTTGATCGCTCCTTGTAATTAACAATATTTATTTAATAAATGCCCGAGCCAACCACAATGGTTGTGTTCAGGGTGTCTTCATTAAAAAAAAAAAAGACATTAATTTATATATATACCCATAACATTTTTGTGTTAATTTTTCTCAATCCGTTAAACTCGAAATCAAAACAATTTTAGATTTTTAAATTAAAAAAATTGAGAATTAAAAAATGAAAATTTACTAAATTTTCCTACAACATTCATGCTAAATATTTAGCGAAGTGCATCATATGTTGTATAGTATGTATTCTTCTCCTCCATCCATTTGATTTTATCTTATGGAAAAATAATTTTCTTCAACAAGAGAGTAATCACCTTTAACAAACTAAATGAAATTTTGATATGTCACTTAGATCCATCCACAAAACCCAAAATGTAGAAGCAATAGATGAATAGCAGGTACAGAGGAAAAACCTAGGCAGCAGAACGATGAAAGAGAGAAAGGAATGTGAATACCTACTACCTAGGGTTAAATGGGCTTATGAACAACTACTATGCACCTTTAAATGTATATATTCAAGCCGGGCCGAGCCTAAGTTTTTATATATAAATCAAGTCTAAAGAATGAGCACAGGTCTAATCTTGACCGGATCCAAAGAGATCCAGATCCATATCATTTTTCATATATAAAATCTAGATCTAATCCAAATCCATTGAATATATAAAATTAAACTTTGTATCCATATCCAATGGATCTTACGGATCCGGATCCAAAACAAATCTATAAAAAATAAATTAAATAAATATAAAACATGAAAATATCAACTAAATCACTATCTTAGTTCCAAGTTCAAATATAGAATGGGTGATAAGGTACAAAGTTGACCGAAAGTGAATGCATATATATATATATATATATATATATATATATATATATATATATATATATATAAGGTTAGAGTAATTATAAGTCATTGTTATATATATAAATTCAAATATAAACAAATAATTACATACATATAAAAGGATCCAAATCCTGATCTAAGTCTTTGAAAAAACCCGATACTAAATTCATATTTTTTTATTTAGATCCAGACCTAATCCAAATCCAATGGGTCTAAAATAAAAGGGTCCAGACCCTAAAAATTGGATATGGATCCAAGCCGGGTCCAAGATCCAGTCTCATCCCTAAGTCCAACCCATCCTATATTCAGGTTTTTACGGCTCAAGTCAGGCCGGACTTATATAACAATATATTTGTCCAAGTCCGACCCATTTAAGTCAAGTCTGGGCGGGTCAGACGGGTCATTTGAACAGGGCTAGTGACGTTATTGAAGGAAGACCGTAAATAGAGAGGGTGACTTCTGGAATGGGAGACCGTCACCTGACTGTAACCAAAAAAAAACTAACTTACAATGTTGAATATTTGAGTGAAAAGCTGAAAACAAAATTAAAGCCAGAAATGTGTGATCTAACTGAGATTTAGCTCCAATTCTGCTTGTCAGTTTCAAGAACAGTACCGCCGATCCTGTTCAGCGGCTAATAGCGAAAGACTGATCTTCCTATTATATTCTTTGCGGGAAGCAAACCCCTGAAACAACCGTAACACTACTTTAGAGCTTAAAAAATAAGTCTAATGAAACAGAGAAATTACGAGCAGAAGTTTAGACCTAATACGTGTGAATCGTAGTTGTTGTTGCAATTGTCACCCATCACGAAAACTGAGTTCCCGGGTACACACTGCTTCAAGAAGTAAATAACAAGTATTAGAAAAGGCTTCAAAAAAAAAAAGTCATTTTTTGAGGATTTCACTCATTTTCAAACAAAAACACAAGTTGACTAGTATTCCGTTGATACTTACGATAGGCGACATGTCATAAGAAAGTGGTTCGAGGACAAAACTTCCATTCCTAACGACTCCATTCACCGTAAGCTTTCCAACCATGAACCTGCAATGAAGAATTCAATCACAACCATCATTGAGGAGATAAACAAAACCTCTTACAAGAATAATATTATAGGGATGGTATGCCCTTCTAATGCAGAGTTACTCATTGGAATTGAAAAAATGCATTGACTAGACCAATGTTATCAAAACCGCACCGTACCGGCCGGTTCGACTGATTTTACAGCGAACAGTATGATTTACCTTTAAACAGTTTTTGGAAAAAAATGGGTTGAACCGGGAAAAACTGGCAAAGCGGTTCAAACCTGGTTTTTCCAAAACCCCTTTGGTAACATGCAGAAGCGTTACAAAATACCCAAAAAGCGTTCCAATTATACCGGTAAATCAACTAATTATACCAGTAATACCACATTCCATTATCTTTACCGGTTTGACGCCAAGTCCGATATTGATAACATTAGACTAATCCAAAAAACCTTTATTTAGCAATATCTGAATCTCACCTCCACGACATCACCTTGGTGACAATTCGTTTTATGAAGACATCATTGTCGGTGTATCCAACTTCCTGAAGAACTGGAGGACTTTTAAAGATCACTATGTCATTGGCACACGACTTTCTGAAATAATGTCACCTGAAAATTTTATTAAATTGTGTCGCCCCATTATTTTGATGGGGCCAAAGATTCACCATTCTTTGGCTTTAGATTATAATGGACTAATGCAAAATGATTCATTAAACTATCTGAGCTTCTTTTATTGTGAAGCCACGGATAGCTGTTGCAACTCGACTTTAGGGTCAATTGGAAACAACCTCTTTGTAATTACAGAGGTAAGGTTGCGTACACCCGACCCCCCCTTACCCCACTTGTGCGGGAGCCTTGAAGGCATTGGGGTAATGTTGTTGTTGTTGTGTCGCACACAATGCTGACATACAATAGTTAACCGCAACAATTTGTTTCAATCTACGAAGTCATAATTTGTTAAACATCGACATACACTACACACTGGGACAAAAACCAAGAATCACCTCAAAATTGATATGAACTTAGGCTTTGTTCTTTCCAACTTCTAAAAGCTAAACTGAACTGAACGGAAGTTGGCTGTACTGAACTGAAGTGAGCTCAACTGAACTGAACTGAACTTATTTCTGTGTAAATTTATAACTGAACTGAACTGAATTGTATTTAGCTAACTGAACTGTACTAAACTACATTGAATTGTAGTCCAAAAGAACAGGGCCCTAACCTACAATTACATGTAACATATTGGCCGCATGTTCCAGGACACATTTTACCTTATGGAACAATAATTTTACAATTGAAAATGTACACCATCCATATTTGAGATGCATTTCGGCAACAGCAAACCATATCAATTTTACTTCATTTTTTTTGTTGCCCATCTGGTTCACCGGAGCCATGCTCTGACTACATCCAGATCCAACCCGGGTCATGCACCTGACTACGGTGGATATCAACACTACTACATGGGTTAACGAAATTGGCTAAATCTCTTCATAACTAGACCATTCAACACCTCAAAAACCAACTAAAGCAAATTCAATGTTGACTTACGAATATAATGTCTTCAAATGCACCAAGAAAATATCCACATCCACTCTCCATAATAAAGAAAGTGAAACCAAATTCACTTAGCAGTCTAATTCAATTCATCCATACTCCTACCTTACATAACAATTACAAATAACAAAAAGTGGCATATGCATAGGCATTAACAATTCACCATGGAATTATTATGATCAACCTTTGCAATTAATACCATCTACACGACCTTGACCGCTATTTTGCAAAAACTTCTTCCCCTCCATTCTGGGACTAGGCAATTCATGTACTTTCAATACCTGATAAGCTTTTTTTCAATTATATCCCAAGTAACATTATGTTTCGTAAATAAAATGGCATGCTTAGGTATTATACTGATTCATCCTCTAGTGTCAACGAATGAGCATCTTTGTGGCTGGTCAAAGGAGTGTAACAAGCAACCACTGGACCATCATTGTCGAGTATATTCACAAGATAATCCATTTTATCTTTGTCATATATGGTGTATGGAAATCGTTCAACTCTATCGAATCGGTAACACATACCCTGAAACATATGGATATCAACATGAATTATGGTGATAAAAGAAAAGAGAAAAAGAAGATGCTCAAATTCAAATAATCTTAAGCATCTTTCTTTCTATATTTTCTATTTTCGATTATCACCATAATTCATGTTGATATCCATATATTTCAAGGTATGTATTACCGATTCAAAAGCTTTGAACAATTTCCCCACACCATATATGACAATGATAAAATGGATTATATTGTGAATATACTGGACAAAGATGGTCCGGTCGTTGCGTGTTACACTCTAACCAGTCATAAAGATGCTCAATTGTTGACACTAGAGATGAATCCAGTATAACACCTAAGCATGTCATCTTATTGACAGGGTATAATGTTACTTGGGACACAATAGAAAACAGCATACTGGGCATTAGAAGTACATGAACTGCTAAGACCATAATGGAGGGACATAGGTTTTTGCAAAATAGTGGTCGGTGTCATGGAGATGGTATTAATTACAAAAATTGATCATAATAATTACCTGGTGAATTGGTAATTGTTAATGCCTATGTCATTCTTTGACTTGGAGGTATTCTTCTTAATGCCTATGTCATTTTTCACTATTCGGCATTGTTATGTAAGGTAGGGGTATGGACTAAATTAAACTACTAGTGGATTTGGTTTGCTTTCTTTATTATGGAGACTGAATGTGGATCTTTTCAAAATTCAATCTAAAAAATGCATTGAGTAAACCCAAGAACCTTTGTTTAACAAGATCTAAAACTCACGAACCGGATGACTTTTGAAAATCACTATATCATTGGCACACGGCTTTCTAAAATAGTATGTCACCTGAAAATTTATGATTCGTTAAAGTCGCCATTTATAAATGGTAACACTACATAGTGCAAAAAAAACAAGAATCGCTCAAAATTGATATAAACTTGACCTCCGGCCAAACATGATAGCAGTTAAATCTTGTAGTTTCAACTTTTATGTTCAAACTACGGTTCTTTTTAAGAAGCCGAGTTTAGATGTCACATATAACATACTGGCTGCAATTTTCTGGTGGCATTCTACCTTATGCAACACTAACTTTACAATTGAATACACCCTCCACATTCAATATGCAATAAACCAATGGGAAACAATATCAAGACTACTTCTTGAATTAACTAAACACACTTTAAACTCAATCTTTTCATAATTAGACCATTCAACACTCAAAACGAATTTGAACACATTTAGCCCATAATCTTATCAACTTCTAAAAAAAAAACTGAACTGAAGTTGGCGGAGCTGATAACTACGCATAGGTGATCTGCAGTGGTCAGTTACTAAGCCTTAATCATACATAAGCATATCCAATACACAATTAACACAGCCATAAACCACAATTAGAACACAATTTAAAAGTAGCAGCTAGAGAAGAAATAGCTGACCTTCTCTGCAAGAGCTGCACGTCTCCATCATCTCCGCCTCCACCTCCGCCACCCGAAACAACCTCCGTCCTGGTCTCTTCACCGCCCTGAATACCATAGCAAGAAAATAGCCCGAATTGGGATTTATAGAAGCAAAAGAATTGGTAAGCTTGTTTGGGGATTTTGATAAGAGATTAGGTTCTACGCAGGGGGCGTTGGAGTTGTTGCAGCCTATAGAGTTAAGGCAAACGGATTGATGAGATGGTACCCTGGCTGCAGTTGTTTCAGCCAATATATCAAGCCAAACAGATCGATGAGTTGGCATATTTGATGGTGGAGATAAAATTGCAGTTGTAGTTTTTAGGCTATGTTTTTTTTATTATAAATATTCAGTTCAATTCACTCCAATTTAATTGAATTCAACTTAATTATAGGTGATTATAAATTTACACTAAAAAAAATTCAATTTAATTTAATTCAACTCATTTTATTTTAATTCCAGCCACCTTCGCTCAATAATTAATGAAGCAGTTGCAATCGAAATCAAATAAGAGGGTGTGATAATCTAACTTTTACTTAAATGACAGTCAATCACAATTTAGTATTTTTAAAATGAAAATAAGTTATAGTAGACACTGTGAAATAATAAAAGTTTTTTTTTGATAGGATGAAATAATAAAAGTTACATCAACTTAAACGAAATTGTTCTGTAAATTTTTGTCAAACTGGTTTGAATTTTGAAAATCTGACATGCGGCACTTGTGAAGATTGGTTCAATTGCAATCACGGGTAAATTGATGGACGTTTATCTGATAAGTGTTAGTAGAGTATAACAGTACGTTACTTGGATTAATGAAGTAAAGAGATAACATATATATTTTTGCCTAGTTTAGTAAAAACTTTATAATATTGGCAAATGGTTTAGTCTAGTGGTTGAGCTTTGAAATTGTGATTTTAAAGGTCACAGATTCGAGTCCACGTACAAATGGGATGGGATGGAGTTCTTTATTATTATTGTAAGTTCAATGAAACAAATTAAAAAAAGGTAAAAACTTTACGATGCTTTAACTTTTTGTTAATAAAGTCTGATATTAAAAAATTTTAAAAATAATAATGGGAAAAAATGATTTATTTATAATTATCACATAATTTAGTCCCATAAAAAGAATTCACAAGATTTTCATTTTCTTATCGAGTGAAGATCGACTACGTTGAAATTGTAAAACAATCTCCACTAACTCCCAAAAACCAATCTCCGGCCATAATACAGCCGGAGAATACAGTTCACTACAACTAGTCTGCCACAGCAAAAAATTACTTAACCTCATTTCGCCGGAAGTTCGAACCACCACATCAGGATCCGGCGCAACACTCATATACATGCATTTCTCAATATCTACCAATTCCACCTTACACTTTCTCAATTCTTCTACTTCACCCTTTTCGCTACAACATTCTTCAACCGCATGTCTGATCTCGTCGCGAGAAGTATAGGCCACGCAAATCAAAAGCACATACTTAGTGTTATTTTTGGTAGCTTTCATAACCTTTTCAGCAGCAATTTGAACACTTTCACTTAAGAGTTTCAAATTACCAATTACATAAACTCTAATCCCATATTCATTGACTAATATGTCTTCTTTGCTTAATTCTTCTAATTTTTCAGTCATTAAATCCATTAGTAATTTGACATCTTTAGGATCTCTTTTTAAATTGTCGATGCTAAAGGCATAAACTGTGATGTATTTGACACCTAATTCCCAGCAGTACTTGAGCATTGTTAGGAGAGTTGAAGAGCCTGCTCGGTAGCCTTCGGCTGCTTGTAGTTTCATTTTGTTTGCATACCTTCTATTGCCATCCATTATAAAAGCTAGATGATTTGGAATTGGACCTTTGGATAGTATTTGAAATAAACATGCTCTAAAAAATGAGTATATTGTACCATATTGTAATTTGTTTGCTCCATCTATTCTTGATTGAAACATTATCTGTTATTAGAAAACCGAAACATTAAACCACCGTAAAAAATTATATGTCATTCTGAACTTTTAAAAATTCTAACTAGCCCTTGAACTTGGCAAAATTTCATCAGTTTGCCCCTCAATGCTATGTGTCAACTTCTAGTTGATTTTACTTTTCAAGGATGTCATGTTTTTTATTTTCCTTTCTCCAATCAGAAGCTGAAGCGTGGCAATGAAGGGGGTAAACCGGTGCACTTTTACCAAATTCAAGGAGCTAGTTAGAATTTTTAAAAGTTCAGAGTGGCATACGACTTTTTGTGCCAAACTCAAGGGGCAGATGATGATGTATTTGGCCTTTTGAAGGCCTAATGCATCAATAACCCCCTAAACTTGGCACAAAAAACCATATGTCACCGTAAACTTTTAAAAGTTCCAACTAACCCTTCAACTTCACAAAAGTGCACCAGTTTGCCCCCTCAATGCCACGTGTCAGCTTCTAGTTGGTTTGACTTTTCAAATATGTCATTTTCCTTATTTTCTTTCTCCAATCAAAAGCTGACACGTAGCAATGAGAAGGCAAACTAGTGCACTTTTGCCAAGTTTAAGAGGCTAGTTGGAACTTTAAAAAGTTCAGAGTGACATCCGACTATTTGACCTAATTTGAATGAAGGGAAGTTATTTATTGCAGAAAAAACATCATTACATAACATAAAAACTAAATGAGTAATGTGTATACCACACACAAAGCTCGAAAATGTCTTTTTTTTTCCTCCTATAAACAACTCATAATATTTATGCATATGAAAATAGAAGAGAAAAAGGAAATACCAGTGGGAAGGGAGAGGCTCGCAATTAAGAGGAAAGAGGTTGAAGATAATCAAAACAAGGAAGATTAGAATTTAAATAGAGTGGAAATTATTTGTGGCACATTAATTTTTTATATAAGTTAGATTGGAAGTCACATCAAATTCCATTATATAGGTTTCATTGTCTCTAGCTTTATTTTTTATATATAATATTACCAAAAAAAAGTACATTATTACCAATAATATCAAAGGTTTTTTCACTTATACCAATCGTATCATGGACGAGGATTTAAAGTAATAAAATTGAGACTCTTCATTAAAACGTGTTCAAAGGAGTATCCATAATTTTATACAACATTCCATTCGTGATTTTTTCTTTTTTTTTTAATTTATTAATAGATAAATATAAATTCAATTACAAATTAAATTATAATATAATAACGTATTACAAAAAATATAGTTTAGTATAAGAAAATATTAGTCTTAATTAATTCTTACATAAATATATATCAACATTAAAATCAATTTTTTAAAGACATGTGTTCTTATAAAATTTTTTTATAGCATACTATTTCTCAGTTTCAGATTCAAAATGAAAATTATATGGTGAGAATATTTTGTTGTACATTAGTTTACCAACCGAGCTACCTTTTTTAATTGAAAATTTTGAATTATAATTTTTATAAGCATCAGTATCATAAAAATTGAGGAAAAAATTAGAATAGGAGATGCCTAGTCAAAATATCAGTCCGGCAAGTCCTAAAATGCTGCTGGGGAGAGTTAGTGTGGGATTTTAGAACACAGCAATCTACAAAGCATTGATCCTGTAAAGTTTAAACAAATGATTGCTTAGTTCAACATATCCTACACTTGTATGTGTTGGCCTTCAAGTCATATTGTTATCATAGTAACTTGTGGGTTTTATTTTTACTAAATATATTTCGGGCTTAATACATCTCCAGCTATTTGAACTTATATAAAAAAATTTATTGCTTCCTTAAATATTTAAAGTGATCTCGTAGCTCCCTCAACTTTTAAAAAATGTCCACTTTGCTCCCTAAACGCCCCGTGTCAACTTCGGATAGGTTTGACTTTTCAAAAATATCATTTTTCTGATTTTTTCTCTCTAATTAAAATCTGACACGTGGCATTCAGGAAACTAAATGGACCACTTTTTGAAGGTTGAGGGAGCTACGAGATCACTTTAAAAATTCAGAGGGACAATAAATTTTTTAAAATAAATTCAGATAACTAGAGATGCATTACGCGAATATTCGATTCTTCAGACCGTATAACTATGACTTTTCGCCGTAAAATGTTCATTATTTGACATTTGAACCGATGTCGAGGTGCTTAAGATTGTTCCCAAAATAAAATGGGCCTTATTACTAGGTATTCGAGCTTTATAGGATTTTGGGCTTGGGCCTTCAAAATAAAGCCTGATACCAAGCATTATGCTTAATTATGTACAAGGGCTATATAAATATGTGCAAATTGATCAATTAAACTTGCAGCAAATCAAGCAAGCAAGGCCACTGTTACTTTTTTTTTAACCGTTTATGGACACATATAAATTATATGTGTCCATACAGGTCCATTCGGTCGAAACCGAATCGAACCAAATTAATTAAACATTAAATAAGGAAAGTATTATTAACCGAATCAAATCAAATAAGAATCAAAACTGAATTAACCAAACCGAAATAAATTATTCGGTTCGATTAAAAATCGAACCAAACCAAAATTTTATATTAATTAACTAAAATTTCAAATTCTAATACTTAAAATATAAAATGCACATCCAAAATAAGTATTACAATATATTAAAAGGCTTAGTAGAGTCACGTAAAGGAATAAGAGTGAATTTTCGAAAAGAGGAATAAAAATGTGATGTTAAAATAATGTTTATATATGAGCATATTTTAAATTTTTAGTATGTCTTATATATATTTCGGTTTGGTTCGGTTATTACGGTTTTTTCTACACAAAAATTGAGCCGAACCGAATAACCGAAATAATCAATATTTTACAAAACGAACTGAACCAAATTATTATTTCGATTCGATAATTCAGTTACCAACCCATTTGCACACCCCTACATACATATAGTATAGAATTAGGGCTAAAAACGAGACGAGCCGAGCCGAGTTTTGGCTTGTTCGTGTTCATTCATTTAATTTTTAATCGAACACGAATCGAGCCGAGCTTGAATTCGAGCTCAAAATTCTGTTCATGTTCGTTCATTTAAGTGTTCAATTTTTCGCGAGCTATTCACGAACTACTCATTTATTTTGTTTGTAAACAGTTCGCTAATTTGTTCGCTAAGTGTTCAATTTGATAGGAGAATGTAGTGTAATAAACTACTCAGTTTTCATGAACAATTTGTGTGTTTTGTTAATCAACATTATATAAATGACCTGTAAAATGTATAATCAATGATATGCCAGTAGGCATAAATATCATACATACAACAATTATAGTATCGACAATATACCAGTTCTTCAGAATTCATTTTCATGCCAAGAAAACTTCCGATTTCTCACTCTTTCACCGGCATTATATACGAATCACAAGACCAACATTGCCGCATCAACATATCGAAGCGATCCTTAACGAATTTAGAAACGTCCCCCGTGTTTCTAAGAAGTATTTTTGCTGCAATTTGCATACAATTACCGGCTTTTTCTTGTAAAACCGCGATATATTGAGTAATACCAAGTTGCTTCTGATTTTAACAGAAGACGGTCCATTTTTATTCGTTATAACTTCTCGAGGAATCTCCAAAGTTTTCGCATACGAACGTAGATTTCGGTCTTTTTGATCTTGTTCTTGTTGTTGTTCATCCTCTCCGGTTTCTATGATTCGCTTGGCTTCACTCGTTAAACCAATGGCACGCCATGCGTCAGCTACTAGCTGGATAGTACTTTTCTCGGGGAAAACCCTGTTTTCTTCCATCACTTTTAGCAACTCTTCGGCTTTCCCAGGCTCTTTTGCTTCTGCATAACCCCATATCAAGGTCTCGAAAGTTTTCAAATTCGGAAAAACTCCAATTTCCATCATTTTCTCGTAAATTTTTACCGCATTTTCCATTTTTCCCGCACTACACCATCCACTGATAATGGTAGTACATATTACCACATTCGGGAGAACACCCGATCGGTCCATAGAATTCAGAACTAGCTCGGCTTTCTCGGGTTCTCCAGCTCGAACATGTCCTTTCGCAAGAATGCTATATGCCTGAATATCGGGATCTATCCCTGACTTAATCATGTCATCGAAAATCTCGTGGCATTTGTCCATAAGCCCTGCCGAGCTCCAAGCATTCATAATAGTACTAAATGTAACAACATCTGGCTCAACTCCATATTCTTCCATCAAAGTCAATGCCTGCAAGTACTCGAAAAATCGGTGAGAAAATGAACACAACAAATTTACAAAATTCCGGAGTTAACATTAAGATTAACCTTCAACTATACCTCGTCTACACCATCACTATCCATAATGTCAAGAAATCCTTTGATAAGAGTATTGAAGATAACAAGATTAGGACACACTCCAAGCTCCTTCATTCGGTAAACAAACCGCAAAGCCTCAACCATATTGCCTTCTTTGCAATACCCATTAACTATAATACCACAAGTTCGCTCGTTCGGTTCAACTTGCTTGATTTTCATTTCCAATATCATTTCTTCAGCCCGATTTGTCTCCCCGGTTTGAGTATAAGCCCTCATAAGTATGTTATAAGTGACAACATCGGGTTGTATACCCGATTCAATCATCTTATACACAACTCTCGATGCCTCCCGAATGTTTCCCTTGTTACAATATGCTCGAACTAGGATATTGTATGTCCGGTCATTCGGTTTTACATTTCCGTGGACCGACATAAGCTCAAGTACTTTTGTCGCTCCTTCAGGGTCACCGGCGTTGCTATATCCTTTAATGAGAGTGTTGAATGTGCTAGTTGTGGGCTTACATCCATAGTTCTTCATCTTTTGAAACATTTTCATGGCTTCTTTTAAGTCTCCCGATTCGGAGAAAGCGTTGATGATGGCATTGAATAGTATTGAATCGGGTTTCATGCCGTTTTCTTCCACTTTCGAGATGAGTAAGAGGATTGACTTGAAATGCTTTTGCTTAGTCAAAGCGGATACTAGGGCCGTGTATGTGACAGGTGTTGGCTTGTGGCCCTCTTCGATTAGAGAGCTGAAAATGAGACGGGATTCGTGAGGCTTCCCTCTTTCAATCAAGACATTCATTAGTTTCGTTCTCGAGCGAACTGTTCGACAAGTGTTGTTGACCGAACAGACAGGGCAGTGAGGTTGAACTTGTGAGTCTATTGAGGATGGAATTGATGGAAATCGATCTTTTTTAGGCAACCGAGATTCCTATGACGTTTAAACAACACTTCAGTATAATTTAAACAAGGCTAAATGCATCTTTACCCGCCTAAACTTAGTACAAAAAGCCTCTGGCCCCTGAACTTTTAAAAGGTTCTCTCATCCCCTTGAACTTGACATAAGTGTATCAGTTTGCCCCCTGAACTAGACATAAGTGTATCGTTTTGCCCATTAAATAAAGTCAAACCAATCAAATGTTTTTGGGGGCGGTAGACTTTTTGTGCCAGGCAGCTTAAGATGTATTTGGCCTGTAAACAATGAATTGCAATAAAAGGGTTTAATTTCTCCAAGTAAAAGAACAAGGCTTTATTGTACTACCATAACTGCTGATGCTTTAACAAGCTTTCTGCTTCGTGTTGTCCCTCCATCTTGCTGCTTTCCCATTATTACGGAGATTAAAAGTCAAGCTACCAAAACAAGTCAACAAATTTAGACCAGATATAAGAACATACACAAAACCACAACAACAACAACACTACCTATTGCCTAACAAGGCTCCCACACAAGCAGGGTAAGATGGGGTCGGGTGCACGTAGCCTTACCCTGTACTTACCGAGAGGCTGTTTCCAATTGAGGTACCCCTGACTTCATAATAAAAGAAGCTCGGACAATTTAATGGGTTATTTTACTTTATTCCAATACGATGAATCTTTGGTCACATCGAAATAATGGAGAAAGAACATACCCAAAAACAACAATAAATTGCCAAAGACTTTAACCAAGAGCAACAAGTAATCTATCAAACGGTACCTTAAAAACAACAAAAAATACAATATCAACTCATAATCAGACAACAAACAAGCTGAGAATTACAAGTTATAGCTGTAATGCAAAACAAGAATAGAAAAGCCAGCAAATTTCACATTAGCTATGTACCACACGAAACGGAAACGGGGAAACGCTATTTCTAAAAAAAATACAGGCCCGAAAACTATGGGGAAACGAACACGAACACGAACACAGATACGGAAACGCTGAAACGGTGCATAAGTGGGGTTTCCGTGCTTCGCACATTAGTGACCAATTTTATCACATGGGTATCAATAAAGAAACTAACTTTTAGCAACCAATGGAAAAAATTCCCAAAACCCATTACTCAAAGCACTCTTAACAGTGAGATTATGAAGCAAATTATGCAGAAATGATTAATTAAAGCAATAAGCAGGTGAAATTCAAATATTTTGTGACTTACAGTTAATTCAATGAAGAAATTGAGAATTGGGGAAATGGGTAATGTGATTGGTTAAGAAGCTGTACAAGCAACATTGGAATCTGGAAATCTGAAGAAAAATCAAACATTGATGTCGTTTTGTGGGTTAAAGTTTGTGTTGAAGCAGCCATTGGCTATTCTTATCCACAGATATTATCACCAGTAGTGATTTTAGATTTGTATTTATCAATTTTGATTTTTGAGACAAATATTTGTGTCAATAACTTTTCTAGACGACGAGAACAGGCCACGTATACTTTTCTAAATTTAATATTTTTATTTATTTAATTTGTACACCACTATTTTACATGTATTTTATCAAAACTTTTAAAAAAAATATTGTATCGTCAAAAGATTAGTTTTATTTTATGACAAAATTTTAAAGCTTCCATGGGAATAGTTTTGTATATTGTATAGTATGTTAACCAGGAATATTTAGACTAATTATAATGTTATATTATAGTTATGTTCTTTTCAATTTCTAAAATCTAATTGAATTAAGCTGAATTAAAGTTGGCTGAACTAAACTAAATTAAAATTATCTAAGCTGAACTGAAGTGTATTAAATCATAATTCAAGAAAATATATATCTTTACGATGAGTCTACAACATACTTACAAAGATAATAGATTTTTCTATGGTAATTATATTCCTGACAAATAATTATACTCTAGCCTTTACAATAATTGAATTAATTGTGCGAAATATGATCCATTTTTGTAAATGGCAAATAATAATAACTTTGTTAAACATGAATGTATCATATTGAGACTCTTAAATGGAATCCCATACAAAATGGGCCCTAAGCTAAGGTCCTTGGATAGAATTTTGGGCTTGGGCCTGACAATATAGCCTTTTATCTAGCATTATTGCATAATTACGCATGTGGATTATATAAGCATGTGTATTCTCAACTAGCAAATATCACTATTGGTTGGGCTTGTATAAGGTTCGATCCGACCCAACCACGTATAAACCCAGAAATATTATTGACTGAACTTAAATTTTATATAAAAAAGCTCGACATGCTACAATATGTTTTATATTTTTATTTATATATTTATATAAATTTATTAATATTATATATTAAATTAATGTAATATATTAACATTATAAATTTTATTTTTTAAAAAAATTTAGATGGAAAGCTAATATTATTTATTTTTTATAAGTTATAATTCAATTTTTTATTTAAGTAAAATATTATTTATGAAAGAATAAAAACTACTCCCTCCATTTTTTTTACTTATCATCCAATACATTTCACACTTTTTAAGGAATCAATTAATTAAGGCAGAAAAATATTATTTTACCCTTTAATTAATGTTTAATTTTCCACTCAATTACAATTAATGATAATGAGACAAATGAGGGTATAATTGAAAAATAATCTAAAAATTGCATAGATATCTGAAAATGACAAATAAAAATATATTTGAAAAAGTTGCTAGAATATTTATTTTAAAAAGATGGAAGGAGTAATATTTACTTGATGGCGGGCTGAGATGGGCTTGGAGATGAGCCTTTAAGTCAAAGTCCGGCCTGGTCCAAACCTAAAAATTATAGATGTAAGCTGAATTGGACTTGGGCATAACCATTTTTTCTTTAACCCGACCAGGCCCGGCTCAGCCCATTCATTATAGTGAAAACAAATCCACTCAAGTCCTATCACATATGGCCATCAACATTTGTTTCAGAAATAAGGTGGTATTTTTGTTGATTGTATGGTTTAAACCATCAACTCAACACTTATTAAATTCTTCAATGGTGGTGGTGGAAATTAGACCAAAATTCAGTGGTTAGCATTTACTTCAAAATATGATGCAAACTTAAACTAAATAGTAAATAATACTATCAGCTTGAGCCTAATACCATTTAGAATCTATACCAATATATCATAGTTCATATCAACAATGTTAACTCAATTAACAACGCAAGCTGAATAAATGAGAGGTGTACAAGGTTTAAATTCTATTAAATATATTTATCGGAAAAAACGAAGAGTATTAATTATGATAAGTTTTGAATATGATTATCTATTGAATATACTTATAATTATTACCAAAAATATACTATTATAGTCCATTCCTATTATCTATATTATCTTCTATTACAGCAAATTCAATCATTCCCTTTTTTAGGGATTATTCTAAAATAGGGAATGGTTAAATCCAACCATTCCCTATATGGTATATCTTTAAAATAGAGATATTTATATATAAGGAACACGAGGATAAATATTATATTATTATTTATTTTTAATTTTTATTTTTCTATATTGTTTTGTTGATTAATTAGAATAGAAATGATATAAAATAATTAATAAATAATAATATAATATTATTATTTTTTGGGAATGTAATATAAAGAATAAAAAATAGGAAAGATGGTTAGAGAAAAATATTATAAATTTTATAAAATAGAGTTTAAAAAATAAAAAATAGAGAATATTAGTCTCATACTTATTTAATTATTAAAAATATTTTTCAACAAATTGCACCTGATCAAATTCAAGACAAACAAATAAATTATCATTGATAAATCTGAACATTGACAAGTTGATAATTAATAAGATAAGATTAGACCAACAAAATATATCATTTTACATTTTAATGACTTTTTTCGTGTATTATAAAGTATTTTTATACAAAATAAAGTTCATATATCTAAAAGAAAATAAAACAAATTTAAACTGAACGAGCTGCAGCCAAATTGGTCAGCAATCGAATTCGATTCATCAAGATTGGAATGGCTTCATAGAGTATACCGTTTTCTTCCCCTCCCCTCTCCGATAAGATGCAGAAGCTCTGGAAATGGTACCAGCGTTGTCTATCTTCTCATCCACTCAAAACCCAGATCATTAGCTCCGGTGTTCTTTGGGGCATTGGCGATGTTGGTGCTCAATACATCACTCACTCTACCGCCGTCGCCCGTCTCAAGAAATCTGTAAGCTCAATCTTTGCCATCATTTCATTCTTTATTGCTTCTTTGTTCTTTGGTTTTATCGGTTTTATTTAACCTAATTCCGATTTTGTCTTTGTTTACTGCTTTCATTTTGAATTTGGGGACGATTTTTTTACCTAATTTGTTTGGGGTATATGTTGTTTATTAATTTGATTGGCCCTGATTTTGGATTGTTTTTATTGAGCTTTTTAGCTGTTTTTTGTTATCCCCTCTTTCAATTGAGATCAATTTGCAGGATAAACTGATTGCCCCTGATTCAGTACTGCTTTCTGTATTAGTATTGTGTACCAGCTTTTTAATGTGGATACATTTCCATGAAATTATTAGTATATAGTTAACGGCTTTTGCAACTCATTGTGAAGTCACGGATAGCTGTTGCAACTCCACTTCAGGGTAAGGCTGCGTACACCCGATTTCCTTATCCCGCTTGAGCGGGAGCCTTGTTAGGCGTTGGGTAATGTTGTTGTTGTAGAGTTAACGGCTTTTGGTTCAAACACTGAAGGCTTGGCTATGATCCTAACTGTTTCATGAGGATTTCCTTGTTCTTTTATACTACTTACTTTTCATATTCTTTGTTTTTATAATGTCAATCGTAAAGAACAAAAAAATGCAATCAAGATTTAGTAACTTTTTCTCTCTATCATTATATTTTCTTTTCGTTTTTCAGCATTTTGCTTGCCATGTTGTATTGCTGTGATATGAACATATCTTACAAGTTATGAGCACTTTTCCGTTAGCATGTCTTATGCACTATTAATACTCTTTTCCTGCTTTCTTGAATCAGGATGTGGAAACGGAATTCAAAGTCAACTGGAAACGTGCGGCTATCACTAGTCTTTTTGGCTTTGGATTTGTCGGTCCAGTTGGTCACTTTTGGTTCGTAATTCCATCATTACTTTCTTGTATCTATCTGCATCTGATCTTTTCTCTGCCGCTGCATCCTTGACTCTTACTAGGATAACACTTACTCGAGTCGAACTCATTAGGGAGCTAGATTGGTGGTATAGGCATGAAATTGCTATTAAATTCATCGGATGCTTGATGTTATAATTGTGTGTGAAGCCATTGCCACCTTGACAAAGTCGTTGGCAAAATGACCTTTTTGGGCCCTGAGGTATAATCAATTTGCCCTCTTGGTCCCTCTGCCATACATGTTATCCATTTAGTCCCTGTGCTATATAATATGTTACCTTTTTGGTCCCTTTAGAACAAATTACTTACAATTTCGCTAGTGTAGTTTCTACCATACAAGGCTCAAAAAGTCAACAAAATTACATACCATAAGGACAAAATGGGTAACGAATGCATAGCACGAGGAACAAAAGGGTCACAAATTACATAGCTCAAGAACCAAATGGGTGACATATATATCACAAGGACCAAATGAGCAAACATCACATACCAGAGTGCCCAAAAAGTTCTTTTTGCCCAAAGTCTTAGCCTCATAATCTGTCATACTGAGGCAAAATAAGATTTTCTTTTCGGTCTGAAGTGTTATTGTATTAAGCAATTTTTTTCATTCTATAATCTCAAGGATGAACAATTACAAACGAAAATGAATTTGATGCACCATGTGGGATAAATTACTGAATTCTAAGAAGAATTTCTGCATTCCTGATGATAAACTAGACCTGATTGATCAAGCCTGGTACTTTTTCTTTTTCGCTTGCAGGTATGAAGGGTTAGACAAGCTTATAAGACTAAGACTCAAAATGCAACCGAAATCCATACGATTCGTCGCTACAAAAGTGGCAGCCGATGGGATAATATTTGGACCAATTGATTTGTTTGTGTTCTTCACATACATGGGATTTTCCACGGGAAAGAGCTTTGATCAAGTAAAGGAAGACGTGAAGAGGGACTTCCTTCCCGCGTTGATTATAGAGGGCGGTGTATGGCCGATAGTTCAGATCGCAAATTTCCGATACGTGCCAGTAAGGTACCAACTCCTGTATGTCAATATGTTTTGCTTGTTAGACAGTGCTTTCTTGTCGTGGATCGAGCAACAAAACGACGCTCCTTGGAAGCAATGGTTTAAATTTGTTAGGACTTTAAAGGAAGGAGAGGGTCAGGGTAGATTGTGAAACCCCAGTTCGCATAGTTACGGAATATTCGGGAAAATCTCATTGAATTTTATATCGACGAGTTTGAAAGGAATATCGGTCGAGGTTTTAGGTGGTGGGATTTAGGGATGAGTTAATTGCTTTCTGATTGTACATTATATTTTACCCTTTTAACTCCCTAATGCAATGAAAAACACAGAATCAAAGCCTGTGATTTGGTAAGGCTATCTTTTGTGTCTATCCTTCGAATGAGGAATTGTTCCAAGAGTTCACTTCTTACAATTTGTAAAAATTTAGTGTTTCGCCTTTTTCTCTTTTCTACATTCAATTTGTGTCTTCATAATTAGGTCATATTCTCTAGATTCAATTCAGTTTAGGTATAAATAGTTACTTCCGCCATTTTTAAATGTCACTTTTAACAAGTTCACTCATACTAAGAATACATTATATGATTCATTTTAATACTCCCTCCGATTTCAAATTAGTGTCATTATTAGCACTTTTTCACTTATCAATGTTTTATTAAATAGTACAATAAAATTACTATTATACCCTTAATACTAACTCTTCATTTTATTCACTTTTAACAATCAAGAAGTAAATTAAGGGTAAAACGGGAAAAGGATGGACATAAATGCATTATAATCTGAAAGATGACACTTATTTAAAAATAAATTTCTCTTCCAAAAGGGCACTTATTAAAAAACGAAGGTAGTATATGAATAGATTCTTTATTTTCTTTTTGCTATTTACGTAGGAGTGAATAAGGGCAAAAAGGAAAAAAGAGGAATAAATGCATTGTAATCCGAAAAGTGACAGATATTTCAAAAAAAATTTACTCACGAAAAGTGCACCTGTTGAAAAATGGAGGTACACAGATTAAGTTCCTACAAGTTCAAGGGAATATATTTTTAGCAGGCTCAAGTGCTATATAACAAGATATTAAAAGAGAACTATATCTTCTACTTCTAATTTTATTAAATTACAGAATACAGCTACATAAAAGAACTATAACCTCCCCCAAGAGGTACTCTTGGCTTGAATACACAAGATACCCTCAAACAATGGCAAATTTTGAAGTCGATGCTCTGAAACACAACCGAAAAACAGGATTAGTTCAGTTAATGTGCGTCAGAAGAAACCGAGCAAATATGGAAGGAGGACCATTTTTCGCCTTATTACAAAAGGAAAGGAAAACAGTCAACTTACTGGAATGCTAAGTAAATGTCCTCGTTGATCGGCTAGGACAGGTAGGCTTCTTCTTGCAGCAACTGGAATAGATTTCAATGCCTTCAGAGATCTTTCTGCCGAAAATCTCAAATAATCTAAATACCGATTTTTAGCACCTGTAATTTGCTCCGATTCACAGGCTTTGTGTATGCTTTGCTCATCCAAATCATCCAAACTTTGACATTTTGACAACTTAGCAAGATATAGCCAATCAGATTCGATCATAGGCCTCACTTTAGCGCCCAAATAACGATCAACTAGACCGGTTGTGCCTTTTTCCCATTTGACCAAAACTCTGTTCATAAAGAAACATGTTTGCCCGGGTTGAAGTGGTTCACTTGAAGATGCAATGATAGACCGGAAGTCGTTCTTTGACTCAGAGTCCACGTCATCTTTGACTTTGACCCTGAAATGTTTTACTTCGTCCCTCTGTAGTGAAAGAATACTCCTATAGGTCGACTCGCCGATAATATTGAGTCTCTTGGCTTCGGTTAGGACCGATTCAGATGTAGAATCTAAAAAATGTACATGTGATGCATCTGGAGGAAAATGTTCTGAACATGATTTTGCATCAAATATGATTTTCTCTAATTCACTTGAGATATATTGCTTTTTCTCTGCAACCGAAACTATGGGAGTCAGTTCGATTTTGGAAGGCAAAGGGCAATCAACTGAGAAGCAAACTACTATTTTAGTTCCCTTAGATCCGGGAGCTGGAGAAAGGTAACATCCAGCTGCAGTGAGGGAGGTCTGAAACAAATGTCAAGAGGGACATAAATCACCAATGTTTATCAAAGGCCTAATACATCAAGACCCCCCTAAACTTGCTCACACCCATTTCCCCCCCTGATTTTTCAATTGTTCCAAATAACCCCCTGAACTTGTTTAAAGTGCACCTCCTAACCCCATGAATACCACTTGTTGGAGAGAGAGAATCAGAAAAATAGAATCTTTGAGAAGTCAAACCAACCAGAAATTCACACATGGCATTCAGGGGGCAAACTGATGCATTTTTTCCAAGTTCAAGGGGGTAACTTAAACTTTTGAAAGTTCAAGGAGAAAATAGGCGTTTAACGGCAAGTTGTTCAGGGGGGTCTGGATGTATAAGACCTTTATCAAATATGGAAGCATAACCTTAAAAGATAAAAAGTTTTTTAGAAGAAACAAGATATTTCTGAAAGCTAAAAAGGAAATTTGGTTTCCTTTAAAAGCAAATGAGATGTACCTTGCATGGGAATCGACGAAAATAGTCCAAAAGCAGTTTGGAAGTACTGCCTCTTACTGGTCTGTGCCTCTGAGAAACAAACTGATAAAAAAAACAGTATTAAATGTGCTTCCAAGCGATTATAGATCTAAATTCTGTTTAAGAATTTAATCAAACATGTTAAGGGACCAACGAAAGTTCGGTAATACCTGTAAGATCAAGGCGACGAACTTTGCCAAGCATATATCCATAACTTTTGATGGATTAAGTATCTCTAAATCAACGATAGCATATCCATGCTGCTGAAGCAATTATAAGCAGCACCCAAAATGAAGGAAAAGAGTTAAGCAAGTCGTTATCAAACAGCGATAGCATATCCAAGAACGAAACATGCTTACATGATTCAAGGTCACTGCCTCATTTATCAATTTAGAACAAATTTGATCAACAAAAGCTCGTGTTTTTCGACAGGAAGAAAGTAACGCTTGCAGTTCAGACTTGAAAACATCTGGAGAATAAGAGCAAAGTTATATGAATAGGTTCAGTTTTTATGCTTGCAATGAAGAATGTCATCAACTGGATCCAACTAAAATAGGTTGGCCAAATGCATCTAGACCCCCTTGAACTTAGCAACTTTTGCAGAATGCCACCCTCAACACTTTAGTTACCTCCTTAAACAAGGCAAAAGTGCATCGGTTTGCGCCCCCTCAAAAAAAAGCCACATGTCAACTTACAATTGGAGAGTAGAAAATTGATATATTTGGAAAGTCAAAACAACTAGAAGCTGACACATGGCGTTCAGGAGCAAATTGGTGCACTTTTGCCAAGTTCAAGGGGTTAAGATTAATACTTTTGAAAGTACAGGGTAGCATCCGGTGAAAGTTGTCAAGTTCAGGAGGATCTATATGTATTTGGCCATATAGATTCTTTATTAGGAAAGACAAAGGTACGGAAAAAAATTCCAAGTATTATAGTATCACATGTACCAACATGATGACTCTCTTAATGACATTCGAATCCTATTCCGAGCATACAATGGGCTTTGATTTGTTGGATCTTCTACCCAGTCATGACCACCAGCTAGACATACCTGAAAAGGAAAAATAATAGACAAATAGCAATGTCATTACTCATTATCAGTTCTAAAAAGTAGAAAATTCTTTTTATCTCAAGCTGTTTTCTGGCTAAAATATCTTTCTTTATCGCTAACCTTGTACATATCTTCTTTGGAAAACTCGAGGAGAGGCCGAACTACAAGTATGCCTTCATTTTTTGAGTCTTTGTCATACACATGTGAGCTTGAAAAGAACATTTGACAAACAAATGCCATGCCAGCAAGACCAAGCACGCCACTATTCCGAGACAATCTAAGAATGAACAATTCAGCCTGAAAAAGCAAAACAAAATCACTATATTCTAGTTCTACTAATCAAACCAACTAAACGCCTTAAAGTGTTCCGAGCTATAATTAACTGAAATATAATAATCTCAAGAGATAAATTGACAATGAATACAACACTAACACTATAGAGTAAGAGTTAAAACAAACTGCGAATCAAACCTGGTCATCTGCATGATGTGCAATCAGTAAAACACCAATCTGGTGTTCAATGCAAACGCTCTGTAGTTTTTGGTATCTATAATCCAAACAAAAAAGGCTTAATGCATCTCCAACTACCTGAACTTGTCCCAAAAAACCTATTGCGCCCTAAACTTTCAAAGTGACCCCGTAGCTCCCAACTTTCAAAAAGTGCACCACTTTGCTCCCTCAACGCCACGTCTCAACTTCTGATAGGTTTGACTTGTCAAAGACGTCATTTTCCATAATTTTTTCTCTCCAATCATAATCTGACACGTGACATTCATGGAGCAAAGTGGAGCACTTTTTGAAAGTTGATGGTGCTACGGGGTCACTTTGGAAGTTCAAGCGAGCAGTAGGTTTTTTGGGACAAGTTCATGTAGCTAGATATGCATTAGGCCAACAAAAAATTTCTTTAAAAAAACTAAATGGGTATCTTAGTGACTTAATTCTAAATTTTCAAAGGAAATAATCACCTAATGTCCCTCGCCTCTTCTTGTAAATGACCTTGTTTCGGTTTCCCATTTGACCAACTACAAGAGGCAATCTCACATCTGATTCCTAAATCAATTTCATGTTAGCATCCATTGTCAAGAAATCATCAAATAAAAACATGGAATGGTGCAAAGTTCGAAATACGATATACCCATGTCAGAAACTCGACGAGAAACAATGTATGCCTCGCCTTCGCTCTCTGCACGTAGACCATGATCAACAACTACAGCCAAAAGACCATCAACAAAGCCCCCCTTCTTGCCAACAAAACCCTCAGTTTTCCATGTAGCAGTTAGAAAACAAAGCGCCATACTATCAGGACCTCCAGATACTCCTATAGCTAAGGAAATAAACAAACAAACAAAAACAAAATCTCATCCAATTGCTCGTTTATGCAAAAATCTCTACTGTGTTTGGAAAGCCAAAATTTGAAGGAGATCAACTGAATTCAATTCAATTCATTTTATATAGAAAAGCTGTAAGGCCCTGTTCTCTTGAACTACAATTCAATTCAGTTCAGCTATGCGTAGTTATCATTTTTACACTGAGATAAGTTCAGTTCAGTTCAGTCCAGCTCAGCCAAGCCAACTTCAGTTCAATTCAGTTCAACCAACTTCAGTCCAAAAGAACAGGGACTAAATTTTGTACATAAAATGAACTGAATTTAATTGAATTCCTTCAAAATTTGGGTTTCCAAACACACCCTACATGGCTTAAACAGAAGAAACACACAAATTCCACTTCGTTCTCTCTCTATATTTCAGAGAGAACAAAATACAGCAAATTTAATCATAGAAAACACAGGCCGGTTAATAATTACCCTAACTAGTTCTTCTAAATTCCCCAAAATTCAATAATAAAGCTTCTACATTAACCAAATTACAAAATTGGGGGGATTCGATACTTTCGGAAGGATTCAGCGGAGAGTATACTGACCAATTCGGTGGTGAGGTTTAAGACCAGCCATAGCCATACGCCGGGAGAAAGCTTCCTTGTAGTTGGGCAATTGAATATGGTCTTGCAGAAGAGAAGATTGGCAGCAAAACAAACGAATTGGAGTAATAGAGAGAGGTGAGTGAATAGGAGGAAACATGAAGATTGGGTATCGCCATTTATGTAAGGAAAGTGGAAGTTTGGCAATGGTGGCTCTAGTTTGGGAAGAAAGAACCAGCCCTCGCGCCATGATTTTGCCTGGCTCGAGTCCAATTCATAAACCGTTTAACACAGTGAAAACAGTATCTAGTTAAACGGTGTTGTGTTTTCCACGTTCTTATTCATGTTATTTTCAACTTATAATCCATTCAGTTTAATTAAATACTAGTTATATATAAATTTATATAAAAATAAGTACTTATTAATTTAATTCAGTATAATTCACTTTAATACTACTACTTATAAGTTGAAAGGAACATAACCTTAATCTCATGATCAATAAAGCAAACGACGTCCTTTGGTTTAAAGTTAAATAAAAGAAAGAAGCAATCTTATCAAAACCGTATCAGATATTATACATATGAATATTTTGGTATGTGGTATTACTGGTATTATAGGTATAAGTAGTGTTATTACTTTTTTTTTATTTTTAAAAGAATATATATTATTTAGAAATATTAATTTACGAATTTAAGACAAAAAAAATGTATGGTGACAAAAAAAAGTACATATAAGGAGCAAAGTTTAACGATATATATAAGTAAGGCACAACTTTAATCAGAACAGCTTTATTCGTGTCAGAAAACGGGCTTAGTAACAAGAACGGGCTTACTAAGCCCATTTTCAGACACCCTTGTAGCTGACGAGATGTCAGCTACAGTGACCGTCTGAAAACGGGCTCAGTAAGCCTATTTTCAGATGGCGCGGCAGTCGAGGCAGCCTCGATTACCTCGTATGGCGTAGGAACAAGAGAGATTCCCACGATAAATTGAATATGGGTGAATTTTCACCCATATTAATTGCCCAACCCCCACCCCTCAACTCCCCCTATCATTCTCTAGTGCTTTCTCACCTCACCCATTCTTTATTCACCCAATTTTCATTCAAAAATTCACCCACATTTCTTACTCATCCTATCAACTTTAATATTTTTTTCCTTTCCAACATACAATTTTCACTCTCTTTTTTATATTCTACAAAGTTTGTTCTTCTACAAGGTAAAATGTTGTTAATTTTTATTATTTTTGTTCAATTAATTTATTGTTGTAAATCACATTGTTGAACTTATACTTAATTTTTGTACAAGATTTTTACAGCTCCAAAATAGAGGTATGCAATTCAATCATCTAAATTTACTATGAAAATTTTAGCTTTATGGTAAAAATTGTAGTCATATGCATATATGAACATATTTTTGCTCTAGTTATAGTTTTAGTTTTACAAGAAAGTGAAGTTAGATTTAAAACATGAACATATTAATGCTCTAGTTTTAGTGTTAGTATAAGTCAAATTTTTCGTTTCATATATTGACATATTATTGCTTTAGTTATATAGCATGATTTTAGGTGTAATTTTATTTTTAGAGTAAGAAAAAAAAAGAAATTAACCATAGTTTCAGTGAAATCCAAAATATGAACATATTAATACTTTAGTTTTAGTGTTAGTCTAAGTTAAAATTTTTTGTTTCATATATTGACATATTATTGCTTTAGTTTTAGTTTTAGTGTGATTTTAGGTGTAGTTTTATTTTTAGAGTAAGAAAAAAAATTAGCCTTAGTTTTAGTGAAATCCAAAATGTGAACATATTAATGCTTTAATATGATTTTAGTGTTATTCTACGTTAAAATTTTTTATTTCATATATTGACATATTAGTGCTTTAGTTTTAGTTTTAGTGTGATTTTAGGTGTAGTTTTATTTTTAGAGTAAGAAAAAAAAATTAGCCCTAGTTTTAGTGAAATCCAAAATATGTAGTGTTAGTCTAAGTTAAAATTTTTTGTTTCATATATTGACATATTATTGCTTTAGTTTTAGTTTTAGTGTGATTTTAGGTGTAATTTTATTTTTAGAGTAAAAAAAAAGAAATTAGCTCTAGTTTTAGTGAAATCAAAGTATGAACATATTAATGCTTTAGTTTTAGTGTTAGTCTAAGTTAAAATTTTTTGTTTCTTATATTGACATATTATTGCTTTATATTTAGTTTTAGTGTGATTTTAGGTGTAATTTTATTTTTAGAGTAAGAAAAAAAAGAAATTAGCCCTAGTTTTAGTGAAATCCAAAATATGAATATATTAATGCTTTAGTTGTAGGGTTAGTCTAAGTTAAAATTTTAGTTGCCCTTATTCCTTTAGTTTTAGTTTAAGTATGATTTTAGGTGTAGTTTTACTTTTACTTTTACAAAAGAAAGGAAATTAGCTGTAACTTTAGTGAAATTTAAAATATGAACATATTAATACTTTAGTTTTAGTGTTGGTGTAATTTTAACATACCAAAGTAACATATTAACATATTTATGCTCTATTATGAATTTAGGTGTAGTTGAATAAATTATTATTTTACATGTGGTTTAGTTTATCAAATTTATATTAGTTATCTTTGTACTATTTAAGACTGATTTTGTACAATTTGGCTAGATGACGCCAGTGATCAGGACACCAATATATCCTAAACAACCTTGGCAATTAAAAAGGCTCAGAGATATGATGAAGGAATTAAAAAAAATTCGGTTATCAACAATACATCAATACAACGACATTGATGCACTAGTTGCGCATGTAATAAACATACATGATAAAATGCAACAACTAATATCGGTAGGAGGATTTAATTTGGGAAGAAATTACGAGTCCCTTTTTACATGTATGTATGACTCTTTTAGTAATAGGTTTCTCAAAAAAAAGTTGGCCAATGCATTTGAAAGGGCAAAAAAAAGTATGGACCTGCAATGAGATTGTTTATAGATCATATGTTCGATTATTATTTTCTTAAACTTGTTCGATTCAAGGAAAGAGTAATAAATCTAAGGAGTGGCCCAGGAGTAATTCGCAGGAGATCTCACACAAATGGTGGTCCATCTTTATGGCTTTTGGAACATGAATTGCTTGAATCTATTCTGATTAGGAAAGCTTTTGTTTAGGGTTGAGTTTAGTATTGTTTTATTACGAAAATTATGACTAGTGTTTATTTATATGTCATTTTGTTGTAGTTTGAAGAACATATATGAATATGTGATATATGTAATTTCTATTTGTTTGTTTATGATTTATTCATGTATGGTTTACTATATATTTGTTTATACATTTCCAATAAATAATATAAACTATCCAAATCAATGAAATTTGCATATTTAGAACTAAATAAAAACATTATCATGATATGTTTCATAAAATTTATTCATTTCTATTCCAAGGAAAAAATGTCATTCAACAATCACTACACTTGATATTGGGGAGAAATGTAAAAATGTGTGAAGGTTAAGAGGAAGCCTTTGTATGGTAGTCTTGTTCAAAAGATATCAACAGAGATTGGATTTGGAAATAATATAAGGATAACAAAGATTGTTTATAGGTATCCAGTTCCACCAACTAATTATTATTGTTATATGGATATTTGTGGTGATGAAGGAATTGAATTTATTCACTATAATTTGGACAACATTCCAAATTATCACACGGCTGAGTTATTTGTTGAATATGAGATAAACGGCCAAGAAGCACCATCGCCTTTTATATTTCAACAAAACCAACCAATGTCTACATTTGAATCCGTGGAAGCACATACAGTATATCCTTCTATTGGAGTTCATTCAATAACAAATGTGGGATGTAGTGGTGCCGAAGAATCCAATCCTGTCCAAATTTTTTCGACAACGACAACTCCATTGACAACAACTGCAAGTGGAGTTAGTGGTGGCATTGGAGAGCACCCGTTAATGGAAACATTTGGGTCTAACGTTCAATCTAATCAACCTCAATTAGCACGAACCGATCAGGTGAATCCAACGATTTATGAAGCGGGAAGTTCCCAAAATGAAGATGAAGAAATAGAAGATCCAATATGTGATTATGTTAATAGAACTGTGGAACCAAATGATATTGACAACACATTGGAGGAGCAATTCATTAATGATATGATTATGTTCGACAGCGATGATGATAATGATGATGAACATGTTGATAATGAGTCTATTAAGCAATCCGATATGATCGACTTGAATATGACTCCCTCGAATGTTGAGGAAAGTCACGAGGTTCCACCTATTGCTCCATTATCAGCTTTTGAATTCCCAGGCCCGACATATACAGTGATAAAGGAACATGATTATGTGCAATATGCCAATGATATTGATGATACAAGCACATGGGATGGAGTTTTTGAGTTGAGAGTTGGGTTAGTTTTTCCAGAAAAAAAGTTTGTGCAAACAGCAGTAAAGATCACGTCGATGAAAAATCATATGTTATATAGAGTGGTTGAATCTTATACACATAAGTTAGCTCTTCAATGTAACAACAAGGAAGGTGGAGTAGGATAAACATGTGGATGAAGGCTCTGTGCAAGCCTTAAGAAGTCAATCAATATGTGGGCAATCACTAGACTCCCTAGTCTACATACATCCATGAACACTCGATTATCTCAAGACCATCAGAATCTCGATGGAAATTTGGTTGCCAGTTCAATATTTGGAATGGTTTCCAAAAATCCATCACTGAGCCTTGATGTAATAATTGAGCATGCTAAAGATAAATGGGGGTTTACCATTTCAAAGAAGAAGGCTTTTTGTGCAAAAAGAAAAGCAATGGAAGATATTTTTGGCAGCTGGAAAGGATCGTATAATATGTTGCCACGTTATTTGAATGCATTGACCCACTATAACCCCGATTCCATCACTGTTTTGATCACAGATTAAACAACTAATAGTCGATATCGCATGTTCAGTCGAGTATTTTGGTCCTTCAAGCCATGCATCGAAGGGTTCAAGCATTGTAGACCTATTATCCAGATTGATGGGACATTCTTGTATGGAAAATATAATCACACATTGTTGGTAGCAACTTCGCTAGATGGTAATAATCATATTCTTCCCATTGCTTTTGCTATTGTTAAAAGTGAGAACGGATCTAGTTTGGGATGGTTCATGGAGTGCATAAGAGTGTATATGACACAACACGCTAGTCTAGGTGTCATTTCTGATCGACACGGTGGAATACTACAGACAATGAACAGAGAAGGTTCGGGGTGGGCAGAACCTTTAGTATACCATCAATTTTGCCTCAGGCGCTTTATGAGCAACTACAACAAAAAGTACCACAATACTATAATAAAAAAACCTATTATATCAAGCCGGTATGAACGTACAAATTATGCACTATAAGAATTCCCAATGCGTCTGGTATGCTTTTGACATATAACTATTATTGTATGAATTTTATTACATGTAGGAGCTCAAGCACAAGAGCGGAAATTCTTAAAGCAGATGGACGAAATCAAAAAAATAGATGCACGAGCGTACTAATGGGCGATGGAGAAACGTGTGCAGAAGTGGAGTTTGTCAAATGATAATGGCTCAAGGTTCGGTCACATGTGCACAAACGTTGCTGTGTGCGTAAATAGCGTGTTAAAGGGCATTCGACAAAGACCTATCCAGAGCATTGTTGAACACACATTTGGAAAAATGGTACATTATTTTGATACCCGTCGAAATAAATACCTGAATTTACTTCAAAAGGGCGAACATGTTACTTCGGTTTGTAAGAAAATTGTGACAAAATATGCCCACAAGGCAGATTGTTATATTGTCGCATACTTCGATAGTAGAAGTGGATTATGCGAAGTTTTAACTGGATATGACCCAATTTGACAAAAAGGGTGTAACACTTATGTAGTGAGCTTAGAACATTGAGAGTGCACTTGCAAGAAATTCCAAATCTACAAAATGCCATGTTCACATGCAATTGCGGTATGTAAGCGCTTGCGTTTTAACTTTTTCGAATTTGTTGATAAAGTGCACACTTTGGAGGAGAATTTAAAAGTGTACAATCATCCATTCCAACCTTTAGGCCACAAGGACTACTGTCCTGAAGTGTGCTCGGCAATAGTCATTCCGAATCCGGCATGCAAACGAACCAAGGGAAGACCAAAGTCAACGAGAATTAGAAATGAAATGGATGAAAAAGTAAAGGGGACTACTTCATACAAATGTAGTAATTATGGCCGAGGTGGACATAATTGAACTACTTGTAACAATCCCGGTCGAAGTAAGCAATATCTTAATTAGTAAGGGATTTGTCAAAGTGAAATTATTATTATTATTATTATTATTATTATTATTATTATTATTATTATTATTATTATTATTATTATTATTATTATTAGTAAGGGATTTGTCTTTCTCTTCTTTGTAAAACTTTTAAATCTATTAATGCTTTGTTGTATGTTTTATTTTAAAGAAAGAAGTATCAAAAGAATTATAGTAAACAAAACAAAGTAGCTAAAATTACTTCATTTCATTCATGTTCCTATTTTTGTCATATTGTGTCATATAGTTGTTTCTTTTTTCTTTACTTTATAATTTTTTTCTATCCTAATGAAAAAATGCTTCCAAAATAAAAAAAGTAACTCAAAATAATATAAAAACATAACATATGAAAGAAAATTGAACTCAAAACAAATAAAATATTTTTTTACAATACAAAAAGTGCTACATTTGGTTTTGCGAATTGTGATGTTGGGTGTCTTGTTCATTAAGGTCGAACATATTTAGATATTGGACATTCATTGATCCTTGACCCCCCATATTCAATGCACCTGAATAATCTAATCTCGTTGGACCCATTCCTTCATATGGGAAATTTGTGTTTATATTACTGTAGAAACCACTTGAAGGACCAATCCCATGTTCTTGACCCATTTGGAAATTTGGCATAATTGTATTTTCATATGAATCAAATGTAATATGTCCAAATGGAGAAGCAATAGGTGATATCGGGGTGTGATATTGTTGGACGTCTGGGTCAGGACTCTCAAAATCAGAATTATATGCAAAATTTGCTTGTGGCATATTGGCTTCACCTGTTGCAAGAGAATTTTGATCAAACAATTCATTTATGTCATTGGAAGTCCAACTTTGTTCAATCCGGTTCGTTGATGGACCTAAGTCATTTTGGTTTATTAATGGACCTGCATGATTATGGTTTGTTGATTGACCTGCATGATTATGGTGTATTGATGAACCTGCGACATTTTGGTACATCGATGGGCCAACATTTCTAGAATGTAGAGAAAAAAATGTGGTTCTGGAATTTGTTGAATCCCATCGGGAAATGGAGGAAAAGGAGTTGAAAGTCGTTTGTCATCAAAGGTTGGATTACGTCGACTTGTCACCCACTCAGGGATTCCCACATTTTCATATGGAATTGGCGGAGGACACAAATGTGGTCGAACTATTTCTTACATACGATATTCTTGGTTTAATCCTCCAAGCATACTCCCGACCATGTTCACAAAGCTAGCATGGGGTATGTAGTTTCCTGCCATATGGTACATTCTTTCGAGTCCATCTCCCTACCATAAACAATAATAGGTCAAACAAACATCACTAATATAATGTCATTATTATTTGGGAATAAAAATTTAGATTATAAAACAAATATCATACCACTGCATTTATTGCAGCACCAGTCGGGCTGATCCAACATCTTGTTCTTTTCAGGTACCATGGCATATATTGAGATTGATATAGATCTTGTGGACCTAAAAACGCTGGATAATTATCTCTGACAGTTGCAATCCGTTGCAAACCTGAATTCCGCATATTTATGTATTGAGCATGTTTGTAGCCCCAGTCACAACCTTTATGCCCTGTCATTTTGATAGTTTGGTGATTGTACAGTCTATGATCAATGTTTTGCGGTATAGGTTGATCTAATCCAAATTGACGCATGCAACGATCTGGATGGTGAAACTCAACTATATTCCATGATATAATTGGTACGATTGCTCTACAAACATTTTTTCCACGTGTACAGTACTCGGGCAATTTATCTAGGATTCCATCATATGGTGTCCAGACAAACTGGATAACAAAATCATGTATCAAATTATTTGTCATACTTTTTACCTTAAATGTGTTAGCTCTAGCTGTTAATAAAATAATTTTTTCAATGAAATAAAACATACTTGATCAGCTGGCAAACAATCTAATTATCTTCTAATTTCTTCCAAATGAAGCGTGTCAGAAATTGCATCTTTCTACCTATGATTCACTTACATTATTAAAATATTTCACTTTGTCTAAAATATTCTATCTCCTTATTAATTGAAACTTAAATAAAAAGCTAAATATATAATTTTATCTCATAGCATATGGTTCTTCGTCACAAGCCTCGTAATGTGGTTCAGATATAGGGATTATGTTTTTTATCCGCTCATAGGCCCATACTTGCACCAGTTGGAAATATTCACAAATATTTTCTTTCCCTGGTTCTGTTGCTTTTGATAACTCTCTATACAAATATGCTAGGACAGCAGCTCCCCAAGCATAACTACCAACACCTTCAGCATTCAAATCCTCCAACAAGCTTAACCACATTACATCTACTTTAGTACCCCCACTATTGCTAAAGAGCAAACCACCAAATAACTGCATTAAAAATGCTCGAGTATGCCAATTAATTGTAAGTTCATCGCATCATTAGACACTTGAGAGAAATTATTCCTAAACCATGTCAACTTTATATGATTCCCTGCTACATCCTCTATGCCTGGAGATGTTCCTAACAATGTCTGACAAGTTTGGAAAAGACATTGCAAACTTTTCGTTACACCCGTCACTGTAACTCTGTCTACACATAATCCCGTTAACACTTCATCATCCTGAAGTGTTATAGTGGCTTCACCGACACTTAGATGAAATGTAAACGTTTCTGGTCGCCACCTCTCTATCATTGCATTAATCAGCCTATGGTCTACTACCATTGTGCCAACTTTCATAACCCTTCAAAGCCGCATTCAATCACTTTTTGATATATTCTTGAGTTAATGTTGTCTAACAATGATCCAACTCCCCCCCTTTTGCAAATACACTTCAGAAGAACCCTGTGAATGTAAATCTTGAATTAATTTTTTTTATTCATTTATATTTTAATTACAAAAATTATCTCAGTACATATAATATTTTACCTATCCTATCCATATATTTTGTGACCTATGTTTCTCTTGTAAAGTTAATACGTCTGAAATAATTGGTCCAGGATTAATAATTTGTTCAGCTCTTCGATTGTATTCCATTTTCCCTTGCAAAACAACACACCTATATGATAACTCACAAATTTAACTCTTTTTCTAATGGTTTAATGTGCTATTTGAAATGGTTTGCTACTGATTTTGTGCATATGTTACAAACATTCTGGTCTTGGGTGTTGTTTGAGCTAACTTAGAAGTTTTGGAGTTAATAAAGTGTTTTGGTAGCTGTTTGGAGCTAAGTTGTAGCTCAACCTAGAGTCTAGGATATGCATTCCGAACTCAAAATGATTGGAGCTTGAACGTACAACGAATTGTGCTGATTTGGAGTGTTTTCATTGACTTGACCTCTGCTGACCGGAACCAAGTTGACAGCTGCTGTTGAGTTGTCTCCTAATTCAAATCAAAGACTGTTTCGGAATATTAGTCTCACTCAACTTCATCTTCAGTAAAATTCCAGATTTACATAGGCTTTATTCCTTATTTATCTCATGCTTATTTTGTCTCTTTGGATTGTTTAGGATTTTAAGCCTTTATTTTAGTTATTCACTTCTTTTAGGGATCTTTTTCCTTGTTTAGATAAAGTTTGTTTTTATTTAAATAGGCTGAATTATTTCCAGCGAGAGAGGAGACTGGGAGAACGATATTCAGGCTGATATTTGGGTGTTCAACGTGTTTACCAATGGATTTTAAGATTTCAATAATATTTTTAGCTTTGTGTTCTTTAATTATGAGCAACTAATTCCCTTTCTTTCGGTGAGATCGATTTCAAAGCCATAGTTGGATTGTGAGACCTTTCTTATTTGTTTCTTTATCTTTTAATTCTCAATTTGCAATCTATTTTATTTTTATTATTGATTAGGTTGAAGTTTCAAGTAGAGCTCCTTGAGGTTTTATCCTATTCGATATATTGTTATTCATTTATGAATTTGCTGGTGTTTTTATAATTGAATTATGGTAACAAGCAGGTTGCTGGGATCTGTGATTGTAGTTGAGTCTATTGGATTATTCATGCTAGGTGATCAATTTGATAGGAATTGGATCCTCAAATCGTAATGCTAACTTTATGATTAAATCTTGTATGCTCGATATAGGATTGTTATAAAGTTAAGGGGTTAATTGCATGCTTGGTGTTTTTAATCTAATTAAGAAAAAGATATTTAATTGTAATTGATGAATCAATACAGTTGAACCAATTGATTGGAAGGTAAGATTATCCTTTTTGTCCGTAATTGATCCAACTAAGCTAAAGAAACGATTTCACCGGAGAACTTTTCATTATTGATTTTTGCTATTTACTTTCTTATTTTCAATTCAACAAACAAAACTTCAAACCCCCCCCCCCCCCCCCTTTTATTTTTATTTACATTGTTTTCTTGGTCATAAGTTAAATAGGATAAATTGTTTATTCCCTGTAGAGATGATCCCGCTTGACGCTACTACAAGTTCTTGTTTAGTGCAATAGGGTTTTATTATTATTATTTTTGGCGATTTCGACGCTCGTCAAATTTTGGCACCATTGCCGGAGAATTTACTGAATGATATTATTTTGATTAATGACCAGGGCTGATCGTGGAAGTGATAAACTCTACAATCCTGAAATTGAAAAGACCGCACGCACCTTGAGAAAAACAACTGTGCAAAACAAAGGAGTAGGAAGTTCGACTGAAACAGGAGAGCTGAATCTTGATTTGGACCGGCAGCTATTAGACAATACAGGCAGCCCTAAAATAGAAGATTTTGATCCTGAACAAATCATCAAAATGGCAGACAACCGTACATTATGCTAGCTAGCCATTCAAAGGCTGAATACCCCCAATTTTTGCATTAACTTTCCTGAAGCTCCAGCTGACTTCGAGCTTAAATTGGGTCTAATCCATCACTTACCAAGGTTCCATGGAATGGAAAAGGAGGATCTGAATAAGCACTTAAAGGCTTTTTACGGTGTTTGTGCCGGAATGAAGCCTCGAGGAGTTTCTCTAGATCAAATTTCATTACAATGTTTTCCTTTTTCTTTAGAGGATGCTGCTAAAGAATGGTTGTATACTATCCCTGCAGGTACTATCACTTCATGGCCTCCTCTTGAAACCGCATTCTTGGAGAAATACTTTCTGGCTAATAGAGTAATCGCGATACGGGTGGAGATCACATCTATTAGGCAGAAGGAAACTGAAACTCTTGACGAGTATTGGGAAAGGTTTCAAAAGCTCGTGGAAGCATGCCTAATTCACGACATCTCTGAGAAAGGGCTAGGAGTACTTCTACTACGGATTGCTTCCTTTGGAAAGAAAGTTCGTTGATGCGGAATGCAATGGAACTCTAATTGATAAAATGCCTGCTGATGCTAAAAAGCTTATTTCAATGATGGCCGCAAGTTCACAACACTTTGGTGACCCACGCCACATCCTACCAAGGAAAGTCAATGAGGTAAATGCTTCATCCATTGAAACTAAATTGGCTGAACTCACTTCTTTGGTTAAGTCTATGTAGGTAGGAAATTTGACTCGAGCGGCCGTTTGTGAGATTTGTTCGGTTGTTGGTCACACCACAGACACTTGTCCCATTCTATATGGAGAGGCACAATCTATAAACTCTATTACTGGATTCAATGGGTAGCAAAGGAGATATAATCCTCATTCAAATACTTACAACCCGGGGTGGCGAGATCACCCAAACTTAAGCTATGGGCAAAGGAATCAACACTTTTCTCAAATTCCCGTTCAGAGGTAGCAAGGGTTCCAACCTCAGTCCAACAAACCAACAATATCGCTCGAGGAGATGGTAACAACAATGGCAACCAGTACACTCCAACATCAACAAAAGACAGATGCAAGCATACATAACTTGGAAAGCCAATTGAGCCAAATGGCCACCACTTTGAGTATGTTAGAGAATCAAGGTAAGCTTCCTTCTCAAATTGAAGTCAATCCTAAGCAAAATATTTGTGCGATAGCTCTTCAAAATGAAAAAGAAATTATCAATGAAAAATCTGGATACGTCACTGTTAACCTGGAGTCCAGGGTAAACAAATGTGAAAATTTAAAATCAAATTTAAAGACTATTCTAGATAAGGAGATGAGTAGTAATGATAATAAGGAACCAGATTTGAAAGTTACAGGCCATATGGTCCCCCAACCCCCGTTTCCGGAAAAGTTGTCAAAAACCAAGAAGGAAAAGGAAGATGGAGAACTTATAAAATTTTTTGGAAAGATGGAAATTAACCTTCCGTTCCTTGATGCTATTAAACAAATCCCCAAATATGCTAAATTTCTTAAGGAATTGTGTTCAAATAAAAAGAGGTTGAAGGGGGATGAAAGGATACAGGTTGGGGAAAATGTGCCAGCTGTTTTGCAAAGAAAGTTACCTGAAAAATGTAAAGACCAAGGTATGTTTGCTATCCCATGTAAAATTGGTGGTGTGAACATTAATTGTGCTATGTGTGATTTAGGAGTTTCTATCAATGTTATGCCTTTATCAATTTATAAGAACTTGGAATCTAATCCTTTGAACCCAACTAATGTAGTCCTTCGACTTGCTGATAGGTCCACAGTTTATCCTGAAGGAGTTTTAGCGGATATTCTTGTCCAAGTTGGTGATTTAATATTTCCTACTGATTTCTATGTATTGGATATGGGTGATGAAAATCCTTCTCACTCTCATGACTTGTTGTTAGGTAGACCTTTTCTTATTACCGCAGGTACAAAAATTGATGTTCGCTTGGGTACCTTGTCAATGGAGCTTGGTGACGAACTTGTGGAATTCAATATGTATGATGCCATGAAATGTTCTAATGATGTAGCATGTGTATGTGTCATGGATGTGAATGGTTCTTTGGTGCATGATTCAAAGGGACTAGGGGTTAATGTGAATTTAAAATTTTGTAACAAAGACACAAATTCCTTTCATGATCATTCAAAACTTCATATGAACCAATTTCATATAGGGCAGAAAGTTTCACTCCAAAGTTCCAGACTGAAAATGTACTTAGGAAGATTACACTCAAGGTGGAAGGATTCGATTTTTGTTGTTACTAATGTTTTTTCTCATTGTGTGGTAGAGATAACAAGTTTATAAACGAATAAAGCTTTCAAGGTTAATGAGTTTCATCTTAAACCATTTGATAAAGGTTTCCAAGCATTGGGTACTAAAGATTTTAGCTTCGAGAGACCAAGCTCCGAACCGTGATGAGGCACCGGCAATGTCGAGCTAACGACAATAAAAAAAATGCGCTTTTGGGAGGCAGCCCAGTATTGAGCATGAACTCATGCTCATCTCTTTATCCTTTTAGCTTAGTTTATGTTTTTCATTTTAATTTTTAGTTAATTTAATTTTTAGTTTAATAACGGCATAAAGGTAATTTTATTTGTTGTCTTCAACCTTGGTTCTGATCTGATGAATTTTTATTTTGCAGAGATACAAGAGGGCTTCCATGAAGGATTCAATAATTAAGAGCTAAATATCTGGTTGAAGTGGACTTTCATGGCAAATTTAATGATTTATGGGTTATGCTAAAACGGCCCATGAAGAGGGTTAACACATTAAGTGGCATTTCATAGTCAAATTACACAAATTATTTTCACCAGCCCAATAACCCACCTTCACCATTTACCCATTTTCCCATATTACTTTCTGTGCCCAATAATCCAATACACATCTTTCGTAACTTCAAACTCTCAGCAGCCACCAACCCTCTAAACCCTACAAACCACCACCGTTGATAGCATCTGCCATCACCGTTCAATCATCCTAAGGCTCGAACAAAAATCACTACTCGCCGGCCTCCAGTACCGCCACTACCACCTATGTGGCAGTTTTAGAAACCCATTTTGCCAGAAAAATCACAACTACCATCCATCGCCGCCTTAACCCCTAAAGACACTGTAACTCCAAAAACGACCATCGTTGCTCTTTCGGGCGCAAACTGATGCAAGTTGTGATGATGCTCATTTTGATTTTTAATGTTTGCTTGAGGACAAGCAAAAGGCAAGTGTGGGGAATTTGATAACTCACAAATTTAACTCTTTTTCTAATGGTTTAATGTGCTATTTGAAATGGTTTGCTACTGATTTTATGCATATGTTACAAACATTCAGGTCTAAGGCGTTGTTTGAACTAGCTTAGAAGTTTTGGAGCTAATGAAGCATTTTGGAGTGTTTTCATTGATAATTTCTTTTTCATTTTGAACAGCTATCGCACAAACATTTTGCTTAGGATTGACTTCAGTTTGAGAAGGAAGCTTACCTTGATTCTCTAACTTACTCAGAGTGGTGGCTATTTAGCTCAATTGGCTTTCCAAGTTATGTATGCTTGCATCTGTCTTTTGCTGATGTTGGAGTGTACTGGTTGCCATCGTTGTTACCATCTCCTCGAGCGACATTATTGGTTTGTTGGACTGAGGTTGGAACCCTTGCTGCCTCTGAACGGGAATTTAAGAAAAGTGTTGATTCCCTTGCCCATAGCTGAAGTTTGGGTGATCTCGCCACCTCGGGTTGTAAGTATTCGAATGAGGATCATATCTCCTTTGTTGCCCATTGAATCCAACATTAGAGTTTATAGATTGTGCCTCTCCATATAGAATGGGACAAGTGTCTGTGGTGTGACCAACAACCGAACAAATCTCACAAACGGCCGCTCGAGTCAAATTTCCTACCTGCATAGACTTAACCAAAGAAGTGAGTTCAGCCAATTTAGTTTCAATGGATGAAGCATTTACCTCATTGACTTTCCTTGGCAGGATGTGGCGCGGGTCACCAAAGTTTTGTGAACTTGCGGCCATCGTTGAAATAAGCTTTTTAGCATCGGCAGGCATTTTGTCAATTAGAGTTCATTGCATGCCGCATCAACGAACTTTCTTTCGAAAGGAAGCAATCCGTAGTAGAAGTACTCAACTAGCCCTTTCTCCGAGATGTCGTGATTTGGGCATGCTTCCACGAGCTTTTGAAACCTTTCCCAATACTCGTTAAGAGTTTCAGTTTCCTTCTGCCTAATAGATGTGATCTCCACCCGCATCGCAATTGCTCTATTAACCGGAAAGTATTTCTCCAAGAATGCGGTTTCAAGAGGAGGCCATGAAGTGATAGTACCTGCAGGGACAGTATATAACCATTCTTTAGCAGCATCCTCTAAAGAAAAAGGAAAACATTGTAATGAAATTTGATCTAGAGAAACTCCCCGAGGCTTCATTCCGGCACAAACACCGTAAAAAGCCTTTAAGTGCTTATTCGGATCCTCCTTTTCCATTCCATGGAACCTTGTTAAGTGATGGATTAGACCCGATTTAAGCTCGAAGTCAGCTGGAGCTTCAGGAAAGTTAATGCAAAAATTGGGGGAATTCGGCCTTTGAGTGGCTAGCTCGCGTAATGTACGGTTGTCTGCCATTTTGATGTTTTGTTCGGGATCAAAATCTTCTATTTTGGGCCTGCCTGTATCGTCTAATAGCTGCTGGTCCAAATCAAGATTCAGCTCTCCTATTTCAGTCGAACTTCCTACTCCTTTGTTTTGCGCAGTTATTTTTCTTAAGGTGCGTGCGGTCTTTTCAATTTCAGGATCGTAGAGTTTATCACTTCCACGATCAGTCCTGGTCATTAATCAAAATAAAATCAATTAGTAAATTCCCCGGCAACGGCGCCAAAATTTGATGGGTGTCGAATCCACCAAAAATAAATTCCTATTACTCTATTGATTGGATTTGTAGTGTTGAGTAAGTAGGGTCGAATCCACATAGACTAACAAAATCAATTCTAATCAAATTCCACTTATATTTACTAAAAAATTAACAAACTAAAATGACAAAATAAATCAAAGTATACTAAAATATATAAAATATTTTCAATTGAATTCCAATATGAATTTTGAAGTAAAATGTATGAAAGTTTAAAATGTATAAAATATATAAATATTTCAATTGAAGCAGGTATACTAGAATATTTTCAATTGAATTCCAGTATGATATATTCAATGGAATAAAAGTAAAACTAAGACTAAAACTAAAATCGTACTACAAGATTCAATTTATTTCCTTTTATATATAAATAAAAGTAGAAGTACAACTAAAATCATATTAAAGCATTAATATGTTCACATTTTGGATTTCACTAAAACTAGAGCTAATTTTTTTTCTTACTCTAAAAATAAAACTACACCTAAAATCACACTAAAACTAAAACTAAAGCAATAATATGTCAATATATAAAACAAAAAAATTTAACTTAGACTAACACTAAAACTAAAGCATTAATATGTTCATATTTGGATTTCACTAAAACTAGGGTTAAATTCTTTTTTTTCTTACTCTAAAAATAAAACTACACCTAAAATTATGCTATATAACTAGAGCAATAATATGTCAATATATGAAACGAAAAATTTGACTTATACTAACACTAAAACTAGAGCAATAATATGTTCATGTTTTAAATCTAACTTCACTTTCTTGTAAAACTAAAACTATAAATAGGGCAAAAATATGTTCATATATGCATATGACTACAATTTTTACCATAAAGCTAAAATTTTCATAGTAAATTTAGAGGATTGGATTACATACCTCTACTTTGGAGTTGTAAAAATCCTGTAAAAAAATTAAGTATAAGTTCAACAATGTGATTTATAACAATAAATTAATTGAACAAAAACAATGAAAATTAACAATATTTTTACCTTGTAGAAGAACAAACTTTGTAGAATATAAAAAAGAGAGTGAAAATTGTGTGTTGGAAAGGAAAAAAATATTAAAGTTGAGAGAATGAGTAAGAAATGTGGTTGAATTTTTGAATGAAAATTGGGTGAGTAAAGAATGAGTGGGGTGAGAAAGCAGTAGAGAATGATGGGGGAGTTGAGGGGTGGGGGTTAGGCAATTAATATGGGTGAAAATTCATCCATATTAGAGAGATTCTCACGCCACACGCGGCAATCGAGGCTGCCTCGGCTGCTGCGCCGTCTGAAAATGGGGTTACTGAGCCCGTTTTCAGACGGTCACTATAGCTGACTTCTCGTCAGGTACAGGCGTGTCTGAAAACGGGCTTAGTAAGCCCTTTTTAAAATAAGCCCGTTTTCTGACTCGAATAAAGCTGTTATGATTAAAGTTGTGCCTTACTTATATATATTGTTAAACCATACTCCTTATATGTACTTTTTTTGTCACCATGCATTTTTTTGGTCTTAAATCCATTAATTGACATATGAATAAAAAATAAATAATTTGGCAAATTCAAGACATATTTCTACCTATATCTCTAAATCATTGAGCTATGTTGGTAAGAATAGCTCTAGATCTAGATTATTTTAGCCCATAAAGACTTTCAATTGCTATTGCAACACTTTTCGGGTCTTTTACAAGCTTCTACGTGTGGCCATAGCCTTTTTTTTAGTTAAACTGTAACGTAGACATGGGCGGCTCACGGTAAAACTGATCGAACCGCAAGTACGATACGATTTTCACAATATTGGAAAGAAGTCTACTGTTCACTGTCTTCTTCCTCTGTTCTTGAGTTTCGCCCAAACCTAGAAACCTGCAAATGTAAATATTACCAGGGTTTTGCATAATTTCCCGACGTCGGAGGGTCAATTGACCCTCCTTGCCCCCTTTGACGCCGCCCATGTATATTAGGCTCGTTGAGGCTTGCAAGCTCGCGAATTAGAGTCGAACTTATCCACAAGCTCGAATCGAGCTAAAATATTTCAAGTTCAACGAGCATTGAGCCGAACTGAGCTCAATCATTTTTATTTTTCAGCTGAGTTGAACTTAAATAGGTTCGGACCTGCTTCAACTTATTTGCATCCCTACAAGTATCATCATCGAATGGTGGAGTGTAGGGAAAATGAAGAATCCAACAAAGATTTACAAGAAATGTCTGAATAATGTGATTTGTCTGACACTTAGGACAACTCTATTATCATTGAAAAAAAGTATCTTGGTGTGGAATTCTCTATTTAGATGCTTGAATATTAATTTGGGTAAATTTTAAAAAAATATAATGTGATTTTATTTATTTATAAAATAAGATTTGAAGAATTTTTATTTGTAAAATAGGGTCTCTGGTTTTAAAAAATTTGTAAATAAAAGATTCTCAATGTTAAATTATGTCACAAAAATAGGTAATTTTGTTCTTTTTTATCTAAATTTTTGCAGGATGGTTATTCAAAATACAATACACGTAGGTGAATTTTTTTGAAATTTTTTGAATAGTGTAAATATTTTTTTATTAAATTATGATAACAAACTTTAAAAAATAAAAAAAAATAAAAAAAACCTCCAAAAAATACGCAAATATGACGTCTAATTTTTAAATTATTAGAATGTTGAATTATTAAAAATATTCGATGTAACACCACTATTTTGAATCCATAGGCCCCCTTTTGCATTTTTTTAAAACCACAGACCATGTTTTACAAAAAAAATTCCTCAGACCCCATTTTATAAATGAGTGAAACCACAAAGTACTTTTTCAAAGTTTACCCTATCAATTTTATACTTCCGGAATTGGCAAGTGCTTCTTTTGTTCAATGGAGGGAGTTTTTCAACAATGATATTAGTCAGATCTTGGCTACTGCTATTTGGAAGATTATATTGTGAAAACTTTGAAAGAGAATTTCTTTTTGAAGAAGTTTTGCAGGATTTCACTTGACAGAAGGTCAATTGGTTCTTTAGAAGAGAATGAACAAAAAAAATCTTTAACCGAAGACATTGTATTTTCAAGCTTTAATTTGGATATATACTTTATTCGTAGCTGAAATAATTCCTCTCAATTTGCATCAAACTGATGTCTTGAACAATCCAACTATATAACCAACAAAATGTAGTTCAATTGGTAATGTAGGTTGAGTAGGTTGGAGGAGAATATATTGGAAAATAAGAATTTTATGTTACTTCTAAAAGAATATTTTGTGATATTTTTGTTGAGAAAAATATCTTGTGCTCAAGATAGTTTATAGTGGGAGTTACTCTTTTGACTTGTGTTTTTATGCCAAAATAAATCACCATCGGTTATATTCGTACTAAATGCTTTGTAACGTCAAAATGTTTATTTGGTTTTAATGGTGTGAGATAAAAATAGTTTTAATGAGTAACAATTCTTTTTCCTCATATAAAAAGATGAGCGGGTTTTCTTTTGAATAGAGACAATTTTGATAATATAGCGATTCCTCTTCTCTTCCCAAAATTTATGAATATGATAAGCATTTCTGATTCCTGCATCCAAACTCAAATCGAGTTTGAAGGAGTTGTTTAATCTTGGAAGGAACTACGAAGTATCCTTTAAGGATAGCGTCTCCTACGTGACTCAACTCATCCTAACACTTAAAAGCTTTTTCTTGTTGTTTCAGTGATATTCCAAGTAGTTAAGATCATTATTTACAGCTTTTGAAGGTCATTTTCGATTTCAGCAGAAAGTGTCACCCATTATGAAGAAAGCGTTGCCTAAGTAGTGCATCTGGATCTACTTCAACAGATTCTGAACAACAAAGCGTTGCTTTAGTCCAGTCTCAAAGCTACTGCAACAGTTTCTAAAAAGGATTGCCTTTCAACCAGCTTGCCTCCGGATCAATCCAGATCAGTTTGCCCCAAAAGTGTTGCCTCCGTAAGTGTTGCCTTTTATCAGTTTCTGGGTTTTGGCAACAGTTTATCATCCGAAAAGTGTTGCCTTTGATCCAATTTTGAGCTTCTGTAACAGTTATTGAATAAAAGTGTTGCCTCTATCCAAAAGCAACTCCGAAACTATGTTTTAAACAGCAAATTTTCCAATAGAACAAGGTTCGAATCCCACTAAATATATTTGTTGGGAGGGGTGAGGAACCTTAACTGTGATTAAGCTCCAAATAAGATTATTTCAATGAATATACTCATAAATATTAAAAAAAGGAACAATCCAACTATATTTTTGTAGTAAATTTCAAACTCTTCCCAAGGCATTAGTTATATATAATGGCTTTGGAGTTGCTTTAGTTGTTCCAACCTTGATGGTCATCTACTTCTTCTCCTCCTCCTAAATGTCGTTTTTTCTTATAAAAAATGTTTTGGAGAAAGAAGCTTTTCTCCAAAAATATTTTGGATTAGACAAAGAAGCCTTGTCTTTTTTTCAACAAAGAAAAATTATTTTTTTATTTGAATTTCCAATCATATACGTATATATACCCATTAACCAATTTTTTTTTTCATATCTTCCTCTTATAATATAAAAATAATAATTTCACTAATAATAATATCAAATTAGTAAGAGTTCATACTAATAATGTCCTTTAGTCACTATACAATAAGTTGTTAAAAAATTCCTAAATCAATAAACTTAAATTAAAATGATAAATAGATGAGTTAAAATTATAAATATTCGAACATCTTTTATTTAATATTTGAAAAAGATAATGGACCTTGTTCATAGGCTTTTATCGAGCCAATTCATGAACTTTTTCACGAGCCTCTAATTGAGCTTTCAAGCTGAGCTTTGGTTTGTTCAACCTTGGTTCATTTACAAACCAACGCAAAAATTATTTTCACAAACAGTTCATTAACAAATCAAGTCGAGCTGAGATGGGATTTTATTGAGCCGAGCACCGGGGTCTTAATAAACTGTTCGGCTATCCACAACCCTACAAATATGTCTCTTTATTTTCTAACTGTTTTGGTGGTGTTTTCCCAATGATGGTAATATGATAAAATTTCGTATGTTAAAGTTAATTTTGTCGAAGAAAGAGAAGCCTGTGTGAAACAAATGAATTGTATGTGTGATAAGTACTCAATACTTATGTGATTATTGAAAAAAATAATAATATTTTTCCCTTACTGATAAAACTTATCCACCATCCTCTCACTTCGCTGGCCTTCACTAGAAAAAGTTCAAACCGTATCATAACTTCGGTTCAACTTTGTTTGGAAACTCAATCAAAAAATTGGAAAGGAGTATATCAATATGTATACAACTTCGAGAGTTATTTTTCAATATGTAAGAGGTAAGAATCTTTTCTCAAAAGTAAGGTCCCGTTTATTTACTGAAAAATATTTTATAGGAAAATATTTTCCGAGTTTTCTAATATTTATTTGAATCGTTAAATAAGTTAAAGGAAAAAGTTTAGTTGGCCAATTAAAAATTTCGTAAAAAAAATGGAAAATATTTAAGATAGGGAAAACATTTTCGATGGTGAAAAGGGCTCACAAAGACGTTCTACGTTTCTGATTAGCGTCAATGTCTTGATCACCACGGCTACCTCACTTTTTAATTGACCCTCCAATTTCTCTTTATTCTTTCGTTTTTAGTCCTGTAACCAACTGAAAGAATCCCTTTCAAAAGCATCTTTATTTTTGTGTTTGTGGACCGGTAATTAACTCATTGTCAATTGCTATTATGTGTTTTTAGTATTGCGGTTAATACTTAATATTAAATTCATATATCTTATAACTTTAGTGTATTTTTATTAAAATATTTAAGTATAGAAAAACATATGGGTATAATATAATACGTCAATTTATGCTCGGAAAATATTTTACATTATTGCAATCAAACATCAAAAATATTTTTCAGTGTTGTAATCAAACACAAGAAATATTACATTTCCCTGCAAAATATTTTTCCTTGCACATTATTTTCCTTTGCACAATATTTTCCTGCAAACAAACGGGCCTAAAGCTTAATTCTTTTTTTTTCTTTAGAGTGCTTAGTTCAACTAGTAGGATTTCATTGTATTGTATGATCATTTTCATATGGTGAAGATGCAATGTTGGTTTGTTGAAACGTACGTAATGCGGGTGAAAAAGCAAAAAAAGTGTTGTTGAGGCTTCCGATGAAAGAGACATAACAATGCATGAGTAATGTAGGTAAGTCCTGGAAATCCTTAATTTCTAGTTATCGTTTCGTTACATGGCATCTTCGCGAGAACCCCTCGCACCTTCATTTAGCAATGGGATTGGTGTTATTTTGTTGGAAGTCGCGTATTAAATTTTGGGGATTTACATCAAAATCACCACTTTCAGTCATTTTCAGACATTTTTAAACCATGTTCATCGTGCCCCTCTTATTGTGGGATCCACTGATTAATTAAAAAAATTAAAAAAAAAGAGGAGGCATGTCGGCAGGAAAAGTTTTCAAAAAGTGCACAGTAAAATTACTGTGCACAATTCGGTCATACGCGTTTTGAATCTCCTATAAATAGAGGAGGGTTTTGCTCATTTGAAGAGCAGACCAAAGCAGAGAGCAAGAGAGAAGAAACAGAGATAAAAATGTAACATGTGTAGAGAGCCTTAGGAAAAGGGTTTCTAAGAGCTGGGTAAGAGAGAAAATAGTGAGGTTTTGGAAAACACTTGAGTGCCACTATTTTGTAATCTCTTGGTGTACCGACTATTATTTTATAGTGGAAGAATTATTTGGAGTTGGTCCCGTGGTTTTTCCCTAATTCATTTGGGATTTCCACGTAAAAATCTACATATCTTTTATTCTGCTGATATTATTTTTTCTCGTAATCTATTATTGGGCTTAACAAGTGGTATCAGAGTCGAAGGTTATTTTATCAGTAGAATCCGTGGATATATTTTTCAAAAATAAATATACCACGACGACGAGAAAATTACGGGGAATCCGGTGGCGCAATCCGTTCGAAAAACCGTCACACATAGGCAATTTGGGTGAATAGTAAAATAGTAACTTAAGTAATAGTATTCATATATAATAACTATTTATATTCGGCCTCTTTCATGAATAATATTATGTAAGTATACGGGCATACTGTTACTATTCCAATATACAAGTATTATTTGGGTATACGATACTATTCACATATACAGTCACTATTTATGTGAATAGTGAAATTCGTGAATAGTAAAATTTTGCCATTTTTAAAGTTTCAACATGGCGAATGACGGTGTAATGATGAAATTGACGGATACAAATTATTCAATGTGAAAATCCAGAATGGAGGACTACCTCAATTGTAAAGATTTGTACGATCCAATTGAGGGTGACGACGCAAAGCCGGAGGATATGAAAGATCAGCAGTGGATAAAGTTGAAGAAGCAGACATTGGGTACAATACGCCAATGGATAGATGCTAGCCTGTACAACCACGTGAGGAATGAAACAGATCCCAAAGTTCTCTGGAAGAAGCTAGAGGATATGTACGAGGCTAAAAATGCTCAAGGAAAAGTGTTCATGATTCGCAAAGTCATGAACTTGAAACTGACAGAGGGACGATCAATCACACAACACCTGAACGACTTTGAAGGATTCATAAGTGAGTTAGCAGTCACCGGTATGTCCTTGGATGATGAGATGCAGGCATGTCTTTTGATGGGAACTCTACCAGATAGCTGGGATACTCTTGTTATATCACTGAGTAACTCAGCTCTAAATGGTGTGGTAATAATGTCTATGGTAAAGAATAGTCTACTTAATGAAGAACTTCGTAGAAGAGACGTTGCCAGTACCAGTTCACAAGCCCTTGTCACAGAGAATAGGGGCTGAAGCAAGAGTAGAGGTCGTGGGAATGGAAAATCGAAAGATAGATCCAAGTCCCGAGAGAAGAGGTCAAGCTACCATTGTGGAAAGCAGGGTCATCTCAAAAGGAACTGCCGTTTCCTTAAACAAGAGAATGTAAACCGAAGTCATGATGATGACAAAAACACATCTGCTGCAGTCACAATAGAAGATGAAGAGGTGGCTTTAGTATCTTATGATGCAGATTATTGTCATGTTGGAGATGCAGATACCGAGTGGATTGTAGATTATGGTGCCTCATACCACTGTATTCCAAAAAGGGAATACTTCTCAACCTATAAAGCCGGCAATTACGGCACTATTAAAATGGGAAATAATAGTGTCTCGCAAATGGTGGGAATCGGTGATATCTGCGTGAAGACAAGTGTCGGATGCACATCAACAGTTAAAAATGTACGACACATTCCAGATCTTCGGTTGAACCTGTTGTCTGTTAGTGTATTAGACAAGGAAGGTTATCACAATCATACAGGCAATGGAAATTGGAAACTCACCAAAGGATCATTGGTGGTGGCGAAAGGAAGATTGTGTTGCTCGCTATACAAAATGCACGCAACAATATGTGCGAGTCAACTGAATACAGTTGGAGATGATGCTTCACCAAATTTGTTGCATAGGCGACTGGCGCATGTTAGTGAGAAAGGGTTGAATATATTGGCTAAGAAGTCCCTCATCCCATTATCCAAAGGAAAAATTAACCCGTGTGATCACTGTTTATTTGGGAAGCAACATCGAGTTTCATTTCAGAAAAGCTCTAGAAGGAGAAATAATAAGTTAGAGTTGGTACACTCTGACGTTTGTGGTCCCATGGATACAGAATCCATTAGAGGAAGAAGATACTTTCTTCCCTTCATTGATGATTTTTCAAGGAAGACATGGATTTATTTGCTGCACACAAAGGATGAAGTATTCAAGCACTTTCAGCAATTCCATGCAATGGTGGAAAGGGAGACTGGAGTGCCATTGAAGTGTTTACGCACAGATAATGGTGGTGAGTATATCTCCAAGGAGTTCAAGGATTACTGTAGTCAACATGGTATCAGGCATGAAAAGACAGTTCCTGGTACACCTCAACACAATGGTGTTGCTGAACGAATGAATCGTACCATTGTTGAAAGAGTTAGATCCATGCTCAAAATGGTTACCTTACCTAAGTCATTTTGGGGAGAAGCTGTCAATACTGTTGTCTATCTTATCAACCGACTACCTTCAGCACCTTTGGATTTTGATATTCCAGAGAGGGTCTGGACAGGTAGAAATATCTCATACTCCCACTTGAGGGTATTTGGCTGCAAGGCATTTATGCATATTCCTAAAGAGCAAAGGCTAAAGCTTGATGATAAATCAGTTCCTTGCATTTTTGTCGGTTATGGTGATGAAGAGTTTGGCTACAGATTATGGGATCCGGTGAAAATGAAAATTGTACGGAGCCGAGATGTTGTATTTTACGAGAATAATATCATCGGTGAAAGATCTACAAGTGACGACGTTATCGATATAACACCAAAGAGCATTCTATCAGATGATGCCACAGAAAGAAGAATGCATCAATCAGAACAAGATGGAGAAGAAGAGCCAGTTGTGATGGATCAAGATGCGATTGTAGATGAAGATATGAATGAAGAGGGTACTGAGCAGGGGGAGCCAGAGAACCCCATTCTACCAGAAGAAGAACCTCAATTAAGGAGGTCAGTTAGAGAACGCCAACCATCTACAAAATACTCCAGTTCTGATTATATTTTAATCACTGATGAGGGGGAGCCTGAAAGCTTCCAAGATGTGCAATCTTGTAAAGATAAAGATTGTTGGATGAAGGCCATGCAGGAGGAGATGAATTCTTTAAAGAAGAATGACACATACCAGCTGGTAAAACTTCCTAAAGGGAAGAGAACACTCAAGAACAAATGGGTGTACAAGCTGAAGAAAGATGATGGAAACCTAGTGAGATTCAAAGCTCGATTGGTAGTCAAAGGTTTTACTCAAAAGAAAGGTATCGACTTTGACGAGATTTTTTCACCAGTTGTGAAAATGAGTTCCATTCGAATTGTGCTAGGTCTTGTAGCTAGCTTGAACCTTGAGTTAGAACAGCTTGATGTAAAGACCGCGTTCTTGCATGGGGATTTAGAAGAAGAAATTTATATGGAACAACCAGAAGGTTTCAAGGTCAAGGGAAAGGAGGACATGGTGTGTCGCCTGAAGAAAAGTTTGTATGGGCTAAAACAAGCCCCGCGGCAATGGTATAAAAAGTTTGATTCCTTCATGGTGAATCAAGGATACAAGAGGACAGAAGCTGATCCATGTGTATATGTCCAGAAATTCCCTGATGGAAAATTTATCATTCTTCTCTTATATGTTGATGATATGCTAGTCGTTGGGCCAGATGCCAAAATGATTAGTAAGTTGAAGTGTGATTTATCTAAGGCGTTTGACATGAAAGATTTGGGACCGGCAAGGCGAATTCTTGAATGGAGATTACCGAGATCGAAGGTCCAGCAGGCTGTGGTTATCGCAAGAAAAATATATTGAATGGGTACTAGAAAGGTTTAATATGAAGAATGCTAAACCAGTTAGCACTCCACTTGCCGCTCATTTCAAGTTGAGTAAGAAATCCTACCCTTCAACAGAGAAAAATAGAGAAGATATGTTAAATGTTCCATATTCTTCAGCGGCCGGAAGTTTAATGTATGCAATGGTGCGTACGAGACCAGACATCGCTCATGCAGTTGGAGTTGTGAGCAGATTCCTGTCTAATCCCCAGAAGAATTGGGTGTGCAGCAAGAAGACTACATAGTTTATTGTGATAGTCAAAGTGCACTAGACTTGAGCAAAAATACTATGTATCATGCACGGACGAAACATATTGATGTAAGATATCATTGGCTTAGATTTGCCATTGAAGAAAAAGAGTTCAAGTTGCAGAAGATTCATACAAATAAAAATGTTGCTAATATGCTGACGAAGGTCGTACCAAAAGAAAAGTTCGACCAGTGCGTTGAAGCAACTGAGATGGAGAGTCTCACAATGTAGTCGGGAGGGGGAGATTTGTTGAGTGGTGTCCCTCTTATTGTGGGACCCACTGATTAATTAAAAAAAATTAAAAAAAAGAGGAGGCAGGTCGGCAGGAAAAGTTTTCAAAAAGTGCACAGTAAAATTACTGTGCACAATTCGGTCATACGCGTTTTGAATCTCCTATAAATAGAGGAGGGTTTTGCTCATTTGAAGAGCAGACCAAAGCAGAGAGCAAGAGAGAAGAAACAGAGATAAAAAAGTAATCTGTGTAGAGAGCCTTAGGAAAAGGGTTTCTAAGAGCTGGGTAAGAGAGAAAATAGTGAGGTTTTGGAAAACACTTGAGTGCCACTATTTTGTAATCTCTTGGTGTACCGACTATTATTTTATAGTGGAAGAATTATTCGGAGTTGGTCCCGTGGTTTTTCCCTAATTCATTTGGGATTTCCACGTAAAAATCTACATATCTTTTATTCTGCTGATATTATTTTTTCTCGTAATCTATTATTGGGCTTAACACTATTAATTAACAGGTTAATTTGTTTTGTTGTTCGTGGATGTAAGGACCACCAATTGGTCAATTTCATAATATTACATCAACAAATTCAAAGAACACTTACAAGAAGCAATAAAGAATAATGCCAAAAATTTAGCTTATAGATTTCTTTAAACGGGTGATGGCGTCAAAGTAAGTAATGTATTGATGATTGTCTGTAAGGCATGGAAAATAATGACTACAAGTTCCCATTTTGTGGAGTGCTACCTTGGCAAGAATGCCAACAGCTGCACCGAAAGCACATTCATTTATGAATGGGCTCGATGTGGGTTTCTGGGAAGCCGCCTGCTAAATTTGGGAGACAACGATCACCAAAACCTGCACTTGCAGTCTATTACGAAGCATGTTCGCCTTGAGTTTCCAGCAACGCTTCATTTGGTAGGCTTGGTGAACAGCTTGGTGTGCTTCATAATTGGGAGGTTCAAAGGTCACCACTTTATCAACATTCTAATTCTTAATCCAGAAATAAAGGCCTCCCTTATGATTCAAATCCCTAACCCTTCACCAGGTCATAATGGGGTTTGGATATGACAAGTTTCAGAATGACTATAAGCTCCTTATAGCATCTACAAGTGGAAATACCTTTCTCTATTCCGTGAAGTCAAAAGGTTGGAGGGTTATTTCTGGTGGTACCTGTCCCTGGTACAGAAGGAGGAAGTCATGTGTTTTCTTGAGAGCGTGTTTCTGTTGGGTTGCCTATAATAAGGATTTTGGTAGCAGTAAAGATCCTGCCTTCATAATGGCATTCGATCTCAAGACTGAAACCTTCACTAAAATTTTATTACCAGATACCTTCATGCAAAGGGCCTTGACCATAACCCTATTTGGGGTCTTCGGTTGCTCTTTACAAATTAACTGATTTTATCAATTTCAATTTTACAGAATCTCAATCCAGATATTTAGGTTAACTAATTGAAAGCAAGGGCGGGCTCCTACCTTATTGAATGTAGATGTGGCTTAGGTCTAGATATTTTACTGCTTTTTTTGTTTTATATTAAGGTAAATTCAAGAATAAAACTTGTGAATTCGCACAATTTTAAAAAAAGATCATAAAATTTTTGTTTCGAGAGGTTTAAAATGTTATCAAACAAAGAAAAAAATTTATAGAATATCTCTTTTTTAATGTTACAAATGGTATTTTAATCAATTCAACATTCCCAAAATTTAATCATATTATTTATAAATTATATATCAAGATTTGAATAAGTTTCGGAGATTTTTCATTTTGCCATAATTTTTCAAAATTATAATCGTCTTATAATAAAAAATTATTTACGCTTCTAAAAAAGTTTCATAATAATTATGGAGGTGTATTATATTTTTATTAATCAACCTGTAAAATTTCAGTTCAAAATGGATAGAATTACCCTTTGTCGTGACATTATTTCAAATTGAGGATTTTTTATCATTTTCTTGCTAACCTTTAAAACCACAAACCTCATTTTAAATCAAGAAAAATTTTACTCCTTTTAAAAATGAGATAAACCACGTATCATTTTTTTTTAATTTTACTCGCTATTTTATTTCTCTTATATCCATGAATCTTTTGCGGATCACCTTTCACTTATTATATTATCTTCTTTCAAATTTCACTCCCAATATAAACCTTTTGTATATTTATATTAACAATATTAAAATTCAAGAAAATAGTAACTTGGTATTACCACTGCAATACTGATTACACTAATAATATTACGTACCAATAATTTAACTGATAAAATATTCGATAGGATTTTGATAACATTACTTATACAATTGTATCAATGTTGGATTAATTGATGCAACAAAAATACTAAGCACCCCTAAAACTATTATTTCTTTGTTAGATGAATAGACTATTCACTCTTCTACAATTAAAAAGTAAATCATGACAGATGAGGAAGAAGATGAATAGACTATTCACTCTTCTACAATGAAAAAGTAAATCACTGTCAAATGTATTGAAATTTAAAAAGTGACATATATTTTCAAAAAATTTACTCTAAAAAATGACTTATTTTCCGTTAGTAATGTATATTTAAGGCATATTTTATGACTACTTTATTTAATTATTATTTTATTATTTAATTAAAATAACTATCATTCATCCAATAATAAAAAAGTGTAAAATAATAAATATTTTATAAAAAAAAGTAATCATAGAATGCACCTATATTTAATATTTAATATAATGTGGAGTGAAATTTTATTGATAGAATAAAAAATAATAGTGTGGAGTAGTTTTTTTTAATATTTAGGAGTAGTGTTCGTGGATTAGTAACTTTGATTTTCTTCAGGTTTGGCCATTATTTTCCAATTGATTGCTAAAGTTAGTAACTTTGTTGATACCCATATGAAGAAAATGGCGACTAATTTGATATTTTATTCTTAACAATTGTTTTATCAGCTTGTTTGTTTATCTTATTATGATATGTTTTTAAGTTGGTTATGTATTTTTGTGGTTTCTCTAAGGTTGCATGTGATAACAGCTAAGTAGCACGGAAAGAGGAACGAAAACCGAAAATTGCAAATATAACGTAACTTATGCTTTTTCAAATAGCATTTACTGGCTACTAGGATGAACAAGGTGACCGATTTTTTTTAGGTCGTTCTTTTACTAAGTACATGTAACTTCCATAGAGGCACGCGACCCTCAGAGATACTTTTATTTTTCAGGATTTTAACTTATTTCAATATATGTAGTCCATCTATTTTCAAAAGTTTTAATAATAATTTAAGGCTAGATATTCATTGTTCATTTCCTATTAAGACTACATGTATATTCCTAATGCAGTATATACATTATATATATATTGGTGCTTTCAAATTTTTTAGTAGCCTGTAACAAAGGACATAATATTGACATCGATCCTTGCGAGTTTGGGTTTGTTAGAGCATTTTTTACAGAGTACAGACCGAAAATATTGACCAAGTATGCTTTTTTATTTCAAATTCAGGATGTACAAAATTCAAATTATAAAAAAATAACTACCATTTATAATAATATATTTTGGGAAATGTATTTATATAATAGAAGTATGCCTAATTGTTAGTAAAATTTCCTTTTTAAAAAAAATATATTTTATATGATCTTATAATAATAATAAAGGAAAATCTTAACTCACCCCATCCGAATATGGACTCATAATTTCATCTTACATGTACATAATTTAGAAAAGAAGTTGGCTAGGCCCACAATCCAACTAGGAACTAGCTGTTTAGAAAAATATAGTACGAGTTGGCCATCTTCTTCTCCAGCAAATTATGATATTATTATAAAGCAGGCTTTGCCATTGTTTTTTTAAATTTGTTTCAATGATTTTATGCGCACTAAACTATTGAATTTGTTTTCTTTGATTTGACTTTGAATGGTCCTTTTATAAAATGAAGAAAGAGAGAGGTGCATGTGGAGTTGATTGTGTTAGTCTGCCATTTGGTAGCAAAAGTCCAAATGAATCTAATGAATTGTATTATTTAATTTATCGACTTCCAACAAAAATAATGGGAACTATTATAGCTACCATTTTGGATTACATTTAAAGATAAAAAAAAAAACGGTAACTAAAACGGACACACAAGAAATAACGTGAATTAAATTTTCCCAATTATTTTTCATGTTAAAAAACTCATAAACCGTTTTAAAAACCACTTACGTCTGTTTAGGTATTATTTTGAGGTTTGTTATTCGATTTTTTTATTTTTTGGACACTATCAGGCGCTGGAACCATATATTGCCCCTAGTATCGCTTAGATTGACTTTTTCCGCCGACGCACCCCTAGTCAGATTTTTTCTACATTTTTTAAGATACCAATATTTATAATAATTATAGTTCAAAATATTCTCACCGTATAATTCTCAATTCGAATCTTAAACCAAAAAATAATACACTATAAAAAAAAATTGTGATGTGCATTTTTAAGAAATTAATTTCAGTATTGATGTATTTTTATATAAGAATTAATTAAGACTTGTATTATTATATGCTAATTTATATTTCTGTAATATATTAAACGCTAAAACCCCTATCCGCCAGTTTAGAGCATAGGCCAACCTTTTAATTCTTATATTATAAACGTAAAGGTGTGATGTTAAATTTTAGTTTGTTTTTATGTCAAGCTCAAGAAATGACACCATAATGATGCAAAAGAAAGCCAAAAATTATGCACTAATTTAAGCATTTAATCTTCACCTAACTCAACCACAATAAACAACTAACAAATATTACCAAAGAAATCATTATAAACACTTAAAAAACCAAACGAATAAAAGAATCAAACTTGTTGTCTCGTTATTTCCTTGTATGTATATAGCCATTACTAGATACAAATTAAAACCAATAACTCCAAAAAAATCTAGGTTACTATAAGAATTCCGGTATAAGTTAAAAACGCCTTGCCATTCTTTACAGAAAAATCGGTGGCTACAGTTTGTTATGAAGTTCCGCTGAAACCTTGGCTGTTTTTCTTCATCTTAGCCAGTTCCATTTCTCGGGTAGTCATTTCCCGGGTAGTTTGGGCTTCGCTACTTGACCCGGAAGGGTTTAACCCGTATTCACTGGTGGGGCCGCTGTATTCGCTACTGGCACCGTATTCCTGGCTTGCTAATGCCATCTTCCGGAACTTTTTCATGTCCTCGTTGTATTGGTTTGTGTCGTAGTCTGAGCTGCCCATGCTATAGGCACTGCTGTGTCCTGGTCGGACTCCCTCGTTGAGATCGGACAATGCCACATCACCTTCTAGGGCTCGAACTACCTGCTCAGTTAAACATTAAGGATACCAATTAAAAACTAGATTGCCTAATCAAATTCCATACCCGAATTGAGTTCTAGTATCTCAGTACCATTTTTCCTAGAAGAATGGACTTTTCTCATTTACTACTCTAGCTGTATAACTCATTTGCCCATTTGGTCCCTTTTGATATTTATGCCATCCATTTGGCCACTGTGCTATGCCATTTGTTACCTTATTGAGCCCTACATTGTAGACTCTCTATTGACGTAACCCCGCATGATATGCACTAAAAGGACAAAAAATGTAATTGGTTGCATAGCCCTGGGACCAAATAGGTAATATGTATAACAGATGGACCAAATGGGTACATGGATTATGCCAGAGGGCCAAAAAGGTGGTTCTGCCCCACAAATTTTGAATACCGCTATTATTACCTGACTCATGCGTGGTCGACGCTTGGCCGAATGGCGCACACAAGCAGCAGCACAAGAAATCATTCGAGCCATTTCGTTGTGGTCATAAGCATTCTGTAGTTTTGGATCCACCAGAGTATTGAAGTTTCCATCTTCTAAAGCTCTTGTGAGCAGGGGCCTAGCCTGTAGTAACAACACAAATAAAATTTTAAGCAATGCGAAAATTTATGCCACCGAACTTTTAGGTCATGTGCTAGTATGAAAAGAGTCACCAACTCACCCAATCAACCAAACTATCCTCCATGAAAGTTTGAGATGAATCAACAGGTCTACGGCCAGTGATCAACTCTAGAAGCATGACCCCAAAAGAGAATACGTCCGACTTATCGGTTAATTTCCCACTGGATGCATATTCTGGAGCCAGATACCTGCATGAATAACAATAGCATTGAATATCAAATTCGAATCACAGAAATAAATCCTGCCAATTATAAGAAAACATATTTTTGCCAAGAGACCAGAAAAACCATATGTTGATTGTCAAAATAACAACTAAATGTTAACATCTGTCGATCATCATATAATGAACACGAGATTGTCTAAAGATGTCTGAAGGAAACAAGATCTAGGAAAAAAACACCATCCCACAGTTTGAAGAAAAGCAATCAAAATGCATAAGAGATGTGATAAGAGAAAACGACGAATAAGAATCAGAAGACTGGTTGATGACATAACAAGAATATGAGAATAGGTCTTACCCAAAGGTACCCATCACCCTAGTAGAGACATGAGTATTAGCATCAGAAGTGAACTTGGCTAGTCCAAAATCTGCAACCTGAGAAAGGGGAAGGAAAAATAAGATATAACATCAAAAGAATGGAAACTAGAAAAGATGAAAAAAGAAATAAAGGGTTCAAACATGTTCAAAAACTAGTTAGCAAATTCCTTTGAAAAAACACAACGGATCGAAATTCAAAACATATTGTTTCAGTTTTCATCTTGCTTGCTCAGTAAAATATCTCTGTTTATACCTTTGCCTCAAATTTGAAGTCCAAAAGTATATTAGCTGCCTTGATATCACGATGAATGATCTTAGGATGACCTGATGAAAGATTAGTCAGCGCAAAATCACAAAACAGTATCACATTTTATAAGACACAATTCTTGACTATAACTTACAATCTTCATGAAGATATGCAAGCCCTTTCGCAGACCCCAACGCAATCTTGAGTCTTGTAGACCATTCCATGGTAGGTCGTCCCTTTGCTGAAAAATATATTGTTTACAATTATCAGATACATGCTACCACAGAAACTTAGCACACCAGTTTAAAAACATCAAATAAGCAACTTAGAACTTAAAACCAATATTTGAGAAACGAAGGCAGAAAATCAGTGCCAAAAAGCATAGAAAAAACAACAGATGAATAGTTTATTGAGCTCCAGCAAAGATCTCATAAAAAAATTATTTGGTTGTGCAAATGGAAACATACCGTGTAAGTGAAACTCCATAGTGTTGTTAGGAACAAATTCATAAACAAGGAGTCTCTGAGACCCAGTGATGCAATATCCAACAAGGGAGACAAGATGCTTGTGGTGAACTCGGCTAATGATTTCAATTTCAGCCTGAAACTCCCTCTCTCCTTGCCCACTTCCAGCTTTTAGCTGCTTAACAGCAACTTCTTTCCCATTTGGAAGAACACCTCTGTGCACATATCCAAAACCGCCTTGACCAAGGAGATTAGCATTGGAAAAGCCATCTGTTGCCCTTGACAACTCCTCAAAGCTAAAAGTACTCTTCGAAAAACTCAAACCAATGCCAGGGGAAGGTGGAGGGAGTGGGGTTTCATATTCAGAAAAGCCGGAACCACCACTGCTGCTCATAAAAGGAGGTGGAGGAGGTGGTGTTGGAGATGGAGGATAAGGTGGCCGTGACGCAACCGGTGGAGGTGGGGAAGGTTTTGGCATTGCTGAGACAACATGGTCGGAAGGCGACGGAGCGTTTTGTTGCCAGTACTGCTGTTGGCCGCCGTATTGACCATCTGGAAGACATAAATAATGAAATTCCATCAACCTTTCAACTGAAACATTAGCAATTCTATCAAGCTTATAGTAAAATGCTGAAATCACAATGAAATTCCATCAGCCTTTCAACTCAAACAATAGCAATTATATCAAGTTTAGAGTAAAATGTTGAAATCACAGTGAAATTCCACCAGTCTTTCAGCTCAAACATTAGCAATTATATCAAGTTAATCACAAAATGTTGAAATCACATCACTATGATTAAAACTAGTATTTCTCTCCATAAATTCTATGAGAAATGCAAGAAAAACTACTCTAATTCCAATCTGATATCTGCATTCTTAAGTGATATATCACCTATATTCAACATTCAAACAAATCACAGGAGCAGGCATTAAATCACAAATTTCAATTAAAAAACGATATAAAACCAGACTGATGCTAAAAACTAAACCTAATTTTTGAAAACGATGAATTAGACCAGATCGAGATTGTATATTCAAATATAAGCCATTAATAAATCCAAAATCTAAACAATGAAATCCTCACTCTTAGGACCAGTAGGAGGCGGAGGAATATAGTACCCAGCCTCATCATCCCGTCTCCTCCTCTTCTTCCTACAGAAAAGACAAATCAAACTCAAAACAACCAAAATCACAACTCCTCCAACAGCAATCCCAACCACAGTCCCCGTCGACACCCCTCCAGACGACGGCGAACCAGAAGAAGACGGCGACGTCGGCGGCGGAGGAGAGCTCCTAGACACAGGCGACGGCGGAGACGGAGTTGTAGGAGTGGGAGAAGGCGGAGACGGAGTTGTAGGAGTGGGAGAAGGCGGAGACGGAGGAGGAGTGGTGGAAGGTGGAGACGGAGTGGAAGGAGGAGGATTAGATTCCGGCGGCGGAGTGGTGGCAGGTGGAGGAGGAGAGGCGGGAGTGGCGGGGGGAGGTGCGGAGGGAGTGGAGGGAGGTGGAGAAGCGGGAGGCGTGGGGGTGGGTGGAGGAGGTGTGGCCGGAGTGGACGGCGGAGGGGCGGTGGTGTTGGTGGACGGCGGAGAAGTCGGCGCCGGAGCGGACATTGTAAACCGGAATTGAAACGGTAAAGAGGAGTGAGATTTGGAAGGGGGAATTGAGAAAAGTAAAAAGAAGAATGAAACTTTAAAAAGGGAGAGAAAGAGTAGCGAAAGCTGAGTCCTGAGTCTTGCACAGACAGCGCGTTTTTCGTTTAGGAAGTTTGAAGCATTTCCTGTTTTTATTCTTTTTATTATTTGTTTTTGTCAATGGGCCTCTCAACTGTCAAAGGTAAGGATGACTGTCGTTAAAATTTAAGGTTATTTCATATATTATAGGATTCGATTTCTGATCAATGTTTTAAGATGGATTAGTTACTGTAATTAGACCACACCATAGTTTTTATTTTTTAATTTTAATTATATTTACATACAAGAATTGATTATTTTTGGGCAGACGGCGACAAGCTGTATTTTAGATTTCACATGGCGGTGATATTCTATTTTTAAGATATTTTTGTCCGTTGCATAAAGTTACAGGGTATGAAACAACATTCCTACATGTGCTATATTTTTTCATTGAATTCTTTAAAATGTTCTCGCTTATAATTCTAATCCATTAAATATAATTATTGTCATGTTATCCAATAAAATTTACATTATTTTTTGAGAAAAAATATCATATGTCCCTCGTTATAAAATTAAACTAAACTGAATTTAATGGATTAGAATTTTCTGCAGTTGGATTTTCAATTGTAGAGAACATTTGTATAATTTGGGTCATCTATTTTAAAATGGACGGTCCAGATTTTTTTATTTAAAATTAATTATCAGTTTTTAAAAAAAATCAGGGCCATCCATTTTAAAATGGAAGGCCCAAATTATAACTTTTCTCTGCAGTTAGAAAATCTAACTGCAGAAAATCCTAAACCGAATTTAATTATGTATAAATTTATAACTATATAATAAGAAATTAAAATGGATTGATTATGAATTAGCTTAATTAAAATCTTTACCAGCATATTTTAATTCTCTTAAATTATATGTTTCAGTCAATTTCAACTATTTATTGAATTTAAATAATTAAAATTTAATTATAATATATATCTAAAATTAAATTTTAACCATTAAAAATAATAAATAATTAAAATTAAAAAAATATACATGTCCTTTTAGAAAATACAAATCTTTCACTGCAACAAAGAGGATGGGTTTTTATGGCTTTCAGATCTTAATATAAAATAAGATAAATTTTATATATGACCGAATATTTAATACCTTTTCTATTAAATACTTGATATATATATATATATATATATATATATATAATTTTTATTATTATAATATATAAATTATATTATGTAGAGAAATATTAAATACCAAATCTCTAAAAAAAATTCTATAAAATAATGGTAAAAGGTGGAAAGGATGGGCCTACACGTATGGCCCGCGCAATTCTGCTCCGGCAATTTTACTCGTTTGGTTTGGATATATGTTTGTTTGTGTGTGTTTGGTAATACAACTCTAACAAATGAATGATTGCTGATTTCTCAATAATACCCTTGGTGGCTCCCACACCGCCGTTACCTTTTCTTTGATCCACCTATCCGTTGTTATCCACCCAGGCGAAAAAAGGACTCGAATTGAGCCGAGTATTTGATTGTTTGTGTTGGAATCGTTTAATTTTTAACGAAGCATGAATTGAGCCAAACTTGAATTTGACTTTAATATTTTATTTGTGTTTTATTTATTTAGTTACTTATTTATTTAGAATTATTTATGAATAATTTATTTATTTTATTTATGAACAGTTTATTTGATTCTAAACACATTTGTCTATTTTTAGTAGTGAATAACATTATCAATTTAATATATAATTTAAAATGTGTCATAAAATTAAGTTGAATAATGTTACATTTATACTCATTATATTAGTTTAATTTTATATAGCCGTACTTTATTTTCATTCTATAAAAATTTATTTTTTGATATATAATAATAATAGCCGAGCTAGTTCACAAATATTTATCGAGTCAGTTCACGAATTTGTTTGCGAATTTCTTATCAAGCAAGACAACTGTATTTAGCTAACTTAGAGACAAAAAGTTATCATTAAAAAAAATGTGTAAAAGAAAATAAGAGTAAAAACAGTGTTGTAAGATCTGGATCGATTCGGCCGATCGAACCTGAAAAATTCAGATTCGGTGATAAAAATGGGTCAGGTGACACTAAAAACCCACTTTGCTATGACGTTCTAAAAGCCCGACGACCCGCCGGTTGAACCATTGATCCGATGATTCGGACCGGGCAAATGGGTCACTAATTTGAATTTTTTTAGTTTAATGTTTAGATAAAAACCTATTAAATCATAACCATTAAAGTGTATACGATTTAAAAGTTCAGTAAATTTAATTTTAATGATTGTCGGGCTTATCAATTTCAATTTTAAGAATTTGTATTATTTTTTTGAAATATTATAGTTAAATTTATGTATAATTTATAATTTTTACATTTTTTTATTATAACTTTAATTTGTTTTCAATATAAAATAATAGTTTATTGATTAACTTTAATTTATTTTCACTACAAAAGGTTAGTTTGTAATTTAATAGATAATGAAAATTAATTTATGTAAATATTAAAATATAATTTAAGTATTTTTATACTTAAATATCTTAAGTTTTTGTATTATAAAATATTTTATTGTTTAATATATCATATACTAATCTTTAAAATATTAAAAAGTATGAATTTTATATATATTTATTATGAACGGTTCAATCCCGATTCAACCTCAATCGCCCCATTAACTTTAGACCCTCTATCTTCATGAGTTCAAGGGGTAGGGTCGAGTTTGGCAACGTAGTAAAAACAAACTATAACATGTAAATCAACCTGAATCAAATTTCGAAATTTCACTTTTTTTTCTTTGATTCCTACAAATAAGGACAGAAACAGAAAATCCATCTTGATTATGGCTGAGTTCATTAACTTTTGTTTATTTCTAAATCACACAAGATATTGACTAACAAAACAAGCAAAGAATTAGAATACAGTCTGTTTTATCCCAAATTTGATAGTAACATTTACCTTTTCAATTTTTTTTATCTGATTTATCGGAGCTTTTCTTATATTATATTTAAATTTGACCCGAGTCGTACATCTAGCTGTGGTGGGTGACTCTCCCGATAAAAAAATTTTACATTTACTATGACTCGAACTCAAGACATTGCTTAAGCGATATCAAGCTACTCACTTGAATCAACCCTCATTAATAATATTTACTTTATTAAATAAAATATAATTGCCTAACCTCTAATGTAATGATATAAATTTGTAACTAAATTTAGTAGATAAACCATATAGTACAATAAATACATACATTAAGAGAGCTCAAATAGTCAATGATTAGGTGCCAATTTTTAAAAATAAAAATTTATTGGCAAATGGATACTCTAAGCAAAAGGCAAAAACAGCTGGATTCCTCACTCACTTTGGAGGATTTGGTCATTTTCCGTAATGTTCAAAATTATTATTATTATTATTATTATTATTGTTATTATTATTATTATTATTATTATTATTATAAATTCACTTGATATTAATTAAAAATAAATCATCATTAATTCGTACTGTTTTAAAAAACGTTAGGCACTAATCGGGTGGTCAGGACTTCAAAGAATATAGGCGGAGCTTGAGCGGGGACTAGACGGACCTGGCGGTTTGTATTTTTTTAACTTTTTATTATTTATACATAAAATAATAATTTCAACTAAAATATAAATTATAAAATATTAAAAAAATATAATTTAGACTATGTTTTAAAATTGGAAATGCGACTTTTATTGTGAGAACACTTTTATGTATTTTCATTTTACTAACTAAGCTATTTTTAGTAGGTTAAAAATATCAAACTATAATTATTATAGATATCGATATCTTAAAAAAATTGAATTCAGGCGTCGTTTAGACCAAAAAAATTAGAATAGGCGGTGTCTAGGCGGCAATAAATTGATTAGGGGTCTGGGAGCTCCATAAAAACGTAAAATCAGACAACAAACTCTAAAATAAGACCTAAATAGGACTTAAACGGAACTAAACAGAAATTTTGAAAACAAAATTAATTGGACACCATTTGTTTTTTTAATATATCGAGTCGGTGATTTGATTGAACAAACATTCTTTCCGAAATTAGATAATATATATAAATTCACTTGATATTAATTAAAAATAAATCATCATTAGTTCTTTTTTTTATCAAAATAAGGTTTATATTTAAGAACACCCTATGTTTTTTCCAAATTAATTGAATGATTATATGTTTTGATAATAATGAATCCCTAATAAATTTGTGTTCAAAACTTTTGCAAAGATTAATTTATGGTTGTTGTGGATGAAGCAGGAGCTTTAAGTTCTTTATTATGATAATTTCTACTTTTACCACGTCCGACACATAAAGGTACCAACAATAATAAAAGTTAGGATAAATTTAAAAAATATGTAATATAATTTTATTGTTTCGTAAAAAGGTTATTGTGAATTTTTTTATTTTAAATGAGTGTCTTTAGTTTCAAAAGTTAGCAAAAGGAGGATTCTCAAAATTTGAAACCATATTTGGAAGGGTAATTTTGTCCATTTTAAAGTGAAGTTTTGCAGATTAGTTTATGAAAATAAAATACACGTTAACGATAAATTTTAGAATTTTTTAAAAAGTACAAGTATTTATATTAATTAAAAATTGATGATAACTTTAAAAAATTATGACAAAATGAAAAATTTCCGAAACTTCCTCAAATCTTGATAAATAATTCAAAATTAATATAGTTAAAATATAGGAATATTGAATTTATTAAAATAATTGATGTATCATTAACAAAAAAAAGCTAATTTTCAAAAACATAATATATGGCGGTTAGCCTTTTTTGCTAACTTTTGAAACCATAGTTACTTATTTAAAATAAAAAATTTCATAAAAATCTTTTTACAAAATGGTCAAACCACATGATATATTTTTAAAATTTACCCTAAAAATTATTACAAACACAACCGGAGCAATAAAAAATAATTGAGCTAAATTGAGCATAACCTTCATTATGATAGGTTTTTCCGGGAACAATTTTTTGTCAAATAATTTCTTTTATTGTGAGAAATATGAATTTTTTATTATTTTTATTATATCTCTATATATATGTATTGAAAAATTAATCCGGAATATTTAAAAAAACGTTTTATTGATATTATAAATGTAAAAGAATCTGATTTATTGTATTTTCTCCATATTGCCATTTTTATTCTTTAATTAATTTCTTTCCATATTGGTATAACATCATTTTCCTACATAGGTCCCTACTACAGCTCATTACAAATATTAATAAGAAACTACATTTAACTTTCTGATTATACTAATTTAATTATTTTCAGCATCAAAATAATTTGATGTAATAAATGAAAGTTGTATATGTAATAATGGAACCACCATAAATAAATAAATTAATCACCTAACCAACAAGATATTCAGTTAATTAATTAAAAATATTACGAGGAGAAATGTGAATAATGCGTACTAAGAGATAGATATTTTATTTTATCACATTTCTTGATACATCTGTAGAAATAGATATTTAGTTAAAAAATACAATTATAATAGATTGTCTATCCACAATTTTTTATCTGATGTGGCATCTCAATTTTAGACGACCATCTATCTAATTTTATATACCCATTTAATAATATTTTATTATTAAAAATTATTTATTTAATAATATTTTATTTTTAAAATTGATATTTTAGCTATAACGATACTTGAGTATTGCTGCTCAATTTTCACAATATTTATCCCTTTTCCTTTTGTCTTTCCCTTCTCTAGATTTGTATCCATTGTTTCTCAGTTTATTCTCATGTTTGCTATATTTTCTTTTAAATTTTTACTCTTCTACCATATAGTTTAAAAGGAAGCTTTCTAAATCATAAATCTACCACACAACAACAAAATTAAAACAACATATTAAAACTTACAAATAAACTGAAAGATTTGTTAGAAAATTAAGACTTATGAAGAGCTGCAAATTTTACATCAAAAGCGATTGCGCATTAATAATGAAGGTATTTTTTGTTAGATATAAAAACCTTATTTTAGTTTGTTATTTAATTGTGAAAAAGATAGAATTTAAAAACAAATAGAGAATATACTATAGTTAGCTTTTTAAATTATTATATCAATCTATAAATTTATTGATACATCTTTAAAGATAATTTTTATTTTACATATCAATTAATAATAAAATCCATAAATTATTGGAGATGCTCTAACTTATATTCTTTCGCTCTGGAAACTTGATTGGGTTGAAGACTGTTCCCAACAACCACTTTAATATCTGTGATAATAAAAAAATTACTAGGAGAAATGTGCTTAATGCATGCCTTATATTCTGCCATTTTATTATTCATATATATATATATATATATATATATATATATATATATATCATGAAAATAAAAAATTATTGTAAATGAATTATGAAAAAAATTCCATGTTGAAAATGGAGATAAGTCAATTTACTGCAAAAATAATTATTTTATTGGGCAAATTTTATGGGATCGAATATTTAATATCCCTCCAATTGAATGCTTGACATATGAGTAATTTATAAATTATAATAATAAAAAAGTGTTTATGTATAAAGTATCCAACAAAAAAGTATTAAATATCCGATTCCGTATAAAAAGCCTCTTATTTTGAAACATATGTATACGCATTTCAATGGATGCATGAGTCGTGACTCAAAAAGTTTTGATTGTACCTACATATTTCATGAACATCTTCACCAAAATAATCAATTTCTTGGTGCTTTATTTATATACTAGTTAGTTCAGTTGATATATTTATATATCAACTTAATTTTTATAAAGGGAGTTTCAGTTTCAAACTTTAAATTTTGCGGGTAGTATGTAAAAATTGTTTGACGAATGTTCCTATAAAAAGGGTTGAGATACTCTAAATGGAAGCAAATTTTTTTTAAAAAAATTAATATATGTCTTTTGTGAGCGGACGACGTTTTGCACGGAAGCTGCGGAGTCGGGCCGGTGGGCCGGCCTCTAAAAGTAATGGGGGATGCGTGCGATATGATTGGAAAATGGTTTTGCACATTTTATGCTCAAAAGATACGAGATCGAAATCCAGTACTTAAAACAGAGTAGCCATCCGGTTCAGCTCAACCGGGAAATTCTTGGTACGATTTTTCCATCAGGTGGTTGGACCATACCTTAAGTAGAGATTCCGAGTTCGGATGATGTTATCTATTTTTCATTAGGCCAAGTTAAGATACTTCATTCTTTCTTAATCAGTTTAGTCCATCCTATTTATTTATGTTTTCAATTATTTTGTTATTTTCGCGTTTATCAGGCGATTGAAGCGATGAATAAAATATTTACAGCCATTCAAAAATAAGTGTAGAAAATAAAATTATTACAAGGCTTCCATGTCCTGTACATTTTTCTATGCAATAAGTAAAATACCTGAATGTCTGATATACATCTACCTGCAGAAGATGGTTAGCACGGATATGGCGTGTTTTATTTACAATATCATAAAGCCTGGTTGGATGATAAAAATGAGATTTGAACGGCGTTTGAGGTGGGAATTCAATTTTTAACCAAATTTTAGATTCGATCGTTATTTTAACCGGATTATTAGTGAAAATGCCACACATTATGGGGTGGAGTCTATTTACAGGGGGTTTTGAACCTCCATCGTTGCACTATATGTCCAAGCTTCGAAAAATAAGCTAGTCTGGGAACAAACGAAAATAAAACTGCTGTCCAGAAAGCCATGCCGCCGGCGACATGGTTGATGCCGCCGGCGACATCAATGATGCCGCTGGTGACATCAGTATGCAGACAGGTTACATGGCTTTCTGAGTACCATAAAGAAAAGGTCTCACAAGAAAGTGAAGTCTCTAGGGAATGTGATGCCTCAGGCGGTATCAGCGATGTCTCTGGCGACATGGGTGATACCGCCGGCGACATCAGGAGTCTATGGCGACCTCATTTTCTTGCAGCAGCAATAGGGAATAGTAAAAAATGACTGAGAACCCAAAAAAGAGCAAAAATCAACAAAAATCAACACAAATCAGTAATATTAATGCCAAAGAGCTATGAGACTCAGAACTTTTACCTCGGGGTCCTGAATCCACCTCTTCGTGAATCGAAAAGAAATGCCTCTGCAGAGCTTGTTATGATGATTTAGTAGTAAATTTAAATGTTTCGGGTTTCTAAATCCAATTAAGTTGATTTTAACTACAGGATTTACTGATTTTAAGCTCGCAATTAGAGAGTTCAAAGAACAAAAATTAGGAAAAATGGATTAGAATCCTTTTTTTCTGCCTTATCTAATTCTTATCTCACTAATATCTATTTTCTCATTATAACATTAAACCTCTAACCTTAGATGGTTCTCCGTCGAAAGTGGGGTGATTTTTGAGACCTTTTTGGCTAATTCAGTCGAAAGTGGCTGAAAGGCTGTCTGTGCAGGGACCCACTTCGGGTCATGCCACCGGCGGTATGGATGATGCCGCCGGCGATATGGCGATATCGCCTGCGGCATGGCCGATGCCGCTAGTGGCATCAGCCTCTGGCATTCCGACAGCTAGTGGGCCTAGGAGCCTAAAAAGTCGCCCAAAGTGGTTAAAAGTGGGTCAAAAGGCATCTTTTTGATTTTTAATGATATTTTAAAAGTTATTTTTAAATTTAGGTGTAAATCATTGGTTCAAGCTCCTACCGGACGCGTTATCGGCCACACCGAACTGGATTCTACTAAGTATAAAATTCTCGAGGAATATTATTTTGGTAATAAAAATTCTAAAGAGAACTTTTATTTTGAGGCATTAAAATCGGGTACACGTCATCATTGTCTCGTGAGAGGGACCGCAAAATCCTTTGCTCACAAGCTGCCCCTCGGGGGATCACTGCTGCCACAGGTCAGTATGATCACATGAAAGAGCAAGGGATAGGAATGATACCTGATGGGTGACTGGTTTGCCCCTTGGTCGGACTTGTGCTTTGTGGAAAGGATGCCCCTAGGCCGGACTTGATCCTTACGGAGAGGTTGCCCCTTGGTCGGACTTGTGCTTTGTAGATTGGTTGCCCTTTAGTCGGATTTGCATTTTATGGAGAAATTGTCCTTTGGTCGGACCTATGCTTTATGGAGAAATTATCCTTTGGTCAGATCTATGCATTATGGATTGGTTGCCCCTTGGTAGGGCTTACGCTTTGTGGAGAGTTTGTCCTTTACTCGGACTTGTGTTTTGTGGAGAGATTGCCCCTAGATCAAGCTTATGCTTTGAGGAATGATTGCCCTTGCTCGGGTTTATGCTTTAGAGAGTTTGTCCTTTGGTCGGGCTTGCGCTTTGTGGATAGGTTATCCTTTGGTCGGACTTATGTTTTTTGGATTGGTTGCCCCTTGGTCGGGCTTGTGCTTTGTGGAAAGATTGTCCTTTGGTCGGACTTGAGCTTTGTGGAAAGATTGTCCCTTGGTCGGGCTTACACTTTGTGGAGAGATTGCCCTTTGGTAGGGCTTATGCTTTGTGGAGTGATTGCCCCTTGGCCGGGCTTACACTTTGTGGAGAGATTGCCATTCGGTCGGGCTTATGTTTTATGGAGTGATTGCCCCTTGGTCGGGCTTGTGCTTCGAGGAGAGTTTATCCTGTGATCGGACTTGAGCTTTGTGGAGAGTTTGTCCTTTGGTCGGACTTGTGTTTTGTGGAGAGATTGCCCCTTGGTCGAGCTTGAGTTTTGTGGGTAGTGGAGTGTAGTTCTGGGATGTCAGGGCCGGAACCAGGATTTCGCCGCGGATGGCTAAAAAAAGTCATGGAGGATGTTGATATTACTGGCGATATGGAATTATGCCATCACCGGCATGAGTGCCACGTGGCAGGCTTGACTGGTCAGACAAGTTCAAAATTTGAATTGGAGGGTACGATGTCACCGGCGGCATGAGTGATGTCGCTGGTGGTATAGCGTCATGCCTCTGACGACATGAATGCTACATGACAGTTTTGACTGGTCAAGCAATTTCAAAATTTGAATTAGAGGGGGCGATGTCGCCGGCGGCATGAGTGATGTCGCTGGCAGTATGGTGTGATGCCAGCGGCGGCATGGATTTACAGTTTCAAATAAGTTAAAACTCCTCGAATTCCGCGCGGCAGTTTTAAAGGAAGTAAAACTCTTTGCTCCCTTCATTCTGCAAAACCGTACCTCTTTGCTCCTCTTCTTTAAATTTTCTAATTTTTTCCGCCATTCCAATCATGAAGAGAATCGCTAAGGCTTTCAGGGGAAAATCTGCTAAGGCTCGGGAGAATTTGCCTAATTCCTCCGTCGAAGGGCTGAAAATCCTCTCAATCCCTGCTGCTTATAGCCTGAAGGAGGCAACTAAGATGTATGGCTACGGGATCAATTCTCCCATCACTAATCTGACCCTAGAGAAGGAAAAGCACCTCTGCTACATCCAAGTAATCCCACAAAACACGAATTTCTTCTTTCTGGGTAGAGTTTCAATTCGGCCTTAGGCTTGAAATCGTGCCATAATAGGAGTTATAAGTGTGAAATAGATTGATTACAAACTGATATTGCATGCTTTAGGTTCCATTTTCACTGTTTTTAGGCTTATTGTTTGATTGATTGTGGTTTTTGTGGTTTTGGCACGATGGGTGCGATTTTTGGGGAAAACAGGTTCTGTCCGCAGTTAGTGATGTTGCTTTTATTTAAAGCAATGTTGCTAGTGACATCATCCATGCCGCCAGCGGTATGGAGTGATGCAACCGGTGACATCGCTTCTAGCAGAAGCGACATCAGCAACTTTCTATCAGGTTCCGGTGATGAAAAATAAACAGGCGCTTATTTATTTTGCTTCTAATTTTTGCAACCGCATGAAATGACTTATGCCGGAGGGATTAGCACCATCGTCGAGTGGTGGCACCATATTTCTGAGAAGGATCCAGAGCTTGCACTCGCCATCAATGAGATGGGATTTGGGGATTTGGCCCAAATCATGCCAATGCTAATGCCCAGACTCTCCCATTCAGCCGTGACAATGCTTACTGAGAGGTGGTCTAAAACCACCCACACTTTTCACTTCTTGTTTGGGGAAGCGACAATTATGCCCTCCGATGTCGTAGCTATGACCAGGCTTCACTGAACGGACGAGGTCATTCACTTCGATGCTTATATGGATAAATACCATATCGAGAGGCCCGTGGTGAGGTGTGTGAAGGAGTTGCTTGGTTTAAAGCCTGTCTCAGGACGGCTCTCTTATGGTGAGTTGCACCAGTACTAGACTAGGGCAGATATGGTGCCCGAGGATGAGAGAGATGCTTGCGTACGCTCTTTTGTGATTTCCTTGCTCACCGTGCTGTTCTTCCCAATCTCAGGGAGCAAGATCAATTACGTGCTGATATCCGTTATGGAGGATGTAGCAAGCATCAGGAAGAAGAATTGGCCAAGGGCCATCTTGGCATAGATATACCCCGGCCTGGATGTGGGAGCTTGGAAGAAGGTGAAGGCTCTCCGACTCTGCCATCTGCTACTCCAGGTATATCTTCTCGGAAGCATTTTTCTTGATTGTGTGTGTCTCATTTATTATGGATGCTTTTTTGACCTGATTTAATTATTACTTGTGCAGGCTTGGGCTTTTGAGCATTAAATTCTCCCACCGTTTGAGTTCAAGAAGACCGTACGATCGGGCTCCCATTTTCTCACCCGCTGGTGTGGGGGCATTGGCGGGAAGGCCAAGTATCCCACCAAGTACAGGGAGGTCCTGAGGAGCGCGCGATTACGCTTGGTACGCGATCTTTGATCTAGTCCTTTGTCTTTACACTTAGAACCAAACAAAAAGCATTTATAAACTTATATTGATTATTTTGGTTGATTGTTAGTGTAGCGTATCTTGGACCCATTTGATGGGGTGGAGAACCTGCCGGAAGTTATGAGGGTTAGGAGGGAGGTGGACGACCATCGGTTCGTCATGGAATGCCTCTTGTGTCAACAGTGGTATTTAGGTGAGCACGTCCGGGGCTGGAGGTTTATCTCGATTGCCGATAGATAGGTGCCCATCGATCCTCCTAGGGGCTTATGGTGGCCTCATTTAGTGATCACCTCTAAGGCCGATAAAGCTGACTATATCGAGGGGAACGATGGAGTGATCCATAGCGTCCCTGTCCTCTACGAGCAGCACCAGCAGCTTCTACTCCCCTTGTGTCCCTGTATCGATAGGAATGATACGGTTGAGTATCACAATGAGCAAAGGCTGGAGGAGGAGAAAACACCCCTCAAAGGTATTATGGATGTCGATGAGGAAGAAGAGGCGGAAGAGGAGGAGCTTGAAGGTGATGTTGGGATTGAGCCCGAGGGGGAGGATGAGGTAGGTACGGATGTAGCCGGTGGGAGTGCACCAATGTCCCAAGGGGGGCAGCGCTCTTTTGAGGTATGATTGCGTTTATGTGCATGATTCACAATTGTTTAGGAAAGTTGCTAATGTGTATCTTTCGTGTTTTTCAGGAACCCGCGAGGAAGAGAGGCCGGGATAACTAGAGTGGGACACGGTACTATGGTGTACCGGAGGATATAAATTTTGTAGAGGGGCGTCTGGTCAACCTGATGGAAACCTAATTCCTATTGATGAATTCTCAGGGCAAGTTCCTCCCTAGGAACATAGGCTCGAGCCGGCATGCTCCAATCTTTATGCCAGAAAACACCACTTATACAAGGCCTGATAATTGTTTTTTTGTTTATCCTTGGATGCGGGTATTTAATGATTCGCCTTTTGGATTTTTCAGGTGGAGCAGAGCCATATGGAGCAGCTTGCAGAGAACAATTTTGTTCTCCGGGACACACTTATTGGGCAATCTCTCCTTGTTTAGGTACATTCTGAGTTTATACCTATGTTAAAATACGATAAGATGCATGTATGGATGCTATGAATGATGTGCACTATTGATATTTTTCCTTGGCTAGCAGGATTTCTTGGCCCTTTCTTTGTCAGATGCCGATGCAGCCCGGTGGAGATATGAGGAGGAGAATGCAGGACTCAGGCGTTATCTGAGTGACTTTGAGGGTCAACTAGTGGCTACCGTTCAGGAACGGAGGATTAAGCAAAATCTGGATCGCGCGTACCCCGGTAGCACCAGTTGTAGGGGAGTGAAGATGTCCGCCGGCCGATGCCCGTTTATTGCGGCTGAGGAGTCCAGCAATGTGCCTATGACAAAAGGTAGGGAGGAAGATGAGGATGAGGTTGGTGATTGGTTACTGAGCCCCGAGGACATTTTATCCTACCCGACCGGCAGTGGCGGGCATGCCTAGCTTTATATTTTTGTTTTGTTTTTCAGATTTCGGTTTGTACCCTTGATACATTGGGGTTTGAATAATTCGGATTTGTTGTTTGGTTTCGCTTTGGTAGGCTAGATTTTGGGATTTTTGAATGGTTTATGCCTTCGGGCTTTGAATAAAATGAATTGTAGCTGAACATGTATTGAAAATGGATTACATGATTGTTTACAGGTTTTGTACAAGTCTGTAATATGAAAAATGCTTCTGATGCCGCCAAAAAATTAACTCCATGCCGCTGGCGGCATGACCCATCCAACTAAAATAATATATATAGGGTTGTCTTAAAGCTCATATCGCCGGTGATATCAGTTGATACCGCCCAATTTGATTCATATCGCCAGCGGCATCACTTACATCTTCGACGGCATCACTCACATCTCTGGCGGCATCACTTCTCCAGAAATTTGATTTCAGCCATTCTGCCAATTCCATCATGGCAACCCACAATTAACAACTACAGGTTTTTTGTAAAGTCTGGGAAATGCGGACTAGAAGAAGCTTGAAAAATTCAGGCTTTGGGGCTTCGATATGTTGCGGCGTGGCCCGTAAGCCGTGAGTTCCTTCGAGCGGCGCTGTCTTTTTGGGATCCAATGGATCACATCTTCCGATTTTCATCTTTCGAGCTATACCCCTTGCTAGAAGAGTTCCACGCTATTTTGGGAGTACCGGGTCCCAAACGCGTGACCCTTAGCGTTGCCGGAGTTTTATTTTAGCGCGGATGGAATTCCTTGAAGGTTATATAATTTGGACTTTGTGGACCTATTTCTCTCCCGATTATCTAACAAACTTGGGTTTTAGCTCAGAGTAATTTTAGAGTGGTGCCGTGTGGCATCCCGATCCCATCTTGCCTGGCCATCCATGGTGGCATTATTACTCATGACCGAGTTTATGTGCGGAGTGAGCCCAATTGCTCCACTTAGGTTGATTTTACTCATCAGCCCCATATCGGCAGGGGCTTCTCCCATAGCTCTGAGGTTGGCCAATGTTTTACTGAACATGAATGCCGCTTCCGTTGACCCGTCACTTATCGGAGACTAGCTCATTTAGCTGCAGGTACCTTTTGTTCTTCTCAATTTTGCATATTTCATTTCTCAATCCTTACCTAGATTTGAATTACAGGTTTGGTTAATGGAGAAACTGAGGTTGTGAGAAGCACCACGAGGGAATCTGAAGAGGTACTTACCCGTTCATCTGAGGGAGAAGGGGCTCATGAGGGCCTATTTTGATCAGCTGACATATGATGATTGGGTGCCTATTTTGGGGAGATATACTGACGCACAGGTTCAGTGGGTTAATCCATGGTGGAGGATCCAGGACATGGTTATAGAATCCTAGGGCGCTTGTGTTCAGTTGATAGGTCTGGAGAAATCTTCATTTTACACCCCTTACCGGCTATGCTGTCAGTATGGCAAGAGACAAAGAATCCCAATCAATCTGTCCCATAACTAGATCGGAATTTACAAAGCTAGGTGGGTCAACCATATTCGGGAGAAGTGGTCCAGGGAAGCTGTATTTGAGATTCTGGATCATGATCATGTGGAGACCATTGCGATTAACATACATTACAGAGGATGGCTTGCTGAGATAAGACGCTTGCCAACCTGTCGGAAGTGATCGTGGGCCCGCTTTGAGGGGGAGCGTGCGGAGCAGGGGGAGGAGCCCCTTTCTACTACCACATCGAGATGGATCTCTAGGTACTATGATGATGATGCGGGACGTTCGATTTGAGACACCCCTTTGTCAGTCATATCTGTCGTATATGCTAGTCGGGGTGACCAACCTATCGGACTTTTTTTTATTGCATTTGATATGGAATAAAATGAACTCTATCCAAAGCTTGCTGGAGTTGTCTTAATCCTATGAATACAGGATTCATATAAGCATAAGCATTTAGATTTCAACAAAAGAGATACTTTCATTAATTGAAATAAAATAAAGTACACGATGTTTGGTTGATATTCACATTGATTTAACTCCCGGTGCCAACTAGCCTAGATCGACTTTCTAGAAGGTACACGCTCTTTACTCATATACCCTAACTTTTGCCTAGATCGCCCTTTTCGGGCTTTCGATCTAGCGGGTTTGACTCATCCTCTAATTTTTGCACGGCTAGTTTGTAGGATACCAATCGTCGGGTGTCACCCTAATTTTTACCCGATCAGTAAAAGACCGAAAGGCTGGTAATTATCAAGTATATATTTTTCTTAAGTGTTGTTTTTCCGATTTGTTTCTTTTGAATCAGATATAATAACGCTTAAGCCTATCTTGGTTCACGGGATTCACAAACTCGTTCCCATCCATGTCCATAAGCTTAACTGCCCCTTTGCTAAGAAGCTTCTTTATTACATATGGTCCTTCCCAGTTTGGCCTGAATTTACCCCTCGCATTAGTGGTAGAATGTTTCAGCTATTTAAGGACCAGATCACCAGCCTTCAGGGGGAATTTCTAGTGTCTTACCCAGACTGTTATATGCTCAAGCCATACGATGCTGGTACATCTGGAGGTTGCTGAGGGCGTTTAACCTCTGCTCATCCATCCTGTTTAACTGTTCAAATCTCGCCCAAGTCCATTCAGATTCTTTTAATTTAGCCTCCAGAGCGACTCTTGAGGAGGTCATCTGAGTTTCAACCAGTAAGATTGCTTCCATCCTGTAGACCAGGGAGAACGGAGTTTGGCCTGTTGGGGTGCGAATACTGGTGCGATATCCCCAAATTGCAAAATGTAGCTTATCTGACTAATCCCTATAACCGGCTATCATCTTAGAAAGTATCACCTTTACCGATTTGTTAGCTGCCTCAATAACTTCATTAGCTTGTGGTCTGTATGGGTAAGATCTATGGTGCTCAATCCCATATTTCTCGATTAGAGAAGTAGTTGCTCCTTGAAATTATACCTCATTATCCGATACTATATGGTGTGGGAGTCCATACCGGGCGAAGATGTGCTTCTCCATGAATTTGGCCATTTGCTTGGCAGTGACATTGGTGAAAGATTCGGGTTCTACCCATTTTGAGAAGTAATCTACTGCTACCACAATGAATCTGTGGCCGTTTATTGAAGAAGGATGGATTTTCACCAATTATATCTATCCCTCACACCGAGAATGGCTAAGGGATGGATAAATGATGGAGTTTGGTGGGCGGCAGATGCTGTATATCCCCGTAAACCTGGCATTGGTGTCATCATTTGACCTGGGTGATGTAATCGGCTGTCAGAGTGAGCCAAAAATACCCCAACTATTGGATTTTCTTTAAGAGATCAAGACCGCTCGTATGAGGGCCACAGTCACCGGCATGGACTTGGGTCATCATATTCTGGGCCTCGGAGTCAGTGAGGCAACGGAGAAGTAGGTCGTCACTGGTGTGCTTGAATAGATCATTATCCAAAATATAGAACTGGATAGCGAGCTGCTGGAGGGTGATATGGTCCGAGTTAGAAGAACCCGTGGGATATTGACCGGTCTGAAGGAATGGGATGATGTCATTATACCAACAAGGTTTGGATGAAATGGCGAGGATTGGAGGAGTCGATTGAATGTGCTATGGTATCTTGGTAGACAACATAAGTAAAGGGCAAATAGGCTGCTGTTGAGGTCCTTTCCATATGGACGCAAGAGTGGCGAGAGCATCAGCCATTTTATTCTCGTCCCGAGGGACATGGCGGTACAAGCATGAGGTAAATCTTTCAGATAATTCACGGATAGCCTCAATATAAGGACGGAGAGATGCCTCTTTAATTTCCCAATCTCCGATAACTTGACAGACAACTAGAGTCGATTCCCCGATGATAGATACGCGGCAGGCCTGAACCTGAAGAAGAGCCTCAAGGCCAAACAGATAAGCTTTATACTCAGTGCCGTTATTGGTGATAGTGAATTCTAAACATTTGGACAGTGGGATTATCTCATTATCTGGTGTGACTATGATGACCCCGTGACCTGCTCCCCGGCGGTTCACAGCTCTATAGAAGTACATTATCCAGACGTTGTCAAGGATTGTAACAGAAGCCAGGTGCTCATCAGGAAACTCCAAATTTTCCTAATAGTAAGAGTTGAGGGCTTGATTAGCTAGGAATTTAGCTACGACCCACCCCTTAATGACCTTCCGGGTTACATACTCAATATCGAACTCACACAGGAGAAGTAACCATCGGGATAATTTACCGGCTAGGGTAGGGTATTGACAAAGAAACTTCATAAGATCGATCTTGGCCACAGCTTGGACGTGATAAGATTGGAAATAATGTCACAACTTCTTGGTGAGCCAAACCATGGCAGTGCAGATCTTTTCCAAAATCAAATACCGGGTTTCATAATCTAATAACTTCTTACTTAAGTAGTAGATGGCATGTTCATCCTTATTAATATGTTCCTAGACAAGCATGGCCCTGACAGAAGTTTCCTCGATAGCCAGGTAAAGAATGAGCGATTTTCCTAGGATAGGGGGTGTCAAAATGGGTGGATCAACAAGATATGCCTTGATTCTGTCAAACGCTCCCTGGTAGTGATCATTCTATACTACAGACTGTTTTCTTAACAGCTTAAAGATGGGTTCGCAAGTAGTAGTGAGGCGAGTAATGAGCCGACTAACATACTGCAAGGACCCTTAAAATGATCGAACTTCTTTCTCTGTCTTGGGTGGAGGCATATCCCTGATGGCTTTAGCTTTGTCTGGATCTATTTCAATTCCTTTTTAGCTAACCACGTGCCCTAATAATTTGCCATAGGTAACCCCAAACATGCACTTCTTTGGATTTAAGCAGAGGTTATACTTTTTAATATGAGTCATGAACTTGTCAAGAATAGCAGGGTGCTCTTCTTGAGTATCAGACTTCACACTCATATTGTCCATATACACTTCCACTTCTTTATAGATCATGTCATGTAAAAGGGCAGTTACGACACACCGATAAGTGGCCCTAACATTTTTCAACCCGAACGGCATTACTTTATAGCAATACACCCCCCATTCAGTGATGAACGCTATTTTGACTTTATCGACAATATTAACCAGAATCTGATTATACCCTGAGAACGTATCCATGAACGAATACATAGCTGTCCTGGCAGCGCTATCAATTAGGACATCGATGTGCGGGAGTGGAAAGTCATCCTTTGGTGAGGCCTTATTGAGATCTCAGAAATCCACACAAACCCGGACCCTACCATCCTTCTTCAAAACTGGGACGATGTTGGACAACCAAGTCGGGTATTCCACCACTTCAATGAATCGGGCTTCAATCAACCTTGAAACCTCTGCCTTAACCTGATCTGCCCATTCTGGCCTCAATCGGCAGAGTTTCTGCTTGACAGGCTAAAATTTAGGATAAGTTGGGATTCTGTGTTCGGTAATTTATCGATCAACCCCAGACATGTCTTCATATGACCAGGCAAAAGCGTTAACATGATCTTTAAGCACTTTTATGATCTCACCTTTTTCCTCGGGAGTTAAATCTTTTGAAATGGTCACCATTTTAGGATTGTCATCTGTACTTAGGTTTATTTCATTTAATAATGAATCACTAATGCCAAAAATATTATGCATATTGTTATATGAATGCATGGATCCATCAGGAAAGACATCAAATAAGTAAGCAGAATGAAAGTTATTCACTACATTAAAAGCCTCGTAAGCAGCATTGTTCGCATCAAATACATAAAAAATGTTAAGAATTACATCATCCATATCCTCCTCCAAAGGTGGAGGGGCTTCAGTAGCAATATCAATAGGAGGAGCATCCTCTATATTATCTATCAGAATGGCACCCAGGTCTTGTTCCAGAGCGGTCTTTTAGGAATTGGTGATCGATGGCCCCTCGGATAGGTTGGCTTTCTCGGTGAGAGCCCTGGCGAGCTTCCCCACTATTGTTATCATAGCATCTTCTTCTCTAATTTTCCAACCTTTCCAGCCTTTCTTCATTAGCAGCGCCATAGCTTCGATCACGGTTGCCACAACATTTTCAATTTTTGGATCGACAGACTCTTCGCTACTCCCCTCAGGCTCATCTTCGGGGATACATCTTACCCTTTCCCTTAGTCTTATTAGAAACCACATTGATAGGTGTATCAAGGTCAGCGGGCTTAGGTTCAGCCAAAACCATCATGCGATCGGTCTTGAAGTCATAGACATCTTTAAAGATCTCAAAGCCGGGCCACATTTTTTCGCCATACTCGATCGGCTTAGGCTCTCCCTTATAAGGTCTCTTGCCCTGGATTTCATAGACAATGACCATATGGCAGTAGCAGGAGGGGACGCGGCGATAGGCTTTTCTAGGCTTATATCCTAATCCAGCTCGATGGGCAAGGATTTTTGGCTCCATTGCTTCAATAATTCCCTGCATGTGTATTCCTCCACATCTGTCAGGGTTGTAACCAGATTTCTTCATCAATTTACTTATACTCGCATGAAGGTAGTTATGCCAAAGGGGGGGGGACTTCTGAGCTTTGCTAATCATGGCAATCTAAAGGCCTTTTTCTAAACTAGCTTTGGCTTCCATGATAGCATAACAGAGGCAGGATCGGCCTCTATAGTCACTATCCTATCTTTGTGAATAAGCTTGATTTTCTAGTGTAGTATAGAGGGAATAGCGCCCAAAGCGTGACGCCATGGATGGCCAAGCAATAGAGAATAGGTAACAGGAATGTCAAGTACAGTGAAGCGCACATTGCTTGTCACACCTTCTACAGTGACTTCTACCTCAAAAGTCCCAATTACATTGCGCTTTCAATCATCATACGCTCTAATAATAGGGCTGGATTTTTTAAGCATCTCCTCCGACAGTCTTAGATGAGGAAGGATTTTTAGAGGGCACAGATTTAGAGCAGAGCCATCGTCCACCATAACACACGGGATAACCTTATCGAGGACCTGGATTCGGATGAACAAGGCCCTATTGTGATCCCTACCCTCGAGTGTAAGATCAAAATGGTTGAACATAATTTGAGGTCCCTTTCTTAGGGGAATGCCTTCCCCAACTGTGGCACACATCTTAACGACTGAGGTGGCCGAATTAGCTTTTAAATCAAGGGGTCATTTAATCAAACCCTTGCGATGCCCTTTAGAGTTGATTACCAGCTGCCAAATACTGTATCAAGCTTGGGTGTTTTTTAGCAGGGTAATGAGAGGGACAACTTCAAGACTGGTCGGGACAAGGGGAGGTGGAGAAGGGGGTCTCATGGTAGTTCCAACCCTACCAGGAACCGGGTCTTTGCTTAAGCGGAGATATCGGTCTTCAGGCTGATATACGCGGCCACTCTAAGTAATATTAAGGACATCATCGAGCAAGACACTCTTAGTGGCTCGTGTTACAAATAGATACTGTTGTTCTTCAGAGTCCGAATCTGGGTTTTGCAGTTCATACTTATCCACGCTAAAAAGGTTATTTTGATCAACCTTGAATAATTTGGTGCTTACAGCCTTGGTCCCTTGAGCCACTTCCTCATCATCATTGGAGTAGTCCTTCTTCAAAATAAAGGAATCTACGCTAAACAGTGTTTTTTTCTCAACTTTCATTCTTTTTGCCACGAATGGTCGAGACCTGCGCCTCTCTTGCTTTGGCTAGTTTGGATTAACTTCCATCCCCTGGATAGAGTTGACCCTTGGGTTGTCTTGATTGATTAGATCAAAAATTGAGTAAGATGGAAGACCCGAACCGATGACCAAGATAAAGTTATTATTGTCCGGCCTCCGAGGAAGGAGATTGAAGATTGTGGTTTCAGATAAGCCAGACTGGACCATGCCAACCTTGTCCCCAAAATTTGGCAAAGGGTTATTCATAGTGCTTGATATTTTGTCGGGCTCACCTATCTTTGCTTAGCTAATAAAGCATTGAATTACCGAGAGCAGGGCTTTGCAATTGTTGGTTTAGTGTCCCACTTGAACATGATAGTTACAAAAGTTGTTCTTATCCTTAGGTCTAGGTGGCTTGCATTCTTGAAGGGAATGTATGAAACCCGCTTCCCTCAAACGTTGGAAGATGACCCGTAAGGGGCAGCTTATAAGGGTTAGCTAAAACAAAAGGGGGGCGAGGAGGCTGAATTATGGCAACCGCCGGTGGAGCCGAGGTGATTGCGAGGGGTGCAGCAGGGGTTTGAGAAATAACTAGAACTACAGACGGTGATTTAGGTTTAGCTGGCTCCAGGGAAGGGTTGGGCTTCATTTTTTCTGAACCACGGTTTCCCCGCTCTTTTAGCCTTTTCACGCTCTGCCTCACACTCGATTTTCTCAACTTTCTCGAATACAGCCTTGTAGGACAGAAAAGAATAGGTAGTCATTTCTTTACAGAACACGGGGAGAGATCCTTCGAGGAGTTTGACAATCATTTACTCAAGGCTTATCTTGGATTTTATTAAGACCTGGGTTAATATCCACCGATTAAAGTATTGGTTAAAGGTTTCATTGGGCATTTGGCGGACCCTCTCAAGATGTTGGAGGGTTTTCTCCATCATAGTATTAAAACCATAATGTACTTTCAATGCCTCAGATAAAAGATACAGTCGGCTATAATATGTTGTTGTAAGGTATGGTACCATTCGAGGGCGGGGCCCCGAAGGGAGCAAGGAAACATTTCAGCAAGCACCTTATCACTTAACTTCTTCACGCGCATTATTCTTTCATACATTATAATGTAAGAGGCAGGTGCTCCAGAACCATCATAATGAGCCATACTCCGTATAGTAAAATTATCGAGGACCTAGTCTTCATCTCTTTCAGATTTCTTGGCAGTGATGAGGTGTTTGATGTAAGCTTGGATCTCGGATGTCACGCTCGGAGGCTACATGAACTAGTCGCTGACCGATTCATGAGGGATAGCTAGGGCTTCGGGTGTTGCATCCAGAGAATAGGCAACCTGGTCATTGACAGTTTAAGAACCTATCATTTGTCGGACAAAAGTGGCCACCTCAGGTGTCACACCCGGTGGTTGCATGACCTGGTTGTTAAGTGTCGGAGGTAGCGGAGGATGAATTATCAGCTGGCTGGCAAAAGGATTTTGGGGGTTGGTGGTACCTTTGGGAGTTATAATGAATTGCGGAGGAGTGAAAGAGGGCAGTAGCTGAGAAGCTGGGCACTGGTGAGTAAATACCGAAGGAGCAGAACTTTGAGCGAAAGGTCTTGGATTAAAAGGTACAATTGATGGAAAAGTCGAAGTTGATAGAAAGGTAGAAGCTTGCCTAAATTGGAATGGGCTTACCGTAAGCTGGGTTGACTAAAAGATAGGCGCAATAGGTCTTGTCTCTATTGGACCGGTCAACATCTATGTTGAATCATTCTAGGCCTGAATATCGAAGGCCGACACTCGATCGGAATTTCTATCTTCGAGAGCTTGCTTAATGGCAGCCTGAATAGTGGTTTGGATAGAGGTCTAAAAACCATATGAATTTAGGAATTGTGCCATAGCACTGGCAAAGTCAAAGCCAGGCGGTTGTTAGGATCTCGTTCCTAAGCTGGAAGTAGGGTCGGAGGGTTCTTCGGTAGGAGGGGTCCCTTCATTTCTTGGAAAGGACATAGCTGGTTGAGAAGGTTTTCGGCTTAACTGAACTTGCTCCAAATCTGACTCCCCACTGGAATCAGTGTGTGGGATACCTTCGACTTCCGTGGTGATAATTGGGGTGAGAGGATGACGAATCAAGTAGTGTTCTATCCTCTTCCAAATTGGGGTACGACGATCAGTCTGCCTCCTCCTAGTTGAAATGGTAGGCGGTCGATCAGATCAATAATGGGTTTGTGAGTGGTATGGATGGTATGCATGCCTTTTATTGTCGTATGGCTGCATATAGATGTGGTTAGAGATGATGCGACGGCTTATCCCTCCAACATACGTAGGACACTTATATCTCACGTCATACATAATGATATATGGTGATGCAATGAAGGTACAAGAGAAGTCCTACCTGTGTTGTTAAACTTCTTCCACAAGCGGAAGTAGTAAGGGTAAGTTGATTCCTTTCTGGCTCTTGAAGCCGATGCATGGGGGTGCATGATCATGGAGCATATAGTACGAGAATCGTCCCTCTTCCAACCTTATGACTCCCACGTAACACCTCTTTGGAAGGATGGAGTTTGGCTTCTTCACCGGTAATGGCGAAAGAAGCGTGTCCTAATTATTTTATTTGTTCCGGTGACCCTAAGGGAATGATGTGCCAAGGCTTTTTCTGGCGTGGCTTTGGTATAGGGTTGTTGATGTATAAGGTTCTCGTTTACCTTGATTCCACGTTACTCAACCACTCCCAAATAGGTGTGATCATAGGAGTTTACATGTTGGTTAAAATGAGTGATCCACCCAGTAGGCATCCTCAATTCTAACAGGGCATGAGTGATACTTCGTGAGCTTCTCGGGTAAAATGGGGCACCTAAAAATAAAAAAAGAATGAAGTTTTAATCTGGCCAATGATTTCAATACATCATCAAAATCTTTTAAACTTTATGAAAAGATAAGTTCAAGAGATCATTCCCCAGCGGAGTCGCCACTGTGAGCGGATGACATTTTGCGTTGGGGCTGCGGAGCCGGGCCGGTGGGCTGGCCTCTAAAAGCAACGGGGGATGCGTGTGATGTGATTGGAAAATAGTTTTGCACGTTTTATGCTCAAAAGATACGAGATCAAAATCCCATACTTAAAACAGAGTCGCCACCCGGTTCAACTCAACGGGGAAATTCTTGGTATGATTTTTCCACCGGGTGGTTGGACCATACCTTAAGTAGAGATTCTGATTTCGGATGATGTTATCTATTTTTCATTAGGCCAAGTTAAGATACTTCATTCTTTCTTAATTAGTTTAGTCCATCCTATTTATTTAAGTTTTCAATTATTTTATTATTTTCGCATTTGTCAGGCGATTGAAGCGATGAATAAAATATTTACAGTCATTCAAAAATAAGTGCAGAAAATAAAATTATTACAAGGCTTCCAAGTCCTATACATTTTTCTATGCAATAAGTAAAATACATGAATGTCTGATATACATCTACCTGCAGAAGATGGTTAGCACGGATATGGCGTGTTTTATTTACAATATCATACAGCCCAGTTGGATGGCAAAAATGAGATTTGAATGGTGTTTGCGGGGGAATTCCATTTTTAACCAAATTTTAGATTCGATCGTTATTTTAACCGGATTATTAGTGAAAATGCCGCATGTTATAGGGTGGAGTCTATTTACAGGGGGTTTTGAACCTCCACCGTTGCATTATATTCCTAGCTTCGGAAAATAAGCTAGTCTGGGAACAAATAAAAATAAAACTGTTGTCCAGAAAGTCATACCGCCGACAACGCAGATGATACCGCCGGCGATATGGTTGATGTCGCTGGCGGCATGGATGATGCCACCGGCGACATCAATGATGTCGCTGGTGACATCAGTATGCAGGCAGGTTACATGGCTTTCTGAGTACCATAAAGAAAAGGTCTCTCAAGAAAGTGAAGTCTCTGGGAAATGTGATGCCTCCGGCGGTATCAGCGATGTCTCTGGCGACATGGGTGATACCGCCGGCGACATCACACGTCTCCAACGACCTCAATTTCTTGCAGCAGCAACAGGGAATAGTCAAAAATGACCGAGAACCCAAAAATGAGCAAAAATCAACACAAATCAGTAATATTAATGCCAAAGAGCTATGAGACTCAGAATTTTTACCTCGGAGTCCTGAATCCACCTCTTCGTGAACCGAAAAGAAACGTCTTCGGAGAGCTTGTTACGATAATTTAGTAGTAAATTTAAATGTTTCGGGTTTCTAAATCCAATTAAGTTGATTTTAACAACAGGATTTACTGATTTTAAGCTCTCAATCAGAGAGTTCAAAGAAGAAAAATCAGGAAAAATGGATTAGAATCCTTTTTTTCTGCCTTATCTAATTATTATCTCACTAAAATCTATTTTCTCATTCTAACATTAAACCTCTAACCTTAGATGGTTCTCCATCCTTTCATTGCAGCTCAAGATGTGTTTTTATAGGTGAAATGGGGTGGTTTTTGAGACCTTTTTGGCTAATTCTGTTGAAAGGCTGTCTCTCCAGGGACCCGCTTCGGGTCATGCCGCCGGCGATATGGCGATGCCACCGACGGTATGGATGATGCCGCCGCCGGCATGGCCGATGCCGCTAGTGGCATCAGCCTTTAGCATGCCGACAGCCAGCGGGCCTAAGAGCCTAAAAAGTCGCCAAAGTAGTTAAAAGTGGATCAAAAGGCATTTTTTTAATTTGAATGATATTTTAATGAGTATTTTTTAATTTGGGTGTAAATCATTGGTTCAAGCACCTACCGGACGCGTTATCGGCCACGTCGAACTGGATTCTACCAAGTATAAAATTCGCCAAAAATATTATATTGGTAATAAAAATTCTAAAGAAAACTTTTATTTTAAGGCATTAAAATCAGATAAACGTCATCATCTCGTGAGTGGGACCGCAATCTGTAGCTCACACCTCTATGATTAGTTTCAACATATAAGCCACTTGTCCTTATCATTGCTGAATATATTAAATTTTATATAAGTCATCTAGTTTTGAAAAAAAAGAAGATGACTGAATTGTAAGGCCATCGTATAATAGTGTGATTCTATTACGGAGTTTTCTTTTTTAATATTGTACTTCATGAAAAACGCTTAAAAATTACGAGATATGATTATTTTAGAATATAAAAATCAGGTTCGTATTCTTCTTATTAAGGAAAAATACATATTAGAAAGTATTAAAAAGAACATAATCATAAAAAAACCTTGCTTTCATTGTATTTTTCTACAAAAGCCATGGTTTTCTAATAATTTTCATATTTTGAGACAATAATATAATTTTAATGGATATAAAAATCATAATTTAAATTAATAAAGTAGTATTGTCATATTGTGGACGTTCAAATGTGGATAGCAGCACAATTTCTTTTATTTCTCTCGAATGGCATTGGCCTATTTTAAGACTTTGAAATGTCACCTTCTTTAAACTAGATATTCATTAGCCCTCATATGACCACTTCTTTAAACTAGATATTTATTTGTGATAAAAGCCATGTAATCGGATCAAAATTGACAATAGTTTATTCCGGTAACCCGAATATTATAGTCATGAAGTTTCAATTCATTTTTTTTATAAAATTTTGTTTTAATACAAAGATTCTAAATTTTTTTTATGGTCACCATACATATATATTTTATGCTATGACATAAAAAAAGCTATGGTTATATTAAATGAAATTATGTTAGTTGAATAATATCCGGAAATTTACATATTTATTATGAAATTTGCCATAAAAACATTGTTTTTATAACTTCTCTATCTAAAGCCCCGTTATATCTTGGATTACAATTCAATTCAATTCAAATTACTTCAGTTCAGTTCACTTCAGTTCAGTTTAGCTATATATAGTTAAAAATTTACACTGAAATAAGTTTAGTTCAGTTCAATTCAGCCAACTTCAATTCAGTTTAATTTTCAGAAGTTGAAAAGAACATGACCTAATTTTAGGATGAGATTAATATTTGATTTTTTTAATATTTTTTTAATACATAGGAAAATTTCATTAATTACTGATTCTTGGAGTACATTTTAACTGATACACAAATCAAATAAAATATCCTACCAAAATCAGAGAAATAAGATCTCACTAAATTAGGAGATAGAAAAAACTTGCCGCAAGAACAAGAGAAACACATAAAGAAAATTAAACTATAACAATTCTGCAACATATATTGTCTTAAGCTACGCTTCAAGTTATCGAAAGTCCACAACCATAAAAACTTTGACTTACTCCATAACACAAACCAGTTTTGCAGATCTAGAAAGATCTTGCTTAAAAGAAATAGATCTGAGCACATAATATGAATGATCAACATGTATCTCTGACTAGATTCAGATGGAGCGCAATCCTGCGGTAAAACTATCATAGTTGTGTTGTGTAGAAGCAAACACACAATTGAAGAAAACGATCGCGTTATGAGAGCTTAATAAAAATATCAGATGTATAGTATTTGATATAAATAATAAAATACGGAAATAAAAAGAACAAACCTCAAAAAAACTAGTGGGATGAGGAAGAAGAACGCTTAAAGGATGTTCTTCTTCTTTCCCAAGACAAAATTTTATTTAGAGAATAAAGAGAAAAAAAGAATAAGAATGACTAGTAGCGTTTTGTTAAAATTTGATGTAAAATTGAAGTGAATTATTGTTAAACTTTTACCTAGTCACCATTTGAATAGTTACTAGCCAACATTTGAATAGTATTCTAACCTTATCTGATAATTTGTAAACATTTACAAAAAGTCATTAATATGTTGAACCCACATGTCCCCCAATTTCTACTATAAATATATAACCCTTTCTCTTCTTCCATACACCAACAAAAGTAATAAGAAAATTTCTTTTCTTCAATTCTCTCAATTCTTGTTACAATTCCCTTGTATTAATAGTCAATTTCCAACACGTTATCAGCACGAGCTTGCTCTATCAGTCAAAGAAAAAGGTATCAATTTTATTTATTATAAGTTTAGTTATATATTTGTTCTAATTAATCTTAATATTATAGTTATGTCGATACTTGCAAATATCGAGTTTGTAGCACTTGATGTCACTGGAAAAAATTACTTTTCCTAGGTGCTGGATGCAGAGATTCATTTAGCATCAATGGGTCTTAGAAAAACGATAAATGAAACGAGTGATGCCACAGTGCAAGAAAAGGCTAAGGCCTTCATATTACTTAAACGAAATCTTTATGAAGGTTTGAAATCTGAATATTTAACAATCAAAGATCCTGCAGATCTTTAGAAGCAACTGAAAGACAGGTATGAACATTTAAAATTGATATCGTTACCAAAAGCTCGATCTGATATGATTTAAATACGGCTACAAGATTTTAAATTTGTAACTGAATATAATTCTGTTGTGTTCAAAATTACATCCACTTTAAAATTATGTGGAGTTGAAGTTAGAAAAAACATTATCAACTTTACATCCATCTAACATGGTCCTGCAGACCCGATATAGAGAAAAAGGCTTTAAGAAATACGGTGAATTAATTTCTTGTCTTCTTTTAGCAGAGCAGAATAATGAGCTTTTATTGAAAAATCATGAATCACGCCCCACTGGATCTGTGGCATTCCCTGAAGTGAATGCAACATCTTATGATAATAATAATTTTAATGGTCGTGTACATGGTTATGGACGTGGTTATGGAAATGGTCGTGGTGGTGGCCGTAAATATGAGCGCGGTGACGACTTCCACACGAAGTGGGAAAATAACAAAAACCACCAGAAGTGGAAAAATCAAAATGATAATTTTGATAAAAATAAAAATGTTCAAAATGATGAGAACAAATGTCACTGTTGTGGCATGACTGGACATTGGTCACGTACCTGTTGAATCACAAAACATTTAGTGGCCCTTTATCAAGCATCATTAAAGAAACCCGCTGATTTAGAAACAAATTGCATTATTAATGTTGGGCCCATTGAAATTACCCATTTGGATATGGCGAATCTCTTTTTACCCAGCACCAGTGGAAAGAACAAATATGAATAATGGTTGAATATTTATATATATATATATATATATATATATATATATATATATATATATATATATATATATATATATATATATATATTATATATTTACTACTTTCAATATGTGTGTTTATTTTCTTTTATATTTTATATAATTTATATTTTCTTATCAATGTTTTACATATTTTCTTTTCAATATTTTATGTAATGTTTAATCATGAATAAATAATAATTTAGTTTATTTTCTTTAAATGAAGAAAATGAATTCTTTTCCGGTATTAATTGACATCAAGGCTAATGAAGAAAATATATGGATTGTGGATAGTGCTACCACCCATACTATTCTTAAAGATTCAAAATATTTTTCCACATTGAAAAAGGGTGAGACAAACGTTACCACAATAACAGGTAACTCGAAAATTGTTAAAGACCCCGGAAGAGTTCATATTACTTTACCAAGGGGAATGATAGTTACAATAAATAATGCATTATTTTCCCAAATTCTCAAAGAAATTTATTAAGTTTTAAGGATATTCGCAGAAATGGATATCATATTGAAACTGTGAATGAAGACGGTAAAGAATGTCTTTATGTTACAAGCATAATTCTTGGGAAGAAATGTTTACTTGAAAAAATTTTATATTCTTCCATCTGGCTTGTACTACACATTTATAAATGAAATTGAAGCCCATTTAACTATAAACCAGAAGTTTATAGATTCAGATACATATAAAATTTGGCACGATAGACTGGATCATCCTGGTTCAATAATGATGAGAAAAATTATAGACAATGCACATGGACATCCATTGAAAAATCAGAAGTTTATTCAACATAATGATTTTTTTTGTGTTGCTTGTTCGCAAGGAAAATTAATAATAAAAACCTTCAAAACTTAAGGTTGGAATTGAATCACCAGCATTTTTAGAATGCATACATTGTGATATATGTGGACCGATTCATCCACCATGTGGACCATTTAGATATTTTATGGTTCTAATTGATGCTTCAACTAAATGGTCATATGTATGCTTATTATCATCACGCAATATGGCATTTGCGAGATTATTTGCTCAAATTATAAGATTGCGAACACAATTTTCCAATTACACAATCAAATCGATTCGTCTTGATAATGCTGGAGAATTTACTTCCCAAACTTTTAATAATTATTGTATGTCAATTGGGATAAAAGTGGAACATCCTGTAGCATATGTTCACACTCAAAATGGTCTGGCAGAATCAATTATCAAAAGACTGCAATTAATTGCACGACCATTGATTATACGAACAAACCTTCCTACATCAGTATGAGGATATATAATATTACATGCGGCAGCTCTTTTATGTTTAAGACCTATAAGCTATCATGATTATTCCCCCTTGTAATTAGCTTTTGGTCATGAGCCCAATATTTCTCATCTAAGAGTTTTTGGCTATGCAGTATATGTACCAATTGCTCCACCACAACAAACTAAAATGGGTCCTCAAAGAAGATTGAGAATTTATGTTGGCTATGAATCCCCTTCAATAATTAAATATCTGGAGCCATTAACTGGCGATATGTTTACTGCACGATTTACAGATTGTCATTTTGATGAAAGCACTTTCCCAAAATTAGGGGGAGAGAATAAGAGCCCAATTTTGGAAAATAAAATAATATGGAATGCTTCATCACTTTCTCATATGGATCATAAATCAAATGATTCTGAACTAGAAGTTCAGAGAATAATCCATCTTCAACATTTAGCAAATCGATTGCCTGATTCACTCACTAATCCTAAAAGAGTAACGAAATTGCATATACCAGCAGTAAATGCGCCAATTCGTATTGAGATTCATGAAGAACAACCTACGGATAATACTCTAACATGCCTGAAGCGTGGACGACCTATTGGTTCAAAGAATAAAAATTCTAAAAGGAGTAGAGTTATTGATAATGAAGATATTCCCATTGAGGATATAAATGTAAATACACTTTTGGAAGAAGTGCAAGCACCTGCAGTGCAAATACCTGAAGCTATTGAAAATGAAAAAATTCAAATAAATTATATCAATACTGAAAGAAGATGGAATCGCAATAAAATAGTTATAGATCATATTTTTTCATATAATGTTGTGATTAATATTGAAAATGAAAATCTGGATCATGAGCCAACATCTATTGAAGAATGTCAAAGTAGAAATGATTGGCAAAAATGGTAAAAAGCAAATCAAGCAGAGCTAAATTCTCTTAAAAAACACAGTATTTGAACCAGTAGTTCAAACACCACAGGACGTAAAACTTGTCGGTAATAAATGGGTTTTTGTTAGAAATAGAAATGAGAAAAATGAAATAGCAAGATATAAAGCTAGATTAGTTGCACAAGGTTTTTCCCAAAGACCTGGGATAGACTACAAGGAGACATATTCTCCGGTAGTGGCTGCAATAACTTTTAGATATCTTATTAGTTTTGTAGTGCAAGAAAATTTATAAATGCACTTAATGGATATTGGTACAGCTTATCTATATGGTTCGCTAGATAATGATATTTACATGAAAATCCCTAAAGGATTAAAACTGCCAGAAAAATATGGTCAACGAGAACTTTGCTCGATAAAATTACAAAGGTCTCTATATGGATTAAAACAATTTGGAGGCATGTGGTATAACCATCTTAGTGAATATTTATTAAAGCAAATTATAAAAATGATCAAATTTGTCCATGCGTTTTCATAAGAAAATCAGAATCTAAATTTGTTATCATCTCTATTTATGTTGATGATTTGAATATCATTGGAACTCCAGAAGAGATTCCAAATGCGGTAGACTCTGTAAAGAAAGAATTTGAGATGAAAGATCTTGGAAAGACAAAACTATGTCTTGGTTTACAAATTGATCACCTAGAAAAGGGAATATTGGTGCATCAATCAAATTATATAGAAAAGATCCTGAAACGATTTAATATGGATAAAGTACATCCATTGAGTAATCCAATGGTTGTACAATCATTTGATGTGGAAAATGATATATTTCGTCCCAGAGAAAATAATGAGGAAGTTCTTGGTCCAAAAGTACCATATCTTAGCGCAATAGGTGCATTAATGTATCTTGCCAATAATACAAGGCCGGATATTGCCTTCTCTGCTAATTTATTATCAAGATACAGTTCAGCTCCAACACGTAGACATTGGAGTGGAATTACACATATAATGCACTATCTTCGAGGAACTACTGATTTAGGCTTATTTTATCCATATGAATCTAAGTCTAAATTAGTTGGATATGCGGATGCGGGTTATTTATCTGACCCACATAAAGCTCGATCTCAAACGGGCTACTTATTCACATATGGGGGAACAGCTATTTCTTGGCGATCCACAAAGCAGACTATCACAGTTACTTTCTCAAATCATGCTGAATTAATTGCGATTCATGAAGCCAGTCGCGAATGTGTATGGTTGAGATCATTAACTAAGAATATCCAAGAATCATGTGGCAAAGCAAAGACTAAAGAAGACCCGACGGTAATATATGAAAATAATGTTGCTTGCATTACTCAATTAAAGGAATGATACATTAAAGGAGATAGAATAAAGCATATTTCACCAAAATTCTTCTTCACTCATGATCTGGAAAAGAATGGTGAAATCAGTATTCAACAAATCCGCTCTTGTATTAATTTAGCAGATTTGTTCACCAAGTCCTTACCTTCCTCAACTTTCAAGAAATTGGTCTATGGCATTGGAATGCATCGTCTTAAAGACATTCAGTCAACTTGCGAACAAGGGGAGTAAACACTGTACTCTTTTTCCCTTAACTATGGTTTTTATCTCACAAAGTTTTTTCATAGTAAGGTTTTTAATGAGTTAGTGCTCCATTCGCAATAATTCACATCAAAAGGGTAGTGTTAAAATTTGATGTAAAATTGATGTGAATTATTGTTGAACTTTTACATAGCCACCATTTGAATAGTTACTAGCCAACATTTGAATAGTATTCTAATCTTATGTAATAATTTGTAGACATTTACAAAAAAGTCATTAATAAGTTGAACCCACATGTCCCCAATTCTTACTATAAATATGTAACCCTTTCTCTTCTTCCATACATTAATAAAAATAATAAAAAAATTTCTCTTCTTCAATTCTCTTAATCCTTATTATAATTTTTTTATATTAATAATTGATTTCGGACGAGTTTAATTTTTATATTTGATATAGCTAATATTTGAGAAATGAAAGAGAAAGAGAAGAATTTGGTTGAATATGAGATTAGAGATGGGCCATATAGATAAGAGACTCACATGGTGTTGCTATAAGTATTAGTATATTTTTATATTCAACCTCATAATTAGTGGCATGACAATCGCCTCTTAATCCAAATTATTCTCATCTAAATTCTAATCTATCTATGTTTTCTTTCGTTAATTTATTAATTATTTCTATTCATTTTTTCCCTCAAATTAATTCTCTTTCTTACATTTCATTAAATTTTACCGCAATTATTTACCATATAATTTAAAGAAAATGTAGGGTTATGGATTCAATAATTACAGCTATCCAATGTTAGCAAAATAACTCTTATATATTCAAGGAAATTATTAAATGTTTTTGTTTTTATATTTATAACTTTTAAGTACTAAGTTACACTTAAATGGGAAAAAAATCACACATTTCTATTTCGGTATCGCCTTTCATATCTTTTATTTATTTTTTGATATATAGTAAATTTAATGAAAAATAGAAAAATAAATATGAAATATCATAAAATAATAATTAAAACTGTCACATGTTAAAAAATGAATGAAAAATATAAAAAAATAAATTAAAATGAGACATGTGATTTTTTTCCACTCAAATGGATGTTCACCAATATATTTGACATACACTCAGTTGTTCACTACTATCAACACATATAAGGCTATACCAAAATATATGATACGGGGAGTTTTAATATAGAATAGTATCCACCAATATATAATTAATTTATATTCTTTATTTAGATCCACCCAAAATTTTTAGATGTAAAAGATCTCTATTAAAATAAGTATTTACAATACAAAATTAATTAATTAATTGACCGACGTTATCCACTCATACAATTATATACATTTTCGTTGGCTTTGGTCTATGCCTTCTAGAATGAAAATTTTTGCTTGGAGAAGTTGTAGAATAATGCTATTTTTCTATAATTAGCTTCCACGTTCTTTTTAACAATTGTCTTGTATATGTTATTTTGAATTAGGGGATTTTTTATTTGCATGGCTTAACTAAAAATTAAATAATAACAATAATAATAACAATAATATCGGAAAAAAATAAATAACAGTAATAAATAATAAGTTACTATAACAACTTATAGCTTCTGATCAGCCCTCGGCGATTCGAGTTGCTGTAATTTGATAGCCCCCGATCACATTCTTTGTGAAGTGTAATTCAGACATCTCTTTTCTTAACGGTGGAGAATAAATTAGTTATGGTCTTGTGGTGGGTAACTCAGACAACTTATTTTGTACAGCGAAGGTAGGATCTCTACCAGATCATATCTCAGTCTTAGAAGTAGAAACTTTATCTGTTCAGGAGGCCTTAACGTGGATTAAAGACATTGGCTACACATATGTCATGGTGGAGGTAGATAACAGTATTCTCTATCAAGCATTAATTGATGATGACGAGGGTTCCTCTTATTTTCTGTCTTATGTTTTGGATTGTAAACGCTTATCTACTTTTTTCTGTTCGTGTTTATTTTCTCTTGTGCCTAGAGGATGCTAATAGCTTAGCTCATCATTTAGCTCGAATAGGAATTCAAAATGAGGTGTGGTTCAACCACTCACCTTCTTGTGTTGCTCGACATCTGATTTAATACAATCCAATCCTATTTTCATAAAAAAAGTCACTATAACACGAAAAACTTTTACGACGACTTTCATTTTGACCGTCATATGGCCTACTTTGCTAGGGTAAATTTTTGTTAGCACAACTAACTCGGTAAAAAGACTTTTTGATTTAGATTAAATATGTATATGAGTCAAATGGACAAACGAGCTGAGACTTAAAACAATATTTTCTACATTTTTTTTATATACAATATAAAATACTTAGAAAGAAAATGAACAATTGACAAATGGCAAGCTAAACACCGGTCCTAAATCCAAACACAGCGGGATTAGCGGGTCTTGATTTGGTTGGAACCGTGTTAAACGCTCCAAACAAACAATAATCCATGAAATTTTCCATTTCAATCATGTCCATAGCTTGACCAAAGTCATCCATCCTATCAACCTTAATTTACTAGGCATTGATGTTTAGTTCTGTTCCACCGAAATTGGTAACTAAAATATTAATCAAACACTTAAAACTGCAGGAGGTAAGAGATAACTATCTGTGGGGTTTTAATCCCAGATTCAGTTCAAGATTTAAACACAAAACTGAATTAAACGTTACAAAACGAAAAGAAGAACTCAGCCTTTTGCAACAAACTAAACAGAAGCTTTATAGATGAAAAGATCAAGTTTACAAGCTTTCGTAGTGCTAAAGAAACACACACATAACAACGCCTATGCATAAAACCCTCAAAACTAGCACTACGATTACCGACCGAGGCCTAAGAATAAAAGACCCTAAAACTTCTCACTAATTACAGAACGAATCTCATTCTAAACCTAGAACATTTACCTTTATATATGCAGCAGATGAGGCTGCTTAATGGTTAAAGTATCCGTTGATAACAAGATAATTATCAACGGATTTACAACGGTTTGGCTAAGCAATCACAGAGATAATTAACCTTAGAAATCAGCTGATAAAGCCTTTATATATCAACAGGCTTGCTTCAATGGGCTTCGGGTCTTCTATTTTCGAAATGTGCCTATAGCCAACTTTCACACTATCTAAAAAGTTTCTGAACACCCACTAGACCTGAGAACATATCCATTAGCTAGCGCGGCATGTCCGAATCTACGGTACTTAGATGAGTTTGGGCACAAAAAAGTAAAGACAAATGCTTGGTCTGAATCCATCGTGACCCAACTAGAATACGATGTAACTTTATTTTAGTATTAAACTTAAGTCTGACATGCAAAAATAGATCAAATAAATATATAATTATGTATTTATTATATATTATTTTAATATTCCACGTAGATTTTTCTCATTTCAAATTCCTTTTATTTATATGTTAAATTTAATTTAAATATTTATAATACAATCTCATTTGCAATATTTTTTTTTAAATATAAGTACATATTTTTTATTAATAAAATTATATTATTAAAAATTGATTGGTAAACTTACAGGTTGGCCTTGAAATTTAATTATTTACAAAATCCAGCTTAGCTCGAGCTCAAATTTTATTTTTTTTAAGTAGGAACATGTCGGACTACTAACTTTTTAGGTACACTCGACCTCAGCCAACCCATGTCCAGGTCTTACATCTACTAGTTCTTTTATCATCCCTACTATTTTTTTTCTGGTATAAGCTACTTGCTAAGTTTTGCCAAGCGCCAACTTCAACTCACACGTCCCTACTTGACGAAACTGCATGCACGAGGCTCGCGAGTGCTCATATATAATGAAGAAACCAAACTTCAACAAACAAAAGAAATAAAAACCTAGTATAATGCTGCATAAAATTTATGCACAGAAAGCCATTGAATTAAACTTCATTACAATTTTGAGCAAGTAAACTGAATTTACAATAGAATTCCTATACTGAATATCGAACTGTTTTTCGTCTCCTGCATAGGGAAATTCTCTTAGAGCCCGACTCTTAGGAGATTAATTCATCGCCTAGCCTCGTGATCTAAAACAACTGAGCTCTTATGAATGGTTAAGTATAACGGCTATAAAACCCGACTTCTACATTGCCTGCTGACTGCAAATGCTTCTAATGACAGCACTATATATGATCATGTTGTATAGAGGAAGAAATCCCTCAGGTGCCAGGTAAAGTGCTGGTAGTGCTCGAAAGAATTATAAAGGCGCAAACAACCGAAAGGGAAAATACCGAAACCCATGTATTTTCGGTGTACATCTCCATTGCATCCGTAAAGGAAAACCTTGCTCGGTTTTCCGCCCAGTTTCGAAGCCTGTCAGCTTCTGCTGCATACAATGCTCTTCCCTGCAAAACAGTTGTAGACTTATAAGTAGGTGAACTGAAATGTATTTATTTCAATGTAAATTTATATGTATGCAGTACTGAACTGAGTTGAATGAATTATAAGTTGAAAAGAACGGATCTTTACCTTGTCATCGAACCACCGTCCTCTCCTCACCCATGCGGTGACCAAAGCGAGTAATATCCTCGGTGGTGTTAAGTAATTGATGGCTTTCCCCGAACCCTTCACGACCCGCATCCTTGGTACTAAAGTTCTCGCCACTGTTTCGGGAAGCTCGCAGATTATGTTGAACATTTGCTTGTTTTTCAACGTCGAGCCACTGCAGGAAAAAACGAGGAAGTAAACTTAAAATTAGGCCTAACACATCACCAACTATCTGAATTTGACCCAAATAGCCGGCTGCTCCCCGGCCTTGAAAATGCACCATGTTGCCACTTAAACTTGCATAAAGTTCCCCAGTTTGCCCCCTGAATGCCACATGTCAACTCTAATTGGTTTGACATTTCAAAGATGTCATTGTTCTGATTTTCTCTCTCCAACCAAAAGCTGATATATGTCGTTCAAGGGTTTGGCAAACCGGTGCACTTTTTATAAGTTTAAGGGGTAACAAGGTGCATTTTAAACGTTCGGAGGGCAATCGGCTATTTGGGCCAAGTTCAGGGAGCTAGCGATGGACTTAACCTTAAAATACAACGAAAAACTCTCGATTGGATAAATACCTCAACAGCAATTCCGTAAGGACCATGCCGGGAGATGCAGTGTGAACTCCGACTTTCGATTTCTTGCACTCCTTCAAAAGCGATCCTTGAAGTTGTCTAAGACCGCATTTTGTCGAACCGTAGCTTCAAGTCAAATCAAATCAATAAAACATAGTTAGACAAGAAAATATGTTGATAAAACCGTAAAGCAATGAGAACTTACACGGCGGTAAGAGGAGTGCTCGATCCACCCGAACCAGCCCCATCCATATTGAAAATGTGGCCCCCCTTCGGCTGATTCACCATTACCCGCATTGCCTCACGAGTACAAAGAATCGACCCTACCAAATTCGTAGACACAATCTACACAAGGGAAAACCCGAAAAAGCGAATCAATTTACTTTGAAAAAACCCAGATAAATCGGTATTGCTATAGAAATTAAATTACCTGTTGAATATCTTCATCGGTGAACTGAAGTAACGGTCTAAATCCTTTGTTAGTGCCAGCATTATTTATCTGTTAAACATCGAAACAAAAATTCAGAACAAAGGTTTCATATTTAACCGATAAAGTTGAGATTAGTCGGAAAATCTCACCCATATGTCAATAGAACCTAATTCATTGACAGCGAAATTCGCCAATTTTTGAACATCGGTTGGCTCACAAACATCACAAGCTATACCGACAACTTTCGCCCGTGAAAGGTCTGTCCCACTCGAAGTGGCCATTCCTTCTAGAAGATTCTCCTCGAGCTCTCTAACTGTCATTTCAACTGACTCGGGACTGCCATTACAAAAACCCGAAAACCAAGAGTGAGTATCAATATTTCAGTTAAACCTTATCAAAGTTTAATATTTCTAATTGATACTAATTGGAAAAATTAGTACCAATCAGAAATAAAAGCTAAAAAAACGCAACCTGCGAGAAGCAACAACCACACGATCACCGGATAAAAGGAATTCTCGAGCAAGGGCTTTTCCGAGTCCCCTTGTGCTAAAATTAGACAGTTTAAACAACATATCAGTAAAAAAATTGCAGGTCCAACTAGAAAAAAACAACAAATTCGATATGAATTTTCCCGATTTCTCTATATATACCTTCCTGTGACTACAACATTTCGAGGGCCAGCTCGACAATGTTCATCTAATACCATGTTAGCTCCAATCATAGTTCCAATTATAATGCCTCCAAGCCAACTATACCAAATCAAGGCACTCATTTGACTGTCTCCACCTTTAACCAAAATTTAACCAAAATTACAGAACAATTGAATTTAACTAACACTAAATTAAGGCCTAATACATCTGGACCCCCAAGACCCCCTATAGTTGTCCCTAAAAACCTCTCAGTCCGTGAACTTACAAAAGTTCCACATAACCCCTTGAACTTGTTAAAGTGGACTTTATAGTTCCTTGAACTTGTTAAAAGTGAATCTCGTAGCCCTTTAATGCTGAAATGTCAAGTGTTATATTTCTAGAAATTGAATCTAAGATTGTTTCGTCAAAGATTGAATCGAAGATTGATTATCGAAATAAAACTGGGCATGTCAGCATCAAGGGGCTATGAGATTCACTTTTACCAAGTTTAAGGGGCCACAAAGTCCATCTTAACGAGTCTAGTTTAACGAGTTCAGGGGTTATGTTGACCTTTTGTAAGTTCAGGGGCCGAAGGGTTTTCAGGGATAACTTTAGGATCGAGATGTATTAGGGCCTAAATTAACACTATAAAAATAAGGATTAAGCATAAAAAACACAGTTTTCACCTGATAATTGAAACCCAATTCCAAGTATAACTCCTGTGCTCATCATTGTAACTATATATCTCCCTATTTGAAGAGCAATCTGATACATATATAAATATATATAAACAATTTGAAAGGAACTAAATTTACAAGCTAAAGAATTCAACTTTTTTAAATTCAAAAGATTAAAAAACTCACAGATTGAAAAACCTCTTCCAATTTAGCTACAGCTTGAGCATACTCTTCATTTGATTTAGAACCCGACCCGGAAACCCCAGTAACCGCATGTTTCAAGTTACTTAAAAACCCATCTCCTTTCTTCAATTTCGACCCGTTTTTTCTCTCTCCTTCCTTTTCTCTCTCATCGCCGGATTTAAAAGACCGGCACTTATGCAAGCAAAACGAATAGTTTCCTTTACTGTGAACCCGACCGAAACCCGACCATAAAAACCCGGTACTCGGTCTGATAAACCCGTTTCTGGGTTGTTCGGTGAAAGAAAACTGCTCTGTAATTTGGGGGTATACATGAAGGTTAGAGATTGAAATTGAAGCTGAAGCGGCCATTAGGGCCAAAAAAAATGGATTTTTAATGGGAATTTGATGAATTAGAGGTTGGATATTTATCGGGTCAGCTAAATTAGAAGTGGGATTTGGGGAAAATATCGGGGAAGATCTGAATCTAGGAAGGTAGAGGATGAATTGTGATGGCCACACGTTAAAGCAACCTCATCTTTTGGGGGGTTTCTGACACGTGGCGTTGTGGGTCTGCTTGGATCTTGTCGTTTTGGCGGGTGTAGTAACCTAATTGCCTAGTGGAACCTTGTACACTTTGCGTAGTTAATTGTTGTTGGTCCTAACTAATCACTTGTTAAGTTTGTGTTCTTCTGGATAATTCACAATGGTAGTGTCTAGTGTCAACGAAGAATTGAGTGAGAGGTTCTAGAGATAGAATGACCGGATGATACAAAATTTTAATAGGTTTCTGACCGTTGAGGTGAATCGATCAATTGTCATCTCTTGGCATTGTCGAGCTCGACTAATGGAGTTCAGTAACATATTATCGTTGTACTATTATAATGTATTTAAATCGGGTTTGAAATTATTGTCTGTGTCTCTGTCTATTTTTACAAAAAAAAAATAGGTGTGAAACAACTCCCTACATGTTCTCAATATTCACCGAAGCGCTTAATAATGAAAACAAATTTAGGCGATATTCTTTTGTTTTAAACGAGTAGAATGAAACCAAAGCAAATATAATGTAAGTTATCATTATCTAACATGAGTTGTAGTTAAAAAAATAAAAGAACATGATCTTAATGGATAAGTCACGATTACGAGTCTTAGTAAGGCCGTGTTCTTTTCAACTTTTGAAAGCTGAACTAAACTGGATTGAATTGAGCTGAATTGAACCGCACTGAACTTATTTTCGTGTAAATTTATAACTACCCGTAATTGAATTAAAGTAGACTGAATTGAACTGAACTAAATTAGTCTGAACTGAATTGAATGCATTTAATTGTAGTCCAAGAAAATATCACCTAAATGTGTTTAGAGCTTAAGCAACAATAATTTTCAATTTCTTATTTTGGTTGTTTGTATTACCGTTTACATTCAAGTTGTATGTTGCTTATTTTCATTATATAATATTTGGCACAGTTGGTCTGTCGATGGGTGGTTGTTCGGGCTATCTGTGTCAAGTTGTATTGAGAAATATCCAAGAGGTGTTAGAGAGAAAATGGATTATCTTCCCCCCTTATGTATGCGGAAAGCACCCCTTTATATAAGGATGTGAGGGTGGTTAGTGGGCCTCGTGGGCCTTAGTTTAACCATTGGATATGGGCTCTGTGGTATATGATACATGCCACATGTCCACCCTAATAAATTAATAAATATATTTATATATTTAATCTTTATTTATGCTTTAATGATGACTGACAACTTAGCATTAATTAGTATTGTACATCACAAGTTTGTTGAGGCAAGTGTCTGTGTTGAATGACAATAAAAATTTTTTACAGCCACGATTTGGTGTTATGGATCTCGTTGGATTAGATTTTTGCATTGAGATAAGGGTATTGCTATTTGAGTCGAACCTGATTTTGTGTTGGGGAGGGTGTTGTAAACTTTGTTGGTACTTTTTCTCCTGTGTTGGCCTGGTTTGTAGAATCAATCATATTGGGGTTTGCTTTGGTAGATGCAATATTGTCTTTATTGGGTTTCTTCTTGATGGATATGGTGAGAATGTTGAACATAGCTGGTAGTGAATGTTATTGCTTTCATTTTAGCATCCCTCATTCTAAGGGGTTTTGATGAGCACTTAGCTTTGAATGGTATGTTCATCATGTTTTGGGTCTTGTAAGACATCCACCCTTTGAGAATGTTTTATACTTTGATGTGTGATCGACAAGTGGTCCGTTGGATGGTCCCTCATGTAATGGCTACTTTAAGCCTTATCCACAATTTTGCATACGGAAATGGCTTCATTGACCTATCTTTAGGTTGTTAAGGATATTACCATTATATGTTGGAAATGGTAATATTTAGCGTTAGTAACGATCATCTTGCATGCGTTAGCAGCAACAATTTTGGGTTGGCGATGATAATTGGCAACATTAATGGGGTGTTGGCGATGATAATTGACGAGCATGCGTTGGGTTGTCAACGTCCCTCTTACACTGGAGACGACCATTTCTTCAGTGGCCACGATTATTTTGGTGGCAACATGAAATGATGTTAGCAATTTAAATTCGGTGTTGGCGATAGCAATCTTGCGTTGGGTTGGTGCGTTGGAAATCTTTGATAGCTTAGTTGTTATCTTTATTGTGAACGATGTCTCAATTCTATTCATGATAGTTGGACAATATGCTAATAGTAATTTGAGTAGTATGTTGTATATTTATGGTCGCTTGGCTTCGATTATGGTCTGAAATAAAGGATAATATGTTGCCCCATGTCGACCAAGTTGGTGTTCGTAATATTCTAATATTTTACATTGGACAGTTGGTGGATGTCGCTTATCTAAATAAAGTTAGATTTTATATATTCCTTTTCTATTATTGGATTGGTTCCAATAATCTTATGAACGTCTTAGATTGGTAATAGTTATTACGATTTCTACTATTGTGAACTTGATTTAGTTTTGTTGTTATAGCCAACTCAATTTTGTGTTGGAAATAGGGCTACAAATTTGTTGGATATGATCTTTTAATACTGATGAGAGATATTATTGCAGGATTTTGATTAAATCCAAACTCAACTTTGCGTTGGTAATGATTTTGATCTGTCGTATTCCCATTGGCATAGCTTATTAGTCTCAATCTTGTGTTGGTAGAAAGTAATTCTGTTGGGTACTTTTTTGAGTTGGCATAATGCCTTAGATTAAGTTGGCTCTAATGAGAGGGTGCATTTGATCTTTACTTTGGTAGATTTAGTTTGGTCTCGATCGGATATGATTTTATGGAAGTATGTTAGACGTTCTTTTATGTAACAAATATTTTGTTGGTGATCACTTCTCGGGCATGGTATTGGAAGGAAAAGCGATCGTCTAACCAAAGATATTGCTTCGAATATATCCCATTCGTGTCGGAGCGTATTCCCTTGATAAGTTTTACCCATATATTTTTTTTCTCTTGGGGGGCTTAGTACTTAGGATGCCTTGTTGGACTGATTTTGTTATCTAATAGCTATTGATGTTTTGTTAGTGTTTTCGCTGCAAACCAACCCAATCGCGTTTGATTGGATGAGGGCTTCAAATATATTAGTTTCAATCTTCAATAACATTGAAGGATGTCGATCTTCTAAATAAAATAACCTTTGGAGAGTATTTGATTGAGGTTTCAATTAGAATTAGATCTTCAATTAGATTGGACGATGTTAATGTTCAAGTAAGAATATCCTACAGAGAGTTTCTGTGATTTTGTGTTATGAAATCGCCTAATAGGGATGTTCCCCTTTGTGTCTTTGAGTCTTTATGATGCACATCGACTGAGTGGTCGATTTATGATGAGAGCCTTACCGTAGTGAGGTATTTTATTAGATACATCATATGCTATGGGTAGGCTTTTTTCCAATGCTCAAGTAATAGCATCGAGAAGTTTTTGATATATGTTTGTTATGCTTGGTAATGCCAACAGGTTGTGGCGTTAGAAGGCTATATTCTTTTGAATTTCAACTATTTATTGCATTGGAAAGCTCTGTGCTTTGGAAAATGCCAATAGGTTGCGGTGTTGGTAGGCTCTATGCTTGCCCATGCCATTAAGTTATGGCATTGGAGAGCCTTTTGTTGGGAATGCCAACTGGTTGGGGACAAGTTTGAGCTGTCGAACAAAGAAGAAAATTACCAATAATCTGATGACATTAGGTGAGTTACTTTGACCGATGATCGAACATCTTTGAGTAATCGAACCATGAAGTTGTAATTCCATTGAGTGAATTCATTATTCAAACATCTTTGAGTTGTCGGATGAAGTAGAAAGTTTCCAATGTTTCTTTGTTGTTGGGTAGCATTTTTGGATTGTTTGGTAAGGGTGACCTATTGGATTGATAAAAAAATTTCGGATGGTTGGTTGGCTTTTTTTTATTGAACCTTCATTCGTAAGACCAATACCAACATGATTACGAGGTGTTGCTGATTGAGCTGATTGACAAATAACTTTGGACAAATCAGTAAATTATTATTACATCCGAATTTGGAGAACTGATTAGAGTAATTGATTGATAGCTTCACAAAAATTGGTTAAACGGGTGGTTGAGTAGCTTTGTTGAGAGAATGACCCATAGTAATGCCACCGTCGATCGAATACATTAGACCCATGGTCGGATCCATTGGGCCAATGGTCAAATAGATTTGTTGAGAGAAAGCCCTATAGTAATGAGATTATTGGTCAGATCCTCTTAACTGATGGTCAAATCCTTTAGACCGATGGTTAGAATAAGCTTAGGCAAAAGTATGAATGACCAATTCTTAATTGGACCATTTTGAAATGCTTTTGGCAAAAGGGCTTTGGCGGGGTGACAGAGGCCTATGTGAAACCTTTGGACGTGATCAAAGTTTATATAGAGACCTTGGACATGGTAGATGATATTATAGAGCCCTTTGACGTATTTTCCACTTTTCACAAACTTGTCCCAATTACAAGAAGCAAAAATTTGATGTTTTGGTGTCTTTGGTTGAATCCAATGGACTAGTGGTCAAATTTGTTAGACCATTCATCGAATAGTTTTGATGGGCGGAAGAGCGAATGATTTATGTTATGGAGGCCGTTGGTCAAATTTGTTAGGCTGATGGTTGAATTCATTTGTCGTTGGTCGAATTAGTTAGACCGATGGTTGAAACCGTTTGATGAATATTTTTGAGTTGTTGGACAAGCCAGCGAATCACAATATTTTACTGCCCTTAGGTGAATTTATTAGACTATTGGTCAAATGTCTTATTATTTGTTAGGCGGAAAAGCGGATGGCCAATATGACGGTGTCAATATACGAACCCATGAGGCAAATTCATTGTTGGAACAATTTTGTTGGACCAATAGGTAAACAACCCATGTCATGCCACCATTCGACGGATTCGTTAGATGTAGGACCAATAAACAATGTCGGGATGTTGTTGGGCGGATCCGTTAGACCTATAGGTAATGTCACGATTGAGAAATTTTGTTAGGGTATAGGCAAATGGCCATTGTCATTCCTCCATTCGACGAATCTGTAAGGGAATTGACGAATAACCAATGTCATGCCACTGTTAGGTGAAATCGTTAGGGAAAGGCTAATAGCCAATGTCAGGATGTAGTTGGGGGAACTTATTAGGGAAAGGCTAATAGCCAATGTTATGCCCCGTTGGACGAATCTGACTGAGAATAGGAGAATAGGCAATCTCAATTTTTGACATATACGAAGTTTGTTTGATGAGGATGCTATTAGCCTTGGATAAGGGTGCTACACCCAATTCTTTTAACCTTCAATTAATGTTAGATGAGTGTTATGCCCAAGTTTTTTAACCTTCAAGCATTGATGGAGGGGTGCTTTGCCCAATTGTTTTAATCGTCAATGTTTGTGTGAATGATGTTATGGAAATTATTGGAATTATTGTTGGATGAGTGTGGTGCCCAAATTATTATTGGATTATGCCCAACTATTATGATTTATAATTTCTTTTGTGCTATTCCTAATTTCTGTTGGAAGAGTGATATGCCCAATCTTCAATTAATGTCGGATAAGAGTGTTATGTCTAATTTTACTCTCCAACTTTTCAATGCTTCGGATAAAGGTGCTATGCCCATTTTGTATCAATTAATGTCGATTGGGTGTTATTCCCAATTATCAATTTATGTTGGATAAGGGCGCTATGCGATTTGAAATATACAATTTTCGTGTTGGATAAGGGTGCTGGGCCCATTTTGTCAATTAATGTTGGTTGGGTGCTATGCTCAATTCTTGTAATCTTTTACTTCGTGTTGGGAGGGTGCTTTGCCCAATTCTCTATTAATATCAGATAAGGGTGTCATGCCCAATTGAAATATACAATTTTTGTATTGGATAAGGGTGCCACGCCCATTTTGTCAATTAATGTTGGTTAGGTGCTATGCCCAATTCTTGTAATAATGTGAAGACCTTCCTTTGGATTAGGCCATTCTATGTGATTAGGCCATCCAGTGTATTAGCATTTACTGGGCTTCCATAAGGGTGATCACTTTGACTCGATATTTTTGTCATCCGACAAATACAATGTGCATCCACATATACCCGCATCCAACAGGGCTGACCATACCGAGGCAATGTAGAATTTGAAGCTTAGTGTATTCGATTCTGACTATGAAATAATCATTGGTCATGACAAAATGGTTTCCAAAGCATAATGTATTTAATTCTGACAATGAAATAACATTGGAAGCTCGCTATAATGGTTCGACATTTTGAATTTTGGGAAACAGTCTTGACATTGGATTTGATGATTCCGACGAATGTCATAGACTTCTTGCATTTTCCTTTAGCATATTGACAAAGTGAAAGTATACTTCCAATACTCCAACACAAATTGTTAGCATTCAATCATAACATATAGTGCATATTTCTGAGGTATATTCTCAACATTCTAGTATGGTAATACTAATGAAAGTAAAAAGAAAACTTATCAGTGTTACCTGTGGTTTTGGAGGTGGTGACTATGTTGGAAGGATTTTCCAATTCAAGTTGGAGCTAGTGAATTTGTAGCTCAATTGTAGTAGCTCTTTGTCTAAGTGATTTAAATGGGTAAGGCCCCATTAAATCGATGCGTTGGATATCTTCAGGTATATGGATGTCATCAAAGCTCACAAGATTGTCTAAGTGATTTGAAAGGGTAAGACCCAATTGAATCAATAGGTCGGACATCTTTAGGAAGATGGATTCACCAAAGTTCACAAGATTGTTAAAGCTCAAAGTGCCATGATCAAATGACAAAGCATTGGAGTGATCCAAATAGGACAAAACCCTAATTGGTGTTATTTGTAATGGATTGATTCGACCAAATTAAGATCCCATTGGAGTGTTTTTGAGCGATTCAAGTTTAAGAGCCCGTTGGAATGATCTAAATGTGTTGGACACTCTAGTTCCGAATTACCATGATCTCGAAAGCCACTACTGGAGTTGCCATTGAATGGACATTATTGCTCCAATGTAACTCTCCTATGTCGCCAAAGCCATCATTTTTAGAGCAGCCTTTCCAACTGAATATCCAATGAGGCTTCTAGCCTTCTCATTATACTTTCCAACCGACCAACTCTTATTCAACCGAATTTTCAATGAAACTTCTAGCCTTCCCATTACCTTTCCAACAGACCGACTCTTATCCAATCGAATTTTCAATGAAACTTCTAGCTTTCCCATTATCCTTTCCACCCGAACAACTCTTTCCATATCATACACATGCGTCGGAAAGCACTTTGCTATCTGAAAAGTTGATATTATGCACATTAGAGTCCTTGCCACCCGATTAATTCTTTCCACATATAGTCCTACAAATGTGCCGAAAAGCACTTTGCTATCTGAAAGTTGTGTTATGCATTGTGGCCTCAGATTTGATATTGCTTTTGAAGTAACTATAAGGCACGTCCCAAACCTCTCATTTAGGGGTACCCTCCATGGCCAGGAGAACCGTTCCTTCGGGAGATTGATGGGTTAGTGTTAGACAGATAAGCTTTTTTGTGGAATTTTTTGTCCGTTCCCACAGACGGCGCCAATGGCACAGTTGGTCTGCCGACAGGTGGTTGTTCGGGCTATCTGTGTCAAGTTGTATTGGGAAGTATCCAAGAGGTGTTAGAGAGAAAATGGATTATCTTCCCCCTTATGTATGTGGAAAGCACCCCTTTATATAAGGATGTGAGGGTGGTTAATGGGTCTCATGGGCCTTAATTTAACCATTGGATATGGGCTCTCTGGTATATGGTACATGCCAATATTGTTTCATTGAATTGTGTTCTTTGGTTTGTACAATGAATAGACAAAATTAAAATACATGATTAATATGATATTCTTAAGAAATACTTATTCTATTATATCATATTTCATTTTATTTTATGAATGAGACTCTACACCTATAAATTTTATTTACATTTCAATTTTTATGTAACTTTTTATCTCTAACAATAACCACACGTTGATGAATTCATTATGCATTTTGAAAATATTATATTATTTCTAAAAGTATAAAAACTAAATATGCTAAAAATTGGAGAAAATTAATAAAAATTATGAACTTTGTGAATCACATGACAAAATTTTAGCTCTTGGTTGGCAAGGAAAAATTGATAATTGAAATATCATTTTCTATTAACCCAATTTTGTGGGTTGAGAAGTTGAGTATAGTAAGTGCTAACTGTTGGACAGTTTAAGTGCATTGCAGTTGGATGGTTCCCAAGGATTGGTTATCAAATTTGGTTTAAGATAAGATAAACCCTACAACTTGACATTAACATAATAGTGCCAAAATCATATGTTTAACTAGTTAGGCGCCTTATGTTCAAGAAGCCATCATAGACTATCAAACTTTTATATAAACTATCTTTTTTTTTGGTAGTTAGCTTTTGTATAAACTAATTGGGTTACACGTAAGAGCCATTTGATTCGCAGAATAAGAAAATATGAAGAAATCGAGTATATATTCAAACTTGTTAACAATTTTTTTTATGGCTATTTTTTTCAAAGTAACAATTACGTTGCCACTTTTAAGCATTGGATAAGTGGTGTCATATTTGATTCATTGGTAGAAATTGATAGTGTAATGATTAGTTTGTTGAAACAAAGTTACAATAAATGCAGAGACTATTGCGTATAATTTTTTGATATATAAAACGACGATAGACTTGTTTATGGGCCACAATACACATCCGACCCGCCCCTGCTCATATGTTATGGGCTTTGACACTCATTTTTGTTACTAAGTTTGAGTCCACTAAAGCTTAGATTTCAAGGGTCCGGCATGATTTTTTATTTTTTATAAAAATATCCGAAGGTCGGTTCGATGAATATTAATTTTATTTGTTATAAATTGATATATTGTATTTAAGAAAATTCTATTTTTTTATGTTTTAAGTTATTTAACTTTTAAAATTTAGTACAATAAGTCTCACTGTATGTTAAAGAATTCAAGCAAATATGTATTTATATATAAAATTTATACATATTTAAATGAAATTTGTTGTTTTGTTTCTATCTAGTCCATCCAAAATTCTAAAAGAACTAATTATGTTGATTGGAAGCTTGAATTGGAAATAACCTTGTAAGGTCTAAATCCAAAGTTATAAAGTGTGCATCATGTCATACTTCAATTGAAATTATTAACAAAAATACTCCACAAAGCTAGGCCTGAACTGTTTTATTCGAGAGGACATAGATGTCTATTGTGATTGTGATTCTAAATTCTGATTTTGTAGTATTTGCATTTCAATTTTCATCTCCCATATATATTTACAAAGAGAATCAATTGAACTTGATATAATTGATAAATTCATAAAGTATAAATTAAAAAAACCAAAGATCAATTCCTAATTTAAAAAAAACTCCATATTGTTTAAAAAAAATATTTACAAAGAGAACAATATTGTAATTCCAATATATAGTATATGGGCTAATGTCATTGAGCTTCAAAATTGGCCCAGCTTCCAAGAAAATAAGATTTTTAGAAGATTATTGAAAAAAGAAATTTTGTCCACACCTCCTATCACAATTAAAAGGGCACACGGGAATATAGACTTGGTCGTAATTTTCTTTAAAAATAGAAAATAAAATTGGGGGTCCTCAATTAAAACCTTAAATTCATCGAAAATTAAATATTTTTACTTTTAAAAAAAATGCCACTGGAAAATAATTTAAAATTTCCTTTTTGGATATTTACCAGACCCATTTGTTTAGCATAAAAGATTTGAGACATAATTTTTTGTTATAGTTTTAGATTCGGATCGGCCATCGAATCGATAAAGATAGTGGTTCATAGATTTAAGGTTCAATCAGATTAAATCGGTGGTTAAATCAGATTTTCTTAAAATATGTAAAAATACTAAATATTTTATATATTTTGATATTAAACATGTAATATAAGTTATACTCATATAAAAATTAATAATAATAAATAAAATATTCTATAATTTAAAGTTATATTTCAAATCAAAATAAAACATAAGATAATAACTAATATAATCTAATGAAAGAATGTAAATCGAATTCTATATTATATAGATTGGATAAAAAAAGTTAATAAATTTGATTTATGATGTATAAAAATTAAGCATTAAAAGAATTAAAATTTATACACAATATGTAAAATAAAAAATTATATGTCCATTTAATATAAATTTAATAAAAAAACTTGGAGTAATGTTATTTAAAAAATTTACATATTATTTAATTATAAAAAACACTCAAAGCTGTTATTGAAAGAAATATTTTAAATTTAATAAAGTGTGAAGTATATAAAATAAAAAAATATTTATTATTATTTTTTTATAATAAAATATCATTAAAATAATTTAAAAATTAACAATATGTAATATAAAAATATATAAGAAGAAAATATTATCACTTGTGTGTCGTAGCTTAGTTGGTAGAGTATGTAATGAAACATATGTTGGAGGTTTTATGTTCAATTCCCACCACCAACAAATTTTTTTAAAAAACATGATTTAAGAGAATCGAAAACCGGTCACCGGTTGAACCGATCGATTTTCGATCAAACCGATATGTTCAACAGATCGTTGACCGATTCTTAACTATATCAAGAATCCAATCAAACTGAATCAGACCAGACATCGATTCTGATTGAACCCGGTTCGACAAGCCTGTCCGGTCTAATTTTAAAAACCATAATTTTTTTAAGTATGGAGCAATACATCGAAAATATGGTATAATTTTTCAACATTGAAACATAATAACATAAAAGATGTGTTTATGAACAAATCCTTGAAATTACGTATTTTAATCCACCTTTTTTTTTTATAACTAATCCACCTTGGTAAATTCTAAGCAGAAAACGGTATAGCAAAGACACAACCTTTTGTCGTCAGACAATTTATTAGAAAAAATAGATTACTTAGGTAAACGTCTTTTTTTACTTGTAAAGGCTATATTTTTATGTCATGATATTTGTAAGATATTGGAATATGAAAAGTTAAATGTCTCATTAAATATTTAAAAATTTTAATTAATTATTTAAATTTAATAAAGATATATCAATTAATTTTTTATTATCGATATATTTTTATTAAATTTATGAAAATAATTAAAAGTTTTAAAAATTTAAAAGGATATTTGACTTTTTATATCGATTTTAGGGAGAGATTGAAACTTGTGCCACGACAAACTGTGGAAACTTCTTATTAGTGCTGTGAGCATTGTAAGAGCATATGGCAGCACATGTTTGATAGTAAACAAGTCATTGGTGTGCCAACTAATAGTTATCTGTTTCCCACGTCAAAACTTATTCTCCCTTCATCTTTAAAATATTATCCATTTAATCGAATCATCAAAATGAATGAAAAATTTATTATATAATTAAAATAATTAATTTATTTTTTACTAAATTTTCTTTCTTTTTAATTACTCACTTATAATTTTAACAATACATAATCTCTCTCATATTTAATACAAGGACAAATTAGAGAAAAAATTACACAAAATGCATTGATAATCTAAATTGACAATTAAAAAGAGAACCAAAAAAATAGCTAAAGAAACAATAATTTCTAGATGAATGGAGTAATTTTTTTACTCCAAAATAATAGTCTAAGTAATTCAAATTAGAGTCGATGACCACTTTAATTAAAGGTAGATATATAATAAATTATATCCCCTTATATATTGAAAAACTAACTCTCTTTATTAATAAATAAATAACTTGATTCACATACATATTAGCATACACAATTCTCAAATTATTAAAACAATGCATAAGCTATTTGCAATCTAAGTTTTTGCAATCAAAACTTAGAACTTACCTCATCATTAATACAATCTTTTGTTTTTATTTCATTTTTACACTATCCACAGGATGCATGGCAATTTAGTCACCAAAATTTTTAGGAAAATATAAGTATTATTCTTTTTATTTTTACCATATTTTAAAGAGTTTTTACTATAAAAGTTTTGTTTAAATTTACAAATTTTGTAGAAAAATTTTTAAAAATTACGGGACAAAAATTAATTTTGAGCTAAAAAAAGATGTGTATATATTAAAAAAAAGTAGTTAATAAAAAAACCAAAATTATCAAACCATGGCAGATTAAACTATGGAAGCTACTAGTACCGGTTCAATTAATTTTAACTACTAGTTATATCAAAATGTTTTTTAACTGAGTTGGTTATAAAAATACAATATCATTACATTTATAACACAAGTATAAATAGGTATTTTTGTCATTTTTTTTATTAATATAATCATGTTATATGAAGAGTTTAAAAATTACCGCTATGCTATATTTTTTTTAAATTGTCTTATATGAGCTTACAATAATAATAAAGTAAAATTTTATCTCTCCTTGTTTAAATATGTACTCAAAATTATGACCTCTAAAATTACAAATTCAAGATTTAACCACTATACTAAACCTTTGTAACTAATACTATGTTAATATGCTTGTTATATTCACAATTTTTAGATTCAACCACTTTTTTCCAATTTCAATTGGCCTGTCTAATTTTCTTCCATCGCTGCATTATTCTTCAGCTAGACAAAAATCAACCACAGTCAGCTTGAACTAGCCGTTACGATACAATTTTAATAACTTGAAAAAGCTACTTTTTTTTCTCTAGTAATAATTAATGATAAAATAGAACATTTTTACTCATTAAATTTATGGGTAAGTAAATATCGGTTCGATTCAAAAACGAACCGAACCGAAAATTAAAGAGATAAAATATAAGATCGGAATACCGAATCGAATTTATTTCGGTTCGGTCCAAATCGAATTGAATTATTTCGGTTCGGTTCATTTAGGTTCGATTTTAAACCAAATAGATTTTTTATTATTTTTTTATTTTTTAAATATAAATTTAATATATAAAATAACTAAAAATCAACATAAATATCTTTCAACACAAATAAATTATTATTAATTTGAAAAGAAAAGCTTTATTATCAAGTATAAAATGTAAATTGAACTAAAAATATAAACAAATTAAAAATAAAAAATCCAATTCGGTTCAGTTTTTAGTTTTTGACCAAAGAAATTGAACCGAAAACCGAACTAATGAACATATATAAACCTAAAACAGATTGAATAAATTCAGTTCAATTCAATTTATGACAGTTTAGTTCGGTTCAATTTTCTCGATTTTTGCCTCCCCTAATTAAATCTTGATTGTTTATATAAAATATATAATTTATCATTTTTACTAAAAAAAATGCATTGGATGGACGACAATGTGTGAAATTAAAATTAAAGAGAGATAAATTATTGACTTGTATATGTGTGTGTCTATATATATATAATTAGCCGGAGAAAAAAGGACTGTTTGGCCGCTAAAGAGCTTCGTCCCCATTTCTCCTCCTCCGATTCTCTCCCCAATTTCCGCGGGAGAGACGAAGATCGGTACCGGCATCAATTCAGAGGAAGAACACCGACCAATGGAGGTGCCTAATCGTGATAATCGTTCCAGATCTTCGAAACCCCTCACAATTCACGGCTTTGCCCAGTCTGGAGATCTTATTGGCCTTCAGAAGCTGCTTCGGTCCAATCCTCATCTCCTCAATGAGCGAAATCCTGTTGTGAGATCTCATTTGCTAATTTTTTAATTTGTTTTATGCGTCAAGAATTTGCTGCATTTTAGGCCTGTTTGTTTTTATGTTTCTTGGAATATTACAGGATTGGATTTGAATTCGTGTTATTCCCCGTGGTGTGTGAATGTGAGCGAATTCGGATCTGTTTTTTTTTAATTTGCTATTAATTTCTCTTCACCATTGAATCTTGCTAAGAATTGTTCTATTTCTGTGTCTGTTGATTTTATTAGGGATTGTCTAAGGGCAGTTCATTATTTTCCTTTCAATATATTCATTGAGATATGGTATGCTGTGTTCAATCATTTAAGATCAAAGTAGGGTGAATCATTGAGGATTTTAATTTTTTAATCCGTACTTACATGGGTAAGGTTGGGACCCCCTACCCGCTTGGGCGGGGCTTTGTTAGGAATTGGGGTAATGTTGTTGAATAGGGAGTCGAGGATCAGGCTTTTTTGTTTTTTGTAGGATCTGCACTTGTTATGTTCGGGAATATCTTTTGTGCTTTACCTAATTAACTGTTACTAAGATAGGTGATTATCTGCAAAACTGAAATGGGACATGACCCAGATTTTCATGGGTGAATTAAAGGATTATGGAGGAATGCTGTGTGCAGTCCTATTTCTTAGCTCGTTTTCTTATCATGATAATGTAGTTGATAGGTCCAAATCAAAGTTGAAATCGACAAAATGCATGCTCTGTGGAGTTTAAGTCACACGTGCCAAGAAAGTATTCAGCTAAAACACAACCTCACCTTTGTGTTGATTTTTTGTTTATGTTTATCAGATGTTATAAGCTGTGACCATTGCTATTATGTCTTAACTACCTGTTTTGATTCGTTACATCTGCATTTTTGCAAAGGATAAGCTGAGAAATTATAACCACTAGCTAATCGAAAGTTATTTTTACAGACAGAACATTGGTAGAGGAGAAAATGATAAGAGGGGGCTTACATTTTAGTTTGTTGAATTGTTTGAGCAATCGCCTTTCTAGTTATAAAAATTTGTTAAATTTGATTGACAGTTTATATTCTAATGTCATATTTCTTATTTGCAGATGGCTCAGACACCACTTCATATTTCTGCAGGGAACAACAGGGCTGAGATAGTTAAATTTCTGCTTGATTGGCAGGGACAGGAGAAGGTTGAATTGGAATCCAGAAATATGGTGAGGAATTTTTTTGGCTGGCTCTTATTATGACTTTCTTGAGCAAATTACGTCTCAATTATATTCTGTGATATTTCTTGTGATTGACTTGTATCATCTAAACCTTCACACAAGTTTTATTGATCTTTGTAGTATGGAGAGACTCCGTTACACATGGCAGCAAAGAATGGATGCAATGAAGCTGCTCGCTTTCTACTTGCCCGTGGCGCTTCTATTGAAGCTCAAGCAAATGTGCGTTTCCTTCCCCTCTTCTTATGTGACCTCTGGGTTGTTTCAAAATTAAGACTAAAATCATGGAACCTTGCCTTTTTTTTGTCTCACTTATGCAGAATGGAATGACACCATTGCATCTTGCTGTTTGGTACTCAATCAGATCTGAGGACTTCTCAACTGTGAAGACATTGCTAGAGTATAATGCTGATTGCAGTGCCAAGGACAATGTAATTCAAATTACCATTGCTATCATATTGCTATATCTTTTAATTTTACATTCTTCAGAATACTGATGTTTTGGTAACGTAAATTTTGCAGGAGGGCATGACTCCTATGAACCATGTCTCGCAAGGTCCAGGAAGCGAGAAGTTGCGTGAACTGTTACATTGGCACCTTGAAGAGCAAAGAAGGAAAAGAGCGTATGAAGCGTGTACTGAATCGAAAGCTAAGATGGACGATCTTGAAGCTGCATTGTGTAACATAGTGGGTTTGGAAGAACTTAAGGTACAATTGCGAAAATGGGCAAAGGGGATGATTTTGGATGAGAGGCGCAGGGCCTTTGGGTTAAAAGTTGGTATAAGAAGACCTCCTCATATGGCTTTCTTGGGGAATCCTGGAACAGGTGACTGCAATCCGACTGATTCTGGATAATTATTCTTTTAGTGCTCTTAATACAGTTTAACTTCTTTAAATTTCACGATCAATCTTTTCATTGTGAACTGAGGATGTTTCTTATTATGATACTTGAGTGGAGCTTTTTTTAGGCCTAATGCATCGGACCCTTGAACTTGGTTCTAAATGCCCATTTGCCCCCTATACTTTCAAAAGTTCCAGTTACCCTTGAACTTGAAAAAAATGCACCAGTTTACCATGAACGTCACGTGTCAGTTTCACTTAGGTTTGACTTTTCAAAGATTTCATTTTTCTTATTTGTCCCTCTCCAACCTTAAGCTGACACGTGGCATACAGGGTTAGGAGGTGCACTTTTAGCAAGTTTAGGGGGTTCGTGGAACAGTTTAAAGTTCAGGGGGCAAATCGACGTTTAAGGACAACTTCGGGTGGGTCATGATGTATTAGGCCCTTTTAAAATAACGAGTTTGTGTGAAGTGTTTAATATCCAACCTTTCCATTATTCCGCTTTCATTTTCTTCTTAAATTTTTTGTAGCTATGCTTACTTTCACTAAGCATAGTGCTCTTGTTACGAGTCAATTCATTCCTCTTTTGTTTCCACGTTTTTTCTTCGTTTGCGGTTACTCGATATTTCAATAGGAACATCATCCAAGCTTGGATTATTCAGTAGAATTATGTTTATGTTTTCTAGGTAAGACAATGGTAGCAAGAATACTAGGAAGATTACTTCATCTAGTAGGAGTTCTTCCTACCGATAGAGTAACAGAAGTACAACGTACAGATTTGGTTGGCGAATTTGTCGGCCATACTGGACCAAAGACACGGAGGAAGGTATACAATCTAGTTTCATCAGAATCACCTTTTTTGTGCCTGTGATATAATCCATTTACCCATTTGGCCCCTCTATGTATATAGGGTACCTCTTTGGTCCCTATGCTATGCAACCTGTTATCTTATAGTCCCTTCATTGCATATTATGCATAGTTACATCAATAGAGATTCTACAATGCAGGGCCTAAAAAGGTAACATATTGCACAGTATAGGGACCTGAGAGGTTCAAAAAGGTAACAAATTGCATAGCAAAAAGACCAAATGGGTAACATGAATAGCAGAGAACCAAATGGGCAAATAACTTATACCACAGGGACCAAAAAGTGAAGAAATTTTTCCCTAGCCATGAATTGATTACTCTTGTATATAGATCAAAGAAGCAGAGGGGGGAATTCTGTTCGTGGACGAAGCATATCGGCTCATACCAATGCAAAAAGCCGACGATAAGGACTACGGCTTAGAAGCCCTAGAAGAAATCATGTCAGTTATGGATAGCGGAAAAGTAGTAGTCATATTTGCAGGGTACAGCGAGCCAATGAAGCGAGTTATAGCGTCAAACGAAGGCTTCTGCCGAAGGGTCACAAAGTTCTTCCATTTCGACGATTTCACCTCTCGTGATCTAGCGAAGATTGTCCATATCAAGATGAATAATCAACAAGAGGAAAGCTTGCTCTATGGGTTCAACTTACATTCAGAATGCAGTATCGAAGCTATCGCGAAGCTGATAGAGAGAGAAACGGCTGAAAAGCAAAGGAAAGAGATGAATGGCGGTTTAGCCGAGACTACGCTCGTTAATGCGAGAGAGAATTTGGATTTGAGGCTCGATATTAACTGTATAGATACCGAAGAGCTGCGGACCGTTAGGCTCGAGGACTTGGAAGCTGGGCTTAAGTTGTTGTCTTGAGAATTAGGAGGAAATGGGGTGAGAATGAGATTTTTTTTTTTTTTTGGTGTTGTTTTTATAGGATTGTTGTTGTTATATATGTTTTGAATTTTGGAAGTGGGATGAGAATGTGTGTATAATTTTGTATCATTCATTCATTGATTCATATGATAGTTGATAGCTTAAAGTACTTTTATTGATTCAATTGATTTGTAATTTTTGTATGTTTTTACTAATTGCATTTTGTATGGGATAAGGATAGTTATCTTCTTTTCAATATTGTTTTTATGATTGTTAAGAACTCATTGTCTTTTGCTAGTTTTTGGATTGTTCATGTGAGTAGGTCTTTCAATCAAATTCTACATTTGATGGATAGGGATTCCTGGATGGGTAGCATCATTCTTAACTATCTTCGATTAAAACTGTTATCGACTCTAATTAATATATAGACATTTAATTTGGGTTTGGCCTGGGTCTGGAAATGAGCCTAACCATTCGATAAAAGCTTTGACTCATTGTAAATGAGTTTGTCTTGGACACATTTTTGTTAGCTCGATTTTTAGTGTAATTTTTAAGTAAATGATAAAACTTCATTAGGCTTTGATCTAATGGCCACCACCTTCTGGGCCTATATTACTAAGCGCATGTTTGAGATTGCTATTAAAGATGCTCTAATAAAAAGTTTCACTAACAAACTCTTAGTATAACAACATATTTTAACACAAGATAAATAATTTTGACTCTTAAAAATAATTAATTAGAAACTGTTTGCTATTAATTTTTAGAACTTTTTAAAATAACAACTTAAAAAAATTGAAAATTGGGCTTTTAAATTCCCCATTTACAAGTTAGTGGCTTGGTTTATGAATGGAAGGACAGATGAAACGACGTCGGTTCGGTTGTATGGTATTGCATAGATAAGGATATAAATTTCCAGCAAAACCAAAGAAGGAGAAAAAAAGGGTTTACAGATATGGCGATAGCTCTGAACTCTGTGATGATCCCGTCAATTTCAATGTCAACACCCCCTTCTCTTCGTCCCCATCGCGCTAATCGCCATGGGTTTTTCAAATCCCAGCTCAGAATCCCAAAACCCCAATCAAAATTTCATCTTTTTGCCCAAAAAGACCAAAAACAGGAAACTAGGTCAAGCACCGATCTCAAAGAAGAGAGGAACCCAATCTTCAACTTGAAATTGGGGGATCTGTTGCTAAATCCCGATCCGGACAACATCTTAGCCGTTGGATTAACCGGTTTACTTGCCTGGGCAAGTGCCCAAGTTCTCTGGCAGCTGCTGATTGTTTCTTTATCGATACTCGTTGCTGCTGTTAAATACTCTTTCATTGCTGCCTTGCTTGTTTTCATTCTCATTACTCTTCTTTAATGCCCATTTTTCGCCAATTCATATTATCTCTGTATATACTTGTATATAATCCTGCATTTTCTGAACTTAATTGACAATTACAGCTGCTTCTTTAGATTCCTTTTCTTTATATACCCTTCTAAAACCCAAATAACTATGTTCAATTCCTTACAAACACTTTGAACAAGATTTGAAGGTTTAGAGAGATGGAAGGAAGTGATGGTGATTCATCTGTGGATTCTAATCCCTCAATGCATTTCGATTCGATTGTTGGTTTTTTGAGATTCAAGAAAGGACCCAATTCAAGTTGTGGCGAATTTCAAACTTCTATTGTTAGTTACAGAAGGAGTTACCCTTTGTCTATTCTCCATCCCTTTCTTCAGGTACACTGATAGTACAAGTTCTGTTTATTTTTTTTCACTTTCTTTCTACCTCTATTATGTGAATAATGATTCCTTCATTTCTTGTTTTTGAGTTTCTGTAGGTTGATTTGGTTTCTTGTGTTCACTATGCTGACAAAAAGTAAGTTTCTTGATTGTATTACCATTGCAATGATTAGTTGGTAGTAGTTATGTAGTTTTGGTGTTAATTTCTCTGGTTTACATTCTTGGAGAATGGACTTCAAACTCTTGGAAACAAAAAACATAGGACAATTTTGGTTTCTTGATCTACTATTGAGTCATTTTATGAACAATCAGAATGTTATATGTATTTAGTATTCAACTACTCACTGAAAGTGCCAATTAAAATTTGTCCATACGTATAGTTTGAAGATGGTTTTCTGTTTATTGTTGGAATTTGTATCGCCATTGCAATGATTAGTTAGTTGTAGTTATGTTTCTTTGAATTCTAATGGACTTGAAACTTTTGGATACAAAAACACTGAAAAAATTTGGTTTCTTGATCTTATATTGAGTCAATTTGTGAAAGATCAGAATGTTATATGTATAATTTCAAGATGATTTTCTTTTTTATTGTTGGAATTTGAATGATTGGAATTCCTTTGTGTAGTTACTTCACTGCCCTCCAGAAAGAACTAGAATCCTACGACTGTGTCCTTTTTGAGTCATTGACTCTCAGGGAGAATTTAGAGAGTGGAGGAAACTCTACTGCATTAAAAAGACTAACAGGTTCACCCTCGAGAGTGTTTCGCCCTTTAGACTGTCTTTTTCGGCTGATGGCTGGGCTTGGTTTCCAAGGAGACTGTCTCGATTACCAGGCAGAAAACTGGTATCATGCCGATCTTGACGAGGAGACTTTCAGGCAACTTCAGGTAGCATGTTATACTAATCTTTCCATTTCAAATTTCTGATTTTAACGAATCCTTGTGGTGTTTTCAATTGTTACTTTTCGGTTTTTTGTAGTTTGATGAAGGTGAAAGCATCTTCAAATGTGCTAGAGATATAGCAGTGAGATCAATGAAACTCGGGTTTTTGGTATCGAAACTTCTGTGGGCTTCTCATGTGCTTTCCACGCCACTTGTCGGCTTTCTATGGGCTTCTCGTGTGCTGTCAATGCCACTTGTTGGCCTTTTCGTTATTGGAAGTGCTTGGAATGTGGCAAGTCAGGCTGAGTGTCCTGAGCTTGAAGCCTTGTATCGACTCGACTTTGGTGCTGCGATGAAGCTATACCTAGCGAAGCAACTTTCATCTGAGTAAGCTTCCCATTTCTTGAGATTTCGCCTTTTAATTCCTCCGCTTATAATCAACTGGTATTATGAATAGACCCGGTTGATTTCATTTGGTTAATTCGATCTAATTGACTACGAATTAGTCTCTTTTGGTTGTAGACGAGCCAATCAGGCTATTTTGCCCATGTTGCTACACTTGTAGGGATGCCAAAAAAGTGTATTTTTTTTTGCCTAAATGCCCATTTGCCCCCTGAACTTGTTTAAATTGCACTCCTCACACCATGAATGCCACGTGTCAACTTCTGGTTGGAGAGAAAAAATCAGAAAAATGACATCTTTGAAAAGCCAGACCAACCAGATTCTAACACGTGGTTTTGGATATCTGAGCTTTAAGCAACTTACATATGAGTAAGCTTCCCTTTTATTGTTGTGATTTCACTTTATAATTGGCCTGTTTTAATCAACCAAGATATTATGAATAGACCAGGTTGATTCATTTGTTTAATTTGATCTAATTGACTAGGATGTAGGCTCTGTTCTTTTCAACTTATAATTCATTCAGTTCAGTAACTATCAGCACTTATCAGTACTGCATACATATAAAATTACACTGAAATAAGTACTTATCAATTCAGTTCAGTATTTTCTGAATAAGTTGAAAAAAACAGAGCCGTAGTCTCTTTTTGTTGTAGATGAGCCAATCAGGCTATTGTGCCCATGTTGCTACACTTGTAGGAATGCTAAACAAGTGTTATTTTTGGCCTAATACATCAGGACCCCTAAACTTGGCCCTAAACGCTCATTTGCCCTTCCTTGCACCTCCTAACCCCATGAATGTCACATGTCAACTTCTGGTTGGAGAGAGAAAAATCAGAAAAATGACGTTTTTGAGAAGTCAAACCAACCAGAAGCTAACGCATGGTGTTTGTGGGGGGTAAAGGTGCATTTTTTCCTAGTTCAAGGGGGTAATTGGAACTTCTAAAAGTTCACGGGGCAAAAGGGTATTTAGGGCCAAATTCAGGGGTGTCCCAGTGTATTAAGCCATCTTTTTTTTCTTCCCTGTTTTGTGTATGGCGATTGATTAGACGCATATCTTGTAGGTCAACACAGACGAGATTCGACTTTGACGATAGACGAGTCGTAATTGGCGAAAGGAACATAGCGGCAATGGATGCCCTTATGAAGGCAATAGACGAAGGCCACAACAAGATTGCGATATTGTACGGAGGGGGCCACATGGTGGATTTAGGAAGGCGGTTAGAGGAGGAGTTGAGCTTGTTCCCTTGTTCCCAAGTGCGGTGGTTCACGGCTTGGTCCATCAGGAATACAATGGCTCGAGTTTCGGGTTGGCCTTTGAATGGCTACCAAATGGTGGCTTTGCTTGGACTTGCTTTTCATCTTTGCTTTTGGAAGCTGTTTTTTGGCTCTATAGCAAAGTTGATCTACCGTATGGTGTAATAAAATAATACCCACTCATTCTATAGTCTAGATTTCTAAAATACTTTTGATACTTTAGCAAGGGTTAAAGAACAATTTTGCTGCCCTTGGTGTATGATGTACATATTGGTTTAGAAATTGATTAATATCTGTGATTTGAGTAATATACTTCACTTTTTCAGTTAATGGTGGTTTAGAATTTTATTTGAGGACTGTATTTTTTGTATTTTTGACATCAAATAGCAGTTTTAAGAATTTGATTTCGGTTGCTAGAAGCACCAAAAATAGGCAAACCCACCTTTCTGGTCATTGTGGTACGGTATAGCTCATTCGCCTATTTAGTCTTTGTGGTATATGGTTGTCCATTTGATTTTTGTGTTATGCAATCTATTATCTTTTAGGCCTTTTTAGTGTATTTTATGCATAGAAACGTTATGCCGTAAAATATTGCATAGCATGAGAATCAAATGAGTAACCATTTGATTTTTGTGTGATGCAATCTATTATCTTTTAGGTCTTTTTAGTGTATTTTATACATAAAAACGTTATAACATAAAATATTGCATGGCATGAGAATTAAATGAGTAATAGTTGCATATTATAAAGATTAAAAAAGTAAAAATTGTATAGCTTATCGGTAACATGTATATTATAGAAACTAAATAGAGAAATGAGTTATAACACAAGGCTTAAAAAGACCCTTTTGCCCCAAAAATATTATGAACAAATATAACAATAAATAATAACTAAACCAAAACAGACAAATTTCTCTTAAAAGCTGTGAAAATGAAATCAATATGAGTGTGATACAAATTAACCTTTATATCGGTTTTTTATAAAATAATTATAACTTTATTTTGACTACTTTTTAATTAAATTTTTTTTATTTTCACCACAAAATGCCATGTATGAGTTTTAACTGTAGATGGCATCTTTAAGCTATGTTCACATTTAACCTAATTCCCCACTGTAATCTACAAGTGCCTTAAAGGACAAGATCATTGGGCCCAACATTTAAGGCTACTCCATACACATCATAGAGTTTAATCCTAATTACTATTTTACAAAAAATACTAAATAAACATATGCCAACATGTCTCATTAATATATAGATCTTTATTATTATAGTGCACGAATATTTTGAACATGAAATGTCACATGACTCCAAAAAAACAAAATAAAAACAAAATTTTGAATTTTAAATTCTTAACGGGCAAAAGGGAGAGACCGAACGACGTCGCTTTGCTCGTATTACTAAGATTAGGATATATATGAGTTGCCGCCAGCGCCAAAATCCAAACCGCAGTATTCCGGTGATCGGTTCTTCTATTGTTTGCTATTTTACAGAAATGGAGATTTATTTAACTAATTACAGAGCCAGCAATAATCAAGGTACTGTTCTTCATTCTTTTGATTCATTCAAAAATTATCAGCATTTTTAATTACCTCTGAGCTAATTTTTATGACTGAATCAATGATTATAGAATTTTAATTTGAATTCCTGTTTAGAAAGTTTTCAATCGGTGTAATTCAAACTCGATTATTTTAATCATCGAATGTTGGTCAGGCCACGCTATTGATTTGCTTTAATTACAGAAACTCCTCTGCCTTTTCCGAGATCTGAGTCGTCTGTGTACCTTTTTTCTGCAGGATTGGGGTGTTTGTATCTTTGCGCGAGATCTTATTTACTATTGAGCTTTACTAGGAAAGGAATCCTATTAGATCTCTACTCTGCTCAATTGACTGCCGATTAGGGTTTTTCATCAAGGAATTTGGTGTATGCTATGTATTATACGCTTATTTTCCATATTTGGTTATGCGTGTTGGGGATTTCATATTGAAGTCCACAAGGGCGTAAAGGATTGAAAGCTTGATTTTAAAAGCTCAAGGAGTAAGGGAAAGGCTGAGCTCTGCTTGCTGAATTAACTCCTGAACAATATCAGGTATTTGTGATTTTCCCCCAATGAATGGATCCTTCGAATTGCTTGTGTTGCTATATCCTTAGTCTGATATCTTTCTCTTAATTAATGAGTTTTATCCAATCCATGTGTCTGTTTGAACTATATTGTTGAGTGTTCTACTTGAAGCAAAACGACTCATTAAACTGTGTGAGCTTCTTTTTTTGTGAAGTGACGGATACCTCTCTGTAATTATACGGGTAAGGCTGCGTACACCCGGACTCCCTTATCCCGCTTGTGCGCGAGCCTTGTTAGGCATTGGGGTAACGTTGTTGTTGTTCTACTTGATAGCACTAACTAGATTTGGTTATAATGAAAAGACAAATCCGGGAGCAATTTGGTGGAAAATTGTTGATTGTTTAGCCCAAATGAATTAATAGATAAACACAGTTGGCGACATATAATTCCTTTTTATTGAATTCAAACTCATTTTTAATTGTTCTAAATAAGAACATGTGTGCAATACTGTTAAGTTATCAATGGATTTTCTACATTTTAAAATATACAATGATTGCCGGCTTAGGGTTCGGCTAGATTAGTGGAATTAAATCATCACAAATTGGAAAAGTAGAACTGGCTGGAAAACCTTGTCGCCTGGAAAAAGTTTTAGAACTTGATATAAGAAAACCATCAATGATAACGGTCCAAAAGTCATAAATGAAAATTAAGTATGAAGACAAAATTATTGATTTTTAATGTGCATTGAAGTGATGATGTGCACGTTTCTGCACTGTGGGACCCCTCAGCCTTGATATCTTATGTTGAATGCCAGGGATAAGTTGAAATGTTATGTTAAACTAGAGAAACTTGTAGCTTACCTGTTGCCTGTACAAAGTCCATTATAAGCAGATAATTAAAATAAACCTTATTTTTAGTATGGAATTAATTTACATATATGCCATGGATTTGAATTTTTCAATTTTGTATTCAAAGACCCTTTGAGTGAATTAGGCTGTGGAGCCTTATTTCTGGCTACCTTTGGCTGTATCTTGCTTTCTTGTGTTTGTACTATCATCAAGAAATAAAAAAAAAACAATACAGCCTTTGGTAAGAGATTAGTCAGCATATATCAAGAACACGATATACTGTATTTGTTTAATCATTTTTTATTCACCTAAAAACTGTGATTAGAACTTAGAAGCATTATCTGTATATGCCAAGCTGTACAAGTAATACAAGGTACTCAAAGGTGGTAGTTGCTTGGAAGGGGCTGAAGACTTAGAGTTTTGGCCGTGTATATATTTGCTTGCTACTTAATCTACTAAAACCATGTTTAACATAATATTAGCACAAGTAAATAGCAGGTTTGGATAACTCAAAAGTTATTGGTGTAAATTTCTATTTTTATATGTGGCAAAGGTCTTAGCTTAGTGGTTGAGCCCGAAGCTATGATCCTAAGAGGTAGAGGTTCAAGTCCACATTCGGCTAGGGTGGGGTTTTCTTCGTTATTATTGTAAGCCCAATGAGACAATTTTTTTAAAAAAAAGTTATGTTTTTATATTGCTATGGTCCCAAAATAATTTTAGTTCTTTATGCTTAGTTCTATGAACCTTAAGTATCACGTTTTTCACAAGGTGTGTTTTTTTTTGTATTTTTTGTGATATGATATGTTTTGTTTTTAATTGTTGAAAGTTATATTAATATTACTTCTTACAGTTTTTCTAAAAGAACAGAAGCAAGATCAAAATTGGCTTAGAATGGTTATCTTATATACGTTTGAAATTGTCGAAGCCTAAGTAGTTTATAAAAAGAACTAGAAAAAGAAAGGCAGGTCCACTAAATTTTCTTATAGAACCTAGAAAAGGACAATTATTTGTTTTCCTGCTGGGCCTACTTGTGAAATATAAGAACGGCATATTCAATATGTTTCTACAATATTGAAAGTATTTAAGGTTGTAAAACGTGGCCTATATCATCTTTAATAGAATTTCTAAATTAGATTTGACCATATAATACTCCATGATTTGGATGATATATTATATAATGAGTTCTTTTACACGGGATCGGGTATTCAATACCTCTTCTGTTGGATGTTTGACACATATGCAATTTATATATTATAATAATAAAAACTGTATACATATCAAGCATCCAACGGGAGGGGTATTACATACTCAAAAATTTGCCATTATATAAGTACCCCACAAATGTCATTTACTAGTATATTCTAATTAAAAAATACGTTTATGCCTTGTCATCCAATCAATTACCTGTAGACATGTCCATTTCAGATCGCTTTTCTTTATTAGCATGTGCCTGGCACGGTTTTATAACTTAAGTGCCTTAAAAGGGAGGAGCCTTTTTTTTCCATCAAGTCAAAGTGGTTTGTATAATTTGATGAACATAGTTGTGTTCTATTGAGGCATTTATCAGCTGTTTTGGCACTTTATTTTCCAGCTATGCAATTCAGTCCTTCTCTTAAACCAGACAATCTCGACTACTCTGCAATCCCTGATCAGGGAACTGATCTAACAAAGGAAAGAAGAAGCAAGATACTGCACGAAGATGAATTAGAAGGCGTTTCGGCTGACAAAAAGTTAACTCTCAACAAGTATGCATTTGCTGGTGCTGTTCTTGCCTCCACAAACTCCATCCTATTAGGCTATGGTAAGTATTCCTACTGTTCTTTATTTTCGGGAAAGAAAAGGCTAAATACATTATTACCCGCCCAAACTTTGCTCAAATGGCTTAATGTCGCCCTGAACTTTTCCAAGTTCCTCTTAGCCCTTGAACTTAATAAAAGTGTATTAGTTTCTCCTCCAAACGCCTGATATGATTAGACTAATGACATTTTGAACAAGTAAAAAAAAAAGAATTTGTCACGTGGCGTTCAGGACAGTGAACTTTTACTTTTTTCCAAGTTTAGGCGCCGGGAGAAATCTTGAAAAGTTCATGGGCAGTAGACTGTCTGGACCAAGTTCAGGCGGGTAAAGATGTATTTGACAAAAACATGAAAAGATGTACAATTATGGCATAATACTTGTTTACCCCTCTTCAACATGGCAACTTTTGCTAAGTGCCACGATGATCTTTCACTTGCTCTTAATAGCCCCTCAACTTAGTAAAAGTGCACTCGCGAGCCTCCCCCTCATTGCCACGTGTCAGATTTTGATTGGATGTCATTTTTTAGATTTTTCTCTCTCCAACCAGAAGCTGACACGTGGCACTGAGGGCTCACGAGTGCACTTTTGCCAGGTTGAGGGGCTAGCAGGAACAAATGAAGTTTCGGACGGCACCTGGCATAAGTTGTCAAGTTCAGGGGCTAAACATGTACTATGCCTACTTGTTTACCCGTGTTCAACATGGCAACTTTTGCTAAGTGCCACTCTGATCTTTCACTTGCTCTTAATAGCCCCTCAACTTAGTAAAAGTGCACTCGCGAGCCTCCCCCCATTGCCATGTGTCAAATTTTGATTGGATGTCATTTTTTAGATTTTTCTCTCTCCAACCAGAACCTGACACATGGCACTGAGGGCCCACGAGTGCACTTTTGCCAGGTTGAGGGGCTACTAGGAACAAATGAAGTTTCAGACGGCACTTGGCACAAGTTGTCAAGTTCAGGGGCTAAACATGTACTATGCCTGCAAATTTCGAATAAATTAAGAGCTACTTAATGATGCAGATATTGGGGTGATGAGTGGCGCAGCCCTTTACATCCAGGACAACCTCAAGATCACATCAACACAAGTCGAAATCTTGGTAGGTTGTCTTAACGTATGTTCATTGATAGGATCACTAGCATCAGGTAGAACATCAGATTACATCGGCAGACGCTATACAATAGTTCTAGCAGCAGTTACTTTCCTAATCGGCGCTATTCTAATGGGATTAGCACCATCCTTTGCCTTTCTAATGGCGGGGCGAGTAGTAGCTGGCATTGGTGTTGGCTACTCCCTAATGATAGCTCCAGTTTATGCAGCAGAGATCTCACCTGCCACGACTAGAGGATTACTATCTTCTCTCCCTGAAGTTTTCATCAATCTCGGAATTTTACTTGGCTATGTCTTCAATTATGCTCTATCAGGTCTCCCTGAAAACATTAACTGGAGAATAATGCTAGGACTTGGAGGTTTTCCTGCTGTATTTGTTGCTCTAGGTGTTATGGTAATGCCCGAGTCTCCTCGTTGGCTTGTAATGAAAGGCCAGTTCGGTGATGCAAAGCAGGTATTGTTGAAGATTATGAACATTGATTATGATAAAGTAATACTGCAAGTTCAATACCCCGTAACACAAACATATGATATTTATGAGCACAATTTTATTTGGAATATGGGTGCCTATTATCACAAAATATCTAAAACTTGTAGATAATATTTTGAATTTAAAATAGGCCTGATACACTGGGACCTACTGAACTTGACTCAAATTCTATTTGGCCCCTGAACTTTCAACTATTCCAGATAACCTCCTGAACTTGTTTAAAGTGCACCACCTAACCCGTGAAGGCCATGTGTCAGCTTCTAGTTGAAGAGAGAATAATCAGGAAAATAATATCTTTGAAAAGTCCAATGACACGTGGCGTTCAGGGCAAACTGGTCCAAGTTCAATGGGATAATGAAACTTTTAATAATTCGGATTGTAAATAGGCATTTAGGGCCAAGTTCAGGGGGCCGATGTATTAGGCCTTTGTAATATGATCTTTATCATCTAAAATCTAATATAATCTTAATAAATATGATTTCAACAGGTATTGATCAAAACATCAGAATCTGCTCAGGAAGCAGAACTAAGACTAACCGAAATGATAAAAGCCGCTAAGAACATGGGCAATGGGGCAGGTTCAAGCAGTTGGAAAGGGCAAGGAGCATGGAAGGAGCTATTGTTCAGCCCATCTCGCCCAATTCGCCGAATTCTAATCGCTGCAATGGGCATAAACTTCTTTATGCAGGCATCAGGAAACGATGCCGTTGTATATTACAGTCCTCAAGTGTTCAAAGACGCCGGAATTTCGAGCAGGAGAACACTTGTTGGGGTCACAATCATTATGGGCTTAGCCAAAACATTCTTTGCTCTAATGTCAGCCATTTTCCTGGACCGATTTGGCAGGCGGCCGCTTCTTCTATTAGGCTCAACCGGAATGGCTACATCGCTATTTGCCTTGGGCCTTGGCTCGAAATATCTAGAGATGTCAAATGAAAAGCCTGTTTGGGCTATAGCATTGTGTATAGTGGCGGTTTGTGCTGACGTGTCGTGTTTTTCGATCGGGTTAGGGCCGATCACATGGGTTTATTCTTCGGAGATATTTCCGAACAGGCTTAGAGCTCAAGGTTCGAGCTTGGCGGTTTCGGTTAACAGGATGGTTAGTGGAGTTGTGGCAATGACTTTTTTGAGCATTTCTGAAGGGATTTCGTTTGGAGGTATGTTTTTCGGGTTTTCAGGGATAATGATAGTTGCTACTGTTTTTATTTATGTGTTTTTGCCTGAAACTAAGGGTAAGTCCTTGGAGGAAATTGGGGTGCTCTTTGAAGATAAAGACTGAAAATAATCAAGTGCATGTTTCATAGGTCTAATTGGTTACATTGCTGTAATTTGTTTTTGCCTTTGTACACAATTCTTTCATTTATTTTCGTAGCTGTAAAATGTTTTCTATCTGCTTTCCTAAAAAACATACTATCATATAGTTTTCGGAAAACAAACAAAAATGCATCTAGGTATGATTGGTTTCATGCTTAGTGAGTCGATCGATCCTAACCGACTCCAAAATTTTAGTACCGAGTCAACATAACCGGTTTCATATCGTGTTTTTTTTTGTGATGTGCGGAGGATGATATCAACTTTATATTTTTATATTCACGTCATGGATTAATAAGGTTTATTCTTGTGAATCTAAATGCTGATCCAAATTTGATTTTTTTACCAATTATAAGTTAGTAATTTTGTGTTGGATATACATTATCTACATTTGTAATTTTACTAGTGTTGTTAAGAATGACATACAAAACCACTGTAAATTTTTACAGTGTTCACGAATGACGAGTCACATTTAAGTACCTCTCTAGCATTGACATGTAAAATAAAGAAAATAAGAACTAATGAAAGTTTATGGAAATCATCGAATCATCTGATCATTTAACTTAGAAAAATAACTCTTATTAAAATTTATCCATTTAAATTAAAGTAACTCAAAAAATACTAGCATATTATCAGTTTATTAGACTTACAGACTTAAACATAAATTTTTTTTCTGCAAATTACATAAACTTAACTGTCATCTAATAATCGATTTCCTTTAAACTCTATGCAACTATTGATAAGATAAAGAGTCACTTATAAGTACTTTTCAACTCATTTATACTTATAATTTTTTATATTCTGATAAATTTCAATTGCCAATAATATTGTAAAGGATTGTGCCTTTTAATACCATAAGACGCAAAATGTCTACCACTTGTAGAACTTATAGACTTCGCTTTCCAATACCATTTAGGAGGGTGCGTTAGTGTTGCTTTCCACGGTTTAAAATTTGATTTCTTAAAATCATGTTCTCCCATACTTTTTTAAAAAAGTAGATGAAAAACAACTTCTAAATTCTAACTCATCCTTAACAAATTTAAATTTTTAGTTTTTGGTAGCGACACCTCTTTTTCAATGTGAAGCATATATTTGAAATCCTTACAATGTAACTCAAAACTTTCTGAAAAACCAATTTTGTTTGTTAGACATTTTATAAGAAAAATCTATAAGTTCAATAAATGCATCTGAATCCATTTAAATCCGAATTAGTATCTAAAAAGTGTATATTGTATTTGTTTCTGAAGACAAATTTTGAAAAGATTTATATAAAAGAAAGCATGGTTTTGAAATTAAATAATAATTAATTAATTATTATACATTAATTAAAAAACTTATATATATATATATATTACTTTCACATGTCAATAAGAAAATCTGAGAAGTATAATAATCTCAAATAGTGACAAATTAAATGAAAAAGGAGTATTTATTTTTTAGGCAAAAATTAATTAGGAACGGAAAGAGATAGTTTTGGGCTTGCATAGTCATTTTTTGGCCATGTTTTCTTGAATTGCAATATATTTATATTAAAATAAGTTTAGTGTAGTTCAGTTAATTTTAGTTCAATGCAATTCAACTTTCAAAAATTAAAAAGAATAAACCTCGTTAATTTTAAGTTCTATTAGTGCGGATTATGTCTGGTAATGCTAATAAATTTTCAAATAAAAACAAAAAATATAAGAGACTGTGTAACCTAAAATATCATGCCTACCATATAAGAAGGCAAGCAAGTGGGCTTTACCACATGCCTTAAAAAGATACTTTTGGAGCATTTTGTGTAACAATTTGTTACTTTCATAGTTTCATATGTCAATAAGAGAATGAAATGAGTCAAGAAAAATATCTCAAAAGTGAAAAAATCCTATCAAATAATACCAAATAGTGAAAATTTGATATTTAAAGATAATACTTCTTAGTTTTTATTGAAGCATATTGATTAATTGTGAATAGAAAGTAAATGTATTTTCGGGATTCCTTTAAAATTGAATAGATGAATGAGATTTGTTCTAATGTTAATTTTACAGTTTTATATAATTTTGATACATGTTATATACTCTTTATACATTTAGGTCTCAGTTGCTGCAATATGCAGTCCACTATGTTTTTATCCTTGTAGTACAACTAATACGAGGTATAGTTTGTAAAGTTCATACAACATGAGCAAAATTTCATTTAAATAAAAACAAAAAAAACATAATTATACAGTATAAATGGATAACATACATACCAGATAAAACAGACAAACCAACTATAACACAGAAGCTTAAAAATTCTTTTGCCCATAGTATTGGTGTCAAATTAAAGTTGCCAAATTTCCAAAAGGAGAAAAGAACAAAAGTGAAGTTCGTACATACTCCCTCCATCTATAAAATATTGTCCATTTAACCGAATCATCAAAATCAATAAAAAATTTATTACACAATCAAAATGACTAATTTATCCTTTACTAAATTCTCTTTCTTCTTAATTACTCACTTATAATTTTAACAATACATAATCTCTCTTATATTTAATACAAGGGCAAATTAGAGAAAAAATTGTACAAAATGCATTGATAATCTAAATTGACAATTAAAAAGAGAACTAATAAAATGACTAAAGAGATAATAATTTCTAGATAGAGGGAATACCAAAAAGAAAGATAAATTTATTTGAAGGATTCAAATTGATGATATTTAGAAGTTGGAAACATGACGTATGGACAATGCATGATTTGTATGCATTCCACCTTACTCACTCTTTCATTCTGTTCTTATGCCATCTCAACCTTTCTTCTTTTCTTTCTTATTTATAACTTCCCAAATTTCATTTTCATTTCTCTTTCTCTCCTTAAAATCATAGAGGATTCGATAACCTCAATTGGGTTCGAAAAAACTAGGTCCGGTCCTGATATTTTTGGGAGGAACTGAAAGAATGGGTGGAATCAAAGAGAAGACTCGAGTGGAGGCACCTATGGAGATCGAATCACAACCGCCGAAAAGCACTACTCGTTTCAACACTTACGCTCTTGCTTGTGCTCTTCTTGCCTCCACAAATTCTGTCCTCTTAGGCTATGGTGAGTCCTATTGATCTATTGCAACACTTTTTTTTATATTTATTTTTTATATTTGTTGACAATTATTTCACTTTTTATTTATTTTATTAGAGCTTTCTATCTTGAAAAAAAATAAAAATTGTTCTCGTTAGTGTATTGTTGCCAATTCATTAATGAGTTGAGAGAGAGCTTTTTTTAAAAAATAAATGCAATTATTTAATTACCGTAATTAAATATTTACAATTATTATCGATTTAAAAAGGCAAAAAGCAGTTGTAAACACCCTTTAGAACATGTAACAAATTTCTTGTTGCTCTAAAACATCATACAAGCACAATCTTTTGTTGGTGAAGAGATGCTTTGAATGTTAAAATTAAAAGGCGTTGGCATGAAAAATCAGATGTAACCCTGAAGTTTTAAGAGCATCTTTAGTAGATAGTGAATTCTAAAATTATGTGGCATGTGGAATAGAAACTCACATTTACGTCGTGTCAATGATTTTGAAAATAGATAACTTCTTTTAGAAAGATAGCTAGTCTATTTGTTTTATTATTACATAATAAAATAATTAAAAAAGGAATTAATTTTAAATTAAATGGGAGTGTTTGAATTTTTAATATTAAAACATTAATTAATTTGATGAGTTGACCTTCTATTTAATTGTTTACATGTAGAAGATCAAATAGACAATGTCTAACATTGTTTGTGTCGGGACTTATTTTGGAATAGACTATCTACTAAAGATGCTAAAAATTCCAACTTGCCCCTAAACTTGGTAAAAGTGAACCAATTTACCTCCGAAGTTGGTAAAAGTGCATTGGTTTGCCCCTCAAATGCCATGTGTCAGCTTCTGATTGGTTTGACTTTTTAAAGATATCATTTTTCGGATTTTTTTCTCCGATCGGAAGCTGACATGTGGCAATGATGAAGCAAACTCATGCACTTTTGCCAAGTTCAGGGGCAAACTGGTTCATTTTTGTCAAGTTCAAGGGCCAAGTTAAAACTTTTGAAAGTTTATTGTGACATCCGATTTTTCTTACCAAGTTTCGGGGGCAAATGATGTATTTGCGAAAATCAAAATTGCCTTTTATATCAAGAACATTAATGTAATTAACAAAAAATTAGTGAAATTTTGCAGATATTGGAGTTATGACAGGCGCAAGGCTTTTCATAGAAGAAAATCTCAATATCAACAAAACCCAAGTCCAAGTTTTGGTCGGAATCCTAAGTGTTGCATCCCTAATAGGCTCACTAGCTTCCGGCAAAACCTCCGATTACATTGGCCGCCGGTACACAATTGTTCTTGCGGCCACATTGTTTCTCGCCGGAGCAATTTTAATGGGTTTCGCTCCTAATTACCCTGTCCTACTTGCCGGCCGTATACTCGCCGGCATAGGCGTCGGTTACTCCCTCATGATTGCTCCGGTATACACCGCCGAGATATCTCCGGCCATGACACGTGGCTTCCTCACTTCCCTACCGGAAGTTTTCATTGTTTTTGGCATTCTCTTAGGCTTCATTGCCAACTATGCTTTATCAGGCTTGCCACAACACATCAATTGGAGGTTAATGTTGGGCGTGGCGGCCGTCCCTTCTTTGCTCATCGGAATCGGGGTTATATTCATGCCGGAATCTCCCCGGTGGCTGGTGGTGCAAGGTAGATCGGCCGAGGCGAAAAGGGTATTGATCAAAATTTCGGATAGTGTCGAGGATGCTGAGCTTAGGCTTGGTGAAATTGAAAGTGAAGCTTCAAATTTGGACCCTACTAATTGGAGGGGCCAAAGTGCTTGGAAAGAGCTGATTTTCCGGCCGTCGAGGCCGGTCCGCCGGATGCTCGTTGCGGCCATCGGAATCAACTTCTTTATGCAAGCTTCAGGCAATGATGCTGTAATATCTTACAGTCCGAAAGTTTTTCAGGCGGCAGGAATTCACAACAAGAAAAAACTATTTGGTATCGATGTAATAATGGGCCTATCCAAGACATTTTTTGTGTTGCTATCGGCTCTTTATTTGGACCAGTTCGGGCGAAGGCCTCTATTGTTGCTCGGCTCGACCGGAATGGCGGTTTCATTAGTTCTTTTGGGTTTAGGGTCTAAGTTCCTTGAGAGCCCAACTATAAAGCCCACTTGGGCTATTGTGATGTGCATTGTGGCTATTTGTGCATATGTTTCATTCTTCTCCATTGGGCTTGGGCCCATCACTTGGGTTTACTCGTCGGAGATTTTCCCGATGAGGTTACGGGCTCAGGGCTCCGGTTTGGCCATATCAGTGAATCGACTTGTCAGCGGGGTGGTGTCAATGACGTTTTTGACCGTATCGGACAAAATAACGATCGGGGTAGTGTTTTTCGTGCTTGCCGGGATTATGGTGGTTGGTTCAGTATTTTTTTACATATTTATGCCAGAGACTAAGGGCAAGAGCTTGGAAGAAATTGGGGCTCTTTTTGAGGATAAACCTAAACCTACTAGTCTCAAATGACATCTCAACAATGTAAACCTGCAGGCCCATTAAGAGAGGTTTAAGGCCCAACACATATTTTTGCAGGCCCATTATTTTCAACAGAAATGCAGATTGTTTATTATGATGTTTAATTTTTAATTAATTTACTATAGAATTTAAAAAATCCCTGTATGAGGATTTTATTATTCTTAGATTTACTTTATGTAATAACTATATATTAATGTGAGTAGTATATGAATTTGAATTGATAATGAAATGACTTTCTTTACACTTTTATTTCGCCACTAAAACTGTTGCAGTCTTCATTCGTAAGGTGATATATGCGAAATTTCTCGTGAGTTTATGTGGCTGCTAAAATCTTATAACCGTAGGTGGGGATGCTCTTCTTACACCCTCGAACAATAATTTCATACACAAAGATATATAGTGTACATGGTGAAAATAACTCTATTAAGTTAACGGGTGCTTAAGAAATTCTTCAACAACTGTATTTTTACTCATCTTACCTAACAATAGTTTTGGATGTTTACTCATGACTATTAAACAATTATCTTTTTAAAGATAAAAAGTTATTAGTAACATGAAAACCCTAGACAACCTCAAACAATAACATTAGCTTAATACATACTTAACCCCCTCAAATCGACAACTTTTATTACTTGGCGTTTCCAACCTGCAGATATCTTTACTAACACCTTGGGAACTTGGCAAAAATGTTTACTGCGGCCCCCTCAATGCCAGTGTCACCTTCTGATTGGAGAGAGGAAAATAAAAAATTTGACACCTTTGAAAAGTCAAACCAATCATAAGGTGACACGTGGCACTGAGAGGGCTGCAGCGAACACTTTTACCAAGTTCAAGGGGTTAGTGAAGACATCTGTAAGTTGAAGATGCAGAGATAAAAATTATCAAGTTGAAGGAACTAAGTCGAGCCAATAAAATTTAATCTAAAGAACTATTATATCAACTAGATTGATTGTGAAGAGCAAATGTCACATGTTTTTTTTGTTGCCCATCTGTTTCATTGGATCTTTGCTTCAACTACATTTATATTAGATCCGGGTCATGCACCTGGATGTGGTGGGTGAGTCTCCTAACAAGAATTTTCTGCATTCACTAGATATTGAACTTGAAACCTTACTTAAGCGATACCAAGTCGTTTATTACTTAAATTAAGCCTTATTGGAAGCGAATGTCAAATGTTAATGGCTAGTAAAAAGGACAAAAAGAGCACATGGAGAGTGATAGGAAACAAAACCCAAAATTTTTCAGAAGTCATAAAATCTAATATTTGACAAGCAAAAAATCCAAAAAGGAAAAGAAAATAAGCAAAATATAAACAGCAGAAAAAGGTTTGAAATTTTCAGAGCCTTTTGCAAAATTATCACAAGCAAAAAGTAAGGTCAAAATGTTAAATGTCAAAGGCCAATAATTTAATATGAATCAACTGATAAGCGGCTTAATATCGCTTAAGTAAGGTCTTGAATTCGAGTCCTAATGAATGCAAAAAATCCTTATTGGGAGACTCGCCCACCACAGTCAGGCGCGACCCAGGTCGGATCTAAATGTAATCAGAGCAAAATTCCGGTAAACCAGATGAAAAAAAGCCAATAATTTATTTTATATATTTTTTTTATGTTTTTGATGATCTTACAATCATATTTTTGAAAAGCTGAATCCAACTTTCCCAAAACTGTTTGTTAGCTTTTGGTTGCACATTTGTTGGGAAAATTTGCTACATTTTTTGATGTGGTTTTATGTTCTTGGAAGCTTCTTAAATCCAAAGATGCTCTTGTACTAGCAGCAGAGACCATAGAGCCTTGATAATAACCTAGGCTCAATTCACTTCAGTTCACTTCAGTTCAGTTTAGTTATACGTATTTGTAAATTTACACTGAAATAAATTTAGCTCACTTCAGTTCAGTTCAGCTTTCAGAAGTTGAAAAGAACATGGCCTAAGTAAGACCCACTAGCTAGCTCAATAATCAATTTGTAAAACCACTATTCAACAAGGTGTTCCTATTACTAGATTTGAATTCGAAACTCAACCCGCCCAGGAAGAACTCAAGAACAACTCGCATGAGAGCTGTGATAGAGAATCGATGTAAAAATAGGAACAAACTGAAATAGAACTTGTATTGATGAAAATATAAAGATTACAACCTAGACTAATTAAAGAACGACTAGCGAGACACTAACAGAAATAATAAACCCAGAGTTAGGCTCCCACAAAGCCATGCCTCTTCTCAAGCTATATTGAGACCTCAAGTTACCAAATATCAAAAGCTACTCCCTTTTCCTCACTAAACTCTAGTTATACAATCCTTAAGACCCTAAACATATCTACTCATTTAATGACTATTCTACCCCTAACTATAATCATATTTCTAACAAGCATTTAGGAATCGCACAATGGAGATTAATTTGAGCCACAAATAACATGGGTTAGAATACTCTTGTCCAAGTTATACTATTTAAAAAAAGCGGATAAAACGACCTTTTGCATCCTACTCTATGTTTTAAAAATCAGTAAGTGTTAATTGAATTGTAGGGATCTCCTTATTTGTAGAAGAGCATATTGTTTCTTAGTTTGAGACTAAAAATGACTTTAATGTACTTTACCTACTAAACTACTTTTTATGGATAAACTATGATTACTATAAATATCGGTATCTTAAAAAATCAAATTTAGGCGTCGTCTACACGAAAAAAATCGGACTATATGGTGCCTAGGCAGCAATAAATCGGTCGAGCGAGCGCCTGATAGCGCCATATGAGTAAAAAGTCGAGCGGCAAACCCCAACACAACGCCTAAGCCTAAACAGGACTAGACGAAAATTTTTAGTACAGAGATCCTACTAATATGTTTAGTCATTTGGACTTTATGGTATGGACATTACTTTGCATCCTGATATGCATTGTGTTAGCTTTTTGACTATGTGCTATATATACGTTACTCATCTTACGTGATCTATAACCTTTTTGGTCTGACTTATGTAAAAATTGCATTAACAATGCGTATTGCACGTAATTATACAAAAGAGATCGAAGATTAACAAATCCCACGACACATAAACCAGATAAATAACTTATATAACAAAAATAATATTTTTACCAAATGAATTGGAGACAAAGAGTTAGACTTGTGTCATATTCATAATAAAGAAAGAGTTAAAAGGTGATTGAAGACAAATGAATATTGACAAAAATATGTAAAATCAATTTATTATTGATTTTGAACATTGAAAAGACGACTACATTTACAATTTGGCAGCAACAAACAACTCAAAAAATGACAATTTTACCTTTGTTTTCCACCCTCATTCTCACATTTCAAAACTCCAATAAATATTTTTTTTTTCTTTCTTTATATTTTTTTTTGCAATTTTTATTTATTATTACTTCCACTAACCACCCATATTTAACGGATTATGAACCACTCACATTGAACACTTTTTTTTGACTAGTTAAGTTCAATATAATTCAGATCGATGCAGTTTAGTTTGGCTATGTATAGTTATAAATTTACCCTGAAATAAGTTTAATTCAGTTCAGTTCAACTAACTTCAGTTCAACCAACTTCAATTCAGTCCAGTTCAGTTCAGTTCAGCCAATTTCAATTCATAAAATTGCAATCCAAAATAACAGGGCCTAAGTGGTCATTGAACTGTTAGGTCACGCTGTTTTCAACTTCTGAAAGCTGAATTGAACTGGAGTTGGCTGAACTGAACTAAAATTAACTTATTTTAGTGTAAATTTATAAATACGTATAATTGAATTGAACCGAAATAAACTAAATTAAAAAAAAACAGGGCCTTAATCCTTCAATGTAACGCACATGAATACGGACATATATAAAGAAGTAGTAAAGAACAAAAAGAGTTGCTGCCCAACAACCCTTCCATTTCCATGCTTTAAGTATATATGTCTTTCTCAATTTCAATCTTACACTTCATTACATGTATATCGAACTTGAAAACCTTATTCATTTAGAATAGAACAAGTAATATATTAACAAAAAACTTTTTTCAATAGTTACTATAAATTTATTTGTATTTTTTTATTATTTTTTAAAAGAATTTTGTATAATTTATATGGGTAGGATCTCTAGCTTTTGTGTATGATTCTCAATATACACAAAAAAAATGTGTATTAAAGTACTTCATACTTCATATACCATAAATCTAATAACTATTTCATAGAAAAACAAAGCAACGGTTACAAATTAGTTGGATTTGTTTAGAAAATGATAACTTTTACATGAGTGAATTATTTATTTGAATAAAGGTTGGTTCAAGTGGTAAGCGGTTTGATATCGCTTAAGTAAGGTTTCGAGTTAGAGTCCTAGTGAATGCTGAAAATCCTTATTAGGAGACTCACCCACAACAGTCAGGTGCGTGACCCAGATCGAATCTGAATGTAGTAGAAGCAAAGCTCAAAAAAATCATATATTTAAATAATAATCACGAAGAATAATTGAGGAACTCATTTGGACTAGTATAATATATTGACGAAAAATTGCAGGATTTTGAAATCTTCTTCTGCAAATCACTAGCCCCATTATTGTACCATGAATAGACTTTCAAATTATTTTGTAGATCTATTGGCTGAAGGTTGACAAAATTGTTAGTACCCTCGTTTTGAAATTCATGTCACATTCATTGACTTGAAATTTAAATTCTCGAATTTTTTTTTTTAAAACAATATTCTATAGAATAATTTATTGGTAATGAAATCGCTTATCTGCTGATTATAATTATATTTGTTAATAAAAATTGAAATTTATCAGTAATTTGTCAAATTATATTATAAAATAGTATTTCACTAACAAGTCGGTGGTTAATTTAATCGGTAACTGCCATTTTATTGTGATTAAAAGTAAAAAAAATTATCTTTAAATGTCAACTTTTAATTTTCACTTAGACCCCAAAAGTTTAGAAGACGACCTTAAACTCAACAAATGCACTATAATTTAATAAATATATAACATTTCCCATCAAAAGAAATTGTTGCCGAAAGTTCAAAAAATCTCAAGTTTGAGCTTTAGTGAACGCAAAAATTTTTTATTGCGAGACTCACCCACCACAGTCAGGTATGCGACCTGGGTCAGATCTGGATGTAGTCGGAATAAAAGCTCCGGTGAGCCAGATGGGCAATAAAAAAAACTTCTGTAACAATATAAAATTTTGTCATCATATATATGTTACTACTTAAAAATTGTTACCATACATATGTGAAGAAAAATAAACATTACTTTTATGCTATATATGACAATAAATTTGGAATACTAGTATTTGGAAATTTCATTAAGGAAAGGCAAAATAATTAAAAAAAATATATGCACATAATTTTCAAAAGTGGGAAATTTTCTGGAATGATGCAGCTAATTTTACGAGCTCTAATTTGAATTTAATGATTTATTATTCAACAACTTTTGAATTTGTTGATTTCTTGCTAATGAATTGTGTAATAATTACTCGAAATGCGGGACATTAAGGCCATATTCTCTTTCATTTTTAAAAAATAAATTGAATTAAATTAAAATTGGTTGAATTGAACTGAATTAAATTAAGTTGAACTAAACTTATTTTAGTATAAATTTATAATTATACATAGTTAAACTAAATTGAACTGAACTAGACTGAACTGAACTGAATTACATTGAATTGTAGTCCAAAAGAACAGAGCCTAAAGCCTTGTTCTTTTCATCTTCTGAACGCTGAACCGAACTGAATTAAAGTTGATTGAACTGATTTAAACTGAAGTAAAATGAAATAAATTAAACTTACTTTAATATAAATTTATAACCATATATAATTAAATTGAACTGAATTAAACTAAAATATAAACTAAATGAACTCATTAAATTGTAATGGATGACAACATGACTTAAATTTACATGAAAGAAACAAATATTGGTAAATGAAACGTATTAATTTGAAATAAAGTTGCAACATTTTATAATAAAAATATAATTTCATAAATAATTAATGAATCATTTTGAAATTATTATATATCTCTCTGCTAAAACGTATTATCTGACTCTACACAGAGAAGAGGACAAAATGAGTTACCTAACTTAATAATTTATTTACCAGTATAAATAAGGTTAAAAGTCAATTTACTTCATATATTTTTAAATTGTTGTCAGCCCAACATCTTATTTGTTTTTTTAGTTTAAGTTACATTCTTTTTATTCATTCATTAAATTACCAATACTTACCAAAAAAATGATTAAATTATCAATGTATACTTATTAAGAGAAGTCTCAATTTTGAATTTTAAACTTCGATTAGACATTTTGAAATCATCAGGGGAAAGTATTGTAAAAAAAAGATTACATTATACTTTTTAAGGTTTTTCAAGTAGTTACATTATACATGATTTAGATTCTTATCTGAAGTTGTATATTTCAGTCAATTTAAATTATTTATTGGGTTTTAATTATTAAGATTTAGTTTTAGTAGTTTGTAGGGTGTACAGTGCAATTAAATCTCAACGATTGAAATTGAATAGATAGTTGAGATTGACGGAAATGCACAACTTTAAAGAATCCAAATATGTTTAGACGAAACACAATCTCGCATGTATTGCAGTTTTGCCAGTTGTAGCGTGTGACACGATTTCGAAGGACATATATATAAGACTGAATGAAAAACAGAGCACGTGCAGCATGCATGACACGGTTTTGCAGTATGAGGTACGTGGTGTGCATGCAAAGAAAGTATTGTTTGGATTCTCCCCGTGAAGCATAAAATTTTAAACTAGTCGGATCACGGTTTCTTATATTAGAACTAAACTGAACTGAACTGATTAAAACACATGAACTAAACTTATTAGGAGTTGCTAGTGTGTGTATATATAATAGCATATACATATACAATGCATCCTTAAACACAGTCTCCACTTACAAAACTCTCTTCTCTATGGAAAACCGATTCAAAATGAGATTATCTCGGATGTTCCGGCGATCTTTCATCTCATGCCGGCCGGCCGGCGACTTTTCCGACGTGGTAGAGAAACCCCTCTTCACTCCTCCACAACAACCCCAAAAAGACTCCTTTTTCCGTTCACCCGGCGACTCTTTCCTATCAAAATCTCTGCCTTTCACTTCCATTTGCAAACCCAAATGCCCCGAAACAACTTCCAAAGCCATCTCCGATTCAATCTTCCCCCGGAAAAAAATCTCCGGCCGATATCCTCCTTTTGTATCGGCCAATCCAAACGGACACTTCTGCCCTCCGGTATCCCCCTCTTCCCCTCCCAATCCTTTCTACGAAAACCCGAAGTCGAAAAAATCGAAGAACTCGAAGAAAAACAACAAGAAATCCAACAATTTATATGCAAGAAGAAATCTTTTCAGTTCATCTTCACAAGATTCTTTATATTTTGATGGAAACTACTGGTTTAGCAGCGATGAAGAAGATGAAGACACGCTTTTTTCATCGAAAAGTACTTTTTCCTCCGATTCATCGGAATGGAGATTTCAGAGCCGCCGTTACCGGCGGAGGAACCGCAGTTCACGGCGGCGCCGGGGAAAAAATGTGTCCCGGGAAGTAGAAATGGCCGGGGTTTCATCAGGAAAAGTGAAGGATAGTTTCGCAGTAGTGAAAAGATCGAGTGATCCATACAGCGATTTTCGAAAATCAATGGTGGAGATGATCGTTGAGAAACAGATATTTGCAGCTTATGATCTTGAGGAGCTTTTGCAGTGTTTTTTGTCTTTGAATTCTGATTATCATCATAGGGTTATTGTTGAGGTTTTTACTGAGGTTTATGAGGTCTTGTTCTCGAATTCGTCTTAGTCGAGTTTTGGGTCGGAGTCTTGTTTCCGTCTGTTTTTCTAAAAAGTATGTTAGAACGCGCTTTATTAGAAAGTAGACGAGAAGTAGCGTTGTAGTTGCGTAAAGCAATCCTATAATGTAATTTCGTATTAACGGTCTGTTAATAAGGATTTTAATTAATTCCCATTTACCCCTTGTTTATAATGTTAATGTTATATTTTTTTAGGCATTTAATTATCCAGATTATTTAGTGTATCTTTCGTCTAACTGGTCTTAATGTTATATTTTATTTAAGTATTTAATTAGCTAGATTATTTAATGTTATATGAGGTCTTGTTCTCTAAACTCTCAAGCGGTCCGATTTAGATACGCTAAAGTTTAAACTCTTTAAAATTGTATATTTCGGTCAATCACAACCATCCATTGAGTTTTAATAGTCCTGATTCAGTTTTAGTGGTTTGTGGGGTCCACAATGCAATAAAATTTGGACCATTAAAATTCAATGAATGGTTGAGATTGATCGAAATGTACAATTTCGGAGAGTTTAAACTTTAGAAAATCCAAATCCAAAGTGGTCGTAGAGCGAGTTGGGGCCGGGGTCTCATTTTCGTCTGTTTTTCTGAAAAGTATGTTAGGACATATTTTTTTAAAAAGTAGACGAAAAATAGTATTGTAGCTGCGTATAGCGATCCTATAATGTAATTTCGTATTAGTTGTGTTTTACTGGATTTTTTATTAATTTCCGTTTATCTTGTATATTACGTTAATGTTATATTTTGTTTCAAAATTTAATTGAAAAAGTATTTAATTAGTTAGATTATTTAGGCCGTTTTTTTTTTAATTTCAGTTCAGTTCAGCTATGCATAATTATAAATTTATACTGAAATAAGTTTAGTTCAATTTAATTCATAAAATTACAATCCAAAAGAAAACGTGGTTGAAAAGAAGGAATAGGAGAGATGAGTTCACTTTCTTCAGTTTTGATTTTGATACCATAGAAAAGGTGTGGCAGTTTCTCTGATTCTTTTTAAAGAGATAGTTTATACTTTAATTTCATTTACTTATTTAATTAATAGAGTATATACGTTATTCATTTAGTCATTATGTTATAAGCAATCGATTACAACTATTTATCCTTTTAGTACAAATTACAAGCTCGGCATTATAATTTCTCCAACACATGCATCGTTGTTCAAATTGAACAAAGACATAAAAAAAAACCGTAATAAATTACATGGGAAAAAATCTATATTGGAGTTTATAGTTTGTTGCAAGTTTGTCATAAGGTAAGAGGTCAAGTAGTTTAATCATAAACTATAACTAGCATTGTAATTTCTCATTGCAAGTTGAGATGAATAGATTTATTCTTCATTGGGATATTTTCTCATTTTTATATGAGAAAAATTCTCCAAAACTATTTTGAGACGAAATCCTTTAAAATTAATAATAACGTATCATACGAACTATCCAGCAAGCCATGCATTAAAATGGGGCTTTTACCTTGTTGAAAATATAGATCGAATATGAGATAGGAGATTAATTTTGACTCTCATCAAATACGTTTTTCATAGAAAGTGAAGAGCATTTACTACAACTAATTACCAAATAAAAGTGTTTGAGTAAGTATAGCTTTTGTAAAATTATAAAGGATTTAAATTTTTTAAAGTTAAAAAATGATAAAATTGTATATTTTAATTAATTTAAATCATCAATTGTAAGGCTTATAAACCACTAAAACTCAATTTAAATCCTTAAAATTTAATAAATAATTTAATTTAATTGAAATACGTAACTTCACCATTTCTTTCCTAATTATAATCCAAGAAAATCACAGTAAAATATGAATATTTAAGTATTACTCCAAACTCGACAAATTAAAGACCTAAAGATTCAAATTGTGGGGTACACATTTGAGTAAATTAAATAAACCATAATTAGTAATTTAGTTTATGTTCACAAGACATAAAAAGACAAAATATTCCATAAATATGTTAGGTCCATGATGTAATTTAGTTTTGTTATTGCTAACAAAAATCAAATCAAATCAATAATTGTGATTAATTTTGTTGTTATTACATGGAAATAAACAGGCAAACACACCCCACCAACCTAACATTGGATACAGTTTTGCTTTGTAATATAGCTCTCTGTTTCTCTATAGTGTTCTTCTACCACCATATATAATCCAATAAATTCATTTTTAAAAAAAATAAATAATTAAGTAAATATTTGAAAATTTATTTTTCAATTATCTCTTTTTTTATATCAAATAACAGCATTAAGGCTCTGTTCTTTTTAACCTCTGAAAATTGAACTGAAAATTTATTTCAGTATAAATTTAGATTGAACTGAACTGAATTACATTGAATTACAGTCCAAGAGAACATGGCCTAAGTGTTTGATTTCGTTATCAAACACATAATTTAGTTATTGTATTCGACTGAAAAATACCACATATATGATACTCTCTTTATCTATAAATAATTGTCATTTTACCTAATTTACGATTTTTAAGATAATATTAATTAAATGGGGTGATTTACTCAGTGGCGGAGCCAAAATTAACCAAGAGGGGAGGGGAACTTTCATACAAAAACTTTCGCTAAAATTCTTCGTGAACGAATACATATTTTGTAAAAACATGTAACTCGATTTCGTATATTAAAGCAGATAATACAATAATTAAAACCTAAAATAACGGTTTTGTATATTTTGCGATTAATAGTCAAAATAAAAAGGCACAAAAATAAAATATAAGTGTCCAAATTAGTAAAAATAAATTTAAAATATGTTGGAAAACGGGGATTACTTGGATATTTTTAAAGTCGCAAAAACGCTATCAGATTGAAATTTATTTGGTCGGTTTACCAAATTTTCAATCGAATAAAATCAGAAAGAGAATCAAGAACAAGAATTTTGTTTGCAATGAAATTTCAACCAAATTTTCCTGTACGTGGCCAATATCGTTTTGGTGAAATATATAGCCAAAACGTCAACAGACATGCTGTTTGGGGTAGCAGCCATGTCCAAAAGACATGTTTCTTCCGAGATTCAGTTGTGTCCAACAGACACACTGTTTCCCAGCCCGGGGAGCTGCCCCAGGACCCTGCCCGGGGCTGCCGCACCCGGAGGCGCTGCCCCCGAACCCCCCAAATCGTAAACAGAACTAGAACAAGTGTGCACTTCGTACTCTCCGTACTTATTCAATGAAATGTCACGATCACATTAGTCAAACTAGTTAATCTAATTATACTAAAAATATTTATTAAAGCTCGTATATACATATAATAAAAGATTTGAATTGTAAGCACCCATTCCGTATGCATAGTTCACAATATTACATCCAATTCTAGATATATTATCCCAATTTCCAGCCCAATCCAAATAAAATAATAAAATAGGCATCAATTACTTTATATAAAAAATAATTGTTTTGCACATAATTTAATAAATAATTACATCTTTTATTATAACACTATGGAAAAATTTTAATTAATAATGGAAGTTTTCATATTATATTCAATAAAAAAAATTACATTTAAAGTAAAATAAAAATAGGAATAATACTGTCATAACTATCACTTATTAAATTTGGGTAATAGTTTTTGTACAGTGCTTTCAATTCTTCCTCATTTCGGTTTCTAATGCTTAATTTTTTTCTTTCTTTCATCTTTTTTTCAGATATTGAACTTCCTGGTTCTATTTCTATGATTTAATTTAAAAGTAAAAGATTGAAAAAATTAACATGTTATTGTTGAGTAGGGGAGATAATAGCGGAAATTAAAGTATGATAATTGCAATTGAAAGTAGATAGTCTATTTTTTTCGGCGGAGAAGGGGGCGGCCGCGGCCGCAGCCGCCTGACGCCCCCGGCTCGCCACTTAATTTACTAATTTACCTTTTTATTAATGTAACTCTATTTTTAAGATAGGTGAACAAAAGCAAAAATCATTCCTAATATTGCAATAATTAATAAGGTTTGTATTGAAAAAAAATGTGAAAAAACAACTAAAAATAGGAAAATTTAACTACAAAGAGAAATAAAAAAAAGGTGAAAAAAGACCATAATTTATATACAGAGGAAGTATATTTTCACTAAAATAATATTTTTCAATGTTTAAACGCTTATTCACATATATATTTAACGAGAGTCGAGCCTAAATTTATTGGCATACTCATAATGCATTGTCAATTTAGTGACATCATATACATTCAAAATTACATCATTTACACACGTGGCATTTTTCCAATTTTTTTTCCACATTTCAGTTTATTTCTTCTCTTCTATTTGTTCTATTCTCTCCTACTTATCCGCAATCTCCACTCTCAAAAAGCTTAATTTTTAAATTTTTTCAAGCTATTATTTTGAAAAGCTCTGAAAATTAATAATAAGTAGTTCTTAATCAATTAATATTTATAGTCGAAATCTTTTATCCAATATCAAAATATATTATTTTATTAAAAGTTTTTTATAAGAACATTTTCGTGACAGCAGCTCGAATATCAAAAGACGAGTAAGAGAGAAAAATATATATTTTTTTCCAACAGCTTGTCCTTGTGATATACAGATAAAAAGTAAAAGTCCAATGGAATTAATTTAGAGAATTTATACATGTGATGTCCAAATAGGGTAGGGGTGAAAAGGGCTATAGAAAAGGACATATGGTAAAGAGAATAGATATAGCTAAAAACAGGCACCTGTCAATTTCCACCCAAAATTCAAATTCAGAGTGTGTTTATAGATACGACATAATGGAATGAAATATGAATCATAATATCATAATTTTTAGATTCAAGAGAAGAAGAGCAGAGAGGATGTGATCCAATAACTTGATCATATCCTAGTGTTTTTGGGCACTGTGCTTCTTCTGTACTCTACCCTACTGTGTTTTACATAATAATAATAATAATTTTTACTAATATGTAGTAATTACTAGTTCAATTGTCCATTATTTCGATGGAAAAAAGATTTATCAATCTTTGATTTTAGATTATAATGGATTAAAGTAAAATAATTTATCAAATTGCCCAAGTTACTATTATTGTGAAGTCACGGATAGCCATAACAACTGCACTTCAGGGTTAAAACAACGCCTCTGTAATTACAAGGGCAAGGCGGCATACGCCTGACCCCCTTACCCCGCTTATGCGAGAGCCTTGTTAGGCATTAACGTTGTTGTTGTAGTAATCAGTGTTATCAAAACGTACTGTACCAGAAGGTTCTACTGGTTTTACTGCGTACCGGCTATGGCTACGTACGGTTCAATTAAAACCAATTTTTTTTAAAAGGTTATGGCGACATCAAAAAGTGTTGCATTGGACCTAACAAGTGCTGTAAAAAACCTAGAAAGAGTTGCAACTGCCACTGAAAACACACAGAAGCGTTCCAAAACCCCTCTGGCACCCGTAGAAGAGTTGCAAAAGACCAAAATAGTGTTGCAGTAGCCGCTGAAAGTCCTAAATAATAAATATTCTTTTTCAAATAAAAACCGGTAAACCACTAATTATACGGGTAATCCCGCGTACCATTAGTTTCACCAGTAGAGTGCCTGGTTGGATATTGATAACACTGGTAGTAATTACTAATACATTAATTTATCACTAGTCGATTCTAATGGACTAATCAATCAATGGTTTGCTAGTTAATGAATTTATTAATCCATTATATGAATTTGGTGGCAGAGCTTATTATAGATGTTTCCATTGCTGTAAACTTAAGCTTAGTAGCTCCTTATATTTTTTAGACAGTCATCTCCCTATGCATTGTTAGGTGTGTTATGCCTTGTTTTATTATGATTAGTAAAGAGAACACAGGGAACTAAAGAAGAAGAAAGGAGCTTAATTACTGTATTATTATCATCAATTCGTTTTCTTTTTAACCCAGTGCTCGATTTTTTTAGAAAAGAACATCGCTAAAACGACGAGTTTTGCACTAAATTTTTTTTATCCGCGGTAAAAATTCGCCATTTAGTTTCTAGTGAAATGAATAATATACATGCAACTGTGTAGTAACAGATTCAAAAACTTAATTACTATAAAAAAAACCCTAGATTCAGAATTCTTTTGTCTAGTTATTCTTAGAAACAATTAAGAACAGGCCAATTTGAATTGCTGACAAATAGACAAATTAGCAACAGTAGCCAAAAAATGAAATAGCAAATAAAGAACAATGTGTTGTTGTTATTTATTTGCAGCGAGTAATATAGATTATAGATTGGTGGCCACTCTATTATTCATTAACTGTGGCATTTTTTGGGATTTTGAGCCTTTCTCTTGTTCTTCTTCATTTAATGCAAAATTTTGTCCATCTGAATTGTTGAGGCACTTTTTTATTCAATTCAGTTCAGTTTAACTATGCATAGTTATAAATTTACACTGAAATAAGTTCAATTCTATTCAATTCAGCCGACTTCAATTTTATTCAGCTCAACTTTCAGAAGTTGGGAAGCTTTATAAATACAGATGATCCACAAATTTTGGGCTTCCAATGTGACTTAACCTTAGAGCATTTAATGTAACATTGCATTGGGCCTTGGGACATAATTAATGCCAATTCTCTTTACATGCTTTGCTTTTTACATAACCCAAATTTCAAATTCTAATTCCAATTCCTTTCAGTAATGATGTGCTAATTCTTCAAATGTTTTGTTTTACTAAACATGCCTATGTTCTGTCATGTTTTGATGAGGATTTGTCCAGTAAATTTACAATTCCCTGAACTTAATCAGTACGGGTCAGTTTGGCTGTGCTTATTTAAGTTGCTTTTTTTGAAAGTTTAATTTTTAAGCTTTCCCTAGAAGCAGTAGATCTGATTTTGAAAAAATTTAATCAGACAGTTCTCGATTAATTAGTATAAAGGATAAAAATATTTTGTTCAAAGCCAATACGTAGTTCTATTAAAAGTTTGTGAAAACAACTTATTGGGACAATATCTTGAAAAATAATACCAAACAGACCCTAAACAATTGACGGTGCACTTAACTTATAAAAATTCAATCTTTTTTAGAATCGAGAGGCATTTTTTCCAGTTTTGTTCTGTACTTAGTAGAAGTGTATGAGTTTCATTCTATTATATTTCCAAATCATTCTCGATATGTTCTTATACCCAAACTCAAATATTTTTATGTTCCTCATATAATGGTTGTATAATTTCAGGCCATGAAAAGATAATTGATTTAAATTTTATTTTATTTAATTTTTAAAAAATTTGTACAAATGCGCTTATATTAAATATTAAAAAAAACCAACCCATTGCTGGTATAATTCGAACTTGAGACCTCTAGAGGACACACTTCAGTCTAAATCGCTAGGCTAAGACATTCACCACGAAAAAGTTGTTTTAAATTTTTTTTTTGGTTGCCCATATAGTTCACCGGAGCTTTGCTTGGACTACATCTATATCCGACCCGGGTCGCGCATATGGCTGTGATTTATACCTACTTGTCACGAATTTGATACTATGATTTGATTATATACATACGGGAACAAGCCTTTTGACAAAGAAAAAAGTTGTTGCTGCAAATTTCTTATTGAAAATTCATTTCAATAAAGAATATGAATTCTTATCCACCCGGGTATAGTACTTCGTCTTTATTTTCAATATAGTTTGTTCTTTTAAAATGCAAATTAGTTTATTGAAATTCAATTTAAATTCTTATGTAATTTTATTCTAAATTCAGTTTAGGTTACAAGAAAAAGCCCTATGATGCAGCGAAAGAAATGTCATGATAAATTCCGATACCATAATCAAGCAGTATACCGGAAAATAGTAAAAAGCATCGAAACCTCTTGATACTATCTCTGTATAACTGAAGACTATCACATTCTTATATACAAAAGTCCGTTGATCATATGCCTGACGTCGATCACCGATATTCTAAGACCCTGAAATTATCTTGTTTGTAGCGGTTAGAAAAATGTGATACTAAATTCCCTACGAGTCTTCTACCTTGAAGGAACAGTAGCCTTCTAAAAATTCAAGACTATTCTAGGTCTAAAGATATTTGCGGGTTGCATCACAAATGATATTTACATAACATATAATAAACATCTTATTCAAGTATAATAAAAAAAATTACAGGCAAATTTTTATTATTATTGTAAGCCTATTTTAATTTCTTTTTTAAAAAAATCTTATTCTAGTGTAATAAAAATGAGTTGGTATTTTTACAATTAATAAAAGTCTGCTGATGATGAGATTATGTATAGTAGGCTAATTGGATAGTTGTTTCTTGAGTGCCTGGTATTTTCAGGCCTGATAGGTTTTTGACAAATTATAATTGTATTTTTGAGCCTTAATATAATTGAAAATTTCCATAAAAAAACAAACTAAAACTCTACCAAAATATTATGTTCTTTTGAAACAAGTTAGTAAAAACGTTTTAGTATCCTTAAGGAAATAATAAAAAATACAAATGATGCAAACAATAGTATATTTATTGAAAAGCCAAAAAAAAAGCTACATAAGATTGGTATAAAGGGAGACATAGGGCTAGTTTGGTATTGCTATTTGAGCAACTTTCAAAATAAGTTGTTCTCACAAACTTTTAATAGTAATACGTATTTTGGCTTTCAACAGCATATTTTGATCTTTCATACTAATTAATTAGGAACTGTCTGATTCATTTTTTCTAAAATCAAATCTGCAGCTTTCAACAAAAACTTAAAAATAAAACTTTTCAGAAAAGCTGCTGAAATAAGCCGCGTAAACTCCCGGCCTGTAACGCCCCCCCTCTATTTAGGGAGTGCCACGGTAACAATAATCACCCAATAAATAACTCTACTCCACTATATAGAGTTCAATACTTATAGATTTCAATATGTATAAATACCAATATAATGTTTTAACTCCAAATTATTCTCCAAATATTTCTCAATGTCACTTTACATTTCTCACTCTCTAGTACATGCCATTATTCTACAAACCATAATATTACATAAAAATGTAAATCCACCTCGAGTTTTTCTTATTGCTCTTTAAGCTGATCCACCTGTACCACTTTGATCCAAGCTATCTACAAGTTCTCCACCTACGCGTAGAAAATCAACTACACGCTAAGCAATTTGCTTAGTGGTGTCCATAAAAAAAATATAACAACTTTGAATATTTTTAAAATAGAAACAAAGTATATTTATAAATCAAAAACAAATAAACCAATTTTATGGAACCAAATCACAAAACTTATATAGTAATCCTTTCAAAGTACAATCAAATTTGTATCCAATTTTTCCAAACACTTTAACCACATATTGCCCAAAGTAAACAAGTCCTGAATAACGGTAAAATGGATACGGGAGCGGACAAGCCCGAAGCCAAAGCTTCAAAATCAATATATCGGTCAAGCCCGAAGCCGAAGCTTCAAAAATCAATATATCGGTCAAGCCCGAAGCCGAAGCTTCAAAAATCAATATATCGGTCAAGCCCGAAGCCGAAGCTTCAATATCAATATATATATATATCATAATATCGGCCAAAGCCCGAAGCCAAAGCTTCAATTGTTTGTACAGTACTGTACCCCCCTTTATTGGCGCCAATCTACCCTGACCCGTATTCTACTCGTTTAATAAGGGCAATAAATCAAAATAACATCTTAAAAATTCCAGTATAAACCATTAATCATAATTCAACATAACTTCAGTAATTATGAATCCAAATCCCAAATTTTTAAGCATCAAACTTCAATTAAAACTCATTAAAATCAATATCATACTTTCCAGAATTTTTCCAGGTTTCATAACCTGACTTCCCCTGCATTTTTCACTATGAAAACATCACCCAATCGAAGAACTTTCTTCCAAACATAATTAGCCACATGTCTCAGCTTTCCAAAACCACCAGAATCACAGAAATCCAAATTTTATAACCAAAGTTATGATCAAAATACTAAACAGTGTACCAAGCTGAGATTTTCCGAAAACAGATTTCGTGACTCAACTTCAAACGAAAATTTCACATTGAAAACGAACGAAATTCAATAAGGTTTCTTCTGAACATATGTTCCTTACTTTCTGTAGATATCAATAGAATCAAGAATCGTTCAAATCGGATTTATATAATGAGAGAAAACATTAAAACAAAACAGGTATATAATCTGGAAAATTTCCCGAAAAACCGAGAAATCGAAATTCGGGACACAAACCTTTTTCTATGCTCTTTCTAGCTCTCTTCTACCCCTTTTGCCTTTGATTTACTTCCAATAGCTTCCTCTACAACAGCCATATATAATTTTATCAAGTTATTGCATAAATAAACTTCCTAATACCATAAATATGCTTAATCTACCATGAATTCTACTAATTAAACTTTAATTTCACCAAAAATCACTCACCTCAAACTCGGGTTACTATTCATCCAAATCTTAATATCTGAAATCCTCCTCTTCTAGTCTTGATTGACTGAATTTGATGATGATAGAGGGCTTAAGGATCGATTTCTAACAATAATTCGAAGTTAAATTGAAGAAATCGGAAGTTTTAGGATTATAGAAAATTTTTGGGTTAAGGAGAAGAAGATGAAGATAGAGGTGGATGAAGGGAAATGGATGAGGGAAGAAGAGGCTGTAAGTATGTATGTATTTATTTGTTTTTTTTTTTTTTCCAATAATGCCCCTGATCAAATAATTAAATGTCCATTTCATCCTTCTTACTATAATTAGCTCTTATTTCCTCATGCCTTATATCCAATAACAACAATAACAATAAAAAAATAATTTCCATGATATTTTAGTACCATAGTAATTTATTATAAGCAAATTTTGGAAATTTCGGTTCGTTACAATTCTCCCCCTCTTATGAATTTTCGTCCCGAAAATTTCCTGAAAACAATTGCGGATATTGAGTTTTCATTGTATCCTCCGGTTCCCAAGTTGCTTCTTCAACCTTATGATTCCTCCAAAGTACTTTTACCAAAGGAATAGACTTGTTTCTCAATTGTTTAACCTCTCTCGCCAAGATTTGTACCGGTTCCTCTTCATACGTCAGGTCGGGTTCGATTTCTACGACATCAGGAGATAAGATATGTGATGGATCTGATCTGTATCTCCTTAACATTGACACATGGAACACATTATGAATTTTGTCGAGTGTTGGGGGTAGTGCCAACCGATAAGCTACCGGTCCAACCTTCTCTATAACCTCATATGGGCCAATGAATCTCGGACTGAGCTTGCCTTTCTTGCCAAATCGCAGGACTTTCTTCCAAGGAGATACTTTGAGAAACACTTTATCTCCCACTTCATAAGTAATATCTTTTCTTTTTAGATCAGCATAAGATTTTTGTCTATCCGATGCAGCCTTCAATCTCTCCTGAATAAGTTTTACCTTCTCCTTTGTCTCCTGAATTAAATCCACCCCCACAATCTTGTTTTCACTAAGTTCGGTCCAATATAATGGAGTTCGACATTTTCTTCCATACAATGCTTCATATGGCGCCATTTGTATGCTTGACTGATAGCTGTTATTATAGGCAAACTCCATGAGGGACAAATACTTATCCCAACTTCCTTCAAATTCAATGATACAACTTCTCATCATATCTTCCAACACCTGAATTACTCTTTCAGATTGACCATCTGTTTGAGGGTGAAATGAAGTACTGAAATGAAGTTTGCTACCTAAGGCCTCTTGCAACTTCTTCCAAAATCTCGAAGTAAATCTTGGATCTCGGTCAGAAATGATTGAAATAGGCACTCCGTGTAGCCTTACTATCTCATCTACATATAACTGAGCCAACCTATCAAGTGAATAATCCATCCTAACTGGAAGAAAGTGGGCAGACTTTGTCAATCTATCCACAACAACCCACACTGCATCATGTTTCTTCTGTGTAAGTGGTAAAGTTGTCACGAAGTCCATTGTGATTCTTTCCCATTTCCATTCTGGAATTTTTATTGGTTGCAATAATCCAGAAGGAACTTGATGTTCTGCTTTCACCTGTTGACAAGTTAGACATTGAGCAACATAGTTAGTAATGTCTTTCTTCATTCCATTCCACCAATAATGGCTCTTCAAATTTTGGTACATCTTGTTTGCTCCTGGATGCATTGCATAAGGACTACTATGCCCCTCTTGTAAGATATTCTTCTTTAATTCTTCATTGTTTGGCACACATAGTCTATCTTTAAAATATAGACACCCATCTTCTCGAACCATATAGTCATCTACGATACCCACTTGTGTCCGTGCCCGAATAATCTTTAAGTCATCATCTTCATTTTGTGCTTGCTTAACCTGTTGTAGTAGTACAGGTTGAATCTTCAATTCTGCAATTAAGGCTCCACTACTGGTAAGAGCTAACCCCGTATTCATAGCTCTTAGTGCCATCATTGTCTTTCTACTGAGAGCATCTGCCACTACATTAGCCTTTCCTGGATGGTAATCAATAAGACAATCGTAATCTTTAATGAATTCCATCCACGTTCTTTGCCTTAAATTTAACTCTTTCCGTGTTGGCAAATATTTCAAACTTTTGTGATCTGTATAAATAAAACATTTTTCTCCATAAAGATAATGTCGCCAAATTTTTAAGGCAAAGACTATTGCAGCCAATTCCAAATCATGAGTAGGATAGTTCCTTTCATGATTCTTCAATTGCCTGGAAGCATAGGCAATCACTTTTCCTTCTTGCATCAAAACACACCCAAGACCACTATGTGAAGCATCACTGTAGATTACAAAATCTTTTCCAGGTTCTGGTTGGGTAAGGATGGGTGCTTCTGTTAACATCGCTTTCAACTTCTCAAAACTTTCTTGACACTTGTGATTCCACTCAAATTTTGCATTCTTTTGAAGTAGTTTCGTCAGTGGGGCAGCAATGACTGAAAATCCTTTCACAAATCTTCTATAATACCCCGCTAAGCCAAGGAAACTTCTGACTTCCGTAGGGTTCTTTGGTGGTTTCCATTCAACAACTGCTTCTATCTTCTTAGGATCCACTTTAATTCCTTCGGCAGAAACAACATGGCCTAAGAAAGAAACTTCTTCAAGCCAAAACTCACATTTGCTAAGTTTGGCATACAATTTATTTTCCTTCAAAGTGTGGAAGACTGTCCGCAAATGTTGATCATGCTCTTCCCGTGACTTAGAATACACCAAAATGTCATCGATGAAGACCACTACAAACCTGTCTAAATATAAGTAAAAGACACGGTTCATAAGGTCCATAAATGCTGCTGGTGCATTAGTTAGACCAAATGGCATCACCAAAAATTCATAGTGCCCATATCTCGTTCGGAAAGCCGTCTTTGCAATATCATCATCTTTCACTCTCATCTGATAGTAGCCCGATCTCAAATCAATCTTGGAGAAGTATTTGGCACCCTTGAGTTGATCAAATAAGTCTTCAATCCTCGGTAATGGATACTTGTTTTTCACTGTCAATTTATTCAACTCTCGGTAATCAATACATAATCGGAGTGACCCATCTTTCTTCTTAACAAACAACACTGGTGCACCCCACGGGGATATACTCGGGCGTATGAATCCTTTATCTAACAATTCTTGCAATTGGATCTTCAACTCTTTCAGTTCAGCAGGCGCCATTCTATATGGTGCTTTGGATACTGGTGCGGTACCCGGCAATACATCAATTGCGAATTCTACCTCTCTTTTTGGTGGCAACCCCGGTAGTTCTTCTGGAAATACATCGGGAAAATCACATACCGTAGGAATATTCTGCAATTCTAACTCACCTTCCTTCAATTCTAGAGTGAAGATTAGGTAGGCCTGACATCCCTTCCTAACCAGCCTTTTAGTCTTCATAAAAGAAATTATGTTACAGAGATAATCTGATCTTTCCCCCACGATAACTATTTCATCTCCATCAGAACTTGAAGTGACATTCTTTTATTTTTGCAATCCACCACAGCTCGATGTTCCGATAACCAATCCATTCCCAAGATAACATCATAATCTCGGAAAGGTAACTCAATTAAATTTGCATTGAAAAGTTGATGTTGAATCATAATAGGGCAATTCATATATACTTTGCTTACTATCACACTGTGTCCTAAAGGATTAGTCACTTCAATATTTTCTCCTAATTCTTCTACATGCAACCCTTTCTCTTGTGCTAATGCAGTACATATATATGAATGAGATGAACCAGGATCTATCAAAGCATAAACATCATGATTAAAGAATGAAAATTTACCGACAATAACTTCGGTAGATTCTCTAGTCTCAGGCCCTCGGATTGCATAACTTCGTGCCATTCCTCCCGGTCTACCACTCTGCGGTGCTTGTTGAGCCACATCATGTCCACTTGAACCACTAGCATTTCCTCTTCCCCTTCCTCTTCCACCTTGCATTGTAGGAGTAGGAACTACTGTAGGTGCAGATGTACTTATCTGTCTTTGAGGACAATTTGTAATCAAATGTTCCCTTGAACCACATTTAAAGCAGACTCTACCTTTTCCCCAACATTCCCCTGTATGCATCCTTCCACAATTAGAACATTGTGGAATATTTCCTCTGCCTCTACCTGAAGGTACACTTGCTGCTGACCCCGTACTTATGGTTTGTCTCGGTGAAAACCCTCTGAAATGAGATTGTGTATGTTCTGATGTTCCCTTCTGTTTCTTACTTGGAGATTCTGAACTAGCTGGACCCTGTGATCCCTTTTGAAATCCAGACCTTTTAGCCATTCTTTGTTGTCTATCTGAATTAATCTTCTCAATGCCCGTAGCAGCATCAACCAAGTCATTGAACTCTCTAATTCTTTGTGCAAGCAAATGCACTCTAATTTCATCATTTAGCCCATCTTCGAATCTCTTGCATCGCCTCACTTCACTATCAATGATATCACGAGCATATCTCTCGAGTTTGAGGAATTGAACTTCATATTCTGATACAGTCATTCGTCCCTGTCTCAAAGACAAGAACAATTTCCTCTGCTCATCCTTGAATCGTTCGCTAACTATTTCTTGTCAAATTGTTCCAAGAAAAGGCCCCAGGTGATTTCTCCGGGTCGCCTTTCTCTCACAATATTATCCCACCACCTCCTAGCTTGTTCTTTTAGTAGACCTTGCACACAGTCTAATCTCTCTTCATCTGTAAAATGAAGCCTAGTCATACACCATTTAGTATGATCAAGCCAATCTTCTGCAATTGCAGGATTCACTGTGTCCCCTTTAAAATCATCAGCCGGAAGCTTCTTGATTCTTTCAAGAGGAGTCCTCTCCTCTCTTCTTTCAACATGAGGTACTACAGGAACTTGAGGGATTTGTATGTTTCGTAGTACTTGTGTGATTACTTCAGTAGTCATATGCTGAAGTAAAGCAGCTTGTGCTGGAGTAGGTTGTTCAGGAAAGCCATGAACTGGTGGTGGTTCATGTCTTTGTTCATCCCCTTGTCTGATACGGACCGTACTCTCAGCATCCTCTTCCTCACTCTGGTTGTGACTACTACTAGCCATTCTTATTCCTGAAAATTGGACCAAAGTGGATCAACAACTAACATGACATATTTATATCTTAAATGACATGTACATACTAGTCCTAGAATCGCCTAAACCTCAGCTCTGATACCAACAAATGTAACGCCCCCCCCTCTAGGGAGTGCCACGGTAACAATAATCACCCAATAAATAACTCTACTCCACTATATAGAGTTCAATACTTATAGATTTCAATATGTATAAATACCAATATAATGTTTTAACTCCAAATTATTCTCCAAATATTTCTCAATGTCACTTTACATTTCTCACTCTCTAGTACATGCCATTATTCTACAAACCATAATATTACATAACAATGTAAATCCACCTCGAGTTTTTCTTATTGCTCTTTAAGCTGATCCACCTGTACCACTTTGATCCAAGCTATCTACAAGTTCTCCACCTACGCGTAGAAAATCAACTACACGCTAAGCAATTTGCTTAGTGGTGTCCATAAAAAAAATATAACAACTTTGAATATTTTTAAAATAGAAACAAAGTATATTTATAAATCAAAAACAAATAAACCAACTTTATGGAACCAAATCACAAAACTTATATAGTAATCCTTTCAAAGTACAATCAAATTTGTACCCAATTTTTCCAAACACTTTAACCACATATTGCCCAAAGTAAACAAGTCCTGAATAACGGTAAAATGGATACGGGAGCGGACAAGCCCGAAGCCAAAGCTTCAAAATCAATATATCGGTCAAGCCCGAAGCCGAAGCTTCAAAAATCAATATATCGGTCAAGCCCGAAGCCGAAGCTTCAAAAATCAATATATCGGTCAAGCCCGAAGCCGAAGCTTCAATATCAATATATATATATATCATAATATCGGCCAAAGCCCGAAGCCAAAGCTTCAATTGTTTGTACAGTACTGTACCCCCCTTTATTGGCGCCAATCTACCCTGACCCGTATTCTACTCGTTTAATAAGGGCAATAAATCAAAATAACATCTTAAAAATTCCAGTATAAACCATTAATCATAATTCAACATAACTTCAGTAATTATGAATCCAAATCCCAAATTTTTAAGCATCAAACTTCAATTAAAACTCATTAAAATCAATATCATACTTTCTAGAATTTTTCCAGGTTTCATAACCTGACTTCCCCTGCATTTTTCACTATGAAAACATCACCCAATCGAAGAACTTTCTTCCAAACATAATTAGCCACATGTCTCAGCTTTCCAAAACCACCAGAATCACAGAAATCCAAATTTTATAACCAAAGTTATGATCAAAATACTAAACAGTGTACCAAGCTGAGATTTTCCGAAAACAGATTTCGTGACTCAACTTCAAACGAAAATTTCACATTGAAAACGAACGAAATTCAATAAGGTTTCTTCTGAACATATGTTCCTTACTTTCTGTAGATATCAATAGAATCAAGAATCGTTCAAATCGGATTTATATAATGAGAGAAAACATTAAAACAAAACAGGTATATAATCTGGAAAATTTCCCGAAAAACCGAGAAATCGAAATTCGGGACACAAACCTTTTTCTATGCTCTTTCTAGCTCTCTTCTACCCCTTTTGCCTTTGATTTACTTCCAATAGCTTCCTCTACAACAGCCATATATAATTTTATCAAGTTATTGCATAAATAAACTTCCTAATACCATAAATATGCTTAATCTACCATGAATTCTACTAATTAAACTTTAATTTCACCAAAAATCACTCACCTCAAACTCGGGTTACTATTCATCCGAATCTTAATATCTGAAATCCTCCTCTTCTAGTCTTGATTGACTGAATTTGATGATGATAGAGGGCTTAAGGATCGATTTCTAACAATAATTCGAAGTTAAATTGAAGAAATCGGAAGTTTTAGGATTATAGAAAATTTTTGGGTTAAGGAGAAGAAGATGAAGATAGAGGTGGATGAAGGGAAATGGATGAGGGAAGAAGAGGCTGTAAGTATGTATGTATTTATTTGTTTTTTTTTTTTTTCCAATAATGCCCCTGATCAAATAATTAAATATCCATTTCATCCTTCTTACTATAATTAGCTCTTATTTCCTCATGCCTTATATCCAATAACAACAATAACAATAAAAAAATAATTTCCATGATATTTTAGTACCATAGTAATTTATTATAAGCAAATTTTGGAAATTTCGGTTCGTTACACGGCCACCTTTTGATTGTGCTTATTTGTATAAATCAAAAGGCAAAGAGGTAATTATATTAATTTTTTATTAATCCATATTTTTACTTTTTCATAAAAAATGCACATACTTATTTCTAGGATCATTTCGAAAGAAAACCTTTCAATAGCAAAAGGATCAATTAAAAAGAATTGAGAAAAATAATAATCCAAATTTTTAAGGGGTTTTTATATATTGTATTGGGTATTTGATACTCTTCTTCAGTCCAACGGTTGAGTATTTATGAAAGACCATTTAATTAAGATGGTAGAATCTATAAACACTCTCTCATAAATACCCAACTGTTAAATTAGAAAAAAATATTAAATACCCGATACCATATACAATTTATTATTATTTCAATTTGACATTCAAATTTGAATAATCCTAAGACGCTAAATGTTAGGATTCAGAAATTAACACATTTTATATATAAACTGTAGCTAAAATTATAACACACTCTAATCAAAAGTGAAAAAGAGTGTAATCAAATCTCCTTACCTATCAAAGAATTTATCGTTCTAACTCACAAATATACGGCACGATTCACCGAACGATGGACGAAAATGGGAGGCAAATTGTAGTTTAAGTGGTTGAATTAGTGTTAAATGGTGTCTGTTGACTGTCGACTTGATCAAATGGAATGCATATTAGCCAGTGCAATTCCAGCCAACCCGTGATTTGCGGAAATTTGTCATTATGCTGATATGGCCTAATATTTTTTAAAATTATAAATTCTGAAGTATTGGACTATAAAAATGGGTAAATTTTTCTTAATTTATTTCATTACATTATTGATCTATATTATCAGATAGAGGGAGATCAATAATTTTAATTTTTTTAATATTTAAAATTATCTTCATTAAAATAATTTATTTAAAATTTAATAATAATTAAAGTTCTTCATCACCCCCAATAATTAAAACTACTCGCACCTTAATTAAATATGAAGAACGTCTCTATGCGTGACAATAAATACATACTAGAAATTATACAAATGATTAATTTATTCAACATGGAGTTTTGACCCTCAAAATATTAATTGTCATAAGTACAAATTGTGGATCTTCTTTATTTCTGAGACATACAAGAAATACACGTGACAATTAATATATTGAGGATACAAAATTCGGTGAGTTTGACATTATTTTTTTTAGACTATTTTTTCAAAAAATTTTATTTTTAAATTTTTTTAAATTGCTATCACGAAACGTTTTGAAAATTAATAGCAGATAGTTCCTAATTAATTACTATTAAGAGTCGGAATCTTTTGTCCAAGATTAAAATATATTATTTTATTAAAAGTTTGTAAGTGAAGCTTTTCGTGACAGTAGCTCTGACAGTAATGCCAAACAGGCCCTAAGACGATCCGTATAAAATTTCTTATCAAGAGTATATGACTACAAATGATATATAGTCTAGTGGCAAAGATTTAGTCTAATGATTGAGCTGTGAATCTGTGATTTTAGAAGTTACGGGGGTGAGATTTTTGCAGTTATTATGGTAAGTTATTATGAGATTTTTTAAAATAAAACTATGAATGATACATGAAAAGACATAGTTGAACAAACTAAACACAACCGCTCCTTCCTTTACCCTAAAGAGCCTACACACCAACTCCCACTTTTAAAGTAAAAGTGAAGAAACTCTATTCATATCTTATGACATTTGATGATTCACATCTTTTATTTTCTCTACATATCTTTTGTATTTTAGGTATTGATTTAAGTGTTAGTTATGACAATTAAATGATTTTTATATTTGTTTCGAACACAAAAAAAGTTGCAAATAATACCGAAAAACTACTATCAACCCCATTAAAAAAAATAACACAGCAGCAAACAATAACAATTGTATAAAGCCAGACTTTATTATAACACCTTCAATTCGTGTGAGATGTGGACTCATGTTTAGGGCAGAGCAAAATTTGGTTTGGTTCAAAAATTGAACCGAATCTAATAGAAAACTATTAAGGGAGAAAATATAATCCGAAAAACAAAATGAAATAACTCGGTATGATTTTTCGGTTTGATTCAATTTTCTTGTTTTTTTGTTCTGTCATTCATAAAACCGAACGGAACCCAAAAATTGCAAATTTCATAAACCAAAAACCGAACCGAATATATATGATTTAGTTTAGTTTAATTCATTTCGATTCGATTTTTTAGTTTGAATTCATTTCGAAGAACAATAAAAAACACAAATTGGAGCGTGTCAAAACAAAAGGAAAATCATTTCATTTCTTGTTTCCATTTCTCTTTAAATAACAATTTCAAGATTCTATGGCTCCTCCTCTTCCTTTCTTGTCTTTATAAATAAAGCCTTCCTCTAACTTTTCATAACTTCATTAACAAAATTTAAATCTTTCTTTCTTTCTTTACTTAATTTTTCCTTTTATCAATGCTCCTAAAAAACTCCATCTTTTCCACTAAAAAATTCTTCAACAAAACCATACACACTATCAAATCTTTATTCTCCTGCGACTCTAGTTACCGTCGGATACCAAAAACCTCTCCGTACACTAACCAAATCCCGGTTGACATGATCAACAATAGAGGACTCGATAATTTCTACGGGGAATTTACCTACCGATGGGATAACATTAACAACCCGAAAGCCCACAAGAAAATCAAGAAACCGATAAAGCCGAACGGAAGTGTGGATTGTGGGGGCAATTGTGAAAAAAGTTGGCCGGAAAAGGGTTCGAATTATAATATTGAAAGAATAAGGAGGGATGAAATTGAAAAGAAGTTGAAGGAAATAGAGAAAATGGATAAAAGCAATGTGGAACATGTGCTGGATATAGAAGAAGTAATGTATTATTATTCAAGGTTAACTTGTCCTGCTTATATTGATATTGTTGATAAGTTTTTGATTGATATTTATGCTGAAATATTTTCTCAATTTAAATCCAAATAGTCTATCAATAAGTACTGTTTTTTTGTCATTTAATTTCATTGTTTTTATTAGCTCAATGTAGCTATAAATGGTCCGAGACTAATATTAGTACCAAATTCATTTTATTATAAGTACTTTGCCTTGAAGTTCCATTCTTTTTTCATGAATTATATTTTTAATTCACCATAGATATTTATCTACATCATTTAGTTTCGGCTCGTTTCAGCCTATAAGTAGTAGTGCTGAACTGAATTGAAGATACTGAAAATAAATTGAAAGATAATTAATAATACATCAAAATATTATTATATTATTACTACAATAATTTATACTTCTTTAACTACCATCGTGTTATAATAAAATTAATTATTATTTATTAATTACTGAAATTATACTGAACTGAAACTTATCTAAAACTGCACGGAAACTGTAAATACTGAAACTAAACTGAATTAGGTGCTATATAAGTTGAAAAGAACAGGGCCTTACTCCTATTTTCTTAAATCTAGATTGTTTGAGTAAAATTTAAATCGTTATATGGTTATTTATCTTTGGTATATATGAGAAAAAAAAATTCCACTTAGGGTGTTTCTATAGCTTCTTTTTGTGTAAAATTTATTATACTATATATTTGGCTATCACTTAAATTGAGGCTCTCTTCTTTCAACTTATAATTCATTCAGTTCAATTTAATAAGTTGTTGAATTAAAATTAATGTGGGCTCTTACTTTTACTATAAACTATAAGGTAGCCGGCCCACTGGCTTGGTTATTGCCTTATTGGGCTAGATGCCAGGCCCATAAATTTCCGGACTTAAGGAAGAAAATGGATCATAAATCCGGGTAAGGCCTCCTTAATGGACCTGGAGCTTAAAATTGTGGATCTGGGCCATTATTGACCCATTATTTTATTAAACTAAAATTGAATATTGTACGAAACATGAATTTCTAAGTATATTTCATAACTAAATTTTAATAACATTAATTTAATTAAGGATAATAACTTAAATTTTTTAAACAATATCACGCTATTATTATTATTGTAATAATTTATTTGCAGTTGTTTTTATCAATTTCTTTAAAATTGTGGATTCGAAATGTTATCTCATCTCTTATACTTACGGTATATTATAAATATAGTTTTTATAATAATTATGTGGATTTGTTTTAAATCCGGATCTAGGTGATTGGCGTTATCAAAACTGTACCAGAAGTTATAACGGTGACGCTATTAGTATTTGGTATTACCGGTATAACCAGTGTGATTAGTGATTTTACCGAACATCATATCAGTCTTTTGCAACGCTTTGTGAGTCTTTTAAAACGCTCATGGGTGTCGTCATAGCCTTTTTCAGAAAACCGTTTTTAAATTAAACTGTACCGTACCCATGACCGGTTCGCGGTAAAATCGATCGAATCATCCGATACGGTACGATTTTGATAACAGTGTACTTGACCTGTAGATAAAGATTCAGACACAACATATCCAATATTGTCACTTATTTACAACAACCATTAAGATTTACCAAATTTATAGAATCTAAAACGAAATGATGTTGTTGGCTTTAGTACATAGCAAAGTTCTCTAGTAAAGAAAAAGGAAGAAGATTCTTCAAGATTCCAATAAGATTCGGAGGAAAAAGTTACAAATTTCACAAAGTGACCATATCGTGGGAGTAAAGTAAAAAGTCTTCCCTTTCATTGTGGAAAAGTGGAATTAGAGCTATATCTAACCAAAATGTTAAAAAAAAATTGAGTTTCTACTACGGAGATTTCAGTTTCAAACGTGGATATAATAAATATATATTAAAAAGGTGTGAAAGTTTTAGCCTAATAATTGAGACTCTTCCGAAAACTATGATATATTATGGGTTCGAGGCACATAAAGAATGAGGTTAGATTTTTCTTTATATTAATGGGCAATCGCACAATTATTTTAAACAACTATACATTAAAAAGTTTTTGTTCAATCAGTTTATCTGTAATGAATTATGTAGAAACATTAAAAAGCTCCCCAAAACTCGAGTTTGAACTACAATTCCTACAAAATTAAAAAAATAATAAAAAACTTAGATTAACTTCGTAACAATTGGATATTTTTTTTAAAAAAAATTACTTCATATGGGCTTAAAATAATAATAAAGGAAAACTTTATCCCACCCCGACCGAGTGTCAACTCGAACCTGCAATCTTTAAGATCACAGCTTCAAAACTTAATAACTAAACCAAACCTTTACCACATAACAATTGGTTGTATCATTATCTTTTGCCTAAAAAATAGTTTGAAAATATAAATCGTTTCTTTTAACTTAATCGCATTTTAGTAACATGTATAGCAAACTAGTCAACATATAAAAACAAACTTATGGAATGATTCAAAAGGTATCATTCTCAAATCATTCAATGATAATGAGTGTTAGATGATCTAATAATGTTTTCCAAAAATAATTAAATTTGGTGATAAGAGAGACATATCAAGATATTCAAAACTCAAAAGATGCTCCACACATATAACTTTTGAATCCCCTTTGACATGTGGAAGGAGACATATAGTCTAATGATTGTAGAGTAAACAAGTTGCAATATTGGTGGTCCAATTAAAAGAATATGATTAAACCATCTTTTAAAAATAAAAAAAATCCAAAATTATTAGCTTGGTTTCTAAAATTATTATATTGAGATGTTTTTAGTAGAAAATTTTAGGTTTTGCATGAAGTACTTTGTTTGAAATTTGAATAAAGAAGGAAAATAAACTTATAAATATAAACTCAAAGTTTTTAAGAGAAGGTCTTTTTGATTAACTTTAAAATCACATTGGAGAAGAAAGATTAAGGAATGCGGGAGTTCAATTTTTGATATATTGATATTGTGTTTACAAGGCCTCTATATATAGGAGAGAAAATGAGCATTAATAGGAAAATAAATCCTTAGAAAAGGAAATAGAATAAACAGATATAAATGGATATAAATTTGTTTCTATAACAATTTTCTAGAATCAAGTACGTTTAATCAGAAATGATGATATGAAAATTTGATCCCAAATTCTTTTCCTCTTTTGTTTTCTTTTCTAACATACTTAAAAAATGTTAGACGAATATTCTTATATGTTATCCAAAAAGGTCGGCTTAATGCATCTACAGTTATATGAACTTGTCTCAAAAAACTTACTGTCCCCCTGAACTTTTAAAGTGACTCCGTAGCTCCCTCAACTTTCAAAAAATGCACCACTTTGCTCCCTAAATGACATGTGTCGGCTTTTGATAGGTTTAATTTTCCAAATATATCATTTTTGTGATTCTTTTATCTCCAATCAAAATCTGACACGTGGCATTCAAGGAGCAAAGTGGTGCACTTTTTAAAAATTGAGAGAGTTACGGGATCACTTTAAAAGTTCATGGAGCAGTAAACTTTTTGGGATAAATTCGGATAGCGAAATAGAATTCGACCAAAAAGGTCTAAATACTTCATATATATATATATATATATATATATATATATATATATATATATATATATATATATATATATATATATATATATCACAGCGAATTCGTAGCCGTTAATACCCTCATTTATCTTAGTTAAAGTTATATAAATAATCCTACAGTTCTCAAAAAAGATTGTGCTCTTTTCATCTACGTATAAAGATAACAACTTTTTCTTTATGATGATACATCCATGATCTTCAAAATATCCAAGCTAGGGCTTTAGGTTTCATTTGTTAAAGTTTAAGAAGTACCGAAACTCCTAGACACTAACGTTTTCCATTTCAATTTCCCCCTCGAAAATCTGAAATCACGCAATTTTTTACATTTTCCGCGTGCGTTTCCGGAAATCGGAAACATTTCCTTTCCTATTTCCGTGCTACATTGGGTAAAGTTATTATTATCCAAGATCGTTAGTTTAAAATACAATTTCGAATTTATAATTTTCTTTTAATGAATTAACTTTGCGTGCTGTTAAAAGTAACAACATAAATGAATACATATACAAAGTTTAATCTGAATAATAGCAACTAAATTTAATGAACTTCTCCTAATTTGTTAAACAAAATTCTTGTGCTAAAATATGTTATATACCTCTTAAATATTGCTTTTTAGTCTAAATCATAGGAGACTATTATTTAACCTATAATATTATCCAATTTAATCCTGAAATAAATAATGTAGTGCTAAGACAAATAACCAGCTATTCGATATGTCGGACACTAAAAACTAAAAAACTACATAAATCGGGTAAAATTCAAAAAATTCGTCATACAATAAACAGCCAAAATTTACTATATATTCTAACTAGCAATAGATAATCAATCAATTTCTTTAGCTAATTATTATCACTATATTTAATTTAACTACAATTTTTAACAAAATGTATAATAAAAGAAGGTTTTATGCTTATCTACAGATGACTTGATATCATCACTCAATGTTCACTTGAGAATTTCAGCAAGTCTTTATAGCTGAAATGTCACCTTTGGTCAACAATATTATTCAGTTATGGCAATTTCAGTACTGTCCTTGTTTAACAGTTAACATCACGCATGGTCATATATGAAGAGTTCTAAGATTTAAGAATACAGTACAATCATTTGAGATTCTCAATACGAAAACTTACAGTTACCGATTTCAACATTCGGTTAATTGAAGTCGTGAAAGTAATTTACATGTCGATTGAATTTAGAGCCCCAGTTGAGTTTGTTTTAAATTATTCAAATTTTTATTATTCCGAAGAAAATATTATATTTATTTTCATATCATACAAATATTATTGGGATTTATTCCCAAATTTAACGATCTTTTTCATATTAAACTGTGCTTTAAAGAATAAATAATTTATCAAACAAGCATAAACAAGAAACAACACAACTAATAATAAATCTTTGGCCGTAGATGTACTTGTAAGTTTAGTAAAATCAACTTATGGGGAACTACGTAAATATCATTATGTTGTTTTTCTTGTTTATGCTTGTTTGATGAATTATTTAATCTTTAAAGCATAGTTTAATATGAAAGAGATTATTAAATCTGAGAATAAATCTCGATAATTGGTATCAGAGTCATGGCCTGGAGTTAGCCATGTGGATGAATCCTCGGAAAGTCGAATAAAGGTGGTTTGCATAGTTTGATCGCTATGATCCGTGAAATTGATTGTTTTCTATGTAAGGCGCGTCCTCCATCGCATTAGAGTAGAAAAATATCGGTTTGTAGAGAATTTACGGACGAATGATTGGTCGAGGGGAGGCTCGATGGTACTTTGTTCAAGGGATGATAGTTGGGGTGCGAACAATGTCCCACATTTGTTAACAAAGAGGAGATTGATAGTTTATATAATTGGACAATATTCTCAGTGGTATGAGGCCTTTTGGGGTAAAGTCAAAGAGCAAAATCATGAGAGCTTAGGCCCAAAGTGAAAATATCATACCATGTATAAGAATATGTCGTGTCCAAGTGCTTCTGCGAACCGCTTAACAAATATAAACAAAACTGCAATTAGGTTAGCTTGCGAGCTTTAAGGTGCTAATATAGTTGAGTTGTGTGGTCTCCAATTCCATTGAAAAAAAAGTTTGATGGATTTTAATGCTTAGAAAATAATGTGCATGTTTATAATTGATCAAGAGATTGATGGATTTTCCACCTATGGTTAATTCACTTAGTTTAGGGTACTGTAGGCATGATAAAAAAAAATAGGGTACTACATTCAGATCTGATCCAGGCCGTGCATCTGGCTGTGGTGGGTGAGTCTTCCAATAAAGATTTTCTGTGTTCACTAAGATTCGAACTCAAGACCTTACTTAAGTGATATCAAGTCTCTTATCACTTGAACCGTTGATTTAGTTTAGGGTATTGTAGGCATGATAATCAAATAGGGGTGATTAGAACATATGATGACGATTATGGATTGAATTATTTATGAAAAAAGGACAAAATTTGGAACATAACAATCTAAGTTTTAATTATTTTTCAAACACTGACTTAGCATCACTATAACGCAAATTAATTATTAGTAATGATATTAGCAAAACAAAATTTATGAGTAATGATAAATGGTCCTCCACAATTTATACTAAGATTTTGACACTTTACTACCCTAAATTTTTTTTGGACCATATTTTATTGAAGCATTAAAATTAATCAAAATTAAATGGTCCAAATCCACAGGTACACATGTGCAGTTTGCCCGTATTGTTATCACGTGCCTATGGACCATTATTATTATCATTATTATTATTATTATTATTATTATTATTATTATTATTATTATTATTATTATTATTTCTACTAGTTTTTTTTAAAAAAAAATTACCTCATTTGAGCTTACATTAAATAGGAAGAAAAATTTTCAACTCCTGGCTGGAACCTAAGACCTCTAAAGGCCACAACTTCAGCGTTAACCACTAGGCCAAAACCTTAGTCACTTTTTTTCTACTATACTTGCCTAGTGCATACCCGTTCGTAACTTGTTGAGGGCCCATGAGCGAGATAAAAAATTAGGACCTTTTTAGAAAGGGGCATGATCTTAACTTTTTAATGCACTCGATAAATAAATATGAAAAGTAGTGAAAAACCTTCAAATTTAAATATTATAATAAAATATTTTAAACAACGTTTAGCCAAATTTTATAAGAGTAATATCATTTAATCAATTTTCATTTAATATTTAAATTTTAATTAAAAAATTAACAAATTATATTTTGGATATTAGATCGTTATTCCTTTGCTAACCCTCAAAAACAGCCCTAACCCAGTAAATAAATAAATTTGTCTATATTAAATACGTTGTCTTAGCTATCGGAAGGACATGCCTCTACAAAGTTCTATGTAAATTTTTTAGATGCCACGAGTTAATTATTATTATTATTGTATTATAATTGTTGTAAGGATTATTAGCATTTATAGATTTCTCCGTTAGATAATTTAATTGGCTCTATATATTATTTTCTTAGGCATTGAATCAAGAGTACTTATATGGAAACATGATAAAACTACGTATAGTTGTAAAATTTGTTCAATTTTGTACAAAGAATTAGCAACAAGTTGCTGTCGGCTGAGTGGATAGAGGATGAACCCATACTCTTAATTTTGTTTTTATTGTAATTAATTTCATAGGTTCCTAGTAGTTCCTACTATATTAGGCTTGCCTATGTGGGTGTTTTATAATTAATGGAGTGTAAATTCATAGCTTCAATTGGAATACATTTTTCCAGTAGTAGTATGATATTATTATGATATATACACCACATATATTTATTTTTGTAAACATATAGTACGATATTGTTTGTCTTAGTATTATTTATGGGTAATTTTATAGTTTTAAAATATGTTATTTAAGTCAAGACATTCACGGCTCTGTTTATATACAAGGTCAGTGGATCAACCGAGAGCGATATAGGATATTCATTCCTAACACACCTCTCATCGCGATCGTACTGATAAAGTGTTATAAACAACTTGAATGATATTGTCCGTCTTAGCGCCGTTTACGGCCAACCTCATAGCTTTAAAACACGTCATTCAAGTTAAGCCCTTCAGAACTCTATTTATATACAAGTTCTGTCCCTAACATTTATGAATTAGTTGACATTATAAAAAAGTCCTCCAGAAATCTCTTTTACTTTAAGTCCAATGTTTAATCTCTTTAATTAATTACTTCATCATCTATTTAATTCATGAAGCTATTAAATTAGTGTCATATATGAGATCTCACTTTTCTTATATATAAGAGTAAAATATTTCTTGTTATAATAAACCAATCCAAACCTTGGTAAGTACAAGTACAAATAGTTATTTCATAGATAAAGGTTATCAACAACTACACATAACAATTAACTACAGCAACAGCAGAACGTAATAACCAAACTAATCATATCTTCAAGGCTTCATTTGGAGTAGCTGCTTTTATTAGTTGTTGTTGCTGACAGTTGCTTGTCATGTTACTTATATTTCTTCCCTAAACTAATAAAAGCAGTTGTAAGTTGTAACTAGATATTTTAAGCTATAGTTCAATACCTAAAAAATCAGCTGTTTAAGGACCAGTTTAGGATTGCTATGCTCGGATGCAAAAGTTTTCCTATGATATTAGATTTTGTCACTGGAAAATCAATCGCGAATAGACCCAATTTATTAGCATTAAGAGTCAAAAGTTTTTATCCAATGGCAATATACGTTATTTTATGAAAAGTTTGTGAGTGAAACTTTTCAAGCCAGCAGCTATGATATTAATACCAAACAGGAGTAACAAGTTTTCAAACACTCAAGAGATTTTTTTTCGGTTGCTCATCTGGTTCACCGGAGCTTTTATCTGACTACATCCAGATCCGAACGGGGTCGCGTATCTGACTATGGTGGGTAAGTCTCCCAATAAAGATTTTCTGCATACACTAAAACTCAAACTTAAAATTTTACTTAAATAATATTAAATCACTTACTACTTAAAACAACCTTTATCAATAACACTCAAGATATTAAATTAGTAGTATTTAGCAACCGAACATGAAGAAAGAAAAAGTGGGAACGCAAAGTAATGAAAGGGGTAAAAGGATGGATTTTATGGGCCATGCAATTATTAGTGGGCCCCCTTTGCTGGTCCTTACCATTAACGAACCTTTGACATAGGTAATGTACGAAAGTCGGTCGGAATATTACCCGCCACCAACAATTTATCAAAACTGTTCGTAATTATAACCACGCTTAATACGTTATTTGCCTTTATAATTGCTATAAAATTAAATATCACTTTAAATTTTTAAAAATTTTAATTTGTCGCATAAACTTAAAAAAAAATGAATCAGTTTGTCTCCTCTATGTTATGTGTCAGCTTCTGATTAGTTTGACTTTTCAAAAATGTCATTTTTTTGATTTATTTTGTCCAATTGGAAGCTAACACGTGGCAATGATGGAGCAAACTAGTGCACTTTTGCCAAGTTCAGGGAGCAAACTGATTCACTTTTTCCAAGTTCAAGGAGCAAATTGAAATTTTTAAAAGTTTAGGGTGACATCTAATTTTTCGTGTAAAATGTGGGAGCAAGTGATGTATTTGGCCTTAGACCTAGTTTATAAACTTCAATTTATAAACTCCATGAGACTTTAAATAGAAATACACAACATACCAATAAGGTGTAGCTCAATTGGTTAAATAGTTGAGCAAGTTGAAGGAGAACAAGGTTCAAATCCCACTAAATACACTTGTTGGGAGGGGAAAGAAGCCTTAACTGTTGCTAAGCCCCGAACAAGATTATATCAATGAAGATACTAGTATATATTACGTGGCCTAATGCGTATTTAGCTACATAAGCTTGTCCTAAAAAACCGACTGCCTCCCTGAACTTTAAAGTGACCCGTAGCTCCCTCAACTTTCAAAAAGTGTTCCACTTAACTCCCTCAATTCCACATGTCAAATTCTGATTGGAGAGAAAAAAATTAGAAAAATGACATCTTTAAAAAGTCAAACCTATCATAAGCTGACACGCGGCTTGTAGGAAGCAAAGTGGTGCACTTTTTGAAAGTTGAGGGAGCTACGATGTCACTTTGAAAGTTCAGGGAGGCAGTTGAGTTTTTGGAATAAGTTCAGGTAGCTGGAAATACATTAAGCCTTGTCTTTTTATAATAGTAACTAGATATTTTGATTTGATGGTAAATATTTTTCAAATATGACCTAATTAATCTTGATTAGTGATAATGGATTGACAGGGATCGAGTGATTAAGAAGATCATTGTCTAGACTTTAGGGAATTATAATGGTGGTCCAAGATAAGTATTACTCCCTAATAGTCCCTTGATTTTTTAATTTTCAATTTTTAACAATTGCTTATGGAAATGATCCCTTATTTGTTCTAGTAGTCCGTTGATTTTTAATTTTTAACACATAAGCAATTGGACTTTAATTTTGAACGTAACAATAAAGTTTATTTACACAATTCTTAATTACTTATTTTTCAGACCTAATTTTTTTTGTAACTCTAATATATTTTCCTTCCTTTTATTTTCTTTTTAGTCAATTTTGTTTTTTTCTGGAAAAGAAAATATAATTAAAATTGGTCCCGATTAGAAGATGATGACTTGAATGTTCTAACAGATGTATTTTTTTTCTTTCTTTTTCATTTTCATTCATTTCCAAGAACCAAAATGTGACAAGCAATACTTTTCATATATATTGATTTTAGCTGGTGTGCATATATATATATATATATATATATATATATATATATATATATATATATATATATATATATATATATATATCATATAATAAGGATTTGTTCTCTTCTACTGCAATTTGATGTAGTTTAATTCAGTTCAAAATGCTTTAGTTCAGTTTAAACCACTTCAGTTCAGTTCAGCTATATGGAGTTATAAATTTACACTAAAATAAGTTCAGCTCACTTAAGTTCAGTTCATTTCAGCTTTCAAAAGTTTGAAAATAGTAGAGCCTAAGGGCCAGTTTGGTATTGTTTTTTAAGCTACTGTCAAAATAAGTTGTTCGCACAAACTTTTAATAAAATTACATATTTTGGATTTGAACAACACATTTTGATCTTTCATATCAATTAATTAGGAACTGTCTGATTTATTTTTTTCAAAATCAAATCTGCAGCTTTTAAAAAATGCTTGAAATTAAAGATTTTTAGAAAAGCTGTTAAAAAAAGCTGCAAAAACTCACAGCCAAACTGACCCTAAGTTTTAATAAACAAAAAGCCATTATACTTTTTTCTCTACATAACTCAATCACAAACACCATGAAAATATAGTAAATTAAATTCATATTATACTCTTAAAACATTTAATGAAATCACAGCCTTCTAAAAACTTCACCTAATAAGATATTAAAAAAAACTAAATTAAAGAGTAAACAAATTTATATACAAACTAAAAATTAATTAATCCTCCCCCTATTAACAAAACAAATATGATCACTAACCTCCTCCAACCTCCTCTACTCTAATTAATTAACATACCTAATCAAACCTATTTTTCTTCATCATAATTCAAAATAAAATCTTAGGAAAAAAACCGAAAAATTACTGATTAATTAATTGTTCGTGGAGTCGCTAAAGGTACCGACCTAGTTGGACTGTCTGGCTTTAACCCGGGATATGAGTGGAAAGGTAGATGTCATGTGCAATTCTTGTAGCATCAAAGGAAGAGCCAAGCAGGCCACGCTTTGTAAAGCCAACTGCATATAATCCATTTTCCCCTTTCCATCCATTTGGGAATGATTTCAATGGCAATCCATCCTTCTCTGAAAACATTTTACTTTCCTGAAATTTAATAACATATATTGTGACATTGTTGCATATCAATTGTATGGTCTTAAGCCTTTATCTGGGTTAATACATATTTAGCCCCCTCAACTTGACAACTTTTACCACTTGGCGCCTTTAACTTACAGATGTCTTTACCAGCCCCATGAACTTGGCAAAAGTGTGCACTGCTGCCCCCTCAGTGCCACGTGTCACATTTTAACTAGAGAGAGGAAAATAAAAAGTTTGACATCTTTGAAAAGTCAAACCAATCACAAGGTGAACGTGGCTCTGAGGGGGCTGCAGTGAACACTTTTGCCAAGTTTAGGGGGCTGGTAGAGACTTGTGAAAGTTGAGGGCGCCAGATAATAAAAGTTGTAAGGGGGTTAAGTATGTATTAATCCTATATTTATTTTTTTTTGTCATTGTTTGCCCTAATTTAATTTAGCTTTTTCTAGCAAAATACTCAATTGGGGAAGAAAATTGATCTATTCGCACAAGGCTTGTTCCGTCGAAACTTTCCAAGCTTTGTCGGCTACTACTGAACTTTCACTTATTCCTGCTAGTCCCTAAACTTAGTAAAACTGCACCAGATTTCCGCATAAAGATCTTCTGGTTAATTTTGAATTTTCAAAGTGTAATTCTTCTGATTTTTTTGTTTCCAACCCAAAAGCTAACATATGCCATTTAATGTAAACCGATACATTTTTACAAAATTCAGGAGCGGCGAATATGAACAACTCAAAGTTCACGGGAAGTTTAGGCGGCTTCAAATAATTGGCCTTTGCAAAATCACTTGAAAAAGGAGAAAAAGTGAATTAGGGCAAAGATAATGTACCTTTAACCAAGAGGGTACATTGCTTTTGTAACCAGTAGCCAGAATTACAGCATCAAAATCTTCTGTCCTTCCATCAATAAACTCTACTTGATGATGCATTAGTCTCTTTATTCCCCTGCATACCTAATTTTCGCAATTCCAATTTCATATATTTAATGTTATAATTGTATAATCATTGCAACATCAGTATAACTTAGGCCCTGTTTTCTTGGACTGCAATTCAATTCAGTTCAGTTCACTTTAGTTCAGCTATGCATACTTATAAATTTACACTAAGTTCATCTCACTTCAATTCAGTTCAGCCAACTTCAGTTCATTTCAGCTTTCAAAAGTTGAAAAGAATAGAACCTTAGTCTAAATCGATGACCTTCGCCACGTGAGCATTTTAAGACAAAAGTAAAAGTTTTCACCTTAATTTCTCCGCTTCGGATCTTAGCAAGAGTACCGACATCCAGGACGGGAGTTTTTCCGGTAGCGTTTTTTAGTTGAATCGGGCCGAGTTTAGGACGGTGAAGGCCGAATTGAGAGGTATCGCCGAGCATCAAATTCGATAAAAATAACAAAATTTGGTCTACAAAACACACTGGAAACCACTTGAGAAGCCACATAGATAATCCAAATGTTGATCTACCAAACATCTCTTGAGGCAAAACGTGCACCTGCCAATTTCAAATAAATACATTAAACAACATTGCTTTAAAAGCCTCGAATTTACAACACCGCATATCGCTTTTCGTGATTCTAAAACTGTTTTTAGCATGTTTTCCGAAAAAAATATAATCTTAAGTATTTTTTTAGAAAGTGGGAAGACAACTGTATCAAAGTTTTCAGAAAAAGAAAACAAGAAAAACTTTTACTTTGGGTACTTTATTTGAATGTTGAATATTATGCTAGGCATGCAAACATATTCCAATGAATATTCAAATACTAATATTAATGCAATACTGATTTTTCAAGGACGGGAGGAATCAGGATAAATCTCTTTATACGAAAATTGAAAGAGATAGGGCTGTGTTAGAGGTGCATAAACAACCGTTTCGAGAAAGTCCAATTATCTTTTTTAAAAAAATTTACAAGTATCTTCATCGACTCCGTTACATTTGGCTAACCGAAAAAAAAATTAATTGAATGCATGAAATTACTAATCAGAATATAGAGTAAAAGGTAACAAGACAAATTAACATGACTGTAAATTTATAACTATACAGAGAGCACGTGTTTACCGAGTCTCTAACAACAATGGAAGGACGAGCATTGTAATTGCAAAGATCTAAACAAACTTCCATGCCTGAATTCCCACATCCAACAACCAAAACCTTTTTCCCTCTGAACATTTCTCCACTCTTATACAAACTTGTATGAACAATTGGTCCTTCAAACTCCCTCATTCCTTCAATTTCCGGCACAGCCTCGTCGGCATTTTCCCCCGTGGCAACGATAAGCCATCGACAAACATACTCGCACTCGAATTTCGGCCCCATTGTCTTCACACTCCATAACTTGACCCGGTGGTCGAACTCCGCGCTCACCACCGTGTTGTTAAACTCGGGTTCGATCCCGAACTTTTTTCGGTACGCCTTTAAATAGGCCAAGAATTGTTGCTTCGTAGGATAGGTCGGGAAATCCGGGGGAAACGGCATTAGTGGAAGCTCGCAAAAGTGTTTCGGAAGATGGAGACGAAGCCTATCATAGGTTTTGAGTTGCCATAGAGAAGCTACACAACTAGTTCTTTCAAGGATCAAGCTTTGTATACCTTTCTCTTTTAGACAAGCCGAAACGGCTAGACCTGACGGTCCACACCCAACTATGACCGCTCCGGGAACCCATATTCGCCGGAAGTTGTTGCTGTTGTTGTAATAGTCCATTGTACCGGCGGGTTAGGTTGATCGGAGACTCTTTAGATAGCTCTACCGAGCACAAACAAAGTGTAACCAATTATAAAAGGTAACCCTTTTGGATGTAGGTTAAAACTCATTATAAGTTGGAATTTTTTTGGGAGATCTAAAGAGTATAGATTTGGGATAGATTTATTTTATCTATAGAGAAATAGAAGGGATAGATAGTGGATATAAAATGGTTAATTTCTAGGAATAATTTCCAGGAATATTGGGGATATGGATTAAATCTGAGAGGGTCTTATCCTATTTGTTCAATGGAATTGGCGAGAGCTACGGAGAGAAAAGAGGGTTTTAGGATTTACTAAGTGGAATGTGTTATTATTTGGGTTTTTGAATTTGTAAATTGGGGAGAGTTTGAGTAATATATAAATGAGATGGGGATGTGTACGTAATTATTAATTTATTAATGTTGATTTTTGTTTGCTATTCACTTTCTGTTGTTTTAGTAGTTTCATGCTATTCTTTTCAATTTTTGAAAGTTGAATTAAACTGAATTGAAATCAACTAAATAAAAATGAACTTATTTCAATATACTTTTAAAACTACGAATAGTTAAGCTGAACTGAACTGCATTAAACTTTAATTCAAGAGAACATGGGCTTAATAGCTTTTAAAGTTTGTTACTGTAGTTATTGTTAATTTTTATTGATATCAATAATTTTTTATTGCTCATTTAGCTCATTAGAATTTTGCTTAGACTACATCCTAATTCAATTTGGGTCGCGGATATGGTTGTAGTGGGTGAGTTTCACAATAAGGATTTTTTACATTCACTCGATTTCGAACTCGAAGTCTTACTTAAACGATATCAATTCGCTTACCAGTTAAACCAACCATTATTAATCGATATTGCTGATATTGTTGTGTTCAATGTGTAGTTATAGTAATTTTATTGTTGAAGGTAAGATTTCATCACCAGAATATTTTGTTGTTCTACAATTTAATTCAATTCAATTCAGATCATTTTAGTTCAGTTCAGTTTAATTCAGCTATGCGCAGTTATAAATTTACATTGAAATAAATTCATTTCAACTCACTTCAGTTTAGTTCAATTCATTTCAACCAACTTTAATTCAATTCAACTTTCAGAACTTGCCTGAAAATGAATTTTAATTCACCTCACATGATTCTGTTAAGCTCTTCACTATGCTATATAGTCCATATGTTGATTTATAAAATATATAAAAATTAACACAATATATATTGTACTAATATCAACATATATGTTAATTTTTTTAATTTATATCGTCACAATCTTATAATAGTCTTATGTGGCAACTTTTGTAGTATTTTATTTCTGCAGTCAAATGTATATTTTGTTCATACATGATAAACTAGTCAACAACAAAATTAAAGATATGGGAGAGAAAACTACTCCTATCGATTAAATATAAAATAAAGGTTTGACTGTTGTTTTTAGCAAAAAAAAAAATAGAAGATAGTTTTGCATCCATTTAAAGGTATTTTCCACTTTAAAGACACCAAAAAAGTAAAATTAAAAAAATTATATATATACGAAAATGAAATGGTAAAAGGAAAGAAGATTTATTGAGTGTTTAACATGTGCTTATATAAGTGGAAAGTATTGAGATATTAGACTTTGACTCATTCAAATGTCATGAGATTTAATTAAAATCTCTAAATAAAATCTTGTTTTGAAGAGATACAATTCTCTTTCTTTTTTTTAGTTAGTTTTTTTAGATTTATTCTTTTTATTTTCGTAATTTAGTTTTTATGTAAAATAATCTATATTCGATATTTAATTAAGCTTTCACCATATGATGTTCTTTAATTGCGGATTTACTTCTATACAACATAACTATAATAGTATTATCAATGCATTGCACTCCATATGAATCTAGTCAAAAATATATGTTAGATCTTTCATATTAGGTATCGAGATCTATCTCTTTTAAGCAAGGTCGTTCTAGGTTGGTGTTATGGAGTAAGTCAGAGTTCTTATGGTTATGGATCCCCGATAACGTGGAGCGCGGCTTAAGTAAATACAGATTGCAGAATTGTTATAGATTATTTTTCTTCATGTTTTTCTCTTGCTCTTATGACAAGTTTTTTTTATCATGTTTCTTTGATTTTAGCAGGAAATTTTGTTTGATTTATGTATCAGTCAAGATGTACTCCAAGTATCAGTGATTAATAAAAAACTGAGTTTTTGTTCCATAGTAATCCTTTTAATAAATTTATATATTTGCAGCCAACAACGAACTCATTTTGCTGATTTTTAGAGCATTTATACATAGTGAAGAAATTTAACAAAGAAACGAGTTTTTTACATTAAAAAACTACAATTAATACAATTTTTTTTTTGATGAATAACAATTAATACAAATTATACTATATGTATTGAAGGAGTTTAATGAGGACCAAGTAAAGTAATACACATTAAGATATATGTATTAAAATTTCTTTTTTTCATGTCAAAGATTTGGAAGTTTATTTTACGAGGATTTGGATTTTCTAAAGTTGAAAAATGATAAAGTTGTACATTTCAGTCAATTTAAACCACTCATTGAGTTTAAGGAGGCAGCTTTTCTGAAAAGCTCTATTTTCAAGCTTTTTTTGAAAGTTGCATATTTAATTTTGGAAAAAATAAATCAAACCGTTCCCAATTGATTTGCATGAAAGATCAGAATGTGTTGTTCAAATTCAAAAGATGTACTATTGTTAGAAGTTTGTGAGAACAACTTATTTTGAAAGCAGCTCAAACATCAATGCCAGACTGACCCTAAATTGTTCGGATTGAGTTTTAGTGGCTTGTGGGGTCCACAGTACAATTAAATCTGAACTATTAAAGGCCAATGAATAATTGAAATTAACTGAAATATATAACTTTACTATTTTTTAATTTTAAAGAATTCAAATCGTTTGTATAATCATGTTTTCATGGTATTATTCAAAACACAGAGATTCTTCGTAGAATACACAGCACTCCAACAGTATCTGAATATCCTTTTATTGAGATTCTCTTTTTCGTACAAAAAAAAAAAGAGTATCTTATTAGATTTGAAGCGTGCATATAAAAGAAGTGTTGCCCTTTTTCCTTTATATAGCTTTGAATTGGATTTGGCATTTCCAATATTAAAAGCTTGCCTCTCTTTTCTTTTTCCCATTCCTTGAAGTTACTTTTTTAAATAAAATAAAATGGGTCAATTTATTTATATTGTAACATATGCATCAAGATATCCCTTTTTTTGTTCTTGAGTATGCTTGATTTGGACATAAAATGATAAATTTAATTTGTTGGTTTATGTTATAGGGCCGGTTATGAGAGACTGTCATGCAGTATGATCGCTCAAAAGTCATAGTTGAAATGAGGTTAAAAATAAGATTTGTTTGTCTTCATTTAAAAAAAATTGTAAGACTACATGTTTTATTATTTTAAATAACAATCATTTATCCTTTTCGGGTTCGGATAATTTTTAAGTTGGGAATATTAAACCCATTTTTATCCCCATTAAGGATTATAGAATAATCATTCCCACCACTCGAAATTTCTTCTTGGGAATTCTCTGTCCTCATCAGGAGAATCCCATCGGATTCGGGGATTCCCGTCTCATTTATAACCTAAGAAAATTTGACAGTTTATTTTTGTAAAATGAAGAAATTTCGAGCATATTTTGGGCCTTGTAATGGGCCATGTTGGATAAGTATGATAATGGGCCAAAACATGAAAGATTGTAATTTAGCCCATGGAGCATAATATTGATGCTTAGGCTACTTATTACATATCTGGGCTGGGTAGCCCATAAAAGCCCACCCAAAAGGCCCAATACATCAAAATTTTAGAATACTATACCAGTAGTTTTTGGTAAATATAATTTACAGAGCCAGCTAACTGAGAGAAAAATAAAATACTAAATATGAAAAAAATATTTTATATTTATTCATAATGTTACATATATTCATTTCCTAACACACCCTATCAAGTCAATCACACGATTGCTAATTAATTAGTACGAATGATTAAAATGTGTTGTTCAAAATTAAAATATGTAATTTTATTTAAAGTCTATGAAAACAACTTATTTTGACAGTAAATTAAAAAGCAATACTAAACTGGCCCTTAAGATTCTACGTATCAAGATTTTATTACAACTTTGACACTAAAAACTCAATCTTGTGAGAGCATGACTACACATTAACCCTAAAAAATTTGAAATAAAAAACAATTTCTCTACATTAAAGCTATTATTATCTATTAAAAGTCATACCCAAAAAAAGTAGTGTTTTTAACTTTTTTTCCCAAAATAATTCAGTTTAGAGTCAATTGTGTGACAACACCTACATATCAATCATATTCATATATATGTAATTGTACTTAATTATTCTAAATTGAAAGTCACTGCAATAATAATGGAATAAACATATTTAAATCCATATATTATGGGTTTAATTGTTTTTATATCCGAAGTGGACTTTTACTTATTACTTATTAGTTATTTTAACTTATAAATAAACAGTGACATATTTAATAAAATTGACTGCTAAAAAAATTAAGTGGTACATATTAGTATATAAAATTAAATTAAGGTATATTTGTTAATTCATAAGTTTTTTGTAAACTTCATAATTAAACAAGTTTCAAAAACCAACTCATAACTTTGACATATCATGTAGACCTGTTTATTGGGTGGGGGTGGGGTGAGTTTCATCGGGCTTTTGACTAAAAGCATCATTTTAAATTCGGTTTGGCTCATACTATAGAATTTTGGGTTTGGGTCGGGCTTACGAGGTCATTCCCAAACCCGGACTAAGGTCCGTAGATAACTTTTTAATAATTTTTTTGTGCATTTAAAATAAATAAATTGACAAAATTATGTATAACTATAATATTTATTTGAGATTCTTAATATATCATACAACTTATTGTATTTAAATTTTAAAATTTATTAGTACAAAATATAAAAGTTGAAAATAATTATTTAATACGATATATAATATATAAAAAATTAAATTATTTTTCATCAGACCAGACTTGAGTATTTATACAAAAATCAAGTTCGATCATAAAACTTTAGACCTTAACAGGCTCGAATTTAACCAGACTTAATAAAAAATAGGTGCTCAAGTTTGATCTATTAAACTAGACGGATAACCCAGCTCACGTCTAATTATATGTCAATAAATAAGTAATAGGAAAACTTCCTCACTCAATATATAAGTTACAAATACATAAATTCAACAAACTTATAAGCAACAAGAAATACAGTTTTACACTCATAGCCAGAATTTTCTAAAATTCTTATCAATTCTAGAATGGAATGCATTAAGAAGTTCAGGACAAACTAATCCAACAAGACTTTTCTCAATCAACATTCTAGAATTTTTTTAACATTGGACTTTCACATATCAATAAAACTTTTAGTTATAACTTTTCAATGCATTCCATTCTAGAATTACTTAGCAGACACAGACTATAATATATAATTTCAACTAGTGAAATGTTAAGCATTATAATTATAATAATTATGAGAATTGTTATTGTTCATATAATATTATTTTATTTATTACATTTACAGGCTCTATGGGTCTGTTTGGCATTGCTGTCAGAGCTTCTGTCACGAAAAGCTTCACTTACAAACTTTTAATAAAATAACATATTTTAGCATTGGATAAAAGATTTCGACTATTAATACTAATTAATTAAAAACTATATGCTATTGATTTCCACAATTTTTCGTAACAACAGTTTAAAAAAACTTAAAAATTAAATTTTTCAGAAAAACAGTGTAAGAAAGCAACGAGAAACTGGCCCTCTATCTATATCGTTGTGGTTCAAATATATGACCTCCTTATAGGTAGGCCCTCAGTTAGACTTATCCCTTTGCCACTAAAATAAACACACATAATATTATTTTCGCAATGTGGCCGAATTAACTTTTATTTTTGTTATCCAAAAATACTGATTTTATTAATTTAAATTAAAGATAATAGCAACTCTAATTAAAAATAAATATATATAATATCACGTCTTTCTATCTATTAAAAAATTAGCCGTCCTAACTAATAAATGGGTGAATTAGTTTGCAGACGTATTAGAAAAATAATTCACAAATTTAAAAAATGAGACAAAAACTCCTCGCAATCTAGTAAAATCTAGTAAAATAGAACCTGTGGGTGAAAGGAAAACAACATTTTTACTTTTATTTTACTACTTTTATAATAATGACATTTTTTTATTAATTTGTGATGATTATATTAATTAATGATCTCAATTATAGTAATATGTATCTTATATAATTATTAGTTAGTGTCCGGTTCTTCCTTCTTCTTTTTTTCTTTAAGTTTTTTTATATTCACACGAGCTTATAATAATAATAAAGAAAAACTTTATCCCGCTTTGTCTGAGTGTGAATTTAAACCTACGACCTCTAAAATCACAACTTTAAAGCTCAACCATTAGACCAAGACTTTATCACAAATGAAATTTTTTAAGAGGTTCATCCTTGTGTTTTTGCCTTTTCGACTTCATAATATAGTTAAGTATTTGACTAAGATGGAAAAATAATAACTAACAACTACTAAAGATAAATTTAAAATACTTGCAAGTCAAGCTTAACGTATTATGCACTATGAGTATTGATTGTTTCCTACTAGCATTATTGTTAATTTAAAGTTCATTTTATTAAAAGAATATCTACTAAAAGTTTCAGTTGTAAAAAAATACAAAATTTGAAATAAATATTTGATTAAGTGTTGGTAAACTTATTGGACACTTGATTTATACATTTTTTCTATCAAATATAAGTTTTATTGTTTTTGTTATACAAAAACTATCACCAATATTAAAAAATTACAAAATTTAAAAATGCTTTTTTTTTCTTTTAGAGCTTTTTGGAGTAACATTTGAAGCTGTTACTAGAGCAAGTCTAATCATATTCCTCATTTTTCATTGTTCAAACTGGATTTACAGTTATTTTATTTCAAACATCTTCCTTATTTTTCATTTTTCATATTAAATTTCTATAAAATACTAATATTTTATTATTATTATTATATTAATTTTTATATATTATATTTATCAATAAAAATTAACAAGACATTTAAAAAAGTGAAAAAAATATTAATATTATAATCATTCTTCATATTTGTGTAATCCCCATTTTACGAAATAATATACGTGGAATAATTGGATTAACTCATCCTCCAAATGCATTCTCCATTTTGGAGAATTCTTATAATGATGAATAGTTGGACTTGCTTTTAGTAGTTGTAATTGAACTAATTTATTATTTATTACTCCTTCCATATTTTTGAAAGTCATTCTGGCATAAAGTTAGTTTGTCAAAATACTTATCATTTATACGTTTCTAGATATTTTTTTCATTATTCTTCCAATTCTACCCTATACCTTTTTTTTGTAAAAGCTATACCACATACTATTAATACTCCCTCCATATTTTTTTACTTATCTTCCTATAAGTTTCACACCTTTTAATAAATTCATTTTTTAAATATATGAAAATACTAGTTTACCCTTTATCTCAAATTAATGTCTTAATTTCTCAACTAAAGTGTAATTAATATTAAGGACATAGTTGAAAGAATAATTAAAAAAGTACCTAAAAAAGTGTAAATAACAAGTATTTTGGTAATTAAATTTTAGACTAGAATGCGTATTATAAAAAGATGGAGGAAGTAACATTTTAGTTAAAAAATTAAAGCATTAATTAAATTAAAAGAATAAATTAATATTTTTATATATTTAATAAATTAATTTATTTAAAAAGTATGAAATTTATAGAAAGACAGCTAAAAAAATAAGGGGTTAACTTTTAGTTACTTAAACAGTTAAAAGTTAAAAACAGCGGTTAGACATGCAGTTGAATTAAGCCGTTGGCACGTGAGGGGACCTGCCATAAGTAATGGGTTCAACCTGGAACTTGATTGTATGTGGCAGAGTGCACCGTATTCATGTGGGCATGTGGAATCCACTACAATAAGATAGCATAGGGATGCTACCACTTGCCATACAAAACTCTTACACTTCCCACGTGGATGCTTCTGACGAGGAGTTGTGTGGTCCCCACCCCTCTCAACACTTACGTGGCGATATGTCCCCGCAAAATACAAGGGGACAAATTTTGGTCCCCATTTCATGTTACACTCTTTTGTTTGACACGTGTCCAATAGCATAGTTCCAACTGCCACTATATTTAGGGTATCTTTGGTATTAAAAAAAAAAATTTTGTTTAGTATTGCCTTTAATTGTTCTCCTACTAAATTACCTCCACAAATTTTTAATATAATTATATATTTTAATTTTTAATAATATAATTAAGTTTTTCATATGAATTAAGTAAGAATTATTTAATTTATTTTTTTTAAAATTAAATCTAATGTTTTTAAGAAAAGTTTGAAAAAGAAGTTTAAAAAAAGTAGCTTGGGAAAGCACAAAACTAGCTCTTAAATTCTATTCTTTTTAACTTATAAGTAGCAGTACTAAATTAAATCAAGCCGGACTAAATTGAATTGAAACTGAACTGCAGTTGAACAAAAACTAAAAATACTGAGAATAAATAATTAATAATACAAATAAATAATACATCATAATATTATTATATTAATAATAACAATAATCTATAATACCTTAAATACTATCAGATTATAATAAAATTAATTATTGATTACTGAAACTAAAATGAACTGAAATTTATCTGAAACTGAACGAAAACTGTAAATACTAAAACTAAATTAATCTAGACCGAATAAATTATAAGTTGAAATCAACATAGTCTTAGACTCTTTACAATTAGGTCCCACACTCTTCCTTTCTTCATATTATTCACTACAGACCTAGGGTTTTAACAACCGAAGTGGTATTTGAAATATCATGCTTTTGAATAATAATATACGTCTGTAGTTAGTTTGGAGATATCGTTTATTGAAAGCGAGGTACTCTAAATCCTGACTCCCTGTAAATTTTTTCCTAAAATTCATCCAATTAAGCTGAAGCATTGGCATAGCAAGAGATTGTGAGTGCAATTTTTTAGATAACAAGAAGTTTTAGAAAGTATTGAAACGGCCTAAAGTATCATACATATATATGAATTTAGAATTGTTCATTATCCGTTCAATTTGGATAAGATTATTGAATGTTTTCTTTAGCCATTTGATTTGGATGATCCAACAATGTAATCCTATATGGTAAGGAGCCATAGAGGATGGAAATGAAAATGGCTGGCAAGGGCCATTATATGGTCTGACCCTTGATATAGCACCGTCAAGAACAAGGAAATATAATAAAAAAAGGGTACAATGACCATTAAATTATGACAATAAAGGCACAATTACACCAATAAGGGTTGGTTCAAGTAGTGGTATTCGGAATCAAACCGAAATTAAAATCGAATAAAAATAACCGAATTGAACTGAACCGAATTTATTTCGGTTTGGTTTCGATTTTTAAAATTCTTAAAAATCGGGTTTTGGTTCGGTTTCGATTTTTATAACAAAACCGAAATAACACCGAACCGAACCGAATCAATTAGTAAATATTACATTTGAATATATATTTATATTATATCTAATATCCTAATCATAGTGACGATATACAACACACTAGTTAGTAAACAAAAATAACAAATACGAAATTTTAACTTAAGTAATCCTAATTAGGAAAAAATTGTTTTCCTTTATAATTTTAAGAATATGACTCATTCAGTAATTCATTATATATATATGTCAACTTGAATTAATATAATTTATATATCAATTTTACATTTGTTATTGTAAACATAAATTTTAAAGGCTAATTACCATCAAATTTAACACATATTAAGATAAAATTACTTTAAAATCTCTCATATAACCCTAAAACGAAAAAATAAATTACAAATTATTTTATAAATTATAGAGTTTTGCAATTCGGTTATAACCAAACCAAATCAAATCCGAACCAAATTATATTTGATTCGGTTTACACCGAATTGAACTATATTCGGTCCTGTTTCGGTTCTTATATTTTTCCTAATTCGAGTTTTGGTTCGGTCCGGTTTTTGAACCGAACCGATATTTGCTCACCCTAGGTCCAAGTGGTAAGCGGCTTGGTATCGCTTAAGCAAGGTCTCGAGTTCGAGTCCTAGTAAATGTAAAAAATACTTATTGGGAGACTCACCCATGACAGCTACGTGCGCAATCCGAATCAGATTTAGATGTAGTCGGAGCAAAGCTCCGATGAACTTAATGAACATCTCACAAAAATGGGCACAGTTACATATATATTCTTAGGCTGGAAAGGATATTTTACATGCCTGTATAATGTATATGTTGCCCCACTTTAAAATGGCCTCGTCTCTCCGGTCTCCTCCGATTCATTTCATGATTCGCTCTATCCTCGTGAGTCACGTGCATCTCTTGTGATTTGGGATACATATGCCATTATTGTTTTAAATTTTATTATTGTTGGAAATCGACTATATATGCAAGGAGATTATAACAATAAAGAGAGAAAGCAGAGAGAGAATTTGAGAGAAACTTTTATTTCTTATTTCTGAGATATATGAAAATGAAGAAATTGAATTCTTATTTATAGAGAAATCCAACGATAAGAATGGTAAATAGATAAGAAACATTTTACAGAAAATAATAATGACAGGTAGAAAAGTAGAAAACATATTACATCAAATTATTAAGGACGTGGACCCTACATCAATAATTTAATGACATGGGTCACATCAAATAATTTAACACTCCCCCTTTTGATGTGTCATCTGCCGCGAATGGGACACTGCCTCGTTAAAAACCTTACTAAGGAAAAACCCTGTGGGATAAAAACCTTAGACAAGGGAAAAAGAGTACAGTGTTTACTCCCCCTGTTCGCGAGTTATCTGGAGATCCTTAAGACGACGCATTTCAATGCTGTAAGTCAATTTCTTGAAAGTTGAGGAAGGTAAAGCCTTGGTAAACAAATCTGCTAAATTATTACAAGAGCGGATTTGTTGAATATTGATTTCACCATTCTTTTCTAGATCATGAGTGAAGAAAAATTTTGGTGAAATATGCTTTGTTCTGTCTCCTTTAATATAACCTTCCTTCAATTGAGCAATACAAGCACCATTATCTTCATATATTATCGTCGGACCTTCCTTGACCGTAACTTTTTCACATGCTTCTTGAATATGTTTGATTAATGATCTCAACCACACACATTCACGACTTGCCTCGTGAATAGCTATTAACTCAGCATGATTTGAGGAAGTAGTTGTAATTGTTTGTTTTGTCGATCGCCAAGATATAGCTGTTTCTCTATATGTGAATAAATAGCCCGTCTGAGATCGAGCTTTGTGTGGGTCGGATAAATAACCCGCATCCGCATATCCAACTAATTTAAGCTTAGATTCATGTGAATAAAATAAGCCTAAATCAATAGTTCCTCGAAGATAGCGCATTATATGTTTAATTCCATTCCAATGTCGTCTTGTAGGTGCAGCGCTGTATCTTGATAATAAATTAACAGAGAATGCTACATCCGGTCTTGTGTTATTAGCAAGATACATTAAAGCACCTATTGCGCTTAGATACGGTACTTCAGGACCGAGAACTTTTTCATTATTTTCTCTAGGACGAAAAACATCCTTTTTTACATCGAGTGATCGTACAACCATTGGGTTACTCAATGGATGTGCTTTGTCCATATTAAATCGTTTCAGGATCTTTTCTGTGTAGTTTGATTGATGCACTAAAATTCCTTTTTCAAGGTGCTCAATTTGCAAACCAAGACACAATTTTGTTTTACCAAGATCTTTCATCTCAAATTCTTTCTTTAAAGAATCAACTGCTTTTGGAATCTCTTCTGGAGTTCCAATAATATTCAAATCATCAACATAAATTGAGATGATAATATAGTTAGATCCTGATTTTCTTATAAAAACACATGGATAAATTGGATCATTTTTATATCCTTCTTTCAATAAATATTCACTGAGACGATTATACCACATGCGCCCAGATTGTTTTAATCCATATAAGGATCTTTGTAACTTTACCGAGCAAAGTTCTCGTTTGCCATATTTTTCTGACAGCTTTAATCCTTCAGGGATTTTCATATAAATATCATTATCAAGTGAACCATAAAGGTAAGCTGTGACAACATCCATCAAGTGCATCTGTAAATTTTCTTGCACTGCAAAACTAATAAGATATCTAAAAGTTATTGCATCCACCACCGGAGAATATGTCTCCTCATAGTCTATCCCGGGTCTTTGGGAAAAACCTTGTGCAACTAATCTGGCTTTATATCTTATTATTTCATTTTTCTCATTTCTCTTTCTAATAAAAACCCATTTATTACCGACAGGTTTTACGTCATGTGGTGTTCGAACTACTGGTCCGAATACTTTGCGTTTTTCAAGTGAATTCAGCTCTGCTTGAATTGCTTCTTTCCATTGTTGCCAATCATTTCTACTTTGGCATTCTTCAATAGATGTTGGCTCATAATCCACGTTTTCATTTTCAATATTAATCGCAACATTATATGAAAAAATATGATCTATAACTATTTTATTGCGATTCCATCTTCTTTCGTTAGTGATATAATTTATTTGAATTTCTTCATTTTCAATAGCTTCAGGTATTTGCACTTCAGGTGCTTGCACTTCTTCCGGAAGTGTATTTATATTTATATCCTCAATGGGAATATTAATAGCTTCAGGTATTTGCACTTCAGGTGCTTGCACTTCTTCCGGAAGTGTATTTATATTTATATCCTCAATGGGAATATCTTCACTATCAATAATTCTCCTCTTTTTAGAATTTTTATTCTTTGAACCAATTGGTCGTCCACGCTTCAGGCGTGTTAGAGTATTATCCGTAGGTTGTTCTTCAGGAATCTCAATACGAATTGGCGCATTTACTGCTGGTATATGCGATTTCGTTGCTCTTTTAGGATTAGCGAGTGCATCAGGCAATCGATTTGCTAAATGTTGAAGATGGATTATTCTCTGAACTTCTAGTTCAGAATCATTTGATTTAGGATCCATATGAGAAAGTGATGAAGCATTCCATATTATTTTCTTTTCCAAAATTGGGTTCTTATTCTCTCCCCCTAATTTTGGGAAAGTGCTTTCATCAAAATGACAATCTGCAAATCGTGCAGTAAACATATCGCCAGTTAATGGCTCAAGATATTTAATTATTGAAGGGGATTCATAGCCAACATAAATTCCTAATCTCCTTTGAGGACCCATTTTAGTCCTTTGTGGTGGAGCAATAGGCACATATACTGCGCAACCAAAAACTCTAAGATGAGAAATAGTAGGTTCATGGCCAGAAGTTAATTGTAATGGAGAATAATCATGATAACTTACTGGCCTTAAACGTATAAGAGATGCTGCATGCAATATTGCATAACCCCAAACTGTAGTAGGGAGATTCGTTCGCAAAATTAGCGGTCTCGCAATTAATTGCAGACGTTTAATAAATGATTCTGCTAGACCATTTTGTGTATGAACATATGCTACAGGATGTTCAACTTTTATTCCAATCGACATACAATAATCATTAATTGATTTGGATGTGAATTGCCCAGCATTATCAAGACGGATTGATTTAATAGGATAATCGGGAAACTGTGCCCGTAACCTTATAATTTGAGCAAGTAACCTTGCAAATGCCATATTTCGTGAAGATAATAAGCATACATGTGACCACCTAGTTGAGGCGTCAATTAGAACCATAAAATATCTAAATGGTCCACATGGTGGATGAATTGGTCCACAAATATCACATTGTATGCGCTCTAAAAATGCTGGCGATTCGATTGCAACCTTACTTCTCGAAGGCTTTATTATTAATTTTCCTTGCGAACAAGCAGCACAAAATAATTCATTATTTTGAAGAAACTTCTGGTCCTTCAATGGATGCCCATATGAATTTTCAATAATTTTTCTCATCATTATCGAACTAGGATGACCCAGTCGATCATGCCAAATTTTATAAGTATCTGAATCTATAAACTTCTGGTTTATAGTCAAATTGGCCTCAATCATATTAATATATGTGTAGTATAAGCCACATGAAAGAGTATAAAATTTTTCAAGTATACATTTCTTACTTGAAATTATTTTTGTAACATAAAGACATTCTTTATTGTCTTCACTCACAGTTTCAATATGATATCCATTTCTGCGAATATCTTTAAAACTCAATAAATTTCTGTGAGAATTCGAGGAAAATAATGCATTATTTATAATAAGTTTTGTTCCCCTTTGTAATATAATACTAGCTCTTCCGGAGCCTTCAACCATTTTTGTTTGTCCCGATATTGTGGTAACAGCAGTTTCACCCTTTTTAAGAATATTAAAATATCTTGCCTCTTTGAGAATAGTATGGGTGGTGGCACTATCTACAATACATAAATTTCCTTCATTTTCCTTCAAGTCATATAATAACGGGAAAGAATTCATTTTCTTCATTGAACAAATGAAAGATGCATTATTATTTATTTATAAATAAATATTGCATAAAAAGTACATTAAGTAGCAATAACAAAAGCAAACCAATAATAACATAAAAATTACAATATATTAATTAAGCAAAATATATGGACTAATTATTCAAATTTTTCTTTGCCACTGGTGCTGGGTAACAGAAAATCATCCATCTCCATATTGGGGACATCAATAGGCTCATTATTTGGGGTATTATCATCCAATATAAAATTGGTTTCCGGTTCCGCATATTTCTTGAGAGAGGCTTGGTATAAGTTTACCAAATGTTTAGCGGTTCTACAAGTTCTTGACCAATGACCAGTCATACCGCATCTATGGCATTTATTTTCATCATCTTGACTGTTTTTTCTTTTATCAAATCTTTCAATTTGATTATTCCACTTCTGGTGGTTATTTATATTTTTCCACTTCGGGTGGAAATTATTGCTATTATTATTATTTACATATTTCCGCTTCTGGTGGAAATTGTTATTATTATATCCTCTACCACGCCCATTACTACGACCTCTACCTCGACCTCGACCACGACCACGACCATTTCTGCGGCCGCGTCCATTAAAATTATTATGAATTATCGCATTCGCTTCGGGGAATGGATTTTTTTCGGTAGGTCGTAGTTCATGATTTTTTAACAGGAGTTGATTTCTCTGTTCTGCTAGGAGAAGAGCAGTAATTAGTTCACTATATTTCTTATAGTCTTTTGCTCTGTATTGTTCCTGTAATACCATATTATTCAAATGAAAAGTAGAATATGTCTTTTCCAGTAAATCCTCATCAGTTATTTCCTTTCCACATAATCTTAATGTGGATGTAATTTGAAACAGTTTAGAATTGTATGCACTGACAGATTCAAAATCTTGTAGCCTTAAGTTTATCCATTCATATTGGGCATTTGGTAGAGATATTTTCTTTAGGTGTTCAAACCTCTCCTTTAATTGTTTCCAAAGATCTGCAGGATCTTTGACAATCAAATATTCTGATTGAAGTGATTCATCAAGATGCCGGCGGAGAAAAACTAGAGTTGTTGCCTTATACTGAGGTCCAAGATTATTATTTTCAATAATAGTATTCTTAAGACCCATCGATTCTAGATGCATTTCTGCATCCAGCACCCAAGTAAGATAATTTTTCCCCGATACATCAAGAGGAGTAAATTCTAAACTTTTGATATTAGACATATTAAGAATTATAGGTATAATATATATTTATAGAAAATAAAATAATTATGCCTTACTTTGGATTTATTTGGTGATATCCTCAGTTGATTAGAGCAAGCTCGTGCTGATAACGTGTTGGAAATCGACTATATATGCAAGGAGATTATAACAATAAAGAGAGAAAGCAGAGAGAGAATTTGAGAGAAACTTTTATTTCTTATTTCTGAGATATATGAAAATGAAGAAATTGAATTCCTATTTATAGATAAATCCAACGGTAAGAATGGTAAATAGGTAAAAAACATTTTACAGAAAATAATAATGACAGGTAGAAAAGTAAAAAACATATTACATTAAATTATTAAGGACGTAGACCCTACATCAATAATTTAATAACATGGGTCCCATCAAATAATTTAACAATTATAACTTATTTAATTTAGAGATGACTTATGGTTCCATTCCATTAGCTCTCATCCTAATCTATTATTAACTTCATAAATTTTGGTAAGGGAATTTTTTTTTACTCCCATTATCTAAAAATTATTATCTCTTTAATTATTTTATTAATTTTTTTTAATTGTCAATTTAGATTATCAATATATTTTATATAATTTTTTCTTTAATTTACCCTTGTATTAACTATAAGAGAGATTATGTATTGTTAAAATTATAAGTGAGTAATTAAGAAGAAAAAATTTAATAAAGGATAAATTAGTCATTTTATATAATAAATTTTTCATTAGTTTTAATGATTCAATTAAATGGATAATATTTTATAGATGAAGGGAGTAATTAAAAAAAAAACAACCAATTCCACCTTCCAATGTATTTCAAACTTTGTCATTTCATATATTAGTATACCTAAAATGGTTAAACTTTTCTCACTCGATTAAAATGTTTTATTCAAAATATTTTCTAGTATAATAGGGAAAATTTCTTCAAAACATGTCATATTACCTACCACGTCAACTTCAGAGGGTTATATTATTTAATTTTATCAATTTTAATGGGTACAAAATTAAAATTATAAGTTGAGAATAGCCAAAATCAGTTTACACAAATTTTTGTGAATCCATATACATTTGACCTAAATTTTATTCATTTAGTTTAATTTTAACTTTTCACATTGATATGTCAATTAATTAAAAATTTTATATTATTAGATTATTGGCTAATTATACTTCCAAATGTTCCCACAAAAGTTTATAATTTAGTATAAAGAAGGCGACATAGAAGCATATTTTAAAACGCATTTTAAAGATTAATTTGATATACTTTTTAAACTGATAATAAAATAAGTTATTTTTGAAAATTTTTAACAAAATTATATATATTAAATTTAATAACATATTTTAATTATTTATATTAATTAATTAAAAATTGTCTGATTTATTTTTCCAAAATCAAATCTTTTACTTTTAGTGGAAACTTGAAAATGAAGTTGTTAAAAAAATCGCCGAAAAAAGTTAATTTAAACTTACAGTAAAAACATGTATATTTTTTATATATAATACGTATATATTTTTTTAGCATATACTGTATAAATTAATAACACTAGCTACTTTTTCATTTTTCTAATGTAGCTAGTTATACAAGAAAGTAATAGTAATAATGTAACAATAATATACCTGAAAAAGTATTATAATTAATACAAAAGATAAAATGTAAGATAAATCCTGTGAAAAACAATTAAAAGCCCCCTCCTAAAAGCGAAAATGGATAAGGCGGTGGCGGTGCTCTCCCCTCCACTCCCGCCGCCAGCTCACCAAAATAGCTCAATTGTCCACCGCCTCCGCCCCCATAACCTATAAAACCATTCCCCGCCGGCGACACAGCCACCGTGACACTATTTCCAAAACCCCCTCCTACTGAATTATTCCCTTCCCCTATCCACCCTACCATATTAGACTCCGCCGACGGCGAAGATTGGCAAAAACCGCCATCAATCCGGCCAGTCCACTCCGGCGACGACATAACCCCAACGGTCCCCTCCTCCTCCGACTCCGACTTAACGGAGCTCGAAACAGCAGCCCCGCCCGACGAAGACGAAGAGCACGAAACAGCTAAGCGGCGTTTCTTGTCCGTTAACTGCCTGGTTTTTTCTTTTTGAAGAATCATTCGGGGAAGAAGATCGGGATCCTCAACTATTTTCCGGAGAAACGACATCATTTGCTCCGGCCGCCGCTCTGTGGTTTCTAATCGCTTGTTAATACCTTCAACCTCTTTATCGAGCTCTCTCTGCTCCTGCTTCAGCCTCGTTATCTCCATAGCTAACTCCTCGTTATCGAGTTCCTCGATTTTCGAGCCCTTGCAGCTGTGCTTTCTCCGCACAATATTCCTGAGCAACTGCTTCTGCCCCCTCAGGAACCACTCGTTGGCGAACTCCCACCGGTCTGGATCCACCTTCCTGAATCCCTGGAAAACAACAACACAAATCAACAAAACACAAATTCAGAGACCGGGAGATTGAATTTAACATGCATAATTGATTGGATTTTCTACTGACGTAGGTGTTGAGCTGGCGGATGAAGCTGGAGAAGTTGTTGTGCTTGAAGAAGATGGGGAGGATTCGCTGGGAGAAGTCGAGGGGGTCGAGGACGATGAAGCTGTTGTTGGTTTTGCCCCACCGGATGAGGGAATCCGAGGAGGGGTCGTTGACTATCTGATAAGTCTTCATGATGAACGGCGCGATGACGTTGTTGGACTCCATCTCCGTGAAACGGACGGCGGAGATGAGAGGATAAAGTGTTTTGCGGCAGCCGAAAAGGGAAAGAACTTTTCGGTTAGGAATGAAGCAGCACACTCATATATAAGTGGACACGTGTACTGTAGCATTGGGACAAAAATTTTGACATTGAAAAAGAGGGGATTATTTTTATTTTACTATAAATTTTATTATTTGTATCTGTAAAATTAGAATTTTTTTTATCTGATTCACCGAATTTTTTATTTTAACTACATCTAAATTTGATTGAAATCGTTCACTTAGATATGATGGATGAGTTTTCTAATAACGATTATAAGCGGTACAATGGTACCTATAAAATTGGGGAGATACATAAAAGAAATAACAAAATCTTTTTTCAGTGGACCTATTTTATTATATATATTCTGGTTTCTTTGTATTTATTTCTTTTCTCAAATTGTATTGTATATTACTTTTTTGAAAAGATTCTTTAAATTTAGAATTGGTAAAGTTGTTCATTTTAGTAAATTTTAATTATTTATTGAATTTTAATGGTTCAGATTTAATTTTACTGTAGATCCCACAAATCATTAAAATTCAATCTGAACCATTAAAATTCAATAAATAATTGAGATTGACTAAAATGTATAGCTTTATTAATTTCTCACTTTAGAGAATCTAAATCCTTTGTTGGATAGAGTGGAGTTGAGTTTCATGAAGTACAATGTTCAAGATTATTACTACTGAAAGATTTACAGTTATTGACTTAAGTTTTGTTGTCTTGAATTATAATTTAGTTCAGTTTAATTTCATTTATTTTACTTTAATTTAGTTTAACTATACATAATAATATATTAATTTTAAATTAAGTTCAATTCAATTCAACACCACTTTTAAAAGTTAAAAAAATATGGTCTTAATGATAATTTGTTAATGCATATTTGACTAGCTAATAAAAAAATAGCTCAGATGGTAAGGAGTTTGTTACAGACTAAACTATGATGCATTTATTAAAAATACAAAGTGTTATACATTATTTTTAAGTGATTGCTTTGCAATTTTTCTACAATGGAACGAGTATTTTATAGCATATACACGCACTAAATTATATTTTTTGTTATATTTTTTTATAACATATACACGCACTAATTGTATATGCAATTTAATTAGTTATGGTTAATAATTTCTAACTCTTTCAAGTGGGTGGGGAGTCTAGGGATCGAATTCAAGCCTTCACATATAAGCTTTAACTCTTTCAACTAATGTATGTAGTGAAAACTCCACCTATAAAGTTTTTATAAACTAAATATAAGTTGTTAAATGAATGAGAAATTATAGAATACATGCATAAAGTAGAATTATATCTCATTTATGTTATAAAATAACAGAATAGTTTGTTGGTTTTTTTAGTTTGAAAATAAAAAATAATTTAAAAGTGTTATATTAAATAAATAATTTTATTATATATACTTACGCACTATTTTAAATTATTTAATTACTTAAAATCATATTTTTTTGAATTTATAGGTATTAAATGAACCTAATTTTCAAGTGTAAATTTATAATTATATTTTTTAAAATCAACTTATGAGAATTAGGGTTGTAAATGAGCCGAGCCGAGCCGAGGTATGACATGTTCGTGTTTAGCTCATTAAATTTTTAATCAAACACGTGTTAAGCGAGCTATAATCAAGCTCAAAATCTTGTTCGTGCTCGGCTTGTTTACGAGCTTGTTTGTTTATGAGATGTTCACGAACAACTCATTTATTTTATTCGTGAATAATTCATTAGTTTGTTCGTAAATGAGCTCGTTTATTTGTGTTCATGAATGAAATTAATAAAAAAATAAAAAAGCTACTTCTCATGTATAAAATGGGATGAACAAGTATTGTTAATATTTGTCATAAATTGGATTATGGAATACGTGTTTATATTACAAATACAAATGATTTTACTACTTAAAAAAATATTCTATCATAGTTTATAAAATTTTATTATGTGAAAATTATTATCGAGGTAGTTCACGAGCTTTTATCGAACATGTTCATGAACTTGTTCGCGAGCCTGTGATCGAGTTTGTTTGCGAATTTTCGAACCGAGCTAGTACTTATTCATATTCAGCTCATTCATTATTTGAGTTCAAAATCATGTTCACGAACTTTTTATCTAAAAATCGAGTCAAGCTCTTATCAAGTCAAAGTCACCGTTAATTTATCGAACATGTTCATAAACTTATTTACGAGCCTCTAATTAAATTTATTCGTAAATTTTTAAGCTAAACTATAAATTATTCATATTCAATTATTTAAGTTTAAAATTATTTTTACAAACTATTTATTTAAAAATCGAATGAGCCTTTCTAAGTTGACCTTACTGTTAATGAACGACCCTTCTCATTAAATCCCTAGCGAGAACATCATTTACTTCAATATTCGAGGGCCCGTGTGGCTTCTCGTTTTATGGTCCACGTCATGGGTCCCTTTCCCATTACGGTAGGATATTTTTCAGTCTCATCAGATATTTTTTTCCCACTCGCACGTTGGGCGCGAGTGGAGGACTGTATCAGCAAATGAGTGACGTGGTCCCACTTTTTTGGCAAGGGAGCCAATGGGATCAAGACAACAATGTGAGTTCTTAGGTTTGGGATGAACATTGACTTTGGTTTGGGAAATGGGGAATATTATCACTTTACTCTCATTTTTAGCCTTTACCATTCACTTCCCACAAAATTATTTTCTTATAATACAAACGCCCAATTTTTTTTATTTATAGTTTTGTTACATTCCATTTAATTCAATTTAATTTTAGTTTTTATAATTATTATTTAATTTTAATTTAATTTTAATTATTAATAATTAATTTTATTATAATATACTAATATCTAAGATATCATAGATTATATTATTATTAATATAATACTTCCTTTTTTTTAAAATTGGTATTTTAGTCAATTTTTTAAATATTTTTTATATGTCATTTTTAAATATTTAGACACTTTTTAGATTATTTTTTCAATTATACCCTCACTTGTCTCATTATCATTAATTGCAATGGAGTGGAAAACTAAACATTAATTAAAGGGTAAAATATTATTTTTTCTTAATTAATTGATTCATTCAAAAGTGTGAAATGTATTAGAAGACAAGTAAAAAACGAGGAAGGGAGTAATATTTTGATGTATCTTCAGTTCCGATTCAATTAATGCTGTTACTTATAAGTTAAAAAGTTAGAGCCAAAGAATGGTTAATGTAAATGAGTTCGATTTGTTCCGGTTTTATTGAAGAAAACATGGATTTATAGATTATTTCTTGTCTCTTTATGGGAGTTGAAAAAATTTAAAACAAGTTTTAAGCTCATTCAAGGTACAATTATTATTTAATAACATTATTTTATATACCATATTACTATTAATTTTGTTTTTTTTATGTTCTTGAACATAATAAATAAATTTATCCACAAATAAATAAATGATTTGTCCTCAAACAAGTGAATGGGGTATTCACTAAATTAGCTCATAAAGAAACATTACTTGAATAGCCGAGTTTAAACAGTACAAGCCTAGCCAAGCTTTGGTATATTCTAACAAACTAAGAAGAAAGCTCGAGTAAAAAATTACTATAGCAATTAGTAAGATAAATTATCTAAAGTTAGTTTAAAATTTTTTTATCTCTCTCGTAGCTAAAAGAGATAGAGTAAAATTATATCAAACTTTTATATTTAATGTAAGATGGAAATTCCAATGAACGGCTTTCAAAATAAATTATTTTTACAAATTTTTAATAGTATTATATATTTTAACTTTAAATATATTTTGATCTTTCATACTAATTATTTAAGAACTGTCTGATTTATTTTTTTAATCAAATCTGCAGCTTTAAAACAAGCTTGAAAATAGAACTTTTCAGAAAAGTTATTGAAAAACTCAGAGCCAAACTGACCCCAAATAGACGAAGAGCACGTGTAGTAAAAGCAGGGTGGAAGAGAGTAGGTTAGAGGAAAACAGTAGGATAGATTCGGTAGCTAGGAATCGGATATGGTATTGGCTTTGGCTTTTTACTTTACTTTTGGACTAAGGCTACTCTGGCGCATATTATATCTATTTACATACGTGTCACCATCCCATATGCCCCCGTGTCCCCCATATTATTCATTAATTAAAATATTATGCTTGGGTTTTAGCTGTTAGGGACGTAGGGAGCAAGTTTTTTTAATACACACCTGTATTGGCCATTATCCTTTCTTAAATATATTCCATTATTTTACTTTTTTATAAATGTTACTCACTTTCATATTTTTTACTTATTTTCTTTGTAACTTTTAAACTTTTTAATAAATTAATTAATTAAAAATATAAAAATATAAATTTATTTTTATAATATAATTAATTTTTTAATTAAATATAATTAATAATATAAAAGTAAAAACGAAATTTTAATAAAAAAATCTAAAAATATAAGAGTATTTAAAAAACTACTTTTTAACCTAAAATATTTATTTTAAAAGATGAAGGGAGTAAATAGCATCAATAATGAATTAAGTCAATTATAATTAAGACAATAATTTATTCTCCTGTCTTTTAATATACACTTGCTTTTTCACTATTGGCCATTATACTTTTTAACCTATAATGAATTAAGTCAATTATAATTAAGACAATTACTACGTTATTGGTATACGATGATTCATATCACTTTTAGTTTAATTTAATTTATTTTAATTTAATTTATTTTAGTTATATATAGTTATAAATTTATATTAAAATAAATTTAATTTAATTCACTTTAATTTTATTCAATTTAGCTATATTTAGTTATAAATTTATAATTAAATAAGTTCAGTTCAGTCATATATGTTCCTACCGTATTGGGGATCTATGGATAAGATGAGGGATTTGAGCACTCTTTAGAAGTAAAATGTTTGAAATCATAATATGTATTTATTATTTCACTTAATAAAATTTCAAATGAAATCATCAAATTTCACTTCATAATTTTAAAAAATAACGTTGGAATTTAAATGATCATCACCCAAATGAATTTTAAAAACAAATATGAAGAATATATAAAATAACTAAGAGGGCCCTATAATAATGGGCCCTGGGGCGGTCGCCCTTCTCGTCCATGCTCGGGAACGACCCTGAGTTCAGCCCGTTTCAGTTTAATTCAACAAATTTCAATTCAGTTCAATCAACTTCAGTTCAACTTTTAAAAGTTGAAAAGAACAGATTCAAAATCAATTATAATTAAGATAGTAATATATGAAGGCTCATATTTTTTGTCTAGTGTAGTTTGAGCTGCTTTCAAAATAAGTTATTTTCACAAATTTTTAATAGTACTGCATATTTTAGCTTTAAACAACACATTTTAATCTTTCATACTAATTAATTAGAAACTGTCTGATTTATTTTTTTCAAAATCAAATTTACATCTTTAAAAAAAATTTAAAAATAAAATTTTTTAAAAAACTGCTACAAAAAGCTGTAAACACTCAAAATCAAACAAGGCTTACGTGTTCATAATGGCACACTTCTGCATTTATATATTAAGTGCGCATGGCGAGAACATGGGAGTCATTTACTTTATAGATTCAAAAAAAAATTATATTAATAGTAACATGTTACCTGTTAAATTAATATACACGTATGTCTTACTTGTTTTAGTAATTTCAATTTTAATAATATAAACTATTGAACACGACAGATAATATAAACTGTAATTAATTAATACATTGAGCAGAAATAGCCTGAGATTATTTAATTGTTTCTAACTTGTTAATTCAATGGCCTTATTTAATTTAATATTTTATTATAACTAAATATAAAGGAAATATTTTTCTGTAAATTGTATATCCAATAAACAATTTATATCAGCAGAATCAGCATCTCAATGCATCATTAGAAAAGATGCATTTTGAAAATATTTTTTTCAATAATTAAGCAAGAGAAAGCATACACTATCTTAGTTATTATATTATGTTTGTAATGTAAAAAATATTATGTTTCTTCTTTTAGCATATAAAGACTTGATAAAATATAAATCAGTTGCCTATAATAAGTAGTGCCAATAATAACAAATTTATCTATAATATTATGTTTCTTCTTGTTATTATAATTAGTATTATAATAAGTTCGAGTCATTGTGAATGCAGAAAATCTTTATTGGGAGATTCACCCACCACAGTCAGATATAAGATCTGTTGAGTTTAAATATAATCGAAGTAAAGCTCCAATGAATCAGATGAAAAAAAAATGCGGGAGCAAAAGCTAGTTTGTTGTCATTTTTTGGATAGGATAAAAAAATCCAATTTAAATATTTTAGTAAACAGATGTAAATAAATTGATGTCTTCGAAAATTCGAATTCAAGCCTCATGTCTCTCAAACACTGAATCAATTATAAAATAAATTGAAGTTGACTGAACTGATGTGAGTTAAATTGAATTGAACTTATTTTAATGTAAATTTATAACTATGCATAGTTGAACTGAACCGAACTGTAATGGACTGAATTAAACTGAACTGAATTAAAATAGTCTGAACTGAACTGAATTGAAGTGGTTTGAACTGAATTAAATTAGAGTTCAAGAGAACTCGACCTTAATATACGGATGCCAAAAAGTTTAGGTGTCAAGTTTTTCGAAAATTCGAATTCAAAAGCCTTATGTCTCTCTTACAGTGTATCAAATATAAAATAAAATTTACTGAAATAACGTAATATGTTATGCTTATAAGAGTATAATGTCTCGAAATGAATACGATAGGAAATATGTCTTAAAGACTTAAATAACAACAAATAGCAGTTTAAGGACTAAAGTGAAAGTTCAACAGGTAAAAGGACCTAAAATATGAACATGTAGTTCTTAATAATTTAACAATGCGTAAAATATGTCGGCAGCGGCATACATATTTTGGCAGCATCACTTTTTGGCCTACCAATCAAATTGTTTCCACATTCAAGCTTTCCATTGCATTATTTAATTAAGCCTATTGTCTTAAAAAGTAGGCTCCCTCGACTTTTTAAAATGATTTTATAACTGCTTTTAATTTTAGAAAGTGTATTGATTTATTCTCTAAATATTATATATTAATTTTTGATAGATTTAATTTTTTAAAGATGTTATCTTTTTAATTTTTTTTCTTCAATCAAGATCTGACATGTGATATTTAGGGAGTTAAGTGAAATATTAATTGAAAATTGAATGAGCTACAGGATCACTTTAAAAATTCAAGGAGATAGTAAAATTTTTTAGAAAAAGTTTATGTAGCTTGATATTCATTAAACCTTTAATTAAAAAGGAATCGGATGATTAAAAAGAAAATCATCAAGCGGGTAAATTTACATAAAAAATCGAATCATTTTGACGTGAAAAAATTATTCTTTGAAGTCCAACAACTTTTAAGATTGCTTTATTATAATCAATATTTTTACTTCTTAATTAAACAATGTGATTTTAATACACTTTCTCACTCTAATTTTATGAATTATGAATTGTCATTAGATATCTCATCACTGAAGTGGTCATTTTATGAAGTTTATCTAGCAACTTGGATTACCTAATTTTGATACCTTGTCAAAGTCTATAAACAACTCCAAAATGTACATATCTGAGTTAGAGTCCTTTTATAAATGTAAGAAGCATTTTGTTCTTCTTACCAAACCAAGTAGAATCTCAACACTTATTGTATTCCCATTGATTTGCCCTAAGATATGGAAATAAGATTTAGCACTAATACAATAAATCTCGATGCCGAATATTTCACTTACCCTTTAAATTATGTTCTAATTGATGTATGATAACAAAGGTATATGGGTCTGAAAGGCTCATCGAAGCCAAAACCCACAAGGCCAGCAAACATAGGCGGTTAGACACAACGGCATAGAGGTAAAAATACACCCAACAATAAGGACACATGTGATAATTACCTTCATGCCTGCATCATGGCCTTGGGTTTCCGAAATCACGGCTACCCATGACCCTTGTGAGGGTGTGCTTCATGCCTGCATCATGGCCTTGGGTTTCCGAAATCACGGCTACCCATGACCCTTGTGAGGGTGTGGATGGCACGAAGGAACATACTGCTACAAGGTGATGCCATTTGGACTCAAGAACCTCTGGGCAACATATTAGAGACTAGTAAATAAGATTTTTGAAGAATGATGAAGAAGAGAGTCCAGTGAGTGGAATTACCTTGGCATTAACTAATTTGGGGCTTTTAAAGTTGAGATCTTGGGTGGAAAATGTTATAACGGTCATTACCACCTGTGTCCTTGTTATTGAGACTATTTTTACGTCTTTGTCAATATTGAGTCTAACCGCCTATGTTTGCGGGCCTTATGAGTTTTGGCTTTGGTGGGCCTTTAAGGCGCATATATCTTTATTATCACTAGATGTTCTTCAGAACTTACAAACATATAATTTTCATCAAAAATTTGATAAAGTGATTAACTTGGTCCTTAAATTTATCTGAAGTGTTCTATTAAACACCTCGAATTGGATAAATCAAAGGACATAACTAAATTCGCCCTACATGGCACATGACATATAAAAGTTTATCACGTAAGCAATAAGAAGCACATTAGTGCGCTTTTGGTCAAGCTTTTAAATGGAAATTGAAAAACTTTTATAAGTTTCAAATGACATTAAATAATTATAATAAATTTTAGAAGCAATTGATTCACTCGACCTTTTTGTTTACTCGTGAAAATATGAAATAGGATTTTTTTTGCATATCTAATATCTTGTCACCATTTAATTAGTATAAATACTAATAGTTTGTATAACTTTGTTGATTGGTGGATAAGGAGAAATAGTGGTTCCTTAACTTAGAAAAAATGTATGATTCATTGGCTTACATGTATGTTCTAACCAACTCCATATATACCTAAACAAGGTCTTTCTATCATTGGTTGATAACAAATTAATTTATTTTCTTAATGTCTAAGTTTGATAAGCAACTCTTTAAGAATTTAATCCACCAGAATATTTATATACCTAAAAATCAGAATTTGCATATCCCATCAATATATTTGAATGGTAATTGACTTTTGAAAACATTGATTGAAACATTTATTTGGATACTAAGTATATTAGCCACTCTAATCCAATTTCAACTAAGTTGATTTTTTTTCAACTTCTAAAAGCTGAACTAAACTGAAGTTAGCTAAACTAAACTGAAGTGAACTGAACTGAACTTATTTCAATATAAATTTATAACTATGCGTAGCTGAACTGAACAGAACAAAAGTAGACTGAATAGAACAGAACAGAAGTGTTCTGAACAACATTGAATTGTAGTATAAGAGAACGGAGCCTAACTCTCTCCTAAAGACAACTACTCCAATGTAAACGTATCAGAAAATGGGGAATTTATACAAAGAGCCTGATATTTTGTACCCTTCTCTCATCTAATGGTTGAGAATTTATAAGGAAGACGAGAAAACATTTAATTAACTGTTAGTAAATTCTTAACCGTTAAATATTAAAAGAGTACAAAATACCTGACTATTAATATAAATTCCCCACCATAAGGAAATATCCACAATTCCACCTTAAAAGGGAGGATAAAATGAAAAAAGGTAAGAAATTAAATAATGAATACTATAAATGGAAAGAAATTAAATAATGAATACTATAAATGGAAAGAAATTATAATTGATTTAAAAGGACTCTTGAAAGGAACATTTTCATGTGGTTAGACATTATATTTGATTTGATTTGTAATCTTATTTGTTATCTCATAGACTACAATGTCTATTATGATGAGAAAGTAGCTATAAAACCCACTTAAGTAACTAAAACTTAATTTGTATTCCTTCTTATCACAATTTCTCCTTTTATCTTTTTTTTAATTTCATAATTAATCTTTACTGAATTGTTGCGTTTGCTACTTGTAATAATAAACAAACAAATAAATAAAATTAATATTTGATGTAAAAAAATTAAAAGTTAGCTATTGAAGGAGTCATTAAACACGCGCCTAACTTTTTAATTTTTTTTAAATGCGATATAAATTTAACATAAATATTTGACATTGAAGAAATGGATTAAGATTTTGTAAAGTTAAGAATCGATAAAGTTATATATTTTAGTTAATTTCAATCGTACGTTGAATTTTAATGATTCAGATTGAATTATAGTGATTTGTGGAGCTTGCACTGAAATTAAATTCGAATAATTAAAATTTAATGCATAATTGAAATTAACTAAAATGTAAAACTTTAAATAATAAAGTAGGAGAAACATATCTAAGTTACAAAATTACTAAATGTCATTATGGCTTTGGCTGTAAAGTAGTTATGCTGTTAAAAATCTCATTCATAATCATTAAATTTAGTTTAGTGGTCATAACTTTATCTTAAAGTGTAGAAAGAAGTTAAAATTCTAGATTTGAATTTTAGGTTCTTTAAAAAATTAAATGTTTCTATTTTTTTAAAAAAGTGCATTCATAAATAATATTAAGAAATTGATGTTAAAGACAAATTTAACAATAGTAGAATATCTTAATATAGTTGTTAAAATTGAATTTATAATATCTAAAAGTCTAAAATTCGAGTCATATTGAGATGGGGTGAAGATTTTTCATTGTATTTAATATACGCTTAATTTCGTAAACTTTTTTAAAAAACAACAAAACTCCATCAAATCCTTTTTCTAATTGAAAAACTATATCATATTCTTACTACAGATACCTACTAAAAAAAGAAATACATTTCTTACTCTTGATTTTTTTTTTATGAAATTTTTACTCTTGATTTTAATGCTTCTTTTAATGATTGTAGAGAATACTACTTGTATATTACTCAATCTATTCTGTATGCCTTTTTAAATAAGCGTGATAAAAATGACTTTAATGTTAGTCATGTCATGTTAATTAGATTGCTATATGTAAAATATGTTACTAGTATTAATTTGTACTATTCATATTCTTCCGTTTAGGCGCTTTTTTTTATTTGCCATTCAATTTTATGCTCCTAGGGCGCTTTCAAGGAGCGGTTCATCTTTTTGTCGCCAAAGCAGCACTCCTTAGTCGCTTTCAAACGTAATTTTTGGATATTAATAGACTTATAATAATTATATTTCAATTTTTTTAGTTTAATCGGTAAAACTAATATAAAATAAAATAATTCTCATTATAGAAGTTTCATTTTGAGTCTCAAACTAATAAATATTGCGCTTAATTCTCATAATTTTGTGAGGGTTTGCGTTTTTATATTAGAATTGATTAATATTTGTGTTTTCATATATTAAATTATATTTTTTTATTTTATTATATAATATTTAATTCATAGTTGAATTTATATTTTTATGTATTATTAATATTAAAAATTAAAAAAATATGAATCTACCTAAACTCTGGAAGCCCCGGCCGTCTAACTAGTACTTAGTGTTTTTTTAAAACATTGAGTAAATACGTAATAAGGTTATTTATACATATGACCTCTAGAACAACTTCAAAGTCAATCATTATGCTAAGAGCTTTATCACAAAACATTTATTATTACTAAAATAACTAATTTACCATTTACATCTTTATACAAAAATCTTTTTTTTTCCTTAATTATCTACTTATAATTTCAATAATATATGATTTTTCTTCTAATTTATACAAGGACACTTTAAAAAATTATGAAAAATATATTGATAATTCAACTTGACTATTAAAAAAGAAAAATAATAAAAAAATCTAAAAGACAATTAAAATTTGGAGGGAGTAAAATATTGAGTTACTTTATTTGAAATTTACACATTACTATATACGTAGCATATATACATATAGATTTTCTTTAATTCTGTTTGTTGTTAATAGATCATCATGTTGTTTTTGACTTTTATATATTGAATCGAATTGAATTGAAGTTAATTGAATTAAATTAAGCTGAGTTGAATTGAATTGAACTTATTTTAATATAAAATTATAATTATATATAATTAAATTAAATTTATTTTAATATAAAATTATAATTATATATAATTGAACTAAACTGTAATAGACTGAATTAAAGTAGTGTTAACTGAATTGAATTGGAGACCTGAACTAAAACGTCAACAGTAAATAACTGAAATCCAAGCTTCAGTCCAAAAAAAAAATTAAAGTTGTCGATGGAAGATGCCCACTTCATATAAAGACTGATCAAAGAGAACCCTACAAATTAAAAATGTCCAAATGCCAAATTCTCATAAGCCCTTTTATTTTTTTCTGCAAATGGTAATGAAAAAAGTGCTCCCCAATATTTTCAATAATTTCAATTCAATTGTATTTCAACAATACATAACAATACTTTAAAAGTTTATCATCCGACTTTTTATTTTTTAGATGTTATCAAGCGCTGAATTAATATATTATTACCTAAATATTTTCTAGTCCAATTTTTTATTTGGATACCGTTAGTCCAATTTGTTCCCCAATTTTTAAAATGTCGGTACCTATAATAATTATAGTTCGAATTTTTTTAATTCAAAAAATATAGCATGGTTGGTAAAACTAATGTACAACAAAATATTCTCATATTTTGAATCTTAAATTAAGTAATGGTACGCTATAAACCAAAAAAAAATTAGTGAGGATCTTTGTTATTAAGAAATTAATTTTAATATTAATGTGTTTTTATATAAAAATTAACTAAGACTTATGTTTGCATATATTAAATTATATTTTTTTAAAAATATTATTATCTTATAATTTATTTTTAATTAAATTTATACTTTAATCTATTAATAATTATAAAAAATAAAAAAATTTATAAATTAATCTAAAGGCCACCAAAACTCCACCTAAACATTTAAAAGTCCCAACCATAAACTAGCCGCTAAAAAAATAATAAGTTGATGTGGGTAAATGTCAAATGGGTACATACAACTCAAAAAACAATCCAAAAAAACCCGTCTTTTTCATCCAATTTTAATTTCCCACGTAACCTATTTCTTATAGGGCTACTGATTTAGTGATTTAACATGACATAGCCATTACCACGTGGACGGTGCTTGGCTCTCTCTATTGTTTATTGTGGCCACTATGTGCGACATAGCAGTTGGCACGATTCAAGTGTTTAGGCCTAATGAATTGGGATTCCTGATTTACCCTTAACACCTCTTTATCTTCTAAATTTTTAAATGTTTCATTGCCCTTTTAAAATTAAAAAAATATATCACATGACAGCTTTTAGTTGGTTTTATTTTTCAAAATAATCGTTATTAATTGGATTTCTTACTCCAACTAAAAGTTGATATGTGGTATTCAAGGGTTAGAAAATGCATTTTAATCGAGTCTATGGTGTTAACTAGATTAATTGAATTTTTAGGGGCCAAGAACGTTTGAAGCCAAATTTAAAAAGATTCTGAAATATTAGACCCATAATTTATATTGCATAATGGGGTTTTTTCAACGTGGAATTTAGATTCTCAAATGAAAATTTGTCCATTGAGTCATTTGATGTGGCATTTGGACTCTCATAATAAATTCAACCACGAGTATTGAATCATAAAATAGTAGACGTGACGAGATTCGTATTAAAGATTCAAATTCCACGACGTGCTTATAGAATTCAAACCATTTTTTCAATTTTGTTTAGTCTTATTTAGAAAAATTATACCCTTCTAGGAGGTCAACAAATCCTAAGACCTCCTGAAAACTATGTTGTCCTTTTTAGAATGTTACATTTAGAGCATAGTTGACAAGATTGGACCCATTGCTCTCATCCCTTAACCAGTGTTAAAATAAGTAATTATTATTTAATAATTGATGTATCAATCGCCTGTTATTATATAGATGACTGTTATATAATTGATATGGGGTTCACATCATTAATATTTGATATAATATATTTTTTACTTTTATATCTGTCATTAATATTTGATGTAATATGTTTCTTACTTATTATCGTTTTTACCGTTGGATTTCTCTATAAATAGGAATTCGATTTCTTCATTTTATATATACCTCAAAAATAAGAAATAAAAGTTTCTCTCAAATTTTCTTTCTGCCTTCTCTTATTGTTGTTATAATTTCCTTGCATTTATAGTCGATTTTCAACACGTTATCAGCATGAGCTTGCTCTATCGGTCAAGGATATCACCAAATAAATCCAAAGTAAGGCATAATTATTTTATTTTCTATAAATATATATTATACTTATAATTCTTAATATGTCTAATATCAAAAGTTTGGACTTTACTCTTGATATAACGAGAAAAAATTATCTTACTTGGGTGCTCGATGTAGAAATGCATCTAGAATCAATGGGCCTTAATAATACTATTATTGAAAATAATAATATTACACCACAGTATAAGGCAATAGCTCTAGTTTTTCTCTGTCGTCATCTTGATGAAGCACTTCAATCAGAATATTTAACTGTCAAAGATCCTGCAGAAATTTGGAGACAATTAAAGGAGAGGTTTGAACACATTAAGAAAATATCTCTACCAAATGCCCAGTATGAATCAACAAACTTAAGGCTTCAACATTTTGAATCTGTTAGTGCATACAATTCTAAACTTTTTAAAATTACATCCACATTAAGATTATGTGGAAAGGAAATAATTAATGAGGATTTATTGGAAAAGACATATTCTGATTTTCATTTGAATAATATGGTATTACAGGAACAATATAGAGCAAAAGATTATAAAAAATTTAGTGAACTAATTATTGCTCTTCTCCTTGCAGAACAGAGAAATCAACTCCAGTTGAAAACCCATGAATTACGACCTACCGGAATAAATTCATTCCCTGAAGTGAATGCGATAATTCATAACAATTTTAATGGCCGGGGCCGCAGAAATGGTCGTGGTCGTGGTCGAGGTAGAGGTCGTGGTAATGGGTGTGGTAGAGGATATAATAATAACAATTTCCACTAGAATTGGAAACATGGTAATAATAATAATAATTTCCAGCCGAAGTGGAAAAATATAAATAACCACCAGAAGGGGAATAATCAAATTGAAAGATTTGATAAAAGAAATAATAGTCAAGATAATGAAAATAAATGCGGTATGACTGGTCATTGGTCAAGAACTTATAGAACCGCTAAACATTTGGTAAACTTATACCAAGCATTCCTCAAGAAATGTGCGGAACTAAAAACCAATTTTATATTGGATGATAATAACCCCAATAATGACCCTACTGATATACCCAATATGGAGATGGATGATTTTCTGTTACCCAGCACCAATGGAAAGGAAAAATTTGAACAACTACTTCATATATTTTGCTTAATTAGTATATTATAATTTTTATGTCATTATTGGTTTGCTTTTGTTTAATGTACTTTTTATGTAATGTTTATTTATGAATAAATAATAATGCATCTTTCATTTCTTCAATGATGAAAATGAATTCTTTTCCGGTATTATATGACTTCAAGGAAAATGAAGCAAATTTATGCATTGTAGATAGTGCTACCACCCATACTATTCTTAAAGAGGCAAGATATTTTAATACTCTTAGAAGGGGTGAAACTGTTGCTACCACAATATCGGGACAAACAAAAATGGTTGAAGGCTCCGGAAGAGCTAGTATTATATTACAAAGGGGAACAAAACTTATTATAAATAATGCATTATTTTTCCCGAATTCTCACAGAAATGGATATCATATCGAAACTGTGAGCGAAGACAATAAAGAATGTCTTTATATTACAAAAATAATTTCAAGTAAGAAATGTATACTTGAAAAATTTTATACTCTTTCATGTGGCTTGTACTACACATATATCAATATGATTGAAGCCAATTTAACTATAAACCAGAAGTTTATAGATTTAGATACTTATAAAATTTGGCATGATTGACTGGGTCATTCTGGTTCGATAATGATGAGAAAAATTATTGAAAATTCATATGGGCATCCATTGAAGAACCGGAAGTTTCTTCAAAATAATGAATTATTTTGTGCTGCTTGTTCGCAAGGAAAATTAATAATAAAACCTTCCAGAAGTAAGGTAGGAATAGAATCGCCAACATTTTTAGAGTGTATACAATGTGATATATGTGTACCAATTCATCCACCATATGGACTATTTAGATATTTTTATGGTTCTAATTGACGCTTCAGCTTGGTGGTCATATGTATACTTATTATCTTCGTGAAATATGGCATTTGCAAGGTTACTTGCTCAAATTATAAGATTACGGGCACAGTTTCCCAATTATCCTATTAAATCAATTCATTTTGATAATGCTGGAGAATTCACATCCAAAACATTTAATGATTATTGTATGTTGATTGGAATAAAAGTTGAACATCCTGTAGTATATGTTCATACACAAAATGGTCTAGCAGAATCATTTATTAAACGTCTACAATTAATTGCAGGACCTCTAATTTTGCGAACAAATCTCCCTACTACAGTTTGAGGTTATGCAATATTACATGCATCATCTCTTATACGTTTAAGACCAGTAAGTTATCGTGATTATTCTCCATTACAATTAGCTTCTGGTCATGAGCCTAGTATTTCTCATCTTAGAGTTTTTGGTTGCGCTGTATATGTGCCTATTGCTCCACCACAAATGACTAAAATGAATCCTCAAAGGAGATTAGGAATTTATATTGGCTATGAATGCCTTTCAATAATTAAATATCTTGAGCCATTAACTGGCAATATGTTTACTCCACAATTTGCAAATTATGAGTTTGATGAAAGCACTTTCCTAAAATTAGGGGGAGAGAATAAGATCCCAATTTTGGACAAGAAAATAACATGGAATGCTTCATCACTTTCTCATATGGATCCTAAATCAAATGATTCTGAATTAGAAGTTCAGAGAATAATCCATCTTCAACATTTAGCAAATCGATTGCCTGATGCACTCGCTAATCCTAAAAGAGTAACGAAATTGCATATACCAGCAGTAAATGCGCCAATTCATATTGAGATTCCTGAAGAACAACTTACAGATAATACTCTAACACGCCTGAAGCGTGGACGACCTATTGGTTTAAAGAATAAAAATTCTAAAAGGAGGAGAGTTATTGATAATAAAGATATTCCCATTGAGGATATAAATATAAATACACTTTCGGAAGAAGTGCAAGCACCTGAAGTGCAAATACCTGAAGCTATTGAAAATGAAGAAATTCAAATAAATTATATCAATACTGAAAGAAGATAGAATCGCAATAAAATAGTTGTAGACCATATTTTTTCATATAATGTTGCGATCTATATTGAAAATGAAAATTGGTCATGAGCCAACATCTATTGAAGAATGCCAAAGTAGAAATGATTGGCAAAAATGGAAAGAAGCAATCCATGCAGAGTTGAATTCTCTTGAAAAACGCAAAGTAGTCGGACCAGTAGTTCGAACACCACAGGACGTAAAACTTGTTGGTAATAAATGGGTTTCATTAGAAAGAAAAATGAGAAAAATGAAATAATAAGATATAAAGCTAGATGAGCTGCACAAGGTTTTTCCCAAAAACCTGGGATAGATTATGAGGAGACATATTCTTCGGTGGTGGATGCAATAACTTTTAGATATCTTACTAGTTTTGCAGTGCAAGAAAATTTACAAATGCACTTGATGGGTGTTGTCACAGCTTACCTTTATAGTTCGATTGATAATGATTTTTATATGGAAAATCCCTGTAGGATTAAAGCTGCCAGAAAAATATGGCAAATGAGAACTTTACTCGATAAAGTTATAAAGATCCTTATATGGATTAAAACAATCTGGGCGCATGTGGTATAACCGTCTCAGTAAATATTTGTTGAAAGAAGGATGTGAAAATGATCCAATTTGTCCATGAGTTTTTATAAAAAAATTAGGATCTAATTTTATTATCATCTCAATTTATGTTGGTGATTTGAATATTATTGGAACTCCAGAAGAGATTTTAAAAGCAGTTGATTCTTTAAAGAAAGAATTTGAGATGAAAGATCTTGGAAAGACAAAATTGTGTTTTGGTTTACAAATTGAGCACCTTGAAAAAGGAATTTTAGTGCATCAATCAAATTACACAGAAAAGATCCTGAAACGATTTAATATGGACAAAGCACATCCATTGAGTAACGCAATGATTGTGCGATCACTCGATGTGAAAAAGGATTTTTTTCGTCCTAGAGAAAATAATGAAAAAATTCTCGATCATGAAGTACCATGTCTGAGCGCAATAGGTGCTTCGATGTATCTTGCTAATAACACAAGATCGGACATTGCATTCTCTGTTAATTTATTATCAAGATACAAGCTGCACCTACAAGACGACATTGGAATGGAATTAAACATATAATGCACTACCTTCGAGGAACTACTGATTTAGGCTTATTTTATTCATATGATTCTAAGCTTAAATTAGTTGGATATGCGGATGCGGGTTATTTATCCGACCCACATAAAGCTCGATCTCAGACGGGCTATTTATTCACATATGGAGGAACAGCTATATCTTGGCGATCAATAAAACAAATGATTACAGCTACTTCCTCAAATCATGTGGAGTTGATAGCGATTCACGAGGCAAGTCGTGAATGTGTGTGGTTGAGATCATTACTCAAACATATCCAAAAAGCATGTGGAAAAGTTACGGTCAAGGAAGATCTGACGATAAAATATGAAGATAATGCTGCTTGTATTGCTCAATTGAAGGAAGACTATATTAAATGAGACAGAACAAAGCATATTTCACCAAAAAATTTTTTCACCCATGATTTAGAAAAAATGGTGAAATCAGTATTCAACAAATCCGCTCTTGTAACAATTTAGCAGATTTTTTTACTAAGGCTTTACCTTACTCAACTTTCAAGAAATTGATTTATAGCATTGGAATGCGTCGTCTTAAGAATCTCCAGTTAACTCACGAACATGGGGAGTAAACACTGCACTCTTTTTTCCTTTAACTGAGGTTTTTATCCCACATCGTTTTTCCTTAGTAAGGTTTTTTAACGAGGCAGTGTCTCATTCGCGGCAAATGACACATCAAAGGTGGAGTGTTGAATAATTGATGTATCAGCCGCATGTTACTATACAGGCGGCTGTTATATAATTAATGCGGGGTCCACGTCATTAATATTTGATATAATATGTTTTCTACTTTTCTACCTGTCATTAATATTTGATGTAATATATTTCTTACTTATTTACCATTTTTACCGTTAGATTTCTCTATAAATAGGAATTCAATTTCTTCATTTTATATATACATCAGAAATAAGAAATAAAAGTTTCTCTCAATTTTTTTTCCTACCTTCTCTTATTATTGTTATAATTTCCTTGCATTTACATTCAATTTCCAACAATAATCAACCAAAAATACAGCTTACTTGATGTGAATAGTAAGCCATAATATATGCTTTCCATAATTGTGTACACAAAGACACGTATACCACCAATTATTTTGAGCAATGAAACAAACAATTCCAAATTCATTTGTCCTAAAGTATTAAATATTGTATCAATACTATGCCTATACCATCGTAGACATCAAGAAACTTTACACAATGTAATTGTCAAATTATAGACATTTTGAGCATATTATCTCAGGATGCTCAATTTCTGTTTTTTTTTTGTCTGTGTTGATTGATTTTCAGAATAGATTGAAATAACGCAGAATGGATTAAGTTTTTTTACGCGATTCTTCAATCAATTAATATTTTTAAGAGTAACTAGGGAATGAATATCTAATTTTAGCTACTATAGATTCATACCATTCAAATCAGCCATTGATTATTCATAATTAAAGAATTAATCAATTCAACCACCATTTAGGATCTTTTAAAACATTTACATCAGTAGTTGTGCATTTAATTTGTTAGATATTATAGGGACATCCCGATACTTTGATGTGAATTTTCGAAGTAAAAATTCAGTAATTGTATAACAGTCATTCAAGAGACCTCCCTTTAAATGTCAGTTACTAATTATATCATCATATCATAAGTATGCATCTATCTTGAATTATCTATTATAATCATAAAGCACATAAATTTTCATATTAGGCAAAGTAAATTGACCCACTTGAAACAAACAATAGTGTATTTTCACTTCATTCCAACACCAACTGAACAAATGCTAATAAATGGATTTTCCATTCATTTGTGCTTATTTTTTTAACCTCAGCAAGTCATTAGATGAACATAAGTTTTGTTTATGCAATGCTATAAACTTATGTTAGTGTATGTCTATTGTAGCTTACACTGACTATAATTAGTGCCATTCTACCACAAGAGCTCTGTATTAGGATTTTTTCACTGCCAGCACACTATATCACAAGCTATTTACAACATTTTCTATGATAAACTAGAAGCCCAAATAGATATATTTATCAGAAATAGATTATGGTACCAAATAGATCTTGCAAAACATGCCATGAGCAAAGGCATATTTATCGGGATACTTTTAACTGAAGCGAGAAAGATTACCAGCTTGGAATGACATTAATCATATGGAAAAAAACCGTGTTGCGAAAATTTTGAGATAACCGATTTTGCAGTTGCAAAATTCCAGTAGACTTTTGTGAAAGAATGACGTTTAACTTGAAGATATAACCATCCAGCTGATTTCCTGGTTTGTCAGCTTCAACAAGCAAGTACATCTCCTGCATTATATAATATAAGGTTACCGAAACTTGCAGCGAAAAAAAATATAGTAACCCTATGTTATCATTATTCATTTGTTAGCAACCAAATGACAAGCCTCTTACCTATGTTATAGCCTTATGGAGCAAGACCAATCAAAAGATGGCTTGAGAAGAAGGTAGTTACAAAATTATCAGGAATGCTGATCAAAGGAAAGATGTATGAAAACTGAACCGTGCATATCCATGTAGGCCCAAAGGGAAATGACTTGGCTTATCAGGTGGAGAAGAATGAATGGTAATGACTTGGCTTATCTGGGGGCCACGGGACATACATATACTTTTGTGATGCAAATTTGTCCAAGTTGGGGATTTGCATTACAAATTTGGCCAATTTTTCTCGGTTTTTTGCTGGTTAATTTTTCGAAAACTTCATGCAAAATATTAGGTTTCTATTAGTTTAGCCAAACACAAGACATGCATATATGAAAACTTTTGATTGAAGGGAGCTACAACATATTGATGTTTTGGAATTAGAAAGCAAAAACATGAACGAGTGTAAAGTTGAGAACAAAAAATTGAAAAATTTAGCATTCAAAATCATCCATCATAACATTGCAACAATAAAGCAACATATTCAGCACATAAATTATTCAAGAAAATACATACAATGTGTGAGCATAGGATTTTAGCGGTCTCTCTCGTGAAACGATGATGAGAGCTATATAGTGCATTTATCTACAGGTGTTATTTACTTGAAGTGGTTTCAGGGGTGTTTGTTTCCCTTCTAAACAACTGCAGTTTGTAGATAGGATGGGAACTTCTCTTACCAATGTGTTCAGTAGATATTTTGCAACATCAAACTGCTGCAGTTCACTTCCCTATCTGCAGCTTTTCCAACAGCACCAATTTGCTGCATTTCAGCGTCTATCAACAGAAATTTCTTTCATTTACCTCTATTGCCCTTACCTTTTTACGCGATGAAGCAAAATTGTAAATTTCGTTTTAATTTCAAGGAGCAATTGTGCCCCAAACCAACATGAAGAAGGAGTTAAGAAGAAGAACGAGAGCAACACAATTAAAAGCCATTTGATTAATAATAAACAAGACAAATTATTCATAACAGAAGATGATTGAGGTGTTGGTCTACTGGTTAACACTGAAGCTGTGACCTCTAAAGGTCCCAGGTTCGAATCACATCCGGGGCGGGTTGAGAATTTTTCTTTCCATTTAATGTAAGCCCATATGAGGCAATTTTTTAAAAAAAAAATTCATAACAGAAGGAAGAAGATGGTAATGAGTTCAACAATTTTTAACTCAGTCCAAGGTTATAGATTTGGAAAGATCTAGAAAAAAGTGAAAAGTAAGAGAAGCCATTGATGAAGTGTAAGGAGGAGAAATTGTAGCCCTTACGAGAAATTGTGAACTAGAATTAATGTTACCTTTATTAAGCATTTTTATACTAGTTTCTTAATTTATTAATTAATGTAAATCATATCCATATTTGTCATTTTACATTCTATCAACAACACATCATAGTTTTACCAAATACTAAAATATAAATGAATATACTAAACAGCAAACTGTTAACAACAATAGTAAAAAGCAACAGTTAATAGCTGTGCCAAACTGGCCCTCAATGTTGTTTGACCAAGCTTTGTCAAACTTAAACCTCAGAAAACTAATGCCTAGGTCTCTAAAAGATCATTTAATCTGGTCAATTTCGGTTAGAACTATCTAGAATCTGTTAAATCTGGTCAATACCGATCAAACCGGCCCGTACAGGTCTGACCAATCCATACTGGTCAAAATCAATCATTTCCGGTCTGATCAGGACTCATATGGGTCCTCCCAACCAGAATCTGTCAAAACTTAGTATTGCTACATGAAAGAAAGAAAGAAATATAATTAATAAAGCATGACTAAGCTAATAGAAAGTGCAGGAATGAATAGAAAGAGAAGCAACAAATAAATTATACATACTCAAGACTTGTGAGTTTACTTATGATGGAATATCAAGCTTTACGTTATATTTTACCATATAAAACAATATATGGATGGGAAAAAGATACAGTCCCAACTTGCATTTTGCATTAATGTTCAGTTCAAAAAAACATGACGTAACAATAGAAGTCTACCAGCTATATATTAAACAAACGCATATATTCAAAGTAAATAACGCAACAATTGTTCCATATATCGAATCTTAACCGTTTTCTCCCAAGTGTAACGCCGCAATGGGATGGGCCATTTGAATTGACCTAGGTACTACCTATTCTTGCATAGCCGACTGACAGAGTGAAGATCATTGTTGACACTCAGGGCAAAAGAACCACCTGTTCTTGCGTTGCTTTCACAGAAGCTGAGCGCATCATCGGAAATTTCGCTAACAATCGGATGTTCGCAAATCTTTCCAACAAAGTGTTTGGTACAGCCTAAGTTATTATTATTATTTATCTTTTTTTCAATTTCTTCAAATTTAGCATTGTCACATATAAATTTGGGTGTTAAATTGATATCTTAAGAATCACCATAACGAAGATAAAGTTATGCGCCCTAAATATTTGAAGAGATTGAGGAATGCATACGAGAGAGCTAAAACGATTCTTTCAGAATTTTCAAAGACAAGTATTGAGGTTAATAGTTTGTGTGAGTTTTTTTTATTATGGTAAAAGCATAAAACGCTTCGAATTTGAAGAGTTGAACATACAACTTTTCAGTAAGTGTATGAAACTAGTTGATAAGGATGTCAAAATTGACAAGAGCAGTGTCCATGATGTGGTTCTTGTCAGGGGTTCTACTAGGATCCCGAAAGTACAACAAATGTTGCAGGACTTGTTCAATGGAAAGAAGCTTTGCAAGACCATAAACCTTGATGAGGCAGTTGCATATGGGCTACTGTGCAAGCTGCAATGTTAAGTGGCGAGGGCAACCAGAAGGTGCAAGAACTTGTGCTCATGGATGACATCCCGAGCTCATGGATGTCATCCTGAGCAAGCGGTATCCTGACCCATGAATATGTTTGGTTGAATTTTTTTTATTAAAAATTTGGTAGGATTATCATCGTTATTGTTACTCAATAAATTATTTAATTTAAAAAGTTATAGATTCCAAATAAAATTGTCATTTCTAATTATGCATGACAATATAGGTTATATTTTACTGAATTTAACCGAACGAAATTGATTTAAGTTCAGGAGATAACTTTAGAAACCAAGTACATATGTTCATATTAAAGTTTTAATCCCACAAAATATTCAAAGAAATGTTGCGAATTCTAGCTATTGGTATGAGCTCTGAAGAGAACTTTTGCAATGGGAATATCTATAGTTCAAATATTATCTATAGTTCAATCAGATCACTGGAAAAATGTACCAAGGTGATGTTGGTCTGGACATGGGTGGTGGCATAAACTATGATATGCCCTCTTCTAGGTTGGATATGAAGATGTTATGCAATGGGGAAAGTGTATATATATTTGAACTATAGATATTCCCATTGCAAAAGTTTTCTTCGGAGCTCATACCAATAACACTTGACAATTATTATTTGTGTGGCTGGCACTTGGCAATTTTATTTACCATGATATGGTAGTTTCAAAAGTATTTACTCTACTTTTCTCTCCAAGTTTGTGCAAGTTAAATAATCACACCATAAAAGTTCATTTGTCGGAAAAAGGTTACTTAAACAAGGGTTGTAAATGAGTCGAGCCGAGTCAAACTTTAGTATGATCATATTCGTTCATTAAGTTTTTAACGAGCTCGAGCTCGAGCCGAGCCGAGCTTTAGCATTAACACAACAATATCTTGAGAAAGAAAGGCGCTATCTATTACAAATTATATATTCTATTCATAGATGAAAGACATGTTTGTTCACTAAGTTTTTAATGAGCTCGAGCTTAGTTCGAACTTAAAATTTATGTTCACGATTGATTCATTTAATAATTCATTTATTAACGAAGTGTTCACAAATATTAACGAACCCATTATTTTATTTATAAATAAAAATAATAATATTAAGTTGTTACATTAGATAATATTACATATATGTAGATCGAAAATAGACACGGTTGGAACCAGTGCTCTCATTGGATGAAAAGTGTCAGAACAAGTCCAAATCAACAAAAAATACAGCTTACTTGATGTTAATAGTAAGCAATTATATTTGTTTTTCATAATTGTGTTAAAGACATGTATACATCCAATGATCCAATTATTTTGAGCAATGAAAGAAACAATTCCAAATTCATTTGTCTTAAAGTATTAAATATTGTATCAATACTATATCGATACTTAGACATCAAGAAGCTTTACACCATGTAACTGTCAAGTTATAGACATTTTCAGCATATTTTTTTCCTGATGCTCAAATTTCAGCATATTCTTTCAGGATAAAATAACGCTATATAGAATAAGCATTTTTTTAAGTCAATTAAGGTTTTCGATAAATATATGTATATTGGCCTGAAAGATCCACCAAACCTAAATACCCTAAATAGCCACCACATAGATGCGGTTATGCATCAAAGGGCGAAAGGGTAATATAGCCCAACAAGGAAAGGATGTGTGGCACATACAATTAAGACTTGTTACCCTAATTCCTAACTATAAAAGGCAACAACCAAACACCTAGAGGTAATTCATTCTCACCTTCTCCATCAATATACCCCACTAAGCTTGTTTGACCTTCTCTTTGTCTTGTAGAATACCTTGCCAGGGCCGTCTTGGGTAATTTTGAGGCTCTGAGCAAAAAATGAAATAGGTGCCCTTATATTGAAATCATTTTTGAAAAATTTTACCAACAAAATTTATGTTTCACTAATAAACAAAAAAATAATTAAAATTTGGTATATACTTATTATGATATTATCATTTGAAATTTTGGTTATCAAAAATATTTTATTAAGCAAACTTCAATCTTTTTTCACAAGAAATTATCTAAAACTACATTCTCGATTTTATCGATTATTGATCTTTTTAAAAGATATAATAATAGGGTTACAGTGGATTTAATTAAAATATTGTATTAGAAACTTTTAAATATATATTGAAACAATCAAACTAATATTTACTGTTTTTTAAAATATAAAACTATCTATTAAATATTTTTGATCCATTGGAGCAAGAATAAAAAAAATACCACGTGAAAAAATACTTAAAAAGCTAAAAAATGTTAAATCATTACTAATTAATTGTAAACTAATAAATATGTAAACTTCTTGTTAATTTTTTTTAATTTGAGAGATTTGTGAGATAAAACTAGTAAAAGACAATTAAAAACTATGTAATTTTTAAATAAAAAATTTATATCTAAATTTTAATGTAGTCACATTGTCATGTTAAATAAAGAACTCCTAATATCAATAAACTAATTAAAATGTATTTTTTATTTTTGTATTAAAAACTTTAAAAGATTGAAAATAAAATAAAATGTGTTTTGAAGTGTTATAAAAAATCAGGCGAGCTTCAAAAAAGACTTTCTTCGGCTCTTACCACTGGACTAAGAGCAATCTTATTTTTATCTCTCAACTTTAATTATATATATTATTTTCTATACTCATACTATACCCGACTAGTATTTAGGGGTTCCGAAGACTTGGAATCCTGAGCGATCGCTCCACTCACTTCTCCTAATAACTGACCCTGTACCTTACTACGGAACTGTGACATCACATGTCAACATGTCGAGACCTCTTATAGAAGCCAATAATTAATTATATCATCATATTATAGGTATGCATCTATCTTGAAATATCTCTTATAATCATGAACCATATAATTTTTCATACTAAATTGGGCAAAGTAAATTGACCCACTTGAACCAAACAATAGTTTAGTTTCACTTCATCCCAACACCAACTAAACAAATGCTCATAATGAAGTGGTCCTCTATTAACTCTCAATGTAATTTTTGATAACTTTGTAAAACATAGCTATCCGTCTCGGATAAGGAGATCGGGTTAATACGAGCCGTCTGGCTCATACCCTTGAGAAAAGCCAACTATTGCTTATTTCGAGAAATCCGGCTTGGACAATATTTCAATCGGTCTCGTTAGGACAAGCTAGAGGCACGTAGAATATCCATGCCTGAGGCGGACATGATCTCGAGCCGGCCATGACCGGTTGAATAGAGGTTTCGCTCCACAATAATAAGTAGAATCCTACTAGGATTCCTACTCCTATATTCCCTCTTGCAAGGTAGATAAATCCTAATATATACGATTCAAGCATCAGATAACTATAGAGGAGTTATGATTTTATCATAATTTAGACTCCCTCTCTCAATCTAATTGAGATACTTCAAATGCCTATATAAAAGCCCTCTTGGTCAGGTTAAAGGTAGATCATTCTCATACTCATAACTGTTATTAGTTTCTCAAAATCCTTACTGACTTAGGCATCGGAGGGTCCCTCACGGGGCAACCATAGATCACTCCCAAGTTTGTGTCTGTTTTGGAGGTTCATCGTTCGAGGGTTACAAGAAGATCTATTCTAAAATATCGGCATTCAGTTACGATATTTTTAGCCTTCTTCCTCCCCATAGTCTATATATATGAAATACAATCCGCCTTCATTTTGTGCAACAAGAGCACTTATTCTAAGCTCAAAGTTCCATTCATTTATTGTGCTTTTTTTTAACCTTAGTAAGTCATAATATAAACTTAAGTTTTGTTTATGCAAAGGCTATAGACATATGTTAGTATATGTCTATTGCAGCCTACAATGTCCAGGGGGAGGCACCAAGGCCTACTTTTCCGCTCCCTGCATAATATTTATTTTGTTCAGCTTAATTGTTAAGAGGATTCTATTTAATTTGGACCCATTTCAGTTTATTGGATAAGATTATCAACGTTTTGGAGTAGAAAAAAATCTTCAAAAGTGATTTTATGAAATAAGTACGTTTTTCCACCCCGCAGAACATTGCCTATTATATAAAATTAGAAGCTCTAATTAAAGATGGACAAACATAAAATAGCCCCCTACATGTTGAAGAATCATATGTTGTTGTTAACAATTGTATAGAATGAATCGCATACCAATAAACATAAACAAGCCTAAAAATACTAAAAACAGTTTACAAAAGTTAAAATGACAATCCTAAATGAAATGAAATGCGTAACAAAATACCTAAGCTATTTTTTTTAAAAAAAACCCTTGACACATGATAAAAAAAGAATAAAGGAATTATTTTCATGCTCTTGGAGTTCTGGCCCAAATTAATGTCAAAAGTTAAAGAGTTAGCACGGAAGACTAAGAGTATTGAAATTGAATGTAATTTTGCGGTTTGTTTTCAAAAAAAATTTTCTACTCCATCGACGTATTTTTGTGTAGGATCGATAAACTGGATTTGTGGTCTTTTTTCTGTATTTTTTATTCTCTTCTATTCAATAATCGAAATTGGAGTTACAAAATTTCCTAGAATTTAGGTTGTTCTCTTGATTTTATTAATATTATTTCAGCTAGAGAGTAATCGATTTTGCTTTTCCGAACAACAATTTCCGACATCATTTCAACTTCTTCTACATGACGTTTTCTTGAGGCTCTCTTCTCATTTCTTTCTGGTGTATCGTAGATTACTGAATAGAATTATTGATTGTGGTCACTTTGTGTTTCGATCTCTCTTACTCTCTATGACTTTTAAATTTCAAATTATCGAAATTGAGTGTAATTTTTTTTGTTTGAGTTTCTTCTATTCAATAACCGAAATTGGAGCTACAAAATTTCGTAGAATTTAGATTGTTCTTCTGATTTTAGTAATATTATTTCAGTTGGAGAGTAATTGATTTTACTGTTCCGATCAACAATTTCAACTTCTTCTACATAATTTTTTCTTGAAGCTCTTTTCTCATTTCTTTCTTGGGTATCATAGATTGCCGAATAGAATTATTGGTCGCTTGCTCTTACTCTCTTTAATTTTTAAAAATCAGATTATCGAAATTGAAAGTCATTTGGCGGTTTGTTTGAAAAATGTGATTTGATTTCGACTTCATGGATAAACTGGTTATGTGGTCTTTATTTCTTTATTTTTAGGTTTCTTCTATTTTTAATAACTGAAATAGGAGTTACATAATTTAGTAGAATTTAGGTTGTTCTTCTGATTTTATTAATATATGAATTGCAGGTTTGAAAGATTTCTTATATGTATAGCAGGTTATCAAAGCTTAAAAAAAATGGATAGTGGCAACTAGAACGACACCAACAAGATAATTGAGTCGCTAAATTTTGCTATTGAGCTAGCTAGAACCTGTAGGCATGCAAAATTAATGTCATTGCTCTCCTCAAAGACCTTAAAGGAACCTTTAGGAAGACAATTATCAATATTGGCAATGTGAGTGCTTACAATGTTGCTCAAATGACATTCAATAATGCGCTACAGAAGTTGAAGTCTAAGTCTTGAGCACTGGATAACATTTCACATAATACTACTCTTAAAAATGCATTAAAGCTTGCCCAAGCTTCAGCCGCAGCTAGTGGGGATTCCTTCGTAGAATTTGACCGAGTAATTATTGGTCTTCTTCAAGATTGTCAGATTGAGGACTTGTTGCAAAATGCTAGAATAGCATCAGAACAAGTGAGACATGAAGTGGAAAATGTAGACCCAAGGAAGCAACATCAATTTTCCAATCAAAGTATGTTGTACCATATCACTTTCTTATAGCAATTGTACTTGAAAAAAAAAAGAAAAAAAGTAAGCTATAAAGTAAAAAACAAGTCTAACATTTTACCACATTTCATCTGCCTCATTGCATAAAAAATAGCAAATGACATGGAGTTTAGAAATCACAACTGCTTAATATTATACTTTATGCAACTAATAGCTTTAGAAAATAGAATATTGTAGATATTGGATCCATGTGAGCAAGTCACAATTCTAAAACAAATCAAATTGGCAGCAAAATTAACATAAAAGAGCAAGGACAAAGTTCACGTTTTGCATAAGCAAAGGGTTCCAATGAACAAATCAATATTTGAGATTTGCAAACTAAAAAAGGTAATTAAAAATTGAAGAAAACAAAGCAGGGGTCAAATTCACCAATATAAACGGGGCAAATTATGTCATATGGGGTCAAATTATGTCATATGAAAAAGCCTATATTGTTGTCTTAATGTTTCAATGCTATATGCATGTAATATTCTTCTTCAAGATCATGTCCAGCAAGTGTAACGCCGCAGTGGATGGGCCAGTGGAATTGACCTAGGCACTACCTATTCATGCGTAGCCGTATGGGAAACTGCCAAAGTGAAGATCATTGCTGACGCTCAGGGAAAACGAACCACGCGTTCTTGCATTGCTTTCACACAAGTTGAGCTGCTCATCGGAAATTTCACCAACGATCAGATTTTCGCAAATCTTTCCAACATTGTGTTTGGTACTAACCTAACTTATTATTATTATTTATCTTTTTTCAAATTCTACAAATCTAGCATTGTCACAGACAATTCTGGGTGTTAAATTGATATGTGATTTGTACATAATGAAGTCTGAAATTAAAATATTGGTGGTTTGTTTAGGGGTAAACTTCAAAAACATACCCTTTGGTTTGATTGTTTTGCAAAAAGGTCATTGTGTAGCTTTTTTTCAAAAGGGTGCATCTATTTTCAAAAGTTAGCAAAAAGAGGATTTCCAAAATTTTGATTCCACGTTTTGAAGGATAATCTTATCCGTTTTGAAGCGAAATTTTGCATCTTAGCTAACGAAAATACAATACACCTTGGTGATAAATTTTAGAACTTTTTGAGAAATACAAACATTTTTTTAATCATACATGATTCGCAAATGCTAAGCGGTTGATTGGAAGGAAATTATGCGATGACGTGGTACAAAATGATTTAAGGCTATAGCCTTTTAAGGTGATTGTGGGTACTGATGATAGGCCCTTGATAGTGGTTATATACAAGGGCGAGGAGAAAAAATTTGATGCTGAGCAAATTTCTTTAATGGTCCTCACTAAGATGCATGAAGTTGCTGAATCGTATCTTGAATCAACTGTGATAGTAGTAGTGGTCACTGTTCTGACTTATTTTAATGACTCCCATCGTAAGGCCACCAAAGATGTTGATGTGATTGTTGGTCTCAACATTATACTGATGGGTGTCGAGACCACAAAAAATAAATTCCTGCGCAAAACAAACTTATAGTTAGCAGTGAGCGGGAGTCGAATCCATAAGGAACGGTATTTGACAATGTTATTCTAAAAAGACGACACATAGCGTGACCTAGAAGTATTCTTGATGGGGATTTGTAGATTTAAACTAAATAAAACAGGTAATAAAACAATGAAAAGCAATGACTCAACCAAATCGGAACAAGGCAGAATATCATGGTGATCATGGGACAAGGAATTAATAACACAGAGACCTAGATTTAGTTATACTGGTATTCATGCACCGTACAATACTGGCAACCTTTCCTTACAGAATACAGAGACCGGACTTCGAGCCACGACCTCATTCTTACTCACTGTGTCTCTCGACTTCGCGCCAGAGAGCTCATCAATGAATAGTAATAAATAATAGAAAAGCCTAAATCCTTACCGACGGGCAGTGAAGCACTCCCAACAGGCGTAAGATTACCTTTCTCCAATTTCGATGGAGACTGTTGTCACTGTATCCCTTTTCAAGCACAATTACGGATGCAAGAATCAAGATTGACAATAATCACAAAGACTTACCAAGTGGGTGATCAATCCAACAGCGAGACTAAGTGATATTCTTACCATAAAACCCTTTAAGTGTCGAGATTGGTAAATAGGTCGCCATGTGTATTTCTGTATTCAATTGCAATCCTCACACCATTTAAACACAGCCTTGATCATTATTTGGTCAAGCCATAAGTAAATTAGCTAGACATGACTAAAATTAAATGTGCGAAAATGTAAAGAGACTGAAAGCAAATCATACTTGAAATATAAAGAATTAAAATTGAAATAAAGCAATAAAACTGAGATAACCTTGCAATTAAACCTAAGAGAATCCGAAATCAAAATTGTATTTCAAAAGTATTTAAAACTAAGAACACAAAAACTAAAAACTAAGCTAGAAGGACTGAATTATAAATGATAAGTGCTGAATTCTCAAATGATAGATGATCTCAATTGATGTGCCAGCCTTGGTATTTATAATGAATGCCTCCCCTTATGCTTCCCATTTAGTGACTGAATAGGACTTTTGGCATTTATCTCCTTGGATTTATTTCCTTTTAGTCTTGGTCTCCGAATGGTAGTAAAATCTCTTCCATAATGGAATAAGGAAAGGAGACTAAACTTCCATAAATCGGACTTCTCCCGAATAGGACTTGCCCGAAATAGGTGGTTTTCCAGTTCTGGACTTTCTTCGCTTTGGTATTGATGTCGTCTTGGTGATTCTGAGGTGTTCTGAAATCACCGGGGACCAGCTATCGTTCCCGCTATGTGCTTCAGGTATCGGTGAAAGGCTCTTTTCTTTCGAATATTGCATGTTTTCTCCAAATTGCCTTAGAAACCTGAAAAGAGAGAAAAGAAAGTAATAGCTGCTATAAAGACTAAAAATACGGTCTCAATGATATGAAAATATGCACAAATACATATTGGAAATACAATCCATCATATGCATATCATCAATGAGCCTATAGTTGCAGCCATGGCTTATGGCCTCGACAACAATGACGAGGAGAAGAATGTCTTAATATTTGATTTGGGTGGTGGTACTTTTGATGTCTCGGTAGTGAGAATTCACGAAAATATTTTTTAAGTGTTGGCCATAGAGGGTGACAACCACCTTGGAGGTGAGGATTTTACTAATAACATGCTAAACTATTATCTTGAAGATCTTAATAAATCACCATAATGAATGTAAAGTTGTGTGCCCTAAATGTCTGAAGAGATGGAGGAATGCCTGTGAGAGAGCTAAAAGGATTCTTTCAAAATTTCCTAAGACAAGTATCGTGGTTAATAGTTTGTGTGGGTTTTTTTTTTATTTTAGTAAAAGCATAAAACGCTCTGAATTTGAAGAGTTGAACATATAACTTTTCAGTAAGTGTATGACACTGGTTGATAAGTGTTTAAAGGATGCCAAAATTGACAAGATGGTTCTTGTCGGGGGTTCTACTAGGATCCCGAAAGTACAACAAATGTTGCAGGACTTGTTAAATGGAAAGGAGCTTTGCAAGACCATAAACCCTGACGAGACAGTTGCATATGGGGTTATTGTGTAAGCTGCAATCATAAGTGGCGAGGGCAACTAGAAGGTGCAAGAACTTGTGCTCATGGATGTCATCCCGAGCAAGCGGTACCCTAACCCATGAACATGTCTAGTCGAATATTTTTTATTAAAAGTTTTGGTAGGATTGTCATCATTATTGTTACTTAATAAATTATTTAATTTAAAAAGTTATAGATTCCAAATAAAATTGTCATTTCTAATTATGCATGACAATATAGGTTATATTTTCTTGAATTTAACCGAACAAAATTGATTTTAAGTTAGGAGAACATAGCTTGAGAAATCAAGCGCATATGTGCATATTAAAGTTTTAATTCTACAAAATGTTCAAAGAAATGTTGGGAGAGATAACTTTTTCAATGGGAATATCTATAGTTCAAATATTATCTATAATTCAATCAGATCACCAGAAAAATGTACCAATGTGATGTTGGTCTGAATGGTTGGTGGCATAAACTATGATATGCCCTCTTCTAGGTTGGATATGAAGATGTTATGCAATGGGGAAAATATATATATATATATATATATATGAATGACACTTGACAATTATTATTTGTGGTTGGGACTTGACAATTATATTTACCATGATATGGTAGTTTGAAAAGTATTTACTGTACTTTTCTCTCAAAGTTTGTGCAAGTTAAATAATCACACCATAAAAGTTCATTTGTCAGAAAAAGGTTATTTAAATAACGGTTATAAATGAGTCGAGTCGAATTTTAGCATGTTCATATTCGTTCACTAAATTTTTAACGAGCTCGAGCTCAAGCCGAACTTTAGCATTAACACAATAACATCTTCAGAAAGAAAGGCGCTATCTATTATAAATTATATATTCTATATATAGATAGAAGGCATGTTCGTTCACTAAGTTTTTAATGAGCTCGAGCTTGATTCGAACTCAAAATTTATGTTCACGATTGATTTATTTAACACTTCATTTATTTACAAGCTGTTCACGAGCATTAACGAGCCCATTATTTCATTTACAAATAAAAACGATAATACTAATTTGTTACATTGAATTTGTTACATTAGATAATATTACATATATGTAGAGCGAAGCATAGACACGGTTGGACCCAGTGCTCTCATTGGATGACAAGGGTCAAAACAAGTCCAAATCAACAAAAAATTCAGCTTACATGATGTTAATAGTAAGCAATTATATATGTCTTCCATGATTGTGTTAAAGACATGTATTGTTGAGCAATGAAAGAAACAATGCCGACCTCATTTGTCATTAGGTATTAAATATTGTACCTACACTATACCTATACTGTCGTAGACATCAAGAAACTTTACATGCACCTTGTAATTGTCAAATTATAGACATTTTAGCGTACTCTTCAATTGAAAATTTTTAAGAGAATGGAGGAAAGAATATCTAATTTTAGCTACTAAAGATTCCTACCATTCATAATTAAAGAATTAATCAATTCAACCACCAATTAAGGATCTTAATTACATCAATAGATTTCACGCTAGTTGTGTACATAATAATTTGTTATTATAGGATATACTATGGGGAGGTCCCGGTTCTTTGATAGGCGTAATTAATTATATAATCATATAATAGGTATGCATCTATCTCAATGTTTTAAAAAGCATTAGATGACCGGAGCTTCAGAACGCCTATGCGGAGCTGGAGCGGGGCCTAGGCAGGAAAAATTGGACTAGGCGGTGCCTACGCAATAATAAATCCGCCGCGCCTGATAGCGCCATAGGCATGAAAAGTCGGACAGTAAGCCCCAAAATAGCGCCTAGAGGGGGATTTTTAAAACATTGAGCTATCTTGAACTATCAACTACAAACATAAACCATGTCACATATCATACTAAATTGGGCAAAGCAAATTGACCCACTTGAACCAAACAGTAGTTTAATTAAACAAATGCTAATAAATGGAATGGACGTTCATTTACTCTCATGCTAAATAAAGGCTAAAAACTTATGTTAGTATATCATAGGTATGCATCTATCTTGAACTATCTATCACAATCTTGAGGGTTTCAATAGAGTTCCATTCATTTGTGCTTCTTTTTTTAACCTCAGTGAGTCATAATACGGACATAAGTTTTATTTATGCAACGCTATAAACTTATGTTAGTATATGTCTATTGCAGCTTACATTCATTGCCCTCAACTATCATCCTAGCACATAAATGAACCTCTAATTTATAAAAATTTCTGGTAAAGATAAAGTTTTTACCTCCTCAAGTTGCAGAAATGATACCCTTCTCCTCAAACAACTTCTCGCAAATCCCGATCAAATAAAATCTGAGAAAATGAAACGGACAATAAAAGAATGTGAGGTTAGAGGGTGAGGAGGAGAAGTGCTGTGCAACACATCATTGGAAGCCCTGGTAGATTTTATCACAACAAAGCTTGAAAATAACGATCAAGCTTTATCAACAGAGATTGATGTGGATCATACAAAGCAGCAACCGTTCAGGATCAACTGAAATGCGAGAATGGTAGAACTAAATTGGTAGTGTCATTCCAAATTTATGCTTATGTTGTTTCAAGGAAAAAATTTGAAGCCTACTGACTGTCGCTTCCAGATCATTAGACCTTTAATGCTTATGGTTTTTTGATTCTTAACTAATACATAGCACAAGAAGCAAGAACATCTTATAGAAGATGCAGCCTATACATCTAGTAATACAATCACAGGTCAAATATAACTAGATCTTTGAGCTTGGCAACTTTCTCCCGATGTCATTCTGAACCTTCAGAAGTTTCATATAACCTCTTGAACTCAGCAAAAGTGCACTAGTTTGCCCCCTCGACGCCACGTACCATCTTTTGGTTGGAGAGAGAAAAATCAAGAAAATGACATCTTTGAAAAGTCAAACCAACCATAAGCTGACCGTAGTTTTTAACGGGCGCAAGGCGCACTGAGGCGCCAGAGGGTCAGGCGCGAGGCGCGCGCACGAGGAACTTGAGGCGCATATAGAAAAAAGTGCAATAAATATTAGTTGCTACTACAAACAAGCCTTCATTTTTGCATTGAGGCGAGCCGAGGCGCAAAAGGCGCATTTGAGGTGCACACGCCTCACCTAACCCTCCACGAGGCGCTGGCCCTTGAGCCTCGAGCGCCGGGAGCCCGAGGCGTCCCCGTAACAACTATGAAGCTGACACATGGCATTCTGGCAAACTGGTGCACTTTTGCCAAGTTCAAGGGGCTAATTGAAACTTTTGAAAGTTCAGAATCACATCGAGCGAAAGTTGCCAAGTTCAGGGGGGGTCTGGATGTATTTGGCCATCACAGAATGGGCAATAATCTCGTACATATGGAAGCAAATCAAGTAAAGAAGCAATTTAAAGTTGAGTGAAGTAAATCTGAGAACTACTATGAAGTATTGGCAATGGAAAGTAATGAAAGTAGCACTTACAAGTCCAGTATATTAAAGTGTCTAAAGAGTGTAGCTGTGTCCTGCCCAGGGTAAATGAACTTATCGATCTCTACAAATGTACACGCCAATGAGCAACGGAGTTAACAAAAAATTTCACTGATGATAAGCACCAACCCGTATACAACCCCAAGCTATAAACAATCGAAGTGGAAACTGTATTAGGATTTTCTCACTGCCAGTACACTATATCACAAGCTATTTACAACATTTTCTATGATAAATTAGAAAAACAAATGGATACATTTAACAGAAATAGATTATGGTACCAAATAGAGCTTTGCAAAAATTCAGGATTTGAGTCATCACATCCATTGCGGAAATTTTTTTTGTGCCTTTTTCATCTACCACGTGAAGACACCAAAACTTTGTGCTCTTCCAAACGCCTTTGAAATTTAGATAACTGATTCTGCAGTTGCAAAATTCCAGCAGACTTTTGTGAAAGAATGGCATTTAACTTGAAGATATAACCATCGAGCTGATTGCCTGGTTTATCAGCTTCAACAAGCAAGTTCATCTCCTGCATTACACTATATAAGGTTACCAAAACTAACAGCGACAGAAAAATATAATAAAACTAAGAAGAAATTGTTTCTAACCTCCCTCACAATGTCTATTGTCTCTTCAACTTGTTTACGGTGGGCAGACACAAGATCTTCTTCCTCCTAGATAAATAATAGCAGCATTTTACTACCTCCTGAATAATATCAAACTTATATAAATGAGTTTTAAAAGATTGCTAACCTTTATCAGGGCATTGAGATCATCGTCTGAATGGGAATCATTTCTTTTAGGGTGCGAAAAGTCTATGCTTCTCACTGCCGCATCTGTTCTTTTCTTACCATCCAAAGCTGAAATTTCAGAATTTTCGACTATTTTGTTAGTCAACCGTGATGCTTTTTGACCAGAACTTCCATTGGCATAATCAACACTAAAAGCTGAAGACGGTTCTTTTTCAATCTGTTTCGCCCACCCAAAACTGTTCTTTTCCTGAACATCATTCATGTTATCATCAAAGGAAGATCCATCAAGCAATAAATCTGAAGACAAAAGCAATGCAGTTGATTCTCTAAGATTCGAAGAACAAAGCAGATCTCGTCTAGAGTTGTTGCCCTTGGAAAGACTCTTCACCCTGGAATATGAGCGTATATCAAAATCTTTCATCATCACATTTACATTCACAGTACAAACTTGTTTTTAAAAGCTTTTACCTGTCTGCATATCTTAGCGTATTTAAGGTATGTTCGCATGATCCAGAGTTAGGTGAGATACATGATATCATAACAGTGCGAGAGTCTCCAACAAAGGAATCTCTTAGAACTTCAGTCAGTTTACTCCCTCTAAAGGGAATGTGGCCCTGGTCACTATCGAGAGCTCTTATGCACTCCTTCAAAGCCAGTAAACTCTTATTAATTTCAGCACCTTCCATTCTGTAATAGTAAAAGCAATTAATAGTTTTTTTAAAGGCAGAAGATTTCAAGTATTAGTGTATACAGGAAAAATAAGGATTTCATTAACAGCGAGTAGGGAGTACATGGCTCCCAAACTCTTCATTTGCAATGTGCAACTGCTGATGATTTTAAAGAAAGGATTTAGTTTAAAGGCCTCCTCCAACTTGTCTCATTAAACATATTGCCCCTGAACTTTGGAAAGGTCCCCATAACTCCCTTGGCAAAAATGCATCAGTTTGCTCTCTGAATGTCACATGTCAGCTTCTGATTGGAGAGAGAAAAATCGGAAAAATTACATCTTTGAAAAGTCAAGCCGTTGAAGAAGGTACTGAAATCTTTTCAAAATTCAGGGGGGCAGTAAGTGGAATGTGACAAGTTGGAGGAGCCACCGATGCATTAAGCCTAGCTTAAATGAAGCACCTTGTTTGTTTATCGTTTTCAGTTGTATCTGCACCACGCTCACTTCCAGCAAGATCTATGAAGGAGAGCTTTCCTACTACTCGGGCTGGCTTTGATTCAGAACCATCAACTGATCTTTTGATGCATAGCTGAAGTATAGCATGTGATCGGGAAGATTCCTCATTTGCCCCAGTTGTTCCAGTGCTTCTAGTTGCATTTCCTTTCTCAATGAATTCTCTGATAACCTCAACGTCTGACACCCTGTATTCCTGCAAACCCACAATGCAAACTTGTTGTTTCCCATCCTCCCTCATGCAAAGCTTTCTGCAAAAAACAGATTTTCCTAATTAATGAACAAAATATTGCAGCCAAAACAAAAACAAAAACCATCTTTAATAACTCACTTCCGATCATTGAGAAGATCAAAAAGCTTCCCTCCGTATATCTCAAAGAAACTGACGAACAATTGAAAACCTTGATTTCTGTAAGTGTGTTTCATCAGTCTTAGTATATCATGAGATGCTTTGAGGGGTAGTGGTTGCATGGTATAAGTCTTTCCACTCCCTGAACAAGGAATAGGGTATATCAATGCTTATTTCAACAATAGAAAATATTGAATTTCAGACATATAAAAGCCAAAACAACAAAGTTAACAACATTTTTTACTCTTGTTTCAGTTAACTTGAAGACAATAACATGTGCTTAATATAAACTATGTGCAAAAACCACCACTCCGATTTTTCAGGATCTAGGAAAATACTCAGGAACCTATCAAAAGTTCGGAGAGAAATCAATCGTAATTGGGAAACTGGACTTAGAAAATTATCAACAACAAACAAATTGTTCTGCAACTCATTGTTCATATTCAAGTAATCTTGACATCCAGACCGAGTCACTTGCCTGTTTGCCCATATGCAAAGCAGGTTGCTTTTGTTTTATTGAAAATTAGAGGAACAATAGGCTCCACAGTCTCAGAATACACCTATAGGAATGCAAAAGGAATGTTAAATTGAATAACTGAAATTGGAATTACAAACCAAGTAAAACTGGATACTCACTTCATCATTTGAAACACCTTCACTTAACACTGCATCGAAAACAAATTCGTGTTTCTCAACATATTCTGTTAGGTCCACCTGCAGAAGGTTGTAATTTAGATTTTCACTCTATTAACATAACTTCATATTGGAAAGTCCTGAAATGATATTTAATCATTTTAACCAGTTCAAAATGTCATGCACCTACCCAATTAAAAATTTTATAGGTTAAAAAAGAGAAAAAACTTGTAGTCAATTAGACAACGAAACAAAAAATAGTCATTTTGATTTCTCCCCACAGATTACCTTGCTTGAATTCTATATATATCAAAGAAGGGAAATTGGCAAACATTGCAGGAGATCACTAGAAATCTTCACTAATATGTAAGAAAATTCATTTACGTGTCACTTACTTTGAGTTTGGTTTCATACACCGTTAGAGAACTGGAATTTGGCTCGATGCTAATGATATCTTGCTCTTTCTTCACTATTTCCTTTCTATTTAATGGCCTCTTGCGCACCTACATACAAGATCATAGAAGCATTTCATCAGTTACGAGGGAAAAAATAATCATACTTTAGTTATAAACATAAATGTTAAAATAAAATTATGTTAGACATTATTTGAAGAGAGACTAAGGCTGTGAAAACAATACCACAACTTTAATCTTAGCGACATTGCAGGCCCTGTCTTTGTCCCCTGAAAAACTCTTAAGAAGGTTATTCTCAGGCAAACCTCGAGCTATGTTGCTCGGTTTGCTGGCTGCAAGATAAGGTTCATTTTCCATATCCAAAACTTTGCCACGAACAGATCGATTGCGCGAATACCCCTGCATGGTAATCTATCAAAATTAGAACATAATCCATAAGTAACATCTGCTCTACTATCATCAGTCCACTTGAGCTTTTCTATCATCAAAATGCAGGAGGATTTAAATTGTTGCATATCATTATTATGATTTTGGTTTCAGCATTCAATAACAGTAATATCGTTGAATAGCGAATTTTAAAATATTGTTTAGCTTGGAAGAGTATTCAAAACAATAGTTGATTCAGTTATTAAATGATAGAATAGAATAGAATAGCGTACTAATTCAATGCTATTCTCTTGGACTACAGTTAAGGCCCTGTTCTCTTGGACTACAATTCAATGCAATTCAGTTCAATTCAGACTAGTTTAGTTCAGTCCACTTCAATTCGGTTCAGCTATGCGTAGTTAAAAATTTATACTAAAATAAGTTCAGTTCAATTCATTCCACTTCAATTCAGCTATGCGTAGCTATAAATTTACACTGAAATAAGTTTCAGTTCATTTCAGTAAACTTCAATTCAATTCAATTCAGTTTTCAAAAAGTTGAAAAGAGCGGTGCCTTGGAATCGGAACACAAATACTTTTCCAAATGTGCCGGGATAAGTTACATTTTCCGGTGATAATGCCAGTTTCTCGTTATAAAAGGAAAGAAATAAATGTACCTCAGGCAATAGCTCAGTATCAAAAGAATGAAGATCGAGCAATCCAGGACTGAGCACACTCGATGATAAATAATCATCTCTATGCTTCCGCAAACTGGACGATCGTGACGAAATCGGCGGCGTCGGCGCATCCAATGACTGCATACTCCGATTCATCCTCGAACCGCATCCGAAATCCTGCAAACGAATCAATTCCTCGTTTACGAAAACCGTAAAATACAACTACGAGTGCGATAGAACAAGAACAGCACACCTGAGAAGAGAATTGCGACCATCTGCCGTTGTCTAGGAAGTTATCGGAGTACTGACGCTGGTGGTGAACTTTCGAATTGGATCTCGACATTTGCCTGCCTACTGTATTCATCTTCGAATCTTTTTTCTGCTCAAAATTGAATATCGATTGTGTTGATTCGAAAAAGATACCGCCGGCTGTACAGTGATGAAGCTGTGGAAAGATATGAGGGAGAAGCTTGAGGAATTTTTGCAGGCTTGTTGTGAGACAAGGTGAGGTAGTTAAGCTGGCGAATATGCTGAGAAGCGCGTGTATGCACCGTAGAAAAGGTAGGTGGATGGATATTTTTTGAGATTTTTTTAGAAGCAACAACATTTTAATTTCTCAGAAATCTCGGCTCGAAATCAGCTTCTGATTTCATTTTGTATTTCGAGAGGAAGTTGTGCCCCTTTTGAGATATTTAAAATGAGGTATATTTTCCTATTAAAATAAAAGGTAGGTTAAATTTTAAAATAGTACTTTATAATTTTACTCATTTATAAAATGGAGTTTGAGAAATATTTTTTTGTAAAATGAGATCTGTGGTTTCAAAAAATTTGTAAATAAAGGATTCTCAATATTAAATTATGTCACGAAAATGAGTAATTTTGTTCGTTTTTATCTAAATTTTTGCGGAATAGTTATTAAAAATATAATACACATCATTGAAAAATTATTGAAATTTTTTTACTAGTGTAAATATTTTTTTAATTAAATTATGATACCAAACTATAAAAAATTATTAAAAAAATATCTGAAAAGTACTCAAACCATGACGTATATTTTTAAATAATAAGATTAAATTATTAGAATATTATATTGTTTGAAATATTAATGTAACACCACTATTTCAAAGTTAAAGGCCCATTTTTGTAAATTTTTTGAAATCACAGAATCCATTTTATATAAAAAAAATTCCTCAGACCCTATTTTATAAATGAGTGAAACTACAAGATACTTTTTTAAAATTTACCCTAAAAATATCCTAAAAAAATAAAACGAGGCGTATTTTAAATATCTCAAAAAAATAATATTGAGTTTGATTCTTTATATATGTAGAGTTTAATTTGATATAATTTTGAGTAACCTTATTTGATTGTGATATTACTTCTTTTTATTTTTTTTATTAGCAGAACTCGAGCATGCAATTGTTTGAACGACGATTTTACAAATAACTTGTATGTGCTAGAAATATAAATTATAGTACTTTTAAGGTTTTTTCAAGATTGCGCTGAGATAGTTTCATCTACTTCCACCCATATTTTTCCACTGAAGTGAAATTTCTTTACCCTCTCATCCATTATAATCCATGCGGTTTTTGAATATTCTCGAAAACCTACTGACTGTTAGGCCCAATAATAGATTACGAGAAAAAATAATATCAGCAGAATAAAGGACACGCAGATTTTTACGTGGAAACCCCAAATGTATTAGGGAAAAACCACGGGACCAACTCCGAATAATTCTTCCACTATAAAATAATAGTAGGTACACCAAGAGATTACAAAATAGTGGCACTCAAGTGTTTCCCAAAACCTCACTATTTTCTCTCTTACCCAGCTCTTAGGAACCCTTTTCCTAAGGCTCTCTACACAGATTACATTTTTATCTGTGTTTCTTCTCTATTACTCTCTGTGTTGGTCTGCTCTTCAAATCAGCAAAACACTCCTCCATTTATAGGAGATTCATAACGCGTATAGCCGAATTATGCACAGTAATTTTACTGTGCACTTTTTGAAAATGTTTCTTGCCGACATGCCTCTTTTTTTTTAATTTTTTTTTTAATTAATCAGTGGGTCCCACAATAATAGGGACACCACTCAGCAAATCTCCCCCTCCCGACTACATTGTGGGACTCTCCATCCCGGTTGCTTCAATGCACTGGTCGAGCTTTTCTTTTGGTATAACCTTTGTCAGCATATCAGCAGCATTATTGTTTGTATGAATCTTCTGCAACTTGAACTCTTTTTCTTCAATGGCAAGTCTGAGCCAATGATATCTTACATCAATATGTTTCGTCCGTGCATGATACATAGTATTTTTGCTCAAGTCTAGTGCACTTTAACTATCACAATAAACTATGTAGTCTTCTTGCTGCACACCCAATTCTTCAAAGAATTGCTTTAACCAAAGCATTTCCTTTCCTGCTTCCGCTGCTGCAACGTACTCTGCTTCGGTTGTTGATAATGAAACATATTTTTGCAACCGTGACTGCCATGAAATAGCTCCCCCTGAGAATGTAAATAAGTAACCCGATGTACATTTTCTTTCATCAAGGTCACCAGCCATATCTGCATCCGTGTAACCAGCAAGTGCAGATTTTACAACTCCAAAAGTTAAACATAACTTTGAAGTTCCTCTCAGGTATCTGAAGATCCATTTAACTACTTCCCAATGTGTCTTCTGGGGATTAGACATGAATCTACTCACAACTCCAACTGCATGAGCGATGTCTGGTCTCGTACACACCATTGCATACATCAAACCACCGACCGCTGAAGAATATGGAACTTTTGACATATCTTCTCTATTTTTCTCTGTTGAAGGGTAGGATTTCTTACTCAACTTGTAATGAGCAGCAAATGGAGTGCTAACTGGTTTAGCATTCTTCATATTGAACCTTTCTAGTACTCGTTCAATATATTTTTCTTGCGATAACCATAGCCTGCAGGACCTCCGATCTCGGGTAATCTCCATTCCGAGAGTTCGCCTTGCCGGTCCCAAATCCTTCATGTCAAACGCCTTAGACAAATCACACTTCAACTTACTAATCATTTTGGCATCTGGTCCAACGATTAGCATATCATCAACATATAAGAGAAGAATGATAAATTTTCCATCCGGGAATTTCTGGATGAATACACATGGATCAGCTTCTGTCCTCTTGTATCCTTGATTCACCATGAAGGAATCAAACCTTTTATACCATTGTCGCGGAGCTTGTTTTAACCCATACAAACTTTTCTTCAAGCGACAAACCATGTCCTCATTTCCCTTGACCTTGAAACCTTCTGGTTGTTCCATATAAATTTCTTCTTCTAAATCCCCATGCAAGAACGCGGTCTTTACATCAAGCTGTTCTAACTCGAGGTTCAAGCTGGCTACAAGACCTAGCACAACTCGAATGGAACTCATTTTCACAACTGGTGAAAAAATTTCATCAAAGTCGATACCTTTCTTTTGATTAAATCCTTTGACGACCAATCGAGCTTTGTATCTCCCTAGGTCTCCATCATCTTTCTTCAGCTTGTACACCCATTTGTTCTTGAGTCTTCTCTTCCCTTTAGGAAGTTTCACCAGCTCGTACGTGTCATTCTTCTTCAAAGAATTCATCTCCTCTTGCATGGCCTTCATCCAACAATCTTTATCTTTACAAGATTGCACATCTTGGAAGCTTTCAGGCTCCCCTTCATCAGTGATTAAAGTATAATCAGAACTGGAGTATTTTGTAGATGGTTGGCGTTCTCTGACTGACCTCCTTAATTGAGGTTCTTCTTCTGGTAGAATGGGGTTCTCTGGCTCCCCCTGCTCAATACCCTCTTCATTCGTATCTTCATCTACAATCGTATCTTGATCCCTCACAACTGGCTCTTCTTCTCCATCTTGTTCTGATTGATGCATTCTTCTTTCTGTTGCATCATCTGATAGAATGCTCTCTGGTGTAATATCGATAACACCATCACTTGTAGTTCTTTCGCCGATGATATCATTCTCATGAAATACAACATCTCGGCTCCTTCCTCCAATGGATTCTGTATCCATGGGACCACTAACGTTAGAGTGTACCAACTCTAACTTATTATTTCTCCTTCTAGAGCTTTTCTGAAATGAAACTCGATGTTGCTTCCCAGATAAACAGTGATCACATGGGTTAATTTTTCCTTTGGCTAATGGGATGAGGGACTTCTTAGCCAGTATATTCAACCCTTTCTCACTAACATGCGCCAGTCGCCTATGCCACAAATTTGGTGAAACATCATCTCCAACTGTATTCAGTTGACCCGCACATACTATTGCTTGTGTTTTGTATAGCGAGCAACACAATCTTCCTTTCGCCACCACCAACGATCCTTTGGTGAGTTTCCAATTTCCATCGCCTGTATGATTGTGATAACCTTCCTTGTCCAATACACTAACAGACAACAAGTTCAACCGAAGATCTGGAACGTGTCGCACATTTTTAAGTGTTAATGTGCATCCGACACTTGTCTTCACGCAGATATCGCCGATTCCCACCATTTGCGAGACAATATTATTTCCCATTTTAATAGTACCATAATCTCCCGCTTTATAGGTTGAGAAGTATTCCCTTTTTGGAACACAGTGGTATGAGGCACCATAATCCACAATCCACTCGGTATCTGCATCTCCAACATGACAACAATCTGCATCATGAGATACTAAAGCCACCTCTCCATCTTCTATTGTGACTGTAGCAGATGTGTTTTTGTCATCATCATGACTTCGGTTTGCATTCTCTTGTTTAAGGAAACGGCAGTTCCTTTTGAGATGACCCTGCTTTCCACAGTGGTAGCATGACCTCTTTTCTCGGGACTTGGATCTATCTTTCGATTTTCCATTCCCACGACCTCTACTCTTGCTTCGGCCCCTATTCTCTGTGACAAGGGCTTGTGAACTGGTACTGGCAACGTCCCTTCTATGAAGCTCTACATTAAGTAGGCTATTCTTTACCATAGACATTGTTACCACACCATTTGGAGCTGAGTTACTCAGTGATACAACAAGAGTATCCCAGCTATCTGGTAGAGTTCCCATCAAAAGACATGCTTGCATCTCATCATCCAAGGACATACCGGTGACTGCTAACTCACTTATCAATCCTTCAAAGTCGTTCAGGTGTTGTATGATTGATCGTCCCTCTGTCAGTTTCAAGTTCATGACTTTGCGAATCATGAACACTTTTCCTTGAGCATTTTTAGCCTCGTACATATCCTCTAGCTTCTTCCAGAGAACTTTGGGATCTGTTTCATTCCTCACGTGGTTGTACAGGCTAGCATCTATCCATTGGCGTATTGTACCCAATGTCTGCTTCTTCAACTTTATCCACTGCTGATCTTTCATATCCTCCGGCTTTGCGTCGTCACCCTCAATTGGATCGTACAAATCTTTGCAATTGAGGTAGTCCTCCATTCTGGATTTCCACATTGAATAATTTGTATCCGTCAATTTCATCATCACACCGTCATTCGCCATGTCGAAACTTTAAAAAATGGCAAAATTTTACTATTCACAAATTTCACTATTCACATAAATAGTGACTGTATATGTGAATAGTACCGTATACCCAAATAATACTTGTATATTGGAATAGTAACAGTATGCCCTGTATACTTACATAATACTATTCATAAAAGATGGCCGAATATGAATAGTTATTATATATGAATACTATTACTATTTTACTATTCATCCAAATTGCCTATGTGCGACGGTTTTTCGAACGGATTGCGCCACCGGATTCCCCGTAATTTTCTCGTCGTCGTGGTATATTTATTTTTGAAAAATATATCCACGGATTTTACTGATAAAACAACCTTCAGCTCTGATACCACTTGTTAGGCCCAATAATAGATTACGAGAAAAAATAATATCAGCAGAATAAAGGACACGCAGATTTTTACGTGGAAACCCCAAATATATTAGGGAAAAACCACGGGACCAACTCCGAATAATTCTTCCACTATAAAATAATAGTAGGTACACCAAGAGATTACAAAATAGTGGCACTCAAGTGTTTCCCAAAACCTCACTATTTTCTCTCTTACCCAGCTCTTAGGAACCCTTTTCCTAAGGCTCTCTACACAGATTACATTTTTATCTGTGTTTCTTCTCTATTACTCTCTGTGTTGGTCTGCTCTTCAAATCAGCAAAACACTCCTCCATTTATAGGAGATTCATAACGCGTATAGCCGAATTATGCACAGTAATTTTACTGTGCACTTTTTGAAAATGTTTCTTGCCGACATGCCTTTTTTTTTTAATTTTTTTTTTAATTAATCAGTGGGTCCCACAATAATAGAGACACCACTCAGCACTGACATCCCTACCACGAACTAAAAGTTATTAAACAAAAAAATGTAAAAAATTTGATAAATCAAAATATTGTATAAAATTATTTTTTAGTAGTCAAATAATTTGTCAAAGCATTAATATGTTTTTTTTATAAACAAAGCATTAATATGTTGATATAAAATTATTAAGATACATTTCCGTGTTCAAATTATATATGTATTGGCATGCAAATTAATTTTAAAAACTAATAATTAGTGAAATAAATTGTTAAAACAGAAGTAACACGAATCAATAATTCACTATTTTGATTTTATGTAAAAGTTATAATAACATTAAGGACTAATACATAAAAATTTATTGAATTTGTCCATAAACACTTATTTGCCCCCTGAATTTTTAAAAGATTCAAATGGCCCCCTAAACTTGTAAAAAATTTTAAATAACCCCTTGAACTTGTAAAAAATGAACCAATTTATCCTTTCAATATCACATGTCAACTTCTGATTAAATAGAAGTTAAATCAATCAAAATTTAATATATAATATTTATTGAATAAATAAAATCACTTATTACAAATTAAAAAATTATTTTAAACTCTTTTATAAATTTAAAAAATTATTTTAAAATTTAAAAAATTTAAGGGTAAATAAATATATATGTGCAGCGAATTCATCCTAACATTAATATCTATGCATTTTGGTTTGGTTGGCTCCTTCCCTCCTTTATTCAGCTTGCATGATTAAAAATAAGAAATGAGCAAAAGCTGAACCACGCGCAAAGATAAAAGGGGAAACGTGACGCGCGCATGGGTCGTTGGTTGCCTTTTGTCGTGTTGATTTGGTAACGGTCAAAGGAGACAAAAGGCAAAGTGAATGGTGGCCACGTCATGGAGTGGGGTGGTGGCCCACTTGAGTGAATGGCGGACACGATAATTAATGATGCAATAGATCTGGACCGTTGGATTGCAATCTGCCGGGGCTTTTGAGCTGCCGCTGTGAAAAAAGGTTCACGATTAACATGTTAATTGGTTCAGGGATGGTTGGATGGTCAGTCGGTAAATGCATAATATAGGACTAGTCCCATGGAATATGCGTGATTTGTACTAGACCAATTGAAGTCACTTTTGGAACAACACTTCATTCATTTTTTTTTTTAATTAATGAAATTTTAAAGAGATTAGATACTAAATTTAAGACCTCGTATTGTTTTTATAGAGTAGTGTATTAATTAAATTTTATTGATATTGTAGTAAAAGAGAGGTAATTTTACAGTGACAAACGATATTGCCTTTAGATATAGGAGTAAGGTTATGTTCTTTTTAATTTATAAGTAGCTTATTGAAATGAACTGAACTGAAATACATTTATTTTTGTGTAAATGCATGCAGTACTTATAAGTACTGTACTGAATTGAATGAATTATAAGTAAAAAAGAACAGAGCTTAAGTTGTCAAAAAGCTCTATATTTATAATATTTTAGGGTAAACTTAAAAAACGTACATTGTGGTTTCATTCATTTATAAAACGGGATCTGAGGAATTTTTTTTGCAAAATAGAGTATGTGGTTTCAAAAAATTTATAAATAAAGGATTCTCAATATTAAATTATGTCACGAAAATAGATAATCTTGTTCATTTTTATCCAAATTTTTGCGGGATGGTCATTAAAAATACAATACACATCGGTAAAAAATTTTAAAAATTTTTTACTAGTAAAAATATTTTTTTAATTAAATTATGATATCAAATTTTTAAAAATCATAAAATAAAAAAATGTCCGAAAATTACTCAAATTTTTAAATAATAAAGTTAAATTAATAGAATATTGAATTGTTAAAAATATTCAATGTAATACCACTATTCTGAATCCATATGCCTGCTTTTGTAAATTTTTTGAAACCACAAACCTCATTTTGTAAAAAAAATTCCTCAGACCCCATTTTACAAATGAGTGGAAGCATAAGGTAATTTTTTTAAATTTATCCAATATTTTATGTAGTTAAAACCAATTGCCTCTTCGTATCGTTTTAGCATCGTACTGACAACAACCATAAATATTATAAATAATATGTTACTCTTATGACTTTTAATTTATCTCATGTATTTTATACTCCCTCCATTTTTAAATGAGTTTTACTTTTGGAGGATAATTTTTTTCAAAAAATAAGTGTCACTTTTCAGATTTTATTGGATTAGTGCACATTTACTAAAAGGTGAGGGTATACTAATACTTTACTGTCTCATTTAATATAGTCCTTGTATTAAGAAATTTGTCAAAAATGACATTGGAAAGATAAGGAGAATTATTTATTTGTTTAGAATTTGACATGATAATTTCTCATGCTATTAAAATGTTTTTGTTAAAATAAATTGCAATTAGTTTTAATTATTTTCTTGGAAGTGTAGTGTACAATATGTAGAACCAAATAGGCAAGAACAATAATAGCTGAGGAAGTACTATTAAAAGTGTGGTGAATGTTCCAGTCGATTGCTTAATATTAAATTTATAGTCTCTAAAAGTTTTAGGTTGAGCCATGTCAAGTGTGAGTAATGATTTTTTTTTCTATTCAACGTTATCAACGACAACACAACCAGCAACATTTAAACCAAAACGAGCATGTAGTAAGCTAAAAGTAGAAGGTTAACCAAATGGTCGTTAACATTTTACTGCATTTTCTTAACCCAAAAAAATTTTAAGTTAACCCTTCAATTTTTCATTAAAATATGCTTAACTTTTGTCACATTGATAGAAATTCGTATTATGTAAGAACGCCCATCGCTATTTACAAAAAAAATAGTTTAAACTGAAAATTTGTACCAAATATATCCATTTTGTATCAGCAAAACTACTTATTAAAGTAAGTGGGTAGTGAGTACAACATGATAACAATACTTAAAATTAACATTGATCTTATATGTCATCAAGTTGAGATGGCCGAGTTGGTCTAAGGCGCCAGATTAAGGTTCTGGTCCGAAAGGGCGTGGGTTCAAATCCCACTCTCAACAATTAGTTCTTTTATTTTTCACCTTTTGCCGGCGTTTTCTTTCTCTCTTCTCCGGCATTTGTTCCGTCTCAGCCTTTTGCGGCCGTAAGTTCCTTTCCTTTATTTCGATAACATCAGATATTTCACATCAAGAATCAAACAACGCAAAATAATTTTTGGAATCTCTTGATTTTAGTTAACAATAGGAAATTCTAGGTAATTGCTTCTGCGCTATTTGTTTTGGTGTATAAATCTGCTGAAATTTTTCAGGTATCCTTTTCAGCCTCCAAATTTCACATTTGATACGCCTATCAACCACCCAATATTGACAACCGAGGCCAGCTTTGTTATCTAGGCCTTGTTCTCTTGGGCTACAATTCAGTCCAGATCAGTTCAGATCAGTTCAGACCACTTTAATTCAGTTCAGTTAGTGGTTATAAATTTACACTGAAATAAGTTGAGTTCAGTTTAGCTCAGTTCAGTTCAGCTTTCTGAAATTGAAAGGAACATGGCCTTAGTTGTCTTGTAGAATGTTTATACCCATGGAAATCTGGATTGTTTTGTTCAAATTTCTTTGTCAATTGAAACATAAAAGATCACTTTGTAGCTCCATACAGAGCTAACTGATTAATGTTAATGGCTTTATGCAATTTGAACTATTGAAAGAGTAATATGGGATCTATATTGCAAGGATATAAATTTCACACGGTTCTTTAGTTGGTTTTGTAATATTCTATGATTTGCGATTTTCTGGTTAAGAACTTAGAAGTGGTCCGGCAGATGCCCATTTTTGGGCTGCCTTTGCTACTTATGTTTTGTCCAAAATGGACTAAGAGCCCAGTTTCCTAGAAGTAGGTCTTATCAATTATTTCATGATTTAATTTCGGAAAATTTACATGTGTTATTAAAATATTTATAAAATTCATATAAAATAATTTAAAAATTAATAAAAATAGGAGAAAATAATTATATAAATACCATGCAATAGTTATATGGTAAATATCTAGTAATCGTCTAGTAGTTTTCTAATAAATCAGCACATCTATTTTATATATATATATGATAAAACAAAAACAATTTACAAATTAATAAAAATATGAGAAAATAATTACATAAATACCATGCAATAGTTATATGGTAAATATTTAGTAATCGTCTAGTAGTTTTCTAATAAATCAGTACATCTATTTAATATATATATATATATAGGAGCTAGAAATTGATTATAGGTCATCCCGACCCACACTTTGTAGATCTACCGATTGTACCAAGTCCAATTGGTGTGTGTGTGTGTGTGTGTGTATATGTGTTAAGTGTTATTAGATTCCATAAAAAAGTATCAAAACTAAGATTTACCAGATATCTATTGCATATCTAATACCGATCTACTAGATGATTACTATATAACTACTAGATGATTACTAGATATTTACCAGATAATTACTATATGGTATTTTGTAATTATTTTTTATTATTTTTATTAATTTATAAATAGTTTATAACGTGACCAAATTATTTTGATTTTTATGGACATTTGTCGGAATGTATAGGGGAGTCAACCTACCAGCACGGAAGGGGTTCGTAGTCTTCGTACTTGTCTTTCTTTGCTAAGTCAAAAGTGACGTGGCTGATCAGTTCTCTGAAAGCCCAATTAGTTACAGATATTTGAAGCTTCGTCAGTTCTGTCTAAATTTTTCGAAAAGTCAATTCGAGTTTTGGCTTGACCTTATGACCCGTAAAAAGCCCTTAATTTCTTGTAGTTTCTATCTTGTTTGGGCTCTGTTCAGTTTCATAAAATAATGTATCATGTTGGTGTGAACTTAATGCTACATTTGTTATTTACTAGTGCTGAATAGATAATGTAGAAACTGTTGTTGGACATCGCGCAGCATATACTATATCAACTTTGGTTTATGTGGACTCTGACCTCCCTTTTTTTATAGTGAGTCGGGTATTTGGAGTATATTACTCTTAAAAGGTAACATATGTTTCAATTTATAGTTAGTGAGATATATAGCATTAAATAGGAGTAGGGTGCTCCAAATACCCGACTCTCTGTAAATTTCCCTAGTCTGTAAGATTTGCCCTATCACTCGTGACTCATCCTTAACCCACCCGAATTCCTATTCTCCGCACCCCATTTAGGTTGAGATGATAGACTTTTTAGTGTGTAAAATTAAGTTTTTATAAGATACTTAAAAATAAACTACAAAAACTTGCTTATAACTCTTATTTTACCGTTTAAAAACAAGCTACAGGATATCTTATAACTTTTAACTCATAGAAACACTTTAGAAAAGGTATTTTTTTTTCCAAGTGGTAAGCAGTTTGGTATCACTTGAGTAAGATCTTGGAATTGAACCTTGTGAATATAAAAAATCTTCATGGGGCGTGCTAGGCCGGACTCTGGCCGGACTTGGTCCGACCGACAAGTAAAATTGCTAGGCCCAAGCCCAACCCAGCCCACATAAATTCTATATGCTGGGTTGGGTCGGGCCTAAGTTTTGAACTTCATTCCCAAACCCGACCCAACCCGCCCATGAATTATTAAATACGTTTAATATATATATATATATATATATATATATATATATATATATATATATATATTATTTAGAAATTAGAAATTATATATATATTTTATAATTAATAAATAATTAAATATATATTTTTTATTAATATAGTTCGGATCTAGCCGGGCTTGAATTTTCATACTGAACCCAAACCCAACCCAACACATCTGCGAGCTTTGGTTGGCCTGGTTCCGGCTGAGCTTTTTACATAATATATTTGTCCAAGCCCAACCCACAAAGCGCGGGCCTAGGCGGGCCGCGGGTTTGTTGAACAGGTCTAGTTATTTTTAACTTTTGAAAGCTGAACTAACCAAATTGAAGTGAGTTAAACTGAACTGAACTTATTTTAGTATAAATTTATAACTACATATAGTTAAACTAAATTAAACTGAATTATCTAAATTGAATTAAATTAAACTATATTCCGGTCAAAGTTACGAGGGCCTAGGTAGCAGACAAATTATAAAGCTCAACTAAACAGAGAGCAGCCCAGCCCACATAAACAGATCAACAGTGAAATCTAGCCACCAAAGCTACCCGAAGCGGATAGCATAGAGAGAGGCGGTTGCCGTTCGTTTTCGTTTGCCACTACTATCTCAATTTCAGCAAATCGGAGGAGGAGGAAGAGGAGGAGGTTACAGCAGCAGCCAACCCGGAGATAGATAAGGCGATCATAATCTATTTTCCAGCAATAAACTATGGCGTCAATTGGCCTCTCAATATGTTCCACTTCGAAACCCTTGATGGCACCTCCTACATCTGCAGCTACTGTCACATCTTCTTCTTCTTCTTCTTCTGTCTCACCGAGCTGCCATGTTTGCCGGCGCACTACCGTATCGATGAATTGTTTTAGCCGAAGCCGCGTTTTTCCGTTAACTGCTGGTAATATGATAAATCGGAGCCGGCGGCAATCTCATGTGGTTCGTATGGCGCCGGATGAAGAGAAATTGACTCGCCGGAACCCTCTCGATTTCCCTCTCGTATGTTTTCCTCTTCTCTCCCTTACAAAATTTACTAGTTTATTATTTTGATTGACTTTCAATTGGATGTGTTTGTTGGATTGTGTTAAGTTTTCTTTTCTCTGTAATTGTTCTTCTTATGGTTGTTTTGTTGGTTGAATTTGCTGGTTCAATTAGAAATCGGATTAATTCATAGTATTCAATTGAAGTTAATCGCTTAAAAGATCTATATTGTTTTGCCGACTTGAGTCCTCTCTGGTATAGTCACCTATTTTCTTAGTTTGAAGTTGGCTGAACTGAACTAAAGTGAGCTGAATTGAACTGAACTTATTTCAGTGTAATTTAAAGTGAGCTGAATTGGCTGAACTGAATTGGCTGAACTGAATTGAACTAAAGTGAGCTGAATTGAATTGAACTACGCATAGCTGAACTAAACTGAAGTGGACTGAACTAAATTGAATTATAGTCCAAGAGAACAGGGCCTAAGTCTAATGCCTGTGCTAAGATTGTTCTTATGCTTTTGTTAGCTTGAGTTGAGAAGCGTTGGAATTTGAAGCTTGATGCGCTTCATATGTATGCATTGATCAATATGAAGCCAAACTGCATATTTTCAACAAAATAACTTTAATATCATGAAATTGATTCTGTTTCCTATTATTATATGTTCCTGGTAGATGTGGCCTTACTTTGTGAAGATTAAAATGGAAGAAGCTACTAAATACTCTATCTGGTGGGCGTCAATGAGATCACTTAGAGTTAGATGTGATTGGGAGTGTTTAAATCTTAAAGATTGGCTTGTATATATATAGCAGGTTGACTTGAACAAACGGGCAGCCCCTTGATAAGTTTGCTCATCTCATTGAGGGAAAGTGTGCTATTTTCTTTTTGTCCTTTGTTTCAAATTATGTGGAAGAGGGATGATTAGTTTTTTTTTCTGTCTTAGGATTTTCGTACAATTTATTTAAGACGATTTTACATGCTATGGCTTACGAGTTCAGTGTTGAATTCTCTTGAGTCTTGATTTTAACTAAATTAGTTCTATTATATTGTTTGGATTATAATTTCATCTGATGTCTTCTCCATAGTCCATACAAAAGTTTGATATTTGGGGTATGGATCAATTTGCAAGAAACTCAAAGGGATAATTATAGTTTGGAAGACTAAAATTTGAAGGAATTCAATTCCTTCAAATTTTATGTAGATTTTTCTACATAAAATGAATTAAATTGAATTCCTTCAAATTTTAGGTTTCCAAACACACCTTTAGTGCTTGTAGTTTTGCTGGTGGATGGTTACCTCCTTCTAATGTTGGGTGAAGCATAACATTATTCTGATGCGTTTGAATTCATTAATTGTTAAATGTAATGTTGGGGTTATTTTTTGCTTCAAAGTTGTCGAAATGAGTTGCTCAAAGTTGGCATGTGTCAATCTTTTGAGTTTTGACAATGCTTTTAGTTTTAACTTTTAAGTTGTATATTTCACCAAAGTAGTTTTAATTGGTTATTTGTAGTTGCAATGTCAATGCATCTTGATGATGATCATGTGGGAAGCATTAACTTCTTATTGATAATTGGCTAAATGCTTGTATATATGCTGTCTGTGAAACAATATGCAAACTCATCTGATCAAACACATTTGTGCTGGGAATTTTCCTTGCTTTTCGATTTCGAGGGTTTTTTTCCACCGTATTAGTTTCTATAACATACTTGCATATTCATTTAGGTATTCTATTAGACCTTGTGAAATTTTCAAGTTTAATTTCATATTTATGAGTTGCCTGTAGTTCCTTTTTACGATGTTCCATCCAGACTCTGTTCTTTTCAACTTATAATCCATTTAGTTCAGTACTTATAAGTACTTCATACATATAAATTTACACTGAAATAAATTCATTTCAGTTCGGTATTTCTACTTATAAGTTGAGAAGCATAGGTGACTTATGTTCTATGATTTGGTTGTTAGGAGTGGGAAAGGCCCAAGCCAGGGCGTAGACCTGACATATTCCCCCAGTTTAGCCCTATGAAAACGCCGATACCGCCACCATTGCCATATGATCCACCTGAAGAAGACGAAGAAGAGGAAGAAAAGAAGAAAGAGGAAGAGGAGGAAGATCCCGATAAGGAAGAGGAAACCGAAAAGCCCGACAAAGATCAATGATTTACTTTTTCCTTATCTATCACACCTAGTCCTCATTGATTAGTTGTAAACCGTTATAGCTGGCGCTAGTAGGAAGCGGATGATATATGCAATTACCATCATCCAGGTAGAGTTTTGTCATGGCTGGTCTTTTCCAGTTTCGAGTTTGAAGGAATTTGCAAAATAGTTTATAGTATGTGTTTGGTCAAAATTTGAATTTAGTGATGTTCTTGACTGGTAAATTTCATTTTTGATGCCTTATTTTATCCGAATTTTGTGTTCAAGTAGGCCAGAATCATTTCCTAATGTTTGATAGATGTTGCAGAATTGTATTTTGTATTCCCTAAGTAAATGTCATAATGACATAGCCTACTGAAAATATGGTTAGGTTTGAATTCTTGTTGAAATTCAAAGCAAATATTGTTAATTATTGTGCCTCTGAACTTCAAATGAACATTGAAAATAACTCTGTGGTTCTTGCAACAATTTGTTGGTTGGTTTAACTTTTTAAGTATGTCATTATTTTTATGTTTCTCTTTCTAATTAGAAGTTGGTACATAGCATTTATGGAAAAATTGATGCAGGGAGTTTCGTGGTCCTTCTCAAAATTTGGGGGTATTAAGTAGAATGATATAAGTTTAAGGAGCCACTAAAGCATTAGATCAAATCTAAAGCCTATTTTCAACTCAAATTCCATTGATTTTGATTATTTCTTATCCAAAATCATTTTCCCATGCCGTAAGCTCAGTTGACCAAATTAGTGATAATTTTACTATTCAATGAGTGATATATGTCAGGTGACGCCTTCAATTTTCATGAGTCTTTATCAGTTCCTCAAACTTGGTAAATTGAACTTTTGAGTTCTCCTTTAATGCCACTGTTACATTCTGATTGGAGATAGAAAAATTTAAATTTAAATTCTTCAAACTAATTATAAGGTAATACGTGACAATAGGGGGGCCCAAAGTTGCTTTTTTTTGCCAAATATAGAGACTGATAAAGACCTTTGAAAACTTGATATAAAGCGAGCCAGTGGGCTGCGGCCGCCCCTTCACTCCACCGGCCACTAGCTCCACCATTACCTCTCCTCCCTCTCTTTCGAAGCCATTAATTAGTTTTTAATAGTTTCAGAGAATTTAACCCAAAATTTTTGCATGCTGTTTCACACCTCCTCTTTTGGCATTCTGGATCCGCCATTAATATAAATTGTTAAGTTTGGAATGCTAAGTCTGCATCGGTCCATTAACAACTGAGAACAATTAGTTCCGTATATGTAAGAAGGATTGTGTACAAACTTGAAGTATAGTAAAGCTATCTATATACATGTGGTGGGGATAAAGATTTAGATGGGCATATAGTGGCATTTATGAACTGTTATTATTGGTCCAACTAATTAGTTTCCTTTTCAAATCAAAACTATCAAACAATCTCCACTTCTTATTCAAAATTCAATGAAAACGACAAGATGGAACTTAGTATTCTATCATTTCTTTACACTCAAGATTGAAATTATTAAATAAACTTTATGTATATAATGGCACTTTACCTGTTTGGTGGAGGTGGCCAAGTAATTGCTCTTAAATTCCATCCCTATTAAAATTGAGTTTGAGTCCTAGTGAATAAAAAAAAAATTTATTGGAAGACTCACCCATCACAGTCACGTGCGCGATCCGGGTCAAATTTGGATGTAGTCTCCGGTGAATCAGATCGGTAACCCAAAATATTTCCATATATTGAGTTTTAATTTTGTTTGTTTTAGCTTTTACTTTGTTATTGTTTTCAATTTGATTTAATGTTTGGACAACATGAATTGTAAATCTTTTATTTTTATTATTCTTTTGACAGAAGGTAAAACTCTATTATGAATTCAATATCATTGAGTTTGATTCATTTCAATACAATTTTAAATTTATATCAAATTAATTTCAGCAAGAACTCTTTTATTCAATACAAAAACTTTATTACATAAACGAAAATTTTGTGGAATAATTCAAAAATAGCAAGTAATAAACAATTTAATTGGATTTTTGTTATAAAGGAAGGTTGTGATACTGACAAGGAATAATAATGCACATGTTATTCTCTGATTTTCTTAACTAATTTTTTTTGTTTGATAGTATAAAGTAATGCTTAAGGATAATGGTGTTTGTTATTGATATTTGGAAAGCATTAATTATTTATATTAATCATATGATGACTCTTTCATGGTCAAGCAAATCCACATCATAAGTGGTTGAAGGAATAATATAAATATTATTATTGAGTTTAATTTGTCAGTTTAAAATTTTGGGTGAAATGGTTTCATGATATGACATTAGAGGAGTTTATACCAAAAGGTTGACAGTTCGAATTCCGACAGCTTCATTTATTGAGTTATATTACAATACATAGCAGAATGGATCTGTGTTGTACCCGCTTCAAGCCCAAGGGACATTCGCATACGGAGAGTGTCAAAAACAATATAAATACTGCGGTTGAATCTAACCAATCAGCTTAAACTTTTGGGTGAGTCGGTTCTATAATACAAATTCCTAAAGCAATATCTAAAGGGATGTACCAAAACCTTTTCAACAAAATTCTTTTCAATTTTTTTCACTAATTATTAAATCTAATTAGTTATTTTATTAATTTAATACATTTTTTTTATTAATTTTGATTAAAATTTAGCATCTTAGTCAGCCACTACTATTAGCTTTCATATATTTTAATGGTCTTATAATTAGTTGCTTACAACAGTCTTAATTCTAATTTGTTCATACAATCTTTTAGAACGTCTAACGCTAAGACCTATTAATTTTTTTTTATTTTTGCAATATCTAATTTACATTCTTTCCTCCATAGTAAACATATCCTAAATTAAATTTCTTAATTAAACATAATTATGATGCAGTTATAATCTTGACCATTTATTTAAGAGGGAATATTATGACTAATTCTATGTTTTACAATACAAGAGATGATCTTAACCCATAACAAATAAATTGATCATATTATATTCCAATTTGATGCTACATATCAATAAACCTAATTTACCTACATTGAAGTTAGATAAGTACAAAATTCAAAACTTAATCACTTAATGAACCTAATTAGTTAGGCCAAATAAAACCTAACCAAAAATTCATTAAAAATGGTCCTCCTATGAATATGATGTAGGAGCTAACAACAAGAAGTCAGAAGTCCACTTATAATTAGGAATTAAGGTACCCTTCATTTGCCATTTATTAATTTTTATTGTGCCTGAACCAAATCTATTAGTCACAACTTATTTTTAAAGCTGAGAAAAAAATTAAATATTTTAAATTCAAATCCTAAATACTTTAAAAATTAAATATTTTTATTTTTTTAAAAAATAATTATTACTTTTGATATTCACGATAATTTTTTATTATCAACTATAATAATATTTTTGGAATAACTAAAAACATTAATTGAAGTATTGTAACTCAAAGCGTATTCAGTACTGACGTTATTACTAATTGTTCTAGTTAAATTTTATTACCGGAATAAACTAAGTTTTTGTTTAGTATTATTTTTTAAGCTTTTATTTTAAAAAGTTACTCTCATAAATTTTTAATAGAATTATATATTTTAATTTTAAATAACACATTTTGATTATTTATACTAATTAATTAAGAACTGTTCCATTTATTTTTTCTAAAATAAAATCAGTTGCTTTTATAAAAAATTTGAAAATAAAACTTTTAAGAAAATCAGTTGAAGGAAGACTGCCTATAAAAATAACTGTCTATATATTTTCCAAATAGCCAATAAAGATAGTGTATACTATCTCCATTTTTTTATTACGTGTCGTTTTAGAACCAAATAAATCTTTTTTAATAAATATTATTTTTAAATTTTAATGTAATTATTTAAATATTTTTTTTATTTTACTGCAAAGACTAATTATCTCTTCATATACTTATTAATGTTGGGGTTATATTAATATTTTTATTTTAAAACGCTTTTCAAATACATCAACAATAATGTGGTCCAACACAGCATTATCCTAAATCGACTATCATTATCAACCGTCCACTAACCCCACCACCAATTTGTATCTTAATCAACGGTCATTATTGACTCTTCGTCTTTTCAGCAAATCCCGCCGTCTGCGGGGCAGGTGATTCGAACCCCTGATGTTCCCAAATTACCTTCTAATAGGGTTGATCTTACAGTATAAAACGATTACATAGGACCTAATAAATAAGGGCCCATTAAACATAAATATATAAATTTATTATGATATTTTTTTTATTTTTTTAAAAATTATTTTCTTACATTATAATTTTTTTTAAAGAAATGACTCATACCGATTTATAATAATAATAAAGGAAAATCTTATCTCACCCTGTTTCAGTATGGACTCAAACCTGCGACCTCTAACATCACAGCTTCAAAGGTCAACCATTAGATCAAGCCTTTGTCATTTAAATATTTTTGCATAAAAGTTATTTTTTTACATTGTAAATAGCATTAAATTAAAAATAAAAGTATTTTTAGATTTCAATTTTTATTATTTTTTATTTTATAATAAATTATAAAAATTTTAAAATATATAATTTCACTAAGGGCCCAAAAATTATAAGATCCGCCATGTATTCTAATGTAACATTTAATAATTTGAAAGACATATTCTTTTCAACTTATACACAGCAATACTGAATTAAATTAATATAAATTTATATGTATATAAACTAATAAGCATTAAAAAATAAATTAAATTAAATAAATTATAAATTAAAAAAAGCATACCAAATTATTTACATATAAAACTGTTAATTTAGTAATTACATCAGTAATTAAGCTCAAATTTAAAATTTACTCTTTCTAACTTATATTCAACCTAATTTAATTTAATTCAATTTAATATTAAATACTTATAAATTTAAACTAAAATAAGTTGCATGTACAAATAATCCCATTTTCTTCACGTCTAGCACTTTAACATGTTTCCTGTCGTTCCCTTCTCTCTGCAATTGAGAGTTTCATCAATGGCGGATTTGACAGTGTCTTAGTTCGAGTTCGAATTCGTCGTCCTTATTGAAAAAAACTTGATTATTAACAGAATTTCGAAGTAAGGACTGAAGAAGTTTTAAGATGCTGGACGGACTTCTAGGTCGAGGTTATGCCTCTAAATGGTAATGCATTTGTTTCATCTTGTGTTCTTTGTGCTTGTTGTTAACTGAATTTGAATGCGAGATGTGTTCATTGGATTTTGGTGGTTCTGATGCAGTAAATCGTTGATGAAATTGACGAAGAGTCGGATCGAGGCTATACAGAGAAAGAGGAACGCTACTTTGAAGTTTTTGAAGGAAGTTATGGCTGATCTGCTGGCTAAAGGCCTCGAAATAGATGCATATGGCAGGGTGATTTTTTTGTTTAACTGTATAATTTTTGCTGTTTGATCTGATTTTGATTCTGGATTCATCATTTTGTACTGAGGTAGTCTGAGACTGTAGGAAGAAAATTGATTTGATATGAGGGTCGTTTTTTTCAGAAAGGGGAATGTAGGCCGAAATGCACAAATTAGTTTGAGCTTAGGATTTTTGTCTGAAACTTGAAAAATTTAGGCCTAATTCATTCAGTTAAGTTTCAGTATTCACAGTTTCTGTTCAGTTCCTGATAAGTTTCAGTTCATTTTCAGTAATCAATAATTAATAATTAGTCTTATTATAGTATGATAATATTTCAAGTATTATTGTTATCATTAATATAATAATATTTTGATGTATTATTATTTATATTATTATCTTTCAATTTACTTTTCAGTATTTTCAGTTTCTGTTCAGCTGCAGTTCAGTTCAGTATTTTCTGCTACTTAGAAGTTGAAAAGAACAGAGCCTTAGGCCCTGTTCTTCTGAACTGCAATTTTCTGACCTAAACTGAACTAAACTTATTTCCGTGTAAATTTATAACTACGCATAGCTGAACTGAACTGAACTGTAGTCCAAAAGAACAGGGCCTTAGGCTATGTGATGTTTCTTAGCTGGAACAAACTGTGTTCTCAATTCCTTTTTCAATATAGCTTAGCCAATGTATACATACACACACCTTCTTTTCTCATTCTTCAGTAAGTTGATTCTAATTGTTTGCAGCTTATGCATAATAACCATTTTTGTGTAAATTTTTGAAGCTTTTAACAGCAATATAAACTATTGAGAGGCATTCTCATTCTTTGAAGTGTTTGACCAGGCTGAAGGACTTCTAGCTGAAGTGATCATGTCATCTTGCTACGAATATGTTGACAAATCTTGTGACTTTGTGTTGAAGCATCTTTCAGTCATGCAAAAGATAAGGTATTAGTGTTTTTTATGTATTCAATACGATATTTTATCAATTCTGTTGAACCAATTGGCTGTTTGCCCTTGTTTGCACCTGTCTGGTACAAATGATCGTAAGCAATAAACATCTCAGTAGGTAATTGTCTGTTATCCTTTGCTAAATATGTATTACAATTTTTCTGCACATTCACCAGGTGGACAACGTAGTAATGTTTGTCAAGTATTCAAAATAATAAGCTAGGCTGATGGTTAATATTGTGGTCTTTGCTTTTGCTATGACAGGTTGCAGATTAGGTTATCGTTTGTTTGTAATATTGTTTCACATTGGTTCTAGCACGTGTCATGTTTGTATCTTGTAGCAATATGATTGATAGGCAAGAAATGTGTTTACTCAATGATTGTGAATTTCACAATGTGAAAGGGCTAGTACAAAATTTCCGAAAATCAGCAGTTGACATAGTTCAACAATCATTCCATTGAATTTTAGGGCCTCTTTTGTATTGCTTTTTAAACTGTTGTCCTAATAAGTTGCTCTCACAAACTTTTAATAAAATTATATATTTCGGCTTTGAACAACATATTTTGGTTCTTCTAGAAAAAGCTTGAAAATAAAGCTTTTCAGACATAGTCGAATCCACATGGATGAATGTGGGGTCCACTGACCCCACAATTTTTAAAAATATATATAAATTATACATAAATTAAATTTGGACCCCATAAAAATTATGAAGTGGACACCATATAAATATTGAATCTACTCATTTATCTTAAAAAATAAAAATTTTAAGAAAATTTTTCTCTAGTATGCTAAGAAATTCTTTGAATAATAAATTATAATAGGCAAAATCATCTTTTGGGTCTTTTAGTGTAACTCATTCGGTCATGTGGTGTAAAGCTTACTCATTTAATCATGTGATATATATATATACACTGGACACCACCACCAACAACAACAACATTACCCCAATGCCTTCAAGGCTCCCGTACAAGTGGGGTAAGGGGGGTCGGGTGTACGCAACCTTACCTCTGTGATTACAAAGAGGTTGTTTCCAATTGACCCTAAAGTGGAGTTGCAACAGCTATCCGTGACTTCACAATAAAAGAAGCTTAGATAGTTTAATGAGTCATTTTGCTTTAGTCCATTATAATCTAAAGCCAAAGAATGGTGAATCTTTGGCCCCATCAAAATAATGGACACCACGGTAAAATATTTCTGGATTCGCCACTATTTTCAGAAAAGCGGCATGGGAAAGCACAGCCAAACTAATATGCTAGTACAAGACAAAAAGTTTCATGTAATAAGAGAGGTTTTAGACATCCCCAATCCTTGAAATATGTAACTTCCAGTAGTGTTCTATGCTATTATGTCCTTCCATGAATCCATTTTCTGCATTTGACAAGAAAATATATGGCAGCCCCTTTCTTGCTCTAAATTCATTATCATCCTGACAGGCACTGCCCTGAGGACTGTAAGGAAGCTGTGTCATCCCTAATGTTTGCAGCTGCAAGATTTTCTGATTTGCCAGAGTTGCGGGACCTGAGGGATATATTTCTGGAGAGATACGGTAGCTCCGTAGAATTATTTGCTAATAAACAGGTAAATATTAATTGATCCTGTGATTGAATATTGTCTTTCTGCTTGCTCCCTACCGCTAACTGCTTCAGTTCCTTGTGAACAGTTTGTTGAGCATTTATCTTCAACGCCAATTACAACAGATAAGAAAATTCGACTGATGCGTGAGATAGCATCTGAATTTAGCATAGCATGGGACTCCAAGGGTATTGAGCAGAGGGCATCTAAGCCATCTCCTTTTATGCAGGTAACAAATGTTTCTCATCTGGCTTATGTACCCATCCTGTACTGGCTAAGGCCCTGTTCTTTTGAACTTTTGAAAGCTGAATTGAGCTGAAGTTGGTTTAACTGAACTGAAATGGGCTAACTTATTTTAGTGTAAATTTATAACTACGCATAGTTGAACTGAACTGAACTGCAATGGACTGAACTGAACTGCAATGGTTTGAACTGAATTGAATTGAATTGCAGTCCAAGAGAACAAGGCCTAATTTTGGATTTTTTTCAGATTTTTTATTATGTGAAACTTTTTTCTTGATATATTTTGGATTTTGATTTCCTCCCTTTGTCTGGATTCTTCTGCAGGAGCAACCTAAAGTTCATGGGCCGTCCAATGGCAATGAGTACAGGTCAATTAGAGGCAAAGACACTGTCCTAAGAGACAATTTCGATGTTTCACCCAGAGAAAGGCAAGAAATTGCGTACGATGGGCACTTATCGCAAAATGGAAAGGAGAGACACGGCTCGAAAAGAAATGAGCTCAATTCTCAATCCAGATATGAAGTCCCTAACAGTAAGTACAATCCACTCAATGCCGAACCTTCACTGAAATTGAGAGACAGTCATGATGGTTTTTCCCAAAGCAAACAAGAAGTTGCTACCGCGGTGCGGGACCCATGGAAGACAGAAACACCCTCGAAAAGATCCAGTTCAGCAAGTTCATCTCAGAGAAAAGGGATGGAAGCCATTGGTTTTGGATCCCAGCAGAGTAATGGTACGGAAAATACTGCGCCTAAAAGAGATGGCCCGGATCCTCTATCTCATGGAAAACCAGATATTCATTCCAGTCATGCAGGGTTGTGGTCTAAGGCTGATAATAAAGATCAGCATCATGTTGGCCAATACAATGTTGTAAGTTCAGCAAAAGATGCTCGAGAGGAAACACAGAAGTCGAATGTTTACTATAATAATGCTATGCCTATACCTCCTCCATACACAAAACCGAACAGTAAACTAAAGGATGTAAAATATGAAGGCAGTGTGAGATCTCCTTTTGTTGGTTCTGATGGTAATGGTGATCCACATGAGAATAGTAATGCACGTCAGGAGACCAATATTAGTAACCCAATTCCAAAACCGAGATCTTCAAGGAGGCGGCATTCCAAATCCCGCTCCATCCAAGATGAAGTCGACCTTCCGGAAGATTCTGCAGGAGTTTCCAAGAGGAGATCGAAGAGTCGAAGAAGGGACGACTCGAGAAGAGGCCTGCAAATCCTGTTTGATGATGAGCACAATGAGAAAGATGAAGAGGAGAGAATGATAGATAGACTTTTGATACATTACAGTAAGAAACCATCTGTCTGTGAACCCGAAACAATCAGAAGAAAATCCAGAAGCCATAAAGTACCAGAAATCTCGGAAATTGTTCCACCACCGAGATCAATTTCCCTGCCTCGAGAACAAACAGCCCCACGAGAGACAGCAAAAGCAAAGGTTTTCAGCCGTGCTGCTTCTTTCCAGCCGGATGGGTCAAGTGCTGCCAAGCATGTGCATCCTAAGTTGCCTGATTATGATGATTTAGCTGCTCGGTTTGCTGCCTTGAAAGGGAGGTAAGTGATTTTATAGCAGTCATAATTCAGCATCTTTACTAATAACTCACATCAATGCATTAAATGTATCTTCACATTTGTTCACCAAAGCGAGCCAGGGTTGGTTACGTTTTGCTCGCAAATTCGAGCTTAGACGGTGAGTTGGATTGCTAGTATAGTACCGATTTATCGCACCACTTGTGGTTGTGGTTATTACTTATAATATGAATTCAGTTTCTATATGTAGGATGTATTACTAGTAATGAGATTGTAAACTCAAATGAAAAAGGCATACGTGTGGATTGATTATGTTATACACTAGCAAAAAAATCACAAAAGTACCTCTTTGGAATAGAATTTCTATTGGACTTCATAAAATTTATAGTACTAATTGTAGTCAAGCGTCATTTACGGTCTATGTTTCAATCTTAATTTTTTTTAAATTAGTTGTATTTTAGGGCCAGTTTGGTATTTCTGTTTGAGCATGTTTGAGCTGCTTTCAAAGTAAGTTGTTCTCTCAAACTTTTGGCTTTGAACAATACATTTTGATCTTTCATACTAATTAATTAAAAACTGTGTGATTTAGTTTTTTCATAATCAAATTTGCAGCTTTCAAAAAAAGCTTCAAAATGAAGCTTATTAGAAAAGCTGCTAAAAAAAGCTGCAAAAACTCATAGTTGAACTGACCCTTAGTTTGACCTCAAATTTTGTACTTGTAATTCTTGAATATTTTATTCACTTGCTAATTTCATCCATAGTACATTAACTATCCTTGTTGTCTCAGTTTCATACATGAACTTTACTTTTTCTCATTATCATACATAAGCTTGTATGTGACCTTCTATTATAGTACATATGACTTGATATTTCAGGTTTCTTGTGACATGCATGTAGGCGTTTTAACCATAGTCAACTTAAAATGTGAGGTCCTACTATATTAAAAATATGATTTTAACCATCATAATTTTTTTTATTTTCTTCATAACCAAATATAATTAAAATAGTAAAAAAATGATTTAATATATTTTTAAAATCTTAGGGACATTGGATTTTTATTTTTTATCTTTTTTTTTCTTTTACCGAAACATTTTTTTAACATAATAGCAAATATATAAATAATTCATTTTCATTAATATTCACAACATTATAGTCATTGAATTTTGTATAGATTAAAAGTTCTTTACCACCCTATTTTAGTTTCAAAAAATTCATTTATTTCAAATCAATTAAGTTTATTTAGATTCAATAATTCGGTTCAATTCAAAATTAAATTTTCAAATGATACTCAATATTATAAATAATAAAATTTATTAATTATAAATAAGAAGAAATAATAATTAACTATTATTCGAAAGGATAAAAATAAAAAAAAGATGGTATTGCGTAATGTGTTCAACTAAAATATAATTAAATAATAATATTGAATTTTAATTAGTTTTGTGTTCATTGTGACTAAGGTGTTGACCTAGTAGTTAATAATGAAGCTATGACCTCTAGAGGTCCTAAGTTCGAGATACATCCGGGGTGGGCTGAAATTTTTTTTTCATTTAATGTAAGCCTAAATGAGGCAAAAAAAAAATTTAAAAATAGTAATGTGTTCATTAAGCCCAATGAGGCAAATTTTTTTTAAAAAGTAACAAAAATTAGTAACTTGTTCATTTAATAATTACTATTATTAATTAGTAAAAACATAAAATATAATATAAAAATTATAATTAAGTTAAATACATAAATATTACTGTTATTATAATTATTTTTATAATATTAATTATTGTTATATTTATCAAAAAAATTTAAAATTATTGATGTCTCACTTTTTCCTAGTTATTACTTTAATATAAATTTAATTCAAATTTATTTAATTTAGTTGTAAGAAATTAAAATTAATATTGCTTTATTTTGTATTTAACTGTGCATTTTGTTAATTAGTTAGCAATTTAATAGTTTCAGCTGTAATTAAAACATATATACTTGTGGTTAACAATACATAATAATGAATTACTCTTCCTCTTTATAAAGTAAAATATTTTTAAGGTTGTGGGACCTAAAATTTTGGGTTAACTATGACAAAAATATCGATATGTCACAAGTAACTTACAATATCAAGTCATATGTACTATAATAGAAGGTCACTTATAAATTTATGTATGATAATGAGAAAAAGTAAAGTTCATATATGAAACTGAGACAATAATGATAATTGATATACTATAGACGATATTAACCCCTCCATCAAAACTAACCAATTACTTGTAATCACTAGACCTTTTCATCCTGCGGACCGGATTTGGGTTAGGTGTGGTCGGATTTTTTACTAAAAATATTAACTCAAGTCCGGCCCATAGAACTTCAGCTTTTACATGCTCGAATTGGACTTTGTAATACAAAATAAATATCTAAATCTGACCCATTTAAACTAACTCGATCGTAAATCCGACAAATATCTTGAACCGCAAATAGATCCAGTGACTAGCTTGAAATTGCTTTCGTGGCGGATTTTTATTTACTAGGACAAAACTTATAGGTTGGAAATTAATCATAAACTAGTCCTCTTATTGTTTCTTAACACATTTTTTCATTGACCCATATTTCTAGTAGTAGCAGTAGTACTGACTTCTGAGTACAACTGACTCACTGACTGCTGAGCCTGAGCTAATAAGTTAGGAAATTACAAAAATGACCTTGAAAACATACCCTCATTGGTCCAGACTCCAGAACAAAAAAAGCCTTTACATTCCCAACATCTAAAGCTCACAAAAGATTCCATTTTGATCTCCTATCTTAAGGACTATTTCGCGCCAAAACTTAAAAAACACCATTTTTTTTCTTGCCCCCCTTTGACCCTTTTAAACAAGCACACCAGAGAGAGCTAGAGAGGACCAAAAGGGCAAAAGAAGAAAATGAAAGGAGCAAGCAAGGTGATAATGGGAGCTACACTTGTAATGGTGGTGACCCTTGCCATTGTTCTTGGCCTCATTTTGGTCCTCTTAGTTGACCTCTACTGCACTCTCTTGCTTCGCCGCCGCCGACGGTTGCAAGTCAACTCATCCAATGGTGTCAATGTCACCCCCGCGGCTACTAGTACTACCGCCGTGGTCCCGACTAGCTCGAGCTCCACACACCCACCTCACGCTCAAATTCATCCCGATACCCCTCTCGGAGCTCTCGAGGCCCCTAGAAGCCTTTTTTACCCTACAACACGCTCTCAACTCCATCACTTCCTTCACCCGAAACCAAAAACAAGTCCTTCGCCAAATTCATCTTCACCCCATCAGAATGGAGAAATCCAAATTCAAATCAATGCTACTAATGAAGAGCCGGAGCCAGAGCCTCCAGTTGTTAACATATCGAACCCCGTTTTTAACGAAACGCCGTTTGAAACACCCGATTCCTCCCCTTCGAGGCTGGAACAAGGTCACGCGTGTTCATCTGGTTGTTCAGTTACTTCTCCATTGACAACAATGAAGAAGCTACCGGATGAGGCAAGCTCAGTTTCATTAAGAAATTCACGGTCTTTAGCTACTTTAGTGAGTGATTCTGTGAGTAATAATAATGGCTTGTCTTCTCCTTCTTCTTTCTCTGGATCTCTCTGCAATTCTCCTTCTTGGTCTATTTAATTAAATTTCTTTAATAAGTTTGTTTGCTCATGTACTTGTGTTCTTCAGATGTTCCAGCTTTTGTTTATAAATCTTGTCATGTGTCTCATGTTAAGCTAGCTAATGGAGATTGGAAGATGTGACTAAACGTGCGTGTTTGACTGTTTATCTCTTGTAGTTATTTTTTAGTGTTTTTGTTTTTGTATGTATATAATTTTGTTTTATATGATTGTTTTTGGAAACAAGTATGGACTCATATTGGTTACTGATGGACAAGAACATGAATAGAAACAGGCTTGTTTTCTATCGTCATTTTGTTTCGAATGGACTGAACAATCATGTTAAATAGGAGGATTCCATGTGCAAGTTTTAAAACGAGTCTCTTTCTCAAATTGTACAAGAATTATCTAACGGTTTATCTAATTCATGTTATATTATATAGGCTCAGTGCATCAGTAGCTACTTAAACTTGCCTTAAAAAATTTACTGTCTCCTTAAACTTTCAAAGTAACTTCGTACTTCCCTTAACCTTAAAAAAGTGCACCTCTTTTCTCCCTAAACACCAATTGCTAGTATCTGATTGGAGAGAGAAAATCTTAAAAATGGCATCTTCGAAAAGTCAAACTAACCAGAACTTGACACATGACATTCATGGAACAAAGTGATGCACTTTTGAAAGTTGAAGGAGCTACGGAGTCACTTTGAAAATTTGGCGAGGCAGCGGATTTTTTGGGATAAGTTCAGGTAGCTAATGATGCATTAGGCATATAAATATACACATTCACCATAGTCGTGCAAAGAAGATAACCCCATAGAAGTTCAGTATGTTGGATTGATGATGTTAATGTTTGAAATTCAAACAAAGCATTTGTAAACAAGTAAAATAATATGCACAACAACAGAAATTTTTCACCCGAATCGTTTTTGTTCATAGACCAGCAGCTTTATCTTCCAACTCCCATGGCACATTCTGTCAAAATTCAACTACAGTTACGAGACTACATGTAATTGATAATAACTACCTATTCGAACAAGAATAGATAGATCTAAGTCGAGGAGAATCGAGAAATTAGTACCAGCAGATAATGAACAGTTTTGACTAGGAGCAACAGAACATTCGTCTACCGCTTTCTTGCTGTCTGCTGTGCAGTTTCATTCCAGTTGGACGTGACGGGCCAGCTCTTGCCAATTTCTTAGCTGCAACAACACATTGTATTTTTTCCATTAATAGTCAAACATAAGTTGCCTTTCAATATCACATTATTGCCTCAAAGCTAGTTATATCATCACATTTGATGACTATTAAAATCACAAGAACATTGTTTCATAAACATAAAGTAGTCCGTGGAACTCGACGGTTGGGTTTTGAAGATATTATCATTTCTCAGATACATTTTCACCCGGCTCAACTAAGCTTAAATGGCCTACTGCCCCTTGAACTTTTCAAAGCTTCTCTTAGCCCCTGAACTTGGCAAAAGTGCACCAGTTTGCCTCTTGAATACCACGTGTTAATTTTTGGTTGGTTTGACTTTTATGTCTCCAATCAAAAGCTGAAATCAAAAGCTGAAATGTGGCGTTGATGGTGCAAACTAATGCACTTTTGCCAAGTTTAGGCGGCTAATAAAAACTTTGAAAAGTTCAGTGAGACAATAGGCCATTTAGGCCGAGTTCAGGCGGGTAAAGATGTATTTAGCTTTCATATTTATCACAATTCCTATTTTTACCTGTTCTTTAATTCTAGCATAGGACTCCTGTTTTCTACTCATTGGCCATGAATTTGCTATTTTGTCGAAGCAATTAACACTAGTAATGCTTCTATATGTATATAAATCATTTTCACGATTGGAGTCTTTAAGAAATATTACCTATCTCATAAAAGAGCTCATTAACATTCTGTGCAGTTTTTGCAGAAGCTTCGAGAAATTCCAAACCATTTTCTTTAGCATATAGCTCGCCTTCCTGCAATTTCAGTAAAGTACTTCATGTATGTGGATCAAGCACATATCAATGGATGTAAAACAATCTTCTTTTTGTACAGCTACATATTACATGATGCATGAATTTATCAAATATTTATATTGAAAAGAAATGGAGATCATCTGACTGCCAAATACCTCACTTGTAACTTTTCTATTGTCTTCCAAGTCGACTTTGTTTGCCACCAAGAACATTATTAGATTTGGATTACCTGATACAACATATAAGGTATTATACTTCATAACCACCAAATTTTACTTGGAAGTTGGATATTTGAAATACTGCTACAGAAGGATGTCTACAGTTTGTTACCTTGTCTTTGCAATTCTACAACCCATTTTTTGGCTCTTTCAAACGATTCCTACAACAAAAGTCAGTAGAGTCCAATTCAAAACAAGTTCAGCATGCTGGATAAAGTAAACATAACCGTGAAATGACTCAAGTAAAAATGAAGCTAAGAATTTTAATATATGTACTAAGCCACTCATATTAGCATTACATCAAATTATCTGTTTGCCTTGATAAATAGTCTGCAAATCCACACAAATGAAACAAAAGACCAAACTAATCGAAAAGTGAAAAGGCTGCCTGAAAGTTGAAACTCCACGATATCAATTAAACTCGAGCTTTCATTCAACAAAAACAACTGAATCAATTAACTAAAGCCATGAATCCATTTCATAAGAACTAAATTGATTTCATCAAGCTTAAGCATATAAAACAAGCAAGATACAAAAACCATATAAACGAAAAAGCTCGAGATAAACAAGAATCAATGATAAAAAAAGATACCATGCTTGTGACATCATAGACCACAACAGCAGCAGCTGCGCCACGGTAATACATGGGAGCCAAGCTGTGATATCTCTCCTGTCCAGCTGTGTCCCATATATCAAACTTTATGGTGGCCTCATTCAGTGACAATACTTGAGTAAAAAAGGCTGCTCCAATCGTTGATTCCTAATCAATCCAGTTAAATTAGGGTTCGATACTCGCTAAAACAATCCAAATCAACACAGATCAAACAGTTAATGCACCTGAAAATCGAAAAATTGGCCTTTCACAAATCTTAATACCAGACTAGTTTTTCCAGTCCCCATGTCTCCAAGAAGTACCTGAAAGAAGCTTAACAATATCCAAACCCTAAACAATACTCTCTCTAATTACATATAGAATAATCGCAATTCGATTCACAAACCAAAAGATTACAGAGTTAAACTATGAAATCCTAATTCCAAGGTTTTGAATAGGTGCAATCATCGTTTCAGTTGAACTTTCAGTTTGGATTAATCAAACCATAAAATATAGAGCAAGAAGTACCTAACAATGTCCAAAACTCAAACAATACTATCTCTAATCCACGTCTCAACTCCAATTAACGCATATAGAAATAGAAGAATTGCAATTTGATTCACAAACCAAAAGATTACAGAGTTTAACTAAGAAATCCAAATCCCTAGTTTTGAATAGGTGTGATCATCGTTTCAATTGAAGTTTTAGTTCGGATTAATCAAACCATAAAATATAGAGCAAGGTACCTAACAATGTCCAAAACTCAAACAATACTATCTCTAGTCCACGTCTTATTCTTCTATTTCTATATTCGGATTAATCAAACCATAAAATATAGAGCAAGGTACCTAACAATGTCCAAAACTCAAACAATACTATCTCTAGTCCACGTCTTAACTCCAATTAACGCATATAGAAATAGAAGAAATGCAATTTTGATTCACAAACCAAAAGATTACAGAGTTAAACTTAGAAATCCAAATCCCTAGGTTTTGAATAGGTGCGATCATCGTTTCAATTGAACTTTTAGTTCGGATTTAATCGAAGGGTAGAATATAGAGCAAGAAACTCTGAACTCGATCAGAAATCCAAGGAAACTTTCAATTGGACGAAATATAGATCAAGTAACTCTGAACTCGATCAGAAATCGAGTTTGATTCACAAACCAAAAGATTACAGAGTAAAACTTAGAAATCCAAATCCCTAGGTTTTGAATAGGAGGGATCAGCGTTTCAATTGAAGTTTTAGCTGAATATAGAGCAAGAAACGCTGAACTCATTAATGGAGAAATCAGAAATCCGAGGAAACTTTCAATTGGACGAAATACACAACAAAACATGAAATTAGTGAAGAAAAAAGGAAGAGCATACCTACCAGCTTGGCTTGTATATTCTTGTTACTGGTTCTTGCCATTGAAGATCGATTACGAGTTTACAAAAAGAGAGGAAGCTATGAGGTGAAAGCGAAACGAAGAACAAATTTGGTTGTGATCTAGTAGGGGAAAAGGAAGGATTGGTATATATGGGGAGACTGGTAGTTTGTTTGTTGACTGGTGGTTCCCTTTGCTTTTGAGGTCAAAGCTGTTGCTATTTTGTCATTTTCCATTTCTCCTGCCCAAAGTCCGAGCAGAGCCGGGCCGGAATTTGATAAATATGTTTGTTTCCCGAAACTTTCACCATCCTTTGGCATAGCTAGCCTGCTCAGCAGAGGTTGGATTTAAATAAATATATCATATAAAAAGTTCGGCTTGATTCTGGATCATTAAAGGCTGTAAATATATTGTATTGGACTTGGATTTAGTATGAAAATTTAAGTTCGGTTCGATCTATATTAATAAAATATATATATTTAATTATTTATTAATTATAAAAAGTATATATAATTTTTATTTTTTAAATAATATATATATTTTAAAAAATATTTATTAATTTATGGGCGGGCTGGGGAATGAAGTTCAAAACTCTAGCCCGCCCCGCATATAGAATTTATGTGGGCTTGGTTGGGCTTGGGCCGAGCAATTTTCTTATCGGCCCGCCCGAGCCTAGCTCAATCCGTCCATTTAACAGATCTATATCGGATTATAATGGACTAAAGTAAAATGACTAATTAAACTGTCTAAACCTCTTTTATTGTGAATTTATGGATAGTTATTGCAACTTCACTTCTGGGTCAATGGAAAACAACATCTCTATAATTACAGAGATAAGTTTATGTACACCTGACACCTCACTTTACCCTAATTATGTGAGAGTCTTATTAGGCATTAGAATAATATTGTTATTGTTGGTATATGTTTGGTTCACCAAATTTTTAACTAGACATGAGGAACAACATTTTATTTCATAGTTTTAAAACTGTTGGTGTGATTTAACTTGTCTCATAAGTTACCAATAGCCTCCTAATTTTCAAAAAATGTGTATCATTTAGTGTCAATTTATAATTTATTTGATTCTTCATTGATGTTATTGTTTTGATTTTTTTTTTAATTAAATGTTAACATATAACATTAAAACGATAAATTAATTCACTTTTTTAAATTTTATGGGACTACATGGACCCTTCAAATTTCAAGGAGCCAAAATGCAACAAATTAATAGGATTTGGTGTTGGAAACCAAGGATAGTAGAAATATCGATTCCAAGCTCGCTTGGTTAATCTTAGGACTCTAAACGAGCAGAGCAGAGTCGAGTTTTGATCTGTTTGTATTCGTTTATTTAATTTTTAATCGAACACGAGTCAAACTGAGCTTGAATTTGAGCTCAAAATTATGTTCGTGTTCGTTCATTTAAGTGTTCGTTCGTTCGCGAGCTGTTAGCGAATAACTCATTTATTTTATTCGTGAACGGTTCGTTAATTTATTCGCGAATAAGATTATTTATTGTTCGTGAACAACATTTTCAATTCCATGCATAATTTAAAATGAGCTATAAAATTGGGTTGGGTAATGTTATACAATACTTGGTGTATTAGCTTAATATTATATAGTCATACTTTATTTTAATTACATAAAATTTTATTTTTGATATGAAATAATAATAATCGAGCCAGTTCACGAACATTTATCAAGTCAGTTCACGAACTTGTTCGCGAACCTCTAATCGAGTTTGTTTACGAGTTAACGAGCCGAGCTTTGGTTTGTTCATGTTCAGTTCATTTATAATTCAAGCCATAAAATCATATTCATGAACTGTTCCTTTATAAATTGAGTCAAATCAAATTAAATTTTTATCGAGCCGAACACCAAACTATTCATAAACAATTTAGTTCATTTACCTAGTTATTCCCATGTTCTTTAATAAAATGGGCTACAATTCTTTTGGTGGGTTATACTTACTATTACACATCTAATTAAGGCTTGAAAAAGCCCAACAAAGGGGGTCAAGTGATTTTACTGCTTATCTATACAACCATATCACATATAAACCACTGGACTTGGTATAATTGTTATAGTTTCCTCCAAAATAATTAAAAAAAAATTGGGGTCTTGAGCTCAATATTTCTTAAAATTTAAATATTTGCACTTTTTAAAAAAATATCACATGTAATAAAAAAAATAGGTCTAATACATCCGAACTCTTTAAATTTGGTCCTAATCGTCACTTGTCCCTTTGAACTTTTAAATTTTTCTTTCGTCCTCTAAACTTGACTAAACTACATCACTCCGCCCCCTAAAGGACACAGAATCAAACACATTTAATAGAGTCAGCATTGTCCTTTATTCCATTTGAAAAGTTAACCCAACTGAATATTAACACCTATAAATATAGAAAAAAAAACTCAGCCTCTTCTCCCCTTGTCGGAAAGAAAATCAATTATTCCCTTTTTATATCCCCTTAAATGTCTCTCTATTTAATATCTGACACTTGATATATTTTTTTTACATATATATTTTTTTTCCTTTTACTTTCACTTATATATCACCTATCTGTCAAAGATTGAAAAAAAAAGAGGATAGCAAATTTTCATCTTCTTTGTCATGAATTTTGTGTTACAGTTTAGGTCGTTGAATTTCATATTAGGGTTTTGGTCGTTGAATTTGGGTACAACAGCTCCATGAATTTCAGCTCCTCCATAGATGGCGCCGCCGCATCACTCGATTTCGCATCACTGCCGCCGGCGTTTTCTCCGTCGTCGCCCATTATGAACCACTAACCCACCTCTATCAGCACTCATCTATACGCTAATGTCCCCGCGATCTCATTTCCAGTAATTCATCACCTCAAAATCAACTCTTGCTTTCTAATTTCACACTGAATCATGCCCATTCCCCTCGTTTTCTGTTGGTATTTTAGTGTAATTGGATCAACTAGTTGATCAATACAGTCGTAATATTTCATCAAACAAGTTAGGAGACTGCGGAGTGCACGCTTGTTCGAGTTCTATTACGATACTTAGCTTAAGAGGGTGAGGGAGCTACCTTTCGCAACACTTCTGTTATGAACTGTTGCAGTTGCTCGAACGGACATGTCTTTTTGCTACACTTTTATTCTGAAGAGTTGCGACTGTTCGTATCAGGTCTATAAAACATGGCACTGGCAACACTTAAAAAGAGAGTTTTTTGCAACGATTTCTGCAATTTTTGACTCACTTTTCTTCACAACAAAAATTTATTCTAAGCTCTTGTCGTTTCTGATTTTATCCGATTAATCTATTTGGTAGAACCGAAGTGTTCGTCACGACTTCAGAATTATCCATTCATCATTTTATCAGATTTCTTCAATAAAGATTGAGAAACGTTTTTTATAGACATTCAAGGCTTCATTCTACCGGAATTCTCCAATAAAGATTGAATCTTATTTGGCGCTTGAAACCTGAGTTTTCACGATTTATATGACCCAATAAAGATTGAAACTTTTGGAAGATCATTCGACCCTAAGGCAATCGGTAATCTCAATCTATTCAATTCCGATTAAGATACGCTTCTGTTTATATTTCAGTTTTCTTTCTCGATGAATCAACATGAACGATCCTGGCTTGTTTCGGATTCGGGAAATTTTTCTATCAATTGGTTTCAAAGCCGACTCGTGTTCGATTCATTGAGCATTTGCGTTAATTCCTTCATGAATGATGGATAAATTAGATTTGCAAATATTAATTAATGTTTTCGTAAGTTTTCAAAATTGTTAAGTATATATGGTGGAAACTTAATGCATCGTTAGTTGTTTCCATTAAATAATTTGATTTTAATTTCTGTGTTTGGATGGAAGTAATTATGAAATTGTTTACATGGATGATTGATGCTTCTTATATTTCGTAGGTGCGTGTGGGCTCATCATTGTAAATATGAATGATAAAGCCCTGGTAATGAGTGTATGATTATTCCATTAGTATTAAGCACTGCAGTAATTATGTCGTTGTAGCGGTTTGTCTATATTTTTAATATATATAATTTTTTATTGTTATTTTCATAAGTTTTCAACCAGAAATCACTTTGGGGCAAATGTTGAATTGATGGGTTATTTGGCTATTAATTGAATTCATTTATCAATTAATGGTTTCCTTAGTTCAATATTATCTAAATATCATTGTGACAGTGATTTAAATTCAACTTCTATTCAATCTTATTTTGTGTAATATTTGTGAAATATTGGTTATTTGATTATGATGGATTTTATGAATGATTGAATTCAGATTACGATGATAGCAGTCGAATTCATTATTATCTTTAGTGGCAGATTTTTTTTTTCATTATTTGCCATTGATTTCTATGCTTATTGCTATGGACAATTTTCATTAGTGGTAAGTATTTTAATTGCCATTACTCTATGTTCATTGAAACATAATTGAGGTTCTGTTCATTGAAATATGGACTATAAAAATATGAAATCCGATTCTCTGTTTGTTTACAAAATCCTTATTTTGGGTTTTATATTTTTTTTAACGGCCATGAGTCTCATGGATTCAAAAACACTCCAACGGTCTCTTATCCATTCCTATTATATATATTTTTGGCATGTGTTCAATTGAAAGAAATCTTGTTCTTTTAATGTTCAAAGTCGCGTTTGAATCAATTATGCTCGATTTCGTGTATTTTCACGTTGTTTTCACCGAAAAAGGTTGCATTTGTCTCATTGTTATGGGTAAATGACGAGTTTATGTTCGTTTTTTGGTAAAAATAATGAATCCATTGGACTCCGGATGTTGAAAAACCGTAGGAGGGGTCTGGTCGAAGGCCGGAAACGTTTTCGGAATGATTTAAATTCGAAATTCGTTTTTATGCATTTTGCAAAGGAATTCTGAATCCGTTGCAAAATTAGTTGCAGAATGAACCATTGCGTCGGTTCATTTGCGACAACTATTTTTCACGGCAGTTCATGGTTTATTGTGACGGTGTGTGATGGATTCTGATTTGGTCAGAAATTCCGTCGCAAAATGAAAAGTCAAGACGGTCAGTTTTGTGACAACGGTTTGTGATGGTTCATGATCTGTGGTGATGCTTCGTGTAGAAGTTTTGGCAACGGTTTTGTGATCTATTGCGACGCTTTTAGAAGTGTTGCCAGAAACAAGGCTACTGATTGATATGGTAACGTTTTTCAGAGCAGAATTTTTTTTTGTGTCGCAAGAAAGAATGTAAGTGAAGCAGTTTTGGCAACACTTTAGTGAAATTAAGCGTTGCCAAAAACATGTCCTTATCCAACTTCAACCGTCATCTAATGAAGCATGGTTTAACTTTTACGGTTGACTGACACGTGTCAATCAAAAGTCAAAGTTGACCGGTCAACATAATGCCACTTGGCTCGTTTCTAATGGCTTCCTTCGGTTTTTGAAGGTTAGTTGGATACAAGTTATTTTTCTTATGAGGCGGATAGTTCTTCCACAAGTGGATGAGTGTTACTTTTTGGGGGAGGTGCTACTTTTTGGGTGTCTAAGAAACAAACTTGTATGAGTGATTGGACAATGGAATCTGAGTTTGTAAAAACTGAGCATAATTTAGCCAATCATATAACCAAAGGGTTAAGGAAAGATCTTGTGCAAAAGACAGCTATGGGGATGAAATTAAAGTCCATTTGAAAACTCTCATGTTAAGATACTCAATTCCCACTTAATATGACGTTAGGTGCTGAATTCAATGAGGAAAGCTTAACATCTAAAGATTGGAACACACTGATTAAAACATCCCAAGGTGTGTGTTCAGAACTGCATGTAAAGGAGGTTGAAGTTTAACTTCTTAATAGCCTTTTTGGAAAATTGCATACGCAGGTGCAAGAGTAAAAAGACTACCTAGATAAGCATGAAGTTCAGCCGCTTCAAGAAGCTTAGACTTGGCTTTGATATGCTTATGAAGGATAAGGGCACAAGGCTAGTAAAAGATATTGTCAAGTAAGAACATGTTAGAATGTTGACTTATGTGTATATTATCTTCGAGTATTCAAGATGGATAACCAAGGTTCAATCCATAGTGACACCTTTAGTTATTCGAATACTTGGAATGTGTAATATACTAAGATGAAGTTCAATCGTCACGAAATTTCATTTATGTATAAGTTTGTTATTTGTTGTGATTTTGTTTAGTTAATCATAGATTACACTAAAATGGGGGAGGATTGTTGGTATTTTAGTGTAATCGAATCAACTAGTTGACCAATGCAATCGTAATATTTCATCGAGCAAGTTAGGAGAGTGCGGAGTGCACGCTTGTTCGAGTTCTATTACAATACTTAGCTTACGAGGGTGCGGGAGCTACCTTTCGCAACACTGCTGTTATGAACTGTTGCAGCTGCTCGAATGAACATGTCTTTTCGCTACACTTTTGTTCTGAAGAGTTGCGACTGTTTGTATCAGGTCTATAAAATATGGCATTGGCAACACTTAAAAAGAGAGTTTTTTGCAACGATTTCTGCAATTTTTGGTTCACTTTTCTTCACAACAAAAATTCATTCTAAGTTCTTGTCGTTTATGATTTATCCGATTGATCTATTTGTTAGAACCGAAGTGTTCGTTACGACTTCAGAACTATCCATGCATCATTTTATCAGATTTCTTCAACAAAGATTGAGAGACGTTTTTTATGGACATTCAAGGCTTCATTCTACCGGAATTCCCCAGCTTCGGAACCGCCAAACTCGATGAACTCTAGTTCCTCTCTGAGTCTGTCTGATCCAGTCTCACTTCCCTTTCCACCAAAATTTATTCCAAGGTAAATTATCTTCTTCTTCTAGCTTTCAATTCCCCTGGAGATTTTAGTTTCTAATTGTAATTGCCCTCATCTTTAAAATGGAATGATTTTTAAGATGGCCCTTGATTTTTCTGGGTTCTGTTTGGAATTGATTAAGATTTAGTTTTTCTAATTTGGGTTTGATTAGAGGACAATGTTAGTTTTTTTATTTGTTTGTTTTTAATTTGGGGAAATAATTGATCCCATTGTAGGAAGAAGATGAACAACACTGCAGAGAAGAGGGAAGAAGATACACGTGGCTTTTTAAATTTTTTTTTTATTTTTAATTTATGTAAAAAGCTTTCACTTGTTTAACTTTTCTATAGTTGAGTTTTTTTTATATGGCAATTAGTATCCATTCATCTATACACGTAATTATTGTTTAATTAAATTTTTATGGAAGTTTTTTTAACTATAACCAAACTGCACTTGTCAATGAGTAGATGCATGGACACTTAATATCGGGAGTCATGTAAAAAAATCCTCCATAGTTGACACGTAATCCGACACATCAGCATTAGGAGGTTGAGTGATGCAGTTTAGACAAGTTTAGGGGGCGAGAGGAAAATTTAAAAATTCAGAAGGACGAGGAGCGATTAAGACCAAATTCAAGAGGGTCCGAATGTATTAGGTCTAAAAAAATACTTTCAAACTTTACATATACATGAAGTACATAAATTTTTTTTAACTCAATGGGAGGAAAGGGAATGCGTCTTGGCTTTGATAAGTGTAAAATTCAATTATGAATCATCAAACTTTAACCCTAACAAAAAAAGAAGACATTTTAAAATGTGTGATAACAATTGATTGATACCTAAAAGCCTAAAATTAAGGATATAGAGTGGACCACACCAACTCACATGAAGATTGTATTGTAATGGAAATCAGAATGACTACAATTGGATTATCAATGGAGGTCGGTCCAAATGGACAAGGTGAGCTCTATTGAGCCAACTAATCATAAGCATAAATCAGTAGTGCCATGAGTCCCACCCTTAAAATGTGTTTATATGTATATATATATATGCTTAAATGTAATGGTAAAATTTTTAAGAAATTACTGAATCATTTAATGTGAATAAATTAAATTATTAATTTTAAATAAAAAGCCTTAAAATAATTTTTAAATATTTCATGTAATTTTTTATTAATAAAATATATTGTTATTTTTTTATTTCGTATAAGGCTCTTGAAAAAGTTATAAGCGGTCTGGTGTGCATTATCAAAATTTCACCAAAGAATTCGTCTAGAGAAGGTGATCCCAAAATTTTGAAATGATTTATAAACAACTAAGAGATCGATATAGATGCAACTCAACTCGTTATTCTTGCCATCTCAATCCGAATGTGACTAGGTTCTGAGACTTATAGATATCTAATAACACATCTTCGATCTTAACAACTAAGTCAATACATTCGCCACATCTAACATATTGAATTGTCCATTATCTGGTCTTATTATGTCTACTCTCTTCAATTTTTTTTTAATTTAATGTATAACTTATCCATCTTTAACACATTTAATGTTTGTATAATGATACAGTAAACACGTGAAATATTTTCAGTTACAAATACATTCACTGACTTTTTAGAACATAAAAATAAGAGAAAATATAAACTATAATAAAATCACATAACTATACTAGCTAAGTTAAGAAAAATAAGACCACAAAAATAAAAGAGAAAAGAAAAACAACAATGAGGATGCTATACGTGTAAAAGCTGCGAATAGCCATATAAACTGAACCTCATTATCAGGGTCCATTTTATTGTAGAAGTCATAAAAGCGGCCCTCAAAGCCTCATAAAAATAAAGGCTCCTATATATTTTTTTCTTTATAAATTTAATATAAAATTTTTTTATATTCTTAAAAAAATATATCAATATACATAAAAAAATTATTTTTTAATAATATTAAAAAATTAATTTTAATTAATTATAAAACTATTAAAATCTATATTTAATACCTAGGAATTCATAATTTGTAAGGTGGGCCTGCCAATCATTGCATCAATCCTCAAAGCTCCATGTGCTACTTCCCCTCTCAACACCTAAACAAATTAAGGCTTTGTTCTTTTAGACTATAATTTAATGTAATCAGTTTAATTCGGTTTAATTATATGTAGATATAAATTTATACTAAAATAATTTTAGTTTAGTCGATTTTAGTTCAGTTTAATTTAATTTAATTTTTAGAGGTTGAAAAGAACAAAACCTAAATGTCAATTATTTTTTCAACATTTAAATTAGTAATTAATCACTTAATTTAATCCTCAATATAGTTCTGTCCATAAACTTAATTGTATTTGGACAGGTGTATATTTTTTAATATATTGGTTAAGCCGGTATTCATTAATTCAGGCTTAATGTTTCATAAAAAAAAAAAAAAATCCAGGCTTAATGGCCCATGTGAAGAAATTGACATAAATGTTTTGGAATAAATCCCATACTATTGTGACTTTGGGGGACAAGAATGGACCATGTAAATCAATAATTGGAGTAGACACATGTCAGTACTAAAATGATTATACTATTCTATTTCCCATAAATTGATATTGTTAATATAATTAAATGAGTAAATAATTATGATATTCGTGGATTTAATATATTATAATATTATTTTTATATATTTTAAAATTTTAATTTATATTTTTTTAATTACTATCTCCTTATACTTTAATTTATAATATTATTAAGTCTGTTTAAATGTTATTATATCATTATTTTATGAAAAATTCATTGAAATATATATTTTATAATAAAATTATTATTATTGTGATATTTTTATATCCAATTTTATTTTAATTTTTTTAATGTAAACGTAAAACTGAAATGTAATAAAATATCAGAAAATAAGCAAAACAAACATCTTATTTATAAAATATATTTAAGAACAAGTACATATGATCACGGTTAAGCAAATATTGTAAAAAAGTGTATGAAACATCAATAATTTTAAATGAAAATGCTTAACAATTAATAGAGGGAGATAATAATGAGAAAATGCAAAATATAGAAAGGTACAAATTAGAATTTTAAAATACAAATGGTAATAATACGATATATTAAATTTAAGAGATGTTATAATTATTTACCCTAATTAAATTAACATCATTTAACTACATAAAAACATCACTCAATCATGTTAAAATATTGTGTTTTATAATATAAATCACGTATATTTTAGAAGTTGAGTTTTTAAATTTTGATGAATACTAACTTTGTAACATTAAGAGTTTGGTGATAAATTTTAAAAAATTATAATAAAATAAAGCAATATTTTAAAAGCAATAGAACCATGTATCATTTTTTATAATTAAAAATATTGAAATAATTAAAGTTTGTTTTCCAACATCATTATTTTTACATTTTTTTTTACATTTACAACAGTAACCTCATTTAAAAAAGGATCTACAAACAATATTTTAAAAGCAATAAAACCACGTATCATTTTTTATATGTTTCCCTTAAAATCTATTAAATTGTTTTTCAGAAAAAATAACCTATTAAATTTGGATAAAAAAAGCTAGCATTTTTAATAGATACATTATGATAATAATAAGAAAATTCAAATAGAACAGAGAAAATATTTTGGTCCAATTAATATCCAAGAAAATGGATCACCACACCTTAAGAAATAGACACCTAGCTTGGTTATTAGCAATATAGACAAACAAGGTGAATCATACCCACCTCCACCTTGATTGGATTTACCCATTCTATCCTCGTTTAGGATATCATCTCCAATGTTAATATCGGATCAAACATCGTTCTGATGAAGTTTATAATATGCAATTTATCACTATAACTGATATAATTAATGGTTTATAATTAATATAATTAGTGCTTTATCGATGTTTTATATTATAAAAAATATATTATTTTTAATTTTTAAGTGTCGATTGCTATATTTTTTAGGAGTATTTCGAAATGCTTTTTGGATGTAGCAACTAGTAAGAAGGGTTTGGACTGTTTTTTATTTTTAGTGGCTATTACAATGCTTATTAGATTTTTTTTAACGCTTTCTGAGTCTTTTATTACTTTTTAGGTGTCGTTATAATCTTTTTTAAATACTGTTTTTAAATTGAACCGTATCATAACCATTATCGGTTCATGATAAAATCAGTTGATCCGGTCGGTACAGTTTTAATAACCCTGATCATCTCTCATTATATATAGTATCCTCGTTTCATTTCCCTCTATCCCACAACCACTTCCCAAAATGGCCTCACAACAACACACCAACGTCACCGTCTCCACCAACGCCACCTCCCCGAAATCCGGCGCCGGCGCCGGCGCTGCACCAAATTCGCCGAAATCCGGCCACTGCCTCTGCTCGCCGACCACTCATGAAGGATCCTTCCGGTGCCGATTTCACCGGACTTCATCATCAGAGCCACCGCCTTGGATGAAAAGGTCAAACTCTATGCCGCCGGCAAATCGGGCTGTAAATTCATTCTCGCCAAAGGCTGTTGATTCTACTTAATTAACTTGTTTTATCTTATGATCTTGTGTGGATACGACATGTCGTTAATAAGATGATACTCTTTTACTAGTAATTTTTATTTTTCTTCATCTTAATTATCATCAAACTTGAAAAACAGTTGTAAAAAAAAAGTTCAAATGGATTGAGACTGAGGCACAAGAATTAATATGTCATCCTAAACTTTCAAAAGTTTCAAGTAGCCCTTAAATATGTGCACTAATTTATCCTCTCAATGACACGTTTTAGTTTTTAATTGGCTTAATTTTTCAAATTAGGGCAAAAAACCAAAAATCGAATTAAATTACAAAATTGAACCAATTCAAATATATTTGATTCAGTTTTAGTTTATAAAATTTGTGATTTTCTATTTTAGATCGATTAGGTTTTTAAAATTACAGAATAAAAGGATAGAAAATCAAAAACTCAAATTAAACTAAATTATTTTAGTTTCTATTTTTTCTTTTATTAATTTTTGATTTGGTTTGGAATCTGATATTTGACAATGAAAGGAAGGGCGGGCAAAATATACTTTCTATTTTGATAAGTTCAAGAGTTAGTCAGAAATTTTTAGAAGTGTGTTTCAATTTTTCGTGCGAACAAAAAACTTCAAAACCAGTGTTCGTGTTCTGTTGTAGATGTTGATGTTTATTTATTTATTTATTTATTTTATCAATGATATATATATCAATAGTAAATAATTAGCCTTCTGATCTTATCTTTCTAACTTTTTGATATGACAAATTATTAATCAATATTATCCGGTTAAGAAAAAAGCTTGGTAAAATACCATAAAGATAAATAAATGATGGTTTAAGTTTATTTTTAGATTTATAGTTCAGTTTAAATTATTTTAATTTAATTAATTATTTATAATTATAAATTTATATTAAAATAAATTTAATTAAATTTAATTCAGTTTAATTTAAATTACTTTAATTTAATTTAATTATGTGTAGTTATAAATTTATATTAAAATAAATTTAATTTACAAAATTAAAAATGTATAGTTGTGTTTTGTATTTTAATTTTGGGTGTTTAGTTATAATTTTTTAAAAATAAATTAAAAACCATCTTATAAAATTTTCATGGTATAATGATTCTTCAATTATATTTGACTAGCTAATTTTGTTGAATTGCTCCTTTAGCTGTTTTGTTTTCATTAATGCGTATTGTAGCAAATGGAAAAAGGGTTTCAGTAAATTTTACATGAAATTGGCTATTTAAAATATTTTATTTCGATGAATGATATATATTATATTTTATAATTACTAAAAATTATATTATTCATTTAGAGAAAAATATATTAAAATACGCGAATTTATATAAAAAAATTCATGATATATGACATTGAATTTATAAATGATCAGCCAAATTTAAATAAAGTTTACTAGAATACATGTAAATAAAATAAAAATTAAAATTGTCCATGTCAAAGTAACAAGAGTATTCCTGATGATTATCCACAAGGTACTAATATTTTTACATTTTATTACAATCAAATTGTATCCACCAATGTCAAATTTATTGAATTTGAATTTCATTTCCCTTGTCTCGAATGGACAAGTACAAAAATAGTTGAGATGTTATGTCCATGGTCCTTGATATATAGCTTTATATTATGTTTAAGTCTAGTCAGTTACATATGTATTATTATATTGATTAAAATTGAATTAATAATTCTAGAGATGATATATTCGAGTCACATATAATAATATAAGGATTATTTTATATTTAATATAAGTATAATTATATGAATTATTAAATTTTTGTTACATGTAATATGTAGTGTTTTAAAAAGCTTTGGGAGTTAGTCGGACGGTCAGGGTTTAAAAGGGTTTAGGCGGGGCCTGAACGGGGATTAGACAGGGTCTGACGGTGGTCTAGGTGGATTTGTACTTATTTAATTTTTTATTATTTATATATAAAAATATAATTTAAACTAAAAAATAAATTATAAAATATTAAAAAATATAATTTAGAGCATGTTTAAAATTGAACATGAGACTTTAATTATAAGAATACTTTTATGTACTTTCATTTTACTAACTAAGCTATTTTTAGTAGGTTAAAAATATCAAACTATAATTATAATAGAAATTGATATCTTAAAAAATTGAATTCAGGCGTCGTATAAGAGAAAAAAATCGGCCTAGACGGTAATAAATCAATTAAGGGCCTGACAATGCCATGGGAACGTAAAGTCAAATAATAAGTTTTAAAATAAAACCTAAACGAAACTAAGTAGAGATTTTTAAAATAGAGATAATTCGTATAAAAATCAATAAAGTTGTCATTAAAATGACCCTCATTATTAAAAAAAAACTATCTATTTATTTATACGCATATAAGCTCATATAATATTATTCTGACTTGCCAAATTTATATGTTATACAACGAATCTTAATATATTTAAATGCTTGAGTTAAATGCGTTATATTTGGTGGGATCTCAATATTGATTTATTAAATTTTGTTATATAAATCTATTAGCATGTAGATGTAGGTTCTATCATATTTTTTGTATAAAAAATAATAACAAATTTTCAAGAGCTTTGTTTCATTTAAGGAACTTTCACCTAAAAAATATCAAATGGTATATGCTGATAATGAATACAACTTAATTACTATGTAAACAACATACAAAAAAGTTAAAACAAGTTGAATATTGTAAATATAATCTAATTGTTTATATAGTTTGATTCATTGCAGGATTTGCAGGTAGAAGACTTTGTTATTTTCAACTTGTAATTAAAAGTACTGAACTAAATTAAAACTAAAGATACGAATAATGAACTGCAGTCAAACAAAAATTGAAAACACTGAAAATAACTGACAGATAATTAATAATATAAATAACAACACATCAAAATATTATTAGTATATTAATAATAGTAATAATCTATAATACTTTAAATATTATCGTATTATAATAAAATTAATTATTGATTATTAATTACTGAGACTTACGTGAAACTGAACGAAAATTTTGACAGCTGAAATTTAATTGAATTGAAATAAAATCAATATAATATTTTTACATCATGAGGAAATGGATCATGTTCAAAATATCAGTGCATTTTGGGTCTATGTTAGATTCATGGCGGTTAAATTGTTTCTAATAGATATAATTGTTAATGCTTGTTGTAGCATATGCTCTTTATAATTTTTATTAGTTGTTTTTTTGTTACCGTGGTTTTAGAATTTGAAATAAAGTAAAAGTAATAGTTTAATAAATTATACTTTGTTTAATTCGAAAGACATAAATAAATTTTTTTAACAAATTTTCAAATCAGTTATCGACTTGGGTACTAAAATATGATAATTTTGAGATTCACATATTCAACTCATTATCAATATATCTAACGAATGTTCTGGTCTAAGGTTAAAACTGAATATATAAGTCTAATAGTCATTGGTTCGAGCCGCACATGGTGTGAAGCAAATATCCTTCTTTGTGCAGTTTTTGTAAGAAAATCCATTCTCCATAATTTCAATTCCAATAATGCATTTGTTCGAGGCAAATGTATTACTCTATATTTTCGGTTGTTAAAATTAAATGTGTTTTTTTAGGTCACATGTTTTCATGGGTAAGATAGGGTGGGGTAAATTTTTTTTAAAAATCTAGGCAAGCGCAATTATGTAAATGTTAAAAAATAATGCATCTGTTACTATATAATATATTTCTATGTAATCTATGTGGAAAATATACTTGCTGGATTTTAAATCAACTAAGCAAATACATTTGTCAGATTAAATATCGTAAAATCGATTATAAATTTTAAGTATGAGGCAGTCTTAAATTCTTGGATCATAACCAGATGTCTCCAAATTATTGATGTCATAGTCAGTGTAGATACATTTGGACCCTTGGTTTTTAAAAAGAAAATACTATATAAAATAAAACATGAATTTCCAAACATAAAAAAAAGAGAGAAAAATGTAGGAGTTAAATAAAACAAAATCATGGAGATATAGTTTTTTTGGAAATTGTTTATTTTACCTAAAACAAAATTCTATGTTCATTGAATATCAATATCATTGAAATTAAATTGGATGTCAAATTAAAAAAATCAGTGGATCAAAATTTAATTTATTGGTTATATGTTCAAGGAGTACACCCCTCATAGGTGATACCGCTTCAATTTATCATCTACCGTGTCACAGCACCCTTCAATCGCACGCTATCGGTAGTCGGTTCGAGAGCGAGACGACGCACACGACCGCGTCATTTACTCAGTCAAAGCAGTTACTTCCCACTCCCTAAAAATGAGGAACTAACGAGATTTAACCTAGTCTCCCTGCAATTTCGAAATCGTGATCCCACTTTCAAACTTTAACCGCCAGATCGTGGGTAACGACCATGAGGAGGCCTATAAATACCAAAGACCTACCACTGAAATGGTAATCAATTCTATACCCCCTACCTAACTCTGCCATTTTTATTCTCAATATACTCTCTTAAGTTACTGACTTAGGCATCGGAGGTTCCCCCGGGGACAAGCCCCGATCCCTTGATCTTTGATTGTTTTGCAGATTCAACCTCTAATCAACGTCCTAATCATTTTCTGATGTTTTAAGCGCGTGAAGACCATTTCCCAGGTAGAGAACTTTCAATGGTACGGTGAGCGTGGACCAAATTTACTTGATCCATTCGAGAACTTTGGTCTACCGGAGAACACGAAAAAGGTGAGAATCAACGACAGCCATCCTTCCGAAATCGGTGCTCTCCAAGGCACCCCCGAGGGTCTTATTGGTCTTGGAGGCTCCTCTCCGACGCCCCCACCACGGAATACCGTGGAGCAGATGTTAAAAATCTTCAGGGATCACAACATGCCCCCGGAGCAGCAACATATCATCAGAATAGGGTTCGCAGAGCAGTACAATATGGTGGGGACTACCCTCCAGGGAATCCCCAATGACGGATCCAATCGCCAAGGTCTCGCTAGACAGCTATTTCCCTCTATCGACAATCGCCAAGCAATCACCTCTATAGAGGCCCTCCCCGTAATACCAGTTGTAGTGGTGCCCCAATCGGCATTAATGATTCCTCAGGCTAGTGTCGCCTTAAACCCAGCGATGCAAGCATAGATGCTAGAAATGCTCCAAGCCTTCAGTTCCCCAAGCGATAACCCCCATTTCCCAGCCGGAGTACCCGCGCCAGCCATGGGTGTGTAGATGCCATACTCATATAGAGCGGCTCCATCGGCCTGGTTTCCAAGCTCCAAGCGTGCCATCGGCACTCCATCCCTCAAGCAGCGAGCAGACAGATAATGTAGATAAAGGAGACAGCAACTCAAAAATTGACCCCAAGCTCAGAGAAAACCTTAAAAAGCTACTGAAAGACCTAGCAGTACCATACCAGGAGTCGCTAGTTGTAACACCCCGGGTTCGACCGACTGCCCCCACAAACCAACACGAGTCTTTCCAGTGAGCTTTGTCCTCACTCGCTCACTTCCTGGAAATTACTTCCCAGGAGGTCACCCATCCCGAGATTGCTCCAAGTCAAGCACGTTCAACTTTGGAGTTCTCCCGAGTAGGCTCCCGAAAAGAAGGTGCACCTTGTTGGTATAGGTAGTACCAATCAAATCTCTTAAGTCTCTCTCAATTGTAATGTCCCATACCATCACAATCTCGAAATCCTTAACCGTTCTCAATTGTGTTGTCCCATACCAACACAACCTCAAAACCCTCTCTCTTTCGGGTGTGGACTCGGTTCATTCCTGTCCCCATCGACATCCTTCATGGTCGCTCTTTGCTCAGGTCTTCTACCCCGACGCCACCCCTCTTAGGACCGGGTCGCTACAGGCCCACCAGCTTCCGCCTGGTTCGTCCCCGAACCACACCGTACTGGGAGAGAGCTGGCTCTGATACCAAACTGTAACACCCCGGGTTCGACCGACTGCCCCCACAAACCAACACGAGTCTTTCCAGTGAGCTTTGTCCTCACTCGCTCACTTCCTGGAAATTACTTCCCAGGAGGTCACCCATCCCGAGATTGCTCCAAGTCAAGCACGTTCAACTTTGGAGTTCTCCCGAGTAGGCTCCCGAAAAGAAGGTGCACCTTGTTGGTATAGGTAGTACCAATCAAATCTCTTAAGTCTCTCTCAATTGTAATGTCCCATACCATCACAATCTCGAAATCCTTAACCGTTCTCAATTGTGTTGTCCCATACCAACACAACCTCGAAACCCTCTCTCTTTCGGGTGTGGACTCGGTTCATTCCTGTCCCCATCGACATCCTTCATGGTCGCTCTTTGCTCAGGTCTTCTACCCCGACGCCACCCCTCTTAGGACCGGGTCGCTACACTAGTGGAGAAGAGGCTCTCCCCATTCACCATGAAGATCTTGAGCATCCAATTAAATCCATACTTCATTGCTCCCATCTTCACAAAGCTATACAATGGCCGCGACGACCAGGTGGTTCATGTGAGGCATTATGTGAACAGGATTGAGATGGTCTATGCCCTGAAAGCTTACATATGCAGCTACTTTGAGCAGACACTCAGCGGCCCTACTCCGTACTAGTTCCACAAATTGAAGCCTAACTCTATCAGCTCTTGGGACCAATTAAGCGAGAAGTTCTGCAAACACTTCCTCAGTTCCACTCTCGCCTCGTATGTGAGCCGACAACTGCATGAGGTTGTCCACGAGCCAGACGAATTAATCCAATCTTACATCCACCGCTTTAATAAAGTGTGCATCAGTACGATGACCTTGATTTCAGCACCACTAAGGAAGCCCTCATTCGAGGCAAGAGGAACGATGGGCTCTATAGGGAAATCATTATAAGGAGGCCTAGAGACATCACATAGATGATAGCTATGGCCAAGAGCATGATTGAGGTGGATGAAATGAACAGATCCAGAAAGACAAAAGTTGAAGAAAGATCGAGTAATCGAAGAGATGACCGTCACCCCAGGAAGCCTTTAGGCGGCTCTGGTAGAAATAACATCCCGCAAGCCGATGTTTACCGGCCAGCCTTGAACGCCCTACTTAGCCAAATATTGGTTATAATAAAAAAGAATAATGAGAGGAGGAACTTAAGGTTCCTAAAGATACCCGAGGGCCAGACGGTTGGCCACGACATGGAGAAATATTGTGACTTCCACCGAGCAAAAGGACATTACACTGATGAGTTTAGGGTGTTGCCTGACGAAGTGCACGCCGTGATTCGAGCCAGAAAATTCAGTTAGTTTGTTAAAGGAGTCACAAGGGAAGAAAGGAAAGCCACCTCGAAGACATCAAATTCTAGAGATGATAGGGCATAAAAGGCAAAGAGACTGATAATGGTAATAGCAAGGGGACTAAGGTTTGAGTCACCCTACAAGAAATCTAAGGTAGTAGATTTAACGGGCCGAGATGCCGAACTTTTCAAGGCCTGTCAAAGGCATTCGTTGGTAAAGAAGGACCACGCGGACCCTTTGGTCATCGAGACGATAACCAAAGGATATATAGTTAGAAGGGTCTTGATCAACACAGGAAGCTCAGTCAACTTGATAACGAAGTTAGCACTACAAAAACTAGACGTCCACCACGGTAGAGCCCAGCCAGGATAAAATCCCCTTGTAGGACTCGGAGGGGAAATTGTCCCCAAATAGGACAAGTTATACTAGAGATAGAGATAGGAGACAAGGACTTGACTTGGAGAGGGGAAGTAGAGTTCACCATAGCTGACATCTCAGTTGGTTACAACATCATTTTGGGACGACCATTCCTGGTCGAGTCGGAAGCCGTCATCTCCATGAAATATCTGGCACTCCAAATCCCAACCAAGAAAGGATCGACAGTAGCAGTGGGTAACCTACAGGTAGCCCATGAAACATATTTAGCATCCTTGCAGATTGAAACCATCTTTATCGAGGCAAAGGAGCAAGAAAGAGCAGAGCCGATGGGAGATCCGGAAGTCCTCACCGTAGGCCAGAACAGAACACTCAAGCTCGCGAAGGATTTGAGAGAAGATATGAAAGCCACCATAACGAAGGTATTGAGAGAACAACAACGCACTTTCTCCTAGTCTCCAGACGACATCGATGGTGTGCATCCTGAGATTATGTGCCATAAGTTGAATATAGATCATTCGGCCCCTCCAGTGAAGCAAAAGAAGTGTAAGCAAGTCCGTGAGCGATAAAAGGCAATTGAAGCAGAAATCAAGAAGTTGCTTGAGGCGGGTCACATATGAAAAGTAAACTACCCCGAGTGGCTAGGCAATGTGGTACTAGTAAGAAAGCCCAATGGCGAATATGTATGGACTTTACGGACTTGAACAAAGCCTGCCCCAAGGATAACTACCCTTTGCCAAGCATCGACCAGCTCATAGACTCAACGGCCGGGTTTGCCGTCTACTCCCAGCTGGATGCTAAGCAGGATATCATCAGATCTCGATAGACCCTAAGGACGAAGAAAAGAATTCTTTGATCATATATGAGGGAACTTACTGTTATAAGATGATGCCTTTCAGACTTAAAAACGCAGGAGCCACTTACCAACGGCTCGTAAACAAGATTTTCAAAGGGCAGATAGGTGAAAACATCAAGGTATATATAGACGACATGATCATAAAGAGCAAAGATGAGGCCAACTACACAGCTGATATTGAGAAGGTCTTCAAGGTGCTACAAAAGTACCGGTTGAAACTAAACCCAGAGAAATTCACCTTTGGAGTGAAGAGTGGCAAGTTCCTAGGATTCCTTATCTCCGAAAGGGGTATTGAGGCCAACCCCGAGAAAATTGAAGCTATCATCAAACTGCAGCTGCCTCAGAGTCTGAACGAGGTGCAACATCTCAATGGTCGGATCAACGCCATGGAACGGTTTATCTCCTTTTTCGCAAAGAGATGCATGTCGTTCTACAAAGCAATTAAGCAAGACAAAGCCTTCAAATGGGACAAATGTTGTGATCTAGCCTTTGAAAATTTAAAGAAATTCCTGGCTTCGCCCCTATTGCTCAGCCATCCTGTCCATGTTGAACCACTATATATCGATCTGGCAGCTACTGACGAAGGGGTTGGAGCAATCCTAGTAAAGGAACAAGACAATGAGCAACATTTTATTTACTACACCAGCAAGGTACTGAAGAATGCGGAAATAAGGTACCCAAAGATCGAGTAGCTAGCCTTAAGCCTAATTTTCCGCCTCTGTGAGACTAAGGCCCTACTTCCAAGCACACACCATAATTGTGAGAACTAGCTTTCCTTTAAAAAAGATACTTCAACGGCCCGAGATGTCGAATAGAATGGACGAATGGGCGGTAAGGCTGGGAGAATTTGATATCAGGTTCGAGGGGAGGACAGCTTTGAAAGCACACATACTGGCCAATTTTATAGTAGAGTTTGCAGGTCTTGAGCTGACAGAGATAATCAAAATGGAAATTTGGATCATTTATATGGATGGAGCTTCCTCAAGCAAGGGGGCCGGTGTCAGAGTATTGATAAAGGGGCCAGATCGTGTATGCCTGACGTACGCTGCCAAACTTGCTTTCTTGGCAACCAATAACGCTGCAAAATACGAGGCTATAATCAAAGGCCTAGAGCTGGTGACAAAGGTTGCTCCCGATAGGGTAATCATTCGAAGCGACTCATGATTGGTGTCAAACCAAATCAATAGAAACTTTACGATAAAGGAAGCCAGTATGGTCAAATACTTATGCAAAGTACAAACATTGGTGGAAAATTTGGAGAAGAAAAGGATGGAGTGGAAGGTTGAGCATATCCTTCGAACTCAAAAGGAGACGGCGGACGAGCTAGTAAAAGCCTCTGCTATCCCAGATGATTGCAAGAAGCTAAGCTGCTTGTATGAAGTCCTAGTCAACCCAAGCTGTGAAGGAGGTATTTTGCATTGAGCAAGGAAACAACGACTGGCGTCAGCCCATAATCACTTACCTCAAAGAACACAAACCCCCAGACGACGAGGAGGAAGCCTCCAAGATCATTCAAAAATCCATGAGATACTACTTTAGAGATGATAAGCTCTATAGAAAGTCTTATGCATATGTCTGACAGAAATGTGTGACTCCATCTCAAGGCTAGAGCATCCTGGAGGAGTTGCATAAAGGAATTTATGGGTCCCAATAGGCGGCATCCACCCTACTTAGAAAAGTTAGCTTGGTCGGTTACTACTAGGAAATAATGGAGGCGGATGCCATAAAATATGTTCAAAGTTGCCACCCATGCCAAGTGCTCACCAGAAAGACGCACATCTCTCAAGCGAGCCAGCGGCCCCTCATGATCGCTTGGCCTTTCTTGACATAGGGAATCAACATAGCCGGACCCCTACCTGAGGCTAGTGGGCAAAGGAAGTTTGTAATCATTTCCATCGACCACTTCACTAAGTGGGTCGAGGCAGTAGCTGTGAACACCATCACCTCAGAAAAAGTCATTGACTTTGTCTAGAGATACATTATCACGAGATTTGGGGTCCTAAGGAAAATTATGGCAAACAATGACACCCAATTTAGATCAAAGAAATTCCTAGAATTCTGCCAAGGACTGAAGATAAAGAATCACTTTTCCTCTGTAGCACATCCACAGATGAATGGCCAGACAGAGGTCACCAACAGAAGGAAGGAAAGGATCTAGGCCAGACGAGCTCATAAGTGTACTTTGGTCCTACCGGAGTACCCCATGTAGGCCAACTAGTGAAACGCCCTACTCCCTTATGCACGGGATGGAAGCCATGATCCCAGTGGGAATCGCAGTCCCAACTAACAGAGTTGTCTATTACTCTGAAGAGCAAAATGACATCAACCTAAGGCACTATTGTGAGCACGGGATTTTGTAGTCCCTCTCGCGAGAGGATGATGACATGTACCCGATTTTAATGCCTCAAAATAAAAGTTCTCTTTAGAATTTTTATTGCCAAATTAATATTCCTTGTGAATTTTATACTTGGTAGAATCCAGTTCGGCGTGACCGATAACGCGTTCGGTTGGAGTTTGAACCAATGATTTACACCCATATTAAATAATACCCATTAAAATATAATTAAAATTCAAAAAGATACCTTTTCACCCACTATTAAACCACTTTTCCCGACTTTTTAGGCTTTTTGACCAGTTGGTTGTCGGTATGCTGGAGGATGATGTTGCCATCGATATTATCCATGCCGCCGACAGCATCACCATACCGCCGGCGGCATTAGCCATACCGCCGGTGATATCATCATATCGCAGGCGGCATGGCCTAAAATGGGTCCCTCCATAGACAGCCTTTCGGCCACTTTTAGCGGAATAAGTCAAAAAGGTCTCGAAAAATGCCCCAATTTGCCTATAAAAAGACACCTTAGGCTGAATTGAAGAGGGGGACTAAAAATTGCAAAATAGGGAGCTAAAATTGGGCAATTGAGAGGCTAAAATCGAGAGAGTAGATCTTAGTGAGATAAGAATTAGAAAAGGCAGGAAAAAGGATTCTAATCCATTTTTCCTGATTTTTCTTCTTTGAACTCTCTGATTGTGAGCTTAAAGTCAGTGGGTCTTTCAATCAAAATCAACTTGATAGGATTTAGAGACCTAAAACTCTTAAATTGACAATTAAATCATTGTTGCAAGCTCCCCGGAGGTGTTACTGTTCAGTTCACGAAGAGTTGGATTCGCTACCCCGAGGTGAAAATCCTGAGTCTCATAACTCTTTGGCATTATTATTATTGGTTTGTATTAATTTTTGTTGATTTGTGTTCACTTTTGGGTTTTCGGTCACTTTGACTGCCGACCGCTGCTGCTGCAAGAAATTGAATTCGCTAGAGACATGCGATGTTGCTGGCTGTACCACCTATGTCGCCAGAGACATCGTTGATACCACCGTTAACATTGCATTCCACAGAGACCTCATTTTCTTGCAGGACCCTTTCTTCACGGTACTCAAAAAGCCCCATGCCTGTCTGCATACTGATGTTGCCCATGACACAATTGATGTCGCCGACGGCATCAACTATATCGCCAATGACATCAACCATGTTGCCGGCGGCATCAGTTGCCCCGTCGGCGGCATGACTTTCTGGATAGCAGTATTATTTTTGTTTATTCCCGAACTAGCTTATTTTCTGAAGCTAGGACATATAGTGTAACGATGGAGGTTCAAAACCCCCTGAAAATAGACCTCGCCCCACAAAGAGTGGCATTTTCACTTATAATTCGATCAAAGCAACGATTAAATCTAAAATTTGGATAAAAATGGAATTTCCCCGCAAACGCCATTTAAACCTCATTTTAGCCATCCGATCGGGTCTTGTGATATTGTAAATAAAATATGCCATATTCGTACCAATCACCTTCTGCAGGTAGATGTATATCGGACATTCGGGTATTTTATTTATTGCATAGAAAATGTACAGGAATTGAAGACCTTGTAATAATTTTACTTTCCGCACTTATTTTTCTTTTGTTGCTGTAAATATTTTATTTATTACTTCAGTTGCTTGATAAACGTGAAAACAACCAAATAACTGAAAATACAAATAAATAAGATGGATTAAACCGATTAAGAAAGAATGAAGTATCTTAACTTGGCCTAATGAAAAGTAGATAACATCATCCGAACTCGGAATCTCTACTTAAGGTATGGTCCAACCACCCGGTGGGAAAATCGTACCAAAAATTTCCCGGTTGAGCTGAACCAGGTGGCGACTCTATTTTAAGTACGGGATTTCGATCTCGTATCTTTTGAGCATTAAAATATGTAAAATCATTTTTCAAATACAGCACACTCATCTCCCCCGACACTCCAATGGGCCGGCCAGACTAGGCCCGGCCCCGCGCTGTCGCCGAGCGAGGCGTCGTCCGCTCATAGTGGCAACTCTGCTGGGGATTTTCTTTAAACTTGAACTTTCTTTCATAGTTTAAAAGATTTTGATGATGTATTGAAATCATTGGCCAAATTAAGACTTCATTCTTTTTTATAACGTTTTATCCTCAAGCGTGTAGATAGTTCAGTAATTATAGGTGCCCTATTTCACCCGAGAAGCTCACAAAGTATCACTCATGCCCTGTTGGAATTGAGGATGCCTAGTGGGTGGATCACTCATTTTAACCAACACGTAAACTCCTACGATCATGCCCATTTGGGTAGTGGTTGAGTAAAGTGGAATCAAGGTAAACGGGAACCTTCTACATCAACAACCCTATACCAAAGCCCCGCTAGAAAAAAAAGCCTTAGCACACCATTCCCCTTAGGATTACCCAAAATAAATAAAATAATTAGGGCGCACTTCTTTCACCATTACCGGTGAAGCAGCCAAAATCCATCCTACTAAAGAGGCGTTACGCGGGAGTCATAAGGTTGGAAGAGGGCCGATTTGCGTGCTATGTGCTCTGTGATCATGCATCGACTTTAAGAGCCGAAAATGAATCAACTTACCCTTACCACTTCCACCCGTGGAAGAGGTTTAAGAAACATACGTAGGACTTCTCTTATGCCTCTATTGCGTCACCACATATCGCTATATAAGACATGAGATACATACGTCCCACGTATGTTGGAGGGATAAGCCATCACATTATCTCTAACCATGTCTACGTGCAGCCATACATATCACGCACCACTTCAAATAAAAAAAAAGACATAGACACATACCATCCATACCATTTACAACCCATTCATGGTCTAACCCACGGCTCATGATCCTAAACAGTCTTCCTCTTGAACCGAGACCTTCACAACCAGCCATGTCTCTTCCTCACAATGACAACTCTACCTCACTCAGAGAACAGACTAGTCTTCCCCCCACCTCAGGAGCAACAGTTCACCCTCCGTCTCTTAGATCAGAGATCACCGCTGCTATCGTTCAATTTCTGAACTCCGATCAGTTCTGAAAAATCATTCAGGAGCTAGTGTGCGTGTCCGTCAAGAAGGCCCTACGAAGTCAGGACTTTAACCAGGTCATGCGATCTCCGGGCATGACACCCGATGGCAATACACTCTGGCAATCACCGCCAACCGCTTACCCCGAACAAAGGGAAGGAGCCCAGAGTCCAATTCTTCCAGCATTCTTTAACACCTTACCTTCGACGTTGGTCACCCCATCATAATTTAAGGTCCCCACTACCCTGACGCTTCCTCAATACGACTAAGTCATGCAACACAAAGTTGAAGACTTCTAGCGTCAATTGATAACAATAGGCTGCTATTAAAAAGTGGGAAGGGTCCAATCAGAGGAGGACCAGATCTTTCAAAACACTGACTCACCCATACCCCTACCTCAAATCATGGTGGACCAAGAGACCTCTCAGAAATTGGCACTAGCTGCCATTATTCAGCCAAACGACGGTCTTAAGTGTAGAACAAATCTGTGAAAGCTGCCGCTTAATGTAATCTTCATCGGATTAAGGGAAGCCGGCATTCTTAAACCACTTCGCGAATTCAATCCCCCCATGAGAGAAGAAGGAAAAGGCTTTTGCAGATATCACATGTTGTCGGGTCACCACACCAATCATTGCAAAGCTTTGGTCCCTAACATCCAACATCTGGTGGAGGATAAGAAGATTACCGACCCTGAAAGGGCATCCTGCCCCTTACTAGAGTTTGGCGACCAGACACAAACAATTAATCCCGGCTTTTCCAAACAACAAAATGTGCCTCAAGATCTCATCAAGGCCATCTACTCCAATGGTAGGGGAAAATCAGGCTCCAACAACGAAGACGAAGAATCTCGATTTGCAATCCTTAGAGTTCAGACTTTTTAGCTCCATGAGCAACTTCCATTTTCCTTACTTATATCATGTCTTTATCATTTGATCCGCAACTTCACATGATCGTACATACGATGCTTTCAGTATTTAAGATATTTTTATTGAATGAAGTTAAGCTGAGTACAGATGTAGGCTTTTATGTGGTAATTAAATCCAATAATTTAACCCCTGTCAAACACATGTGAGATAATAAAGTGCATAAAGACCATGATAATGCTTTTGCTTAGCTCAAATAATCAGATTGTTGAAATGCCATGGGTCTCTTCTAGAATTAACTCTACGATGATACACCTTCAAGCTGCCAAAGAAGTATCAACCGGTCCCCTGAAAGAGAGAATTAAGGCTTACACCCAACGGAGCCCAACCTCCATCAAATAAACATCGTAGCCAAATCTCATACGAATGTCGCCACCATGAATGTGACCAAATTTGCAGAGGAACACAACTTTACCCGGTACAAATCAACACCATCAAACCCTTCGACTAACAAAGGTCAGGGGGCAACCACTTCTTAGAACACCAAGTCTAAAGGCAAGCACGTTTATCCCGCAAACCATAAAGATGTTCGCACAACCAATGTCACGATCAGCTTGCTAAGTAAACCTATAAAGAAAACTACCCCTTCACCTCTCAAAAGCACCAAACCAAACATCACTTGTTCAAAAACCCTACACCACCAATATAGGGTGCAAATTCAGGCCTAAACAAGAAGGGCTCAGCAAACTACAGACTTAAGGAATAACCAAAATAGCAATCAGGACGACAATCGAACCAATCAATAAAGCTTTGGGTAAAGCGCCAAAAACTCCCGCGAACTAAATAGCTTGCAATGAGGTCAGCCAAAATCAAAACGAGGTTATCCGATGAACGTTAGAATGAATCGGGTGGTCTAAGCCAAAAAACCAAATGGACACCAAGAATATCTGTAAAGGAACAACCAAGCGCACAACAGCAAATCAGATACTCAACGCCCTTACTGAGAGTCATAGGGCCGACACTAGAGCATCTGAAAACCTCCGATACCAATAAAAAGTTCAGACGAAATTGAGAAGGCTGTCATATGGCCAAGAATGGTACCGAAGTCATAAGCACAGACAAAAGTGAGTTCATCAATCTAGTTGACCAGGATAGGCTTAAGCATTATCATGTCTAAACAAAAGAAATAAATCAGAAAAGCGGCACACTAAAAAAATATACAATAATCGCCCGCCTTTCGGTCTTCTACTAACTGGACAAAAATTAGGGTTACACTCGACAGGCGGTATCCCGTAAACCAGCCGTGCAAAAATTAGGGGATAAGTCAATAACATCTGCTGAACTGAAAACCCAAAAAGGGCGGTTCAAACAAAAATTAGGGCACAAGAGAAAAACAGTGAGATGTTAACTTGAAAACCTGTAAAGGCGGTTAACACCAGAGGTTCCATTAATGGAAATGATTGCCAAAATCTTATGCTCAAATTAGATTTAAAAAGTGTCTTTTGTACTGAAACCTCTATGTTTGTGATTGTATAAATGTCTAGCGATCAAAGGATGGAAACATCACAAGTAAGCTTAATCGAAGATGCTACGTGCTCAAAGGTTGGAATAAGTCTGTTAGGTCTAAAACTCGAAAGGACAATCTAAGCAAACATTAGAGTCATGATGGAGCCCGAATTCCTCGAGCCTCTTCCAATTTGCAATCACCAGACTCTGCAGAAAACCCCGTAGCTTTTGATTGTGGGTTACCATGACAGGAGCGGACAAAATAGTCGAAATTAGATTACTGGAAAATCAATACCGCAGGCAATATGGGTGATACCGCCGGTGATTTAGTCATGCCGCCAGCAACATAGGTGTAGGCAGTTCTCAAGCAATGCACCTTGTAATGAGAATGATACCGCCGGTGACATGGATTATTTTAGGCGATATCAGTTGATGCTGCCAGCGGCATGGGTTTAATTTTCTGGGCGACATGAGAAGCAATATCACCATTTCAGACCTGAACACAACCTGTAAATAATCCTATACTACATTTTCAATGCCTTGTTAAACAGTAAATCATTCAAAATAAAAGCCCGGAGACGCAAATCACTCAAAATATCCCAAAACCAATTTATCCAAACCCCAATGTATTGAGGGTGCAAACAAGGAACTAAAAAAAAGCAAAATGAAATAAAACTAATCATGCCCGCCACTGCCGGTCGGGCGGGATGAAATGTCATCAGGGCTTGCAAGCCAGTCGTCAACATCGTCCTTGTCTTTCTCCCTTCCCTCTATCATAGGCACACTACTGGACTCCTCAGCTGCAGTAAACGCACGTCGGCCGGCGGATATCTTGATCCCCTTACAACTGGTGCTTCCAGGGTGCGCACGCTCCGGGTTTTGCTTACTTCTCCGTTCCTGAGCGTTGGCTGCCAGCTAACCCTCGAGATCACTTACACAACATTGTAGGACTGTAGTCTCCTCCTCATACCGCCGCCGGGCTGCATTAGCATCTGACAGGGAAAGGGCCAAGAAATCCTGCAAACCAGAGAAAATATCAGCAGTGCATGTCATGCATAACATCCATACATACATCCCATCTTAACATATGCATAAAATACCTGAACAAGGAGCGACTGTCAATAAGGGTATCCCAGAGAACAAAATTGTTCTCTGCAAGCTGCTCCACGTGACTTCGCGCCACTTGGAAAATCTAAAAGGCAAATTTTTAGACACCCGCATCCAAGGCTTAATTAGAAAATAATTATTAGGCCTTACGTAAGTAGTATTTTCAGGCATGAAAATCGGAGCTTGCCGGCTCGAGCCAATATTCCTATGGGAGAATTCACCTCGGGAGTTCATCCGCAGGAATGTGGTTTCCAACGGATTGATCAAACGCCCCTCCACAAAGTTTATGCCATCCGGCACACCATAGTGCCGAGTCCCACTTTGGTTATCCCGGCCCCTCTTTCTCGCGGGTTCCTGCAAAACATGAAAGCCACACGTCAACAACGTTCCTAAACGACTTCAAAATCATACACACAAGCACAATTGTACCTCAAAAGAACGTTGCTCCCCTTGGGACATTGGCGCGCTCCCGCCAGCTACGTCCGTGCCCACCTCATTCTCCCCCTCGGGGTCGACCACTACATCCCTTTCAATTACCTCATCCTCATCATCCTCTTCCTCATCAACGTCCATAATGCCTTTGAGGCGCCTCTTCTCATCCTCCAACCGTTGCTCGTTGTGATACTCAATCATATCATTTCTGTGGATGCGAGGACACACAGGGAGTAGATGCTGCAGAAGCTGCTCGTAGAGGTTAGGGACATTAGGGATCACTCGGTCGTTCCCCTCAATATAATCAGCCTTGTCAGCCTCGGAGGAGATCACCAAATAGGTCCACCATAAGCCCCTGGAAGGATCAGTAGGCACCGGTCTAGCAGCCACCGGGGTAGACCTCCAGCCCCATATGCGCTCACTTATATACCATTACTAGGACAGAGGGCACTCAATCACGAACCGGCGGTCATCCACCTCCCTCCGGACCCTTGCGACCTCGACCAAATTCTCCACCCTATCGAATGGATCCAAGTCGAGCTACATCAAAACAACCAATATAAGTCCATAAGCAATTTTTGTTTCGTTTAAATGTAAAAAAAAAGACCAAATCAAAAATTGCATACCGAGCTCAACCGCACGCTCCTTAGGACCTCCCTATACTTCGTAAGGTACTTGGCCTTCCCACTGATGCCCCTACACCAGCGAGCGAGGAAGTGAGAGCTCGGTGGCACAACCTTCTTAAACTCCACCGGTGGGACAATCTAATCCTCGAAGGCCCAGGCCTGCATAAATGACGACCAATCAATTCAAAAAGCATTATACAATTGGGCCAAGATGGCCCTCGGTGGTAAATGACGACCAAAGAGTTATACCTGGAGTAGCAGGTGGTAAAGGAGAAGGGCTTTCTCCTTCTTCCGGGCTCCCACGTCCAGCCCGTAGTATAATTGGGCCAAGATGGCCCTCGGCCAATTCTTCCTCCTGATTCCCGGCACGTCTTCCACTGCGGTTATAAGAACATAATTGATCTTACTCCCTGAGATTGGGAAGAACAGCACAGTGAGCAGAGGAATCATGAAGGGCCGGACACAAGCATCTCTCTCCTCCTCGGTCACTACGTCCACCCGGGTCCAGTGATGGCACAACTCTCCATAGGACAGCCGCCCAGAAACGGGCTTCAGACCAAACAACTCCTTCACCCACCTCACCACGGGCCTCTCAACATGGTACTTGTCTGTGTAAGCATCAAAATGTATGACCTCGTCCGTCCAAGGGAGGCTAGTCATGGCTACTACGTCAGAGGGGGTAATCGTAGCTTCCCCCAAAGAGAAGTGGAAGGTATGGGTGGTCTCAAACCACCTCTCAGTTAGGGCCGTTACTGCTAAATGAGAAAGCTTAGGCATCAGTATTGGCATTATCCATGCCAAGTCCCCAACCCCTGTCTCATTAATTGCAAGCGCGAGCTCGGGGTCGTTCTCCGAGATATGGTGCCACCATTCACTGATGGTGCCCATTCCCCCTATGTAAGTCAGTTCATATAGCTATAAAATTGAAAACAAAATGGATCAGTCCTGCTTATTTTTTATCAGAAGAGCTACTGATGTCGCTTCTGCTAAAAGCGATGTCACCGGCGGCATCAATCCATACCACCAGCGGTATGGATGATATCGCCGGCGACATCACCTTAAACAGAAGCGACATCAGACTCCTATAAGCCTTTTTGTAAGGATTGATGCCACCAGCGACATCACTCATGTCGCCGACGATATCACTATGTACGGGTAGAACCAGTTTTCTCCCAAAATCGCACCCATCGTGCCAAAATCACAAAAATCGCAATCAATCGAATAATAAAAATGGTAAAAATTGATCCTAAAGCATGCAATATGACCAATCTATTTCACATTTAAACTCCTATCACAGCACGATTTCAAATCTAAAGCCAAATCAAATCGAACCCAAAAAGAAGAGATTCGGGTTTTATGAGATTACTTGGATATAACAGAGGTGCTTCTCCTTCTCCGGCTTTAGATTGGTGATGGGAGAGTTAATTCCATATCCATACATTTTGGCCGTCTCCTTCAGGCCATATGCAGTAGGAACGGAGAGGATTTTTAATCCCTCAACGGAAGAATCGGGCAGGCTCTCCCTAGCCTTGGATTTGCCCCTAAAAGCCTTGGTGATTCTCTTCATGATTTCAAAGACAAAGAAAAAATATCAGAACTGGAGAAGAAGATGGAGAGGGGTACGGTTTTGTGAATGAATAAGGAAGAAGGGAGTTTCAACCCCTTTTAAACTGCCGCACGGAATTTGAGGAGTTTTAATTTATCTGAAACTGTCCGTTCATGCCGCCGTCACTCATGTCGCCGGTGACGTCACCTCCTTCAGTTCAAATTTTGAAATGATTTGACCAGTCAAAGCTGCCATGTGGCACTGATGCCGCCGGTGGCATCACTCCATGCCGCCAGCGACGTCATTCATGCCGCCGGGGACATTGCTCCTCCAAATCAGATTTTTAACACGAGCCCGATCGAAGGGCGGTCTCTTCAAAGTGAAAGTCCGACCAAAGGATGAATCACTATACGAAGCCCAACCAAAGGGCAATCTCTTCAAAATGAATGTCCGACCAAAGGACAATCACTATTCAAGCCCGACCAAAGGCCGATCTCTTTAAAATGAAAATCCGTCCAAAGGACAATCACTATACAAACACAAGCCCAAGCGAAGGGCAATCTCTTCAAAATGGAGGTCCGACCAAAGGACAATCACTATACAAAGCCCAAGTCCGACCAAGGGATAATTTCCGCAAAGCATAAGTCCGACTAAGGGATAATTTCCGCAAAGCACAAGCCCTACCGAAGGGCAATTTTCGCAAAGCATAAGCCCGACCAAGGGGCAATCACTCTACAAAGCATAAGCCCGATCAAAGGACAATCTCTCCGCAAAGCACAAGTCCGACCAAGGGACAACCACTCCTCAAAGCTCAAGTCCAACCAAGGGACAATTTTTGCAAAGGATAAGTCCGACCAAGGGATGATTTTCGTAAAGCATAAGCCCGATCGAAGGGCAATTTCTGTAAAGCATAAGCCCAACCGAGGGGCAATCACTCCATAAACCATAAGCCCGACCGAAGGGCAAACTCTCCGCAAAGCGCAAGTCCGACCAAGGGACAATCTCTACAAAGCTCAAGTCCGACCAAGGGATAATTTCCGATCAAAGGACAATCTTTCCACAAAGCGTAAGTCCGACCAAGGGGCAACCAATCTATGAAGCGTAAGTCCGACCAAGGGGCAACTAATCTACGAAGCGTAAGTCCGACCAACGGGCAACTGATCTACAAAGTGTAAGTCCGACCAAAGGGCAACCAATCTACGAAGCGCAAGTTTGACCAAGGGACAAACCAATCATCCCTCAGGTATCATTCCTATCCCTTACTCTTTCGTGTGATCATACTGACCTGTGCCAGTAGTGATCCCCCTAGGGGCAGCCTGCGAGCACGGGATTTTGCAGTCCTTCTCGCAAGACGATGATGACGTGTACCCGATTTTAATGCCTTAAAATAAAAGTTCTCTTTAGAATTTTTATTACCAAAATAATATTCCTTGTGAATTTTATACTTGGTAGAATCCAGTTCGGCGTGGCCGATAACACGTCTTGTAGGAGCTTGAACCAATGATTTCGGCGTGGCCGATAACACGTCTTGTAGGAGCTTGAACCAATGATTTACACCCAAATTAAATAATACCCATTAAAATATAATTAAAATTCAAAAAGATACCTTTCCACCCGCTATTAAACCACTTTTCCTGACTTTTTAGGCTTTTTAACCCGTTGGTTGTCGGTATGCTGGAGGATGATGTCGCCACCGACATCATCCATACCGCCGACGACATCACCATACCACCGGCAGCATCAGCCATACCGCCGGCGACATCATTATATTGCCGGCCGCATGACCTAAAATGAGTCCCTCCACAGACAGCCTTTCGGCCACTTTCGGCGGAATAAGTCAAAAAGGTCTCGAAAAATGCCCTAATTTGCCTATAAAAAGACACCTTAGGCTGAATTGAAGAGGGGGACTGAAAATTGCAAAATAGGGAGCTAAAATTGGGCAATTGCGAGGCTAAAATCAAGAGAGTATATCTTAGTGAGATAAGAATTAGAAAAGGCAGGAAAAAGGATTTTAATCCATTTTTCCTGATTTTTCTTCTTTGAACTCTCTGATTGTGAGCTTAAAGTCAGTGGGTCTTTCAATCAAAATCAACTTGATAGGATTTAGAGACCTAAAACTCTTAAATTGACAATTAAATCATCGTTGCAAGCTCCCTGGAGGTGTTACTATTCAGTTCACGAAGAGTTGGATTCGCTACCCCGAGGTGAAAATCCTGAGTCTCATAACTCTTTGGCATTATTATTATTGGTTTGTATAAATTTTTGTTGATTTGTGTTCATTTTTGGGTTTTCGGTCACTTTGACAGCCGACCGATGCTGCTGTAAGAAATTGAAGTCGCCAGAGACATGCAATGTTGCCGGCTGTACCACCCATGTCGCCAGAGACATCGTTGATACCGCCGTTAATATCGCATTCCCCAGAGACCTCATTTTCTTGCAGGACCCTTTCTTTATGGTACTCAGAAAGCCCCGTGCCTGTCCGCATACTGATGTCGCCCGTGACACAATTGATGTCGCCGGCGACATTAGCTCTGTCGCCAGCAACATCAACCATGTCGCCGGCGGCATCAGTTGCCCCATCGGTGGCATGACTTTCTGGATAGCAGTATTATTTTCGTTTATTCCCGAACTAACTTATTTTCTGAAGCTAGGACATATAGTGTAATGATGGAGGTTCAAAACCCCCTGAAAACAGACCCCGCCCCACAAAGAGTGGCATTTTCACTTATAATCCGATTAAAGCAACGATTGAATCTAAAATTTGGATAAAAATGGAATTTCCCCGCACACGCCATTCAAACCTCATTTTAGCCATCCGATCGGGTCTTGTGATATTGTAAATAAAATATGCTATATTCGTACCAATCACCTTCTGCAGGTAGATGTATATCGGACATTCGGGTATTTTATTTATTGCGTAGAAAATGTACAGGACTTGAAAACCTTGTAGTAATTTTACTTTCCGCACTTATTTTTCTTTTATTGCTGTAAATATTTTATTTATTGCTTCAGTTGCTTGATAAATGCAAAAACAATCAAATAACTGAAAATACAAACAAATAGGATGGATTAAATCGATTAAGAAAGAATGAAGTATCTTAACTTGGCCTAATGAAAAGTAGATAACATCATCCGAACTCGGAATCTCTACTTAAGGTATGGTCCAACCACCCGATAGGAAAATAGTACCAAAAATTTCCCGATTGAGCTGAACCGGTGGTGACTCTATTTTAAGTACGGGATTTCGATCTCGTATCTTTTGAGCATTAAAATATGCAAAATCATTTTTCAAATACATCACACTCATCTCCCCCGACACTCCAATGGGCCGACCCATCCAGGCCCGGCCCTGTGCTGCCGCCGCGCGAGGCGTCGTCCGCTCATAACTATCTAGATAGCCTCAAAGAAAGAAGAGAACGAGCTTGCATCAAGATGGCCACCTATAAAGCCAAAATTGCCAAGTATCACGACAGAAAGGTCAGAAGCCTATGGCTCAAAGAGGGGGACCTAGTCCTTAAAGACACCACTGCTTTGCAGTCTTGTGAAGGCAAAGGCAAACTTGGAGCTAACTGGGAAGGGCCATACAAGATAAGAGAAGTCTTAGGCTAGGCGACATATCGCCTCAGTGACCTCAACGATAAAGAGTTACCCAGAACATGGAACATTTCTAATTTGAGGCCATACTACAAAGCAGTTAACGGCTAGGGAACCAGATGACCACACTCTTTTCCACCCCTTGGATTTTTTCCCACTGGATTTTTTTGTCGGGAAGGTTTTTAACGAGGCGGCTTCCCCTAAGCCATCGCCGGCTAATAAAGCACCAGACGATGTAATCACTTATAATCTATTTTACACTTATCAATGAAAGCACTTTATTTAATTTCATTTTTTGTTTGCTATTATCTATACTTAGCCTTTAACGACAATTTTTTCAAGTGCCCAACAGTGGCCACTATCTCGCCCCCAGGCGGCGCAACTCAGCCTTAGCCGGCTACCATCATTCTATAACTAAGCTTGTTGGGAATTGACAGTCAGATTGAACATGCATAGGAGGCATGGTAGAACTTCAAAATTTTGTCCATGTCCCCAGGAACTCCTATTAGTTGCATATAAAATAAATAAAGCCTTAACTAAATAAATCTCTACCTAGGTTAGCATGCTAAAGGACTAGGCATACCATAATTCCAAATTATATCCTAGTATATTTATTTTATACTAAGCATGTTATAACTCTAAGTTATAACCTAAGCATAAAATAAACTAAGCATGCAAAAATAACCTAAGCATAATTATTAAGTCTAAAAACACTTAAAGAAAAAGACTTAATAATTAAAAGAGAAAAAAAAAGAACTTACCAGTTGAAGCGTGCTTTTGCAGAACCTTTTTGCACAAGCCTCCAATCGTAGGATAGCCTCTATCAGAATCCACATGAACTCCATCAACCAAAACCTCCGCAGGAGGAAGAACTAAGAAGCCTCGAGTAGTTGCTAGACCACTCCAGAAACCTCACCCAAAAATATAAACTAGCGGTGCCCGAATAAATTCAGGCTCCACAAAAATAACTTGCTCAATTACCCGAGAGATTAATTATCTCGCTTAGGATTTATGCTTTAAGCTTGGTACAATTTGAAAGGAAATGAGATAGCCTATATATAGGCTTTTGCTCCCCCTTATTCGATGTGGGATGAGAGTAATTAATTAATACTCCCATCCCACGTGCACACAGCGTGTACACGCTGTGTGCCACAATTCAATATGGGCTGCACATGTGCAGCCCATTTTCATGGGATGCTGCAAGCAATGGCCAGCATTACTCGCACACCTATCGGTGTACTCCCGTGTACTCGAGCTTGTATAAAATACTTTTATACTCTCGGTCCAATTAAACTCGCCAATGCAAAATTCTCCTTTTAATCCTTTTTCAAATATTTATTTTCTGACCCTAATAAATTAGTCACCAGTCAAAATAAATTTCTTGATCCAACCAAAATTGATCTAATCAATTGTAATTTTTTATGACTCTAATTAGTTACCGGTCAAAATAAATACTTTGGTTTATCCAAAATTGATCTAATCAATTTTAACCAATCAAATAATAATCCAGTTAATGCAATAGTTATCCAGTGCGATAAATTCCTTCCATTCTTTAATATTAGTACCATCTAGTCTATTGGGTTTGGTTAAAGTGTTAACCCATTAATAGCAAGGTTACTCTAAGCTATCCTAGTTATTTACTTGTTACCGAAGTATATTGCCTTTTACCATAGTGTGTTTGACTAGAAACCATTTCTATCAAACACATACTCTGATAAGAGGTTTATGGCAATCCTCACTTTAACAAGTGGCCAAGTACAACTCCTTAATATATCCGGAGCGATGGAATCTTTCCGACTACTCAGCTTACCAATGTGTTGTCATCACTATACCCGTAATCACCCGTAGCACCTTAAATAAATTAGTGTATAGTAATGAACCAAAGTATAACAATAGTACCACACAAGGCAACTAGCATCTCAAGTACAAGGACATTGACTTAAGGCACCACCTTTAGTCCTTAGGAAATTGACTGTTTGGACCCTTTCCAAGAAAGTTGACCACATGCTAGTCTTTCCATTTCATCAATATCCTTTCTTGATGAAACTATGATTAGGGATAGTTTAGACATAATCATAATTGTACATGAAGCAGGTTCCACTAAATATAGTCCAACTATAATTTCTCGGACTTCATGCTATGATATGTCAAGGACTTTTGCATACATCAATGAATATATATTTAACCAGCTATAATATATATATATATATATATATATATATATATATATATATATATATATATATGTGTGTGTGTGTGTGTGTGTGTGTGTAGAAACACATTGATATAAACAAAAGAACAAATGTCTTTATTCATTAAATAAATTATTCGTACTATTACATAATTAAGATATATCGCCCTAATTGCCTTAAGGGCATACATCATATCCAACAAACTCCCACTTGCACTAAGGCCAATTAGCCATATGTTTTAATCCATATGCTTTAACATGCTGGTCATGTTTGACTTGAGTCAATGGCTTTATCAGACCATCCGCGAGGTTCTGATCAGTGGGTATGTATTGTAATCTTATTATCTTAGCATCAATAGTCTCCCTGATTATATGATACTTTCTGGATACATGTCTATTTTTCTGATGAGACCATGGTTCCTTTGCCTGAGCTATGGCACCATTGTTATCATAATATAAAGTAATTGGACCATCAGCCTCAGGCACCACATTGAGATCACCAATAAATCCCTTTAACTAGACAGCTTCTTTTGCTGCTTCTCATGCAGCAATGTATTCAGATTCAGTGGTTGAATTAGCAGTAGTTTCTTGCTTGGAACTCTTCCAGCATACTTCCCCTCTATTTAATAGATGCACAAAACCTGACTAAGGCTTAAAGTCATCCTTGTCAAATTGAAAACTTACGTCAGTGTAACCATTGATAGTGAGGTCACCTTCTCCATAAATCAAGAACTCATCCTTAGTCCTTCTCAAGTACTTAAGGATTGCCTTGATGGCCATCCGGTGCTTTTCACCTAGATCTGATTGATATCTGCTCGTAAACCTCAAAGCTTGAGAGACATTCAGCCTAGTACATATCATAGCATACATGATGGATCCTATCGCGGATGCATAGGGTATATCCTTCATGCGCATTCTCTCCTGAGCTGTCTTCGGACACTCAGCCTTAGATAGGTGTGGGCACGGGATTTTGCAGTCCCTCTCGTGAGACGATGATGACGTGTACCCGATTTTAATGCCTCAAAATAAAAGTTCTCTTTAGAATTTTTATTACCAAAATAATATTCCTTGTGAATTTTATACTTGGTAGAATCCAGTTCGGCGTGGCCCATAACGCGTCCGGTAGGAGCTTGAACCGATGATTTACACCCGAATTAAATAATACCCATTAAAATATAATTAAAATTCAAAAAGATACCTTTCGACCCACTATTAAACCACTTTTCCCGACTTTTTAGGCTTTTTGACCCGTTGGTTGTCGGTATGCTGGAGGCTGATGCCACCCACGACATCAGCCATGCCGCTGGCGACATAATCATGTCGCCGACGGCATGGCCTAAAATGGGTCCCTCCACAGACAACATTTCGGCCACTTTCGGTGGAATAAGTCAAAAAGGTCTCGAAAAACACACTAATTTGCCTTTAAAAATGCACCTTAAGCATTTCTTTTATTGCTGTGAATATTTTATTTATTGTTTCAATTGCTTGATAAACGCAAAAACAACAAAATAACCGAAAAAACAAATAAATAGGATGGATTAAATCGATTAAGAAAGAATGAAGTATCTTAACTTGGCCTAATGAAAACTAGATAACATAATCCAAACTCGGAATCTCTACTTGAGGTGTGGTCCAACCACCCGGTAGGAAAATCGTACCAAAAATTTCCCAGTTGAGCTGAACCGGGTGGCGATTCTATTTTAAGTACGGGATTTCGATCTCGTATCTTTTGAGCATTAAAATATGCAAAATCATTTTTTGAATATATCACACTCATCTGCCCATCACACTCAAAATGGGCTGGCCCGATCAGGCCCAGCTTCGCGCTGCCGCCTCGCAAAACATCGTCCGCTCACAGTGGCGACTCTGTTGGGGAATGCTCTTTAAACTTGAACTATCTTTCATAAAGTTTAAAAGATTTTGATGATGTATTGAAATCATTGGCCAAATTAAAACTTCATTCTTTTTATTACGTTTTATCCTCACATGTGTAGATAGTTCGGTAGTTTTAGGTGCCTTATTTTACCCGAGAAGCTCATGAAGTATCACTCATGCCCTATTGGAATTGAGGATGCCTAGTGGGTAGATCACTCGTTTTAACCAACATGTAAACTCCTACGATCACACCTATTTAGGTAGTGGTTGAGTAACGTAGAATCAAGGTAAACGAGAACCTTCTACATCAACAACCCTATACCAAAGCCGCGCTAGAAAAGCCTTAGCACATCATTCCCCTTAGGATTATCCAAAACAAATAAAATAATTGGGACGCGCTTCTTTTGTCACTACCGGTGAAGAGGCCAAACTCCTTCCTTCTAAAGAGGCGTTACACGGGAGTTATAAGGTTGGAAGAGGGCCGATTTATGTGCTATATACTCTATGATCATGTACCCCCCTTGCATTGGCTTTAAAAGCCGAAAATGAATCAACTTACCATTACCACTTCCACCCGTGGAAGAGGTTTAGCAACATACATAGGACTTCTCTTGTGCCTCTATTGCGTCAAATGTCCCACGTATGTTGGAGGGATAAGCCATCACATTATCTCTAACCACATCTACGTGCAGCCATACATATCACGCACCACTTTTAATAAAAAAAAGACATACATACATACCATCCATACCATTTACAACCCATTCATGGTCTGACCCACGGCTCATGATCCTAAACAGTCTTCCTCTTGAACTGAGACCTTCACAACCAGCCATATCTCTTTCTCACAATGACAACTCTACCTCACCCAGAGAACAGACTAGTCTTCCCCCCACCTTAGGAGCAACAGTTCACTCTCCATCTCTTGGATGAGAGATCACCACTGCTATCGTCCAGTTTTTAAACTCCGATCAGTTTCAAAACATCATTCAGGAGCTAGTGTGTGTGTCCGTCAAGAAGGCCTTAGGAAGTCAGGACTTTGACCAAGTCATACGATCTCTAAGCATGACACCCGATGGCAATACACTCTGGCAATCACCGCCAACCGCTTACCCCGGACAAAGAGAAGGAGCCCAGAGTCCAATTCTTCCACCATTCTTTAACACCTCACCACCAACGTTGGTCACCCCATCCCAATTTAAGATCCGCGGTGCTCCGACGCTTCCTTAATACGACCAAGTCATACAACATAAAGTTGAAGACTTCTCACGTCAATTGATGACAATAAGCTGCTATCAAAAAGTGGGAAGGGTCCAATCAGAGGAGGACCAGATCTTTCAAAATACTGACTCACCCATACCCCTACCTCAATTCATGGTGGACCAAGAGACCTCTCAGAAATTGGCACCAGCTGCCATTATTCAGCCAAACAATGGTCTTAAGTGTAGCATAAATTCATGGAAACTGCCGCTTAATATAATCTTCACCGGATTAAGGGAAGCCGACATTCTTAAACCTCTTCACCAATTTAATCCCCCCATGAGAGAAGAAGGAAAAGGCTTTTGCAAATATCACATATTGTCGGGTTAACACACCAATCATTGCAAATCTTTGGTCCGTACCATCCAACGTCTGGTGGAGGATAAGAAGATTACTGACCCTGAAAGGGCATCCTGCCCCTTACCAAAGTTTGGCAACCTGACACGAACAATTAATCCTGACTTTTCCGAACAACGGAATGCACCTTAAGACCTCATCAAGGCCATCTACTCCAATGGTAGGGGAAAATCACACTCCGACAACAAAGACGAAGAATCTCGATTTGCAATCCTTAGAGTTCAGACTTTTTAGCTCCATGAGCATCTTCCATTTTTCTTACTTATGTCATCTCTTTAACATTTGATCCGCGGCTTCATATGAGCATACATACGATGCTTTCAGTAGTTAAGATATTTTTATTGAATGAAATTAAGCCAAGCACAGATGTAGGCTCTTATGTGGTAATCAAATCCAATAATTTAACCCCTATCAAACTCATGTGAGATAGTATAGTGCTTAAAGACCATGATAATGCTTTTGCTTAGCTCAAATAATCAGATTGTTGAAACGCCATAGGTCTCTTCTAGAATTAACTCAATAACCCTATGATGGTACACCTTCAAGCTACCAAAGAAGTATCAACTGATCCCCTGAAACAGAGAATCAAGGCTTACACCCAATGGAGCCTAACCTCCATCAAATAATCATCATAGCCAAATCTCAGACCAATGTCACCACCAAGAATATGACCAAATTTGTAGAGAAACACATCTTCACCTGGCACAAATCAACCTCATCAAACCCTTCGACTAATAAAGGTCAGGGGAGCAACCACTTCCTAGAGCACCAAGTCTAAGGGCAAGCACCTTTATCCCATAAACCACAATGATGTTCGCACAACCGACGTCGTGATCAGCTTGCTAAATAAACCAACAAAGCAAACTACCACTTTACCTCTCAAAAGCACCGAACAAAAGGTTCTCAAACAAAACATCACTAAAGGAACAATCAAAATAGCGATCAGGACGACAATCGAGCCAGTCAATAAAGCTTTAGGTAAAGCGCCAAAAATTCCCGCAAACTAAATAGCTTGCAATAAGGTCAGCCAAAACCAAAACAAGGTTACCCGATGGATGTTAGAATGAATCGGGTGATCCAAGCAAAAATTGAATGGACACTAAGAATATCTGTAAAGGCACAACCAAGCGCACAGCAGCAAGTCAGATGCCCAACACCCTTACCAAGAGTCATAGACCCGGCACAGAAACGTATGAGTCCTTCTGATATCGATGTTAATGGAAAGTTCAAACCAAATTGAGAAGCTTGTCATATGGCTAAGGATGGTGCCGAAGTCATAAGCACAGACAAGAGCGAGTTCATCGATCTAGTCAACCAGGACAAGCTTAAGCATTATCGAGTCTAAACAAAAGAAATGAATTAGAAAAGCGGCACAAAAAAATATATACATGATAATCACCCACCTTTCAGTCTTTTACTGATGGGATAAAATTAAGGTAACACCCGACGATCGGTATCCCACAAACCAGCCGTGCAAAAATTAGGGGATAAGTCAATAACGCCTGCTGAACTGAAAACTCGAAAAAGGCGGTTTAGACAAAAATTAGGGCACGAGAGAAAAATTGCAAGATGTTAACTTGAAAACCTCTAGAGGCCGGTTAACACCAGGGGTTCTGTTAATGGAAATGATTGCCAACATCTTGTACTCAAGTTAGATTCACTCGATAAAAGTGTCTTTTATACTGAAACCTCCGTGTTCGTGATTGTATAAATGTCTGGCGATCAGGTGGTGGAAACATCACAATTAAGCTTAATTGAAGAAGCTGCGAGCTCATAATAAAAAAAATAATAATAAAAAATAATAAAAATAATAAAAAAATAATATATAAAAAAAATCCAGATAGACTGAAAACATCTAGGTCTATGCAAAAGTCGGAATAAGTCTGTTAGGTCAAAAACTCGAAAGGACAGTCTATACAAGCGATAGGGTCAAGTTGGAGCCCAAATTTCCACAGTTCCCTCCAATCTGCGTTCCCCAGACTCCGCAAAAAAACCCATAGCTTTTGATTTGCCATGACAGGAATGGACAGAATAGCCAAAATCAGATCGCTGAAAGATTGATATCGCATGCGATATGGGTGATGCCGCCGGCGATTTAAATTATACCGCCGGCGTCATGGATTATTTTGGGCAATATTAGTTGATATCACCAGCGACATGGATGTAGGCGATTTTCAAGCGATGCACTTGGCAATAAGAATGATACTGCTGGCGACATGGATTATTTTAGGCGATATCAGTTGATGCCGCCAGTGGCATGGAGTTAATTTTCTAGGCGGCATCAGAAGCATTTCTTCCATTTCAGACTTGTACAAAACCTGTAAACAATCCTTTACTACGTTTCCAATGCCTAGTTGAACAACAATTCATCCAAAATAAAAGCCCGAAGGCGCAAATCACTCAAAATATCCCAAAATATCTAGCCTAGGACAAAACCAAATCATCCAAACCCCAATATATCATGGGTACAAACAAAGAGCTAAAAAAATCAAAATAAAATAAAACTAAGCATGCCCACCACTGCCGGCCGGGCGGGATGAAATGTCATCGGGGCTTGCAAACCAGTCATCAACATCGTCCTCGTCTTCCTCCCTTCCCTCTGTCATAGGCACACTACTAGACTCCTCAGCCGCAGTAAATGCACGTCGGCCAGTGGACATCTTGATCCCCCTACGACTGGTGCTCCTGGGGTGCACACGGTCTAGGTTTTGCTTACTTCTCCGTTCCTGAGTGGGGGCTGCCAGCTGACCCTCGAGATCCCTCATGCAACGTTGTAGGATTGCAGTCTCCTCCTCATACCTCCACCGGGCTGCATTAGCATCAGACAAGGAAAGGGCCAAGAAATCCTGCAAACCAGAGAAAATATCAGCAGTGCATGTCATGCATAACATCCATACATACATCCCATCTTAACATGTGCATAAAATACCTGAACGAGGAGTGACTGTCCAATAAGGGTATCCTGGAGAACAAAATTGTTCTCTACAAGCTGCTCCACGTGACTCCGCGCCACCTGAAAAATCCAAAAGGCAAATCCTTAGATAACCGCATCCAAGGCTTAATAAGAAAATAATTATTAGGCCTTACCTAAGTAGTATTTTCAGGCATGAAAATCGGAGCTTGCCGGCTTGTGCCAATATTCCTATGGGAGAATTCATCTCGGGAGTTCATCAGCAGGAAAGTGGTTTCTAACGGATTGACCAAACACCCCTCCACAAAGTTTATGCCCTCCGGCACACCATAGTGTCAGGTCCCACTTTGGTTATCTCGACCCCTCTTTCTCGCGGGTTCCTACAAAATATGAAAGCCACACGTCAACAACATTCCTAAACGACTTCAAAATCATACACACAAGCACAATCATACCTTACAAGAACGTTCCTCCCCTTGGGACATTGGTACGCTCCCGCCAGCTACGTTCTCACCCACCTCATCCTCCCCCTCGGGGTCGACCGTAACATCCCCTTCAAGCGCCTCATCCTCATCATCCTCTTCCTCATCAACGTCCACAATGCCTTTGAGGCGCCTCTTCTCATCCTCCAACTGTTGCTCGTTGTGATACTCAATCATATCATTTTCATGGATGCGAGGACACACAGGGAGTAGACGCTGCAGACGCTGCTTGTAGAGGCCAGGGACACTAGGGATCACACGGCCGTTCCCCTCGATGTAATCAGCCTTGTCAGCCTCGGAAGAGATCACCAAATGGGGCCACCATAAGCCCCTGGGAGGATCAGCAGGCACCAGTCTAGCAGCCACTAGAACGGACCTCCAGGCCCAAACGCGCTCGTCTAGGTACCACTCCTGGGACAGAGGACACTCAATCACGAACCAGCGATCATCTACCTCCCTCCGAACCCTTGCGACCTCGGCCAAATTCTCCACCCCATCGAATGGATCCAAGACGAGTACATCAAAACAACCCATATAAGTCCATAAGCGAATTTTTATTTCAATGTAAAAAAAAAGACTGAATCAAAAATTGCATACCGAGCTCAACCGCACGCTCCTCAGAACCTCCCTATATTTCGTGGGGTACTTGGCCTTCCCACCGACGCCCCCACACCAGCGAGCGAGGAAGTGAGAGCCCGGTGGCACAACCTTCTTAAACTCCACCGGCGGGAGGATCTGATGCTCGAAGGCCCAGGCCTGCACAAATGATGACCAATCAATTCAAAAAGCGTCATGCAATAAATGAGAATGCATGCTATCAAGAGAAATATTTCCAAAAAATTATACCTGAAGTAGCAGGTGGCAAAGGCGAAGGGCTTTCTCCTTCTTTCGGGCTCCCACATCCAGCTTGTGATATAACTGGACCAAGATGGCCCTCGGCCAATTCTTCCTCCTGATTCCCGGCACGTCTTCCACTGCAGTTATAAGCATATAATTGATCTTACTCCCCGAGATTGGGAAGAACAGCATAGTAAGTAGAGAAATCACGAAGGACCGAACACAAGCCTCCCTCTCCTCCTCAGGCACTACATCCACCCGGGTTTAGTGATGGTACAACTCTCTATAGGACAGTCGCCCAGAAACCAGCTTCAGACCAAACAACTCCTTCACCCGCCTCACCATGGGCCTCTCAACATGGTACTTGTCCATGTAAGCATCAAAATGTATGACCTCATCTGTCCAGGGGAGGCCGGTCATGGCTACTACATCAGAGGGGGTAATTGTAGCTTCCCCAAAAGAGAAATAGAAGGTATAGGTAGTCTCGGACCACCTCTCAGTTAGGGTCGTTACTGCATAATAAGAAAGCTTAGGCCTTAGCATTGGCATTATCCGCGCCAAATCCCCAAACCCTATCTCATTAATTGCAAGTGCGAGCTCGGGGTCGTTCTCCGAGATATGGTGCCACCATTCACCGATGGTGCCCATTCCCCCTGTGTAAGTCAATTCATATGGCTACAAAATTGAAAACAAAACGGATCAATCCTGCTTATTTTTTAATTTTTTTATCAGAAAAGCTGTTGATGTCGCCTCTGTTGAGAGCAATGTCGCCAGCAGCATCACTCCATACAGCCAGCGGCATGGTTCATGTCGCCGGTGACATCACCTTAAAATAGAAGCGACATCAGACTGTCATAGGCCCTTTTACAAGGACTGATGTGACTAGTGACATCACTCATATCGTCGGAGATATCACTATATACGGGCAGAACCAGTTTTCTCCCAAAATGGCACCCATCGTGCCAAAACCACAAAAATCGCAATCAATCGAATAATAAGCCCAAAAACGATAAAAATTGATCCTAAAGCATGCAATATGACCAATCTATTTCACATTTAAACTCCTATCATGGCATGATTTCAAATCTAAAGCCAAATCAAATCGAACATAAAAAGAAGAGATTCGGGTTTTTGTGAGATTACCTGGACATAGCAGAGGTGCTTCTCCTTCTCCGGGGTCAGATTGGTGATAAGAGAGTTAATGCCATAGCCATACATTTTGACCGTCTCCTTCAGGCCATATGCAGTAGGAACGGAGAGGATTTTCAATCCCTCAATGGAAGAATCGGGCAGGCTCTCCCTAGCCTTGGATTTGCCCCTGAAAGCCTTGGTGATTCTTTTCATAATTTCAAAGACAAAGGAAAAAAATCAAAAAGCTTTAGAGAAGAAGAGGAGAGGGAGATGCGGTTTAGGGATAAATGGGGAAGAAAGAGTTTCAATTCTTTTTTAAACTGCTGCGCGGAATTCGAGGAGTTTTAATTTATCTGAAACTGTCCGTCCATGTCGCCGGCGACATCAATCCATGCCGCCAGCGACATCGCCTCTTTTAGTTCAAATTTTGAAATTATCTGACCAGTCAAAGCTGCCACGTGGCACTCATACCGCCGGAGGTTTCAATCCATGCCGTCAGCGATATCAGTCTTGCCGCCGGCGACATCACTCCTCCAAATTAGATTTTTACACAAGCCCGACCGAAGGGCAATCTCTTTGAAGTGAAAGTCCGACCAAAGGACAATCACTATACAAAACACAAGCCCAACCGAAAGGCAATCTTTTCAAAGTGTAAGTCCAATCGAAGGACAGTCACTACACAAAACATAAGCCCAACCAAAGGGCAATCTCTTCAAAGTGAAAGTCTAACCAAAGGATAATCACTACACAAATTATAAGCCCGACAAAAGGGCAATCTCCTCACAAGGTGAAAGCCCGACTGAAGGGCGATCTCCTCATAAAGTGAAAGCCCAACCAAAGGGCGATCTCTTCACAAAGCATAAGCCTGACCGAAGGGCGAACTCTACACAAACCATAAGCCCGACCAAGGGGCAAACTCCTCACAAAGCCCAAACCCGACCGAAGGGCAATCTCCCCACAAAGCACGAACTCGATCGAAGGGCAATCTCCCCACAAAGTGAGAGCCCGATCGAAGGGCAATCTCCTCAACAAGTAAAAGCCCAACCAAAGGGTGATCTCCTCACAAATTATAAGTCCGACCGAAGGGACAATTTCTCCATAAACTATATGTCCAACCAAGGGACAATTTCTCTACAAAGCATAAGTCCGACCAAGGGACAACCACTCTACAAAATATAAGTCCGACCAAAGGACAATCGCTATACAAAGTACAAGCCCGACCAAAGGGCAAACTCCCCACAAACCATAAGCCTGACCGAAGGGCAAACTCTCCACAACCCATAAGCCCGACCAAAGGGCAATTACTCCACAAAGCATAGGTCCGACTAAGGGATAACCAATCCATAAAACACAAGTCCGACCAAAGGACAATTTCTCCACAAAACACAAGTCCGACCAATGGACAATTTCTCCATAAAGCACAAGTCTAGCAAAGGACAATTTCTTCACAAAGCTCAAGTTCGACCAAAGGACAATTTCTCTACAAAGCTCAAGTCCGACCAAGGGACAATCTCTACAAATCTCAAGTCCGACCAAGGGACAATCTCCACAAAGCCTAAGTCCGACCAAAGGACAATTTCTCCACAAAGCATAAGTCCGACCAAGGGGCAACCAATCAATAAAACACAAGTCCGACCAAAGGACAATCTCTACAAAACTCAAGTCCGACCAAGGGACAATTTTCGATCAAAGGACAATCTTTCCATAAAGTCCGACCAAGGGACAATCTTCGCAAAGCGCAAGTCCGACCAAGGGAAAATTTCCGCAAAGCATAAGTCCGACCAAGGGATGATTTCCGCAAAGCACAAGCCCGACCGAAGGGCAAACTCTCTGCAAAGCGCAAGTCCGACCAAGGGACAATCTCCATAAAGCGTAAAGTCCGACCAAAGGATAATCTCTAAAAAGCTCAAGTCCGACCAAGGGACAATTTCTGATCAAAGGACAATCTTGCCACAAAGCACAAGTCCGACCAAGTGGCAATCTACGAAGTGTAAGTCCGACCAAGGGGCAACCAATCTACAAAGCATAAGTCTGACCAAGGGGCAAACCAATCTACAAAGCATAAGTCCAACCTAGGGATAAACCAGTCATCCCTCAGGTATCATTCCTATCCTTTGCTCTTTTGTGTGATCATACTGACCTATGGCAGCAGTGATCCCTCGAGAGGCAGCTTATGAGCACGGGATTTTGCAGTCCCTCTCGTGAGATGATGATGATGTGTACCCAATTTTAATGCCTCAAAATAAAAGTTCTCTTTAGAATTTTTATTTACCAAAATAATATTCCTTGTTAATTTTATACTTGGTAGAATCCAGCTCGGCGTGGCCGATAACGCGTCCGGTAGGAGCTTGAACCAATGATTTACACCCAAATTAAATAATACCCATTAAAATATAATTAAAATTCAAAAAGATACCTTTCCACCCACTATTAAACCATGTTTCCCGACTTTTAGGCTTCTTGACCCATTGGTTATCGGTATGCTGGAGGCTGATGCCACCAGCGGCATCAGCCATGCCGCCGGCGGCATCAGCCATACCACCGGCGACATCATCATGTCGCTGGCGGCATGGCCTAAAATGGGTCCCCCCACAGACAGCCTTTCGGCCACTTTCAGCGGAATAAGTCAAAAAGGTCTCGAAAAACACACTAATTTGCCTATAAAAAGGCACCTTAAGCTGCAAAATAGAGGGGGGGCAAAAAATTGCAAAATAGGGAGCTAAAATTGGACAATTGAGAGGTTGAAATCGAGAGAGTAGATCTTAGTGAGATAAGAATTAGAAAAGGTAGGAAAAAGGATTCTAATCCATTTTTCCCGGTTTTTCTTCTTTGAACTCTCTAATTGTGAGCTTAAAATCAGTGGGTCTTTGAGTTAAATCAACTTGATAGGATTTAGAGACCTAAAACTCTTAAATTGATAATTAAATCATCATTGCAAGCTCCCTGGAGGTGTTTCTGTTCAGTTCACAAAGAGTTGGATTCACTACCCCGAGGTGAAAATCCTAAGTCTTATAGCTCTTTGGTATTATTATTATTGATTTGTGATAATTTTTGTTGATTTGTACTCATTTTTGGGTTTTTGGTCATTTTGACTGCGGACCGCTGCTGCCGCAAGAAATTGAAGTCGCCAGAGACATGTGATGTTGCCGGCGGTATCACCTATGTCGCCAGAGACATCGTTGATACCGCCGTTAGCATCGCGTTCCCCAGAGACCTCACTTTCTTATGGGACCCTTTCTTTACGGTACTCAGAAAGCCATGTACCTGTCTGCATACTAATGTCGCTCGCGACACAATTGATATCACCGGCGACATTAGCCATGCCACCAGTAACATCAACCATGTCGCCAGCGATATCAATTGCCTCATCGGCAGCATGACTTTCTGGACAGCAGTTTTATTTTTGTTTGTTCCCGAACTAACTTATTTTCTGAAGCTAAGACATATAGTGTAATAATGGAGGTTCAAAACCCCCTGAAAATAGACCCCACCCTACAACGAGTGGCATTTTCACTTATAATCTGATTAAAGCAACGATTGAATCTAAAATTTGGATAAAAATGGAATTTCCCCGTAAACGTCATTCAAACCTCATTTTAGCCATCCGATCGGGCTTTATAATACTGTAAATAAAGTATGCTATACCTGTGCTAACAATCTTCTGCAGGCAGACGTATATCAAATATTCAGGTACTTTATTTATTGCATAGAAAAATGTATAGGACTTGAAAGCCTTGTAATAATTTTACTTTCCGTGCTTATTTTTCTTTTATTACTGTAAATATTTTATTTATTGCTTCAATTGCTTGATAAACGCGAAAACAACAAAATAACCGAAAATACAAATAATTAGGATGGATTAAATTGATTAAGAAATAATGAAGTATCTTAACTTGGCCTAATGAAAAGTAGATAACATCATCCAAACTCGGAATCTCTACTTGAGGTATGGTCCAACCACCCGGTGGGAAAATCGTACCAAAAATTTTCCGGTTGAGCTAAACCGGGTGGCGACTCTATTTTAAGTACGGGATTTCGATATTGTATCTTTTGAGCATTAAAATATGAAAAATCATTTTTCGAATATATCACACTCATCTCCCCATCACACTCAAAATGGGCCGGCCCGACCGGGCCAGGCCTCGCGCTGCCGCCTCGCGAAACGTCGTCCGCTCATAATAGGTTAATCCATTTTATCATCGGGAGATAACCTTTCTTAGAATGTTCAAGGTTGATCCTATTCAATACCTTGTCTATATATTTACTTTGAGAAAGACCTAACAGCCTCTTAGATCTATCCCTATAGATCTTTATACCTAGTATAAATGCTGCTTCACCAAGGTCTTTCATTGAGAACTTTCTTGACAACCATACTTTAACGTTTTGAAGAAGAGAAATGTTGTTTCCTATTAGAAGAATATTATCAACATACAATACTAGAAAAACGACTGCACTCCCACTAACCTTCTTATAAACACAAGGCTTATTCGCATTTGGGCAGAAATCCAGTTCTCAGATTATCTAATCAAACCTTATATTCCAACTCCTGGATGCCTGGTTAAGTCCATAAATAGATCTTTGTAGCTTGGATACCTTTGAGCCATTCTGAGATATAAAAACCTCAGGTTGTGTCATATACACATCCCGGTCTATATCCCCATTCAGGAATGTTATTTTTACATCCATTTGCCAGATCTTATAATTGTAATGAGCAGCAATGGCGAGGAGTATCCTTATAGATTTAAGCATGGCTAACAGTGATAAGGTTTCATCATAGTCAATACCTTCTCGTTGTCTATAACCTTTCGCAACCAACCTTGCTTTATAGGTAATTACATTACCGTCCATGTCTGTCTTCTTCTTGAAGACCCATTTGCACCTAATTGGTCTAACCTCTTGCGGTGCATCAACCAAATTCCAAACTTGGTTCTTATACATGAAATCCATTTCTAATTTCATGGCCTTTTGCCATTTATCAGAATCTGAGTTTTTCATTGCCTAATCACATGTCTTTGGTTCATCATCCTCCATAATATATAGTTCCTTATCATTAGTGATGATAAACCCATATCTATTGGGACCCTTATGAACATGACTTGATCTTTGCAATGATTGTGTTTTGACTGGTTGTTCTTGGATCACACTCTCTTGTGTATCTAGAACGGGGTCAATCAGTTAATTGTCTGTTTCTTTCTCTTAAACTTTCAGTTCAATATTGCTTCCACTGACTTTTACAAGTAAGTGTTCCTTTTCTAAAAAGTGAGCATTCCGAGACACAAATACCTTTTGTGCTTCAGGTTGGTAAAACAGATATCCAATTATTTCCTTTGGATATCCAATGTACAGACATTTGTCAGCCTTGGCATTTAGCTTATTTGACGCTATCCTCTTTACCATAGCAGGACAACCTCATACTCTTAAGTGACTTAGAGATGGATTTTTACTACACCATCTTTCATAAAGTGTAAAACCAACTGATTTAGAGGGCACTCTATTTAACCGCGCTCTCCAGTGCACATCCCCAAAAGGATTTACTAAGAACTGCATGGCTCATCATGGACCTGACCATATCTAATAAAGTTCGATTCCTCCTTTCTGACACTCCATTGTGTTGGGGTGTATAAGGAGGGGTCCACTGGGGAACTATCCCATTTTCCTTTGGATAATCCTAAAACTCCTGACTTAAGTATTCTCCACCTTGATCCGATCGTAGTGTTTTAATACTTTTCTTAAGCTGTTCCTCTATTTCAGCTCTGAATAGTTTGAATTTTTCAAAACTTTCAGAGTTGTGCTTCATCAAGTACAAATAACTGTATCGTGAGTAATCATCAATAAAGGTTATGAAGTAGGAGTATCCTCCTAGTGCCTGAACACTCATTGGACCACATACATCAGTATGTATAAGTTCCAATGTACTTGTGGCCTACTCACCCTTTCCTTGAAAGGGTAACTTTGTCATTTTTCCTTTTAAATAAGGTTTGTAATCACCATAAGACTCTAAGTCTATTGGGCCCAAGTGTCCACGCTTACGTAACTTGGTTAAGCGATCTTTATTTATGTGGCCTAAAAGGCAATGCCATAAGTAGAAGGAATTCTCATTATCTAATTTAACTTTCTTCACATTGTGTATATTAAAAACATCTGTTTTAGTATCAAGAATATAAATGCCACCTTTCAACATTCCATGACCATAAAGAATATTATTCAAATGAATCTCACAATTATTATTTGAAAATAAAATTTCAAATCCCTCTGCTGCTAAACACGCAATAGATACAATATTCTTAGTAACACTTGGAAAGTAGTAACAATTATTCAAAACTAAAACAAGTCCACTTGGCAAAACAAGACTAAAGCTCCCTACGGCTAATGCAGCAACTCTAGCTCTATTCCATCTCCCCTTTTGCAAGTTTTCTACAGTTCCTTAGTCCCTGCACAGAAGTACAGATATGAGAACCATAACTAGTATCTAATACCTAAGTGGATTCTCGCGAAAAAGTAGCAAAGTTTCAATTATAAATATACCTGAAGTAGATGCCTCTGTAGGCTTCTTCTTCAAATGCTCAGAAGAAGGAGCTTTGCAATCCCTCTTCCAATGTCCCGGTTTCCCACATTGGAAGCAGATATACTTAGATGCCTTCTTTTCATTCTTCTTCTTACTGATTCTTTTCTTAGCATCCAGTGCCTGCTTCTTCTTTTTAGAAACCTTGCCTTTTTCAACCATCAGTAGAGGTTTCTGATCCTTTTTGATATGAGGTTCTACTATTTTTAGCATGTTGATTAATTTACGGATAGTAGAATTAATCTTGTTCATGTAATAGTTAGTCACGAAGCCTGAGTAACTATCTGTCAAGGACATCAACACAAGGTCAATGCTCAAGTCATGATTCATCTTGAATCCCAATCGATTCAGCTTCTCAAGGTATCCTAAGAGTTTTAGTACATGCTGACAGGCAGAGGTACCAGCTTGTATCTTAGTTCTGAAAAGGAGCTTGGAGGTCTCATACCTCTCTGTCCTCTCTCTCTCCGAAAAGAGTTCTTCAAGATAGAGAACCATATCCTCTAAGGGCATGCTCTCATGTTCTTTCTAAAGTTCAGGATTCATGGACCCTAATATAATACACATGGCAGTCTTATGATCTTTCTTGTGCTTCAACCAGGCATCATGTTCCTCATAATCCTCAACATCAGGTTCTACAGGGAAAATTTCACTTAGGATATAGGCAATTCCTTAGGATCTGAGAACTATTCTCACTACTCGGAACCAATCAAAAAAGTTCGAGCCATTTGGTGTCAGGTAACATACGAAGATTAAAATTGGAAGCCATTTTCAACCTAAGATATAAGAAAAGAAAAATGTTTAGATATTAGTTTAAGTACATGTATTTAATATGAGGACTTTTAATTAAATACATTTTCCTACTATTTTATTCGAAATTTACAATAGCCCATTCTATTGAATTCGTGAATTTTAGCCCAGCTAAATTTCCTAGTAGGTAGCATCTATAACTAGTCTATTACAACCCCCAATTTTATGAGTCAAGTCATAATAGTAAGTCATAGTTGGAATCTCATTCCATTTGCATCGCATGCAATTGCTAATTCATTCAAGTTCCCAAATCCCAAGGGACGTGTGCTCTTATATTAGCATCTCCTTGAATATGTCTCAGATCTGAGCATAGACCCCAATTTTATGGTGGACTACCCCAACTCTGTTAAGGCAGATCATATCTCAAACTTTACAACCAATCCATGTGGACTAGAGGGAACGCTTTGCGTAGCACTTTGATAGCCCAAAGAGACCGTGTTATAAATTTGAGTAAGGAAGACTACAACTTGCCTTAATATATTTACTTTGGGATTTTATTGGTGTTAAACGTCTCAGCCAATCTAGGATTTTATCAGATGGACAAAATTATAATAACTTGTATTAATTAAGGGAATTTTAGAATTAATTTATAAGGTCTAACCTTAGGTGGGTTCAGCTCTTTATTATAATTATTCCATCAACCTAGATTATATGCAAAATAATTAACACTTTTATTCGTTATATTAATATTGCGTTTCCTTTAAGCTTTTATTCAATAAATTTAATTTTTTTACTCTGTTATAGAAACATATACTTATATACTAGAAATAAATTACTTCATATCAATCCCCTGGTTGGTCAATTCAAATTGCACCGATATAGGTTCCCAGGTAGGAGAGGTGCCCTATAAGGAGTAGACACCAAGTCCAATCCTTAGCCAGAACAAATACGGGCACAAACTTGAAGACCAATGGATTCTCTTGAACTAATAAATTTCGTTCTTCCAATTCACGTAAATTAGGAGCATCTATAACCCATGTAATTTAAATAAATTATTGATACTTGTATAATTTGAGTAAGTTGAGCAGGCTTATTCAAAATTATTCATAACCATATTCTAACCTTGAAATGAAAGGCACAAGTTTATATATATTGTTCCAAACAATTAAATAAACAAATCATTTCATTTAGAAAATAATATTTAGTTTGCTTCTAACTTAATTATGCACTAAATAGGCAGGCTCTGATACCACTGTTGGGAACTGACAATCAGATTGAACATGCATAAGAGGCATGACAGAAATTCAAAATTTTGTCCCTGTCCCTAAGAACTCCTATTAGTTGCATATAAATTAAATAAAGCCTTAACTAAATAATTTTCTACCTAGGTTAGCATGCTAAAGGACTAGGCATACCATAATTCCAAATTATATCCTGCAAATTTTTTTTATACTAAGCATGTTATAACTCTAAGTTATAACCTAAGCATAAAATAAACTAAGCATGAAAAAATAACCTAAGCATAATTATTAAGTCTAAAAACACTTAAAGAAAAAGACTTAATAATTAAAAGAGAAAGAAAAAGAACTTACCAGTTGAAGCGTGCTTTTATAGAACCTTTTTGCACAAGCCTCCAATCATAGGATAGCCTCTATCAGTATCCACACGAACCCTACCAACCAAAACCTCCTCGGGAGGAAGAACTAAGAAGCCTCGAGTAGTTGCTAGACCACTTCAGAAGCCTCACCCAAAAATATACACTAGCGGTGCCCGAATAAATTCAGGCTCCACAAAAATAACTTGCTCAATTACCTGAGAGATTAATTATCTCGCTTAGGATTTATGCTTTAAGCTTGGTATAATTTGAAAAATCTCGTAATATATAACGTAGCCATACTAGCTTCAAACATGCATTGGCCATTGCACGATATTCTTCTTTTGCTGATGATCTTGATACATTGGTCGGTTTCTTTGACTTCCACAAAATAAGAGAAGAATCGAGGAAGACGCAATAACCTAAAACTGATCTTCGAGTTGTTTGACATCCTGCCCAATCTGAATCACAATATGCCTTAAGTGTGAGATTATTTTTGGATGGCAGTAACAAGCCTTGTCCTGGAGATCCTTTAATGTATTTAAGGATACGAATTGCAGCAGCCCAATATGGTTGATGTGGAGATTGTATGAATTGACTTAATGTTCGAACTGTAAACACTATGTCAGGTCTAGTGACTGTAAGGTACATTAACCTTCCTATAAGTAGTCTGTACTTGGATGGATATTTCAATAGTTCTCTATCATCTGTAGTTAACTTTGAATGTTGCTCCATTGGAATTTTTTCTGGACAAGCACCTGTAAGCCCTGTATCTTGCAAAATATCAAGTGCATATTTTCTTTGGGACATGTAAATTCCAGATTTGGAATGAGAAAACTCAATCCCTAAGAAATATTTTAAATCACCAAGATCTTTAATGCGAAAACGTCGAAGTAAGCATTCTTTGAGGTGTTGCATTTCTTTGAGGTCATTCCCGGTCAAAAGGATATCATCTACATAGATTGGAATGGCAGTGAATGAGGACCCTTGATGCTTTATGAATAAAGAATAGTCTGCTTTGGACTGTTGGTAACCTGCTGTTTGAATCACATCAGAAAATGTAGAGAACCAATTACGAAAGGCTTGTTTGAGGCAATATAATGATTTGTTGAGTCGACATACAACATTCTCCCCCTGTCGATGATATCCAGGTGGCAAGTCCATGTAGACAACTTTATGTAACCTGCCATGTAAGAATGCATTTTGTACATCTAATTGATGAATGAACCAGTCTCTCGCGGCTGCTACAGTGAGAAGGCATCTAAGAGTTGTAAGTTTCATCGTGGGTGAAAAAGTCTCTCCATAATCAATCCCTTCAACTTGGGTATACCCCTTTGCTACAAGGCATGCTTTATATCGTTCAATGGTGCCATCAGATCGATATTTGATTTTATAGACCCATTTGCAACCGATGGGTTTGTGATCTGTCGGGAGTGGTGTTATTGTCCATGTTTTGTTGAGTTGTAAGGCCGCTAACTCCTCTTCTATTGCCTGCTTCCATTTTGGATCAAGGATAGCTTGAGCATATGAGGTGGGTTCTTTAGTGCCTGTGATGTTAGATAGAAATGCACGATATGTAGGAGTGAAACGAGAATAAGAAAGAAAGTTTTAAAGGGGGTACCTGGTTGATTTTGACAGTTGTTGACTAGAGTCAGAAAGATTAGCTTGAGATCCCATTACATAGTCTTGATGCAGGGTAGGGGCTTGTCTGGTGCGATCGGAGTGACGAACGAAAGGAGATTCTAGTGTTGCAGGTGTGTTTGAGGGTGGATTTTCTAGTATGGATGAAGGAAGAGAATTCATGATATCTAAATTTTCTAATATGGAAGGACTGATTGGTGGACCTGAATATGGTAAATCAAGAGCTAAATTTAGTAAGACGGTGTGTAAATCGGGTGAGGGTGTTGTTGTGGATTTATTAAGAAAGGGAAAGATATTTTCATAGAATGTAACATCGTGACTAACAAGGAATGTGCCATTTTCCATATCAAACAATTTATAACCTTTTTTATTATTTGCATATCCAAGAAAGATGCACTATAGAGCTCGAGAATCAAATTTTTGTTTAGGTGAAATGACAGTTGCATAACATAAACAACCGAATACCTTCATATGAGAGAGAGATGGGGTTCGATTATATAGGAGTTCAAATGGAGATTTATTTTTCAATAGAGGTGAAGGTAAACGATTAATTATATATGTTGCGTTCTAAACACATTCACCCCAAAACTCTAATGGCAAATGTGATTGGAACAATAATGATCGTGCAGTGTTAAGAATATGTTTGTGTTTATGTTCTGCTACCCCATTTTGTTGTGGTGTGTAGATACAAGTACGTTGACATTCGATGCCATTCTTGTGAATGAAGGCTTGCATGGAAAGGAATTCTGAGCCATTGTCGACTCGAATTGTTTTGATTAAGGCATAAAATTGAGTTTTTGCAAAAGTGATGAATGACTCTAACAAGTGTTGTGTTTCAGATTTTTGATTCATGAGGAATAACCATGTGCACCTACTAAAATCATCTACTATGGTGAGAAAAAAATGTGCCCCTGAATGTGTTAGAATTTTGTGTGGATATCATAATGTAACAAGTCAAAAGGAGAATGAGATTATATTGTGCTTAATGGAAAAGGCAATCTTGTTTGTTTTGCTTTAGGACATACATGACAATTATTATGATCGTAAAAAGAATTTTTATTTAAAGGTAGTAATGATGAGATAAGCTTAGGAACCTTATGAGATGGGTATCCGAGACGCATATGCCATAAATCAGGGATGTGCAATGCTTGGAATGATTTTGGCGGAAATTTTAATGGAGGCATGTAATACAGACCATTGCGTTGTTCACCCGAGCCAATCATCTTTCCCGTAGTCAAGTCCTGCAAAATACAACCATTTGTGAAAAAGACAACATAACAATTTAATTAATTAGTCAATTTAGTAGCAGAAATGTGGTTAAAATTGAAAGATGGAATACAAAGAACATTTTTTAATGTGATATCATTAATAAAATTGATTGTGCCTGTGGAAGTGATATGTGCAATTGAGCATGTGGGTAAATTAACGAGCGAAATTGGGAATGGTGATGTGTTAGAAAATATATGTGAATCAAATGATATATGATCGGTGGCTCCGCTATCCAGGATCTAAGGTTTTGTGAAAACATAATTGATTGAAGTATTAGGAGTTAACATACCTGATGCACTTGCAAATGATTTACCTTTACAGGAATTATTTGCCAAATTAGACTTTTGAAACACCAAGATCACCGCTCTAATACCATGTTAAAAATGAAATGAACTAAAAACTATGAACAAAACGATGAATGAAATAATTGATATTGTATTATTGAGTTGTGTATAATCAACTATCTGTACATATATTTATAGTATATAAAATCACCTATAAAAAAACAAACAAATCAACATAAATACAATTAATTATAAATAATCTTATTAATTATATTAATCTATATTATTTTTAATATAAATTAATTAAAAATAATCTCATATAAAAAAATATTAATATAAGATTCGCGCAATTCAAAATTGGATTAGAATTAAAACTAGAATTAGCCACTAATTTTTAAAAAATAAATTAATTTTAACTATTTTTAAAGAAAAATAAATAAATTTATAATACGAAACAGACTGTCCTCTCTTTCCCGTCTTCTTCCCTGGTTCCCATCGCGACTCCAATCTTCCACGATTTTGCCGATTTCCATCGCAAATCAGGTGAAATTTATTCTTCTTTGTGTTTTCAATTCTCCACAATTTGTAAATTCTGCTCTCTTTTGTACATTTCAGCAATTCAATTGTCATTCCGTTATCGATTCCGATAACAATATACTGTATATAGGTTGATCTCATCTCCGTTACCATATCTAGGGTTCCAAAGCACCGCCCTGAGCTCGTAATAGCGCAATTTAATTGGTTCAACAAAATCCACCTGGTTCGTTAGAATTGCTTGATCTCATCCTTCAATTGCATGATGTTTAGTTATCGCTTATATCTAGGGGTTTTTTTTGTTATGTTTGATGAAATGCAGTTATTTGGATTAGAGAAAAATGGTGAAGCTGACAATGATTGCCCGTGTCACTGACGGGCTACCGCTAGCTGAGGGATTAGATGATGGCCGTGATGTGAAAGACATTGAGTTGTATAAACAGCAAGTCAAGGCTTTGTTTAAGAACCTTGCTACTCGCCTGAATGAGCCTTCTATGATGTCCATCGAATCTGGCCCTTATGTTTTTCAGTATCCTAATTATATTTATTGGGCTTGACGCATACCTGAATTTGTCCTAAAAAAAACCTACCGCCCCACTCAACTTTTCAGCCTTTAAAGTGACCCGTAGCTCCCTCAACTTTCAAAAGTGAACCACTTAGGGTCAGTTTGGTATTGCTTTTTAAGCTGTTGTCAAAATAAGTTGTTCTCACAAACTTTGAATAGAACTACATATTTTGCCTTGAACAACACATCTTGATCCTTCATATTAATTAATTAGGGATTGTCTGATATGTTTTTTCCAAAGTAAAATATGCTGCTTTTGGGAAAAGCTTGAAAATGGAGCTTTTGAAAAAAGGTGCTGAAAAAAGCTATGCCAAACTGACCCTTATGCTCCCTAAACGCCACATGTCAACTTATGATAGGTTTGACTTTTCAAAGATGTCATTTTTCTGATTTTTTTTCTCTCCAATTGGAATGTGACACGTGGCATTCATGGAGCTAAGTGGAGCACTTTTTGAAAGTTGAGGGAGCTACGAGGTTACTTTGAAAGTTCAGGGGGTAGTATAGTAGGTTTATCAGGACAAGTTCATGTAGCTAGATATGTATTAGGAGTTGTTCGAATTTTTTTTGTGTCAATCTGTGTTTTTTGAAAGTTGATTTGTTTCTGTATTTTCCTTAATTTACTCTATAGCTACATTATTGAGGGACATGTTTGTTACCTCACAATGTGTGATCGATCTTACCCCAAGAAGCTAGCATTTCAATACTTGGAAGACCTTAAGAATGAATTTGAACGTGCCAATGGAGCTCAAATTGAAACTGCTGCTAGACCGTATGCATTCATTAAATTTGGTAGGTTTTTGTGTTTGTTAAAACTGTCTTTGATATTTTATGATTGGTTGATATCGTTTTGTGATTCTTCTAGGCTTGATTTTGTTTTTTTTTTTTTTATGTTTTAAAGATACTTTTATACAGAAAACAAAGAAATTGTACCAGGATACCCGTACTCAAAGAAATATTGCAAAATTGAATGATGAACTTTATGAAGTTCACCAGATTATGACTCGAAATGTCCAGGAGGTGCTCGGTGTTGGTGAAAAACTAGACCGTAAGATACCTTTCTTTTACTTGCAAGATCACCTGTTTTGAACTTTCATGTTTTCTTCTTCTTAATTAATTCATTAGCTTGGAATTTTGTACTGGATTTCACTATTAGGATATGAGCACGATCTACACTTGAAATGAGAGAAGTGTTTTTATCTTCAGTGAAAAATGAAATGGCACTCATGGTTGTAAGGTTGATTATACATTAACATAAACAATTAGTTGGATAAGTTAGTTTGCTTTGCTTTTCATCTGATGGTTAAAAGAGTTGGACTTCAAACTTGTCAGACTAATAATGTGAAAGGTAACAAGTTATTGCTTTGTAATGTGCTTTTCAGCTACGTAGATTGACTAGCATGTCTGTGTAGTGTGTAGTGAATTAACGTGCTCTTGTGGTTTAATGCATCTCTAGCTACCTGAACTTATCCCAAAAAAAACTATTGTCCCCTTGAACTTTCAAAGTGACCCCTAGCTCCCTTAACTTTCAAAAAGTGCTCCACTTTGCTCCCGAAACGCCATGTGTTAGCTTCTAATAAGTTTGACTTTTCAAAGATGTCCTTTTTCATATTTTTTCTTTTCCAATTGGAATCTGACATGTGGCATTCACGGAGCTAAGTCGAGCACTTTTTGAAAGTTGAGGGAGCTACGGGGTCACTCTGAAAGTTCAAAGGGCAGTAGGTTTTTTGGGACAAATTCAGGTAGCTAGCTATGCATTAGGCCTTCAAATTTTGTTGCATAAACATTAATGCCATATATATCTCTCTTCTCCTGCCGATTTGTTTTACAATTTTTGGGTAGTCTTTTCTGAACTCTTAAAGTTGAATATAAGTTGGACTTTGTTGGAAATTTGTTTTGTTCCTTTGGTATTTACTATTTACTATTTACTATTTGATCTTGGTCATCTTATGCTTCAAGAGGAGATTGACCAAGCAAAATGAAGGACATAAACACGCATTATAAATACTTTTCTATTGATGTCTTGTCTGTATGATCATGTTTTTTTATCCTGTGAGATACACCTTTTGTTTCCTGTTTACAATACGATTTTATTTCTCATTTTTGGTGATTATGCAGAGGTCAGTGAAATGTCCAGTCGGTTAACATCAGAATCCCGTATATATGCTGACAAGGCAAGAGATTTGAATCGGCAGGTTAGTTGTATTAAGTAATGTTTTAGTAGTTTAATTATAACTAATATGAGTTTGATCCAACTGAATGTCTTTTGACAAGTTTGACAATGAAGTTCGCATTCGAGTTTATTACTACCTTTACCCTTATTTGAACCAAACGCCCACTAAAATTAAGGGATTACATTTGATATTTCAAGTTTTAAAAACAAACTTTTATTTTAACTAAAGAAAAATTGGAGTCATTAACTTTGTTTTCTTAAGGCTAGTTGCATATTTGCATATATCTTCCTATCTTTACCTGAAAGCTATTCACTCCTGTTGCGAGGTTTTTGTATCATTGGAAAGGCTACATTATTTTGTTTTAAATTTAAAGCTAGGTTATTTAAGACTTGCTCTGTTTGTTATTATGTATTTACTAATCTCCTTTTGAGTTTGACACTAGGGCTGTATTTATATGCCTATTAGCATATTCTCTACAAATCTAGGCTTGATGACTCCAATGGGGTAGGTTGAGTTTTTTAGACAATTGCATTGAAGACGTGCTTTCACTATGTGGAATTTAGGCTTCTATTACCATAGTTGTTACGGGCGCGTCTCAGACGCAAGGCGCTCGAGACTCGAGGGCCAGCGCCTCGCAGGGGGTCAGGCGAGGCGAGGTGAGGTTCATCAGTCGCGCGCCTTATGTGCCTAGGCGCGCCTCAGTGCAGAAAGGAAGGGTTTTTTTTTGTTTTTTAGGGTTTTTAGCATTGTGTCACATATATGACATTGACCATATTAATATAATAATATATTAGTAAAAATAGAAAGAAAAATAAGACTAAAGAACTAATATCTATTTCATTATATACGATTTTTAGCAATTAGAATTAAAGTTCAAGTATATGTTTTGTTTATTTATGGAGTCTACAATCTAAATTAAAAGTATTAGTACGTAACTTTTGTAATTGGATTGAACTTATTATCTCGATTTTGCATTTATAAGGGTTTAATTATGGGTAGTTATATTGAGTGTGATTATGGTTAGTCAGATTGAGTGTAGTCTAGTGTGTTTTTTTTTACTACTTATTGCATTTTAGTTTTGTTCATGGTAGTAATTAATAGTTAACTGCACTTTTTTATGTATGCGCCCCAAGTCCCTCGGGCGCGCGCCTTGCCTTGCGCCTCGCGCCTTGGCGCGCCTGACCCTGGCTCCTCAGTGCGCCTTGTGCCTGTAAAGACTATGTCTATTACCATTATGTATACAATTGACAATTTACTTATATTTTTTCTTCACTTCGTTTTTACCGCAGGCGTTAATTAGGAAGTGGGCTCCGGTCGCAATCGTTTTAGGGGTCGTCTTCCTCTTGTTTTGGGTTAAAACGAAGCTATGGTGATCGATTGAAATTGCGTTGGAAAAGTTTCTGAAAATTTACTTCGTTTTTATACTGGGGTGACTTTAGAGGCCCCCATGCTTTACAAGTTTAGGACCAAAAAGATATTGGATACTACATTTCTAGTTTATGAAGCAGCTTTATTGATCTAACATGATATGGACATCCATCATATAATTTAGAGTAAATTTTGTACACTTTATTATGCAATTTTTATGATCTTATTCACATGAGTTTTGGTATTGGTGAAAGCCTCTAATGAGCATGAATTTGTGAATGAGCTGCTTCTTTGGGACTTGAAAGACTTTGTTTTTGTGTGTTCGCCCAATTGATATTGTCTATTTGGTGTCTGATCTATCCAATTTGAGCACATCAATGGATTATATAAACACTTTAAGTTGTCGTTTACTATTTAATGTATTTAATTTGGATAGTTCAGACGACAAATAGAAATGTCTTTCAATTGGAACTTGATGTAGGGTTGTAGACGAATTTATACAACTAAGAAAAGATTATGAAAACTTAAAAGCCCTGAAAACTCGAGCATTTGAGCGGTTGTTCACCCTGCTCATCCTAATGTCTGGCCCTGGTTGTGCATTTAATTGTTGGTACTTTCAATGGAAACTTGATATAGATATAAACCGGTGGATTTGGGTTTGTTTTTATGTATTCAACATCCATAGTATGGCTATAATGTTAAATTTCTCCAGAATTATTACTCACTTTATATGGAACAACATATCAAAACAATATTTGATAAGTATTGAACTTTAGTGGCAAGTTGTAAGGTAATGATTTTTACATTCCAGTATTAAAATTTAATTACAATATTTTGTTCTATTTGATTTTCTTGTGGGATTTGAATCCACAACCCATACTTGTTGGTTTTTATTCCTATATTTGATCTAACAAATTAGGTAAAAACAAATTGGACGATATTTAAATGGAGAAGTTATAAATTTTAATTAGTCTTTATCAACTTCTTTATTTTTTATGACACCTTGGATCTAATGTAAATTAGGAGAACTAGAAGTCATGCCAAATATGTAAAATTAAAACCAAACATTAATTGTTTATTTATTTTTAAAATGGTGTTGAGTGTTCTTTATCGGTCCGGTCCTAACATTTTCGAAGTTATAAGTAAAATAGTACGTAAAACATATATATTGGGACCTTTTAGTAAAAAAACGATTCAATTATAATTTTTTTTTAAATAAATTGGGGGATAATTGTTTACATAATTTCGACATGGACATGATTAAGACGTTTTTTCTCAAGCGTAAACTTTCAACGACTAGTCATTTTACTGCTATGATCAATACTCTTAGAATCTAATTATAAAATAAAATACATAATTGAAAAACAATAATGAAAGTTAATTATATCTGATTTTTTCGAGGAAAATGGAACTAAAAATCTATATGAGTAAACCACTTCAATTTTTAATTTATACTATTATATTATGGTTTATTAAAAATTAATTAAAATTTTTTAATTAAAAAATAATAAAAATAATTTATTTTATTTTTTAAAAATATAAAAATTAAAAAATTTGAGCCCTTCAAAATATGGGCCCTGAATAATGGCACCCATTACACCACCCAGAGCCGGCATTGTTCTTTATAATAGAGGCTCGTATATAATTATCTTTTAGTTATATATTATGATAGTATTAAAAAAATAATATTCATTATCAAATAATCTAAATTATTAACAATTGAAAGACGCAAAATGATTGATGAGATGCTCTTTTTATTTTTAACTAAGAACAGAAGCAAATAAGCTCTTTGTATCAAATAAATAGAAAGATAAATATTTGTATTCTAAATAAAAAAAATCTATAAATATCAATATTTTAAAAAGTCCAAGGAGCTAATTGAGCGGTTTTTTAATTTTTTTATTTATTATTATTTATTAATAAATAAAAGTATAAATTTAACTAAAAATAATATAATACTATATACTTTAGTATAAGAAAACATAATTCTTAATTAATGTTATATAAAACACATGAACATTAAAATTAATTAATTAAAAACACGTATCCTTACAATTTTTTTAGTTTATAGCGTAGTATTTTTTAGTTTAAGATTCAAAATAAAAATTATATGATGTAACTAATGTACATTAATTTTATCAATCGATCTACTTTTTTTTAATTGAAAAATTATCTCAAAAATTATGGGAAAAAAATCATATAAGGCAGTATATAGACTACAATATATTGATCAAATACCTAAAAATAAAAAATCGGACAGCAAGTAAACTATAATATAGCGCTTAAGCAGATCTGGACGGCGTTTTTTAAAACACCGAGAAATATGTTTGTCACGTCATTGATACGATGCCGTATACCTGTTACTTTACTCAGCTATAAAAAGAATTAACTTGATATCCACTAAAAAAATCAGAGAGAAAAAAGAGAAAAACCATGTCCTCGAAAGCTTCCTCTGTTCCGTACGCTCCTCTTCCCTCCCGTTCTCCTCCTCAAAACGTCGTCGTTCTCCCATACTACCGTCAACCGCCGGACCCCACCTTCCTCCTCCTCCGCCGGTGCCTCGCCTTCACTCTCTCCATCCTCCTCCTCTCCGCCGCCGTGTTCTTCCTCTACCCGTCCGATCCAGCCATCCAGGTCTCCCGAATCGGACTCAACCACATCCGAGTCAACTCGCACAAGAAGCTAACGCTCGACCTCTCCTTCTCTCTGCTCGTCAAGGTCCGTAACAGAGACTTCTTCTCGTTAAACTACGATACTCTCGATGTGTCGGTCGGATACAGAGGGAGAGAGCTCGGAGTTGTGAGGTCTCGCGGAGGGAGACTTAGGGCTAGAGGATCTTCGTTCGTGAATGCTACGCTTGATTTGGACGGGCTCGAGATTGTGTATGATGTGTTTTATTTGATTGAGGATTTGGCTAGGGGTGTTATTCCTTTTGATACTACTAGCAAGGTTAAGGGAGAGCTTGGCGTTTTGTTTTTCAGAGTTCCGATCGAGGTTCGTTGTTTTCTGCTTTAGTTAAACGCTTTTAGATTGATTCGGTGATGTTCTGTGAATTAGGGGAATTTGATTTGTGTTTGAAGAGTTATGGCAATTTTTCTGAGACTAAATGCAATTAGTTTAGAAATCATATACATTTATTTTGCCTTTTGTTGGAATTTGTTTTTGTTACCTCTAACAAAGTTAACATTTGCTAACTGTTGAATTGGAATGAATAATCTATGAAAGTAGCATATTGCGATACTTAGTACCTTTGGTTGGCAGGATATTGAGACTGACTTGCAGATGATAGCTTTTGCCGACAATTTATCATGATTGACTTAGTCAATGCTGTATATATGAACAAATGTAGATGTTTCAACTTGCTGGTATAATTTGGTGCCTTTGAACGGTACGGTTTCATAGTAATCATTCGATCCTATACAATATAGAGCAATAAGCTGCAGCTATAAATGCTCAAACAGTTGCTTGGGAATTCTAGCCTTTGAGGTTCTAATCTATTTCATATTCCATTGAAGTGGGGCAATTTTAGTTGGGATGATGAATGAGTAATAGTAGCTTAGCGATCAGGATGATTTACTTCAGTTATGAGTAATAATAGTTGGGACTACTAGATCTGCTTGTTGACAGTTTGATTGGGACTTCTTTCCCTTAAGGTTCTATTTCATATTCCATTTAATTGGGGGTTATACCAACTGTGTTGGGCGAAAGAGTAATATTAGCTCAGTGAGTAGGATTCTTAATTTGATGAAGTTGTGAATGTATCATGGAAATTTTATTTAAGTTGAAAGAATTTGTATCAATTACGAATTTGCTAACAATGAAATTAGAATCTGCTATGATAAGTAGTTTTGAGCTGCTATCATGTAATCCTGTAAGCCAAACACTCAGTTTAATGATTGTGATTTCTAAGGCTCAGTGCAAGAAGTCAGAATTATATACATTTGTTTTGCCTTTGATGAAAACCTTTGCTTGATTGGAACTTCTATTTTCTGCTGTTTTTTGTTTGAGCCTCTTCAAATTGGGAAGACAAGGGTGGTGAGATTTGTGAGTTCATTGTAGAATTGATGAAATAAGCTCATGCTTATGCGTGATACCTTCAATAGAGAAGATAGATGAGAATTAACTTGCAGATGCCAGCTTTTGCCAACTATTTTTCATAATGGACTTAGTAATTCTTTTCATATTGTCATCTGTAGTAGTTTTTGAACTTGCTGATACTGTTAAACTTGAATTATGATCTAGTTTTTCATGCAAAATTGAGCAACAAGCTGCAAAAACTGAAGAACTACTTATGAAAAGTTGCTTAGGATTTCTGGCCTTTGAGTGACTTGTATTCATTTTATTCTGTCCACTTAATAAAATATATCATCTGCTATACTGATTCTAATACATGTCCTTGAAAATGTTTCAGGGAAGAGTATCATGTGAGGTTTTTGTGAATACAACTAATGAGACTATTATACGAGAAAATTGTTATACCTGAGGTGAGATCTTCTATTGATCCAAATCGACTTACTTAACAAGTTCATGACACAGCTTTTGAAAGTTGTAAATGCATATTAGTTTTGTGGCTCTTCCAACTCCTCTCATTCCATCTACTGCCTTCCTGAACTCTGAAAAGATCTCATAGCTCCTTCAACTTTCAAAAAGTGCATCAGTTTGCCACCCTTAAAAGCCACGTGTCAGCTTCTTGTTGGTTTGACTTTTCAAATATGCCATTTTTCTGATTTTTTCTCTCAAAACAGAAGCAGACACGTGGCATCCGGGGGAAATTTGTGCATTTTTGCCAAGTTTAGCGTGTTACGGGGCCTTTTCAAAGTTCAAGGAGCGGTAGGTGAAATAATAGGTGAAATGTGACAAGTTGGAGGAGCCATGATGCATTGTGCCCTCCTCTTTTCGAGAAGTTATTCGAATAACTTGTATATTTTAACTTTCTTCGTGCTTTTCGACAATGACCACATTGTTGTAGTTATGAGTTATATGGTATTATGATCCTAAGATCATGGGAAGAAAATGATTTTTTAGTTTGTTTAATGCCTCGTTTAGAGAAAACCCCGTTGACTACATGAACTCTATAGAACTTTTTAGGCCTAATGTATACTTAGCCCCTCAAACTTGACACTTTATATCAAGTAGCACCTCCAACTTTAAAAAGTCTTTACCAACACCCCAAACCTGGCAGAAGTGTTCACGACAACCCCTCAGTGCCACGTGTCAACTTTTGATTGGCGAGAGGAAAGTAAAAACTTGACATCTTTGAAAAGTCAAACCAATCTCAAGTTGACACGTGGCACGGCTGCAGTGAACTTTGTCCAATTGAACTATATTATGTCACTAAAGTTTTTGAGGCAACCTTGTACATCATGCCAACATTTGTGTTTATTTTCTTCAAATGGGTTATCTGGGAACTAAGCATGCCGAATTGTTCATCTTCGAGTTTAATTTTTCTAACACACAATTTGCTATCTTGTTTGTCTTTTCAGTTTTATCTTGAATAGGGGGGCATAGGCTAGGTTCGATATGGCGGGTTCATCATTCTTTCCGGTGGTTTTCTGGGTAAACTGACTAATGGTCTAGCCTGCATTTAGCTCGCGGTTGTTTATGCTAATTCCGGGTGATTGGTTGTTAGTTAATAGTAAAGTAATCATTTTACTTAGGTGTATATAGCTTCTTCATGAGCTACAAAAGCTGTTTCTGTGTATTTTATATACCCAACTTCTTTAAGTAGTTTTCTGTATGTATAGCAAGTTTATAAACTAATTGATAAATCAAATTAGAGAAAAAAATTTGTGAAAAACAATAAAAAGCCTAAAGATGCATTTCAATAGCTCCCTAATTTATTGTTAGCGAACATATACGCCGTAAGAGAGATGTTCGATGTTCGCTTGTGTAAGCATGATTTATACTTATCAAACATATACAACATAAGTGTGACGCTTACTTATGCGAGCACGAGTCTGAACACTACACGATAAAATACATGACGGGTAAAGTTGCCTTGAAAACTTTGTCGTCATGGAAGCAATTTTTTGTGTGTCTGAATATATATGGTTTTACTGTGATGGGAAAATGAATTTAATAAGATAATTAGTTAGATTGTGTTTATTTTCCTTTAATGTGAGGCATCAATCAAGTTTTTTTTTCTCAATATGGGCAACAATTAAGTTATATATTTTTAGATCGTAAAGAGTAATGTTTTAACTTAATCAATAATTTACTTAGTTACTTATAGTTGTAACTACTAAAAATTATAGTTTAATTCTTACTAAATATATTTGCAGTAACTACATCTAAAAACAAAAACATTGTGTTCACTTCATTAATTAGAATTTATTTATTAATTATCTTTATTTTCAAAATATAATGACGTACATTTATAATTTTAAACGGTTGATGATGTCTAATGCGTTGTCTATATCCTCTAAGTGAGATGTTGGCATACAAAAACATGAGATTTCGCATCACATGATATAATATCTGCTAGTTAAAGTTATTTTGGAAACTTCACTGTCATGTGACTATACATCACTTAAAGTGTTTTTTTTTTTATGGAAACACACTTTACTTGTAATGCTGAAATGAACTATATCATCTAAAATTACACATATTTTTATACTTGATTTAAGTTTAGAGGAGATGAGTTTCAAACTCAAGTCTCCTAACGGTTTTTTTGAGCTCTCCTCTTTAATTCATCATTGGTACAGAAATATTAAGTATTTTTTTTTTTGTTGCCAACCTGGTTCAGCGGAGCTTTGCTCCCATTACATCCAGATTCGACCCGGGTCGCGCACGTGGCTGTAGTGGGTGAATCTTCCAATAAGGATTTTCTGTAATCACTAGAACTCGAACTCGAGACCCTGCTTAAGCGATACCAAGTCGCTTACCCCTTAGACCAACCCTTATTGGTATAGAAATATTAAGTATAACATTATCATTGATGCAACGGTGGCTTTATGAAATACTTTAGTAACAAATAATTTTTTAATTAGCAACACCATAAATATTGCATTTGTCAATCAACTAATTTTGTAATTGTTTACTTAAAGATTCAAATTAAGTAAATTGATGATGTTATTGTTTGTAGTTTAATTGGTAACATAGGTCAAATTTTGGAAGGAAATCTGCTTGATTTTCACTTTGATGTTGCATGGAACACTTAGAAGCCTTACTTGCAACTAAATTTTGAATAAGATTAGTGGCAAAGGCTTGGTTTAGTGGCTGAGCCGTGAAGCTGCGATCCTAGAGGTCGTAGGTTCAAGTCCACATTCTAGCGGGGTGAGATAAGGTTTTCCTTTATTATTATTGTAAGCCCGTATGAGGTAAATTTTTTTAAAAAAAGTTTTGAATAGGATAATCGGAATATGAAAAAAAAAACTAAACAACATATACTTATTGATGATCATCAATGAAGTAAGTTTTACCATGTCAATCAGTTGAATACCGACTACAATATAATATTTGTTTAATAAAGTTGTCTCGAAAACATCGCTATTGTGCGATTATGCGTAAGAGTTTCTTATGTAATAATGTGACATATAAATTATATATTTAGAAAAATATAAAATAACAATTTCGTTGGAAACATCAGTAAACAATTTTTGAGTAAACTGACTAATGGTCTAGCCTGCATTTGTCTCGCGGTTGTTTATGCTTATTACGGGTGATTAGTTGCTAATTAATTGTGAAGTACTCATTTTACATTGGTGTATAGCTTCTTTTGTTTCTTATAGCTTCTACTGATGTTAAATCTTATGAATTAATAAATATTGAATTGATCAGACGTCAAAAGTTAATTTTAATAAGTTAGACGCTAAAGTGCATTAAATTTTATAGAGCATGATCAAAAAATTTCAAGTAATAATACCTTAACCCCATGGCAGAAAAAGTTTAGATTCACAATTGGTTATAAGCCTGACTTTCGACTTGAAGGTGGATCCTCTTGTTTATTTGATGATACCAAATGATGAGATATTGTGTTACATCATTGATTGAAATATCTATTTATTAATCATGGTTTTTTTTTTTGATAGAAAAGCGGAGAAACGACCATGTTACAGGCCTACAAGCCGGGAAAAGAAACACCAACAGTGAAGCAATTATAGGAACCGGCTTATCAAATCGGTGGAGACCCATTGTAAAGATGTCGCTGCATAAGCTATTTTGTTTGCACATCTATTGCCTTCTCTGTAGATATGTCGTACTTGTGTTGAGTGATATACCTCTTTATTGTGGACCCACTAAATTAATTAATTAAAAAAAGAAAAAGAAGAAAAGCCAAACAAAGAGGAGACATGTCGGTAGAGGAGTTTTTAAAAAAGTACATAGTAAAATTACTGTACATAATTCGGCCATACGCGTTTTAAATCTCCTATAAATAGAGGAGGTTTTGCTTATTTTAAGAACAGAGCATAAATCAAGAAACACAAATTAAAATGTAATCTGTGCAGAGAGACTTAGGAAAAGGGTTCCTAAGAGTTGGGTAAGAGAGAAAATAGTGAGGTTTTGGGAAACAATTGTGTGTCACTATTTTGTAATCTCTTTGTGTACTTACTATTATTTTATAGTGGAGAATTATTCGGAGTTTGTCCTATGGTTTTTCCTAATTCATTTGGGGTTTCCACGTAAAAATCTGCGTGTCTTTTATTCTACTACTATTATTTTTCCCGTAATTTATTATTGGGCCTAACAAGTGATACCAGAGCCGAAGGTTATTTTATCAGTGGAATCCGTGGATATATTTTTAAAAAATAAATATACCATGATGACGAGAAAATTACTGCGAATCTGGTGGCGCAATCCGTTCGAAAAACCGTCGCAGAAACACAATTTGAGTAAATAGTAAAATAGTAACTTGAATAATACTATTCATATTTGGTCTTTTATGAATAGTGTTTCTATAGTTATTATTTAAACTGTTTCTATTACTATTTGAGTATACGAGACTATTCATGTGAATAGTAAAATTTTGCCATTTTAAAAGTTTCGATATGGCGAATGACGGTGTAATGATCAAATTGACGGATACAAAATATTCAATGTGGAAATGCAGAATGGAGGACTACCTCAATTGCAAAGATTTGTACGATCCAATTGAGGGTGTTGACGCAAAGCCAAAGGATATGAAAGAACAGCAGTGGATAAAGTTAAAGAAGTAGACATTGGGTACAATACGCCAATGGATAGATGCTAGCCTGTAAAACCATGCGAGGAACGAAACATATCCCAAAGCTCTCTGGAAGAAGCTAGAGGATATGTACGTGGCTCAAAATGCTCAAGGAAAAGTGTTCATAATTCGCAAAGTCATGAACCTGAAACTGACAAAGGGACGATCAATCACACAACACCTGAACGACTTTGAAGGATTCATAAGTGAGTTAGCAGTCACCGGTATGTCTTTGGATGATGAGATGCAAGAATGTCTTTTGATAAGAACTCTACCAGATAGTTGGGATACTCTTGTCGTATCATTGAGTAACTCAGCTCCAAATGGTGTGGTAACAATGTCTATGGTAAAGAATAGTCTACTTAATGAAAAGCTTCGTAGAAGGGACATTGCCAGTACCAGTTCACAAGCCCTTGCCATAGAGAATAGGGGCCGAAGCAAGAGTAAAGGTCGTGGGAATGAAAAATCGAAAGATAGTCCCGGGAGAAGAGGTCATACTACCACTATGGAAAGCAGGGTCATCTCAAAAGGAGCTATCTTTTCTTTAAACAAGAGAATGCAAACTGAAGTCATGATAATGATAAAAAATACATATGCTACAGTCACAATAGAAGATGGAGAGGTGGCTTTAGTATCTCATGATACAGATTATTGTCATGTTGGAGATGCAGATACCGAGTGGATTGTAGATTATGGTGCCTCATACCACTGTTTTCCAAAAAGGGAATACTTCTTAACCTATAAAGCAGGCGATTATGGTACTATTAAAATGGAAAATAATAGTTTTTCGCAAATGGTGGGAATCGGCGATATATGCGTAAAGACAAGTGTCAGATGCACATTAACACTTAAAAATGTGCGACACATTCCAGATCTTCGGTTGAACCTATTGTCTGTTAGTGTATTGAACAAGGAAGGTTATCACAATCATATAGGCGATGGAAATTGGAAACTCACCAAAGGATCGTTGGTGGTGCCTAAAGGAAGATTGTGTTTCTCACTATACAAAACGCACGTAACAATATGTGCGGATCAACTGAATACAGTTAGAGATGATGCTTCACCAAATTTGTGGCATAGGCGACTGGCGCATATTAGTGAGAAAGGGTTGAATATACTAGCTAAGAAGTCCCTCTCCCATTAGGCAAAGAAAAAATTAACCCGTGTGATCACTGTTTATTTGGGAAGCAACATCGAGTTTCATTTTAGAAAAGCTCTAGAGAGAGAAATAATAAGTTAGAGTTGGTACACTCTGGCGTTTGTGGTCCCATGGATACAGAATCCATTGGAGGAAGAAGATACTTTCTTACCTTCATTGATGATTTCTCAAGGAAGACATGGATTTATTTGTTGCGCACAAGGGATCAAGTATTCAAGCACTTTCATCAATTCCATGCGATGGTGGAAAGGGAGACTGGAGTGCCATCGAAGCGTTTACGCACAGATAATGATGGTGAGTATATCTCCAAGGAGTTCAAGGATTACTGTAGTCAACAGGGCAGTCTCGGAGAAATATGAGGCCCTGAGCGAAAAACGAAAATGGGCCTTTTTTCCAATACTATAGAAAATCGATCAATATTGCAATAAAATTATCATTATAAAATCTATTGGCATTTTGTGTAACGTATATCAATGAAAACTAACAAATTGTAGATGATATAATACCGAATTGCAGCCAAAATATTTTGTTAACAAAAGGCTTCGTTTGGAACAAATGAATTCCTCATAATTTTGAGGAATTCATTTGTAAATCCTTATTTTTGTGCTTCAAAAGCCAAAAATAGGAATTTGAATTCCATGAATTAGAAATCCATGGAATTGGTTGTGCCTATATCAAATCCCACTAAAATAGATGGAATTTGCAAATCCAATTCCTATATTTTGGTGGGAAAATTTGAAAGACAATAAAACCCTTATTTATATTATTAATACATAATGTATTTTTGGGATTTAATTCCTATTCTATCTGTAAATTTTGGAAAGCCGCAATATAAACTATTTTAATTTACTATTTTTGTGATTTCAACATATGAAGGGTACGTTAATAAATTTATAGGCATTTTAAGGTTATACTTAGAATTGATAATTAGTTGTTTAGCGGTGAAACCTTATTTAGATATATTTTTTAATTGTGTTGACAATTTTTAAGACAACTATTATTGCATTTTATATCAATGTATAGTGATTTTATAAACTAAATACTATTGTGGTGTATGTCTCATGTTCGAGTCACACTAGGGATGGATGTGGTGTATTTAATGTAAGTGTCGCAATTTTTTTTAATAAAATTGACTAAATACTATTAGCTTTATAATTACTTCATAACAAGGGCTTTTTAGAGAATCTTTTACAAATAAATGTTTTAAATTATTTGTTCCAATTATAAAACAAAGAATTCATTCTGAATTCTAATTTTATATTCATTTATTTCAAGTAAAGGAATTCATTTGCAAATGAATGGAATTCATTTCCAAAATGAATTACAATTCTCCATGGATTGATTCTAAGCTAGGCCTTAAGAGATTTTCGAATCTTAATATTTAAACCTTTAAGTGGTCGCTTATAAGATTCTCTAATATTTAACCACAATATTGCATTACAGGTAAATATTATCTTTAAACTACCAATTGTTATACACGACTACATTCTTATATTAAAATTAACATTCTTGAACACTTAGTTAAATAATTTTTAACTACTTACATGTCACAATTTTATAAAACATGTTACAGTACTTTAAACTATCGGATTTTTTTATGTAGCATACATCTCCTTGATTTTAAATTTTTAAAATTTTAATTTGATAATGGTAATTAATAAAAAAATAATGACTAAATAGTACATGATCATGTTTTAATGTAAATGAAGATAATTGTTAGTGTATTTTAGAGAATTTTTTAAAAAAGTAAAGAATAAAAAATGGAAGTGTAATTTGAAAATAAAGAAAAAAATAGAAGTAAAAAGTAAAGATACAAAAATAAAGAACAGGAAAAAAAGGCAGCCAGTGAGAATCGATCACTGGCCAAGCAAGGGAACACATTTTGAAAAGCTCTCATGCCGTCGCACCAGAGGGTAAGTGGAAAATGGATCCCGTTATTATGTTATATATAATTTTTTACTTTTTATTTATGTACACACGGGAACATTTTTGAGGCCCCAAAAATTTGGGGTCCTGAGCGGCCGCTCCACTCGCTCATGTCATTAGCCGGCAATGGTAGACAACATGGTATTAGGCATAAAAGAACAGTTTCTGGTACACCTCAATACAATGGCGTTGCTGGACGAATGAATTGCACCATTGTCGAAAGAGTTAGATCCATGCACAAAATGGCTAACTTACCTTAGTCATTTTGGGGAGAAGCTGTCAATACTGTTGTCTATCTTATCAACCGGCTACCTTTAGCACCTTTGGATTTTGATGTTCCAGAGAGGGTCTAGATAGGTAGAAATATCTCATACTCTCACTTGAGGGTATTTGGCTGCAAGACATTTATTCATGTTCCCAAAGAGCAAAGGCTAAACCTTGATGATAAATCAGTTCCTTGCACTTTTGTCAGTTATGAAGATGAAGAGTTTGGCTACAGATTATGGGATCTGGTGAAAAAGAAAATTGTACGGAGCTGAGATGTTGTATTTTATGAGAATGACATCATCGATGAAAGATCTAAAAGTGACGGTGTTATCGATATAACACCAGAGAGCATTCTATCAGATGATGCCACAGAAAAAGGAATGCATCAATCAGAACAAGATGGAGAAGAAGAGTCAGTTATGAGGGATCAAGATAAGATTGTAGATGAAGATACGAATGAAGAGGGTATTGAGCAGGGGGAGACAGAGAACCCCATTCTACCAGAAGAAGAACCTCAATTAAGGAAGTCAATCAGAGAACGCCAACCATCTACAAAATACTCAAGTTTTGATTATATTTTAATCATTGATGAGGGGGAGTCTGAAAGCTTCTAAGATGTGCGATCTTGTAAAGATAAAGATTGTTGGATGAAGGCCATGCAGGAGGAGATGAATTCTTTAAATAAGAATGACACGTATGAGCTGGTGAAACTTCCTAAAGGGAAGAGAACACTCAAGAACAAATGGGTGTACAAATTGAAGAAAGATTATGGAAACTGAGTGAGATTCAAAGATCGATTGGTTGTCAAAGGCTTTACTCAAAAGAAAGGTAGCGACTTTGATGAGATTTTTTCACCAGTTATGAAAATGAGTTCCATTCGAGTTGTGCTAGGTCTTGTAGCCAGCTTGACTCTTGAGTTAGAACAGCTTGATGTAAACACCGCGTTCTTGCATGGGGATTTAGAAGAAGAAATTTATATGGAACAACCATAAGGTTTTAAGGTCAAGGGAAAGGAGGACATGGTTTGCCACTTGAAGAAAAGTTTGTATGGGTTAAAATAAGCCCCACGACAATTGTATAAAAAGTTTGATTTCTTCATGGTGAATCAAGGATACAAGAGGACATAAGCTGATCCATGTGTATATTTCCAAAAATTCTCTGATGGAAAATTTATCATTCTTCTCTTATATGTTGATGATATGCTAATCGTTGGACCAGATGCCAAAATGATTAGTAAGTTAAAGTGTGATTTGTCTAAGGCGTTTGATATGAAGGATTTGGGATCAGCAAGGCGAATTCTCGGAATGGAGATTACCCGAGATCGAAGGTCCAACAGGTTGTGGTTATCACAAGAAAAACATATTGAACGATTATTAGAAAGATTCAATATGAAAAATGCTAAACCAGTTAGCACTCCACTTGCCGCTCATTTCAAGTTGAGTAAGAAATCCTACCCTTCAACGGAGAAAAATAAAGAACATATGTCAAATATACCATATTCTTCAGCGGTCGGCAGTTTGATGTATGCAATGGTGTGTACGAGACCAGACATCGCTTATGCAGTTGGAGTTTTGAGTCGATTTTTGTCAAATCCCTAGAAGACACATTGGGAAGCAGTTAAATGGATCTTTAGATACCTGAGAGGAACTTCAAAGTTATGTTTAATCTTTGGAGGTGGAAAGCCAGCACTTGTTGGTTACACAGATGTAGATATGGCCGGTGACCTTGATGAAAGAAAATCTACATTGGGTTACTTATTTACATTCTCAGGGTGAGTTATTTCATGGCAGTCACAGATACAAAAGTGTGTTTCGTGATCAACAACCGAAGCAGAGTACGTTGCAGCAACGGAAACAGGAAAGGAAATGCTTTGGTTAAAGCGATTCTTTACAGAATTAGGTGTGCAATAAGAAGAATACATAGTTTATTGTGATAGTCAAAGTGCATTAGACTTGACAAAAAATACTATATACCATGCACGGATGAAACATATTGATTAAGGTATCATTGGCTCAGACTTGCCATTGAAAAAAACGAGTTCAAGTTGCAGAAGATTCATACCAACAACATTGCTGTTGATGTGCTAACAAAGGTCGTACCAAAAGAAAAGTTCGACCAGTGCATTGAAGCAACCAAGATGGAGAGTCCCAAAATTTAGTGGAGAGGGGGAGATTTGTTGAGTGGTGTCTTTCCTTATTATGGGACTCACTGAATTAATTAATTAAAAAAAGAAAAAGATGAAAAGCCAAACAAAGAGGAGGCATGTCGGTAGAGGATTTTTTCAAAAAGTGCACAGTAAAATTACTGTGCACAATTTGACCATACGCGTTTTAAATCTCCTATAAATAAATGAGGTTTTGCTCATTTTAAGAGTAGAGCAGAAATCAAGAAACACAGATAAAAATGTAATTTGTGCAGAGAGACTTAGGAAAAAGGTTCCTAAGAGTTGGGTAAGAGAGAAAATAGTGAGGTTTTGGGAAACACTTGTGTGCCACTATTTTGTAATCTCTTTGTGTACCTACTATTATTTTATAGTAGGGAATTATTCGGAGTTCGTCCCGTGGTTTTTCCCTAATTCATTTGGGATTTTCACGTAAAAATCTGCATGTCTTTTATTCCACTGCTATTATTTTTCTCGTAATTTATTATTTGGCCTGACAATTTGAACCACCCAATCCCTACTAAGGAGCTCTTTGATACTTCTAATCAAGCTATAGCAATCATTCACCTCCAAATCTTCTAGCATCATTATTTTTAAATATAATGACATAGGTTTCTCATTTTAGATAGTTAAATGGCATATGATGCGTTGTCTATATTAATTAAATGAGATGTTCGTCCACCACATGTATTATGTGCTAAATAAAGTTATCTCAAAAACTCCATTATCATGTGAATGTACATCAATTAAAGCGTTTTTTTGAAGTAAATATAGTACTGAAACAAACTATGTAATCTAATTAAACTATACATTAATTTTATAATTGATTTAATTTTAGAGAGAGTTTCAAACTCGAGTTTCTGAAAAGTTGTTTGAGCTGCCTCCTTTAATTTATGTATTGATGATGAATTGGTAAAGGAATATTAGGAATATTAAAGTATAACATTCTTAAAAAAAACATTTTCATTGATGCAATAATGGCTTTCTTATGAGGTAGACTATTAGCAAATTCATTTTTTAGCTACACCATAAATATTGCTTTTATCAATCAACTTATTTTGATATTGTTTTCTTAATTTGTAAGAGTTGAATTTAAGTAAATTAATAATGTTCTTACATATTGTTTGTAGTTTAATTGATACTATAGGTCAAGTTTTTGGAAAGTGATCTGCTAGAATTTCACTCGAATATTGCATAAAATGGTTGGACTCCTTTCACAACTGAGGTTTAAATAAGACTAATGATTATTATTAAGTTCACCATTTCAATCGGTTAAATATCGACACCAAAGTATGATATTTGTTCCATAAAATTGTCTCGATAACATCACTACTGTGCAGTTATACATCATAGTGAAGCATTTATATTTTTGTTTTCTTATGTAAATCATGTGATCTATTGGATTTGGATTCCTTAAAGTACAAACTCTCTATAGGTGTATATTTCACTTAATTTAAACCGTTGATAGAATTTTAATGATTAAGAATTAGTTTTATTGGCTTATGGGATCCACAATGTAACACCCCCATTATTTGGAGTGTCACAGTAACGATAACCTCCGATATCTTATTTACTAATTCTGTAAGTTTCACATTAATACTTAAACAAATTCACTCTCAATACTTATATATGTTAATTCCAAAACTTTAACATTCATGAATACACGCCAGAAGTTATAACTCCAAATATCAACAATATACAATTCACACTTCTCACACTATCCAGTACATACAATTATTCTACAAATCATAATATTACATTAAAATACTAATCCACCTCGAGCCTTTCCTAATTTGATCCACTTATACCACTTTGATCCAAACTATCTACAAATCTCCACCTACATGTAGAAAAAACAACTACACGTAGTGTTGTACATAAAATAAATACAACAATTTGGAACATTTGTAACACTTTAAAATAGAAACAAAGTATGTTTATAAGCAAAAAACAAATTTAACAACTTTATAAAACCAAAACACAAAACTTATATTATAAACCTTTCAAAGTACAATCAAATTTACATCCAATTTTTCAAACACATTAACCATATATTGCCCAAAGTAAACAAGTCATGAATAACGGTAATGGATACGGGAGCGGACAAGCCCGAAGCCGAAGCTTCAATATCAATATATTTTTATCAGAATACTAGCCGAAGGCCGAAGCCGAAGCTCCCATATCATGTCACATAATAACGGTCGAAGCCCGAAGCCAAAGCTTCAATTGTTTGTACAGTACTAAACCCCTCCTTATTGGCGCCAATCTACCCTGACCCTTATTCTACTCATTTAATAAGGGCAATAAATCAAAGTAACATCTTAAAAATTCCATTATAAACCATCAAACATAAATCAACATAACTTCAATAATTAAGAAATTCAAATCCTAAATTTTAAAGCATCAAACTTCAATTAAAAAACAATAAAATCAACATTCATATTTTTCAGAAATTTCCAAATTTTGTGACCTGACTTCCCATGCATTTTTCACTATTAAAACATCATCCAATCAAAGAAATTTCTTCTAAACATAATTAGCCACATGTCTTAGATTTCCAAATCCACCAGAATCACAGAAATCGAAATTGTGTAACCAAAGTTATGATCAAAATACTAAACAGTGCACAAAGATAAGATTTTCCGAAAACAAATTTCATGGCTCAACTTCAAACGTAAGTTTCACATTGAAAACGAATGAAATTCAATAAGGTTTCTTCTGAACATATATTCCTTAGTTCTTTAGATATCAATAGAATCAAGAATCATTCAAATCTGATTTATATAACAAGAGAAAACATCAAAACAAAACAGGGATACAAATCTGGAAATTTTCAGAAAAACCGAGAAATCGAAATTAGAGACACAAACCTTTTTTTTAAACTCATTCTAGTTCTCCTCTACCTCTTTTGCCTTTGATTTTCTTGCACTAGCTTCATCTACGGTAGCCATATATAATTCTATCAAGATATTGCATAAATAAACTTCCTAATACCATAAATATGCTTAATCTACTATGAATTCTACTAATTAAGCTTTAATTTCATCAAAATCATTCACCTCAAATTCGGATCACTATTCATCCAAAACTTAGAAACTAAAATCCTCTTCTTCTAACCATGATTCACTGAAATTGATGATGATAGAAGGTTTAAAGATCGATTTCTAACAAGAATTCGAAGTTAAATCAAAGAAATCAAAAGTTTTTTTGTTAGAAATTTTTTTGAATAAAGAATAAAGGAGAATGAAGAACTTGAAGATGAAGGAGAGAGATGAAGGAGAGAAGGAGAGGATGATACGTATAGGATTAGGATTAGGATTATATGATATTTTTTTTTCTTAATAATGCCCTTGAACAAATAATTAAATACCTAAATCATCCCTCTAACTTAATTAACTCTTATTTCTTATCTAATGACATAAAAGAAAAAAAAATGTTAAAATATGGAAATTCATAATATCCATATTATTTTATACTTTTATACCTCAATAAAATTTAGTTTAAAAATTTCGGGTCGTTACAATCCTCCCCCTCTTACGAATTTTCGTCCCGAAAATTACCTGAATTATATAAATGCGGATATTGAGTCCTCGTTGCTTCCTCCGAATCCCTAGTTTCAGGTCCTCGAATAGCATAGCTTTGTTCCACTCCTCCCGGTCTACCACTTTATTGTGCTTGTGGAGCCACCTTATCTTCACTTATCCCACTAACATTTTCTCTTCCTTTACCTCGACCACTTTGCACTATAGAAGTAGGAACTGCAACAGGTACATATGTACTTTTTCTTCCTTGAGGACAATTTGCAACAAAATGATCCTTCGAGCCACATTTAAAACATGACTTTGTTAGTCCCCAACACTCTCCTACATGTTTTCTTCAACAGTGAGGACATGGTGGAATATCCCCTCTACCTCCTTTGAAAGGTGCATTTGCAACAGATCCAAAACTTGTGGTTTGTTTTTGTGGAAACCCTATAAAATAAGATTGTGTCTGTTCTGATGTTGCTTAGCTAGACCCTGTGACCCTTTTTAAAATCCAGATCTTTTAGCCACTTTCTATGGCCTATCTGAATTGATCTTCTCAATACCCGTAGTAGCATCAACTAAGTCATTGAACACCCTAATCTTTTGCGCAAGTAAATGCACTCTAATCTTATCATTCAACCCATCCTCAAATCTCTTACATTGCTTTACTTCATTGTCGACGATATCACGGGCATACCTTTCGAGTTTAAGGAATTGAGCTTCATATTCTGATACGGTCATTCGTCCCTGTCTCAAGGGCGAGATCAATTTCCTCTGCTCATCTTTGAATCGTTCACTAACGTACTTCTTATCAAATTATTCCAAGAAAAGTGTCCAAGTGATTTCTTTGGGGCTCCTCTCTCTTACAATGTTATCCTACCACCTCCTTGCTTATTCTTTGAGTAAACCTTGCACACAGTCTAATCTCTCTTCATCTGTAAAATAAAGCCTGGTCATACACCATTTAGTATGATTAAGCCAATCTTCTGCAAATGCAGGATTCACTGTATCCCCTTTGAAGTCATCAGTCGAAAGCTTCTTGATTCTTTCAAGAGGAGTTCTCACCTCTCTTCTTTCAACGTGAGGTACTACAGGAACTTGAGAGATTACTATGTTTTGTAACACTTGAGTAATTACTTCAATGGTCATATGCTGAAGTAAAGCAGCTTGTGTTGGAGTAGGTTGTTCGGGAAAGCCACGAACTGGTGGAGGTTCAGGTCTTTATTCACCTCCTTGTCTAATATAGACTATACTCTCAGCATCCTCTTCCTCATTCTGGTTGTGACTACTACTAGCCATTACTTATTCCTGAAGATTGGACCAAAGTGGATTAAACAATTAACATACTATATTTATATCCTAAATAACATGTACATACAACTCCTAAAATCGCCTAAACCTCGCTCTAATAACAATAGATGTAACACCCCCATTATTCGGAGTGTCACAGTAACGATAACCTCCGATATCTTATGTACTAATTCTGTAAGTTTCACATTAATACTTAAATAAATTCACTCTCAATACTTATATATGTTAATTCTAAAACTTTAATATTCATAAATAGACGCCAGAAGTTATAACTCCAAATATCAACAATATACAATTCACACTTCTCATACTATCTTGTACATGTCATTATTCTACAAATCATAATATTACATTAAAATACAAACCCACCTCGAGTCTTTCCTTAGCTAATCCACTTGTACCACTTTGATCCATACTATCTACAAATCTGTTGGGATCTGACAGTGAAATTGAACATGCATAAGAGGCATGACGGAAATTCAAAATTTTGTCCATGTCCCAGGAACTCCTATTAATTGCATATAAATTAAATAAAGCCTTAACTAAATAATTCTCTACCTAGGTTAGCATGCTAAAAGACTAGGCATACCATAATTCCAAATTATATCCTAGTATATTTATTTTATACTAAACATGTTATAACTCTAAGTTATAACCTAAGCATAAAATAAACTAAGCATGTAAAATAACCTAAGCATAATTATTAAGTCTAAAAACGCTTAAAGAAAAAGACTTAATAATTAAAAGAAAAAAAAAACTTACCAGTTGAAGCGTGCTTTAGCAGGACCTTCTTGCACAAACCTCCAATAGTAGGATAGCCTCTATCAGTATCCACACGAACCCCACCAACCAAAACCTCCCCAGGAGGAAGAACTAAGAAGCCTCGAGTAGTTGCTAGACCACTCTAGAAGCCTCACCCAAAAATATAAACTAGCGGTGCCCGAATAAATTCAGGCTCCACAAAATTAACTTGCTCAAGTACCCGAGAGATTAATTATCTCGCTTAGGATTTATGCTTTGAGCTTGATACAATTTGAAAGGAGAAGGGATAGCCTATATATAGGCTTGGGGAGCAAAAATTTGCTCCCCAATTAACGATGTGGGATGGGAGTAAACTCCCATCCCACACATGCCACATGCACGTGCTGCATGTGGTATTCATGGGCTGCCTTTGTGCAGCCCATGAATATGGGCCACCGAACACTGCCCAGCAATGTTCGCGCACCTTTTGGTGTATTTCGCACAATCGAATATTGTACAAAATATTTTATACTTTTCGGTTTTAACTCGTCAATGCAAAATCCCCTTTAAATCCTTTCAAATAAATATTTATTTTTGACTCTAATAAATTAGTTATCATTCAAAATAAATTTCTTGGTCCAACTAAAATTGATCTAATCAATTATAATTTATTTATGACTCTAATTAATTAGTTATCGGTCAAAATAAATTCCTTGGTCTATCAAAAATTGATTTAATCAATTTTAACCAATCAAATAATAATCCAATTATTATTTATGTTATATTCTTGTAATAGAATAAATCTATTAGTTCTTTACTTGGTCCGATGAAGGTCCAATGTGTGTGACCTTATAGGATCCCGAAGTATTGAGCTGTTAAGGCTTAACCAACCCTTGTTCTAATGGAACCATTGGCTCGATGCTCTAGACCGTAAATAGAACTCGATTACCTTAAACGACTGTAGTACGCCTCTAGCAAGGGTCTACCATCCCCCATTACTTGGAACGTCATTTATGCTTATGACTTAATCCCGGTTAATGCAATAGTTATCCAGTGCGATAAATTCCTTCCATTCTTTAATATTAGTACCATCTGGTTTATTGGGTTCAGTTAAAGTGTTAACCCACTAATAGCAAGGTTGCTCCAAGCTAACCCAGTTATTTACTTGTTACCGAAGTATATTGCCTTTTACCATAGTGTGTTTGACTAGAAACCATTTCTATCAAACACATACTCTGATCAGAGGTTTATGGCAATCATCACTTCAACAAGTGGCCAGGTACAACTCCTTAATATATCCGGAGCGATGGATTCTTTCCGACTACTCAGTCTACCAACGTGTTGTTATCACTATACCCGTAATCACCCGTAGCATCCTAAATTAATGAGTGCATAGCAATGACCCAAAGTATAGCAATAGTACCACACAAGGCAACTAGCATCTTAAGTATGAGGATATTCGCAAAGCTTATTGCATAAAGATAAACACTAACACATTGATATTTATACCAAGTGTTTATCTTGCTGCGGTCTCCAATATATCTCCCAGATATATCCATGTGTCAAGCTTAAGGCACCACCTTCAGTATTTAGGAGATTAACTGCTTGGACCCTTTCCAAGAAAGTTGACCACATGCTAGTCTTTCCGTTTCATCAATATCCTTTCTTGATGACACTGTGACTAGGGATAGTTTAGACATAATCATAATTGCACATAAAGTAGGTTCCACCAAATATAGTCCAACTATAATTTCTCTGACTTCATGCTATGATATGTCAAGGATTTTTGTATACATATATCAATGAATATATTTTAACCAGCTATAATATATATGTATAAAAATACATTGATATAAACAAAAGAACAAATGCCTTTATTGATTAAACAAATTATTCGTACTATTACATAATTAAGATATATCGCCCTAATTGCCTTAAGGGCATACATCATATCCAACAAAATCTCCACCTATATGTAGAAAAACAACTACACGTAGTGGTGTACATAAAATAAATTCAATAATTTTGAACATTTTTAACACTTTAAAATAGAAACAAAGTATGTTTATAAGGAAAAGACAAATTTAACAACTTTATAAAACCAAAACACAAAACTTATATTATAAACCTTTCAAAGTACAATCAAACTTATATCCAATTTTCCAAACACATTAACCATATATTGCCCAAAGTAAACAAGTCATGAATAACGGTAATGGATACGGGAGCGGACAAGCCCAAAGTCGAAGATTCAATATCAATATATCAGTCAAGCGCGAAGTCAAAGCTTCAATATCAATATATTTTCATCAGAATACTAGCCGAAGCCTGAAGCCGAAGCTCTTATATCATATCACATAATAACGGTCGAAGCTCGAAGCCAAAGCTTCAATTTTTTGTACAGTACTGTACCCCCCCTTATTGGCGCCAATCTACCCTGACTCGTATTCTACTCATTTAATAAGGGCAATAAATCAAAGTAACATCTTAAAAATTCCAGTATAAACCATCAAACATAATTTAACATAACTTCAATAATTAAGAAATTCAGATCCAAAATTTTAAAGCATCAAACTTCAATTAAAACACAATAAAATCAACATTCATATTTTTTAGAAATTTCTAGATTTCGTGACCTGATTTCCCCTGCATTTTTCACTATTAAAACATCATCCAATCGAAGAAGTTTCTTCTAAACATAATTAGTCACATGTCTCAGCTTTCCAAATCTACCAGATTCATAGAAATTCAAATTGTATAACCAAAGTTATGATCAAAATACTAAACAATGTACAAAGCTAGGATTTTCCGAAAACAAATTTCATTGCTCAACTTCAAACGTAACTTTCACATTGAAAACGAATGAAATTCAATAAGGTTTCTTCTGAACATATATTCCTTAGTTCTTTAGATATCAATAGAATCAAGAATCATTCAAAAAGGATTTATATAACAAGAGAAAACATCAAAACAAAACAGGGATACAAATCTGGCAATTTTTAGAAAAACCGAGAAATCGAAATTAGAGACACAAACCTTTTTTTTAAACTCGTTCTAGTTCTCCTCTACCTCTTTTGCCTTTGATTTTCTTGCACTAGATTCCTCTATAGTAGCCATATATAATTCTATCAAGATATTGTATAAATAAATTTTCTAATACCATAAATATGCTTAATCTGCAACGAATTCTACTAATTAAGCTTTAATTTCATCAAAAATCACTCACCTCAAATTCGGATTACTATTCATCCAAAACTTAGAAACTGCAATCCTCTTCTTCTAACCATGATTCACTTAAATTGATGATGATAGAAGGTTTAAAGATTGATTTCTAACAAAAATTTGAAATTGAATCGAAGAAATCGGAAGTTTTTAGGTTAGGAAAATTTTTGAATAAAGAATAAAGGAGAATGAAGAACTTGAAGATGAAGGAGAGAATGAGAGGATGATACGTATAGGATTAGGATTAAGATTATATAATATATTTTTTTTCAATATTGCCCTTAAATAAATAATTAAATGCCTAAATAATCCCTCTAACTTATTTAACTCTTATTTCTTATCTAATGACATAAAAAAATGTTAAAATATGGAAATTCATAATATCCATATTATTTTATACTTTTATATCTCAATAAAATTTAGTTTAAAAATATCGAGTCGCTACAATTCTCCCCCTATTAAGAATTTTCATCCCGAAAATTACCTGAATTATATAAATGCGGATATTGAGTCCTCGTTGCTTCCTCCGGATTCCCAGTTTCAGGTCCTCGAATAGCATAGCTTTGTCCCACTCCTCCCGATCTACCACTTTGTTGTGCATGTGGAGCCACCTTATCTCCACTTGTGCCACTAACATTTTCTCTTCCTTGACCTCAACCACTTTGAACTATAGAAGTAGGAACTAGAGCAGGTACATATGTACTTTTTCTTCCTTAAGGACAATTTGCAACAAAATGATCCTTCGAGCCACATTTAAAACATAACTTTGTTAGTCCCCAACACTCTCCTACATGTTTTCTTCCACAGTGAGGACATGGTGGAATATCCCCTCTACCTCCTTTGAAAGGTGCATTTGCAATAGATCCAGAACTTGTGGTTTGTTTTTGTAGAAACCCTTTAAAATGAGATTGTTTCTGTTCTGATGATGCCTTCTGTTTCTTACTTGGAGATTCAGACCTAGCTGGACCCTATGACCCTTTTTAAAATCCAGATCTTTTAGCCATTTTCTAGTTGCCTATCTGAATTAATCTTCTTAATACCCGAAGCAGCATCAACGAAGTCATTGAACACCCTAATCTTTTGCGCAAGTAAATGCACTCTAATCTTATCATTCAACCCATCCTCAAATCTTTTACAGGGCTTTACTTCATTATTGATGATATCATGGGCATACCTTTCGGGTTTCAGTAATTGAGCTTCATATTCTGATACGGTCATTCGTCCCTATCTCAAGCAAAAGATCAATTTCCTCTGCTCATCTTTGAATCATTCGCTAATGTACTTCTTACCAAATTGCTCCAAGAAAAGTGTCCAAGTGATTTCTTCGGGGCGCCTCTGTAACACCTCGGGTTTGACCGACTGCCCCCACAAACCAACACGAGTGTTTCCAGTGAGCTTTGTCCTCACTCGCTCACTTCTTGGAAATTACTTCCCAGGAGGTCACCCATCCTGAGATTGCTCCAAGTCAAGCACGCTCAACTTTGGAGTTCTCCTGGATAAGCTCCCGAAAAGAAGGTGCACCTTATTTTTGGGAGCCTATCCGGGAGAACTCCAAAGTTGAGCGTGCTTGACTTAGAGCAATCTCAGGATGGGTGACCTCCTGGGAAGTAATTTCCAGGAAGTGAGCGAGTGAGAACAAAGCTCACTGGAAAGATTCGTGTTGGTCTGTGGGGGCAGTCGGTCAAACCCGGGGTATTACAGCCTCTCTCTCACAATTTCATCCCACCACCTCCTTGCTTATTCTTTGAGTAAGCCTTGCACACAGTTTAATCTCTCTTCATTTGTAAAATGAAGCCTGGTCATACACCATTTAGTATGATCAAGCCAATCTTCTGCAAATGCAGGATTCACTGTGCCCCTTTGAAGTCATCAGCCGGAAGCTTCTTGATTCTTTCAAGAGGAGTTCTCTCCTCTCTTCTTTCAACGTAAGGTAGTACAGGAAATTGAGGGATTGCTATGTTTCGTAACACTTGAGTAATTACTTCAGCGGCCATATGCTGAAGTAAAGCAGCTTGTGTTGGAGTAGGTTGTTCGGGAAAGCTATGAACTGGTGGAGGTTCATGTCTTTATTCACCCCCATGTCTAATACGGACTATACTCTTAGAATCTTCTTCCTCATTCTGGTTGTGACTACTACTAGCCATTACTTATTCCTGAAAATTGGACCAAAGTGGATTAAATAACTAATATAACATATTTATATCCTAAATGACATGTACATACTAGTCCTAGAATTGCCTAAACCTTGCTCTGATACCAATAGATGTAACACCCCCATTATTCGGAGTATCACAGTAATAATAACCTCCGATATCTTATTTACTAATTCTGTAAGTTTCACATTAATACTTAAACAAATTCACTCTCAATACTTATATATGTTAATTCCAAAACTTTAATATTCATAAATACACGCTAGAAGTTATAACTCCAAATATCATCAATATACAATTCACACTTACCGCACTATCTAGTACATGCCATTATTCTACAAATCATAATGTTACATTAAAATACAAATCCACCTCGAGTCTTTCCTTAGCTGATCCACTTATACCACTTTAACCCAAACTATCTGGAAATCTTCACCTACGTGTAGAAAAACAACTACACGTAGTGGTGTACATAAAATAAATACAACAATTTTAAACATTTTTAACACTTTAAAATAGAAACAAAGTATGTTTATAAGCAAAAAAACAAATTTAACAACTTTATAAAACCAAAACACAAAACTTATATTATAAACCTTTCAAAGTACAATCAAATTTATATCCAATTTTCCAAACACATTAACCATATATTGCCCAAAGTAAACAAGTCATGAATATCGGTAATGGATACGGGAGCGGACAAGCACGAAGTCGAAGCTTCAATATAAATATATCGGTCAAGCCCGAAGCTGAAGCTTCGATATCAATATATTTTTATCAGAATACCGGCTGAAGCCCGAAGTCGAAGCTCTTATATCATATTACATAATAACGGTCGAAGCCGAAGCCAAAGCTTTAATTGTTTGTATAGTGCTGTAACCCCTCTTATTGGCGCCAATCTACCCTGACCCGTATTCTACTCGTTTAATAAGGGCAATAAATTAAAGTAACATCAAAAAAATTCCAATATAAACCATCAAACATAATTCAACATAACTTCAATAATTAAGAAATTCAAATCCTAAATTTTAAAGCATCAAACTTCAATTAAAACACAATAAAATCAACATTCATATTTTCAGAAATTTCCATATTTCATGACCTGAATTCCCCTACATTTTTCACTATTAAAACATCATCCAATCGAAGAAGTTTCTTCTAAACATAATTAGCCACATGTCTCAGCTTTCCAAATCCACCAGAATCACAGAAATTCAAATTGTATAACCAAAGTTATGATCAAAATACTAAATAGTGTACAAAGCTGAGATTTTTCGAAAACAAATTTCTTGGCTCAACTTCAAACGAAGCTTTCACATTGAAAACGAATGAAATTCAATAAGGTTTCTTCTGAACATATTTTCCTTAGTTTCTTTAGATATCAATAAAATCAAGAATTATTCAAATTGGATTTATTTAACAAGATAAAATATCAAAACAAAACAGGGATACAAATCTGGAAATTTTCAGAAAAACTGAGAAATCGAAATTAGAGAAACAAACCTTTTTTTTGAACTCGTTCTAGTTCTCTTCTACCTCTTTTGCATTTGATTTGCTTGCACTAGCTTCCTCTACAATAGCCATATATAATTCTATCAAGATATTGTATAAATAAACTTTCTAATACCATAGATATGCTTAATCTACCATAAATTTACTAATTAAGCTTTAATTTCATCAAAAATCACTCACCTCAAATTCGGATTACTATTCATCCGAAACTTAGAAACTGAAATCCTCTTATTCTAACCATGATTCACTGAAGTTGATGATGATAGAAGGTTTAATGATCGATTTCTAACAAGAATTCAAAGTTGAATCGAAGAAATGAGAAGTTTTTAGGTTAGGGAAATTTTTGAATAAAGAATAAAGGAGAATGAAGAACTTGAAGATGAAGGAGAGAAGGAGAGGATGATACGTTTAGAATTAGGATTAGGATTATTTGATTTTTTTTTCAATAATGCCCTTAAACAAATAATTAAATGCCTAAATTATCCCTCTAACTTAATTAACTCTTATTTCTTATCTAATGACATAAAAGAAAAAAAATGTTAAAATATGGAAATTCATAATATCCATATTATTTTATACTTTTATACCTCAATAAAATTTAGTTTAAAAATTTCGGGTCGCTATACACAGTGCAATTAAATCTTAACCCTTAAAATTTAATGGGTGATTGAGATTAAGTAAAATATACAACTTTAGAGACTCCAAATCCGAACATATTATAAATATGTATTTAAAAATACTAAAATAACCATTTCCATTGGAAACATCAGTTAACTAGTTTATGATTAGTAAACTGAACTACAAATACTAGTTAACATCAATCAACAAATTTTGTTTTTTTTTAAAATTTTTTTTCCTCATTTGTCTTATAAGAATAACAAAGAAAAACTTTTCTTCCACCCCATTCATATGTGGACTTGAACCTGTGACCTCTAGAATTAAAGTTTTAAGATTCGACCACTGGACTTAACCTTTGCCGCAGTCAACAAATTTTGTTAGCTAGCATTCCATTATGACTTATGTTTTTTCAACTTCATTATTTAGAAATCCAACTAACCATCTTCATTTTGAAAATATGACATTAATTTGTATGATGCAAACATTGGTTAATTTACAAATGATTTTTTAACTCACAAAATTTACAAATGACTTTCCATTTGTAAGATCATGTAAACTAGTTTTTGTTAATTATTGGTACATTAGCCTTTTTCTTAAAATATTTAATAATTTAACTACTTTTTCTTTTGGTAGGAATTTATGTATGCACTTTGTTCACTGAAATATCTACTTCATCTCTTTAAAAAATATCATCAATTTTAAAACAAAATCAATTATATACATCATTTCAAGTCATTGAGCAACTCTCTAATTCATTGTTAGCAAACATATATCATAACAAAGACGCGTTCACTTACGCAAGCATGACTTATAGTTATCGAACATGTACAACGTAAGTGAGATGCTCACTTACACAAGCACGAGTCGGAATACTACATGATAAAATATATGACGAGTAAAGTTGCCTTGAAAACTTCCCCGTCATGTGATTATACTTCGATTCATACAAATATTTTTGGCGTATATTCGTGGTTATATTCTGATGATAAAATGAATTTAATAAGAACTAATTAGATTATGTTATTTTCCTTTTAATGTGAAACACACCGGTTTTTTTAAAATAGGCAACAATTAAGTTATATATTCTTAGATTGTCAAGAGTTGTGTTTTAAATTGATCAAAAAAATTACTAAGCTACTTACTTGCTTTAGCTAAGAAAAAATTAATTTCGATTCTAACAAAATATATTAGTAGACAACACGTGCAGAAGATCAAACTCCATCAAAAAATAAGACATCATTATACGTCATTAATTATAATATTTATTTATTACTTAATGACGTACATTTATCATTTTAGACAGCTAGATGACATCTGATGTGTTGTGTATTTCTCTAAGTGAGATATTTGCATACATAAACATGAGGCTTCGCACCGCATGATATAATATTTGATAAATAAAGTTACCTCGAAAACTTTGCCCTCATGTGACTCTGCATCGTTGAAAGCGTTTTTCATGGAAATATTCTTTGACATTATGCTGAAACGAACTACGTAATCTAAACTATATATATTTTTATAATTGATTTAATTTTAGAGAAGATGAAATTCAAACTCAAGTTCCTTAAAAGTTTTTTGAGCTCTCCTATTTATTTCATCAATTGATAAGTAATTGGTAAAGAAATATAAAGCATCATGGTGGCCTTTTTATGAAATAGTTTAGCAACAAATAATTTTTTAACTACACTGTAAATACTGCTTTTATCAATCAACTATTATTGTAATTGTTTTTTTTTCAATTTTTAAGATTCAAATTGAAGTAAATTAATTATCTACTTATATATTGTTTGTAGTTTAATTGGTACATTAGGTCAAGTTTTTGGAAAAGTGATATGCTCGATTGTCATTGAAATGGTTAAAAGTGTTAGTTGTAACTAAGTTTTGAATAAGATAATCACATTACACACTAAAATATTAAACAACATACAAACTTCATTATGAATATCTACTCATTAATGATCATTGATCTTCATTCTATAACATAATGAAGTAAGTTAACCACTTCAATCGGTTAATTACCGGCCGCAAAAAGTATAATATTTATTTAATAAAATTGTCTTGAAATCATCGCTGCTGTGAGATTATACGCCAGAGCGAAGCGGTTGTATATTTGTTTTCTTATGTAAATAATAAGACATATAAATTATGTATTTAAAAAATATAAAATGACAATGTATAGAAAACATTAGTAAACTAGTACATGATTATTTAATCGAATTGCAAATATTTGTGTTTAGTTTCTCTTCAATTGGGTTATGCATCTCTAATTATTCATCTTCTAGTTTAATTTTTCTAATACACAACTCGCAATCTTGTTTTTTTTCAGTTTTATCTTGAATAACTGGGCATAGGCTGACAGGTTCAACATTCTTTCTAGTGGTTTCCTGGGTAAACTGAATAATGGTCTAGCCTGCATATGGCTAGCAGGCTAGACCACGGTAGAAAAAGTCTAGATTCGCCACTGATTATAAGCGTGAGTTTTGACTTGAAGGTGGATCCTCTTGCTTATTTGATAATAGTGAATGATAAGACACTCTGATACATCTTTAATTAAAAAATCTATTTATTGATTATCGTTATGCTCAAATATAATGACATGCATTTATCATTTTAGACAGTTAATGACATCAAATGCGTTGTCTATATTCTCTAAGTGAGATGTTCGCATACAAAAACATGAGGCTTTCCACCGCATGATATAATATGTGCTGAATAAAATTATCTCGGAAACTCCGTCGTCATGTGACTGTATGTCATTTAAAGCATTTTTTAACTAGCACATAATAGTTGGCGTAGGCTATGATCATTGATCTTCATTCTAAATCATAATAAAGTAAGTTCATCATTTCAATCGGTTATAAACCAACGGCAAAATATGATATTTGTTCAATAAAGTTATCTCGATACTATCATTACTATGCGGTTATGCATCATAGCGAAGTGGTTGTATTTTTGTTTTCTTATGTAAATAATAGTAGGACATATTAAATTATATATTTGAAAAATATAAAATAACCGTTTTCAAAACATCAGTTAACTACTAGATGATTAGTTAACTGAACTACAAATACTAATTAACTATGTTAACATCAATCAACAAATTTTGTTCACTAACAGCCCTTTATGACTTTTGTTTTCTTCAACTTCATTATTTACAAATCTAATTAACAATTTTCGTTTTAAAAAACATTAATTATAGTTATTATAACCGAAACTAACACTTAAAAATGCTATATAAGTCATGTTAATTTCGACTTTTGAAAGATGAATTGAATTGAACTGAAGTTTTGAATTGAACTGAAGTGAGATGAGATGAACTAAACTTATTTCAATGTAAATTTATAATTACATATAGTTAAACTGAACTGAACTGATTTAAACTGAAATGGTCTGAATTAAATTAATGTGGAGTCCAACGGAGCAGAGTTGGAAAATGCAAAACATAGCTATTAAAAATATCACAAACACATACTACTAGATTTTGCATTTGACTTTATTGAATATGGAAACTAAATCCTTAAAACCCACAGGTCTTTTTTTATTGTTATAAATCAGTTATAAACTAATCATTGTTTAATTATGTTAAAGTAATCGAACTCCCAGTTGTGTCGGAATTGATGCTTTAAATAATCAACAGAACCTTTGTGAAACAGAATTCAGAGAATAAAATCACACAAGTCAGAACGACATCGTATTGTCAGAGCTAACTAGAACTCTGAACCCCTTTATTTATTTATTTATTATTACGAGTTTGGCTAAAATGCCAAGCTTTACATAAAAGTAAACAAGAAGTATACATAGATTTGGTTAACCACCAAACACAGCCTTCTTTTTTGATTTATTCACTTTCTCCATTTTCTTCTGGCCTATACATCAACAGCCCCGAACTTGTCTGTGATCGTCATTCGCCCACTGAACTTTTTAAAAGTTACTCTAGTTTTCGTGAACTTGTTTAAAATATACCTCATAACCCCTTTCAGCTAAGGTTGCCATTGATTTGTAATGCTTGTAATGTCAATATCACATCAGCCGAAAAGGATCACGAGGGGTAATTTAAATTAGTTCGGGGGCGAGAGCAACTTTTAAAAGTTCAGGGAGCGAAGGACGAGTAGGGACAAATTCAGGGGCGGGTAATGTATTCGGGCTTCGTTTTCATTCATCTATTCAGCTTCTTGGCCTCCTCGGAAAAACGTAATCGGAGATATGGTACCGGCACCGGAAAGAGCCGGGATGGGTCGTCGGTGAGCACCAGCACTCCTTCTGTTTAACCGGGAGAACAATCGGAACCGGAGCCCTGTACGGTGGCGCAGAGGCTGAGATTCTTCTTGTTCTTTTTCTCCTCCGTTCGGCAGTCCTTGATGCTCTTTCCAGCACTTCCATCAGAACCAAATCACGGCGGCGTTGTTGCTCTGCTAAGTCGGTTCGGGACTGGGTTCGGGTCTTGGTTTGGGTTTGGGTTTGAGTTTGGACCGATTGATTACACATTGTGGAAATTGGAAGGGGGAGGGGGAGGATGAAATTGAATTGATTGAAAAGAAAGGGAGCAAAAGAGAATCTTTGGCAGAGGTTTGGAAGAAAAGAAAAGGAAGGGGAAAAGGGGAGATGGTGAAGTAAAGGTGGAGATGTAAAGTGGGTTTTATAGTGAAAGAGATTCGATATTAGAAAGGATTAATTTTGGGTGTTTGCTTTATTCGATTGTCTTTTAGGGACTAAATTGATTGTTTAAGAGAGAATTAGGGATGAGAGGTGTCTGAAATTTGGTTCCCCACTTGCACTTCACTTGTTCGAGCTATTGCTTAACGAGACAAAAAAAACTAAACTCACGAAAATCTTTTGTAATATGCAATGGTATTACAAACGGATGGAACCGACCAGTTTAACCGATAAAATTGCAGTTGAACTATATTGAACCGCGATTGAATTACGATTAAATTCGGTTGAACCAGGATTGGACTATGAAAACCGTAAATTGATGCCTTTGCCAGTTCGATGTCCAGTTCGATTTCGATAACATTGGTAATATGAGAGTTTGAGGTTGTTTTCTACTAGATTTTTGTGTGCTAACCTCAAAATAATGTGAGAGCATTATTTTTGAAAAAAAAAGTACATGGACAATAGTTTTGAAACAGTGGAAAGCAATATCAAATATGTTCAGAAAGAGTATAATTCGAGCACTGAAGTTCATTATAGTTTGCATATTCAAGCTGGGCAAAACTACAATATTATCTTATTGGCGGAGGCGAAACTTCAATAGAAGAATGATTGGATGAATCGAATTTTTCAATAACTGTTGGAGTGAGTAAAGTCGTCACCCTCCTGCCCTTGGGTATAGTTTTTTTACCAGTCGAAATTCTATCAAGTCTTTCGATTCATGTAAAATATCATTCAGTCATCGGATTTCTTTTATTTTATCACTACCAACGATTCAATTTACATTAGCTTAACCGAATATGAGCCCATGTAGCAAATCAATGGTTTAAGTTACTATGTACATGACTTTTAAAAAAAACTGAGCATAAGAAAAAATTTTATGTTATCCCAAATGTGATTTCAATCTGTAACCTTTAAAGTCACATATTCAATTCTGACAATCGACTAAGATATCCACCGGTATAATGTCCATGACTTACATGTTTCAACGTGGGATCAAAGTTGTCACGAGAAATTTTAAAGTCATTCCAAATTTTTCTATATTAGGTGGTTTAGCTTAGTATTTACTTGTGGAATATAACACATAATATATATTATATAAAAGAAATAATTTAAAGACCAATATAGGCCTAGAATAGCCGCAAAGGGAAGCCCCACATACATATCCCAAAGGTGGAGTGGTGATGTTGACACGAGATTATCCAAAATTGCCAAATGGCCACAGAACTTGTCATGCACTATCTCCACTTGTTATGAACTTACTGGATATCAGCTCAGTTTTAAAAATCTCAGTCTCGTTTAGGCTATATTTAAATCTTATTTTGGAGTTTATAGTTTGATTTTTTATTTTCATGGTGTGATAAGATTTCTAACCGATTTATTATCGTATGGGCACCAACTAATCTGATATTTTCCGTTTAAGCGTGTTTAAATTCGATTTTTTAAGATACCGATATATATAATAATTATAGTTTAATTTTTTTAATCCACGGAATATAGCTTAGTCGATAAAAGAAAGTACATCAAAGTGTTTTCATAATAAAAGTCCAGTTTTCATTTTTAAAACGTGGTATAAATTAAATTTTTTAATATTTTATTATATTATAAATTTATTTTTGATTTATATTTTTATGTATAAATAATTATTAAAAATACAAAAAAGTATAAATCTATTTAGGCCTCGAGTAGGCCCTACTCAAATGCTGCCTATATATCTATAAGTTCTGGCTGCTCAATTAGCCTGACGCTTTTTAAAACAATGAGAAATGGTCACTTTTTTCTTTTTTTTTCTTAATATTTTCTTTTTCAATATTTGATAAATTGTGGCAAGGGTGGGTTGATGAAATGAATTTGGGTTTGGGTGGAAAGAGGAGTTGTATTTGGAGGAAAGTGACAAAGTTGCTGATGCTATTTTTGGCTAAGGTTGGGACAAATTTGAGAGAGTGCGGTGCTATTTGCAATTATTATTATTATTATTATTATTATTATTATTATTATTATTATTATTATTATTATTATTATTATTATTATTATTATTATTATTATTATTATTATTATTATTATTATTATTATTATTATTATTATTATTATTATTATTATTGTGAACATTACTACTATTGCATTTGAGAGGTCCTTAACTTATCTACTTGTTGAACCAACACCTATCACTTGTGTTCCATACTAGTAAAAGGACTTTTAGGCCCAGCTTGGAATCAATTTATGGAGAAATAAAATTCATTTGGGCATGAATTATAATTTAGAATTCATTGCAAATGAATTCCTTTATTTAAAATAAATAAATATAAAATTAAAATTCAGAATGAATTAATTGGAACAAATAATTTAAAACTTGTCAAGAAGTAATTATAAAATTAATAGTATTTAGTTAATTTTATTAAAGAAATTTGTGTAACTGCACTTACATTAAATACAAAAAAACCCCATACCCATCCCTGGTGTGACTCGAACATGAGACATACACCACAATAATATTTAGTCTATAAAATCACTATAAAAAACTACACATTAATATAAAATACAACAATAGTTGTCGTACAAATTGTCAACACAATTAAAAATAATATCTAAATAAAGTTTCACCGCTAAACAACTAATTATCAATTCTAAGTGTAACCTTAAAATGCCTATAAATTTATTAACGTACCCTTCATATGTTGAAATCGCAAAAATAGTAAATTAAAATATTTTATATTGTCACTTACCAAAATTTACAGATAGAATAGGAATTAAATCCCAAAAATACATTGTGTATTAATAATATAAATAAGGGTTTTATTGTTCTTCAAATTTTTCCACCAAAAAATAGGAATTAGATTTGCAAATGCCATCTATTTTGGTGGGATTTGATATAGGCACAGCCAATTTCATGGAATTCAAATTCCTATTTTTAGCTTTCCAAGCACAAAAATAAGGATTTACAAATAAATTCCTCAAAATTATGAGATATTCATTTATTCCAAGTGGAGCCTTAACCTACCGTACTATAGTTGATCTATATAGTGTACATGTTAGTTCTACTGCCGATGACAAGTTTGATTGTTTTTGTTCGGTGGATGCGTTTCGTGTCACATGTTTATGTGATTGTCAATCGTTTTGGTCTTGTATGCAAATCAATCGTTTCTCGATTATGGAGCCCATCACCGATCATGAAATAAGAAATCCGGTGATTTTGATTAGAGATGTATCTAACTCTGATATCATTTACTCCCTCCATTTTTTTAATTGTCATTTTTTGTAAGTTTGTCAATACCAAAGAAATATTAATTAAAAGAATGAAAGTATTAAAATACCCCTAACATAAATAATTATTTAAAAAGATGATTGACCTTTATTATCTTTCATCATTTATAACGTTCGTTAAATACGGAAAAAATAAAAAAGATGCATGTTCGTTTTGTAGCCTTTACAGAAGATAAAATGGAAAAGCAATAGTTAAAAAACGTTTGTAGCCTTTACAGAAGATAAAATGCCACTTTTTATGTTTTTATTAAACTAGGATCTTAAAGTTGGCTTTAATTATTTTTGATTATACTAAATTTTTAAGTGTGATATTTAACTCTTTAAAATTGGTAAAGTCGATACAGTTTGCCCCCCTCCCTCAATGTCACATGGCAACTTCTGATTGGATAGAGAAAAAATAAAAAAATGGCATCTTTAAAAAGTCAAGCAAACCAGAAGCTGACACGTGATATTAAGGAAGTAAATCATAACAATTTTGCCAACTTATGAGGATAAAGTATCACACTTAAAAGTTAGGGGTGACCATTAACAATTAGAGTCAATGTTGAGGGCTCCAAATATATTAGATCTATATAATAATACATCTAATCCATATATAGTAAAGACCAATTTAACATTATTTCTCGACCTTCAAATCATAGGCTTTTCTATATACGATAAATTCGCTCTCACCAAACTAAAATGGTAACACATATAAGAAAATAAATTATGTTTTTTTTCCTAAAAATTGTGTTTAGACCTCTTCTTAAGTTTATCACATGTGTAGGTTTTCACTTAGCATGGGCGGAGCAGGACCATTTTTTTTAATGAGGGTTTAAATAATAAGCATTGAACGGTTGAATTATATATATGTAAATAAAAATGTATTTTTAACATATTATAAAGTAAAACAAGCTAGGCTTGAATTTCATTAATTATATAGTTATTCACAAATGTCCTTTTTTTTATCAATACATTAAATTTATTGATCATATTGTAGAAATTTCAACTCTACCATACCTTTATAATTTATAGCAAACATATATTATCGTGATGAAATTTTAGCTTAATGATTAAAATTGAATTTATAATATCTAAATCTCTCACTTTCAAAATGAGTGATAATTTTTCTCTCCATTTAAAATGCGAATGCAATTACGTAATTTTTAAATTAATTATATACATTCGCTTTATCACAAAATGAGAAATCACTTAATTAAAGTCACATATGGAGGTTGGGTGGGTTGAAAATTGGAAACACTTCTCTATGGAACTCTTGCCAGCTATTACGTTGCTATTTCATAGTCTTTTGAGTGTTTGGTCTATTGACTAACTGATTCTAATTTGAGTATTGTAAAATCTAATTACGAAGGCAATCATTCCACCCGGTTCGCTCCATACAGTTTCTCAGAATTCGAACTCTAATTAATGTTTAAAGATTTGAGTTCGTCATCCAACCAACAATTTGTAAACAAGATTATTTTTTTAATATCTATAGAAATATGTCTAGTGTCAGCCTTAATTGTATATAGAATTATTCATGGGCTGGTTTTTGGGCCATTTGAGAACTAAGCTTTGAAAATCAACCGCCAGGATTTTACTAGAAAACACAAGTCTTCAACTCTTCTACATGTTTTTAGAAAGTAATTAATATTCTTTTTTTATCAATAAAAGTAATTAATATTCAATTATGAAAAACGGGTTTTTATATGGTCAAAGAACATGTTATGATAAAGTAATTTATATTATCAAATGGAAATGAAATTATTATTACATTTGAATTCTATATTATATTTCAGTCTTTTAAATTTTTATATTTATGTTAACATTTGGACCATGTGCTTTTAAATAATTTCATATGCAGAAAAGGTTCAATTATTATATAAGAATAAAAGCATAAAACTTCCGTACTTTTATTTAGAAAGTTCATGCAATAAACTATAAAAAAATTAAATATCAAGTTTGCAAAACCAAGTTGGTTTATGATACATTACAAAATCCAAACCCACTACATTATTCATCTAACTAACTTGTCAATTGTAACTCGACATTTATACTCCTGCTCCAACCAGCCAACGGACCTATTAACTGTTAAATTTGAACCCCGAAGAAAATCGTGAAAATAAATATTTTCTGCATTTCTCAAATTCGAAATCTATCCTAATGTTGGTAATAACGGGAAATATTCTTGCAACAATTTATAAGACAAATTGAAAATAAAAAATGAAATTTAAGTCAGATTAATGAGTTTTTTCCTTTTCAGACATATTTTAAGTTATAATACTCCTAATGAAACTATATTTCTACTCAATTCAATCATAATTTATGGAAAAAATAAAGTTTGATGAGTATGTGCCTAGAAATTTCATCTCTATTTCTTGTTTTCACATTTAATTTGACCAAAAACCTTTGAAATTAGTGAACTACATCAATATAATAAAGAAAGAAAAGTAAAATTTTAATTAGAACACGTAGAAATGTCCTGAGAAGATTATAGTAGCACAAGTATTTCTTTTCTAGAAATTACTATTTCTTTTGAAAATTTGCCAATTAAGGCCCATGACCGTAATTTTATGAACTGAACTAAATTAAATTGAATTAAATTAAATTTATTTCAATATAAACTTATAAGTGAATTAAAATAAATTAAATTGAATCAATCCGAACTTAACTGAATTATAACCCATTAACTAACTTTTACCATACCAAAAATTTGTTAAGGATTAATTTGCGTTATAATCCTAAATAATAAGTGTTTTAGAGGGAAATTTTACATTTAAACGCCACCTGGCAGCACGTGATTGGTTCAAATAAGGCCCGAGTCAATGAGCCGCCAACCGAGTCAAAAATCACGCGTTACCTTCAAACCCACTCTCTTTTACTCTCTTTAAAATCACTTTCGCGGAAAATTCATCCCAAATTTGCCAAACACTCGTATAAATACCTAATCAGATCCCTAATTTCCGCCAAACATCAATTCTTCCTCTTCTTATTTGGTTCTCCCAGTCCCAATTTCTTCGATCTATTAATAATTTTCTTCTGTTCCGTGATTTTTGAACTCCGATCGATCTGTAATTCGTTGGCTTCGTGTGTTTTTGAAGATGAAAATGAACGCTGTTCCAGTTATTGTGTTCATTTTAATGGCGATTTTTCAGCTTGGTTATGGCCAAACAACCGCTCCTTCTCCTGCTGCAGAAGCTCCTTCCAGCGATGGTGAGTCGTCTCAGTCAATTAGTTTCTTTGATTTGATTTGATTTTCAATTTTGTGACCGTCGAATAACTGAAAGTCTTCTTTTAGTTTGTTTGATTTGATTTTCAATTTTGTGACCGTCAAATAACTGTAGTCTGATTTTAGGTTCAATTAAATTATCCTTTCAAACTTTAATTTATTTGAATCGAAATTAAAACGATCTGCACTGACTATATATATTTGAATCGAAATTAAAACGATCTGCACTGAATTGCAAAAAAACAGTGTGTTAATTTAACAGTCTGTAGTATTCATTTGTATTTTTTTAATATTTACAAGTATTTTTATTGAGATAATTTTATTCGGGCTTAATAACAGTTATGGCTATTTAACCCCCGTAACAAGTGTATTTTGTGAGATTTAAATCTTATTTTCCTCCAACTTGCTCAACCTACTTAACCAACCGAGCTACACATTATTGATCTATGGTATTCATCTATAAATTGTTTATATGTGATAAAATCTCAACTATTAGCTAGTGTTATTAATAAACACCTTAGCAACTTACAAACAAGTCTTAAAAACGTTTTACAACATCTAGCAGATGGAAACACTCTCTCGTAACTTACTAATAGGCTATCGAAAAATTATATATTTATTTTATTCAACTGTTATTCTTGTTGATTGATGTTTGTTGTTGATAATACTTATTGATAGTTGAAAATGTATTCTACTTTGTATTATGTTGCATTGAGGTATGATTTTTTTTGTTGGTGTTTGGTTGTAGGGAAGACAATTGATCAAGGAATTGCTTACTTCCTTCTTCTAACGGCACTTGTAATTACATATCTCATTCATTGATTATTTATATTTGGGATTTTATTCAATATTCTTTTATTTGTTATGTGCTTTCTCCTCGTATTGAGTTGGAGAAATTGCACTCAATTTGTATTTTTTATTGTATATTTTTACTTAAATGATCAATAAAAAAAGCTACCATACTCATTAGTTGCTACATATGTCACTAATTCATTATAGTGTTTGTAGTATTAAAATATTTTGTGTCAATACAATATACTCCATACAGTTTTTAGCATGTGACGTATTTATAAGAGTAAAAAACTAAAAAACATAAGAAATAAATTGAGAAATTGACATAAGTTAAAAATTGAATAAAAGATATGAAAAATAAATATTGAATTAAAAATACTATATTTTAATTCCTCGAAGTGTATTATTTTTCATAAGCTCATATAAATAATTTGTTCGTTCATTCGTAGTCATATTTCATATCATTAGCATGTTTCACACTAAAATTCTTTTTTTTTCTATTCTGATAAAATAGTCATTATGTGAACCAAAGAACACACAATTGATTGAATTTTCAAGAATTGAATATAAAATGGAGACGTATAGTAATTATTTACCACATTTTGTAGTCCAGATACTAAACTACAATATTATTAAAATCAGATTAGACCGACCAATTCAATTAAAAAACGAAAATTCGTAGTGAGTCCAGTCCGATTTAAAAAAACAGAATTTAAACAATAAAACGATCAATAACAATTTTTTAGAGAATTTATATAATTGTATCATGATTAATATTTATTATTTAATTTTTTTCTTATAAAATCTATCGTAAAGTTATAAATAATTAGAATTTACATTAATATTTAATAATTTATTTTACATGTTCTTATAAAAAGAAATAAAAGATTAACATAGTAATTATTGTTGTTATTTTCTATAAAAGAAACATGTACAATTTTAAATATATTATAATATTATTATGATGTTTCGTTCATTTATTTGTTCATAAATTAATTAAAATTAGAATGAAATAAGATTTATCATCTATATTCACTATTCTTATTTTCTTAATAATAACAAACGTTAATCTAATCATAGTTTCTTCTGTAAAAATTTTATCATTAACAAATACTATCTATCATTTTTTAATTATCCATCCGATTTATTGGAGCTTTACTTCAATTATGTCATTATATGATCTGGATCGCACATCTAGCTGTGGTGGGTGAGTTTCTTAATAAGGATTTCCTTCATTCACTAGGACTTAAACCTAAAACCTTACTTAAACAATGTCAAGTCACTTACCACTTAAATCAATCCTCATTAGCATTTGATGATTGATGAATGAATATATTTTATATATTTTTAATTAAATATATATTTAAAAAAGAAATAAACATTAAACCACATTTGATTAAACCACTAAAACCCTATAATTTAATCTCCGGTCCAATTTGAATATCATTACTAATCTACATGGCTTATCCTCTATAAAACACACCTACAATAAGAAAAAACATCCGCGCTCCTCGAAATCCACGTAGCCAAAAATTCTAACATGCGCACCGGGTACCCGATCACGGTCTCTCCCACGCAAACACATTACATACACCAATAAGCCATTCACCACCATCGGTTCTCTGTATAATGACTTTCTCTTCCAAAACGGCCAAATGTTCAGCCAATCTCATTTCACTGTGATTATTGTTGCTTTGGATTTCTAATCCTTGGCGTAAAGGTACGTGATTATCTTGTTGTCTCTGCTAAATGTTGCTGTATAATGGATGGTCCTATCAACAGCGGTAAAAATGTTTTTGTTTGAAGAAATTGAAATTTGCTTCTGATATTGTATCTGTTGCTGGTTTCTTTGCTGGCGGTGCATTGATAAAGACGAATCTGTATGTGGCGTTTTGTATTTTCTTTCAAAATTTTAATCATTTTTTTGATGAATTTGTTTGCTTTTGAGACGATCGGGCATTGTGGTTGGTTTGATTTTTGAATTCTTTCAGTTTTGGATAGAGAGTTTTATTTTAACGATATTTGAAGTCTGGGCATTTGATTTATATTGTGGATTTTGATATTAGTGGGTTGTAGTGATGTTAAAGTAGCTGGAAAGCTGTTGATGGTGTTGGACTCGATTGAATTGAATTTATTGATTGAATCCGATGATTTTAACATGTTAATTTAGGTTCTGATATGAGTTGCTGTGCAGCACTACGGAATCAATCCTACTTACTTTTATTTGGTAAACATTGATTTAAGGCAACAACCAGTTTAAATTTTACTGGGTGATCATAGTTTATCTTCGATCTGATTGTGCTCTTTTTGTTGAAGAATCCTGAAGTTGCTATTGCAATAATGGAGAATGTTTATTTGTCTAGCTAGTCAATGTAATTTTAAAAAGCATGAATGTGATCATTTTTGGATTTAGTGTGAGAATTTTTGTGAAAAGTGTCTATTTTATTAGACAAAATTGTTTCTGTAATAGTTTATTTTCGATTTTCGATGCTGCTCATAGCTGCTTCATTGTCTTTCGGTTTATTAATGAACTATTTGCTAGTTAATTTGATTTATTGGTGCTATTATGTTCTCTACTACTAGTATATTTTTTTTGTAGGGATAATTGCTGGCATACCTTTGGCTATTGGGCAGAAACTAGTTAGGTTTTGCATTGAAAAAGGATGCCAGATTTGCAAGTTGGAGTTAGGCGATCACAGAGGGTCAAACAAAACCAGAGTCCAGCCGGTTTAGTTCCAACTGCTCAGCGTGGTGCTGGAAGAGGTATGGCTCAGTTATTCACTTTTAGAATCAAGCTTGCTTTTTTCCAATGTTTTAAAAAGCGCTAGGCGGGCGGTTAGGCCAATCTGGCGCCTAGGCGGGGATTAATCGGGGCCTAGGCCGATTTGTATTTTTCAACTTATTAATATATATTAATACATTAATATAATTAATTCATCTAAAATTTTGCAGTGTTTTGAGAATTCTGGTGCCTAAACCGATTTTTAAAACACAAAGCCATGCCTAGGACCGCCTAAATCAGTCAACCGTCTAGGGCCGCCCGACTACCTAAAATCATGGCGGTGTTATGAAAAATCTTGCCTAGCCCGATTTTTAAAACACTACTTTTTTCATAACTTGTTTATTTCTCTGGCCCCTTTTTCAGCTGGTCGAGGTAGAAGCTCTAGAGCAATGAACCGAAATGAGAATGCTAAGCTCTTAGGTACTGGTGTGCGTGGCCGTGGACGTGGGGGTTTGGACTTGCCAGCAAGACAAGCAATTGAAAAAAGTGCAGAGAAATTGGCTGCTGATGAAGATGAGGGAAGCACACGTCCAGTTCCTGAGAGGGTATTTCAGTTTCACTTTCGTTCTAAGTGGGCTAAATGCATCCATTGCCCCCTAAACTTGTCAACTTTCACCCCAAATGCCGCCCTGAACTTTCAAAAGTTTCAATTAGCCCCTTGAACTTAGCAAAAGTGCTCCGGTTTGCCCCTTGACTGCCATGTTTCAGCTTCTATCAGTGTCTGATTTTTTTTCTCCAACCAGAAGCTGACACGTGGCATAAAGAGGAAAAACTGGTGCACTTTTGCCAATTTTAAGGGGTTTTTGAAAGTTCAGGGTGACATCCGGTGAAAGTTTCCATGTTTAGTGGGGTCTAGATGCATTTGGCCTTCTAACTGCTGACACTATTCCTCCATTGTTATTGAAATCTGTTAAGTCTCTCCTTTTTAGGTACAACTTGGCAACTCGCCTGCTTATAAGTTAGAGAGGAAGCTTGGCAAAGGGGGCTTTGGTCAAGTTTATGTAGGAAGACGGGTTTCTGGTGGTTTTGGCCGCACTGGAGCTGATGCTCTTGAGGTTTGTTGTGTTGGATTATTTTAGTAAGGGTTCCTATGTACCTTTTTTGCGAGATTGATTGCATTGTTAATAGTAGTTTTTACCCCATTTTGTAGGTTGCGCTGAAACTTGAGCACCGCAACAGCAAAGGTTGCAATTATGGCCCTCCATTTGAGTGGCAAGTTTACAAGTATGCGCAATTCCCTTTATAAGATTGTTTTAAACTCCAAATACTGTGGCCTAAGTCGTTTATATCCATAATTTGTTTTCAAAGCACACTCAATAGTTGTAATTGGTTGTTTTTATTGGTAAACAAAAAGACTATACTATTCTATGACAATTATTTTGAACTCCAAATTTTGTGGCCTAACGAGTTGATGTGATTTTTTTTCTGAAGCTCTCTCAATGGTTGTTATGGGCTTCCTCTAGTTCATCATAAAGGTCAACAAGGAGACTATTACATCCTGGTGAGTGAAACTGCCTTTGTAAATGTCTTCTTCTTTGAACTACTTGTGTTCAAACAGTACTTTTTGGTAATTTTATCTTGCCTTGTTTGGGGCTGAAATATGCAGGTCATGGACATGCTTGGACCAAGCCTTTGGGACGTTTGGAACACTAATAATCAAGTGTATGAAACTAAATCCTTCTAAATTCTACCTCCAATACTATTACACACACTCCAAGATTGAAAATTAAGAAAGAAAAAGACCGAAAAGACCTCTAGACTTTGATGTTTCTTTCTAACTTTTCTCTTGTGTAGGCTGTCTGAACAGATGGTTGCTTGTATAGCTGTAGAGGCAATATCAATTCTAGAACAGCTCCATTTAAGAGGGTACATTCCAATTGGTTTCAAGCCGCTTTCCTGTAAATGTGGACTTGCCTAACAATATTTTAATTTTTCCTTCAGTTTTGTTCACGGGGATGTTAAGCCAGAAAACTTTTTGCTTGGCCAGCCTGGAACACCTCATGAAAAGAAGTTATATCTAATTGATCTTGGTTTGGGTATGGCTTCTTATAAAGCTCTAGAAAGTTCTGTTATATAATGCTTACGGTAGAAAGAGTTGTAACTCTACTATTCTTTACTTCAGCTTCAAGGTGGCGGGATGCAAAGTCTGGCCATCATGTTGATTATGACCAAAAGCCTGATGTTTTTAGGTATTCATTTATTCTACCGCCTTCTGGAGTAGTCATAGCATGGAAATAAATACTTTTAATTGTGTTTAAAAATTGAATTGATAAATGTTTATTGTTGATGGTATTGGGAAAACTCTTGTTTCTTAAATTTACCAAATACTTCCAATTTTAGAACTTAGTTTCCAAATTTATGTTTCTTCAGATCTATCCAGGCAATAACTTGGCTAATGCATCAGGAACCCCCTGAACTTGTCCCTAATCGCCCTTCGCCCCCTGAACTTTCAAAAGTTCCTCTCGCCCCCCAAAACTTGTCTAATTGCACCCCATGACCCCTTTTATGCTGACTTGGCAGATGAGTTTATTATTTTCAAGCATTGCCACATCAGCAGAAAGGAGGCATGAGGTGCAATTTAGACAAGTTCAAGGGGGCAAAAGCGACTAGGGACAACTTCAGGGGGCTGATGGTGTATTAGGATCAATAATTTTCATCTATAGAAATGAACTTGTATGTTTTTGTGGTATTGGTAGGGGAACTGTACGGTATGCTAGTGTCCATGCTCATTTAGGCAGGACAGGGAGCAGAAGAGATGACCTTGAGTCCCTAGCTTATACCCTTATATTTCTTCTTAGGGGAAAGCTTCCTTGGCAGGGTTTTGTTGTAAGTTCTCGTTCAATTGACTTAATTTTTCAACTCGGTTTGCATGTTCTACTTTATATTTTGTTGTAGATTTTGATTTGTGTGTCCTCAAGCTGCAGGGAGAAAACAAAGGATTTCTTGTATGTAAGAAAAAAATGGCTACTTCTGCCAAAATGCTTTGTTTCTTGTGCCCTTTGCCTTTTCAACAATTTCTCGAGATGGTGACCGTGATGAAATTTGATGAAGAGCCGAATTACGTAAAGCTCATTTCCCTTTTCGACAGCAGCATAGGCTCCATTATCTCGTTGAGGCCTATACTTACCGATGGAGCTATTAAGGTTCAGAATTTTGAAATGGCGTACAATGTTTTTCACCCTAGTTTTGTTGCATTGTGATTTATGACCCTTGACTATTTGTAGGTTGGTCAAAAAAGAGGTCGGTCCTTTGAGTTGAACGACGGGGCCCAGCTGAAGAAAGTGCGACTTGGTTCTCCTGCCAATCAATGGATCTCAGTCTACAATTTCAGGAATTCAATGAAGCAGAGGCAAGTACAGTGTATTATGTCTATAAGTTATATCTAATTAAACACAGCCTTTATCTTTGTGTGGAATTGATGTAAGAAACTAAGAATCCCTCTCTTACAAGTAACAATAGTATGCAGATTTTTTCCTATGATGTTTTTGTTTGCATTATAAAGTGACCCATAGTCTTATCGAAGGGCGCGACCCTCGTGGCCCTGCCATATACATTCGAGGTGGTGACCCTGAGGCACGCACCCATTTTTTCAAGGTTTTAACTTACTATAATATTTGGTGTCCATCTATTTTTAAGAGTTAAAAATTCAAGGCCAGATATTCCTAATTCAGTTCCTATGAGGGTTAGATTAATTCCTAATGCAGTATGTAAAGTCTTTGTCCATTATTTTGATGGGGCCAAAGGTTCACCATTCTTTGGCTTTAGATTATAATGGACTAAAGCAAAATGACTCATTAAACTATCTGAGCTTCTTTTATTGTGAAGTCACGGATAGCTGTTGCAACTCCACTTTAGGGTCAATTGGAAACAACCTCTTTGTAATTACAGAGGTAAGGTTGCGTACACCCGACCCCCCCTTACCCCACTTGTGCGGGAGCCTTGAAGGCATTGGGGTAATGTTGTTGTTGCAGTATGTAAAGTCTACATATATATTATGTACCCCTAACAACTCTCTTAGTATTTTTTTCTGGTATTGTTATTGCATTTAACTCGCTTTTCAAGCAAATATTTTTTTGCATTTTTTTGCGCCTAGCATACCTTGGGCGTGCGCGTGCCTGGCCCCTTTGCACCTCTAACAACTATGGTCTTAAGTCTGCTGTTTATGCTATATACACGCGACGAAGAATTTTTCTCTCCGTATTAGTACACTTACGCCAAGTTCTTTCTGAGTGTGCTCTGCCTGTCTTTTATTATTGCTTCTCTGTGGGAGTACGATAGGTAATAATGATGGCGTTGTATGTCAGCCAACTCATAGAGTGTTTTTTTAACGGCTTATAGCTATTTTTGGCTCATCGTCACCATTCATCATATAATAGTAGTAATTTCTGCAGGTACCACTATAATGTTGTAGATGCTAGAATAAGCCAGCATGTGGATAAAGGAAAGGAAGATGGCTTATACGTAAGCTGTGTTGCCTCATCGACAAATTTGTGGGCCATTATAATGGATGCAGGAACGGGGTTCACATCCCAGGTGTATGAATTGTCTCCTATATTCTTGCACAAGGTAGGATTCACTAAAAATCGTATTACTATAAATTTTCTTTGTCAATTAGGTCACTTGTGCGTTCTCTCAGCAAGCTCATTCCTGATGTTTCGTTTATCAGGAGTGGATAATGGAACAATGGGACAAGTGTTACTATATCACTTCAATCGCTGGCTCAACCAATGGTAGTGCCTTTGTTGTCATGTCAAAGGGTAAAGAAGACTCCATGAAATCGTTGTCGATTTGGTTTTTCTTACGTTTTTGGATTTGAACATTGCATTGTTTGGGTAACCAAGGAATTCATTTTGTTTTGGTGCCATATAAGTCATGTATGTGTCAGTCAACTAAATTACCAAAAAAAACAATGTGTCATTCAACTATTCTTGAATTTTGATTGGCCACAATTCGAGAACGTTTTCTCTGAAATTTCTTCTGGCTTCAGTTGGTCCATCGCAAGTCATTTTTATTTGGCCAAATGGGGTATTGCCCCATTGAACTTTCTAAATACTCTCTTAGCCCCCTGAACTTGGCCGAAGTGCACCAGTTTCCCAGAACGCCACGTGTCAGCTTCTAATTGGAGAGAGAAATAATCTGTGAAAAGTCAAACCAAACAAGAAGCTGACACGTGGCAGTCAAGGGAGGCAATCTGGTGCACTTTTTCCAGTTCAGCCACTTAATAGAAACAAGTGAAAGTTCAGGTGGACAATAGACGACTATTTGGGTCAAGTTCACGGGGTAATTGATGTATTTGGCCTTTTTATTATGAAATTCAATTCGTTGACTTTCTTAACATTTGCTTTGTTTTTTTAAGGAACTCCTTATACTCAACAATCCTACAAAGTTAGCGACGTGTTTCCTTTCAAATGGATCAATAAAAAGTGGAAAGAAGGCTTCTCTGTTACCTCAATGACCACTGCAGGTAGCAAATGGGGTATTGTGATGTCCCGAAATGCAGGCTACTCTAATCAGGTTGTCCACTTTCCAATTGTTATATTCTAAACCATCATAGAACCACTTATAATTTTTCTCGACCGATTTTTGTAGGTTGTTGAACTCGATTTCCTGTATCCTAGCGAGGGGATCCATAGAAGGTGGGAGAATGGATATCGAATCACAGCGAATGCAGCTACTGCAGATCAAGCAGCATTCATTCTTAGTGCTCCTAAGAGAAAATCCTCAGATGTAGCGCAAGAAACCTTGCGGACGTCTCAATTTCCTAGTACCCACGTCAAGGTGCATATTACAAAAAATATAATCACCCTTTGGTTTTTCTTTTGTTTGATATTTATATATCGGCAAAATACATCGTCAGCAACCCCAACTCGGCACATTTTGGCAACTGCCCCCGCTCAACTTGGCAAAAGTGCACCACATTACCTACTGAATGCATCGTGTTATTGGAGAGAGAAAATCATTAGTTTGAAAAGTCAAACTAACCTGAAACTGACACGTGGCAATGGCATTTAGGCGGAAATTTGGTGCACTTTTGCCAAGTTCAGGGCATATGATAAGTTTGGAATGGTGATGCTCGTAAATGTTCGCAATAACTGGAAATCGGGTAGTGATTTTTGGTTCGGTTGAATGCAGGACAAATGGGCAAAGAATCTATATATTGCCTCAATCTGCTATGGGAGGACAATATCCTGAATTAGGGACTTGGGAAGGAAAACATAAAACTCGTCCAAACAAGAAGCAGGTAAGTTTCCTGATTTATGGTAACCTACTTTAGGTTGTAGCTATAGAGGTGGACCGTATTTTTGAGAACAAAGTAGACCTTTTCGTTGGGCATGCTGGGCTGGGTTTAGGCCAGGCCTCATCGGGCTTTTTACTAAAAACATCATCCCAAGCCTGACCCCGTCCACGCTTTAAAACTCTGCTCTCGGTCCGGGCTTAAAAAGTCATTCTCAAGCTAGGCCCAAAGTCCACAAATAGTTTTTCTTTTAAATTTTTGGGTAAGCTAAAAAGAATAAAAAAGATAAATTTTATACAATTATGTAAAAGTACTGTATATATTTACATTTTTTACTTGAATAATTTTTTTATAGTAAGAGATAGAACATAAAAATCCAAAACAATTATTATTTAAGTATAATTATTAATTGTCGGACCATGCTCGATATTTATATAGAAGCAAGCCAAGCCCATAAAATTATGGGCTTTAGGGGATGGGCTATGTAAAAAATGAGGGTCAAAACCAAGCCCATTTGAGCGAGCTCGGGCCTGGCTAGGCGGGTATGCGGCCCGTAACTCTGATGATGACATTGACTTGTATATCATCGAAATGTAGGTTTTGGTCGCTTGCTTGATACTGCCATCACAGCCTGTTGGAGAAATTTTGAACTTCGAAGCATGTGTACGGGGTTATGTATGCATCGTGTTATCGACATGCATCACATCGTCATATTCATGGCTCGGTTCGGTTCTGGCTGTTGGATACCGGAGATTTTGTATAGAGGAATCTTTGTATTCTTGTTTGTAATTGGCAAATCGGCGTTTCGGCCTAAAGGGACTCTAGTTGCCAGTTTGAATGTAATATAATCCTCTTTAACACAGTTTTGAGTTTGGAAAAAGAATTGTGTTAAAGAGGCAAATATTTAAAGGGTTTTTTTTGGCTAAGGATAATCACCCCAAAGTAAATTACAGGCTTAACGCATTCATTGCCCCGCAAACTTGACCTGTTTTGTCATATGTCACCCTCAATTTTGAAGTAAATCACTTTACCCCCTAAAGTTGGCAAAACTGATACAGTTTGCCCCCTCAATGGCATGTGTCAACTTCTGATTAGAGGGAGAAAAATCTAAAAAATGACATCTTTGAAAAGTCAAACCAATCAGAAACTGACATGTGGTACTGAGGGGGCAAACTGTATTAATTTTGCTAACTTTAGGAGTAAAGTGATTCACTTGAAAGTTGAGGGTGGCGTATGATAAAATGTACTAAATTTGGGGGGCAACAGATTCATTTGGCCTAAATTATAGCAATGCTATCATGTTTTGAACTCTTTTTTTCTTTTGTAATGTAAGAAATCATCGAGCCTGTGCTATTCTGATTTAGCGAATCAGGTTATAAGAAAATCTTGTGAGCATAGACCCATTTCAGCAAGTTTGTGAACTAGTGTTATTATTTGTGAACTAGTGTTATTATATTATGATTTATTAATGAATCTCTTGAATTTGTCCCTAAACACTTATTTATTCCTTAAACTTTTAAAAGTTTCAAATAATCCCTGAACTTACAAAAAAGTTTCAAATACCCTTTGAACTTGCAAAGAGTGAACCAATTTGCCTCCTCAATGCCACGGTTTTTTATTGAAGAGAGAAAATGACATCTTTAAATAGTTAAACAAACCAAAATCTAACATGTGGCATTTAGGGGGTAAATGAGCTCACTTTTTGCAAGTTCATGAAGTTAGTTGGAACTTTTTTACAAGTTCAAGGGATTATTTGGAACTTTTAAAGTTTAAGGGGTAAATAAATGTTTAGGAACAAGTTCAGAGAGTGTTGATGTATTCAACCTTTATTAATTAGTTGAACATATATTTTATGTAATAATAAATATTAAAAATGAAAGATAATCAAAATCTGCTTGGGCTCCAATCTGGCTTGCCTCGGTCCTGGAAGTTCCCCGATAGACTAATTAGCGATTAGCGTTTTTTAGAACATTATGAAAGTTTTTTTTTAGTTTGAAAAGTTTCTCAATTGATAAAGATAATTCATACTCCCTTCATCTTTTTTACTTGTCTTCTAATACATTTTACACTTTTGAAAGAATCAATTAATTAAAGTAGAAAAATACTATTTTACCCTCTAATTAATGTTTAGTTTTCCGCTTCATTGTAATTAATGATAGTGGGACAAGTGAGGGTATAATTGAAAAAATAGTCCAAAAAGTGCCTATATATTTGAGAATAACAAGTAAAAAATATTTGAAAAAGTGGCTAGAATGCCTATTTTCAAAAGATGGAGGGAGTAATTAGTATAATATGTATGAAAGAGTATACATTCTCTTTAAATGAAAGCTACTCCCTCCGATTCCAAATAAAAGACCTTTTAGACTTTTCATCAAAACCAATAAGACATTAATTAAGCAATCAAAAAGACCAATTTATCTTTCATAAAATTCTCTTTCTTCGTAATTACCAACTTATAATCTCAACAATACTTTACCTCTTTCCTAATTAATGCAAGGGTAAATTAGAGAAAAAACGACAAATACTGCATTGATAGTTTAAATGGTCACTTATTTAAAACCAAAATAAAAAAGTCAAAAGGTTATTTATTTGAAATCGGAGGGAGTACTACCGTGGCATCAAGATGTTCTTAGTAGAAAAGTCTAGGTTTACAGCCTTTCTCTTCTATGTACCGACGGAGATTAAGGAGCTAAGAAAAAAATAAAGATCTTCTGGATTAAGGTAAAACACTTACAAAAGTAATCAATCGTTTTCATGAGATTATACATGTTTATTGTGCGGGTAGGCGTAGCCGAGTTTAGCCGGACTTTAATAAAAAAACATTAACTTAAGTTCATGATTTAGAATTGGGGGTTTAGGTCGGGCTTATTAAGCATTTCCAAACTCGGCTCATGGTCCATAGATAGTTTTTTCATTTTAATATTTTGTAAACTAAATTGAAAAAAATTACAATTCTGTACAAAATGGTTCAAATTTTGCATATAATTACAATTTCTTGTAAAATTATTTTATATATAGTTAAAAATTTAGTAGATTGAAATATGAAAATGTATAAAAAATCTATTAAATATATAAAATAAATATAATTTTTGTTTGTCAAGCTGACCACAGATCGAGATTTGGTATTGATATAAAAATCACGCCCAACCCATAAAACTTCGAGCCTTTACGGGCTTGGGCTTAAGCCAGGCTTTCTAATACAATTTGAGTGGGCTTGAATTGGACTCGATAGTCTGACGTGCGAACAGGTCTATGTAATTGATTAATGGAGCCCTAAGCCCAACCCATGGATGGCACCATCGGCCGGAGCCCATTATTAAATTTTAACACGTCAAACGATGCCGTTTTAAAATTCGAATCATAATCGCTCCATTAGCTTCCCTACCAGAAAGAAAGGAAAAAAAATCTCAACTCTGAATCCAAATTAGGGTTCCTAATTTCCCCTTTTTCTAAATCGAGCCCTTCATCAATGAACATGGAGGTAGCAATCAACACTGACACAACTCAGAAATTCTTTGAAAATCTCGAAGCTGAAAGAACAATTCTATCATCCTGCACAGAACTTTTCACAACGCTTACTACCCATTTCACTTCCCTCCAAAATTCCCTTTCCCAGAAATCCCAATCCCTCGATTCCAAATTCCAGTTTCTAGAAACCAATTCCAAGGAAACCCTCGAATCCTTGCAACAGAGAGAAACCTCAATCCCCGAACGCGAATTAGCTGCCACTGCCAGAGTCCAGCAGCAAAAGGAAGACGCAATCGCCGAGTTTCAGAAGCCACCTCAATTGGACAACTTGTCGGAGTCATTGAAGTCCTTTGCGCGGAGAATGGATTCTTCTGGTTTGTTAAAGTTCATTACATTTAAGAGGAAGGAATCGGTGTCGTTGCGGGCGGAGGTTTTCGCCGCCGTGATGGAGGCGGTGGACCCGGCGGTGCTGATTTTGGATGCGGTGGATGAGTTTGTGAGTAATAAGATTGAGAAGGTTGGGGTTAGTGATAAGCGTTGGGCCTGTGGATTCGTGGTGCAGGCGCTTTACCCCGAGGGTGGCCAATTTGGGAGGAAACTGAAATCGCCGGAATTTGGGAGGAGTGTTGTGGATAGGGCTGGTAAGATCTTGGACCGGTGGATGGAGGAGCTGGTAGATGGTGGCGGAAGTGGTGGAGGTGGCAGTGGAGTTTATGGACCGGCTGAGGCAGTAATGTTCTTGCAAATGGTGGTGATTTTCGGTTTGAAGTCGAGATTTGATGACAAGTTGTTGATGAAACTTGTGATGGATCATGCATCTAGGAGAGATATGGCCAAACTTGCTGTGGCGATTGGATATGGGGAGAAAATGGAAGGTATGAATTTGATTTTGTTGAACTATGTTTACAAGTGTTGCCGATTAGTTTTCGTTATTCCTTTGTTTAACACAAATGCTTTGCAATCATAGCCTGTACGAGTCGAGTCGAAATGTTACTGTGGTATGGACTGTATGGCACTGGTTTGTCACTTCCATTACTATGTTTTGGAATGGGTTAGTTTAAAAGAAATGTGTTATACATGATCTCATTATTGAAGCAATTCAATTAATAAGTTTCATGTATGAAATTCATATATTTGTTAGCTGCATATGATACAGTAAGAATATGATCAGATCTTTGTCCTGTTACAAACAAGGTTCAAGATATGCTGATTGTTGAATGTTGTATATTGCAATTGCATCAATGCACCGAGGGATATGGAAATACGATTTTTCAACAACAATGGTTGTTCTTGGATTCTCGAGCACGGGCAGATATATGAAATTATGAATGGATCATAGCTTCATAGATTGGATATTTGGATATGATTTGTTTTCACTCATAACCCCTTAGTTGCCTAGTTATGAGATTATACTATGTTAAACTAAAATTGCTTTTACTCGCCCATCTAAATCAAACAATAGTGTACTTCCATTTTCCTCACATGCCTTTGTTTTTGTTGTCCATATCGCCCTTTTCAGAACATGCTTAGCGTTTGATAGGAGAAACTTAAATTTTAACATCACTTTAATTTTGTTGGCGGTGGCAATTGTAAAGGCCAGATTCTGGGGATTACTGTTGTCTTGTTGTCTTCCCATCTATCATATTCTCGCATCCGAGTAGGATTATCCTAATGGCCTGCCCAGTGGCAGGCTACTCTGATTGAGTTATATCAACCTGGTGGTATTTATTATGAGGTTTTCATCACTGTTTAGATCATTGATCATCAATGAATGATGATATATGTGGCAAAGGTCTTAGCCTAGTGGTTGAGCCTCGAAGCTCTGATCTTAGAGGTCATAGGTTTGAGTCTACATACGGGTTGGGTGGGATAGGGTTATTCTTTGTTATTATTGTAAGCCCAATGAGGATGATAGAAGTGAACCATTTTGTATGCTTCCTGTAAACTAACTACTTTAGATGGTTTATCATCTTTCTTTCCATGTTAAACTCAAGGTAAACAACTTGGTACGGGAACGGGAATGTTATTGGATAAAAGAAATTACAGAGCTTTTGCAGTTCGGTATTAGAACTGATGACCGTAGTTATTACGTATTAGACAGTATTATGCAATTGCAGATGGTAGGGGATAAAATCCAAGAGTTATTAATCTCTAAAATCATTGATATCATAGAATCGATTACCTTTCTCTAATGATTCATGGGTACTAGTATAGATGTGTAGGTTGGCCTGAGTAATCCATTATGCTATGTTCTAATGTTTGCCCTATGTTGATTGTTTAATTAGTCTTTCATACTTCGTTGCTCAAGTTCCGAGTATAATTTCTTCAGAGATGATTGAAGACTTGGTGAAAAACGGGAAGGAGATAGAGGCTGTCTATTTTGCCTCTGAATCGGGTTTGACCGAAAAATTTTCTCCAGTTTCTTTGATCAAGTCTCACATTAGCAACTCCAAGAGGAATAGCAATTCCAGTGCTACTGCAACTGTATGTTACTTATTTACGCTTTCTACTTTAAACATATGCAAGATTTAATCCCCAATTTGTTTTTCAGGACGAGTCCAATTCAACGGAGTTGAACTCGATCAAAGCAGTCATCAAATGCATCGAAGATCACAAACTCGAATCAGACTTCTCTATTGACGCCTTAAGAAAACAAGCCACTCGGCTCGAGAAAACCAAGTCAGAGAGGAAGAAAAGCTCAGCATCTACTACTCCGAAGTCTAAAAATAAGCGGCCTCACGCGTCAAGTACCGGCAGAGGCCAAAAGCCACCTGCTTTTCGCCCTGCCAAGGCTGCCAAGTACTCGCCTTTCGGCCCCCCTGCTCCCGTTGCACAGCATACCCCAGCAGCTAGATATCCTGGACCTTACAACTATCCTAGCCAAAGTCAAAGTGTGGCCCCGCCTTATCCGTTGACTTTCGGAGCTCCTCATAGTCAAACCCCTGCTGTAGTTCCTCCTCAACAACACTATCCACTTATTTCCGCCGAAATTCGGCCGAGTAGTTCTTATGGGGTGCAGGCTAACTATGTCAACTATGACTATAGCTCTGCTACTCCACCTGTGTACCAGCCTCCATCATACACGCAATAGCGCCGAAAAAAGATCACCAGATTATCAGGTATCTTTTTCGCCTTGTATTCGCTTGTTATATCGAGTTTAAACAAATTCTATGAATTTTTCGGTTTAAGCTAGATTTGATTTACTTTTATTCATGTTATGTTATTCAAGTAAATATGAAGTCTTTTACAAGAACTGTATAGGAAAATCTGTTTTTGCCCAAAATATTTGTTTTTATAGAGTGAATTATTTTCAATCTATAGTGTATAGACTATAGACCATAACAAAAAAATATATATTTTATTTATATGGAACGGGTCGTTTCTGGCTAATAAAAACAAAGAAGAGACGTGGTTTGGAAAATAACCAAAGAAACCAAAAATTGATTAATTTGTCTTCTTATACACACTTGTATGTTCTGATTTAGATAAAACAAATATCTTCTAGGACTAGGAGCAATTTTTTCTTCACATAGATAAATTTTAGACATCAAATTAAATTTGCAAATAAAAATATAAGTTAACTTTTTGGAATGCATCGGCATGAAAAGATAGATGTCACCCTGAACTTTTAAAAGTTTCAACTTGCCTCCTGAACTTGGCAAAAGTGCACTAGTTGGCCTCCTCAATGCCATAGTGTCAACTTTTGATGGTTCGACTTTTCAAAGTTGTCATTTTTTTGATTTTTTTCTCCAATTGGAAGCTAACACGTGGTAATGAGGGGGCAAACTGGTGTATTTTTGTCAAGTTCAGGAGCAAACTGGTTCATTTTTGCCAAGTTCAAGGGCAAGTTAGAACTTTTGAAGTTCAGGGTAGCCTTTGATTGGTTTGGCTTTCCAAAAATGTCATTTTTCTGACTTTTTCTCTCCAATTAGAAGCTGACACTTGGCAATTATGGGCAAATTGGTGTGCTTTTGTCGAGTTCAGGGGCAAACTGGTTTATTTTTGTCAAATTCAGGGGGCAAGTTGAAACTTTTGAAAGTTTAAAGCGACATCTAATTTTTTATGCCAAGTTCGGAGGATAAATGACGTATTTGGCTTTAACTTTTTATTTATAAAAGTTCAAATAGTATATACAGCCAATGTGACAAACATTTCTTAAGATATTCATTCTATTTCGAGAAGCATATTTCATTCTATTCCGAGAACTAAGAAGTGGGTAAAAATATACTTTCTTTATCTTTTTAAAATAGATATTTTAGTTTAAAATTAAATTATTAAAATACGTGTCATTTGTTACTTTTGAAGTACTTTTTTCATTATTCTTTTAACTATATTCTTAATATTAATTTCATTTGGGTTGAAAAAGTAAGATATTAATCTGCGATACAAGTATAAATTAATATTTTCATATTCTTAATAAATGAATTTATTAAAAAGCGTGAAATTTATAAGAAAATAATTAAAAAAAATACAGAGTAATGTTTTTTGCAATTTTGCCAGGTCCTTTTTGAAGTTCAACGAAACTGAACATGGCCTAAATAGTTAAGAATTAAATATATAGGATGACTATATATGGCTGCTTTGCAAGTCAATATGTTAAATTAAAAGCTCAAATCAACAAATTTAACTAAGAAAGCGACTATGGTCCTATTGTTACAAAATATGAATTAATTAGTTCCTAGTTGTAATAAAATAATTTTTAACTAGTGTTAAAAAAATCCTTTTTAATTAAAAAAAAGGAATCTGTCATTTTCTAAATATCACTCACCAAAAAGTCCATTGAATATGCTCGCTGCTGATGCAACTATGCATTTCATAGTTGGTAATTTTTTGAAATTTTGTTTTCAAACATACTTTTCAATGTAACTTGTTCTAAATAAAAGTTCAAAAGTCTCGAGATGTATGTATGGATTAGATAAAAAGACGGTCGTTTTTAACTTTTGAAAGATGAATTGAATTAAAATTGGCTGAACTGAAAAGAATTGTATTGAGCTAAACTTATTTTAGTGTAAATTTATAACTATGTATAGCTGAACTGAGCTGAATTTATTTTAGTGTAAAATTTGTAACTACGCATAGCTACACAGAACTAAGGTGGTCTGAACTGAATTAAATTGTAGTCTAAGAGAACATATCCTAAATCATGTTGCATAATTCAAATATCTTTTTAAATTTTATTGAAATTGCATATTTAGCGTCCATTTCTGCTATATTAAAACATTGATAAACATAAAGTAAACGAACATATTTGAATTCCACTTGTTGAGGCGGCTCATAAACGTTTACTCTTAATTTATATCAGTGTTTTGAAAATCAGGCTAGGCGGGATATTTCATAACATCGCCGCGATTTTAGGTAGTTGGGCGGTCCTAGGCGGTTGACTGATTTAGGCGGGGCTAGGCGGTCTTAAGCGGGACTTTTGTTTTAAAAATTGGCCTAGGCGGCTGTCTAGGCGGTGTCGTAACCGGTTTTTTCAGAACACAATTTGTAAAACATAGTTGAAATTATCTTTTTTATATTTTATATTATTATAATTTATTTTTTAACTCAATTTATATTTTTATATATTAAAAAATATTAAAAAATATTTTAAAAATAAAAATACAAATCCGTCTAGCTCCCGCATAGGTTCCGCTTAGGCCCCCGTCCAGGCATTTTAAAGCCTCGACCATCCGACTAACGTCTAACTCTTTTTAAAACATTGATTTATATAATGTCTTACTACACAAAAATTGAATAACTCAAATATCACGATTTTATCTAAAAAATATGACTTTTCATATTTTGCAAAGGGATTCAATTTTTTATACATGCTATAGTTTGTCCTAAATTTAACAGATTATTATTTTGTAAACAACATTTTTATTTTTTTGTTGTCCATCTGGTTCATCAGATCTTTACTCCGACTACATTTAGATCCGACTCGATTATAGTGGGTGACTCTTTCAATAAGAATTTTCTGAATTATATGATTTTGTAGCTCATAAAAATGAAAGGATACTTCTAAATCACCACGCTTTTATCGAAATAATTTTGTGATATGTTAAAATATTTTTGGTTACAAAAATTTTCTATCAACAAATGTCTTTTTTTTTTCCTCTAAATAATATGGAAATCAAGAAACATCTTAGGAGCTAAATTTTCCAATAACAACAAAGTGTCCTTTTATTTTAAATTTTGTTTAAGTAAACTTTCTTTACATGTGCCATCTTTAATGGGACTCAAAACTATAGAAAAATCACAAGTCAATTTGTCATTTCCTTATGAATGATTCTACCTAGCCTTTTTTCTAGGGAGGGAAAGAAAATTCAAGATGAAAGACTAAACAATTGAAGAAACTAATTAATTCACTGATTAATATATATATATATATATATATATATATATATATATATATATATATTACATATTCTATGGTTACTTGCTTAATTATTAATTTACATTTTTCACTACTGAATTAAAACAATCAATACTCATCATACGGTGGAAAAGTGTAAAGTAATAAGTACTTGATAAACATAAAGAAAATTGTTGTACTAATAATTAAAAAAATTATTGTAACCATTTAAAATGATTAAAAAAATTTATATTTAATAGAAAACATTAAAAAGATTAATTTTTGGAAAGTAAATAAGTAATTATTTTATAAGTGATTAAATTATTGTACGATAATTATTGTTGTCATGTCTAGTCTAGCTCATGATTAAATTATTGTACGATCAAATAAAGTTTTATTTTTTTTTTTGCATTGGTGTCTCTTTTAATTAAATAAGTGGTACAAAGTTAATCCAAATGCTAATGGACATCAAATAAAATATAAAAATTTTAATGATAAAATTATGAGGATATGTTTGGTTTAGCTAATATTATTTGATTCGGCTGTTGTTTGTTATTTTAGTATATTTTTTATCTTTGAAATAATTAAACTTAGTTATTTATAGGTGAACAATAATACTAACTAATGGCAAAAAGGTACCAAACATTCACTAAAATTAATTTTTTTATCTACTTTACCGGAGCTTTACTCCAACTACATTTAAATTCGACCCGGATCGCTCACCTGACTGTGGTGGGTGAGTCTCCTAATAAAGATTTTCTGCATTTACTGGGACTTAAACTCAAAACCTTGCTTAAAGGATACCAAACCGCTTACCATTTTAATCGGTAAGCATTCACTAAAATTATAAAACTATTAAATTGATATATGCTTTGGACGTAGCATAAATTAAAATAATACTTTATGTAATTGTTTATTCCAAAATTTGGTGTCCATATATTTGGGAAATATCAAAATCAACAACGTTTTATTGTGTGTAGACATCTATATAATAAATGTCTTTGCTTGGTAACAAATACAAAAACTCTAGAGAGAATATGGGCACTGAAATTAGCAACGGAAATGGAATCTCCGATGAGTTCGCCGGCGTGATTCCGGCCATCAAGTTCACTAAGCTCTTCATCAATGGAGATTTTGTTGATTCCGTTTCAGGTATTTTTTTTTCTCAACTTTGGCTTAAAGCCTTGTTTGGTTTCTTTCCCCTTTGCCTTTCTATCTTGTGATTCCATCCCTTCTTTTTTACTATTTCCAAACAAACGCCGCTTTCCATTTTTTTTTTTCAATACAATACAATACAATAGGCAAAAGGACTTATGCCTCGTTCTCTTGAACGCTGATTCGGACCACTGCAGAGATCGCTTTAGTTCAATTTAGCTAAAATAAATTTAGTTCAGTTCAATTCATTGTAATTCAGTTTAGTTCAGTTCAATCAATTTTAGTTCAGTTCAGCTCTGAAAAGTTGAAAAGAACCGGGCCTTAGTTGTGACCAAGTGTAATAGTCGGTTCGTTTGTTTGATCTTGGTGATATATATCTTATGGTTCTTAAACGACTTGTTATCGCAGGGTTTCAAATTCTAATCTTGTGAATGTAAAAAATTTTCATAAGAAGACTCATCCACTATAATGCGGACCGGATCTGCATATAGTCAGGTTAAAGCCTGGTGAAGTAGATGAGAAAAAAAATGCAAGCAAGTTGTAAGATATATTGGCAGGACATTTGTGACTGAATTATCAAAAAATCATTATTTTAGGCATAAAATACAAATCTCCTATCAGCTATTTAAAAATATGAGAGGTTATGGACTAATTAATTACTCGGCTAGAGGGACGGCTTATATCTCTTTGGCATTGCTGTCAGAGCTGCTGTTATGAAAAGTTCCACTAATAATCTGTTAATAAAACAACATATTTTGGCATTGGGCAAAAGAATTTGACTCTTAATACTAATTAATTAAAAATTATCTGCTGTTAATTTTCAGAACCTTTCGTGACAACAGTTTGGAAAAATTTGAAAATAAAACTTTTCGGAAAAGCAATCTAAGAAATCAATGTTAAACTCGCCTTATTACCGGTAAATTTTACTCTTAAATATGGTCAAATAATTTCATTTTTTAATTATTTTAATAAACGTGAAATCCTATACTTGATTTGAATTGGATGAAAAGGTCAAATTTTGGTTCATAGTCGATAGGGTATTGCATTATAAGTAGTAATAAGAAGTTTGGTAAACCAAAAAAAAAAGTTTGGTAAACCAATGTCCATCAAGGTGCCCATTTCCAGGAGATTCTGGTTTCGAACTTCAAACTTCACAGAAAGCAATTAGAAACCGTGCGACAAAAATTAATCTAAACAACAAAAAAACTCCATATCAAGGCAAAAATACTTACTTGTATCTATACAACGTAGATATATATAGTCCCCAAATTACACATGTCACCAAAACCATATATATATATATATATATATATATGTAAAGTCATGCTCTTTTGAATTTATTTATTTCAGTTGTTACAAGTAGAAAATAGAGATAGTTGGCTATGGGCGAATTTAGTATTGCTTTTTAAGCCGCTATTAAAATATATTGCGTTCACAAACTTTAAATAGAACTATATATTTTATCTTTAAACAACATATTTGGATCCTTCATACTAACTAATTAGGAACTGTCTGATTTATTTCTTCCAAAATAAAATCTACTTTCAAAAAAAGATAAAAAATTGAGCTTCTGAACAAAGATTAGTCAACTGGCCTGCACAGATCAGAATTATTGTACATAGAATTTTAAGAGTTATTTTTTGTTGGTTGGTTGTAAATTTTCAGGGAAATTATTTGAGACAATAGACCCAAGAAATGGAGAAGTGATAGCAAAAATAGCAGAAGGAGACAAGGAAGATGTTGATTTGGCTGTCAAGGCTGCCCGTGATGCCTTTGACAATGGCCCTTGGCCTCGTCTGTCTGGTGCTGTATGTATTCTTATAGATTATTTTACATGGATTCGGATATTCAATACCCTTCTTGTTAGATATCTGACACGTATCCTCTTTATATTATTATTATGTAAATACTAATTTAGTGTCATTCATCTAACATGGAGGGTATTAGATATCCTGTAAAAAACATGTATTCTTAGACCTGCTTCTATTATTTTTCTTGCATATTTTTGGTATTTATTTTTATATATAAAAAATAATTTTGGTTACGTAACATCCAACAATCAATTACTAAAAGACAATTGGTTATTTAATGAATTTTTAGAACTATTTGGGGCAGAATTCTGTTCAAAATTCTGCAGCCTACATGATTCAAACAAATAAACCAAACTCTAGCTTTTTATTAAAATAATTATTCACTTACCTTTAATCATTATTGATGGATTATAAATTTAATTTAATTATAAATATAAGGATATAGTAATAATTACGTTATTAATAATAAAGTAGAGAATCTTATAAAAAAAAATTAGTATAATACATGGTAAATCTACTCTAAATTTAATGATATACTCTTTTCCGGAATTTTTTTATAGTTTATATTAAATAGAAAGAAAAATATTCACCTTTAGATATGGTTCAAGCATGAGACTTTTTATAAAAGATAAATTCAATCTTAATCATTAAACTAGAAATTTATGGTATTCATATATTATTGATTTTAATCATATACCAATCATTTAAATGTAGCACACCACATTATAATTTATGCCATAACAATCTTAATAAACAACACATAATACAAGATAAAATATTAAAATATATAGTTATTTTTTTATCTAATTATACTCCCTTCAACTAATTCACGGGTATTAATAAAGCTATAAATTAAATGTATAATTTACTTAATTATCTTTGATTGAGTCATGCAATTAATATAATGATGTATATTTATTTTGAAAGTTGCACAAATTAATAAGGGTAAGACTGGAATAGTTGAACAAAAAAATACCTTCAAAGTTGGAAAAGTCATATAAATTTAAATGCAACAAAATAGCCAAAAAGTCATATATATCTAGATGGAGTGAGTATATATTTTTATAACTCATATTTTATATTTTTCCGAGAACATGATTTCTTGATGATTAATTTAATTTTGGAAAAACTGGAATTCAAATATGATAACACGAGCTTTTTAAGTTTTCCTCATAAATTATATAAATTATTATATATATCTTTTATATATAATGAGCTTCAAACCTCAAAAGCACTTGAAAAATATACTTCATAACTAGATAAATTTACTTGACATATTTATTTTTCATACAAAAATCTAAGGATGTAACTAATGAGACAACTAAAATTTGCATAATTTCATTAATTGTCAGGCAAGAGGAAGGATAATGATAAAATGGGCAGAGTTGATAGAACAAAACATAGAGGAACTAGCAGCATTAGACACCATGGATGCCGGAAAATTGTATAGTGGTGGAAAAATGATAGACATTCCTCACGCCGCAAGTCTCCTCCGCTACTACGCCGGATCGGCCGACAAAATTCACGGAGACGTGCTGAAAATGTCGAGAGAGCTACACGGTTACACTTTACACGAACCCATTGGTGTTGTTGGTCATATAATACCTTGGAACTTTCCTAGCACCATGTTCTTCATGAAGGTCGCGCCTTCGTTAGCCGCCGGTTGCACCATGGTCATCAAGCCGGCCGAGCAGACCCCGCTTTCGGCTCTTTACTATGCTCATCTATCAAAGTTGGTACGCACCTGTTAAAAAATACTCCTAACTTTTCAAGTGTTACTATTGAATAGGGTAAAAAGATCTTTTTGGGCAACAGCTTGCCCATTTAATCAATGAGGTATACACATTATTCATTTGGTTATGTTACTATGTAAGTTGTTACCTTTATGTCCTTGTGCTATACATTTGTTGCTCATTTAGTCACTATGGTACACAATCAACTAAAGTTTTGGACCATATGTGGTAGAAACTATTTTAACGATATATCCTGTAATATGTACTAAAATGACTAAAAAAGTAACATAATGAATAGCATGGGGTCCAAAGGGAGAAAACGTATATTAGAGTGACTAAATGAGCAAACTGGTTATACACCCGGCCCAAAAAGATCTTTTTGCCCGAACAAATAACCATTTTTTAGATAATCAAGCCTCTTCCGTCCCTCGGGACCAACAACGGGTAGTACAAAAATATTCGCATGTTGTTCATTGGCTACGTCTTTCAGCCCAATTTTTAGGCCTTGACTCAATCAAATAAACTTATAAAAAAAATGTTTAAGTGAAAATTTTTGTAGAACTTTTTTTATTCGTCTAATCTAATTATTTAAAATAAATGTTAAGGCCGGTATTCCGGACGGAGTGATCAATGTTGTTACGGGATTCGGGCCCACTGCCGGTGGTGCCATTAGCTCTCATATGGACATTGACATGGTAAGGACTTATACATATCTACTGTCAAATCAATTTTACCATGCGATTTAATTAATTAATTAAGTTAAGGACTCTTCGGAAAATTTTCCGAGTTTCTCTTAATTCATCTACTGATAAATTAATTATTCGGTATAGGTTAGTTTCACAGGGTCAACAGAAGTAGGACATAAAGTAATGCAGGCATCAGCAACAAGCAATTTAAAACAAGTTTCACTAGAGTTAGGTGGCAAATCACCTCTTCTAATTTTTGATGATGCTGATGTTGATAAAGCTGCTGATCTTGCTCTTCTTGCAATCCTTTACAATAAGGTATTATAATTTTTTTTTTATTTATTGTCTCGGTGAAAACTGGGTATAAGGTCTGTTTTAAAAATCTCCGTCTAGTTCCGCTTAGGCACCATCAGGCTCTATTTTAGAGCTTTGCTGCCCGACTTTTCATTCTTATGGCGCTATCAGGTCCCTAACCGATTTACTTTCGTCTAGGCACTGCCTAATTCAATTTTTTCCGCATAGGCGGCCCGAAAACTCAATTTTTTAAGATGCCGATATCTATAAAAAATGTAGTTTAATTTTTCTAACCCACGAAAAATAGCTTGGTTAATAAACGAAAGTACATCAAAGTGCTCTCATAATAAAATTTCGTTTTCATTTTGAAAACATGGTACAAATTAATTTTTTTATATTTTAATTATATTATAATTTATTTTAGATGAATTTATATTTTTTATATAGTAGTGAATATTTAAAAATAATTAACTACAAATCTGCTTAGGCATCGACTAGGCCCCGCCTAGGCTCCGTTCTTGCGTAGGCTCCAGGAAGCCCTAACTTCACTATTATGTAAATTTGTAGGGAGAAATATGTGTGGCAGGTTCAAGAGTGTATGTCCAAGAAGGTATCTATGATGAAATAGTTAAAAAATTGGTTGAGAAAGCTCAAAATTGGGTGGTTGCTGATCCATTTGATCCAAAATCTCAACTTGGTCCTCAGGTAATTGTTTAATTATTTACCAAATTCCTTAATTAATTAATTTGGAATTAAAAAATTATATTTACTAAACTAATTAATTGATTTCAGGTAGATAAAAAACAATATGAAAAAATTATGTCATATATTGAGCTAGGCTTAAAAGAAGGAGCCACTCTTTTAACTGGCGGTAAACCTGCAAGCAACAAAGGGTATTTTCTTCAGCCCACCATTTTTACTGATGTTAAGGTAAAAAAAGACGAATGTTTAGTTATATTGAACATTAATTTTACCCATAAAATAGAATTGTTACTGAATTGTGTGATTTTTTTTGTTGAATAGGAGGATATGTCAATTGTGAAAGATGAAATTTTTGGACCTGTAATGTCACTAATGAAGTTCAAGTAAGTATTACATTAAAATTCAAATTTATGGATTTAATTGTTAGTGTTTTTTCAAATCATAAATAATTTAAAAATAAATGACATAAATGTCTCTTAATCAGCTTATAAGCGACTTAAAAATTAGTTAAAGGATTTGTAAAATTAATTTATAATTTATAGTCAAAAATATGTTGTTCTATTAAAAATTTGTAAATGAAACTTTTCGTGATATCTGACAGCAATCCCAAACATGCCCTAAGAAATTGCACTTCATTTTCTTTGAATATTTTCATATATATTACATGACCAACACCCACATATACATGTATTATGAACAATTTATGTAGGACAATAGAAGAGGCAATAAAAAAGGCAAACAACACAAAATATGGGCTAGCAGCAGGGATAGTAACAAAGAACATAGATGTGATGAACACAGTGTCAAGATCAATAAGAGCAGGCATTATTTGGGTCAATTGTTACTTTGCATTTGATAATGATTGCCCTTATGGAGGCTACAAGATGAGTGGCTTTGGAAGTGATTTTGGGTTTGAATCCCTTCAAAAGTATCTTCATGTCAAATCTGTTGTTACTCCACTTTATAATTCCCCTTGGCTGTAAATTTCCCGGCAAAACGATGTCGTTTTGACGGGTTTATTCACCTTTGTAATGGGAGTTTTCGCTATTCCTTTGTATTTTGTACTTCTATAAGTTTTATTTAATGGGGACTTTTTACTCCTTAATTTGAAAAAAATAAATTTAGTAAAGCTTGGGATTAGGGTTTCCAATGAGTCGAGCGGTTTGCGAGAAGTTCGAAATCGGCTTGGCTAGAGGTCGACCAAAGGTCGGTTTGATAGAGCTCGACTCGAGTTCGAGATTGGCTCGACATATCAACGAGTCAAGCTGAGTTTCTTAAGGTTCGGCTTGAAAGCTCGCGAGCAGGTCGTACAATACTCTTAATTACTATTTGTTTTATCAATCAAATCCATAAAAGGCTAAAATCAGAAGAAAGGGTTATAAGCAATATTTCTCAGAAGAAGTTTAGCCCAAAAATATCAATCAAATTCCTATCCACAATGCAAAGCATCTGGTAATAAGATTATCAAGCCAGACTCTGAAGAACCCATCAATCTATAAGTCAGGTACCAGAAGTCAGAAACATGAAGAAAACTTCGAAATTAAGGTCGTCAAATATCTTAACCTTTGAGGTATCACATCAAGAATGGAGCCTACGGACAAAAGCATTCTTGAATGATAAAGTCTGTCAGAATGGGATAGCTCAGAAGCGACGCTAAAGAATGACTCAAGGATCTCTCAGAGTCAAACACGCCAAAAGAAGCTAAACAACAGTTACCATGTCTCAGAGACTAAGTCTTAAAGTAGCTATCCTGAGAAGAACAATCTTCTGGAAATAAGAAGGGCTTAAGAATCAAGTTTCTCATAAACTACAATTATCTCTAAGAACTTGAGGATCCTTAGGCAACTCACGTTATTTCACTTTTTCAAGAATAGTTGTCTCGATCTCTACAATCCTATAAAGTTGGATATCTAACTTTCACTAAAAGAGAAAAGACACTACCAAGAAAGTGAGTTGACCAGCAAGGCAAAAAGGTTGCTTTCAGCCACATGACACCTGATATGCAAAAAGCGAACGTACCAAAAAGGTGTAACTACTGAAAGTTAACATTAGAAGATAGAGCTGATCAGATTTGAATCCATCTACCGGGAAGATCAACCACAGTCTAACAACAAATCTCACAGTCATGATGAAATTAGAGCTGTTAAGAGACAACGATCAAGGATTTCTTAGAATAGAGTCGTTTTGAGAAATGTACTTATACCTCAGCAACGATCACAAAGAAGACTCTCTCACAAGGCGAGCATTGACGATCATCTTCTAGTCAAGAGAGTATAAATAATCATTTTTTTATCAAAATAATTTTTTGATATGTTAAAATACTTTTGGTAGTTCAATTGGTACACTTCTCAATGTAATGGTGGGAGGTCTTAGGTTGAATACTTACTCTTTAAAAATACATAATTATAAATATTTTTGGTTGCAAAAAATTTCTATCAACAAATGTCTTTTTTTTCCTTTAAATAATATGGAAATCAAGAAACATCATAGGAGCAAAATTTACCAATAATGTCCTTTTATTTTAAATTTTGTTTAAGTAAACTTTCTTTATGTGCACCATCTTTAATGCATACACAAAACCATAGAAAAATCCCAAGTCAAACCATGTATATTATCATTGAAATTTCTTTTGGAATCAAAGTAAATAAATACTTATCGTTTAAATGATTAAATTATTGTACAATAATTACAATGGTAAAGTCTTAACTCATGTGGTTAAACGCGTACCTTTAATTAGAGAATGTCATGAAACACTTGGTGTTAGAGATGTGACTTTTTCTTTATTTATATGTAGTTTAAGTCAGTCAATTAAAAACAATTAAAATTAACATTCTTCTACAAATAATAAATTTGAGTTTTACAAATTCAACCGTAAATGTACTAGAGAGGAATCTAAAATTTTTTATTAATTTTAGGTAGTTTTTGAAGGTGTTATAAATCAAATAAAGTTTTTTTTTATGTTGGTGTCTTTTCTTTTATTAATAGAAATTTTTATAGAAGATACATATTGATCTTGGGGTGTCTCTTGTAATTAAATAAGTGGTACAAAGTTAATCCAATGCTAATCCACATGAAATAAAACAAAAAAAATATCAATTCGACTTGGTATAATTGGTACATTGATAGAGAGTGGATGGGGATAAACAAGCATCAATCGTTGGCTCTTTCAAAATCACTTTCTATTAAAAAAAATAAAACAATAAATATCATTGATAGAATTATACGGATACGTTTGGTTTAGCTAGTATTACTTTTTTAGGTTTTTTTTTGTTTCGGATTATCTTCAAAATAACTAAATTTAGTTATATAAAAGTCGTAACTGAACACCAATAAAGGTTGGTGCAAGTGGTAAGCGACTTGGTATCGTTTAAGCAAGGTCTCGAGTTTAAGTCTTAGTGAGTGCAGAAAATCCATACTGGGAGACTCACCCACTATAGCCAGGTGCACGACCCGAGTCGAATATAGACGTAATCGGAGCAAAGCTCTGATGAAACAGATGGGCAACAAAAAAAGTGGTAACTAAACATCAAATCCATTTGAGAAATATCAAAATCAATGAAGACTTGTGTATGTATCTATATAATACATGTCTTTGCTTGATAACATATACAAATACACTAGTCACTAGAAAACATATAGTTAAAGCTATAGCACTAGAGAGAATATGGGAACTGATATTAGCAAGGGAAGTGAAATCTCCGATGAGTTTGCCAACGTGATTCCGACCATCAAGTTCACTAAGCTCTTCATCAATGGAGATTTTATTGATTCTGTTTCAAGTATTTTTCTCTCAATTTACAACTTTGCCTTAACGCCTTGTTTGGTTTCTTTCCTTTTTGCCTTCTTTATCTTGCAATTCCATCCCTTCTTTTTTTTGTAACCCAATAAACGCCACTTTCCATATTTTTTTCGATACAATACAATAGGACTTAGTTGTGACCAAGTGTTATAGTCGGTTTGGTTATTTGATCTATGTGATATATGTGTTATTTATATGATTCTTATGCTATGCAATATGTTTTATTTTATATGTCTTTCTCTACACGGTGATACACATATTCTAAAAACACTATTAGCGGTATAACACGTGATTTATTCACGATGACCCTAAAAATAAAGATTAGGGGCCAAATTATTATCGTGCATAGCTGTGGAATCAAATGAGCAAACAACCAATGGGGGTTGATCCAAGCGGTAAGCGGTTTGGTATTACCTAAGCAAGGTTCCATATTCGAACCTTGTGAATGTAAAAAATCCTCATTGAAGACTCATCCACTGTAGCCAGGTGCACAACTTGGGCCAAATCTGGATGTATTCAAAGCAACAAAGGAAGTGGTACAAGATCGAAAAGAATGCATTGGATGGATGCTCGGGCATTGAGAAGGAAGGACGCTTTTAAAGGCGGAAGGCCATGGGGAGATACCGTCTGTGATCCATGGATCTCCGATCGGGAAACCGCATCCAAGCTCCGTGGCTAGTCTACACTCTTTAGACTTTTCAAACTTAGCGAACTGAAACATCTGAGTAGCTAAAGGAAGGGAAATCAACCGAGAGCCCGTTAGTAGAGGCAAGCGAGAACGGATTGGGGGTTTGAAGAAATACAAAGGTGAAGCTTTGTTCCTCAGCAAAGTGTTCGCTTCTTTTTCGCCAGGTTTCATTCGATTTGCTCTGAGGAAATAGATGGACAAAAAAAAGTATACCGCAATGAATAAATAAGTTGTATATCGGCAAGACATTTGTAACTGAATTAGCCCAAAAACATTATTTTCGGCATAAAATACAATTCTCATATGAGCTATTTAAAAATATGAGAGGTCATGGACTAATTAATTACTAGGCTAGAGGGAGGGCTTAACAACATCTACAAGTAATTAATAAGAAGTTTAGTAAACCAAATGTCAATTAAGGTCCCCATATTTCGGAGATTTTGGTTTCGAGCTTCAAACTTTGTGGAAAGCGATTAAAAACTATTATTATTCTAAAAAATTCAAAAATAAAATTCAAAATACTCTGGATCAAGGCAAAAATAATGTTATTATACTGAAAAATACTTTAATAGATAATTGACTTTATAGATTGGAATTATTGTAGATTGAATTTTAAGAGTTAGACTCAATTCCTTTAAATTTCTGATAGCTGAATTAAACTGAACTGAACAAAATTTATTTCAGTGTAAATTTATAACTATGCAAAACTAAACTAAACTACATTAAATTGTAGTCTAAGTGAAGAGTTGCTTAGCTTCAAAAACGTAAACTCCAATACTTAAATTTGAATTGAATGAAAAGGCAAATTTTGGTTCGTGGTCTATAGGATATTACATTAAAAGTAATTAATAAGAAGTTTGGTAAACCAAATGTCCATTAAGGTTCCCATATTTAGGAGATTATGGTGAAGCTATTAAAAACTGTGTGATAAAAGTTAATCTGAGCAACAAATTGAAACTTAAAATATCAGAATTAAGATAAAAAAAATACTGTTATTTTCCTAAAAAAATACTTTAATAGATGTTTGACTTTGTAGATTGGAATTATTGTAAATTGCATTTTAAGAGTTATTTTTTTTTTGGTTGGTTGTAAATTTTCAGGGGAATTATTTGAGACAATAGACCCAAGAAATGGAAAAGTGATAGCAAAAATAGCAGAAGGAGACAAGGAAGATGTTGATTTGGCTGTCAAAGGCTGCCCGTGATGCCTTTGATTATGGCCCTTGGCCTCGTCTAGCTGGAGACGTGTTCTTTCATTTGATAATTCATTCAATTCAGATTAATTTAATTCGATTTCAGTTTTATAATTTTCATTCAATTTCAGATAAGTTTCGATTCATTTTCAATAATTAATAATTAATAATTAATTTTATTATAAATAATATTTAAAATATTATAAATAATTATTATTATTAATATAATAATATTTTAATATATTAATTATCTTTTCATGTTTACTAAATTTAATTCAATTCAATATTATTATTTATAAATCGAAAACGACTTAGCCTTACACCTGCTTCCATTATTTTTCTCACATGTTTTTAGCATTTATTATATATATTAAAAAAAACAATTGCAGTTACATCCATCAACCAACCACTAAGAGACAATTGATAATTTAATAACATTTTGGAACCATTTGGGGGCAGAATCCATATCCTCTACCTACATGATTCAAATAATTCCACTGGCAAAGGTTCGAATCCACGTACAGGTTAAATGAGATAAGATTTTTCGTTATTATTTTTATTATTATTATTATGAGTCTAATAAAAAATTTTAATTTTTTAAAAAATAATAAAATAGTTATTAACCTTATTGAATGAATGATAAAACTTCATTTTATTATAAATAAAGATAAGTAATAGTGATATTATAAATAATAAAGTAAGTATAGAATACACGATAAATCTCTAAATTTAATGATCTACTTTTTTCCGAGAATTTTTTTTGTATAGTTTATATTTTCTTTCATTCTAATTGATGCATATATTATTGATTTTTTTATTGAAAATATTTACGTAATTACGCTTGTATTAAATAAAAAAAAAATTTATGAACCTAGAATTTTTAATTTTAGAGGCTACAAATTCAATCTTAATTATTAGACTAAGAATTCACCACATTCATGTATTTTAATCTTACACCAATCATTTAAAAGTAGCATACACATTAAAATTTATGGCACAACAGTCTTGATATCAACACATAATACAAGACAAAATATTAACATATATTATTATTTTATGTGTCTCTAATTTAATTTTGGAGACGTTGAGGTTTGAATCCGACAACATGAGCTCTTTAAGTTTATCTCGTAAAAGTATAGCGTACATATTAAAATTTATTTCATGCATCGGTTTCAAACCTCAAATTTCATGCAGTGCACTTGAAAATTATACTTCGAAATAAGATATTTTACTTAATATATTTATTTTTCATAGAAAAATCTAAGGATGTAACTAATGAGAAAAATAAAATTTGCATAATTTCATTAATTGTGTGGCAAGAGGAAGGATAATGATAAAATGGGCAGAGTTGATAGAACAAAACATAGAGGAACTAGCAGCATTAGACACTATGGATGCCGGAAAATTGTACAGTGGTGGAAAAACAATAGACATTCCTCGCATCGCCAGTCACCTCCGCTACTACGCCGGAGCGGCAGACAAAATTCACGGAGATGTGTTGAAAATGTCGAGAGAGCTACATGGTTACACTTTACATGAACCCATTGGTGTTGTTGGTCATATAATACCATGGAACTTTCCTAGCACCGCGTTCTTCATAAAGGTCGCGCCTTCCTTAGCCGCCGGTTGCACCATGGTCATCAAGCCGGCTCACAGACACCGCTTTCGGCTCTTTACTATGCTCATCTATCTTAGTTGGTATGTGCCTGTTAAAAGTTAATCCTAAATTTTTAGTGTTACAATTGAATAGGGCAAAAAGATCATTTTGGGCTAACTGGTATTAGCCAGGTTGCCCATTTAATCCATGTGGTATGCACATTTATCCATTTGGTCCTTATGCTATATAAATTGTTACCTCTTTGTCCCACTGATATACATTGGTTGCTCATTTGATCTTTCTTGTATACAATGAGTTAAGTTATTGGACCATATGTGGTAGAAACAACTCTAGCAAAATATAATGTAATATGTACTAAAATGACCAAAAAGGATAAAACATTGAATATCACATGATCCAAATGGAGAAAATGTACAACAAAGGGAATAAATGAGCAAGCTGGTGATACAGAGGGCCTAAAAAGTTCTTTTTGGCCAATTAAATAGACTTTTGAAAAAATATATTTACGTGAACGAAGTAGTAAAATTATTTTTTTATTTATCTGAATATGTAAAATAAATGTTAAGGCTGGTATCCCGGATGGAATGATCAATATTGTTATGGGATTCAAGCCCACTTCCGATAATGCCATTAGCTCTCGTATGGACATTGACAAGATTAGAGCTTAAACATATCAATTGTCAAATCAATTTTAGTATGTGATTTAATTAATTAATTAAGGACTCTTCGAAAATTTTTTCGAGTTCCTCTTAATTTATCTACTCATAAATTGATTATTCGTTATAGGTTAGTTTCACAGGGTCAGTAGGACATAAAGTAATGCAAGCAGCCGCAACAAGTAATTTAAAACAGGTTTCCCTAGAATTAGGCGGAAAATCACCTATCCTAGTCTTGCTTAGGCCCTGCCTAGGCTCCATTTTAGAGTTTGTTGTCCGATTTTTTATTTTCATGGCGTTATCAGGCCCCTAACTGATTTATTACCGTCTAGGCACCGTCTAGTCCGATTTTTTCTGCTTAGGCGGCGCCTAAACTCAATTTTTTAATATTCTGATATCTATAATAATTATAGTTTAATTTTTCTAACCCACAAAAAATAGCTTGGTTAATAATGAAAGTGCATAAAAGCGTACTCATAATAAAATTCTGGTTTTCATTTTTAACGCATGGTACAAATTTTTTTTTTATATTTTTTTATATTATAATTTATTTTTAGATGAATTTATATTTTTTATGTAGTAATGGATATTAAAAGATAAATAATTACAAATCTACCAAGACATTAACCAAGCCGCGCCTAGTCTCCATTCAAGCCCCTGAAAACCCTAACTTCACTATTATGTAAATTTGCAGGGAGAAATATGTGTGGCACGTTCAAGAGTATATGTCAAAGAAGGTATTTATGATGAAATAGTTAAAAAATTAGTTGAGAAAGCTCAAAATTGGGTGGTTGCTGATCCATTTGATCCTAAATCTCAACTTGGTCCTCAGGTAATTATTTAATTATTTACCAAATTCCTTAATTAATTAATTTGAAAATAAAAAATTATATTTACTAAATTAATTAATTGATTACAGGTAGATCAAAAACAATATGAAAAAATTATGTCATATATTGAGCTAGGCTTAAAAGAAGGAGCCACTCTTTTAACTGGCGGTAAACCTGCTAGCAATAAAGGGTATTTTCTTCAGCCCACCATTTTTACTGATGTTAAGGTAAAAAAATAAACAAATGTTTAGTTATATTGAACATTAATTTTACCCATAAAATAGAATTGTTACTGAGTTGTGTAATTTTTTTTTTATTGAATAGGAGGATATGTCAATTGTGAAAGATGAAATTTTTGGACCTGTAATGTCACTAATGAAGTTCAAGTAAGTATTACATTAAAATTCAAATTTATGGAAAAAAATTGTTAGTGTTTTTTCAAATCATAAACAATTTAAACCACATAAATCTCTCTTAATCCGCTTATAAACGACTTAAAAATTAGTTAAAGGATTTGTAAAATTAATTTATAATTTATAGTCTGCTAAATGCCTATATTTACTGTTTCAAAAAAACTTATCTCACAAGCTTTTTACGAGACACCATTTTCTGCGTAAACTAATCCTAAACTGCTTATAATTCAACTATAAGAAACACATTAACTACTTATTTAGGGGGTGCTTCTCTTAGCTTCTTCTTTTCAACTTATCTCCTTATAAGTAGCTTTTAAGTTAAAAAAATTAAGAAACACTTCAACTTATAAGTTAAAATCTTCTTATAAGTATCTTTTGATTAATAAGTAATAAATTGTAAGTTTGGAGAAACACCCCCTTAACATGGTTATCATCTAAAAATAGGTTATAAGCAATTAAATTAGACATACAACATTTTACTAAGGGCCATTTTGGGATTGCTTTCTCATACAACTTTCCGGAAAAGCTCAATTTTCAAGCTTTTCTAAGTTGCTGTCCGAAAAGTTCTGGAAATTCTTAGCAAACAGTTCATAATTAAGTGATATTAGAGTCCAAATCTTTTGTCCAATGTAAAAAATGTGTTGTTCTATTAAAAATTTGTAAGTGAAACTTTTCGTGACATCTAACAGCAATCCGAAACAAGTCCTAAGAAATCGCACTTCATTTTCTTTGAATATTTTCATATATATTACATGACCAACACCCACATATACATGTATTATGAACAATTTTTGTAGGACAATAGAAGAGGCAATTAAAAAGGCAAACAACACAAAATATGGGCTAGCAGCAGGGATAGTAACAAAGAACATAGATGTGATGAACACAGTGTCAAGATCAATTAGGGCAGGCATTATTTGGGTCAATTGTTACTTTGCATTTGATAATGACTGCCCTTATGGAGGCTACAAGATGAGTGGCTTTGGAAGTGATTTTGGGTCCGAATCCCTTCAAAAGTATCTTCATGTCAAATCTGTTGTTACTCCACTTTATAATTCCCCTTGGCTGTAAATTTCCCGGCAAAACGATGTCGTTTTGACGGGTTTATTCACCTTTGTAATGGGAGTTTTCGCTATTTCTTTGTATTTTGTACTTTTATAAGTTTTATTTAATGGGGATTTTTTACTCCTTAATTTGAAAAAAATAAATTTAGTAAAGCTTGGGATTAGGGTTTCCAATGAGTCGAGCGGTTCGCGAGAAGTTCAAAATCGGCTCGGCTAGAGGTCGACCTAAGCTCGGTTTGACAGAGCTCGACTCGAGTTCGAGATTGACTCGACATATCAACGAGTCAAGCTGAGATTCTTAAGGTTCGGCTTAAAAGCTCGCGAGCAGGCCATATAATACTCTTAATTACTATTTGTTTTATCTATCAAATCCATAAAAGGCTAAAATCAGAAGAAAGGGTTATAAGCAATATTTCTCACAAGAAGTTTAGCCCAAAGATATCAATCAAATTCCTATCCACAATGCAAAGCATCTGGTAATAAGATTATCAAGCCAGACTCTGAAGAACCCATCAATTCACAAGTCAGGTACCAAAAGTCAGAAACATGAAGAAAACTTCAAAATTAAGGTCGTCAGGTATCACATCAAGAATGGAGCCTAAGGACAAAAGCATTCTCGAATGATAAAGTCTGTCAGAATGGGATAGCTTAGAACCGACGCTAAAGAATGACTCAGGGATCTCTCAGAGTCAAACACGCCAAAAGAAGCTAAACAACAGATAGCATGTCTTAGAGACTATCTCTTAGAGTCTTAGAGTAGCTATCCTAAGAAGAACAAACTTCTGAAAATAAGAAGGGCTTAAGAATCAAGTTTCTCATAAACTACAATTATCTCTGAGAACTTGAGGATACTTAGGCAACTCACGTGATTTCACTTTTTCAAGAATAGTTGTTTCGATCTCTGCAATCCTATAAGGTTGGAAATCTGACTTTCACTAAAAGAGAAAAGACACTACCAAGAAAGTGAGTTAACCGGCAAGGCAAAAAGGTTGCTTTCAGCCACCTGACACCTGATACACAAAAATCGAAAGTACCAAACAGGAGTAACTACTGAAAGTAAACATTAGAAGATAGAGCTGACCATTTTTGAATCCATCTATCGGGAAGATCAACCACAGTTCAACAACAAATCTAACAGTCATGATGAAATTAGAGCTGTTAAGAGACAACGGTCAAGGATTTCTCAGAATACAGCCGTTTTTAGAAATGTACTTATACCTCAGCAACGGTCACAAAGAAGACTCTCTCACAAGGCGCGCATCGATGATCATCTTCTAGTCAAGAGAGTATAAATAATCATGTTTTTATCGAAATAATTGTGATATGTTAAAATACTTTTGGTTGAGCAATTGAGTATAGTTCAATTGCTACGCTTCTCAATGTAATGGTGTAGTTCTTATGTTCAATACCTACTCTTTAAAAATACATAATTATATAAAAAATATTTTTGGTTGCAAAAAATTTCTATCAACAAATGTCTTTGTTTTCCTTTAAATAATATGGAAATCAAGAAACATCATAGGAGCAAAATTTACCAATAACAACAAAGTGTCCTTTTATTTTAAATTTTGTTTAAGTAAACTTTCTTTATGTGCACCATCTTTAATGCATACACAAAACCATAGAAAAATCCCAAGTCAAACCATATATATTATCATTGAAATTTCTTTTGGAATCAAAGTAAATAAATACTTATCGTTTAAATGATTAAATTATTGTACGATAATTACTATGGTAAAGTCTTAACTCATGTGGTTGAGCGCGTACCTTTAACTAGAGAATGTTATGAAACACTTGGTGTTAGAGATGTGGCTTTTTCTTTATTTATATGTAGTTTAAGTCAGTCAATTAAAAACAATTAAAATTAACATTCTTCTACAAATAATAAATTTGAGTTTTACAAATTCAACCGTAAATGTACTAGAGAGGAATCTAAAAACTTTTCATTAATTTTATGTAGTTTTGGAAGGTGTTATAAATCAAATAAAGTTTTATTTTTTTATGTTGGTGTCTTTTCTTTTATTAATAGAAATTTTTGTAGAAGTTACAAATTGATCCCTGGTTATTTCCATCCTAATCGGTTACGGAGTGTCTCTTGTAATTAAATAAGTGGTACAAAGTTATTCCAATGCTAATGGACATGAACTAAAACAAAAAAAAATATCAAATTCAACTTGGTATAATTTGTACATTGAGAGAAAGTGGATAGGGATAGGGATGGGGATGGACAAAGCATCAATCGTCGGCTCTTTCAAAAATAATTTCTATTAAAAAAATAAAATAATAAATATCATTGATAGAATTATAGGGATACTTTTGGTTTAGCTAGTATTACTTTGTTAGGTTGTTTTTTTGTTGTTTCCGATTATCTACAAAATAACTAAATTTAGTTATATAAAAGTCGTAACTAAACACCAATAAAGGTAGGTTTAAGTGGTAAGCGATTTGGTGTCGTTTAAGTAAGGTTTTGAGTTCGAGTATTAGTGAATGCAAAAAAATCCTTATTGGGAGACTCACCCACCATAGCCAGGTGCACGACCCGGATCGAATCTAGACGTAATCGACGCAAAGCTCCGATGAAGCAGAGGGGAAAAAAAAGTAGTAACTAAACATCAAATCCATTCGAGAAATATCAAAATCAATGGAGACTTGTGTATGTATCTATATAATACATATCTTTGCTTGATAACATATACAAATACACTAGTCACTACAAAACATATAGTTAAAGCTATAGGACTAGAGAGAATATGGGAACTGATATTAGCAACGGAAATGAAATCTCCGGTGAGTTTGTCGACGTGATTCCGACCATCAAGTTCACTAAGCTCTTTATCAATGGAGATTTTGTTGATTCTGTTTCACGTATTTTTCTCTCAATTTACAACTTTGCCTTTACGCCTCGTTTGGTTTCTTTCCTTTTTGCCTTCTTTATCTTGTGATTCCATCCCTTCTTTTTTTTTACCCAACAAACGCCACTTTCAATATTTTTTTCGATACAATACAATAGGACTTAGTTGTGACCAAGTGTTATAGTCGGTTTGATTATTTGATCTATGTGATATATATGTTATTTATATGGTTCGTATGCTATGCAATATGTTTTATTTTATCTTTCTTTCTCTACACGGTGATACACATATCGTAAAAACACAATTAGCGGTATAACACGTGATTTGTTCACGATGATCCTAAAAATGAGGTTTAGAGGCCAAATTATTGTCGTGCATAGCTGAGGAATCAAATGAGCAAACAACTAATTGGGGTTGGTCCAAGCGGTGAGCGGTTTGGTATTACTTAAGCAAGGTTCCATATTCGAACCTTGTGAATGTAAAAAATCCTCATTGAAAGACTCATCTACCATAGCTAGGTGCGCAACTTGGCCAAATCTGGATGTAGTCAAGCGGGTACAAGATCGAAAAGAATGCATTGGATGGATGGCCTGGCATTGAGAAGGAAGGACGTTTTCAAAGGCAAAAGGCCATGGGGAGATACCGTCTGTGATCCATGGATCTCCGATTGGGGAAACCGCATCCAAGCTCCGTGGCTAGTCTACACTCTTTAGACTTTTCAAACATAGCGAACTGAAACATCTGAGTAGCTAAAGGAAGGGAAATCAACCGAGACCTCATTAGTAGCGGCGAGCGAGAGCGGATTGGGGGTTTGAAGAAATACAAAGACGAAGCTTCGTTCCTCCGCAAAGTGTTCACTTCATTTTCGCCAGGTTTCATTCTATTTGCTCGGGGGAAATGGATGGACAAAAAAAGTATACCACAATGAATAAATAAGTTGTATATCGGCAAGACATTTGTAACTGAATTAGCCCAAAAACATTATTTTCGGCATAAAATATAGTTCTCATATGAGCTATTTAAAAATATGAGAGGTCATGGACTAATTAATTACTAGGCTAGAGGGAGGGCTTAACAACATCTACAAGTAATTAATAAGAAGTTTAGTAAACCAAATGTCCATTAAGGTCCCCATATGGAGGAGATTTTGGTTTCGAGCTTCAAACTTTGTGAAAAGCGATTAAAAACTGTTATTATTCTGAAAAATTTAAAAATAAAATTCAAAATACTCTGGATCAAGGCAAAAATAATGTTATTATACTGAAAAATACTTTAATAGATAGTTGACTTTATAGATTGGAATTAATGTAGATTGAATTTTAAGAGTTAGACCCAATTCCTTTAAATTTCTGAAAGCTGAATTAAACTGAACTAAATTAAATTTATTTTAGTGTAAATTTATAACTATGTAAAACTAAACTAAACTACATTGAATTATAGTCTAAGTGAAGAGTTGCTTAGCTTCAAAAACGTAAACTCCAATACTTAAATTTGAATTGAATGAAAAGGCAATTTTTGGTTCGTGGTCTATAGGATATTACATTAAAAGTAATTAATAAGAAGTTTGGTAAACCAAATGTCCATTAAGGTTCCCATATTTAGGAGATTATGATGAAGCTATTAAAAACTGTGTGATAAAAGTTAATTTGAGCAATAAATTGAAACTTAAAATATCAGAATCAAGATAAAAAAAATACTGTTATTTTCCTAAAAAAATACTTTAATAGATATTTGACTTTGTAGATTGGAATTATTGTAAATTGCATTTTAAGAGTTATTTTTTTTTGGTTGGTTGTAAATTTTCAGGGGAATTATTTGAGACAATAGACCCAAGAAATGGAAAAGTGATAGCAAAAATAGCAGAAGGAGATAAGGAAGATGTTTATTTGGCTGTCAAAGGCTGCCCGTGATGCCTTTGATTATGGCCCTTGGCCACGTGTGGCTGGGTACGTGTTCAATTCAGATTAATTTAATTCGGTTTCAATTTTATAATTTTCATTCAGTTTCAGATAAGTTTCGATTCATTTTCAATAATTAATAATTAATAATTAATTTTATTATAAATAATATTTAAAATATTATAAATAATTATTATTATTAATATAATAATATTTTAATATATTAATTATCTTTTCAATTTTTGTTTACTATAATTTAATTCAATTCAATATTATTATTTATAAATCGAAAACGACTTAGCCTTACACCTGCTTCCAATATTTTTCTCACATGTTTTTAGCATTTATTATATATATTAAAAAAACAATTGCGGTTACATCCATCAACCAACCACTAAGAGACAATTGATAATTTAATAACATTTTGGAACTATATGGGGGCAGAATCCATATCCTCTACCTACATGATTCAAATAATTCCACTGGCAAAGGTTCGAGTCTACGTACAAGTTAAATGAGATAAGATTTTTCGTTATTATTATTATTATTATTATGAGTCTAATAAAAAATTTTAATTTTTTAAAAAACAATAAAATAGTTATTAACCTTATTGAATGAATGATAAAACTTCATTTTATTATAAATAAAGATAAGTAATAGTGATATTATAAATAATAAAGTAAGTATAGAATACACGATAAATTTCTAAATTTAATGATCTACTTTTTTCCGAGAATTTTTTTTGTATAGTTTATATTTTCTTTCATTCTAATTGATGCATATACTATTGATTTTTTTATTAAAAATATTTGTGTAATTACGCTTATATTAAATAAAAAAAATTCTATAAACCTAAGATTTTTAATTTTAGAGGCTACAAATTCAATCTTAATTATTAGCCTAAGAATTCACCACATTCATGTATTTTAATCTTACACCAATCATTTAAAAGTAGCATACACATTAAAATTTATGGCACAACAGTCTTGATATCAACACATAATACAAGACAAAATATTAAAATATATTATTATTTTATGTGTCTCTAATTGTATACGTTTTTATAAGTCATTTTTGTTTTTATATTCTTCATAAATATGAATTTAATTTTGGAGACGTTGAGGTTTGAATCCGACAACATGAGCTCTTTAAGTTTATCTCGTAAAAGTATAGCGTACATATTAAAATTTATTTCATGCATCGGTTTCAAACCTCAAATTTCATGCAGTGCACTTGAAAATTATACTTCGAAATAAGATATTTTACTTAATATATTTATTTTTCTTAGAAAAATCTAAGGATGTAACTAATGAGAAAAATAAAATTTGCATAATTTCATTAATTGTGTGGCAAGAGGAAGGATAATGATAAAATGGGCAGAGTTGATAGAACAAAACATAGAGGAACTAGCAGCATTAGACACTATGGATGCCGGAAAATTGTACAGTGGTGGAAAAACAATAGACATTCCTCGCATCGCCATTCACCTCCGCTACTACGCCGGAGCGGCCGACAAAATTCACGGAGATGTGTTGAAAATGTCGAGAGAGCTACATGGTTACACTTTACATGAACCCATTGGTGTTGTTGGTCATATAATACCATGGAACTTTCCTAGCACCGCGTTCTTCATAAAGGTCGCGCCTTCCTTAGCCGCCGGTTGCACCATGGTCATCAAGCCGGCTCACAGACACCGCTTTCGGCTCTTTACTATGCTCATCTATCTTAGTTGGTACGTGCCTGTTAAAAGTTAATCCTAAATTTTTAGTGTTACAATTGAATAGGGCAAAAAGATCATTTTGGGCTAACTGGTATTAGCCAGGTTGCCCATTTAATCCATGTGGTATGCACATTTATCCATTTGGTCCTTATGCTATATAAATTGTTACCTCTTTGTCCCACTGATAAACATTGGTTGCTCATTTGATCCTTCTTGTATACAATGAGTTAAGTTATTGGACCATATGTGGTAGAAATAACTGTAGCGCAAAATATAATGTAATATGTACTAAAATGACCAAAAAGGATAAAACATTGAATATCACATGATCCAAATGGAGAAAATGTACAACAGAGGGAATAAATGAGCAAGCTGGTGATACAGAGGGCCTAAAAAGTTCTTTTTGGCCAATTAAATAGACTTTTGAAAAAATATATTTACGTGAACGAAGTAGTAAAACTATTTTTTTATTTATCTGAATATGTAAAATAAATGTTAAGGCTGGTATCCCGAATGGAATGATCAATGTTGTTATGAGATTCGGGCCCACTGCCAGTACTGCCATTAGCTCTCGTATGGACATTGACAAGATTAGAGCTTAAACATATCAATTGTCAAATATATTTTAGTATGTGATTTAATTAATTAATTAAGGACTCTTCGAAAATTTTTTCCAGTTCCTCTTAATTTATCTACTCATAAATTGATTATTCGGTATAGGTTAGTTTCACAGGGTCAATGAAAGTAGGACATAAAGTAATGCAAGCAGCCGCAACAAGTAATTTAAAACAGGTTTCCCTAGAATTAGGCGGAAAATCACCTCTCGTAGTCTTATTTAGGCCCTGTTTAGGCTCCATTTTAGAGTTAGTTGTCCGATTTTTTATTTCCACGGCGCTATCAGGCCCCTAACTGATTTATTACCGTCTAGGCACCGCCTAGTCCGATTTTTTCTGCTTAGGCGGCGCCTAAACTCAATTTTTTAATATTCTGATATCTATAATAATTATAGTTTAATTTTTCTAACCCACAAAAAATAACTTGGTTAATAATGAAAGTGCATAAAAGCGTACTCATAATAAAATTCTGGTTTTCATTTTTAACGCATGGTACAAATTTTTTTTTTTATATTTTTTTATATTATAATTTATTTTTAGATGAATTTATATTTTTTATGTAGTAATGGATATTAAAAGATAAATAATTACAAATCTACCAAGACATTAACCAAGCCGCGCCTAGTCTCCATTCAAGCCCCTGAAAACCCTAACTTCACTATTATGTAAATTTGTAGGGAGAAATATGTGTGGCACGTTCAAGAGTATATGTCAAAGAAGGTATTTATGATGAAATAGTTAAAAAATTAGTTGAGAAAGCTCAAAATTGGGTGGTTGCTGATCCATTTGATCCTAAATCTCAACTTGGTCCTCAGGTAATTATTTAATTATTTACCAAATTCCTTAATTAATTAATTTGAAAATAAAAAATTATATTTACTAAATTAATTAATTGATTACAGGTAGATCAAAAACAATATGAAAAAATTATGTCATATATTGAGCTAGGCTTAAAAGAAGGAGCCACTCTTTTAACTGGCGGTAAACCTGCAAGCAACAAAGGGTATTTTCTTCAGCCCACCATTTTTACTGATGTTAAGGTAAAAAAATAAACAAATGTTTAGTTATATTGAACATTAATTTTACCCATAAAATAGAATTGTTACTGAGTTGTGTAATTTTTTTTTTATTGAATAGGAGGATACGTCAATTGTGAAAGATGAAATTTTTGGACCTGTAATGTCACTAATGAAGTTCAAGTAAGTATTACATTAAAATTCAAATTTATGGAAAAAAATTGTTAGTGTTTTTTCAAATCATAAACAATTTAAACCACATAAATCTCTCTTAATCCGCTTATAAACGACTTAAAAATTAGTTAAAGGATTTGTAAAATTAATTTATAATTTATAGTCTGCTAAATGCCTATATTTACTGTTTCAAAAAAACTTATCTCACAAGCTTTTTACGAGACACCATTTTCTGCGTAAACTAATCCTAAACTGCTTATAATTCAACTATAAGAAACACATTAACTACTTATTTAGGGGGTGCTTCTCTTAGCTTCTTCTTTTCAACTTATCTCCTTATAAGTAGCTTTTAAGTTAAAAAAATTAAGAAACACTTCAACTTATAAGTTAAAATCTTCTTATAAGTATCTTTTGATTAATAAGTAATAAATTGTAAGTTTGGAGAAACACCCCCTTAACATGGTTATCATCTAAAAATAGGTTATAAGCAATTAAATTAGACATACAACATTTTACTAAGGGCCATTTTGGGATTGCTTTCTCATACAACTTTCCGGAAAAGCTCAATTTTCAAGCTTTTCTAAGTTGCTGTCCGAAAAGTTCTGGAAATTCTTAGCAAACAGTTCATAATTAAGTGATATTAGAGTCCAAATCTTTTGTCCAATGTAAAAAATGTGTTGTTCTATTAAAAATTTGTAAGTGAAACTTTTCGTGACATCTAACAGCAATCCGAAACAAGTCCTAAGAAATCGCACTTCATTTTCTTTGAATATTTTCATATATATTACATGACCAACACCCACATATACATGTATTATGAACAATTTTTGTAGGACAATAGAAGAGGCAATTAAAAAGGCAAACAACACAAAATATGGGCTAGCAGCAGGGATAGTAACAAAGAACATAGATGTGATGAACACAGTGTCAAGATCAATTAGGGCAGGCATTATTTGGGTCAATTGTTACTTTGCATTTGATAATGACTGCCCTTATGGAGGCTACAAGATGAGTGGCTTTGGAAGTGATTTTGGGTCCGAATCCCTTCAAAAGTATCTTCATGTCAAATCTGTTGTTACTCCACTTTATAATTCCCCTTGGCTGTAAATTTCCCGGCAAAACGATGTCGTTTTGACGGGTTTATTCACCTTTGTAATGGGAGTTTTCGCTATTTCTTTGTATTTTGTACTTTTATAAGTTTTATTTAATGGGGATTTTTTACTCCTTAATTTGAAAAAAATAAATTTAGTAAAGCTTGGGATTAGGGTTTCCAATGAGTCGAGCGGTTCGCGAGAAGTTCAAAATCGGCTCGGCTAGAGGTCGACCTAAGCTCGGTTTGACAGAGCTCGACTCGAGTTCGAGATTGACTCGACATATCAACGAGTCAAACTGAGATTCTTAAGGTTCGGCTTAAAAGCTCGCGAGCAGGCCATATAATACTCTTAATTACTATTTGTTTTATCTATCAAATCCATAAAAGGCTAAAATCAGAAGAAAGGGTTATAAGCAATATTTCTCACAAGAAGTTTAGCCCAAAGATATCAATCAAATTCCTATCCACAATGCAAAGCATCTGGTAATAAGATTATCAAGCCAGACTCTGAAGAACCCATCAATTCACAAGTCAGGTACCAAAAGTCAGAAACATGAAGAAAACTTCAAAATTAAGGTCGTCAGGTATCACATCAAGAATGGAGCCTAAGGACAAAAGCATTCTCGAATGATAAAGTCTGTCAGAATGGGATAGCTTAGAACCGACGCTAAAGAATGACTCAGGGATCTCTCAGAGTCAAACACGCCAAAAGAAGCTAAACAACAGATAGCATGTCTTAGAGACTATCTCTTAGAGTCTTAGAGTAGCTATCCTAAGAAGAACAAACTTCTGAAAATAAGAAGGGCTTAAGAATCAAGTTTCTCATAAACTACAATTATCTCTGAGAACTTGAGGATACTTAGGCAACTCACGTGATTTCACTTTTTCAAGAATAGTTGTTTCGATCTCTGCAATCCTATAAGGTTGGAAATCTGACTTTCACTAAAAGAGAAAAGACACTACCAAGAAAGTGAGTTAACCGGCAAGGCAAAAAGGTTGCTTTCAGCCACCTGACACCTGATACACAAAAATCGAAAGTACCAAAAAGGAGTAACTACTGAAAGTAAACATTAGAAGATAGAGCTGACCATTTTTGAATCCATCTATCGGGAAGATCAACCACAGTTCAACAACAAATCTAACAGTCATGATGAAATTAGAGCTGTTAAGAGACAACGGTCAAGGATTTCTCAGAATACAGCCGTTTTTAGAAATGTACTTATACCTCAGCAACGGTCACAAAGAAGACTCTCTCACAAGGCGCGCATCGATGATCATCTTCTAGTCAAGAGAGTATAAATAATCATGTTTTTATCGAAATAATTGTGATATGTTAAAATACTTTTGGTTGAACAATTGAGTATAGTTCAATTGCTACGCTTCTCAATGTAATGGTGTAGTTCTTATGTTCAATACCTACTCTTTAAAAATACATAATTATATAAAAAATATTTTTGGTTGCAAAAAATTTCTATCAACAAATGTCTTTGTTTTCCTTTAAATAATATGGAAATCAAGAAACATCATAGGAGCAAAATTTACCAATAACAACAAAGTGTCCTTTTATTTTAAATTTTGTTTAAGTAAACTTTCTTTATGTGCACCATCTTTAATGCATACACAAAACCATAGAAAAATCCCAAGTCAAACCATATATATTATCATTGAAATTTCTTTTGGAATCAAAGTAAATAAATACTTATCGTTTAAATGATTAAATTATTGTACGATAATTACTATGGTAAAGTCTTAACTCATGTGGTTGAGCGCGTACCTTTAACTAGAGAATGTTATGAAACACTTGGTGTTAGAGATGTGGCTTTTTCTTTATTTATATGTAGTTTAAGTCAGTCAATTAAAAACAATTAAAATTAACATTCTTCTACAAATAATAAATTTGAGTTTTACAAATTCAACCGTAAATGTACTAGAGAGGAATCTAAAAACTTTTCATTAATTTTAGGTAGTTTTGGAAGGTGTTATAAATCAAATAAAGTTTTATTTTTTTATGTTGGTGTCTTTTCTTTTATTAATAGAAATTTTTGTAGAAGTTACAAATTGATCCCTGGTTATTTCCATCCTAATCGGTTACGGAGTGTCTCTTGTAATTAAATAAGTGGTACAAAGTTATTCCAATGCTAATGGACATGAACTAAAACAAAAAAAAATATCAAATTCAACTTGGTATAATTTGTACATTGAGAGAAAGTGGATAGGGATAGGGATGGGGATGGACAAAGCATCAATCGTTGGCTCTTTCAAAAATAATTTCTATTAAAAAAATAAAATAATAAATATCATTGATAGAATTATAGGGATACTCTTGGTTTAGCTAGTATTACTTTGTTAGGTTGTTTTTTTGTTGTTTCCGATTATCTACAAAATAACTAAATTTAGTTATATAAAAGTCGTAACTAAACACCAATAAAGGTAGGTTTAAGTGGTAAGCGATTTGGTGTCGTTTAAGTAAGGTTTTGAGTTCGAGTATTAGTGAATGCAAAAAAATCCTTATTGGGAGACTCACCCACCATAGCCAGGTGCACGACCCGGATCGAATCTAGACGTAATCGACGCAAAGCTCCGATGAAGCAGAGGGGAAAAAAAAGTAGTAACTAAACATCAAATCCATTCGAGAAATATCAAAATCAATGGAGACTTGTGTATGTATCTATATAATACATATCTTTGCTTGATAACATATACAAATACACTAGTCACTACAAAACATATAGTTAAAGCTATAGGACTAGAGAGAATATGGGAACTGATATTAGCAACGGAAATGAAATCTCCGGTGAGTTTGTCGACGTGATTCCGACCATCAAGTTCACTAAGCTCTTTATCAATGGAGATTTTGTTGATTCTGTTTCACGTATTTTTCTCTCAATTTACAACTTTGCCTTTACGCCTCGTTTGGTTTCTTTCCTTTTTGCCTTCTTTATCTTGTGATTCCATCCCTTCTTTTTTTTTACCCAACAAACGCCACTTTCAATATTTTTTTCGATACAATACAATAGGACTTAGTTGTGACCAAGTGTTATAGTCGGTTTGATTATTTGATCTATGTGATATATATGTTATTTATATGGTTCGTATGCTATGCAATATGTTTTATTTTATCTTTCTTTCTCTACACGGTGATACACATATCGTAAAAACACAATTAGCGGTATAACACGTGATTTGTTCACGATGATCCTAAAAATGAGGTTTAGAGGCCAAATTATTGTCGTGCATAGCTGAGGAATCAAATGAGCAAACAACTAATTGGGGTTGGTCCAAGCGGTGAGCGGTTTGGTATTACTTAAGCAAGGTTCCATATTCGAACCTTGTGAATGTAAAAAATCCTCATTGAAAGACTCATCTACCATAGCTAGGTGCGCAACTTGGCCAAATCTGGATGTAGTCAAGCGGGTACAAGATCGAAAAGAATGCATTGGATGGATGGCCTGGCATTGAGAAGGAAGGACGTTTTCAAAGGCAAAAGGCCATGGGGAGATACCGTCTGTGATCCATGGATCTCCGATTGGGGAAACCGCATCCAAGCTCCGTGGCTAGTCTACACTCTTTAGACTTTTCAAACATAGCGAACTGAAACATCTGAGTAGCTAAAGGAAGGGAAATCAACCGAGACCTCATTAGTAGCGGCGAGCGAGAGCGGATTGGGGGTTTGAAGAAATACAAAGACGAAGCTTCGTTCCTCCGCAAAGTGTTCACTTCATTTTCGCCAGGTTTCATTCTATTTGCTCGGGGGAAATGGATGGACAAAAAAAGTATACCACAATGAATAAATAAGTTGTATATCGGCAAGACATTTGTAACTGAATTAGCCCAAAAACATTATTTTCGGCATAAAATACAGTTCTCATATGAGCTATTTAAAAATATGAGAGGTCATGGACTAATTAATTACTAGGCTAGAGGGAGGGCTTAACAACATCTACAAGTAATTAATAAGAAGTTTAGTAAACCAAATGTCCATTAAGGTCCCCATATGGAGGAGATTTTGGTTTCGAGCTTCAAACTTTGTGAAAAGCGATTAAAAACTGTTATTATTCTGAAAAATTTAAAAATAAAATTCAAAATACTGTGGATCAAGGCAAAAATAATGTTATTATACTGAAAAATACTTTAATAGATAGTTGACTTTATAGATTGGAATTATTGTAGATTGAATTTTAAGAGTTAGACCCGATTCCTTTAAATTTCTGAAAGCTGAATTAAACTGAACTGAACTAAATTTATTTCAGTGTAAATTTATAACTATACAAAACTAAACTAAACTACATTGAATTGTAGTCTAAGTGAAGAGTTGCTTAACTTCAAAAACGTAAACTCCAATACTTAAATTTGAATTGAATGAAAAGGCAAATTTTGGTTCGCGGTCTATAGGATATTACATTAAAAGTAATTAATAAGAAGTTTGGTAAACCAAATGTCCATTAAGGTTCCCATATTTAGGAGATTATGGTAAAGCTATTAAAAACTGTGTGATAAAAGTTAATCTGAGCAACAAATTAAAACTTAAAATATCAGAATCAAGATAAAAAAATACTGTTATTTTCCTAAAAAAAATACTTTAATAGATATTTGACTTTGTAGATTGGAATTATTGTAAATTGCAGTTTAAGAGTTTTTTTTTTTGGTTGGTTGTAAATTTTTAGGGGAATTATTTGAGACAATAGACCCAAGAAATGAAAAAGTGATAGCAAAAATAGCAGAAGGAGACAAGGAAGATGTTGATTTGGCTGTCAAAGGCTGCCCGTGATGCCTTTGATTTTGGCCCTTGGCCTCGTCTGGCTAGGTACGTGTTCTTTCATTTGATAATTCATTCAATTCAGATTAATTTAATTAGGTTTCAATTTTTTTAATTTTTTATTCAGTTTCAAATAAGTTTCAATTTATTTTCAATAATTAATAATTAATAATTAATTTTATTATAAATAATATTTAAAATATTATAAATAATTATTGTTATTAATATAATAATATTTTAATATATTAATTATCTTTCCAATTTTTATTTACTATAATTTAATTTAATTCAATATTATTATTTATAAATCGAAAACGACTTAGCCTTACACCTGCTTCCATTATTTTTCTCACATGTTTTTAGCATTTATTATATATATTAAAAAAACAATTGCGGTTACATCCATCAACCAACCACTAAGAGACAATTGATAATTTAATAACATTTTGGAACTATTTGGGGGCAGAGTCCATATCCTCTACCTACATGATTCAAATAATTCCAGTTCGAGTCCACGTACAAGTTAAATGAGATAAGATTTTTCGTTATTATTATTATTATTATTATGAGTCTAATAAAAAATTTTAATTTTTTAAAAAACAATAAAATAGTTATTAACCTTATTGAATGAATGATAAAACTTCATTTTATTATAAATAAAGATAAGTAATAGTGATATTATAAATAATAAAGTAAGTATAGAATACACGATAAATCTCTAAATTTAATGATCTACTTTTTTCCGAGAATTTTTTTTTGTATAGTTTATATTTCCTTTCATTCTAATTGATGCATATATTATTGATTTTTTTATTGAAAATATTTGCGTAATTACGCTTATATTAAATAAAAAAAAATTCTATGAACCTAGGATTTTTAATTTTAGAGGCTACAAATTCAATCTTAATTATTAGCCTAAGAATTCACCACATTCATGTATTTTAATCTTACACCAATCATTTAAAAGTAGCATACACATTAAAATTTATGGCACAACAGTCTTGATATCAACACATAATACAAGACAAAATATTAAAATATATTATTATTTTATGTGTCTCTAATTGTATACGTTTTTATAAGTCATTTTTGTTTTTATATTCTTCATAAATATGAATTTAATTTTGGAGACGTTGAGGTTTGAATCCGACAACATGAGCTCTTTAAGTTTATCTCGTAAAAGTATAGCGTACATATTAAAATTTATTTCATGCATCGGTTTCAAACCTCAAATTTCATGCAGTGCACTTGAAAATTATACTTCGAAATAAGATATTTTACTTAATATATTTATTTTTCTTAGAAAAATCTAAGGATGTAACTAATGAGAAAAATAAAATTTGCATAATTTCATTAATTGTGTGGCAAGAGGAAGGATAATGATAAAATGGGCAGAGTTGATAGAACAAAACGTAGAGGAACTAGCAGCATTAGACACTATGGATGCCGGAAAATTGTACAGTGGTGGAAAAACAATAGACATTCCTCGCATCGCCAGTCACCTCCGCTACTACGCCGGAGCGGCCGACAAAATTCACGGAGATGTGTTGAAAATGTCGAGAGAGCTACATGGTTACACTTTACATGAACCCATTGGTGTTGTTGGTCATATAATACCATGGAACTTTCCTAGCACCGCGTTCTTCATAAAGGTCGCGCCTTCCTTAGCCGCCGGTTGCACCATGGTCATCAAGCCGGCTCACAGACACCGCTTTCGGCTCTTTACTATGCTCATCTATCTTAGTTGGTATGTGCCTGTTAAAAGTTAATCCTAAATTTTTAGTGTTACAATTGAATAGGGCAAAAAGATCATTTTGGGCTAACTGGTATTAGCCAGGTTGCCCATTTAATCCATGTGGTATGCACATTTATCCATTTGGTCCTTATGCTATATAAATTGTTACCTCTTTGTCGCACTGATATGCATTGGTTGCTCATTTGATCTTTCTTGTATACAATGAGTTAAGTTATTGGACCATATGTGGTAGAAACAACTTTAGCAAAATATAATGTAATATGTACTAAAATGACCAAAAAGGATAAAACATTGAATATCACATGATCCAAATGGAGAAAATGTACAACAGAGGGAATAAATGAGCAAGCTGGTGATACAGAGGGCCTAAAAAGTTCTTTTTGGCCAATTAAATAGACTTTTGAAAAAATATATTTACGTGAACGAAGTAGTAAAACTATTTTTTTATTTATCTGAATATGTAAAATAAATGTTAGGGCTGGTATCCCGAATGGAATGATCAATGTTGTTATGGGATTCGGGCCCACTGCCGGTACTGCCATTAGCTCTCGTATGGACATTGACAAGGTTAGAGCTTATGCATATCAATTGTCAAATCAATTTTAGTATGTGATTTAATTAATTAATTAAGGACTCTTCGAAATTTTTTTCGAGTTCCTCTTAATTCATCTACTGATAAACTGATTATTTGGTATAGGTTAGTTTCACAGGGTTAACAGAAGTAGGACATAAAGTAATGCGAGTAGCCGCAACAAGTAATTTAAAACAGGTTTCCCTAGAATTAGGCGGAAAATCACCTCTTCTATTTTTTGATGATGTTGATGGTGATAAAGCTGCTGATCTTGCTCTTCTTGCAATCCTTTACAGTAAGGCATTACAAGTCTTTTTTTTAAAAATTTACTATCTCGGTGAAAACTGGGTATGATCGTATTCAACCTGTGTTTTAAAATACTCCGCCTAGTCTTGCTTAGGCCCTGCCTAGGCTCTATTTTAGAGCTTGTTGCCCGACTTTTTGTTCCCATGGCGCTATAAGCCCCTAATTGATTTATTGCCCTCTAGGCACCGCCTAGTCCGATTTTTTCTGCTTAGGCGGCGCCTAAACTCAATTTTTTAAGATTCTGATATCTATAATAATTATAGTTTAATTTTTCTGACCCACAAAAAATAGCTTGGTTAATAATGAAAGTGCATAAAAGCGTACTCATAATAAAATTCTGGTTTTCATTTTTAACGCATGGTACAAATTATTTTTTTTATATTTTTTATATTATAATTTATTATTAGATGAATTTATATTTTTTATGTAGTAATGAATATTAAAAGATAAATACTTACAAATCTACCTAGACATTAACCAAGCCCCGCCTAAGCTCCATTCAAGCCCCTGAAAACCCTAACTTCACTATTATGTAAATTTGTAGGGAGAAATATGTGTGGCAGGTTCAAGAGTATATGTCAAAGAAGGTATTTATGATGAAATAGTTAAAAAATTAGTTGAGAAAGCTCAAAATTGGGTGGTTGCTGATCCATTTGATCCTAAATCTCAACTTGGTCCTCAGGTAATTATTTAATTATTTACCAAATTCCTTAATTAATTAATTTGAAAATAAAAAATTATATTTACTAAATTAATTAATTGATTACAGGTAGATCAAAAACAACATGAAAAAATTATGTCATATATTGAGCTAGGCTTAAAAGAAGGAGCCACTCTTTTAACTGGCGGTAAACCTGCTAGCAATAAAGGGTATTTTCTTCAGCCCACCATTTTTACTGATGTTAAGGTAAAAAAATAAACAAATGTTTAGTTATATTGAACATTAATTTTACCCATAAAATAGAATTGTTACTGAGTTGTGTAATTTTTTTTTTATTGAATAGGAGGATATGTCAATTGTGAAAGATGAGATTTTTGGGCCTGTAATGTCACTAATGAAGTTCAAGTAAGTATTACAGAAGAAGCCAATTTTATGGAAAAAAATGTTAGTGTTTTTTCAAATATACAAAATTTAAAATTAAACAACATAAATGTATCTTAATCGGCTCATGAGCGACTTAAAAATTAGTTAAAAGATTTGGTAAAATTAATTGATAAGTTATGAAAATTGTTAAATGATTATATTTACTCATTTAAAAAAGCTTCTCTCACAAGCTTTCCACGAAACATCATCTTTCTTCATAAATTGGTCCGAAGTTGCTTATAATTCAACTATAAGAAACACTTTTTAACTTATAAGTAGCAGTACTGAACTGAACTGTACTTATCAGTACTTATTTCAGTGTAAATTTATATATATGTAGTATTAATAAGTACTGAACTGAATTGAATATAAGTTTAAAAAAATAGGGCCTTCAACTACTTATATTTAACATGGTTATAAACTAAAGGCCAAATGAATCAATTTCCCCCTAAATTTGGCACGAAAAGCCAGATGTTACCCTGAACTTTCAAAAGTTTCAATTATCCCCTCGAACTTGGCAAATGTGCTCCAGTTTGCCCCTCCTCAATACCACGTGTTAGCTTCTGGTTGGTGTGACTTTTCAAAGATGTCATTTTCTTATTTTTATTTCTCCAATCAAAAGTTGACACATGACAATGAGGGGGCAAACTGGTACACTTTTGCCAAGTTCAAGGGGATAGTTGGAACTTCTGAAAGTTTAGTTTGGCATCTGACTTTTCGTGCAAAGTTTGAGAAGCAAAATGCTTGATTGGCCTAAACTAAAAATAGCTTATAAGCAAATAGTTGGACAAACAACATTTTTCAAAGAAATCTCACTTCATTTTTTTGAATATTTTCATATGTTATATGACCAACACCCACAAATATATGTATTATGAACAATTTTTGTAGGACAATAGAAGAGGCAATAAAAAAGGCAAACAATACAAAATATGGGCTAGCAGCAGGGATAGTAACAAAGAACATGGATATGATGAACACTGTCAAGATCAATAAGAGCAGGCATTATTTGGGTCTATAGTTACTTTGCTTTTGATAATGATTGCCCTTATGGAGGCTACAAGATGAGTGGCTTTGGTAGAGATTTTGGTTCTGAATCCCTTCAGAAGTATCTTTATGTCAAATCTGTTGTTACTCCTCTTTGTAACTCCCCTTGGCTATAATTTTCACCGCAAAACGATGTCGTTTTGGCGGGTTTATTCACCTTTCTAATGAGATTTTTTGCTATTCCTTTGTATTTTGTACTTTTATAAGTTTTATTTAAATGGGGATTTTTTACTCCTTATTTTGAAAAAAATAAATTTACTGAAGCTTGGGATTAGGGTTGCCAATGAGTCGAGCGGTTCGCGAGAAGTTTGAGATCGGCTCAGCTAGAGGTCGACCAAAGCTCGGTTTGATAGAGCTCGAGATCAACGAGTCAAGCTGAGTTTCTTAACGTTCGGATTGAAAGTTCGCGAGCAGACCTTATAATTTGTTTTATCAATCAAATCCATAAAAGGCTAAAATCAGAAGAAAGGGTTATAAGTGTAGATAATCAATAGGCCTTGAGAAATGTTGGACTCGATAGTTTGAGTGAGGATACAAGTGGGGTTGGGTCCATCTAACTCAAAACTAATTGGCTTGTGTTAAGGCTCAATCTACTCCACTTTTAAGTTACTCATTATTTTTGTATGATTCCAATGTGGGATAACCAACATCTCCAGCACTCCCCCTCTAGTGCAACTGGGCCTGGACCAATTGTCACTTGCAAACATTCCTTGGCCTATCATCTCCAAGGCTCAAGGTCAACACTGGGTTAAGCCTTTCTCTGTTAGCTCAAACTCAACCAAGACTTTAAACACGAACACATGATATTTGGTTGTCCGACCTTTCTTCTCTCTGATACCATGTAGATAATCCATTGGCATGAAGAAGTGTTGGGCTCGATAGCTTGAGCGAGCATATAAGTGGGGTTGAGCACATCTAACACAAAACCAATTGGCTTGTGTTAAGGCCCAATTTACTCCACTTTTATGTTACTCATTATTATTGTATAATTCCAATATGGGATAACCAACATCTCTAACAATAAGCCATATTTCTCAGAAGAATATTAGCCCAAAAAGATCAATCAAATTCCTATCCACATTACAAAGCATCTGGTAATAAGATTATCAAGCCAGACTCGGAAGAACCCATCAATCCATAAGTCAGGTACCAAAAGTTGGAAACATGAAGAAAACTTCAAAGTTAAGGTCGTCAAATATCTTAGCCTTTGAGGTATCACATCAAGAATGGAGCCTAAGGACAAAAGCATTCTCGAATGATAAAGTCTGTCAGAATAGGGTAGCTCAGAAGCAACGCTAAAGAATGACTCAAGGATCTCTTAGAGTCAAACACGCCAGAAGAAGCTAAACAACAGATACCATGTCTTAGAGACTACCTCTTACAGTCTTAGAGTAGCAAACCTAAGAAGAACAATCATCTGAAAATAAGAAGGGCTTAAGAATCAAGTTTCTCATAAACTACAGTAATCTTTGAGAACTTGAGGATCCTTAGGCAACTCACGTGATTTCACTTTTCCAAGAATAGTTGTCTCGATCTCTGCAATCCTATAAAGTTGGATATCTAACTTTCACTAAAAGAGAAAAGACACTACCAAGAAAGTGAGTTGACCAACAAGGCAAAAAGGTTGCTTTCAGCTACATGACCCTTGATACGGAAAAAGCGAACGTACTAAAAAGGTACAACTACTGAAAGTTAACATTAGAAGATGGAGCTGACCAGTTTTGAATCCATCTACCAGGAAGATCAACCATAGTCTAACAACCAATCTAACATTCATGATGAAATTAGAGCTGTTAAGAGATAAAGGTCAATGATTTCTCATAATAGAGCCGTTTTGAGAAATGTACTTATACCTCAGCAATAGTCATAAAGAAGACACTCTCACAAGGCGTGCATCGACCATCATCTTCTAATCAAGAGAGTATAAATAATAATATTTTTATCGAAATAATTTTGTGATATGTTAAAATATTTTTGGTTGAGCAATTGGGTGTAGTTCAATGAGTACACTTCTCAATGTAATTGTGAGAAGTCTTGGGTTCAATACCTACTCTTTAAAAATACTTAATTATAAAAAAAATATTTTTGGTTGCAAAAAATTTCTATCATCAAATGTCTTTTTTTTCCTTTAAATAATATGGAAATCAAGAAACATCATAGGAGCAAAATTTAACAATAACAACAAAGTGTCCTTTTATTTTAAATTTTGTTTAAGTAAACTTTCTTTATGTGCACCATCTTTAATGCATACACAAAACCATAGAAAAATCCCAAGTCAAACCATATATATTATCATTGAAATTTCTTTTGGAATCAAAGTAAATAAATAGTTATAGTTTAAATGATTAAATTATTGTACGATAATTACTATGGTAAAGTCTTAACTCATGTGGTTGAACGGGTACTTTTAACTAAAGAATGTTATGAATCAGGTGATGTTAGAGATATGATTTTTCTTTGTTTATATGTAATTTAGGTGTGTCAATTAAAATTAACATTCTTTTACAAGTAGTAATAAATTTGAGTTTTAGAAATTCAATGGCAAATCCGTAGATGTACTAGAGAGGAATCTAAAAAATTTTCATTTGTGTTAAATCAAATAAAGTTTTATTTTTTTTTATGTCGGTGTCTTTTCTTTTATTAATAGAAATTTTTATAGAAGATATAAATTGATTTTTGGTTATTTCCATCTCAATTAGTTATGGGGTGTCTTTTGTAATTAAATAAGTGGTACAAAGTTAATTTAATGCTAATGGACATGAAATAAAATAAAAGAAAATATCAATTCGACTTGGTATAATTGGTACATTGATAGAGAGTGGATGGAGATAAACAAGCATCAATCATTGGCTCTTTCAAAATCACTTTTTATTAAAAAAATAAAACAATAAATATAATTGATAGAATTACGGGGATACGTTTGGTTTAGCTAATATTACTTTTTTAGGTTATTTTTTTGTTGTTTCGGATTATCTTCAAAATAACTAAATTTAGTTATATAAAAGTCATAACTGAACACCAATAAAGGTTGGTGCAAGTGGTAAGCGACTTGGTATCGTTTAAGCAAGGTCTCAAGTTTAAGTCTTAGTGAGTGCAGAAAATCCTTACTGGGAGACTCACCCACCATAACCAGATGTACGACCCGAGTCGAATATAGACATAAATGGAGCAAAGCTCCGATAAAACAGATGGACAACAAAAAAAAGAAGTTGTAACTAAACATCAAATCCATTTGAGAAATATCAAAATCAATGAAGACTTGTGTATATATCTATATAATACATGTCATTGCTTGATAACATATACAAATACACTAGTCACTATAAAACATATAGTTAAAGCTATAGCACTAGAGAGAATATGGGAACTGATATTAGCAACGGAAATGAAATCTCCGATGAGTTTGCCGACGTGATTCCGACCATCAAGTTCACTAAGCTCTTCATCAATGGAGATTTTGTTGATTCTATTTCAGGTATTTTTCTCTCAATTTACAACTTTGCCTTACCGCCTCGTTTGGTTTTTTTCCTTTTTGCCTTCTTTATCTTGCTACTTTCCATATTTTTTTCGATACAATACAATAGGACTTAGCTGTGACCAAGTGTTATAGTCGGTTTGGTTATTTGATCTATGTGATCTATGTGTTATTTATATGGTTCTTATGCTATGCAATATGTTTTATTTTATCTGTCTTTCTCGACACGGTGTTACACATATTGTAAAAACACGATTAGCGGTATAACACGTGATTTGTTCACGATGACCCTAAAAATGAGGATTAGAGGCCAAATTATTATCGTATATAGCTGAGGAATCAAATGAACAAACAACCAATGGGGGTTGGTCCAAGCGGTGAGCGGTTTGGTATTACCTAAGCAAGGTTTCATATTCGAACCTTATGAATGTAAAAAATCCTTATTGGAAGACTCATCCACCATAGCCAGGTGCGCAACTTAGGCCAAATCTGGATGCAGTCAAAGCAACGAAGGAAGTGGGTACATGATCGAAAAGAATGCATTGGATGAATGCCCGGGCATTGAGAAGGAAGGATGCTTTTAAAGGCGGAAGGCCATGGGAAGATACCGTCTGTGATCTATGGATCTCCGATCGGGAAACCGCATCCAAGCATTCTTTTCGATCTTGTACCCACTTCCTTCGTTGCTTTGACTGCATCCAGATTTGGCCCAAGTTGCGCACCTGGCTATGGTAGATGAGTCTTTCAATGAGGATTTTTTACATTCACAAGGTTCGAATATGGAACCTTGCTTAGCTAATACCAAACCACTCACCGCTTAGACCAACCCCCATTAGTTGTTTGCTCATTTGATTCCTCAGCTATGCACGACAATAATTTGGCCTCTAATCCTCATTTTTAGGATCATCGTGAACAAATCACGTGTTATACCGCTAATTGTGTTTTTACAATATGTGTATCATCGTGTAGAGAAAGAAAGATAAAATAAAACATATTGCATAGCATAAGAACCATATAAATAACATATATATCACATAGATCAAATAACCAAACCGACTATAACACTTGGTCACAACTAAGTCCTATTGTATTGTATTAAAAAAAAATATTGAAAGTGGCGTTTGTTGGATACAAAAAAAAGAAGGGATGGAATCACAAGATAAAGAAGGCAAAAAGGAAAGAAACAGGCATTAAGGCAAAGTTGTAAATTGAGAGAAAAATACTTGAAACAGAATCAACAAAATCTCCATTGATGAAGAGCTTAGTGAACTTGATGGTCGAAATCACGTCGACAAACTCATCGGAGATTTCATTTCCGTTGCTAATTTCAGTTCCCATATTCTCTCTAGTGCTATAGCTTTAACTATATGTTTTCTAGTGACTAGTGTATTTGTATATGTTATCAAGCAAAGACATGTATTATATAGATACATACACAAGTCTTCATTGATTTTGATATTTCTCAAATGGATTTGATGTTTAGTTAGGACTTTTTTTTTTGTCCATCTGCTTTATTGGAGCTTTGCTCCGATTACGTCTAGATTCGACTCGGGTTGTGCACCTGACTGTGGTGGGTGAGTCTCCCAATAAGAATTTCTGCATTTACTAAGACTTAAACTCGAGACCTTGCTTAAACAATACCAAATCGCTTATCACTTGCACCAACCTTTATTGATGTTCAGTTACGACTTTTATATAACTAAATTTAGTTATTTTGAAGATAATCGGAAATAACAAAAAAACAACCTAACAAAGTAATACTAGCTAAATCAAACGTATCCCTATAATTTTATCAGTGATATTTATTGTTTTATTTTTTTAATAGAAAGTATTTTTAAAAGAGCCAATGATTGTAGAAGAATGTTAATTTTAATTATTTTTAATTGACTGCATATAAATAAAGAAAAAGCCACATTTCCAACACCAAGTGTTTCATGACATTCTCTAATTAAAGGTGCGCGCTCAATCACATAAGTTAAGACTTTACCATAGTAATTATTGTACAATAATTTAATCATTTAAACGATATCTATTTACTTTGATTTCAAAAGAAATTTCAATTATAATATATATGGTTTGACTTGGGATTTTTCTATGGTTTTGTGTATGCATTAAAGATGGTGCACGTAAAGAAAGTTTACTTAAAACAAAATTTAAAATAAAAGGACGCTTTGTTGTTATTGGTAAATTTTGCTCCTATGATGCTTCTTGATTTCTATATTATTTAAAGGAAAAACAAGACATTTGTTGATAGAAATTTTTTGCAACCAAAAATATATTTTATATAATTATGTATTTTTAAAGAGTCGGTATTGAACCTAAGACCTCCACCATTACATTGAGAAGTGTAGCTATTGAACTATACTCAATTGCTCAACCAAAAGTATTTTAACATATCACAATTATTTCGATAAAAACATGATTATTTATACTCTCTTGACTAGAAGATGATCGTCGATGTGCGCCTTGTGAGAGAGTCTTCTTTGTGACTGTTGCTGAGGTATAAGTACATTTTTCAAAACGGCTCTATTCTGAGAAATCCTTGATCGTTATCTCTCAACAGCTCTAATTTCATCCTGACTGTTAGATTTGTTGTTGGACTGTGGTTGATCTTCCCCGGTAGATGGATTCAAAAATGGTCAGCTCTATCTTCCAATAACTTTCAGTAGTTACACCTTTTTGGTACTTTCGCTTTTTGTGTATCAGGTGTCAGGTGGCTGAAAGCAACCTTTTTGCCTTGCTGGTTAACTCACTTTCTTGGTAGTGTCTTTTCTCTTTTAGTGAAAGTCAGATTTCCAACTTTATAGAATTGCAGAGATCGAGACAATTATTCTTGAAAAAGTGAAATCACGTGAGTTGTTTAAGAATCCTCAAGTTCTCAGAGATAATTGTAGTTTATGAGAAACTTGATTCTTAAGCCCTTCTTGTTTTCAGAGGATTGTTCTTCTTAGGATAGCTACTCTAAGACTTTAAGAGATAGTCTCTGAGACATGGTATCTGTTGTTTAGCTTCTTTTGGCGTGTTTGACTCTAAGAGATCCTTGAGTCATTCTTTAGCGTCGCTTCTGAGCTATTCCATTCTGATAGACTTTATCATTCAAGAATGCTTTTGTCCTTAGGCTCCATTCTTGATGTGATACCTCAAAGGTTAAGATATTTGTCGACCTTAATTTTTAAAGTTTTCTTCATGTTTCCGACTTCTGGTACCTGACTTGTGGATTGATGGGTTCTTCAGAGTCTGGCTTGATAATCTTATTACCAGATGCTTTGCGTTGTGGATAGGAATTTGATTGATATTTTTGGGCTAAACTTCTTCTGAGAAATATTGCTTATAACCCTTTCTTCTGATTTTAGCCTTTTATGGATTTGATTGATAAAACAAAGAGTAATTAAGAGTATTATACGGCCTGCTCGCGAGCTTTTAAACCGAACCTTAAGAAACTCAGCTTGACTCGTTGATATGTCGAGCCGATCTTGAACTCGAGTCGAGCTCTGTCAAACCGGGCTTTGGTCGACCTCTAGCCAAGCCGATTTCTAACTTCTCGCAAACCGCTCGACTCATTGGAAACCCTAATCCCAAGCTTTACTAAATTTATTTTTTTCAAAGTAAGGAGTAAAAAATCCCCATTAAATAAAACATATAAAAGTACAAAATACAAAGGAATAGTGAAAACTCCCATTACAGATCAGGTGACTAAACCCGTCAAAACAACATCGTTTTGCCGGGAAATTTACAACCAAGGGGAATTATAAAGTGGAGTAACAACAGATTTGACATGAAGATACTTTTGAAGGGATTCGGACCCAAAATCACTTCCAAAGTCACTCATCTTGTAGCCTCCATAAGGGCAATCATTATCAAATGCAAAGTAACAATTGAGCTTCAAACTTTGTGGAAATCGATTAAAAACTGCAACAAAAATAAAATTCAAAATACCATGGATCAAGGTAAAAATAATGTTATTATACTGAAAAATACTTTAATAGATAGTTGACTATATAGATTGGAATTATTGTAGATTTAATTTTAAGAGTTAGGTCATGTTCTTTTTAACTTCTGAAAGTTAAACTGAATTGAATTGGATTGAACTGAATTTATTTCAGTGTAAATTTATAACTACGCATAGCTGAACTAAACTGAACTATATTAAATTGTAGTTCAAGAGAACATGACTTTAGTTTAAAAAACGTAAACTCCAATACTTAATTTGAATGGAATGGAAAGGGCAAATTTTGGTTCATAGTCTATAGGATATTACCATGGTTTTAAGAATCGGAACGCCACAGAATCGGTGTAGGCAGTGAGTGGTTTATGGATTTAAGGTTCAATCGGATTAAATCGGTAGTCGAATCGAACTTTCTTAAAACATGTAAAAATACTAAATATTTTATATAATTTGATATTAAACATGTAATATAAGTTATACTCATATAAAAATTAATAATATTAAATAAAATATTCTATAATTTAAAATTATATTTCAAATAAAAATAAAACACAAGATAATAGCTAATAGAATCTAATGAAAGAATTCAAACCGAATTCTATATTGTATACATTGGATAAAAAAATTAATAAATTTGATTTATGATATATAAAAATTACGCATTAAAAGAATTAAAATTTATACACCATATGTAAAATAAAAAAATTATATATCCATTTAATATAAATTTAATCAAAAAACTTAGAGTAACGTTATTTAAAAAATTTATATGTTATTTCGTTATAAAAATATTCAAAGCTCTTATTGAAAGAAATATTTTAAATTTGATAAAATCTGTAGTATATGAAATAAAAAAATATTTATTATGATTTTTTATAATAAAATATTATTAAAATAATTTAAAAATTAACAATATGTAATATAAAAATATATAAGGTGAAAATGTTACCACTTGTGTGTGGTAGCTCAGTTGGTAGAGCATGTATTGAAACATATGTTGAAGGTTTTTTGTTCAATTCCCACCACCAATAATTTTTAAAAAAACATGATTTAAGAGAACCAAAAACCAGTCATTGGTTGAACCGACTGGTTTTCAATTGAATCGATTGGTTCAACCGGTCGTTGACTGAATCTTGACTATGTCAAGAATCTAGTTAAACCGGACCGAATCAGGCACCGGTTGCGATCGAACCCGGTCCGACCAGCCGGTCCGGTTTTTAAAACCATGGATATTACATTAAAAGTAAAAAATAAGAAGTTTGGTAAACCAAATGTCCATTAAGGTCCCCATATTTAGGAGATTATGGTTTGAGCTTTAAACTTTGTGTTTGTAGCGATTAACAACTGTGTGTGATAGAAATTAATCTTTGCAACAAAATTGAAATTCAAAATATCATGATCAGGAATACTTTTATTTTACTGAAAAAAAATCCTTTAATAGATATTTGACTTTGTAGATTGGAATTATTGCACATTGAATTTTAAGGGTTATTTTTTTGGGTGGTTGGTTGTAAATTTTCAGGGAAATTATTTGAGACAATAGACCCAAGAAATGGAGAAGTGATAGCAAAAGTAGCAGAGGGGGTTAAGGAAGATGTTGATTTGGCAGTGAAGGCTGCCCGTGATGCCTTTGATTATGGCCCTTGGCCTCGTCTGTCTGTCTGGTGCCGTACGTATTCTTTCATCTTATAATTCATTTAATTTTGTTTAGTTTAGTTCAATTTCAATTTTATAGTTTTCATTCAATTTCAGATAAATTTTAATTTAATTTCAGTAATTAATAATTAATTTTATTATAAATAATATTTAATATATTATAAATTATTATTATTATTAATATAATAATATTTTAATATATTAATTATCTTTTCAATTTTTATCCAATACAATTTAATTCTATTCTATTCTATTAGTTGAAAACATCGTAGCGCTACACCTACTTCTATTATTTTTCTCACATGTTTTTGGTATTTATTATATATATTAAAAAAACAATTTCGGTTACATCCATCGACCAACCACTAAGAGACAATTGTTCATTTAATAACATTTTGGAACTTTTCGGGGGCAGAATCCAGTTCAATATCCTCTGCCTACACGATTCAAATAAACCAAACTCTAGTGGCAGAATAAAGGTAGACTCAGATGAAATTTTTTTTTTTATTATTATTATTATTATTATAAATTTAATGACAAATTTTAATTTTTAAAAGAAGAATAAAATAATTATTAACCTTTTATTGAATGAATGATAAAATTTCATTTTATTATAAATAAAGATAAGTAATAGTTATATTATAAATAATAAAGTAAGTACAGAATACACGATAAATTTCCTTTAATTTAATGATCTACTTTTTTACCAGCATTTCGTTTTATAGTTTATATTTTCTTCCATTCTAATTGATGCATATATTATAGATTTTTTATTGAAAATATTGGTACAATTGCACTTATATTAAATAAAAATAAAAATTCTTCGAGTATAAAATTTCTAATTCTAGAGGTAAATTCAATCTTCGCTATTAGATTAAGAATTCACCACATTCATGTATTATTGATTTAATCATATACCAATTATTTAACAGTAGCATACACATTAAAATTTATTGCACAACAGTCTTGATAACAACACATAATAGAAGAGAAAATATTAAAATGGATTATTATTTTATGTGTATCTAATTGTATACGTTTTTATAAGTCATTTTGGTTTTTATATTCTTCATATATATGAATTTAATTTTGGAGAATTTGAGATTCGAATCCGACAACATGAGCTCTTTAAGTTTCTCTCGTAAAAGTAGCATACATAGCAAAAGTTATGTCATGAATCAGTTTCAAATTTCAAATTTCATGGAGTGCACTTGAAAATTATACTTCGAAATAAGATAGTTTACTTAACATATTTATTTTTCATAGAAAAATCTAAGGATGTAACTAATGAGAAAAACAAAATTTGCATAATTTCATTAATTGTCAGGCAAGAGGAAGGATAATGATAAAATGGGCAGAGTTAATAGAACAAAGCATAGAGGAACTAGCAGCATTAGACACTATGGATGCCGGAAAATTGTACAGTGGTGGAAAAACAATAGACATTCCTCGCATCGCCAGTCACCTCCGCTACTACGCAGGAGCGGCCGACAAAATTCACAGAGATGTGTTGAAAATGTCGAGAGAGCTACATGGTTATACTTTTAATGAACCCATTGGTGTTGTTGGTCATATAATACCATGGAACTTTCCTAGCACCGCATTCTTCATGAAGGTCGCGCCTTCCTTAGCCGCCGGTTGCACCATGGTCATCCAGCCGGTTGAGCAGACACCGCTTTCAGCTCTTTACTATGCTCATCTATCTAAGTTGGTATGTACCTATTATAAGTTACCCCTAACTGTTTAGTGTTACAATTGAATAGGGAAAAAGATTTTTTTGAGCTGCGTGGTATAGCTAGTTTACCCATTTAGTCCATGTGGTATACATGTTATCTATTTGATCCTTATGCTGTAAAAATTGTTACTTTTTTTTGTCCTTCTGATATACATTCGACGCACATTTGGTTCTTGCGGTATACAATCAGTTAAATTTTTTAGCCTTGTGCAGTAGAAACTATTTTAGCAAAATATCATGTAATATGTACTAAAATGACGAAAAATATAACATATTGAATAACACATGATCCAAATAGATAAAAAGTACAGAGGGACCAAATGAACAAATTGATCATACGGACCAACAAAAGTCTTTTCGCTCAATTGAATAGTTTTATAAGAATATATATTTAAGTGAATTATTTTGTAGTATTTTTTTATTGATCTAACTATGTATAATAAATGTTAAAGCTGGTATTCCGAATGAAGTGATCAATGTTGTTACGGGATTCGGGCCGACTACCGGTTCCGCCATTAGCTCTCATATGGACATTGACAAGGTAAGGACTTATACATATCAATTGTCAAATCAATTCCTATGCGATTTAATTAATTAATTAAGTTAACGATTGTTCGGAAAATTTTTTGAGTTCCTCGTAATTCATCTACTGATAAATTAATTATTCGGTATAAGTTGGTTTCACAGGGTCAACAGAAGTAGGACATAAAGTAATCCAGGCAAGCCACAACAAGTAATTTAAAACAGATTTCACTAGAATTAGGTGGCAAATCACCTCTTCTAATTTTTTATGATGTCGATGTTGATAAAGCTGTTGATCTTGCTCTTCTTGCCATCCTTTACAATAAGGTATTATAAGTCTTTTTTTATTTATTGTCTCGGTGAAAATTGGGTATGATCATATTCAACCTCTGTTTTTAAATTCTCTGTCTGGTTTTGCTTAGGCCCTGCCTATGCTCTGTTTTAGAGCTTGCTGCCTAACTTTTTGTTCTCATGGCGCTATGGGGCTCCTAATCGATTCATTGTCATCTAGGCACCGCCTATTCCAATTTTTTAAAAAATAGCTTAGTTAATAAACGAAAGTACATCAAAGTATTCCACACAATAAAATTCTCGTTTTCATTTTTAAAATATGGTACAAATTATGTTTTTGCATATTTTAATTATATTATAATTTATTTTTAGATGAATTTATATTTTTATATAGTAATGAATATTAAAAATAAATAAATACAAATTTGCCTAAGGCATCGACCAGGCCTCGCCTAGGTAGGGCTGTAAATGAGACGAGTCGTTCATGAATAACTCGGTGTTCGACTCGATAAGAGCTCGATTCGGCTCGGCTCGATTTATAAATGAACTGTTCGTGAACATGATTTTGAGCTCGAATAGTAAATGAGCTAAACATGAACAAGTCCTAGCTCGGCTCGAAAACTCGTGAACAAACTCGATTAGAGGCTCGTGAACAAGTTCATGAACATGCTTGATAAAAGCTGGTGTACTAACTCAATTATAATTTTCACATAATAAAATATTTATAAAACATATTTTTAAAATAGTTGATGAAACTTATAAGCCTCTCAGCCCCCTAAACTTATAAAAGGTCCTTTTAACCCCCTGAACTTGTTAAAAGTGAACCTCATAGCCCTTCATGCTGATATGACAAGTATTATTTTCTAGAGACTATATCTAACATTATTTCGTCAAAGATTGAATCGAAGATTGATTTACCGGAATAAAACTGGGCATGTTACCATGAAGGGGCTTTGAGGTTCACTTTTACCAAGTTCAAGGGGCTATAAGGTACACCTTAACAAATTCAGGGGGCTATAAGGTCCACTTTAACAAGTTCAGGGGTTTAAGGGTACCTTTTGTAAGTTCATGAGGTTGAGGGGTTTTTAGGCACACTTATAGGGGGTCTAGATGTATTAGGCCTTTGTAATATAAAGACATAGTCCATAATCCAATTTATGACCCATATTAACAACACTTACTGGTCAAATTTATACCCAAAGAATTAATTCATAGTATAAATACTTAAAAGTCTTAAATTAAGGTTCTCTACGGTGTCTTTTGTTCAAGGATATTATGTTAGTTATTGAGATATTATGATATTAAGAGCTTATTTTTTCATATTTTATTATTAATTGTGTTCGTGGACAAAAATAAATGAGCTTGCTTATGAATAAATTAACGAACTGATAACAAACAAAATAAATGAGTTGTTCGTGAACAACTCGTGAACAAAAGAGCAAGTAAATGAGCCGAACACGAACAAGATTTTGAGCTCGATTCTAGCTCGGCTCGACTCGTGTTCGATTAAAAATTAAACGAGCTGAACACGAATAGACCACAACTCGACTCGACTCGACTTGTTTACAGCCCTCGCCTAGGCCCGGAAACCCTAACTTCACTATTATGTAAATTTGCAGGGAAATATGTGTTCAAGAGTATATGTCCGAGAAGGTATTTATGATGAAATAGTTAAAAAATTAGTTGAGAAAGCTCAAAATTGGGTGGTTGCTGATCCATTTGATCCTAAATCTCAACTTGGTCCTCAGGTAATTATTTAATTATTTACCAAACTCCTTGATTAATTAATTTAGAATTATATTTACTAATTTAATTAATTGATTACAGGTAGATAAAAAACAATATGAAAAAATCATGTCATATATTGAGCTAGGCTTAAAAGAAGGAGCCACTCTTTTAACTGGCGGTAAACCTGCAAGCAACAAAGGGTATTTTCTTCAGCCCACCATTTTTACTGATGTTAAGGTAAAAAAAATAAACAATTGTTTAGTCATAGCTCAGTGAATCATCAAATTCCTCAACTTGTCTTTAAAATTTTATTGCTTCCCTAAATTTTAGAAGTGTTCTCTCAACTACCTCAATTTTTGAAAAAGTACACCATTTTGCTCCATGATTGTCACGTGTCAGCTTTTGGTTGGTTTGACTTTTCAACGATATCACTTTTTTAAGATTTTCATTCTCCAATCAAAAGTTGACACGTGACATTTAGGGAGTAAAGTAGTGCACTTTTTGAAAGCTGAGGTAACTACAGGAAGGCAGCAAAATTTTAGAAACAAGTTAAGAATCTTATTGATTCATTAGGCCTTATATTAAACATTAATTTAATTTCACCCTTAAAATTGTTAATGAACTGTGTGATGTTTTAATTTCTTCATTTATCAGGAGGATATGTCTATTGTCAAAGATGAAATTTTTGGACCTGTCACTCATGAAGTTCAAGTAAGTATTACATTAAAATCCAAATTTATGGAAAAAAAAATTTAGTGATTTTTCAAATATAAAAAATTTAAAAATAAATGACATAAATGTCTCTTAATTAGCTTATAAGCAGCATAAAAATTAGATAAATGATTTAATTTATAATTTATAGAAACTGTTAAATGACTATATTTATTGCCCCGAAAAAGCTTCTCTCATACGCTTTCTACGAGACATCATCTTTCTGCATAAACTAATCCTAAATTGCTTATAATTGTACTATAAGAAACGCCTTAACTACTTATTTTTAACATGGTTATAATCTAAAAATAGCTTATAAGCAATTAAGTAAGACATACAATATTTTAGGCCTAATAGATATGGACCTACTTATAGTTGTACCTAAAAACTCCTCAGCCCATTGGATTTACAAAAGTTCTACATAACCCCCTGAACTTGTTAAAGTGGACCTTATAGCCCTATGAACTTGTTAAGGTGAACCTTATAGCCCCTTAAACTTGGTAAAAGTGAACCACATAGCCCCTTGATGCTGACATGCCCAATTTTGTTCTGCTAAATTCGACGATACAATGCTAGATTCAATTTTTAGAAAAATTATACTTGACATATCAGTATCAAAAGGCTATGGGTTCACTTATAACAAGTTCAGGGGACTATAAGGTCCACTTTAACAAGTCCAGGGGATTATGTGGAACTTTTGTAAGTTCAGGGGCTGAGAGGTTTTTAAGAACAACTATAGAGAATTCAGATGTATTAGGCCAACATTTTACAAAGAAATCACACTCCATTTCTTTGAATATTTTCATATATATTACATGACTAACACCCACATATACATGCATTATGAACAATTTATGTAGGACAATAGAAGAGGCAATAAAAAAGGCAAACAACACAAAATATGGGCTAGCAGCAGGGATAGTAACAAAGAACATAGATGTGATGAACACAGTGTCAAGATCAATAAGAGCAGGCATTATTTGGGTCAATTGTTACTTTGCATTTGATAATGATTGCCCTTACGGAGGCTACAAGATTAGTGGCTTTGGTAGAGATTTTGGTTATGAATCCCTTCACAAGTACCTCCATGTCAAATCTGTTTTTACTCCTCTTTATAATTCCCCTTGGCTGTAAATTTCCCAGCAAAATGATGCCGTTTTGACGGGTTTAGTCACCTGATCTGTAGTGGGAGTTTTCTTCATTCCTTTGTATTCTGTACCTTTTATTTAATGAGGATTTTTTAGTCCTTAATTTGAAAAAGTAAATTTTACTCTAGCCTTCAAAAATTAATTTTGCATGAGGTTTTCGTATAAAATAAAAGTTTAAAGGAGTATTTAGTAACTTTTTAATAACTATGTAATAGTTGTAATTTTTTTAATTGTTTATAAACAATGAGTTACTAGTAACAATATGTCTCATATTTCTTATTGGTTCGCCTCAATTTGTTACTAATAAAAAATGAAGTTTACATTAATATGATAGTCCTATAGTACCATGTCATGTGTATCTTTAGGAACAATAAGTTAATGATAACGGTAGTTTGAAATGTGTTATAGTTAGGTATTATTGCGCAAAATGACCTTTTTGGGTCTTATGGTATGATCAGTTTACTCATATCGATAATAAATGCATAGCACGAGGATAAAAAAAATAACATATTATATAATACAAGGACTAAATATAATACATGTATATCATAGGGATAAAATGGATAAACAATCTATTCCATATGGCCTAAAAAGTTATTTTCACTGGTATTCCTTTCTTTTTTTTATGGAAAGTATAAGTCATTTCATTATACGCTTTAACTCCACACACATGTATCAGTTTTATTAGGATTAACCTTACAATTGAATATATCATATTCCCTCTCGCCGCCCTGAACTTCCTCTCGTCCCTCTGAATTTGTTTAAATTACACCCTATGATCTATTTTGGTTGATGTGATATTAACTTTTTAATATTATCAAAATGACCTGCTGCGTCAATCGAAAGGGGTTATGAGGTACACTTTGAACAAGTTCAGGGAGGCAAGAGGAACTTTTAAAAGTTCAGGGGACAAGAAACGATTAAGGACAAGTTTAAAGGGTTTCTGATGCATTAGACCTTTACAATTTCACTAACTTATAAATTTTAGAAAATCCAAATACTCTTCCAAAAAATATTGAATTTTTTATACATTACAAATAACTTAGAAACAAGTTAAAAATGATGAACAACGAGAATCAATTTAACACAATTAATTAGACACATGGAACCTCTTAATGATTATATATAACACATGATTGAGATCCTAAAGCATGTTTCATTAAGTGTAACCTTTTTTTACGATTATACATTTTGAGAAAATTGTAGAAATTTTCAAAGATACGAGTAAATTAAGGAGAATAAATTGTAGAAATATTCAAATAATCATCCTTAACCATACAAATAAAAAAACTTAATTAATCATAATTAACCTCATGTTTACCACTTAATAAGCAAACCATTCAATCAAACAATTTCCCTCTCAAATTCATCTCCTTCAATACAATTGCCACGAAAATGGAGAGAATCGCAGAAGAAGAAGACGAAGAAACTCAAAAGGCTTCGTCATGGAACGAGAAGAAGAGAAGAAAAGAGGTTAGCCTTTCCTGTATGCTAAACACCGAGCTCAGCGCCGTCCTCGCCGTGATCCGCCGGCCACACGATCCCTCCGCCGCGCCTCTACTCCCTCAGGACGACACTTTCGACTCTCCGGTCCTCCGTTCGCTCAAATCACTGCGCGCTCTCATCTTCAATCCTCAACAGGATTGGCGCTTCATCGATCCGTCGGTTTACATCACTCCGTTTCTCGATGTCGTTCAAGGCGACGATATTCCTGCGACCGCCACAAATGTGGCTCTCTCCGCGATTTCGAAAATCCTCAAGCTCCAGATCTTCGACGACAAAACTCCCGGAGCTAAGGACGCGATGAATTCAATCGTGAACGGAATCACCAGCTGCCGCCTGGAGAGAACGGACACAGCTACCGAAGATGCGGTGATGATGCGAATTCTCCAGGCTTTAACGGCGATTATTAAACACAAGGCCTCAGTTCTCCTCAGCGATCAAGCTGTTTGTACGATCGTGAATGCGTGTTTTCAGGTCGTCCAACATTCAACGAACAGAGCCGATCTGCTTCAGAGAGGCGCGAAATACACAATGAGGGAACTGATCGAGGCGATTTTCGCGAGATTGCAGGATATCGAGGCGAGAAACGAGGATGATTCGGATACTGATAACGATGATATAGATATCGATAACAGTGTCGATTCAGGATATGGTGTTCGTTGCGTGATTGATATTTTCCACTTCTTGTGTTCGTTGCTGAATGTTGTGGAAGTTGTGGACATTGAAGGCGGATTAGGTGAACATGTTCAGATTTTCGGGTTGATTTTGATAAACTCTGCGATTGAACTGAGCGGCGACGCCATTGGTAAACACCCCAAGCTTTTGAGGATGGTTCAGGATGACCTTTTTCACCATTTGGTTTATTATGGAGTTTCTTCAGCCCCTCTTGTGCTTTCCATGATTTCCAGCACTGTGTTGAACATTTACCACTCCCTTCGCAGGTCAGTGTCAATGGCATGTGAATTATGTATTATTGTATTCATTTCTTTGTTTGGATTGTTGTGATTGGGCTAATGCATACTTAGCTTCCCAAACCTGAACTAGGCAGGATATAGGCAGATTTGTATTTTTTATTTTTTAATATTTATTAATATATAAAAATATAAATTTAACGTATAAAAGGCATTATAAATTATAATAATATAAATTATTAAAAAAATATACTTAGACCATATTTTAAAAATAGTGTTACGAAAAATCTCATTTAGGCCGATTTTTAAAACACTGGTTAGAAGTGCCAACTGATATAAAGTGACAAGTTTGGGGGGCTAAGTATGGATCAAGCTCTGTGATTATTGTGAACATTTATACAACACTTCTTGCAATCTCTAGTTGTCCATTTATGGGAGCATTTTGTTTTAAAAATGACTCAATTCAGAGTTTAGAGACTAAAAAGAATAGCTTAGGAGTAAATTGAGGCCATGAAAATAAAGGTTGTGGACTAAATTGATAGCTACAAATAATTTTGGACTAAATAATACTTCCAGCAAATTTTAGTATTATTATTTTTGTTTTTCTATCATTTCTTGAAAATAATATACAAACTTTTTGCAGGTACATTCGGGTTCAGCTAGAAGCTTTTTTTGCGTATGTGATGCTGAGAGCAGCAGGCCCAACAAGTTCAAGCCAACTCCAGGAAGTCGCACTCGAAGGAATCATAAATTTTTGCAGGCAACCGAATTTCATCCTCGAAATGTATGTAAACTATGACTGTGATCCTGTTTGTCGAAATGTATTCGAGGAAATCGGGAACCTGTTATGCAAGCTCTCGTTTCCAGGGTCTACTCCTTTGAGCTATGTACAAATCCAAGCATTCGAAGGACTGCTAATAGTAGTACACAATATTGCAGATAATATCGACAAAGAAGATGATCCAACCCCTTCTGGACCCTACCCTGTAGTCGTCACTGAATACCGACCTTTCTGGGAAGAAAAATCGGACCTGGATTTCGAGAGCTGGATTGAATACATAAGAGTGAGGAAAGCACAGAAAAAGAAAATATTGATTGCAGGGGATCATTTCAATAGAGATGAAAAGAAAGGTTTGGATTATTTGAAACTCAATAATTTGGTTTCAGATCCACCCGATGCGAAAGCCTATGCTTACTTCTTTCGGTATACACCGGGACTCGATAAAAAGGTGATCGGTGATTATCTAGGCGATCCTGATGAGTTTCACCTTCAAGTTCTTAAAGACTTCACTGCAACTTTCAACTTTTCAGGAATGATTCTTGACACAGCTTTACGAACTTATCTTGCTAGCTTCAGATTACCCGGAGAATCCCAGAAGATTCAAAGAATCCTCGAAGCATTTTCCGAGGCGTTTTATGATCAACAAACATCCGAAATATTTGCAACCAAGGATTGCCTTTTTATTCTTTGCTATTCGCTTATGATGCTTAATACCGATCAACACAATCCTCAAGTCAAGAAAAAGATGACCGAAGACGAGTTCATTAGGAACAATAGAGCAATCAATGCAGGGCAAGATCTTCCTCGAGAGTATCTCTCCGAGCTTTTCCAATCTATTGCGAACAACGCAATTACACTTGAGTATATATCCGGGCCCCCACAATCAGCTAGTAACGTAGTCACTCTTCGAGGTCTATCTACGGCATTGGAGATGAACCCTGCCCGTTGGATTGAATTAATGAATCGATCGAAAGTGACGTATCCATATATACAAACGGATTTCGACCGTAGGATAGGGAGAGATATGTTTGTTTGCATTGCTGGACCATCACTCGCAGCGATTTGTTCCTTCTTTGAGCATGCCGATGATGATGAAATGCTACACGAATGCATAGGAGGGTTGATATCAATCGCTAGGATCGCTCAGTATGATCTCGAAGATATTCTCGACGAGCTCCTTGCGACTTTCTCAAAGTATACTACATTGTTAAACCCTTATGCCTCTGCAGAAGAAACGCTCTTTGCTTTTAGCCACGATATGAAACCGAGAATGGCAACTCTTGCAGTTTTCACCATTGCCAACAACTTCGGTGACTCCATTCGAGCAGGCTGGAGAAACATTATAGACTGCTTGTTGAAACTCAAAAGGCTTAAGCTTCTACCTCAATCTGTAACAGAATTCGATGAAATTTTTGCCACATCAGCAGCCAATGGTCAAGGACACAGAAGGAATGAATCAGCTTTATCGCCTTCAAGTGATCCTAAATTGGGTAGCAAGAGGAGTGCTGGAGTAATCAGCAAATTCTCGCATTTCTTTTCGTTAGAATCTTTGGAAGATTCGGTATCACTTGGGATGAATGAATTCGAGCAGAATCTCAAGGTTATTAAAAAATGCCGAATCAAAAGTATATTCAATAACAGTTGTAACTTAGGCGATGAAGCTTTGTTGAATCTCGGCCGTTCGTTAATTTTTGCAGCTGGTGGAAAAGGTCAGAAATTTAACACTCCAATAGAGGAAGACGAAACGGTCGGTTTCTGTTGGGATATGATCGTCGCAATTTCTATGATCAACATTAACAGATTTCAGAATTTCTGGCCTTTTTTCCATGATAATCTACTAGCCGTTGCTCAGTTCCCTCTATTTTCCCCGATTCCGTTTGCTGAGAAGGGAATACTCGGCCTTTTCAGGATCTGTGTCAAGCTTCTTTCTCAATTTCGACCCGACAGATACCCGGAAGAGTCGATTTTCAAATCGATTAACCTAATGTGGAAGCTCGACAAAGAAATTCTCGACACCTGTTGCGATTTCATAATAAAATCGGTAAGTCAAATCCTCTCAGAAAATGCAGCAAATATGCAAACCGTTATCGGCTGGAAAACTTGCCTTCAATTGCTTTCTATGGCCGGTCGACACCCGGATTCCTACGATCTCGGTGTTGAAAGTTTGATAAAACTAATGTCTGATGCAAGTAATATAACGCGGATAAACTATACCTTTTGTATTGATTGTGCTTTCGGTTTTATCGCACTAAAAAACAGCCCATTAGAGAAAAACTTGAAGATACTAGACCTTTTAGCCGATTCGGTTAATTCACTTATCCAATGGTATAGAGATTTTTCCGATCCCGGAAGCTGTTTCAGTGTCTCGAGCACTTCCTCGCTCGAAGACAACTCGAGAAGCCTCGGCTCTTCGAATTTCTCCATGAACTTGTTCATCAAATTAGGGGAAGCTTTTCGGAAAACCAGCTTAGCAAGACGAGAAGAAATTAGGAACCACACGATAATTTCGCTTCAGAAAGCATTCTCACTAGCCGAAGAACTCGATTTCTCGGCTCAAAACAGTATAAACATTTTTAACCTAGTGATATTTGCAATGGTCGACGATTTACACGAAAAAATGGTGGAGTACTCGAGACGAGATGGGGCTGAACGAGAGATGAGAAGTATGGAAGGGACTTTGAAGTTAGCAATGGAGCTCATGACAGAGGTTTTCCTGCAATTTTTAAAGATTATAGGGATGAGTCCCGGGTTTCGGACGTTCTGGCTCGGTGTATTGAGAAGAATGGACACGTGTATGAAGGCCGATTTGGGTATATTCGGGGAGACGAGGTTACAGGAGATTATACCGGACTTGCTGAAAAAGATAATTACGAGAATGAAAGAATATGAAATTTTGGTAAAAAAGGAAAATGATGATGATGATTTATGGGATATTACTTATATTCAGATTCAATGGATAGCTCCTACCCTAAAGGATGATTTGTTTCCTGAAGAACTATAGATATATTCCTGTACATGTATATTTAACATTCATTCATTTTTTTCATCCGAAAAACGAGTAGCTTAGCAGTTAATGTTATGAATAGCAACAATTTAGCATAATAACAAAACGATTTTCTCCCTTATCTTCATAACAAACAAATAGAAGCACGTTGTACAAGTTACAACCATAAACAAAGCAAATGACTGCCTCATAAATATGTATATCCACACGTCAATGTTGCATATAAATCTTCGTTGATCGGGTCTTGTATACCAAATCGTGTTTTAGAGATATAATGTGGCATACTCTTCGAGCGATTCCTAACCACATTCAAATTTCCCAAATCATAGTACCATACTTCAGAAGAGCATAGAGTAAAGTTTTCTAATTGAAATGGGCAACTGGTAAAAGTTAAGAATGTGTAAGTGCAGAAACCAATCAAATTATATCAGTTAGAATGCAGAATTCCTAAAACAAATTTGAAAATAATTTAATCCGTCTGCAAATCAGAATCATTATGGGTTCAAACAAGAAGATAAATTGAAAGAACGAAAAAATAACTAAGAATTTTGACGTGTGACAAAGGTCTTAGCCTAGTGGTTGAGCCTGAAGCGGGGTCACAGATTCGAGTCCACATTCAGGTAGGGTGGGGTGGGGTGCGGTTTCTCTTTCTTATTATTGTAAGCCCGATGAGGTAAATTTTAAAAAAATCTACGAATTTTGACATACAGTATAATGTAAAAGGGTAGAAAGTATGGTTTAATCCCCAGTTGGTCAAAGGAATTATACTGTTAGAGCAAACTAATTCACTCTTACAAATAAAATCTACACCTTTTTCTTAATTTCTAGTTTCAGGTATAGGCAAGAAAGTGTAATTGCTGAAGTGATTTTTTTTTATTTTGTTGGTCTTAGGTCCTGTTCTTTTCAACTTATTTTCTGTTCTGTTCAGTTCAGTTCAGTTTAGTACCAATCAGTTCAGTTCAGTACCATTCAGTTCAGTTCAGTTTCAGTATTCAGTATTCAGTTTCAGTATTCAATATTCAGTATTCAGAATTCAATATTAAGCTTCAGTTTATACATTATATCAATATTATTAATGTATATTATTATTCATAAATATTAAAAAGCAATGAATATTAATGATAATATCATTTCAATTTCAATTTTAGTTCATTTCTATTTATACATTATATAAATATTATTAATTAATATTATTAATCACAAAGAACAACAAAGAAAAAGAAACCAATAATAATATTTTTAAAATTATTAATTATTATTTCTACCATAAATAATTTTGTAGGAGAAATAAATAAATAAAAGTAATAACATTTTATAAATATTGATAACAATTAAAATAATAAAGTAATATTCATAACAATAATTACCATAAATAATAATAATAATAATAATTCATAATGGTATATTAAATTATTATTATATGTAATAATTAATAAATTTTATTAGAATGTACAGTATTATTTAAAGTGTTATTAATTATTATGTATTTTAATATTTTTAAAATATTATTCATATTATTAATTATAATTCAGTTTCAGTATTATTCAGTTTCAGTATTTTCAGTTTCAGTATCATTCAGTTCAGTTTCAGTACAGTTCTGTACCATTCAGTTTAGTACACCTACTTATCAGTTGAAAAGAATAGGGCTTGCTACCCATAATCTTGTCAAGTATTCAAGATTCAATTCAAACTCTACTCAATTAATTTTTTCGCCTATAAGTTTCTAATCCCTCAATTCCTTCTTCTCGAACCAATTTTGTTTGGGTGCGCTCTTGGCACAAAAGCGCGCTCTCAGGAAAAAAAGCGCTTTGGGCCAAATGCATCTTTACCCCCGGAACTTGGCACAAAAAGCCTACTACCCCCTGAACTTTCAAAAGTTTCTCTCAGCCCCCTAAACTTGGCAGAAATGCATTAGTTTGTCCCCTGAACTTGGCAAAAGTGTATCATTTTGCCCCTTGAATGCCACGTGTCATGTTATTTGACTTTTCAAATATGTTACACTCTTGCCAAGTTTAGGGGGCAAACGGATACATTTATGCCAAGTTCAGAGGGCTGAGAGAAACTTTTGGAAGTTCAAGGGGGCAGTAGACTTTTTGTGTCAAGTTTAGGGGGGTAAGGATGCATTAAGCCTGTGATATTTTTAATGACCTTCTTATTTCAAATGCTTGTTTCTTGTTGTGGACAATTGTGACTTGTGATTGATATTTTTAATATTTATTAGTTTTAAGTAGCTATGTCATATAAATTTTGTAAACCTATAATATTTTGTGAAAATTATAATAGTGTGCTTTTTTCCGAAGCGAGCACTTTTTTTCACGCAAAGCGAGGCCCTTGCGCCACGAGTGCGCTTTGCGCTCTCGACAACCATGTTTTCAATGTCGATTCATCGTAATACCTAAATGACCTAATCAACTCACAACTGACACTACTCATTTAAGCATGTTTATCTCCAACCTAATAAACTTACAAGCAATTGACAATTGCACATACTTTAAACAGGGTTAACAAACAAATAATCTGAAATCGAAAACCAAAAACTAGCCAAGGTAAGTAAAACAAACTAACACCTCATGTCATTAGCTCAAAACATTGCATCAAGCAAGTAAATACACATAAAAAATTCACATAAACTATTGAAACATTACTGAGCAAATAGAAATCTAATTACCTACCTGCATTAGCCACTGACATCCTCCCCAAATTCACCATCATCATCATCACCACCACCATCATCACCATCATCATCATCATCATCATCTTCATCATCATCTTCATCATCATCATCATCATCCCTAAGTTTAGCAATCTCAGCCTCAGCTCTCTCCAAAATCTCCTTCTTCTGCAACTCCAAATCTCTCTCAAACTCACTTCTCATCCTCTCCAATTCCATCATCTTCTCCCTCTTACTACTCTCTATCCTCTCATAAATCCTCCCAAATTTCTCAACCGAATTGGCCAACACTCTCAACCCTTTAACCCCCTCACCATTTCCATCCCCTTCATCATCCCCCTCCTCCTCCGAATCACATGGACTATCTCTCATCTCATCGTTCCCATTCGCTCTTTCCAAATACAATTCGGTATCCATAAAAACAAACTCTCCAGAGTCCACCCCACAAGCTAAAGTACTGGTCCCATAATCTTGAGACATTAACATATCCATTTTTCTGTAGTATGCCCATTTGCTGATTCCTCCTTTAGCTCTCTCTTTCTTGTATTTTCTCTTCAAATTGTCCATCATTTGCTTACATTGAGTTTCCGTTCTGTCAATTTTTATCGCCTCTGATACTTTCTCTGCCACCATGGCCCAATCTTCAGATCTCAAGCTGTTTCTTTTCAATTGCAGGAATTTCTCCCCCCAAACCTCCAAAAGCACAAATTTTTCATGCTCATTCCAATCAGATGACGAATTGCCCTCTGTAAAAGGCAACGAATTTCCACTTCTAGCGACGAAATCGGAATTGGGGACGGAATTTTTGAGCTTTTGCCTCTTTGCGTACCTATCGAAACCCTCGATTTGTTCGGTGAGATTGTGCGGGTATCTACCGGAGCTGTAATTGCCGGCGATGTCGTAATTGCTCTGATCGTCAAATTCTTCGCCGGCGACGAGGTAATCCGGATTGTAGCTGGATTGGACTGGATGGGAGTATAAAGGGACTCTTCTTGAGCGAATCTGAGAATGGGATTTTGGGGCAAACCTAGCATCATCATTCATACCATCCATTTTATGAAGATCTGCAAAATTAGTCGACGAGAATAGACTGAAATTCACAATCGATCGACAAATTTATCGAATTGCAGAAAGAAAAGATGAAAGCTTTTTTGTTTGTGAGACTACGAATGAGGAAGTAGGAGAATATTCGATGAAATTGAACGCAATGCGTACATGGAAAGAAAATTTGAAGAACAAAACCTAAAAAATTATATGAACTGGGGGAAAGATGGAATCTTTAACTCACTGCATCCAACTGATCATAACGAGAATGCAAAATCAAAGTTAACAAAAATAAATGCGACACAATCACAACTCTAATCCAAAAGCGTAGAAATTATAGTATTAAAGAATCAGCTATTTTAATTAAGAATTTTATTAGTAGATCGAAAAGTATAGAAAAATTTAGAAATAACGACTATTAAAATTAAAATTTTGAATAAAATAAAATAAAATTAATATATTAAATTTATTTATACAGTAAAATAAATCAACCTTTAAATAAAATTTATTAAAAAATTAAAAAATAAACGTTGTATATTATATTTTTTTAACCTCCATCCTATATTTTTTTAATCTTCGATCGTATAAACATTTTTCTTCCTTTACTAGTTCCATACTTTGTTTTCTTCAATAATAGTGTAGAAATTTTGTTTTTTTAATGTAAAGTGAAGGTTAATTTGTTGATTATTACTATTTCATTAATTTCATTTGTCCATCAATTACAATGATCAAAGCTTAAAAAAATAAAATTACCATATATTACATATCTATGGATATTATAGATATTTAGAAATTGGAATCGTTATCGATTATTGTTTGACAATTTTCATAAGAAATTTGTTTTAAACTTTTAATCCTTAATATATTGGATGACTTTTTTTATGTGTCCGGTGCAACCTATTCAAGTAGCCATGGCTTGTCCATCCCGCCTAGGCCAACTTTAGGCACGGAAATATCACTATTAATCCGGATCATGTCCGTATAGGTTATAAATATTATAAGTTGGGCTTAGATTTTATTATTTTATTTATATACTTATATAATTTTATTAATATTATATATATTAAGTCAATGTAACATGGTAAAACTATAACTTATATTTTCTTAAAAGAAATTTGAATAAAAAATTAATATTTTCAGTTTTTTATTAAGCTATAATTCAATTGGCTATATATTTAACAAGAAGTAGCTCAGTTGGCAATGCAGACTGAGCAAGTTAGAGGAGAGTAAGGTTCGAATCCTACTAAATACACTTGTTGTAAGGGTGAGGGGCCTTAACTGTGACTAAGCCCGAACAAAATTATCTCAATGAAGATACTTGTAAATATTAAAAAAAAAATAATTCAGTTTTCTATCTTAATAAAATATTATTTATGAAAAATAAAAATACTAATATTTAATTGAAGGGCATGCCTGATCGGGCTTGAAAATGAGCTTCTAAGTCAAAGTCCGACCCAAGCCCAAATATTATAAATACAGGTTGGGTTGGGCCTAGGAATAGCCATTTTTTCCTTAACCCGACTCCGCCTGCCCATTGAACGGGTCTAGTTTAGTATGGAGAATTATGTAGGTTGGCATTAAAAAATGATAATTACAACTTTTCTATCACATGTGTGCCGATGAAGTTAAAATTTATGAGAAAAATATAGGCCTATCACATATGAATCCCTGAAGTTATATCTAACTGCCCTTAGCAATCACAAACTTTTAAGTGTGACCCTTACCCCTTAAAGTTGACAAAATTGATACAATTTGTTCCTTCAATCCATATTGTTAGCTTCTGATTGGAGAAAAATTAGAAAATTTTCATTTTTGAAAAGTCAAACCGACCAAAAACTAACATGTGACATTGAAGGGTCAAATTTGCCAACTTTAGAGGGGTAAAGTGTCACAGTTAAAAATTTGAGATGCCTAATGACGATTAGAATCAATTTTAAGGGAGTTTATATGCATTCACCCAAAATTATATAAATGATTCAAATTCTTTATACTAAAAAATAACTCTTAATACATATTTCAATATGTGTTGGTGAGACCCTATATTTTTACACTTTGAGTTCATCAACACGCATGTCAAAATGTGTAATAACTGCGTTTATTCCATACCAAATGACATGATCCTTTATATGAAAACTCGAATTTAGATATATAAGCCCCTTCATCACATATAATAAAAAAGTATATAGATGACTTAATAACTTAAATCTTTATCGAGGTTAACCTGCAAGGTAAAAATGGGTTAAAAGGGTAGGTGTGACCGTCAATTAACCTCTTTGATGCCCAAGTTAGAGTACTAGGATAAAGGAAATGAGCATAGAAAGCAGAATTAATTGGTTATTTTATATTTTTTTACTGTGATGTTTATATAGCGGAGAAGCTAATGATGTAGAATAACCGTCTTAGCCCGACGTGCTTGGCACATTGCGCACTTTGGGTTCGGCCCAAACTTTGTAATTAATTCTTGACGGGCTAAGTTAGCGTGCATTGAAGACTCGTATATAGAGGAGTGGAGAATTGAAGCAGAATTGAATAAAAATAATCGAATTGAACTGAGCCAAATTTATTTTGGTTCAATTTTGGTTTTTAAAATTTGAATTTTGGTTTGGTTTCGATTTTTGCAATAAAAATTGAAATAAAATTAAATCGAACCGAATACATTAATAAATATTATAATTTAATATATATTCATATTATATCTAATATCCTAATTATATTGGCGATATATAACACACAAATTAGTAAATAATAATAACAAATATGAAATTTTAACTTAAGTAATTATAATTTGGAAAGAATTGTTTTACTTTACAACTTTAGGAATATAACTCATTCAATAATTCATTATATGCATACTACTTGAATTAATATATTTTATGTATCAATATTTATATTTAAATAAATACAAATTTTTAAAGTCTAATTACTATAAAGTTAGCACACATTAAGATAAAATTACTCTAAGTCTCTCTCTCGTATAACCCTAAAATTAAAAAATAAATTACAAATAATTTTATAAATTATAGAGTTTCAGTAACTCGGTTATAACTTAACCGAACCGAACTATATTCGGTTCAATTTCGATTCTCATATTTTTACTAATTCGAGTTTTGGTTCAGGTCGATTCGATCCAATTTTTAGATCATACCAACATTTACTCAACCCTACTCATATATATTCTTATTATCAATTTTTTCACAAGTCAGATAACTTGATTTTGATATAATAGGCTCAACTTTAAATTCAACCCTTTGTGAGATTTTATTTAAGGTAAACTTTAAAAAAGTGCTTTGTGGTTTTTATTAATTTGTAAGATGGGGTTTGAAGAATTTTTTTTGTAAAATAGAGTATGTGGGTTCAAAATTTTTGCAAAAGGGAGTCTTTGACTTCGAAATATTGATGTTACATCGAATATTTTAAATAATTTAACCTTATTATTTAAAAAATATACATCTTATTTTTTATAATTTTTTATAGTTTGTTATCATAATTTAATTAAAAAAATATTTGACCTAGTTAAAAAATTTCAAATTTTTTCACTGATGTGTATTGTATTTTATATAACCATCCCGCAAAAATTCAGATAAAAATGAACAAGATTACTTATTTTTGTGACATAATTTAATATTGAGGATCATTTATTTGTAAATTTTTTGAAAATACGGACCCCATTTTATAAAAAAAAAATTTTAAACTCCATTTTATTAATAAATAAAACCATAATGTATTTTTTTTTAAGTTTACCTTTTTATTTACTAGATTGAATTGGTTCAATGATTTAATTAACTTCAAACTTCATTCACAAAAATTAATGGAGTGGAATGATATGTAACTCGATAAAATTTTCATCAAGTTTTTTCCTCCAAGCACAAGGTTAAAGGTTTTAGATATGCAACTCAATCGGATTAAATTGTGGTATAAGAGCGTAATGCCCATTTTATAAAAAAAATTGTGTTTATGAGTGGGGTGAGTAAATGTCGGTTCGATTTAAAAATCGAATCGAACCGAACTGAAACCCGAATTAGTAAATAAATGAGAACCAAAACCGAATCGAATATAATTCGGTTCGGATTCGGTTCGATTCGGTTATAACCGAATTTCTCAAACTCCATATTTACAAATAATTTTTAGTTTATTTTTTTTATGGATTTAAACTAATTTTATTTCGATATTTGTTAAATTTAATGGCAATTAGACATTTAAATTTATATTTTTAACAATAAATATAAATACTAATATTAGTGGTATGACATGTATATATAATGAATTAGTGAATGAATTGTATTCCTAATAGGATTAGGATTTCCAAGTTGTAAAGTACATCAATTCTTTCTTAATTAGGATTACTTTAAGTTAAAATCGCTTATTTATTATTATTGTCTACTAATTAGAGTGTCACATGTCGTAAATATAGAATAGAATTTTAGATATAATATAAATATATATTTAAATATAATATTTATTAATGTATTCTATTCGGTTTGGTTCGGTTTTATTTTGGTTTCTATTACAAAAATCGAAACCGAACTGAAACCCGATTTTTAAAAATTTTAAGAACCAAAATCGAACCGAAATAAATTCAGTTCAGTTCGATTCAATTTTTTTCTTTAAAAATTTTAAGAACCAAAATCGAACCGAAATAAAATCGAACCAAAATCTTTTTCTTTATCTCCTCATTTTATTTTAGATTTTGATTTCTTGCCCGAATTTTGTTTAATCAGTTGTTTATTTTTGAGTTCTTTATATTTTACTAGATATTTTTTTGATCTGGCTTCATTCAACTTTAACTCATTAGGAGGAAGCGATTATTTCTCACAAATGCCTTTGGTGAAGGTCTGTGCGGTGTAGATCTACGGATTTACATATTTTCGAAAAGATCTCTTCAGATCTAAGTGTTGAGAAGGTGATTGAGATCTTATATTGTTCAGTTTATGTAGGTTTTGGAGTTTAAGTTGTTGGTTGAATTTATGTTCTGGTTATGAATTATCGCTTGTTCTGCGTTTTTCTTATTTTTGCTCCATTTTGGATAGTCTATTCTTACCCTTTATGGTATTTTATACTCTCTTATATAAACTTGTTCATCTATGAGTTGTTGACTTCACTTAATTTTATTCATGACATTTTCCTCTATGTAATAATTCTCTCATTCTAATTAATATGCTATTTCTTATAAAAAAAATTATAAATAAAAAACAAATGAACTAAAGTAACGAAGTGCCTTGAAAAGATTTTAGCACGATTCCCTTTTCACAATTCCTTACCTAACATTAATAATTGAACTAGATCAATTTGAATAAAATAGATGAATTTTATTTCTATACAATTTTACAAAAAATTTAAAAACATTTTACATGTGACATTGATATATTTAAAGGGCCTAACCTATATAGAATTTTCTAGAGTTGGTTTAAACCGTCTTTGGTCACCCCTAACTTTTAAATGTGACACTTTATCTTCTAAAATTGGCAAAACTGATACAATTTACCCCCTCAATGCCACGTGTCAGATTATGGTTGGTTTGACTTTTCAAAGATGTCATTTTTCTGATTTTTTTTTCAAATCAGAAGCTAACACGTGGCATTGAGGGGGCAAACTATTCGATTTTACCAATTTTAAAAGGTAAAGTGTCATACTTAAAAATTAAAAATGATCAAAGACGATTTGAACTAATTTTAAGGGGGCTCCACATATATTTAATCTATTTAAAGAGCTATGGAAAAGAACCTACTTTAACTTAAACAATTTCATATGCCATCTTTGATTAAAACCACATGTTACAAAATAAATTCTTGTATGTATTATTAGTGCAAGGGGAACAAATTTCATTTACATAGCAAGAGTTTATCTGCTTATTTTTTATCACATAACTTCTCAATAGCACCATGCTTTTTTTAAGCATCCCCTTCTAATAATGAAAAAAATAAAGGATTTCCACGTTAAAGTTGAAGGGCTTATGCCTTATTGTCTTGTATTATAATTTAATTAAATTTAGTACTTTGATTTAGTTTAGTTCAGCTTAGTTCATTTCAGTTTTATTCAGTTCAGACCACTTCAGTTTAGTTCAGTCTACTGTTGTTCAGTTTAGCTATGTGTAGTAATAAATTTACACTAAAAGAAGTTCAGTTCAGTTCGACTCACTTCAGTTCAGTTCAATCCACTTTAGTCTAGTTCAGCTCAGCCAACTTCAATTAAATTTAGTTCGATTCAGCTTTCAAAAGTTGAAAAGAACATGACATTAAAATGAGTAAACTCGAACGAGGTGAGATAAATAAAATTTTCTTCTGTTATTATTGTAAGCCCTAAATTTTAAAAAAATTAAACACATTTTTACCCATTATTAGTGGTTTAGCTTTAATATGTTAATTTTGTTAATTTAGTCTCCAAGTGACAACTAATTAAGATTTTGATAACTAATAGCGAATTTAAATCTGTGCTCTTAAATTAGTATCTCTTTTTATATCTTTTATCCTTATTTAACATGTATTATATTTATTAAAAAATAAATTAAAAAAATAAAATAATAATAAAAATAAATACTAATTTATCAGCCTATTTAAATATTCTTACAGCATATCCACGTGAAAGATTTTCTTATTATGATGATCAATTTGGTATTATAGTTACAACTTACAAGATTCACATAAGGTTAAATTAGTAGTTGTGTACAAATTGAGCAACTAATTTTGACTTTGGCTTAGTGGATTATCAATTAGACAACAAAGTCCCAATTGGAATGAAAAAGTTAAATCACATGTCAATCACATGGCGCACATTTTGAGGTTAAATGTCGGTCCACCATTATGATTAACATTATATTTTCAATTAAATAAAAGCATTTCCTTATATAAATAATAAGGGTTGGTTTAAATGGTAAATGACTTGATATTATTTAAATAAATTCTCAAATTTAAATTATAGCGAATATATGAAATTTTTATTGAAAAATTCACCCACAATAATTAAATACACGACCCAAATAAAATTTAAATAAAGTAAAAATAAATTACAGAACAAAAAATCATTTCCTTCCATGCCATATTCTCCACACATAGTGGAAAAAGGCTATCATCATTTCTATCCCTTTCATTTTAATAAATTATCATATATTAACAAATATTATTTCTCTTTCCATCGTATAATTTAAAAATAGTTTTCCATTATAATATGAAATAGGTAAAACAACTTCTCAACCCTCCAACTTTTACAAATTTTGCAACTAGATCTTTGATCAATTATTCAATACATCAATCACATAATTTTTATCTTCTTGATAATATTTGTCTCATAATTGATATGTTGTTTCAAGTGGGTAATATAACATTTAAATGAATAATTGTTTAAGAAAATTAAAGACTTCGATTTTATTAGATGAATATATTGTGTATAAGTTAGTTATATTATTTTTTCAGACATTTTTAACTTTTATTTTGAAATATTTCTAATATCTTATACTTTAATTCATTAGATGGTTTAATTATTTTTAACCGGCTATGAACACTTAAAAATGAGTAAGCAGGCTCGTTCCTACCTTCTGTGGGGTCTATGGGCGAGATAAAAATCGGGGCTCTATTAACGAGAAAAAATTTAAAAATAAAATATACGATATTGTATTTCTATTACAACATTTAATAATAGATCAAACAAAAACATCAAATTTCATATTATAAAGTATGAAATAACATTATAACTAAAAAAATATCATAGTGATCAAATAAAATAATGTCTATGAGCGTTCCTAAAAACAATAACCAATTCGGATAGTTAACCGAAATATCAGTTGAAATAAACTAGGAACAAAGACAATTTTTTACGTGGATGAAAGAAGAAATGAAGAATTATATATAGGTACTAAAGGGATTGATGAGTATGAAATTTGGAGCGTATTAGTAATGGTAAGGAAGATTAATGTCCTTGATTTTCTATTTTCAAGTTTAGAAAGAAATGTTAAGAGGTAATGATGGTAAATATGGAGATAGGAGACGTTAACGAGAAATGAGTTAAATTCAATAATTAATACTTATTGTTATATAATAATTCAGACAAAGCCAATCACTTTAGATTAATAGTATTTTTATTTTATTTTTAATGTTTTTTAACAAAAGAATAATTTAATTAACTTAAACTCTAATTATATAAAAATAGCTTATTAATTACTAAAAATTAACCCCTTTTTTTATTGGGCCCCAACCGTCGCCCCTTTTACCCTTACCGAGAACAGCCCTTATGAGTAAGTAAAAGAATAAACATGTTCTCAAACAACTTTTCTTCTAAGTTTTTTTTTTTCATAGAATGCAAACTATATTTTCAATTATATCACTTGTCTTCATAAATTATGTTAAGCAATAACTCTTAAGGAATGGCTAATTTAATCAATAACCCCTAAATTTAGAAAAAAAAATTAAATATCACCTTAAATTTTCAAAAATTTCAACTAATCCTTTAAACTTGACAAAAGAGCACTAATTTATCTCTTAATATCACATATAAGCTTTCTGAATAATTTAACTTTTAAAAGATGACATTTTTCTTTTTCTATCTATCAGTTGATACCTGACAATATTAAGTATTTGGCCTTGAGGAATTAAAATATTCAATCAGAGGATCAAACTATAAAATCTATGGAAATTGAGGTACTAACATAACCTTTGACAATAAAAAATAATATTCACATGCTATATTATATGCTGCCGTTAGGAGAAGTGATTGAGACGATACGCCATCAGCCAAAAAACGACGCCGTTAAAAACAAGGCCGTACGTTTCTCTCTCACCCCTAACCTCGAGACCGACCTGTAAAAATTGCAGCTTTTTGGCTGCAAAATCTACAGTATTATAATACCCCTCTTTTCTATCTCCATTGCTTCTTTATATATATATACCTAGATCACCGTTAATTGCTGCAGTTCCGTATTTCTCCTGTTTTTCTCAAACCCTAATTCCATCAATTTTTCTGTCCTCTCTCGATTAAATTCCTGAAAACCCTAACCAATCACCAAATTAGCCGCCTGTTCTTTCACATTATTGAAATATTGGTTGTTCGGTGCAGCATTTTGTCTGCTGAGCGACTCAGTGAGTCAACTCGGAATTTAGGGATGTGAATAATGGAAGGGGGTAAAGGGTTTTGTAGGAGTGAAGAAAATGGAAGCTCGAGCGAGGGTAATTGCAAGCCTCCGAACCCTAATTCTGCAGGGTGTAGTAGACAGTTTAATGTTTCTGTTTCCTGTAAGGCGACGCTGGTTCGACACCAATCCCTTGTAAGTTCGTTTATGGAAATTCATCTGTTGATCTATTTTGGTAAATAATTTAAGTTTGGTTTGGTTTTATTTGCAGTGGAATTTAAAGTTGTACATTAGATTTCTTATATTGGTACACATTTCATCTTTTATTCTTTCCATATTGGGTTATGCGAAATTATAGAAAGGGTGAAAGACTTGGCCCTGTTTTTTTCAACTTATATTCAGCTCAGTTCAATACTGCATACATATAAATTTACACTGAAATAAGTTCAGTTCAATACTGCGAAAAGAACAGGCCCTCGGTCTTTTCTGGTTTTGAGATAAATTCTTTCAATTTACTTGATGCTATAGCTGAATTAAGTGATTGGATTTAAGTTTTATGCTGTGTAGGACTGTTTGAGTGGTGTTGAGCTGAAAAGGCTTAGCCCTATTGGTTTTGTTATTTATAGAACATGAACGGTCTTGATATTACTTTTCAAGCTGCTGTTAAAATGAGTCGCCCTCACAAACTTTGAAGATAACTACATATTTTAGTTTTGAACAACACATTACAATTATTCATACTAATTAATTATGAACTGTCGATTTGTTTTTTCCAAAATAAAATTCACTGCTTCTAAGAAAGCTTGAAAATAGAGCTTTTAAAAAAACGGCGGAAAAAAGTTGTCAAACTGGCCTCTATAAGGTAGCTGGTACTTCAAAATAGTTTTCGTTATTTTTGTCTTTTTATTTTGCTTCGATAAATATTGTTTTTCTAAACATTTTCTGATTGTAAGTAAACAATACTTTGTTTTTTTTTCTTATGAATATGAATTATATAGTTTCTGCCTGTATTAGGGGTTACTCATGCTTGATTTAAATGCTCTGCTGCAAATTTTTTATTCTTGACTTCTTGAGATCTTGTCGAGTTTCCTTTAAGAGCTTTGTTCTTTTGCATATTTCAGTGAACTATTGTTGTTATTTGAATTAGGCTTAATGTACCGGGGACCCTAAAGTCGGCCCTAAATGACTAATGCCACCCTGAATTTTTTAAAGTTCCAATTACCCCCTCGAATTTTGAAAAAGTGCACCAGTTTGCCCTGAATGTCATGTGTCAAACATCTGGTTGGTTGGACTCAAAGATGTCATTTTTTTTATTTTTCTCTCTCCAACCAACCATAAGCTAACACGTGACATTGATGGGGCAAACTGATCCCCTTTTTGCAAGTTCAGGGGGTTATTTAGAACTTTTGAAAATTCATGGTGGCATCGGGCTTCTAGAGCCGAGACCACTTCAAGGGTCCCGACGCAATCAGCCTTTAAAATAGCTTTGGTACATCCTGGGGCTCTATGTTCTTATGGTCTCTGGACTCTTGAACTAGGTTGACTTTCTCATTGCTAATTTGGATGCACTATCTTATTGAAGTTGTTTGCCTTCTGTTCGCCTCTAGTACATTTTGAGCTGGTTTTGACAAGAAATTTTGCAGATGAGATCAAGGACATCGGCTATATCGATTGAACCTGAGCTTGTGTTAGAAAGTCACAACGCTAATTTCCTTCCAATTGTTCGTTCTGGAGGATGGGCTGATATTGGGTTTCGGTCAAGCATGGAAGATGTGTATATATGCATTGACAACTTTGTTAGTGCCCATGGCCTCAATAGTGTAACCGATGAGCCTTATGCCTTCTATGGGGTATTTTTCTTTCCTTGCTCATTACTAAAATGCACTGTTTTAAAATTCTCTGCCTAGTCCCGCCCAGGCCCCATTTTGCTTGTTACCACCCGCCTTTTCGTTTGGGCGCTATTAGGCCCTCGGCCGATTTATTGCCACCTAGGCACCGTCTTGTTCGATTTTTCCGCCTAGATGCCCCTAATCCAATTTTTTTTGCCCAGGCGGTGCCTAAACTCAATTTTCAGATACCAATATACTTATGATAATTATAGTTCAATTTTTTTAATATATAAAAAGTTGATCGGTTGGTAAAACTAATTGTGAGCATTTGTGTTTTTTATGTTAGAATTGATTAATACTTGTGTTTTTATATACTAAACTATAAACTATGTTTTTTTTAATATTTATTATGTTATTATTTATTTTTTAGTTAGATTTATATTTTATGTAATAATAAACATTAAAAAAAATACAAATCCGCATTGGCCTTGGACGCCCGACTAGTGCCTAGCGCTATTTAAATTGTTGCAAAAACGTGCTTATTTGTTCTGTAATCATTTGCAACTGGACAATCTAACATGTTTTTATATGTTGGTGTTCAGGTGTTTGATGGGCATGGAGGTAAAGACGCTGCTGACTTTGCATGCTACCATTTGCCGAAATTCATTGTGAAAGATGTACACTTCCCTACCGATATTGAGAGGGCTGTGGCATCTGCATTTCTACAAACCGACAGTGCTTTTGCCGAGGCTTGCTCCCTCGATTCAGCACTCGCTTCCGGAACCACTGCACTGGCAGCTCTTGTTATTGGGAGGTTAGCCTTCATCCTGCCCATTAGCTATTGGTGATAGTGTTAGTATTTTTCATATTTTGACAGTTAATTTGGAATTGTATGATTCAGTTATTCTGTTCGTTATAGTTTCGTATCTTGAATGTTGAATTTTTGTTTAGGCCTAATACAGTAGGACCCCTGAAATAACCCCCTGAACTTGTGTAAAGTGCATCTCTTAACCCTTGAAAGTAAATGCCATGTGTCAGCTTTTGGTTGGAGAGAGTAAATCCGGAAAAAGGACATCTTTGAAAAATCAAACCTACCAGAAGCTGACATGTGGCGTTCAAAGGGTAATTAGAACTTTTGAAATTTCAGGGGGCCAATGGGCGAGTAGGGCCAAATTTAGGGGTCCGGATGTATTAAGCTTTTTGTTTATTGTAGATATCATATAGTTAATGATCATCGTACTGCTACTTAAGCTACATTCTAATTTCTATGGGTTGGATTCTTATTGATTTTGGTGCTTTATTTTATCAATTACATTAATTTGGAGTAGAGAGCTGTAATATAAGAACTATTTGGATTATATTTAACCCCTCTTTGGTTGCAATTCGACAAGAACAACCTCGGCTGGCACAATAAGCTTTTCTAAGGCACTTGACACGATTTTTGAAAGCTAGTCGATGATTTCAAATTGTTGACGATTTTGCTGATCTTAAGTTTCTAATGGCAGGTTATTAGTGGTGGCTAACGCTGGAGACTGTCGAGCAGTACTATGTCGACGTGGCAAAGCAGTCGAAATGTCGAGAGATCACAAACCGATTTGCATCAAAGAGAGAAAACGCATCGAGGCAACAGGGGGGCACGTCTCCGATGGGTACCTGAACGGCCTACTCAACGTGGCTCGTGCAATAGGCGACTGGCACGTGGAAGGAATGAAAGACACAAAAGGCGGCCCACTCAGCGCCGAACCCGAGCTTATGACTACACAACTCACAGAAGAAGATGAATTCCTCATCATCGGCTGTGATGGGATTTGGGACGTTTTTAGGAGTCAAAATGCCGTCGATTTTGCTAGGCGAAGGCTTCAGGAGCATAACGACCCGATCATCTGCAGCAAAGACCTCGTAAACGAGGCTTTGAAGAGGAAGAGCGGTGATAATTTGTCGGCTGTTGTGGTTTCCTTTAGATCTGAGCCGCCACCTAACTTGGTGGCCCCTCGATCGAGGGTTCATAGGAGCTTCTCGGCTGAAGGTCTAAAGGAGTTGCAAAGCTTCTTGGATAGCTTGGCTACTACCTGAGATGATAATGATGGGTTTTTCTTCGTTTTCCGACATTTTTAAAACTAAAAATTTTAGGTGTAGTTTAGATACATTGAGGGAGTTCGAGTTCAACTGTAATATATGCGGCAGCGAATCGGTAGTGTAATCTGTTGGTTTGTTAGAAGTTTATTGTGTTAGCCTTTCATACTTGCAGATTAGTTGCTGCATCTACTCTTATTGTTTTCTTTTAGGGGCCCTGTTGTTTTCAACTTATAAATTATAAGTAGCAGTACTGAAATGAACTTATTTCAGTGTAAATTTATATGTATGCAGTACTGATAAATACTGAGCTGAATATAAGTTGAAAAGAACAAGGCCTTAAGTTAGCTTATTAAATCTTATGTTTAATTTCAAATTATCGTAAAATTAATTACATTTTGTTTTGTATTGTTAATTTCTGCAATGTGTATATGTATGTTGTGTCAAACAACTGAGAACAGATTTATTCTCAGTTGAAGCATTATGATTTCTCTGTGTAATTGTTCATGGAAGGCTTAAGGCCACGTTATCCTATACTACAATTCAGTTCAAATCACTTCAATTCAATTTAGTTCAGCCCACTACAGTTTAGTTCAATTCAGCTTTGCGCAGTTATAAATTTACACTAAAATAAGTTCAGCCCACTTCAATTCTATTTAGTTCAGCCAACTTCACTTAAATTCATCTTTCAAAAGTTGAAAAGATTCAAAAGTTGAAAAGAAAAAAGCATGGTAATTTTATTTCAGGACAAGTAATTACATTACTATACATAATTTAACTACATAAAAAAGGCAGAGAATATCATACAGATGCCTAAAAGTATATTTTTTTTACCTATTTACTAATAATTCATTGTGCTCATTAATTTTCTTTTGGGCCCATTATCAGATTTGGATTTGGGCTATGGTTTGGAATTGTTTTTCCGAAGGCCCAAAAGCCGTAGCCCCGAGTAGAGGGACAACAGCTCGTGCGCCTAGAAAAGCAATATTAGACTGGCTCTAAGAGGTTGAAGCTGATTAGGCGATAATCCTCATCTAATCTCGAAATTAAAAGTTCTAATTGAGTAGGCAAAGACAAATGCAAGAAGAACACAAGCTCCAACAGGAATGGCTGCAATATATCCAACAAAATCATGTTCAAACCCAAAATAACTCTTCAAGAAATGTTTAACAGTTTCACCACTGTCTAATGGTTCCATTATATCTCCAAATTGTGAAGCAGTTAGTCCATACAGTGTGTAAGCCATTGGTGATGCCCAGTAGTACCACCTCCACCATATTGGAATCCTCTGCCATATCCAAGAACAACATATTTAGTCAATCAGCAATAGCCTTAGAAAAAAAAAGAATTATGATCTTTCCCAAATGCATCGTGACCCCCTAAACTTGGCACGAAAAGCTGGATGTTACTTTGAAGTTTCAAAAGTTCAACCTAGTCCCTTGAACTTGGCAAAAGTGCACCGGTTTGCCCCCCTCAATGCCGCTCGTCAACTTCTGGCTGGTTTGACTTTTCAAAGAGGTCATTTTTCTGATTTTTCTTTCTCCAATCAGAAGCTGAAGCGTGGCAATGGGGAGGGGGGAACATGTGCACTTTTACCAAGTTCTAGGGGCTAGTAGGAACTTTTGAAAGTTCGGGGTGGCATCTGACTTTTAGTGCCAAGTTTGAGGGGAAAATGATGTATTTGGCCTTGATTAAATATAAAAGGCTGACTACACCTGAATTTGTCTCTAAATGCCTATTTCCCCTTGAACTTTCAGAAGTTCTAAATAACCCTCCGAACAGTTTGCCCTATCAAATGCCACATGTCATCTTCTGATTGGAGAGAGAAAATTCAGAAAAATGACATATTTGAAAAGTCAAACCAACCAAAAGCTGATACGTGGCGTTGGGGGGAGGGGGCAAACTAGTGCACTTTTCGCAAGTTTAGGGGGTTATTTGGAAATTCTGAAAGTTCAAGGGTAAACAGGCATTTAGAGACAAGATGTACTTAGCCATATAAAAATGATTAGGATGTGAAGATTGAAAATGAAACAGATGGAGAAGTTGAGTCTTAATATGTACCGGTTGAGGAATGATGAATCCTGAGAAGAGATTCCAAAATGAGTAGAAAGCAGAAGAAACAATGGCAGCAATGCTATGATTGGGTGTGATGGCAACAGTCATCATTCCATATAATGTGAAGAATAATAAGGTGAAATACATGAAGAACAGATACCAAAAGAACTTTATAACACTCCATTCAAATCCAACCATTGCATACACTATTGTCCCATATGATATAGTTTGGATTAAACTGTATGGGGTTTCAATCATAACCTGATAAAAGGCCAAAAAAAAAAAGGAATTAATTCAAGTGATCCAGGTTATGACTCAATTTGAGCCACAAAACATAGTTTGGGGTATCTAATCTTTTCCAGAATCGTCAGAATAGTACAAAAAAAAAAATCTGACATAATAGACGAAAGGCATAATGCATCATTACCTACCTGAACTTGTCTCTGAAAACTCGCTGCCTCCCTGAACTTTCAAAGTGACCCCGTAGCTCCCTCAACTTTCAAAAAGTGAACCACTTTGCTCCCTGAATGCCACGTGTCAGCTCCTGGTTGGTTTGAATTTTCAAGGATGTCATTTTTTAGATTTTCTCTCTCCAATCAGAAGCTGACACATGGCTTTCAAGGAACAAAGTGATGCACTTTCTGAGAGTTGAGGGAGCTACGGGGTCACTTTAAAAGTTTAGGAAGGCAGAAAGTTTTTGAAGACAAGTTCAGGTAGCTACTGTTGAATTAAGCCTAGATGAATTGGTTTTGTCTCAGAAACAATCAGCAAGGAAATTTCCAACATGCCAACAGAATTTCTGTCACTAATTTGATGTTTTCGAAAAAAGTCCTTTTCAATCACCTGTCCAAAGGCATATGGCAACGCAGAGTACATTCCGGCTGCTCTTTCTCTATAAAATACAGTTCTTTCAATAGCCACAACTGGCTGCACTGATATAGAATTCTGAAAGCCTAAAAAAAGCACAGCAGCATACATGGAACCCATTGCATTGAAGAGATCTTGTTTTCTTTTTCTGCAATTAACATGTCATTGGAGTTTAGAGACTGCAAGTTTGATCAGGATTTAACTAGACTGTGTAAAATTTGTGAGTACCTTTTGGATCCGAGATTCCAGAATATTGTCCCAAACAGCAATGCTATGACTGTTGTGAATAAGAGTCTAACTGCCGAATATGACGGGTTTCGCCAATAAGACCAGTGCTGCTTCCATAGGCAAGCCATGCACTGGGTTAAAAAGGACCTGGAGTATTTAGTTGGGAAGTAGAGATCGTTTGAACCCAATGAAGGATTGCTTAGTTCTTTGATCAGGGTTTTGTTTCTCCTGGAAATTAATTAAAATTTGATTTCAGTCTATAGCTACTTAAACAATGATATATTGTAATGATTCCCATCATCACCAATATGATTTCAATACCATTTTGGTTCCAGGTCTATAACTCAAATGACGTTTTGGTGTCTGGCCTATTGAAATTGTCTATTTGGTGCCTGACATATTCACTTTTTGCCTATTTGGTGCCTGAAATAGCTCATTTTTGTACTACAACTTAAGGGACCACTGAAGGTCGACAATTATCTTTATGATAAGCAAAACATATTCATGCTCCAAATAACGATACAAGTATTTCACAGTTTTTGTCTTTTGTTAGATGGACACTTAATGCACTAAATTAAATAAGTCACACACCAAATAGACAAATATTGAATACACGAGGTACCAAATAGGCGAAATGAATACGTCAGGCAACAAAAAGCCAATTTTAACAGATCAGACATCATAAGGGCATTTGAGTTATAAAACAGGACCCAAAGAGGTATTTTTGTCTCACCAATATTATGAAACTATTGACAAGTAAATAGCTTTTTGGTTCCAGTTCTATAACTCAACTGGCTTTATGGTGTCTGGCCTATTAAAATTATCTATTTGGTGCATGGCGTATTCACTTTTTGCCTATTTGGTGCCTGGCATATCTAATTTTAGCACTACAACTAAAGGGATCACTGAGGTTCGACAATTCCTATTCATGGTAAGAATAACATATTCATGCTCCAAATAACGATACAAGTATTTCATGGCTTTTGTGTGTTGTTAGATGGGTTAATGTACTAAATTAAATAAGTCATGCACCAAATAGGCAAATATTGAATACACGAGGTACCAAATAGGTGAAAAGTGAATACATCAGGCACCAAATTGACAATTTTTACAAGTCAGACATTATTAGGGCATTTGAGTTATATAACAGGACTCATATGAAACTATTGACAAGTAAATAGCTTTAACTTCAGGTGTCCTGACCTGTATAGTTCCGAGTTTCTGTATAAATCAGAGAAATTAACCCCAAGAGATGATTCCTGTGCAGCAGTGGTAATTTCCAACATCCAAGTTGCAGGATTATAACCATCTTTAAGCTTCGGAACTCCCTCAATGTCCTTACGAAATTTCCAAATCCTCAAAGTCAGGAACTTAGTAGCAAGTTTTAAAAATAGGAGTTTCTACAGAATTATGAATTTACTAGTCTAACCTGAAAATAGTTGATCAGATGGCAAGCATGTTGACCGATTGGACCTACGTAAATTTCTTGGCCCCCTCTCCTCAACAAAAATAACTATGAGGACAAGAAAACAAATTAGATCCAGCACTAGGTAATAACAAGAGGAAGAAATTGTTGTTTATTTAGGGCCAAATACTTCCCTGAACTTTGAAAGGATCCACGTAACTCCCCCAACTTTCAAAAAGTGCACCAGTTTGCCCCTTAACACCGCATGTCATCTTATGGTTGGTTTTACTTTTTAAGATGTCATCTTACTGATTTTTCTCTCTCCAATCAAAAACTGCATGTGGCATTCCAGGGGACAAACTAGTGCATTCTTTGCCAAGTTGAGGGAGCTACGGAGACACTTTTCAAGTTCATGGTGTAGTAGGTGGAACGTACGAACTTGGAGAAGCTGCTGATGTATTTGACCTTTCTTTAACAAAGACAAGAGCCTCACCTCATCAAACGAATCAAATATGTCAATGCTAGGCTGATGTATTGTGCACACCACGGTTCTGCCAGTGTCCACTGTGTTCCTCACTGTTCGCATCACTATTGCTGCTGCTCTGGCATCAAGGCCAGAGGTTGGCTCATCCATAAATATAATAGATGGATTTGCAACAAGCTCGACCGCAACTGTAAGCCTTTTGCGCTGTTCGATTGATAGACCATTTACCCCAGGCAATCCAACAAGTGCTTCTCTTAAAGAGGTCAGCTCAACAAGCTCCATCACTTCGTCAATGAACATCTGAAATAAGTCAATTACACTAACTGTCAATAACCTGATGAAAAAAGAACAACCAAGAACGTCCATTTCAGCAGAACTCGCGCTTCTAATCATTAAGAACTGCAGACTTTACATATCAAGCCAAAAAAGTTTCGAGCAAAAGGCCTCTTTGGTCCCTGTGGTATAACTCATTTGCTGATTTGGTCTATCTGTTCATGTTACCCATTTGGTCCCTGTGCTATGCAATGTGTTACATTTTTTAACCCTGTGCTATGCAACCATTACACATTAAGTCCCTGTACTATGCAATTTGGTACCCACATTGTAAGATCTCTATTGATGTAACTATGTGTAATATTACAGGGACCAAAAAGATAATAAGTTGCATAGCACATAGACCAAATCGGTAACCTATATACCTGAGGGACCACATGGGTAAATGAATTATACCACAGTCCAAAAGGTGGTTATGCCTATACCTTTCTTGTATCAGAATCGACGTCAGGGGGTAGTCGAAGCCATGCAGAATAGAGCAATGACTCATAGACTGTTACATGTGGGGAGTGGATATCGGTTTGCTCACAGTATCCCGATATGCGAGCGAAAGTTTCTTGCTTCTTTGGGAATCCAGAAATCGAGATGCTTCCCTCAATGTAACCACCCGTTTTTCGTCCAGCCAAGACGTCCATTAGAGTGGTCTTTCCAGCTCCACTCACACCCATTAGAGCTGTTAGAACTCCTGGCCTAAATGCTCCACTAACACCCTTCAGAAGTTCCAAACGATCCTCGGTAATACCTTGAGCTTTCATTTCCTGCAAGGAATTTCTCATGGCAATGATTAAGAATGCTTCAAACACAAAAAAAATTATATAAAACTTCCATTGATTCAGAATGGTTTTGTGAAACATGCTATACGAAAGAAATATAATTATCTCATTCTTTCACGGCCAAATACATCCAGACTCCCTGAACTTTCAAAAGTTCCTATTAACCCCTTGAACTTGGCAAATTAGCCCTTGAACGCCATGTGTCAGCTTCTGTTTGGTTCGACTTTTCAAAGATGTCATTTTATTGATTTCTCTCTCCAACCAGAAGCTGACAAGTGGCGTTGAGGAGAATAAATCAAGTTTAAGGAGGTAACTGGAGCAAATGAAAGTTGAAGGTGGCATCCGGAAAAAGTTGCCAAGGTCAGGGGGTATGGATGCATTTGGCCTTCTTTCAACAAATTCCTTCATTTGAATCTGTGCTGTTAAGTATCGGTCCAGAATACATGGTTTGTTCACAGAAAAAGCACCAAGTTACCTGTGGCATGTCAACAGAATATCTGATTTCACCAAAAGTGATAGAAAGGGGCTGAAAAGGAAGGATCATTCCATGCTTCCTGCTTTCTCTTGCGTCGTTAAAGCTGTCTGTGATTGTGTCTGAACGCTTGGACGATGAATTTCTTCCACTTAAATTACCTCTTTCTGAAATGTATGTATAGAAATCAGGATTATTACTTACATTTTATCATGATAGACAAAATTAAACAGCAATGTCTTGTGAATTACCTGGAGAGTTCATTCCTTTAGATGATTGATCAATATAATCTCCAGTTTTTGAAGCAATTTTCTCAGCATAGACCTCTTCTGATATTATTGCTTGAGGCTTCCCAAATGCTGTAGTTAATAACTGAATTATCAGAACTTATACCACGTGTTTTAAAACAGGTAATCCGATTGAAAGAACTTACGATTCAGATACTTCAGGGCCAATGTGAAAAGGAAATTGAACAGGAATATATATCCTGTCACAACTCCAACTGCAATCCAATACCAATATGCTTCAGGGAAAAGTCCACGAGACTTCATGAAAGCAACTCCCAGTGGCTCTGTTGAATTCGGAGCAAACTACAACAAAACAATTTCCAATTAAATGGCACTAATTTTGATCAAGTTATTTCCTACAATTAAAGACATAGAACCTCACATGATTCCATCGCTTCCCGAGAAATTCATTTACAGAAACACCATTCTGAACATACATCATAGGTGAGAACCAGTAACCCCATATCCACCATGGCTTCACATTATCTGATGTAACACAATGAATTCAGCTCATTATCAATTTAAATTATATCACTTGCAAGAGAAAATATTTATATATAAGTCACCTCTAGATACGATAAATCCTCCTAGAACTAGTACAGTAAGCAATGAGAATGACCCAACTGTGTTAGCAACAATTGGACTCCTCCCTAGTGCTGCTGTCAGTCGAAAAAGTGCAGACGCCATCTGGTGAGTGAGCAGGAGTATGAAATACTGCTTGAAAAATCTGTCAACAACACAAATTTTAGTAAGTAAAACAACTAATGATGTTTATTTTAAGAAATTCTAGCATATACTGAGAGTAGTCTACTCCCATCCAATTAGAGCCTGCCATATCAGCATGAATGCTAACATGACAAACTTTTATTGTCCACGAATAGTGTACTCCTGGCATACGCTATAATTTTCCGTTTGTTTCCTACCTTTCAATATTTGGATCATATCCTACAACATAATATGTCATGAATACCCATAAAGCTACTTCAACAAGAGTGATTGGAATCTTCAGAATCCATGCTGGAAGTGCATATGCCCACGAAGGGAAAAAAAGAAAGTCTCTTTGCTTGTAGAAGACAGGAAGTTTCATGATGGTCATTGCAAGTTCTGAAAACCCATTGAACATGGTAGTGAGGACTGTGAAGAAAAGGGCACCCATATATATCCCGGCATCTGCTGCTGTGTCTTGGTGCATCTCCGTTCTTAGAAATAATGTCATTGTGATGAAAGCCAATAGAATAAGCTGAAATGAAAAGAGAACACAAGAAAGTAATGTTTTTAACTTCAGTTGTTATTCTGGATTTCAATAATTTAGCTTCATATAGGGTAGAATTTTTGTACCATAAATTTGAAAAAGAATTTCTATCACTACCACCCTTTTTAAATAAGTGTCACTTTAAGGTTGTTTGTCAATACCCATGAAAAATTAATTAAGTATAAGTACTTATTTACCCCTAGGACTTTTGTTCCTTTGAAAGATGATTGGATACTTTATATCTTTTTGTCATTTACAATGTGCATTAGAAAGATGTTTAAATAGTTGCATTGAAATCCGAAATTGACCTTTTAAAATTTTTCAAAGGCTCTAAACCGACACTTATTTAAAAAGGGAGGGAGTATTAATTTTGCAAATTCCTTATCATGTTATTGGAACTAGAAATTTTGTTCATTGGACACTAGTGATTCAAAAATCCTCCCATAGATATAACAGAGGAAAAGATTATATACAAAGAAAGAGAAGGAAAAGAGGTTAATTCTTACTTGGGTCATATTAAAGATGTATACAAATGAGTTCCTCTTCATGAGCAAATATTCTCGTGAAATGCAAGCTTTCAGAAGTTCTTTTTTGCTGACACCATACTTTTTAGTTGTTAGAGAATCAGGATGAGCTTTGGACTTGTCGAATGGTATAGCAAGTTCATCTCCTAACTTTCTACCAATGTGAAATGATTGAAATGCTTCAGAAAATTCTTTAACAGAAACAAAATTATAAGGCTGATCATTAAGCGCCCAGTACTGTTCCTGATCTTTCTTTGATGTTACCTGTCACATTCCAAAGGACAAGCTTAATGATCGGAACAGTTCTTAAAAAAATGGCTTAATGCATCTTTTAGGTACTTGAACTTGTCCCAAAAAACCTACTGGCTCTGAACTTTCAAAGTGACCCCTAGCTCCCTCAACTTTCAAAAAGTGCACCACTTTCCTCCTTGAACGCCACGTGTCAGCTTCTGATTGGAGAGAGAAAATCAGAAAAATGACATCTTTGAAAAGTCAAACCAACCAGAAGCTGACACATGGCGTTCAGGTAGAATGATGGTGCACTTATGAAAATTTGTGGGAGCTAACGGGTCATTTTGAACGTTAAGGGAGGCAGTAGGTTTTTGGGGATAAGTTGAGGTACCTAATGATGCATCAGGCCAAGAAAAATTGAAAAGTTATAAAGGAGAGCTGGTGATCATTAAAGGAATAAGAATTACTTCTTGCAAGAAGTCAGCAATTGCCTTCCTCTCAGGGCATTTGAACCCCATATATTCGAAAAACTCAAGAACGTTCTCTCGTGGACCTTGATATACAATTTGTCCATCTGAAAGAAGAATTATATCATCAAACAGATCATATGTTTCAGGTGCTGGCTGTAGAAGAGAGATGAGAGCAGTTCCATTGAGAATGTGGATTGACTGTCTGAGTGAGTTCACAATTTGAAAAGTTGTTGAACTGTCCAAACCAGTCGATATCTCATCCATGAAAAGCGCTCTGGCTGGTCCAACCAACATTTCCCCTACATAGATCAAAACACAGTAAGATAATGTTTCTTTAACAATTACAAGTCTTGAACTGATATTGTTTTCTAATTTACTAAAACTTTATGTTGATTTTCATCATCAAAGTACATAAATAATGTTAATGTTTCACCCGTAGTAACTCGCTTCTTTTGCCCGCCAGAAATGCCTCTTACTAGTTGATCACCAACCAGGATATCAGCACATATTTCGAGCCCTAAAATCTGTATGATTTAATTCATTAGTGCAATATTTATCTAAAAACTATTGAGCTCTAGCTTATACCTTAAGAATATAATCTGTGATAACATTGGCCTCTTGTCCTTCTAGTGCAGCTGCCTACAGTGTTCCAAGCATTAAAGTGTAAACAGAAAATAAAATTTTTGTAACTTTCTTACTGAAAGTTCCCAAAGCATGATTGCCTCTTTACCTTCATGAAGATATCGATATCAGGATCAGGTTTTATATTTGCTGCCTTTTCTCTTCTTGCTAATTCTGCTAACATCTCTGCATGATATCAGGATTAGACAAAAATTAGTCTAAGCCCCTATAATCATACAAATAGGACTACGAAGTCATAAATTTTGATTTGTTGCTGACCATAACGGGTTCCAACCCCTTGGCATCTTGCAGAGAATTCCAGTGTTTCTCTGACAGTCAGTTCTCCAATATGGAGATCATATTGACTTATATATCCTGATGTTCTTTGTGGGACAAACTCATCCATCTCATGTCCATTATAAGTCACCCTTCCTGAAAACTGAAATTTCACAAAGTACATCAGCTAATAAGAGTAACATTTCCAAATGCGTTGTTTATTTTTTTATTTTTCTCTTTTGGGATCCAATAGATTAGTTAATAACGCCAAATAATCTTCTTAGTCTTTGAAGAAAGCAGAATTGTAAGAAATTTCATTGAACATTAGATTTGTGTAAGAATTACCATTTTAAGGTTACTTGCATCTCCTTCAACTACCAGAAATCGAATAGAATTGCAATAAAATTAGTCCTAATGCATACTTAGCCCCCCAAACTTGGCACTTTATACCAGGTGACGCCTCCAACTCTTAAAAATCTCTACTAGCCCCTAAACTTGGCGAAAGTGCACTTGCGAGCCCCCTTAGTGACACGTGTTACCTTGTGATTGGTTTGACTTTTCAAAGATGTCAAATTTTTTATTTTTCTCTCTCCAATCAAAAGGTGACATGTGGCACTAAGGGGCTCGCGAGTACACTTTTGCCAAGTTTGGGGAGCTGGTAAATACTTTTGAAAGTTGGAGGCACCCTTAAAATAAAGTGTCAAGTTTGGGGTCTGAGTATGTATTAGGCCATAGAATTATTAATTTGTAACAATAGTTAGAGTTTTCGCCAAAATTTACAAAATCCATTCGCTGGAAATTACAAACAAGAGTTGAAATAATTAATTTTTTGACTTATTATTGTGTTACCTGACATTTGTTTTTGTTATTTACAACATACATCAACTACAGAGAAAGATTAATCAGTTTGATTAATCAATAATTACCTTCAGTTCTTTGCTGAGTTTTCCGGCCAAAGCCAAAAGTAATGTGGTCTTGCCGGAACTTGGCGGGCCTAATAGCAGCGTCATCCTGCAAAAATTACACTACATGTGAAACAAAAATCATGTCTTCATTAGTATAACCATACGAAAATCACGTGAGTAAATCACCTTCGAGGCTTAATTATTCCACTAACATCATGAAGGATTGATAATGGTCTCTTTCTACTTGGAAGGATGTGAAGATAGTTCAATAATCCCTTTCCAAAACACAGCATTCACACATTAATGAACTGATTTAACTTCCACAAAAGGGAACCACGAAAAAAGAAAAGAAAGAAAAAAGGTCCAAAGCCCCAAATCTTTTTCATTTTGAAGGATTATTCATGTAATTTTCTTAATTTGACATATTGATCAATTTAAATAGCAGACATGAAATCCATTTCATTATCTATAATTATATTATTCAATTGACTTGAGTATATATAGTCTGTTTCGATTTCATAAAACTCTAAGAGTATTATGATAGAAGTATCCACTGTATTTCAACTGCATTTTACAATTTCAAAAAGTTATTTTTTTTCTATATCTACGGTAGATTTATAAAAGGTCTCCTCCAATTTATCCCACTCTACCTACTACCCCCAAACTTTGAAAAGGTCCTCGTAACTCTCTCAATTTGACAAAAATACACAAGTTTGTCCCATGAATGTCACGTGTTAGCTTCTTAATTGGAGAGAGAAAAACATAAAAATGGTATCTTTGAAAAGTCAAATCAACTAGAAGTTGACACATGGCATTAAGGAGGCAAGCTAGTGTACTTTTTGAAACTTAAGGGAGCAGCGAGATCTTTTCAAAGTTCAGAGGAGCAGAAGGTGGAATAAGACAAGTTGGAGAAGTTAATGATGGATTAAGCCTATATAAAACAAGTTTTCTAATTATAACAAAATATAATCACACACAAATATGTCAAGCTGTTTATAAGTTAAAAATCGCTTATAAACAATAACTTAAAAAACCATCAGCAATAAGAAGCACCCGCAAATATATTGTCAATGCATTTTAAACCGAGTTTGATATTTTATGCTAATTGTCTTGACTTGTTAACTAGATGCTCAATGAATAACTCAAATGAACAACCAATGATAACTCAATGCATACAAATTTGCAAAATTCAAGAACCTCAATATTGTTCTCTTTTTTCCTTCACAAAACAAGAAAACTAACTATGCAATATAATCAAATGATACTGGAATGGTGATACCTCCAACAAATTAGCAGAGAAATTGAACAGAGTAGGCAAAGCTCTGCTTCCAACATATGCTTCAGCATCCACATTCAAATGCTCAAACCTCACCTCAATTGTAGGCATAAGCAACCCAACTCTGCACATAAACAAAACTAAAAACCCAAAACTCAAAACACTACACAAGCATTTTATCAAACACATAGAGAGCACAATTTTAAAACCAAAATTGCCCCTCATTTTCACCTGTCAATGCGGCTCTTGAGTTTCATCAGGAACTTCTCATTATCTTCCTCTGCAATTTTCACTAACCTCTCAATCAACTCCCTCTTCTCCACAAATCCCATATCGCAAACATCAATCTCTGTAGATTGACCTTCTTCCTTGGTAAGAATACCCCTCCGTATGCGTAAATTCGTCGGCAGTTTCTCTAAAGCAGCCCATTTGAGAGCTTCTTCGTCATCCTCTTCGTTACGCAATGATTTGGAGAAGATTTCCAGGGCAGTGTTTCTCCATATGTTTGAACTGCTTAATCGTGCACTGCTTCCTCTTGATACATCAGTCAACTCCATTGTTTTCAACTTATTTGAATTCTAGCCGTTCAATAACGAACTTATCAGGAATTGTTAGCTTTTTGCTATCATTGGTTTGAGTTTTTAGAGATGCATTGGCAAAAATGGAGAGAAAATTGAGACTGACTGTCAGTGTTTGTCTTGCTCTGTTTTTTCCAAGTGGGGAGGGAAGCTCTATTTATACTTGCCAACATAATTATAATTTTAAGTTATTCAAGGGTCAAAATCAATCTTATTGAAATGGGATCCAACCGTAGCTCAGTTGGTAATATATGTCGAGAAAATTGAAGGAGAACAAGATTCGAATTTTACTAAATACATTTACTTATTGAGAGGGCTGAGTAGTCTTAAGTGTAATTAAATCCAAATAAGATTACCTAATTGTATTTATTAACAAAAAGGAAAAATCGGATCTAACCGACTGATTTAACTGAAAATCACAATTGAACTATAATTAAATTTAAAATTTGATGTCCGGTTCCATTTTGATAATGGTTAAAATTGAAGCTAGGTTAAACCAAATACATGACTACTTTTCTGCTTTTTTTATGAATCTTGTTTATAACAATTCAGTTCATATAATTATGGCCTAACTTTACCTCTGTTACTAAGAATCTCTCAGACTAAATTTATTAAAGTTCCACGTAACCCTTTAAACTTATTAAAATAGACTTTATAGTTCCTTGAATTTGTTAAAAGTGAACTCCATAACCCTTGATGCTGATGTACCAAATATTATTCTAGAGATTGAATCTAAGATTATTTTATTAAAGATTGAATCGAACATTAATTTACCGAAACAAAATTAGACATATCCACGTCAATTTCATATGCATTCATAACAAAATTACTCTCTGTCCTTACATCCTTAAATTCAATTTTCTTTAAAATTGATCATTTTATTGTCTTATTCGAGTGGATGAGAAATGAGATTGCATTCTTTTTTGTGATATATTATAATTAAAACTTTTAAACATTTTTTACCTATCTACATCACTCAAATTTTTTACTTTAAGTGAATCAAGTTGCTCATCTTTTAGTTGGTGCTTATGTGCAAGGCATCATTTCTTCAGATGCTTAATCAATCAATTTTTTTTAAAAACAAAACAATGAAAAAATAGACATTCACTGACAAAAAAAAACTAGATGGATGATAACTCACCTAAAATTATTGTTTAATTATAAAATAAATGAAAGGATTTAGCAATTAAATAAACACCAATTGGCACCAAATATATCTTTTAATCAGTAGTAACCTCTCTAATAACATTCTAAACTCTTTGATTAATTGATTAAATTGAACAATAGTAAGTCAAATGGATATATAGGACAAAAAATGGAATACTTTGGAAATGGTATCAACTCCTAAATTTTCTGGAATGGAATCTTAAATTAAAGGGTTAACTTAAAAAAAAAAGTACCTTGTAGTATCACTCATTTGTAAAATAGGGTTTGAGGAATTTTAAAGGGTCTGTGGTTTCAAAAAATTTGAAAATAAAGGATCTATAATATTAAATTATGTCACAAAAATGGATAATCTTGTTCGTTTTTATCTGAATTTTTGCGGGATGGTTATTAAATTAACAATACACATAGGTGAAATTTTTTTGAAATTTTTTGAATAATACAAATATTTTTTAAATTAAATTATGATAACAAAATTTAAAAAAAATTTAAAAAAATAAAAAAATCTATGAAAATTAGGTATAATTTTTAAATAATAAGATTAAATTATTAAAATATTGAAATTTTAAAAATATTCAATATAACACCATTATTCTGAATTTAGAAGCCCCTTTTATAAATTTTTTAAAACTATATAATTTATTTTATAAAAAAAATTCCTCAAACCCTATTCGACTTAAATAAAACAACAAAATAATTTTTTTAAGTTCGAAGTCAGCTGTTTCAAAAGTTCATTATTGTCCTTATACTAAACCTAAGCATATTACATCATCAACAAGATTAAATGCAATTTTTCAACTTTATTCCTTCTAGAAATCTATATCTTCATGGGGTTTTGTTGAAAGGAAGTAACAATGTGATTAGCTTAATTGTTAGAATTGCTGTACATCAAGCTGTTTCTATTAGGGAAGTATGAGTTTCCGACTTCAAACAACTAGTCGATGAAGATTTATCGGAGCCACTAAAAAAATAAGGAGTATTAAATATTCATTTTCAAAGCAAATTAAGTATTAAAAAACAAAGTGATTATTAAAATTAATAAATTATAATATATTAGGCATAGACCATAGCATATTTTGTGACATAGCTATCAGCTAATTCAACTTTATTTATTAAATAAATGGAGGTAGAAAGCTCAATAGCACAAACACCTAAAATTTAGTATTAAAATGAGTCCAGCCTATCAATATTTGAACAAATTTTAAGTTTTATTTATTGAGTTATTTTTTAATTTTATTAATAAGAATTTTGGATTTTTTTTATTGATTTAGCTAATATAAAAAATTGAATGGATATGAGCTCAATAGATCATAATAAAAGAAGAATATTAGCCTGTTTGATTCCTTCAATGTACACATTATCAAGAAATTTGTAATAGGTAATATTTTATTAATTACTCATTTTGAACTCTATCAACAATATATAAACAACCAAAACATTATATATCAATTGGGAAGGAATGTTACGCATGTTATTTTAGACTATAATTTAATATAGTTCAGTTTATTACAACTCGGTTCAGTTAAGTTTAGTTAAGCTATTTGTAGTTATAAATTTACACTGAAATAGGTTTAATTCAGTTTAGCTCAGTTCAGTTCAGCTTTTAGAAGTTGAAAAGAACAGAGCCTTAAAACGTTTATCGTGACTCAGGTTGAAACTTATTTTGAATCAATAAGCCGGCACTGAACATAGGCCAAAGGTACGACGACTTAGGACCCACGATTAAAAGGGGCCCAATTTTTCTATTAAGTATATATATAAGCTTTAACAAACTTTTTAAATTTATCTAAAATTAAATTATTCATTAAAATAAAAAATTATACTTGTAATTTAATATTTATTAGAATATATCAATTTTATATGGGCCCCAATTTTTGTTTCGCCTTTGAAAAGTAAGGATGCCCTGAATCAGTTATATAAAGAGAAGCAATCTCTAGCCATAACACAAAAAAAAATAGACAATATAGGCAAAAATATCTCATAGTTATAATAATTAAGACTAACAAATTATATCATTCTTTTTACAAGAAGCTCAAAGTGCTCATCTTTGCTGGAAATTCAATGCTTTGATAGACAAGGCAAAGATGAACCCGAAAAGTACACAAAATCCTACTACAACAATAGCGCAAACGCCAACAAAATCGTCTCTAAACCCGAAATAACTCCATAAGAAATGCTTCACTGTTTCTCCAGTATCTAAAGTATCATTTACGTCTCCAAATTGTGAAGCAACCAAACCGTACAAAGTCCAAGCCACCGGACAACACCAATAGTACCATTTCCACCATATCGGAATTCTCTGTAATGAAAATTTGTAATACTTATAACGCAACATTAATCTAAAAAAAGTGAGGGAAAGGAAACGGTTGAAAAACACTTTTTTGGACCAAAAAGGCCCTTTTATCACAGGGACCAAAAAGGCCCTCTTACCAAAGAAAAACGCCCGAGATATCGAAAATTACCAGTGGAGAAACAATAAATCCTGAAAAGAGGTTCCAAATAGCGTAAAAGGCGGATGCAACTACAGCAGCAATGTTGTGGTTGGGAGTGATGGCTGTGATCATCATTCCATAGAAAGTGAAGTATAAAAAGGTGAAGAACATGAAGAAAATATACCAAAACAACTTGCTTGTTGTCCATTCATATCCAATCATGCCATAAACTATAGCCGAGTAGACCACAGTCTGAACGAGAACATAGGGAATTTCGATCATAACCTGGAAAAAAAATGAATAATCAGTCAATGATTCATTTGGGATTTGCTTCAGCTGAAGAACAAACAATTTTTCTAAGGCCAAATACATCCAGACCCCCTGAACTTGACAACTTCTGCCAAATGCCACCATGAACTTGGCAAAAGTGCATCATTTACCCCTGGAATGCCACGTGTCAGCTTTTGGTTGGTTTGACTTTTCAAAGACGTCATTTTTCTCTCTAACCAGAAGCAGCTGACATGTGGCGTTCAGAGGGTAAACTGATGCACTTTTGTCAAGTTTAAAGAGGTAACTGAAGCAAATGAAAGTTGAGGGTCATATACGGCGAAAGTTGCCAAGTTCATGGCCTAATTTTTACCTGTCCGAAGGCATATGGCAATGCAGAATACATGCCAGCAGCTCTTTCTCTATAAAAGACAGTTCTCTCAGTTGCTACAACTGGCTGCACAGATATAGCATTCTGTACTCCGATAAATAAGGGAGCAACGTAAATCGAACCTATAGCATTAAAAATGTCTTGTTCCCTTCGTCTGCAATCGATGAACATTTCATACAAGTTAGAAAGTGACGTTGGAAACAAGACGACTTTTTTTTAAAGTAGCCTGCAACATTACTCTGTACCTTTTACAGCCGAGGTCCCAGAATATAGTTCCGAACATAAAAGCTATAACTGCTGTAAACAAGAACCTCACGGCATTATAAGGCGGGTTTCGCCAGTATGACCAGTGTTGCTTCCATAGGCAAGCCATGCATTGGGTTAAGAATGGCTGTGAGTATTTAGTAGGGAAGTATAAATCCTTGGCACCTGCTTGAGGTGTGTTTAGTTCCTTGACTAACGCCTTGTTTATCCTGAATTATTCCTCACCAAATTACACCATAAACTTTTATAACAGTGTATAAATCATTCTGTAATTTAATTTTATCCATTCTTTCATACAGTATTGGAACTACGAAATGTCAACTAGGCATTTGTACCTTTTCTTTGATTAGTTTATATGACTGACCTATATAGTTCCGAACTTCTGTAGATATCAACAAAGTTAATACGGAGAGCTGCTTCCTGTGCTGCTGAAGTAATCTCCAACATCCAAGTCGCGGAGTTGCAATCATCCTTAATCTTTGGAACTCCTTCAATACCCTTGAAAATTTTTAGCAAATTGAAGTTACCATCTCGAAGTAATTAGAAAGATTTATATAGGCCAAATGCATAACCAGCTCCCCCTACTTGTCTCTCATTTCACCTATTGTCTCTCTAAACTTTGAAAAGGTCCTCGTAGCTCCCTCAACTTTCAAAGAGTGAATTAGTTTGCCCCATGAAGGCCACATGTCAGCTTCTGGTTGGAGAGAGAAAACTCAAGAGAATGACATCTTTGAAAAGTCAAACCAACCTGATGATAACACGTGGCATTCAAGGGGGGCAAACTGATGCACTTTTTGAAAGTTAAGGGGGCTGCGGGGACCGTTTCAAAGTTCAGGTGCCAGTAGGCGAAATGTGACAAGTTGAGGGAGTTGTTGATGTATTAGGCCATTTATATAACATCATTTTTTCATGGATTTAATAATCTAACCTCAAAGTACTGGATTAGATTGTGAGAATGGTGGCCTATTGGACCAACGTATATTTCTTCACCCCCTCTTTGCAACAAAATTAACTGTAATATCATATAACATTGTTTCAAAACTGCCTCAAACAAGAGCACACGAAGACCCGCATTTCTAGCCATGAAAAGTCTCTCACCTCATCAAAAGAATCGAAAATGTCAATGCTTGGCTGGTGTATCGTGCACACCACAGTACGCCCAGTATCTACTGTGTTCCTTACTGTTCGCATAACTATGGCAGCAGCTCTAGCATCAAGGCCAGAGGTTGGCTCGTCCATGAAAATAATTGACGGGTTTGCAACAAGCTCGACAGCTATTGTCAGCCTTTTACGTTGCTCAATTGATAGACCATCCACACCAGGCAATCCCACACGAGCTCCTCTTGAAGAGGTAAGCTCCACAAGCTCCATTACTTCCTCAATGAACATCTGCAAACCATTAATCAGCATTACTTTCAGCAATCTGAAGCAAATGAAACATAAAAATAAATTTTCCAAGGCCAAATTACATCAGCAGCTCCTCCAAGTTGTCACGTTTCACCTAATGGCCCTTGAACTTGTAAAGTGTCCACGTAGCTCTCTCAACTTGGCAAAAAATGCACCAGTTTTCCCTGAATGTCATGTGTCATATTCTGATTGGAAGATAAAAATCAGAAAAATGACATCTTTGAAAAGTCAAACTAACCAGAAGATGACACATGATGTTAAGGGGGCAAACTGGTGCACTTTTTGAAAGTTGATGGAGCTACGGGGATCTTTTCAAAGTTCAGGGAGCAGTAGATGGAACATGTCAACTTAGAGGTGTTGATGTATTTGGCCTTTTCCCCTCGTGTCATAGAATGGAGAAAATATCCTAGTGATATGTACCTTCCTTGTATGAGAATCAACTTCAAGGGGTAGTCGAAGCCAAGCGGAATAAAGCAATGATTCATAGACCGTAACATGTGGAGAGTGGATATCAGTTTGTTCACAGTAACCTGATATGCGGGCAAAAGTTTCTTGTTTCTTTGGGTATCCAGATATTGAGATACTTCCCTCGATATAACCACCGGTTTTTCTTCCAGCCAAGACATCTAGTAGTGTAGTCTTGCCAGCACCAGTCACACCCATGAGAGCAGTTAATACTCCTGGCCTGAATGCACCGCTGACGCCTTTCAGAAGTTCTAGACGGTTCTCAAGAATACCTTGAGCTTTCATCTCCTGAAAATAATATAGAAATTAAGAATGAGGGTATAAAGATACATGTGATTTTCTTGCATATTGCAGTTATAGAATGATGATAGCTGAGGCCTGTTCTTTCCAACTTATGAATAACTGAACTGAAATGGTTTGAATTGAATTGAATTGAAATGGTTTGAACTGAACTGAATTTATTTTAGTGTAAATCTATAACTAAACATAGTTGAACTGAACAGAACTGCAGTGGACTGAACTAAACTGAAGTAGTCTGAACTGAACTGAACTGAACCGAAGTGGTCTGAACTGACTGAACTGAACTGAATTGTAGTCCAAGAGAACAGAGCCTAAACTACAGGAACGCTGAATTTGAGAATCGAATAACTATGAGAAATTGTAAAATCCACACTGTCAAGTATTTGTCAAATCTAAACCTAAGCCTTTAGGTATATTATCATGCTATAATTTAAGAAAAGGAGAAATTTAACACCTGCGGCATGTCTACTTTGTATTTAATTTCGTTAAAAGCCATAGACACAGGTTCAAAAGGGAGAATCATTCCTCGTCTCTCGTCCTCAATTGACTCGCTTAAGTTTCCAACTCTCGCACATCTTGTACTAGACGAGATACTCCTTTGGCTCTCATTTCCTCTTTCTGCAATACGCATAATGGTAAATTAACAAGAAGGCAGAAAAACATAAAAAAAAGTAAGTTTTGCAACTCACCATTATAGCTTTTTCTAGGTGTTGATAATTCAATTACCCGCCAAGTTCCTTGAGCATTTTTCTCAGTTAAGGCCTCTTTTGATAATACAGTGAGTTGCTTCACAAAGGCTGTCATTGCCAGCTAAAGCATCAAAATGCTGGTCTGATTTCAAGAATTGAATATGTGAAAAAATGCTACTTACGGTCAAGATATTGTAGGGCCAAAGTGTAAAGAAAATTGAAAATAAGAATATATCCTATCAAAGCTCCCAGTCCAATCCAGTACCAACGTGATTCTGTAAAAATTCCACGTTTCTTTAACAAATCAACACCTAGCGTCTCCGTTGAAAAGATAGTGCTCTGCGAGAAAATAATTTCCAGAAAATTGTGCCGAAATTTTGTCAAATCATGGTATGAGAATCTTTCATTAGAAAATTGTCAAAGAAACAAAGCTTACATATCTCCACGAGTCCCCAAGAAATTCATTGATAGATATGGCATTTTGCACATATGTCAATGGGGAGACCCAATAACCCCACAACCACCATTTGTGCACATCATCTGGATAACAAGAATCAACTTGTAGCATCAGGATTCAAGTAACATGTAAAAACAAATAAGCTATAATATGTACAAACCAAATGAATATATGAAATTTATTAGCACAAATTAGTCTAGTTTACCTCTTGATAAAATGAATCCACCCAAAACTAATATTACTAGCAATGCAAATGATCCGAAAGTGTTAGCAACAATCATATTCCTTCCTACTGCTGCCATTAGACGAAATAGACCAGATGCCATCTGGTTTGTACATATGAGTAACATGTACTGCTTGAAAAACCTACCATCAAAGAAGTTTAATAGAAGTTTTCAGTACGCAAATTTCAAACATCAAGGGAAAATAGTCAAAATTATTCCAACTTTTTACCTCTCAACGCTTGGATCAAAGCCTATAAGGTAATAAGTTATGGTCACCCATATGGCAGCTTCAACAAATGTGATTGGAAGTTTGAGAATCCATGTGGGTAGAGCATATGCCCATGAAGGATAAAACAAAAGATCTCTTTGTTTATAAAAAACGGGGAGCTTCAGAATGGACAATGCGAGCTCAGTGAATCCATTGAACATAAGTGTGATTATGTTAAAGAAAAGAGCACCAAGATAAACTGCAGCATCTGCTAGTGTGTGGCGCTGCATCTTTGTTCTCGGAAATACTGAAATCGCTATGAAAGCCATAATAATAAGCTGAAAAGCAAGAAGAAAATAAATCATACGTAGCAACAAAGTTGGTCCAACTTGAATTTGCAGACATTAACAAATCCTTGAAACTAACATTTTTTACCATAAAAACTGAATATTTTCTCTTCCATTGGCATTATATGAAATTTCAAGGCCAAATGCATCTAAAACCCCCCTCAACTTGAGAACTTTTGCCAGATGCCACCCTGAACTCTTAAAGGTTTCTATTAGCACCTTGAACTTTGCAAAAATGCACCAATTTGCCCCTCAATACCACGTGTCTGGTTGGTTTGACTTTTCAAAGATGTCATTTTTCGAATTTTCTCTCTCCAACCAGAAGCTGACACATGGCATTGAGGGGCAAATTGATGCACTTTTGCCATGTTTTAGGAGGTAGCTGGAGCAAATGAAAGAGGGTGGCATCCGGAGAAAGTTGCCAAGTTCATAGGGGTGTCGATGCATTTGACCAAATTTCAAATTCTAATCAAAACTAAAAAATCATTCTTGAATAATGTTCCCATTGAAATGTGAAATCAACTCACTTGGATCATTTTGAAAATGTAGAACAAAGAGTTCCTCTTCATGAGCAAAAGTTCTCTAGATATGCAAGCTTTTAAGAGCTCCTTCTTACTGATACCATACTTGCTAGTTGTTAGAGCAGCAGGATGACATTTAGACTTGTCAAATGGAGTAGCAAGTTCATCACCTAGTTTCCGCCCAACGTGAAACGACTGGAATGCTTCAACAAATTCCTTAACAGAAACATATCTGTAAGGCTCATCTTTACATGCCCAATATTGTTGCTGATCCTTCCTTGATGTTACCTATCAAATTTCAACAACGAAAGTCGATTAACAACTTAACAAGTCCAATACATTCTAGAGTTTCACAATTTTTTGCCATAGAAATTACTTCTTGCAAGAAGTCAGCAACTCCTTTCCTCTCAGGACATTTAAACCCCATGTTTTCAAAGAACTCGAGCACATTTTCTCGAGGACCTTGATACACAATTTGTCCATCTGAAAGAAGGATTATATCATCGAAAAGTTTAAAAGTCTCGGGTGCTGGCTGTAGAAGAGAGATGAGAGCAGTTCCATTGAGAATGTGAATTGATTGTCTAAGCGAATTCACAATTTGAAACGTTGTTGAACTGTCTAATCCAGTTGATATCTCATCCATCAATAGTACTCTCGCTGGTCCAACCAGCATTTCTCCTGCAACAGACGAACAAATTAAGCAACTCATACAAGATCTAGGGATTCATTTCAGCTGCAATTACAATAGAATAGAGAAGAAAACAAATGAAAATTGAAAAATCGAGCGACACATAAATTGAGAGGAAATGCGAACGAATACTTATAATTCGATCAATTATAATTAGAAAAACAAATTCTTACGAGCTTTAGGATGGATTATCAAACTGAATTTTCATAAATTCATTTTCGTACCGATTGCGAGCATTTAGCAGTTCGTCCGGAATCTTTGGAAATCTTCCGACGAGTATTTCTCCGACGAAAGGCGGAAGAAACGGCACTACCGCCGTCGACTCCCGGCATCGGCGGCATTGCTGTAAAATGATCCGATTTATGGCGGGAAAGCTTTCCGTCGTGAGAAAATTTGGGTCATAAGACTCAACAGTGAAACACTTTTAAGGGAAAAAACTTACTTTTTTGGACCCTTATTATTCCTTATGTTTCTCCTTGGTCCCTACCATATTGATTTTAGACATTTTGATCCCAATCTATTGTAATTGTGTATATTTTTCCGTTGAAGGAAGAAAATGGTTTTTAAAATTAATTATAAGAAATTAAAAAGTATTTTGGTTTTAAGGTGGATTTTAGGTACATAAAATCTAATGGAATGACTGGTAAGGTAGCGTATACTCAATTCTCCCTTATTTCGTTTGTGTGGGTGCCTTGTTAGGTATTGGTAGTGACGCCTCTGGGGGTAGTGTAACGGGTGCTATTGCACAGGGCCCATATTTGGAAGGGCCCAATTTTCTTATTTTTCTTATTTTTATGTTTTTAAAAAATAAAGACCTTGTTTTTATTGTTTTTCAATAAAAAAAATTCTAATTTTCGATAAATCATGCTATAATAGCATAAATTACAAATTTAAGTGATTTTACTTATTTAGGTTTTTAATTCCCTTTTTCCCGAAACAATTAGATATAGTTAACTTAATTATTATTATTCAATTATGTATTTTATTTTATAATTAGATTCCAAGAATATTGATCATAGCAGTAAAATGACTAGTTGAAATTCAAAGGTTGAAAGTTTGCTCATAAGAAAAAATGTCTTAATCATGTCAACGTCGGAATCATGTAAACAATTATCCCCCAATTTATTAAAAAAAATTATAATTAGACCATTTTTTTATTAAAAGGACCCAATATAGATGTTTCACGTACTATTTTAACTAGGTCCTCGAAAATATAAGACCGAACCTGAATATTGAGGTAATATTGTTGTTGTTGTTTGTAAAATTTAATGGAATAAATTGTTAATCATTCACCTATCGTGAGACGTTTCTTTTCACCGCCGGAAATGCCTCGTCTCATTTCGTCTCCGACCATTGTATCCGCACATAATTCAAGTCCTAAAATCTGCCAAATTATGGAAGACAATATAGTAATGTTCAATTAGAAAAGATAATATTCCAATTAATATATAATTTTTATAATAATTTACTCATAATTAAATATTACCTTGAGGATGTAATCTGTAATTATATTTGTTTCTTGCCCTGATAATGCTGCTGCCTGCAAAATAATTACCCAGTTGAAACTATATATATTAAAGTGAAGAGTACACATATACAAATAATGTTTATGATTGATGTATGCATATGTTTATTTGTCACCTTCATATACATGTCGATGTCAGGGTCCGGTTTGATTTTCGCTTCTTTCTCTCGTCGTATTAATTCCGATAACATGTCTATAAATTTCACATTTCAGGAATAACTCATGCAACATTAAAGATATCGTGTGGTTCAAAGAATATAATAAGATATGTACTCTTTAATCTTATGTTATAGTACATATTTTATTATTTATTCTCGAAGACAAACCACAACAATACATAGATAATAATAATAGGCTTAATATATACCAAGCTCCTCGATTTGATAATTTTTATCACTTGACATTTCGAACTTACAAATGTCTTTATCAATTCATTGAGCTTGGCAAAAGTGTTCACTGCAACTACCCCCATTGCCACGTGTTACCTTCTGATTGGTTTGACTTTTTAAAATGTCAAATTTTTTGTTTTCCTTTCTCCAATCAGAAATGACTCGTGGCATTGAGGGGCTGGATTATATACTTTTGTCAAATTTCAGGGGGTTTGTAAATAAATTTGTAAGTTAAAGGCGTCAATTGATAAAAGTTGTCAAATTAAGAGGACTAAGTATATATTAAGCCATAATAATATAAAAAATCACCATATCGACATCCAACTCCCTGACATCTGGCAGAAAAAGCTAAAGTTTCTCCAACAGTCATTTCTCCGATATGAAGATCATGTTGACTTATATATGCTGATGTTTTTTGTGGTACAAATTCATCCATTTCATGTCCATTATAACTCACTTTTCCTGAAAACTAAAACTTCAAACAATTTTATTTAGAGATGCTAAGCAAACAAAAATAAAAGGTTTCAATTTACAATGAATATGGATAAACATTCATATCTCGTTCTGACCCGTGAACATGTCTAATTATAAATTACCTTCAAATTTTTATCAAGCTTTCCGGCCAAAGCAAGTAATAAGGTGGTTTTGCCCGAGCTTGGCGGGCCTAGAAGCAATGTCATCCTGCAAATAAATTTAATATTTTGCACAATATAAAATTCAAAATGCATAATAAATATATTTATACATAAGAAACAATGATAAATTATTAAATTTAAACCAACCTTTGAGGCTTTATGATTCCACTAACATCATGAAGGATTGGCAATGGTTTTTTTCTACTATGAAGCAAGCCAAGATGATTCAACAATTCCTTTTTAGAAAAAATAATATATGTAAATGTTGCTAAAATGTCAATCATATATTACATGGAAAATAAACATAATGAGATATTATCATAGACTTGTTCTTTTCAACTTCTGAAAGTTGAAGTGAACTGAACTAAAATGAGCTGAACTAAACTAATTTCAATATAAATTTATAAATACATATAGCTGAATTGAACTTAATTAAATTATATTGAAAAATTATCATACCTCTAACAAGTTAGTTGCAAAGTTGAAGACAGTAGGCAAGGCTCTCCTTCCAATATAAGCTTCTGCCTCAACGTTTACACATTCAAATTTGACTTCAATTGTTGGGATAGCAATTCCAACTCTGTGTTAATTTAAATGAAAAGAAAACATTAATTATTTATTTAAAAATATAAAGTCGAGTAATTCAAAATTATGTAAAGGTTATCAAATATAATATTGGCCATTTACATCATTTTCCTTAATAAAAAAATCAGTTCTCACTTTAAAGTTTTAAAAGTTTTAAATTATCTTTTGAATTTGGCAAAAGTAAATCAGTTTATCCCATAAAATTGGCAAAAATGCACAAGTTTACCCTATTATTGTCATGTGTCAGCCTTCGATGGAGAAAAAAAATAAAAAAAATGACATCTTTGAAAAGTCAAACCAATCAGAAGCTGGCACACGGCATTGAGGAGGCAAGATGGTGCACATTTGTCAAGTTCAAGGGGTAAGTTGAAACTTTTAAAAGTTCAGGACGACATCTGACTTTTTATATAGTAAGCCTATAATATATATTAACAAAAAATCAGATACATATCACATTTTCACATGCATCAGTTACAAAATAACACACGGCTTCATAGGCTTGGAATCGGGCTCGAACTTATTAAATAAAAAGGAAAATAAAAACAAAAAAATATTTATATAACTTGCTAATGTGAAATACAACTTTTACCTATCGATTCGATCTCTAAGCTTCGAAAGAAATCGCTCGTTATCTTCTTGTGTAATCTTAACTAATCTTTCCATAAGATTTTTTCTCTCCACTAATCCAAGACTATCAACATTAACCTCGTTGTCGTTGAGTAAACCTCTTTTAAGACGTAAATAAGTAGGCAATTTCTTGAGTGCGGCCCATTTAAGAGCATCTTCATCATCTTCATGGCTATAAAATTTGGAGAAATTTTCCATTAATTGCCGTAAATGGTTTCTCCAGTTATGTATTAAACGGCCAATATATGCACTGCTACTCTGTATATATAGTAATAAATGTACCTTGCAATAAGGGTATTTAATAGGGAGGACATATACATATACATACAATATAAGCCATTTAAGTAAAACCCAGTAGACCAGCAGTGTGACGGTCCAATTTTTATAGTTAAAGAAGTTCATAATTTTACTTTTTTTGGTACTTTTGTTTATAACATGGGTAAATTTATGACGAGGCCCGTTACTAGTTTGTTGGGGGTTTATGAGCGAGATAAAAAAAATGGGGCCCTTTTATAAGCGAACCCGATTTTAACATTTTATGCCACTAGGTAAATAAATATGAAAAATACTAAAAAGACCTTCAATTTTGAACATTATAACAAAACTTCAATATTTTGAAGAAGTTATAAATTGAAATTACAATATTGAACCAAATTCTGTAGAAGAAATATTATTTGATCTAAATTCAATTAACGTTTACATTTCAAACTACAAATTAAGAAAATAACAAATTTTATTTTGGATCCTTTCTACTTGAGGCCCAGGGCGGTCACCCCTATTACCCCACTTCAGAACGGCCCTGTTTACGAGAATCAGCTTAGTTCATAAAACTATTGTTAATCAAGAAGTTTTAGTAAAATTTCAATTTCAAACCAAGCCCTCTAGAAAGCGGTTGAAAACTATGCGGGGGAGATTAGTATGGCGGCCAAAAAAATGTATAGGATACAATACTTATAAAAAATGTAAATATAAAAAATAACCATTAATTTTTCTTTTGTGCTTTTGCGATCGGTTTTCGACCCATTAAACGACTTAATTTCGCACGGATTCTACAGAGGCTTAGTAAAGGGAAGAACCCTCTAAATCTAATTTGCTCCATACAGTACATTATACACTGAAAGTTTAATCCCTTATTAATGCTTAAAGAGTTGACTTTCTCATCCAGCACAACTAAATGGTAGTTGGTTTTTCAATTAAAGGTTCCTAACCACTTAATGTACTATATAATTCAAAGTAGTATACATTGAAATTTCACAACCATTTGGATGTTATTTATTATTATTCTTATACGCTACACACTCGGGCCGTGTTCTCTGAACTTTCAGAATAAAATGAACTTATTTCAGTCTAATTTTATAACGATGTAAACCAAAACTTAACTTACTGTTCTGATTACAAGTCCAGATGACGTGAGCCTTGTATGTTTATTTGTTTGTTATACAATGATGAATATGAAATTAGCTCGATATGATTTTTCTAATATATTATCAAACAAAATGTTTTTAATATTGTTCTGCCTAGAATCCGAAAATGTTATGGAGGTTGATGTAGTAGCTTGTATTGAATGAATAGATGACAGGCCGGCCGGAGGGGTGTGGGGAGGTGTCGTCGTTTAGGGTTTATAGTTATAAGGGGCCTAAAAATATATTTTCTTCGGTTTTAAATAAAAAATCTTTTAGACTTTTCATCAAAATCAATAAAACATTAATTAAGCCACTAAAAAACTAATTTATCCTTCATAAAAGTCTCTTTCTTCATAATTACAACTCAAAATTTCAAATATACTTAATCTCTTTCCTAATTAATCTAAGGGTAAATTAGAGAAAAAATGATAAATATTACATTGATAATCTAAAAGATCACTTATTTGAAACCAAAATTAAAAGACTTAAAGGTCATTTATTTAAATTTAGAGAGAGTATTTTTATTTAAAGTTTTAATAATATTATTAAAAAAATAAAAATAAATATTAATAAAAATTAAATTAATTGATAGATCATTAAATAAAGTTATAAAAGGTTAAGAGATCAAATTCTAACTTTTATAAAAAAATTAAATATTTATTATAATTTTTCTTATTTTATTATTTTTAATATTATTTAGTGTAAAGGCTTCAAATTTTCGGTCCGGGCGATGGTGCATTATTGGAGTAGGGTCCATCATCATTGTTGCTTATCGTAACAGTGTAATTAATTGCATTGCTGCAACCCTGCAAACTGTTCTGAAGATAAACATAATTACAGTTTGCTATACATATTTATTAGGCCACCAAATATTCCATTTTACACAGTCCAATGTACATTGACATTTTTCAGTTTTTCAAATTAATGGTCTGATATTTCAAGTTGTGTTTAAAATTTAGTTGCCTCTTTAAATTTAGAAATTGTTCCTCCAATTACCTCAGTTTTTAAAAAAAGTATTATTTTATTTTTTAAATATTATGTATTAATTTTTGATTAGAGAGGAAAATTTTTAAAAAATGATGTATTTGAAAAATCAAACCAATCAGAAGCTAATACATGGTATTCAGGGAGCAAAGTGATACACTTTTTAAAAGTTGAGGTAGCCGCGGGACACTTTTAAAGTTCAGGGAGACAGATGCTGTTAATACATTTTCAAGCTCTTCTTAGAAGCATCAAATTTGATTTTAGAAAAATCGAACTTTCTACTTAATTAATACGAAGGACCAAAATATGTTGTTTAAAGCTAAAATACGTAGTTCTATCAAAAGTTTGTGAGAACAACTTATTGGGACATCTTAGAAGAAATACCAAACATGCCTACTGATGTGGATATTGAACAATGGTAAAAATCTCATTTTATTTTTCGACATTTGGGGTTACAATAATAATAAAGGAAAACTTTATCTCACCCCGTTCGAATGTAGACATAAACCTACGACCTATAGAATCACAATTTCACGGCTCAACCACTATGCTCATTTAATATTACACTACGTACAAAAAGAATAAGCAATTTTTTTTTGAGGAGATGAAGTGAGAAGGATTTTTTAATGGCAAAAACATATTTTCAGTTTTATTGTTTTTGAATAGAGTTTCTGGAACATGCGTGCATTGTGTTCAAATAGGGACAAAAAGTAATGTATTCACATAAGTTGTGAGGTTATATATTTGGATTAATTTAGTCGTTCATTGAATTTTAATGGCTCAGATTTAATTATAGTGGTTTGTAGAATCCACGGTACAATTAAATCTAAACCATTAAAATTCAATACATGATTGAAATTAACTGAAATATAAACTTTACTACCTTTTCAACTTTAGAGAATTCAAATCCTTAACAGAAATACCAAATGACTAATGTACGTACCACAAAGATTAAATGTGTAGATCAAAAGTACGGGATCGAAGATAAGCGTCAGTTTGGGATTTACTTTCGTAAGCTGCTTTTTCGAAAAGCTCAATTTTCAAGCTTTTTTAGGCTGTTATCTCAAAAAGTTTTAAAAATCAATTGTAAACAGTTACTCATTAATTTGTATAAGAGTCAAACTCTTTAGTCTAACGTCAAAATATGTTGTTCTGTTAAAAATTTATACGTGGAACTTTAGCTCCGACAAGCCCTAGGTTGTGGCAGCATCTAGATTTATGTCTTTCTATTTCTTTATATATTCAAACAAATCATTCAAAATACAATCAAATAAAAACAACAATAAAAACCTGTAATTTCAGCAAGAAATTGACTTCCATCATAACCAATACTAATTACAGTTAGAACAAATGATAATTGAGTTGCATACACACAATACCTTGTCATCTTTGCTGGAAATTCAATGTCTTTATGCAGACAGCAAAGATGAACCCGAAAAGCAGACAGAATCCAACAACAACAACACCGCAAATGCTAACAAAGTCGCGTCTAAACCCGAAATAGCTCATTAAGAACTCTTCCACTGTTTCGCCGGTATCTATTGTATCTTGTATATCGCCGAATTGCGAGGCCACCAGTCCGTACAAAGTCCAAGCCACCGGAGAACACCAATAGTACCATCCCCACCACATTGGAAGCCTCTGTGATTATAACATTTACTATGCTTTTTTAGCTCAATTTTGATAAAAGAAATCAACCAAAAAGTAGGCATGTTCACGGGCCAGGGTACCCGTCTAGCAACTTTGGCCTGGTCCGGCCCGAGCACACTCAAATGGGTCGGGCTTGGACACTAATTTTTTTACAAAGCATGACTTGAGGCCCGACCTAGTAAAGCCCAAAGTATTTATATACCTTTTTTTTTTTGGTAAATAAGTATTTATATACCTAAGCCTGACAAATAATGATTTTATTTATTATATATATATATATATATTATTTAATAATTATTTTGGATTATTATATTTTAAATATAATAATTTTATTTGAAATAAATATAATTATTTTGGACTACATTAAGTCTTACTAATTCAATTCAATTAAAAAATGCAATTATATGTAAAATTCAGACATATTTGCATATAATTAGTCTATTTGGTTCAATTTAATCCACAATCTTGTTTGAAAAATATTTACGGCCAGGTCGGGCTTGGGAATGACCTCGTATGCCCAGCCCGAGACCAACACGATCCCGAAGTTTTAGAGTGTGGGCTGAACTAGGCTTGGGTTGATGTATTTAGTCAAAAGCCCGACGAGGCCAGCCCCGCCCGATGAACAAGTCTATTAAAAATAAGAGAAGGTAAGTTACCGGTCGAGGAATAATAAACCCGGAAAAGAGATTCCAGATTGCATAAAATGCTGAGGCAACTACAGCAGCTATGTTGTGATTTGGTGTGATGGCGGTTGTCATCATTCCATAGAAACTGAAGTATAAGAAGGTGAAGAACATGAAGAAGATATACCAAAAGAACTTGCTTGCTGTCCATTCGAAACCAATCATGGCGTATACTATAACACCGTAAATAAATGTCTGAACAGCGACATAAGGAACTTCAATCATAGCCTGAAAAACCGAACAAATAATTAGGAAGATTAACTAGAACCAATGGTCATAAGTAAGAAACAAGTGTAATTTAATTAATGTGCCTCCTCTAACTTGTCTCATTCCACCTACTGCCCTCTAAACTTAGAAAAGATCCCCAAAACTCCCTCAACTTTGCAAAAACTTACAGGTTCGCCCCCCGGAATATCATGTGCCATCTTTTGATTGGTGAAAGAAAAATCATAAAATTGATATCTATGATAAATCAAACCAACTAGAAGCACACATGTGGCGTTAAGGAGATATGTACTTTTTGAAAGTTGAGGGAGTTACGGGGATATATTCAAAGGCTAGGGACCTAGTAGCTGGAATAGAACAAGCTGGAGGAAACACTGATGCATTAAGCCTTTAAGAAATCATTTTTACTTGTCCAAAGGCATACGGCAACGCCGAATACATTCCAGCTGCTCTTTCTCTGTAAAAAACCGTTCTCTCAATAGCCACAACTGGTTGGACTGCTACAGCATTTTGTACTCCAATAAAAAAGAGAGCGACATACATGGATCCTAATGCATTGAAAATATCTTGTTCTCTTGTTCTGCAGTTCAAGAACATTTTGACAAAGCTTAAAGTTCCATAGGAAAAGAATTTGGCAATAGGGCTTTTTGGTCCCTGTGGTATACTCATTTGCCCATTTTGGTCCCTGTACTATTCATGTTACCCATATGCAATTTGTTACCTTTTTTTAACCATGTGCTATGCAACCATTGGCCATTAAGTCCCTGTACTATGCAATTTGTTGCCTTTTTAAGCTCTGCATTGTAGAATTTGTATTGATGTAACTATTCATAATATGCACTGAAGGGACAAAAAAGGTAATAGGTATCATAGCACATGGACCACATAGGTAACCTGTATACTAGAGGAACAAAATAAGTAAATCGATTATGCCACATGGTCCTAAAAGGTTTTTCTGACAAAAGAATTTAGGCCTTTTAAGATAATGTGATGCATTTCACTGTACCTTTTACTGCCTAGATCCCAAAATATAGTTCCGAACATCAAAGCTAAAACTGTCGAGAATAATAGCTTCACGGCAGTATATGGCGGGTTTCGCCAGTACGACCAGTGTTGCTTCCACAGGCAAGCCATGCATTGGACCAAGAAAGGCTGTGAATATTGATTAGGGAAGTATAAATCCTTAGAACCCGGTTGAGGTGTGCTCAGTTCTTCAATCAAGGCTTTGTTTTTCCTAAAATGTACAACAATATGCCACATCAGAAATTTTATACAACGGGTGGTGAATGTCTTAGCGTAGTGGTTGGGACTAAATCTCTGACTTTTATAGGTTACAGGTGTGAACCACATCCAGGGTGGGTGTGGATTTTCCTTTGAATTTAATAATATAAGTGCATTTGCGCAAATTAAAAAAAAAGCAGTGAATGGGCCGTTGCCCCTGACCTGTATAGCTCTGAACTCTTATAGATATCAGCGAAGTTTTTTCCAAGAGCTGCCACCTGTCCTGCTGAAGTAACATCTAGCATCCAAGTTGCTGGGTTGTAGCCTTCCTTAATCTTCAGAACTCCTTCAATACCCTAAAATATACAAAGTAGATGTAGTCATCTTGCGGTATGTAGGAGACAGATTTGTATGCTTTAATAAATCATGAATCTGAAAAACTAACCTCAAAGTACTTGATTAGATTGTTAGAATGTCTGCCTATTGGACCAACGTAAATTTCTTCACCTCCTCTATGCAATAAAATTAACTGTAATGCAGTAAAACATTGCTTAGTATTGCCTAAGATGATGTAATAGGGGTAAGCAATTCCCTGGCAAAAATTTCTCACCTCATCAAAAGAATCGAAAATGTCAATGCTTGGCTGGTGTATTGTGCACACCACAGTTCGACCGGTATCTACCGTATTCCTTACTGTTCTCATAACTATGGCAGCTGCTCTAGCATCAAGGCCAGAGGTCGGCTCATCCATGAAAATTATACACAGGTTCGCAACAAGCTCAACAGCTATTGTCAGCCTCTTGCGCTGTTCAGTAGAAAGACCATCCACACCAGGTAATCCAACAAGCCCTTGTCTTAAAGAGGTCAACTCCACAAGTTCCATTACTTCCTCAATGAACATCTGAAATCCATCAGTCGTTCTTAATCTCATTAGTTTAAGGCTTAATGCATCATTAGCTATCTGAACTTGTCTCCAAAACCTGCTGCCTCCTTTAACTTTCGAAGTGACCTCGTAGCTCCCTCAACTTTCGAAAAGTGCACCACTTTGCTCCTAGAAAGCCACGTGTCAGCTTCTGATTGGAGAGAGAAAATCTTAAAAATGACATATTTGAAAACCAACCAAAAGCTGACACGTGGCATTCAAGGAGCAATGTGGTGCACTTTTTGGTAGTTGATGGAGCTACAGGGTCACTTTGAAAGTTTAGGGAGGTGTCGGGTTTTTGGGGACAAGTTCAGGTAGCTAATGATGCATTAGGCTTTAATCTAAAGCATGAATAAAACATGAATTGATTTTGTAAGAACTAAGAAGAAGTTGCTTTTTATATGTACCGTTCTTGTATGAGAATCAACCTCAGGAGGTAGTCGAAGCCAAGCAGAATAGAGCAACGACTCATAGACGGTAACATATGGGGAATGTATATCGGTTTGTTCACAATATCCTGATATGCGAGCGAAGGTTTCTTGTTTCTTTGGATATCCAGATATTGAGATAGTCCCCTCAATGTAACCACCGGTTTTTCTTCCCGCTAAGACATCCATTAATGTGGTCTTTCCAGCACCACTAACACCCATTAGAGCAGTTAGGACTCCTGGTCTGAACGCACCACTGATACCCTTCAGAAGTTCTAGACGGCCTTCTGTAACACCTTGAGCTTTCATCTCCTGAAGGTAAAAAAAATGAACATATTTAAAAGTACAACAATAAACTTAACACATATTCTTGAAATTTCCAATCGTTGGTTAATGGCTTAGAGTAATGAACTGATTATATATGAGAATGCTTAAACAATTCAAAAATTGGAATTTGACGACTACTTCAAATGCCTGAGACAATCACAAACTCCTGACTAGTGAATATTAATTTCTTGACATCTATTGTTAAGCTTGTTACATTATGATGTGTCTTGCGGTAAAAATTTTTTTTCAAAATAAATAGGAATTTTTGCAGGAGCTAGGAATTGATCCTTGGTCATCCCGACCCACACCTTGTGGATCTATCAGTTGTACCAAGTCCAATTGGTACTTGCGGTAAAATTGAATTAGTGAAAGAGGTCGAAAAACGAAAGCTACCTGTGGCATGTCCACAGAATACTTGATTTCTTCAAAGGCCATAGAAAGAGGTTCGAAAGGGAGAACCATTCCCCGTCTCTTGTTCTCAATTGCATCACTGAAGCTATCCACTCTCGCACATCGTGTACCAGACGAGATGCCTATATGGCTCTCATTCCCTCTTTCTGCATTGATTAATATGGTACAACTTAGAATATAGAAGAAAGACCAACATAAATAAGAAAGTTACTGACTCACTGGAAGAGTTTTTTCTCATTGTTGATAGTTCAATAAACCCTCCAGTTCTGTTAGCATGTTTCTCAGCTAAGGCTTCTTCTGATACTATTGCTTGAGGCTTCCCAAAAGCTGTAAATAGTTCCAACATTAACATACTGCTAGTAATTTATAATGTTGACAATGAGACGAATAAGAACTTACGATCAAGATATTTTAAGGCTAAGGTGTATAGGAGATTGAAAAGAAGAATATATCCAATCAAACCAACTAATCCAATCGAATACCAGTGTGCTTCAGTAAAGATTCCTCGTTTCTTCAAGAAATAGACACCTAACGGCTCTGTTGAAAAGAGAGTAAGCTGCAACACATACATTTCGGACAATTGTCATAAATAATAATAAAGATAATTCCAAAAGATTTATCATGTTGAATTTTAATCCTTTTTAAAAGGCTTAATACATACTTAGCCCCCTCAACTTGGCAGCTTTTATCACTTGGCGCCTCCAACTTTCACAAGTCTGTACCAGCCCCCTGAAACTTGGCAGAAGTGTTCACTGCAGCCCCTTCAGTGCCGCATGACACCTTCTGATTGATTTGACTTTTCAAAGATTGTCAAATTTTTTATTTTCCTCTCCTCAATTAAAAGGTGACATGTGGGCACTGCAGTGAACACTTTTGCCAAGTTCAGGGGGTTGGTAAAGACATATCTATAAGTTGGAGGTGCCAAGTGATAAAAGTTGCCAAGTTGAGGGTGCTAAGTACGTATTAAGCCTTTCAAAAATGGGCAAGGAAAAAAAAAATTACATGTTTCCAGGACTCCCCAAGAAATTCATTGACGGATACAGCATTCTGCACATAAGTTAATGGAGAGACCCAATAACCCCACAACCACCATTTATGCACATCATCTGGAGCAAAAAAAGAAGAGTATGACTTCAGCATCAGGAATTAGACTAACATATAAGACTTGCGATACGAGCAAATATACTTGAGATACATAACACGTGTAGCATCAATGTATTAAATTTTTTTGGCAAATATTAATGTATTAAATTTAAAATAGACTTAAGTTACATAAATTGGTCCAATAATGCGTCTAGTTTACCTTTTGATAAGACAAATCCTCCCAAAACAAGTATTGCGACTAACGCAAATGACCCAAAAGTGTTAGCAACAATTATATTCCTTCCAATTGCTGCCATCAAACGAAATAAACCAGATGCCATCTGATTTGTACATAGGAGTAACATGTACTGCTTGAAAAAACTGCCATCATAGAAGTTGCAAAATTCTTCAATAGACCTCTTTTAAAAATTAAGGAAAAAGATCTTCAATTCATTTCCATTTTTTACCTTCCGATCTTTGGATCAAAGCCGATTGTGTAATAAGTTATGATCACCCATATGGCGACTTCAACACATGAGATAGGAATTTTAAGAATCCAGGTGGGTAAAGCATATGCCCATGAAGGGTAGAACAACATATCCCTTTGCTTATAGAAGACAGGGAGTTTCATAATTGACAGTGCGAGCTCTGTGAATCCATTGAACATAAGGGTAACTACAGAGTAGAAAAGAGCACCGAGGAACGTTGCAGCATCGGTTAGCGTGTCATGGTGCATCTTTGTTCTTGGAAATACTGAAACTGCTAGGAGGGCCAAAATAATAATCTGAAAGGGAAGGGGAAAAATTAACCATGCATTCACAACATCAATGTCATTTGAATTTCAGGATTTACTGGAAAGTCAAATAATGCTACTCACTTGGATGAACTTGAAAATGTAGACAAAAGAGTTCCTCTTCATAAGCAGAAGTTCTCTGGAAATGCAAGCTTTTAGAAGCTCCTTCTTGCTAATACCATACTTATTAGTTGTTAGTGCAGCAGGATGGGATTTGGACTTGTCAAATGGTGTAGCAAGTTCATCACCTAGACTTCGACCAATGTGAAATGACTGGTATGCTTCAGCAAATTCACTGACAGAAATAAATCTGTAAGGCTTATCTTTACAATGCCAATATTGTTCTTGATCTTTTCTTGATGTTACCTATCAAATTTGAAGGAAAAAAGTTCACTAAAAAGTCGAAGACATGCTGGCCAATAACATCACTTGCCCCCTAAACTTGGCACCAAAATGCCAGATGCCACCATGAACTTTCAAAAGTTCCAACTAGCCCCCTGAACTTGGCAAAAGTACACCAGTTTGCCCCCTCATTGTCACGTGTCAGCTTCTGATTGGAGAAAGAAAAATCAGAAAAATGACATCTTTGAAAAGTCAACCAACCAGAAACTGACAAGTGGTATTGAGGGGGGGGGGGGGCAACTGGTGCATCTTACTTGTCGTGCCAACTGCCAAGTTTAGGGACCCCGATGCATTAGGCCAAACATTCTAAGAGTTAAGAATGAAACATATAGAAGGACAAAGGTACCCATAGAAATCACCTCTTGTAGAAAGTCAGCAACACCTTTCCTCTCAGGACATCTGAATCCCAAGTGTTCAAAGAACTCGAGAACATTTTCTCGTGGACCTTGATACACGATTTGTCCATCGGATAAAAGAATTATGTCGTCAAAAAGATCATAAGTTTCTGGTGCCGGCTGCAAAAGAGAGATCAGGGCAGTTCCATTGAGAATATGGATTGAATGCCTGAGTGAGTTCACAATTTGAAATGTTGTTGAACTGTCCAATCCAGTTGATATCTCATCCATGAACAATGCTCTTGCTGGTCCAACCAGCATTTCCCCTGCAATACAGTGACAAACAATAAAATTACCCATAGAGTCTCTGCTAATCATTTCATACAAAATAGCGCCAAAATTTGAACAGACTCAATTTCTAAATCTACTAACAGGAAATTGCGTAAGATTTTCTACATTCTGCAAAAGATCATCAACCACAATTTTGTAGATAATATCGCTTTTAAACTATAGAAAACTGCAAATCAAATTAGATCCAGTTCAATTTAATTCCATACCCGATCGCAACTACAGTAATCAAAAGCTTCTCCGAAATCTCGGAAAACTTTCCGGCCAGAATTTGCCGACTCAACGGTAGAAGACATTTGCACTGCCGCCGGCGACGGTGGCTACGGGCGGCGGAAGGGGGGATACTGGCCCTAACTGGCGGTTCAACGGACCAACCAGTTTGTGGTTATACTAATTTTCCCTCGAAAATGTGTAGTCATCAACGGTTCGGGTACAATTTATAGTTGGCAAAATGCTCATGAAGTCCTCTAAACTTTTATATTTCATAATGTATCCTCCATCAGTAGGGCTATAAACGAGCCGAACTATTGGTGAATTACTCGGCGTTTGGCTCAGTTAAAGCTCGTTCGAGCTCGATTTGTTAATAAATAAGCTTGTTCGTGAACAAAATTTCAGGCTCGTTATCGTAAACGAACCAAGCTTGAACATGGGGATACTCGGCTCAAAAATTTGTGAACATGCTCGATAAGAGGCTCATGAACTAGTTCACCAACAGGCTCGTTATTAGGCTCGTTAACTTATTTGAAAACTTTATACATTATATTTATGAAATAGATAGATTATGAATAAATATAAAATAGTGTATGTGTAAAATGGATATAAAAATGTACGAAGAAAAATATAAAAATATAAGATAAAGAGCAAAGAAAAAATATGTATAAAGTGATATATAAAATATAGATAAAAAAGATAAATATAAAGCCTAACAAAGACAATTTAGACCTAATCCAATCTCTACTATATTTATATACGTCAATCTCTATATGCTGAGTAAAACTCTAATATCATTTTCTTCTGAAAAAACGCAGCCGCCAATACAAAACTCCTCCTCTTCTTCTTCTTAGTACAGTGAAAAACATTTGTGGTGTTTAAATCATTCATCTCTGATTTCTCATCTTACGGATTCTATCTTTTTTATAAGCTGAGCTCTCGATTTAAAAAAAGCTCGAGATAGGCTCGAAGGTCGGCTCGAGCTCGGTTTGACCAAACTCGAGCTCGATTCGTGATCATTAAAATTTAAATGAACAAAATTTAAACAGTCAGTATTCAAGCTCGACTCAATTCATTTACAATCCTATCCATCCGTTAGATATTTTTAAGTTTTTTCCTTCACATTAGAAATTGCCAAAATACACCTTAGCTGAGATATGAGATACTTGAATGTTAGTATAGTGATTGAGCCTGAAGCCATAATTCTAGAGATTATAGGTTTAAGCTCACATTTCGAAGAAATGAGATGATATTTTTCCTTATTATTATTATAAGTCAATGAGACAATTTTTTATTAAAAAAAGCTTATGTTATTACAGGGAGAACCATTCGCAATATACACCACAACACAACCATAAAAATAAGGCTTAATAAATATTTAGTCCCCTCAACTTGACAATATTTATCTCTTGACGTCTCCAACTTACAAATTTCTTTACCAATCCTCTGAAGTTGGAAAAAATGTTCACTACAACCCCCTCAATGCCACGTATCACCTTTTGATTGGAAAGGGGAAAATAAAAAACTGACATCTTTGAAAAGTCAAACCAATCACAAGATGATACGTGACACTGAGGGGGCTACAATAACACTTTTGCCAAATTCAGAGATCAGTAAAGACACTTGTAAATTAAAGGCGGCAATGAGATGCACGTTTATACCTGTCGTGAGCCGTTTCCTTTGACCGCCAGAAATACCTCTAATCATTTCATCACCCACCATCGTATCAGCACATATATCAAGTCCTAAAATCTGTAAAAAAAATTGTATTGTAATGATCAATCATTAAAAAAATTATTGTAATGATCAATCATTAACTAACCTTTTTCATGATCTTGTGAATTTATTTCATCAGATCTTAAAATGTTATTACCTTAAGTATATAATCAGTAACTACATTTGTTTCTTGGCCTTCCATTGCTGCTGCCTGAATGATCATTGATATATACAAAGAGTGATGAGGATGTGAGTAATTTATTTACATCTAAACTACATTCTCAAATTACCAAAATGTTAAAAAAAACACTATTTCAAATAAAATATGATATATAATATGGTTTGGTTGCACCTTCATGTATATGTCAATGTCGTGGTCTGGTTTGATACGTGCTTCCTTTTCTCTCCGTGACAATTCTGATAGAATTTCTGTAAAATTTTAAAAGTTTTTTAAATAATAAATTAACTGAAACGATATGTTTATTGGCGTTTTTGCATAATTGTTCAACAGTTGCTTTGAGCTTTTTGATATCAATTAAACATCAGTTGCAAGTGTTTGTTACAATTGTGCTTTTAGCAATTTCAAATACAGAAAGCTATTAATGAGCCCTTGATATACAGGTTATTTGAGGTAATCACCGTAACGAGATCCAACTCCCTGACAACGTGCTGAAAAGGCCAAAGTTTCTCTAACCGTCATTTCTCCAATATGAACATCGTATTGACTTATATATGCTGATGTTCTTTGTGGTACAAATTCATCCATCTCATGTCCATTGTAAGTTACTTTTCCTGAAAACTGTAATTTTAAAAAAATAAAATAATTTGAAATCAAAAGAAATATCATTACAAAAGAGACAATAATGTTGTATATTTATATTTTTATATTTACCAGAATCCAACTCAAGTAAGTTTGGCTTATTTATATAATAAAACTAGACTTGAGTGATAAAGGGTTTTACAATGTTCAAACTAAGAACTTGAATTCAAATTTCAATATACATAAATTATAATAGAAATAAAACCTATTTAAATGTTTTCAAGTAAACATTATGTGGATGTTTAGTACTCTCAATATCAAAACAATAATTCTTATTGTTAGTTTAGGATTATTAAACATTTGTATTTAGTTGTTTCGAATACAAAATGTTAATGGTAACAATAAAAAAACTATGAGCAACAGCAAACAACAATCACAACATTAGAGAGTAATGGTTAAACCAACCAACACTATATATATATAGTAGTTTGATTACGGACCTTCAAATCTTTGCTAAGTTTGCCGGCCAAAGCAAGTAGTAACGTGGTTTTGCCTGAGCTTGGAGGGCCTAAAAGTAATGTCATCCTGCAAACTTAATTCAATATGTAAAAATTATACATATTTTATAGTTGATTTAAACGCGGATAGTCCCGGGTCAAACTCGAGTTTCCATTAAGTTTTTAAATTCATCTACTGATAAATTGATTAAGAATTGTATATCTATTTACATAGTATTTCTATATTTATATATATACTTAATTTTATGCTCACCTTCGAGGCTTTATAATTCCACTAATGTCATGAAGTATTGGTAATGGTTTCTTTCTACTTGGAAGTAAGTGAAGAGTATTCAAGAATCCCTAATTTATACAAGAACACAAATTGAATAATCAATCACTATAATTTAATAGTAATTCAAATATTTTTCTATCAAATGAATATAATTAATATACTTTAATAACATATCATGTATTATGAATACCTCTAACAAATTAGTGGAAAAATTGAAGATAGTAGGTAAGGCCCTACTTCCAATATAAGCTTCTGCTTCGACTTTTAAATGCTCGAATCGAACTTCAATAGTCGGCATATCAAGTCCAACTCTGTATTCCAAAAAAAAATATTATATACACGTGAAACTTTATATAGTTTGTAGATCATTCGGTTAACACTCTATTTTTCTTGATTTTTTTTAAAAAAAATTCTATTTAATCATACACGTACCTCTCAATTCGGTTTTTGAGCTTTAACAAGAATTTCTCGTTGTCTTCTTCAGCAATTTTAACTAACCTTTCCATGAGATTTTTTCTTTCTACTAATCCTAAACTATTGATATTAATCTCGTTATCATTCAATAAACCTCTTTTTAGACGTAAATAAGTTGGCAATTCCCATTTGAGAGCTTCGTCATCGTCTTCATGGTAAGAAGATTTGGAGAAAACTTCCATTGTCGTATTTTTTCTCCAACTTCTTCCAAAACTGCTAAATCGCCCGCTACTATGCACCGTACAAAAATCACTACTCTCCATTTAAGAAAAGCTTACAATTATATAATCAAGAAACAAGAAAAATGTAGCACAAATTTATTATTTTTATGGTGGAAATTGAAATAGGATATAGATATTTAGGTGGTTTATATATGTGTGATTTGTGCATAATGCATGGGTCGCCATGCATGGCTCTTAATTGATCTCTCTGCATAATTGAGAGGTGATGTGTTTGAAATATGTTCAAAATTAAATGCAATCAATTACACATGTAGCTTGAGCAAACTGAAAAAAGGGATCAATGATTTTATATATATACATATAATATATAAATTTTAATAATTTTATAATCAATTAAAATTAATTTATTAAATATAAATAAGAAAAAACAAATTTTAATATATTTTTTTAAAAATATAAAAGAATTAGTATTAAATTTATAGAGAAAATATATAGAAACCTTCATTCTTGTAAGGCTCTAAACAGCTGCCTTAATGAATTCTGGGTTGACTTTGGCAAAATAAGGCAGTTATCTATGTAAAAAGCTATTATTTATTTGAGTTACAGAATTTTATGATTATAAGTCAACAAAACATAGTCTAATAAGTGCTAGGATATGTTAGACTGATTTTCAAATGGTGTTTTCCATTGTTTATAACATGGTCAAATTAGTGTATAAACACTTTCTGACTTGTAAATTGAGAGATGAAGTATATTTTTTCCCTTAAAATTGTAAGGAGGGTTAGTTATTTTTTTTGAAAAACAGGAGGGTTAGTTATTTAACAAGGTTTATAGCTTACAAGCTATATTTGAGGGTCAAGATTGTCTTTTAATTTTTTTTTGAAAAATTTTATTTTTAAGCTTTTCTAAGTTAATATTTTGAAAGAATTTTAAAAATTAATAATAAATAATTTATAATTAATTAATTTTAAAAATTAAAACCTTTAATTTAATATTAAAATATGTTATTCTTTTGAGTAAATTTTTTCATGCAACAATTTTTATGAAGAAATCTCAGACAGGAACTAAATTAGTCTTACTGAATGTTTGACTGCTTATATAAATTATATCTTATAAGTCAACTTTGAACGACATTTTTACTGCTTCTTCCTATAGGTACTTATAAGTTATTAAAATTAGGTTACCAATCACCTAAGCTTTAAATCCCACTTTAGATATAATAGGTTATATGAATCTTCTACCGTCATAAAGCTTTATTAAAAGCCAAACTTTCAGCCATACATAGCAAACAAATATCTTTAGAAATAGTTTTCCTCTAAATAATCTTAGATCTACTCCTCCCTCTACCCTTACTTTCTGTCCTTGAGTTCTCAATTTTCTAACTGGAACATCTATTAGTCTACGTAGCGCATGTTCATACCACCTTAATCGTCCTTCTCTCAGCTCATCCTCAATATGTGTCACACCAATCTTTTAATGAATGTACTTATTTCTAATTCGATTCATCTTTATATGCTCACTCATCCAACTAAGCATGGTGAGTGAACAAACAATGAGAACACCCCTTAGAAAAATACGACGGATATCTTTTCATTTTTTTTATTGAAAAAATGGACAAGTTGATAATTACAAACATTAGTATTAAATTTATCAACTACCAGCTGCCACTCCTCAGTTCAGTTACAAATTAAATATACAAGTTCTGCAAGTCTTTGACCAATTGATACATTTACTCTAATGAATAAGCTGTTAAGGCTTCTTCAATACAGCGCCCATGCCTTCTTTGTGTCTCTAAATAAACTGCAGCTTTTTTTTAACTGTTTTTTTGAAAAGTTCTATTTTCAAGTTTTTTTTAAAGCTGCAGATTTAAGATTGAGTTTTTGCAGCTTTTTTCAACAGCTTTTCTGAAAAGCTCCATTTTCAAACTTTTTTTGAAAACTGCAGATTTGATTTTGAAAAAAATAAATCAAACAATATCAAAATGTGTTGTTCAAAGCCAAAATAAGTAGTACTATTAAAAGTTTCTGAGAACAACTTATTTTGAAAGCAGCTCAAACAGCAATGCCAAATTGGCCCTTAATTTAGAAAAAATAAATCGGACAGTTCCTAATTAATTAGTATTAAAGATCAAAATGTGTTGTTCAAAGTCAAAATATGTAGTACTATTAAAAGTTTATAAGTTCAACTTATTTTAAAACCAGCTCAAACAACAATGCAAAACTCGCCATAACTGATTGTCATAAATGCTGACAGACAACTCTATCATTGCTCAAGCCTCCCTTTCTTACTCCCTTTTATAAAAAAAAGAAAAATTAATTACATTATTTCCTGCACCTTTCTGCTACACAAGCAGAGAACAACAAGAGTATAATCAATCTTTTTCTCAAAGGGGAGTTTCCCTAACCTACTACCATTAAAAATAAAATGTAAACAACAACATTACCCCAATGCCTTTAAGGCTCCCGCACAAGTGGGGTAAGGGGGGGTCGGGTGTACGCAACCTTACCTCTGTAATTACAAAGAGGTTGAAAATAAAATGTAAAATGTAAGAAAAAATCTAGCATGATTTGGACTGACAAGTGCTAGTTTGACACATCAGCCAGTAATGCTAGCATGCATAGTTGTCAAATCGGGATTCGAATCGAGAATCGGAATCCAAATTTTGTGAATCGAGAACCATGAATCGAATCGCAAGATTCTGCGACTTCAAAAAATAATAAAATGAAACATTTAAAGAATTGAACTTAAAAGATACTATCGAATTTTATTCTAGATATGCAAGTTTAGAATTCAAACTTTCTACTTTTCCTAAAATAGAGACAAATTTTAAAAAAAGTAGACACGGCTAGCTTCAACGCACACCTGATCCTCCACTTAGTCGTTGCCCAAGTCCATTGTTGGCGGTGTTGCGTTGTGTTCCTCCTCCATCCAACGACTAATTGGTGGGGCAGTCGACTTTGGCTAACTTGAGTCAAATCTTTAATTTTTTCATCTTCAAAATAACATACTTCTATTATGCTTTAATTTATTATAGTTCATGAATCAACCGAATCGGTAGAATAGTAAGATTCGGCCAATTTGCCACTGATTCGGTATTAGATCGTAAGATTCGAGGTGAATTTAGATTCACCCTGTAGATTCAAATCGATATGGGGCTGAATCGAAACAAATCTTAAAATACTTATCGAGTATTGATAACCATGCTAGCATGTCAAACTGCCATTGGTCAGGACGGCATTGTCCCAGATCCATGGTAGCATTTCTCATGAAAATAAACAGGATTTTGGAAAAAGAAAAAAACACAAGAAAGGAATGAAGTAAACAGGAAAAAACATCAGGAAACACCAAAAAAGAATGCGAGTTTAGGTTTCTGATGCAAAACCGAAAAATGGAAACATTAGTTTTTACTACTTGATGATACTGGCATTTCACACACAGAGAAATTCAATATTTTGCACATATTGGTTTCATATCCTTAAATCATCAACATATGATAATAAGCTAGCAACAGCATTATCAATGGGGCAAATTGCAGAAAAAGAAATTCTTTTCCTGCTGTCTGCCCCAAAAAAGTAATAGAAGTGTAACAAAAGAGAAGTCCACTCACTCGCATCTGCGCATCTTGATATTAACTGGAATTTCCTTGTAGGATTGAACCTTCTCAGTTGCCTGGCGCTTGGGCCTCGATGTTCTTCGAGATTCTACACCTTCAGATCCTGTTAAACAATCTGGTGTTTCATATTTAATCCTTGCTAATGATGCTGATGGAGTTGAACCACATTCATGTGCAGAAGAAGCACAAACTTCCACGTCATCTGTCTTACATAACTCTCTTGTTGGTTCTTGTACTCGTTCTTGTTGTATAAATCTAGCAGACTGCCTTTTTGAATACATCCTGTCAACACAAACGTTTTCTAGTTTCTATAGTTCTTTTTCGAGCAACTTGAGGTAAACCAAGTAATTGTGGCATAAGGGCCTTGTTGGTCCTTGTGGTATATAACTCTATTACCCATTCTCGGTGCTATGCAATTTGTTACTTTTTTGAACCCTGTGCTATGCAATCATTACCCATTAAGGCCCTCTTCTTTTCAACTTATATTCAGTTCAGTTTAGTACTGCATACATATAAATTTACACTGAAATAAGTTCAGTTCAGTTCAATACTGCTACTTATAAGTTGAAAAGAACAGGGCCTAAGTCCATATATTAAGTAATTTGTTTCCTTATTTTTGGACTCTGCATTGTAAAATATCTGTTGATGTAACTAAAGGGACAAAAAAGGTGATAAATTGCATAGTACATGGACCAAATAGGTAACATGTATACTAGGAGGGACCAAATGGGTAAATGGAGTACACCACATGGTCCAAAAAGTTGGTTCTCCCTAGTAATTGATGTTCATATATAATAAGTAGACTGCATGAACTAACCTCTTATCACCAGTTTCCGTTTCGGCTTGAACAGGTTTACTTGTTGTCTGGTCCAAAGTATCACTACTCTCAGCCATAGCAGTTGGTTCTTCATCAACTTTAAATCTAGTAGACTGTCTTCTTGAATTTCGCCTATTGTCAACACAAGCAATTTTTTTTCATTCCTCTACTTTTTGGAACTCAAAACATTGAAGTAAACCTAGTAATTGATGCTCATATACAAGTATGCTTCATGAACTAACCTCTTATCATCAGTTCTCCTTTCGGCTTGAACAGGTTTACTTGTTGTCTGGTCCAAAGTATCACTGCTCTCAACCGTAACAGTTGGTTTTTCTTCCTCAAATTTAAATTTAGTAGACCTTCTAGAAAGTCGCCTATTAACACAAACATTTTTCTCATTTCACTAAAGTATTCCTAGTAATTGATGTTCATATATAAGTAGATTGCATGAACTAACCTTTTATCATCAGTTTTCATTTCGGGTTGAACAGGTTCACTTGTTGTCAGGTCCAAAGTATCACTACTCTCAACCATAGTAGTTGGTTCTTCTTCCTCAACTTTAGATCTAGTAGATTGTCTTCTTGAAGGTCGCCTATTGCAGTAAACACAATTTTTGAGCATGCAGAAGGATTATATACCGTTAAAGAGCTGAGTGTAATTAGAAGTTGGCACAAAACCTCTTATTTTCAGCGTTGTCCTCGTATTTGGTTTTTTCATCCATAATTTGTTCAGCTAGAGCTAGTTTAGCTGTTGGCGGGTCTAAAGCATCGCTTTTCTCAACCACAGCAGCTGGTTTTTCCTGTGTAGATCTTGTAGGCATTCTTGAACGACACCTGATGTAAAAAGCACTTCATTTTTGAGAATGCAGCCAGTATAAAGGTCATAAGCGTTAAAAAGACGAATGCTATTATAGTGGGACATTTGACAAACCTCTTCTCATCAACCTTACTATCAATTTGGGTTGGTTTATCCTTGAAAAGGGTGTCACTTATCTCTGACACATCCTCCGTTGGTAGTTCCTCCACATTATCAAACCTAATAGAATGCCTTCTTGAGCAAAGCAAGTATTTAGATCAAAAGAAGTTCTGAAAAGAGCTAAATTTCAAAACCAGCAATATAGTAATTGGAATTGGCACATTCAATAAATCAGACCTCTTATCGTCAATCTTCTCTTGAGTTTGGACAGGTTTAACACTAGTATTGTCTAAAGCTGCATAAAGAAAATAATAGGAGAAATTTTAGATTCTTCCTAAAAAAGATCACACATCAATTAATATACCGCATTTCTACTTACATTTGGATTTTCGAATCCTCTTCTTATTACGAGGTGCATTGTTTTTCTCATCTTCTCTAGATGGCTTCCCGACATCATCACAGTTTATGGGTTCAGCCTAAATCAGTGAAAAAAAGTGTAATTGTGTAAGTACACACATGATGTGGAAAACTGGAAATGAAATCAATATTCTACAAAATTGACATGAGATACGAATAGGTCTCAACTTGATACACTCTGGAATGTTTTAATAAATATAAGGATAAAGAAAGGGGCTAATTATTCAGCAATATCTTGGCAAACTAAAAAATATCATTCTAAAGGCATGAAATGCGCCGGCATCACCTCAGACTTCAAGTTCCTTGATGTAGAAATAAAATCAAATAATCAATATTCTACGAAATTCACTTGAGAAACTAACAGCCACAGGTATTATTTTGTTACATCTTGGAATGTTTTAATTAATATGAGGACAAAGAAAGGGCTAGTTATTCAGCAATATCTTGGCAAACAAAAAAATATCATTCTAAAGGCATGAAATGCGCCCGCATTACCTCAGACTCCAAGTTCCTTACAGCAAGCAAGCCATTTTTGCATCCCAGCTCATGTTGAAGAACTTTTAGCTGAAGAGTTACAGGAAATACTGTTAGTCCACAACTCAATCAAACATTAGAGAATGACAAAACCAAATTCAGACAACTTTATCGTTTACTAACTCACCTTATCTTTAGCTGAATTCAGTTCCTGCAATATTCAAAATATAAAATTAACACCATCAAAGACTGACGGTTTGAAATGCAACGAAAAATTATCTGAATCTAATGATCTTAAAAACAAATGAAATTACCCCAAGCATTTGACTGTTTGTTTTTGCAAACAGCTGGTTCTTTTGCTGCAATTGTAGGCATATTGTTTTTAACTTCTGTAATTCCAGTTCATGCAGTTGAATAACTTTACTATTAGCCAGATTAAGGAAAAACAAAAAGTTTAAAATACCAAAACAAATTGTGACAATCATCGAGGATAAGCCAAATTAAAGTACATCAAAGGATACTTTCTATCAGCAAGAAGCTTCATCAGAGAAACAACTTCCTGAATTAAAAAGAAATCAAATCACCAACAGATCCATAAACACAAATACTAATCTCATAAATACACCTTGTCTATAATAACATACCTGATGGAGCTTGTGGATGTATTCTTTGGTTTTAGGCGAATAAGCATGGAGCTTCATACCATGGTTTGGCTGAGGCAAATTACTGATATCAGCGAGGCATTTCCTTGGCGTGTTTTCAACAACAGATCCCTTCGCTAGTTTCTTTCCTTTAATTCTGTTAGCTAACGATTCACCGGTACAATTTTCCCCCATGGAAGAAATGCTAACCCTAACAAAGTAATAACAACCTAATTCTTCATAACGTAACACATCAAAGCAGCAGGGAGCCTCCGAAATCGACAATTGCAGGGCTTTTACCTCTTTTGTACCCTATAATTTGGCGACAATACCAGTATTTAGTATCTTGTTCTCGGAATTGGAATCGGATTACATGATGACAATTGAATTGCTGAAAAAACTAAAAGACGAGCAGGATTTCAAAATTTTCGAGAAATTAAACGGATGATAATGGTGATTTTGGCCTGGTCTGGCTATGGAAATGGATCGAGAGAGGGAAGAAACTAGAGACGCGATGGGAGCCGAAAGAGCGTTTTGAGTTGGGCGGGGAAGCCAATTTCTGTACAAAAATTCAAATTGATGGGCCAAAAGACCTTTTTATCCTGTCTTTCATACCAATTTCAAAGCAACATATTATTTTTTGGTAAATAATTATAACCTCCCCGTGTCTAATATAATATATAACTATCTATTTTAAAAATTTAATTTATATCTCCTTATGTTTTACATTTTCTCATTAGTATCTCGCTCTATCAATTATTAGGTATTTTTATTCAAAATTATTGATGTTCCATACACTTTTTTACAATATTTGCTTACCCTGTGATCACGTGTATTGGTTTTTAAATAAGATGTTTGTTTTGCTTATTTTCTGATATTTTATTACATTCCATTTTTATGATTGCGTTAGAAAAATCATACATGCAATGAACAAATCAAAGGAAAATTGAATATAAGAATAACACAATAATAATAGTTTTGTTATAAATGTCTATTTCGGTTAATTTTTCATAAAATAATGACATAATAACATGTAAAGGGACCTAACAATATAATAAAAGTAAAGTATATGGAGGTAGTAATGAGAAAATGCAAAACATATGGAGGTATAAATTAGGTTTTTAAAAATTAGGGAGTTAATAGTATATTATGTCAAACATGAGGGAGGTTACAATTACTTACCCTTTATTTATTTTTTTTATAAAAGTAGACAAATAATTCTCATGTTCCACATTTTCTTTTAAACTTATAATCTATTTATATAAAGTTTCAGAACATATATATAGATAAATTGATATTGAAATATGTATAATTGAGTACAGTTTAAATTAATCTATATATAAAGTAAAAAGAATATAACCTTTACTCTTCATGTTTATTTAAAATGAAGTTATTTATAGTTATTTCCCACTTTTATAGGGGTTTTTCTATATATGATGTGTTTTTTATAGTGCAAACGTAAAAAACGTATCATGTAGTTTTACTCATTTGTAAAATAGAGTCTGTCGAATTTTTTTTTCAAAATGGGGTATATTGTTTCAAGAAATTGACAAAAAGAGGATTATCAATATTAAATTATGTCACCACAATAGGTAGTCTCGTTTGTTTTATCCAAAATTTTATGGACTAGCTAATAAAAATAAAATAGTGGTAATTTTTTGAAATTCTTTTAATAGTTGCAAATATTATTTTTTAATTAAAATATAATGATAAACTTTTAAAAATTATAAAAAAAATAAAAAAATCTTCGAAACGTATTCAAATCATGACATAAATTTTTAAATAATAAGGTTAAATCTGATAATGTTGAATTGATTATATATCTTCTCTACCGTTACTATTTTAAATAAAAAAATATTTTTTATCCCCTTTTAACAATATTTTTAAACCACGTATCCTATTTAATAAAAAAATATTTCAAACTCTATCTTACAACAAAAAAGCGAAACTGCAAAATATTTTATTTTAAATTTGCCTGTTTTATTCCGATGATCACCATTTTATCAATATCATTGTCAATAAGTTATCAATAATCAGGAGTTTATTTACTTTAAAAAAATAAAATAATTATAAAAATAATATTTTTTATTATTATATAATTAATCAAAAACATAACTAGCCTAATAGATATAAGGGAATATAAAAACAGGGACAACGGTTTTTCTAGGGGTAAATACCGAAAATACACTAGTACACTTGCACTAACCGCAAGATATGATGGTAGTAGTGTAATATATTCATTAATGAAGGGTATATATTCATTCCTATTTTTGCATATAAATATAAGCAGTTCAAGTACGCCATGTTTCTCGTGCGTCTCGATAGTCGAAAGATACTGCGAAGAAGAGAGCTCTCGATCTCGAAGAAGAATGGCAGGGAAAGGAGCCAAGGGATTGACAACGGGGAAGGTCCCTAATCAATCTAAGGATAAAGATAAGAAGAAGCCTACTTCTCGCTCCTCTCGTGCCGGTCTTCAGGTTTTCCCCTTTCTTCTTCTTTCTCTGTTCGAGCTTTTGTTCAATTTTGATTGTTTTTTTTTTTTGTTCGATTTGAAGTTTTCTCTCTTATGATTGTTAAAAAGTTGTCCAATCTTATGATTTGCTATTGTATATCTATCAGCGATTTGAGGGGTTTTTTGTCTGTTAGAAGGTAGAGAAATCTATGGGATGGTGATGTGGAGAGTGAGATTGACTCGATTGAGCTTCCTTTTATTATTATGTTTCGGCAATCTTTGTGTATTGTATTTATGTTCTTATTGTGTTTCTTGTTCATAGACATATGACGTACTTGGATTATCTAAAGTTCAAACTCTCTAAAGCTTACATTTCACTCAATCTGAACCATCGATTGAGTTTTAATGGTTCAAATTTATTTTCAGTGGTTTGTGGGTTTTACACTGCGATTTAATCTCAATGGATGGTTGAGATTAACTCAAATGTACAACTTCACAGATTTTGAACTCTAGAGAATCCAAATCCATGACGGATCACACTTCGTAATACTTGTGATCGTGGGTTCGAGCCCCATGGTGGGCGAATTCCTTTTAATAATAGGTGAGGTTGCATACATATACCCTCCACTGACCTCACATCAGACCCGGTCTTGACATTTTCGGGGCCCTAGGGCCCTTTTGATAAAAAATAGTCCAATAATATATATTTTTTTAAGAAAATTGTAGTATAATTGTTATCATGATTTTGATACATGTTTTTTTGAGGATGAAACTTTCAATTTTTGGGGTTCAACTAGCCATTTTCCCACTAGTACCAATACTCTTGGAATCTAATTATAAAATAAAATATATAATTTGATAACAAACTGAAAAGAAAATTAATTATATCCAATTATCATAGAAAAATGGAACTAAAAAAATTAAATGAGTTAAACGATATAAAATTTTAATTTATGTTATTATATTATGATTAAGAAGATTAGAGTTTTTTTATTAGAAACAACAACAAAATTTAATTTTCTTTTATATAACAAAAAACTAAAAAAATTGGGCCCCTTCCGATTATGGACCCTGGGCGATGGCACCCGTTGCACCATCCCCAGGGCCGGCACTGCCTCACATAGTGTGGGAGCGCCTAAGTGCACTGGGTCGCCCTTTAGTAATACTTGTTTATCTCGGCACTTATATCAGTTACATAGGCATGGTTTCCCCTTTTCTTAAGAAGTTGTTCAACAATGAACTTTTAGCAAAAGTGACTTTTTGGTTTTGTGATATAACTTATTTGCCCATTTGTCCCTCTACTGGTCCTTGTGCTCTGCAATTTGTTACCTTTTCGAACCATGCGCTATGCAACTACTGCCGTCAAGTCCCTATACTATGCAATTTGTTACCTTTTGACCCCTACATTGTAGAATCTCCATGGATGTTACTGTGCATAGAGGGACCAAAAAGATAATGGGTTGCATAGTATAGGGATCAAATAGCTAACCTATGTAGCAGAGGGACCAAATAAATGAATGGATGCTTCTTTTCTCCTTGTTATCCATGTGCCCTGTGTCTAGTTATTGAGCCTTGGGTGAACCTTATTCCTGCAGTTTCCTGTTGGGCGGGTTCATCGACTTCTAAAGTCTAGGGTAACAGCACATGGAAGAGTAGGTGCAACAGCAGCTGTGTATTCTGCTGCAATACTGGAGTACCTAACAGCAGAAGTATTAGAGCTGGCTGGCAATGCAAGCAAGGACCTTAAAGTAAAACGTATCACGCCTCGACATTTGCAACTAGCCATACGAGGTGACGAAGAACTCGATACCCTCATAAAAGGAACAATAGCTGGAGGCGGTGTCATCCCTCACATTCACAAATCTCTAATCAACAAAACAGTTAAGGAGTGAAATTGTTGCTTCAAATTCCTTATTTTCGGAGCTCGATTGCTGTACATTGTAGGCGGATAACTTGCCCTTATCTTTTTGTTTGATAGCTTATCTCCTTTTTGAGTGATTTCTAATGGAAGGATTTGTTGTCTCATTGATAACTTAGCGGAGGGCTGTTTGACATTGATCTGTTCACACTAAATTGGAATTTATCTATATCTTAGTCAATCCTGCTAGTTCGTTGTTTACATTTTTATTTTAGGGTGAAATTAAAAAATATATTTTGTAGTTTCGGCCATTTTAAAAAAGAGGATCATAAAATTTTTGTTTTCAAAACGAGATGTTTAAAACATTATCAAACAAATGAAAAAATTTACAAAAATATTTATTTTCTAATGTTTATTCTGTTGAATTAATAGTCTCGGTTTGAAAAACCAGATGTTGGGAGCAATAATCTAAGGTTCAGAGCGATTCAGAGTGATGTGAAAACACACTGAGTACGGATTCAGATGCATTGTGTTGTTGAACTAATAGTGTGAGTTTGAAAATGGTTGTTGGGAGCAATAATGTAAGGTTCAAAGTGGTTCAGAGTGATGTGATAATACGCTGAATACGGATTCAAATGCATTATTTTGTTGAATTAATAGTGTCAGTTTGAAAAATAGTTGTTGCGAGCAATAACATAAAGTTTAGAGTGATGTGATAATACACCGAGTACGAATTTAGAGGCATTCTTTTGTTGAACTAATATATAGTGTGCATTTGAAAATGGCGGCCGGGAGTATTAATGTAAGGTTCAGAGTGATGTGACAATACACTGAGTACAAATTCGTATAAATTATTTTATTGATCTAATAGTGTGAGTTTGAAAAATAGTTGTTGGGATCAATAATGTAAGGTTCAGAATAATGCGAAAATACACCGAATACGAATTAAGAGACATTATTTTGTTGAACTAACAGTGTGAGCTTGAAAATAGCTGTTGGGAGCAATAATATAAGGTAGTGATTCGGAGTAATGTGGCAATACACCAATTACGGATTCATATACATTATTTTGTTGAACTAATAGTGTGAGTTTGAAAAATAGCTCTTGGAAGCAATAATGTAAGGTTCAGAGTGAATGATTACGGATTCATATACATAATTTTGTTGAACTAATAGTGTAACAAACAAAACATAACTCAATGATATTTTAAACAATTCAACATTCCGATAATTTAATTTTATTATTTATTAATTATATATAAAAATTTAAATAAGTTTCGAAGATTTTTTATTTTATTATAATTTATCAAAATCATTGCCTTTTAATTAAAAAAATATTTACACTCCCAAAAAATTTCAAAAAATATTATAAATGTTTATTGTATTTTTATTAATCAATTTACAAAATTTCAATTTAAAAAAACAAAATTGCCCTTAAAGATTTTTTTTTATCATTTATTTGTTAACTTTTAAAATAAAAAAAGTTTTGATCCTTTTTTTTAAAAAAAAACGAATTAAACCACAATATATGTTTTTTAATTTTACTCTTTATTTTAAGTATAGCATACGGTTTCACGGAGACTTGAGATTGAATCTCTCAATTAGAAATTATCATTTAACTTAAAGTATATATATCCAAATTTATGTAACTAAATGAGATTATGACATTCAACAACATTACCCCCACTGCCCAATAAGCCTCCCGCACAAGCAGGATAAGGGGGTCGGATGTACGCTACCCTGTAATTACAAAGAAATTGTTTCCAATTGATCCTTAGGAAATGAGATTATGACATTAATTCATAAAAATAAAAAAATGACATTTTTCTAGGATTCTTAATAGAAGTATTTTCTGGAATTCACAAACAATAATAGAATGCAAGAGTTTATTACTCCCTCCATCTAGAAATTATTGTCGCTTTAGCCATTTTATTAGTTTTCTTTTTAGTTGTCAATTTTAATTATTAATGCATTTTTTACAATTTTTTTCTCTAATTTGCCCTTGTATTAAATATGAGAGAGATTATGTATTGTTAAAATTATAAGTGAGTAATTAAGAAGAAAGAGAATTTAATAAAGGACAAATTAGTCATTTTGGTTATGATACAAAATCCAAAGCAGAGAAGGGAGGGTGATTTCAAATATTTCAAATTAGCATCAATTTGTTACCATTTCTAGCATTTAAATGGAACATTTAGTAATCAACAAGGTGTAGCTTAGTTGGTTAAGCAGGCTGAGCAAGTTGCCCGAACAAGATTGTCTCAAGAACTGTGCTCGAGTAATACTGACCTGACCATTGTGGAGTATCAAAAAGATGTATGGCAAACCTGTAACTGCAGCTTGCAACCGCTGTATTACCGCAATATCTAATCCTGTTGATTGTGAACATCCATGGATTTATTTGTTGCATCTTTTGTGAATGCCAATTCGGAAGCTAAGGCGACATGATCACTGCCCCATTTCTGTATAATTCAACCAGTAACATACATGATATACCTCAGATTCTAGTAGAATTGTGCATTGCAGCTAATTTGATCCCAAAATGCATGTGTCAAATTTTATGTGAAGTTCATGGTTCATAAGGAATTGGACTAATGCATCTCTAAGTACCTAAACCTGTCCCAAAAAACCAGCTGCCTCCCTGAACTTATCCCAGAAAACCAACAACTTTTGGTTTGTTTGACTTTTCAAATACGTCAATTTTCTGGTTTTCTCTCTCTAATCAAACGCTGATACGGGGCGGTCGAGGAGTGAAGTGGTGCACTTTTTGAAAGTTGAGGGAGCTACAGGGTCGCTTTGAAAGTACAGGGAGGTGGTGGGTTTTTTTGGGACAAGTTCAGGCATTTGGAGATGCATTAAGCCTAAGGAATTTGAGACATAAGCAAATAACTTATTACCTTTGTAGGAAACCCTGGTGTCCATTGCATAGCATGTTTTGGTATTGGAGCAAGCACCCTGACAGTCTGGAGACCTTCAGAAGACCTGGATGTTTTTATCAATTTAGATATGTTTTTCATATAATGCTTAGATAAATTCAAATGAAATAAATGTGATTTCCCTCCAATCTATTTCTGTTTTCTGATACTTCAGATAACTAAAAATAGACAAAACAACAGACATTGATTATATAGGATGATCAAATCAGATATGCTCGAAACACCATAACAAAACTTTGGTAAGTATGGATCTTATATGCAAGTGTAAATGGCATTGAAAGTTTTGAATCTTAAGATAATTTACCATATGTAATCAACTGTGCCAAAGAAACACCTATTGTAGCTGGTAACCAGTGGCTCGCCATTCGAGTCTCGTGTTCCTGAACAATCCTACAACCACAATGAATTCAACAATGTCATTCCATATCTCTTGTTTCATGATCTTTCACTTTTGAAATTGAAGAAACATAAGAAAAGTAAAAGGCAAAATGACCTTCTTAGGCACTGTGGTATCATCAGTTTTTCCCTTTGGTCCTTGTGCTATACATATTACCTATTTAGTCCATGTGCTATCAAATCCGTTACCTTCTTTGTCCCTTCAGTACAGATTGCATGAAATATCACTAACAAAGTCTCTACTGTATAAGGTTCAAAAAGATAACAAATTCCATAGCACAAGGACCAAATGGATAATAATTACACAACAAAAGGGTAGTTATTGAATAGCAAAGGAACCAAAAGGTATATAATGCGTATACCACATGGACCAAACGGGCAAAACGTTTATAGCACAGGGACCAAAAAGTTCTTTTTGCCAAAAATAATACCTCAACATCTGCATACGAACTTTTAAGTTTCAATTGATGTTCCAAAACCATGCAGTCTGCATTACCGGTAGCGGCTGCCACTTCCACTGAAGTCCATAATGATGGATCATATCCAGTTCTGTAAGAATCCAGGTCATTAGAAAGATCAATGAGAACTACACTGTTAGGTGAGTCCACCTCACAGTCTATTGATTCAGAATATAACTCGTTCTGGTTAGCAGCCAAATCTGATTGACCACTTTGACTGGAGTCATCTTGATCCTCATTGAGTTCATTTTCTCTTTCAATAGGCTGTGCAACTTTCTCAGTGCCTGGGTCTTTATTTACTGAATAATCGATAATTGACGCTTTTTTCAAGCTATCAGCCAAAACTAAGACAGTTGAAGCTGAATCTTCCTTGCAGTTGTCTATCACATCGTGCTGAGTTTCTTCTGTCTTTTCACTATTAGTTGTAAAAAAAGTCGTCTCCACTTTATACGGGTCATTCTGCTTCTGTATGTCCATCACAGAATTGTTTACCTCATTGTTTGCTATTATAGGATCTTGAATTGACTTCTCAGAAGAAGACCTAAGAGATATCGGGAGCTTTTTAGTTTTCATGGTTTGAATAATGCAGAGAAACTGTCAACCATTTTCTCATATAAACCTACCAATTGGGAACCGGGTTGGAATTTGGGTTAGGATTAGGATTTGAGTAGCGAAGCCCTGATGCACGTATTTCAGCAGAAGCTTGTCCAGATACCTTATCCCGATCAATACCAGACAATTCTAACTGCAGTAAATTAACAATATTAATTGCAAGACTTGATAAGAAAATATACGAAGAAAAACTGAAGAAAATAAATTACCTTTTTTTCTAAAATGAAGTTGTATAATGGACTCTGATGCAAAAAAACAAGAATGTTAGTGATATACTTCATATATGACAACTGTAGCAGCTATATGGAATTAAAGAGTGAAAAATTAAAAGTAATAACCTTCGGAGTGCAGTTAAAATCACCACAAAGAATAACTGGTGCATTCCACATTTTTGCAACAGCATTCGCCTTATCTAAGAGCGTCCTGACCTGATCGAAGGAGACAGAGTAGTTAAAGCTACCTCTACATATATAGCACATCGAACTACAAAGCCTTAAAAAATCCTACGTGAATTCATCAGGGTGATGATCAATGCTCTCCTTTGGCTTAACAATTCATCTCAATCTTCTGACATTTCTCGCATGAAAAGTATTATCATGCATGAACACGTAAAACAAAACTCTACTGTATACATAGTTGTCAAGGAGCCAGGGGGCCAAGCGCGCCTCAAAGCAAGGCGCAAGTTGAGGATACCCCTGAGGTACGCTAGGCACAAAAAAATTTGCAAAGAATATTTTCTTGAATAGTGAAGTTAAATGCAATAACAATACTGAAAAAAGACTAAGAGAATTGTTAGATGTACATATGTACGCAAAATTTGCATATTGTATTAGGAATATCTAGCGTTAATAGAAATTGAATCAGGAATATCATAGATGGACAACACATAATAAAGTAAGTTAAAACCTTGAAAAATAGAAGTGTCTCTGAGCCTGAGGCGCGCACGAGGCGCACGCCAGAGGCACGCTACCTCGCCTAAGGTATGGCAAGGCGCAGGACCCTGGGCCTTGCGTGAGGCGTGCCTTTAACAACTATGATTGTATACAACAAATTGTTCACACTATAATTTGCGCATATTTCAGGTACGGCAATCGAAGGGGCAGAAGACAAGAAACAACATATAAAACTATTTATGAACAAAACTAAATGCAATCAATACTTTGTTTTATAGAAAACAATGCAATTAATACATCGTGGACAAAAAGATGTAAGCAATAACAGGTTATTTAATGGGGGAACGCCACACTGATGGAAAGTACCTGACCAAGCTTAATTTCACCTCTCTTAGGATTGTACAGCACATGAATATTACATAAAACAACTTTATCAGAGCTTTCTGAACTGCAAATGCAAAGGCCTGGCTTAAAATTGTGGATGTTAATTTAAAATCCAAGGTTATGTTGCAAGATGCAAGATATTTGTCATCATAAATAGAAGATTTTTCACCAAGACTAGAGAGTTTCAACTTTATTTGCAGAAATCACTATAATTACCTAAAAAATGAAACAGTCCCTTACAGATTTGATTAAAATAAAGTACCTCATAGGAAGATTTGATGTGCCTGCAGCATGATTTTTTTTCAACTGCTGATAAACAGCCAAATGTTGATATGAGATTAGAGAACAAGTTACTGAGGACAAAAATATATTTAAGCATACAAAATCAAGAAGAAGAACATTGAAAGCAACCTTCCTGCAATATTTGTTAAAGTTCTTAATATTTATGCCTATATACCTCTAGCACACATATTTGAGCAACATTATCACGAAGTCCAAGCTTATTGAACTCTATAGATTCTTCATAAATCAACTTGAATCTGAAAAGTAAGCAACACATTTAAAATCTCAGAATACATCAACATGATATATTCTTACTACAATGAGAGAAAAAAAATCAACAAATTGTTTTCCCAACACTTCATTTGGAGGAGCACGATACCTTAAGTCACTGAGAGAAATATCATGATATCTAGGGATAATCTTTCAAAGTAATTCTCCCTAGACAACATCTATTCATTAAATATTTTGATATCCCTTTTCATCATACAACATATCTAAGTCATCAAGCCAAGATAGTAAAGAACAACGCTGAGGTAGGGATTTTATGAACATGTTAGTATAACTTTTTGGAGTTGTCACATCATCACAGAGAAATAAGGTAAGTATCTAAAAAGCAACAAAAGGATGAAAGGCGAAACCATATGTTGACGAATAGATTAGTGCAAGGCCTGCAATATATAGGGCAAACAAATGCTAGTATAAAAAAGTAAAAAAAAAAAATTAGGTTTCTTCAGGAATATATCCAGATAGGTCCTCACAGAAGCGCCATATAGTAGATACCAAATCAAGAGCCACAAAAGACTATAGGTGTACTTCTTACCTTGATGTTCTCCAAAAAATTGCACAACCATCAACTGCATTGCCAGTTCTCATCTATACAAATACAAACATTGTCCACTGATAAGAGGAATAGGTGAGCTTTTAAATATTTTCCTCTTCTAGAGGATTAAATTAGAGTTTTGTGATGGCTTTGTCAACTTCTAGTTTAACTTCCCTAGCTAAAAACCATCATTGCAGATAGCATTGTACATATTACAGCACATAAATTTAACAATGTACACTAAAGTGGGATGCATTTTCAATTACTCGCTGACATACAGGAAACACACTTAAAATAAACGGGGATGTTGAGAGCATTGTTGTTAAGCAGATATGGAAATGGCACATTGATCGCTTGCGTAGGATTCTAATTCTAGGCAAAATTATTTAGGCCAAATACATGCATTGGCCCCCTCAACTTGTCTCTAACCACCCTTGGCCACCCCGAATTTTCAAGTGTGACCCCCTAAAGTTGGCAGAACTGATATTGTTTGCCCCCCCAAACCAAAATGCCACGTGTCAGCTTCTTTTTTTTGCATTTTTCTGATTTTTTCCTCCAACCAAAAGCTGACATGTGGCACTGAGGGGGCAAACTGTATCAGTTTTGCCAACTTTAGGGGGTGAAGTGTGACACTTGAAAGTTTGGGGTGGCCAAGGGCAGTTAGAGCCAAGTTCAGGGAACATATGCCAACTTTCTGACAAATTACACTACCTTCTAAGGCCCTCAAGTTTCAACTGAGGATCGAAGATCTCTTTTACATAAGCTTATTTCATAACATTGTTAGTGTTAGAATGCGACAAAACATTTAGCTTTTAATACAGGATAGATGAACTAAGATGTAGATAAAAAGGAGAATGGCCAAGTAAAGATTCAAATAAATTGAAGACATATATAACCCTAAAAACAAACCTTCCATATGCCATTGTAACCCCGGAGCTCCAACACCTCTGCCAAATCCTGAAACCGATCAACCTCCTGAAAAAAATTATACATCGAAATCCCCCATTTAACAGATATAATGATGATACAGATTTATTTTCGGTCGGATGGATACCAAAACAAACAGAAGAACAATAACCTGTAAGCACATTATATCAGCTGACCATAAGTTCAGCTCAAAAAGAATGCTTCTTTTTCTCCACTCCCAATCTAGCATATAGCGAGGTATGTGAAAGTAAAGTTTGCTCCGATGATTAATTGCTAGATAGTCAGCCAGTATATTGTATGATAGAACAATGAATTTCTCTGCAAATCATACAAACATTATGAAGGAAAGAAAAAATAATTACGGAATCCTAGCTTCAAAGAAGTCGTACATTCTCCTCAATGTCAACTTTCAGAGGTTCTGTTAATATTGATAAGCAATATTACCGGAATCGTAAGGCGGCCCCGTTTTTGCATACTCCCAATCCCGATAATCCAACGGCTTAGCCGGAGGACGCGGCCGGAACTGCTGAGGCGGTCGGAAAGCTTGACTGTTCTGAGGAGATCGGCGAAACTGATTGTTTTGATCATAAACAAAAGGCGAAGGTCGCCGGAACTGTTGATTACGAATAAAACGCGGCGGTCGAGGAAGCTGCCGTGGATCGGAACCGCCACCGCCACTTCTTGCTTGACAGGCGCCTGAATTAGAATCCTGAAACGATTGGAAATGCGAGTCGCCTGGGACAAATTGCTGGCCCTGGCCTCTTCCTTGGTTGTACGGACGATCGGAGAAACCTCTTCCCCATTGTTTTCTACCACCTCGATACTGCAACACAATATAAGCAGCTAAATCAAACTTACCGCACAATTAGCAGATTCAATAAAATTTTGCCATGGAATTGGACGCATAAGTTCAGTATATGCCTGTACGTTAAAATACAGTTAATTGAAGAGAGAAGAGCATACAGAAGAACGCGAAGACATGGAAGCAGTTGTCGTGGCCGCAGAGGCGAGGAATTGAAGAGGTAGAGCAGAACGCTTCATCTACGGTGAATTAGAATTGGCGAGAGCGGCGGTGGAGAGCTTTGTAAGAAGCTCGCCGGTGGTAAAACGAATTGTCGTTTTTATACACATTATGTCGTTTGTTAATACGACATTTAGTTGCAAATCTTTTTTCGTGCCCGTCAACCTATTGGCTTATAGGAGGACGACACTACAGATATTCCGAGAAAACCACAGTGAAAATGTTACTTTTTCCTCAAATTTTTTAATTACTCCCTTGAAATTGGTAAAGTGCGTCAATTTGCCCCGTGGCACGTATTAGCTTCTGTTTGGTTTGACTTTTTAAAAATATTATTTTTTTAGGGAAAATTATAGATGATACCGGATATTTAATATCCTTCTCTAATCTAACGGTTGAGTATTTATGAGAGAGTATTTACTTATTATCTCATCTTAATTAAATGGTCCCTTATAAATAATCAACCGTTGGATTGGAGAAGGGTATTAATACCTAATACCATATATAAAAACTATTTTTCTGATTTTTCTTTGCCAATCAAAAGTTAACACATACCAATAAAAGGTGCAGAATAGCGCACTTTTATCAAGTTTATGAGGCTTGTAGGATCTTTTAAAAGTTCAGGATGACATCCATTTTTTCGTGCCAAGTTTCAGGGCAACGGATGTATTTTCCATTTTTTACATATTGAATCAGAAAGCTGATACATGGCAAATGAAAGGGGCAAACTAATGCACCTTAACCAAATTGTGTTCAAGAATAGCATGTGCAATACTTAAGATGTAGTTATTCTCCATCAAAATATAGTACTAGTCCATTTCTTATAAAGTATGTGCAATATCTGTTCTGCTGTTTGTACACTCAAATTAACTGCAATTGGCATATAATGCATAGATAACTCAAAAGTCTCCAACTAGCAACAAATAATTAAGGCCCTATTCTTTTCAACTTATATTCAGTCAAGTTCAGTACTGCATACATATAAATTTACACTGAAATAAGTTCAGTTCAGTGCTGCTGCTTATAAGTTGAAAAGAATAGAGCCTAAGAAGCCAATTAGCTTAGTATATGCCTAAGCTTCAAAATCAATATTCAACAGCAACATTGTTCTTCCAGTATCAATTAAACACAAAATTTGAAGACAATTTCTCAACTATTTAACATTCATAAACTCATTTGGCCCCACCAAATATAAATAGCTCATTTCACTACTCATATTAGAGGTGTTCCAGGTATAACCAACCCCAGGTAATGTTCCAAAACCAAATTTGCTGCTAAATTAGCAATTTCACTTCTTTGTGTGAGGAGGGATGTACTTGGTAACAACATAGCAGTCGGGTGGGACGATATTTGTGTAATAGTTCTTGATGGTGTCTGTAATTTCGAACCCGAATTTCTTATAGAAGTTGATGGCATCTTCGTTATTTGTCTGCACGTGCAAGTAAATCTCGGATATGTTTTGCCTAGAACAGAGATCAAGAACATGATTCAGGAGCTTTGTACCTGCACAATCCCAAAATAAGTCATGGGAATGAATTGCTGAAACTCTTCCACAAATTATTAAACAGCACAATAAACTAGGCGAAATGCATCATCAACTCCCTCAAGTTGTTCCATTTCGCCTACTGTCCCTCTGAACTTTGAAAATGTCTCCGTTGCCTCCCTTAACTTTCAAAAAGTGCACCAATTTGCCCTATGAATGCCACATGTAATTTTTCGAAGATGTAATTCTCTTGATTTTTCTCTCTCCATGCAAAAGCTGACAAGTGGTGTTTAGGAGCAAAATAGTTCACTGTTTGAAAGTTAAGGGGGGTAAAGGGACCTGTTCAAAGTTCAAGGGGGCAATATGCGAAAAAGAACTTGAGGAAGCGGATGATGCATTAGGCCCAATAAACTATACGGGTATTGGATAACAATACATCATAAATAGCTCAGTACCAATATTGACTCATTACAGTTTCACTGTTTTACAGTTTTAACATCTATGGGAAAGGCAACGAATTACAACTTAAAGTATCCATATAATTACACATTCATTTAGGGTTTTTGCAGAAAACAGATGCAAGTTCAAGAAATGCTTTTTCGCTAGGACAAACAAGGAATGCATAGATAATTCAACTTCACTCACCAATGCCCAGCCCTCTGTATGGAGCTAAGACGCCTAACGTCATGATGTAAACACGCACAGCACCACCTTCCTTCTTCTCCAGCCGGCATGCAATAGCACCGACACAGATGTCACTGTAATATGCTGAACGCACAAAATTGTTAGAGAAACGAATAGCTCATGCTTTAAGAAATTTGGTTTAAATATGGGCATAGATTCACTTAAGTGTTGATATACTTTCATTATCTACACTGTTGCATTGTATGGATAAGATGCTTCTTCCAGCAAATACCAGAATAATTTAAGTTCCGGCATATTTCAGGAGAAATTCAGGAAGTTCTTGGACTGCTATTCGACACAACTGGCTCGTAAATCACAATAAACAATCCCCAATTCTCAGAGAAACTGTTCATTTCAACTTCTGAAAGCTAAGCTGAACTGCACTGAAGTTGGCTGAACTAAACTTATTTCAGCGTAAATTCATAGCTGAACTGAACTAAACTGGACTGAACTGAATTGAATTATAGTCCAAAAGGACAATCCTTAACTATGTATATCAAATCCTGAGAGATGACAGATAGGAAAAAACTTCAACATAAAAGAAACTGATGTATATCCAAATACCCAGGTTATAGCTAATGGCATGTCCTAACCAAAAGGATAAAATTTTCATATTTAAATTATTTAGCATTGTAATTTCTAAATTCTATGGGGTTTCTTTCAAGATTAAGGAATAACTTCACAAATACCCAATAGAAACACTGTTTCTTACTTTCAGTACATGGATTTTAGGATCAAGATATATCATAATTGTTATACTCATCCAATACAAGCTCCAACAACAATTATGAAGGATACACTCATGATATAGTCAAAAGTGAAAATAAAATGTACGTAAAATAAATCTACAAATAACATGGAATCTGAGATTAGGACAGAAAAACCAAGGCAATGTGGATTACAAACAACACTTGTGAAGCTATAAGAAACATTAATTATGAACAACAAGGTCAACAAGAACATATAGGGAAGCATTGTGAAAGAGTAAAAAAAGAGCAGTTGTCTGAAACCACAGCACTATCACAAGCCTAAAATGGATGAGATTATTCCACTAACACAGGATCAATTGGACACAAAAATACTGACAATGGCCTATACAAGCCGCCAAAGAAAAAATAAGAGCGGTAATTGATATAGAAAATAAAGGCGAAGCAACAGAACAGATCGATCACCAGCAGATGAACAAGGGCACATCCGAATTGGGCACGTTGTCAAGTGTTTCACTCACTAAAACTCCAGGAATCATGTGATTTTTGAAGTAATCAACGCATTTCTCAAAATAAGATCAGGTCACAAAGTTTGAAATTCAATAAGATAATGACAAAAAAAAATACAAGAACATTAACACCTTCTACCCATCAATACCACAATCAATACCAACCAACGAACTAGGCCTTAAGGCTCACGCTAGGTGGGGTCGGCTATATGGATCTTCTGATGCTATGAAGCTCTATCAAATGCTGAACGTTCATCTATACCTAGCAAAAGCAAATGCATATCTTTCGAAATAGTTTATCTCCAAGTAGTCTTAGGACTAGACTCTCTATCCTTAAGTTCTCACATTTCCTAATTGGAGCATCTATTGGTGTACATAACACATGGCTATACCAACTTAGTCGCCTTCTCTCAAAATATAAGTGTCACACTGGTCTTTTGGTGAATGCACTCATTTCTAATTCGATCCATCATTGTATGACTACTCATCCACCTAAGCATCCTCATTTCGGCCACATTCATCTTTTGAATATGTTGCATCTTAATAGCCCAACATTCACTCCCATATGTCATGGCTGGCCTAACCACAGTTCTATAAAATTTACCTTTCACTTTCAAAGGTATCTTTTTGTCAAGCACTTCTCCATTTCATCCATGATCCATACTAGATTGATTCTATGGGTTACATCACCATCAATAATCCCATCCTCGTAAATGATAGAGCCCAAATAACTAAATCGTTTGCATTTTTGAAACCATTGTATCTCCTAGTAATACCATAATTAACAACAAACATTCTCAAAATCTTCTTTCCTAGTTTCTTTTCAAGTTCATTTTTTTTCTCTCCACGTTCGCTATAACCATTAACAACAAAGCTGAAACCCAAAAAATGAGGAAAAAATCAACACCAAAATCAAGCAAAACAACGGAGATTTAACATCAAAAACTAAAAATTAAAAACCAAAACTGAAAATTCATGATTCAAAAACAAATTAGAGGATAAAAAGCTGTAAAGAGAAGAAAACAGACCTAGCTTGGTAAAATCCCCAGAAGCAAGAGCATCGGCATAATACTTATCGTTATATCGAACAGGAAAGAGTGCGGTATTGAGCTTCTTGAGCTGCATAACGTTCTTATCCCTCACTCCGTCCAGCGATATCGAAACCTCACGCCCCGCCCCCATTTTCGTTTCCTCTTTCACTCAGGTCAATGGACAAACACAAACGCTGGTTACAATTGTGAAGCTGAAGGAAGATGGAGTAGGCTGTGGAATGGGATTGGCAATTTGGGTTTGCTGTTCTCTCGAACAGCCAACGCTGGTTTCTTGAGCTGATTCGCACAGGCTGCTGTAACTGCTCTGGAAGCTCGGATTCTGAAATTGGGCCTTTGCAGAGCTCATAATGATTTTGGGCCTAAATTGAAAGCAGCCCATTGAAAGTCTACGTGTCAATAGATCAATGAAAGTCAAAACAAAAAAATCATCAATTCTCCTTAAGCGTATGATTGGAAAGTTTAGTAAGAATCATAAAGTAAAAGAAATGAAAGAATGGTAAATTAAAGGATGCTACAATGTAAGGGTTTTTAAAGTATATTTAAATATCTTTGAATAGTATAAAAAATAGAAGGAAAAGACATAATTAATTAAGAAAAAAATATAAAATATAAAATATAATATATATATATATATCATCCAAGAGATTCCACCTATTCGGTGGAATCTAAAATAAGGGCTTTCGTTATAAGTGGGAGGAAATGGCTCGTCTCAAACTCTCTCCTACGGTTCATTCCTCTTCCTTCGGAGCAAGAAATTTATGTTACCTTCCTTTCCTTTACAACCACATTTTTTCTCTCAAATAAGTCTAATTTAGAAATTTTTTAAAATTAATGACAAAATAGTTTCTGATTAATTAATATTAAGAGTCAAAATCTTTTATTTAATGTCAAAATATGTTATTATATTAAAAGTTTATAAGAAAACTTTTCGTGATTCCAAATAGACTCTAAGCCACTCACATGAGAGCAGCTTTATCTCTAGCTTGTTAAAAGTTTGTTTCAATTTAATTTGTTTACCACATAATTTTCAAATTTGACCGATAAATGAGTCATTAATGAACAGACTAAAACTCATGAAAATAATCATTTAACACTAAGAATATTTAATTATTTGAAAACTCTTGAATAAGCTAAATTCTTCTTTTCATGTGTTGAAAATAAAACTTTCAAAGATCTAATTAGATATTAAGTACCAATATTTTAATCCATTTATTTATCACTTTAATTTATAATTTATTGATCAGTTTTTATTCAACCGATAACTGAAATTGTACTTTCAGATATTTTTTAATTTGTAAAAATTATTAATATTTATAATTATATTTTAATTAAAAAATATTTTCAATTTTTAAAAAATTTCAAAAATTTATGTAATAATTTTTCATGATCCATAAAATTTAATATAAATTTGAATAATATTATTCATTTTATATTAAATTTTTTACCAAATTAATATTTTTTTTATTGTCCATTTAATTCACTAAAATTTTACTTTAACTACGATTGTAACTCATTTTTCCAAAAAAAGGACTTGTAGAACCACTTTTATCCCATGTAATAAACAGAGCATAGGTGAAGCTGAGAATATCCAATGGACATGATCAAACTCCATCGTCGTTTAGCTATGGTATCTAATCATCTACACTATAAGCCAGCCACATGGCGAAGATTCCCACTCCACGATTATGAATCCACAACAAAACAACCACAGTCACATTCACAAAGCTTCAGCTAAAGAACAGAAAGATGAGCGAGCAAATGAACTCGAGGAAGAAGAAGAAGAAGAAGAAGCCAAAGGCAGTAATAGTAGGCGGAAGCATAGCAGGATTATCGTGCGCGCACGCTCTCATTTTAGCAGGATGGGATGTTGTGGTACTTGAGAAATCAATCTCGCCCCCTAATGGCAGTCCTACTGGTGCTGGAATCGGTATAGATCGTGTTTCTCAGCAAATCATTCAGTCCTGGATTTCCTCTCCTCAGCTTCTGCAGGACGCCACTTTGCCTCTCCAAATCGATCAGGTATCAGTTCTCTTCTAGTCTTCTGTTTTTAGGGTTTCTTACCTTTGTTTTGGTGTTTTGAATAATTTGATTTGAAGATTTCGTTATAGTTTGATGAATTTTGTTGAGGAAAAATTCATTCAGAGTGATTTTGTTGATTATGATGTCTTTCAATTTCATTTTCTGAGCATTAGAACATTTGTAATTTGAGTTGTGAAAAATGCAAAGATTTGAAGCGCAAATACATGGTTTCAATTAGGGATGTGAATGGGCGAGACCAAACCTACATTAACTCGGCTCATTTTGAGAAGAGAAATGATCGAGCTCGGTTCGATGCTCGTCGAGCTTGAAAATTTTAGCTCGACTCGAGCCTATAGAAATGAACTTGTTATATTAAATTATTGTGTCAAGGTTTTTTTAGTAAGTGAGAGGGAGATGGGTATGAATATAAGACGGGCAATACTCATAGTACATCGCAATGCATATATGAATATTTAATAAAAAATATACGGTACAACAACAACATTACCCCAATGCCTTCAAGGCTCCCGCATAATTGGGGTAAGGGGGTCGGGTGTGCGCAACCTTACCTCTGTAACTACAAAGAGGTTGTTTCCAATTGACCCTAAAGTGGAGTTGCAATAGCTATCCGTGACTTCACAATAAAAGAAGCTCAGATAGTTTAATGAGTCATTTTGCTTTAGTCCATTATAATCTAAAGCCAAAGAATGGTGAATCTAAAGCCAAAAAATATACAGTAATTGAGAATATTATACGAGCGTGCTCGCGAGCTTCCAAACCGAATCGTTAGAAGCTCAGCTTGACTAGTTTATATCTCGAGCCGATCTCGAACTCGATTCAAGCTCTATCAAGCCGAGCTTTGGCCGAAGCTCAATATTCCAATAATTTTTTAATCCATGTAGTTTTTTTATTTGTTTGCAGAATGGAGTAACTGATGGAGATGAAGTTATCAGGATACTAGCAAGAGATGAGAACTTCAATTTCAGAGCTGTACATTGGGCTGATCTCCATGGCCTTCTATACAATTCTTTACCTGATGACATATTTTTATGGGGTCATTTGTGCCTTTCCTTTTCCATTTCTCAAGACAAAACTTCTGTCAAGGTCAATGCTAAATCTCTCGATACCGATGAGATAGTTGAGATTAATGGCAATTTGCTTGTTGCAGCTGATGGATGTCTCTCTTCAATTCGCAGGCATTTTCTTCCCGATTTGAAATTGAGGTTTGCATCTCTGTGTTCATGAAAATTTCAAAAGTTTGTGATAATTTGTTGAGCATATAAGGCCTTGAAAGAACTGAATTGAAGTTAGCTGCACTGAACTGAACTAAAGTGAGCTGAACAGAACTTATTTTAGTGTAAATTTATGATTTCGCATAGCTAAACTGGACTGAACTGAAGTGATCTGAGCTAAATTGAACTGAAGTGGTCTGAATTGAACTGAACGGAATTGTAGTCCGAGAGAACAAGGCCTAATGCTTAAAAAGTCCAAATACTTTTCTAGGTACTTGGGTTATTGTGCTTGGAGAGGAGTTCTTGATTTTTCAGGGAAAGAGAACTATGAAACTATGAAAGGGATACGAAAGGTGTATCCTGAACTTGGAAATTGCTTGTATTTTCATCTTGATGGTAGAACTAGAGCTCATAGTGTGCTTTATGAACTTCCAAAGAAAAAGCTCAATTGGATTTGGTATGTCCATCAACCTGAGCCTGAACTGAAGGTGATTTCTTGTTCTCGTCTCATTAATTGTATTTAGCTTAATGCATCATTAGTTACCTTAATTTGTCTTCCAAAACCCGCTGCCTCCTTGAACTTTCGAAGTGATCCCGCAGCTCCCTCAACTATCAAAAAGTTTACCACTTTGCTCCCAAAATGCCAAAGTGATCCCGCATTAGGACATTGTATTTTATAAGAAAGCATTTTGTGTTTTACACATTAAGCTCCTAATCTTTCAATTTGGCACATATACTAACATCAATCTTGTTTAATTGTGATGAGTTACAAGTGCGCTTTGGCAAGTATTTTTCCATTTTAGAATGAGAGATTTGGCCTCTTATTCCTCTTTGATACTCATATACAACATATGTAGCCCTTGTTTTTTAACTTGAAACATATGATGTTTAAATGTGGTTTAATACATCCGCAACTCCTCCAAGTTTTCGCGTTCCACCTACTGCCCCTTTGAACTTTGAAAATATCTCCGTAGTGCCCTCAACCTTCAAAAAGTGGACCCTTTTGCCCTCTTAACACCACGTGTCAGCTTTTGATTAGTACGACTTTTCAAAAATGTCATTTTTCAATTTCTCACTCTCCATTCAGAAGCTACACGTGGCATCCAAAAGGCAAATTGGTGCATTTTCGCCAAGTTAAAGGAGCTACATCGACACTTTACAAGTTCCGGGGGCAAAAGTGGAATGTGCCAACTTGGAGGAGCTGCTGGTGTATTTGACCATTAAATGTAAACGAATTTGGTCATGCACTTTCAATCAAGAAAGATCCAAAGGATCGCTTGTATGTGCTTCTTTCTTAATAAGCACACAGAGACTTTAACCTTGTGACAGGATAGAGCTAAAGCTAGTTTTTCCAAAGCATTGCTAAAAATTCTTGGTTTAATGTATCATTAGCTACCTGAACTTGTTCCCAAAAATCCGCTGCCTCCCTGAACTTTCGAAGTGACCCTTTCTTGTACCTCCCTCAACTTTCAAAAAGTGCCACTTTGATTCCAAAACGCCACGTGTCAACTTTTGTTTGGAGAGAGAATTTTAAAAATGACATCTTTAAAAAGTCAAACCAACCAGAAGCTTACACGCGGCATTCAGGGAGCAAAGTTGTGCACTTTTTGAAAGTTGAGGGAGGTACGGGGTCACTTTGAGAGTTCGGGAGGCAGCAGGTTTTTGGGGACAAATTAAGGTAGCTAATGATGCACTAGGCCAAAATTCTTTCTTGTGAAATTCTGCAGTGATCAAGCTATAAATAGCTGAGTATAGTGATTTGGAAACATATACAGGGAAATTCAGTGACTACGAAAGTAAGCTCTGAGATGATCAATGATATGTATCGAGAAGCTGAGAATGTTTGGCCTGCTGAGTTAGTGAAAGTCATGAAAGAAACAAAGGAGCCTTTCTTAAATTTTATGTATGACTGTGATCCTCTAGAGCAGATTGTATGGGACAATGTGGTTCTAACAGGCGACGCAGCTCATCCTACAACTCCTCATGGTGTTAGAAGCACAAACATGTCGATTCTCGACGCTGCAGTTTTAGGCAAATGTATCAAAAAATGGGGACTAGAAAATTTACCTTGTGCCCTTGAAGAATATCAGAATACGAGGCTACCAGTCACCTCGAAACAAGTCTTGCACTCTCGAAGAATGGGTCGAATCAAACAAGGTTTATCGCCGCTTCCTGATCGTGAAGCTTTCGAGCCAATGAGTGCCATTCGAGAAGATTGTGAAGAGCTACGACAAAAAAGTATGCCTTTCTTTACTCTCTCAGTTGATCTATGACATACCAGATCAAGAAGGTATAACTATGCTCTTAGGGCTAGTTTGGGATTGCTTTCCCAGACTGCTTTCTCGAACAGCTCCATTTTCAAGCTTTCCCTATGACAGCAGATTTTGGCATTAACAGACCCTAATTAATTAGTATAAGAGTCAAAATCTTTTGTCCAATGTTAAAATATGTTGTTTTATAAAAAGTTTGTGAGTTGATCTTTTCATGACAGTAATACTAAACAGGCCAGTAACAGAGAAATTTCTTGAGTCCAATACTTATTTTCCTTTGAAACTCATTGAAATTGCAGTGAAATGATTGTACAGAAGTATAGATAAGTTTGTACAGTGTAATAAACTATTGTAAAGCATCAGTCTAAACTTGAACTGAGCTATATATGAATTTAGGTCGTTTGTAATTTCTTCCACAATCTTTTGTTTCGGCTATTCGGGATTTTGCTTTCTCTGTGCTATTGAGAAAAAAAAATAAGCTAGGTTCAATAAATAGAGTCGATCTTTGATGCAGCATAACTTTTTACTAGAAACCAGCCTCACGGTAAGCTTTTACAAGTACACTCAGTTACAAGAATGGAAATGGATCCAACTGGTATGATAAAAAAAATAAAGACATGACACTACGGAATAAAACGGCTTAATGCATCTCCAGGTAAACTTCCCAAAAAAAATCTACTGCCCTCCTAAACTTTAAAAGTGACAGTGTAGCTCTCGCAACTTTTAAAAAGTGTATCACTTTGTCACTACATGCCACATGTCAACTTTTAGTTGGTTTGACTTCTCAAAAATGTCATTTTTCTGATTTTCTCTCTTCAATCAAATGTGACGCATGGCGGTTAGTGAACAAAGTGGTACACTTTTTAAAAGTTTAGGAGTTATGGGGTCACTTTGATAGTTTAAGGAGGCATTAGGTTTTTTGAAACACGTTCAATTACCTGTAATTGCAATGAGCCAATAAAAAATTATTGTGAGAATCACAAGACAAACAAGCCTGAAAAATGCTCAGGAAGTTTTATTACTAACTAAATAACACAACCCTTTCCAAAAGGGAACAAGCTACAAGTTGAACCATTTCAAGAAAAGAACAACAAAATAAGGCATTAAACACCCATCCCGAAAGTCGCATCAAATACCCAAGATCTTATGCTTCAATCCAAAACTAGAATGCAGAAATGAATACCATCTCAATTCCGCATCAGTGTTTATGATGCTACCGAGAAACGCAAATGGAATAAGATGATACATTGTCCATTTGGCATATACAGTAATATATAGCCCTTCTACCTGTTTCGGTGAAAACTATTACGCGGCTTTTGTAGGCCATGTAGCTTGAGCTGACATAATAATCCCCACAATCACTCCAAACAACCCGAGTGCACTGCCGAAGATTTCGATCACAAGAATTTTCACAAAAAGTGAAGAGTTTTGAGCATCAGAAAGTGCACAGCTGCTTCCAATTATTCCTACACATAGTCTGTTGCCAATAGATGAGTCACAACACGCCACACATAGTATAATTAAGGCTAAATACATCAGCAGCTCCTCTAAGTTGGCACTTTCCACCTACTACCCCCGAACTTTGAAAAGATCCCCGTAGCTCCCTCAACTTTCAAAAAGTGCACCGATTTCCCCCCTTAATGCCACGCGAGCTTCTGGTTGGTTTGACTTTTCAAAGATGTCATGTTCTGACTTCTCTCACAATTAGAAGCTGAAACAAGGCATTCAGAGAGGCAAACTCGAGGCCGGCCCTGAGCATAGGCCAAAGGTGCAACGCCCTAGGGCCCACAATCAAAAGGGGCCCATGAGTTTTTTATTCTGCAAATATGTATATATAAAAACTTCAAAAAACTTTATGATTTTAAAATGTAATGAGTTAAATTATTAAGTTAGAGTAAAACTTTAAAATAGTTTTTATTTAGAATTTTATTTAAATTTTTTTTTAACAAAAATGGCCCATGTGTCCAATTTTGCCTAGGGCCCTCGAAATGTCAGGACCGGCCCTGGGCAAACTTGTGCATTTTTGCCAAGTTGAGGGCGCAAGGGGACACATTTCAAGTTCATGGGGGCAGTAGGTGGAACATGCCAACTTGGAGGAGCTGTTGATGTATTTGGCCTGTAATCAATAATGGCATCTAAATTTTCACAAGGATGAGAAGTTTTACCCGCAAACAAGGTTTGCAAACCCTACAATGATCCCAGAAGCAAAAATTGCATATCCAGCTCTAAGAGATTCTGGGGCATACATCTGTGAGGAAGGAACACTCTCTAGTTTTGTTTGCAGAATAATCGCCACAATGACGCCATATATAGCAACAGCCTCACAAAAAATTACACTGAGACAAGCAACCAACCACATTAAAATTGGCATCAAGTATTCCAAAGTCTAAAAAACACACCGAGAGTGAAACAAAACTAATCATGACAAATTCGATAACCCCTTGCCACAAAGCTTCAAATCTAAGGATAACTGAAGAATTTGCTGTTTTACAGGGGTTCATTGTATATAATGGTGGCAATTCTAGTTTTCATTTCATAATCATGTACTCTATTCAATGTATTCTACATAATTATAAAGCATATAAATGTGACAAAAAATAATTCGTGTAAATGAATCAGGTTGTTTCAGTAAATCATAGCATAGTTGTTAAAGGCGCGCCTTACGCAAGGCTCAGGTCCTGCGCCTCGCCATACCTCAGGCGAGGTAGCGTACCTTGGGTGCGCGCCTTTTGGTGTGTGCCTCGTGCGCGCCTCAGAGACACTTGTACTTTTCAAGGTTTTAACTGACTTTAATATGTGTTGTCCATCTATTTTTAAGAGTTTTAACAATAATTCAAGGCTAGATATTCCTAATTCAATTTCTACTAAGGCTAGATTAACTCAAGGCTAGATATTCCGAATGCAGTATGTAAATTTTACATACATACGTACATCTAACAGTTCTCTTAGTTCTAATTGTTAGCGCATTTAACTTCACTTTTCAAGAAAATATTTTTTACAAATTTTTTGCGCCTAGCGTACTTCATGCGTGCGCCTCAAGGCGAGGCGCTAGCCCCCTGGCACCTAGGCCGCTCCTTGCGCCTTGACAACTATGAATCATAGTATTCTGGATGCCGTAATTGTTAAAAACTACCTATAAACACTGCATACGCGATCCATCCACATTAGCAAAAAAACAGATACTAACCCTCTCAAACCCCTCCCAACGAATTAAGCCTTAAATCCCACACTAGGTTGGTAGTTCAAATCCTTCCCCTTGCAAAGATATTGGTAGTTCATTACAAGAGGTTTGATTAATCAAAAGGCTTGTAAAAAGTATATAATTCATGAGATAATGATTCAGTCCCATTCACGAGTGAGAGTGAGTAAATCAAGTTACTTAATTCTAAATCATCCTCCAATTCCGCTTTCCAAAAGATCCATAACGCCATTACACTGTTTCACTAATTTCGCAATTAATCAATGAATAGATGTACCGAATTTCAAATATCAATAGGATAAGAATCACTGAAATATAAAACAAAAGATCGAATCAATTAAACACAAAGCTCAAAATCTGAACAACACAAGACAGTGCTGTTGAAAAACCAAATCTCTCACCTGATGAGATTCTTCGAAGTAATTCGTGGCGCTTTAATAGCAGCTCCGATCAAACTACTTCCGGTGATGTAAATCCCCCTGTTAAAACCAATTATACGCATCCGAGGATCAGAAAACATCACAATCAACACTAATCACTACATATCGATATGCAATTGAGTTCGAGGGGATACCAGGCGGCGCCGAGGACAGAAACGCCGATAGAGACGGCGATGCCAAGGGCGGCGAATGTGTACGGCGAGATCGCCACTAAGGCACGTGACCAAGAGCTCGATTCTCCGACCATAGTGGAGCCTGACATTGATTGTTCTCCGGTTATTGATTTGTAGTTGTTGCCGGTGATGATAATTTGACCGGATTTGGGTGGGAGAGATTTATCGGAGTTTTCCGATCTGGTTTTCTCTGGTTTATGTTAAGGTGGAGGATAGTAATTGCTGGGATATAACACGTGCGACTCGCGCGTGCGAATAATGATCAATAATATTTGAAAATAGTATGTTTTTATAATAGAAAGGCTAGTAGCAACTTTTAAATTAATTTTATAACTCTTTTAATTTTTAAAAACTATACTATTTTGTTTTTATGACGTCATCTGTCAACTTTTAATTGGTTTGACTTTTTAAAATGTGTAATTTTTTTAATTTTCTCTCTCTAATCAGAAGCTGGCATATGCCGCTCATGGAACAAAATGGTGTATTTTTTAAAAATTGAGCGAGCTACAAAATTATTTTGAAAGTTCAGGGGGCAATAGATTTTTTGGGACAAGTTTATGTGGCTACTAATGCATTAAGCCTAATAGAAATAAATAACTACTGCATTTTTAACTAATTTTTGTTTCTTTGGTAAACTAGTATTAATATGAAATTATATAACGTTAATGCTATTTTTACACACAATAATTTCACACACTTTTACGCATACTCATCCCAACCCTTGATTGCATCTTATTTAATGGTGGATAATTAACTTATAATTTCTCAATTCAAAACTGCACATTTAATTCACATTTAATTAACATATTAATTAATTGTAAAGAAATGAGTTTTGGATTGGAAAATTCTAGGTTAATAATCCACCATTAGACAATAATGCAATCAAGGGTTGAGATGAGTATGTGTAAGAGTGTGTAAGACTATTGTGTGTAAAGCATAGTTTTTTATTAATGTAATATGTAAAAAATATGTGCATAACTTTATAGTTTGGTTAACTTAATTATCAAAAAACAATATAGTAAATAAAAAAAAAATTATATAACAATCCTATTATTAAAGTATTTAAACTTTGAGCATTGAAAAAGTATTTAAACTTTGAGCATTGAAAAAGTATTTAAACTTTGAGATTGTTATGATGAGTCACATGTATAATCACAACTGAGAATTTTAGTTATACTTTATGTGGAATAAAGGTTATCAACATTTTAATTTAAATATACTTATTCTAAATGAAAAAATCTATAAAGTATACCTATACTATAGCTATAACATACAAGACGCAAACATTAATTAGAACAGAATAAACAATGAATTATCCTCATATCAATTAGCATATAGATCCTAAGCTCCATTTGTTGTATGGTTAGAAGTAAAAATCACTGTAATGAAATGTGTTTTAGCTGTTTCAAGCGTCTGTTTGTGTTGGGAAAAATGAAATTAACATTAATTTGTCTTTGTCAAAAATATAAATTCACATTACAATTGCTTGGAATAAGAGTTTATATATGCATCAAACAAAAAAATGACTTATTTGCGTTTGCCGGGAGTCGAACCCGGGTCTATTGCTTGGAAGGCAATTATCCTAACCGTTGGACTACAAACGCCTTTGATTCTGCTTGTATAAACATATTATTAATAAACAATATATCTTAAAACTTAAATTTCTTTATTTTGAGCAGTATATTTTTAAATTAATATCAAAATATTTCTGAATCTAATTGAACTCGATAAACCTTACTGATTACCATGTGTTTGCGTTGGAAATAACTGATCCGTCCGTGAGCGGATCAATCAAGTCAAATGATCCAATTTAATTGGTTAATTGGGCTCAATTGGAAACTAATTAAGTTAAGGGACTTAATTGAATCATTTTAGGACCTAATTGAAATAAGTTTTCTCCATAAGTGTCTAATGGGCATTTTTCCATTTTTCACCTCTATAAATAAACATTCGTAGGAACGTTTTTAGATTGGTGGAAAATTTATTTCTCTCTATAATTTCTCTCCTGGGTTTCTTCCTACGATAGAGAAATCTCGCACAATCAATCGTTATTGATCTTCTATCGCTGCAGAAGTTGTGAACAACGACTTAATCCCGACATACCGTGGGTTAGTCAACAACTTAGCGTACATGCGGTTTCAATGCGGCGTTCTTCAATCTCTGGGCATAGAAAAGGTGAGTATTCGAATCCGTTTATTTACGATTTCCGTTAATTTGGAATGAATTAATTGTGATGAAGCTCTCGTAAGAAATTAAATCAGACTTATTTCAAATACATGGATCAATCTGATTGCACTGCCTCACTTAATCCATTGAATTCATTAATTGTTGTCATTGCTAATCTTTCTCCTTTAGAGTTACTAACAATGAATGATTTAGGGTTACTAACAATGAATGATTTTATGCTTCTAATAACTCTTAGAACTACACATTATTTCTGGGGTCGGCCCTATAGTAGAAACCACTAAGGCGGTCGCCTAAGACTTAATGAAAATAAAGGCTCTTATATATTTTTTTTCTTTACCAATTAATACCATATTTTTAGAATTATCAAGAAAGTATATCATTACATTGTAGAGAAATTGTTTCATATTTAGCAAATTATTTTCTTTAACAAATTAGTTTTAGGTGACTATAAATTACTAAAATTCATATTTTTCGTCTAGAACCTTATAATTTATAAGGCCAGCTCTGCTATTTCTTTCCGGTGTTCTCGTGGAGATGATAATATATTAATATTCATGATACTCATTGTTTAATGTTTATCACAAGCCACTAATTCCTCTATATATCAGGATATTTGAGTCATCTCTTGTCTTCATGTAATCATATGAATGGAATTATCTTTTTTAGTATAAGATTCTTACAAAAAAAAATGGAGAAAATTGTTGGGTTTAATTAATAGTGTGAATGGATGACCAATTTGATAAAAATGAAATAATGAAGTACCAAATAGTCTCGATTTTCAGTTCAATTTTCGATCAACAATCTACTATAAGTGAGAAACGAGATGAACAACCTTAAAATCATGTATAAAGAAGAATGTAAATTGTTTTTCAAGCTCTTGCTATTACAAATTTTTAATAGAACAACATATTTTGCGTTTAAGCAATATATTTTAGTCTTTTATATTAATTAAATGGGAACTATCTGATTTGTTTTTTTCTCAAAATTAAATCTGTTGTTTATACCAAAAATTTAAAAATTGAGCTTTCCAAAAAATAGTATGGGAAAGCAAAATCAAACTGAACTTATTAGCCCAAAAAAATTTGTAGTTAGGTGAAATGCTTACAAGAAAATACGTTGCGTGCACTAAGGCTTCAACATAAGACCCTTTAACTCCTCGAATCAACTCTAACTGCCCAACGAAATGTGTCGTATTTTTTTAAAAAAATTGTCTCATTTGAGCTTATAATAATAATAAAAAAAACTACAATCCTTTTCTTACCGTACATAAATTCAAATCTATACCCTTTAAAATATCAACTTCAAAGCTCGACCAGTATCCCTTTAATCAAATGTGTTGTGTTAATTGAAGGACATCACTTCATAGCTTAGAGAAATTAGCTGGCAAAATGATGACAGATCTCTAACGCGTTTTGCTAACTAATCATATTTGGTGACATTGTGATTAAATCCAAATGTCCTTAACAAATGAATGAATCAAAATCACAGAAATTGCATGGTGTGTGTATAGTTCTATTTTTGCATACAGGCTGGTAAATCCAGATTTCATATGGATCGCTGGCCTGACTATAGTGGGTGAGTCTTTCAATAAATAATTTTTACATTCACTGAGACTCGAACTCGAGACCTTGTTTAAGCGATACCTTGCTTAGGCCATATGGCGTAGTTCATCAATGTATTTGGTTAATATGGTTTAGGGTAAATTTTAAAAACATGCCGAGTGCTTTTGCCGTTTAGTAAAAAGGTCCTTGTGGAATTTTTTATTTCGAATGAGTGTTTCTGGGTTCAAAAGTTAGTAAAAACACGCTAACCACATGGTATTCTTTTGAAATATAGTTTTTTTTATTAATGTTACACCAGTTATTTTAATAAATTCAACACATCTATACTTTAAGTATATTATTTATGAATTGTTTACCAAGATTTGAGTAAGTTTCAAAAACTTTTCATTTTGTTATGATTTTTTAAAGTTATCGTCAGTTTTAATTAATATAAAAATTTGTACTTCTCAAAAAATTCTAAAATTTATCAATAATGTGTATTGTCTTTTTATAAACAAAGCTACAAAATTTCACTTTAAAATGGACAAGATTACCCTTCCAAATATGGTTTCAAAATTTTGAGAAGCATATTTTTTCTAACTTTTGAAACCATATGCACCCATTTAAAAGAAAAAATTTCACAATAACTTTTTTAAAATAGTCAAACCACAAGATATATTTTTTATATTTACCCTATATTTTACGTGTTACTCATTTAATTTTCATATATTCAGTTACCTTTATTTATATTATAGAATTTCTTATAATGTTATTATGCGTAATATGTATAAAAAAAATAAAAAATAAATTGTATAATGCATGAATAAAATGAGTAAATGTAATATACTACGTTACTAAAAAAATATTTTATCCAAAATTAATTTAGACTATAAAAAATACCAATTTGACTTTTCCATATAAAGTGATGAATTTAGTTATAAAATGACAATTTGAGAAATTAGCTAACGAATTAGGTCCTAAATTAAGCACGTACTTAGACTACTAGATAATATTAAATCTACTATTATTTATGGCTAGTGAAGTGTTATCAAATCATTTTCAGTATTGATTTGGTATACATTGACTGAATTTGTCTTTAAAGAAAATATATATATTGAGCTTTTTTAATAAAAAAATGGCTGAATTATAATTTTTTTAAATAAATTGGGGGATAATTATTTACATAATTCTGATATGGATATGATTAAAACTTTTTTTAGGAGCAAACTTTCAACTTTGGGTTTCAACTTGTCATTTTACCGCTGTGATTAATTCTCTTAGAACCTAATTATAAAATAAAATACATAATTGAATAACAATAATGAAAATTAATTATATCTAATTATTTCGAGAAAAAGGGAAACTAAAAACCTATATGAGTAAAATAACTTAAATTTATAATTTATGCTATTATATCATGGTTTATCGAAAATTATTTAGAATTTTTTTTATTAAAAAACAATAAAAATAAACTATTTTATTTTTAAAAATATAAAATTAAAAAAATTAAAAATTTAAACTCCTTCCAAGTATGATCGTTGGACGGTGGCACCTATTGTACTACCCGGGCCGGCACTGATCTCACCAAGGCATATTTTTTTCTTAGAAAGAAAATGACAATTACTAGAATTTGATTTGAACTAATTAATTGTAGAATTTAAACATGCCAACTCATGGTAGTACAAGACTCTTTGTATGTGGACAATAAGAACTATAGTGGGAAATTTGGCCTATTTGTCTCATGTGTTAGTTGAAGAATTCCAATATTTCTACCACGTGCTTTGTTAATCATATATTTATGTTCACACTCCACAATTGAGTTTGGGAATAATGTTGTATACTTTTTGGTTATGAAAAAAAAAGTCTTATTTTAAAATCTCAAAGTACCATATATATAAAAATGCGGACACACCCAATTTCATGACTGTGAAAAATAATACTTTTTTTCGTCTATAAAATATTATTCATTTAACCTAATCATCAAAATTAATAAAAAAATTATTACATAATTAAAATGACTAATTTATCCTTTACTAAATTCTCTTTCTTCTTAATTACTCACTTATAATTTTAACAATACATAATCTCTATCATATTTAATACAAGGGTAAATTAGAAAAAAAATTATACAAAATATATTGATAATCTAAATTGACAATTAAAAAAAATTAATAAAATAATTAAAAAGATAATAATTTTTAAATACACTTGGTATTTTTAACATTAAAAAGACTATAATTTTTATGTTGTTTGTCCGACCTGTCTCGTTAACACAGAAACCCAACTATTTATTACAATGTTGTAATCAATGGCAAAGCTAGTGTAATTTTTAGTCATGCTAAAGATTTTTAAAAAATTGTTTTTTTTTTGTTGAAAAGGACTACCATATTAACTTTGAATGTGTCAACGAGTCCAAATTTTGCAATAATTTAGTCTTTAATCAACACACATGATAAATGATAAAATTTATGTGGAAATACTTTTTTTTTCATTTCAATAAATTTTTATCGTAGGGCTGCTTTATAATAAAGGTTAATTAGGTCATTGTTTAGAACTTAAATATTAACGGCCCAAAATTATCGGTCTCTTATATTATATTTATATTTCATTTCAATATACAAGTGTACTTTTGAACTTCAATCATAATTATTATACTTTATTTTATATTTAATGAAATTACTTAACAAGATTTAAATGTCATAATAATGTTATTAATATATTTAAGATATATTTTTTTATGTAAGGCCCATAATTTCAAAATATTTATTTTTTACATAAGGTTCCAAATATTGTAAGACTAGCACTATTAAGTCCTTTGAAATAAAAATCTCTTGACTCGGTTGTTCTTACAATCTTAGTAAGCCATCAAATTTGAAATATTAGGTGTAATGTGCCTCACTTCACTTCATCCAATATTTGTAATTAGAGTTTTAGCTCTCCTATTGAAATAAAAATAACCGTTGACTATGATGTTTTAAAATAAGTTTTATTTATTAACGATTTATTGGATAAGGTATATTACCCCCGATTTTCATTTAAAAAATTACTTGTTCAATTTAGACACAAAAATATAATGTTATCGTCTCTGTATTTTTTTACCCAAACATTTGTAATTTAGACAACGTAACACTTTTACATCTTGATTATAACAAAATATGTTCAACTACAATGACTCAATGACCGCATGTAGTAAATTAATATGTTATGGACCAAAGGCGAAAATTCGCACAAGTGATGGACCACTTATAAATTAATTTTAATTTTATTAATATTTTAATATTTAATTTAAAATTTAAATATTGATTAGTTGTGAAATAGATAATTTAGTAAATATGTGATTCTTTTTTCTAGTGCAATTTAGTATGAAAAAAATAGATAATTTATTGTAGTTGGTTTATTAAAATATATTGTCTATTTGCAAATTTATTTATATGTCATCAATGTAGATGTCTATTTCACATGACACATAATCTTAGAATCCACTGTCTACTAAAGATGCTTTTAGTCTAGTAGTTGAGTCTGAAGTTATGATCTTAGAGGTTAGTTCGAGCCCACATTCAAGTGGAGTAGAGTGGAGTTTTTCTTTGTCACTATTGTAAACATCAATTTTTTTATAAAAAAATATGTTATACTCCCACTAATACTATCAAAACCGAACCGAATATCGAACCAGTGAAGGCAACGATTCACTATTTTTTACGATGCAACCGTGATTCAATCGAGTTAATCATGATTTAACCACGGTTCAATTATAATTCAACCACAATATTTTAAGTTAAACCAGCATATTTAGGCACTGTTCTTTTCAACTGATAAATAGATGTATAGAACTAAACTGATTGGTACTGAACTGAACTATACTACAACTGAAAATACTGAAACTGAAAAGCCTAAAAATTTATTAAGATAATAATTAACAACACTATATATTTTAATAAAATCTATTAATTTTTACATATAATAATAATAATTAAATATGCCATTATACATTATCATTATTATATATTACATTTTATTATAATATTACCTTATTATCTTAATTGTTATCAATATTTATAAAATATTATTACTTTTATTTATTTATTTATCCTACAAAAATTATTTATCATAAAAATAATAATTAATAATTTTAAAAATATTATTATTTATTACTTTTTTTATTATTTATGAGTACTAATATAAATTGATAATATTTATATAATATATAAATAGAAATCAACTAAAATTAAAATTTAAATAATATTATCAATTAATATTCAATAATTTTTATTATTTATAAATAATAATAAAAAGTAATAATATTAATATAATGTATAAAATAAATTTTTAAATTAAATATTAAATAAATATTTAATATTAAATATTAAAATTAAATTTAATTAAATTAAACTAAAAATAAATTAAAAAGAATAGGACTAAAGTCCTATTTTAATAACATTGCTCCCAACTTATGCTCTTGGAAAGAGGAATTTTTGTTTGCATGGGTCATTAGCTCCGACATTAATGCCCTCATTTATTAAAAATAATTCCAATTATTTAGAATTTTGATACTCCGCTAAATGCCACTAGCAAACGCGCCGAATTACGTATCCAACCAAATCTCGCCACGTAAGTGTATCTCCCGCTTTAGTAAGGCTAGTACGGCACCGGGCCCCACAGACAACCCGCCCGTTTTTAAATGGATACCGAAACGCAGATTCTGCTATGATCCTTCTCTCTCCTTTTTCTTTCTTATTCGCTTTGATTTGGCTACGCGCAGAGAGAGGAAAAAACTGAAAAAGAGAAAAAAACTCGCCGGTCTCAGGCTTTCTCCGGCCTCCCTACCTTCCTCCTCCTCCGCCGGCGGCGACACCACCGCTTTGTATCTCATTATCATTCCTTCTCTTACGCCAGGTTCGTTGATAATGATATCTCTCGCCGCCGGCATTTATCGTTGTAATGTGCTTTTGAGTAATATCAATGCTTCAATGTGGTTTCATGCGAATGCGATTCTGATTTGTTTGTTTTTTTTGTTAATGCGGAATCGAGCCGCTTAAAATGCATATGCGATTACGAACTTCTCCGCATGCTGTTTGGCTGCCGAGAAATTTGAGTAAAATTAAAATATATAATGGAGATTCACATTATGTTCTCTGTAATGTTCTTCTGAAATGAGAAGAACTTTATCTTTTCGTACGAACGTCTCCGCGGGCTGTTTGGCTGCCGAGAAAATTGAGTAAAATTGAAATATATAATAAAGATTCACATAAGGTTCCCTGTAATGTTCTCCTGAAATGATATCTTTCTGTTTTGTATTTTTTTTGGTAGCAATAATGCCTGCGGCATTTGTTTATGCATCGATTTATTCCTTCATCACCGCCGGTGAAATTTTTCAGTTGTTTTGGGTACTCTCTCATCTCGTTACTTTCCGTACATTTTTGCATAATATAGGATAATATAGGTTGTTACTTTTTTTATTTATCTCTAGGAACATGATAAATCGCCATTCGCCGGCAAGAGATTTTAGTTTTGTTTTTTTTGGCGTTCCTGTCTCCATTGTAATCTACAAACTGATTAATATTGCCGTGTGTAGGGGTTTTTAATTCCACAATTTTCTAGGCGTGTAGAATGGGGAGCTTCATGCCTCCATTCAAGGGAATTATAAATGATTTGAAAGGAAGAGCTGAATGCTACAAGGCAGATTGGACCAATGGACTTCGTTCAGGCTTTAGGTACCTGGATTTATATGCACTATTGAGGATTACACAGATATAAGATATCCTTGTGGGGTGTCCGTTTGATAATTTTCGTTCATTTTATTGATTTTAACCATTCGATTTTTTCTTCCTTGTGGTTGAATGCTTTTCAGAATTTTAGCTCCAACGACTTATATCTTTTTTGCTTCTGCACTTCCTGTAATTGCCTTTGGAGAACAACTTAGTAGGGAGACAGGTAGTTCACACTAAATTTACTGTTTTCATCCAAATGTTGCTTGGTTAAGTCACATCATTGTTGTGTCCTGCTAGTTAACTGACTTTTTTTGTTCGTCTTTTGTTAGATGGAAGTCTGAGTACTGTGGAAACTCTAATTTCAACTGCTTTTTGTGGGATAATCCATTCAATTTTCGGTGGCCAGCCTTTGTTGATAGTAGGAGTTGCAGAACCCACTATTATAATGTACACTTATTTGTACAATTTCAGCAAGGGAAGAGAAGAGTTAGGCCAGAAATTGTTCTTGGCTTGGGCTGCTTGGTAAGAGAGTTATCACTTTTCGTTCCATCTAGTTTACTCTAAGGAAAAGGATAGAAAAACTAGCATTTCTGTTTTTTTTTTGTTGATTTGTCACTGCCACAAATTTCTACAGGGTTTGTGTTTGGACAGCATTTCTCCTTTTTCTGCTAGCAATTTTTAATGCTGGCAACATCATCACCAAATTTACAAGAATAGCAGGGGAGCTTTTTGGCATGTTGATAACAGTTCTTTTCCTTCAAGAGGCAATCAAGGTACTGGCTTGTCTTTGTGATTGTGGCATGTTTTATGGTGCCTTTCTCGCAGTAGACTAACTATATCAATTTCTTTATCTTCATTTTTGAAATGCAGGGACTTTTTAGTGAATTTAGTATCCCTTCACACGAAGACCCCCAAGAAGAAAAATACAAATTTTATTGGCTATATGCTAACGGTTTGCTTGCAGTTATTTTCTCATTTGGTTTGCTCTTCACCGCTCTTAGGAGCAGAGAGGCAAGGTCATGGCAATATGGCTCTGGTAGGGCTGAATTGCTGTTCTCCTCACTGTAAATATGGAATAGATACATAGAGGGTGTAAATGTTTAACAAGGAATTCTTTTGCAGGTTGGCTTCGAAGTTTCATTGCAGATTATGGGGTTCCCCTAATGGTCTTGTTGTGGACTGCAATGTCTTATAGTGTGCCAAGCGGACTTCCCACTGGAGTTCCTAGGAGGCTACATAGTCCACTTCTTTGGGATTCTTCATCAGGTTATCATTGGACAGTGATTGGGGTATGGTAATATTTCTGTATAAAATATCAGAATTTCACGACTAAGGATTTCATGTCCTTTCAAAGTCTGTAGAATCCATATTAGGGTTTAGGCTTATCTGCTATGGATCTTGTGATAGTATTGTCTTTGCCATACTTAAAATTTTCTCATACTGATCTAATTGTAGGATATGGGCAAGGTTCCAGTGGTTTATATCATCGCTGCAATTGTTCCAGCAATTATGATTGCAGGTCTATACTTCTTTGATCACAGTGTAGCTTCACAGATGGCACAACAAAAGGAGTTCAATCTCAAAAATCCATCAGCTTACCACTATGACATATTGCTGCTTGGAATTATGGTATATGATCAATACATGTAATGTTTTGATTTTCTTTGGAAGATAATTTATCACTTTATGCAGATTGTAGACTTACAATTGACTTGTCACTCATGATTTTAGACTCTAATTTGTGGGTTGCTTGGACTACCTCCCTCAAACGGTGTGCTCCCCCAGTCACCCATGCACACTAAGAGCCTTGCAGTTTTGAAGAAGCAGGTATCATGCTAGAATTTTATTTAGCTTTTGATTGCTGATTAGTTTCAACCTTGTTTTATTGAGTAGTGCAAACACATTTGCAGTTAATTCGAAAGAAGATGGTAAAGAGTGCAAAGCAATCCATTGAACAGCAAGCAAGCAACTCAGAAATATATGGGAATATGCATGCAGTCTTTATAGAAATGGATAAAGCGCCACATGTAAGTTCCCAAAAAAACACGTAAGCTTGCTTGAAGATAAGTATCTCGAATGCTATACTTATTATGGATTTACTGCAGCCTGCTTTAGTAGATAAGGAGTTAAAGGACTTAAAAGAGGCTGTGATGCAACCTAATGATGGAGGGGAAGCTAAAGAAAAATTTGATCCAGAGAAACATATTGACGATTACTTGCCTGTAAGAGTTAATGAACAGAGAATGAGTAATCTATTACAGTCGCTGCTGGTTGGATTATCAGCATGTGCTGTGCCTATAATCAATAGAATACCTACATCAGTTCTCTGGGGTTACTTTGCCTACATGGCCATTGATAGTCTCCCAGGAAATCAATTCTGGGAAAGGATATTACTTCTTTTTGTCTCTCCAAACCGGCGTTACAAGTAAGTCATACTTCAAACTCGTATAATATGATGCTCCTAGCAAAGCACATTATTTTGAATGTAGATTATAGCACTCATCAGATTAGTCAAATAATCAACAGCATAATTGGATCATTTTAACTTTTGATTGATGTCTTAACATGTCAAGTACTTGGTCATCAGAAGTTAAATCACTCGTTCTCGGTGAATCATAGGATAAAATGTAATCTAAAACCCTCTTTTTGTTTTGTTCTGTTGAACAGAGTGTTGGAAGGTGGCCATGCTTCATTTGTGGAATTTGTACCATTCAAGCAGATTGCTATATTTACACTGTTCCAGTTTGTATACCTATTGATTTGCTTCGGGGTGACATGGATACCAATAGGCGGAGTTTTGTTCCCATTACCATTCTTCGTTCTCGTTGGTATAAGGCACTCGATCTTTCCAAAGCTGTTCCATCCCCAATACCTTCAAGAACTTGATGCTGTTGCGTACGAAGAAATAGCTGGTACTCCAGGATGTCGGAGTCTTAAGCTCACGGTATTTTCTTCTCTTAGCATAAATAAACTCTTGATATTTGTAGACATAGCGGTGTTTCTCATGGTATAAGATGGTTAAGCTAGCTTATAAGCACTTTTGAACTTATCAGTTGGATGATGAAGAATGCACTTGGGGTTGTTGTCCACAACTCTAAAATTGTTTTCCGTTTGTTTTTCAAGAAGCATGCCCCCGTATATTATTTGGAAAAGCAGGCGGAAAGCAGAAAACAACAACTCCAAACTTTGCTGAAGTGTTTATGAGGGCAAGCTATTTTGTTGAGCTTATTTATAAGCAACTTATAAGCCTTATGAATTGACCATAGGAAAAACAAATATTCCCCAATAAATTTTATGCACCAAAAAGTTCTTCTTTACATGTCTGTAAGGCCATGTTCTCTTGGACTATAATTCAATTTAGTTCAGTTTAGCTATGCTTAGTTATAAATTTACACTGAAATAAGTTCAGTTCAGCTCACTTCAGTTCAACCAACTTTAGTTCAGTTCAGCTTTCAAAAGTTGAAAAGAACAGGGCCCAAGTCATCTAATAGTTTTTGCAACTTATAAGCTACCTTTACCAAACATAGAAACACCCCCATACTTGAGATCCCTGCTATGGAATCAGCATATTCAGTCCCTGAATTTCTAAGCTAATAATAGCTTAGTTCTGGAGGTTAGGAATTAGCCATCTTTTACTCGTGAATAGGAAGAACCTTGCAGGTTAAAAAAATAGAGTTATGTGTTCCACTGTCAGGTTTCTTAATATTAAAATACTCATTTTCAAATGGTGCAGGAGAGAGAAACAGCAGATAAGCATAGTGAATCAAGTGGTGAAGATGATGCTGAGATATTGGATGAAATGACTACACGTAGAGGAGAGCTCAAGTTTAGAGCATTAAGCTCCAAAGAAGAAAAATTTAGTCAGGTATGAGATGCCCTTACCATTTATATTGTTTGCCTTTCTTGAAAGGGATAAAGTATAATCGTGACCCAACATTTTCTCAATAAAATCAATTTAGGCTCCTCTATTTATTGAAATTGGTGGTTAGAAACGCCTCTGCAGTGGTGCGGGCATTTCAAAAAAACGCTCATACCAAATTCTTTTGATTTTTAAGTAAGGACAAAAATGTCCTTTTTACCGACTGTAATAAGTAATTTCCGACTGTCTTTAACAACACCATTTATTAAAGTCTTTCATTTTGCTAATTTCCAGTTAGGTTTTCAAATGTGGCACCTTAGCTTCGTTTGTTGATATTGCATGATGGCTTACGTGACATGTTTTGACGATTTATCGATTTTCATACTTGCAAAGCTGAATGATGGTTGTGAAATTTTCTTATTTTCCAATGCTAACCTCTCATGAAATAAATAAAAAACCACAAATGGCCTTAAATCTTCAATTACATCTCTTTTTTTTAAGAAAAATACATTTCACTAATATTAAGCACTGAATTACTTTACTAAAAGGCCCAATGCATGTCTAGCTACCTGAACTTGTTCCAAAAAATCTACTGTCCCCTAAACTTTGAAAGTGACCCCATAGCTCCCTCAACTTTCAAAAAGTGTTCCACTCAGCTCCTGAATGCCACGTGTCAGATCCTGATTGGGGAGAAAAAAAAATCACAAAAATGACATCTTTGAAAAGTCAAACCTATCAGAAGTTGACACGTCGCGTTCAAGGAACTAAGTGGAGCACTTTCTGAAAGTTTAGAGAGCTACGGGGTCACTTTGAAAGTTCAGGGGGCAGTAGGTTTTTTTGGACAAGTTCAGGTAGCTGGAGATGCATTAAGGCCCTGTTCTTCTCAACTTATATTCAGTCCAGTTCAGTACTGCATACATATAAATTTACACTGAAATAAGTTCAGTTCAGTTCAGTACTCTTAAAAGAAAAGGGCCTAAGCCTTACTAAAATAAGTATTAGTTGCAGAATTGCACCTAAACCTTTATAAGAAAGAACTCGTGAGTGACTGACGGAGTTTGGAATTTTTGCAGGTCCATCCACAGAGTTCTGCTCCATTGTAATGAGAAAAGGTTTTACACTCAATTACTCAAATATATATATATATATATATATATATATATATATATATATATATATATATATATATATATCTATATATGGAGTGAATATGATCCTAATTAGCAAATGAGGAAACCCTAATTATTGAAGACCAAAAAAAAAAAGAAAAGGAAAACAAATCTGACCGTTAATTGTTTTATTCTTTTTTAGAGGGTTGGGGGAGTCTGAAAAAATAGGATACTGTAATTGGTTGGGCTGAGGGATACTGTAATTGGTTGGGTTGATTGATTTAACTAATTAAAAAGTGGAAAGGGGGAGGTGGGATAGAGTGGGTGTGTTTTAGGTGGTCAATTATTAGCTGGCCTGGCTTTAGTAAAATTTGATTGTTTGTTCTATAAAGTTGTTACGCTTAAATATAATGATGCAGGAATTGAAATGATACTTCATTATAGTCCTGCTTTCTGCGGGAAATTTGTTTTAGCCTTACATTATACTTTAAACGTGTAGTTCATCATTTTCGCCACGAATTTAGTTTGAAAAATCAGATGTCGCCCTGGATTTTTAAAATTTTTTATTAGACTCTTAAATTTGGCAAAAGTGTATCAATTTTTCCCCTTATTGCCACATGTAAGCTTCAATCTCGAAAAAGAAAAATTAGATTAGTGACATTTTGAAAAGTCAAACCGACTGGATTATAATATGTGGCATTAAGAGGGTAAATTGATGCATCTACCTTTCATGGCAAAATTGAGGAGGCCTAAATGCATTCATATAAATAAGTTTGGCGGAGCTTTTTTTCAGCATTTTTTTTGTAAGAGCTCTATTTTCAAGCTTTTCCTACAAGCAGTTGATTTTATTTGAGAAAAAATAAATTGGACAGTTCTTAATTAATTAGTATGCAAGAACAAGATGTGTTGTTTAAAGCTAAAATACGTAGTTCTATTCAAAGTTTATGAAAGCAACTTATTTTAATATCAACTTAAAAAGCAATAACAAACCGATCATGATTCATGATATTTATTTCATTTATCGAAGATATTCATAAAATAAATTGTTGTAAACAGTTTTTTCTTGTATTTTTTTTGATTCATTTCTTGTCTTCCTTTCTAAGCTGATGGTATGCAATATCCCTATTTGATTTCAAGTACTAGTTTTTCATAACACCAATTTTTTTTAATGATGTTTATAATTATTTATTTCAGTTACCAAAAAAAAAAGAAAACATTTCACAATATGTGTAAAAAGGTCCACTGATATAAATTTGGCTTAATACATTAAAAAATCCTTATTTCCTAAACACTTATTTGCCCCTAAACTTTCAAATGTTTGAAATGATCCCCTGAGCTTTTAAAAGTTCTAAATGATCCCCTGAACTAGCAAAAAGTTTCAAATGACCCATTGAACTTGCAAAAAGTGAACCAATTTGCCCCCTCAATGCCATGTGTCAGCTTCCGATTGAAGATGAGTCAAGCCAACCAAAATCTGACATACGACATTTAGGAGGCAAATAGATTCACTTATTGCAAGTTTAGAAGGTTATTTGGAACTTTTTTATAAGAATAAGGGGTTATTTAGAACTTTTAAAAGTTCAAGAAGTAAATAGATGTTTAGAAACAACTTCAGGAGTGTTGATGTATTCGGCCATATATATATATATATATATATATATATATATATATATATATATATATATATATATATATATATATATATATATAGTAAAAAAAATCCATTATTTTTAATGATGCCATGTAGCTCATCAATTTTAAAAAAGTATGAACATATAAAATCCTTGTGCAATTAAACCTTTCACCAAAACATCAAATCATAAAGTGTGTATAGTATTAAAATGATTTCGAATTCTTTATCTCATTATTGCATGTATAAGATTCCAGAAGGAAAACAGAATATATTTCACAGAACTTGGAAGAAGAAGCTTGATCTTAATTCAGATAAATGGATGAATTTTTTTAACATTCATCATGTAATTTTCTCCACAAAATAAAAAAAATAAAAGAAAAACTGACAAAATTCATCTTATATCAAATTGTAAATACAATAAGTCTATCTATATTTCATAATCGGATCACTACCACACTTGTAGTTTTATTTACATTTTTAAGTTCCCTCGAATTCTTATTGTATTTTTCCTATTAATATCCTTCATAGATAATTAGGTTCACTTGCCTCTCAAATTCGTAACTTGGTTCAATTTATTCAAAGGGCTCTTTTGGTTTGCAGGAAATCCTACTCCGAGAAATAATAAAAGAAATGTATGAAAAGATGTAAAATATGACACATTATTTATCTAAAATCCGTCGACGCATGGAAAAGTTTTTCCTAGTTTATATACATCTTGTGGAAAAGCTATTCCCTTTTTAAATAAAGGAATAGCTTTCCGTGAGATGTATATAAACTAGGAAAAACTTTTCCGTGCATTGAGGGATATAAACATATACACTACTATAATTGACATTTTTCCATTCATTTCTATTTCTATTTCACGGAATAAGATTTCCGCGAACCAAACGCTATCAAAATGGTTATCCATCTATTTGCCACTTGTCAATTCAGACCGGTCCAAAAAGACACATAATTTGGGACGACTTAGGCTCTGTTTATTTAAACTTATAAGTAGTTATACTGAACTGTACTGGGCTGAAATGTACTTATTTCAGTGTAAATTTATATGTATGCCGTGCTTACAAGTACTAAACTGTACTGAAGTGAACGGGTTATAAGTTGAAAGCAACAGCAAAGTACCAGATTGAACTTGAAATTCATTTTGGGGGTAAACGAAAATCAGGAGCAAAATTAAACCTTCTCCCCGCTTAATCTTTCTAATTTTCTCTCAATTTGTATATGCTACATATCCCGGGATTAGAAGTGAGCAAAAAACGAGTGGCAAACCTTAAACCTTTGCAGGGAAGTTGTTGTTAAATGCTTTTCATTTGGAGTTATGTACTTTGGTGCCAAACAAGAACAAGATGGTCACCATCTCTAATGAGTTCAAAGTCTTCAATTTCAGCCCCTTCTTTGGTAAGAACTTTGGTGAGTTGGATTCCAAATTTCTTGGAACCAAGTTCTAGAAGTTCTTCGAGTGAATTTGGCAGTTGAACTAGCTTTCCATCAACTGAACCTACTTGTGGGCAACTTATAGTCACTCTCGACGGGTAATTCGAATAACTAGAAATGGGTAGACCAGCAGCCGCTGCTGTTCTTGGGGATGCTTGCAATTCGTTGTCAGCTGCCATGATTTAACAGTAATTCAGTGATGAAAAATGTAAGGCAGCTTTGGCTTTTGCTATGAATTGTTTAGCAAAGCTGCCCACACACACATACAGGGCAAACTTTAAAAAAAAAATTATACTGTGGTTTCACTCATTTGTAAAATAGGGTCTGAGGAATTATTTTTTGCAAAACGGGGTATGTGATTTTAAAAAACTTGCAAATAAAGGATCTTCAATATTAAATTACGACATGAAAATGGGTAATTTTATTCTTTTTATCTGAATTTTTACGGGATGGTTATTAAAAATACAATACACATTACTGAAAAATTTTAAAATTTTCTGAATAGTAAATAAATTATAATAACAAACTTTGAAAAATCATAAAAATAAAAAAAATATTGAAAATTACTCTGACGTATAATTTTTAAATAATAAAGTTAAATTATTTGATTCCCAAAAAATGCATAATGTAAAAAAAATTACATTATAGGTGCATGGTTGAAGAATAAATACTTGAAAGGAGCAAATTTAACAAAAAAATTTTTTTTTTTTAAATTTGAAGTAAAAAGGGGCTTTGTCAGCCCGTTTTCAGACAAAACGGGCTGACAAAGCCCGTTTTCTACATGACCCAAATTCAAAAAAAAAAATTTAAATACTATGGGTATAACTAATTTTAAAATTTCACTAAAACTAGAGTTAATTTCTTTTTTTTTTCTAAAACTAAATGTAAAACTAGTTTATATATGGAAAAAAATTAACTATAAATTCAACATTATTATGGTTGTTAATTTTTTTAATGGTTGTTAATTTTTTTTAAAATGTTTTATTCATAGAATGTGCTATTGTAAAAGATAATGTTGAATTTATAGTTAATTTTTTTCCATATATAAACTAGTTTTATATTTAGTTTTTGAAAAAAGAAATTAACTATAGTTTTAGTGAAATTTTAAAATTAGTTATATCCATAGTATAAGTTGATTTTTTTAAAAAAAAATTTGAATTTGGGTCATGTAGAAAACGGGGCTTTTCAGCCCGTTTTTAGCTGAAAACGGGCTGACAAGGCCCGTTTTCAGACAAAGCTGCAGCTTTCAGCTCCAGTCAGCTGCAGCTTTGTTTGAAAACGGGCTTTGTCAGCCCGTTTTGTCTGAAAACGGGTTGACAAAGCCCCTTTTTACTTCAAATTTTTTAAAAAAAAAATTTGGTTAAATTTGCTCTTTTAAAGTATTTATTCTTTAACCATGCACCTATAATGTAATTTTTTTTACATTATGTATTTTTTGGGTATCAAATCCGAATATTGAATTGTTTAAAATATTCAATATAACACCACCATTCTAAAATCATAGGTCCTCTTTTACAAATTTTTTGAAACCACATACCCTAATTTATAAAAAAAAATTTTCAAACCCCATTTTAAAAATGAATAAAATCACGTAGTATTTTTTAAAATTTTACATATATATATATATATATATATTAACAGAAGACTTGACCCATGTCAGATTCCAGCAAGTTATGTCAGTTCCACTAATGTCGAGTTCACAGACACAATCCAAATATATATTCAAACGAATCCATGTCGGCATTGACTTGGTCGGACTTTATAGAATTAGGATTCTCTAACATAAAATTTCTCAAAAGTTTGAGAAGACAAAGATCTTATTTTTTTAACGGATAAATAAATATATTGAATTAAATTAAATTAAATTAAATTATATTAAAATTAAATTAAATATTATTAAAATTAAATTATAATTAATAATATAAATAATATTTTAATAAATAATAATATCTATTTTAATAAAATTTATTAATTATTACATATATAGTAATAATTAAATATATAATTATAAATTATTATTATTATTTATTATAATTATCGTTATGAATATTATTTTATTATTTTAATTGTTATTAATATTTATAAAATATTATTATTATTTTTTTATTTTTTTATTTTTTTTATAAAATTATTTATGGTAGAAATAATAATTAATAATTTTAAAAATATTATTATTAATTTCTTTTTTTTATTATTATTTGTGATTACTGATATTAATTAATAATATTTATATAAAGTATAAATAGAAATAAACTAAAATTGAAATTGAAATGATTTTATCATTAATATTCATTGCTTTTTAATATTTATGAATAATAATATACATTAATAATATTGATATAATGCATAAACTGAAACTTAATATTGAATTCTAAAACTGAATACTGAATGCTGAATACTGAATACTGAATACTAAAATTGAACTGAACTGAACTGAATGATACTAAACTGAACTGATTGGTACTGAACTGAACTGAACAGAACAGAAAATAAGTTAAAAAAACAGAGGCCAAAATGTGGGAAATTATAGATGGTGATGTGTCGTTTTTTCACATATTTTGAGTATATCTCTTTTACTTTGGAAAGACCGGAACTATAAAGAATCCTAATAATAACAATTCATAGCAACATCTCTAATGAGATAAGCTAGTGGTCAATTAGTTTTATGACACAGATTATAAATTTAGTAACAGCAGTGAAACAATAAGCAAAGTTGAGTGACCATTATGCATTTTTATGCCTAGCCTGTGATAAGGTAAATAATTAAAGAAAATTGGATAATTGCATCTAGACCTCTTTGAACTCGGCAACTTTCACTCTATGCCACCTTAACTTTTAAGAGCTCCAATTAATCCCTTAAACTTTTATAAGTGCACTAATTTGCCCTCTCAACTCCACGTGTCAGCTTCTCGTTGGAGAAAAAGAAATAAAAAATGACAATTTTGAAAAGTCAAACCAACCAGAAGCTGACACGTGTCGTTCGAAAGGCAAACTAGTGGACGGTTAATTGATACTTTTGAAAAAATTTGTCAAGTTCAGGTGGTCTCTCAATGCATTTGGCCTTGAAGAAGTTTCATAGCAAAGATAAGTATGAGAAACAGAGATGCAGTCATACCTGATTTAGCAGCTGACATGACACCAAAAAGGGAATTCTGAAAATTGTCAGCCTTTCTCCTTTGGCTACCACTATCAGTTGGTGTCCTTCTGCTCGAAGAATCATAAGGATTAACAGACGGCATAGTTGGCTCACTGCTATATTTAGCCATGGGCTTGGCACTATATACAGCTTCTTCCTGTTGCATTGGCACTGTAGGAATATGAACTGCTTTCTTTCCTCTCTCTCTTACCAGACCTTGAATTTCTTCATGGCCCTGTTGATCTGCCAAATCCCTTGCTGTCCACCCGTGTGCATCTGGCAAATCAACATTGGCTCCTAGCTCTAAAAGGTACTTAACGATTTCGATGTTTCCTTCTGATATTGCTGCATGAAGTGGGGAAGTTCCGCTGTTTGTGAGTAGTGTTACGTCCCCACCGTAATGAACTATCTTTTTGAGTAAATCCAAATCGTTTTGCTCGATTGCTGTCAATGCATATTGACCCACATCGCCATATGATATGTTCGCTCCATTGTCTACTAAGAGTTTGACCACAGTGTCATGCTTTCCCAGTAATGCATCCCAAAGAGGAACAATGCCTTCCGTATCTGCATAATGAAAGGTTTAGATGGTAAGATCCTTTCCTTACACAAAACCATTGGAAATGTCCTTATGCTATGCAATTTGTTATCTTTCCGGGCCTTGCATCTCTATTGATGTGACTATGCATAATTTTGCACTAAAGGGACCAAAAAGACAATAAGTAGCAGAGTAATTGGACCAAATAGGTGACCTGTATACCAAAGGGACCAAATGAGTAAATGGATTATACCACATGGTCAAAAAGGTGGTCATGCCTATTCGAAATGACTGTTCAGGTAGATCAAACGAATCCAAAAACAAAAAATACAAACGAGGAATAAATAATAGGATCTAGTAATATTGCAAACTGTCTGTATTGAAAGTATAAGTTGTATAGCACTATTCTTCAAGAAGATAGTAAATATGACTAGGTGAAATTCACGATTTCTCTTTAGTATATGGAAGAAAGTATGAAATTGGCAACTGTTGGTTGAGATATAAGCATAATACATTTTTAAAAAATTGAAGATAGAGCGCAAGATTTAGTAGTTGAAAATGGAGTATATATGAATTGCATACAGTTGACTAGAGCATTTACCTTTCCTGTTAGGATTCGCTCCATACTCTAAAAGAAGGATTACACAATGCTCACTCCCAATTGAAGCTGCTAAATGCTGTTGCATAGAAGATCAAAAGTGAAGTTCCAAGTTTATGCATGCATCAAGGAGATTGTACATACAATAAAATCATATAAACTAATATTTACAGATATGGAAGTCGTAAATTTTGCTTACGAGTGCAGTTCGCCCATTGTTATCCAATTCATTTGGATCTAAACCCCGTTTAAGCAACTGAAGCAACAACAGATCATCACCTCTCATAGCGGCAAAACACAAAGTAAGAGGCATATCCATTCTCCCCTGAGCGAGCAAGTGCTCTGTCTCAGTCAAAATTCTTTGTCTCATTGGATCCTTTGACTCTTTCAAATGCTACATAGACAAGAAATGACAGCAAATGAATGAACTCTATTCAGAACTGGTTGAAATTACCATTTGGACTGGAAACTTTTATAAAATTTGCATAACATTCCAGAAAGAATATACTAGTAAACATCAAGAAGTATTTTCCTTTTCCCTCTAAAAGTATTAGGAATCCTCAAGAACTACTTTCCTATCCTTAATAAAAAGATTTATTGATTACAACTAAGAAAAACAATTAATTGTTATGTTATGACCAAGTTTGCTGACACTTTCGTATTAGGGGATTTTAAAATGATACTCTTGTTAGGGGCGAAACCATATTTGATAAAGCCATGCCAAATAAACAAGTAAAAGCATAAAACTCCGAAGTTACTTTAACTAAGAAGTAAGAACACACAATAGTTAATATGTGATAATACAATATATAAGCTGCTGACCTGAAGAAGATTGTTTACAATCATAGTTCCATCCCCAAAATTTGTCTGTAAAATATTTAAAAATGCAGTACGGTTCAGACGCAGAAGCTGACTCAATCGTTTAGTCCTAGCTGTGAACAGCTGTGGCCTGTAACAAATTAGACCAGTCTCACCAACAACATCTCCTGTCTTTGCCTCACCAACAACCTAAAAAGATACATTGGAAACAGCCTTTTTGTTATTTCAGCAAGGAAGCTTCCGTTATTAGATCTCAAAGCCAATCTAACAACAGGATGACAAATAAACTAATAAAGCATCTAAATAGAGATACTTGCCTGCTCTACTCCATTTCTTTTCACAATAAGGTCCTGCAGGAGAAAAATACCACATAAGAAACCCTGATCATTAAAAAAATATAGGCATCAGGGACATTTGCTTTTCCTTTAAATCAGAAAAGGATCTTATTTCTTTTTAGTTTTGTGATTCATCTTTTTCTCTTAAGCTATCAATTAGCCATATAACACATTATTAGGGCCTGTAAAATATACCATCCATGAGGGTTTGTTTTCAATATACTGAAAATCTTGAATAACTGATATCCCCAGTTTATTGGGCCATTTCTGAGCACCAGGATCATATATTATAAAGAGGGTTAGTTTCAAGAATGATTCAAAATCTTGTAGAGAATAATGTAGCAGTAAAAACACAAGTGATTTAAGCTGAACAAGGCCTTTTTGGACATATCATTTCATTTGAAAATTGAAACACTAAAGTTCCTCCTCTTTCTAATTTAAATACAAGACATTACCAAGGACAAATCTTAAATAAGAGACGAGTTTGAAGTTATATACTTACTAAAGCACCAGTGACAAGTATATACATATCTGTGGGTGCTTCATTCTCTAGAATCACATCTTCTCTAGGAGGAAAGTACTCAGCCTTCATCTCAGCAACCTTCACATATCAAAATTTTTAAGATAGAGTTAAGTTACTGAAATTGATTGGCTTATAAAATCATTTAATAGTAGATGAAGTTTAATAAAAGAATTTCATCTTCAACAACAATAAACAATGGCCATATTTGCAACAGAAGAATCAGACACCATGATCTAAACAATTTCCCATGTCTTGAACCTTCAAGAAGTAATTCCATTGTATTTGTGACAAGAGGAAAACAAACATGCAGTCATAAACTCTATTGCACCTATTATAAGAACCAGGAAGTTCTCATTCATTGGAAACCAGTAAGAAGAACCTAAAAAATTACCAGCTGGAAAAGTAGGTCATTTGAGACTCCTCGAAACAAGTAGACCTGATCTACCAAGGAATAAAATAGATAGCTTGCAATGCTTGATCGAATAGCCTTTGGAAGAGAATCAATAGTCTCTTGCTGATGTAATCCCTCTGAATCAGTTCTGTACTTCAAACTCAAATGGGCAAGCATCTGTTCTTGCAAGCGAACAGGTAGTTGGTTCCTCTGTGCAAAACTTGACGCAGCTTGGATAGTATCTCTCTGATACATGATAAATTCCAACTCAGAATAACAATATACATCATTAATCTAACGTCACAATGAATTTCAAAGCATTGTATGTTATGCTCTAACAATTCTCAAGCAGCTCAATGCCCACTGGTATTCTCAAGACTCTTCGCATATATACAAAACTTTGTAATCAGTGTTAAATCAAAATAATTTTGTTAGAAAGCACCTTTCAAAGAAACATAGAAGTTCATATACTAAAGGGTATAGCTATGTTTCTTTCTCAAGTAATAACTAGTTCAGAAAACTCCAATGCACTCTGAAGGTTCATCAGCAAGAATCAAGTACTAGTACAAGGTAAAACATGCCATTAACTAGAATCTAAAACTCAGTTCTGCTCCCCATACAGAAACGAAAAGGGCCTCCGAACTACAATATACTCTATCAATGATGATTGGTGAGCTTTTCAAAGGTGAGTCAGTACTATCAACGATTTGAAGATAGTAATATAACGCTTTACTTACAAATGCCCTTGTCCGACTAGTTGCATGGACAACCAAGTTTGTCATGTTTCCAATCAAATATGATGTCAGTCCCAAATCAAACATCATGTAGAACATTGTAAATATCATCTCTCTTTCAGATACTGCATGTAGATCACCATAACCAGTGGTAGTAAGTGTGGTTATAGACCAGTAAAGGGATGTCACATAACGGACCATTAACCTCTCCTTAGTATAGTCTTCCCAAACCAAACCAATCCATGATTTTTTGGGGTCTCCAGCTGCTACACCGAGACGATAGTAAAAGCAACCAGCAATATTGATTACAAAAAGGGTAACCTAAAAAAACATTCAAAAACCTAGAGTGAGAGAACCATCCAAAGACACATAAATTGGCATAAAAAATAGACTCACAAGTATCAGCTTCACGCATCGAACCCAGAAGTAGCTGAAATTCCTATCTTTTTCCAACCTGATAATAAAAGAACAGTGGCCATAACAGGCTTAGTTGCAGTAGAAGAAGTAAAAAAACAGACGATTGGATTGTGGGGAATATGAATATTAGCTATCATGGTACCCCGTTTAAGCTTAAAAAGTATCTATTTAATATAAAAACTAGCACAACCAAGCTCCAATGGATGGTCTCCTCAAGTGCCATGTGCATTGTGTATTCTATGAATGAAGCTTTCTTATTAATGGTGGGCACACAACACTATGTCTATGTCACCTTTCCATAAACAACACTTTATTTGCAGCCATTATAAATTAAGAGATCCGACCACTGACAGTATTAAGTCAAAATGGACTTAGTATTCTAATGAAACCTTGAATAGGCAATAAATAATTCTGATTTCAGTTTACCTTGCGAAAAAGCGACTTACTCTCCTGAGACGCCAAAGACGAAGCATGCTAAAGTATCCATATGCCTGATATTTTTCAGGCAGTATGAGCCTAACAACTTCAACAGGAATTATAGAGACAACATCGAAGATCAGCCAGGATTTTGCATATCTCAATGCAATTTGCCTTCCATTGTCAATAAGAAGATAAGTATTTTTATCAAGGTACGCCACGAAGAACGTCAAGATTATGTCAATAGCAAAAAACGCATTTACAACATTATCAATGATAGCAAGAGGTCCGACTGGCTTATCAAGGAATCCGAATTCGAATGGAGATGCCCAAGCCGTGTAGAAAACTAGAAACACCAGAAAAATCTCCCAACCTCTGCAAATAGAGTTTAGGTTCAGCAGACGCCAAGCAAAAATACCAAATCAAAATATGTCATATTATGATTACAAAACTGAAAGAAATGCATATATATCTGAAACAAAAAGACATACAAAGCACAAACAAACAAAATTAACTTCATAAAAATACAAATCCTGATTTTAGCATCATAGAACTCCACAATGAAATTCCATTTCAAACACAAAAATAGCGGTTAGGTGCAGATGCCAAACAAAAAAATCAAATCAAAACATGTCATATTATGATATCAAATTCCGTAACTGAAAGAAATGCATAAATATCCGAAATAAAAGACATACAGAGCATAAACAAACAAAAAATAAGTTCATCAAAACACAAATCGGTCTGATTTTAGCATCACAAAAGCAACAACGAACTTCCACATCTAGCATGAAAATATAATTCTCATACGCATTCATCTCAGTCTACATTTTTTATGCAAATGAAAATATAACAAAATCGAAGACTGAGCATAAACAAACAAAATATAAGTTCATCAAAACACAAATCGGTCTGATTCTAGCATCATAAAAGCAACAACGAAATTCCACATCTAGCACGAAAATATAAAACTCATACGCATTGATCTCCGCCTACATTTTTTACGCAAATGAAAAAAAAAAAAACAAAGACTGATCTAACCTGTAGCGAGGATCGAACGGGGAGATAACGAATCGCCGGAGCTTAATACGGCGAGTGGAGCGAGCGGTGGCGCCTAGAGACGGAAGAATTTCACCAGTAAGACTGTAGCGACTTCCATCGTCAAAGTCCCTATCCCGACCTTCAACTGTTAATAAGCCATCATCTTCTCGACTGTGCCCGCAAATAAACGAAACGTTTCTCTTCATCAGCATTGCCTGTCAGATTTCTCCTCCTCTCTTCAAGGTTTTTAGGGATTTGAATCAGGCCCGCCATTGTTATACACCATGATTTCTCTCTCTCTCTGTTATTAATGTTTTCTGTAACACTGTTCACGCGAACCAATACAGAGAAGCTCTGTTTTTACGCTCGCTGGCTTAGTGCTACAGGTCGTTATTCTGTTGCATTTTATGAAATTTATAAATATCCCTCCAAAATTCATTCTCCTTTTTTAATTACTCTTTTGCCCTTTTTAGTATATACTTCGTACATTTCCGTATTTTCAGTCTTTGAGTATTCATCTTTTATACGTTGTTGAGTGATGTAAATGCAGGTGCTTACGTGTTCGCGGATCTTGCCACCCATCGGGCCCAGCTTAGGTTCATTTGAATGGGTTAGATTTAGATATTTATTTTATTATAAAGTTTGGTCCGAGTCTGAAAAAGTCCGAAATTCTATAGATCGAACTTGATTTTTATATAAATACTCAAGTTCGATCTGATGAACAAAAATTATATATAATTTATATTTTTATATTATATTTAACAGAATTTTATAGATTTTTATATTTTAGCATAATAAAATTTTAACTGTAAATAAAAGAATTTTATTAAAAAACGTAAATGTGTGCAAAATTTAACATTTTTATATAAATTCAAAATTTTTTCAATTTAATTTATTATTCAATGGACCATGAGTTATAAAACATGGGCTTAAGTCGAGCTTGGGTTAATATTTTTTTGTTAAAAGTCCAATAAGTCCGGCCTGATCCGACCGACGAACAGGTCTACTTATTCCTATATGAATTAGGATAATTTTTTATCCACAAACTATACATTAACATATAGATGTATAAATACTATATGCAAGGAGAGCAGATTTAAGTTGAAGAAATTATACAATGGCCCTTCATTGATCCTTCGTCCATACATAAATGATAGGTGCCCTAGAACCAATATTATATTCTTACTTTTATTATTTTATTTATTTATTTAGATAATACTATTCATAAAGGTGAGAGATCAATAAATATGGTCCGTAATATTATTTCACTTAAGTTGACCTCTAGAATATATATTATTTCTTATAAACATATTTTTCTCTGAAAATTCCATGTCACAATTTTTGTAACAAGTTTTTTTAGAACTTGAAGTTAATCATTGGAAAAATGTTGTAAACTTCATATTATTCAAGTTACTATATAAAAAAGGGTGTTAACATTTATCAATCTAATTACTCATTTTCTTCTCTCCCGTTAACAATTTTACACTTTGAGAAAAAAAAAACTCAAAAATTGAAAAATTTCGGGCTCTTATAAGGTGAATTGGGTCATTTTAGAATCAAATAATTTAAAGGTTAATATTTAATAAAAATTTAATTAAATATTTTACCTTTCTAATTAAATATTTTTCTATTAATTTCTAGCCTTTAATTATAAAACAACCTACAACGATGTAACCTATAATTTCCCGAAAATTACTTTTGAAGACACGATTGATGACCCACAATAATCATTTGTTTTCAATAATGATGATATGACTTCCTAAAATTAGGCATTCTAGTCCAAGAATAAAGGTAAATTTTATACATGATTTTTCTTGGAAATTGATTTTTAATTATATACCTTTTAGACTATTTCCTTTACGTAGTTTTATATCAATTAAGAAGTATCATATTCTTCCTTATTTAAATATAAATTCGTAATGGAATCCAATACCATAAAATGTACAACTTAATAAGCTCACATTTTTACTAATTGAATTAATTTTTTAGGAGCTTTAGTTCAAACCCAAATGTTTTACTTAATTAATTTGATTTGATAAATTTAATGATTTGGTTTTGGTTGGTTTGACTTTTTAAATATATAATTTTTAAGATTTTCTCTCTTCAATCAGAAGCTAACACATGGCGTTCAGGGTATAAATTTATACACTTCTTAAAAATTAAAGAAGTTAAATCATTTTAAAAATTCAGACAGAAAGTACAATTTTAGAGATAAACAACAACTAATGTATTAAGCCTTGATATTTTGTATGAATAGTTTATGGTGTAGGATATTTCGTTGCAAATTAGTAAATTTCTCAAGTGGTTACATCATTAATCAATATAATAAGGCCTAACCTATATTTTTTTTAATATTTACTTATATTTTTTATTGAGATTATTTTATTTTGGGCTTAGTAATAATTAAGGTTTTTCACTCCTCATAATAATATGGAGTTTCTAAAGTTGGCTCAAACCGTCCGTGACCATTTCAAACTTTCAAGTGTGACACTTTGCCCCCTAAAGTTGATAAAACTGAAACAATTTACCCCTTTAATGCCACTTGTCAGACTATGGTAGGTTTGATTTTTCAAAAATGCCATTTTCTGATTTTTTTTTCTCCAATTAGAAGCTGACACATGAAATTGAGGGAGGCAATCTGTTCAGTTTTATCAATTTTAGAGGGTAAAGTGTCACACTTAAAAATTAAGGGTAATCAAAAATAATTTAAACCAATTTTAGAGGATTCCATATACATTTCTTATTTTCAATTCATAAAACAAAAAGAATCATAAAGTACAAATAGGTGAAATCAATTCCCATAGAATCGTAGAGGGGAAAGCACTGAATTCAAATAAAAGATCGATGGATACAAAATTGCACAACTGCTTTTTATTTTGACCATTGATATTGCAATGCCAAATTAAATAAACCAACAATTTTGGGTATTTTATTAAATTGTTGGTTATCAAATGCATGACTTGATTTGGTTGAAGATTCATTATAGAGTTGAATATAATTATTGTTCATTATATGATTAGGACAAATTCAATTCATGCATGAAGCGCTTTTTTTACATGTGATCGTGATTTTATAACCGATTATTACATCTAAACCCTTTATAGTTGTTTTTAAAAACCTCTCAACTCCCTGAATTTATAAAAGGTCTCCTTAATCCCCTTGAACTTGTTAAAGTGGACCTCATAGCCCCCTAAACTTGTTAAAAATAAACTTCATAGCCCCTTGATGCTGATATGTCAAGTATTAATTTTTTAGAGACTGAATCTAAGATTGTTTCGTCAAAGATTGAATCCAGATTGATTTATCAGAACAAAACTGGGCATGTTACCATTAAGGGGCTTTGAGGTTTACTTTTATCAAGTTCAAGGGGTTATAAGGTCCACCTTAACAAGTTTACGGGGCTATAAGGTTAACTTTAACAAATTCAGAGAATTCAGAGGACCTTTTATAAGTTTAGGGGCTGAAAAACTTTTAAAAATAATTATACAGGGTATATCTATACGCCTTTTATAATAAAAAAAAGTTAAGTGTAAGTGATTTATTTATAATTTCATAGAAAGAAGTTCAATACATTTCAATTAAAAGGATTAATACATTATTTGCCCTCTCAACTTTACATGAAAGTTTGGTGTTACTTTGAACTTTCAAAAGTTTTAATTTATCCCTAAATTTGGTTAAAGTGAACCAGCTTGCCCCCTTTAACTTGGCAAAAATGTACTAATTAGCCCCCTCAATACCATGTGTTAGCTTCTGAATAGTTTGACTATTTAAAGATATCATTTTTTGGATTTTTTTTCTCTAATCGGAAGCTGACACGTAGCAATGATGGGGCAATCTAGTGCACTTTTGCCAAGTTTTAGGACAAACCAAGCTCAAGGGACAAGTTAAAATTTTTAAAAGTTCAGAGTGACGTCTGACTTTTTATATCAAATTTGGGGACAAATGATGTATTCGGCCTAGTAAAAAGGAGACAGTGGATTTTATTTTTGGCACAATATACCAAATTGGTGATGATAAAAATGTAAATGAATCAAAAGGGTCTTTTAATATCTCACTTTCTAACAGAATAATCAGTCAACATATGCACCAAATTTAATTCTTAATCACGATACATAAGATCCATTTTGTACCCACCAGCTGTTTGACATCTATTATTTTTCGAATTTGATCAAAATGTAGGTCAAAATTTAACAATCATCGTACCAGTTTACAGAATATATATAAATGGACCACCCAACACATCAATCTCTATTGCATTTGCTTTATTTAATGCTTTAGTACAAATCATATTTCCTTAACAAGTAAAACACTACTACTTTCATGTCAAATAGGAGAAAAAAATAGTACAGATTTAGTGTTGAAAATAATTGGTTAATTGATCAAGTGAACTAAATTAAAAACTAATTAAGTTAAGGGACTAAATTAAATTATTTTAGGACTAATTAAAATAAGTTTTTTTCCGTAAGTGTATAATGGAAATTTTTCCATTTTCCACGCATAATTAGGCAGAGAATGATGGGAAATAAATTTTGATGACAAATTTTCTCTCTATGAAATTTCTCTCCCAGGATTTTTCTACTGCAAAAAGTCTTCGATTATCGATCTTCTACGTTGTAGAAGTTGTGGAAATCGTTGATATCCGACATACCGTGATTCAACCTTGACTTTGCATACAACCGGTGTCATAACGGCATTCTTCGGTCTCGGACAAGGAAAAAGTACATAATTCGATTTGTTCTTATTCGTTTTGCGTCATTAAGTATTCATGTAAAGTAAAATTAATTTTTTTAAAAAAATTACCTCATATGGGCTTACAGTAATAACAAAGGAAAACCTTATCCCACCTCACCCAAATGAGAACTCGAACCTACAACCTTTAAAAGTACAAATTTAAAGCTCAACCAATAGATAAGCCTTTACGACATAAATTAATTTGTTTTCATTATAAATTTTAGGATCACATATCAATAAAGAAAACAATTTGACCCAAAAGTAAAAGGGAATAATTTAGCAAATGCAGTGTCACGCAACTACAGCATTATACGCAGCTGCAATTATAAGCATTTTATACGATAAGAATACCTAACTATGTTTACCAATTAATTAATTGATTATAGTTTGGTTAATTACGCTAAGTTAATGGAACAAGGGTAAATTTTATATAGAATTGGGTATTTAATACCTCTCTCGTTAGATACTTGATATTATACAGTTTTTATTATTATACTATTTAAACTACATATGTGTCAAGCATCTAAAGGGAGGAATATTAAGTACTCAATCCCGTATAAAAGAACTCATGTAACAAGTTTATCCGAGATGTTACTCATGTAATGAAATGATAAGCTTTGTCTTAAAGTTCAGCAGTAGTTGATTCTGTCATGATAACTAAGAATATAATATCAATTTTGGAAATTAAAGATCTCATTAGCAATTTACATTGCTCTCTTATCAAGTAAAATGTAACCAAATATTTGCTAGCAACATTAAATAAACGTGGGCAATTAACAAGTTTGAATGATGCATTTAGGGCTTAATAACGAGTGAATTATACATAGAACCGGATCATTTGACGTGGAAAAATGACCCTCAATACACATTTTGATATGAGCGTTGGTGGAGGCGAAATCTGTTATACTCTGAGTCCCACCAACAAACAAGTTTGAATGACACATTCAGGGCTTATAAGAGGGGAAAGTATACATAGAAATGGGTCATTTTACGTGAAAAAATGACTCTCAATACACATTTTGATATGTGTGTTAGTGGAGGCATAATTTATAATACTTTAGATCTCATCAACACATATGTTAAAATGTATATTGAGAGTTAATTTTTACCACAAAGAACCAACTTCCTATATACAAAAACCATATTTGTAAGATTTGATGTTTAAACCATGTAAATGAAAAGGTAGAATACTTAATTTGTCTTTGTTCAAGAGGAGAAAATAAACCATCTTCCTCACATTAGATAAGTTATGGACTAGGCTACTAATATATCATTATTATATCCAATTTGGTTGGGATTTTCTTCCTAAGAGTATAAGTACAAACTATTACTTATGTTTTACGAGTATTTGTTGTGGCCTTATAAATTTATGAAATAACCATAAAAATACATTTTTCGGAAATAGCCGAAAGCAGCTTTTAAACTGTAGAAAACAGTTTTGGAGTTGCATATAATAACTCTAAACACTCCTTTATTTAGTTCTTATTTAAATATGAGCTTAAAACCTCCAATTTAGTTAGTGATGCACTTAACATCAGGTCGTGCTCATAAACAACTCATTTTTCACGGAATAGGAACTTTTGGACCTGTGAAAACAATATTGATATCTTTTCAAAATTTTTGTATCATCAAAGTGTAGCTCAATTAGTAATGTATGTTAAATAATTTAGAGGAAAACAAAGTTCGAATATCGCTAAATATTAAAAAAAATTTTTGAAAATTTTGTGATTTTAGAACCTTAATGGTTTCAAAGTTGCAGAAAGGTTGATGGGGCCATTTTTAGTATTGGGCCAGAGTCAGGCCCAAAAGTAAAGGTACCTTTCGCTAACCCGAGAACTATTCTCAAGACAATTGACATTTCTTCACACACAGAAATAAGCAGCAGCTATAAGGTTCAGAGATTGAAAGTTGCAGAGCTCAGGGCGGAAAAGACCGATACAATGGCTTCCCTTTTGAAATCATTTATCGATCCAAACAAGAATTTTCTCGCGAAAATGCACATGAAAGCTGTTGCCAATCGCCTGCGCAAATACGGTTAGCATTCCTGAAACCCTAATTTTCGTCCTGATCTCGATTTGGTGACTGGATGCTCTGTACGTGTATTTGATATATGTATTCGTTTTTAGGGCTGAGATACGAGGATCTTTATGATCCTTACTACGATTTGGATATTAAGGAGGCACTCAATCGGCTACCGAGAGAGATTGTCGATGCTCGCCACCAGCGCCTTAAGCGCGCCATGGACCTCTCCATGAAACACGAGTACCTTCCTGAAGATCTTCAGGTGTTCATTATTCGTGTATATATTTAGCTTTTATGTTGTATTGTGTTTTTTGGATTAAATTCTGTATTTGTTCTTTCATATATGCGTAACTCAATCTCAGAATTGGTGATTGAGTAGTTGTATTTAGAGTGTGAAATTTGAACTTGCAGATTTGAATATCTATAAGTTGACTCATAATTATGTTTGAAATCAAGTATGACCGAACACCAGTCAGGATTGCAATCGCTCTTATTATGAAACTACGTTGTTTGGCTGGTTAAGTATGAAACTATGTTGTTTGGCTGGTTAAGGCATACACTTAGGGTACCTTCCCCGTGTTGTGAGAATTTGGATGTTACTATGTAATAATATATTATCTATCTTCAATTGGGGCTCTTAGTAACTTTAATTTGTTCTCTTGAACTCTTCACAGGCAATGCAAACCCCATTTAGGAGCTACCTCAACGATATGTTGACTCTTGTAAGTTCTTGAAACTAGTTATGTTTATGTACTTCTGTTTATTGATTTGTATGTTCTATCCTCCATTGATCACTGGTTAAATCCTCAGAAATATTTTCTTCCCTGTCTTGCATTTACTTTTTTAGATTGTTGTAAATATTACCACTGCCACCAATACTGATGATATTTATGGTTTGTGTTTATTGAATGAAAGTTGAAAAACATGCTTGATTTGGACAGATACTGAGTAATATAAATTTGCTCGGTGTCTTTCCTATCTATTTTTTTATGCATTGATATGTCCGTGTTTTAAAATTTTCACTAAACTACTTTGAACTATTTGGTTTCGGTCCATTTTTATTGTCATTCATGCTACTGGTTACTGGTTACTGGTTACTAGTTAGTGGTTACTTCTCATTTTGGTTTTTTTTTACTTGTTACTTCATTTAGTAATATACTTCTAATGGCCATAGAAGTTGGACCAAACTCAACCTTGGCTGTGTCATTATTTTAAGCTTTCCACATTTTTAATATTTTTGTGGAAATTTGATTTGTACTCTCTTTCATCGCAAAATATTTCAATTGTTTTTTGTTAAGATAATGCTTATAGTCATTAACATGGTTGCGATTATGATAAACAACTACTTCTCTTAAGAAAGGGTAGAAGTATTTGCCCTTCCATGTTTTTAATGATCTTTGAAACTTAAATAATGCTTTATCGTCATTTTGATTAATAGGTCAAGTCATCTTTTCAAGTTTTTATTGAAACCTAATTGTGTCAATACTGAGCTTGTGTTGACAACTTTCTTGCTATTAATTTGATTCTGAACATTGATTTTTCGGTAACCTTAACAACTATTGTGATGAACTTTGTACCATTAGTGCCGTGTTGTATCCTGTTTAAGTGAAAGGTTGAGTGTTTACTGTTTAGTTACAAGCTACAGAATTCACTTGAATTGCTGGCTTGACCACTGAAGATTTTGAACCAAAAAGTTTTCTATATTCAAAATTGCACCAAATTGATTGTAATTGAACTGAAAATCATTTGGTTGCGCTCTGCACTAATTGGGCTGAATTTATTTGGGTGAGGAACAAAATATGAGGAGTTTGAAAAGAAGCTTGCACTCTGTATAATGCTTGTAGAATGAGGTAAAATGGTAGTATATTGGTAATCACGGTATTAGATATAAATACTATTGTCAAAACGTAGATCAGTGTGTGTGTTGTGTGCATCTTACAACCAGAGTTATTACTGAAATATTAGTGTTTATTTTGTTCGGTTATCAGGTATAACTAATTCTTCTCAGTGCTTACCCTTGTCTAAAATTTTTATATTCATCAAGAGTTGGGGCTGCATCATTTATTTGGAAGTCTTTGATAAATATTAAATTTCACTAAATCACAAATTTTGAAATTCATTGGTAAGGCTACTTTAAATTGCAGAATGCCTGGTGAAGGCTTTTAAATTAAACTTAGGCTCTTAATATGCTTACTCTAGCATTTCGTATGTAGCTGGGCTATTTTATGTGTTGTGATGACTCAAAGTTCCATGATTAATTAAATGGACTAATATATCCATTATGCTATAATCATGCAATCGGTATATTTTAATGGTTCATTCAAATTTAAAGATGAAAATATGCATATATTTTTCAAGCAAATAATTTAATATTGAAAACTAGTTCTAGAATCTGTGTACCTAATATTGTTATTTTGAACAACCTAACTTTTGCATTATTAAGAGAATTTTTTTTATACTTTTTATTTTTTTCCGTTGCTATGTTATTTTTCTAATCTTCACTGACGAAATTGTTCTCAACTTATACCAAACAGCCTTATCAATTAACATTCAGTGTCTATACTATACTCTATACGCATAGTGCTCCAAGTCTAGATTTTAGTTCTGGTCTTACCTATTTAGCAAATTATGATACATTTATACAATAAGCAGGTTTATCATTGCTCCATCGATATATTAAGTGTTCATTACTGTTCATTGTCGAAGATTTTTTAACTGTAGTTCTCTGGAGGACAATGTTCTTAATGTGTTGCCACAAGAAATAAAAAGTACACAAGTGTTGGTTGTATATTTGTGACGTTCACAGCATGAGTAGTAGTGTAGCTCCTACGTTGTTCTATGTTGTGCAAATGCTCTTTGTTTATAGTAAGTACCATTATTTATTTATTTGGTTGGTTTGTTATAATTGAGCTTAATACATGTGTACTAGTGAAGAATAACTTCAAAGAAAACTCTTTCTGTTAAACTTTGAAGTCACACGAAATGTTTCGGTGGGTTATGATTTGCAGGTAAAGAAGGAGGGAGCCGAACGTGAGGCTTTAGGAGCATTACCTCTGTATCAGCGCACCATTCCATAAGCTTCTTAAGTAAGCTATTCGGTTTCTTGAGTGATTTTTTTGAAGTTTTACTTTTATCTGGTAGAATGTTACCATAGCCAAGTAGAACTGGATTGCCCCTGCTTTATAAATTTGTTTTTGCGATCATTTGTAATAGAAATTGGATCGATCGTGTTGTTACTTTGTTATCCCGTGCCGGCAGCTCCTTGAATAATCACGAAAAACAAGTGTCCAAGTTTTAATGTCATTGTTTGTCCCTAATGCAAAATTTGCTTTGTTTTCATGCTTTTGCATATTTGAACATTTGCCCATGGTGATTAGATTTTAGAAAATGACTTCAGTGGTAAAATTTGATGGTTAAAAGAACCCCTTTTCGGGCGCCATAACAAGAAATAATATATTCTGTTAAAGACAGTCCTACGCGTAAACTGCTTTGAATGGGTAAATCAATCATTTGTCCTTGTGGATCCGACATTAATTCTCTCCCAACAAACCAGATGGTACTAAGATTAAAAAATAGAAGAAGTTTATCGCATTGGGCAACTATTGCATAAACCAGGAATAAGTTATATGCACAAATGACGTTTCGAGTAATGGGTATAAAGTAGTTTTTTTTTATCTCTGTTATTGTTTTCTTATCATGAACATCTAATTTTTTTACTTATGGTCACCATGTGTACTATGCGTCTATGAGTTAGTTGTGATGTACCCAAACCAATCCAATTGCGCTGCCATCTAAAAAATCAAGAGAATTTAATAACCGTTTTTTTTTTGGTAAAATAACCGTTTACATTTATAGATTAAAGTAGGGTTGGAGGATGGGGCACTAATTTTAGGGATGAACAATAAACATTTTATTTTTAAGCACATTTGAGGGTGTTTCTCAAAGCTTATAAGGGTCTGTTTGGTATTATTGTCAGAGCTGCTGTTACGTAAAGCTCCAGTTATAAACTTTTAATAAAATAACATATTTTGGCATTGGATAAAAGATTTTGACTCTTAATTCTAACTAATTAGGAACTGTCTACCATTGATTTCCAAAACTTTTCGTGACAGCAGCTTGGAAAAGCTTGAAAATAGAGCTTTTAAAAAAAGCAGTCTAGGAAAACAATGTCATACTGGCCTTAAGCACATTATGAGTTAGTTCTAGCTTTTAAGTTCTTATTACTTTGGCTTTTAAGTACTCCATCTTTTATTATTGTCTTCTAGCACATTTCACACTTTTTAAGGAATTAATTAATTAAGATAGAAAAATACTAATTTATCCTCTAATTAATGTTTAGTTTTTCACTCCATTGTAATTATTGATAATGAGACAAATGAGAGTATAATTGGAAAAATAATTTAAAAGTGCCTAGATATCTGAGAATGACAAGTAAAAAAATATTTGAAAAAGTGGCTAGAATGCCTATTTTAAAAAAATGGGGGAAGTAGTTTTTAAGCTCTTAACCTAAGTGTTACTGAAAACTTAACCTTTGGCTTTTAATTGGTTCTTAAGCTAAAAGAAAAAAACTCTAAATTGAAGTTTTTTAAAAAGCCAGCTTATAAGTCAAAGCCAATACACCAAAAAGGCACAACTTTGAGAAACACCCTCGTTATGTTAGTGATTAATTGGATTTGGATTCTACAGTACAATTTGATCTCAACCATTAAAACTCACGGATGATTGAAATTGACTGAAATGTACAACTTTACAATCCCCCGAGTTTATGGAATCCAAATCCGTGATTAATTACACTGGCGTATGTATCAAAGAGGCTCCTATACTATTACTCAGAGGCTCCCTACATTTAATGTGTCTATTGTTAAAAGAAATTGTAATAAACGTTCATGAAAGGCTGGATTTAAGAAGACAACACATCAACAGTTGGCTAAATTCATATCCACAAACTCACTTCTCAGTGTTTTGCTAGTCCATGTGCTATTTCTTTTTAGTGTTGCTTTCTCTCTCTTTGTACTTAACTTGAGAGTGACCATTTGCATGGTTGGGACTTGACACTTGACAATATCTAGCAAGTGGTTGTAGCCTCAGCAGCCATCACCTCCAATTGTGAAGTTTCTTACATTGGTTTGTGTGAGGTCAATTTCTCCGCTCAAGTTTTTACATACTATCAGATTTATAAGGTCTAATATTGGATCGCTAATAGATTATAGAGTAAACTTTAAAAACATGCCTCAGCATTTTGTAAAAATATGCCTGTAGAATTTTTTTTTAAAAGGGTGTATGTGGTTTCAAAAGTTTTTAAAAGGGTGCCCGTGGTTTGGGAATTACAGTGTTACACCATTTATTTCAATAAATGCAACATTCCTATATTTTAGCTATATTATTCAAGAATTATATATCAAGATTTGATTTAGATTCGGAAAGTTTTCATTTTGTTTTGATTTTTTAAAATTATAATCAACTTTTAATTGAAAAAAATATTAATATTTCTCAAAAAATTCTAAAATTTATCACATGGGTATTATATTTTTATTAACAAAGCTGCAAAATTTCACTTCAAAATGGACAGGATTACCTTCAAAATGTGGTTTTTAAATTTTAGAAATCCTCTTTTTGCAAACTTTTGAAACCACAGGCACCCTTTTGAAAAAAAAAATCCACAAGCACTTTTTTGTAAAACGATCAAACTACATGGTATATTTTTTAAGTTTACCCTAGATTTTGAATTTCGCAAATCTTATGCTTCATTTTAACTAGCTATAGATGGTCAATCTAGCTAGTCTCATAATGACCACGTGATTTTATACGATGGCATTTCAAGTTGGATTTATGCCCAACCTAAAACATTATGAATGAATTAATGAAATGAGGGGCCTTAGGGCTGATGACTTGTATGAGTTGATACATCTGATATGATGTTTTAGGTTGGGCATAAATCTATCTTAAAATGCCTTGAACATTGTATAAAATCCCTAATGACCATACCTTTAGAATGAGAATACAAACAAGTTAATACAATGGTGCAATTTACTCATGCATAATACATTTAAAAGTGAACTTTATGTGTTTGAAATGTAGGGACGATTAAGGTTTAATATGATAAACATATGTAAATAGTTGATATTTATAAAAACGGATCCATCTAATTTAATTGATATTGTTTATTGTTGTGACCGTTATTTATTGATGTTGATAATTTTTTTATTGTTATTGATAACTTTTTGTTTAAAATAACTAAAATCAGTTGTTAAATAATCCTAATTAAACATTTATAGCTACCGGTTCTCAACTTTGTAAGGGGACGTTATTGGTAGTTCAATCCTATATACATGTTGACATTGAGGCTCTAATTAAGTAAACGAAATATAAAGAAGGATGAAAGGAGTTTTAATTGAATGAGACAAAACAATCCTACATGGAGAGAAAATTGCCAATTGGGTCCATGTACTTTGTTCTCATTACCATCTTGGTCTCTTGTCCCATCCATTACAAGATGTAGGGATATGCTTTTGAATTACATTTATATTTTGGTGATTTTGTACTATTTAATTTTGATAAGTTCTATCTTTAAATGGACAAATCCATGTGAGAACATGATCCCATGCTTAAATGAGTGGACTACTCTTTACAATAATATGCCATCCTCCATCTTTCTATAGGGCCAAAATGAATTCACATTAGTCACAAACTCTATACAACTTTAATGTTAATTTTACTTATAATTTAATTTAAAGAAAGTTATTGAAGCCAAAACTTATATTTCCAAAACGTTTGACATTCTCTAAATATATATTTGTGTTTAATGGTCTATAAAGCACAATGGAGGGTTCCGATGAATATCAGATATGTTCGTATAAAGTAACAGTGTATATCGAGCTCATACGCCCATGACTGATAAACCTATTAATAATGGTTTGATTTCTAATTTCTATGGTCTTCTGGTGATCTAGGGTCATGAACCGTTACAATTACAGCTATGAACACTGGTCCTGCCAAATATGCATTTTACCCTTTGAATACCTCGAGCTCGATATAAACATTACTTGTAAAAACTTGTATTTTAATCCAACTTCCTATAAATTTTTTTCCTTGATTCCTTAATTATTTCAAGAACTTAGAAAAAAAAATTGTTGTGTATAGTTGTCGGCGTTGAAATAATGAAGGATTGGATATATATGGATGAGGACATAAATAAACTTTGAACATGAATTGAATTAATGTTTCAATTGGATTTATATGTGAAATTAGATACATACAATTCACATAACCCTACTGGCTTTCAATGATTGAATACGGACATCCTAACAACTAACATATCTATATGCATATCTATTTCATTTCTTACATATAAGTCTACATTTACTATTCTTTTACTTTAGTGCTATAAACTCCATATATTATGTATGTTGTCTACCATGTAAAACACTATCTATAGAGTAAATAATTTGTATTTTATTTGTTGAGATTTCATACAGTGTGCTTGTAACTAGATCTGAATTCGAACATTGACTGTCCAAGCATTGTTCTTTAAATATTTAACGAATTTGAGCCAAGCTAGAGTTTGGTCAAACCGAGTTCGAGCCTATCTTGAGCTTTGTTTAAATCGAGTTTAGTCGAGCTTTATTCAATTAAGCTTTAGCCGAACATACTAATTGAATTTTTACAAGCTCAAACGGAGTTTTAAAATTAAAATTATGTTTTTACTTCATTAATCAAAGTTTTACGTTATTTAAACTTATTTAATCGCTTAAAAATACTTAAATTCTACTCTACATACATACCTATGTGTATTTATTTTTCATAATATACTTATAATTTATATGATAAATATAATATTCTTGTTTTAGGAAATGTTCACGTGCCTGTTAACGAGCTTATTCTTGAATAGTTCGTGAGTATGTCAGTGAGCCGCTTACCGAGCATGTTCGCAAGATTTCAAGCCAAGTATCTCATTGTTCAAGCTCTATTCCTTTGTTAAAACAAACCTAATTTTTTTGTTCACGATCAAGCTAGTATATTA